>OX463244.1:166069434-171069434 GCA_949820135.1 Sylvilagus floridanus
ATGGCTGTTGTAGGCATTTGGAGAGTGAACCAGTGGGTGGAAAAATCTGTCTCTGCCTCTCTGAATTTCAAATAAAAGGAAAACAAACAAAAAATATTAAAGTTCACTATGCAAAAATAATAAAACAGGAACTGTAACAGCATTCCATCAGCCAATAAGAGTGGTAATCCAGGAGGTATTTATAAACTAATGTAACCTTAAGAAAACATACATTTGTGGGAGCCAGTTACTGTTTTGGGTACCCAAATTCTATCACGACAAAAACAAAGACCACGGCCTTCTTGGTGTCTACTTTGCAGCGGGGTGAGGCTCTAGTGGGCAAGTCAGCGCCCCGGGGCTGCGGGGGTCGGGGTCGGGGGCAGGCAGTGCCCCTAGGAAGAAGCGCTGTATGGGGTGAGAAGACGCTATGAAGTGGCACAGGCACACGGAGCTGGGAGAGAGGAGGGCAGGGTGGAGCAGGACGAGCGCTCCCTGCAGTGAGCACAGAGGAACAGAGGCCCAGGGCTGCAGGTGCCTGGCCCCAGAGGTTGGGGTAGGGGTCAGGTCCCTGGGACTGAAGTGCCGGGACTGGGAGGGTGGGGGCGCTGTGGGCCAAGGGTGCGAGGGGCAGGGCAGGATACCTAGGGCCTCCGGGCCATCCTAGAGACGTGCGGGGTGTGGCAGATCGATTCTAAGAGGCACTCCTGAGCCCCCAAGAGAGAACAGATGCTGTTTCCCAGCAATAGATCATGAGGAAGGATCTGACTTGCATGTTAGGGCTGCTGCATGGAAAAGAGACAGAAAGCCACCAGCCTGGAGTCCTGGAGTCCTGGAGCCGGTCACCCAGGCAAGCCACGAGATGACCTGGGCCGCAGGGCAAGGTCAAGAGGAGCCGTCCCAGGTTCTCCTCATGGAACTTCTACCTAAAATTCTCAGACTTGCTGTAAGACCCTCTTCTCTTCCCCGCCCCCTCCCCGCTGTGAGAGTCAAAGTCCTAAGAGCAGGCACCTTATCCCCCTGAACATCATTTAAACCCCAGCATCTGCAGGGCATGGTGCTTTGCTAACTAAATATTGTGGAACAAGTGGAGGGAAGAATGAATTAGTGAGTGAATAAATGAGTGAATAAATGGATGAATGAATATTAGCCCAAATCCACCTTCTATCCTTTTGTGCAGTACACGTGTGTTTTTAATATATGATAAATGGGGCATTTCAGATTGATGCAAGCAATTTATTTTTAATAGCTGTTGCTGGGATAGCGAACAGTTTAGAATAAAAATTAAACTAGATGTTTACCTTATAAAATATACTGAAATAGATGACAGATGGTTTAAAGAGTTTCATGCAAAAATAAATCCTAAAAGAACAAAAAGAAAATATAATTTAATTATTGCAATGTGGAATAAGACTCTCCAGAAGCAGAAATTGTTTTTAAAAGATAGGTTTGACAACACAAAAAATTCTTAACTTCTGTAGAGCAAAATTATTATAAACAAAATTAAGAGCCCACAACAATTTGAAACAAACATACAAAAACTGTTACTACACATGGGACAGTGAGATAATATCCTTCACACATAAAGAACAATTAAAAAAAATAAAAATGGAAAACATGGTACTGCAGCCAGCAAATCTACTGCCTGCAGCATTGGCATCCCATATGGGTGTCAGTTCAAGTCCTTATTGCTACACTTCCAATACAACTCCCTATTAATTTTCCTGGGAAAGCAGAAGATGACCCAAATGCTTGGGCCCTTGCTACCCCTATGGGAGACCTGGCTGGAGTTCCAGGCTGCTGGTTTTGCCTGGTCTCGCCCTGGCCATTCCCAGGCTACTACCTGGAAAGTTAGCATCTCATATTGCAGAGCCCAAGATCAAGTACCATCTCCACTTTCAATCCAGTTTCCTGCTAATGCATCCTAGGGGGCAGCAGAAGAGGGCTCAAGGACTTGGGCCCCTGTTGCCCACAGGGGAGAGTCAGATGATGTTCCTGCCACCTGGATTCCACTTGGCTCAGCACTCCCTGTTGGGAGCATCAGGAGAATGAACTAGGGATGGAAGATTAATCAACCTCTCTCTGTCACTCTACCTTTCAAATAAAACTTTTTAAAGATTTACTTATTAATTTGAAAGAGTTACAGAGAGAGAGAGAATCATCTACTGGTTCACTCCCCAGATGCCACAACGGCCGAAGCTGCACTGATCTGAAGCCAGGAGCCTCTTGCAGACCTCCCACATGGGTGCAGGGGGCCAAGGACTTGGGCCATCTTCTACTGCTTTCCCAGGCCATAGCAGAGAGCTGGATTGGAAGTGGAGCAGCCAGAACTTGAACTGGTGCCCATATGGGCTACTGGCACCGCAGGCAGCAGCCTCACCCGCTATGCCACAGTACCAGCCCCTCAAATAAAACTATTTTAACAATCTTTTTGAGTGAGCATTTATGTAAGTGCATTTATATTTCTATGTATATTTAGATAAACATGAATGAGGAAAGACAGATGGATAGATGATATAGATAGTGCCGTTTATAAAGCTCATATACTGGAACAAATTATCACAGAAAAGCTTTGGATAATGTAGAAAATGCAGATACATGAGGAGCAGATAGAGCTCTAAACTAATTCATTTTGTTCATTTATATTAATTATTTCATATTAATTGGTGGATAGCTACTAAGTCTTCAAAGTGAGTTGATAATCATTTAAGTATCATTTTTGTAATTTGCATTATTTATTTTATTGTATTCAACTACAAATACAGATTTCAACATCAACAGATGTCAAAATATAATCTTGGGGCCAGCGCTATAGCGCACTAGGTTAATACTCTGCCTGCAATCCCATATGGGTACCGGGGTCTAGTCCCAGTTGCTCCTCTTCCAGTCCAGAGCTCTGCTGTGGCCCGGGAGGGCAGTGGAGGATGGCCCAAGTGCTTGGGTCTCTGCACCCGCATGGGAGACCAGGAGGAAGCACCTGGCTCCTGGCTTTGGATCGGCGCAGTTCCGGCCATAGCGGCCATTTGGGGGGTGAACCAACAGAAGGAAGACCTTTCTCTCTGTCTCTCCTAACTATCTAACTCTGTCAAATAAAAAAAAAAAAACATAATCTTGTGTTTTCTTTGCTCCTTTCTCCATCGATGCAATGTCCTTCACCTCTTTCCTTTTCCTTGCCCTCAAGATTCGGAGGAAAACAGTCTGAGGTGGGATAAACCACAATCCGAATCTGGTTTCTAGGTGGAGCATCTATGGTCATGGGCAAATCTCCCCTCCTCTCTGAGCTTCTGTTACCTTCCCTGGAAAATGTAAACGCTACCACCTACTTATAGAGTTGAGTGGGACAATTAAATGAGATTTGGCTGAAAAGACATTTGCAGCGTGACTGGGAGTGGCATGTTCTAAATAGCTAACATCCCTCCTTTTTCTTTTCTCCATGTATTTCTCACTTCCTGATTCCTCCTATTGCCAACTTTTAAAGTCCTAATTTAATGAGAAAATATGAGGATAAAATCAAACTGTAAATGTTGGGGCAGGCATTGGGCCCAGTGATTAAGACACCACTGGGGAAGCCTGGATCCCAGAAGAATAGCTGGACTCTGGCTCTGCTCCTCATTCCAGTTCCCCACTAGTGCAGGTGATGGCTCAAGTAACTGGATCCCTGCCAACCCTGTGGGAGACCTGGACTGAGTTCCTCACTCCAAGTTGTGGTCCAGCCCAGTCCCTGATGTTATGGTCATGTGCAGAATGAACATGTGTGTGCGTGTGCGTGTGCGTGCATGTGCATGCATGTGTGTGTGTGTGTGTGTGTGTGTCTTCCAACTCTTTCATTCTGTCTCTCAAATAAATGAATTTTTAAAAAGTTTTTAAGTTACGCAGATGTGGGCACTAATTTTCTCAGCAAATTCCCCTTAAAAATTTGGCAGGGGGTAGGAAGAGAGTGCAAGGGTACAGACTGATATTTTTGTCACTCCTAAGAGCCCAGGCTGTGTGGAGAACACCCTCTTCCAGTAGAACTGGTGTTCATCGACCAAGAGCGCATACCCCTGGAAGAACTCTGCAGAACACCACGAGCAATTCCATTCTCAAAGCATTACTTCTCCATGTCGTTTTTAATGCGGCTGAATGCTGTTATGCAATGATTTTGGTACAAGACAGCTTTTCAAAATGCCATATTTCCTCACTTAGCCCCAAGAATTCATTGTCTGTTGTAAGTGGCCCCATTTCAAGCTGTTCCATCCGTCACAATGACACATGGTCTCAGACTTAGCAATTTAGGGGAGGGAGCTGAGGGGAGTGATAGGGTTTGGCCTGCCCCTGTGACACAGCACAGCCGCTAAATCCTTATGAATTCCACCCCATGCAGGCCTCCCCCTCTCTGTCTCCTGACCCCAACACAGATGGCATCTCACTTTCAGCTGGCCCAACCCTGCCTCCAGCCTCACAATCCTTAGGACAGTCCTCCATGGGCATCTCCATCATTCAAAGAAATTTGAAAAGTGTGCTTCCTAAACAGCAGTAAGTGAAAAATTTGAGGCTTCCTGTCTGCATGTGTCTCACAGCATAGCAAGCCAGGGGATGCACAGCTTGCTGGTCTCATTATGCAGCCAGCCCTGTGGACCCCAGCTGCGGGAGTCTGTCCGATTTCTATCAGGATCTGAGCTCTTAATCTTCTACTGTTTTGGCCTCCAGCCCATATGTATCTTCTCTTAGCTCTAATCTAAGGGAATGGAATAGGCTCACAGAATCAAGCAGCTAGGCCTCATTTTTAAATGTGCACGTATTTAGGTAGAATGTTCTAGCACTCACTGCGTGGACATTTGCTTTTTATTTTCTGAACCTGGCTGAACTGTCTTCTACCCCATCTATGGAACTGCCAGTCCTTGCAATAAAGTCTTTGTCCATGAAATTCAGTCAGTTTCTACTATTTGCAGCCAAGAACCCAATGTGGTATAACCTTTAAATCATCATAATACATTCTCATAATCTAAGACGATGACAATAAAAATAGAGATCTGCAGTCATATACAGGCTAGTAAAATGTATACTTGAAAGACAGATGCTAAAGAAATACTGCTGGGGGAGAAAAACAACTTACAAAATGGTACTACAGTATTTTCCCAAAAGAAGAAATATGTGACTATGTACAAATCAGAAAGTACTGAAAGGATATTTATCAAAATGGTAGTATGGTGGGGCTGGCCTGTTGGTACAGCAGGTTAAGCCACCAATTACAAGGCTAGCATCCCATATCAGAGTGCCACTTTGAGTCCTGGCTAGTCTTGCTTCCAATCCAGCTTCCTACTAATACCCCTGGGAAGGCAGCAGAAGTTGGCCCAACTACTTAAGCCCCCATCACCCACATGGCAGACCAGGACAGAACTGCCAGCTCCTGGCTTCGGCCTGACCCAGACCTAGCTGTTGGGCCATTTCTGGAGTGAACCAGAAGATGGATGCTATTTCTCACTCTCGCTCTTTCAAATAATTAAACAAATTCTTTAAAATATGTTAATAGGGTGATCTTTATAATACTTGTGAGTTTATATCTTTTTGCTTCTCTAGATTCTCTACAGTTTCTACCATGAATACATATTTCTTCTGTAATATAAAAAAAATGCTATTTTAAGGAATGCACACTCAAGGATGAACTCAAAATAATTAGGAGTTAGCTGCTGATTGAAAACTCTGTGGGCAATTAATGAAATGTTATTCCAAGGACCTGCCTTTGTAACTGCTCTTGACTTTTAATGATACCACTGGAATGCATCAACTATTGTTATCCAGCTCTCAAAAAGCGAAACAGCACGTATGAATAGGTCACGTTGTTAACCATGACTCACAACGATGAATCAGGGCCTAGAATGCACGCCATGAAAAGGCTGTGGCTAAACATACTATCAGTTTACGTATAAAATTAGCCTCACTATTTTGAGAACTCAAGCTTTTTTTTTTTTTTTTTAATGATTACTACACTGGCTTGGCATTTGAGTAACTATCTCTTCCTCCTATTTGTTACAACAATGCTTTAGCATTGCCAGCACATACAACAAACGTAAATACAAATAAAGGAAATTAGCCAGGTAGCAACAGTAAATTCAGTGCTAGGAACTTAATATCCATGTCCCTCTAAAACTACATACGTTGCATTGTTAACTCCCAAGGTGAGCTATTAGGAGGCAGGGCCTTTGGAAAGTAATTAGGTCACAAGGATGCAGCCCACATAACTGGATTAGTGGCCTACTAATGAGAGGCCAGGGAGCCTGGGAGCTCTCTCTCCACCACTTGAAGAACAGCAGTCTGCAAACCAGAAGAGGGTCCTTCCCCAGGCCTGAGCATGCGGCACACTGGCCTCAGGCTTTCAGCCCCCAGACCTGTGAGAAATACATCTCAGCTATTCACAAGCCACCAAAATTGGTTACAAGCGGTCAGCCAGACGGTGGATCAGAACGTCCCCCTTTTAATAAATAAAATAGGAATGCTTCAGAAAGTGCCACAACTCACCATCAATGCAAACTTTTTGCATGTTTTTAAAGTCTGTGCCATTATACAGGCTTGATAATTTATTCACCTCACATCAGTTTCTCTCCTGTTGAAATTCTTTAGAAACATTTGTCTTTTTCTGCTTTTCATTAATTATTCAAGCAATGTGTCTAGTTGCTTAAAAGGTTGAGGAAAACTTTTAAGTGCTCTTGAAATTTATGTCTTCTTGAGTTTGGAATGAAGGATTCGCAATGCTATAATCTGTTAAACACTATCTTTTGTTAGGGATTCTGCATCTCTCAGCTGCACCAGCTCTGGGGCTCAGTCTAGGCTCTCTTCAAACTTTTCATCTTAGGAACTCCGTACCTTCAAAAATGAGAATCCAAAGAGGTATTTTTTTTATTTATTTACAGGCGTGGTCTTCATCAATATTTAACTGCATATTTGAAATTAAAATAAGAAATGTTTAAATATTAACTTGTTTATAACTAATAAGCTCATCCTTTATGAGAAATAACTATACCTTCCAAGACAAAAGAATTAGTGAGAGAATAGCACTGTTTTACATTTTTGCAAATCTCTGTAGTATTTGGCTTAAAACTAGCTTTTCTAGCTGCTTCTGCATCTACTCTGCTGCAATAGCATATCTCAGTAGACTCTAGAAAACCCATTACACAACCACAAGAAAGTAAGAGTGGAAAAGGCACCTGACATTCTAGTAGCACTATGCAAACAGTTTTGACTTCTTAGGAACCCTTGAGAGGATGTTGGGGAACTCCGTCCCCAGGGCTCCTCAGACCACAGCTCGAGAACCTTCGCTCTTCATGAAACACACAAGAGTTCATGTCAGTTCATGGTCATGCAGGAGCTGAATCAGATATCTAACATCTAACATGAGACATCAGACATCCATTCACTAAATGTTTTCTGGGTCAAGGAGGACTTCCCCAAAGGCAGCTGTTGATACTTCAATCCACAGCGAGATAAAGAGCTCCTCAGATCTTTCACTGAGACACAAACAGAAGTGCCTCCCCTCCCAATTTTCTACAAGGACATGAATTAGGCCTACAAGTACAGTGAACCCTCTTTTACAACAATACCCAACTCTTTTCCTCTATCTCAGAAAGGTAATGTTTGTTGCTGAATGACTGCAACAAAGAGGATCCTAATACCTCTTAGAAAAGAAACAGCCTCCAACCCCAACAGAGACTCAGCCAAAAGCAACTCCCGAAGCTGCCTTAACTTCCCCACTAATCTTCAAAAACAATGTTTATTAAGGTTCAACTAATAATGGTGGGACATACACTTTGCTAAACACTTTACATGCATTTTCTTTTTTAATGCAGGGAAGATTCTGACCTTTGTTTATGAAACATTATTATTGGATGGAAACTCTTTAGTCACTCTTTAATGCAATAATTGTTCCAACTATCCAGCATGGTTAAAAACATCATCTAAGCTGGAAGACTTAAAATTAAAAAAAAAAAAATGAATAGAGGAAGTTAACAAGTTGAGAGGCAGCATTTGGTATACCAGTTAAGACACCACTGGTAGGAGTACTGGTGTTCAACTCTCCACTGTGTTCCCAATTTCAGACTCCTGCTAAACGCACACCCTGGGACGCAGCAGTGATGGTTCGAGTAGTCGGGTTCTGGCCACTCAAATGGAAAGCCAGAATGAGTTCCTGGCTTCTGGCTTCAGCTTGGCCCAGCCCTGCCTGTGGCAGGCATTTGGAGAGTGAACCAAAGAAGGGATAATTTCCTCTCTTGCTCTATCTCCCTCCCTCCTCCCCCCACCCCCACCTTTCAAATAAATAAAATTTTCACAAATTTAATATGGAAAAAAGCCCTTATAACTATCTTTTACTCACACATCCAAACAAGATTAACTAAAGCTCTCCCAGTCCTTCCAAAAATGTTCTGAGTGATGTCAAGAGTATGTGGAGTCTCATGATCAGCGTGCACACACACCCCCTACTTAACAACAGGGATTACACCAGCTGAGTTACATTTTAACCAGAGTCAGTTAAGTTTTCCCTATAAATTATGCCAGGTGTATTTGTATTCTAATTATCTAAGTAATCTCAGCTGAACGCTTGTGGAAAGTTACAGCAAATGCAAGGAAGGGCGGGCTCAAGTCTGAGTGGAACAGCATGTAAAGGGCTGGAGAAAATGTAAAATGCTGGAATTCCTTTCTCAATTTTCCCCACAGAATGTCTTTAACATCTTGCTCAAGAAACTGAAAATTCTAGATGATTCATAATGGGTGGGTGTTTTTTTTTTTTTACAAGGAAGACAGAAATGGAACCTCAATCAACAAACTCATTCTCAAAAAAAATAATTTTGCCTTAGGATGAAAAAATTGACAAATGAATGTCCATTTACATTTCAAATAAAAATATAAATTTCAAGACATATATTAACTTTTTACAAGTGATTCTTTTTTCTAAATTATTGAAATTTGGATTGTGGGTTTTTTTTTAAGATTTATTTTATTTATTTGAAAAAGAGTTGCAGAGAGAGGTAGAGACAAAGAGAGGCCTTCCATCCGCTGGTTCACTCCCCAGATGGCTGCAATGGCCAGAGCTGCGCTGATCCGAAGCCAGAAGCCAGGAGCTCCTCCCGGGCCTCCCACATGGATACAGGGGTCCAAGGACTTGGGCCATCTTCTACTGCTTTCCCAGGTCATAGCAGAGAGCTGGATCAGAAGAGGAGCAGCCGGGACTAGAACTGGAGCCCAAATGGGATGCTGCATTACAAGCCAGGGCTTTAACCCACTGCACCACAGCATCAACCCCACAAGTGATTCTATAACAATTTTTTTGGGCACATCTTAGCTGGTCATGACTGTAGTACGTGGAATTATACAAAGAATGTGTAACTTTTATTTGGAAGAAGGCTTGTTCACAAACCAATTAGAAAATAAGTTAGTCCTAATCAAATGCTAGTTTTGATTGCAATATGTAAACTCCACTGTTTCTTAATAATGTTATAAAATTTCAGAATGCCTATACCAGCTGTATTGGATCAGCAGGCTCCACCAAGGGGACAGGGAGTGAGACAGGTCTTGCAGGACTGGTGGGGAGTGATACCTTTTCCTGCAATGTGTGACTCTCTCATGACGAGATAAGATGAACTCAATGGATCATGCATGAGAATCTGGCATTACTTCATCGTCAGCACTTGTCTTCCCTTCCCCCGTATTTCCTCTCCACCCAGATCTGGCAATCAGGAGCATATCACACGGTCATTGCCTGTTTATTCCCACCTCTGGCTTTCTCAGACTCCCACCTTATTGTTTTCACTGGGAAAGTCCCCCTGTCTTCTATCTTCAACAGCTTTCACCCTGCTAGATCTGAAGGCCTTAACCATTGGCCATTCCACAACTTGGATATCTTTTTCCTAATATTTATGGCTTTATTTGCTTCCTAATTACAAAAAGACGTCCAAATAGCAGAATGAATATTCTGAAGATTTTATGATGCAAGTATTCTTTAAACAACCACAAGCCCCCTAGTATATTCCATTTTTCCAAAACTACCCCCTGAATCCACATCCCTGAGCCTCCTGAGTCTGACAACTTTTTAAGTGATGTCTGTGCAAGTTCTTTTCATCTCCACACGTCCCTCAGATTCTGACAGCTCAAAGGGCTGGCTCCTTCCCTTGTTTCAAAAGCCAGATTAACCATCGCCTGCAAAGACAGGCCTCACTCAGTCCCCAAGCCTCTCAAACTGGGCCCCATCTCCCCTCTGTTTGCTGTGCCACAGCATCTTCCTATCCAGTTTATCTCCTCTGAGCCCTTAGCAATGCCTCATTATTTTTGTCTGTTTACTTGTTAGGTGTTGCTCTCTCCTCTGGAACTTCAATGCCATGAGGGCAGGAGATGCATCTGTTTTTCTGTTTTTCTCACAAATGCACACCAGTGCCTGGCAAGTAACAGATGTGCAACAATGAATGACTGACTGAGTTCATAATTTTGCTAAGAAGTAGCCCATCCCATCCGCCTCTTTTTTATTTAACTCTTTAGTGAAGAGACTTTCAGAATCTGTCCTAGGAGGGTACATAGGAGTGTTCCACACACCTCACAGAAATGGAATTAAAAGTATATTTTTGTGTGAAAAAATCTGAAATTCACGCATAGTTGTTTTCATAGTATGCATCTTCACCAATTTTTTGAAGACTTTTCTTAATATATTTCCTTTACAAAAAAAATAGAATAATTCTACATGTGCTGCTTTATTATCTATCTTGTTCACCTAAAATACTCACATCTCATGAAGATTCTTTTGTGGAGAAATCACTGGTCTTCTTCATTCAAAAGCACAGGGGTTTCCAGTGTTTGCACACTAAACAATTCCCTGTTCTGAGCATTCAGAGTGGCTGTTAGCTGCTTCAGATATGCGGACCTTCTGTTTTCTTTTTTTTAAAGATTTATTTATTTTTTACTTGAGAGTCAGAGTTACACAGAGAGGCAGAGAGAGAGAGAGAGCTCTTCCATCCGCTGGTTCACTCCCCAGTTGGTCACAACAGCTGGAGCTGTGCCTATCCAAAGCCAGGAGCCAGGAGCTTCTTCTGGGTCTCCCACGCGGGTGCAGGGGCCCAAGGACTTGGGCCATCCTCCACTGCACTTCCTGGCCACAGCAGAGAGCTGGATCGAAAGAGGAGCAACCAGGACTAGAACTGGCACCAATATGGGATGCCGGAGCTTCAGGCCAGGGCGTTAACCTGCTGTGCCATGCCACAGCGCGGGCCCCAATCTTCTGTTTTCTGAATGTGAAAGAAGTGCTGTATTTCTCCTTTATGACCATTCGTTAACAGTTGTAGAATTCTCTTTTTACATTATAGCATCTAAGAACTCTTGTTGTTGGCTCCTTCTTACTTAAAAGGTTATTGCACATTCCACTTTAGCACAGTTTTCTCTGTGTTACACCACCTCGCATGATATCAATGATGAGGGGAGAAAGCCATTTTTCCTCTCACACTGCAAGAGTTTTCTACACAGAATTACCTCCTTTTCCTTCAAATAGTGACCAGTTTTACTGACACTTACTCTAAATGTATCTTCTTAATCTGTATCAGTCATTAAATTTTCTCTCTTCTACACATTTCAGCCTTTCCACGTAGATGTTTAAATGTTTGCATTCTTCCACCTAGCCTGATTTTTCTCAAGTATACAAAACTGAGTATGCTACGTGTAATACTGTTCCTCCTCATTATTTTGGCCATCTTAGTCTTTTCCCAATTACACTTTTTCCATTTTGTGCTATATCAATTTTGATCAATTGCCACTTAACTCAATATCTGTAAGTCTCAGATAAGTTATTCACTGATGTTCTTAAATGCCCAATTAAACCCTTTGACATCTCTCTGCTCTAGACTCTCCTTTATGACTTTGAGTCATTCTTATGCCACTTCTATAATTAGAAGGAACAGTGGGACAACTAAATGTGCTCATTAAACACCCAAAGGGAAAAAGCAGGCATTCCATGAGCTCTGAAGAGAAACTGAAGCACCCGAACAAGAAGGGTGACTTCTCCACATTAAACCCCCCCAGGAATCATCTCACTATTGTCAAAGTGTTTTACAGGAAAACATGGTAACAGAAGAAAGCTAAAAGGAAACATAGATATAGATATTCTCTACAAAGTGTTTCTAGGAGTTACGCAGGTGCATAAACAGAGAGAAGGAGACGATAGCTATCAATACCAGAGATGTAATTATCCCCAAGAGCAAGGGAAATTCTGGCCAGCTTTAGAACACACACTGTAAAAATAGAGCAATTATGTGCATTGTCCTGCTAAAAAAGGATTTATTTGAGCTGGAAAAAATGAATGATATCACTCAGCCAGGCTGACAGGAAAGCAAGACGACACCGCATCCCACATCGGAGTGTCTGCGTTTAATTCCTAGTTCTGGCTCCTGACTCCAGCTTCCTGCCAGTGCAGACCCTGGGAGGAAATGGTGATGGCTCAGCCCTTCCGCCATCCCACCACCCTCCCCCCTTGCCGGGAGAGCTGTACTGAGTTCCTGGCTCTGACTTCCAGCTTCAGCTCTAGCCCAGCCCCCCCATTGTGGAGCATAAGGGAATGCTCACTCTCCCTTTTGCACGTTCTCTCTCTCTCTCTCTCTCTCTCTCTCTCTCTCTCTCTCTCTCACACACACACACACACACACAAATAAATAAATAAATAAATGCCAGAGATGCTTCACTGCTGAGCATGGCTTCAATTTATTTTTTTCCATAACAGAAGAGAAAATGGCTTTAAAAATCTGTAATGGATCAATGGGCAGAGGAAATTTCAGCTACCTTAGGGTTTAGTGGACAGAGAGGAAGTTTTTTGCCTTTTTTCACTAAAATTTGAATTTCTACCTGAGTACCAAATGCTTTAGCCAGAAAAATGGAAACATTTTAAAGATGACAATGGATCATTATCAAAATGCTATGCATTCCAAAGGTAAAAAGCATTCTTTTCAGAAATTTTACATTTCCCTTATGATGCTAGTTGGATTGTATGTAATTGTTTTGAATTGGTTCAACAGCTACAAAGCAAATTAAGTCTACTTTTCCCTGGTCAGTGAATGAATGAAGGTCTCACATTTCTAGACTGAGCAGAGTCTGTGGGAAGTGTATGTACACCAAAAGCGGACCTGAGTTCAAAGTTTTCTCCTTCCCCTTAATAACTAGGAGGCTCTTCCAAAATTAACACATATGTCTCATTGTCTTCCTCTGTGAAATCAGAATAATCCCTGGTTTCTATGGCCACACTATGTATACAGAAAACACATGCTTCTGCCTGATACATAATGAGAGTCAAAAAAAGTAGCTATTTTATAATTTTCTTATATTTTATATTACCAAAAATATATAATTACTTTAAGTTTAAAAATCAAAAACTCAGGGGGCCAGCGCTATGATGTAGTGGGTAAAGTCGTCTCCTGTACTGCCAACATCCCATATGGGCACCAGTTCGAGTGCCGGCTGCTTCATTTCCGATCCAGCTCTCTGCTATGGTCTGGGAAAGCAGTAGAAGATGGCCCAGGTCCTTGGGCCCCTGCATCCCCATGGGATGGGAGACCCAGAGGAAGCTCTTGGCTCTGCCTCTCTGTAACCTGCCTTTCAAATAAATACTTCTTTTTAAAAAAATCAACACTACAAATCTTTGGTAGAAAATTTTTTAAAGATATATTTATTTGAAAGGCAGACTTACAGAGAGGCGGAGGCAGAGAGAGAGGGAGAGAGAGAGAGAGAGGTCTTCCTTCCACTGGTTCACCCCCCAGATGGCCACAATGGCCGGAGCTGCACCGATCTGAAGCCAGGAGCTTCCTGCAGGTCTCCCACGCAGGTGCAGGGGCCTAAGCACTTGGGCCATCTTCTACTGCTTTCCCAGGCCATAGCAGAGAGCTGGATCAGAAGTGGAGCAGGCCGGACTCGAACCGGTACCCATATGGGATGCCAGCACTGCAGGAGGCAACTTTACCTACTACACCACAGCCTAACCCAGGAGGAGATTTTAGTAAGTGAGAACTGACTGACAAAAAAAACAGCAAGAAAGTAGATACAAGTCTTTCTTTGGTCTAAAGGGAGATATTAGGGAAGTCCTGTGTTCACATGCCCCCACCTCGGCGGCAAAGAGCTTCATGGTCCTAACTTCCTAGAGACACTGCCTCCGTAACAGCCGAGCTAAGCCAAGGTCTATCCTGTTGAATTCCCTTTTTCAACAGCAGAAAAAAACTTTATTAATCAGCCAAATTATTTTACCACCCACTGGAAAGTCTCTAACAAAATTATTCTCCCTGGTGGTAACAAGAACTGAAGCCAATTCCAATCTTCTGAAATGATGGCCACAATAATCAAGTGCAAAACAGTTACATGGAGTTTTCTTTTATGAAATAATGCAAAATTAAGAATTATTCAAATTAAACCACTGACACTTTCCCATTACAGCACTTCACAGAAGATATTCATGATGAATGTCTTCACTATATTTAAACTAATAAAACCCCCTTCTCTACTTAGAATAACTAAATGACCCTAAAGAAACATGAGGGTAACATGTAAAGAGTAAACTATTATAAAAATCAAATAATAGCCATCGTCATATTAACACACCTATAAAATGGCATTGATTACTTATCCTATTTTACTTAAATGAAAACTGGGAAAATTATTCTTATGTGTTTTCAAATAATAGTTAATGTGGTTAAGTAAAGGATCAGGGGCAGGGGTGGAAATACAGATACTTCAAAAAGTTCCTGGAAAAATGGAATTCAAAGTGTGAGCTGGGGTGGGCATTTGGCCTAGCCTGTGTCCCCTATCAAAGTGCCTTAATGAAATTAGGAGCTCTTTCCCCTGATCCCAGCTGCCTGCTAACTCAGTCTGGCAGCCAGCAGAGATGGCGAAGTAAGTGGGTTCCTGACACCCGTGTGAGACCTAGATTGTATTCCAGCTCCGTGCTTCAGCATGGGTCAGCCTTGGCCACTGTAGGAATCTGGGAGTGAACCAGTGGACCGGAGCTTGCTCTCTTTCTTTCTCTCTCTGTGTGTGTGTGTGCGCGTGTGCGCCTCTGCCTCTCCCCCTCTTCCCACCCTACCTCTCTCTCACTCTCACTTCCTCTCAAATTAATTATAAAAATGTTTTGAAAGTTTTTTCAAGTATGAGTTCATTTTGCTGCAAAAACTTTGTGAAAGCAATGCAGAGGCTTTTAATAATGTTGATATTCTACATGTTACAAAAGACTTTACATAAAAATTGCAACAAAATAAACTCATTATTTTAATTCTATTTTCCGTGAACTTTTTGAAGTTTCCTTGTACACCAGTATGAAATATTTGTTTTTCCACAAATTCATTTTCACTCTCCTCCCAGATAAAATAGTAGAAAATAGTAGAAAATCTACAACTTTATTTGTACAAAGTAGATTTCAATTCAATAGTCTAATAATGTCAACATTGTACAGTGCATCCGAGCATTAGAAATCACTACTGAGGGCCAGTGCCGAGGCTCACTAGGCTAATCCTCCGCCTGCGGCGCCAGCACACCGGGTTCTAGTTCCGGTCAGGGCACCGGATACTGTCCAGGTTGCCCCTCTTCCAGGCCAGCTCTCTGCTGTGGCCCGGGAGTGCAGTGGAGGATGGCCCAAGTGCTTGGGCCCTGCACCCCATGGGAGACCAGGAGAAGCACCTGGCTCCTGGCTTCAGATCAGCTCAGCGCGCCGGCCGTGGCGGCCATTGGAGGGTGAACCAACGGCAAAGGAAGATCTTTCTCTCTCTCTCTCTCTCTCTCTCTCACTGTCCACTCTGCCTGTCAAAAAAAAAAAAAAAAAAAGGAAATCACTACTAAGAGGGGCCAACGCTGTGGTGCAGCGGGTTAATGCCCTGGTCTGAAGCACCGGCATTCTATATGAGCGCTGATTCGAGTCCCAGCTGCTCCACGTCCGATCCGATCCAGCTCTCTGCTTGACCTGGGAAAGCACTAAAGATGGCCCAGGTCCTTAGGCTCCTGCACCTGTGTGAGAGACCTGGAAGAAGCTCCTGTCTCTCCTGGCTTCAGATCGGCACAGCTCCAGCTGTTTCAGCCAACTGGGAGTGAACCATCGGATGGAAGACCTCTCTTTTTCTCTCTCTCTCTCTCTCTCTCTCTCTCTCTCTGCTTCTCCTTTCTCTGTGTAACTCTACCTTTCAAATAAATAAATAAATCTTACAAAAAAAATGAAATCACTACTGAGCTCAAGAAACAGTTGTGTTTAAGAACTGAACTATGGTGGGCACCAGAGGCTTACAAAGATCAAGAAGAGGAGTGGGAGTTAGGGCACAGTGTGTTAAGCTCCCTTTGGGACACTGGCATCCTGGACTAGAGCATAAGCTCAAATCCTGGAGTTTGATTCCAATCTAGCTTCCTGCTAATGCACTTGAGAAGGCAGCAGAAGATGGCCCAAGGATTGGATCCCCACACCCATGTGGGAGACCAGGATGGAGTTCCTGGCTCCTGGCCTTGATGGGTGCTCACTCTCGCTCTCTCTCTCTCCCTTTGTCTCTCTCTCTCCTCCCACTCTTTCTCACTCCCTCTCTCTCTCCTTCTTTTTCCATTACTCTGCCTTTCAAATAAGTAAATAAATTTATACCAAAAAATTAGAAGCATATTTATATGGGAGGAAGCACAAACAACATACTACGAAAAGAGGAAGGTGTTTTTTGTTTTTCTTCCAGAAGAGGAATATCAACAAAACATAATGAAAGCATTAGTATTGGAGTCTCTCCTGAGTGTGGGCAGGGTTTCAAGAGACAGAGATGAGAATGGGACACTGTGGGCACAACAAGAAAAGAGGAGAGGAAAGAGGTTTGAGTAAAACCTGGGACAGACATCTGACTAT
Source organism: Sylvilagus floridanus (assembly GCA_949820135.1). Taxonomy (NCBI): domain Eukaryota; kingdom Metazoa; phylum Chordata; class Mammalia; order Lagomorpha; family Leporidae; genus Sylvilagus; species Sylvilagus floridanus. Next base: position 166,086,257 of record OX463244.1, read on the forward strand.
TCTCATTTCCCTTTGAAACCCTTGAGCAAGAGACACCTGCTTCTGACTTGTCCTCAGAGAGGTGACCACACAAAGGGCCAGCATCAGTGACTTGGCGAAATGACAGACAGGCAGGGAGATCCTTGCCACTGCAGAGGCCAAAGTCTAAAGAACCCAAACTAAGGCAAGGACCAAAAGTGTAGCAACGTAATCCCCTTAATCTTCCTCATCTCAGATTACCGACTTTCTAAACACAGGGAATACATACGCTCCATCCTGCAGATCGCAGAAACGTCAGCCATAAAAGTCCATTAAAAATTTCAGAAACTCACCATAAAGCTTGCAAGATTTAAGCACCCTGCAGAAAAAAATGAACTGCTCAGAAATTTAGTCTGGGGTGTCTATAAAGATTTTGAAACATGAATAATTTGCTACCACAACGTTACTCATCTGAAAGTCAATTAGTGGTAACTTTCTAATGTTATATATTAAATACACTTAAATTTTCCAGAGTTAATAGTCAGTGTTCACCTTATTTCAGTAAAGTTGTTCACATTTATTAAAATTTAGAGAAAAAAGAGCTTTTCAAATTGCACACTATTTGTTTTAGAACTGAGACTGCTGTACTGAAAATGTATGTATGTGGAACTTTTCTTCTCATAGATAATTAATTTGTACAATATAGATTTCTTTCCTCTCAGGGTTACTGTGGGATACCACAAATGTTAGGTAAGATTTGAAATACAAATATTAAGGTGCTACATGGTTTTAGAAGTGGAAACCCATTATACATTTATGATTTAACAATTATACTGTAAAATATATAACTATAGATTAATATGAAATTGCTAGTTCCATTACTATGAATACAGATATCAGGAAAAATAATAAAGGTCTCAAAGGAGCTTATAATAAGTTTGAAATTAAATTTGCTAGTGATTTTTCCAAAAGTAAATATGAATAATTCTTTCCACTATCATATTCCATAACAAGATAAAAATCCCACAACAGCAATAACAATTTGTTACAGCATAAGAATTGTACAAGATGTGCATGAAGGAAATTTACTAAGATTTTAAAAGATTTAAGTAAATACACATTAGCCACATTTCTGGGTTGGAGGATTCTAACTAAAAAAGATATCAATTTTTTATAAGATAATGTGTAAATATAATACAATATCAAATAAAATTCCAAAATGATTTTGGAGCAGAGAGGTCTGAAAATAATAATAACTCCTAGTTTGTTTGGAAGATTAAACATGAAAATTGATATCGAGGGACTTTCTGAAACAGAATGAGATCAAACTTCTACCAGATTTTAAAATGTATTTTAAAGTTACTAAAATGAGAAGAGCTTAACAAGGGAGCCAAAACAGACACCAGATCAATGGAAAAGAACAGAGTAAGTAAGTTGTCAGCGATGACGACAGTGGGGAAACAGTAGGTATTCATTAAGTGCTGCTGGGAAACTGGAGAAAGATCTGTGGTTAAATAAGATAAAAAATTCAGCCCTCATCTCTACCTTCATCCTGATTAATTAAATATATAAATATTATATACTAAATTGATCTTCTGTATATAAAGATAATTGAAAATGAATCTTGATGTGAATGGAAGGGGAGAGAGAGCGGGAGAGGGGAGGGTTGCGGGTGGGAAGGAAGTTATGGGGGGGGGAGCCATTGTAATCCATAAGCTGTACTTTGAAAATTTATATTCATTAAATAAAAGTTTAAAAAGATATAAATATTAAAAATATAATTTAAGCATACAAGAAGACAATTCCCCATAATCAGGGTAGGGAAAAACTTTCTAAACATCACATAGTCTGGAGAAGGTCGATATGTCTGACTCATAAAGCTTTTCAAATGCAAAATGCAGAAAATAATGTTAGATGAACAAATGGGGCCAGAGGAAATGATAATACATGAGGCAAAATGTTTCCATAAAAGTGATATGCTACTGTTCACATTTAGTCAGGGTCCTGCTCACTCAACCAAGTGTGGCCTAAGGACGGTGAAGCACCCCAGGGCTAGCAACAGGTCAGAAAGGATAAGGGGGAGAGCAGTCACTCAGACCCTGGCCTGAGATGAGGCCCCTAGTAGGAGACTTTGGTGGAAAGAGGCGGCTCACCCACTGTGAACCTTACAGTGAGGGAGTCGAAGACTAAGTGCCTCACCCTTGCTCTGCTCCCATTTGGCCACCTCCTGCCAATGGCTCAACTGGCTGACCCCAAGGGCAAGGAGTCCACTGCTGCTTCAAAGAGCAGGGAGAGGAAGGGTGGGGAATGATGCTGGAGATGGGAATGGAAAACTTGTCACAGGCAAACATGAGAAGAATGATTAGTGTCTGTGCTGGAGGGTGTGGCGAACTCGGGATTCCCGTACATGTTTGTGGTTGTGAAAATATCCCCCACCCTTCTGGGGGTCAAGTTGACAATATGAAATGGGAGTGTCCTACGACCCTGAAATTCTGCTTCAAAGGATCTGCTATTCAGAAATAGTCAAGAACCAGTATCCATGTGTGTGTGCATACGTGTCTGTGTGTTTATGTGTGTAAGTTTGTATATATATGTGCATCTTCATTACAGCATTGCTCATTGTAGTATAAATTTGGTGGAAACCTAAATGTCCATTAATGGAAAACTGATTAAATACATTATCATTCCTTAAGGCACAGGCTAAAGGATCTGGCTAAAAAGCCCATGAGAGTTTTGCAGCCATGAAAAGCCAAGACACTCTGGCAAAAAAAAAAAAAAAAAAAAAAATGACCTAAATGAAAGATCTCTGTGAGTGAGATCCCAGTGGAAAGAAGGGGCCATCAAAGAAGGAGGTACCTTTCTCTGAAGGGAGGAGAGAACTTCCACTTTGACTATGGCCTTGTCTAAATATGATTGGAGTTGGCGAACTCAAGAGGCTTCCATAGCCTGGGCAGCTCATGACAAGAGCCTCGGGTGATTACCCACGTCATAAATAAGAGTGTCAATTGTTAAATAAACAGCAGGAGTCACTGTGCACTTACTCCCCATGTAGGATCTCTGTCCTTAATGTGTAATACTATGAGAATTAATGGTAAAACTAGTCTTCAAACAGTACTTTATACTTTGTGTGTCTGTGTGGGTGCAAACTGTTAAAATCTTTACCTAGTATAGAGTTGATCTTCTGTATATAATTAAAAATAAATCTCAATGAAGAATGGGATGAGAGAGGGAGTAGGAGATGGGATGGTTTGTGGGTGGGAGGGTGGTTATAGGGGGAAGAACCATTTAATCCAAAAGTTGTACTTGGGAAATTTATATTTGTTAAATACAAGTTTTCTATAAAAAATATTTTTAAAAATAATTATTGTATCTGTAAAGTGGGACAGTATCCTCACATTAAAATTGACTCTTTGGGTTTATATTTTCTAAAAAGGAGAAAGAGTCATAATAAAACATTAAATGACAAAATCAATAGAGAGCAGCATATATGTACATCAAACAAATCAGAAGATGTATATATTGGGAGGAAATAGTGAAATTATGAATGACTTTCACTCATTATTTTTATTTCTGATTATGTATGTTTTCCCAGTTTTCAAACAACAAACATGGATTCTCATTTAGTAGTTCATGTTTTTTGGGAAAAAGAAGAAAATGCTTTAATATAACAGTAACTCTAACATCAGATATTTTGGACTCTTTTCAATTTGGTTTCTCACTGGTTTCAAAAGAAAAATGTATGCCCTTTATTAGCCTAAAAAAAAAAAAAACTAGACAGAACTCTGCATCAGGGTAAATGATCACCTCGGTAATAAAAAGCCTGGGGAATGGAGAGCTATAAATATTTATGAGAGAATTGTATTTGGTGAGGGAAGAAGATGTTCTTAATGATAGGAAAAGGTACATTATAGAGTCGCTTCAACCACAAAAATGACAGGATCACCAGTCATCAAACTCATCCTTTTCTCCAACATCTAAAATACAGTGTCAACCTCACAGCATGAAACACATTACAAACTTACATTTATATAAAAAGACTAACAAAATTCAAGTGTCAAGCAGCATACTGCACACACTATTATTTATATCTTCAGATAAATCTTTAAATCTCTCAATATCAATTAGATTAACTATTGTTCCAGCTATTGGGGAAAGTCAACGTACTCAAAGAGATAATCAGAAAACTAGTCTGTGAAATAAAAGTATGTCCCATTCTGGAAGCTGAGTTTCAAAACACAATTTCTAACTTCAAGTTAAAAATAACAGATTGGCCTAATACATTTCTCCCTTTTTCCTCCAACAACCCTACCATGATAATGAAGGCACACAAATATACAGATATAAGCCTACAGCAAGAAAGGGAACAGGAGGGAGTGCACTGGCAGATGAGAGGTCAAGAAAATTCTGAAAGGATTTTCCCAAGAGCAAGCAATACTGAACGCTACATTCAATGCAGGAATGCTGACCTCATGTTGCCAGAAAGATGGAGTATGACCTTGGAGTCAGACTGCTTGGGGTTGAACTCCTTGGGTTTCTTCTGACTGGCTACCTGACCCCATTTTAACCACTCTTGCCTGTTTCCGTGTCAGTGTCAACGGCCAGAGGCAGCCAGAATCACAATCAACAAAACAAAAAGCCATCAGAACTCTGAGTCAGGTTATACAGGATGTTTAATAGGAGTTAGACTGAGCGTGGTGCCCCCTGACAGCCAGCCAGGGTCAACCTTCAGTCTACCAGCTGAGGTACAAGCAATGGAAACCACAGCCAGTCCCATAAGACGGTTGCCAAGAAGGCTAGGAAACTGAAATGGTTCTCCAAACCCTTTTTCCCAGAGAAAACTGGCAGAGAAAGGTGACAACATGAGAGTGGCAGGACCAAGTTCGTAGACTAGCTCCATAGGTGGGAGTTAGATTACAGAGCTGATACATCATCAGCCCAAGACATTGGGGCACCAGATAGAGATTATACACGGGGTACTTCCCAGAAAGAGGGCAGGATTACTACTTGCAAAACAAGGTCAAGTTAGCCTAGAAGGCTCATAAATAAACCTGATTGTATCCATTAAACTGTAATGAAAGTCTGCACCCTAAACTATGAGAGTTTCCGGGGCAAAGATTGCATCTTGTTCATCTTTATGCCCAGAGACGAGTGCCCGATCAACCCTTGATAAATAAAGGAAAGGACATATGCAGTCATTCGTTTATAATTCTGTGTATAAAAGGTGATTTTTCGTGTTAAAGTTAATTAAAACGGAAACCAGTTCTGAAGAATCCTTGAGCGGACAAAGGCACTTAGGAATAAGTGACCTTAACCTTGCTTGATTTGCAAATATAAGTGAAACTCAAGTAGAACTAGTCTAAGTTACTACATTAAAGAAAAATGAAACTTAAGATAAACCAATGAGAAGCCACCAACTAATATAACTAGGGATTTTCCAGGTGGATAGCCCAAATAAAGCAACTGTATAACGAACCAGTGAAATAATTCCTGGCTACTTCTATATCCACCCTACACAAGACTTCCCCTTGTCTTCCTTGGCAGAGCCCCTGCACCACTTTTGGGTCGGTGCTTCCCAATTCATAGACTGTTCAAATAAACACTTGAAAACCTGTTAGGAGCCTCTCTCTACCTTCTACCATTGAGACCACTGAGTTACAGAGTGCCCGCTCTCATAGTGAGATCCGCCCTCTGGCCACTGCCCCCTGCTGGTCACCTCCAGACCACATCTTCTGAAAGAGGCACTGCCCTACAAGATGTCTGCCACCTGACAAGGCCGTCCGCCCCTAGCCACCCACTCCGACCCAGCTCAGAAGTGATTGGAGCCTGCCCAAAGTTGCTGTCTGCTTCCCTCAGGCATGGGGGTCCGCTCTACTGGAGGAGAGTCACACAGAACTCCAACAAGCTGGATGCCCGCCTGGCTGCCTGTCCTCTCTGTTATCTCTTGCCTTTTCTCTGACCTTTAGAAATGCAGTTGAAACTGACTGTCCAGTAACTGCAGGGAGACCTGTGCCCAGTGATATACACAACAAGGAAACTGAGACTAAGAGAGGACCAGTAGCCAGTCCCAGGTCACCGAGCTAATGGGGTGGAAGATAAGATAAAAATGAAGGTGTCTCAGACTCAACAGTTTGAACAGCCCATCAAACCTTGAAAACTCCCTGTCTCCTGGGCGCAGCCCCAGCTTCAACTGGGACAAGTACAAACAGCCCCAGGCCGGCTCCACTGACCTCCACATGCACTTTCCTGGCAGAGTAGGAAACATTCAGTCAGAATCGGTATGCACCATAAATCCTGGACTACACTTTTGTTTCCTAAGGTCACAACCAAGCACATCTTAAAAACACTTGAATTCTTCCATTTATCCTGAAAACAGGGGCTCTGGCTTCAAGAGAAAAAGCAAAATACCATGACTTTGGATCAAATCCAAGGGTAAGCCTGACTGAAGTGGGGTGAAGTAAGGCATGCTGGTGGGCTGTTGAGGAGGTCATGCTTTGCCATGGTCAAGTTCATATACTGACCAGAACCAGACACATCAATCACACCAGGAAGAAGGCCCTAATTTAATGAAGAACAGATAAGAATTACTTACATTAACAAATGAGAGCTGCCAGACCCAGCTACAGGGTCATCTCACAACTACTGAAGTTCTTCACTTTCCAAAATGCGTACATATCATTTCCTGGACTCTTACAACTACCCCTTCCCTGAGAAATATCCCTTTTTTCCTCAGTATAGCAAAGAAAAACCTTAAAATCCTTACTAGATTGTCACACACTTTTAGCTTGGCAATCTCAAGATTAATGAAATTGGAATCTAAAGCCTGAATTACCTGTGGGTTGAACAAATAAAGATAATATCTTATTTTGTAAGTCATTAATAACAATCTACTTGAAATTAAGAATGCCAAAATATATTACTGCTCATTAAATTAATTCCATTCTTCTTCATTATGTGATTGTGTGGACAGCTTAAACCAGTTTTGATCATCTTTTCTAAAGAAATTGTTTCTTATTATATTGTACTTTCCCTAATGGCTGTTCTCAATTTTGTGTGAATTACAACATCTTGTTGATCACTTGATTTTATCAGTCCTACCTTCTGAAAGTGTTCAATGGATATAAATACCAGTCATATCTGAGAAAACCATAAAATTTATAGCCCAAACTGGCATGCTTCTAAAAACTGCAGGGCACTATTGATAAACGCACCAGGCATGAACTGGTCTGTCCTAGATAAATTGAGACGCATGCTGAGCCCAGTACAGTATCCCCAGCCTGAGCAAACATTCTCAATGGATACAGCTAAAATGTACAAAGATATCCATGCTATAGAATACGTATTGTGAAATCAGGAACAACCTGCTGTGGGGAATATTCAACTAAGATATAAGGACACTAATTTAATTATGGATAGAATTAATTGAATATTACATAAATCATCATGAAATGGTATAACTGCATAAACTGGTGTGAAAAATATTTACAGGAGTGGGCATTGTGCCAAGCAGTTAAGATGCCTTTTGGGACTCTGGTGTTCCACATCAGTGACTGCGTTCAAGTTCTGGCTCTACTCTTGCTTCCAACTTCCTGTTATTGTGCATGATAGGAGGTACCAGGTGATAACTCTGGTAGCTGGGTCCCTAACCCCTACAGGGGAGATACAGATTGAGTTCCCAGCTCCTGGCTTTGGACAGGCCATCGAATCTCACCATCTCTCTCTCTCTCTCTCTTTCCTCTTTCTAATAAATATAAGCTTTTAAATTTATGATATAGTTTTGAGTGAAAAAATACAAATTCATACGAGCCCTAGTACCACAGCTATGTAAACTTATATGTAGATACATACCTATATACAGACATGACCAACTACATAATTGGTGAGCCCCAGTGTAAAATAAAAATGAGGGGGCCCTTGTTGCAAAGTTACTAAGAATCTCAAAAGACAGTGAGAGCAGAGCATTAAACCGAGTGTGCTACTCTTAGTCCATATGTGCTGATGTAACAAAACACCTTTAACTAGGTAACTTAAAAAAACAGAAACTGATTTCTCACAGGAAGTTTGAGATCAAGGTGCCGAAGGACTGGCTGGTGAAGGTCTCTGTTTCACAGATGCCACACCTTCTTTTTGAGTTCTCACAAGACGTTAGGGGTAGAGAGGCTCCCTGAAGCCCTTTTATGAGCTCCACAATCACCACCTGAAGGCCTCACCTCTCCACACCACTGCCTGGGGGACTGAGTTCCAGTGGGAGGGACACAAATGTTGGGACGAGAGCATACGGCAAAAGCCTCAGGGCCATGAAGCCTGGAGAAGGACTAAGAACAAGTGAGTTATCTGTAAGGGTTATGGGACTTTTTTGATTAATTTTACTAATATTTATATGTAGTGTTGGTTATTCAATAATAAATAACATTTTATTTTCATTAGTAGCACATCTTTAGGTTAACATGCACTGAAATAGAATTTAACAATATGAGCATTTTCTGAAACCCTGAAAATAAACACATCCTAAGGCCCTAGTTCTCAATCAGGCCCGCACATCAACACATCCTGCACAGTTTTGCACGTTCAAATGTCCTCTCCTCAAGCAGCAGGAGATGGCCTACTTGCTTGGGCCCCTGCACCCGCGTGAGAGACCCAGAAGAACCTCCTGGCTCCTGATGGGTGCAGCTCTGGCCTTTGCTGCCATCTGGGGAGTGAACCAGCGGATGGAAGACCTTTTTCTCTCTCTGTCTCTCTCTCTGCCTGCGCCTCTCTGTAACTCTGCCTTTCAAACAAATAAATCTTAAAAAAAATATATCGCCCACACACGTCCAGAAGGTGATGTATCTGCCAAGAAACTAAAAACTGAAACCCACCCAGGAAGCATCGCACACTGCTGTTTCAGAGGGACTTCAAGTGTTGGTTTTGGCCTTTGAGAACTTATAAAAATATAACTTATTATTCATGACTCAATCGCAGTAGTTATGTAGTGAGAAGGGTGTCGGTTTGTGGTTTTGGCTTTCGTGTTATGTTTTTGTTTTATGTTGTACATTTATAGTTCAAATGTAGACACTGTCACCTACAAGCTTTCAAAAAAATGAGTATGTAAGCTAAGTAATTGTATGATAAAATAATACTATATCTGTAAGAAGACCAAAAATAAACTTTAGTTACAGAGGTGAATGAGAAATCAGTTAAGAGAATTGTTGAGATTTCTCCTTCTATATATCTCCATGCAGAACTGGTACGGCTTTGGGGGATTGTCGTGGCCAATCAAAAAACTTATTCATAAGGAACAGTATTGCAGACAATAGGTAATCAGCAACGATACACGGGAGACATCTTCATCCAGGTAAAGGGTCCGTCCGCCATGCAATAATGAGCACAGAGCTGTCATCTTCTGTGTCCGGCAGTGTCTGTCCTGGGCACTGGCTGGTCAGGTACTCACCCTCGGGTGCTTACTTTGCATGTGCACAGTCCGGGCAGCAGGTTCAGGGCTGTGCCCCAGACCTCACTTGTCTCACCTTGTCTAGCCTGACCCAAGAATGGGCTTTTATGGTATCTTTGTTGTAACTCTGTCTTCTTGAGTCTAGAACTGAATGACAATTTATTCTTAACGGTTTTTAAAGATAAAATTTGCTAACATCAGGAAGTCATTATCTGAGTTAGATCTTATCTTCAGTAAACCTAGCTTTCAAATATCCATTAACAATATGTCAAAGTATGCCTAATTAACTCCTTGGATGACACAAATAGAATCTGTAAAATTTATTCTGTACCATTAAAACCCAAAATGACCTTTAAATAAAATGTTACCCATTATGTGCCTAATTCAGAGAAGAACCAGCAACCCTATGCAGACAAGCTAGCTCTACTTTCATATGCTGGTTTTCAGCAATCCAAGAACTGAAAAAAGGAGGAGAAAATTATTTTTACATGGGGGAAAGATTTGAATGACTACCAATCGTACCTGGCTACCCTCAGCTTATCCCAGCTTATCTCACTAACGCATTCAGCCTCCAGCTCCAGCCCCACCATGTTCGGCACTCCATCTCTTGCTATTCCAAGTCGAGGGAGCAAACCTAGTGTAGTAGCTATGTGCTCACCACTCAAGAGAGATCCTTGGAAAGATAGAGTCTCCGATCCTGACTCTAAACCTGCTACATCAGTATCTGCATTTTAACAAAATCTCCAGGTGATTTGTAAACACGTCCACATTTGAAAGGTATGCCCTACTCCAACCCATCCTCCTCTAGCGGGGTTTGAAGGAGCACCAGTACCATGAGCAAAGGGACCAGCCAGCATGTCAGAGGAGCCCAGGTCTTCCTGTCTCTGAGCAGCCGCACTCTCTAACTTCCAAACCTCTGCCAAGTTGCTAAGTAGCAAACTGGGACTCCACTCTTTCTTCATTCATACTCAAACCCCACACTGTACTGCAGAAGCCTTGGGAAATTTGTGAGGGTATTTTTTGGTTGTCACGTTGCCTTGGTATTTAGTGAGCAGGCATTCAAGGATGCTAAATGCCCTGAAATCCACAGGTCAGTTCTGCATACAAAGACTGGCCCCCCCTTCCTCAAGATCTCAAATATTCCATGCAGCACTCCTGCAGGTGAAAATGTTGTCTATCGTTAACTGAGCTTCGAATTTAACAATTTAATGGCAAACACAATACGATTTTGCAGGATGGCTGCTATTGTGCATATCAAGGGAAAAGTAGACTTTGCTCTGAACAGAGCTGGACCAAGAATTGTTTATCAGTTCCCTGAAAACTCACATTGACAACAGCAATGCCACTCCTGGTGATTCAAATGACAATGCAACACACCTGTGTCAGGCCACACTTGAAAGCTTTCTCACGCACAGTGTGGTGCCCTCATTTCTTCATTATGTTATCTAAGAAAAGCTACTCAAAGTGTTTTTTCAGAGTGCTGTGCTGGCCACACAAACCTCACCTGGAAACTCATGAGAAATGTGGAATCTCAGGGTCCAGCCCATACCGACTAGGCCAGATTTTGCTTTTTAAAAATTTACTTTTTATTTTTAAAGGTTTATTTATTTATTTGAAAGGCAGAGTAACAGAGAGGTAGAGGCAGAGGGGGAGGTGATGAGGAGGTCTTCAACACACTGGTTCACTTTCCAGATGGCCACAATGGCCTGGGCTGGGGTGATCCAAAGCCAGGAGCCAGATTCTTCCAGGTCTCCCATGCAAATGCAAGGAACCAAGAACCTGGGTCATCTTCTAGTGTTTTCTAAGGCCACAGCAGAGAGTTGGATCAGAAGTGGAGCAGCTGGGATTTGAACCAGCATCCATATGGGATGCCAGCACTGCAGGTGACAGCTTTACCCTCTACACACGGCACCAGCCCCAACAATTTACTTTTTAACAAGACTGCTCTGTGTAGTTGTGCATAACATTATCTGTTAAAACGAATCTTACTGGGGCCAGCGTTGTGGCACAGTGGTTTAAAGCCCTGGCCTGAAGTGCTGGCATCCCATGTGGCCGCCAGTTCTAGTCCTGGCTGCTCCACTTCCAATCTAGCTCTCTGCTGTGGCCTGGGATAGCAGTGGAAAGTGGCCCAAGTTCTTGGGCCCCTGCACACACATGGGAGACCTGGAGGAAGCTCCTGGCTCCTGGCTTCGGATCGGCACAGCTCTGGCCGTTGCAGCCATCTGGGGAGTGAACCAGCAGATGGAAGACCTCTCTCTGTCTCTACCTCTCTCCAAAACTGTCTTTCAAATAAATAAAATAAATCTTTAAATCTTATTAATTACATTTTTAATTCTTTTATATTTTCTAATTAGTTAACTGATTTTTTTATTTTTAAATTTTTTCATTCATTTATTTTTTTGAGAGGCAGAGTTGGACAGTGAGAGAGAGAGAGACAGAGAGAAAGGTCTTCCTTTTTTCAGTTGGTTCATTGGTTCACCCCCCAAGTGGCCGCTATGGCTAACACGCTGCGCCAATCCAAAACCAGGAGCCAGGTGCTTCTCCTGGTTTCCCATGCGGGTGCAGGGCCCAAGCACTTGGGCCATCCTCCACTGCCCTCCCGGGCCACAGCAGAGAGCTGAACTGGAAGAGGGGCAACCGGGACAGAATCCGGCGCCCCAATCGGGACTAGAACCCGGGGTGCCAGCGCCGCAGGTGGAGGATTAGCCTAGTGAGCTGTGGCGCTGGCTAGTTAACTGATTTACGTAGATTATTTTTATTTTTTTAAAACTCTTTTCTTCTTGTTTTTTATTTGACAGGTAGAGTTATAAACCGTGAGAGAGAGAGACAGAGAGAAAGGTCTTCCTTCCGTTGGTTCACCCCCTAAATGGCCACTCCCCGAATCGGCGCTGCACCGATCTGAAGCCCGGAGCTAGGTGCTTCTTCCTGTTCTCCCTTTCGGGAGCAGGGGCCCAAGCACTTGGGCCATCCTCCACTGCACCCCAGGGCCACAGCAAAGAGCTAGACTGGAAGAGGAGCAACTGGGACTAAAACCCGGCACCCATATGGGATGCTGGTGCTGCAGGTGGAGGATTAGCCAAGTGAGCCACGGTGCCGGCCCCAGTAGGTAGATTATTTTATCAATGAATGTTAAGTGAGTATACCAAAATATTTGTTTGAAATAGAGGAAACTGGAGAAATAGGGTCGAGAACCACGCATCTGGGAGTTGACCATCTTCCAAGACACTGACAATTCACTCCTTAGTCCGCCCATTGGCTAAAACCTTAGAGCTGCCCAAATCATGGTCTTGTTGACTGAATCTCCCATTTCTGCCACTTGCTAACCAGGTGGGTCTCCTTTTATAATCACATCAATCCCAATGAAGATCAGGATACTTTGGGACTGAAACTGCATGTTCACCAATGGGCCAACCTTTCTCTTGAAGGTAGACCCATGCCAAATTAGCCCCATCCTGCTACGAAACTTTCTTAAATACTTGTGTAAATTTTTCAAACCCTAAAATACTCCACAAGTGATCCTACCAGAAGGAATTAGCCCATACAGATACGGGCTAGTTGCATGCAAACTTCAGGATTCTATGTAAAATGTTCTAAGCTTCCAGAACGTTGCACACACCCACATCCAACTGGATACAAAAATATATTTCCCAAGCAAAATATAAATGAGTTGGCGGGGGTGAGAGGAGTTGGCACTAACACTTGAATTACACATTATCTTTTCTCATTATGTCATAAACACTTAAAGCCTTGTTTATTTCAATTACAAAAGCTGAATGGTGTAATCTTAGTTTGAATTATGCTGCTATAAACAGAATTAGGAACTTGAGTTTCAGCTTCACAAATTATCTAGGAAAATCTACCCCTTTCCAAATACAGTAATATTTAATATTGTGTATATGAAATATATTAGAATTACCCCTTGGGCAAAACTTTTAAGGGTGCTCATAATGTTAAAATGTTTGCAATACTCATGCTATTATTAAGCCTTTTCTTGCAGTTCTCAGCAATCCAAAGAGATGTACCCAATTTACCAGTTACATTTCTTGGTTAGGGAATTGGGATACATTTTTACATTACATTACACTATAGCATGTAAATTTTTCTTCATGATGTACCAGAATTTGTTTTTTTTTTTTTTTACTCCAAGTATCCTACTCTGAATCAGCACCTCCAAACTTGCAATGTATTAGCACAAACTGCTCCTTAGTTGATCTATAGGCCTTTAGCACATAACTAAAACAGGACCCAGCACCTTAAAAAATCAGAAAAGCAGGAACTTAACCCTTGTTTTGCCAGTTATCAGTGGTGTGATTTCAGTGGATATACTAAGCTCTGTAAACCACAGCCTCTACATCCACAAAAGAAAAGAATACACCAAGTGACCTCCTTCCCGCTTTAATATCTGGTGATTAAACCCAAAGACCAAACGTGGCCTCTGTACCCTGAAAAGCAATTTTATAACATTTCCAACTCAACCTGGATATTCTATCATTTGATGATTTTGTAGAGAATTTTAACTGTCAATTCTTGGCTATATATATTCATGGAAGGAAGTAATGCCATGCTTGATACAAAAAATCACATATAATTAATTTCTGAAGGTAGTATTTTGACTTTTTTACCTTCCTTACTAAAATTAGTTGGCATCTCTGACTAAATGGAATTTAAAGAAGCAGGCTCCAAGGCAAAGAAAGGGGACAGAGGGTGCATTGAGGAAGTCAGATACAACGAGGGAAAAGGCAGTTAACACAAACGCAAATAACTTGAGGTTGGCTAAATTCCTAAACTCTAGGGGCCTAAATCCCATTACTTTGAAAGACAGTATTACAAGCTATAACTTTTTAATAAAAGTGTTCTCATAATTTCTCAACAGTCTAAAGCCAATTGTAGGTGTTTCCTAAGCAGTCTTCGACAACCTGGAAAAATCTACTCAAGTGTAAAATGTGGACAATCTTTGATTCAACAATTCAGCTTCTTCAGCTCTGTCCAAAGCCAGTACTGGTTCCTATGCAGAAAAGTATGTGTACAAGAACATTCACCGTTCTGTGTGTCATAGAAACTGGAGATTAACCAGCAATAAAGCAGTGGCTATGCACATCAGAGCTATGAAACACCATACAGCTGTAACACTTTTAATTTTGAAATAACTTCAAACTTACTGAAAAGTTGCAAAACCAGTATAAAGAATCCAAAAGTTAACATTTATCACCATTGCTTTTGTCTTCTCTCCCTATCTATCCTTGTGATTCACAGCAAAATCTCTCTGGTCCAAAAATAAACATTGTCCCTACTTGTCAAGTCTTTTGAATCTCCTTAATCTGGAGTTTTTTTATTTTCCTTTATCTTTCATAACTTTGGCATTTTCTAAGAGTACAAGCCAGTTATTTTGTAAAATGCCCCTCAATTTGGGTATGTCTGATGTTCATAGTGATTAGATTACAGAGTTTTGTTTTGTTTTTTTCTGCCCACTTAAGTGAATGTAGGTAATGACATGGAGGACCTGTAGCTATCTGGCTAATGGGGAAAGTCAGCATATTTGTCATGGTCCTGCAGGAAACAGATGGTCCACTCAGGGACTTAACTGAAATTATCTTAATAAGGAGAATCTTTTCAGAGGCATGGTCAGGGTTAAAGGCACAGAAAGGGGCTCATAGGCCCAACACAGAATGCTGATGCACACAGGGATTAGCATCAGTGGGAAGTCTTAGCAGCCTTCAACTGAAGGAACCAGCAGAGAGAACAGTTGCTGCTAGAGCTGAGGAAGAGGGGCCTCCAGGCAGCAACTGAAACCACAGAGCAGCCTAGGTTAGGACAGAGGGTCAGGGTTATAAACTCATCAGCTTCCTTCTGTGTCACTCAGCAATGTCCTGCCAGTGTCTCTCGTAAGTCAAAACCAGCCAGAAGTAAGAACAGAGAGCCAAGACCAAATGGTCCACAGAGGCTGGCCTTCCCAGGAATGCTGCAAGACAGAAATGCTGTAGAACAGATCTTGGGGCAGAGTGACAAACGCAGAACAACCAGCACTGGGAGATGAAACAACATGTCAACTTGGATTTTTCTCACAGTGCAGAATCTCAGCGATGGTTCAAGGCTGAAGATAGAAGGCACTAGCACTCCATGTTTTATGCATACAAAGCAGCCAACATTGAGGCCGCCCTCCTCCCCACAAACCTTATGGCGAGGAACAAAAATGCAGAACCAGTTCCACCACCACCCACCACACCATACCCTCTTCCATGTAAAAAGAGAACTGAGAGGGGAGGGGTTACCAGCCTTAGAACAGCAATTTAGACGGGGAATGGCTGTGCCCCCGGGGCCCCATGTAGCCTGGCTAGGGAAGGATTGCTTCACCTCCCCAAGTCTAGGCAGACAATCTCCATTAAGGTTCCAAGAGAATCACATGTAAGGACTGCAGTGCAAGAAGAGAAGATTAGCATTCCATTCCCTATCTGATGTCTCCTTGGCTGGCAGCTCTAATCTCTGCTCCACACCACAAACAGAGAAGCAAACTAGAGAGATGGCATATGGGAGTAGGAGGTTCACTGTGGCTGGGGAGGAGACTCTCTAAATTGCATTTAAGAAGCAAGCGTGAAAACAAATATGAGGAACTCCAAAACATTCATGGAAACATGGAATTAGAAGCTTATTTTGGTGTAAAATTGTTTGAAATCACCGTTTGTTCATAATATGCATTTTTCATGAACTTTTTAAGAACCCCGTGTATAATGTTAAACACAAAATGAAACTACTTTAATAACTGAAAGTAACAGGAAAGCTATATGATCACCACCCAATCAAAGAGAAGTTTAAAATATGCTAGGAAAAGCCATTTTTTAAATTATGTTGTTTCATTACTTTCATGTGAATGAATTGTGCTCCTCAATAATTGCTTTCATAGTTTAAAAGCTGAGTTTTTACATATACGCAAATTTAAAAATTGGAAGGCTACATGCCAAACTGTTATAGTAATTACACATAAAAAGGGGAAGAGATGTAGAAAGTGGCAAGGATGAAACTGTCCTGTCTTATCTTACCTTCCTTACCATTTGTTTTTAAAACATATGTGCTTATTTATACTGTATTTGAGAGACAGAGATAAATAGGCAGCAAATGCCTATAGCATCCAGAGCTGGCCCAGGCCAAAGCCAGGAGCCAGGAACTCAATCTGGGTCTCCCATGTGGCAGAGATCCAAGTATTTAGGACCAGCACCTGCTGCCTTGAGGTGCATTAGCAGGAGCCTAGATTGGAAGCAGAGGTGAGACTCGATCCCAGGTGTTTAGATATGGGACACAGGCACCCCAAGCAATGTTTTAACCATCGGGCCAAATGCCTACTTCTTACTTGGTATCTGAACTTACAATAAGTATGTGTTTGTGTATTACTTAGGAGATTACCCTAAAGAAGAAACAAAGATTTTTCTTGAACTGTCTCTGGGAGGCCCTGTAAGTCGCTCCAGTGTTAGGAATTCACTGTGAAGGTCGGCGGTGATGACACAGGCAAATCTTCATCAAAAATGCTGGCATAAAAGATCGTGCGGTTCCCTCTCATTGGCTCTTCCATTACACCCTTGGTCATCAGCATCTTGGATAAACAGGATGGCCCAGAGGTCATTCTGCACTTACAAAAGCGTTGTAATGCATACTTCACATGTAACTATTCCCTCAATTTCTGTCTCTTTAAAAAGGATCAGTATGAAACACTCTCTTCACAGATGAGTTCAGCACTTTTTTCAGTGTTTTCAGAACCCCTCTACGCAGATTCATCTTGAGCTCTTCTGCAGTCTCGAGTTTTCCTTTCTCTGCTTGTATCTGGCACGCCCTTCTCTTGATTCCCCCCTTCCACGGAGTCCCTCCACGGTGCCTCTCAGACAAGACACCCTGAAGGCCAACAAGTTGCAGCAGCAGGACACACCGGAGAAGCTCAGCCATTTCCATCTCCCATTTACCTCATCAGCTTTCACCTGCTCCCTTCCCTGGCTCACATGCGGATTACACATCCAGTACTTTCCCTGATGAGCTGGCAAGGCAACGAAGACAACCCCTAGCATCTCACCCTGTGTTCATGCTACAAGTATTTACTAAGTGGCTGGGCTCTACCAGGGGTTAGCCAGCAAACAAGGATGGAATACAGCTCTGCCAGCCAGTGCTTGAACCACAACCTTTCCATTGCTTCTGCAGTCCCAGGTCAGCCAAGTCCAGTTCCCCAAGCTGACCACAAAAATCATGTAATTCTTCATAACTGCCATAATATGCCATAATACATATCACACCTTATGTTGGTTGACCAGAAGGAAAAAAAAAAGCTTCAGTTCATTTTCATTTACATTTTCTGACTATGATAACCTACCTGAGTCATAAAATGTTAACAAAGTCATCTTAATTTTATGAGTAATGAAAGCTGTTAACAGGTTTTAAAAAGCTGTTTTCCATAAAATCAGATTGGACATGACTGTGGGAGTAGATCTCAACCAGTGGGAGGTTGACACAACCTGAGAATGCGGTCCCAACTGCCATCAATGAGGTCAATGCGACTTTGCAAGTGAACTTCTGCAGCATGGAGATTCTTGTGGGATATGAAGGGAACATGAGGTAAGCCTTTCTATTCACCACACTGCATGGAACTCTATCCTCCCCAGGAGGCTGCAGAAAGTTTAGGGACTTTCATTTGCAACAAATAATTTGCTGTGATGGTCCCAGAACACTATTTATTTGTGTTTTCAGTAAAGGCAATATTAAGAAAGCAAGTGAGATATGAGAGTATCTTTAACCTTTAATCAATTTCTCTTTTGTCAAAATGAATCTTGTGATGAAAATTGTATCTCTGCATTTAGTACCTTTTGAGAACAAACAAAATTTCAAAGAAAAAAGAAGTTAAGGACAAGAAAATAAGAGGAATTAATGATCCTGGGTCATGTAAACTCATCTAGGAATCTGGCTATTATGGTCAACTCAAAATCCTTAAAAAGTCTCATAGGCCATCTCAGAATTACGCCTGGGGAAAGGGGACAGGGTAGATAGTCCTGCTTCAAAATCCTGGCTGGTGTATTTCCCTCATTACAAAAATGGGTCATGCTTCACTATCATGTTAATTTACAATAAAACTCAAAATCGTTTCTCTAGATCAAGTGGCACAACGACCAGAGATTAGGACTTGCTATTTGAAAACTACTGCTCCCCCCTGAGCCTCTGAAATCTTGCCTTTCCAGTCCCCATTCAGCTTGAAGCTGATTCTTATCCACGCTCCCTTTCTGGTCACATTCCTGTTAACTGTGAACCCACTCCACTCTTGCACACTCCCCCCACCCTCAGGAACTTCTCAGCAAACTATTCTTTAACAATATTTCAATCCAGCCAGGACAAAATTCCAAGAGAAGGAATGTGACTTCAAGTAAGAACGTTATCTTTCTATAGAATAAAATCCACAGCTATTTGACCTGTACTGTATACAGTGCGTAGCCAATGTCCTGTGCATGACAGCTTCACAAGACAATCTAATGATGAAATACCCTGGGCAAGAGAGTCACAGAGAAATTCCAGAGAAAGAATCAGGGCCAAATCCTGCGACAAATTTAATTTAGCTCACCCAATCACAGCATAGAAGTGATACCAGCAGTGAACCAAAAAGAAAGACCAAAGTTAATCCTTAGGCACTCTGCTCTTGATATTCAATTATAGCATGGAAAATACATATAATAAAATATACCAGAATATTAACACTTCTAAAACTGTTAACCTTTTCCACACCTATTGCACTTATCCTAATCTGTTTAGTACGGTATCAAATAGAGGTCATAGCTCATCTGTAGTTCATATTACAAACCCAACCTCCTGGGGCCGGCACTGTGGTACAGCGGGTAAAGCCGCCTGCAGTGCCACATCCCATATGAACGCTGGTTCAAGTCCTGGCTGCTCTACTTCTGATCCAGCTCTCTGCTTTGGCCTGGGAAAGCAGTAGAAGATGGCCCAAGTCCTTGGGCGCCTGCACCCACGTGGGAGACCTGGAGGAAGCTCCTGGCTCCTGGCTTCAGATTCGCCCAGCTCCAGCCTTTGCAGCCTTTTGGGGAGTGAACCAGTAGATGGTAGACCCCCCCCCTCTGCCTCTCAGTAACTCTGACTTTCAAGTAAAATAAACCTTTAGCAGGCATTAACAAATATGGATGGTCATTTTGACATATCCACATAGTCAACAAACACATGCAACTGTCTCTTTTCACCCCCCAAAAAAGCACATCCCTGGTTTGAAGGTATCATTTATTCACATCATCACTGATGAGCAATCTTTTAAAAATCACAGAAAATGAAAGTGCCAAAAGAACAAAGGAAGATTGGGGCTGGCGCCGAGGCTCACTTAGTTAATCCTCTGCCTGCAGTGCTGACATCCCATATAGGCGCCGGGTTCTAGTTTCCGGTTGCTCCTCTTCCAGTCCAGCTCTCTCCTGTGGCCTGGGAGAGCAGTGAAGGATGATGGCCCAGGTGCTTGGGCCCCTGCACCCGCATGGGAGACCAGGAAGAAGCACCTGGCTCCTGGCTTCCGATCGGCACAGCACCTGCCATGGCGGCCATTTGGGGAGTGAACCAGTGGAAGGAAGACCTTTCTCTCAGTCTCACTGTCTGTAACTCTACCTGTCAAAAAAAAAAAAAAAAAGAACAAAGGAAGATGGGAGAATGCCAGATATTGCTCTAAATTTATAAATGGTGTAACAGTGGATTCCACAAACTCCAGGCAGGTGCTGGCCAATGGAAATATGGTAACCAGATTTACAGAGGGGACGATGTTTGGCCTAGGGGTTAAGATGCCTGCAACCCATATCAGAGCACCTGGGTGCAGCTCCCAGCTCCAGCTCCTGATTCTGGCATCCCTACTAATGCAGACTCTGAGAGGCAGCATGGTGACTCAAGTGGTTGGGTTCCTGTCTCCCATATCCAAGCCTGGATTGAATTCCCAGCTCCTGGTTTCAACCATGATGTTGTAGGAGTCAAACAACAAATGGGATTCTCGCTCTGTCTCTCTGCCTCAAATTGCATTTGATAAATAAAATTTAAAGAAAAATTTAAAAACTGGATACAATTAATTTTAATTATACATTTTGTTTAACTCAACATATCCAAATATTATCATTTCTTCATGTAACTAACATAAAAACATTAGTGAGATATTTTACAGCTTTGGTTGTACTACATCTTTAAAATCTGATAGTAGTTTATGTGTATATCATATCTTAATTAGAACCAGTCACATTTCAAGCACTCCATAGCCACATGTGGTTCTTGGATAATACCTATAAGATACTGATCTGAGCACAGTTCTGAAACTGATCCCTGGAACTTGGCCAAGCCTGAGGCAGTAGCTTATATGCTACTACATTATTAAAGGTGCAATCCCCAGGAAATATGGCCAAGAAGGAAGCCAACTATTAGAAGGGTGTGTTCCTGAGTTGGCTACTGCTTAGAAACAAATGCAGCCATTTGTTACATCTCACACACTCATCTTCTGAGACATAAAAGGCACTCCTCTCTCCAGAAGAAAGGAAGAAGATCCCATCAGCAAGTTCCCATCTTACGTTGACCAAAGTTTACTTCTCAGAATATTAACTCCCCCACAATTTCCGGTTGCATATACATGATGTCAGTTCCAACCCAATGCCATCTCAAGCACGATGAGGAAAGCCCAGGGCAGCAAGAAATGCACACCAGGGGCAGGAAGCACTCTAGGATTGTGCCCATGTGAAGCCAGTTGCTATAGCAGTTGGGAAAAACGAACAGAAAAGAGCCCCAGGGATAGGAATGTGAGAGAGGATGCAAGGTGTTGTATTAAGAAAAAAGTCTGATGCAACTAAGAAAAGGCTGCAGAATTAACTGAGAGTTACCCCAGGTGCACATAGCCTGTCATGCCACAGTGCATTCGTATCAGGCTTGAAGTTACCAGACAGGCAGATCAGGTTATGACATGCTGGATTTCTGTCCATCCATCACCCATTTAATCTTCAAATCTGGTGCAGCTTAATTCCTTCCTACATACAAAGCTTTGCCCCAAGACACTCCTCAAAGTTAGATACCATAAACATAATGTAAAGCCTAAGAGCTCAATTAAAAAATGTCCAGAGGGCCTTGTCCGGATTCTTCTGATTCTAGGACCCAATTCTGGTGCCTGAGTTCCTCTGCATTGCTACTTAGTTCTTCTCCTTTATTGCTCCGTTTCCTTCCTCTTTCCTATGCTGCTGGAGACACGTGTCTGCTACGTCCATCAGCCTGATGCTGGAGTTCCGCTCCCTGTCTCCTTTCCTTCATTGCTTTGTGTTACTAAACCTTTGCTTCCCAGAGCCTGCGGGTCAGGCTTGCCTCGCTGAATGTTCCTAGGACAGACACCTCCTGGTGTATCCCTATCACCTTGTTCCCTATCGCATTGTTTCAACACCTACAGCTTGATCTGGCTTCAACTATAACCGTTTCCCCAGTATTCAATCTACTTTAAAAAGACATCTTCTCTCCAAGATACAAAGAATATATTGTGTTCATCTTTCCTAGACAGGGCCTTCTGCTGACCCTTGTGCAGTTGCATCTGGACACAGCCCTGCACCAGGGTTCACGGCTTAGACAGCAGAAGCTCTCTTGTGCAAGTTGCAACCTGCCCAGCTTCACTCCGAACTTCCCTTTGGCTTCCTGGAGCACATTCTTCAAAAGACTGTTATCTGTCTAGTTCCTGCTCAACTGCTCATTCTCATAGAGACCTCCTTGACCACCCAGTCTGTAGTAGGCCTTTATTACCATCTCAAAACACTTGTTCTAAGTTATATACACACACCCACCTGCTTATTTTTCTCATCTATCTTCCTCCTAGGACAAAAATTCCATTAAAGCTGAAATTAACACATATCCAGCCTCTCTGTGGTGCCAAAATAAATATTTGTTGGGTGAATTATCTATTTATCTAGCAGTTAAAAATCAGGCAAAGGACACAGATCAGGTAGCATAATTATGTAAAGTACTGATTTATGATACAGTGGCAGGATTTGGGACAAACTAAGTCCACCCTTCCTAAAGACATTCAAATTCCAATATCAAATACTTCCTGGCCCAACAGAACCCACTCTGACTCAGCACACAGCCTTCCACAAACACTGCTGGAATTCTTTCCAACTCCTACAGCCTGATAGCCAGCTTGTGGGCCATGAATTCCTGACCCAAAATCCTCAACTCTCTTACAAAGGCCTTGTTAGCAATTTAATATGAAATCTCACCTCCAGGATTTTGCAAATGCTCTACCCTCAATTCTTTTCACACCTGTCCTCGCCACCTTCTCTTAGCTTTTACAGTTCACCCTCAGATCTCACATTAAGTACCCGTCCTCAAGTCTCTTTCATGACCATGCCACAACCACTGCTCTGGGATCCAAAAATGCCCTGAAGTCCTGGCTGCCTATTTGCCTCGATAGCAAACTTTACTTCAGGAAAAGAAATGGGGCTTGTGCCCGGCTGTCTCCCTGGTGTCTAGCACAGCAGTCAGCATAGAAGAGAAGCTCAAAGTATTCCCGGGGAGGGGGGGGGGGGGGTGTGAGGGTCAGAGCTGTGGCACTGCGGGTTAAAGCCCCAGCGTCCCATGTGGACACTGGTTCGAGTCCCAGCTGCTCATCTTCCGATCCAGCTCTCTGCTATGGCCTGGGAAGGCAGTGGAAGATGGCCCAAGTCCTTGGGCTCCTGCACCTGTGTGGGGGACCTGGAAGTAGCTCCTGGCTCCTGGCTTCGGATCAGCTCAGCTCTGTCCACTGCGGTCATCTGGTGAGTGAACAAGCAGATGTAAGATTTCTCTCTTGCTCTCTCTTGCTCTTGTGCTCTCTCTCTCTCTCCCTGGCTCTACATATCTATAACTCTTATCTTTCAAATAAACAAAATAAATCTTTAAAAAATATTTCCTGGATGAACAAATAACTCCACTCCAAGGATTCCCAGCTGGTTGAACCCAGTCTGACAGGAAACCAAAGAAGGGATCTACATAGGAATTAAGGCCTGGAGTGCTGGGACACAAGGCCCCATCCTGCTCATGACAAGCTCTGCTGTGGTGTGAACCACTGGGAAGCACCATCAGTGTATTGGGAAATGGCCAAAGAAGAAGAGATAAGCGGTTGTGGCTGTGGCAAAGGTGGGTTAAGGCCTGGGTTTTGTGAACCAAGTTGGACTATTTCAGTGAGTGCTAGTGTGTGGGATTGTAGGTTTTGTACAAGTGGGGGGGAGAAGGTGTGGCTCTAGGTAGGAATGCGCAGCTGTTCGCTGAATTCACTCACTGGTGGTTTTACAAGTCTAAGGCTGGAGTCCTTCCAATTGTTTCACTTTTCCTTTGCCAGAGAGTCTATAACGCTATTTAAAAAGCAGCTTTGCCGACAGGATTCCATAATTGATCTGTGTGTACCTTTCTCATCCAAGTTCTCAGGTCTAAGACCCTCAGTTACAGTACAGCTTCCTCTCTTACCTCACCTTCTGCCCATAAACACAACTGGTTTATTCTCCCCTTATATACCTTACCAATGCTTCTTTATTCTTGAGCTTGAGAAAATAATTGCTAAGTGCCTGGTGGGGTCCCAGGGTTGGGGCAGAACTGATACAAATAGGAACACTGAACTCTTTTATTTTAGATGATAGGCAAACTTAACACAATCTTTTATAACACTTCAGGTCCTGGTCTTCCAACTTGCAGTCACTGTGTCTTGAATGCCTCCCCCAGAAATCAAAACCTATTTAGTAACCAGTAGAATCTCCACTAATACTGGCTCTAGAAAACATCTGGGATGCTATTGTGTGTGCCCTTTAATTCCCACAAAAAACTTACTGAAATGAGTACTTTCAGCACATATCTAAACATTATTCTAACCACACGTGGCTAAAAGTATTTAAGATGTGACTAGTCCAAAGTGAGATAAGATTTTGTATTTACACATTGAATTTCAGAGGCTTTGTACCAGAAAAAGCAAAATACCTCATTAACAACTTCTATATTGATTGCTACCATAATAGTACTTTTCAAATTTTTATTTTTCTTTCTTCTTTTTTTTTTAACAGGCAGAGTGGACAGTGAGAGAGACAGAGATAAAGGTCTTCCTTTGCTGTTGGTTCACCCTCCAATGGCCGCTGCGGTCGGCGCGCTGCAGCCGGCGCAGGGCGCTCATCCGATGGCAGGAGCCAGGTGCCACGTGCTTTTCCTGGTCTCCCATGGGGTGCAGGGCCCTAGCACTTGGGCCATCCTCCACTGCACTCCCGGGCCACAGCAGAGAGCTGGCCTGGAAGAGGGGCAACCGGGACAGAATCCGGCGCCCCGACCGGGACTAGAACCCTGTGTGCCGGCGCCACAAGGCGGAGGATTAGCCTGTTGAGCCACGGCGCTGGCCTGAATTTTTATTTTTCATTTCATTTCATTAGAGAGGCAGAAAGACAGACACAGAGACACAGGCAGACAGAGAACCAACCTGAGAGATCTCTTCCATCCACCAGTTTACTCCCCAAATGCTAGCAACAGCCAGGGTGCACCAGGCTGAAGCCGGAACCTGAAACACAACTGGGGTCTCCCACACGGATGGCAGGAAACGAAGTACTTGAAAACCCACCTGCTGCCTCACAGGATGCACAGTAGCAGGAAGCTGCAATTCCGAGTGGAGCAGGGACTAACACCCAGGCGTTCTGATACCGGATGTGGGCACTGCAAATAACGTCCTTTTTGTTTGTTTGTTTAAACAGATAAAACCGCAATTTTGAAAAAGCTTTGTCTTATCTATCTGGAAGGCAGAGTAACAGAGAGGGAGGGAGAGACAGAGGGAAAGAGATTCTCCATCTGCTGGTTCACTCCCCAAATGGCCACAGCAGGCTGCACCAGGCTGGGCTGGGCCAGGCTGAAGCCAGGAGCCAGGAACTCCATCCAGTCCTCCCACATGTGTGACAGGGGCCCAGGTGCATTACTGGAGAGCTGGATCAGAAGCAGAGCAGCTTGGTTGGAACCAGCGCTCCAATACAGGATGCTGGCATTACGAGAGGAGGCTTAACTCACTATGCCACAACACTGATCCCTCCAAGAAGCATCTTAAACACTGCGCCAAGTGTCCATCCCAAATGATGGTATTTTTGTTATATTGGATTAAATGTGATATAAAAAATTATGCCATCTGTTATTTTTTGCTGTTTCTTTAATGTAGCTACCAAAACACCTACAACCACATTTGCGGTATGAATGTGTGGTCGGTGCTCTACTTCTATCAGACGGTGCTGCATTGGACATGTAGGGGGCAAGCTGCCCCCATGAACACCTGCAAGCCCCCCACCCCCCTGCCACGGGGCTATTTCCTGGCACCAGACCCAAGATTGACCCATGCAAATGGAAAGTCAGAAGTCACCAAGAGGTAATGTAGCCAGAAGCAGCCTTCATGTGGTAACAGGGGAGTTGGCCAACAAAAATCCCAAATCCCTTGCCCCTCATCTGAAAGAACTCTGTGGTACATGTTCCACATTGACTCCCCGGTTCCCAGGTGGGAGAGAGCTCCAACTAGAGGGAACGCGATGATAACCTGGATGGACTTCACTGGGGTCCTCCCCTCCATGTTTCACCCTGCTTCTTCCCTTCTGGTAGTTCCTAGCATCACTTCCCAAACTACTGGTGCCCATATCCTCCTCTGGGCCAGCCTCTGGAGAGACACAAACTGCTAAGATTCAGTGATTATTTTCTTGTTTTTAAAAAATTAAATTTTAGACAATTTAAAGAAACCCTAGGATTGTTCAGTTGATAAGCAGCCAAGCAAACAGTCAAACCCAGGTCTCCCTGATCCCAAAGCCCTTCATCCTTGAGTGCTGTCCTGGAGGCACTCTATCCTCAGTGGAGTCATCACCTTTAGCAGGGCAAAAAGGAACTCACTAGCTCATCTGGGGAAAGGAAGCCCACAGAAAAGCAAGAACAAGCACGACTCTTTACACAGATCAGCAGTTTCCTGATGGTTCCCAATGACCCTCAGCTTCAAATATTCGCATTCTTGTGAAGTCCTCCCCCTTGAGGAGGAGGGAGAAGGAAAGGGAAGAGAGCGAAGAGAGGGAGAGGGAGAGAGAGGGAGAGGGAGAGAGGGAAGGGGGGGGAGGGAGGGAGGATGATTAGGGAAATTCAGGGTGAAGCCAAGTCAACTAGAAATAAGGAAAAACAGCCAGCTAGCTGGCCAGGCAAATGGAGGTTATCTTTGTAAATACCAGAACTAAGTGTTCTGTGCTAGGACTAGACTTCCACACACTGCAGACTGAAAAAATTTTCACTTTCAAATATCTAATAATAAGTGGGTAAGATGATATCTTGGTTTGGGATATCTCAGAAACAGACCCAAACAAGGATTCAAGTGAAAGTAGTTAATCTGGAGGTAAAAACACCAGCAGAGGAGTAAAGAAGTAAGGTCAAGGAGAAATGAAAGCCCATCAAAAAGTGTATTACAGGCAAATTCTCTCTGTGGGCAGATGAACTTGAATACCACTGGTGAACCCCAGGAGATGGCACACACAGTGCATCTCAGAGTTTATTTCACCCAGGGATGAGGGAGCTGGGGTATTTATCCACCTACTCCTGTCAGTCACTGATTGAGGGAGGAAGTGCATTTCATCACCTGCAGCCTATGAAGGCACACAGATGCTAGCAATTAGCAGTTAGTTGTGGCACCTACACATGTAAGTGCCAAGGGGCCAGGACTGAGACCCTGAGAGCACCTGCTGTCCACAGGCCCCATGAAATAGCCTATAATTATTTAAGTAGCATCTACAAACAATCTAAATGGATTCTTTGAAAATTATGGTTATGAAAACTTGTTGACCTGAAAAAGGCTGTTATGCTTTTTAAGAGATCTGAAGAATAATGTTTAGATTCAAATAACTCAGTCTCACTCTTACTTTGCCATTTTCCTTTTTTTTTTAAATATTCATTTATTTATTTGAGAGGCAGAGTTACAGAGAGTGAGATCTTCCATCTATCCACTAGTTCAGTCCACAAAAGGCTACAATGGGCGGAGTTGGACTGATCCAAAGCCAGGAGCCAGGAGCTTCTTCCGGGTCTCCCACAGGGGCACAGGTGCCCAAGAGCTTGCGCCATCTTCACTGCTTTCCCAGGCCACAAGCAGAGAGCTGGGCTGGAAGAGGAGCAGCCGGGACATGTACCTGTATCCATATGGGGTGCCGATGCTACAGGCAGAGGCTTAACCTATTACACCACAGTGCTGGACCCCTACTTTAAGTCTTGATTTGAGTCAGAGACCTTTGGAAAGTTACTTCAATTCTCTGAGCCAAAGTTTTCTTAATTGTTAATTGGACACAATAATCTCTACTACTTTGGTGATTGTGAGATAAAGCACAGTGTAAAATAGGTAATAGAAAGGTAGATTGTTTTTTGAAAAAATTTTAGACTTCAACAATAACATGCTGATGGCAATTTTACCTACAAAAACAATTGCTCCAACAAAAACAGTGATGCTACTTAACAGTTAGCACTAGTGTACTTAGGATAAAAACTCAACAATGCCTGTTAAGCTTTGAAACGTTTAATCTGTGAAATGTAGAGATGCTTCTTGACACATTTACATTCCAGTGTTAACATTAAAAATGTAACGTTGCTTTCAGGTATATCCAACGAAGAATGTATTATTCCCTTAAACTTATTCTTCATATGAAGCTTTCTAAGTTTTCATAATAACAGAAGTATACAAAGTGGTGAAATTTTATCTAGATGGGCATTGTTAGATAAAAATGATCTTGAATTTTCAAAAGCAAAATAGAGAAAGACCATTTCTATTGGAGAATTTTAAATTGTAAAGTCACATTGCTGCACACAACATTTATCAATAAATGAACTAATGGCTAGAAGCACTTTTTTTTTTAATGAGTTTGCTTCTGGAAAGCTAAGAGCTGTAGACAAAACTTAAATTCATGAAAGATTGCCAAACAAGTTAAGCAAACCTAATTGACCAAAAATAAACAAACTCCAAATACCACAGAAATGAACAGAATCACTGTATGTTCTTCTAAGTATCCCAGGCTTCATAAAAATAGTTCAAAACCTCTGAAAATCTCTGATAGACACAAATATTTGCAGTCACATAAAAGTTGGCAACTTTATCACTATGATACACAAAATTACCAATATATGACAAAATTCTATGATGGTAAATATTTATTTCCAACCACTTTGCTGTTCCAGCCAACGCCTCTGGAATCTTAAGCACAGCAGGACCCACAGTAGGAGTATGAGAGATGTTAGCTCCCCTCTACTTATCAGTATGCCCGCCAAGCTGTTAAAGGAAGAAGAAACCGCTAATCAAAATGTGTGAGATCTATCACAAGTCCAAACCATCCTCAAACAGGCCAGACTGGGAAATGCATATTGTCAAGTGCTTTGCAATTGTTTATAGCAGAAAAAAGTAAAAGGAGTGAGAAAGGCAGAGAGAGAGACTGGACACGAGGAGACAGATAAGCTAGGCATCAAATTGGACTGAGGCCCCATAATCTATGTATCCCAAAAATAATAAGGGTTAAGAGTTTAAGAAGCTCATTTTGGAACAAGCAGATAAAATGGAATGGTTCAGAAACGAAGCCCATGATGCTGATCATGTCTTGAGGCATTATTATTATTATTATTTTTTTTTTGACAGGCAGAGTGGACAGTGAGAGAGAGAGAGAGAGAGAAAGGTCTTCCTTTGCCGTTGGTTCACCCTCCAATGGCCGCCGCAGCCTGCGCGCTGCGGCCGGCGCACCGCGCTGATCCAAAGCCAGGAGCCAGGTGCTTCTCCTGGTCTCCCATGGGTGCAGGGCCCAAGCACTTGGGCCATCCTCCACTGCACTCCCTGGCCACAGCAGAGAGCTGGCCTGGAAGAGGGGCAACCGGGACAGAATCTGGCGCCCTGACTGGGACTAGAACCCGGTGTGCCAGCGCCACAAGGTGGAGGATTAGCATATTGAGCCACAGCGCCTGCCCTTGAGGCATTCTTTGTACTCCAGAAGACACAAAACCAGAGAGGAATCTTCAGTGAGCAAAGTCTCCTGGAAGCCTCTGACTCCTCTCATGCTGTAGCATAACCCTGCAGTGGG
The DNA here is from genome assembly GCA_949820135.1 of Sylvilagus floridanus. Lineage (NCBI taxonomy): Eukaryota > Metazoa > Chordata > Mammalia > Lagomorpha > Leporidae > Sylvilagus > Sylvilagus floridanus. The sequence continues at coordinate 166,115,723 of OX463244.1, forward strand.
GGAAAGGATGACTCCGTAGTCCAGCACCTGTGCAAACAGGTCTTTAGGAAGATCCCATTTCCTTGACAAGGAATTGATACTTATCAGACTTTAATTATTAATCTTTCCCAAAGACCTAATCACCAAGAATAAGAAGGAACCACCAGTGAACATAAGCGTTCTGGTTTTAATGGCCTAGATATCCAAAATTACAAATTACAGCTGTTTTTTCCTGTTTACTGCCCACTCATTACATCTGCCCACAGCTGAACTGAAAGCCACTGGGAATCTGTATTTGAAAGCCTAAGCAGCCCTGGCTATGCCCTGAGTGTCCTCCTCCAGGCTCACCTCCAGGCTCAGCCTGCAACAACTTGCCAGCCTCATACCCTACAAATGTATTCTGTGCTCGCATGTCGTTGTTACCACCGCACTCTGAATCCATTAGTCAAATTCTTTTCCCTTGGTTAGAGGCAAGTCTGTTTGGGGAGTTGCTAAGCAGCTTTGTCTCCCTGCTAGAGACCCATGATTCGTTGTCGCTTGTCTTGGTCTTGTTGGTTTCCTAGTTGCTGGGTGGTGAGCTGCTCATTGTTAGGCAGTGGGGCCATTGCTCCAGCCCGGGCAACAGCTGTGCCAACTTATATTTGAGAAAGCAACCGCCGGAGGTTTTTACGAGGTAGGAGAAAGCAGCAGACACTACTAATTTGGCCCAGTGTTTCCCTTGGTCAGAATGATTTTATTTGAAAAGCTTTGGTCTCAATTTAGAGGTCTCTGACTTGGTGAAATGAAATAAAATAAACAATGACCTTATCCTGGCGGCTCCATGCACCAAGTTAGAACTTGTGCAAGAGCTGTGAGGGTGTGCCCAGTCTTCAAGTGGACAGACTTAGCCCTTGGATGAATCAGATAGTGTTTGTCCAATGACTTCAACACTTCCAGCCAGGTCAGCAAGTTGCTAACAGCAGAGCACAGTGGCTAGTTGTATTTGTTTTAGGCGTGATGGAGACAAACATCTCATCAAAATGTATGACTTGTGACTGAAATATTGATATGATCTTGATCTCAAAGATGTCGACACAAATGAATAATCAAGAATAAAGAAACGTAGTGCATCCCTCAGGACAAGATCTTACTTTAAAAGTGTTTTCCAGTGCACCAAAATTCCTACCACACAAAGCAATCCTGTATACAGAAAGCTAAATTAACCAGCTGATTGCCCATGTCTCTTTTTCACTGCACAATGATCCAGGAATCAGATACTTTTAATCCCAACTTTCTTGCCTACAATCTCTGAGCTAATGAGAAAGTCACGACTCCCTCTAAGCTTTAGTCTTCTTGTTTGTAAAACTGAGGTAAGATTGGCTCAGCTGGCTGAGCTACCACTTGGAACACCCGCATCCCACACAGAGCACTAGTTCAAGTCCTGGCTACACCACTTTCAATCCAACCTCTTCCTAATGAACATGGGAAGTCAGCATCAATGGCCCAAGTACTTGGGTCCCTGCCACCTGCCTGGGACACCCAGATGGGAGTTCCAGGTTCTAGGCTTCAGAGGGGCCCAGCTCTGGCTGTTAGGAGCATCCGGGAGGTGAACTAGCAGATGGAAGATTTCTTTCTCTCCCTCTCTCTGTTATTCCGCCTTTCAAATAAATAAATATATCTTTAAAACAAATAATTTTTTAAAAAGTACTCACTGGGCATACTTTATATTTTTAAGTCATTCTTTTGGGTGCTAGGAGCATAGAAATGAAAAAGATTTTAAAAACAAACATTTGAGCTATGATGAACTTTAGATTTTTCTTTTCCTTAAGATTGGAAGAGTATAAGAGATAACAAAACAGGCCGGCACCACGGCTCAATAGGCTAATCCTCCACCTGCGGCGCCGGCACACCGGGTTCTAGTCCTGATCAGGGCGCCAGATTCTGTCCCAGTTGCTCCTCTTCCAGGCCAGCTCTCTGCTGTGGCCTGGGGATGCAGTGGAGGATGGCCCAAGTGCTTGGGCCCTGCACCCGCATGGGAGACCAGGAAAAGCACCTGGCTCCTGGCTTAGGATCAGCATGGTGCGCCAGCCGCAGCGGCCATTGGGGGTGAACCAACTGAAAAAAGGAAGACCTTTCTCTCTGTCTCTCTCTCTCTCACTGTCCACTCTGTCAAAAAAAATAAATAAAAAGAGAGATAACAAAACAAACATATCATTATCAGTGCACAGTATGTGCACTAGTAACCCCTTCACTCAATTTGCTTTCACAATGGTAAGTACTATGGAGAGAGACAGAAAATGTAATGTCACTTCTGAACTGTGTTTAGAAATTGAAAATATCATCCATGCCAATGTATGTAGACTTTAGATTATGACACAGTGAGGGAGTGAAGGGCAACATTTTTTTTTTTTTTTGACAGGCAGAGTGGACAGTGAGAGAGAGAGAGACAGAGAAAAAGGTCTTCCTTTTTGCCGTTGGTTCACCCTCCAATGGCTGCCGCGGATGGTGCGCTGCTGCCAGCGCACTGCGCTCATCCGATGGCAGGATGCCAGGTGCTAGGTGCTTTTACCTGGTCTCCCTTGGGGTGCAGGGCCCAAGCACTTGGGCCATCCTCCACTGCCCTCCCGGGCCACAGCAGAGGGCTGGCCTGGAAGAGGGGCAACCGGGACAGAATCTGGCGCCCCGACCGGGACTAGAACTCGGTGTGCCGGCGCCGCAAGGCGGAGGATTAGCCTGTTGAGCCACGGCGCCGGCCAACATTTTTTTAAAGAAAGAAATAGGACAGAATGGGGCGAGTGGGATAGAAAACAACAGAGCAGGATAGGGTAGAACAGAATAAAATAGAATAGAACAGGAGCAGAAACATAGCAAAGTTAAGCACTGATTCCAGAAGCATTTATTTTGTATGGTGGGGGGGGAGGGAGAATATGTGTGTACTGAGTCAGCATATAAAATGTACTTCTGATTGTAGGTCACAATTAAAAAATGTTGAAAGCCACTGAGTTACAGACAGCTTTAAAACAAAGCTTTCTTTCAGCTTTTTCTATTTTCCCCAACTGTCTAAACAAGTTCTTATCTAGTGTTTACAATGATGACTACTATAAAAATGTAGATTGTTTTTTAAAACAAAAACATATTATGTAAATCATAAAACATTTAATAAGTCATTTTAATACAGTCCCATATTATAAATATCCCAGCATGACCAGCCCAGAAGCAGAACAAAATGGAGCAATTTCTAAACAAATACCAAAAGTGATATCATCATGATAGCTTCTAAATTAAGATTTTTACCTCTTGATGTTTGAAACTACTATGCAGAAGATTAGAAGGAGACGTGAGAAGACAAATGAGCATGATCTTCCCTCTGACCAATGGAAAAGGTCTTACCCAACTGCCCAGGCCCAACGTTAGCCCCACCTCCAGGGAGTCTACTCCGATCTGAAAGCCTTGCCGGGTTTTCCAACCCAGTGTAGTATCACCTACTTGGATAAAGAGCACAGCTCCGATGCATGACCATTTGTCCACCTTGTGAATCATCCACTGTTGTGAACTAACCCAAGTCAGTCAAGCCATGAGCAACTAGCAGGCTTTTTGGTAAATATCCATTGCCTCCAAAGGGCAGATGCTCTTAATCATTTCTGTGTCTTTCCATAATAACATTTTTATACGCAAAAATAAAATAAAAAGGAATGTAATAAAAAGGAAGTCAAGTATATTGAAATACAATTGTTGAAATATTTTAAAATATTTGGGACATGAAAATAGATAGAATTCTCTACTAATAAATTTTAACAGACCTCCTAGTGGGATAACTACTACTATAATTTCAAAATAATGATGAGATTAAGTGACGTTGAATTAGCTGTAATAGCACTGATGTTTCATGAAAATAAATGTAATTTCTCTTAGTGACAAAGGAAGGTTAATAATACCTTGGTGTGTCACTTACACTCATAATTTAAAGAAATTCTGTATTTCAGTTAAAGAAAATTAAAATGTAATTCTTTTTCACATTTAAGACTATGAATTACTTAAAATTCTGCCTACACAGAGTCCACAGATTGTAGGTTAAAACCTGTAATTAGGGGCCAGTGCTGTGGCATAGCAGATTAAGCATCCGCCTATAGCACCAGCACGATATATGGGCACCAGTTCAAGTCCCAACTGCTCTACTTCTGATCAAACTCCATGCTGATAGCCTGGGAAAGCAGTAGAAGATGGCCCAAGTTTTTGAGCCCCTTTCACCCAAGTGGGAGACCCAGAAGAAGCTCCTGGCTCCTGGCTTTGGATCAGCCCAGTTCTGGCTGTTGTGGCCATTTGGGGAGTGAACCAGTAGATGGAAGACCTCTCTTCTTCTCTCTCTGTCTATAACTCTGCCTTTAAAGTAAATAAATAAATCTTTTAAAAAATGTGATTAGAAGCAGGAGAGACTAAATCTCTCTACAGCCTTGCTACAAGACAACAAAGCAGGAAAATGTCTGACAGAATCCTACCTTGTAATTAACAGGCTAGTCCCAGGACAATGAGTATCCTGTTCTTTAAACTCAATGAAACCCCAGGTCTCTTTTTAGAAGTTCTACTGCCACCTTACAGGAAAAGCTTACCCAAGCAAACATGACAAATTTAAAACCCCATGATTCAATCCATATTCAAGTACAGCCAGACATCCAAGAATCCTTCCAATTAGTGGTTGAAAACAGGACTTGTAGGAATCACACCCAAAGCACTATTCAGAACTTCTACATAAGGGCAGCAACCTCATTGCCATTCCAAGGGTACAGACTACTGTGCTCTCTTTGCTTACCCCTTGGTCCAAGAAAGCAATGTTCAAATTATTTAACAGCAAAAGTGGCACAAACCATCCAATCAGAATGGATGCTGGCTGCAAACAACTAGTAAAGTCATAAGATTATGGATTGAACAGGACTTGGTTCCCCAAACTCATGCAGATGTTTCAACTTCAAACCCTGATGTTAACAGCAAATGGATAAAAGCTAATGGTTGATGGACTAAGAAAGAGAATTGATCTAATTATGGCAGCTAGGAGGAGGTGGACCTGGTGGGAGATCTTTGGGCTGGAAGGTAGTTCTCTAGAGAATACTGGTTACATAATCCAAGTGTGGTTCCTGTATCTGTTTCCTGCCTCATCAGGTGACTGTTCCTCTGCACCTGCTCCATCATAGCCAACCTCCACCAACACCAGTCTAATGGGGCCGCCTGATCCTGCACTGTGAACTTCCAAAATGCAACTGAAACAAATGGTTTCCTTCCCAAGAAGCTCCTCTAAGATTTTTAGTCAAACTAACAAAACGAGGACTAATACAATACAAGGGTGGGCAGTGTCTTCTAGATCATTCCCATAGCTTGACACTAATGTCACCAATGAGAATCCAGTTCTAACCTACCATATACTCACAGACTAAGCCAGTAGTATAGATCAGAAATCTGCGAAGGTAAAATACTCACTCATAGTTTCTATCTCTGGAGTACCCTTGATTAAATGCTGATTAACTGCTTCTGAAGCATATGTGTCAGCAAGAATATCTGATGCATGGATTAAAATACTCATGCACACAGATGTATATCATACAGAGTATACTGAGCATTTTTTCTAAAGAATTACAGACCAAATACCCAATTATCACTATTTTGATAAAGACAGTCTCATACGTTTTCACCTGCCAAAGTATTTTTTGAGGCAACAAGGATTTCCCGCACATATCAAAGGAAGGAATTCACAGAAAACTTCATTTCTGAGTTTTGGAACTGGAGTGTTGCCCCCCCCCCCTTAGATGTCATCTTGTATGTTTTGAGAAATCCCCTAAGTGTCATGAAGTTTTAAAGGACTCAAATCCAGCAGAGAAATCCTGTCACCCCCTTGATGAAGCATGAAGGGATATTGTTTTTAAAAACCTGCGTTGAAAGAATAAAAAGGATCAAAGATTAGGACAGGCAAGTTTATGATAAACACAGAGATACAGAAGAGGGTTGAGCTGTTGTTCTTTTTAAATGACAAGTTTGGATGTGTGTGAGCAGCAAAGACATCAGTGCAGCAAATGTAAGCACCCAGGCAACATGAGAAAGATTAAAAAGGAAGACCCAGGAGAAGAGAGTCCCACCTTTCTCCTCTGATGTCAAAGCAACCTCAAGGATTCAGAGAGCAAGCAGCACATTCTACTTAGGCGACACTCAGTGAAACCCAATTTTAAAAAGAAAATCTGAGATCATGTGGAGGAATTGCATGCTGTTAAGAACTTCACTAATATAGGAGTCAAAACACAGCCCAAACAAAACTCTCAAACAACTACAATGTCAGAAAATGGCAGCTAAAGGAAAGAAGAATGTAAAATAGTTCTGCTATCCTTTTAAGTGAAGAATGTTTCTGACAGATGCATTGACAAAGACAACCAGAGTTCGCAGGACTCAACAAATGGTCATGACTAGAGTAGAAAACACCATTTTTTTCCTTCTGTAACACAGAGCTAGGCTACATTTCCCAGCCTCCTTTGAAGTCCTATAGGTCATGTGGCAGAGTTCTGACCAGTCACCTGTGCATGAAAGAAACTGGGCCACACAAACTGTTCATGCACACCTCCACACTTTCTATTTCATCTTCCACAGGCTTAAGAATTGAAGGGCCGGGGTTCTGAAGCAGTGGATTAAGCCACAGCCCGAGTGCTGGTTTGTGTCCTGACTGCTCCATTTCCAATCCAGCTCCCTGCTATTGGGCCTGGAAAGTAGGGGAAGGTGGCTCAAGTGCTTGGGCCCCTGCAACCACATGGAATATCTGGATGAAGCTCCCGGTTCCTGGCTTCACCAGACCCAGCCCTCCTCCACCTTGGCTCAGTTGGGGCCACTTGGGAAGTGAACAAGAGCAGGTGGAAGGGCTCTCTCTTTCTCGTTACCTCTGCCTTTCGCATAAATAACTCTTTAAAAAAAAACTGAAGATTCTGAAAACCTGAACAAAAGCAGAAGCACAAGGAAACAACTGAAAAAATGCACCAGAGCAAACCAGTACAAAAAAAAAAAAAATCTGTCCCGTGCGTGGAGGATTCCAAGCAAGCTTTTTGTCACTTTCAAATTCCTTGACTTACTAAACTTTGCATAACAAATATCACAAAATACCTGATGAGCTAATAACTTAAAAGTTAACCTTTAAAACGCACATGATCCCCACGTCCTTCTGAGGACACTGGACGGCACACACTTTCGGGCGCTTATTTAGCACTGACACGTCCCTAGAACTCAGGACTCAGGAATACCAGAAATGCGGCTCCAAAGAGAGAACAGTTCCGGATAACTGCAACATGTGCTAGCCAAGGCTCCTCTTACAAAGTGACAATCTCAACTAAACAAAGCGCAAGAGCTTGTCCCGGAAGCCGACAAGATGGCGCAAGCGGGGCAGAAGCAGCAGCGGACTGTCCACAACTTCACCCACCTCAGGGTGGCCCCCGCCCAGCGACCAGCGGTAGGACGTGTCCCAGGAGCAGGATGTGTCCCAGGAACAGAAGGACGCGTCCTAGGAGCAGCTGACGCAGCCTCACGGTGCCCGGGCGGCAGCGAGGACAGCTGAGCCCCGACTTGCGCCGGAAGTGGCCCTCGACACTAGAGCGCATGTGCAAGACCGAGAAGGCGGGCTCTGAAAGACGCGCCTGCGCAGCGGGAGCTTCCTGCCAGAGGGTGTGCACGTGGTGGGCGTCTCCCGAGGGCGGACCATCAGCGGGTTGGAAAACCAGACAAGAGGCGGCCGGCCACGACGTGGGTGAGTTCTCTGTCGCCTACAAGCCTGTGGAGCACGGCTGGCCCGGCAGAGGGGTCTCCACTCCTCCCGCTTTGTCCCCCTCAAGCAAGGGCACGCGTGTTCCCAAAGAATAAAAATACAGCACATGAGAAATACTTCCTACAGCCTCAGGTACCCTTGCAAAACACCCTATGAGCATTAAACTGAATGCATATCTAGGGCTGTGTTTCTGCATTTGAGTTTTTTTTTTGCTGTGTTTTTCAAAGGAACATCACACTGTTGGCTGCTATTGATCTCATAATCAACTGAAACCCTCAAGTCTCATTCACATAATTTATTGTCAAGCCTCAGTTCCTTCGTGCTGCACTTGTACAATTGATTTTTTCACCCCCAAATGCTGGATTTGAAATTGATCCTTGTTAAGTTTTACCTTATTTGTGTTGGTCCGTTATTGAAGGCCACTGAGATGCTCTTGAATCCCTGGTTCTGCCTCTCTGCATATGTCTTCTGATAATTTTCTTACTTTCAAAGTCTCCAAATATGAGTATTAAACTTTTAATGGGGCTGATGCTGTAGGTTAAGCTTTGGCCTGAAACATTGGCATCCCATATGAGCACTGGTTCTAGTCCCAGCTGCTCCACTTCTGATCCAGCTCTCTGCTAATGGCCTGGGAAAGCAGTGCAAGGTGGCTCAAGTCTTTGGGACTCTGTACCCACGTGGGAGACCAGGAAGAAGCTCCTGGCTCCTGGCTTCGGATCAGTGCAGCTCCTGCTGTTATGGCCATTTGGGGAGTGAACCAACAGATGGAAGACCTTTCTCTCTGTCCCTCCCTCTGTTTGTAACTCTGCCTCTCAAATTAATAAAATAAATCTTTAAAAAAAGCTTTTAATGGAGGAGCTGGCATTGTGACACACCACGTTAAGCTGACACTTGCGATGCCCCATCCCATTTTGGAGTGCAGGTTTGAGTCCTGGCTTGGTTTCCCATCCAGCTCCCTGATAACATACCTGGGAAAGCAATGGAGGATGGTGCAGGTACCTGGGCCCCTGCCACCCACTTGTGAGACCTGGATGGAGTTCCAGGTTCCCAGCTTTGGTCAGGCATTGGCAGCTATTTGGGGACTGAACCAGCAGTGCATGGGAGTTTCTCTCTCTCTCTCTCTCTCTCCCCTTCCCTCCCTCCCTCCCTCCCTTCTTTCCTCTCTCTCCCTCCATCATTCTACTTATCATATAAATAAGTGAATAAACTTTTTTTTAAAAAAGTGGAGTAAATGGAAATTATCAGCACTCAGATATGGGATGTGGGTGTCACAAACCAAGCTCAACACACTACAGCACAATACCTACCCAAATCTTCCCCCTTTAAGAAAACCACTAATTGATAAGAGACAAGAGAAAGTTCTTCTGAACATCCAGAGTGACCCTGATCCACACAACAACATTTTGGAATAAATAGCAGAATGTTAGATTCAAAAGCAATCTTCAAGCTCATTCAGCTTCTAAGGTTCTCCCAAGCTCCACAATCTGTTGGTTGGTTAATGATGTTACGATCTCATCTGTATAGACATGCTCATTACCCCATTTTGATCCCAGTTCCACTTTCTTAGAGAGCCCTGCCCCAACTCTGAAGGGAGCAACCCTATTCACTTACATGAGACCACATCCCTTGATCTCAGTGGATCGTACTGTAGAGAGACTCAGAGCACAAACACGTCCAGAAACTAGGACCCACTCATTTATTCAACAGTTACCACCTGCTATGTACGAGGTACTGGACTTAGCCCTTGAAGTATATCAATGGTCAAGATAGACAAAATGGGCAGGATTTGGCACAACAGTTAACACGCTGTGTAGGACTGCCAGCATTCTATATTAGAGTGCCTGCGTTCAAGTCCCAGCTCCAACTTCTGGGTCCAATTTCCCGATAATGCAGACGCTGAGAGCCAGCAGGGGATAGCGCAAGTAGCAGGGTCCCTGCCACCCACATGGGAGACCCAGATTGGGTTACTAATTCCTGCGTTTGCCATTGCCCAGCCCCAGCTGTTGTAGGGATTTGGGTGAGTGAGCCAGCAGGGTGGGAGATACCTCCCTCTCTCTTTCTCTCTCTCTTTCTCTCTCTGTCTCTATTGCTCTCACTCTCGCTCTCATTTTCAAATACTCCTCTTTTTTGGGGGGAAGGGGAGGGAGAAGAAAACAGACAATTCTTTCCCTTGTGGAACTTACACCACAACTGAGGAGAAAAATATATACTGAATATAATATGAGGTGAGCATTTGGGTTAGCAATTATGATACAACTTGGGACATCTGCATCTTATATCAGTGTCTGGATTCAAATCCTAGCTCCACCCTCAGTTCTAGTTTCTGCCTCTTTCTCTCCCTCTACCTCTTAAATAAATAAATAAAATTTTAAAGTACATATAAGTAAATCACATATCATCACAGAAGGTGATAAGTCTATCAAAAGAAAACTTGGAATGGGATGAAGGGTGTTGAGAGTGACAAGTATATTTTAAGTAGATTGGATAGGTCCTCATTGAGAGGGACATTTGAGGGAAGACTATGAGGATGTGAAAAGAAGCATTTGTGCAGAGGAAAAAACCAGTACAAAGACATTAAAGCAAATGTCACTGGCCCGTTCATGGGAACAAAGAGAAAACCGAAGTGCAGCAGAGTGAATGAGTTGGGGAAAAGACAAGGACATGAGATCAGAGATATAATGGGAGTCATCATAAGGACTTTAATTCATATTTTCAAGGAAAAGAAAAGTGATTGCATGGTTTTGAATGGAAGCATGATTTTACTTACATTTTAAGATGATGACTTTGGCTGCTGCATTTAACATGGAAGGTAAGAACTGTTAAGATACTATTGTAATCTAAGCAAGAGACAGTGGCATGGACCAGGGTAGTAGCAGTAAGAACTGGCTGAATTGAGAAATGGTCAGGTTCTGCATTTACATGGAAGATAAAGTCAACAGTGTTCACTGATGGGTTTCATGTGATTAAGAAAGAGAGGATTCATGCCAAGGTTTTTGGTCTGAGAAAACAGACAATTGGAGTTGTCATCAGCTATGGCAGGGAAGACAGGAGATGGAGGAGTTTGGAAATGGGGGAGGAAAATCAGAAGTTCAGTTTTGGACAGGTTAGAAATGCAAGTCTAGTGTTTAAGGAAGAAGTCTAAGCGAGTGATCTATCGGAAGTTGTTGGCATATAGATAATTCCTAAAGCCAGGAGACTCAGGAGCTCAAAAGGGATGAGAGAAAATCCAGGCACTGAGCCCTGGTGCGCTGCAACATTAAGAAGTTAGACAGCAAAGGAAAACCAGGAAAGATTATTAAAATGAGTTAAGTAAGAATGCCAAGATAGGGCCGGCGCCGTGGCTCAACAGGCTAATCCTCCGCCTTGCGGCGCCGGCACACCGGGTTCTAGTCCCGGTCGGGGCGCCGGATTCTGTCCCGGTTGCCCCTCTTCCAGGCCAGCCCTCTGCTGTGGCCCTGGAAGGCAGTGGAGGATGGCCCAAGTGCTTGGGTCCTGCACCCCATGGGAGACCAGGAGAAGCACCTGGCTCCTGGCTCCTGCCATCGGATGAGCGCAGTACGCCGGCCGCAGCGCGCCAGCCGCGGCGGCCATTGGAGGGTGAACCAACGGCAAAGGAAGACCTTTCTCTCTGTCTCTCTCTCTCACTGTCCACTCTGCCTGTCAAAAAAAAAAAAAAAAAGAAGAAGAACGCCAAGATAGTGCAGTAATCTGGGAAGCTACTGAGCACAGTGCTAGAAGGAAGAGGAGCATCCAACTAGGCCAGATGATACTGTCAGCTCCAGTTAAGTGAGGATTGAGAATTGCCCACTACATTAGAGGTCATTGTTTATCTTGACAAGCACGGTAAAAGTTTTGGCATGAGGCTGATAACCTGACGGGAGTGGTTTGAGGGCATGTAAGAAGAGGAATTGGAAGTAGCAGACTCGGGCCGGCGCCGTGGCTCAACAGACTAATCCTCCGCCTTGCGGCGCCGGCACACTGGGTTCTAGTCTCGGTCGGGGCACCGGATTCTGTCCCGGTTGCCCCTCTTCCAGGCCAGCCCTCTGCTGTGGCCCAGGAGTGCAGTGGAGGGTGGCCCAGGTGCTTGGGCCCTGCACCCCATGGGGAGACTAGGAAAAGCACCTAGCACCTGGCTCCTGCCATCGGACGAGCGCGGTGCGCCGGCCGCAGCGCGCCGACCGCGGCGGCCATTGGAGGGTGAACCAACGGCAAAAGGAAGACCTTTCTCTCTGTCTCTGTCTCTCACTGTCCACTCTGCCTGTAAAAAAAAAAAAAAAAAAAAAAAAGGAAGTAGCAGACTCAGACAATGTTAGAGGAACTTTGTTCCTAAGGACAAGAAAGAAATGAGGCACAAATTGTTGATGGGTGTTCATCAAAAAAACTTTTTAGGAATTTAGAAATAACAAGTGGGAATGATTCTATGGAGAGGAAAAATATTGTTGGTGAATGTAAGAAAGAGAGGAATGGCTGAAATGATGCTGATGTGAGAGGAGATAAAATTTATTACCCAAGTGGAGAGAAGAGCCTTAGGTAAGCAAAGGGAAAGCTGCATAAATATGTTCAGGTCCTGGCAGTTGGGTGCTTTGGTGGTGGGGTCTATGAATTTCTCTTCTGATTTGTTTCATTGAAACCAGATGCAAAATTATCAGCCTAGAGTGCAAAAACTGAGGGGGGGGGGGGACACTGAAGGCATAAGGAGAAAGAAAAAGTAAGATGATCAACTACGATAGTAGGACAGTTACTAGATAAGGAGACACGAGTTCCTCTTAACTCCTAGACCAAATGCCCATCCTGCCCATCCCAAATGTATCTTTTTTTAAGATTTATTTATTTGTTTGAAAGGCAGAGTTGCAGAGAGGCAAAGGCAGAGAGAGAGAGAGGTCTTCCATCCACTGGTTCACTCCCCAAATGGTCACAATGGCTGGAGCTGCACTGATCCAAAACCAGGAGCCAGGAGCTTCTTCTGGGTCTCCCAGGTGGGTGCAGGGGCCTAAGGACTTGGGCCATCTTCCGCTGCTTTCCCAGGCCTAGCAGAGAGCTGGATGGGAAGTGGAGCAGCTGGGACTTGAACCAATGTCCATTCAAACTGCAGGCAGCAGCTTTACCCACTACACCATGGCACCAGCCCCCCAAAATGTGCCTTTTAATTCCATTTTTCATGGTGAGCTGTTACCAGAGTGGTGAAGACACTGGTTGTGACACCCAAATTTTACATCAGGGTGCTTAGCTTCAAGTCCAGGCTCTGCTCCTGACTCCAGCTTCCTGCTAATGCAGACTCTGGGAGGCGGGGAGTGACAGCTCACGTGACTGTTCCAGCCATCCACACTGGAGACCTGAATGGAATCCCTGTCTCCTGTCACCAGTCTGACCCAGCTTCAGCTATTGTGGGCATTTCGGGACAGACCCAGTGGATAGATGTCAGTATTCTCTAGCTATCTGTCTTCTCTTCGAAGTTTTTAGTTCCATTTTTCCACAAACTTTTTGAAATATTCTTCTGAAATTTCAAAATGAGGGTGACCAGGCATTCTGGTTAGCCTGGGATTGGAGGGGCTTTCAGGATGTGGAATGTCCAGTACTTACACTGGAGAAGTCCCAGGCAAACCCAGATGAGTTAGTGACTATTTTAAAATGGTCAGCAAGCATTGCACTTAGTCTGAAAATCACTGGAAGTTTTCTCTAAGTTCTGTTTCCTGAGGTCCAAATGGAATTGTATGTCTGTGGTTTTTCCTGAAAACTGTCGGAAACAGCACACAGTCCCTGACTCAATGATGAACTTGCCTATAGTAATCTTCCTACCTCTCTAAATCTGTGAGATGCAGATAATCAGGACTGACCAATGCTTAAAAAAAATTTTTTTATCAAATCTGTCCTCTTTTTTCTGTCTCCACCAGCACCACCCTCATTCAAGCCATTGCCTGGATTATTCCAGCATCTTCTACTCAGGATTTCTCAAGCTATCTGTGATAGAGAGACAGTTGGTTTTAATTTTTGCTTTGTTTTGTTTGTATTTCATTTGCAAGCCATCATGAACCAACACTTTTGCAATATACAATAAAAACAAGTTATAAGAAAAATTATGATGCACTTGGGCCTTGCAACATCGCATTTGCTACAAAAGTTTGTAAATACTCCCTCTCCATTTCTGTGCTCACTTGGTCTTGGGCTGGGTAGCAGTTCCTAGCAGCAGTCTTAGGATCAGACTTCAAGCAGCACTGCTCTAATGGGTGCCATCACTCTCAGTCCTTCTCCCATGTTCCACTTTAAACAGCTACGGTGACCTTTTAAAGTGTAAATTAGATTATCTCAGCCCTCAGCTCATAAAATAGCTGAAGAAGAGGGGAATGCTATGGCCGGCGCCCTGGCTCATTTGGCTAATCCTCTGCCTGCAGTGCCGGCACCCAGTGTTCTAGTCCCTGTTGGGGCGCTGGATTCTGTCCCGGTTACTCCTCTTCCAGTCCAGCTCTCTGCTGTGGCCCAGGAGTGCAGTGGAGGATGGCCCAGATGCTTGGGCCCTGCATCTGCATGGGAGACCAGGAGAAGCACCTGGCTCCTGGCTTTGGATCGGAGCAGTGCGCCAGCCGTAGCAGCCATTTGGGGGTGAACCAATGGGAGGAAGACCTTTCTCTCTGTCTCTCTAACTCTGCCTGTAAAAAAAAAGAGGGGAATGCTATGAACATAGAACCTATACTTAACTCTTAGGCCTGACCTCCTGGGGTTAAATCTCTGTTACAAACTTTGTGAAACTGACTGACCCTAGGCAATCTATCTCTCCTAAAAATTAAGATAATGACCATATCTACTCCACAGGGCTACTGCGAGAACAAAGTAAATTGATTTCATTCAGTGCTCAGAACAACATGTAGGGCATAGTACATGTGTGTGCTGCACCTGCTGTTGCTCTTTATTATTAGTGTGGCCCACGCTGTCCTTTATTATGGTGAGTTCCTGTCAGTAACATGACTTACAAGACCCTCTCTATCTCTCCATTCTCATCTGAACAACCCAGGTGTCAAGTCAGACCCTCACCACACAACAAAAGAGCAGTGCACATAAGATCATTTGTAGATGGGGCCGGTGCTGTGGCATAATATATAAAACCGCCATATCCCATAGGGTCGCTGATTCGAGTTCTGGCTGCTCTACTTCCAATCCAGCTCTCTGCTATGGCCTGGGAAGGCAACAGTAGATGGCCCAAGTCTTTGGGCCCCTTTACTCGCGTGGGAGACCTGGAAAAAGCTCCTGGCTCCTGGCCTCAGTCTGGCCTAGCCATGGCAGTTACAGTCATTTGGGGAGTGAACCAGAAGATGGAAGACCTCTCTCTCTCTGTCTCTCCCTCTCTGTAACTGCTTTTAAATTAAAAGGGGAGAAAAGGAAGAAGAAGGTTGGGGACGCCCTCCCAGACACTCTGATATGGGATGTGGGAGTCACGAACAGTGGCTTAACGCATGATACCCGCTTTTTCTGCCTCTCCCTTTCTTTGTCACTCTGCCATCCAAATGCATAAAAATTTTTAATTTTAAAAACCCTATTATCACAGTGACTGCCTGGAAATGTAGAGTTTTAAAAATGTATTTGTATATAAAAAATATTTCCAAGGATCCATCACAAAATTTGCAGAAAATAGAATTAAAAACTTATTTTTATGCAAAAAAAGTTGAAATCCATGCATAGTTTTTCATAATATGCACTTTCCACAAACTTGTTTATCCACCCCCACCCCTGTCATTTTAATATATGTGTCCATAATTACACAGACAGGGAGAAGTAAAATGTTCTCCTGTTGAGTGCTGTGTAAAACAAATCCAGAACCCAGCACTTAGACTTAATCGGCTAATTTCCACGAGCCAAGTATCAGCTCAGGCTAAAATACATAACCTGAGTGAAGAATATGAGTAACAGAAAGCAATGGTCTCTGTGCCAGGAGACCACTCACTTGTGAGCACAAGAAGAAGAAATGAGGCTTAAGCCACTTTTGTTCTTTCTTCCTAGTCAACATAAAACAGAAACCAAATGACCCTAGAGACCTTAAATCAAATCCAAAATTAATTCTGACATATGCAGCTACGTTCTAATGTCTGGTAAGATCAACATTTGCTGTAATATTCAAATATTTATATTAGTTACCTAGAATTTTTTATAACGATATACTCTGGATCATACCACAGAATTGGTCTTCCTTTTCTAGCAAGGATGTAGTGAAATGGTTACAGTACTGGCCGCATAGACTGCAGACTGTCCCTCTGGATATATGCAAATCTGGATGTAGATTATGGCATTTCATTGTTAATTAGCAGCTAACATCTTTCATGAATGTTATTGCATGTCAACGGCAATGGATTTTGCTTAGTCTGAAAGCTTCGGCTAACACTTCCAATGTTATTCCCTTGTGTCAAATACATAACCATTTGAGAAAACATTGTGAAGCTTGAACTGAGGTAGACGCTAATGGCAGCATGGGTCAATATGGACCTGTCACTACTTTTTAACCAGGAAATATCCTGTAACTTTATCTCTTGCTTTTTACCTTGTGAAAATAATGGCATTTGACATTGGACTTGCCTTTTGCTGAGATGGGAAGCTGGGCTATTTGAAGTTAATACTCCTCACTTTTATAATTCATTGACCTATATGAAATGAATGCTGCCATGGCTTTTTAATCTACACTTCAAAGGTTTTATTCAGTTTGGCTTTTGGCCACGACTAAGGTTCATTGGATTTATGCTTGCTTTGTAAAATATACAAAAATTGCTGCACAAAAGTCAAGTCGCCATCGAGGCTAGTGGGATAACAACCGGATTGCAACCTGTTCCACCATCCACAGCTGAGAGACGGAACTCAATTTACCTTCCTTCTGAAAGAGCGTGTCAGTTGTGCCCCTCCAGATCTGTCAGAGTGAAAGCGAGAGCGGAGTGGAGGCTTGCTTCAAACCCCACTGGTGAAAGTACATTAAATCTGGAAGCATCTGGTGACTCGACATGAAAGGCTACAAAAAAAAAAAAAAGAAGCAGCAGCTCTGGGGATCAAAACATCACAGCTCTTTTAGTCTGGCAAACAATCCAATTGATTCTGCAGATCCGCTTCCACAGAGAGGGAGCTTCCTCGGGTTGTGATGACTGTATTAGCTGAAAAAGAAGAGGTTGAGAATAATGGTTTATAAAAGTCCTCATCGAAATCTCCTACAAAGCATGGGAGAGCGTCTGTCATCCACCCCGCCCCCTCTAAGCGTAATTCAGAGAGGAATAAGGAAAGTATGGGAGAGACATAGAGCTCGTGATGGAATTTACATATTTTAAGGACAAATTCTATGAGGGAAAAAAAAAAAAAAGAAACTGGTCATGCTGGAAGTCTCCTCTCCACAAATAAAACACGTGCAGTTGAGAAGGCTGATGTAAGATACAGGGTGGCAAGGTTTACCAGCGTGTGCGACAAAATTATCAAACTGAAAGTTACAGTAGCTATTTAAAACAATTATTTTTAAGATTTATTTTATGTATTCTAAAGGCAGAGTTACAAAGAGAGCCAGAGACAAGACAGAGAAAGAGCAATCTTACATCCCTGGTTCGCTCCCCCAAGTGGTGGCAACAGCCAGGGCGAGGCCAAACCGAAGCCAGGAGCCAGCAGCTCCATCCGAGTCTCACATTTGGGTGACAACGGCCCAAGCATTTGGGCCATCTTCTGCTCCTTCCCAGCACATTAGCAGGGAGCTGGATTGGAAATGGAGCAGCCAAGACTTGAGCATGCACTCAGATATGGAAGCTGGAGTCATAAGCTGCAGTTTAACCCATTGTACCACAAGGCCAGCTCCTAGAACAACTCTTACCAAACATACACACACACACACACACACACACACATACAAGCATATACACAGTCACCCCAGAATATATGAGGGACATTGATTCCAGAGCCCTCAGATTACCAAAATGTGTGATGCACAAATTCCATATGTAAAAGGGCAAAGTATTGCATAGAAACTTCCTTATACATTAAGTCATCCCCAAATTACTTATCATCCTTAATACAATGTGGGCACTTTGCAAATATTTTTTATACTTTTATGCTTTTAGGGAATAATGGCAAGAAAACAAGTCTGCATGTGTTCAGTAAGACTCAGGTTTGGTTTTTTGCCAAATATAAGGATATCTCAAAAAGTTTGTGGAAATGGAATTAAAAGATAAGCTGATCTGATCTGACCAGTTATACACTGTAAATACATTGTTGAATCATCACACTGTACTCCAGAGATGTGTATAGTTATCAAATGTTAATCACAACATGCTTTTAGACTGTTTAAGGACATGAAAATGTTCGCCTGATTTGATCAATACCCATTAAATACATGAATCAAAATATCACACTATGCCCCATAATATTTACACTAAAAATGATTTGAAAAGGCTTAGGTTGGTACTCAGTATTTGAAAACCATGTATTTTTTTTTTTTATAACACACCTCTTCTATGAACTTTTTGAAGTTCTCATACTTTCAATCTATGCAGTTGGTTGAATCTGTGGAGGCAGAACCCAACGATATGGAGGGCTACAGAAGGCCAGCTGTGTCTGTGAAGGTGTGTGGGTGTGAGTGTATGTAGAAAGAGAGAGAGGGGCCGGCACTGTGGCACAGCGGGTTAAAGCCCTGGCCTGAAGCGCCGGCATCCCATATGGGCACTGATTCTAGTCCCAGCTGCTCCGCTTCTCATCCAGCTCTCTGCTATGGCCTGGGATAGCAGTAGAGGATGGCCCAAGTGCTTGGGCCCCTGCACCCACAGGGGAGACCCAGAAAAAGCTCCTGGCTCCTGGTTTCGGATCAGCACAGCTCCAGCCATTGTGGCCATCTGGGGAGTGAACCAGTGGATGGAAGACCTCTCTCTCTGTCTCTACCTCTCTCTGTAACTCTTTCTAATAAATAAATCTTAAAAAGAGAGAGAGACACAGATATATATATATATATATATATATATATATATATATATATAGAAAGAGAGAGAGAGAGAGAGAGATGTTCATCCTTAAAAAATCAGTCCCTGCTGTAAAGGGAATATGCTCATTGATAATTATGAGTGTTTGAGCAGTAGGATGTGGAAAGAAAAGTGTCAGTGAATTGTTCAACAGAAGAGAACACTGCACTAGGTTTTGAGCCAGCTGAGCTGCAGCCTAGGGTCGCCACTGGCTGCCTGTTAGAGTGGGCAGATCACGTAGAACACCAGTGTTCACCAAACACTTACATGCATTACCATGGTGGATTGTATTCTTGTTCAACAAATTTCCTGCCCCTCCCTGCAGGCAGATCCTTCCCCCAGGGAAGATGATACTCTCCACTCCCCCAGCGTCAGGCTTTGGCTGGGATTCAAGCCAAAGCCTTAAGGGCCAATATTTGCTTCCCCCTGAACTGGGTACGATTTCTTACTGCAGTGTAACAGCCTGAGCTGACTGATGGAATTTGAGCTTGAACTCGGAATCACAGAGGTTCTGTTCCCCATGATTAATGTTACCGGGCGGAGAAAGCCAGTATTTTTCCTTTGCTGACTGCTTGTGATTTTACATTTGGGGGCCTCGTGTCCTCATCTACATATTGAAGGAGTTGGAATAAAGCAGCGCTACAATTCCTTCCGCCTACCACTCTTTGTCTTACTTCTCTGTCACAGGCTCTTGGGGTTGGCAAGGATTTCTTGGACAACATTTGCTACTGTAAGTAGCTATATTCCAAATATTCCCTTGGATGAAAGCCAAAATATTTGCATATTATAAAAAGTCCACAACTATTAATAGCAAAGTTTAGAGCATGTTGATGTATACTCCTTGCTACCTTACTTTGTAAATACATTACTCAGTTTTTATATATTTGCATACCACCTTTCTGATTAAGTGGCAGGCTCCTTTGTAAGAAAAAGGGGTTCTTTTTTTTCTTTGAACTTAATTCACACCATGCTTCAGCATGTTTAAATGGACACTTAGCAAACTTTCCCCTTGACCAATAAATCATTCTCTTGAATTTAAAAAATGTTAGAAATCAGATTTAACTCAAAAAGAAAGAATAAACATTGATCGTAAAACATTTTAAAGATGACGGTAATTTTCTTGATACTTCTCCTTTGGAGAGCTGGGTTCTAGTTCCTCTACCAATAAACACGTGCTGGTCTTAGTGACTCATCTATAACTCAGAGTATGCAACAGAAGTGACCCAGCATGACTTCTGAGGTCTGGTCAGAAAAAAACATGCCGTTTCCACCTTGCTCATTACAACAGCCACTCTTGGAGCCTGCAGTGAAAGAAGTCCTAGCCACACGCAGAGAGCATTCCAGTAAACTTCCAGCAGAGCCTAGCTTTCAAGTAACCCCAGTCCCTGGGCCAGACACATGCTTGAGGAAGCCTCTAGACCATTGTAGCCTTCAACTCTGTCAGCCCCTGTTGTTTGAGAATTCTTAGCACAGGTCCCAGATCTGATAGTAATCCTTAGGGACAGCCCTGTGGCACCGGCATCCCCTATGGCACCACTTCATGTTCTAGCTGCTCCTCTTCTAATCCAGCTCTCTGCTTATGGTCTGGGAAAGCAGTAGAAGATGGTCCAAGTGCTTGGGTCCCTGCACCTTAATGGGAGACCTGGAAGAAGTTCCTGGCTCCTGGCTTCGGATGGGCCTGGCTTTGGTCATTGTAGCCATTTGCGGAGTGATCCAGCCAACTCTCTCTCACTTTCTCTCTGTCTCTCTCTGTCTCTGTCTCTCTCTCTCTCTGTGGGTGTGTATGTGTGTGTGTGTGTCTGTCTGTCTGTCTCTGTCTCTCCCTCTCTGTCTGTAACTCTACCTCTCAAATAAATTTTTAAAATATTTTTTAAAAAGAGAGAGAGAAGCAATCTTCTCTCTACCTTGTGCAAATCTCTGACCCCTAATATCTAGGAACATAATGAAATGGCCACCATTTTTAGGCTAATAAATTTTGGGATAGTTACACTGCAGTAGATAACTGGAACATAAGATATCTGTGAAAGTCAAACAGAGCCACAGTGTTGGCCCACACAAACACAAAGAAATGTGTATAACTACATTTTCCTGCTTTGCTTATATTTTATTACGGTGTAACAATCTATTGGGATAAATACTTCCCCAGTAAGAGCAATCTGGAAGAAAGGGGTATTAAAACATCAGGCAGAGACACAATCGAATTATTATCAAGCAACCGTAACATAAAAAGAGTAGGCACCGATAGAATCGTAGAGCCTATTGCTTTGCCATGCAATTGCAACGTAACAAAAACACCAGTCAGAGGAGCAATCACAAAGACAAGTGGAATCAATACTAACTCTAAAATACATTGCAGTTTTAAAATAAATATGTAAAATCTGCTTTACAGTGATTCCAGCTCAGTGTGGAGCACACTGCTGCCACAATCGGTACCTACAAAGCCCAGAGCAAAGAACAGGGAGGGGCAACCTGGAACACACACAGCCTGGGGGGAGATGGTCTTCCACTTAAACTTCTCGCTTCATGATGTGCTCCTGTCCTTTGCACTCAACAAAGATTTCACTTTATGGATCTCAGAAAAACCAGCATCCTCAAACTGTAACAGCTAGAGAATTAAAAATAAAGCCCAGTGCTCTTTCATGTCAGTTTAATTCCCTAAGAAATCTACACGTAGGGAGCAATCCAAAGTGTTCAAATTCTTTTTGGATTTGTCTTTGGAGCCCATTATCAAATTAGTTCAAATGCCCTTAACATGGGCTTTAATGATATCTCTATACAAGGTACTCTTCTAGGCACCGAGGAGGTAAAAGATCTGAAAATGTAGTCCTTGACCTCAAAATGTTTCAATATTAGTAAGAGAGAAAAAGGTGGCCGGCGCCGTGGCTCAACAGGCTAATCCTCCACCTTGCGGCGCCGGCACACGGGGTTCTAGTCCCGGTCGGGGCACCGGATTCTGTCCCGGTTGCCCCTCTTCCAGGCCAGCTCTCTGCTGTGGCCCGGGAGTGCAGTGGAGGATGGCCCAAGTGCTTGGGCCCTGCACCCATGGGAGACCAGGAAAAAGCACCTAGCACCTGGCTCCTGCCATCGGATGAGCGCGGTGCGCCGGCCGCAGCACGCCAACCGCGGCAGCCATTGGAGGGTGAACCAACGGCAAAGGAAGACCTTTCTCTCTGTCTCTCTCTCTCACTGTCCACTCTACCTGTCAAAAAAAAAAAATGTATGCATGGCTTTCAAAAAAAAAAAAAAAAGAGAAAAAGGTAGGTCTACAAATAATTATTTCCTAAAGTAAAAGGCATAAAGAGCCAGAAACAGAGACCTCTATCAAAAATCTTGAGTTTAATTTAACTTAGACATCTAATAGTCCAAATCATACTCTACTATTTTAAATATATGACTATAAATTCATATACACTCTCATGCTAACCTTCCAAGATGGCAGCCTCCTCAAACAAAAGAACCTTTGATTGCATGTTGCTGTTGTTTGTTTAATCCCTTATCATATCTTTCAGGCATGTTGCTGCATAGCAGAGCTCAGTAAGTATTTCTGGAATCACAAGTTGATTTTGTATCCTGCAACTTTGCTGAAAGCATGTATCAGTCTAACATCTCTTGGTGGAGCCTTCTGTTTTCTCTCTGTATAAAACCATGTCAGGCTGGCGCTGTGGCCTAGTGCATAGCGCACCAAGTGCAGTACCAGCATCGCATGTGGGCACCTGTTTGAGTCTCAGTTACTCCGTTTCAAATCCAGCTCCCTTCTAACATGCCTGAGAAAGCAGCAGAAGACGGCCCAAGTACTTGGTCCCCTGCATCCTCATAGGAGGCCTGGAAGAAGCTCCTGGCTCCTGGTTTGGATCAGCCCAGCTCTGGCCATTAGGGCCATTTGGGGAGTGAGCCAGTGAATGGAAGACTTACTCTCTCTCTCTCTCTCTTCCTGCCTCTGTCTCTCTGTAACTCTGTCTTTCAATAAAATAAGTAAATCTTAAAAAAAAAAAAAAGTCATCTGTTAACAATAATAACTAGACTTCCTCCTTTCCAAACTTTTGTTACTTTCTATTGCCTATTGACTCTGGTGAAACTTCCAGAAATACAGTGAGTAAGATTGCCAAGACTGGACACCCTTGTCTGGTTCAAAATCTTAGTGGAAATACTTCCTATTTTTTTCTAATTTAATATGACCTAGGCTGTGGGTTTGTCATAGGTAGCCTTTATTATATCAAAGCATGTTCCTTCTATATCTGATTTGTTCAAAGCTTTTATCATGAACGGATATTGCATGTTACCAAATGCTTTTTCTGCATCTATTGAGATAATCATATGATTTTGAGCCCTTAGTCTGTGATGTATTCTGTTTATTGATTTGCATATGTTGAACCATCCCTGCATCCCTCAGATAAACCCCACTTGGTCAGGGTGAATGATTTTTGATGTGTTGTTGGATTCAGTTTGCTAACGCTTTATTGAGAATTTTTGCATCAACACAAAAAAATCAGTAGCTTTTTTTTTTTTTTTGACAGGCAGAGTGGACAGTGAGAGAGAGAGAGACAGAGAGAAAGGTCTTCCTTTGCCGTTGGTTCACCCTCCAATGGCCGCCGCGGACGGCGCGCTGCGGCCGGCGCACCGCGCTCGTCCGATGGCAGGAGCCAGGAGCCAAGTGCTTTTCCTGGTCTCCCCATGGGGTGCAGGGCCCAAGCACCTGGGCCATCCTCCACTGCACTCCTGGGCCACAGCAGAGGGCTGGCCTGGAAGAGGGGCAACCGGGACAGAATCCGGTGCCCCGACCGGGACTAGAACCCGGTGTGCCGGCGCCGCAAGGCGGAGGATTAGCCTGTTGAGCCACGGCGCCGGCAGTAGCATTTTTATATACCAACAATGATCTTGCTGAGAAAGAACTTATGAGAGCAAGCTCATTCACAATAACTATAAAACTAAATTAAATTCCTGGGTATAAATTTAACCATAGAAGTGACAGACCTCCATAATGAAAATAATGCAACATCAATGAATTTTATAGAAGAAAATATAAAAAAGGAAAGACAGAAATAATGGGGAAAATATTGGCGAATTGTGCATCTGATAATGATTAATATCCAGAATATATAAGGAGTTCAAGAAATTCAACAACAAAGCAAACACTCTAGTTAAGACATGGGCAAAATATCTGAATAGATTTTTTAAAAGATTTATGTGTTTTATTTGAAAGAGTTCCACAGAGAGAGAGATCTTCCATCCACTAATTCACTCCCTAGATGGCCACAATGGCCAGGAATAAGCTAGCCCAAAGCCAGGAGCTAGGAGCTTCATCCAGGTCTCCCGCATGGGTGGCAGGGGACCAAAAACTTGGGCCATTGTCTGATGCTTTTCCCAGGCCATTATCAGGGAGCTGGATTGGAAGTGGAGCAGCCAGGACATGAACCAGCATCCATATGGGATACCAGGGTCTTATGCAGCGACCTTGTCTGCTATGCCACAAGACCAGCTCCAGCATTTTTCAAAAAAAGAAATACAAGTGGGCACTGGTTCGAGTCCCAGCTGCTCCACTTCAGGTCCAGCTCTCTGCTGTGGCTGAAGAAAGCAGTAGAGAATGGCCTGGGTGCTTGGGCCCCTGCACCTGTCTGAGAGACTCAGAGGCGGCTCCTGGCTCCTGGCTTCAGATCCATGCATCTGCGGCCATTGCAGCCATCTAGGAAGTGAACCAACACATGGAAGATCTCTCTCTCTCTCTCTCTCTCTCTCTGCCTCTGCCTTTGCCTCTCTTAAACTTTGACTTTCAAATAAAATAAACAAATCTTTAAAAAAATTAAAATAATAAAAGAACTACAAATGGGCAGTAATCACCTTAAAAATGCTCGGTATCATTAGGTATCAGGGAAATATGAATGAAAATCACAGTGAACTATCATCTCATCCATTTAGTCAAAAAATAACAACTGGCCAGCTCCGTGGCTCAACAGGCTAATCCTCCGCCTTGCGGCGCTGGCACACCGGGTTCTAGTCCCGATCGGGGCGCCAGATTCTGTCCCGGTTGCCCCTCTTCCAGGCCAGCCCTCTGCTGTGGCCCGGGAGTGCAGTGGAGGATGGCCCAGGTACTTGGGCCCTGCACCCCATGGGAGACCAGGAAAAAGCACCTAGCACCTGGCTCCTGACTTTGGATCAGCGTGGTGCGCTGGCCGCAGCGCGCCGGCCGCGGCAGCCATTGGAGGGTGAACCAACGGCAAAGGAAGACCTTTCTCTCTGTCTCTCTCTCTCACTGTCCACTCTGCCTGTCAAAAAAAATAAATAAATAACAACCAATAGAGAGATGTCAGAGAAAAGGGAAGCCCAATACGTTGTTGATGGTAATGCAAATTAGAATAGATACTGTGGAAGACAATATGGAGATTCCTCAAAAAATTAAAAATGTATTTATGATATGACCCAGCTATCCCACTTCTAGGAATATATCCAAAAGAAATTAAGTCAGATGTGAAAGACGTACCTGTGCTTTCATGTTTAATGCAGCCCAGTTTACAAAAGCAAAAATATGGAATCAAGCTAATGTCCATCAATGAGTGGATGGATTAGGAAAATATGCTGTATATACATGATAGAATAGCTCTCCACCATAAGAAAGAATGAAATTCTGATTATAACTGTCTTGAAATCTGGTATTGTGATGTCTCTAGCTTTGTTATGTTGAATAAGATTGCTTTAGGTATTCAAGGTGTCTTGTATTTCCCTATGAATTTCAGCATCATTTTTTTCTAGATCTGAGAAGAATATCTGGTATTTTGATTGGTTTCACATTGTATCTGTAAATTGCTTTCAGAAGAATGGACATAAGACTGAATGATATTAAGACTTAATGATATTAAGTCTTCCAATCCATGAACATAGAAGATTTCTCCATTTTTTTTATATCTTCTTCTATTTCTTAACTTTAGTGGTTTGCAATTCTCATTGTAGAGATGTCTGACATCCTTGGTTAAATTTATTCCAAGGTATTTGATTTTTTTGGTAGCTATTATGAATGGGTTTGAATTTAGAAGCTCTTTCTCAGCTGTGGCATTGTCTGTGTATACACAGGCTGTTGATTTTTGTGTATTGACTTTATATCTTGCTACTTTACCAAAATGTTCTATGAGTTACGATAGTCTCTTGAAGGAGTCTTTTAGATCCCTTATTTATGGAATCATGTCATATGCAAACAGGGATAGTTTGACTTCCTCTTTTCCAATTTGTATTCCATTGATTTCTTTTTCTTGCCTAATGGCTCTGGCTAAAAATTCCAGGATTATATTGAATAGCAATGGCAAGAGTGGGCATCCTTGTCTGGTTCCAGATCTCAGTGAGAACTTTTCCCCATTCAATAGGATACTGGCTGTGGGTTTGTCATGAATTGCCTTAAATGTATTGAAGAATGTCCCTTCTTTAAAAAAATTTTATTTATTTATTTATTTGAAAGTCAGAGTTACATAGAGAGAGAAGGAGAGGCAGAGAGAGAGAGAGAGAGAGGTCTTCCATCTGCTGGCTCATTCCCCAGTTGGCCACAATGGCCGGAGCTGCGCTGATCCAAAGCCAGGAGGCAGGAGCTTCTTCTGGGTCTCCCATGTGGGTGCAGGGGCCCAAAAACTTGGACCATCCTCCATTACTTTCCCAGACCATAGTAGAGAGCTGGATCGGAAGTGGAGCAGCCAGGACCCAAACCGGTGCCCATACAGGATGCCAGCACTGCAGGCAGTGGCCCCACCCACCACACCACAGCACCGGCCCTGAGGAATGTTCCTTATATATCCAGTTTGCTTAGAGTTTTCATCATAGATCGGTGCTGTGTTTTATCAAATGCTTTCTCTGCATCTATTGAGATAATCATATGGTTTCTGTTCTTCATTTTGGTAATGTGATGTATCACATTGATTGATTTGCAAATTGAACAATCCCTATACAACAGGGACAAATCCCATTTGGTCTGGATGAATGATTTTTCTGATGTGTTGTTGGATTCTATTGGCTAGAATTTTGTTGAGGATTTTTGCATCTATGTTCATCAGGGAAATTGGTCTGTAGTTCTCTTTCTTTTTTTTTTTTTTTTTTTTTTTTTGACAGCCAGAGTGGACAGTGAGAGAGACAGAGAGAAAGGTCTTCCTTTGTCATTGGTTCACCCTCCAGTGGCCACCGTGGCTGGTGTGCTGTGGCCAGCACACCACGCTGATCCAAAGTCAGGAGCCAGGTGCTCATCCTAGTCTCCCATGGGGTGCAGGGCCCAAGCACTTGGGCCATCCTCCACTGCACTCCTGGGCCCCAGCAGAGAGCTGGCCTGGAAGAGGGGCAACCGGGACAGAATCCAGCGCCCCGACCGGGACCAGAACCTGGTGTGCTGGCGCTGCAAGGCGAAGGATTAGCCTAGTGAGCCACAGCACCAGCCCTGTAGTTCTCTTTCTCTGTTGCGTCTTTTTCAGGTTTAGGAATTAAGGTGATTCTGGCTTCATAGAAAGTATTTGGGATGATTCCGTCCCTTTGAATTGTTGTGAATTACTTGAGAAATACCATACATTCTCCCTCTGATTATAGAGCACCTGGAAGGAAATCTGTAGAAGTGAAATTGATACTTTCAGAAGCAATGACTTGACCAGCTCTTGTCTTGACTGTCAAGGAACAGTTTTTTTCCTTCTTCATACTACTTGTTGAACTTCTTACTTAACATAGAGTTAATCATATGTGTATAAAGTCAATTGAAAATTTTAAAAATTAAATCACATTGAACTTGTGCTTTTCAGAATTATTTGAAATATTTTAAAATAAAAAGTCAAAATTTCTAGAGTTAATGAATACAATGCAATTGATGTAAAGTCTGCCATAGGACAGTAACAGCCCAAGAGATTGTGGTATTTGGTGTCCTGAGTTCTCCTTGGGCACATCTGGAGTGCTCATTGCCCTTGTTCTCACCTTCCCACTTTTTGAAGCATCCATTATTATTTTAGTAAACTTTAAGTGTTACCTCAAAAGTTTTATATTCTGAGTTTCATTATGAAATGTATGATAAAAGAGTTTGGTCCTCTGGGCAAGAAAATGACCTTTCTCCATGAACTTCAAATCACATCACGGATAGGTTCATGTCACCTACAAATGACAAGACTCCCAGCTTCATTATCCTACTTTTAGATATAAAGTAGATTCCCAGAGATATGGGATCCAGGGTCCACCAGATTTGCAAGGGTCTTTGAAACTTGTGAGATCTGATGAGAGATTTATGAACTTCAAAATATCCAAATAAACCTATAAAATTAAAGAGAAAAAAATGCTTAATGAAATGCCTTCAGAGCCTACATACTTCCTAGAAAACTGTACTGCAACTCTTACACAGTCATGCAAAAATTCCATTTAATGGGGCTATGGATACCTTTGACTCTAATTTC
Organism: Sylvilagus floridanus; assembly: GCA_949820135.1. Lineage (NCBI taxonomy): Eukaryota > Metazoa > Chordata > Mammalia > Lagomorpha > Leporidae > Sylvilagus > Sylvilagus floridanus. Next base: position 166,143,814 of record OX463244.1, read on the forward strand.
CCCCACCCCTATTTTTCCTAACAATGTTCTGATTTTACTCTTGCATCTGCCCCTTCAACAAACAGCTGTGTGCCTTGTGGGAAATTGACTCATACCCAGCTCTAGAAATAAACTTTATTTTTTAAAGACTCATTTATTTACTTATTTGAAAGGCAGAGCAACAGAGAGAGAGAGAGAGAGAGAGAGAGAGAGATAAAGAGAGAAAGAGAGAGAAAGAGAGAGAGAGGAGGGAGAGGTAGAAGGAAAGGTGAGAGGAGAGGGAAAGAGAGAAAGGTTGATTCTATCTGCTGGTCCACTCCCTCAATGGTCTCTACAGCCAGGTCTGGGCTAGGAAGAAGCCAGAAACTCCATCTTGGTCTTCTGCATGGGTGACGGCAGCCCAAGCACCCAGGCTAGTCTCTGTTGTCTTCCCATGTGTAATAGGAGAAAGGTGGATCTGAAGTGGAACATCTGGGACTTCAACAACACTTGGACATGGAATGCTGGCAGTGCAAGCAGTGGTCCAGACCACCGCACCAGTACGCCGGCCCTAGAATAAACCTTATTCATTTAATGGAGGTATTATGCCCTTTGCCAGGGTTGGGTTCCATGTCAAGCAACATGCACTTCATTTCCTCTGAAAAGAATTCTACTGGGAACTCAGTGTTCTGAAGGTTTCTCCTCTCCTGAAAGAGAGAGAGGCCCTTAGAGCTGGTGTTTCCCTGGCAGAAGGTGATGCCTGAACACCAGACAGTTAACTGAAGGCTGAGAGTGGCAGAGCAGAGAGCTGGGAACACGTGTCCTTGGTAACGCGGTCAGGCTGTTGCCAGCCTTCCCCGAAGCCCTCCTTCCTCTGGGTTCCTGCTAGATGAGGTTAGAATGCCCGCTCTTGTCTCGGTCTTCCTCCAGTTGGAGTATCCTCACTGCTTTTCGGTCCGCTGTCACCTTAACCAAGGAGAAGCTATCCCACTTCATGTTCCTCTGCCGTCATCTGTTTCAGGCATCACCAATTCCAAGAACAACAAGAGGCCCTCTCTCGCTGGTTGTAAGTTACCCAGGACAAGGATGTCTGGTACGGGTTCCAGGTCAGTCAGTGGAAGGGGTGTGACTGAGAGCTGTTCTTCATATTGATGTCCCACACTCACTCATGACAGTAGCTAAATTCATCCATGTAGCTGGGCTCAGCAGGTTATTCCTGCTGGATACAACTGAGGACCATTGGCAAGTTCCGTGGATGAACATCCCTCTACCAGATTTCCACTATTATAGTCAAGTTAATGTGATACTAACCGATATATGAACTGCTCCTACCTGACTATCACTTCTGAGTCTATGTGGAATTTTGACCTGTGGAACTGCATGTTAATCAACGGGTGTTTTTATAAGCCACTAATTTTGTGATAATTTGCTATATAGTATTAAAAATGATATAAACTATAAATAAGTGAAGAAATGTTTACAATACACAAAACTGGTGTTATATGCTAAGGTGCAGCCTACAGGCCATATCCAATTGTATCTTACTTTTATGCAGCTCACAGGTGGTGTTTTTAAGTGTTTGTAAAATTGGTTAAAAAGAAGAATAACACAAGCTGTATGTGGTTCATAAAGCTTAAAATATTTACTCTGTGGCCTTTCAGAGAAAAAGTTTGTTGACCCACATATGGTATCTGTTATGCTTTTGTGCATAGAATTAAGTATAAAAATATGTAGTACTTCAGGACACACATTATATATATGGAGGATGTCATACGTGAGGCCCTTCTGCACCCATTTCTAAGCTTTCCTCCTGCCCTTGTTGGGTGGCCTGTCTGGACCCTGTCTGTCAGTCCCTCCTGTCTTCCGGTTGGTGTGGCTGGTAGGAGGGGAAGGGGTGGAGGATGGGGTGTTATTTGCTTCCCTGCAGGGCTGCCTTAGGCAGGTGTATTCCTCAATCAGAGGACAGACTATAGGTGTATCTCCCACCCAGTCACTGCGTCATCACAAATTGCAGTCCTGGGATCCCCACTGCTGGCTGCTCTTCACCACCATAGGCAGAAAGCAATGTGTCCCAGCAGCCTCACGGCGTGACAGGCAGTCCATCTCCCAGAGCACACTTCTGTGGCTCCCTTTTTCCCCAGCCCTCCACCGCGAGCTCTCTGGGCTGTTTTGGGAGTGAAGTAATAAACCTTCCCTGCCAGTACTTATAAAATGTTCTGGCTTTATGGAACAGCATCTCCTGCTGCTTTGGGCATGAGTCCAATTTAAGCAAAGAGTCTGGAAGGAGAGCAAAAAGTTTAATAACCATTGCACTAAGGATAGTGGAAAAGAAAAATTAGGCTCACAGAGGAAAAAGCTCATCTTCAGAACAAATACAAAATATCAGACTACCAGCTTGGATCTGTCTAAGTGAAGTTATAAACATGACATTCTTGAATTAATCATGAAAGCTTTACACATATTAAAAGTCACTCCCTCCCTCCCAGATATCCACAAAGGCTATGTCATCATATCAAGAAATACTACTAAATACCTGATCATCACTTCACAGCAGTATTTTACTTCGAATCACCTGGATACTGACTTTTAGGGCAGTGCCTATGTGAGTTATGGATGCCCGGCGGTTTTACGTGCATTTCATTTTTTACCCGCTGTGACAAGATTTTTAATCTTCATACAAGAGAAACCAAGCCCATGTAAAAACAACCTGTCAGGAATACTTACAGCCTTGTGGTTAACTCTCTCTTGAGTGTGATTTCATCAGCGAGGTGCTACTGACAGTTTGTAATAGAACATTGTAAAAGCTACAAGTTAATGCCTCTGAGGGTGCCGACCAAGGTGCCATAAAGGGCATGGTGGTGAAACGAAAACTGATTATTATTTAGCATTTATTCATCCTCAGTGGTAGGCTCAGCTCTAGAGAACACAGTGGATTACCTCTCCAGTGCCATGCCTCCCTTAGCAAACATGGCAGCAGCTTTCACAACACCATCTCTGACGGATGATATAAAATAGAAATGTCTTGAACCCATGGACGAAAGCAGGAAAACACCAAAAGAAACACTCTTGGCATGTGAAGTCCTTCGCCCGCAGTCTCCTTTGATATACAGCCCAATCTTGTTGATCTAAGCCAGAAGTCAGCCAACTTTAGCCTCTGGGTACACTGCCTGTTTTTGTAAAGTTTCCTTGGAGCACAGCTACACTCATTGCTCTGCACGTTGTGGATGGCTGCTTTCACGATACAGGGAGAGCTGCTGAATACTGTGACAGAGATCTTAAGACCAGCAAAGTAAAAGCATGTACTATCTGGGGGCCGGCACTGGGGCACAAACAGATTACACTGCCACTATGCCAGTGCCCCATATCAGAGACCCAGCTGCTCCACTTCTGATCCAGCTCTCTGCTAATGTACACGGGAAAGCAGTAGACGATGGCCCTAGTGCTTGGGTCCCTGCACCCATGTGGGAGACCTGGTTGGAGCTCTGGCCTCCCTGCTTCAGCCTAGACCAGCCCCAGCAATCACAGTCATTTATGTAGTGAACTAGCAGATGAAAAATCTCTCTCTCTCTCTCTCTCTCTCTCTCTCTCTCTCTCTCTCTCTCCTCCCTCTCTCCCTCTCTCCATATGCCTTTCAAAGAAGTAAATAAATCTTTTTTTCTTTAATGTATGATCTGGCCATTCACAGGGTCATTCCTGACCCTGATCTAGTTTATAGTTTATCTTTATCTTTATTCATTTATTTGAGAGGCAGAGAGAAGTAGCTAAAAAATGAGAGAAAATGCTTGCCTACTGGTTCACTCCTCAAATACTGGCAACAGATCTGTGCCAGGGTCTTAGCCAGGAGCCAGGAACTCAATCCAGGTCTCCCATATTGGTGGCAGGGACCCAATTCCTGGAGCCATCACCTTCGCCTCCCTGGGTCTGCATCAGAAGGAAGCTGGAGCCAGGAGCAGAACAGGCTATGGAGCCCAGGCTTTCCAGTGTGGAACACCAGCATCTTAGCGTCCCAACTGCCAGATCACACTTCTGCCCTCTGCTCCAGCCAAGTTTGACCTGAGAAACCATGATTGGGATTTATGATCATCTTATTCATGTGTTTATTTGCAGGTATTCATTCAAATTAACAATTCAGTTTAGTTTATTCATTAAACAGGAATAAAATGCCTTTGCTTTTGTATTGTAGAGCGACATACACAATTCAAGGAAGGCTAACTCTTCCTTGTTCTAGAGCGAAGGCCTCTACCCTGATGGACCTATGGGATTCCTGCAGAACTAATTAGTTTCTCTACTTTGATCTTTCCTTTTGACAAAGCTGAAAATCTGAATAGGGCCTAATGGAAGATAAGTTACACATCATTCCACATAGGATAATGACCCAAGGTTTAATTTCTAGACTCATACTACATAAGTTTTGAAAACCTTTTGGAGAGTCCAAACATTTAACAGTTTTATTTCAAAATCCATGAGCTCTCAAAAAACAACCCTTTGCCACTGGCTTCCTGGTGCTGTGGTTACAGGACATTTGAGCCACAGAGTCGGTGGTGTGACACAATCACAGGGACCACAAGTGGCTTTCTGGATAGGAAAGGTAAACATTGTTCGAAAAGGTCTAGCTTGAAGGATCGCATCTTAAGTCTTCTTTGAAGAGCTACTTCCAGTGCTCCAACAAATGTGGACACAGGGAAGCTGTTTATACACAGGAACAGGCCGCTAAGGGCGCTCACGTCTTCCAAATATGTGGAAAGAACGCAACAGTACTTTCCCAGCACATATGTGGTGCTTCAAGTGGCTGCTATATTTCATTCTACAAGAATTGAACTCTATGACTTAACATTACCTGCTTCACATCCAAAGATCTGTTTGCAGTTTTTGGCAGCTCACATATGCTGCCCATGGCAACCACAGAATAACATCATATAGCTTCAAGAAGAGAAGAACTTCAAAACCTCTCAGGCTCAATTACTTCATGAAACTATTTTAAAAACTCAGACTGAACCAAATTGCTGCATCTCTGTTTGTAAGTATCTTTTTATTTTATAACAATTTTAAAGGATCCATTCGAATGATTTCTGGATTTCAACATCTATCACTTTGAACAAAAATACCTTTTTCCACAAAGAATTATGAAGAAAATATCCAGGTTTATTTAGACACTGATCATGGAAGTTCTTAAACATAATCAAAACTAGAGCTAGACAGAGGGGCCAGGGCTCCAGTTCCAGTCTTGGCTCAGTTAATTCAACAGCTGAGTGACCTTGACAAGTTCACTTTCTTCTCTAGGCCTTCTCTCCCTTGTCTGCAAATGCAGGTCATTTAAACCAATCACCCAGAGTACTTCCAGTGCTAAATGCGATGGTGACTAATGCTTGGCATCGTCACAGTTCTCAATGTAATTCCCTCCAACCTCCCTCCTGCTTCATTCCTATGCATGACAGACTGCCCCGCAGCGGGGGTGCGAGTGAACTAAGGCCATTTGATTCTCCCCTTCTGTTTTGGAGGAATGCATCAAGATATTGCTAAGCCACCGGAAAAGCCTCTTTTTTTTTTTTTTTTTTTGCCTCCCTTCCAGAATTTCATGTAAAATTAGTTATAATTCAGTCTTAGTTTCTCTGACATATATATATATATTTTTTTAAAAATTAGTTATTTATTTGAAAGAGTTACAGAGAGAGGTAGAGACAGAGAGAGAGAGAGGTCTTCCATCCGCTGGTTCACTCCCCAGATGGCCACAATGGCTTGGAGCTGTGCCTATCCGAAGCCAGGAGCCAGGAGTTTCTTTGGGGTCTCCCATGCGGGTGCAGGAGCCCAAGCACTTAGGCCATCTTCCACTGCTTTCTCAGGCCTTAGCAAGGTGCTGGATCGGAAGTGGAACAGCCGGGACTTGAACCGGTGCCCATATGGGATGCCAGCACTGCTGGCGGTGGCTGTACTCACTACATCATAGTGCCAGCCCTCTCTGATATATTAATTAAAAAGTATAAATTATGTTGGGGGCTTAGCCTAGCAGTTCAGATATTGGTTAAAACACCTGCATCCTACATCAGAGTGTCTAAATTCAACTCCCAGCTCCTACTCTTGACCCCAAATTTCTGCTAATACAGACCCTGGGAGGCACTGGTGATGGCTCAAGTGGAGCCTCCATCTCTCCATGTGGAAGATCTGAATTCAGTTCTTGGCTCCAAGCTTTAGCCCTTCTCAGCCCCAGCCTTTGCTGGAATTTAAGGAGTGACCCAGTGGGTGGTAGCATGTGCTCTCTCTCTCTCCCCCATCCCTGTCTCTTAAATAAATAAATAAAACCTTGTAAAGAGTAGAAAAGATTGATTACACTTCAAAATAATAATTTAGAGCCACTTACAATCTTGTTTTTTAAATTTTTACTTATTTATTTGAAAGAAAAAATTACAGAGAGGCAGAGAGAGAGAGAGAGAGAGAGAGAGAGAGAGATCTTCCATCCACTGGTTCACTCCCCAAATGGCCACAATGGCTAAAGCTGGACCGATCCAAAACCAGGAGCCAGGAGCATCTCCTGGGTCTCCCACATGGGTGCAGGGGCCCAAGCACTTGGGCTATCTTCTGCTTTCCCAGGCACATTAGCAGGGAGCTGGATCAAAAGCGGAGCAGCCAGGACTGAAACCAGTGCCCATATGGGAACGCCAGCGCTGCAGGTGGCAGCTTTACCTGCTACGCTGCCACGCCGCCCCTGCCACTTACAATCTTACAGGTCAACATACTGGTACACAGCAGAAATTGCTTTCATTACCTAAAGCATGAAGCCCAGGCAGCTTTATAAACCTGTCCTTAAAAAAGGGATGTGGCGTCACTGGAACATGGTCCCATTTTGGGAGCTGTGGGGCAGCTTCTTATAAAGTTAAACATACACCCAGGTCCAGTATGGCTATTGGAATTTCAGTTTCATAAAAGTCTAATATGAAAGTCAATGACAGCATAGATCTTCAAATAAAAGTGACCGTTACCAGGATCCTGAAATCCTTTTAAAAGTAATATTAAGTACCAAGTGATGACAGTGTCGCAAACTTATGTATTAACGTTCTTAAAAAAAAAAAAAAAACACAGTAAGGCATGTTTTAGAAGATGGATTAGGGGGGCTGGCACTGTGGCACAGCAGCTTAAAGCCCTGGCCTGAAGCACAGGCATCTCATATGGGCACCGGTTCTAGTCCCAGCTGCTCCTCTTCTGATCCAGCTCTCTGCTGTGGCCTGGGAAAGCAGAAGATGGCCCAGGTCCTTGGGCCCCTGCACCCACATGGGAGACCTGGAGGAAGCTCCTGGCTCCTGGCTCTGGATCAGCGCAGCTCTGGCCATTGTGGCCATCTGGGGAGGGAATCAGTGGTTGGAAGACCTCTCTCCATCTCTACCTCTCTCTGCTTTTCAAATAAATAAAAAATAAATCTTTAAAAAAAAAAGAGGGATTAGGAAGAACAAAGAAAGTGAGAAAATGGACTGATAAACTAGAATTTTTAATGAGCAAGCTGGAATATTTAGTAAGGGCAGCTTAAAATATTCAGTATTTCCTGATAGGGGAAGGACTATCCAAGGAAAAAGAAAACAATTAAGCAGACCCATCATTTCTTTTAGATGATAAAGGCCCTGCAGGAGGTGAGGGTCCCAGAGAGGAGCTGATGGTGTGAGAAGTAATTAAAAGCAGCCAAGCATAAACTGCCTACTGGTTATTTTCTAGGATTTCTGTTTCTACTTTACCTTAGAACACTCCAGGAAACAAAGAAATAGTACCATCCCTGAGCGGCAGGAATCCCTGCTTTTCAATAACCTTATGCAGAGTCCCAAGCCCGGAGAGGGGCAAACTTCCACCGGAATGGTGAGATGTTTGACAGCTCCTCTGACCCTCAGCCAACCCCTCTCCTAGACCCAACTTCCAGCTGCACACAAGGTCATCTCTCAGTGTTCACCCAGCTGACAAAGGGCGCGGTGCCTGGCTCGCGTTGACTGCTGGGCCTCTTCCTGGCGCATCTCTTCTCGCCCACTACTTGCAGGGTTGTTTGTAGGACTCTCTCCACAGTGTCCACATCCGGGGGTTGCAGCAGCTGCGCCCGGGGCGGCAGCCCCTTCCCTCACCTCGGCATGATGATGTTGTCTGCCTGAGGGTCCTCTCCCAGGCCTCCTCCACTCTGATGAATCTCTTAGTTATGCAAGCTGTTATTTTTTTCAAGTTTGTTTATTGATTTGCTTATTTTCCCATCATACCAGCTAACAAGTAAGGTCCACGAAAGCTAGAAACTTGTCTCTTTTGTGCCTGGCACTTGTTAAAATGATAAAGAAGACTTTATTCAGTACTATTGCGATATGGTTTGCACAGAGAGGGAGACGGGGCTCAGTTCAAGGACAAGTGGGGACTTATAGCCTAGGGTAGTAGATGGAAAATTACTAAGACAAGATGTCAGGGGTAGGGGTGCTTCCTAAGCTGACTGACCTAATCGGATTCTTCTTGAAGGCAGCCCCAGGTGATCAGATACCAAGAATGGGGAGGGGAGGGGATGGCTTCCCAAGATTCTTTGCAAGACCAGGATAGGTAGACCAAGACTAGGCAGAGGCCAAGGTAGAAGAGAGCTCAGAGGAGCCTAAAGTTTGATCAAGGGTCTCCCCTTTGTCAGCACATAGGGCTGTCTTTAAGAACATTGACCGAGTCAATGGATTAATGAATGAATAATTGCTTCACTTACCCATGTCACAATCCTCCCGTAAATACTGGTAACAATCAGAATAAACAAGGAAAGCAAGCCAGAGAATAAAGTCTACCTCCTGGCAAAGGAAAAAGAGCACATTTTCATAATTAATGATACCTTCCTGTCATTTATTCATTCCTCAAACACTTATTGAGGGCTCGCCGTAACATGCTGATTACTCTCCCAGGCACGGACAGATCCAAAGGAAACACACTGGTCCCCAAGTTCATTGTCACTGTATCCTGAGTGATAAATTCAAGAAGAGATGGGGTGTGGAGAAGGGTAAAGTTCAGTAATGGAGCCCTGGCTGTCAACAAGAGGAGGGGAAATGCAAAGTGAGAGTTTCCCAAATCAAATGCCGGGTAAAACCCCGATGCTGGGAACCTTGCCCGTCTTCCACTGAATCACAAACCCCAGGGTGTGGTCGGTGTGATTCAATTTCTTGTGGAAGCCAGCAAAGGAGCCAGGTTGAGTAAAAGGTCTGTGCAGAGCTTCGATGAGCCGTGCAAGCAGAGGGACAGCTGCGCTTCTGGGCTGGGTTAATACACTGGAAATCAGGATGATCAGGGCAAACATGAGAGCCGCTGTTCCGGGGCTGACGTTGGGGCAGGCGTGGGGGAGGGCAGGAGGGAAGTAAAGACACCTGTGAGGATGTCATTGTCACTCCTGATGAAGGCAGAGAGGTGAGGACGAAGACAGAAAAGCGATGACCAGGCCTGCAACCTCCGCCCACAGGAGCACAGCTGAGCCAGGGCAGGGTACAAGTGGAGACGCTGTTCTGGGAATGTTCCCAGCATCCTATGCAGTCTCACAAGATGGAGAGTGATGACGACAAAGCTGGAGCTCAGGTTTGATCATGCCTGTGTATTTTCTTAATTTTAATGTGACCAGTAAATTAATGTATCATATTTCCCAATAAATGGAAAAAAGAAGAAAGATTTTAGAGCTTATTTCAAGTGTATGGTAAGCCAGAGCTAACTAGATGATCCCAAACAGAGGAAGCAGATAGGCTGGCCAAGAGGACCAGGTTAATGCGACAGGTGACTGATTCCCGACACACGTTCCCTTAACAAGGGTGCTGATTGGAAGCTTTGTCCCTTCCTCATGACAGCAACTAATAAGTTGATGACAGCAGAATCAGACATCAGAACCCCACGAGGAAATTGCAGATGTAATAGATACCTCTGGGTGCATATAAGACTTTTAAATCTAAATTGAATCTTTATTTAGAAATCAATTTATGCGGATAGGCTCTTTGCCCAGGGGTATTTGTTTGCAATTTTATGAATGTTTCAAGCCAGCAGTTTTTTTCTCAGGGTTGTAAATGGCAAAATAAAGCATGAGGGTAGATTTGTGTAATAACTATGTTGCTGACATTATCTATTTATTTGCCTGTCATAAGGTGCAGACTTCCTCTAAAAACATTGGCTTAAGTATCAAACTTCTTTATGAAATAAAATTGTCCATAAATGAGCTGCTTTTCCCTGTGCCCTCCAAAATTACTAAAATAGCGAGACTTCGATTTATCCCTGAGATTGTGAAGTTAGACCGACTCCATCTCCAAATAAGGTATAGGCTACTCAGATGTATTTAACTTTGAGAACACATGGCAAAATATTGTATGTGATTTATTTGAAAGAAAATGATCTCTACAGCTTGAGCAAAATTGCTCCTTTTTAAACACAGTTCTACAGCCTGAAAAAAAGAAAGAGAGTCAAAATCCAGGTGGGATCCATCTCCAGACACAGGCTGAGGGAAAGGAGCTCCTCCCTGAGTTGGCAAAGCCAGGGAGGGGAACTGGCTCAGCCGTGAGCCGGGGAGCACCAGAGCTGAGGTCAGCGGTTCACAAGGCAGAGTCCCCGAGAAGAGCCTGAATGTGATCCTGTTGACACGGATACCCGAGGGTCCATGCTGCGTTTTCACTCATTGGTGAATGAGGTCACCCTAAGGTCCATCTGGTTTGGGGAAAGATTCCAGCCAATAGCGAAGAGCATGAATAGAGTTCCTATCTCAGCAAAAACAGATTCGTCAATGTCTGGGATTAAAAGCAAGATTCCAGTCCCAATAAGTTCCTATCAGGAACCAAGGAAGAAGCATGGCTAGCGCAGGTCAGTGTAGGGAACTTAGCACAGGGATTTGAGTATATGCAATCTACCTGACTTTGCAGTAGTGCACAACCCTTGCTACAGATGGGCTCCTAGCACCACTGCCTGTCCTGAACACATCAGACCCCCATACACACTGTATAGCACAGTTTAAGTATGCTTGTTGGATTCCCTAAAACAGTGCCCCATGCAGACTTTGGAAGATAAATTGAGTAAAAACTCAGTTATCCATTGGAAAAGTAATTTAGAAACTTCCAATGCAATAGTTACATCAAGTAATAAGGTAATGACAAAAATAGATTTTTTATTATAGTCACCAGAAATCTGAAGGCATGCAGTGTTTTAGTGCCTCTCCCCCAAAGTCAAGGTTAAGAGCAGACTTCAAGCCCCAGTTTCCCTTGATCATCCAGCGTCACGTTTAATGCTCTCGTTTCCATCCAAATCTCCTGCTGTGCTTGAGAATTTCTTAATTACATTTTCAAGTTTTCTGCTATCTTGGCAGAATAGTGCAGAAAGTAATTATGGAGCTAATAAAAAGAATACTTTTTTTCATTTTCCCAAAAGCATACAACAATGCAAAGTAGTAAACATAGACTTAAGTGATTTGCTCCACATTTGTCTCAGCAAATTAAAATGTCATCCACCCTATAGGAAGTAAATGTAGATAGTAAAAATAGAACATGAGACTAGAAATAGAATTTAACCCAAACTCAACATGAGATTAATTAAAAGCTAAAATTTGAAAAATCTACATAATTCCCAATATCACTTATTTTTTATGGGTAACATTTATAGTAAATATTTGTGGTGGAATTTTTAAAAGCAGAAAATCATCCAAAATAGAAACAAAAAAAAAGAAATTCAGAGATTCAACATTCAAAATCAGATAAAAATAACATGTGAGAATATATTCATGCAGTCCTTTTCCAGGCATATCTATGCATTTTTTATATTGAGGAATCACAATACATTTAACTCTTTTGTAAGCTACTTTCCCTTAAGCAGACGGTGAAAATGTCTTCCTGCCACTGACTGTATTTTACAGCAGCACTATCTTTACCAACCACATCGCGTGTCATTTTAAGAATGTACATAGTTTATTCTACTAATACCCTACTGTTGGATAAATTGCCTCTTCCATTTACCATTGTGGACAACCATGAGTGTCTCCTTGGGTTATTTTCTTAAAAGTAACATCACTATGCTTGGATTAAAGGATATTCATATGCAAACCTTTTGCTACACGTTACCGAATTGTTTTTCCAAAGAGTTTTTTTTTTTTTTTTACCAATGTTATTGCCCTCCCCCTTTAAAATAAATGAGAGCTTTTCTTTCCTTCTATCACTGATAATGTTGGCTTAATAATTTCTAATTGTGGTCAAATCGATAAAGATAAAATGGGATCCATCTATATTTGTATTGACAGGTACTAATGATGCTGACTTGTAAGCTCATGTATATTAGCCATACAGATTCCTTATTTTGAAAATTGTCTATTTGTGTCCTTTGGCCATTTCCATACCAGGTTGTTCAGTTTGTCCTCATCATAAGAACACCCCATCTAGGCTATTAAGCCTTTTAAAATAATATGTTCTAGATGGTTTACCCAGCTTATCATTTTAGTTTTAATTATCTCTCTGGTGCTTTTTCACATAGGGGACATTTTACCATTTCTACATAATTAAAAATACTGATATTGTGTAATCTTTTAAATTGTGTGTATGTTTTGAAAGGCTGTTCCCATTGTAAGATCATATAAATACCTACAGTCTCTCAATTATTTAATGAGCTATCTTTTTACTGTTGGTCCATAATCCATCTGGAATTTATGTTGCCATTATAAGATTTTAACTTTATTCCTTCTCGTATACCCAAACTCTTGTTCAAATGCCTTCTATTTCTGTGGTTTTCAAATGCTTTTTTTCTTTAAAGGTGGAATGCTTTCTACAAATTCTATCATGACAAGCCATCATATATATTACAAATAAAAATAAAACTGAAGCTGTTCAGGGCAAATGTTTGGCCAGGGCAGTTAAGACTTGGGTTAAGAAAACCACGTCCCATACCAGAGTGCCTGACTTCAAGTCCTGACTCTAGCTCCCCATTTAAATGTCTGCTAATGTGTACTCTGGGAGGCTACTGGGTCCCTTTATGCATATGAGAGATTTAGACTGAGTACTTGGCTCCTAGGTCTGGTGTTGGATGTTGTAGGCATTTGGACAGTGAACCAGTAGAGGGGAGCACTTGCTTTCTCTCTCTCTCTCTCTTTCTCTTTCTCTCTCTCTCTCTCTCTCACCACCCCATACATTTTTTTAAAGATTTATTTATTTGAAAGACAGAGTTACAGAGAAAGTACAGACAGAGAGAGAGGTCTTCCATCCACTGGTTCACTCCCCAAGTGGCTGCAACGGCTGGAGCTGAGCCAATCCAAAGCCAGAAGCCAGGAGCTTCTTCCTGGTCTCCCACATGTGTGCAGGGGCCCAAGGACTTGGGCCATCTTCTACTGCTTTCCCAGGCACATTAGCAGGGAGCTGGATCAGAAGTGGAGCAGCTGGGACTCATATAGGATGATGGCACTGCAGGCTGGGGCTTTAACCCACTGCACCACAGCACCAGCCCCCCCCCCCCCAATATATTTTTAAAAAATTAATTTTAATTAAAAATGGACCTGTACTAGTAGAACCAGGATGGGAGGGGGCAGACAGGAAAGGAGATTTTCTGTATGAGGCGGCAAGACTGCACAGGGCACCATTTGCAAATCATTTGTTCCTTTCCTTGCAGAGATGCAATGTCATTGTTGTGTTGTATAACCCACCTCACTGCGGCTGTCTAGATCTTTCTATTCTGTTCTGGTCATCTCTTCATCTACACTTTCTGCAGCACCCTATTGTTTTAAGTATTGTAACTCCAAAATGTAGCTTCATAGCTACATTCATGTATATACACACATTCATATATACCTCAATCTTCTTAAAATTTTCTTGGATATGTGTGTCCATTTATTTTTCTGCATGAATGTGCTCATGAAGCTGTTGGTGTTATTCCTTTCCAAAGCTACCAATAATATTTCCAGAGGATTACATCAAATTTGCAAACTAATTTGGGGCTAGTTGATATCCTAATTTTGAGATTATTTTTATTTTATTAAAGGTTTATTTTACTTATCTGTAAAGTGAAGTGACAGAGAGAGAGGGAGAGACAGAGAGAGACAGAGCTCTTGCATACTCTGGTTCACTCCCCAAATGGCCACAACAGCCAGGGCTGGGCCAGGCAAAGTCAGAAGCCAAGAACTCCATCTGGGTCTCCCGACCTGAGTACTTAGGATCAGCAGATAGACTTAGACAGTGAGAGACAGAGACAGAGAGAAAGGTCTTCCTTTTGTTGGTTCACCCCCAAAATGGCCACTAAGGCTGGAACTACGCCAATCTGAAGCCAGGATCCAGGTGCTTCTTCCCAGTCTCCCATGGGGGTGCAGGGGCCCAAGCACTTGGGCCATCCTCCACTGCCCTTCCCGGGCCACAGCAGAGAGCTGGACTGGAAGAGGAGCAACCAAGACTAGAACACGGTGCCTATATGGGATGATGGCACCTCAGGCAGAGGATTAACCAAGTGAGCCACAGTGCTGGCCCCATATAACTAGTTATCTTATATTTGTTTTATTTTCATGGTTGGAGACATTGCAATACATTCTCAATCTGGTTATTATCAGTTTATGAGACAATTATTGATTTTTTTATTATCCCGCAATGATTTTAAATTTATTTTGGCTGATTCTTTGGGATTAGTCATTAAACCACCATCACAGAGCAATATAGCCTTGTGCTGCTTCTCTTTCAAATGTAATTTGAAAAACTGCATAGGAATATCAAGTGGGTGGCAAGTATTTGGAGCAGCAGTTAAGACAGTAGTCGGGATGCCCACATCCCATAGCACAGCACCTTGGTTTGATTCCTGGCTCCACTTCCAACTTCAGCTTCCTGCTTATGTGAACCCTAACAGGTGGCAGGTGATGGTTGGAGTACTTGGATCCCAGGTAGAAGTCCAGATTGAGTTCTGGGCTCCTGGCTTCAGCCCAGCCATTGCAGACATTTGGAATGAACCACCAGATGGAAGATTGATCTCTCGCTCCCAAAGTTAATTGTTTACTTATTTGTTTAAATCAGAGAAGTGCTGACAAGGCTCTTTCTTTGACAGATATGCCTCAGGTGATAACCGTTAAACGGCACATAAACTATTTGCTTGCAATCAACATTCTATAACATGTTGACTAGACAGTACTTCTCTACCCTAAAAGTAGTAAATTTCTTTAAAAAAGATGTTGAATTTTATGAAATTCTTTTTCAGCATCTGATTTCTCCTTTCAACTCTTAATGTGATTACTATATTGATATATTTTCCCGTCTCAAGCCATCTCTGAATTTCTGAAAGTTACTGATGGGTTATGTATTGTTTTTCGATATAATGCAGGTTTTGACTTGCTGGCATTTAATTTAAGAACCCTGCCTCTGCCTGTAAGAGAAATTAGTTGATAATATTAGAGTTTTGCTACTTAGTTAGGCTTGAGTATTCATGTTATACAAGCTTGCTAAAATGATTTAGGAAGCCACGTCTAATATAATGACTTTAACAAAGCATATGCTTCCAGGGTAAACCGCAAACACTGCTCATTATCAGTAAATGATAAAATATCCTATTTAATCACACATCAGTGAAATTCCCGAGACAAACTTTCCCCAACAAGGTTAGGCAATAAATTGTCTTACAGATAAAGTTAAAGATATTGAGTGTAGCAATGGAAGAAGTTACAAAGGTATTCCCTTGTAAAAAATGCATACCGATGCCAATGCTCAGTACACAGGTTGATGCAATTTGCAGGGACAGCATGCACAAAAGGGTCATGTTGGTAAGTGCTTTAAAACAGACAAACAAGGTTTGCTGAAAATATGAAAGCGGAAGGCACTGGAAAGCAATGCATTATAATAGGAATAAGCAAATTAATTTCCATTCAGCAAATATTTATTGAGTGCAGCTGTTTTGTCACATATTGTCCTCAATGCTGTAGGACATTCCCAATATCCCCCTTGGGATTTTTGTTTAAAACAAGATTCCTGAGCCCTTCCTCAGACTTGCTAAACCCAAATTACTGGCGAGGTATCAAGTTTGTTTATTTGCTTGTTCATAAGCATTCAGGTGATTCTTTAAAAAAAAAAAAAGATATTTATTTATTTGAAAGTCAGTTACACAGAGAGAGGAAAGAGAGAGAGAGAGAGAGAGAGAGAGAGAGAGAGAGAGGTCTTCTATTCAATGGTTCACTCACTAATTGGCCACAACAGCTGGAGCCAGGAGCCAGGAGCTTCTTCTGCATCTCCCATGTGGGAGCAGGGGCCAAGGACTTGGGCCATCTTGTACTGCTTTCCCAGGCCACAGTAGAGAACTGTATTGGAAGCAGAGCAGCCGGGACTTGAACCGGCACCCACATGAGATGCTGGCACTTCAGGCCAGGGCGTTAACCCTCTGCACCACAGTGCCGGCCCCTCAGATGATTCTTATCATCAGAAAAGTTGAGGAAGAAAGTTGCTGTACCAGATTCAGAAATCATGAGGCATTCCCAGTGACCTCATCAATTGTCGCACTGGTCACTTTCCTGGACCTCTGGGACCTAGACTTGAGACAGCCTCCTTGTGGGCCTGGAGAGCCAGCCACCCACAAGTCACAGCCTGGTTAGTAGGAGCCCCTGAATTTCAACCCACAGGGGCTTAGCGATGCAATCCGCTTAATAGTGTGGGAACAGGAACTTGTCTTGCAAGTTTATTATGTAGCAAACTCACTTTTCGAACTTGATTATATGTTTAAGTGGGGTGGCTTTGAGAGGCAAATGGAAATTATAGAGAAGCTAAAGCCATCTTAAGCCACCATTTGGCACCCTGACTGCTCCAGGAGTTGGGCCCATGTACCAGAATAGATTTAGATAAAAATAGCCTGAGTCTTTGCCCCATGGTTAAAGAAAAGAAGCAAGTGTGCCCCATACAGTGGAATTCTAAATGGAAACAGAAGATCCGAGTGGGATCAATAGCTTGAGAGCCACTCAGGAATGTGTGTATTTAGGTCGGGGCAGGGAATAACACTTGAACAGGTAGCGAAGGGGGGAAAGGGAGGAAGAAAAATGTTCTGAAGCTTTGAGAGACGGGCTGTGGGGTGGCGCAGAGGAAGCAGACAAGAGTGCAGAGGTGGCCAGAGTTGGGAGCAGGGGTGGGTGACAGCTGACTAAGAGCGGAGCATTGCTACGTGAGCGCTGCCCGGCGGCCCTGACCTTTCTTGGTATGGGAGTGCCCGCTTTCTGTTCGTCATCTGAGCTAAACCCATCTAATAGCAGAAGAGCATCAATAACCTTAGTCCCAGTCGGGATGTGTGGATCTATCACCCCCAGGCACAGCCTGCTTCTCAGTGGGCCCAGAATGAATGCTGGTTAGCCACATTTTTCCACCAGCATTCCACGTTTAAAGGCTTCGGGACTCTACTTCTCTGCTGGCTACTGCTGACTTGCTCTTCTTCCCTTCACAGCTGCACTCCTGGAAACAGTTATCCATATGCACTGTGTCCGTTTCTCCTGCTTCCGTTCCCAGTGAGCCCACTGGCCTTGCACCTCCACAGCTGCTTCTCAGAGTCCATGCTGATCCTACGCAAGCCACGAAGATCCTTTCAGCCAGTGGTTCACTCTTCCCTCACTAAAGCGCTCTCTCCACTTGGCTCCAGGAAGTGCCCCGACTTGGTTTTCATCCTTCCTCTCTGGTCTCCTCTTCTTTGCCTCCTTCTACTAGTTGCACCCAGGGCTCAATCTCTGGTCAGGTCTACAGATTCACCCTTAGCCGGACTCCAAGTAGCCATCCCAGGCAAGTCCCACCTCCCCGTACACACTATGTTCCTTTATCATTCAAGTGCAAGCAACCTCCTCTGTGGATTCTGCATTGAAGTGGTTCCTACAATGCCGGCTCTGCTCAGCCTGTCTTCTACTGGTCCTCTACTTGCCCAAAATGCTGAGATCCAAGGCCTGAAGGTGCCTTCTTCCATTGTGTGACAAGAGGAGAGAAGGCCTAAACTGAGGATGTTGGATAAAGGCTGAAAATCCTGGGAAGGTGAGCTAAGTCCGCTAACTCAGCCTTTAATAATTCTACACACTCATTGGCATGATCGTGTCTTTCTTGGCACAGATGAGTCAGAGCCCTCCTCCATCTTCCCAGCTGTATATACAGGGCCCTGGGGATAAGACTCAGCCAGTACCAGCTTCATCCTCTTCCTCATCCCCAGTCATAGATCCTGGAGGAGTTTGCTGCTCTCTGCTTAATCCTCGTTGGACTGATGATTGCTCCCCCTTTGTTTCAGATCTTGTGTTTGGTTTTCCTGTTACCCACCCCAGAGAAATAAGTCTGATTCTTTCTGGCTCCCAGACCAGACCCTGAACCACAAGGTCAGAATATATGTCATCCATATTCTTGAAGAACAACAGAGTTCTCATCGAAAAAATGAAAATTCTGTGAGGCAATCTGTGTGTTAATTAGCTACATCATACCATTGCACAATGGATATATGCTTCAAGCCTCATATTGCATGCAATAAATACATACCATTATATCTGTCAACTTTTTTAATGAAAATATATAGCTTAGTGGCCTTCTCAGCTTATCAGACTGTTGGTCGTTTTATCACAGCACTTGTGTTCAGGTAACCTTATTTTACTTAACAAAGGCTGCAAAGCACAAGAGTAATGGCACTGGCAACTTGGATATGCCAAAGGGAACCCGTAAAGTATTTCCTTTAAGTGAAAAGATGAAAGTACAGTAAGATATTTTGAGAAACTGAGAGAGACAACATTCACATAAATTTTATCACAGTACCTTGTTATAATTATTCTTTTTAATTATTACTCATCTCTTACTGTGCCTAATTTATAAATTGAACTTTATCATAGGTGCCCATGTATAGGAAAAAACAGTGTACAGATCATTCAGTACTACCTGTCATTCCAGGTATCGACTGGGGGTCTTGGAACATATTCCCAATGGGTGATGGGGCTCCTCTACCCCCTCAAGTCCCTTCCCTCAACACGGCATCATTCCTTTTTTACTTCCCTCCTTATTTAAACCTGTCTTCCCTTTAGTAGTGAACGTTCAGTAGGATCAAAGAACCAGAGAATTATTTAATTATCATTTAGGTTAAGAATCACAGCAGTTTTTACCTGGAGGCCAGACAGGAAGACAGGAGTTAGAAAGGAAAAGTGGGGCCGGCCCTGTGGCAAAGCAGCTAAAGCCACCACCTGCAGTGCTGGTGCCCATATGGGCACTGGTTCTAGTCCCGGCTGCTCCACTTCCAGCCCAGCTCTCTGCAATGGCCTAGGAAAGCAGAAGAAGATGGCCAAGTCCTTGGGACCCTGTACCAGTATGGAAGACCTGGAAGAAGCTCCTGGCGCCTGGCTTTTGATCAGCGCAGCTCCAGCCCTTGCGGCCTTCTAGGGAGTGAACAGTGGATGAAAGATTCTCTCTCTCTCCCTCTGCTTCTCTGTAACTCTGCCTTTCAAATAAATAAATAAATCTATAAAAAATAGGAAAAGCAAGTGGCCGAGGAAATGTAGCTCTAGAGATCTATTTTGAATGTGCAGTGATACACTGGCTATGAAATGGAACCTCCTTTCCTAGGGTAAGGAAGTAACAGCCCATCAGAGGTCTTGGCAGCCAGGATAAGCCCCTTCTCCAAGAGATCCTCTGATCAAACACGTAAGCGCCTTTCATTTCCCCCACTTTGGTCAGCGCTTCCATTCCAAGGCCACTCGCTGTTTGTGATCTGTCATCAGCCAGGCAGACTGGCACTGCTAGAGGAGGTCATTCAGCATGGACTGCTGCCTCTCTCAGCACAAATGCACACCTAAGGTTCCCATCCTGCAACACCGGCACCCCTCAACCCTACACGACAGGAGCGGGCAGAGCAAAGCCACCTCACAATGGGAGACTGGGATGTACTGAGAGGAGGCGAGCTCTCACGCTACGAGCTATGGACAGTTGTCTGGTGCGGCTACAGAGATCCCTTTGTTTCTGAGCCAGTTGCACCCCTGAGGTCAAGATTCCCAAAGGAAAACACCAGGATGTTGTTGGGGAGCTGTAACCACGACAGAACAGCTAGGAAGGAGCTCGGCCATGCACTGGGACGTCCCCTAATTCATGCCAGGCTCTGTGCTATCTTTTGGAAAGGTGGCAGATCTCGGTCTCCTCGTGGCAGCAGAGGGAGGGTCAGCGGAGTCAGCCGTCCGCCTCTGGATCACTCTGGGCATCTTCTTCCACTTGTGTTGTTCGTTTGCTGTCACCCTCTTTCTCCTATCGCGCATTGCCTCTGCAGCAACAGAAGATGTGGCTGTGTTGGTCTGGGGACTGGATTAGCCAGAAGGGCAGGCCCAACCACACAAACATATGTTTTCATTTTATGCATTTGGTGTACATCGCAATTACACACCCCTCAATAAAAACGTCAGGTCAGATAACTACCGGACACAGGGAAACATCTCTGCCTGTCCCCCAAACACAAATCATAACTGCCAGAAGTTGCTAGGTTGGCCATATTGGCACCTCACTTACCATAAGCTGCCGACTTACTCCCAGGCTTAAGTTCAGTGGAACCACAATGTACGGGGGATCTTCAAAAAGTTCATGGAAAACGTGCATTATGAAAAAACTATGCATAGCTTTCAAATGTTTTGCATCAAAATAAACATCTTTAATTCTGTTTTCCCTGAAGCACTTTCCTAATGTTCTTCATGTGATTTTTCTCACCAGAAGTGCTTAATGCCACTGATTTATATTGCTCATTCAGCAGTTGGTTCAACAAAGAACAATTGGACACAGGACAAAAAAGCAAAGAACAATTGGAATGGATGACAACTGGCATCGTGCCAAACACAAGCTATGTCTCAGTCCAATAATAAATGTAGTTTCCCCATCAGTTTCATTCCAGACTTCTATTACTTCCCCAGGCTTCCTCGTGGAGATTGTCAAATACATATTGGGTCTTCTCCCCATTTCCTGACCTACAGTTAGGAACCTACAGTTTCCAAAAACCCTGAAATTACTATCTGATGAGAGTCTCTCATATGCTATTGAACACACTGGTGGCTGGGGTCCACCAGTCATCCCCAGAATAGGAACTAGTTGCCATGGAAACTATGTGATTAGAGGGTTGGAAGTCTCAGTCCTACCCACAGCCTCTGGGGAGAGAAGGGGGCTGAAGGTTGAGTTTATAATGGCCAGTGATGCAATCAATAGTGCCTACCTGAAGATGGTCAGTAATTACTCAGAAGGACTGAGATCAGGAGGCTTCTAGGTTGGTGAACTAGAACACATCCACAAGGCAGGCATTTGATCTAGCCCATGTCCCGTATGGGAGTGCCTGGGTATATTAACTTGCTGCTAATACACATCCTGGGAGCCAGTAGGCAATGGCTCAAGTACTTGGATCTCTGCCACCCTGTGGGAGACCTGGACTGAGTTCCTGGTTCCTGGCTTTGGCCTGGC
Organism: Sylvilagus floridanus; assembly: GCA_949820135.1. Lineage (NCBI taxonomy): Eukaryota > Metazoa > Chordata > Mammalia > Lagomorpha > Leporidae > Sylvilagus > Sylvilagus floridanus. The sequence goes on from OX463244.1 coordinate 166,165,131, forward strand.
CCGGCCTTAGCTATTACAGGCATCTGGAGAGTGAACCAGTGAATGGGAGCATTGTTAGTGTGTGTGTGTGTGTCTGTGTCTGTGATGAATTAAAAAATAAAAACACATCCATGTGCAGGGAGAGTAGTGCACTGCAAATCCATGGAGACAGACTTTCATCTGCTCAGGAACTTCCCAAACCTTATCCTATGTATTTCTTCATCTAGCTGTCCATTTATATCTTAAAATAGCCTTTGTAATATTACAACATTAAGCAATAGAATAAACATAAGTAAAGTGTATCCTGAGTTGTGCTGGCTGACCTTAGCCAATTGATATAATCCGAGGAGAGGGGCTAGGGAACCCCAATGACTTACACCAGTGGCATCTGAAGTTCCTGTGGAACTGAGCCCTCAGCCTGTGGAGTCTGGAGCGATCTCCAGGTAGACAGTTTCAGAATGGAATTAAATCAGAGGACATCCAGCCAGCATCCACGCAGAATAGATGGCTTGTTTAGTGTGTGTGTGTGTGTGTGTGTGTGTGTGTGTGAGAGAGAGAGAGAGAGACAGAGAGAGAAGAACCCACACACTTGGCCATCCTGAATTATGAGAGCATAGTAGGAAAAAAAGCAAGTGTTTTTCTACTCATAATGCGTGGACTTTTTTGTGAATGAGCTTAATTCATTTTAGCGGGGATTTATTCCATTATAAAAGTAGTACATACTCACTGCAGAAATGTATAATCAGACTCTCTATGTTTAGTGTGGATTCTTGCATACCTTTCTCCATATGCTATATATTTATAATGCTACAGAAAGAGTTCCTACTTTGTATCAAAATAATATACTATATGTTATTGTCAGCAGTTTGAATTTTGTTACTTAAAAATATATCATACTGGGGCCAGCACTGTAGTAGACTATACCTCTCCACCTGTAGCACCAGCATCCCATATGGACACCAGTTTGTGTTCCAGCTGCTCCTCTTCCAGTCCAGCTCTCTGCTATGGCCTGAGAAAGCAGTAGAAGATGGTCCAACTACTTCAGCGACATGGAGACCCTGAAGAAGCTTCTGGCTTTGGATTGGCTCAGTTCCAGCCATTGCAGCCATCTGGAGAGTGGACCATGGATGGAAGACTCAACTCTCTATCTGTCTCTCTCTCTCTTTCTCTCTCTCTCTCTCTGTGTGTATGTGTGTGTGTGTGTAACTCTGCCTCCCAAATAAATAAATAAAATCTAAAAATAATTTTTAAAATATCATATGGCAGGTATTTGATGTATCAGTTAAGAAGCTGATTGGTACTCTCTCATCCTATATCACAGTGCCTACATTAGAGTACAAGCTCAACTTCTGATTTCAACTTCCTACTAATGGCCACCCTGAGAGGCAGTAAGAGATGGCTCAAGTACTTCAGGTTGCTGTCACCCATGTTGGAGACCTAGATGGAATTCCTAGCTCCTGGCTTTGGCCTGGTCCAGCCCCAGCCATTGCAGACATTTGGGGAGGCTAAGCAGTGAATTTGTGCGCTCTCTCTCTCTCTCTCTCTCTCTCTCTCTCTCAAGGAAATATATGGGACATCTTTCCAAATTAGTACATTTAGATTGTACTTACAGTTATTGTAACTGTAGCGTAACATTGCAGCTATATCAAAATACATTTAACTATTTCTCTAGAGTTGACATTTAGAATATGTCCCAAGTTTTTGGTGGTTGTTGTCATCTTATATAACAAATACTATTACAACAATCTTCCTTGCACACATATCCCTACATACAGATATTTGGGGTATACATCACCATAAGACATAGCCAGCACAACAGAGTGATTAGTTCAAAGGTCATGAACATCTAATTTTATTAACAATATTATTGAGACATAGAACTTAAATGTGCAATGCTATTGCTTTTGGCAAATGCATATAGCCATGAAGCTGACTGACACCTCCATTAAGAAACAAATACAGGCCTGTGCTATGGCTCACTAGGCTAATCCTCCACCTGCGGCACTGGTACTCCAGGTTCTAGTCCCAGTCGGGGCACCAGTTCTGTGCTCCTCTTCCAGTCCAGCTCTCTGCTGTGGCCCAGAAGTGCAGTGGAGGATGGCCCAAGTGCTTGGGCCCTGCACCTGCATGGGAGACCAGGAGGAAGCACCTGGCTCCTGGCTTTAGATCAGCGTGATGCGCCAGCCATAGCGGCCATTTAGGGGGTGAACTAATGGAAGGAAGACCTTTCTCTCTGTCTCTCTCTCTCTAACTCTACCTGTAAAAAAAAAAAAAGAAAAAGAAAAAGAAACAAATACAGAACACTTCCACTCCCCTACAGAGTTTCCTTTGTACCCTTCATAGTCAAACTTGCCCCCAAACTCAAGATCAACCATTAATCTGATTTGTACTGATTTGTGATTTTCTACAAACAAATTATTAAATTTGCATCCTTTTGTGTTTAGCTTCTTTTAGCTGTAGCTCATTCCATTCTTATTACATGGAAGTACCATAATGTTCACTGTTTTTTAATTGGATGAATATTCCACAATATATTCAACTATGCTTCTACTGAAAAACATTTAAATTTCCTCAGGTTTTTCTTATTACAATAGTTCTGTTACCATAAGTCTTCTTACTCTTACATCCTTGTATACTAGTACTTATTTCATCCTAGGGTATAGACCCAAAAATAGCATTTTTAATTTTTTTTAATTCCTAATTTTGTTAATAACTACCAGTTCCCTTCTTGGTAGATGATGGCAATTCTTACTCCCACCAGCCCTGTTCCGCACACTTTTGTTAATCTGAAGGCATCCTTTGGGCATCAGGGTTAAACACCCATCCTTGGGCACAGTCACTCACTAAAATATTAAAATACATACACTGAGCTTCAGCTTTCTGTCAGATACTTTCCTGGGCACAGGTGAAAGGTTGAATAAGGCCTGATCCTCATCCTTGAGTGGCTCACGAATCAGATAAGCAAGGTGGTAGGATTCGCTACGATGGAGGTTTTCACATAGTGCAACAGGAAGGGAGATTTGGGGAAATCACTTTGGAAGGTCTTGCAAGCCCTGTCTGGGCAGCTGACCATAAGTGCTAATTTTGAGGAAATAAGAGTTAACTGGATGAAGAAAGAAGAAATGAGAATTGGCAGACAGAGGAGATTAAGAGATGCCATGGGAATTTTAAAAGCATCCGACTGTCCAGATTAAAGAAGACTATAAGACATGGCAGCGACATGCAAGCAGTGATCCCAGACACGCACACACACACATTGCTGTGATAACTGGCACAAATCGAATGAGGTCTCTAAAGTAATACTATTCATCAATGTTAAATGTATTAATCTAAATAACTTCCCTATGTTTGTGTGCTTAGGAAATACACACTGAAGTACGTTCGGGCTTAAAGGGGCATAATGTCTACAACTTACCCTCAAATTGTTGAGAAAATAAATAATACTAGGTATATAGTTAGATACATGATAGGTAGATAAATAAAAATCAAATAGAGCAAATGTGGTAAAATGCGAACACCTGGTAAACCCAGGTGAGGACTATGTGACTGTTGTTGTAGTCATCTTCCAATTTTTCTGTAAGTTTGAAATTATTATAAAGAACTTTTGTATTAACACTCAGAATACAACAATGCCTTCCGTGACCTACAGGTGGTTCTGACGAGGGTGATGGATGTAAAATGAACAGTGGTGGCAAGTCCTTGAAGGGAGTTGAAAAACGTAAACTTGCTCCTGAAAGCCACGTGGAGTGAGGACTGCTGAGATCCAATGTGCGTATGAGCAAGACTGCTTTAGCAGCGTTGTGGGAATCCAGCTTCTTCCTTTTAAAGATGGGTGAGCAGTTGGAAGCCAGCTGGGAGGTAAGTGACAGCCTAGCTAAGACAATAGCTGTGAGCAGAAGGAGTCTGGGACATCATCCAAAGACTGTGTGACCCAGAAGCGAAGGCTGTTGGAGGATACAGAGTAGGAACACCATCTCCCAACACTGCTACAGTGGAGGCCAAGGATTCAGCGCATTCAAACCATATCCAAACCACAGCGGTGGGCTTGAAGGACTCAGGAAAATTGAAGAGGGAGATCTCTGGAGCTTCGCAGAGAAATCTGGACAGGAAATACTGCCTTCAAAACCTTCTGCAGAAGCAAGCGCTTGGCTCAGCAGGTGAGATGCCTACATCCAGCTCAGAGTGCCTGGGTTCGAATCCCATGCCTACATCCAGCTTCAGAGTGCCCGGGTTCGAATCCCAGCTCCACTCTTAACATCAGCTTCCTGCTAATGTAAATCCTGGGAGGTAGGAGCTATGGCTCAAGGTAGTCAAGTCCATCTAGTAGTTCTATTTTTAAATATGTATGTGTGTGTTTATTTGAAAGGCAGAGTGGTAGAGAAAGAGAGGGAGAGAGACAGATTTCCATCTGCTGCTTCACTCCCAGAATGGCAACAATTGATTGCCCTGGCTGGTCCAGGCTGAAGCCAGGAGCCCAGAACTCCATCTGTGTCTCCTATGTGGGTGGCAGGGGCGCAAGCACTTGGGCCATCTGCTGCTGCCTTCCCAGACACATTAACAGGGGGCTGGATAGGAAGTGGAGCCACAGGGACTCGAACTGGTGCTCTGAAATGCGATGCCAGCATTACAAGCAGCACTTTAATCCACTGTGCCCCATTGTCGGCTCCCTAGTTTTATTTTTAAATACAAAAATCGATAAGATACAACTCAGACAAGAAGAGCAACACAAACAAGATGAAAACATATACCCAATTTAGAAGTAATAAAGCAGATACAAAAAATATAAAGATTTTAACTCTAAGCAAATTTTATCAAAACCAAATCTAGTAAAATTGAAAAGATTAACAAAATGGATAATTTTCTAGAAGTATATGTAGTTAACTCAAAAAATAAAAAACTCAGTGAATTAAATAAATAGAAGGAATAGAATAAATTATGAGAATGCCTCCTAAAAAATGAAAAGCCTCTTGGGCCTATTCTATTTTCCAGTGAGGCTATTTTTGGGCTCACTTTTTTGCTTTTGTTGTTTTTCAAAAGATTTATTTATTTATTTGAAAGACAGAGTTCCAGAAAGAGTGAGAGACAGAGAGATTTCAGCCGCTGACTCACTGCACAAATTATTGCAATGGCTAGGACTGGGCCAGGCCAAAGCGAGGAGCCAGGAGCTTCATCTGGGTCTCCCATGTGGGCGGTAAGGGCCTAAGCAGTTGGGCCATCTTCTGCTGCTTTCCCAGGTGCATTAACAGGAGCTGGATCAAAAGTGGAGCAGCCAAGACTGGAAACAGTGTCCATATAGAATATCAGTGTGGCAGGTAATAGCCTAACCCACTGCACCACAGCATCGGCCCCAAGGTTCATATTTTTTATCCTACTTTATGCCATTTCTCTTTAGAAATTTTGGGGCAAAATTTCAATGTAATCCACTAAACTTTGTGTCTTGCCTTTTTCATTTAACATTCTAACAGCAATTCTACCAGCAGTATCTTCCCATGGTATTAAAAATTCTTTATGATCATATTAATAGTTACAAAACACTGAATCTCATTAATATGATATAGTGCTTTTGTATTATGTTTAGTGCTCTCTTGCTATTAAAATTGCCACCCAATCGGATGTTGTTCATAAGCCATCTTCTTTTTCAGAGTTTTGTCTTATTTAGACACTATATATGAATAGTTTTAAGGCCCATGAATTAGTGTCACATTGCTTTCTAAACAGTTTGTACCATCTACACTTAAGTCACAATTATGTGAGCTTCCCTCTCAAACTCCATTCTTACCAACATTTGAGTAATAGCCATTTTAAAATACTGGTCTGATTTCTTAGCTTAACATAAAACCACAAAATAGGTATAATGCTGGGGCCAACTTTCCAAATATGTATTAGCTATTTTTCATTTCCTTTGTTTCAGATTGTCTTTTCTGTTAACTAGCCCATCTATATAATAGGTGGGAGGTATTATCCCATTAAAGGAGCTCCTATGGGGCCAACCCTGTGGCACAGTAGGTGGGGCCACTGCCATCCCATATGGGTGCTGCTTCAAGTCCCAGCTGCTCCACTTCCGATCCAGCTCTCTGCTGTGGCCTGGGAAAGCAGTGGAGGATGGCCCAAGTCTCTCTGCAGGGGAGACCCAGAAGAAGCTCCTGGCTCCTGGCTTCAGATTGGCACAGTTCCAGCCATTGCAGCCATCTGGGGAGTGAACCAGCGGATGGAGGACCTCTCTCTCTCTCTGCTTCTCCTTCTCTCTGTGTAATTCTGACTTTCAAATAAATAAAAAATCCTTAAAAAAAATGGTGTACTCTTCTTCTACAAAATAAATAAATAAATAAATAAAGGAACTCTGACAAAGTAAGAATTTAGCTTTTGCCTGTTATATTTGTTATATGCATATTTTCCTAATCTTTCCTTTAAATTTTATTATACATCTTGATATATAGAATTGTATATTTTGATGCAATAAAAAGCTTTAAGATTTTCTCAATACTCCTTGTTGAGCTTTTTCATATTCAGATCAGAAAGTCAACAGTATTTTATACAGATCTATAATTTTTAAATAAAATATAATTTATGTGTTTTCAATATGAAAATCATGCACAATAACTATAGAAAATTTGACAAATACATAAAAAATCACTTTTTTATTGATTTTATTTAAGAGACAGAGAACTACCATCTACTGGTTTACTCCCCAGATGCCTGCAACAACTGGAGCTGGACTAGACTGAAGCCAGTAGTCCAGAGCCCAGTACAGGTCACCCACATATGTAGCAGGAACTCAGCCACCGAAGCCGTCACCTGCTGATCCCACAGCACGCATCAGCTAGGAGCTGGAACAAGAGCAGAGTTGGGACTAGAAACCAGACACTCTTTTATGGCATACAAGTATCCCAAGTGCTGTCTTAATTGCTATACCAAATACTCAAAAAAAATTTTAAGGAAACAAATATTCTCATTTCCTTTATCTCACAACAATTTAGTAGTAACTCAGGCATAATCTAATATTAGGAGATGTATTAATGAATTGGTAAATATGCTGAATAGGATAAATCGTGTATACTACATACCTCCAATAGAATTTAACAAAAATAAACACTACCATCTAATTTTAGTAAAACTTAGTATACCAGATATAACAAAGCAGAATTATAAAGATTAGATTATAAATATTAGAACAAACATAAATAAGAAAATGGAGATATAAGAGAATAAACAAAACCAAAGCTAACTTCTTGAAAAGATCAATTGACAAAACTTAAATAGATTGACCAAGAATAAAAAAAGAAAACTTAAATTACTAAAAATCATAATGAAAGAAAAGACACCAATACTGAAGACATTGTTGGCAAAACAAACTCAAGAAGAAATAGAAGGGTCAGCACTGTGGTGCAGTGGGTTAATGCCCTGGCCTGAAGCGCTGACATCCCATATGGGCACCGGTTCTAGTCCCGGCTGCTCCACTTCCGATCCAGCTCTCTGCTATGCCCTGGGAAAGCAGTAGAAGATGGCCCAAGTCCTTAGACCCCTGTACCCATGTGGGAGACCTGGAAGAAGCTCCTGGCTTCTGGCTTCAGATCGGCGCAGCTCTGGCCATTGCGGCCAATTGGGGAGTGAACCATCAGATGGAAGACCTCCCTCTCTCTGTCTCTCCTCTCTCTATGTAACTCTGACTTTCAAATAAATGAATAAATAAATCTTTTTTTTTAAAAAAAGAAGAAGAAATAGAAAATATGAATGAAACTATAACAAGTAAAGAAATTGAATCAGTAATCCAAAAGCTTCCTACAAATAAAATCCTAGTACCATTGCCTTCACAGGTAAATTCTACCAAATATTTAAAGAATTAACACCAATCATTCACATATTTTTCTAAAACACAGAAGAATAGGGAACATTTCCCAACTAACTAGGTCAGTATCATTATGATACCAAAACTAAAGCCATCACACGAAAACTACAAACCAATATACCTTATGAATACAGAAATAAACTTCCTCATCTAAACAGCTGCAAACTGAATCCAGCTATACACAAAAAGAATTATGTAGCACAACCCAGTGACTTTACCCCAGGAACACAAAGATGTTTTAGAATACAAAAACTATGGAGCTGGCACTGGATTGATCCTCCACCTGAAGTGCTGGCATCCCATATGAGTGCCGGTTCTAGTCCCCACTGCTCCACTTCTGATCCAGCTCTCTGCTTTTCACTGTCTGTAACTCTACCTGTCAAATAAATAAATAAATAAGATCTTCAAAAAAATAATACAAAAACCAGTTAATACAGTACATACAAAAGCCCAGTGATCATTAAATGCATAAAAAGCATTTGATAGTATAGTGTGGACATGAGCAAAAATGTTTTTTAGAAACTTCTCCTCTGATTCTAATGTAGAGCCAGGGTGAAGATCTACTGCTGTATGTCTGTTCTAATTTTCTTGAGGGAACATCTTCATAAAGAAAAACTTGCAAGCTTGATTAGGTATGCCTGGAACTATTGCCAATAAAAATTTCAGGTTACGTTGCAAAATATATAGGCTCTAACCTGCTACACTTCAGAGATTCTCATTGATAGGCTTCTTTGGGCTAATCAAGTTGCATAATTAATTGCATGGGAATTCCAGTTTTGTCAGTGTTTTTACCGGAATGAAGTGATCTGTTTACAGAATTTAATCTATGCACAATCTGTCAATGTAAGTTAGTAGTCCACAAAGAATGTCTTTCATGGAGCAGTTAAGCTGTTGTTCCAGAAGGTAGTTGCCATATTCACCAGACCACCCACAAGCATATTCAGGAAATGTTAAATGCAAGTGGAAGCTAGAAATGCAGCAAGAGTTCTTGAATTGAATTTGATAGTTAAGTCCACAGAGCAATGTGTCACAATCAGGTTACTAACAAGAAAGATTCCATCAGAAGTGAGAGAATGTGCACTCTAGTTCACTGTTCATCAATCTATTCTGGTTCTCCAGATTTAATATTGATGCTAATTCTGGAGGACTGTCATAAGAGAGAGGAACTTCTTATTCAAACTTTGCTGCAATAATCAGAGTTCTGAAATGCAAAGATGTCAGTGTTGTTTCTGACAATAATCGAGTTACAAAAATTCTACAATGCCTTGGTTGTTGGGGGAGATGGCCCAATAGTACTTACAGATTTCCATCATTGCATGTCATTCTTCAATAAGTCAAGTGCACTTCCTGGGGTTACTCATGGGTTAACATCTTGACACCTGCTTATTTTAGGAGAACTTAGGGACAATGAGGAACGTCTTCAGAGGGTACTCAGTCTTTCCTTGTACTTATTTTTATTACAAGAGTTAGTCACCATTACAGTCTATGATAGCAATTCAACCTGGGTTCCAGCAAATGTGCTTCAGGCAGAGAAACTGTGATTCTGTGAAAGTCTCCAAGGTAGCTCCAACTCATGGAATCCCATTGTATAAAAATTTCTGGGCTACCTACTTACTCAAGTATAGTAGTTTAAATATATGATGACATTGAAGTGATTGATACCTTTATCAATGTAATATTGAGTGATAAATCATAACTCTAAAACCATTCATCCATTTAGTCTTAACACTTACATGTATTCATTCTTTTACTCAATAAAATATTTGCATCATTAAATAAAAGAGGCAAAATTCCTGGCCTCATCGAGCTTAATTCTAGTGGAGGAAATACACAGTAAATGAGTAATAAATACCTTTACAGCATGTGGTACTGATAAATGTGATGGAAAATAAAGCAAGATCAAGGAGAGGGCAATGGTGTTCTATTGTGTTAAGTGATGGTCTCTCCGAGGAGGTCTATTTGAGCAGAGAACAAAAGGAAAGAATGAGGAGAAAATGGTAGGAGTCTCTCTCCATTTGTATTCTTACACTTGGCCTCTTAAATGGCAGAAGCATACCTACCTAACACAAACTTCTATTCTCCATTTGAATCCTTCACTTAGATTTAGCACTGTGATAGCAAAATAGATTTTAAAAAGCCTTATTGAGGTATAATTTATGTAGAATAAACTGTACATATTTAAATTATATATATATGTATATATATATATATATATATATATATCTCCCCATAAAGCCATCACAGCAGAGGTGGGCACTGTGGCACAGCAGTTAAGACACCACTTGAAACACCCACATCCCATATCAGAGTACCTGGGACAGAGTACCACCTCTAGAGGTAGAGACAGAGGCAAAGAGAGAGAGAAATCTTCCATCCATTGATTATTCACTCCCAGATGACCACAATGGCTGGAGTTGCATTGATCTGAAGCCAGGAGTGAGGCGCTTCCTCCAGGTCTCCCATGTGGGTGCAGGGGTCCAAGGACTTGAGCCATCTTCTAATGCTTTCCCAGGCCACAGCAAAGAGCTAGAATGGAAGTGGAGCAGCCAGGATTCAAACCAGCCCCCATATGGGATGCTGGCACTGCACATGGCAGCTTCACCCGCCTAGCCAGAGAACCAGCCCCCCACCTCTGCTTTCAATCCAGCCTCCTGCTAATGCACAAACTGGGAGGCGGCAGGTGATGGCTCATGTGTTTGGGTTCCTATCACCCACATAGGAGACCAAGATAGAGTTCCTAGTTTCTAGATCAGCCTGGCCCTTCCCTGGCTGTTGCAGGCATTTAGGGATTGAAACTGTGAATGGAAAATCTCAGTCTCTCTCTCTCTCTTTCTTTAATAAAATTAAAATAACTTTAAAAATATATATAAAAATAAACCTTTAAAAAGCTCAAAAATTCTTCGAAGTAACCACTGCAGCAGCCATGATAAAGAATATATCCATCACTCCAGTAGTTTCTTATTCTTTTTTTTAAAGATTTATTTATTTATTTGAAAGTCAGTTACACAGAGAGGAGAGGCAGAGAGACACAATTCTGGCCCGTGCTATGATTTGTCACTAACATTAGCTCACATTACTTAAAATGTCTTATAAATTGAACCATCCAGTATATACTATTTTATCTAGCCTCTTACACACACCAGCATTATTTCAAGATTTGTCCATGCTCAGTGTGTATCAATCATTCATTCATTTTTATTGCTGAGTATTCCATTGTACTGATATATCAGTGTTTTTCCATTTTTTCTGTTCATGGGCATTCAGATCATTTTTGGTTTGGAGATATAATAAATAAAACTAATGTGACATTCAGGCACAAATATTTGTATGGATTTATGCTTTCTTTTCTCTTGAGAAAACATCTTGTAGTGCTATGGCCGTATTGCATGGCAGCTATATAATATGTTGTTTTAATTAACTACTAATCTGTTTGCCAGAATGGTTGTACCATTTTATATTCCCACCACAAGTTTATGAAAATTATAATATTGCTCATTCTAAGCAACATTTGCTATTGTTGGTATATTTAACTTTAGAAATTCTAATTGGTGTATAGTAATAGCTCATTGTAGTTCAACTTGTATTTCACTAATGACTAATAATGTTTAGCATCTTATTATGTTATTATTTGCCATCTGTATATTTTCCTTGGTGAAAGGGCTGTTCAAATATTTTGCCTATTTTTTAACTGGGTTGTTTGTTTACTTATTATTGAATCTTGAAAATTCATTATGCATTCTGAATACAAGTCCTTTATTAGACATATGCTCTACAAATATTTCCCCAGTCTGTGATTTATAATGCTCTCTTAACAATGACTTTGAAGAACAGATAATTTTAATTTTGATGAAATCCAATTTATCAATTTTTTTCTTTTATGTATTGTGTTCTTGGGATTGTACCTAAGAAATCTTTGTCTAACTCAAGGTCACAAGGTTTTCTCCTGTGTATCACCTAGAACTTTTATAAGTTTTAAAGTTAGATTTATGATCCATTTTCGATTCATTTGTGTGAATGATGCCAGGTATAGGTCAAAGTTATGTCTTCTTCTTCCTACTCTTTCTCCTCCTCCTCTTTTCCTTCTGTTCCTTGTTCTCCTCCATCTCCTTTTCCTTCTTTTTGCCTGCTATGGATCTAACTCTTCCAATTCCATCTGTTGACACCATCCTTTCTCCACTGAATTGTCTTGGCACCTTTAGCAAAAATCAGTTGTGACTACCATGTGAGTCTATTCCTGAATGCTCTATTCTATTCCATCAAGCAGTTGGTTATCTTATTGTCAATATTACACTGTTTTGATTTCTTGTTCATAAGAAGTCTTGAAATCAGGTAGTGTTGGCCTTCAACTTTATTATTCTTTTTCAATATTACTGTTGTAAACCAATTTGTTTCCTAATGAACCATCTCCAAAAGTCAGTTTCTTTTTTTTTTCCTTTTTTTGTTTTTTTGACAGGCAGAGTGGATAGTGAGAGAGAGAGAGACAGAGAAAAAGGTATTCCTTTTACCATTGGTTCACCTCACAATGGCCGCTGCGGCCAGCGCACTGTGCTGATCCAAAGTCAGGTGCCAGGTGCTTCTCCTGGTCTCCCATGGGATGCAGGGCCCAAGCACTTGGGCCATCCTCCACTGCACTCCCGGGCCACAGCAGAGGGCTGGCCTGGAAGAGGGGCAACCGGGACAGAATCCGGTGCCCCGACCGGGACTAGAACCTGGTGTGCCAGCGCCGCAAGGCGGAGGATTAGCCTAGTGAGCCACAGCGCCGGCCTCAAAAGTCAGTTTCTGAAACAGGTGTTTTGATTCAGGGGATTAAGCTACCACCTGTGATGCCAGCAGCCCTGATGTGCAGCCTCTGGCATCCTGATCCAGCTCCCTGCGAATGCTCCCGGGAAAGCAGCAGGAGATGGCCCAAGTGCTTGGACAACTCTGCCACCCACATGGGAGACCCAGACGGAGTTCCATGCTCCTGGCTTTGGCCTGGCCCAGCCCCAGCCATTGCAGCCATATGGGGAGCACACCACCAGATAGAAGATCTCTCTCTTCTCTCTCTCTATAACTCTGCCTTTCAAATAAACAAATAAATCTTTATCATATTTACTTACTTATTTTTTAGAGAGAGATCATCCATCCGCTGGTTCACTCCCCAAATGGCCACAACAGCAAGAGCTGGGCTGATCCAAAGCCAGCTGATCCAGAAGCTTCCTCTGGGTCTCCCACGTGGGTGCAGTGGCCCAAGGACTTGGGCCATCTTCTACTGCTTTCCCAGGCGTGTCAGCAGGGAGCCAGATCAGAAGTGGAGCAGCTGAGACTCAAACTGGTGCCCATATGAGATGCTGTAGCTGCTACCCGCTAAGCCACAATCCTGGCCACCAATAAACAGATCTTATAAAGAGGAGACAGAGAGAGACAATTTCTCACAAAAAAGCATAGTCCTTGAAAGTGCTAGTATTCCTGTACCTTGGTATTTTCCTCGGGAGCAAATCCAGCCTGCTGTGCTCTGAGCTGGGGTGCTGCAAACCGTATTTCTTCTTTGCCACCTGGCTCACCCGTCAGGCCCAGCAGTGCAGCAGGCAATAGAGGGAGCTGCGCTGGTGGGGGCCGCGGAAGGGACTTGTTCTTTCTTGTCTGCTCTCTGCGGCGCCCAGCGGCTGCAGATGAACCCACTTCACAGGCTTCCCCAAATTGCCAGCCAGCTTGATGAAGCTCCCAGCACCGCCCGGTCCCCCAGAGACACCAGCTCAGCACTGTCTCCTCAGAGCCCTGAGAGTCAGCCGCTGCATTTCCCAACTCCTAATAATTCCAACCATTTCCCTCTCTGGTCCCCCAGTCCCAGGTGTGGCAGATGCCTTCCTGCAGTCATTACCGTCTTGGAACAAGCTCACTTGTTACCTACTACACCACTTTACACCTAGTTTAAAGTTCTTCCTTGTGCGCGCTTCGGCAGCGCGTATACTAAACTTCTTCGTGAGACATCTCCCTGTGCAACTAATTAACGTGGTTTCTGTCTCCTGACTGACACGATTGGTTCACATCCCAATAGACGGGTGGCCCCCAAACCATGGTCCGGGGCCAAGCAACATCAACATCACCCAGGAATTGGCTAGAAACAAAATCCTGGGCCCTGATGGAGATCTACTGAATCAGGAATTGGAGAAGAGCCAAACCATGTGTGATTTCAAAGGCCTCCAGGTGATTCACACTTAAGTGTGAGGTCACACTCACATACATAAAAATTCAGTGAGCAAATGAGCCTATTATGGGATCAGTCCAGTGTAGGGCTTGCATTCCCAAATGCAGAAATGAAGAGTTTTTCAGGGGTGCAAGCCCTGTCTTTTAATTGAAGTTCCTGTAAACCCGAAGTCTGATGCATTCATTCAGCAGACACTTTGAGAACTAAATGAGCCTGGCTCTAAGGGAGGCAAGGGAGGGAGAAAGGGAGGGAGGGAAGAGGAGGGATTGCTTATACAATGTGTGTGGTTTCAAAAGTATCCCAGACTATTTATAAAAAACTTTATTTTATTTATTTGAAAGGCAGAGTTACAGAGAGAGAGACACAGACAGAGAGAGAGAGAGAGAGAGAGAGAGAGAGAGAGAAAGACAGTCCCATATGGGATGCGGGCGCTGCAGGCTGGGGCTTTAACCCGCTGTGCCATAGTGCCAGCCTCCAATCCCAGGCTTTTAAAGTCCCATATTTTCCTCCATTCTACAAACAGTGGCCAAAAAACCAATATGAATATGGGAGTGCAAACACCATCTTTTTTTTTAAAAGATTTATATATTTTATTTGAAAGGCAGAGTTACAGAGAGGCAGAGAGAGAGAGAGAGTCTTCCATCCACCTGCAACACCAGCATCCCACACAGGTGCTGGTTAAAGTCCTAGCTGCACCACTTCTGATCCAGCTCTCTGCTAATGGCCTAGGAAAGCAGCAGATGATGGCCCAAGTGTCTGGGCCCCTGCACCCACATGGGAGACCTGGAAGAGACTCCTGGCTCCTGGCTTCTGTCTGGCCCAGTTCTGGCTGTTGCGGCCATTTACAGAGTGAACCACCAGATGGAAGCTCTCTCTGTCTCTCCCTCTCTATAACTCTGCTTTCCAAATAAATAAATCAATCTTTAAAAAGAAAAGCCTCAGCAAGACAGTAGAGCCATAGGAACGCTCATTCACTGCCTTTGAGAGCACAAAATGGTGCAGCCTCATTGGAAGACAGTTTCGGCAGTTTCTTATAAAATTAAACACATTCTTACCACACAATCCAATAATCACACTACTTAATATTTACTCAAATAAACTGGCAATTTTATAGCCACACATAGATGTTTATAACAGCCTTGTTCATAATCGCCAAATTTTGGAAGCAACCAAGATGCCTTTCAACAAGTGAAGAGATCCCTACACATCGATATATACAAACAATCGTGTATTTTTCAGAGCCAAAAGGAAATCAGCTTTTAAGCCAGTAAAATTGATGAAAGAAACTTGAATGCATTTTACTAAATTGGGAAAGCCAAATCTGAAAAGGCTATATATTTATGATTCCAACTGCATGACATTCTGGGAAAGACTCTGCAAACACAATAAAATGATCAGGACTTGTCAGGGGTTAGGGGAGAAGAAGGAACGAATGGGAAGCGACCAGAGAAGTTGATGGGAGTGGAAATGTTCTACATGCTATTTTAAAGACTTATTCATGAGGCCAACATTGTGGTGCAACAAGTTAGGCCACCATCTGCGATGGCAGCTCTCTCTTCCCATGCCCATCTCTTCATTTCTGTCTCACACTCTGCCTTGCAAAATAAATAAATAAAAATTTTAAAAGTGAGTTAAAGATTGATTTGTTGGTTGAACGAGATAGTTACAGAGAGAGAGAGGAAAAGAGAGAGAAAGAGAAATCTTCCATCTGCTGGTTCACTCTCCAAATGGCCACAACAGCCAAGTCTGGGCCAGGCTGAAGCCAGGAGCCAGGAGCCTCATCCTGGTCTCCCACATGTGTGGCAGGGGCCCAAGTACTTGAGCCATCTTCTGCTGCTTTCCTATGCTTTAAGCAGGGAGCTGGATTGGGAGCAGAGAAGCTGGGACTCCAACCAGCACTGCAATATGGGACGCCAATGTCACAGGTGGCAGCTTAACTTATGACACCATAACACCCACCCCTTTGTATGCTGTTATATTATTGGAGATATATATATATATAAAATCATTATACACTTACTTGTCCAAACCCATAAAATATACAACTCCAAGAGTAGATCCTAATTCAAACTATGAACTTCAAATGATAATGATGTCTCGGTGTAGGTCCAGCTATTGCATCAAGTGTACCACTGTGACACAGAGTACCCATGGTGGAGGAGGTTCGGGGAGGGGGTAATATGGAGTACATGGAAACTCTTTGTGTTTTCTGCTCAATTTTGTTCTGAACCTAAAACTTCACCAAAAGTAAAGTTTATTAATTAAAAATATTAACTATATGAGG
The DNA here is from genome assembly GCA_949820135.1 of Sylvilagus floridanus. NCBI lineage: Eukaryota > Metazoa > Chordata > Mammalia > Lagomorpha > Leporidae > Sylvilagus > Sylvilagus floridanus. Next base: position 166,181,427 of record OX463244.1, read on the forward strand.
AAAACAAAATTGTACCCGTTTCAAGACGAAGAAATGAAGATAGGAAATAGGATTCAACCTTCAGCCATCAATTCGAGATTTTATACTCTTAACCACTACAGAATAAGAAATCTCGGCATTGCAGAATAGCAGATTAAAGGTATTCTAAACATCATCTTGGCCAGTGGTTTTCAATCTTAGGGTCACATTTACATCATTCGTAGTTTTTCAAATTCTTGAAACTAGATCACAACCTGGGCCAATTAAATAGCCTCTGGGGGTGTGACTGTAAGCCTGCATTGGTTGAAGCTTCACAGCGATGCCAATGTTCAGAAAATGTGATATCCACTAATTCTAAGAACAATGGCAGGTGTTCCCCCATTATAGGGCAAGAGTGCAATGTATTGCTATAAAGATTGATAGGAAGAGGTATATAATCTATTTCCTTTGAGTTTTTAAGGGGTGGTGTGGTATCCTGCAAAGGTCAGAGCTGGTGGCCACACATTCTATAATCAACTCTGACACTTACTAACTTGATCCTGCAACACTCATCCCCTCTAGAGTCTCATTTGCTTATCTGCAAAATTAGTGTAATGATGGTCTAGGCATGCCTTATTGACTTCCCAGTTAGTTCTAAAAATTAAATCAATGTGTATATTTTATATTTTCATTTCTGCATTTACTTGGGGAGTGCTGCAGCTTTGGCTTTTAGCAGATAGTAAACTGAAAAAAAAGTACGTATTTATGGCACACGGAACAGGGTCTGGGTCTCCACTCTGTGTATTAAATGTTCTTGGGAAGTTACAAAAGATTGCTGAAAGAGTATCCATTTACACCATATGGAAAGCAAAATCTATAACCTCATTACTGCTTTTGAAGTTAAATAACAATTTATACAGAATGCAGAACCTAGAAGTTATCTAAAAAGTGTTACATTCCTTTTCCCACAACCCCTTAAATTTCTCATTCATTCTACTGTATATTTTTTTCTACCATATATTTTAAATTAAAGCAGTTGTGGTTGGGGGAAAGTCACCTAACATCATTATTCACTTAGATGAAAAGTAGGCTATCCAAAGGAAGTCTTGAGCAAACAGAAAATCATCCCTTGAGTGTGGATGTTGTGGCACAGCGTGTGAAGCTGCCCCTAAGACACCAGCATCTCATAGGAGCACAGGTTCAAGTCCTGGCTACTCCACTTCTGATGCAGCTCCTTGCTAAATCATCTGGGAAAGCTACCCAGCCTTTGTGCCATTTGGGGAGTGAGCCAGTGGATGAAAGATCTCTCTTTCTCTCTCTCTCTCTCTCAACTCTGCCTTTCAAATAAAATAAATAAATCTTTTTTAAAAAGAGAAAGACATCCCTTGTTATTGCATAGGATGTCACAACATCATAAATATGCCAGTTCTAAGCCAATTTATCAATTTTAGCAGGATCCCAATAAAAAAATCAGCAAATTATTTTATGGAGCTAGACAAGTTGATCCTCAAGGTCATATGGAGTTTTAAACAAAATAAAAATAGCCAGGAAACATTGAAAAGGAAAATCTGTAAGTGACTGCTCTACAAGTCATGGAAGCATTCTACAAAACTTTGATAATTAAAACAGTGTAGTACTGGTGCACACCAGTGGAATAAAACAGAAAGCCCAAAACTATGCCTACCTTAATTTAGAAATCAAATACATGATCAAAGTGATAACTTTGGGATAAAGCTAGGCATTTTCATAGATGCTGTTGGGATAACTGAATGACCATTAGGGGAAAAAAGGTAAAATAAGATTAATTCTGAAATTATATACAAATTTAAATTCCAAATGGTTCCAAAATCTTGATATAAAAAATAAAATTACACAAATACTAGAGAAAAATTTAAGCAAATTTTCTTTAACCTGAGTTATTAGGGAGCTGTGAGGAACCAGACAAGTTCATGCATTGCAGGTAGGAATGCAAATGAAGGCACAGAATTTATCCTGAAGTCAGGCCTCTACTAACGTGAAAAGACAAGTGCGTAAGGTCACAAAAGACATAGAAAGACTGTAAAAATGCTCCAGATTACAAGAGACAAAACAGACACGGCAACATGACGCCATATCCTATCCCAGGCTGGCTCCTATCCCAGGCAGGTTGGGAGTCAGAGGAGAGCCGGCAAGGACATTGCTGGGCCCAAGTTCAAAATTAGCAGAGATTACATAAAAGTGCTATATCAGTGTGTTTACTTAAGTTTTTAATTTTAATTGTTTCCATTTAATTTATTTGAAAGGCAAAGGGACATAGGGAGAGATAGAGAGATTTTCTACTAGTTCACTCCCCAGATGCCCGCAACAGCTGAGGCTGGGACAGACTGAGGCCAGGTGCCTGGAACTCGATCTGTGTCTCCCACAGAACCAAGTATGTGTGTCATCATCTGCTGCCTCCCAGGGTGTGCATTCGCAGGAAGAAGCTGGAGTTGGAAAAGGAACTGGGACTCCAATCCAGACACTATGATCTGGGATGCACCCATCCCAAGTTGCGTCTTAATTGCTACACCAAACACCTGCTCCTGCTTACCGACATTTTACTGTATTGGGGTGAGGTTGAACATTATCTGTTCTTAGGAAATAGACCCTGTACTGAGGGTAAAGGACTATGATAGATGCAATTGATTCAGAAAATTTTGCAACTATCTATGTATGCATAAAACACCAACACACAGGCATACATACATACAGAGCATGCATTTATAACAAAGCAAATGGAGTAGAATGTCAACTTCATACTATTCTTATTCTTGCAACTTTTCTGTACTCTAAAATTGTTTATAAGTAAGAAAAATTTTAACGTTCTACAAACTTCATTAGAGAGACAGAGAAAAGAGTCTAAGTTAATACAAAATAGCTCAGGTTAAAATCAAAATAAGGTAGAAAATCCTGTGAATCCAGGTCTGGAAAATATTACAAGCTAATTTTACCTAAATGATTTTTTTTTTTTTTGACAGGCAGAGTGGACAGTGAGAGAGAGAGACAGAGAGAAATGTCTTCCTTTGCCGTTGGTTCACCCTCCAATGGCTGCCGCGGCCGGCACGCTGCGGCCGGCGCAACGCGCTCATCCGATGGCAGGAGCCAGGTACTAGGTGCTTTTCCCTGGTTTCCCATGGGGTGCAGGGCCCAAGCACTTGGGCCATCCTCCACTGCACTCCTGGGCCACAGCAGAGGGCTGGCCTGGAAGAGGGGCAACCGGGACAGAATCCGGCACCCCGACCGGGACTAGAACCCGGTGTGCCGGCACCGCAAGGCGGAGGATTAGCCTGTTGAGCCACGGCGCCGGCTACCTAAATGATTTTATTATAGTTGTCCCCCCTTATCTTGCAGGGGACTATTATATTATATTATATTATATTATATTATATATATGTTCATATATATATATATATATATATATGTTCAAGACCCTCAGTGGGAGGCCAGTGCTATGATACAGCAGGTTAAGCTGGTGTCATAGGCTCATTCCACATGAGCACAGGCTCAAGTCCCCGATGCTCCATTTCTGATCCAGCTCCCTGCTAATGGGCCTGAGAAAGCAGCAGAAGATGGCCCACCAGTGCTTGGGCCCCTGCCACCTTCATGGGAGACACAAATGGAGTTCCAGCCTCTGGCTTTGGCCTGGCCCAGCCCTGGCAGCCATTTGGGGAATGAGCCAGTGGATGGAAGATCTCTTTATTCTCTCTATCTGTAAAAACAAATCTTAAAAAAATAAAGAGTCCTAGTGGATGTTTGGAACTGCACTGAACTCTTTATATCCTATGTTTCCCCTATACATGCATGTTAATGATACAGTTCAATTTATAAATTAGGCACAATAAAAGGATATCCATAATAAAATGCAACACGTATAATAATACACTATAATAAAAGTTATATGCATGTGAAATATCTCTCTTGGTACTTTAGTGTACTATATTCACCCTTCTTAACCAAATAATATGAGATTTTTAAAAATAAAATGGCTTACAATTGTAATACACCCAACAGAGTATATTTAATACATAGTGATGATTTAGCAACGTGTCATTGATTAGCTGGCTTTCTTTAAAAAAAAAAAAATTTATTTGAGCTGGCTGTCTTTCTGAGACCCCAGCAAAGAAGACATATTCGGTGAACAGAAAAGTATTGGGATGCCTAATCAGCTATTTGAGCGACATGTTTTAGAACATTACCCTTAAAATTGTGTCACATTTTTCTCTTATTGCAAAGTAGTATCTTTTATTTTACATTTTTAGTGCTTACTTTTTTAGATAAATATTAGCATTAAGGTTCTAAGGGGAAAGGATACAGAATTAAATATTTCACGCCTTCTAAAAATGTAATATCCTCTAGTTCTCATGGAGACACAAAGGCTAACGTCAGTGTTTTTATTTCAATATTTGCTTTCTAGAAGCCAACATAAGCAGAATCAAACCACTGCTCCCTCAGTGTTCTCACAGCTTGCATTCGCAGGTCATCTACACTCCTTAAACCTGTGAGGTTTGGAGACAACCCGGCCCCTCTCCAGGAGGTCTGCGGCTGAAACACTGGGCAGGGGGCTTCGTGTGTCGGGGTGGGGACTCCCCAGAGGCCGGGGGCTTCTCTCCTGCTCGGGCGCCCTCGGGGTCCAGGGGCTCTTCCTCCTGGGTCCACGACCCCACTGCGGCAGCCAGAGTCCCTGTGGGACCCCGAAACGAGCTTGACAAAGTAGCCCCTGAGGGCATGGAAGATGGCGGCGTGGGTGCCGCCAGTGACGTCATCCCGGAAGTGCTGCAGGGGGCCTTCCGGTGCCGTCGCGATGTCGCCGCGGGCCGCTTTCTCCAGAGCGCAGGCGTGTTGGGAGCGGGCCTGACCTGAGGGTTTCCCATTTGCCTGCGGCCTGGGCAGCACCGGGAGATGCCCGGATGAGGTGGTTTTGCCCCAGCTGATTTCTAGGATTCTCTTGAGAGTCCCACCTCCGTTCTTGTTTCCCTGTTTTTGTTTTGTTTTGTGTCTTAGGAAAGGAATTTGATTTGAGTTGTTGCTAAAATAAATAAATCTTTAAAAAATAAATAAAAAATAAAAGCTTGTTGTTAACATACCATGACAGGGACAGACAACTTACTTAGTCATAAGTTATCTGCTACTTATCCTTCGAACAAATGAGCTAATTGTTTGCCTGTTTACCTAACAGTCTGAGTTTAAATAGCTATTAGTAGCCACTAGTAAATGAAATAGTATTTGGTTTAAAAAAAAAAAAAAGTTAATTGCATTCTACATTTCACATGTAGTGGTTTTATGTAAAAAAAAAAAAAAGAGAGAGAGAAAAGAAAGGAAGAAAAGGAGCTCTGATTAAGGTGTGACTTCAAAAAGTTAACATTTAATTTCGTATAATTGCCTGCATAAGCAAAAGGGAAATTCATAATTTGCAAATTGTCTACTGTAGACACCAGGTCATGTCCTTGCATTTGCAAGTCCTGTGGCTCTAGGAGCGTGGAATGTTTTCCACACCAGCCTGGGGATGAGAGGGGCCACTGAAGGTTCTGGGAAAGAAAGTGAATGCTGCGAGGAAGAAGAGGGAGAACCAGGAGGAAGGAGGAAACCACAGAGAACAGAGAAATGGAATGTCACAGTGCGGGGAAGGGGGTGGTGGTGGTGGTGGGATAGAACAGAGAAGCAAGAAAGCCGGAGAGAGACAAGTCGGGGAGTCCAAGTTCCCTCTCTCCTGAGCTGGAACCACCTGGGCCACATTTTGGTAAGAGGGAGGACCAATTTCCTGAGCAGAGAGCAAGTTCTTAAATACGGCACATCGCTTCTGTTTGTTTAACGTCAGTGCAGTTCATGTAGGTTAAGATTAAATTTGGCTTGAAGGAAATTATTCTTTAATATTCGTCGAGCATTAAGCGCGTGCTTTAGAGATGAATGTTCGCTGTAATAGATCGCTCAGCTGAGCAGAGGCTGTGCAGCATGCCTGGAATTTGTAAGAATTTCCAGCTATTAATAAAGCAGTTTTCTTCCAGTTGTCACTGTATGCCATTCTTTGAAACATTCCCTGCGGAATATTTTTAAACAAGCTTAGATAGAACTTGTCATAGTATCATACAACTGCTATTGAACTGTTCTGAGCTTTGAATCAGGCTTGTATCCTTTGTGTGCAAAAGAAAAACAATCTGTCATGAAAGTTGACAAGATTTTCTCTAATACCTGTGTCCTGGGAATACATGTTTATGAATGTTCTTAAACACCAGCTTGATAAACACATACTATATTCTCAGATTCTTAAAATGTGAACTACTGACCTTATCGGAGGCTGCAGATGACTCTGCAGATAAACCTGTGGTTTTTCTGACCATCAAATAGCCTATAATATTCTACATTAAAGGAAGAATCCACGTTTATATTTCCTTTCAGTATAATTTATGGTTAGCTATAGACATCACTCAAAATAACTCTCAATTTGTCTTAATATTTATACAATTGTCCAAACTATAGTAATTGGTCTCTACTCTTCTATCATTGTACAATGAAATCAATGAGGTTATTTAAAGACAATAATGGAGCAAAAGAAATGCAGGAGATCATATTCTCTCTCATCTAAAAATGATTTATTTCTTTCAAATATTGCAGTTAATTAAAATAATTTTAAGGGGCAGATGGTATGGCATATTAGGCTAAGCCTTCACCTACAGCACCAACATTCCATGTGGGTGCCGATTCATGCCCCAGCTGCTCCTCTTCCCATCCAGGTCTCCACTTACATCCTGGGAAAGCCGTGCAAGGTGACCCAAGTATTTGGGCCCCTGCGTCCACATGGGAGACCAGGAAGAAGCTCCTGGATCCTGGCTTCTCTCTGGCCCAGCTCCGGTATTTAGGGAATGAACCAGCGGACAGGAGACCTTTCTTTCTGTCTGTAGCTCTACCTCTCAAATAAATAAAGAAAATTTTTAAAAATTTTTTTAAATAGAAATTTGTCCTGATTTTAAAAGTACTGACCTAATGTTGCATGGCAAAGTTCCCACAGAATAACACTAATGTTTTTAGGATACAATTTTATATGTGGGTGATGACTTTAGTTTTGCAAAAGTCCTTGGAATGAATGAAATATTCACTTTTAATTTGTGATGGAGTTGATTTTGGGACTCCCAGTAGGAACATACACAGACTTCTAGTGAAACATCCCAGGAGGCTTTACCTTTGAAAAGAGACAATACAATTCAGGCTGTCACAAATGTTACCACTGTCCTGGCATTGTTTATTTGTATTATTTGTATAGCAAATTTGTCTAATTACACCCCCAGGAGTCTTTCTTTGACCCCCAAATAATAGTGTCTGCCTTTTAAACAGGAGGCATCTCAGGCAAAATGATATAAAGGTAACTTTTTCACCAATTAATTTAAGGTTCATTGTGATTCATGAGCTTCTAATTCCTGTATTTAAAACATCAAGACACCATTTCCTACCATCTCTGCTTGTGACATTTATCTCAAATGAGCTGAATTCCAAGATTAGTTCAAGAATGAAGACCAGCGTCAAATGCCTTAGAACACAGAAGCACAGATATGGCACCAAAGAATTTTAGAGCTGATAAATATTTCACAGATAACGTGTACAACGTTTCAAAGGAAACTGAAGTCCAAGAATGTGGAAAGACCTTGCAAATCTGCAGAGTTAGTTGGTGGCATGAGACTGACGGAAGAATAAGTAGAAAGAAGACTATGTATGTATGTATGTATGTGAAAAAGGGTAATAAAATACAGTTTTGGCAATAGAGGAAACCAGACAGTATTCCCAAGGACAGAATGGTTTATGGAACAGTGCCCACAGAAAATTCTCTACCCTGGTTTTGAGCTGAGAAGCTCATCTCCTGCTCCTTCACCACGAGTCAACATGCTTTCACTATCGCCTTGGGTACAAGGGTCTGTCCCCAGATAGACTCCATGTGCAGAATCCACACTGGCCTGATACAGCTTTGATTTTTTTTTTTTAACATTAGAAAACTCTTCATCAAATGCATGGAGAAAGTGCTTTAAATAATGAAGTAAACTCCCCCGTGTATTTTAATGTGCGTAAGGAAGCAGAATGGGGAGGGAGGACATATTGGGGACAGCACAACCTCTATGACTAAGGGGAAGGAGGGAAAACTGTCTTGCCCTCAAAGTGAAAATCCCCTTCTATTTTAAGGAACATTCCTTATTCTAAAGAATCTCTCAAATGAGTCATGAGGGTTAGATCATATTCTCCCGGGACATTGACTTCCGAAGAAAAAGATTTTAATATGTCGATAAGAAAATAGCGTCTGACAACGAGGAAGGAGAACCAAGCCTTCCCAAATGCCCCATCTGTTCTGGTCTTGTCAGTCCACAGGGCACACACAGCTATGGAGAGCAGAGAGGATCTCAGCTTTGTAGACGCAAAAAGACTCCAACAACCAGAGTTCTCTGCTCCCAGGGCTTCAGCAGGCTTCCCTGTAGCTATCGACCTCTCAAGGCCTCTGCCTCACCTTAAACTTGATGTGTCTCAGGGTTAGAGAAGTGGACAATATGACATTTTGAAAACTTACTCATGATTGTGCTCTATGAGCCAGGCAGGACAAATATGAATAGCTACTGTTTTATTGCTCACCCACTTAAAATGCAAATGATGGCACCAAAAATTATCCATCTACACTCCAGATGTTCTTATTATTCACAATGACTGTTTTGGGTGGGAGGGTAGTTACTCTTATCCTTTCCTGTATATCTCTGAATTTATTCTACCACATGACCCTCCTTATGAAAATCCCTACTTGTTTCTTAAATAATTTTGCTCTGTGTATTTAAAGAGTTAGAATCAAAAATAAACTCTCGTTTTCTCAAGTATTGAGGAAAACAGATCTTAATTTCCATATCCCAAAAGTCAATTATATAGAAGTAAACTAACAACATGAAGTGGCAGATGACCTATTTATGCAACCAAGTTGATTGCTTTGTGAAAATAAAAGTGGCCCAGTTTTCCTCAAGAGTTTGTGGGGAGAAGTCTAAAAGAGGACCCTAAAGAGAGGAACTAAAATTCCATGATTGGTACCCACTTCCCACATGAAATTGTTTAATACAGTCTTAAGCCTGGGGGAAATCACACACAAGAAAGCCCTGTCTTTCTACACGAAGGGAAAAGCCTGTTGCATACCATAAACCGGAGGACACGGTTCCAGAAGAGCAAGAGATGGAACCATGTTTCATTCATTCACGGAATTATTCAACAATTATGAGCAATTTCTACGTAGAAGCATCAGGCTGAAGTGAAGGAGACATTGTCTCCACCTTCAAAAGCTTGAAACCACTCTACTGACTAGGATTCTTTGCATTGCAACTGACAGTGGCCTACTTCGCAAGATCTTATGGGTTAGAAATTTGTTGGTTCATGTAATCGCACATTCTAAGTGCAGATACCAAGAGTGACTGGATGAAGCAGTCAGCAGGCCGTCTGTCTCTCTACACTGGGGCTTTTCTTTCCTCTGGAGGGATTTTGCTCCCAGGCAGATTCTCATCTTGTGGTGGTAACAAGACCACCAACAGCTCCAGGCTGGCATGTCAGCAGCTTAGGAACTCCCCGGAAGTAGAACCTTCATCCAATAGTTTTTGCAGAAGTCTCAGGACTGGCACTAGTTTGGCCCGAGCAGAGGCCACGTTCTTAACTGCGAACTAGTCTCAGCGACTCCAGTCATAAGACATGTTGCTTAGGCCAATAGACGGAGAGTGTGGGAGGGAAGATGCTACCAAAAACAGAGGGGGAGGCAATGCAGATAAAAGCAGACACACCCACTGCAACCGCGCCACAAGGTTGAGTGTGAGCGCTAAAGGAGTACAGAGATGGTGCGTGTAACCGGGATAGGAGTGGGTGCTGAAGAGGCCAGCAGGCAGGCAACTGTCAGCCTCACGGAGGGGGTGACATTTCCAAAGCGGTCACTTTGGAAAAATATCTGCGAGTTCTGCAAATAATTAAATATGCACTGTCCTCATGACCCAGCATTTCCATTCTAGGTAGATGTTCAAGAGAAACGAAAACAAGTGTCCACACAAAACCTTCTAAACAAATGTTCTTAGACACATTGCCCATAATACCTTAAAGGTGAAAATAACCCAAATGTCCGTCAGCTGAGACGTTTAAATAACAATAGGGTGTATCTATACAATGAAACATTATGTGTCCATAAAAGGATTGAAGTACTCATCCACACTACGATAATATGAAAGGAGTTTGAAAGTATTTTGGCAAGTGGAAGCAGCCAGACACAAAAGAGAGCTTTTTATATGACTCCATCAATATGAAATATCCAGAATAGGAAAATAAAAATACAAAGCAGATTCATGGCTTCATAGGAGTAGGGGGAAGGAGGAAGAGGGGGCTAAGTAATATATATATATATATATATATATATATATATATATGTGTGTGTGTGTGTGTGTGTGTACATATATATATATATGTTTAAGATTTATTTATTTATTTGAAAGGCAGAGTTATGGTGGGGGTAGAGACAGAGAGAGGGAGAGCAAGAGCGAAAGAGAAAGTTCTACCATCTGCTGGTTCATTCCTCAGTGGCTGCAATGGCCAGGACTGGTTCACACAGGAGCCAGGAGCTGCATCTGGGTCTCGCACGTGGGTGCAGGGGCCCAAACACTTGGACCATCTTCCACTGCTTTCCCAGGCACATTAGCAGGAGCAAGATGCAAAGCAAAGCAGTCGGGCACCCATATGGGATGTGGGTGGGCATTGCACACAGCAACTGCAGCACAGCCCCCTGGGACTTTTTTTAAGGTGACGAAAGTGTCCTAACATTGAGTGTGGTGATGGTTGCCCATATCTGTGAATATAGTAAAAGTCATTGAATTGTGCACCTCAAAGGGTGAAGCATATGGCATGTGAAATGTGTTTCAATAGTACAATTTTTACACAATAGTTATTGAAGAGACAGGTGTCATTTCAACAAGTGTCATTTCAGACTAGTGCGTATAAGCTGGGGAATTGGGATGAACAAGAGGGATCATCAAGAAGTTCACAGGAAATGGATATTTTAAAAAATGATACGGAGATTTCAGACATTTTTGCACCAAAACAAGCATATCTTTTCATTGCATTTTTGGTGACGTTTTTGAAGTGCCCTCGTGGAAGACACACTGGGCTCCTTCATTTGTTTTGCAAGCACAGTGGGGTGAGTGAGTCTGCAGGGGGTGCTGCTGTGTGCTGCCCAGACCCTGCGTCCAGAACTGAAGGATCCACGGCTGCAGCTGCTGGAGCGTGCGTGCTGACAGCCCCCCACCGTCAGCACCGAGCTGCTCACCCACGACCAGGTGCACACCCCACGGCGAAGGCCGCAGCCACGGGGTGGCTGGTGTGAGAATGTGGAGCCCCTGTCTTCTCGAGGCTTCCGGGACAGCTTTGAAAGGCCATCCGTGCTGCAGAGCTCACCACGGGGCTGGCCCATGCCTTTGTTGTGTCGCGTCACAGTCCAGTGTCTCCTACTTACTCTGGTCTCCCTCCCTCCCCTCCACCACAGACTCTGCTTTCTGCAGAAGCTACTCTGCAACCAATGCACTGAAAAGTTGTAATTGCAAGGAATCAGAAAAGTAGATTTGGAATGAACTTTGGAGAATCCTGAATGCATGCTCAAGAATTTGAGCTTCCATAGAATATACAAGAATGACCATTCTAGCTGCGTTTGGTGAAAACAACTCAGACAACTAGGTTAAAACATTATCCAGAGGGGCCGGCGCTATGGCCCAGTAGGTTATGATGGGGGCTGGAGACAGAGAGAGGGAGAGGGAGAGTGAAAAAGAGAGTTCTTCCATCTGCTGGTTCATTCCGCGATGGCTGCAATGGCCAGGACTGGCTCCATTTCCAATGCAGCTCTCTGCTGTGGCCTGGGAAAGCAGTAGAAGATGGCCCAAGTGCTTGGTCCCCTGCACCCGTGTGGGAGACCCACACGGCTCTTAGCTTGGGAGCAGCTGTGGCCCAGGTCTGGCTGTTGTGGCCATTTGGGAAGTGAACCAGCAGATGGTCTCTCCTTCTCTCTGCCTGTAACTCTACCTCTCAGATAAATAAATAAAATCTTTTTTTTTTTTTGACAGGCAGAGTTAGACAATGAGAGAGAGACAGACAGACAGAGAGACAGAGAGAAAGGTCTCCTTCCATTGGTTCACCCTCCAAATGGCCGCTACAGCCGGCGCGCTGCACTAATCCAAAGCCGGGAGCCAAGCACTTCCTCCTGGTCTCCCATGTGGGTGCAGAGTCCAAGAACCTGGGCCATCCTCCACTGCCTTCCTGGGCTACAGCAAAGAGCTGGACTGGAAGAGGAACAACCGGGACTAGAAACCCAGTGCTGGCGCCGCAGGTGGAGGATTAGCCTAGTGAGCTGCGGCACCGGCCAATAAATAAAATCTTTAAAAAAATATTATCTAGAATGAGAGGTGACAAAAGAGTGAGACGTAAGTTAACAGAACACTCTGGGCATATAGGCATAAAAAAAGTTATGGGGACCACAAACAGATGACGATGGTGTTGAGAATGTAAAGGAAGAAAGAAATTGGGAGACATCCTGAGAGAAACAACTGATTTGGTAAATGATGAGGTGAAAGACAGTAAGCAAGAAGGTAAAAGGACTACAAGATGCCTAGCCTTGGAGGTAGCTGTCAATAAGAGGAGAAGCACGTTGGTGAGATGTGTAGAAGGACCAGTCAGAAGACAGGAACTACACCAGTTATTTTAACTGATGAACGCAATACAACCAGGTTCCGAGAACCACAAGGCAAAAAGGGAAGAATAAGGTACCATGGAGGTGGCAACTGCAGGAGCCAGCTTCCATCCCTGAGTCTACGACGGGAACAAAAGAAAAAGACTGGAAATATGAACAAGTAGGTATTTAGAGGAGGGACCTCACAGACCTGGGCCCAGAGTTCGGAGTGGGGGCGTGTGACCAAGACAGCCCTGCAAGTGTTGGGAAGATTGCAAACAGGAATTTATCTCCACTACTAGAACAAACAGCCCCTGCCAAAGTGAAGAAGTTACAGGAAGCAAAGAGCAAAGTCCAAGTCTCTTCTTCCTCCAGACTTACTTTCTCCTCTTGTGTCCCTGACAGGCCCAACTTTGTGCCCCTGAGTGAGCTATTTAATTTTCATGATCTCTATTTCCCGCCTTAGGAGTTGTTAAAACACAATGAAATGTTACACATAATGCATGATATTTATAGTGATACTTCAGCAAATATCTTTTTCTACTTATTATTAAAATATGGAACTTAGGAGGAAAGAGGGAAGTTGACATTATCTGACAGCTAGTTTTCATTTTCTGAAGTGGATGGGAGGCAGGAAAAAGCATATTATTGGGACCATGTTGAGTTTATCTTCTAGAAAAACTTTTTTTAACGTGCAGAGAATTGGAAGTGTATGTCTGGACTAGTTGGGAGGTTAGGCCTAAATGATCAACAGAGTGAATTTGTAGGAAAACCAGAACACCTGGGTAATGTGATTTCTCTGGCAATAGTCAGACATGCAGGACTACGAGCAGAGAAGGGTGGGTATGCACTGGGGTCGGGAGGAAGCATATGAATGAAAAGACGCTAACGCCATGGTCCTCGGACTCTAGCACAGATCAGAAGCACCTGGGGAGCTTGTTCATACACAAGCAGAGTCCCATCCCCTGGAGTTTCTGGCTCACTAGGTCTTGGGTGGGGGCTTGAGAATTCACATTTCCAGGAAACTTCCAGGTAACCTGATGCTACCAAGTTCAGTGTTCCTACACTTGGAGTAGCAGTAGTCCAGACCTAGAGCTGCAAGTGCTGGATAATCCCTGGATTAGATTTTTAAAAGGAGAAAGAAAATTAATTGTTGATTATCTACTGTATGCCAGGAGTTTCCCAGACATTATTTCATTGAATGAGCTCAACAGCCCTTGAAAGTGGGTGTCACTGTTCAGTGTTTCTGGGATGTGTTTCGCCACTCAGCAAAGGGAAGGGACCCGTCTTGGCAACATGATCAGTTAGCTGGCAGCACTGGTATTCTGATCCAGATCTGTCCAACTCCAAAACCCGTATTTTTTCCACTGGTCATTCTCTCAACTCCTCCCTGCCAGTAATATAGCCAGAAGGCCAATAGGAGGCTTGTTGGGTAAGAAAGACGCACAACCCACAATAAGGTTATTAGCACCATCAATATGTCAACACTCCTGAATTCACCTTTCTAGCCCTTTCTCCTGAACCCAGGTGTTCAGCAGCCTAACCCAGCTTCTCCAGCTTCCTCACCAGCTTGTCCTGAAGAGAACTGGGGTTTTCTTTCATTTTTATTTGTGTATCAATGTATTTGAAAGGCAGAGACACAGACAGATCTCCCATCCATTGGTTCTCTCCCCAAAGGTCCACCGTAAGCAGGGCCAGGCCAGGCAGAATTCAGGAACCCCATCAGGGTCTCTCAGGTGGATGACAGAGGCCCAGTGGTTGAGTCGTCATCTGTGCCTCCCAGGATATACCATAGCAGGAAGCTGGGATCAGGAATAGAGCTAGGTCCCAAACCTAGGCACTCTGATAGCAGATGTGGGAGTCCTGACTGCTACACCTAAGGCTTGGCCCCTGAACAGAGCTGTTAAGACTCCCCTCAAAGGTGCCCCACCCTCAGTTTCCCCCTTTTCCCCTGACAGAGACACAGTCCCCTTCTTCTTGTGCACTCTGCCTGTAACCCACCTGCAAGTCTTGATGGCTCAGCCTTTAAATGAGATCCAGATATGGGGACCAGCGCTATGGAGTAGGAGGTTAACCCTCTGCCTGTCACACCAGCATCCCATATGGGTGCTGGTTCAAGTCCTACCTGCTCCACTTCCAATCCATCTCCCTGCTAATGGCCTAGGAAAGCAGGAGCGCTTGGGCCCCTGCACCAACATGGAAGACCTGGAAGAAGCTCCTGGCTTCTGGCTCTTGGCTTCAGATTCGGCACAGCTCCAGCCATTTCGGCCATTTGGGGAGTGAACCAGCAGATGGAAGACCTCGCTGTGTCTCTGCCTCTCTCTGCCTGTAATTTTGCCTCTCAAAGTAATAAATAAATCTTTAAAAAAAAAAAAAAAAAGGAGAAAGATCCAGATTTGCAACCGCTTCTCACCACCTCTTCCTTTTTGTTTTCTTTTTTTTTTTTAACTTTTATTTAATGAATATAAATTTCCAAAGTACAGCTTATGGATTACAATGGATCCCCCCCACCATGACTTCCCTCCCACCCGCAACCCTCCCATTTCCCGCTCCCTCTCCCCCTCCATTCACATCAAGATTCATTTTCAATTCTCTTTATACAGAAGATCAATTTACTATATATTAAGTAAAGATTTCAACAGTTTTCACCCACATAGAAACACAGAGTGAAAAATACTGTTTGAGTACTAGTTATAGCATTGATTCACATAGTACAACACATTAAGGAGAGAGATCCTACATGAGGAGTAAGTTCACAGTGACTTCTGTTGTTGACTTAACAAGTTGACACTCTTGTTTATGGCATCAGTAATCACCCTAGGCTCTTATGAGTTGCCAAGGCTATGGAAGCCTTTTGAGTTCACCAACTCTGATCTTATTTAGACAAGGTTATAGTCAAAGTGGAAGTTCTCTCCTCCCTTCAGAGAAAGGTACCTCCTTCTTTGATGACCTGCTCCTTCCACTGGGATCCCACTCATGGAGATCTTTCATTTAGGTCATTTTTTTTTCCAGAGTGTCTTGGCTTTCCAAGCCTGAAATACTCTCATGGGCTCTTCAGCCAGATCCGCATGCCTTAAGGACTGATTCTGAGGCCAGAGTGCTGTTTAGGACATCCGCCATTCTATGAGTCTGCTGTGTATCTCGCTTCCCATGTTTCACCACCTCTTCCACCCTGATCCATGCCAGCAGCATTTCTGGCATTGACCCAGCTTCTACCTTTTCTCCCTAGAATTGACTTTCAAATTCTGTAGCCAGTGCAATCCTTGTAATACCTGAATCAGATCAACTCCCTTTGTTCATCAAACCCTCCCAAGAGTCCTCATTTTAATCAGAGAAAAACCCAAGTTGTACAGGGCACCAATCCACATTACCTCTAACCATCCACTCACCTCCTTATCTCACCTCCTCCTACACTCCCCTCCCTTCCCTTCAGCCCGGCCACACTGTCTCCCTGTGGTTCCATAAATGCTGTCAGATATGTTGTTGCATTAGGGATTTCATACAGGGACATTCTTCCCCAACCATCCAGTGGTATGGACTCCCACCCTTCTCCAAGGCCCCACTTAGATTTCACTTTCTCAGTGTAGTCTATATAAAATTGCAATCACTTTTAGTCCCAGGAATCTTGTTATCTCCTTCTCTACTTTTCCTGCTCTACTTTTAATTTTTTAATTTATATTTTCCCCTTTTATTTGAAAGGCAGAGAGACAGAGAAGGAGAAGCAAAGAGAGATTTTTCCATCTGTTGGTTCACTCCCCCAAAGTGAAAACTCCCCTTGCAAAAAAGCCAGGGCTGGGCCAGGTCAAAGCCTCATAGGATCCCAGAACTCAATCCTAGTCTCCAAGTTGGGTGGCAGGGACCCAAGCACGTAAGCCACCATCTGCTCCTGCTGGGACCTGCATTAGCTGGGAGCTGGATCAGGAGCAGAGGAACTAGGGCTCGCCCATATGGGGTGAGGGTGTCCCAAACAGCGACTAAATCACTGTGCCAAATGCCCATCTTCCTGCTCTATTTTTAAAAACTGTTTCCTCAAAACCCTTCCAAAGCATTATATAATTTACCTCTTGGTTATGTTTATCATTTATTGTCTGTGTGCTTCCACTGGAATGAAATTCTTTGAGAAGCAGGATCTTGGAATTCTGCTCACTGAAGTGTTGGAAGTGCCTAAAACTGGTCTTGCCACATAGCAGATGCTGAATACATACTTGTGAAATGAATGAAGACACAGCGGACTTTGATGCAAACAAGAAAGTAGAAGAGATGTGAAGTTGGAGTGATGATGCCAGAGAGAACGTTTTCCAAACTGGAGCCCTTGGAGATGGTAGAGCCCTGGTGATGTGGCAGTGTAAGGTATGACTGTGAGTGTCACCTACGGGGGCAGAGTTGAGAAGAGTGATGGACTGGAAGGACGAGCAAGCAGAAAGAACCCAAGATTCAAAGCAGAAGAGTTTTTCTTATCGCCAGCCTTAGACAAGAAGCAGAGAGTAAGAGAAAACTGTTAATTATTTTCCCTTTTGAAAGTGTTTGAAGTTTCAGAGCAACCAGAAACAGATGTGTCATTTCTGAAATCAATGCTAGTTTCTTTACCTTATGTGTCTATCTAGAAAGGGGAGTAAACAGGATCAGCTTCTGTCCTAAGGACTCCTGTTGTTTCCCACAGCTGGGCTCTGTGCTGTGTCTGCTTAAGCCAGAAGAGCCTTAATGAGAAGTATCCCATAAAGCATCTCTTCCGTAGACAACCAAAGAAGCAGCATTTCCATCTACCCTGAGTGTGTTGCAGGGTCTAGACTGTTAGGACCCTCTGGGTAGGCAGTAACAGAAAACCCAACCAAGACTGCCTTAAACAGGCGCAGGAGGTGAGGAGCACGAACTTCACTGATTTGGGGAATGTAAGAGTCTAGAGTTATGTTGGTTTCAGGTCTGGTTTGATCTAAACATATACACAGTGTATTAAGAATCAAATTTTTGGGACTGGAGTCGTGGCGTAGAGAGGTAAGCCACAGCGGGCAGCACTAGCATCCCATAGGGGCACTGGTTCTTTTCCTGGCTGCTCCACTTCTGATCCAGTTCCCTGCTAATGTGCCTGGTAAAGCAGCAGAAAATGGCCCAAGTCCCAGGGCTCCTGCACCCACATGGGAGATCTGGAAGAAGCTCCTGGCTCCTGGCTTTATCCTGGCCCAGCCCCAGTCGTTGTGGCCATTTGGAGAGTGAACCAGTGAATGGAAGCTTTCTCTGTCTCTCTGTCTCTGTCTCTTTCTCTCTCTGTAACTCTGCCTTTCAAATAAATAATCTTAAAACAAGCAAGAATCAAATTCTCTCCATCAGCACATTCTCCATTCCTCTGACCTGACATCATTTCCAGGTGTGATTTCCCCAAACACGACCTGGAGCTTCTCCAGGCTGACATGTTCTCATATTAGCCAGCCCATCAGAAAGAGTCCCTTGGACAGTCACTCCAAGATAAATTCCAAGTCAGTCTCTGCTTGGCCTGTGTTCTCTCCTCCTTAACAGATCACCGTGCCAGGGGGAGCACACTTTTAATTGTCTACTCCTAAGTCTTACAAATATCTACTCCTGGAGCCAAAAGATGGGTCAGACCACATGGACTTCCTGTGAAGAAGGAAGGCTCCTCAAATGAAAAATTGGACTCTTGTCAGAACGAGGGAAACAGACGCCTGGCAGCTGCAAAAGCATATTGCGCTTCTCCAGAGTTTTATGGGAGATAATCTCACTGCTTATGTAACAATGATATTAGGAATGTGCAAGAAATGAAAGCCAAAAATTAGCTCTCTTCATGTAGGGAGTCCATATTTTTTTTTTTGCAAAAGTTATTTTCAGTGATGCCATGATTGAGGACAAGTTTGCTTTTTCCAAAACAATCTTAGATGCTGCGGAGTCCTGTGTCACCGTCCTGCTTAGTGAGTGTCTAGTATCTCCCAGATTCAGTGTTAGACATTAGGTGAACACAGACAGACAGAAAGAGCCATCAGGGCCTTTTTCTGCCCCTTCTCCTGGTCCTCTGTTTAGAGGCCCAGTGAAATGGTGAAATCTTGGACACTTTGTTTCCATGTCTTCCACCCCTCCCAGCCTGGGTTCCCATGGCTGCCGATCATTGTACCCACTCCTACCTACCTCCCAGAACCTCATCTTTTTCTGTCGGTAGCTATGATCAGGAAAAGTCTATGAAAATGCTTGGAAGAAGTAGAACCTTCCAACCCTTCCCCAGAAACCCAGGCATATCTCAGAGCACCCTTCCATGATGACCCACAGGGCCGGCCCCACCCACCCTAAGTCTGGACTCCAATAAGAAAATCCACAGGCAACAGCTCAGATTTTTTTTTTCTAGAGTTGGGAAAACCATCGTGATCCCCAGGGCGAGGAACTACGGTGCTAGAAGTAGAGGCAGGGATCACGTCGTCTGTCCTGTTTTCTCTTAAGTAGGAATGAAAGCTCTGTAGGAACACAGCGGGTGTACAGACAACGTTCCATGTTGCTGTTGAGAAAGTCGCTTGGAGATGCATGATCCAGAAGTGCAGCAGGAGTAAGAGCAGGACAGGAGGGGACTAGCACTGTCTCTCCCAGCCTGGTTTCCTCCTCTTCGTTACCTGAAACTGGGTTTGTTCTTTCACTTATTCCTTCAGCAAGTATTTATTTTGTGCTGGTCACATGCCAGGTGTGAGGCAGGTCTCCAGGGAAAGATCCTGTCCTTCCTCCCAGAAGCACAGCCTAGTGGGGAAAAAGGACCTCTTGCTACTGGGATGCGCACAGTATTAGAATTTAGTACTAGAATTTGGAAGGATGGAAGAAGGCTCCTAACCTGGCTCAGAGGCAATGGGAGCTCAGGTGGGAGTGGGACCTCCCTAGAGGAGATGCCCATGAGCTAGATCTTAATGAATGACTTAAGGGGAAGAGGGAGGGTGGCATGGTGGGCAGAAAACATTTCCAACAGGAGAAGGACAGCAAAAAGCAAGGCAGCCATCTACATGTGGGGACTACATAATTCAGCAGAAACTAGATCAGGTACACGTGTTGGGGACACAATAGAAACATGGCAATGCCAAGTCAGGGACTTTCAACAAATTTTATGCAAGGTAGCAAGGGGACCCAATTTTCGCTTCTAATAAATCATCTGGCAACTGTGTGGAGGGTAGGTTTGAAGAGGTAGAGGAAAATAGATGAAAGATTGAACCAACAAAATGGTGACAAAGAAACATAGGAAGAAATCTGAGAGTAATTTAGGAAATAAAATGCAATGATTTGGGGATCGATTGGATATGGAGGGTGAAAGAAGGGTTCAAATAGGGGCCAAGATTTGCTTAGCAGCTGGTGCTAAACCTAGCTACACCTAGAGGGAGGTCGGCTGGAGTCATTGGCCATGGAAGGCAAGGATGGAGCAGCAACCAGAACAATGGGCACTTTGTGGGTGGTGGGGATGCAGATACTTCTCACGGACTGCAAGGATGCAACAAAAGGTAGATGTTCGAGCTGCATTGATGATGCCTACCATGAGGAGAGAGAACCGTGGAAGTTAGAGATGATGGAATAGACTGTCAAAGTCAAGAGCTCAACAGGCTGATCCAGAGGTCAGCAGTGGGGGTGGGGGGACACCCACGTCACTTTGGAAGTCTCCACAGGAGGAATCTCAACGGAATTTACAAGCATCTCAGGAAAGAACCAGAAAGTGTTAAGGTAGACAGCTGCAGTACCAGTGATCAAAAAACAAGGCCTCTTGCTTCTTTCCAACTGACTGAAAAAGGGATCCTGTGGGTTTCCTAGATGTGAGATCGAGTTTAGGGGATTAGCCTGGGATGAATTGTCTGATACCTGGGAACGAGTTATGATTGCCTAAATAAGAATTTTGTGATTAAAGATTTGTTTATTTACTTATTTGAAAGAGAGAGAGAGAGAGAAATCTTCCATCTGTTGATTCATCCCTCAAATGGCCACAACAACTGGGGCTGGGCCAGGCAGATGCCAGGAGCCTGGAAGTTCTTCCAGGTCTTCCATGTAGGTGCAGGGGCCCAAGGGCTTGGGTCATCTTCTGCTGCTTTTCTATGTGTACTAGCAGTCACCACATGACTAGAATAGAATATACCCAAGATCTTGTTAAGCAATGAGAATGGAGAAGCGAGTCGTGGTTGAGAACAATGTTTAGAGAAGAGCAAAGCCAATGCCATATCAGCTCTTTCTCCCCGAGTTTGTTCCACCATGTTCATTCCATTCTGTAAGACAGTTACATATCTCAGTAGTCCACAAGATGTAAGACCATCCTTAATGAAACTAGATGTATTATTTCTTAAGATTTATTTATTTGTATGAAAGTCAGAGTTAGACAGAGGGAGAGATAGAGATAGAGAGAGGGAGAGAGAGAGAGAATCTTCCACCTGCTGGTTAACTCCCCAGATGGCTGCAACAGCCAGGGCTGGGTCAGGTTGAAGCAAGGTGCTTCTTCTAGGTCTCCCACATAGGTCGCAAAGGCCCAAACACTTGAGCCATCTTCCACTGCTTCTCCCAGGCCATTAGCAGGGAAGTGGATCAGAAGTGAAGTAGCCGGGACATGAACCAGCTATTCCACAATGCCCAGATGTATGTCTATTTCATATAGTCATCTCAGTGAGGACAATTTATTTTAGCTGACCTTGTCAGAGCTACTTAGGTCATCATAATTTTTACCTTTTAAGTGACTGAAGTGTATGTCTCTGAGTGGAAGTGTGTTCAGCTCTGTTGCTTTCTTCTTGTTGCTTGGACTTGCATTTAGTAGAGTCTTGGATTATTTTTAAAACTGAAAAGAGGAAAGAACAGCATGGATAATATGTAATTTTGGCAAATTTCAACACATTGTCACGTGCAAAATGCTGTATGAATTCTAATCTACTTTTCCCTTAACCTCATTTAGGTAACAAATGCTATTTCCATTTTGGTGCGAGCAATGAAACGAAAATAAAATGACATTGTATGTGGACGTGTGTGTGTGTGTGTGTGTGTGTGTGTATTATAGTTTAGCCATAGAACAATCTACCAGTCTACTCCATCATTGTTTCAATCCTATCTGATGCAAATAATGGTCACCAACTGTATTCAGATAAGGAGCTTGATATCACTCTCAGTCCATTCAGACTGGCATAATATACTAGACACCTATGATGTAATATTTGCTATATTGATACTGGTAAACATTTTCCTTATCTGCATCTGGTGAGCTGCTAGTTAAATTGTAATCCTTTATGTAGCAACTCAACCATGGAGTATTTTTAAATTTAAAAGTTTTCTTTTTTAATGAACTAAAAATTTGAATATGCAAACTCAAGTTGCCGGGTCTGTGTATGTGTTGCAGGTGTCATTTGTTTCTACATTTCATGCCAAAGTACTAATCTGAGCCATTTAGTTCAGGGTAGTTAATTCTCTCACATTCATCAACTTTGGAAAAATCTAAAGAATGTGAAGTTAAAAATACCCATTTCTAGATAATTTTAACAAGCAAAAGTACATGAAGAACAGAAATCTTCAATGACAGGAAAGGTCTGAGCTTCTAGAATTCTTTTCTCCTTCATTTTACTTTTCTATTAGAAAACTTCGGTCAGGGAAAATGACTGCAAAATTCACGGAATCTTCAGGACCCCCTTAATCATTTAGAAGGAGCCTGTCCAGTGAGGGCTCTCGGTGCCCTGCCCAAACCTCCTGCACTTGCTCCCAGGGTCCCAGGGCTGTCTTCTCCCCTTGCCTTCAGCCAAATTGGAACCAACTGACCCATAAAGCCATGACCACCCCCACCACAGCCGCTCCCCAGAGGGACAGACCCCAGCCAATGGCTGATGGGCATTAGCTTTCCAAAGGCCTTCCCTGCCTCGAGGGACAACTGGATTTGTGATGTAATTTGTCTTTCAGCTCTTCCCCCGTGGGCTCAGGGCAAGGCAGTCTCCAGCTGAGTCCACATGCTTGCCTAGCCCTTGTCCTCCCCAAGTCCTGTTTCTGCACCTCCTTTCTGCTGGGAGCAGTGCTATCATAAATCATCCCAGTCACAATCCCCAGCCCGAGCTCTGCGTCTGAGCAACCTGAATTAACAACAACAGAAAAAGAGCCATTACTGCGTGGGTCACCCGAGTTCAACCCATCCTGTTCAGTTTACCATGAGCAAATGATATGTGTTACATTACTTAATAACCATAATACTAGGATCTATATTCTTTATATAAGTATAGTATTTCATATAGAAGACGTAAGAGGATCCTGGTGTAACAGTGATCTCTGGGCAAATCTCTTTATTTAAAAACAACAGCAAAATATTTCACTGATGTATTTAGAAGCAGGCAAGGTAGAAAGCCTGCACCAATTAAATCTACTCAGCTGTGAGTAGCAATTAGACTGCACACAAGAGCACGAATCCTGCCTCAATGAGAGGATTAAGAAAACATCCCTGTAAGTTTTTAGACAGTAATAGTGGTTTCCTGGGCTGCTCTTCAGCCTGTCAGTAGCTTCAAGCTGTAAGGAACACTTAAAAGTAGTTAGAGTGTCTGGCCAAGCCAGAGAAAACAGGATGATAATTAATCACCTCAAACCTGGGCTGAATTCTCAATGTTGTTTTAACGGCTCCTTCCTCCTCTGAGCTACCAAGTTCCTTTGCAGAAGGGAAGCAATACGTATAGCCAATTCTCGATTTTTTTCGGCCTTAATGGAAGGACTATTCATTTCACAGATGCTGATTGAATTCTTGCTTTGTACATGACACTTTTTAGGAGCTGTGTAGAATCCAGAGGAGAAAATAGGCTGGTGCAGCACCAAAGACGTCCCCCAAACCAGGAAGCTGCACTCGCTTTGGTACACCACGCGATGGAGAACCCCAACCCATGTCAGTTTGGAAGCATGCTACTCTCTCTGCCTTCCTCACTGCTGTTTTCTCAACTCTGCTCACATTTTCTTTTTTTAAAAAAAAGATTTAGTTATTTGAAAGGCAGGGGGACAGAGAAAGAGAGAGTGAGAAAGGGATCTATCATCTGCTGATTCACTCCCCAAATGGCTGCAATGGCTAACCTTGCCGGCGCCGCAAGGTTGGGCCAGGCTGGAGTCAGTAGCTTAGTACTCCATCCAGGTCTCCCGTGTGAATGCAGGGGCCCAAGCACTGGGGCCAACTACCGTGCTTTCGAGGCACATTAACAAGGAGCTGAATTGAAAATGGAGAAGCCAGGACTTGAACAGGTGCTCAATTGGGATGCCAGTGTCACAGACAGTGGCTTACCCTGTTGCACCACAATGCCAGTCCTTATATTTTCTTATTTATTTATTTATTTATTTATTTGAAAGTCAGAGTTACACAGAGAGAGGAGAGGCAGAGAGAGAGAGAGCTGGAGCTGCACCGATCCAAAGCCAGGAGCCAGGAGCATCTTCCAGATCTCCCACGCGGGTGCAGGGCCCAAGGAGTCGGACGATTTTCTACTGCTTTCCCAAGCCATAGCAGAGAGCTAGAGTGGAAGAGGAGCAGCTGGGACCAGAACCTTTGCCTATGTGGGATGCTGGCGCTTCAGGCCAGGGCATTAACCCGCTGCGCCACAGTGCCAACCCCCTAGTCCTTGTATTTTCTACCATGCATTTTTTGTATGTTTTGCCATCTATCAGCCAAATTTTAGAGAAATTCATTTCTTTTTTTTTTTTTTAAAGATTTTTATTTATTTATTTCACAGGTAGAATTATAGACAGTAAGAGAGACAGAGAGGGGTCTTCCTTCCATTGGTTCATTCCCCAGATGGCTGCAATGCACAGAGCCAGGTACTTCCTGGTCTCCCACGCAGGTGCAGGGGCCCAAGGACCCAGGCCCTCCTCCACTGCCCTCCCGGGCCACAGCAGAGAGCTGGACTGGAAGAGGAACAATGAGAACTAGAACTAGCACCCATATAGGATGCCAGCGCCACAGGCAGAGGATTAACCAAGTGAGCTATGCCACCAGCCCCGAGAAATTCATTTCTTAAAGGTGGCACGCAGCAGTCAACTCCTGCTTCTCTCTTCATTTTGTGCACTCTCCTTAAGATATACTATCCAACTCCCCTCCTTTTATGATTGCTAGAGAAGAAAGAATGACTAGAAGGGGCCAGCGCTGTGGCTTAGCGGGTGAAGCTGCTGCCTGCAGTGCCGGCATCCCATGTGGGCACTGGTTCGAGTCCCAGCTGCTCCACTTCCGATTCAGCTCTCTGTTGTGGTCTGGGATAGTAGTGGAGGATGGCCCACTACTATGTGATTGGTATCACATTGAATCTATAAATTGCTTTTGGGAGAATGGACATTTTGATGATATTGATTCTTCCAATCCATGAGCATGGAAGATTTTTCCATTTTTTGGTATCCTCTTCTATTTCTTTAAGATTTTGTAGTTCTCATCGTAGAGATCTTTAAAGTCCTTGGTTAAGTTTATTCCAAGGTATTTGATTGTTTTTGTGGCTATTATGAATGGGATTGATCTTAGAAGTTCTTCCTCAGCCGTGGCATTGCCTGTATATACAGAGGCTATTGATTTTTGTGCACTGATTTTATATCCTGTTACTTTGCCAAACTCTTCTATGAGTTCCAATAGTCTCTTAGTAGAGTTCTTTGGATCCCCTAAATAAAGAATCATATCATCTGCAAACAGAGATAGTTTGACTTCTTCCTTCCCAATTTGTATCCCTTTAATTTCTTTTTCTTGCCTAATGGCTCTGGCTAAAACTTCCAGAACTATGTTGAATGGAAGTGGTGAGAGTGGGCATCCCTGTCTGGAACCAGATTTCAGTGGAAATCCTTCTAACAAAAAGTTGACAAAATCTTAATACACACACAAGAATTAGTATGTTTAACAATAACCAAACATGCAAAATTGCTGCTTAATTCTTTTTGCAACTTCAAACTTTATCTAAGCCATGAATTGGGAAGCTTTTTTATCTGTAAAGGAGCAGATAGAAAGTATTTCAGGCAGTGTGAGTTGCACAGTCCCTGTTGTAGCTACTCAACTATCATGGCATGAAGGCAATGATAGGCAACAGGGAGGTAGTAGATATGGCTTATTGTGTTCTTTTTTATTTTAATTTATAGTTGGTTTTTAACAGATCCAATGTGACTTACAGATACAATTCTAAGAACATAATGCTATGCCCTCCCTTCCTCCCTTATCCTCTTTCCCTCTCACCCACCTTCCTTCTCCCTTTATTTCTGTTCTTCTTAAAAAAATTTTTTTTGACAGGTAAAGATATAAACAGTCAGAGAGAGAGACAGAGAGAAAGGTCTTCCACCCATTGGTTCACCCCCCAAAATGGCTGCTAGGCCGGCACGCTGCACTGATCTGAAGCCAGGAGCCAGGTGCTTCCTCCTGGTCTCCCATGCAGGTGCAGGGCCCAAGCACTTGCGCCATCCTCCACTGCCTTCCCAGGCCACAGCAGAGAGCTTGATTGGAAGAGGAGCAACCGGGACAGAATCCAGCACCCTGACCGGGACTAGAACCCCGGGGTGCTGGCGCGGCAGGCGGAGGATTAGCCTAGTGAGCCACGGCGCTAGCCCTTACAAATTTTTGAGATAATATATTTTAAATTGATATTATAATAAAAAGGCTTAATATCTCACTGAATAAGTTTAACAAGTAAAAAACAAGAAGACTCTAGTTTAGTGGAAATATAGACAATGGTTATAAACAATAATTGAATGAGAAATCAATCATTTCATCCACATACAGTATGTTTTAAACTAATCACAGATCATCAAAACTATAGTAATATAGCATTACTAAGCACTGGTATGACAAAAGTATAAAACAAAATTTTATAAAACTCTATCTGCAGCAATACTGATACACACAAATTATTGTGTTCTTTTTTTAAAAAAAAGATTTATTTACTTACTTGGAAGAGTTACATAGACAAAAGAGAGGCAGAAAGAGAGAGGAAGAGAGAGAGAGAGAGAGGTCTTCCATCCGCTGGTTCACTCCCCAGATGGCCACAACAGCTGGAGCTGCACCAATCTGAAGCCAGGAGCCAGGAGCTTCTTCCGGGTCTCCCACATGGGTGCAGGGGCCCAAGGAGTTGGGCCATTTTCTACTGCTTTCCCAGGTCATAGCAGAGAGCTGTATTGGAAATGGAGCAGCCAGGACTTGAACCAGTGCCCATATGATAAAGTCTTTACATTTGGGGAAACAATTTCTAATTGTTAACTTTTGTGATAATCAATTTCAACCATGTATAAAATTTGGAAGAATAGCACAATGAATTCTCATGTTCCCATCACATCTTCAATAGTTACTGACTTAGGGTCAATCTTGGTTCACCTATTTCCTTATCAACTTGTCTTCCCTGAATTATTTTAAAGAAAACCCTTTTAATTATATTCATAAGTGTTCATATTCAATTCATCCACCAATATTTACCTAAAAATATAATCAAAATACATTTATCACAACTAACAATTCATATTAATTTTTAAAAATTTGTGCAAATGACTCAATACAGATCCATTAAGTCTCACTTTCCCTCTTTCTTTCCCCCTCTTACAGTGTATTTGATGAAGAAACTGGATCATTAGACCTTAGAGTTTCTCATAGCCTGGATTTTGATTACTGAATCCAGTGCTGTCAGTTAGCTTGTTCCTAGGTCCTCAGTATCTTCTGTGAGTTGAAAGTTAAATTTAGACCCTTGATGAGATTCCAGTTTTAATTTTTTGGTGAGAACACTTTATATGTGGTGTGCACTTCCATGAGGAGACCCATTTTGTATGGTTCACAACTAATGATGACCACTGCCCAGATCTGCTGATTCATTAGGAGTTACAGAATGGGTATATTCTTTATTTTTTTCTTTAAAAAATATTTATTTATTTCAAAGTCAAAGTTACACAGAGAGAGGAGAGGCAGAGAGAGAAAAAAGAGACTTCTTCCATCTGTTGATTCACTCCCCAGTTGGCCGCAGCAGCTGGAGCTGTGCCGATCCAAAGCCAGGAGCCAGGACCCTCCTCCAGGTCTCCATCATGGGAGTAAGGGCCCAAGGACTGCTTTCCCAGGCCATAGCAGAGAGCTGAATTGGAAGTGGAGCAGCCTGGATTCGAACTGGTGCCCATATGGGACGCTGGCACTGCAGCCAGCGGCTTTACCCACTATGCCACAGTGCCGGCCCCCAGAGTTGGGTATATTCGGACATTATTTCTTACCAGCTGTAATACTTCTCTAAAGAGAGTTGGTAAATGAAAATTGGGATAGATACATGTTTTTCTCTTCATTTTCTAGATTTTGAAATAATGAATTACTCCAAAGGTGACCAATGGATATCTTTTTAATGGGTATCTCCTTAAGTACAATGCCCAGATGCTACCACTGACCTACTGAATCGGTCTCCAAAGGCAGTATCTGGCCTCTGAATGTTAAAAAATCTTCCTGAATAATCAATCCTGAGCCATAGTCTATCGCCCTGCTACTGAGAAC
The DNA here is from genome assembly GCA_949820135.1 of Sylvilagus floridanus. Lineage (NCBI taxonomy): Eukaryota > Metazoa > Chordata > Mammalia > Lagomorpha > Leporidae > Sylvilagus > Sylvilagus floridanus. Next base: position 166,209,515 of record OX463244.1, read on the forward strand.
GCCCGGACCAGCTGACTGCTAAAGTCCTTTCCAGCACTACCATTCAGAAGTCTCTAACGTACAATTAACTATACCTGGTTATATGGTCACCCCTTGTTCTCCTATCTTTGACGTAGTTATGAAACAATGTCAATCAAATGTTCGGACAACCATCAGACAGGCAGCCAATTCCTTAACAGAGTTGCCCAGCTTTCTAGGTATACTTTTGTTCTTTAGCCAGTCGTGAAGGTTGATACCTTCAGCATTATAAATGTAAAGTGTGGGGGCTGGCGCTGTGGCGCAGCAGGTTAACGCCCTAGCCTGAAGCGTCGGCATCCCATTTGGGTGCGGGTTGGAGACCTGGCTGCTCCCCTTCTGATCCAGCTCTCTGCTATGGCCTGGGAAAGCAGTAGAAGGTGGCCCAAGTCCTTGGACCTCTGCACCCACATGGAGACCCCGAACAAGCTCCTGGCTTCTGGCTTTGGATCAGGGAAGCTCCAGCTGTTGCGGCCATTGGGGAGTGAACCATCGGATGGAAGACCTCTCACTCTCTCTCTGCCTCTCCTCTCTCTGTGTAACTCTGACTTTCAAGTAAATAAATAAATCTTTTCAAAAAATGCAAAGTATCTTTCAGATGTTCTTTAGTTCTCCACACTTCCAGAGATCGAGGGTACCTGGATTAATGTGTGAAATTCACCGGGGGGCAGGAGTTTGGCACAGCTGTTAAGATGCTGTTTAGGATGTCTGTATCTCATATCTGAGTGGCTGGGTTCCAGGCCTGGATCTGCTCCTGATTCCAGTGGCCTGCTGATGTGCGCCTTGGGAGGCAGCAGTTATGGTTCAAGTAGTTGAGTCCCTGCTACCAAGGGGGCAGATCCAGCTTGGGTTCTGGGTTCCTGGCTTTGTTCTGGCCCAGCTCCAGCTGTTACAAGCATTTGGGGTGAATCAGCCTATGGATTATCTCTCTCTTTATCTCTCTCCTCTCCCGCACCTCTCATTTTCTGTCTGCCTTTCAATTAAACATAAATAAATAAGACTTGCCTGCAGAGTCAGTTCTTCTTGCCACACAGGAACCATGAAAGCAACACACAAGAGTGGGATTCAGTGGCCAAGCCAACCAACAATAAGCCAGCATGATTATCCAACAACTGAAATAAAAGAAAGATATTTATTGGCATCTAGGGACAAATTCATTTAAATCCTGCCTCTCCCACTTACTATGGGACCAGTGGCAAGTTACCTAATCTCTTTGTATCTTGAATTGGTTTCTTTTAAACTAAAGATAATAATAGAAACTATCTCACCAAGTTAATCTGAGGATTAAATAGGTTTAATACAAATAAAGTGCATAAAACAGTGTTTTAATATTGCTAACCACTATTGTTATTCAGAGCCAGGAATGTTACCCATGTGGTGAATTAAAGTCAATAACAGGATGACTAAATATAAACCAACCTTACATTGTGGGTTTTGGGAAAACAGAACAGAGTAGAATATAACTCTTCTTTTCACATTATCAAAGTGGTTATATGAATATAGTCACCCCGAGTGAGGAGCATCATGTATCGGCAAATCTTAGTAAAAAAAAAAAAATGGTTCAAACCACTACCACTCTCCTAATTCAGTGGTTTACGGGAGCTGGAGCTCTCTTGGGCTTCAATAGCACTTTTTGCAGCTGTTTGTTACCTCTTGAGACTTCAGCCTCTTTCTTTTCAAGTACATCCCAGATGCTGCGTCCTACTGCCCAGGGTGGGAAACCCAGCCCTTTCTTCGATTCACACTCGCGACACAGAGCATCCACGAAGCTAATGGGCTTTGGTAGCAGTTTGGGGCATGGAAGAAAACGGAGTTTGCCTTGCATCGGTGAAAACCACAAGCTGTGGTCCTGTGGATACAGCCATCCCTGAACAAACCTCAGTGCTGTCCAATAGCAAGTTCCGTGACAATGGATACGTTCCACGACTGCACTTCCAGCTGTTCCTAGCCACATGTGCCTTTCAAGTACTTAAAATGTGCCTGGTATGACTAAGAAACTGAATTCTAACGCTAATTGTTATGTGTTTACATTTACGTGGCCCCGTGGGCTTTTTACCTCGTGGAGTCCTACACTTTGTCCATCTCCCTCTTTCTTCTCATCATGCTTTCAGAACTTCTCTTAATTTATGACAAGCACTTGATCTTCCTGCAACAATGCCTTAGCACAAACCCACAGCCACGCCTTTGGATCTCTCCTTTCTATGTGATTCTTGGCAAGTTAGTTAATTTTTTTGTGCCTGAGACTGTAAATGGGTACAAGAAAAGTAACTATTTCATTAACTTAATCTGATGATTAAATAAATTTATATATAAAGTAGATAAAGTGGAAAAATATTCCAAGTGGGCTTAATACAGATCACCCCAAAGAATGACATTTTCATAACTAACAGGAGTTCTGGGTGTGGGTGTTTGGTGTAGCGGTTAAGATGCCACTTGGAGGACCAGCGCTGTGGCACACGGGAAGTTAAGCCGCTTTCTGCTATACCTGCCACTCCATTTGAGCTCCAGTTCATGTCCCTGCTACTCTGCTTCCAATTCAGCTCCCTGCTAATGCATCTGGGAAAGCAATGGAGGATGGTCCAAGTAACTTGGGCACCTGGCTGGAGTGGGAGCCCTGGGTGGAGTTCTAGGCTCCTGGCTTCAACTTGGCCCATCCTGGTCATGGCAGCCATTTGGTTAGTGAACCAGCAGATGGAAGATTCTCTCTCCCTCTCTCTCTCTCTCTCTGTGTGTGTGTGTGTGTGTGTGTGTGTTTCCCTATGACTCTGCCTTTCAAATTAAAAAAAATCTTATATACAGATGCCGTTTGGGATGTCTGTGTTCTGTGTTGGAGTGTCTGTGTTCTAGTCCTGGCTCTGCTCCCCACTCTGGCTTCCTGTAAATGTGACCTTAGGAGGCAGCAAGTGATGGCTCAAGTACTTGAGTCCCTGTCACACACATGGAAGATCCAGACTGAGTGAACAGCTCCTGGCCTGGCCAAGCCATGGCTCTTTTGGATGTTTGGAGAGTGAATCAATTGATGGTGACCACCTCCTTCAAATAAATAAATGAATATATTAAAATTAAATTAAAAGGAATTCTGATGAAATTTCTACCTCGTTACATGCTTTTAGGCTGCACGATCCAATGCAGCAGACACTGGCCACAGGTGACATTTAAACATATTTTAATTAATTAAATGTGAAGTTCAGTTCCGTGGTTGCACTAGTCACATTTCAAGTGTTCAGTTGTCACATGCAGCTGGTGATTATCATATTGGACAGAGAAGAAATGGGAACATTCTCTTGGGCAGTGGCAGGACATTATTATTATCTTCTTCAAGTGAGAAGAATTGCCACAGTAGGTCAGAAAAGCAATTAAATTGGGGAAAACCAATCAACAGCAGGTTTGGCCCCCTTATCAGTCTTACTCTCTCATTCCTAGCAGCCAATCTGTATTGTCACCTTTTATTTTTCCCTTTTACTACCTCCTCTCTCATCTTGACAGTACCAATGAAATGTGTTTAATAAATATCAATAAAATATTGTAGACCTAATTGTAAATGTTATCTAAAATACTTTCTTCAGAATTAATTTTCTCCTCAGGCTTCTCAGCAGAGATTATGTCTTTCTTTTTATTAATACTGTCTTATATCTGGCAAAACAACAGGCATAATCCCATTCATTTTCTGCAGCCATAGCACAATAGATAACTTAATGAACATTTTTAATTTAGTCCTATCTGCTTATAGGTTGAGAGAATCTGACAGGAGATAGTGAAAGGAAGAGAGTTCAGATCCATTGTGTGTGGTGTGTGTGTGTGTGTGTGTGTGTGTGTGCATCTATGCACAGCTTTTGTCGTTAATTGCAGTCAGCAGAAAACTGTCCGGGCAGTTAATGAAAGCTTCCACGGAGCTGCTATTTTCGTGGGAAGTACCTTCAGTTAGTACAGCATGGAAACTTTTCCCCACTTAGAGCGCATCCTGGAGCACATAGCATTGCTGTGGATATCGTTCTGAGTATTGACCCCCACAGTACCCCTGTTTCACTACTCTTAAGGGGCAGGTGTTTGGTGCGGTGGTGGTGATGCCCACATCTCACATTGGAGAGCCTGGTATCCAGTCCTGGTTCTGCTTCCTATTCCAAGTTCCTGCTAATGTGCACCTGGCAGGCAGCGGGTGATAACTTAAATAGTTTGGTCCCTCCCACCCACGTGGGAGACCTGGATGAAGTTCCTGGTGGCTGGCTTCAGCCAGGTCCAGCTTTTGCTATTACAGGCAATTGGGAAGTAAACCAAAGGATAGATTTGTTTCCACCTTTCAAATCATTGTAAAATGTAAAAAGCATTGAAATAAATAAAATAAAAACAACTTACTGCTGACCTTTGAAAATAAAATCTAGCCACATATTTTGGGTGTCTGACCTATAAATGGAAAGGGGAATCACATTTCAACCCAGGTGGTCTGAATCAGATTTTGCCAGTGCTTGCAAATCATCTGGCCTTGGGAAGCCATTGCATTTCTATCGGCCCCATAAGGGTTGTCCTTTGGCCAATGGCACTTTGCAGAGTATGGGGTGAGTTGCCAGGGTTCCCAGCAGCTGGGGAACTGGATGAGCATGTCCTGAGTGAGTGACCTTTGCAGTGTCTACCACAAGCAGAAAGCCTGTCTTATTTCCCCTGCCAAGGGCAGTAGCCACCTCATTCACATGTATTGCCTGATTTCCACAACCTAGCCAAGGCAACTGCCAGAGTCCATAGTGAACCGTCGGTCTTAGGAGAGGGTCCCTAGAAATTGACCCTCAGATAGTGATTATTAAGAAATGGTGTTGAAGCCAACTATGAGGGAGTAGGGACGTGTGACCAGGAAAGGCAGGGGACACGCAAGGGTATGTATGCAAAGTCCTACAGCTGTAACTTTGAATCAATTCTATAGGTGAGCTCTAGGGATAGCATAGGTTATTCCTTGGAGTTGTCTCCCAGCCAGAGGCAAGGAAATGCAGCAGAAGATGGCCAAGTGTTCTCCTATGGAAGACCCCAATGAAGCTCCTGGCTCCTGCCTTCGGCCTAGCCCAGCCCTGGCCATTGTGACCATCCAGGGAGTGAACCAGCAGATGCAAGTTCTTTCTCTCTGTTTTATCCTCTCTCCCTGTAACTCTGACTTTCATATAAATAAATTAAAAAAAAACCAGATTTTTGAAATGTGGTCCTTTTATTTTATAAAGATGTATTTATTTAAATAAATTGCTTATACCTTTGCATCCATTAGCCATCTGTTATACACTGCATCTGGGAGAATTTAAATTCTCAACTACTTCCAACTCCCTATGTGTAAGCAGACTGGAACTCCACTGCATGGGGGCAACCCTTCAACAAAGACATGGATGCTGTTTCTGCTAGAAGTGAACACACATAGGGAACTCATGTGCGTTAAAATGGTAAAGGGAGATTGTGGTGGAGAATTCGCAGCCCAAAGGCTGTGTTCATCTGTCTAATAAACCCCATGCACACTATTTCTTGGGCAGGAACTAAGCCCATTTATTCCAATTCCTTGTCCCATCTATGCTCCAGCATGAGAAAATGAGATAGACACATTGACTAATCACTCCGGTCTTGGCATGATTAGCATATTCTCCTATAGGCAAATACTTACACAAAATATACATTTACATTTCTCCAAAGAACAAGCAATAATCATTAGATTGGGGCAGTCCTAATCCAGATTAATGATTGAATTCATCCAACTTTTTTTCAGAATATACCACCTCTATTTAAGTAGATTTTGGGGGGCCAGCATGATGGCATAGTGAGTAAAGCCACCATCTGCAACACCAGCATCTCATATGGGTGCCAGTTCTTATACCAGGTGCTTCACTTCTAACCCAGTTCTCTGCTGATGGCCTGGGAAAAGCGGCAGAAGGGGCCGCATGTGGCATAGCGGGTAAGGCTGCCACTTGCGATGCTGGCATCCCATATGGGTACCAGTTTGAGTCTCAGCTGCTCCACTTCTGATCCAGCTCCCTGGGAAAGCAGCAGAAGAATTTGGCCAAGTGTTCTGTGGAAGACCCCAATGAAACTCCTGGCTCCTGCCTTCGGCCTAGCCCAGCCCTGGCCATTGTGACCATCCACGGAATGAACCAGCAGATGAAAGTTTCACCCTCTCTCCCTGTAACTCTGACTTTCAAATAAATAAATAAATAAATAAAATTTAAAAAAAAAAAGATTTTTGAAATGTGATCCTTTTATTTTATAAGTATTTATTTGTTTATGTATGTAAAACAAGACAGAGCAAGAGAGAAAGTGAATCATGGTTCCATTTTCAATGCTACCTTCTTGCTAATATGCATCCTGGAAAGACAGCTAATGATGGTTCAAGAATTTGGGTGCCTGCTGCCCATGTTTAAGACCTGAGTTCAGGCCAGCACCACGGCTCAATAGGCTAATCCTCCGCCTGTGGTGCCGACACACCAGGTTCTAGTCCCTGCTGTGGCCCGGGAAGGCAGTGGAGGATGGTCCAAGTGCTTGGGCCCTGCACCCCATGGGAGACCAGGAGAAACACCTGGCTCCTGCTTTCGGATCAGTGCAGTGCACCGGCTGCAGTGGCCATTGGAGGGTGAACCAACGGCAAAAAGGAAGACCTTTCTCTCTGTTTCTCTCTCTCACTCTCCACTCTGCCTGTAAAAAAAAAAAAATACCTGAGTTCAATTCCTGGCTCCTAGTCCAGCCTAGCTATTGCTGGCATTCGGGGAGTGAGCCAGCAAATGGAAGATCTCTCTCTCTCTTTCTCTCTCGCACTCCCTCGCTCTCTCACTCTCTCTCCCTCTCTACCCTTCTCTCTGCCTTTCAAATAAAAAAAAATACATAAAAATTGAAAAAAATGTATCCTAAATTGCATGTGCCTATTTGTAATACATTAGACAAGTTTCATTTTAGTTCATCATATAAGTGATCTCGATGCAATAACTTTCTGAATTACTTCTTAAAGTGACTGTGAAGAGCTTCTAATAATGATATTCAAGGCAGGTCTTTGTGAGGTCTTGTCTTCAGCAATAATTACTGTACTTATTTCATCAGATGACTTCCATCAGCATTCAAGACCCATATAGAGAGGGCCTCATCAGGCTAATTTGCCATTCCCAAATAGTAACTTATTGCTCAAAACTTTAAAATACAGAGAGTTCCATAATAGGAGAGTACCTTAAATAGTTCACAGAAGTGGAATTAAAAGATAAGTTTCCAAGCAGGTGTTGTGGCACAGCAGGTTGAGCTGCCTGTTCAAATCCCAAGTGCTTTGTTTCTGATCCAGCTCCTTGCTACGGTGCCTGGGAAAGCAGCAGAAGATGGTCCCAGTGCTTAGATGGAGTTCCAGGCTCCTGGTTTGGGTCTGGCCCAGCCTCAGCTGTTGCAACCATTTGGGGAGTGAACCAGCAGATGGAAGATCTCTTTCCTCTTCCGGTTCCTCCTGCTCTGTCACGCTGCCTTTCAAACAACTAAATACATACTAAAATATAAGGGTTTTGGGTGCAAAAAAAATTTGAAATTCATGCATATGAGGGGGGTCTTCAAAAAGCTCATGAAAATGTATATTACAAAACTTCTATGCATAGATTTCAAATTTTTTTGCAGCAAAATAAACTTATCTTGTAATGTCATTGCCTGTGAACTTTCTAAAGTACCCTGGTACTGTAAAGACTTGACCCCCCTTTTTCGTGGGGGTACAACTCTGGCATTTTAACGATAAGATGAGAGCAAACCAACAGGAACCACGTTCAAGTGCTAGTTCTCCTTTTGTAGGTGGGAAAGGAGGCCACTGGGTGGGGATAGGAGCTTCATTAGCTTTGTCATACACAGCCTCTCTCCCTCCACGTTGGGCTCTCCTACAACTGTGCTGGTCCTGTCTGCAAATACAATGCGAAGAGTATTCTTACAAAAGCTCTTTCACAAGACTATCCTTTTGAGAAAATGACTTAGGTATGATATCAAGCAGTAACATTGATGTCATACTGACAATAAAGTGCTCTGCTGATTATTTTACAGCTCTATATTATAGCTTACTTGAAAACTGTAACATCTATGCAGTAAGCATACAACTTCCTGCTAAATGAAAGATCAATATAGCTTTTTTTTGAAAAAAAAATGAAGACCATTTAAATCTGAGAAAATTTGTAAAACATTTTGCGAAGATCATTTTGTGAGTCCAGTGTGCTGGAAACTATTAATGAATTAGCTCTTTATGTTGTCCAACAAATAAAATGCAAAGTATAAATACGAAGGCACATTTATTTATTTATTTATTTTTTGACAGGCAGAGTGGACAGTGAGAGAGAGAGACAGAGAGAAAGGTCTTCCTTTTGCCGTTGGTTCACCCTCCAATGGCTGCCGCGGACAGCGCGCTGCAGCCGGCGCACCGCGCTCATCCGATGGCAGGAGCCAGGTGCTAGGTACTTATCCTGGTCTCCCATGGGGTGCAGGGCCCAAGCACTTGGGCCATCCTCCACTGCACTCCTGGGCCACAGCAGAGGGCTGGCCTGGAAGAGGGGCAACCAGGACAGAATCCGGCACCCCGACCGGGACTAGAACCCGGTGTGCCGGCGCCGCAAGGCGGAGGATTAGCCTGTTGAGCTACAGCGCCGGCCACGAAGGCACTTTTAAAAGCTCACAGAAAAATGTATGTTACAAAATAATTGTGCATGGATTTCAAAAACTTTTGCACCCAAATACTGTATCTTTTGTTTTTCTTATTTATTTGCTTTTTTGTTTGTTTGTTTGTTTGTTTTGTTTTGTTTGTTTGTTTTTGACAGGCAGCATTAGACAGAAAGAGACAGAGAGAAAGGTCTTCCCTTTTCCGTTGGTTCACTCCCCAAATGGTCGCTACGGCCGGAACTGCGCCGATCCAAAGCCAGGAGCCAGGTGCTTCCTCCTGGTCTCCTATGCAGATGCAGGGCCCGAGCACTTGGGCCATCCTCCACTGCCTTCCCGGGCCACAGCAGAGAGCTAGACAGAAAGAGGAGCAACCGGGACAGAACTGTCGTCCCAACCGGGACCAGAATCCAGGGTGCCGGCATCGCAGGCACCCTGGATTAACCTAGTGAGCCACAGCACCGGCCAACTATATCTTTGGATGCCATTTTCTATGAATTCTTTGAAGTACCCTCATATATTTAGATTTAATCAGATACATACGGTTTAGTGTCACTCAGCAATTTATAAAGAAAGATTTTTACAATCTAAACTGGAAGGCATATAGGATTATCTCTAATTCAATTTTTTGCTTAAGTTCCTTAACATTCTGTTGTTGGAATACTGGCTTTGTTTTTTTAATATCTTATGATTAAGTTTATACATTTCTATGAAGCGCACAAATATCCCTAGTAAGTAAAAACTAGAGACAATTTGGTCCTGTGATAATTCAGATTTCTTATCTGTAGGAAGGGACACATGATGTCTTATCGTCTGTGTTTTATCTGATTTTGATTGGGAATGCAAGCGATGTTTCTTATGCTGTTGAAGACATACTGAAACCAGACAAAGGATCTTAAGGCAAAGAACAGGAAACAGGTATTGATTTCCTTTATCCACCCCAGTCTCTTCCCATCTTTTTGTATTGTACTATGATGGATTAGGTGGACAGGCCAGCAAATGTTTCACGTTTGCTACTGATTTGATGGGCTCTGGAAAAAAAGAATTTGAGGCATAGGCTAATAAGGAGAAGAATCCTTAAAACCAGGTCTGCGTCAGTGTGATAAGTAGCAAGGCTTGTATTTCCTATAAGGGAAGGCCCTAAACTCACACCTAGTACCTTATTTAGCTCTCCTAACACCTCTGACACCACCTCCCTCCTTACACACACACACACACACACCTCTTACTGAATACTGATGCTCTTCTTCTTTTTTTTTTTTTTTTTTTACAGGCAGAGTGGACAGTGAGAGAGAAAGAGACAGAGAGAAAGGTCTTCCTTTGCCATTGGTTCACCCTCCAATGGCCGCTGTGGCCGACACACTGTGGCCGGCGCACGGCACTGATCCGACGGCAGGAGCCAGGTGCTTCTCCTGGTCTCTCATGGGGTGCAGGGCCCAAGCACTTGGGGCATCCTCCACTGCACTCTCTGGCCACAGCAGAGAGCTGGCCTGGAAGAGGGGCAACTGGGACAGAATCCAGCGCCCCAACCGGGACTAGAACCTGGTGTGCCGGCGCCGCAGGTGGAGGATTAGCCTATTGAGCTGCAGCGCTGGCCTGATGCTCTTCTTAACCTAAGATTTCTTTTGGTCACTTCCATCTTTTCACTCTCTGGAGTGAATATGGCCATCATAATTATGCTTTCTCATTCTACTTATGTTAGTATTTCTTGAGATATAATCCACAGAGAGAGTGTCCAAATCATCTTAATCTTAAGCAGGAAAACCAGGAATCTACTTTTATTTTTTATTTATTTATTTTTTGACAGGCAGAGTGGACAGTGAGAGAGAGAGACAGAGAGAAAGGTCTTCCTTTTTTCTGTTGGTTCACCCCCAATGGCCGCTGTGGCCGGCACACCGGACTGATCCAAAGCCAGAAGCCAGGTGCTTCCTCCAGGTCTCCCATGCGGGTGCAGGGCCCAAGGACCTGGGCCATCCTCCACTGCACTCCCGGGCCAGAGCAGAGAGCTGGACTGGGAAGAGGAGTGACCGGGACAGAATCCAGCACCCTGACCGGGACTAGAACCCAGTGTGCTGGCGCCGCAGGCGGAGGATTAGCCTATTGATCCGTGGCGCCCGCCTATTTTTTTTTTTTAATTCTTAAAGATTTATATATTTGAAAGGGAGCACAACAAAGGAAGACATACACACACACATACACAGGGATAGAGAGAGAGAGAGAGCAATCTTCCCTCTGCTGATTCATTCCCCCAAATGCCTTCAACAACAAAAACCAGGAGCAGGAACTCCATCCTGGTCTCTCATATTGGTGGCAAGGGCCCAAGGGCCTGGGCTGTCTTCTGCTGCCCTCCCAGGTGCCTTAGCAGGACGCTGGATCGTAAGCAGAGCAGTCAAGAGGCACTCAGATGGGATGCTGGTGGCGGTACAACTAGTGGCTTTACCCACTGTGTCATAGCACCAGCTCTGGAAATTAGCATTTCAATACAAGTGTCTTGTGGGATTCAGTTTGAAAGTCATTGCCATGGGTTCTTAGATAAGATTTTTGTACTTACTTAAAGAAAGTAAGGTACAACCCTTCCAAGAGCTCCTGGACACCCGTAAAAAGGGAAAACTTTTGAAATTCAGCGTTGGTAGCATTCCTGCTCCCTGGGTCCCAGGGACAATCCAGTTTCCCCTCCCTAGCTCCCACTTGCCCCGTCTCACCTCTGCTTCATCCCTTGGTCTCCTCCCTCCTGCCATCCACTCACTGGATGAGTGGTCTAGAATGGCAGTAGACATCTGTGAAGCTCTATCCACAATCCAACTATGTAACAAGAGCAGTGCTTGGTTCAGCAGGTAAAATGCTGCTTGGGACACCTGCGTGTCACATCAGAGTGCCTGCGAGCAAGTCCCCACTCTGTGTCTGATTCTAGTTTCCTGCTAAATGCGCGCTTTGAGAGGAAGAAGCAATGGCTCAAGAAAAACTGTGCACTACCAGTTAAAACTGGAAGCAACCCAAGAGCACATGAGAAGTGGATAAACAAACTGTGGTCCCTGCCTTCCATGTAGAAATCCTGGATTGAGTACCTGGCTCCTGGCATCTGCCTGGCTCCATCTTTGCTTGGGTCATTTGGGGAGTGAACCAGCAGATGAAGGATCTCTCTCTATCTCTGTCTCTTTCTTCTGTCTGTCTTGCAAATACAATGAAAATAAATCAAAATCAAATGAAAATAACTTCTTTTATGTATACATCTATGCATATCACATTCCTCATTACCCAAGAAGCTTTCCTCCTCCTCCTCATTTGCAGTTAAACTCACTCCATACCTGACTCCCAGCAACCAGGAACCACAGACCTATCTTTGGTCAATGTAGGCGAATTTTCTCTAGTGTAGAGTTTTATATAAATGGAATCATATGATGCTTTTTTGGTGCCTGGCTTTTCCCCTTCAACACCAAGTTTTTGATATTCATTTGTGTTGTCATATAAATGGATATACCACCGTTTGTTTATCCATTTCTCATGGGCATTTGGGTTGTTTGCAGTTCAGAACCAGTGGTATGAACAAAGCTCTTATCACCATTGTGTACAATTTTTTGTGTAAACACCTGTGTAAATCCATTGGAATGGAATTACTAGGTCATATGGCCAGTTTATGTCTAACTTTACAAGAAATTGCCAAAAGCAAATGTCTGGTCTTTTTACATTCTCACCAACTATGTATAAGATTTCTGTTGTTTATCATTCTCACAAACACTGAGTTTTGCCAACCCTTTCAATTGTGGTCATTTGAACAGGTGTGTAGTAACATTTCATTAAATTTTGTTTACATTTTCCTGAGGATTAATTACTATGAGTATCTTTCTATGTGCTTCTTAAATTTTATATTTTATCTATTTGAAAGGTAGAGAGACAGAAACACAGAACTTTTTCCATCCATTAATTCTCTCCTCAAATGCCTCAACAGCCAGGCTGGAACTGAATCCAGGTCTCCCACACTGGTTGCAGGGACCCAACTACTTGAGCCATCGCCACTGCCTGCAAGGGTGCACATTATCAGGAAGCCGGAAATGGAAGTTGAGCCAGATGTGAACCTAGCCACTTCAACAAGGTACGCAAGTGTACCAATCAGCTTCTTAAATGTGTACTAGGCCAGCGCTGTGGCTCACTAGGCTATTCATCCACCTGCAGTGCCGGCACACCAGGTTCTAGTCCTGGTTGGGGTGCCGGAGTCTGTCCCGCTTGCCCCTCTTCCAGGCCAGCTCTCTGCTGTGGCCCAGGAGTGCAGTGGAGGATGGCCCAAGTGCTTGGGCCCTGCACCCCATGGGAGACCAGGAAGAAGCACCTGGCTCCTGGCTTCAGATCGGTGCAGCACGCCGGCTGTAGCAGCCATTTTGGGGGTGAACCAATGGACGGAAGACCTGTCTCTCTGTCTCTCTCTCTTGCTTGCTCACTAACTCTGCTTGTCAAAAAAAAAATGTGTACCAAAGACCTGTCCTTCATATATATTTTATTGCCATTCACATAGTTTCTCTCTGATGTACCTGTTCACATCTTTTGCCCACTTTAAATGGGTGTCTTTTTACACACACACATACATACATGCAATACTTTTTGATACTAAACTCAAAGGATTGATTTTAATAATAAGCATCAGACTTAATAATCTAGGTGGAGCCAAATTTGTTCATTGGGAAATGGAGTTTTTATCCTCACCTAAGCTATAAAGTATTAGAATGCAGAGTTAATTTGCCCCTGCTCTGTTTCCTGTAACACAGTGATCAGGAGTCACTCAGCCTAATCTAGCTCCACCACTTACTAGATGAATGTCATGGGCCAAGTGTTCATCTCTGTTGGCTGTTTCCTCTGCAGTACAATGGGCAATGATACCTGATAGGGTAGCTGTCATATCTGAGGGACAAAATTCAACATACTTTGAGGAGTCCAAGTCCACAGTGAGCACTTAGAAAGTGTTTGTTATAGGATGAGGAACCCAAGCTCTGTTTATTGAAGCACTCACCCATCTGTGTTCTTTCCAGAATCCTTATTAATACATCACCTCTCTCCCTCAGTTCTCAATTCTATTTTGGTGACTATTTTCACAATCAGAAACATTTGGTGACTTATTTACTCTTGCTCCCAGGTAATTTGTAAAAGTAATGGTGGCCAGCGCCGCGGCTCACTAGGCTAATCCTCCGCCAGCGGCGCTGGCACCCGGGTTCTAGTCCCGGTTGGGGCGCCGGAGTCTGTCCCAGTTGCCCCTCTTCCAGGCCAGCTCTCTGCTGTGGCCCGGGCGTGCAGTGGAGGATGGCCCAAGTGCTTGGGCCCTGCACCCCATGGGAGACCAGGAGAAGCACCTGGCTCCTGGCTTCAGATCAGTGTGGTGCACCGGCCGCAGTGCACCAGCTGCGGCGGCCATTGGAGGGTGAACCAACGGAAAAGGAATACTTTTCTCTCACTGTCCACTCTACCTGTCAAAAAAAAAAAAAAAAAACGTAATGGCAGAGAAGAGGTAGGCATGAAGGTTCTTCTTACCAGATCATGCTTAACTTTTCTATCAATTTTTAACAATTTATCCCTTGGGAGTCTAATTATTTTTGGAATATTTCAATAAAGTCCTAAGATAACTTAAAACTCAAAAGAGGAAGAGAAAAAAGACTTATTCTAGTAGGAGGCTGAGAGTAACATTTGACAATCAGATTATTTTATTTGGGGGTAGAAAAATTAGTTTCCTCCAGGACAAACAGAGGAAGTGAAACTATAAGAACTTTTGGTTTTGAACTTCAGGAAGTCCTAAAAATTCCTGAAAGCACATTTTTTTAAAAAAGAAAGAACTGAGATGTGTTAGATTATTAAAATAAGGGACAAAAAAGACATGATCATCTCAATAGATGGAGGAAAAGCATTTGAAAAAATTCAGCATTCATTCGTTCCCAATAAAAATTCTCAAACTAAGAATCGAAATTTCCCAACCTGACAAAGAGCTCTATTTAAAAATCCAGAGTTGATATCATACTTAACGCTGAAAGACTGAACGCTTTCTTTCTCGGATCAGGGATAAGGCAAGGGTGAGATTAGAGAGAAAGAAGTAAAACTGTGGTTATTTGTATACACCGTGATCCTATATAAAGATCCAAGGAAATTTCATTAGAAATAACGAAGGAATTTACCAAGGATACAATATCAATATACAAAAATTAGTTGTATTTTTACATATGAACAATGAACAATCAGAGATTGACATTAAGGAAATAATTTCTTTACAATAACAGGGAAGAGAATAAAATACTTAGAACTCTAACAAAATAACTGCAAGATTTTTACACTGAAACTATAAAACATAAATGAAAGAGATTAGAGAAGACCTAAGTAACGGGAAGAGCATTTCATATTCAGGGATTTGAAGACTCAGTGTCCTGAACATGGCTAGTGTCCTCATGTTGTTGTAGAACTCAGTGCAAGCCCTATCAAAGTCCCAGGAGAGAAGCCAGAAGCGAGCTTCTCTGTTGGTTTATCCCCTTGTTACTCAGCACAAGAATACAAATGGAAGTCCCAAACACAGCATGCTCCCTTCTCTTCCTACCCACTTGCCGTGTGTCATAACAGGAGGGGTCCCATGCTTAGGGTATATGCACACACACATGCTGATGTGTGTGTGGGGGTGTGTGTGCGCACTTCTGTCCGCAGGTTCTAGTTCCACCCATTCCTTCCTTGGCTTCCTCACAAAGGGCTTTCCCCTAGCCACCCTTTCAGCCTAGCACTGGGCACACTTCCCTTTCAGGATTGATGCAGATGAGAGGTCCAAGTAGTTTCTAGAAAAAGCCCTTTTGAGGCCATTGATCAAAGGAATTCCACAACTTTGTTTCCTGGAGCATGGTCTAGAAGCCCAGTCATGGACTCCAGATGGGGGCATCGACTTGGCCCATTGATTTCTCAGCAGACAGCCACAAAGTATCCTCTACAGCGATGCTTCTCACACCTTAACATGCCCACAAAATGTTGGGATTCTGTGAAGTGCAGGTGTGGGTGGTCTGGACTTGATAATCTGCTTTCCTAAAAACTATCCGTGAAAACTTGTTGCTGAGGGCAGACCACACTTTCAGTAGCAACGCTGGGAAGCACAAGGCCTAGATTAGGGGCCACATTAAACCGGCTATAATGGGAAGAAATTAGCCATGGCAGGGGAGTGATGTATGACTCCTCAGCCACTTGGCAATGGCTGAGGAGAGCCACATCAGTGCTTGCAGAACTGCTTCGTGCAGAGTTATGGTCCAATGGGCAAGTGAGACATAAACAAGGAATTCTAGAAACCATTGTATGTTGGAGGATAATTGAGCTATAGACGTGGCACATAGGTGACATGGCAGAGGTGATGATTAACTCTTTGTTGGACAAATGTTTCACAGAGGAATGTCTAAGCAGAGCATCGAAGGATGAAATTCATAGAAAACAAAGAAGGAAAAGAGATGCAAAACCAAGGGCATGCTTCAGTCTCTTAAGAGCTTCCGGGAACTTTCCACTCCTCTGTCAAGAAGTGAAGTCCAGTTCCTTTCTCCTTGAATACAATTTGGGGAGGTGACTTATGAGGCCAGATTAGAAGAGGCTACGTGTTGTTTGTCTGGTTTGCATGGGATGATCGCTTTTGGAGCCCAACTACCATGTTCTAAGGAAGTCAAACAGCTCAAGAGAAGTCCTGGTAGGGAGGAAATGAGATCCCAGTTGACAGCCAACAAAGCCCTGTGACTAGCCATCTTAAAAGCTGTTCTTCCAGATCTCGGTCAGACAGCTCCAGGTGATCATGGGTAAAAGAGAAATGAGCCATTTCCACCAAGCTCTGACCAAATTTAAGATTTATGTGCAAAATAAAGACTTGTTGGTGTTTAACCACCAGCTTTTGGAGTGGTTTGTTGTGCAACAACAATACCTAATGGTAAGAGGTATGAAACAGCCTGGTGTTTTACAGTGTGACACAAATAAGGCCATGGTTATGCACAACTCAGCTATTGTGAAAAAAAACATAAAAATATAGGACAAGTTGGGAATGTTGAATTTGTGATGTGGAGGGAAAAATGTTTAGTAAACAAACCATTAATGGTGTAAAATGTAATGAAGCTGTCTTGGGTAGTCAACCAAGCTTGAATTAATTATTACTCACGGCTCTGCCAGAACATGTTCTATATATAAATGTGAAGGTATTTACATGACAAAGTTTTCTTGCTATAAAAAAGTAAATTCTTACTGCAAAGAAAATACTAAAAATCTGCTGTTGTGTATACTCTGCAGGTAAAACCCAGCTAAGCAGTTTCTCCGAAGAAGCAATTTATACTACCGAGGTGGAAACATGATATAATTTCAGAAACAAATATAAGACCTACCGGATTTCTTCTATGGGACTTAAATCCCCATATTCTTGGGACAACAGTACCCAATACCTTTCTTTTTGTCCCAAACACACATTTCTAAGAGAACCAACCAGGACTTTCTGGAGACGCCAACTTTATGATTATTCTTTAAAGCTGACAATCTTATTTCCTACAGGCCTTAGGGATGAGGGGTGCATGCTAATTAAAGAGGTAAAAATGTAGGAAGCAGAGAATTGACTCACCAGGATTGTCCCCTAGGCTTCTGTTGGCCCTAACCCAAGGCGTTCTTGAAAGGCAATGTGACCATGCTGCATGGGAATGCTATGACGCTTAGCAGTGGGGAATGGGGAGCCCCTGGGATGGGATAGTAGGTGACAAATAGCTTTCTGCTGCTCTCAGCGCAGTTGATTCCTCCTGGAGTATTACATTCCATTCCTGACACCATGTCCTAAGAGAAACAGACAAATCCGAGTGACCTAAATGGCAAGGGATCACAAATCAATGTTACGTGAGGGACGAAGGAAGGAAAGGGAGATATTTACTTCAGGGAGTAATCATTTTATTCATTTTTTAGAGTTTATTATTTAGGGGTCAGAGCTGTGGCATAGTGGGCTTAGTGTCTACTTGTGGCGCCAGATGCCATATGGGTGCCGGTTTAAGGCTCATCAGCTCCACTTCTGATCCAACTCTCTGCTGTGGCCTGGGAAAGCAGTGTAAGATGGCCCAAGTGCTTGGGCCCCTGCACCCTCATGGGAGACCTGGAAGAAGCTCCTGGCTCTTGACTTTAGATCAGCCCAATTCTGGCCATTGTGGCCATTTGGGGAGTGAACCAGTGGATGGATGACCTTTGTCTCTACCTCTCTCTGTCTGTAACTCTACCTTTCAAACAAATAAATAAAATCTTTTAAAAAATATTTATTAGGGAAAGACAGAGAGAGATCTGGCCACTGATCTGTTCCCCAAATGCCTACCCGGACAGGACTAGGCCAAAACCAGGAGCCAGGAACTCCATCCAGGTCTCCTACATGTGTAGCAGGAACCCAAATACTTTTGCCATCATGTGCTGACTCCCAAGTACATCAGCAAGGGGCTAGATGAAAAGCAGAGTAGCCAGGCCCCAACCAAGCGCTCCAAAAGGGGACATGAGCATCCCAAGCGGGGGCGGGATCGGCTTGTCCTAAGTTAGCATTCTTAAATGATAAAAAACCTTTCCTGCAAAATGGCTCTTGGCACTGTACAAAAGCATGGAGAGGCAGTTTTTGGATGAAGAAAGTCAAAGCCTTGCAGAGACGGAATCGGCTATCGGGGAGGTAGGCGGTCCCTGCCGCTGCAGACATTCAAGTGAGTTTTTTGGACAGAATTCTAAATCAGCCAGTGGCTGCATCTGTGGTCCTGCAAGGTTCTTTCCATCAGGGTCAGAGCTTTGGCCTCCTTCAGAGGCCCCGTATCACCACCGCTAGTCATCCCCAGGTGCGCCAGAAGACAGCCCATTTCCTTCTTTCCACTCCTGACTCTCATGAGTAAGCTCATTCCCCAAAGCCTCCAAAGCCTATGAAATCTCCAGGGGAAATCTGCTCTCCACCACTTGCTAAAGGGCCCCCTACAGACCAGCCCCAAACAGCACTGTGCCAGAGCCTGTCTTAGCAAAGCTGTACCACGGAGCCACGCCACTGTGATTGCTAGTGCCACCTCCCACTTTGCCAACTCCCTCAGCATGGCAATACCTGCCTCCTCTCTTTTGTGTTATACTGCAAGTATTGTCAAAAAGATTTTGTGAGTAAGTGACTGTCAGTTCTTAGTCCTCAACTGTCTTCCCCTTGGACTTAAATAAAAAGCCTACCGGGGTTGAGCTTAAATAATCAAAAGGTAACAGATTCTACATCTTGCTTGAAATTGCTATTGCCCAGCAATTATCCCTAAGCAATTCTTCTGTGCCTCTGATCTCTTTTTCCTTAGGGTCAGGTTTTTTTTAGAACTCTCCTTGCTTGCTCATTTAAATATCCTGTGGCTCGAGGCCAGCATTGTGGCCTAGCAGGTAAAACCAGCACCTGGGATGACAGCATCCTATATGGGCACCAGTTCGAGTCCTGGCTGCTCTACTTCTAGTCCAGCTCCCTGCTATTGTGCCTGGGAAAGCAGCAGAGGATGGCCCAAGTTCACCACATGGGAGACGTGGAAGAAGTTTCTGGCTTCTGGCTTCTGGCTGGTCCAACTCTGGCTAATGCAGCCATTTGGGAAATGAACCACTGGATGGAAGACCTGTGCCTCTCTGTTTTGTAACTTTGCCTTTCAAATAAATAAATAAATATCTTTAAAAACTATCCCATGGCAGGCTTTTGGCTTAGCGATAATTTTTAGGGTACCTGGATCTGCTCTAGATTCCAGCTTCTTGCTAATCTGTATCCTGACTCAAGTAGTTGGTTTACTGCCACCCACATGGGAGATTTGCATTCCAGTTCCTGGCTTTGGCCTTGTTCAGCCTAGACTGTTGTGGATATTTGAGGGAGTGAATAGTGGATGGGAAATCTTTCTGTGTGTGTGTGTGTCTGCCTCTCAAATAATTAAAATGGCTAAACAAAAACTAAAAAATATAAACATTCCACTCCTCTCTAAAGCCTTATTTACGCTCTCCATAAATACATGGGAACTTCAAAAAGTCTATGGAGACACAAAAAAGATTTTTTTTGGTACAAAAAATTTAAATCCATGCAGTTTTTTTCCTATAATATTCAATTTCCATGAACTTTTTGAACACTGCGCATAGCCTAGGGTGAGGTAGGTTAGACCCAGCTGTGGCCCTTGCTTCTTACCCCCCCGCCCTGTTGTCTGCACCCGCTATCTCCACTAAAAGGTGAGTGCAGAGAAAGAGTAAAATAAAAATAAGAAGTGGAAAGGTGTCTCATGGAACAGGAAGGAGAAAGACATATGTAGTGTGAATAGCTTCATTAAAAATTTTAAGAGGATTTAAAAATTAATTTAGCATGATGCTTACACTACTACACAGTAGAACTTAAAGAAGCACTCTTGTAATTTAGCAGTGACAATATCATTGGTCATCACTGTCACATTTCGTTGACCAAGATACAGCCTCTAGATCTCTCTGTGTGTTGGTAAAATAATTTTTATAACTCAATGATAATTATACATTTTGAGAGTCAGACTGAGAGTAAATCATATGTATGGTAGGTAACGATATTTACACATACGCAGCATGGGTAATTGATACTCTGACTTAAAAGCAGCGTGTTGCTAGTGTCTTTTGCAAAGTCGTGCTGAAACAGAGGGCAGGCAGAACCTAGGACTACCGTCCCCTCTGCATAACAGGAGTTAGCAGCACTTGGCTCTTCCAGCTGAACCTTTGTTGCAAGTGTATGACTCCTTAGGGATGTAGTTCTCTAAAAGATTGGAGGTGAAAAGGAATCATCTGGTAGAATTCTCACATATTCTCCAGAGCAAACGGAAGTGACCCTTACTTGTATTTTTAAATTTTATTTATTTTTCCACTTTATTTGAAAGACAGAAAGCTATAAAGACCTTAGCCACTGGTTCACTCTCCCAGAGGCTCAAAACAGCCAGGACTGGGCCAGGCGGAAGTCAGGAGCCCAGATCTCCAGCCAGGTCTCCAACACGGGTGTCAGGGGCCCAAGTGCTTGAGCCAACACCTATTGCTTCTCAACAGGAAGCTGTATAGGAAGCGGAGGAGGCAGGCACTCTGATATGGGATGCACTGTCCCCAGACAGCGTCTTAACCACTGTGTCAAACACCCACCCCGTCTCTCACATTCCGAGGGGAGAAATGCTAGGAATACTAAGACCGCGCAGGCTCTGCACACTCTAACTTTAAACTTCTGAAGAAGCAGGCGCTTATTTTGAGTCTCAGTGGTCAGTCTAATGAAGTTAAGCATGGCAGAGGCTTGAACGGGTCCACCCTTGAGCAACCAGAAGAACTGCATGCAGGATATCAGCTATCATCAAAAGCTCAAAGCTCAGCACCCAGGTTAAGAGGAGGTGGCAAGCAAAGACATGACTGAAGGCGCTCATCCCAGTCAGCAAGGCCAAGGCAGGCGTCAAACAGCGTCGGTGAAGGTGGCGTTGTGATGACAAAGGTGCAAGGGGAGGTGACAGCTAGGGACAAGCATGGTTTGGGTCCCTCTTGAAGATAGTGTCTCTTGTGAGCTGTGAAGGGTCCGGTTAGCTGGCAGCTGCCAGCTCTCAGTGCTGCAGGCCCCGTCTTAGCTTTTGAACCAAGGACGTGATCTTCCCAGCAGACTCAGCAAGGATGGAAGCAGCGGGGTCTGGCAGTTGCTGGCCATTGTTATGGGCAGTCGTTGCATTGGAACGCTCTGTGAGGCTGAACTGGACTTAGAGCCACACTTCTGTCTGAGGCTCTTCCAATCCCCTCCACCTTGCGTCCCTTATCTCCTTTTACAGAGACGGAGTGTGCATTGTAGCCTAAAGGATTTTCCTGCCTGCTCTTGATCCTTTCCCCTTTATCTTTCATGTATAAGTAGATCAGTCTCTGGCACTTCTAATTTCATCTTGATTCCTGCTTCCGAGAGGACCCAGGCAACAAAAGGGAGATGCCAGTGTTTGAGGATGACCTGACTAGCACCCGGCTAGAAAGATGAATGGCCGGGAGCCTTCATACTTGGCTTCTCTGCCGCTTGCTTCTGGTTTGCACGTTACTCTCAGCCCAAACAAATGGCTTTCCTCAGTGTCCTCAGAGTAAGCTCTGGTCCACAGAAAAAAGACACAGGACAGGCAGAATACAAAAGAGAGCAGCAAAGTCTTTATCCTCCCCCGTTTCCAAAGACTCTACACCTGCCCTGAATATGTAAGTTTACTGGAAGCATTGAATTATATACTTTAGTTGCTAAATTGTATGGGCTGGGAATTATGTCTCAATAAAGCTGTTATTAAGAAATTGTGGCATAGCAGGTAAAGCCGCTGCCTGCAATGCAAGCATCCCATATGGATGCTGGTTCAGGTCCCAGCTGCTCCATTTCTGATCCAGATCCCTGCTAATGGCCCGAGAAAAGCAGTGGAAGATGGTCCAAGTTTTGGGGCCCCTGCTATCTCCATGGGAGACCCTGAAGAAGCTCCTGGCTCCTGGCTTCTGTCTGGCCCAGACCCAGCTGTAGTGGCCATCTGGGGAGTGAACCAGTGGATGGAAGATCTCTCAGTCTCTCCCTCTCTCTCTGTGTGTAACTCTTTCAAATAAAAAAATCTTTGAAAAAAAAAAGTTGTATGCTTCTGAGATGGGTGCTTGACACAGCAGTTCAGATACCACCTGGGACTCCTGAAGCCCATGTTGAACAGTTTGGTTTGAGTCCTGGTTCCACTTCTGATCCAGCTTCCCACTACCGTGCATCCAGAGAGGCAGCAGGTGATGGCTCAAGTACTTGGGTCCCTGCCACCCAGTGGGGAGTCTCGGATGGAGCTCCTGTATCCTGGCTTTGGCCTGGCCCAGCTCTCAGTGTTGTGGGCATTGTTGGGGGGGTGAATTATCACATGGAAGGTCTCTCTCTGTTTCTCTTTCTGTCTGCCTTTCAAATAAAATGAAAATAAAGAAATAAAAAATTTAAAAGCCAAAAGAAATTATGTACTTTCAAGTACAGAAGGCAGTATTAAGGTAAACATAGAGAAAAATGAAAGCAAAAAGGTAAAGTCAGCCAACAGACCTTTTTCATTGTGGCCACTTAAAAAGGGATTCCACAATTTGTTCTTTCTAGAAACTGTAGAAATGGCCATAGGGTTCATGAAGTACTAGAAATATTAATTAGCATCATTCAAATTTCCAAGAAATAATAAAGAACTGATATAGCATTTGAAGGTGGTAATTGATATGAATGGCATGGAACAATGACACCTACCTGCTGTGGTCCCAGGGATTTGGGGGAAACAGCAATTGGAAAAGCAAGTGTACGCACTCATTCGAACAACCAGTATTAGGATGCTTCTCTTTAAACCAACATGTTCCTGTGGAGACGAGGAAGGCAGGGCCTCTGCCCTGGAGGAGCTCACAGCAAAGCAGAGAACAAAAGTAGAGGCTTTTCAACAGCATGGGATGCGGGCAGACAGGCTTCCGGGACTGATCTGGACAGTATTTGCAGAAGTGCAAACTCCAGTGAGGTAACTGCACACACTTGAGGACCACATGCGCCGCCCTCCCCCACCGCTGTCGGAGCACTAGGAAGACTGGCAGCTCGCACTTCGATTGTCCGATTTTGCTTCATGAGCTATTCCAGTAGCTTACATACGTGAACTCACTTCATCTCCTCTCAGACACTGCACAAGAATTATTTATTCAAACGAGCCCGTTTGTGGAGGAGGAGTCTGAAGCAGTAAGAAGTGAAGTCACTTGTTGGTGACTGCATAGCAAGGCAGAGGCAGAGCTAGGGTCGTGAATCCAGACAGCTGAATTCCAAACCATCTCTGCAGTGGTCAAGGGCACAAAACAGGACAAGGCTTCTCCACCTGCTGCCTTTGTCTCCTTCTGGGGTTTCCCTAAGTTAAAAATATGTTTACTGGAGCAGCTGTTTGATATGATGGTTAAGACACCACTTGGGATACCCACATTCCGTATTAGAATGTCTGGTTAAAGTCCTGACCCACCTTCCCTTCCCTCCCTCCCTCCCTCCCTCCCTCCTCCCTTTCCTCTCCCTCCCCCCTCCCTCCCCTCTCCCCCTCCCTCCCCCTCCCTCCCTCCCTCTCTTCCTTCCCTCCTTCCTTCCGATTTATTTATTTATTTGAAAGGCAGAATTACAGAGAGAGAGGGAGAGACACAGAGAGAAAAATTTTCCATCTACTGCTTCACTCCCCAGATGGCTGCAAGAGCCAGGGCTGGGCCAGGCTGAAGCCAGGAGCTTCTTCCAGGTCTCCCACATGGGTGGCGAGGCCCCAGCTACTTGGACCATCTTCTGCTGCTTTCCCCAGGCCATTAGCAGGGAGCTGTATCAGAAGCAGAGCAGCTGGAACTTGAACCAGTGCCCATGTGGGATGCCGACCTCTCAGGTGTCACCTTTACCTGCTGCACCACAACACTGGCCCTGAGGCTTTTCCATTTGGATCCAGCTTCTTGCAAATGCATATCCTGGAAGGCAGTAGGTGATGGCTCAAATGTTAGGGTCCCTGTCACCCACATAGGGGATCTGTTTGGAGTTCCAGGCTCCTGGCTTCAGCCTGGCCCAGCCCTGGTTGCTGTAGATACTTTGGGGAGTGAACCAGTTAATGGAAGCTCTCTCCTTCCAATGAAATAAAAATAAAAATTTTAGTTGTACTAATAACATTATAATAGCTGTAACAGAGCAATTCTTGTCCACACAATTTCATTGCTCAACAAACCTGACTCTTATATGTCATTGTCCTTTCTGTTCTGATAGTTTTTTTCAGAGAAGATTTTTCCTTTCTTATCCCCATGGAATCTACAGACAGTTCTTCTGAATCCTTTTATTTTATTTTTTCCATTCCTGGGCTAGGCTCTTTCTGGAGACCCTTTACCTGTATCTCAGCACCCACTCACTTAAGCCCCTGTGTCTTGCTGTGTTGCTGGAGAGTTGGACGCAGTAGCTGATTTTGGGACACCTCACCCTTCAGGAGGGACCACAGCAGCAGCATCTTGGATTTGAAGAGGACTTGCAGGGGGAACCTCACCCCTAGAGAGCCGAGAGTACGATGCATTAATCATCTATTACTGCATGAGAAACTGCCTTCAAAACTTAGTGGTGGAAAACAAGCCTGTACTACTTAAAGGTTCAGGAGTGGTTTAGCAGGGTGTTTCTAGCTCGGTGTTTCAGGAAGCTGCAGATAAGATGTTGAAATTCACTCATTTATTCACTTACGCAATAAACATGTGTTAAACACCTGGTGGGTTATTTGTGTAATATTGGACTAAATACTGGGGTCCTCAGGTCTCAGCCGTGGTGGAGCTTCGATTTCCCCATGTCTTGGTTGTCCTTCTTTAGTTTTTTTTTTTTTTAAGATTTATTAATTTATCTGAGACGCAGAATTACAGACAGAGAGAGGGAAAGACACACAGAGAGAGGTCTGATTCACAGATTCACTCCCCAAATGGCCTTAATGGCTGGAGATGGGCCAATCTGAAACCATGAGTCAGGAGCTTCTTCTGGGTCTCCCACATGGGTGCAGGTGCCCAAGTACCTGGGCCATCTTCTACTGCTTTCCCAGGCCTTTAGCAGGGAGCTGAATGGAAAGTGGAGCAGCTGGGACTTGAACTGGTACCCCTATGGGATGCCAGCACCACTGGTGGAGGCTCAACTTATTGCACCATAACCCCAGTCTCTTTTTTCCTTCTTAAGTCTCCAAATATTCATGGTGAATGCGGGGTTCTTACAGCCTCCCTCAAGCGAAGTTGTATGCAACAGATGGTTGTTTTTCATTCAGCCTCTCCGGGTCCTGATCTTTGGCAATCTGAGCTAAGGTATTTCTTTCCGGGGCTATCCAAATATTTAAGAACCCCTGGTCACCAGGTGCCTAGCAAGAATGGAAGTTTCTTACTCAGCAGGATTCTACCAGTGTGATGTTTTCTGCTCAAATCCAGCCCAGTTGACCAAGAGAGGTCTTTCCTACCACCCATCGAGTGAAACTGCAAAACTAGTTGTGACTCTGCCTTCTCACAAAATTGGCAGTGACAAAGTTGTAAGAACCTTTCAGAAAAACAGTTCCATTTGCCAGTTTGGGGACGAGGGGGAAATGTATGTATATTTTTGCTCAAAAATAAGAAATGTAGGATAGGGGTTAGTGCTGTGTTATGGTGGGTAAAGCCACCACCTGTGGCACCGGCATCCCATGTGGCACTGGTTCGAGTCCTGGCTGCTCTATTTCCCATCCAGGCTCCCTGCTGATGTGCCAGGGAAGCCATCGAAAGATGGCTCAAGTGCTTGGGCCCATGCACCCACGTGGGAGACCTGGAAAAAGCTCCTGGGCTCGCGGCTTTGGATGGGCCTACATCTGGCTGTTGTGACCATTTATGGAGTGAACCAGTGGATGGAAGACCTTTCTCTGTTTCTCCCTCTCCCTCTCTCTCTGTAACTCTCTCCTGGAAAATCAAATAAAAATTCACGTTTGTAACTCTGAACTCATGGTAAAGTGTCCTGAAGCTCAGATTTCAAAGTCAAGGTTGATTTCAAACCTAAGTCCACCACTACGCACTGTGTGACTATGAGCAAGGGACTTAATCCCCCTGCACCTCAGTGGTCTTATCTGTACAATGGGGTTGATGGAATGAAACCAATTTATACTGTAACCATGACCTAGTATGTGTAAAGTGCTTAGAACTTTGCCTTTGTCCAAACTAAGGACATGGTAAGTGCTAATTATTGTTGTTTAAGGGGGAGGGGGAGGCAAAAGGAGGTGAAGGAAAGGGAAGAGGAGACTAAATGAAACAGGTGAGGGTCATGGAGAAAAACAAAGCAGAGAAGCATGAGCAGCAGCTCTGGGGGAGGGTTGGGAGGGAAGAATGTTCTAGGGACGGGAAACAGTATGTGCAGAAGTCTTCATGCTGAGACATGCTCGCTGTGCTCTGTCTTCCCAAGGCCAGTGCGGCTGGAGGGAGAAGGGGTGAAATTGCACAACCCGAGGTCACAAGGGTTGGAAGTGGTGGGCAGGTCGCACAGGGCAGGCACCCACTGTAAGAACTTTGTTGTTCTAGGATGCAAATCCACTGGAATTTTAAAACATTTATTTATTTATTTGAAAGGCAGGGTTACAGAGAGGCAGAGGCAGAGGCAGAGGCACAGAGAGAGAGAGAGAGAAAGAGAGAGAACCCACTGGTTTACTCCGCTAATTGCCACAACGGCTCCTGCGCCGATCTGAAGCCAGGAGCTGGAAGTGTCTTCCGGTCTCCCTCGCAGGTGCAAGGGCCCAAGGACTTGGGCCATCTTCTACTGCTATCTCAGGCCATAGCAGAGAGCTGGACCAGAAGTAGAGCAGCCAGTATACAAACTGGCGCCCATAAGGGATGCTGGCACTGCAGGCAGCGGCTTTACCCACTAAGCCACAGTGCTGCCCCCGACTGGAATCTTTGAGGAGACAAAATCTAACCTGAATTTTAAAGGACATTGAGACTGCTCTGTGTGTGTGGTGGAAGAAGGGGGTGGAGAAGTAGAGAGACCAGTAAGAGACTTCTGTTAAGAGATGCCAGTGGATTGGATCAGGACATTAGCAGTGGGGAGCAGGGTAGGATGGAGTGGACACTTTGGGGCTCTATTTTCAAGAGCAGAGCCAACAGAATTTTCTGGTGCATTGAATGTAGAGTGTCAGGCAGAAGGCTCAGGGGCAGGGAAGGCTCTGAGGACAGGGATTTTTCTCTTTTATTCAGTGTTATGCCCCTAGCACCTAGTGCCTGGTATTCAATATTTTGCAGATGGATGAAAAGACTAAGTCTGACTTGTACTACACCCTTTTTGGAAGTTAGCAAATAGCAAACAGCAGTTAAAACATCCACTGTTGAGGTACTGTAGCAACCAGTTTCAGCAATTAAGCCATGAAACTTTTTCCAGTCCTTTCCACAGTGACTGAAGTCAACATCGCAGCATTCCTGGCTCTCAGCTGCCAATGAGCGAGGACTACAAAACAACTTTGAAATTTCTGTAACAGAAGCATGCTCTGTTATAAAATGTTCATTGTAAACAAATAAACAAGACAAACAGAAGAACATATATATAAAAGAATTGTTTAGTTGGAGAAAAGCATGGGAAATGAGGATTCTGTAATATAGCCTATGAAATAGTTGAAAAACTTGAAATTTCTGAGTTCTTGAAATGCAATCAGTAGAATGAAAATAATATAGAAATGCTTCATGAGGTACATGAATTGTGCACGCATTTTAGGCAGCCTATGAAATGCTGTGTTTAGTTATTTTCTAAGTAGTAGAAAGCAAACATGATGCATTTTATGGCATCTTTTCCTTTTAGTATGTGACACCATGCCTACTAATACATTGTCCCATGTGAGTGATTTAGGTGGCTATATAATTGACAATCCCAGAAAAACGCTAATGTCCAGTCCACCAATGTCCATGTCAGAGTTTAAGAGTAAGAGGGCCAGCTGCCACCCCTGAGTGGCATGTCCAAGTGGTACACAGGAATGCACCCATTTTTGCTCAGTGGTGATTTACACGGGCTGGACGCCAGCGCTTGCTTTTGGAAGATTTCAGGGATGTTAGAAAGAAACAGTCAAGGCTTGAAGCCGACATCTGAGAAAAGCAGTGTTCGGTTCTAGACACGGGCACAGCTCTCGTCCTCCTGGGCCTTACTGCACGGATTTCTTCTGGACTCATATCGTTGCTCTGTGTGGGGCTCAAGGCGCCTGGGGCGTGGGGGTTGGGTTTTCCTCGCCTAATTAGGTAGCTGGCCAGGTGATGCTCAGGCTAGCTGCAGTCTGTCCCCCTGCCCGGGCGCTAACCGGGCAGGACTTGCGCACACTCCCAGCTCTGGGATCTCTACCAGCACAGGTGAGGCGCAGTGAGAGCGTCCAGGGGAGACCTGCTGCAGGTATGGGTGGGAAGTCTCACCGCAGCGCAGTTTGCAAAGCGGGCGCCGTTTGCTCTGTCCCAGTTGTGGGGGGCGAAGAGCTCCCAGCTACCCGCCGGTGCGCGTTCTGTTCTGGGTCAGAGAACCAAAGGGCAGGATGACCTTCGCGCCGCGGTGTCGGGTGAAGGGTCAGGCCCAGCCTGGACGAACTTCACAGGCCAGCGTCAAGTTTCCTGTCCGGGTGCGCGTGGACACCACGCGTCCAGGAGTCGGGTTTGCCATGGCACCAGGAAGCGTCTGAGCGGAAGCTTTAAGGTGAGCGTGAGGTCAAGGGCTGCAGTGGGGCCTCCCAGCCCCGTCTCCGGACAACCCCCGCCCTCCCACCCCCCAGTCAGCCTTCCCCTTTAAAGCGCGTGCTCGTCAAGGTGCCCGCGTCCCCTCCCTGCAGCCGCACCGGCAGCCTCGGTTTCCCCCACTCCCCCCTGTCCGTGCCGTGGCTCCCCGACGCGCTGCCCCTCGCCCACCGCGGGCCGCGGTCCAGTCTGCGCACGGGACGCGGCTGTCACTTTACTTTTGCGCGCCGCCTCTCCGCCCCTCGCCCGGCCCGGCCCGGCGGGGCAGCCCGGCCGTGCGCGCGCCCGCCCCCGCCCCCTCGCGGCCGCGCGCCGGTGGAGGAGGGGCGGCGCTGTGTGTGTGGGGGGGGGGGAGAGGCGCGCGGCGCCGCACGGCCGACGTGGGGCTCGCGCTCTCGCGGTCTCTCCCGGGCGGGCGCTCGGGCACGCGCACTCGCGGGCGCGCGCGCGGACGGCCGGCTGGCGGCGGCGGCGGCTCCCGGAGGTGGTGGCTTCACTTTCCAGGACTCAGGCGGCCACGGCGGCGGCGGCCGCGGGTAGCAGCCTCGGAAGCCGGAGCTGGAACGGCTGCGGGCGGCGGCGGCGGCGGCGCGGAGGGTGAGTCCGGGGCGGGCGCGAGCGCGGCGGGGACAGGCGTGGCCGGGCGGTCGGGTGCGTGGTGCGTGGGTCCGGCTGTCGGCGATCGGACGGGCGGCGGGGACCCTCCCGTGGCCGGGGCCTCCGCAGCCCCTTCCCCCGTCGCGCCGCGCAGCCCTGCCCTCTCCCGGCTGCGTGTGGAGCCCGCGACCTGCGCGGACACCCCTCCCTCAGGTACTCGCTCGGGCCCGCCGGTGCCCCCCGCCTCGGGCGCCCTCCCCGCCCCCCGGCCGCCTCCGCCCCCCGCGCCGCAGGGCTCGGTTCGCACCCCTCGCTCTCCTGCGCCCGGCGCCCCCTCCCGAGAGCCTCCTGCCCCCGATTCTCGCCCTTTCCACCCCTCCCCCTCCCCCCCTCCCCCCCGTGCCTCTTCCCTCCCTGCCCGTCGTCTACCCCCTTCCGTTCTCAGTTCCCCATCCTTCTCCACCCTGCCGGCCCCTGCCCGCTCCCAGCCGCATCCTGGAACTAAGTCTCTGCAAAAGTACAGCGTACGTGTCACGGTGGAAAGTGCCCGGCGTGATCTTCCGCTGGTTTCCCTAATTGCATAATTGCTGCACTTGGTGTCTCCCCTGGCGAGTGCCAGGTCTGGCTGCGCCGCCCTTGCACCCCGGTGGCCCGCCCAGAGGAAGACCTTGGGAGGTGTGTTTGTGTGTGCCCTGCTGTGGGCTGTGTGTGGTGTTGGTCTTTTGTGATGCCTGGTGCTGTCACAGTTTGGAACCGAAGCCCGTTTTTCTCCGCAGCCCCCACTGGCCTGGTTTGAAACTGGATTCCCTCTGCCCGCCCCCCCCCCAACACCAAATTTGCCCCTCTTTTTTTTTTTTCCTCTCTAAATATTTTGATCCTTTTGCCCTTTCCCATTTCTAATGAAGATAAAGCGTGGCTTCGATGTGGCTATTTTTCCCCCCACGGCCAACCAGAAAACGTCCAATCCATCTTCCCTTAAGGAAATTACGGCCGCTTTAGAAAGCCATCATCCTGTGCTCCAGGGCTGTTAGAGCCATTTGCATGTTTCCAAGATTCACGAGCGTCTACGCAAATATTTTTATTTAAAAGCACAAAAGGAAGTGCTAGGACCTGTTCTCAGATTATCTCAAGGTTCAGGAAAGGTTTTAAGCTTTGAGTGTTTAATCCTGGATTCTTGAGACAGTATGTTTCTGAATGTGTGATGATGCTGTCTGGACCTTGGGAATCTAAATATTTGTCCTAGACAGTTTGAATGCTCCCCTTGGCTCTTGGAGTCTCATACATGAGCTGATGATGCTAAGGATGGAGTGTTTTCGTATGCTGTACCCCATCCCATCTCCCCTAGGACGACAGTACGTCCCCCCACCCCCATCGGGTGTTCCACTATTTCTTTATATCTTTACAGGCACATTAAAAGCTAGGTATTGCCAGATGTGTATATTCATATAGCATAAGTTAGTTCACATATTATAAAAGTTTAGAAAAATGTGTAAGAGGACAGCATGATACAGATGACAGATCTAACGTTTTCCTGTTAGGAAAGCTGACACGAACACTTGGCTTTTGCAGTTTTATACTATGGGATACTATTACAAGGCTTGTCTGCAGAGTAATCTAAAGTTGCTTTTATGTTATCAAGAATATCTATAACGAAATCACTCCACATTTATGGAGCATGTGAGTTTCAATCACTGTATGATGCTCATTTCCAGGACTAATTGCGACATAGAGTACATAACTAAGACAAATTCAGTGTGTTGAAGAACGGTATTTAAACTCTTAAATATAATACACATTTTAGGAGGGTCTACCTACCTGAAAATGTCTGTTTATAAGTCAGCTTTTGTTTTGAATGTGAACTAACAAGAGTAATGTACAGATCTCAGTCTCTGACAGAGCAGCTCTGTTTGGAACACTGGGATTTGTATTTATCTTTCCTCTAGATTAGCTAATTGGATCAGATTAGCTTTTTAGGGATTACTTTTAAATATAATTTAAAAATGCTAATTTAGAAGATAATAGTTAAAGAGTTTTAATTCATTTTTATTCATTTGTACAGTAGAGAGAAAAGACACCAATTTTATACTTACATCTAATTAAAATGATTTATAGACTACTTTTTCTTCATAAAAATCAGTCGCACCTGAGTGGTACAATATTTCCTTTTCCATATTTTTCCTGTAATTAGGCATTCAAAAACAAAATCAGCTGAAATTCATCTTTTTATATTTTAAAAAGAAATATGAAAACCGTTTCTAAAGTTTCTGTGGTGATTATCAGTGGTCATTTGTAGGTTAAGATTTATTTATCATTTGTAGATTAAGATTTCGATGAAATAAAGTATCTTATAAGGTCGAAAGTAGTAACAAAATTTTTTCTTTATATGAAACTATAGACAGTTTTCCTGTATTTGGGCATTTTAAACGTAAGCATTTTTAATAGTTCTCTCCTTAGACTAATTTTTACTTTAGTCTTCTGATATTCTGGAGTAATTTATGAAATTTGAGTTTTAGATTATGTCAGATTATATCATTGAGTAGTCTCTAAGTCTATAATCATAGCATTAATAGTGTGTCATGCACATAGATGGAGCATCGAGAAGAATGTGAGGCTTTATAACTAATATGCACAACTGAAACTCTAGGCATAGTTTATTAAATCATAGTTTATTAAACTGAAGCTTCAGCTTCAAGTAAGAGAGTCCTATTTCATTTAGGCTCCCATATATTTGTCATGTAATGGATTGCTTCTGGTTAAAGATATGTAAAATGATTTCTTACTCATTTCATGTTTCTTAAAATATTGTTGGCAACACTTTGCTATATCTGAATGCCTTTCTCTGAGAATTATTCTTTCTTACTCCCATGCACATCTGCTCTAACATGCTATTGTGTACATACCGACAGTGTTTTAAACTTCTGACATTTTAATTGAAAGATGTAAGCTGAACAACAACAAAAAAAACTAATGTTAAATCCAAGAATGATAATTTAAAGTGAAGTAAAAATTTAAAAAAGCAAGAAATATGGTAGGATTTTTAGTGCTAGATCTGAAACCTACTGATGTAAAACTTCAGTATTCTATTAGGTGACTTTAGTGTTCATGAAAGATGGCACAGCTGCGGGACTGATGCTCTGCGTTTGCAGAAGAGAGGAAGGTACTGAGACGTCCCAGCAGAGCTGTCTGGGCAGGTGTATTTTTGTTTGGCGTAGGGAAAGGGTTCCGTTTCTTTGGCGTAGGGGTGGGTGGTATCTCAGTGAAGACATTGATTATTTTTCTCAACTCTTCACCCCTCTGTGCTT
The DNA here is from genome assembly GCA_949820135.1 of Sylvilagus floridanus. Lineage (NCBI taxonomy): Eukaryota > Metazoa > Chordata > Mammalia > Lagomorpha > Leporidae > Sylvilagus > Sylvilagus floridanus. The sequence continues at coordinate 166,242,232 of OX463244.1, forward strand.
CCAGATTCTCCCACTCTGTTGTAGTGCTTTTTGCTCACCTTGTTAAAGGACTATATTCCAAAATGACTTTGGTTTAGAAAAATCTGCAAAAGTTAGTCTTTGGTGAAGTTTCGTTTTTATCAGTGTCAACTAGCTTTTCACACAGATTCAGTTAATTATAGTAATGAAAAACTGTGTGAGAGTTATCTTTTACCTATCCTATACTTACATCCAGTCATAAAAGCAAATTTTATTTCACATCTTGATTTGATTAAGGGGTGGTAAGAAGTATCCTTTACAGGGCCAGCGTTGTGGGGTGATGGTAAGGCTACTGCCTGGGAACCAGCATCCCATATGGGTGCTGATTTGAGTCCTGGCTGCTCCACTTCCTATCCAGCTCCCTGCCGGTGGCCTGGGAAAAGTGCCTGGGCCCCTGCTGCCCATGTGGGAGACCTAGATGCAGCTCCTGGCTTCCGCTTGGCCCAGCCTTAGCTGACCAAAAAGAACCTCAAAAACAAATGAAACAAAAAGTATCCTTTTCAAAAGGAATTTTGTTCTGTTTACTGTGTTTTGGTAAAGGTGTATTTTGTGGTGTTGATGGTGCTTCTTAAAACATAGGTGGTTTTGCTTTTTAAGGCAGTGTGGAGAAGATAGCTGTAGGGAGTCCAGGTGATCGTGAAGTGACTGCGCCATGGTGGGCACAAGGCCCTGTGGAATCTCAGAGCATCCCTTTTGCTAGGGTAGTTCTGGATTTGCCACAACACTCAGCTGGTAGGATTGTAAGGGAGGTCATAGCAATCAAGCGTAGCAGTTGATTATGATAGAAGGACACTGAGGGGAGGGAGGATAGTCCTTTAATTTGCCAGGATTTTTTTTTTTTTTTTGGTCTCTGCTATCTAGGTTATAAAAGCTGGCCAGGTACCAAGCTATTGAGGAAATTTAGTAGATAATCAGAAGTGCTTGGAGAATATGAACTTAGAGCAAAGGGAATTTGAAAGCCTTGAGGGACATTTCATCCAGACTGTGGGGCAAAAAGGAGTCCTTCATTGTCTGAATACGGTCCCCCTCTCTGGTGAAACATGATTGCTTTATATGCTTGAATTGGTGCTGACGCTGTCCTGTGGTTCAGGCTTTGTTTAGATCATGCAGGCCTCTGTTCTTAGGCTGCCATGAAGGTTACTTAAACTGTCTGCTAGAGGATTCTTAACCTGAGTTCAGCCCTGAGGATGTATTGATTGGATGTGGATGTGAAAGTAGCCCTTATTTCTCTGAATCTCTGGATTTGTGCTAACCTCTGTTGTGGCATTTAGCAAGCTGGCTTACCTTGTAGTTCAAAATTCTCACAGTTGTGGGGCTAACAGGCTTACCACAGTGCCTGGTATAGCAAGTGGGCCTGTGTCCTTTTTTCCCTCCTTTCCTTCTCTTATTCTTTTTAAAATAATCTCTTTATTAAGATATAATTCACGTATTATACACTTCATCCTTTAAAAATGTGTAACTCTGGCTTCGGGGGGGCCAATGTTGTGGCACAGTGGGTTAAGTTAGCTGCCATTTCCACAGCTGGCATCCAGTAATGCAGTGCTGGTTCTAGGCTCTGCAGGGCTGCTGTTCTTCCAATCCAGCTCCCTGCTGTGGTGCCTGGAAAGGCAGTGGAAGATGGCCTAAGTACTTGGCCCCTGCTGCCCACGTGGGAGACTCTGTTGGAGTTCCTGGCTCCTGGCTTCAGCCTGGCCCAGCTCCTGCCATTTGGGGGAGTGAATCAGCAGACGGAAGATCTTGTTCTATCTCCGTCTCTCCATCTTTGTCTGTTACTTGGCCTTTCTAATAAATGAATAATTCTTTTTTTTCTAAAAAAACACCCTTGTTTTTGCTGTATTGACAGTTTTGCAACATCACCGTTATCTAATTTAAAGGCATTTTTATCACCCCAACCTGTATTCATTAGCAGTTAGTCTGCATTTTTCCCTCATTCCTAGCCCTTTTTCTATGTCTTCGTGGATTTGCCTATTCTAGATAGTTCATAGAAATGGAAACATACAAACTGTGGTCATTTGTCCCTGACTTCTTTGACTTGTATGATAACTCAAGGTTCATCTGTATTGCTATGGATACTGTACACCATTCCTTTTTAATGGCTAAATATTAATCCATTATGGGTCTACCACATTTTTATTTCCATTTGTCCGTGGACATTTGAATTGTTTTTGATATTTAGGCTATTGTAATGATGCTATGAACATTTTGTGTATGAAATTTGCATTTTCATTTCTTAATACATTTTGAATGGATGAAAGAAACGTTTTGGTAACTCCTAGCATTGTTTGTTTTGTAAATGACTGACTGAATCCATTTTACATTGCATTTTACTTGTTTTATTTTTTAGGCTCGCTTTCTTTTGTGGAAGTACCTTACAGTAGTCCTCCCACAGCTGAATACCTAATATTTGCTTCTTTAATGCAGGATCTAAAATGTCCACTGAGGCACAAAGAGTGGATGACAGTCCAAGCACTAGTGGAGGAAGTTCTGATGGAGACCAGCGTGAAAGTGTTCAGCAAGAACCGGAACGAGAGCAAGTTCAGCCCAAGAAGAAGGAGGGAAAAATATCCAGCAAGACGGCGGCTAAATTGTCGACTAGTGCTAAAAGGTACCTCGGTTGTTGCAACTGTTTAGTTTTGGTGTCATTTTATCCTCTTAACTTCTGCTTTTCTGATGTGTTTAGTCATTTTTTTCTGAGATGTGGGCCATGGATTTTTCTTTCCCCTTTAAGGTGACCTCTTTTAGGTGGCTTTAATTTTAGGGAACTTTTTGGTACTTAAGTCAGTTAAGTGGTATGTCAGATTTATAAAATAAACATATATTGTTAGAGAGGTCTGGACAGACATGCATATAAATGTATGATGGTTTAATTTTATGGTTAATTGATCGTTAATACTTTTTTTCTGTTAGTAGCAAAGACGAGAGATTAGTAATCTGTTTTAATGGTGGTGGTGATAAGGTGATACCTTATTTTCTGCTACTTTCTCTTGGTTAAGTTAGAAGTGCTGAAATTATTAACAAGTGCATCTTGGTTTCATTACCTGATCAGACTTGATACAGATTTTTTTTTGATTTCCCAAGAGAATAATTAAGTCTGAAAAGTAGATACTGAAATGATTCTCTGTTCCACATCAGTCTCTTGTGATGACTGGCATATCTTTGGATTTATAGGGAATCTGCTTTGATGTTGCTACGTATGGAATATTTTTTGGAGAATAATTTAAAAGGTAAATTTAGCAGTCTCCCCTGATCTTCTGTTTTACTATTTTTTAAAATATCTGTTGGAAGTATAAATAAAAGCATTCTGTAGGTGTTATTTAGCTGTCTTCCTATACATGACTTTGCGCATAGTGGAGTGTCTGGATGTTGAGTGATACCGTCCTGTGTGTTGGATGCTCTGGGTTGGAAGCAACTCCTTTCCCAAAGATCACAATTCATGTGAGCTAGTAGACCTTGTTTCCCTGTGGCTTGGTCAGTCCATAGGATGGGGAGGAACCCCCTCAGGCCTCCTGATGAGAGGTGTTGGAGTGATGGTGAGTGGTCAGCAATCCATTCCAGGGTATTTAGCGTTTAGGTAATCCTTCTAAGAATTGTGTTGCTGATTCTTGACCTCTGTTGAAGGAGATGTCTGAGAGTCAGAGAGCCTTGAACTTTAGACCATCAAAACCTCCACCCTGGAATGTGCTAGGAAGGGAAAAAGGGTTCAGTTTGTTTTTGCTATCATGTCACAAGTCCATGGGACTCAGGTGCCTAATCCTTCTACTGCCTGACCGAAACACCGAATACCCTGTTGTGGAGAAATGGGAATGCAGTTAGAATGGATGAGAATGCTGGCGAATGGGGAAAGTACGCCCTTTAGGGGAAAAAAACGGAGGTTGAGGCAAATGGGTAAGACATTCAAGTGCATCCACGTATGTGAGGAAACTAACCCAGTCCTCAGCTTCTGAGGGTCTCACAGGCCCTCTTCTGTTTGTCAGAAAAGGGGGAAGGGTGGGCTAGCCAGACCCTGAGCAGTGGGGTTCTGCTGGGCCTGTGGGCTCACTCCTAGCCGGTTAGCAGCTTGGTGAGGCCCTTCCTCTTCTCCAGGCGTGGAGCACAACTACAAAATAGCTGAAAATCTTATTTTTGGGGGATGTATCAAAGAGCAAGTTGTGCTTTTGAAAGAAGGGTTGCTGTTTAGTGTGTGGATGAGAAGTTTTCTTGGACAGTACAGATTGTATATTTAACCTCAGTGATGGGTTTCATGAGGTTCTAGGGGCTAGAACTGAGATCACAGATGGTGTTATGAGGAGAGCCAGGACTGTGCTCAGTTGGCACAGGAGATCATTGCGTTTGGTGATAGGAAGGAGTGTCCTTTGACTTGCTCTCTGGCTGAAGGAATCCTTTTGTTGAAAAATTAATTCTTATGAATTTGTGGCTTTTAAATTGTAATTTAGAAACTTCTTCTGTGAGATCTTCAGGTGGTTTATGGGTGACAGTGTATGAAGCGACTATTTACTATTTATTTTTTAATATAAAATGCTACGTAATTGCTAATTTCTGAAAAGCATTTTATTTTCATTTGAAAGGTACACACACCTGCATACACACACACACATACTCACACAGAGACAGGCAGGGAACTTCCATGTGCTGCTTCACCTTGCAAATGCTTGCAACTACCAAGGTGCAGCTAGACAGAAACCAGGAGCCTTGAACTTAGTCTGGGTGTCTCACCTGGGTGGCAGGGACCTAAGTACTTGAGCCATCACCTGCTGCCCAGGGTCTACATTAGTGGGAAGCTAGACTGGGAAAACTGGATTAGAAGTGGAGCACCCAGGACTTGAAGTAGCTACTCTGATATGAGATGTGGGTATCCCAAGTGGCGATTTAACTGCCTCAGGGAACGCTTAATACTAATTTTTTAATTAAAAGAAAAAAAGGAACATCATTATTTCTTCTCTTCCTTCCCCTTCTTCAGTTGATAGTGAAATTAGCTGATTGTTTTCCATCTCAGCTTAAGTTCTGAGAACGCAGAAGAAATTGGAAATCATGAGGAAAAGGGACCCACTTTTTTCATCATTAAATCCACAGTGTTTTGCATATTAGGTTGACAGTGCTTATTTACTAATTGCCTTAGAATACTGAGTTTACTGTAGGAATTGGATTTTCCGTGGATGTTAGGATCTCAGGATTCAAACTTAAAAGTAGTTTCAAAATAAAATTTTAATTTACATTTTTAATGGTAATCCATTTTTATTCAGCTACGAACTCTTTCTCAAATAGTGTCATTTTATGAGATAACCAGTACCAGTGAAGAGTTTAACTCTAGAGACAGGGTCTAGGTTTATTGAATAGAGATTCCAGTATTTAGTAGCTCTGTGATGGTAGGTGTATAATTTAACGTTGAAGTCTTGGCCTCTTTTTTTGGTAGAATGGTACCCTTTTCACAGGGCTGTTGTGAGAACTAAGTGTGATAAAGCATTTATGTGCCTCATAGTAGCCCCTCACTTAGACTTTGTGCTAGTTAAAATCTACAGTGGGGACTGGCGTGGTGGCATAACGGGTTAAGCCACTGCCTGCTATGCCAGCATCTCATGTGGGTGCTGGAAGTCTCCAATCAGATTTTTCAAATCCAGTTGAGAAAAAGAAGTGTATGTTAGCCCAAGAGGACTTAATGCTATTGTTAAACTAGAAATAATCAGGTACTGTAATTAAATACATTTTATAGTAACTCAGGAAAAATGTTTTGCACATAGTAGGACCTCAATTACTCTGTGAAATATGCTGTAATTGTAGAATTAATTTGGTGTGGAAATATGTTTTTCTAAAATCTTATTTTTGAGGTATTACAGAGTAGTGATGTATGATGCAGAAAATACTTGAGTACTTAAGCAATAGTATAAATTAACTTTTGTCATTTTTTAGAGTAAGGATACTTACATCTTTGCACTTTTGCTTTCTTTGGCAAGAATTTGGTTCTTTAAAACAGGGCATGCTCATATCATAGCCTGTTCTCTTTTTATGTGTACATAGTTGGACTCTGCCTGCAGTGATAAATTCAGATGATTTTGATAAAATTGACTAGTCAGTTCAAGTTCAGTAATACATCAATTTTGAGATCTTCATTGAATTGATTATGCTTTATCTTTCATGTCTTGACACATCTGTAAATATGAATTTTAAATCACATTTATTTCAGATTAACTTTGTTCAAAGTAGGCATTGTGCTTTTTATTGGACACACAATTCAATACGGTTCTTGGACTAGTGTTTGGTTTTAGACTTTATGGTTTTGTTAGGTTGAAAGGTACATTCTGGTATAATCTTTCAGCATATGGACACATCTAAATTTGTTTTCCAGGTGAGAATGAAGGAGTACTGTTTATAATCTTTTGTTACTATATTTTTTTGATTCTAAATGTAAATTTTATTTATTAAAAAAATAAAGTTGCTTTTTATTTATTTAAAAATTTATTTATTTATCTGAGAGACAAAGACAGCTTTATTCCCTAAATGTTTGCAGTAGCCAGCAGTAGGCTGGGCTGAAGCCAGGAGCCAGGAGCTCAGTCCAGATCTTCTGCATGGTGTCAGGTACCCATTACTTGAGCCATTTCTTGCTGCCTCCCGGTTTGCACACTGCCAGTAAGCTGGAGTCAGGAGCTAGAATCAGACCCAGGATTGAACCCGAGTACTCTGATATGGGACCCTGGTGTTATTCTAGGCCAAGCACCTACCCATAAAGGTACATTTTAAAAACATTTTTAGATTTGAAAGGCAGACAGGATAGACAGAGGCAGAAATCTTCCATACCCTGGTTCCCTCCAGAAATGTTCACAATAGCCAAGTCTGGGCCAGGCTGAAACCAGCAGTCGGTTAACTAAATCAGGGACTTTTACATGGCAGCAGGGACCCAGGTACTTGAGCCCTCACTGCTGCCTCCCAGGGTGCTCATTAGCAAGAAGCTGGCATGGTAAGTAGAGCTGGGATTTGAACTCAGGCACTCTAATGTGGCATGCATGTGTCTCAATCTGCATCTTAATTGCTGTGCCAGACACCTGCCCTGATTTGTAAAGTTTTTAACCTTGTGAAGTCAGGAAGTGTTTTATAATTGTTATATACTTTTGTTTTATTGATGATGTGTCTTAAAATCAACAGTTGATTGATTAGAGTCTTATGCATAGTACATATGACCATTTATTTGCAATGGCAGTGTGTTTTGTAGAGACTGTACTGATATTTAAACACTTTGCATGTTTCTTGAGAATGAGTTCATTTTAGAATGTTTGGCCAATTGATTCAATTGGTTAGAAAAGGAATTCTTCGGTGACTGAGGAGTGCAGACTGTAGGGGAGTATAGAAAGTCCCAAAGTGTGATGGAGGGTTTTTATTTATTTGTTTTTTTTAGTAACTACTAAGAAATAACCTTTGTAAATCTCCATGTCCACATATCCATATCCTTGACCCTGAGTGAGTTACTGAATTTTCTTTAAGCCAGGATATATGTTCATGTGTGTACTTTAAGTGTACATATACAGTGCTTTTACTTTCCTCAGAACCATTAGTCCAGTATGTTGGTTTTAAAATGAGTGCTTGGGGCCAACCATTTGACCCAGTGGTTAAGACGCCACATACCGCACCAAAGTGCCTGGGCTCATTTCTTGGCTCTGGCTTCTGACTCCTGCTTCTCACCAGTACCTACCCTGGGAGGGAGGCAGCAGTGATGACACAGGTCGTTGGGTCCCTCACACTCACATGGGAGACCTGGGTTGAGTTCTTGGCTCCTGGCTCTGGGCCCTGGCCTGGCCTTCTCCTGCCGTTGCAAGCATTTATGGAGTGAACCGGTGAGTAGGAGTTCTCCTTGCCTGTCTATTTCTCTCTCAACTAAAAATGAATGCTTTCTATCTTCTCCATTGTGTATAATAATTTCGATACCATCTTTTTCAGTTAAATTTGAATAAATAATGATTGTTAAGGTACTCCCCCCATCTCTCCCCTAACCCCCATTTAAGCAAACAGTAGTCCCACACAGTGCTCTTCTTCTTATATGTAAGTTTTTCCTGGAGCAGTTAAAAGTGTTAGGTGAAATCACACAAACTGAAATTCAGTTTGTATTTTGTTTCTGACTTGTCTTAGAAATGAACTATGTGTATGCAGTTGCTGACTTCAGCATCATAGTAACCTAAGACGTGGCACTGTCTGGAAATTTAGGCAGTTGTCTAGTTGGTTTATATCTGAAATAGTTTTGTCTTAAAAGTTCTGATAAGCGGAAAAGTCTTTTTGTTTGACTTAGCAAGATAATTGCCAGCCTTTGCCATAGTGGTGTAAATAGCCCCAGTTTACTTAAAGAAAAAAGCCTTTTATTTCTTTGAAAGGCAAAGATAGCAGACTTACACACAGGCATACTGCTGTGCAGTACTTGTGCATACTGCTTTATTCCCCAGGTGACTGCAGCAGTTAGAACTGGGCCAGGCCCAAGCCTGGAGCTGGGAGCTCATCCAGATGCTCCCACTTGGGTGGCAGGGACCTAACTGCTTGAGCTTTCACCTGCTGCCTCCCAGGGTGAGCATTAGCAGGAAACTGGAGTCCGAAATAGAACCCAAACGCAAACCTAGGCACTGCAATATGGGTTGCAGGTGCCCTAAGCAGTCGTCTTAACTGCTGTGCCAAACACCCATCGGGTTATCTTCTTTTTTAAATGAACACTGATAAAAGAGTATTACTTAGAAAATCCTGTGGGATTTGTTTAATTCACTTCTAATCGTTTAAGATCATCATCTACATGTGGGAATTATTGATAATTTTTTCATTTTCCTGCAACATAAGGAACAAGTGCCTGAAATCGCTACCTTCCTTATTTCACACATTGAGCCTAAGAAACTTAATACAAAACATGATCTTTTGAGATAGAACTGAATTGCTGTCGTTAAAAACAGCAGGACATCTTGCAGTCATTTAAATGGCAATTCTTAGTGTAATCTTCTGTCAAGAGAAATACAACCATTCTAAGATAATAGTGTCTCAAAATATATTTTAATATTTTGACCCATTGCTCAGTTTTGTTGAATTTATCAGTAAATTGCCTTTTGTATTGAGTAATATAATTTGGAATTATAGTTATCTGGAGGGGTTCAAGTTCTGTCATAGAATTCCATGAGCAGAAAAGTATGATTTTTCTTTTTCTAAAACCAAAAGGGGCAGTATAAGCATAAAAAGCAAGATGTTCTTTGAAAATCCCAAAGAAGTTCTTTTATGTTAAAAATAATTTTCTTGGCCGGTGCTGTGGCTCAACAGGCTAATCTTCCGCCTTGCGGCGCGGGCACACCGGGTTCTAGTCTCAGTCAGGGCGCTGGATTCTGTCCTGGTTGCCCCTCTGACAGGCCAGCTCTCTGCTGTGGCCTGGGAGTGCAGTGGAGGATAGCCCAAGTGCTTGGGCCCTGCACCCCATGGGAGACCAGGAGAAGCACCTGGCTCCTGCCATCAGATCAGCGCGGTGCGCCGGCCGCGGCAGCCATTGGAGGGTGAACCAACGGCAAAGGAAGACCTTTCTCTCTGTCTCTCTCTCTCACTGTCCACTCTGCCTGTCAAAAAAAAAAAAATTTTTTTTTCTTTGACAGTTTAAGCATATTCTTTTGAATGCCTGTTCTTTAGTTCTCTGAGTTTAAAAACAATTTCTGAAAGTTATTTATTTTTCTGGTAACAGATCAAGCAATACAGACATTTTTTTTTTGATGGGAAGCAACAGTTTTTTGTGCAGCTTGCCCCCAATAGTCCCAAGTCCATTTGCTTGAAGCAAACTCTTTGAGCTATCTTTGGATTTAGTCCTTCTGTTGATTTTTTGCATATCTCTAAATAATATCCTTGTTTCTTATTTGTTGAATTGTTAACTAAAATAATATCTTTTGACCCTCTGCTCTTAAATATGTGTTTAATATGTTTATCCATTTCCTTCCTTCCAGTTAATGATAGTGATATTACAAAAGATTGTTGGTTATCTTTATACACTAAAGAATATATTTAAGCCTCTGTTGCTTAAAATTTCAACAGCATTTCTCAATTGCTTACTTTGCAAAGTGGAATATTAATACTTTATTCTGTCTACTTATTACTGTCCCTGGTCTATTTTTAGCTGGTTTCTATTAGCTGCACTTAATTTTTTATTTTTTGTATTCAAAGTTAATACCATTTACATTGTAGAAGTGCAACTGCAGTCTTCTGTGTTTTTGTTATAAACAAAAGGCCAATACATTATTTATACTAAATATTTAATGCTACACAAAATAGCATATTAGGATTGGGGTTCCTGTGAATCCAATGTTATAATCCCTGGACTACCCAGTGAGACCCGTTTAGGCAAAACAGATCATAGCTCTTTTCTTTTCCCCTTAACGTTTCTCTCTTGATAAAGTTATATTACATTTTTGCTTCTTACTTGATGAATGATTGATTTCTTTTTTTTTCTTAAAGATTTTATTTATTTATTTGAGAGGTAGAATTACAGACAGTGAGAGGGAGAGACAGAGAGAAACGTCTTCCATCTGCTGGTTCACTCCCCAAATGGCTGCAACAGCCCGAGCTGCGCTGATCTAAAGCCAGGAGCCAGGAGCTTCTTCTGGGTCTCCCACACGGGTGCAGGGGCTCAAGGACTTGGGCCATCTTCTACTGCTTTCCCAGGCCATAGCGGAGAGCTGGATGGGAAGAGGAGCAGCTGGGACTAGAACTGGTGCCCATATGGGATGCCAGTGCCAGGTGGAGGATTAACCTACTGCACCGCAGTGCCGGCCCATGAATGATTTCTTTTTAACAGCTTTTTATTTTTTCTTGTGGGTTTCTGATTTCTTCCCCCCCCCCCCAACCCCTTAAATTTTCACTGATTATACACTTTGCAACCTGCTATGTCTTTCTCAACCTGTTTGATTTATACCCATCATTGTCTTGCAGAAATAATGCTGAAATTTCTCATCCTTTTGTAACTACTCCCCTGTTTCTTTGTTTCCTTTCCCATTTTCTGTATCTCCCCCCTTCCCAGTTGGGGTCCTGAATGGGTTGGAGGTTAATGTGTATATGCTCAGTTTGCTGTCTTTAACCTGGACCTACCCATTCAGTTTTGAACTACATTTTATACTTCTGTGTGAAATCCATACAAGTTGTTCTGTATCTGATCTTTGAGATGTGTATCATTTAGTTACAGTCATATGACTTTGTGTGAATATAAATACATCATAAAATCTATATTAGAAGGAAATTAAGGTTTGTTAAAGATAAAAATGATACAGAGTTTGTCCTAGTTAATGTCTTTATTTTATGGGACACACAAGTTAGGCACAGAGAGAGCACAAGCGAGCGTGCGCAGGTGCAAGTGGTATTTTTGCCCAAGGACTCAATTAATGGCATAGCAGAATTAAAATGAAAGTTTTTTGGCTTTCAGTTTATTAGTCTTGCTCTGATTCATAATACCTCCCCAACTTTAACTCACATGTTTAAAGAAGTGAAAATTACATTAGTAGCATGCAATACACTGAATAAGTTCGTTCCATTCCTATTGGAGGAGTCCTATTTATTCTAGTAGCTCTGGTTGTTGTTTTCAAAAGACATAGAATGAAATTTTGTGAATATAAATGTTTTTATTCAGAGTCTTGTTAAGATATTTTAGTCAGTTATCAGAATACTATCACAATAATTACCAGAGACAGGCATCCAGCTGTTAATAATCTCATTTAAAAACCAAGGCAAAGGAAAATAAATGGTTTTGAGAATTTTTAAAATAAAGCCTAAGCTTAATAAGGCACGGATGATAGTTAGAGATTGCTAAGTACAGTCTAAGAAAACAGTGTAGCAGTGGCTGGCACTGTGACGTAGAGGGTAAAGCCACCTCCTGCAGTGCTGGCATCCCATAAGGGCGCTGGTTTGAGTCCTGGCTGGTCCACTTCCAATCCAGCTCTCTGCTATAGCCTGGGAAAGCAGTGGAAGATGGCCCAAGCCCTTTGGCCCCTGCACCCATGTGGGAGACCCGGAAGAAGCTCCTGGCTCCTGGCTTCAGATTGGCACAGCACCGGCCATTGCAGCCATTTGGGGAGTGAACCAGCGGAGGAAAGACCTCTCTCTCTGCCTCTCCTTCTCTCTCTGTGTAACTCTTTCAAATAAATAAATGTCTTAAAAAAAAAAGAGTATAGCACTGATTGCCTTTGAATATGCAAATAGCTTTCTGGATAGAGTTAAAAATATAGTAGAAAATAATACATGGGGAAGGAAGCAGACTTTAAACTTTTCTCCCTCTTTGCATAAAGCTCATGCGATGACGTGATGGTAATTATTCCTGTAATATTAGGGTAGCTCTTGCTCGGGAGGTATGATGTCCAGCGTGAAAGCCCAGCTTGCCTGTCACTTAGAGGCTTCAGGCAGGAATCCCTGTGTATTTGATAAAGTAGTTCTGGGAATTCATCCCTGAAACTATTATCAATTGATTGGATCAGTTTGCATTTAACTTCTTATCAGTTTTCCATCCTAGTTGAGGATTTTCTAGTAAAAATCAGGAGTTAGAATAATCTATAGTGTTGCAGAAGCTTCCTATTTACCATTTTAAAAACTGTGCTGCTGTATATTGTATTAGTATTTCAAGTTTAAAAATGCACAAAAGGAAATAGTACTATTAAAGTATCACAGTTAAATGAAATGAGGTGGACAGTTGACTTAGCAGTCAAGATGCCCACATCCCACATCCCACATCCGTACCTGGGTTTGATACTCGGCTCTGGCTCCTGCCTGGAGCTTCCTGCTAATGTGGACCCTGGAGGCAGCGGCAGGGGCTCAGATAATTGGGTTCCTGAGCCTCAGCTTCAGCCTGGCCATTGCTGGTATTATGGGAGTGATCAGCTAGCTGAGAGGAGGTGCTCTTTCTTCACATTCTCTCTGCCTCTCAGATAAGAAAGAGAGCGCTAGGGGGAGGGAGAGAGATTTTTTTTTGTATTAAGAGAACAGACATTTTAATATAATGTTCTTTGTTTGTATTTTAAAGAATTCAGAAGGAACTTGCAGAAATTACACTGGACCCTCCTCCCAACTGTAGGTAAGTACTTAAGGATTTCAGTGTATCTTTTGCGGTGCGGTTGAACTCTTGGTGTGATGTGAAACTGCTATGGTAGTCTGCTTAATTAGTAAAACCCTCATTGTAGTTTAGACTTAACTGTGGAAGACAGTATTTGTTGTCTCTGTGCAGAAACAGAATATTCAGTAACTGTGTTTGTGATGGTAGAATGGAGTTGCTCAAAGTAGTGTAATGCAGTAACAACGTGATAAAATGACAGGGTAACAAATAGAATTTTTTTTCTGGCATAAGTGTTAGGACCTTAAATTATTTTTTAAATTATGAAATAATAATGTGGTTAAAATACTTGCTATTTGATCAGTATTCAGTTGTTGTTTTGTTGGAAATAGATTTTTTTTTAAAAGTAAAGGAACATTAAACAGTAGTCTTCTTGGTGTACATTATTTTTCATGACTGTTGGTTGTAACTGAGAATGCATGTTTTGAGGCTATCTTAACATAAAACACACCTTTCATAAATGCGTGCCCCCTGTTTTCTGGGTGCTGCTTACTTAGAGGAAACCAGGTGCTTGCTTGGAGATGGTTAATGTTGTACAAGTACCAGAGGAAGGAGAGAAAAATAGCTTTCTGTCTTATGTTGTATCTTGGGTCTGGTGCAGTATTTGGAAGATGACTGACTTTTTAAGGCATTTATTTTGGTTTTGACGTTAGGTTAGTGCTGGAACCAGGCCAACATGGAACTTCTATAATTTAAATTGATGTCTTATGTTGAAGGAGAAGGCAGATTAAATGAAAATTCAATCCAACATTGAATGGAAGTAGAATTTATTGTTTGGTGTGATTTCTGGTTTTGCTGACCTCATTTTAATGTGAAAAAATGTAACTATAAATATTAAAAAGTAAACATTTTGAAGATCATTATATTGATATTTGGCTCGTTTAAAACTGTTTCGTGTAAGAAAAATTCTAATAAAGTTTATTATGTTGTGGTCAGTCTAATACAGTTCTTTACACAAGAGTCATGTATAGTATATAAACTTGTAGTAAAAATGTTCAAAGAATGTTTCATTCAACTAGAACAAATATCTCTTTGTTAGGTAAAATTATATAACAGAAGACTTAATCACACTTAAGGCCGTGTTATTATCCAAGCTGTTTCAGATGGCAGATTGTTGCTTAGCTTTTGGTGGCCAAGTCACGTAAATGGATTGATTTGTGGAAAAAACTCCACTTTGAATTAAATCTAAAATCGCTTGATTCTTAGAATAGTATTTAATGGTCTGAATCTTTTTAAAATAAGCTATATTACATATTATTTTTATAGCTATGTAGACAACTGGATTTTTTAAATATGTGACTTTGTTATTCTTCTTTGCCTAAGTTATGACAACAGATTATGGGCAAAATAAACTAATTACTTTGTTTTAATGAGTTTGAGGCCCATTTCTGATAAATGAAATCTACATATAATGTGATATAGATTGTTTCAACTTTGCTATTGGGTATTTTATTTTCTAATACATTGAATAATTTAATTTAGCTTTCACTTACTACAGATAATAATTCATCTCCCATTGAACCAATATTGTAAACATGCATGAAAACTTAGGAGACCAAAGAAAAGAATTACATCATGCTTACTATTTACATAAAGAAATAATTGAAGCATGGCTTTATTTAAAGTAAAAAGGCTTTAGTGTCATCTGCAATTTGGAGGTTTACTTTTTCATTGAACCATATTAAATAATGATATCATTACTGATTCAAACAAAGCTAAACATGTATAATAGTTTTTCATTTTTAAATGTAGAAATCACACGTAATAAACCTTTCAGACAGTTTTAGGAAAGCTATGTAGTTCAGTTGATTTCCAGGCTTATGGGAGTTTGCAAGGAAATCCCCCTGTGGTTTGAAGATTGGGCAGCCACTAACTGTGCCTTACAAGTTAAGTCTGCAGTACAGTGGCTTTGGCTCCTTTTGTTGATCCTAAAATAGTTGCTTGGATTGGGTCAGGCAGAGAGAAAGATCATTTACCTTTATACAGTGCTTCCTTGGCAAGCAGAGGATCCTCTGTGCTATGGTTGATTGGTAAGTGGTGATTAGTTTTACATTTCCTGTGTGCCTGTGCTACTTCACCAAAATGTTTGGTATACTTGTTAAGTGGATTACTGTGGTCTTTGGATTGTTTGGTGTCAAATATTTCTATGTGGTTTATAGTAAATCTGCCCCTATATTTCAGTGAAAATGTGGTTATTATCTTCAGAAAGACAAGTTAGAGTATAATTATAGTTTGGCTTATTTTTGACCGAAGCTAATACTTACTGCTTTTGTGGTTGGTTTTTAAAAGTCTTGTGCTGCCTTCCTGATGACTCTAATGAATTATTTGCAAAAATGAGCAAACTAAAGCTCCTTCCAAATAGAAAAAGCCAGAGTCCCTTCCTTAGCAAGTCATATCTGAGTTCAGAAGAATTCATTCCCTTCGTTCTCCCTTTGCCTCTTCCAGAATACATGTCTCTGAAAACCCTGCCTTTTTTGGTTTCTTAGCTATCACAGCTGAAGATTATGTGTGAGGAAACATCTGTGGGTTTACCTGGTTAGACAGGCAGAATGGAGGATTTAATTCATTGGTTAGCTGTGTGGGGGTGGGGGCGTTTCTCACTCCACTTAGAATGTGGTTTATCCTATTTTCTGGACCCTTAACAGACTAGTACCATCCAGTTCTGTGTGTCTATCAGATTAGATATGGGACCTCTGAATTTTGGTGCGTCTCTTAAGTGGTGCCTGATTAAGCAACTCGTGTAATCAAAATGAACCATGTACTTAAGTATTGTGTAAATTTGTCATTTGAATTATATTGGTAATATAAAATCTCCCTGAATTGTATCATTCAATGTAGATAGATATGTTTATGTAAGGCATTTTTAGAGGAAGTTACTCTGATAGTTTTCATTAATTTTTTTCAGATTTTGAATAAAAAGTGTTTTGAAAGCATATCTACAAATGATTTCCTAGATTGAATTTTATGTTCTGTAGGAAATGTATGCTTGACATCTTTCAGTTTTCCTTTTTGTTGTCCTTGAATGAGATAAACATGCAGTAATACAGTTTTATTTGAAACTGGATTAAAATTTTCTTAATGGTGTTTTTCTACATTTTGGTTTACAGACCAAGTGTTAATAATTTCTATTTAAAAAGTCATAGTGTCTGTAAACCCATAGGTACAGAAAATATCCACTATTGGAGTGAAATTTTGTATATACTTAGAAGATTTCCTAGAAATAGTAGAATGTATTTTTGCTTGGCTTTAGCTCTTCTGTTGTATAACATAACTGACCCATGACATTTGTAAGGGCTCTATTCTGAGGTCTCTGCAGAACCATAAATGTTTTCATATTACTAGCAGAGATTGGGGTGGCTGGGCTGTTGGGTACAATTGCTCCTTACTTTAGCTTAGCCAGATGAAGTAAGTAAAATTCATGCTATATATTCTTACAGAGCTCATAACAGTTAGAATTGATGCCCCTTATATAAGCCTACATGTTGTGTATTTCACAGTTCTTCAAAAGTTATCAAAAGCACAAATGTTAAATCAGTGAATGCCAGTGTGTTCATTTATATTTCCTTTGTGTTAGTGAAAAACTGGTAGCAAATGGGCCAATCTCTAAATAAAAATTAAAATTTTTGTCATCTAGAGGATAACTTGTTCTGTTTAGCAAAGATGCTAAGTTCAAGTTCTGATATGGTCTGACACTACTAAAATTTAGGTAAGTAAGTATGGGAACAATAGAGGATCCTTACTACTTTTTGAAGGTAGAGGCTGAGGTATAATGACATTTGGATTTTGATTTTTGATGTAGTAATTGAGCAGCTAAAAGGAGGAGAAGAATAAAAAAAAGATCCTGAAATTACACCAGCAGTTTGTACTTTTCATTTTAAGTGTTTCAAGGGTCTGCTATTGGACACTGGCTCTGCTTTTCTTCTTCTTTGTCAAGAAGAAGCTTTTTTGAGATACACAGTACAAAATCCACTCTACTTAGGTGTTTAGTATAATCACAGAGTTGTGCAGTCTTCACAGTTTTGCAACATTTGACTAATCCAAAAAAGATACAGTATGCCTTTTAGCACTTGCCTCTTCTCCATTTTGTCCCAAACTTCTCTGCTCTCATCTCCATGCAGCAGTTCACTTTCTATCTTGGACATTTGCCGTATCTGAACATTGGCTATAAATGGGATCATACAGTAATTTTGTATGTGAGAGAGACTGGCTGCTTTTATAAAGTATTCTGTTTCTAAGGTTCATGAATGTTGTAGCATGTATCATACTTTATTCCTACTTGTTGCCAAATAATACTGCATTTTTGTGGATATACCGCAGGTTATCCACTCATGGATAACTCATGTTATCCACTCATCACTTTATGGACAATTAGGTTATTTCTACTTTCTGGCTATTATGAATAATGATGCTTTGAACATTTGAGTGCAAGTTTTTGGATATTTATTTGGTTTTATTTTTCTTGGGTATATACCTAATTAAGAGTAGAATTGCTGGGTCACTTATTCCAAGTTGCTGTTTAACATTTGGGGGACCTGCCATCTTGTATTCCAAAGTGACTACATTATTTTACTTTCTTAACAGTACTGTGTGAGGGTTCCAGTTTCTCCACAGTGTTGGTGATTGTCCACAGTGTTATTGTCCATCTTTTTGACAGCCATTTTAGTAAACATGAAGTAGTATTTCATTGTGGCTTTGATTTATATTACTCTGATAGATAATGATGATTATCATATGTTGGCCAATTGTATATCTTCTTTGAAGAAATGTATTTTAAATTCTTTTCCCATTTTTTTTTTTTGGTTGTTGCTGTAAGAGTTCTTTATGTATTTTGATTTAAGTCTTATATATCAGATTAACAATTTGCAAATATTTTCTCTTGTGAAATTTTTTAACTTTCTTGGCTTTTGAAGCATAGAACTCAATCTGGGTCTCTCCATGGCTGGCAGGGTCCCAAGAATTGGGCCATCTTTCACTACCTTCCCAGGCACATTAGCTGGGAGCTTAGTTGGAAGTGAGCTGCTGGGACTCATAGCATGCTGGCAATGCAGGCAGTGGCTTAACCCACTGTACCATAAAACCAGCCCTCAGTACAAACCTTTTTATTTTTGATGAAATCTGATTTCTTTTGTGGCTTGTGTATAGGGGTCATATCTAATAAACTTGTTTAATTGAAGGCCACAAAGATTTATGCCTGTATTTTTCTTCTTAGAAGTTTACAGTTTTTGCTTTTATATTTAAATCCCTGATTATTTTTAAATTAATTTTTATGTGGGATGAGAGTCCAACTGCCTTTTTTTTTTTTTGTCTTATAGAGAACTATGTGTTGAAAAAAACTATTTTCCCCAGTGAATTATCTTGATACCCTTGTTGAAAATTAGTAGGTCATCAGGGCCAGCCTTGTGGCATAGCAGGTTAGGTCATCACCTGCTACACCAGCGTCTCATATGGGTGCTGGTTGGAGTCCCAGCTGCTCTACTTTGAATCCAGCTCCCTGCTGGTGCACCTGGGAAAGCAGTGGAAGATGGGCCCCTGCCACCCCTGTGGGAGACCTGGATAAGGCCGCTGGATCCTTTGGCCTGGCTCTGTCCTGGTTGTTGCAGCCATTTGGGGGAGTGAACCAGTGGAGAGAAGATTCTCTCTCTCTCTCTCTCTCTCTCTGTGTCTCCCTTTCTTTGTAACTCTGCCTTTCAAATAAAATAAATACAACTTTTTTTTTTTTTTAAATCAGTGGGTCATAAATGTGGAAATTTACTGCTAAACTCCCAAATCTATTCCATTGATCTTATACTGGTAACACAGTCTTGATTACTGTAGCTTTTTGATAAATTTTGAGTTTGAAAGTCTGAATCCTCAAATTGGTTTGCTCTTCATTCTCTAAGCATAACCACTATCTCACCTTACTGATGATTTGAGACGTTTACTAGAAGTGTGTTTTCCTGATCACAGAACAGATGTTATGTAAGGAAAATGTATGTGGGAATTAGATTTTTTGAAACTGTATTACAGAACAGGAAAGTATTGAGAGAGAAATTGAGAACAGTATCTAAATCGGTGTGATCTCTAAAAAGAGCTGCCACTGTGAAAACCTAATTATTTTCCTTTTCTTGTTATTGTAATGTTTGTATAGCATTTTAGCTTTTGAAGATTTTCATATGGGATGTCATTTAGTCTTTTCAATCTCTCTGTGGGATTCTTAAAGTTAAGCAACTTGCTCAGGGTTGCAGTGCTAAAAATGGTTGATTTGAATTTAAAACCAGGTTTTTTTTGTCTTTCATCCCTTTCCACCTGTGACCAGATAACACATTTAAAATTTAAAATTACATTTGTGAGTAGCTACTTGTGGTTAAGGAAAAAAAAAAAACCATAAAAAAATCAACATGTAAAGCAGTCTGAAATAGCATTTGTGCTATGCTTGATTTGTATTTCTGGATTTCATGATATGGTATTTAGCTGGAACAGTTTGAAAAATAATTCTCTAAATATAGTGATTTCTATCATATCCCCTTGTGTATTTGTGTGTTTATTGGTGTTATTATTATTGGCATATGTCCAGGTAAAGATTTCTTTACATTTGACAGTCCTTAACTTGATGTTTGCAGATGTCTGCAGTTTTAATGCCAAGTTGGTTTTTCCCTGTTATGCAGCCTGATTCTGGGTCACCTCCCTCTACAGTTCAGTTCAGTATTTATTGAGGGCTTAATGTTAGCTCTATGCTAGGCCAAGTGTAGACTACAAAAAGATATCCAGATGTGGTTCCTAATCCTGAAGATCTGGTTACAACTAATAAGACATAAATATACTTAGAGAACCATGTAAGTAGGTCATACTGTGAGAATAAAGTGGGTTCTGGTATTTATTAAGCTGAGAAATCAATTAGGGAAAACTTCTCAAAGGAATAAAGTGAACTAGGGACATTGAAGAATGGGTAGGATTTGGAAAGGTGTAGAAGGAAATAGGAGTGGTAAGAATGAGTGCAGGCAGAAACATGAAGAGATACAGTAAAGTTGTTTTGGGACGGAGAGGTCAACAGGTTATCCTTACCACGTGTGAGTTAGGATTTGTTAAAGGATAGCTAGGAAAAGTGTTGAAATTACTAGTGACTGTCATTTGAGATTTAAGTATAGAGTAGAAGAATAGAATTATAATTTTGAATAAAAATTTTGTTGTAAAAATTAGGTATGGAGTATAGGAGGATGTGAAGGGGAAGATACACAGAGTTATGGAGTCTACTGAGGAAGTGGTTTTATGGGGGCAGCAGATGGAGGCCCTGATGATGTGATCCTAGAGATGAAAGAAGACAGAAAGGAGTGGAACTTGGAGATCTTTTCTAGCTGGCAGATTTGTTGCTAGTGTGGTTTTTAAGAGACAGTTAAGGAGTGAAGGATGACGCAAGTGCTCAGTACGTGTAGATGAAGAGAATGGTGGCACTGGTGGCAGAAACTTGTTTGTCTCTGTGGTCTCTGCACATCAAAATTGAGACAACTTCCTTCAGTTTGGCTGTCTTGAAGCTCAAATCCTCACTTTGCTCCTCAGTTTTATTAATTAACAGATTTTTTTTAGAAATAGAAACCTTGGTCTTCGGTAGCATTTTATTTATTTATCCCTTTTCCCCTTTTTATATCCCTGCCTTCATTTTGTTATTTAATGCCACAAAATTTTTTGTAAGCCAGCATCAGGTCTTTCTGGAGCATTGCATGTTACCAATAAATATACTATGTATAGCTGAAAGTTTATGTGAATGTGTGTGTATTTAGAAAGCATCATTAGGAGGATGATGACATATTTAGAGAGAATCATTTATATGACAAAATTTGAATATACCTTGGAGGCTTGTGTCATGTAGGGTACTGAACGATTCATATCCATCTCAATTTTCTTTGATACAGATAGTCAAGGAATTTTTTTTTTTTAACTTCAAGAGTTCTTGATTCAGTTTCTGTGGTTTTGAGTGTTTTTGTATAGACTTTATGAAGAAAAAGACTGTTTAAATAATATTGAAATGCACAGAGTGACTAACACAGTTAAGGAGACTTGTTTGGAATCGCAACTGCAGGTTGGATAGCTTCAAGGTTGGGATTTGTGTACGGTGTGATAGAGAATGAGAAAAAGCATGGTGACACCTTATGTTGTATTGGTGGTTTAGAATTCTGAGTTTCAAGCTTGTTTATATTCTTATTTTATACCTTTTTTCATGATTTTTAAGTTGAGCTTCCTTTTATTGATGCCAAGAGTATGTACATAGTTTTCTTTTTGATTTTACCTTAAGACTGACTTTTCACCTTAGCACAACCAACATGGAGTTTACTGGCTGGATACTTGCTAGTTCAAATGGGGGGAACTTTATGTGGAATTATTTACTATCATATACCTTCAAAACTGTAGCAAGGGAAGTCATAATGACTCCAATAAAACTATCAAAAATTTCTTGCTTTTTGCTTCAGAATGTTATTTGTTTGTCTTTAACCATAGATTTGAAAATATTTGTTTGCTAATAAAAGAAAATGTTGAATGATTAAGTTTAGTGCCCATTAGTTGTGATCTTTCAATGTTTTGTTTTTTTCCCTGTTCTTTACAGCTTTAGGAACGTTACAAGATAGTGTCTGGAAAAGGTATTAAATGATCATACTGGGATTATATTTTATAAGACAGCAGAAAGTTTTATCGTTTAGTTTGCCCAGCTTTATAACTGGTTATTATTTTGGATTTATTACCTAAGCTCTTTTGATAGAAAGATTATATTACTCTCTAACATGTTAATATTTTCATTCTCATAGCTGTTTTAGCATTTAAGATACCCTGAAAACTATTCTTTCATATATCAAAATAATTTCAGTGATTACTACATTTATCAATCTAAATATTTTTTGTAAATGAAACATTATTGAATGACTATTCAACGTTTTGTTACTTTATTTTTAGAACCATGCAAATTTTGATTTTTCCATTTGCTTTTTGGACTGTGTTTTAAATGTTCGTTTAGAATTGTCTAAGAGGGTGTATGTACTTTAGGGACTTAATGGGATGCTTTTATTTTTTATTTCATTATTCTTACAGATTTAGTTATTTATTTGAAAGTTAGTGCTACAGAGATAGAGAGGGAGCAGACAAAGAGAGAGCCTCCATCCTGCATCTGCTGGTTCACTCCTTAGATGGCTGCAGCAGCTGTTGCTGGGGCAGGCTGAAGTCAGGAGCCAGGAGCTTCTTCTGGGTCTCTCATGTGGATAGCAGCGCCTCAGAACACTTGGACCCCCTTCTGCTGCTTTTCCCAGGCCATTAGCAGGGAGCTAGATGGGAGGTGGAGCAGCCAGGATGTGCCCATATGGGCATGCTGGTGTAGCAGGCAGCGGCTTTACCCTCTAAGCCACGGGCCAGCCGTGGGAGTCTTCTAAAGATAGATCTATCTTTGGTAGAAGCAGCACATTATTCTAAAATGTATAATAGAATCAGGTAAAGCCATAAGCCAAAATTCATCTTCTAGTCTAATACACAGTAGATAGACTATCTGTATGCTCTCCTATATGTAAGAGGAGATGTAGTCATGGTTCAAATGACCAGAAGTTCAAAATGACCCTCATACCACATCAGGATTTCTGTTTACCATCTTCTGCGCTCACTGCCTGGAAGCCAGCACTACCCTCTGCAGTCCTCACTGTCGTCAGCTCTCCTGAAGCTTCACATTGAACTCTCGATTCACTCGGGCAGGAGCTCTTGCTTTATTCCCCGTATTTCAGATCTTAGCATTCAGTCGGCACTGACTAAATCTATGAGTAAATACGATTAATTATAGTAGGGAGATCTCCGCTGTTGGAGCGCTCCAGTATCCGAGGCAGTGTGCTAAGTGCATTTACCAGCATTGTCTTATTTCATTTTCATGACTATCCTTGAGATAGCTGCTGGTTTTACACAGCGTTTTACAGGAGAGGTTTAGTGACTCACCCCAGGTCACACAGTGAGTAAGCAGCAGAACTAGGATTTCAACTTTGTCACTTCTGACTTCAGAGCTCAAGTGTTCTCAGGCCTTGCCGTGCTGTTGGCGTTTGTGAAGTTGATACAGAACAGTAGTGCAGAACAACCTAGCCCGTTTTCTTCTGTGGAAGTGTTCCGTGCCTGCACTGCTCAGCACAGCAGCCACTGGCCACGTGAGTGTGTGGCTGTTGAGTGCTGGAAAGGTGGCTAGTCCAGCTGAGTAACTGAACTTTGAATTTGAATTTGAATAACCATGTATGACTGCTAAGTACTGTATGGAGCAGCACAGACTTGGAAAAATAGCTTAGAAAGCATTTATTTATTTGAAGCCAGGGTGACAGAAAGGGATCTTCCATCCGGTGGTTCACTCTACAAATGCTTATACCAGCAGGGTGGGGTCAGGTTGTAACCAGGAGCCAGAACTCCATCTGTTCTTCCACGTCAATGACAGGAACCCAGGGACTTGGGCCATCGTCTTTTTCCTCCCAGGCGCACTAGCAGGAAGCTGGGTCAGAAGATGGGTGGGATTTGATCCTGGATGTTGCAGTGAGGGATGTGGGTGCCTTTAGTGATGGCCTAACCCATTGCACCACAATGCCTGCCTCATAGGAAAATAACTTTTTAAGTTTAAACATACACTTATATTTAAATATCAGTTAAGTTTCAATTATTAGGTTATTTTGACCATCTTTTTTTTTTTTTTTTTTTTTTAGTTTGTTGTTTATTTTTATTTGAAAGGCAGAGAGAGCGAGCTGGTAAGAGCACTAGAGTGATCTGCTCTCCAAATAGCCCTCAGCAAATGGAGCTGGGCTAGGTCAAAGCCTGGAGTCAGGAATTCTGTTCAGGTCTCTGGCATGAGTAGCAGGAACCCAACTACTGGAGCCATCACCACTGTCTCCCAGCATAGCAGGAGAGACTATAGGCAAGAGCAGAGCTGGGCCTCGAACCTAGGAACCTTGATGTTGTAAGTGGGCATCACAAGTGAAATCCTAACCTCTGCTCCACTTGCCCACACCTGTTTTGCCCTTTTTTGATGGTGCCTTTGGTTATTTATTCTACATGAGTTTGTACATATATACATATGTCCGTACTTACATAACTAGATCCTACAGAATGACTTTTGCATCTGTCTTCCTCCCAATTCAATGTTTATGTCTGATATGCTTAAATATTATTATTTCTTTTTTTTTTGAAGATTTTTATTTATTTGAGAGGTGAAGTTATTTAAAGACAGAGAGGTCTTCTATCTGCTGGTTCACTCCCCAAATGACCACAATGGCTGGAGCTGGGCCGATCAGGAGCCAGGAGCTTCTTCCAGGTCTCTCACATGAGTGCAGTGGCCCAAGGACTTGGGCCATCTTCTGCTGCTTTCCCAGGCCACAGCAGAGAGCTGGATCAGAAGTGGAGCAGCCAGGACTAGAACTGGCACATATATGGGACGCCAGTGCCACAGGTGGAGGCTTAGTCCACAATGCCATGGTGCCAGCCCCACTATGCTTAAAGCAACTTTTTTGTAGCAAAAATGACTTACCATAAATATTATTATTTCTTAGAGCATCAAACAGTGCCTTACATGTGGGAAAGATCTTTATTAATATTATAAATCTGGGGTGGGGATCCTTTTCCCTGCCAAGGGCCATTTGGATATTTATAACATCATTTGTGGGCCATACAAAATGATCAGCTTGAACGTTACCCTGCTATACATTTATTGAAGTTCAGTTCCTGCCAGCAGTTGCCTTGGCAGGGCCAGCCCAATGATTGTGGGACTTATGCAGCCCGTGGGCCAGACATTCTCCACCCCTGTTATGAAGCATTAATTGGCCAAGTTTTTATTTTAACTTTTTGCATGGAATGAAAATGATACTTTGATTCATTGTTTTCATACAGACTCAGAGGTGATTGAGACCAGAGGGCTTATGGTCTAGCATTCTGTCCATCCTGGAGGAAAGTGGGACTTTCCCAGGGACATAAAGTTCAACGACAATGCCAATACCAGCATTCAGTGCAGACAGTTCAGTGTGTGTTTATTTCATCAATAGAATTTTTACATTCTAAGCACTTAGATAATTCAGATGCAACTCATAAAAATAAGGAAAATTGGGAATTCTTGCTCATTACTATGAGGTAGGTGTATTTAAAAATAATTGGAGGGGAAGGCATTTGGCACAGTGATTAAGATGTCGCTTGGGACATGTGCATCCTGTATCAGTGTGCTTGCGTCCAAGTCCCGGCTCCACTTCTGATTCTAGCTTCCTGCTAATGCACCCTGGGGAGCAACAGTGATGCGTCAAGTATGTCAGCCCCTGCCCAAGCACTTTGGAGACTCAGATCAAGTTCTGGGCTCTGGCCTCAGCCTGTCCCAGTCCTTGGCTGTTAGGGGCATCTGAGGGAGTGAACAAGGTAATGGAAGATCTCTTCCTGTCATTCTGTCTGCCTTAAAACAAAACAAAACAAGTCCTGGAAAGCACTGACGTTACTTCACCTGGAGAGGTGAGGTGCTGTGGTAACTGTGTTAAACGGTGTTTGATTGGGCTTAACTGTTTTCAGAGCCAGGAAATGGAGGAGAGATTAAATTTACTCTGTGAGATTTTTCAGGGAGCAGAACTAGCACTGTTATAAAGTTAGAGGGAAACCATTTTCTACTTGATAAAAAGGCTCATTAATCCCGAGAAATAATGGGGGACTTTGAAGGTATAAGTGCCTACCTCTGGAGGAATTAAAGTTGAGTCTGTTGCTTCCTTCAGAAGGGTTTTCATGTGTCAGATGGGATGGAGTCCTCGAGTGGCTGTTTCCCAGCTGCTGGTCCCTAGGCAAGTGAGTATATTTTAGCTGCATTGTGCTCTTTCCACACAGGCTCCTCTCTGCCCTCTTAGAGCCTGTGGTGGGTAATTTATACAGCTTATTGACCACTTACAGCACTCTGCTTATTCACTAGCAGTTTCAGATCTGAGTTGTGAGTGAGTCTTTACCTTTGTACTTTACTGAAAACTTTAAAATTTGTAGGACAAGGAGAATCAACGTGCAGGATGTGAGGAAATCTGAGTTTGGTGTGAGGACGGGGATGTATTTGGACCCTCTGGCTGGTTAGATCCTAGTTATTACATGTTGTTATTGTAAACTCCACTTACCTGACACTGTCAAGAAGTAAGCATTTTATCGTTAATTAAATGTTAATATAAATTGAGTTATTTATATAATGAAAAATGTTGAACATTGTTTTGGTCATTATAGTTGCCTTTAAGTGTATCAGACTAACAGACTGTTCAGAACTCTCATGATCTTCCCCTCCTTTCTTTAGTCTTGGAAAAAATATTACTTGCATTGTTAGAAATTGAGTAAATGATAATGAAGAAGTATGGTTTATATGGGATGTGTTTTTACTGACATAAATTATCTATGAGCCTGAAATCTTAGAATTAAAAAAGAACTCGAAGTTTTAAAGATATCAAGTGACAGAATAAAGAAACCACCACTCTTTACACATACTTGATGACAAGTATGTGTATGTTTGATTTATAATCTTTCTGATTAAGAGACATTTCAGTTCTAGAAAAAAATGACCATCATGTCTACGTAAGGGCAATAATAATCCTGTGACCTGGTATGTCGCAGCAGAGCAATCTGAGAGCTGCATGTAAATGATGAACTGGAAGAGGGTGACAGATTCTGCTGCAAGTGCTGAAGGGAAATCTTTGCTTAGCTGAGCACAGGCGGTTTCTGACGAGTGACACAGCTGTGCATTGCTTTAAACAATTGACATTTTGGTGTCAGGCTCAACTTAGGCAAACGGAGCCCAGCAGGTGCAGCTTTTGAGACTAGGGAGCCAAGTAGGGAACAAGGGATCTGCAGGAGGGAATGACACTAGCCTGAGCTTGTAGGAACAGGGAGAGATGGTCTAGAATGAAAATGAATGAGAAAGTAGAACTGAAAGGTTTTGGGAATTGGCCTTCTGAAGATGGGACGAGATTAGACAAGTGTAGTATTTATTGCTGATTAGCTATTCTCCAGCTTAAGGTTAAAAGATTTGCTTTCTTATCCAAGCTGTTGTCTGTCACTATAATAGCTTTGCTTATAAATGATACTAAGTAGTGTTATGATCTGACTTGCAATTGGTTAGTATTTGAAGTAAGGGAAAAGGACACACAAATTTATGTTTTAAGATGAGGCAAAAAAAAAATACCCTAAATTTATTATACTGTTGCATTGGTATCAAATACTTTAGATATTTTTAGAATTCATGTAATAGATATTTTGTATCATCATAGATTCGTTAATCTATTTAAACAAAACTTTGTGCATTTTACTCTAAATTTGAGTGGCTATAAGCACTTCTGGGACTCTTCAAATGGCTTGGACTATCTTCAAGTATGTTTAGTTATTATAGTATCAAAAGAGCCTCATTATAAGTTAGAGTTGCCTAAAGAGTAAAGTGGACCCCAAAGACAACATTAGAAGTAGCCTCCTTTATTTAGGTAGCAGACTATTTTCTTGATTATTAGCATTAATGAGAAATTAATAATTCACTACAAGTGAAAATAAATAGTACTTAAAAACTGTATTCATGGAATATGAGTCTCAGATGGTATTCTGAATATATTATAATGAGTAACGTGTTTTAAATACTAAATTCAGGGTTTAAATAGCTTCTATCAAGTGTGTAAATATAGATGTTATAAAACATCTAATAAATGTTTGTCAAAATTATGTGGTTATCTGAAATTGAGTCTCTTGTCTCCTCGAATTCTGTATGGGCCAGATGTATCCACCTTTCAAGTAGGTGAAAACTGTTTAGCAGTCCTTTTAGTTTTTGAGCTCACTGAGGTATGGATAAGTGGGTTGGTTGCTGACAGAATCTCTGTACAGAAAAATACAGCTGCACATGGCTTCTGATGTCATTGTATTCCCATGCTTGAAATATTCTTTCATTCCTTGTTTGCCATCATTTTATGTGAGGTGTTTGGAGTCAGACAATACCAAATTAAATATAGCTGTGTGATCAGCCAGTTAAAGACACGTGCAAAAGTCAGGGCTGGACAAGGAGGGAGCCGTGGCAGGAGCCTAAGCCCTTGGGCCATCCTCCACTGCCTTCCAAGGTGCAGAAGCAGCGGGCTGGGCCACAAGCAGAGCTGTGAAGCCTTTAATCTGTACTCTGATACGGGGTACTAGTGTTGCAAGCAGCGGTTTAAGCCACTGTGCTACAACGCCGGCTCCTGGAGAGTTTTGACTAATCTACAAAGTAGAGCCTGTATTTTAGGAGGTACTTTTTGAGATAAGAGATTAAGTAGGTTTAAATTGATATTTATGTGTTTATAACATTTAAATTTGTAAATTAAACATAGTCCGGATGTGGGATTGATGCTCCACAGGCTATAGGAGGCTTGGAAAGCAGGAGAGTCTATTGCCCTACCGATTCTAAGGGCTTAGGGTTTCTCTGTCTAAGTGCTTATTAGAATTAAGCTGGAAGTAAGGTAGGAGGGAGCCAGCAATGCATTTTGCCATGCTGTTAAGAGGTAAAAGTTGTCACAGGGATAAGAATAGCCCTCATGGCTGATAAAGCATCTGGTCAGAGATTAATAAGAAAGCCCATGGGTAGTCCAAATGATATTGGGGGCTTGGGAAAAGGCAAAAATAAAATTGTATATTTGAAAGAATGTGTGAGGTGCTAATGTGTTTAGAAGACAGCTGCCTGCAGTTCTAGTTTAAATGAATAATGAGATAAGCTGAGTAAGATGTATTTGAGATTAAAATTCATTTGACATTAAATATTCCTAACAGCCAGTCTGTGATGGGCACTCTTTTGGATACTAAGGGTGCAGTTATGAACAAGACGAGGGGGATGTCTGGCCTTTGTGGAGTTTATGTTTCAGTTGTTGAGACAGGTTATGACTTGTTTCAAACTAAAACAAAGAAACTGTCTTTACTGGGGGGTGATGGTGGAGTAGACATGATACCTGTGAAGAAAACATACACGTGATGAATTTTAGTGCGGGATCTACTTGTTTGTTTTGGGAAGGTTTTCCTAAGGAGATGACACCTTAACAGAATAATACACAGATGTGAGGTGTATGGGGTGAAGGGCCATTGCTGTAATGAACTGCCTGTTCTGAGGCTGTAAAGCAGATAATGCAGGATCTTCCAAAAATTTGTAGAAAATGCATATTATGAAAAAAACTATGCATGAATTTCTAAATTGTTTTGCATCAAAAAGTTTATATTTTTATTTTTCCATGAACTGTTTATAGTACTCTTCATATAACGACCCCATGGAATTCTTGGATTGGTTCCAGGTCCTCCCTCCCTCTCTTCCTTCCTTCCTTCCTTATGGATATCAGAATGTGAGGATGCTCGAGTTCCTTATGTAGAATGACATATTATTTGCATTTAGTCTATGCACATTCTTTCATATACTTTAAATCACCTCTAGATTATTTGATACCTTATAATGCAATGTAAATGCTATGTAAATAGTCCATTTACAGTTTCATTGGTGGAATAACAAGACAAAAAATCTGTATACATGCATGTATACACATGTATACACATTCAGTGTATACGTAATCATGTATACACATTCAGTATACATGCATTTATTTTTCTGGTATTCTGGATTAGCGAGATAACAGAGAAGATAAAAAGGGAATTTGAGATATATCTTTATAAGTTTATTTGAAAGGCAGAGCAACATAGAGAGGTATTCTGCATCTGCTGGTTCACTCTCCAGGTGCCTCCAATAACTGGGGTGGGCCCAGGCCAAAGCCAGAAGCTAGGAATTCTGAGTTTCCTAATTGAGTGGCAGGCATCCAAGTTCTTGGGCTGCCTCCCAGGGTACAGCTTAGCAGAAGTTTGATTGGAAACAAAGGCAGGACTCAATTGTAGGTACTCTGCTATGAGATACAGGTCTACCAAACAGTGACAGCCTGAAGCTTCATAGCATCTGACTGTGAGAGTTTTAGAAGGATCAACAGGACTTACTGGATGGGTGGATGGCAGAGTCGGGGGGCGGGGGGAGTGCCAGAGGAAAGAAAGAAACTCAGGGGTTGAATTTGAGTCCATTAGGAAACTTGATGGTAACCTATTTTGAGAGGAGGGTGAGTAGTTTGATAGACAGAATCAAGGGTCCTGTTTTGGACTTGTTATTTGTGAAGTATCTGTGAGACATCTGAGTGGGAAATGTGAAGCAGGCAGTTGAACAAGAAAATTGGAGCTCAGTGGAGCAGTTTGAAATTGTTGTTACAAAAATATTTAAATCCACAGGAGATGATGAATTTGTGTGTGGAAAGTATATGCATAGAGAAGAGAATCAAAACCAAGCCCTCTGAAACCATAGCCTTGAGAGATGATTGAAGAAGGAGAAGCCAGCTGAAGAACCAAAGAGTTCACCAGTTAGGGAACAGGGGAAAAAGCAGGAGAGATTTCCTTGAAGTCGAGAGAAAGAGTACCCAGTTCTTAGAACATCTAAAATTGATCATGAATGAAATTTCCAAGTGAATAAAAAAATAAAATGGTAATCACTCTTCTCACTGGGAAAATGTTAAGTAAATGGAAACCATCTACGTACATTGAGATTTCAAGAGTAATTTCTTTTGTAATTTTCCAAGATTATCCATATTAGCTGTTCAGCTAGACTGCATAATTAGACTCAGGAGGGAAGGCTTTCCCCCGGGAGCACTGTTCTGCCTGCTTGGATGTTGCCCAATCAGGCTCACAGGCTGAAGAATGCTTTTGGGAACTCATGGGTCCCTTTTTCCCCCTATAAATTGAGCACAATTGATGATGCATATGTCATTATTTATTGTCTTTGTCTTACTCTCGTGTGTTTCTCACTAGGGAAGAATCATTGCTAATAGCATGTCAGTTTATATATGTCTACCTTCCATCTCTTGGAACACACAATTAAGTGTGGTCAATACAACACTCTTTTTCATTTTTGCCACTGAGAAAGAGCTGTCGAAGTGTACTTCTTGAGAACAGCAAAGGTTACCCTCGGAGCCAGGGTTGGCCTAAGTGTGCTCTCACACATTTCCTGTGAGTGTTTATAGTGTCTGTCTACATCATGACACATGCCTGTGTCCTGTGTATACAGAGGCTGAATAGGAGCAGCAAAGATAGAAAGCCTTTCTTTACATATGTGCATCTCTTCCATTTGGACTTCAAGGTCTAGTCAGAGCACATCCATCCTACAATTTTTTCTTCCTTTAGTGTACCCACAGCACTGTAACTTTGAGTTGAAGAAGTATTGCACAGTGGTTTCTTTTGGAGAGATTACTTATACTGTGCAAGAGATCACTCTTGGTCTAGTTACACGACTCTGAGCCTCAGTGTTTTCATTGGTAAAATCGCATGAAGTTGTGTGAGGGTCATTGGAGTTCACATATGTGAAGCATTCAGAGGACTGGCTGCACGGAAGACTCAATGATTGTTCATTGTGGAAGCTGATCTCGTTTATAAGGCTTGCATGTATCTTTCTTCATTTGTTTTGAGGATAATGAAGGCAGTATGATATGTTGTATTATTTCTAGTATGGTATATTGCATGTAAAAGGCACATACATTTTTTAAGCAGTTACTAAGAGAACTTTTTTATGCTTTATTTTTCTCTGACAAAGTAAGCATACACGTGAGTACAATGTTACTTATATGTGACCCTGGATTGCTCGATTGTCAGTATCTTTTGATAAGGATTTTGTATTTTCCTCTGTATGTGGAAGTCTCATCACCTGGGCTCACAGGAGTAGAAGGAAGATGAGAAAATTCATTAGGATATTACATTGACATCATCAGATTAACTCGCTAGTTTTTATGCACTCATTAATTGGAGTTGTTTTCATTATCAACTAAAATTTTCCCCTTTAAATGTAATTTCTAGTTTTAAACAGTAATTATACTCAAAAGGAGATACTTCATTTCTACAGGCATGTGTATTGTATAGGCTTTATATCTCTCAGCAGGGCCCACCACCATCAGTGTTCAGTGCTGTGGCACATGGAGTATCAGATACGGCTTCTGAAAAAAGACTGACACAAATAGAAATAGAGAAAAACACTGGGAAGCATGTAAAGGAAGGATGGTGCAGTAGGATCAGTGTACTTCACCTAGCAGTCATGATCATTTATTTACCAAAAATCTACTGAGCATTTTGTGTTCATTGGAGTCAGTAACTCTGAGTTTTAATGCTCATGTAAGATTTGCCACTGTGAAATTGAGCAAGAGTTTTTTTTTTTTAATTGAGTTTATCTCACCTACACTATAGGATCAAATATGGTAGTGTTTATTAAAGTTCCTAGAACACTAAAGCAGCTTGCAAATATCAAGAGTTTTATAGTGTCTGTAGCAGACCTTCTGTGGGGTAGAAGTTAAAAGAAAAAAATAATTGGGACCTGAAATGGTTAGGTGGTTCCAAGCTAAACCCTGAAGGGTATATTGGATTTTCCCCTAATACAACTTCAGAAGGAAAGGCTGTTTTTAAAAGCTGATACGTAGGATTAATAAAGTAGTTAGAGAAAGAACATATTTTCAGTAAGGTGGAAAAATTATCCAGTTGCGTCTTTTTGGAAGTTGAAATGATTTACAAGGATGAATTTGTTGAACAATTAAAATGAATGCTTTCAAATTTACAATTTTTATATTTTATCATCTAAAAGTGCTACTAAAATGAATTTTACATTTCCCTCTCCTCTAAAACAGAGTGTACTGCATTTAACATTTTCTTACTAGTTTAAGATCCTATCTTGAACTTAAATAATGATACTGTAATGTAGTGGTCAGTTATGGAACAACTGAGTTATGAGGAGCATGTAGCTCTTGCCTCGTTTTCTAGAAATGGATCTCAGATTTCTGTCAGTTTTTGTTGTTGTTGAAATACAATTCAAATACCATAAAATCCACCCTTTGAAATATGCAGTTCAGAGGTTTTTAGTGTGCACTATTCACAAAGTTGTGCAACCATCACTGATGTTGCTTCCAGAACATTTTCATCACCCTCAAAAGAAACTCCGTATCCACTAGCAGGTGGTTCTCATTCTCTGTTTCTCTTAGCCTCTGGCAACCACTAATCGACTGTCTCTATGGATTTGTTCTGGACATTTCATATAAGTGGAATCATTTAAGGTGTGGCCTTTTGTGTCTGGCTTCTTTCACTTAGCATAATGAAAGTATTCCTTCTTCTAATAAAAAGTCCTAGTCAATAATTGGATGAGGATAGTGAGATTTAAGACATCCCGTGAAAGAGGGAAGGTGAAAGGAGGAAGAGAGATGAGATGAGATGAAATTTAGATCTAGCAAAACACTGCGTCTCTAAGCCTGGCCCTGTGCTGAGTCTATGGGTGATAAAAGAGAAGGGGTTCTGAAAGGCATGCTGGGTTTTCATCCTTTGGTTAATGATTTGTACTTTGAGAATAAAGGACATTTGTGTCCTCTTGATGTACAGAATTTCGGAATGAACTCTTTGAAAAGGTGTTGGAAATCAGATCAATCAACTTCTAGCTAGTACAATTTGAACTTTTATTCCTGTTTTATAGTGCAGTTCCCATTTCTGCTCAGTTCCATTTCTTGAGGTATGTAGGGCCTTTGCCCCATGATGCCTTGTCCTGGGTAATAGATTTTGTTTGTCATAAAGCTGCTGGGTTGAATTTTGGAAATATTATAGATTATGAGATGAGGTATCTCAGTAATTTTCTCGTATACCTTATTGCTAAATATTTAAGGGGAAAATAATTGGATAAGTATTCACATTTTATTCACTAGTAACTAATTCCCTTTTAAAACATTCCATTGACAATTCCCTTCATTTTATTTGTCTAAATTTTTTTGTTTAAATTTAGTCTTATTAATTTTGAAAGGCAGAGAGACAGAGAGCAATCTTACATCCACTGGTTTGCTCTCTAAATGGTCATAATAGCCATGGTTGGTTGCATCAGGCCAAAGCCAGGAGTGAAAACTACCCTGGTCTCTCAGGTAGGTGACAGGGACCCAAGTACTTAAGCTGTCGTCTGCTGCATTCATGGGTTCATATTAGTAGGAAACTGGATCAGAAGTGGAGTGTCAAGGAATTGAAACAGGGACCTGGATCTGGGATGCAGGTATCCCAGGCAGTGTCTTTCCCATCGTGGTAGACATCTGCCCACTTGTCTAAATTTTAATTTTTTTTTTTTTAGAGATTTTAATTATTTATTTGAGAGGTAGAGTTACAGACAGTGAAAGGATGAGACAGAGAGAAAGGTCTTCCATCTGCTGGTTCACTCCCCAAATGGCCACAATGGCCGGAGCTGCGCCGATCCAAAGCCAGGAGCTAGGAGCTTCTTCTATGTCTCCCAAGTGGATGCAGGGGCCCAAGGTCCTGAGCCATCTTCTACCGCTTTCCCAGGCCACAGCAGAGAGCTGGATTGGAAGAAGAGCAGCTGGGACTAGAACTGGCGCCCATATGGGATGCCGGTGCCGCAGGCGTAGGATTAACCTACTGCGCCACGGTGCCGGCCCCTAAATTTTACTTCTTTAGCTTAGCAGTTCTTAAGGGGCTTAAGTTTTATTTTACATTGTTTGTAAGCTGTGTTAGTGGATTAGCTAGTTATTTTTTTTTTCTATATGGTAAACTAGTTAGCTGCTCAGACAACTTAGGTAATATGTGACCCAAGGTAGTATGTAGCTAGCTCTGTGGCAGTGTGCTTACTTTGACTATCAATACTCAGTTCTGTTATACCATGTGATCCTTAATAAATGGTCAAGGTATTTTATTCAGGAAGAAAATCTGTCATTAGGTAGTTTTGTGTCTGTGGTATACAGCAGCACTGTTCATGCCATTAAGAACCTGTGTGCCTTACTATTTCTGTAATGAAAAGTTACAGATAAAATCTCACAGGATCTTTGAGTGTTTTCACTTGTAAGCGTTATAGATCCAATATGGCCTTTGTATTGTTGGGATATGATTATTTAGGCATATTGGATAGCCTAAGTATTTTCTTTTTGTGACCACATTCACTTTTTAAAAAATATATTTATTTATTTGAGAGGTAGAGTTTCCAGACGCTGAGAGAGAGAGACAGAGAGAAAGATCTTCCATCCGCTGGTTCACTCCCCAAATGGCTGCAGCAGCTGGAGCTGGGCCGATTCGAAGCCAGGAGCCAGGAGCTTTTTCGCGGTCTCCCAAGCAGGTGCAGGGGCACAAGTGCTTGGGCCATCTTCTGCTGCTTTCCAAGGCCATAGCAGAGAGCTGGATTGGAAGAGGAGCAGCTGGGACTAGAACCAGCGCCCATATGGGATGCTGGCACTCTAGGCTGAGGATTAACCTACTGTGCCACAGTGCTGGCTGCCACGTTCACGTTTAACTGAATACTGGGTGAACTGATCGTTCTGTTAGACCGCCTTAGCATTCAGTGAATTTTTGGGATAGAGTTTTGTGAGCTTTAATGATGGGGCTTTACAGAGATGTGCTAAATGAAAGTTAATAATGGAAAAAAAAATTGTTAAATTGTTTAGTCAAAAAATTTAAATCACATTTCATTTTTATTGAGCTTTCTGTAGTATAAGTCTTCTTATTTAAAAGGTGGCCGCTGCGTATAGCTGGCTACACTGCTCAACACTCCATTTGAGCATTTAGTAGATACTTCAAATATTTAAAATGGAATCATCTACAGTCTTTTTCATCAGCGTAGCTGTCTTTCCAGTTTGCCCCAAAGACTTGGAATCATCGTTTATTCCTCTTTCTAGCTGTGCATTAATTCTTTTTCTTTTCTTTTTCTTTC
Source organism: Sylvilagus floridanus (assembly GCA_949820135.1). NCBI lineage: Eukaryota > Metazoa > Chordata > Mammalia > Lagomorpha > Leporidae > Sylvilagus > Sylvilagus floridanus. Next base: position 166,278,033 of record OX463244.1, read on the forward strand.
TTTTTTTTTTTTTGACAGGCATAGTTAGAGACAGAGAGAAAGGTCTTCCTTTTTCCGTTGGTTCACTCCCCCCCCCCCCCCCCAAATGGCCGCTATGGCCTGTGCGCTGCGCTGATCCAAAGCCAGGAGCCAGGTGCTTCCTCCTGGTCTCCCCTGGGGTCCAGGGCCCAAGCACTTGGGCCATCTGCCACTGCCTTCCTGGGCCACAGCAGAGAGCTGGATTGGAAGAGGGGCAACTGGGACAGAATCTGGCACCCCGACCGGGACTAGAACCCTGGGGTGCCAGCACCACAGGTGGAGGATTAGCCAAGTAAGCCGCAGCACCGGCCAACTGTGTGTTAATTCTGCTAGCAAATCCTTTTGGCTCTACCTTCAAGATATATCTGGAGTCTGATTATTTCTCACTTCCTCCATTGTTACTACTCTGACCCCAGCTATCTTGATTTCTTCATTTGCATTATTGCCACAACCTCTGGAGCAGGTCTGTTTGTTTCTGTCCTTTCTGTGTGAGTGTAATCTATTCTTAAATTGACAGCCAAGATTTTGCTTTTAAAATGAAATTTTGGGTCATGTTATCCCTCAGTTCATTGTCTTCTGAAAGTGACCAGACCCTACTTTCTCTCTGACCTCACTTTATATTGTCTTGGTCACTCTGTTCCTGCTACACTGGTCTTTCCCTGTTCTTTTTTTTTTTTTTTTGACAGGCAGAGTGGACAGTGAGAGAGAGAGAGAAAGGTCTTCCTTTGCCGTTGGTTCACCCTCCAATGGCCACTGCGGCGGCGCGCTGTGGCCGGCGCACCGTGCTGATCCGAAAGCAGGAGCCAGGTGCTTCTCCTGGTCTCCCATGGGGTGCAGGGCCCAAGCACTTGGGCCATCCTCCACTGCACTCCCGGACCACAGCAGAGAGCTGGCCTGGAAGAGGGGCAACTGGGACAGAATCCGGCACCCCGACCGGGACTAGAACCCGGTGTGCCGGCGTCTCTAGGCGGAGGTTTAGCCTATTGAGCCGCGGTGCTGGCTTCCCTCTGTTCTTGAAAGATGCTAGATGTCCTTCCATCTTAGGGTCTCGGCGCTGGCTATTTCCTCCACTTGGATTGCTCTTTTTCCAAATTTCTAATGACTTCCTCCTCCAGTGTCACTTCATTGAGATCTATCCTGATTGCTGTACCTCAGCTTACCATTTCCTTACTATTAACCATGTTGCATTCTGTCTTATTAGAATGAGATTAGCCTCTAGGCACTGATAGTTTGAGCAGGGCTTGGAATATAGGAAGTGTTCAGTAAATTGCTGTTTATTGTTGAATATTGGGAACAGACATCATGAGCATCTCAGAAGCCTCCCTCATTTTCCCTTTTGGTCCTGCTTCTCCCAACGTCTGATTTTTTAAAAAAAGATTTATTTATTTATTTGGAAGGTAGAATTAGGGAGAGCTGGAGTGAGCTCTTCCATCCACTGGTTCACTCCCCAAAAGCCTGTGATGACCAGGACTGGGCCAGGTTGAAGCCAGAAACTCCATCCAGGTCTCCAACATGGTAGCAGGGAGCCAAGTACTTGGGCTGTCTCCTGCTGGTTTCATAGGTGCATTTGCAGGGAGCTGGATCCCATGTGGAGCAGTTGGAACTTGAAGAGGCAGCCATAGGGATGCTTTCATTGGCATCTCACATTGGCCCCAAGTCTGATGGTTTTTAAAGTTGTATTTTCATGTGGTTGGGTAGTTTTGTCATGCAGATAAAAGTCAATTGCATAGTAGCAATCTGTTATGTAGAACTTATTTCTTCCATTGAAGTGAAACAGCTTTTTATCTTATATTCCCCAGTGCAGTCAAGAGCAGTCCAGAGAGCAAAAAATGTACGTTGAAACAGAATGACTGTTGAATTTATGGAAATGTGCTTTAAATGGTTTTTACAATCTTCTTTGCTTCTTGCTAGTACAAATGTCACAAAGATGATAGACTTCAGCATATTACCAGCCTTTCTGAAATAGATGATAATCTTTTTATTTTATTGACAGGATGGAGCACTTTGCAGATAGATATCAGGCCTAATTGTCATGTAGAAAAGTAAAGCAGTACATTTTACTAACTCACAAGCCCTTCTGCTGAGAAAGAACTGTAACCACTGAAGTGGTATTAGGCTAATAAATTTCTTAAATAAACAATTAAAATTTCATATTTCTTATAAATTACCATAACTACTTTGATTTAAAATAGTTATCACTGAGTAGAACACCATAAAGAAGATAAAATAGGTATTGACGTTCAAGGGAACTGCAAAGGAGATCTTCAAAGGACATATCCTAGTTTGGGTTTTTGATGAACAAAATTCTTCCCTGCTACAGCAGTAATGTGGGTAAACAATTGTAGTACCAATGATGTTGTCATCATTTGTTGAGTACTTACTGTGGTATCAGATCTCTTGCTGCTGCTTTTATGCTCTTACCTTTTCAGTAATGGCCAAGACTGTGGTTCCATGTTTCAAAATATGGACAGCCCCCAATTTAGGGTGATTCAAGTTACAACTTTATGATAGTATGAAAATGATATATATTCAGTAGGAACTATACTTTGAAGTTTGGATTTTGATCTTTCCCAGGACTAGTGGTAGGTGGGTATGATCCTCTCTGGCAATGCTGGGCAAGAGTAGCAGCCACAGCTCCCAACTGGCCCTCTGTAGTGTGCTGTACTGCTAAGCAGTTAGGTGGGTAAAATGCATTTTCAACTTAACCATGTTTTCAACTTTCAAAGATTTATTGGAACATAACCTTGTAAGTCAAAGACCATCTGTATGTTTGAACTCTTAGTCTCAGTTTTCCTACCAGACTTCAGATATTGAGCTCTTTAGCCTACATCATTTGCATCTTCTTGATTTTTTTTCTTTTGTATTTAATGTTCTGAAATTTTCCCAAAGAGCAACCTGTGTTCCTTTTAAAGCAATGACTGTAAGAAAATTATTTATTGTTAAGAAAAAAGTTACTCTGTTGTGTTTAGGCATGATCATTTTGACAAGTTTGTAGCCTTTTTTTGACCCAAGCATTGATTGAACTGATTGAACTTTTTAATATCTCTGTGTCATTTTTAGAAGTTTGAGATCAGTTGTTTATAGGTAATACTTCCTTTTTCTTGGCTTTAATAATGGAATTTTCCAGATTAGTCCTCTTAAAATATGTAAATATAATAAGATATACCAGAATTTGATCCACCTATTTAGAGAATATTTTGCCTTTTAAATGAAAATTATGATGCCTCAAGAACTAAAGTTGCAGTGAGAGGGAGAGACAGAGAGAAAGGTCTTCTGTCCCTTGGTTCACTCCCCAGGTGGCCGCAACAAGCGGATCCACGCCAATCCGAAGCCAGGAGCCAGGTGCTTCTTCCTGGTCTCCCATGTGGATGCAGGGGCCCAGGGACCTGTGCCATTCTCTACTGCTTTCCAAGGCCACAGCAGAGAGTGGATCGGAAGAGGAGCAGGTAGGTCTGGAACCGGTGCCCAAATGGGATGCCGGCGCTACAGGTGGAGGATTAACCTGCTGCGCCACAGTGCTGGCCCCTCAAGATCTTTCTTTACAGTGCATCTTTATTTTTACTTGGTACTTTATTAAAACGTTTTAAAAATGTATATTTTATTTATTTGAAATGCCTAGAGACACACATACAGAGACAAAGAAAAATGGCTCCTTCACTGGTTTACTTCCTAAATGCCCCGATAAGCCAGGGCTGGGCAGGCTGAAGCCAGGAGTCCTGAACTCAATCTGTGTCTCCCCCATGGCTAGCAGGGACCCAGGAACACGAGCCATCACTTGCTGTCTCCTAGGATGCCTATGAACAGGGAACTGGTATGAAGAGTGGAACCTGGAGTCAAAACAGGTCAGCACAGAGAGTGAGATGTCTGTTTCACATTGTGGCTTAACCTGCTCCAAATGCCTGCCTCATTGCTTGGTATTTTAGCTGCCAGTGCATATCCATAGCAATGATGCCTTTTCTTTCCTCCAACCAAGGGGTGGGGAGGGAGGGGGATTTTTGTTTTAGACCTATACAGCTTTAATCTATTATTCTAACAATTAAAGCAGTTATTATTATTTCAAATGTGTTCAAAAAAGCTGTTCCATCCTTAGTTCACTCCTCAAATGCCCACAAAGACTGGAGCTGCTTTGGGTGGGGATGAAGTCCATAGCTTCAATTCAGGCTTTCCCAAGCGGGTGGGAGGAACCCAAGTACCTGGTTATCACCATGGCCTCCAGAGTCTGCTAAGGTGGTTCTGTAAGCTGGGAAAAGTGAGTTTCATTTGAGGAAACAAACTGTTGGGTAGGAAAAAATTTAAAACATGCTTATATTTTAAATAATCATACTTAGCAGAGACTTTTTTTTTAAAGATTTTAATTTATTTACTTGAGAGGTAGAGTTACAGACAGAGGGAGAGACAGAGAGAATGAGAAAGGTCTTCCATCTGTGGGTGCACTCCCTAAATGGCTGCATTGGCCAGAGCTGGGCCATTCTGAAGCCAGGAGTCAGGAACTTCTTCCAGGTCTCCCACACGGGTACGGAGCCCCAAACACATGGGCCATCTTCCATTGTTTTCCCAGGCCATAGCAGAGAGCTTGATGGGAAGAGGAGCAGCCGGGACTTGAACTGGTGCCCATATGGGATGCTAGTGCCACAAGTGGAGGCCTAGCCCAGTATGTCCCAGTGATGGTCCCACTTAGGGTAGACTGTTAACTTGAATGTGCCTTGTGTGGAAATTTTAACCAAGAAAGACTAAATGATCTTTTATTAATAACTGTTTTCATTATATTTTAGTGAATTAATATTTGCATACATTGTTTGCATATAAAGGTAGTGTGTCTAGCTTTGTGTGAAATCCTTTTTGTAATGTGCATTGTTTTTTTCTTTTATGAGGTTACATACTGTTTTGTGCAGTCAACTTTTCAGGATTTGTGTTCATTAGCCTCCTTAATGAAGATTTTTACAGTCAAAGTGGAAGAGGGCCAACTTTTTATTGTTAGTGTAGCAACATAATTAACTATACAAGGTTTGTTTATTATAGCTGAGTATTAGAACAATGCTTGAAAGAGGAAAACATACAGAGATTAGTAAATAGCATACCAATGTGTGAGACTAGCCAATTGTTAATAATGCCTTTGTTGGGTGGTTCTTGAATTTGTAAGCACATGCTTACATTTTTCAGATAATAGGAACTAAACTGTCTAATTTTAATTGTAATTTCTATTTCACTGTTATAAGAAAATGAGAATTTTCCTTGGATAATTGATTATATTGGAGAAGTGTTATGTATGGATTGGTTCTGAATGACTTTGAGTTTAGAAATGAATGACATTTGAGTATACAAATGGATAGTGTTAGATATTGAAAACTCAACTCTAAGGTACAAACTTTACTTATGACTTGCTAAATCAGATCTGAAGAAAAATGATACAGTGATCAATTTGATACTGGAATAAGAATTTACAGTAGGGCCAGTACTGTGCAAAGAACTTAGTGCTCTGTTCATCTCACATTTTCTGGGAAGTTTCCTGACTTCATATACTTATAAATCAGAATGTCTGTTGAGCCTGTTCATAATGTCTAATAAATGTGGCTAACCAGTACTTTAGGTACTATGGAGATAATATACAAAAAGATGAGAAGATAGTGAAAGATACTGACATTACAGTTCTTTCTAAATAAAAACACAGGGTCATGGGTGAAAAAAATCCCTTGCAAAGGGCTTTATTGTCTGGAAAAAAGAGTTTATGTAACTAATGAACACGTTATGTACTGTTTGAAGGAAGATACAAAGGAAACATTGAGTTCTCATTTGTGCTAGATATTATGGTGAATATTGCCATTCTCATTTATTTAAATTTCAAATTATCACTCTCATTTATAGTTGGGAAGATTGAATCTCAGAGAACTTACATTGTTGAATGTCACACAAAGCCAAATTTCAAATCCTGACTTTAAATCCTGTTTTCTTTCTATTATTTCATTGCAAATGAGTAGAAACAGTCAAAGGATATAATTTCTTCAAATGTGATCAAATTGGTGCAGAGTATTGGATATCTTTAATAAATAGCACAGTTGAACTTATCAAACTAAAATAGATGTTATTTCATTGTTAAATATATCAATTCAGGCGGTAGGGGACACTTGTTATAATAATAGGGTGAATGTTGAAGTCATCAGAGTAATAAAGCAATTTTGTCTAATAATGCTACAGTAGCAATTTACAGTTTTAAAGGGCACTGCCACATTTGCTAACGTGGCACCTTAAGTATTATTAGATCTACCAAATAATTGGTTTTCTTTCCTTTTGGTCTTTCTATAAATGAAGAAAAATCATGCCATCTTGAATTCAGAGCTGTCTTTTACAGACACCTTCGTCCTCCCACCAATTCTAAGACTCAAGGTTGGGTACTTCAGTGAACAAGCAGATGGAAGGTCTCTCGGTGCCTATCTCTGTGTCACTCTTTCAGATAAAATAGTCTTTAAAAAACAGATTGAATGAAGGGATAAATAAAAGGGTAAGTTTCAACAGAGTAGCAAAGAGGCAATAAAATATATTGTGAACTTAGAAACTCTGATTATGAATTAAAAATGAAATGTCTTTTTTTTAAAAAAAGTCTACTCATATAGTTGTATATATGTGTCTTCCCCAAGACACATATCGCCTGGCATATCGTAGGTGTTCCGTGACTCCTTATTAAGTAAATGAATAACTACTATGGAGACTTTCAAAAGACTAATTCTCAAAGAACACAAAAAGTAAGAGAACTTACTAAATGCTGAGTTAAAACTAGAATGATTTTACATTATTTCTCTGGTACTTCATTGTCTTTATTTGGTATTTATCTTGATTTTTTGTTTATTTTAAAGGCGACAGGGGGAGGGAAAAGGGGGCCAGAAAGAGAGAGAGAGAAAGAGTCTTGATCTTCCGTTCACTGGTTCTTTCTCCAAATGCCCTGAACCAGCAGGGGCTGAGGCCAGGCCAAAACCAGGAGCCCAGAACTCAATCCAGGTCTTCCATAGAGGTGGCAGTGACCAACCAACCACTGAGCCAGCACTTGCTGCCTCAGGGTGTGCATTAGGAAGCTGGCAGAGCTGGGATGTGAAGCTCTGATATGCGTTGTGGGTTTTTTTCTCTTTTAAAATTATTTATTTTTAAATATTTATTTATTTGAAAGGCAGAGTTACAGACACACATAAACACAGAAATCTTCCATCTGCTGGTTCACACCCTAAATAGCTGCAATGGCTGGGCTGGGTCAGGCCGAAACCAAGAACTAGGAGCTGTTTCTGGGTTTCCCACATGGTTGCAGGGGCCCAAGCACTTGGGCTGTCTCTCTGCTGCTTTCTCAGGTTCTTTAGCAGGGAGCTGGTGCCAAAGTGGAGCAGCCGGGACTTGAACCAGTGCCCATATGGGTTGACGTCATTGCAGGCAGCAGCTTAACCTTCTATGCCACAGTGCCAGCTCCTGGGAAGTGGGTTTCTTAAACCCTGTGCCAAATACCTGCCCCTATCTCAATATTTAAATCATAAAGCAACCTGCTTATGTGAAACTTATGTCTATGAGTGAGTATTTTTAAGCAGGGTATTGAGACCTAAAGAGGAAGAATTCTTTGACAGAGTATGGAAAGGGTGTTTAACAGTGGACTGAATTTAGAGGCTCATTTGCAAAGGAAACTTCCGTTACACCTCTACCCCCAAAATTAGCTTCTAAAATAATTCTGATATTTACTTCTTTTTCCACCCCTCTGCCTTTATTAAAGAGAAAAACCTGTATAAAGTCATTTGCAAATTCAGTTGTCATTTTTCACTTTGTATGCATATGGCAACTCTAAAGACTAAGTTGCAAAACTGTTAGTGTTCTATTTTAAAAGAAGGATGACATTGCCATGTGAAAATTTTGATTTAGTATAAAAATTTAGAAAGTCCATTGCATATGTCAAGCAAGTGCACTTTTGTCTCCAATTTCCAACTGTAATAAATTTGATCCTCATTTTTCACTGTTGAAGAAGTGTGTATCATATTGCTGAGGTTTTTATAGTTGAAAATACATTTCTTCCATCAAAACAGGCAGTTACTGGCCTCAGGTTCACATGTTTCTACAGATGACAGGGCTACTGTCTTTCTTTCTCTCTCTTTTTTTAGGCTTATTTATTTATTTATTTATTTTTTGAGAGACAGAGTTACAGGCAGAAAGGTCTTCCATCTACTGGTTTACTCTTTAAATGGCTGCAACAGCCAGAGCTGTGCTGATCTGAAACCAAGGGCCAGGAGCCAAGAGCCTCTTCCAGGTCTCCCATGTGAATGCAGGGGCCCCAAGCTCTCAGGCTATCGTCCACTGCTTTCCCAGGCTATCAGCATAGAGTTGGATTGGAAGAGGTGCAGCTGGGACACAAACCGGTGCCCCTATGCCTACCTGCACCACAGGTGGAGGCTCAACCAGCTGTGGCACAGTGCTACTCCCCCACCCCACCTCCTGACCCCAGGGCTGCTATCTTAATGACAGACTGCTAATACCATTTTTGAACATGAGACTACTCATGAGGCCAGAATTAGCACACATCCTCATTGGTGTCATCTTTATAGGTAGTAAAGGAACTTCTCTGGCATTCCCCTAAGACTGCAATTTAATTCCTATGATATTTACAACACTTATATTAAAAACCCCAAATATCAAAAATAGTACTTTGATTAAAGGAAGAGTCGCAGTGGTGGTGAACCTCTGGCCATTAGGCCTTATAAGGTCCACAGAATCATTTGTCTGACCCTGCCAAGGCAACCGCAGCGGGGACTTGAAATTCAGTAAATGTATGGTGGGCTAACTTTTAAGTTGATCATTTTGTATGGCTTGCAAATGATGTTGTAAATCTCCAAATGGCCCTTGGCAGAAGAAAGGCTTCCTGTCCCTGGGTTAGAAAATCAGGTGAAATTTGAAAGTTTCCCCCAAAATCTGAGCTTTGCCACCTAAGTGGAATTTTGAAAATTTAGGATTTTAATGAATGAAAACACCTCCTGATTAGTTTATAGAATTAACCATATAGGAACATCAGAGTTTTTGACATTAGAGCTACTTTTAGAATGCTGTCTGCAAACATTGTCTCATATGCAATGCATTTTATTTAACCTGCATGATATGTACGTAATTCCTCTTCCAAAAGGTAAAGAATGTGATTGGGAGAAGCGCAGTTTAAAGAGTACAAGTGAGAGTCATTCAGCCATTTTAAAAATTTTGATCAGTGAGAGCGGTACTTTGTGAGAGATAAAAGAAATTCTCTCAGTTCTGAATTGTGTTTCCTACTGTGAGAAGTTCCTTTGCTGAGCTGTTTTTAGCCTTTGCTAGACTGGTCAGCTACTTGTCTGGATTCAGCTGAGTGGACAGTGGTCTGGAGCAGTGCTGGTGGGACACTGGCTGTTGTGATCTTACTGAGGAATACAGCCTTACAGGCCAATTTAAGAAAGTATTCAAAAGTAATTTTGAGTGTGTGTAATTTTTACAACAGCCTTTAGAACCATTGTGAATAAAATGTGACTTTGCCATAATTTTATGAGTTAAAGATTAGTAAGATCAACAGAAATATATTTAAACATTTGAAAACAAACAGCTTTGAAAAATACTGTATATCTAATAAGATAGGTATAGAGAAATATTTAATCAAACAGTTTCCTTTAAAAGCTGCTTGGAGCATTTTCAAAATTCTTAAAATTTTGGCCACTGAGAAACAAGATGGAAGCGGGGGATTGATTCAAGATAAACATACTTCAATTACCTTGAAAAGAAATGTCTATGAACAGGGCAGGTGCTGTGGTTAATCCTCTGCCTGTGGGGCCCACATCCCATATAGGCACTGGTTCTAGTCCTGGTGTTCCTCTTCCCTTCTGATTCAGCTCTCTGCTGTGGCCTAGGAGGGCAGTGGAGGATGGCCTGAGTGCTTAGGCCCCTGAACATGTGTGGGGGACCTGGAGGAGGCTCCTGGCTCCTGGCTTCAGATCTGTCCAACTCTGGCCATTGAGACCATTTGAGGGGTGGACTAACGGGTGGAGGACCTTTCTCTCTGTCTTTCCCTCTCACTGTCTGTGGCTCAGCCTCTCAAATAAATAAAAATCTGAAAGAAATGTCTGTATTAATTAAAATTCAGATTATTTTAATGAAATCTGATGGTTTAAAGGAAAAATCTTATGTGTTGACCCAGAGTTTAGAAAATAGACATTCTTCAAGGATTGCATAAGAGTTGATAAGTTAGACCCCATAGGTTAGATTGCACAATAGCTGGTAAGTTAATATTTGACCTTAATCTCTAAGTGATTTGCCCATCTTACTCCTTTAAACTAGGGAACTAGGTAGATACTGTTCTGTGAGTCTCTCTCTCTCTCTCTCTCTCTATATATATATATATATATACACACACACACACACGTAAATATATTCATTATATATAATTTATATCTGTATAAAGAGTATATTAATATAGTATGTATAGAGAGTAATATAGTATATATATAGAGTATATATATATGGGGGGGGAGAGACTCATTAAATTCTCAGTGTCTCTGAGTAAGGACTGTTGTTACTATAACCTTGTAGATGAGAAACTGCAATATAAAACTTGCCAAAGTTACACGGTTATTAAGTAGATAAGCAGTGTTTTTAATTCAGACTGCCTGGCTCCATTTCCTGTTTTCTTAACCTGACTTCTGTACTGATTTTAATTCTTTTGCATTATCGTCTCCTATGTGAAGGTTTCAGGTGCCCACTGTACTTTATTGGAAATCACTGCTTTGGTGATTCTGAGGCCAAGTCTGCACTTAGTGAACATTTTCTGATTTTCTATCAGAGTGGCTTTGTGAGCATAAGATTGAATTTTATATCAAATTAAATCACCAGAAAACTATTCAGTTCTGTATTTTAGTATCATTCCCTCATATTTTTTGAATCTTTATAAGATAATATTTTAAATTTCTTATGAAATGTTTACATGAAAAATGTTTATCCTATGAAACTGTGTTGAATGCATTATCTCTTATGATATGCAGTATTCCTTTCATAGGAATTCATGTGATAAATTTTTCAAGAATTTAGTTTCAAAGAAAATTTCCTTATGACCTGGAACACTTTTTGCTATCAGCCATTGAGAATTATATCGCCTATTGTGTTTTTCTGTTTGCTTTGGTTGGAAGGAAGCTTGGAATTATGTTTCACTTTAATTACAGAAACTCTTTTAACCTAGGCTTTTGATATGGATAATTTCTTTTCCAATTCTCTGTGCTGGAGTTTTTAATCCATCAGTTGTGGATCAGTCAAGGAGTTCATGAACCCCTCTGAAATGATGTGTAATGTTTGTGGATAGTGGGAATCTGGGGAGTGTCTTTGGCTTTTCTTAGATTTTTAGTGACCTCTCTTCTCCCCAAGCCCTGTGAAAAAGATAATGAACCACTGTCATCTATTTTGGCTTATCACTCTGTATTTTAGTGGTCTAATTGCATAGATTTTCCATCATAAACCTCTGATACCTTCTTTAGTAATAGTTGGTCTAAAAGTTATACCTTTGCATTCAAACCATCCTCTTACTCAGTTTTTTCATAAAGATAAAATGCTGCCTCATTTAACAAGCACCCAGTTTTGGTAACATAAAAGAGTAATTGATGTTTTCATATAAACCATGTACCTGCAATGTGTATTTCTTTTAAGGGAGTTTGTCTTTCTCAAATTTATTATCCAAAAGTAGGTAATAGTAAGTAATAGTAAATTACTTGTGACATGGTTCCTTACTAACTTATAGTTAGATTTAACATATTCAAACCATAAAATCTTTGAAAATAACATTTCTACATCTCCTTCCTTTGTTTTGTAGGCAGAAGAAGAGATTATAAAATCCCAAACCATCCGTCAGAAATATTATAAGATACACCTCTTCCAAAATACATGAAAAGAGTGAGCTGACCAGATACTATTTAACATCCCATATATTTAGAGCTAAGTGCTATAGGTTGAACATCCCTAATCCAAAATCCAAAATCCTTCAAATCCAAAACTACTTCTTCTTTTTTTTTTTTTTTTTACAGGCAGAGTGGACAGTGAGAGAGAGAGACAGAGAGAAAGGTCTTCCTTTGCCGTTGGTTCACCCTCCAATGGCCGCCGCGGCCAGCGCGCTGCGGCCGGCGCACCGCGCTCGTCCGATGGCAGGAGCCAGGAGCCAGGTGCTTTTCCTGGTCTCCCATGGGGTGCAGGGCCCAAGCACTTGGGCCATCCTCCACTGCACTCCTGGGCCACAGCAGAGGGCTGGCCTGGAAGAGGGGCAACCGGGACAGAATCCGGCGCCCCGACCGGGACTAGAACCCGGTGTGCCGGCGCCGCAAGGCGGAGGATTAGCCTGTTGAGCCACGGCGCCGGCCCAAAACTTCTTGAGTGCTAACATGACACTATAATAGAAGATTCCACACCTGACCTCAGTGTGACGGGTTGCAGTCACCATTCGATGCAATGAAAGTATTATATAAAATTACCATTGGGCTATGTGTATAAGGTGTATGTGAAACATAAATGAATTTTTGCTTAGACTTGAGTCACACCACCAAGATAACTCTTCACATATATGTAAATATTCTGAAATCCACCCCCCTACCCCCAATTTGAGATCTGATCAAGCATTTCAGATAAGGGATACTTAGCCTATGTAACATTGGAGGGAAATAAAGCCAACGCTGCTAATGTCGCCACTCAATTTCCATAGCTGTCATTTTAACAATACTGTTGTTAAGTTTTCAATTACAAATTATATTAACAGGTTCTTTGCATAAAATGTGCTTTATAATTCAAGGGGGCACATGTTTTATGGTTTTGATTGTAGATTTTGTTGGCCTAATTGACTACCTCCCTATAATAAAAAATTCTAGCCACTTAACCTGGAAAAGAGACACATAGCTCCCTGCTCCTTATTAGGTGATATCTTGGTTGTCCAAATTTATAAGTTACACACACACACACGCACACACATATGTATGTATGTATGTATATACATTTTTGTGTTGAAGAGTTGGTGACTGACTACAAAACAATCAGAGTGTTATTATAATAATGTGGTTGCTTTTGTGAACTCTACGTATGGCATGGTAAGCGGTGGTGTGAGTCATAATAAATTATTCAGTTGTTCTTAGCTCCACAGTTTCAGAACACTGAAATAAGGATCTGAGAACTGTGACTTAGAAAAATGGATAACCCACTGCCATTCAGCTTGCTATTCTGCAGATTGTGTGAGTGAAAAAGAACTTGTAGGGCTTAACTACAGACATTAAAATCTGGCTTGCCAACAAAAACAGATTTTCTTACACTTTAGTGGTTTGTATTTCCACAATAGAAAGAAATAAACCAAACCAGGATTGTCTTGACATTCATTATAGAGTACCTTTTACTTTGGTGTTTTCATTGGTTAACTAGCTTATCAAGGGAATAAGATTACAATAATTGCTAGTGTTTTCTAAATTTTACCTTTTAATAAAGAGCATTTAACTTATTTAATGCATACCATGTTAAAGGTACTGAAATAAGTTATATGGGGATATTCCTTACAGGTATAGCAAGAAAAATTAAACTAGGAGAAAATAGATTTGGAGGATGACTTCTAGAAGTATTCAAAGAGTTTATGAAGAAAATAACCAATTTGATTAGATAAAATTATAAACTGAAGATAATGTCAAAAGGTGCAGATAATAAATTTGAAAGATGTATTTGCAGTGAGGTAGACAGAGGATGACTGTGACAGGGCAATTCACAAGCAGTGTGTACAGAGGAGGAAATATGGTTAGTAAACAGGCATGTGGAATGTTCAGTCTTGCTAGTAATCTAGGAAATGTAACTTAAAACAAGAAAGAATCCTACATCACACCCCTGCCGTTGCTGGAGGACTATGAAAGATGAAATTGAAAGCATGTTGGCAGTATGCTTCATAGTGATAAAATGTTTGCCGTATTCAATAAATGTTTTTTCAATGTAGTAATGTAACTTAGAGCTCTCGCTTTGGGTAAATGATTAAATATAGGGAATATTACCTGTAACAGTGAAAATGTGGACAACAATGTTATATGAAGAGAAATGGCCAAGTAAATTATGGTTAATTCATTCATTGGATGATTATGTATCAATACAGATAAATGGGCAAGTTATATAGTGATATAAAAAGATGCATAGAAATAGGTGTAGCATATATTTTATGTAATCTATGAGTATAAATTTTTTAAATGTAAACAATTGAAAAGAAAATTTAATTTATAATTCATATGTTGCGATAATATTGAAGTTATAGGTGATCTTTTTTCTCTTCTGACCTTTCTGAATGGTTTTATGTCACCTATATTTTTAGGAATATCTAGTTCTTGTTCTCAAGGGAGGATAGAAGTCTAATTGAGTACAATTAAAAGTATTGTGCTATTGGCAGATATAACTATTCTGGAAAGACTCTTCTCTGTGCTTTTATATTTTATGGCGTGCTGATAAAGGCTCCAGCCGGGTATCTGCTGGTGAGAATGAATGGCGATGAATGACTCTGTCTTGGCTCCAGGGGACTTCTGCTTTGGTTGAAGAGATTCATCTTTGCATCTAATTAGACCCTGGTACACGTGCCACTTCATTAAATATTCTAATGCTTATACCAAGAATGGCTTGAAAGCACATGGAAGAGAGATGCTGGGTTAATCTAGGGTTCAGGGAGCATCTAGTTGCCCTGTGCTCCTGGGAATGTTAGTATGTGTTTGTGGACCAGTGATGGGAGAGGCAGTTGTCCGTGTGTAAGAAGCCGTTGCAGGCTAGTTTACGTTAAGTCACTAGCGATGTAGAAGTGAAACAGCCTCTGTTCTCAAGAACATAAGGTCGAGGGTGGGCACCAGAGCTGAAATCAGGTGTGGCAATTGACCTCAGTTTACATGTTAAGTTGTATCTGATTTAATTAAAATATACATTCATGAAATTTTGATTCAGTACACTGTGTTGTTCTAAAGGAAATCATAGGGTGTTTTGGGATTAAATGGAAGGATTTGGGAGTGTTGGATTCTGACTGGGGAAGGCAATGGGAAGGAATCACGAAGAGGATTTGCTGTAGGAAGCCATCTGTGACCTGGGGTTTGAAGGATACGTAAGAATTAGAATAGAGAGGGGTAGCTAAGGTGCCTCTTGTGATGCCTGTGTGCCATGTCAGAGTGCTGGGTTTGTGGCCTGGCTCCATTCCAATTCCGGCTTTCTGCTAATGTGCACCCTGGTGATGCTCTAAGTTAGCCGGCTGGGTCTAACACTCCATTTTCCTCCTCTCTTCCCATCGCATGGGAGATGACATTAAGTTCCTAGCTTCCAGCTTTGCCCTGGCCCTGCTGTTGAAGGCCTTTGAGGTGTGAACCAGCAGCCAAAAGTGCACATTCTCTCTCTGACTCTCTTTCTCAAATAAATAAATAAAAACGAAAAACCAAAAAACAATGAAAAGAGAATGCAAGCTGGAAAACAGTATTTGGCTAGACTATGGATTTGAGTACTTTGTTTTTTAAAATCTTTTTTCTTATGCCTCATGATAATTTACTAACATATGGCTGTGTTTCAAAGAAATTTAGGAATGAAAATGATAAGCTAGCACTGTGTGAATGGTTTTTGATGTCATAAAACGTGACTATCTTCAACAGATCTTAAGAACACGTTGTGCAATAGATGAGGTCAGTTTAGGGGTAACTATTATTTAACTTAAAGATAGCACAATATAAAAGATACAGGCTTACTATTTATTAATGATAATATGAACAGAAAGCAAAAATCAGGAAATCAGTGAGATAACAAAAAGAACTGGGAGATACTGTTATAGGAAGAGTCAAAGAATGGAGGAAAAAGCATTTCCTCATAGTTGATACTGGTATAGGTGCAAAGTGGTTGGTTGGTTTCATTTCTCTACTTTTTTCCTTCCCATTTTACAAAATTATGAGCTTCTGAACATTTTGTCTTATCATATATGGTGCCTTTGTCTTGGTTTTCAGTTTCTTTTAATCTAAACTGTTTTTCTGTCAGATAAATTTCCCAGCAGCTGGGAATGAAATACTCCAGCAGAACAAATTATGGGAGTAAACTTGCTTGCCCAGACCCACTTTTGAGTTGGTTCAGGAGACAGCAGGTTGAGGCCTGGAGCCCAGAACTCAGACTGAGCCTGAGTCTGAGTGACAGGGACTCACGTTCTTGAGCCATCATCTGCTGTGTCCCAGGATGTGCATTAGCAGGAAGCTGGATTGGAAGCAGAGCAGCTGGGACTTGATCCAGGTACTCTGATTTGGGGCACTCACATCCCAAATGATGGCTTATCTTCTGTGCCAAACTCCTGCTCCTGCCTGCTCTTTAAAAATAAAGCTGAGATGTGGAATCATGACCACCAAGGTTTTCTGTTGTTCTTAGAAATTTCTGATTACAGAGTTGGTTTTGGAATAAAATGCTTTTCCTGCATTATTACAAAAAATTCACTGAAGCTCATAGGATTTTATTTATAGTCTCATGATAGTTCTAATTAAAGTAATGATTATTTACTTCATCTGTTTCCAAGTAAAATATTGATACTGCCTTGTCATATTGACTACTTGGGAATTTATGTAGCTGTTCTCACTAATCTTTCATTTTAAAGGAATCTGGCCAGCGCTGCGGCTCAATAGGCTAATCCTCCACCTGCAGCGCCAGCACCCCAGTTCCAGTCCTGGTCGGGGCGCCGAATTCTGTCCCGGTTGCCCCTCTTCCAGGCCAGCTCTCTGCTGTGGCCCGGGAGTGCAGTGGAGGATGACCCAAGTCTTTGGGCCCTGCACCCGCATGGGAGACCAGGAGAAGCACTTGGCTCCTGGCTTTGGATCAGCGAGGTGCACCGGCTGCAACGCGCTGGCCATGGCGGCTATTGGAGGGTGAACCAATGGCAAAGGAAGACATTTCTCTCTCTCTCTCTCTCTCTCTCTCTCTCTCACTGTCCACTCTGCCTGTCAGGAAAAAAAAAAAAAAAAGGAATCTGAAGCCAGGAACCAGGAGCTTCATCTGGGTCTTCCATGTTAGTGGTGGAGGCCCAAACTTTTGGATCCATCTTGCACTGCTTTTCCCAGGCTGTTGGCAGGTTCTGGATTGGAAGTGGAGCGGCTGGAACTTGTACCAGCGCCCATATAGGATGCAGGTGGTGGCTTTACCTGCTACACCACAATACTGGCCCTGATGAGTCAGTCATTCTGAACCATGGGTCCTCCATGTTTCAAGAGAGGCTATATCAGAACTGTATTGGTCTTAGATTATTATCTAAATCAGATGAATACAGTGATAATTCTCAGTTCATTGTTCTATGTTGATAATTTCCTATCCCTTAGAGCAAGAATAGCCCTTTCTCTCTGTCTCTCTCTCTCTCTCTCACTGTCCACTCTGCCTGTCAAAAAAAAAAAAAAAAAAGCCCATGGGAGTCACACAAAGTATGAAACTAAAAGGAGTACTCGATGGTACAGTATAGATAATCTCTTTTCTGGGGAGAGGTAAGTGGATGCTATCGGTAATTTTATAGTAAGGGTAAATAATTTTAGTAGAGATAAATTAGCTTAAAGAACAAATTTCCTTGTTTCTGGATGCAGTGTCTACTCTAGTTTTTATTCCTGTGATTTGACCTTCTGGAGCATCCAGGCTGTAGGTAGCCAGGGAAACATCAGAGAAACCTCCTTCCTTTGCTTCAGGAATGGTGAGGGAAGAGGCAAGAAAGATAGGGTGGTGGAGAGCAGGTCAAAAAGTTCAAAGCATCCAGCATGCCAGAGCCCCTAAGGAGTATCATTTTCTGAGCTCCCAAATAGGTTAGCTTTATGCTTTGTGTTGCTTAAGCCAAGTTTAATGTGTTAGGATTTCTTTCTTGGCAGTTTCCTCTTTTCCATCACGGAAGCCAAAACACACCTGTAATGGCCATTTTAGGTGTTGATTGGATTAAGAAATGCTTTTTTCTCACCTGTACAAAAATCAACTCAAGATGAATCAAAGACCTAAATAGAAGACCTAAGACCATGAAGTTGCTGGAAGGGAATGTAGGGGAAACACTCCAAGATAGTGGTGTAGGGGATGACTTCTTAGACAAGACCCTTAAAGCACAGGCAACAGAAACGAAACTAAAGAAATGGGATTTTGTCAAACTCAGAAGTCTCTGCACAGCAAAAGAAACAATCAATAGAATGAAGAGACGTCTAACAGAATGGGAACAAATATTTGTGAGCTACCAATCTGACAAAGAATTAATACCCAACATTTATCAGCAACTTGAAACAACAACAACAAAACCAGTCTACTTGAGAAATGGGCAAAGGACCTCAATAGACAGTTTTCAAAGGAAGAAATACAAATGGACAGCAACTGCATGAAAAGAATGCTCAGCATCACTAGCTGTCAGGGAAGTGTAAGTCCAAGCCATAGGAGGTGTCACCTCACCCCATCAGAACGGCTCCAGTCCAAAACAGTGATAACTGCTGGCCAGGATGTGGAGAAAGGAGAATACTTATACAAGTTGATGGGAATGTAAGTTAGTGCAGCCACTGTCAAAAACAGTATGGGGATTTCTTAAAAAACTAGAAATAAACTTGGTATATGATCCAGCAACCCCACTATTGGTATATACCCAAAAGACTTGAACACAATGAATCAGAGATCCTTGTACCACCATGTTTATAGCAGCACTGTTCACAGTAGCCAAAATTTGGGGTCAACCAAGGTATCCATGATCAGATGAATGGATAAAGAAAACGTGGTGTATATCTACACAATGGGATATTATTCAACTATAAAAAGGAATGGAATTCTATCATTTGAGAGAAAATGGATGTAACCAGAGGACATCATGTTGAGTGAAACAAGCAGGACACAGAAACAAATACTGTATATTCTCCCTTATATGTGGGAGCTAAAACTTAGAAAATAAAAAAATAAAAAATAAATGTCTGTTTGTATCATTATTGCTGCAAATATAGTTTTGTAAAACTTTGCTTCATACCTTTGTCAAACCAGTGGCTAAGAATGTTATACTACTGTAATTGTGATGATCTGCGATTCTTTTAAAATTTACTGTTTGTGGGTGAAATGGTCATTTTTCCATTCAATTATTGCTTATAGCCATTGTCTATATTCCCACTAAACTAGGGTCTTTTTGCTTTTTTACTTGTCTTCTTTGGTGAAGCATTAAGCCTTTTTACTGTAATGTAAATTTAAAAGATGTTACCTCAAAAACTAAAGAAAGATAAAGGGGGAGGAGGAGGAGAGGAAAAAGAGGGCAGGAGGGAGGAAGGGGATATCATTATATTCATAGAATTGTATCTACTAATTATTGAATCTGTTAAAACCTAATTAAAAATTAAAACCACCTAAAAACAAAAAATAACTAGAAACTTGGAAATAACACTTGCCAAGGGCAGACAAAAGGGACTGCTTTGGCATTCATTTCCCTTTGTTCCACTTGTAAAGCACCCCAGGGCAACAGCTGTAGTTCATGTGGGCCCAGGTACAACTTGTGCTGGTAGCAGACCATGATGTGGTCTACATGCTGGTTTTGCAGGTGCATAGAACACGTGAGTTATAAGATAATAACAGCTTCCACCAAGATTTCAAAGGAAAGCCTGGGAGGCAAGTAGAGGTTTGACAGGGTTGGTGGCCCCATGTGAAGCCCCTGATGGGACAATGACAAGTTAAGAAAAAATGGAAGTAAAGTTGATGTGGGGACTCCAGGGAGTTAAGTGACCAGATCTTGAACCTGTTTGGGAAAGATGTTAACAACTGTGCATCTTCAGAGAGCAACTTTGTGGGCAGAGACCAACAGGGCTGTGAAGGCTTGGAGACCTCCACTTAAATTTCAGAGAATGTCTCGTACATCCTGTGGGATAATGAAACAGATAAGCAGAGCATCTAGGCTTCAGCAAGAATCAGCTTAATGGTGCGGGCATTGGCTCTGCGGATTCACATTCGAAGGCTGAGTCTGGGACAAAGTGGGGCATTGCCTTATATACCTTGGCTAGTTCCCTGTTTGCACTTTAGTTCCTCTGTCCCCCTTATATGGTAACATACATTAAGATTGGTGCTCTGATGCTAACAGGGTTGTAACAGGATGCACAAGGCTACATAGATACTGATAATGCCACGTTTTTCCTCCCTTCATTTTGGGTAGGCCTTAAACTCCCCTTTTGATCGGGAGTGTCCCTATCCCAGGGGTCCTGTTGCAGAGATGGAACCACTGCACAGAGTCCCCACTAGGAAAGTGCCAAGCAGAAATACGGAGTAGGGGCTGCGGCAGAGTCCCCACCAGGGCAACACCTAGTGGAGCTGCACACATGAGAGTACAGCCTGTGAGAACTGTAACATGGACTGTGACCAGTAAAGCCATAGGGTGGAGCTCTCAAGCCCCTGTGGGGTTACCTACAGGATGTGCTTAAGAAACCCAATATAGACATTTAGGATTTAATGTTTGTCCTACTGTGATTCAGTTTTGTTTTGGTGTGAGCAGTCCTTTCTACTTAACCTGCTACTCCTTTATGGAATAAAAATATGTACCTTCTGCCTGTCCAGCCACAGTATCTTGGAAGTGTGTGTAACTTTTTTTCTTTCTATAGGGACTCAACAGCTAAGCCTTGAGTCATATACCTGAGACTTTGGACTTGTGAAATAGTGTTGGACCAAGATTCTGGAACCCACTGGGCATGAGTGATTTATAGGAAAAGGACAGGAGTTCCAGGATGCTGGGTGCTGGATATTAATGTCTTGAATAGGATATGGCTCTCAGACTCATGTAGGCATGTAAGTCCAAAAGTCTGTAAGGTGCTGGTACTAAGAGAATGGAAACTTAATCCCATGATGGTGTTTGGGCAGTAGGCCTAGTGGGTCTGTGGCTCATTGTGGGTGTGAGCCTCTTGTTCCTGGCTTGATGTGTTATCATTCCTCCACACATGTTCCACCAGTGCCATCATTTGGCCTCCTAAGATGGCCAAACCAGTGGGGCCTGTTTGAGCTTGGACTGTGAACCTCCAACATGATGAGCCAAAATAAAACTCTCCTTCATAAATAGCTTGTTGTAGATATTTTGTTGCAATGATGAAAACCTGACTGATGTGCTATTACTCTGTCTAATTCCATTACTTTTATCTGTCTCTGTTTCTAATTTGAAGAACATATCAGGGGCTGAGGCTGTGGTATAGTGGGTTAAGCTGCTGCCTGCCATGCCGGCATCGCATATGGTGCTGATTCGAGCCCCTGCTGCTCCACTTTGGATCCAGCTCCCTAATGTTCCTGGGAATGCAGTGGAACCTGGAAGAAGCTCCTGGCTCCTGGCTTTGGATTGGCTTAGTGCCAGCCGTTGCAGCCATTTAGGGAAGAAACCAACAAATGAAGACTTTTCTATCTTATCCATCTCTGTCTATAACTCCACCTGTCAAATAAATACACAAATCTTTTTTAATTTTTTTAAATTTATTTTTGTTTTTTGACAGGCAGAGTGGACAGTGAGAGAGAGAGAGACAGAGAGAAAGGTCTTCCTTTTTCTGTTGGTTCACCCCTCAATGGCTGCTGTGGTCAGCGCACTGTGCTGATCCAAAGCCAGGAGCCAGGTGTTTCTCCTGGTCTCCCATGCGGGTGCAGGGCCCAAGCACTTGGGCCATCCTCCACTGCACTCCCGGGCCAGAGCAGAGAGCTGGACTGGAAGAAGAGCAACCAGGACAGAATCTGTCGCCCGACCAGGACTAGAACCTGGTGTGCCAGCGCTGCAGGTGGAGGATTAGCCTATTGAGCTGGGGTACTGGCCCACAAATCTTTTTTTTAAAAAAATTAATCAGAATTTCAAGATCTCCAAGATTGGGTCCACATATGTTTTTTATTTATTTATTTTTTATTTGAGGGACAAGAGAGCTCTGGTCTGTTGATTCACCCCTCAGATGCCTGCAATAGACAGTACTGAGCCAGGCTAAAGCCAGGAGCCAGGAGCTCAATTCAGGTCTCCCAAGTGGTGGCAGAAACCCCATTACTTGAGCTGTAGCAGCTGCCTCTCAGGGTCTGCGTTAGTGGAAAACTGAATTCAGAAACCAGAACTGTGAACTGAATCCAGGCATTCCATTTTGGGACTGCTTAACTAAACATTAACTGAACGTAACATTTAACTGCTAAACCAAATGTGTGCTTCCTTTGTCTGAATCATTGTGTTCTACATTTTTGCATTTGTTCATTTAGATCTCTTTAATCTATTTTGCAACTGTCATTGAAAAAAATCTCAGGAAAGATAAAGTGTTAGAAATGGATTTAAAAAGAAATGGTTAATGAGAAGAGATGACAGTATATATATATGTGTGTGTGTGTATATATATACATATATATATATATATACAACCATGTGACTGCTTTATAAAATATGAGTTATGTGGATAATGGAGCATAGCAGGAGAATGGGAATGGAATGCTAGGAGGATGGGGAAGGGCAACTGATTGTGCAAGATTAGAACGTGCCTTTGAGCAAGCTGTAGGTAAAACCAAGAACTTAAATCTGATGAGAAAGATGGTGACTGGTAGATATTTTTAGTAGGAAAAAAATGTGAGAAATGTTACCAGTGGTTGAAAGTAGAATATGAAAGAGGAGAGTGAGGCATGGGATTGGAAACAATTTTGATGTAAGTGGAGTTAACAATGATGATAGTAACAAGAAGAAAACCGTCCTAAGCATGTTTGTGTCAGCTGATTTCAGTGTGCCTTAAGGTACTGTTTTTGAACGGATCCATTTTAGAGTACTTTCTGTATCAGTTTGATTCATGACAACAATAAAGTGAAGTATCAAAAATGAGATCATTAGGTTAATTGTAACATATATTTCATTTGGTAGTGACTTATAGAAATGTATACAACTGAATGGAGGACGTATTTGTCATTGTGTTTTGACTTGTGTAAATTAAAACTTTTTCTTTT
Source organism: Sylvilagus floridanus (assembly GCA_949820135.1). Taxonomy (NCBI): domain Eukaryota; kingdom Metazoa; phylum Chordata; class Mammalia; order Lagomorpha; family Leporidae; genus Sylvilagus; species Sylvilagus floridanus. Next base: position 166,300,965 of record OX463244.1, read on the forward strand.
TTGTTTTTAAAGATTTATTTTATTTATTTGAAAGAGTTACAGAGAGGCAGAGGCAGAGACAGAGAGAGAGGTCTTCCATCCACTCGTTCACTCCCCAGATGGCCGCATCGGCTGGAGCTGCGCCGATCTGAAGCCAGGAGCCTGGAGCCTCTTCCAGGTCTCCCATGTGGGTGCAGGCCTTCTTCCACTGCTTTCCCAGGCCACAGCAGAGAGCCGGATCGTAAGACGAGCAGCCGGGACTGGAACCAGCGCCCATATGGGTTGCTGGCGCTTTACGTCAGGGCTTTAACCCGCTGTGCTACAGCTCCGGCCCCAGAACTTTTTCTAAAACATGGAAATTCTTGGCATTTTCATTTTTCAAGGTGACCTGAATTCTATACAGGTGAAATCTTTTTAAAATGCACATTATAGTGGAAAAGAAGTCTTGGGGTCACTTGAGTATGGCACGTGTGTGGAGCAGGGGTATGAATATTAATCAGCCCTTCTCTAGGTTTTCTTGCCAAACTGCTGAAGACCCATTCCCTGTGTCTTAAAACAAACAGGGTTCAAACAAGGCCCCCAGACCACTAAGTCCTTGGTGGTCCATGTGCTGATTTTTATCATGTCGTATTTAAGTTATGTTTTTGGGCATGATCTGACCAAAAGTTTTCTTTTTTCCCTTTTATCTTAATACATAGTAAAAACACTGTGTTGATTGTTAACTGAATTTTTTCTTCTCTTTAAAAACCAGCATTTAAAAAGGAATCACTTAAGTACTATGTTTTCTTAGAGTAGAATATAGAGGCCACAGTCTGTATGTGTATAACATGTTTAAGACTTACCTTAGGGGCCGGTATTGTGGTGTAATGAATTAAGCCACGCCTGCAGCGCAATACTGGTATCTCATATGGGTACTGGTTTGAGTCCAGCTGCTTCACTTCGGATCCAGTTCCCTGCTAATGTGCCTGGGAAAGCAGTGGAAGATGGCCCAAGTCCTTAGACCTCTGCAATCATAGGCGACCTGGATGAAGCTCCTGGCTTCTGACTTTGGGCTGGCACAGCCTCTGGCTGTTGCCACCATTTGGGGAGTTGGGCCAGTGGATGGATGATTCTCTTTCTCTTTCCCCTCTTACTCTGGCTTTCAAATAAATAAACTCTTAAAAAAAATAAAAAGAATTACCTTAGATCTTAAGTACCCCATGGACATTGTTTGGAAGATTCAGCATATTGAAGAGGTGAGTGGAGTCCTAGTTCCTCAAATGAAAATTTCTGTTGTAGTTTACAGTGTTTTCCCGTTTTAGAACCAAAGCTAAAAGTCACTAGATCTGTGTGCCTTTCTCTGTCTTGGAATGTTAACAAGAGCTGTGGATGGAAAATACAGGCAATTATATCACTAGATTTCAGGGTCTTACATTAAATATAGCACTTATCTGGAATTTTCTTTTCTCACAAAACTAAATAAATTTAAAAATTAAAATGCTATAACTCCTATGTGATGTAAGAGAAGTTTTAGACCTCTGGTTCATCTTTTTACTTATCATACTGGAGTCCTGTATCTAACATTGTTGGGTTAAAAATTACTAGTCCTTGTGTCTTTGAAAGCATCTGACTTACAAAGAGATTTTTTGGAAAAAAGATTTATTTATTTATTTGAAAGTCAACATTAGAGAGAGAAAGAGAGAGAGAGAAAAAGAGAGAGAGAGAGAGAGAGAGTGATTTTCCAGGACTGGGCTGGGCCGAAGCCAGGAGCCAGAAGCATCATCTGGGTTTCTCACATGGGTGTTAGGGGCCCAAGCATGTGAGCCATCTTGTGCTTTTCCAAGGCAGTTAGCAGGGAGCTGAATTGGAAGTGGAGCAGCTGGGATTTGAACTGGTGCCCATGTGGGATGCTGGCATTGCAGGCAGTGCCAGCAGCAGCTTAACCTGCTGCACCACAGCACAGACCACAAAGGGGATTTCTAATATATTAGTCCTTTATGTTTCATGAGTGAATATAAACAAGCGTGATTGATAAAACCATTAGTTCATTTATTATACATGCTTACAATGCTGTTTTTTATAATTGAAAAATAGCTGTGTATTATTAGCCTGCACCAAATTATACTTGAATTATTGTCAGTGTGGCAATAATATTTCATACTGTAGTATTAATTAAAAGAACATGAAAACACAGAAAACCTAGCATGCAGGATATGAAAATGATGTAGAGTTCTTTAACCCACTGGGTGTCAAAAATCACATTTGATGGGGCCGGCACTGTGGCGTAGCAGGTATAGCTGCCCTGCAGTGCCTGCGTCCCATGTGGGCACTGGTTTGAGTCCCAGCTGCTCCACTTCCGATCCAGCTCTCTGCTGTGACCTGGGAAAGCAGTAGAAGATGGCCCAAGTCCTTGGGCCCCTGCACCTGCATGGGAGACCTAGAAGAAGCTCCTGGCTCCTGGCTTTGGATTGGCACAGCTCTGGCCACTGCAGCCAGCTGGGGAGTGAACCAGCAGTTGGAAGACCTCTCTCTCTCCCTCTCTCTCTCTGCTTCTTTGTAAGTATGCCTTTTAAATAAGTAAATAAATCTTTTTAAAAAAATCACATTTGAAAAAGAGAGATAATACGATGCATATGGGGAAATCCCTATCATTTAATGGAGTAATATTTGGTAAGCAGAATAATGGTGTGGCAGGATCCCCTTTAAAAGCTAGAAATGTGTTTGAAAATCCTTTTTTAAAGTACAAGATAATGTGTTAGAAGTGCAAGATCATTTGGAGTGCTGCATTGGTTGTGGAAAAATTTGTTTTTTATTTTCTATTTTCATCCCCCTACCTGTATTGTGGTGTAATTGACATAAGACATGTGATGTGATTTAATGTATATATATATTATGAAGTGATTACTGCAATGTAGTTAATGTATTCATTACATCATAAAGTTACTTTTTCTGATTGATTGTAGTTCTGTTTGATTGTAGTAGTAGTGAGGACAATTAGGATCTTCTTCAGCAAGTTTTAGTTATAAATATGGTAGAATTGACTGTAGTCACCATGGGGTATATTAGATCCCAAGAACTTACTCATCTGATCACCTGTCAGTTTGTAGCCTTTGACTAATGTCTTCATATTTATCCCAACCCAGATAGCCCCAGCAACTACCATTCTTCTGTTTACTTTGAGGTAAACTTATAGGTTTACACATGTAAGTGAAGTCATACAATATTCTTTTCTCTGTCTGACTTCACTTAGCTTAATGCCTTCCACGTTCATCAGTGTTGCAGATGGCAGGATTTTCTTCGTTTTTAATGACTGAATACTGGTCTGTTTTACACACAGATAGCATTTTCCTTTTTCATTAATGGGTTGATGGACACTTAGGTTGTTTACATATCTTGGCTATAGGAATAGTGCTTCAGTGGACAGGAGAGTTCACATATCTCTTTCAGAAGTTGACTTGCGTTTTGTCAGATACATTCCCAGAAGTAAGGTTGCTAGATCAACAATTCTGCCTTTAACCTTCTGAAGAACGTTCGTGCTCTTTTTCCTAATGGCTGTGGCAGTTTACATTTCCACCAAAGAGTGAGAAAGGGCTCCATTTTCTCTACATCCTCAGCAGTGCTTATCTTTATGTATTCTCAGCGTCCTTTTCAATATTAGTAGACTGTATATACTTTTTTCTGTTTTTTTTTTTTTTTTTAAAGATTTATTTGAAAGAGTTACACAGAGAGAGAAGGAGAGGCAGAGAGAGAGGTCTTCCATCTGCTTGGTTCACTCCCCAACTGGCCCAGGCCACAGCAGAGAGCTGGATCGGAAGTGGAGCAGCCAGGACTCAAACTGGTGCCCATATGGGATGCCAGCAGTGCAGGCAGTAGCCTTACCCACCATGCCACAGCACTGGCCCCTTTTTCTGGGTTCTTAATGCTCTTACATGGCCTCTGAGTCTGTCTTTACACCCCTGACATGCTATTTTGATCACTATAGCTTTGTAATTTAGTTTAAGGAAATGTGATTCTTCAGACACCTGTGTTCATTCTCAGAATTGCTTTGGATATTCATAATGCAAAGAGATGTTATTTGTGTAGACATTAAGGCAAACCATTGAGATAAGCATAATGTTTAAGCTTTACTGTGATCTTATATTTTGATGTTGTTATGAATACAGAAAGATTTGCTTCCTCAAAACTCATGTTTAAATTGTAGTGTCTTAATGTTTGGTAAAAGGTTGATACATGATATAATGATGTCATATGTAGGACCTATGTGGGTAGTGTCATATGTAGGACCTATGTGGGTAGTCTTTGGGTTATTAGGAATGTGCTCTTGGAGATTGGTTCACATGAGAGCTTTGAGTATTTTTAAAATGAATGTCTGCTTATCTTTTCTCTATCCTTCAAGCTGAGAAATTTACTTGATCTAATCTGATATTGAAACTAACAATTATATTTTTTATTTCATTCATTTCTACTCTTCAGCTCCAAGACTTCTGATTGGCTCTCTTTTATGATACATTTCTCTTTGATTAATTTCCTATTCAGATTTCCTGATTTTATTGAATTGTCTATTTGTACTGTCTTGTATCTCACTGAGTTCCCTTAGGATCATTATTTTGAAAATTTTTTTAGTCTATTCTTAATTGACTTTTTCTTTGGAGTCAGGTTCCTGTACTGGAGAATTATTATATTTCTTTCATGATGTCATTGCTTCTTGTTTCTCATCATTGATATCTGTAACTGGCAGAATAGTGACCTCTCAATTTTATAGAGGGTTTTCATAGGGGGAGCACTTCCCACTGTAGATGGGTTCTGTGGTATCAGTTGAGTAGGTATGTTGGCTTTGGTTCTTCACAGGTGGAGTAGTCGACAGCTTTAACTGATGTCAGGGGTGCCCGTGAATACCACAGTGACCTAAGCTGCAGGAATTTGTGGTGATGATGGTCTGACTTTATTTTGGGAAGGGTGTCAGTCTGATTTGAATGCTGAGGGGACAAGTGGTTGGAGCAGTGTACTAACTTGTTTTCTTAATGTATAGAAGAAAGAGCTTCCTACTCATGAGAAAAAGTTAGAGGAGTGGAGTTACAGAATAGAGATGTACCTACTGTATCGTTGTCTCCTTTTATTGCAATGGAGAGAGAAGGATCAGTTAACTTTTAGAAGAGAGGTGGAGGTATAGTCTTTGCTGAGGTTGTATATAGCAATTCATATTAATTATGCCCTTAATAAACTAGCTAATTGGGCCATTGGAACAGCTGGATGATTTTTGTGAGCAAAGAACCATAGATTTCTATCTACCTTTTCTCAGGTATTACTTGGTAAAAATCTGATTTGTGAATATGAGAGTCATTACATAAAGATCTTTTATGTACTTGGGTTGAATTTCTTTAGTGATTATTTGTCAGCCTATAACAATGATTTTGTATTTTGTGTAACCAATATTTAGCTATTCAGACAGTAAAAGGCTAACAGATTGCAGCCGCTTCTTGCATCCCTTTCAGAGTCATAGTAATAGGGTCATATGAAGATAGTGGAAGATACTCTTTTTTTAAAAAATTTTATTTTATTTATTTATTTGAGAGGTAGACTTACAGACTGTGAGAGAGAGACAGAGAAAGGTCTTCCATCTGTTGGTTCACTCCCCAAATGGCCGCAGCGGCTGGAGCTGGGTGGATCCGAAGCCAGGAGCCAGGAGCTTTTTCGCGGTCTCCCAAGCAAGTACAGGGGACCAAGCACTTAGGCCATTTTCTTCTGCTTTCCCAGGCCATAGCAGAGAGCTGGATGAGAAGAGAAGCAGCTGGGACTAGAACTAGCTCTCACATGGGATGCCGGCGCTTTAGGCAGAGGATTACCCTACCGTGCCACAGCGCTGGCCCTGGAAGATGCTCTTTAACAAAATAAATCAGGGGAAGAGGACTCTCATTTAAGAGCAATATTGATTTGTTAGGTGTATGTTTTTTTTTTGTTTTTTGTTTGTTTGTTTTTTTTTTTTTTTTACAGGCAGAGTGGACAGTGAGAGAGAGAGACAGAGAGAAAGGTCTTCCTTTGCCGTTGGTTCACCCTCCAATGGCCGCCGCGGCTGGCGCGCTGCGGCCGGCGCACCGCGCTTGTCCGATGGCAGGAGCCAGGAGCCAGGTGCTTTTCCTGGTCTCCCCATGGGGTGCAGGGCCCAAGCATCTGGGCCATCCTCCACTGCACTCCCGGGCCACAGCAGAGGGCTGGCCTGGAAGAGGGGCAACCGGGACAGAATCCGGCGCCCCGACCGGGACTAGAACCCGGTGTGCCGGCGCCGCAAGGCGGAGGATTAGCCTGTTGAGCCACGGCGCCGGCCTAGGTGTATGTTTTTTTTAAAGAAGGTGGTTGAAACATAGCCCTGCTCAATTTCAAGGAGCATAATTGTTTATCAAAGGGCTATTTCAGTTATTTTTGTGTGTTTTTTTAAAGATTTTATTTATTTATTTGCAAAGCAAAGCTACAAATGGAGAGAAGGGTCTTTCATCTGTGGGTTCACTCCCCAAATGGCCTTAATGACCGACTGGGGCTGGGCCAGGCCAAGCCTGGAGCCAGGAGCCTCCTCTGGGTCTCCCGTGTGGGTGCAGGAGCCTCTCAGCACTTGGGCCATCTTCCTTTGCTTCCCAGAAAGCTGGATTGGAAGAGGAGCAGTTGGATCTCCAACTGGCGCCCATATGGGACACCAGTGCCGCAGGTGGAGACTTAACCTGTTACACCACAGCACCTGCCCCAGTTATTTTGTTTTTAATTTTTTGTTTTTGATGGAGAGCAAGAGCTCCTATCTGCTGATTCACTCTTCTAATGACTTGTAATAGTTGGGGCTTGGCCATGCCAGTGCTAGGAACCAGGAACTCAGTCCAGGTCTCCCATGTGGGTGGTAGTGATGCAACTACTTTAGCTGTCAACTGCTTCGTGCTAGGGTGCATATCAGCAGGAAGTTGGAATCAGAAGTAGCGCTGGGACTCAACACCTGATACTCTGACATATGATGTAAGGCTCCCAAGCAGCTTCTCAACTGCTATGTAAAATGTTATCTTAAGTTTTTAATTTTTTTTCCAAGATTTATTTATTTGAAAGTTAGAGTTCCACAGAGAGGGAGACACAAAGAGAGAGATAACCTAAAGTCTTTACGTGGTTCACTCCCCAGATAGCTCAAAATGGCCAGGGCTGGACCAGGACAAAACGAGGTGACTGGAGCTTCTTTTAGGTCTCTCATGTGGGTAGCAGGATCCCAAGCATTTGGACCATCTTCTGCTGTTTTTTCCAAGCCATTAGCAGGGAACTGGATTGGAAGTGGAGCAGCTCAGACATAAACTGGTGCACATATGGGATGCTGGCATCGCAGGTAGCAGCTTTACCTGTTACGCCACGATGCCGGTCCCCTTAAGTTTTATAATATTTTGGCAAAAGCTCAAAGGGTACATTACAAGTCTTGACATTATAATAATGTTTAAGCATTTTGTTCACATTATTTCTTGGATTCAGGGTAAGGTATATTTGATACATCTCTAGTCATAAGTGTTCTGAACTCTCATTTTAAACAATGTAAGTCAGTGGTACCTTGTAATAGATAGGTCAGAGCCTTCCTATTTGTCCTTTTTTTTTTATGATTTATTTATTTATTTGAAAAGGCAAAGTTACAGGGAGGCAGAGGCAGAGGCAAAGAGAGAGGTCTTCTGTTGGCTGGTTCACTCCTGAAATGGCCACAACAGCCAGACCTGTGCCAGTCAGAAGCCAGAAGCCAGGAACTTCTTTTGGGTCTTCCATGTGGGTGCAGGGGCCCAAGGAGTTGGGCTACCTTCCACTGCTTTCCCAGGCCAAAGCAGACAGTTGGATCGCAAGTGGCGCAGCCAGGACTTGAACTGGCACCCACTTGAGATGCTGGCACTGCAGGTAGCAGCCTTACCCGGTATGCCACAGCACCGGCCCCCCTGTTTGTCTTATAAATTTCTATGTTGGGTGGAATATAGTTTATTTGTAATGCATCTCTTTCCAGAGTGTGTGTCTTTACTACCACTAATAGCAGCAGTACACAATTACTGAGTGCTTACTGTGAGGTAGGCATGTGATCTTGTGTAGTTCTTAAGTCCTGTGGTGTAGCTACTGTTATCGTTGGTTTGCAGTCAGGAAAAGTGACACTTAACGGAATTAAGCAACTTAACCAAAATTTAACATTCTGCGAGAAAGAGCTAGAATGCCAAACAAGGAAGTCTAACCTTTGTTGTTAATCTCTATAGTGGAAAATGCAAATCAGAACAATGTTCCAACCAGGAAGAAAAATAAAATGTTGATTGCTCATGTCTTTATGACGGACAGCTATTACGGATGGACCATCAATATGATTCTGAATTATAGCCCCCCAGAGTAAAATAGTCGGGGAGGGTAGATGTGGTCTGGGAAAACACTGTAGTATAACCTAGAAAGAGAGCTCCAGAAGCCAAGGGGCCAGGAGTGAAAGGGACCTTTTTGTGTAAGGAATTGAAGAGGCTTGAGGTTGTTTATATGGCCAGGAAATAGAACCAGTGGAGAAAGAGAAACTGAAGCTAAATTCAGCAATGAGAGATGTGGTACACTGAGTATGGTTGGACTAGCAGGGGTGGAGTCCAGATGACTGAGGGTGGCAAATGGATCATGTCTACTAGAAGTAAAGATACCTCTCCCATACTATCCCCTGCAAGTGCTATGGAGAAATATGTACTATGTATGGATTATGAGGAGGTTGTTGTCAAGGATATGAATCTAGTGTTTATCACCTGGCAAGAGAATTGATTGCCGTAAATAAGGATTGCTGGAGAGGACCTGGGGATGGAATAACTAAGGAGTAACAGAGAAACCAAGAATCCTAGGAAAAAAATTAAAATGTATTTTATGTGCCACTTGTTCCAGTGGTTGGTTTTTTCCTGTTATATGTAGGGGCTTCTCATCCAAGAGTACACATGGTTGAGGCAACTCTGAACTATGGGTGAGGAAGCTAGATTTGTCCCTCTTCATAGGAAGTTTGTTTTAGGTAGGTACTGCATTTGAAGTCCTCTGAAGCATCCACATTGTGGACATAATGAAGTAAAGAAATGCAGAAGGAGGGCAGCCTATCAGGAAATCAGTTCTTTCCTTCCCAAGAGAAAGGACTTGGAAGTTGGGTGAAAAAGGGATAAAGGAAAGTTCACAGCAGACATGAACAGGACTAGTTAAGAGAATCTCAACTGCTCTCCACTGATAAGTGGAGAGTGTAGATTGTGTTTTTAGGTCATTAATAACCATGTAGAAAAGTAACAAAGTTTATTTCATTTTCCATTATAAGCATTTATACTTCAATGGAATTTAAAAAATTCTGATCTTGATTGTGATTTTGAGGTTATTTCATTATGTAAACAAAGATTGGCAAAGAAAAATTGTAGTTCTTTTTAGTATTAATATTTATTTTAATAGCAAAATTTTTTGTACCTGCTAAGGAAGAGAAAAAATGTGTTTTTTTTTTCCCTTTAATTGAACAAAACCCAAAAGGAAAAAAGAAATTGAGCTAGCTTAAGTAGTTGTAATGCTCCGGGAAAACAGAGGCTGTGGTGTACATGCTTCTGGTAGCAGACAGTATGACCACATCATGTGTGCTTTCTTAATAATGTCTGACATTATCAGATTGATTAACTCAGCATGTGGCCTAATCAGATTTAACTATGGTTGGCAGCTGTACCCTGGAAGAATAGTAATATGAAGGGGGAATAGAATCCGTTTTTTAATAAGCTGCACTAAATATAAAACTAAAAATATATCAAAAGTATTCATTATTTCCCTGCAACATGTAAATCTATTGTATTCACACTGTAGACTTCTCAAGTTCATGCTGGTTCATATTTTCAAAGATTGGCTACTGCCAGAAGCTAGACGTGCTGATAATAAGATTTTCATTTGATAATTGATGGTGTGGATTTCAGGCAGTTATGAGTTCCTGCAGATTTCAAAGGTCAGCGTTTGTATCTGCATATTGTGTTTATTGTGTAAATCTCAGAGTGTGCAACCCATTTGAGAACAAGAGCCAAATCCATTGCTCACTTTTCCTAGGATCAGTTTACAAAACAGTTTTTCTCTAAAAATAAGTCATTACAAAGTAATTGTTTCTCTCTTTGTGTTTTAAAAACATAATCATGAAAGGTTGATAAGTGATATGCAGTTGGAGGACTGTGAATTAATTGTAGTTCTACTGTTAACTGTAGCTTGGGCCTGAGGGTTTAATTAGATTCCTTCACTTACTATCTAGTAAATGCTTACTATGCGCAGGCAGTTCTGGGCCTTAGAACTATGCACAGGTACTTTAGAAAGTGTGTGGAAAATGGAATTAAAAGATAAGTTTATTTTGGCATAAAAATTTTTGAAATCCATTAATAGATTTTTTCATAATGCATTTTCCATAAACTTTCTAAATACACTGTATGCGTGGTTTGCAATTTTTTTGCACCAAAATAAACTTATCTTTTAATTAATTCTATAAACTTTGAAGTAACAAAATGTATCTTAATTGGCAGAGAGCATTTTTTTTATATGCTTAGAATCTTTGTTGAGGAAAGCAGTCATTAATTACATGAGCTTTGAGGACTAATTCCTAGAATATTGGGAAATAGGTGTGACAATAACAATCTGGGTTTCTTACTTGTGTTACTTGTGCATAAAGTCTATGCACAGTTTTTATATATCACTGTGTGTGCTACCCAGATGTAGTCAATAGCTTAATGCTTTCAAGCCACTGAAACACAAAGTTAATATTCAAATATTATCTAATTGGATGGTTTTTGAAGTTAAAGTAACAAAAAGTAGTGTTGAGTACAAAAGGTATGCAAATGATTTGGATCAATTTTTACCTTCTGGGAATAGAGTAACTGTGTTTCAGTGAGCAATTGTCCAGATAAACGTGCATTCACATGTACTTAGATGCCTTGTGTATTAATATATAATCATGTTACATGCATGTATGAGTAATAATACATAATAAATTTGTCATATTAAGATTTCTAAATCAGTCTACTATCATTTTCTAAACATATTTCTTAATTTTCTGGATTCAAATTAGCCATGATAGTAGCTAAATTCCAGATACCAAAGAAGTTATTTTGAGGAGTTTTAAGTTTTAAATAGAAACTTCTGGTTTTTTAAAGATTTACTTATTTATTTGAAAGGAGGATTTATGGGGGTGAGGAGGGGACAGAGACAGATCTTCCATCCACTGGCTCGCTCCCCAAATGGCTACTACAGCCAGAGCTGGGCTGATCTGCAGCCAGGGGCTTCTTCAGGTCTCCCATGTGGATGTAGTGGCCCATGAATTTGGGGCCATCTTCTTCTGCTCTCCCAAGTGCATTAGCAGGGGGCTGGATTGGAAGTAGAGCAGCCAGGACTCACACTGGTGTCCATATGGGATGCTGGTGCCACAGGCGACAACATTACCCACTACTCCACAGCACCAGCCCCAAAAAGAAAGCTTTTAAAAAACATATCTACTTAGCTCTCACTGTAGTTTTATTTTAATGTGTGTAAACAGAACCATTTGTTGAATTAAGGGTTTGCTTTCTAAAGGGAACATTGAAAAGATACTGAGCAATTGTGTAACTGCATTAAGCAGTGAAACATAAAACTGAAAATGTTAAAAAGTAATCAAATGATCAGTTTTAATGAAATTTATAGTCAATTTAAATTAAAGAAACAAATGGATTCATGGCACAATTCAGTTGTAAATTTTGCATAAACTGTGAAAACCTAAATTGTCAACTCTCACCAATATACAACCAGTTATAGCCAACATTAAGTATATAATTTATTATGTATTGATAGTGTTATTTAAAGTTATTTACATATTCGTTTTCTCAGTGGATAATGTGACAACCAATTTTTTGATACACTAAGTTGTTACTTTACAGTTGGAAACTTATATGTGTTTTCCTGATCAAATCTTGAGTTGTCCTGTAATGTCTTAATGGTAAGGGACTGGGTACAATAATCTCATCGTTTAACTTACTTTATATCATAAACATGCTTTTAAAAACATGTATCATTTTTTATATTTGTATTATTCTTTAGCTGTCAGCTAGTTGACAGATTTGATTTAGTAGTTGAGGTGGGATTTCAGGAAATGCTTACCCTGCTGTCTTCAATCCTTCTATCACCATTTAGTGATGCTTAAAATCAATTAATAGACATTCTACTAGAAAGCCTTCAGTACAAATAAGGCTGGGAGAGAAACCACTTATTACTACATTAAGGTTCAACTCATGATACCAAATTATTTTCTCAGAAGACTTTGATAGAGAAGTGAGTATAATGTGATGGGTTGGGTGTATGTAGCAAAGGTAAGCTGTGGGTGCTGAAGTAAATGAGCTATTATAACCTGTTTTTTAAAATTTTGCTGAGTGCAATCTCTGTTTTAAGTCCCTTAAGCAGTTTGGGAAGTGTTTTTATTGTTAACCCTCCTATTTGCAACTCTTTTTGTTAGTCAGAATTGCACCCTGTGTGTAGTTTAATGGCGAGAGTTTTGATAGTGCTAATAATATTCTTTGGGAAACATAATGGCTGTGTAGATACCATAGTCTCCCTTCCAGGTGCAGAGAAGCACTGATGTGGATCATGGATCAGGATCACATTGGCGCCACTCTGAACAGTTTTGAGAGCTCACCACTGGGACTGGATGTGGGCGCACAGTCTCTTTGGTAATGTTCAGATTTTTGCAGTTCTTCCTGTCCAGTTAGTAGTTGACAGTGTAGAGCTTGCAATTTACTTGGGAAGCCTGTTGACCCAACAGCAGCCTTGATGACCCAGTTGTCTTATCCACTCATAAATAGTCATCAGAAAGGATGCGCTGTTTTAGTGGCAATAACTATAATTGTCCCAATACAATCCTTCTCATATAGCCCACTGCTTGGGCTCAGTAAATATTTGTTGAAGAATAGCTCCTGTGTGTCTGCTTTTTATTCTCTTTGTTTTTACTGAACCTGTGTTTCTCCACCAATGTTGCTTTCTTTCTCATTTCATGTTCAGAATGTCCTTAGAGGATGTTTTAGCTTGGGTTGCTGTAAGAAAGTATTCTGACATTTATTTCTCACAGTTCTGAAGACTGGGGAGAGGGTGCCTGCAGATCTGCTGTCTGGTTTGCAGATGATGGTCTTCCAGGCATATCCTTCTTGGCTGACAGAGTCAAGCTTTGTCTCCTCTTTTATAAGGCACTAAGCCTATTGCAATGCCCATACCCTTCTGACCTAGTCCAAATACCTCCTAGTCCCCTCACTTCTAATTACCACCACAGTGGGGATTTGGGTGTAAGCATATGAATTGTAGACAACACAAACATTCAGTGCATAGCAGAGGTCCCGCTCAGGTGAGTGAGCATCCTCAGGATTGGGATGCTGAGAGCAGTTTTCATATCAGCTCTCCCTGAGACCTGATTCTAACAGCCTGTGACTTGGGCAAATGGCTCTTTGACCCGGAGCTTGAGTAATCACTCACTCACTGGTGGGAAGGGATTATTGATTATTGGGTGAGTTAATTTTTAATTATTTTTTAAAAATACTATGTCTTAAATAGTATCTTTAAAAACTTCATTATTTTATTTATTTGATAGAGATCAAGAGAGAAAAGATATCTTCCATCTGCTGGTTCACTCTTGCAGCTACAGCTGGGCTGAAACTAGGAGCTGGAAACTCCATCTTGTCTCCCACGTGGCTGGCAGGAACCCAAATACTTGAACCATCATGACTGCCCCCCCGGAAATGTATTAACAGGAAGCCGGAATTGGGAGAGGAGGTGCCAGGACTCACACCCACGTACTCCAGTATGGGAGGCAGACATCACAATCAGTGTCTTAACCAGTGTGCCAAAGACCTGCTCCTGTTTAGTGGGGTTTAGTGGGAACATCTAGGTGGAAACATGGTCAGTCAGTCATGAGTTGATCATAAAAGCATTTTTATTACTATAAAGAGAACAGATTTAATGCATTCCATATTATAGTTCCAATACAGATTATCCGAGTATTAGGAATTTTAAATGTTTGCCATTTTGTGTTAAAATGGTCAATCTGTCTTCTTTGTATTAATATAACATTAATATGAAAATTGATTTAAAAAAGGAAAAGAATCGGTGGAATAAAACAGAGCTCAGAAGCAGACTCTAGTAATATATGGATTATTAATAAAAAATAAAGATAATATTTCACATAATAATGTTCAAATATTTGTTACTATGTAGTTGAATTGAGTTATAAAATTGTAAAGGAATGGTGCCTGCCAGTGATATTACATTAATGCCTTTACTTACTAAATTATGGTAAGTTTAATTTTATATTGTTACTGTAGGACAGAAGAGTTCTGTAAAAGAGATCATTCTTTTGCATACAGAATTGGTAGACTGTTTAAAGTTAGTTATCTCAGAGCAGACATTTCCGTAGCAGTACCTGAGTTCAATTCTAGGCTTTGGCTCCTGACTCCAACACCTGAATGTAAAGTCTGGGAGGCAGTGGGGATGGCTCAAGTATTTGAGTTCCCACCACCTATGTGGGAGCCCTGGATCCTGTTGCTGGTTCTGTCCTGGCCCTGCTGGGCCGTTGTTGGCATTTGGGAAGTAACCAGCCCATGTGCTTTCTCTGTTTATTTGTCCCTGTGTCTCAAAGAAATAAATAAACATTTAAAAATATTTCTGTCAAGGTGTGTGCCTTCAAAATGATTAGAGAGGACCATTAAAAAACATTTCTAAAGAAAAATTAGTTTTAGAAGGTGGCTTTTTTTAGGATATATGGGTTGCAACTATTTGTCACAATAAAATCCGAATATGTATTTACTCTGCTAAGCAGCTAGGTGGGTAACTACAAGGTAGCAGTTGCTGCATCTTGTGTCTTGTTAAGTAAAGCCGTTCTTGAAGCTAGTCTGGCTACATGAGGTCCACAATTTGCTGTTTGTATTCGTCTAAATGAGTGTTCTCAGACTTTTGTAGGTCAGAATCACCTGGAGATTTTGTTGAAAATGCAGACTTTTTTTAGTAGGTCTGGGATCAGGCCTAAGATTCTGCATTCCTGTCAGGTTTCTAAATGATAACAATGTAAATCTGAGGATTGCTCTGAATAGCAAAGGATAGGATTATCATAGTTGTGATTTAGAATTTAAAATTTTAGGTACAGCATGATTGTTGATGTGTATTTACACTGACTTTAAAATATTTGAAATTTTATATTTTCTTGGACTTCAAAATTGTTTACTTAGGGATGCTGCTCATCTCTGCAATATGTTTTGCTGATTTAATGCAGGTGCTCTTTGGCATAGATGCATAGATGGTTCAAGTGAGGGTCCTTTCCTAGGTGGATGCAGCCCTGCATGCACAGAATCGAGGGCCCTTTGCTAGGTACATGAAACCAGCACATTCAACACTTGAATTTCAGCTCACTCCCTGGAGCTTCTATGCAGTATACAAATCCCCAGATTACTTCTTGATCCTGTCTTTGTTTAAGCTCCGGGTACAAAGGTATAGAATATAGGAAAATACTTTTCTTTTTTAAAGAAAAGATTATTTATTTGAAACACAGAGTTAGAGAGAGAGAGACAGATAGACAGACAGAGCATGTTTCCAGCTGCTGGCTCACTCCCACCATGCCATGGTCGGGCTGGGCCAGATGGAAGTGGAGAGCCTGGAATCTCATCTGGATCTACCATCTGGATGGCCCGGGACCAAGAACTTGGGCCATTTTCCCTTACTTTCCCAGGAGTGTTAGCAGGGAGCTGGATCAGAAGTGGAACAGTTGGGACTTGAACCAGTGCCCATATGGGATGCCAGTGTCATAGGCAGCAGCTTAACCCACTGTACTACAACACCTACTCCTGAAAAGACATTTAAAATGATAGTGATAATAAAATCAACTGCTAAAAAGTGTGTAAGTAGAGCAAAAAACTATTTTGACCTAATTTTCCGTGTACTATCATAGGAGCTGTCTGTGCAATTTTGATGTCTTTTTAGAAAAACAAATATTTCTTTAAACTCAATAGATTAAATAAAATGCAGAGACTATACAAGGTGCACTATTGACTGTGGTTCATTTAGAAAATAGGTGCCTTCACAGATTAACATCTAGGGTAAGGATTCTCAGATTTGTGGTGTCCAGGCAAAGATAAGACGATGCAGTGAAGTTTTTATATTTATCAGTTTATTCTCTTTTTAGGGGTGGTTCTTTATCTATTAATTATTTTTTATGTTAAAGTGTTTTCTTTATGAAATAGCGTTGGTGGTTTAAGAGGGAGGTGTGTGTGTGTGTGTGTGCGCGCGCGTGTGCACATGTGTGCCCATGCACGTGTGCACTCCTCTGTGCAGTCATGCATGCTCGTGCTGTTCTTATTTCAGACCTTATTTTTTTTTCAAAGAAAGATATGATTTCCTTGTCTTTTTCTTTCTTTCTTTTTTTTTTTTTTTTGACAGGCAGAGTGGACAGTGAGAGAGAGAGACAGAGAGAAAGGTCTTCCTTTGCCGTTGGTTCACCCTCCAATGGCCGCCGCGGTCGGCGCGCTGAGGCCGGCGCACCGCGCTCGTCCGATGGCAGGAGCCAGGAGCCAGGTGCTTTTTCCTGGTCTCCCATGGGGTGCAGGGCCCAAGCACCTGGGCCATCCTCCACTGCACTCCCGGGCCACAGCAGAGGGCTGGCCTGGAAGAGGGGCAACCGGGACAGAATCGGTGCCCCGACCGGGACTAGAACCCGGTGTGCCGGCGCCGCAAGGCGGAGGATTAGCCTGTTGAGCCACGGCGCCGGCCGATTTCCTTGTCTTTGAGAAGGAAGGAATCTAAGGATGAGGCTTGTAAAGTTTGGAAATAAACAAAATGAAAGAATTCTTTTACGTCTCTTACCTTTCACAGTTCCTCTTAACCTGTCTCCCAAGTATGTCATAAAAAGTTATCAGCAATGCCCTTTATTGCAGTACTGAAGGAAAAGTCATTTATTTTTGTGAGTGCCTCAGGTTTTTGGAATAACCTCCTGCTGGCTAGAGCATTTTAGTGCTAGAGAGCTTGAATTAAACAATCCCCTCTCCACTTCTTTTTTTGGACAGGCAGAGTTAGTTAGAGAGAGAGAAAGGTCTTCCTTCTGTTGGTTCACCTCCCAAATGGCTGCTACGGCCGGTGCTGTGCCAATCCAAAGCCAGGAGCCAGGTGCTTCCTCCTGGTCTCCCATGGGGTGCAGGGCCCAAGCATTTGGGCCATCCTCCACTGCCTTCCCGGGCCACAGTAGAGAGCTGGACTGGAAGAGGGGCAACTGGGACTGAATCTGGCATCCTGACCAGGACTAGAACCGAGAGTGCTGGCGCTGCAGGTGGAGGATTAGCCTATTGAGCCGTGGTGCCGGCCCCCCTCCACTTCTTAATGGTTCTGTGGACATTATATAACATGGACAAAGTTACATAACCTATTTGTGCCTCTCTCTAGTCACAGTGTAAAATCAAGATAATAGTACTTCCTTCATATGATTATTGTGATGATTAGAAATTTGGCACAGGGCCAGTCCCATAATAGGTACTCAGCTGCTTCATTGTCATCATTCTGATTTCGCTTGTTGTATGGAAAGCAACAGATTAAACTCAGTAAAAATGCACACTTCCAACCCAGTTCCATTTCAGTTCCTCTGTGTTTGATGAACTTCCCAGGTGATTCTTCTCTCAATTATATGTACTCCAACATAAAAGGGCAGAAGTCTTATTTTGTCTAACACTTTCTAAAATGCCTGGTGTTGTCTTTGGCATAGAGTAGCATATCGTTGTTGAATGTGCGGCTAAACCTCATAGTTTTAAGAGATAACATAATCTTAACTGAAAAAAGAAAAAGAGCAAACATTGATTCTAGATATGTTACAGAGACCTTAATAGGGAATTCACTGAAGTGTAAGAACTTAATCATCCGTGAATATTCTTATTGTGGCTTGCTAGCAAAAGATCAAATGAGCTATATTAAAATCATAATATATATCTTACCCGTACAGTAAGGCTAACTTACAGCTGTTACTATAGGCTCTTTTACTTTTAATTTGGCTTAAGTGCAATCTTTTTTCCTTTTTATTTACAAGGGGAAATGTACTTTCTTTTTCTTTTCTCTGATGTAAATTTTTGACATTCAACTCTAGAAGTCATACAGTAATGTTTCTTTTGAATTGGGAAGCATAGTTATGAGGCAACAAGAATACTTCTAAATATAATCTATGAAGTAGAGACACATTTTGTTAACCTTCAAGAATTTATAAAAATAAAAGATGCCAGGAAACTAATAGTTCATAAGAATAATTGTGCAGTGATTTTGTTTCTAAGTGAAACATTTTCAACTGATTGTCTTCAGAAAAAAATGTAAATGACCTTGGTAAAACCTACATTATTCACAACTTAAGGATAGATACAAAGCAGCTTCTACTGAACCATAGTAGTAAATCTGTGGTTAAACCAGGATGTACACTATTATTTATTATGTACTCACTGATATGGTTTGTATAAATGGTCAGGGAGTTAGTCTTATGGCTTTAGGTTTATTGATGGGTAAATCTTGATTTCCAAGTGGTGTGATGTTATCTTCTGCAGCCTTTTTTTTTTTTTTTAAGATTTTTATTTATTTGAAAGGCGGAGGGACGGGGGAGGGAGAGAGAGGGAGAAGGGGGGGGGAGAGAGATGTGGATATCTTCCATCTGCTAGCTCATTCCCCAAATGCCCATAATAGCTGGAACTAAGCCAGACCAAAGCTAGGAGCCAGGAATTCCATTTGAGTCTTCCACATGGGTGCCAAGGTACCAAGCACCTGGACCTTCTGCTGCTTTCCCAAGCTATTAGCAAGGAGTTGGGTTGGTAGTGCAGGAAGTTGGATCAGAAGCAGAGGAACCAGGACTCGAACTAGCACTCTGATATGGGATGCTGGCATCACAAGCACTGGCTTAACCTGGTGTGCCATAGCACCAGCCTCCTCTGTACTTCTTTAATACACCTTTAGATTATTGAACAAGAAGTGACATACGTGATTTCCATTTCTCCTTACCTATGTAATACATTTAGCATATACAGTATTTAGCATGTCTTTACATTTCATCATTATTTACTTTGATTCTTTATTCAAATTTGGTATGGCCAAAAATATAATGAGACTGATTACAGTCTAAAAAATTACTTTTAAAGCCAATCACTGTGCTTAGTACAATCTCACTCATTGTTTCCAGCTGCCTGAGACTGGAAAACTCTTTCTCCTTACTTCCTCTTCTTTCCCTTTTCCATTCAAATACATGTAAATCTTTACAGTTAAAAAATCATCTCATAAGCCTATTTACACTTAACATCCATTTCTCTTCTCTTTTGTTGTTGCAATTTCCATCTCTAGTCCTTGTCAGGTTCATCCACTGTGGAATGGATTCGACAGATTAGCCAGCTCTGCTCTTTCACAGGCTGTCCGTGATCTGCAGGCTGAATTCTCCTCTAAAACTTTGCTCTCTGAAGTCATCTCCTCCCTTGATTTCTGTAACAATGTGCTTTTCTCCTCCGCTCTCTGATCCTCCACTTTTCTTTGCTGATCTCTTGTCATGCCTTGGATTATTTTCTAGCACTGAGGCCTTAATACTGTTTCTCTCCAGTTTAGAATTGCAGATTCACCTCAGGAGGCCTGCAAAGGGCTGAATGGGCTGAGTAGAGACACAAGTCATGGGAGAACAGACCTGGGTCCATAGGACTCACCACTGTCAGGCTCCAGCTTACCATCACAGGCAAAACAAATTTACTGTAATTAGATCTTTGAATCACTCAAGAGATATATGGGACGTCTAGGTTTTTATGTGAAATATCCCAGAATTTGAATATTGGCAGCCAGTAGAAATTTGGGAATACCCAACTGTGAGGGAGTTGGAGGTGTATTCTGGTTGGAAGGAGTTTTTGTGGCTTCTCCATTTCATTTGATTTGGATTTGTAGTTTATGTTCTAATGTTCACCACTTGTACTGCCGTACAGAGTCCTCCTAGGGGTTGCTTTAAAGCCGTGTTTTCACATTTTGTAATTGGGTGCGTTTGTGAATTGTTTGGGGGGTGCTATAAGGAAAGGTTGATGAAGATACTTGTAATGAACACCCCACAAGCTATCCTTTCTTGGTACAACTCGGAAGCTAATTCTTTCTTTCTTCCTATTTTTTTTTTTAAACATCACAGTCAAAACTTGGCTGCATGGATTTGCAACCTTTGCTCTGATTCTTGGCGAGCTCATATATTCTCAGTTTCAAATATTTCTAAATAGAAGGTGGAGAACTAAATTCTGTTTCTATTTTAAGGATGTTTTAGCCAGTTACTTGAAGTAGGTGCATCTTTGAATGGGAGGCAATACAGTGTCCAGTTCAGCTCAAGGACCTTTCTGGGTCTAAAATTCATGACTCTGCGGCAGACTTTTGGTGCAGCAGTTATAGTCGCCGCTTGGGATGCCCACGTCTATTTCTGGTGCAAGTCTCAGCTACTCCACCTCTGATCTAGGCTCATGCTAATGTGTACCCTGGGAGGCAGCAGGTGATTGGGTCCCTGCCACTCATTTGGGAGTCTAGGATGGAGTTAATGGGCCAGCCCTGGCTGTTGGGCGCATTTGAGGAGTGAACCAGTGGATGGAAGGTCTCTCTCTGCCTTTCAAATAAAAATTAATTAATTAATTAAAAATAAATTTTATGATTCTATTTTTATAAATGTTTCATATCTGACTGTCACATTGTTTTGTGTATTATATTTTTAACCACTTCTGGGAAGTTTCACTACCTGAGTGTTCTTGTGTTTACCAGCTTAAAATAAGCATGCCTCATGTTGAATTCATCTTTTTTCCTAATCCAGCTCCTTTTTCAGTTTCTTCGTTTTTAATAACTTTTCTGATAATTCAGATTTGTGAAAAATTGCTAATTTATGTCTGTTCATCTTCCTGGCCTTACTGTTTCCCCTTGTAAAGTTATCTCATGTCTTTATATTTGGCTCTGGTCCACGATTTCCTGACACTTGACAGCCAAATTTGCTTTCTGTGATTTCTCTAGTCTCTCTGTCTCCCAATTTATGATGTTCCTCTTAGCCATTTCCAGTCTACTTTAAATAAAACTCTGACCACTTCACTCTTTTCAGAAGCCCCCATAGTTCCTATTTCTTGTCTGCTAAATATGTTTTCTTTTCCAGATTTACAGAGACCCTACAGTCTTGCCCTTTACCCTATTCAATTGTATTTCCCATTACCAACTATTACTGCAAGTTAGGAAAGCGCTTTACTATCAGTTTTGCTTCTTGACTTTATTTATTAGCTTTTCCCCACTGAAATGTCTTATTTGTTATTCCTTTAGGGAAAACCCTGCACATCCTCAACAGTTCAATTCCATGCCTTCCAGGAATCTTCTCTCATAATCGCAACTCACACTGCATTTCCCTTTCATTGAATTTCTGCTGTATCCTGCAGAATGCTGCAGTACTTATCATCTAAAATCCTAGAACTTTTAGAACTAAAAAAAAATCTTAGAACTAGTCATCTGTACATTTTTAAAAATTTATTTATTTGAAAGATAGAGTTAAAGGTAGAGAGACAGAGATCTTCCATCCCCTGGTTCACTCCCCAAATGGCCACGATGGCTGGAGCTGGGCCGATCCGAAGTTAGGAGACAGGAGTTTCTTTTGGGTCTTCCATGTGGTTGCAAGGATCCAAGGACTTGGGTCATCCTCTCCTGCCTTCCCAGGTGCATCAGCAGGCAGCTGGATTTGAAGTGGGGCAGCTGGTATTTGAACCGGCGCTCTCATATGGGATGTGGTGCCACAGGTGGAGGCTTAACCTGCTACACCACAGAGCCAGCTCCTCATCTGTACATTTTAATAAATGGTAGAACATTTGTGATTTACCATGAATCATCTTAATGGCAGAGCCAAAGTTCCCATACAGCTTGGCCAAGTTATTGTGAATGCAGCCATAGACAATATTTGAACTGGTGAATGTGATTAGTATTCCAGTAGAACTTAACTGAAAACAGACTGTCAGCCAGATTCAGTTTCTGGACCAGCCTTTGCTGACCTCTGTTCTAGAACAAGGCTGAACAAGCATCCCGGCACATGTCCCCTGTGTGTTAATTTTATATCATTGAAGCACAGCAGTAACCACTACTTTTATTTAGAAGCGTCGTCAAAGAAGGAAGTATAATGTATTTTTCATTGTCAGGTGTAATTTTTTATCTTTAATTCAAGTTTAGGAGTTATGCAATACTGAATTATGAAAGATGCTTTTCAGTAATAAGGATGCTTCTAAATATGATCTATAAAATACACATGTTTTACATGCGTGAAGGGTGATTCTTTTGCAGCAACCAGTATAGCCCTTAAATCTGCAAAATTATTGTTTTTCTCATAGCCCAAACACTTATAATGAAATAAGGGTAAAGTGACTGCACCAGGTCACAACAACTTGTTACAAGAAGTAGCAGCAGAACTCAGGACCGTTTTGCTTGGCCTGCTCAAGTCAAGGGGCACAAAGTAATTAACTCCTGGGCACTCTTGAGCTGTTAAGGCTCCCATGACTCTTCTGGTAGGAATTGGACTGTTAACTCTGTTGTCCTGGCAGGTTCTAACTAATGTAATTATGTTTTTAGCCTTACTTGAATCCTCCCTGTAGAATGTAATTATTTGATCCAGACTCTACTCAGGGCACTGAACTTTTCATCCACCTGCTATTCTAAAGGATCCTTCTTATCTTCAGTCCTTAATAATTTTTTTTCATTTTTTTATTTGACAGAGTTATAGACAGTGAGTGGGAGATTTGACAGGCAGAGAAAGAGAGAGAGAGAGAGAGAGAGAGAGAGAGAGAGAGAGAGAGAGAGAGAGAGAGAGAGAGAAGGCCTTCCTTCCATTGGTTCACTCCCCAAATGGCCGCTACAGCTGGCGCTGCTGCGCTGATCCAAAGCCAGGAGCCAGGTGCTTCCTCCTGGTCTCCTATGTGGGTGCAGGGCCCAAAGACTTGGGCCATTCTCCACTGCACTCCTGGGCCACAGCAGAGAGCTGGACTGGAAAAGGAGCGACCGGGACTAGAACCCATATGGGATGCCGGCTCCACATATGCCGGCAGAGGATTAACCAGGTGAACCACAGCACCGGCCCCGGTAATTGCATTTCTACTGTTGAACAGTGAACTACATCCTCCATGGAAGAACTGGCATTTATGTTCAGTATAGTGTATGTTTGATCTCACTGTTTATGTAAGATTAAAACTGACAGGTCAGTTTTGACCTGGGGCTGGGCAAAGATTTAAGTGTGGTGAAATTGTAGTAAAGGGGTAAATATTTTCAAATAAAGATACTGTAATCAATGTTAAAAACACAGAGACCTATTAATTTTGGCAGTCAGAAAACCATTTTTATGCCTTATTATGGTTCTCAGGTTGTTTTGATCTCAGGACTTTTTACTTAAAAATTTTTATATTGTGAAATTTTGGATTTTTTAGCAAGATTTGCTGTGTTAGAAATTAAAACATATTTAGGATACATTTATTAATTTAAAATTTCAATGGGAAGTACATTGTATTAACCTTAGAGTTTTATAAATTTCTCTGATTTCTGATTTAATAAACCCTAGCTACTTCTGCAGTCTGTTGTGATGATGTTCTACTTGAAGTATATGAAGAATATTCTAATACATGATACATAGTTGGGAAAAAGAATGTTTTAATAGTTTTTCAGATAGTTGTAGTGTTTTTTGGATAGTTTACCCAAAGCTGACAAGTGGTATTTTTTTTTAATTAAAAAAATTGATTCAAGAGGCATTAGAGCAAGTGAGACAACTCCCACTTTATAGTTCACTTCCGAAAATTTGCCCACACCAGACAGATTGGCCTGGAGCCAGAGCCAAGAGCTGGGAACTCAACCAGGTCTTTCATGTATGTGGCAGGGTCCAGGCTATTTCAGCCATCTGAAATAGTCTTCCAGGGGCTCCCATGTCTCTCAGGGCTGCACTGGCAGGAATCTGAAGTTGGCACCACAGTCAAGAATAAGATCCTGGGGCCAGTGCTGTGGCATGGTGGGTAAAGTCCTCCTTGTGGGGCTGGCATCCCATGTGGGCTCCTGTTTGAGTCCCACTACTCCACTTCCTTTTTCAGCTTCCTGCTAATGTTCTTGGGAAAGCAACAGAAGATGGCCCAAGTAATTGGGTCCCTGCACCCACATGGGAGACCCAGCAGAATCTCCTGGCTCCTGGCTTCAGTTGGGCCCAGTTCCAGCTGTTGCAGCCATTTGGAGAGTGAACCAGCAGATGAAAGATCTTCTGTCTCTTCCTTTCCCTCTCCCTCTGCCTTTCAGATAAATGAATAAATCTTTAAAAAAAATAAAAGAAAAGAATGGTTCTTGATAAATTAAAAAAAAAAAGAATCAAATCAAACCCTTGTTCTCCAATACGGGACAGGGACATCTTACCTTGATTTCTTAACTACTAGGCCAGGCACTTATCCCTGAGCTGTCTTTTAAATACCACACTGTAAGCAGTCCACCAGAGTAGTAGTTCACATCTATCTTTTCAATTCCCATTTCTTTTTTTTTTTTAAGATTTATTTTATTTAATTGAAAGACAGAGTTACAGAGCGAGGTAGAGACAGGGAGAAGGAGATCTTCCATCTGCTGGTTCACTCCCTAGATGGCCACAACAGCCAGAGCTGAGCTAATCTGAAGCCAGGAGCCAGGAGTTTCTTCCGGGTCTCCTACATGGATTCAGGGCCCAAGGACTTGGGCCATCATCGGTTGCTTTCCCTGGCCATTAGCAGAGAATTGGATCAGAAGTGGAGCAACTGGAACTAGAACTGGCGCCCACATGGGATGCTGGTGCTTCAGTCCTGGGCTTTAACCCACTGCCCCTCAATTTCCATTTCTTGTGTCCTGATCCTATTTCCATCTTCAGAACCCTGTTACCCAAAAGGTGAATTCTTTGACTCTCAAGTGTTTAAGGTTCTGAGATTTGTTCTCAGTTTTAGCTTCTAGATTCTTTTCAAAGATCTTCGTAAATCCTCCCCAACAGAAATTGAAAGATTCAGACAAATAGATGTTAGTAAATGCTCTCAGTATGTTTATGAAGGTTTAACTTTTTAAAATGGGATTAACAATAAGGTACTATTTTTAGACTTTAATACAGCAAGGGAGTTTTCTTCTATTGAGATTTTGAGATGCCTCTGTGGAGAAGCTATTGGAGGAGAACGGAGAAGGAAGAGAAGAGAGATAAAGTCTCTGGGTGAAACAGATGGGAGAAGTTGAAGGATAACCTGATTGACAGGGTGAGTCTGAAAACACTTAACAAGAGCATGAAGCATTAGTGAGGGCAAGAGAGAGAGTAATGATGTCATTAGTCCTGGACTGTGTGGTGTGATTCTCAGGAGGAGAGTGTGTAGCTCTCTACTGTGAGTGGACAGTAAAGGATGGAAAACCATCACTGTAATCAAAGAAACTAGGGTAACTAGTGGTTCCTTGTGCAAATATAGTCAAATTGCATATATTCTCTGGACTTTAGTTTCTTAATCTTAGAAAAGATAAGAGTTGGACTAGATCATTTCCCATGTTAACATGTTAAGCCTTTGAAAGGAAACTTTAATTACATCTAAATTATCACAATTTTAACAAATTTCCCCAGTTGTTTTAATACAAATAGATGATTCCAAGTTTTTCTAGTCTTTTTAAAAAGGACAAAGCAAAAATTTATTATATGGATGTTAGTAGCAAATCAGATTGTGCAGTTATGACCGAAGTTGCTATTTATTATACATTTTGAAAAATATATTTGTCAGTGGGTTACGGCTTGAAAATGTTTTAGAAGAGAAACATTTTTCAAAAGATACAGTCAAGAAAGTTAAAGGTGCCAACATGTTTCTGTAAATAATAATATACCTATATATATTCTTGTAAATTAATATATTCTTATATTATTTTGAGTGTTAATTCAAGATTACTGCTTTCTCAGTGTTGTGATTAAAATGTTTCATGAGAAAGGAGAATATATGTGCTAATTTAAAAAAGTAAACATCAAATTCAGGGAAATTGATAGATTTTACATTACAATGAGTAAAGGATTTGCAAACCCTGGCTCCTTATTTTAAACTGTAAACCAAATCTGAATTGTAATTAATGCAGATTGACCATGTTAGCCACAGTTGACTAAAACCTATCTTTATAAACTTTTAAATCTTCCAGTGTAAGTAGAAAGAAGTTAGATTTACTGTTTTTCTTGGTCTTTTCCCTGCATTTGCCTCCATCTCTTTGGACTGAAATGGACCTGGCTATTCTGCCAAAATTTACATTCCTAGTGAGAAGAGTTTCAGCTGAACACAATCCTCTTAAGGATATCAATCTTTACTTAAAGGAGATGTTTGTGTGTTAGCCTCTATACTACACTATAATTCTGTATGGTTATTGTCTGTGCAGTGCAGACCCTGTGCCATATGAAAATCTGGGCCCTTGTTTGTGCATCAACACGTTTAATTCTTACAGCTACTGTGGGACCAGAAAGTCTGTGCACACACACACACTCCCCCCGCCTTTTCCTTTTATCAGATTGTCGTCTTTGGCACTACAGCTGAGAGCTGGGTCACAGAACAGAGCTGAGGCATCAGGGTCTTGCAGTGCTGGGGTTTGTAATCAGTAAACTCAAGGAGCAGTTTTCTCTGACTTAGCCATAGCAATGGCCGTTTCTAGTCCCCTCCTTTGGGAAACACCAGATTTCACTTGGGTTGTCACGGGGCCTAATACAAAGATACCTAGTGCGGAAACCTTGGAGTTGCCATAGCATCCTCCCTCCTTGATCCTTTCGTCTGATCTTAAATACTCTCTCAGTCCATTTTATGTTGTCACAAAATATCTGATAACAGGTATTGTTTTCAAAAAGAGTTTTTTGGTTGGAAAATCCGAATAGCATGCATCTGTTAAGGGCTCTCCTGGCTGCACTGCAACATGGCAGAGAAGAGAGGTAGACAGCTGTGTGCAGGAAGGACCAGCCGTGCGGGGTGGTTTTGTTTTAGAACAACCTGCTTTCGTGAGAATTAATCAGGGCCTGTGGGAATAACATCAGCCGTGCTTGAGGGTGACACCTTCATGATCTGTTCACCTAGCTTGGGTCTCTGCTTCTTAAAGGTACCTCTGTACTATCACACATTCAGCTCCAACTTCTGGCACATGAACCCTGGGGGGACAAACCAAAATGAAACCACAGCAAGTACTGCTGTTGGTTCCAGCAACAGTGTTTCACTTTAGTAGTCCCTGCTTCCCCTGTCTGTTGGCAGAGTTCAGATTGTCATCATTTCCAGCTTGACCTGAGCCACAGTCTCTCACTGCTCCTCATGCCTCATATTTTTCTGTCAACTGTTGAAGGAGGTTACAAGTGTATGCTCAAATTCTTCACAGATTGTGGACTTGAATGCCTTTAAAATTTTTATTTGGTTGGCCGGCGCAGCACCAGCACCAGCACCCCGGGTTCTAGTCCCGGTTGGGGCGCTGGATTCTGTCCCGGTTGCTCCTCTTCCAGGCAAGCTCTCTGCTGTGGCCCAGGAGTGCAGTGGAGGATGGCCCAAGTGCTTGGGCCCTGCACCTGTGTGGGAGACCAGGAGAAGCACCTGGCTCCTGGCTTCGGATTGGTGCAGTGCTGGCCATAGCGGCCATTTGGGGAATGAACCAATGGAAGGAAGACCTTTCTCTCTGTCTCTCTCTCTCACTGTCCACTCTGCCTGTCAAAAAAAATTATTTGGTAATGGCTTTATTAAGATGATTCCTATCTTACATAGTTTTTACATTTAAAGTATGTCGTTCACTTGGTACATTCAGAGTGTGCAGCCATCACTCCGAAAGGAAATCTTGTAATCATTAGCAGGCACCCATTAGTCTGCTTTCTGTATGTATAGATTGTTCTGTTCTGGGCATTTCATATAAGTGGAATCATACACCAAGGTTTTATTTTTTATGACTGATTGCTTTTACTCATCATGTTTTCAAGGTCCACTGTTCAGGGAGGTTGCATAAATTTGCACAGGCTTATAGCACAGAACAGCTATTTGTTCCTTAAGTGGTGCAGCCTTCACCATGTTTGCTCTTCTGAACGGTCAGGGCATATTGCGGTTTCACATGGATTCTCTGTGACCGATCTCATTGTGAAGCTTCTGACTAATCTTGTCTGTTGGTATAATACTCGCCTATTAGCCTATACTAATTCCTGTTTTAGTTTCCTAGGGCTGTCAGAAAATTACTGTAAATGGGGTAGTTTAAAAGAACAGAAATTTATTCTCAGATTTCTGAAGGCTAAAATATCCAAACCTGTCTGCAGGATCATGCTTCCTCCTGAAACCTGTAGGAAAAGATTCTTCCTTTTATTTATTTATTTATTTATTTATTTATTTTGCCAGCAATCCTTGGCATTCCTTGGCTTGTAGATGCATCACTGTAATCTCTGCCTCTGTATTTACATGGCTTTTCCCTCATGTGTCTGGTTTTTTTCCATGACATTCACTTCTCTTTGTATGTGTCCAGGTTTCCCTATATGGACATGGGTCACATTGGATTATGACATTAACTTTATTTTGTTTACATTTGCCATGAGTTTATTTCCAAATAAGGTAAAATTCACTGATTGGGTGGGGTAGGTTAGGACTTCACTTTCTTTGGTGACGGGGAGGGGGCACAGTTCAACCATGAACTAGCTGGTTGTGTTTCCGTTTTCATTGATGCTCTGGGGTGTAACTTTGCTCCACATGTGATCCAGACAAGGTCTGACTTGTGGTGGCAGGTACTGCCGGTGTTTGAGGCTTATTCCTACCCTCTCCCGGCTCTTGTGCTGTGAAGCGGGAGCTGGAGATGAGGAGCTTGCCCTTCACCATGTGTTCTAGCTGGAGCTGACCTGTGGAGGAGCTGTGAGTGCTAGGGTTAGGGACGATCTTACCATTGAGCCTGCTAGATCTAGTGGAGGGAGACAGGAGTAAAATGGGCACTTCCTGACTGCTGTTACCTGCTTGGTATAGGTTTTGCCAAGCACGGAGGTGTGGGAAGTGCGATCTGTTGATGTGGATTAACTGCAGAGTGCATCAGGAATAGCTCTTCCGCACCAGGGATCTGTGGAGGATGAGGGCTTTGTTCCAGCTGATGACTCTGCTGGAAGGGCTCTCCATCACACAGTTGTGTCTGGAGGGGTCTGTCCTTTAAACTTGACTGCTGTAGCTTTCCACTGTTACTACTGAGTTTCTACAGATTTTGAGTGAATGTTTTGCAATTTGTTACAGGTCCTTTGGTCACTCTCTGGAGGATGAGAATCATTTCTGTTTGCTCCTTTTTGCTAATTTTACAAATACTACAGGCCATTGAAGGCCCTTCAAGCTCCTCATATTGCCATTCTAGAAGTCCTGCCCATTTGAATAGTTTTTAAAGCACCACCTTCAAGGATGGGGTTATGGATAGCACATACTTTTCCACCGTGCTGAGGTTATTTTTCAACAAAGTCAGCTATTGAAAAGTTTCACATTTCTTTGTTAGAAAGATTGAAAATACTTATTCATTTCATAACTTGCCTTTTGTACCTATACAGAAAACACAAAATAAACATTTAAGTGGTTAGAGAAGAATGTTAATGACCTCTCACTTCAAGAAGTTAGTTTATTCTTGAAATACTTAATGTTATATAAGCTAAATCTTCATTTCACTGGAAGCTGTAATTTTTCATAAGGAACTTATAGCACATCTCTTTCCTAGATGTTTATTTGAGGTAAGAGCCATGATCTTAGTTGCAAATTTTCTTTCTAGTTGAAAGGACCAGCAAGTTATCCCGAACACATTTAAAAATTTAAATGTATTTATGTAGTTAGTGTTCTCTCAGTTACTTGTTTTATCAAAGTTGAGTTATAATTAAGAGGTGTTGGAAACTTGGAAGCTGTTAGAAATTGTTATTATTTTGGCCGGCGCTGCGGCTCACTAGGCTAATCCTCCACCTTGCGGTGCCAGCACACCTGGTTCTAGTCCCGGTTGGGGCGCTGGATTCTGTCCCGGTTGCCCCTCTTCCAGGCCAGCTCTCTGCTCTGGCCCGGGAGTGCAGTGGAGGATGGCCCAAGTGCTTGGGCCCTGCACCCCATGGGAGACCAGGGGAAGCACCTGGCTCCTGGCTTCAGATCAGCGCGCTGCACCGGCCGCGGCAGCCATTGGAGGGTGAACCAATGGCAAAGGAAGACCTTTCTCTCTCTCTCACTGTCCATTCTGCCTGTCCAAAAAAAAAAAAAATAAATAAATTGTTAATATTTCTCCCAGACTGAAGTGTTGCTCTTTAGACAGAATCACTCTGCTACTTCATTAATAATAAGGGATAATCCCAAGTACCATTTTAGTGTTTTCTGTAGAGCTGTGTAGGCTATATATTATTTTATAGAATGACAGTTACCTAATGACAGTTAGACTTTAGTCTACGCCATCATTTTGATGAAGTAATTGAGTCCATAGTGATACTACGACATTGTAGGCCTTACTAAGTTTACAGTTGTAAAGACAAGAACAAAACCACCACACTTGAAAAAATGCAAGAAATGGCATGTAGTCTTTTTTTTCAGAAACGTTTAGAAATACATTTTTCAGTGTAACAATATTATACTTTATTTGTATAGCATAAATTGGCCTATATCCCAAATAATTTGATTTTAGATTTAAGTCATGGAGACTCAAGAATTTTTTTTCTTCGGCCGGCGCCGTGGCTCAACAGGCTAATCCTCCGCCTTGCGGCGCCGGCACACCGGGTTCTAGTCCCGGTCGGGGCACCGGATTCTGTCCCGGTTGCCCCTCTTCCAGGCCAGCCCTCTGCTGTGGCCAGGGAGTGCAGTGGAGGATGGCCCAGGTGCTTGGGCCCTGCACCCCATGGGGAGACCAGGAAAAGCACCTGGCTCCTGGCTCCTGCCATCGGACGAGCGCGGTGCGCCGGCCGCAGCGCGCCGACCGCGGCGGCCATTGGAGGGTGAACCAACGGCAAAGGAAGACCTTTCTCTCTGTCTCTCTCTCTCTCACTGTCCACTCTGCCTGTAAAAAAAAAAAAAAAAAAAAAAAAAAAAAAGAATTTTTTTTCTTGTAAAAAAGTATATGGGGGCCGGTGCTGTGGTACAGTGGATTAAAGCCCCAGCCTGCAGCACTGGCATCCCATTGGGATGCTGGTTCTAGTCTCGGTTGCTCCTTTTCCAATCCAGCTTTCTAATAATGGCCTGGGAAAGCAGTAGAAGATGGCCCAACTCCTTGGGTCCCTGCACCCATGTGGGAGACCCTAGAAGAAGCTCCTGGCTCCTGGCTCCTGGCTCCTGGCTTTGGATCAGCTGAGCTCTGGCCATTGCAGTCATTTGAGCAGTGAACCAGAGGAAAGGAAGAACTCTCTCTCTCTGGCTCTACCTCTCTCTGTAACTGTCTATCAACTAAATAAAATAATTCTTTAAAGCAAAGTATATGGGGGATGACACCATGGCGCAGCGGGTTAAAGCGCTGGCCTGAGTCACCAGCATCCCATATGGGCGCTGGTTCTAGTCCCAGCTGCTCCTCTTCCGATCCAGATCTCTGCTATTGCCTGGGATAGCAGTGGAAGATGGCCCAAGTCCTTGGGCCCCTGCACCCACATGGGAGACCCAGAGGAAGCTCCTGGCTCCTGGCTTCGGATCGGTGGAGCTCCAGCCGCCGCGGCCATCTGGGGAGTGAACCCGCAGATGGAAGACCTCTCTTTCTATCCCTACCTCTCTGTGTAAATCTTTCAAATAAATAAAAAAAAATTTTAAAAAGTATATGGTTCCATAAGACATAAAACAACTTTTCAGTAATTAATAAAATATATAGTGTTATCTATGCATTTCACTTAAGAACTTTTTGATTTCATGAATCAGAAATTAATACCAAGATTTATTGGGTCCTTTTTTTTGACAGGCAGAGTGGACAGTGAGAGAGAGAGACAGAGAGAAAGGTCTTCCTCTGCCATTGGTTCACCCTCCAATGGCCGCCGCAGCTGGCACGCTGTGGCCAGCGCACTGTGCTGATCCGAAAGCAGGAGCCAGGTGCTTCTCCTGGTCTCCCATGGGGTGCAGGGCCCAAGCACTTGGGCCATCCTCCACTGCACTCCTGAGCCACAGCAGAGAGCTGGCCTGGAAGAGGAGCAACTGGGACAGAATCCGGCATCCCAACCGGGACTAGAACCAGGTGTGCCGGCGCCGCAGGTGGAGGATTAGCCTATTGAGCCACGGCGCCAGCCTGTTGGGCCTTAAGAAATAATGAATTGCTCTGTTTATTGCAAAAAGACTTTCTATATACAAATTGGGCATCCTTATCTGAAATGTTTGGGGCAAGGAAGGTTTCAGATTTTGACTTTACTAGTTGACATTCTTAATTTGAAAATCTGAACTCTGAAAAGCTCCAAAAGTAAGAACTTACCACCTCTAGCCCTGGAAATGCAGAAAATCTTGATTTTTATTCTAGGGAGTTTAAGAGGAACAATTTGAGTCATTTGGCAAGAACCAAAATCTAGCCCAAATGGAAAGAATATAAGTGAAACTTCTCTGAATGCCAGTGTTTCCTCTCTCACTTTTAGCTCAGTGTCACCTTTGCTGAGAATCCTCTTCCCCGAAACAGGAGACCAAAATCTCTTACTCCTTTGTTCTCTCCTAGCACTTTCGTACCCATGTCGCCTGGTACCAGTGTTTGTTGATTCCATGACTGATTATTGCCCTTCTTCAGGGCAAAGATTGTGATACACCTCTTCCCTTCCTTAGGGCCTGGAGTCGTGGAGCTCAGTAAATGTCTTTAAAATAAAAGGATAACTGAATGCTGCATGGTTGGGGTGAGTCGTAAACTATGTAAGCCAAGCAGTGTGCACGCCCCCAGATCATGGAATAAATGCTATCAGGTGTTGGTGTTGCCGCGGTCTTCACTTGATGGGAAGCTGGTGTATTCCTGCTCCACCTCATCACTTAGGGTTATTTGTGACCTGGAGGAAGCACTTTCATTGTAATGTTGCATTAGTTTAATCTGGCTTGATTAAAAAACAGAGTGTTCCAGGAAATTTAATTTCTAACAAAAATGAAATTTTGTTGCTTAAAGTCTGTCAGATTTATCCACATTTGTTGAAAAATACAGTCTCAGCTAAGTTCTTGACTATCCCAGAAGTGAATTTAAGCAGAACCAAACTTTCCTGTAAATTATGAAGGGAGTTTAAAGGGAATGCATGCAGGGAAGTGTAAATAGAGTTTAATGAGCCAATTCTGCATTGTCTGTGCTTTTCTGCTTTCCCTTCCAGTGGCCGACTTCTGACCATTTTCCCTATTTACAAGGGCACTCCAAAAAGTTAGTGGAAAAACAGAATTAAATGATAAGTTTATTTTGGTGCAGAAATTTTTGAAAGCTGTTCATACTTTTTTCCAAATCAGGATTTTCATGAACATTTTGAGGACCCCCCCATTTGCATGTATCCCAAAATTTTTTCACCAAAATACTCATTTTTTATTCCATTTTTTTTCCATGAATGTGTTTGAGGTATCTTTGTCTCTTTAATAATAGAAGATGCAATAGGAAATGGTGTTCACATCTTTAACTTTCATTAATTCTTGGCAGGTTCCTTAAATTGTAGGTGCAAAGAAGAATAACAATAAACTTAGATTAGTTGTGTTGCTTCCTGATTATTACAGATAATGACTTCTGTGTAATTAACTAAAATTACAGGAAAGAAATATAGTTAGGAAATGCTTCCTAAGTTTTCAAGATTTTTTCATGTCTTCGTTTTGGGGGAAATAATTTTTCAAAAGATCTAAGTAGATTCTGATTATTTGTGGTATTGTCTTGTAAGTTGTGCATTATGTAATTGGCCTTATTTATGAATTAATAAGAAGTGGCACATGGGATAAAGATTGATTTTATGTCTGTTCAACAAACCACAGTGGAACTGAAATGACATTGTAAATATCTTAACACCAACTGCTTTCTGCCAGCAATCAGAATGGAAATAGGTCTATTGATACACAGTTAATGGGAAGCAGGCTGGGATAGATCTTTACTTTTGAATTTGCTAGGCACAAATTAATTGTGACCACTGAGAACACAATTATTAGATTATTTTACTCTTTTAAGAACTGAAGTAGTCAACATAGAGTTATCTTTTCTTTTCCCACCCCTCTTTGGAGCAAGAATTTAGATATAGTGGTAAAACATATTTTATACGGTAAATATCAATGAGACAATGATATATTGAAAAACATCAACTGGTATGCTCTTTGCACAATGTACAAACTAATCTGATGCTTGGCTGGAGGAGGGAGATAGCTTCTGAAATTTTCAACTGCTGGGAGTATACTAATCTCTCAAAGAGTTTTTCTCAAATAGTTGTGACAGTTAAGATTTACTCTTAATGTTTGAGTATTTTCAGGTCTTCTAATATTAAACAGAGAACCTTTGACTGTATTTAATTGGATAGCCTAAGTAACTTCCATTCTTGTTCTTTTATTGGATTTTCAAGTCCAGACCCACAGACTTATAAACTTAATATGTCTCCAAAGGAGTCAAAATGTGGACACTTGAGGGTTTTTTTTTTTTTTTTTTTTTTACAGGCAGAGTGGACAGTGAGAGAGAGAGACAGAGAGAAAGGTCTTCCTTTGCCGTTGGTTCACCCTCCAATGGCTGCCGCGGACGGCGCGCTGTGGCCGGCGCACCACGCTCATCCAATGGCAGGAGCCAGGTGCTAGGTGCTTTTTCCTGGTCTCCCATGGGGTGCAGGGCCCAAGCACTTGGGCCATCCTCCACTGCACTCCTGGGCCACAGCAGAGGGCTGGCCTGGAAGAGGGGCAACCGGGACAGAATCGAGTGCCCCAACTGGGACTAGAACCTGGTGTGCCGGCGCCGCAAGGCGGAGGATTAGCCTGTTGAGCCACGGCGCCGGCCGACACTTGAGCTTTTCTAAGTAGTGAGTCCTCTCCATTCTGTTTGCTCATCATTTTCCAGCCTGTGAAACCTAACTGTTTTGTGTTAGATAACATGTTGCTGTGAGAATACGATAATGAATTTGCAACTCCCACAAATCATTGCGCTTCCTAGAGGAGAGATAATTATGAGAATAACTAGGAAGCACATGTGTTCTGACCTTTCTCATCTTGGTGTAATTGCTAACATAAACCCCCTTCACTTTCTTTTTTTTTTTTTCAATAAAGATTTATTTATTTATTTGAAAGTCAGAGTTACACAGAGAGAGGGGGCAGAGAGAGAGAGAGAGAGAGAGAGAGATCTTCCATCTGCTGGTTCACTCCCCAACTGGCCACAACGGCTGGAGCTGCACCGATCCAGGAGCCAGGAGCTTCCTCTGGGTCTCCCACGTGGGTGCAGGGGCCCTAGGACTTTGGCCATCTTCCACTGCTTTCCCAGGCCACAGCAAAGAACTGGATCAGTAGTGGAGTGCCCATATGGATGCTGGCACTTCAGGCCAGGGCGTTGACCTGCTGTGCCACAGCACTGGCCCCGACCCCCTCACTTTCATATGTCCTGGTTTGGATGATGTTACAGAGTCACAGTGTGAAGTACTATATAAACATCAGACTGAGCTTGAGCTTCGGACTACTTCAACTGAGGCATTCTGGAAATTAGTAGTGGAGGAAGTGACTTCAGGTAGGATGTGGGGAAAGAAGAGCTTTTTACAATCCATGTGTTCTCTGAATTCACGTTCAGCTGGGATAGCACTGAGTGGCAAAGGATCGTCATTTGATTCTTGGAAACTTCCAGATGTGAAAGTAAGAATTTATACTATCATTTCCACTTCTTGTTAGATACATGTTTCATACACTGTGATCTTCCACTGCTCCCTACAAGGTGTTTTTTCTTGGACTATTGGGTCTATGTCTTTGAGCCATTCCTGAGATTTTTGTTGGTTAGACTAAGAGAGAAAAGTATAATATGTGTCTGTCTCTTTTTCTAAATTACTTAGTTTTACTAGGAATTTTGAGAAACAGAAATGTTGTTTTCTAACACCAACCCTAACTAGTCCTCATGAAAGCTAGATCTGCTTATTCAAGGCAGGTTAGCTCTTTATTCAGTATGAAGAAACTTGCGTCTGTGTCAAAAAAAGCTAAGAAAAGTTTGAGGTTACAGATAGCTTGGACTTAAAAGATTTTCCAGCACTCTCTTAATGTCACATAAAGTTGAATGTGTAATGCAGAATCTGGTAGGCTGCTGCCCATTACCTCCCATCATTGCCTGCTCCATTTCACTAACGTGAAACTCTTTAAGCAGCTTTTTATCTAAAAGAAACACTTGCTTAAGCCAATATAGATTGCATTTATTGCAGCCAGGTTTGTTGTCGCTGTGATTCATGTTGGAGACATTATTCTGGAATTGCGTTTTTTCTGTTCTTTCAGACAATTAAAGTGAATGTCATCATTGTCTTTTTCCCTGTGTGAAAGCAAATGTTCATTGTCTCTCTTGGCCAAACTCACCGAAAAACAACCAATACTAAATACTTGTGCAAACACCATTTTATACAATTTCCTTAAAAATTGTATAAGGCCTCACATAGGAAGATGGATTGAGGATGGTGCTGAAAGTAGTAGAATCGGAGTCCTGTGAGGTAATGAAAAATTAATGATGACCTAAAATGAGAGGATGTATTTTTGTTGAAGCGAGTGTTCAGAACTGTAAAATGTAAGCTAGAACTATAGCCTTGTTTCTTCTCAACCTTGGTGAAGGCGTGACAAAGTTTTATGGATTAGTAACACTTTTTGTAGGTCTAAAAAATTCATTGTAAACCCGTTTGTAGGATTCAGAACAAACTTGTGTACATATAAAGTAGGAGTTGGTGTGGTCTAGGTGTTTATGATAAGGTGTTTAGGGTTCTGATTTCATGAAATGTCATTCTAGATTTCTGGTAATCTCAGTTGTAGGATCTGTAAAGATATGCTGCTTTCTTGTTTAACAATAATAAAGAATGAGTAAAGGATGTGGTAATACTACAAGCAGAACAAACAAATTTTTTGAAGAGATATTCTACAAAAATTAATGCAACAGTTCTGAATAATTTGGTGCAATAAGAAAGAAAAGAGAAATGAGGCATGCCAGTAATATTGACAGGCAGATTTCCCAATTTGCAAAATCAAGGATAAAAGGGCTATATACTTGATAATATATTTGATATATACATTTGATAATGGGGAACTCTAGTTACAGGTAAAACTCAAATTTTCAGTTTTACATTAAAAAGTCAAATCCTATGGTGTTTCTGACATGAGCAGGGCTCCTCTGTCAGAATGGGCATCAAGAGTGTTCATTGAATGAGTGATTAATCAGTGCATTTTATCACATGCTGCAAGATGTAAAACCATATATAATTCTCTGCTCATTGTCTGCCTTGACTTTGCAAAGAACAGTTAAAATTAAACGAAATGCTACATTTACATTTACATTGTAATATTTACATTACAATGCTTACATGCTAACAAAAACAGAATAGTAGGCAGAATGTTATATGCAGGTGCACAAAAGATCAGATTCCCCTCCAAATGGCTCTAAATGAGTTGATGCAAAGAATTGAAATATTAGACTTTGATGAGAGGTTGTTGAATTTCCTCAGTGTTGTTTGCATTGGTTTGCAGGCTAATTAGACACAACCACTGATTGGGTCCAGTGGCTCAGATGGCTTCCCGCCATTGGGACAAATGTGGGAGGGTGGCACAGTTGTAGTCCTTTCTGCAGATTGTTCATGATCTTCTCTGGAAAACACTGCCCCTGATCAATTCTGCTCAACTTCTGCGGCTGTATTTGAACACAGTCTTGAAGCTCTACTACTGTCTTAGGAAAATGGAGAGATTCTCTGTTTGGCAGAAGTAAAATCCTGCAGAGCACCCTGCTTCTGCACTGAGTGGTAGTTCAGAGCGGTCAATCTTAATCGTGCATGAAAACACCCAGAAATCTTATTAGAAAGTTAGATTCCAGTGGTGCTACCCCATAAATTCTGATGCTGCAAAGGTGGCATGAAACAAGCACTGTAGAGGCCAGCCTTTCCCTGGCTTCTGGAGAGTGGAGACTGCCTGCTAAAATTTTTAGAAGTGACAAATGATTTTAACATTAAAGTATTTATAAACAAAATTCAATGAATTTGCCCCCAAAAATATGTATTTCAGAGCTGAATGTAGTACCCTTTTTTCATAGCTCTAAAAATCATTCTTTTACTTGAGATCATTCGTCTCTTCCAAGCTTTTAGAAATAGGATTTTGAAGGGGCTGTTTGTGTTATTTTGTTGTGTGAAAGTAAACATTGAAAAATAAGGACTCCTCAAAAATAAATTTACTCTATATTGCTGGTTAGGATGGGTTTTTCCTGTAGAAAATAGGTGATAGGTACTTTAAATTTTTTATAGCCTTTAAAACTTTGACACATAATGAGTACAAAGGAGTTTAGTTGGCCTATATAGAGTCCTAAAATCTTCATTATAGATCGACTAGCCGTAACTTACAAAGAAAAGGGATTTGGATGCCTCCTAATTGAATCATTTGGATAACTGGAGAGAGAATTCAGATGACCCCTTTGTTGACTAGTGGCTTTATGTATGGTGAGTGGATTGGACTAAAAAATTCTGGAATAAATCATTTAAGATTCTAAGTTGCTCTAAACTTTTCAGTTCTGTTTATATAGTTGCTTCTGTGGCCAGTAGTATTTTTGGCTCAGGAAACACATTTGCACTTATGTAGTTTTCCCGATGCTGATTACTCTTCCTTAATGAGAGTACAGAAGATAAGAAGGAGTTTACTATTATTGGAAAAGTTATAGTGGTATTGTTATACCACTTAATTATTTCTAATTATCATTGTAGGATTCTACAACTAGCTAATTTACTCATATAACTCTTACGTTGATTGATCACCATATAGTGCTGTTAATACTTGTGATTTTCAAAGCAGAACACATTAACTTAAGGAAATGTTTAGAAAATATTTTTAGATGATCAATCAGTATTTTTTTTCTATTTTTCAAATCCAGTTTATCGTTTCATACTTCAGCATCATACACAAACATTGAATGCTTCAGTCATTTTATTTTATTAGAAAAACTGAAGAGTTCTTTCAATATCTATTTATATGGTACCTACATAAAGGAAAAGTATTGTCCTTTTAGTTTTTTTCCTCCAAATAATACTGATACCACTTGCTAATGTTTATAGATTATTTTGTGTTGGCGGTCATTGTACTAATTTCTCATTTGATCCTTAATACTGAGTCATTATGACAGACATTCATTCTTCAAATATCTACCTTTTTATTCAATTGTAATGGTTTTTAAAATTAAACTTTTAAATTCCTGGTATTTGTAGATTCAGATGTGGCTATAAGAAAAATAAAGAGATGCCTTGAGTTCTTCACTCAGTTTTTCCTAGTAACTGTAGTGTGCTGTCACAGTTGTGATGTTGATAAAGTCACATTTTTCAGGCTTTACCAGTTCACATGTGGTTGTGTGTATGTGTGTGTATTCAATTCTGTACTTTTATCACATGCGTATCTTCATGTAAACAATACTAGCAGTCAAGATGTGATGTTGTTTTTCATCTCAAGAATCCCTTGTTATACCTTGTAGAAAGTCACATCCAGGGCCAACACTGTGGCCCAGTGGGTTAAAGTCCTGACCTACAGAGCCAGCATCCCATATGGGCACCAGTGAGTCTCTGTTGCTCCACTTCCAATCCAGCTCTCTGCTGTGGCCTTCTTGGGAAAGCAGTAGAAGATGGCCCAAGTCCTTGGGCCCCTGCACCCATGTGGGAGACCAGGTAGACACTCCTGGCTTCTGGCTTTGGATCAGCTCAGCTCTAGCTGTTGTGGTCATTTGGGGAGTGAATCAGCAGATAGAAGACCTCTCTCTCTCTCTCTCTGGCTCTACCTCTCTTTGTAACTCTGCCTTTCAAATAAATAAAATAAATCTTAAAAAAAAAAAAAAAAGAAAGTCACATCCATTATCATTTTGTAATTTTTAGAATGTTACATAAATGAAATGGTACAATATGTAACCTTTTCTGTTTATATAAGAGAATTTGGGCTACTGTCTAAGAACATTAAAAATTTATTTGAGAGAGAGGAGAGAAAGAGGGGCTTTACCAGTTTATGCTCCCATCAACAGTGGATTAGGGTACCTTTTTCCCTATAACCTCCCCACCATTTGTTGTTTGTTGATTTCTGTAAGAAAGCCATTCTAAAGGCAGTGAGGTGAAACCTCATTATGGTTTGGATTTGCATTTCCCTGAGGGCTGGTAATCCTGAGCATGTTTTCATGTGTCCGTTGGCCATTTGGATTTCCTTTTTTTTAAAATGCCTGTGTAACTGGGTTGTTTGTTTTGTTGTTGCTGAGTTTCTTGGGTTCTTTATATATTCTGATTTTAGTCCTTTATCAGCTGTATAGTTTCTCCCATTCTGTTGGTTGCCTCTTCACTTTGCTGAGTTTCTTTTGTAGTACAGAAACTTCTCAATTTGATGTGATTCCATATATGGATTTTGGCTTTGATTGCCTGTGCCTCTGGAGTCCTTTTCAGGAACTCTTTGCCTATGCCAATGTCTGATAGAGTTTCTCAATGTTTTCTAATGATTTGATGGTACTGGGTCATAGACTTAGTTCTTTGATCCATTTTGAGTGGATTTTTGTGTAAGGTGTAAGGAAGGGGTCTTGCTTCATGCTTGTGCATGTGGAGATCCAGTTTTCCCAGCACCACTTGTTGAAGACACTGTCCTTGCTCCAGGGATAGATTTTAGCTCCTTTGTCAAAGATAAGTTGGTTGTAGATGCTTGGATTCATTTCTGGAGTTTCTATTCTGTTCCATTGGTCTAGCTGGTTTTCTACTAGTACCAGGCTGTTTTAATTATAACTGTCCTGTAAGATGTCCTGAAATCTGGTATTTGTTTTTGTTGTATAAGATTGCTTTAGCTATTCAGGATCTCCTGTGTTTCCATATGAATTTCAGCATAGTTTTTTCTACATCTGAGAGGAGTGTCCTTCATATTTTGATTGGTATGGCATCAAATCTGTAAATTACTTTCGGTAGTATGAACATTTTGATGATATTGATTCTTCCAATCCATGAACATGGAAAAATTTTACATTTTTTTGCATCTTCTTCTATTTCTTTCATTAACATTTTGTAATTCTCATTGTAGAGATTTTTGATGTTCTTGTTAAGTTTATTCTAAGGTATTTGATTGTTTCTGTAGCTATTGTGAATGGGATTGATCTTAGAAGCTCTTTCTCAGCATGGCATTGTCTGTATATACAAAGGCTGTTGTTTTTTGTGTGTTGATTTTATTTCCTGTCACTTTACCAAACTCTTTAATGAGTTTCAATAGTCTTAGTGGAGTCTTTTGGATCCCCTGTGTATAGAATCATGTCATCTGCAAATAGGGATAGGTTGACTTCCTCTTTCCCAATTTGTATCCCTTTGATTTCTTTTTCATGCCTAATGGCTCTAGCTAAAACGTCTAGGACTGTATTGAATAGCAATGATGAGAGTGGGCATCTTTGTCTGGTTCCAGATCTTTGTGGGAATGCTTCCAACTTGTCCCCATTCAATAGGGTGCTGGCCATGGGGTTGTCGTAAATTGCCTTGATTGTGTTGAGGATTGTTCTTTCTATATCCAGTATGCCCAAAGTTTTCATCATGAAAGGATGTTGTATTTTCTCAAATGCTTTCTGTGCATCTGTTGAGAAAATCATTTGGTTTTTGTTTGTCAGCTTGTTAATGTGATGTATCACATTGATTGATTTGCAAATGTTGAAACTTCGGTGCATACCAGTGATGAATCCCATTTGGTTTGAGTGAATGATCTTTCTGATGTGTTGTTGTATTCGATTAGCTAGAATTTTATTGTGTCTATGTTCATTGGGGAAATTGGTCCGTAGTTGTCTTAGTTGCATCTTTTTTGAGTTTAGGAATTAAGGTGATTCTGGCTTCATAGAAGGAGTTTGGGTGATTCCCTCGCTTTCAGTTGTTTTTGATAGCTTGAGAAAAATTAGTTTGTTCTTCTTTAAATGTCTGATAGAATTCAGCAGTAAAGCCATCTGGTCCTGGGCTTTTCTTTGTTGGGAAGGTCTTTATTACTGACTCATTTTCAATCTTGGTTATGGGTCTGTTTAGGTTTTCTGTCTTCATGGCTTGGTTGTGTGTGTCTAGGAGTCTATCCTTTTCTTCTAGGTTTCCTGATTTGCCGACATACAACTCTTTGTAGTAATTTCTAATCTTTGTATTTCTGTGGTATCTTTTGTTATATTTTCTTTTTCATCTCTAGTTTTATTGGTTTGGGTTTTCTCTCTCTCTTTCTCTTTGGTTCAACCAATGATGTGTTATTTTTTTATTCTTTTTTCAAAAAACCAGTTCTTTGTTTTGCTGATTTTCCCCCTTGGTTTCAATTTTGTATATTGTATAATTTTAGTTCTTTTTTCCTACTAGTTTTCATTTGTTTTGCTGTTTTTGTATATCCTTGAGATGCACTGATATCTCATTTATTTGGTGCATTTCCAATTTCTTGATGTAGGCATCAAAGGCTATAAACTTTCCTCTTAACATTGCTTTTGCTGTATACCATACGTTTAACATTGCTTTTGCTGTATACCATACGTTTTGATATGTTACACTGTTGTCTTTATTTGTTTCAAGATTTTTTTTTTCATTTCTTCTTTGACCTGTTGTTCATTCAGGAGCATATTGTTCAGTCTCTATGTGTTTGCATATGTTCTAGAGATTCTTGAGTTATTGATTTCCAGCTTCATTCCATTGTGGCCAGAGAAGATGCATGGTATGATTTAGATTTTTTTGAATTTGCTAAGACTTGCTTTCTGGCCTAGCATGTCCTGGAGTAAGTTCCGTGCACTGGTGCAAAGAGTGTTTATTCTGCATCTGTAGGATGAAAAGTTCTATAGATATCTGTTAGTTCCATTTGGTCTATAGTGTCATTTAACTCTGTTATTTCCTTGCTGATTTTCTGTCTGGCTAATCTGATCATTGCTGAAAGTGGGGTTTTGAAGTCCCGCATTACTATTGTATTGGATTCCATGTCTCCCTTTAGATCCATTAACATTTCTTTTAAATAGTCAGGTGACCTGTAATTGGTTGCATATATATTTATTATAGTCATGTCTTCCTGTTGAATTGATCATAAATGGGCATCTTAACTAGTGTATTAACTACTAGGCCTAATAGCTGCCACATAACCTTTTGAAATTGGCTTTTTTCACTCAGCATAATTTGAGATCCAAGTGAATCTTAGTACATATTTACAATTTATCCTTTTTGCTGTTGAGTAGGATTTTATGTTGTCATTATTCTTCAGTCCATTGAAGGATTTTTG
The DNA here is from genome assembly GCA_949820135.1 of Sylvilagus floridanus. Classification (NCBI taxonomy): domain Eukaryota; kingdom Metazoa; phylum Chordata; class Mammalia; order Lagomorpha; family Leporidae; genus Sylvilagus; species Sylvilagus floridanus. The sequence goes on from OX463244.1 coordinate 166,344,227, forward strand.
GATTCTTTTCAGTTTCTGACCATTGTGAATAAAACTGCTGCAAACATCTGTATGAATGTTTTATGTAAATGTATGTTTTCATTTCTCTGAGAAATTGCTTAAGAGTGCACTTGCTAGCAACAGCGGATCTGTGGTCTGGTTCCTTATCTTCCTCATAGGCATTTGTTGTCACTGTTTTTCCTTTCAGTAATTTTATAGGTACGTAGTGATATTGCTTTGTAGTTATAATCTGTGTTTTCCTAATTGTTAGTTATGTCGCCTGTCATTTGCCATCTGTGTATCCTCTTTTGGTGAAATGTCTCATTTTCTAGTTGTGTTGTTTGCTGTTTGCTTTTTACTCAGGCTTCTTCATGTATTCTAGATAGAAGGTTTTTTTCAAATAAGTGATTTTCAAGTATTTTTCTTTGGTCTGTACCTGTTCACAACTAGTAAGTTGATAAAGATAGAATATTATTTGGGACTGCATTGTGGCATTGTGGGTTAAGCCACCATGTGCAGTGCCAGTATCCCATGTGACCACTGGTTTGAATCCTGACTGCTCTACTTGTGGTCATGCTCCCTGCTAATGCGCCTAGAAAAGCAGCGGAAGATGATCCCAGTGCTTGGTCCCCTGCGTGCACATGGAGGCCCCAGATAGAGTTCCAAGCTCCCGGTATTGCCCTGGCCAGCTCATTGCAGCCATTTGGAGAATAAATCGGTGGATCTTTCTGTCTCTCGCTCCCTCACTGTAACTCTACCTTTAAAATAAGTAAGTCTTTTTTTTTTTTTTGATTCATTATATTAAATAGTTTATAATTTATTCATATTTCCTTAGGGTTTTTCCCTGGCTTTAAAAAACTGTGATAAAATACATGTAACATACAATTTACCATGTTAACCATGTTTAAATGTATAATTCAGAGTTAATATATCCATAATGTTATATAACTGTCACTACCATCCATCTCTATTTTGTAAAGCCAAAACTCTGTGCCCCATAAATTATAATCCCCTGTTTTTCCATCCTGCCATCTACTGACTACCACCATTCTACTTCTTCTCACCATGGTTTTGATTTTCTAAACACTAATGTAAGTAGACACTGTGCCCCGATACAATGCCTTGGATGCAGATGCTGGACATCACCAGGACCCAGTCTCCCAGCCTCCCTCTCTTTGCGTAAGCTGTCATTGCCTTGTTTATTGATTGCAAATCAACCTCTTACTAAAATCAACTGACTGCATTGAGGTAGTAATCCAGCTGTCACTGGACTCATGAGGTCCTTGATGTTAGTACTGTCTCGAGATTCCTTTTCAGAGGGCAATTCCTGGCCCAAGGCAGGTAGTAACTACCTCCTGCGTGTTGCCCCTAGACTGACCAAGCCCACTTTACTATCATAAAGAACGCACATTTCTGACCAGTCAAGGAAGGCCATGAGCAATGCCAGCCAATCAGGAAGCCGTCAACCAGGAACCTAACACGTCATGAACTCAGCCCTCGTCCTCAACTGTGAACTATACTATAAATTCACCACCTTGACTTCTTGAGGGAGCCTGAAAATCAGTGATAGCTTCTCCGTTCCTTGCTCTGCACATGGCAGTAAATGCTCCCTTTTCCCCCACGGCCCCCATGTCACTGATTGACTTCCTGTGGGTTGGGCAAGTGGACCCAGTTTGGGAAGTTACAGAGCAACTCCGTCAACCAGTTTTGGGGGGTTGTTCTGTGCTGGAGTTAGCAGTTTGGTTATTACCTAGTATAATGTCCTTCCTTGAATGTTCATCCACAGTGTCTCCAATTTCCTTCTGTTTAAAGGCTGAAGAAGTTTCCCTGTTTATACCCCACACTGCTTATCCATTCATCCATTATGGACTCTTGAGCATGTCCGTGTTTTAGCTGTTGTGAAAAAAGTTGCCATGACATGGTGTGTAAATAATCTGTTTGAGACTCTTCTTTCTTTTGGATGTTTACCTAGGAGTCGAAGTACCAGATCTTATGGTAATTGTGCATTTAATTGTGTAAGGAGTCACCATAGTGTTTTCCACAGCAGCTATATTATTTTACATTCCAGCTAATAGTTTTTCTACAACCTGCCAATGCTTCATATTTTGTTTTTTTTGATAGTAGCCCTTCTTATGGGTGTGAGGTGATTTCTCATTATAGTTTTGATTTGCATTGTCCTAATGAATAGTGATGCGACTATTGTTCTATGTGCTTAATGGCTGTTTGTATATATTCATGGGAAGCATACCTACTCAAGTCTTTTGCTCATTTTAAAATTGGGTTCTATACTTTTATTGTTGAATTTTAGGAGTTCTGTCTATATTTTGGCTATTAATCCTTTATATATAGTTCGTAAATATTGTGTCCCAGTTTAGGGAATGTCTTCACTGTTTTTTTTTTAAGATTACCTTTTTTATTTTATTTTTTTTAATTTTCTTTTTTTGACAGGCAGAGTGGACAGTGAGAGAGAGAGACAGACAGAGAGACAGGTCTTCTTTTTCCATTGGTTCACCCCCCAATGGCCGCAACGGCTGGCACACCGCACTGATCCAAAGCCAGGAGCCAGGCACCTCTCCCAGTCTCCCATGCGGGTGCAGGGCCCAAGGACTTGGGCCATCCTCCACTGCCTTCCTGGACCATAGCAGAGAGCTGGACTGGAAGAGGAGCAATCGGGACCGAATCTGGTGTCCCGACTGGGACTAGAACCCGGTTTGCCGGCGTCGCAGGCAGAGGATTAGCCTAGTGAGCCGCAGCGCCGGCCTGGTTCACTCTTGACTGCTTACAACAGCCAAGCATGAGTCAGGCTGAATCCCGGAGGCTAGAACTCCATCTGAATCTACTCGTGGGTGATAGTAACCCAAGAACTTGAGCCAGTCTCAGGGTGTGAAATAGCAGGAAGCTGAATCAGAAGTGAAGTAGTCAGGACTTGAACCAGGCATGCTGATAAAACACGTTGGCATCTAAAGCTGCAGCTTAACTCCTGCACCAGAGGCCTGCCCCCCTACTCGGTTTATAATTTTTTGAAGCGCACAATTTTGGAATTTTCATAAAGTCAGTTTGTCTGGTTTTCCTTTAGTTACTTGTGTTTTTTGTTGTCATGTTCACGAAATCCTTGCCAACCCAATGTGGTCAAATGGTTGTTTTTTATTTAAAGAGTTTTATAGTTTAAAGTCTTGTGTTTGTTTCCCTCCTTCCCTCCCTCCCTCCCTTCCTCCCTCGCTTCCTCCCTCCCTTCCTTTTTTCTGTCCCATGCATCCATCCAGGAGGCCATTTTTTTTTATAGAAAACTTTTATTTAGTCAATAAAATTTCAAAAGTACAACTTTTGGATTATAGCAGTTCTTCCCCCAATAACAACTCTCCCACCCACAAACCATCCCATCTCCTACTTCCTCTCCCATTCCATTATTTATTAAGATTCATTTTTAATTATCTTTATCAACAGAAGATCCACTCTATACAGAGTTATAGAGAGACAGGGAGAGATATCTTTCATCTGCTGGTTCACTTCCCAAATGGCTGCAGTCACCAGGGCCCAAGCACTTGGGCCATCTTCCATTGCTTTCCCAGGCCGTGGGTGGGGAGCTGGTTCTGAAGAGCAGCCAGGACATGAACCTGCACCTATATGGGATGCCAGCACCACAGACAGAGGCTGAGCCTACTATGCCACAGTGCTAGCTCCGTAAATAAATCTTTTATAATAAGACAAAATAAAATGTAGAAAATGGAATACTGATACTAAGCAGAGTACAATTAAACCCTTAGTCCTTTAGTTCTTAAATGGATATTTGTAGAGAATCTCACGGAGGCCAGGTTTAGGTGCATTGTCTGGTTGGTATAGACAGAGAAAGGAACTAATAGAAGGAAAAGAAAACCATGCCTGCGACTTCAGTGGAAAAGAAAGAAAGTGGGCACATAAGGGACGCCGTGTGTCCGCAGGCAGTGGGTGCTTTGGAGCAAAGGGGGAGACAGGTTCTCTGAGTGGGTGGGGTGAGGGGAGATGATGACTGCAGAGGGGTGGTCAGAGGAGATCGCTCCAGTAGAGTGACATTTGAGCAGAAGACGAAGCGGGAGCTGGCTGTGCTCATTTTTGTGTCTCGGGTGAAAAGGGCATGCTTGGTAAGTTAAAGGAACCAGTGACAGAGCAGTGTGGCTTGAGAAGTGGGAGCCAGGGCACAGAGCGGAAGCTGGGGCAAGACCTGGCGAGTGCTGACGGACACTGTGAGGGCTTCGGCTTGTGTGAGGTTGGAATTCACGGGGGGGTGATGACGTGATTTAGCTTACATTATGAAAGGAGCATTTGGTAATTTGAGTATACTTGGAGGATTACGTAGCAAATGACAGCGCAAGGTGGTAATTTAATGGAATTTTAAAAGTTATTCTTGCCGGCGCCGCAGCTCAATAGGCTAATCCTCCACCTGCGGCACCGGCACACTGGGTTCTAGTCCTGGTTGGGATGCCGGATTCTGTCCTGGTCGCCCCTCTTCCAGGCCAGCTCTCTGCTGTGGCCTGGGAGTGCAGTGGAGGATGGCCCAGGTGCTTGGGCCCTGCACCCCATGGGAGACCAGGAGAAGCACCTGGCTCCTGCCATCGGATGAGCGCGGTGCGCCGGCCGCAGAGGCCATTTGGGGGGTGAAACAACGGAAGGAAGACCTTTCTGTCTGTCTGTCTCTCTCTCACTGTCCACTCTGTCAAAAAAAATAATAAATAAAAAGTTATTCTTAAAATATAAGGATGGACTAGATAATTTCAGTGAGTTTTTTCACTTCTTAAGACTTGTGCTTCTTTATATGGGTGGATCTGAAGGAATTGATTTCTCAATTCTAAAAGTGTAGACAGTGTTGTGGAGTAATCATATGCTCTAGAGCTCTCGCTGTTTGTGTGGTTTATTCACTGCTTTATTACTTATATCTGTCACTTCTGCCAGTTGTTAAAGGTAAAGGACTGAAAAGAAAAATTAAAAATCATAGGACCATTAAAATGTAAAAGCTTTGTGCAATAAGATCATTTAAAGAAAGAAAACTTAACAGGACCTGTGTGACAAAAAACAAATATTTTGACAATCAGGACAAAAATCCTTAAGGAAAGAAAAGTTGAGAGAAACTATGTGACAACAAGGAAGAAAATCGGACTAAGGAAATGGTTGGATGAGGATTTTTGATTGTTTTTTGTTGTTGCTTTGTTTTTCTGCAGTTAGGGATGTCTCTGTCTAGGAACTGTATAAGGTGATGTTTCTGTTTGCGAAAAGGAGAAGTAGTTACTTATTCAGGGAACTGCTTCTAGGTGCCAACAAAATGTATTTCACTAGAGCTTGAAATCACTTAGATAATTTTAAAGCAAAAAAGCAGTGTTATCCAAACTCCTGTGGCAATTTTAAGAAGTGATGATGGGATGATAGGTGTTCATGGCTGTTGGCTCTGAGAAATACAGCTATACCTTTTTGTACCAGGTGATAAAAGCGTTTATTCTGAAGCAGAAATTTGTGAGAATGATTAGGAAAAGTCTGACGCTGGTGATTTATTCCTGCCCGTACCTGCTACTGGTCTGCAGGTCCCACCATTACCTCTCTGTCGGTGCTGGTCTTGGTAGATGGTAATTTCAGCCTTACCCTGGAATAGGTAACAGCCCTGGGAGGGTCTCTGAGGCTGCTGGTTTTCATACTGTTACAGGGATTCTGCGCATACCAAATGCAGAGGTTTCTCAGCTTCTAGAACTTGGAAGAAAGGGTTCATTTTCAGTTTAAATATTTAACTCATGTTCCTAATGCTCATTAATTATTATATCTATCTCTGACCCTTTGGAATGCTAAAGTCTGAGGAAATGTTATAGGACATTTGAGTGATTAGCCTTGGATATTTTTTTCTCAGAGAACTATGACAATTATTAAGGCTAAAAGAAATTTTGATGATCCAGACCAGCAGCTGAGAGTGAGTACCTTGGAGACAGGTTTTTCTAGTACCTGACTGCTTCACTCAGTTTTCTCCATCTGCAAGAGAAAAAAATGAAGACTCTGTGATGTTTCCTTACCATTCATTTGTTTTGATTGGAGCATTCACAGTAGTGAATGACAGTATTAAAATAACTTGGAGCTATTTTCATCTTGTGTAGTAGTAGTAGGAACACAGGCATTAGCATCTGGTAGTAGTAATTTACAGTTTACAAAAGGTTTTTAAGTGTTTAATAACCACATGTCAAAAGTTCATGGAAAATATAATTAATGGAAAACCTTATTTTGGTACAAAAAATTTGAACTCTGTAGCTTTTTCATAATATGAATTTTTATGAAATTTTTTAATGCATGGATTTCAAAATGTTTTTATACCAAAATAAACATCTTTGTAATTATGTAAGAGATTTAGACACATTTGTCATCATCTTGTTTCCCAGGAATAAATCAAGCCTTTGTAAAGTTAAGGAACTAGCCTGATACACTAACAGATACTTAAATCTGGAACTTAAGTTCAGACCTAGGGCCTCAAATCTCGTGTTCTTTTAACGGTGTCGTCTATTTAATGTGTCAGTCGTTAGTGCATTTTGTCCCCACAGTAAGATAAACATTAGTTTGATTCTTGATATTATTTAGAAAAGAAACAATTCTTACAATTACTAGAAGACTTAAAATGAAGTATATATTATCATCTAGTTAGTAACAGCACACTTATTTTTATTTTTATTTTTTAAAGATTTATTTATTTATTTGAAAGGCAGAGTTGCAGAGAGAGATATCTTCCATCCCCTGGTTCACTCCCTAAATGGCTGCAACGGCCAGAGCTCAGCCGACCCAAAGCCCTGATCTTCTTCCGGGTCTCCCACGCAGGTGTAGGGGCCCAAGGACTTGGGCCATCTTCTACTGCTTTTTCAGGTCATAGCAGAGAGCTGCATTGGAAGTGGAGAAGCCAGGACTCGAACTGGTGCCCACATGGGATGCTGGTGCTCTGGGCGGAGGCCTAGCCCACTACACCACAGTGCTGGCCTCACAACACAGTTTAATAGTAAAATATCCTATGTTGATTTTTCTTTTGTTTATTTATTTTTATATATTTGAAAAGCAGAGCAAGAGAGGCAGGCAGAAATGGACAGATGGTAATCTTCCATCTATTGGTTCACTGTGAGACACACACACACATACAGAGGCAGAGACACACATGGATGGTTGGATTCACTATCCAAATGCCAGAAACAGCCAGGGCTGAGCCAGAACAAATCCAGGAACCCAGAACTCTGAAGCTGGATCAGAAGGAAGTGGACTGAGGACTTGAACCCAGACACTAGGCTATGTGATGTGGGCTTTCCAAACTGCGTCTTTTTTTTTTTTTTTTTTTTTAAGATTTTACTTATTTGAGAGGTAGAGTGACAGAGAAAAGGAAAGACAGACAGGAAGGTATTCCATCCACTGGTTCATTCCCCAAATCAATCCGAAGCCAGGAGCCAGAAGCTTCTTCCGGGTCTCCCATGTAGGTACAGGGGCCCAAGCGCTTGGGTCATCTTCCCAGGCCATTAGCAGAGAGGTTGATTGGAAGAGGAGCAGCTGAGTCATGAACTGGCGCCCATATGGGATCCCTGCACCGCAGGTGAAGGCTTAGCATACTGAGCCATAGCACCGGTCCCTCCAAGTTGCACCTTAACCACTGAAACAAATACCTGCTCCTGATATTTTTTTTTTCCTTTGACAAGCAGAGTGGACAGTGAGAGAGAGAGACAGAGAGAAAGGTCTTCCTTCCATTGGTTCACCCTCCAATGGCTGCTGCGGCCGATGGCAGGAGCCAGGTGCTTCTCCTGGTCTCCCATGGAGTGCAGGGCCCAAAGCACTTGGGCCATCCTGTACTGCTTTCCCAGGCCACAGCAGAGAGCTGGATTTGAAGTGGAGCAGCTGGGTCTCGAACTGGTGCCCATATGGGATGCCAGCGCTTCAGGCCAGACGTTAACCCACTGCACCATAGCGCCAGCCCCTATGAGGGAGCTTTTAAGAAGTCCCTTAAACTGTGTCTTCTGAGCTGTCAAGACATTGTTCTCTATTACTAAGGATAAGGCATACCTGTTGATGTGGAAATACTCTGTTTGTGAGCATCAGTGCTAACAAGTCATAGGAAAAGATTTGATACACATGAAGAGATCAGAATATTTATTTCACCTGTTTTGAATGACTTGAGAGCCTCAGACAAAACATGGTAGGCAAAGAAATCTTAACTCCCAAGTATCTTTTTAATCATTTACAGTGACTTTTGGACAGGATGGATATATTTTGAATAAGAATGCAAATAAATTATGACAAACATTCAGTAACTGTATAAGTACATTTTGGGCTAATTAAAATCAAATGTATTCTTTTTCTGCCAAGATGCTATTTTTCAAACCTCCTGGAGCATCTCTTCTAATGTGTTTTTTCTGGACAGGAGCACCTTTCAGCTACAGGCTCAGGAAAGAGAATTAATTGTGTGATTCAAGCTGGGAATTCTGCTGTTGAGATGTGAATTATCCAGATTAGCTGTCTCTTCTACTTAAAGTTCAACTAATTTTTCATTTTATTCTTGAATTACCTATAGAGATCTTTATAATGCAATCAGGACTTTGATTGCATGCAAATTTGAGAGAAAGGAGTTAGCTTTGGGGCCTTAAAAGCACTGGCAGATAGCACATTAAATATGCATGTAGGTGAATACTATTCCTAAATACATGGGATCTTAGTCTGTTTTCTGTTGCTGTCATTGAATACCACAAACTGGGCAGTTTACAAAGAATAAAAGCGTATTTAGCTCACAGTTCTGGTGGTCCAGGGTTGTTCAGAGGCTGCATCTGATGAGGATATGCCTGCTGGTGGGTACTCTGTCAGTTCCGGAGGCTCAGGCCATCACCTGGTGAGGCGGAAGAGGCTTTCTTCCTCTTAAAGCCACGGATGCGTTCACGGGAGTCCTTTGCTTATGACTGCGTTTATTCCTAATTACCTTCCATGGGCCCTACCTGCAGATAACATTCCCTTGTAACATTCTGACCCATGGGTCCTGGGAGATGCATCCAAATTACACTGAGAGTGTCCAGTTGTATGGATTGTCCAGGTATCCTCTCTGCTTTTCCATGCGTTTGATTGAGACATCTTGTTATCAAATATATTTATTTTAATTTTTTTAAGATTTATTTATTTATGGCCGGCTCCGCGGCTCAATAGGCTAATCCTCTGCCTTGCGGCGCCGGCACACCCGGTTCTAGTCCCGGTTGGGGCACCTATATTGTCCCATTTGCCCCTCTTCCAGGCCAGCTCTCTGCTGCGGCCAGGGAGTGCAGTGGAGGATGGCCCAAGTGCTTGGGCCCTGCACCCCATGGGAGACCAGGAGAAGCACCTGGCTCCTGCCATCGGATCAGCGCGGTGCGCTGGCCGCAGCGCACCGGCCCCGGTGGCCATTGGAGGGTGAACCAATGGCAAAAGGAAGACCTTTCTTTCTGTCTCTCTCTCTCATTGTCCACTCTGCCTGTCAAAATAAATAAATAAATAAATAAAATAAAAAGATTTATTTATTTATTTTAAAGAGAGTGACAGAGAGACCAGGGTTGGGGGTGGGGGTGGGGAGAGGGAGAATCAAAGGGAGATATCTTCTATCCACTGGTTCACTCCTCAGATGATCCCAATGGCCAGAGATGGGCCAGGCTGAAGCCAGGAGCTTCATCCAGATCTCCCACAATGATGCAGGGGCCCACGCACTTGGGCCATCTGCTGCTGCTTTTTTTAGGCCCTTAGCAGGGAGCTGTATAGGAAGTGGAGCTCCCGGGACATGAACCAGTATCATGTGAGATGCCAGTGTTGTAGGTAGCAGCTTTACTATGCCACAACACCAACCTCAAATATATCTCTTTAAGAGGTTAGTGAATGGATTCTTCTCATGTGAAAAGAGAGGAGTTTTCCACTATTTTGTTAGCTGTGGTCAACTTTTGTACAGGAAAAAGTTGTTTTTGTTAATAATAAGAAAAAAAATTTGGGGGGGGGGACTGTTACATTGTGGCACAGCAGGTTACACTGTCACCTGCTGCGGGGCTGTCCCATACCGCTATCGATTTGAGTCCCAGCTGCTCCACTTCCTGTCCAGCTTCCTACTAATGCGCCTGGGAAAGCATCAGAAAGTGACCCAAGTACTCGGGCCCTTGTACCCACATGGGAGACCTGGATGGAGCGCCTGGCTCCTGGCTTTGGCCTGGCCGGTCCTGGCTGTTGTGGCCATTTGGGCAGTGAACCAATGGATGGAGACTGATTCTGGTTTCAGTGATCTCGTCTATTTTCTGTCCCCCTTCTGTATATTTAAATGAACACAGAAAGATCCATTTTGACCAAGTCACAAAAATGCTAGGTATTTTGGGGGGTACAGTTATGAATTAATAAAATTATGTCTTTTCTTGGATTAGCGGACTAATACCATGATTTCATGGGGGGCTTATATACAAATATATCATATACAGATATGCTTGTCATATTTTTTTTTTTTTTTACAGGCAGAGTGGACAGTGAGAGAGAGAGACAGAGAGAAAGGTCTTCCTTTTGCCGTTGGTTCACCCTCCAATGGCCGCCGCGGCCGGCGCGCTGCGGCCGGCGCACCGCGCTCCTACGATGGCAGGAGCCAGGAGCCAGGTGCTTTTTCCTGGTCCCCCATGGGGTGCAGGGCCCAAGCACCTGGGCCATCCTCCACTGCACTCCCGGGCCACAGCAGAGGACTGGCCTGGAAGAGGGGCAACTGGGACAGAATCCGGTGCCCCGACCGGGACTAGAACCCGGTGTGCCGGCGCCGCAAGGCAGAGGATTAGCCTGTTGAGCCACGGCGCCGGCCGCTTGTCATATTTGTATGACAAAGTTGTCATATACAAATATGAGTCTGTCTTTAAAAAGTTGAGAATCAAAAAGCTAAACAAATTAAAATGGATGCCTGTACTACTGGGTATAGGGAAAGGGATATGATATAGAGAATTTTTTCTTTTTTATTAAGATTTATTTGTTTGAAAGAGAAAGAGGGAAGGAAGAGGAGAGAGAAAGAGAGAGAGAGAGAGAGAGCGTGCGCGAGAGAGTCTTCCATCTGCTGGTTCACTTCCCAAATGGCTGCAATGTCCGAATGTTGGCCAGCTGAAGTCAGGAGCCAGGAGCTTCATCTGGGTCTCCCACATGGGTGCAGGGGCCTGAGAACTTGGACCATCTTCTGCTGCCCTCCCAGGTGCACTAGCCGGGAGCTGAATCAGAAGTGGAACAGCCAGGACTCAAACCGGTGCCCGTGTGGGATACTGGTATCGCAAGCGTTGACTTAACCTTCTGTGCCACACACTGGCCCCAGTTTGCTTAATTCAAATGAAGTGATGTCCATATTAATGCATTTTAAATTTCAAACAGTGTAATTATCATAGTGAAGTTTAATGAATGATTGTTTTATTCGGAAGTCACAATAATTATTATGAACAAAGTAAAAGGTACAGTTTGACTTTAACTCTTTGGTCAAAAAACTGGTGATGTAAAAGGTAGTGTAAGTCTCCTTAATGGCTCGAGATACCAGTTACTGTCTTCATCATTGTCATATGTCCATGATTAAAGCCAAGCTGGGTCGTTCCACGCTGTGCTCTTCAGCATGACTTACCTTTCTTTTAGTTATTAGTAAAGGTGTGCAAGGAATATTGTGCATGTGTATGTGTGTTAAAGATTATTTATGTAAAAGGCAGAGTGCAGAAAGACAAAAAGGGGGAGAGAGAGGGAAAGAGTGAGAGAGAAATCTTCCAATCTTCCATCCACTGTTCATTCTTAAATGTCCACAGTAGCTGGCACTGGGCCAGGCGAAAGCCAGGAGCCCAGAATTCCATCCTGGTCTCCTACATGAGTGGTAGGGAGCCAGATGTGTCTTCCCTGCACATCAACAGGGAGCTGGACTGGAAGCAGTGTGGCTGGCACTCAAACCAGGCACTCTGCTCTAGGATGTGGTGGCTTAACTGCTGAGCCACAATGCCCACCTGCAACGTTGTGTTTTTTAAAAAAGAACATTGTAAGAAATAACATTGTTTTGTCTCTATATTATAGTTTTGAAATCACCACTTTGATAGGACATTTCCAGCTTCGCAGGGCACAATTGCACCAAAAAGAGGTGAGGAGAGGGTAGGAAGAAATAGTTGAAATGAACTGTGGTCCTTTTCCTCTGACACTTCTTGAGATATAAAAAGGGATTTTTATTCTATACTCTATAAGATAAAAGTCACTGTGTTTCCCCCAAATTTTTATAGGCATTATTTTGGTGGAAAAGTACATTCAAAGTTACACTTGTTTATAGCTGTCAATCGTATAATAGTAAAAGTTCTGTCAAAAAGTCTACTGAGAGGGGCCGGCACTGTGGTGTAGCGGGTAAAGCAGCTGCCTGCAGTGCGCATCCCAGATGGGCACTGGGTTGAGTCTGCTGCTCCACTTCTGATCCAGCTCTCTGCTATGGCCTGGGAAAGCAGTAGAAGATGGCCCGAGTCCTTGGGCCCCTGCACCCACATGAGAGACCTGGAAGAAGCTCGTGGCTCTTGGCTTCGGATCTGCGCAGCTCCGGCCGTTCTGGCCAACTGGAGAGTGAACCAGTGGATGGAAGACACCCCCCCCCCCCCCCCCCCCCGTGTGTGACTGTGACTTTCAAGTAAAATAAATAAATCTTTAAAAAAAGAAAAGTCTACTGAGAGAGGAATATGAATATCACCAATGGCCGTGACAAAATCTCTACATATTTCTAATCTCCTTCTTAAACACATTACTTCCTACACTTGATCTTAGCCCAAAGGCTGAGAGGCGATAAACACATTACTTTCTGTGTTATGGTTTTGGTCAGCAGCAATTATCTTTTTTTTCTTTTTAAAGATTTGTTTTATTTATTTGAAAGGGAGATTTACAGAAAGGGGGAGAGACAGAAATCTTGTGTCTGTTGGTTCATTCCCCAGATGGCCTTAACAGCCAGGGATAGACCACAATTTCTTTATCTAGTCATCAGCGGATGGACATCAGGGTTGATTTCATATCTTAATTATTATGAGTTGAACTGCTATAAATATAAGGATACAGATAACTCTTTCATATACTGATTTCATTTTCTTTGGGTAACCTCCCTGGAGTGGACTGGTGGGTCATGGGCTACATCTATTTTCAGGTTTCTAAGGAATCTCCATACTTCCTTCCTTAATGTTGTAGTAGTTTACATTCTAACAATCAGTATATTAGGGTACCTTTCTCCCTACATCCTTGCTAGTATTTGTTATTTTTGATTTTTGGATCATGGCCATTCTAACTGGGGTGAGGTGAAACCTTATTGTGGTTTTTATTTGCATTTTCCTCATGGCTCCTGATCTTGAGCATCAATTTATGGTGTGTTGGCCATTTGGATTTTATCCTTTGAAGAATGCCTGTTCATATCTTTATCCCATTTCTTAACTGGATTGTTTGTTTTGCTAACTGGATTGTTTGTTGAATTTCTTATGTATCCTGGATAGTAATGCTTTATCAAATGTAAAGTTTGAAAATATTTTCTCCTGTTTTGCCAGTTGCCTCTTTTCTTTGTTGAGTGTTTGTTTGGCAGTCAGAAGCTTCCTAGCTTGATATAATCTCATTTGTTGGCTTTTGCCTTTACTGCCTGTGCTTCTGGGGTCTTAGCCAAAAAGTCTTTGCCTATGCCAATGTCTCGCATTGTTTCCTTGATAATTTCCTTTAGTATTTGTGAGTTGTTTCCTGGATAGCCTTTAAGATAGGGGTCATCTTTAATTCTTCATGTAGAGATCTGATTTTCAAAAAACCATTTGTTGAAGACACTTTCCTTTTTCCAGGGAGTGATTTTAGCTCATTTGTCAAAAATTAGTTGCTTGTAGATGCATACACTAACTTATGGGTCTCCAATCTGTTCCATTGGTCCAGTGTATCTATTCTTGTGCTAGTACCAGGTTGTTTTAATTATAAATACCCTGTAATATGTCTTGAAATCTGGTACTGGGATGCCTGCATCTTTATTTGTATTGTTTAGGATTGCTTTAAGCTATTTGGGGTCTCTTGTGGTTCCATATGAATTTTAGGGACTTTTTTCCAGATCTGAGAACATCTTTGGTATTTTGATTGGGATTGCACTGAATCTGAATTACTTTGGATAGTATGAACATTTCGATAATATTATTTCTTCCAATCCATGTACATGGAAGATTTTTCTATTTTTTATGTCTTTTATTTCTTTCTTTAATGTTTTGTAATTTTCTGGAGATCTTTCATGTCTGTGGTTAAATTTTTTGGTAGCTATGTGAATGGGACTGATTTTCCAAGTTCTTTTTCAGCAATGGCATCGTTTGTGTTTACAAAAGCTGTTGATATTTGTGTGTTGATTTTATATCATGCAACTTTCCCAAACTCTTTTAGGAGTTCCAATAATCTCTCAGCAGTCTTTCGGCTGTACTGTGTATAGGATCATGTAATCTGCAAACAGCAATAATTTGATTTTCTGCTTTCCCATTTGTATCTCTTTGATTTCTTTTTCTTGTCTATAACTCTGCCTAAAACTTCCAGAACTATATTGAATAATAATGATGAGAGGCATCCTTGTTTAGTTCCAGAACTTCGTGGAAAGGCTTCCAACAGTTCTCCATTCAGTATGATGCTGGCTGTGGGCTTGTCATTTATTGCCTGGATTGTGTTGAGGTGTGTTCCTCCTATATCCAATTTGCTTAAGGTTTTTTTTTTTTTTTTTTTTTTTTTTTTTTTTTTTTTACTTAAATCATGAAAGGATGTTGTATTTTACCAAATGTTTTCTCTGTACCTGTTGAGATAATCATGTGGTTTTTATTCAATTTGTTAATGTGATATATCACATTTCGTGATTTGCGTATGTTGCATTTGTTGAACCATGCCTGCATAAATCTTGGTTGGTCTGGGTGAATGATATTTTTGATGTTTTGTTTGATTTGATTAGCTGGTATTTTGTTGAGTTTTGCATCTGTGTTTATCAAGAGATATTGATCTGTAGTTCTGTTTCTTTGTTGTATATTTTTCTGGTTTTGAAATTTAGGTGATGTTGGCCTTATAGAAGGAAGATGGGAGGATTACCTTTAAGTTATTTTAAATAGTTTGGGAATAATTAGAATTAGTTCTTCTGTAAAAGTCTGGTAGAATTCATCAGTGAGGCCATCCAGTCCTGGGCTTTTCTTTGTTGAGAGGGTCTTGTTACTTCATCTTGGTTATTGGTCTACTTATGTTCTCTGTGTTCATGACTGGGCTTTGGTATACTGTATGTGTCTAGAAATCTATCCATTCTAGATTTTCCAGTTTCTTGACATATGGTTGTTTGTAGTGTTTGTGATGATTCTTTTTATTTCTGTGATACCTGCTGTAGCATATTGTTTTCCATCTCTGATTTTATTAATTTGAGTCTCACCCCCACACCCCCCACTTTTGGTTAGTTGGGCCAATGGTGTTTCAATTTTGTTTATTGTTTTTAGAAAGATTTCTTCATTTTACTAATCTTATATATCATTTTTTATTTCAGTTTTATTTCTTCTCTAATTTTTGTTTCTTCTCATTTTGAGTCTGGCTTATTCTTAATCTTCTAGATCCTTGAGATACATTGTTAAATCATGTATTTGATGCCTTTCCAATTTCTTGATGTAAGCACTAATTGCTATAAGCTGTCCTCTTAATCCCGTAAGTTTTAATATGTTGCGTTGTCATCTTTATTAGTTTATAGGAGTTTTTTAATTTCCCAATTCATTTCTTCTATGACCCACTGTTCATTCAGGAGCAAGTGTTCAGTTTCCATGAGTTTGCATATTTTCTAGAGTTTCTTGAGTTGTTAATTTCCAATTTCATTCCATTGTGATCAGAAAAGATAAATGATTTCAGTGTTTTTGAATTTGTGGAGACTTGCTTTATGGCTTAGCACATGGTCTATCGTAGAGAAGGTTCCATGCACTGATGAAGAGAAACTTCCATTCGCTGATGGAAATAATGTGTATTCTTCAGCTGTGTGATAAAATGTTCTATGTCTGTCTATTAGATTCATTTGGTCAGTAGTATAAATTAGCTCTTTGATTCTTTCTTGATTTTTTTGTATAGTCGCTCTGTCCATTGATGAAAGTGAGGTGTTGAAGATCCCCATTATTATTATATTGGAGTCTGTGTCTCTTTTTAGATCCATTAACATTTGTTTTTAATAGCTGGGAGCCATGTCCTTGTGTGCATATGTATTTACAATAGTCTCGTCTTCCTGTTGAATGATGCCTTAATCATTCTTTGTCTTTCATAACAGTTTTTGTCTTAAAGTCTACTTTGTCTGATATTAAGATGGGTACTCCTATTCATTTTTTATTTCCATTATCATGAAATATCTTTTTCCATCCTTTCACTTTCAGTCTGTATGTATCTTTGGTTAGTGTGTTTCTTTTAGGCAGCAATTAGGTAGATCATATCTTTAATCCAGCCAGCCAGACTCTATCTTTTTTTTGGAGAATTCAGGCCACATACATTCAAGGTTATTGTTGATAAGTTATGACTTGATCCTGCCATTTTCCCATAAATATTCCTATTCTTTATTGTTGGATTTCCTGTGTACTTTTATTAGGAGATTTTCTGCCTTCACATGCTTTCATAATGATGTTTATCTTTCTCTGTTTCTGTGTAGCACATCCTTAAGTATTATTTGTAAGATTGGATGAATGGTGACAAATTCTTTCAATTTCTGTTTGTTTCGGGAAGTCTTTATTTTATTTTATTTTATTTATTTATTTTTTTTTACAGGCAGAGTGGACAGTGAGAGAGAGAGACAGAGAGAAAGGTCTTCCTTTGCCGTTGGTTCACCCTCCAATGGCCGCCGCGGTCGGCGTGCTGCGGCCGGCGCACCGCGCTCCTCCGATGGCAGGAGCCAGGAGCCAGGTGCTTTTCCTGGTCTCCCCATGGGGTGCAGGGCCCAAGCACCTGGGCCATCCTCCACTGCACTCCCGGGCCACAGCAGAGGGCTGGCCTGGAAGAGGAGCAACCGGGACAGAATCCGGTGCCCCGACCGGGACTAGAACCCGGGTCTCCAATGTGGGTGCAGGGGCCCAAGGCGGAGGATTAGCCTGTTGAGCCACGGCGCCGGCCGGGAAGTCTTTATTTAATCTTCAGCTATAAATGAGAATTTCACTGGGTACAGTATTCTGGGTTGAAGGTTTTTTTTTTCTTTTTTTTTTTTTAAGGTTTATTTATTTACTTGAAAGAGTTACAGAGAGAAGGAGAAACAGAGAGAGAAAGAGAGAGAGAGAGAGAGAGAGAAAGGTCTTTCATCCGCTGGCTCGCTCCCCAATTAGCCGCAATGGCCAGAGCTGCACCAATCCGAAGCCAGGAGCCAGGAGCTTCTTCTGGGTCTTCTCACATGGGTGCAGGGGCCCAAGGACTTTGGCCATCCTTTACTGCTTTCCCAGGCCATAGCAAAGAGCTGGATCGGAAGTGGAGCAGCTAGGACTTGAACTGGTACCTGTATGGGATGCCAGCGTCAGGTGGTGGCTTTAACTGCTACACCACAGTGCCAGCCCTGAAAGTTTTTTTTCTTTTTTAGGACTTGGACTTTGTCTCTCCATTCTCTCCTAGCCTATAAGGTTTCTGATGCGAGATTAGCTGTCAATCTAATTAGAGATGCTTTGTAGGTAAGCTGCCATTTCTCTCATGCACATTTGAAGATCTTTTCTTAATGTTTTACTTTTGAACATTTGATTATAATGTGTCATGGTGAAGATATTTTCTGATGATGTCTAAGAGTTCTGTGTGCTTCCTGTACTTGGATGTCCATATCTTTTTCCAAGTTACTGAAATTTTCTGCTGTTATTTTGCTGAATAGCTCTTCTAATCCATTCTCTCTTCCCATACCTTCAGGAAATCTTGAGATGCATATGTTTGGTCATTTGATTGTGTCCCATAAATCTTGAGCACTATTTTCAGTTTTTTCTTTTTTGGTCTGTTTCTGAAAATATATGTTCTAGCTCATATATTCTTTCTTATTCCCCACCAAGTCTGTTTTTAAAAGGCTGTCCACTGTGTTTTGTATTTGATGTCTTGAATTCTTCTTTTCTAAATTTCAATTCGACGTCTCTCCAGTATCTGTATCAGCAGAATTTTCCATCCATCCATGTCAGTTATGGATTTCTTTAACTCATGTATATGCTTCTCTGTGTTTTTGACTAATCTTATCATTCTTCTGAATTCCTGTTCAGGCATTTCACCAATTTCTTCATCTTCACATTCGGGTGTTGAAGTGTTTTGTGTTCCTTTTGGGGAGTCATGTTGTCTTCCTTGTTCGTGTTTGTTGTTTTTTTATGTTTATTTTTAGGCATCTGTGCAAGCACTTGTTGGTTTTCTCTGAGAGTTTTTGTGTTTGAAATATGCCTCTGGCTTAGTGGAGCGATTGCTCCTTCAGCAGAAATCAGGACCCTACATATAAATCCCTTTTCCCCTTTTACCCAGGCAGGGAATCTTCCTCGCTCACTCTGTTTTCTCATTTGCTACCCTTTCTGTTTGTGTACTGTTGTTTTCACTGAAGCTCCCTCCTCCAGCAGCAGTGTGTGAAGGGCCAGCACCACGGAGACAATGCTTAACCCCCTTGGAAACATTTCTGATGGACACGTCAGTAAATCAAGTTATCATGACCCACATGCATGATTAATGTTTCTTTTGAAATATAGACCATGCTTTACAGGATGCTTGTATGATCACAGAGTAAAGGCCTTGGAGTCTAAGAGTCTAAGTGTGGCTGACAGTCTAAAATCCTGTTTTTTCATGTAACTGCAGCGTTAAATATTGGAGGTAGGACTAAGAGCTAGAGACCAGATTAGGAAGCAACACATTATACTGTTAGTCGTCATTAGTTGTCTTAATAATGGTAAGCTTTTATAGAGCACTTCCTGTTTAAGAGATTTCATGTACAAACTCATTTTATCTGTACTAACCATACCCAACCTTATGGAAGTTGAAACTGAATCATAAAGAGATAACTGACCTAAACCCATACTGTTGAGATTCTACTAGAGGGCAATGTAAGTTCACATTTTGGGCTTCTCAATCCTGGTAGTTTATATTATTAATATATATTATTTTCTAATTGTGTTTTTGCTTTAAATCCTGAAGACTCTAAGCTGAACATTTAAGTGTAGGAAAACTTGGGTAAATAAGCTGATATCTGTGAGCAGAAATTAAAGGCATTTTATAACTGCGTCTCTGACAGCCACTCTGGCCTAAATAAGCTATATTCTAAAACATAAGTTTTTCCTCTTTCTTTACTTTCCTTTTCTCTTCCCCTTCCTGTCTTCTGTGTAAAATGCCTTTTCTCAAATATATTAATAGTATAATCTTTGAGTAGACTATTTGAAAAAGCATCTGGTTTTCCCTCTTAGTGAGAAATATACCATTTTATTTTAACTTCTGAAAAGAAATCAATGAAATGAAGTAAAAACTTCAAAGAGACCAAGACCTAAACCAAGAAAGACTTTAAAAGCCAAGTTAACTACTAAGTACGTTTACTTTCACATACATATCTGAGAATTGACAGTAAAGTGAATGAGAACAAACATTTGTTGACTTCCTACCTAAGAATCAGGTGTTTTATAAAATTCATTGTTTATAGTGGAGCCTTTGAATTTGAACTTCAGAATGTGTTAGTTTTGTGGGGTAGAAAAGACTTCAACAGAGACACTGCTTACTTTGCCTAGAACAGAAGGGGAGTTTAGCCCTTATGGAGTACTTTGTGTCGCTGATTTGATTCTGTGCTTAGCACAGGAGGCGGGATGGTAAGAGCCTTTTTCTAGAGATAAAAATATTCTCCTCATTGCTTTATATAAACATTTTACTTTAATCTCTGTGAAATTTTAGTAACTATCTGGTGGTCAGAAGCTAAGTGTATATACTACGTAAGCCACACTTGGGTCTATTAGAGTTTAGATGTGTTCTCTAGTGCTCCGGTGTAGTCACTTATACTCAGCTTAGATATTTGTTCATATAGTGATATTTTTAAATCCCTGATTTTTTTCTTGACACCAAGAATACAGAGTTTTATGTATTTTCATGGAAAATATTACGGAGTATAAGTTAACATTTAGTCAGCCTGACTTGATCAGGTGGATTTGGTAGAAATAAAAGGAGAAACTTCCCTTAATAGGCCCTAAAGCCGCAAATAAATTCTTATGTTATTTTCTTTGCTTCATAACTCTGGAAAACTATAGCATCCAAGACATTACAGTTAAAAGAATTGCTATTTCTAGACAAATTTTAAGGAGAATTGTGTTTTCTTTGGAAAATTCTTTTTTTTTTTAGATTTATGTATTTATTTATTTATTTGAAAGGCAGAAGCAGAGAGAAAGAGAGAAGCAGAGGCAGAGAGAGAGAGAGAGAGATGTCTTCCATATGCTGGTTCCTTCCCCAATTGGCCGCAATGGCCGGAGCTAGGCCAATCCGAAACCAGGAGCCAGGAGATTCTTCCAGGTCTCCAATGTGGGTGCAGGGGCCCAAGGACTTGGGCCATCTTCTACTGCTTTCCCAGTCCACAGCAGAGAGCTGGATCAGAAGTGAAGCAGCCTAGAGTGGAACCGGCATCTGTATGCAGGCAGCTGCTTTACCCGCTACGCCACAGCGCCGGCCCCATAGTAAATTATTGTCATTACTATTACCATAACAGAAGAATGGTACAAAGTGGTCTGACGTGAAAAACTATTAATAAGATACTCATTATTGTAGTTTTTTTTAAAAAAGATTTATTTATTTATTTGAAAGGCAGAGTTACAGAGCAAAAGAGAGAGGGAGAGAGAGAGAGATTTTCCATCCACTGGTTCACTCTTCAAATGGCCTCAAAGGCTAGAGCTGGGCTGACATGAAGCCTGAAGCTAGGAGCTTCTTCTGGGTCCCACATAAATGCAGGGGCCCAAGGACTTGGACCATCTTCTCTTGCTTTTTCAGGTTCATTAGCAGGGAGCTGGAATGGAAGTGGAGCAGCCGGGACTCGAACTGGCATCCATATGGGAAGCCAGTGCTGCAGGTGGCAGCTTTACCTGCTGTGCCACAGTGCCAGGCCCTTCACTGTGTTTTTAACTGGTTTATTTTAACAGCTGATATATTAGTGTGTAAGGCTGTGAATATATGGAATATATTGGTGTGTAAGGGTGTGAATATAGGCTGTGAACATAGGAAAAAGGTGCAGCAGATTAAGCTACCACCTGTGACACCAACATGACCTGTGACACCATATGAACTCTAGCTGGAGTCCCAGCTATTCCACTTCCCATCCATTTCCATGCTAGCGTTGTGACACAGTGGGTAATGGCTCTGCCTGTGACACTGGCATTCCATATGGGCAACGATTCTTGTCACAACTGCCTCACTTCCAACCCTGCTCCCTGCTAATGGCCTGGGGAAGCAGAAGATGACCCATGTGCTTGAGCCCCTGCCACCCACATGGGAGACCCGGCTGAAACCTCTGGCACCAGGCTTCTGCATGGGCCAGCTGTGGTTGTTGTGGCCATTTGGGGAGTGAACCAGCTGATGGATCTCTATGTGTCTCTCCCTCTCTCTTTCAAATAAGTAAATAAATGATATTTTCAGGAACTTACTGAGAAGTCCCCTATTGGGCAACCTTTGCTGTCTGTAATAAATCAGAAGTTCACGTGAAACCTCAGAGCTGTAAGATCCTTGCACCTTAGTCATTAATGTAATCTGGGCAAGATATTATAAGTTAAGCTAAGGCCTTTAAAATCTTAAAAATTTTAATATGAGAATAAGCTTATCCACTCTGTATTCTGTATCTCAGTTAATTTTGTTTTCCTAAATAATTCCCCTGCAAGAAGTGAGTAAACGGATAAGACATTGAGAATTAAAGATATTAATGACATAGCTTAAGGAGAGTTAAGTGATAAAGTGTGGGGGAAAAAAAAAAGGACTGCCGGCCGGCGCCACCGCTCACTAGGCCAATCCTCTGTCTGTAGTGCTGGCACCCCGGGTTCTAGTCCCGGTTGGGGCACCAGGTACTAGTCCTGGTTGCTCCTCTTCCTGTCCAGCTCTCTGCTGTGGCTGGGGAGGGCAGCGGAAGATGGCCCAAGTGCTTGGGTCCCTGTACCTGCATAGGAGACCTGGAGGAAGCACCCAGCTCCTGGTTTTGGATCGGTGCAGCGCTGGCTGTAGCAGCCATTAGGGGGGTGAACCAATGGAAGGAAGACCTTTCTGTCTCTCTCTCACACAGTCTAACTCTGCCTGTCCCCCCCTCCCCCAAAAGGACTACCTTTTCACCCTGTTTTGGAGACAGTCTTTAAAAAAAAAAATCATGCATTTTCTTTTTAATGATTTACTTACTTATTTGGAAGGCAGAGTTACAGAGAGAGTAAGGGAGACATAGAGACAAAGGTCTTCCATCCACTGGTTCGCTTCCCAAATAGCTGCACTTGCCAGGGCTGGACCAGTAGCCCAAGTACTAGGGTCATCCTCTGCTGCTTTCCCAGGCACATTTGTAGGAAGCTGGAATTGAAGTAGAGCAGCACTACCTGCTGTACAGTGCCGGCCCCTGAGCCAGTCTTCATAGCATGATCCTAAGCTAACTATTGAAATACCGTTTCAGAACATTTGAAAATATACTGCTCAAGGATACCTATACAATAGAAACCCAGATTTTCTTTTGTGTTTTATCTTTATGATACAGTTTTGAGCCTTAAATACTGTTCTGCAATTGTTTGCTAATGTCTTTTCCTCTAGACTGAGCTCCTTAAGGGTGAGTAATAGAATATTAAATTTTGGGGCTGGTGCTGTGGCACAGTAGGTTAAAGCTCCACCTGCAGTGCCGGCATCCCATAAGGGTGCTGGTTCAAGTCCCAGCTTCTCCACTTATCCAGCTCTTTGCTATAGCCTGGGAAAGCAGTGGGAGGTGGCCCAAGTCCTTGTTGGAAGAAGCTCCTGGCTTCTGGCTTTGGATCAGCACAGCTCCAGCCACTGCGGCTAACTGGGGAGTGAACCAGCGGGTGGAAGACCTCTCTCTCTCTCTCTCTCTCTCTCTCTCTCTCTTCTCTCTCTCTCTCTCTCTCTCACACACACACACACACACACACACACACTCACTTACTCACTCATTCACTCTGCCTCTCCTTCTCTCTTTGTAACTCTGACTTTCAAATAAATAATAAGTCTTTAAAAAATTAAATTTTGTAAATTTGGCATATAATCAATAAATGTTGTTGAATGATAATTAATGAGAAAGGAAATTTTGTTTTTGGAAAAAGAAAATGAGTTTGTGAAGGAGATAAAAAACAAAAACATGAATATGTAAGGCGTTATTGTTGTGAATGCAAACGTGGACCTTTCCCTGACGGTGATGGAAACAGCATCCCCATGAGATCCCGGAAGAGCAGAAGCTTTGTCCTGAACAGGTGTCTGTCAGTACAGCTTCACTTATTAACACAGGTCTAGTTCTGCCTGTGACTAGAGCTTAACCAACTCTGAATTTGGAGACCTTGTACCTGAAAATGTGGTTGAAACTGCACCTGACCTTGCTAAGCCGAATTTAACTGTGGTTGCAGCCCACAACGAGCAGCGGGCACAGAATGGGAAGAGTCAAGTCCACCCTTTCTTGGGGGCTGTGAGTTGCTCTTCCTCTGTGCGCCTAGTGGTAAGCTCCTGCTGTCGGCTAAGCTAAGACAGGATAGTGTGAAGAAGACAGTGTTTTGGACTTGAGCAGCCTTCAGCGTTGTAGATCCAACACAACATTGTGTTCATCATTTTGCTACATCTCAGTTGCCACATGTGGTTTGATAAGTAACAACAACAACAAAAACCCTGATCAAACAGTTACCAAAAAACACATTTTAGGTATATTGCACCTGAAATGGAACTTCTAAGCCATTTATCAGTAGCACTGACTACTTAGAAAATTGATGTTTACAGAAGAAAAGAGGTATAAGAATACTCGTAAATGACTGCAGTTAAAAAAGTTAAAATTGCAGACACAGAAATTATGCATTGTGGCATAGCCGGAAAAGCCGCCACCTGCCACACCAGCAGCACATGTGGGCACATGGTCAAGTACTGGCTGCTCCACTTCCCATATAGCTTCTTGCTAATGGGAAAGAGCAGAGGTGGCTCAAGTGCTTGGTCCCCTACACCTGCATGGCAGACCCGGATGAGACTTCTGGCTCCTGGCTTCCGACTGGCCCAGCACCAGCCATTGTGGCCATCTAAGGAGTAAACCGCTGGATGGAAGAGCACTCTGTCTCTCTCTCTCTAACTCTGACTTTCAAATAAATAAATAAATCTTAAAAAAAAAAACTTTGTCATGTTAAACATTTTAATTATCTTTAAAATAGTCTTGACAATCCATTTTTAAACAGTTGCTGCCGTATATCTGATCAATACATAAACAACATTTTGACTCATAAAATATTCATTCATTTTTTTTTTTTCATTCAGCGTTTCAGTTCTGTAGCAGAGTGAACAGAGCCTCAGGCACTGCTCGAGTAGGAAAGTGCTAAACTGGCTCTAGACTACTGAGCAGGGAGAGAAACATCTCACCAGCAGCAGCCAGCAGCACTAATGGTTTTCGGCTGTTGCTGATCTAATTGATCATGGTGCTCTGAGAGAAAGCAGTTCTGTGATTCATATGTTGCTCTATTGGAATGCATTCTACTCCCTTGTTATTTTTAAGCTTCACTAACCCTTGGTTTCCCTTTCCTTAAAAGGCAGTTTCTAACAATGTTGTTTCTTTTAAAACTAATAACTAACGATGAAAGAAAAGCTGGCAACCTATTGAGTTTCAACAAAAGTTAGTCCTTTGTAGCACATAGAAAAATATTCTTTGATTAAAGTACAATACTCAGCTATATGAAGATTTGTTCTGTATTCGCTAAATGCCTCAGTTGAGTTGTTAATATCCTAAAATAGTAAAAGATTAGTACTCTCCATCTGTAACTAAGCTGTTGGGTCTAGAGTTTGTGTTCAGATATTATAATCACACATAGATTGGAAATGACATATTTCACCTATTGAGGCATAACTTTCAGTGAAATGTACTTAGCTGTCAGGTGTGTAAGCAGTCTATTAAGTTAAGGTATGATGCTGTTTTGACTAAGCCAGTAAAGTTTTAGCTATCCAAGGTGTTCAAATGTACAGAGGCATTTTACTATATCACTAGACTGTAAAATGCATTACATATTAATAATTTGTTCTTCAGGTTTTTACTTTTGCAAATTGTTGACTCTTAGTATAGAACTGGTTTTCTGTGTATAAAGTTAATTGAAAATGGAAAAAATAAAGAAAATCGATCTTAGTAAAAAAAAAATTAAAGTGGGAATAGGAGAGGGAGGAGGAAGAAGGGTGGGAGCGCAGGTGGGAAGAGGGAGGAGGAAGAAGGGTGGGAGCGCAGGTGGGAAGAGGGAGGAGGAAGAAGGGTGGGAGCGCAGGTGGGAAGAGGGAGGAGGAAGAAGGGTGGGAGCGCAGGTGGGAAGAGGGAGGAGGAAGAAGGGTGGGAGCGCAGGTGGGAAGAGGGAGGAGGAAGAAGGGTGGGAGTGCAGGTGGGAAGAGGGAGGAGGAAGAAGGGTGGGAGCGCAGGTGGGAAGAGGGAGGAGGAAGAAGGGTGGGAGCGCAGGTGGGAAGAGGGAGGAGGAAGAAGGGTGGGAGCGCAGGTGGGAAGAGGGAGGAGGAAGAAGGGTGGGAGCGCAGGTGGGAAGAGGGAGGAGGAAGAAGGGTGGGAGTGCAGGTGGGAAGAGGGAGGAGGAAGAAGGGTGGGAGTGCAGGTGGGAAGAGGGAGGAGGAAGAAGGGTGGGAGTGCAGGTGGGAAGAGGGAGGAGGAAGAAGGGTGGGAGTGCAGGTGGGAAGAGGGAGGAGGAAGAAGGGTGGGAGTGCAGGTGGGAAGAGGGAGGAGGAAGAAGGGTGGGAGCGCAGGTGGGAAGAGGGAGGAGGAAGAAGGGTGGGAGCGCAGGTGGGAAGAGGGAGGAGGAAGAAGGGTGGGAGCGCAGGTGGGAAGAGGGAGGAGGAAGAAGGGTGGGAGTGCAGGTGGGAAGAGGGAGGAGGAAGAAGGGTGGGAGCGCAGGTGGGAAGAGGGAGGAGGAAGAAGGGTGGGAGTGCAGGTGGGAAGAGGGAGGAGGAAGAAGGGTGGGAGCGCAGGTGGGAAGAGGGAGGAGGAAGAAGGGTGGGAGTGCAGGTGGGAAGAGGGAGGAGGAAGAAGGGTGGGAGCGCAGGTGGGAAGAGGGAGGAGGAAGAAGGGTGGGAGCGCAGGTGGGAAGAGTCACTGGGTTCCTGAGGTTGTATTTGTGAAATGCGTGAAGTTTGTATACCTTAAATAAAAGGTTTCTGGGAAAAATAATTTGTTATTTTATTATTTATTCCTACTCATTGCTAAATTATACTTAGTGGTATTTTATTTTAACATCATTAAAGTTTTAAAAGTCTTCATAATGTGGATATGGGACTTTTCTATTTTCAGTGTGTTTCAGTGTTTTTAGTTTGTTTAGTGTGAATGACGTTTGGAAAAAGGCTTAATTCCTTGTATGTGTGAAAACTGTTCATACCTGAAAACTTCTGATTTAGCCTGCTTTTGAAGAAAACCAAGGTACTCAGGAGTCCACTGTTGGATATTCTGTTACTATTAGTATTATATTCGTAAAGGACTGCGATTAGTTTCTCTCTCTCTTTTTCTCTCTCTCTCGGTAGCGTTTCTGAAGGCTGATTCATACTCGGGGCAGTGTAGCAGCTTCCTGATTGTTTCCTGGTGACTTTTTCTTCTATAGTCTTGCTACTTCCCTCTTTAATTCCCCGTCCCAGCTCCTTCCTCCTCCTCCTCCTCTTCCTGCTCCTACTATCAAGAATAGCCCATAAAGCTAATGCTTATTACAAGGGATGCCATATATGTTTTGAGAACTTGTGAACTTGGGAATGACTTAACCATGTCATAACCATAGAGAGAAGAAACATAGTTAGAGATTAACTGTATCATAATCAGAATATGTTTTGAGGTCTCCCTGAAGTGTTGCTAAGTGCTGAGTAGGCTACAAGGCTAACTTTGGCTTGTTTTCAAAGGAGAGGAGGCAGCTGAGGGCAGATTTTTTATGAACTTAAAGATTGCATACTTTCAAGGGCTGGTGTTGTGGCATAGCAGGTAAAGCCACAGCCTGCAACTCCAGCATCCCATATGGATGCCATATGGTCCTGGAAGTTCCACTTCCTATCCAGCTCCCTGCTTGTGGCTTGAAAAGCAGTGAAAGATGGCCGAGTGCTTGGGCCTCTGCACCCACGTGGGAGACTTGGAAGAAGCTCCTGGATCCTGGGTTTGACTTGGCCCGGCCCAGCTGCAGCCGTTGCGGCCATCTGGGGAGTGTACCAGTGGATAGAAGATATCTCTCTCTGTCTCTCCCCCTCTCTCTGTGCTTCTGACTTTCAAATAAATAAATCAATCTTTAAAAATAAAAAAAAGATTGCATAGCTTTGTAAGTAGTGGCACACTTTACCTACTTGCCTAGGTGAATATAGTGAGGACAAAAACTGAGACCCAGAAGTCAAGCCCACAAAATGCTTTACTGGACAGTGAGAGGAGAACCCAAATGCCATTATGGTAAGAAAAAGGGGCTAGCCCTTGAAGGGGCAGATAGTTTTATAGACTGAGTCAGAGAGTTAGTGAAAGAGTTCTAAATGAGAAGTTCCTGAGATCCTTTTTAAATGGTAAGGTTGCATATTTTTCTACCTTGATTTGAAATGGTGGCCTTTAATCAGTTTAGAAAATATAGTTACTTTTTGTTGTTTGCACATCCTATATTGTGACCAACCAATTTATACATATCATATAAGAAAGTGTCAAAATTATGTCATTATCACAATTCCCATAGATAATAAAATACCTGGTCTATAAAACCTGTGTTATATGAATAATACTTTGGCTCTCCCTTTTTCTGCAACACTGTCCTTACAATATAAAAAAATCATGCGATCATTCAGTTTACTGACCATGTAAAGCGGTGCATGCAATATGTATATACCCCTATGTCACTACATTACGAAAATGTATAGCTCTTACACAGATGACTGAGACTCTGTGAATTTTGCTAGACCTTCTGCCATTTCTCTCTCTTTTTTAAAAAAGGCTTTATGTATTTATTTGAGAGGCAAAGTTACAGAGGGGGAGAGGGAGAGACAGAGGCAAAGGCCTTCCATCTGCTGGTTCACTCCCCAAATGGCTGCAACAGCTGGAGCTGAGCTGATCCAAAGCCAGGAGCCTGGAGCTTCTTCCCAGTCTCCCACTTGGGTGCAGGGGCCCAAGCTCTTGAACCATCTTCCACTATTTTTCCTGGCCATAGCAGAGAGCTGGATCGGAAGAGGAGCAGGCAGGATATGAAATGGCATCCCAGGGCTGCAGGCAGAGGGTTACCCTACTACGCCACAGCTCCAGCCCCTCTGCCATCTCTTAAAGACTTCATAAAATTTCTGCCGAAGACTATTCACTTCTTTTGGAAAACCTCATATAAATTCCAGGTAACTTTGAGTAGAACAGAAACTGAATCTCTGTTATCAGTCACTATAGGCTAAGTTTTGCTAACAGGCGACATCAAAATTTCAGGTTTTAATCCCACAAGTTTATTTCTCATCAAACAGATACGCTATATCTGCGTGTTATCTGGCTGACTGCCTTACATTGTGGTAGTTTAGTAATTCAGGCTGCGTTGAGCTTGTGGCACCACGATTGCTATGGCAGGGAAAAAGAATGAAGAGTCACGTTGAAAGGTAAACTTTGAGCTGGCCCAAAACCCATCGGCCAGAAATGGTTTCTTTATTTTGCTTAACTGCAAGGAGGAATAAGGAAGCATAATCCTTCCTTGGGCTAGCAGGAATGGATCAGTAATGGGTAGGCAGATTGCTAACTAGTCGTTTCTGAGAAGCAAGAGATTATAATGTTTGTTACCTGTAAGTACTTCACTCTACTTGTCATCTGAGCACTTTCTTAATTCTTTGTTTTAAAGAGCCAGTTACGTGAGTTCTGGAGATGACACTGCCTGGATATATATGTGTGAGTGTACAGACATTGACCAAAACAATTTATGGAAAAATACAATTAAAATATTAAGATATTTTAACTTTTTAAAATCTGTGCATAAATTTTTTGTAATAACATTTCTCTGAACTTTTTAAGGACCCTCTTGTGTATATACACTTGCACACGTAACTGAGATTGCAAGCACATCCATAGAAAATATTTATTCCGGCGCGGGCGCTGTGGCGCAGTGGGTTAACGCCCTGGCCTAAAGCGCTGGCATCCCATATGGGCTCCGATTCGAGACCTGGCTTCTCCACTTCCAATCCAGCTTTCTGCTATGGCCTGGGAAAGCAGTAGGAGATGGTCCAAGTCCTTGGGCCCCTGCACTCACGTGGGAGACCCGGAAGAAACTCCTGGCTCCTGGCTTCGGATTGGCGCAGCTCCAGGCATTGCAGCCAATTGGGGAGTGAACCAGCAGGTGGAAGACCTCTCTCTCTCTCTCTCTTCCTCTCTCTGTGTAACTCTGACTTTCAAATAAATAAAATAAATCTTTTAAAAAAAGAAAATATTTATTCCTTTGGTAACTAGAATAGCAGGGCTATTTAGAATTTCACAGATCCTGCTATCTTAACTGTGTGTGTAGCATTACATTCCAGGGAGGTTTCAGGAGTGTGAGGATGCAGCTTTTCCACTGAAGCCGTTTGTTCTGTGTGTAAAGCTCTCCGTCACCATCTGTTGTTTCAGAACATAATACGCTGAATGGAAAGATCCCTGAGAGAGCCAGAGAGCAGAGGTGTATCTCTGGGGTGTGGTATAACTCTGGGATCACTGTCGGACCCTTCATGATTTGTAAACAGAGAGCATCTGCATTTAAGTCGAAATTCATCTGCTGAAAGTGTTAAGTCTTCACAGACAAAACGAAATCTATTTTAAAAAGCAAAAACCACTGGCAGGATCACTTGAGGAAATATTTATATAAATATTTTACATACTCAAGGTAGCCTTTTGTTCTGTTAGGGTTTTGAATTAGCTGCTCGATTTTTGTTTGTTGATTTGTTGTAATGGAATATTGTTAGAATGTCCATACGGTGCTGGACCATTCATGGCATAGTTACTCTGCCTTGTTGAAATGGCTCAGAGCAAAAGCTAATACAGTGAACTAAGTTTTTAAAAAGGTAACTTTCTGACTGGTGTTTCACAGAACCAATCATGTGATTCAGAATTGTTAAGCATTCATTAAGCTCTGCCAATAAAATTAGTCAATAAATGTCTTCTGTTTGTCACTATGACATACCAATGTAAAGACTTTTTAGAGGAACTGGTAAAAAATAGGTTTCTAACAGCTCCATCAAATATCAATAAATACTTTCATAATAAAAATAAACTAATAGTTGAAATGTTTATTTTAGGATTAAAAAATAAGTCAGAGTCAATATATTTGTTCTGCAACTATAGATGAAAAAGTAATTTATTAAATTATGTGGTTAAGCACAATCATGTTTTCAGTTTTGCTTATGCATATTTTGTTTTAAAAGGAGCCGTCAGAATACCAGGAGAGAAAAATATATTTTTTGCTGAGGAAAACAAAACATTGTATCATATGCTTTACACTGATGTGCCACAAGCTAACAGGGGTTATGTACCTGCTTATGTCATGCCATGAGAACCTATTGTGTGGGGTATGTCACTCAATGCTTTTATGACCCTGTGAGAATAGAAGGTCACATGCATTCGATATACCACACAAGGACACATAGCTAATACGTGTTGAAAACAAAGTTTGAGGGGCCGGCGCCATGACTCACTTGGCTAATCCTCCGCCTGCGGCGCCGGCATCCCATCTGGGCACTGGCTTCTATCTAGTCCCGGTTGCTCCTCTTTCAGTCCAGCTCTCTGCTGTGGCCCGGGAGTGCAGTGGAGGATGGCCCAAGTGCTTGGGCCCAGGCAACCACATAGGAGACCAGGAGAAGCACCTGGCTCCAGGCTTCGGGCCGGTGTGGTGCTGGCTGTAGCGGCCATTTAGGGGGTGAAGTAATGGAAGGAAGACCTTACTCTCTGTCTCTTTCTCTCTCACTGTCTATAACTCTGTCAAAATAAAATAAAATAAAAGTTAAAAAAAAAAAAAAGAAAACAAAGTTTGAGCCCTCACCGGTGTTGTTTTCACTGTACTTCTGCCGTTTCTGAGATTTGGAGGGTGTGGGAGTGCCTGGGAGAAGGTGGTGCTCATGAAGGATCCGGGATCTACTGCAGCCCTCTTCAGTTGGTCCACATCGTGGGCCTTTCTTTCTCAGTTCTTTCTTTGCTCAGGACAAATGATCACTTTCGTGTCTCTCTCGTGTCTCCTGTGCCATTTCAAGGACCGTGCCCCAAGTCTAAGGGTCTTGCTAGGGGCAGAGGCAGTGTGTGGGTTCTTTTGTCTCTGGTGCTAGCGTCTGCCTGGGGATACACAGTTCCAGCAGGAGTTTAGGATATGCACCGGCCAGAGGCCTTCAAAGGCAGTGAGGCCTGGAGACATTGCCTACATTCTCAGACCTACGTCAGACGTGGATAAATAGACTGGTGTTAGCTCATTGTACAAGTTAATTTTCTAAGCAGAATACTGTCTTTTTATTTCTTTTTTGAAATTAAATGAAAATGACTTCTGAGTAACTCTTCATGACTTCTTTAACTGGTATCTGCAGACCTTGGAATCTGCTTTGTGGGTAGCTTATTTAAAATGGACTTTGATCTACAAAATAAATATTGTAACATGTTTAAAGACCAGTGTTTAATTAACATACAGAACTTTGCCTTTTACTGAACATTCCTAATGATGCTTTTATTTATTTATTTATTTGAAAGGCAGAGTTACAGAGAGGCAGAGGCAGAGAGAGTGTGAGTGGGAAAGAGAGAGAGGGGTCTTCCCATCTGCTGGTTCCCTCCCTAAATGCCCACAATGGCCGAAGCTGAGCCAGTCTGAAGACAGGAGCCAGGAGCTTCTTCCAGGTCTCCCACATGGGCACAGGGGACCAAGCACTGGGGCCATCTTTCGCCGCTTTTCAAGGCACATTAGCAGGGAGCTGGATCAGAAGTGGAGCATCTGGGACTTGAACCATCACCCATATGGGATGCTGGCACTGCAGGCGGTGCTTCACCTCCTAAACCATAGTGCTGCTCCCCGACCCTCCACCCCATGACACTGTTTTATCCTTATTCATAGCTGAGCTAATCAGTATTTGGTATTATTTGGTTAAGTATTTGGTATTATTTGGTTAAGTATTAGGTATTATTCAGTATTTGGTTTTTATGTAGTTTAAGAATTTCATCACTTACAAATTACAGCTGCATCTTCAGGATACTTCAGTTCGATAATTTGAAGTTCTGGTGTAAGTTAGAAGGGAAAAATTAATGAAATATAGTTAATGGAGTTAAGAATTTACTAGCTGGGACCATTGCTGTGATGTAGCAGGTCCTGTGGCGCCAGCATCCCACATGGGCTCCAGCTGAGTCCCAGCTGCTCCGCTTGCAACCCTGTTCCCTGCTAATGTACGTGGGAAAACAGGAGAAGATGGCCCAAGTCCTTGAGCCCTTTTACCCATGTGGGAGACCCGGAAGAAGCTCCTGGCTCCTGGATTCAGCCTGGCCCAGCCCCAGACATTGTGGCTATTTGGAGAGTGAGCCAGCAGATGGAAGATTCTCTCTCTCTCTCTCTCTCTCTAACTTTCAAGTTTAAATCTCTTTTAAAAAACAAATAGCTTTCTAAATTTAGAATACATTTAGAAATAAACCTCTGAGGTGTCTCATAGCCACCTGCCTTTGCTTTATGCCTTAGGAGTGATCAAGGACTGTCCTAAGTGTTAAGTTGCTGTTTGAATATCCTTGATTGGTTTTCTTTGAAAAACTGCAGGTCTTCTGCCAGTGGAGGAGGTGTCCCCACAATAGACGACATCTTGGAAAGGGCAACCTAAGCATCTGAACAGTACTGGATGACGCTGTAACTATAACACGG
Source organism: Sylvilagus floridanus (assembly GCA_949820135.1). Lineage (NCBI taxonomy): Eukaryota > Metazoa > Chordata > Mammalia > Lagomorpha > Leporidae > Sylvilagus > Sylvilagus floridanus. The sequence goes on from OX463244.1 coordinate 166,377,154, forward strand.
ATTGATAATTGATGCTCCAAACTATGACCTTTAGCCATCCAAAAATTTTATCATATTTATGCTATATGGTAATAAAATAAGGTACTATAATTGTTTAAAAATGTTTTAAACAAAATCAGTTTTAAAAAATCTTAAACCCTTCCTCACTGTATCCTTCCTTCCATTATGTGACAAAGACTAATTGCATTTCTTCTGCATGCCAGACCAGCCCTGAATGCTGTGCATGCAAAGATTAATACAGCATGTTCTTTGTCTTCAAGGAACTCGCTGTGTAATGGTTCAAATAGGCATATGAGGAAATAATTAGAATATGATATAGTGTTCTGGTGATCATGTTCAAAATATTCCCGAAGAGCATGGACGATGAAAGAATAATGAAATCTTCCTGTGGAAATATGTGGGGAGGGGGATTACGTTTCAGGACCAGCTTCTGGTTCGTGCTGAATTTTCCAGTTAATGCTTCATTTTCCAGTGGTGTCAGATAAATCAGATACAACTCCCTTTTTGAAAGATTACCAATTTGGGATTTACCATGGTCATTAACTTTGGTGATTTTAGCCTGTTCGAATGAAAAGTAGTCTTTGTTAGAGACAGATAATCAAAAATGATTCCAAACAGAAGATGAGCTACATTCCTAAGTTAATATGTTAATGTAAGGAATTTGAGCTCCTCAGAAGAAATTCCTTTTTCTAAAAAAAAAAAAAAATGCACTTGTTTATTCAAAGGCAGAGTTAGAGAGAGATCTTCCATCTGCTGGTTCACTCACCAAATGGCCACAACGGCCAGAGTTGGGCCAGGCCGAAGCCTCAAACTGGTAACATATAGGATGCCAGTGGCAGCTTAACCCCCTGAGTCATAATGCTGGCCCCAAGAAATTCTTTTTCAAAATCTAAGATGTTGGGGCCTGTTTTGTGGTGCAGTGAGTTAAGCCGCTGCCCACGGTGCCGGCATTCCATATGGGCACCAGTTTGAGTCCTGGCTGCTCCACAACCTATCCAGCTCTCTGCTAAGGCTCCTAGGAAAGCAGTGGAAGATGGCCCAAGTGCTTGGGTCCCTAGACCCATGTGGGAAGCCCTGAAGAAGCTCCTGACTCCTGGCTTTGGTCTGGCCCAGCCCTGGCTGTTACAGTCATTTGGGGAGTGAACCGGCAAGTGTAACTGTCTTTCAAATAAATAAGCAAATCTTTAAAAAAATACAAGATATTAGATATTCTTTATATAAGTACAGAACCATTTTGTATAAAATCATGTATTTTGAGTATTATGTGAGGACACTGGAATGTTATTTGTATCATGTTATATAATATTTACATTTTAATTTATATAAACTTAATTTCATTTATAGTAGATATGATAATGTTTTTGAATACAAAATAGCACACTATTAGTTTCTTACTACATTGATTCATAGTATGATGGTACATAATTTTTTTGAAGTTTTTATTTATTTGAGAGGTAGTCTATTTATTTATTAAAGTTTTTATTTATTTATTTGAGAGGTAGAGCTACAGACAGTAAGAGAGAGAGAGAAAGGTCTTCCTTCCATTGGTTCACTCCCCAAATGGCCACAATGGCCGGAGCTGCACTGATCCGAAGCCAGGAGCCGGGAGCTTCTTCCAGGTCTCCCATGCGCGTGCAGGGGCCCAAGGACTTGGGCCATCTTCTACTGCTTTCCCAGGCCATAACAGAGAGCTGGATTGGAAGAGGAACAGCCAGGACTAGAAGCGGCACCCATTTGGGATTTCGGCACTACAGGTGGAGGATTAACCTACTGCGCCGCGGTGTTGGCCCCAGTAATTTTTACAAAAATGTTATGGTTCTTTGCTGTTTTTTCTATGGGCCTCATATTTTGAAAAATAAGTCATTCTAAAGAACTGACTGTGTCATCCTTGTTGATTGTTCACTTATTGGAGTTTTGAGCACTATCCTAGAAGTTCTCTGTCATCTGTTTAATGGAACGGTTTCATGAAAACTTTTGAGTGATTTTCAGTTGCACATTATAATTGAATTAATTTGCCTCATTTGTTGAGAAACCAGTATCTGATAAGATGAGTGTATTTTTAGGCCTTGATATTATGCAAAATTATAATTTGAATTAGGAATTGTTGGTGGTCACATTTTTATTTTGTAAGGATGCTTGTTTCCCTATCATTTTTTAATTATGGAAGCTGGTACGAATTGATATTTTTGAAAAACTATATAATAAAACACTTTTAGTATCTTTTAAATATCTGTTCCATTAAGTATAGTCCTTGCTTCTTGAAAATTGTAATCCTAATTTAGAAACCAACTGTAATATTGAATGGCAGACGTCATGATGATGCCTCCTCCTGTGTCACAGAGATTGGCTGCCATTTGTGAGGTTCTCAGTCCATGCCAGTTTCTGTGCTGTGCACCTTGTGTAGTTCTGCTCCCCACAGCACAGCAAGGCTGGTGTCAAATCTAACTTCCTAGAATAGGAAATTGATGAAATTCCTACAGCTGATGAGTGTACTGCGATGAAGACAAGCCTATTAAGATTCTCAGTTTATGCTCATTTTTGTTACAGTATATCTTTATTTAAGTATAAAGGAACATTCGCTTCAGAGTTTTCTCTTATAAATTAAGTTGTATTTTTGGTGCATATAATATAAATTTTTTAAGAATCTGATTAGCCTGCAGTTACAGGAATACATTCCAAGGTTTATGTATGATAGGTATTAAGGATCTTGAAAAAATTGTCTCTTCTTCCTGTTTGTTATTAAAATGTATTCCACATATACATACCCCTGCTTCCACAAATTTGAGTCAAAATGAAATGGAAGATGATATGGAATTGATAAAATTGGATTTTCATGACAAAATAAACCATAAAATATAGTAATGGTTTTAAAAATTGCTTGGCTGCATGAAGCACATCCAATTCTAATAGCTTATTATTTTCAAAGAGAGAATGGTGCTCCATTTCCCTATGACTATTTATTAGAAACCTGTGATTGCCATTGGAATTACAGTTACTTTACCCTGTGCATTTTTTTTAATAACCCATTACTATAAAATATCCGGATGCACCTTTGGTGTATGTATGAATTAAATGAAGGAAATGCAGAGACAGGTGGAATATCCCTTCTCTGAAATGGTTGAGACTAGAGGAGTTTCAGATTTTGAATACTTCCATAGACTTTAACTAGCTGAGCATACCTAATGCAAACATCTGAGTGCAGAAATAACACTCAAAAATGTTCGCATTTTGTATTTCAGATGTTTCTGTCAGGGAAACTGCAGTCATAGTTTTCTTTAGCTGCAGCATCTGGAATTCCAGGTGCTAGTCTTCGTTTGGTCTGTGTCAGATTTTCAGTTGTTTCAAAGTTTTATTTCTCATTTAAAGAGCATGGCTTTTGGTCAAAACACCTTTTATCTTGTTTTGTTTTGTTTTGAAAAAAATCTTTCCAACATCAAACAGTGTAGGCGGAAGAGTCCAAGATTGGCCTGTTAAGCACCCAGAACTTTGTGGTCCCAGTAATGACCTTCTTGAATAAAACCTCATATGATCAGTAAAACTTCAGAAGCGATTGTTCTGTTGCCTTTGGCTTTTTAAGTTGTCCCCTAACATGTATAATACATTTCTCCTGTGAAATCGTCAGGTGTAACTGAGTTGTCATTCAGACTTATTAGGTCTTTCGCTTTCTTATATTCCCTGCAAGGAAAAAAGCATGGGCGTCATATTTTTTAAAGCTTCCAGTTTGTTAAAAGTTCGTATTTCACATTTACAAGGCTGTTTTTGGGTCCAGCATGACCTTAAGGATTTGTTCTATTGTTCCACCTTATTCAGCTTGTTTCAAAACAGCTGAGGCATTATGCATACTCTTTGGACGTGCTCTTAGGAATCATGGAATTGCCATTTTGAAGCCAGTCATCCAGCCTTCGTATATGGGTGTCTGTCTTGCATTACCAGCAGACGTTAAGGTCCTGTGAGTTGCCTGCTTGCGCAGTAACATGCAGAAGGGAGATGCTCCACGTTGCATCCAGTGATCTTTTATGCCCCAGAGTGTGAGAAGTGATCTTTCCCAGTTCTGGCTTGGTAGATGGAATTGCAATGGTATTCATATTTATGTAGTCCATACATTTAAACCAAGCGTCTGGAGGAATTTTAGACAGATTTTAGGTTGATTTTCTGTAACCTTTTACAAAGCCTTTGGAATCTATTAGATATTATGAATTTGTTACATTTTTAATGTCCTTGTGTGGGAAATGAAAGAGGTAAGCTATTTGCCAAAAGCTCTTCTCTAGAGCTGTAAAAATTTCTCAACAACTATATCAACCAAATCCCCAGAACACATGTCTGCTGAAGTCCATGTTTGTTTCCCATCTTTTTCCCAAAAGCAGGATTTGTTGGTTGGTGTGTTTCCTTTTGTTTTTAGTGGCCCTAAGGTCTCGTTTCTTTACATCCTCTCCGTTTACCCTGTCCACATTGCTTGGGTAACTTTCTGACTTTTCTTGCTTCTCTGTTCCGTTTCTACCGTAGATTGTCTTTTCTGTCTCTAAGCTTGCCCTGACTCTGAATCACTGGGCTTCCCCTGCAGCGTCCTGAGGCACTGCTCAGGTGAGCTCAGGAGGCACTCGTGTGTCCCTGCCGGTGAGTAGGTTACTTACGGTCAGCATGTAGGGTACTGAACTCGATAAAGACCCTTGAGATAATTACAGAAACGTTCACTAATTAAATTTAAAACAAAACAAAAACCCCGTTATATGTATGGGAATTTAGGAATAAGACATGCCTTGGTATTATGTAGCCTTTCTCTATAAAATACATAAAAATATAGAATCAAATTCATAACAGTTAAATGTTTTTTAAAAGGGATTTTTAAAAGGGATTTCTAGGGTTGATGTAAGGAAGAATAGGTGATGAAATGGTGAGAAAACAAGAACTGCAAGAATTGCACTTTGGGATACAGATGTAGGGACTCATCAGCTCCACCTGTGGTGGAAGTGGGGCTCCTGGGCTCCTGGGGTGACTTCACTGTAAAGAGGGGGTGGAAAGTGTGATTTTGGAGAGCAATACCAAGGAGACCTTGGTGGGAGAATCTAGGAGGAAGATGATGGGTAGCTGAAGGGTAGACCTTAGTCTAGCTTTTTTGCAAAAATGGGGGAGTAGAAGTGAAAGAAAAAGAAATGAGACTGTGGCTTGTAGAATTAAGGTTTTTAAAAGATGGGCTTGTGATTAAATTACAGTATGAGTGACCAGCTTTTTTTTGTGGTGGTGGTGGGGTATGATGGGATCTATAATCAGTGGTGAACTTATTTTGAGTGTTTTTTAAATCTGTTATATCCAATACTGTACAGCATTATGGATACTTTATGCTTATTGCTAGTGTCATTGATTGGTTATTTATATTTTCTAAATTAAAGATACAACTAGCAAGTTTTCTGCCAAGGTAACGGTATGATCGTTATTTAATTACTGACTTATCCACAAAGTAAGAGCTTCTTTTCATTTAACAGAGTGTGAGGCAGTAAGACTGAAAACAGAGAAGAAATTCTTCTGGAAATACCTTGAGGGGAGGCAGACATGATAGTTTATGTGGAGCTGGAGGTGACTGGAGAATAACCAGAGAACGAGAGCTTCTAAATAATAATATGGTTTTGTGTGGCAAGAGGAAATTTCTGTAGGTTGTAATAATGTTCAGTCCTTTGATCTGGCTGCTGATTCCTAATTTAAAAGTCATTGAATTATGTAAAATAAAGTGAAAATATTTATATATTTTCCTGTATATAAATTATGTCAATCTTTTTAAATGCAGAAAGAACGTACTTGAATTCTAATGTGTACTTCAAACTGGTATATTTTTATTTTATTTATTATTTCTGCTGGATATATATACAATATCATCTTTGTTACTTTTAAAATGCTCTTTTAAAGTGATTCCCTAAGAAGAAACACTGGCCAAAGCATTTCATTTATAACTGTCAGGAGCTGAAATTTCCCCACAGTAACCTCTGTTGCAGATTCCTGCTGCTGCTTCTGCACTATTAGTAGGTGTCAGCAGGGGGTTAAATGCACTCAGTTTAACCTTGCTATTTGTATTCTGTTTTGAGGGTTTTTTTTCTTCATTTCACTTCCTTACATGGATTACCTGTTGTAAAGATCTTGCATGCACCATGGGGTCTGTCCAGTGGACTGTAGTGCAGATAAGCATACAATAAAAAGCACATTTAAAGATAATGTGAAGCTACAAGACCTTTCTCTTTTTTTCTGGAAGCATAGAGGCATTGCTGTGAAAATCATCTGAACAAGAGAAAAATTGAGCAAGCTTACTCATGCTGTTATTTGCTGTGGAGATTATAGACTTGTTTAATGTATGTAAGGACAACATAGGTGTGGATTAATTACAGGTTCTGTGTTCAGACACTGGAGCATCTGTGACTGCTGTGCCTCCAGCTAGCCATGTGCAGAGGAGCATCTTGCCAGAAGCAGTTCCTCTCATTCCCTCACATTAAAGTTAGGGAATCTTTTTGGATCTGAGACCACATCCACTATTGATGTCAATTCCCCCTTAGCTCACAAGTCCTCCTCCCCCTTCTTGGCTCTTTTATCCAGCCCTACAGATCCTTTCCTGTCTGGCAGCAAGATAGGGAGGACTGATAATTGAAGAGGAGTGCCTACACCCCAGGTCCCTCCTGCCCTATTCCCTCCCCCTCAAAACTCCATTAGGAACGGTTCTCCTACTGAATCCCAGTGAATTTCACGACACTGTCTTTGCTCTTCTGTGAGTGGGTTCTGAGTAATAAAAGACCAGGTTGGTATAAATGCAAAGGAAGGGAGGACTGCCTCAAGTTCACAAGATCCTGTAGAAACAGAAGAACAAGATGCTGTCCTGGAGGACAGCTTCCCACTTCCTCACTCGCCAGTTCTAGTCAGTCTGAAACACGCTTTGCAGAGCAGGCATTTCTGGTCTCAGATTGCGCCGGCTTCTGTTGTCATGGATCAGGCACTGCTCAGTGCTGGAGACAGTGTTCTGCAATGCTGCTGAGCGAGCCCCAGATCTCACTGTGGCACGGAAACATGCATTCCTGTTGTTCCAAGCAGAAATTCCGAAGATATTTCTCCAGAGATGCCCTTGGTTATTAGGGAGAACAATAATCCAGGTATTATAATGGAACATTGCAGTAGTCTTCTTCTAGAGTAAGACATATCTTGATTACATCTGTTATCCTGGAATACTTGTTTTTAATAATGGCATACCCTTTCACTCCCCAGAAGTTTGGGTGTTAAATCATTTGGACACTCTGATCATAACAAAATAGACTTATTAGTCCGTGAGATTGCATGATAAAAGCCCAGAAGTAAAAAATATATGGCATTAAGTATTTCAGAGTTAAAGTGCTGTCCTTAATGTAAATATTCATTAGCTGTTCTTCAAAGCAAAATTTAAAAACTCTTTAGAAAGAGGATTCTCTTTCCTGTGATATAATTCCCACATGATACCTTTAGTACCACGCATCTAATTGAATGAAATCACCACTTCATATTTAAAACATCAAATCAAATGTAATGGCGTAACATCTTTATAACATAAGAATTGTTCTTTTTTCTCTATTTAATTTGCTTACATGAATTCCCAATAGATTGTATGTATATACCATGGAGTCTATCTAATAATAAAAATAAATGTTTAAATTTTTAATGTTTCCAGTTCTTCCTAATTAAAGGTAACCATTCAAGAGTCTTCATTCAGAGACAGATGTTTTACAACATTTATCTCTTTCAATTTTCCTTTTTAAAAGATTACTCATAGATATTACTCTGCTTATTTAACGTATAAATATGAACTTGGGTAAGTAAATTGTGGCTTAATACCAATGTATTTTCTGACAATGCTAATCAGCCATTTTGAATATGCTGTAAAACTCCATGTGAGAGACAGACTCCAGTTATTAACGTTACTGGCCTCCAGTTGCCTCACCTTGCTGTAGTCTAGGACATAAAGTATGCAGAACCCATAATTTAATTACTGCCTGATAGGATTGTCTCTGAGTTCACTTCTGTTCTTTCAGGATAAAAACTTCAGTGATGAGCCAGTTGAAAGTCATTATCTTTCTGCTCAAAACACTAGCCTGCTAACCACACCTTCAGTGTCCGGCTGGACTTTCAGGGTGAAACTTGCTGCCTTTTGCTTTATGGAGTTGCTAAATTATATTATTATTTCTGTCCATTTAAAAGTTTAATTCTAGATTATATCAAGATTATGTTTACCTTTAATGTATTTACATACCATTAAAACTATTAAAGAAGCAGAGAGTTTGTTATTCTACAGTAATAAAAGGCAAAAACAAAGTGAATGTATACTTTTATTCCTATCTGGAAATCATAAGATACAACAAAGCATCAGAGAATGTGGTGCAATAAGAGGGTTAGCTTATCATAAAACCCATTGATATACACTGGAGAAATGTACAGGTGATTTACAGGAATTTATTAGAAACTTTCCCCCTGTACTCTGTTGATGTATGTATCATTCCACTGAAATCTAATTTTACCAGATCACCTGTGGGGATCAAATTCTGGAAAATTAATTTGTGTTCACCAAACTCACAGGAGATTGATTTATAAACTAGTATATCACTTTTTAATTTATCATGGGACTGCTAGCTAATCCAAAAACCAGAAAAATTCATATGGTGTTTCGAGGCTCCACCACTCTCAGAGCAGGCACTGCAGTGAATAGAGGAGGGGAAAAACACTTAGTCTACATCCTCAATGAGTTTATAATCTGGTGAGAACATTGGACAATGTAGAATACAAGTCTGTCTACAGTAAATGTATATGGGAGGTCCTTTTCTTTCCATCTAGTAGATTCTTAAAGTTAGGAAATTAAATTACGTCTTTGTAAATGTGTTTTAAGGATTATTTCTCTCAAGCCATTATTAGATGATAAATTATCATTTTCTCTGCATTTTTCATGTTAAAAGTTCCAGAACTAGCCATCTGTAATTAGGATACTTTTGCTCTTAGATATGTTGTTGATACTCTACAAAATATTTGAAACTTTTTGTCCAGATCCATGAAAAGTCCACTCTGGGGACAGAGGTTTGACTTAGTACTTAAGATGCCAGTTAAGATGCTGTGTCTCACATTAGAATACCTGAATTCAATGAGTGGCTTCTGCTCTAAGTTCATGCTTTTGTTGACCGTGGAAGGCAGTAGTATAGCTCGATTATTTGAGTTTCTGCCACCCATATTGGAGACTTGGATTGTGTTCCTGTCTCCTAGGAACTACTAGACTGAATTGCTAGCCCCTGTGCTTGTAGGCATTTGGGAAGTTGGCTACGAAATAGGTGATATTGGATTCTCTCTGTCAAATGAATAAAAAATTTTTTCTTGGAAACTTACTCGCTGGAGTTGTTACATCACCCTCTGTCTTCTGAGCTGCAGAATCACGAGGGTTGATTCTAAAGTTAGTGCACGAGGCAAAAACTAAATTACAAAGTGCCCTTAAAATTCCATAAATAGCCTGTAAATTAGAGTACATGTGGGTTTTGTAGAACAATATTTAACAATATAAATGTATAATGTTTGGTGAAACATGATGTAAAGTATGCATAATCCAAACACAAGTTTAGTGTGTTTTTATTAGAATATTTTAAAGAAGTTATTTGTATAATGAATTTTTGAAATCATAGATAAGTATCGAAAACATTCTCTGTGATAATACCAAAGCTTGTGTTTTCTCCCGGTAATTGGCAGATGGCTGAGCCACTGCCTAACTGTGTGTTTAGGATACTTGTCTTGTAACTGCAGCGGGGATTATGCGTGTTTGAGGAGCTTTCCTAGATAGCCTGCTCATTTTGGACACCTTACATGGATTTGTTTCCTACAGTAAAAATAGAGAGATCAAAGTATGATTTTTTTCCCAAATCACACAGTTTATTGTTAAACACAGGATTTTTTTCTCCTTAAGTTTACCATGTGCTAGGTAGGTGAAAATACGTTAACTACATAGTGAGATCCAAAATTATGGAAGTATAGTTGCCAAATTGGGGTGAAAGCATGCCTCTGTACAATGCAAATTCTAATAAAGGATTGAGCTGTACCTTTTTCTGAGCAGTTTCTTGGGGTAAACTGACTCCACCAGCCCAGCTGAGATCCATGCTGTCATCTAAAATTACTTGAAGCCAGCGTACGGTGCCGATTTGGGCAGCCAAGGCTATAAACTCTTGCTCTTTGGAGACGCTACTGACAGTGCTGCCTCCCACAGCACAAGTTCTCAAAATGTCTCTCACACTCTTAGGTTTAAGTGTATTTTGAAGTTCAGAAGTTGAGGTCAGTAACTTACATGTGGGGTCTGGTAAGATATGATGTGGTATCCCTGGGCGATGGGAGATGACACTCCAAGTTCTTATTACAGAAAACATATGTCATTCACATAGCAAACTGTGTGTTTAGAATCGCTTCCAAGCCATGTACCAAGATTCTTACTAACTTCAATCTCAAGCATCTCCTTGATTTGGTTGCTAATCAGACTTTTCTCTAATGACTACGTTCACCCAAACATGCTATCTCACTGGCTGGGATTGAGTCCCATATTCCGTCTCTGATCATGAATAGCATAGCGGCCTAAAAGGAAATCATATCCCTGGCCTTGCTGTTATTTGCACTGCACTCAGTTAGCTGAACCTCAGAGTCCATCTACTTGGAAGAATGATAAAGAAAATACCCTTTGCCTACTCAGCAAGCACACTGAAGTGGGAGTAGCTGTGTACAGATGCTTCAGCATGCATCTGAAGTACAGTTGTTATATGACTTTGCTCACCATAATACTGATTTTAGGTGATTAATAGTGTTGATGTCACTATTACTAATTATTGCCTGATCATTTCACAGAGGGATCAATATTATTTCCACACTTAGAAGATCAAGCTTTATTTGAAAACCAGTAGCAGAGCCAGAATGATGGTTGTCTGCATTTCCTAGGTCAGTGAGTGCGTACTCTGTTCATGTGTTACGTCGTGGCCATTACATAGAATATAGGGAGGACTGGTGCAAGGTGGTTTTTAGGACCTGACGTTGGAGGTATGTAGGCTCTGAAATCCAACAGCTGTGTGTGAATTTTACCTGTTCTACTTACTAGCTTGGTGACCTCCAGCCACTTACTTTACACTTCAGTTCCTTATCTCTGTTAGGGTGTTTAGGATAGTTAAATGAAATTATAGAGATAAAATGTTTAGCAGCCTATAGACCAGAGGTTAGCAATTTTTAAAAAGTCTTAATGTTGGAGCTGGCGCTGTGGCGTAGTAGGATTTTAATCCTCCACCCTTCGGCACCAGCATCCCATGTGGGCGCTGGTTCTAGTCCCGGCTGCTCCTCTTCCAATCCAGCTGTCTGCTATGGCCTGGGAAAGCAGTAGAAGATGGCCCAAGTCCTTGGGCCCCTGCACCCTCATGGGAGACCCGGAAGAACTCCTGGCTCCTGGCTTCAGATGGGTGCTGCTCTGGCCGTTGTGGCCATTTGGAGAGTAAACCAACGGACAGAAGACTTTCTTTCTGTCTCTCTATTACTGTTTGTAGCTCTACCTCTCAAATAAATAAATGAAATCTTTTAAAAAAAGTCTTAATGCTTAGAATTTCAAGTGTTTTTTTTTTTTTAAGATTTGTTTATTTGAAAGGTGGAGTTACAGAGGCAGAGGCAGAGGCAGAGGCAGAGAAGAACAGAGAGAGTCTTCCATCCCTTGTTCACTCCTCAGATGGCAGCAATGGCTGGAGCTGGGCTGATGGGAAGCCGGAAGCCAGGAGCCAGGAGCTTCTTCTGGGTTTCCCACATGGGAGCAGGGGTCCAAGCACTTGGGCCATCTTCCACTGCTTTCCCAGGCCATAAGAGAGAACTGGATCAGAAGTGGATCAGGCAAGACTTGAACCAGCACCCATATGGAATGCTGGCACTTGAGGTGGTGGCTTTACCCACTATGCCACAGCGCCAGCTCTTGTATTTTCATTTTTTTATCGAAAGCTTTTATTTATTAAATATAAATTTCATTGGTACAACTTTTAGATTATAGTGGTTCTTCCCCCCCATAACCACCCTCCCACCCCCAAATCGTTCCACCTCCTACTCTCTCATCCCATTCTTCATTAAGTTTCATTTTTAATTATCTTTATATACAGAAAGTCAACCCTGTACTAAGTAAAGATTTCAACAGTTTGCACCCACACATACACACAGAGTATAAAGTACTGTTTGAAGACTGGTTTTACTGTTAATTCTCATAGTACAAGTCATTAAGGACAGAGGTCCTACGTGGGGAGCAAGAGCACGGTGACTCCTGTTGCTGATTTAACAATTGACATTCTTATTTATGATGTCAGTGATCACCTGAGGCTCTTGTCATGAGCTGTCAAGACTATGGAAGTCTCTTGAGTCCACAAACTCCGACATTATTTAGACAAGGCCATAATCAAAGTGGAAGTTCTCTCCTCCCTTCAGAGAAAGGTATCTCCTTCTTTGATGGACCGTTCTTTCCACAGGGATATCACTCCCAGAGATCTTTCATGTAGGTCATTTTTTGCCATAGTGTCTTGGCTTTCCATGCCTGAAATGCTCTCGTGGACTTTTTAGCCAGATCCAAATGCCTTAAGGGCTGATTCTGAGGCCAGATTGCTGCTTAGGGCATTTGTCATTCTATGAGTCTGCTGTGTATCCTGCTTCCTGTGTTGGATGGTTCTCTCCTTTTTAATTCTATATATTATTATTAGCAGACACTTGGTCTTATTTATGAGATGCCTTTGACACTTATTCATATCTTTATGATCAGTTGTGACCTTAAACTGAATTCTTAAACTAGTAAGATGGCATTGGTAACTGTCAGCTTAATGGGATTTGTAGCCCAACCCAAGTTTTTAGCTTCACCTTAGGGGTAAGTCCAAGGGAATGTGTGCCAAACTATACATCTCCTCTCTCTCTTATTACCACTGTTATTTTTAACAGGGATCAATTTTCAATTAGATTTAAAAACCTAAGAATTATTCTGTGTTAAGAGTTCAACCAATGGTATTAAGTAGATAAAGAAAATACTAAAAAGAGTAAAATAGTAAGCTGTTCCTCAACAGGACAAGGGCTGATCAAGTCATTGCTTCTCATAGTGTCAGTTTCACTTCTGCAGGTTTCCTTTTGGGTGCTCAGTTGTCACAGATCAGGGAGAACATAGGATATTTGTCCCTTTGGGACTGGCTTATTTCACTTGGCATGATGTTTTTCAGATTCCTGCATTTTGTTGCAAATGACTGGATTTCATTTTTTTTTATGCTGTGTAGTTTTCTATAGAGTACATATGTTAAGAGTCCATGGTGTTATAACTGATAGTGGTGTTAGTGACTGCATCCTTAATGCTTCCAGCTTCCTAACTGGAAGGGGTACATTAATTCTTCTCTAAAGGTAACAGTGATCAACTTTAAATCCTCCTGTAAATCTGCCTGTTTATCTCTTTTGGTTTTGTTTTCCCCTATTCATAATAATCTGTGGGTTATACAGTGTTTTCAGCTTTCTTTTATAGCTTCAGGATAAGTTAAAGGTTTAGATTTAGCACTGGATTTAATCAGAAGATCAGCTATCTCTTTATAGGGAAATGAAGAAAGATATGTGTAGAAATACACTGCTTGTAGCATAGTGAAAAAATGATCTAAAAATTCCAATAAATCTATAAATCTCACTGCCCATAAAGAAGACAGATATCAGCTGATCATAAGGCATTATTTTATGCAAAGGAACATAGGCTAAGAGTAATTTTCAAGTATGGGATTGAATTTCTTTTGGACGTAACCACTGAAGTCATGAGTAATAGTCACTCTTTCAGAGCCCAGGTTACTCTGCTGGGCCTCCCTGCCAGTACCCTGGCTGGCTGAAATTCAGGGAGAGGGAACGTCTCTTGCCGTCCTGAATTATCGTGATGTGTCTCAGGAAGGGGCAGGTTACTTATTAAAAGATAACTACATAATGTTTTGTGAACATCATTTAGATGTATGTAATGACTTTTTTCCTGTCAATGAGAACTCAATTCACAGTCACTTCATTCTCATTATGATGAATATGATTTCACATAGTCTTAAGTTTCATCCGTGTTGATTTACTTCTCGATTAAAATATAAAAAGGTTTTTCTGTTTTTTTTTCTTTTTCAATAGTGTTGGTTGCTGGTTGTGTTACGCATGATTTTTCACAGACTGCTCTCCCCCTGCTTTAGGCCTTGGTGACTTGGAGAATGGACATAGATTAGGAGATGGGGGCAGGGTGCCATCTCCAAAGGGTGGGTTGATCTTCAAGGTCAGAGGAACCTTCTCTATCATCCTGTTTTTTTCCCATCCCAAGGATAATTTATTCTAACATAACCCATTTTTGAAAAATAGGATGTGCTAACTTGAGAGATTGTTGATTTTGCTTTATTAAAATGGGAAGTTTACTAGAATTAACAGTTTTTAATAGTTTATAAATATCAACAAAACAAGTAGTTTAAAACACATTATGCTTTGTAAGTACTAATACTTTAAAATTTTAACCACTACTTTTTATAGGAGTATATCAGCATATTTGAGAGAGAAGTTGATGTTTATGTTTTTGAATAACTGTAAATTTTTATTTTAGGGAAAATAGTATTTACTATACAAATTGATTATTTTTCAGTTATTATTCATAACCATATTAGACATCTCTTAAACGTTTTTGAAAAGTGACAGCACTGGTTTAGGACTTCATTGCATGTAGCTAATAAAGATCCAAGTTTGAATGACCTTAGAATCATGAGTCTAAGATATATTGCGCCTTAAACAAATTGCTTTTATAAGTTTATTGTGTATTGTTTAACTAGTCACTTTATATATTTGAAAGAATTTGAAAAGCACCAGAAAGAGCAGGAATTAGATGATGAGCTGCTGTTGGTGCCAAGAGCTAAGAGGGATAAACAGGTGTGAATTGTGAAGGACATTGCGACCTATAATAAGGAGTTTTTAACTGAAAACACAGAAAACAATTGAAGAATTTTAATTTTTTTAAAGATTTATTTATTCATTTGAAAGTTGGAGTTGAGGCTGGCACTGTGGCGCAGCGGGTTAAAGCCCTGGCCTAAAGCACTGGCATCCCATATGGGTGCCAGTTCTGGTCCCAGCTGCTCCTCTTCGAATCCAGCTCTCTGCTGTGGCCTGGGAAAGCAGTAGAAGATGGCTCAGGCCCTTGGGCCCCTGCATCCACTTGGGAGACATGGAAGAAGCTCCTGGCTCCTGGCTTTGGATCGGCACAGCTCTGGCCATTGACGCCATTTGGGGAGTGAACCAGCAAAAGGAAGACCTTTCTCTCTGTCTCTCTTCTCACTGTCTGGAACTCTACCTCTCAAATAAATAAATACAATCTTTAAAAAAAAAAAAGAGTTACAGAGAGGCAGAGGCAAACACACACACATACACATACACACATACACACACACACACACACACACACACACACACAGAGGGGTCTTCCAGCCACTGCTTCACTCCCTAAATGGCTGCAACGGCTGGACCTGGGCTGATCTGAAGCCAGGAGCCAGGAGCTGTTTCAAAGTCTCTCATGTGGGTGCAAGTACTTGGGCCAGCCTCCACTGCTTTCCCAGGCTCATTTGCAGGGAGCAGGACTGGAAGTGGAGCAACTGGGGCTTAAACTGATGCCCATATGGGATGCTGGCACTGCTTTATCCTCTACGCTCCAGAATTTAATTTTAAGAGTAACATTTTCAGGTTGGAGTTTTAGGGAGTACTGATAATTTGAGAAATGGATTTGAAGGAAGAAAAGCAGAAGTAGGATGAACAGTTAGGATGTTGTTGCATTATACTGATAATTAATTAAATGTGGATATTGATGGGAGTGGTCAGGGATGGACTCAGAGTTTTAACCTGGGCCACATGTGGCTAAGGCATACACTTTTATTTTTCTGAGGGATATAGCAAGATAAATTCAACTATTGATGTGCTGAATGTAAGAAGGCAACTGGGATATCCAAGTATTTGGCAGGCAGTTGAACATTTATGTTAACAGAGTTATAGGAAAGATCTAGTTGGAGAGCATAGATTTGGAAGTCTAGCAAATGATGATGAAAGATAGGGAAGTGGCCAGAGTGCTATTTAGGACATCTGCCATTCTATGCGTCTGCTGTGTATCTCGCTTCCCATGTTGGATCATTCTCTCCCTTTTTGATTCTATCAGTTAGTATTAGCAGACACTAGTCTTGTTTGTGTGATCCCTTTGACTCTTAGACCTATCAATGTGATCAATTGTGAACTGAAATTGATCACTTGGACTAGTGAGATGGCATTGGTATATGCCACCTTGATGGGATTGTATTGGAGTTCCCTGGCATTCCCTTAAGGCATTCAGTTTGGCTCAAGAGCCCATGAGAATATTCTAGGCATGGAAAGCCAAGACACTCTTGAAAAAAAAAGAAGACCTAAATGAAAGATCTCTGTGAGTGAGATCCCAGTGGAACGAATGGGGCCATCAAAGAAGGAGGTACCTTTCTCTGAAGGGAGGAGAGAACCTCCACTTTGACTATGACCCTGTCGTAATAAGATTGAAGTCGGCGAACCATTAGGCTTCCATAGCCTTGGCAACTCATGACTAGAGCCTAGGGAGATTCCTGATGCCATAAACAAGAGTGTCAAATTGTTAAGTCAACAACAGGAGTCACTGTGTACTTACGTCTCATGTGGGATCTGTCCTTAATGTGTTGTCCAATGTGAAGTAATGCTATAACTAGCACTGAAACAGTATTTTACACTTTGTGTTTCTGTGTGGGTGCAAACTGATGAAATCTTTACTTAGTATATACTGAATCAATCTTCTGTATATAGATAATTAAAAATGAAAAAAAAATCTTGTTGTTAAATTGGAAATTGCCTAGAAAATTAATCAATTTTTAAAAAAAATATATCATGTAGGATCTCTGTCCTTAATGTGCTATACATTGTGAATTAATACTATAACTAGTACTCCAACAGTATTTTTCACTTTGTGTTGCTATGTGAGGGCAAACTGTTGAAATCTTTACTTAATATATAGTAAACTGATTTTCTGTATATAAAGAGAATTGTAAATGAATCTTGATGTGAAGTAGGGGAGAGGGAGTGGGAAAGGGGAGGGTTGCGGGTGGGGGGGAAGTTATAGGGGGGAAGCCATTGTAATCTATAAGCTGTATTTTGGAAATTTATATTCTTTAAATAAAAGCGTTATATAAAAAAAAAAAAGAAAAAAAGAAAAAAAAAAGAAAGATAGGGAAGTGAATGAAATCAACAAGTAAATGGAATGAGACGGAAATCAGCTGGCTCTTGGGAGATCTTTATCAATGAAAAAAATATTTTGAAGGGAATTTAGTCATAAGTTGTAGAGTACTTGGCCTGTTCCAATACAGTTGTTTTGTTTTGTTTTCCTTTTCTTTTTAGATTATTTTGAAAGAGTGACAGGGACAGAAAGAGATCTTGGTTAGGACTGAGTCAGGCCCAAACCAGGAGCCAGGAACTCCATCCATGTCCCCAGCATGGGTGGCAGGAGCCCAAGCTCTCGGGCCATTGTATTTTCTTTTATTTAAGATTTTATTTACTGCCGGCGCCGTGGCTCAACAGGCTAATTAATCCTCCGCCTTGCAGAGCCGGCACACCGCGTTCTAGTCCCGGTTGGGGCGCCGGATTCTGTCCTGGTTGCCCCTCTTCCAGGCCAGCTCTCTGCTGTGGCCTGGGAGTGCAGTGGAGGATGGCCCAGGTGCTTGGGCCCTGCACCCCATGGGAGACCAGGAAAAGCACCTGGCACCTGGCTCCTGCCATCGGATGAGCGTGGTGCGCCGGCCGCAATGCGCCTGCCGGCCGTGGCGGCCATTGGAGGGTGAACCAACGGCAAAGGAAGACCTTTCTCTCTGTCTCTCTCTCTCACTGTCCACTCTGCCTGTCAAAAATAATAAAATAAAATAAAAAAAGATTTTATTTACTTATTTGAGAGGCAGAGTTACAGAGAGAGGGAGACACAGAGAGGGAAAGGTCTTCCATCCTCTGGTTCACTTCCCAAATGGCTGCAATAGCCAGACCTGGGCTTATCTGAAGCCAGGAGCCAGGAGCTTCTTCTGGGGGACCCAAGTGCTTGGTGCATCTTCCACTGCTTCCCCAGGCCATAAGCTGAAAGCTGGATTGGAAGAGAAACAGCTGGGACATGAACCAGTGCCCATGTGGGATGCCAGTGCCACAGGCATAGACTTAACATATTATGCCACAGCCCTTGGGCCTTGGGCCATCTTCTAAACACTCTCCCAGGCACATTTAGCAGGGAGCTGGAATTGAAGCTGAACAGTTAGTGCTCTGATGCAGGATACTGGATGTCACAACAGCAGCTTAACCTGGTGAACCACAATGTCAACCCCCCAGCAGATTTCCAAGTAGGCTTCTACGCTGTTAACTAATTCACCTGTGCTGTAATTAGTTCTTCTAACTAGATGTCCTCAGTAGTACATTAGTCAATCTCTTTCATATCAGGTTATCCTTTGCTTTTAGTTGTAACTATTATTTGTATCCCAATCCCTACTTTCAAGCAATTGATTTCTTTCTTTATTTTATTTATTTGAAAGGCAGAGAGACAGTTCTCCCATCTGCTGGTTCATTCCTTAAATGCACGCTGTAGCAGAACTTAATCCACGTCTCCCACATGAGCAACAATGTCCCAAGTATTTGAGCCATCACCAGCTGCCTGCCAGCATGTGTGTTAGAGTGAAAGAAAGATGGAATTAGAATTGAGGCCAGGATTCCAACCTAGGCATCCCAAATGGCATCTTACTGCTACACCAATTGCTTGCCCCCAAGCAGGTGTTTTAGAATCATGTTCTTTTGGCTGCAAAAAGATCACAGTTTTTAAGTGTTTTATCCCCTTATTCAATTTATTTTCTGTTTTATTTAATAACTGCTGTGAATTACAGTGGTTTTCTTTTTCAATGCAAATACCCCTTATTTTAAAGACATCATGGGTTAAATGTGCATCTGTGGGCCAGTCTGTGAGCCTAACCATCATTTATTGTTTCTTCGTGAAAATACTTTGAATTTTTCTTACTTATATGGGAAGAACTCTGGGGAATAAGTTGTTTTAAGTCAGGAGCCTGGCTATATATGAAAACTGTGATGATATATACTTATGTTGTAGAACTTTTCAACTAAATGATTCTATATTTCACCATTATGATTATTCATAGGCAGATGAGCTGTGTGTCTGTCAATGAAATGCATTATTTATGATGAAAAGAAAAAAAAGGATTTCCACTTTATGTCGTAGAAAACTATTACTAAATTAACTCCACAGTTTAAGCATTCTCTACATTGGAAAATGAGTTATATGGACATTTAATTTTTTTAAGCCAAACTAACTTTATATTTTATCCTAGAGTGATTAAAATTATTGCACTTTGATAATAATGAAAGATGGTATTTCTAATGCAGTGTGTGAATTGCTTTAAAGAAACAATATAATCTTTTTCATGGTGTTTGCATTCAATTGTCCCTTGATTTGAGTTGCAGCTTTGTTCTGTATATTCTGTCCTGTTTACAAGCAATTGTTTTAGATTTTTTTTTCAGTATCTTTGCTTTTAAAAGCATCACCTTATTTGTGATTATTGCATTGGAGATGCAGTTGTTTTATCACTTAATGACTGCGATTCACTGTGCCCTTAAACCATTCCTTGTGTCTGCCTGGTTTGTGGCATCCCTATTTTAGATCACCGTGCAACAGTTTCTTGGACAGCCTTCTGCTATCTATTTCCAGTAGTGTTATGTAGCATCCCACATGTCTTCAAGGATGATAAATTGGCTCGGCTCCAAGGTTTCACTGTAATCCTGACTTGTCATTTAATGTGAGTGTTATCTCACAACGGACACTGATGAAAATACTTAAGCAATCTGATATGATCTTTAGCAGGGCCAGACTTCAATTTCACATGCAAGGTTAGGTTCCATTTTGATCAACTTCAGGGAAAAATATTAATACTGTTTCAGAAAGCTGCATTATTCTTTAATGTCTAATATATCTTTCCCAAACATCAATCCATTCTCTCTACTTACTAATCTGTGTTTGAACTGAAATCTTTATCCTTGAAACAAACTGAATTTAACAGACTTGTTTTAATCTGCAAACTCTGATCCATTTGAAAATATATAGGGGCCAGTGCTATGGGTAAAGCTGCCACCTGCAGTGCCGGCATCCCATATGGGTGCTGGTTCAAGTCCCACTGAACCCCACTGCTCTACTTCCGATTCAGCTCTCTGCTATGGCCTGAGAAAGCAGTAGAGGATGGCCCAAGTGCTTGGGCACCTGCAGATGCATGGGAGACCCAGAGGAAGCGCCTGGCTCTTGGCTTTGGCCATTGCAGCCATTTGGGGAGTGAAACTGAGAAAAACATCTCCAAGTGCTAAAAAGAATTAGGTCTTTCATAGTCATGTCACTAAACAACATTCCAAGAAATGAGATGTTAGATGGTTTCATTGTTGGGCAAATACGATAGGGTGTATTAATGCAAGCCTACATGGTATAGGTCAGTCCACTGGACTTGGTCTCTTGTTGCATTTGTGAGTTGTAGTAAATGCAAAATAAATGTGGCTGCCAGTGATATAATATGGCATACTGTTTCACAGCAAACATTAATAAGTAGACCCAGTACCCTACAAAAATTAAAATATTGTGAATATGAGTAACATGGCTTATTATCAAATACTATGAAGTACATAATTGAATATGCTGTTCTTTTACTGGCAACACTGTAGGTTTGTTTATACCAACATTATCACAAATGTGTGAATAATATATTTTGCTGCTACATTATGACTGCTATAATGTTGGTAGTTGATAGAACTTTTTAGCTCCATTGTAATCTTAAAAGACCACTATTGTGTATGTGGTCCTTCATGGATCAAAGTGTCATTTGGTACATAACTATATAGCAGAGCTAAGATGGCACAATCATAGGTTTTAAATGGCTCTAAGGCTGTGGCTTCACTTGGGTTGCTTTTTAGATACATATGTAAATTTTTATGTATTTGTGAGTCAGAGGGCCAGAGACAAAGCTGTCATCCATTGATTTACTCCCCAGATTCCTGCAGTGACCAGGAACTCTGTAGCTGAGAACTCAGTACAGATCTTCCGTGTTAGTGACAGGAACCCCAGTTACCTGAACCCTCACAACTGCCTCCAAGGGTCTGCGTTAACAGGAAGCTGGAGCCAGGAGACCAATGTGGGACTTGAACTCAAGTACTTTGATGTGGGACATGGGCATCTTTACTAAACACCTGTTCTTGGGAACTCTGTTTTTGGTAAATTAAAGTAGTGGGAGTCCCAATCAAGATTAAAAGCAAATTAGGGAGCCAGTAACTGTTTTGCCTGTATGAGTGAAAGTATGGGAAAGAGCAAATGAAATAAACTCATAGGGATCTTATTTTTAGTGGAAAAGAGATTGACGTTTACGAACCAGAGAGCATCCTAAATCCTGCCTCATCCAGTGCTGGATTGTGTAGTAGAGACCAGAGTTACAGTAATTGAGAGAAGCAACCAGTGTGGCTTCTTGCAGATTTTGGCACTTGAGCAGACACCTTCCATATGCTGAGTGAACAGGAAGTTGTCTGCTAAAGGTAGACGTTCCGCAAATAGCTTAACCTTGCCTGTAAATAGTACCTGCTGTCGTCATCATCATTTCATTTTTATTCCAACAGAGAGCTGGAGAAGTTGGAAAGGAAGGTTGTTGATTTTTGTGTTGAGATAGAACTTTTCAAAATAAACTGATTTTTCCCCCTCAATTCATTTGATCCAAAGCTAGTTCACTTCCTCACTTAAAATTACAAATTTTTATTTTTCTGGGTCAGATCTGGTGCTTAGTCTTTTTGTCTTATTAACACTATTTTATAAAAGTAAATTACCTGTAATGATTATAAAATATCTTAGCCTTTTCAAACTGCTATAACAAAATACCAAAACAAATAACAAAAATGTATTGCTCACAGTTCTGTAGGCTTAAAAATCCAGCACCGAGGCTGGCAGGGTTAGTATGTGGTGAGGGTCCTTTTCCTGGTTTATGAATAGTACCTCTCCCTGTGTTCTCACGGGGACGGGGTGTCGACAGAGCTTCACACTGATCCCATTCGTGAGGTTCCTGCCTTCATGACCTCATCACCCTTGAAAGGACCCTCTTTATAATATCACCTTGAGGGTTAAGATCGGAACCTGTGAATTTAGAGATGATGCAAGCATTCATTCCACACTCATTACATATAATTCAATTCTTTAAAAGCATGAGCTTATTCTATAGGTGGAAAATAAAAATGTTTGTCTAATTTGCATAGAATGGAAAATAAAAGTATTTATCTAACTGGTATTGTAAAACCAGAACTGTTTACCTACTACATTTATTGTCTTAGATTTATTGAAATGTGTCATTAATTTTAAAATTGAAACAAATATTTGAAGTGAATTTTCACATTTTAAGAATCATGGTCAAATGAAAGTTTTGACATTGATACTACTTCTGGAAGTAAGTGAATGTGTTAGTCAAGTATTTCATACATACACATGAGGAAGTAGAATTAAAACTTGAGATAAACTAAGTGTTTCCCTCTGTTGTTTCAGATTGCTTACATCTTAAATTTTCTGGTTATTCAGTTTTTGTACATTCTTACTTATTTTCAGACCCAAAATGCTGATATTGGATTAGAAAATATAATTTCTATTACATATGGTCCTGTTGCCTGACCTTCTCATCAGTTTACTCTAATGGTGTAGTTAGGAAACATTTTAGAGTGCTGTTTGAATTGCATCTGTGAATGATTATGAGAAAGTACCTATTTAAAGTTAATACCTTCTAAGGCTTGATTTAGTCGACTTCGACAGTCTCATGTAGATGCTCCTAGAAGGACTTTCCATTCTGGGGAGTTTAAATGCACATAATGGTTGGTTATAGATTACTCTCTGTGTAAGTCAGACCTTCTAGGAGATGCTGTGACATCATCTTTAAAGAAAACACAAAGTACTATTCCATTCTTTGTGTTTTTCTCAGTTCTTTTCAAAAAGTGAATTGGATTGGATTTTGCTGATGTCTCAGATAAACTTTCCACTTAACACTTCTGCAAAATCTACTCTCTTACTGTGTCTGTAAAAACCCATCTTTGTTTATTCACTGTGCCCTGTAAGTACTGTGATTGTCATTTCCTTCTTTGTTGTCTTTTTGGTCAAGATCCTCGGTGATACTTGTCAATGAAATAACAAACCAGAGGGGAGAAAAAATCACAAAAAGCCCTAAAATGGTCCTGATTTTCAGTGTCATGTTTCTTCCTTTCTTTATCATCTTTAATTATTTGTGTGTGCTTTTGCTCTTAAACACTCAGCTGTTGTAGTGGGTATGAAGTGCCTGATAGTCCATTGAAAATAAACCAAGATAAATGACAGTAGTGGCAGGGGTTCCAGCCTTTGTTGTTCTTGGTATGATATGATACCTTCCGTGCCTCTGGTGAGTTCCCGTAAACCTTTAAAATGGCTTGTCAAAATGCACAGCAGAAATTAGATGTTCTCCACCTGATGCTGCTAGTTGGGTCACATTTAGAATTGTCTTTTAATGTGACCTAAAAATAACATACCGTAAAATTACATGGAGCAGACACTTGAACAAAAACAGCCGTGCTGTTTCCTTTACAATGACAGTGGAAGGAATGGCCAATAAAGAGGACAAAAAATAGTTGACTGGAATGTGACCTTACGCCCACTTTTCCCTAACCACCAGTAATCCTGAGCTATCTAAGAAAGATGATCACTTTTCAAGAAAATTAACGTTGTGCAGGGCTGTGCTGCATTATCATTCTTTGCAGTGTTGATTCATAATCATTTTGTGGAGTAAATATTGCAAGACTGTGACCGAGTAAGGTTGCTTATACTGCTTAAACAATGTTTCTCAATGTTTGCCTGCTTTTGTAATTACCTTGTACTTATTTTTTATCCTCGACAGTAAAATATGTAGCATATTCCTGTGGAATTCCCAGTACTTGTCTATATTAAATATAGGGGGGAATATTCTGTCAGCTAATTAACATTGTTTGTTCTCAAGCATGGGTGGTTGTAGAAATCTCTGTTAATTAAATGACTGTAGCGGAGAAAAGATACCTCACTTCACAACCTTTTGGCAGTGTGGTGATGTCTATTTACAAATTCATTTTTACTGAAACATAAGGTAATTTAAAAGAAAAATGAGGACTTTTAAAGCTTTTATTAGTACCTTAAAATATATATGTAGTATTCCTTCATTTTATTGCAAAGTTGTATGTTAATACTCTAATGTCAGTGAAATACTTCAAACTATTTAGAAAACACATTATATTTGACATTATCCACTTCCATTCTATTTATTTAAATACTGCACAAATATTTTTGAAAGAAAACAGAAATATACTAAGAAGAGAAGGTCAGAGCTGGTAGATTTTTTTTCTTTTTTATTATTTTTTGAAAGATTTATTTAGGGGGCTGGCGCTGTGACATAGTAGGTTAAGCCTCCAGCTGTGGCACTGGCATTCCATATGGGCACCAGTCAAGTCCCTGCTGTTCCACTTTGGATCCAGCTCCCTGCTACTGCACCTGAGAAAGCAGCAGAAAATGGGCCCCTGCACTCCTGTGGGAGACCCAGAAGCTTCTAGCTCCTGGCTTTGGATCAACCCAGCTCTAACTCTTGTGGCTATTTGGGGAATGAAATGGTGAATGGAGGATTTCTCTGTCTCTCCCTTTCTTTCTATAACTTTGCCTCTCAGATAAAGAAATTAAAAAAAAAAAATATTTATTTGAAAGGCAGGGTGACAGAGATCTCCCATCTGGTAATTCACTCCTCAAATGGCCCAATGGTCAGGGCAAGGCTAAGGCCAAATCCAGGAACCAGGACCTCCATCTGGATCTCCCACATGGGTGGCAGGGACCCAAGTACTTGGACCCTCTTCCATTATTTTCCCAGGTGCAGTAGCAGGGACCCGGATCAGAAGTGGAACAGCCAG
Source organism: Sylvilagus floridanus (assembly GCA_949820135.1). Classification (NCBI taxonomy): domain Eukaryota; kingdom Metazoa; phylum Chordata; class Mammalia; order Lagomorpha; family Leporidae; genus Sylvilagus; species Sylvilagus floridanus. The sequence continues at coordinate 166,402,177 of OX463244.1, forward strand.
GACTCAGTGCTTATGTGGCATGCTTGTGTCTCCTCTGTAACACTGACCTCATTTTGTTTTCTATTTTTATGTATATAATATATTTATAAAAATTTATTTATTTGAAAAGGTTACATGGTAGGGAGAGGTAAAGGGAGAGTGGAGGATTATTTTCACCATCAGTTTTGATACCTGTATATGAAACTTTATTAAAAGCGACATAGTCTAAAACATTTTTTTAAATTGTGTGATAGAGGTCCGTGCTGTGGTGCAGGAGGTTAAAGGCCTGGCCTGAAGCACCAGCATCCCATGTGGGCACCAGTTCTGGTCCCGGCTGCTTCTTTTCCAATCCAGCTCTGCTGTGGCCTGGTAAGGCAGTGGAGGATGGCCCAGATCCTTGGGCCCCTGCACTCACGTGGGAGACCCAGAGGAGGCTCCTGGCTCCTGGCTTCGGATCGGCGTAGCTCTGGCCATTGTGGCCATCTGGGGAGTGAACCAGCGGATGGAAAACCTGTCTCTACCTCTCTCTGTAACTCTTTCAAATAAATAAAATAAATCTTTAAAACAATGAAGTGAAAATAAAAACATAAAAATTTAGAAAATAACAAATAAAACAACAAAATAAAATTGGGTGCTCTGGCACTACATTAAAAAAAATAAACTGTGTGATATTCCCTTGTATTTTCTTGTGGCCATCTCATAACACTAATCAGCTATCTTTATTAATCCAAAAAGGTTTTTGGATCATCATTTGTTTCAGGAAAGTTATTCAGTAGTTAGCTATTGAATTTTACTCCAGCTGTTTAGACAGGTATTCATTATTGTCAACCTAATTTGAAACCTCTTTCATATTTTAAACCATGCTCATTGGTAAATAAAATGGTACATATCTGAACTTTGATTCTTTCAAATTGAAAACAATATACACATTTTTAGTATTGCCACATTGAAATTTTATATAAAATATAATTGATTTCATATTAATATGAAATTCCTAAAATTACAGCTTTTGATAGAATTAGCCAGCCAATTTATGCTTTTCAGTCATAAGTACTCTCAAGATACCAAGAATTTTTTCTTTGGAATTTTTTTCGGTGTTCTGTGTTTCTTTGCCAGAATATGAACTGAAAAATGATTGATTGAACAAACTGAAAGGAAACAAACCTTAAGAGACTATTTTTTATCCAAAACTATTTCTGCTGTTCCCCACATACAACTAATTAGACTCATTTGACTTACCACATATCTGTTAAAATTTATTTACTTCTAGGCAGACAGACCAGTGGACCAGAATAGAATACAAGTGTCATAGGCCTAAGCACCCATGAAAATTTGGTATATAAAAAAGGCAAAAAGGTTTTGGTTATATTTTAAAGACATAAAACTAGCAAAAGATCTTGGAATGTTTTTCAGTATGATTGTTATTGATGAATATTAGTCCTATAATTGTAGCATTTTAATTGTGTAGAAAAGTAAATCAGCATGTTATTAGGAGCCAAGATATTCAGTGTAGGAGGAAGTTATGGGGCCTAGAGTTGTGGCACAGCTGGGTAAGCCACAGCCTGCAATGCTAGCATCCCATATGAGTGCCAGTTCGTGTAGCAACTGCTTCTCTTGGGCTCCAGCTCCCTACTGATGTTCCTGAGAGAGCAGCAGAAGATGGCCCAAGTGCCTGGGCTCTTGCCACCAGTGTTGAAGGCCAGGATGGAGTAGCTAGCTCCTGGCTTCTGCCTAACTCAGCCCTTACTATTGTGATCTTTTGGAAAATGAACCACCAGAATGAAAATTGTGCCCTCTCTCTCTTTCCCTTTCCCTTTTCCTCTCCCTTTCCCTCTCTGTCTACCTTTCATGCAATAAATCTTCTTTTAAAAAAGAGAAAATTACAAATAGAAAATGAGTATGCCTATGCCTGGTGCCTTGACTTAACTGTCTAATAAGAGTTCCCACTAAAAGAAGTTAGGACTTCTTTAAAAAATATATTTATTTATTTGAAAGTGAGAGTCACAGAGAGGGAAAGGCAGAGGCAGAGAGAGATATTCCATCCACTGGTTCACTTCCCAAATGGCCACAATGGCCAGGGATGGGCCAGGTGGAAGCAGGAGCTTCTTCCAGTTTTCCCACATGGATGCAGGGGCCCAAGAACTTGAGCCATCCTCTGTTGCTTTCCCAGGCGCATTAGCGGGGAGCTGGATCAGAAGTGGAGAAGCAAGGACTCAAACTGGTGCCCTTATGGGATGCCAGCATCTCAGGCAGTGGTTTAAACTGCTATGCCACAACACCAGCCCCAAGAGTAGAGTTGTCTTTTTTAGAAGATTTATTTATTTATTTGAAAAAATTAGAGAGCTTGGGGAGAGGGGAGGGAGGATGGGAGGGAGAGACAGAGTGAGCGAGCCAGCCCCTATGCGATGCCAGCACTGCAGAAAGTGGCCCAAGCGTTGAGTTTGTAAAGGAAGAATCTGTTATAGGTTATGCTGAGACCAGTGTTAGAGTGGAAAGCCCTGTTTCTGAACTAAGTCTTAATGAAATGGTCTAATGAATGTTATTTAGTGTTCTGCTAATACACTCAATCAATTCATTCACTTACTCGTTCAACAAATGAATACCTTGTATACGGAAGACTGTGTATGTACTCCATCTGCTTTGTGCCTGGCCACATGGCAGTTAAAATCTAGTGAAGTTTTTTACTATTTGAGAGGGACTATTTATAGTCTGGAGGCAGACGGCTTGGATTGGTATCCTGGCTCTTCTGCTTAGTGGTACAAGTAGCCTCTCAACCTTGGGTCTCCTATCGAACCTCGTTACGCCACAGTTTCTTTATGAGATTCAAAAAAAGAGAAGGATGCAGAGGAGGAGACTGGACAGTGATTCTTAGAGCATCTACCTTATGGGATTTTGTGAAGATTAAATAACCTAATGGATGAAAGGCCCAGAGTGGTGTCTGTTACAGTAGATGTAGGCCATTTTTGTTATTTTAACAGAGAGACATATGCTTTGAAAAATTGTTTATTAAGAGGATCTTGACCTGGGGACATGATTTGGGCTTGAGAAGTGAAGAAAGTTCTGACTGACTGAGCAGGAAGAGGAGTAGAGTAAGAAAAGCTCTGACTGGCTCAGCATGGTTCCCTTCTAACCCTCTGTCTCTGCGATGCTCAGCAGCACGCCACCAGCCCCGAGGGCATGTGCCCCTCTGCTGTGGACCTGGCAGCTCCTCACCCGAGGAACAGGATCTGGGAGCGATAGCCTGCCCGGCTGCTCTCAGCGCCCTTGTAGACACTGTCGGACACTGATGCCTGAACCGCCCAGGGCGTGGGGAGGGAGCTCATTCTTGGTGTTTTAATCGCAGGCCCAAAACCTGCCCTCCTATGATTTGTGCCCAGAGACTTATCAGGAGAGCCAGGGCCATAAATGATGGAGAAATGATGGAAATTCACTGGAAGTGTCAAATGGGAAGAAAAAAAAAACCAGTCTTTGAAATGCCACAATTCAGTGCATTCTATAATGGAGGGTTGAAGTGTGGAGTTTTGAAAAGTGGACAATTCTTGTTCCTTTATCTGTTTGTAAAGAAAACCATAATGCTGTTAAATCTACCTAAATAGATGACGTTTGTGCAGTGTAGCCCCTTTCTGTGCTGTCTCGTGTAGTTATGTTCAAATCAGCCCATCAACTCCAGAGGTAATTTTTTTAAAGAATTTATTTATTTATTTGAGAGGTAGAGTTATAGATAGTGAGAGGGAGACAGAGAGAAAAGTCATCCATCCGCTGGTTTACCCCCCAAATGGCCAAATGGCTGGAGCTGGACCAATCCGAAGCCAGGAGCCAGGAGCTTCTCCTGGGTCTCCCACACAGGTGCAGGGGCCCAAGGACTTGGGCCATCTTCTACTGCTTTCCCAGGCCATACCAGAGAGCTGATCAGAAGAGGAGCGGCCAGGACTCAAACTAGCACTCACATGAGGTGCAGGCACTACAGGCAGAGGATTAACCCACTGTGCCACAGCGTCAGCCCCTCCGTAGGTAATTTTTAAAAAGCTTTTAATCTATTTTTTTAACCTTAACCTTCTGGAGAAAAAAAAAAAACCCACATACAACCCAGATACATAATGTTGGCTCTCATGGGCCTTGTACTTTATCTGATTTTGTTTCCTCTATATTCAGCTTCCCGATGGCGTTTAAAATCTGTGGAAATGTTTAGGTTTTTAACACAGACCCTGTCATGACGTCTGTACGCTAGGGTCAAAGGTCGATGTGACAAACTTTCTGCCACAATGCAAATGCCCAGGGCAAGCTTTAATTTGTCTTTCATTGGTAGCACTGAAAAAATACTACTGCATGGGTGTGTTATAATTCCGTTTTTAAAGTTTTCAAGGCTTATTTGAGGCACACCTCACTGTTTGCACACTGGTGATTTAACCATGCCCCTAGGTATTCCTTTTCTCCTACATGTGATGCAGCCCAGCAAAAGCTTCTGTTTTGAAATAAATTTGACTGCTCTCTCCATTAAAAAGAAAAGAAAAGAAAATCTGTGGCTGAAAACAATTTGAAGGCTGGGAAGTAGCATGGTTAGAGTGACTTGAGGGCAAGTTCAGTCCAGAAGAACTGGAAGGAAGCGGAAGAGATGAAGGGGGCCAGATACTGTAGAACCTTGGGAAGAGGTCGGTGCTGTGGCATAGCAGGTTAAACCTCTGCCTATGATGCTGGCATCCCATATGGGTGGTGCTTGGAGACCCGCCTGATCCACCTCTGATCCAGCTCCCTGTTAATGTGCCTAGAAAAGCAGCAGAGGGTGGCCCAAGTGCTTGCGCCCCTGCACCCACATGGGAGATCTGTAAGAAACTCGGCGCTTCTGGTTTCTGCCTAGCCCAGCCCCAGTCATTGTGGCTGTTTAGGGTAGTGAACCAGTGGATGGAAGAATGTTCTCTCTCTCTCTCTCTGTCTCTCTCTCTCTTCCTTCCTCCCATGCTCCTCTCTGCAACTTTCACATAAATAGAGAAGTAAAAGAACCTTGAGCCTGTGAAGGATGATTTCAAGCAACTGAGTGACATCAGGTTTTCCTCAAGATCTGTCTGCTTGCATTTTGCGGGTTGTATCAGGATGGTGCAGGATGGATGCAGGGAGCAGAATCCGAAGGCTTTTGAAAGTTTTAGTAAGGCCTCTGCTGATCTGCTGCACAGTGATGCTTGAGAGCCATTGTGTATAGAGGAAAGATGGGAAGGTTTAGTGAGGGGGACAGATGAACGGTAAGAGGCAGGCCAAGGATTCCATTAGTGCTGTCAGGCAGAGCTCAGTAAACTGTAGCCAGTGGGTCAGATCTGGTGCTTCACCTGTTTTTGTACAATCCACGGACTAAGAATGGCTTTTCCTTGTTTTTAATGGCTGAAAAGATTCAAAGAATAACATTTCCTGAAAAGCGAAAGTGCTATGAAATTTCAAATATCAGTATCCATAAATAAAATTGTATTAGAACTCATTCACACTGATTTATTTGCTTATTGTCCAAGGCTATTTTTGTGCTGCAGTGCTAGAAGTGAGTAGTTTTGACAGCAAGCAAAGCTGGAAAGTCTTAGAATCTAACCCTTTATAGGAAATGTCTGCCAGCACCTGCCCCAGAACATTAAAACATACTGTGTTTAGTGACTAATGAAAACAGAGATGAGCCACATGGGGCATTGAATACTCTTGTCTCTTTAGCAGAAGGTGGGCTCTGAGTTTAACGGACACATGTGGTCAGTTTGCTTCTTTCAGAGATGAGTACAAGATGATTGTACTGCTCTAGGGGCTTGCAATCCCAGAAGCCACAGTTGTGCCTCGAGTTGTAACTTACCCGGTGCTTTTTGAAATCATTTTTGGGGAAATAGTGTCTTTAAAATTGATGAACTTTTTAAAGAAAATTGTATTTATTTATTTGAAAGAGAGAATAAGAGAGATCTTCATCCTCTGGCTCACTCCTCAAATGGCTACAACAGCTAGGCCTGGGCTAGGGCAAAGCCAGGGGCCAGGAGCCTCATCTGGGTCTCCCACATGGGTGCAGGGGCCCAAGGACTTGGGCCATCTTCTATTGCTTTCCCAGGCCACAGCAGAGAGCTGGACTGGAAGAGGAGCAGCCGGGACCAGAACTGGTGTCCATATGAGATGCCGGAGCCTCAGGCCAGGGTTTTAACCTGCTGTGCCACAGCGCAGGCCCCATCACAACATCTTAAATTTGTTTTATTTTGCTCAGATTTCTTAGTAGTTCATGGCAGGAAGGCTAGTCTACAACAGGACTATTCACCATTACCAAAACTAAAAATTTCCAAAGTTCATTTTTTTTTTCTCATGATGGAACTCAATTTTACAGAATAAACCATAAAGACATATACATAGTGAACATGCTCTAGGATCTCAGAAGCCCATTTAAACATTAAGTGAAAATATATAATACTCTCAACAGTACATTAGATAACAAGACAGTATCACTGTACAAAATACACAATGAAAATATTTTAGGGGCTAGTCCAGAATAAGCTTCCGGCTTCAGATGGGTGCAGCTCGGGCCGTTGCGGTCATCTTGGGGAGTGAACCAACAGATGGAAGACCTCTTTCTCTGTCTCTACTTCTCTCCGTAACTCTGTCTATCAAATAAATAAAATAAATCTACCCCCCCCCAAAAAAAAAAAAGATGTTAGGACTTAAGGGGCCAGGATTCCAGAAAAGGAAAGTAGAGAGGTACTCAGTGTTTGGCGCTACTCTTCACCCTTGGCTCTTTGCTCTTTCTCAGTTGTTATTAAGGATCTCAACAGTTTCTGGTAATGTTCTGAGGCCTGAGGTTAAAAATTGGAGTTCAGAAAAAGGAGTGGCCTGATGTGGACCTGGAACCTTAATTTTCAGTCTAGGCTTTTGCCCCTGACCCTCCCCTCCCAGGTAAGAATTCTAAGCAGGGGCATAGTAATGTGCACATGTGAGAATAGTGTTTATTTAACAGGCGAGAGAATAAGCATACATTCCCCCATGAGTGTGGGCTGCCCCATACGGAGAAATCCCCTTCATTAACTGGCCGGAGTGTTGCTGAGACAGAAACAACTGAATAGCCCCCCAAACCATAGATAGGGACAAAAGAGGCCTCTCCTCCATTCTCTTCCTCTTTTATCTAGTGGGGCATGGAACCTGAATAAACAAAACTAGGTGGGGTGTTAGCATTCATGGAGCTTTCTGGGGTTTTTATGGTACCTGCATGTGGAGTTAATATCTGAGTGCTCATCAGGGTGTCTGCTCCTTCCTGCTCCTAGGTGAGACAATTGCATCATGGGAAGGTGGGTGTTTTAGGTTGGCAGGCTAAGAGATAACGTTATATTGCAGGGCTGGCAAGAACTCCAACTCACCTAACTCTCTGTCTATTCACACTATATCATTCTGGATAAACATTCAGGATTTAATTTGAAACTCCTAAAAGGAAGAATGATACCTAGAAGGTGTATGAATGTACTTGAGAAAGTTAATGGGAAATGAAATTAAAAGATGAGTTTATTTTGGTGCAAAAAAAGTTGAAATCCAGGCATACTTTTTGATAATCCATAGTTTTCATGAACTCCTGAAGAATCTCATATTTCAGTAACTGACAATAAAATTTGAGCTTAGTCATTTTCTGATTTGAGTCTTTACCCTGCTTCTCTCCTTAACTCATACTTCTGAAATTATACCTATTTAAAATTTTTATTTTAAGATAAGCATGCAGAATCTTGCTTAACTTCCACTTCCTAGATGTGCATAGTGTGAAGTTTTGTATCTGTTGCCTATATTCTCTGGTGACTTACAAAACCAGAAAGGAGATCTGGAAGTTAGTGCTCTCTGTTCTGTCAACTCACATAACTGTCACATAAAAAGGTATGTGAAGAGTATTTCAGAGCAAAGATTTTAAAGATTTGGGAGATAGAGTTACAGACAGTGAGAGGGAGAGACAGAGAGAAAGATCTTCCGTCTGTTGGTTCACTCCCCAACTGGTCACAATGGGTGGACCTGCACCAATCCGAAGCCAGGAACCATGAGCTTCTTCCCGGTCTCCCACGTGGGTACAGGGGCCCAAGGACTTGCGCCATCTTCCACTGCTTTCCCAGGCCATAGCAGAGAGCTGGATTGGAAGAGGAGCAGCTGGGACTAGAACCGGCACCCATATGAGAAGCCGGTGCCGAAGGCGGAGGATTAACCTACTGCGCCAGCCCTGAAAGGGGAGACTTTCAAAGTAAAATTCATGTAGATGTTTTCAGTTTGATTGTAGCTTCACTAAGTATACAAGTGACTGCAATGAAAATGAATTTCATGTAATTCAGTTAAATCACTTTCTTTACTACCATAGTTAATTATCCAAATTTTATTGGTAAATTTGGACGATTTTCTTATTGAAACTTTAACAAAGAATTTATGTTCAAATTAATCGTCACCTCTCTGTTTTGAAGAATAGTTCTCTGGATTCCTGTGGTTTTAAAGATTTTCCAGTGTACGTATAGGCTTTTCACAAATTAGTATAGTGGGAGTAATTAAAATTTCTTATGGTAAATGGCAGAACTTAGCTTTTGTATGTGGATTTATAAATATTTCCAAAAGACAGGCTGTCTCAAGACTGAGTTTAAAACTTCAAATGTGAGCCTTGATCAAGCTCCTCATCTTCATAATTTCAGGTGTTCTGTTAAAAATCCCTAAATAGGCTTTATTAAAACCCTTGAGATCGCCTGACACAGCAGAACAGCAGGATTTACTGAAAAGAGCATAGTCTTAGAAATCCAGTAAGTAGTTTAGTAGACCTGAGTTAGGGACTTGCACCTGCTGATTTCTCTCTGACCTCAAGTAAACTACATAATCCTTGTGTGCATCAGTTTCTCTGTAAAATGAAGATAATAACTGTAACTTCTTTGTAGGAGTAAGTAGATAATACATGTAATACATTTACAACAGCGTTTGACCCACAATAAGCTTTCAAAAAAATGTAGAGTATTACTCTTCTTGACAACAATAAAAATGGCATTTTTGCTGCTGCTTCTCTGCTGCGGCCAGCCTTTGTACTTGGTACAGGAAGTTGATGACAGTCCAGCATAGGAAGAATGGTAAGTAGTACAGAGTGATACTTACTATAAGTAGGAGTTCGAACAATGTACTAGCTCTTGTGAGCAGTGCCTAGATCCCATTACCTCATTGCAGCTGCCTAACACTTCTCCAAAGTGTGATGAGGACAGGGTAACTATTGGAACCTTAGTCCTCAGATTCTGATCCTCCCATGTATGCTCCTGCTGCAGCTGCAGTTCTGGGATGAATGAATGCCCTGTAAAACTAAACTAAAAAATTTGGGGGCACTTACCAAGCATTTGATGCATTTTATTAATTTATGGGGGCAAATACGTAGGAAATGGATGACCTGCATGTTTATACATATTACATGACTAAATTATATAAGAAGACAATTTAGGTGCTTTTAAAAAAATGTATTTATTTATATGAAAGGCAGAGTTAGAGAGGGAGAGAAAGAGTTCTTCCATCCACTGGTTCATTCCCCAGATGGCTGCATATGCCAGGGCTGGGCCAGGCCAAGCCAGGAGCCAGGAATTTCTTCCAGGTCTCCCATGTGGGTTACAGAGACCCAGGTATTTGGGACATCTCTCCTAGACGGTTAGCTGGGAGATAGGTCAGAGTGGAGCAGCAGGGACATAAACTAGTAACCTGCTCTGGCACAGTGCAGCCCTACATTTAGGGTTCTATTGCAAGGTGGTGATTTCATATAATTTTTAGTAAATATTTAACTTTATTTAAATCTTAAAAATTATGTACAATAATATATTTGGAAAAGTGAAGACAAAATATGTAGTGTCATGAATTTTTTTTAAAAGATTTATTTGTTTATTTACTCGAGAGGCAGAGAGACAGTGGGAAAGGTCTTTCATCCTCTGGTCCACTCCCCAAATGGCGGCAATGGATGGAGCTGAGCCGATCGAAAGCCAGGAGCCAGGAGCTTCCTCCGGGTCTCCCATATACGTGCAGGGGCCTAAGCACCTGGGCCTTTCTCTACTACCCTCCCAGGCTATCAGCGGGAGCTGGATGGAAGTGAGCAGCCAGGACTCTAACCAGTGCTGTGCTGACACTGGAGGTGGATGCTTAAACTGCTATGCCAGAGCGCTGGCCCTCAGAATAGTAAATTATTATAAAGCAAGTGTTCATTAACCCTCCACCTGCTTAAAGAAATAGACTGCTGGGGCTGGCACCGTGGCGCATGAGGTTGGTCCTCCACCTGCGGCGCCGGAATCCCATATGGGTGCCGGTTCTAGTCCTGATTGCTCCTCTTCCAGTCCAGCTCTCTGCTGTGGCCTGCGATGGCAGTGGAGGATGGTCCAGGTGTTTGGGCTCCTGCACCCGCATGGGAGACTGGGAGGAGGCACCTGGCTCCTGGCTTCAGATCGGCGCAGCTCCAGCCATTGCGGCCATTTGGGGAGTGAACCAACAGAGGGAGGACCTTTCTCTCTGTCTCTCTCTCTCACTGTCTAACTCTACCTGTTAAATAAAAAAAAAAAAAGGAAAGAAAGAAAGAAAAGAAAAGAAACAGACTGCTGCCAGCTCCCTTCCCCACACCCCCAAAGTCTCCCACATTCCTTTCCCAGTAACAGCCACTTCTCCCCTAAAAGTAAATGCTACTTTCATGATAGTCACTTTCTGGCTTTCTTCATAGTTATCATCTCAGTGTGTGTTCAGGAATATTAGAATGTTTACCTGTCTTTCAAGTACGTGTGTGGAATCATACACTATTTATATTTGATGTCTGACTTCAGGATTCAACCAGGTTGTATAGAGCGACAGTTTGTTCATTTCTTTGCTTTAGGTAATGTTCCATTTATAAATGTAGCACATTTCCTTTATCCATTCTACTGTTGATGAGTATTTGAGTAGAATGCTCTTTTGATTCTGGTTCTAGGAGATGCCTGTTTCCTTTTCTATCCACAAGCATCATTATTTTCCTTCATAGGAATATATGTTTATGGCACATACCGTGTCCCTACTGTGGAATGAAAATTTTTTCTCCCCAGTCTTCATTTCCTATTAACAATAGAATTTATAGTACCAACAAGCCACTTCTCGTAATATTGGTTTATGTTGTTTGGTTGACTTCTGAAGAAATGTGGAAAGTAGGCTTCCTAAACATCATGTGAATTTGTGTCTGATCTCAGCATCCTGGTCTTTCTGCTCTGCCCAACTTTGGGAATGGCTGGCATCTCACCAAAACCCCCAGGTAACTGGCTTGTGCAAGTTAGAAGACAAGTATGCTTTTTCCATGCATACTCACGGAGAACACAGAATGCATTACAGGATTTATTTTACAGAGATGTGTGATGAAGTGAGCATTTCATTTTAAGACTGCATTGATGTCAGAGAGGTATTTCACTAGGTGGTTTTATTTTTTTTTTTATCTCCTTAACAGTAGTGTAAGTCGTCTGGAAGTTGTTAGAACTGCTGTCTCTGCTAGGAGATTTCAATAAATTCTTCGAAGCAAAATATTCTATAGAGGTGCCTTTACATTTGACACATCTTATTTCTTTTTTTTTTTTTTTTTGACAGGCAGAGTGGACAGTGAGAGAGAGAGACAGAGAGAAAGGTCTTCCTTTGCCGTTGGTTCTCCCTCCAATGGCCGCCGCGGTCAGCGCGCTGCGGCCGGTGCACCGCGCTCATCCGATGGCAGGAGCCAGGTGCCAGGTGCTTTTCCTGGTCTCCCATGGGGTGCAGGGCCCAAGCACTTGGGCCATCCTCCACTGCACTCCCGGGCCACAGCAGAGAGCTGGCCTGGAAGAGGGACAACCGGGACAGAATCCGGCGCCCCGACTGGGACTAGAACCCGGTGTGCCGGCGCCGCAAGGCGGAGGATTAGCCTGTTGAGCCACGACGTCGGCCGACACATCTTATTTCTTTAAAATAATCTGTTTCAAGTCCAGAAACACAAACTTAGGAATCGGATACTATATTAAATGTTAGTATTATATGAGCAAAGTGGTAGAATAAAAATCTTTTATACGGTAAAAAAGCTGTTAAAATTTGGAAGAAAAATGAAAATTAAAAATTTGACACAAAAAACCCACTACAGATATTTACAGAAGCAGATTGTACAGCTCAGCTTTCCTCTTCTTCTAGCAGTAACTTTATCTTATAGTTCACTACTTAATAGTTGCATCATTAAAGAGTTCCATGTGCATTGACATACTGCAAGTGTGAATGTGGAAGTGAGAGGCACAGACAGTGCCTGGACTCCTCCTCACTGTGCTGAGGTGAGTGTGCCTTTGGCATTTGTCAGAGTTAGGCTCCCTACTGCACAGCAGGCCACTTTTAATTGCCCCTTTCCCAAATATCTCTTGTGAACTATTATTATTTTTTAATTTTATTTATTTATTTTTTGACAGACAGAGTTAGACAGTGAGAGAGAAAGGTCTTCCTTTTTCTGTTGGTTCACCCTCCAAGTGGCCGCCATGGCCAGTGCGTTGCGGCTGGCATGTTGCACTGATCTGAAGGCAGGAGCCAGGTGCTTCCTCCTGGTCTCCCATACAGGTGCAGGGCCCAAGCACTTGGGCCATCCTCCACTGCCTTTCATGGGCCACAGCAGAGAGCTGGACTGGAAGAGGAGCAACCAGGACAGAATCCGGTGCCCCGACCGACCGGGACTAGAACCCGGTGTGCTGGCGCCGCAGGCGGAGGATTAGCCTAGTGAGCCGAGGCGCTGGCCATGTGAACTATTATTATTCTATTGATTAAAAGATGAAGGAATACTGTTTTCAGATACAAATCTAATAAAATGCTGTAGATGAACTCTTATGACATTCCACTAATGTAGTCTTGCAGAGATTCTGAGCATATATAAACAGTTTGCAAAATAAAAGGACTTGCAAAAATACTAAACTTGGAAAATCATGTTCCTGTTGGAAAAGAGTTCTTAGAGATTAGAATCAATGACCAATCTCCTTCTAATTAACCACATGCAGTTAGTTGAAAGAGAAAATGGACAAAAAGGAATGAAGCCATTTAGTTTATAGAGCAAAAACAATAGTGGATGATTGTATGCTTTCTGTGAATAGGGACATGTGGCCAGCAGTTGTCCCTCAAAATTCATTCCAAGATCTACAGTTGGACATAGAAGGAGGAGTGTGTGTGTGTGTGTGTGTGTATGTGTGTATTTATTTGTATTTGGGGACCAGGTTCTGGTGCAGTGGGTTAATCCCCTACTATATACCACCATGCAGCACCAGCATCCCATATGGGCACCAGTATGAGTCCCGGATGCTCCACTTCCGATCCAGCTCCCTGCTAATGTGCCTGGCAAAGCAGCAGCAGATGACCTAAGTCCTTGGGCCCCTTTACCCATGTGGGAGATCTGGATGAAGCTTCTGGCTCCTGGCCTTGGTCTGGCTGAGCCTTGGCTATTGTGGCCATTTGGGGAGTGAACCAGCAGATGGAAGCTCGTGCTCTTTGTTCATTTTCATCCCCCCCCCCCCCCCCGCTTCTGTAACTCTGTCTTTCAAATAAATAAAAATAAATCTTATTTTAAAAATATACTTGAATGATTCTGTGCCTTCCAGTATTGTAATTAGGTAAAGGAATTACTTTCCACTAACATGGAAAACTAGTTTCTTTATCATACTGTAGCAACAATTAAAGCCTTAGATTCATAGTTTTATAGGTTTAAGCCTCCCTTCTTTTGTCCTCTTTTCTTCTTCCTTCCCTTCTACCAATGTTTATTGGTTACTTAAGACTAATTTTGGGTGCTAGGGACACAGCTGTGCACATGTCTGTTTTCAGTGGTTTTATATATGAGTGTGATGAAACACTGTAATCAAATATAAACAGGAAAACATCAGAAATGAAGTTACATTTGGCCCAAAAAATGACTGCTATGTGCCTTACAATGAATGGCTAGGAAAGTCATCTCTTAGGAGGCAATAGTTAATCTATGATCAGCATATCACAGAAGACTCATCATGGTGCTCTGGGAAGAATATTTTAGGCAGAAGAACTCATTAAGTATAGGAGATGGGAACTGGTGAATGGTAAAACAGTGGTACCAGATAAGCCAAAGAGGATGAGCAGAATTAGATTGTGGATCAGTTTGTAGGCTAGGTAAGAAGTGCAGGTGAACATAATCAAAACAAGAATAGTCATAACATCCACTGTTACTCACTTTCATATGTACCAAGTATTCTGCTAAGCATATTACCTTTTTTTTTCCCCCACAATTGTCACAATTGTCTTAGGTAAAATTGTTATTCCTGTTTTCAGAAGAGACCAAAGCTCAGGGAGAATCTGTTTGCTGGAGGTCGTATTGTCACATTATCTCAGAGGGGGAGTTTTACTTGAGACCTGGTCCAGTGGGCTCCAAAACCTGTGCTCTGAACAGTGCTATGAGGAATCAGTTTTATTATAACTTTCCTCTTCTGTCTCCTCCTCCCGCAAATAACATGTTAGATTATGCTAGTCCTAAGACATAGCCAGACAAGCACGTTATATTCCAAAGGAACTAGTTTCCAGTCTTATTTTCATGTTTATTTTGTTCTCTCATTTAGATCCTTTATTTTATTACTTAATTATACTATCTTTATTTGGAAAGAATATAAACTTAGAATAAGACTAGGACATTACCAGGTAAGTTACCAGTGTGTTGGACCCAGAACCATGATCCTACTTGATATTTAGTAGTTGGCATGTATCATAGATGAGTGTCAGAATTGACAAAATTAAGAAAATGTTTTTCAGGACTGTAATCCAGGAGCTGATGTTCAGCATTTCAAAAATAAGTATTTTATGATCCCCTGAAGATTGTCAACCACTGTTAATTTGGTATTTTTTTTTATTTGACAAGTAGAGTTATAGACAGTGAGAGAGAGACAGAAAGGTCCTCCCTCCGTTAGTTCACTCCCCAATTGGCTGCGACGGCTGGCACTGCACCAATCCAAAGCCAGGAGCCAGGTGCTTCTTCCTGGTCTCCCATGCGGGTGCAGGGCCTAAGCACTTTGGTTGTCCTCCACTGCCCCTTCCCCTGGGCCACACCAGAGAGCTGGACTGGAAGAGGAGCAACTGGGACTAGAACCCGTCGCCATATGGGATGCCGGCACCGCAGGTGGAGGATTAACCAAGTGAGCCACGGTGCTGGCCCCTGGTAATTACTTTTAAACATTTATTTAATCAGCTATTTAGGAAAAAAAAAATCCCAATTCATATGAAATTTTTCTCCAGATCTGTAGCTATGATACCTTCATGATTATAAAACAATAAATATTCCAGTTTATACTTTTATTTTTTTAAAATTTATTTTACTTGAAAGAGTTACATAGAGAGAGGAGGAGAGGCGTGGGGCGGGGGTGTCTTCATCCGCTGGTTCACTCCTTAGTTGGCCACAACGGCCGGAGCTGTGCCAATCCGAAGCCAGGAGCCAGAAGCTTCTTCTAGGTCTCCCACGCGGGTGTAGGGGCCCAAGAACTTGGGCCATCTTCTACTGCTTTCCCAGGCCATAGAAGAGAGCTGGATAGGAAGTGGAGCAGCTGGGTCTCGAACTGGCACCCATGTGGGATGCTGGCACTGGAGGCAACGGCTTTACCCACTACGCCACAGCGCCAGCCCCCCAGTTTATATTTTTAAATGGGAATAAAAAGTAATCATTTCTCAAAACTTCTGTCTTCTGAAACAGCACAAGAGCCTTGGTGGCTGTGACAATTCAGTTGGAGTTTCAAAAGGAGCCTAGAGCCTTGATCCAATGCCAGTTTATATACCAAACAAGACCAGAGATGTTTGAATCCCAGCCAGAGGACACACACAGTCCAACCCCCTTGACTTAACTCAAGCTGTATGGGCTAAATACTGCTTGAGAGGAAGGGTGCAGGGTGCCCTAGGGTGCAGATTAAATGCTTCTTTTAGAAAGTGAGTGGAGAGCTGATGTGCTTAGAAGAAAGAAACTGAACCTTGCTATGCAAATGGCTTGTACTTAGTCAGAATCAAATTAACAAAAAAAATTAGTGAAAGATGAAAAAGCTTTAATAAAACTGAAATTAATTTGAGTTCTTGAACAAATGTAATTATTTTTGCATGGTTACCAGTTAACTTGTGCTTTGTAATACTTGATCCAAACGTTCAGAAAAGTACCCATAGGCAGGGTTTCATGGGTGTTGCAGTGACTATTAGGTGAAAATTTCATATCTTTCTAACTTTTTGAGTTTTCCTTTTTTGGGATCTAGTAAAATGAGCCTTACCATTAATTGCTATGACCTTATTTAAAATCTGTCCTTTAGTTGTTTATAAATCGTCTGTCAAATGATCAAATAAAATAGTCTACTGAAAATTTCTTTTTTGGCTCTGAATAGACATGTAAGCTTTCCTGTAATAGCACTGTAGCTAATAAACAGCTCTGTCATCAACATATTTCATCCTCAGAGTGATTATATGTGAAGAATGCCATAGTAGGATAGTAGTCTTTAAAAACAAAGACAACGTTAAAAACAAAGACAACGTTAAAAACAAAGACAAGTAACACTTCTGCCATCTAAGATGTTGAATCAACCATTTCAGTAACTTCAAAGTGGATTCTTTTTTTTAAAGATTTATTTATTCATTTGAAAGTCAGAGTTACACACAGAGAGGAGAGGCAGAGAAAGAGAGAGGTCTTCCATCCAGTGGTTCACTCCCCAGTTGGCCACAATGGCTGTAGCTGCAGCTGCATCAATCCGAAACCAGGAGCTAGGAGCTTCTTCCAGGTCTCCCACGTGAGTGCAGGGGCCCAAGCACTTAGGCCATCTTTTACTGCTTTATCCAGTGCATTAACAGGGAGCTGGATCTGAAGAGGAGCAGCTAGGACTATAACCAGAGCCCATATGGGATGCCAGCGCTTCAGACCAGGGTGTTAACCCGCTGTGCCACAGCGCCAGCCCCCCAAAAAGTTGATTCTTGATTAATCTATCATTGTTGCTTTTCTGTGTATATTTTTCTCCCTGTCTTCTCATTAGCATCCCCTTTTCTGTGCAGTCATGAGCAGGAACTGGATGCAAGGTACTAGAATCTGTAATTCTGAAACCAAACCTCCTGCCCCTGTCTTTTGACTCTTTTCCTTGGTCATTGCTTTCTAAGAAAATGATGTTGAATTACACACAAACAGTAATGCGTTTGTGTATTACCTCGGTAGCAATGAGAGTTCTGCATCTTGGGATACCATCTAATGAGAAATATCTATATGGATGATTATTAAACATTGGGTTTTCTTAAAACTATAGTAAGAGTTTGTATAAGTATTTTGAACTAGTCTTTCTGTACTTCTCTTCCCACTTTAGTTCTGCAACTTGACATCTACTCTTCAAAATGTTTTCTTAGGGGCAAGCATGTGGTAGTATGGTTAAGATGCCACTTGGCATCCCGTATTCAAAGTCCTGGCTCTACTCATGACTTTAGCTTCCTGCTCATGTGCACCCTGTGAGACAGCAGCTGATGATAGAAGTGGTTGAGTCCCTGTCACTCACTTGGAGGAGTCTATTAGAGTTTCCAGCTCCTGGCTTCAGCCCAACCAGGCCCTGGTGGCTGCGGGCATTTGAGAAGTGAACCAGTAAATAGGTGATCTCTGTTTCTCAAAGAAGATGAATGAATGAATTCCCAAATCAGTGAAGTGTTTCTGTAATTGGTAATTTTCATTTTAGACTTAGACCTATAACCCACAGACTCTTGATTCTTATTCTTTTTTTTTTTTTTTTTTTTATTTTTTTGACAGGCAGAGTGGACAGAGAGAGAGAGAGGCAGAGAGAAAGGTCTTCCTTTGCCGTTGGTTCACCCTCCAATGGCCGCCGCGGATAGCGCGCTGCGGCCGGCACACCGCACTCGTCCGATGGCAGGAGCCAGGTGCCAGGTGCTTTTCCTGGTCTCCCCATGGGGTGCAGGGCCCAAGCACCTGGGCCATCCTCCACTGCACTCCCGGGCCACAGCAGAGAGCTGGCCTGGAAGAGGGGCAACCGGGACAGAATCCTGCGCCCCGACCGGGACTAGAACCCGGTGTGCCGGCGCCGCGAGGCGGAGGATTAGCCTGTTGAGCCACGGCGCCGGCCTGATTCTTATTCTTTATCAGGTGACTCACAATGTTAGTAGCGATCAAGACCTGTGACTTCTTTCTGTTTTTGTTTTTGTTTCATGAATATATCTCTTGGGTAACTGGTATAAAGTACAGCACTTGGAATTATATAAGTAAAGCTTTAAGTAAGGCTTATTGTTATTCCTGTTTTTAACTTCTGTTTTTTAAATTTGTTTATTGCAGTCCCAGATATCTGCTATCGCACAGATTTTTGTTGAAATCCCCATTTTTTTGCAACTTAAAAGGCTTTTCTTTTTTATGCTTCGTGATTAAAATAATTGCTGACTGTACATCCAAATATTTGACAAGCCTGATATGTTTGTGTTTAGTAATCCTTTGGCAACAGGGAAACAAGATTTACCTATAAATTTCAATCACTTTTCTATACTGTCAAGATACATGATACAGTTGTAGGTATATTAAGTACAGGAAAAATTTGACATAGCAGTTAGCACAGTCCATTTCCCACCACATAGTTTACTTCAGCTGCTTTCTTAGCATTATGAAATCTGGCTTCCATCTACTTGACTCAGGTGTGAAGTTGTTTTTCTGATGCTGAAACGAAGTGTGAGACAGAGCTGGGATTAACTGAAGATTGATGGTGCCGTAATAAGTGTGCTTTGAAAAATACCTGTTTTCCAGGGCCAGCACTGTGTCATAGCGGGTGAAGTCGCCACCTGCAGTGCTGGCATCCCATATGTGCACCGGTTCAAGATCTGGCTTCTCCACTTCCAATCCAGCTTTCTGCAATGGCCTGGAAAAGTAGAAGATGGCCCAAGTTCTTGGGCCCCTGCACCTGCGTGGGAGACCCAGAAGAAGCTCCTGGCTCCTGGCTTTGGATCGGCACAGCTCTAGCCGTTGCAGCCATTGGGGAGTGAACCAGCGATCGAATACCGCTCTCTCTCTCTCTCTCTCTCTCTCTGCCTCTTCTTCTCTCTCTGTGTAACTCTGACTTTTTAATAAATAAATAAATCTTTAAAAATATTAAAAATACAAGTTTCCTATACAATATCTTTGGGTTTGCTTTCATTTAAAAATTTTACAGATAAGAAGGCACACAAGACAGAATAAAGTGGTACACTAATCTAGGTTTGAATTCTAAATCTGTCTCTCAGCTTTTTTTAAACTCGAGTAAGGCACCTAACCCTGTAAACCTTTGTGCATTTTTTAAAAAAATATTTATTTGAAAGGCAGAGTTACAGAGAGAGGGAGAGACAGACTGAGAGATCTTCCACTCACTGGTTCATTCCTGAAGTAGCCACAATGGCTGGAGCTGGGCCAGGCTGAAGCCAGGAGCCAGGAACTTCTTTCCGGTCTCCCATGTGGGTGCAGGGACCTAAGCACTTGGACCAGCCTCTCTGCTTTCCCAGGCGCATTAGCAGGGAGCTGGATCAGAAGTGGAGCAGCACAGACTTGAAAGTTCCAGAGTTTGTTAGTAGCAGTGCACCAATCAAAAGTCAGCTCTTATGATGCCAAAAGTGATTAAACCAAAGCACTTTGTCTGTTAATACAACTTAATAAGAAATCTGGGTATTGGGAAATGTATGTCCAGGGTTACCACTTTTTTTTTTTTTTTCAAGTAAACTTTCTCCGTAAAATTCTGTAAGGAACTTTTCTGAAGAATTCTGAAGTCAGCAAGAGTCAAGAGAAAAAGATTGAAGGAGTCAGAGTATGTCCAGGTGTTTGATTGGGTAACAGAAAATGGGACCAGTGAGTGAAATGGGAAGCACAGGAGGAAGACACTTACATATCACAATCTTTAACATTTTTAGTTTTAACTTTTATTTGGGAACATTTATAATCCCTAATAATATTGACTTGGGGTATCTTCTAGAATTTGCATAATCATTCTTTTGAAGACATCCTTTTATTCCCAGTCCAAGTGTAGGTCAGATGACAGAAATTTAAGGCCTGGTTAAAACCTCATCCTCTTTTAATGACATGACTTCCTATGCAAATTTTCTCAGGATCTAAATACAAGTGTTTGTTAATTTAAAATAATTAATAAAGATGGTAACCTGCATATAAAACTAGGTCATATAAAAATACTAGACTGTGGTTTTATTGACTGCATAGAAGGTAAACTCAAAATGTAAAAGTATCAGTCTGCCCAAGGAACTCAGATTTGTAAAGATTTGCTAGTACATTTTTCCAGTTCTCTTCTTTGTCTTTCTGCCTTCCTTTTTGTCATTTCCTTTCCGGTGTCTTCTTGGTGGACACACTGGAAAGGGCAGTACAAGCCCATGCAGGACAGGCCCGTGTGGCTGTCACATACTACCACTGAGACCCAGGAGAGCTGTTTTGAACTCTTTGCATCAACTGTACTTTCCCAGAATAATGCTGGCTTATGAGGTTATTGGTAGATATGAGGAAACAGATTTAAAAATCTATTTTAGGATACAGGAGATTTTTAGATTTTTATTATGTATCTAGTTGAAACTGTCAGAAGTAACAAGATCTAATAAAGCTCAAATAAATATTTGGTGATTTATGAGTGGCTAGGGTGAATGTTACTGGTTAAAAAGGAGGTTGAAACTGATAGTTAAAGTGTTTTCTAAAGGATTATCCATGGGGTTATCCCTGCTAAACTAGTCTTCTGTGACTATGATAATTGAGTTGACTGTAAGGAAGATGGAAAAAGGAAACATTTCTCTGCCAACTTAAGGAAAATGTGTATGCCCAGAGGCGTACATGTCCAGCCTTATTGGAGAAATCGCTTTAAAATTCAGCCAGCAGTACTTGAGACTTCCTTAATGATGAATTGCTCGCTAAACTGTGCCAAAGAGTATTCAATTTAATTCACTTATCTCTCCTGGCATGGCTTCTTTATAAAATCTGTGCCCTGGTGGGATTGGCATGGATGTGGGCTATCAGGAGAAAAGCTCATTGCAAATCTTGAGGGAACCATATTTAGTGACATCTTAAATTCAAGGACTATTTTCTCCCTGAATTTCCCAATTATTTTGAGGACTTTTTTTCTTTAGCTTTACATGCTGAAGATATTCTCCAAAGGATGTATCAACAGGGCACATGTCTCTGTCTTTAAGAATGGCTTGAAAAAGACGACCACTGTACACTTGAGCATCAAGCTTGTACCCTCCCTCCTTCCCTGCTTCCCCCAAGAGCACTTACTTTGCATCAGCCTATCACATTTTTAAAAAATTTTTTATTTTGGAAAGAAGTTGAAGATTCAGCTGAGAGCTAAGATAAACTTGGTATGATGGAATATATCCAGACTGGCAACTATATGTATATTTCACTCTGATTCTAGGACCTTAGCCAAGATTTCAGTGTTTATAGATATGAAATGATATCTTTTATTTATTTATTTATTTATTTATTTGCAGGCAGAGTTAGACATAGAGAGAGACAGAGAGAAAGGTCTTCCTTTTACCGTTGGTTCACCCCCAATGGCCGCTGTGGCCTGTGCACCTCGCTGATCCGAAGCCAGGAGCCAGGTGCATCCTCCTGGTCTCCCATGCGGGTGCAGGGCCCAAGCACTTGGGCCATCCTCCACTGCATTCCCTGGCCACAGCAGTGAGCTGGACAGGAAGAGGGGCAACCAGGACAGAATCCGGTGCCCCGACTGGGACTAGAACCCAGAGTACCAGCCCCGCTGGCGGAGGATTAGCCTAGTGAGCTGCGGCGCCGGCTGAAATGATATCTTAGTATTTGATTAATTGAAGGGTTCTTTTTGGGGAAATGTAAACTTTTAATTGTGAAGTATTCAGACACACAGAAATAAAGGGTTAAATCCTGATGTGCCCATTACTCAGTTTTCACCACCATCAGCATTGCTCTATTATTTTATCTGTCTCCTCTTTACCACTCTCCATACTTTTTATAGCGTTTGTTTGTTTCTTTGTTTGTTGGCTGATCAGTTGGTTTAGTTTTATTTTGCTTTTTGGAGAGTGTGTGTAGTATTCTAGAGAAAATCTTTGTCTTCATGCTATTTTACTGATAAGCTTCATTAAACACATCAAATAAAACCTAAGCATTTAAACATTTTTTCCTCTTCCTCCCTTTACTTCTCTTGGAAATAATTTACAATAATCTAGGAATCATAAAAAATTCTATTTTCCAAAGATTTCTCATTTTACAATGACCCTACTTCAGCAATTCTGAAGTTGAAGTCTGTGAATTCCCTGGTATGTACTGGAACTATTTACAGTCAAATGCAAGTGTTTGCTTATAAGAGTCCATTGGAGGGAGCTAGGGTGATACCACTTCTCAGAATTTCTGAGGCTGAGTAGAGAGTGTAGGTTTTCACCTGATTCTACGACCCTGAATATATCAAAATACTATATGGAGAGAATAGTATAATCTTGATAAAGGATCTATAAAAATATACTAGCAAATCATGATAGGACTTTTCAGCATGAAGCTTAGCTAATTGTGCTTCCAGTTTTGTACTAAGCCAAGGCCATTTAGAAATAGACCGTAAATAAATGCTTCACACACATTTCGGGGAAAAAATAAGTTCACTTATTTAGAACTAGGCATGATACAACTGTGACCTCAAGATCAAGCCATTAGTCTATTACAGGGTCTATACAGAAATAAAGCTTTTCTCTTGTTTATCTGCTATAATGAAATATCTTCAAGGGATGGTCATTTAATATTGATTTGGGTTAGATACATTACTTGCTTAAAATGAATTTAATTTATTTGGAACAATCATTAAATGTGAGCCATGCTGGACATCTCAGTCTCTCAGTTCAAATACACATTGCCGCTTTGATCCAGACTAGCTTGTTCTTCCAGTGGGAAGTCAGGGATGGTGTTTAAAGCTAGTAAGGGTACCAACTGTGATGGAAACTGTGGGAATTGTACAACTGATGACTGGCTTTTGAAAGTCGTTAATCATTATTCCAAGATATACACAGCCTGAATTAGAAGTGAGCTTCTCCCAACTTAACACTAATGTTTTAAGTTCACCAGCAGTTTTGGTGAGTGTGAAAGCTGCCCAGTGGAGTAGCACCCATCTGGTCCTCCTGAGCTGTAATTGAGAATCACAGTTCACAAATACAGAGTTTTACGTGTACTATACTTTCGTTTTTTTTCTTTTAGGAGTACAGTTTTTGCTCCTTTGCTTCACCTTCACATAGTATCAAACATGAGAAGATGCATGGACTGTATTGGCTCTTGATGACTTTCCCTCAGGGGTTATAAATAATGTGATAAGCAATCAGTAATGGTTTATACAGGACTTTATGAACAGGACCTTTTAAAGTGGAGTAATGTGTAATTTCTGCTTTCATAGAAGCTTCTAGATCTGGGCGTCCGCAGTACTCACAGCAGATTCATGCATATGACACCATGATGAATATGGTTCTCATCATACCTCAGAATTAAGAAGATTCTGATGGCAGTATCTGTTGGACTACACTTCCAACCACTGGCTTTACTTTCTTAGTACTGAAAGTAGATTGTGCTGCATGACTGTCACCTGTTTGCTTTTGGGCATTTGTCTTGGGGAGAATGTAGATAGATAACTGGAAGAATCAGTGTAGTGTGTGTCCTTAAGACTTTTAAACATTCCATACAGCATCACTAAAGCAGAAAAAAACAGCATGTGAGAGAGAGCTGCATAACTGGCTTCTAAAAAACAAGCAGGAATGGGCTCATGAAATAAAAGATTCCTCTGGCACCTGCTGTGGCTCAGCGGGTTAGGCCACCACCTGTGATGCCAGCATCCCATATTTGGAGCACCAGTTCCAATCCTGTCTGTTCTGTTGCTTATCTACTCCCTGCTAATGTATCTATGAAAGCAGTGGAAGATGACCCACATGTTGGGGCCCCTGCCATCCGTTTGGGAGACACAGGTGGAGTTCGAGGCTCCTGGCTCTGGCCCATCCCTGCCCAGTTCTGTGGTCATTTGGGGAATAAACCCGCAGATGGGAGATACTCATTCATTCTCTCTCTTCCCTCTCGCTCGCTCACTCTCTCCCTTTCAAATAAGTAAATAAATATTTTTAAAAAAGGTTTCTATGACTGAAATAATATGGAACTAAAATCAGTATCATTTAAAAGTGACGTAGTTAGAAATTAACGTGGTATTTGTAAAACACAAATAAGAACTGTTGAATAGAAATTTGAGCATTAGCCTTGTGGATGCTCGCTGATTAGAGTGCCCTTGCTCAGAAGATGGAAAGGCAGTACGTAAAGCACCTGACAAAACAGCTGATGCAGCTCTTTCTTCACTTTGCACTGTTATTACAGATGTGCGTTTCCCTTGAGAGACTGTGGTAGAGTCCTAGGTCTGCTCTAATTAATGACACAAACTTACTGGCTTATCCTCTCACAATTCCTGAGGCCGGAAGTCTGCAACCAGGGGGCCTGCAGGCCATCCATGGCCCTCTGAAGGCCCTGGGGGAGGATACTTTGCCGACGCTTCCTGTGTTCTGGTGGCAGCCCTTGTAGTTTTGTAGTTCCTTGCCTTGTAGCTGTGCCTTCCATGGCCTGCTTCCCTGTGTCTGTGTCTCTCCAGTGCTTCTGATTCCCTCATTTTCTCTTGTTTATAGGACCCAGCCTAATCTAGTTTGACTTCATTTTTTTTAAAGATTTATTTATTTACTTGAAATTTAGAGTTACACTGAAAGAATGAAAGGCAAAGAGAGAGAGAGGTCTTCCATCCACTGGTTCACTCCCCAGTTGGCCGCAACAGCTGGAGCTGTGCTGATCCGAAGCCAGCAGTCAGGAGCTTCTTCTGGGTGTCCCATGGGGGTTCAGGGACCCAAGGACTTGGGCCATCTTTTACTGCTTTCCCAGGCCATAGCAGAGAGCTGGATTGGAAGTGGAGCAGCTGGGTCTCGAATCAGCACGCATATGGGATGCTGGCACTGCAGGCAGCAGCTTTACCCACTGTACCACCATGTCCGCCCCATAGTATGACTTCATTTTAATAACACCCACAAAGACCCGTTTTCAGATAAGTCACGTTCACAGGTTCTGGGTGCTATTTAAACTCATCTTTTGGAGGGACACAGTTCAACCCAGTATCAAAGCATGCTCAAGGGTAAGCGGAAGAATCATTAAGATGTGGAATTATGGCTGTCTTTTGCTTTGTGCGCTAGTAGAAACATGTTAATTTCAGGATTAAACAGTGAATGTAAATTATCTGGAGATATAATGAGAACTTGTATTAAAGTGACAGATGATTCTACTTTATGTCAGATATTTTGTTTGGTTTGTTCTATCCCTTCCTCCTCTACAGCATTTAAATAACAGTTAACTCATAAGCTGTAATTCCTTAATTCTGCTCCTTCTTTTTAAAAGATTTGTTTATTTGCTTGAAAGCCAAAGTTACAAAGAGGCAGAGAGAGAGAGAGAGAAAGGTCTTCATCTGCTGGCTCACTCCCCAAATGGCTGCAAAGACCAGAGTTAGGCCACTTGGAAACCAGGAGCCAAGAGCTTCATTCGGGTCTCCCTCGTGAGTGCAGGGGCCCAAGGACTTGGGCCATCTGCTGCTGCTTTCCCAGGCCATAGTAGAGAGCTGGGTCAGAAGTGGAGCACGTTGGGACATGAACCGGCGCCCATGTGGGATGCCGGCACTGCAGGCGGCAGCTTCACCAGCTATGCCACAGCACAGGCCCGTCCCTTTTATTTCTCATTGCTTGCATACCTTACACACATTTCTGTCACCAGAAACATGTCAAGAGAGGAAAGATAGGGTGAGAAAGGACTTAGCTGTGAACCCTTAAATTGATGAGGCATATATGTTACGGATGCTCTAATATACCCTGAAGTTTATTATTAGGGTTAAAAAATAGGTACGTACACTGCTTTGTTCCTACTAATTTTGCCCTAGCAGTAACTCCATGAGGTAAGTCAAATTATGTATTTGCTCCTCTTAAAAGATAGATAACCTGAAGCATGTAGACATAGCATGAATACTGTTGAGTGTACCAAGTGGAAACACCAGGGCATTTATAGTCAAGTGTAGGGCACAGAGCTCTTAGGTCTGTTGTAATGTTAATGATAGAGTTGTCTGTAGGGGTACTTTGCTAGCAAATGGGGATTGACCAAAAATAAAAGAAAGGAAAAATCTTGAGGAAAAACACTTTGGAAATTGACAAAGGCTTTTCCTCTCTTGCTTTTGTGTTTGTTTGTTTGTTTTTGTTTTTGCTTTGCCTCTTTTTCCCTCCCTGAACTGGGGCATACATTCTATGTTTTCAGAAGTTTGGTGAGGGACCAGCACTGTGACATAGCAGGTAAAAGCCGCCGGCTGCCTCACTTCCAATCCTGCTCTCTGCTATGGCCCAGAAAAGCAGTAGAGGCTGGCCCCTGTAGCTCATGGCCATAATTGATACTGGTACCTAGTGCACTTTGATTTATAATGATATCTTGAAATTTGATGGACCTATCACAGTGATTTCTTTACCTGGAGGGACTTCTTGTTTCTCTTGCTAACTTGTCTTCCTTTAATGCGTTGTAAACCTCCCTTCAATTGCTAACTTTCAAGAACTGTCATGTCAGACCAGTACTGCCTGAACCTGGGGGGGCCGAGCAGGCTGCTGCCTTGCTGAGGCATTAGTTGATGCTGGAACATCTCGTGACCAACCGCACAGCACACCTGTATGGAGGGGCAGGAGGATGTTCAGGCATCATGGATGTAATTTGCTATCTGGTTCCCTAGGCCTGAATCTGTCTGCAAGAGGGTCTGGGGGATGTCTGGGAGACCAAGGGATGTGTTCAAGGCCCTGGAACGCCAGGCCCAGACTGATCCTCTCTCCCTAGGCACGAGGAGGCTTTCTCAGCCATGGTAGGAGGTAGCTCCTCACCCACTCCCATGCACTTGCCCCTAGTTGCCTTCTTAAAAATGGCATTTGAGAAACCACTAACTAAAGGCATAATTTTGGGCACAAAGCAGCCATGTGTTAATGAGTAAGACCATGGGACAAAGCCCCTGAAGACTTGATCTCTTTGAGGCTGCTCCTCCCATCTCCCACAACAGAGACACAGAAGCGCAGATCTGTTTCAAAGACCTGTCACTGTCCTTGTGCTGCTGGGTTGGGAGGCATACAGAACCTAAGAGTCAGGACGTTGTGGCAGCTTCACTGAGGTTCCTAAAGGGAGCCTGCGAGGCCAGGCGGAATTGTGCTGCAGGGCTGGAGTCCCGGCGCGAAGCAGTGTGTCGTGAAGCTGTGGGAGTGGAGCTACAGAGGAAACCCCAAATAGGAGAGGCACTAGCTATGTGAAATATGCTGAGAAAAGCTACAGACGGTGGAAAGCCAGCCTGGAAAGGCGTGGGCAGGCGGGCAGCAAAGAAGAGGAGGTTTTAGCAGTAACTCGAATATCCTACCCGCTGGAGCAAGAGGATGGCACCGTAGGCTACCTTACAGCTTAGCCTTTTTGAGATGTTTTATGGGAAACCTGCTTCAGCTTCAACATCCACGTTGATACCCAAGATCAAATAAAACATCAATTGATCAGGTGCAGAAGGCTCTGAAAGAATATTGCAACAAGTTTGTCCTGGTGCTAGATTCCAAAACTCAGCAACAGCCAGCCAGTCTGCCCAGAATATCCAGCTTGTGCACGCTGGGCCCAGGACATTTCGTAAAGTCCCTAAACTAAAGGCATGACAGGTTCCACAGTTCCACCCAGAGGTACAAATCACCCACCTGGGGAAACCTTTTGGACCAAAGGAATCTCACCCTAACTGAGAAAATGCTCCAGTTATAAGTATGCTTCTTGGATTAGAGTCCATATTGTAACAACGGCCTCTGGATGACCTGCCCACTGCTCCCTTGGAGACACATGGCAGCAGTCACCCTAAGAAGGGATGCCACTACAAGTATACCCCCCAGGATCACAGTCCATGTTGCAGTATAGTTCACCCCAGCCTATTCTGCCTACACACTGCTCCCTTGCAGCGTATTCAGTAAGTCGGATTACTCTGGCTGCTGGTGAATTGTCTCACGGCCTGCATCCTAGCTTTGTTAAGGAACTTGGATCAGGAGCAGCCAGGACTGCTTCCATCATGCTGGAATGGGGGAACCCTCCTCATCCCCTGTCTGCACCCCTCCTCCAATACAGCACCTGGTCCCTCAGCAGTGGCCTGCCCTGTGCTGTTGCTGATGTTTGTACTAAAAAGAAAGAAGAAAAGGAACTTGGAGAAGAGGGATACCCCTCCGACGAGTTGCAGCCTGAGTGAGCAGGAACCGATCAGAATTCAGTAATGTCGAGTAAAAGCGATGGTCATACAAGGATTCCAGTCTTCCTGATGATTGTGATTTATTTGCCTCTACTACAATCTGCTAGCAAGAGCAGTGGTCCAGGGTGGCTGACTGGTTACAAGGAAACACGACAGCACATTTGCCACTTTGTAAGGGGACAGATGAATAAGACTCCCCCTTCCTGGGCTGTTCTGTCTGGGATGAACTGGCTGGCTCACTGCAGTGGCAGTCCGGGTGCAGTTTGCCCAGAGCATGTCAGTTATGTGCCGTATAGTGTGTCTGTGGCATCTCAATGCAGTGCGCCTCACAACTGCTCGCCCCAGGGACAGCACAGAAGATACTGGAATAGGAAGATGGTGATGGTGGAAGGGCACTCTGCGGGTTGACTGTAGGGAAAGCTCCTAAGGCTGCCCTTCCCCCATGAAAGAAAGCATTCTAGGCCTTCCCGTCCCACCCTGACTATTTTAAATAGAGGGTGGAGGTAAGCTGGACACAGCTGCAGCCTATAGAACACCAGGGACCCTGTCCCTGAATCTGTTGTGCTTGCTTCCTATGTAATTCTGTGCTCTGGCCAGGCAGAGCAGGGGACTCACATTGATTCCTGCCGTAAATAATATTCGTGTTGCTCCCAATTAGACTTTTCAGGTGGTTTCTTCAGAATTCATGAACATTGTACCATGATCTTTCTTGAACCTCAGGCTCCCCCAGGTTAACACATGAGTACTAACAATGTTAGGCATTTGGCTCACTTGAATTAAATGCACAGTTTTTGCAGAAGGTAGCTAGCAAGTGAGCACTCAAGAACGTACGGATGTATATGTGGATATATCCTGTTATTACCATATATTTATATGTCTTGGTTTTTACATTTTTTCCTTATATATTTAGAGAATTGAACCATTTATAATTTACTGCATCCTTAGAAACATTCCTTACACATGCCTCATCCCATTTATTCATGTTTTGGAACAGAATAAATAGGTCCCAAGTGGTGTCCTGTGTACAGTAAAATTCTACTTTAATGAACTTTATTACCAAATGAAAGGACTTTTCTTTTTCAATTTGAGACTTGGTTTTATGAATTTGTAATAAGCCTTGGAAAAAGAAGTACTTAGTCCAGTTACTTCTAGCTGTCAGAAAAGTCCTCAGTGGCTGGAGACAATCTACCGGAACCTAGAGAGTGAAAATATCTTTCATCTGTCTATCTGAGCCTGTGCACACTTGTACAGCACCTGACAGTTTCTATACTGCAGGTATTAAAAATGTGAATTGCTTCCTTTCTCTCTTTGAGTTTTCGAAAACAAATAGCATACCATTCCCATCAAGAAGCAGCACTGGGAACATTTCAAAAGGGGGAGATCGCCATTGTGCTCAAGCACAGCCTAATCCTCAGTGTCTCAAGACAGATATTAGAATTTTGAAAGTTGGTTCATTTTTCTTGTTTTGTATAACGTACAGGTTCAGTGAATGTGAGTAGCTTGAGAAACTGATTTAGCCACATTGATTTACTTCCCAAATTGATATATTAACCCCATCATCCACCTCATTATGTTATAATTAGTCTGTAGGTATAATCTATAGGTATCTGTTTCTAGAAATATGATTGGCTGATGAACTTTTAAAAGATAGTCCCAGGGCCAGTGCTGTGGCATGGCATGTGAAGCCGCCATCTGCAGTGCCAGCACACCATATGGGTGCCAGTTCGAGTCCCAGCTGCTCCTCTTCCAATCCGGCTCTCTGTAATGGCCTGGGAAAGCAGTGGAGGATGGCCCAGGTGCTTGGGCTCCTGCACCTGCATGGGAGACCCGGAGGAAACTCCAGGCTCCCGGCTTTGGATAGGTCCAGCTCCCGCTGTTGCGGCCATCTAGGGAGTGAACTGGCAGATGGAAAATTCTCTCTCTCTCTCTCTCTCTTTCTCTCTGCCTCTGCCTCTTTGTAACTCTGCCTTTCAAATAAATCTTAAAAATAAAATTAAAAAAGATAGTCTCATTACAGATTTGGCAGTCCGGCCTGGAAGGAAAATAACTAGCCCCTGCTGCTGTTACAGCATGAATTTGGTTCCACTTGTGTTGTTAATCTGAAATATTTTTAATTGACCAAACAGGATAGTAGAACCAGAAAATCTAGGTGCCCATAGTTTATCCAATTAGATTGATAAAGATTAAGAAGATAAAGCCCAGAGCTGCCTGCGATGCCTGGTCTGAGTCCCAGCTGCTCCACTTCTGATCCAGCTCTCTTCTAATGCTCCTGGGAAAGCAGCAAAAGGCCCAAGGGCTTAGGCCCCTGCCATCCACGCGAGAAACCTAGATGAAGCTCCTGGCTTTGGCCTGGCCGTTATAATCATTTAGGGAACAAAGCAGCGGATGGAAGACCTTTGGGTTTCTTACTCTGTAACTGCTTTTCAAATAAATAAATATTTTTTAAGAAGAAGAAAGATGAAACCCTGGGGAAGGTATTGTGGTACCGTGGTTTAAGCTGCCTTGGGACACCTACTCCCATATGAGAGTGTTCACGTGTATGCTGCCTGCTCTGCTTCCAGTCCAACTTCCTGCTAACTTGCCTATAAAGCAGCAGCTAATGAGGTAGCTGTTCCTGCCACCCTGTGGGAGACCTACATGGAGTTCCTGCTTGTGCCTGGCCCAGCCTTGGTTGGTGCGGCCAGCTGGGGAGTGAACCAATGAATGGAGGATATCTCTGTCTCCGCCCTTCTGCCTTTCAAATAAATGTTTTTTCAAAGAGGATAAAACCCAGCTTGTGAAGGATGTGTAGATATTTATGCATTCCCTGTTGATGAAACTAAATTGTTAGTCTTTCTGTCTGGCGAATGATAGGTGTGTACCCTATGAATCTGAAATATTTGTCCAGGGCATGTCATGCAACACTTTGTGTGGTAGTAGCCTAATTTTTTATCAGATGAGTAGGCAGCCGTTAAAACATTGACATAGATAAATATATACACGTGGGAAGATTTGCATACTATGTTAAGTAGAGGGAGGTAGGTGGTTATACACGCAGATTGTACACACATACATGCTACTTAAACAAAGAAAACATTTCAGAAGGAAAAGTACCAACAACAGAAGTTATTTCCAGGCACCTTGCCCACTTCTTTTATCTTTATTTTCTAAATTTTCCTTTTTGGGCATCATTAGTTTTGATTGCTCAGGAAAGGGAGTCATGTTAAAATAGCATTATTTCCGTGGAAAATATGTATTAGCAATATTTACAGAAGAACTGGAGGAGGGGGGATTTAGTTCAACGAGGCAGCTGAATTAAGCTTCATAGTTTTGCTGTATAATTCTAAATTTTCCAGAGGGTTAAAGAATTTGCCTCAAGTCAAGTCTGTTGTTATAAAGGTGTGAAATAGGAAACCAGCTACCAGGTGTGACTTAAATGGGCCTGGGTGGGGTGTCTCAGTGCCTTCGCACCTCCTGTCATCCCTGCCCTGGGTGAAAGGGTGGAGCTGTTAATACTGGATGTTCTTCAGCTTAAGGATTTTCCTCCTGCTTGTTTTATTTCTTTCTTTGTTTCCCTCCGTCCCTTCTCTCCCTCCCTTCCTTCCTTTCTTTTTTTCTTTTCTCTCTCTCTTCCTTCCTTTTTTCTTCCTTTCTTCCCTCTCCCTTCTTCCCCTCCTTCCCCTACCCCTTTCCCTCCAGTTACTGAGGAGGTGATACCACTGACCTTTTTGAGGTATGTGTGTTTGGCCTATCAGCTTAATGAAGTGGGGGTTTTAAAGTGGAAAGACCTGAGAGAACAGAAGTACTGACATCTGGGGCCTGTGTTTGGGAGAACATGGGTAAGATTTTCTCACCCACTTTGCTCTGCATTATCTGGAAACTATAAGATGACAGAAGGACGTAATTGTGATACCGGATTCCCAGGTGATGAGGAGGGTGGGTGCTGGGTACAAGCTTCATTGTTGGGTATGTCTGCCTGGCATCTGCCGTCAGCTGATTCAGATTAGACTCCAGCAGATTTGGAAAACAAATATCTGAGATGACTTCTGTCACCTGCCTCTGTATTGTGTATATTTCCATGCCTCTCTCTCTTTTTAAAGATTTATGTATTTATTCGAAAGTCAGAGTTACACAAAAAGAGGAGAAACAGAGAGAAAAGTTTTCCATCCGCTGGTTCACTCCCCAGATGGCCGCAACAGCCAGAGCTGTGCCTACCCGAAGCCAGGAGCCAGGAGCTTCTTCTGGGTCTCCTGCACGGATGCAGGGGCCCAAGGACTTGAGCCATTTTCTACTGCTTTCCCAGGCCATAGCAGAGAGCTGGACTGGAAGTGGAGCAGCCGGGTCTCAAACCGGTGTCCATATGGGATGCGGCACTGCAGGCGGCAGCTTTACCTGCTGCATGACAGCGCTGGCCCCCCTTTCCCTCTCTTTTGGCTTTTAATACATTTTGAAAAAAATCTGGTAATTGTGCTGACCTCTCTGGTCACCCACCCACAGACTTAGAATGGCCTTTTCAAAGCTCTTACTCTCCTTGATCATTCTTTGCATTTCGCAATGAGGAGGGCTCGTTCTTAAAACTGTTTTTCCCTTTGCTTATATGATGAAGATGTTTCTTTGTCCTCCGTCGCCGCAAGCCACCTCCTCTTGGACATGTTGGTTAAGTACTCTTCAACTCCTTAATTGGACCCAAAGCTCAGCTTTGACCTTTCGCTCTTTTTCCTACATTGTCCCCTTTGCTGGATGGACCTTTCCTACAACATACCTACAACAACATAAACAATTAACTATCAATGTTGGATTCAAATCTTAAGCTCCATTTTTGTGTCTCTTCATCCCAGTCGCTCACAAGAACTTCCCTGAGAATATCTTGCCACTGGACTTGGTGTATTCAAAGCTGAAATCCTCATTCTCCCTCCAAAATCTCTTATTCTCTTCAGTGTCTCATGAATGTCACTAGTTACTGAGTTCCGGGTCTTAAGATCTTTATTATTATTATTATTATTATTATATTTATGTCTTGCATCTCTTTTACATTGAGTCAGGCAGGGCAGTTTTATGAATCTTTCTTTCAAAGTTTTTATCAGGTTTCCTCGAAAGTCTTCATTGACGACCCCTGTACAGGCATCTGGCAACACACAGCCACATGATGGTTTCGTAGTTGATGTTGCCAGCTCATCACTTCGCTAAGTCAGCCTTTCACAAACACTTTTCTTTTGTCAGTCTGAAGCTCCTTTACAAAACTGAGTTTTTTACAGACTCCTCTGTGTTAGATGTCTCCTTCTTGCTGCTACTTCTGGAGCAATGATAGTATACTTCACATTGTGTAATGCTTAATTTCATCCTACCTGTGCTTAAATATTTCAGGGATTTGCCGGTGTCCCTACTTAAATTTCAAGTTTGTATTGCACTGAATGAAACAGCACTTTGTATTAGCAAATAGTTGTGTGGAGTGAGATAGAACTCAGATGTTTTATATTTGTGTGTTTTCCAAACATTTCTAATTTAGTGGTTCTCAAACATTATTATAGTCAATAACTGTTAATTGCCAGGTCCAGACCCCAAGGAATCAAATTTCGTATGAGTCTAAAACCTCACCTTGAGCAAGGACTGCTGAGGTGCTCTATCATGGAATTCATTATTTCCCTTTACATTTGTATGTGGTACAACTAGAAAATATGTTTCAGTAGCATTGCTATTACTTATGGGTTGGTTGTGTGTGTACTTTGTAAAATGTGGCACATATGTAAACTAGAGCCTCAGCTAGCAAGCTAAATTCCAGGGAATGCTAAGGTTCCCTGGCTGCTTTGGGAATACCACAGTGTACTATTTTCTGCCAAATATATTTTAACTGCTAGGAGCCCATAGACTATTTTGTCTGGCAGAATCATAGGAAATACTCTGTTTAGTAAGGACTTCTTTCAAAAACAAGAAGGTTTAAAAAGAATACAGTAATTGCCCCCCTCCAAATGATAAGAAATGTGCTATTTTTAATTATATGACAAAGAGAAACATTTTAAAAGTAGAATCGGGGCTGGCATTGCAATGCAGCAGTTTAGGATACCACTTGTAAAGCCAGCATCCATATTGGAGTGCAGGTCCGGTCCTGGCTGCTCCACTTTCAATCCAGCTTCCTGCTAGAGTGCCTAGGGAGTCAACAGATGATGGCCCACACATGGGAGATGCAGATGTAGTTCAGTTCCAGTGTCCTCGACTTTGGCCTGGCCCAGCCCTGGCTGTTACAGCCATCTGGGGATTGAACTAGTAGATGGAAAATCTCTTTCTCTGTCACTCTGCCTTTCAGAAAAAGTAAGTATTTTTAAAAAGTAATACCTCGTTTTAACAATTCCCCCTTTAATGATATAAAGCATGCATCTGTTTCATGTTAAAAAACAGATATTACTCCAACAGTATTATCATTTTGTGTCTCTATGCGAGGGCAAACCGTTGAAATCTTTACGTAATATGTACTAAATTGATCTTCTGTGTATAAAGAGAATTGAAAATGAATCTTGATGTGAACAGAAGGGGAGAGGGAGCGGGAAAGGGGAGGGTGGGGGGAGGGAGGGAAGTTGTGGGGGGGGGGAGCCATTGTGGTCCATGAGCTGTTCTTTGGAAATTTATATTCTTTAAATAAAAGCTTTATTAAAAAAAAAAAAACAGATATTAAACTTCCAACTCAAATGAAAGAGTTGAGTTTATTTTCCTTTGGGATTAGTTTTTCTTGGTACGTATGTGTGTGTTTTGTTTTTCTTGATAGAATGAAGCTTTTCTGGACCCTTTGAATATAGACCACGTTCTTCAATCTTTTTTTCTTTACTTTTCATGTGTCAAATTTTAGTTGAGCAAGCATCTGACCTCTGCAGGTTGAAAGGCAAAATTAGTACAAAACTGTATCAGGAGGTAGTGAAATTGTTCATTGAAAAGAAACTAAGTTATTTCAGTAATTAAATCATTTGCTTGACATTTCTATACAGAAATTAAAACATATTTCAATGAAGTTAAGTCTTTGAAATAATACTGATTTATGTATTATATGAGAGTTACATTGGCAAAAAATAAAGCAAATACTGCCAGTTTGCCCAAGTCAGTTTGGTCATTAACATTTTTCAAGTTCATTTGGTAATAGAGCCTTAAGGCAGGTGAATTGAAATCCCAAACCAAATTCTGCCCTGCTTCCACTCCTTCCCTCGCAGACAGATGCAGAAATAATCTTGGAACCCTGTTTCATAAGCCAGTAAGTTCTCTGATTTTTACATATAAACATACTCTTTCCAGCACCAAGGCAATAAAATGAATTTGTGGTGGTAGAATGAGCTAACTTGCTAATGTGACCTTCTAGGTTATGGGAAGATTCTATAACTTGACTTGCTCAAGTCTAATTCCTGGTGCAATAGAGTAGAAAGCAGGGAGGGGCTTTAGCTGGTGATTAGTTCATAAGGGTGGAATTCTCATGAACAGGATGTGTGTCTTTACCAAAAAAGAAAAAAATAAAAAAGATGCCTGAGTGAGCTGTTTTACCCCTTCTGCCATGTGAGTATACATAGAAAGCCCAATGTGTGAATAGCAGACCCACACCAGGCACTAAATCTGGTATTTTGTCTTGAACTTTTCTCCATCCAAAACTGTGAGCAATACATTTTTGTTCTTAGAAACCAAAAACTACCTAGCCTGCAGCACTTTGCTATCACAGCCTGAGTGGAGTTAAGACAGGAGGTATTTGGTGAAAAAGACTTGAAGATTTTCCTGATTTTGGATTTGACTCAAAAAGAGTTAGCCTGCCGGTCATGCTGAATACTCTTACTCCTTTCTTCCTGCCACATATTTTTGAATACCCTTTATTTCTCCAGAAGAATTTGTTGCTATTACTGTGTGTGTGTGTAGAGCAGGATGGGGAATTTCCTAGCCGCACACCATACATGGCCTGGGAAATCATTTGGTCTGGCCCTGCTAAGGCAACCTCAGAAAGGATTCAACTTTCAATAAATCTATAGCAGGCTAATTTTCAAGATGATCATTTTGTATGGCGCATGAATGTTCTAAAATATCCAAATGGCCCTTGGCAGAAAAGGGTTCCTCATCCCTGATGAACCCTCCATTGGAAATACAGGTAAAGATATGAGTGATCTTCAGAATTTTCATGGAAAATGCCTGATATGAAAAAATTATGTATGGAATTCAATTTTTTTTTTGCACCAAAACGAACTTTATCGTGTAGTTCTAATTTTTAAGTACCCTCATATTGGATGCAGGTGAAAACATTGGCTTATTCTACCCCTGAACATAAAACAGTTTTGATGAGAGTCTTTCACATGTTAACCAACCACTCCTAGAATTAGTCCTTCCTGATTAGGTCTTTCAAATGCTGTCTTGCACCAAAGACAGATAATACTGTGTGTATCAGTATTTTTTTCAAACTAGAAGTTTGATCTGTCGATGAGTTATGAAAGCAAATCAGTGGACCAACACCTTTGGCTATCATAGTATAGGATGGAATGGGATAGCAGCAGTGTATTGCATGTTTTAAGGATTGTGTTTTGAACCTTATCTTTCAGTTATATATGTATATGTTTTAGGGTAGTGACATAAAATGTATTTCTTACTGTGGGTCATGGAGATTAATGTTTGAAGTCAGTGGTTGCTATTTTAAAGTAAATTACAGATGAAACATGGCTGTAAATTTGGACAATTTTAGTATTATAATGGATAAGAATTTACTCACTTCTTGAGGGTCATTTAAGTAAATGAAATCTAGCCTTCAAATATTTCTGAAATTATGTTTTTGTACAGAGTTGTCAGCCAAGGTAATAACTGAAATAGTTTTTATTTGTTGAAAAGCAGATTGTAAGCTAGGCATTCTGTCAACAACAGATTGTTTTCTGGAGGTGTTAAAAGTCACTGTTATGATAGATCCTTCGTGTTATTATGTAGACTACCTGAATCTTCGGAACAACAGCAGAGAGATGTGTGATGTGCTGTGATGATCACAGCTGTAATGACTCTTAAGTGCCAGATTTAGCAGTATTTAAGTCATGCTGTTACTTTGCAAATGATACTTAAAGATGGTTAAAATACCCTTGGCAGTAAGGATCTTAGATTAGAGCCCTTAGCACCTGTTTTAGTCTTGCTGCCTTTCACTTCCACAAATGTTACTTTTCTCCTTCACTTGTAATAACTCCCAAGCTTTGCTGTTTCTTACTCTGCGGATGTTTTACCTCAAGACTGTGCTCTTCTTGTTCTACCT
Organism: Sylvilagus floridanus; assembly: GCA_949820135.1. NCBI lineage: Eukaryota > Metazoa > Chordata > Mammalia > Lagomorpha > Leporidae > Sylvilagus > Sylvilagus floridanus. The sequence continues at coordinate 166,439,614 of OX463244.1, forward strand.
TGTTCAGTAATGGGTTTTCAACATGTGCTCCCCTTTCTCTTACAAGATCTGCTGTAGGTCCAGCGCAGCAGCAGCTCATGCTGAAGCCATGTCGGACTTGACATTGCTTAGGGAACCGCTTCCTCAGAACCACCTGTGAAGCTTTTAGTACCTCGCGGGTGCTGTTTGAGGATCTGGGCTTGTTATGTGCGGCCTCACAGAGATTATTCTCACTGCCTGCTGTACCTCGTCTTGACACAATCTAAACTTGGCTGTAAGCTTCGTAAGAGTGAGAACATGTCCCTTTTCCTTGTCATCGAGGCCTCTGTGCCTGGTATAGCTTTTTGCAGATGTTAGGTGCTGTTACATGAATGAATGAATCATTTATTTCACAGACATTTGCTTCTCTCCAGGCACTTCCTCAAAAGATAGTATTGCACGCTACCACATGCTGTGCTTCAGGTATGCACAACCCTGCCCCTACCTCTGTCCTCAACAGACTTGCATGCTGACAGGATTGCTGCTAGGGGGCTGCAAAGCCTGTGTGTGTAAATACAAGGATAAAGAAACAAGATATTTTCAGGCATTTATATAATGACAACGATGCTTAAAGAAGGAGCCTATGAAGAAAAAATAGAATATGTAGCCCTCCTCTGCCATGGATTTAGAATTTCCTAACCTGAATTGTTCCTTCTTATTAGTTCCATTACAGTTAAGCTCTTTGAGGACAGGATCTGTCTGTTCATGAGTGTAACTCTGTAGCATCTGACTTAGTGCTCTACAGACGGGAGCTCAATAAATGCTTTTTTTAAAAAAAAAAGATTGATTTATTTATTTGAAATTCAGAGTTACATAGAGAGAGAGAGAGAGAGGTCTCCCATCCTACTGGTTCTCTCCCCAATTGACCTCAACAACCGGAGCTGTGCCATATGAAGCCAGGAGCCAGGAGCCAGGAGCCAGGATCCTTTTCCAGGTCCCCTGTGCGGGTGCAGGGGCCCAAGGACTTGGGCCATCTTCCACTGCCTTCCCAGGCCATAGCAGAGAGCCGGATTGGAAGTGGAGCAGCCAAAACTCAAACCAGTGCCCATATGGGATGCTGGCACAGCACCAGCCCCTCAATAAATGCTTAACAAAGGTACAAATGGATCCAGTTGCCAGAAGGAACTATGTAAATGCTTATTGAGTTTCTTGTCTAGTAAAATGAAAGAGTTGGACTAGAAAACTTCTAAATGAAGTCTCTATCTCAAGTTTCATAATCTGGTGATTTGCAAAAATAATTTCAATTGACAGCCCTATAGTGTGAGTGATATCATGTTCTTAAGATTTATCTATAAAATTCATATGAAGCTCTTTGATCTGGCTATTGGAAATGAAGCTTAAGGTTATGGGAAGCACTAATAAAGCAGAAGATAGGTACCTCTGATAATGTCAGAAAACTTGTCTGTGGCAGTTCCTTACATCTTTATTTTAAGGACAGATGGTGTTCATAGTTGTAACTTACAAGACATGCGGCTGTCCAAGGTAGGACAGTATTCTTCACTGTTTTCACCACAACCACTTGTAAAGAGGCAAGAGTATTCCCTGGGAGTAGAATCGTGATAATCTGTTGATACATACTACACTTGAAGGCTTAGTCTGTGTCCTGCTTCTTTGCTCCAGATGTCTTGCTTTTCTCCAGGAAGGCCTCATCTTTTCATGTGTGTCTTTTCTGACTGGGCCAACAAAACCCCCTGGCTAGGTGCTGCCTAATGAGGAGTAAACTTGAGGAAGACACAGAACTGTATCTAGACATTGTGAAAGATTATGTAGATAGGTAGCATCCTGATTTTCAAACACTTAAGGGCAAGAGTTAGAAGCAAAATTAAGGGCGGGGACTGTGGCTTAAGGGGTGAAGCTTGCAGTGCTAGCATCCCATATGGGTGGCACCAGTTCAAGTCCCAGCTGCTCCACTTCTGATCCAGCTCCCTGCTGATGCTCCTAGGAAAGCAGCAGCAGATGGCCCAATCTCTTGGGCCCCTGCCACCCGAAAGTAGCTCCTGGATCCTGGTTTCAACCTAGCCCACCCCCAGCTAATGCGTCCATTTGGGAAGTGAACCAGCAATAGAAGATCTGTCTCTCCTTCTCTCTATATATGTCTCTGCCTTTCAGATAAATTAAAAATTAAAAAGAAAGCAAAATTAGTCTTTAGTGTTAGAAAGAACTTTTCTGAAAACTGTAACTATTAGCAGTGTGTAAATATCTCATAAGGGTTGGAGGTCAGCTAAATGACAAGAATGTGTACTTCTTGAGGGCAACAGAAAATATGTTAGTGTGTATTTGTGGTAGATAGAACTCCTAAGTATTAGGTAATGGCTGTTATTATAGTCTAGCATTACTTGGCTTATGAGTCTTATACACAATGGAAGATGAAACTTAGCAGGTGTAAATGCAAGGCACCATGTTTGGCTTTCCTAAATAATGGCTAAGTTATTGAATGAGAGAAATGTGGTATAGTGGCAGGAAGATTTGTTTACCAGTGTTGGGCAAAGATCAGATGATTTGTTGGCCAGTGCATTACAGCATCAAGGGAGCTGCCCCTTCACCCAAACCCCCACACCAGAACCTCACCGAACTACCAAAAACCTAATGAGGTGTTCTGTGGTACTGAGTGAGTGAATAGTTTTTTAAAATTATAGATATGTATTCAAAACCCAAATCAAGGGAGATAAGTGGAAGTTGTTGCTTGATGTAAAACAGGCCATATCAGAACAGTAGGTTCTTTTAGAAATACTTCTTAAAATTTTATTTACTTTATTTATTTGAGAGGCAGAGAGAAAACAATCTCCTATCTGCTAATTCACCCTCCAAATGCCTGTGAAAGTCAGGGCTGGGCCAAGTCAAAGCCAAGATCCAGGATCTTGTGGGTGGCGGAGACCCAAGTAGTTGAGCCATCATCTGTTGCCTTCCAAGGTATGTACCAGAAGGATGCTGGGATTGGGAGTGGAGTGGGGCTGGAACCAGGAATTCCGGCATGGAATGGGGCATGCAAGTGGCATCCTAACCACTGCACCCAAATGCCTACCCCAAGAGATACCTTCTTTAAGAGATAATTTTCTTAGATAATTTAGACAAGCGTCAAGGAAGAGACTGAGGGAACAAATGGCTATCTTAGGTAGTGTGGACAGATCTGTTCTTTCTGAGCAACAACACTTGAATGGCGGGGAAATGGAGCTGCACTAGAGTACTGTGCCCTATTTGAGGAGCAAAAAAAAACATTCTGCCCTTGTCAGCAGGCCAGCACTACCATAGCTACTGTTTTTTTCAGAAAAGTTAGGGGCTGGTGCTGTGGCATAGTGGGTAGAAACCACCACCTGCAGTGCGGGCGTTCCCATATGGGCACTGGGTCAAGTCCCAGCTGCTCCCCTTCCAACCCAGCTTTCTACTATGGCCTGGGAAAGCAGTGAAAGATGACCCAAGTCCTTGGGCCCCTGCACCCATGTGGGAAAACCCGGAGGAAGCTTCTGGCTCCTGGCTTCAGATCGGCACAGCTCCAGCCGATGAGGCCAATTGGGGAGTGAACCAACCGATGGAAGATCCCTCTCTCCCTCTCTCCCTTTCTCCCTCTCTCCCTCTCCCTCTCTTCCTCTCTCTCTCTCTCTGCCTCAGCCTCTCTGTAACTCTGTCTTTCAAATAAATAAAATAAATCTTTTCTTTTAAAGATTTATTTTATTTATTTGAAAGAGTTAGAGAGGTAGAGAAAGAGAGAGGTCTTCCATTGGCTGGTTCACTCCCCAGATGGCCGCAATGGCAAGAGCTGTGCGGATCCGAAGTCAGGAGCCAGGATCCTCTTCCGGGTCTCCCATGTAGGTGCAGGGGTCCAAAGGCTTGGGCCATCCTCCACTGCCTCCCAAGCCATAGCAGAGAACTGGATCAGAAGAGGAGCAGCTGGGACCAGAACCAGCACCCGCATGGGATGCCAGCGCTTCAAGCCAGGGCTTTTACCCACTTCACCACTATGCCACAGTGCCGGCCCCAAAAGGCTTTACTCTTTGTGTCTACTTGTATAATGAAGATCCCTTGGTGTGCGGAAACTGTTACAAATATTCCTTGTGTGTTAAGGAATCGCAATATTCATAATCAAAGAATTATAGTCTCTGAAGCTGTAATGCTTTATTCTCCCAAGTACATACAAAATTAACTAAAGCAGATTTATTCAAGTTCTAACCCTGCAGCTTTCTTGGAGGTCAGTATATTAGCAATGCAAAGTAAAGTGTGTTAAAAATAATTTTAAAAACCCTTAACTGGAATTAGCTTGCATTTTCATTATTTATCTTAATTGTAAGGATATAAAAATAGACCTTTGCTATTTTGTTTTTTTCCTCAATATACATAACCTTTGATCAAAAGTTAAACTAAGAATTTGTCTATATCTGTCATAACCCTTGTTTTAAGGGTTCACAATTGTTTGTGTGTTATTAGGATGACAGTTATTATGTTCCAGCCTAGATAAAAGTCTTTGGTTTCCTTTCCCTTATAACTATTTTCATTACTAGTGCTATAGCCTTTAAAATGCATACATGGCAAGTGGATATATTAATTTCTATATCAGTTATTGCAATAGATATTAGATGCTTTGAAATATAGACCTTAACTTGGAATATAGGCAATTACATTTTTTTCAAAATGTGTGAAGTCTTTATTATGGTACACATAAATGTTATCAGTAAGAACATAGAAATAAATGCCACATCTCCTCCTCAATCTAAGTTCAGTAGGAACAGAATCGGATGCTGCCTCTTCGTCAGCAGAGTTGAAGACCCTGCTTTTGTAGTGGGATGTTGAAAACAGCCTCTCCAGCTCCCCTTTGCTCAGTAGCCCTCTTGAATTCATAACCGTCAAGGAGGCTTATTTTGCCAAGCTTCCCTAGTGCTTGAGTCTCGGCTTTGACATCTCAAGTCAGAGGTAGGAGACACTGAGAGTGCCAAGAGTAAGTGAATACTCCTTTCCTTTATGTTTTTGTTCCCTGATTAATTTGGAGAGATAAGTAATGTTTGATCATCTCAATTCTGCAATTATTTATTCTGCCAGACTCCACAGGAAATACCAAATTGAGTAAGACCTAAAACTTTAAGGAGTTTCTTTTCTATATTCAACCAGGGATTTCAAAGAAATAAAAAAGAAAAATCACATAATTCCTAGTAGAATGTTAATGAAGAGAGTAGAGGCTTACAGTTGTCATATTAAGGTACAAATGATTTCCTAAATGAATTCATTTATCTACTGTCAGCCTTAAAAGAAGTAGTCAGCTGGGGTATCTTTGCTGGCAGAATGGGCAGCCTTCTTATTGGAGAGCAACTGACCTGAACACCTCTGATTTTCCTGTATGTGCCATAATTGATACTGAATTTGATGGCTTTTTTGGGGGGGAGGGGTCTTTCTAAAGTGAGATAGTTTAATCATACTGTTTGGGTTAATGAGCATTCTTTTTAGAATTGTGCACAAATTATACCACTAATGAAAGGTCTACTACTGCATGCAAAATATTGCATTTAAGAATAAAAAACCAAATTGAGCTAATATATTATGTATGAATTTCACAGTTAAATATATAAAATGTTGTCAATTTGATCCTAACTAGAGCTAAAGTACTCTGGTAGTTGTAAAATGTTAAAATAATATGATGACTGAATTTCATACCAATAAAAGCAGTTTGCTTTATAGTTGATAAAATTTGTCTCTGTGATTTAGCTGATATATACTCAGACACCAAGTAATTTTTTAAGTTGATATCATCCTTCAATGCTTGTATTTAACAAGCCATCCAGTAATCATATTGGTTCTTTCAGTAGTAATAAATGGATAATTGGGGTCAAAACAAACAATTATTTCATTCTTTTCTACTGTACCATGTTTTTAACATTTAACTATGGAGAATTTAAATCATACACACAGGAGGAAATTAGTAAGGATTGTTTTCGCATCTCCCATCAGAGTTATCAATACATAAACACATTTTTTAAAGATTTATTTATTTATTTATTTATTTATTTGAAAGAGCTACAGAAAGAGGGGGAGACAGAGATCTTCTGTTCTCTGATTCACTCCCCAGATGGCTGCAACAGCTGGAGCTGGGCGAGGCCAAACCAGGAGCCAGGAACTTATTCTGGGTCTCCCCTGTGGGTAGCAGGGACCCAAGCACTTGGGCCGTCTTCCATTGCTTTCCCAGGTGCATTAGCAGAGAGCTGGATCGGATGAGAAGCAGTTGGGGCTTGAACCAGTGCCCATATGGGATGCCAGTGTCCCAGGTGTTGGCTTCATCCCCTATGCCACAACACCAGCCTCTTCGTATTTTAACTACACTCCTAATGACCCTCACCGTACCTCAGATTGTAAAGCAAATTCCAGGCACCAAATCACTTCCTTATAAAATGTTCATTTTATATATCCTAAGTAAGAACTATTTTTTTCTTTGAACATAAGTCTAATACCATTAAAATAGCTACTTTTTAGAGGGTAAGTCAGACAACAGGGTCTAAACAGGTTCTAATGATTTTACATAAATCTAGATAATCTGGAGAAACCATTTAACTTTTCTCTATCTCCCTACTCTCTCATCTTTAAAAAGAACAGATTCAACAACATTTTCTCTAAAAGCACATCTCCTTAAAAAGTGAGGCTTCCAGTTCTGAGCTTAGAAATCCTCTCATGAGCAAGACAGGGAGCTAAACAAGCTGCGAAATTGCTGACTTGTAGATCCATCAGAGAAGTGAAGTTGCAGAGTGAACCACTGCCCCCACGGTGAAGACACAGCCAGGCGCTGAGAATCCTGTGTTAGAGGAGCAGAAGCCTCCGAGGCCATCAGCGCCGCGTACGAGAGCCTGCGCTGGCCTTGGTGCATCAGTGGAGGCTCCGCACGCAGCCTGGGAGTTAGACTCTAAGCATGACCAGCAAGCAGATCATGACCACCACTTCTCTAAGACCCATCTCCAGGAGCTCTGGCAGGTCCTCAGAGTGAGCATCTGGGAAGAATCCCTGCCAGCTTCCCGCAGGAACCATATTTAAACACACCAGAACATTGTTGTTCCCAGCAAGGCCTACCCAAGTAAAATTGTTTTGCCAGAACCTAAACTCTGGAGTTTCCTCAGAGTCCAGCGTGCCTGAGGGAAGGGAGGTGATCGGCTGCAGCCCACTGTGCCCATCCTGTCCCCCTGGGAGAAGGAGGAGACAGAAGCAGCTGTTCCGCTGGCAGTTTCTGTCTGCTCCCTGAAGACCGAGGCTAATCATGGGACTATGGAATGCCCCCCCGCCCTGCCCCCTCCTTACCACCTTGTTTCTTAAAGCCCCATTGAAATCTGTTTCTTAACCCGTACATCATGTCCCGCAGCTGAGCAAGAATTAGGCATCCTAAAAGATTGATCACACAGGTTGGAGAGACAGAGCAAGCAGTAGGAGCAGACTCGGATGTGGCAGGCATGTTGGAATTTAGAATTAATTTAATTAAGATGCTAAGGGCTCTAGGGATCAAGTAGATGTCATGCAAGAATAAATGAGCAAAGTGAGTGGAGAGATGGGAATTCTAAGAATGAAACAGGAAGCCTAAGGATGGAAAGCACTAGCGGAAGGGAAGAATGCTTGGAAGGACTCACTAGGAGACCCGGACACCGCTGAGGGAAGGGCTGGAGTCCGGGTCAGTAGAAACTTACAAAATGGCAAAGCTCAGAGAAAAAAAGAAACTGAAGGGATGTCCCAGATCTGTGGGACAGTTGCATGCCTGCTGGGATTCCCGGAAGGACAAGAAACAGAGGAACGGAAGAGTTTTGAGGGAGTAATGAAAAACTCCTTCCCCCAGATTGTTGTCAGACACCATGAAACCACACTTGTGGGAGGTCAGAAAACACTAGATGGGGAAAGAAAGCCCCAAAATAACCCTCCCCCCCAAATCTCACTTAGACATAGATTCAAACACCAGAAAAATCAAAGATTTAAAAAATCTGTAGACAAACCAGGATTGGAAGGAAGGCTTACTGAGAAAGGAGAAAAGATAATTAAATTTCTTTAGAAGCCATGCAAACAAGGAGAAAGTAGAGTGAAATACTTAACATGCTTAGAAAAAAAAACCCTCTGATTTACAATTCTGTACCCTGTGAAGTTGTTCTTCAAAGATGAAGAGGAAATAAAGACTTTCTGAGATGAAAAAAAAATTAAGGAAATTTGTCGCCAGCAGACTTGACTTGCAATAAATATTAACGTTCTTTAAAGAGAAAACTGAGAAGGATATAGATTAGAAACTGTATGAAAAAATATTGTAGAAGGAGTAAGTACATATAAAAATAAAATTTTTAAAAAAATTTAATTGATCTAACAGACAATAGTTTTACAGAATGTTTGATTTTATGTGTTTGTATATATACATGCATATGTATGATTATATTATATAAAGTGAAATGGAAGACAACAATAAAAGGGGTAAGAGGTGAAAATTAGTGTTATTTATTTGATTTTTTTTAAAGTACTAGCACTACCTATGCAGTGATTATTTATTTGAGGGACTGGTGTTACGGCACAGTGGGTTAAGCCAACACTTGCAATACTGGCATTCCATGTCAAAGTTGACTTCAGATCCACCTCCCTGCCAGTGCACCTGGGAAGGCAGTGGATGATGGCCAGAGCCCATGGGCCCCTGCCACCCTGTGGGTGACCTGGCTGGAATTACAAGCTCCTGGCTTTGGCCTGCACAACTCTGTCCATTGGTGGCCATTTGGGGAGTGGACCAGCATATGGAAGACTTCTTTCTCTCTGTCTCTCTACCTTTAAATAAATAAATCTTTTTTTAACAAAATAAAAATATAAAAAGAAGATAGTGCTCACTTGCTCATGCTCTTGCTCTCCACCCCCCCAACCCATGTTGCTCTTTCAAATACATAAATAAATGATTATTTATTTGAAATATTACTTGGGTTAGTTGTAAATGTGTAATGCAAAGTCTGGAACAGTTACTAAAAATGGTACAAAAGTGTAACTGATTAAGAATGGAGAGAAAATGGAATCATAAAGACGGCTAAATTAAAACCACAAAAGTCAGAAAGAGTGAAAGACAAACAGACACAAAGAACAAGGAAGGCAGAGAAGGAATAGAAGAAAAACAGGAACAAAGAACAAGAACAACAAATACAGTGTATAACAAGTATGGTAATAGAACTATATCAATAACCACTTTGAATGTCAGTGGCCTAAATAAACTAATTCAAGGACACAAGGTTGTCAGTACAGATCAAAAGCCACACTCAACTATATGTGTCTACATGGACCTGCTTTAAGTGTGAAAACACATCATAAATTAAAAGTAAGTGACAGGAGGAAGGTACATCATGCTAACGAAACAAAAATAAGAGTACCTAAATTTCATAAATAGCAGACTTTACAACAAAGAAAGCATTTCATAAGAAGATAAGCATTTCATAACGAGAAAGGGTCAGTTCTCCAAGATTATCTAACAATCCTGAATGTATATGTTCCTTAACAACAGAGCATCAAAAAACAAGAGGCAAAAGCTGTAGAACTTCAAGGAGAAATAGATAGATTGACTATTGAAGTTGGAAACTTTAGCAGCCCTCTGTCATTAACAAACTAGAGCCAGCAGGCAGAGAATCAGTAAGGACGTAGTTGAACCTAAAAGCACCATCAATCAATTGGATATGATTAAAATTTCTCAACTATTTCATCGAACAGTAGCAGAATACACATTCTTCTCATGCTCGTGTGAAGCAGTTGCCAAGACAAACCACTTTCTCAATCATGATGTATGATGTCTGCTCTCAGATCACAATGGAATTAAACTAGAAATCAATGACAGAAAGATAGCTGGAAAATTCTAAAATGCCTAGAGATAAACAATATAATTCTTAAAAAAAAAATACATGCATGTAAAACCAGTGCTTAGGGGCCAGCATTGTGGCATGGCAGGTTAACCTCCAGCAGTGACACCAGCATTCCATATGGGCATCGGTTCAAAACCTAGCTGCTCTGCTTCTGATTCAGCTCCCTGCTAATGCACCTGGGAAAGCAATGGAAGATGGCCCAAGGCACCCATGTAGGAGACCTGGAAGAAGCTCCAGGCTTCTGTCTTCGGCCTGGCTCACCCCTGGCCCTTGCAGCCATTTAGGGAATGAACCAGCAGATGCAACATATCTCTCTCTTTCTCTCTCCCCCTCTCTCCCCTCTGTCTGTAACTCTGATTTTCAAATAAATTAAAGGAAGAAAAGTGCTTAAAGGGAAATTTATAGCATCAAAAACATACATTATAAAAGCAGGAAGAGGGCCAATGCCGCGGTTCACATGGCTAATCCTCGGTCTGCAGCGCCAGCACCCCAGGTTCTAGTCCCGGTTGGGGCACCAGATTCTGTCCCAGTTGCCCCTCTTCCAGTCCAGCTCTCTGCTGTGGCCTGGGAAGGCAGTGGAGGATGGCCCAAGTGCTTGGGCCCTGCACCCCATGGGAGACCAGGCAGAAGCACCTGGCTCCTGGCTTCAGATCAGCACAGCGCGCTGGCCGTAGCAGCCATTTGGGGGATGAACCAACGGAAAAGGAAGACCTTTCTCCTTGTCTCTCTCTCTCACTGTCTAATTCTGCCTGTCCAAATAAATAAATAAATAAATAAAAGCAGGAAGATATAAAGTCAAATAGCCCAAGCTTCCGCCTTAGTAAACTAGGGGAAAAGGAGCAAATTAATTCTCAAGTAATCAAAAGAAAACAAAAATTTTTTAAAGATTTATTTATTTATTTGAAAGAGTTACACAAAGAGAGAGAGAGAGATCTTCCATCCGCTGGTTCACCCCCTAGATGGCTACAACGGCCGGAGCTGTGCCTATCCTAAACCAGGAGCCAGGAGCTTCCTCCGGGTCTCCCACGTGGTCGCAGGGGCCCAAGCACTTGGGCCATTCTTCACTGTTTTCCCAGGCCATAGCAAAGAGCTGGATCTAGAAGTGGATCAGCTGGGTCTCAAACTGGCGCACATATGGGCCCATATGCAGGCCAGGGCTTTAACCCACTGCACCACAGCGCCGGCCAAAGAAAACAATTTTTTTAAAAAAAATTTAAAGCAGAAATCAATGAAATTGAGCAAGAAAAATCAATGATACCAACAGCTGGTTTTTTTTTTTTTTTTTTTTAAGATCAATAAAATCAACAAGGCTCTAGCCAGACTAAAAACAAAAGAGAGGAGACACAAATTACACAGAAAGGAAAGGGAGGACATCACTAAATCTCATGGACATTAGAAGGACAATAAAGAATACAAATAGTGTCAACAATTGAATGCCCCCAGACTTAAAACCTGGGTAATACGTCCAATTCTTTCAAACACAATCTGTGAAAACACACAAGACAAAATACAAAGTCCATATAGGCGGATATGCATCCAAGAAATTGAATCAGTAACTGATAACCTTCCAAAACAGAAGATACCAGACTCAGATCAGTCCAGAAGTACATCCTACTAAATATTAAAGAAGAAATTACAGCAATTTTTCAGAAAATGATACCAATCTCTTCAGAAAATAGCAGCAGCAGAGATGCTTCCTAACTCGTTCTGGAGGCTGACGTCATACTAAGACCATAATCAGACATTTCAGGAAAACAAATACTACAGATTGGGGCGTCTAATGAATATAGATGGAAAATTCCTTAACAAAGTATTAGCAAATCCAGTCCAGCAATGTTTAGAAACAGTTATACACCATGACTGAATGGGACTTACTGAATATCAAAGGCTGGTTCAGCATTCACAGATCAGTTAATGCAACCCATCTCATCAACATGCTAAGGATTAAAGAGGAAAAGTCACATGACCACATCAGTAGATGCAGAAATAGCATAAAAATAGCATTTTGATAAAAATCCACACCCAGTCCTGATGAAAATTCTCAGCAAACTAGGAATAGTAGGAAACTTCCTTAACTGTATAAAGAACAACTACACAATCCTACAGCAAATATTATACTTAATGATGAGAAACTAAGATCCGGCTCAGATCAGAAATAAGACTAGCATGTCTCCTCTGTTCACTCCCTTAACAGAGAATGCCTAGCTAATGAAAAGGTGTACTAATTGGGAGGGAAGAATTCAAACTGTCTTCAGAGATCATCTGTATGAAAGTCTATAATCATCTACATAGCAATCCAAAATAATCAACAGCAAAACACAGAAACCTTCATGAAACTAATAAGTAATGACAACAGAGTTGCAGAACATAAAATTAATGCAAAAACATCACCTGCTATAATCCAAACTAAGGTCTGTCCAGAAAGTCTTTACCCTTACATGACTTATACTGTTGTAATTAATCATGGGATTAATATGCTATTGCTTAACTATGCTTAACATTTTTTTTGAAATCCATGAAGTGATCTTAAATGAAAATGCTATTCAGCTTTTTTCATGTTGCATGTAGTAGGTAGGTATTGATGAATTGTGGAAAAGCAAGTAAATCTTTGAATGTGTATTTTATCTTTTATTTTTTTTAATTTTTTAAGAACATTTATTATTTTATCTTTTAATGAAGAAAAGCTGTCCTGTGTATTCTTTAACTTTTGTATCTACATTATTTATTCTTACATGAGATATAAATCTGTTTATTCCATGTTAATACAGGATGCATTTTTTTCTCCAGATTTTATTAATTATTCCTCCTACTACTTCTCTCTCCTCATAAATAAATTACTATAGGAAGAAACCTTTTCTGTTTGGAGGATAGAAAAGCAAAAATTTGGTTATTAAAGCTAAAGAAAAGTAGCCTTCATTTCTCCGAAAGAATTTTAATTTCTTGGGATACAGGAAGAATTCCTGAATACATGGTTTATGAATCATCTAGAAAATTTTTTGCTAAATTATAAGTACTCAGATGTCATGATACATTAGTCAATGTATTTTATTTATATCATAAAATTAAATGCATTGTCTAAATTCTGGGGAAGGGAAGTTTAATAGACCTTGTGAATTAATTGGAGAGTTTTACATGCTAATAGACTATTAACATTTCCAGGAACTGGTGAGGCATTGAAAAAGCAATCTACGAATGCTGTCCACTCTTTGTCTTTTATTGAGTAATAGAATTGGGTCTTCTTTAAAGCTCGTTGAAAGAAAGCAGTCTATAAAGATTTTTTGTGTTGTTATTGCTATCAGCAGCAGTGAACATATGAACCAAGATAATGACAGTGCTCTGTTCTCACTGTCCTACTATTGAAAAGGTGAGGAGAATAAATGTACTGAAATAATGCCAATATTTGCATGTTTTTTTTTTATTTTTTGAAATTTTATTTAAGTTGTACAAGTTTCATAGATATAGATTTATGAACATAGTGACTCTTTCTCCCTTATGGTCCCTCCTGCCCACATTCTATCCCTCCTCCTCCTCTCAAATTTCCATTTTCTTAAGGTAAGCACTGATTCCTATAAAGTTCCTTCTTAACACTTCTTTTGCTGTGTCACATAAGTTTTAATATGATATATTGTCATCTTCGTTCGTTTCCAGTTTTTTTTTTTTATTTCTCTTTTAATTTCTTTGTGACCCTCTGTTCATTCAGGAACATGTTGTTCAGTCTCTATATGTGTTTGCATATGATTTATAGTTTCTTGAGTTGTTAATTTCCAGCTTCATTTCATTGTGGTCAGAGAAGATGCGTGGTATGGTTTTGATATTTTTGAATCTCCTGAGAGTTGATTTATGGCCTACCGTGTGATCTGTCCTAGAGAAAGATCCATGCACTGCTGAGAAGAATGTGTATTCTGCAACTGTAGGGTGAAAAGTTCTGTAGATATCATTTAGGTCCATTTGGTTCATAGTATTGATTACCTCTGTTTTTAATTTTTTTTTCTTTTTTCTTTATAAAGCTTTTATTTAAAGAATGTAAATTTTCAAAGTACAGCTTATGGATTACAATGGCTTCCCCCCCATAACTTCCCTCCCACCCGCAACCCTCCCCTTTCCCGCTCCCTCTCCCCTTCCTTTCACATCAAGACTCATTTTCAATTCTCTTTATATACAGAAGATCAGTTTAGTATATATTACGTAAAGATTTCAACAGTTTTCTCTCACATAGGGACACAAAGTAAAAAACACTGTTGGAGTACTGGTTATAGTATTAATTCACAATGTACAGCACATTAAGGACAGAGATCCTACATGAATTTTTTTTTAAAAAATTGATTAATTATCTATGCAATTTCCAATTTAACACCAAGTTTTTTAAATCATTTTCAATTATTTTTATATACAGAAGATCGATTCAATATATACTAAGTAAAGATTTCATCAGTTTGCACCCACACAGAAACACAAAGTATAAAAATAATGTTTCAGTACTAATTATAGCATTACTTCACATTGGACAACACATTAAGGACAGATCCCTCATGAGACGTAAGTACACAGTGACTCCTGATGTTGATTTAACAATTTGACACTCTTGTTTATGGCGTCAATAATCTCCCTAGGCTCTGGTCATGAGTTGCCGAGGCTATGGACTTTTGAGTTTGCCGACTTCGATCTTATTCCAACAGGGTCATAGTCAAAGTGGAAGTTCTCTCCTCCCTTCAGAGAAAGGTACCTCCTTCTTTGGTGGCCCAGTTCTTTCCACTGGGATCTCACTCACAGAGATCTTTTATTTAGGTCTTCTGTTTTTTCCAGAATGTCTTGGCTTTCCATGCCTAAAATATTCTCATGGGCTCTTGAGCCAGATCCGAATGCCTTAAGGGCCGATTCTGAGGCCAGAGTGCTATTTAGGACATCGCTGCAATTCTATGAGTCTGCTGTGTATCTCGCTTCCCATGTTGGATCATTCTCTCCCTTTTTCATTCTATCAGTTAGTATTAGCAGACACTAGTTTGTGTGATCCCTTTGACACTTAGACCTATCAGTGTGATCAATTGTGAACTGAAATTGATCATTTGGACTAGTGAGATGGCCTTGGTACATGCCACCTTGATTGGATTGTATTGGAATCCCCTGGCATGATTCTAACTCCATCATTTGGGGCAAGTCCGATTGAGCATGTCCCAGATTGTACATCTCCTCCCTCTCGTTTTCCCACTCTTATATTTCACAGGGATCACTTTTCAGTTAAAATTTAAACACCTAAGAATAATTGTGTGTTAATTACGGAGTTCAACCACTTGTACTAGAATAAAAAAATACTAAAATGGATAAAGTATTACATTGTACGACAACAGTCAGCACAAACCAACTTTGTTGTATTAGAGTTGTACCTCTTAATCTTCCCCAGGCATTCTAAAGGCCACTGCATATTCGTTTGGATAGGTTGATAATACTCAACGTGAGTTTCACAGCAATGCTTTCTCTTCCTCTCCCCCTTCTCCTCAACCCTTCCCCACCTCTTATCCCTAGTCTGACTGATAGTATGTTGCCATCAGGTATCTGAGTGTACCTGAGTGTTCAGTGGACAGTGGTCCAGGGAAAACCTGATAGAAAGGAAAAGTGATCAATTTTTAAATTGTTTAAACTGCACATTTGGCTTTCTGTTTGTTTGTTTGTTTCCCTTTGGGTCCCTTTGCTCAAACAAAATCTGATGTAAAAGTCTAGACCGTGTAAAAGTTAGGCTGCTGTATTGGAAACAGAAATAGAAAGACGAGGCATCGGGGCACCGGATTCTGTCCCGGTTGCCCCTCTTCCAGACCAGCTCTCTGCTGTGGCCTGGGAATGCAGTGGAGGATGGCCCAAGTGCCTGGGCCCTGCACCCCATGGGAGAGCAGGAGAAACACCTGGCACCTGGCTCCTGCCATCGGATGAGCGCGGTGCGCCGGCCGCAGCGGCCATTGGAGGGTGAACCAATGGAAAAGGAAGACCTTTCTCTCTCTCTCCCTGTCCACTCTGCCCGTCAAAAAAAACAAAAGAAAGAAAGAAAAAGCCTAGGCGTTCTCGCTGAAAGACCGCTTCCTCCTTTCAGTGAAGATGTGGGGGCACAGAGGAAGCCGTTCAGCAACACCATTTGAAAATCATTGCTCTGCACTGAAGATTCATGCTTTCTCGTGATATTTAATGTGAGTCTCATGTTCAGGGAGCACAGATTTTTACTATTTAAAGATCCTTCTCAATGCAAATGTAGTTGCCAGTTTTTGTTGCTTTTGGAAAATGACATGAGTACAGTTTACTATACTTAACTGCGGCTAGATTTTAATCATTAAAGATTCTCAGATGCCTCTTGAGCTACAGTTATACGACAGCTGTTAATTTTGATCTTCTCTTAGATAATATTATATATATATATGTATATATATAATGAAGCTGTCTTACCAGTCGTATAATGAAATTTACTGATTTATCAACACTTTGAAAATGTAAAGTAGAGCTTTAAGAATAAAATAGTATAAGCTTGTTTTTAGTAACTTAAAACCACTTTATTTGCATTAACCTGTTTGTTTGAAATACCTTCATATTCTCAGTAAGTAGAGTTATTTGAATTACTAACCCCAGCTAGTTAGAGGTCAGGGACCTAAGTCTGACTCTCTTGCAGTCATAAATGATGACATTTGCAGAAATGCAATTTTGTGATACTTAGTGAAAATAAAGTCCATTTAGGAATTAAAATTAATTCAAAATGTTTTCAGTAAGAATGTGGCCATGTTGACCCACATACTGTAGCACAAGCTGATAAATAGGAGATTGTGATGTAAGATTACTAAATAAGCTCTCACAAACAGCTCATTATGTAAAACCACCTTTAAATCTAATAATCTAACTTAAAACCATGTGAGCCAACTCCGCTAATCATGATCACATGGTAATGTACAACTTTCAATTCCAAATATTTGGATACATTTTCTCCAGCTATACACAGCAATCAGCTTTCCAGTAATTTCTGTGAAATATTCCCTATATTATTTCAAATATAGTAACTGTATCACAAGCAGTGTCAACTTGTGAAATGGTATGAATAGAGAAGAAAGGTTGTTATCTTTCTTAGTCCTGATTACCCTAATGCATGGTAAATAATTCCTTCTTAATTAATTAGTTAATGCTTTAAGATTGAGGGCTGAAAAGTGCCTCAAAGTGCACATCACCATTTGCTTGTATCAACATTCTTCATGTGTAACAGGCAAAATGTGGAAAAAAATGGAAAACCAAAAATTGTGACAAATAGTATTAGAATTTAAAGGCAAGTTTTGAAAAATTATTACAACATTAGACTTTAAACAGACTGACATAAGGTGAGATGATTTTCTACTTTAACATTTAGAAAGTTTTATTATATTAATGCATGTATCAGTGTATCAGATACACATTCTTTTTTTTTTTTGGGAAGTCGCTACTATGAATCTCTCACAACTTTAATATGTCTGCGTTTCTCTTTACTTTCTTATTCTAAGCAGCTTAGTGCTGGTTGTAAGGTTTACTCTTATCCTCTCCCAGCTTAGTTGTTTTCTCAATTTCGAGTGTTAAGTTTAATAGGTTTAAGAGGTCCCTCCACCACATACCCTGTAGAAGTGTATTTACATGTATAGATTCATTTCCAAATAACAGTAATGCACAGACCTGTTCTGTTGTTTTTTTCTTGCAGTTGATAATGAAATTAATAGATCATACAGATGGTCTGTTATTTCTATCATGATAACATGACTCTCGGTTATGTTAGGACACACAGGGTCCATTCACTTGGGGTGTTGCCAAGAAATTAGCCTGAACGCCAGACTTGCTCAGAGGAAAGGACTAGTTATTTGTGACAAGAAAGGAGACAGTGGGATGGTGCATTTCCTGAAAAGAAACTGCCTCTCTGAGAAGCAATTTGCAAGAACTTTTATAGCAAGTGTTAGGGGAGTGTCCTGGGGAGTTGGGGGAAGCCCCTTCCAGATTTGAGAGTAGGTCTGGATACATTGCATGTTGAGAAATATCTGACTCAGTCAAGCTGTTTCTGGCAGCTTTATCTGTGTTTTGTGAATGGTGTCTGGCCTTCTCTGAGTACAGAGCTGCAAGATAAGCTTCCCTGGAGATCCTCTGTGTGCAGACGCCAAAGAACGAATGGTAACTGGCAGCTTTGGTGTCTTCAGTAGGTACCCTGTCCAGATACGTGATGTTAATAGAAGCAAAAGAATAAACATGTTGTACCTAGATGTTTGTTCCTATACCTTAGGGGACTGTTCCAGAAACGTGGGTTACTAGAGTGTACCAAAGTAGTATTCTCATGAGTATGTCTTTCTTTTCCGCCAACTGAATTTCTCTATTACCACTTTACTTCCCTATAACACATTGACTGACTTAATGACAATAAATAAAAACTTTGTATCTTAAAGAAAGAAAACACTGTGAAAGTAAACTGGTTAAGTTTTACTATAGGTGAAGCTGGAATCCTACAATCAGTGGGACCCAGATAACTGGTGGTGGAGTTCTCGGGTGTTCTCATGAGGTGTTGTCATGCAAGTGAGTGCTCTGGACCATTGTCAACAGTAGATGTACATGCTTTATGAGGATGGTGTGGCAATATGAATTGGGTGTTTTTATTTTTAGGTAAACTGATGCAGATTTATGTGGGCTGATGACATATTATTAGCTTTAATTAACCAGAATATGTGATAGCTAAATGTTGAAACACCATTCAGGCTCGGGCGGGGGGGGGGGGGGGGACTGATCCAAGTTTTGGTTTGTTTAATACTCCCAAGCAATTGAGCCCAAAGGAAAGAGATTTAAGAGAATGAGAGCAAATGAAAAGCCTAGCCCATCAGTGGGCTCTTTGTGCAAATTTACAACTTTTGAGAAGAGCTAATTAATAGAAGCATATCATGTCTTGCTTTTTTTCCCAAGATGTAAAATACAGGAATATGCATAGTCTAAGATATGTAAATTTCTAAGCTACTTCTTTTGTAAGGAAAAGGGGAGAGGTTTCATTTTCTTTTTCATTTGTGGTTCAAAGAAATCCTCAGCATTATATGTAACTATCATATTAATTAAACCCATTTTGTTTGAACACTGAAAACATAATTTTCAACATTCTACAGTTAATATTCACTGAAACTAGTAGGTTAGATAGAATACTGCTTCTGTTTGAGTAAAAGTTAATGCTTTTGAGACAAGCTGATACCCTTAACTATAATATATGATTATGGGTGTTCTGCTTATTCTTATTACAAGCTTTATCACTAAGCAATTTTCTTTCAACATGTTAACAGTAATTTAGTGCTTAAATGTTAATTGAATATGATAGCCAAAGAGCTATTTGAAAGGTCCATTTTTAAAACATGTCAGTGTGAGGGCCGGCACCGTGGCTCACTTGGTAATCCTCTGCCTGCAGCACTGGCATCCCATATGGGCGCCAGGTTCTAGTCCCGGTTGCTCCTTTTCCAGTCCAGCTCTCTGCTGGAACTCCTACATGTAATTCCAATTTACCACAAACTTTTTGAAGTACCTTGGTATTTTTTAGTATAACTTTGGACTTCAGTGTGCCCCATGAAATGCATGCTACAAAAGTAAAACTTACTTGGGAGTAAAAGAATGTTAAGTGCATTTATGAAGATCTGGAATATTGTTTTACTCATTACATTACTAATAAGAGGACCAGGAAATCAGGGTGAAAATCAGGCAGAATGTATTTGTTTACATCTTATTTATTTATTTTTTTTGACAGGCAGAATGGACAGTGAGAGAGAGAGACAGAGAGAAAGGTCTTCCTTTGCCGTTGGTTCACCCTCCAATGGCTGCCGCAGTCGGCGCGCTGCGGCCGGCGCACCGCGCTCATCCGATGGCAGGAGCCAGGTGCTAGGTGCTTTTCCCTGGTCTCCCATGGGGTGCAGGGCCCAAGCACTTGGGCCATCCTCCACTGCCCTCCCGGGCCACAGCAGAGGGCTGGCCTGGAAGGGGGGCAACCGGGACAGAATCCGGCGCCCCAACCGGGACTAGAACCCGGTGTGCTGGCGCCGCAAGGCGGAGGATTAGCCTGTTGAGCCACGGCGCCGGCTTGTTTACATCTTATTAAACATAGCACTAAAGAAGAATACAGAATTACTTCTGGATTAAAAAGGAAAATTAAATACTGTAATTAAATTAAATACTAGATATACAGAATTAATCTGCCCCAGAAATAAAAGCACTTGTAATTTTTTTATAACGGAAGATAACATTATTTCATATTCTCTAATTTTCTGATAACTTTGAAGTATTAAGGATAAAAATGATTGGTTTTCTGATCCTAAGTACTCATAAACACATATAAAGCATTTTAAAATTTTTTCTAATTTGTTCGAAAGGTTACAGACAGAGAGAGATCCTTCTCCATTTGCTGGTTCACTTCCCCATACGGCTGGGGCTGGGCCAGGCTGAAGCAGGAGCTCCGGCTGGGCCGCCCACACAGGTGTAAGGGCCCAAGGACTTTGGCCATCCTGCTGCACTCATGTGGAATGCTGGCTCAACCAGCTGCATCACAGTAATGCTGGCCCCCATGTGAAGCATTTTTAGGAATGTTATTCCCTCCTGTGTAGGATAGAAAATCTTAGTATGAAGCAAGTTGTTCCCCCAGAGGAACGTGGTTTGAGAAAGCTTCCGTGACATACTTGTGTTTGCAGCTTATTTAATTTTCTTTGCTAATATATCAAATATCCATAATAATCTATTTCAAACCAAATTTAATAATTAAATAGCAAAAAATCATGAAATATGTAGTTCCTGTGTGGCCCACTAAACTCCTTCACAATGAAACAGTTCTTTCCAGTTTTCCAGTCACCTCTACAGTTCTCTTTTCTGGCCATTATCCTGTTCACAGCCATTAACCGACCCAGTTTTCAGTCCTTTTCTTTTTCTGCTCTGTCTCCCTCTCTGAGCACTCTGACCTTTGCTGAGGGTTGTGTCATTACCTGTGTCGTGCGTCTGTCTATCACTGCCTTAGTGCTGGGGCCACATGTCAGGTATTTAAATAACTAAGGAATGAACAGATGATGAAAGCAAGTGAAAGAGAAGCATTTTTCCTCAACATCAGGATTGTGTGATATGAAATGGGATTCAGAAGAGTTGAGGTCTGATGTGGAGAAGCTTTGGTAATTAATCATTAATGTGTTGTGCCCGTAATCATTTAACATGCTTAAGAGTGATCTATAATACTTGAGATTCTTTTTAATAAGTATAAAATATTTTTATGTCAGAAGTCACTGGATAATGGCTTCATTTGGCAGTTTTTCTGTTAGTGTTTTATAAAATAATGGTACATCTTATTTCATAGTCAGTGAAATATGGTATTACATGGTTGTCTTCAGAGCCTTTGTTAACATCTGTGCATTCCTTTCTCCAGGCCAAAACAGCCTTGCAATAGCATGTCAGGTACAGAGAGCACCAGCAAGATTTTAGCTCCTTTCCATGTGTATTTGGGTAGGGGGAACAGCACTACCAGGTATGGCAGCTTCCACTGTCCTTAATGTAATGTCAGGGAGCAGGTGTTTGGAATAGTGGCTAAGATACCCGTGTCCCATATCAGAGTACATGGGTTCAGTTCATGGCTCTGGCCTCTGACTCCAGCTTGTAGCATATGCAGATTCTGAGAGGCAGTGGTGATGGCCCAAGGGATTGGGTTCCTGACAGGCACTTGGGAGACCTAGATTGTGTTCTGGCTTTGGCCTGGTTCAGCCCTGGACCACTGTGGGTATTTGGAGAATGAAGCAGCTGAGAAGGAGTGTGCTTGCTGTCTCCAACTCCATCCTTCCCTCCCTCCATCTCAAAAATCTAAAACAAATTTAAAAAAAATTAAAACAGCATTATATACAGTTTTAGATACTGCTGGCCTATCTTTGAATGATATGATTAAAAGAAATGTTGTAGGAAAAGTTTGACTGTATAGCAAAGTGAATATCAAATCAGTGTTCAAAGGAATAGCTTCCATCTTTAAAAATCATTCTCTTTCATCCAAGGCGCTTCTCCCCATTTACCCAACCCCCTAACGGATAAGTCTATTGTAAAGAAGTTTTTATCTGTGGATGTCAGGGAATTTCTAGGTAGACAGGAAGTCTAGGAGAATTTAATTTTGAATGAGTCTGCTAGGTCAGTGACCTCATAATCTTTTCAGAATGAAGCTCTGGCCAGGAAACATTCCAGTCCCACCCCTAGGTACTTTGGTCAACCCTTAAAAGGCATGCCTGTCTTTGATGTTTGATGTAGGTCTTTATTTTAAGTCTGTGGCAATGTTTTTGTTTAGTCATATACTAACTAATGTTCACATTGATAGTGTCAAAAAATTTAATTTTCACAACATTTGACCAGCAGCGGTAAGCCTAAGATACCCACATAATGGAGATTTTAAATGCAATTAGGAATAATCTACTGAGTTAGTATTTTTTACGCATGTTCTAACATAAGGATTCTGATAGGAAGCTAATCAAGAATGATATTAGTCCTGTTGTGGAAACAGTTAAACTTACGGTGACATTAAGTACTTGAATTTTGCAAAGCTCTTCTTTTATGAGTTGGAAAGTGATAGAATTTATATTCAAATGTATCGTGGAACTTTGAATAAAATGCCTTTTTTGTTTAGGATTTCTTTCTGTATCCCCACCCCCATAGTAGTAGAGACTGAGAAATGCAGTTGTAGTAACCTGATCCCTGAATTGCTGTCTGGGAATAGAACTACAAGAGATCACAGCAGAAAGCTGCAGCTCAAGAGATGAGAGGAGTGAAAGTGGGCAGACAAATCCAGGAGCTGTGGTACCTGGTGAGGAGAGTGACGGCCTGAGTTTTGGTACCTTTTGGCTCCTTCTGTTTACTTCTTCCTGGCATCTCCTATCTCAGTATTTGCCACAAGCTTAAATTTTCTGATTTTTTCGTAGTTGTTAAGAAATGTGGTGTTATCCATCATCACCCATTTAAGCTGGGTAAAGATAGAATAATTGTTATGGAGATTTAGAATATCTATAGAATGCATCTATCATTTTCCATTGTAACTGTGTGTTACAGCTGAAAGAATGAAAATATTCATCTTGTAGAATTAGAAAACATTTTTGAATGAACGTGTTCATGAGGAATTTTTATTGTTAGCCACATATTTAAATATCAACAAACTGCTTACATGGATTTCTTAAAAATTTGTTTAAAAAAAAAAAAACAGGTCCTTGTTTTTATTGAGTGTTTCATCACTGTTATTTGGTACCAAATCACACAGAATGGTCAGAAGTAAGTGGATGAAATTCAAACACTTGCTTCTCATTTTCCAAGCCAATTTAAAAAGTTTGGATGGGGTGAGAATGAGAAGTTGTGGAACTTTGTGAGGGTTTCTGTTATATCTGATTATATTTGTTCTCTTCACCACTGCCCATTACTGACAATTAAAAAGCTAATTGTCTTTGTCTTTCATCCTGCTTGGAAAAGCCATCTCCTGGTTCAGTCTGATCTTTTCACCATTTAACTAGATCTGAGATTCTGGTGGCAGTTCCATGACTGCTGCTGGTTGTCTTTCCTGGGGGACGGGGCAGACACGAACAGTCACATCATGGTTGATCAGTTCTAAGAGTTGATCTCATATAACTCTGCTTTAATTAATCCAGTAAGCAGTGTTTTAATATCTCAAAGGGGAATAGTTTCAAAGCTGGCTAACAATGAAATTTCCCATTTTTCGCTGGCAGGAACCCCAGCCCCATAAGGGGAAGGTCCCACCAGTGCGCAGGCCCCACATGGGGGCCCCGTCCTTAGTGAGGAAATGTCCCCATGAAGAGGAGTCCTCCTGGCCACTGGGCCCACTGCTGCCGTGCCACGTGAGTACAGCAATGGCTTTGAGGACCCCGGCAGTTTTCCATTTCTTGGTAGCTATCTGTCAGATGAGGGACCGGGCTGGGCCCTTTTCCTTTTCATCCTCTTCATAAGCATTTCCGAAAAGGAAACGAAAGCCTTCTTGCTTTGTTTTTGCCAAGTTTAATAAAAAGAGTTTGTTGGGATAAGAGTTTAGAGCTATTAGTTAAAGCTCAGTTGAATGCGATTAGGGCCGTGATATTCAATAAAACTTCCTGCAGTGATGGAAATGTGCCATAACCATGCTTCCCAGGACAGTAACCGTTAACTGCACGTAGCTGCCGAGGACTCACAATGCGGTTGTCATGTAACCGAAGAATTCAGTCTTTAATTTTATTTCATTTTAATTCATTCTAATTTGGTTTGCCACATGTAGCTAGTAGCTACTAAACTGGACGGCTGATGTTTAGGTTCAGTCCTGTGCGTAAGATACCTAGCCTTCAAGTATTCCTACACATATATGGCCTTACCTCTATTTCTGTAACATCCCAGAAAAATTTGCCATGTATCATATTAATTGTTATAACTATGATTTTCTAATAGTAAGAAAATAACACTACTCACAGTTCTCATTTCAAAATTTATTCACCATATTTTTCTTATATAATTTTAATTATTTTATAATATTAAGAAAAATTATTCCATCTTAAAATTATTAAGTAATATCTGTTTGAATACCCCAGCTTTATTTTCTACTTTACATGTTTTAAATTGCAACTTCAATATGTATATATAAGTAGTTATACACATTCAAATAACTTTCATTTTATTAGTCCTTTTTAATGAGACAATAAAATTTCCTACATTAGTGCAGTATGTGCAGCACTATTACAGAAACATTAAATTTAACACTCGCTAATTATACTGTGGTACTTCGAAGTTTCAAAGTTTGGTTTTGGTGAGTGGGTTACTGCAGTTGCAGATTAATTAAATTTATAGTTTTTACCTGTTGAGAGTAAATGTCCTTCCACTTTTGGGATGTCATTAAAAGTTGCTTTCATTGTAAAATGTTAATGAAGGAAACCTTGTAAAGCATATGGAGACACCATACTATCTTGGCAAGTTTTTCTGTGACTCTTAAACTATTCTAAATTTTTTTAGAATTTATTTTAAAAACTACATCACATTTTTCTTGCCGTCCACATGGATTGATTAGTTTAGCCATGTATGCATTATGCATGAGAATTATCAGATCAGTAATAGGTAGCACTTGCATTAGCCTTATTACATGACATTTGCAAGCATCCCAGTAGACACTGTGAGCATAATTTTATAGATGGCGAAGCAGGGACAAGGAATAAATTTGAGCAGGGATATTTACGCAGCTGGTCAGCAGCAGAACAGAGTTTGAGCCCAGAAAGTTTGGGTTTAGAGTCAGTGATTTTAGGAGCTACATTGTGTTACCTCTCTAAGAGTCTCCATTATGGAATATAAGATTTGATCTGTCTGCTAGCAGTGTAGCAGGACAGACTTCAAAGAAAAAAACTTCCAAAATAAACTAATACTTTGGCAATGAGGTGCTTTTACAACTTGAAAAACAGATATGCTTTATTTCTGTTACTTATTATTACTTTGCTTGAGGAATATATCCATATTCTGTCAGTTGGAAACATCCATGTTAGTGATGTTTTAAGAATATATTTTTGATTCTTTAAGACGGTGGCCAAGATTGACAAAAATAAGGAGAGCAATGCCTAAAGAGAGTGGGAAGGAATATGGTTCTTATCTCACAAAGGTAATTATTCAGGCCATGTGGAGTGATGTGCCTAGTACTATCTTATAGAATCATTACAATGTTTTAACATGTGCCTGTTGTTATTATTATTACCAGATATTAAAATCTAGGTATTTGTTAAAATTTAAATATGAGAAAGGTTGGTGTTGAGATTACTTTTTCTCTTTCACTTTTTATATGAATAATTTTCTAAAATGTTAACATACACATGGAAATAATACATATATATGGGGTACTTTGTAATATTTTGACAATATGTATACATTCTATAGTGTCCAATCAAAATAAATGTCTGTCTGCTCAAACATTTGACATTTCTTTATGGTGAACATATTCAGATCCATTTTATAGGGGTCTTTTTGTTAGTGGAGAAATATGGAGTACATTATAGTCAACCTTCTATGCAATAGAACCCCAGAACTTCTTTCTTTTGTCTCACTATAACTTGGTATCTATTAGTCAGCTTTCCATCAGTCTTTGGAAATGGCCATATAGCATTATTCCTTTGTTTGGACAAGTGAGATTGTACAATACATGTTGCGTGGCTTATTTCACTTAACATAGTGACCTCTTATTCCATCCATGTTGTTGAAAATGCCGAGTTGCTTATTTTTTATGGCTGAGTAGTATTCCATTATGTGTATGTATCACATGTTCATTATTCATCACTAGGTAAACATTTAGTTTGTTTTAATTTCTTGGTACCAAAAGTAAGGCTGCAGTAAATGTGATAGTGCAGATGTCTCCTCCACAGACAGATTTCATTTGCCTTGAATATATACATAATAGTGGTATTGTTGGATCATAAAATAATTCTATTTTTCAGTTTATCTTTTTTTGATGATAACCAGTCTGACTGAAATGAAGTGATCTCTCACTGTGCTTTTGATTTGCATTTTCTTAACAATTAGTGATGTTGAACATTTTGTCATGTACCTGTTGACCATAAATGTTTGGTTCTTCTCCCTATTGTAATTGGATTATTTGAGGTTTTTTTTTTTCCTGTTTTGTAGTTGTTTTGCTATTGAATTCTTGAAATATCTTAGATGTTCATCATTTGTCAAGTGTAAAACTTGCAAACATTTTCTCTAGATTTGTAGGTTGTCTCTTCACTCTGTTGACTGTTTCCTCTGCTGTGTAGAAAGTGTGTTGTTTTCCAGATTCATCCATTTTGTTGTAAATGACCTTATTTCCTTTTTTTTTTTTACCACTATGTAGTATTTCATTGTGTACATATCCCATAATTACTTTATCCAGTCCAGTTGATGGGCATTTGGGTTGATTCCATGTCTTAGATTTTGTGAATTGAAACATAGGGTGCAGATATCTCTTTCATATGCTGATTTCATTTCCCTTGGGTAAATTCCTAGGAATGGAATGGCTGGCTGGGTCAAATGATAGGTCTGTATTCAGAGTTCTAAGGTATCTCCATACTGTTTTGCAAGGGGACTTTACCAATTTACATTGCCACCAACAGTAGATTAGGGTACCTTTTTCCCCACATCCTTGCCAGCATTTTTTATTTGTTGATTTCTGTATGAAAGCCAGCTGGGGTGAAGTGAAACCTCATTGTGGTTTTGATTTGCATTTCCCTGATGGCTAGTGATCCTGAGAATTTTTTCATGTGTCTGTTTGCCATTTAGATTTCCATTTTTTAAAATGTCTTTTGCCCATTTCTTCACTTGTTTTGTCATTGTTGAGTTTCTTAATCTCTTTATATATTCTGGTTATTAATCCTTTATCAGTTGAATAGTTTGCAAATAATTTCTCTCGTTCTGTTGGTTGCCTTGTCACTTTCCTGAGTGTTTCTTTTATAATACAGAAGCTTCTCAATTTGATGTACTACCATTTGTAAATTTGGCTTTGAATGCTTGTACCTCTGGGGTTTTTTCCAAGAAGTCTTTTCCTATGCCAATGTCTTGCAGAGTTTCTGCCATGTTCTCTAATACTTTGATGGTATCAGGTCATAGATTTAAGTCTTTAATCCATTTTGAGTGGATTTTTGTGTAAGATATAACATAAGGGTCTTGCTTCATACGTCTGCATGTGGAAATCCAATCTTCCCAGCACCATTTTTTGAAGAGACTGTCCTTGCTCCAGGGATTGATTTTAGCTCCTTTTGTCAAATATAAGTTGGTTGTAGATGTTTGGATTGATTTCTGACATTTCTATTTTGTTCCATTGGTCTGTCCACCTGTCTCTTTACCAGTACCAGATTGTTTTAATTATAAATGCCCTGTAGTATGTCTTGAAATTTAGTATTGTGATGTCTCAGGCTTTGTTTTGTTGTATAAAATTGCTTTAGCTATTTGGGGTCTCCTGTGTTTCTATATGAATTTCAGCATCATTTTTTCTATATCTGAGAAGAATGTCCTTGGTATTTTGATAGGTATTGCATTGAATCTGTAAATTGCTTTTGAAAGTATAGACGTTTTGATGAAAGTATGGACATTTTGATGATCTATGAACATGGAAGACTTTTCCATTTTTTGTATTTTCTTCTCTCTCTCTCTCGAAAGTTTTGTGATTCTCATTGTAAAGATCTTTGACATTCTTGGTTAAATTTGTTCCAAGGTATTTGATCTTTTTTGTAGCTAGTTTGAATGGCATTGATCTTAGAAGCTCTTTCTCAGCTGTGGCATTGTCTGTGTAGACAAAGGCTGTTGATTTTTGTGTATTGATTTTATATCCTGCTACTTTACCAAACTCTTCTATGAGTTCCAATAGTCTCTTAGTGGAGTCTTTTGGATCCCCTATATATAGAATCATGACATCAGCAAATAGGGATAGTTTGACTTCTTCCTTCCCTGTTTGTATCCTTTTGATTTCTTGTTCTTGCCCACAGGCTCTGGCTAAAACTTCCAGGAATATATTGAATAGCAGTGGTGAGAGTGAGCATCTTTGTTTGTTTCTGGATCTCAGTGGGAATGCTTCCAACTTGTCCCCATTCAATAGGATGCTGGCAATGGGTTTGTCATAGATTGCTTTGACTGTGTTGAGGAATGTTATTTCTATACCCAATTTACTTAGAGATTTTATCATGAAAAGGTGTTGTATTTCATCAAATGATTTTTCTGCATCTATTGAGATAACCTTATGGTTTCGTTCTTCATTTTGATAATGTGATGTATCACATTGATTGATTTGCAACTGTTGAACCATTTATCCTTGCATACGAGGGATAAATCTCACTTGGTCCAGGTGAATGATCTTTCTGATGTGTTCTTGGATTCTATTGCTAGAATTTTGATGAGGATTTTTGCATCTATGTTCACCAGAGAAACTGGTCTGTAGTTCTCTTTCTCTGTTGCATCTTTTTTCAGGTTTAGGAATTAAGGTGATGCTGGCTTCATTGAAAGAATTTGGAAAGATTCCCTCCCTTTCAATTGTGTTTTGAATAGCTTGAGAAGAATTAGAGTTAGTTCTTCTTTAAGTGTCTGTTAGAATTCAGTAGTGAATCCATCCAGTCCTGGGCTTTTCTTTGTTGGAAGGGCCTTTATTACTGATTCCGTTTCCGTCTTGGTTGTGAGTCTGTTTAGATTTTCTGTGTCTTCATGGCTCAATTTAGGTAGGTTGTATATGATCAGAAATATATCCATTTCTTCTGCGTTTCCCAATTTGTTGGCATACAGCTATTTATAGTAATTTCCGATGATTCTTTTTATTTCTGTGGTGCCTCTTGTTACATTTCCTTTTTCCTCTCTAATTTTATTAATTTGGGTCTTCTATCTCCTTTTTTTGGTTAGTTGGGCCAAGGGTCTGTCAATTTTGTTTTTTTTTTTTTTTTCAAAAAAACTGTTTTGCTGATCTTTTGTTTTTTTATTTTAATTTTGTTGATTTCTACTCTAATTTTAATTATTTATTTTCTCCTACTAGTTTTGGGTTTGGTTTGCTGTTCCTTTTCTAGATCCCTGAGATGCATTGATAGCTCATTTATTAGGTGCCTTTTCAATTTCTTGATTTAGGCACCAGTTGCTATAAATGTTCCCCTTAACACTGCTTTTGCTATATCCCATGAGTTTTGATATGTTGTATTGCCATCTTCATTTGTTTCCAGAAATTTTTTGATTTCTCTTTTGATTTCTTCGTGATCCACTGTTCATTCAGGAGTCCACTGTGAGTCTAATTGGAGAGTCTCTGAAAGTAATCAGGCATTTCTCTCATTCACATTTTAAAATCTTTTATGTTTTACTGTGGTGAGTTTTGATTACAATGTGTCATGGTGAAGATCTTTTCTGGTCATGTCTATTAGGAGTTCTATATGCTTCCTGTACTTGGATGCCCCTTTCTTTCTCCAAAATAGGGAAATTTTCTTTTATTATTTTACTAAAAAGGCCTTCTAATCCTTTCTCTCTTTCCACACATTCAGGAACTCCTAAAACCTGTATGTTGGGTCATTTGATAGTATCTTCTAGATGCCCAACAGTGTGTGTTTTTTTTTTTTTAGTTTTCTAATTTCTTCTTCTTGTTTTTTATCTGACTGTATAATTTCCTGTGATTTGTTTTCTAAGTCAGATATTCTTTCTTCTACTTCACCAATTCTGTTGTTAAGGCTTTCCACTGCATTTTTTATTTGTTCTATTGATTTCTTCATTTCCAAGATTTCACTTTGCTTTCTCTCTAAGATCTCAATTATATGGGAGAAAGTATTTAAGTGTTGTATTCTTTTGGGGGAGTCAGTGTGTGTTCCTTATTCTTGTTTCTTGAGTTGGTGTGTTTATTATTTGGTTTCTTTCTTTCTTTCTTTTCTTTTCTTTCTTTCTTTTTTTTTTTTTTTTTTTTTTTTTTTTTTTTGCTGTAGTGGCTTTTATCCTTGCACTATGTCTGTGTGGATTAGTGGAGCGTCTGCTTTCAGGGGATACCTAGAGGCATGTGGTGTATGTGGCCAGGGAGCTCTGTGCAGTGCTCCAGGGAGAAGGGATTATTAAGGTGACACCCAGGTTTGGGCTGGTAAATCTTTTTTTTTTTTTTTTTAAGCAGAGAGGAAATTCGTTCTGTTGCCATAGATTCAGCTCTGTTCCTCTCCTCAAAGGAGACCAGTGTCTAGGCACTAGCCCCAGTGGGTATAATATTCATCCACACTTCCACAAGGACCACACAAAGGATCTGTGCAGCGTTTGGTATAAGCATATTCCCCAGCAATGTCCCTCACCAGGGAACCAGGGAGCCCTCGGCTTGTGTAACCTCCCACCAGTGACTGCCCAAAGTCCCAGCCACAGCCTGAGCCTTCCCATACAGTCTCAGTGTTTTCACAGTCCTGGCACACAAGCCTCCCACATTCATGAGCACCCAGCCCCCTATCAGTTTTCACCACCAGACTAAGGTGTCTCCACTCAGCTGGTTGTTCGGCAAGGACAAGAGCTGGCATAGCTGTTACGTATGTCCAAGATGGTGCCTCCTGTTATCAGCTTGTTACAGGATGCCGTTGCAAGGTGATCAGGAAGAGGGAAACTGTCCCCCAACTTTTCTCCTCTAATTTTGCAATATACTATACCCCACAGGGCTCCAAGCCAGATTCCCTCCAGGCTTTTCCTGTGGCTTTATCGCCAGTGGCATGGGCTGCTGCAGTCTGGTCTCACCTCACTGCCCAAAAGTGATGCACTGGCTCTTGGCTGCCATTTGTGTACGTCCACACCCTTCACCTAGGTCTGCCATGTCCCTCTAAACCTGCATGGAATTTCCTCTACTGTTTTTTTTCCCTAACTCTTCCAAGAGACTGCACTCTCTCCACTTTTTTTAAACTGTCTTCTCCTAGACTAGAGCAGCAGGCTCCCTCCCTTCTTCGTCATTTTAATCTTCCTTCATTTATTTATTTCCTTTGACTAGTTGTTCTTTCTGGGACTCTAGTACCATGTTGAATAGAAGTGATGAAGGTGGCATCCTTGTTTTGTTCCATATTTTAGAGAGAGAGCCTTGAGCACTCCTCCATTCGGTATGATGGTAGCTGTTGGCTTATTGTGTTGAGGTTTGTTCCTTCTGTTTGTTTAAAGTTTTTTTGTCATTAAGGGATATTAGATTTTACCATATATCTTTTGTGTATCTGATGAGATAAACATAAGATTTTTGTCCTTGATTATATTGACGTGATGAACCATATCCGTTGATTTGCATATGGTAAACCATTCTTGCTTCCCTGGATGAACACCACTATTGATTTTTAGGAGCAGTTTGTTTAATTAGTACTAATATAGTGCCCAAAGTTTTTCTTTTATTGCTTCTAAATTTTCTTTCATTGTGGTCAGAAAAGATACTTTGTGATTTCTTTTCTTCTTTTAAATTTTTAATTTTTTCAGACTTGTTTTGTGATCTACTATGTTTTTTATACTGGAGAACAGAAGCATTCTGTTGCTCTTGAATAGAATGTTTTTGTCTGGTCCAGTTGATCTAGGGTGCTATTTAATTTTACGGTTGCTTTATTAATCCTCTGTCTGGACATTCTTTTCGTTTCTAAAAGTGGATTTTTAATGTCCCCTATTATCATCATTTGAGATTTTTCTCACTTCCATTAGGTCTATTAATATTTCCTTTATATACTTAGGTGCTATAATATTGGGTCCATAAATATTTACAACTATTATTTTGTCTTGCTTCATTAAACCCTTTATGTAATGACCTTCCTTGCCACTTTTTACTACTTTGATTTAAAATCTATTTTTTCTAATATAACTAGCTCTGTATTATGCACAGTCCTTAGAGCTAAAGTGGGTTTCTTGTAAACAGCTTATAGCTGGCTCTTTTATTGTTATTACTATTATTATTACAATTATCATCCATTTGATCAGTATGGGTCTTTTGATTGAAGAATTTTATATATTTAATTTGTTAATTATTAATAGATAAGGGTCTTGATGTCATTTTGATTGTTGCTTTTGGTTTATTTTAGTTTCCTTCTTTATCCCTCCTTTATAAACTTCCTTTGTGGTTAAGTGATTTTTATTTTTGATAACTTGTTTATAAATTTTGTTTTGTGATTACAAAAACATTTTTTGTCATAACACACTTTTGAAATGATAACTGGTTTATTCAAATAGAAAAAAAATAAGAATTCTTAATATTGAACTCTACACTTGTACTCCATTTCTCCCATTTACCTTTTTTTCATATTTTGTTTTTGTTGTACCATTTTACTTCTTTCTTTGTTAGCTGTGCAATAGCATTTTATATAATTATTTGTTTTTCATCTTCATATTAAAATATGAATGATTTATATACTGTATTTACAAGATTAGAGCATTCTGAATTTGTGTACGCTCACCAGTAAGTTTTCTACTTTCTAGTATTTTCTCCTTGCTCATTAACATCTCTTCATTTAGCTTTTGTTTTGTTTTATAGTAGAATTGTTTTGGTTTTTAGATTTGAAGAATTTCCTTTAGCACTTCTGTTAAAATAGGTCTGGTGGCAATAACTTTCTGCAGCTTCTGTTTGTCTAGGAATGGCTTTATCTCCCGCCTCACATCTGAATGATAGCTTTGCTGGGTATAGTATTCTTGAATGGCAACTTTTTACTTCACTACTGTGAAAATCTCATCCCCACTCCTCCTATCACTAAGGTTTCTGCTGAGAAGCCTGCAGTAAGAAAACTCAGATGCTTTTGCTCTCAGAATCCTCCTTAATCTTTAACTTTGGAGCATGTAATAATATGTCTTCAGGTGAACTTGGTTAGGTCAATCAGGTGGATAACCTCATCGTCTTATACCTGGATGGTTGTACCTCACCCCAGGTTTGGGAAGTCTTCTCTATTTTTTTTTTGACAGGCAGAGTGGACAGTGAGAGAGAGAGACAGAGAGAAAGGTCTTCCTTTGCCATTGGGTCACCCGCCAATGGCTGCCGCGGCCGGTGCGCTGCGGCCGGCGCACCGCACTCATCCGATGGCAGGAGCCAGGTGCTAGGTGCTTTTCCTGGTCTCCCATGGGGTGCAGGGCCCAAGCACTTGGGCCATCCTCCACTGCACTCCTGGGCCACAGCAGAGGGCTGGCCTGGAAGAGGGGCAACCGGGACAGAATCCGGCGCCCCGACCGGGACTAGAACCCGGTGTGCCGGCGCTGCAAGGCGGAGGATTAGCCTGTTGAGCCACGGCGCCGGCCGGGAAATCTTCTCTCTCTTTTTTTTTTTTTTTTGACAGGCAGAGTGGACAGTGAGAGAGAGAGACAGAAAGAAAGGTCTTCCTTTGCCGTTGGTTCACCCTCCAATGGCTGCCGCAGCCGGGGTGCTGCAGCCGACGCACCGCGCTGATCCGAAACCAGGAGCCAGGTGCTTCTCCTGGTCTCCCATGGGGTGCAGGGCCCAAGCACTTGGGCCATCCTCCACTGCACTCCTGGGCCACAGCAGAGGGCTGGCCTGGAAGAAGGGCATCCGGGACAGAATCCAGTGCCCCGACCGGGACTAGAACCCGGTGTGCCGGCGCCGCAAGGCAGAGGATTAGCCTATTGAGCCACGGCGCCGGCCGGGAAATCTTCTCTTAACCATCTCCTTGAATATGCTTCCTACCCCTTTGACATTCTCAACTCTGTCTTGCACTTGAATAACTTGGATATTTAGTCTTTTTATGTGGCTTCAAAGTTCCAAGCTTTCTTCATTGCTCTTGATTCTTTTCTCTCCTCCTGCTGTGTATTGTCAAATAGCCTGTTGTTGGGCTCACTGATTACTTCTGTTTACCCTACTTTTCCTGTTTACCCTACTTTCTTTTAATGTTGCTTAGGTTAATTTTCACTTGATGGATTTCTGTCTTTAATTTTTATACTTCTGTGTCTCTGTTGAAGTATTAATCATTTATCTGTGGTCTCTTAAAGTTTGTTAGGTTTCCTGAAAAGAACTATCTTGAACTCTTCATCTGAGTATTTGAAAGTTTCAGGTACTAGATGGTTGGTTTCTCTGTCACCTTAGTTTGTTAGGTGAGGTCAAGATACCTTGGGAGTTCTTCATGCTTATTGGTGTGTGATCCTATCTGTGTGTAGAAGGATCACTTACAATAACCAGGCTTTGTTTTTGGCTGTCCTTCCAAAAACTCTAAGCAGTCTGTTTATTTTTTCTGAGACTGTGGACACTTCCATTTCAGCATTAGATGACACCCTCAGTCAAGGTTTGCCTCGGGCCCACCTTTGCTGTATTTTCACTATTTCTGTCCTAAAATGCATCCCAAGCTCCAGTTTGTTTCAAATCCAGATTGTGTATTGTACAGAATGCACTGGGGAATTGTGTAAAAAAAAAAAATTGGGTAGTTCATCCCTACAAACGTCTTTCTGGGGCTGAATTTGGCCTAGATGCCTATTACTGTGGCCATAATGGAAGATCACCTCTGGACCTCCAGTCCACTGGCGCTTGCACAGGCTGGGGATAGGACCAAAACCCACCCTGCTATGTTCTGTCTGCTGCTGAGATGGACTCAGCCTGAGTCCACTCCTACCAGCCACTGGGAGTGCTGCCTGGGATATAATACTGACCCCATGGGGTCATAGAACTCCATTTAGCACAACAGCAAATTCACAGCCTCCATCTGCAGACACTGGCATGGGGATAGGGACCTTTACCAGCCTAACAGAGTCCCAGTCCAGACATGTAGTTTCTTGTTGTCTTCCGAAGGCTGGGAAAGGGGTAATAGAGATAGCTCCTCAACAGGTCATACCTGCTTCTATCTCACAGTCCCCAGGTCAACATGAAGCTGACAGCATTATACACTAAAACGAGTTTGTCTCATCAGGTTGCAGGTCTCCAACTGATTGACAGTTGTAGAGGCTTTGTCCAGTCACTGGTTGAAATCGGCTCCTCCTATTGGATCACAGATCTCCACTTATGCCAGGGTAAGTTTAAAGGCTCTGGCTGCAGTCACTGTCTAGGAATAGAGGCCTTTGGGCTTTGTTAGGTGCTGGGTCTCCAAGCAGCAGGCCAAGATCTGGGCTCTGTGTCAAGGTCCTCAGCGCCGCTCTTCAGGAGCTGGAGTCTTGCTCCACTTTCGGCTGGTAGCTGGGGGAAGGGTAGTAGAGATGCCTGGATGTAAAGGCTCCAGATCTGTCTGCAAGTGAGGGCCAGTGTCCAGGGTCATGGGGCTCTGCCCTGTACATCACTGGGCCTGACTGTGATTCCCTCCCCCAGAGCACTGAGGTCCCTCACTGCACACTGTGCTCCTTAAAGCTGGGGGAGGAGTAACAAGCCACTTCTTTCCTTCTTGCTTTCTTCAATGCTGCACTTTGGTCTTGCACCTGGCCTCCATAGCTCCTTTGAAGGTGACTTGGTGTTTGAATAGCTGTTCAGATTAGTGGCTCTGTAGAAGGTGATTGCTGGAATGGCTCTATGTCTGGTAGTAAGCTTTTTTTAAAAGATTTATTTCATTTATTTGAAAGACAGAATTACGGAGAGAGGTAGAGACAGAGAGAGAGGTCTCCCATTCGCTGGTTCACTCCCCAGATGGCCACAACGGCTGGAGCTGCACCAATCGGAAGCCAGGAGCTTCTTCTGGGTGTCCCATGTGGGTACAGGGGCTCAAGCACTTGGGCCACCTCTCCTGCTTTCCCAGGCCATAGCAGAGAGCTGGATCAGAAGAGGAACAGCTGGGACTAGAATCGGCGCCCATATGGGATGCTGGCACTTCAGGCCAGGGCATTAACCCACTGTGCCACAGCACCAGCCCGGTAGTAAACTTTTTAACATTTCTTTGAAATGTTTTTCTAGGCCTTGCAGAATTTTTTGCTGGAGAAAATGAAAGGAAAGAAATAGAGCTGGTTGTATAGCTTGAAAATTGCTGCAGATGAATGAAAGAATGCTTATTTTTATATCTGTATTAAAATTTTTAAAAAGACTTTATTTGAGAGGTAGAGTTACAGAGAGAGGGAAAGACAGAGAGGAAGGTCTTCCATCCACTGGCTCACTCCCCAAATGGCTGCAACAGCTGGAGCTGCATGGTTCCAGAGCCAGGAGCTTCTTCCAGGTCTCCCACGTGGGTGCAGGGGCCCAAGTTCTTTTGCAGTCTTCCAGTGATTTTCCAGGCCATAAGCAGGGAGCCGGATTGGAAGAGGAGCAACCAAATCTGCACCCAAAAGGGATACTGGCACCGCAAGTGGAGGCTTAACCTATTGCACCACAGTGCTGGCCTCAAATTTATTAAGTAAAAATTTCAGGGCAAAAATTATGTTTGTGGAAAAAATAAGAGGATTTTAAATGTTAGTGTACACCTATCAGTTAAATTTTAGATTTAGAATCTTAGAATGATACCCTAGCTTGATCTAGTTACAATCTTTGTTAGTCCATGTGATTCTTGTTACCTAAGGTGGTATGATTGTCACTGCATAATTCTGTGTTGAGCAAAAGAGGTGGGAAACTCGATCCCTGCTAGGAAAATAACTCCAAAACGGGCAGGAGACAGCAAGGGGTCTGGTGAGTGCAGTAAGAGGAGAAAGACCTGAAAGACTGGAATTTATTCCAAAACTTCTATTATCCAGTGGAATTTCAGGATGGACAGATATTTCATGCCATTGAATTCTCCCTGTGCAGCACATAGGGTGCCCCTTGGCTCAGCTAGCAGCCATCCATCCTGGATTTCCCAGAACAGCCCAGCTTTCTGGTTTCCAACCTTGTTTTTCCATTACATGCACTTATAATGCTTAGACCATATTTTTGGATTTTAATGGAATATTTGGAAAAATTACTCTATAAAATAAATGATATGTAAAGTATTTTGCAATAGTTTGCATTGGAAGCAAGCATATGTATTAGATTCTTGAATACTTTAAAAAAGTTATTTGAAAAGTGGAATAGAAGGTAAATTTCTTTTGGTAAAAATTTCTGAAATATGTATATAGTTTTTCATAATGCACATTTTCCATGCATATTAAAGACCCTTCATATATTTGAAGATGTTTGCATATTAAAGACCCTTCATATGTTTGCATCTCCTAAGTGTTAAGATGGTATTTACACCTAGGTTATGTGGAAACCCTTCCCAGGTTCATTATATTGGTCATGGTTACCTCCCAAAGAAGACACATGTCTGAGAGTTAACAGAATGTCTGCTCTAAAATAACCTAGTGGTGGGCATTGAGCGTGATGGTTAAGATACCATTTCAGAGTGTCTAGACTCAACTCCCAGATCTGTTGCCGCTGCAGCTTCCTCCTGATGCACACCCTGGGAGTCAGCAGGTGATGGCTCAGGTGGTTAGGTCCTTGCCACCACATAGGAGACCCATAATGACTTCCTGTCTCCTGGCTTTAGCCTTAAGATGTTTGCAGGTCATTGAGGAGGGAACCAGAGGATGGAAGATTGGGTATCTTTCTCTCTGTCTGCCTGTCAGTCTCTCTACCTTTCACATAAATAAAAATAAATATAGAAATGTAACCCAAAGTATAGTCTTCTGTATTCTTTAGTTTCACAGTAGTGAAGGAGCATTCCTGAGTGCAGGGATTTAACTTTTTAGATCCTAAAGGGAAGAATAAGAAATATTTTACTTGCCTTAATTTTGTTTTACCTGAATTTTTATTGCCTTACGAACTTTTGGGATGCCCATTAGCTGCTCTTAATTTCATTTTAATACTTTGTAACATTCATTTTAATAGTACTTGAGTATACTATCTTCTCACATGTGTTTATTAGTTACTAATTTTTTGGCAGAATATCATAGAGAGCTTGTTATTTAAAAAAAAAAAATCTTTGAAAAAGAATGGCCTATTTTAAAAGATGCTACCCATGAAGCCAGGCCATAGTTTGAAAACTGGGAGCTGGCTCACCTTTTAAGAAGGTCTCATATCCAAGTGCGTTCTGTCGATATGCTGAAGTCTGACTTAAGGCTCACATTCAGCCTCATTTCTTTAAGTCTCAAAGAATTGTAAGACAGTTATGGAATGAATTGCCACAAAGCCCAAGTTGTAGGCTGGAGGAAGTCAGCAAACAGATGTAACGGAAATGCACATGGCTTGACTTACAGCATGTGAAACGCCACCTTGTAAAACAGTCACACAGACTGTGTTCCAGCCTGCCAACAGCCTGGCCCAGCAGCTCCCTCCCACCTGTGGCAGATGCCTGGGCTCTTGACCTGTGAAGGCAGCAGGTGTGTTTGGACTAAGTGAAAGTCTTAAGATGCCAAACTCTTTGACACCAGCATACAAATGTAAGCACTAAAAAGGAAACACGACCTCCCTGGGAGTTGTTTTCTACTAAGCTCACTAATTTCGGTACTAACTTGAGTGTAAGTTCTGAATCTTTTTGGAGATGGAGATGAGAGTAACAGAGTTAGTATTTAAAAAGTAGAAGAGTGAAGCAACACAAGAATCATTCGAAAATCAAAGACTTAAATAGGGGAGCAGTTCTGTGGCATAGCAGGTGAAGCCGCCACCTCTAGTACTGGCATCCTTTTGGGCAGCAGTTCAAGACCCAGCTGCCCCACTTCCGATCCCACTCCTTGCTATGGCCTGGAAAAGCAGTAGAGGTTGGCGTAAGTCCTTGGATCCCTGTGCCCTTATGGGAGACCCAGAAGAAGCTCCTGGCTCCAGACATTGCAGCCATTTGGGGAATGAACCATTGGATGGTGTGGCTCTGGCCGTTGTGGCCGTCTGGGGAGTGAAGGATGGAGGACCTCTCTCTCTCTGCCTCTACCTCTCTCTGTAACTCTGTCTTTCAAATAAATAAAATAAATCTTTAAAAATAAGAGGATGATCAGTGTCCCTCCACCTGACCAATTCCGTATTAGGTTTCTCCATGAAAACAGAACAATAGTGTGTTAGTGTATGTGTGTGCATGTGTATGTGTGTGTGTGGAGAAAAAGAATGCAAGGTTGATTGAAAGAAATTGCTTCATGCAGGTCTGGGAGCTGGCAAATCCAAAATCCACAGGGCAGGCCAGGAGGTGTGGCAAGAACCAATGTGCAACCTCAAGTCTGAAGGATGTTTGGAGACAGATTCGTCTTCCTCCTTAGGTTCTGAGCTTTGCACACAAAACATTAGGGACATTTTCTGTTTGGATATACAGTGTGTTTTGCTTCTTTATGGGTGTGCCAGAGATTCTGAGATGTCCCTGAGGCCAAGTTATGGGCTTATCCCTAAGCAGTCAGAACTCACCAGGATTGCCATAGCCTCTTGTCCATCACAGGTCTTTGTGTGACAAGAACAGCTTAATGCAGGTTTTGTTCCCTCCTCTCTCTGAGACACCTGAAAAGTTTAGTTCCCCACAGGCCGCCCAACATAAGTAGATGGAGCAAAACTGTCAACGGAGCTGTAATTAAATAATTCGACTTCCTAACTAAATAGGAATTAGGCTTCATGTCTACTCTGCAAATACAATAAATGCCATTACATCAGAAAGGCTTATGTCTTACATTCTGATGTAATAATTCAAAATCTTTCTTTCTGTCTTGCATATAGTGGTTTGAACTAGATCTCCATTTGGTTTCAATTTGCTTTGTTAATTATGTGGCCACATGCATTTAAACTAAACTCAGATCTTTCGTGGTTACAAACTATTGACCTATATTGTGTTTTCAGAGGCTGCAAACTTACAAGAAAAGTTTATTTATATATTTGAAAGGCAGATTTACAGAGAGAGCGGACTGACCGAGCGAGAGAGAGAGATCTTGCATCTGCTGGTTTATTCCCCATATGCTTGCAGTGGCCAGGGCTGGGCCAGGTTTAAGCCAGAAGCCAGGAATTTCAAACGAGTCTCCCATGTGGGAGGCAGGGACCCAGGCACGTGGGCCATCCTCTGTTGCTTTCCTAGGCAGTGCATCAGCAAGGTCCGAAGTGAAATAGCAGGGACAAAACTGGTGATGCTGGTGTCACCGGCAGCAGCTTAACTCACTATGCCATAGTGCCAGCATCTGCCAGTTTTTTGTTTGTTTGTTTTAAGATTTATTTATTTGAAAGGCAGAGAGAGAGAGATGTTGCAACAGCCAGAGCTACACTAATCCAAAGCCAGGAGCCAGGAGCTTCTTCCGGGTCTCCCATGTGGGAAACCAAGACTTGGGCTGTCTTCTGCTGCTTTCCCAGGCCATAGCAGAGAACAAGATGGGAAGAGGAGCAGCAGAGACTCGAACCAGTGATCATATGGGATGCCGGCACCACAGGTGGTGGCTTTACCCACTACACCACAATGCTGGCCTTTTTTTTTAAATCACATCTACCTATGGACAATACTGTAAGGCTACTCTTTGACTTTTTTTTTTTTTTAAAGAATGTATTTATTTATTTGAGAGGTAGAGTTTGAGACAGGAGTTTGAGACCATCTGCTAGTTTACTCCCCAAATGGCCGCAAAGGCTGGAGCAGGGCTGATCTGAAGCCAGGAGCTTTTTCCAGGCCTC
Source organism: Sylvilagus floridanus (assembly GCA_949820135.1). Lineage (NCBI taxonomy): Eukaryota > Metazoa > Chordata > Mammalia > Lagomorpha > Leporidae > Sylvilagus > Sylvilagus floridanus. The sequence continues at coordinate 166,480,342 of OX463244.1, forward strand.
CCATGTTAGTGTAGGCGCCCAAGCACTTGGGCTATCTTACAGCTTTCCCAGGCCATAGCAGTCAGCTGAATTGGAAGAAGAGCAGCTGGGACTTGAACAAGCACCCGTATGAGACGCTGGCACTGCAGGTAGAGGCTTAGCCCCACTCTTTGACTTTTAAGAGTATTGTTTTTTAGCTTATGAGACAAAGTACATTTTTCTTCATATGCATTCAGCTGGCTGACAAGGCAGATGTGGCTAGGAGCTGAGAAATACTAAGAAATAGTAAGAGGGGCCTGCGCCATGGTGCAGTAGGTTAATTTTCCACCTGCGGCACCGGCATCCCATATGGGCGCCTGTTCTAGTCCTGGCTGCCTCTCTTCCAATCCAGCTCTCTGCTATGGCCTGGGGAAGCAGTGGAAGATGGTCAAGTGCTTGGGCCCCTGCATTCACGTGGGAGACCGGGAAGAAGCACCTGGCTCCTGGCGCAGCTCTGGCCATTGCAGCCATCTGGGGAGTGAAGCAACAGAAGGAAGGCCTTTCTGTCTGTCTGTCTCTCTCTCTCACTGTCTGCAACTCTACCTCTCAAATAAATAAATAAAATCTTTTTAAAAAATAAGAAATACTAATAAATTCTAGGATACACATAGTTGAACTAGACCCACAATTAGTTCATTAGTCATTAAAACTTGCTTAACCAGTACATTAGCGCCTCTGAAACTACTGATCATGAGACAATGAGTGGTAATAAAACCATAATATTTTTTGCAATTGTAGATACCTTTATGAAACATGTGAACTATTCAAAATAGGAAGTGAGAAGGTGGTATAGTAAGGGAGCTGAGTAAACACCCCAGGGCGTCTGCAGTAGCCCTTCTATTGCTCTGAGTTCTGTTGCATGAACTCAGTGTGAGCAAATTATTTGGGCCTTGGGCCATAGCGTTGTTAGGGACGATTCTGGAGAAGCTCCACCAGCTGGTGTAGAGCCATTTTGCTTAATTGCACATTCCAGAGAATCTTTGTGATCAGTACAACAACAGACCAGAATGAAGCTCCCTCCTCTCGGCATACATCCTGTGTAATGATTTCAAATGTTGTGCTAGCTTTAAATGCTGAAAAAGAAGAGTGTAACAAAATTTACTTTATGCCAAATACTTCTCTTCTGGATAGCTTAAAATTTGCCCCTTCCGGTCAGCGCCGTGGCTCAACAGGCTAATCCTCCGCCTTGTGGCGCCTGCACACCGGGTTCTAGTCCCGGTCGGGGTGCCAGATTCTGTCCCGGTTGCCCCTCTTCCAGGCCAGCTCTCTGCTGTGGCCCGGGAGGGCAGTGGAGGATGGCCCAAGTGCTTGGGCCCTGCACCCCATGGGAGACCAGGAAAAGCACCTGGCACCTGGCTCCTGCCATCGGATGAGCGCGGTGCGCCAGCTGCAGCACGCCGGCCGCGGCGGCCATTGGCGGGTGAACCAACGGCAAAGGAGGACCTTTCTCTCTGTCTCTCTCTCACTGTCCACTCTGCCTGTCAAAAAAAAAAAATTTGCCCCTTCCCTTAATTTCAAATCTTGTCAGTTTGGGTGGTGGTCAAGTGTATTTCTCCATGTTCCGAGTAAGGAATCCCTGGCGGGGATATTACATGACCAAGCTGTTACCGTACATGTCAGTGCTAGGCAGCAGCACAGTGGATGATGTTCCCAGAGCTGATTTTATTATGTGAGTCAGGTGTAATTAGATGGCACTTTCCTGTGGCACACACTTGGTGTTAGCATGAAAGCTAGTGAGAAAAGATAGAAGCATTGACTAAAACCTTGTGGAAATTATGCCCTTTTTTTGAGTCTGCCTTGCAAACTGCTTACTACGGAGGTGGTATAGTGAGTACTCAGGCTAACCCCCTGTTACCAGTTTACTCATCTGTCACATGTTCCTGATTTTTGGTGTAGAATAGACCTTTATGAAAGGGACCAGCAGTAGCAGGTACATAAGGCAGAAGGCTGTAGATTCAGTGAGCAAAACGGAAAATTCTCTGGTAATTACAGAAAGGAGTGTACATTTCCATCAGTGGTGTTTTGGGAGTGTTCTCTAAGAAAGTACTTTCTGAGCATATTGAGACTGGAGGAAGTGAACGTGCTAAAGCACATTCCAAGGAGAAGCAAACACCTAAACAAAATTCTTTATCATTAATTTATTACGTTGGATTCTAGAATTCATACATTTCATTAATCTTTTAGCCATTTATCTGTCTTTATGAACATAGTCTACTGTTTTAGGTACTGGAAATTTTATAATACCTTGTAATTCATGCTATTACTTATAATTTCCATAGAAAGTAATTTAAATAGTTTTGTTATTTCCATTTTATATTTAAGGATACCAAGGCTCTCAGTGCAGTGATTGACAGAAGGAGAGAAACCCAGTGTACAAATACTAAATGTCACATTCTTCGTAACACCACACTGCCTCTGTTCATCTTGAACACACTTTCAATGCCATCAGCCACATTCTTAGCCCAAAGATGCCTCCTCAAATGTGTACCGTATTCCGAAGGACTAGAAAAATTTCAGGTGACCTCACAGAAGTCTGGTGCCACTGCTGGAAACAAACCCTCAAGCCCTGAAGTGGTTAGTGGGAGTACTTAAAAGGCAGCCACCAAAGACGTATTTTATTAGCACCACACTTGATTTTTGCTCCATTGTGTACCAGTTACCCCATTCCTTGCCTGAAGATCGCTGGGTAGTTTTAATTGAAACATCATTGTCTTTCTTTATGGAGGACTCTTCCCAAAGTTCATGTGAAATTCATATTGTGGAAAAAAATGCATGAATTTCCGTATTTACCTTTCAGTCCCATTTTGAAGTAACCTCGTATGAAATTGAGACTGACTATTAAATGAATATTGGCTTCGAGTTCTGCAGTGTGATGAAGGACTCAGACTCTCAATTCTTGCCTCAAAGAAATTTGAAAAAAAAGTTATTTATGTATTGATGTGGAATAGTTTATATTAATTCATGACAGTTAAGTCATTGAAATAAACACCTACGCATAGGCCACGAGCACAGAACTCTGAGCAGTCTCCTGTTTACCATTGATATGATTTATTGATTTGTCTATATTAGAAAAGCTTTTAAAGAAATTTTCTAATGTAGATAAAATTTCATGACTTGCATTTATAAAATATTTATTTGTTGTAATAAGCCACAGAACCTCATGTTTTTTAATCAGATCTCCAAGATAAATGTCTCTGATGCTACATTAATAGTCTGTTTCTCAAAATTATGCTGTTGCATCTTTGTTACATTTTGAACAGAAAGTAAACGTATTCTGCTTGAAATGTCTTGATTACATTGCATATTCCGAAAGCTCAAACTATTCCAATAAAATTGTTACTTCAAGAGTAACATGACTATCTGGTGTGACATTTATATTAAATGTGGTTCTCATCTACTTATAAAGTTTTCTGGAATTAAAACAAACTGTATTTTCATCCATTTCTGTTTGTGTTGTAAACTTGGGAGTGAATGGCAATGATTTGTCATAAATATCCACTATGGAATTTATTTAGAATGTATTATGTGCATTTTCATTTTTAATAATACAAGATTAGCATTGTTCAGTATGAACTATTATATTGTCTTACACCATAATTCAAAAATGTCTCTCTGATGCTATCTTGTATTAATTTTAACTTGATATTTTCATTGTCATTGTTTAGCACTTTCTATACTGCTTACTCTTTTTTAAAAAAGGATTTATTGAGGTTGCCATTTGCCATGCCAGAATCCCATGTGGACACCAGTTCAAGTCTTGTCTGCTCCACTTATCCAGCTCTGCTATTCCCTGGGAAAGCAGTACAAGATGGAAAAGAGTACAAGTCCTTGGGCCCCTGCATGTACCCTGTGGGAGACCTGGAAGAAGCTTCTTGCTCCAGGCTTCAGATCAGCCCAGCGCCAGCCATTGTGGCCATTTGGGGAGTGAACCCGTGAATGGAAGACTTCTCTGTTAGGAGCTTAGTAATGGCATCTCAGTAAGGCTTTTAATTATGCAAAAAGGAAATCACACATTTTAATTCGCATAACACAACACACTGGGTAAACCAGCCAGCTAAGGCTCATTCCTAAGGTCCCTCTGGTGCTCCTCACAATGGGTCTTAGCCACAGAGGGCGGAGTTGCTGGGTGTCCGCAGGGGTGGTGCCTCTGAGCCAGAAAGCACAGGTCTTCCGGGGCATAACTGTATCAGCGTCTGGCTGGGAGCTCAGCTTCGAAGCCACAGTATCGGGTCAGGAAGAGCTGAGCCTCCACACCGGTGAGCACAGGGCTGGCTGGGAGAGCTCCCAGGAGGAGTGGAGTGCCGGCATTCACCCAGAGCTTCTGCTCAGCTGCACTCCCAAGGATCTGTTCCGATTCCCCACTGGCCTCCTCAGTCTGTGTTTCTGTGTGTTTTTGGACAGTCAGTGTAGGGTGTGCGCAGGCCATGGGTGGTTCTTACCAAGTCCGTGCAGGTCTCCTGTAGCCAGCTATTTTTTGTAAAAATTATGGTGAAGTTGTTTAATTTTTGCTCCTTACACACACACTCTCTCTCTTTCTCTCTCTATCTCTCTGCCTCTGCCTCTCTCTAACTCTGCCTTTCAAAATTAATTTTTGAGAGAGAGAAGGAGAGACAGAGATCTCCCACTCACTGGTTCGCTCCCCAGATGGCTGCAACGGCCAGAGCTGCATCAGGCTGAAACCAATAACTTCATCTGGGTCTCACACATAGTGGCAGGGGCCCAAACACTTGGACCATCTTCCACTGTTTTCCCAGGCCATCAGCAGGGAAATGGACGGGAACTGGAGTATCTAGGACAAGAGCTGGCGCCCACAGGAAATGCCAGCCTCATAGGCAGCAGCTTTACCTGCTGTGCCCAACACTGGCACCTGGGCTGCTTACTGAGGAACTTGGAAGTGTGGACCTGATGGAGTATGCAGCTGGTCTCAGAAACACCCAGCACCACCTCGGAAGTGAAGCAGTCCTTTCGAGCTACTGTCTTGTAGGACACCAGTGAAGAGTTTAAAAATGCTAATTCTCATTATCTGGTAGCAGTTATCACAACTTATTAGCTTTATTTTAAAGCCCAGCACACTTCTACTTTGTCATCTGTTGATTTTTTTTTTAATCAATCTACACAGGTGTGTGATGAAAAAAATACAACTTTTCACACGTTCGATTGGCTATGCATGACCAACTCTACATTCTCAGGTTTCTCCACCTACCTTGGGGAAATTGCATGGTCCTTGCACTACCCCTGTTAGCTAGGCAGCCATCTAGGCTGACAGGAGGGTATGAATGGGGTCAGAAACAAGGCGAGAGTTAGTGACACCTGAGCACATGAGGTTGGAGGCCAGTTTTCATTCTGAAAGCTCTTGCTGCCCCACCTCATCGTTGGCACCTCTGTTTTTCTTATGCTCCTGACTATCCTTCATATCTGATAAAATACTCTTTTATGGCATAGGGTAAGTGTTCTGTCAGGGTCTTTGGTGTTAGTCATCAAGAGTGTTACCTTGGGAAGTTACTTAACCTCGCTGTGCTTTCGTTTCCTTATATTTGAATTTTTTAAATTTTTTTAAAAGATTTATTCTATTTATTTGAAAGACAGAGTTACAGAGAGAGGTAGAGATAGAGAGAGAGGTCTTCCATCCGTTGGTTCACTCCCCAACTGGCCACAGTGACCAGAGCCGCACCAATCCGAAGCCAGGAGCCAGGAGCTTCCTCCGGGTCTCCCACGCAGGTGCAGGGGCCCAAGGACTTGGGCCATCTTCTATTGCTATCCCAGGCCATAGCAGAGAGCTGGATTGGAAAAGGAGCAGCTGGGACCAGAACCAGTGCCCACATGGGATGCCAGTGCTTCAGGCCAGGGCTCTAACCCACTGCACCACAGCAACGGCCCCTGTATTTAAAATTTGGATGGTATGTAATAATCCCAATAGAGATGTAAGGTGCATGTTACCATGCCTGCCATATAGGAAGCACTGCAGAAGTATTAGCAACAGACGTGATTATAAAATAGATGATTAAGCCCATTTATGGAGAAGACCATACAGATGTAGAACGGACTCAGTAAATGTTGCCTTGTCTTTTAAGTGCTCTTAAATTATTTTTTATCCTTTTCCCCTATTAAAATTTTTAATTCCTTTAGTGTACACTTTAGTAAGGGTAAGAGGGGGGAAAAAGATCATCAGCTAAACCAAATCATACTAAGGTGGGAATGACTGGAGACCCCACTTTAAAAGTATTTTCTGTTTTAATCATGTTACTTGGCAGAATTCTAGGTAACTTGGAGTAGGGAACTAGGATCTGAGCATGTAATTTGTATATCCAAATCAGTTTAACTTTGCACATCTAAGAAAATACTGCCTTACTGTAAGCCATGAGGGCTTCCAGACTCAATTTCTGCCATGTTGACTCCTCATAACTAAAAGTAAATCATAGCCATCACCCCAGGTCTCATGGAACACTTAGGCCATGGCACCCTCTTGCCAGTGATTCCACAGATCTGACTTCCTGGGACCCTAGATGCCAGGAATCTGCATGTAAGGCTTCCAAGCATCTTCCCATCTAATCAGATGTCCTGTCCTCTGCCCATTGTTCCTCTAAAACATTTGGCTCGTTTTTAAAAATAGCACATATGAACTGAAATTGATCACTTGGACTAGTGAGATGGCCTTGGTACATGCCACCTTGATGGGATTGTATTGGAATCCCCTGGCACGTTTCTAACTCCATCATCTGGGGAACATCTGATTGAGCATGTCCCAAATTGTACATCTCCTCCCTCTCTTATTCCCACTCTTATATTTAACAGGGATCACTTTTCAGTTAAAATTTAAATACCTAAGAATAATTGTGTGTTAATTACAGAGTTCAACCACTAGTACTAGAATAAAAAAATACTAAAATGGATAAAGTATTACATTGTACAACAGTCAGCACAAGAGCTGATCAAGTCTGTTTCTCATAGTGTCCATTTCACTTCAACAGGTTTCCCCTTTGGTGCTCAGTTAGTTGTCGCCAATCAGGGAGAACATATGATATTTGTCCCTTTGGGACTGGCTTAATTCACTCAGCATGATGTTTTCCAGATTCCTCCATCTTGTTGCAAATGACCGGATTTCATTGTTTTTGACTGCTGTATAGTTCACAATTGATCACACTGATAGGTCTAAGAGTCAAAGGGATCACACAAACAAGACTAGTGTCTGCTAATACTAACTGATAGAATCAAAAAGGGAGAGAACAATCCAACATGGGAAGCGAGATGACCGGATCACAGCAGGCTCATAGAATGGCAGATGTCCTAAATAGCACTCTGGCCTCAGAATCGGCCCTTAAGGCATTCGGATCTGGCTCAAGAGCCCATGAGAGTATTTTAGGCATGGAAAGCCAAGACACTCTAGAAAAAAAAGAAAAAAGAAGACCTAAATGAAAGATCTCTGTGAGTGAGATCCCAGTGGAAAGAACGGGGCCATCAAAGAAGGAGGTACCTTTCTCTGAAGGGAGGATGGAACTTCCACTTTGACTATGACCCTGTGGGAATAAGATTGAAGTCGGCGAACCCTAAAGACTTCCATAGCCTCGGCAACTCATGACTAGAGCCTAGGGAGATTACTGACGCCATAAACAAGAGTGTCAAATTGTTAAATCAACATCAGGAGTCACCGTGTACTTACTTCTCATGAGGGATCTGTCCTTAATGTGTTGTCCAATGTGAAGTAATGCTATAACTAGTACTGAAACAGTATTTTTACACTTTGTGTTTCTGTGTGGGTGCAAACTGATGAAATCTTTACTTAGTATATACTGAATCGATCTTCTGTATATAAAGATAATTGAAAATGAAAAAAATGTGTACACTTTAGTAAGGGTAAGAGGGGGGAAAAAGATCATCAGCTAAACCAAATCATACTAAGGTGGGAATGACTGGAGACCCCACTTTAAAAGTATTTTCTGGAAATTGGAAATTGCATAGAAAATTAATCAATTTTTAAAAAAATATCATGTAGGATCTCTGTCCTTAATGTGTTGTATATTGTGAATTAATACTATAACCAGTACTCCAACAGTATTTTTCACTTAATGTTGCTATGTGAGGGCAAACTGTTGAAATCTTTACGTAATATATACTCAACTGATCTTCTGTATATAAAGAGAATTGAAAATGAGTCTTGATGTGAAAGGAAGGGGAGAGGGAGCGGGAAAGGGGAGGGTTGCGGGTGGGAGGGAAGTTATGGGGGGGGGGGAGAAGCCATTGTAATCCATAAGCTGTACTTCGGAAATTTATATTCTTTAAATAAAAGCTTTAAAAAAAATAACACATATGCGGGCTGGAAGGGTGGGTTAATCTGCACTTGCAATGCCACTATTCCATGTCAGAGTGCTAGTTCCAGTCCCGGCTGCTGTGCTTTTGATCCAGCTCCCTGCTAAGGTGCCTGGGAAAGCAATGAACATTGTCCAAGTACTTGGGCCCCTGTCCCTCGTGGATCCCCAAATAGATTCCAGGCCCCTGGCTGATAGCCCGGGCCATTGTGGCCCTTTAGGAAGTGAACTAGGGAGTGAAAGATCTCTCTCACTCTCGCTCATGCTCATGCTCGTGCTCTCGCTCTGTGTGTGTGTCTCCCCTCTCTCTGTCACCCTGCCGTTCAAATAAATATTTTACAGTGAAAAAAATAAAATAGCACATAAGTTGGCTTATTCGCCTTTCTTTGCCACCCAGCATAATGTAGTAATAACTGGCTGTCTCATTAAGAATATTTTAACCTGAGCCCATTTTATTCTATTACTGTTCTTAACTCCATTCATACTTTGATGTCATTTATTGTCTGATAGCATGGTCCTCAGTTTTCAACTCAAAAGGTTAGAATGATTGATGCTTCCATTTTCATTAAGCTGATTTAATTCTTATGGTCATTATATTAAAGTTAAAATGTATAGACATTCGGCTTCATGCAAAATAGCCTGTGTGACTGTTCTGCACCTCTGTTGATCATGAAGCTGTGGCTTATATTTAGCAGCCAGTCAACTCCAGCAGACAAACTTAGCCCCTGTGGGTGGGCAACTTTTTTTTCTGCCAGCATCCATTTAGATATTTATAACAGCATTCATGAACCATACAAAATTATTAACTTTTAAATTAGCCTGCTATAGATCAGTTGGAATTTGAGTTCCACCTGCAGTTAGGTTGACCACTCCAAAAGCATTTTGCCGGCCTTATATGACCCATGCCCCCCATTCCCAGAAATAATAGAATTATCTATAATAGTAACAAGGACATGTTTTGAAGGTGAGCTGGAACTTGACCTTTAAAATCAACAATATTGCCAAAGCTTAGTATATCGCTTATGGTAGATTAGCTATTCAGTCTGCTAAATAGCTTGCTTCCTTTTTCCAGTATCTTAAATATTGGAAAATTTATTTTTTAGAAAACATTTATTTAATTAATATAAATTTCATAGATATAGCTTTTAGAATATAGTGGTTCTTCCACTCATACCCGCCCTCCCACCAAACCAGTGTTAAACTTAAGTAATATTTAATTTAATATCAAAACCAATATCTTGCCATTAGTGGAATTTCCTTAAACTGTAGTGTAATTGCAGTACTCTAAAATAACTCCCCTCTAGAGCAGTGAACCACTCTAGAAAGGACATCTGGTTACCATCTGGATAAGATCAACTATTGACTTAAATTTTTAGGTTTATTTTTAGGGACTTCCAAACACAGGATTCTATCCTAGACCCTAATGAAGTTGGAGATACCCTTCTAATATAATGTAGAAAGCTGTGCTTTAACAGCTCACTTGGAAATTTTATTTGACTGTGTCGGAAAATGCTATGTAAATTGTGTGTAAATCCAAAGCAAATCATTATCAGTAACTTTAAATCAAAATTTAATTATGTAGCAGCTATTTCTGTATCACAAAATGTGAAACAAGTAGTTCTGGGAGACAGAGTTGTTACAGTGAAGAAGTGTTACTCCAGTTACTGCATTGATGTGGTCCCTAAGTAAGCTTTTGGAACTTCAGTTTCATTAGCTACGAAATGTGCCTAATACTTGCTTGTATGCTTGCTTCTTAAGAGTTTGTGATGGGAATCAAATGAGATATACTAGAAAATATTAAATACAGTATGTTTTTCAAAGTTGTGAAGTCTTAAATACAAATGAAAAAAGTAGCTGAAGGCTCTAGGCGAAGATCTGTATCTTAGAAGATGGTTTATCTGCTGTCCTGTGAAAGGCAGGCGTGCTGTCACTCATGCTTGTGTTGACTCTTGAGTTTCCTCTTAATTTTTGCTTCAAAGGGATGCTGCTTCATGTAACAGAGAGTTGACTTTTACTGACCTCTTACTGTTATTTGACATATTATTTCTACTATCCAACTCTTATTTCTACTTGCTTCGTCATTTAATCCTCACAGCAACCTTATGAGGTTAGTTCTTAGCTCCATTGAGGACACTGAAATGGAACTGCTTCAGGAATTCGCTAGGTCACACAGTGGTAAGTGTTGAGGAGAAAGTTGGACTTGAGTTATAGGATTTTGGAGTCTGGGCAGCTCTCAGCCAATACTTTCTAATCACACTAGGCATATTATAATTCATCTCATAATTAAACCCTTCCCCTACAAGTCAAAAATTCCTAAAAGACCAGTTTTCATGAGTACTACAACTAGCAGTATCACAGCTTTTAGCTATAAAAGGGCCCATTGGTTTTTGCCAGTTAAAGGTAACTGGCAAATTCATTATGTGACTTAAGGTGAAAGTGGATGACCCCTTGGCTGTCAAAGACTACCGGTGATTATACAGTGACCAAACTAAAAATTCTTTTTCCACAGTAAGAAATTTGGGTAGAAGGGAGCAGCCAGGCTCTCCCTTCACGTTTGTGCCTCTAGGCTAGGCCTGCAGAACTCGGTGCTTCTCCCAACCTCACTCTTCCAACCTAGCAGCTCCGTGACAATCAGTATCACATCATTTTAACCGAGTGTTCACAAAGCTTCCAAAGAGCAGCTCACAAAAGAAAAATGCGTTCTCTTAACTGTAACTGAGAGTTACATAGTGTGTTTCAAACGTTTTCATAAAATTTCTTGTTTGAATAAGCTTCTAGCCTCAGAGCAACACTCTGCATTTATGAGCACAGTCACACATTCCATGGTTGGGTAGTGTCCCGTCAAAACAGACTAATTGGGGAATATTTTTTAACTATTCCTTATTAGGAGGCCTCCTGTAAAGGTTTTGCCTGAAGTATGGCAGTTTACTACTGAAAGTGTGCAGAATGGTTATTGATGGAACAAAATAAACATTCCTAAAATGCATAATGACATACTAGTTTTATTTTATATCAGAAAACTAAATAGCTAATAAATCAAAGTCATGACTTCATAACTTTTTAGTTGAAGATAAACTAGGTATTTTACTTGTAGAGAATGACTTAAGTGGATACTTTTTTTTAAAATAAGTTAAAATATGGGCCGCGCAGCAGCTCACTAGGCTAATCCTCCGCCTGCGGCGCCAGCACCCCAGGTTCTAGTCCCGGTCGGGACCCCGGTTCTGTCCTGGTCGCTCCTCTTCCAGTCCAGCTCTCTGCTGTGGCCCAGGAAGGCAGTGGAGGATGGCCCAGGTCCTTGGGCCCTGCACCCCATGGGAGACCAGGAGAAGCACCTGGCTCCTGGCCTTGGATCGGCGCAGGGCGCCAGCCGTGGCGGCCATTTTGGGGGTGAACCAACAGAAGGAAGGCCTTTCTCTCTGTCTCTCTCTCATTGTCTAACTCTGCCTGTCAAAAAAAATTTTTAAAAAGTTAAAATATGAAATGAATACTACAGTTGGTGTCTGAACAGACAGGTACACATATGAGTGACATGTTTAAAACTTTGGGCTATAAAATACACAGTTACCTCACAATGGGTTGTCTACCCTGCAGGGTCCTGAGTAATAGTCTTGATGATCCCACCCTGTGGCAGTGTGGTTGGGGGGGTGGTTCCTTTGCATTACAGTAAGCTCATTACAGACTGCTTCAGAGAGCAATTGGCCCCTGAATCCTGTTTCTTTCTTTTTTATAACAATGTGTTTGTTATTTGCCAGCTCCTTCACAATGGAAAGGGCTCTGATGCGCTTGCAAAATGAATGCAAAAGAGCAAATTATTTTCTTGGCATTTTAAATGAGATGTTGCTATGGGAAAGTCTGAGATAAACTTCAAAACTCTCTTTTCCCTGGGGAAAAATAAATAGTAAAGTTGGCTACAAGGGCTATATAAGTACACCCCTGTTAAATATGAAATGTGTGCTCAACAGTACAGTGTATTGCATGTGCTTATAGAGTTGTTGCTGCTGTTGTTATTTTAGTGCCGCCACATGAAAAGTCTCTTAAAGGTTTTCTTGGCTTTGATCTTTTAAGTATGTTTTTTCATTTATGGTCATATTTGAAAATAACTTATTGAAGGCTTAAGATTTGTGCTTTGGGCAAGTTTTTGTTGTTTAATCTGTTGGTTTTAATTGAGGAACCACTCTTAGAAATAGTATGGTTTTGTAATCCAGCTGACTTGGTTTAGAATACTGATCCTCCGCTTAACTTCCTCTGTGACTTTGGGTAGCTTGACTCGCTGGGCCTCGATTACCCAAGCTGAACATGGGCCTAACACTTCTTCCCTCATGAGATTGCAGTCAGGATTAATGTGGATATCTAAAAGGCTGACTGCAGGGTAGGGGTGGAGGAAATAGATGGTAGCTGCTGCCAGCTTTATTTTCAGCAGGGCCTCATTGGCCCAAGCTGTGGTTGTGGAACGCCAGCACGGAAAGCTGCACTGTAGGTCTAGGCAGCCTTCAGCTCTCAGCTTCTCCTGAAGAGCCGCCTTGCTCTGGCTCCCTGTGGACCACAGTGCAATGTGCAGGTCATCCCCTGCTTTCCAGAATTCCTTCTGCCCACTCCCTCCCAGTCTTTCCACTGAAACCTGCATCTTATTCAGCCCTTTGATTTTAGTCTGTACTACAAGGTTCTCTGGACTTCTAGTTGACAGCACAAAATTAACAGTTCAGTCGTTTTTCTGTGCTCCCTCTATTCAAATCTTCTCCAACCAAATTGGTATCCTGTAGTTTTCTCACATTATTCCACAATTTTCTGGCATAGTACCAAAACAGAGAGAAAGATCTTAAAGCAGGCACATTGGTGACGTTCCTAGAACAAGAGCATGGACCTTCTGATACATTTAGTTTGAGGATAGATGAACTACCCTGAGCATCCACCATGGCACTGTACTCACATCAGTCACTAGAGAACAGTCATAAGATTCTGTTTAATTGGGGAGGGACCAAACTATCCAGTGATGAAAATACAGTGAAGAGAGGAGGAAATACGTTAGATTCCTGAGGTCATGAGACCTGGATTCAGGATCAACTATAAGTGCATGACCTTGGGAAAGTCACCTAACATTAGCTAAGAAATTGGGCTAGGAAAGGGAGACGGGAGGAAGGAGTAAACTAAATAAAATCTGACTCTGAAGATTCAGTCTTAGCTCTAGAACTGACTCTGCCTATGTATCCATGAGCAAGGCATGCATCTCTTCATGTCCCCCATCTCTAATGTGAGATTGACAAAATCCATCTCAGGATTATTAGGAGTAAATTAGAACATGCCTGTGTCGAAGACCTGCAAATTGTCAGCATAATTAAATGCTGTGTTTGGTCTTAACTAAACCTCTGTGGATCTACATTGCCTCAGTTGTAATTTGAGAGATTTGTTAGACAAGTACCAAATCCCATCACGCTCTGTCCCATCAGCTCATGCTATTGCTACAAAGAACCAGGTGGCTTATCAAGACCAGGTTTGAGGGGCTGGGAGTCCAAGTTCAGAGTGTGACAGTGTGGTCAGCTTCTGGTGATGGCACTCTTAGGACTGCCCTCTTCTCATTGTGTCCTCAGCCTCTCAGGTCCTCTGCACAAGGGCACTAATTCCATTCGAGTCCTCATGACTTCATTACCTCCCAAAGACCTCACCTTCCAATACTGATATATTGGGAGCTACATACAAACCTGGGGAAGAGCACAGTTAAAGACATGCACTGCAATTCTCTGTCAGTCACCTCAGGAAGAGGGTAGTAATAGGTAGAGAATGGATATTGTTATCTTAAAGCCCCCCTGGGGTTTCCTGAAATAACTATAGCAAGAAAAGAGCTGAATGAACTGACTACATTAAATAAGGCATTAATCAAGTGCATTTTATTGTTCACATTGTGGCTTTACGTCTCAGTGAGATGACAGCAAGCATCTGTGGCGTCTCTCCCTGGGTTGAGCACTCTGCTCTGCCCAGTGGGAACTTTGCATGGAGGATGCTCAGACACCTCAGTGGTGACTTACAGCAGCTTAGGACCTGTCAGCTCAACAGGAGACTTCACAGACAGAAGGCACCATATTCCATAATGCGTATGTCAGGTTTGTCTTCACCCTAATGTTAAACAGGTTCCAGGAGAATCTAACATTGATTCACCCCATTTTTCAGAGAAGGATTCTGCCTATGATCTGTTGCCAGTTTGGATTTTTGTATTTGAAGTTCTGTGATTTCTAAAGGAAACGCAAATTTGGCTTTCTTTTCATTCATTCTATACACACAAATTTGATCTGAGCCTTTCTGTCTGGTTTCTGGGTAAGGGTTACAGTGCCTTGTTTGTCTGGCGCACGGTGATGTTAGCAAACGTTTCCAAGCTCGCGCGGGCCTAACCCAAACCTCTGCATGATGAGGCTGAGTGTCTGCTGGTAGCTCAGCAGCTGAGGAGCATTGCAGAGGACGAGGTTGCTGAGAAGGCCTGCTCTGCTCGCCAGTGATCAGGGGGAGCCTCCAGCTCATCATTAGAATCCACTGGTGCGTCCCAAAATCCAGCCTTGTCGGTCTTCGGAGGACTCCCTTGCTGGCTCGCCAGGATTCCCCTGAGACACTCCCCTGCTGGCTCCCTAGGGGTCTCACTGTGCTCAGAAGAGGTGATAAATGGTGCCCTACAGCATTTACCAGAATGTTTGGCAAAACTGGAGGATCATACCATCTTCCACAGACACACACATTTAGGGTTTGGGCTTCCCCCAATCTTTAAGTGTTTCATCCATAATATCTTTAAGAAAATTGAAAGTGTAAGTAGATAAGGCAATGGAAAATCTGATTTGGTTGATCATTTCTTTTTTTTTTTTTTTAAGATTTAGTTATTCATTTAAAAGAGTGACACAGAAAGAGGAGAGGCAGAGAGAAAGAGAGATTTTCCAACCGCTGGTTCACTCCCCAATTGGCAGCAACAGCCGGAGCTGCGCTGATTTGAAGCCAGGAGCCAGGAGCTTCTTCCAGGTCTCCCACGTGGGTTCAGGGGCCCAACCACTTGGGCCATCTTCCACTGCTTTCCCAGGGCATAGCAGAGAGCTGGATCGGAAGTGGAGCAATCAAGTCTCAAACTGGCACCCCTATGGGGTGCCAGCACTTCAGGCCAGGGTGTTAACTCTCTGCGCCAGAAGCACCAGCCCAGTTGATCATTTCTGAGTTTACTTTAAGTCTGTGTAAGTTTAGTTTAAATTTTCACATTTGTTTCAATAAATACTTGGATTTAAGAACCACATTTGATACCATAGTTGATACTCTAGCAGCAGATGATAAATGAGAGAAAGTAAAACTGTTCTTAACAGAAAATATAATGTAATAAATGTATATTGGCTCCTTAAGCTTTTTGGAAACATGAGGGATTTTTTTTTTATCAAGGTCTGCTTTTTCTTGAACTCTGATTCTTGGAATTCATGTTTTTGGCCCAAATTGTCTTGCGTATCTGTTCTGTGAAAGTTAGTTGACTCTTTTTGGATTTATATATTAAACATTGGGATTCAGAGTTTTGACCCTGTAACTCTTTCTTGACACAAAAGGATTTCATGGGAGTCTATCTTAAGATGAATCTCCTCTGGAGTAAAGAAAAACAAAATAATGTACACACACAGACATGCACACAAATATGCATTAATCCTCTGTGGATTCACAGAAAATTACTGAAAAAAGAGAAGAAATCTACTAGAATCTATTAAAATGACTGATAATCCCAGTTCTTAGTATTTTGAAGTAGGCATTGAGCAGTAATTATGAACATTCCTAAAAGATGTCAATAGTAGCATTGTTCTTTAATCTCTCCATCAGAACAGAGCACTTACAGTATCACAGTCAAAATCCCAGGGATGGCCGCTGCCTCAATAGCAGATATCTCCCAAAGCACCAGATATTAGCAGGTGAGGCAAGCCACCGGAAGTAAAGAGGGCTCAGTATGCGGTCCACATTGGGGCAGCACAGGACAGCAAGGGGAAGGAAGGAGCTACAAGCTGTTTGCCCAGCTAAAAAGTGGGCAAAGACAGTAGAGGAGGAAGGCACACAAAGTAGTAAACCATATTTTAAAAAAAGAAATAATAAAATAATAAAGAGAAAGAAAAGAGAGCTCTGTAGAATCATGAAGTAAACTGTCCTAGACTATCCTTTACAAAGTATGGGAAAACAGTTTATGTTTTTATAAAAAGTAATGTGAAAAATTTTAAGCCAAGTTTTTATAATAAAAGGAGTAAGGGGCAAAATAGTGTTCCTGCAATGAAAACATTCCCCCCAAAAGTCCACCAAATAGATGGAAACTATAAACCCTTGTTTCAGAACAAGCTAGACAGAGGGTAGCAAAGACGTGATCAGCAGTTGATGGGTTGGCCAGCCGGGATTGGAGAGTCTGTAAAGCCCATGTGCTGTTGGCTACACATTGACTCTCACCTGGTTGGCATCTGCCCTTGGACATCCTGCAGCCCTGCACACGCAGCATCCTCTTGTGTCTTGCCCCTGAGAGCCCTTGGCTTCCTTCCACGCCTCCATCATTGCTGCCACCACCGCACACTGCAGTCGCTGTAAAGCCCTCCAGCTGGGCTCGTGCCCCCCAGCTCAGCCCCTTCCTCCCTCTGTCAGAATGCTCTGTTCACCTTCACTTCTATTTCTGACACTTGTTGTCCAGAGAAGTCCACCATGGCACAGAGTAGCATTTCCTGTGCAGATCTGGCCCGGCCTACCTCTTCAGTCTCGCCATTCGACCCAGTAGCACGCCCTGCACTTCCCTATGGCTTCTGGGACTTTGTGCTCTTCCATTTCATGTCATTCTCTCCTTACCCCATCTTCCATTTCGCCCTTACTGCCGGGTGACTTCAAACCTCATGATTCTTCTCTGCCTTCATAAGCACTCCCTGCTTACTCCCGTTGCAGGTAGCACGTACATAGTGCGATGTATTCCCCTTGTCTGGCTGCCCCACCGTAGGCCGTAAACTGCACCTTACTCACCATCAGATCCCTAGAATCTAACCTGTGCACGTTTGTTTTCATGCATGCATAAAGTACCCTGGTGGTTTTTAGTGAAGACATGGTTACTACAGTGGAGCTAAGGCTAGGACACTATCTGGGATCCGATTGATAGTCCTTCCTTATTAATGAGATTCCAGCCCTCTGAGAAATTAAATAATTACATGAATGCTCTTGAATTTCTGAAATAAATGCAATAGTTGCTTTCCGGTGTACTAATTTGTAACAAGGAAACACAGCTTTCCCAAAATTTCAAATATGTGATGAGAATCTTACCTTTTATAATTGAGTGGAAATTCCCTGAGAAATTTTCGAAGTTTTCTAATGCTTTTTCCTATAAAACCCAGGGGAAGATTTTCTTTTTTCTCCTTTTCTGTGGCTGTGTATCAGTTTCTTCACCTTGTGCAAATGCTTACAGTGACTTTGAATTAATTAAAATGATTAAATGAGAAACTGAAAAATATCAAATGACCTTTATTATACAAATATATTTGTATTTAAACATTGCCTAAGAACAGGTGGTTAAACCCAAGAAGACCACAGATGAATCTGGTGGGCAAATTGTGAATGCAAGACATGATCTCCCATTTTTTTATTTGTTTCTAGATGTACTGACTAAAATTCAGTTAGCATTATCCTTATGTACCCCAGCCGTCATCAGACAGCTTTTAAATCTGCCTCCATGCTTTAATGAAGAGGGACAAAATTCTAATATTCACGAATGCTGACAGTGATCTGAGAGACGGGACTAATGCTGTCAAAGCCTCGTACTACCCTATTGCAGATACTCTTCAGATGGTCTCTTCCCCTGCTTGGGGACTGGCCATTTTCTTCGTTGAGCCTGAGCCCTCTGCTCTGTGTTTTCCAGTGTCTGGCCCCTTTCTGGTCCGTAGCAACCTCCTGTGTCCCCTTTTCCTAGGGTTCCTTCTTAGGAATAACCGTGTGAAAGCTGTCTTTGTTTCCCCAGTTCCTTCTCTTACTTTGCCTTCACCTCAGGGGTACGTGATGAGCAGCCTGCTTGTCACTGCTTTGCTCACAGACCTGGAGCATTTGAAGCCCTGTCGACTCTCGTAGCCTCGGAAAGCGCCGTCCAGCCTGACAGAATTCCACCCAGATTTCCCATCAGTGGGATGCTCTGGCCTCCCTGTTGTTCCTGCTCTCTGGACACAAGCGTATCTCAAGAGTTTCTGTCTTTGAAACCAGTTTTCTAATTTAAATCTTTTAGCAATATTCTCCAAAAGAGTATTTATTTTCTTTTCAGTCTTTCCTTTAATATTTCTCTTGGCCTGTATTTATGACTGCATTATTAATATGCAGCATAGTTAGATGGAGTAAAATGCATTGCTTTTTTTAATATTATTATTTGACAGAATTAGACAGTGAGAGAGGGAGACAGAGAGGAAGGTCTTCCTTCTGTTGGTTCACCCCCCAAATGGCCGACACGGCCGGAGCTGTGCTGATCCGAAGCCAGGAGCCAGGTGCTTCCTCCTGCTCTCCCATGCGGGTGCAAGGCCCGAGTACCTGGGCCATCCTCCACTGCCTTCCCGGGCCACAGCAGAGAGCTGGCCTGGAAGAAGAGCAACCAGGACTAGAACCCGGTGCCCATATGGGATGCCGGCGCCGCAGGCGGAGGGTTAACCAAGTGAGCCATGGCACCGGCCCCGTAAAATGCATTTCTTAAAATTGTAATCTATAAAGCAAAGCCTACCTGGGATATGGAGGAGCCGGAATCCTGCCAAGATATGTGCTTGGCAGAGTTTATATTTGAAGCTTGATTAACCATGAAAGGGAAAGATGGTTTCAATTGTTTAAAGCTCAATTTCTCAGTATGACATGCAATTCTTATTGAAATTCATGTGAGCAAAGTTTACAAATACGTTAGTGTAGCAGGTCTTTAATATTTCTTGGCATTGAGACTTTGTTTTAAGGGAATATCTGGCTATTTTAAGGGAATTAAATACACTGATATGTCATATCATTATTGAAAAATATACCCTTCTTACCTATTGCTACTTACTATAATGGACAAAAGGAACACAGAATTTGCAAGCACAGCACTAATGGTGAGCATGTAGATGTTTATAATATGTCTTTGAAATTTTTTATTTGTTTATTTGAAAGAGTCACAGAGAGAAAGGTAGAGACGCAGAAAGAGATCTTCCATCTCTTGGTTCAATCCGGGTGGTCTAAATGGCTGGAGCTGGGCTGGGTCAAAGCAGTAGCCTGGGATTCCAGGTCCCCCATTTGGGGTGGCAGGGGCCCGGCAATTGTGTCGCCTTCCTCTGCTCTCCCAAGCACATCAGCGGGAAGCTGATTCAGAAGCGGAGTACTGGGGACTCCAACCAGAGCTCATATAGGATGCAAATGTCAGACGTAAGCTTAACCCACTGCGCCACAACGCCTACCCCTATTGTGTTCATTTTAAAAGCATAGTGAAAGTGAAAGAGATTGTTCATCAGTTGGTTCATGTCCCAAATGCCTACAGCAGCCAGGGCTAAGGTAGGAAATCCAGGAGCTCATTCAGGTCTCCCATGTGGATAACAGAGACCCGGGTAGGTACCTCCACCATCACTTGTAAATAACAGGAAGTTGGAATCAGGAGTGGAGCTGGAACTTGAATCCAGGCACTCCAGTGTGGAATGCAGTCATTCTAAGTGGTGTCTTAACGGCTGCTCCGAACACAGGTCCCAGATTGTCTTTTTAAACAAAACATAGACATGGATTTACCTGCAGTCTGCCTTTTGAGTAGATTCTGAATTTAAGAATCAGTTCCTCTGTGGTGACATATTAGTGTTTAGAAATGAACTCGTACCAACCCAGGCAAAAACAAGAAATACCCAAGTATATTTTTATATCCTGCATTAGTTATAATGTATTTTACAATATTTAAACCTTGCCTCCTCTACTTATTTCATTTTGTTTTCTGCAATGCCTCGGGGACCCAGTAAGCAAATCTTCTTTGTAAAGTGGACTTTTGTTCCTTTATCGAGCATACTTTCATCAATCTTGCTTTGTCTTTCTATCTACTACGCAGTGGGATTATCAGATTACTTCCTACCTATGCAATTCCTGTTGCTGTTGGTTTTGAAATCTAAGAAATTGAGATGATATTTTGACAACTTGAGTATTTTCTTAGTACTAATAGTTCCTCTTTGTGCATAGACATTGAATATAATTATTATGCTAGGTACCCTGAAATTAGAGAACACCAAAGATTTTGACCCACAGTTAAATGAATGAACAAAAATGGTTTGATTTTTCAATTTTACTATGTTCAGTATTTAATAAACCATTGTTTGTCACCTCTCATTCATTACAAAAGCTGTTAAATTAGTTGCTGCTACCTACATTGTACATAAAGTGACAGAAATAATTAATTGGGTTGGAGCAACATTTTAACTGATGCATCCCAGGATTAGTATTTTCAGTTGTAGTTTTGATTCAACTATGGAACTTCTGGTTAAATTCATTATTTTCTTTTATTAAAAATACTATCTTTTAACATAATTCTGCTGAACTAGGGAGGTATAATCACTAACAAAATTATTCAAAAATTATATTGTAAATGCTTAGTATACTGTGGTCATAAACACTGTAATTATGTTTTCAGTGAATAAATTGTTAGCCTAAAATAGAAAGAACTGTTACTTGAATTAGGACAGTTTCTCTTGATATTTTGCAAATCCTTAGCCAGCTGTGAATATACAGCTAAATAGTACTACATTTCACAGAAAAAAACAATTTATCATTAGGTTTTGCAATGGAAAAATGCAACTTGTGGAAATAGATAAATTCACAAAGTACTGAAGTGTTCTATATAATGTGTTTTAGGGGTTTTTTGGTTGGTTGTTTTTAAAAATAGATTGAAACCACTACCTTCACCAGTCCTGTTTTATTGTTCACCCTCTTTCTCACCATTAGACATACTATATAAAAACTTGTTGAATTTGCTCACTGTCATTTTCCACTCACTAGGCTATAAATTCCAAGGAATGAAATTCTGGATTTCTTCACTGCTAAATTTTCAGATCACAGTTCCTGACACATAGAAGGAACTTAGAATATATGTGTCAGAAATATGGGAAAATGGACAAGTAGGTTAATTTCATTTTGGATCTTTTTACTTAAGGTATTCCGATCATTTTTTCATGTTAGTAAGGAGTAAAATGTGTTCTTAGAAAAGAAATCACAGAGCATGGATGCATGAGTTTGCATTTATATATAAATCAAATCTGATGAAGATATTTTAGTACCTCCGTGCTTGTTAAAGTGAGACTGTAGATTCTGTGCTCTGATCCACTTGGGTTTCTTGGTTTTGTTTTGCCCTGGGGGTGGGGTGTTACAGAGGACCAAAGCAAGATAGTGTACTTTATTCTTTCAAATGCATGTTGATGCCACTCATTGTGAAAAGCCCTCTTGAAACTGAAGAATATTCAGCATCAGTGAGGAACATGGTAGACAGCATTTGTGTTGGTAAGTAGTATGGCAGGTGGTAGTACAGTAGCAGCCCCCGTGTGGAGCAGGAGGCTCCCTGGCGCATAGTAGGATCAGAAGCGAGGGCACGGTTGGGGCAGGAGCCTCGGGTCCCTCTGGAGGGCAGTGAGAGGAGTCAAGGGCATAATCAGTGTCCCACTCCCTTGTTACTTTAGCTGGCAATTTGCTCAGATACGTATTCAGAAACATAGGAAATCTGATGCTGAGTTGGGATCATTGAGTAAAAGAAGAATCCTGTAGTTTGGTCATTTTCAGTCACGTTGTTGCCTCTACTCTGCAACCCTACCCACTGCAGGTAGCTGCTGTTGAAGAGCTGCTCTTCCTTTATATCTGTTACACAGCTCCTTTTATCCAAGCAGAATTAGACTTGATACTCACCAGGGCTTACACTGGAGTAGAACAGGAAAATTCAATTCTTCCAGCTTTTAAAATGGAATTATAAATTATAAATCTGTTCTGCCACATTCTAGTGGCTCCGTTAGCTATCTTGTACTCCTACTTTTTTTTTTTTTAAATCTTTTTCTTTCTTTTCTTTCTCTCTTTTCTTTACTTTCTTATGTGTGTGTATGCCCGAGATTTTACTGAGGAGATGAATGGTCAGCCGTGCAGGAGTTCTGGCGTTACTGTAGTCTGGTCAGTTCTGCTTTCTCCTCGAGTCTCTTAAGCCCTGCCATTCTTGCCACTTTCTCTTCTGTACTGATCTTCACAGGGAGACATGCCAAAGGCAGGCCTGACAGGGAAATTCATTACTTTGGGACTACGGTTTCCAAAACCGGTTTTTAACAAAACCATTAGTAAAATTATTATACTGGAGCTGTGATGGTGCACTGATTCATTGTTGTGCTTCTTTTAGGAAATTATAGAACTGGGTATCTGAACAGTTAAGAGTCGATGGCCTAGACTATATACTCTCATATTGCTAAGTGCGGGTGGACGTTGTGGCACAGCAGGGTAAACTGCCTTTTGGGATACTACTTGTCATGTTGGAGTGCCTGGGATCAAGTCCCGCTCATCACTTCCTATTCAGGTTCTCCTTAGTACCCCTGGGAAGCAGCAGATAATGGTTTAAGTGCTCTAGTCCCTGCCCCTCACCCACGTGAGAGATCTGGATGGAGTTCTGTGCTTTGCCTTCAGCCTGGCCCAACCCCAGCTGTTGGCAGACATTTGGGGAGTGAACCTCCAAGGAATGGAAGTCTCGCGCGCTCGCTCTCTCTCTCTCTCTCTCTCTCTCTCTCTCTCCTTACCCCCTCTGTTACTCTGCCTTTCAAATAAATAAATCTTTTTTAAAAAAATTGTCAAGTGACCCCTGACCAAATCTTAACTATTTCTAGGGTTTTTATATTTTTCTTGAGTACTGAGTTGAAACATTTGCTTTAAGCAAATCTTGAATGACACAGCTCCTTGCAGTCACTGGATAAAGAAGAGGTGGGTTTGGAAAGGTTTTTTGGCTTTCTAAGATGTTACCTAACACACTAAGAAGTAGCCTTTTCATCTCAGGTAACTTTTCTTTGATTCTGTATCCATTTTTAATCAAGTAAGTAAACTTTTTAAAAACTAATACATGGTGGTGACAGAGTTGAGCCTAGGGAACAAAAGATTAAGCAAACTGAACTTGGAGAGTTTTTAACTTGAGTGTGTATCAGAACATATCCAACAAAGTCCCCACCATCACTTTCCCCCCACTTATCCTCATACTTCTTGCTCTCCCCAGAGACAGCAGAAATATACCATCCTAAGATGTTAGTAATAGGGGAGATTGGGTATGGACTACATGAAACTCTACTGTCTTTACAGTGTTTTCTGTAACTCCAAAACTTTTAAAACAAAATTTATTTTAAAAATATTCTTTACAAAATTGTATTCAGTACCTACTCTGTCCTCAGCACTTTTTGATCAGCATTGCAAATATTGGTTCTTTATGAATCCACTTCACATACTTGGATCAAAGTATGTTCTTTAAGTATCTGTTGTGTTCCAGACAGCACCACAGCTGCCTGGATGGGTAAGATACAGTTGTCCTCAAGGGACTCCCAGTCCATAAAAGGCAGGTGGCGACACGCCTCAGGGGGTAAGTGCTGTACTAGAATCTGGAGCTTGTCCTGTGGGAAACCAGGGCTAGGGATTACTTTGCTAAAGTGAAAATGAAGCTAATTGTAACAAAGGAGCAAACTGACAGCCACTCACCACCAAAGGAAATTAAACAAATATTTAACAGTCAGAGGGTGATAGCACAGCATAGTGATGTTCAAAAGAAACAATAAAACCAGCTGTATCCAGTGGTGACTCATTCCAAGTAGAACAGAAAGATTGTAAGGGCCCAGCAGGGGGCAAGTTCAGTACTCATATGAATCAGTAGTTAGTTTCTTCAGGAACTGATGGGAAACAGGAAAATCTTAAGAATATAACCTGCCAGAACCAAAAAGGAATATTTCTGTTTTCCTCAATGAAAATCTCATTTTTACTAAAATATCTAATTCTGTTCTGATTTAGTCACTTTTACCTGTTGGTGCAGAGAATCATCTAAGTTAGGCATACCAAAAAAAAAAAAAAAAAAGAGGATCCAGAGAACCAAAAAAAGCATAAACATGGAAAAGAAAAGCTACCTTTAAAGCCATAAGATTGCTTAGTGTAGAAAAAACATGTCCACCTTAATAGTTTTCATTTTAACTGTAAGGTTACTGTCAGCACAGTGGCAAAATGTGTTTTGAACAGAAGTAGAAGGAAAGACCTTAGATTTAGCAAAATAGCATACAACTAAACACAAGAAAGAACTTCCTAGAGTAAGCAAAGCAAACACTTTAGAGCCGTGTCAGGCGGAAGCTGCCTTTGATTTGGAGGGATGTCCAGCTCTTTGTTGTGGGACTAGAGACAGATAATTGATTGTTTCCAACTCTTCAGATAAATAGTATACTCTTTGGTTTGAAAATTATACTCGGTGCTAACAACATTTTAGCAAGTGTATGAAATAACTGTTCTGTGATCTTAACAATCTTAATACATAAATATGACGGATTTGGATTTGGGTTTTGATCTTCCCAAAGGAAAATTAAATCCATCAAAGCAAAGAAGCCCAGCTGGCACAGGCACTTCACAGCTTCAAAAGAGATAGGGTTTTCTTGTAATATATTCTGTCCTCAACTCCTTGTTTGAGCTTTAACGTTTCTATCTTTCCAAATGCTACTCTGGCCAGTCCACCTGCATCAAGTGAATAATAGCTTTCTACGAGTAGTCACAGTTCTTCTGTATGTAGATGTACGAGTGCCCATCATTAGAAGTAAATTTTTTGAAGACTCAGGCTTCCCTTTTTCATTTGAACTGATTACTTGGTGCTTCCAGAGCTTTGCTTCTCAGATACTTCCTATTTCGTAGTCACACTATGTTCTTAGCATTTGTTTCCACTAATAAAGAGTACAATTAGCCTTTTTAATGCTTAGTTCAGTCACAATTGAAGTCCCCCTAATGGTGAGGGATTGGTCTTTCCAAGGCGGAGAAGGTGTTTTTAATTATTCATTCCTCAGTGTGTTTCTCATTCCTCAGCTGTGCTTTATTATTCAAAGGTTAATGCAAACTGAGAAGAGGATAATGAAATCTCCGTGGCAGCCAGCAGCCCTACTATTAGCAGACTGTACAGTGGGGCTGGGCAGGGTGAGTTATTTCCACCAAAAGCGAAAACTACTAAATCCCTCAAACACAGCCCACTGTGACAGGAAATATTGAAGAATACTACAAATTCATGGTATTTAAATAGCAGATCTTCTGTAAAATCTGTGTTTTGCTCACAGAGATGGAAGGGGCCGAAGTCTGAAAGACAATAATAATAGCTACTGTAGAAAATCGGTGTAGATTCCATGACTGATGAATTTTGTACAACAGTAAATCACCACATTGGGTGTAGAAGTCACTTTTGTAAATGTTTCATGAGGGCAGACTGCAAAATCTCACATGAAACCTCCAGCCAAAGGGTCCATGCTTAGATAACTAAGAAACTGAATGGTGGACCAAGACATAGTGTGAGGTGCTGGCATGACTCCACTCTTGAGGGCATTGAGAGGAAAACGTTCCTTGATCTTATCCTTTCATTTGCCTCTCTTTGGAAAATATATATTCCTGTGGGTATGGAATCAGGAGTTTTGTAGAAAAATATCCTACCCCGAGGATCTCTATGAGACCTCAGTGGAAAGAAAGGGTCATCAAAGAAGGATACTCTTCTCTGAAGGGAGGAGAGAACATCTACTTTGCTTATGGCTGTGTCCAAATACCAATGGAGTCTAAGGTCACAAAAGGCTTCCAAAGCCTTGGCAGCCCATGGCGAGAGCCTCGGATGGTCACTGACATCATAAATGGGAGTGTTGATTGTTAAACAAACAACGGAAGTCACTGTGCACTTGCTCCCCATGTAGGACCTCTGTTCTTAATGAATTGTAATTTGAGAACCGATTGCCAATTTTCTCCCCAAACTGTACTCTATATGTTGTGTGTGGGGGTGGGTACAAATTGTTGAAGTCTATGCTTTGCATGGAATTGGTCCTCTGTATATAAAGTCATACTAAAAATGAGCCATAATGAAGAAGGAGATGAGAGAGGAAGAGGGAGGTAGGATGGGAGCTGGGGGGAGGGGGTTGGGGGAAAGAACCACTATATATTCCTAAAGTTGTATCTATGAAAAACGCATTCATTAAATAAAAACTTTAAAAAAGTTTTGTAGACCTTTAGGAAGATGACAGAAATACTGATCAATCACTGGGGCAGAATAGGGAGCCAGGACACAATGTCGATGAATATTCCGGCAGCCGAAATGTCAGCCTCTGTCACTGAGTACCTGGAGTACCTGGGTACCTGGAGTTTTTGTTTTTAACACAAAGCCTGATATTTTTCATGAAAGCCACTGGAAGATATTAGGAAGTCCAAGTGTATGATACTGACTGGGGTTTAAGGAGGGAAAAGGTAAGTGGAGCAATTTCAGTTGAGAATGATAATCCCAGTTCACATCATTGTGGTGAAGGTTAAAGATGATGCGTGTGAAAGTGCTTTGTGAACTCCAAGCCCATCCAGAGTTTAAGTACTGTTAAATAAAGAGCCATGTAAACCATCTGCATATTATTTGAATCTTGCTAGCTAAATTACTAAGTGTTTAGATGGTGTTAGGATGTACATGCTTTCTGCAGACTCTAGGATCTCTAATCTGCTTTTTTATTGGCATTTGTAAGTGTAGCCAATTTCAGTCTGTTACGCAGAACTATAGGGAAATTGATGCTGACATAATTTAATTTATTATGAGTGCTGCTGTGGTCTTTCATTTCTCCTGCTCCCAGTCTGCACTAAGCCATGTTAGGAATGCTGTGAGGGAAGTAAGAGGAACTTGGGAATGCTTATCCAGGTGTGACACTCAGGCCCATCCTTGACTATGTAGCCAGGACCAAGCCGCCGAACCTCTTGGATTCCAGGTGTGGGCGTTTGTCGTGGTGGTGAAGATGCCCATTAAGACGGCCACATCCATATTGGAGTAACGGAGTTGGAGTCCCAGCTCAGCTCCCAATTCCTGCTTCCTGCTAATGCAGACCCTGGCGGGTAGCGAGTGATAGTTTCACTAACTAGGTGTCTGCCCCTAGTTGTGGGAGATCTGAATTGAGTTACTAGCTTTTGACTTTGGCCTGACTCCAGCCCTCACTGATGTGAACCAACAGATAGTAGCACTCTCACTGTCTCTGCCTCTCAAATAATAATAAAAAAAAAACAATTCAGATTACACTTAGGCCTGTCAACTTGGAATGTATACACAGATCACCTGGAGATCTTGTTAAAAACGTAGGTTGTGGGATTGTGGTGCTGGTTAAAGACCTGGCCTGCGGCACTAGCATCTCATATGGGCGCCCGTTCAAGTCCCAGTTGCCCCACTTCTGATCCAGCTCCCTGCACCTGGGAAGGCAATGGAAAATGGCCCAAGTGCTTGGGCCCTGCAACCACACGGGAGACCCAGAAGAGGCTTCTGGCCCCTGGCTTCAGATCAGCTCAGCTCTGACCGCTGCTGCCATTTGGGGAGTGAACCAGTGGATAGAAGATTCTCTCTCTCTCTCTCTCTCTTTCAAATAAAATAAATAAATAAACATAAAAAGGTCCACTTCCTGAAATCATTTAAAAAAGAAAAAAAGCTCATTTCGTAGGTCTGCCTCAAGCCGCTCAGTGAATGCTGGGTCTGTGATAGTGGTTCTGGCACAGTGGTTCCAGATGTGGATTCGATTCTGATTTGTGTGGCCTGGATTAGCACCATTGCTGTGGCTGCCAGTGATGATGATGATTAAGTTCTGGAAGCAATTCAAACTTTTTTTTCCCCAGCAGCTGACCCCCTTCGTTCAAAGGATATGGGCTGGAGTCGGGTGCAGTAATGCAGCAGGCCATGCCACCACCTGGGAGGCCAGCCTCCCATATCAGAGCGCCAGTTCAAGTCCTGCCTCCTCCATTCCTGATCCAGCTCCTTGATAATGGGCCTGGGAAGCAACATATCATAGCTCAAGTATTTGTTTACCCGCCACCGATGTAGGAAGCCAGGGTGGAGTTCCTGTCTCTTAGCTTCAGCCTGACTGAACCCTGACTGTGGCAGACATTTGGGAATTGAATCAGCAGATGGAAGACATCTCACTTTGTCTCTTCCTCACCCTCTATTCATCCCACCCGCCCCCCATCACTTTGCCTTTCAAATAAATATATTTAAATCATGTGCTGGTGACACAGAAGCACATGCATGATGAGGTTTCTCTAGTTGAACCTCAGGAGAGGAGGAAGCAGAGAACTTAATGACCATCACAGGTAGAGCAACACATTGAAAAACCATCGGTCTGTACAGCATATTTCCAGCTCCTTATGGGCATTTGAGGATGTACATGATCACTCATCACCAGCCTTCCAGGCAAATGAGTATTGATTGTTCCTCCTGCTTTTTGTTCTTTCGTAAAGTATACCCCCATCTTCCTGCACCTGTGTGGTCTGCTCTACCTTTCCAGCCCTGCTTGATTGTCCCTCCTAGCACCTTTTTATGAACCCTGTCTCTGGAGTAGGTGCAGCTGACATCAAGACCACCTGCAGGACTCGTCCACCTGCTTATCTCTGTGGGTATGATGTTTTCTTCTCTGACCACCGCACAGATGAGATGTGGCTCTGCTAAGACAGGGGCAAGAAGCACCCCCCCCAACAGGGGGTGCCCATAGTATCTACCCCCCACCCCGCCTCATAGTATCTTAACCATGAATCCTGTGGGACAGACACAGCTGCTGCCTACAGGGGAAACCACTGGAGGGTTTAGACTGTTCTTGATCTTGCTTGCATCACAGTTCCATGCCCTGCACATAATAGGCACTGAGGCAGAGGGGGGTGTCTATTGAAAATAAGACTCAGCACCCCACAGCCAGTGTTTGGGTCCTGTGGAGGTCTTCATTTCCTGAAGTAATCATAGGAAAGCTTTGGATTCAGTTAGCATCCCTTTGTTGGCAGTTAGCCAATATCATTTAGTGCTGGGTCAGTATTTGTAGGCTCTTTTTTAACCACTTAGCATCTCTTTCCCTCTGCAAGATTGACATTTAGCCATCTCTTCTTGAGGCAAAGAGAGTGTGTCGTTGTTTGTATTAAAGTGTTAATATATAGTATCATGGAGGTGAGTGGATTAATTTTATTGACCTAGTGCTGTCTCAGAAGTTGTTGTAGGTTGGAAAGTGCAACACTGAAGCTATTATTTAATGAATTAAGAGCCAAGAAAGGTGGACTTTATCAGTCATTTGTTGCTTTCATGAGCTCAGCATTTAAGGGAGAGAAATATGGGAGACAAAGGGAGGTATTAAAATATCATACAGGAGCTACACAAGAGGCGAATTAGAGTGCTTAAAGAGAAAATCTTCTATTTTTTTTTTATTTGACAGGTAGAGTTATAGACAGTGAGAGAGAGAGAGAGAAAGGTCTTCTTTCTGTTGGTTCATTTCCCTAATGGTCGCTACAGTTGGCGCTGCGCCGATCCGAAGCCAGGAGCCAGGTGCTTCCTCCTGGTCTCCCATGCGGGTGCAGGGACCCAAGGACCTGGGTCATCCTCCCTGCCCTCCCAGCAGAGATCTGGACTGGAAGAGGAGCAACTGGGACTAGTACCCCGCACCCCAACCGGGACTAGAACCCAGGGTGCCAGCGCCACAGGTAGAGGATTAGCCAAGTGAGCCACAGCGCCAGCCAAAATATTCTATTTCTATGTCCCTTCCAGGGGTCAAGGAAGAGATGAGCTGCAGAACTCTGATTTAACTTTTCAAGTTTCTCCCTTAACCTGGTAATAATAATAATAATAATAATAATTATAGCATAAACTTAAGTTTTAACCCTTGCTATTTGCAAAGCATCATTTTAAGCACTTTACATATTTTAACTTAATTTAGTGCTCTATGACTTTACGAGATTGCCACTCAGATGAGAAAACCTAGATTATCAGGAAGCTCAGTAGGTTTGAGTCTTGTGGGACAGGGTTTTAAGCTACTGTTTGGAGTGCCCACGTCCCATATCAGAGTTCTGGTTCCACCCGCACCTCCATTTCTGATTCATCTTCCTGTTAATACAAACCTTAGGAAGCAACAGATAATGGCTCAAGTACTTGGGCACTGGCCACCTACATGGGAGACCGAGATGGAGTTTTTGGCTTCTGGTTTTGGCTTGGTCCAGCCCCAGCTGTTAGAGGCATTTGGGGAGTGAATTAGAGGATGGAAGGTCTCACTCTGTCTCTGTCTCCCTCTGATGCTCTGCCTTTTGAATAAATGAACATTTTTTTAAGTGAAATAACTTGCTTGAAGTTACACAATAGGTAGCAGTGCCAGGATCTGAAGCACGCTGAATTCACCACTGTGCTGTACTCCTAGACTAGTATTTAGTGAAAATACTTACGGATTCTTCTTCAACAGGCATTCCCCAAGTATATGTGTGTGCAGGTCTTCTGCTTTAGTGTTCCCGCTAGCTTGTCTTATCCTTCTTCCTCTGTGATCTTGGCCTCTGGCCAGACAAATAGAAGAGAGAAATGATGAGCCTTGGAGCCAGGTTTGTTAGGGATACCACAAATCATGTAGGTTGTGAAGAATCGCAGCTGGTCATTTTAGGAATAAGCTGTTCAAGAAAATTGTTGTTTAGCATTTTTCTATCCAAGAAACAAAAGATATTCTTAGCCATTGAAAAGTGTGTTTAGTTTATTGGAGGTATTAACCTATTTTGGAAACAAATTGCCTTGAAAGTAACTTTGTATACAAATTCTGAGTATCCTGTCTAAAGATAGGTAACTATCCCTAAGATCTTCACCCACCTTAAATTTCTTTAACTTGAGAAACAGAGAGCACTCCCATCCAGTGGTTCATTACCCAAATGCCAAAGCTGGGAGCCAGGAGCCCAATCCAACTGCCCCACAAGAATAGCAGCGACTCATCTATTTGAGCCATCACCTGCTGCCTCCAGGGTGTGCATTAGCAAGAAGCTAGAATGGAGAGCAAAGCCAAGACTCAAAACCATTCTAATATGGGATGCAGGCTACACAAAATGTCCTCCCCCGTCCTAAAGTCCTAAATGGAATTTTTACTTTGATATACTGTCAATGTTAGAAAGTAATAAAGCTGTAATTGGAGTAACACCAGGGAGATTTATATTCTTATGTCATCTGTGAATGAAAACATTTTTGAGACGTGAAAATTTCTGAGAGGGATTTGGCTTACGTAGGGACTGTGGTGCCTTGCACTCTGTCAGGAACCTTGTTTGCATTGCAGGGAGATCAGTAGATACATCAAAGCTCTGCAGCCTTCCTAACACCTGTTTGTTGGGGGGAGATTAAATAATAAGGAAATTGCACTTGCTACATGAGCTAGCTCACATGCCAAAATTATTCTTCCCCTCCAAGTAAAGGGGACCATTTTTAGAAGCCTTGACTATCTTGAAAACTTCAATTTCCTACACAGAACAGAGTTACAAAGCACAGGAGTTGAAGTGGGCAACAAAAGTGGTATTGCAGGAAGGAGTGGTAGGTTTACTAAAGAAATGAAGAGAGTAATTCAAAGATCCCATTGGGTTTCTAGTTGACAACCTGCAAAAACAGTTTGGTAGCTGAAATAAAACTGGCTGTTAAACACTTTTGAGACATGCCCACGATGAAAAGGTTAAAAAGTATAATCCAGATACTGATCCTGATCTCTGCTCCCGTGGTTTGTGTTTGTTTGTTTCTTTGTTTTGTTTTTGTTGTTTAAGATTTATTTTGTTATTTGAAAGGCAGAATCACAGAGAGGGAGAGGCAGAGAGCGATCTTTCATCCATTCACTCCTCTAAATGGCTGCAGTGGGGGGTAATGGGGCCTGGGCCAGGTGGATATCAGGACTCAAGTCAGTGCTCATATGGGATGCCAGCATGACATGCAGCAGGTTAACCTGCAGCGCCACAACACTGGCCGCTGGTCCCCTGTCTTAGCAGAGCAGTTTATCATAATGGGAATCATGCTTTTCTGTTAACTGCATCTTCACACCTGAATTAGCAGGAATCATGACAGAGTAAGAACCTCCACTGTAGTATTAGAGGGCTCAGTTTTTCTTCTGTGCATATAGCCATGGGCACAGCACTTCACTTTGCCCCCTTACCACATCATCTTTGGAATGGAGACTTTGGCCAGAAGTGTTTCCCAGGCCTGCGTTGTAGCGTAGCAGCAGGTTGAACCACTGCCTGCAGCACTGCATCCTGTGTGATGGATGCCAGTTCGAGACCCTGTCCAGTTTGCTGCTAATGCTCCTAGGAAAGCAGTGGAAGATGGCCCACGCGCTTGGACCCCTGCACCCATGGGAGAGACCTAGATGAAGCTCCTGGCTCCTGACTTTGGCTTGGCCCAGCCCTGATCCTTCCTGCCATTTGGGGAATGAACCAATGAATGGAAACTCAATCTCTCTTTCTCTGTGTGTCTGTATCTGTCTGTAACTCTGCTTTCAAATAAATATATCCAAAAAAAGAATAAGTAATTGTTGGTGGAGGAGGAGCAGTTTCATTTATTCTCATTATCTCTTCCGCATCCTCCCATTGGGTCATTTTTTTCAAAGATAGGAGAGTATATAGGAAAAGGTTGAGAATCACTCAACTGATGCATATCCAGGGTCTTTTCAGCTTCGTAAAGGAATAAAAACTCCATAATACCAAATTTTAAGTATTTCTGTTGGATTCTGTGCTTAATTTTCCAGTCCAAAGGACTTCCAGTTCAGTTCTAATGCTTGCTTCTGCATTGTGTAAAAATTAAGCTACATATTTTCCAATGTCTTTATCATTGTAATTTTATTTCTAGCAGTATACATAAAATAAAATTTAGTTCTTTCTTACTCTGTGGCTTGTCTTTGTGCTTGTGAGTGAATTTGTCTTAAAAAATGTAGCTTGAACGGAAAGAATGTGCAGTTTGCCCTGTAGTCTTCCTGCCTGCTTGCCAGTTTCTCGACTTTCCCCTGCTCACTACTGCGTTCAGTTACGTCTGTTACAGTTTCAAATCTGTCACTTAGTTGTGTATTGACTAAGATCACTCACACACTGGGAAAGTTGAATACACATACACAAGAGCAGAGGCCATCATGAACTTGACAAGAGGCCAGTTTATCCACCGAGCATGCTATCTTGCTAGCTACTGCCTGCCTTGAAAAAATGAAGTAGTGTGATTATTAAGTAGTACATTTTTTATTTGTTAAAAAAAACCACCTTTTTTCCCCATTTCTTCCTGAGTAGTTGACGTTGCTAACAAAAGATAGAAAAGTAGGCACTTAAAACTAAGATATGGTGAAAAGCAACTAGATTTAATCAAAATCATCGTTGTATCTTTATATCTCAAATCTGGAAACTATAATCAAGGGATAAATTTTAACATTCTTATTTATTACACATTCTTTGGAAAATATGTGTCGTGCTATGGCAGGTGGTGGAACCCCTGGGAGAGGGGACCTGAATCATTGAGTCATTGGAGCTTTGCCCTCCAATGAGTAGTTCTGCTCCAGGAGTAATTCACAGGAGAGGGTTGTCAGAGCAGCCTAAGTTTGAGCCCAGTTTCTGTCCCTGCTTCCATTTGCCTTCTGATTCTACCTCCACACATGCTCTGTCATTGCTATCCAGCTGCCAAAACAATAGGGCTGCCCTCTCTTGAACATGAGCCTCCCAAACTGAGCTCAAACAAAACAAAAAAACCTGTTGTGTTGATAAAGCCAGTTGTCTTTGATATTTCATTGTAGCTGACTAATGCTAAACACTTAGAGAGAGCTAGGACCAGATACTTCAGAACTAGAAGGAACCCTTATTAAAAAGAAGAGGTTAACGTCTGGTTCTACTTGGAGCTTAGTGTTTAAATGGATCTTTTCTATCAAAACTAATACATCCTAACTTGTTTTAGTTGGTCTTGGCAGCATTGGTTTTTAAACAGTTTTTTTCAATTTATTATTTTTTATAATGCTTTTATTTAAAGAATATAAATTTCCAAAATACAGCTTATAGATTACAATGGCTTCCCCCCCCCCCGATAACTTCCCTCCCACCCGCAACCCTCCCCTTTCCCACTCCCTCTCCCCTTGCATTCACATCAAGGTTCATTTTCAATTCTCTTTATATACAGAAGATCAGTTTAGCATACATTAAGCAGAGATTTCAACAGTTTGCCCTCACATAGCAACACAAAGTGAAAAATACTGTTGGAGTACTAGTTATATTATTAATTCACAATGTATAGCACATTAAGGACAGAGATTCTACATGATATATTTTTTTAAAATTAATTAATTTTCTATGCAATTTCCAATTTAACACCAAGATTTTTTTTTTCATTTTTGATTATATTTATATACAGAAGATTGATTTAGTATATACTAAGTAAAGATTTCATCAGTTTGCACCCACAAAGAAACACAAAATGTAAAAATACTGTTTCAGTACTAGTTATAGCATTACTTCACATTGGACAACACATTAAGGACAGATCCCACATGAGACGTAAGTACACAGTGACTCCTGAAGTTGATTTAACAATTTGACACTCTTGTTTATGGCGTCAGGAATCTCCCTAGGCTCTAGTCATGAGTTGCCGAGGCTATGGAAGCCTTTAGGGTTTGCTGACTTCAATCTTATTCCAACAGGGTCATAGTCAAAGTGGAAGTTCTCTCCTCCCTTCAGAGAAAGGTACCTCCTTCTTTGATGGCCCCATTCGTTCCACTGGGATCTCACTCACAGAGATCTTTCATTTAGGT
Source organism: Sylvilagus floridanus (assembly GCA_949820135.1). NCBI lineage: Eukaryota > Metazoa > Chordata > Mammalia > Lagomorpha > Leporidae > Sylvilagus > Sylvilagus floridanus. The sequence goes on from OX463244.1 coordinate 166,515,404, forward strand.
CTTCTTTTCTTTGCCACAGTGTCTTGGCTTTCCATGCATAAAATATTCCCATGACTCAAGTTTTTTTCAATTTATTTGAGAGGCAGAGAGAGATAAGACAAAGAGAGCTGTCATCCATGGTTCACTCCCGGACAGCAGCCCGAACTGGGCTGGGAACTCAATCTAGTTCTCCCATGGAGGTGACAGGAATGCAGCCACTTAAGCCATTCCCGCTGTTCCCAGGATCTGCATTAGCAGGAGACTGGAGTCAGGAGCTGTCATCATCATCTTAACTGCTAGACTAAATGTCTGCCCATCGTTGGTTCTGGTTTTAATGATCACTGAGTACATGGATGAGTGTTGCAGCACAGCCAGTTAAACTTTCACATGGGGCAGCCACATCTCATATTGTAGTGTTAGTTTGAGTCCCAGCTCCTCCACTTTGATCTGTCTCCCTGCTGATGCACCCTGGGTGACTGCAGACAGTGACTAAAGTACTTGGATCTCTTATACCCACATGGGAGACAGACTGAGTTCCAGGTGTTCGCCTTGGCTTGGCCCAGCCCTGGCTGTTTGAGAGGTAGAGTTACAGACAGAGAGAGGGAGAGACAGAGTGAAAGGTCTTCTCTCCCCTGATTCATTCCCCAAAGGACTTCAATGGCTAGAGTTAAACCAGTCTGAAGCCAGGAGGTTCTTCCAGAGCTGCCACACAGGTTTAGGGGCCCAAGCACTTGGGCCATTTCCTACTGCTTTCCCAGGCCATAGTGAAAAGCTGGATTGGAAGAGGAACAGCCAGGACATGAACTGGCATCCATATGGCATGCCAGTGCCACAGGTGGAGGCTTAGCCTACTATTGCCACAGTGCCAGCCCCATAAGTAAACATTTTAAAAAATTACTGAATGCAACAGAAGGAAAAGACAAGGAAGATGATTGTCAGATTTCTGACCAGATTATGGATGCCATCAGTGTTTTTGGTAGGTGATTGTCACATGTGGGTAGTGAAAAGCTATGGTGGCAGAGGGTAGACCCCGAGGGAGGCAAACGAAAAAAAGAGTCATTGAAGAGGACAAAGAATTTGGAGTAGAACCCTAAATTAGAGGCAGGCTCTTGGAAAAATAGCAGGTAAAGTGTGTGCAAGCTACAGAGTATTAATAAAGGAAAACAACACTGTTGGACTTTGCGACAACTAAGTCAGCCTATGTCCTTGAGCCCTCCAGTTCAGGTTTTCTCCCTTGATTTTAGTGAGTTGTTATCTTTATCTGTGAGTGATCTAGGTTTTGCTTTCATATTCTCTTTCAAGAAGTGAGAGCTATTCTTTCCTTCCAGTTGGATATTAGAATAACATCTATTCTAAGCCAGAAGCTCCGTATTCCTATGGCTAACTTCCAAAGGCTCTTTGGACATAGGGCCAGCGTATCGTGTGTGTGTGTGTGTGTGTGTGTGTGTGTGTGAACACTGTGCCTCCCTCATGAAGGAACAAATTCAATTATAGAGTCCAACATGTAAGAAGGGATTACTACCCAGCTGATGGCCTGGGAAAGCAGTGGGAGGTGGCCCAACGGCTTGGCCCCTGCACCCATGTGGGAGACCTTGAAGAAGCTCCTGGCTCCTGGCACAGCCCAACCATTGCGGCCATTTGGGGAGTGCACCAGCTGGTGGATGTTATCTCTCTCCCCCTCCTCCCACCTCTATGTAATTCTGCCTTCCAATAAATCAAAATAAATCTTAAAAAAAAGAGAGAAGGAATTACTAGCACTCTTGAGAAATCCCCCATAATACCGCCTCCTCACCACCCCATCCCAGTCCATTCGAGACCAGTCCCCTGCCCAGATGTGGAACATTGTAAGTTGGCTCTCCATATCGGCAGATTCCTCTGGAATGAAGTCAACCAGTGGTGGGTCAAAAAGTATTTTGGGGGAAAAATGGGTCTGTATTCAACATATACAGGCTTTTTTGTTATGATTTTCTAAACAATGCCGTTTGACACTTAATAAGCAATTACATTGCATTTGATATTATAAATGATCTAGAGATAATTTAAAGCATGCAGGAGGTTGTATATAGGTTATACAAATACTATACCATTTTATATGAGGGACTTGTACATCCACAGATTTTCAAATCAAGGTTCCTTGAACGGATCCCCCAAGGACACTGAAACACAATTGTACCTCCATATCTGGTCCATTACAGAAACATTTGCAGAAAAATCTCACTGGGCCTTATGATTCAACAGACTACTCGCTCTGAGTATGCTTGAATTTCCAAATACACTGTCCAGATATCCATTACCATTTAAATTTTGTTTTTTGCCAACCTGTTCCATGAATATTAGTTTTCAAAAGGCCTAGTCCCCTTTCATTTTTTCTAGTTGTGCCCTCAAACTTCCAGTCAGGATTTAGGCTAATAATACAAGTAGCTATTAATACAAATAGCTAATAATACAAATAGCTAATGTTTATTCAGCATGCACTGTGTTCCAGCCAGGTTCTAAATTCTTTATCAGCCTTTGGTACCTATACTTATGAAGGAATTGAGGTGCAGAAAGGCTAAGAGAAAAGTGATGATACATTGGCAGTACTCTACTCCTGAGCCAGAACCCCAGCATTGGCGGGGCATACTTCCTCTTTACCTGTCCCCTACAGTTAGCCCTAGAGAAGAGGCAGCAAACACATCCCAAAACTTGTCTGCGGGGTCAAAACTGTGACACAGCACATTGGAAAGTGTTCACTATACACTTCAGACACTTTATGGTCTTACAGACAGTGAGTGCCTAGTCCTGTTGGTCATTTTTATCTTGGGTCATGTTTCAGCTGTACATTGGGGCTCATCTACTGTAGGCAACAGCATGGCAAGCTGCACACAGCTTACAACATTGATTCTCCAGCGGAATTTCTCTTGGCAGCAACCTTGGGCCTTCAGCCAATTCTTAATTTGCTGATACTTGCCTCTAGATTTATCTAGTTGCATTTTATTTTCAAATTTGACTGTGTGTGTTAGCAGTGTTTCTTTTCCTTCTTTAAAAATAAAATCCCATATGAGCACTGGTTTATGTCCCAGCTGCTACACTTCTGATCCAGCTCCCTGGATCTGGGAAGAGCAGCAGCAGATGACCCAAGTTATTGCGCCCCTGTCACCCACGTGGGAGACCCAGAAGAAGCGCCGCCTTCCACCCCCGGCTCCTGACTTCCTCCTGGCACAGCCCTGGTCATTGCAACTATCTGGGGAGTGAGCCAGAGGATGGAAGATCTCTGTCTCTCTGCTTCTCCCTCCCTCCCTCCCTCCCTCCCTCCCTCCCTTCCTCTCCCTCCCTCTTTCTCTCTGTAGCTCTTTCAAATAAATAAATAAATCTTTTTTAAAAATCTGAGAATTTAAACAAATGTTAAGCAATTGATCATTTTAGGAATACCTACTGCAGATGGCAAGACACTAGTAAATAATTCATACCTGAATACCACAATGTTTAAATAGACATTCTGTTTACTAACAGTTTGGTGTCCTGAGAGGCAACTACGGATTCTGAAGCCTTCCCAAGTTTCACCTTGCCTAAATATACATCAAAGCTTAGGATGCTGTTTATTAGTACTTTCTCAATGCCCATGTCTCAGTAGCCTGTTTCCTAATCCGAGGATCCCGAAGCTTCCTAAACAGTCACCAGGCCGTTAGCCTTTCGAGTGTGTTTCTGTGACCTTCTGTGTCACCCACAGTACCAGAACAACCACGATAGCAGCTACTATTTGGAGACTTAACCAGAGAGCTCTTAGCCGCTCTGTTTTCACAATTTAGAATTAATATGTACTCGTGATTCTGCTAAAAATTTACAGTTGCTGCATGAAGTTGGTGCTGTAACAGTTCATTTTGCAGAGAAGGGGTATCACACATTTCCCCAGGCTCAGAGCAGGTTTTTCAACAGCAGCGCTAGGATTCGGAGAACAAGTCTGACTCCAGAGCTTGTTTATGTCCTTCACCATTACTCTCTACTGCAAGTGTCCTCACTTTTATTTGATCAACTGAAGTGAGAAGTGATCATTAAAAGTATCAAAATCGCCTACAGCATCTGTTTTTCACTTCTTTGATCCAGGTAAAGTGTATACAAGCCCATTCTTTTATTTTGCATAGATCCACATAATTCTGACACATTGACAACCATTGTGATCAATATGAGCTACTAGAGCCTCTAGACTGGTGCTGTCCAGTGCAGTAGTTACTGGCCACGTGTAGCTATTTAGATTTAAATTTATTAAAATCAGATGAGGTTGAATTTTTTAACTCCAGTCTCAGTAGCTTCATTTCAGGTTCTTAATGGGCTAGTGGCTACTATATGAGGATGCCTTAAACAGTTCATGGAAGGTGAAAAAAAAATGTTTTTTGACAGGCAGAGTTAGACAGTGAAAGAGAGAGACAGAGAAAGGTCTTCCTTTTTCCGTTGGTTCACCCCACAATGGCCACTAGCGCTAATCCGAAGCCAGGAGCCAGGTGCTTCTCCTGGTCTCCCATGCGGGTGCAGGGCCCAAGGACCTGGGCCATCCTCCACTGCACTCCCGGGCCACAGCAGAGAGCTGGACTGGAAGAGGAGCAACCGGGACTAGAACCCAGGGTGCCGGCACCGCAAGCGGAGGATTAGCCTATTGAGCCACAGCGCCGGATGGAAGGTGAAATTAAAAGATAATGTACATTTTCCATGAATTTATCTGAAACCCACGCATTGAATGAAGATAAGCAGAACTAGAACATCACCATGAGCACACGAGTTTTGTGGCAGCACCTTTCTAGAATAGTTCTGTGGGATGGAAATACCCTGTGAGCCACATGCGTAAGTTCAACTCCCTAGCAACCATATATCAAAAGTAAAATAGGGACAGGCTTTGGAGTAGCAGCTAACATACAGCTTGGGATGCCCACGTCCTATATGATGGTGCCTGGGTTCAAGTCCTGGGTCTGCTTTTCCAGCTTCCTACTTATGCACACCCTGGAAGGCAGCAGATGAAGGCTCAAGTAGATCCTACCACCTACCTGGGAGTCCCAGATTGAATTTCTTACCCCTAGCTTTGGCCTGGCCCAACCCCCAGCTGCTGAGGGCATTTGGGGATTGAACCAGCAGATGGGAGATCTTCATCTCTCTTTGTCTCTATGCCTTCCAAATAAATTTTTTAAAATTGTTTTAATATTTATATATTTATTTGAAAGAGGTTGAGAGAGAGAGAGATGTTCTACCAGCTGGTTCACTCCTCAAATGGCTGCACCAGCCAAGACTGGGCCAGGTTGAAGCCCAGAGCCAGGAGCTTCTCCAGATCTCCCACATAAGTGCAGGGGCCCAAGGACTTGGGCTATCTTCTGTTTCCCCAGGCCACATTAGGAAGCTGGATTGGAAGTAGAGCAGCTGGGGCTCGAACCAGCACCCATATGGGATGTCAGCACCACAGGCTGAGGCCTAACTCTCTATACCAAAGTGCCAGCCCCTAAAAATTTTTAAGTGGAAAGAAATAAGTGGTTTGTTTTAATGTATTTTTAGCCCAGTGTATCCCAACTGTTACTATTTTAACAGCTATTAATTAAAATTAATTAAGTTACTAATGAAATACTTTCCTTTTCATTAAGTTTTCAAAATTTGTTGTATATGTTACATATTTATCACTTTCAGTTTACCATAGCCACAAGTGTTCAAAAGCCACACAACAACTATATAATATAGTATGGTTTTTGAGTTCCACACCAGGGAGTTCTCAATTGGGATGTATCCAAATGGGAGTGTTGCCCGGTGCTGTGTAGAACCACTTCCATAAACTTTGGGAGTGGAAGCAATGCAGTCACACCATTGCTAAGAGGAGGCCAGATTGCTGAGGCTAAATCTGCATATTAGGGAAGTAATACGCTTTTTAAAAAACACCCATCTGTTTTCAAGATCGTTGCTTCTGGCTACGTATTTCTTAAAAAGACACACTCTGGCAGCATAAACCACCTCAGAGTGATAATATATTAGCTGTGTTATTTTAGTTCACTGTTAATAACTACATAGACAGCTGACTGACTTCAAAGAGCCAATAAAACTTGAAGTTCTGACTGAGAGCCAAATAATACTTGGAGTGAGCACAAAATGAGTTTAAGTTATCTGTAGACTTTGCCCTCCTTGCTAAAATAGCTCCTGTGTTCCTCTTCTGAATCCCTTCCTTGACAGCACTGTTTGGTGACTCCTTATTTAGCCTGCATTATATAACTAACTGGCTACCATTGTTGGAAGATCATCTTAAAAATTCCCAAAGTGACTGAGAGAAATCGCATCTTTATATTTGGGAAATATTTGTGTGTACATTGTGTTATAGCTACGTATCCACTCTCCTGTGCGTATTTTTGTAAACTAAATTTGTTCACCTACTTTGCAGTAATAACCATAACCCTAAAATTTGCTTTCAAGTTCTTTCTTCTGATAAGCTTATATTATACTGTATGAATAGCTGAGCATGAAAGCATGTGAATTATTCATCTAGGTGAGCAAGCTTGTCTGGCTACAAGAGGCTGTTGTTGCCAAAGCTTTATTGTCTTCTGGGTTGACTGTCCTGTATATGCCTCGCTGCCAGTTCCAGGAACCGTAGGTGACAGGGAAGATGGGGCAGGAATTGTGTACTATTGGCTTAATATAGTTCATATATTAATAAACTGTGACTTTCATTTTTTGAAGCAAAAGAAGTCAGATACTAGAAATAAAATTAAATTCTACTTTATTTTCTGTCTTTATCTAGATCTGTTCCCCCTCCATCTGTCTACTCCAACTTACCACTTGTTCCTTACAAAACTCCGATCGTGAATGTAGGCGAATCTTTCTCATCCATTCCTTAAGACTCTGAGACGGATAGCCAAATTGACTGATTGATTTCCGTTAACAACACAAAGTATTTATACAACAGGATCTGTTTTTACTTCATAGAGTAGGATCACACTGTATATACACTGCAGCTTGCTTTTCTCACATGGCATTGTGTTAACCTGTGATAGACTTTTGCTTAATATAAGAATTTAATATATACATAAGAACCTAACACAAAGTGGATTATGAAATCTAGGACTGAACAGATAACTCTCTTGAGTCCCCCCCACAGACGGGAAGGTAGAACTTACTCAGATCTGTTGACACTCTGTGTGCTACTCCTGCTCCCACCTAGCAAACCACTCTTCTGAGTTTTCTTAATCATTTTCTTGCCTTATTCCATATGAATGTGTCCATTAGCAATATATTTTCTTGTTCACTTGTTTTTAAACATTATTAAAATAGGATAATAGTGTATATATTCTCTTTAGACATGCTCTGTTATTTTAAAAATCTGCTCATACTGTATGTATTTTTACTGTGTTACTGCTGTGTAATATGCCTTTATGTAGATTTATTTTTCTGTGAATGAATATTCATGTTGTTTCCAATTTTGCTGTTACAAGTAGTGCTTCTTTGAAAATTCTTACTCATATCTTCTGGCCCACGTGTATAAAAACTTCTCTGCGTATATACCTAAGAGAATAGTTATTATGTTGTAAAGTAGAAGTATATTCAGCTTAACTAGTTAAGTCCACATTCTTATCCAAAGTGATTAAACACATGCCTAAGCAATATGAGAATCCTGGTTTTTCCACATCCCCATCAACACTAGATTGTATCAGTTACTTTATTTTTGCCTACATATTTTATAAAATAACATTACTGAATTGTGAATTTAGATTTCTTTTCCTTCTTTTTGCTGGAATTGAACATTTTCATATGATTATTGGCCGTTTGTGTTCCTTCTTTCTGGAAATATATTTTCTAATGGGTTGTTCATCTTTTTTCTCATCAATTCATAGCAACTTTTATGTTCTGGACACTTAGAATTTTGTCATTTTTAATGATCCAAGTATTGTTTTTCAGTTTGTAGCTTGACTTGTCAGTCTTTTCACTCAAACTTTGAAATTTTGACTTCTGCATTTAAGCATTCTGCATTTAATCCTTTTGCAGTTGAGTTTTTTTCTATTTACTGAGGGTATAAAACCAGTTTCTATATTTTCAAATAAAAAATGGTGTCCTAAACCCATTAGTCTGATATGTATCAGATTCCCATATATGTGCCCAAGTTTGAGGAGTTTCTTTCACCTGTCAAATTTTAGAGTCAACTTGTCAAGTTTCATTTTCTATAAAATACTGAATTTTTCATTAGAATTCTATTGGGGGGCTAGTGCCGCAGCTCACTAGGCTAATCCTCCACCTGCGGCGCCGGCACCTCGGGTTCTAGTCCTGGTTGGGGCACCAGATTCTGTCCCGGTTGCTCCTCTTCCAGTCCAGCTCTCTGCTGTGGCCCGGGAAGGCAGTAGAGGATGGCCCAAGTGCTTGCACCCTGCACCTGCATGGGAGACCAGGAGAAAGCACCTGGCTCCTGGCTTCAGATCAGTGCAGCGCGCTGGCCATAGAAACCATTTGGAGAGTGAACCAACGGGAGGAAGACCTTTCTCTCTGTCTCTCTCTCTCTCTCTCACTGTCTAACTCTGTCAAAAAAAAAAAAAAATTCTATTGGACCAGTTTTAGGAAAATTGGTATCTGTGGGTATTTGGTCTCCCCACCCATAAACTTGGTATCTCTCTCTATTTATTTAACTCTTTGTGTATATTTTAATAAATTCCATAGTTTTCCCAATAAAGACATTGCTCTCCTGTGAAAGTATTGAAATGACATTGATACTTGGATCTTGATCTTACATCCAGCCACTTTGTTGAACTCTTTTATTAATATTTAATAGATTGTGGGAGTTCTGTAAACATAAATACTATATACATACTATAGTTTTGTTTCTTCCATCCTGATCCATATATCTTTTATTTTTTGTTTTTCATGCTTTGATGAATCTGATCCCTAGCACAGTACTGAGTGGAAGTGGAATCAGTGAGCTTCTCTGTCTTGCCAGTCATTAAAGGGAGTGCTTTTAGTATCCACCATTGAATCAGTAGTCACTGTGATGTTTCTGGAGATGGCCACTATCAAGTTAAAGACACTTCCTTTTTTTCTAATTTTGTTAGTGTTTGTTTTCACCATGAGCAGCTATTAAAACCAGCTGAGTCCTTTTTCTGCACCTGTTGAAATTTTTATTTTCTTTTACTCTAATTTGTTAGTAAAGCAAATTACATTAGGAATTTACTGTTAAACCATCTTTCCATTCCTGGAATAATCCCAATTTGGTTGTTATACATGCTTTTTGGATGTACCACTCAGTAATGTGTTTTTGTAGTTGTAACGTAATTTCAAAATAAGAGAGAAGAGAATCTGTTGGAAACAAAATCTTTCTCAAGTACCTTAATGGGGTTGTCCAGTTTGCTGCAGAGTGTGAGAATTCATTAGATTTTGGATGTGGGTATTGGATGTAGGTAATAGTTTCATGAAGCAAAAAGAACACTGGAAAGCTAAGTTCTAATCTCATTTTGCCCTTGTGTTCACCTGAGAGAGCCAATATAGTAAACTAAAGGGAGCCTTATTTTTTTCCTCAGTGAAATATCTATGAGCCTCAGAGACATGTAAGTGGTACTAACAGCCACATGGCTTCGCTTGCTTTGCTGTTATCTGTCATCATCCAGCAAACACTTACTTACTAGGCGCCCAAGGACAAAGCAAAACAAATCTATTCCTCAAGGAACTTCTATTCTATGGAAGACAGACTATGTGATAGTTTAAAAAAATGCAGTTGTGAGACAAAGCAGTGCATACTATCTTCTACACACAACACTAGTTGGAGAGTTCTTAGGGAGAAGACAAAGGAAATAGATTCAGATGGGGTAGGATATTGAACTGACTCTCCTGCATGATGCACATTTACTGACCTCTGTGACCCTCGCTTGGGTTCCCAGTTGTTAGCAAAGGGACTAGAGCGGTTATTCTTCAGAGGTCCTTCTTGCTTTGAAATTTTCTTTCTCTCTCTCTTTTTAAAGATTTATTTATTTTTTATTTTGATGGACTAAGAGAGAAGGGTAGACACAGATCTTCATCTGCAAGTTCACTCCCCAGATGTCACAACTGCCAGGGCTGGGCCATGCTGAAGCGAGGAGCCAGGAGCTTCTTGCAGGTCTCCCCCATGGGTGGCAGGAACCGAAACACTTTCCTCTGCTTTCCCAGGTTCATTAGCAGGGAGCTGGATCAGAAGTGGATCAGTGAGACAGGAACCAGTGCCCACAGGAGTTGCTGCACCACAGGTAGCAGCTTCACCTGCCACGGCACAGTGCTGGCCCCGAAATTTTGTCTCTTTGACCCAGAGCTGTATCACCCTTTTCAGGAATTCACAAATGACTTCATGCTTAATTAAACATTTGTGCTCCTAACTCTATCCCATGGTCCTTGGAATGTTTTTTTCCATTGGCTTATGGTTGTGAATGGCAAAACAGAATCTTCTTGATTCTATTTTATTACATAATACAACATATTTCACTTACAGAATAGTGATGATGCTGACATGAATCGTAATAAACAATTACCTTTGTTGTGTTTTATGTAATTGTTAAGTTTATTACTATACATAGATTTTTTTTAAATTCCAAATTTTATGTAATTTCTAAGCACATTTCATTTGTATGTCTTATTTCAGTGCTGGACCCAAAGGAGACAACATTTATGAATGGAGGTCAACTATATTGGGACCCCCAGGATCTGTCTATGAAGGAGGGGTGTTCTTTCTTGACATAACCTTTTCACCAGACTATCCGTTTAAACCCCCTAAGGTCAGTATGAAGTATTCATCCATTTTTAGCTATATTTATTATATGTGTATATACCTATCCTTAGATGTACATAGCTCTGAATGCATGTCTCTTCTGTTAGCAGTCAGCTTCCCAGGACTGGTAGCGTATCAAAGGAAAGGGAATGTGGACAACTGGGGGTTATTCCCTGACCCAAGCTTTTTACTCATGTTTCATTGCTTTTTCTCATACTTTTTCATTGTCTTCTTTCTGTGGTATATGTCATAATATAACATAAAACACCATGTTTTTTGAGTAGTCTTAAGGGGAGTGAGTTTGGACAAGAGCCATCCCTACACCCCAAAAAGCCATGCATAGCCTGGAGACAGCATGGACAGGACTCAGGCTAAAGGTAGAGGAAGCCCCACCCAGGCCGTGTTTATCGTGCCAGCCATGGAGCTTAGGGTTTGGTGCCTCTGATGTTTAGCTATTCACATGCCCTGGAACAGAAGGAGTGACTCACAGACACTTAAAAACATACTATGTAAATTTGTTAATGAAATCCTTTTAATACCAGCTGATAAAACTGATTATCAACGTTAAGTCACTTGTGTGTGCGTGTCTGAAGACAGTATAGCAGTGTGCTGCAAGCAAAGCATGAAAGAAGAGCTGCCAGGTAATCCGAGACAAAATTGCACACTCTAGGAAGTCTTCACATTCTTGTCTGCTACCTGGAGTCATTCGTCTGATCATCTCTTAACATTTCTTCTCCACTCTGGCAGAGGAAAGACTGAGGATACTGACTCTGTTTTGGCCCCAAGAAATAATTCTCATTCAGGCCTGACTTAACTTCTCAATGCAGAGGGAAATAAAATTTTTTTGAATTGTAGGTTGGGTACATTTTTTAAAACAAAAATAAGACTAAACCTGCAGCGTGACTTATTCTAGTTCCCCTCCCTCCACTCCCCCCTCCTTGCTCTCCCTTTCATCCCTTCCATTGATGCATAGACACTACTTTGACACCAAAACAAAAAATAATAGATATCGTTACTCTTGCTCACCAACAGGAAAGCCAAGGAACAGAGACTAACTTGCCTAGCATTATGCAATAAGCAAATCATAGTGTCAGCGTTTGTACTCAAGAAGTCTGGCCCCAGGACAAGCGTTGTCTTGCAGCAGGTTGAGCCAGTGACCCATATGAGCACTACTGCTCTACTTCCAATCCAGCTTCTTGCTAATGCACCTGGGAAAGCAGCAAAAGATGGCCCACCTGGAAGACCCTCATGGCATTCCAGGCTTCTGACTTCAGCTTGGCCCAGGCCCAGTCGTTACAGCCATTTGGGGAGTAAACTCACTGACAGATGATCTTGGTCTCTTCCTCCCTCTTTAATTCTACCTTTCAAACAAATAAATACATATTAGGAAAAAAAAAAAAAGGCTGGTGCTGCGGTGTAGCTGGTAAAGGCACCACCAGCAGTGCCAGCATCCCACATGGGCACCAGTTCGGGTCCCAGCTGCTCCTCTTCCAATCCAGCTCCCTGCTATGGCCTGGGAAAGCAGTGGAAGATGGCACAAGTCCTTGGGCCCCTGCACCCATGTGGCAGATCCAAAAGAAGCTCCTGGCTCCTGGCTTCAGATCAGCCCAGCTCCGGCCATTGAGGAATGACAGTGGATGGAAGACCTCTCTCTCCCTCTCTCTCTCTCTCTCTCTCTCTTTCTCTCTCTCTCTCTCCCTCCCTCCCTCCCTCCCTCTTTCTCTCTCTCTCCCTCTCTCTCTCTGCCTCTGCCCCTCTGTAACTCTGCCTTTCAAATAAATAAATAAATCTTTAAAAAAAAAAAAAAAAGAAGAAGAAGAAGTCAGCCTAGAAGACTGCGTGTGACAAAAACAGAAACAGGGGCTATTGTTTCCAAAGAAGTAGTTTTCATTTTTTTATGAGGAAAATCTGACCTTAGTTGGACTGGTTTTTAATAGCTCTACTTCTGAGACACTGTGCTTCCCTTTACTGGGAGAGTTCAAGAAAAAGCTGAATTACTGCCTGTCAGGAATATTACTGGAAAAAAATGAAATCCCTCCACTGACTCAGTTGGACAAAGCAACCTCTAAAGAAAAAGAAAAATCAAACTTTGGTAACCAGAATCACAACTTAAATATATGTTTAAAAAAAAAAAAAAAACCTGTAGAAAGTTGTTAAACTCAATTATTGCCTCCTCATTTACCAATTTCAGAAATAAGGTTTTTGTAGACAGTTACGTTACTCTAGGGAGAAAAAGTTTATAGTTGCATTGAAAGCTGTTAACTGAAAAGAGAATTTTATTATTTAATAGTTTTGAAATACCATGTCCATGCTTTACATATTCCACATTTTGGATTAGGATATTTTTTCCCCCGCTGTCCTTACTCTTTGCTCTTTTTCCACATTATCCCTGCATTGTTATTCCTGTAACACTTCCTAGTACTCTGAAGAAGTGATCCAAGGAAATGGGAAATTGTTGGTGAGAGCTGAGTCACAGATACTCATAGACCTCATTGGTTAGCTCTGTGGATACCCATGACATAAAATTAGTCTTACAGCATGACTGTATTTGTGAGGGTCTTTTTTTCCTCCAGAATTCTCATACTTAGAACTCCTAGTGAGAAATTCTATTTTTTTCCCTTAAAAAACAAATGGCTTTAATTGTGTCAAAATAAGGAATGAAGTAGATAGATAGATGTCAAGTCACAATTTTTGTTCTAATATGAATTTACCACGTGGGATATCTCTAGCTATGGTTCCATTTTGAAATTGGGGATTATTTTCTTTTTTTAACTTTCATTTAATAAATATACATTTCCAAAATACAATTTTTGGATTATAGCAGCTTTTTCCCCCATAACCTCCCTCACACCCACAACCATCCCATCCACCGCTCCCTCTCCCATCCCATTCACATCAAGATTCATTTTCAATTATCTTTATATACAGAAGATCAATTTAGTATATACTAAGGAAAGATTTCAACAGTTTGCACCCACACAGAAACACAAAGTGTAAAGTACTGTTTGGGTACTAGTTATACCGTTAATTCACATAGTACAACACATTAAGGACAGAGATCCTACATGGGGAGTAAGTGCACAGTGACTTCTGTTGTTGATTTAACAATTGACACTCATTTATGGCGTCAGTAATCACCCGAGGCTGTTGTCATGAGCTGCCAAGGCTATGGAAGCCTCTTGAGTTCACCAACTCTGATCTTATTTAGACAAGGTCATAGTCAAAGTGGAAGTTCTTTCCTCCCTTCAGAGAAAGGTACCTCCTTTTTTGATGGTGCGTTCTTTCCACTGGGATCTCACAGAGATCTTCCATTTAGGTTTTGTTTGTTTGTTTGTTTGCCACAGTGTCTTGGATTTCCATGCCTGAAAAATACTCTCATGGGCTTTTTAGCCGGATCCAAATGCCTTAAGGGCTGATTCTGAGGCCAGAGCACTGTTTAGGACATCTGCCATTCTATGAGTCTGCTGTGTATCCGGCTTCCCATGTTGGATCGTTCTCTTCCTTTTTAATTCTATCAGTTAGTATTAGGAGACACTAGTCTTGTTTATGTGATCCCTTTGAGTCTTAATCCTATCATTATGATCAATTATGAACTGAAACTGATCACTTGGACTAGTGAGGTGGCATTGGTATATGCAACCTTAATGGGATTGAATTGGAATCCCCTGGCACATTTCTAACTCTGCTGTTAAGGCTAAGTCTGATTGAGCATGTGCCAAACTGTACATCTCCTCCCTCTCTTATTCCCACTCTTATAATTAACAGGGATCACTTTTCAGTTAAAATTTAAAAACCTAAGAATAATTGTGTGTTAATTAAAGAGTTCAACCAATAGTATTAAATAGAACCAAAAGATACTAAAAGGGATAAAGTATTAAGTTGTTCCTTGACACTCAGGACAAGGGCTGATCAAATCACCATGGAGCTCAAATATAGCTTAAAGGACAGTATAGTGATTTGGAATGCCTCTTCCTGCTATAGGAACTTTTGGGGAGTAGGGCTTTGTTGTTTGAACACCCTATACTCCAGTACCTAATTTTTAAAAATCAAACAAGAGTGGCCAGCGCCGCGGCTCAATAGGCTAATCCTCCGCCTGCAGCGCCAGCACACCAGGTTCTAGTCCCAGTCAGGGCACCGGATTCTGTCCTGGTTGCCCCTCTTCCAGGCCAGCTCTCTGCTGTGGCCCGGGAAGGCAGTGGAGGATGGCCCAAGTGCTTGGGCCCTGCACCCGCATGGGAGACCAGGAGAAACACCTGGCTCCTGGCTTCATATCAGCGCAGTGCACCGGCCGCAGTGGCCATTGGAGGGTGAACCAATGGTAAAGGAAATCCTTTCTCTCTGTCTCTCTTACTGTCTACTCTGCCTGTCCAAAAAAAAAAAAATTAGACATGAGCTACTTCTGTAATATCTTTCTGAATTTCCCTAAATCTAGTAAGGAAAGCAAAATGATTTTTACCTAAATATATAATGTTCATTAAACTTAATATTTGATTTTAAATAACTTGAGTACTAGTTATACTTTTCAAGGTTGTATAACAGTATAATTTCAGCACTTTAGATTTGTTGTTCAATCATCTCTTTTACTAAATCTGCAACATTTTACTTTTTCAAAGTATATAATATTCTACATTATATCTTTATTCATATGGCACTGTTTGTTGTATTTGATGCCATGGCTACAGTTGAGGATTTAACCACCAGTGTTCTATCCCTGGGAATCATAGCTGTTGAATGGAGCTCTAACTAGGAATCATATATTACAGCCAAAAGGAACGTATATAAACTACTAAATGCCTAAAAATGTCTTAAAACATGTTTATTTTTCAGTATTGACATGTGTTTTAACTTTATAATTCAGATACCTAGTATTTTTCAAGTAGAAGTTGATTTATATTCTGTTAGGGATTACTCTTTTTCATTCACTTCACAGGTAAATAAATTACTGCTGTATTCAAAATCACACCTTTGTATTTTAAAAGTTTAATATTTATTTCAAAGTTTAAAATTTTTCAATGTGTATATTTATTATAGAATGAAAAACAATTGCAGATAAGCAGGAGAAAAATTTATTTGTGATCCCATCCCAAAAACTATTCATTCTATTTTTGTGTTTCTTTTGAGATTTTTGTTCTTTGTATGTATGTATACATATATAAATATGTGTGTATACATATATCCATTCTACCAAAACTTGGTCGTATTCTTCATGACTTCATAATTATTTTTTATTTAATTTCTTTGTTAATATTTCTAATAAATATATACTTTATTGCAGTTATTGGAGCTATGTGCTATTCCACTGTATAAATACACCAAAATTTAATCATTTTCCTGTGATTGGACATTTACGTTGTTGTTAGTGTTTCTGTTATAATCAGTGTTGAGATGGTATCCTTGAAATGATATATTTTATATACATAAGTCATTATTTTCTGTGGCTAATAAATTTAGTGGCGTCAAATTTCTGGATACAAGAATTTGCACTGTTTGTAAAGTTTTTGATAAAGGTTAACAAATTGTCCTCTAAGAAGAATTGTGTCAATTTATATTATGGCAATCAACGTTAGATAATACATAATATTTCCCTACACTCTCATCAACTTTGAGAATTCTGAGTCTTTTTCCAGGCCAGTAAATGAAAAAGTGTTATCTCATTGTGCTTGACCTTACATTTATCTGGCTACTAGTAAAATATGGAATAGATTTAGGTAGACTGTTGTCCAGTTATTGCTGTTCTTATGAATAATTTGAAACTTTTCCCGCACCAAATAAAATTGATAAGGGTCCTTAAAGAATTAGGAAACAAAATCATGGAATATGTTATGGCTTTTTTCTGCAGAAACATTTTGAAAATATTGTGACTTCCTCTGTTTAATGTTTTGTCTCTGAGATTCTAAAGACAGATATCCTAACAGGTCAGAGATTTGTCCTTAAGTAACAACTGCGTAGAGATAGCCTACTCTGAATTTGGCTTTTTCTATCTCCTGTAGATCTGGACATTTTATAAAAAGTACTTGAGCAACTTAAATAGACTTAAGATTTGATGGGTGTGACATGGGTATTTAAGCCTGATTGAGATTCAGGTTAAGATGCCTTCTCCCATATTAGATTATCTGCGTTCAGTACACAGCTCTGCTCCTGATTCCTGCTAATGTAGGCTCTGGGAGGTAACGATGGCTGAAGCCACTGGAAGTTTCAGCGGCTTTCGAACAGTAAAATAATTTAGTTTAGGTCCTTGGGTTTTTAAATTCTTCATTTGATTTTCTCATTAGATTAAATTGACAGATCAAGGCTATTCATGAATAAAGTAGCTAATTAGTTGCAGTAAAAAACGATATCTATCATTTGAAATCCAGAGAGAGATCCCTTCTCAACAGTGAGTTCAACAACTTTTTACTAAATTATTACACACTTATTTTTATTATTTTTGCTGCTACTTCTCAAGAAACAAATTGAATGTGCCTCCCAGGATTTTTGGAAAGAGCAGTGGTTTACAGGTACAAATCCAACAGCCTACTCATGTACTCTGGGCTCGGTTAAAGACCATGCAGTTGTCATAGAGTAACACAATTTAACTAGTTTTTACCCTGAGTTCATACATCCTCTGAAGGTTGGCCATGGGTCAAATCTTCCGTACAAGGATTTGCCTGTTGACATCCCCAGTTGAACATCCAGTAGTCTGTTCAAACTGAAGTCTAACACATGACTATTGATTACAAACCCCCCCCACCTCACTCCAGCGAGTCTTCCATGTCTTAATGAATAGCACCTCCATTTTTCTAACTGTTAAGGCTAAAAATCTTACACACAGCCTAGCCAGCCTAGTCCCTATTGGCTTAGTCTGCAAAATAAATCCAGAATCTAATCATTTCTCATCCCTGCCTAGTAACATTGGCCAAAGCCACCATCAGCTGTTTCCCTACCCCAGTTTTTGTGGAAGTTTCTGTCTTCTCTCCCTGCTTCTGCATTGTTGACCCTTATGCTGAATGATACTTTTATAATATGAGTTAGATGATGCCAAATTTTTGCTTAAAACTCTTCAGTGATTCCCAGTTCCTCTGTTCACCACATACTGTCAGTCACCAGCCGTCACCACTCTGTATTCATTTCCTCTAAGCGTGCTCCTCCTTTGCACCTGCTCTTGGTCCTGCTTGCGTTTGTGTTTCCTCATTCCCAAAGCTCAATCCATATGTCCCTTCAGCTCTCTGCTCCAGCATCCTTTTCAGAGATGCTCATGTATGACAGATCAATGTTTCTGATAAGCTTGCCACCACCACCACACCACACTTATTGTTTACTGCGGGACTCCTCTTGTCTAGCATTCCATCTCCCTGTGTTTATTTGTTATGTTTCCCTTTCCCCAGTTAGCATCTACTCTCCATGAGCATAGGGGACTTCATCACATGTTATTCCTGTATTTCCAATGCCTGGCAATTCAGTAGGCATTCAACAAAAATTTGTTGAATTAATTTAATCCATACAAGTGCCATAAAGAAAATGTTGATACCCCCCCTCTGTGTGGCCCAGAAAGCTGAGGCTCATGGAGGTTAAGTGACACGTGGGCCACACTGGAAATTGATAGCAGAACTGGAGGTCAAGCCCCAATTCCTCAGCTCTAGAGAGGATTTAAATCGCTTATATACTTGGAAGAAGAAACGTTTGTTTTTAGACAGTTCTCCAACCCAGAGTTTTTGAGTGGAGAAAAAAGAAATGATACAAGGAGTAAAGGATGTTAGAGGAGATTCTGAGTGCCTGTTTTTCCCTTCTGTCCAAAGGCACTGAGGGCTTTTCTCCAGTGTGTTCTGCCTCAGACTGAGTTGCTGAATCTATGCCAAATAGTAAACACTGATTCCTGGATTTTGCCCCACCTAGGATAAAAGACAAGTCGTTTTTGTAATAGATGATTTTCACACTTTCTCATGTCAAAACAGCCTTGTTTTCTCAGTATGAGAAATGACTGATCTATGGTATTGCTTATATCACATGAATCAATAGGTTTTTATTTTCATCCATGTTCCTTTAATTTGTATGAAATTTCAAAATGAGTGTGAAGATTAAAAACAAATGAAAACAATGTCATTGTCTTTTAGCTTTTGTAATAATAGTACACATTGTGTGTTGTGGCCAACCACCACTCTAAGTTTAGGAGTTTCTAAAAACTAGTGAGGTTGGGTTTTGTGTGCTTAGGGCAAAGAATACAACTTCATTATAAACCAAATTATATATGCCTGTAAGCTAATCAGTCATTTGGCTGGCAGAAAGTTCAGTTTAGTCACACTTGGGGAGAATTCCTGTCTCCCTAGCTTTCTGTGGGCAGCTCACTAATTTTGAAGAAGGGACTTTAGTTTATCACAGTTTCCTCTGAGACGCTTATTTCCCAAGCTAGAGTAAGCCCAACAGACCGAATCAACCCAGCCACAGAGCACTGGAAGAGGTGGTATGTAATCGGCTTTTCTGACATCTACTCACACCCCCCCATCGGTGCCTGCCATAGAGGTGGGGTTTCGGACCAGTACTCCAGGCTCTGAGTTCCTCTCTCTCTGCAGTGGGACCTCATTCCACATGGGAGGTGGTGCTTAACATCACTGTCAGCCTAACCTGTTTCACAAACGTATTCTCTACAAGGAAGTTATGTGAACAAAGGAGACTGAAGTGAGACATCTAAATGTTTGGAAAATGAGGAGTTTGTTTAAATTTAGGCCCAGAAAAAGATGGCAACCTATTGAGACATGACTTTTTCAAGGAAAGTTTCACAGGTGACAAGTGACAACTTTTCCTTACTGGGATTTTCTAAGTGAGAAGGATGGGGTAACTTTCCAAGCTGCAATCTGTAGAAAGCCAGACATCAAAGAGTTTGTGTGCAATCTAGTCAGTAGTCCCAGGAAACAGAAAATGGGCAACTCTCAGAGAAACACCATGAAGCCCAGAAAGTTCAAAGACAATAAAGTAGTATACAAAGAAGAAAACCTTCTGCAAGACTTAAGTAGGAACAAACTTCAAATTTTGCATTTTTATAACCCTATAGGTAAGAAAAAAGACATAGGACAAAAAAGAAAAAAAGACACAAAAGGGTACACTTCGTTGATTGTAAATTTAAAAGCAAATGTTATATTGCCTGCTTGAATAGGACAGAAAGTTGTATTCTACATGAAAGAAAATGTCATTGTTCTCTATTTATGTTACTTTCAATTGATGTGTTCCTTGCTTAGATAGCTGTTTGAAAAGTTATTTTGTTCAAACTTGATCAGGGCAGGCAGGTCTGAGTTTGTTTTTAAAGACTTCCCACCAAATATCAATCCTTTTTGGCAAGTGATCAGATTTCCTTGATGTTTTTTTCTCCTTAGAGTTGAAGTGTGGTCGGTCTCTTGAGATTGTTGCAGCCTCTTAGAGACTTGCTTAAGCAGGTCCAAGGAAAATGAAGCAGGGAGAAAGGAATGTTCTCAGTTCCTAGCTGGCCAAGGTCAGAGTCAGTATGCAGTCGTGACTTGTCACTAAATTGGGGCAAAGACGTGACCAGCTGGCCTTTTCCAGGCATTGTGTAAGTCTTGTCCTGTAGAAAATAAAGAAACACAAAGGCAGAGAGAAAACACTAAATAAAATGAACCCAGGGTTTGTTAAACAAATATTGTATCTCCCACTTGATAAATAGGATGGAGAAATATTCCTTGTGTAAGAAAATGGCAGTGTGCTAAGCTACGTGGTACATTTTTCTTATGGTATCAGTATGTTGGCAGTTATGGCAGCAGAGCCCTGCCAAAAATTCTTGTAAGTGGTTGCCTTTTAAAATGTTTATTTTAAGTTTTATTTATAGAGTAGAGATTGATTGAGCCTTTCCAGGCCTTTGATTTATAAAAGTGAATGAGATACAGCTCTGAGGAGCATAGAGACAAGGGAGAACAATTAGGGGCTAATACAATAGTCCAGGCCAGAAAGGCACTACAGCTAACCTGTGAGCATTGAAACAAGGGAGCTAACACATGAATTCTTTTACACTCCTTTATTCAGTAAATATGTATGTCCAGATATTAAACATATGGAGGGAACAAGAGGATGCCCCTTCTTAGGGTTCACATTCAAGTTGTGGTAGATCAGGAGTTTCTCACTTTCCACACGCTGGGCACTTCAGGCAAGATCATCATTGTCATAGAGGGCTATGTTTTACCTTGTTGGTTGCATAATAGCATCCCTGGCTTCTCCCTACTAGATGTCAATAGCATTCTGTCCTCACCCCCATTGTGACAAACAAAACATGTCTGTAGGTATTGCCACACGTCCCTGGAGGAGGGAGATAAGCCCTGGTTGACAACCGCTGTTTAGCAACAGGTCCATGTCTGCTTGTGGCTAGGGAAGCAGCGACAGGATCCATGTCTGCTGGTGCCTGATTAAGACCTCCAGGAGGGCCGGCACCATGACTCGCTTGACTAATCCTCCACCTGCGGTGCCGGCACCCCAGGTTCTAGTCCCAGTTGGGGCACCGGATTCTGTCCCGGTTGCTCCTCTTCCAGTCCAGCTCTCTGCTGTGGCCTGGGAAGGCAGTGGAGGATGGCCCAAGTGCTTGGGCCCTGCACCCACATGGGAGACCAGGAGGAAGCACCTGGCTCCTGGCTCTGGATCAGCGCAGCATGCCGGCTGTAGCGGCCATTTGGGGGGTGAACCAACGGAAGGAAGACCTTTCTCTCTCTCTCTCTCTCTCTCTCTCTCTCACTGTCTAACTCTGCCTGTCCAAAAAAAAAAAAAAAAAGACCTCCAGGAGGACTCTGTGGTTGACAGTCTGGATGGCCAGGTGGAGACATGTTGCCTACAAGGCACGGAGAGGATTCTGGGCGAGAAATGTTCCCCTGGCAGCTTTGCAGATCTGCAGTCTGAGTGAGTGATGTGAGTCAGGAACTGAAATTTGGGAGTTTGGCAGATACAGATTCAGGGGTTATAACCATGGAATAACTCATGCATGCCAATGTACGTTTTTCAACGTACATTGAATTATTGAAGCTATAAATTTCCATAATCAGTTTCCCAAATTAAAAAAAAAAGATAATTAAAAAGACTAACAGAGGTGACATTTTCTCTTTTTCATTGTGTTCTTGTAGAGTGCTCATGTTGGAAAGCTTACACAGGGTACCTCACAAAATACCATGTTTTTACTAAGAATAAAAATGACCCATTTGTTGTTAATAAATCATGAAAGCGTGAACACCTGAACCAAAACAGTCAAATAAATTCAGGCCTAAAGGAAGTCACAATGATTACCTGTGGTGCAAGTGGGTTTCTGCAGGGGAAGGGGCTCAATGACCTTTAAAAATATATATATATATTTATTTATTTGAAAGGAAGTTACAGAGAGAGAGAACATTCCCCAAATGGCCACAATGGCCGACACTAGGCCAGTCTGAAGCCAGGAGCTTCTTCCGGATCTCCCACGCTGGGGCAAGGACCCAAGGACTTGGGCCATCTTCCACTGCTTTCCCAGGCCATAGCAGAGAGCTGGATCAGAAGTGGAGCAGCCGGGACTTGAACGAGTGCCTGTATGGGATGCTGGCGCTACAGGCAGTGGCTTTACCCGCTACACCACAGTGCCAACCCCCCCCCCATGACATTTTTCAAGCTCCCCTTTAGCCTTTGGTCTCAGTATCGACTTCTGACATCACAGTAGTTTACTATCTTATCTTAAAGAGAGTAGGTGAGGTTGTTAGGATCCCATAGGTGAGAGGTGCCACACAGGGCCAGGATTAGAACTCCTGGCCACCTGAGTTCCCAGTCCAGCAGCCCTTACTTCTCACACCTGACCTGCTGAGAAGTAACCTTGCTAAACACACAGGAATCCACTCTTGCCAGCAGTCACACTTTAGATCACAATGCATCCTTTTCTGGTGTGAAAGAAGCAACGTCCCTTTGGTTCCTTTCATTATTATTATAGAGAATTAAGGCTGATTAAGATCTTTTGTCTTGATGTTTACCAAATTATAAATCTATCTGCAACTATGTGATACCCTGTGTGTTTATGACCTCTGTGCTTGACCACTAACTTTTTAAATTCTGTCCCCACAGATGATATAAAATAATACTTTGTGCAGCAGGAAAATAATACATAAAGCAGTATGTTTATTTCTAGTTATTTTCATTTTTATCTTGTTTCTTATCTTCCTCCTTTTTTTTTTTTAATTTGAAAGAGTTAACAGGGTGGAGGGAGATCTTCCATCCCCTGGTTCACGTCAAATGGCCCCAGTGGCCATGGCTGAGCCAGATCAGAGCCAGGAGCCAGCATTCTCTTCCGAGTCTCCCGCGTGGGTGCAGAGGCCCAAGCACTTGGGCCATCTTCCACTGCTTTCCCAGACATAGTAGCGGGGAGCCTGACTGGAAGCGAAGCAGCTGGGACTAGGACTGGCATC
Source organism: Sylvilagus floridanus (assembly GCA_949820135.1). NCBI lineage: Eukaryota > Metazoa > Chordata > Mammalia > Lagomorpha > Leporidae > Sylvilagus > Sylvilagus floridanus. Next base: position 166,538,480 of record OX463244.1, read on the forward strand.
CATATGGGATGCCAGCTTTGCACATGGCGGCTTAACCTGCTACCCCACCATGCCAGGCCCCCTTTTCTTTCTTTAAAACATCACTACTTATAAAATTAAATTTTTACACCAGACTATTCAATTTTTAAAACAATTTCAAAATAGGTAATCTATATATGAAAAAATTCAACCATTATAAAAAAGTCTTCCTTTCCCATTGCCCAACATCCCCATTACCCTCCCTCAACATCTTATTTTCTGCCTTTGCTTTTTGCACTTACTCTCTTAAAGATTATCCTATATAAAAATTTACTTCAAAAGTTCACGAAAAATGTACTTTTTCTTTTAATCCTTTTTTTCCGCAAACTTGTTGAATCACCCTTATTTGTAGATCTTTGTTGTGATTATATAATATTTCATTTAAGGAATGTACCATAATATGTCTGTTTCCGTGTGATAGACATAAAAGTTACTTCCAACATTTTGCCATCATAAATGATGTTTCACTATCTTTTACTGATTTCTCTAATTTCATAAATAATATCTTAAACGTAAATAATATCTGAGTACTATACTGTCTTTGTGGACTCATGTATATTTATCAATAGGATAATTCCTAGAATAGCAATTGCTAGGACAAAGAATATAAAGCTGATCATTTTTAATAGATTTGCCTATATTGCTCTCCAAAGAAGTTGTACCAAGGCCAGCGTTGTGGTGTAGAAGGTTAAGCCTGCAGCACCAGCATCCCTTATTCGAGTCCCAGCTGCTCCACTTCTACTCCAGCTCCCTGCTAATGCACCTGGGATAGCAGTGCAAGATGGCCCAAGTGCCTGGGCCTCTGCAGCCACATGGAAGATCCAGGTGAAGCTCCTGATTTCAGCCCGACTGACTCAGCCCTGGCCATTGCAGCCATGTGTGGATTAAACCAGTGGGTGGAAGACGTCTTTCTCTACTCTTTGAAATAAATAATAAATTTAAAAAATAAATTGTACCACATTATAATCCCAAAGTAGCTGCATCTCCATCCTCACCAATATTTGACCTTCATCAATGTAATAGAGAAGAAAAAAATGTTTAATTATAATTCCATTTCTCTTGTTGCAAAGAAACATGATAGAAATTTGTGTTCTAGGTCTCTCTTTACACTCTCCGAATTTGCAACTTTGATGGCACTACACTCTTGGGACTTAACAATCCCTAAAATCCCTTTCATCTTTAAGTGTCACTGCCTTGCTTCAAGTTTTGCAGTGACTTCTCATTACATTTAGAATAAAATTGAGACCTCTGGAGCTGGTGTTATGACACAGCAGCTTAAGCTAACTCTTGCAACATCAACATCCCATATCGGAGTGCTAGTTTGATATCCGGTTGCTCCATTTCTGGTCCACCTTCCCACTAATGCACCTGAGACAGCAATAGATGATGGCTTGAGTGCTTAGGTCTCTACCACCTCTGTGGGAGACCAGGCTGGAGTTCCTGGCCCAACCCCAACTGTCATTTGGGGAGTCACCCAGTGGATGGCAGATACCTCCCTGCCCCTGTCTCTCCCTCTCTGTCCCTCTGCCCTTCAAATAAATAAACCTTAAAAAAAATCCAAGCTTTTTATGGTGGCCTGCAAGACCCTACCTGATCTGTACCTGCCTCACCACACTGCAGCCTTTCTAGGCCTCTTCGTTCTTTTTGACTTTAGGGTTTGCCAACTCATTTGCCTAGGAAATGCTTGATGCAGTTTTTCATGTGGCCAACACCTCGCTTTTCAGGCATTATCTTCATGGTTGTCTCCTCAGAGCCGCATTTCATGACGTGTAGGCTTACACTCGTAAAATAACAGTATCACGTGCACTTGGCTATTTCTTCCATGAGAATCATCCACAATCACATTGCTATTTATTTGTTGGTTGTTTTTGTTTTATTTCTACCCACACTGGACTCTAAGTTCCAAAAGAACAAAGACTGTATCTGTCTCGTGGTGCCTGGCAGATAGTAGGACTGGAGAAGCGAATGAATGTTTATGTTGCCTGACATATCCTGAACATTTCTGAAACTTCTGTTCTGTTGGTTTGTAGTACTGCAATGTTCCCCGTAGAGTCTGCATGCGTGTGCATGCGTGTGTGCGCGTTCTCAGGCTCCCACTGATGTTGAGACGTCTGGAAAGCAAGGCTTCTTCCCCATGAAGGCGCTTCCATGAAGACGTCCAGTAGACCCACTCAGGGTAATAGGTTTTATTTTAAAACAGTGAAAAGTAGTGCAGTTTATCTTAAAATGCTTAAAAATAAGGACTACAGACGTTGCCATGAAATCATTTGGCTGGCTCAACAATAAATCTATGTTAAAAGATAGGTTTGTTGTTTCCATCTTGTTAAAATATTACATTCTTGTTTTATAAAGCACGTAGACTGTATTTTATGTGTGCTATCTGTTGATATAAATTATAAACAAATAATTTGCATCTTTAAAAACAGGTTCATATAATAGTACATTGCCAAAATTTTGCAAGGCAAAACAGTATAAGAATCAAGTACTCTTTCCAATGGATATCTCATTTAAGTAATATAATATGTTTTTCTCTGCCATTTTTACAGCTTCAAAATTTGAAGTGACATCATGAAAGCTAAACAATATGTGTGCTTGTTTTCAAAGCCAGAGATAGGCAGAGAAAGTATGTAAACTTTGTCTTTTGCTGCCACCTTGTTACATTGCAGAACTGTCACTTCTTAGCTTTATTTAAACTGAAAATTCCTGGGGCAAAAATTTATGGCTTGTAGATTGGAAAAATAAATTTTGATGTATTCATGCAATGGAATATTACCTAACCATGAAATAAAAAGTGCAGTACAATGTACAATATATATGAACTCACAAATAGAGCATGGAAAGAAAGAAGCCAGAAAAGAGTAATAACGTGTATAGAAATGTATTTCATTTGTCAGTTCAAAAATGGGGAAAACTAATGTGTAGAAGTAGAAGTCAGAATGGCAGTTACATTGGGAAGAGGTGTAAGGGAGATTTTGGAGTGCTATGTCTTGTTCTAGGTGGTGGTTACTCAGGTGTGAATTGTAAAAATTCATTAACCTGTATGCTAATTTGTGTACTTTATGTTTCAGTTTTTCAGTAATTTCTGATTTAAAAGCCCTGTATCCCTACAGTTAGGCCAAGTCATCTTTATCTTGTGAAAATTACTGCTTTGAACCTATATGTCAGTCTTTTTTTCCTGTTAAATTTGCATTACATTTTTTTATCCCATAGGCTGATGTCTTTGAATCTTTTGAGTCTTTACTTTTGAGCAGTGCATTAATTGTATATCCAGCTTTATACTGTCCGTAGCCTTGAAAAGCATGTGTTTTATGTCTTCAATTAAATCATTGCTAAAGTGTTGAAAGAATACTAATCACAAATCATTCTACTAGAAAGCTGCTTTGTGCCAACCTAATGCCTATGATTTAAATATCTCTCCCAAAACTCGTGTTGAAATGTAATCCCTGATATGAGGTATTAAATGGATAAAAATTTGAGGTGGGCATTTGGCACGCCAGTTAAGATATGTGGAACAGCCACATCTTCTATCAGTTTCTAGGTTCAAGACCCAGCTCCACTTCTGATTCTATCTTGCTGCTAATGTGCACCCTGGGAGGCAGCAGGTGATATCTCAAGTAGTTGGCTCCCTCCCCTCCTCCTCCATGTGGAGCACCTGGATTGAGTTCCCAAGTCCCAGCGGCGGCGGGACCCTACCCTGGTGGTTGTGGACATTTGGGAATTGAACTGATTGGATGGGAGATATCTCTGTGTTTCTCTTTGTGTGTGTGTGTATCTCTGCTTTTCAAATAAAATGGGGAAATATTTGGAAATGGGACCTTTGGGATGTAAGTAAGGCTAAAAGAGGCCATAAGGATGGGGGCCAAACCCAAAGGGACTTGTTTTATAAGTAAAGAGGGAAGGATGTGAGCTTGGGCTATCTATCTGAACCTCTCAGACTCCAGAATCACAGCAAGATAACCTCTCTCCTTCATGGATTGCCCAACCTCAGGTCTTTTGTTATAGCAAGAGAAAGGAGACATAAGACATTTGGTCATTCTGCCAGATCTGCTAAAAGTTGCTTATTGCTTATTGCTGTTCCACATCTACCAAACTGGATTGTCATTCAGCCAGACATTTTCTCTATCTTGCCTGCAAAGTGAGGTTTGCAATAGTCTAATTTGCTTTTAGACCTACTGTTCACATTCTCTTTGGTTATAAATGATACTTAGCCACATACATAAGGCTTGAATTTATGACTGCTAAGCTGGTACATTTATTTTGGCACTAGGCCAGTGCCATTGACAGTGATAAAGAAAGGTGACTTGGGAGACTTTGTATGTGTATTTCCCTAACCAGAACAGGAAGGAGCCGTTAGTGTGTATAAACAAAGAATGGTGTGATCACCTCAGAGATCTTAACTGGTTGACCCAGCGGCAGCATTCATGAAGACTCTGCAAGAGACCCTTAATCTGTGTCACTTAGGTTTTCTGAAAGGCTGTTCTAGAAGGCATCATCACACACTGTGTTCAGATGTACTGTCTGCTTTATTCCTCTAATCTGTAGTTTTATTTTTTTAAGATTTATTTATTATTTGAAAGAGTGACAGGGAGAAGGAAAAACAGATGGAGAGAGAGATTTTCCATCTGCTGGCTTACTCCCAAATGTCTACAATAGCCAGGGACAGGCCAGACTAAAGCCAGGAGACAGGAACTCCAAGTTTCCCATGTAGGTGGCAGGAACCCAGCCACTTGGGCCATCACGCCCTGCCTCCCAGGCACATTAGCAGGAAGCTGGATTGGAAGCGAGAAGTAGCTAGGAGTCCAGTCAACCAGTACTCTCAGTACGGAATGCAGGTGTTGTAAGCTGTGGCTTAACCCACTGTGCCACAATGCCTGCCCAATCTGTAATTTTAATGCCTGTAGTGAAAAGAAAATGGAGTTACCTGTGGTGCAGCTTGTTTTCAGTATAGCATACTTAATCCTGTTCATCACCACATCACTTCTGAAATACTAACAAATCATCTGCCTAATAATTCTTTCTAGAACTTTGTTTAAAAGTATAGATTTGCCCTTGTTAACAAAGGGGCTAGACTTTAATATAATTAAATCCAATAGAGTTGAAAGACGTTGGCCTTCCTTTGCCGTCTGTTAGCATCTCACTGACACCCACCCCAAGCAGCGATTCTCTACTTTAATTTGCCACATTCCAGCTGGAAAAGACCTCATTTTTTTTAACATTTCTAACCATGAAGCTCATTTCTGATTCTGTCAAAACCCAGGAAATGATTTTAATGGCAGGATTTAAATACAGTTAAAAGTTAAGGTAGCAAATAGCGCTCACCCTGGATTAAAGAGACCCAACCCTGGCCCTCATGTAACTTGTAGATCAGTGGACAAATAAGCCAGTGCCTGTCTTAAGGATATCAGTGCAGTGACAAAATTGGGGACCGAGCTCCTGAATCAGCTTGAAGGAGTCACCAAGGTCTTCCGAGAAGTGATGAAGAGCCAAGCTCTAGAGGGTGGGATCAGAACCTTCTGGAATCTGGCCAAAAGGACAGTTCCTATGAAGAGAGGACTGCAAAGTGTGTGATCATTTCAGGGCAGTCCAGTCCATAGTAGACCAGAACCCTGCCAGGGTTCTTGGAATTTAGTTTATGCTTAAGACAGTAGACAGTTGAATGTATTGCCAAGCTGGAACAGTCACCCTTGAAGCAATGCCTTGAGGCATTGTGGTGGGGAGGAAAGACCAAAGAAAACATAAAGGAAGCTATTGGGATAATTTTTTTAAGATTTTTTATTTATTTATTTGAGAGGTAGATTTATAGAGAAAGACAGACAGAAAGGTGTTCCATCGACTGGTTCACTCCTCAAATGACCACAATGACTGGAGCTGAGCCGATCCAGACCTAGGAGCTTCCTCCAGGTCTCCCATGTGGGTGCAGGGGCCCAAGGACTTGGGCCATCTTCTACTGCTTTCCTAGGCCATAGCAGAGAGCTGGATTGAAAGAGAGGCAGCCAGGACTCGAACTATTGCCCATATGGGATGCCGGCACCACAGGTGGGGGCTTAGCCCACTACACCACAGCACCAGCTTTCACGTTAATACCCCAAGTTTTGGCCGGCGCCGTGGCTCAACAGGCTAATCCTCCGCCTTGTGGCGCCGGCACACCGGGTTCTAGTCCCAGTCGGGGCGCCGGATTCTGTCCCGGTTGCCCCTCTTCCAGGCCAGCCCTCTGCTGTGGCCCCGGAGTGCAGTGGAGGATGGCCCAAGTGCTTGGGCCCTGCACCCCATGGGAGACCAGGATAAGCACCTAGCACCTGGCTCCTGCCATCGGATGAGCGCAGTGCGCCGACCGCGGCAGCCATTGGAGGGTGAACCAACGGCAAAGGAAGACCTTTCTCTCTGTCTCTCTCTCTCACTGTCCACTCTGCCTGTCAAAAAAAAAAAATACCCCAAGTTTCTTGCAGAATGCATTATTATCAGCATGTGTTTTTGCTGATGATCTAAGCTTATGTGCATAACCATTGCAGTGGAGCTTAGACTGTATGAAGCCAGTAACTGGCAGTCAGTGTGACATTAAAACAGTGAGAACTTTTTATGTGGACACTTTGGTTCTCCATCTTCCTATTGGTGTGCAACTCAGGGGAGATGGAGAAAGATATGAGTCAGTCAGCAAATCCTCTTTAGCCTAGCCTTCAAGATTTAGATTTTACCTACTTCTCTGATACATCCTGGGGTGTTTTCTCAGCCTGGTGTCATTTTTTCCAGAGCGCAGTACAGTGCTGTGTCTCTCATGGGATGCATTAGGCTGATTGTTGGTGGTTCTCCGCTCTTCCTAGATGCAGTCAGGCATCTAAGGACCAGGACCCAATTCATTCATCTTAGCCTCTGCATTCCACCCGCTACCCCCATGCTTCTCGGTTCAGCACAGTGCTTTAAACATACTGCATGGTCAGCGGGTACTTGTTGGATAGATGGAAATCTGTCTCTATGCTCCGTTGTTCCCATAGCTTTAATGCTCCAGCTGAAGGCTTTTATTTTTACAATTGGTAGCAAAATGTTCCTTAGTGTTTATACTTCTTTAGGACCTAATAGGTCCTGCGGACTTCAATAAATGTCTTCTTCTTCATTTGCCAGTAGGTTAATTGAGTACTTTGAAATAAGAGAAAAGAAAATAATACAATTTGTGACCTTTGTCCACTGAAACACCTTCCAAGAAAAGGATTCTCGCATTCCTAGATTGTGCTTACTTCTATTAATGCTGACGAATGAGATGAGTTTAATCTTTCCGAGTATTTTGAGTATATGGTAGGGGCAGCGGGAGGCCTTTGATATCTAATATCCAAAACCACTGTCTTCTCATGTCATCTGGAAGAAATATGATTTATTCACTTTCTCAGAAGATTATTTTTGTACTTGAAAGGCAGTTAGAGAGAAAGATAGAGGCAGAGACAGAAAGATCTCCCATCTGCTGGTTCACTCCCTCAAATGACTGCAACGGCCAGAACTGAATTGATCCAAAGCCAGGAGCCAGGAACTTTTTCCTGGTCTCCCTTGTGGGTGCAGGGGCCCAAGCACTTGGACCATCTTCCGATACTTTCCCAGGCACGTGAGCCAGAAACTGGATGGGAAGTGGAGAAGCCAGGTCTCAAACCGGCCCCCATATGGGATGCCAGCACTGCAGACGGCAGTTTAACCTACTGCGCCACAGCTGGGCCCTATTTATTCACTTAATAAATATGTTCCCAGCCCCTGGAAATGTGTGTGTTTGTGCATGGGTATTGAAGAGAGTTCTCCTCTGTGTCCCACCCTCAGATAGCCTTTGGGCTTCTAATTAGGAAGAATGAAATATAAATATATACACAAATATAAGGAGTTTTTTAATGAAGGGTCTTTTTCCCCCCAAATATTGATTGATTGATTGATTTGAAAGGAAGAGTTACAGAGAGGCAGAGGGATAGAGAAAGGTCTTCCACCTGCTGGTTCACTCCCCAAATGGCTGCAACAGCTGGAGCTGTGCTGATCTGAAACCAGGAGCCAGGAGCTTCTTCTGGGTCTCCTACGCGGGTGTCGGGGCTCAGGGACTTGTGCTATCTTCTACTGCTTTCCCAGGCCATAGCAGAGAGCTGGATCAGAAATGGAGCAGCCGGGTCTCAAACTGGTGCCCATAAGGGATGCTGGCATTGCAGGCGGCAGCCTTACTCACTATGCCATAGCGCCAGCCCCACAAGTATAAGTTTAAATGTAATAGAAGTTCATACAATAATTGAATACTAATGCGCTGGAAGTGACAGGGGTAAAACTTCATAAAAGACCTATCCATGAAGAGTGGATAGTGTTTTCATGGACAGAAGAAACACTGGACTATCAAGATGCTAAATCGCAGAACTTTGATGTTCTTAGAAAAAAACAGACTTGTGCTGCCAGCCGTGCCCTAGTCATGGTGACTTAGTACATATATGGCACTCAAATCCAGAGAGATCACATGGTAGAGCAGTATTTTTAGAGGTCATTGGAAGGTTTGAAAAGAGATCTCATCATGTAAAGCTAGTAAATGGGCAGTGTATCTGACTACACGAGACGGGCGTAGTAAAGGAGACCTATACCTAGGCGGAGTAGAGAAGACCTAAGCAGGTGCAAAGAGGTGATTGAAGAGCTGCTGGACCTGAAACAGCCTGAGGGGAAATTGCTTAGGAAGTCTGGTCTCAACCGACAAGTCAAGAGGACCACCAATGAAGATCAAAATAGAGTTTTCGTACCTTTGAGAATGCACTAAAAATATAAGAATGAAAATAAGATTTAAGGATTAAGCAATAAATAGATAAGGAGCTTGACTTGAGCCTAGTGTTGGGGCCAGAATCTGCTCTTCAACTTTGGGCTTTCCTTTGGAAGACCCGCTGGCTGAAGTCCTAATTAATCACCCCTCCCAGCACCTCTGAACTTGTCAGGATGAATGCTGAGCCACTTCTGCCAAAGAGATCTAACCTTCATGTTTTCTGCAAAATACTCCCGAACAGTTTCGAGGGGAAAAATGAAAGTGTGTATATTGTATGTGTATAGAAAATTAAGCAGATTTGGCAAAGTGTTAATAATTGCTAAGTATATTCATTGTAGCTTTGAATTTTTATTAAATAACAAGTTAAGAGATGATGTAAAGAAAAGTAAATTACAGTTCTTCAAAATGTAGGAAAAAGTATTTCCTCCTCAGGAGTGGGCACACACACATACATACCCAACATTCTGGACCCTACTGTTGGACAAGCTGCGAGTGGCAGGGGAAGTCTTTCTTAAGAAAATATTGTTGCACTGGTTCAGGTTGGGTAATTGAATTTCAGTAGGGAGGAAGGAGAATACAGATTTATCAAGGTGCAGAATGACGTATTTTGAAGGATGGAAACTGCACACTTTCCCTGTTCATCAGACATAGACACCAACTCTTTCTGAGAGTTAGGTTAGTGCAGATACATCAGCACACTAAATACTGACTGTAAAACATGAGAAAAAACAAAAACACGTAAGTTAAAATGAATAAGAATACATTTTAAGAGAAGCACTCAGATTAATGTTTCTTAGGAGTAGACTTCTTTAAATCGTTTTACTCTGTAAAAGATGCTAACATTCATCCACATGGTTTGAAAGCTGAAGCGCACATGGAATTCAGAGATAATTGTCTTGAATGTCAACTGCATTGTGCATTATATTTTGAAGTCTTAAGATTAAGAACAGCTTGCCTTTCAAGAGATTGTGTGAAGCTGTGTGTGTGTGTGTGTGTGTGTGCGTGCACGTATGAAGGCGATAGCATTGTTTGCTTGTAATAACACTCAAAACTCTCTTAAAGAAGTACATAAGCTTGAGTTTGTGAGAATACTTCAGAAAAATTGCACGAAGGACCAATTCTGCCAGACACTCTGGTGAAGGGCAGGTGTGTTTTCACTCCTCACTTCCGGAGAAGAAGGAAAGCTTGAACACTGTATGGCAAGAGAATCTCACTCCAGCAGTGTCTGTAGCCAAAAGTAACTTATTTCCCCATTAGGCTTTATTCAAAATAAGTAATTGAACATCACAGCAGTCAGCAATGTCTGAGAAAATTTATTCCTGCACTTGTAATATCATTTAGAAAATGTAACTCTTTTAAAAATTAGTGAAAATGTAATTATAATTAGAGATTTGGATTAAATGATAGATTTAGTCTAGTCTCCTCCATTATTAACCTCTTTCATGGACTGATTTTTACAATTATTAAAAGATACAGTGACTTCTAACCAAAAATATACATCATGTTTCTATAAGGTATCAATGCAGGTTTTAAGTACATACCTGAGAAATGAGTCTTACAATTTGAGTTTTACCACATCTAAGAAAATAAATCCATCCATATAGTCATGGGACCCCTCAAATGTATATGTCCTTGAAACCTTCAGACTTAACCAGTTTTTTGTTTTGTTTTGTTTTGTTTGTTTGTTTGTTTGACAGGCAGAGTAGACAGTGAGAGAGAGACAGAGAGAAAGGTCTTCCTTTGCCGTTGGTTCACCCCCCAATGGCCGCTGCAGCCATCGCGCTGCACTGATCCGAAGCCAGGAGCCAGGTGCTTCCTCCTGGTCTCCCAAGCACTTGGGCCATCCTCCGCTGCCCACTTGGGCCACAGCAGAAAGATATTACTGAAGTAGCTCGTGTCTGATTTTTTTTTTTTTTTTTGACAGGCAGAGTAGACAGTAAGAGAGAGAAACAGAGAGAAAGGATTTCCTTTACCGTTGGTTCACCCTCCAATGGCCACTGCGGCCGGTGCACTGCACTGATCCAAAGCCAGGAGCCAGGTGCTTCTCCTGGTCTCCCATGGGGTGCAGGGCCCAAGCACTTGGGCCTTCCTCCACTGCACTCCTGGGCCACAGCAGAGAGCTGGCCTGGAAGAGGGGCAACCAGGACAGAATCCGGCGCCCCGACCGGGACTAGAACCCAGTGTGCTGACGCCGCAAGGCGGAGGATTAGCCTATTGAGCCACAGCGCCAGTTTGATGGTGAACATCACCACCTTACACTGGTCAAATACTGCTTTTTAGTACAAACAAGAGAGCTTGTTTCTTGCCCTTTAGTCTATGTTAATAAATGATCTGAATTAAACAAGAAATTTTTTAAAAAAGAATCACTGACACATAGAAAAATAAATTATTCAGGGGCAGGTAGATTGAGGATAGGGAGGATACTTTGTTAGCCATATATGCATGGATCTCGGATTTTTAAATTTTTTGTATTTGGATACAATGTGGTGTTTGTGTCATATTTCTAGTTTCTAATTTGAGGAGTTTATTAAATATTCTAATCCAACTTCATAATTAATATTTAAAATATTATAATCGCTAGTAACTAAAGTATTAATCAAAATTTCAATTTTGTTGAAATTACCCTAAAACAAAATTTGAGTAACAAAACATGTTTCCTTTATGAACTCTAGCCACCTGTCAGCTGACCCTCCCCCACAGCGTACTGTGACACTTAACTGTTGGAGCAGCAGAGGTTCTGTCTCAGTTGTCATTTTAAATTACAGCGTGTATGGCCTGTTTCCAAATGTAAATCTTCTGTAACTCTCCAGTTAATTTGTTTATTACACAAATATGTGTTGACATCCTGCTCTCCCTGGAGAGGACAAAACTCAGTATCACATACAACCCCTGTCCTTAAAGTTCTCACATAAATTTGTTCCCTATGAAAATACACAGCATTGCTAGCCTGTCTACAAAAATTTGTTTCGAAAATTACATGAAGGTACATATAAAGCTTACCAGCTTTATAAGATAAAGTTAGCACTATTTCTAAAAAAAAATCCACATATGGTACAATTGTTTGTTTTTAAAAGGTAATATTTATTGGTATACTGCAGCAGCCAATTTTCTATACTACAAAGAAGAATGTTGTAAATCATAGAGGAAGAAAAAAGGCCAGCCTAGAGTGTTTATTTAAGATACTACTTCAGATTTCTTTCAAGGATAGATTTAGGCAGCCAGAATAGAACATTAGCGAATGGGAACAGATTTCTTTCCCAGCACAATGTTGAATTATTGCTGTTTGCCTACCCCCCCCCTTTTTTTTTTCATGTTTCTATCAGATACATTCCCACATCGCCTGAGGGAAAATTAACCTTTTTTTTAGGGCAGTAGTTTTACTGAGATCCTAGGGGGGAAATATAAACACAGAATTGCAGGCTTCAAAGCCCCTGGGGTGTGAATGATGCAGGAAGACCAGGAGGTGGAAACAGAGAGTAGAGAAATCATGTCAGAAACCACAGCTTGTGGCGTAAGTTGTATTGTGGACAAGTAGAGAAGGACAGAGGAGGGGGAGGAGACTGCCTGAGATACAAGAAAATTAGCCACAGAAACTAAAATGGGAAACAAACCAGTATGTAGTTACCACTAAATAAAGATAAGATGTAAGCTAAACCCTCGAAAACTAAACTTTCCTCCTGTAAGACTAGCGAGTAACTCTTGAATACTTCTTGAGTGCTTGGTATGAGGTTGAGAGCCAGTTTGCCTCTTTCTTGGTCAAGAAGGAAAACGTGTCCATCTTTATGAAGATGCTGGGACGCCTGCTTAGGTCTTGCCCTCTGCCTGGTCTTGTCAGCAGGGTTCCAGGGGTGGTGATGGCCGTGATCCGAATCGGATTTTCCATCTATTTTGGTGGCTCTTGGCCCACAATGCTTGATCCCTCCTGCCTCCACACCAGCTTCAGATTATGGATTCCTATGTTTTTTTCCATTTCCTCCTCGTTTTTTTTCAGTTCCACCAGTATTCATTTCTCCCTTGGCCTGGTCAGCTATTATAATAATATTTTTTAAAAAGCCTTCACAGTGTTATAAAAGTCATTTTGTGAATTTAAGAATAAGTTTGTGCCAGCGCCGCGGCTCACTAGGCTAATCCTCCACCTGCGGCGCCAGCACCCCAAGTTCTAGTCCCAGTTGGGGCGCCGGATTCTGTCCCGGTTGCCCCTCTTCCAGGCCAGCTCTCTGCTGTGGCCCGGGAGTGCAGTGGAGGATGGTCCAAGTGCTTGGGCCCTGCACCCGCATGGGAGACCAGGAGAAGCACCTGGCTCCTGGCTTAGGATCAGCGCAGTGCGCCAGCCGCAGTGGCCATTGGAGGGTGAACCAACGGCAAAGGAAGACCTTTCTCTCTGTCTCTCTCTCTCTCACTGTCCACTCTGCCTGTCAAAAAAAAAAAAAAAAGAAAGAAAAGAATAAGTTATTGTTTTCTGCCACACAGAATTCATTCCACAAGAGGATAAAAGGGAACATTACATCACAACCTGTTTCAAATTCCTAAAACACCCCTTTCTTCATAGCACTCACCCGATACAGCGTAAGTCGGTCTGTCATTCAACAACCCTGGCTTCACTCTTCCAATCAGACTTGAGTCTTACTTAGTAACTATTTCTGAGCAACCAGTATTTTCATATCAGTCTTTCATAGGGGTGTCTGATGCATCCATACTCAGCAGAATCTCAAACTAAAGTAACTGACTTGGAGAAATAAATATGCTTATCTTCTGTTTTACTAAGTGGCTATTTTTACAAGTGTATTCATTTATAGAGAAGACTGATGTGGTATCAACTCCTTATATTTTCCAATCTAATTCAGATCATCAAACAGTATAGTAGGCAGTCATGCCTATTATAAAACAAACTGAAACATTCAAATATAGTAAAATTTAAAAGTCCTTTGTGTGTGTGTGTGTGTGGCTGGTGCTGTGGCATAGCAGTTAAAGCCGGCCCTTGAACTGGCATCCATCTGGGTGCCGGTTCAAGTACGGGCTGCTCCCTTTCCAATCCAGCTCCCTGCTAATGTGCTTGGAAAAGCAGCAGAAAGTGGCCATAGCGCTTGGGCTGCTGCACCCTCGAGGGACACATGGAAGAAGCTCCTGGCTCCTGGCTCCTGCTTCGGCCTGGCCAAGCCCTGGTCATTGTAGCCATTTGTGGAATGAACCAGTAGTTGGAAGCTGGTTCACTGTCTCTCTCTCTCTCTTGCTCTCACTCTCAAATAAATAAATAAATCTTAAATAAATAAATCTTTTTTTTTTTTTTTGACAGGCAGAGTGGACAGTGAGAGAGAGAGACAGAGAGAAAGGTCTTCCTTTGCCGTTGGTTTACCCTCCAATGGCTGCCGCGGTCGGCGCGCTGCGGCCGGCGCACCGCGCTCATCCGATGGCAGGAGCCAGGTGCTAGGTGCTTTTTCCTGGTCTCCCATGGGGTGCAGGGCCCAAGCACTTGGGCCATCCTCCACTGCACTCCGGGGCCACAGCAGAGGGCTGGCCTGGAAGAGGGGCAACCGGGACAGAATCCGGTGCCCCAACCGGGACTAGAACCCGGTGTGCCGGCGCTGCAAGGCGGAGGATTAGCCTGTTGAGCCACGGCGCCGGCCAAATAAATAAATCTTAAAAAAAAAAAAAAAAGGACCTCTCCTCTCTTGTAAAAAACAACAAAAGTACTTTGTTTCCCTGTTCAGAGAAGCTGCCTGTTTAGCTCTCTGTGTTAGTGTGAAATACCATGACTGTCAGGCCGGCTAGTTACATTTATTCTCCATATGTGTTTCAAGAACATTCATTAGAATATCCTAGATGCTGATACTTACCCAAAGATACACAAATGTTAAGTAATTTTCATGTTTTTAAAACATTTGTTTACCCTTTTTTGACTGACTTGGTTTTCTGGCCTGCAGTGATCTCAGAGATGATGGGTAGTTTGTTATTATAAGAACAGTAACTGTCACGGTGAATATCATTGAGCATTCTTTATTGCTAAGCACTTGACATGCATTCTCATTTTATCAGAACCCAATTTGGGGCCGGCGCCACGGCTCACTAGGTTAATCCTCCGCCTGCGCCAGCACCCCAGGTTCTAGTCCCAGTTGGGGCACCGGATTCTGTCCCGGTTGCTTCTCTTCCAGTCCAGCTCTCTGCTGTGGCCCAGGAGGGCAGTGGAGGATGGCCCAAGTGCTTGGGCCCTGCACCCACATGGGAGACCAGGAGGAAGCTCCTGGCTTCGGATCGGCACAGTGCTCCAGCCATAGCGGCCATTGGGGGGTGAACCAACGGAAGGAAGACTTGTCTCTCTCTATCTCTCCCTCACTGTCTAACTCTGCCTGTCAAAACAAAACAAAACTTAAGATCAGAAATGCTTTTAAAAAAAAAACAATCTGAGGAAGCTGTTGAATCCTTGTTTCATTAGCTTTGCTGTCTAAAGTCAGACTGTTGAGATTTAGAATTCTTTTTTTTGTTGTTGTTGTTCTTTGGCTTTTTCTGTCATTTTCAAAGAACTTGGGGGATGTGGTTTTTCTTTTATTTCTTACTTTCATTCCTCCCTGTAACTACTTACTACTGGAAGTGATTCAGCTTCGAGCATTTGAATTCCTCTGAACCTGTGTATCAGTTATCTGTAAAATGGAAATAATAGCACTTTCCTCATAGAGTGACTATGGAAATGAAATTATGCAGCGAAAGATAATCTGGCATGCAAACATAGAACTGTCAGTCATTTTTCATTGTTATTGTTGTGTCAGCTTCCTATGATAGACATGAAGTATTTTTAAATTTTGTATTTTAAGCATAGGGAAGAAATCTCACCTTTACTACTATGTGCAAGTTTGGGAACTTCCGAGTTCCTTATGAACTCTACAATTTCCCAAGGATGTCTCTTGTGTGTGTTATATAGCATTCACCAAGAGAGTAGGCATTCAGCCAACTCTGTAATTGCTGTAAATTTACTCTATCATTAACAGAATTAGTCACTGTTTTATTTTAGACTGTGCTTAAATATTTTACATCTGCATTGTTGTGGGCTGTGTGGAAAAACAAATTGTCACTTCTAGCTAGCGAGTTATGACAAATCCTTTGTATTGTGTTGCACGTATATTGGGTTATTCCTCTGTTAAGATAAATAACTGCCGCTTCATACATCTGCAGTTTATTACCTCTTTCCTGAAAGATGAAGGAACCCTGTGTATTTATTCCATTTTACATTTGGCAAATCTATAAATATGCTTCCTCTTAGAGAATTGCCTTGGGTAGCGGGAGACCTACAAAAATCGTAAAAAAGAGGAGAACATTGTCCTTCTGTTTGTGTTTGTGTCAGTCTTTAATTTAACAGTGAGTGTCATATGATCCGTCATTTGTTGCGCACTTTACGTGGACTCCATTAGCTATCTCAGCTGTTCTTCCTAATTAATTGCTGTTCTGTATGAGGCACTTAGGCAGTTGTAAAGCAGGAATGAATCATCTTTTCTAAGAGATGAGGGTTCACTGGACATCTGTTAAATTGTCTGGTCTGTAAAGCACTAATTAATGAGTAAGTGTTGTTGGGTCAACATGGTCCCACATGGTTTTAAGGTCAAAGTTCAAGAGCAACTCTTCTTAGTATCTGATTTTTGGGAGACATGCCTCTGGTGCGAGGATGAAACTAAGAAAGCTGTGTTCTGATTCTGACGCACGTGTATTGCATGTGTACTCAGTTAAAACTGGGGATGTTGATGTGAGTCTTTGTGTACCTCTTAAGTTTATACACCAGGTCATCTTCATTTCCAACTCTGTTCTTTGGGATTTCAGCACTTTTTTTTAATCCACACATGAGTATGCTACTGAAAAATTTGTCCCAAGCCACAAAAACCCATTTGTAGAAAACTTATATACAAAGCTCTTTAAAAACACTTTAATCATTGTAAATTTCTGAATCACTTCATTTTTTGTTAATCAGTTAAGGAAGGAAACCTCTGTTTCGTGCCAAGCAGGAATTGATTGAGCTAGTTTTAAATGACTGTGTCTTTACAAAATAGTATCTCATTCAAAATGAAGTAATTAGGAGCACATGTTTAACCTACTGGCAAAGACCCCAATACCCCCCATCAGACTGCCTGGGTTTGATTCCTGGCTCTGGCTTCTACCAGTGCAGACCCTGGGAGTGGGAGGCAACAGTGACGGCTGAACTAATGGGTTCTTGCCACCTGTGCCACCTGCACTGCATTCCTGGCTGCAGCCCCAGCCATTACAGGCATGTGGAGAGTAAAGCAGCAGAGCAGAGTCTTTCCCAGCCTGCCCTCCCCACACCTCAAATTAAAAAAATAAATGACACATAAGCTATAATGTGAGGGTTTTTTTAATGAGGATTTAAATGTCAATCAGCTCCTCTCTTCCTGAGGAATGAGTTTTACTGCCTTATATTTTAGCATACATGGTGAAATCTGGTCTCAAACTAGGGTTATCCAGAAGGCCTATGAAGAATCAAATATACATAGATTTCAGAAATTTTTTGCACTAAAGCCTGTCTTTTAATGCCGTTTCCACAATCTTAAAGAAATGCCTTGGCCGGCGCCATGGCTCAATAGGCTAATCCTCCGCCTGCGGTGCTGGCACACCGGGTTCTAGTCCCGGTTGGGGCGTCGGATTCTGTCCCAGTTGCCCCTCTTCCAGGCCAGCCCTCTGCTGCGGCCCGGGAGTGCAGTGGAGGATGGCCCAAGTGCTTGGGCCCTGCACCCCGTTGGAGACCAGGAAAAGCACCTGGCACCTGGCTCCTGCCATCAGATGAGCGCGGTGCGCCAGCCGCAGCGCGCCAGCCGCGGCGGCCATTGGAGGGTGAACCAACGGCAAAGGAAGACCTTTCTCTCTGTCTCTCTCTCTCTCGCTGTCCACTCTGCCTGTCAAAAATTAAAAAGAAAAGAAAAAGAAATTCCTCAGTAAAATTACAGAATCACTTATTTATCTCCTGACCAAAATGTTTTTGAAAATTGAAGGCTACATATGGACCACAGTATATTGAAAATTATTTCATTTTTAATTTTATTTATGTATTTGTTTATTCAAAAAGGTAAAAGAGACAGAGATCTATTTGCTGGATCACTTCCCAAATTCCTACAACAGGCACAAAAAGAACTGGGCCAAAACCAGGAGCTGAGAACTCAGTTGGTTTCCCATGTGGATGGCAGGGACCCCCGTTCCCTGAGGCATCACCACTGCTTCCCAGGGTATTCGAATTAGCAGGAAGCTGGAACTGTGAGCAGAGCTGGGACTGAAACGGGACTCAGATAGGGGTGGTGGGCACTCCCAGTGACATGACATCTAACACCTCCCTCAAAACATTAATTTAAATGGTCCTTCTAAAGTCATTATCATAATTAGTTGTCAGCTTGGAAGTGTTTTACTTTAAAACATTTTAAAATTATGTGTCAGAAATACTTTATCTCTTTTCCTTTACAAAACCACTTTTTTGTCAGTATGTGGATTGCTGTCTGCACCCTTGAATAAGAGAGTGGCACAAGTAAAACATGCATAAGCCTGGTGATGGGGAATTATTACATGAACACATGCATTCTCCCCTTGTGACTAGTAACTAGTGGGTGTCAGAGTGGGGAAAGGAGACTAATACTGGTGGATTCTGGCCTCTTCTGTTCTTCAGTCTTCACAACCACTGTGGGTATAGCTGTTATTTTCTCTGTTTCACAGATGAGGAGACTCTATCTTAGAGATGCTGAGTGATTCATCCAAAGTCAAAGTTGCAGTCCAAGTACAGTTAACTCTCTAACCCATGTGTTTTTCCCATAGTACAACTATAACATCTTGGAACTAGAATAAACGTTATAAACAATCTACTTTAAGTCCCATTTTGTTGGAAAATGGAGTTCAGAGTAGCACAGTGATATATTCAAAAATCAGCCACTAAGTAGCATTCTATAGCTCTAATCCACATAAAGAATTGTTATCTTTCTGAAACTCTTTTTAAGGAGAGGTGATTTTGTGAAGCACAGAAATAATACAAGTTCATTTTATGGTACATTTCAAGATAAAGTAATAAAGCATCTGGGAAATATATGTGTATTCATATATATAAATATAGAGAAAAAATATATACCTACATAAATAGCTATATACAAAATATTATATATATGTAACATCTATTTTATATATTTATATATTATATATCTATTTGTATAAAATATATTTTATATATCTATGTAGATATATTTTATATATCTATAATATATATCTAATCATATAGATATAATATATACTTTATATATCTATTTAGGTAGATATATAATATAGATTTTATAATATAAGCACACATGTTTTTTAGTTTTCATATTGGCGCTATAAGAAATTACCACAATCAAGGCTGACATGGTGATGCAGTGGTTTAAACTGCTGGCTGTGACACTAGTATTTCTTTTTTTTTTTTAAGATTTATTTATTTATTTGAAAAGCAGAGTTACATAGAGAGAGAGAGAGAGGTCTTCCATTCACTGGTTCACTCCCCACTTTGTGGCAACAGCCGGAGCTATGCCGAGCTGAAGCCAGGAGCCAGGAGCTTCTTCTGGGTCTCCCATGAGATGCAAACGTAGGTATAAGCTGTTTGATACACAGAACTAAATGGCTGTTAACCCCTGCAGTGGAGCTGGCATTTGCTTTTAGGGCTGTTTCTTTGCGCGTTTGCTTCTTTGCCAGGAATGTGGAGTGAAGGAAATGACAGGCTCTCTGGAAAATGGAGGGGGATATGGGGCAATCTTCTGTAGGGGGCGGCGTCGTAGCCGATCTGTTTGTCCACATTCTGAGTCGCGGTCTGAGGGCTGCAGGTGCTCCTCCTCAGTGCGCGTGTTCTCCCTCATCTCCCCTAGCCTTGGGGATAGGGTCTGCGGGAGGATGCTGGCTCTTTACTGCTGGGGCTTTGGAGAGCCTTTACTGGTGAGTTTTGCCTGGATTGTGGAATGCATTTGCCAGGCTACATGTTTTTAGGTATTCTTTAGCACTTAAATGAGAAACGGCAACAATAAAAATATTTACGTCAGAGTGCCTGACAAATATTGAGTGTTTACAGAATGTGAAATCTCTGCTGAAATAATCATCTAGAAAGCTTTAATAAGGTGGCATGAGGCTTTCTAGATGTTAAAGATGTTAATAAAAATTATGTTATGCTTCCTCAAGATCTTCCCCACAGTTTTCCAGCTTTAACTCTTAAGTTGTGGTTGTAAAATAACTCATGAGCATTACAAAATGATGACCCCTCAGAGAGGTGGGTAATTGAGCACTAGCCTGAAGTGTATTAGCGGGTGTTCCGCAGACTGGGCTCTTTCTCTGTGCTGGACACTGGTGGACATCAATGGAAAGAAAACACTCAGGCGTGATCTCAGCGAGGTGAGGAGGTTTTCCTGTGGCAGGTGTGCTGGTAGCAGTAGTAGATGGAGGGCCCCAAAGAGCTCGTGGCTTAAACATGAGAGATGAGTGTGTGACATTGAAACAGTGGAATTATAAATGTTTCCACCTTCCAAAGGCAGTAGTTGCAGTACGTGTAGGGACAGTCAGCGTGCCTGTTTAATTCAGTCTGCTTGGACTGATAAGCATCTGTAAAGACTGACACTAGCAGCATTATCCATTTTGTCATTATCAGCATTGTCCAACATTCGATTGTAAGACATTCTGTGCCTCAAAAATCTACAGGACCCTTTGCAAACTAAGGCTTTATTACTTTTCATCCAGCTGTGCTTCACTTTTAATGAAGTGTTCCACTTAAAACAACAGAGTCAACAGTTTTTAAAAAATCATTCATTGTGAAATGGGCAAAGGACATGACAGACACAGAAGATATCCAGATAGCATGTGAGCGTGTGCAAACGCATTCAGCATCATTAGCAGTTGGGCAAATGCAGATTTAAGCCATGATGAGCAGTCACTCTGTCCTGTCGCAGTGACGGAAATAAAACTTTGTAATAATACCAAATGCTGGTAGGGATATGGAGAAACTAGATCACATTGCCATGAGAATGTGACATGGAGCAGTCTCTCTGGGAAAGAGTGTTTCTAAGAGTGGTAGGTAAAGCCACCGCCTGCCATGCCGGCATCCCATATGGGTGTTGGTTCATGTCCCGGCTGCTCCACTTCCTATCCAGCTCCCTGCTAATGGGCCTGGGAAAAGCAGTGGAAGATGGCCCAAACATCTCCCTGCCACCCACTGGGAGACCCCAATGAAGCTCCTGGCTCCTGGCTTCCAGCTGACCTAACCCCAGCCACTGCATCCATTTGAGGAGTAAGCAGTTAGAAGATCTCCCGCTGTCTCCAGAGTTCACTCTATGTATATATCTCTGATTTTCAAAAAAAAAAAAAATTAAAGAAACAAAAAGATTATAGCAGTTTCTTTTTTAAAAAAAAAAAAAGATTTATTTATTTACTTGAGAATCAGAGTTATAGACAAAGAGAGGGAGAGACAGAGATAGAGGTCTTCCATCCGCTTGTTTACTGCCCAAATGACAGCAACAGCTGGAGCGGGGCCAAACTGAAGCCAGGGACCAGGAGCTTCCTCTGGGTCTCCCACACAGAGGCAGGGGCCCAAGCACTTGGGCCATCTTCCACTGCTTTCCCAGGCCATCAGCAGGGAGCGGGATCCAAAGTGGAGCAGCCAGAACTCGAACCGGCAATCATATGGGATGCCGGCACTTCAGGCAGATGCTTAACTTACTACACCACAGTGCCAGCCCCATAGCAGTTTCTTAAAGCTAAACATGAGCTTACCATGTGACCCAAAAGTTAACTCTCTTGGGCATTTATCCCAGAGAAATAAAAACCTATGTTCAGGGTCAATGGTGTGGCATAGCAGCTTATGCCGCCACCTGCGACTTCAGCATCCCATATGGGCACCTGTTCTACTCCCAGCTACTCCACTTCTGATCTGGCTCCTGCTAATGCCCCTAGGAAAGTAGCAGAGGATGGTCCAAGTGCTTGGGCCCCTATACCCACATGGGAGACCCATATGAAGCTCCTGGCTTCAGTCTGGCCCAGCCACTTAGGGAGTGAACCAGTGAATGAAAGATTTCTCTGTCTCTCACTCCTCTCTCTCTCTCTCTCACACACTGACTTTTAAATAAATGAAATAAATCTTTAAAAAGAAAAATTTGTATTCACACTGATGTGCATACCCAAATGTTCATGATAGCTTTCCTTGTAATATCTAAAAGCTGAAAATTACTCTGTGGTGCTGTGAGTTCTAATAGGAAATGTGTATTTCAGCTTCCTCTCCATCTCACAGAGCTCCTAGAACTCTGGGAGTCTCAGCGGTACAAGTGTCTTCCTGTAGGCTAAGAGATGACTGCTGGCTCAGGGCGCTGCAGAGCCTCGGGATAGAGGCTGGCCTCCGGAAGAGTTCACCCTGTGATTAGAGGTTACAGCTTCCTCCAGGGACAGCAGACGGGTTCAAAGTTGAGTTGTTCACAAGGAACTAGCGCTTTAATCCACCAGGTTAGGTCAGGAAGCTTCTGGTCTGCTGAACTCAAGGGGGCTAGTGTGCCCCAGGAGGGTGTGCGAGATCTGCCCGCTTCCCCATACCTTGCCCTGTCCCTCTCGTCTATGTGACTGTTCATCTATATCCTTTGTAATATCCTTTATAATAAACCAGTAAACATATCTGAAGTGCTTTCCTGAGTTCTGTTATCTGCTCTCTCAAGTGATGGGACCTAGTTAGGGGTTTTTGGAAACCCTTGACTTTAGCCAGGCAGAAACTCCAGAGGCCTTGATTTAGGGTTGGCATCTGAAGCAGGGCAGGGGCTTGGGGAGACTTCTGTGGGAACTGAGCCTTTAACCTGTGAGATCCGACTCCCAGCTCCAGGTGGACAGAGTCAGATTTGCATCAAGTTGTAGGATGCCCCCCATCAGACAATTGATTGTTGGCAGGCGCTCTCCCACTCCATATTTGGTCACAGAAGTAGCCGTGTTAATTGTGAGAGCAGGGAAACAGTTTGGTGTTTGCTATCATAGATACCCAGATACCCTTCAGTGGTTAAATGGATAAACTGGTACATCTGGACGGAGAATACTATTCAGCATTTAAAAGGAGCAAATTGTTAACACAGTAAACAATAACTTGAATGGAGTGAAAAGAGCCAGTTTAAAAGGTTACATAAGGTATGCTTTCATTTATATAGCATTTTTTTTTTTTGACAGGCAGAGTTAGAGAGAGACAGAGAGAAAGGTCTTCCTCCCGTTGGTTCACCCCCCAAATGGCCACTGCACCGATCTGAAGCCAGGAGCCAGGAGCTTCCTCCTGGTCTCCCATGCGGGTACAAGGCCCAAGCACTTGGGCCATCCTCCATGCCTTCCCAGGCCACAGCAGAGAGCTGGACTGGAAGAGGAGCAACCGGGACAGAATCCGGTGCCCTAACCAGGACTAGAACCTGGGGTGCCAGCGCCGCAGGCGGAGGATTAGCCTAGTGAGCCACATTTATATAACATTCTTGAAACGACAACAGAGGAGGAACTGCTGTGCTTGCCAGGAATTAAAAAGGTGAAAAGAAAGGCCACTGTGGTTATTGAAAGGCGGCATGAAGGGTATTCGGATGGGATTGTTCTGGTTCTCCATTGTAGTGATGCCCACCCAGATCTGTCCATGTGGTTAAATTGCATGAGCCGATTGCAGATACATGCACTCATGCATGTGAAGCTGGTAAAATCTGGAGAAGGTCTGTGAACTGTGCTAATGTCGATTTCCTGTGCTATCCTATAGTTATGTGAGGTGTTGCCACTAGGGAGAATTGAGGAAAGATAAACATTAGGTCTCTTTATTAATTCATATTACTGCATGTAAATCTACAGTAATCCCAAAATTAAAGGGCCTTTAAAAAAAAAAAAAAAAACACCCACAAAGGCGGGCCGGCGCCGTGGCATAGTGGGCTAGCTTTCTCCCTGTGGCGCTGGAGTCCCATGTGGGCACCGGCTTGTGTCCTGGCTGCAGCTTTTCTTCCAAGCCAGGTCTCGGCTGTGGCCTGGGAAGGCAGTGGAGGATGGCCCACGTGCTTGGGCCCCTGCACCCCTGTAGGAGGCCCAGAGGAAGCTCCTGGCTCCTGGCCACGAATCAGCTGTTGCAGCTACTTGGGGAGTGGACTAGCAGATGGGAGACCCTTCTCTCTTTCTCTCTCTGTAACTCTACCTCGCAAATAAAATAAATAAAAATCTTAAAAAAAAAAAAGTAGACGCAACGAGACTGACTAGTAGAACGTGGAGATTTCAAATCAGCAAAATTGTGTGCAAATTCTGGCTCTACCACTTAACTACTTTTGGAACCTTGAGCCAGCTCTTTAACCTCACTGTGCCTTCGTTTCTTCATTTTTGAAGTGGGTAATAATGTTACTTCCCCTGTTGAACTGTCTTTGCGGTTAGCACAGAATAGCCAGTCAGTGTCTTCTAGGTTTCTAAAATACTATTATGTAAACCACTTATCACTTACATTGGATTGGATAGTCTTCATGCAGCACTTAAAGAGATAACACCCTAACGTCTCTGCAGAAATTTTACTATCACTAGGTATTCCCTGTTTCACTAACTTCTGTTCATGTCTATATTTATAAGCCTTTCATGGCCGGCGCCGTGGCTCAACAGGCTAATCCTCCACCTTGCGGCGCCGGCACACCGGGTTCTAGTCCCGGTCGGGGCACCGGATTCTGTCCCGGTTGCCCCTCTTCCAGGCCAGCCCTCTGCTGTGGCCCAGGAGTGCAGTGGAGGATGGCCCAGGTGCTTGGGCCCTGCACCCCATGGGGAGACCAGGAAAAGCACCTGGCTCCTGGCTCCTGCCATCGGACGAGTGCGGTGCGCCGACCGCGGCGGCCATTGGAGGGTGAACCAACGGCAAAGGAAGACCTTTCTCTCTGTCTCTCTCTCTCACTGTCCACTCTGCCTGTAAAAAAAAAAAAAAAAAATAAGCCTTTCATAAGGCTTTCTGTATTACTTTTTCTGTTTTTCTAATTTGAACACTGAACTCATTAAATGTCTTTATTCCCTTCTACTAATACATGCATGTGAACTGTAGATTTCCTGTTTACAGCAATTTTAGCCAAATCAGAAATTTTGCTGTTGACAACTCAGCTTCATTGTCTTTCAGCTATAAATATTACTGATTTTTTTCGTTAGTCCAAGAATTAGTTAAAAATATCTTTATTGTTAGAGGGAATTTTTCATGTATAGATCCTGACTTTGTATTATGATCTTAATAATATCAATTCTTTGAAATATAGTAAGCTTCCTTTGTGGGCTAGCATGTGGTCAGTTTTTATAAATGTTTCTCTTGTGCTTGAAAAAACATATACTCTTAAATTGTGTATAGAATCTTGATGCATTCCCTTGATTTTTTTTTTATATACTTACTAATTTTTGGTCTGGTTTACTTATCAGTTACTGTAGTGAAAATTGCCTCCTTTGATGGCAGATACATCATTTTTCTTGTTTGAATTAATCATATGCTCTAATTTGTATGTTTTTGGCTATGCTCATTAAGTACAACTGATTCAGAATTGTAGCTGTTTTACTGATGAATTATTCATTTTATCATAATGCAGTGGCCTTCTTTATTCCTAACAGTGCTAACATATATTTGATCTGATAGTAATATAGTCATTTAAACTCTTTTTTTTTTGACAGAACATTTGCACAGTGTGAATATCCGTGGTTTAGAATTCTTTGAGGGAAAGTTCTTTCCTCAGTCCAGAGCTGAGGCTTTGTCCGGGAGTTTCCTTGCTCGTTCTCCCTTAGGGCATGCCTTTTCAAGTTCCTGTTTCCTGAAAGACTAGCTATTCCAGGGCCCTGATTCTTACAAGGGCCCTCAGTTCCAACTCCTTGCTTCATCCAGGCCAAAGATTTCATCTTCTTTCTCCATGAGGACATCAAAACCCAAACTTCCATTTTATTAAGCAGTTGGGTCCCTGCCACCCACACAGGATTCACTTTCTGGCTTCCAGCTTCAGTCTAGCCCATCCCCAGCTGTTGTGGGCACCTGGGGAGTAAACCAGCAGATGGGAGGATGTCCACTCTCTGGCTCGCTCTTTCTCTCCGTCTCTCTCCATCTGAAATAAGTTTTTAAGAAAGAATTTAAGATGTGTGCCACGCTGTGGTGTGATGGATAAAGCAATTGCCTGCAGTGCCCGCATCCTGTGTGGACGCTGATTTGAGTCCTTGGGCCCCTGCACCTGTGTCGGAGACTCAGAGGAGGTTCCTGGCTTCCAGCTTCGGATCCATCCAGCTCCAGCTGTTGCAGCCATTTGGGGAGTGAACCGGAGGGTAGAAGACCTCTCTCTGTGTGTCTCTGCTTCTGCCTTTCTGTAATTTTGCCTTTCAAATAAATAAATAAATCTAAAAAAAAAAAAAAAGAATTTCAGAAGGGAACAGTTTATAAATTATAACTAATATGGTATGTTGCAACCAGTACAGTTAATACTAATATACTGCTAAAAAAGAGGCAGATTATTATTTTTTAAAGATTTATTTTATTTATTTGAAAGACAAAGTTACAGAGAGAGGTAGAGGCAGAGAGAGAGGTCTTCCATCCACTGGTTCACTCCCCAGACAGCAGCAATGGCTGGAGCTGCGCTGATCCAAAACCAGGAGCCAGGAGCTTCTTCCATGTCTCCCACGTGGGTGCAGGGGCCCAAGGACTTGGGCCATCTTCTACTGCTTTCCCAGGCCATAGCAGAGAGCTGGATCAGAAGAAGAGCAGCTGGGACTCAAACCGGCGCCCATATGGGATGCTGGTGCTTCAAGCCAGGGCTTTAACCCACTCCGTCATGGCAGATTATTTATATACTTGTTCTATGTAGCACATTTTAAAACCATGTGATGGCATAATATTTTCTTCTTGTAAGTGTTCACATGCTTTTTCATGTTTATTTTTAAATGGGCAAAGTTTTCCAGACAACTGAATCCAACAAAGATGTTCTTTGAAACTTTTCAGAGGATAGCATCATTGTTCACCTCAGAAACACTCCCATAACTGCATCAAGAGCAAATTTCATGTCCAGGACATTTGTTAAATAATAGCACTCTTTTTTTATATATATTTTATTTATTTGAGAGGTAGAGTTACACAGAGAGGGAGAGACAAAGATATCTTCCATCTGCTGATTCACTCCCCAAATGGCCGCAATGGCCAGAGCTGGGCCAATCTGAAGCCAGGAGCTGGGAACTTTTGGGTCTCCCACATGGGTGCAGGGGCCTTAGCACTTGGGACATCCTCTATTGCTTTCCCATGCCATTAGCAGAGAGCTGGATGGGGAAAGGAGAAGCCTGGATTAGAGCCAGTGCTGCAGGCAGAGGCGTAACGAAATAGCTCTCTTTATGCGAAGCAGAATGACAGACTTTTCCTGTTGACATTTCATTCTCTGTGGCAAAAATGATAAGTTCTAAATGTATTACTTTTGTCTATTGATTGATTCTCCTGTGCCTAAGAGAAAACCAAGTGTATTTTAACTAGTACCTGTAATAGTTTACCTGATTTAAAAAAAAAAAAAAAAAAAACCTGCTCCTAACAACTGTACTTGTTCTTGTAGGTTACGTTCCGAACAAGAATCTATCACTGTAACATCAACAGCCAGGGCGTGATCTGTCTGGACATCCTGAAGGACAACTGGAGTCCAGCCCTGACCATCTCCAAAGTCCTGCTCTCCATCTGCTCGCTGCTCACAGACTGCAACCCTGGTGAGAGACTAAGTTAGCGCTTGCTAAGACGCCGACGTCAGACCTCAGTAACTTGCTTACTTTACTACCGCTACACCAACACTGTTGTCGATTTTTTGATTTCCAAAGTATGCAGCTATTTTCTTTTTATATTGAGTGTTTTCAGTAGTCTTTTTAGGATCTGTTTTTTGCCAAAAATGAAAAAGCACAGTGTGATGATAATTAATGAAAAATCATTTTAGATGGGAAAGTACATTTAAAGAATGCTCTAAATTCTCCTGCCAAATAATAAAAAAAAATTCAAATTGAATCGCTTAATCTTAAATTGGATGCCTACTAGAAGATGTTAATTTGAGAAATGGGGCTATTAAAATCTGATAACAACCTGGCAGCGCCATACAGATGTAACCTTTTTGGGATCTTAATAACCATGCATCCTGAGAACCTATTAGAACAAAACAACCTGGATGTTCTTGAACTAGAAAATACCCAAAAAGTAAACGAGGAAATACAGCTTCCCGGAAAAATCAAAGAATTTGTGGTGTGCTTCACATTGAAAGTTCTTACTTTCTCTGTGCTTGTCTGTATTTGACTAGTTTCTTTTTGACTGAATGACAAACCAACTGCCAACATTTTACATGTTTTGGGTTATTTTAGAAAGTAAATTAGCTATAACGTTTTCATTGATGTTCTTAGTGGGACCATTCTTATTTAAATATTTACTTTATTGTCTTATTATTGAATGAAATTCCATCTTCCATGTTCAGTGTGAATTTTGATCTCAAGCTTCTGGCTGGTTTATAAACTTGAAGAAATTATACTCTTTTTTTTTTACTTTTGCATATTATTATTTTAATGAGGAAATATAAAAGCAGACTGTAGTAAAACTGTGTTGCAGCTAAAATCCCCACATCCCATGTCTGAGTACCTGAGTTCAGCACCCAGCTCTGGCTCCTAACATTGGCTTCCTACCAGGGCAGACCCTGGGAGGCAGCAGTGACGGCTCAAGTCATTGGTTTCTTGCCACCCAAATGGGAGACCTGGATTGAGTTTTAGCTGCCGGCTGTGACCCTGCTCAGTCCTGACCAATGAAAACATTTGGGGAGTGAACCAGAGGGTGGGAGTTCTCTGTTTCTCTGCCTTTCAAATAAATAAGAACAAAGGTTTTCCAGTTGCACCCTATGTTTATGAATGTTGGCACTCAGTAGACGTTTATCTGGAACATGTCAAAATGTCCACTCTGTTGTTTAATGGACTTATTTCATGCTGTTATTTGGTACACATAATCTCTGACTTTTTTTCCTCTTAAACTTCAATCTATCTTCAGATAATCACAGATACAAACTGAATACAAGAATAGAGCTGTTTTAGTACCAAAAATGCTATCATCTCAGAAGTAAGCCTTGCATGATAATGATACAGATTTAACCAACTTAAAAATGCTTAACCTTTTCCCTGCATAAACTGATTTTTTTCATCTTTTTTATTGTCCAATAATTTAGATGTGTTTCTTTTAATAATTTTCGGTGTATTAAACAACAAATATTATGTTTTCAGGGTGGAGCTATTAGCATGATATTTGTAGACAGCAGATGTGGTTTTGAAAGCAAACTCCACTGTTTATTAATTGTGCAACCTTGGACTGATCACTTAACTTTCTTCTACCTCGAGTTCCTTATATAGAATGGGGATTCTTAGCAGTCCTACCTAAATCACTGGACTGCTGTGAGTTTAAAATTAGTTGATAGATTTGAGAGCTGTAAACAGTGATATTGTCGATGCTGTTTCCCAGAGTATATAGAACATCAAATGGGCATGTAGTAGATAAAGGATCAATACCCACTCAGGTGAAGTTAACGGAGATGAGATAAGATCATAATGAATAATCTCTGACACCACCATGTCAGCATTGACACTCTTAGATTTTATAACCTGAAAAGAAACCTAAACCTGAATTAGCAGTACCTGTTCTGTTATCTCCTGGGGTGAATTATCTGTAAGGTGGCTGGCATCCAGACACGATCAGCTATTGCATGGGTGCACACATGGTAGTTGTTCTGTTCCCATTGCAATGGTTTAGGTAGATCTAACTGCCGGTCTTAGTAGGCCACCACTTCATGATGGCTTTCAGCCAGCCTGATACGCCAGTCTCGCCTGTCAGACATCACCTGGCAGCCAGAGTTCAGCTGTGACACTAGTCAGAGTGATAGAGAGTAGAGGACAATAAGCTCAAAATGTGAGCAACAGCCTCCCACGTCTCTGAGTTTAGTCTGGCTTGACAAATGCGATTCAGTTCATAAACTGCCCAAGTTAAGAATACTGTTACAGTTCTGTTCCATTTGACTTCATCTGTTGAATTTTGTTTGCTGTTTTATGGAGCTTTTTTTCTTTATTGACTCATAAAAAGTGTACATATTTATGGGGTACCCATAAGGGGTTTCAGTACATGCATACATTATGTCATGTTGAAATCAAGGTAAACATAGCCACCTCAAACATTGATAGTGTCTTTGATTTCTATCATTTCTTTCAAAATCCTTTCATGTGGTTTTTTTAGAATATATAATATATTATAATTATCTGTAGTCACCTACAGATAATTATTCCTTCTATCTGTAACTTAGTACCATTGATCACCCTTTGCTCCCTTTCTCTCTCTCCTTACCTTCTGGTAACCACAGTTCTACTTTTTTAGATTCCACATATAAGTGAGATGATGTAGTATTTATCTTTTGGGGTCAGGCTTACTTCACTTAACATTATGATCTCTAGTCCCGTATATATTGTCTGGGGCTAAGGCTGTGTCATAGAAGGTTAAGCCTCCTCCTGCCATGCAGGCATCCCATATGGGCACCGGTTCAAGTCCCAGCTGCTCAACTTCCAATCCAGCTCCCTGTTACCGTGCCTGGGAAAACAGTGCAAGATGACCGAGTCCTTGGGCCCCTGCCAGAAGTTCCTGGCTTCTGGCTTTGGCCTGGCCCAGCCCTGGCCATTGCAGCCATTTGGGGAATGAACCAGCAGATGGAAGACCTCTTCTCTCTCTCTCTCTCTCTCTCTCTCTCTCTCTCTCTCTCTCTTCCTCTGCCTCTCTGTAACTCTACCTTTCGAACAAATAAATAAATCTTAAGAAAAAAAAAAACAAAGAAATGAAGGAATGTCATCCATTTTAAGGCTGAGTGATATTCCATTGTTTCTATGTACATTTTCTTCATCCATTCATCAGTAGACGTACACCTAAGGTGTTTCCAGTGAAAGCGTGCATCCTTGTCTTGTTCTTAGAAACTTTTCAGCATTTTACCATTCAGTGTGTTTAAAAAAAAAGCTTCTTTATATGAAATCTGTTTCTTTAAATATTTTTAAATGTGCTTTAATTATGGTCTTCAAACCTATGGGTATTTTACCTCATACAAAAATCATTTATCCTGATAACACTGACAATTCTGAGATAAAACAAGAAGAGTGATAGTTTTACTATACCTGATGCTTTATTTACAGAGTAATATCTAGAAATATTTTAACCTTTTCTCTTTTTTCTTAAAGCAAATAAAACTGCATGTCATCTATTTTGTGATTTCAGTTCTACTTACTTACACCGCCAGTGTTATTTCCTAAAGCAGATGACCTTGTTTCATTCTAAATGCAATTCTGATACTATTTTATTGTATTCATTCAAAAATATATGAGTCTTATGAGACAATTTAAAGTTTGAAGGCAAAGCATTTGATACTGAGAAATTACTGCCAGAAAATGTTTGGCCTGATTGTAGAATTGTCATTTTGACTTTTTTACATTCCCTTATCTTTTAGAGATATAGCCTGAACTATCTCCAAATGTAATTCTTTGGTATCTGAGATTTCCTTCAAATTAATCCAGAAAGACTATGGGTGGGTAGCGGTGTAGAAGACGGATCAAGATTGACGATTCCAATTGTTGGATCTGAGAAATGAGTACATGGACAGTCAATGTGTTTGAAAGTTTCAGTAATAATTTTTTTAATTATAAAAGATTCAACCCATGAGTACCAGCAGTGTAAGGTGTAGAAGGTGTGTGATTTGGCTGTTCTTTTCTCTGGGAAGGAACCACTTAGGCTCCAGCCCTGGCCCTTTATATGTTACTCCCCTGTCACCTGCCACCAGGGCCAGGGAAGACTTGCACTCAGAAGCATCCGTGAAGTCTTTGTCTAGCGCTCTCCTAGCAGCCAGAGAACTGTGTAGGCCAGATGAGGTGAGAAAGCTCACAGCACACTGGCAGGCGTCAGCACTCAGGATGGCTGAGCTGCTCCCTAACCCCCATCACCTTTCAAGGAAAATCAAGTATCCATTCTTCCCTTCTTAGACTTATGCAAATCTTTATTCAAGCAACAAATAGACCTAAGAATAGCAGCTGATTAACCCTCAGCCTCACAGAGATTAAGCTGGGGGTTAGCACAGCTGCAGCTTCGGTGGTGAGAGCTTTATTCTTCTCTAATGGACAGAGCAAATGAAAAGAGGACTTTGCTCCCAGTGGCGCTTTTATAGTGACCTCTGAATGTCAGGAGGATGGCTTCTTCCTCATTCTTCAACGTCACAGCTTATTTCACAGGGCTGATGGCTTGTTTTAAGCAGCTGACACAGTCCTTATCTATAAAACTTCTTCAGTGTCTCAGCTTTGATTCCAATTTCTTGTCTTTGGCTTGGCTATGATTAGATAGTAAATTGTGTTACTAAATATTAAAATTTTATAATTGATAGTGACTGCTGATGGGTGGAGACCATAAAATATGGTTAATTATTTCAGCACATTCTGTGTAGCTTATGTATACTAAACTTTTGAACTGTTAGTTTGCTGAAAAGTATGTATAACACTGGGATTGGATTCCAGTGCTCACTTAGCCGTGCAAACCTTACATCGACATATCCCATTCTGCTGCTCTTGAGAACTGGCAAAGAACAGTTTCTTTAACTGAAATTTTGGTAAACCTCTGAAAATGATGAGCCTCCCTGTGGTCAAAGCAGAACTGTGTTTTGCAGGAATGCAAAA
This sequence comes from Sylvilagus floridanus, assembly GCA_949820135.1. Classification (NCBI taxonomy): domain Eukaryota; kingdom Metazoa; phylum Chordata; class Mammalia; order Lagomorpha; family Leporidae; genus Sylvilagus; species Sylvilagus floridanus. Next base: position 166,570,941 of record OX463244.1, read on the forward strand.
ATCAGATTTCTAGAATAGCCGCTATAGTTGCCTAAGACATATTTTAAAGTGAGAAATTTACAAAGTAGAAATCCATGGTCCAGCATGTGACTGATTTCTTTATTTGTCAAGAATTGACTTCTCTTCTAGGTAATTATGAATTCCAGAAGTCACTCCAATCAGTGCTTCCAAATGTGGACAGACAGTTATTTAACTTCCAGGATACCTTACCCAAAGAAAATTAAATCTCTGGTTATTCAGAATTTACACTTTGCCCCTTGTCAATAAACATTAAATAGCCACTATGAATCAGTCTGCCTGGTAGTTTTAATTCCAAAAGAATAAATAAAAGTCAAAACTTTTCCCAGGGACTTTGGCTTCTAACTCAGTATTATCTTGGAGAGCCCTGCCTGCATTCCCCACATAGGTTCCCATAGGCTGGCCAAGATAAGTTCTTAAATAATATTATTAATGCTGTGGAGCTACTAGGAAAATTGAGAATTCATTGAGAGGAATAGGTAAAACCAAGGAATTCACATCGTAAAGAGAAGATTCTGCTTTCTGAATGAAAGAAGCTTCACAGAGTGAGTCTATCATCATTATAAGTTGGCTTCTTAACCCTCCTGTTTATAAATGTTAGCTTTAAATGCTAGTGAAAGGCTGATTTCCGGACCCTGTCAGTACTACAGTGATAAACTCTTCAGTCATTTTGCAAAGAAAACCGGTACTGAATATAATAATGCAAACCAAAAGATCTAATTGTTTGTAGCACTTTATCAAAGAATGATCTTTTTTATATATAGAAAGCTTTTTTTAATAAATATAAATTTCATATGTACAACTTTTGGATTATAGCAGTTCTTCCCCCCATACCCGCCCTCCCACTCCTAAACTATCCCTCTCCCACCCCATTTTTCATTAAGATTCATTTTTTTAAAAGATTTATTTATTTGAAAGAGTTACAGAGAGAGAGAAAGAGAGAAAGGTCTTCCATTTGCTAGTTCACTCCCCAGATGGCCACAACGGCTGGAGTTGCTCCAATCCGAAGCCAGGAGCCTCCTCCCAGTCTCCCACGTGGGTGCAGGGGCCCAAGAACTTGGCCATCCTCCACCGCTCCCCCAGCCACAGCAGAGCTGGATCGGAAGAGGAGCAGCCAGGACTAGAACCATAGGGGAGGCCGGCGCTTCAGGCCAGGGCGTTAACCTGCTGTGCCACACACAGTGCTGGCCCCAAGGTTCATCTTTCTTCCTTCCTTCCTTTTTTCCTCTCCTTCCTTCCTTCCTTCACAGGTAGAGTTATAGACAGTGAGAGACAGAGAGAAGGGTCTTCCTTCCGTTGGTTCACTTCCCAAATGGCCGCTACAGCCGGCACTGCGCTGATCTGAAGCCAGGAGCCAGGTGCTTCCTCCTGGTCTCCCATGCGGGTGCAGGGCCCAAGCACTTGGGCCATCCTCCACTGCCCTCCCGGGCCATAGCAGAGAGCTGGACTGGAAGAGGAGCAACCGGGTCTAGAACCCGGCGCCCATATGGGATGCTGGCGCCGCAGGCAGAGGATTAACCAAGTGAGCCATGGCACCAACCCCCCAAGGTTCATTTTTAATTATCTTTATATACAGAAGACCAACTCTATACTAAGAAAAGATTTCAATAGTTTGCACCCGCACAGACACACAGAGTGTAAAGTACTGTTTGAAGACTGGTTTTACCATTAATTCTCATAGTACAACTCATTAAGGACAGAGGTCCTACTTAGCGAGCAAGTGCACAGTGACTCCTGTTGTTGATTTAACAATTGACATGCTTATTTATGATGTCAGTGATCACCCAAGACTCATGTCATGAGCTGCCAAGGCTATGGAAGCTTCTTGAGTTCACAAACTCCTGCATTATTTAGACAAGGTCATAGTCAAAGTGGAAGTTCTCTCCTCCCTCCAGAGAAAGGTACCTCCTTCTTTGATGGCCCCTCAAAGAATGCTCTTTTAAGAAATACTGACTGAAAAAGGAAAACCTAAAGTACCTGATCCTAGGTTTAGACCTTGGATTGCCTCATTGTGAAACAAGTGAAAAAGGATTCCCTTTCATTCAGAGTTGCCAGGAAAAGAGGAAGAGAAGGGTGGCTTCAGTGTGTAGGTCAGAGATGAGTCTGTGACAGTAAGGATGTCCTGTCTGGTCCTTGGTATTTCTACCTTCCCTGGTCAACCGCCTTGAACATCCAATTTGCCTGGATAAATATGTGGTAGCTGTTTATTACTGTTGCATGGGTCATTGCCTAGAAATGCTGACCTACAAAAATTTTGCTTCTTCCGTAACTTAAATATATATCCTTGGTAGGTTTCATTCTTCTAAAGGTGTAAAAACTAGACTTTACTGTATTTGCTGATAAATGGGGTGCATTTAAAATGTGCCTTTGATGTTTCACCTTTGTTATCTAAAGAAAAGGGCCTGCTCTTGTTTATTAAAGCAGAAAATATAGTGTTCTGTGTATCATCTTTTTGTTTTTTTTTCTCACTTCTGCTTCTTTACCCTTGACCCAGGGAATAGCTGTCAACTTGGCTTGAGCTATAAAGTGCTACCGGCATTCTTAAAGTAGGATGTTGAATCCCTAGGCTGTGATTCTTTTCTGATTCTTTTTGGCTGTTACAGACTTGTTAACACACCTTTTTAGGATTCTGATTAGTATGTCCTCTAAATGCCTGGGCAGTAAATTCTCACTAATTCAGTATTATTGAGAGGTCAGCCTGATTAGTGCTTTTTTAAATGAATTGTAAAGTTTAAATGAATGAAGATATAATACTGTTAAGTACATGTAGGAAATGTTGGTAAAATGTTTAAACTAGGTGACCTCTAGACTCTGCTTTATAAAAGGCTGAAGTGAGGGGTTTTATTTGTTTGTTTGTTTTAATTCTATTTATTTATTTGAGAGGTAGAGAGGGAGAGACAGAGAGAGGTCTTCCATCCTCTGGTTCACTCTCCAAATGGCTGCAACTGTCAGAGCTGGGCCAGTGCGAAGCCAAGAGCCAGGAGCCAGGAGCTTCTTCCAGTCTCCCATGCGGGTACAGGGGCCCAAGGACTTGGGCCATCCTCCACTGCTTTCCCAGGCCATAAGCATAGCACTATATCAGAAGAGGAGCAGCCAGGACACAAACCAGCACCCATAGGGATGCAAGGCGCCACAGGTGGAGGCTTAACCTACTATGCCACACCACTGGCCCCTAAAGTGAGGTTTTTCACACATTCCAGCTAAGACACCACTTGGGAAGCCTGCACCCATATCTGAGTGCCTGGCTACTCCTGATTCCAACTGCCTGCTAGTGTGCACTTTGAGAGACAGTAAATTAATGACTCAAATTCTTATATCCCTGTCACCCATGGAGAATACCTGGATCAAATTCCTGGTTCCTGGCTCCAGCCCCAGCTGTTGCAGACATTTAAGGAGTGAATCTATATATGGGAAACCAGTTTATCTCACTCTATCTTTCTCTCTCTTCTCTGTCTCTCCCCTTCAAACAAAATACATTTTACTTTTGTAAGCTTTTAAAAAGTAGCAAAAATGGCAATAAGGGACTTTACTGTATCCCTCACCTAGCTTCAAAACTTGCCTACAGTTCAGTATGGATTAGGGCGTGAGTGTATTTTATAGGTTATCAAGAATTTTTTTAGATAGCCTAAATATTCTCATTTAATATAATTCTCATAATATACTCAAATAATACTGTTTTATACCGTTAATTTTCATGTCAACCCCTTTTAAACAAGATGATAGTAAACTTCAGAACAAGTTGCTACTTTGGAATTATTATTATTAATACTAAACTAGCAGGGGTCAGGCTAATGCTGTGTTACTGAAAGGTGCTGTGTTGTGTAGTCCATTGAATAAAGTGATGTTTTGTTTGACTTGTAAGAAGTCTATACTTCTTAATATATGCCTGCCTTCCAGGATTCCTTCCTAGCCAGTCTGCAGTCCTGCATAAGGAAATACTATTGCCCATAGTGTAAGTGGTACCCCTGTTTTTAAGAACCATAACTGTTCCTTGATAAAAAATTTTCAAGTGAGGGCAGGCTTTGTGGTGCAGTTTGTTGAGCTGCTCCTTGCAACACAGGCCTCCCTTAGCAGAGTGCTGCTTTGAGTCCTTGCTGCTCTGCCTCCCATCCAGCTTCCTGCTGATGCACAATGAATGATGGCCCAAGTACCTGTGTTCCTGCCTCCACCTGTGAGACCTGGCTAGAGTTCAGGCTTCTGGCTTTGGCTTGGCCCCTGCGTTTGCTTTTGGGGTAGTGCACCAGCGTTTGCAAGCGTTCGGATAGTGAACTAGCAGAGGAAGATCTCTCTGTCTCTTCCCCACCCCGCTCTGTATCTCTGCCTTTCAAATAAATAACTTTTTTTAAAAAATATAGGTGAATTACGGTGACTTCATTTGCCTATTAAGTATTAATTAAGAGTAGGTTTTAGGGGGCTGGAGCTGTGACATAGTTAGGTTAAGCATCAGCCTCTGGTACCAGTATCCCATTTGGGCACTGGTTCGAGCCCCAGCTGCTCCACTTCCAATCAAGCCCCCTACTGATGGCCTGGGAAAGCAGTAGAAGATGGCCCAAGTGCTTGGGCCCCTACACCCACATGGGAGACCCAGAAGAAGCTCCTGGCTCCTGACTTTGGATTGGCCCAGCCCCAGCTGTTGTGGTCATTTGGGGAGTGAATCAGCAGACCTCTCTCTTCTCTGTCCCTCTCTCTGTAACTCTGCCTCTCAAGTAAATAAATAAATCTTAAAAAGAAAAAAGAGTAAGTTTTAGTTAAAACTCATCCCTTTCATCTACAAATCAGTTTTTTGGATGATTTTATGAATGTGGAAATCATTTAAATGATTTTAGCAATGGAATCAAGTCACTTTGTGAAACTCATTGTTGGGGCCAGCACTGTGGCATAGCAGGTTGTGCCTCCACCTGCAGCGCTGGCATCCCACATCAGCGTGGATTCGTGTCTCAGCTGCCCCATTTCCTATCCAGCTCTCTGCTAATGGCCTGGGAAGGTGGCGGAGGATGGCCTAAGCGCTTGAGTCCCTGCACCCACGTGAGAGACCCGTAGGAGGCTCCTGGCTCCTAGCTTCACACCAGTCCAGCTCCTGCTATTGCAAGCATTGAGGAGTGAACCAGTGGATGGAAAACCTGACTCTCTGGCTCTCCCTCTTTCTGTCTGTAACTCTGCCTCTCAGCTAAGTAAACAAATATTTTAATAAAAAAAGAACCTCATTGTTTACATACCATCATATGTGTTGGTATATTTTCATAATATGTGTGCTGTTTTCCTTGACTCATTTTTTTCTCACTGTGTAAAACATGTTTAATTTTGGGGACGGCGCTGTGGCGCAGCGGGTTAACACCCTGGCCTGAAGCACCAGCATCCCATATGGGCGCCGTTCAAGACCCAGCCACTCCTCTTCTGATCCAGCTCTCTGCTGTGGCCTGGGAAAGCAATAGAAGATGGCCCAAGTCCTTGGGCCCCTGCACCCATGTGGAAGACCCGGACAAAGCTCCTGGCTCCTGGCTTCCGATCGGCGCAGCTCTGGCCATTGCAGTCCGTTGGGGAGTGAACCATCCGATGGAAGACCTCTCTCTCTGCTTCTCCTCTCTCAGCGTTACTCTGACTTTCAAATAAATAAATAAATCTTCTTTTTAAATGTTTATTTTCATCTAGTTAAAAGAACAGCAACAGAGTGGGGGAGATACCCTCCATCGGCTGGTTCTCTCCCCAAATGCCCACTATAGCTAGTGCTAGGCCAGGCCAAAGCCAGTAACCAGGAACTTCATGCAGGTCTACCACAGGGGTGGCGAGGATCCAAGCACTCGAGCCATCGCCTGCTGCCTCCCAGGATGCGTTAGCAGGCAGCTGGGTTGGAAGCAGAGCAGCCTCTGATCACATCAGGCAGTCTCACATGGGACGTGGGCATCTCAAGCAGCAGATTGACCAGCTATGCCACAACACCTGCCCTGTTATGTCAGTCTCACGTAATATGTATGACCCTAATGAAATTTTAGGATCATTATCAGTGCTACAAAAATGAGGTAATTACATTGTTTAAGCAACATTTTTAAATAATACATGTTTGAAATACATGTTTTAAATTACATTATTTAAGCAACATTTTTAAATAATACATGTTTGAAATACATGTTTGTGATAACTTAATACAGTAATTTGAATCTGAAACAACACAATAAACTCCTCTAGTTATCCAAAAAGTTACTTGTATGGACAAAACATCTGATGATTGAATAACATTTTCCCTTTTTAATTTGGATATTTGAGATAGTGTGATGTCTTGGAGAAAATATCTTACTTATGTAAAGAAGAAAATTAATGTAACTCTCCCAACATCTGAATAGGGCCCTTAATGAGCGAGCAGTTTTCTGTATTTTTCCTTCCTCTCTAACTCAGCTTTCTGTTCAGTCCTGGGACCAGGGCAAGGTGCTGTTGATAACAACACTCAGTTGTTCTAATTCTAATTGGAAGGCACTTCTCAGATGTCACACTAACTTGTCCTAAAACTGCAATGATTACTTTCTCCTTTTCTTCTCATCTGTTCTTACTCTAACAGATGCCAGAACTGTTTTAAAAAATATATTTATTTATTTACTTGAGAGGTAGAGTTACAGACAGAGAGAGGGAGAGAAAGAGAGAGAGAGAGATATTCCATCCAGTGGTTCGCTCAATAGCCGGAGCTTTGCCGATCCAGAGCCAGGAGCCAGGAGCTTCCTCTGGGTCTCCCACTCTGATGGAGGGGCCCAAGTGCTTGGGCCATCCTCCACTGCTTTCCCAGGCCATAGCAGAGAGCTGGATGGGAAGAGGAGCAGCGGGAGCTAGAACTAGCGTCCATATGGGATGCTGGTGCTACAGGCAGAAAATTAAACTACTGTTCCACAGCGCCAGCCCAGATGCTAGAACTTAGTGCTTAGTGTGGGCATTGTAGTTTTGGTTATGTTATATTTATGAAGAACTTGCATAATAAGCAATGTAGGAGTTCCTTTAAACTGTAGGTGTTATTTATTTCCGTAATAGGTGTTTTTCTGAAAGAAAAATGGTCAATCCTAATATCGTAGATGTGTTTGCTGAAGAGTATCCTGCAGAGAGGCCACCGCCAAATGAAGAATGTCATTTCCTTGAACATCGGGCAGGTTTTTTCCTCCATAATTCAGTACTACCTTGCCTCTGCAGGCTTTTTCCCCAAATGAGCACATTGTTTGTAGTGCTCAAAGCACCTGGGCCAATCAGCCGAAGCCTGTGGAACTGTGCACCTGTTGGCAGGTACGCCGGTGCCTCCTGGGACAGCTGTTCCCGCCGGGGAGGTGCTCCACTCGCTTTGTTCAGAGCATGTGGCCGGGCACTGCCCTCGTCCAGACTGGCTCCTGCGGTGGAAGCACACTCACACAGTCTTAATTCAGATGCCTAGGGGCAGTTAGCAAGAGTAGAGGCCTGAGGGAAATGTCTTCATAGTTAGTTGGGGATGCTGGTGGTATATTTTATAAGAAAATTACAGGGACGCACACTCAGCCATTAGTGCAAAGTAACCCTGCCTCACTGGGACAGGGGCTGCCCTCTGTAGGAGGAATGCGTGTGTTATCCAAGTTCGCATCCCGAAGGGCTGGTGTACTGGTATGTGACTTCAACCTGCAGGGTGCTGCAGAGAATGCATTTTTTTTCCAGTGGATTCACAAGCAAAATATAGCTCAGAGTTGGTATTAATCATTTGAATTCAAAAAGTTAATAGTCTATAGCCACTTTAGTCAGAGTTTTGGAGTGTGAGATTACTGTTTGGAGATTTTTCTTTGCTTATTTTTTGAAATCTCTGGAAAGGTGATTTCAAGTTGCAATATTGTCACAATTAAAGGCAAAGAAGCCTTTAACGATATGTGAGAGGTGCATTTGAGGACAGCAGGTCCTGCCATGTTTGCAGAATGGTGTCTTAAGATTAAAAAAAAATCTACATCTAATTCCTTGATTAAGTATCTATGTAAAAATGATAACTTGAGGGCCGGTGCTGTGGCTTAGTGGGTAAAGCCACCACCGCCTGCAGTGCCAGCATCCCATATGGGCGTTGGTTCAAGTCCCGGCTGCTACCCTTCTGATCCAGCTCTCTGCCATGGCCTGGGAAAGCAGTAGAAGATGGCCCAAGTCCTTGGGCCCCTGCACCCGCGTGGGAGACCCAGAAGAAACTCCTGGCTCCTGGTTTCGAATAGGCTCAGCTCCAACCATTGCGGTCATCTGGGGAGTGAACCAGAGGATGGAAGACCTCTCTCCCTCTCTGCCTCTCCTTCTCTCTCTGTGTAACTCTTTCAAGTAAATAAATAACTCTTTAAAAAAAATGATAACTTACTTTTCTTAAATCAACTAGCCTTTAAAGGCAAATACTTAATATGGGTCTTCTCTTTGGAAACTCAGATTTGGTTGAATTCAGCAGTGTATGCCAGTTATCTTATCTCATAATCTTGGTGTAAATTTAGACTCACTCACCTCAACTGTTAGTCCTAGCTTCGACCTACTTCTTATCATTTCCTGTTACATATTTTATTGTCTCATAATTAAAATAAGTCTAGATATGGATTAGCTATTGCTACAGATTTCTTTTACAAAATCTATTGTTTTCCCTACAAGAATAGCTTCTAATTTGGGTGGTTTGGAAGTTCTCAGTTTTTCAAAAATGTATCTTAACATACAATGAAAATTCACTTCAGTTTCACTTTTGAGAAGATACCGCTTTGCAGTTTTTCTTCTTAGAGATACCTGTGTTCATGACGAAGTACTCTGAATTAGTACTTACCAATGGCTACACTCTCCGGAAACTCAAGTCTCCTCCACCAAAGTCACTTCCTGTCTCTCACTGATAAAATGGAATAATATGTCCTAGTCTAGAGTTTTTTGCCCTTCTTCAAATCCTTGTGACTGGTACTCTAAAAAGAATAGTTAAGCTGTTGAAGCTACTTTTTCTGTCATTGTCAAAGACTGAAAAAAATTAGTTGAGAGAAGTGAATCCTAAGAATAAGCAAACACCTTCCTTACTCAGACGCCCGTGTTATCCTCCGAGCACTGATCACCCAAGGGACAGTCGAGGGTTTTTCTCTCTTCCTTATTTGATGAATTTTTGAAGAGTTGTAAGCATTTTGTTTATATCTTAATTAATTTTTTCTGTGTGATTTTTAAATGAAAATAATTATAGTGATAAAAACTCAGAAGATTAATTTTTCTTATTTTAGAATAAAAAAGAACTTTTTTTCAAAATGATGGAAAAAGAATTGTATATTTCAGGCCAGACATCTTTCCTATTCCCCCAGTGACCTCTCACACAGTTTTGTTGATTTTACAGTTTCAGAAAAGTAAAATGTTTGTCAGTCTTTAAAATTAACTCCGTCACTTTTTTTTTCTTTTGCCATAAGATAGCATAGAGCACTAATTTAATGCTCAATCACAATTATTACCCTTCTAATTAATGTATGCTAATTATTTGTGCTTCTTTAGTTTTATCTGTGCATTGTGAAAAATGAGCTGGATTCCATTTCTATTATAATAGTTTTATTGAGTATATATATTTTATTGCAAATCGTATGGTTCTTGTTTGGCAAAATGAGGTGTTTATTAAGTAAGAGATTAAAGTTTATTGCTGGTAGTAGCTCCCTAGCATCCACTATTTGGGTTTGTTTATGCTTCACTCAGGAGAGATATAACTGTGTCAGGCCTTGCTAAGCAATTTTGTTCCAGCAAGACTTATTTTTACTGTATCTGTCATCTAGCTGGTCAGTAAGTTCTTGGTTGTCACTTACAAAGATGTTAGGTGTGATTCTCAGGCAGGCATTGTCACAGTGTCTTCTACCGTTGAAATACTTTGAGATGATGAGATCAAGCAGCTGACTGTGGACTGTATAACTCTCTTATTCTTCACTACTCACAACTTTTATGCTGTTTCTTTATCAGTTAATTTGTTTTGCAATCTAGATTTCTGTCCCCATTCAGTCCATATCTATAGTGTGATTGGATGTTGATACAGTAAGCTTGTTACTGGTGACTAGAATTATTTAATGGAATTTATCTACAGACATACCTGTGCCTGATTTGTAAATAACATAGCATGGATATGGATTTTCCTTTGTGTATACTAAAAAACTAAGTATAGTTTAGAATTTGATAGTCTAAAACACCTTTCTCAAATGTTGATTGCCCGCCATGCCCCAGAAGTGGCCCAAAGCTTGGGGCCATGGTTTACGGATTCTTTCCTTCCTGGACAGGAGGCTTTGTTTTCTAACGTCATCCCAGTCCCCCTAGTGTCTAACAGATTCCACTTTCAGGGGACTTCTCAGAGGACACCACCCTCTCACACTGAGGAGTCCCCTCTGTGATCACTTGGACTTGGAAAGAATTGTTAAGCCTAGAGAATTTGTTAATAAAATTGTCCTCACACTTGGCTGGAGAGGAAAGAGTAGTACTATTTAAAAAATACATATTTATTTGTTTTATTTGAAAGTCAGAGTTACACAGAGAGGAAATATATATAGGGAGTGAAAGGTCTTCCATCTGTTGATTCACTCCCGAATTGGCTGCAACGGCCAGAGCTGTGCTAATCTGAAGCCAGGAGCCAGGAGCCTCCCCCAGCTTCCCACATGGGTGCAGGGGCCAAAGGACTTGGACCATCTTTTACTGCTTTCCCAGGCCATAGCAGAGAGCTGGATGGGAAGTGGAGCAGCCAGGACTCCAACTGGCGCCCATATGGGATGCTGGCACTGCAGGTGGTGGCTTTACCTGCTGCACCACAGAGGGGTACTTCTAAGGTGAAGTGTTAAGCTGTCTCCTGCCTGCAGATAGAAAAAGCCACAGCAGTGTGAACCTCTGGCTCAAGTTTTCACATGAGCTTGCTCGTTCTGCATTTTCTTTTTCAATTTTTAATTAGTTTTTAACAGATTCAGTGTGATGTGTAGATAAGGTTTCTAAGAACATAATGATATTCCCTTCCTCCCTCCCTTCCTCTTCCTTCCCAGCCTTCTTGCTCCCTGTCTTTTTTGGGTTGCAGTTTTTGAGATAACATTTTAAAATTACATTATAGTAAAAAGGCTTAATACTTCCTCAGATAAGAAGTTGAACAAGTAAAAAGCAAAAAGACCCTAGTTTTATGGGAATATAGACAACGGCTATAAACAGTCATTGAATGGAGAAAATGACCATTTCATCCATATACAGTACATTTTATTTTATTTTATTTTATTTTATTTGAGATTTAAAAGCAAGATTTATTAGATTCAGAGACCTCAGCCAGAGCAGCTGGGAGGGGGCCTCTAAGAGAGGAAAGAAAAGCCAAAGTTGCCACACAGGCACAATTTGGGAGATAAAAAAGCTTGACATTCAGGGGAGGACAGAACCCATCAAAAGACCTGATTTGCAATCTTTATTCTGTGCGGCTTGCTCAGGATAAAACAAAGAGCCCTTGAAGGGTGGGATGCCCAATTTACTTTAAAATAAACTGGGAGCTCAGAAGGAATCTCCACTCCCTTGCTGCTCTCTGGGTAAGACTGGAATCTTACAGGGAGTGGGCAGGCAGGTACCTTTGACCTTGATAAAGATAATCCTTGGGGGAAAGCAAGCACTCTGCACCCCAAACTTCCACTGGAACCACCCTGACTGCCTAGTAACCCCTTTGACTCCTCACCCCCCCCAAGAAGAATGCACCCTAACTTCTGTTAGGGGAACTGGGCGATGACTGCTCTGGCTGCTTCATGCTGAAAGGGGGCGTCCTTGGGAACAGCAGTCCAGGCAGGGTTCCAGCAGGAGGTGGCCTCTGGAGGGGGTGCAGAGCCAGCTTGGAGACACTGCTTCCATCCCAGGTTTCATGTGCGTGGCCACCTAGAATGTCACTGTTTCAGGTCTGGAGAAAACAAATCTAACAAGCAATTTAAACTCACAGGGTCTAAAACAAAGGACTTAGAAAAAGTGCTGTCTAAACCGCAAACAAGTTTTCCCATTGAGAGGCAAATAGAAACTGACAGAAGGGGCCTGATAATAATCAGGTGGGCTTTAAGGCCTGGCCAGGTATGAGGCCCAGGCCTGTCTGTCTCTTCACGTGGGCTACTGGGAGAGACATCATAAGGTGTGAACTTCCTTAGGGAAGGCCCCTGTTGACTTCTGTTCCTGGGAGGAGAGCTGGGCTGAGTAGGAGGCAGGTGGCATCTCGGAAAGGAGATTTACAGTTCTGCCTGCAGTGTTGCTGAGCCTACTTGGCCATCCCCTCAGCAGTGGTGGTCACTTTGGAAGCTTGGCCGATTGAAGGGCTTTTCAGCTTAGAGCCAACAAGGTCTGCGGCTCTGACCTGGAAGTCCTTCGAATCCAGGAAGTTCCATTGCCAGTGACCTAAGAGCTGCCAGGGCTCTTCGTAAACTGACTTCGGCTGAAGCCTTGGCTTTCCACATAGAAAACCAATGCAGTGGCCTGGCCTGTTGGGTCTCCTTGATGGCAGATTGCTGCATAAAACAGCCATTACTTGGCCTGCCACCATCTTTACATTGGGTCTGCTGCCCAGCTTCCTCTTCCTCCTGGTTCTGTTAAAGCAGACCAGAGGAGACCTGGAAGAGGATGCAAGGCAAGGGGGTGCAGTCCCATCTCTAATCTTCGGTGGCCTCCATTAGAAATCTCTACTCACAGGCATGTTCTGATAGTGGTCTTTCTCTGAGGTAGCCAGTGCCCGTGAGGAAAGCTACGTCCTCACTTTGACATCAAACATGATGACCACCTTATCTATAAAATTTGAAGTCATTAGTAAAACTTTTCTGCATTTGGTCTGAAAGGGAGGTTTTGCCTGTTTACTGTGCCCATGGCAAAGAAAATCTAGCTGTGAAATCATAATTTAAGCTCTCATTTTGGCTGTGCTGTTACTGCAGAAAAATATTATCCCTTTTATAAAGTCTAAAGATCAAGCTGTACACCCTGGAGAGTCCTTCAGTACAGAGTCAGTTTCCCATCTTGAAGAGATTAGAGAAATGAGGGAACATGTCAGCCTCCCCAGATCCCTACTGTCAATGACTTAATATCAAATGAAAGCTTGGCAAGCAATTGTAACGGTTAAATAACAACTTAGGAAAACATTGACTGAAAGGTCCACTGCCTTCTATACATTTCAAGACAAGAGTACGTGTATTTGGAAACATCAAAGTAATCACAAATCATTAAAACTTTTCTTCCTTTTTTTTTTTTTTTAAGATTTATTTATTTGAAAGGCAGAGAGAGAGAGAGAGAGATCTTCCATCCATTTGTTCACTCCCCAAATGGCCAGAGCTATACCAATCCGAAGCCAGGATTCAGGAGCTTCTCTTGGGTCTCCCACATGGATGCAGGGCCCTAAGGACTTGTACTATCTTCTACTGCTTTCCCAGGTGCATTAACAGGGAGCTGGAACAGAAGTCCCCACCTGGGACTTGAACCGGCACCCATATGGGATGCCAGCACTGAACATGGTAGCTTTATCTGCTACACCTACACCACAGCACTAGCTCCAGTATAACATTATTATTTTTTTTTTTTGACAGAGTGGACAGTGAGAGATAGAGACAGAGAGAAAGGTCTTCCTTTGCCATTGGTTCACCCTCCAATGGCCGCAGCGGCCGGCGCACCGCGCTGATCCGAAGCCAGGAGCCAGGTGCTTCTCCTGGTCTCCCATGGGGTACAGGGCCCAGGCACTTGGGCCATCCTCCACTGCACTCCAGGCCACAGCAGAGAGCTGGCCTGGAAGAGGGGCAACCGGGACAGAATCCGGCACCCCAACCGGCACTAGAACCCGGTGTGCCGGCGCTGCAAAGTGGAAGATTAGCCTAGTGAGCCGCGGCGCCAGCCCCAGTATAACATTCTTAACCACTGGTCAGACAAAGGTATAAAACAAAGTTTTACAAAACTATGTTTGCAGCAGTACTGATGTTCTCCCTTATATGTGGGAGCTAAAATTCAAGAACAAATACAAAAGAAAGAGGGGGCCAGGAGAAAGAGACGCCTGTGTGTGTCGTTCTGCCTTCTGAAGAACCTTTTCTGGAATCCTAATAGAAAAAGCTATTAGAGGAAAGAGAATGAAGCTCATCAGAGGTTAGAGAATGAATAGTAAACCTGTGTCAGCTTTCACCCAGATGCTGAAACAGCATGTGAAGCTGTGTTTCTCAGCCTTGGCGATCCCCACCCCCTGCAAATCTCTCTTGCTCATCTCTGAGCTGTCCCCATGGGCCCAGAGGACTCTTGCCTCTTCCTTTACTTCCTGTAGTCTCTAAGGTGAGAACAGGTGATCTGTGTTTTCAGAGTAAATGTTTACAAACCCCACCTTCCCTAAGAGCCAGAACTCAGGGCAGAGCTGTGTACACCAGCATGTACTTAGGCCTGAATAATCCATCCTCTTTGGCCCCTTCTCTGCGTTTCCAGCCTCCTGATTTTTCTTCTGCATCTTCTCTCTTCTTACCCTTACTTTGTTACCTGCTGTTCTCCCTGTCTCTCTACTCTTCACTTTTAACCTTCTTGCGCCTAGTGAAATGCTTCTTAAAACCAAGGAAAACTGGGGGCTCACACTGTGGCATAGCAAGTAAAACCACCAGCAGCAATGCCAGCATCACATATGGACGCCGGTTCAAGTCCCTGGTCCACTTCTGATGCAGCTCCCTGCTAATGTACCTGGGAAAGCAGCTGAGGATAGCCCAGGTGCTTGGGCCCCTGCACCCACGTGGGAGACCTGGAGGAAGCTCCTGGCTCCTGGCTTCAGACTAGCCCAGCCCTGGCTGTTATAGCCATTTAGGGAGTGAACCAGCTGGTAGAAGATACCTCTCTGTCTGTAACTCTGCCTTTCAAATAAATAAACCCTTTTAAAAAAAAAAATAGGAAAACCAAACTATATTTTTTAATTTTTGTGTTTGAAAAAGCCTCATTTATTATGTCTATAACCATATGACTAAAGCATCTATTACTCCAGGATAACCTTGGAATATCCAATTTCAATTTCTGTGCCAAGTTGATGGCTCCAGTCTAGTGTGACACAGCACAGATGTCCCCATCAGCTTTTGAAAAAAGACTATGCTGTCAGCCCTAAAGTGTGGCTGAACTCCATGAGTAATGTGGCTGTGCTTGCTAGTCTCCGTCATTCTATACCTGGCCTCTTTCCCCAGTTAAATCATTTTTAACCTAGATTAGAAAATAAATTAAATATGAAATCCTGTGCTTTTTGTAAATAGCACTGCCAAAGCAGTATCATGCATATGATCTCATTTTGATCTTCTGAGCTGTTTGTATGTACGGCAAGATCTCAGATGCAAATCCTGGAGTTGATCCACAGTGTGGGATGGTTTGAGTGGTTTAGCTCTGAGCTGTTACCCTGACCCTCACTGCACTGATGCCTGACTTCTCTAAGTCATAGTGACATGCCCTAGCATGTGTCTTTTCCACAAACCTTATGATGCCCTTTGCTAGACTCACCCGTCAGACAGGTCCTGAGCACAGTGCGAGGTTTTACCTTGCCATGTTAAACAAGATTAAGTCAAAGGAGCCAAATTAGGTTGAGTTTTGAAGCTGCCAGGAAAACTGGTTCTTGACCCAACTCTCACACTAACTAGCTGGTGACCTTTTGTGAATTGCAAACTTTACTGTGACCTCATCTTCAACATTATTGTAAAGAGGGGGGTGGGGACGGGAATGGTGTGCATTAACCTGTAACATTTTGAGGGCAAAAGTAGCATTGTATAGAACATGCTGAACTTAAAGTCCATCCTACACACCTGGATTGGGTCATGACCTTACAACATCAGTCCCTGTATGACATCCTTATATAGCTTCTTCATAATTTGTGAGTTTTGAGTTTTCATTTGTGATGGAATTAATTTCCAGTAGGAAACTAATAAGAATGAATTGTAACTCAAGTTTGACCTAATGATTTCAACTTGCTTTAGGCACCTATCTTTATCATCTAGATAACATAAAGATTAAGGATTAACTTGTGTCATTTATAAAATGGGTTGTTAAGTCTACTTCTTTATTCCTAGCACCCATTAATATGCAAACTGTATTCCCTCTGCAACCCTGTCTGCCTGAAGAACTCACCAGGAAAATCCCTATTTCAAGTTCAACTCTTTTTTTTTTTTTTTGACAGGTAGAGTTATAGACAGTGAGAGAGACAGAGAGAAGGGTCTTCCTTCTGTTGGTTCACTCCCAAATAGCCGCCACGGCCCGCGCTGCGCCAATCTGAAGCCCGGATCCAGGTGCTTCCTCCTGGTCTCCCATGCGGGTGCAGGCGCCCAAGCAGTTAGGCCATCCCTCCACTGCCCTCCCGGGCCAAGGCAGAGAGCTGGATGGAAGAGGAGCAACCGGGACAGAATCCGGTGCCCATATTGGATGCCAGCACCACAGGCGGAGGATTAACCAAGTGAGCCACGGCACTGGCCCCAACTCTTTTTGTTTTTAAACATTTGTTCCTATCTCTGGTGTTCCCTTGCTCTTATCATTTGTAAGAAGTAAGTCACAGACCTAAAAGGTGGCTTAAAATATGTCAGGACGCTATACTGGATGAGCAGCCCCTTAGATCAGGGTCTGATACAGCATAGTTAAGGTAGGACAGTGAAACCTAGCTGTGTTTGAAGTTAACTTTAAGTAAATTTAATTGCTAGACTGGATATACATTATTTTCTAGATTGTCTGTAATGTTTTCAAAATATATCACAGTAGTCCTCTCCTTGCCGTGGAACCAGATTTAAACTCCTGCCTTTACCAACAGAAGACTAGACACTGGAAAACAGGCAGCCCAGGACTGCAGTCCCTGGGAGAGGAGAAGTGAGGAAGAAAGCCCTACAGCGGCCCCACCTCACTGCCCAGAGGCAGTCCAGACTACATAGAGGCAGAAAGAAATGCAGGAGAGCACCGCCTGCAGGCTGAGTTGAGGACAGAGATAAGGGTTTGGAAGACACAGGTGGCTAATGCTGGAGGGACAGAAGCCCAAAGAAAAAGGGCATCACAGAGAAAGCTCCAGATCTCCGCAAGGATCCCCTTGAGCCCCTGCTTACGTTGCCCATAGTTCCGAGAAGATGATGCCTTAATAAATGAGGCATAGGCTAAGGCTACGCTGGGCCCACCCTAATGAAGTTAAAAAGCAAGACTTAAGAGTAGCAAACAGTTCCTAAGTAACTTAGCAACACGTTAGAATAAAGTACAACTTTCTTTAAGGGAATACAGCAAATTCTAACATGCAACAATGTAGAATTTACAAAGTTCAACATCTCATAAAATATTACCAGACATCTAAAAAGCAGGAAAATAGAATCCATAACCTCCAAACAAGTAAAAATGACAATGATGAAAGTTAAGGTTTAGTTGATAAGGTACAGATTTTAAGTTCATTACTGAAATATTATAGTAGTTGTAAATCAGTATGTTTGCGTTCTTTCAGTTTTTCACTTTATGCAGCGTGAATGCTTGAAGAATTGGCATGCATATCTTTTGCTTAAGCAGAACAAACACATAAATGGTAAACAGGACAGAAACTTACGTAGGCTGTTGCAATGTGCAGACAGCTGGACTATCTGAAAGCAACATAAGCTGTTATTATCTTGGTTGTGCCTGGTGCCCCTCTATAGTTTAAACATCAGTTCTTTCCCTTTCACTCTAGCCACTGATGATTCAGTACTGAACTTGGGGAGTTTCCTTTTGTCTTTAGGAATTACTTCTCTTTCACCAGGTATTAGTAATGTGTGCATTTATTGCTTTCTGGTACTATGTTAAATTTACAGGGAATTAGAAGCTTAGTAGGAAATAAGTTTCTTTTTTTTTTTTTTTTGACAGGCAGAGTGGACAGTGAGAAAGAGACAGACAGAAAGGTCTTCCTTTGCCGTTGGTTCACCCTCCAATGGCCACCACGGCCGGCGCGCTGCAGCCGGCACACCGCGCTGATCTGAAGGCAGGAGCCAGGTGCTTCTCCTGGTCTCCCATGGGGTGCAGGGCCCAAGCACTTGGACCATCCTCCACTGCACTCCCGGGCCACAGCAGAGAGCTGGCCTGGAAGAGGAGCAACTGGGACAGAATCTGGCGCCCTGACCGGGACTAGAACCCGGTGTGCCTGCGCTGCAGGGCAGAGGATTAGGCTAATGAGCCATGGCGCCGGCCGCAAATAAGTTCTAAGGTCGCCAAAAAACACGCCAAACACTGGAGTAAGGGAAAAGGTTTATTGGAGAAAACCCAGCAGACTGGAGGGAAGTGGCGAAGAAGGAAAAGAGGGGAGAAGGAGAGTGTAAGAGAGAGAGAGAAACAGAGATGGAGAGGCAGAGGGAGAGAGAGAGCAAGAGAGAGCCATGTGTTCCGGCAGGTCCTTTTAAAACTTCGCCAGGGGGTGGGCAGGGAAGCAGGAGCAGTGAATCCCATTAGGATGGGGGTGGGGCTGACCCGGTGGTTGGGCCGTGTGGCCACCTGGCTTCCAGCCATGGCGGTGGGGGCTCGAGCCTAGGATGTAGATCAGGGTGTAGATGGCGCCAGTTTCCTAACAGAAGTGCAAGCAGAGTTCATTGCCAGCTTCCCGGGGGAGTTGCAGTGACGCTGAGAAGCGCTGCTTCCGCTCCTCCCTGCTCTGTGTGAGGCTGTTCTGGAGCCCGGGGAAGAAAGGGAGCCCAGGCGCAAGCGGCCTCCTGCCTGCCCTGGGCCTCCGGAGGAAACATAGCCTTGCTGCTGCTTCGTGGTCTTCCTGCTGCACAGCCGGAATGCTCTCTGAGAGGTTTGACACTCTATTTTTAATGAGCCTGATATATTTTTTAACAGATCATCCCAGTGAAATGCATTGCCATTGTAATAATCGGTGGAATTTGTTTTAATATCAAGAAGGAAGTTCTTAGGTAGCTGTGATAGTTTCTTCTTAAATGCCCCCTTGCCTAGCACTCCTTCAATAATTACAGAGGCAGTGGGTGGGGGTTGTGCAATTTAAGCAGTCAACTAAGTGATAACATTATTATCCCTATGCTGTCATGCCACCCCCTGCAGATCTATTACTGCGCATTTTCTATTTGTGGCCCCGGAGAAGAAAATTAGGACTGATGTCATGGCTCCGTTATGTATCCACAAGACCACAGTCAGGTTCTCACCAGTCAGCATTTGTGATACAGAGTCTCAGTAGGTATCAGTACGAAACAACCTGGTGCCATAGCACCCTGGAAGTAGCTGTTAGACATCACTGAGGAGGCCCCTGGCCACTCACTACATTCAGGCCAAGAGGTTGTTCCTGAGGGAGCCGTGAAATGTTGCCTTCCAAGGATCACCATCCAACACCAGTTTGAATATGTGTAATACAACTGAAAAAATATATATTCTATCACAATAGTAATCACCATGGACTTCCTGTAAACAACTTCCCAGGGACGCCAAACAACGTTCCCTGCCGGTGAATCTGTTGACTCATGGTTGTCCCAGAATGGGAAAAAGCAGGAAAGTGGTGAGGCAAGGCTCTGTGCCCCTGAAATGACACGGGATGACTGTGGCAGCATTAATACCCAGGTGGCAGTGACGATAAGCAGCACTGTTGACTTCTGTTCTTTTACCAGGTTTGGCAGCAGTAATGATAAAGAATATGGTAATAATAACAACGACAGTGACAGCTGCTATTTTGAGCCTCCTGTGTACCAGGTGCTGTGTTCAGCACCTCTTGTTGGTTTTCTTATTTAATCCTCTCAACCAGCCTATGAGGTAGGCAGAAATGTTATCTGCGGTAGGCAGATGAGGAAGTGGTGTGGAGAGGTTAAATAGCTTGTCCAGGTAAGCGTCAGAGCTGGGGTTTAGACTCCGGGAGTCTGACTTTGAGCTTGAGTCGCACCACCCCAACCGTGGGTCTCTGTCTGAAAAAGCTGAGATGTGGCTCCTGCGAGTGGCCACCACGGGGATGCTTATGCACAGTCACCTGCTTGTTGAACACACATTCACCAAACTCTGATTGGGGCCCAGAATCAGTGAAAATAAGAGGGGTAGTTTAAAATTTAAAACAAAATGAAACGAAACAAAAAAGACAGGTCCTGCTCATGAGGAAATTAAAAAATTAAAGTCTAAGAGTTTGACAGTAAGCCGAAGCAGAAGCTGGGGCCAGAACTGAGGCTCACCGTGAAGGCCAGGGTGACCCATGACTAAAGCCCTTTGCCGCAGGATGCTTGCTCTGCCAAGATGCATGTTCCACAATTAGAAACCACACAGTCCTGTCTAGGCTGCAGGTGTTCCCTGTTAGGGAACCATGAGTGCTTTTATCAGCAGTTTTGTGGTCTCCATCCCTTCAGCTGGGAAGGATACGCTCACAGCAGTGTTTGTTCAGGATATGGAGGCACAGGGTGGGGACATCATATAGCAGTAACAACCCCTCTGTTCATCAGCTCCCCTTGCCAATATGGGCCCTCAATAGCCAGACATAAAAGACCCAGTAAGTGACTCCACACCATGCATTGTACCTCCCTCCTGCCTGCCCCATGCAAAGATGCCTTGTCACCTTGAAGCCCCCTCTTCAGAGGACCCTGGCAGTGCATACAAAGGGAGAATGAAGAGAAAGATGAAATCTCTGTGTGGGTATATGCCTCGGCTTACGGCCCAGGAAAGCAGATTTGGATTCTGACAGGTCAGGGAACAACTCAGAGCCATTTATGGGTTTATATCTCCTTTACTCACAGTGGCAGTGAGAAATGCACAAGAGACAGCCGCTTGCCCCCAGCAGTGGTGGAGCCACAGGACGTACCCTCCTCTGTGTCCAAGGCAGCAGTCAGACACACACAGACATCCATACACATCCACACATAGCCACATTCACCAGGAACCACACATCCACAAGCAGCCACATCTGGCTGTGCCCCCTATTGCTTATATGAGTGTACAGACAGAAGTGGCCCAGAGCCAAACTGTTACATAGCAGGGCTGTGGGCAGCCAGCTAAACAGGTGGACCTATTGGTTACCATGACACCTGTTACCATAGAGGCACAGATATGGGAGCACAGAGATAAGGGGGCAAGGACAAAAGGCATGGGAACTTGATAACTTCACCTTCCCAAGTGCATCTCCTCCACAGTGGGCAAGGTGCCAGAGCTGGTTCAGGACAAATTCCCCTCAGATACAGAAGTCTTTCGTAGCACACACTCATATGCGCATGACAGACTCACGGCCTTCTCTAGGACCAAGTTTGAAGATTGGCAAACTTAGGATTAGATGGAAGGAGCTGCCTTTGTAGTTCTGAAGTGCTTCAGAGCGTTTGTGAAGAAGTCAGGGGTGATGCGTAAATGTTCCCTGCACTTGTGTTTTCTTGTTTGTATCACGCAGTATAACTGCTAGTATGACATGGAGCAATTCCAGGGGCCTCACATCGTGTCCCAGGTATTTCTGGCTATTTGGTATTTGCTCTGGGTATTGTAGCAGCACTCTGCAAGTCTGAAAGAATGTGCAAGGGGAAACGCTCTTTTCTAATTATTCTTCATCTCGCCCATTCTTTTAGCAGTTTTCCATTTATTTCCCTAACACATATTTCTCAAAGACTTCTGAATATAAAATGTGTTTCCTGTTTACTATTCTTCTATTAAAATTGGCCTATTAGTAGATAGCCATCAGATTTATGTTAATTACTAGAATTTCAGAGCATTCTTCAGGCAGTCAACTCAAGATATGTACTTTTAGTTGAAGAGAAGTGCATTAGACACTACAGGGTATTCTACAAGAGCTGCTGTAGGAGTCACTCCTCCAGCCATTTACAGTGGAACGTGAGTGGGAACAAGGGAAGTGCGAAGATAATTTGTATGTTGCTTCATTGGAGCTTGGAGAGGGTGTGGCTGGACAGGATGGAAGCAGCTGAGAGATGATTCTCCTGGAGTAGAGGACGAAGTGTGGGGATGAGTGTGTGCAAAGGGTAACTGTCAAGGAGATGCCTTGCATGGCAGGAGAGAATAGCTGAAGACATCAACACAGTTCTCTGGTTCTCCGTAGTTGAACCCAGGCTCAGGTGGAACAGCCTCTAAGGGTGTGCTGTGGACTGCATTGTGTCTCCCCCTAAAATGAGTGTGTGGAAGCCCTAACCTCTGCTATGGCTGTGTTTGGGGAAAAGAACTCTAAAGAGGTTAAATGATTCCGAAAGGGTGGAGCAATGGTCCGAGGGGACTGGTGTCCTTGTAAGAGGAGACTCCAGAGAGCTCTGTCTCACCCATGTAGGGATACACTGCTGCTTTCATCCAGGCCCCAGGCAGAGAGGAGCTAAAAAATGACAAGCACCAAGAAGTAGTTTTGGGTTTGAACAATTCTACAGTTCCAAAAAGTCGGTGGTTAGGAAATGGCAGAGAACAGGTGTGGTTCTGTGTGTGTGTGTGTTCTTCCTCAGCACACACGTCTTCACACGCACTTAGGCGCTCTGGTTCTCCTTATCACTAGCAGACCCTGGGCCTCTGTATGCTAGCATTCTATACTAGCATCCTTACAAATTGTACTTTGGAACTTTTAAGAACTTTTAAGAACTTTATGGAAGCCCTGTTAGCTGACCTCAGCTGTCCATCAACTTTTGCTACAGGAATGCAAGTGGAGTTGTCATTCAAGGTTTTGAACATACAGCTGTGGCGGAATCATCCACGGAAACGTTGGCCTCTAGGTAGACTAAATGTCCAGATCCAGTTTTCCTCCATTTCCTACCACGTCCAGCTAGTCTTCCAACTACCAGAACATTTATATCAGAATTAGTTTTGTAAGATACTAGTGATATTTCCTACATAAAACAAATGTAAAATTCCATTACTTTCTAAATTTTAGTAAACATTTTATAGTTACTATTAATCTCCTTGCTCATATCTACCCTAAATAAAAGTTGAGTGTTATTTCAAGGGGGAAAATTAGTTTTTGACCTACTTAAGGCTTAAACTTAAACTACTTAAGCTTAAACTTTACTTAAACTTAAGTAAAGATAACAGAATTAATAAATTTCTTGACATTTCTCCATTGTTAATATAAGCCAAAGTGTTCTGCATCTACTTTTATAGTATGATAGAAATACTTGGCTCACACATTAGTAAAACAAAATGGTTTTTGTCAAGAATCATTGTAAACTTTATTTATGACCTTTTTCCAAAAAGATTTCAAAGCAGCATGAATCCTAGGCATGCTGAAACAGTTTCCAGGTGCAGGTCAGTGTCGCTGTTTTCAGTCTCTTGTTTAAGTTAGTACTTTAGTATACTGGTAGCCACAGCCAGAGGCCTTCATCAGTTACCACTTACGTGACTAAATTGGCATAGCTCTTAGAGCAGACTGTACATTAACCACACAGAATTGACTGATTGTTTCCAAAGGAA
Organism: Sylvilagus floridanus; assembly: GCA_949820135.1. Taxonomy (NCBI): domain Eukaryota; kingdom Metazoa; phylum Chordata; class Mammalia; order Lagomorpha; family Leporidae; genus Sylvilagus; species Sylvilagus floridanus. The sequence goes on from OX463244.1 coordinate 166,594,227, forward strand.
ATTATTTGACTTTCTAAATGCCTCTGTTCCCTTTATATTCATTTTCAGTCATTGAAAATATGTCAGTGAATTTTCTTATATATAAATACTTTTTCAAAAAGTATTACCCATCTAAATAAGTGAATCCAGTAAAGTTGCAGGATATTAAATCAATATATAGCAAATGTCTATGGCATTTCTTTTTTTTTTTTTTTTTGACAGGCAGACTGGACAGTGAGAGAGAGATAGAGAGAAAGATCTTCCCTTGCCCTTGGTTCACCTCCCAATGGCTACTGTGGCCGGCGCACTGCGCTGATCCTAAGCCAGGAGCCAGGTGTTCTCCTGGTCTCCCATGCAGGTGCAGGGCCCAAGGACTTGGGCCATCCTCCACTGCCTTCCCGGGCCACAGCAGAGAGCGGGATTGGAAGAGGGGCAACCAGGACAGAATCCGGCGCCCCAACCGGGACTAGAGCCCAGTGTGCCAGCGGAGGAGGATTAGCCTATTGAGCCGTGGCGCTGGCCCTATGGCATTTCTATGCATCAGTAACAACCTAGCAAGAAAACAAATGAAGAAGACAGTTCCATTACAGTAGCTTTTAAAAAAAGTGAAATACTTAGAATAAATTTTACTAAGGAGGTACAATACCCACACTCAATACTACAAATATTGATGAAAGAAATCTAAGAGGACACACATAGATGAAAAGATATCCCATGTGCCTGTATCAGAAGGATTAAGATTGTTAAAATATCTGTACTATCCAAAGTAATATTCAGATTCAGTGCAGACTGTATCAAAATCCCGATGGCATGCCTTACAGAAATTTAAAAAAAAACTAACCCCCAAATAATCTGGAATCACAAAAAAACTCAAGCAGCCAAAGCAATTCTGAAGGGGAAAATCTTTTGGAGGCATCACACCTCCTGCTTTAAAATTGCATTACAAAGTCATAGTAATCAAAACAATGTAACATTGGTGTAAAAAGAGACTTGTGACTAGTAGAAAAAGAGAGAGCCCAGAAATACATCCACCCATTACATAGACAGCTGATTTTCGACAAGGGCACCAGAAAGATACAACAGGGGGACAATAGTCGTTTCAATAAATAGTGCTACAAAAAGTAAATTTATACATGCAAAAGGATGACATTGCAGAGCCAGCACTGTGACGTAGTGGGCTAAGCTTCCACCTGCAGTGGTGGCATCGCATATGGGCACCAGTTCTGTCCCGGGTGTTCCTCTTCCAGTCCAGCTCTCTGCTGTGGCCCGGGAAGGCAGTGGAGGATGGCCCAAGTCCTTGGGCCCTGCACCTGTGTGAGAGACTCACAAGAAGCTCCTGGCTCCTGGTTTCGGATAGGCTCAGCTCCAGCCATTGCATCATTTGGGGAGTAAACTAGCGGATGAAAGACCTCTCTCTGTCCCTCCCTCTCTCTGTGACTTTCACCTCTCAAATAAATAAAATATTTTTTAAAAATGAAATTGTACCCATGTACAAAAATCAACCCAGAATGAAAAAAGAAGAAAAGCCCTAAACAGAAGGCTTGAAACCATAAAACTCCTAAAACAAAATATAATTTCTTTTTTTTATATTTTATCTATTTATTTATTTATTTGACAGGTAGAGTTATAGACTGTGAGAGGGAGAGACAGAGACAGTCTTCCTTCTGCTGATTCACTCCCCAAACAGCGGGGATGGCCAGAGCTGGGCCCATCTGAAGCCAGGAGCCAGGAGCTTCCTCTGGGTCTCCCATGCGGGTGCAGGGGTCTGAGGACTTGGGCCTTCTTCCACTGCTTTCCCAGGCCATAGCAGAGAGCTAGATTGGAAAAGGAGCAGGCAGGACTAGAATTGGGGCCCATATGGAATGCCGGCACCGCAGGCGGAGGATTAACCTTCTGCGCCACAGCACTGGCCCCATCAAAATATAATTTCTTGTATATAACATTACAGGCTCAGACAGCTAAAGCAGAAATAAATAAATGGGGTCTCCTCAAGCTAAAAAACTTCTGCACAGCAAAGGGAACAGTCAACAAAATGAAAGAACAATCAGTTAAAACCACTGCGCGGTATCACCTACACCCAGTAGAAGGCTGCATCAAAAAGAGAAGGTAACGTTGGTGAGAGTGTAGGGAAACAGAATCCTTGTTGGTGGTATTGCACATTGGTACAGCCGTTATGGGAACAGTATGGAGGTACTTAACAAATCTAAGATAGAATTGCCATATTACTCTTATGAGTATATATACCCAAAGAATTAAAGTCATCACCTTATATGATACCTGCTTTTTCATGTTCATTGTATCACCATTGACAATAGTGAAGAGACAGAAACAACCTAGATATCCATCAGTGAACAAGTGGATAAAGAAACTGCCTTTTATACACAGTGAACTATTATTCCGCCTTTAAAAAACCTGGAGATCCTCCCATTTGCCATAGCATGCATAAGCCTGGAGGACATTATGCTCAGCAACATAATCCAGACACAGAAAGAATAGTGTATGCTCTCATTAAATGTGGGAGTCTGGGGCCGGCACTGTGGTGCAGCGGGTTAACACCCTGGCCTGAAGCGCCGGCCTTCCATTTGGGTGCCAGTTCAAGTCCCGGCTGCTCCTCTTGTGATCTAGCTCTCTGCTGTGGCCTGGGAAAGCCATAGCAAAGAGGATGGCCCAAATCTTTGGGCCCCTGTACCCACTTGGGAAACCTGAAAAATGCTCCTGGCCCCTGGCTTCGGACTGGCGCAGCTCCAGCTGTTGCGGCCAATTGGGGAGTGAACCAGTGAATGAAGACCTCTCTCTCTCTGCCTCTCCTCTCTCTGTGTAACTCTTTCAAATAAATAAATAAATCTATAAAAACAAAAAGTGGGAATCTTAAACAGCCAGTCAAATGTGTAGAGAAGAAACCAGTGGTTGGGATTCTGTGGGGAGCAAATGGGGAGATGCAGTCAAAGGTCACAGAGTAGCAAATGTGCAGGATAAACAGGTTGAAAGATCTAATGACAGCAGGAGAACTGCCTTTATCGACAGTATTGTAGTCAAGACTGCTGAATTACTGTAACGTAGCTGCTCTTACCACAGGAGGTGGAAGAAGTGATTAATTATGGGGAGATGATGTATATGTTCATTTGTTTCACTGTGGGTAACCATTTATAAATATATATATATATGTATACATACATACGTTTTATAGCATGCTGTATACAGGGGTCTTCAGATAGTTCATAGAAAGTTAGTATTATGAAAAAAAACTGCATAGATTTCAAAAAAATTTCGTTCCAAAATAAACTTCTCTTTTATTCCTTTTTTTCTTAATTTTAAATGTATTTATTTTGAAAGGCAGAGTTACAAAGAAAGAGATACCTTCCATCCGCTGATTCACTCCCCAAATGGCTGCAACAGCTGGAGCTGAGCCAGGCCAAAGTCAGGAGCCAGGAACTCCTCTGGGTCTGCACGTGGGTGCAGGGGCCCAAGCACTTGGGACATTTGCTGCTTTTCTAGGCACACTAGCAGGAAGCTGTATCAGAAATAAACATCTTATAATTCCAGTTTCCACCAACTTTTTGAATTAGCCTTATATACAAAATGAAATTTAAAAAGTCAACACTGCACAACACAGGACTACCTTAAAAAAACATAAAAAGAAAGCAGATTCAAATTGTTGGTATGATATTGATAGTAAATACCAAGTGATCCTGGATGTAAGATGAAATCAGTGTCGTGTACATTTATTAGGCTTATTTGAGACGAGAGTCAACCTTAAAACACTAAGTACAAACTTATGAGTCAGAAGTTTTTGCCATTGAAATTACTTAACCACATGTATTTCTGGAACCCAACGTTCCTTTCTCTATGCCATCAAAATTTTATTTTAAATTAACTTACAGAATTCTACCCCATTTAAAAACAAATACTGACATTGTGTGATCCAGAAATGTTCTGTAGAATTATTCTTTTCTTTTTAAAAAAACTTATTTATTTATTTGAAGAGTTACAGAGAGAGAGAAGGAGATCTTCTATCTACTGATTCACTCCCCCAAATGGCCACAATGACCAGGACTAGGCCAAGCTGAAGCCAGGAGCCAGGAGCTTCTTCCAGGTCTTCCATGTGGGTGCAGGGACCCAAGCACTTAGGCTATCCTCTGCTGCTTTCCCAGGCCCGTTAACAGCCAGGACTCGAACAGGCATCCATATGCTGCAGGCCATGCTTTAACCCACTATGCCAATGTGCTGGCCCAGAATTATTTTTTCCTTTACCTACTGGCCATGTAATTCATACATTTGATTATATGCAATTTCCCAATGATTCATTCAGTTTTCTAAACATCAAGAACATAGCAAATACATCTGTAACTTTTCCAAAGGTAATGTCTCCATTCATTATTAGCTAGTCATTCTGTCTATGTACTTCTCTACCTTACTGTCCACAAACCACACATAAGTAACCTCCCTGGGAATGTATGGGATTCTGACAAATTGCATTAGAAAGTCAATCTAGCTTTTTGTCTGTCTTGACAACAACACATGAGGTCAGCTGTGTCTAAGAGAAGCATGTAAACTGGCTGTCTAGCTGCATTTCTCATTTTATTCTCATTATTATTCTCTAGGATGATATCCTTTAAAGGTCATGTTATAGATCCTTTTATCAAAGGCATGACAACAATAGTAGCTGAGCAAGGGTTGGTTCCAGCAAATGAGATATGCCCTCCAAAAACATCGATAGCTGGACGCCTTATGAAAACCTGGTTGCCTAAATATTTTACCATGACTACACGCTCATCTCAAACTTAACCATGTCTGATATGCACATAGATTCTCAGACCTCAAAAGTGCATTGCTTAATGTCTTTCATTCTGTAAATACAGAGTGATATTGCCCCTCTCTGCCCCTAGTCCTTTGCCCATCAAGAAGTTCATGGAAACATGGAATTAAAAGATGTTTCATTTTGATGCAAAAAAAAAAATTTGAAATCCACATATAGTTTTTTCATAATATGCATTTTCCCTGAACTTTTGAAGAAGTTTAGTTAGCCAAACACATACACATGGACAAATCTATAGTTCTGTACATATCGGTTTTAGTTTGATGTTTGTGACTTAGGGAAAAGCAGGTGTGGTCAGTGCATCCAGATGTTTGGACCATCCTGAAATCAGTTTCCAAGAAAAGAGAGTTCAAGGTTTTCAGCTTTCCCATATATTTTCCCTAAAACAGTTCTGCTGTGATCAGTTTATAGGATTGCAGCCTTATTTTGATAGTCCATTGGAGGTGAATGGGAGGGATGACATACACCACCTTTCTGAATGTGGCATAGTTTCCTAGCATCCATTAGCAGGGTGTTGTCTGCCCACAGTGAACATGTTAGTGTGCCTGTTTCAACACTTTGTATCACTTAAAATCTCCTGTGAATGTTATATATTAACCAGTTCAAGGGTTACAACCAAATTTTTTAAACATCTTCATTTGTGTGATAAGTATTAGTGTCATCTGAAAAATTCTAATGAGACCACAAAAATAAATCACTGTAAAACTAGTCTCAGCACAAGCATAAAGTGATGATTTGCTACAGGTATGGGCTGGATGTATTGCAACCTCGTGGACCTTAGTTTTGACAGAATAAAAATAACCAGCACTAAAGTTTTATTATGTTATCCCTAGAGAAACAATTACTCACTTTTATTTTGGTTTATAACTTCATTATAAATTGAAGGTTGACTCGTTAGTACAGTCATGCACCTTTTAAGGAATCCAAGTGCATTTCATTAAGCATTTAACATCATTCCCAAGGGCAGGCAAGGCCAGAGAGCCATTGGGAATGGAAAGCATTAAATATCTAGTTTTTCTGCCTTGCAATCAACCTTAACCATGACCTGTCACCCCCCACACTGGATTACCTGGGGGCCTTTCTGTGTCAGAAATTCAGACTGTACTAGAAACTTGAACTTAAAACCAATGAGAATTACATTTAAACTGCTAAGGTAATTTTCATTTCCATTTTTAATCAAAATTTAAATATTTGTCTTCAGAAATATAAGATAGTCATGTTTAATATCAGCAACCCCATCTGCTGTGCCATGAGCAGTTTGTATCCCTCTTTTCTTTCTTCTTTTCAGTTTTTATTTATTGTTTTAGCTTTTTTCTTTTTTTTTTTTTTTAAGATTTATCTTATTTGTTTGAAAGATAGAGTTACAGAGAAAGGTAGAGACAGAGAGAGAGGTCTTCCATCTGCTGGTTCACCCCCCAGATGGCCTCAATGGCCAGAGCTGCGCCAATCCAAAGCCAGGAGCCAGGAGCTTCCTCCTGCTCTTCCACACAGGTTCAGGGGCCCAAGGACTTGGGCCATCTTCAACTGCTATCCCAGGCCATAGCAGACAGCTAGATCACAAGAGGAGCAGCCGGGACTAGAACTGGTGTCCATATGGGATGCCTGCACTTCAGGCCAGGGTGTTAACCCACTGCGCCACAGCACCAGCCCCACATTGTTTTAACTTTCTATGTAGTGTTGAATTAAGTACATAAACATCTACTTGTCACTACAATAAGAATTAAGTCTGGATGAAATATTTAATATAAATTGATACCATAGTGGCTTAGCTTGATATAAATTAGAAATAATACCTTAGAAGCGAGCCACACAGCAGACTCAGAATGACAAACACCCTGAACAGCACTCTGACCTCAGAATCAGCCCTTAAGATGTTCAAATATGTCTGAAAAACCTATGAGAACATTTTAGGTATGGAAAGCCAAGACACTGTGGCAAAAAATTATCTACATGAAGGATCTCTGTGAGCGAGGCCCCAGTGGAAAAAAGGGGCCATCAAAGAAGGAGGTACTTTTCTCTGCAGGGAGAAGAGAACTTCCACTTTGATTATACCCCTGTCTAAATACTGACAGTTTGTGGATTCAAAATGCTTCCATAGTCTTGGCAGCTCATGACAAGAGCTTCGGTGATCACTGACGTCATAAATAAGAGTGCCAATTGTTAAAGCAACAACAGGAGTCACTGTGCACTTGCTCCCCATGTAGAAGCTCTGTCCTTAACAAGTGGTACTATGAGAATTAATGGTACAACTTGTCTTCAAATAGTACTTTATACTTTGTGTGTCTGGGTGGGTGCAAACTGTTGAAATCTTTACTTAGTATAGAGTTGGTCTTCTGTATATAAAGATAATTAAAAATGAATCTTAATGAAGAATGGGATGGGAGAGAGTAGGAGGTGGGATGGGAGTTGGGGGGGAGGGGCAGGTATGGGGAGGAAGAACTGCTCTATTCCTAAAGCTGAACCTGTGAAATTTGTATTTATTAAATAAAGGCTTTTCTTAAAAAAAAAAAAACCCTTTATGTTAAATGTTAATGTTTAATCTTTGATAGGTTTATATGGATAGTTCTCCAGTGTTATTTTGATTTATTATTGATTTTTACGGTTATCCTAGACTAGGTAATTTAAATATGTAAAGCCCTGTAGGTATGCACTGAACCTAATCTGCAAGTAAAAACACAGTTATTGTTATTTCAAGTAGCGGGTGTGTTCTGATTTAGAGGCCAGGAGGCTGTTCTGTATCTGCCCCGAGCTGCACCTCCCCCTCTGTCTGTTTACTGCTGTGGAACTAGAAGATCTCTGGTGTGCTCTGCACGTCACATTTTCTGTAATGTTTTTCTCAGTACGCTTTTAACTTGTTTTATCTGGCTTACATCCTTCTAAGAATTCAGTAAATGTAAAATTGCTAATTTAAGGTTGTGAGCAAGAATCTGCACTAAAAATATTTTATAAGTGAAACATTGGCAAACACATAAAATTAAAATGGGATTCTATTATAGAAATTGCCACAAGCCCTTGTTGCGGTGTGTTGTTTTCCATAAGGCTGCTTTCTTGATTGGTTTTTCATAGACCTCAGTGAGACAACATAACATATGTGAATGCCAAAAATTTATTCTATGACCTCTGACAAATGGAGCAAAACTTACAGATCTAGAGGGTTGATTTAGCCTTGCAAAAATATAACTTTTTTTAAAATCATTGTTCCTAAGAACAGTCATTATGTTTGCGTGTGAAGAATGGTTGTTTAAACAAGAAAAACATTATAGGACAAATGATATCTAATTTGCAAGTGAAAATATAATTGTTCTTACAGATGTGACTGCATTCCCATTTAGGGGCAGCGGGTCTATTCACTGCCTCTTCCCCATCCCCCCAAATACAGCTCTAGACATATAATCACTATGCAAATCTACTCAGCGTATTTACACTGAGAACAAATGTAGCCAATTATAGAAAAATAGGTGGAGCTGCTTTAAGCATTCATTAAATCTCCCAGGGCAAGGCGATGAATTAAACTTTATAAAGCTGCTATAAAAATAACTATTTTGGAATTTAAAAAATGGTTGTATCTGTGTAATTTATTGCCTGTTACCACATTCAGTTTTTTAAAAGGTTTATTTATTTATTTTAAAGGCAGAGTTACAGAGGCAGAGGCAAAGAGAGGTCTTCCATCCGCTGGTTCACTCCCCAAGTGGCTGTAACTGCCAGAGCTGGGCCAATCTGAAGCCAGGAGCTTCCTCTGGATCTCCCACGTGGGTGCAGGGGCCCAAGGACTTGAGCCATCTTCTACTGCTTTCCCAGGCCACAGCAGATAGCTGGATCGGAAGTGGAGCAGCCAGGTCTAGAACTGGTACCCACATGAGATGACAGCACTGCAGGCGGCGGCTTTACCCACTTTATAGCACCAGCCCCCACATTCAATTTTAACACCAAAAAATTCAGCCTCCCAATATGACTCTAAATGAGCATTACATTTGGAAACCTGTGACTCTACTCCCACAGACATTTTAAAAAACAGGACTTCAACATTTCCCATTTCATGCAGAATTGAGGAGCCAGGATCCAGGAGCTTCTTCCGAGTCTCCCACATGAATGCAGGGACCCAAGCACTTGGATCATCTTCTGCTGCTTTGCTAGACACATTAGCAGGAATGCTAGATCAGAAGTGAAACAACCAGGAGGCAAACTGGCACCGATATGGGCTGCCAGCACTGCAGGTGGCAGCTTAACCTGCTGTGCCACAGCACCAGCCCCTGCCCACACCACACTGGGACTGTTTCCTATGACTTAAGGTATGTGGACACTTCCTCTGGGAGAGGAGGAGCTGAGTGTCAGGAAGAGGAGATAGGCCAGGGAATTCACCAATGGAGAGGGTGGGAGGCAACCATCCGCAAGCTGTCCCCCAACTCCCGCCATGAAGTTGCTGTGCAGTCATTTAGAAAGAAGCCCAGCTTTGAATTACTATACTCCTGTGTATGTCCTTCGCCCAGAAAAGGTGTGGCATCTTTTTAGAGCAAGGGAGGTTTGCTGCCACCCTAGAAAGCGTTGAGGTAGAAAGATCAGCAGGTTACAGAGGCCGGTGCAGCGGGGCTTGTTAGGAGGAATCAAAGACGACTTGGGGAAGCAGCAGGAAGCAGGTGGTTGGGATTTCCACCTTAGGGAGGTTGTTAGAGGCCATCTGGCTAAAGAAAACTAGCTCAACTAAAAAAGGTTTCAAATCCAGTTTGAAATGCTGATTAGAAAGTCCCAGAGTGAGCAGTTTCTTTTTATTTTTCCCCGGTCACATGGGACAAGATGACTCTGCTTAAATAATTCAGCATTTTGTAATTGCTATTTATTCAAGAGGCAGAGAGAGAGAGAGAGAAAGCTGGTTCACTCTCCAAATGCATGGAAGAGCTGAGAGTGAGCCAGTCCAGAGCCAGGAGCCAGGAAGGCAGTCCAGGTCTCCCATGTGGGAGGCAGGGGCCTGTGAGCTGTTACTGCAGCCTCCCAGGATCTCCAGGAGCAGGAAGCTGATTCAGAAACAGAACCACGAACTGAACCCAGATACTCTTATGTGGGACACTAGACCAAATGTCCACGCCTGTTTCAGCATTATTTTAAATATGTTCATTTGTTCTTGGATTACTCTGGAAAGTTCATTGCCATCTTCTGTCTCTCTTCTGTGCTTTAAGAGCCCTTCCCACTCTCTGTCTCTCCTCATCTCTGTGAACTCTTTCAAATAAATAGGCAAATCTTAACTTGTAAATAAAGGGGAAAAGAGCCCTTCTTCTGATGGTTTCCTACTCCCTGGAGAGGACTGCACTGACGGTGGAGGCTAAATTGTTTTCTGGAGTGGTCACTCTTGACGTCATGAAGATCAACACCACTTTCTGTTTGTTTACTTGTTTAAAAGGCAGAGTGACAGAGAGATAGGAAGACCAGGGAGAGATCTTCCATCTGCTGTCAACAGCCAAGGCAGGGCTGGGCCAAGCCAAAACCAAAAACTAAGGACTCCATCCAGGGCTCCCATATGGGTCACAGGAACCCATGTGCTTGGGCCATCATCTGCTGCCTCCCGGGCACATTATTAGCAGAGAGTTCAGTCAGAAGCAGAGGCTGCACTTGATCCCAGCACTCCAGTATGGGATGCACGTGTCGCATGCAGAGCTTAATCAACTGTGCCACAATGCCTGACCCTGTTATTTTCCTTTTTGAACTACAGTTTCATACTGTTCTTGGTCTTCTCTCACATTAACATGTTTGCGTCTTTTGCAGACTTATATATCTTTCAGAAACAGTAATAACTAAGGAAAGAAAATAACTAAGGAAAGAAAACAGCCTCTCTTAAAGTCTGATTAGAACATTGAGGAAACAATAATTCAATAGGTAAAACCATCTAAGATAGGTTATTGGCAAAATGCATTCTTACATATAATGGACCTTGCCACTGGGACTCTCTTAGTGTTGGGGAGATCTGCACGACTTTGGGAGTAGAAATACTGAAAACAGAGAGATATTCTAGAAGGTATTTTGATGGCACAGGCAAGAGATGATATGGACTATAAAAAGGGAGTGGGGGAAGGGCCAAGAGATATTTAGGACTCGGAATCCTCAGGACTTAGTTTCCTAACCACCATGGCAGCATCCCTAGTGACTGTGCCCTGGACTAGCAGAAGTGAATTTGACTGTACCTGGTCTCCCAGAAATTCCCAGGCCATTCTTGGTGATCTAGAAAGATATACTCTGTGAACAGTGTTTAGTCATTTTAGTACTCCACATGTACTGTTACCCCGTCAAGCCATACCTATTTTCGACTAGCAGAAAAATGGAAAACAAAGTTCACAATATACCTACTTCCTGTGATGTGTTAGGATTTGTTTCACATGATTCCTCACTTATAACCAGGGCAGGGGGTAGGGGGTATGCTAAGAATGTGCGAAGTGGGGCCCGTTGCTGTGGCACAGCAGGTTAAAGCCCTGGCCTGAAGCGTTGGCATCCCATATGGGTGCCGGTTCTAGTCCCAGCTGCTCTTCCAATCCAGCTGTCTGCTGTGGCCTGGGAAGGCAGTGGGATGGCCCAGGTCCTTGGGCCCTGTACCCGCATGGGAGATCCAGGGGAAGCTCCTGGCTCCTGGCTTCAGATTGTTGCAGCTCCAGCTGTTGCTGGGGAGTGAACCAGTAGATGGAAGGACCTCTCTCTCTATCCCTACCTCTCTCTGTAACTGTTTCAAATAAATCTTAAAAAAAAAAATTCTCAGTAAAGAATGTGCATCCTATAAATAGTCCTGCCCACTTGGCTAGGCAAGAGTAGGGAAGAATCACTGTAGATGAAAAAAGTTTGTTCTGGTGGTAGAACATGTTACCCAAGGGATCAAAATAACTGTAGGTTCAAGTTCAGGCAAGTTATTAGTAAAACAGGAAACTACTGAATACAGGATCTTTATAAATTGTAAGAAAATTGAAACCTTAAGGGACTGAAAGTCACTGAGAAGTTTGAGGACAAAGCAAGAGGTTAGTTATAGGAAATGCTTTAGGCTCCAATCAGAAGTACCAAATTTTAAACCAAAAAAGCAAAACCAGACCTGCCAAAATACATCTCAAGTGAGTGGCTTGAAGAGTTGCTGATCCTCTACGTGTAACTGTCATTTAAACCCAAGAATGGGAAGGAGGACGGATGTCTAATCAGGAGCCCTCTGCTACCACCAAACTAAGCTCATGCTGCGCAGCGGCTGTGATAGTACATTCACCGCACAGGTACTCATTCATGCATGTGTCCGGGGTCTGAGAACACTGCTCCCTCGAGGGGGGCTGGCAAGCACGGCGTGCTAAGTACCCTCCGTGAGAGAAGTCAGAGTTGATTCCAGCTTCCGCAGAAGATTGAGTAACATCATATTTGAGGGGAGAATAGAAACAAGGCCTCCACCCAGAGCAAAGCCCACACCTGCCGTAGACAGTCGCTTCCCGTGGACAGCGTGTAAGCTCCCCGGCTGCTTGGATGCAGATTTCCCGCAGAGACCAGCAGAGGGGTCAGGCAGCTGAAACCACCCAGCCTCCTGACTCTGAGCCGGGTCATTTGTATCTCTGAGCTCAAGGAAGACTGTGGACCTGGGTGACAAGTCACAGTCCTTCTCACACCTGCCCCACGCTTTCCTACTGAAGAGAGCTGTGAGCAGGAAAGACTATTTGGGGGGAAATTGGCATATTAGAATACTAGTTTGTAGTAGACAGACTAGATTTGATGATCTTTTTGCTTTGAAGAAAAGATGTGTATTTCAAGTCTCTCTAGATCATTGTCATGATTTTTCACTCTCCTAGGGGTGGAAGTTGAGGGAAGAGAGGTAAGGATAATCGTTTAGCTTTTAAAATAAAGAGCATGAGGAAGATACTCCAATCAAAGAAAACTTACTTTTCATGGTTGGCAGGAGAAAATACTTACAGAGGTTTTTTTGTTTGTTTGTTTTTTAGATCTGTTTTTATTTATTCTGAAAGGCAGATTACAGAGAGGTAGAGACAGAGAGATCTTTCATCTGCTGGTTCACTCCCCAAATGGCCTCAGCAGCTGGGGCTATGCCAGGCCAAAGTCAAGACCCTGGAGCTTTGGCAGGCGCCGAGGCTCACTAGGCTAATCCTCCGCCTGCGGCGCCGGCACCCCGGGTTCTAGTCCCGGTTGGGGTGCCAGTTCTGTCTCGGTTGCCCCTCTTCCAGTCCAGCTCTCTGCTGTGGCCTGGGAAGGCAGTGGAGGATGGCCCAAGCACTTGGGCCCTGTACCAGCTTGGAGACCAGGAGGAAGCACCTGGCTCCTGGCTTTGATCTGCGCAGCGCGCCAGCCATAGCAGGCATTTGGGGGTTGAACCAACGGAAGGAAGACCTTTCTCTCTGTCTCTCTCTCTATCTCTCTCTGTCTAACTCTGCCTGTCAAAAAAAAAAAATCATGGAGCTTCATCCTGGTCTCCCATGTGGGTACAGGGGCTCAAGCACTCGGCGCATCTCCCACTGCTTTCCCAGACCATTTTTAGCAGGGAGCCAGGTCTGAAGCAGAGCAGCTGGGACTTGAACTGGTATCCACATGGAATGCTGGCCCATGTGGAATACCGGTGTTACAGGCAGCAGCTTCATCCACTATACCACAGCACCAGCCCTGGGATTTTTTTTTTTTTTTTTTTTTTTAAGAAAAACACCTGTATACCTGGAGGTTAGTCATCCTCTAGTTTCTAGCATCTGCAGACACCACCAAGTATTAGTGATGATGTGGAGACGGGGAGCCTTCATGCATTCTTCCCTGGGATGTGGAGTATTGCCGTTCACTTTGAACATCACCTTGGCAGATCCTCACGTGACTTAACATAGAATTACCATATGATCCAGCAATTCCAGAACTAGATACACACCCAGGAAAATGAAAACTCCTGTCCACTAACTGCACATAAATGCTCATTGGAGCATTGTTCGTAATAATCAAGAGTGGGAACAACCCATATGTCCATCAGCTGATGAATTTCTTATGAGTGGTATACTCATACAATGGAAAAATATTCTGCATTAAAAAGGAATGAAGCACTGATTCACACTACAGCATGAATGAACTTTGAGTACATTATGCCTTGAAAAGAAGCAAGTCACGAAAAAATCCACATTGATCTTCTGTATGGACTCTCCAGAATAGGCAAATCTGTAGAGATAGAAGTAGATTGGTGGAGTGATTGAGGTGTTTTACTCATTCTCTGCTTTAGGAGAGATTTGAACATCTTGTTCCTAAATCCCTCTCCTGTACCTCCACCCCTGATGGAAGAAAAAATAATAATCAACTAATTATTTTCTTTTTTTTTTTTTTATAAAGCTTTTATTTAAAGAATATAAATTTCCAAAGAACAGCTCATGGACCACAATGGCTCCCCCCCCACACAACTTCCCTCCCTCCCCCCACCCTCCCCTTTCCCGCTCCCTCTCCCCTTCTGTTCACATCAAGATTCATTTTCAATTCTCTTTATACACAGAAGATCAATTTAGTACATATTACGTAAAGATTTCAACGGTTTGCCCTCGCATAGAGACACAAAATGATAATACTGTTGGAGTACTAGTTATAGTATTAATTCACAATGTACAGCACATTAAGGACAGAGATCCTACATGATTTTTTTTAAAAAAATTGATTAATTGTCTATGCAATTTCCAATTTAACAACAAGATTTTTTAATCATTTGCAATTATCTTTATATAAAGAAGATCGATTCAATATATACTATGTAAGGATTTCATCAGTTTGCACCCACTCAGAAACACAAAGTGTAAAAATACTGTTTCAGTACTAGTAATAGCATCACTTCACATTGGATAACACATTAAGGACAGATCCCTCATGAGACGTAAGTACACAGTGACTCCTGATGTTGATTTAACAATTTGACACTCTTGTTTATGGCGTCAGTAATCTCCCTAGGCTCTGGTCATGAGTTGCCGAGGCTATGGAAGCCTTTAGGGTTCGCCGACTTCGATCTTATTCCCACAGGGCCATAGTCAAAGTGGAAGTTCCTTCCTCCCTTCAGAGAAAGGTACCTCCTTCTTTGATGGCCCCGTTCTTTCCACTGGGATCTCACTCGCAGAGATCTTTCATTTAGGTCTTCTGTTTTTTCCAGAGTGTCTTAGCTTTCCATGCCTAAAATATTCTCATGGGCTCTTGAGCCAGATCCGAATGCCTTAAGGGCTGATTCTGAGGCCAGAGTGCTATTTAGGACATCTGCCATTCTATGAGTCTGCTGTGTATCCTGCTTCCCATGTTGGATCATTCTCTCCCTTTTTCATTCTATCAGTTAGTATTAGCAGACACTAGTCTTGTTTGTGTGATCCCTTTGACTCTTAGACCTATCAGTGTGATCAATTGTGAGCTGAAATTGATCACTTGGACTAATGAGATGGCCTTGGTACATGCCACCTTGATGGGATTGTATTGGAAACCCCTGGCACAATTCTAACTCCATCATTTGGGGCCGTTCCGATTGAGCATGTCCCAAATTGTACATCTCCTCCCTCTCTTATTCCCACTCTTATATTTCACAGAGATCACTTTTCAGTTAAAATTTAAACACCTAAGTATAATTGTGTGTTAATTACAGAGTTCAACCACTAGTACTAGGATAAAGAGAAAAAAAAAATACTACCATGGATAAAGTATTACATTGTACAACAACAGTCAGCACAAGAGCTGATCGAGTCACTGTTTCTCATAGTGTCCATTTCACTTCTACAGGTTTCCCCTTTGGTGCTCAGTTAGTCATCGCCAATCAAGGGAAACAAATGATATTTGTCTCTTTGGGACTGACTTAATTCACTCAGCATGATGTTTTCTAGATTCCTCCATTTTGTTGCAAGTGACCGGATTTCATTGTTTTTGACTGCTGTATAGTATTCTGTAGAGTACATGTCCCATAATTTCCTAATCCAGTCTACTGTTGAAGGGCATTTGGGTTGGTTCCAAGTCTTAGCTATTGTGAATTGAGCCGCAATAAACATTGCTGTGCAGACGGCTTTTTTGTTTGCCAATTTAATTTCCTTTGGGTAAATTCCAAGGAGTGGGATGGCTGGGTTGAATGGTAGGGTTATATTCAGGTTTCTGAGGAATCTCCAGACTGACTTCCATAGTGGCTTCACCAGTTTGCATTCCCACCAACAGTGGATTAGTGTCCCTTTTTCCCCACATCCTCTACAGCATCTATTGTTGGTGGATTTCTGAATGTGAGCCATTCTCACCGGGGTGAGGTGAAACCTCATTGTGGTTTTGATTTGCATTTCCCTAATTGCTAGGGATCTTGAACATTTTTTCATGTGTCTGTTGGCCATTTGGATTTCCTCTTTGGAAAAATGTCTGTTGAGGTCCTTGGCCCATCTCTTAAGTGGGTTGTTTGTTTTGATGTTGTGGAGTTTCTTAATTTCTTTGTAGATTCTGGTTATCAACCCTTTATCTGTTGCATAGTTTGCAAATATATTTTCCCATTCTGTCGGTTTCCTATTCACTTTCCTGACTGTTTCTTTTGCAGTACAGAAACTTCTCAATTTGATGCAATCCCAGTAGTTAATTTTGGTTTTCAGTGCCTGTGCTTCTGGGGTCTTTTCCAAGAAGTCTTTGCCAGTACCTATGTCTTGCAGGGTTTCTCCTATGCTCTCCAGTAATTTGATGGTGTCGGTTCGTAGGTTTAAATTTTTAATCCATGTTGAATGAATTTTTGTGTAAGGTGAAAGGTAGGGGTCTTGCTTCATGGTTCTGCACGTGGAAATCCAGTTTTCCCAGCACCATTTATTAAACAGACTGACCTTACTCCAGGGATTGGTTTTGGATCGTTGATCAAATATAAGTTGGCTGTAGGTGTTTGGATTGATTTCTGGAGTTTCTATTCTGTTCCATTGGTCTATCCATCTGTTTCTGTACCAGTACCATGCTGTTTTGATAACAACTGCCCTGTAGTATGTCCTGAAATCTGGTATTGTTATGCCTCCGGCTTTGTTTTTGTTGTACAAGATTGCTTTAGCTATTCGAGGTCTCCTGTGTCTCCATATGAATTTCACCATCATTTTTTCCAGATCTGAGAAGAATGTCCTCGGTATCTTGATTGGTATTGCGTTGAATCTGTAAATTGCTTTTGGGAGAATGGACATTTTGATGATATTGATTCTTCCAATCCATGAGCATGGGAGATTTCTCCATTTTTTGGTATCCTCTTCTATTTCTTTCTTTAAGGTTTTGTAATTTTCATTGTAGAGATCTTTAATGTCCTTAGTTAAATTTATTCCAAGGTATTTGATTGTTTTTGTAGCTATTGTGAATGGGATTGATCTTAGCAGTTCTTCCTCAGCCGTGGCATTGTCTGTGTATACAAAGGCTGTTGATTTTTGTGCATTGATTTTATATCCTGCTACTTTGCCAAACTCTTCTATGAGTTCCAATAGTCTCTTAGTAGAGTTCTTTGGGTCCCCTAAATAAAGAATCATGTCGTCTGCAAAGAGGGATAGTTTGAGTTCTTCCTTCCCAACTTGTATCCCTTTAATTTCTTTTTCTTGCCTAATAGCTCTGGCTAAGACTTCCAGCACTATATTGAATAGCAGTGGTGAGAGTGGGCATCCCTGTCTGGTACCAGATCTCAGTGGAAATGCTTCCAACTTTTCCCCATTCAATAGGATATTGGCCGTGGGTTTTTCATAAATTGCTTTGATTGTATTGAGGAATGTGCCTTCTATACCCAGTTTGCTTAGGGTTTTCATCATGAAAGGGTGTTGAATTTTATCGAATGCTTTCTCTGCGTCAAGTGAGATAATCATATGGTTTTTCTTCTGCAGCCTGTTAATGTGGTGTATCACGTTGATTGTTTTGCGAATATTGAACCATCCCTGCATACCAGGGATGAATCCCACTTGGTCTGGGTGGATGATCTTTCTGATGTGTTGTTGCAGTCTATTGGCCAGAATTTTGTTGAGGATTTTTGCATCTATGTTCATGAGGGATATTGGTCTGTAATTCTCTTTCAATGCTGCATCTTTTTCTGGCTTAGGAATTAAGGTGATGCTGGCTTCATAGAAGGAATTTGGGAGAATTCCCTCTTTTTCGATTGTTCTGAATAGTTTGAGAAGAATTGGGGTTAGTTCTTCTTTAAATGTCTGGTAGAATTCAGCAGTGAATCCATCTGGTCCTGGGCTTTTCTTTGTTGGGAGGGCCTTTATTACTGATTCAATTTCTGACTCACTTATGGGTCTGTTTAGGTTTTCTATGTCTTCCTGGTTCAATTTAGGTAGGTTGCATGTGTCCAGGAATCTATCCATTTCTGATAGGTTTCCCTGTTTGCTGGCATACAAGTCCTTGTAGTAATTTCTGATGATTCTTTTGATTTCTGTGGTGTCTGTTGTTATATTTCCTTTTTCATCTCTGATTTTACTGATTTGGGTCTTTTCTCTTCTTTTTTTAGTTAGTTGGGCCAATGGGGTGTCAATCTTGTTTATTTTTTCAAAAAACCAGCTCCTCGTTTGGCTGATTTTTTGTAATGTTTTTTTGGATTCAATCCTGTTGATTTCTTCTCTGATTTTGATTATTTCTCTTTTTCTACTAGATTTGGGTCTAGTTTGCTGCAAATTTTCTAGATCCTTGAGATGCATTGAAAGCTCATCTATTTGGTGCCTTTCCAGTTTCTTGATGTAGGCACCTATTGATATAAACTTTCCTCTTAACACTGCTTTTGCTGTATCCCATAAGTTTTGGTATGTTGTGCTGTTATCCTCATTTACTTCCAGAAAATTTTTGATTTCTCTTTTGATTTCTTCAGTGACCCATTGTTAATTCAGGAGCATGTTGTTCAATCTCCATGTGTTTGCATATGCTCTAGAGATTCCTGAGTTGCTAATTTCCAACTTCACTCCCTCATGGTCTGAGAAGTTGCATGGTATGATTCTAATTCTTTTGAATTTGCTGAGACTTGCTTTATGGCCTAATATGTGATCAATCCTAGAGTAGGTTCCATGTACTGCTGAGAAGAATGTGAATGCATTACTTGTAGGATGAAAAGTTCTGTAGATATCTGTTAGATCCATTTGGGCTATAGTGTTGTTTAAATCTACTGTCTCCTTGTTGATCTTCTGTCCTGTCGATCTGTCAATATCTGTGAGTGGAGTACTGAGGTCCCCCAGTACTATTGTGTTGGGGTCTAAGTCTCCCTTTAAGTTTCTTAACAAATTTTTTAAATAAACCTGTGGCCTGTAATTAGGTGCATATACATTGAGAATTGTTATATCTTCCTGTAGTATTGATCCCTTAATCATTATATAGTGCCCCTCTTTGTCTCTCTTAACAGTTTTTGTGTTAAAGTTTATGTAGTCCGATATTAAGATGGTTACACCCGCTCTTTTTTCATTTCTGTTGGCGTGGTATATCTTGTTCCATCCTTTTATTTTCAGTCTGTATGGATCTTCGTTGGAAAGATGTGTTTCTTGTAGGCAGCAAATAGATGGTTTTTGTTCCTTAACCCAATCAGCCAATCTCTGTCTTTTAACAGGACAGTTTAGACCTTTAATGTTCAATGTGACTATTGATAAGTGGTAAGTTTGCCCTGCCATTTGCCAGATATTTTCTAATGTATGCTTTGAATTCCCTGTGATCTTTTGCCGTGAGGTTCCCTTCGTTTACCTTCTTTCATGTTGATGGTCGTGTTTCTGTGTTTCTGTGTGTAACACGTCTTTAAGTATCTTTTGCAGGGCTGGACGAGTGGCAACAAATTCTTTCAATTTTTGTTTGTTATGAAAGGTCTTTATTTCGCCTTCATTCACAAATGAGAGCTTTGCAGGGTATAATATTCTGGGCTGGCAGTTTTTCTCTCTAAGTACCTGGGCTATGTCTCGCCATTCCCTTCTAGCTTGTAGGGTTTCTGTTGAGAAGTCAGCTGTAAGTCTAATTGGAGATCCTCTGAGAGTAATCTGACGTTTCTCTCTTGCACATTTTAGGATCTTTTCTTTTTGCTTCACTGTGGTGAGTTTAATTACAATATGTCGTGCAGAGGATCTCTTTTGGTCATGTTTATTAGGGGTTCTATGAGCTTCCTGGATTAGGATTTCTCTGTCTTTCTCCAAGCCTGGAAAGTTTTCTGCTAGTATCTCCCTAAAAAGGCCTTCTAATCCTTTCTCCCTCTCCATACCTTCAGGAACACCTAGAACCCGAATGTTGGGTTTTTTAATAGTATCCTGTAAATTCCCGACAGTATCTTTTAGTTTTCTAATTTCCTCTTCTTGTCTTTGGTTTGACTGTTTCCTCTCCTGTTCTCTGTCTTCTAGGTCCGATATTCTCTCCTCTGCTTCACCCATTCTGGTTTTAAGGCCCTCAAGATTGCTTGTCACTTGATCTATTGAATTCTTCAATTCATTAAGATTTTTTGTCACTCTCGTAGCTTCTTGTTCTACTAGTTGTTTCATTTCGTTTTGATTTCTCCGTAGTGCTTCATTCTCGCGAGAGAGATTTTCTATCTTATCCATTAAAGATTTCTGTAGTTCAAGAATTTGTTTTTGAGAACTTCTTAATGTTCTTATCAATTCTTTGAGATCTGCTTCTTGCATTTCTTCTATCTCATTATCTTCACAATCCTGACTTGGGGTGTCTTTTCCGTTTGGGGTCATCATAGCGTCTTCCTTGATCTTGCTCCCTCGGAATCTGTTTTTATTTGGCATTTTTTTTTTCCCCACACTCTTTCTCTGGGTTGTCAAGGTAATGGAGTTTGTGTGCGCGGTGTGTTCCCAGTTTTTGGATCCCCTTCAGGTTTCTACAGCCTCGGGTTTTTGGTTCCTTCTGCCTCAGTGATGGGCGGGCGGGCGGGCGGGCGGGCGCGCCTTGTCCCACTGCGTTTAATCTAGCTCGAATTAGCAGGGTGGGTGACGAGAGAGACTAGTGTCCGTGCAGGCTCGCCTCAATTGTGCTGTTTCCCCCGTGGGGGGTCTGCTTCCCCCCGCCAGTGTCTCGGGATCCCTGTATCGGCCCCCGTTCAAGCGCTCAGTTCCAATGGCGACTGTGTTCCGCCCGGCTTCCGGTTCAGCTGGCGGACACACGCCGTCCCACTGTGTTCAGTCTAGCTTGAGTGAGCAGGGTGGGCAATGAAAGAGGCTAGTGTCCGTGTGGGCTCGCCTCAATTGTGCTGTTTCCCCCGTGGGGGGTCTGCTTCCCCCCACCAGTGTCTCGGGATCCCTGTATCGGCCCCCGTTCAAGCGCTCGATTCCAATGGCGACTGTGTTCCGCCCGGCTTCCGGTTCAGCCGGCGGGCGCGCGCCGTCCCACTGCGTTCAGTCCAGCTAGAATTAGCAGGGTGGGCAACGAAAGAGGCTAGTGTCCGTGTGGGCTCGCCTCAATTGTGCTGTTTCCCCCGTGGCGTCTGCTTCCCCCCGCCAGTGTCTCGGGATCCCTGTATCGGCTCCCGTTTAAGCGCTCGAATCCAATGGCGACTGTGTTCCGTCCGGTTCCCGTCCCTCCCGGCAGCTCCCGTGCCACTAAGGCACGATTTGCCGTTCGCAAACTTACTTTCCCCTAGGTCCTCTGCGTCTCATTCACTGGGTCCGGAAGAATTTCCACTGCATTTTTTTCCGTGAGATTTTTCCTGAGGCTACAGTAACTCTGTTTTTATTAAACTATCTTTTTGCGGACTGCTAGTGCGTGTCCTCACTATTCCGCCATCTTGGCTCCGCCCCCTCAACTAATTATTTTCAATACACACTTTTTCTTCAAAATATAAAACTTTTAAATCCATAGTCACCAAATGTAGTAAACCTAGGGCTGGAGAATTTGGGGAATGGGGAATTACTGCTATTGAATACAGGGCTTCTTCTTGGGATGATAAAAATATTCTAAAGTGGATTGTGGCAGTGGTTATGCTACTCCTAAATATGTCAAAAAACGTGAAAATGTATACTTTAGTGGGTGAAGTGTACATTATGTGACTTACATCTCAATAACGTTGCTTTTAAAAAGTCTTCCAGTATCTTGACATCTCTGACTGTTGCTGGGACGACTTGCTGCAGTCACAGCTTTTTGCCGTGGTATTTGGAGAAAGTAGTGTGTGAATCTCTGGTGTCTTAAATAAGTCATCTACTGGAAGGACCTTCTGAGAGTTCATTAGGAATTACTGCTTAACTAAGTCTGGAGTTTCCGTCCAATAACTTCTCAATAGGATCGCACCATCTGTGCTGACATTAGATGCCTCTACTCTAACACGATGCTTTATATTTTAAAACACATTTGTTTAATTTACATAGCTCTGCCACACAGACTTCCAGGATGAGTTTTTAAATTTTAAGACCTATTTTAACAAGTATATACTTTAAGTTACAGCCAGTATATTTTCACTGTTTTTTGAACAGTCTCAACTCAGGGACATTAATTTCAAGTGGTTTAGATTTTCTCTAGTCACCGCCTTAAGCCAACTTTTATGGCATCTTTCTTTTCTAGCAGATTTTATGGCATTTAGATCACTGAGTTACTAGAAGACCAGTCTGGTCTATATTTAAAGTCTCGTCCCGGCAGTCATTTGGCCTGCTGATTAGAAGAGCAGTTAGGACGCCATGTCCCATGTTGGAGTACCGAAGTTCCATGCCTTCCTCTAGCTCCCGACCGAGTTCCCAGCTCCGGCTTCCACCTCAGCCTAGCCACACCTGTTGCAGGCATTTGGGAAGTGAACCAGCAGATGAGAGCTCTCCATCTCTGCTGTCTCTTTCTCACAGATAAAAAACAAGTGTCCTCCTTCCCCTCCATCAGAGTGACTGGAACATGATATTCCTGACTTCTCCTTGGAGTTGAGGTCTAAGTGGTGGGTGAGAAGAGTGTCCCTTTCCCTGATATCCCATGGTCACTGTCCTCCATGTATCTTTGGCTGACACTGTCTTGCCATCCACGCCGTCTGGGTGACAGATACCAAAATGCCGCTTCACATTGTGTAACTTGGAGAACTCACTGCCAGTTCCCCGACCTTCAAAACCCAGCCCCGACTCAGCCTCCTTGACCAACACCTGTCTCAGTGGTGTACTGGTAAATGTTTAACCACCAGCTAGGGTAGGGGTTGCACAGTGGCACGTTCATATGTACATAAAAAAGTTTATTACGCATTTTACTGATGTAAAGAATTGTACCTATTTTATAAGTGACAGAATACATAATACTCTTGTAAACAAACTCCTTACGACCAGTTTATTCTGAAGACTTTCATTGATTTTTACCAAACTCTTTCGTCTTTATTCATCTTATAGTTGCAGCTGACAAATGAGTATAGGATTACCATGGTGAGTGGTGTGTTCATTTAAAAAGTAGGACAAAAGTGAAACAAAGCAGGACGTCAGAACTCGACTTGTTAGTCAATATCGTGAGTGACATGAATTGAGCAACATGAGCCGCCTGAACTTGGCCACATCAGATACAGTAATCCCCCCTTATCTGTGGTTTCAGTTAACATGTAGTCCACTGTGGGCTGAAGATACACATGGAAAATTCCAGAAATAAGCAATTAATAAGTCTTAAAGTGGGTGCTATCCTAGGTACTCTAACGGAGTCTCATACTGGTTCATGCTGCTTGCCTGAAGGTGAGTGGTTTTTTCCAGCAGACCTGTGCCGTATATGCTGCCTGCCCATAGTCACCTAGTAGCTGTCTCCGTAATCGCATTGACTGTCGTGGTACCTCAGAGCTTGTGCAGTTCAGGTAGCCCTTGCTTTGCTAATAACGGGCCAAAAGCATACAGTAGTGATGGAAAGGACATTTATCCAGAGCATAAAACATGGGAGGACATATTAACTCTGGCACCATTGCAGGGGATGCATGAAAAAAAAACATAGAAAATACAGGGTTCAGCACTGTCTGCTTTCAGACATCCGCACACGGGACCCTGGAGCGTCTCCCCTGCAAGTGAAGGGGAACTGCTGTACTGGTCCAGTGTTGGTGCTGGTGTTGGTGTGGTGTGGTGTGGTGTGCCCTACAACTTCTGTATTATTCACAATATCAGGGCCCTGGATATGATGTGGTTTTCAACCTGCATTATTAGCATTTTCCTCATCACTTCCTGAAGCCCAGAGTGTCAACAAGACAATAAATCAAGTTCTGATTTGTAGCATTTGAGATTCCGGGCTAGCATCGTGACCCGCACTGAACGCATAATTGGCATGATCTATAGTAGCGCACTTTTTTCCTTCCTCAGACATGGAGGAAACATGAACTAAGAGCCTACCTGATGATGATAATAAAATTGAACGACGTGATTAACAAGGGATGAATTTTAAATGTTAACTTTGATTGTAATGTTATTTATGTAACCACACATTTATATATTTTAATTCTTAATAATGGCTGTGTATAAGTCCCTAAAAATTGAAGAGTTGCCTGTCAAACAGGCTGCAGAGTGCCACTGCCCCCTCACACAGAGTTCTCCCGTGAGTCTCTCTGCTATTGGAGAGCCGCCTTCTCCATAGGACACTGACAAGATAGCAGGAGAGTGCAGACTGCTTCCTTGCGGCTCACTGTCCATCCAGTCAAGGGGCACCTCTGCCTCCTTCTGCAGCCCTTGTTACCGACTCTGGAGTCACAGCACAGCGTGCTGGACTTGCACGCAGTTTTATTCAGCATTCTCGATTTTAGATCTAGTTTAATAATGGTCACCATTTGATTAGATTGTTCCTGAATCCCTCTTAGTCAAACACAGACACATACGCCATGTCTTTTCAGAGGACTTCATCTTTCTGATTGAGTTATATGTGTAATTAGTCGTCTGGTTTTCCCACATTTCAAAATATAAAAACTCCAACTTTGTACTAATTACTTGATTTTTAATTAGACACAGAGGAATTCTGGTATTTCTGAATCTTGATGACGTTCTTCAGATGGACATGAAAGTCCTACTTCCTTGGGGTGAAATATCTTTAATTGCTCTATGGCTGACTTTATTAGCAGTTAAGTTCTCCAAGCTCAAATTTTAGTGAAGAAAAAGAATGAGGTGTGGTGAGGACTAACCTTACTGGATATCAAAACCTGAAACAGAATATTCTTGAAGTTTGGGAGTGAGTGGAGGGAGCCTGGGTAGGCAGTGACACCAATCCAGAACACAGGCAGGAGTGGTTGACTGCTTGGACGACTTAAAAGCTTGGAACTTATGCATGACAAGGAGCATCATAAACTAGGTTAAAGGACAACGATATTCTGGGACCAACTATTCTCCCCGCATATAACAGATGAATGGTGATATCCTTCAAGGTGCACTGAATTTATTTCATCTGAATACCAGGAAGCCAGTGCTGAAATCAGCAAAAAGCTTAAGGAAAAGCTGCATCTTACCATGAAATGAACTTCTGAAATACAACAATAAACCAGAAGTTTTACTTGCAAGAATTTAACTTTGCAATTGCACTACTAAGAAGTAAATGCTGTCAGAGTGTGTCCTAGGTTCTAGCACAGCCGCCGTTAGGGGCTCCTCTGCATATTCGCGGTACTTCAGAGGAAAAGAGGGTGCCCACTGTCCCCTGATGACCTGCTATCAGGTCAGGAGCTTTCATTTTACTCAAACAGTCACACAAAGGCAAGGATTCGGCAACGCCCAGACCTAGAGGTTTGGCTCACACTGATGACACGGTGTCGTCGAGCCAGTCCTGCCAACCAACACTGTGTGCGATGTTGAAGAAAACACTTTCTGAACATTTAAAAGGCAGACATGATTTTTGCCCTAAGGTTTTCATTTCTAATACTTCTGCATTCATTCGCTGGCTCTACATGACCATCAGATGTGCGGCATTCTCTGCCTGCAGCCATTGGCTGGTGTAAACAAGTCCTTCTCTGGCAGTATTACTATCTACAGTTAGACTTGTTCTGATCTAGCAGAGTTTTCTTAAATATTGGTTGATTGATTGATTTGAAAGAGAGAGTGAGAGCAAGCGCTTCCATCTACTGGTTCACTCCCTAGATGGCCACAACAGGCAGTACTGGGCCAGGCCAACTCCAGGAGCTGCATCAGGGTCTCCCAGTGGGTAGCAGGGGCCCAAACACTTGGGCCATCTCCCACTGCTTTTCCCAGGCCATTAGGAGGGAGCTGGACCAGAAGTGGAGCAGCTGGGGCACTACTCAGCACCCGTATGGGATGCCAGCATCACAGGCAGCAACTTTACCTGTTATGCCACAACACCAGCCCTCTCTAGCAGATTTTTAACATGTGAGAGCTGCTCTTCTATCTTGTTTTTGTACACATTTGAATGCACACATGGACAGTTTCACATCTTTCCCTTGTATGTCATATAATTTATTTTTGACCTAAAGATTTTCATTCCCAAATTGCACTCAGAATACTTACCAATATTTACAATCCAGTATTCAGGTATTAACAATGAGTCCAGGTAATGACATCATGCTTATTAGATATGATGATAACCTGTTCTCCACAATCTCATTAAAGCCAAAACTGACCTGCATGGAAGTGTTTGACTATTCAGTCTACTAAAGACTAATGCAGATTTTGACTGAACACCAAAGCCAAAGCTGAACTTCATATCTATAATATATAAAATGCACCTTCATATTAATAAGAAAAAAATGGACAAGGGCATAACTCACAGAAGAAACACAAATGGTAAACATCCAAAGATGCTAAGCCTCAGTAGGCATCAGGTTAAATGCAGATGCAACAATGTCAGATTGTTTTTTTTCTGTTAGCTTGGCCCAAATTTTTAAAAACTGATAATGTAGTATTGATGAAAGTATCCAGAAAGAAAGTAAATTGTCCATCCTTTTACTGAAGAGAAGCTTGGCAGTATTTACCAGAAGTTTAAAATGTGCATTTTGGGGTCTAGCGCTGGACCAGAAATACTCAAATATGTACTCAGAGATTATATAATAGCAGAAAATCAACATCTAAATATGATCATTAGAGGAGTAGAAAAATGAATACCAACTCTGCAAAGGAATGCCTTGTAGTTACTAAAAATAATGAGCTGTGGGGCCGCTGCTGTGGTGTAGCAGGTTAAGCTACCACCTGCAGCTCTGGCATCCCATCTGCCAGTTCAAGTCCTGGCTGCTGCACTTCTGATCCAGCTCCCTGCTAATGCGCCTGGGAAAGCAACAAAGGATGGCCCAAGTGCTTGGGCCCCTGCAGCCACATAGGAAACCTAGAAGAAGCTCCTGGTTCCTGGCTTCTGCCTGGCCCAGCCTCAGCCGCTGTGGCCAGTGGGGAGTGAACCAGCAAATGGAAAACCTCTCTGTCTCTCCATCTCTCTCTCTCTCTCTCTCTCTCTCTCTCTCTCTCTCTCTGTGTGTGTGTGTGTGTGTAACTCTTTCAAAATAATTAAAATAAATCTTTTTAAAAATAATAATAATGAGGGGCCAGCACTGTGGCGTTGCAAGTAAAGCCGCCGCCTGCAGTGCCAGCATCCCATATGGGTGCCAGTTCGAGTCCCGGCTGCTCCACTTCTGATCCAGCTCTCTGCTGTGGCCTGGGAATGCAGTGGAAGATGGCCCAAGTCCTTGGGTCTCTGTACCCACGTGGGAGGACTGGAGGAAGCTCCTGGCTCTTGGCTTTGAATTTGCCCAGATCTGGCCGTTGTGGCCATATAGGGGAGTAAACCAGTGGATGGAAGACTCTCTCTCTCTCTCTCTCTCTCTCTCTCTCTCTCTCTCTCTCTTTCTCTGTCTTTCTCTGCTTCTGCCTCTCTGTAACTCTGCCTTTCAAATAAATAAATCTTTAAAAAATGAAAACATTTAAAAAAAAATAATGAGCTAGATCTATTTGTACTGTCAAAAACCCAACTACAATTGGAAAAGACTAGAATGTCTGTCATGTGATTCCCATTTAATTTAAATACAATCAATAAAAAAGTGTAGGAGGGTGAACATGAAGCCATTGGTAGTGGTTACCTCAAGATGGAAGGAATTCTGGTTGAAGGAAGAAGGCACATCTTTTACTTCGTACCTACTTGATTATTGTTTAAATTAGTACAGGATGTATCTATATCGTTTTGATTTTATAGAAGATTTGAATAAAACTAGGCAAGACCAAACCAGGAAAGAGAAGTTCCAAGAAAGAAACGAAAATGAGCTATTCCTTCTCACCACAGGTCTGATCTGTGGGAAGTTTCAGTGACTTGGTGGGTGGCTCAAGTATATTAATCACAGATAGAGTAAAACGGCTGGAGAAGCAGTGGATTATAACCTTGAAGAGTCCAAGAAGTGGCAATGTGTAAATCACAAATTCCAATACTAAAACAATTTTTTTTTTTTTTAATTTGACAGAGTTAGTGAGAGAAAGAGAGAGAGAGAAAGGTCTTCCTTCCGTTGGTTCACCCTCCAATGGCTGCTGCAGCCAGCGCACCACGCTGATCCGAAGCCAGGAGCCAGGTGCTTCCTCCTGGTCTCCCATGCGGGTGCAGGGCCCAAGCACTTGGACCATCCTCCACTGCACTCTTTGGCCACAGCAGAGAACTGGCCTGGAAGAGGAGCAACCAGGACTAGAACCCAGCACCCATATGGGCAAGAGCTTGTTTAGCACTGGTTTCCATTGCTTCTGTGTAGTGGGGACCGAGTGTGGGCTGCAGCCCAGTGGGAAATGGGAATAAGTAACAGATGGCCACAGGGCAGTATTAGCAGTAGACGACACTGGTGTAGACAGGCAAAATAGAAACAGGGCACACAGACCTGCTCGGAAGCTCCTGAGAGAGTCCCAGACTCCTGCCAAATGTTGAGACGTGTGCGGAAGCTGCCAGGCGGGGAGGTGAGGAAGGCTCTCTAAGTGGGGGAATTGCTGCAGCAAGGAATAGAGGCCCGACGGGCAGAGCCTTCCCTTGCAGCTGAGAGTGGGCTGTGAGAGTTAGAGTGTGGGTGGAGGAGACCAGAAAGGTCAGGCCTGGACAGGGAAGGCCTGGGAGCTGCGGTGGCTGGGCTTTACCTGAAGACAATGTCTTTAAGAGGTAGTTGGTTTATGCGTTTGAAGGATGCACACAGATGCTTATTTGCCTGTCTTCATGTTGAAAATAACAGCAATTCTTCTGTGTATTACAAGGATTCATCCATTTAATTCTTTTTTTTTTTTTTTTTTTTTTTGACATGCAGAGTTAGTGAGACAGAGAGAAAGGTCTTCCTTTTTCCGTTGGCTCATCCCTCAAGTGGCCGCTACTGCTGGCGTGTTGCGGCCGGCACACTGCGCTGATCCGAAGCCAGGAGCCAGGTGCTTTTCCTGGTCTCCCATGCGGGTGCAGGGCCCAAGGACCTGGGCCATTCTCCACTGCACTCCTGGGCCACAGCAGAGAGCTGGACTGGAAGAGGAGCAGCTGGGGCTAGAACCCGGTACCCACATGGGACGCCGGTGCCGCAGGTGGAGGATTAACCAAGTGAGCCACGGCACCTGCCCCATTTAATTCTTACCACCAACTATGGAGTAGGTCCTTTTATTGTCCGCATTTTGCATTTCGGGACACTGAGGTTAAGTAATTTGCCCAAGGTAACTCAGCTAGTGGTGGAACTGAAGTAAAAACGCAGTCTAAACCCAAAGCCCATGCCCTTTCCCGTCATGTTATATTATTTTTACTATGTTTCTTTAAGAGAACAATGAAGGGGAGTCAAAGTTTTATCTATGTAATCTCTTTCCATGCCACCTACCAACTGAAGTAGACTATCCTTTGGCCTTGTAAGTAGTTCAGGGGCAGACCTTGTGGCACAGTGGGTAAGCCATGGCTTGGGACACCCACAGCCCCTATCGGAGCGCTGGTTCAAGTCCCAGCTGCTCCTGCTAATGTGTCGGGGAAGCAGCAAGTCATGGCTCAAGAGGTTGAGTCCCTGCCACTCCATGGGAGACCCAGATGGAGTCCCCAGCCCCTGGCTTCAGTCTAGCCCAGCCCTGCAGTTGGCAGCCAGCTGGGGAGTGAACCAGCTGGTGGAAGATCTTCTTTCTCTCTTCCTGTCTCTGTCATGCCTGCCCTTCAAGTAGGTGAATCTTTAAAAAATAAAAAAAGAGGGGCCAGCGCCATGGCTCACTTGGTTGGTCCTCCACCTGCAGTGCCGGCGTCCATTGTAGGTGCCGGGTTCTGGTCCCAGTTGCTTCTCTTCCAGTTCAGCTCTCTGCTGTGGCCCGGGAAGGCAGTGGAGGATGGCCCAAGTGCTTGGGCCCTGCACCTGCATGGGAGACCAGGAGGAAGCACCTGGCTCCTGGCTTCAGATCAGCACAGCGCCAGCTGTAGCTGCCATTTGAGGGGTGAAACAACGAAAGGAAGACCTCTCTCTCTCTCTCTCTCTCTCTTACTGTCTATAGCTACCTGTCAAAAAAAAGGAAGGGAGGGAGGGAGGGAGGGAGAGAGGGGGCTTACCAAGAACCCTTGGAAAAAAATACCTTCACAGTCTGCCTGTATATTTATTTAGTCTTGTCTTTTTTTTTTTTTTTAAGTTATATGAGTGTCATGTGTTTTGTATATACAGATTTAGGAACATAGTGAGATTTCTCCCCCCAACCACCTTCCAACCCGTCCTCCTCTTCCCACTCACATTCCCACTCTCAATATTTACAGAGATCTATTTTCAGTGTGTTTAATGATCATATAGTTAACCCTACACTAAGTAAAAGACTTCAACAAATGTATGAAGGGGGGAAAGAAAAACCGTGCTGTGCCTCAGCAGAAGAGACAAGGGCTGTAAGCGATCAAACAGTCATCACATCTCACAATGTCCGCTTCAGTCCAGTACATTACATTCCAGGCACTCTATTCGTTACCTAAATCAGGAGAAACATTTCATAGGTGTCTTTGGGGGACTGGCTTATTTCACTAAGTGTAATGGTTTCCAGTTGTGTCCATCTTGTTGCAAAGACAGGATTTCTTTTTTTTAATAGTGAGTAGTACTCCATAGTGTGTATATACCATAATGTCTTTATCCAGTCAGCAGTTGATGGACATCTAGGTTGATTCCATATCTCTTGTGCCCCTCCTCCCTTTTGTGGATGAGGCTGTAAACTCCCTAGCCTTGCAGAATACCCAGTGTAGCCCCAGCCATGACAGAGCGAAGGCTTATACATTTAAAAAAGAAAGTGGGGTGGGGAGAGTACTCAGTACGGACCCGTCTCACTCTCTTGCAAGGATGAGGAGAGCTCCTGGTAGCAGTGTCTCCCCAGTCCCGGTGGTTTTCCGCTGACCACACTGTAGGTCCTGACCCTCCCAGGGAACTTGCTAAACAAAGGTAGACAATGTTGACAATTCAATTTATATACACATATATTTATATGTACATATTTATTTGAAAGGTAGAGTTAGAGAGAGAGATCACCACCCACTGGTTCACTCCCCAAATGGCCGCAACTGCTGGGGCTGTGCCAGGCCAAAACCAAGAGTCTAGAACTCCCATGGGTCTCCCATGTGGGTAGCAGGGGCCCATGTGCTTGGGCCATCTTCTGCTGCTTTCCCAAGCACATTAGCAGAGATGGGTGGGAAGCAGAGCAGGCAGACTATTGAACGAGTGCCCTTTGTGGGATCCAGCATCACAGGTGGCAGCCTAACCCACTGCACCCCTACTTTGGTTCCAGTGCACTGATCCACTGATGAATTATGTGGTTTTTCTTTCGTAAAAAGTAAGAAAACTGATAGATGCTAATCTCAAAAATGTATAAAGACTTGGGGAAGTTGTAACAATCTAGAAACACAAAGCGATGGGAAATACTTCATTTTCAGGAAGAAATCTTAGGGCAATAGGTAGAGTAATTTATATTTAGAGGCTGCTCATCCCTGGGGTGTGTGGATCCTGAAATCCTGTAACGCGATTCGACTTTACTTGTGATTGTAACTGAAGACACTCAAAGAGAAGCCCATGACGTACACTGCTAGTCGGCCGCCTGTGTATTGCGCAGTTTTAGCCTAGTTGTTTGTAGTCCTAGCTTTCTTGTATTCTTCAAGTCATTTTAGCATTAAGAGCTACTTGGTTAACAACAGCATATGATTCTTAAATACCTTCATTTTATGTTTTTATTTTATTCCTTCAGTTGTACTGTAAACTAGTTTAAGATTTGCAAAGACTTCCAGTGCATGTACAATAATGTTCTTCACACTACTGTTTATCCCAAATGTCTGGAAAGAAAACCAGTTATTAACTCAGGTGTATATTAAAAATAATGAAGTAGTGGTGGGCATTTGACCTTGCAGTTAGGACACCATTTGGGGCACCTGTGTCCCATATTGGTATACGTGGACTTGAGTCCAAGCTCTGGTTCCCCAGTTCCAGCTTCCCGCTGATGTACACTTTGGGAGACAACAAGTGATGGCTCAATACCTGGGTTCCTGCCGCCCACATGAGAGACCTGGATTGAGTTCCCAGCTGCTGGCTTCTGAATGGGAGCTCGAAACCTCTCTCCCTCGCCCGCCTTCCCTCTCTGTCTACCTGAATATCTCCCTGCCTCTCGATGATTTTTTAAAAGAATGAAATAGATTTTATTACAGATACAAAAAGTTATTCACCATGTAATGATTTTTTAAAAGATTAGAAAGCAGACTGTCAATGTATCTCTTTCTTATAACATGTGTTTGGAAGAGAAGTGCAGGAAGAAGTGATCATGTCAGAATGCCAGCAGCAGGTTTCTCAGTGAGCACATACGATCTCCACTTACAGCTTCCTGTCTTGTATGTTGTCTCAGATGGGTTTTTAAACTATAATTAATTATTGCTTTATATATAGCATATATAAATTTATAGGTAGAAAAATACTTTTTATGGCTGGTGCTGCGACTCACTAGGCTAATCCTCTGCTTGCGGCACCAGCACACCGGGTTCTAGTCCCGGGCGGGGCGCCGGACTCTGTCCCGGTTGCCCCTCTTCCAGGCCAGCCCTCTGCTGTGGCCCGGGAGTGCAGTGGAGGATGGCCCAGGTGCTTGGGCCCTGCACCCATAGGAGACCAGGAGAAGCACCTGGCTCCTGCCTTCGGATCAGCATGGTGCGCCAGCCGCAGCGCGCCAGCTGTGGTGGCCATTGGAGGGTGAACCAATGGCAAAGGAAGACCTTTCTCTCTGTTTCTCTCTCACTGTCCACCCTGCCTGTCAAAAAATAAAAAAAAGAAAGAAAAATACTTTTTAAACTGAAAACAGAAAAGAACCCTGAAAGAAACTGCTATTTCAGAATCCCCCTCCAGGCCGGCGCCGTGGCTCAACAGGCTAATCCTCCGCCTTGCGGCGCCGGCACACCGGGTTCTAGTCCCGGTCGGGGCACCGATTCTGTCCCGGTTGCCCCTCTTCCAGGCCAGCCCTCTGCTGTGGCCCAGGAGTGCAGTGGAGGATGGCCCAGGTGCTTGGGCCCTGCACCCCACGGGGAGACCAGGAAAAGCACCTGGCTCCTGGCTTCTGCCATCGGACGAGCGCGGTGCGCCGGCCGCAGCGCGCCGACCGCGGCGGCCATTGGAGGGTGAACCAACGGCAACGGAAGACCTTTCTCTCTGTCTCTCTCTCTCTCTCACTGTCCACTCTGCCTGTAAAAAAAAAAAAAAAAAAAAAAAAAAGAATCCCCCTCCAAAACAGCTGGCACAGTCTGTTAGTTGTGTCCTCAGCGGCCTTGTTCCCCTGTGCCCGCACTGCAGGGCCGTGGGCACCGATGTAGCACCTTTTCCCAGCCTACGGCTCCCTTGTCTCCTTTTCACCCTTTTGTCTTCGTCTTCCTCCCGTGGGCTGAAAGGACGGGCCTGTCTTGCTCCCAGTACGCACGTGGCATGTTGAAGGATGGCTTGAGCTAGAACCTCAGAGTCGATAGCCGTTCTTCCCACACGAAGCCTTCCCTTGATCAGTGAGGAAGGAGGGAGGCACAGAAGAACGGATCTGCAGTGTGCTCTGGTTCACCCTTGTCTGGAGTGCGGAGACCTGCACTGCTCCGGAGACCCAGCTTTCACCCTAGCCGTTTGCCCTGTACCAGAAATCAAAGCAAGATGTTTTCAGAAGTAGAAACCTCGCTTTGGCCCTGTAGACTCTAAGGTACATCGCTTTGTCTCGACTAGAAGGCCACGTAATTTAAATGGCAGTTTGGCCAGCACCTAGGTGTTTGTGTCTGCATTTCAGTGTAGCTGGTTTAATCTTCAATCTGGGCTGGCCTGCTTTAAGCGGTGGAGTTCCCTTGTCAGCATTTGGGAAAATGGAGGAAAAGGATCACAAAGAGTAAGCAGAGGGGAAGTTCTGAACACACCCACAGACAGACTGTGTTAGTGTGATCCACGTGGATATAGGAAATTCGCTTCTCTGTAGAGTCATTACAGCAAACTTGGCGCAATCCCAGGGACACCTAGGTTGGGCAGACTTTCAGAGACTTAGTCATTCACCTGAGCAGATGAATGGAAAGGGGTGGGGTGTGTGTTCTGTGACCTTTAGTACTGACAAGGCAGCATCCTGAGTATCCTAGGAGGTTCCAGGCTCAGAACCTTCCCTGGCGACAGCTGGTATTGGACCACAGACAGTTCTATATTCTTTTTCCTCTTTATTCATATGTAAGATTAACTTTGGCTATTTTTGTCACGTTCCCTTTTGGTTCTTCTAACTTACTTGCTCTAATGCTCATCCACCCACATTCTCAACACCACTATGGGGGAAATAGAAACCAGAGAGAATGAAATTAGAGCATTGTAGGGAAGGCGAAGATTTGAGATCTCTAGGAACCTGGTCCTTTTTATTTTATTTTATTTACTTTTTGCATTAATCTTGTATCCTGGTGGTGTTTGCCTCCTTGCACACAAGTGTCCCCTGTGTCAGCTCCTTCAGAGACCTCTGGCTCCATGCTTCAGGACAAGCTACACTGTGATGAGTGTTAGCTACTGTTAATGTCTGTCTGTCTGTGTTTTTGTAATGAGCGGTTAGAGTTTGTAAATCACCAAATGGAACAGTTGCTGGTGCCTGGGTTTAGCTGAGGCTCAGAGCCAGTGACGGGGGCATGAGTGCTGCCCCATGGCGTTACCCTGCATCGAGAGATTGCCCCCCCCCCCCCCAGCCTCTTACCAAGAGATCTCATTGAGGACCTGGAGTGCCCCCTCCCACAGCCTGCCTGCATGTTCTAAATGAACTTTAGTGAACCTGAAGTTAAGGGCAGCAGGGTGAGAAGTGTATGGTGGGCACAGAGACAGAGAAAGACACGGCGAGAAATACGACAGGATGGTCTCCATAGAACACAAGAGGCGGCTCGGGCGGCTGGAGTGCAGTGTGGGGCCCAGCGGCAGTCACTGGTGCTATCCGCAGACAGCTCCACGCTGGGCCAGCAGCTGCTCACCTCCTCCCTGCCTCCCCCGGGAACAAGGATCAGGTGTCTGCACCCTCCTTCCTGACTTGGAGGAGGAAAT
Source organism: Sylvilagus floridanus (assembly GCA_949820135.1). Taxonomy (NCBI): domain Eukaryota; kingdom Metazoa; phylum Chordata; class Mammalia; order Lagomorpha; family Leporidae; genus Sylvilagus; species Sylvilagus floridanus. The sequence goes on from OX463244.1 coordinate 166,629,299, forward strand.
ACGGGGATTTACTGATTGCCGACTCTGCTTCCCTTGCAGCCGACCCTCTGGTGGGCAGCATCGCCACACAGTACATGACCAACAGAGCAGAGCACGACCGGATGGCCCGACAGTGGACCAAGCGGTACGCCACATAGGGGCTGCCAGCCGCCGCCCCCGCCGGACCTGTGCAAGCACATTCACCAAGTGCATCAGTAGCCCTCCCACCCTCCAGACCTCGGTTCTGACTTTCCTGTTTTTAATCAATTCCGAACTGTTCTGTGACGGTATGTCATCCACCCCACCCCTCCGCCCACTCTCTCCTTTCCTCCTCTTCTCTGCACTTCTCTCTTTTTCTTTCTTGTTCTATTCCCTTTTTGGTTTCTGTTAACTTGAAAGGTTTGGGATTCTTTTTCCCGCCACAACATGGATGGGAATCCTGTTTTCAGTGCAAACAATGTTGGATCTGTAATAGTAAGAGCTTTCTTACAAAGCGTTGTATTACTGTGTGGTTTTGTTTTTTGTTGTTTGTTTTGTTTTGATTTTTTTTTTCCTTTTATGTGACCTTTGGGAAAACACAAATTCAGAATTATATCTCGTTTCTACTTACATGTAGTGCTTAGGGTTAATTTTTTGTACTGAAGTCTTTATTGGTGGGTGCATGCTACTGGGAACAAGTTTTTGTACAAAACCTTCAATCAGAATCACTGTGCATTACTGAGACCCTGTTTATCACTAGCCTTCTGTCCCCCCCACAGAAGACTGTTGGATTGAACAAAATAATATGTATTTTGATTTACTTCAAGTGCTTGTAAATTTCGTAGGGACCTGCCACTTTTGACTGTGGATCAGTTGATGCACACTTGTATTATTAAAGCACTCAATAAATCACTGTGGCTGATACATGCACTCTGGTAACCCAGCGTTGGCTGTGTGTCCTGGTGACCAGCATGGCACCTGTTCATGCAGCAGGGTTTGTCGTGTCTTATTCACTTCCAGGTTCAAATGCATCTTTCATCTGAACCCTTAGTATTTCTTTATAGTTGAGTTGCTTAGCGTGTGGGATTTCTCCACTTGTCAGTAGCCTGATGATTTTGTGGCTGGTTCAGTGGATAAGTATCATTTTAAGTATTTACATCCTTTCTGTTACAACCTTCTGTCCCCAACAATTAAAATAGGTGATTACGGCCAGCGCTGTGGTGTAGCGGGTGAAGCCGCTGCCTGCAGCGCCAGCATCCCACGTGGCCACCAGTTCTAGTCCCGGCTGCTCCACTTCCCATCCAGCTCTCTGCCATGGCCTGGGAAAGCAGTGGAAGATGGCCCAAGTGCATGGGTCCCTGCACCAGCACAGGAGACCCGGAGGAAGCTCCTGACTCCTGACCACGAGTCAGCGCAGTTCCGGCCATTGTGGCCAATTGAGGAGTGAACCAGTGGATGGAAGACCTCTCTCTCTGCCCCTCCTTCTCTCTCTGTGTAACTCTGACTTTCAAGTAAAATAAATAAATCTTTAAAAAAAAAAAAAAGGTGACTCTAAAATTAGCCTTCTGGTGAAGGTGATGTGTGAACTGATCATTATGTTCAGTCACTGTCAAGTTTCTCCGTTTTTCCTCAAAACTTGCAGTTGATTGACTTTGAACTTTGTTTTCTTCTATAATTTTAATGGAAGAAGTAAACGCAGCCGTATCAGTCCTCACCAACCCATGCAGGGGTGAGAGTCTGGCTGCTGGCTGTGTGGCTGTAGGGGGAGAGGAGAGGCGTGAGTGGAGCAGTTTTTAAAACACTGGCTTGTTTATTGATACTTGTGGTACACGATGTCCTGGGAACGTCTCCTTCCGCCAAGTAGTTACACCTGAAAGCTTGGAGCCACTGTGAATGTCTTTATGCCACATAGTGGGATTTACAGATATGTAAGTCAGTCACTTCGAAATACTTCAGCATTGTACATATCTGAGTCAAAAGAGGCAGTTTTGTTGTTAAACGTTTTCAAAGAAATTCTAAAGAAAATATATTTAAATATTAGAAATGCTACTTTTAACCTAAAGTGCTTGGGGATTTTTTTTCTTTTCAATAACAGTTTTACCATTCACTTTATTTGAAAATTTGAAAACTTTTTCTAGCATAGAAAGTTTACCAGACACTATGAGCCGTGGCTCTGTAGTTGTAGCAGAAGGAGCCACGGACAACACATAAATGAATGGATTTTATTCCAGTAAAACTGTGTTTACTGACACAGGTGGTACCCAGATGTGGCCCACATGTAGCCTGACCAGGGAGGAGGGTCTCAGGTAACTGTGTGTCTTCTGTCTCTAACATAAAATAAATTGAATTAGTGTATCACAAAGCTAACTTTTAGAAAATCTCATAGAATATTTTATTGCCTACAGACTTCATCACCACAGAGGCTTTTATTTTAATACTTTAGGTTTAAAATTCGAGTCTGAAAACACTGGACTTCTGCACAATGTGATTTTATTTTATTTATTTTATTTTATTTATTTATTTTATTTATTTATTTTCAAATTTTTGACTAGTTAGTGACACACTGATTTTTATAGGCCCTGTTTTAATTCAGTTTGCCTTTCTTTCATAATGTCAACTCTGTTAGACACATATTTTAAATACTCTCTCAAGTATATTGTAGTCTGTGTTTCGCGTCTGCTTTACTTAAGCTCATGGGTGTTATTAAGGAGCCAGAGATTACACGAATTCCAGTAGGAAATCCTGTCACAAATCTGTGTGTTCTTGCACAAGGCGTTTTAATTGTTACTCCAATCTGTGATACACAGAGGCTATAAAACGTGTCTTCTGCATGAACGCAGAATGCTTCATGACAAACACACACACCCCACTCTCAAGATGTAAAAGCTGGGGAGACCCGCTCAGGAGACCTAGGAAGTCGAGATTCCAGGTACATAGTCACTGCACTGAAAACTGCCCGTATAGCAGGCAGTACAGTTGCAATACGTCTTTGAAAATGCCTATGAAATAAGATTTAGAAGTAGTTTGACATCCAGAAAGCTATAAATAGTGTTTCTAAAAATTATGAGAGGACATTACGCAAATTCAGGAATAATTTTCTTACCTTGTTGTTATGAATTTTCCACAACAATTGTTGGTCATTTAGTATTTTGTAGCCGTGTTAAATAAAATGTTGGCAGATCCTTGACTAAAGCAACACTGTTCATCATCGAGAGAGGAGTTTGAGGTATTTATTGACCTTAAATCATTCAAAAAGGCTGTGGCCTTCAGCTGTTGCCAAACTGCAATAAACAGAAGATTCTGCATCTGTTCATCCACAGGAGCACGTTGAATATGGCAGTTACCACGGTCATGAGTCTTTTCCTGGGGTTCTGGGGTTAGGAAGTGCGGTGGTTTGAATGCATCCCCCAAAATTCCTGTGTTGAAAACTTCATCCCAGTGCTGCAGCGTTGAGAGGTGGGACCTTAGAGGAGCGATGTGATCAATATGTCCTTAAAACTGTGTATAGGAAATCTGTTCCCATTTATATAAGTGGATAAAATTAAGGAAAAAATAAACGGAGAGAGTCAGCCACAAGGACAGCGCCATCTGTGGATTAATGCTGTTACTACAGGGCTGGGTTCCTGTTCCTGATTTTAAAAAGAGGAGCTCGGCCTCCTTCCGTCTGTCTCTTTCCCTCTCCCACGTGCTCTCTGGCCCTTCCGTCTTCCTCCGTGAGATGATGCCACAGTAGAGCTCTCTCTCAATGCAGACCTTGCACTTGGCATCCTGGAAAACTGTAAGAAATCTCTCTTTCTAGGTTACATAGTCTTGGGTATTCTGTTACAGTAGCGCAAAGTGGACTGAGACAGGAAGGAAACACAGAGGCACCATGGAATACTAGTTTGGGAACTAGGAAGAAAGGAATTATTTATTCACAGTATACTGTGTACTCAGCCATAATAAGCCACCTAATTAATTAAACCTCAGCCTAGCCCGTAGAGTGTATATAGGTGGCCCTCAGTCACATGGAATGCCAAAGTGAGAGTCCCATTCAAGTCTGTGTCAACGGGAGCCTTTGCTATCAACTACAAAACCATATACACAAAGACGAGATGGGCTAGCAGGACGAAAATTGATGTGCATAGATCAAACTTTTAAAAAGTTTCTTTAAAACATTGTTTTTTACCCCACTGCTATGCAGCATCTTGGTACACCATGGTGGCGGCGGCAGTGAAATGGGTGCTATCAAAGAGAACTGTTGGGAAACATTTATTTCCAGTCTAAAATGGAGTTTTATATCGTGATTGCCATAAATATGCATAGTCTCCTCTTCCAAATGACTATAATTACAAAGTAGAGCTTGACATCAGTTGGTTCCGTATGAACACACAAAACCTATGCTTTGACCAGATGCTGCGCTTAATGGTGAAGGAACACGTGATCAAATGCTGAAAACCAGATTGGAAGAAAAAAGTGAACACTTTGAGCAAGGGCCCGTGGTAGAATAGCTGAGCAAAATGTTCTTTTTTTTTTTTTTTTTCTTTTTTTTGACAGGCAGAGTGGACATAGAGACAGAGAGAAAGGTCTTCCTTTGCCGTTGGTTCACCCTCCAATGGCTGCTGCAGCCAGCGCACCACGCTGATCTGAAGCCAGGAGCCAGGTGCTTCTCCTGGTCTCCCTTGGGGTGCAGGGCCCAAGCACTTGGGCCATCCTCCACTGCACTCCCGGGCCACAGCAGAGAGCTGGCCTGGAAGAGGGGCAACCGGGACAGAATCCGGCGCCCCGCCCAGGACTAGAACCTGGTGTGCCGGCGCCGCAGGCAGAGGATTAGCCCGTGGAGCCACAGCACCGGCCGAAATGTTCTTGAGTATTGAGCACCACTGGTACCCTCAAGGATGTTATCACAGTTATCATAAAAAACAGGATCCTCCAAAGGACAGATGCTGAGGTTCTTGGGGAGGATCAAAGAGGAATGTTACCATGTGCCTCATCTTCCATTAAGAAAAACTACTTATGCAATAAAATAGTCACTGAAACTCCTTTCTTATATTGGGGGAGATCTCATACACTCTTCTCATCCTGTAAACCTAAGCTGACATAATTCAGTCTCGATGCTGTACAGTCTTCTGGGTGGTCTTACCATCCTTGGTAAATAGGGGCCGACATCAAAGCTGTGGGACTGGGATTCGATTGGAGACGGAATAACAGGAACCAGCATTCTGATTTTTATACACGCTACACAGAGATTTGGCCAGCCATGAGGAAGCCTAGCACTTAGGAAACCCCTGAACCTGTCAGCATCTGGATATTGCAGGAAAGGTGTGTTAGTTATTTCCAGGCATGGCACTTTTAAAATGTATCTTAGAAGCTCATCCTCAATTCTGAAAATAGTTGGAACTTCACAGGAAAAAAGTCCTATCACAGAATTTTGACCTGCTCTGCTTTGTTCCAAGGGGACTTTATGACTGTCAAAATGTGCTTTCTGTACTGGCTCTCTGGCATGAGGATCAGCCATCAAGCTAATGAGCACACCCTAGACCTAAGCTAGCCCTAGGTTGTCCTCAGGGGGAGTATGGTCTGATTGCATTCTGGGCAGTCACATCAGATCTGGAATCTTGCCATCAAAGCCAGCAAGGAAGAGAAAAACATTTGACACAGCTGTTGAGACACCACATGAGACACCTGCCTCCCATATTGGATGCCTGGATTCAGGTCCTAGCATCGCTTCCGATAATGCACACCTGGGGGGGGGGGGGCAAGCAGGTGTTGGCTTGAGTACTTGAGTCCCTGCACCCATGTAGGAGACCTGGATTCAGTTCTTGGCTCCGAACTGTAGTAACCTGGTCCCAGGCATTGGAAGCTTTTGGGGAGCTAACCAGCGCTGTGGCCTCCTGCACATCTCCAAATGGGACTTGAATCAGTAGCCTGTGGGCTAAGATGCTTTTCGAGGAGTTTTTCTTTTCTTTTAAAGGGACATTGCTAAATATTTCAAACTATGGTGCAGGGGACCCGCGTAGGACAAAGGAAGAGCTCATGTAGCCACTGATCCCTCTCACCTGTGTATGAATCCGCAAAATCAAAATGGGGCCAGCCCTAGCTGCTCCAGAACTGCTCAAGCCAGGGTTTTCCGTTCTGGTGACAGAAGAAACCCTGCTGAGAACCCTGGCTGGTTTGGAGCCACGTGACCCCTGATTCCATGCTCCTGTGGTCCCGTCCTCTCACTCCACATACCCCTCTCATTCATCTTTGTAAAAATCCCATCCTGAGGTCAGAGTGCAGAGTGACAGTCACTCCTGGTTTCCAGTCCTTTCATACCTCCTGGGAGATCCTGTCCGGCCATGAACTACAGCAGTTGAAGCATTAGGACCGACTTGCACAGGGAGGAGGCCCAGGCAGCAGCTCTCTGTCCACGGCACAAAGGGGCAGGGCGAGGTCACGCTCCTGGCACAGCCGGCCCTGTTCTGCAATGCTCAGAAGAAAGGATTCGTTCCCTGTCCGATCAGTCTTCACTGCCAGGCACATGCGTGGAGGTGGCCACCGCCATGGACGTCAACAGTGCGGTCTGGGCTAGGCCAGCCCTTGGCTGCATGTTCACAGCAAGCAGATCCCACGTGCTGTGATTTGAAAAGAAATGTTTATGGACGGTGATTAGAAACATGATGAGAAACTCCAGAAGCTACGATTAGTCCCGGAGAGGCCCCTTCCACTCTAAGTCAGAGATGAGGAAATAACTCTAAATTCTAGCATGACTTTGCATTTCTGTTTCAATGGGAAACATATGTCTGTGTTAAAGAATCTCAGAATTCCCATGTGTTCCTCGTGGAGTGTAATGAAATACCAGGATGTACTTGTCAGGCCAGATTTGGGCTCCTGGATTTGGAGGAAACGCTAATATATAGTTACTGTTTGGAATTTTTAAAAAAAGGGTGAAAGAGAATAAGTATTCTAAATTGTGGGTTTTAATACAATAAAATATATATAAAACAAGTTTATATTAAAATGGGTTTACACAAAGATGCTACCCTGCTAGATACTGCAAAATCTCCCAATGACTGTATGTAATAAGCCCTAGAATTTGTGAGCAATTTATACTTGATTTATTTTACGGGGTAAGAGGTCAAAGAGTAAATTGCTGGCTCCAAGAGACAGGGGAAAATCAAAAAAGTGCAGTAGCTAAGAAGCACAGAAAATTTGTCAGAGTGGTAATTTTATTATTTATGGCAGGAGATTAAGAGTCTTCCTCCATTTAGGAAAGATGAATAGGGAACTATAATTCCTTCTGAGACAGACTTTATAAATTACCCCTAATATCCATCGTCATTTTCTTCCTTTTATAAATAAAACCATTGGAGTTTGAGCTGGGGGCACGGCCACCCAGTAGAAACCACATTCCCCAGCCTGCCTATTATGATCCCTATTATTGGTCTTCCCGATATCCCCACGTCCTTGGCAACCTCCTCCATGGAACGTACGATCCTTGTTTCCCCCACCGCTTGAGGCGAGTCGCCTTGTGACTTGTCTTGGTCAGTGGATTTTGGTGGAAGGATCTTCTTCCAGGTTCCAGTCTTGGCCTCAGGAGCCTCGTGTTCTTTCCCACTTCCTTGGAACCCTTCCCAGGCTAGCCTGCTGGAAGACAACAGACCATGTAAAAAGAACTGAGACAATCCTAGACCTGCCAATCCCCCAACATATGGGGGAGCCCCCCCAATCAATAGAGCCTCCTATCCAGCGTGCAGCTGATAGCAGATGCATGCATCAACCCAGCCAAGGCCAGACAGACTGCCCAACCATTTCTAATACCCACGCAAAGTAGATAGTGTTGATTTAAAACACTAAGTTTGGTTAGTTAGCAGGCAGTAATGAGTGTAGAGCCAGGCATAGCCATGGAACAAAATTCTGGCAAAAAGAAATGAACAGAAGTGACAGGAGCCAAGTAATCTCATCATGTAAAATGAAGCTGCTCACTCTCCACCCCCTCTTTCCACTTAGGCGTTGCACTGCTGAGCAGGTCGTGGCCATGTTGATGGGGCAGCCCCAAGTGTATGCAGCCAGGCAGAAAGAGCTAAGTGGTTTGTTTTTGTGTTATTAATTCGAAGGGCAGAGTTACAGAGGAAGAGGTCTTCCATTTGCTGGTTCACTCCCCAGATAGCCACAATGACTGGGGCTGGGCTGATCCAAAGCCAGGAGCTTCTTCTAGGTCTCGCATGTGGGTGTACTTGGGCCATCTTCCCAAGCACCTTAGCAGGGAGCTGGATCAGAAGTGGAGCAGCTGGGACTCGAACCGGTGTCCATAGGGGATGTTTGTGCTGCAGGCAGCATCTTAACCTGCTACCCCACAGCACGGGCCCCAAAAGTTCCGTTTTGAACGCGTTGAGGTTGAAGTGCCCTGAGAACATCCAAGCAGAACTGGAAGGGTTAGTTTCACAGTCAGCAAAGCTGTGTGCGGGACCAGCGCTGTGAAGCTGAGAATCCTCAGAATCTGGAAGGGATGTGATTATGGCGGAGGATGGCGTCCCTTGGAGAGAGTGGACATCGATTGAGGAGAGAAAACTGCAGCCAGGTTTGTGGGTGACTCTCAGGCCTCACCCCTGTCCGGGCCCATAAGTCTAGAGATGCCATTTTAACACGCATTGAAGTATTTATTTTGAAAACAATATACTATTGGTGACAAAAGAATGTCATGAGTAGGTGAGATTTAATGTAACTACAGGAAGATGGCTGGCATTACTGATCACGTCCACAGCAGAAGTTCGTACACAGGAAAACTCAGGTAGAAACTGGTGCTGCTGCCTTGGGACGAACAGGATGACGGAGCTTCAAGATGGGAGCCTGGGCCCCTCACCCAGCGCACTGCAGCGCACCGGACGTCCCAGCACGAGAGACAAGTCCAGTTTGACCCTCTTTCAGCCACTGCTGGCTTGGAGTTTCTGAGGCTGGCGGCTGATCTCAGCCTGGCAAACGCTCACACTGGCTTTGGCCTTCAGAATGGGGTGGCGACACCACTAGGTAAGCACACAGAACATATTTCAGTTTTATCTCTAACATGTTTAATGAAGATAGAACCACTAAATATGACAAATACTAACACATTCTGTGTGGGTCAATACACAAGTGTTACTCTGCTCTTCTCTATGTAAATATTTTTCCAAATTAAAGAAATGTGATTGTGAAAGTAATCATGGATGATTTTTGTAATCAGAAGAAAAGTTGAGATAACAAAACAGTGATGGATGGAAGCAACGTGGGTAGAAAATTCTTTCAATTGGGATTGTTTTAACAGGAGATAGAGGGGCCGGCGCTGCGGCTCAATAGGCTAATCCTCCGCCTTGCGGTGCTGGCACACCAGGTTCTAGTCCTGGTCGGGGCACCGGATCCTGTCCCGCTTGCCCCTCTTCCAGGCCAGCTCTCTGCTGTGGCCCGGGAGGGCAGTGGAGGATGGCCCAAGTGCTTGGGCCCTGCACCCCAAGGGAGACCAGGAGAAGCACCTGGCTCCTGCCATCGGATCAGCGCGCTGCGCCGGCCACAGCGGCTGTTGAGGGGTGAACCAATGGCAAAAAGGAAGACCTTTCTCTCTGTCTCTCTGTCTCTCTGTCTCTCTCACTGTCCACTCTGCCTGTCCAAAAAAAAAAAAAAAAAGGAGATAGAGGAGGTGGAGTGTGGTTTGAGAGGTTTGATTAAAGGGGGCATAGTGGTGTGGTTGAGACACCGCTTGGACGCCCACATTGCATATTAGAGGGCGGGGCTGGAGTCCCAGCTCTGCTCTCAGCTCCAACTTCCTGCTGATGTGCACCCAGGGAGCCAAAACGCTGCCACCACACCAAAGGCCGGGAATCCCGGGCTCCTGGCATCAGCCTGCCCAGCCCCAGCTGTTGCAAACATCTGGGGAGTGAGCCAGAGGATGGAAGAGCGCTCTCTCTCTCTCTCTCTCTCTCTCTCTCTTTGTCTCTTTCTTTGTCCCTTTGCCCTTCAAATAACAATCAATCTTAAAATCCCTTTTAAAGGTTTTCAGTGGAAGACACTAGAGCCTTCCTATGATGATGAAACGGCCCGGGAAGGGAGGAAGCATGGGCGCGTCGCCCCACGCACACTGAAGCTGGAAAACTTCCAAGATGGGGCACACGGGGTGGGGCCGGGGCAGGCAGAGCAGCTCCTCCGAGCAAGGAGGACTCTGGCTGCTGCGGGTGCGGGAAGCTCTGTTGCTTTGAGACTTGGAAATGGAAAGATGCGGGGGTCACCGGCCTCAGCTCCTGTTTTCTGAGTGAGAAATGGAGCGGGATCACCTCCTAGGAGGCAGGAACGGAGCCGGGGATGTCGGAGGAGGGGATGAACTGGCCATCTCTGAGGAGACCCGAGAGAAACTCGGTAGAACTGCTGGCCAAGGCTGGGGTCCTCCTGGGAGGCTGAGCCCTTGAACTACAAGAAGCTGAAACTAGCCAGCTCGTGTGTCTCCACCTGCACTCAGCTGCCCAAGGCACACGCTAGAGACAGGCCAGGAATGGGCTCTGCTGGCCACGTGGGTGGAGGGCACTGGGCAGACAGGGGAACTGAGGATACTGGTGTGGAACTGTTGGGGTGGCAGGCCCAGATGGGGTCCGCAGGTGAGGAGAGACGGAAGGTGGGAGTGCTGGGGCGAATGACGGGCAGTCCGGCGTGGGTGCACTGCGCAGGACGGCTCCTCTGGGAGGGTTAGTTATTGGTGGTAGGGTCCATCAGGTTGCTGTAAGCAGAAGAGATCTGTTTCCAATGGACTGGGTCCTCGCTACACTGTTTAGGTTTTGTGCCACTGTTTCTCTCTGCTAGAGAACAAGTTGTTCTGTAGTGTGACTTACTGGCGGAGGCAGTGCTGGGTACTGGCAGGAGAGGGGAAGAATTGTCAACAGGCCGGCCCAGGGCAGCCTCTGTGTCTCCTTCCTTCTCTAACCCCGGGCTAAGCCCTGTGAGAGAGGTGGCAAGGAAACAGACCCAGAAAGGTCACCCAGCCAGGAGGAGGGACCTTGTCCACACCCCAAACTTTGCCTCTTACACCCTCCTGCCGCTCTGATCACTTGTGCAAACAGGTGCACTTGGCCAGCACACGCCTTCCACAGCCCTAGCCACATTGAACTAACAAAGCAACAAGACACCCTGGGCAGAGGTTCCCGGGTGGTGATGGGACTTGCTCAGGGCTGAGGTTCTCAGCATATGGTAACATTTGTGTCTGTAGATTGGAAATGCAACCTGGACCTTCCATGGGGGAGAAGGGTACTCTAATACACACACACACACACACACACACACACACACACACACACACACCAGACTTCCATGGCAGAACATTTAGGGCTGCGTTTTTCATTCATTGGTCCGTTTTCATTTTATCATTAATGAAGCAAAAAGGAAACTGGGACAAGGTTCTGTATTTGTGCAAGTGTTATCATTATCACTACAACAATGACTACACCTGCTGAATACTGACCCAGTAAACAGCACCAAGCATGACACGTGTGTGTGTGTGTGTGTGTGTGTGAACCTTTAATTCCAGGTTCGTGGAAACTGGAATTAAAGGATTAGTTTATTTTGGTGCAAAAAAAAAAAAAAAAAAACTTGAGATCCATGTGAAGTTTTTCAGATTTTGCCCTTTACTTGAACTTTTTGAAATACCATCATACACACACACACACACACGTATCCGTGTACACAGACAGAATTGACTTTAACCCTTCCTGCAGTCCCTGAGGGGTGTGTGCGTGGTCGTCTCCATCACACAGATGTGGAAGCTGAGCCCAGAGGCTGTATTAGACCCACGCCCGTGTAGCTGCTGGGTGGCAGAGCCCAGGCTCAAACCCAGGCGTGCGCAGCTACAGCGCTGTGCAGTACCACCTGCCGCCCAAGTCAACAGCTACACGGAATTGTGAGTTTACTGATCCCTCAAGGAAGAAATGGCCGAGTTTCCAGCCGAACGCCGTAACCCTGAGGAGTGGTCAGCCTTGACCTCAGGGAGGGAAGACACTGGTAGCCCCTGCAGAGGAAAAGGGGAGGGGCAGAGCGGGAGAAGGGAAGCAGTGCGGGCGCTCGGGCTGCTGGGAGAAGGCGCGGTGCAGAGTCCCGCGCTCCAGAGGCACCATGGGCAGCGGCGGCCATTGCTTCTCGTCTGGCACAAGGTCTCTGCGTTTTTCTTTCTCTCCCCCGCCCCAGTTCCCCTGAAGAGGTTTCCAGTCGTTTATAGCTGAATTCAGTGGAAAAAATAATGTTTATCCACTTCACAGCCGATTTGGGCAGGACACATTTCTGTTCCATAAAACCAGGCATGGACGCGCAGATGACTCGGACTCGCAGGCACATTCCTGGCACGCGCTGTGCTCCGGGCTGGGTAAAGTGAAGAGGGCAGCGTCCTCCTCCGCCCCTGTGGATTCACTCGCGTTGCCCTCATTAGCGGGACTCGTGCCCGGGAGAAGTGCCAGGCTCAGAACAGAGGCCTGCAAACGCAGCCTCAGAAAGCTGTGGTAGCCCAAGACGGGCCACGAGGGGACACCAACATGAGGTGCGCTTTTCTTTCTCTCTGCCCTCCTCACGCACACGCACACACGCATGCACGCGCACATGCACACACACGCATGCACATTCACACACGCATGCACGCGCACATGCACACACGCCTGCACACACACGCATGCACGCGCGCATGCACACACGCGCACACGCCCTCACGCACACGCACGCACGCGCACATGCACACACACATGCACACACACGCATGCACATGCACACACACATGCACGCGCACATGCACACACGCATGCACACACACGCATGCACGCGCACATGCACACACGCGCACACGCCCTCCTCACTCACACGCACGCACGCACGCACGGGCACATGCACGCGCACATGCACGCGCACATGCACACACACGCATGCACACGCACATGCACACACGCGCGCACGTACATGCACGCACACACAGAGCCTGGTTTCTTTTCCTCTGCTCCACTGACTCCACTCACAGGTGATGAAACTCGACTCCAGGCCTCTGCCGCACTCCACGCTGTCACCCTGGGCCCGGGTTGGAATCCCACGTGCCCTAAAAGCGACCCTTCAGACCTTCTGAGTGTCGCTTCCCCAATCTGCTTCTCTGCTTTGGTGATCTCCTGCCCCAGTGCGTGCGTTGCACCCCTAGACCCTCACGCACGGTGGTGGGAGACCCGCCAAGGTGAGGACAAATCTCCAACTTGCTCTCGCGATCGGCCACGGTTCCAGGACCGACCCATCTCTGTTTCCCACACCAAAAGGAAGCCCAGGCAGGACGACAGGGGCCCGGGCATGAGAGTAGCCAGGGCTGAGGCCAGGCACCTAGCTTCTCTCACCCGTGAGCCCTTTTCCACGCCTGGAAATAATGCCAGTCATTGGTACGAGGTTATATTACAAAGTGCCTGTCAAACAGCGGGGGCTGAATCGGCGGTAGCCACCCCTTCCCTTCGCAGATCCTTATTCTAACAAGATGTGTTGACCACCTACTATGTGCCCACCAGGAGCTCCTTCACGAGTCAGTGGCCGTGGCTGAAGCCACCTGCCTTATTCCTCTTGTATTCTTAACCCGGAGGTGCAAAGACGCTAACAATAGAGGAAGAGAAAAGAAGAAAAATGGGTTCATCAGAGGGCCGGGTGGAAACGCTGGATCGGGGCTGGAGGGGTGGGAGGTCCTAAAGGCCAGATGACTCTGGTGCAGTTTGTTTCCGTTTGTCTCGCTGATGCTGCTCGGAGCTGCTGGTCCGCCTCCGAATCTACAAGGACGCACAGGACAGTCCCGCACGGTGTCGCCTGGAGAGCGGTGTCAGCTATGACTTCCCCACATACTTTACCCTGGGTGTGAATTTACCACGCGCCACTGTTTTCAAACAATGAAAGCTACCCGCCAAAAAGCACAGCGTGGCATTCTCTCCAGCGCAGCAGTTTGAGGATGTCCAGGAGAACAGCCTTCGCCCAAGGCACCCTTTTCTCTCGATAATTCTAGGTCAGAACCAGCTCATAAAGCTGAACCCTCACAGGGGCTGGCCTGTGCCCAGTGCATCGTCAGCCGTGGGCCAGGGCCCAGCTGCAGCACACGCCTCCCAGTTCATCTACTGCAGGAGGCAAAGAAGCCGCCCCACCAGCCCTGGGCCCCAGGCTGGAGAGGAGCAAGGGGCTAACGGGCGGACGGGGGCATTGGGAGTCCAGGATCGTCCTGCCCTGGCCCTGCCCCTTGCTATCTGCCACCTGCCTGCCTCCTGCTTTGCCCTTCGGCAGATCCTGATTTCTGAGCGCACTCTCGTCCTCGGACCTGCAGGCTCCCAAGCCCCAGCAGACCACGACCTCTCTCTGTTCCCACCCCGGCAAAGTGCCTGAAAGTCTCACGCTGGGAGTGCGTCCGTGGCTTTTGATGTTATTTATAGAAGTGTCCCCCACCCCTCTCCATCAAGACTAAACATAGTCCGGGGCTTAGAACATGGCTTGAGGTAGTACACTGTCAGGCCCTTACTTTAACAGTTCTGTTCATTATGCTATTTCTGTATTTCATGTGCTGTGTTTACCATGACCTTCCTTATGCCATGTGATACTGATTTTTCTATTTATAATAAGCAGTATTATGGTATTAAGATAATAAATAAGAGCTATAAGCAAATAATAGTATCGTGGTGTATTATTTAAGAGAGCAATCACAAAGTTGTTTTTTTAAATGAATGAATTTTAGGGAACACTTAGTTCTGTGGCTTAAGTTCTGTTGAAGCCCTAACCCCCGTACCCCAGTGTGCAGCCTTATTTGGAAATAGAGTGGTTTGCAGATGTAATTACGTAACAGGAGTTCACGCTGGGATAGGATGGGCCCCTAATCCTATGTGACTCATGTCCTTATAAAAAGGGGAAACTTGGACACAGTGACAGGCACACACCGAGAGTGACACATGGAGGTAGGAGCTGTATGGCCACACCAAGCAGCGAGCAGAAGCTGGAGAGAGCCCCAGAGCAGACCCTTCCCCAGCACAACCAGACGGCGCGGCCCTGCCAGGGCCGTGAGCTCAGACTTCCAGCCTCCAAATCGGAGAAACCCAAGTTTCCATTTCTAAGCCATTCGGATTGTGGTTCTTTGTGACAGCAGCCTAGCAAACACGTGCACGCTCATGTAGACCATTTCTGCTCTTCGAAAATCACCCACAGCAGCACAACTGAACCGAGATGGTGACCATGCTGGGAGGCGGAATCTAAGTGGGAGGAAGGGGTCCTTAGATCATTGGAGGCCACACCCCCAGAAGGTAGTTCTGGCAAGAGGGTTGATTATAAAAGACTGTGCTGACCCCAGCTGCTCTCTCTGCCTGCACACTCACCGTGTGATCCTCCCTCTGCCCCTGCCCCTGCCCCATCATTCCTGTCCACACCCTCAGCAAGCATCTCACAGATGGGCTGCACTGCCTTGGACTGTGAACCCCTAAACCGTAAGCCGTGGAGAGTTGCTGTGAGGATCCCTGGACGTTGCCCACATAGAAGGGCCTCGAAATTCCAAAAACAGTAACACCAAATACCAGTGGAGGACTTCCTAGGGCATGACAATGAGGGGAATACAACGGATAGTCCTGGAATGCTTACTACGTGAAGGTAACGCTTGTCAGAATCAAGTACCAAACAAAGATCTTGATTCTTTGGACAAAAAGAAGATCGCAGTGACTGGAAAGCGGGACAGTTCAGACGGGAGGAGTCGCCACAGGCAGGAGGAGGATCCGGGAAGGCCTCCTGGCCCCGGCGACGTGGAAATACCAGAGTAAAGAGGGCGCCAGGAGCGAAGACGCTGGGCTGCGCAAGGCGGGGTGCCTGCTGGAGCCACGAGAATCGCTGTGAGAGAAGCCAGGTGAACTCTGATTCTGGTAGGAGGGGCCTATCCACAACAGCTTGAGGGCTGACTGTAGGCAAAGCACCTGTGGGCCGAAGATCCTAGTTGGCAACCTCTGAAGACTGAAGCAGGAGACGCCAGAGCCTGAACTCAGCAGTGCGGGAGATGAGACATGAGGAGGAATCTGCTGTCCGTCACTAATGGGACTGCGGGGCGGAAAGGCCTCTGGGAAAGACAGGCCAGGCCGAAGCTGGGCTCACGGGAAAGCCCAGATGGTGACCACAGGAAGAGGGTGGACAGACTGCAATGAATGCTCTTAAAATGTCTCAGGAAACAGACGCACTGTCCTGCTGACCCCTTCCTCAGCTCATTTAACATGCACAGCGCCCAGTGAACTGGGTCCTGTTCTCACCACTGCTGAACAGGTATTCCCACTAAATAAGGGTCTTTTTGCTTTTTGCTTGTTAAATTTTTTTTAATTTTGATTTTATTTATTTGGAAGACACTTACAGAGAGGTAGAGACAGAGAGAGAGGTCTTCCATCCTCTGGCTCACTCCCCAGATGGCCACAGTGGCCGGAGCTGCACCAATCCGAAGCCAGGAGCTTCTTCCAGGTCTCCCACGCAGGTGCAGGGGCCCAAGGTCTTGGGCCATCTTCCACTGCCTTCCCAGGCCACAGCAGACAGCTGGCTCAGAAGAGGAGCAGCCAGAACTAGAACCAGCACCCATATGGGATGCCAGCGCTTCAGGCCAGGGCTTTAACCCACTGCGCCACAGCGCCAGCCCCTTGTTAAAGCTCTTTTCACTGAAATATTAAGCCTTTTACTGTGATGTCAATTTAAAATCTATTATCTCAAAAACTAAAAAAAAAAAAAAGAAGAAGAAAAGAAGGTGGGAGGGAGAGGAAGGAAGGAAGGGAATAGCATTATGTTCTTAGAATTGTCTCTACAAACCACATTGAATCTGTTAAAAACTAATTAAAATGAAAATTTAAAATTTTTTTAAAAAGAGACCTAAGCTGAGAAAAATTAATAATTAAATTGCCCAAGGGGATTGTGGAGCTAGAATTCAATGCAGGCCTTCTACCCCCTACCCTATAAAGTTTATTCAGGGACACATCATCTCATAACAATGTGAGGGACTCTTGAATTCTTTTTTTTTTTCCATTGATTTTAAGCTTTTTAAACTGACAAGAGGCACAGGTCTCAGAGGCTGAGTGAAATGAACTTGGACAATTGCATACACCTGTGTAAACAGTGTCCCAAACAAAATGTAGAACATTTCACTCCTCCCCCAAAGCCCTCTGTGCTTCTCTCTTGTCTGTCCCCTCCCTGAACCCGAGGAAACATGCGCTGATTACGTCTCCTTGGCTTGATGTTTCTGTCCTAGATGTCATAGAAATGTGTTCTGTTGTGTCTGGCCTCTTCACTCAGCATGTTTTTGGAATTCAGCCATGTCATTGCATGCATCAACAATTTGAAGCATTATTAGCTCATGCCCTAAGAGGCAGGTGCGCGTTATGTTGGCGATGTTTTGAAAGCACAATGGGCTGTTCTCTTTTGCTCCCGGAGAACCTAACCTTCATGCTAGTGCACCTGACACACACACTAGCCTGGGAGGAAGTTCTGATTGACAGCCAGAGAGACAGATCAAGGCACTGCAGACCATCCTCACATGATGGGAGTAGAAATTAACTTTTCAGCAGAATGGGCCCTGCACTGCATTTTGGACAGTGGTTTTTTTGTTTTTTTTTTTTTTCTTCGTACAATAAGCTTTTATCCAAAGGCACACTGAGACGCTAGGAGCCATGGTAGTTAAACATCCAGGCAGGCAAAAACACACTCAGCAATTCAGTGGACACAATGGTATCTCGTCAAAGAATGCCATGCGGAACAGAGCTGAGCCATGCGCCACGTTTGCGGGAGCCCAGTTTTCCTTGCAGATGTAAACCAGGCAAGAGACCAAGGGCAGCGTTTTGTAGAACTCGCAGTTTGTGCCACACTCACACTGCCCCATGCTCTCAGTCACTCTCCGCCTCAGCCTTCATCCCCCTCGCCACGTTCAGTCTGCCTATAACTAGAAGCACCGTGGGAGAGCAAAATAATTATAAGTCCAAAGGTCAAAAACCAGTGAAGAACGCATAAAGCAGCAGCAACCTCCCTCCACAGCCCCTTCCAGCCACTGCTCTCGCTGCTTTGGCGAGCTCAGAAAACTTTTGTCCCAGCAGCCGTTAAGTTACAGCTTGACCTGCCTCACCCCTTAGCAGTTCAAATCCTGGCTCGTCCACTTGCCATCCAGCTTCCTGTTCAGTGCACTGGGAGGCAGCAGGAGATGCCTCAAGCGCATGTGTATCTCTGCCGCCCACGTGGGAGACCTCGATGAAATTTCTTTATTTCTTTATTTTTTGACAGGCAGAGTGGACAGTGAGAGAGAGACAGAGAGAAAGGTCTTCCTTTTGCCGTTGGTTCACCCTCCAATGGCTGCCGCAGCCGGGGCG
Organism: Sylvilagus floridanus; assembly: GCA_949820135.1. Taxonomy (NCBI): domain Eukaryota; kingdom Metazoa; phylum Chordata; class Mammalia; order Lagomorpha; family Leporidae; genus Sylvilagus; species Sylvilagus floridanus. The sequence goes on from OX463244.1 coordinate 166,647,577, forward strand.
CTGCAGCCGGCGCACCGCGCTGATCTGAAACCAGGAGCCAGGTGCTTCTCCTGGTCTCCCATGCGGGTGCAGGGCCCAAGCACTTGGCCCATCCTCTACTGACCTCCCGGGTCACAGCAGAGAGCTGGCCTGGAAGTGGGGCAACTGGGACAGAATCCGGTGCCTCGACCGGGACTAGAACCCGGTGTGCCGGCGCTGCAGGTGGAGGATTAGCCTATTGAGCCTCGGCGCCGGCCAAACTTTCTGCCTCCTACCTTTGGCCTGGCCTAGTCCCAGCTGTTATGGACACTTAAGGAGTGACTGGCAAGGGAAGACATCTGTTTGTCTATCTCTGTCTATGTGTGTGTGTCACTTGGTTGTTTGGCCTTTCAAATAAGTAAACTTTTTAAAAGATTTATTTATTTATTTGAAAGGCAGGGTTACAGAGAGGCAGAGGCAGAGAGAGAGAGAGGTCTTTCATCTGCTGGTTCACTCCCCCAAATGGCCACAACTAGACTGGACTGATCCGAAGTCAGGAGCTGGGGGCTTCTTCTGGGTCTTCCATGTAGGTGCAGGGGCCCAAGGATTTGGGCCATCTTCTGCTTTCCCAGGCCACAGCAGAGAGCTGGATTGGAAGAGGAGCAGCCGGGTCTCGAACCGGTACCCATATAAGATGCTGGCACTGTAAGCAGCAGCTTTACCCACTACGCCACAGCACTGGCCCCATTAGGAAACCAACCCAGGCAATAACTGCCAACTCCAAGGGCCCCAAGCCCCAGGGCAGAGGGCCAGCTAAAGGAAGAGGCTGGGTTGCAGTCAGCAATGGAGGAGCTCTCCCAGACAGTTAGTAACCCTGGGTCTTGCACCGAGAGCCTGGGTTGGGGAGGCAAGACTGGGGTGGAGGGCTCTGTGCATTGAAACCCGCTTAGGAAACAAATATGACCATGTGCAACATATAAACATTTTTGGATTTCCATTTAAGCAAGCTAAATGTCCTGGGAAAGGTTGAGGGGGGGGATGGTTAAGCGGCTGCTTGGGGTGATGTGGGTTCAAGTCCTGGCTCCTTTCCCAATTCTAGATTGCTGCTAATGAGCACCCTGGGAGACAGCAGGTGATGGCTCAAGTCCTTGGGTCCCTGCCACCCACATGGGAGACCCGGATGGAGTTCCTGACTTCTGGCTTCAGCCTGGCCCAGCTCCAGCTGTTGGGGGCATTTGGGGAGTGAACCAGTAAACCAGCAGACAGGAGACTCTCTCTCTCTCTCTCTCTCTCTCTCTCTCTCTCTCTCTCTCTCACACACACACACACACACACACATACATTTTTTAAAATGAGAGTGAATTTCTTGGATAATTGGGGGAAATTAATGAGCTTAAGGAATGGCTGGTTGTGTGATATTCGGTGTGATAACAGCATTGTGGTTTGCTTTTTGAGAAGAATCCTTAGGGATACATTATGAAATACGTGTGATGAAATCTGGATTTGAGTCCAAATGCTCCCGGGCAAGGGAGCGGCCAGGAGAACTGGCTGTGACTTCCCCCTGCGGAATCCGGAGTCCCAGCAACAGGAACACGGAGCCTTGCTGCACGGTGTTCTCTACATTTAGAATATACGGGAGGGCTCCCGTAATAAAGTACTAAAGAAAGAGGGAGGTTAGGGTCGGAAACCCAGAAATGGGACAGGGGAGGGCGGCCGTGGGCGCAGCGGTACCTGAGCCCTGAGAGCCGGCTGGGATGGCAGTGCACCTGCTGCCTGGGTGGGCTTCGGGGAGGAGGGGCCAGCTAGGGGCTAGGTTGGAGCATGTTTGCAGGGCAGAGTGTGCACGGCGCGGGAGCCAAGGCTTCGGGAGCCGCTGCAGGCTGTGGAGAAGGTTGGGGGTCACCCAGCAGCCGGGCGGGCCTTGCTGGGTGTGTGATCTGCAGGCCAGCGGCCGGAAGCAGCTTGGTCTGAGTGCTCCGTATTATTCCCTGCACCTTCTGGAGCCACCAGGGTAGCACAGGGCAGAAGAAAGGAAACAAAGGTGGCGAGGCATAAAGGCAAAAGGACTCTTGGCGTGGAGAGACTTGGAGGCGGGGCTGGAACGGAGGAGAGAGAAGGCGAGGCTGTTCATTTGGCTCTGACTGCACACTGGAGCTGAGGGCCGCGGCTAACCACAGTGGGGCTCAGAGCCAGGGCCAGGGTGTGGGTGAAAACTCCCACGTGGAAATCTTGGGCCGGCCTACGCTCTGTTTTAAAATAAACTCTGGGGCAGGTGTTTGGTGCTTCCTGCTAACCCATGCCCTGGAGGCAGCAGGTGGTGGCCGAGTGCTGGGGTCCCTGCCGCTCTATGGAAGACCCTGATGAAGCTCTGGGCTCCTGACTTCACCCTGGCCTGGGTCTGGCTGTTGCGGGCATTTGGGGAGAGAACCAGAGGATGGAAGATTCTCTCTGTCTCTGTCTCTCTCTCTCTCTCTCTCTCGATTCTGCCTTTCAAAGAAAAGGAAAATAAATTTTAAAAGTTAAAAGTAGTAAACTCTGATGAAGGGTTGTCCTGTTTTGGTTTCTACTGTTTATATATTTAGAATTCATTCACTGTTTCCAAAAAGAATATAAGGGTTCTGCTAATAAATGATTTGCAAACTTTCTTGGATTTTGCAAACTTTCTTAGATTTTGAAATCTCAATAAATGTAACAACCCTGGTAAAATAATTTGCTGCTATTTTATGGTTGACATTATTTCTTTCATATAAAATTTTACTTATTTGAGAGACAGGCAGGCAACAGTGTTGCCATTGGTCGTTCACTCCCAGAATACACATCGGTCAAGGCTAAAGTAGAGTCAAAGCTGGGAGCCAGAAACACAATGCAGGTCTTCTACATGGATGCTGGCAGCTCAGTCACTCGACGCATCACTGCTGCCTCCCAGGGCCTGTCTGTCAGCAGGAAGCTGGAGCAGCATCCGCCCAAGCGTGTGTGAACCCAGCTACCCTGATTTTTTTTTTAATTTCACTTTATTTATTTAAAAGGCACAGTTAGAGAGAGAGCTATCTTCCATCTGCTGGTTCACTCCCCAGATGGCTGCAATGGCCAGAGCTTCATCAGGGTCTCCCACAGGGATACAGAGGCTCAACCACTCGCGCCGACCTCTGCTGCTTTCCCAGGTGCAATGGCGGAGAGCCGGATTGGAACTGGGGAAGCCGGGACAGAAATCAGTGGATGGAAGATCTCTCTCTCCCCCTCTCCCTCTCTCCCTCTCTCCCACTCTCTCTTCTCCCTCTCTCTGTTGATTTGGCTTTCAAATAAATTTTTTTTAAAATTTTTTTTAAATAAATAGGGGCCAGTGCTGTGGCATACCAAGTAAAGCCGCTGCCTGCAGTGCCGGCATCCCATATGGGCACCCATTAAAGTCTTGGCTGTTCCACTTCCAGTCCAGCTCTTTGCTGTGGCCTGGGAAGGCAGTAGAGGATCGCCCAAGTCCTTGGGCCCCTGGGCCCATGTGGGAGACCCGGAAGAAGCGCCTGGCTCCTGGCTTCAGATCCACACAGATCCAGCTGTTGCAGCCATTTGGGGAGTGAACCAGCAGATGGGACACCTCTCTCTCTCAGCCTCTGCCTCTCTGTAACTCTGCTTTTCAAATAAATTAAATATGTATATATATGTATACATGTTTGGTTATTTGGGGATCTAACACAGCTTTTTCCTAGCGGCCCAGACCATGTGTAGAAAACAAAATTAGCAAGGGGTTTTGGACTCAGACAAAACTTCCTGGCTAGCATGGCTTTAGGGAAGTTATTCAACCTCTATGAATTTTTTTTTATTTTTATTTTTATTTATTTTTTTTTGACAGGCAGAGTGGACAGTGAGAGAGAGAGACAGAGAGAAAGGTCTTCCTTTGCCGTTGGTTCACCCTCCAATGGCCGCCGCGGTTGGCGCGCTGCGGCCCGCGCACCGCGCTCATCCAATGGCAGGAGCCAGGAGCCAGGTGCTTCTCCTGGTCTCCCATGGGGTGCAGGGCCCAAGCACCTGGGCCATCCTCCACTGCACTCCCGGGCCACAGCAGAGGGCTGGCCTGGAAGAGGGGCAACCGGGACAGAATCCGGCGCCCCGACCGGGACTAGAACCCGGTGTGCCGGCGCCGCAAGGCGGAGGATTAGCCTGTTGAACCACGGCGCCGGCCTCAACCTCTATGAATTTATGAGGATTAAAGGAGAAAATTTAGCTTACATGTTAAGCCCAGCGTTGGGTACCCAGGGACTGCTGAGTAAATGGGATCTACTGTTATTATTCATTGTTATTATCAACAGCAGCATTATTATCTTACAGGCATAACACAAGAGCTGGCAATCTCAGTATACAGAATATGACGAGGTTGAGAGAAGACCAGACCCAGCAACCCAGCAAGGGAGCCTACGAATTCCCTCCCCAGCTGGGGGCCAGCCACCACCCTCCCTCCCAGCCCAGCACCAGCCTGTAGCTCCCACTCTTTCGTGTTGCTAACTCACAGTTAGGTCTGAGCCCAGCCAGCCCCACAGGTGACTTCCCCGCCTACCATTGATGGACAGACAGCCTGCCGTTTGCTCAGCTGCCCGGTTAGTCTGCTTTGGAAGGCTGGGGAGGTCCTTGGAGGAGTCCAGAGGGAGGGTAGTCCGAGAAAGAGCAAGTTTGTTTCAAGGCCAGGTGAGGCCGGGTGAGGACAGGTGAGGACACATGAAATGTTCCGCTAAGGGGACAAGGGAGGGGGTGTGCTGTTTCTGAGGATATTTTGTGTTATGTTGTCTTGTTTTACTTTATTCCACTAGAGGCAGACAGACAGAGAACTCCCATCTGCTGGTTCATTCCCCAGATGCCCACAACAGCCAGGGCTGGGCTAGGCCAAAGCCAGGAACCAGGAATTCAATCCAGGGCCACTCCCATGGGTGGCTGGAACCCAAGTACTTGAACCATCAGCTGTTGCCTCCCAGGGTCTGTATTAGCAGGAAGCTGGAGTCAGGAGCCGGAGCCAGGAACAGAGCCCAAGTACTCCTGTGTGGGGCTCAGGCATCCAAACGCCCGCCCCTTCCTGTAGGCCACCCAGGTGCTGTGGCTTCACAGTGCAGCGGAGTCGGATGGCTTTCACTGGAGAGGCCGAGCCAGAGCCAGGGTGTTGGGAGCTGCGTCTGCTGTGGGTCAGTCTGTTTGTTCTAAGGCCAATAAAAGAGGCGTCTTGAGCTCCCAGGTCTGGAGATGCCGCAGCGTGGCGTCAGCAGCATCGGTCGGCCTGCGAGGCCTGCTGGCAACATCGCATCGTGCTGACGGCATCATGGTGGGTGCACAGGGGAGAGGGAGAGAGCACGTGGCAAGACAGGAAGTCAGGGGACCCACCCGTCCGACTCACTCATATATTATATAATATATAACATATACATGATGTATTTGAAAGAGCAACAGAGAGAGAGAGATTTTCCATCTACTGGTTCATTCCCCAGATGGCCACAACCACCAGATTGGGGCCAGGCCAAAGCCAGGAGCCCCATCCTGGTCTCCCTGTCATATGGGTGGCAGAGACCCAAGCACTTGCGCTATCACCCACTGTCTTCCCAGGAAGGCATGAGCAGAAAGCTGGATCAGAACAGAGCAGCTGGGACTCAGACCAGCACTCCAATATGGGAGGCACCCCAACCTGCTACGCCATGACAGCCCCCATGTTCACTCTTTTGTAATAGTGCGTACTTGTGGGACCTAACTGGGATCCCGTGAGAACTGTATTAATCCCTCCCAGGCTCAGTGCCCCTCGAAGCCTAATTACTTTGCAATAGGCTTCACCTCTGAGAGCTACATGCTGCCTCTTGACGTCAACACACCAGGACCAAGCCTCCAGCGCGTGGACCTCTGGGGGACACCCTCAAACCACAACCTAGCGGCAGCGCTGTCACTCCTCGAATGCCCTCAGGGTGGGCCTTCCTGCAGGCTGCTGGGAGCTCCAGCTGAAAGGCCTATAGGTGCCGGCACAATGCAACTGTGGGAGTCTGGGTGTGATGGAAGCTGTGTAGAGCAGGTGAAAGGACCCCAGCAAAGAGTCACCCTCACCTGGTCAGGGAGGCTCTTGTGTCCCCCAGGGAAGCAGACATTTCTAGGACTTTTTTTTTAATAATACAGCCCCGGAGCCAGCTCTGTGGTGTAGAGGGTAAAGCTGCCGCCTGCAATGCCAACATCCCATATGGGCATCGGTTCGAGTCTCAGCTGCTCCACTTCCCATCCAGCTACCTCTAATGGCCTGAGAAAGCAGCAGAGGATGGACTAAGTGCTTGGGCCCCTGTACTCATGTGGGAGACCCAGAAGAAGCACCTGGCTCCTGGATTCTGATTAACCCAGCCCCAGTCTTTGTGGCGACTGGGAGAGTGAAACAGCAGATGGAAGATCTCTTTCTCTTTAGCTCTCTCTCTCTCCCCCCCACTACCCTCTTTCTGTGTGTGTGTGTGTGTCTAACCCTGCCTTTCAAATAAATAAATAGGGGGCCGGCACGGTGGCACAGCTGGTTAAAGCCGCGGCCTGCAGTGCCAGCATCAGATATGGGCGCCAGTTCGAGTCCCGCCTGCTCCACTTCCGATCCAGCTCTCTGCTGTGGCCTGGGAAAGCAGTTGAAGATGGCCCAAATCCTTATGGTTCCTGGCTTTGGATCAGCTCAGCTCTGGCTGTTGCGGTCATTTGGGGAGTGAATCAGTGGATGGAAGACCTCTCTCTCTCTCTGGATCTACTTGTCTCTGTAACTCTTTCAAATAACCAACCGGCCAAGCCCATACCAAGCTGGCCTGCTCAGAGATAATTCCAGGGCTCTAAGCTGGGCTGACTGCCTCTCCTCAGAACCAGAGCCAAGGCAAGGAAGCTCCTGCCTGTCTGTTCTAAATAGTTCTCAGAAGGAATGTGTGCAATGATCAGGTTCTGTTCAAAAAAAGAAACAGGAGTGGGGGAAGCCTGGAGCCCTTTGCTCCTCCTTAGTTTGTCTCCAGTGTTAGAAATAAAACTTCTCAAGTAGGAAGGTAGAGCGAGGGCTGCTCACTGCAGAGGGGGAGCAGGGAGGTGCTGGAGCACCCTCTCCTAGGAGCTTACGGGGTAGCTGTTGGAATCAGCTCTCAGGGTTCACGCAGATCTGTGCCTAAGGTTTGACAGCTGGTCACTCCTCCCTGGGAAGTGAGTTTATTTCATTTCAAGTTCCTGTCAATGAAAAGAAACAGAGCTAGAACCGTGTTATGGTGTAAGTGAAAAATGTTTTGTGTAGGTAATGTGAATGCAAACTAGAATTCACTAGATGATTTTGTATCATTTCCATAAGTGTTTATTGATTTCGGATAAGCACGTTTTGAATGTATGTGGCACATTTCTTTAGAGGGAGCAAAGCACAAAATTCATATGCATTTCCTTGATTTAAAAAATAATCCAAGAAGACAAAGAATGACAATCATTCTTCTAAAATAATTCCTACATATCAAAAATCAAAATGTTTTTGTATTTCTCTCTGGTTTACCAAGATACATCTGAATGTTGCAAGAGATTTTTAAAAATATTTATTTGGGAAGTAGGCACACACGCACACACAGAGTGGGGGGTGGGGCAGTGAGCTTCCAAATCCACAACAGCCAAAGTGGAAGCTAGGAACTCAATCTAGGTTTTCCACGTGCGTGGCGGGGCCCCCATCACTTGAGCCATCACCACGGCCTCCCAGGCTCTGTGTGAGCAGGCAGCTAGAGTCAGGAGTGGAATCAGCTGTGGAACCCAGGCGCTCCGATGGGGCACATGGGCATCCTAACCTTGCATTTAACCCCTAGACTAGACACCGCTGTCCCTCTTCCCACCCAGACCCAGAAATTCTTTTAATCACTGAAGAATCCCCTTCTACTTGTTTGGAACACTAATTTTATTATGTGATACTGCTCTATACACTTCTGTTGGACTCCATGAATTCCAGCTTTGAATCTGTGACTTCTAAAATCCTACTTTCTCCAACTTTTTTTTGACAGGCAGAGTTAGATAGTGAGAGAGAGAGACAGAGAGAAAGGTCTTCCTTCCATTGGTTCACACCCCAAATGGCCACCATGGCCGGCACGCTGCACTGATCCAAAGCCAGGAGCCAGGTGCTTCTCCTGGTCTCACTTGGGGTGCAGGGCCCAAGGACCTGAGCCATCCTCCACTGCACTCCCGGGCCACAGCAAAGAGCTGGCCTGGAAGAGGAGCAACCGGGACAGAATCCGGCGTCCGGACCGGGACTAGAACCTGGGGTGCCAGCGCCGCAGGCAGAGGATTAACCTAGTGAGCTACGGTGCCATCCACTTTCTCCATCTAAATGTCAGTTTCAAAAATAATGTTTTGAATATTTAGAAGATCAGAGGGAATGCTTAAGACCCTCTTTAAGACAAGAACATGACTGTGCAACAATCCCCTCTTCAACAGACGCCCTCGACTAGAAGGGAGATGTCTTGCCTTTTCTTTATATATTTACAAAATATTAATACTATTGTAGTCACTCCCGTGAGCGATGTAGGAAGGTATAGTTTTTTTTTTCTTTTGTGGGTTTTACTAGAGGAAAAGAAAAACATATTAACAGAAGTTGCTGTTGTCACAGTGATGAAAGACTGGGGTCAAGCTTGTTACACCTGGGGTTGTGTATCCATGAGTGCACATGTGCTCCTAAACAGACTGTTTAGAAATACAAAAACATTTTGATTTTTGATATGTAGGAATTATTTTAGAAGAATAAATAAATAACTTGAGATGTGATTCACATACTGTAATATCCACCTTTTTTTTTCAAACATTTATTTGAGAGATAGTTATAAACAGAAAGAGAGACATCTGTTTCCATCTGCTGGTTCACTCCCCAAATGGCCGCAATGGCCAGAGCTGGGCCAATCTGAAGCCAGGAGCCAGGAGCTTCTTCCGGGTCTCCCACGTGGGCGCAGGGGCCCAAGCACTGCTTTCCTAGGCCATAGCAGAGAGCTGGATCGGAAGAGGAGCAGCTGGGATACCAAGCAGCGGCCATATGGGATACTGGAGCTGCAGGCGGAGGCTTAGCACACTACACCACAGGGCCAGCCCTAATACTCACTCTCTTAAAAGGTACAACTCAGTGGCCTCTAGTATGTTCATGAAGCTGTGCGACCATCACCCCCACCTTGCCCCGAACATCCCATCGCCCAAAAGGAAGCCCACATCCTTCAGCGCCCACTCACTTCCTGTGCCCCCACTGCAGCCCCTGCCAACCGTGAACCTCTTTCCTGCCTCCCTGGGCTCCTCTATTCTGGACACTTTGCATAATCGGAATCAAACCATAATTTTGTGCTGAGTTTCTTTGACTCAGCTTTCCAGGTTTGTCCATGCTGTAGCATTGTCAGTACTCCTGTTATGCTAACATCCCACGGTAGGGATACCCCGTGTCTCATCTGTGCATGCATATCAGCCTGCAGACAACTGTATTGTCTGCTGTTTAGGGCTGTTAAGGATAATGCTGTAAGGATAGTCACGAACAAGCTTTGTATGGACAGATCTTCAATTGTCTTGGGCCAAGTACTAGGAATGGGGTTGCTGGCTCACATGGTAGCTGTTTAACCAAGGAGCCTGCAAACCATTTTCCACGTAGCTGACCCATTTCCTTCTGCACCAGCAATGTATGAAGCTTCCCAGCCCGCCATCTCCTCGCCGGCCCTTGTTTGGATTTGGCCATCCCAGCGCATGGGAAGTAGTATCTTGGGGTGTAAAGAGAATGGCCACTCACATCACCAATAGAGGTTTGTAAATGGGATACAACTGTTTTTCCTCCAGAAGATGGAAACCTGCCACTTAGATGTTGTTGAGTTTATTTCTAAATCTCCTGTTTCAGCAGAACAAACCGTGTCTTCGGCGTGAGTGACAGCATGACTGACTAAGGGATGTGAACGTGTGACGGCTGAATCGGGACTACTGGATTCAAGATGACTGTCCTCTTGGTACCACCTCCGTGTTACTCGGCCCTGGCCTGGGCTGCGGGACATGTGGCTTGGCGAAGGGAGACAGGCGCCCTTAGCTCTGTGTGTGTGGTGAGGGCATCCGGCGAGCCCAGCGCAGGGCCCTGAAAGCCGTCCCAGGTGTCTGATGTTAGCAGAGTGCGCCCATGGCCTGCACACAGGCGCGGAACCAGAACTGAGGGCTTGGCAGGGTGCCCGGGGGCCCCGCAGCCACTGGCCAGCCCCGGACCAGCCCCGGACCGGCTGCTCAGGTGTTGGCGTGGGAACCACACGCCGGGAGCTAGGTGCTCCTAATCTTGGTCGGGTCTTCCAGAAGTCACAGAGGAGCCCAGGCGCTTGCCCAAAATTACTCGGTGAGAGTCAGAGGAGGGTTCCAAGCAGAAACGGGGTCAGCGTGACAGCCTCAGGGCCCCCAGGAAAGGCACTGGTGCACCTGCAGGGGTGACTGGGGAGGAGATGGCCAAGAGGTAACATCCATGTGTGGGAATCACTGGAACAGGCAGAAATAGCCAACGGTGAAAAAGCTGCAGAACGGGGTTAGGCTTTCGGCATAATAGTCAAGCCACTGTTTGGAACTCCCTCATCCAGAATCAGAGTGCCTGGGTTCAAGTCCCAGCTCCACTCCTGATGACAACTTCCGGCTAATGAGCAGCCTGGGAGGCAGCAGGGAGTAGTTCAAGTGCTTGGACCCCTGCCCCACCCTCGTTGGAGACCAGTGCGGATTCCTGGTTCTTGGCTTCTGCTTGGCCCAGCTGCCTTTGTTGTAGGTACTCTGGAGTAAACCCCTGGGTGGAAGATAATCTCTCTCTTTTCAAATAAATAATAAAAATACATTAAAATTTAAGAAGAAAGGTGGATGAATGAGTAGAAACATGGAAAGATGGATGTGATAAAGCAAATAGAGTAAAATGATTATAGAATTGAGGTTTGGAATATGAAGGTGCTAATTGCAAAATTATTATTTCCATGTCTTTCAAAAATTTCCTAACATGCTATAAGGAAAATGTTCCCTCTAGGGAAGCCAGCAAGGACATATGGATGGGTGAAGGGGGATCTTCCCTTTTTATTCTCTGTGTTTTTGAATTGCTTCATTCATGGTTTACAAACATGTCCTTACATTTGTAAAAAGGCATTTTCATTTAAGCACTTGAAAAGTGGTATAAGATAGAATCTTGTACCTTATAATGTGGTGGGAAATTTAAAATGCATACATATACCTTTCATTGTATTCTGTCGCCAACAGAAGTCGCATTGCTTTACAGCGCTGGTGCACTGCTGACCCCAGTGTGCTTTGTCCAGGCTTTGTCACTCACTGGCCTCAGCTCCGTAGACTGTCCAACAAGGGGATGGGTTTGGATGTCCTGGGGTCTGTTTCAACACCACCCTGAGCCATTCCTGGAGCTGCTTTTACGAGTAGTGTCAGTAACATTTGAAGAGTGACGTTTGGTTACAGGAGCTATTTTAGACTTACATGTTAAAAATAAAGAAGTGACAGGCATGGCACAGGTCAGTTGCCACATGGGACACATGCATCCCATAGTGGAGTACTCAGTTCAAATCCTGGCTCCACGTCTGATTTCAGCCTCATGCTAAATGCACTCCCTGAGAGGCAGATGATGATGCCCCAAGTAGTTGGGTCCTTGCCACCTGCGTGGAAGACCCAGATGGAATTCTGGGCTCCTGGCTTTCACCTGGCACAGCCCCATCTGTTGTGGGCTCTGAACCAGTGGATGGTTCTCTTTGCCTTTCAAATAAAATGAAAATAAATACATAGCATTAAAAATAATATACTATTGAATGAGTAAAAAAGGTTATATGCAAAACATATATAGTGTATTCCTTTTAAAAATAAAATTAGAAGTCAAACCTGCGTAGCATCATACTTTTAGGATTACTGTGGAAAAGGAGGTTCTTTGTTCTGTGCCAGCAGAGAAAACTTTATATCCCTGTGTGCTCCCCACATGAGAGACTCTGTTCTCATGTGCCCCTATACACTAGACGGCCTCAAACTAGAACCTGCTACGTGTCTGTATGAATAAAGTTTTATTGGAACAGGATTGTGCCTGATTGGCATCTGTGTGTGCCTTCAGGAGACAATGGCAGCACTGAGCAGTTGTGACCAGAGCCCTCTCTTCTGTAAAATATTTATAACCGAGTCTTGAACAGGAAGTTTGCCAGCTGCTGCTCTGAACATTCACCCCTTTTCTGTTGTAATCAGGACTGATTTTATAGTTCAAGTTTATTTCGCCAAACACCCCTATAATAGGCAGTGCTGGTCTCTGCCAGCCACTAGCATGAAGAGTGGGTGGGAGGCAGGGGAAGCTGACAGTCCTGACCCTGGGCCCCTGGAGCTCTGACTGCTGTCATGCACGCCCCCCAGACTTTGTGCAGAACCTTGAAGCACACATCATCTCGTGTGCCGGTCATGGCAGTCGTCTCCAGCCAACTCTGAATGACCAGCCATGAACGCGTGGTCTGCACCAAGCCCAGGTGTGACGTGGATGTGGCTAAACTGTGCCACCTTCCCGAGTGAGTGTGTCTGCTCAATACCGACTCTACAGAAAGCAGCGTTAAAAATAAAGTGAAGCATCAGGACAGGCGCAGAGTACAGCTGATGGCCTCTTCCTTAGGCGGAAGAGGAGGCCTGCTGGCTCACTCTCCCCATTCTCTCCCTCTCTCTGCCCGTTTTAACAACTTTCTCCATTTGTCTCTTTCATGATGACCAGGGCTTTGGAAGCCACACCTGTGGTCTGGATGGATGGCAGTTCCATTAGTGATCTGTGACCCCGTATGTATTGCAGGAAGCAATGTGGATCACACACATTGGGGCAGCCACCCACACACCTCCAAGACCCCTTCCCAAGTACACCAGAGGGACCTAGCAACTGTTGCTGTCCTTAAAATGTTACTGAGTCAGCATGGGGCCGGCACTGTGGCCTAGCAGGTAAAGCCCCTGCCTGCAGTACCAGCATCCCATATAGGCACCGGTTCGAGTCCCAACTACTCCACTTCTGATCCATCTCCCTACTAATGTGCCTGGGAAAGCAGGAGAACATGGACCAAGTACTTGGGCCCTTGTGTCCACATGGAAGACCCAGAAGAAGCTCCTGGCTTCAGTTCAGCCCAACTCCAACCATTGCAGCCATTTAGGCATAAACCAGTGGATGGAAGACCCCTCTGTCTCTCCCTCTATCTCTCTGTAATTCTGCCTTTCAAATTAGCAAATAAGTCTTAAAAAAAAAAAAAAAGACTGCAGCATGTCCTTGGAGAGCAGATGGCATGGAAGACCAATGTGCTACCTTCCAAAATTATCCCTTGAAAATAAAAATAAAGCACACATATTTGTCTTGTGCTGCCTGGGGAAACAAGGATTCTAACTGCTGGGGCTCCCTGCTCGGGGCAACAGTCTTCATTTTGTTTCTATTTTTACAGTCCTGTTTTCCCATCAGGCTCTTCAGCATCGACAGTTGAGCCATGAAAAAGGTATCTGTGTGAAGGCGCAGTTCCTGGCTGCAGTGGTACCTGCCAGGGAATGGCTGCCCTTCCCACTTCAAGCCTAGGACCTCTTCCCGGGTGCTGTGGGCCTCTCCCGTCAGGCAATCAAGCAAGAAAAAGCACAAACCCCACTAAATAAAAGTTGCTTTCAAGGGAATGCTTCTTCTCCTTGTCTTTACCCTAGCCACATGAGCAATGATTTCTTACCAGAGCCTGCAAAGCCAGAATTGTGAAACAGACTAAGATTCAAGTAGAATGCAAGGAGTGTTCACCATATAGGAAAACACAAGGAAGACCAAGCCACAGTTTCTGTCCTCAAGAGGCTACGGCCGAATCAGGAGCACAGGACAAACACCACGGGGTGTGGAAAGAGGTGCATGGTACATGCCGAGAAGGAAGGATTCATGGCCAAAGCTGGATGGGTTAGTAGGGGAGACAGCGGAAAGGCAATAGTGCACTTCAAGAAGAGCTTTGTTAGCTAGCTGCTGTCAAAATAATGCTGTGTTGCACACTACCCAAAACTCACTCGTGTGTCTGCTGGAGGGCCTGGGCTCCACGGAGCCAAGCTGGTCTGGCTGGACTGGGGTTCCATGCTCATGGGTCCTCTGTGCATTGAGCTCTGGTCTGTCCCACCTTGGTTCTTCTGGGGAAGTTCTTCCCACGCTGGGACCGTCATGAGTGGGCAAGCCCAGCTCACAAGCACATCTCAAACGTCTCGGGGATCACTTCTGTTCATTTCCATCGACCAAAGCAAGTTCTGTGGCCAAGCCCAAAGTCAGGGAGGTGGGGAACAGACTCTGCCTCTAGTGAGGGGGACTGCAAAAACCCACGGCACAGCACAGAGAGTGAGGAACTGGGGCCAGGAGTCAGTCTGCCAAAAAGGGTCTGCCAGACAGAGGGAGGCTGGAGGGTGTGGATCACGTTGGGAAAGCGAGTAGCCCCGTCTGACAGCGGTGTTGCAGCCGTGCTGAGATGCCAGTCCCACGGGATGCTGCAGGTGCACAAGCAAGGGGGAGAATAGTTCTATAAAGCGTGGGGGAAATGCGTGGTCCTCTTGGAGTTCTTCTGACAGGTCCTTCAGGAAATCAACCAGGTTAACTGGGAACATTTGGCCTTGGATCCTGTCCTCTTAAGTACCACTTAGTTAAATTGCACAGAACTCCCTTGGAGAAATGCTGGCTCCGACGGTGGGATGTGCCTGGAAGGTGGGCTTGAAAAGCCAGCTTGGACCACATCACACAGCTCTTGTGTTACAAGCTGAAGAAACTGAACTTTATCCCTTGAGCTATGGGAAATCTTGAGGTTTTTTTGTTTTGTTTTGTTTTTTGTTGTTTTGTTTTGTTTTACAGAGTGGACAGTGAGAGACAGAGACAAAGATAAAGGTGTTCCTTTACCATTGGTTCACCCTCCAATGGCCGTTGCAGCCGGCGCACCGCGCTGATCCGATGGCAGGAGCCAGTTGCCTCTCCTGGTCTCCCATGGGGTGCAGGGCCCAAGCACTTGGGCCATCCTCCACTGCCTTCCTGGACCATAGCAGAGAGCTGGCCTGGAAGAGGGGCAACCGAGACAGAATCCAGCACCCCGACCTGGACTAGAACCTGGGGTGCCGGCGCCGCAGGTGGAGGATTAGCCTAGTGAGCCGTGGCGCCGGCCTTTTTTACTTTTTTTAAAGATTTATTTCTCTCAGTTCTGGAGACCTGGAAGTCCAAGGTCAAGGATAGACAGAATCAATGTCTGTGAGATTCAATGTCAGTGCCTCCTAGACGGGCATATTTTCACTGAAATCTCACGTGGCAGAAGGGGCAAGAGATCTCTGGGGTCTCTTTTGTAAGGGCACTAATCCCATTCATGAGAGAGTGGGGCCCTCATGACCTAACCACCTCCAGAGACCCCACCTCCTAATACTCTCATCTTGCAGTTAGGATTTCTTTTTTTTTTTTTTTATTTTAAAGATTGATTATTTTATTTGAAAGAGTTACACACTGAGCAGAGGGGGAGAGAGAGAGGTCTTCCATCCGATGGTTCACTCCCCAATTGGCTGCAACGGCCAGAGCTGAGCCAATCCAAAGGCAGAAGCCAGGAGCTTCTTCCAGGTCTCCCACACAGGTGCAGGGGCCCAAGGACTTGGGCCATCTTCTACTGCTTTCCAGGCCACAGCAGAGAGCTGGATCTGAAGAGGAACAGCCGGCTCTCAAACCGGTGCCCCTATGGGATGCCGGTGCTTCAGGCCAGAGCATTAACCCACTGTGCCACAGCATAAGCCCTCAGAATTTCAACTTAAGTTGGAGCTTCCTCCTGTGTTGCTAGTATCCCATATCAGAGCATCAGTTTGAGTCCTGGCTGCCCTGCTTCTGAGCAGCAGAGCATGGCCCAAGTGCTCGATCCCCTGCCACTCGTGTGGGAGACCCTGATGGCGTTCCAGGCTCCTGGCTTTGGCTTGGCCCAGCCATGGCCATGGAGGCCATGTGGGGAGTGAACCAGCAGATGGAAGGTTCATTCATTCTCTTTCTTTCTTTCTCTTTCTCCATCTCTCTCTATAACTGCCTTTCAAGCAAATGAATAAATCTGTTTTAAAAAGAAAGAAAAAAACCAGTTCAGAATAAGAAATATTTTTTAAAAAGCCTTCAACGTATACATTTGGGGAGGAAATAAAACATTCAGTTCATTGCAAGCGAATGTATTATTTTGTTTATTTGAAAGGCAAAGCAGCAGAGGAGGGCAGGAATGGTGGGGGGAGGAGAGAGACCAGATCAGCTATTTCATTTCCCAAATGCCCAGAACAGGCAGGGCTGGGTCAGGCCGAAGCCAGGAAACAGAAACTCCCTTTGGGTCTCTCACATGGATGGCAAGGACCCAAGGACTCGGGCTGTCTTCCACTGTCTCCAAGACATTATACAAAAGCTGAATCCCAAGTGGAGCAGCCGGGATTCGAACTGTCGCTGCAGTAGGGGCTGTGGGAGTTCCAAGCAGCAGCTTCACTGGCTGAGCCACAACCCCGGCCCCATAAATGTTTATTATTTTAAACTGCTGGGTTTCGGAGTTGTTAAGAATAGACAACTAGAACACAGCTATTTATGGAACATCAGTACCACTTGAATAAAGTATCCTGAAAATAAGGAAAATAAAACCTAAATAATATTGAATTTTAGTTAGATGCTCTTGGTTACCAAAACTCTGAACCCGCACCAATCCTCTCTTAGAAGATTAAGGGGCAGATATTTGGCCCAGCAGTTAAGATACTCCCACTCTATGTTGGAATACCCGGTTTCAATACCTGGCTTCTACACCCGGCTTCAGCTTCCTGCCAGTGCGGGCCCCAGGAGACAGCAATGATGGCTCAGGTGATTGGGTCCTGATACCCATGTGGGACACCTGGATTGAACTCCCAGCGCTTGGTTTTGTCCCAGCCCCGCCCCATCCATTGTGGGCAGTTGGGGAGTAAACCAGAGATGGAATTGTTCTGTTTTTTCCTTTGTCTGTCTCCCTCCAAAATAAATAAATACAAATTTAGAGTAGAGCAACGGGTAGACAACATAACCACCTTCTTGCAGCAAAAAATTACTCAGCAATGCAAAGAGACAAACTGCTGATTCATGCCACCAGGTGAGGGAGTCTCAGAGTGAAAGAAGCCTGGCCCCAAAGATCGCAGAGTATGTGATTTGTGTCATGCAATGTGCATGAAGTGTCCAGGCGAGGACAATACATTGAGACAGAAAACAGGCCCACGGAAGCTTGGCGGTGGAATGAGGACGATTGCACGTAGGCACAGAGGAAGCTGAGCAGACTGTGTCCCGATACCGAATTGTGACGGTTGTTCAACTGTGCACATACACGAAAACTCATGGACCTGTGTATTTCAAATGAGTGACTATTATGATATGTAAATTATACTTCAATAAAGATTTTAAAAAATGAAAGATGGAAGCCAGCGTTGTAGCACAGCTGGTTAAGCTTCGGCTTGCACTGCCAGATCCCACATCAGAGCACCGGTTCGATTCCCGGCTAGTCTGCTTCCAACCCAGCTCCTGGGTAATGCATCCGGGAAAGCAGCACATGATGACTAAAGTCCTTGGGCCCCTGCCACCCATGTGGGAGATCCAGGTGGAGTTCTGGGCTCCTGGCTTTTGCCCGGCCCAAGCCCAGCTCTTGTGGCCATTTGGGAAGTGAAGCAGCAGGTAGTGGATCTCTCTGTCCCTCTGCAACTCTGCCTTTCAAATAAAGACATAAAAATGAAAGATAGAGAATGACATTTATGTTCCCTTTTGAGTCTAAGTTACACGTGGCTAAATCAGTACCAGTGGTGGGCTCAGCAGGCTTTGGGAAGCCCTGGCTCAGGGTGTCCACTCCTGCTGGTGTGGCCTGTGCCTCGACCAGTCTCAAGGCAGAGAGAAGGGGGTTTGTGGTGACATAAGAGCACTTGTCTGTCTTGTGAATTAATAGCTCAAATTCATCACCGGGCCTGTAGCCAGGCCCCTGCCACGTGACTTTGTGGTTCTGTTCACTGAAGAGGTGAGTCTCTCCTGCCCCTTGACCTGAGGTCGGGCAATGACTCCCTTTGACTGATGAAATATTAGCATTACCTCTGTATGGCAAAGGCTTGAAGAGAGCGCTTGTGGAGTTAGGTTTGCCCTCTTGTTCTTGGAGCAAGAGCCAACAAGACGTGCTGAGGCTTGGGACTGTGGGTGGAAATTAACCATCGTCTCAGGTTTCAGGGTTGAGCAACCAGAAGGATAGTGATGCTATTTACTCGTTAGGAAGGACAGGTGGGGCAGTGAGATGTGTGTGGAGAGCGAAGGGAGAAGTCTATCTAGATGATGGTTGGAACAGGTTATTTGACCATCAAGAACGGGAAGGGTCCGAAGTGTTTCCCCACTTGCAAGTTAACCTGCCACAGTGTTTGGAGTTCTGACAGAAGACACGAGGTTCCTGGATCCGAGACAAAGCACAGTTTATCACAGCAGTTACAATGGCCAGGGTGTAGTATTCGTCCTCAAGTTCATTTGACATCTTGGAGGGAGCAAATTCACTGGCTTCTCTCTAAGTCCACTGGTGTCACCCACTGGTGGCCTCCCGCTTTCCTCTGGGTCCGCTACTGTCCACTTGCAGCACACAGCCGATCGTATCACACTGGTACTCCAGCTCCTCTCTCCCCAGCCAGCCCATGCCTGTGTAGGTGCCCGGAAGGCTTTTGATTTTCAGATGTAACGAGTCCAGCTCTTCCCCCTCACCAGTTGTTCTGCTCTTGAATGTAGATGGGAGGGAGGGAGCTCTGGCTGCCTTTTGGGGACCACAGGGACAAACCCAAAGAAATCTTAACATTCCCGATGGCATTAGTTTAAGTACTTCAAGAAGCAGAGGCCTGCATGGGATGTAAGATGTAAAGATTTTACCAAGGGTTATGCCTGTGTGTGGGAAAACAAGGGAGGAGAGGAGACTGGAAAGCTGTCAGATTCTGATCCAATCTGACTCCAGGCGAGGAAAAGAGGAGAGGGTGAGAAACACCTCAGACTGCTCCCTGTCCAAGGGAAATGTATCCGAATCTCCAGGGCGGTCTTCAGACCGAAGCTGGTCTCCCGGGAGCCAGTTGGCCTTGTGTTCCTGCTGCTCCAGGCCTCTGCCTGGGAGCTGTCCATGAAGACATGACTTCAGCACAAACTTTGCAAAAGACTTCAAAGAGCACCAGCTAGAGCCCTTGGTCAGGTACCCTCT
This sequence comes from Sylvilagus floridanus, assembly GCA_949820135.1. NCBI lineage: Eukaryota > Metazoa > Chordata > Mammalia > Lagomorpha > Leporidae > Sylvilagus > Sylvilagus floridanus. Next base: position 166,666,713 of record OX463244.1, read on the forward strand.
ATAGCTGGAAGTTTGTGAGACGTATTCCCATGGCCACAATAGCGTTACTGAACCATTGCCAAAAACCAGCTTCCTGTAAAAGAATGTTTGCTGTTGAATTGTCTCTGCCCTTGACCCGTTTTTCTGTAACTTCTTGCCGAATGCCTTCCTAATAGATACACCCTTCACCTAAGGGGAAGCCCAGCGTCCCTCATGTCCCCTCTCTCCTTCCCTCCCCTCACTTTCTCACGCAAGGCAGCCTAGTTCTGCCTCTCCGGTACCTAAACTCCTGCCAGCTCCCAGGCCTTAAGGTCCCACCTTCAACCCCAAGTCCAAGTAGCTGATCAGGTTGTTTTCCCAAAACAAACACTGTTCTCTCCCGTAGAGGAATTCTGGTGCCAGATGGCAGCATAAAAATCCTAGCTCAGTTGTGGACATGTGTGCACACACAGTACAGTTGTTGCTGTTGGACCTTCCGAATGTGAACTGCTCTGGAACTGATACCACACCTGTCTCGGGTGTCATATTACTTTATTCTTGATTATTTCTAATATATAGCTGGGTATCAACAATAATGTGAACACACTGCAGGGACTTAACAAATGTTATCATTTTACCACATTTGCTTTTGGTTTTAAGAAATACTATTGATATGTAATATAAAATACAATAACAATCGAATGATATATGTAATATAAGATCTTATACTATATAATACATTATTATTATTTATGAAGGCCCTTCTTCTGAATGCGATGTATGATTAGCATCTTCAAACCTCACAAAGCACATAGAGTAGTCACATTATTATTCTTCCTGGATACAGACAAGGAGTCTGGAACACAGACACGTTAAATGACTTATCCCAAATCACACAGGGAATGAGTGTTAAAAGGCAAGATTTGAAGCCAGGCAGACTAAACTGGACGCAGTTTTTGGATCATATTTTGTCCTTATGCTTAGAATATAATAATTGCCCAACAGACATTTGTTTAAAGAATGACTAAATAGAGGCTGACATTGTGGCATAGCCCGTTAAGTTGCTGCCTGAAGTGCAAACATTCCATATGGGTGCTGGTTCGAGTCCCAGCTGATCACATACTTCTGCTCCAGCTCCCTGCTAACGCACCTGGGAATGCGGTAGACAATGGCCCAAGTGCTCAGCCCCTGTACCCAGAAGAGAGACCCAGAAGAAGCTCCTGGCTCCTGGCTTTGACCTGGCCCAGCCCCAGCCATTATGGCCATTTGAGGAGTGAACCAGCAGATGGAAGATCTCTCTCTCTCTCTCTCTCTCTCTCTCTCTCTGCCTCCTTCCCTCCCTCTCTCTCTCTTCCTGCCTTTCAAAAAAATTAAATAAATCTTTAAAAAGAAAGCATGAATAAATCAATACATGACTGATTTAGGTACTGGGAGAATCAGTCTCAATGAGACAAGCAAATCATTTTTGTGAAATGACCTAAGCCATAAAAATCACAAATTTTCTACTGAGTTACCTAGGTTCCTAAAAGAGTTTTAATTTCCCTTGTCTTGAGGCTTCATACCAGGAGGAGATATAGATGTTTATTAGTCATCTTTTTTTAAAAAGTTTGTTTATTTGTTTGTTTGAAAGTCAGAGTTACACAGAGAGAGGAAGAGACAGAAAACGAGAGGTCTTCCATCTGCTGCTTCACTCCCCAGATGGCTAGAATGGCCGGGACTGGGTGAGGCCAAAGCCAGAAGCCAGGAACACAGTTTTTTCTGGGTCTCCCACATGGGTAGCAGGGGCCCATGTGGCTAGCAGGGTGCCATCTTCTGCTCTCCCCCAGGCCATTAGATCAGAAGTGGAGCAGGTGGGACATGAACTGGTGCCCATATGGGTTGCCGGCGTCACAGGTGACACACTGCACCACAACACCGGCCTCCTTTCTTAGTCCTCTCCTGCTGCACAATAGTGTATCTGCTATGGCTTGGCTGTTAGCTTGGATGTTGACTGTGCCACAAAGCCCCATGTGTGAAGGAGCTGGTCCTCACAGTCTTATGTTAATGGTAGCAAGAGGGCAGAAACAACCCAATTACGTTGTTGAGAGGTGGGGCATTTGGGGAGTGATTAGATTGGAATAGGTTGTTGAGGTGTTGCCATGACTGACTCTTGATGTCTTTATAAGGGGACTAGACAGACAGGAGCTGCCCCACTGCTGATCCAGCTCCCTGCTAATGGCCCCGGAAAGCAGCAGAAGGTGGCCCAGGTGCATGAGCCCCTGCACCTGCTCCTGGCTTCAGCCTGGCCCAGCCCTGGCCCTTGCAGCCATCTGGGGAGTGAATCAGCAAATGGAAGATCTCTCTGTTCCTCCCTCTCTTTATAACTCTTTCAGGTAAACAAATCTTTTTTTTTTTACACAGAGAGTGAAGGAGAGGCAGAGACAGACAGACAGACAGACAGGTTTTCCATCTGCTGGTTCACTTCCCAACTGGCCGCAGTGGCCAGAGCTGTGCCGATCCAAAGCCAAGAGCCAGGAGCTTCTTCCAGGTCTCCCACATGGGTGCAGGGGCCCAAGCACTTGGGCCATCTTCCACTGCTTTCTCAGGCCATAGCAGAGAGCTGGATCAGAAGTGGAGCAGCAAGACTAGAACCAGTGCCCATGTGGGATGCTGGCACTGCAGGTGGCAGCTTTACCTGCTATGCCACAGCGTTGGCTCCAATAAATAAATCTTAAGAAGAGTCAACTGGATTCACATTCACCTCATCCTGTTGGGGAAGCTGAGAGGCTTGTTTGGTAGTGTGGGATAGTTACACCATCTACCGCAGGTCCTGAAGGTCAGCAATGTAATAGATACTTTCCGTCCTGAAGGAGAATGATTCTTCTAGTTGGATCTCACTAAAATATATGGAAATAGACTTAACCAGTGTGCCCCCTATTAAAGCAGACTACACTTCAGCTGCTGTACAACTGGTATCATGCTTTCTCCTATACCTCTTCAAATACTGTCGACTCTTCCAACACTGAATAGACAAGCCGTCTTAAAATCTAGCCAAGTCTCACTTCCTGAGCTTCTAGAGAGTTTTTCTCTCTGGGTCAGTTCCTTCTGCTTCGCTGTGTCCTGTGAACCCACAAACCACAGAGCAGTCAAGAGCCCCGGGTCCATGGGCACTGGCTTCATCCACAGTTTCCTCAAAAAATTCTTATGACTCAGCGCAGACTGTCACAGGTCAGGGGACACGCAAAAGTCCCTGTGTGGGTGTAGAAAGGACTACTTCTAGTCCTCCGATGAAGCAGACATAATCGATACCTTGAAGAAATAAAGGCGACGTCCTATTTGACAGGCTCAGATAGCTTATCGCGAGAGAGGATATCTACTCCCCAGAACTGAGCAAGAAAACCCAAGAAACTGGAAAAGGCTCTGGCAGGAGGTTGTGGCATCCTTGCTCTGAACAAGATCGACAGGGCGTTTTTCGTGGTCACCTCACGCACACAGGGTTCTTGAGTTGTGCAGCAGTAAGTGGAGGAAACCCTCAGTGTTTCCTTCCTTGTCACCTGAGAGTGCTGAGTGCCTGGGGCTGGCGATCCGTGCCCGCTAAGGTTTGCGGTCAGCTGTGTGTGTCCGGAACGCCAGAGCTGCCGCAGCTGCTGTCTTAGCTGCTCACAGAGCGAGGGGCTGTGTAGAGGACGCGTCCTCTCCCCGTTTCCTGCAGCAGCTTGGTTTCCATTGTCACTGTAGAAATAGCTTTGTGGGTTCGGCCATAATTTTCCTAAGGAACGAGTTATTTAAGTCCTGTAATTTAATCATCCCGCGATTATCTTCCTACCTCAATTTAATAAAGGAAATTAAAATGTGTTTTCTTTTTGTTAGTATTCCTGGCCACCATCTGCTTAAAAATGTGGATATAATCAGCCAGTGGAAAGTATGAAAAACAGATCATGTTTACAAAGACGTTTCTCTCCTTTTAAAAAGCATGTGAATAAAATTTTAAAATCCCCACGAGGGACAAAAAAAATCTGCCAGAATTTTTAGTTGAAAGAGGTTTCATTTCATAGCAAGAGCTGGTAATGTAAAATGATCTCTCCAAATATAAACCCGCAGCTTCCTGGTAATTGTGTTATTTTTAAGACAAATAAGATATTTTTTTCTAATTTACTGTTTTCCAAAAACTCTTTCTGCAGTCTGTCTGGTAGCAGTCAGTGGGACTGAATTCCCACCACCTGTGCCACTTGTTTTCAATCTTATGGATCTGGAAAACTGCTCTGGAGCCATAAATACTGTTTTTTACATTGGTATGAACATTTTTGACTAAGGGATATTAAGATTTTTATACTACTTAGAAGACTGACAATTCGATCTTTCTCAAAGAAACCATACATTGATTTTTTAAAAACAGCTTTGTTGAGATAGGACCAGCATGCCATGCAGTTCACTTATTTAAAGTATATAATTCTGGCTTTTAGTAAACTCACAGGGTTGTGTGCCCATCTATTAGAATAATAGATTCTGAGCTTGACCTTGTGGCAGTGAGGATTAAGCCGCCACTTGCAATGTTGGAATCCCATATTAGAGTGCCAGTTCAAGTCCTGCCTACTTCGCTTCCTATTCAGCTTCCTGCCAATGTGCTTGGGAAGGCAGTGAATGAATGATGGCTTAAGTGATTGGAAGCCCTTTCACCCATGTGGGAGACCAGGATGGAGTTTCTGACTTCTGACTCCAGCCTGGCCCAGCCCTGGCTGTTGGGGCTATTTGGGGAGTAAACCAGCAGATGGAAGATTTCTCTCTCTCACTCTGTCTCTCCCTCCCTCTCTCTCTTTCATTCTGCCTTTCAAAAAATTAATTAAAAAAATTTGAATAGACTAGTAGATTCTATTCCAGAACTAATGGTAATAGATTAGTCTGTGGTACTGGATTAGTAACCATGGTATTGGATTGGGTGTGTGTGTGTGTGTGTGTGTGTGTGTGTGTGTGTCAGATTTGGCTTTATCAGCTCTCTGTCCTGCTCCTTCTCTTACTGTGTCACATGACAACCCCTACTCCCCCGCCACTGAGCCTTGCACAGGCTCCCACCATGCAATGCTAGAGGCCTGATCCTGGATTTTAAACTCTCCAAAGTGCCTGGCTTTAGGCATTTTGTTATAACAACACAGCACAGACTAAGAACCCAAATAAACCAAATGCTTTTTTTTTTTTTTCATGAAGAGGATACCCAACTGTCCTAGTGGCATTTGTTGAAGACTCTTCTTTTCCCATTAAAATATACTGGCATATTTATTGAAAATCATTGATGATAATTTCAAAGGCTTATTTCTGGATTCTCAATTCTATTCCATTGACCCACGTGATTAATACAGTGGGGCACTGACATAAGGATAATCATGTAGGTCGATGGAATAGAATTTTGAAATCAAGAAATGTGAGTCTTCCAACTTTGATCTTTTCCAAGATTGTTTTGTCTATTTTGGGTCTCTTACATTTATGAGTTTTGAAATCAACTTAAAAACTTCTTCCACAAGCCAGCTGAAACTTTGATAGAGAATTTTTCACATTCACTCTGTATACTGTTTTGGGGTGTATTTCTGTGCTAATGATGATATCAGATCTTTCAAAATCATGGTGTAGACCATTTTGATGCATTAGTTGAGGTCTTAATTTATTTCAACAATATTGTGTAGTTTTTGATGTCTGAGCTTTTGTTTTAAAAATATATATTTATCTGAAAGGCAGAGGGATGGAGACAGACAGACATCTCCTATCTGTTGATTCATTCCCTAAATGCAGGAAGCAGTGGGGGCGGGGCCAGGCCAAAGCCAGGAGCCAGTCTGGGTCTCCCCCATGAGTGGCAGGGACCCACATACTTGAGCCACCATCAGCTGCCTGCAGGGTACATGTTTTCAGGAAGCTGGAATCAGAAGTGGAGCCCGGATTTGAACCCAGGTACTCCACTACGGGATGTGGGCCTCCAGAGAAACATCTCAGCTGGTAGGTCAAACACCTGGCCCTGTTCTTTTTTGTTGTTATTGCTAAATTTATGCCTACTTGATTCTTTTTTATGCTTTTGGTAGTAGTATTATTTTCTTAATTTCCTTTTCAGAATGTTCATTTTTAGCGTGTAGAAATTAACTTTTATATTCATCTTATATCCTGTAACCTTGATGAGCTTATTTTTTTATTACTTCCGTATATTTTATGGTGGATTCCTTGGGGTTTTCTATATGGGGTGCTTCAGAAATTTCAAGGAAAATATCCATCGTGAAAAAACTAAGCAGGGATTTCAGAATTTTCCTCCCAAAGTAAATTTATCTTTCAATTCCATTGTTCCCCCACACTTTTTGAAGTTTGCTCATATACTTGTCATGTATAGATTGTTTCATTTCTTCCTTTCTAATATGGATGCTTTCTTCTATTAATAGTGTGCATCACATTCACTGACGTTTGGCTATAAACTAACCTAGAATTCCTGGTGCAGACCGTACCTCCTCATGGTGTATTATACCCTTTATATGCTGTTGTTCAGTATGTTAGTATTTTGTTCAGAATTTTTGTGTCTGTTTTCATAAGAGATATTGGCCTTTAATTTTTTTTTTAGTTTATTTATTTTAGAGACTGAAAAAGAGGGGGGAGGATGGAGAGTGGGGAGGCAGAGGGGGGATGGAGAGTGGGGAGGCAGAGGGGGTATAGAGAGTGGGAAGGCTGAGGGGGGATGGAGAATAGAGAGGCAGGGGGGGACGGAGAGTGGGGAGGCTGAGGGGGGATGGAGGGTGGGGAGGCAGAGGGGGACGGAAAGTGGGGAGGCTGAGGGGGGTGGAGAGTGGGGAGGCAGAGGGGGACGGAAAGTGGGGAGGCTGAGGGGGGTGGAGACTGGGGAGGCAGAGGGGGGATGGAGAGTGGGGAGGCTGAGGGGGGTGGAGAGTGGGGAGGCAGAGGGGGGACGGAGAGCAGGGAGAGGGGGAAGGAAAGGGAGAGGGAGAATATTCTCCCATCCCCTGGCTCACTCCTCAGCTGCCTGCAATGACTGGAGCTGGGCAGAGGCCAAGTGTGAAAGGCAGGAACTCCACGCAGGTCACCCGCAGGGTGGAAGGAACCCGATACTTGGCCTTCACTGCTGCCTCCCAGGGTCTGTGCTCGAAGGAAGCCGGAGTCAGGCGCTGAAGCTGGGCACCAAACCCAGGCCGTCTGGTGTGGGATGTCGACATCGCAACCGCCCGTGTCACCACTGGGCCAGACGTGCCCCCTCCACTTCCTCTACTTCTCTGAACACGCTCTCCTTTGGTTCTGTGGATACTTCCACAGCAGTTGCTTTTGAAGCCTTGGCTGCTAGATCCACTATCTACAGCCTTCACCCCTTCTCAGGTTGTCTCTGTTGCATTTTTGTTTCCTGTGTAGTGTAAACTTCTGCATGTCTCTCCATTTTTTGTTGGAAGCAGCGTTTTGTGGCAACTGTGGATACTGACGTGGTCCCTGTCCCCCAGGAGTGGGGGTGGCGGCGATTGCTCGGGGCTCCTTCGCTGTGGAGCGACTTGACTGAAACCGTACAGCCTCTGACATTCAAGCTCAGGTTTCTCTCACCTTATTCTCTTTTAGACGAGGTTCACGGCTGGCAAGTGTAAGCCACTTACTGGCCAGAGTTTGCGCTTTTATGCTCCTAAAGCCTTTGTCGTTGTGCTTGTGTGGCTCAGAGGTCCCTAGCATAGCTGGTGGGGGGTGCTTTCTGTGCGGCACATTCTAGCGTCTCAGAGCCCTGCGAATGCTCTCTGCGTGCTTCCTGGGAGGGGCTGCCTTGGACATGCGCCGCCTGGCAGACCGTCTTTATTTATTTATTTAAAAAGATTTATTTATTTATTTGAAAGCCAGAGTTACACAGAGGGAGAAGGAGAGGCAGAGAGAGAGAGAGAGAGAGAGAGAGGTGTTCCATCCGATGGTTCACTCCCCAATTGGCTGCAGTGGCCGGAGCTGCGCCAATCCAAAGCCGGGAGCCAGGAGCTTCTTCTGGGTCTCCCATGCAGATACAGGGGCCCAAGCACTTGGATCATCCTCTACTGCTTTCTCAGGCCAGAGCAGAGAGCTGGATTGGAAGTGGAGCAGCCGGGACTTGAACTGGCACCCATATGGGATGCTAGTACTGCACGCGGTGGCTTTACCAGCTACGCCACAGTGCCGGCCCCAGACTGTCTTTGAACTTGGCTTCCTGCTCTCAGTGTTTGGTCAGAGGTTGTGTTTGAGCCCCATGGTCAGTGAGGCATCTGTGCCTTGAGCGTCTCTTGAGACTTGGGGAACTCTGGATCGTGCCTGAGCGGGTGCAGCCCAGTGTACACCCCCAGACAGCCCTGCGATGTGGAGAGGGGTTCTCCTTGACTGTCTCCTTCCTGCCTCTCTCCTGCGGGTCTAGCTATTGTGGCGATGTACGTGTTTCAGTTTCCTGCTCTCTGCATTACTGCTGCCCAGAACTGCGTCCCGCAGACTTCTTTGTCCTTAGGGCTGGCCCTTCCCTGCACAGCACCCCTGCACCACTGCAAAGAACTGTGGGCAGGGGCCAGTGAGCTGGGGGTGGGGGCAGGACGCACTAACAGTGTTTGTAGACTGCTTTTCCAAGAACAGCTTCCACTGTGTAAGTGGCAGAGTGGGGCAAACATCAGTCCTCTGGGCTGTCCTGCCTACAACGGGAGATTCAGCCACACAGTGCCTGGGGCATGCACCTGCCCCGCTAGGAAGAAACTGTAGCCTCAGACCGGGAGCTGGGGGACAAGGGAGCCTCCTGCACTTGGCCACGCCTGCCCAGAGGGGAGGGGCTGGTGGAGGTAGTGTTCGCGGACTGCAGAGCTGGGGAGGTGGCAGGTGGAGAAGCAGGCTATGACCCAAACGCCACGGACTCTCACGCTTCTCACTAAGGCTCAACGGATTTTCCTTGGTGGCCTTTTCGCCTTTTCCTGTATGCCCTTTGAATAATTCTCGGGAACTTCAAGTTACTGCTTTTCATAGTTTTCACCGTTCTGGAAGTCCTGTCCTACACAGACTTTTATTTTTCACTTCGACATTTCACTGAATTGATGTTCAGTTGTTGGAGAGGATTGAAAGCTAAGAAAGTCGTTAGGGGCTGGCTGCAGGATGCGAAAGAATGGCTTGTGGATGCCCGGGAAAGCTGCCCTTGCTCAGTGCAGATTCTTGTTGCCTCTTCACATTTCCAACATTTCCTCCCCCGCCGCCTCTCCAGAGTTACCGGGACAGAATGCGGGCCAATCCCTGCCACCGCATATCGCAAATACATGACACGTGAGTCCTGCATTTCAAGTTGGAAGGAGAATGAAACAAACGAGGATATAAGCCCCAGGAGGATGGGGCTTGCTGCGCTCGTTTTCCCATTTATGTCTGAAATAGGAAATGGTAGGCCAACAACAAATGATGTCTTCAACATGGTATTTTCAAACTGAGCGCTCTGGCTGGATAGCACCAATTATTCATAACTCAGCAGCGTCCCAGCAAGCTTTATATGCTCCCAAGAATGCATTTGCCTTCCCGACAGCCAGGCCGAGACAAAGAGCCGAATTAAGACATTCCCTCACATCAGCACAATTCTGAAGCTCCGTTACAATACCAGTTGAAATCTAAAGGCACTCGAATGTAACATTTTCAAATAGAAACATGATTCTCTACTTAAAAACTGTAATCATGTCAGTTCTGTTCAAAGGAACTAATCATATTTAGGAAATATTTCTTTGAGGATAACAAAACCACATTATTTAATAATCTGGGACAGTAGTGCCTTAGTCTGATAATTGTGAATTAATTTTCTCAAAAGAGTCAATACAGCTCCAGGGATCTACTTTGTATTTCCATTCATAGAACTTCCAGTTCTTTTCCCTATATAAGGGTATGGTGTATGGATATGAGTGTAGTTTATTGATTAGTTTAATAGTTTAATGATTTTGTTCATTTCTACAATTGCATGTATCTCAGGAACAAGTGAGTGGGTAACTGTCTTCTAAACCCTGGTAGCGTGCTGTAAATCATTTAAAAACAACAGTGTTCTAGAAGGTTTCAGAATGCTAAGATTGTAACTTCTGGAGAAACTGAGGCACAAGATCATTAGATGATTTTCCCCAAGTCTCAGGGCAATCACTGGCAGAGAGTAAGACTGAAGTCTGAGTTTCCCAACTTCTGTGGGTGCCTCTGTCGTGTGGAGCAAGGCAAAGGTGTTCCGAGGTGACAGACGAGGACGCACGATGGGCAAAGGGGCACTGACCAGGAGGGATTTCAGGGTGTTCAGGGGCAGGAGGAATTCACAAAGAACTTGATTTTGCTGCGACAACACATTGAAATCCATGCATACCAGCCTTCAAAAGGTTTGTGGAAAATATGTATTATGTAAAAACTATGCATGAGATAAACAAAATTTAAGTAGTTTCTTATGATGTTTAAAAAGATTTCTATACTTATTTGAAAGGCAGAGTACAGACAAGGGGAGAGAAAGAGATCTTGCATCCATTGGTTCACTCCCCTAATGCCTGCAACAGCCAGGGCTGGGCCAGGCCAAAGCCAAAGCCAAAGCCAGGAGACGAAAACTCTAACAAGGTCTCCATGTGGGTAGCAGGAGCTCAGGTACTTAGGCCATCTTCTGCAGCTTTTCCAGGCTCATTAGCAGGGAGCTGAGTGAAAAGTGGAGCAGGGGCTGGCACTGTGGCATAGTGGGGAAAGCTGCCACCTGCAGTGCCAGCATCCCATATCAGTGCCAGTTCAAGTCCCAGCTCCTCCTCTTCTGATCCAGCTCTCTGCTATGGCCTGGGAAAGCAGTAGAAGATGGCCCAAGTGCTGAGGCCCCTGCACCCACATTGGAGACCTGGAAGAAACTCCTGGCTCCTGGCTTCAGATCAGTGCAGCTCCAGCCATTGCGGGCATCTGAGGAGTGAACCAGCAGATGGAAGACCTCTCTCTGTCTCTCTCTGCCTCTGCCTCTCTCTGCCTCTGCCTTTCAAATAAATAAATAAATCTTAAAAAAAGAAAAAAAAGAAAAGAAAAAAGACGGCCGGCACCGCGGCTCACTAGGCTAATCCTCCGCCTGCGGCACCGGCACCCCGGGTTCTAGTCCCAGTTGGGGCACCGGATTCTGTCCTGGTTGCCCCTCTTCCAGTCCAGCTCTCTGCTGTGGCCAGGGAGTGCAGTGGAGGATGGCCCAAGTGCTTGGGCCCTGCACCCGCGTGGGAGACCAGGAGAAGCACCTGGCTCCTGCCTTCGGATCAGCGTGGTGCACCAGCCAGAGAAACCATTGAGGGGTGAACCAACAGAAAAGGAAGACCTTTCTCTCTGTCTCTCTCTTTCTCACTGTCCACTCTGCCTGTCAAAAATTAAATAAATAAATAAAAGTGGAGCAACTGGAAGTTGGATATGGATATGGGACTCTGGCATGGTTGGCAGTGGTTTGACTCAGATTTGCAGTGAAGGTGAGGGAGGGGAAAGGCTGTGCAGGGTTGTGAGAGGGTCTAAGCCAGTTCTGAAGAGTTTAGCTTGGTGATCCAAGTGTAGTGTGGACGCGTTGTGGTCTCAAGCGTCTGGAAGGATTCTTCCCTGGGCGCTCGACGGGCATGGTACGCATATTGCCGATGCTCTCCCATGCTGGGAGGAGTGGGAACTGGGATGGGGCTAATAACCTCGGCCTGTGACTGCTTGGAAATGAGGACGTGAAAGCTGCTGGTTACGTGAGCATGAGGCCGTGAGAGTGAGCCCTGATCCAGTCTGACTGGTGTTCTTAGAAGAGGAGACACAGACAAACAGCCGTGTGCAGCGAGGGGACAGTCACCTGCCCGGCAAGGAGGAGACCTCAGAGGAGACACAGACTGGATCTCAGACTGAGCCTCCAGAGCTGGGAGGAGTGGACAGCCCGAGACTGGAAGGGCCAGCACACCAGTGCCCACCTTGACACAGGAGGGCTACATTCTGGAGGTCTGCTCCCAGGCTCACGGTGCATGGCGCCCCCAGGTGGGTGTGGACGTGGTGACAGGTACCCGGGCTTCCGGGCCAGGACAGCTGACTGGTCTGCAAACCTCCAGAGGCACACACACCAGGGACCCAGCCCTCGCTCTGTCTTGTTGACCCCACTCTATTTTATTTGATGTAAGCTGTCATTAGTTCTGCATTAAAAAAATGAGGCTCTCGAGCTCTTCTGGGAAACTTAGAAGCTGTGGCTGCGGTGGCGTGCAAGCCTCCCTCGCCTGGGGCTGGGACCTGGGTGTTCACCTGAACATCCGCCCACAAGGTGCTTCCAAGGCGCAGTGTTGTGAGTAACAGGTGGGAAAAGAGACGTGCACATTCCATCAAATTGCATCACTTTGAAATTTGGGGATTGAAAGTCTTTATGGTAATTTATGTCTCATCACTACAGCAAAAGGAGTGATTCTCCGCTCAGTGCTGTTCATTGTGATTTACGGGGGAGGAAGTTACATAATGAGCCATATCCAGAGGCAGTGGAAGCCTGGAATATGCCAGGCAGGGCTTTTCAAGGGTTCTTGTGATCTTATGCTGGGTTTGTATAGGTGTTTCTATTTCCAGGAGACATTGGAAATGGCTCCAAGTGCGTGTGTGTGTTCAGATTGCGTCTCACCTGATGCTCTTGGATGCACTTGTGAGTCCCTGCTTCAGGGGAATGAAAAATGTCCTTATAATTGACACATCAAACAGGAGGGGCCCAGGTGCTCTTGCTGGGGGCATCTTGATTGAATTTCTAGGCTTTTGAGAAACTCACACCACTTCCAGTTGTTCATATTCTTTACCTGAGAGAATTAGCAACAGAATTACCGTTCAGCTCTGGCTTGCCTTTCTTTTTTCCAAGGCACTTTGCATATTTTAAAGAGGGTTCACCCCTGTCCCTGGATTAAATTAGAGCTGCAGTCTCTTTCCTGGGTGCTGAGCACTTGGTCCCAGCAGCTGTGCCTGGCTGTCCACCCTTGAACTTCATCAGGGCACGAGGGCAACACCCCCCCGACTGGGAGAAACACCCCCGTGCCCCCAGTCCTTGTTTTGGCATCTCCCTTTACAGCCAGGCTGTGTCTACCAAGCTCCTACCAACACTGTCCTGCACCTGTTCCGGAAGGAAGCTCCCACCCCAACCTACCCTGGGTCCACTTTCCCAGAGTTCCTGCAGCCATTCTCTCAAGACTGGCTTTTCTCCTCTGGCCAGGCTAGTCCCAGATCTGACAGATGTGACAGTCATTGTAGTTCATGTGCCACACCCTCTAGAAATCCTGCTGCCAAGGGCAGGGCCAGGCAGCGAGCCAGGCAACAGACCAGGCCTCCAATCACAGACCCAAGACTGGCATTTGTAGAGGCCTCGCTGTGCTGAAGGCTTTGTGTGGGCTAATTCCCTGAACCTCCTTACGATGGGGTTACTCTTCTAATTATGTCCATGTTACAGATTAGGAAACTGAGGCACAAACTTGCCCCAGGTCACAGACTGGAAAATCACAAAGGTGGTGGTTGAACCCAGGCAGCCCAACCCTAAAGATCTGAAGCCACGCATGCTTTATATGGATTGCTTAGATGCTTACTTATGGGAACCCACACCTTGTTATGTAAATCTAGAAAGGATTTATAGTGGTTCTCAGAAATACATACAGATAAAATTTGAAATCAACGGGAGGGTAAATGAGGGCAACAGGAAAATGAGGGTGAGAGACCAAGTGGAGCCAGCGGCATTACGTGTGCACCGTGACTGTAAAGTTATGACTCTGGCTGGTATCAGTTGAGACCCACTGACTCGTTGCCTACTTCAGGCCAAGGAGAGCCATCAGCACTTTTGACTCTCCCCCATTCTGTATCTAACAAAGGTTTATTACATGATTGTGATAATGAAAGAGGCTGTGTTGGCTCCCTCTGTCCTGGCAGCTCATGAAACAGGAATATCTGCTCTGAGACCCTGGACACGTCCGCTGGCATCCACCCTGGGGCAGGAGAATGAATCATCTGCCAGGGTGGGGCGCAGCTGCCCCATTGGCCAGTGTTTATCTGCAGGGAGGGGCTAGTGCTTCCAACTGCCCTACTGCCCAGCAGCCAGCTAGTCTCCCCTGGTGACTGGGCTGCCTTCCCTGTCCTGCCCGAGGGCAGAGGGAGTCGATAGAGAGCTGGGATGAGGGTTGTTCTAAGCGAGCTCAGATGGGTAGGATCAATGTAATGGAAAGTAGGAGAAAACTGTCCACAAAGTTGATGTTTTGATCCTTAAGCTGATTTTTAGATATAATTCTTATAGTGCATATTCTAGAAGGAAAGTGTCTAATTTTTGTTGACTTTAAAATATGAACTAATGATTTGCCTTCTCATAGCATTTGTATTGTTACAATGGGGGATCTTCCAGGTCCACACTGATGTGGGCAGGCAGGGAGCCAGGGAGCAAAGAGGAGCTGAGAGACTGCGCTACAGCCTTGCACTGCACAAAGCCTGCTCCCTTCCATACTGTGCCTGGTCCCTGCAGAGCCACATGGCTGCAGGCTTGGCTTACCCATTCCCCATCGTGGAAGAGATGCCATGGTGACCCCAGCATCCTGCAACCCCGTGTGGAGACGCCATGAAACTTCGGAGATTCCCAACAAAAGAGGACACAGAAGCAAGTGGTATGGAAGCCCCGCCCAAGCACTACCCCATTTGAATATTGGGTTACAACGTCACTCCTCACCCTGTAAAGAAACTACACCAGCTTTGGTGGGGCAGCCGCTCTTCCTTCCTCGTGAAGAGGGGTCACCTGCACTCATGCCTCAGTTGTTCTATCCCTTTAAACCCTGCTCTCCCACACCTTGAATTCTTTTGTGCTCGGATCCAAGAACTTAGAGTTAGGAAGACTTGGCATTGAGAGTAACCAAAACACAGGTAGCAGTGGCTGCATTTTTTGGTTCCTCTGAGAAGCAGATGAAAGACAGGATTAGCCACACTGGTGACAGAGTGGAAGCACGTTGGTGAGGGAAACAGAGGAAGGGGCTACACCAGGCGCTGGTCTGACCCTGTGAGGAAAAGAGGAAGGAGGGAGTGTTGTGTCTCAGTTCACAGTGCAGGTTTAAGAAAGTTTTGTCCAAGACTGATGGGGAGGCCTTGATGAGTTTGCCCGTTGGTAGATCCCTGTGTCTCACAAGAGTACCTAAAGTGGCTCTTTGGCTATGCTCAGTCATTGCCCAATCATTCTGGAAAGTTTGGCCTCAACACCAACACAGCCGTTCAACCCGGTCTCCCATGCGTCCAACAGAAGCTTCCTGATGCTTCTGGGTGGTCAGGTCCTTGTGTGCTCCATCCAGATCTCCTGAAATGTTTCTTATAAGCTCAGCCTGGTGCAGCAGCTCCCAGAAATGGTGTACAGTCATGAGCTGCCTGACATCGCTGTCAATGATGAGCCATGTAGGCATGTAGGCATGTAATGGAACTAGAAGATTCTTGTCATCTAGTGACCCTGTGGCTGTTGTGGTGCGAGGTGTTGTGTGTGTGTGGTGGTGCTGATGTGAACACATCTACAGTGTTGCCACTCATAGAACAGTATACCACAGTTGTGTGCAGTGCATAATACTTGATAATGATAGTAAATGACTATGTTACAGGCTATGCTTTCACTAAACTAGACTTTGTTAAAAGATTTTATTTATTTGAGAAATAGAGTTACAGAGAAAGACAGAGACAGAAAGGTCTACCATTCATCCACTGGTTCACTCTCCAAATGGCTGAAATGGCCAGAGCTGAGCCGATCTGGAGCCAGGAGCCTCCTCCAGGCCTCTCACGAGGGTGCAGGGTCCCAAGCACTTGGGTCATCTTCTACTGCTTTCCCAGACCATAAGCAGAGAGCTGGATCAGAAGAGGAGCAGCCAGGACACAAACCAGCACCCAGAGGGGATACTGGCACCACAAGTGGAGGCTTAGTCTACTACGCCACAGCACTGGCACTTTTTGTCATTATTTTAGAGTGTTTTTTAAAAAGAAAATCCACTGTGAAGCACATGCCGTGGGCCACCAGCAACAGTCTCATACATCCCGTGTTGACCACATCTTGTGGCTGCATCGAGAGGCCACATCGAATGATCAACCTACACTGTCTAGGAGTGTATAAGCACACTCTATGGCGTTTGCATGACCACATACACACATAGTATCCGTGAAACAGTGTACCTCTGTCCTGGGTGCATGGCTCTAGGTCATTTTTCTGCTCCCAGAAAAGTACTTAAATTTCCTTTGGAAGGCAGAAACTATGTAATTGAAAGGGAAATGACTTTTGCTGTTGCCCACCACCATGCCTCTTACCCCGTGATCCCGTGTGTGTGTGTGTGTGTGTGTGTGTGTGTGTGTCTGTGAATGTTATATGTGTTGAGACGTTCTCTCCCTCTGCAACTCTACTCCCCTCTGTAAGACAGCCATGGGTTTGGGGTGTGGATATGTGGATACTAGGTCCATTAGGTGGCCTTGATTAAGCTACTCAGAGGACTCTCATCCCTTGGCAGTCATTGATGCAGAAATGAGTTCATGGCCAGTTGGCCTCAATGAAATTGAGAAGGTGGCTGGGGCTCCTGGGACGCTTTTGTCTTGGGCTAGAGAGAGAACCACAGGAAAAACTCATTGCTATCTTCTGCAGAGATAAACAAGCAGACAAGGAGCTCTGCCTCTGGCCGCCATCCCCGGGCTCTGAGGGCAGCCCCGGTTAGCAGGAAGCCAGCACTGGGACAGCAGCCTCAGAGCGGAAGAACCTGAGTGCTTGGGGATACCACTGAGAGGCTGGACAAATCCCCCCAACGCTCTCACCACCTGCAGGTGCCCAGCCACCTGAACCCCGCATTTCCTTCTTGTTAGGGCACGGTGGTTGAATATTCTCGCCTTAAGCATGCGAGCTGCCCACGTTAGTGAGGAAGAAACCAATTTGACAGAGATGAGGTAACATGTTCAGGGTCACATGGCCGGTGCAGCCAAGTTGGGCTCAGAGCCAAGGTCTGACTGTTGGCTTCCACACCCCGCCATTAATCTGGGTGTTCACGTATTTCAAGATTGTAAGCACAGCTCAGACATGTACTTAGCTCACTGAGAAACCCGTTCTGGACTTCTCACACTTCCTCTGTGAGTTCAGAGCCAGGCCACTTCCTATGAAACAGGGATCCCTGAACATCAAAGACATCACAAATCTCAGTCTGCCAAGCCAGGCAAATTTACTCCCCAGTCCCAGGGTGACAGTTGTACTCCTTATCCACTTTTTAAAAGTAGGTAGTAATGATGACAGAGTATAAAACTAATAGATACCAGGTGGGGCAGCCACTTTTCTCTTATCACAGTTGACAGATGTCCTGAACCTTGTGGTTGAGGAGGGGCACGGAGTGGTCAGTGGACCTTCATACTAGCAACAGTGCGAGGAGTCCAAGCCGAAGACAATTCTTGTCGAGCAACTTAAACGCTCAGAATTGGACAGAGTTTGGAGAGTGGCTGGTCTAGCAGGAATCCCTTCCAGAATACCCCTGCAGGTCATCCACCTTCCCCTTGAAAATGTTGGGGGGCCACGCCCTACACACAGCTCCTTCTATCGAACTCACTTCATGTTTGTGTTTGTTATAAACAAAGTCCCTGCTCTCCAGCGTAGAATGGATACCTGCTGGTTAAGACAAATGCTGACAAGCTATCTTACTGTGCTCTACTCTTTTTTTTTTTTAAGACTTATTTTATTTATTTGAAATACAGTTACAGAGAGAGGTAAAGCCAGAGAAAGAGGGAGGTCTTCCATCTGCTGGTTCACTCCCCAGATGACCACAATGGCCAGAGCTGAGCTGATCTGAGCCATCTTCTACTGCTATCCCATAGCAGAGAGCTGGATCAGAAGTGCAGCAGCCGGGACTTGAACTGGCGCCCATATGGGATGCTGGCCTGCAGGCTGGGGCTTTAACCCGCTGCACCACAGCGTTGACCCTGTGCTCTGCTCTTAAGAACATGATCTGAGGATGGGCGTTTGGTGCAGCTGCTAAGTTGCTGTTTGAGACATCTGCATTCCACAATTAGAGTACCTGGTTCTAGCACTCTATTTTAAGCCAGCCTCCTGCTCATGTGCACCCTGGAAGGCAGCAGCTGGTGGCTCAAGAGCCTGAGTCCCTGCCACCACGTGGGAGACCTGGATTGAGTTCTGGGCTCCTGGCTTCAGCCTGGCCCAGTCTTAGCTGTTATGGGCATTTAGGAAGTGAACCAGAGGATGGATGATACCCCTCTCTCTCTTTCTCCTTTCAAATAAAAATGTTTAAAAAGTGAAATAGTGCCATAGAATTAACAATGGAAAACACTAGTGTCTTATTGTACTCACCCACCTTTATATCTTGGTGTCTAGTGACAACCACTTGTAAATCATCCAGCCGTTTCTTTCGGCATCTGTACTTACATTTCTAAATAATATGATGGTAGTGTTATTTCTTGATTTTTCCATTCTAGATATCATTCAGTTTCTTCCTACAGCTGAAAAATGATGACGTGGCATGCTTTCACCTCCCCTCTCCCTCCCTGGTGTCACCCCCACCGTCCGCCACCACTTCCATTTCCCAGCCTACTTGCATCACAATTTTTGGTTGAGTCACCATTCGCTACTTACATCTTACGACACTGTTAATCTTGCTCTCAGCTGAGCCGTGCATTGTCATCCATCGCGAATAAAGAGCTAGTGCTGGCCCTCCCTAACAGAGGGCTTGAGGGGGCTTCTGGAGAGCTGCAGACCCGGAGACTGTGAGGTGTTGCTGGGGCCACCTGTGCTGCGTCTGCAGAGGCTAAGGCATGCCCTGCCCCTGAGGTCATGGGCTGGCTTTTCTTCCTAAGAAGGTGAAAGTGTGAAATTTCTGTACATCAGACAAAATAAAGAGATGGAGAGAAGATATGTGGCCCCAACGCACAGGACAGAGCCCTGAACGGCCTCTCCTGGTGTGGGGAGCTTTCTGAAGTCTGTGTTTGTTCCCCTGCGGTCTCTGGCCAGTCCTCCAAGCACCCGCAGGGATTCACAAACCCCCCGTGTTTGCTCTGGGCGGGTGTTGGTGGTGGTGAGCAAGGACAGCTGGAGAGAAGCCCGGTGGCACCACCTGCCTGCTCTGTGTCCCGTTGTCCCTGGAGGGTTCTCCAAGGCTGCCTGCTGTGCCAGCTGGGTGCTGCCTGCGGAGAAAGGAGCTTGCTAGAAGGTTAAGCCAACTGTTCTTTTGTTTTGTTTTTAAAGATTTATTGATTTATTTGAAAGAGCTACTAAGAAAGAGTGAGATCTTCCATGTGCTGGTCCATTCCTCAGATGGCCCCAAAGGCCAGGACTTAGCAAGGCCAAAGCCAGGAGCCAGGAGCATCATCTGATCTCCCACAAGGGCCCAAGCACCTGGGCCATCTTCCACTGCTTTCCCAGGTGCATTAGCGGGGAGCTGGAAAGGAAGTGGAGCAGCCCATATGGGATGCCGGTGTTGCTGGTGGCCCAAGCCAATTGTTTTAAAAGTTTGTTTTTATTTATTTGAAAGGCAGTATAACAGAGAGAGAGATGGAGAGAGAGGAGAGGTGGATGTGGGAGTCACAGGAGGCGGCTTAACCTGCTGTACGTCAAAACCTGTCCCCCAATTTTGTTTCTAAAATAAATCTTGCTACTTTTCCAAGGATTAGGAATTCAAAATCAAATTTAAAATTTTCAGCAGGCGTTGTGTGCACCGGTTAAGAGGCTGCTTGGGACATCCGAATCCCAGGTTGGAGTGTCTGAGTTCAGGTACTGCTCCACTTCTGATCCAGCTTTGTACTGATGTACATCGTGGGAGGCCACAGGTGATGGCTCAACTCCCCGGGCCCCTACCACCCATGGGGGAGACCCAGATGGAGTTCTTGGCTCCTGGCTTAGTCCTGGTCCAGCACTAGCTGTTGCAAGCATGTGCGGAGTGAATCAGTCTCTCTCTCTCTTTCTCTGTATCTCACAGCCTTTCAAATAAATAAATAAACTTTACAAATGTTTCTCAATTTTCTACCAAATACAATAGAACTGATATCGAAGGTGACCCCCTAAAATATATATCAAAATGTGGCCCTTTAAAGTTTTCCAGAAACGCCATCTGGGGTGCCACATATGTTACTAGAATTTGGGGTGCCACATATCACCATATGCTTATTAATAAATCCCCAATATTAATAAGCCCAAGAGGGTTCTTGCCTGATTATTTAGAGAAGAATTCTAAATACCAGCATAAATGAACGAGGCAGCATGGTACATTTTAGGCCTTCATTTGTGCAAAATATGATAGGAGAGCGAGAGCTTTATCTAAGAGAGAAAAGGGTAAATCTGGGTTCATACCGAGCACCAGGAACCAGCCACGTGGAGGAGCATCTAGGCCAGGCAGCCTCGGGCGCGTGGCTACAGCCAGCCCCCTCCTGGCAAGAGGCCAGGGAAGCAGAGAAGGGGTGGACACTCCGTGTCCCAGGCTTTTAACCCACTTCCAAAGGGGAGTGGTTAATTAACCTGATTGGCTGGTGGGCACCCAGGTGTGGCCAGGTAGGAGCATGAGGTCACACAGGGGTGTGGTGAAGGTATCAGGTAGGAGCATGAGGTCACACAGGGACGTGGGGAAGGCGTTGTCTTTGAGCTCACAAACCTAATGGATTTTAACCTGTATGCCCGCCTACTTCAGAACCATAAAACTTGTCCCGTATCAGATTTCTCCGTACGTGTGTGTTTCATGGGATACCACCTGTGCGACTATCACTGTTATTTCTGCACCAAGAAATTCTCCTTCTCATGGCTGAGTTTTCAGTACCAGTCCCATGACAGGGAAATCTTTATCTAGAGGGGTTTAATCAGCAGTTGCATTTCAGGGATTATTTTTTCAAGATATACAGAAAGAAATAGACCCAGGAAAACCTTACTTTTTTCCCGTATTAATGGAAATGATCAACTTATAAAAAACCCACCACCTGCATGACCTTGACGTTTTCAGAGGTTCAGCCTCCATTTCTAGTCAACGGACGTCTCCACCTCAGAGGTCTCCCAGGGACATGGCTAAGCAGCTTCATTGAACAGGGTTCCATTTCAGCTGCTTTCTTTTATGGGTCTGTAAACTGTTAAAGAGCCAGTCGTGCAACGGAGGTAAGCAGTGCAGTCTCCCAAGGAAGGAACTAGAAGTGGATGTGATAAAAGCCAGGGAGCCACTGGACTGTGTCGGGGTGGGGTGGGGTGGGGTGGGGGGAAGCTGACCTCCTCTGGTCTCCATTACATTTGTATACCTTCACAGAGTCACCAACTGTCCGATATTCAAAGCTTGTCCTTCGCAATTCAATGGGCTGAACCCAAACTCCTCGAGCAGCGGAAGTGACCGGAGCCTCCTGGTCAGCTGCAGTTCTTGGCCGCGGGACAATAAGAGCCAGCAGCTGGACTCTGGGGCCTGCAATGGGCTATACCAACATTGAACAATTGGCTCCTTGACACAGCCGTGCGGTGACAAGAACAGGACAAGTATTTACTGAGTGCTGTACCCGTGTAGCCCTTGTCACGAGCTTAGCATGTGTCAACTCTTTGGACCCACAGAACTCGTCCTCTGAAGTCCATGCGATTGGCAATACCTCACGCTTGCAAGCAAGAAACCGGAAGTCACGTGGCTGAGGGGCAGCGCAGAGTCCACCCTCAGGATCCAGGCTCTGGAATCTACTTTGAAGCACAACGTGACGGTCATGCTCCCTTGCCACCCACAGGCCATCTCTCAGAAGGCCACGCAGCCAGTGAGGGGGCAGAAAAAGGAACTGAAACTCAGGGTCGAAGGTCACACCACTTCCCTGTGCTGCCCTCGCCACCCTGGCGAAGCTGGGGCCAGCAAGTTTGTGTTTTAGCAGCTCCTCCTAGGTGCACACACCTCAGCTGCAAAAGCCTCAGGCAGGCAGGGACAAAAAGTTGGGTGAGATTTTTTTGAAATTCAAAGCTGATTGAAGAAATCCAAGTGAACAAGACAAAAAATAAAAAGGCAGGCTCTGTCCCGTCCCAATTCCTTTTCAAACACTTTTTCCAGTTCTACTGTCTCTTATTCATTCCAGTTCTTTCCCGCTTTGCTCATGAAGAATGACTTGCAAGCCTGCAGGTATTCTCGGGCTGTTTACATCTGATACCAGGCGTGAAGGAATTCAGTCAGTATGCATCACGGAAGCGGGAGAAAGAGCTGGAGAAAGAATTGGGGATGGCACTGAGCCTGCCTTTAGTCACATTTTTGATACTGTGTGTATCATAGATTTTTGTATCAATTTTGATCTTCAAAAATATTATAATTTTGATTACTGATCCTTTTGTTGGCAAAATCTTAAATTTTCTCTGCATTTAGTATATTTAATGCAGGAAACCAGTGAGGACGAACCATTTTCAAAACCAGAGGAGCGGCCGGCGCCGTGGCTCAACAGGCTAATCCTCCGCCTTGCGGCGCCGGCACACCGGGTTCTAGTCCCGGTCGGGGCACCGGATTCTGTCCCGGTTGCCCCTCTTCCAGGCCAGCCCTCTGCTGTGGCCCAGGAGTGCAGTGGAGGATGGCCCAGGTGCTTGGGCCCTGCACCCCATGGGGAGACCAGGAAAAGCACCTGGCTCCTGCCATTGGACGAGCGCGGTGCGCCGGCCGCAGCGCGCCGACCGCGGCAGCCATTGGAGGGTGAACCAACGGCAAAGGAAGACCTTTCTCTCTGTCTCTCTCTCTCACTGTCCACTCTGCCTGTAAAAAAAAAAAAAAAAACAAACCAGAGCGACCCTAACAAGGAATGTCACACGGCCTGGCACTGAGGCAGCAAGACCCCCAGGACAGGCAGCTACAGCTGGAGCACCTGCTCGTGGCAAGCCCCTGGGAAGGACTGGATTTGTACTTGTACTTGGAGTTGTGTGAGGGTAATGTCGCGGTTTGTGAAGTTAGTGAAAGCCTGGATTTGAATCTGGTTTTCTCTGCATTTCAAAGCCCCTGCGTGACGTGTCTCTGCAGTGACTCAGGAATGAGCAGGAGCGCACGCACATGGCGGTAATGACGAGGCTGCTCCACTTGGGGAATGATTTCTACCCAACGCTTTAAATGCAGGTAAAAACCAAGAGAGACAAATACATAAAATAAAGCATCTTATAATTGTTCCAAGTTTATTGAGATCTCGGTGAAGTACAGAAGCTGAGTGTAAAATGTGGTCAGTTTTGGCGTATGTATGCACCTGTGATGTCACCCGCCCTTCAAGGTAACATTGCCAGGACCCCAAAAACTTTCCTGCTGTCATTTCGTAATCCTTCCCTTCTTCTTCCTGTGTCTAGGAAATCACTGACTTCAACTTTCGTCACTATGGAATTTTTTTTTTCACTTTCTACTAATTTATGTACATGGAAACATACAGTCTGACTCCTTTTTGTTTGGCTTCTTTCTCTGCACGTAACAATTTTGAGACGTATCCATGTTGTAAACAGTTCATTCTTTGTGTGCCGAGCGGTATCCATGGTATGCATACAGCACAATGTGTTTATGCATTTACTTGCTGGTGATTGTTAATTCGCGTGTGTACACAAGCATGTTTTTACATACTGAACCTGTTCTCCCTAAACTCCCGGTTACCCTTCCGCAGCATGGCCAATGCCACGCGCTCAGCTAACCCTGCCTCTCGTTGCTCCTGCGCCTCTGGGCACAGGCAGGGCGACATGGCTCATCTCGGCCATTGCTGTGTGAACAGAGGAGAGGGAGTCACTTCCCAGGGGTGCAATGAGACCCCTGCTTGCTGTCCTGCAGTTTCTTCTCCCGCAGGGTGCGTGGGTGCTGCGACTGAGCTAGCTGGGAGTGCTGGATGGAGACAGGTGGGGCCGCTGAGTCACCACGTGCCAGCGGCTGTCCGGGAGAGCCAGGAGCAGTAACCTCTTCTCTGGTGGTGACTGTGGTGCAGCCTAGTCTTTCCTGACACCCTAACACCCTCTATAGACACCGCGGGAAGACATTCTGGGCTGGATTCCAACCAAGGCTGAATGGATTCCACATCGATGGCGTCTTTGCCATTTAGAATTATCCCTGAAAGCAGTGAATATTGGACCGCTCTAGGCCGCCTGTCCCTTAGGGCCTGGAAAAGAAATGTCAGTATTCGGAGAAGGAGGGCGGCGGTGGGGGGGTGGGGGGCATCCGGTGCTCTTCGTCACGTACCAGCAGCGCACTTCCAGTAAGCGCTTCAATCGGCACAACTCTGAGCAGATATTTATAGTTGCATTTCTACTAAGGGTAAACCAGAGACACAACAGTTCCCACAGATGCACAGCTGGTAGGTAGCAGTTTCGGAACCACATCCAGGCCCACCTGCCTAGCTGCTGGGAAATGCAGAAACCAGTGAGGAAAAGAGCTGTAGCCCTCACACAGGCCACTTAGGGCAGGTAGGAGCGGCACCCCAGCGGCAGGGATCTGCCTAGCAGGTGAGTGGGCCATCCCATCAGGGGGCTCCCCACGTTTGGCAGAGCTGACGTAATGAAGCGAAGGATCAGGCGGTAGGAAGGGTGGAATTGGACTTGGACTTGGGGTTCTGGGTTTGAGACCCAGTTCCTTCCATTAGGGGTCTGTGATGCCAGGCACAGTGAGCCTGCTCAGGTGTGGGGGCCCCAAGTTTAGAGTAGAGATGGTGTATGGAGAGCAGGTGGAAAACCTTACCTGCTTGGAAGTTCAAGCTTGCCCGCCTCCTCTGCCTAGACACAGCCCCGGGGAATATTTGCAGGCCTGGCCATGCCTGGCCTGTGTGTGGGTGAGAAAGCCGTGAGCACTGGCCTGTGGGCAAACCCCAGCTCTCCGACTGCTGCCAGCCTACAGGCTCAAGACCTCTGAGCCTGGAAACTGCTTCCTCCCCGCTCACGCCATCTCCTTCTCAGGCCCAGGAGTGCGGGAATGGTGACCGGCAGCAGGAAGCCCCCGCAAACCCTAGGGTTTCCCAGCTCTGCAGAGAGTTCCCCTGGAGAGGGCTGGCGGGAGCATCATTTTTTTTTTAGCCATATGGAGGCGATTGTTCAACTCCGTGAGGCTCTCCAGCGCAGGGTAGGGGCTGTCCACAATATTATTATGTAAAGATTTATTTATTTGGAAGTCAGAGCTACAGAAGGACAGGGAGAGACAGAGATCTTTCATCCGCTGGTTCACGCCACTGAACGGCTGCAGCAGCTAGGGCTGGCCAGGCTGAAGCCAGGAGCTTCCTCCAGGTCTCCCATGTGGGTGGCCAGGGCCCAAACACTTGGGCCATCTTTGGCTGCTTTTCCAGGCGTATTAGCAGGGAACTGTATCGGAAGGGGAGCAGCCAGGACTCAAACCAGTGCCCACATGCGATGCTGGCCTTACCCGCTACATGATAGCGCCAGCCCCCTGAGCTCAGTATTAGTGGTTAAGCATTTTGCATTTACAGGAGCCAAGCCACAGCCGTAGACCAAATGACATGGCTGCCTTTGAAGGATAAAAATGCTTCAAGTTCAAGTATTTTAACACTTGACAAGTTGCAGAAAGGAACACGTTCTCTCTGTAGCTTCTAATCTTTCTTTGCTGTTTTCCCCCCTTTGAAAACATCAGATATGAGCCAAAAAGAAGAAATGAAAACACACCCGTTAAGTCAAGTTTCATCTTCTTAAACAATACATAAAATGTAAAATTTTGCATGGGAGGTGAAGAGACCAGCAGAAGAGGATGGTGAAGCTGCTTATACTAAATAATATGAAAGCATCATGAGAAACTAAAATTGTCACCTCCCGCAAGACAATCCCCACTCTGAACAATCTGTATTAGAACTAAAGATATTTAATTATGTGATAACGGTCCTTGTCTTCGGATTCTATTATTGGGGATTATGCCCCATAGAAGCAAATCATTGGTCAATCACAAATGTACTGGAGCGAAAACTACTTTATTAAGGCTGTGATTATTCAAGTGTGGTTTCTAATGTGCCTGCACCTTGATGGGTTCATTTTCAGTGCCTTTAACTTGAACTCCATGGTGCTTCTAATCTATGCAAGTGATTAGCATATCCGTGCACTTAATAACAAATTATTGGTTCTATTACATACTTAAGTCCTTGGCTGTGACCATGTAATTAGATCTCTGGGCGCTTTAAAGGAGAGCAGCTTAGTATAGATTGGGATAACACAATACAGTGCGCTAGTGGGCCTGCCAGTGTGTTCTACAGCCCCAGCACAGGGGTGCCGTGGGCACTCAAGGTGCACCATTGTTGATGGTGGAACTTTTATGCAGGGGCCAATATTGGATTCACCCAAGCTAGCTAGTCAGGATTTCTAATATAAATCGATGACATTTTAAGAAACTCTGAAGCACAATAAATAACAATGTAATTTTATATGAGCTGTTATAAAAAGCTGTCTAGACTCAGTTACTAAAAAGTACACAGCAGCAGCGTGGGCTGAGAGAGCAGAAGAGCTGCTCCTGGTTCCTGCTGTAAGTGTTCATTTAGCACGTGAGGCTTAGCATCACGGCTCGGGTGGCTGTGGGGTCCGCCCCTCAGCCGGGCCTCACTCCCGTGCAGCAGGTCGGCAGAGTGAGTCCCCTCTTCTCTCACTTCTGACGTTATTATCCCTCTTCCTTCTCTTTCTCCTTTCCTTTCTGCTTTTCTCCCAAGCAGTTTTTAAAAAATAATTTAAAAATCCCATCCACATACTGAATTGAATGCCCTCAGGCAAACCTCAAAGTGGATGTTCATTATTCATTTTCAAGTTCTATAGCTCTAATACTTTCTATTTGCTTGAAAAAAATATTTTTTAACAAAATAGACTAAAAACAGCAGCATATCCACACCTGAAATGAACAAAGGTAGTGTGTTTTCTTTGTTTTTTACAGGTTGAGTGGACAGTGAGAGAGAGACAGACAGAAAGGTCTTCCTTTTTTCCTTTGGTTCACCCCCCAATGGCAGGCCCACCACGCTGATCCGAAGCCAGCAGCTAGCTGCTTGTTCCTGGTCTCTCACACAGGTGCAGGGCCCAAGGACTTGGGCCATCCTCCACAGCATTCCCGGGCCACAGCAGAGAGCTGGACTGGAAAAGGGGCAACCAGGACAGAATCCGGCGCCCCAAAAGGGACTAGAACCCAGGGTGCAGGCGCCACAGGTGGAGGATTAGCCTATTGAGCCGCGGTGCCAGCCTAGTGTTTTTATCATTAAAAAATTACGGGGCTGGCGCTGTGGTGCAGCGGGTCAACACCCTGGCCTGAAGCGCTGGCATCCCACATGGGCACCAGTTTGAGACCTGGCTGCTCCACTTCCAATCCAGCTTTCTGCTATTGCCTGGGATAGCAGTGGAAGATGGCCCAAGTCCTTGGGCCCCTGCACCCATGTGGGAGACCCGGAAGAAGCTCCTGGCTCCTGGCTTTGGATTGGCACAGCTCCAGCCATTGCGACCATCTGGGGAGTGAACCAGTGGATGGAAGACCTCTCTCTGTGTCTCTACCTCTCTCTGTAACTCTGTCTTTCAAATAAATAAAATAAACCTTAAAAAATTTATAAAAAATTAATTAGGAGCAACAAACCATTATAGATAAAATGAAAGTTTCTAACTAAATCTTCTCCCACCACTCCCCCAAACATGCATGATGGCTAACCTTGTGTATCCTTCTCATTCTTACTCTATACGTCTACGGCGTGCATATGTGTTATCAACAGTGTCAGTGTGGCTGTTATTATTTTACATCTTAAGTGAACATTCATCCTTCTGTAATTCATTCTTTTCACTCAGCCCTGGGCTCAAGCCATGTGGGCACATAGAGACCCCATTCACTCCTGGAACTGCCCTGTTGTGTCTCACCATACAGACACCGCTCAGCGGGTGATTCCCGTGTGGAAGGCCATTCAAGCTGTTTCCTACTTGTTGATACTTCAGGTGATGCTGCAACTTCATGGGAGGCTTGTGGATTCGACTCTGTAGGTGTGGCCCAATTGCTCAGCAACGTGGCTGCAACCAATTTATACCCATCCCCACCCCACTCTGCAGGAGCTCCCAACGTGCACTCCATTCAGCCACACATTTCCATTCAGTCTCATCCGCCTTTTTGATTTCCACTGAGACTACGGGAGTCGCCTGGGGCTGTAACTTTCCTTCCCTGACACGGGGGAGGTTAGGCACGTGCTCAGCTGGTGCGGACTATGCAGCCGTCCTGGACACCTGCTGGGCTCTCTCCTTTGCTTTCCATCAGGTGGTCTGCTTCTTCTTGTGAATGTGTAGTTCTTTGTATATTTTGAATATATTCCTTCACCTGCTTGATTGGTCACAAATATGCTTTCCTAGCCTGTCACTAGTGTTTGAACCCTTTCTTAGCATCCACAGATGTTTTCCGCGTTGCTAACCTCGGATGGACCCATTTTTCAATTTGAGTTCAGTTTCTTTATGTCATGTCTGAGAAATCCTGTCTGTCCCTAAGGTTATAAAAATATTGTGAAGTTTTGTGTTTCACAGAGGGATCTTCAGTCGCATCAGGATGTATGTCCATGCAGTGGGCAAGATGATTTGGTTTCATTTTCTTCTGTTTGGGTAGCCAGCTGTCCCAACAGCCTGATGTGTGGGACCACTGTCACATCCCAGGTCCCCAGTATGTCTGGGGTGGCATCTGGGCTTTTTATGTAGTGCCATTTTGAGGGGTATTTTTTCCCTACTCTTTTACCTATTTTATCACACCACTGTCAGAGGATAGTAAGTCCAAGAGGTAGTTATTTGACTTCACACACATTCACATGAAAAGCTGTGGTTATTTTTTCAGGGAAGGGCGTTGATGGAGGTGGGGACTGCACGTTTCTCTAGATGTGGTTTAGTAAATGTTAACAAATTAGATTAGAAGGCGGAGGGGTGTGGATGCCCAGCACCTACCATGTGCCAGCTGTGTTCTGGGCTGAACTTATGAACGCATTGACCGTCCTCAGTAGCGCTTAGAAATCAGTGTTTCCGGGCTCCTGTTTTGCAGGAGAGACAACCAGAGGCCCAGAGGAGTTCAGTTATTTGCTCAAAGCCCCGTGGTATGTGTGTAGGGCAGAGGGTGGGGGAGCTGGAATGGGCAGCAGAACTGGGTCTGATGCCCAAGCTTGTCTGTCCTCAGAGACCTTGACCTCTATTTTGCCACAAAAATGGCAGAGTGTCGAGCTGAACCGGGCCATCTCCCTGCAAAACCAATGCTTCTCACAGGGGGAAGCCATTTCACTGCCATGCACTGAGTTCAGGGCTGAGGCTGGATGGTGACCTTCAACAAGCTCACATTTGCAGAGCATCTGTCACCAGGCACCAGGCAGTGTACACGCAGGATCTAGTTACTGCAACAACAGTCTCGCAAAGCCAGGGGTTATCTGTAGCCTGAGCTACAGAGAGGGTGGGCGTCTAAGAGTCACCTGCCACGCAGATGCGCTCCCAGCGCTGCTGCTACTTCTGTGCCTCCAGGCTGCAGGCTGGATTCCAGCTCCTTGGACAGACGCCCTCATGCAACAATTGCCTGCAGACTGACCCACAGAGGCCCCGCATAGGGCTTGACCCCAGGTTGTTCTGATCCCTAAGCCTTGTTCTGTTTCTCCTACATCCCATTGTTTGAGACGAGTGCCTCCCAAGCTTTCTAGTTCCAGACCATTTGATTGACGTGAGACCAAAGCCTGAGTCCCACCCATTTCAGCCTTTTAATGGAAGACAGACCAGATAATGAGAACTGGATTTTTATCTGGAGACGTATATGATTTATTTAGTGGCAGCTGTGGTTAATTCATATTTGAACCACGGTGCATACCAGGTCATGCAGTCTATTCATTAGGGAAGAAAAATAAGTTGAAGGAGAGAGACCAACTAGCATCACGCTGGGCCTCTTAGAAGAGGAGGGAATGGAGTTCTCTTGAGAACTGATTGTAACGAATGCATGGTGCTGATCTTAAGTTTATGAATCACTAGTGGCCGGACCTGCGTGCGGGTGCACAGGAATGACAGCTGATGAGGAGTCGCATTTTGTGACTGGCTCACAGCCCCCGGGGCCTCATTTGAGAACCACTTCCTTAATTGAAAAGTCCGCCCGACCATGTGGGCGTCCTCTGGACTCCCCGTGCACATCCTAGTATGGGAACGTCCAGGAGTGTTTGCTGCCGACTGCACTCCTGAGCTGGTCCCCATTCTTTCCAGATGTGGACATCTCTGAACTGTGTCCCCATGATAGCAGCTCCGCCAGGCACCCCAACCGCAGCCACAGATCCGAGAGGCCTGCAGCCCCCTCCCATGCCTGGGGAGCTAATCCGAATGTGGAACTCGAAGAGGCTACAATGACCCGGATCGGATTATCCTTTCAGAAACAACACAGCAGTTGTTATAACCACGCCAGAAATGCGGTAAGCTCAGAAGAGTTGAAACCAATAACTTGACTGACGTTCTAGGAGAACGTTC
Organism: Sylvilagus floridanus; assembly: GCA_949820135.1. Lineage (NCBI taxonomy): Eukaryota > Metazoa > Chordata > Mammalia > Lagomorpha > Leporidae > Sylvilagus > Sylvilagus floridanus. The sequence goes on from OX463244.1 coordinate 166,696,978, forward strand.
CGCATGTCTTAAATCCAGGTGGTGGTCTCGGAAGACCGTGTCTGGTAGCTGAATGAGGCCAAGAACAAAAAGTGCCCTTCAGGGAGAAACAGAGAAGCGGTAGCCACCCACTCTGCATTCTCGACTCCTCCTGGCTGAGCCGCTCCTGGCTCACACTTGATCTAGTGACGACATTGGCTGCAACGTTGCTTTTTCTTTTTTTAGGATTTCTTTATTTATTTGAAAGTCGGAGTTACACAGAGAGAGGAGAGGCAGAGAGAGAGAGAGAGAGAGAGAGAGGTCTTCCATCCATTAGTTCACTCCCCAATTGGCTGCAATGGCCGGAGCTGTGCCAATCCAAAGCCAGGAGTAAGGAGCTTCTTCCATGTCTCCCACGTGGGTGAAGGGGCCCAAGGACCTGGGCCATCTTCTACTGCCATCCCAGGCCATAGCAGAGAGCTGGATGGGAGGTAGAACAGCCGGGTCTCTAACTGGCACCCACATGGGATGCGGGTGCCTCAGGCCAGGGCGTTAACCCACTGCGCCACAGCGTGGGCCCCAGTCCACGTTGCTTTTGACCTGGCCTCATGTCAGCCTGCTTAGCTGGTTTCTCGAGTTCAGTATCTGGCCTTGCTTTAATGAAAAGGGCAGCAAAATGATGAGCTTTGCTCCCACCCCCTGGGCAGAGGATCAACACTTGTGTTTGCTATTTGGAGAGGGGCTCATCTTGGCTTTCTGTGGTCCCCACTGTGGCCGAGGGGGGAGCGCGTAGCACCGGAGTTCAGTGACATTTGGTGACCCCAGGATCCACCCTCAGGCTCCCATAATGGCTCCCTTTCTGGCCTTGGCTTGCTGCTGCTGGCTTTTCTGGGCTTTTTTTTTTTCCCACTCTGGCCGGATCCCAGCTGTGTTCTAGGCAACAGCACAGCTGCATGGAGCTTGGCACTTGTTTCTTTCCTTAGCTGGCGAGTTGTGGCTAAAGCTGGTAGAAGCTGCTTCCTTGGACACCATTAGCAGGGTCGCATTCCTCAGGCAAACGTCAGCCCTTCGCTCTCCTTGTCTGCAGCAGGGCGACCCAGAGCTCCCGACAGCACTCGGCTGGCGAGCCCCGAGCTGGTTCCCGGCAGTCGGCACTAACATTGGACATTTCTGTTACTACCTTTGCCCCATCCCCTGAACTCCTGTCTCACCAAAGACATAAAAAGAAGTAAAACCAAATCCATCTCTACTAATGTGGACAACTCCCGGTTTTACTGTTTTGGCCATTAAACTGTAAACAGGCAAAATGAGGCAATGATTCATCTTGCCAAGTCCACTCACCAGAATTTTGTTGGCAAGCTGTAGCTCACGTGGACTAATGATGGGATTTCATCACTGGGAGGGATTTGAAACTGTAGTCCACACAGTGGATGCTTGAATGTTCTCTAGGCACCAGTGGCTCTGAAACCTGGTTGCACCTTGGGATGACCAAAGGTACCTGCTTGGAAGAAAAAAACCATTCGGCCTCCCCCCCCCTGAAATCTCAGCCCCTCCTGAGATCTCTTCTCCAGACTGGCCCTCCTCCCACTCCTGCAGTTTGGGATCTGTGTGCTTGGGATCTGGCCTTCTCCCGGCAGGCTTCCTCTCCTGAGGATGGAGGTGACTTTGGGCTTCAGAATACAGCAATTCTAAGTCCTAACGCATGCCTTCCTGGCTGTGTGGGTTGGGATCCTGCGCCTGGCGTTCAGCAAGTGGGGGTGATGCTCCTGAGAGCACCGCTGCCACAGGTCAGTGTCCATCTACCCACCGCAGCCCCCGGGTCAGTGGCCATCCACCCACTGCAGCCCCCGGGTCAGTGCCCATCCACCCACTGCAGCCCCCGGGTCAGTGCCCATCTACCCACCGCAGCCCCCAGGTCAGTGCCCATCTACCCACCGCAGCATCCGGGTCAGTGTCCATCTACCCACTGCAGCCCCCAGGTCAGTGCCCATCTACCCACCGCAGCCCCCGGGTCAGTGGCCATCCACCCACTGCAGCCCCCGGGTCAGTGCCCATCCACCCACTGCAGCCCCCGGGTCAGTGCCCATCTACCCACCGCAGCCCCCAGGTCAGTGCCCATCTACCCACCGCAGCATCCGGGTCAGTGTCCATCTACCCACTGCAGCCCCCAGGTCAGTGCCCATCTACCCACCGCAGCCCCCGGGTCAGTGCCCATCTACCTGTTGCTCTGTCCAATGCCCAATGCAGTCCATGGTGTGTGTGTGTGTGTGTTTGTCCTTACAGCACATCTCTGTTCAGAACCTCATTTTTTTAAAAGATTTATTATATCTATTTGAAAGAGTTACAGAGAAAGAGAGATCTTCCATCTGCTGGTTCATTCTCCAGATGGCTGCAATGACCAGGGCTGGGCCAGGCTGGCTAGGAGCTTCATCTGGGTCTCCCATGTGGGTGGCAGGGGCCCAGACACTTGGGCCATCTTCTGCCGCTTTCCCACACATGTCATCAGGGAGCTGGATCAGAAGTGGAGCAGCCAGAACATGACCCAGATACCCAATGGGATGCTGCATCACAGGTGGAGGCTTTACTCTGCACCACAGTTCGGCCCCAGAACTACCTCCTTTCAAGTGCTCAGGAACTGTCTGTGGCAGCCTGTCGGGTGGCACAGGTTTAAAAACCCGTGTGCTCCAAAGCTGGGTTGCAGCCTTTCCATGCCCAGGAAGCCCACTGCTTCTGCCTCTGCCCTTGAAAAGTTGCTCATTGAAGGACAGACTGAGGTCAGAAGCACAGTTCTCACACAGCTGTGACATTAAATCCTGAGAGACTGATTCAGTCATTCAGAGTCACTCAACTTCAAGGACAGGTCCTGCCTTCCAGGAGCTTGGCTCCCTAGAGCTGCCACATCATGGCAGTTATCTTGTACATAACATATTGAGGGGGCCAGCACTGTGGCATAGCATCGAACGCTGCCACTTGCAGTGCCGCCATCCCATGTGGGCACCAGTTCGAGTCCCGGCTGCTCTACTTCCTATCCAGCTCTCTGCTATGGCCTGGGAAAGCAGTAGAAGATGGTTCAAGTCCTTGGGCCCCTGCACCCATGTGGGAGACCTGGAAGAAGCTCCTGGCTCCTGGCTTCAGATCGGTGCAGCTCTGGCTGTTGTGGCCAGTTGGGGAGTGAACCAGAGGATGGAGGACCTCTCTCTCTCTCTGCCTCTCTTTTTCTTGCTATGTAATTCTGACTTTCAGATAAATAAATCAATTTTAAAAACATATATGTTGAGGGGACCTGTCATGCTCTCGCCCGCTGACAACAGAAATCCTCCTGGAGGCTGGCTACGCGCTGCCGTGCACCGTCCTGCCCCGCTTCCCCACACTCCCAGGTCCCTGGCTGTCACGTTCCCGGACGTCTTAGATGAGTCCATTCTTTCTTTGGCTGGGAGTGGCTGGGCTGATGCAGTTACAAGCAGAGACAGCATCTGTGACGAGCCCAGAGGAAGGGGTGACGGTCCAGAGAGTGTGCCTACATCCCATATCCATACCCCCAGAGCAGAAGTCTCGCAGGAGGCTTTGGAACCTCAGGAAGGATGGAAAAATGTGGGCCTTACCATATCCAGTTCTCAAACTTGGTTGTACATTAGACTCACCTGGCAAACTGATAGAACCCTCAAGGTCCAGCTGGCTTCCCAAATTCATTTAAACCAGAATCCCCGTATGGAGGACTCTGACATCAATATGATTAAAACTGCCCTTGATAATGTGATGTAGATATTTTTATTGTTATTTATTTATTTGGAAGGTAGGGTGACAGAGAAAGAGACAGAGAGATGGTCCACCTGTTGGCTCACTTCCTAAATGGCTACAACAGCCAGGTCTGGAGTAAGCCAAAGCCAGGAGCCAGGAACTCCATCCTGGTCTCACACATGAACAGCAGGGGCCCAGGCATTTGGGCATCTTCGCCTGTCTTCCTAGGTGCATGAGCAGGAAGCTGGATTGGAAGAGGAGTCGCCAGGATTCTAACCAGCACTCCCATACAGGACCCTGGCATCATAAGGGTGGACACCAACCACAGAGGGTAGAATTTCTCTTCCCCACTGTGGGTCATATACTCGAATGTTCCCCAGCCTCTCTGTGTTCAGCTGGTCTTTAGACTGTGACCTTTCCTGTCTGATTCGTGGGAAGATCCCTGTTTCCCATAAGGGAAGAATGCTGAGGATACAAACAGGCTTTGACCGGGCTCCCGCCCAGTCTGTTGGCACTAGGTCACACCTTTTTTGTCCAGTCACATTTTGACATGGTTGTCCATGTGTCAATCATGCCTGTGCAATGAAGTCTCATAAAAGCCCCAGAGAGCCCCAGGCTAGCAGAACACGGGGAGGCCCCTGGAGGGGGGTGCACCAGGACAGGGCATGGCAGGATCGCGCCCCTAGTCCAGTGCATCTCTTCATCCTCATCCTTACAAGAAACTGGCAGATGTCAAGCAGTGGTTCACCGGGTATTGGCAACCCGAGTCATGAAACCCAGGAGGAGGTTGTAGGAACCTGGAGGCGGGGAGGGGACAGTCTTAGGGACTGAGTGCCCAACCTGTGGGCTCTGAAGCCATCGGCAGGTAGAGAGTGTCAGAACTGAACTGCATTAGAGGACCCCAACGGTGCCCACTGCGGCAGCATTGCTTGCTCACTTGCTGGGTGAGGAACTCTGCCCCCCCCCCCCCCCCCCCCGGCCTGGTGTCAGGAAATGCGGTGTGAGTACTCACACAGTAGGAGAAACAAATTTGAAGTTGGGTTTTCTATTCCCCGGGGGTTGCCGATGCAGCTAGGGTTGAAAACCGGCGGCCTTGAGAAATGGTTCTACCTCACCCCTACACAGCTCACCTGGGAGTCTCATTAGGATGCAGAGTCAGGCATGGCGGTCCAGGGTTCGGTTGGGGTCCTGCGTTTCCAATGAGCTCCCAGGTGATGCCCTTGATGCTGGCCTAGAAAGCAGCAAATCTGGATTCCAAGGGACCAGGAGAGCCTGGGTTGTGTGAGGCCCCCAGAGGCGGGGAAGACTAAAGACTACTTGCAGCCTGGGGGACGAGAGCAGGTCCGGGGGGAGGAGGAAGGGCGGGGCTGGGGCACGAAGGGTAGGCGGGATCTCAGAGGGGGACAGGGCAGGAGTGCTTTGGGACTGGAAACAACCGTGTCTTGTCCCCATAGAGAGGAAACAAAAACAACAAATGGTTGGGTAGACGCTGGAAAAGGTGAACCAGAAAAAAGCGTGGAGCTCAGAAAGCATGCATGGAACGCGGCCCGAGTTGCCCTTGGAAAGCTGTGCAGGTTTCTGACTCCCAGTGCTGCTTCCAGGAAACATCTAGAGACAGCAACAGACCCAGACAATTATGCATCAAGGGTTTTGCAGACAGAGGGGTTTGGGACGTGAAAATGGATAAGTAGAGTCAGCTGGTTTGGGGAAATACTGAAGTTCTGACTTCAGCTGCTGCTGCTGGGGAGGGTGGGGGGCGGGGAGAGAAGGGGAGGGAGGAGTGGGACGAGGAAGAAATCCACAAACTCAAAGTAGCCAAAAGTACTGAACAACCACCTCTCTTGGAAAGAAAATTCTAATTCCCCAGTGCGGTCTTCCCTGTCACATTATCACTATGAGCTAGGTCCAAAATCCCTAGTTAATACAATGGAGATCTTGTTGTTTCCCCCTAAGCCCTTGAATATCTCAGTGCCTCTGCCTTCAAGCCTTTGAGCGCCTTGGGATTAGGACATGTCATCTTGTTCCTGAGCCAGTCTCCCATCAGCCTCCCACGCTGCTTGCCTCCTCCATCCACACAGATCCTGAGCACACGGACCACGTCCCACGTCCCACCACACTGCCCTCATGAGATGACAGGCAGGGCTTGGTCTGCCTGAAAGCTATCCTCCCCAGCTTGCACCCTGCCCTCCGCCTCACCCTTGCTTGCACTCCGTGCACTCACAGCATACATACTCACTTTGGACTAGGTGGTGTCTTTGCATGGCAGTTGTCTGAACCCATTCCCAAGTCAGAAATGCCCCCTGCTGTGGCCTGACTGTGTGTCCCTCCAAAGTCCATGTGTTGAAACCCCACCCTCCACGCTGATGGTATTGGGATGGGAGACTTTGGGGGAGATTAGCTCATACGGGGTCCTTCCTCAGTGAGGGATTCATGCCCCCTATAAAAAGACCTGGGGGGTCCTTCTGCACCGTCTGTCATGTGAGGATGCCACAAGGCGGCACCGGCCATGGGGAGCAGCCCCGCACTAGACACCTAATCTGCCTTGATTTTGCACATCTCAGCCTGCAGAAACATGAGCAGAAAGTTTCATTTCTCTTCGTTCTTTAAGATATTTATGTATTTAAAAGGCAAGGTAACCGAGAAAGAGGGAAGGACAGAGAGAGAGAGAGAGATTCCATCATGTTTCACTCCCCAAATTGCCGCACAGCCTAAGCCAGGAGCCTGGAACTCCATTGGGGTCTCCCACGTGGGTGGCAGGGGTTCAAGCACGTGGGCCCTCCCCTGCAGCTTTCCTGGGCACATGAGCCCGGAGTGTAGCAGTCAGGCCTTGAACTGGCGCTCACGTGGGATGCCATGTCACAGGAAGCAGCTTGCTCACTGCCCCGCTGCACGGCCCAGCCTAAGTTTCTGTTGTTTATAAATGACCCAGCCTAAGGTGTTTGATGACCGCTGCCTGACTGGACTAATGCATGCACCGTACATGCACAGGGCTGGGCAAGCCCCACCACCCATGCCAGAAGCCGAAAGGGAGCCTATTCTTGCTGTAGTCCTGGTCCCAAGATGACTTTGTTGGCTTGTCTCAGAGTAGCAGGTCAGAGGTGCTCACCGAGGCTGTGACAAGGTGGGGGATGAAGAAGCAGAGAGAGGAAGTTGCCCTTGCAGTAAATCTGCTTAAGCTGGCGTCTGTTGTGTTCAAGGTCAATGCCGGGAAGGCAGCCAGGGATGGGGTTCCAAAGTCTGTGTGATTGCCAAGTCCACACCTCCTCTGTCCTCCCCCGAGAGCCTAAGGTAGGGTCACCCAGAATTCGGGAACTGCACCCAGGGCACCCTGGGCCAGCTGGCTGGTTGGCTAAGGTTAGCCCTTGGACTTGGAAGAGTTTTGGGCTCTGTGTGGCTGTGTGTCGTTGCCGGAACACGTCCTGGAGAGAAGGCAGGCCCCACGAGTGCCTGTCCCGGAGACAGCTGCTGAAATGAAAGGCCCTCAGAGGTCAGACTCCAGGGAAGTGGTGAGTTTACGACAGTGGCTCAGCCAGCACATTTGCATGGAGTTCAGAGGTCGGTTCACCAGGAAGCACCGTTTGCCCTGGGAGACCTTGACCAATGAATAGTCACAGAATCGTATGTGTTTATTTCATGTTACAAACTTTTTAAAATTTTATTTTTGTTTACTTGCGAGACAGATGGGGCTCTCCACTGGTTCACTAGTTCACTCCTCAAATGCCTGCAATGGTCCCAGGCCAAGGCCAGGCACTCAACCCAAGTCTCCCAGTTGGGTGGCAGGAGCCCAGTTATCTGAGCCATCACCACTGCCTTCTGGTGGCTTCACTGGCAGGAAGAACCAGGAGCTGGAGCAGGGACTCTAACCCAGGGACTTTGATGTGGGATGTCAGTGTCTTAGCCAGCTTCTTAACCACTAGCCCAAACACCTGCCCCCAAGATTTTTTTTAAAGATTTACTTACTGATTTATTTGAAATAATTAGAGAGAGGGAGAGACAGAGATCTAGGAGCAAGGAGCCAGGAGATTCTTCTGGCTCTCCCAAGGGAGTGCAGGGGCCCAAGCACTTGGGCCATCTTCTGCTTTCCCAGGTGCATGAGCAGGGAGTTAGATGAGAAGTGGAGTAGCTGGGACTCAAACCAGTGCCCCTCAGGGATGCCGGCGCTGCAGGCCGTAGCTTAACCCACTGAGCCACAGCATTGGCCCCAAGATTTTTTTTCCATTGTATTAGATTAAGTGCTTCTCTCTTTTTTGACATCCCCTCTTACCAAGTGATGGGTGTTAGGTTTTGGGGAGCTCTGCTGAGGGGTCCTTGGGCTTGGAACACATGTAGTTTGGGGTGAATGGAATATTTCCAGTTGCTTCCTTGGCTGGCCAGGCTGCTGCTGGCCCCGTTGGCGTGGAAAATGCACAAACCCCTCACAGGGCACTCTTAGGAAGGAAGTGTCAAATTATCTGTGAACAGCGGGGCTCCAGAGGAGCTAATGGGAAACCCTGAAAAGGACGGGAACTAGCGCTCACAAAAGGGGAGGAGCTGGCGCAGCACACCCTGTCTACACAGAGAGGAGCCTACCTTGGATCCCTTGTTCTCTACTCCAGAATTATGGTCTGACTGGAAACTCCCTCGGCTTGGAAGCTGCAGCGAGGTTGGGACCTCGAGCGTATAATGGATACTGGTTACGCGTGGAGAGGACGTGGAGGGGTGTATGTAGGAACGAGCCAGCAGGAATGAGGAGTATTGCAGAGAAGAGGGGAACCCCCACCCCCACCCCGGGAGACCCTTCTTCCTGCCCCACACCATGCCTGTGGAACCTGGCACCGCCAATAAATGCAGCCCCTCTCACCTCCGTGGGGTTTGTGTTTCGTTTTGTTTTGTTTTTGCTGCCTGGGAATCCCTCAAGGGCAAGGTCTTATTGATGAAGTTTGCATCGGCAGCACTTGGCACAGTGCCTGGCCCTGAAGTAGGCCCTCAAGAAATGTGTGCTGGGTTTAATTACAATATCATGTAGGTCCTGTGACCGCTCCGACACCCGGTGCTTTGCTGCTTCACGAAGGTTAATAACAATCAGGTGCTCTTGTAATAAAAGGCTTTGGTAGAAAACCAGCCGAGGGGATTCTGGGACCACAGAGCCTTTCTCCTGCGCTGCTGATGCCACGGAGTGTGGACAGATACGTCCACGTGGCTGAGGCTGGCGTCTGCGGGGGTCACAGCAGAGGCCAGGGCGGCAGGATTTGTGTCCTGGGGAAACAGACACGGGATGAGAAGAGTGTTGGCAGGAGGACAACAAAAGGAAAAAAACAACTGCACTGAAATCGAATCCCTGTCATCACACTGAAGTAAAATTACACTTGAAGATGTAAACACAGGGGTGGGCGTTGTGGCTCAGCAGGGTAAGCTGTCTGCATCCCATACCACAGTGCCTGGGATCAAATCCTGTCTCCTCACTTCTGAAACAATTTCCTGCCAATGAGGACTCTGGGATGCAGCAAAAGATGGCTCAAGGCTGGCGCCGCGGCTCACTAGGCTGATCCTCCGCCTGAGGCGCCAGCACCCCGGGTTCTAGTCCTGGTCGGGGCGCCGGATTCTGTCCCCGTTGCCCCTCTTCCAGTCCAGCTCCCTGTTGTGGCCCGGGAGTGCAGTGGAGGATGGCCCAAGTGCTTGGGCCCTGCACCCGCGTGGGAGACCAGGAGAAGCACCTGGCTCCTGGCTTCCGATCAGCGCGGTGTGCCGGCCGTGGCGGCCATTGCGGGGTGAATCAACGGCAAAAGGAAGACCTTTCTCTCTGTCTCTCTGTCTCTCTCTCTCATTGTCTATAAATCTACTTGTCAAATTAAAAAAATGGCTTTTGTTACTTCGAAGTGGTTTTGGATGTATAGAGTTGTGGCAGTAGTACAGGGAGTTCCCAAATAACCCCTCACCTGTTTCCTGTCTTCACAGAGGCCAGCATGCTTGTTACAACGAATGAATCAATATCGACGTTTGATTATTAACTGACATCTGCAGCTGACTCTTACTTCCTTGCTTTTTACCTTACTTCCTTGCTTTTCCGTCCCGGGGTCCCAGCCCGGACATGGCCTTGTGTGCAGTCTTGGTGTCTCTTAGGCTGCTCTTGGCTGTTTCCGGTTCTCAGACTTGGTTCCTGGTGACCTTGATATTCTCTGGAGCCCTGTTGGGAATCCTGGAGAATGTCCTTGGGTAGGGTCTGTCTGAAGCACTCCTCATGGGTGGTCTGGGGTTGAGCACTTTGGAGGCGAAGGCACAGGGGTAAGGGGGTTATCATTACCTCATGGGGTACGTGACTGCTCCCTCGTCATGGTGAGAACTGGCTGGGCATAAGGTTGGCTCAGTCTCTCGCCTGTAGAGAAAGTATAGCCACCATGTGTACCTGTTGAAAGACGGCTGCTTCCAACTCCAGGCGAGTTTGCAAAAGACTCTGAGCATTCAAATGGAAGTTGGTTTCCAAATCGGTTCAATAAATCCTTGGCAACAGGACTGCTGAGTCTTCTACCTGGCCTATGTGTAGCTTGGTAAAGAAACTGCTAAACCCAAAATGACTGTACTGCGTTGCATTCCTACCAGTAACGAAAGTTGCTCCATACCCTTGCGAGCAATGGCTATAGTCAATTTTTCAGATTGTAGCCACTCTAACAGGTGTACAGAGGTAGGTCATTATCTTAATTGGGGTGATTATTTTTTAATACGGTACTTTATGCCAAAAACAGTATTACAATATTAAACCACATGGAAATAGAATATAAAAAGTATCAAAATGAATTAAACCAAATGGACAGAAAATGGATATTGCCAGGTACCTGGAGTGATTTATGATTGCACTTCTACATTAAATTTGATTTTACGTTGCAAATACAGTCTCTTTCATCCTTGGAAAGGAAATATACAACGTTATTTCAAGTTTTCCTGGCTCCAAATTGAAGTAGAAAATTATCTTGTGAAGTTGGAACTAATAGGCATTGGCTGTTACCAAAGGCCTCGCCTTGGGCCAGGATCAGGCTTGCATCCACTTGCTACAGGCAGAAACTCCCCGGAGGCTGCGCTCTGCCAGCTGCTCTCAGCGTCCAGGTTTGCTGGAACAGTGACTGGAAGCATCGCTGGGCCCTGCGCTGAAGAGTCTTAGAACAGGTGCAGGGGGGAGGGCGTCTCAAACCCTGAGAAATGCAGGGGAATGGAATGGAGTGGAGAACATGCAGCCACCGTGCCGCTTGGTGATGGCCTGTCCCGTTTCTCCCAGTGCTTCCCAGACCTGTTCTGCTGTGGCCAATGCCAGAGAGAAAACCCACACCCCACACCCCAGCAAGCCCAGCCAGGTTCTCTCTAACCTGAATGCCTTACTTCTTGTTTTGCTCTACAGAGTTCTGTGGAGGAGAGTCTGACTTCTTAAAATATATAAATTTATTCTTTGAAAGTCAATTACAGAAAAGGAGAGACAGAGAGATCTTCCATCCACTGGTCTACTGGCCCCCAAAGCCACAATGGCCCGGAGCTGGGCCAATCTGAAGCCAGGAGCTTCCTCTGGGTCTCCCATGTGGGTTCAGGGCCCAAGCACTTGGGCAGCCCTCCGCTGTTTTCCCAGGCTGTTAGCAGGAAGCCAGATCAGAAGTGGAAAAGCTTGACGGTGCCGAGGCTCAATAGGCTAATCCTCTGCCTGCGGCGCTGGCACCCCGGGTTCTAGACTTGGTCGGGGCGCCAGATTCTGTCCTGGTTGCCCCTCTTCCAGGCCAGCTCTCTGCTGTGGCCAGGGAAGGCAGTGGAGGATGGCCCAAGTGCTTGGGCCCTGCACCCCATGGGAGACCAGAAGAAGCACCTGGCTCCTGGCTTCGGTTCAGCGCGGTGTGCCGACCACATTGGCCATTGGGGAGTGAACCAACGGAAAAAAGCAAGACCTTTCTCTCTGTCTCTCTCTCTCTCACTGTCCACTCTGCCTGTCAAAAAATAAATTAATTAGATTAAAAAAAAATAGAAGTGGAGCAGCTGAGACCCGAGCTGGCGCTCATATGGGATGCGGGGGCTGCAGACGGCTGCTTAACCCACTGTGCCACAGCACCGGCCCTGTCAGGTACGGTGTTCCGTCTCTGCAGATGGGGACTGCTGCACGTGAGAGAGTCTGTAGCTCTGGGTTCTCTTTGACAGCAACTTCTCTTGCTTACACCTGTGGAGTGGAGCCAGGTGTTTGGGATGAATGAGTACAATGAGCCATGACTCCTTCACCTGGAAGGCAAAGGGGCAGAAACATTTGCGATTAGATTTCAGGCTCCCTTCCCCCATCTGGCCTGAAGATAGGAGAGCAGCGGAAGGGGTGGGGTGGCGTCTGCCTAGGCTGAGGCAGCCAGCAAGCTGCTGCATTGCACGCAGCCACTCTGCAGAGCATGCGGCTAGTAAAACACGGCTCACGTGGAACACGGCTCTCAGCCAGCTAGCCAAGGAGCCTCACCGTGTCGGTAGCTGTTCCCACAGGAAGACGGTGACGCTGTCTCCAGAGTGTCCGTCTGAGATGCGTTTCGTTGAGGGAAGCAGCCGATGAGTCTTTGGTTTGCGTTTTCATGCAACTGACAAGGGAAAATGCGTGGCCTAAGTTTCGGAAGTGGGTTCCCCTCGGAGCCCTGTGACAATGCAGCCGGGAAGCCTGACTTCATTCACCTCTGGGTGGGGCTCTCCAGGGGACTTCCCTGGTGTGCACCCCTCGTTCAGATCCCAGGACGCTGCATTTCCCACGCACGTCTGTCATGGCTCGCAAGGGCCACTCTTAGGCTGGCAAGGCTTCTAGAACTTGGGGCATTTCAGACAACCGTTGCATGAGCTAAACTGTTTTTTTCCATGTCCTCACTCCCAGCACTCAGACTTGCAGGATGCTAGGACGTGGTCTATCTGGAGCCAGCATCAGCTCCCACATTTAAGGGCTTGGTCGCAGGAGGTTGCCCCCGTGTCACAGGGCACCTGGCTGTAAACAGGGGCTTCCCAGGACCCCCTCCCTGAGGTTCCAGCATTGGCTAGAACTCCTCACAGACATCGGGGAAGCACTTTGTATTTACTGGTTTATTAGAAAGGATGTGGATGAACAACCAGATGGAGAGATGTGTGGGGTAAGGCGAGGGAGGGGCCCGCGTGCAGGAGCTCTGGGGTGGGCTCACTAGCCCAGACCCGCTCTGAGCCCCACCTGTCAGGGACTTCTGTGGCAGCTTCGTCATGTAGGGATTATTGATTAGTGTGGTCTGCAGCCCCCTGCCCCTCTGGAGGATGGGGATTGGGGGATAGGCTGAAATTTCCAGTCGTCTAAGCGTGGCCTGGAGTTTCTAATCACCAGACCAAATGCGAATCCACCTGACGGGGCCCACAGCACAGCTTAGTAGCACAGTGTCCTACAGAGCGTCAATGGTTCCCCCGTGGTCTCTGCTGCCCCTGCCCAGCATCACATGAGAGATCAGACCACCTACCACCAGCCCCAGAAAAGATGCAGTTGGAAGTACAGCTCCTACTGAGTGCACATCTCTTTGGTGCCATCACTGAGCCAATAAATCGTAAGTCTAGCTATCGGAAGTTGAGGACCGTGTGTATGTTTTATTGTCATCCCTTTTCATGTGCTTCATCCCCATAATCAGCAGTTAGCACATCCCACTCACAGCGAGCCAGTGTGATGATATTTCAATTGCCACATGATGGATTAAACAGGTAAAACTAAAAATAGAGAATGCATCTGAGAAAACAAAAATACTTCCTCATTAGGGACCATCTCACGTCAGAAGGAGCGAGGGTTTGGGAGTGTAGTGGTGCTGGTTGTCACAGCTGTCAGAATTCAGGAGGAAAATGTCAGAGGTCACATCCTGTAAAGCCATGAAATGGTGAAGCAGACAGGGGCAGGGAGGGGGACTGCCGGGTGACCTGGTGTTAGTTTGAAGGAGCAAGATGGAGGTTCCCGGGTCCACAGCAAATATGGGAGGGAACACGGTGTAAGGAAGAGGCCATCAGAATAAACTGGAAAGTAACAGCCTGCCCAAAAGTATTCAGACTTTGTTTTTCATCTCCCCAGTACTCCTCTACTGGATGGGTTTGGCTGTAAACCACCAGCTGGGACTCCAGCAATAGAGGAAAAGACGGTGAAATCCAGAGGTGTGGCCAGAAATCAAGAGCCCCAGTGCTCATCTCTCTACTCATGGCTTCCTGTCCTCTCACTGGAGCGGACCGAGCTGCCCAGAGCAGAGTGGGTGTGAGGACTGAACGTGATGGTATGTATGTAGCTGGGTACAGACCAGCCCAGAGCGCCCCAGCAAACTCGCTGTGAGACGGTAGTCCGCGGTGGACTTTGCAGGTGGGCTGAGGCTGCGCTGAGCTCCTCCGCAGATGCCTGACTGTGGAAGTGCTCGCCGTGTGCTCTCTGGGAGCCGGGAGCCCACATGGAAGGGAAGCAAACTCTAGAAGTCTTTGCAAGCAAGGCCCGCGGCTCACGCGGAACACGGCTCTTGGCCAGTTAGCCAAACCCAACCCTGGCTGGGGCTGCATCGGGCCACTTCCAGGGCCAATGATTCAGAAGTGTAGGGTCACGTGAAGACTTTGTTCAGTATTTCTTCAAGTTCAACAGTGATTTCATCAGAAGCAGATCTCTTAAGTATTGTGACGAGTAACTGTGTTTTGAGTCACTACATGACTGTTTTTATACTTCTGAATATTTTTTAAAACTTTTTTAAGACTTATTTTATGTGAAAGGCAGAATTAGGAAAACAGGGAGAGAGAGACCTTCCATCTGCTGGTTCACTCTCCAAATGGCTGCAACACCTGGCTGGCCAGGCTGAAGCCAGGAGCTTCTTCCGGGTCTCCCACATGGGTACAGGGGCCCAAGCACTCGGGCCATCTTTCAATGCTTTCCCAGGCACATTAGCAGGGAGCTGGATCAGCAGTGGAGCAGCCAGGACTCAAACCAGCATCCATGTGGAATGCCAGCATCGCAGGCAGTGGCTTTATCCGCTACACCACAGCACCGGCCCTGAGATTTGTTTAATGATTTATGTGAAAGGCAGAGCTACAGAGACAGAAGATGTCTCATCCACTGGATGACCCCAAAAGTCGGGGCTTGACCAGGCAAAAGCCACAAGCCTGGCACTCCATCCTGGCCTCACACATGGGTGTCATGGCCCCAAGCACTTGGGCCATCATTCCCTGCCTTCCCATGGACATTAGGAGGAAACTGGATTGAAATCGAGCAGCCAGACCTCAAACTGGCACTCCAAAATGAGAAGCTGGTATCCCAAGACATGGGCTGACCTCACCCCAGCACCAGCATCTGTTGTTTTTGCGCTTCTGAATAATTTCTGAAGAGTGGTAAGTGTGTCCCTACATATAAGATAGCAGGTAACCTAAAACGTCACATGTGGCATGGGTGTTTACCTAGTGGTTGGGGTGCCAGTGAGGACACCCACATCCCGTGGAAGAGGACCTGGTGTGGTTCCTGGCTCTGCCTGACTCCAGCTTCCTGCTAGTGCAGATCCTGTGAGGCAGTGGTGATGGCTCAACTTGCCAAGTTCCTGCCACCCAGGTGGGAGACCTGGATTGAGTTCCTGGTGCTTAGCTTTGGCTCCAGCTGCATTGGAAGAGTGAACCAGCAGATGGGAGCTCTGGCTACTCACTGCCGCTTAGCCTCTCCAATAAACAATATTTCTTGAATTTTCAAAAAAGGTCATACGCATGTTGTAGAATAAATCAAGTCTTCCCAAAAAGGTATTTTCAAGTTCTAACCCCTACTTTCCACTAACTTGACCTTATTTGGAGACAAGGTTGTTATCAATCCAGTGTCACTGGTGTCCTTGGAGGTAGAGGAGAAGGACACAGATACAGGTAGAAGCTGGAATGACACGAATCCAAGCCAAGGAAACCTGTGGTGAAACCTATGGTTTCCATTAATGTGTGCAATCGCCTTGCGGAGGACTGGGCTGGGAAAAGGCTTCAGACTCTGGCACAGGAGTGCAGCGCTAGGTTGAAAACCGGGAAAGAGGTGGCTAAGTGACCTAGACTAAGCCATAAGGGGGCTGGGGCAACACACACTGCGCAGTTCTAGAGGTCTGTCTGAGATCAGAATGGCAGCATGTTTGGGTTCTGATGAGGGCCTTCTTCCAGGCTGTAGACTGCTGACTTCTTACAGCCTCGCGTGGAAGGAAGAACACAAGCTAGCTCTCGGGCCTCTTTTTTATCGTTTAAAGAGTTATCTGAAGTATTTGAAGGACAGAGGGGCAGTTATGCTGGTTCACTCCCCCCCACCCCCAAATGGCTGCAGTGGCTGGAGCTGGGCCATGCTGAAACCAGGAAGCAAAAGCCCCATCTGTGTCTCCCATGGGGTGGCAGGGGCGCAAGTACTTGGTCGATCTTCTGCTGCTTTCCCAGGTGCGTTGGCAGGGAGCTGGATAGGAAATGGAGCAACTGGACTCGAACTGCTATTCTGATATGGGATACTGGCATTGCAAGCAGTGGCTTAACCCACTGCACCACAAAGCTGGCCCTGGGTGGTGGTGGTTGTTTTTAATTTCTTTTCAAAATCTGAGAGGCAAATAGATGGAGAGAGAAGACAGAGCTCCCATCAGTTGCCCACTCTACAAATGCCTGCACGTGGGAAGCAGGAACGCAACCTCCCAGGCCATCACTACTGCCCCAGGATCCACTCTAGGAGGAATTTAAATTCAGGAACCAGGAACCAAAGCCAAGCATCCCCATGTCAGACACAAGTGCCCCAACTGCCTAGCCAAATGCCCTGCCCTGGCTCTTCTTAAAGGCCGCTCATCCCACTCATGAGAACACAGTTCTCACGGCCTAATTACCTCCCAAAGGCCCTACCTCCTAATGCCATCCTAATGTGAATTAGAGTTCCACACATGAACTTGGGGCCATTCAGTCCAATACAAATGAAGAGATGGCACTGACGATGCAGACTTGTATCAGTGAGACATGATGATCGCATAGTCGAGGATTACCAAGAACTTCATCAAGTGACCTGCTCATTTTCCCAATGTTCTATCAACATTAAGAAGACTTATTTTCTGGGGCTGGCGCTGTGGCGTAGCAGGTAAAGCCGCCACCTGCAGTTCTGGCATCCCATATGGGCGCCACTTTGAGTCCGGTTGCTTCACTTTCTTTTTTTATTTATCTATTTATTTATTTTTTGGACAGGCAGAGTGGACAGTGAGAGAGAGAGACAGAGAGAAAGGTCTTCCTTTGCCGTTGGTTCACCCTCCAATGGCCGCTGCAGCCGGCGCACCGCGCTCATCCGATGGCAGGAGCCAGGTGCTAGGTGCTTATCCTGGTCTCCCATGGGGTGCAGGGCCCAAGCATTTGGGCCATCCTCCACTGCACTCCTGGGCCACACAGAGGGCTGGCCTGGAAGAGGGGCAACCGGGACAGAATCCAGCTACCCGACCGGGACTAGAACCCGGTGTGCCGGCGCCGCAAGGCGGAGGATTAGCCTGTTGAGCCACGGCGCCGGCTGGGTTGCTTCGCTTTCAATCCAGCTCTCTGCTATGGCCTGGGAAAGCAGTAGAAGATGCCCCAAGTCCTTGGGCCCCTGCACCCATCTGGGAGACCTGGAAGAAGCTCCTGGCTCCTGGTTTCAGAACAGCACAGCTCCGATCATTGCAGCCAATCGGGGAGTGAACCATTGGATGGAAGACCCCTCTCTCTCTCTGCCTCTCTTCTCTCTGTGTAACTCTGACTTTCAAATAAATAAATCTTAAAGTTATTTCCATTTAACCAGTGAGACCACTTGAGTTCACCACCCCAGACCACAACTCCCATCTCCAGCTGTACAGGAAGTAGCGTTCACATGGCAGTAGGTGGTGTGGGCGTAGTAGCATTCAATATTAGAGTGTTGGCTGGAGTCCCAGCTGCCTTGCTCTGATCCAGCTTCCAGCTGATGTACCTGGGAAAGCAGTGGAAGATGTTCTAGGTACTTGGGCCCCTGCCACCCACATGGGAGACTCGGATAGAGTTCCTGGTTCCTGGCTTCTGGCTTTGGCCTAGCCTGGCCTAGCCTGGCCCTGGCTATTGTGGCCACTTGGGGAATGAACCAGCAGATGGAAGATCTTTCTCCTTTTCTGTCACTCTGCCTTTCAAATAAATCTTTTTTAAAAAAGTGTATAGAAGACACTTCCCTTGGAAAGCATGGGTTCAGAATCCCGAAGTGGGAGAACAGGGGAGGCTTCGCAGTGATGTCCCCCACTGCGTTCCTGTCTCCAGGCTCTCCTGGCTTTGCTCCTGCCACTCTGACCACTCCCCCTTAGCCTTCTCCGCAGGTTCCTCTTCCAGTCATCGCCTGCCGATGTGCTTCAGAGCTCTCTCTGCTCACGCAACTGCCCCCAGCCTCCTGCCATTGCTTCGGACCTGCTGACAGGTCACCATCTCCTGCCCAGGCTTCTCTTTCTTTTTTTGAAGATTGACTTATTCACTTGAAAGGCAGAATTACGGAGAGAAAGAGAGAGAGCTTCCATCTACTGGTTGAGATCCCAAATGCATGGCCAGGCCAAAGCCAGGAGCCTGAAACTCCATCTGGGTCTCCCATGTGAGTGCAGGGGCCCAAGCACTTGGGCCATCTTCCACTGCTTTCTCAGGTGCATTAGCAGACAGCTGGATCAGAAGTGGAAGAGCAGGGACTCGAACCAGTGCCCATGTGGGATGCTGGCATTGCAGTAGCAGCTTAACCAGCTGCACCAGATCGCCAGCCTTGGTCTCCTCATTTTAGCTTTCAGTGTGCCTACAGTCAGCCTTGACACAATGATGCATGCCAACCACAGAACCCCATGGGCACATGGTATGAGCATGCATTGCTCAAATGACTGAGGTCCTTGGCTAAACAGTCCTGATGAGCTTGGTTGACCTTGTTCACATATTTGGGGTCAGCTGGTTGTTACTGTGGATTAATGTGGGCTGTCTTTAGCTCTGATGACTGGGATGAGCATGTTACGATCCAAGTGTCTCTCCTGCCGCAGCAGGCTAGCCTGGGCATGCTCTAGCATTGGCACCAACACAAAACTCAAGTGGAAACTTTGACCTCTTGAGACCCAGGCTTAGAACTGGCATGCCGGAATTCCTGCCACTTCCCACTGGCCGGTCACCAAGTCAGCACGTATAAAAGAAAGTAGATGAGCTGCTTTTGTGAGAAGACCCAGCCCAGATCCTGGATGGGAGGAGAGAAAAGAACCTGGATGGGAGGAGAGAAAAGAACCTGGATGGGAGGAGAGAAAAGAACCGAGGCCCTCGACGCTGTAAGAGGCGGGTTAACTTGAAAGCGGCTGATTTGGGCTGATTTTGATTTCTGGGTGTTCAGTCTTCGGTTCAGGCCTCACTGGTTCAGCCTCTAGCGATGGCATTTCTGCTGGCAGAGCGCCAAGTTGGCACAGAGCAGCACATGGCAGGAAGGGGATGTGCGTGTGTCTCTGCCATGGGACCTTCCGTAACGCCAGCAGGATTCAGCAGTGGGGGCTCCACTGTCACAACTGGAGCCACTGAGGCATTTCCCCTGGGACCCCACCTCTAAGCACCATACCTGGATTAAGTTTCCAAAACCCTCCCCATGCCATTAACATAAGATTCTAGGGGACCAAACTCCTGCGGTCCAGGAGACAAACATTGAAACCATACAAATGGCATCAGTCTACCCAGGTGCTTTGTCCGTAGCACAAGCGAAATATTTATAACCTTGAATTCATCGTCTCCCCACTCCCGTCCCTCTGATATCTAATGCAGACTCAGTACTGCGCTATCACTGCCTCTCCCAGCTCTAACCACCAGCCTGGGCGATGCCTCTGCCCCTCCCACTGGACCTACCCTTGCTCACCCGTGCTCCCTGTCGTCACACCTGGCCTTTATATTCTATACAAAGGAACTTCAAAACAATTGGGAGAGATTATGTTTTATTTTGGTGCAAAACATTTTGAAATCTATGCATGTGTTTCTCATACATTTTTCCATGAACTTTTTGAGTTCTTGTGCATGAATTTCATAATTTTTGACACCAAATTTCTTTTTTTAAAATAATCCATGCTGTTTGCTTTCTTCTCTCTCTCTCTCTAAGATTTCTTTATTTTATTTGAAAGGCAGAGTTACAGAGAAAGAGAGAGAGAGGTCTTCTGTCTGATGGTTCTCTCCCCAATTGGCTGCAATGGCTGGAGCTGGGCCAATCCTAAGCCAGGAGTCGGGAGCTTCATCCAGGTCTCCCACATGGATGCAAGGGCCCAAGGACTTGGGCCATCTTCCACTACCTTCTCGGGGCATAGCAGAGAGCCGGATCAGAAGTGGAGCAGCCGGGACTCGAACTGGTGCCCATATAGGACGCCGGCACTAGCAGGCGGTGGCTTTACCCACTATTCCATAGCACTGGCCCCATAAATTTGTCTTTTAATTTCAATTTTTCCATGAACTTTGTCAAGTACCCTTGTATGTATATATATATATGTGTGTGGATGGATGGATGGATAGATGGATTGATTAATAAATACATGAGAAAATGTAAGGAATTGCTTCCATAACTGTGGGGACTGTGAGGACTGGAAAGTCCCACATCTATAAGGCAGTAATTCAGGTAATAATAGACACTGTGGCCTTGTGTCTGACAGCCTTAGGGCGGAAACCCAAACAGGATTTCTATGTTAACCATTTTTTCTTCTTAAGATTTATTTATTTATTTGAAAGCAACAGTGATGGGGTGGAGGCGGAGTGAGGGGGAATCTTCCATCTGCTGGTTCTTTCCCCAGGTGACCGTAACAGCCAGGTCTGGACGAGGCTGAAGCTGGAAGCCAAGAGCTTCTGGGTCTCCCACAGTGGGCGGCGGGGGCCCGAGGACGTGGGCCACCTTCCACTGCTTTCCCAAGCACTTTAGCAGGGCTGGATGTGAAGTGAAGCAGCCCAGACTCCAGTACGGGGTGCAGTGCACCTCCCACTGTAGCATAGCACCAGCGCCTGTGTTCACGGTCTAGACGCAGAATACTTCTCGTTCTCCTGCAAACCTGCAGTTTTTCTCTTGAGGCTTTCGATTGGTGCAGCCCACTCCCACTAGGGAGAGGAATCGGCTTTGCTCAAGCCAACCTGTGTCAATGCTGAGCCCATCCACACAATGCCCACACAGCAACACCCAGACTAGCATCTCATCAGACCACTCGACACCCTGACCAAGCCCAGCTGACACATAAAATTACCCATCACACACTTCCTCCCTTGTGCCCTGGCTGTAAAGGAATTCCCACAGCTCTGGTGCCTCAGGGCCTTTGTTGATGCTACTGTCTTCACCTGCGACACTTGGCCCATCTCTGCCCTCCGTCTCACCATAACCGTCATACCCAAGGTGGGGCTGGCACTTGGCCTGGTGGGGCAGACACGCGTACCCCATTTCAGCATGCCTGGGGTGATACCCAGCTCCGTTGCGGACCCCAGCTTCCTGATAATGCAGATCCCGGGGGGCGGCAGTGAGGGTCAAGCAGTTGGGTTCCTGCCACCCACAAAGGAGACCAGGATTGAGTCCCTGGCTCCCAGCTTTGTACCCCTCAACCCATAAAATGTTGTGGCTATTTGGGGACTGAACCACAGATGGGAGTACATTTGCTCCCCCTTCTCTCTGTCTCTCAAACTGTTAGTGGAGATGAGTGGGGTTCTTGTCTTCACGCAAGAAAGAATTCAGGGGCCGGTGCTGTGGTGCAGTGGGTTAACGCCCCGGCCCAAAGCACTGGCATCCCCTGTGGGCGCCAGTTCGAGACCTGGCTGCTCCACTTCCAATCCAGCTCTCTGCTATGGCCTGGGAAAGCAGTAGAAGATGCCCCAAGTCCCTGGGCCCCTGCACCTGCGTGGGAGACCTGGAGGAAGCTCCTGGCTTCGGATCGGCGCAGCTCCAGCCATTGCGGCCAATTTGGGCATGAACAAGTGGATGGAAGACCTCTCTCTCTCTGTTTCTCTCTCTCTTTGCCTCTCTCCTCTCTCTCTCTCTCTCTGTGTAACTCTGACTTTCAAATAAATGAATAAATCTTAAAGAATTCAGATGTGAGACAGAGCAGTGGAAAGCAAAGCAGCAGGGTTTACTGGGGGTGGGGCACCCATGAGAACAGATGGACAGAATCTGAGTGCCCAGTCTTCGGGCTGGGGAAAGCATGGTGACACGGTAGAGAGAGAATACACCTGGCAGCTGGGCGGGTGGCTCTGCAGAGAGCTGAGCGTTTGCCTGTTGGACTGGGAGCTCCTTCTCCCATCCTTGCCAGGCTCCTAGCAGGTTCCGGGCAGAAGCTGTGTCTCTGACTGTAGAGAGCTGGAAGTCCTCCCAGAGCCACACGTCCAGGAGAGGAATGGAGGCCCAGGGGGCTCGGGAGGCTCCCAGGAGGTGGATCCAGGCCCTCTAATCCCAAGCCAAAAACTCTCCTCCCTGCATCTTTGGCTCTGAGGTTCGCACTCCGGTTTCAGGGCAGAAGCCCAGGTGTCTGGCTCCAAGCTCCCAGACTCACTGTGCCTTACTGAGAACGGGCCGCTCTGACCTTCGCTCTGCAGGTTCACAAATGAAATGTGTGTGCGGAGGGAGCCGCTTTTCCACAGTGAATGTGACAGGACCAGTAGCTTGCAGGTGGACAGCAAGAGCATCAGTCCCGTGGCTCCCACCTCTCCTGCACCACTCCGTCTCAGGAGGAACCTTTACGACGAGATGAACCAGCACAGCCGTCCAGTGAATGCTTACTTGGGACAAATACTGTTCTCTGTGCTTCTGGGGACATGTCCTCATTTAAACTTCACCTCCTTGTGTCTCAGCCCCAGTCTGAACATGGGCTAAGTGAGACAAGGAGAATGCAAGTAAGTTGACCAAATCTTAGGCCCAGTTAGTGGCAGAGCCAGTATTTACATCTCAATAGTCGAGATCCAGAGCCTGTAGGAGAGATGAACGTCAGTTGTCTGAAGCCATCCCCTAGAAGAAAACACCAGCCACAGTATGTGAGTCACACGTGTGACTTACATTTCCCTAACAGCCACATTTTAAAAAACGAAATTACCTTTCATCATGTTATTTAACCCTGTAGACCTAGAACTTTCTGCTTCAACACAGAATCAAGAAATAACTGTGAAGATAGCTAACACTCTTTTCCTAATCAGTCTTTGAACTCTGGTGAGTGTTTTATATGTCCCAGTTGGGACCAGCTTCCCTCAAGGGCTCAGTAGTAACTGTGGCAGGTGGCACCTCATTGCATGGCACAGAGGTCAAAGATCTGTCGTGTCACTCAGACACTGTAATAGCCATGCTGCTCTGTGAAGGGGAGTCAAACAGTCCATGGAAAAATGAATTTAAAACCTAAGTTGAGGGGCCAGTGCTGTGGCATAGCAGATAAAGCCACCACCTGCAGTGCTGGCATCCCATATGGGTGCCTGTTTGTGTCCTGGCTGCTCCTCTTCCGATCCATTCCAATCCATCTCTCTGCTCTTCCTAGGAAAGCAGTAGAAGATGGCCCAAGTATTAGGTAGGAAGTTAAAAATTAGCCCATGTGTGTGAGAAAAGGGCTCAGAGAAACCAGCATCTGCGTTGGAAACCCCAGAAGCCCAGCATCGTGCACTTCAGGGTCCTGCTCAGACCCTGGTAGCTCCCAGGTGGTCCCAGCCCCCTTCAAAGCTCCTAGGAGATTTCTCTCTCAGGACCAAGTGGGTTACCTGACCTGACAACACGGGGCAATAAAACCCTCACAGATGCCCAAGGGGAAGCCCCTCTACTCTGCCACCAGCAAATCTGGGGAGGAAGTTGCTAATTTTCACCCAACAAACCCTTTCGCCAGGGCTCCCCATTCTTTGTCCTGGAGGAGAAGGGGCAGTGGGTAAAGAGACTCCCTTAAAAACCGGGAGTCCAAACAGACTGTGGGCTCAGCCCTCTGCTCTCTGCTCAGCCGCCCGCCTGGCCTGCCCGGGTGTATTCTCGGCACTCAGCTGTGTAACCTCGCTCTCCCCCAGTCCCAGTGCCTGGACGCTCCGTCCCTTCTGTTCTGGTGGATGCCCCGTCCCCAGTAAAACCTTATTACTGTACTCTCTGTCTCATGCCTGAATTCTTTCTCGCATGAAGACACCCCATGGCCTCCCTGCCCTTTTTCTCTGCTGATACAAGTGCTTGGGCCCCTGCACCCAAGAAGAAGCTCCTGGCTCCGGCCATCGCAGCTCTCTGGGGAGGGAACCAGTGAATGGAAGTCCCCTCTCCTTTTCCTCTGCCTCTCTGTAACTCTGCCTTTCAAATAAATAAATCTGTAAAATAAATAAATAAAACATAAGTTTATTTTTGGTGCAAAAAAATAAAATCCATGCATAGTTTTTCCCCCATAATCTGTAGTACTTTCTCCGAACTTTTTAAAGAATTTCCTGTCGTGTGGATTGGGGTCTTGGTTTGTGCTGGCTGTGTGGCTGGTTCTGTGTACTCACCTGTGCCTCTGGGTGTGGGCTGTGCCCGGCTTAGCCAGTCTGAGCGTGAGTCAGGAGTGTGCTGTGACTAACCTTTGAATCACCCCGTCAACTCCGGGATCAGCTCAGGTGGAGGGGATGGCTCCCTGTCCAGATTCCTCATCTGGTCACTCCGTCCTTTCTTCTTGGCTCCCAGACAGCCCAGGCATTTGGCGGGCGAAGCTTGACTGTTCTGAAATGGCTTTTGCAGAGAATTGGCCTGAACTAATCAGCCGCTTCCTGAAGCTTCTACCCTCTCAGGATGCAGTTCATTGCCTCCGGGGCTCCCCCTGCCCCTGTATTTTTCCTTTAGAAATCTCTAACCACTAAAACACAACTCAGGAAGCTGGAGAGTGGTTTAAATAAAATGGACTCAAAAGAATATTCTGGCTACCATGTGTTGTCAGCTTCCCACTTGATGAGACCAGGCTCTCCACCTGCCTCTAATTTCCAGGCCCCTCTGCCTGCCTGCGGTACTGGCAGGGACCTAAATCTAGAAGGTTTAGATTTTAGAATCGAAAATTCCTGCAAGAAAAAGAAGTGCGCCAATCCTAGACGCTCTAGCGTGGAAAGGGGAATGCCAACTATGGAGTTAATCAGCATCGCATGGCTCCTGCCACCCTCCCAGGGGCTCCTTCTGGGGTTCCAGTCCCAGCTGTGTGTAAGGTGGGCAGCTCCAAAGGAGAGGCCCCTTTCCCCACCCCTCAGCCCAGCGCCTCTGTCCTTTCCCCTGATCCGGGAGGAGCACAGCTGGGCCTGGACCAGAGGCAGTGTTTGCCAGCTGCATGCTAATGCAATCTTCTCTCTCTTAAATAAAGCTCCCGCTCTCCTATGCATCTTTCGCACTAAATAAAAGCTAAAATGTACCTTGCTGTGTCGTTTATTTATGCTGGTATTTAGAACCCTCT
The DNA here is from genome assembly GCA_949820135.1 of Sylvilagus floridanus. Taxonomy (NCBI): domain Eukaryota; kingdom Metazoa; phylum Chordata; class Mammalia; order Lagomorpha; family Leporidae; genus Sylvilagus; species Sylvilagus floridanus. The sequence goes on from OX463244.1 coordinate 166,722,006, forward strand.
CGGGCTTATTAATATTGGGGTTTTATTAATAAGCATATGGGGATATGGCACCCCAAATTCTGGTAACATGTGGCACCCCAGATGACGCGTCTGGGGAACTTTAAGGGGTCACATTTTCATGTAGATTTTAGGGGGTCATTTCCGATATGGGCTCCAGGGACCTCCCCCAACTCCCCAGGGGCCTGAAGGTGAGCCCGCACTTGCCCAGGTCAGGAAGAGACTCAGGGAGGCCTCCGACCCAAGTTCTCCCAGCACGGCCTGAGGAAGGGCACTTCCTCGCTGACCTGGCCTTTCTACTCTTACCGTCTTCTGGAAGCTTCATAGATGTCATAGATGTCATTACCTTACCCTACCAGTGCCATTACAATTCTCCTTTCACACTTGCAGCGACTGGTAGAAGATGGAAGTGAGAGGTGGAGGTGGGACGCATCTAAGGGCATCCCTGGATCTGTTTTCTTCAGAACCCCATGGCAGGTGTCCTGTTCCTCATTCCTCCCCAGCCAAGAGGCAGATACTGTGCAGCTCTGACGACGGCATGAACATGGTCATGGGAGCAGCAGGCACCGGAATGGGTGGGGTTTTGCAAAGACGGGTAACTACTAAATGTATCCCAGAAGGCCCTGGTCAGAGGTGCTAAGTGTTGGTGGCAGGGGTCTGCCCTCTGGGAGTGATCACATCTCACACACCTAAACCCGAGAGGTCCACCAGGGAGTTCTGAGCCTTGTGGTGACAGATATCTTAATATTGGTATCCATATCCCTATGCGTGCATCTCCCATCCCAAATTCTCTTTTTTTTTTTTAAAGATTTATTTATGTGAAAGTCAGAGTTACACACAGAGAGAAGGAGAGGCAGAGAGAGAGAGGGGTCTTCCATCTGCTGGTTCACTCCCCAATTGGCCGCAATGGCCGGAGCTGTGCTGATTCGAAGCCAGAAGCCAGGAGCTTCTTCCGGGTCTCCCAGGTAGGTGCAGGGACCAAGGGCTTGGGCCATCTTCCACTGCTTTCCCAGGCTGGAGGGAACTGGACTGGAAGTAGAGCAGCCATATGGGATGCCGGCACTGCAGGCAGCATCTTTACCCGCTATGCCACAGAGCCAGCCCCCAAAATACTCTTTTAAAAATCTTATTTATTTGAAAGGCAGAGTAACACAAGGAGAGACAGATCTTGCATCTGCTGGTTCACTCCCCAAATGGCTGCAACAGCCAGGGCTGGCCCAGGCAAAAGCCAGGAACCAGGAACGTCTGGGTCTCCCACATGGGTGCAGAAGCCCAAGGACTTGGGCTATCTTTTGCCTTTCCAGGCACATTAGTAGGAGCTGGATCAGAAGTGGAGCAGCCAGGACTCGAACCAGCTCCTATATCGCTCCAAAATACCCTTAGACTGTGACCACATCTAGTCCCACTGCAAGGCGGGGTGTGTTCCCCTCCCCCTTCACCCTGGCTAGTCCTTAGGCCCTCTCCAAGCACTAGAACAGGAAGGGTCTGATGCAGCAGCATGGCTCCAGAGCTGGCTTCCAGAGGGTTCTGTCCCAGCGAGGAGGAGCCCAGGAGAAACCCCTCCAAGCTCACCCACGGCGCTCAGGGCTTCGCTGCTGGCTGGAGACGCAGTTCCCAGCCACGTGGACTGCTCCACACAATTGCGCGCAACACGGAAGCCTGCTTCCCCCTGTGAAAAGGGTTCCAAAGAGCAGGCCCAGAGGCCACCACCTTTTTTTAGCCTAATCTCAGAAGCAGCCTCCCTTCCCCTCCGCCATGATCCGTGCGAAGTCATTCACCAGATGCGTGCTCACCTACACAAGAGGAATTACTCGCACAAGAGTAAGAGCCACAGGAGCAGGAGCCCTGGGGTCTCAGCAGGGGGCTACACCACAAGTTCCCTTAGGGATCCTCTCAACCGGTGCTGCTGTGCCCACTGCACAGATGCACAGTCTGGACTTACACATGGCAAGCAGGCAGTGCAATCTATTTCAATAAAAACATTCTGGCTGCTTTGCCTCCTTGGCAATTTCAATTCTGGGAATGATTTTCTGCAGAGAATGCAGGAAAGTATTTTAAGGTCTCAACTCTGCTGAACTTTTCATTTAGTTCCAAGACTCTAGGTTTGTGCGGATGTTCCCTGACTTATGCTGGGGTCAGGTCCTGAAAAGCCCGACCTACGTTGAACATGCCTAGGTGGGAAATGTACAGGGTGCCTCTAGAGCAGCCCACGTCCCCGTGCGTCAGCGCAGCGCGCAGCAGCTTCTGCCATGACTGCAGGGCTGCCTGGGCCCAGCAAGGGCAGAGAGGATTGGACCACACAGTGCTAGCCCAGGAAGGCTCCAGACAACTCCCCCAGGGTGCTGTCTTCTGTGTGCGCTTGGCTGTTGCACCGTAGTAGAGTTGAAATAACTTGGCCCATTGGAGGTCAGGACTGTCAGTCGTGAGGTCCTAAGTGCTGGGAGCTGGACCTCTGGAAGGCAGCTTTCCACCCAGCTCGAGTGGAATTCTAGAAGACAAAGCAAACCCTTGACCTTTCTCTTTCCGCCTCTCTGCTCTCCCTCCTCTCTCCATATTGTCGGCTTTAGTATTTTTTTTAAAGATTTATTTATTTATTTGATAGGAGAGTTAGAAAGAGACAGAGAGCAAGATCTTCTGTCTGCTGGTTCACTCCCCAAATGGCCACAACGGCTGGAACTGGGCCAATCTGAAGCCAGGAGCCAGAAGCTTCTTCCAGGTTCCTCATGTGGGTGTGGGCACCCAAGTACTTGGACCATCTTCTGTTGATTTCCCAGGCGCATTAGCAGGGAGCTGGATCAGAAGTGGAGCAGCCTGGATTCGAACTGGCACCTCAGGTGGCAGCTTTACCATAGCACCGGCCCTCATACTATTGGCTTCTTTGCGATGTTTCCTGGGGCCACTTGATTAGAACCTGAGCTTTACACACATCCACGCATCCAGTTTTGAATACCTCGGCCTGGAACACACCCTTTCCTACCAGGGTCAGTGACCTGGGCCTGATTGTCAAAACAGTCCATGAAGGGTGGGAGGCTCGCTCTGGCCTGGCTGTTGTGGCCATCTGGGGAGTGAACCCGCAAATAGAAGATCTCTCTCTCTCTCCCACCCTCTCCCTTGTCTTTCCCTCCTCCCTTTCTCTCCCTTTCAAATAAATCTTTAAAAACAGTACAAATAAACTCCTAGTAACTTTCCTTAAAAGCAAATTAAAATCAATCCATGTATTGTAAGCCAGAGGCCTCTTACACTTGAACGTACATATAACACACATTTGCAGATGTGATTCTGCATTGCCTTTCACAAAGAGGAAGCTTCGGGATTTGCTTGGGATAGACACGCCTTTTAAAAAGGCAGATCTTTGGGGGGTGCTCTGGCTTAAGTCGCCCTTGCAGACTCTCTCATCCCACATCAGAGCACTGGTTTGAGTTCCTACTGATCCAGCTCCCTCTTACTCTGCCTTGGAAGGCAGCAGCAGATGGCCCAAGTGCTTGGACCCCGGCCACCCATGTGGGAGACCCTTAGTGGAGTTCCTGGCTCCCCAGATATCTGTTGTGGCCATTGAGGGAGTGATCCAGTGGATGGAAGATGTCTCTGTCTCTTCTTCTGTCTCTGTGTCTTTCAAATAAGTAAATAAATAAATCTTAAAAGAAATCCTGATCTTTCCAAGGTTCAAGCACCCACTGAGTACATGGTGTGGTTCCTTACAGAGAGCATACTCGGTGCTCAGTGAAGATCAAGTGCGATGATTGACTCACAGATTGGGACAATGAACGAAAAGGCGGAATGAGCCCAGCTAGCACCCGCCTCTGTCATTTGCTGGGTTCCTTGCCATTGAGCCCTGCAGAGCCTGACACGACAGGGGCTCAGCAGACGCCTGTTGACCTGAACTGCTTGTCTCACGGCCCAGTCCGGGAAGCAGATGTCAAAAGAAATTGCCTCACCCTGAAAACTCCCTTTGGATTTTAGCCCAAACTCCATTTCAGCAAATACGGTTAGGATTAAAGATAGGCTTATTCATAGGAAAAAGTAAAATGGAAAGTCACCTTTTTCTTTTTGTCTTTACAAAAGATCTTGTGAGCCCCTCCCCTGCCGTTTCTTATCCCTCAGCACTGCTGTGAAAGGCCTCGGATTAATGCTGGCACCTGAGCAGGTGCAACGTCTGTTTCCATCAAACACCTTTAGACTCGTGAATGCTCACTTCAACGAGAAGGAGACTATGCTTCCCTTTTCCCACCATCCCAGGAGAAGCTGAGGGTTCTGGAGGTTCCAGCTGTCTGCCCCGCACAGGAGCTGTTGCTTTGGGCAGGGGCCGACTCCCTCCCTGTGACTCGCTCTCCCCTTGAGCGCTCTGCAGCCTGGGAGCAGCGAGGGCCGACCAGCATGGACCAGGTGGAAGGAGGGCAGAGCAGGACCTCTTGCAGGTGGATTGGAAAACCTTCCCAGTTTTGTCCTGGGATTGTGGGGAGGGGGGGAAGTAGAGAAAAGGGGCATTAAGCTAATGGGTCATCCCAGGGCACACCCCAGAAGCTCAGCCCTGGAGCACTCTCTGAGCTCCTCCCCCACTGCTGCAAATCCTTAGCCTCTGTTGAACAAGGCTAGTGGTTCTCAAAGTGTGTTCAAATGCAGATGATAACGATAGCCGTACCCAATATTTCTGAGCTTCGCTGTTAGGGACAGTCCAGGTGTAACTCAGTTACCTGTCAAATGCTTTCAAAGCCCCATTTTGCAGAGGAGGCTCGGAGAGAGGAGAAAGAGTTTGCCTAACCTGGCCCAGCTGGGAAGTGGTAGAGGAGGGTTTTGAAAAGCATCTGGGGCTGGTGCCAAGGCTCACTAGGCTAATCCTCCACCTGTGGCACCGGCACCCCGGGTTCTAGTCCGGATGCCCCTCTCCCAGGCCAGCTCTCTGCTGTGGCCCAGGAAGGCAGTGGAGGATGGCCCAAGTGCTTGGGCCCTGCACCTGCATGGGAGACCAGGAGGAAGCACCTGGCTCCTGGCTTCGGATTGGCGCAGCGCTGGCCTTAGTGGCATTTGGGGGGTGAACCAACAGAAGGAAGACCTTTCTCTCTGTCTCTCTCTCTCACTGTCTAACTCTGCCTGTCAAAAAAAAAAAAAAAAGTGTCTGGAGCCCATGGTTTGTGTTTTAACTACCGTTGTCCACAGCCTCCCTGCACCAGGCCCTGTGCTGAGCGCTTCAAGTTCATGACTTAATGTTCCTGGTGACGTTTTTACAGGAAGCTGTCTTAGTGAGATGTAGGGAGCTGCCTGGGGCTGTCTAACCTCAAGGTGCAGAGCAGAGAATTAAGCCCAGGGCCCCTCCCTTGCGCTGAGCTGACTTGGACTCTGATTTTCTTCCAGGTGTGTGTCTTCCTAGGCCGTTCCTGAAAGACTCCCTAGGGGGGCTGGCCTTGTGGTGCAGCTGTTAAGCTGCTGCCTGCGACGCCAGCATCCCATGTGGGTGCCGGTTCGTGCCCCAGCTGCTCCACTTCCCATCCAGCTCCCTGCTAATGCTCCTGGGAAAGCAGCGGAAGATGACCCAAGTGTTTGGGCCCTGCCACTCATGTGGGAGACCCCAGGAAGCTCCTGGCTTCGGTCTTGCCCAGCCTGGCTGTTTCGGCCATTTTGGGAGTGAACCACTCTCCCTCTCTCTGTAACTCTGTCTTTCAAATAAATAATTAAAAAGAAAGAAAAAGACTTCCAAAGAACACATCCGTATTTAAACATTTTTACTTATTTGAAGGGCAGGCGGGCAGGCAGGGAATTCCCGTCTACTGGTTCACTCCCCCAGATGCCTGCAATGGTCTGGGATCTGGGAACTTGTTCCAGATCTCCCGTGTGCAGGGCAGGAATCCAGCCCCTTGAGCCATCATCGCTGCTTCCCAGTGTGCACACCGGCAGGAAGCTGGAGTCAGAAGCTGGAGCTGGGATTCCACCCCAGGCCTTCTGACAGGGGATGCGGGGGTGCGGGGCTCTTTTTGTTTTGTTTTGTTTTAATTTGACAGGTAGAGTTATAGACAGAGAAAGGTCTTTTTTCCGTTGGTTCACTCCCCAAATGGCCTCCACCGCTGGCGCTGTGCCAATCTGAAGCCAGGAACCAGGTGCTTCCTCCCGGTCTCCCATGCAGGTGCAGGGCCCAAGCACTTGGGCCATCCTCCACTGCCCTCCCGGGCCACAGCAGAGAGCTGGACTGGAAGAGGAGCAACTGGGACAGAATCCGGTGCCCCAACTGGGACTAGAACCCGGTGTACCAGCGCCGCAGGCAGAGGATTAGCCAAGTAAGCCATGGCGCCAGCCCGATGCGGGACTCTTAACAGGCATCTTCATCACAGGTCAACGGCACACCCCAAGAATACAGCTTTGGTGGCAGGACATAATGAGGAGCAGGAGACCATGAGACCACCAGCTTCATGACAGTCACTGTAATGCAAGGTGCGAGGGGCTGGCTTCGCTCATCTCCTTGTACTTAGACTCACAACGCCCTGGCACCCATGGCCTCAGCAACCAGGGAGGGCAGCTACCTTCACAGAGGAGCCCCGCCAGCAGACAGGTCCTGGCTTCCCCCACTCATGAATCAGAAGTCCTCAGACAAGGTGCAGAGCTTCCTCAGGCCTCAATTTCCTCATCTGTAAAATGGGAATAACTACGGTACTAAGGACTCCTGGCTCTGGGGTTGCTGAGAGAAGTGGAACTAGCAGATATAGAGGTGCCTGGTGAGTAACACAAGCTCGTGTTTCCTGCTAGTGGTAAAAGACAGACTGGAACACACTCTGGTCTCCTGTCGGACAAGCTCCCGGCAGCCTTCATGTCCACCTCGCGTCGTCAAAAAGAACCCTTGCAGTCCAGAGGACGAGCTCCGTGTGAGCTGTGTAAACCATTTCCAGGTGCGGTGGGGAAGAGGAGTCTAGGGAAACTGGCTCACAGCCCGCAGGGTGCCCCCCAGTCACCTCTTGCCGAAGCCAGCCTTTCCAATGGGGAGTCCTCCATCAGAATCCAACCCAGGGCCAGGCACTGTGGCGTAACGGGTTAAGCCACCACCTGCAGTGCCAGCATGCCCTATGGGTACCGGTTCCACTTCTGATCCAGCTCTCTGCTGTGGCCTGGGAAAGCAGTAGAAGATGGCCTAAGTGCTTGGGCCCCTGCACCTGCATGGGAGACCTGGAAGGAGCTCCTGGCTTCAGATTGGCACAGCTCCGGCCATTGCAACCATCTGGGGAGTGAACCAGAGGATGAAGACCTCTCTCTCCTCTCTCTCTCTCTCTCTCTCCCTCTTTATAACTCTGCCTTACAAATAAATAAATAAATCTTAAAAAAAAAAATTAAGGGGCCGATGCTGTGGTGCAGTGGGTTAAAACCTGGTCTGAAGTGACGGCATCCCATATGGGTGTTGGTTCTAGTCCCAGCTGCTCCTCTTCTGATCCAGCTCTCTGCTATGGCCTGGGAAAGCAGTAGAGGATGGCCCAATCCTTGGGCCCCTGCACCCACCTGGGAGACCTGGATGAAGCTCGTGGCTCCTGGCTTTGGATTGGTGCAACTCCGGCTGTTGCAACCTCTCTCTCTGTCTCTACTTGTCTCTGTAACTCTTTCAAATAAATAAATCTTTTTAAAAAAATTAAACCCAATGGCCCCTAATTTTCCCTGTTGCTTTCCTGCCAATCCCCACTCTTAATACTCATTCTCATTAACAGCAATAATTAATGATGATAATGTGAAAGTTACCTGGAAGAAGTGCAATAGCAACAACAGGACAGCGTGGCGGTCTGGCAGGCCCAGGCCCGCGCCAGTTTGTTGGTGGTGTGACTGCTCATGATTTTTGTGGGGCAGGTCCCCACCCCCTGTGAAGGGCCATGGCAGCAAGAGAATTTCAGAGAAAAACATGGATGTGCACAAAGACCTCCACTGAAGAATATTCCTTTTTTTTAAGTGCTGATTTTATTTTTTAAAGAAGATTTATTTTATCTGTTTGAAAGACAGAGTTACAAAGAGAGGTAGAGAGAAGGATTCCATCTACTGGTTCATTCCCCAAATGGCCACATGGCCGAAGCTGAGCTGATCTGAAACAAGGATCCAGAAGTTTCTTCCAGGTCTCCCATATGAGTGTAGAGGCCAAGCATTTGGGACATCCTGCACTGCTTTCCCAGGCCATAGCAGGGAGCTGGATCGGAAGTGGAGCAGCCGGGACTCGAACCAGTGCCCATATGGGATGCTGGCACTGCAGGCCAGGGCTTTAACCTACAGTGCTATAGCACTGGCCCCGAAGGATATTCTTTAACTCATTGCGGCACAGGCAGCAACCTAAACTCCCACTGCTTTAAGACAGAATAAATACAATTAAAGAACAGGCATACTGTGGACAGAGGCGCTGCCGCGGACAGGAGGGCACAGATGCGGTCATGACCAGGACAGCAGCGAGGCACACTTTGAGATCTCAATGAAGCTGTTTTTATACTCGGAAGTCACAGAAATGTGTGCTGGTGCGCTCGGGCCATCTGCTGCTGCTTTCCCAGATGCATCAGCAGGGAGCTGGATTGGAAGTGGAGCAGCCACTCCTATGGGATGCCGGGATGCGGGGTGCTGGGATGCTGGCTTTGCAGGTAGCCGCCTAAGCACAGCACCACAAGGCTGGCCAGGGACTGTCCTAAATCGCTCAGTCATCATGAGACACCCATGAGCTATGACTCTTCTTCCCCTTTAACAGAGAGGGAAGGTGCCCCCCCATCCTGGTCTCACAGGGAGGAGGCTGAGCCAGTGAAATCCACGGAAATGCTCCAGTCCCTGGCCCAGCTTCCTGGGATTGCTTGAGACTCCCCAGCGGAATCCTGCAGGAATTTCAAACAGAGGAAAGCACTTCAAAGGGCATAAACACCTCTGAGTAATTCTAAAGGCCAGCTGAAAGGTGGCCTGTGGCATCTGGGTCAAGTTTGTTTAGGAGCCCTGTCTCCTGGCCCCTGGCCTCCTCTGAGCACCTTGGAGCACTAGGTACAGCCTGGGCTCCTCGCCAGGGTCCCAGAGGAAGTCTGCTCCCCGCCCTGCCCCGGGGCCATCGCGGGATCGATTGCAAAGCAGGTGGGAAACTTCAGCTGGGGGCAGCCCCTGCCTTGTGGGCTAAATTCTTTCCGGGAAAGCCCCCGGATTCCCCTAGAGGCTGGCTGCTCCCAGTGCAGTGGTGCAGTGTGCGGTTCCGCTGTCGCCCGGAGTGGCCTCGAGGCCGAGAAGTGAGTGAATTTCTGTCTGGAGAAAAGAGGAAACGCGGGCGGGCGGCCAGGGGCAGTCAGTCACTCGGATGACGTTTAGTGGTGATCTCAGAAGGAGAAACCTGCAAGGGGCTGGGGTGTGCAGTGCCGGCCTCCTGTGGGAGCTGCTGTGTGTCGGGTGTTTTATTTACCCTTTCTGCCACTCCCCTGCTCCCCTGGAAGGAGGTGTTAAAGCTGGCATCCTGGCAGCTTCAGAGAGGGGGGCCCTGACCCTCACCCTCTTCCTATTACTCTAGGGTGCTGTTCAGAAAAGGTGGATTTCTTAAAAGATTTATTTATTTATTTAAAATGGAGAGGCGGGGGTGGGAGGAGTTATCTTTCACCTGCTGGTTTGCTTCCCAAATGCCCCCATCAGCTGAGGCTGAACCAGGCCCAAAGCCCAGAGCCTGAAACTCCATCCGGGTCTCCCGTGTGGGTGGCAGGAACCCAAGCACTTGGGCCATCATCACACGCTGCCTCCCAGCACACATTAGCAGGCAGCTGGATTGGAAGCGCAGAGCAGCTGGGATGCGAACCAGGCACCCCAGGCTAGTATGAGAGCATCCCACGTGGTAACTTGGGAAAAACCCTTGGAGTGTTGAAATAAAGGTAACTGAGATTCAGAGGTGATAAAAGGAAAACCGAATACTATGAGCCTAGAAAATGTGGCTTTTAGGGTACAGCTCATTTGCTGGGGATCTTATCCCTTCCACGTACACGGGACCAAAGAAAAGGGTGGCCTCCTATTGTATTCCCATCTGTTCCCTCTTGGTTCTCCATGTGTCCCTTCATTCATGCATTCATTTAATCAGAAAATATCTACCAATCAATTATTACATGTCGGGCCCCGAAAGCATAACCTTGAATGAGACACTTCCTTACATTCTGGTGTGGAGACAGATAGGCAACTGTATAAACACTGACACGAGATAGTCTCTGGAGGTGATGAGTGGCTGGGGGCATTTAACTGTCAGGCGTTTAAGGCAGTGTCCTGGGGTGGGCATCACGCCTAGTGGCCGAGATTCCCACTTTTCACATCTGAGTGTTTGGGTTTGATACCCAGCCTCACTTCCAATTCCAGCTTCTTGTGGATGCTTGGGAGACAGTAGGTGATGGGTCAAGTACTTGGGCCCCTGTGGCCCACATGGGAGGCCTGGATGGAGTTTCTGGCTCGTAGCTTAAGCCATTGTGTGCATTTGGGGAATGAAACAGTGAACAGGAGCTTCCTCTGTCTCTGTCTCCCCTCCCCTCCTTTCTGCCTCTCAAATAAAAAAAAAAAAAAAAAGCCCTCACACAGCACATCACATACGTATGTGTGTATGTCTATATGTCTGTGTAATTATACCGATTTTATAAATGAAGAAATCGATGTTCAGTCAAGCGAAATGACTTAGCCGGAGTGACAACAAGATCATGCTCCATGTTCTCTCTGGAGTCCCAGTTTTTCTCACGATATTCTGCTGTCCAGATTGTCCTGGCAAGGGTCCATTTGGGCCCCTCCAGCTGGGTGGAACCCAACAGGCTGGATTAGCTTATGGCGTCAGGGTCACCAACACCTACTGGGGACTTGTGCCGTGCCAAGCCTGAAGATGCAGGTTGGATACCTGGCTTCAAAACTCTGCTCCAGCTCCTACCCCAGCTTCCTACTACAGCACACCCTGGGGGGCAGTGCTGGTGGCTCAAGCAGTTGGGTTCCTGCTACCAATGTGGGACACCTGGATTGAGATGCCAGCTCCCAGCTTGGCCTGGGGTAGCCCTGGCCATCGCGGGAATTTGAGGAACAAAACACTGGGTGGGAGCTAACTCCTTTCTCTAACTCCTCCTCTCTCAAATAAAAAAAAAAATTAAACCACAACACCTGAAAGGCCCATGGGGAATTGAAGAAATCAGAGACCCATAGACAGAGAGAAGCTGCTTAGCGCAAACCCTTAAGCACAACCATGTTCAAGAAGAAGTTGGTGTTGCCCGTATGTGCCCTGCTCAAAACCATCCACTCTTCGCTCCCCCTTCTGATCACAAAGTGGCACATGGTGCCTTCCTGGCCTCCGGCTCGTCCCTCTGAGGCCTCAGAATGGTGTCCACACTCAGGAACTTGGCCCAAACTGACCTTCCCCCCAGGAATGTGCAGGGGTGACTTCCACATTTCTAAGGCAGCTGGGTTGTGGAGGAGGTCTACAGACGCCGCCACCAGTCACCGTCTGTCCTTGCTGAGAAGGGGTTTCCTGTTGTTGGACCCCCAATTGTTGGGATGCCAACCTGTTCGGGAGGACGCCCAAAGACCCAGACTCCAGGCAAGTTGATGCAAAAGCATGAGGATTTTATTGAGTGTTTGCACAAACAGGCCCTCCACCTCAGGTGGTAAGGAGCCCCGAACAGCAGTTACACACCAGTTTTATAGGAAAGAATTAGCATATTGCTAAACGCGGGCATAAAATGCAGGCATAAAGCGCTGGTGGAGAATGCAGAGGTGTTACAGGATTGGTCGGTTCAGAGGAACAATTAGCATATTGGAGAATGCTGGCGGAGAATGTTGGAATAAAATGCAGAGGTGGCACTGGATTGGCTGGTCGCAAGGACGTCATAAGTGCGCGCCTAGAGACTTTCTGAAGGGGAGGGGTGGCTCTGCTCTGGGCGGGGGTTGTTTTTCCTTCTCAGAGAATGTTCTGCCTGCTAATCTCTGAGGAACATCTTGCTTTTTCTGACTTTAAGAAACCTCTGGTATTTGCTCTCACCTGAGACCAGGCCTAATTTCTTGTCCCCCTGCAAGGGTCCTTCACTGTGAATTGCCCGGAATACTCCGCTTGTGCGGTGCGTGTAAGCCAGATGCGGTCTCTGTTGCTTGCAATCAAAAGAACACTGAATAATATTCGCAACTCTTGTCTCATGGTGAAACAAGCAAAAAGATGAACACATGATTGCAACGTGTGAGGCTGTGCCCAGCAGGAAGGGGCCAGGAGCTAGGGGGGACTGACCATGGGACCACCTAGAGCTTGGCAGTCAGGGAAAAAAGTCTTTAAAGAAACAAAAAGCTTGATTTTACTTAAGGTAGAATGACAATGAAAGAGACAGAAAGAGATCGGCTATCCACTTCTCAAATGATCACAACAGACAAAGCCAGGAGCCCAGAATTCCATCTGCATCTTCTCCGTGTGGGGCAGGGGCCCAAGGACTTGATCCATCTTCCACTGCCTTCCCAGGTGCATTAGCAGGGAGCTGGATCAGAAGCCAAGCAGCACTCCAGTATGGGATCCCAGCATCGCAAGTGGCCAACCCCAGCGAGAAGGGTCTTTAGGGAGCTCATATTTAAATCTATACCTTAAAGATGTGGAGTCAGGAGTTTGGAGAAGGAGGAAGGAGGGAAGACTGTCTTGGGCAGAGGGGATGCATGTGAAGATGCTGCCCATGGGGAGACCCCAGCAGATTCCAGGAAATAAGTGGGGCTGGAGGGAGTGGGGAGAGAGGTTTATGCTGTGATTTGAGTCCAGCATGATTTTCCTTCTCTTGGTTAGAGGATATGAGTGTCTGCAGTTATTTCCCTAGAAAATGGCAAAAATGCATATTCGTGCTTAGCAGTACCAGAGTGGGGGAGACAGGAACGTGGAACCCATCTGGAGATGGGAAGTTTATTTTCCTATCACGTGGCTTTGGCACCTGCCTACAGGAGCCTCTGTAGACTAAGAACTTGATTTTGTCAGGATTAACTTGGACAAATCTGATGGTGGAAATGTGTCCTGGGCATTCGTGGGTCTGTGGCAGTCCAGGCACACGGTGGTGTGTCTGGGGTGGCTGAAGGAGGAAGGTGGGAGTGGCCGAGGCAGCTGCTGGAGAGACTGTTGTACCTGCACACTGCCCATTCCAGGTCAGTGTAGTGTCTGGGGATGCATAGTAGTTATCTATGGCCACCTTATAAATTGCCATCAACTTCACAGCGTCAGGCACCTGCTTGATAGCTCATTGTGGGCCAGAGGTCGGGCGCTCTGGGTCAGGTTCTTGCTCAGGGTGTCACAGGCTAAAGGCCAAGGATTGGCTAAGGCTGCATTTCTTACCTGGGTCTCAGGGTCCTCCTCCAAGCTCCCTGGTTGTTAGCACAATCCAGTTCATTATGGCTGTAGGACTGAGGCCCCGTTTCCTGCACGGTGTCAGACGGGACCCACGCTAACTGCTGGCATCCAGCTCTACCCGTTGATGGTTCGTAGCTTGGGCATTTGCCCTTCTCCAGGCCAACTGGAGAGCCAGTTATAGAAATCTCTCTACATTGAAAATGTTTTTAGGGTTAGATTATGACTTTTTTTTTTAGGATATGACTTATCTTAAATCAACTGATAGTAACTTTACATCCATATAAACTCTTTGCCACACAGAGTAACACAACCGCACAGGGAGGGTCACGACCCATCTTGGAAGCCTGCCTATCCCAGGACGGCATTGCTGTTTGCTAGCTCCCAGAATCTTTGCATAGCGACGTAACGAAAGGACCTGGTGCCCTTGAGTGTGTTGTTTAAAGCCAATTTGGGGGTAAGCATTGGCCCTGCATTTAGAACTCCACTTGGGACGCCCACATCCTATATCAAAGTGTCTGGGTTCAAGTCCTGGCTTCCCTACAACTCTAGCTTTCTGTTGCTGCACATACCCTTGGAGGCAACAGGTGATGGCTCAAGTACTTAGGTCCCTCCCACTCACGTGAGAGACCCAGATGGAGTTCCTGGCTCCAGGCTTTAGCCTGGCCTAACCCTGGCTGTTGAAGGCATTTGGGGAGTGAACCAGTGGATGGGAGAGCTCTCTCTCTTTCTCTCCCTCCCTCTCTCTGTCTCCCCTTCCTTCTCCATCTATCTCTTTCTCTTTCTCTCTGTGTGTATGTGTATGTATCTGCCTTTCAAATAAATAAAGCAAATTAAAAACATTTCCTTCCTCCCTCTCTCTTCTGCACCCATCATCCACTCTGTTTGTCTCCTGTGACTGCTGAAACAAATGACCACAAGTTCTGTGGCTTTAACCAGCAGAAACGGATCCTCTGCTGGTTCTAGAAGCACAAAGTCTGAAGTGGAGGTGCTGGCAGGACCACACACCCCCCCGCAGAGGCTCCTGCAGCTTCCTGCCTTGTCCAGTTTGGTGGCCGCAGGCCTTCGGGGTGTGGCTGCACCTCTCTGGTTTCTACTTTGTCTTCCTGCCACATGGTCGTTCTCCTGCACATGTGTCTGCACTGGACTGCCTCTGCATTGTGAGAACACAGGGGTTGCACTGAGGGGCCGACTTGCTAATCCAGGACCAGTTCCTCCCACAAAGTTCCTACATAAGAGTCACTTTTGGTTGTATATCATACAATATTCACAGGTTTTGTGCATTATCATAGGGACACATCTGTGGGTGGCATTTTCCTTTTTTTGCTTGTTTGTAAATTTTTATTTATTTTCATTTTATTTGAAAGTCAGAGAGAGAGATCTCCCATCTTTGGTTTACTTCCCAAATGCCTACAACAGCCAGGGCTGGGCCAGGCCAAAGGCAGGAACCTAGAACTTAATCCAGATCTCCCATGTGGACGACACAGACCCTCATTTGCCGCCTGCCAGGGTACAGGAGGCATTTGTCAATCGATGGCACCCACTGTGTCCAGTCCCCAGACCCAGGCCCTGAGTGTGCCGTTAGAAGACAGTTGTTTGTGCCATCCTGGCTCGCTGTGTGTTCTGACTGCTGAAGGTGCTTTGTTTCTCTCTTTGCCATGGAAAAAGAAACAAAACAACTTGATATCAAATGTGGCATCTGCATTTAACTTATGCAACCCCCCAGTCTTCTTGGCAATCCTTGACGGTCACCTCGGGATCCAGCTTTCTCCTCTTGGGGGCTTTGTGAACCTTGATCTGGTCACCTGCAGACCAGCTTTGAGCCTGGGCTGTACTGGCCACGTGAGGTCTCCCAGCTCCCCAGAGCCCCGTCCCCCCGCACATTTGGTGGCTGGGACCATCTGCTTTTGAGGTTTCTCCCTGAACTGCAAAATCATTGCAAGCTGTAGGTCTTCCTGCCTTTTTTAATGCTTTTTTAAAACTTTACCTATTTATTATGGTTTAGTTTAAAAGCTATTTTTTAAGAATTAGAGGACCTTAAAATTCAAATTACTTTTCAACTCATTTCAGAATATATGATTTGTAAATATTTTTAAAAGATTTTTTTTGAGATTATTTGGAAAGGCAGAATAACAGAGAAGGAAAGACAGACAGATCTTCCATCTGCTGGTTCACTCCCCAAAAGGCCACAACAGCCAGGGCTGAACTAGGCGGAAGCCAGGAGCCTGGCACTCATCCTGGTCTCCCATGTAGGTGGCAGGGGCCCATGCACCCGGGTCTTCTTTCACTGCCTTCCCAGGTGCCTTAGCAAGAGGCCGGATTGGAAAGAGAGCCATCAGAACCTGAACCGATACTCCAGTAGCGGCTGCGCCACAACACTGGCCACGTTTCAAAATTTTTAAAAATCTATTTCTTTGAGAAGGAGAGACAGACACAGAGAGCTTCCATGTCTGATTCACTCCACAAATGCCCTCAATGGCTGAGGCTGAGGCCGAAGCTGGGAAGTGGGAACTCAATCCAGGTCACCCCGTGGGTAGCAGGAACCCAGCTACGGGAGCCATTACCTGCTGTCTTCCAGGGCCTGTATCAGCAGGAAGCTGGAGACAGAAGTCGCAGCCCAAAATCAAGCCCAGGGCACCTGATCGGCCATGCAGGCATCCCTACTGCTGGGCTGAACGCCCGCCCTCGCAAGCATTCTTAAAATGTGATGATTCCTACTTAAACCTGAGATCCGATTACCCATATCCACAACTGAGAACGTTTTTATACAAAAAAGAATACTAAAAATAACGAGCAAAATGAGCCTACACGCACCGATTGCTGTATACCACAAAGCAACACATCCTCTTCGTAAAAGCGAGTCTTGCAAGGAGGGCTGAACAGCACAGGTGGGTGTGGACACCGGGCTGCGGGGGAGGGCTGGCGGCCCCGGAGGTCCTTGGAAGGAATGTGGCTCCTGGCTTGTTAGTTCACCTGTCACGGTAGCGCTTTCAAAGTTGCAGACGTGTTTATTTTTATGGCAGACTTTCAAATACTGTTTGAGAAATATATCACATAAAAAGTATATATAATGTATAGGTGCAGTTTAAGATTAATAATGAAAGGAACATAAAGCATTTTTTTAAAAGAAAGGCGCAGTGAGCATAGAAAGGCTTACTAGCAGCGGAGTATGAAATATTTGACATTCTATTGTGGAAATGCCAACACACAAATTATCCTCGTTCGTTTTTATTGCTGGAGCTCCGTGTTTCCCCCTATAATGCTGTGCAAACATTTTATCAGGAACGGTGGAGGCAAGAAAACACACTGTGAGCCACGCCACGCCTGATAAAGCCGCTTGTAGCAGCTCAGAAGGCCGACGTGGCTGGCGTCTGCCCTCGGAGGGGGCGAGAGGAAAACAGCCAGGGTGGCCGTACAGAAGCCCCGTGCCCTCGGCTGCCCACCTCCCTGGCGCCCCCCAACCCAAGCCCACTGTGCAGATACCCAAGCGCCTGGTGTGCTGATGACCCAGGGCTTCCGTGGAGTCCAAGAGGCGCTGGGCGGATGGGTCTGGAGTGGATGAGGGAAGTGAAGGTGGGGTTCCACCTGTGCCCAGAGGATGAAACGGGGTGAGGAGCCCCCAGAGAGGCTGGGCCGTGGTGCCGGTTGGCCAGTGTAGTAGCTGTTGGGCACCCCCAGCTCTTCGCCACAGCGTAGTAGGCCAGGCCTGCAGACTCTGTCCCCTCACCCCTCACCCCAGTGTCGCCGGCCATCCCTCTGCAACTCATACTCATGCTTGTCCCTTGCCACTCTGCAGCTCGCTCTCAGACCTCGAGGGGCTCCCTCCTAGTTCAGCAGAACCCTCCTCCAGCGGCTCAGTGCTGCCCACTGCTGCCCCTCCACACCTGTCACCCTCTGAGGCTGCATTGGCCCTGTGTGTCAACCAACCGTGGAGGAAAAACAGCGCGTTCACGCCAGACACAGACCGACTTTCTTCTTTGCACTGCAGTATACTACAGCATTTCCATTGCGTTAATATTGAAAGTAACCTGGAGGTGATGTAGGAAGATATACGTAGGTTCTATGCAAATACTCTGGGACTCTCTGAGTAATGTGCATTTTGGTAACCACTGCGGGTCCTGGAACCAGTACCCCAGGAATACTGAGGAACGACCATGTGAGGGCACTCAGAAAGTGTATGGAAACCTAGAATTAAAAGCTTATTTTGGTGCAAGGAGATTTTCAAATGTATGCATAACCTTTTCAAAATATGCATTTTTCCATGAGTTTGTAGGTCTCCCACGGCAGAGTGGCCTGCTTGTCTCAGTGTGTGCAGGGCTTTCTCCATTGTAACTCTGAGAGCACCAAGTCCTGGGACTGAAGGGGACCCTTGGTCACCTGCTTGAATGTCGGTTCTTAGAGACAGGGACTTTGTTTTTACTTATTTGAAAGGCACACACACACACACACACACACACACAGATAGACAGAGATCTGCCATTCGTTAGGTTACTTCCCAAATGCCCACAGCAGCAAGGGCTGGGCCAGGCCAAAGCCAGGAACAGAGAACTCATTCCAGATCTCTTGCGTGGGAGGCGGCGACTCCAGTACTTGAGCCATCACCCGCTGCTTCCCAGGAGGTGTGTTAGCTGGAAGCTGGCATTGCAGGCAGAACTGGGCCATGAAACCAAGCTCTGTGACCAGGGGTGCGGGCATCCCAAGAGGTACTTTAATCATAGTGCCAACCTCCGTCCTCAAGGTCAAGGACTTTGCCCGCTTCACCTCTATCGGTAGTGCTCAAATGGTGCCTGGCACAGAGTAGCCCCACAGCACATGTCTGTGAAATAAATGAAGAGCTAAGCAGCTGGATGAAAGTGGAGACATAGCTGGAGGAGTCTCAGGGAGCGCCAGTCATCCCCTTTGATGAAAGAGAGAAGCGGGACTCCTGCTTTCATCATCTGCAACACAGAACGACAAGGCCAAGTCAACCCCATTGATGCTTCCCACCTAAGACGGGCCGCCTGCTTCCCCACATACCCACTGATGTTTATATTCCCGTCTCCATGGCTACCGAGACGCCTCAGCAGCCAGCAGCTGTTTTGCATCCCAAGATCAACACACTCAAGTGTCTGCAGACCGGGGGTGACCAAGGCCAGGTGCAAGTTCTGGAAGCTGCCACGGCTGCACATGCTGTTTCCTCGTGGATGTACTGAATGCCTGGGGCCGGCTTGCCACGGAATCAAACTGCGCTTGTCGGAGCTCTGAGCTGTCCTCAGCCTGCAAGCTGGAGATGCCGAGATGCTAAGAATGGCTCTAAACCACAGCGAGACGGGCTGGGAAGGAAGCAGAAGGGGCCAGGTGCTCAGCAGGAAGGGGAGAGGGGCTGCACGGTACAAGCTCCAGGAGCCGCGATGGTGACCATGCCCAGCAGCTGCCTGGCTTTCCTGGCGGGGAAGCAGACACACAGAGATGCGGAAAGGGGCTGACGTCCATCCTGTTCCCAAGAAAGCTGTGTGCTGCGAAGACCTGGTGAACACATTATTAGGCTCCTGTGTGAGTGCAAATATCAGACTTAATTTTCCCATGTTTAATACTTAATGTGGGAATGGTAATTTCTCCTCTGACTTGGTCGAGAAGACTCCCTGTTATTATGCAGTAATCAGCCGGGTGCCAGGGAGTAAGCAGCTCCCCTCCTCCCCACCACGAGGGATGGGGGTGGTGCTAAGTGGGCCAGGTCATTCCAGTAGAGTGAATAAATCAATTGCAGTTGACAGCTCCCAGAGTGTGTGCAACAGGGCAGAATTCACTTTCTCATAACCCACAGAGACAGCTGGCGCCCAGAACTGCTTCAGATCGTCCAAGGTGATACCCTAAGGAACCACGGTTATCACTGAACGTTGGTGCATTCTATTCATCCCTTTAGTTATCAGGGCAAAATAATTTAGAATCTAGCCTTGTGATTGGAGGGCAGGGGCGGACGTGGACGGTGCACCGCGCGATGGGGCTCCCCCCTACCCCGCCACTCAGATCACAAACCCAAGGGTGGCTTCCCCTCTGAGGAAGTGCCTCTGAGGCTCTGCCTCCATGCGTCTCAATGACACCTGACTTCTGTCTCTCTCCCTCACAGCGCCAGGCTTCAGGGTGACCCTCTTTCCACACCTTTGCTTGTCCTGACCTCCCATGAACCATTTCTGAAGCCCTTGAGGGCCCAGCTTACAGGCTTCCTGCTGCCCGAGCTGTGCCCAGCTGCACCCAGGCCTGCCCTGCCCCGGAGCACCTCCCCAGCGGCCCTCCGCCACCTTCCCAGCTACTCTGTGAGACCTGTTTGGTCTCCTCTGACGTTATAGAAATGCACGCGTATTCTTTGCTTCTAAACAGCAAACTTGCCAAAGCTACAGCCTGCGTGTCATGCTGTGTCTCTGGGAACCTGGCAGGGTGTGATGAGCACTGGAGGGCTCAATCATTAGTCATCGCATTGAATCCAAGTGGGGCAGAGTCTGTGAAATCTGTAGGCATCATCCGAGTGAGAGCATGGGTCGGCAGGAAGCACTGTGCTGTCCACAGTGCACCCACCAATCAGCCGCTGTCTCAACCTTGGTCCTCAGATGGGCGGGCTGTGCTCTGACATCAAAACTGTTCTGCATCGATGTCGTCTGTGTGTGCCTTTCATGGTGTCCTATTTCTGGGGGTGCAGGGTTTTTCGCTGGAATCTCACTTTGTTCCAAAGCCATTCGCAGGAGAGCTTCATGCCTGAATCTTGGGAAGTGCTGAGGATGAGGACGGTGAAGGTTCTGTTTCAATGTCAGGGGCAAGGCAAGCAGGACTGAGAGCAAACCGAGAGCCATAGGGATTTGTTTGATCCCAACAAATCACGGGGAGGAAGAGTCTCCCATCTCCATGGAAAAATTGACACCTTCCTTCAGCCAGCTGTGTGAGTGGAGGAGTGAGGAGGAAATTTGTAATAATTTGCAAGTTTGCCCAGAGGATGAATTGTGTCACTTTTCCTGCAACAATATGCTGCTGGCTGACAGCGTGGAATTCCTCCCGGACTGAGTTGGCAACTACTCACAAAAATAGCCAAGGAGGCCGTGCAGAGCCAAGAACGTGGCCGCGGAGGGAGGGAGGCGGCGGGCAGACGGAGCCCACGTCACAGCTTCCTGCGCTCCGACCTCCCCTGGCGGGCGAGTCACTCTGATGTCACCTGGCCCCCTGGCCAGCTGGCCAGGCCTCCTGGTAAGTCCTTGGACAGTCCCTGGGCCCAGCGTGCAGCCTTTTCCTCCCACCTGCACGGTGCCTTTCCCTTGCAGGCACCTGGGAGACAGATGGCCCGGGAACCCGGGAAACACGGGATCCAAGCTAAGTGGCGGAAGGAATCAGATGGCTCGGAGGGACGCTGTCTGTGGAACCGCAGGGGCAGCTTGGGGCCTCCCCGATGGACCCCCATTTTAGAGGGGTGGATAGCAAGGCTGAGAGGGGCTCCTCCCAGCCACTGTTGCAAGCCCTC
Source organism: Sylvilagus floridanus (assembly GCA_949820135.1). Classification (NCBI taxonomy): domain Eukaryota; kingdom Metazoa; phylum Chordata; class Mammalia; order Lagomorpha; family Leporidae; genus Sylvilagus; species Sylvilagus floridanus. Next base: position 166,742,765 of record OX463244.1, read on the forward strand.
CCGTTCCTGAAGTCTCGGGCCGAGTTCTCTCGGACACAGTCCCGCTAGGACAGGCTGCGTGAGCGCTGAGAGCCTGCCCCGTGTAGGCGCGTGTTGCCCGATGGAGTTTGGAGGAAGTGACAACTTGTTTTCACGCTCGTTTTTTCGCGCAGGCGCACTTTGGCACCCGGGTGCCAATGTTGTGATTCTTGGAAAAATCTAACGGAATGGCTCTGCCTGGTAAAATACAGGATGCCCAGTTAAATGTGTGATTCAAATAAAGCACGAATCTTTTGTATTAGGATGTCCCAAATATTACATGGAACCTACTTAGACTAACATTATTGGATGTCTATCTGAAATTTATTTTTTAAATTTTAAAAATTTAAAAATTTATTTGAGAGGCAGGAAGAGAGAGAAAGAGCAACTGCTCTGTCATCCACCGATTGCCTCCCCAAATGCCCACAGTGGCAGGGCCAGGGCCAGGGCCAGGGCCAGGGTGTAGAAACCTAGTCCCAGTCTCCCGCATAGGTGGTAGCAAGTCAGTTCCTTGAGCCATCACCACTACCCCCCAGAGTCTGCATTGGCAGAAGCTGGAGTCAGGAGCAGGAGGCAGAATAAAACCCAAGTGCGCCCATGTGGAATGAGGGAGTCTAACTGCTAGGCTAAACGCCCACTCCTATCTGAAACCTAAATTGCTCAGGGTCCTGCGCCAGACACCCTAGCCAGGCAGAGATCCTGAGCTTCTTCATTCCTCCCAACCATCAGTCATCCGGGAATTTATTTTGCTGGCATGCATTTCTAGGACAAGGCATACCAATTATCTCTTGCCGTAAAAATGCTGTGTGACCAGCCACCCCAAAACTCAGTGTCTCAAAACAACAAGCATTCTTTTGGACCTGGGAGTGGGATGGAAGTCTGCTGGTGTAGGCTCGTTTGCTCCACTGTCTCTCTTCCTCTTCCTGAGACCTGCGGTGTAGCCCAGGGGAGGACCAAGGTGCAAGAGAGGAAGACCCAAGGCATTCATCAGTCCTTTGGGGCATCACTCAGGCCGCATTCCCTGTTGTGGTTCAGGTGTGATCTGAGTGTCTCTCTCCAGGCTAGGTCTCCAGTAAGGCAATATGAAGAGATAGTGGGGTCCAGAGGTGGGGCCCAGTGGGTTTTGGTTAGGACACTGTGGGCACTGCCTTCGGAGAGGATTATGGTCGCTCCTGTGGAATGCTGGGTTAGTTTTCATGAGAGCGAGTTGTTATGAGTGAGCCTGAGCCCTGAGTCAGTCTCTGGCTCCCTGTCACATGCCACGTGCTCTCTCCCTCCTGCACAGGCTCCAACTGCAATGATGGATGGAGCCAGGCAAGCCAGGGGGCTCCACAAGAGCTATTGGGTCTTTAGCCTCCACGACTGTCAGCCAAATAAAGTTCTCCTTATGAAGTACCCAGCCGCGGGTATTTCATTATAGTAACAGGAAACAAACTAATACATTGCACTAGCCAAAGCAAGTGACAAGATCAGGTGAGAAGCAAAGTCCCAGAACCCAGGAGGTCATGGATGCCAGCACGGAATTAGGACTAAAGGTCTCTCATGCTGGGAAAAGGCACAAACAATGCCAACAAAGCCTAGGGTGACACCTGCTTTGTCACCCACCGGATGTGAGTCCCTGGAGGTCTCGTCGTCTCTCTCAGTCACTGTTTCCTCATCCATAGAAAGGGTTGTGGTAGATGTTAAGCGGACGCTTAGTGGAAGCGGTCATGGTCAAGAGCAGGTGTAACTTGAGGAAGCCAAGGCACAGCTCTGGCTCCCTGGTTCCAGCCCCCGCCCCGCCTCCGAGCCCGAAGCCTCTGATTCTGCCCCAAGCTCCCATCAGGAACGCGGAAGAGCGGAAGTGTCAAGCCCAGCAGGTGAGGCCCTGGGCTGCTTGTCCTGGGGCAGTTTCTTCTGCCCCTCAGTCCTGTGGGCCTCTCTGTGATGGGAGGAGCCCCAAATCTACTCCTCCTGTCACTTGCGCTGTACTCCGCCGTTACTAAGGCTTGGCTCGGTGTCGCACGGCTTAATGCGCTTTTGAAAGCGATGTCCTTGCTTTCTGCTTCCACAATGACCTGATTTGCCGTGGTCCGACTCGGGCTGCTTTGACTTAATGGTGATGCAAAAGCGATGCACCTGCAGTAGAAGCCGTACTTTGAATTTGTAACTTTGATCTTTCCAGGGTTAGTGGGGTGCAGGGCGGTGCTACCTCTTGAAGCCATGCAGGGCAGCAGCTGCCACCCCCCAGCCTGCACTGCGGCCGCCAGGGGAACCTCTGATACTCTGTGGTGCCCTGAGCTGTTGAGCGTGCCGTTCGGTAGGCTCGGTGGATTAGATGCACTTTGGACACAGGATATTTTTAACTTGGGATGGGCTTATCGGGACGTAAGCCATGCATCTGTGAAGGGATCTGTTTACAGCATCAAAGCCTTCTTTCCCAAGCGATCCAGCTCTGGGTTCAAACTTAGGCTTTCCTCCTTACCAGGGATAACCCTGGAGAGGTTCCTCAGTGTCTCTATAAAATAAACCGGAGGTAGAACCTGCCACCCAGGGGCTGTTTTGAGGGTTGGATGAGTTACTGCATACACAGTTCTCTTGAGAAGGGGGCTTGTCACACTTCCTGCCCCTGACTGATCATTACCATGGCATCCTGCTCTTGTTTCCAGGTCGTAATAGTGTAGCTTTCTCTCTGAAAAGTTAATCCCCTTTTTAAAGTGTTTTTTTTTTTCCCTCTGATTCTTTGCTTTGTTTCTCCTTGTTTCACTCTCTTTTTTCACTTTAGAAGCTCTCCTCAAATGTCTGGTGGTCTTTGGTTCCAGGCTGTGTTGAAGGGTGGGGCAGAGGAGGACAGTGTAGCTGTGGTCTTGCTGATGGCCCTCACTGGGTGAGTGTGTGACACTGAGCTAGGTCGCCACTGGGATGCCTATATCTCCTTTTGGTTTGACTCTTCCAATCCAGCTTCCTGGTAATGCACACCCTGGTTTGCACCAGATGATGGTTCAAATACTTGGGTCCCTGACACCCACATGGGAGACCCAGACTGAGCTTCTGGCTCCCAGCATGGCCTGGTCCTAGCTATTGTGGGCTTTGGGGGAGTGAACCAGGGGATAGACGATCTCTCTCTGTCTCTCTCTTTCTTCCTCGGTGCATGTGTGTATGCCTTTCAAATAAACGAACTACTTTATTTTTTGACAGGCAGAGTGGACAGTGAGAGAGAGATACAGAGAGAAAGGTCTTCCTTTTTGCTGTTGATTCACCCTCCAATGGCCACCGCGGCCGGCGCACCATGCTGATCCGAAGCCAGGAGCCAAGTTCTTCTCCTGGTCTCCCATGGGGTGCAGGACCCAAGCACTTGGGCCATCCTCCACTGCCATCCCAGGCCACAGCAGAGAGCTGGCCTGGAAGAGGGGCAACCGGGACATACTCTGGCGCCCTGACCGGGACTAGAACCCAGTGTGCTGGCACCACAAGGTGGAGGATTAGCCTATTGAGCCGTGGTACCAGCAATAAACTACTTTTTTTAAAAAGATGGCATCTAGTAATTCCCAGTTTCTGGTATATTTCCCACATTGCATAGCGCTGGCCTGGGTACCCAGGGTTATAGTGCAGAAATGCTGGGTTGTGACTTCCAATGCCAAGGCATAAGACACTGAAGCTTCCACCTTGCTGCCTGGCGCAACTTGAAACTTGCGGCCATGTCATGAGGACACTCAAGCAGCCCAATAGACAAGTCTACATGGTGAGGAGCTGAGGCCTTGGCTGGCAGGTGTATGACCGGGCCCTCTTGGAAGTACATCCTTTGGGTCCGGCATTGTGGCGCGGTGGGTTAATTCTCTGCCTGCAGTGCCAGCATCCCATGTGAGCACTGGTTGGAGCTTTGAGGCTGCTCTGATTCTGATCCAGCTCTCTGCCCTTGCACCTGGGAAAGCACAGAAGATGGCCCAAGTGCTTGGGCCCTAACACCTACGTGGGAGACCCAGATAGAGTTTCGGATTCCTGGCCCCAGCCATCTGGGGAATGAACCAGCAAATGGAAGACCTCTCTCTCTGTCTCTCCCCCTCTCTCTGTAACTCTGACTCTCAAATAAATAAAATAAATCCAAGAGAGAGAAAGAGAGAGGAAGAGGGAGGGAGAGAGAGAGAGAGAGGGAGAGAGAGGCTCCCCCAGTCCCAGGCAAGCCTTCAGATCTCTGCAGCTCAGCCAGTGTTCAGATGCAGCCTTCCGAGGACGAGGGGCCCTGAGGGAGACCTGCCCAGCTAAGCCCCTTGGGAATTCTTGGCCTGCAGAAGCAATGAGGTAAGCAGGGTTTATTTTTGTTTCAGACTGCTCAGTCATGAGGTGCTTTGTCATGCCGCAACAGATAACTAACCTGGGAAGGGTAGTAGTCTGGTGGGCCGGGAGGAGCGGATCTGGGTGTCTAACTACCCCAAAGGAGCTGATCTGGGTGTCTAACTACCCCACAGTGAAACTTTCCACCAGCCCTGCCTCCTAGCTCCACCCTGCACTCCAGCGAGTGAAGCTGCTTGATCCCCCGAATTCTGAGACGTTCCAGAGCTCTGCCAGCAAATCTGTCTCCAGTCCTCAGGAAGACGTCTTCAGCATTTGTCCTGCCAAGTCAGTTACCAGTTTTCCATCGTGTGTGCTTTTCCGAAATGTTACTGACATTGCTCACTGCTGGCATCTCCTGTCTTGTTCTCCCTCTCCCTAGGGGCTTATCCCATTGTTCTCGGCTTACTGTCATTTTGCCCGGGGTGAGGAGACGGGAGAATTAACCTGTGTGCTCTGTCAGAAGTCAAAGCGATCTCGCACCGTTTGGAAAGCCTCTGTGGTGGCTGGAGATGGCCACGGCGTGTCTAGAAGGCGGCTGCCTCGACACCCAGTGTCTACAGCACCCTGAGCTTCCAGGGATTTTTTTAAAAGATTTATTTATTTATTTGAAAGGTAGAATTACAGAGAGACAGATGCAGAGGCAGAGACAGAGAGAAGGAAGTCTTCCATCTGCTGGTTCTCTCTCCAGATGGCCGGTCAGCCAAAGCTGGGCCCATCTAGAGCCAGGAGCTTCTTCCAAATCTCCTACATGGGCTGATCTGAAGCCAGGAGCCAGGAGCTTCTTCCAGGTCTCCCATGTATGTGCAGGGGCCCAAGGACTTGGGCCATCTTCTACTGCTTTCCCAGGCCATAGCAGAGAGCTGGATTGGAAGTGGAGCAGCCTGGACTCGAACTGGCGCCCATATGGGATGCCAGCACTGCAGGCGGCGGCTTTACCCACTATGCCACAGTGCTGGCCCCAGCCTCCAGGGATTCTTAAACTTGTGGTGTTGTTGTACAGGAAAAAGTGTTTGTCTAGCTATTTGAGGAGGATCATGTAAGATGATAGGAGAGTAGCCAATAACAACTGAAATTTGAGATGATGGGTGGTAGGAATTTTAATATAATGGGGCTCTTCTACGTAAGTAGGCTTTGTGTGTGTGTGTAAGAGCAGTTTTATGTTCACAGCAAAATTGAGAAGAAACTCCAGAGAGTTCTCATCTACCATCCTCGACACCAACAGCATCCCCATGATCAGCACCTCACACCAGCACAATGCACTTGTTACCACATGGTTCTCACCCAGGTCCCCAGTTGACAGTGGGGTTCTCTCTTGGAATTGCACATCCTGTGGGCTTGGACAAAAGTGTAACGACATGTATCCAATATTATAAAACCAGACAAACAAGCTTCACTGCCCTGATGACCCACTCTCTACCTAGTCATCCTCCTCTCCCCCGGCCCTTGGCAGCCACTGATCTCTCTCCTGTCTCCATAATTTTGCCTTTTCCAGAATGTCCCATAGTGGAACGCTGTGCAATTGGCTTCTTTCACTTGGCAATGTGCATTTACGTTTCCACCCAATCTTTTCATGGCCTGATAAGTCATTTGTTTTTAGTGCTCAATAATATTCCGTTGCTTGCATTGCACAATTTTTTTTCACCTGAAGAAGGACTTGGTTGCTTCCAAGTTTTGGCAGTTATGAATAAAGCTGCCACAAACATCCACGAGCAAGTGTTTAAATTTCTTAAAAGATTTTTATTTATTTATTTGAAAAAGTGGCAGAGAGAGTTGGAGAGATGGAAAGAGAAAGAGATCTTCCATCCACTGGTTCACTCCCAGGATGGCTGCAATGGCCATGTCTGGGCCGGGCCGAGCCAAGCTGGGAACCAGAAACTCCATCCTGGCCTCCCACGTGGGTGGCAGGGGCCAAGCACTTGGGCTGTCACCTGCTGCTTTCCCAGATGCATTAACAGGGAGCTGGATTGGAAGCGTGGGAGCCAGTTCTCAAACTGGCACTCTGATACATCCCAAGTGATGGCTTTACCTGCTATACCACAATGCCAGTCCCTATAAGCAAATTTTGTGTGGACATGTTTTCAGTTCCTTTGGTTAAATCTTAGGATGCATGATTGTTGGATTGTGTGGTAAAAGTAGATAGTTTTGTAAGAAACCACCAAACTGTCTTTCATAGTGGCTACTATTTTGTCCTCGCCCAGCAGTGAATAGGATTTCATGTTGCTCCAGATCTTTGGTAATATTTGGTGTTACCAGAGTTTTGTGGATTTGGGCCATTCTGAGAGTTGTTTATCGCACTATTGTTTTACTTTGCAATTGCCAAGCGATGTGATGTTGACTATCTTACGCTTACTTGTCATCTCAGTATCCCCTTGGCAATGGGTCTGCTCAAGTCTTTTGCTCATTTAAAATCAGATTATACTTTCTTTCTTTTTTTTAATTTTTCCCTCTTTAATTTTTGATTTGGCAAAGGAAGAGACAGAAAGAGAGCTCCCATCCGGGTCACTTCCCAGATGCCTGCAGCAGCCAGGGACTGGGCGGGGCTGAAGCTGGTGGCTGGGGACTCAGCTCAGGGCTCCAAGTGGGTGGCAGAATCCAGTCGCTTGAAACATCACCACTGACTCCCAGGGTCTGAATTAGCAAGACGCTGGAGTCAGGAATCGGAGTTGGATATGGAGCCCAGGTACTCTAAATTGGGAGGCAGGTAGCCTCACCAGCATTTTAACTGCTAGTCTAAATGCCCAACTCAGATTATGCATTTTCTTGTTGCGTTTTAAGAATATATTGTTAGGCCAGCACCGCAGCTCAATAGGCTAATCCTCCACCTTGTGGCACCGGCACACCGGGTTCTAGTCCTGGTCAGGGCACCAGATTCTGTCCTGGTTGCCCCTCTTCCAGGCCAGCTCTCTGCTGTGGCCAGGGAGTGCAGTGGAGGATGGCCCAAGTGCTTGGGCCCTGCACCCCATGGGAGACCAGGAGAAGCACCTGGCTCCTGCCTTCAGATCAGCACGGTGCGCCGGCCGCAGCGGCCATTGGAGGGTGAACCAACGGCAAAGGAAGACCTTTCTCCCTGTCTCTCTCTCTCTCTCTCTCTGTCCACTCTACCTTTCAGAAAAAAAAAAAGAAGAAGAATATATTGTAGAGGCCAGTGTGTGGTGCAGGAGTTAAGCTGTGGCCTGCAGCACCATATACCATAAGGGCCTGGTTCGAGCCCCGGCTGCTCCACTTCCAATCCAGCTCCCTGCCAATGCACCTGGGAAAGCAGTGGAAGATTACTCAAGTCCCTGGGCCCCTGCATCACTGTGGGAGACCCGGAAGTAGCTCTCAGCTCCTGGCTTTGGCCTGGCCTACATCTGTGGTTATGGATATTTGGGGAGTGGATGAAAAATATCTCTCTCTACCTCTGCCTTTCAAATAAATAAATAAATCTCTAAAACAAAAAAAGAGTATATTATAACTTTTGGATAGCAGTTCTTTATTATATGTCTCATATATATATTTTTCTTCCGGTCTGTGTCTTGTCTTGTCTTAGTCTCTTGAAGTGTCTTTCACAGAGTAAAAGTTTTTAATTTCAGTTCACTGAAATTTTTTTTAATTTCAGTCCAGCTTATCAATTTTTTTTCTTGGTTTGCACCACTGGTGTTATATCTAAAAAGTCATTGACACGCCCCAAATGACCTAGCTATTCTCCTGTGTCACTCTCTACAGTTTTATGGTTCTGATTTCACATTTCTATCTGTGATACATTTAAAATTAGTTTTTGTGAATGGGGTAAGGGTATGAGTCTAGGGTTTTTTTTCCCCTTCTCATGGATGTCTACCGCAGGTTGAGAATGGTGTGTTCGCTGCATTGCACCACTTTTCCTGTTTGTCAAAGGTGAACCGACTACATGTATTTAGGTCAGTTTTTGGGTTTTTCCTTCTGCTCCATAGGTCTGTCCCTTCTCTCACTAATACTGTGCCGTCTTAGTTACTGCAGCTTTATAGTTGGACTTCTACTCAGGCACTGTCGGTCCACTCACTTTCTTCTCCTGCTTCAGTATCTGCTAACTGCTGCCTCTGCATATCAGTTTTTCCCCCCCACAAGCAGAGTGGACAGTGAGAGAGAGAGACAGAAAGAAAGGTCTTCTTTTTTTGCCGTTGGTTCATCCTCCATTGGCCACCGCGGCCGGCGCACCACGCTGATCCAATGGCAGGAGGCAGGTGCTTTTCCTGGTCTCCCATGGGGTGCAGGGCCCAAGCACTTGGGCCATCCTCCACTGCACTCCCTGGCCACAGCAGAGAGCTGGCCTGGAAGAGGGGCAACCGGGACAAAATCCGGCTCCTTGACCAGGACAAGAACCCAGTATGCCGGTGCCACAAGGCGGAGGATTAGCCTAGTGAGCCGTGGCGCCGGCTAGGCATATCAGTTTTAGAATCAGTTTGCTGCATCCACAAAGTAACTTGCTGGCATTTTGATTGGCATTGCACTGAATCTATAGACCAAGTTGAGAAGAACTGGCATTTGGACAATATTGAGTCTTTCAACTCGTGAACATGAAGTATTTCCCCTTTAATTTAGTTCCTCTTTCTTTTATCAGAGTTTTATAGTTTTCCTAGCATAGTTTTTCTTCAGCCTTGTATTTTACTAGCTTTATATCTAAGTTGTTCATTTTTTAATATAGTAAGTAGTATTGTGCTTTTAGCTTCAAACTGTTCTTTTTTTACTGCCGATCTATAGGAAAGCAATTGACTTCGGTATATTAACCTTGTGTCCTACAACCTTGCTACAGTTGCTTATCAGCTTCAGGATTTTTTGTTCCATCTTTAAGATTTTCTATTTGGACAATCATGTCACATGCAAACAAAGACGGTTTTATTTCTTCCCTAACAATGCTTTGCTTGTCTTGTTGCATTAACAGAAACGTCCAATAACGATGTTGAAGAGGAGTAGTGAGAAGGGGCAGCTTTGCTTTGTTCTTGATCTTGACAAGAAAGCTTCCAGTTTTCAGCCCTAAGTATGGTATTAGCTATGGGGTTTATTTATTTAGTTTTAACTATTTAAGTTTATTTGAAAGGCAGACGAATGGAGAGATCTTCCATCCACAATAGCTGGGGCTGGGACAGGCAAAAGCTAGGAGTCTTGAACTCAGTCCAGGTCTCCCATGTAGGAGATGGGTAGCCAATTGCTTGAACTCTATCACAAGATGCCTCCCAGACTACACATTAGCAGGAAACATCCCAAGTAATATCCTAATTTCTGTGCCAAATGCCTGTCCCTTTTTAAAAATTGATTTAAAAATTTTATTTATTTTTAAAAATTTGCTGGGGATGGCGCTGTGGCATAGTGGGTAAAGATGCCACCTGCAGTGCTGGCATCCCATATGGGCACCAGTTCGAGTCCTGGCTGCTCCACTTCCGATCTAGCTCTCTGCTGTGGCCTGGGAAAGTGGTGGAGGACGTCCCGGGTCCTTGGGCCTCTGCACCCACATGGGAACACTCAGAGGAGGCTCCTGGCTCCTGGTTTCAGATAGGCACAGCTCCGGCTGCTGGGGCTAATTGGGGAGTGAACCAGCGGATGGAAGACCTCTCTCACTCTCTCTGCCTCTACTTCTCTCTCTGAGTAACTCTGACTTTCAAATAAATAAATAATCTTTTAAAAAATTGTTGTAGATTTTTTTGGTAGTTATTCTTTATCAAGATGAGGAAGTTCCACTTTATTTCTTATTTACTGAGTTGTGTGTTGGGGGGGGGGTGGTTTAAGGCATCAATGGGTACTAGGTTTTGTTAAATAATATTTCTGCATTTATTGACATGGTCATGTTATTTTTCTTTAACCTGTTGATGTAAAGAGTTACAATAATGGATTTTTTGTGTCTTTTTAAAAATGAATTATTTATTTGAAAATCAGAGTTAAAGAGAGAGAAAGACAAAGATATTCTATCCATTGGTTCACTACCCAGTTGACCACAACAGCCACTGCTGGGCCAGACATAAGCCAGGAGCCAGGAACTTCATCCATGTCTCCCATGTGGGTGGCGGGGGCCCAAGCACTTAGGTCATCTTCTGCTGCTTTCTCAGGCCACTAACTGGGAGATAGACTGGAAATGGAGCAGCTGTGATGTGAACTGGTGACATTATGCGAAGCCAGTATTGCAGGTGGCAACTTTACCCACAAAGCAACAACGCCATCCACACATCAAATGATTTTTAAATTTTTGAACCATTTTAAATTTTTGAACTATTTTCCAAATAGAAAATCTTAAAGATGGAACAAAAAATCCTGAAGCTGATAAGCAACTGTAGCAAGGTTGTAGGACACAAGGTTAATATACCGAAGTCAATTGCTTTCCTATAGATCGGCAGTAAAAAAAGAACAGTTTGAAGCTAAAAGCACAATACTACTTACTATATTAAAAAATGAACAACTTAGATATAAAGCTAGTAAAATACAAGACAGGAATAAATCCCACTTGAATGTTTTGTAGAGTTCATCTTAAATATTACTGGATTCAATTTGTTCAGATTTTGTTGAGAATTTTACATTTATGCTCATTAGAGATATTGGTCTGTAATTTGCTTTTCTGCTAATGTCTTTGGCTTTGAATTTTTTTTTTTATTTGACTGGTAGAGTTATAGACAGTGAGAGAGAGACGGAGAGAAAGGTCTTCCTTCTGTTGATTCACCACCCAAATGGCCACTATGGCCAGCGCTACGCTGATCCAAAGCCAGGAGCCAGGTGCTTCTTCCTGGTCTCCCATGTAGGTGCAGGGCCCAAGGACTTGGGCCATCCTCCACTGCCTTCCCGGGCCACAACAGAGAGCTGGACTGGAAGAGGAGCAACTGGGACTAGAACCTGGCGCCCATATGGGATACCATTGCCGCAGGCGGAGGATTAACCAAGTGAGCCACAGCACCAGCCCTGGCTTTGAATTTTGTCCCCATAGAAGGAATTAAGAAAAGCACCCCCTCCCCATTTCTAGCATCTGGAAGAGACTTTGTAGAATTGGTATAATTTCTTTCTTAACTGTTTGGTGGACTTCACCTGTGAACCCGTCTGGAACTGGAAGGACTGGTGCTTTCTTTTTTGGAAGGTTAGTAATTATTGAATCAATTTATTTAACAGACACAGTCCTGTTCAAAATATCTTTGTTTTGTGTGAATTTTGGCAAATTGCGTCTCGAAGAAATCAGTCTCTTTTATTTGGCTCATCAAATCTGTGGTCATGAAGTTGTTCAAAGTATTCCTTTATTATCTCTTTAATGTCCATAGGGTCTGTGGTGATGTCTTCTCTTTCATTTCTGATATTAGTAATTTGTACCCCCTCTTATTTTTTGCTCCCTGGCAAAATTAATCTTTTTAAAGAACTAATTTTTGTTTCAGTGTCATTGATATGTACTTAATTTGTATTAATTTTTTTATTCTGCTAATTTAGATTGAATTTGCTTTTCTTTTTCTGATTTCCTACAGTAGAAGCTTAGCTTCATGATTTTAGTTCTTTCTTCTTCCTATGCTGATTCAATGCTATGAATTTCCCTTGAAGCACTGCTGGGGCTGCATCTCATGGATGTTAATTGGCTGTATTTTCGTTTTCACTTAGCTCAAGTTATTTTAATTTTTTGAGACTTCTCTGACCCATGAGTTATTTAGGGATGCATTATTTAGCCTCCAAACATTTTAAGGTTTTCTAGCTATCTTTCTGTTATTGATTTCTAGTTTTGTTCCACTGTGGTCTGAGAGCACACACGGCATCATTTCTATTCTTTTAAACTGACTAAGGTGCTATTTAGTGGTGTACAAGGTGGTCTCTCTGTTGTATGCCCCAAGTGAGCTTTAGAAGGGTATGTATTTGTCATTGGACGAACCAGTCTATAGATGTCAGTTATATCCACTTGATTGACAGTCCCATTGAGTTCAGGTATCTTCAGTTTCAACAGAGAGAAAATAATAATATACTGCACATATTATTTCTGTAAAATATCCCTGCAACAAAACAGAAACAGTGACTGACACAAAAGGCCCTAAAGGGTGGCAGGTGTTTGAAGATACTGATTAGAATGCCCACATCCCATACTGTAGTACCTGGTTTCTATTCCTGGCTCTAGATCCAGATTCCAGTTTCCCATCAGTGTAGACCCTGGGAGGCAGTCCTGATGACTCAAGTCATTGGGTCCCTGCCACTCACATAAGAGACCTGGAGTGAGTTGCTGGCTCTTGGGTTTGGCCATGGTCCTGCTGTAACTCTTGCAGGCATTTGGGGGAATGAACCAGCAGAGAGGAGCTCTTGTTCTCCACATGCTTATCTCTGTCTTTGCCTTTCAAATAAAATAATTTTTTAAAAAATGAAGATCGAGAGTAGAAGGCATGTGGCTAGGAAATTGCAGTCCCAAGGGCTCATCCACTCACTCTGCCAGCCTTGCCCATCCAGCTGAGCACGTGGTAGCTATGGCAACTCAAGACCTCGGACCCACAGCACAGACCTCAATTAGGCGAGAGGAGGTGCCAAGGGTTGGGGTTCTGCTGGGGAGAGAATGAACTGGGTCTGTGAAACTCTCAAACGTGAGTGCAGACTGCTGGTGATGGATGTGTGCAGTGCTCCTGTGGAATTTGTACTCAGGATCCAAGCTTGTTTGATTAAACAGTTGAGGGCTTGGCCTTGTGTTTTTGGCAGGCACTAAGTATGCCAGCTCATAGAATCTAAGGTATCTACTAGAGAAGGAAAACACAACAGAGGAACCGCCTTCCCAAGACTTCTCCTAGGCAACCATCATTGACAGACATTTAGGTATTTAACTAGGAGCTAGGTATTTAACTTGTGCCACTCCCTCTTCACTAATGGAAATGGACTCCAAGAGGAAGCCACATAAACCGAGAAATATCTAGTGAATGACCTTAGCTTCAAGGTAGGTAACCTAGTGTTATTGCAGGCTGTTCTACCTAGCACTCTGCCAAAATTCTCTCCTTTGTTCCTTTCTTTGTAGCTCTCATTCTCCAAATGGAAGAATTTCAGGGCCAGCACTGTGGCATAATGGGTTAAGCCACTGCCTGAAATGCTGGCCTTCCATCTGGATGCCAGTTCAAGTCCCAGCCTCCTCCCACCCCCCCCTGCCAATCCAGCTCACTGCTAATAGCCTGAGAAACCAGCAGAGGATGGCCCAAATGCTTGGGCCCCTACACCCATGTGGGAGACCTGGAAGAAGCTCCTGGCTTCTGGCTTTGGTCTGGCCCAGCCTTGACTGTTATGGCCATTTGAGCAGTGAACAACAAGATGGAAGTTTCTCTCTCTCTCTCTTTCTTTTTTTAAACTTATTTATTTGAGAGGTAGAGCTACAGACAGAGGGAGAGAGAGAGAGAGAGATCTTCCATCTGCTGGTTCAATCCTCATATGGCCACAACAGCCAGAGCTGGGCTGATCTGAAGCCAGGAGCTTCTTCTGTGTCTCTCACGTGGGTGCAGGGGCCTAAGCAGTTGGCCCATTCTCCACCATCCCCTTCCCAGGCCACAGCACAGAGGTGGACCCGAAGAGGAGCAGCTGAGACAAGAACCAGCATCCACTTGGGATGCTGGCGGCAGGTGGAGGCTCATTTCACCACACCACAGTGCCAGCCCCTGTAACTCTGTCTTTCAAATAAATGAATCTTTAAAAAAAAAAAAAAAAAAAAGGAAGAATTTCTCCTATAAGGAGGGGCTTAAGGTCCTGCTGAATTAGTCAGTGGCGCCATTTTCCAGTTGTTAGGTTGCTCATCCATTATCAGTTTACCTTGTTAAAAATTAGTTTCTGGGTCTCATGCCCACATGCCATAGACACATATATATTCCAGGGGAACAGTGACCTCTGTTGTATGGCGCTTCTTGGTGAATGACTTCTCTCACCATTCATAAATCTCAGAAGCAATTTCTTTTTTAACTCTGTAAAACATTTGTTTTCCCAGAGACATTCAAAAGTATATGTAATTGCTCCAGAATACCAACATTCCTCTTAAATTGTTTTTTCTTGACAATCACAGAGGCAGAGACAGATAGATATAATAGAGGTCCCATCCTGCTTCAGTCCCTACATTCCCACAGCCATGGTGCTGTGCCAGTGCAAAGCCAGGAGCTGGGAACTCAGCCCATGTCTCCCCTGGGGGTGGCAGGCACCCGAGGACTTGAATCGTCATCTCTGCCTCCCAGGGTGTGCCTTAGCAGGAAGCTGGAACTTGGAGTGGAGCTGGGGCTCAGTCCCAGGTGCTCTGAGCTGAGACGCAGGCATCCCAACAGGTATGCTGACCACCGAGTCCAACAGCTGCCTCCCCAAGATGCTGGATGTGGGGAATCCTTGTTTGGTGAACGGACAAGTGTATATCAGAGAACATCATTTACTCCTCCGAACATCCTCACCTCCTGACACTGCTGCACTAGGGATGAGATCTCAACACGGGAATTTGCGGAGAGGCAAGGGGCATAAATGTGCAGCCCTTAGAGCCCCATTAAACAGACTCCTGGGGCCAGGCTGTGGGGTAGCGGGTAAAGCCGCCACGTACAGTGCTGGTATCCCATATGGGCACCAGTTTGAGTCCCAGCTGCTCCACTTCTGATCCAGCTTTATGTTATGGCCTGGGAAAGCAGTAGAAGATCGCCCAAGTCCTTGGGCCCCTGCACCCGCCTGGGGACCTGGAAGAAGCTCCTGGCTCCTGGCTTTGGATTGACGCAGCTCCAGCCATTGCAGCCAATTGGGGAGTGAACCAGCAGATGGAAGACCTCTCTTTCTCTCTGCCTCTTCTTTTTTACTTTATAACTCTGACTTTCAAATAAATAAATAAATCTTTTAAAAAAATTTAAAAAACTGACTCCTGACACTTCTCATTTTCTCACCGTGGTCTCCAGTGTGATAAACACACGGGTGTCTGACGGCGCCGGAAGTTCAGGAGCTCTGTGTGTCTACCCTGCAGTGACACTGGTGGGAAGGCATTGTGCACTGAGGGACGATGAGAACAACATCCCATTTTTAAACCATCCGCATGGAGGAATATTTTACCACACTAAGATGCACAGCTTTCAAATATACATTTGATGAGTTTTTAACAAAGGTCCGCCAACTCCTTAACCGAGACATGGACAGCACTTCCTGCCACCCAGCAAGCTCCTTCGCATCGGTCTCCTGGCCTCCCTCCCGAACCCCAGGTCCCCGCTCCAGAGGCGGCCACCATTCTCACTTTGAGAACTTCTCCGGATCATCTCGCATTTCATGTGACTTGAATCACACAGTCTGGCCCCACCAAACTCTTTTGGTTCTATTCTCTTCCGTTCAACCTGCTGCCTCTGACCCACCCACTCCCTTGGCGACCGCCGAGTAGAGTTACACGAGCCCACCACAGCGTGCTCGCCCGTGGCCAGCACCTCCATTCACGCTCTTTCACTGCCGCAAACACGGGGCTACATGCATCCCAGGTCGCGTCTCCTAGCAAGCAGAGGTCAGCAACCACGGTGGCTGCTTGGGGGAGATTTTCCTGTGAGACTTCTGTCTTTCGCTGTCCAGCATCAGCCCTTCGTCTTGTTGGCACCCAGGTCCATCACCCTGTGTGGGCTCAGGAGGAAGTGAGACGCAAGAAGTCAGACCTGCTGCTTGATGGGGAGGCCTTTGGCCTGGCCAGGCTGAGGCTGACTTTGAGAACAGTGGGGATCTGAGCGAAGTGACGTCAAGTTCAGTGCGTGGGGCTCAGAGACGCCTCTTCCCACCTCCCACAGGGCATCTGCTGGCTCCCGCCCGCCCACCGGAGCGTGTTGGCTTCCTACCCACTTGCCACTCCTCCAGGCTTCCAGCAGTTCTAACAACTTCCCGTTTGGCTCAATGTAAGTAGACTTGGTTTCTGCACTTGAACTCAAGGCCATTACTGATACACTGAGTATTGTCCCCATTGGCCAGATAAAGAAACTGAGGCCCAAGGCCAGTGACTCTTCTGGCGCCACGATGGGGAGAAGGTGACAGGACAAGGATGAGAGCCGGACAGTGTGGCTCCACGCCAGGTCAGAGGCAGCATCAGAACGGACAGTGCAGTGCCAGCCTCGTTCCAGCCCAGGACTTTATCTCCATTGTTTTGCAAGGGGACAGCATGGGCGGTGGTAGCCCAGGCAAGTGGGGGAGCAGGAGATTCTCCACCACCGCTCCCTTCTCAGCCCAGCGGGATCCCCACCACTTTGCTCTGCAGATCAGAGCTAAAACCCGTGCAGGGCAGGCAACTGTCTTCCATGCCTTTCTGTGGCATAGTCGAGCATGACTGTTAAGTCCTCACTCTGATCTTTGTTTAATGCTTACAGAAGTGGATTCCTCTGAGTCCTTACCCCTGACAGGAACAATCCCCTTGGGTTCACTGAAAGGCAGCCTCCCTCCCCCTGCAGGGAGCCAGCTACTTGGGGCTGGCCCAGAGCAAGGGGATGAAGCCTGTGCAAGCTCAGGCAGCCAAGGGGCGGGAGTGCTCAGCTGCCATCAGCTCCCCACTCCCCCCACCTTCCCTCCCGGTCTGGCTCAACACCAGGGACAGCTGTGCAAGGGGCATGGGAGGGGCTGCTGGAGGCTGTCAGGAGGGGAGCAGGGACCTGTCACCTGCAGCCAGGGCGGGGGAGGGCGATGACAGAGCCTCTCCTTCCCCCAGGCCCCAGGATAAGGGGATGTCAAGACACCCACCCCAAGGAGGGTTAGGGTGCAGTGGCCAAGACAGGGACTTTTTGCGCTGCTGCTAAGGGGACAGCCTTGGCCACAGGGAGCCACCTGCCTTCCCCGCGGTCCCACTGAGGGACCAAGTGTCTGAAGGCCTGGTTGGGGGGACATCTGGCCGAGCAATTAAGAAGCCTGCATTTGGCCGGCGCCGTGGCTCAACAGGCTAATCCTCTGCCTTGCGGCGCCAGCACACCGGGTTCTAGTCCCGGTGGGGGCGCCGGATTCTGTCCCGGTTGCCCCTCTTCCAGGCCAGCTCTCTGCTGTGGCCAGGGAGTGCAGTGGAGGATGGCCCAAGTGCTTGGGCCCTGCACCCCATGGGAGACCAGGAGAAGCACCTGGCACCTGGCTCCTGCCATCGGATGAGCACGGTGCGCCGGCCGCAGCGCGCCGACCGCGGCGGCCATTGGAGGGTGAACCAACGGCAAAGGAAGACCTTTCTCTCTGTCTCTCTCTCTCACTGTCCACTCTGCCTGTCAAAAAAAAAAAGAAGCCTGCATTCCTCATGGGAGTACCTGGTTTGATTCCCAGCTCCAGCTCCTGACTCTAGCTTCCTGCTAGCATGCACCCTGTGAGGTAACAGAGGAGGCACAAGTAATGGGTCCATGCCAACCACATGGGAGATCCCGATGGAGTCCCAGGCTCCTGGCTGCTGTGGGCATTGAAGGAGTGAACCAGTAGATGGGAAATCTTTCTGTCTCTCTACCTGTCCAAAAAAAAAAAAAATTAATAAGGGCCTGGTCACATCAGCTCCACTGGGGACGACCCTGAAAGGTCACCTCGGGCTCCCTGTGGCATGGGCAAGGTGCCCGGGGTGAGTGAGAGCCCTGCTCATTCTGCCCCTCCTGCTGCTCTTTGCCCCCTTCCCAGGGATGCACGCCAGGGCAAGTCCTCAGGAGCTCCTGCACGTGTGAGCTACAGTGAGACAGAGTTGTACTTTTATAGGATCATTGTAGGTGAATTTAAGAAACGCTTGGGGCTGGCACCGTGGCTCACTTGGTTAATCCTCCACCTGCGGTGCCCGCATCCCATATCGGTGCCGGATTCTAGTCCCGGTTGCTCCTCTTCCAGGCCAGCCCTCTGCTGTGGCCCAGGAGTGCAGTGGAGGAAGGCCCAAGTGCTTGGGCCCTGCACCCGCATGGGAGACCAGGAGGAAGCACCTGGCTCCTGGCTTCAGATCGACATAGCTCTGGCCGTAGCGGTCATTTTGGGGGTTAACCAATGGAAGGAAGACCTTTCTGTCTCTCTCCCTCACTATTTAACTTTATCTGTAAAATTAAAAAAAAAAAAACACTCTTTTATTGTGTGTGATCTCACTCCTTGGGGCATAAGTCTGTATGTATCATTTGGAGATAAAATGTCCCATGAAATTACTACTACGCTTTTATTTTTTTGGAAATGCAGAGCAAGGTGGGGCAGGGAGAGAGATTGATTTGCCATGGCTCTTGTAGCCAGCGTTGGGTCAGATCGGAGCAGGGAGCCAGGAACTCCATGTGGGAGAGCTGGATCGGAAGCAGAGCAGCTGGGACTCGAATCTGCCCTCCGATAGGGGATACAGGTGTTACAAGTGGTGGCTTGGTGCACCCCAACACTGGCCCCACTAGCGCTCCCTTTTACAGAAGAGCCAACTGTGGAGCAGACAGGACAGTTCACTTGCCCAGGGTGACACACCTTTGGGCAGAACCAGGATCAGACCCCAGGCAGACTATGAAACTGTGTTCTCAAACGCTGTGTCCACCTGCCCCTCCTCACCCTGACTGCACTCACTGGCCTATCACCTTCCGCCTGGTGGGGTCAAGAGGTCAAGGATGGTTTCTCAATCATGAACACTGTCAGGGTCACGAAAATAAAAATAAGAGTAAAAATATGAGAAAAAGAATACAGATAGAGAGAGAGCATGCACACAAGCAAGATTGTCCATCTGCTGGTTCTCTCCCCTAAATGCCTGCAACAGGAGGGCTGGGCCAGGCCGAAGCCAGGAGCCAGGAACTCCATCCGGGTCTCCCACATGGGTGTCAGGGACCCAAGCATTTGATCCATCACCTGCTGCCTCCCAGGGTGTGCTTTATTAGGAAGCTGGATTGAAAGTGATGGTGGGACTTGATCTTAGGCACTGTGATAGGGGTGAGGGTGTTCCCCACCATAGCTGCACTGAGCCACAATCCTCGCCCCTCTAGCTGAAATTTTACACGTGTCCTCATGCTATTATTTTTCTGACTTGTGATATGAATTACTGTGTGGCAGGCCATCACTATGATTTATTCTTGCAAAGACAAATTGCTTTAAGACCGAGCTTTGAGTTCTGTCATATTTAAATAATTTTTTAAAATTAAAGGAATACCATGAACTTGTAAATAAATGACAAATCTCAAGGTAAAATTTTGGTTTTTTTTTTTTAAAGACTTCTTTATTTACTTGAGAAGTAGTTACAGAGAGAGGGAGGGACGTAGAGAAAGGTCTTCCAAATGCTGGTTCACTCCCCAAATGGTCACAACAGCTACAGCTGGGCCGATTCGAAGCCAGGAACCAGAGCTTCTTCCGAGTCTCCCATGCGGGTGCAGGGGCCCAAACACTTGGACTATCTTCTACTGTTTTCCCAGGCCATCAGTGGAGATACTGGATCAGAAATGGAACAGCCAGGACTCGAATCAATGCCCGCGTGGAATGCCAGTGCCCAGGCAGATGCTTAACCTACTGCGCCATGGCACCAGCCCTGGTAAAGTTCTTAAAGTTAATAATGTGACTCTCTGAGAAACAGCAAATGAGCATGTACCAAATATTTGATTGCATTCATTTTGTGGGGCTGCTCACACTTCTGGAGCCGGAAGTCCAGAATCCAGGTGTGGGCACCCAGGCTCCTGACGGAGAGTCCTTCCTCACCTCCCCAGCCCCCGGGCTGCCAGCAGTCCCTGCTCTTGGCCCCGGGTCGTCTCCTCTTCTGTCCCTTGGAAGGACGTCGTTGTTGGAGCTAAGGCCCACGCGGGTTGTCCAGGATGATCTCATCTCAGAGCCGTGACTGAGTGACATCTACAGAGACGCCGCTCCCAGTAAGGCCCGTCCCAGGGACCTGGACGTGGGCTGGTGTGTCAGAGGCCACTGTTCCAACCCCCACCCCGGGACTGAAGTTAACTGGAAGGAGCAGGTGCGGAACGGACATTTGTGTGGTCGGCCGGCACGGGTGCGCTGGAAGAGCTGCCCAGGGTACGAGGTGGTGTCTCAGGGCAGTGCAGCTGAGACCTGTGGGGTTATCTTTTTCCCACAGACAGAAACATACTGGGGCAAAATATCTAAAAGTTAACACCTGACTTCACAGATTGCGGGCCCTCATCAGTAGTAAGTTGAATGACGGTACATTTCCTAGACCAAGGCTCTCCAACAGAACTGTCTGCAGTGATGGGATGATCTCTGCTGTCCAGGACACTAGCCACAGCTCAAGTTCTCACAGGTGGTTAATGAGCATTTGCGATGTGGCTAGCAGGGGTCCACATTGCTGCGTGCAACACACACAGCCGAGTCTGGGCTGCCCCACTCATGATTCAGCTTCCTGCCAATGTGTGTGGGGAGGCAGCAGGTGGTGGCCCAAGTCCGTGGGCCCCTGCATCCTTGTGGGAGACCAGGATGGAGTTCCTGGCTCCTAGTTTTGGCCTGGCCCAGTCCTGGCCATTAAGGCTATTTGGGGAGTGAACCAGCAGATGGAAGATATCTCTCTCACACACACTCTCTTTCTCCTTCTCTCTCTCTGTAACTCTGCCTTTCAAATACAAAAAGTAAATCTTTTTAAAAAAGTCTTTGAGATGTAGGTGTTGTGGCACAGCGGGTTAAGCCACGGCATCTCATATGGAGTGCCAGTTGGTGTCCCAGCTACTCTGTTTCCAATCCAGCTTCCTGCTGATGCACCTGGGAAAGCAGCAAATGCTGGCCCAAGTGCTTGGGTCCCTGCCTCCCACATGGGACACTTAGATGGAGTTCTGGGCCCTGGCTTCTGCCTGGGCCAGCCCTAGCTGTTGCAGCTATTTGGAGAGTGAATCTACAGATGAAGTGCTCTCTAGCTATCTATCTATTTTTCAAGTAAATCTTTTTTGTGGTTTAAGTATTTATTTGGATAACACAGTCTGAGGACTTGTTTACTATCAGTTCAAAAAATATTTGTGGAACTGCCGCTATGAGCCAGACCCCACGGGGAACAAGCCAGATGTAGTCTCTGCCCACGCGGGGTAGGAAGCCTAGCTGGGAGCCCTCACATGAGACAAACAGGCACACGAACAACTACACATTTGAAAGTTGTCATTAGAACTAAGAAGGAAGAGTACAGAGTTCTTTGAAAATTTAGTTGGGCAACTGATTTATTCAGTGGGGCTACATGAGGCCCCTAAACCAGTGACTTTTAAAAATTTTTTTTAAGATTTATTTTCAAATAAATAAATCTTTTAAAACTTTTTTGAGCAACTGAGGGAGACAAAGGCAGAAATATATATATGTATATATATACACATACTATATATGTATATATATACACATACGTATATATATGTATGTATATATACATATGTATATGTATATATATGTATATGTATATATATATGTATATATAGAGATATCTCTATATATATGTGTGTGTATATATATATGTGTATATATATATGTATATATATATGTGTATATATAGAGAGAGAGAGAGAGAGATCCCTTATCTACTGGATTGTGTATGTATATATACGTATATTGTGTATGTGTATATACGTATATACACATACGTATATATATGTATGTATATATACGTATGTATATATATGTATATGTATATATATATGTATATATATAGAGAGAGATATCTCTATATAAATATGTGTGTGTATATATATGTGTATATATATATATGTGTATATATATATATATAGAGAGAGAGAGAGAGAGAGAGAGAGAGAGATCCCTTATCTACTGGATTGCTTCCCAAATTCCCACAGCAGCCAGGGATCCAGCTCCTGGGATCCAGAAACCCAATGCAGATCACCCACATGGGTGCCAAGGACCCAGTCACCTAAGCAGTCACTTGCTGTCTCCCAGGGCTGCATTAGCAGGAAACTGGGAACAGGGGCAGAGTTGAGGATCAAACCACGTATTCTAATGTGGGACACAGGCATCTTAACAAGTGTCTTGAGGCCCGTGTAGTGGCGTGGCAGGTTAAGCCTCCACCTGAGTGCCAGCATTCCTTGTGGGCGCTGGTTCGAGACCCGGCTGCTCCACAATCAAGCTCCCTGCTAATGCACCTGGGAAAGCAGTGAAAGATGGCCCAAGTGCTTCAGCTCCTGTACTCACATGGGAGACCCAGATGAAGCTCCTACTTTCAACCTGGCTCAGCCCTGGCTGATGCAGTCATGTGGGGAGTAAACCAGTGGATACATCTCTCTGTGTGTCTCTGTCTTTCCCCCTCTGTTTCTAACCCTACCTTTCAAATAAATAAAAAAAATCAATCTTTAACCAGTGTCTTTCCCACCTATATTTACTTTTAATCAATTTAGATTTCAATAAACAGCTGCAGGTGGCTGGGGCCTACCTAAGGGATGGTATAGTCCTAGAGAATTAATTAGTCTCCAGCAAGGCCTGATAGACGATGCTGTAGATTGACAGAGAGGACACGCTGTTGCCTTGCATCCAAATTCTCACAAACAGCAGATCTGAGCATGGGCAAACCCAGCCCCGTGATCTAGAAAGTACTTCCACTTAGGCCTATTGCCCTGTGGCCAAAACAACTCTTTTTTTTGAAGACTAGGGGTTTTGTACAAAATCTCTTAATATTTAGAGATTAGCTAAAGATTGGTGATTTCCACTCTAGGGGGAAATGGTACGTGCTAATTAACCTATCATAATCTACTTTATTTCCTGTTACTCTGCTAACATGCTGCACCCCTCACCCCTGTGCCTGGTGTGTATTAGATCCCCCCAGTAGTACAATTCATTTTGGTTTTGGTAGACATTTACTGAGAGCCTAGTGCGTGTCAGGGACACAGATAATTTTCAGGATGCATAAGATGCAAGCCTGGTCCTCACGAGCTCCTGCTCTGACAGAGACACAACACAATGTCCTTTGTCAAGTGTGGCGATGGAGGCCAGGCAGCAATTAGGGGTGGAGAAGATGCGGCTCTGCCCATTCCTGAGTGGGAGCTGACCAGGCGAGGTGAGGTAGAAAAGGCAGCTGGGCAGAGGCACAGAGAGGTGAAGAGGAGACGATGTACGCATGGGTGTCTACGGGAAACCTCCAGCAGTCAGCATGAGTAGAGCTTGAAACTCAAGACCAGAAGTGGCAGGAAGAGAAGACAGAGAAGCCAAGGTCAGATCAGGGAAGGTATGATAGTTTATGACATGAAGGAACTTTTATCCCTGGCTCATCAAGACCATGGAACGAAGGAATGATGAACACATTTCTTTAGCAAATATTCTCCAACTATTGGCTTTAAAGACACTGGGGCTATGGGTAACTAAAGTTATGGTCTTTCTTCTCATGAAGTTTATATTCTGGCTGGGGGAACCAAGTGGTTAAACAGGTGCATAAGTAATACAAAACCTAGTTCTAGATAGAACTCTTCAGATCTCAAGAAAAGGAAGCCAGGATGTGGGTGAGAAGGGTTGGGAGCCGGAAGCTGGGGTGGGTAGGATGTTAGGTTGTTTGACCCAGGACTCAAAAATCAACAAGCAACCAACCCAGTAATGATTTAGACTCTAAAACACCATTCCAGGCTCTGAACTCTAGGAATCATTTAGTAACTCTTTTTTAAAAGACTTTTTTTTTATTTGAAAGAAATAGAGGCAAAGAGAGAAATCTTCCATCCACTAGTTCACTCCTCAAATCACTGCCACTGCTGGAGCAGGTCTAGGCCAAAGCTAGGAGCCCAGAACTCCATCTTGGTCTTCCACACAGGTGGCAGGGGCCCAAGCACTTGTCATCTTCCACTGCCTTCCCTGGCACATTAGCAGGAAGGTGGACCAGAAGCAGAGCAGCCAGGACTCAAACGGCTGCTCCAGCATGGGATGTCAGCCTTCCAAGCAGCAGCTAGACCCACTGTGTCACCATGCCAGCTCCAGGAACATTTTTACAGCCAGATTTAAAAGGTCTGAATAGGAAAACAAAAAGCTTTTGAGGACGAAAGAAAGAAAATTCTCCTGACATCTTGCTAACTGCAGCCCACATCTGTTTTTAGTCACAGTGTATTCCCTTCGGTCTGGCCCACCTGCATCTGTATTTTATGCAATTGATCATAATCAACTTTATAAACAATTTCATAGTCAGCTCTTTTCACTTAACGTTATAAGAATTTTCTCTGATAACCACTCTGGTCTTGATTATTATAATCTTCAATTTCTGCATATTTGTTCTTCTGGAAGTCTACCGTAGAGTCATTAACCTTTCCCGTGTTGCACACTGAGGTTGTCTTACAAATTTTCTTGCTTATGCGCATAGACATCTTTACACATATTTTTCAGCTTCATTCATTTAACTTCCTCAGGATAAATGTCCTAAAATGGGAGGTTCTTGCATCAAAGGGAATGTTGACACTTGGAGCCTGGGATACAGGTTGCCGAATTGCTTTCCAAAAGGGCTGAGACGGTGGGGAATGGTGGGAGAATTTAGGCATGTGTGTATGTGTGAGACTATGAGCCAGCAAAAATGCCAGCGGTCATAGTCTGTGAGGGACAGGCCTGGTCTGCTTAGCTATTGCTGCGTATGCGGTTCCCAGCACCCAGTAGGAGCTCACTAATGGAGTGAGTGGCAGATTCCATGTTCAAGTTTTGCAGCCTAAAGTTGATTTATAGCAAATGTGTTGCTGCACTTCAAAGGACAAAAACTTGCCCAGTGGGAGTGAATATTTTGGTTTCACTCTGCTTTCATCACTTGGCTTCTGATGAAGAAGCATGGCAGATGTTGTATGCCAGTGGGTTAAGCCACTGCTTGCAATTCCCGCATCCCATATGAGAGCTGCTGAGTCCTGGCTTCACTCCTGATCCAAGTTCCTGCTAACGCACTCCCCAGGAAGCAGCAGGTGATGGCTCAAGTACTTGAGTCCCTGCCAGCCACGCGGGAGACCCCAATGAAGTTCCTTGCTCCTGTCTTCTTCAGCCTGGCCCAGCCCTGGCTACTGTGGACATTTGAGGAGTGAACCAGCAATGCAAGATCTCTTTTTAAAAAAGATTTATCTATTTATTCCTTTTTTTTTTTTTTTGACAGGCAGAGTGGACAGTGAGAGAGAGAGACAGAGAGAAAGGTCTTCCTTTGCCATTGGTTCACCCTCCAATGGCCGCCGCTGCCGGCGCGCTGCGGCCAGTGCACCACGCTGATCTGAAGCCAGGAGCCAGGTGCTTCTCCTGGTCTCCCATGGGGTGCAGGGCCCAAGCACTTGGGCCATCCTCCACTGCACTCACGGGCCACAGCAGAAGGCTGGCCTGGAAGAGGGGCAACCGGGACAGAATCCGGCGCCCCGACCGGGACTAGAACCCAGTGTGCCAGTGCCACAAGGCGGAGGATTAGCCTTTTGAGCCACAGCGCCAGCCCTATCTATTTATTTCAAAGTCAGAGTTACAAAGAGAGGGGGAGACAAGGAGAGACATATCTTCCACCGTCTGGTTCACTTCCCAAATAGCCCCAATGGCCAGGGTTGGGCCAGGCCAAAGCCAGGAGCTAAGAACTCCATCCAGATCTCCCACTTGGGTGGCAGGGCCCTAAATACTTAGACCATCTTCCGCTGCCGTCCCAGGTGCATTAGCAGGAAGTTAGATGTAAAGCAGAGCAGCTGGGACTTGAACTGGTGCTCAGGAGTTGCTGGCATCACAGGCGATAGTCATCTGGGGAGTGAACTAGCAGATGGAAGACAGACTCACTCTCTCTCTCTTTCTCTCCTTTCTCTCTTTCTCCTTCCTTTTTCTCTTCTCTCTCAGTGTCCCACATCTTTCAAGTAAATTGAAAGTATACAAATATTTTTTCTAAAGATTTATTTATTGAAAGAGTTATAGAGAGACACAGAGAGGTCTTCCATCCACTGGTTCACTCCACAGATGGCTGCAGCAGTCAGGCTGGGCTAGGCCAAAGCCAGAAGCCAGGAGCCATCTGGGTCTCCCATATGGGCGCAGGGGCCCAAGTACTTGGGCGATCTGCTGCTGCTTTCCCAGGTGCATTAGCAGGGAGCTGGATGGGAAGTGGGGCAGCCGGGACTCAATCTACTGTGCCACAGTGCCAGCCCTAAAAGTATACAAATTTTTTAAAATTAAAAAATAAAATTCTAGTTGGAAAAGATTGTGCGCATCGGGTGAAAATATCATTCTGGGGACAAATAATAGGCATTTCAGGAAAGTAAGGGCTTGGGAAATACACCATTCACAAGCCCTGTGTGAAAGAATTGCTGAAGAAGGCACTCTAACCAAACAGCAGCACTTAATTTAAGAAGAGCTGCAGCAAGAGAAGCGATAGGAAACTGTAATGAGAAAACAAACTGGTAGAATGTAACATTCAGAAAAACAGCTATTCATCGGGATTCTCATTTATTGGACACTTACTGTGAAAATACATATTACCCATAACACATAGTAACCTGGCTTACAGTCATCTTCCAAGGACGTGTCCAGCCAGCAGCATTTGCAGATGGGTAGCCTCTGTGATGTTTTAATCAATTTTCCTGAAATTCAGGAAATACACAAAGACAGGTCCATCATAGCCATCCCAAAATAACTCATTTTTAAAAATATGTGACACTGTCTTTTTTTTGAATATTTATTTATTTATTTATTTGAAAGGCAGAGTTACAAAGAGAGAGAGGGAGAGACAGAGAAGCAGTTCTTCCATATGCTGGTTCAATTCTTAAATGGCCGCAACGGCCAGGGCTGAGCCAGGCCAAAGCCAGGAACCAGGAGCTTCATCTACATCTCCCATGTGGATGGCAGGAGCCCAGAGACTTGCGCCACCTTCTGCTGCTTTCCCAGGTGCATAGCGAGGAGCTGGATCAGAAGTGGAGCAGCTGGGACTTGAACCAGTGCCATATGGAATGCCAACATCATACGTGCTTATCCCAGTGCACCACTATGCTAACCCGTAAGGCAAAAAATTTTTGTAAAATTTATTTATTTATTTGAAAGGCAGAGTCACTGAGAGGCTGAGGCAGAGAGAGAGAGAGAGAGAGAGAGCGAGCGAGCGCAGGCTCCCTCCCCAAATGACTGCAATGGCCCGAGCTGGGCTGATCCGAAGCCAGGAGCCAGGAGCGTCTTCTGGATCTCCTTCGTGGGTGTAAGGGCCCAAGCACTTGGGCCATCTCCTACTGCTTTCCCAGGCCATAGCAGAGATGGAACCCAAACTGGCGCCCATATGGGGTGCTGGCACTGCAGGCAGCAGTTTTACCTGCTGTGCCACAGCACTGACCCCATAAGCCAATTTTTTTTAAAGAAGTGTTTTTATTTGAGAAATAGAGATAGGGAGAAACAGATCTTTCAACTACCGGTTCACTCCCCAAATGCCCACATGCAGGAAATCCGAATCTAGACTCCCCAGGTGGGCGGCGGGGCCCCAGTCACTCGAGCCACCAGTGCTGCCTGCTCACTGCAGCCGGAGTGAGGAGCTGGAGCCAGGCATCCAACCCAGGCTATCTTAGGCGAGCCAGGGTGTGTGAAGGACTAGGCTGAACCAGCCACATCAGTGTGTGCCCATGTTCGCGATGAGGCTCCGGGCGGATGCGCACCTGCTCCCCCGCCAGACTCAAACCACAGGTTCTCTCTCTTTGTCCAACGTTCGGTGGACTCAGAGTGAATTTGTATAAGCAGCCCTTCTGGTCTCTATCCGAGGACTTTAGTTGTCCCACTGAAACTAGCCCCACGCTGTCAGACCTCTGACTGGGAAGTGAAAGTGAGTGACACAGGCACCCAGTCACGGGAAACTCGTCTGCAGAGACGGCGCGAGGTGATTTCGCCGGTTTTGCCTCGGTTCCCCTATTTGTAGCTCCGCTGGGGAGTCGGGAACGATTGCCTTTTCCCCAGTGATTCTCCACCCGCGGGGTGTAGCCGTGTCCTGCCGCGGCGCGCGGGGACCGAGGGTGGCCTTGCGTGTCCGTGTCTCCGTCTCAGGGACTGTGCACTCCCCGCTCTCTCCGGGGACTAGAGACTGTTAATTACTGTCTGTACAAAAAGGCAGCCCGCAGCGCTGCAGCGCGCAGGTCCTCTAAAAATAGACGCTATCGGTTATTTTTAAAAACGCTCATCAAGGGACCGTGACCATGAGTCACATTTATCTCCAGCCCGCCTGCTCAAGGAAAAACCACGGGACTCCAGGACATTTTCGGGCCTCCCCGAAACGCTGCCACCGCTGCAGAACAGTCACATCGGCCCACGAGGAGGAAATGAGAAGCATTTGTGCGTGAGGAATTCGGAGACCTGGTGTCGTTTAAAATAGACGCTGCGCGCCCGCGCGTGGGAACTGGTTCCTAAGCTCCGGCTTTTGCTAGCTCGTCACAGCGCGGTTCAGCCCTCTGGTCTATAAAGCATGTTTCTTTTCCTTGTCCGGGGATATTCCTAACCTATCTGCTGAGGAGGAATCCCACGGCCTGGGAGGTATCAGTCTTCCCCGAGACATCGGTTTCACTTGCTTGTAGAACATTAAAAAGAAATTGCAAGTGATAAATGCATTAATCTACAGCTACTTATGATTAGGCTGTTCTGGCTAAAATGGAATACATTATCTGGAAGACATCTTTCAGACTCCCAAGGCACTTTAAAATAATGAAAACATATAAAATAATATCTAAGTAATTAAAGTAATGGCAAATAAAAACTTAGCACTATATAGAATTGCCTCTCGGAGTAATACATCTCTTTTTATAAGCCCTTTGTGCTATTGCTATTAATTTTTAAGTAAGAAGATATTGCTCTTGAACCAAAAATGGGATATTAACTAACACATACACTATTAATTGCTTTGCAAATGCAAAGTGCTAAATTCCGGTTTATAAAAATAAACCTTTGAGGGGATCTAATAAAACCTACCCACAGTGCCCACTTCTGAATGATCCAAGCATGAGAGGAGACTCTCCATTCTAGGGCCATAAAAATTGCTCCGTGTGAAAAGAGAGCCTGTGTCTCTTCTGCGAGTGGATTGTTGTGTACCAGGAAGCCTGGGTTGTCACCCTCTGTCCCCACCTCACAGAGTCACTCTTCCCATTGGCCCAACCCTTCCTGCGACACACGGTGTTTATTCTCCTACCCCCTCTCCACTTGTAGGCCCTCTGAGCCACAGGGTAAGACCACACTAACACTTCCTAACGCCATCTCTGCCTTCCACATGGCATTCTCCTCCCAGCCCAGCCTGCCCAGTGCTTGCTGGTAGTCATAGGTGTCCCGCAGAATATGGGGCTGACAGCCCCAGTTTTCTGTATTCGCTGGGCTGTGATTGGGCACCTGCTGAGTTACTGGGTCCCACGTGAACTCGCTCTTTACTGCCTGTGGGTAGGGACTCCTCCCCAAGAGTGCAGGGCTCAGGGAAGCTTTGGCACTTGGATTCATGCCACACAAAGGGTGAGGGCATTCTTCAAGGTTGCTCCCACACCCCAAACCCAAGTCTTAACTTATTCAGGGCCCAGCCCTTCCAGTTCACAAGGTGCAAGTACCTCTCACTGCACATAACAAGCAATAGGCAGAGAGGAGTGTTGAAATGCAAGGAAAGTGGGTATAGGGGCCCCTTTTTCTTGCCATTTTCTGCAAGGAAGACTTGCATTTCCTGAAAATTATATCCCCGGAACCAACAAAATGAACTCCTTAGCTTCTGAAACAAACTCTCTTCTAACACACTCCCCCACCCCGACCCCAAGATTTATTTATTTGAATAGCAGTGTTACAGAGAGAGGGGGAGAGACATAGAGAGAGCGATCTTTCATCCACTGGCTCACTCCCTACAAGGTCACAAGATCGGGAGCCTAGAACTCCATCCGGGTCTCCCATGTGGGGGCTGGGTCCCAAGCACTTGGGTCATCTTCCCCTGCTTTCCCAGATGTGTTAATTAGAAGTGGAGCATGTGGGACCCGAACCGGTGCAGGTTTCACAGGCAGCAGCCTAACCCACGGCGTCACAACATGGACCCCCATCAGCACTTCCATAAACTGTTTAGAGAGAAAGCCCGCGCTGTGTGTGAATGAACTCATCAAACATTTCCAGGTTACCTATTTTTCCTCTTAGAGATTTTCAGGGTATCCAGAAGGTTCCGAGGATTCCTGCAGGAGGGAAACAGCAATCTGTTGAAATGTGCTGGAACCAGCATTCGACACAGGACCCCCGTGAGGAGAGGGACCGTGGGTTGACATCACACAGAAATGGCGCTCTAGGACACCAGGAGGGAGCAGACTGGGCGCTGGCCTTGGGACCTGCTCAGGTGCCAGGGACTCTGCGCCTCTCGCCCCCCTGTTCTCGGGTCTGTAAATGGAAGGGGCTGTCCACCACGAAGGAGAGGACCCTCCCAGCCATGAGATATTGCTGTCTGCTGATTCTTTCTTCTTTCATGGCTCACCACCCTCCCTGGGGGGGCTTCCGGGGATACAAGTGTGCCAGTCCCAAGTTGGTACTGCCAAACTCAGCTGCAGGCTGAGAACTTGCACATGGCATTTCCCGAGGAGCCAGGGACGCAGTCTTAATGGGGAGACTTGCTCTTCTTACACAGAGCAGAAACAGGTTAGGTAAAACCACCCAGCGGGGCGCCTGAGTGTGGCCAAGCCAGCTCAGAGGGCGAGAAGTTCCTCCGGGCACCAGGAAGACCCGCCAGTTCTGCAACCCCCTTCCCCCCCCCCCCCCATCACTATTTTTGACTCTGATTTTGTTGAGTGGCTTCCGTGGCCTTCAGTCTCCAGCACGCCTCCTCGGATGTTAACAGTGATTATTTGTTCGCCTAATCTTTATTCAAATACATCAATACTTTTAAGGCTAACATAGAAAAGCAAATATTTGCCTCTTGTGTTAAAGTAGCCAAATTTAAACCATAAACAGACTTTGCTTAAAGCATGAATGACCAGTTTTTATCATTTTTCTCCCACATCTTTGATAGATCATGCCTAGCAAACTGTATTTACTAATTGTTTTCCCTTTAAAAAAAAAAAATTGAATTCCAAACGCCTATCACTTGGCTGTCTTCCCAGCCAAGAGCAAGACACTTGTTATCTGAGTTCTATTGATTGGTTCGATTTTCAAGCTTTGCAGTTATTTTGTTTTGCTGTCGTTTATAGCTAAGTGAAGGTATTGCCCGCGAAGGGTTCTGTTTAGGGAAATACCTAAGCAATAGCAGCACACACTTGTGAGGCAGCTGTCGCTGACGGCGACGTAAGGAATGGCGCTCCAGCATGCTTTAATTGGTTCACTCATTGGCTTGTCAGTGGGCCCATGAGGATCTTTCCTTAGGAGAGCTCGGGCCACTGAAATGTCCTGTCCTCAGTGTCATAAACCTGTCTCCAAGATCTGAAAACCTAGATGTGGGCCTTGAGCAGAACGTGCGGGGAGCCGGGAGCCCTGCAGGCTCAGGTACGGAGAACCCCTTTCTCCCCACCGGCAGCGGGCATTCCCCGAGATGGTGGGGTACAGTTAGGAGGCTGTTGGGGTTCCGGGTTTATTTCGTCCCAGGATTCATTCACACATGTAAGTCCCAAGTCAGGGAGACCCTCAAGATAGTTGCAAAGATAAAGGCAGGCAGGTTCCCTGATGGAGGGTGGTACCCTGGCTGTGCATCCCCACCCCCACCCGGCCCCCCAGGCCTGCTGGCCTGGGAGCTCATCCCCATGGGGGAGGGATGTGCCTGGACCAAAGAGAGCACAGGCCCCTGTGTTCGGAGGACCAATGCCTCCAGGCCTGGAGAAAAGCGGGGGGGGGGGGGGGGGGGGCAGTGGGGCAGAGGAGCCGAGCATGGCTGCCTGTGAGCAGCAGAGCCTTCAAGCGCTTGGGGGAATCCAGGAGCAGTGGGTACCTGTGCCTGCTCCCCCTGGAGCCCCAAGAAGAAGTGAAGACTTTGTGGTGCGTGCAGACACGTAGGACCCAGGAGTGCCCATGTGACCTGGCTGGAGCGATAACCAGTACCCAGTAACCACCCTCCGCTTGGCAGTGCATCAGCCCCTGTGGGAGAATCCCTCCACCCTGGGAAGAAGGGAAACTTGGAATTTCCTTTTTCTTTCCTCTCTCTTTTTAAAAAATATTTATTTATGTATTTGAAATTCAGTTACAGAGAGGGAGAGACACAGAGAGAGATCTTCCATCTGCTGGTTCACTCCCCCATTGTCCACAATGGCCACAGTTTGTCTCCCACATGGGTGGCAGGGGCCCAAACATTTTAGTCATTTTTTGATGCTTTTCCCAGGCCATTAAGCAGGGAGCTGGATTGGAATTGGAGCAGCCAGGACATGAACCAGAGCCTGTACGGAATGCCGGCGCCACAGGTGGTGGCTTTACCTACTAGGGCACAACACCAGGCCCCCCGAAATAAGCTTCTTTTTTTGTTGTTGTTTTTTTGACAGGCAGAGTGGACAGTGAGAGAGAGAGACAGAGAGAAAGGTCTTCCTTTACCGTTGGTTCATCAAGGAGCAACCTGGACAGAATCCGGCGCCCTGACCAGGATTAGAACCCGGTATGCGGATGCCGCAGGCGGAGGACTAGCCTATTGAGCCTCAGCGCCCGCCTCCAAAATAAGCTTCTAATTTCATTTTTTCACAAACTTTTTGAGGTTGCCTTGTATAAGTAAGTCCAGGACTCCACAGATGAAGTTTAGTAGGCTCATTTTCTTTGGAGAGGAAACAATGAATGCTTTAAAATACAAAGGAAGAATTTGCATGGGTCATTCTCCATTGGCTACGGAGCTCCTAACTTCCACCTTCTGTCTGTGACACTTCCCAGAGGTTCAAAGACTAAAGCCAGACGTAAAGAAATCTGGAGGGG
The DNA here is from genome assembly GCA_949820135.1 of Sylvilagus floridanus. NCBI lineage: Eukaryota > Metazoa > Chordata > Mammalia > Lagomorpha > Leporidae > Sylvilagus > Sylvilagus floridanus. Next base: position 166,775,690 of record OX463244.1, read on the forward strand.
CCCTTTCCTAGGCATAGTAGGTCAATCCTCCGCCTGCGGCGCCAGCATCCCAAATGGGTGCCGATTCTAGTCCCAGCTGTCCTTCTTCTAGGCCAGCTCTCTGCTGTGGCCCAGGAGGTCAGTAGAGGATGGCCCAAATGCTTGGGCTCCTGCACCCAATGGGAGACCAGGAGAAGCACCTGGCTCCTGGCTTCAGATCGGCACAGCGCCGGCCGTAGCAGCCATTAGGGGAGTGAACCAACTGAAGGAAGCCCTGTCTCTCTGTCTCTCCCTCTCACTGTTTGTAACTCTACCTCTCAAATAAAGAAATAAAGAAATCTGGCAAAACCGAGGCGCTCGGGTGCAAGCCAGCTGAGGGACTGGCAGTGCAGGTGGCCAGGATCCCCCTGGTGTGTCTGGATCTCTGTCTTTCCACTTCAACACCAGCCTTTTCTGATCTCAGCCAGGACGCACTTCCCCTCCAGACACTGGAAATAGGGGAACTGCCTTCGGAAGATCCAATCCTCACACCTCGTTCCAGCCTTAACTTCAGATATCTCCCTCGTGGGGAGAGCCCAGAGCTCCAACACTGAGCAATAAATCACTGAGTTGAATCTGCTGCTCCCAGTCCACCGTCTGGTGAAGGTGGTGCACCCCGGGAAAGGCAGACATTAGGGGGACCAGGAGGGGACAAGAGTGCCACGTGGGCCTCGGTGACTCCAACTGCCCTACATGTTTAATATATAATTTTATTTATTTATTTGAAAGGAACTTACAGAGAGAGAGAGAGAGATCTTCCATCCACTGGCTCACCTCCCCAAATGGGTGAAACAGCTGGGGTTGGGCCAGGCTGAAGGTGGAAGCCTGGAACTCCATCTGGGTCTCCTACATGGGTGACAGGGGTTTAAGTACTTGGGTCGTCTTCCACTGGCTTCCCGGGTGTATTAGCAGGGAGCTGGAGCAGAAGTGGAGCAGCCAGGACCTGAACTGGCACACAGTATCGTCAGAGGGAGCAGCTTAACCCACTGCACCACAATGCCAACCCCTGGCCTGGACTTCTAACCAAATCCGCTTTGCGTTTTCCTTCTGCATGTTTCATTAGCCATTACAAATGCAAGTTGATTAGGTTCCCCCAGAAGACATTTCGAGGGGCCTTCCATCCTCTGGTTCACTCCCCAATTGGCCACAATGGCCAGAACTGTGCTGATCTGAAGACAGGAGCCAGGAGATTCCTCTGGGTCTCCCACATGGGTGGGCCATCCTCCACTGCTCTCCCAGGCCACAACAGAGAGCTGGATTGGAAGTGGAGCAACCGAGACTCGAACCTGTGCCCACGTGAGATGCCAGCACAGCCCCTAGAAAACATTTCTAGATTCTCTTCCCTCTCTCCTTTCCCCTTCCTCCTTCCCTCCCTTCCTTCCTGAAATGGGGAGTTTGGAAAGCTCCCACCAAACAATGGAACCCTGGGCTCAGCCTAAATGCCCTGGGTAAAAGCCAGAGCTGGGCTAATTTGTCTTTGTTTGTAACACCTCCTTCCCCCTCTGCTTGTTTGTTTGTTTAACTGCCAGAATGCTTCCATTGTCTCCTTTTCAAAGCTCGACCTTGTCGTTTTCAATGTGGTCACTGAAGAATGAACAAAATGGGACTGCGTTTCCAATGAGTGCTTTCCTTAAAAAAAGAAAGAAAAAACAAAACAAAACTCAGTGAGCAAGACACAGGTCCTTAGGTGCAGGTTTTTTAGGAGCTGGGAGTTGAAAGGCCCCTAAACTTGAACAGGTTGGAAGGTGCAGAGCTGTACGATGCATATGATACGAGCAAATTCGCTCCAGAATTTGAACAAGCTGTAGAAAAACCTCTATTTCGCATTCCCGCATAGCTATTTTGATTTCTACCCTAGCATTTTATCAGCAGCCATCACTCTGAAAATGCGTTAGAGTGCTTTCTTTGCTTAACATAGAACCAAAATCAGAGCATGGTAGCTGGGGAGAGAGAGGTAATCCTGTCTAGTTTTATAAGCTGAAGCTGTATTAAAATGATGGATTAATACTCTGTATGTCTTTTTCTGGGACACTTGTAACCCTAATAACATTTAAACTGTTAACGACAAGGTAATTGCCTTCTGAAAGGACAGGAGAGTGTGGGGAGTGTTTGCCCATCATCTTTAATTCTGTACCTAAGAACGGTATCGCCACGGTGGATTTTGCACACAGACCACTTAGAAAATCAGGAGAAGTAGGTCCAGTTCCGGCGGGCTGTGACAGTGGAGAGGAGCACACGGGCGAGGGACCGGCAGGAAATGTCACTCGCCGTGCCTCTGACTCTAGGTCGCTCCCATCCCTTCCTTATTTACTAGGAAGCACTAAGTGTGACAAATGAATAAAGGTGCTGGCGGCTGGATAAACACTACAAAGCAGTTAGGAAAAAAAGGACTGCAGGTGGCAGAGTGAATGAAGCCCAGCTCCACCCACTCCAGAGCTGTGTGGTCCTGGACAAGTCACTTCTTCTCTCTGCATCTGTTTCTCCTTCGGACAAAGTAGACTAGGAGCCTTCCCCCTGCTGGGTTTCCCGTAAGAACTGAATGAGATGATCTATGGGAAGCACACGGTGATGCTTGGTCATGGTTTTCCTGATTAGCCCATGCAAGGTAAGGCTACCTTGCTCAATTTGTTGTCACGATTCACGGGTAATTTTTTGCTGTCACATTTTCATAAGGATCTCTGTTGCTTTAACACAAAAGAGGAAGCTCTGTGGGAATCTCCTACATTGTAGCCGATCGATTGGGAAAGATGTGTTTGAGATATTGGGGTCCTCAGGGAATGTATCCAATTATGCCACCATGCTATTTTTTTTCTGGTATTTAAAATAAGATTCCCTGCCCTGGATCGAGGGCTTTATGAGTCACCGTAGGACTCCTGGCTTCTGTTCCTGTCGGTGAGGTCATCATCTGTGTGCAGCCATCGGGGCAGATGGCACCCGGGGCATGGCCCTTGGACAGGAATGAGGCCCTGTTCTCAGGTGGTGACCACATGTCCCTGTCTGCGGGGACCGTGCAGGTGCACCCCCTTTCTTTTGAAATTATCGCAGTGTGGATAATAAACTGCAGGTTTCCCTTGATCAAAATGCAGTCTGCATGAACAAGGACAACACATCACAGAGAGGGGAACTGTCACAGCACCCCAGGTTGCATGTCCTGAGATGCTGGTGTGACCACCTTGGATTGGGCCCCCCACCCAAATCTTACTGGAACTTACCCACGCGAATCCAGTCTCCTCCGGGGGCACTGGGGGTTAGGACTTCCACGGAGGAATCTTGCAGGGGATGTAACCTGACCCACATCACCCAGGGACAGAACTCTGCTGGGGGCTGTGTGCCCTGTGCCTGCTGTCAGCGAGGCTGGCATGCATGTCCTGTCCTCCTTGGAACTGAGCGAACACAGGCGGCGTGGAGGGGAGAGGGCCCGTTCGCTAGGCTTCGCTGATGGTGAGCATGGCCACCTCCAAACCTGCCCCTGTGACACCTCCCTGTCTCCCCTGCCCCCTCCTGGGGAGTGGAGGGGGGCACCAAACCTCCCAGGGTGCTTCCCCTCCCAGTCCTCACTTCCTGCCCGTTCTCGCCTTGTAGAGGCCCCTGTTGCCCTGTTCTTCCTGTCTCCCTGCCCACACCCCAAGCAGCCCTGAGCTCATCCCTGGACGGTTTCCACAGCCTCTGAACCGGTCTTCCCACGCCCCCGCCGCTTTTCCTACAGACCCAGATCTGCAGCCTGGGCCGGGCCACGCCTCCAGGGGGTGCCTGGGCTGCTCCTGCCTTCCTGCAGGCAAAAGTGTCGGAGCCTGGCACCCCGGATCAGCCTGCCCTGCACCCCTGCTTCCGGCCCAGCTGCAGCTCCCCCCCTCCCGCCTCCGCTGTGACCTCAGGGCAACCCGCGTCCCTACCTCAGGGCACTGGCACTCCCTGCCTGTGGCCTGGCCCGTCTGAGAGCTGCCATGTAATTAGTGCACACAGTTCTTTATGTGATTATCCCGGCTAAGAGCAGCCATCCAATGACCCAGACTCTGAGGCCTGCCCTTTAGCACCTTGGCTGACGGAGGAGCTGCCTGCCCTTGGCTCCTAAGAAAGAATGAAGAGTGTCCCCCTACCCCCGTCCCACTGCCTGCTCCAGGAGGTGCCAGGCATTTGTGTTCTGGGGGTCCCCCTTCCCTGAACCCCACCTTTTCACATTGCCTGGTGGGATGGACTCCTCCTATGTTCTTGGAAATGGAGATGTGGGGGCTCAGAATATCTTTTACTTGGCCCCGGGAAGTATTTTTGTATGAATCTCAGCTGCAGTTTTCAAAAGGTGGGAGGTTTCCCACCAAAACCCCAGGGTTCTCTGGAGAGTCTCACAGGTGTCGCTAGGTGTCGCGTCGCGTCTCCGGACCTATGTTGCTTCCCGTGGCAGAAGTGGTAGGACGGCATCGGGCTGGCCCCTCTGTGACACGTGTGTGGTTCCCGGTTCGCCGTAGCAACCCCCCCCCCCCACAACACACACACTCCCCTGGCCTTACCCACCCGCACCATTCCCGCCTGCGCCTGCCCAATCCTGTGAGCATCTGAGTTTTCAGCCTCTTCCTACAAGCACCAGGGCACCGATAGCTTTGAGGGGAAGGAGATGGCAACCGCGGGCTTACAGCATGATTGACAGTCCGGCCACTCTCCAGCGCTTGAGAGCCTCGAGCTAATCTGAGAGGCAGGACGAGGGAGCCAGATGGCCAGCGAGGTGCCCAGGAGGCCTGGGGGGCACGGGATTCCAGGAGTAGCTCCTCGAGAGGGGCAGGGACCTTCCCTGCACCTGAGCAGGGCCCAGAGGACCTGAGCCACCCCAGAACTGCTAGAGAGAAACCCGACTTCCGATGGAATGGGCGAGGGCAGCAGCGTCGGAGACCACGTCGGCCAAAGGCCCGGCTTCCCTCAGCTTTCCCGCCCCACACCCGCCCGCTAGAAGAGCTCTCTAGCACACGCGCACACATCCTCTCTCCCCTTCTCTCTGTGTCACTCTGCTTTTCAGATAAAATAAATACATCTTTAAGAAAAGAATCATCATCTGTCTTACGCTCCAAGTGCAGCTTATTAATTGAATATTTGCAAATATATATGTATATATGTGTATACACACATATGGAGTCTTCAAAAAGTTCAGGGGAAAATGAGTTATGAAAAACTAGGCATCAGTTTCACAATATGTACCAAAATAAGCTTATCTAAAACAATGATTTATTTATTTATTTGAAAGGCAGAGTTACAGATAGGCAGAGACAGACAGAGAGAGAGGTCTTCCATCCGCTGGTTCACTCCCCAAATGACCGCAATGACTGGAGCTGAGCCGATCTGAAGCCAGGAGTGAGGAGCTTCCTTCAGGTCTCCCGCGCAGGTGCAGCGGCCCAAGGACTTGGGCCATCCTCCACTGCTTTCCCAGGCCATAGCAGAGAGCTGCATCAGAAGTAGAACAGCTGGGACTCGAACTGGCGCCCATATGAGATACTGGCACTGTGAGTGGCGGCTTTACCTGTTACGCCATCATGCTGGCCCCAATAAGCTTATCTTTTAATTTCTTTTTTCTACCAACCTTGTGAAGTATCCTCTTATTTCTCAGAGATATAAAATGTGTTTGTTCTGTATTCCTCCACAGTGTTTTGAAAAACAAACATGTTGACTCCGATGTAAGTCTGAGAACAGAATCTCACCCCAGTAAAACTTCAACGTCCCATTCTCCTGGGATGAGCGTTCCTAAGCAGTGCTGGTTTCTGCCTCCCAAATGCACACTGAAGCAGCCAATGTCCTCTTTACTATTTGCAATGCAAGGTGTTGATTGGCGAGTATGTTCCCATTTTATAGATCAGTTAGCATGTGATGTTTCCCAGAGGAAGGTCAAACAAAAATACACACAGACTTAGTTTTTTTTGAGTCTTTTTGATCCAGAAATTCTACTTCTAGGAATTTATCCTAAGAAAATAATCAGGGAGTATGACCTCGTGTGTAGGTCTTCATTGTGATTTATTAACTGGGAGGTGATGGGCTCTGTTATAATACGCTGGTATGCAATGCAGCTTTTGAAATGCATTACATGTACTGCATGGGATGAGAGAATGGTCAGCATTAATTTGTAAGACCCCTAAGTACCTCTACATATTATTGTTCAGACTTGGAGAAAGGGATGAGTATTGCAGAAAAACCTCCTCCACCATCTGCTCATGCTTTCATTCTGGGTTCAGCCGGGAGGGCTGCTTTGACCACCAGGATACAAGAAAATGGGGGGCATGGGGAATATTGAAAAGCGTTGGCATGATTATTGTTCTCGTGAGCCTGTCCTTCGCCAAGAGAAGGAAAACCCAGGCTATCTCGTTGGCTCTGGGGCAGCTACACCACCCCAGCTAAGCACAGCGTGGTTCTGCCAGCCCCGCCCCCCGCAGACCACAGATGCATGAGAATGAAGTAGTGTGAGCCCCAAGGATGGGGATCTGCCTCACAGTCTTTGTGTGGCGATAGCTGATTAATACTGGAGAACGGTACCCTCAGTGCTAGAAAGATCTTTCCTCCCGTGATAAGGCGGACGCAGACTTGTGCAAGCTGTCTCACTTTTCCCTTCAAGCTGCCCATTGGATCCATACTAAGTCCATCCAGGTTCTTTTAAAGGGAGGGGATAGAAACCCCATGCTTCAAGGTCACCAAGAAGAACATGTAAGATGGGAAATATCTGATGGTCTCCTTGAGTTATTATCTACTGCATAAAATTCTCCAACCAGTGTTTTATAAGCATTATAGATGTGCTGTTTTCGTTCAAGAAATATTTATTGAACAGCTACTAAGCACCAGTTACTACAGTAGGACTGGAGATGTAGCTGTGAGCATCACAGAGCTGGTCCCTGTCTTCATGGGCTAAACAAACCAGAACTGCAGGCTAAAATCCACTCAAAGTCCCTGTAGGAACAGACCGGAAGAGCCCCTAGGCTGGAGGAGGTCCTCCAGTGAGTAGGCCAGCCCCAGAGCACCAGAAAAGCAATCTTGTTATATGATTGTGTCCATTGCGACATTGTGTCCATTGCGACAGAGGCTTTGTGGGCAGCTGCTCAGAGTGTAGGATGAGGAGCCCAGAGCTCTCAAAGCACTTACAGTCCAATTCCATTCCGTTCCATCCGAGCAGTTACTTGGGGTTTAATGCAAAGCAGGTGCGGGGCTTGTTAAAAAGGAATGAACGGCTCGGCTTCTTGGGATCTTGCAACTCAGAGTACGATCCTTGGCTCAAACCCTCATCCAGGCATCATCAGCGTCGCCTGGGAGTTTGATAGAAAAGCAGAATCCCAGGCCCCAACTTGAACTACTGAATCGGCAGCCCGTATAAGAGAGAAGAGAGAGTCCAAGAGGCCAGTCTAGCAGACAGCAGCACTCTTCACTCCTCCACCACTGGGGCCACCACTGGGGCTGGTCCCCTGGTCAGATGTGTGAGGGCGGTTCTGGGTTCCTGAGGGCAGCCACTTGGGCTCCAATCTGTCAACGCATGGTCGGCCACCCTGGCTTCCAGGCCCAAAGGTTGGAGACCCTAGGAAACCTGGTTGAGAAAACCGAACTGTGCATCACTCAGTAGCACTGGCAAATGGACTTCTTAGAGTTTGCAGCTCATTTGAATTCACACCAATTTAACAGCACATAGATAGCACCAGCCACGAGTCCAGGTAGTTATTGAATTTTTTTTTAATTTATTTATTTAGGGGCTAGCGCCTTGGCTCACTTGGTTAGTCCTCTGCCTGTGGCGCTGGCATCCCATGTGGGTACTGGGTTCTAGTCCTGGTTGCTCCTCTTCCAGTCCAGCTCCCTGCTGTGGCTTGGGAGGGCAGTGGAGGATGGCCCAAGTGCTTGGGCCCCTGCACCTGCATGGGAGACCAGGAGGAAGCACCTGGCTCCTGGCTTTGGATCGGCGCAGCGCAGGCCATAGAGGCCATTTGGGGGGTGAACTAATGGAAGGAAGACCTTTCTGTCTCTCTCTCTCTCACTGTCTGTGACTCTACCTGTCAAATAAAAAAAAAGCATTTAAAAAATAAATTTATTTATTTGCTTGAAAGAGTTACACAGAGAGAGAAGGAGAAGCAGAGAGAGAGAGGTCTTCCACCTGATGGCACTCCACAATTGGCTGTAACAGTCAGAGCTGCTCTGATCTGAAGCCAGGAGTTTCTTCCAGATCTCCCTTGAAGGTACAGGGGCCCAAGAACCTGAGCCATCTTCTACTGCTTTCCCAGGCCACAGCAGAGAGCTGCATGAGAAGTGGAGCAGCCGAGTCTCGAACCGGCGCCCATATGGGATGCTGGCCCTGCAGACAGTGGCTTTACCTGCTACACCACAGTGCCGACCCCAGTTATTGAATATAAACACCACTAATGGAACAGCAGTTCTAGGAGTAGGAGCTGTGTTTATCTTCATTTCAGAGGTTGGGAAACTGGGGCACAGCTGCGTTAAGAACTTGCGCGAGGTCACGTGTCTGGCAAGTGGTGGAGCTGGCGTTCGAACCAGGAGAGGAGACTGCAGGCTCTCCCTGTCTATGCTGTGTCTCCTCACTGGAAATCTCTGATAACTGCCTGACCAAGTCTTCTGTGCAAACGGAAGCAGAGCGAATTAAGCAGATAGTGATTGTGTTATGGGGAGGAGCCCACTTTTAACCATCAGGGTTGGTTTACATGTGGAAAAAAAAAAAAAAAACAATGGAAGGTAGGACTGCAGAAAGCAGGCAGGACTCTTGGGATGAAGAGAAGCTTCTCCCAGGGGAACAGAAGCTGGCGTGGGGTCCCTGTCCGCATTCCTGAACAGCCAGGCTCTCTCCCTCCCACCTCCCTGGCCAGCCTTTCATCTTGACCTTCCTCTCTCCCTCCCTCACTCATCTCAGCGGTTCTCTGGGTTTCCGAGCAACCAGCCCCCACATCCGTGTCTCTCGCCGTGGTCTGTCTTCTTGGTCCCTGGTCATATTTTGGTGCTTCCCGGCACACCTCTGAAAATGTCGCCCCGATCTCAAACTGCACACCTGGGCGGATGAGTCACAAGTGGTCGATGCCCTGGAGACCAGCATGGAGCCCCAAGGCACAACCAGGCTGCTCTCACGTTCAGTCCAATACACCGAGGACGGCACCCATCAGCTCCCCTCCCAAGCCCACCTCCCAGCCCCATCCCGCTCCTGATTCTGGGAGGCTTGAAATAATCGCATCTCCTCCTCCTTTCTCTCTCTAAGGCTTCGGAGTCTCCCCACTCAGCAGCCCTCAAACCTGGCTTCTGCTGTCCAGCTCATCTGTGTCTGCTCTCCAGCCCCGTCGCCTGCCCCGACCCTCCCTCGGCCTCCTCAGCCTTGCTCCCACCACCCACCGTCTGCACAGCCCCTCAACTCCGGCCCTGCAGGTTGGAGTTGGTCCATCCATCAGCTCAGTGGAAGAGGCTCGTCACACTTGGCAGAAAGTTGCAAGAACATTGCACACTGTTCCCCAGAGCATCCAGCAGCCTCGACACCCTGCACCCTCTCAGGATTCCCTCCCTACAAGCAGGGACATCTTCCTACAGGCAGAATGCACCCATTTTAAAAGTCAGGAACTTCACATTGATATATTACCACCAATCCTCGGGCCCCGTGCATGCCTTAGGCTGCTGTAATGCCATTTTTTTTTTTTTTTTGACAGGCAGAGTGGACAGTGAGAGAGAGAGACAAAGAGAAAGGTCTTCCTTTGCCGTTGGTTCACCCTCCAATGGCTGCCACGGCCGACGGGCTGTGGCCAGCGCACCGCGCTGATCCGATGGCAGGAGCCAGGTGCTTCTCCTGGTTTCCCATGGGGTGCAGGGCCCAAGCACTGGGGCCATCCTCCACTGCACTTCCGGGCCACAGCAGAGAGCTGGCCTGGAAGAGGGGCAACCAGGACAGAATCTGGTGCCCCGACCAGGACTATAACCCGGTGTGCTGGCGCCGCAAGGCGGAGGATTAGCCTAGTGAGCCACGGTGCCGGCCCGTAATGCCATTTTTATAGCGAAAGTTATCCAGTTCAGAATCACACATGGCACCCAGTTGCCACCTCTCTCCAGGCTTCTTCCATCTGGATGGGCTCCTCCTTGATTTGCATGTCCTTGGCACTTTGAAGACTGTAGTGGGGCATGGGTAGAATGTCCTTCGGTTTGGTTTGGATTGATGTTTCCTCTTGATGGGATTCAGGCAGGAATACTGTGGCAGCAATGGGGGTTGTTCTTGCTGCATTGTATTGTGTAGGGGACACAATTGGTACCATTCCTGGAATCTCTTGATTAAAGCACCAGATTCCTCATCTGTATGGGGATGCTTTTCCCCTTCAAAAGAATGTGTGGGGAGCAGGTATCGTGGCACAGCAGGTGAAGCTGCCCCAAATCAGGGTGTGGTTTGAGTCCTGGCTACACCATTTCCAATCCAGCTTCTTGTTAATGCTCCCTGAGAGACCCAGATGAAGTTCCTGGCTCCTGGTTCCAGCCTGCCCTGGCCCTAGCTGTTCTAGGCATATGCGGAGTGAACCAGCATAGGAAAGACCTCTCTCTCTCTCTCTCTCTCTCTCTCTCTGTGTGTGTGTGTGTGTGTGTGTGTCTCCCTTTCTGTCTCTCTGCCTTTCATATAAATAAATAAATAAGCAAATCTCTTTTTAAAAATTGTGGAAACTCTCGTTCTTCATCAGACCTTCACTTATTTATTTAGATCAGAATGGACTGGTGGTTTCTGATTTTATTCACCCTGCTATATATAAACTATCACCATCATCACATTCTCACTCTCTCTGATGTCTTAACCATCTCACTGCAATGGCCAATACAGAAAGCTTTTCAGCTACATGTTTGGCCACCAGAAATCTGTGTTCAGCATTACCTTGTGCTGTCTTTCCATCCTGGGGGTGGTTGCTATCTGAGTGTTTGTCACCCAGGCACCTATGGTTATGACTTGCTGTGGAGGCAAAAGGTGTCGTAACATGAAACTATTTGCAAATGGACCACAGCACAGACTACATACAAATAGTCTCTCTCTGTTTCACACTAGCAGCCCTGCTCACCCATCACAGCGACACCTCTGTGGTCTGCAGCAAGAACCGAAGTTGTCATTCAAATTCAATGCAAAGTGGTGAACTTCGAACCCTCAGAGTCGCAGGGCTTCCTACAGCCCGGGAGGGAAAGTAACGGAGCTGGGCTGCTCTGAGCCTTGAGTGAGACCAGACAGCAAGTGGCCCAGACCATGTGAGGAGCAAGAATTCAGAGAAAGCCTCTAAAAAGGGTAAGTGTAGCAAAGATCTCTGTAAAGCTAAGGAATGAGCGTCCTGCTGAATGAGACATGAAAGTCAAAAATGAAGCGAATGATGCCATATGGCATTGTCAGGATTTTTGGTGAACACACAACTGAAACCATAATCTAAATTTCACTAGAGGGTAAAATTATTTTCAAAATTGTGGCCTCTTTTTTTTTTTATCTCAACATAAAATGTCAATCAAAACATGGTTTTCTATATTTGCTGTAAAGTTTCAACCCCTCCTGCAGGTGGGTCTCGTGTACGCGTCCTTGTTTTGCCGCCATTTTCCCGCAAGGTCACTGGGTCGGAGTGGGTCCCTTGGCTGTCCGTTGTGCACTTTTCCCATCTCCCAGCCCCAGGAACATCTCTTTCGCTCCCCCTTGCCTCCTCCTGCCCCAAGTTCACTTTTTACTTCCTCACCTCCCTTTTCTCATTGATCAAAAGAAGGAAATAACGCAGCCCCGCGGACTTCACAAAGACTTCGTGTAGTCAGGCGAGCTCATGCGTGGTGAGGGTGGACGCTAGCGTGTTTCGGACCATTGCTCCACGTGTGACCACGAGCAGAGCGCTTCGCTTGGATGAGTGCAAGGAACTCGTCCCAGACTTGGAAGGGTGGCGGCTGCTGTTACCTTGCATTTCACAGGGGAGTTGCCAGGGGCCCCAGGACGTTGACCTGCTGACGTTACTCAGGCTTTGGAGGATGTGAAGCTGGTAGTTCAAACTTGCTGCTGCTAAAGCGTCCTAGATGTCAAAGCTTTTGGGGACTGAACCAGGCTCTCTGACTGTAGACATTACGTGTATTCTCCCCTGTGGGTGCTCTGAGCTCCCAAAGACATTGAATGATGGAGCAGCAATGACTGAAAGCCACCCTGGGGTGTGTGACTGTTTGGACCCCCAAGTACTCCACTGCTGGCACCCAGTGGCACCCATAGGCATTACCTAAGCCCACTGGGACCAGTGCCCCAGGTTTGTTTGGTTTTTTTTTTTTTTTTTTTTTTTTTGACAGGCAGAGTTAGACAGTGAGAGAGAGAGAGACAGAAAGGTCTTTGGTTCACCCCTCAAATAGCCGCCATGGCCGGCGTGCTGCACCAATCTGAAGCCAGGAGCCAGGTGCCTCCTCCTGGTCTCCCATGGGGTGCAGGGCCCAAGCACTTGGGCCATCCTCCACTGCCTTCCTGGGCCACAGCAGAGAGCTGGACTGGAAGAGGAGCAACCGGGACAAAATCCGGTGCCCCAACCAAGACTAGAACCCGGGGTGCCGGGGCCGCAGGTGGAGGATGAGCCTAGTGAGCCGTGGCACCAGCCTTCCCCAGGTGTTTGAAGATTTAGAAGACCAATCTGAGTGTGAATAGTGAGAGGGAAGCAGACCAGCTAGCCTGGGGAGCATTTCCCATGGACCCCAAGCTCTCCCCAGCCAGCCTCTGCAGGGCCCAGGCTGGTGAGTAGGTGCTAATTTGCCTAAGAGGCATAAAGGGGTGTGTGTGTCACCCCTGTTGTGGGGGAGGCTGGTGACTACCTGAGAACACGCTGGAGGTGGCTGAATCTGACTCAGGGCTGAAAAACCACCGAACCTCACAGATCTAAAGCAACCCGGGGTGGGGTGGGGGTGGAGGGAGCCAGGGGCAAGAGGAAGAACTGGACGTGTGCACACAGGCAGTGGGAGACTCCCTGCTCTACAGATGAGGCAGCTAAGACCCCCAAAGCATCAGGACCCCAGCAAGTGCGTCCACAGAGCCGCAGGCAGACCCAGGTCTCGGGGTTTGACCACGTGCTCAGTGGCTCTTCTGCATAGGGTTAATTTGAGCATGTCATGCCAGAAGCCTGGGGCGACCTATCTATCCCAAGACCGTTTAGGGTCGGTGTCGAGGACATCTGCTGGTTTTGCTTGCCCGCTAGTGCCACCACGTACACCTGTCTCCTGCAAAAGTAATAATTAAAGCTGCCGCGGAGGCGCGTGGGCTAAGCCCCAGCTTCGGCTCTGCTCACCGAGCCGTGCGTCCTGGGGGCGTGGCTGCTTCCGAAGGTGCCTCCGGCAGCGGCCTGAAGGGGGCGCCTGCGGGCTAGCTACGGCTTCCTGCATCTGTTCCCCTTCTTCGGAGGCTGAAAGGCGGGTTTCTTGGGGGGGACCCCACCCCGACCCGGTCTCAGCCACCTCCCATGACCCAAGGCTGCAGTCAGTTCCAGTGAGAACCAGGCCCAGGATTAGTGCTGGAACTATTGATTGGGACTGAGCCAGGCATTTTCCTGGCATTGCTCATCTTGGGAGAGGGTTGGAGAAGAAGAGAAAGAATCGAGCCATGTTGGAACCGTGGAATCAGCTGTGTCAGTCCAGATTCACCCCCTGCACCTCTCACTTTCATGAACCAGTTCTCTTTGCTCGCGCTGGGTTGGGTTTAGCTCTGTCCCTTTGAGCCCTACTCAAAGCAGTGAGACTACCTTATATGAAAACTCACTCCTGTCCCAGCCCCGGCTTGACGGCGGCTCTGGGTGAGTGGGGGGCCTGCGAATCCTCCTCCTGAGGTTCATCAGCACACACACACACACACACACACACACACCCCGGTTCTGGCAGATACTCGAGCACTTATCTCTCAGGTCACCAACAGGACTGTCAAGCCGAAGACCTGGGTTTTAAATTCCATTTCAGCTCTTTTTGCAAAGCAGGGTAACCAGATGAGACAGCCATGGAAAATATATGACTTTCATTATTATGACATGGAGAGCAGAGCTGTCTAATTGCTCTTGTCCACTGGTGTATGAAGATTGAGACCAGATGTGGTTTTTTTTTTTTTTTTAAGAAAAAAAGGAAAAGAGAAAAAAGGGGCTATACTGGCCTTCGCTTTGAATAGAGCACTCTGATCCCCCTCACCTTCCCTCTCTCTCCCTTTAAGGGAAAGATGCCATGAGAAAGTCTCTTACTACTTGGAAATCTTCATAGCCACGTTGATGTTGCTTTCCATGAAGGTGAAGTTGTGAAATTGACCTCAAACACTTCATCTTCACTTTCCCCGATGCAGAGGGACAGAGGGGGAAGGAATGGCCCGAGCTGGCCTCTTCTTCCTGCGACAGCTGTGGCTCTGCGGTGGGTCCGGGGCGGAGGTGGGTCCTAAGGCAGATCGGGCCTCTCTGCCTCAACCTGCTGGGAGTAAGTGCTCATGTGTACATTCTCAGCAACAGATAAGATGGCGATGTCTTTAAAGAGAACCAGCCAGGGCCCAGCTTCTGTGTTTGATCTTCCAGAGGGACCCCTAAATCTTCTACTTCCACACTATTTTCTGCCTCTCCTGTTAATTTTAGCACATCCAGCCCACAGAGGCCGCCGGCCCGTGGAGGCCCTGAGGACGCCCCCAGGTTCACGTCGCCTTCAGCAAAGATACAGAGACGCCTGCCTGCTCCCCACCCCGCCCCGCCCCTAGAAAAGATGTAGACTCCCAGACGCATTGATTGACAGGCCGGGTTGCGTAACCTGATGCTTCTGTCTCAAGCTAGGGCTGCCCTCTGGAAAGGCAATTCATTTAAAGATTACCTCATTACTCTCAAGATCATCCCCCCCCCCCAAAAAAAAATGCACATGGGGGAAAGAGAAGGCTCTCAGCTGCTTCCTGAACGTTCCATGGGCCGTGAAACCTGGTTTGGCGCCCAGGACTGAAATAGGAAGGGACGGATGAGAGATTCCTCCGGAAAACCTCCGAGCAGTCTCTGGACCTCCTGAGGAAGAGGAGGGTGGGTCACCGCCCCTTCATGCTGAGGGCTTCTTTCCATTTCTGGATCTGAAGCTCCGTGGCTGCATCCCAGAATATTCACAGGCATCTCATAGCTCCAGAGGGGTCCTTTCCACTCTCTGCTACCCAAGCCTCCCCACCCCCACCCCCACCCCGTTAATGTCTGATTTGGGGAAAATAAATAACTTTAATTAATCTCCCTCACATGTTTTGCAAGCAACAAGCCCTCGATGATCCCCAAGGGGAGGGGGGGAATTGATCGTGGAACAGATCTGAGGGTGCGGTGACTTTTGCTAGATGGGGGGGGCAGCTTTTCCCAGCCCTGACTCGCACACCCATTCCCCCCACCCCAGCATGCAGACACACTGCCATTCCAGGCAGAGTCCAGGCCTCCCCTTTCCAATATGGCGCCCTTGGCTTTCAGGGAATGATCTCTAAAGGGAGTGTCTGATGTGTAGCATTTGGGCAAGCCGGGCACCCTCCCTGAGCCCCAGGCTCCTCCTCCTTGGAACAGCAGCCAAACAAAGCACTCCTTGGCAGAATCGCTGCAAAGACTGAATGAGAACATGGACGTGACGCTCAGTGAATAGCACTGCCACTGTGATTTTTTAAAATTGATTAATTTATTTGAAAGGCAGAGTTACAGAGACACACACATACACACACACACACACACACAGAGAGAGAGAGAAAGAGAGAGAGAGAGAGAGAGAGAGAGAGAGACATCTTCCATCTAACAGTTCGCTCTCCAAATGGCTGTAATAGCCAGGGCTGGACCAAGCTGAAGGTAGAAGCCAAGGGCTACATCCAGCTCTCCCACGTGGATACAGGGGTCCACACACTCAGGCCATCTTCCGTTGCTTTCCCAGGAGCATTAGCAGGGAGCTGGGTCAGGAGTGGAGCAGCGGAGACTTGAACCAGTGCCCATATGGGATGCTGGCGTCGAAGGTGGCAACTTAACCTGCTACACCACATACCAGCTGTGGAAAACTGGGATTTAGTAACCAGCCCCATATGTGCACTGAGAGGCTCCCCAACTTCAGTGGGTCTGCCAGTCATCCGGCGGTCTCATTGCAATGCAGATCCTCTTTCTGACAATGATGGTGGGTCTGGGAGTCTCACATGTTCTCTGAGAAACCCTGTATGGCTGGCTGGGGGTGGTGGAGGGCAACCCGGATAGTAAAAGCCACAGCAGTCAGATGAACAGAATGCAGAGGGACTCGGTTATAATCCTCACTGTCTGTGCTGTTCAGTCTCACATTCGTGTCCTTGTTCATCAAAGCAATCAGATGAGTTAGACGTGATCTTTTCCACACAGGCGGGTCCTCCCCCCCCCCCCCAAGCAGCCTGGCAGATTTCTGTAAGGGAATCAGCAGTGTCCTCCGCACACCGTGGCTGCTCACGCGTGCAGTCGCTGGACGCCACGTGCACCGTGGAGCTGCTCAGGATCCCTCCAAGGAGAAGAGAAGGGCTGGGCTCCTCGTCAGTTCTCTGCACCTGCTCAGGCCTGGGTTTCTGGTCATGGAAGTGCTTTGGTGGCACTTTCAAGCTGTGTCATCATCCCTCACAGAAATTTCCACTCTGGAATCTCCCACCGGGTTGCCCCCACCTGTCGCCCTAATCATCTCCGTCCACAGGTGACAGGTGCGTCTGCCCTGGCGAAGGAAGCGATGTCATCATTTCCTCACTCTGGTGAACTTAGGTTTCCTTTCTCTTCTGTCTGGGTGCACATGCTGATTGTTTTTTAACTTTGAAATATTTTCAAACTTTGAGAAAAATTGTAAGGACAATACAAATACTAACATGATGGAGCCACTTTGGAAAATAATTTGTCAGTCTCGTAGAAAGCTAAACCCAAGTTTACCATACGACACAATTCCATTCCTAGGTATATGTATATGTAAGAATGGAAAACAGGTGTACAAGGGCCAGCATTTGCATCCCATGTGGGAGTGCTGGTTTGAGTCCCAGCTACTTGGCTTTTTAGTATTATTATTTATTTGACAGGTAAAGTCATAGACAGTGAGAGAAAAAGAAAGGTCTTCCTTCCGTTGGTTCACCCCCCAAAGGGCCACCATAGCCAGTGCTGCACCGATCCAAAGCCAGAACCAGAAACTTCTTCCTGGTCTCTCATGTGGGTACAGAAGCCCAAGCACCTGGGCCATCCTCCACTGCCTTCCCAGGCCACAGCAGAGAGCTGGACTGGAAGAGGAGCAACTGGGACTAGAACCTGGCACCCATATGGGATGCCGGTGCCACAGGTGGAGGATTAACCAAGTGAGCCACGGCGCTGGCCCCTATTTGGCTTCTGATCCAGCTTCTTGCTAATGTACCTGGGAAGACAGAAGAAGATGCCCCAAGGGCATGTTCCCCTGCCTCCGCTGTGGAAGACCAGATGGGTTCCTGTCTTCCAGGTTTGGCCTGGCCCAACCCTTGTTATTGGAGCTATTTGGGGAGTGAACCAGCAAATGGAAGCACTCTCTCTCTCTCTCTCTCTCTCTCCCTCTCTCTCTCTCTCTCTCTCTCTCCATCTTTCCCCATCTCTGTCTCTCTTTCTTTGTTGCTCTGCCTTTTAAATAAATAATCTTTAAAAAGAAAACAGTTCCTCAAACAAGTGTTTTTATATGAATGCTCATAGTAACACTATTCACAATGGTCAAACAGTAGGAAATATTTTGATTCCCATCCATAATTGAATAGAAAAACAAAATAGATCTAGTCATACAATGGAATATTATGCAGCCACAAAAATGAATACTGATACATGCTACCATGTGGATGAATCTTAAAAACACTGTGTTAAATAAAACAGGCTAGATACAAAAGGTCATATATTGTAAGCTTCCATTTATATGAGATACGAGACTAGGTGAATTCATAGAGAAAGTAGATTGGTGGTTACTAAGGACTTGTGGGAGAAGTAATGGGAAGTGACTGTGTAATAAGTCTGAGTTTCTTTTTTTTTTTATTTGACAGGCAGAGTTTAGACCGTGAGAGAGAGAGAAACAGAGAGAAAGGTCTTCCTTCAGTTGATTCACCCCCCAAAATGGCCACTACGGCTGGCATGTTGTGCCGATCCGAAGCCAGGAGCCAGGTGCTTTCTCCTGGTCTCCCATGCGGGTGCAGGGCCCAAGCACTTGGGCCATCTTCCACTGGCCTCCCAGGCCACAGCAGAGAGCTGGACTGGAAGAGGAGCAACCGGGACTAGAACCCAGCACCCATATGGGATGCCGGTACCACAGGCAGAGGATTAACCAGTGAGCCAGGGGGCTGGCCCAAGTCTGAGTTTCTTTGCAGGGATGAAAATGTGTTGGAACTAATAGAAATGGTATTTGCATAGCATCGCAAACATTAAATGCCCTGAATTGTAGTCTTTAAAATGGTAAAATTTTTGTCATATGAATTTAGTTTTTACAAAAAGATTTATGTATTTATGTAAATGTAGAACAATAGAGAAAGAGGGAGAGACAGAGACAGAGAGAACTCCTTCTTCTGCTGGTTCACTCCTCAGGTGGCTGCAAGGGCTGGGCTAGGCTAGGCTTCATCCGGGTCTCTAACGTGGCTGGCAGGAGCCGTGGTACTTGGGCTGTCTTCTGCTGCCTTCCCAGGCCCATTAGCAGATCGCTGGATCAGAAAAAGAGCAGCCAGGACTCAAACAAGCGCTGGGATATGGGATGCAGCATTGTGCCTTAGTCTACCTTATGCCACAACGCCAGCCCCTCATCTCTTTTTAGATTGATGTGACCCTATATACATAAGGCATTCAAAAAAGTTTATGAAAAATGCATATTATGAAAAAACTGTGTGTGGATGTCAAAGTGTTTGCACCAGCATAAACTTACCCTTTGATTCCATCTTCCACTGGCTTTCTGAAGCGCTTTGATATATGTCTTTTCTGAACCATTTATCCCGAGCAGATATTTCAGCACTGTATACCCTAGAAAAGACAGACATGATGTCTGGGAAGATGATCCCACTCCGGAAGCTTAGCATTGATGCAGTCCTGTTACCCAGGCTGTAGTTCACGTTCAAACTCTGCCGGCTTCCCCGGGACCTGCTCACTAGGAAGCCGGGGTCACACGGCCTTGTAGTCTTTGCTGTCCTTTAACGTGGAACCGGCCCTCGGGCTCTGAGAGGTTTCCCCTTTTGATCATTCCCACGTTGCTGCCTTTGAAGACGGCGGGTCCTTTTTTGTAGAGCGTCTCTCTCTCTGGGGCTGTGTCTCCTCGTGACTGTAGTGTGGCTCTGAGGCTTTGGCAAGAAGCCCCAGGAGTGGGGCTGTCCCTCTCAGCGCCTCACGTCCGTCTGTCCACTACTGTCTGTCTGTCTAGTACGATGTCTGCTTTAATCTCTTGGGTGAGGTGGCGCCAGCCAGCTCTCTCCATTGTGAAGATCCCATTTTTCTCGTTGTATCTGACAATATCACATTCTACTCTGAGGATCTAACCGAATTTGTGAAATCATATGTAGATATCCATGTGGATGTACTTCTGTCTCTATTTAGATATATTAAAGGTGTTCTACTTTGTTGGGACTTCAGTTTTTTTTTTTCTTAAGTATTTATTTAATTATTTGAAAGGCAGAGAGAGAGAGAGAGAGAGAGAGGTCTTCCATCTGTTAGTTCAGTCCCCAGATGGCCACAAAGAGCGGAGCCAGGAGCCAGGAGCTTCTTCCGGGTTTCCCAAGCAGCTACAGGGGCCCAAGGACTTGGGCCATCTTCTACTGCTTTCCCAGGTCATAGCAGATAGCTGGATCAGAAGTGGAGCAGCCAGGACTTGAACCAGCGCCCATATGGGATGCCAGCACTACAGGCAGCAGCTATACCCGCTACACCACAGCACCGGCCCTGACTTCAGTTTCTAAAGTCCCCAGTTTCTGGAAAATGGGTTCCACCTATTATATTAGCTACCTCTTTGATCTGTGCTATGAGCTGACTGTGAAAGAGAGCTGCATGAGAACCAAGGTCAGGTTTAATCACTTTGGCCATGAAAACCAAGCAGCTGTTAAACTCTTGAGGAAAACGCTGCAACTAATGAGTCTAGAGTGTTCTGCTGGATCAAGAGTTGAAAGAATAATAATATACAAAGCTAATGTACACTTTTGTTATAAAGCCTATTTCAATATGTTGTGCTTTTAAAATAATAATTACTTTTTCTTTTAGTTTAATATTTTTAATGGACTGATTCTTTGAACCGCTGGAATAAAACTCAAAAGGAATACTGAGAGAGTAATGACAAGTCAGTCCCTAATCTGGAAATGCGTTTAAACTGCTTTTATGTGGCTGCCAACGTATTTGTTTTCACTTATGCCTTTTCCCTTCAGCCATTAATCTTTATTGCCCCCAGTGTGAATTGTCAAAAGGAGGGGAGAACACATACTAACAAAAATATATTTCTTGTGTAACTTCCAAGTATTTATCATGCTGTGTCACTTTATTAATTTTGAGTGTTAGAAAAATGGTAAAAAATATAGCGTCAATGTAGAGAACAATATATATACCTTTGTAACACAGATCTTTGAAGAGTTCCCATTCTGTAATTTGCTTGATTTGCATCACTTCAAATTGATTTCACTATTAAAATGACCTATTTTTTTTTAAACAAAATTTTTCTTGTAAGCACTAAGAGCAGAGATAGTAGGCTCAGTTTCTAACAGTTCCACAGTGGCACGTTTCCAGTGGTCATGTTTCCAGCGCCCTGGGCAGAAAATCACCTGCATTACTGCCCCCTCCCCCCCCCAGCCTGCCCTGTGCAGGAGCCGGCAGCTCAGAGGGGCGCGGCTGATGCAGATCCTAACCACTGCCTTCTCCCAGCCTGCCCTCTCTGAGGCCGCTTACCTGCCTGCGTGTCAGTTTGTGGTGTAATCTTAATAGAATTTCATGTTCCTTAGTCACACGAGCTCACCGCGTGTCCGCGTTCGTGTTCCGCTACCATGTAAGAGCACCTCCGATGGGGGTCATCTGTAACGAACAGCTCTCGGCTCTGGAGGCAGGGATGTCCAAGACTAGCGCTGCCTCTGGGGAGGGGCTTTTTGCTGCATCAACCTGGTGAGGGCGTGACTTAGAGAAAGCACTGAGGGTGGGCTAGACTTCCGCCCAGGATCATGGTCTTAATCCAGTCATGGGGATGAACGCCTGGGATCCAGTCACCTCTGAAAGTTCCCACCTCCCAATACTATCATGATGGCAATTAAATTTCTTTCCTAAAGAAGATGTATTTATTCATTTATTTATTTGAAAGGCTGAGTAACACACAGAGAGGGAGAGACAGAGAGAGAGACACACACAGCTCTTCAATCTACTGGTTCACTCCCAACAGCACGTGCTGAGCCAGGCCAAAGCCAGGAGCCAGGAATCCCATCAGAGTCTCCCACACGAGTGACAGGAATCCAAACAGTTGGGCCATCAGCGGCCATCTCCCAGGATGCGTTAGCAGGAAACTGGATCAGGAGCAGAGTGGCTGAAAGTTGAACCGGCCCTCCTGCATGGGATACAAGTCTCCCCAGTGGCTGCTTAACCCCAGCAGCCATTAATGTCAACACGAGAGGTGGCCACTTAGCTCAATGGTTCTAATGCCTGCATCCCGTATCAGAGCACCAGGGTTTGAGTACTGGCTCTGCTTCTGATCCCAGCTTGCTGCTAATTCACGTGACGGGAGGCAGCTGAAGTGCGTGGATCCCTGCTACCCAAGTGGGAGACCTGGACTGAGTTCTGGGCTCCCGGCGGCAGCACGGCTCAGTGCCGGCTGTTGCAGACATCTGAGGAGTGAATCAGTGGATGGAAGGCCTTTCTCTGTCTGTCTCTACCTCTTTCTCTGTCTCTCTGTCTTTCTCTTATCCCTGCCTTTCAAATAAAATTAAAACAAATAAATTAATTTATTTTCAAAAATTTCAACATGAGTTTAGGAGGGGACATTCAAATCAGAGCCCCTTAAAAAAGTAGAATACAGCATATTAAAAGGAAAAAAAATTACTCATAGACTCATTCAGATAATCATATATTATTAATTATTATTATTATCATTAACTGTATGATGAAACTGTTAGAAACATTTCAGGCCGGCGCCGTGGCTCACTAGGTTAATCCTCTGCCTGCAGCTCTGGCATCCCACATGGGTGCTGGGTTCTAGTTCCGGTTGCTCCTCTTCCAGGCCAGCTCTCTGCTGTGGCCCGGGAGTGCAGTGGAGGATGGCCCAAGTGCTTGGGCCCTGTACTCCATGGGAGACCAGGAGAAGCACCTGGCTCCTGGCTTCGGATCAGCACAGCACAGGCTGTAGCAGCCATTTGGGGGGTGAACCAACGAAGAAAGACCTTTCTCTCGTATCTCTTTCTCTCACTGTCTAACTCTATCTGTCAAAAAAAAAAAAAAAAAAAAAAACATTTCATATGTCCCCTTTCATATGGTGAAAAAAACCTCTCTCTCTCTCACACACACACACACACACACACACGTCATGAAAGCCAAGGTTTTGTGAACTGCTGTGGAGAGAGCACTGTAGCACTCGCTCCATCTCCGCCCTGCCTAACCTCCCTGCACTCTGTTGCCTGAAATCAAGGGCAGCTTTCCTGCCCCTTTGGTCTCAGGCATAAAGAAGGGGCTGTTCCCACCGCCAGAAGCAGCACAGTCCCCCGGCTCTACCCCTGGCAGGCAAAGGGGGCCTGGCCCAGCCACCTCTTGCTGGTTGCCCCCCCTGTCTTTGAGTTGCTGCACCTCAATTCCACGAGGAGACAGGGAGGTCTTTGACACTCCTGGACACACAGATCCAAAGCGTGGCATTCTTTCTGTCCACCACACAGTGATGCCAACGCACAAAGAGTGACTCCCAGGGAAGTCAAGGAGACAGTGGAACAGTGAACAAAGTCCTAGGAGAAACTGCTAAGCTCAGTGGTCCCAGTAATAATAACCAACATTCAGCTGAAGTGTTGCTGTGGGTTGCTCAGTATGCTGGGAACCCACAGGTCTTGTTTTTATTTCATCCTTCCTACAGGATTAAAAAACAAGGCTGCCACTCCCACTTTTCAAAATACCACGTGAGGCTTAGAGAGTGTCGAAGGGGCTGCCATCGCCTTGTCCGGGTTCCTTGCACCCTGAGCTGACTCCTAATGGCCAGCCCCTGCGTCTTTATGGGAGCTGCTTTTAGGGCTGCCAGAACCCACCTTTGCCCATGAACGGGCCAAGCCAGCAGTGCCTGGGCTGTGACCTGCCCCCTCGGAAGGCTCCAGTTTGTGCCCAACAGGTGCAGGGGTAGCAATCCCTCAACTCCCTCGGCTGCTGTGGGTGTGAGCTGCTATGATTCTACACAGCTCACCAGTGTTTCCCTGCAGGGTTGAGCTTCAGCTGCCCGCTGTGGGAGCTGCCTTAATGATACACCCTTCTTGGTTATGTTCTCCATTCTTTCCCCTCCCAGATAACCGCACTGAACCTTCATCGCAGCGCGGACGTCTGTCAAGGGCTCAGCTAGAAGAAAAGTCACTATGTTTGCTGCAGGAGCCACGACTGGGCTATGAGATCTCTCTCCAGAGCCAGTTCTCAGAAGCTCTGGGAGGAACGGCCTTCTTGATTCTGGGGCATCCGTGGGGAACCTGGCCCGTGACTGGCAGGGGTTCAGAGAGGTGGGGGAGAAGCCGTGGCTTCCTCAGGTGCAACTACTAATGCCTCACTGCCCAGGCCACAGGGCTCAGCACCACTTTCTCCGGGTCACTCGCTTGTCAGACTATACACTGTCCTTCTGTCTGTCACACTAGCTGGCCTTTATACCTTCATTCCACCATGCACAAAAGCCCAGGGTCGGGCCTGTGGCGGCCTGAGGCCTACACACCAGCAGCTCACCTGCTGTTAGAGACCCGAGCAATGACCTTTGTTCCCCACGGTGTGGCTGTCGCAGCACTGGCAGAAGGCAGGGTCTGCCCTGTGTGCCCTGGCTCGAAGCCCAGAAGGACACATACACACACGTCTTTGTGGGGTGCACCGGGCCTGGGGTAGCCTCTGGGAAGGGCGAGGCATCTTTCCTTTCCAAGGAAAATCCACGTCTGGGTAAGGGACCAGCCAACATGACATCAGCACCCTTTCTCCCTCCAGGGCGGAGCTTGCACAGCTGCCGGGGAAAGTTTGTGAGCCCTTTCTTTAGATTTATTTATTTGAGAGGTAGAGTTACAGATAGAGAGGGGGAAAGACAGAGAGAAAAGTCATCCATCCCCTGGTTCACTCCCCAAATGGCCACAAAAGCCAGAGCTGGGCCTATCCAAAGCCAGGATCTGGGAGCTTCTTCCAGGTCTCCCATGCAGGTGCAGGGGCCCAAGGACTTAGGCCATCTTCCACTGCTTTCCTAGGCCATAGCCGAGAGCTGGATTGGAAGTGGAGCAGCCGGGACTAGAACTGGCGCCCATATGGGATGCCTGCAGCGGCTTTACCCACTATGCCACAACACCGGCCCCATGAGCCCTTTCTGTCAGGAGAGATTCAGTTCCGAGAAGTCGGCTTGGATTCGGAATCAGCGTCCTGAATGGGTACACCAGGGCATTGTCCCCTCTTATCACCCAGCAAAACAAGCCCAGTTCTCTAGAGCTCCATGAGACAGGAGGGATGGCAGCGTGCCGAGGGCTGGATGCAGGCAGCGGCACTCTGCGGGACATGGACACGATGCTCAAGAGCCAGAGCGCTTCGCTCTCACGGGGCAGTACGAGGCTGCTCGGTCCTGCCATTCCTCTCTCCGCTTGTGGGATCGTGTGTCAAAATCTGGTCCTCATCCCGAACCCATGGGTCATCGCTTCCAACAGCTCGAGACAACCACAGGTGGCAGCGGCAGGTGGCTGTGTTTATGCTTCACAGTGGCTCATCCAAGTTGCAGGATGGGACCAGGCCCAGGAGGGCAGTAGTTCACCCTCCATCTGAGGCCGGGGGCCACTTCGGGAGGTCTGGGAGCAGGCACCTCCCGGTAGCTCCAGGGTCCCCACTCACACTCTGACTCCTGCTGTCAAGTCCGGGGCTCGCTTCCCCACGTCCCTGCCCCAGAGAGGAGCCCTGAGCCCTTTCCATATCATGCTTTCACCCCTAGCTGCAGGAAAAAGAGAAATCAACGAATATGGAATAGAAGATTTTTTTAAAAAAAGAAACCTGAAATTGCAGACCGGTTACTATGAGAATTAAATGAGGTCATGCAGAACAAAGTATCGAATGCAAGGAAATAAAAGCATTGGTAGCATGACTAACAAGGTCCTGCCATGGGACATGCTAAGCTAGGCTGCCAGGGTGCTAACAAGCACCTCCTGATGCTAAAGGTCCAACCCAGTGCTGGCCCCCAGCAGTCTGGGTCACGCCCACCATGCATGTAATACAATTTTCAGGCAGCCGTATTAAATAAGCTGAAAGAGGAGCAGCAGGTAGCCTGGCAGTTAAGGTGCCTGCATTCCACACAGGAGTACCCGGGTTTGATTCCCAGCCCCAGCCCCTGCTAAAGTGGACCCTGGGAGGCTGCAGGATGGCTCAGGTCACTGGGTTCCTGCCACGCACACTGAACACCTGGATTGAGTTCCCCGCTCTGAGCTTCAGCTTTGGCTCAGGGATTTGGGGGAGTGAAATAGCAGAATATATTTTACAGTTAAATATATTTTACAGTTAAAAAAAAAGGTCAAATTTATTTTAGTAATATAAAAGGGAACTGGAAAAAGTTCATGGAAAATGGGATTTAAAGATCGGTTTGTTTTAGTGCAAAAAACTTTGAGGCCAGCACCATGGCTCAATAGGCTAATTCTCCACCTTGCGGCGCCGGCACACCGGGTTCTAGTCCCTGTCAGGGCACCGGATTCTGTCCTGGTTGCCCCTCTTCCAGGCCAGCTCTCTGCTGTGGCCCGGGAGTGCAGTGGAGGATGGCCCAAGTGCCTGGGCCCTGCACCCCATGGGAGACCAGGAGAAGCACCTGGCTCCTGCCATCTGATCAGCGCTGTGCGCCGGCCGCAGCGGCCATTGAAGGATGAACCAACGGCAAAGGAAGACCTTTCTCTCTACCTCTCTCTCTCACTGTCCACTCTGCCTGTCAAAAAAAAAAAAAAAAAACTTTGAAATAAAAAATATGATGGTTCTCAACAAAATTCCTGGAAAATGCATATTATTTTAAAAGCTATGTGTATATTTAAAAAATATTGTTGTGCTATTTTCTGGTGAATTTTTTGAAGTAATCTCATATTTCATTTCACCTAATATTAGCATTTCAACATGTAATCAATATAAAAAATGAATGAGATATTTTGCAAACTTTTTCACACCAGGCATATGAAATCCCATATTGTATTTTTTAAATATCTATTTTATTTATTTATTTGAAAGGCAGAGTTACAGAGAGGCAGAGGCAGAGAGAGAGGTCTTCCATCCACTAGTTCACTCCTCAATTGGCTGTATCGACCAGAGCTGGGCTGATCCAAAGCCAGGAGTCAGGAGCCTCCTCTAGGTCTCCCATGTGGGTGCAGGTTCCCTAGGACCCTGGCCATCTTCTACTGCTTTTCTAGGCCATAGCAGAGAGCTGGCGTGGAAGTGGAGCAGCTGGGACTTGAACCAGAGCCTATGAGGGATGTCAGCACTGCAGGCAGCGGCTTTACTCACTATGCCACAGCGCAGGTCCTGAAATCCCATATGTATTTTACACTCAGAGTATTTCTCAACGTGGACCAGCCACATTTCATGTGCTCAGAGGCAGCCTGTGGATTGTGGTTCTTGTATCAGACAGCATAAGCCTAATGTGTCTCATTGTATGTCAGCCTTCCTGGCCAGATGAGAAGTTTCACCGTTCCCGCTTTTCAGATGGGGAAAGTGAGGCTAAGAGCAGTCGAGGAACGTGCCGGAAGTGGTCAGAATTCAGCAGCCGCTGGAATTCTGCTTCTGTGGCTTCCTGCTTCTGTGGCCTCTGCCAGGTGGCTTGCAGTCTCCTGACCCAGTCTCCCCAGGATCTGAAAGGCTGAGCGTGCAGGGCTGTCAGGTGCCCGGCACACGAAAAGGGCTCCATGCTCCCTGAGCCTCTGATGGAGAGGCCTGGGCAGAGCGTCTCTGCTTCAGGGTACTTGAATCACTGCTTCTCAGCTCTGTGACCCTGAACCTGGCACCCATCCTGCCCAGCCCCATCCCCACTTCCCCCGTCCCTCCCCCGAGACCCAGGCACCTGTCCCCAACCCTGGTCTTTTGCCGCGTGAGGCTGCTCTCTGCCGTGACGCTAACGGAGGGAGGCACAGCGTGTCTGGTCTCGTCGTCTCCTCTTGCATAAACGCACCCCCCACACACACACCCAGGGCTCAGGACAGTGGCCTTTACTGGGCTCACAGAGTCCAGCCTGGACAAAAGGTCAGTGGCCTGATCTGAGAAGTGTTTTGTGTACCTACTGGGTGCCCGGCTCTGTGCAGATTCTTTGGACACAGACACAAATCTGATTTTGCGTCCCAGCCTCCCGGGGCGCTAAGCATCTGGTACTAGTCCTCCTGCAGAGCGGCCAGCTTCATCCCTTACCCCATCCCTTATCCCATCTCCTCAGGGAGCAGAATTAGCCAGGAAGCGGCAGACTGTACCCGAGGCCACTGAGGGAGGACACACGGCCAGCCAGGGAGCCCTGTGGTGTCCGTGAGGGCTTGGGTGGGACAGCCACTCAGGGGTGGTAGCAATGGGGATCCCTACTAAGTGATTCCATTTGGTCCTGAGGCTGCAAATTCTTCCTCCCTCCCTCCCTCCATCCCTCCCTCCCTCTCTTTTTCTTTCTTCTTCAACTTCACTGTGGTTAGACTGCCCCCTAATTGTGCGTTTAAGTACACCCTGTTGTATGTTAGGTAATAATTATTAATTTTAGAATGTCAACATCTTCCAGGGGCCTTTAGCTCAGAATAGCTGAGCAAACGTATGTGCAAACTGGCCATGGAAACCCCCTGAGACAAAAGGCAGCGGGACCTGGGGGAAGCAGTGAGAGCAGGCCCTCAGCTAGATTGCTAATTAAAGAGCTGCGAAACTAGGCCCTGCTCCTGCAGGCTGAGTCTGGAATTTGCCCCTGGGGAAAAGCTGTGGGCACAAGGAAGTCCCCTGCGGAAACTCCCACAGCGGTGGCGGTGGTGGCGGCCCACTCCTGCTTGGGGAGAGCCCCGGCTCACCTTTGCTGCCCTGAGGACCCTGGAGATGAGAGGCCACCTGGCTGCCTTCGCTGCCATCTGTCCCCCCACCCCCCGGTGATCGCTGGGGCTCACCTGGTGAGCACATGTCCTGGCCGGCCAAAGTTCATGCCACAGTGGGTACTGCTCCCTCTAGACCATCATCTACAGCAGATACCCAAACATGTGCAGACACTGGGGGAAGTCCACGGCGTGGAAGGAAGTCATCTAACTCCACACCAGAAGTGGAAGAATGCCTTCAATCATGTAGTTCTACAAAATCTTTTGATTTATTTCCAAGGCAGAGTGATAGAGAGGAAGAGACAGAGGTCTTCCATCGCTCGTTCCCTCCCCAAGTGACCCTAGTAGCCAGGTCTGGACCAGGCCAAAGTCAGGAGCCAGGAATGCCATGCAGGTCTCCCCAAGGGGGTGGCAAGGAACCAAGTACTTGGACCACCATCCCGCTGCCTTTCCAGGAACATTAGCAGGAAGCTGGATCAGAGCACAGGGGCTGGGATTTGGACTGGTACTCTGATGTGGGTTGCAGGTCCTAAGTGGCAGTTAAACCTGCCGCCCCACAATGTCAGCCCCTGAATATGTACCATGAGTCTCCTCAGAGACAGTCAAAGTTAGAAGGCCAGTAATAAGCCAGGAGAACATAGAAGCCATATAGGAAGAGGATTATTACTCATAATATCCAAAGAGCGTCTGCAAATCATTAAAACAAAATGCAAGTGTCCTAATAGAAAACACAGCAAAGGATAAGAATGGGCAACTCCTAGAAAAAAAAATGGCTTATAAGCAGGAATGTTGGGTTTCACTAATAAGCAGAGAAATACAAATTAATGAGATATTTTTACTCATCAGAATGCTCATCAAATTTAAAAGACTGATAAAACATATCATCGGTGAAAATGTGGGTTAGACAAGAACTCTCATATACTGTTGATTGTTTAAGTTGGCAAAGGTGGTTTGGGTAGGCTGACACTGTGGTGTAGGCGAGTTATGCTGCAGCGCCAGCATCTTATAAGGATACCTGTTCAAGTCCTGGATACTCCACTTCCAATCCAGCTCCCAGTTAATGCACAGCACTGGGTAAGCAGTGCAAGATGGCCAAAATCCATGGGCCCCTGGACCTATATGGGAGACTTGGAAGAAGCTCCTGGCTCCTGACTTCAACCTGGCCCAGCCCCAGCCATTGTGACCATTTGGGGAATAAACCAACAAGTGGAGGCATCTCTCTCTCTCTCTCTCTCTCTCTCTCTCTCTCCTCTTTATCTCTCTGCGGTTCTTCCTTTCAAATAAATAATAATAACTTTTAAAAGGTGGTTTGGAAGACAATTTAGCAATGCCTCTCAAAATTCTAAATGTTAGTAGTCTCTGATCAACAATCTCACTTCAAGTAATCTAGTTTACAGAATTATTTGTGCTTAGACACAAAGATACACACAGGAGAGAGTTTATTCCACCAGTGGTCTTTTGAAATACTTTTTTTTTTGGACAGGCAGAGTGGACAGTGAGAGAGAGAGACAAAGGTCTTCCTTTGCCGTTGGTTCACCCTCCAATGGCCGCTACAGCCGGTGCACTGCGGCTGGTGCACCGCACTAATCCAAAGCCAGGAGCCAGGTGCTTCTCCTGGTCTCCCATGTGGGTGCAGGGCCCAAGCACTTGGGCCATAGCAGAGAGCTGGACTGGAAGAGGAGCAACCGGGACAGAATGCGGTGCCCCGACCGGGACTAGAACCCGGGGTGACGGCGCCGCAGGCGGAGGAGTAGCCTATACTTTTAAAATTTTTAAATACTTTTAAAATTTATTTTATTTGGAGAAGCAGAGAGGCAGACAGGGATCTCCCAGCCTCCAGCTGCTGAAATGGAATCAGACCCAAGCCGGGAGATGGGTTCTCAATCCAGGTCCCCCTTGTCGGTGGCAGGGACCTAACTACTTAAGCCACCACCTGCTGCCAGGGTGTCTGTGAATAGGGAGCTGGAATCAGAGCTGAACTGAGGCTTGAATACAGGAGCTCCAGTATGGGATACAGGGGTCCCAAGTGATGTCTTAACCACCACGCCAAATGCCCGCCCCAGCCTTTTAAAATATTTTTATTATTAATAGGGAGGGAGAAAGAGAGTTCCCAATCACTTGTTCACTCCCCAAATGCCTGCAACAACTGGTGTTGGTCAGGGGCTCATTTACTAGAGAAATCGCCGCTGCCTCCCAGGGTCTGCGTGAGCAGGGACCAGATCAGCTAGCAGAACCCAGGTACTCTACATTGGATGGAGGCATTTTTTTTTTTTTTTTGGACAGGCAGAGTTAGACAATGTGAGAGAGAGAGAGACAGAGAGAAAGGTCTTCCTTTTTCCGTTGGTTCACCCCCCAAATGGCTGCTACAGCTGGCGTGCTGCGCCGATCTGAAGCCAGGAGCCAGGTGCTTCCTCCTGGTCTCCTATGCAGGTGCAGGGCCCAAGCACTTGGGCCATCCTCCACTGCACTCCCGGGCCACAGCAGAGAGCTGGACTGGAAGAGGAGCAACTGGGACAGAATCCGGCGCCCCAACCGGGACTAGAACCCAGGGTGCCAGCGCCGCAGGCGGAGGATTAGCCTAGTGAGCTGCCCAAGTGTGATCCTATTTCCTTCATTCACTAGCAAAGGTAGGGGGGCAGGTATTTGGTGGAGCAGTAAAGACACTCCTTTGGATGCCCATAACCCATGTGGGAGAGGCTGGGTGCAAGTCCCGGCTCCACTGCCAACTCCAGCTTCCAGCTGGTGAGCACCCTGAGGGGAGCAGAGATGGCTCCAGTAGTCGGGTCCCTGCAAGCCACATGGGAGATCTGGATTGAGTCCCGGGAGTGAACCAATGGGTGGGAGCTCCGTCCGTCTGTCTTTCTCTTTCTGCCTCTCAGGTAATAGGGAAAACAAGAGGTACTGACCAACAGGCCCTTGGTGGATTCAGCAGCGGAGGTAGCGTGCGATGGGAGCGCTAGATGGCAAGTTTGTAAATGAGTGCACCCCAAGACGGCCACAGACTGTGATCAGCTCCATGAAAGAATAACGTGGGTGATGAAAGGGAGTGAGTGGGGGCTCCACTCTCCAGTGGGCGGGGCAGGCTTCCCTGAGGAGGTGACACTGAAGGGGGAGAGTAATCCAGGTGAACAAGGAGTGATCAGGAGATCCACCTATGCAGAGAGTAAATAAGCATTCAGGCCTGGAAGAGGCTTAGTGTGTCCCAGCAAGGGAGGGGAGCAGCAGCGACCAGCAGCGTGGCGTCCCAGGGATCAGCAGGAGCAGGTGTGCAGGAAGAATCTTGAAATGGATGTTTGGTGCAATGGCTGGGGCTGTGAGTGGAGGAGTGAGCCCTGGGGGTGGGGGTGGGGGAGCTGGCAGGGGTGGGGAGGACCAGCTGCTGAGAGGCTGGGCCTGGATAGATCCCCTGCGGGGAGTAGGGAGGAGTAGTACACGGGGAGATGGCTCACGGGAGAAAGTGCCAGGAGCGGGCAGCTGCGTGGAGCACCGCCAGGGTGCAGGGAGCTGTGCAGGCTTGCCAAGGGCCCTCGGGCCTCTGAGGAAGGCGGTGGGCTGGCTGGGGATGGCTCTGGGGAGTGGAGGGGACATCCATTCCCTTCCTGTCCCTACAGGATGCTTTTCCAATGTGTAAAAAATGGCCTGGAAGACTACGCACCAGCCTAGTAACCAAGGCTACTCTGGGTGTGGAACTGCAAGTAGGAGGTGTTGCAGGGGATTTTCTCAATTGACTCATAGACTTCTGTTTTTTTTTTCTAAAACAATGAGAGGATATGCATGATTTATGCCTTTATAACAATAAAAATGGAGGCCAGGATGGGGGGAGGCAGCAGGCAACGTGACGTTATACCAATCCCATCTCAACTGTTAACAGAATAATTTTCATAGACCGTAGTGCAGCTCATCATCTGGGGTTGGCATTACCAGGCTCCTCCCATCCTGTGAAGTCAGCCATGAGACTTCTTCGGTGAGATAGCTCGAGTCTCGGTCACTGTTCCGACAGCAGAACTGGGTGGTAAGGAGCCACAAGGGGTCTAACGGATGGAGAAGTCCAAGTCATCCTTATATTTTATTTTATAATATTTCTCCATTTATTTGAAAGGCAGAGCAACAGAGAATGAGGGAGTCAGGTTTTCCACCCACAGGTTTACTCCCCAAATATCTGCAGTGGCTAAGGCTGAGCCAGGCTGTTGTCAGGAGCCAGGAACTCCATCCGGGTCTCCCTCATGGGTGGCAGGGGCCCAAGTACTTGGACCATTCTCTGCTGCCTTCCAGGCTCATTAGCAGGAAGGCGGATTGGAAGCAGAGCAGCTGGGACTTGAACCTGCACTCCGATACCAGGGATGCGGGCGTTGTAGGCGGCAGCTTAGCCCACGGCACCACACAAAGCCTGCCCCCCATTCTCATTTTGAAAGGCGGTGTCGTTATGAATCTATCCCTCTGAAACTTCGCTTGATAGGATTACAGAGTTATCTTTTGAAGTTAATAAAGGGTAAGGGAGAGCCTGTGAAACGTTGAGTCTCTGCTTCTCACATTCCCCCGTTTACCCTCTTTTCAGAGGGGATTCTAGTAGACAGAAGTAGCTACAGCCTCTCAGGGGCCACAGCCCTGGCAGAGCCGCCTCCTGGCTGTGTCTGTGACTTAGCGCAGGTGCAGTTCCTGCCTGCAGGTGTTTTCCACACCCCCAGGATGCTGGCTTCCAGGGCAGCTCCCAGCCCCTCCC
This sequence comes from Sylvilagus floridanus, assembly GCA_949820135.1. Classification (NCBI taxonomy): domain Eukaryota; kingdom Metazoa; phylum Chordata; class Mammalia; order Lagomorpha; family Leporidae; genus Sylvilagus; species Sylvilagus floridanus. The sequence goes on from OX463244.1 coordinate 166,808,542, forward strand.
TACGTGTGTTGCATGTGTATCTCCCAGGTGACAGACAGTTCGGGAAGCAAGACACCAGACTGAGGCTGTGAGGAGGCATCGCAGAGGCACAAGGAACCGCAACTCGTGTGCAGCTCAGCAATGGCGCTCACTCTGTCTTAGGTGTGTAGCTTGATGAGTGCTCTTTGTCGAGTTAAACTATAGACTTCATGCAGATAAAGATAGAAAAACTGGAGCGTGGGCATTTGGCGTAACAGGTAGGCCACCTCTTGGGACACTCACATCCGAAATCAGAGTGCCTGGTTCGAGTCCTGGCTATTCGACTTCTGATTGGCGTCCTGCTAATGGGCACCTTGGGAGGCAGCAGGTGATGGCTCAAGTGCTCAGGTCTCTGCCACCCCATGGGACACCTGGAAGTGGAGGAGCCGGGACTCGAACTGGCGCCCATAGGGGATGCTGGTGTCGCAGGCGGCCGCTTCACTCCCCGCACCACAATGCTGGCCCCAAGATAAAATTTTTTAAAAAGTAAGCTAAACTGAAACACAATGTGTCTGTTGGCTTCTTCACGAAACTAAATGGATTTCCACACAGCGCCTAGAAGTCAAGGTAAGAAAGCCATCTCTCAAGTCTGAACTCTGTTTGACCTTTGGGGCCTTGAGCCCCGCCCCAAAGTGCAGCACGCACTTAGCATATTTTGCTCCCCTTAAAAGAGGTCGGGAACCTCAGGCCCATGAGCCAGGATCGGATCGCAGCTATTACGTAGTCTTGTTTGTGGAGCAAATGAAAAAATCATTACATGTTTTATTGCACTTCAGAATCTATTTACAACGGCCTAGTCACTCTGCATTTGGAATTCCCTTTGAAATGAAAAGCCCAGTAATAAAAAATAATGGAGAGGAATACTGTATTGGAAGAATGGTAATAGAACTGTTTTTAAAAATCAAAATAGATTATGCCACTGTTGTTCTTTAAGAGTCATGCAATATTCGCTTTAAAGAAAAAAAAATAGGATCCAAGCCACATTCTAGGCACTCAGCAACAGCAGCGAAGAAAACAAAGAAGCATCATTCTCACAGAGCTCTTGGTCTATCTGGCAAGGAGATAAATAAATACACAGAAAGTCACGAGGCGAGAGATGCTAGCAAGACAGAGAAAGCGGGGTTAGGGATGGAGAGTGGGGGCAGGCCTTTTGGGACAGGAGGAGAGAGCAGAGTCCTGGAGGAAGTGAGAAAAAGATGGGGGTGGAGGGGGGAGACTGGAGGCAGAGGATGGCACCAGCTCCTGCAGAGAGCCCTGGGGCGGGAGTGGCGAGCTGGGGCTCAGTGTGCCAGCTGGGAGCCTGCTGTGGCTACACAGAGGGAGGCAAGAGAGGAGAAACAGACAAGACATCGGGAAGCGGGAAGCGGCCGGGTCACAAAGGACCTTGGGGATTCCTGGCTCCGCCTGGCTCCCAGCGGGATAGCGGAGGAAGTGGCCTGCTCTGTGGTGTGGTCCTGTGGGCACAGGACTGGGGGGTCACACAGGAGGCCGCTGAGGAACCCCGCGAGGAGGCGATGACAGTTTGCCCTGGGAGTGGCTGTGAAGGAGGAGAGAGGGCTGGGCCCCTCTCTGGCTGCCTCCTGGATGCCAACTTAAGAACTCGGGGAAGATTCCTCCTTCATGACGTGGCCTGGAGCAAGGTCAAGTTTCTGCTCCGTGCCCTCTGCCTCTCCCAGTTTTGACAAAAGCACGCTCTCTCCCATGGCAGGTTCTTCCATCTTTGCCAGGGGGGACAAAGTGACCCTCGAAGAGCTTTCGTGGGTCCTCCATAGAGCTCTCCCTTTCTTGAGCTTTGTAGGGCAAAATCTCCTTGCTCCTTGGGGAGGACACCTTGGACGGTGACAGGGTTCAAGAGTATTCACAAGGACAGAACTTGGCCCAGGAAGCTGGTTAACCTAGAATGGTGCCAACGATGCCAGACTGTAGGAAAACTCTTCCCTAAAATCACCCACATCTTTACAAAGGCTGTTGACACCCCTCCTGGGGATGCTTGCGTTTGAAAACAGGTCCCTGGAGATCTGGTGTGGAGGAATGACCTCATGGAGGAACTGGAGGTCAAAGTGGAATTAGCAGTCACCCACTGTGTATCCTTAGGTAGCTGTCCATCATCTCCACCTCATTCATTCACTCCCTCACTTATTTCTTAATTTTTAAGATTTATTTATCTAAAGGTAGAATTACAGAAAGAGGAGAGACTGAGAGATTTTTTTCCATCTGCTGGATTATTCTCTAAATTATTGCAATAGCCAGGTCTGGGCCAAGCCACAGCCAGAAGCCTAGAACTCCATCCGGGTCTCTCACATGGGTGGTAGGGGCCCAAACACTTGGGCCATTTTCTGCTAACTTCTCAAGTACGTTAGCAGAAAGTTGGATTGGAAGTGGGGCAGCCGGGACTTGAACTGGTGCTCAGACATGACATGTTGTCTTCCTGAGCAGTGCCTTCACCTGCTGTACCAAAATGCCAGCCCTCGTGTATGTTTTTAAGATTTATTTATTTATTTAAAAGGCAGAACAGCAGAGAGAGAGAGAGAGAGGAAGAGAGAAATCACCCAACTACTGGTTCACCCCCACAAATACCCACAACATGACTAGGGCAGCCAGAAGCCAGAAGCCCAGAACTCCATCCAGGTCTCCCATGTGGGTGACAGGGACCCAAGAGCTTGGGCTCTTATCTGCTGTCTTTCCCAGAGCAGGAAGAAAGATCAGAAGCAGAGGAACCAGGGCTCAGACTGGCACTCGGGTATGGGATATAGGCATCCCAAGCGACGGCTTAGCCAGCTGTGCCACAACGCCCTGCCCATCATCGCTCCGCCACTTATGAATCCATTCATTCACCCACCCATCGCATGCAATGGTGTCTCCTATGTGCCAGGCCAAGTTCAGAGCACGAGGGTGAAGAGATTCAAAAACAAAAGCAAAACCAAACCCTAGCCAATTCCTCCCTTGGAGGAGCTTGCACAGTTGGATGCCACCTTTCATTCTGTGATTCAAAGAACAAAGCTGTGGGGCCAGTGCTGTGGCATAGCCAGCATCCCATGTGGGCGCCTGTTCGAGACCCGTCTGTGCTACTTCCCATCCAGCTCCCTGCTAACGTGCCTGGGAAAGCAGTAGAAGATGGCCCAAGTCTTTGGGCCCCTGCACCCATGTGGGAGACAGGAGGAAGCTCCTGGCTCCTGGCTTCAAATCACCGTAGCTCTGGCCTTTGCAGCCATCTAGGGAGTGAACCAGTGAATGAAAGACTTCTCTCTCCCTCTCTGCCTCTGCCTCTCTGTAACTCTGCCTTTCATATAAATAAATAAATAAATCTTAAAAAAAAAAAAAAGCTGCTTTAAGAAAGGGGAGAAGGTGGCCTAAGGACTAGGGCCCCCATCACCCTGGCTTCAGCGTGGCCCAGCCCTGGCTGGTAGAAAAAAATATTCCGATCTACTCTGAGCCCTGGGAAGCGGCTTGTGTGTTCAGTAGCTTCAACTATTTCCGAAATGCTCATCGTGGAAATGGGAAGAGAAAGAAATTCAGCACGCCAGAGTCGCGGGTGTGCACACACAGAATGATCCCAATTGTGTAAATAAAATTTGTATGTATTCACATGCACAAATATGTAAAGAAAATAAAGCAACTAAATGTTTCCAAGGTTATCTGAGAATGGTGAATTTGTGGGGTATTCTTATGTATTCCTCATCTGCTAATTTTTCAAAAACCTGTTTTTAATTATTGCTACCATTAATGCAAGAGCTACTTAAGTAAACTCCAAAAGAAGTCCTATAGAAACATCTAGAGGGGCCGGCACTGTGGTGCAGAGGGTTAAAGCCCTGGCCTGAAGTGCCGGCATCCCATATGGGCACCAGTTCGAGTCCCAGCTGCTCCACTTCTGATTCAGCTCCCTGCTAATGCACCTGGGAAAACAGTGGAAGATGGTCCAAGTACTTGGGTCCCTGCACCTCCTTGGGAGACCTGGAAGAAGTTCTTGGTTCCTGGCTTCAGCCTGGCCCAGTCTTGGCTTTTGTGGCCATTTGGGGGAATGAACCAGCAGATGGAAGATTTCTCTCTCTCTCTCTCTCTCTCTCTCTGTAATTTGCCTCTTAAATCAATAAAATAAACCTTTAAAAAAAATAAGCACATAAGCTCAGGGCCACAAGTGTACGAGTGTACTCAGACAGACAAGGAACATCACTGGAGTGGATTCAAATACAGATTCTGGCTCAGACTGGGCGGGGCCTGAGAATCTGCCCAGCTGCTGCTGCTCCCCAAAATCACAGGAGCAGCAGGGCATGGGGTCAGGGCGTCTGAGTTAGAACCCCCAGGCAGATCGGCCCCCTATGCCTCTCTACCCCCTGTGGCACTTATGGAGACCAAATGGGCGTCGCTATCTGTGGCCCATTCAGTGCAGGAGTGCCTTGTGAATGTCAGGCGTTTTTTCTTTCAGATCCACCAGCCTTACTGGAATCTGTCAATGCTTCTCTTATTCCAACTGCCCCAAGCGCAGTCCCAACTCACCCACTCGTAGATGTAAATATTGTCTAAGGGGCCTCTGTTAGTTCCCAGGAAAATACTAGGTCTTTCTTTACTGGAGAAATTTACTTTGCACTTTAAAAAAAAAAAAAAAGGTAGGAGATTCTCGTTTTAAAATGTTTGCTTGAGGGCTGAGAATTAAAATTTATGTTCCTGAACCCACCAAAACAATTTTCTGGGAAAATGTAAGTTTTAGAAATTAGCGCACTGAAACTTGGAGGAAGAAAAGCAGACGGTTTCCTTTGCTGGTTTCATGGATTTGTCAAAAGCCTTCCTCTGCCACAGGGGCAGAGAGCAGGGGAGGGGTCCGGAGCAGGGGGCTGAGAGACCCAGGGGAGACTCAGCCTCTGCTTCCACTCTCTGGCCGTCGTAGATTACATGGTTGGGGGAAATCACTTTCCCTGGCCCAAAGTTAAAGGTGTCACCGGCTCAGCAGCAGGAAGAAACAAGTCTACAGGGATCAGGGAAAATTCACCTGGGTTTTGTTTTCTCTGCCCCAGAGGAGGGTGGAAGGGGGAGGGGAGATAGGGCGCCGCCTCCTGGCGAGGGCTGGAACCTGCAGCCCTAGGCAGGTGCGGCGAGGACCAAGGACCGCTCAAAGTCGATGGCAGGGCTTCATTACGCAAGCGGGTTGTTGGCTGTCAGTCTAGACAGAGCCTTGACCGCAGGCTGGTTATGGCCAAGATGGAGACGAGGACTGCCTGAGGTGATCCCCAAGGCTTCTGGGGGTTCCAGGGGCCTCATTGTGGATTCCCCCAAGGTGCAGCCGGGCTGCTGGTGCCTCTCACCTGGCTTCCTGCACATACTTCTCTGGCTGGAGCTTGTTGTGTTCCAGTTGAGTGACGTCAAGGACACTTGAATTCTTTCCGTAAAACCACTCTTCTTGAGCAAAGCATGTGGGTCCCCCCAACTAGACGCACACAAGCTACCAACGCGTGATGATGACGGGATCAGAAGCTACTGTGGAGTTGGTAGAATGCTCCCCACCCCACCCCCATCCGTGACCCTACCTGATTCTTAGGACAGCCACTGAGGCATGGCCGAGAAAACAGACCAGAGAGATTAAGCGATGGCCCCGAGTCACCCAGAAGGTGAAGCGGGAAACCAAGTACATAGGAAACGTGAAGGAAATCGTACGCTCCCCAGTGCAGGATAACTGCTCTCCAACCTAACATGAAGTTTGGTGGAATTTATATTCTGGTCAGACTCAGGCTATTTTAGGCAAACAGCCTACTATTTATGCCCTTCTGTGTACTTTTCCAACTGTGGCTGGTTTGACAGCTGCTTATTCACTGACTCATTTATTCATTCAACAAATATTCCTTGATTGACTGCTGTATGAGACCCAAGGGGACCAGAGGGAAGATGGGCTGCCCCCAGGGTGTAGGGGAGGGAGGAGGGGACAGCACAGCTGCAGACCCCTGGGGTGGCTGTCAGGACCTTCCTGAAGAACCCCTAGGCTGCTCAGGTGAGGGGGAGCAGAGACATGGCTACAGCTGGCCTCTCCTACTGTTGCAGTGAAAGTGAGCCCAAGCCCCAGTTTCCAAAGCTGTGTTCCGCAGCTTGATTCTTGTGTTGCATCTCTTAAGTTTTGAACTTGTATATTCTTAGGATTTGCGATTCCATCAGTGACAATGGTAGTCCTTATTAATTGTCATCTATGGGCAGCTAGGGAGGTTGGGCTCTGGGGTCAGCCAGGACTGTGAATTCTGGTTCTGCCACCTAAGACTTCGCACAGCCACTGAGCCTCTCTAAGCCTCAGTCTCCTCGTCTGTAAATTGGGGATAATAGTGCAGCTACCTTGAGGGATTGGCATGCCAATGAAGTGAAACGCTGGCTGAGTGTTAAGAACACAGTGAGCAATGGTATGTGTCAGCTAGTGTTAATAACACTGTTCAATTGCCCAAAAAATAATTTGAAAAGCTGCCAAATAGAAGTGGACTATGTTCAATTTTCATAAAACCCATTTTTCCTCCTTATGACCATCAGGCATGATAACAGATCATTGTCATTTTTGAATTCTGTGACATTTAGCTGGTTGTCTAACCATAACTTGCTGATGCTTTGCTTTGTTTTCCTCCAGTGGATTGTTGTGTGTATCTTAAAATCTATTTCAAAAATCTGACTGCTCTCCATCTAAAGTTGTGAAGTATTTCCGGGTTAGGGCCATTAGCGTTATCGGATTAAACACTTGGTGCTTCTGATATTGAAGTGGAAAGGAAAGACAAGGGGAAAACTTCCTAGTGACTTTTTTTTTTTGAAGAGTTACTTTATTTATGTGAAAGACAGAGTTACAGAGAGAGGTAGAGACAGAGAGGTCTTCCATCCGCTGGTTCACTCCCCGAATGGCTGGGGCAGCTGGAGCTGAGTCGATCCAAAGCCTGGAGCCGGGAGCTTCTTCCAGGTCTCCCATGAGGGTGCAGGGGCCCATGCACTTGGGCCATCTTCCCAGGCACATTAGCAGAGAGCTGGATCAGAAGTGGAGCAGCCGGGACTCGAACCAGCGCCCAAATTATACCGGCACTTCAGGCCAGGGCTTTAACCGGCTGTGCCACAGTGCCTGCCCCAATGACTCCAGTGGCAACCATCTTTGAGGAAGGCACAGTGTTCACAGTTGTGGTTCCTGTGTGTCAGCAAACCTGAGGGCCCTGGCAGAGAGCCACAGGGCTCAGGCGCTGTTTGCCAAGCGTGACTTCACACCTAGGGGGAGACAGATGCTCCCGGAAGAGGTTTAGCATCGAGGGCCCACTGCCAGCCCTGCCTCTTTAGACGCCTTTAAAAACCAAATTGCGTGGTCACCCTGCCTGGCTGTACCAGACCAACTCTCTTGATTCAAACATCCTGGGAAGGAAAGAAAAAAAAAAAAAAAGGCTTTTCTACTGCAACAGAACAGATCCTTCCAGAAACCACATGCTAATATTTAGGACCAAGTACAGCTATTTGGAAATCAATATTTAAACATTTTTATGAAATGAGCCATGTGGCAAATAACACAGGACAAAAGGAGTAGAACAGTGAAGACAAAAATGCAGAACCTCGGTTTGCGATGTCAGTCCACGCGTCTGCTTTCCTCTCGGCAGGGGTTTTACCATTGTTGATGTGACCCCTCCCCAGGCTGTGTCAGCACCAGTACAGAGCAAGTACTTATCTGTTATATTCCAATGTATGCCTTACCCTGTAAGTACCTATCCATTTAAATCTTTTTTTAAACTTTTAATTAATTAATTAAATTTTATTTATTTATTTATTTTTAAAGATGTATTTATTTATTTGAAAGGCAGAGTTACACAGAGAGAAGAAGAAGCAGAGAGAGAGAGAGGTCTTCCATCCCATTATTCACTCCCCAGTTGGCTGCAATGGCCAGAGCTGTGCCGATCCGAAGCCAGGAGCCAGGCGCTTCCTCCGGGTCTCCCATGTGGGTGCAGGAGCCCAAGGACTTCCACTGCTTTCCCAGGCCATAGCACAGAGCTGGATCAGAAGTGGAGCAGCCAGGACTTGAACCGGCACCCATACGGGATGTCAGCACTTCAGGTGGCAGCTTTTACCCGCTACACCATAGCGCTGATCCCTAATTAATTAATTTTACTTGAAAGAGTGACAGAGAAAAAGATCTCCCATCTGCTGGTTCACTCCCCACATGGGGCCAGGCGAGGCTGAAGCCAGGAGCCAGGACCTCCTTCTAGGTCTCCTGTGTGGGTGGCAGGGGCCACTGTGTGCTATCTCCCAGGTGCGTTAACAAGAAGCCAGATTGCAAGTATAGACAGAAGCAGGACTCAAACCCAAGCATTCAGATATGGGATGTGGACACCCAAGCAGTGACCTAGCCCAGTGCACCACAAGGCCCACCCCCTCATTTGATGTCCATTAATGAAATAGAAACTCTGGAAAGCATAGAAAAATAGAAAGTCCTCCCAATGCCCTAGCGCAACCACTGGTATTTCTGTGTCAAGACCTCACTTTTGTATGGCACTTATAGGATGATTTTCTGCACAACTCTGACCCTAGTTAAATGGTTTAAACTCTGCCTCCGTTTCCTCACCCCTGCAGGGAAGGTGGTGGTGAAAGTGCTTATCCACTGCTGTTATTGTATAGATAAACTGAGGTCTTGAACAAAACGCTCAGCTCTCGCTGGAGATGGTACGATGGTCTTCTACTGCAGTCCTGCCTGTGCAGCTAGTGAGGCCGGTGTCGGGTTTGTCTCTCGCAAGGAAGCTGGGAAGTTAAGTGATGTTCACTGCTCTGGCTTCAGGTCCAGGGGTGTTTTATAAGACAAATGAGAACCGATAGGTATCTCTGCCTTACAAGGGGCAAGCAGTCATCCCTCCCTATGTGACCCATCAGGAAGTGCTCCGTGTCGCCTGTGATTTGACTGTCTTCCCCAAAATGTGTAGCTGGAATTCAGTTGTGCCTTTGAATGAAAGCTCGGATTTACAGAATGGAGGGTGATGGAGGGTTCACATTAAATGGTCCCGTGAAAAGCTATCAAGCTAGCCCATTCTGCACAACAAACCAGCCAAGTCTCTCTTACCAGTCAATGTCACAATTAAAATACAGGCACGGGAGTGGGTGTTGCGGCCCACCTCCCACACTGGATGGCGTGGGTGCTCCTCTGGGCTCTGCTCCCAATTCCAGCTTCCTGCTGATGCAGACCGTGGGAAACTCAAGCAGCTGGGTCTCTGCCGCTGGTATGGGAGACCTGGATTGTGTTATCAATTCTGGCTTTAGCTTCTGTCTCGGCTGTTGTGGGTGTTTGGGGAGTGAACCAATGGATGAGACCTCTCTCTCTTTCTCTGTCTCTCCAAACAAAAAATGTTTTTTTCTTAATTAAAAGGGAAAAAAGAAAGGCTGGGGAGGTAGAACCGCTGCAGGATTGGTCTTGATTAAAAGAAACATAACAAACAAAATGTGCATAGTCTTTGAGAATATTGATTTGGACATAAAATAAAATTAAGGGATTGAATATGGATTGCATAATTAGATAATACCAGAAAACTATTGCTAGTTTTGTCAGATGTGATTGTAGTATGTAGTATGATATAGTACTAAGTAGTTTTTTTTTTTTTAAAGAATTTAGGGGCAAATTGTTTTGATGTCTGTTAATTCCTTTGTAATTATTTAGCCAAAAAATAATAAATATAAAGCAAATACAATAAAATAGTATCAATTCCTCAATGTAGGCAATGGGGTGGGTCTAATTGGAATCGTCACACTATTTTTTTCTGTGTTAATGAATGTTTGAAACTTTCTGTAATAGAAAACAAGCAAATAAGCGAAGGGAAAAGGCTGTTTCGGGAAGCAGAAGTGCCTCAGGCTGGGCCTAGCCAGGACCGGATCCCAGGGTCCACTCAGTGCTGATGACGCACAGCACGGCCCCGCCTTCCACATCTGACACAATGGGGCGGTTCATGTCTATTTCATGAGGACAGGACACAGAAATCCTATATTTAATGCAAAAGAAAAAGGGGGCCAGCGCTGTGGTGTAGCGGGTAAAGCTGCCTCCTGCAGTGCCAGCATCTCATATGGGCGCCTGTTCAAGTCCTGGCTGCTCCACTTCCAATCCAGCTCTCTGCTATAGTCTGGGAAAGCAGTAGAAGATGGCCCAAGTCCTTGGGCCCCTGCACCCACATGGGAGACCTGGAAGAAGCTCCTGGCTCCTGGCTTCAGATCGGCACAGCTCTGGCCATTGTGGTCAATTGGGGAGTGAACCAACGGATGAAAGATTCTCTCCCCTCCCCTCCGCCGTCTCTCTGTAACTCTGCCCTTCAAATAAATAAATAAATCTTCAAAAAAAGAAAAAGCTTCTCCACCTCAATAAAACAGCAGTGGGTACAAGTCCCTGCTGGGACACCCACACCCATGTCCAAATGCCTGGGAGTCCCGTCTCCATTTCCTCTTCCAATCCAGCCTCCTGCTAAAGCCCCTGGGAGGCAGCACAGGACGGCTCAAGTACTGGAGTTCGAGCCAGCCGCATGCAAGAGCCGGATGGGGTTCCTGGCTTTGGCCCGGGGTGTTGCGGACATTTGGGGAATGAGCCAGCAAATGGGAGATCTCTCTCTGTCTCTGTCATTCTGCTTTTCAAATAAAAAAAACCAAACTGGTAACTTCAAGAACACGTTTGAAAAGAAAGCCTCTTTAGCCATTCCTTTGAAGAGTGACACTAAAATCATCTAGTGTGGGGACTCTGTAGCTTTTATATATGCAGTAAATAAATGATGAAGTGAATCAATAATAATATGTGTTTGTAATATAAACACATTAGACCTATAGGGTTTTTTTTTTTTTAAAGTTGATAGTTGATGATTTTGGTAAAGAGGGACCAGCTAAGAAAAATCTATAGCATTTGAATTTCCAACTCTGGGATCTGCATTAAGCCACTCATTTACAAGTGAGAAAGTTTTGAAGAGAGTGAATGTAGTCACCTCCAAGTTCATAAAATCTTTATTTTGCTTTTAAGCCAAGTGCAAGGAAAATCGCAAGTTTTCATTTCATTCTTTAGCAGTTTCCAAAGATAGCATCTTAAATATATACTTTGTAGGCCAACCCACCACCCCAGGGATTTATTTTAGGCTAAGACACAACTGGAAAGAAACAGCCCCTCGGCTCTGGAACACGACTCTCAGTGTGGGAAAGGATTGTTCTGACCCTGCGGCCAGTGGCAGTCAGGGTGCAGCGGCAGCAAGAGGGAGCCGGACTCCGGGGAACTGCTCGACTTTGCACCACAGAGGGCTTCTCACCATCAGTCCTCACTCTCTGTAATTGTAATCTCACAGAAGTTACGGCTCTCGATCCCTCAAGATAGCAAACATTTAGAATCCTAACAAGAGGAGAAATATGAGGGGATTTCAAAGTGTTTGGAAAATTGAATGAAAAAATGCTTATTTTGGTTCAAAAAAAGAAATCTATGCATAGTTTTTTTCATTATAAACGTGTTTAGGAATTTCTGAAAACCGTTGTATGTACGGATTTCTTTTTTTTTTTACACTAAAATGAACTTATCTTTTAGTTTCATTCTCCATGAACTTTTTGAAGGCCCCTTGTATTCTCCCAAATCACCTGGCTCCAAATCGCTCTTGTAGATTACATGTAAGAACCTGAGTAGCCCACGGATGTCACCGATGTGCACAGCCTCTGCAAACAGAAAGCGCTGATTATGACAAGTTTACACTTCCAGGAATACAAAACACAAAGCTTATTGGGAGGTTGACAGGTTAAGGAGCTTAAACATTTCACCAGCATCTTCTTTTCCCTCCTCCCTTCCTTCCCCACAGAGACACAAAGTATTTGAGAGGGAGAGAGGCAGGGAGAAGTTCACTGTGTAGGTGCCCGCATCCTGGGGACCAAAGTCAGGGGCCAGGAACTCAAGCCAGGTCTCCCACCTGGGTGGCAGGAATCCAACTACTTGAAATGTCCCTGCTGCCTCCCGAGGCTCACATGGGCAGAAATGCTAGAATCCAGAGCAGAGCCAGGACTGGAACCCAGGAACTCTGATAGACAAAGGTGTGTTAACCCCCAGGCCGCAGGTCCACCCCGTTCACCAGCGTTTTCTACACTGGCCCTTATTGGGCAGGACAAACATCCCAAAGAACTTCCTTGTTGTTTTTTTTAAGATTTATTTATTTGAAAGGCAGAGCTACAGAGAGGCAGAGAGAGAGAGAGAGAGAGAGAGTCATCCGCAGGTTCACTCCCAAGATGGCCACAACAGCCAGAGCTGAGCTGATCCAATCCAAAGCCAGGAGCCAGGAGCTTCTTCCAGGTCTCCCATATGGGTGCAGGACCCAAGGACTTGGGCCACCCTCCACTGCTTTCCCAGGCCATAGCAGAGAGCTGGATCGGAAGAGGGAGCAGCCGGGACTGGACTGGCACCCCTACGTGCAGCTACGCCACAGACCTGGCCCCTTCCTTGTATTTTAATCTCTTTGAAAATCACAACTGGCCCACAGTGTCTCCTTTTGATCTCCTACCATTTCTGAGAGGTTGACCCACGTTTCCAGGAAGAAGAGAACAGGGGATTCATTCCAGGTAATGGACGCAAATTCTCTGGCAAGATCCTTCCTCTCACAGTTTTCCAAACAATTTAAGCAGAAGTGGCACATACTTGGCCCTTTGTGACTCATTGAGACAGGAGCATTTCTGGGCAAACCCAGGTACTTCCAACCTACCTGTTTGCTCATGCACTCGGAGGCCCCTCCCACCCGCACAATCAATCAGCAGGTGTTACTCAGCTCCTGGCAGGCGCCTTGCTGGAGCTGGAGCAGGGCAGGGGTCCTCCTCTCCCTGTGCTTACAGACAGGAAACCACACAAAACAGTGTGTAAGTGAGGTTTGGCTGTGTGCACTCTTCTGATTTATTAACTCTGCAACAGTCAAAGGAAGTCCAAGGCCACTGAATGGAGCCCTGAAAAGATGTCTTAGCTGGGATGCGTGTCCTACGTGACAATAGCTACTATTTGTTGGGCGCTCAGGTCATGGGTGACAGCTCTCTCATTTGACCTTCAAAAAAAATACTTATGAAGTGAGTTTTAGCCCAGTTTCACATATGTGGCGGCAAAGGTTCAGGGAGAGTTAAAAACTCACCCTGGGGGCAGGCATTTGGTGAATGGTTAAGCGACCACTGGAGACACCTGTATCCTATATCCGAGTGCCTGGGTTTGTGTCCTGGCCCTGCTCTCCACACCAGATTCCTACTGAAGTGCACACTGGGAGGCACCAGATGATGGTTCAAGTCCTTGGATTCCTAAACTCACTTTGAATTCCTGGCTTCAACCTGTCCCACCCCTGGCTGTTGGCTGTTGTGGGTGTTTGGGGAACGAACCAGCAGATGGAAGATATCTCTCTTTCTCCCTCTCCATCCTTCTGGAATTCAGAAAAAAAAAAAAAGAGAGAGAAAGAAAGAAAGAAAAACTCATCTTGAAGACACATAGATAATAAGAGGCAGCGTAGGTATGAAAACACAGATCTGTATGTCCTTGCTCTCTCTCTTTTTAAAAAAGATTCATTTATTTTATTTGAAGGGCAGAGTTAGAGAGAGATCTTCCATCTGCTGGTTCACTCTCCAAATGGCCACAAGGGCACAGGCTGGGCCAGGGCAAAGCCAACAGCCAGCAGCTTCATCCAGGTCTCTCACGTGAGTGCAGAGGCTCAAGCACTTGAGCCATCTTCTGCTGCTTTCCCATGTGTATTAGCAGGGAGCTGGATCGGAAGTGGAGCAGCCAGGAGTCAAACTGGTGCCCATATGGGATGCTGGCACTGAAGGCTGCAGTTTAATCCACTATTCTACAGTGCTGGCCCCTGTTCTCTGTCTCTCTGTCTCTCTCTCTCTTTTCTTTCTCTCTCTCTCTCTTTTTTTTTAAATGTTATTTGAATGAAAGAGAGAGAAGCCATCCACCGGTTCATTCTCCAAGTGCCCACAACAGCTGGGGCTGGGACAGACCAAGGCCAGGAGCTGGGAACTCGATCTAGGAATCCCACATGGATGGCAGGGATGCAGCTACCTGAGCCGTCACTGCTGCCTCCCAGGGTGCGCATTAGCGGGAAGCTGGAGTCAGGAGTGGAGCCGGGGCTCGAACCCTGGCACTCCAATGTGGAGTGTGGGCATCCCCACTGGCCTGAACTGCTGGGCCAAACGCAGGCCCCTGCTTGTTCTCTGCACTGCCCTGAACAGTGCTCCTGCCTAGGATGGAGAATGGGGCGTGAATGAAGCAGTGGGGAAAGGAGACAAGGTGCTGCCCAACCTTTGCTCCCAACAAGCTATGGGGAAACCAGTGGAACATCAGCCACGAAGCCTCAGTGGCCATGCCCACCAATTTCCGGCCTTCCACTGCCTCTCCAAGAGCCAGAAGCCTTCTCGAGAGGCCTACAGAGTCAGGGCGGGAAGAGGCCTACAGGACCCTTCGCTTCTTTGGGAAACAGCTGTCTCTGCTCTGTTACAAGATCCGGGTAGCTTTCAGTTCAGTGCGTGTCGTTCAGCAATCAAGGCGGGTGTGGGTTTGAATCGCAAATCTGCGCTCAGTCCATTGCCCACTGCTGAGGGGCTAGCAAAGATGAGCAGGACAGTCCAGTACCCGGGGTGGCCGGAACAGGAGGAGGCTTCCCTCCAGGGAGGCTCCCCTGTTGCCTCTGAGTCCCTGGCCACCTGTGGGGCGTGCAGATCTCCCCACAGTCCACTTTAGCTCCCCCTAGGGGCAAGTCTTGGTTCTGGTGCTAACTGGTCGCCTGACCTCAGGGAACCCATCCTGGGCCTCCGTACCTGCAGGCCTACTGAGGGCCAAGCGCTGTTCTCAGTTCCAAGCAGGCAAACGCTCTGGGTCGTGGGACTGACCCTCCCATAGCTGAAGCATTGGAGGGGTTGATTAAAATCAGCAAGGGGAGATGGAAGCTGGAGCTGCTTCCCTAAGCCGGGACTGCCTCAACAGCTTCTTCCTTGGCTTGAGTCCCTGCTGGCTTTTCCATCAGACTAACCTTAAAATATCCACAGGGAAAAATGCCTCTCTCTCCCCCTGTACCACTGATGCTGTCATGAAATCCAGGCTTCTTCGGTCACTCTGGACCCTTCCCAAGCTCCTGGTCCTTCCTTCTCGTTGTCTTTCTTCCTAACCATTCTCTCACTTTTCTGGGGCCTTCAACCGAGTGAGTTCGACTCCTGGCCTCCCTCTCTAGCTTTCTGTGTTCTCTGTGTCCACGCACTACTTTGTGTATTAAAGATTTAATGATTGGGGTTTAAGAGCGTGTTAAAGGAATGCATGTTTATTTTAAGAAGCAAAACAATGCAGAACTATGTAATGTGTTAGCCATCTCTTCTTCATTCCTCTCAGTTTTATTCTCTCCAAGGTGCCTACACTGTTTTTTTTTTTAATTTCCAATTTCCAGGAAAGTGATAGAATAATGCAGAGCCCATCCATATACCCTTCCCCCAGAGTCACCAATTTGTAACATTTTGGCACATTTGTTATGTTGTTCTCCTTCTCTCTCTCTCTCTCTCTCTCTGTCTCTCTCTCTCCACCCACACACATTGTTATTTATTTTTCTTAACTTTTTTTTTTTTGGACAGGCAGAGTGGACAGTGAGAGAGAGAGAGACAGAGAGAAAGGTCTTCCTTTGCCGTTGGTTCACCCTCCAATGGCCGCCGCAGACGGCGCGCTGCGGCCGGCGCACCGCGCTCGTCTGATGGCAGGAGCCAGGAGCCAGGTGCTTTTCCTGGTCTCCCCGTGGGGTGCAGGGCCCAAGCACTTGGGCCATCCTCCACTGCACTCCCGGGCCACAGCAGAGGGCTGGCCTGGAAGAGGGGCAACCGGGACAGAATCCGGCGCCCCGACCGGGACTAGAACCCGGTGTGCCGGCGCCGCAAGGCGGAGGATTAGCCTGTTGAGCCACGGCGCCGGCCTATTTTTCTTAACTTTTTGAACTAGTTTGCAGGTATCATGCCCCACCCATTTATGCCTTCCGTCTGTATTTCCCAAAAACAAAGAGCAAAATCCTCTGTTGAATTATCTATAAAGAAGCTTAACATTGATCGAACGCTGTTATCTAATCTAATTTTTTTCTGTTTTTTTTTAATTATTTATTTATTTGACAGGTAGAGTTATAGACAGTGAGAGAGACAGAGAGAAAGGTCTTCCATTGGTTCACTCCCCAAATGGCCACTACGGCCGGAGCTGCATCAATCCGAAGCCAGGAGTCAGGTGCTTCTTCCTGGTCTCCTATGCAGGTGCAGGGGTCCAAGCATTTGGGCCATCTTCTACTGCTATCCCAGCCCAGCAGACAGCTGGACCGGAAGAGGAGCAGCCGGGACTAGAACCTGGCACCCATATGGGATGCTAGTGCCACAGGTGGAGGATTAACCAAGCGAGCCACGGCACCGGCCCCTAATTTTTTCAGCTGATCAGTTCTGTCCTTTGTAACATTTCTTCCCATCCGGAATGGGGTCTGGCCCAGGACCACACCTCAAGTTCAGATCCTGGGCCGCTTCAGAATCCTCTAATCTGGAACTTCGGTTTTTTTTTCAATCTTTCAGGGCAACAATATTTTTGAAGAATCCTTTACTTTTGTTTTAATAAACTATTATTGTAATAATAATCTTTTCTATTTTGCAATACATATGTAACTTTAATACTAGAGTATCGGGATCTGGCTGTTTTCTCACATCTCTGTCAATGTCATTTCACCCCGGGGGGCTGCCTCTGCAGTTGGCCAAGTCCTGTGTGGCCTTGTAGGCGGAGCTGTAAGCTCTCTCCTGCGAGCCCTTGCTAGGAGCCAGAGGGCATTGCTTCAATTTCTTTACATTCACCTTGCTTAGCCCACACAGGCTAAGGAATAAACACTTGTTGATTGACTGATTTGTGGCTCAGTCATGAGTTCTACCTCTGGCCAAGACAGAAGTTGGTGTGTCGGCTTGGCCAGTCATGAGTAGCATATTACTGCCAGTTGCTTCTGGGATTTGATAACTGTATCCCTATCAAGTTGCCACATCACAGAACTGTGGGAAAATGGATATTTTTACAAAGTTTCACAATAGATAATTAAGAGTGCAAAATAAACATAATTTTACCTCTTATTTCATTGCTCCAAATTTTAGAAAACTGAAAAGGTGTGAAATTCAGGAATAGGTTTAGAGACTAATGAGCCAAATTACCCACTATCGTCTAATATATTCCAGTATGGTCTGTCCTGTGATCAGCATATAGAAGGCTGAAGAAGGCTAGCTTGTTTAGGAAATATATCCTACCGAGGCATTGCTAAATTACAGACTGAGCCAGGAGCTTTCACAGAAGTACTGGCCATTTGTGGACCTCAAATAAACCAGGCGGCCCTTGCCCGAGACCGTGTCAGACTGTCATCAAGTCTTGGTAAACTTTGAAAATCACATGGTTGTTCAATGCCTCCAAGTGGTAGAAAAAATAATTCAGTTCTGTCCCAGCTGCCTGCGATAGCAGCACTCAAGGCCAACAAATCCTGAAGAGGCTCAGAACCCTCCACAGGGTCAGCGCCTTGTCTGGTTCTTAAAGGCTTATGGGAAAATGGCCCTAACTGAAGGTCAAGCCTCAGTCTCCCGTCTCTGTCAGCCTTCCTTACCTGTGCTATAAAGGAGCATTTTAAAAGGAGCATTATTACATGAAACAAAGGGCCTGAAACTCCCCGTGAGTCCTTCCCCCTCCACCACGCGAAAGGCTTTATAGAAATTCTTCCAAATTCCAAACACAAGATTTTTTTTTTCCTTCTACGGACAGAAAAAGGAGTGTTCCTTCCTATTCAGCCATAAGGTTAAGTTTTCCAAAAGCCGTATTAATGGATGTTAATTTGCTTGACAATTCTTTAGATGTGAAATTGGTCGCCTTAGGTACTGGAATTTCGGGGTAATTGACAAAGTCAAAAGTTAGTCCCTGCTCTCTTCCTTTAGAATCCGCACCCCGATCGTCAAGAGCGTCTACTTCAGAGCACTTGACGCACTACAGGTGCCTTGAGAAGAGAGTCGGGTCGTGCTGAGAACCAGGAACAGGTGCTAGGAAACTGGAGCACACTGTCTCAAGCCCCACAGTCTGTCGCTGAGCCGCACGGCCTGGGCCTCTGTGACTAGATGCTAGATGAGGGGCGTGTTTCTATCAAGGCATGTAACACGCGTGTGTGTGTTTGCTGGCATGGGTCACGGCCTCCCTCCCTCTCAGGGACACCGAGGGTGGGGCAGGAGCCTATTTCCCTGACACACCCTCTGGTTTTCTGCTTTCTTTAGAACAAAAATGGATTACCTGTTTAAAATCAATCTGTAAAGGTAAAACGCATAAATAATGAGGATTATTCTCAGGGCCCGGAGCAGGGAACTTCAAGAGGGGTCATTTGTTTTGTTAAAAAAATTATTTATTTGAAAGGCAGAGTTAGAGGAAGAGACAGAAAGAGAGTTTCCATCCAGTGGTTCACTCCTTACATGGTCACAAGGCCAGGGCCAGGCCCAGGCAGAAGCCAGGAGCCAGGAGCTTCATCTGGGTCTCCCATGTGGGTGCAGGGGCCCAAGCACTTGGGCCATTGTCCACTGCTTTCCCCGGCACATCAGTAGGGAGCTAGATCAGAGGTGGAGCAGCTGGGACTCAAACCAGCACTCACACGGGATGCTGGTGTCACTGGTGGTGGCTTAACTTGCTGTACTACAATGCTGGCCCCAGGAATCATTTGTTTAAGTTAAATGAGCTTGCTTCCATTTTTCTACTTTTCCAACTATGATTCCAGTTTATGATGGTTAATATATTTCTGAAAATATTGTCGGAGTTCTTTATACATACATGCATTATATATATATATATATATATATATATTTTTTTTTTTTTTTTGAAAGGTAGAGTGACAGAGGCAGAGGAAAAAACAGAGATTTTCTATCTTCTGATTCACCCCCTAAATGGCCCCAATGGCCAGGGCTGGGCTAAGCCGCATCAGGAGACAGGAATTCAATGCTGGTCTCCCCACCTGGGTGGCAAGGGCCCCAGCACTTGGGCCATCATTCCTTGACTTCCCAGGTGCATCAGCAGGGATCTGGATTGGAAGGGGAGCAACTAGGACTCGAACCATCGCTCTGATTTGGCTGCTTGCATTGCAAGCAATGGCTTCACTCACTGTGCCACAAGGCCTGCCCTATCAGAGATTTTTAGATTGAGTGTATTTTTCTCTGATGTAATAAAGTCTCTTCCCCTACATCGTACTGCCAGAATTGACAAGATCATGTATGGACAGTGTGGCGTCCTAAGCAGTCCTGCCTGTCACCAATTGGCTACATGATCTTGGAAAAGATGTTTGGCTTTCTTTCCCTTCATTTCCCCATCTGAAGCCCCTTTCAGTAATAGGATTTTATGATTCCTCCCCTTTACCTTTCTCCTGGAGGGAAGGTTTTCTCCCTCCCTCCCTCCCACCCTCTCTCTCTCCCTCCCTCCCTTCCTGTCACAGGTCACAGAGGGGAGGGCAGATGCAGGAGTGAGTTTCGTGGGTTCTTTTCCTGAGCTCTGTATAGAAAAAGCTGGGAAGCAATTTGCAAAGAAGCAAGAACTTGTATTTGATCAGCAAGCGACAGAAAATCAACTTGTCCGAGAGAAGAGCAGGCAGAGTGCCCGTACGGAACACTGGCTTTGAGGACGTGCCCAGGGTTTTTAAGGCATTGCTATCTTTTCACTGGGTCATTCTCTGGGGATGCCCATTGGACAGGGGTTGGGGAGGGTTCACATATGGTATGTTGATTGGCTTGAGGCTCATGGAGGTAGCGGGGCTCTCTTGGAGACAGCCCAGTTCTCCTTAGGGGCTCAGCCCCCTCCGCTAGTTCACCGTGGAAGATTGCAACTTGAAGGTGTGATTTAAAGCTGGAAAGTCACACAGGCAGCACAAGAAGCCAGAGTAGAGGAGATGGCGCCAGGTCTGGAGACAGGCTTTGCAGCCACGGCTGGCTACCTGCTTGTGAGCGTTCTACCCACCTCTGGGGGCCCACAGCTCCAGCCCTACTGGACGGCTCACTTCCTTTCCTTCTCTTTTTTTTCCTTTCCCTTTCTCTCTCTCTCTCCTCCAACCTTCCTGCTCCCGGCTTCCTTTCTTCAATTTATTTGAAAGGAAGAGCACCCAAGAGTGAGAGTGAGGGGGAGAGAGAGAGAGAAAAAGAGAGAGAGAGAGAAAGATCGATTTTCCATCTGTTGGTTCACTCCCCAAATGGCCACAAAAGCTGGAGCTGGGCCAGGTCAAAGCCAGGAGCCTGGAGCTTCATCCGGGTCTCCTACATGGGTACAGAGCACCAAGCACTTGCACCACCCTCCACTGCTTTCCCAGGTGCATTCGCAGGGAGCTGGATCAGAAGCAGGACCGCTGAGATCCCATGGGACGCTGGCGTCATAGATGACAGCTTAACAACTGTGCCACAACACTGGCCCTAGGTTTCTTATACTGTACTTGTTGTCCACTCTGAGTCATAGAGACTCCATGTCCTAACAGAATTTCTGAGGAGTAGGACCAGAGTGGACTTTGTGATTGGCTCTGTGTACCAGTGAATAAAACACCTTCATGTAGATACACGTTGATGTTGCCAGTCAGCATCTTTATAGATGGGGAAATTCTGGCTCCCTAGGCCTGTGTCCGTAAGTAGAACAGCCAGAAGTGGTAAATGCAGGTTTTTTTTTTCCCTAAGACAACCAAATATTTAAAATAATCTGATACAAAGCTGTCTTTGGGGAGCAGTGGATTTTTCTCTAAACACTTTGAGGTTTTTTTTATTCCCCCTTGGCAGGTCATTCTAAAACCATAAAGCACTAACCTAAAAACATGTGTATTTGAGGGAATGGTCCAGGAAAGTGGGCTAGGATCTACAGACCCGTGGGTGAGAAAGCATGGATTGAGCAGTTCTTAGACTCCATGATTTCCCCGGGACTAGTCCAACCAAGCATCAACGATAAAACAAAATGCCATGTGCAGGTTTTTTTTTTTTTTTTAAATTATGATACTTAGCGGCCAACTACGCGATTACTGCAGCTCAATATTAAGGAAAAAAAAATCATCTGTCACTCTGGTCATTTCAGCAAATCAAGCCTTTCATTTTCTCATGATCTCTGTCAGTCCTCATCTTTGTACATTTAATTTTTTTACCAATTGCACTAATAATGTGCACGTGTGTTTGAGCATCGGAATTCCAAGTGTACGTAAGAGGAAATCTAAATTTTAATAATGGCCTTGATTTTCCAATCCTGAGTTCATCTGTTTGCTCACTGTTTTCTCTTGAATCGACATCTTTTTCAACAGAAATACAAAAAGCATACAACCTGTTTTTAAGATTTGTCTTCAAACGCCAGCGTTTTACGTGCTCTTCCCGGGCTCCTGAAACCAAAGACTAAGCAAGGTCATGTCTGGGGATCTTTTCCAAACCTGATCAAGGCCCTGTGAGGTTCCTTTGGCTTCTGGAACCTCCAACAGCTGCTGCTGTGCGCTGTGGTCGCTTCCTGGTAAGGATTGAGCAAGAAGCGTGCACAATTACTTTATGAGTCTTGATAAAGCTCGGAGTTCCACTCGGACAGCTAGGAGTTCAGCTGCGTGGTGAGTAGACCTGTTTTCCTGATTTCTGGCTGTGTCACCGGCCTTAGGTTTTGTGTTGTCCTCTGGTAACAGAGGCCTCTGTTGTCACGGGAAATGAGGGCAATTTGAATAATTTAAAGCGGCCCATGGAAGTCTAAGTGGGCTCTCTACGTACAAGACCCTGTGTGGGAGCAACTGTTGTGTTTGGACAGCACACAGTTCTTCAGGTCCCTGCAACTGAAGTGACAAAACACATGTCGCCAAATTGCGTTGATGGCTTAATACAGTAAAAAAATGATGTTTGGTAAAAAGCGAAATAAGGAACAATTTAGAAGGATGCCTGTGATTATTCTAAAACTAGGGTTTGAACAGCATTTATATTGTAGCTCAAGCAAGTCCAGCGGTGCCCAGAACTTTCCATCCCATCTCCCTAAGTCAGGCTGGATACCCGAACGCACGCAGACAGCAACGACTCTCAGTGCGGTCTAGTTCAGTTCGTGCGTGATTCCCCCAGTTACAGGTTGGGCTCACTTGTCATGAAATCCTCTGTATCCCTTTTATAAAACCAGACCACTTTCCACCTAAAAAAAAGAAAAAAGTGACTGGCAGAACCTGACATTGTACAATCGCACGTGCCTGCAGCAGGCACCTCCTGGCTGGGGTTTGCTCCCAGGCGTGCCCGGGCTGACCTCGCTCCGGGCAGGTAAACGGCCAGTAGCAGGAGCAAGCCGGCGCTGACCCCGTGCTGGGGTTTCTCGCCTCTTTTAGGAGGACTTCCCGGGGTCGGCTCTGGTCCGAAGTCCTGGCCAGCGGCGAGCCCCCCGCCCCAACTCCTCTGGCCGGGAAGAACTTGCTCTCGCGACCCCCTCTGCCGTCTAGTTCCAGTCGCTCCCGGCGCCCCCACCTCTCTGCCGCCGGGAACCCGGGTCCCCCGGCCACTGGCAATTCCCAGTCGTCGTCCCCTCCCCGGGCGCGCGGCGGGGGCGCGGGGCCGGCGTCCCCCGGGTCCCCCGTGCGCCCCCCGGAGGGCTGGCCGGGGGGCAGGGAAGCGCGGTGGGTGGGTGCGGGCCGGCGGGGGCGGGGCGAGGAGGAGGAGGAGGAGGAGGAGGAGGAGGGGTGGGGAGCGCGAGCGTGTGTGGCTGGGGGAAGCCATTGCCTGTTTAATAGTTGCTGTTGCTGCACTTCCGCTTCTCTCCCAGCGAGAGCGAGACACGAGTGGCCAGGCCCAGCCGCAGCCGCAGCAGCAGCCGCCGCGGCGGCACGGAGGAGCCAGACACAAAGAGAGGTACGGGGATCCCCCCGCCGTCCGCCGCCCCCCGGCCGCGCCGCCCGGGCCTCGGGGACGCCGCGCCGCCCGGGCCGCGGGGCGCGGGGCCGGAGCAGGGACGGGGGCGGCCGGGGGCGCCCCCGGGGGTCCGGGGCCCGCCCGCGGGGGATGGGCAGGGGCTCGGGGCCGCGTGGGGTGCGGGCCGCTCGCGTCGGGGCGGGGGGTGGGGGGCATTGTGGCTCGAACTGTCAGCGCGGCCCCGGGAGCCCCCCACTGGCCGCCGCGGGGGCCGCGAGCGGGGGAGGGGGAGCCCCGCTGTGTGCCCCCCCGCCCCAGGACGGGGGCCGGCGGAGAGGAGCCCCTCCCGGGCCGACGGGCGCATTGTTATTCCCTCGCCGCGGAGGCCGCCCCCCCCCCCCGGCCCCTCCTGGCCCTCCGCGGGGGGCGATCGGGCGTGTGCCCGGGACCCCGGCCCGGCGTGCGCAGCCCCGGGGGGCGGGCGACCGAGGGCCCGGCCGGCGGGAGGGGCGTCGGGGCGCGGCGCGGGAGGGGGGGGCGCTCGGGCCTCGCCGCCCCTGCCCCCACCCGGGCACCCGCTCCCCGCCCCCGGCCCCCCGTTTCGGCTTCCTCTCTCACTCCTTCCCGCCCCTGCTCTCGTCCCGACCTCGCCGAACTCCGCTCGTGGCCTCCCCCGCCCCGGACCCCCCGCGACCCCCGGAGAGCGGACAAAAACAGCCCCGAGGCCAGTCGCCTCCGGACCTCGCCTGCCGGCCCGGCCCTGCTCGCCGCCTCGCCTTCCCCTCCTGGCCTGGTGGGCAGCTCGCTGGGCCCCAGCCCCCTGTTCCCGCGGCCCCCACCCGGGCCCAAAGCAAGCAAGCCGCGTCCGACTTGCACCAGCCTCGCTGGGCCTGGAGACTTCGGGGGAGCGCGTGGTGGGCGGTGGGCGGCGGGCGGCGGGGGGCACCCCGGCCCGGGCGCCCCTGCCGGCCCCGGCCGCCTTGTTTACGCCGCCTGCATGGCTCGTCTGTTTCTGTTCTGTCTCCCTCCCCGCTGCAGGGGCTGTTCGCGGGGTGGGTGGGGGGTTCGCTATGTCGGATGACGATTCGAGGGCCAGCACCAGCTCCTCCTCATCTTCGTCCTCCAACCAGCAAACCGAGAAAGAAACAAACACCCCCAAGAAGAAGGAGAGTAAAGTCAGCATGAGCAAAAACTCCAAACTCCTCTCCACCAGCGCCAAGAGGTACGTGCCCGCTTTTCCGCAGGCTCCCTGTCTCCGAGTGCGGGCCGGCTCGGTGTGCGCGGGGCTGTGTCCCCCAAAGTAAAAGACGTGGCCCTGGAAGTCCTCCCGACCGTCTCTTTCGCTGCTTGTGTTTTTCTTTTTAATTATTGTCCACTTGCGACCGTGGGGGCTTGCCTCTCTCTCCATTTCTTGCTCAAGTTTGGAAGAATCTGCGTCACTTTCATTGGTGACCCTCCAATCTGGTTTCAGATGGCTTGTCCTATTAATCAGTAATCTGTGCCCCCTCCCCAAAGCTGTCATCGGGTTCTTCATGACTAATAGCTGCCCAGGCAACTCTTAGCAAAATGAATTCTTGGACCATCTTCCTTTTTGGTCACCTGTTGCACAGATGATCTTTTCTTAAATAGCGTTTTCTCTACAAATTGCATAAGGAATAAATGGCTCTCGTTAGGTGGTAAAATACATGGATGGATGGATAGATGATTGATAGGTAGGTAGGTAGGTAAGTAGGTGGTAGGTGGGACTGGTGTTGTAGCGAAGAGGGATAAACTAATGTTTGGGATACCAGCATCCCATATTGCGGTGCCTGGGATGGAGTCTCAGCTTCAGCTTCCTGCTACTGCTCCCGGGGGGCTGTGGATAAAGGACCCCAAGTACCTGGGTCCTTGCCACCCCTGTGGGAGACCCAGATGGAGTTCCTGGCTGCTGGCCTGGGGCTGGACTAAGGCATGGCTGTTGCAGCATTTGGGGAATGAACCAGCAGCTGGAAGACCTCTCTCTTCCCGTGCCTTATAAATAAATAAATGTTTTATTTTAAAAAAGGATTTAGTAGGTGAAGACATGTTTTCTGAAGGAATTTAAAGAGATTTTTCTGATTTGGAGGGTTGAAGCAAATGGATCAATAATGGTTGTAGAATGGTTATTTTGAGGATTCAGTGTTGCTACTAAGAATGTCTATTACCAGATTTCGGGGAGGCATGGTGTTTTCATGCTGTTTGCTCTTAGGCTGTAAAAACGTTGCTTCACCTTTGAAGCCAAGCAGTGGCTGTTTCTTCATTAAGTCTCTGGAGGTAATCACTTGTTAGCCCTGTCGCTGTCTTTCAGTGATACCCCTGATGACCTTGACCCTTAAAATAATCTGTAGTAAGTTCCTGGGAACCCCCAGACACCCACTCATCAATGCTCCTGTTCTCAGCTGGTCCTTAAAGTGGCTATAAGGAATCCAAGTGCCGAGTTCAGACACCTTCCTTAAAGAATCTGAAGTCAGATGGAATCTGGGGCTGTCGGGCTGTCCATTGAGGAGGGAGCCTGCAGTTTGTACGTGCAGAGTTTGTTCTGTCATTGAAAATTTGGTCAAGTGTTTTGGTGACTTACCCATGGGCTGATGAAGGAGTGACTTGTGCTTATTTTACATGGTGTGGAGGTCTGGGGTTCCGTGGCAAGATGGTTCTCATTGTCAGCGGCCTGGTTTGATGCCTCTGGCCAGCGCTGATGGGGGCCTGGCTTCTACTCTGCTCTCTCTGGACAAGCGGTTCCTTAACTCCTCCCATTCCCTAAGCCTTTAGGTTCCCTGGCCTGCTCAAGGCAGGGTATTTGCTTTAGGTCATTAGTGTTTTTATATATTGCGGGACATCCCTGCTATATACAAACCCTGGAGTACCTGGGGGTGGGGGGTGGGGTAAAGGCAGGTGTCATATACAGAATACCCTGCTTTGGGTCCGTGAACAGTAGGGACAGGAGGATTTTTTTCAGTAGACGGAAATTGTTAAAAAGTTGTTTGGAAATGGTTGGGATGACAGTTGGGGCACAGATAGTAATTTCCTACCAGTTACCATCAGGACTTTTATTTTTTTCCTCCAATGAATTTAACTCCAAGATACACCTTGCTGACCGATGGCTGTTGGTGTTAAAAGCAGAGCTAAGGTTAATTGTCAAAGATAAAAAATGGAGAGAGACCGTGTATCCAGGAAGGAGTAAGAGGGGAAGAAGGATGTTTGGTGAGAACCTGTAGCACTGCTCTGTGAAATAGAAGGGCTTGGAAGGAAGGTGTTGGTGTAGGGCCGCAAGTACCAGGAGGCAGAGAGAGAAGGCGGCCCGGGTTGGCAGAGTAACCGGTTACAGCCGAACTGCATACTGGAAGTGGTCTCCACGCCAGGGCAGAGGAAGGCCCGAGCCCCTGTCATTAAGCGGGCTGCTAATCTCTGGAAATGGTGCAAGCACTGGCTGTCCAGATGAAGTGGCCACAGGGCTGCCCGCATCACACATTTTAGGTATTAAAGAAGCAACTGCCTCTTGAGTGAAAGTTTCATAGCAGGAGTTGGGTGAGCAGAAGTGGAGGAGTCGCGTGTTGTTCCATGCCCTGGGCTCAGGGGGAGGAACCTGTTGCCTGGCACACAGCAGCAGGTGACTGAGGAGGAGTGCGGGCCGTGTGGCTGCTGTCTCGGGCTGAAATGCAGGACACGCTGCCCTTTCTAAAGCTGACCAGATGGGTGGGGGACAGGAAATGTCCTCCATTAGGAAGCTTTCAAGAACTTCCCAGTTGTCACCTTTCATTTCTGTCTGCTTGGAGCGTGGAGCAGACAGCGCCTTGGAAAGCCCACGCCTCCTGGCAGGCAGCTAGCCTCCCTCCCTACCCTCGGGAAACCCTAGGGGAGAGAAAAGCACGCGTTGTGATTCAGATCGCCGCCGCGCGCGTGTGTGTGCACACGCGTGTCCTCCCTGGGCGAGATTTCTGAGTTGTGACACAGCCGGGGAGGGCCTCGCCTGGTGATAGAAATGGGCACCGCGGAGAAGGTGGGAGACGCCCGGGAGGCCCCAAACTTTGTCGAAACCAGTGATGCTCCTGGGGCAGCCGGAGACAAAGGCCAGGCCTGGGCGTGGGGGCGGGGAGCACCCGGGCCGGCCGCTGCACCTGTGCGGGCCGCGGGCTGGGCGGGCAGGGGCGGCGCGGAGCGCGGGCGGCCACGGCTGCTCCCGGCTGCTCCCGGCCTGGGGCCCCGCGGCGGCCAGGGCCGGAGGGCCGAGGGGCGGGGGCGGCCATGTTGCTTCGCGCCGCGGGTCGGGGTCCGGTGGTGCCGGGACCCTTTGCCTGCCGCGGCGGGGCCGAGGTGGCCGCGTCCTTCCCGGGACTGGCTCTGGGCGAGGGGCGGTTCGGGGGAAGGAGCCGGGGGCGGGGGCGCGGGCTGCACCCCAGGGTCCTCTAAGGGAGCACGCGGAGAAGCAGGCCTGCGGGGTCGGGAGGTCCGCCCCGGGGTGCAGGGGTCTTGGAGCGGAGCCCCCGGCCCCCAGCGCCTCCTGCTCTGCTGCCGAGGCCGGTGGGCGCAGGTGCCGGCTGCCAGCGCCTAACGCTGTGTTTGTCTCTTCCCGACTCCAGGATTCAGAAGGAGCTGGCAGACATCACTTTAGACCCTCCACCCAACTGCAGGTGAGCTCCCTTCGGGTCGATTTCAAATTCCGCTAACCGCTGGCTTGCATTTTTTTTTTTTTTCCTCTTGATTGTAGTTTTTTTGCTTTAATTCTTTGCTTAACGCTTGTTTTGGTGGGTAAAAAACAATCAGTAACGGCTGAAATTAATGAACCCGAGTAATGTTTTGATGAGCCTCTGACAAGCTCTGTGGTGACTGTGGAGAAGAGAAGGCACGATGTGTTGGGAGTGGACGCTTACCTAGCTGGAACAAATCAGTCAATTCAGGGATCCCCCATGCGCAGTCGTGGGTCCTCCATACGCAGTTAGGGACGATGTAAAAACCTTTCAGCTGCTCGGGTGCGTTTTGTTTTCCAGCACTGCTTTGCTGTAGTAACCTCTTACTCGGGCTCTGCCAACAGAGCGTAGACTTGACACTGGCCCCTCACACGCACTCCCCTGGGCACGTGGCAGAGCGATTCAGGAACTCGTTTGTGGCTTTGATGAAAAGATTCTGTTTTAAGTGATAGATCTGGACGCTTCCCTGGCAGTGTTTCTGTTCGATACGACTTCATTCAGACTCTGCATAGGTGTGTTGCAGTTTCAAAGCCACCTGAACCCGTTTCTCACAGGGCTTGTCAGACTTTAGCGTCTCCAGCCATTTTGGCACTGTTGAGTCAAGGTGGGAGACTTACTGTTGTAACACAGCCAGTCACTCAAGGGAGGTTCGTCGTTCAGTTCTGTAGCTGCCAGAGTTTAAAAATGAAGTGGAACTTCTAGCCTGATGAACAGTTCTCCCAATAGGCACTGGACACAGAAGCGTTCTCAACTTTAGCAGGTGGGAGTAGAAGTTAGGGGCGTGAAAGCATTAGGTGGTCATGGGCAAACTCTGGTCATGGGCAGAGTTTGCGCGTGTGGAAAGCTAGCTGAAACATTGTACTCGTTGACACTGAACTTGCTAAGTTATGATCAGCGGATTAAATGGAGATTGTAATATTGCCATTCTGCGTAAATTCCTTCTTAATGTTGATGAGGTGTGGGATGCTCATTGGTGAAATCTTATCCTGCTTTGTGAGGAGAGTCATCCTGAGTTTGAAATGCTGTTAAGCTGTAGGTTGTATGTAACTGGACCACTTGGGCATCCTAGAGGATTTCGCTCAAGGTCAGTAGGAGTGTCTGCGGACAGTGAGGAAGTGGAGAAATGGTCAAGACTGAGACTTGGGGTAGTTTGCTTTTCCTTGAGTGGATCAGCCGTGGGCCTGGAAGCACTTGCTGGCCCGGTTGGGAGCGGATGGAGGACCTTCTGCTCGGGAGAGGTGTGGGGAAGGTGTGGTTCCGGTTCTGGTTCTGGTTCCTGTTCGGTGTCGTGTCTCTCCTCCGTGTGTCGCTTGTGAGTGCAGACAGCCGCAGTTTATCAAAGGAGACGGTTTTTGGAAGACTGGTTCCAAAACTAATAACATTTATTAAAACATGTACTGGCTTTCTTATGACTAAAGTGCAGCCAAATTTAAAATTGTAAAAAATTTGAAGATTTTCATGGGATTAATCATTTAAAAAACTAGGATAAGTACACGTGAACGTCACATCATTTTGGCTGAGTTCACGTGAGGTCCATGCTGCTGCTAGTAGGACTTCTTAGCTTCAGAGTTGTCCCCTTCAGTGTTCAGTGTTTGAACGTTAGCTGAATCGGCTCACGCCGCACTCGGGGGCTGTTGGGGGCTGGTGGTGGGTAGACAAGCCACAACGTACCTAAGCGTTTTGAGAAAAATGTCTAATTGCAGAGAAAATGCCAGGCGGTGTTATTCTGCAAGAGAATGTATATTTTGTATTTTTAAAAATAAAAACCACTTTATTTTCTGAAGACAACCTCAGTAGAGACCTTTAAGTAATATACAATTTCTACTTTTGGTTGGTTTACTGGTGTTATTTTCTTTGTGTTAATACAGTAGTAGCTTCAACATTCAGCTCTCTTAAATGAGTCTGGTCTTTTTTGCTGGTACCTGATGGGATTTAATTATTTAATGTTTTAATGTGCTAATTGTTAGAAGATGGAAATGGAGGATTTACTTGGGTGATACTTTTTGAAGTTATCGTGCAATTAAAATCTGTGATTTAAATGATACCTTAAATGAGTGCATTTTTTAAAGAAACAGCTTGGCTAAAGTTTGCCTCAACTTTCGGGCTTGAGGGCTTGGTTCCTGCTGCAATGGTAATGTCTACTATGAACTGTATTTTCAGTGGACTGAATACTTGGTTTTCACTTACGTGTCTGTCCTTTTATGCTTCTAGGGCGTCCTTTCTTCATTCAGAATTTATTCTCTAGTTTTAAACTTAAACACATTATTCGTATGTAGCACTTGGCACATGGTAACTTCTCAATAAACAGTTGATTATTGCAAACCAGGGGGCAAATTGCTTTTTGGAGGAGGATATGTTGTTTGGGTTCATTAATGGTAACAAAAATACTTGGATTTGAAGTAAACTTCAAATCTACTTGAAATGCAATTACTAAATGTGTTATAACCCATGAATACATGAAGTTAAACTGTTCATTCTGTGTATTAATTATGTTGAGTAGTTATTTTAAGAGCAAAATGCAGATTAGTTAATGACCAGATCAGGGGTTATTTTTAGGTGACTATTCTAAAGTATCCTTATATTGCCATATCAATCAAATGCTTATTTTTAGTATCTCAACTATTTTGGTGTTTTATATCAGAGTCTTCCAGCTCACTGTGTGTTTGGTTGGGCTTTTTCCCCCTACTGTTTGGTTGGCTCTGTTCTTTTAGGGAGAAAAATGTCTTCTTGGCTATTGTAATGACTCCCTAAAGCCCACGCTCTCTCGGCTTGTAGAATGACGCCTTGCAGACAGGGGAGTCAGCAGGGCTGCGTGGTTGATAGCCCAGAGCTCTGGTGTGCTAAGTGGACTCATTACAGCATTGTAACCAGCCCTCAGTTGCAAGTGTCTGTGGACAGCATGTCTGCACATACTAAATGGGGTATTTTGTCTAAATGCTGTCAACTTTAGTTTTATTTAATGAAAACATCTATATGATGAGTAACCTTCTCATACGAAGCCTAAAAGTTCAGGTTTTGGAGGAGAGGGTGCTGTTTTAAGACAAATTGTCTTTGAGCAGTAATTTAAATATTTTAAGCATGGGGGGGATACTAACAGTAAGTTCCCTGTAACTTCATTACATTTCAGGCATAATTTTTCTGCTTTCTCAATATGTAAAACTGACTAAATGCTTTTTATTTTTGGGGGGAGAATTGTGTTATATATATAATTTGATACAGTTGGATTTCATATACAGCTAAATCAGACTTTTTAAAAATGGTTTAAAGGCGAGAGAAGAGCATTTTTTAAAAGATTAGTGCATTTGTCTAAGAAAGGTAAATTTTCTCAGCTTCTTTTTCCTCCCCTGCAAGGGACTAATACCTACCTGGCTTGCCGACCGTGCGTGTTGTAAAGTTCTCTGGTCTATGGCAGTGTTATGACAGTGGTAGCTCGTACTTTTTGACTGACACTGCCTTTGCATTATTTGTGTGTTAAGCCATTAGACAGTAATACAAGAATGCATGCTTTTGAAAAACTCTGGTTAGAAGTGAGTGGAGTGAGAGGCAAAAGCTGTCCCTCGGGGCCTCTTCTTATCCTGTTCCTTGCACAGAGATTCCTGGGGTTAGCCGGATGGTTTCTGGGAATTTGCATTGCTGTATTTTCCTTGATTCATAAAATCCCCCGAAATTGGTGGTAATGGTGGTGAGGGTCGCCGTGGAAGTCCCAGCCTCCTCGCCCTGGGGCTCCTTCCTTTGCCGAGGTTTGGGGTTGTAAGTGGTTGTTGGGGTGTGAGAAGCGGCCTTAACAGAAGTCCGTTCTGTCCGAGTCTGTCACCTTACGAACTGCAAATATCCTCCTTTTTAGTATTTTTCATTCTCCTGGTGTTAACGCAGGAAGGGTAGAAGTGTGACGTAGCATCCGAGGGACGCTCAGTTTTGAGCTGGCGTTCCTCTGCAGTCTACCGTTGCGGCGCGGGCACCTCTGTGTGTCAAGGTAGCGTTGAAAAGTAATGAGAACCCGGAGACGGGAACGGCAGCCCAATCAAAACAGCACCCAGACAAGGGTCAGGTGCCTGGAACTGAGACCAGCACCTGCGCCTGCGCAGGTTAGAAGGGACGGCCACTCTCCGGAAGTGAATTGCTTTCCACAGCAGCAGGAACTTTTGTGTTTACCAAAAGACCATGTTTGTGGTGCAGAAACGTGTTCCTGTTGTTCCTTCAAAAGCTAAACAATTGCCGAGTGACCCAGTGATTCTACTCCCGGGCATAGCTTCCTAGAATTGAAAGAGACCTACACAGGTGCTTGTATGCAGCATTTCTCATGTCTGGGAAGGACCCAGACATGCTCTAACAGACGAGCAGATGGACGGAGTATGGCACATCCATGGAGGGGACCGTTCAGCCACAGAGAGGAGCGAGGTTCTGGCCCCTGGCTGCAGCCTGGGTGAGCCTCGAACATCTCACAGAGTGAAGTGAGCTAGTGCTCTGTGAATCCATGTACGTGAAGCACCCAGAACCGGCGGCCTCGCAAGGGCAGAAGGCAGAGTTGTTGTCTCTTTCTTAATTGGTTTGGCGTTTATGTGTGCGCTGGTGGAAGTTTTGCAAATAGTGGTGACATTGTCAATATAATTAACACCAATAACACTGAATTATGTACTTAAAATGGTTAGAGTGGGAGATTTTATATCACAATAAAATAGATCACTGTGAAAATACCAGTATTTTGAGGAAAATGCCTGTAGCTAAGAAGGCAGCTCTCAAGGTGTTTGGATCCTTGTAAAGGGTGCCGTTAAATTCCGCTAGAACCTCGAGTGCCTGTTAAACAAAGAGACTCTGCCTTTAAGGAGGTCATGGTGTAAAGGTGGTAAGAAACACACATGTCCTTTGAATAGTGCTTGGAAATACGAATATTGCTTGGTAAGTAAGAAATGGAACGCTGTGTTACAGAGGCTCAGCAGAGTGAGCCGTGACCTTGACCTGGGTGCGAGGGCTCCAGGCTGGGGCTCTCAGGGTTCCTCGGAGAAGTGGGGAGGGCGAGCGGAGCAGGAGGGAAGGCAGAGCGAGCGCTCACAGCTCCCTGCGGTAGTGAACATGCCTGTGGCAAGGGAGCAGATCTGGGGAGTTCCTTGGTGTTAGACTCAGGCCTTGAGTTTCATCTTCCAGATTCTGGAGAGTCCGTTCATGTAGAGCTGAGCAGGGGCACGGAGGCAGCGCTAGGCGGGAGGAGAGGCCTGGGGAGACAGGAGCCTGGGGGATTGCTGCAGTCGGCAGGTGGAGGCCCTGGGGCAGAGAGGAGAGGGAGGCGGGAGGCGGGAGGTGGCTTAGATAGGGTGAACTTGAGAAGGAACCTGTGGTTCTTCGGGGTGTAGGGGAGGATGGGACGTAGCTGAGGGCAGGAAGGTGAACTGGTTTGAGGGACACCAGCAGGTGCGGCTCCTGGCCCCACAGTTAGAAGCAGTGTGATTATATGCTTCATTGATTATATGCAATGCTTAATGTGTTGCTGCCACTGAGTAGGCCCTCAGTAAATATTTGCAGTTTGATTATATTTGTTTATTATTTATTAGTCATTATTGAACTCTCAGATCGTCCCACTTTGAGATTAGATTAGACAAATTAAGTAGATCGTAAGCTCCCTACATGTTTTCCCCAGCTTGGGTAGTTTGAAAATTTTCAAACCAGTGGAAGAGTTAGGCAGCTACAGCAGGCACCCCCTCTGCAGCCTGACTGGTCAGCTGTCTACGTTTTACCACGCCTGCCCTGTCCTCGCGTGTCCCTGTGTCCCTAGTTGGTGGGGCTGCTTGAAAGTGAGCATCACTGTGCTTTGTGGTTTTGGGTCTGAACGCACCGAGTGTGAGGTGGGCCAGCAGAGGTCTGCAGGCTGGAACCGTCCACACTGGATTCGCAAGTTTGGGTGATGGTGTGAAAGTGCTGGGGTTGCCAGGGGATACAGGAGCGCCGAGGGGTGTCTACAGGGGAGACAGCGCTGAGGAGTGTCTGCAGGGGAGACGGGCGCGTGAAGAGGACGTGGAGAAGCAAGCAGTAGAGAGGAGGCAGGCGGACAGCGAGCCCTCGGGGAGGTCGAGGAAGGTCCCCGTGGGCTTCAGAGTCAGAACTTAGGAGTGGGCTTTTTGGGCTGAGAGGAACAAGTACACGCAGGGAAGAGTGACAAGAAAGTGATGCGATTTTTTAAAAGAGATTTATTTATTTGAAAGATGGAGTTACAGAGAGGCACAGGTGGTGGGGGGAGGGGTGTCTTCCATCTGCTGGAGCTAGGCCAGTTCGAAGCCAGGAGCTTCTTCCTGGTCTCCCATGCAGGTGTAGGGGCCCAAGGACCTGAGCCATCTTCTGCTTTCCCAGGCCATAGCAGAGAGCTGGATCGGAAGAGGAGCAGCCGGGACTTGAACCTGCACTGCGGACTGTGGCTTTACCCACTACGGCACAGCCCCAGCCCAGATGGCTATGTTTTTTTAAACACAGTTGTAGAGAAGGGGTTCGAATATGGAACTGAGGCCGCGAGTGCAGAGCTGTTTGGAAAGACTGGTAGCCTGGGATTCGGAGAGTGAGACAGTTTGTGAGAGGATTAGAAGCATTTTTGGTGCTTGAGTAGCACTCCCGCTACTTGCATGGAACTGCGAAGCAGCAGCATCTGTCTCTGGCTTGTTCTTTCCCAGTAGATGTGAAGTTTCTTGGGAGCAGGGTTGATTATCTTTGCATCCCTACGGTGTCCAAGAAAGGGGAGATAAACAGTACACATTTGTTAAACCAAATACAAAAACCTAGTTCCAGCCTGATGGTTTAATAGAAGATCTTCATTGCCCTCTTCGGAAGATAATGGAGGCCAGTGCCGCAGCTCAATAGGCTAATCCTCTGCCTGCAGCGCCGGCACCCCGGGTTCTAGTCCCGGTCGGGGCACCGGATTCTGTCCCGGTTGCCCCTCTTCCAGGCCAGCTCTCTGCTGTGGCCTGGGAGTGCAGTGGAGGATGGCCCAGGTGCTTGGGCCCTGCACCCGCATGGGAGACCAGGAGAAGCACCTGGCTCCTGGTTTTAATCAGTGTGGTGCGCCGGCCGTGGCGGCCATTGCAACGGTAAAGGAAGACCTTCCTCTGTGTCTCTCTCTCACTGTCCACTCTGCCTGTCAAAAAAAAAAAAAAAGATAATGGAAAGAGCTGGGAAATTGCTGTCGCGTCTTTGCAGCTGTCCATGGCTGGCCATTTTAGTGTGCAAGTGGTTTTGGCAATTTCAGCCTTCCCAGAGTCACAGGAGCCCTGGACCTCAGTGCGACAGGAAGACGAGATCTGTGCAGAGGCTGGATTGTATTAGCGACAGTAGATCCCCTCCGAGGTGCACGTTTTGGCTTTATAAGGTCACTGTTGGCCAACAAGGGAGCTTGAGTGTGGAGTGCTAAATAAATCTGGCTTCCTAGAGAGCCCCCCCCAGGGCTCCCCCAGATAGTTGGTTATGTTAGAGATAGGCTGTGACATCTGACACATTCCCTATCACCACGGTTTCATAATAAGCCCATTCTTATTCAGCCTCTCTTAGGCTCTGAGTGAAACAAAAGACCTAGTAACTGGTGTCAGAATGTGCTTCTAATCCCCTGGGGAACCTCCCACTCTGTAGGCTAACAGCTCTCTAAGCCCCTGCTTGAGAACCCTGATCCAGGAGCTGCGGTGTGCTGCAGGCGCTTGTCTGAAAGCATACACACAGTTAATTATGGATTGCTTCCTGGAGCCCGTGCCACATTGCATAGATGGTGGACCTCTGGAAGGCCAAGGTGATGTTCCACCCCAGCCAGAAACGTCCTGCAACGCCAAAGACTTTCATACGCAGAGTACTTTAAAGTTGTCACCCAGCTTTGTTACTGGGTTCAGCATACTGTGCTCTCGCACGTTAACAGAGCAGTTAGAAACTGAATTCCATATTTCAATCTTTTGTGCTGCCCTGAATTGACAAATAGAGTGACACGGCAGGCAAAGTAAAGGAGCTGGTACATCTCACAGGTGTCAGATCTGACTCATCTGTGGTGACCTCTGCAGTACTAAGCGTTAAGTCAGAGCCCTCCGCAGAGTGGGCTCGATGGGGTCTGCAGTGTTGCCATGGTGAGCAGTGTGTGCACTCCAGGACCTGTTGGGTGTTTGGGAGTCTGTTCCGGTTGGTCTGGGCTGGATCCCTAGTGCGCAGTGCAGTGGAAGACACTGAAGGACACCTTCAGCCAGCAGTAGAGCAGCTTGGGAGAACAGGTTTAGATATGATGAAATTCAGAAAGTTCGACTGCGTCCGGGAAGCAGTAATGTCCGGAGTAATAGCGGCTCGGGTTAATCTGATCATTACTGTCTGCTGTGCGTTAGACATTGTTCTGTAGGTGACTCGGATGGCTGGACCTTGGCTTGAGAAACTTGGGTTTTAGTTGGCAGAGCAGACAGTGGCTGTCACTGGTGCGATGAGTAGCAGGAAAGAAATTAATGGGGTGCAGTGCTGGAGGTTAATTGAGAAGGTGGAGGTTACCTGGAGGAGCCTCATGAAGACGCTGAGGGGAAGTCCTGAAGCAGCCTCGTAAATAGCCCAGGAAGAATGTCCCCGGCGAAGGGGCGGGACGCAGGAACACAGCAGCCTGGGGTGTGGGGAGCCGGGGCTGCAGAGCCCTGCCGCGGCAAAGAGTTTGCGTTTCATTCTGGGAACGGTGGAAAGGCATTCAAAGGTTTTGAAGCAAAGAAGTGACATCATCCAGCAATGACTGAGATGGCTTTCCCTTCCTCCGTGCTGGGAGGAGAATGGCTGGAGGAAGGCACCAGTGGAAGGAGGAGACAGGAAAGACTGGTGATGGTAGTAGCCGGGATTAAGGTGAAGCGGTGGAGATGGGGTCAAAGCCCCTGGACCCACAGTGGACTGCATATGAGAGGTGATGGACAGAGCAAGCGGGACTGCATGTCTGTGGTTTTCCCAGTTGACTAGATGATAGTGGTTTTGGTTTTGGCTTTTAATTTACTTTTACATCAAAAACCATTGTTTTGTTTATTTTCATCTACTTGAAAGGCAGAGAGAAAGAGATGCAGATCTTGGATCTCCTGGTTTACTTCCCAAATGCCTGCAACAGCCAGGGCCGGGCCAGATTGAAGCCAGGAGCCCAGAACTCCGTCCGAGTCTTCCACATGGGTTGCAGCGGCCTAAGCACTTGAGCCATCACTAGTTGCCTTCCAGGATGAGATAGCAGGAAGCTGGATCAGAACTGGGGCAGCAGGGACTTGAACCAGTGCACCAGTGGGGGATGGGGCTCCTGAGTGGTGGCTTAACCTACTGGACCACAACACTCACCCACGATCTCTTGTTAGCAGGGCTTGGGGGGTATGGGTGCATGTGTGTGTTGGATGAGGGTGTGATGGAAATGACTCCTTTTTGGACATGGTAGGTTTGAAATCCATTCCCATGACACATTCAAATGAAGGCATCCAGTAGAAATCAGACACAGTAATGGGGGCAGGAGGATTCTGAGCGGGAGACGCGTGTGGGAGACTTCACCATACGGAGGCTCCTGGGTGCCCTGGGAGTGCCTCTGTCTTCCCTGGAGAAAGGAAGGAGGTGGGAGCGGAGGACTGGGCTGGAGCCTGGCGCATGTGGCTTAGGAAGCACACCCTGGGAGCAGCCAGCAGAGGGGAGTGTGCGAGTGCAGTGTCCCGGAGCAGAGTGGGGAGTGTGTAGAGCTGCAGTGGTCGCCACGTCCGCAGCGATGCTGTGAGGTGGAAAGATTAAGACAACAGGCAGATGCTGGATTGTAAAGTGCAGCTTTCACTGACGACCTTCATGTCACAGTCAGTTTAGAGGGGATGATGGGAAAGAGGGGGATGACTTCCAAGGACAACATGCTTGGGTTATCTTCCCACTTGGAAGATTGCATTGTATTTATCCAGAAAAGTTACTTGGTATTATTTCATTTTTATACTTTAGTGCAAATTTTTCTTGCTTGCTTTTCAAAAATTTATTTGAGAGATGGAGAGGAGGAGACAGACACACAGTCCGCCGGTTCCTGTCTCAGTGCCGACGTTGGCCCTTGGCTGAGGCCTGGAGCCAGGAACTCAGTCCAGGTCTCCCAGGTGGGTGGCAGGGAGTCATCACCTGTGGCTTCTGGGCTCTGCATTATCAGGAAGCTGGAGTCAGGAGCCAGGATGGGCATCAAACCCAGGCCCTCTGACATGGGAGGCAGGCGTTTGAAGCACTAGGCTAAGCCCCTGTCCAGGACAGAGTTTCTTAGCATTGTATGTATATTTTTTCAGGGGGAAGCGTCTAATTTTCAGTGGATTCTCAAAGGAATTTTTTACTGGTTTCCTCTCCTGATTAAACGAAGTTCTACTTTATGAAAGTCACGCTGTTTGTGATCTTTGTGGCTGATTCTGTAGTGTGGGTATTCTAAGTGTATAGTGGCAGATCCGTGTGTTACGTCTCGATGAATTCCTTTTCCAGCAGTGCATTAAATGAGGAATCAGGAGATTACTGACGCTGTCCTTAAAGGTGTTTTACGTGCTTTGATCTGTGTTGACCTTTTGTATTGTGTTCCAACTTGAGAGTGTACTAGAAGGTGTGGGTACCTGCATTTACTTCTTAAAATGATTTATGTATTAGAGAGGTGGAAAGAGGGTGTGCTTATCTGCTAAATTCTGGACATGCGTGACAGGAAGTGAGTCACCTGACCCATTCCTCGCAGCCTCTCAGGGTCTGCACTGGTAGGACGCTGGAGCTGGATATCAACCCCAGGTACCCCAGTGTGGGATGCAGGCAACTGAGCCAATGGCCTGGATAAACACCGAGCGTCTGTGTTTGCTTTTAATATAGCATAAGTTATTTATCATTGTCCATCGTTTTAAGATTGGCTGTTAGGTTAACACTTTACACTGGATGTACCTAGAACTGATGTTTCAGGTGCTCTTCGTCATGCTTACCTTGACATTGGAGGGTGGAACTTAGACGTTGTCCTCAGGACTGGGAGTCACTCCTCTAGTTCAGAGAGTGATTAGTTGAACCACAAAAGTGCCAGGTGCTGCCAGAGGGAAGTGAATGACAACATATGGAGCCACAAGTGTTTTGGCTACACAGGAGTTTTGTTCTACAAATAATGTAAATCTCTCCTCCTGCTCGCAGCCTTTGCTTCCCTATGGGAATACGTCTCAGTTTTTAGGTAATTTATTGGAATCAATGTTAGACAAATTTCCTAGCAGACTTTACTGAACACATTTATCCTAAATAAAAGGAGATCATTGAATTAGTATACATAAAAGCCCCTAAAAGAAAACATTTGGTTTATTGCAGGCACCCAAGAGGATTTGTTACAAACATGAAAGATAACTTTCCTCTACCTTAAATAAATATTTCAGAGCTAATGCGTGTTACGTGATTAGGGTGATGGTGTCCAGAGAGTGGCAGTGAAGTGAGCAGCATCGTGTGCTATTTAGAGTCTGTGATACTGCTGGAGTAAACCCTCTGTGACAGCCAGGCAGAGCTGCTTGCTTGCTTGCTTTCTTCCTTTAAAAAAAAAAAATTATTCATTTATTTGAAAGTCAGAGTTACACAGAGAAAGGAGAGGCAGAGAGAGAGAGGTCTTCCATCCGATGGTTCACTCCCCAATTGGCTGTAACAGCCGCAGTTGCACTGATTCAAAGCCAGGAACTTCTTTCGGTTCTCCCATGCGGGTGCAGGGGACCAAGGACTTGGGCCATCTTCCACTGCTTTCCCAGGCTATAGCAGAGAGCTGGATTGGAAGTGGAGCAGCCAGGTCTCGAACCGCCACTCATATGGGATGCTGGGGCTTCAGGCCAGGGCGTTAACCCACTGCGCCACAGTGCCGGCTGCAACGTAGCTGCTTCTGCAGGACTGGTAGCCCCCGGGAGACACTGCTTGCTTGTGGCTTAGAATTTGGAGGTGTCCTCAAATGCAGAGTGAACGGTCAGGTGATGGGGACCAGCCCTAAAGTAAGTCACACGTTGAAGATACAGGGCTTGTTGGAGCTGAAATGGGAAGTTGGTTTCCATTCTGCCCCTCCATGGTGCTGGAGTCTGTAGACTGCATGTAGGAATTGCTACATTCTCACGTAGGGAGGAAGTTCCATAGGGTGGCATCTGCGAATTAAAACAAAGCTTTGTGGAAAAAGGGAAACGCACTTCATAGTTTCTTGGAATTTTTGTAGCGAGGAAGGACTAATACACTCCTTGTCTGTTCTGTTTGTTGTGAGGTATGATTTGATAATGGATTTATTTTTTTTTAGACTTATTTATTTTAAAGGCAGAGTTACAGAGAGGCACAGAGAGAGAGAGAGAGAGAGAGAGAGAGAGGTTTTCTATCCGCTGGTTCACTCCCCAGATGGCACGGTGGCCTGAGCTGTGCTGGTCTGAAGCCAGGAGCTGCTTCTGGGTCTCCCACGCAGGTGCAGGGGCCTGAGAACTTGGACCATCGTCCATTGCTTTCCCAGGGCAGAGCAGAGAGCTGGATCAGAAGTGGAGCAGCTGGGACTCGAACTGGTGTCCATAGGGGATGCCGGCACTGCAGGCAGCGGCTTTACCCTCTACACCACAGCGCTAGCCCTGATCATGGATTTCTGAAGAAAGCCATCTCACTTGAAGGGGTGACTTAGTAGACAGAAAAAAGAATGGTGATGTTATACATTCTGTCTCCACGTGACTGGTGCTACATTTCACTTTGTCTTATTTTGTCTTAATTTTCTTAAAACTTCTCTGTAGTTGGTGGTTTATTGTGGTTCGCTTTTGTTGCTTTCCCAAGCTGTGAACTTGGCAGCCTGATAGGAGTCGCTTCCAAGAGCAGGCACCTTTCAGTTGCAGACCTTCCCGGTGCCCTTCTAGCTCCTGAAGGAGGGCGAGGCTAGAGGATGAAAACACTCGTTAGCATTTCACCTGCAGGGGCACACAGGGAAGCGCTGGCGTATGGTTGGACGCGCCGAGTCCAGGCTCGGGAGGCACGGTGGCATGCTGCAGGGTTAACCTGCAGCACGGCAGGCAGTGCACTGTTGCATTCCTGACTTTTCCCACCTTCGTGGACTCTCGCCCCTTCCTGCCCCTTTAAGAAAGATATTTATTAGCTTACCAGTTTTGTTGCTTTAGAAACTTCCTGTAGAAGTTTGCTGTGCTTGACTTTTCGAGGAGCAGATACAGTTTCGTGTACTGAGACTGTATGTATGACTTGTTAAGGGCCTAGACTTTGAAGGTTTTATATTCATGTCTTAAAAGGTGCTTACCGGGTCCAGCAGTGTTAGTAATTAAATTCCTGGAATGAGGTTGAAAACAATCACATAACATCATTTGCAGCCTGGGAATTGTCTGTACCAATCGAGATTTTTGTTCCAGGTAACTCTTATCGCTAGTTTTGCAAGCGTATTGAGGCCTGGCACAGTTATCAGTGACTCAGCTTGCGTGGGCAGGGCGGTCTCCTGCCTGCCCCACCTGTGTTTCTCTGCCTGTTTCACTGTGACCCAGGCTGAGCAATGTACATGATTGACAATCTGCCAGTACCCGGTCTGTGCCTCCCCTGGCCTTTTGCATCGTGTGGCCCTTGGAGTGAAGGTGGAGCTGTAGCTAGCAGCTCCTCGGAACACTCACTCATTCTAACGTGCATTGGGCATTTACCGCCGTGCCAGGTGATGCTGAAGACACTGGCAGCGAGAAGGACCACGTCCTTGCTTCCACGGGGATTTGAATCCTATGGCAGACCAGGCGGAGTGGGACATTAGTGGGTACCACGTGGGAAGAAATCCAGCTATGAGAAGGGCTTTCTAGGGCGAAAGCCAGCAAGGGTGCTGACTGGGGAGCGCCAGTGTGGCTGGCCGGGGGGGGGGGGTGGGGGGGGGTGGGGGGGGTCAGAGTGCTGGGGAACAAGGGAGGCATGGTGGACAGTCACGGTGCAGGAGTGGTGTGCCACCACAGTGGGCCTGCATTTGAAGAATACCTCCTACAGTTTTCAGCTTATAAAAATAGTCTTCATAAAATGCATATATAGCATTATGAACTGTTTTTTTTTAAGGTTTTTATTTATTTGAAAGGCAAAATCACAGAGAGAAGGGGACTATACAGAGGGAGAGATCCTCCATCTGCTGGTTTACTCTCCAAATGGTCTCAACAGCCAGGGCTGGGCCAGGCCCCAGCCGGGAGCTGGGAGCTCCATCTGGGTCTCCCACGTGGTCGCAGGGGCCCAAGACCTGGAGCCATCATCTGCTGCGTTCCTAGGCCCTTAGCGGGGAGCTGGATCAGACGTGGAGTGGATACCAACCGAACTGGCGCCCGTACTGGATGCCAGGGTTCCAGGTGCCTGAACCGCTGCACCACAACCCAGCCTCTATATCTGTGCGAATTTTACAAAAAATGATGACATGCCACCGCAAGAAGTGTGTGCGTCAGCCCCTGAGGGGAGGTGCCGTCCGCTCAGCTCGTCTTGACTTGATGGCTGGGTGGGAGCCCGAGTGTTTGTAAATGCCTGTGCGCCGGTCAGGGCCAGCAGAAGCGGCTCAGGGGTCCTTGTAGCCTGCTTGCCCGGGCGCCCGGCGACCTCCTGAAGGGAAAGAGCCGGAGCAGGGGTGCGTGCGAGGTGGCCAGGAGGCTGGCCCGGCAGGGGCTCCCGGGAGGCTCTCTGGTTTTCCTGATCATGGCAGTGCTTTCCCGGTTTGCAGTTACTCTCGCGGAAATGTTCTGTCTACAGGGGCAGTCTAAACACAGGTGATGAGGCTAATAAATAGGTGAGTAAGGCGTAATTATTCTGGGATGTGGGCTTTGAAACTTGAGGTACAGAGACTCTCTTGATATGTTCTGTGTACTCTAGAAGATGACATAAGGTGAAAAGTAATTCCAGCCTTTTTTTCCTTTAAGATTTTACTTATTTATTTGAGAGTTAGAATTACAGAGAGAGAGAGAGAATCTTCCATCCACTGTTTTACTCCCCAGATGGCTACAGTGGCTGGAGCTGTGCCGATCTGAAGCCAGGAGCTTCTTCCGGGTCTCCCATATGGGTGCAGGGATCCAAGCACTTGGGCCATCTTCTGCTGCTTTCCCAGGCCATAGCAGAGAGCTGGATCAGAAGAGGAGCAGTTGGGACTCGAACCTGAGCCCATATAGGATGCACTGCAGGCAGAGGCTTAGCCCACTATGCCACAGCGCTGGCCCCCAGCCTATCTTATTAGACAGTTGTCTGGAGGTTTTGGGTTCCACTGATAAGAAATGAGCATCATTTCTTGCAGAAGTGTCATTTTCCTGACCGAAGGACTGGTTTCTCGTCACCCCGCCCCTCAAGCTAATAAACAACTGAAAGGAGCCCTTCGGAAATTTTGTCTCGTATCCGTTATGGAAACTTCACACAGTGTCTCTCAGAATTATTAAGGGAACAGAATTTCAGTGCAAACATAGTGTTGCTGTTTTCTCAGGGGTTAACAATACCAGATAATTTTTAAAACCCTAGAAATACAGAAACCCAGCCGGGATCTTGTATTGGGCTTGAAGAGGA
This sequence comes from Sylvilagus floridanus, assembly GCA_949820135.1. Lineage (NCBI taxonomy): Eukaryota > Metazoa > Chordata > Mammalia > Lagomorpha > Leporidae > Sylvilagus > Sylvilagus floridanus. Next base: position 166,851,543 of record OX463244.1, read on the forward strand.
TTTTAGTGATTTCAGAATGATAGGAATGTGTGTGTGCACTGTTGTGGATAGTCACTTTATATAAAACAGTGACGAAACCGTGGAAAGCGGATTGATGATGTTCTGTGCAAATCTTTAGACTTCACATACAAAGCTTAGCTTAGCTTCTCTTTACTTCATTCTAAGGCTGTGGGGATTTTAAAAATAGAATAAAAATAATGATAGCAGCTAAGCTCATGGAGTATGCCAGTATGACTGTTCTCATTTTACAGGTGAGAGAGAAGATAAAGATGGCTAGGTAGGGGCAGGCGTTTGGCACTGCAGTTACTATCGCTCAGGACTGCTGCAGCCCACGCGAGAGGACCCGCCTTGGAGTCTTGGCTCCTTTCTGATTGCAGCTTCCTGCTAATGCACGCTCTGGAGGCAGAGTGATGGCGCAGGTGCAGACCGGGATTGAGTTCCCAGCTCCTGTCTGGCCTAGCCCAGCCCTGGCTGATGTGGGCGTTGGGGGAGTGCATTAGTGGATGGAGGAGCTTTCTCTGTCCTGCTGTCTGTCTTTCCAGTAAATAAAAATAAACATCTTTTAAGAAGAGTGATTAAGTAGCTTGCCCAGGATCACTGTCTTGCGTGGGGAAGCTGGTGTTCGGGTCTCAGCCTTGCAGCGCTCAGCCTGACCCAGCGGCGTGCTGCCTCTTGTCGCTCTCTGAGTTGCAGACCTCAGGTTATCACCTGTTAAATTTTAGTGATTTGCACAAGTGTATTTAAATTCAGACTTCTTTTATAACTTAGCCACTTGCAGATTCACACTGGCCATCTACCTTTGTGTCCCATAATAGGTTTAATCATTTTATTAAAAAAATCTAAAGCCAAATCTGCCCTTCAGTTCGTATCCAGAGTTCTGTGTATGATAAAACAAGTCCCTTTGCCTACTCCGTCCCCATCTTGAGATTCCTCTCCCATAGCTTACTGTGTTCCTTCTGCCCTGTAGAATGTTCTTTCTCCCAGCCTTCATCCTCGTTGCTCTGCAGAAGTCAGCTCTCTGATCCGCAGCTCGTGGCACGTCGCATACATACCTCTCGACAGCATCCAATCATGGTTGTTTGTTTTTGTCACTCCCACAGACTGTGTTCTTTAAAATCAGATTGTTTCTTCTAGAAGTCAATTCTACAAGATGCCTACAAAGTTCTGAATGCTTACTGAAACAAATTAGAGTACAGTATTTGAGCAGTGGTAGGTGTGTACATCATTTAGATGTTAACATCCATCAGAAATGTTAGTCAGGTTGCAGTGATAGGATCATGATTATAGTTGGTTTTAAATCATTGTTTTGGGAAAAAAAAGCTTGTTATTTTATGGAAATGTAATCCTCATCCTTAGCATTTCAAGTATAGGTCTACATGGGGTGTTTGCCACTGTTAAACAGCTGTTGGTAAAGGTCGGAGTGGATGCATGATGGACGTCAGTGATTTCAGTGAAAGGTTAGAGTTGGGGACTGGTATTTGGCATAGCGGCAATTAGAGTCACCGCCTGCTATGCTGGCATCCAGTATGGGCACCAGTTTGAGTCCTAGATGTTCCACTTCCAGTCTAGCTTCCTGCGAATATCCTAGGGAAAGCTGGGGAGTGAAGCAGTGGGTGAAGATCTCTCCCTCCCTGTCTTTCCCTTTTTCTGTAACTCTGACTTAAAAAAATAGAGTAACAGGCATTGTCAGAGACCAACACCTGCACATTTTTGTTTCACTAAAATTATTAGGCGAACATTTGTGTGTGTGCATGGCACTGAGATGAAGTGGCGGTACAAAAGTATGATCCGTGCTCCCAACGAACATATGAAGGGTCATTGGTGACCTGAGGTAGAATTGTTTTTTTTTTAAGATTTATTTATTTATTTGAGAGGCATAGTTACAGAGGGAGAGACAGAGATTGGGGTCTTTCGTCTGCTGGGTCACTCCCCATGTAGCCACCATGGCTGGAACTTGGCCGATCTGAAGCCAGGAACCAGGAGCTTTCTCCGGGTCTCCCAAGCAGCTGCAGGGGCCCAAGGACTTGGGCCATCTCTCACTGCTTTCCCAAGCCACAGCAGAGAGCTGGATAGAAGAGGAGCAGCCAATACTTGAACTGGTGACCATATGGGATGCTGGCGCTGCAGGTGGGTGCTTAACCTACTGTGCCACAGTGCCGGCCCACTGAGATAGAAATTTATTTACAGTTTTTATCAATCTTTTATAGATTTATTTGTTTGGAAGGCAGAGTGATGAGACAGGGGTGGGGGGACAGGGAGAGGTCTTCCATCCACTGGTTCATTCCCCAAATGTCCACAATGGCCAGGATGGGGCCAGGCCAAAACCAGGAGCCAGGAACTCCTTCTGGTCTTCTATGTTGGTGCCAGGGACCCAAGTACTTCCATCCTCCACTACCCCCAGGCACATCAGCAGGGAATGGATCAGAAGTGGAGCAGCCAGGCCTCAGACTGCTCTGATGCTGGGCGCTGGCCTCACAAGCAGCAGTTTAACCTGCTGCACCCCAGCACCAGCCCGTCCAGTTACCCTAATTCCCTTTGATGTACACTTGATGTGGTGTGGGTGTGGTGTGAATCCTCACTCTGGCCTGATGACCTCCAGCCTTGTCCCTGTCCCACCCGAGGAAGAGGGGAAGTGACCCAGCAGTCAGTCAGTGGGGCTTCCTTCTAGAGGGGATGCGAGCCCACTAGTGACTCTGTGGGTAGGGGTGAGGGGAGCTGGAGGCCCAGGCCCCCCTCTTTGCTTGCTGGAGAGCAACGTGGGAGGGTTTACAGGTGAGGGAGTATGAGGTTTGAGGTCAAGGATTGTCTCAGTCTTAAAGAGTGTCGGGATCAGCGAGATAAGCGGAGCTGCCAAGACACGGGGTGCCAGTGTCACAAGCAGTGGCTTGCCTGCGGGAGCCAGATCTCTCACCGGTTGCATTGGTTTCCTGGGGCTGGTGCAGCAGACACACAGCGGGTGCTTCAGACAGCACACTGGCTTACACCCTGGAGCCAGAAGTCCAGAATCCAGGTGTGGGCACCCAGGCTCCTGACGGAGGGTCCTTCCTCACCTCCCCAGCCCCCGGGCTGCCAGCAGTCCCTGCTCTTGGCCCCGGGTCATCTCCCCTTCTGTCCCTTGGAAGGACGTCGTTGTTGGAGCTAAGGCCCACGCTGGTTGTCCAGGATGATCTCATCTCAGAGCCGTGACTGAGTGACATCTACAGAGACGCCGCTCCCAGTAAGGCCCGTCCCAGGGACCTGGACGTGGGCTGGTGTGTCAGAGGCCACCGTTCCTACCCCCACCCCGGGACTGAAGTTAACTGGAAGGAGCAGGTGCGGAACGGACATTTGTGTGGTCGGCCGGCACGGGTGCGCTGGAAGAGCTGCCCAGAGTGTGAGGTGGTGTCTCAGGGCAGTGCAGCTGAGACAGGAGAGAGCATTGTGATGCGCGGAGCCCTGCTACTCCTCCATTCACCCAGGTGGGGAGCCTGCCCCTGCAGGGAGGAGCCCAGCCTGCGGGGAGGAGCCCGCCCCTGTGGGGAGGAGTCTGCCCCTGTGGGGAGGAGCCCGCCCCTGTGGGGAGGAGCCTTGCTGCTGTGCACGCGTCCTTGAGTAGTGAATGTGTCCGGGTGGGTGACGGCTCACAGAGGAAGCCTCAGCAAACCAGGGTGTTACAGCGTTGGCAGAGGGCAGTGTGGACAGCAGTAGCTGACTCGTATTGGGTCTTAGCGTGGGTCCAGCCTTGTTCTAGGGCTTTGAGTGTAGAGACTGAAGACTTAACTGTCCATGTGGGTGGTCCCTGCTCTCTCCCCTGTTTACAGATGATAAAATCAAGGCCTGAGGTTATATGCGCCTGGTCCTTGAAGGGGCCCATCGAACCCAGGCAGCCCAGCTCTGCAGCCACTCTGGTCGGGAGACAGATGTGGGAAAATGCGAGGGTGCATCTGATAACCCTGGGCTTCGTGCTCTGGCTACCGGAGATGCAAGAAGCCCGGTTCTTGCCAGCTCCCCTCTGCCTCTCTCTACACTGCTTTCTCCTGCCGACTGCTGCTGGCTGCCCTGGAGCAGTGTGGCTGTGGACAGACACAGAGAAACCTTTTATTTTTGCCAAGTCTAAAACTCCAGGACAGGGCGGAAGCTTTGTTCTAAGCGCTGTTAGTGATTAAAGTGAAAGGGTCCGGATGACACTAGCAGGTGAGAGCTGATGTGACTGAATGAAAACGTGTTTGTGAAGGAGGGTAGCGTGTCTGTCCCTTGTGCAGCCCTTAATGGCTGGCTGGAGCGCTGCACGCACTTGGGACGTCTTAACTGCTCGGAAGCTTGCTGGGACAGTGGAGGAAAAAGTAAACAGTTCGGTTGGGGATTGTTGTGCAGGGAGTGGCTTGGATACAAACAGGTGGTCTGTTGGAACAGAGCGGGCCTTTTTCCCAAGGGAGAAGGGGCTCCGCCCTAACACCAGGGTTCGTGTTGACTTAGCGGTGCAGCTCCGTCTCCTTGGGTGTCTCTTTGCACTGTTTCTGTCCCCGATCTTCCCTTTCTCTCCAGTGTCCGTGTTTGTCTCAGCACGCCCTCTTTTCTGACTCCTGTGTCGGCACGTAACATGGAAGTGTTGTGTGTGTTTTAAGCGCGAGTTTATGTCGTGTGTCCTAGCTCAGGCTGGCCGTCCGTGAGAGCGTCCGAGTCGGTGGACGCTCCTGCTGGGGCGTTTCCCTTCTGGGCGCCTGGGGAAGCGGCGAGATCGCAGTGGATTGCCCACGGTTTATTACTTTAGATGAGTTGTTTCCCCTGCGTTCAGAGGATTCATTACAGAGTGAGATTGGCAGGCAGGAGAAGTGCTGACTCAGGAGGCCACAGGGGGGGGGGGGGGGGTGTCTTGCAGCAGTGGAGGTGTTAACTTTAAGGTGGACAGGAGGTGGGGGGCATCGGCCGTGCTGCAGACCCGGAGGCGTCATTTCCTGTCTTTTCTAGCCGGTTCTGTTGTCTGTGTGAAGGCAGTTGTAGGTGTGACTGAGATGAGGTCGACTTAAGAGTTTTATGTCAGAACACTTCAGCTATTGTTGGATGACCGAACAGCCTTTTAAGCCCTGGTCTTAAACTTGGTGTCGAGGACGTTTTTCGAACTGTCGGGCGAGGCTGTCGACTGTGAACTTAGGTGCCTTCCTTGCTGGGGTAGAAGCTGGCTGAGCCTCACGCGTGTGCGTTCAGATCCCCACGCCGCCACGTCCCAGCGCTGCAGTCCTGGGCAGGTCACACGTTTAACCTCTGGCAGCTTTGTTTTCTGATCCAAAAACTGGGGCTAATGACATCCATCACATTCTCCGTCAGAGGGCGAATATTTGTCAGCATTTAGGGTAATTTTTTCTAAACTGTGTCCAGTTATTTCACTCCCTCACTTAAATCCTTCCTGTCGACACTACACAGCTCTGTCTCTTGTCTCAGTACCTGTCACTCTCAGTGCACCTTTTAAAATGCCTTTTTTTTTTTTTTAAGATTTATTTATTTATTTGAAAGTCAGAGTTACACACAGAAGGAGAGACAGAGTCTTCCATCTACTGGTTCACTCCCCAGTTGGCTGCAATGGCCAGAGCTGTAATGATCTGAAGCCAGGAGTCAGGAGCTTCTTCCTGGTCTCCCATGTAGGTACAGGGGCCCAAGCACTTGGATCATCTTCTATTGCTTTCCCAGGCCATAGCAGAGAGCTGGATCAGAAGTGGAGCAGCCGGGACTCGAACCAGTGCCCAAATGGGATGCCGGCACTGCGGGCAGTGGCTTTACCCTCTACACCACAGTGTCGGACCCACAGTGCACCTTGAACCTCCCTCTCTCCCCTGCTTCCTCTAAGTTCCCTGGACAGCACTTGTTAACATCATCTGGCAGCTTTTTCTTGACAACAGAACAAAAAAACCCCTTCCATCTGTTCTCTTTAAGCTAGGGGAAAAAAAATTTTTTTTTAAGATTTATTTATTAGAGAGAAAGAGAAGTACCACCTGCTGGTTCACTCCCCAGATGGTTGCAATGGCCAGGGCTAGGCCAGACTGAAGCCAGGAGCTTCTTCCAGGTCGCCCATGTGGGCGCAGGGGCCCAGACACTTGGGGGCTGTCTTCTGCTTTTCCCAGGAAGCTGGATCGGAAGTGGAGCAGCTGGGACTCGCTGGCGCCCACATGGGGTGCTGGCATTGTGCGTGGCAGCTTTACCTGCTGCGATACAACACAGATCTGGGAAAGCTTTTTGAAACTAAGAAATGGGGTTTCCCCCCTTACACTGTGTTGTATAAATATTTTAGCTTCAAACGTGTGTGTAATGGGAAATGGAGGAAAAGAGGAAATTTCTTAATCACTGGGTCAAACACTTGGCCTGGAGGGATTCCTTTATGACAGTGTCTGGGTACTTGCTAAGTACAAAGTGTGGAACTTGTAAGGTGCCCAGTGTGGAAGGTGAGGGACACTCCTTACTTCTCAAACTGTATTGCGTGAAGAAGACATGATTTCAAAGACTGGGTTTTGTGGGGTAACTGGGCCAGTATGGGCAGCTCTCTGTCATCCACTCTCAGGAGCTTTGAAAAACAGGTGCACTGTCCTCTTCCCTTCCCGTGAGTCATGGACTTTAAGATGGTAGTAAGCTGACGCTCCCTGGGATGAGTGTAAGAGAGGAATCATTGCTACAGTGATGGTGTTTGTAACTGAGGAAAAGAGAGAGCATACTGCGCAGTGGTTTCACATTTTTGGGTTTACATATGGAGTTAACTGGAACGCCTGCTTGGAGCAGTTTAGCATTAATTTGTGTTTAGCGGTGGTACTGATGTCTGGCTGCTGTCACAGGTAGACACAGTGTTCAAATAAGACGCAGATGCCTCGGTCCCACCCACTGGAGTCATCCTGAGGGGAGAGTTCACGCATCTGCGTTGAAACAGAACTCAGAAGCCAGGCGTGAGAACCAAGGAAGTAACACGTATTTTATATATGTTATAGTCTGGTCCTGATGTCTGCTTTCACGATGTATGACATAAATTATTGAAAAGAGCAAGCCATTCAGTTTTAGACACTTCTTTCCCTGTCTTTTCCAACTCCTGGTAAAGACGAGTGTAGCTGCGCCACTTGGTAGATGATTGAAGAACTCAAGTGAGTTGAGACTGCATTAAATTCCAGTGTGGTGTTCTGTGGATAATCTACATAAAAAATCCAAGAAATAAAAGATTTACTTTAGCATGTAATAGCTTTATGTTTAAAGGGGAAAAACAAGGAGGGTAGGGTAGCGTCTGTTTCCTTTGAGTTTTAGTTATTTCTGATACATTGTTCAGCTGCTGCGTTTATGATGCAGTGGCAACCCAGACAAGATAATGTATTTCAGAAAAAATCTTGTTGAGATTTCACTACTGATGTTAAGTTTTTTTTTGTTTTTTTGTTTTTTTTTTCCTAAATGGGATGTTTGGAACTAGAAAAATTCAGGGTATAGATGGGGCAATACATGGAGACAACAAGAATTTAAAGCATTTTAAAAACTTTTGTGAATAAATCTTTAAGCCAGGTTTTTGTGACTGAAGTAAACCAGTGAATATACAGTTAGCAAAATTAGCCATCCCTTCATGGCATTTAGGAAATAACTGATTTAGAGTGCTACATAAAAGGTATTTTTTCAGGGCTGGTGTTGTAGCATAATGGGTTAAGCCACCACCTGCAGTGCTGGCATCCCATAGGGCAGTGGTTCAAGTCCCAATTATTCCACTTCTGAGCCAGCTCCCTGCTAATGTGCCTGGGAAAGCAGAGGAACATAGCCCAAGTCCTTTGGCCCCTGCACCTGTGTGGGAGACCTGGCTGATGCTCCTGGTTCCTAGATTTGGCCTGGCCCAGAACTGGCTGTTGTGGCCATTTGGGAAGTGAACCAGCAGATGAAAAATTCTCTCCCTCCCTCCCTCTCTCCCTCCCCACCTCCTGTGTGTGTGTGTGTGTGTGTGTGTGTTTAGCTCTCCTCATCTCTCTGTATCTGCCTTTCAAATACATTTTTTTAGAAAATGTAAAAAAAAAATGCTGTCTGGTCTCTAGGCTTGGGAAGCTGTCACAGAAAGTGTGCTGTAAAATAAAAATAAAATTCTCTTTCCCCAGAAGCTAAAATCTGAAGGTCTACTTAAAAAAAAAAAAAAAAACTATTTTCTCATTTCACTTACTGCACACAAATGTTCACCTGTAACACATTCGGATGTCTGCTGCAGGCCACCTGCTGCTCTGGGGAATTACAGACAAGAGGCTCTGGCTGCAGGCCCCTTTGGATCTCCTAGTGTAGGAGTCAAGGGATTTTGAATGAGAAATAAAAGAAAGTTCCCCTGAAAACTGCAGGGTGTCTGGAGGAGACAACTCTTGTTCTTTCTCCAGAAGAGTGACGTTGGCTTTTCTTGGAAATTCCAGAGCTGAAAGGGAACTTACTAATGAGAGAGAGCACTTGGATCTAGGGGAGAGCTGGGTGGTGGATTGAGCACTGGTGTTGTGATTCCTAACCATGGACACTCTCTACCCTGTCCCTAGGGCATGTGAAAGTAAGTGACATATGACAAACAGGATCAGGCCAGAATCTGTTCATTCAACAGACTCGCGTTGATCTCATGCCTTATGTTCTCTTTGTGTCAGAGATTGGGATTACTCAAAATGAAGAAGACAAAGCTCTTACTGTGAAGTAATTCACAGTCCGATACAAAAAGATGGGCAATTTGGGAACTCTGTAAACAAATTACTTGTTCAGCACATTGAGTGAGATGGCAGATTCTGGATCCAGACTGAGTTAACATCTTTGCCCCCCACCTAATAGCTGTGTGATTTTGGGAGAAATAGAAGTCTGCTTGGTCTCCTGTCTATGAAACAGGAGTAATAGTGCCTATCTTGGGGCTGGCACTGTGGCATAGTTGGTTAAGCCTCTGCCCGGGGCACTGGCATCCCATATGGGCACCGGTTCATATCCTGGCTTCTTCTCTTCTGATCCAGCTCTCTGCTTATGGCCTGGGAAAGCAATGGAAGAGGGCCAAGTGCTTGGGCCCCTGAACTCATGTGGGAGACCTGGAAGAAGCTTATGGCTTCAAATTGGCACAGCTTTGGCTATTGGAGAGTGAACCTGCAAATGGAAGACCTCTCTCTCTGCCTGTAACTCTGCCTCTCAAATACATAAGTCTTAAAAATAAAATGCCTACCTTGTAGAGTTTTAGGATTTAATAAATGTGTATAAAGCATTTGAAACAGTGCCTGGTTTATTGTAAGCTCTTAGGACATAATAGCTATTATGACTGCAAAAAGTATTCTTTAAAAAAGTTGTACATTGCTTTTTTCCCAGACTTTAAAGATGAGAAATTTAAACGAAAAAACATTCAGTGTCTTGCAGGTGATCTCACAGCTAGCAGGTTTGGCAGCCAGAATTTAAGCACAAGGACTCTAACTAACCCTGTCCAGATTTAGAGGCTGAGCCAGCAAATGTGTCCCAGACCCATGACCGGTACTGCAAATACTTGGAAATTTCTGGTGGTCCGTGGGTGCCTCAAAGGTGGCGTGTGACAGCTGTGAACTGTGGAGTGAGACGCGCTCTTTCCCCTGAAGAGGGGAGGAGGGATGGGTCTCAGGAACACTGCCCATTTCACCCCAGTTCAGCTGTGTGTGAAGAGTCTTCAGAAAGTTCATGGAAACTGAAATGAGAAACAACTGGATTTAAAAATATTTTCTATCAAAATAAACTTACCTTTTATTTTTAAGTGTTTTAAAATTTGCTTTTATTTGACAAGTAGAGAGACACAGAAAGCCGTCATCCAGGGGTTCACTCCTCAGACGCACTGGTGCCAGGAACCCATTCCAGGTTCCCAGTGTGTGGCGAAGCCCGTGGCTTCTCCTCCCAAGGTGTGCGTAGGTAGGAAGGTGGAGCTGGGAGTGGGGCTGGACTCCAAGCCAGGTGCTCTTGCACAGGAGGGATGTGGACGCCCAAGCAGTGTCTTCACCACCAACCCGCACTCCTGCCCTAAACTGATTGTTTAAATTCTATTCTCTGTAAACATTTAGAAGTGCCCTAGTACTTGTGAATTTGAAATTCAAAGGATTGGTGATAATATCATGTGATATGTTAATGAACTAGCTTCTAGGGGCAGGCATTGCCTGCAGTGGGTTTGGCCACGTGCACTGCTGGTTTGAGCCTCCACTTGCTGTCGTGCCTGGAAGGCAGCAGATGGTGGCCCAAGTACGTGGGTTCCTGCCTCCCACGAGGGAGACCTGCGTGGCGTTCCTAGCTCCTTGCTTCCACCTGACCTACCCCGCTGGCTTTTCACTGGAGAGTGAACCAGTGGATGAAAGGTCTCTCATTCACTCAGTGTCTTTCTCTGTCCCTCTGCTACTCTGCCTTTCAAATAAATAAATCTTTTTTAAAAATTGCTGGCTTGTTGCATTTGATAAAACATTGAGCCTAATGTTTTGTTGGTTGCTTGGTTTTGCCTTTTTTTTTTGCTTTTAATTAGAGGACTAGCTTACATCTGATTTAAGTGAGGTTTGTTTGAAAGGCAGTACCGCTCCTGGTCTATCGAGAACGCTTTTCAGTGTGGACAATTAAATAGTACATGGTAGAAACTTTGAATAGAAGGTAAACTGAAGGAATATGCCTGCAGTGCTGGCATCCCACAAGTGCTGGTTTGAGTCCTGGCTGCTCCACTTCTGATCCAGTTCCCTGCTAATGGCCTGGGGGAAAGCAGCAGAAGATGGCCAAAGTAGTTTGGGCCCTACCACCTATGTGGGCGACCTGGTAAAAACTCCTGGCTCCTGTTTTTGTCCTGGACCAGCCCTGGTCATTGTAGCCATTTGAGGAACGAACCAGTGGATGAAAGATGGATCTCTTGTCTCTCTTTCTCACTTTCTGTAACTCTGCTTTCAAACAAGTAAATAAAAATAAATTAATTAGGGGCCGGCGCTGTGGTGTAGTGGGTAAAGCTGTCGCCTATAGTGCCAGCGTCCCATATGGGCCCCTGTTTGAGTCCTGGCCACTCCACTTCCGATCCAGCTCTTTGCTATGGCCTGGGAAAGCAGTACAAGATGGCCCAAGTCCTTGGGCCCCTGCACCCGTGTGGGAGACCTGGAGGAAGCTCCTGGCTCCTGGCTTCAGAGCCATTGCGGCCAACTGGGGAGGGAACCAGTGGATGGAAGATCTCTCCCTCTCCCTCTCCCTCTCCCTCTCCCTCTCCTGCCCCCTTCCCCTACCCCCTCCCCCTCCCCCTCCCCCTCTCCCTCTCCCTCTCCCCCCTTCGCCTCTCCACCTCTCTTTCTCTCTCCGTGTAACTCTGGCTTTCAAATAAATAATTTTTTTTAAAAATTAATTTTAAAAAACAACAGTATTTGGGTTCCCTGTGCACCTTCTTGTCAGTTCCCACCTTTGGCCTCAGCCAGCCCCAGCCATCATGGGCATTTGGATATTGAGGCAGAAATCTCCTTTCTAAAATAAAAGTTTTAAAAATTGTAGTAGATCTGTCTTGTCTTGTGAATATACCAATATGCAGCAAAAATTCTCAAGTTAAAATATACATTATTTTAATTGCATTTTTCTATTAGTTTTTTGAAGAACGCTTAGACTTTTAAGTCCCTGCAAAGAAGGTTTTCAATTTGATGAGTAATAACTGATGGGTAGTACTTGAGTTTTTAAATGTTTACGATGGGTTTCTTAAGCAGCGAATAGTTGGGACTTGGCTTTTTTCCCCCAGTGTTTGCTTTTATTATTTTAAAATGTTTATTCATTTATTTATTTGAATGGCAGGACCCCCCTCCCCCGTACATCTCCCATCTACTGGTTCATTCCCCAAATGCCTGCAGCAGCTGGGGCTGTTCCAGGCCAAAGCCAGGAGTCTGGTGCTGCCTCTCGCCTCTCCCTCAGTACCCAAGCATGTAAGCAAGAAGCTGGACCAGAAGCCGAGGTGGAGGCGACACTCAGTGCCAGGCACTCTGATGGGGATACGTACATCCCGAGTGGTGGTGTAACTCACCGGGCCACAGCACCTGTCCCAGTCTGCTTTTACATTGGAGTGGTCAGACTATTTGTGTAATGCGACTGTTGATATGGTCAGGTTGAAATTTGCTCTCTGTCACCTGTGTCCTGTTATTCTCTTTCCTTTTTTCATGCTTGCTTCTGGGTTGAGTCTTTCTCTTATGACAGTGCTTGTGTTAGAGCTTATAGACTACACCCTCAGCTTATCGTAGTCTCTCTTCAAGTGGTATTGCACCCTTCACGCTGCGAGGAGATCCTCAGCGTTTCCCTCTGCTGCCTGCAGCCCTGTTGTCATCAGTTCTCTGTCTACAGGACAGCCCTCACATGGTGGTGAGGGTGTTGCCTTTTACAGAGACTCCAGGAGGAAAACTGTTTCACACAAAGCCATTGCCATTTCTGGGTGTGGAATCGGGTATCTGCGGACTGCTGTGTTCTGCCTAGGGGACTTCCTTTGCCGCTCCTTGTTATCAGGTGTGCTGGTCATGGTTCTTTAGTTTTGTATGTCTGAGAAACTCTTCGCAGGGTCCAGGGTGCTGGTCGACAGTTTGTTTTCCTTCGGTGCTGAAAGCTGCTCTGGCTTGATCCCACGGGAACGGGGCCTTCCTCCTTCCTCCCCTGCTTGGGTGTCGGCTTCTTCCCACTGCTTTCAGGATGACTTTTATCAGTGGCGTCCAACAGTTTGATTGTAATGTGACTTGGTGTTGTTTCTTCCTGTTTCTTGTGTTTGTTCAGCTTTGTGAGTCTCTGGGCGTATAGTTTTATCAGATTTAGAAAGTATTTGGCTCTTTCTTTCTTTTTTTAAATTTATTTATTTACTTGAAAGAGTTAGAGAAGGAGAGAGAGAGAGGGAGAGAGAGAGAGGGCTTCCATCTACTAGTTCACTTCCCAAATGGCTGCAATGGCTGGAGTTGCACTGATGTGAAGCCAGGGGCCAGGAGCTTCTTCCAGGTCTCCCATGTGGGTGCAGGGGTGCAAGGACTTGGGCTATCTTCCATTGCTTTCCCAGGCCACAACAGAGAGCTGGATCGGAAGTGGAGCAGCTGGGACTAGAACCGGCGCCCATTTGGGATGCTGGCACTGCAGGTGGTGGTTTTAGCCGCTAAGCCACAGCACTGGCCCCTGGCCATTTATTTCTTGAAATGTTCTTTCTGCTTCTTTTCCCTTTTTGTATCAGTACTGGCTGGCGCTCTGTTCACTTTTTAAGTTTCTTTTGTGCTTCATTTTGAACAATTTCTATTACTTGTCTTCAAGTTTATTACGCTTCCTTTTGTGTGTCTAATATGCTGTTAATCCTAGTGTATTTGCCACCCCAGATGTATTTTTTTTTTAAGAAGGGAGTGGGACCAACGATAGATCAATCTCACAGTGGAGGAAGTGTGCACTGATATATCTTTTAAAATTTATTTATTTGAGCCTGCGCCGCGGCTCACTAGGCTAATCCTCCACCTGCGGTGCCAGCACCCCGGGTTCTAGTCTCGGTCGGGGCGCCGGATTTTGTCCTGGTTGCTCCTCTTCCAGTCCAGCTCTCTGCTGTGGCCCGGGAGTGCAGTGGAGGATGGCCCAGGTCCTTGGGCCCTGCACCCGCATGGGAGACCAGGAGAAGCACCTGGCTCTTGGCTTCGGATTGGCACAGTGTGCCGGTCGTAGTAGCCATTTGAGGGGTGAACCAACAGAAGGAAGACCTTTCTCTGTCTCTCTAACTCTGCCTGTCAAAAAAGCAAAACAAAACAAAAATTTATTTATTTATTTGAAAGGCAGAGTTCACAGGCAGAGAGAGAGAGAAAGCGAGGTCTTCCATCTGCTGGTCACTCCCCAAATGGCCACAACAGCCGGAGCTGGGGTATTCTGAAGCCAGAGCTAGGGCTTGGGCCGCCTTCTCCTGCTTTCTCAGGTCATAGCAGACAGCTGGATCAGAAGTGGAGCAGCCAGGACTCGAACCGGTGCCCATATGGCTTTACACTCTGCACCACAGAGCCCCGCCCCCCAGATGTATTTTTCGTACGTGGAAGTTTGGTTAGGATCTTTGTATAATGCCCACAACTCCGCTTCAGATGCATAAGCATTGTCTGTCACGCAGAGTCCTACAGTTTCCTACATCGCCCACCAGGCCCATTGTCTGTGGTATTTCTGGTCTGTTTCTGTTGACTTTTTCTCATGTTTGCAAACCTCTTTCCATTCCCGGTAGCCTTTTTTTAAGTCGGACTGTGCATTTTACCTCTCTGAGTGGTGGGTATTTTTGTATTCTTAGACGTTGTTGAGTGTGTTTGGCGGGCGGTGGCCTTTGAAAGAGCCTGGTGCTTTGGAGACTGCCCTCAGCATTGACGGAGTGGCCAGAGCAGCTGTCCGCCTGCCTCTCCCTGCTCTCTGCATTCCCATGGTGCCTGTGGGGTCCCAGGGCTTCCTCTCTGACTGCTGGGAGCACACGGTGCTGGCACGGCCGTGGAGCGCTCTGCTCCTTCTGCGTGTCCCCCCTGGCCTGGAGCAGTGCTTGCTGGGTGCTGACCGAGGCCCAGCAAGTTCCTGGGCTCCCTGGGCAGCAGTCCTTTCCTCCTCATGGCCTCTGCCCACGGGGGGGGGGGGGGCTGTGTCTCCCTGGGCGCAGGCAGGTGCTCTTCTCCCTTGTCTCCCTGGCCTCCCTCTCTCGGGGACCTGTGTCCGCATCTGTAGACGGTGTAGTGTGGGTGGCCCTGCCCCTCCGCCTGGCTGCAAGCTGAAGCGACTCTGTGGGCCGTGACTTTTTTTTTTTTAATAAATATGAGTTATTGGAAAACAGTGGTTTCATGTTATTTCAGCCTTTACATGTTTATAATAATATCTGCCCTTAAATATGTGGGTGAACTGTTTAAAAAGATCAAGAGTTATTGGATTCTTTGCATAATTAGGGAAAAAAATTAAACTCATCCTAAATGACTTAGTCTCAGATTTCATCTGCTATCCATGAGCAAGAGATTTTACTTAGACTTCATTTTGACATTTGCAGATACTGTTTCTAGCCTTATTAACTACACTTTGCAATTAGAAATTTTAATTATTTTGGGTTATTGCTATACAGACTTGATTTTTTTTTTAGTCACTCACTTAGGATTAGGTATGCTAAGAGTACATACTAATACAATTACTGGTTAGTGCATATCAAAGGAATACTGTGTAAAATGTAAAATGTTTTTTACATTTTTAAATATTTAAAAAATCAATTTATTCATTTTATTTGAAAGGCAGAGAGAACGATATCGAGAGATCTTCACTGGTTCACTCCCCGAATGCCTGTGAGGGACTGAGCCAGGTGGAAGCCAGGAGGCCAAACTCAGTCCAGGTCTGCTGTGTCCAGAAAGGGACCCAGCTACTGAGCCCCCGCTGCTGCCTTCCTAGGGTGTGCGTTAGCGGGCAGCTGGACGCGGGAGAGGAGCCAGGGCTTGAGCCCAAGCACTGTGGCGTGATGCAGGCATCCCAGGGGGCCTGACTGCTACATGAAACATGCACACCTTTAATTATTCGAGGGAAAGAGAGCACGAGTGAGCTCTCCCCATGCACTGGTTCATTTCCCAAATGCCAGGGGTCAAAGCTGGGAGCCAAGAACTCAACCCAGGTCTCCTGCGTGAATGGCAGGGACCCAGTTATCTGAGCCCTCACCACCATGTCTCGTGGACTGCATTGGCAGGAAGCTGGAATCCTAGAGCAGAGCCAGGAATCGAACCCAGGCACTTAGATAGGAGTGTGGGTGCCTTAACCAGAATCTGCGAGGCCAAATGCCCACCGCAGTGTTAGTTTTGTGTTGTACTATTCAGATACAGAAATTGAAACCCTGTGGGTTGGTGATGGAAAAAGCCACGTGCGGCTGTCGAGGTCACGTGAGTGACCTAGGTTCTGTGGAAGTGTTTGAGGGTAGATCTTAGGATAGTGGTACAGTTATTCCGGATGGGCTGTGAGGGACATTGCAGCTGGAGGGCAAACGAGATGCGTTGTGTTTGGTTTTTAAGAAGATTGTTTTTTAAGTTTGAAAGTCCGTTATAGAGAGGGAGAGACAGAGATCTTCCATCTGCTGGTTCACTCCCCAGATGGCTGCAGTGAGCAGCCAGGAGCCAGGAGCCAGGATCTTCCTCCTGGGTCTCCCATGGGGGTGGCAGGGGCCACACTCGGCCAGTCTTCTGCTGCTCTTCCCAGGCCATCAGCAGGGAGCTGGATCAGAAGTGGAGTTGCTGAGACTCAAACTGGTGTCCATGTGGCGTGCTAGCCTGGTAGGCGGTGGCTTTGCCTGCTCTGCTCCACAGCGCCAGCTGAGAGGGTCTGGTTTTACAAACTTGAGGCACATGGTTTAGTGCTTTGTTGACTCTGGTGACTGTTACACTGGATCAAAAAACGCATTCACCTGAAAACATTTCCTTTGTCTGGACCCAGTCAGTGTGCCGCCTTTGGTTTGATGGTAGAAGTGACAAGGTTTTTTATTTATTAATTTTTTAAAAAGATTTATTTATTTTATTTGAAACTCAGAGTTACACAGAGAGAGGAGAGGCAGAGAGAGAGAGAGAGAGAGAGAGAGAGGTCTTTCATTCACTGGTTCACTCCCCTGATGGCTGCACCCATCCAAAGCCAGGAGCCAGGTGCCAGGTGCTTCTCCTGGTCTCCCATGCGGGTGCAGGGCCCAAGCACTTGGGCCATCCTCCACTGCACTCCCAGGCCACAGCAGAGAGCTGGATCGCAAGTGGAACAGTGGGGATGCCGGCACTGCAGGTGGCAGCTGTCCCGTCTGTGCCACACCACACCGCTGGCCCCAGAAGTGACAGGTCTTTACAGGTTCTCTGTTAGGATCTGGGAGAAGGTAGATTTGAGCTATTTCACGGCCCATTGAGTTTCTGTTTTGTAAAGAAGGTAGCTTTTCATTTCAGTATCCTAGATTTGCTCTAAATATCCCTAATCTACCTCACCTGAAGTTAGTAACTGAGGTATGAGGACCATTTCATTAATGTACACTGAATTCAGAGCTTGAGGAAGTCTGTCATACAAAATCTACTACAAGTTACTAATGTGTTAGATTTTGAGAAATTTTTTCATTTATTTACTTACTTGAGAGAGACTTCCCATCTACAGGTTCATGCCCCAGATGTCCTCAAAAGACTGAACAGGGAGCTGGGGGCTTGGTCTGGGTCTGCTGTGTGGGTGGCAGGAACACGTCTACCTGAGCTGTCACTGCCTCCTCCCAGGTGCACACTAGCAGGAAGCTGCAATCAGAGTGGGATCAGGACTGGAACCTTGGGGCCTGCGCTCTGGCAGAGCAGGTGGGGCTGCCTATGCCATATGGGCACTGGTTCAAGTCCCAGCCACTCCACTTCCAATCCAGCTCTCTGTTGTTGCCTGGGAGGGTAGTGGAGGAAGCTCCAGGTCCTTGGGCCCCTGCACTCATGTGAGAGACCAGGAGGAAGCTTCTGGTTCCTGGCTGCAGCCTGATGAGCCCTGGTTGTTGCGACCATTTGGACAGTGACCCAGTGGATGGAGGATCTGTCTCTGTCTCTGTCTCTCTCTCTAGCTCTTCCTTTCAAATGAATAAATCTTTTTTTTTTTTTTAAGAAAGAAAAAAAAAAAAAACTGGAGCCCTTATATTGTGATCCAGCATATGGGCATCTCAGCCAGCATATTAATTCAGGCCAAATGCTTGCCCCAGACTTTTTAAAAAAATTTTTTTGATGTTAAAAATTACACATTATGCTTCAAAAAGTTCATGGAAAATGGAATTAAATGATATTTGTTTTGGTGCAAGGGTTTCTTGAAATTGGTGTATCTTCATAGCATAGTGTATCTTCATGAATGTTTGGAAGACCCTTCATATTCTACCCTGCTAGTGGGAGACTGAAGATTGAAGAGAACTGTATGCAGGAAGCAGACTTGGACCTGAGAAAATGTACATTGTCCTTCCGTGAACGACGTGCCGTAGAGTTGTGCGACTCAGTGGTCCTGTCTTGTCTTTATTAGTAGTAGAATGTGGTTCGCAGTTCAGAGTGTCAGTGTTTACACCTGTTACAAGCTCAGCGGCCTTCTAGGCGTTGCATATGTTGCAGTGCCTGGACTGGCATTTATCTCATGGTCAAGTGTTTCTGTGGCCTGACTCCCTCTCTACTGTCCCCCCCACCCCGCCACAGAAGCTAGTCCCAGGGGCCAAAGGACTGAACAAAGAAAGTCAGTTTTAATCTGGAAAATCTGAAAAAAGTTGTCCTAAAACTGTGTTCCTTTTTATCAGATGATCATACTATAGTGTAAGTATAACACATGTACTATACAAAGGTACGGCAGAAGATGGAATTTAAAAATGGGTCTATTGTGGTGCAAAGCATGTGAGATCCTTGCATAGTTTTTTCATGACCATGCGTTTTCCATGAACTTTTGAAGCCCCTCATTACAGTGGTGTTTGAACACAACATGACATGTTTAGTTTCTGTTCCAGTCAACTTTGAGTAGACGGCGACTGTGGTCATTTCTCCCCAGCTGGCCGCCTGCTCACTCCCCTGGTTAGTCCCCGCAGGCTCTCCCATGCCCTGAGCCTCTTTAGTGGCTGTGCACTGGGACAGTTGACAATCCAGATAACTCTCAAATCTATCTCCAGCCATTCTTTTTTGTTTCTTAGCTTTTTTTTTTTTTTTTTTTAAACTTGTATACCTCCGTGGGGCATAGTGCAGTATTTCAACACTTGCAGTCAGCATCCAACCTCCCCACCCTCTGCCTTGGTGTTTGGGGCCTCCTGGGGGAGGGTGGGGGGCAGGTTCTTCGCATGGGTTGGACAGCTTACGGTGGTTCATAGTCACCTGCCGTGCTGGAGAGACTAGAACTGTGCCTCCTCTCTGGCCAGCTTTATCCAGCCTCCATCTCCCCTCCCCTGTCTTCCCAGTATCCAAGAATCACAACTCTAAGGTCAGACATAAGGCTTTCATATGTGAGGGAGAGCATGCAGTTTGTCTTTGCATGTTTGTCTGATTTCACCTAACATGATGATCTCCTGCAAACATCAGGATTTCATTTTCTGACTGAATAATACTTTATTTTGTGTGTATGCCCCATTTTAAAGATCTGTTCACCCATTGATCGGCATCTGGGAGATTCCCTAGCTTGGCTCTTGCGGAGTGCTGCAGTGGACACGAGAGTGCAGGTGTCTGATCGGCAGCCTCATTTCCTCCAGACACGTGCTCAGAGTGGAGATCCGCCACGGATGGCCCGTCTGCCTTGGTTTCCCAGGCACCTCCTTCCTGTGTCCGTAGTGGCTGCCGTTCTTGACCGCCCTCAGAAACCCACAGTTTCAGAGAAGCAGTGGCACTTAAGAGCAAAGTGTGGGGAGTGGGCGAGTGAGTGGGTGGCACAGCGTTCAAGATACCCCTTGCATCCCATATCACGGTGCCTGGGGTTGAGTCTTGGCTCCGCCTCAGATTTCCTCCTGCTTCCAGTGTGTACCCGGGGAGGAAACAGGTGATGGGTTGAACACTTGGGTCTGTGCCATCTATGTGGGAGACGCAGATGGAGTTCCAGGCTCCTGGTCTAAACTTAGCGGTTGTGGGCATTTGGAAAATAAAACAAGGGATAGGAGCTCTGTCTTTGTGCCTCTCTCTTGGTTTTTCAAATGAATAAATAATTAAAAGTAAGCCTGTCTTAGCTTCATTACTGATTTTTTTGCTGGTTATCGGCCTGAGTTGCTGACATCTGTCTTTATTCTGTGTTACAGTGAGTGGTACTGATTCCGAGTATCTTTATATTTTGTTTACCACTGGTAATTTATGATGCCATCAGGGCTGCTTTAATAAAGATGCATTATATCCAGAATTGGAGTGTGTAAAAGAGTGTGTTAGAGCCGTGCGTGCTGGGGTTGGGGGGTGCAAGGTGTGTGCGCCCGCCAGCCCGCCTGGGGTCTCAGCCTGCCCTTCATCCCAGTGAAGCCCATTGCTTGTTCTCCACTTTGCTGCTTGCTTGCTCATTATGTTTCATCTTCTCTTCATTTCCCACTTCTCCTACCCCCTCCAAAGCACCTGTTCGGGTGCACTGCAGTGTGTTCTTGCAGAAATGCACTTATGTCCTGCCTTTATTACCCTGGCCTCGTGTTCCGACACAGCGGAGTGAGATTTTAGCATGACTACGGTGGCACCAGAAAGCCATGGGGAAAGCCTGGGACGGTCGAGTAAGTGGTGGAGGGAGAACAGCTCATCCGTGGAGGCACAGGAAGCTGAATTCCCACCCAGCACCGCCTGCGAGGGTGAGAGGTCGTGAAAGGGGACACTGAGGCTGTGTGGCCCACGGCCGTGCAGGGCTTGGGTGGGAAACTGAATGCTGTGCTCCGTGAGCCGGGCGTCTCCTTTCCCTTCTACCCTGGCACCGAGTGTGCGGCTGTGTGTGCCGTGGGGAGGGGCTGCCCGGCCCGGCTCCCGCGTGCCGTCTCGGCAGAAGGCAGGCTGCTGCTGACAGGGCTGCCCCATTTACTCAGCCGTGTCTTCAGCAGTGTGCACGTGACAGCTCCCCCCTTTCCTCCGCAGAGTCGTCGAGGTGGTGGTGAACAATGGGAACTCCCTCTTCTCTCGCTCCCCTCCCATAAAGTGTTACAATAGGTAGGGTGGGAAAGAATCTGCATGTAAAAGACAGTCTGGAGAGGGCTGGATGGCACGTGTGTCAGGGCTGTGGGTCACATGGTCTCCTTGACCACCATGCAGCTCAGCCATATGCAGCTCAGCCAGATTCGGTACCCAGAGGAGGCATCCTAGGCGTGTTCTAGCAACGCTTTATTTACCAACACGGGTACTTTACATCTATCATTCAACATAAAAATCAGACATGCAAATCGCATGTCACAAAGTAATCGTTTTTCTTTAGATGTTTCCCTGCAAACTTAAAAACTCTAGGTAGTGTGGGCCTGATTCAGCTCCACGGTGGTCGCCGTTTGCCGGCTCCTGCTCCAGAGCGATCCTCGGGCAGCTGACATCTGAAAACCAGCGCTGCAGCGTGGCTGAAACACAGCTGTGTCGTGGTAGCAGGAACGCCCAGTACCTGGCAGGGAAGTAGTTCTCGGGTCCAGAGGGGACAGCTAAGTAAATGTCGAGTGTAAATCCAGTGCAGCGTTTGGCTTTTTGGTTTCATGTCTTTGTGGGTAGCAGGCATGGCCACTGGAGTGCCCAGGCTACACTTACTGTCTTGGGAGGGCCCATTCCAGATGACCTTGCTAAGAGATGAGAAATGCACGCTTCCTTTTTTGCTCTTTGAAGTAACTATATCTAGGTGTTTACTGCTTTTCCTTTTCAATGTATTTGATGAGTAAATAATTGTTCTCTTGAAATCCGCGGGGGCAGGGGCCCGGTGTGCTGGGGAGGTCAGACTGTTGGTCATGTTACTGCTCCCTTTAACAAGATGATAAGCCAGCTTCTGAAAAGGGGGTAACACAAAATTGTCATAGTTTCTTCCTTAAGTTTGTGTAGAGTAGGGAAGCATTGAAACAGGCTAAAAGGGAGGCCCTCGAAGGAGACGGGGTAGCGTTAGCATAGAGCCCCACTGGAGGCAGAGGGGCGGGTGTGGACACCCCTGGGACCTGGTGGGCCTTGAGTGCACGCGTGGTCTCCTGTGACTGGCCCCTCCCTTCACATAGTGCTCTCATGGTCCATCCGTGTGCTACCCCGAGTCAGCACTTCATTCCTTCTCATGGCTGAAGAATATTCCATTTTGGATAAGCCACATTTCGTTTCCGTTCGTCCTCTGATGGACGTTTGGCTATCGTGGCTAGTGCTGCTGTGAACATTCCTGTAGAGCGTTTTGTGGGATCACGTTTGTTTCTGCTGAGTATATACCCAGGGGTGGAATTGCTAGGTAAATGGTTTAACATTTTGAGGGACTACAAAACTGCTCTCCAGAGTGGCCGCATGCCATCCAGAAAGCACTTCCTGTTATCTGTGTATTCTAGTTCCTAGCTTGGCCACCCTAGTGGGTGTGCGTCACTGTCTCACTGTGGCTTTCTTTGCATTTTTCTGATGACTGATGACGTTGAGTTTATTTTCATGGGTTTGTTGGTCTGTTGAAACTTTTTTGGTTGTCTTTCTCCGTTATAAGAGCTCTCTGTTTCCCAGATAGAAGTTCCTTATCAGTTACATGATGTTCTGTGAGTTATGTTTTCATTTCTTGATGGTGTAATTCGCAGTACAAAATGGTGTGCCTTTTATTGAAGTTGAATTTACCTCATTTTTCTTGCATGCGTTTTGGAGTTGTAAAGAAATCAGTATCTAACCCAGAGTCACAGAGATTTACTCCTGTGTTGTCTTCTAAGGCTTTTATGGTTTTAATTTGTACATTTAGTTCAGTGGGCCATTTGCACTTAATGTGTGTGTGTGGTGTGAAGGAGTCCGCGTCCTTCTTCCCCATCGGCACATCTTATCCCAGCACCGCTCAGTAACAGGACTGCTCTTTCCTCGTGGTGCAGCCGTGGCTCCCTTGTCAGAAGAATCAGCCCTCATGTGCAGCTTTATTTCTGGGCTTTCAGTTCTGTTCCACTGATCTACATGTTTATCCTTGTGCTGGTCCCGTGCTGTCTTCATTTCTGAGCATTTGTAGTAAATTTTGAAATTGAGAAGTAGGAGTCCTCCAACTTTGTTCCTTTTCAAGATTGTCCCACCTGTTCTGGGTCCCTTGTATTTCTGTATGAATTTTGGGATCAGCTTATAAATTCTGTTTGAAAAAAATTAGCTGGGATTTTTATAGGGATTGTATTGTATAGGGCAGGTTAGTAAATATTCGCCTCTTACCAATATTATATTTTTGCCTCTTAATTTCTTTTAGATCTCATAGTTTCCAGTGTACATGTTTTGCACTTCTTTTGTTAAACGTATTCCTTTGTATTTTATGGAATTTTAAAAAATTGTATTCTCTGATTGGTTGTTGCCAATACCCAGATACAGTTGGTTGTACTATGTTGATTTTGTACTCTGTACTTAGTAATTCTGATAGTTCCTTTTTTAGTTAATTCCCTACGGTTTGTTCTGTGAGATTCCATCATCTGCCAGTACTGATGGTTTTACTGCTTTTCTGACCTGGTTGATGCCATTGTGTGAAGCGATGGAGGGTGGGCGTCATGGGTGGTGAGGATTCACAGAGCGCGGAGAGCAGGGCGAGGTTTGTTGAACGCACCGCAGGGAAGCAGCGGGCGAGTAGGCTGGGTGGGTGCTGGCTGTGCTGCAGTGTGGGCTGGGGTCTGAGGGCTGTCCACGTAACAGCAGTCCTCCTTAGTTAAGGTGCCTGTTGCCATGTGCCTGCTGGGGAGCAGCGGACAGGACAACCAGAGGCCATCCAGTACAACATGGACTACAGTCCAACGAGCATACGTCTGAGTGCAGTGTTTTGTTGGGGAGTTTTCTGTGGTCCACACGGTTTTCCCGAGTAGGTGGTGTGTGTCTCCGGGCGGAGCTGGGGAGCAGGAGCTCCACCAGATGCCTTTTATTGATGATGCTGCGTGTGGGTTGATAGTGTCTGTCTTGATGACGCCTAGCTGAGCAACTATGTTTAAGTTTTGTTTATTTTCATTTTATTTGAATTGCAGAGAGAGAGAGAGAGACCCCGATCTTTTGTCTGCTGCTTTACTCCCCAAATGCCCCCAACAGCCAGGGCAGGGCCAGGCTGAAGTCAGGACCCAGCAGCTCAGTCTGGGTATCCCGCGCGGATGGCAGGGACCAATGACTCAGCCATCAGCTGCGGCTTCCCTGGGGGTGCAGAGCAGGAAACGAACCAGAAGCGCCCCGTACCCCCAGTAAGGGATGTGCCTGCCCCCTATTGATTTTTTGTGTAAGGTTCATGTTTTTTGCCCTAAAGTATTTCTCTGCCCAAGGATTACAACGGTTTTTCTTGTGTTTTCTTGTAGACATTTTACTGTTTTCATTCTTAAAGATAAGTCTACTGTCTGTTTCTGTTCACAGTTGAGTTTTTGGGTTTATGTGCATATGGGAGTTGGTGGAGAGGGGCGGCTCTTGGTGACACAACTGCCTGTAACCCTTTAGGTGCCCGCCCTGCATAGTCTGCCCGTGCTCCCAGGAAGGCCATGCGGTGGTCCTGGGGAACACAGCCCTGCGACCCTCTGGTGGTCATGTGCTGGGGGCACCCAGCTTCCCCTTGGGGCAGAAGCCCCCCCCCCCCCCCGGTTCACAGCCCCCAGCATGCCTCGCCCTCCCACCCACAGGGACTGACTGAGGGCAGGGCGTTTGAGCTGAGCTGGAGTGGTCGGGACTCTGGCAGGGGCTTGAGGAGGGCTATTTTAAAAGTGACCCCTTTCCTGAGGCGGCTGTTACCTCTGTGAGTCCTAAGCTTCCTCTGTCTTTGCCAAGCCATTGGTGTGGAGAGCCTGTTGCAAAAGAAAGTCAACTCCCAAGTGAGGGGCTGGTGAGGAGCCAGGTATCCTCACCTACACTGATAGGCCTCCCTCGGGACCTGTAAACCTCACGGGCAGGGCTCTCCTGGAGTCCAGTACGCGGCTGTCTGCTCTGCTGGTGGACACCACAGGACAGGAACTTCCATGTGACGTGGGGACAGGGAGCTCCCTACAGGTGTTTAGAAAGCTAGGGAATTCCAGGAAACACCCGGGATGCTGCTAGTGCCTTCGTGGGGGACTGCATTGACGTCCCACGCTCACATCCTAGTTAACTGGGAAGTGTATATTTAAGTGGCTACATTCAGCAGATACACGATTCGTTATTCAATCAAGCAGCTCCTTGAAGAGACTGTGTAGAGGAATGAAATGTCTACAGAAGTTGCACATTTATGAAAGCTGGTTGTCTCCCCTGACAAGTTTCCAGTTTTAATTATTTTGTGAGATTATACATTTGAAATTATTATTTTTAAAGATTTACTTATTTATTTATTTGAAAGGCAGAGAGAGAGCAAGCGAGCGAGCGAGCTCTTCCATCTGATGGTTCACTCCACAAATGGTCACAGTGGCCAGAGTTGGGCCGATCTGAAGCCAGGAGCCTGGAGCTTCTCCCTGGTCTCCCATGTGGGTGCAGGGGCCCAAGCGCGTGGGCCATCTTCTTCTGCTTTCCCAGGCCCATCAGCAGGGAGCTGGACTGGAGGTGGAGCATCTGGGACCTGAACCAGCGCCCGTCTGGGAAGCTGGTGTCCCGGGCGGCAGCTCTACCTGCCGTGCCACAGCGCCAGCCCAAGCCCTATTTCCTGCACTTGTAGCACTTGGCACTTGTAGCCTTAAAAGTCACCGTGAACGTGCAGCTGGTATTTCAGGGTTGAGAGGCGTTTTCCTTGGTAAAGCTTCAGTTCCACAGGGTTCATTTCGGCGAGGTGTAGGATACCGTTAGCCATGTTCTCCAGGCTAGGAAACCAAGGAGACCGCATTTCCCCCTCCACGTGGTTGGCTAGGTCCTGTCACAGCAGTGCGCTGTGAAGGCGCTGTAACTTTTCTCTAAACAGATTTCCGGGAAGCCAGACGTGAAAGGCATTAAAGCCTCCCTCCCCGTCTGGAGTGGGGCCGGGAAGTCATGGCCGCATAGCATGGCATCGTTTTCCTACTACGGTGCCCCGGCCCCAGCGCTGTGAGAGCAGCAGACTCCTGCTAAGTCTGTAGCCGGTTCTGACTTCGCCTTCACCCTTTCTCCTGCCACTGATGCTCAGAAAAGCCCCTTCGGCTCTCACGTGGCCCAGTCTTCTGAAGAACATCCCTCTCTGTGCCGTTCCAGTGGGAGCTCCTCCCGGATTGCTGTGGGCCCTGACAGATGAGCACTTCCGGAAAGTGAGAAGGGTGTTTGGCGGTAAGGAGAGAATCAGAAAGTGAAGGTCAGGTTTCAGGAAGGCAGGACTGTCGTCCCGGGCGAGGCTGACGGAGAACATGGGGAATGGCATTTAATCTGGGGCCTTTCCAGAGAGCGTCTGCTGTGGACGGCTGGGGTCCGGTGGGCACACGGGGCCTGCTGAAGGGTCTGGGGAGGGGGCGAAGCCCAGCACGAGGGCGTGGAAGGCAGAGGCTGCCCAGTGTCTTTTTTTTTTTTTTAAGATTTATTTATTTATTTATTTATTTGAAAGGCAGAGTTACCGAGAGGCAGAGAGAGAAGTCTTCCATCTGATGCTGGTTCACTCCCCCAAATGGCTGCAACGGCTGGAGCTGGGCCCATCAGAAGTCAGGAGCTTCTTCCAGGTCTTCCATGCGGTGCAGGGGCCCAAGCATTTCGCACATATTCCACTGCTTTCCCAGACCATAGCACAGAGCTGGATCGGAAGTGGAGCAGCCAGGACTCGATCCAGTGCCCATATGGGATGCTGGCACTGCAGGCGGCGGCTTTGCCTGCTGTGCACAGCGTTGGCCCCGGCCCAGTGTCTTGAAGGGGCACAGGTGTCTAGGAATGTGTTCCAGGCATTAGTATCTGTTGTCGTCGTTTTCTTCCTGCGCGGGAAAGCCTGAGGTTTCTGTAACCAGTTGTTAGATCCCTTGATAAACTAAGATCATGTGTTTTTCTTGGAAAGCAGCACACTTACTTGTGAAACGAAAGGGGAAGAGAAGAATGAAGATAGAGGTTTTCACGTGAGGAGAGGTGAAGTTTGAGGGCGTGGGGATACCAGGATGTGTGAAAAAGGCCTTCCTGGGGAACAACCCGTTCAGCACTCTGAGATGTTACTTCCAAAACCCGCACTTCGGGGCGCCTGTCCTACCGGACAGGTGCACCTGCCGAGTCACTGTGGTGACTTTATTTAGGAAATGGAGGGAAACCTGCCCCTTGAGGGACTCGTGGCAGCCGGCAGCGGGCAGGACTTGCTGTGGTTTGGAGGCACTCTCTGGGCTCTGCCGCCCCGTGGACCTGTCACACCTGTGGAAACCCTGGGCATTGTCTGCCCCTCTCGGGAAGCAGTCGGAGTGGCAGAGGTGCAGGCAGGCCGTGAGAGGGTGGCAGTGGCCTTGCCCGGGCTCTTTTGCAAGGCTAGAAGCCTGAGGAACAGGGTTGTGAGGGTCTGGGCCACAGTTCACAGTAGTAAGTTTTTTGTGTTTGTTTTGTTTTTAAAGAGTTTATTTGTTTATGTGAGAGGTAAAGTTATAGACAGAGAGGGAGAGACAGACAGAGGCCTTCCATCTGCTGGTTCACTCCCCAGATGGCTACAACAGCTGGAGCTGGGCCTGTCTGAAGCCAGGAGCTTCCTCCTGGTCTCCCACACAGGGGCAGGGGCCCAAGGACTTGGGCCATCTTCCACTGCTTTCCCAGGCCACAGCCGAGAGCTGGCTCGGAAGAGGAGCAGCTGGGACTCGAACCAGCACCCGTATGGGATGCCAGCACCGCAGGCGGAGGATTAACCAGCGCTGGCCCCCAGTAGTAAGTTCAGATTTGAGCACATGGCTGGCTGGAATGGCATGGACGTTGAAAGAAATTACCATTTGATTAACATCAGCTTTTTATAGAAGGAAGACAATTTTTACCACAAGATATGAACTTGGTATCGAAACAAAGGTCAGGGGCAGGTGCTGTGGTGTAGTAAGCTAAGCCTCTGCCTGCAGTGCCGATCCCATATGGGTGCCAGTTCAAGTCCCAGCTGCCTCAATACCGATCCACTTCCCTGTTGATGGCCTGGGAAAGCCCAAGTGCTTGGGCCTCTGCACCCGTGTGGGAGAGCTGCAGGAAGCTCCTGGCTCCTGGTTTCCGTCTGGCCTGGTTCCAGCCATCGCAGCCATTTGTGGAATGAAGCAGAGGATGGAAGACCTCTCTTTCTTTTCTATTTTTTTATTTGAGAGGTAGAGTTACAGACAGAGTCAGAGAGGTGGGTCCTCCCTCTGCTGGCTCACTCCCCACATGGCCGCAATTTGTGGAACATGCGGTGTTTATTGCTCTCCCCTGCTCCTAGCGCTGCACCAGCTCATTTGGGAAATGTTGTGTAGATGCACGTCCTGCCTGCTCCCCACGTGTGACAGTGAAAGAGCTCCTCGTGCTTGAAGCTCGGGCTGTCTCTGTGAGAGGAGAAGGAACAGGGTGGCCCCAGGGGCCCACTTCTTTAGTCAAAAATGTGCTCATTAAAAGATGCTATTTTTATTTATTGGAGAGGCAGATGCACATTCAGACAGATGCACTTCTCAGGTGCCGCAGCAGAGGCTGCACCAGGCTGAGGCCAACAGTCTTAGAATTCCTGTCGTCCAGCTCTGCTATGGCCGGGAAAGCAGTGCAGGATGGCCCAAGTGCTTGGGCCCTGCACCCGCATGGGAGACCCAGAAGAGGCTCCTGGATCCTGGCTTCCGAGTGGCCCAGCTCCGGCTGATGCGGCAATTTGGGGAGTGAACCAGCAGATGGAAGACCTTTCTCTCTCTCTCTGTTTCTCTGCCTCTCTGTTAACTCTGCCTTTCAAATAAATAAAGAAATATTAAAAAAAAAAAATTTCAGGCCAGCGCCGTGGCTCAACAGGCTAATCCTCTGCCTTGCGGCGCCGGCACACCGGGTTCTAGTCCCGGTCGGGGCGCCAGATTCTGTCCCAGTTGCCCCTCTTCCAGGCCAGCTCTCTGCTGTGGCCCGGGAGTGCAGTGGAGGATGGCCCAGGTGCTTGGGCCCTGCACCTCATGGGAGACCAGGAAAAGCACCTGGCACCTGGCTTCTGTCATCAGATGAGCGCGGTGCGCCAGCCGCAGCGCACCGACCACGGTGGCCATTGGAGGGTGAACCAACGGCAAAGGAAGGCCTTTCTCTCTGTCTCTTTGTCTCTCTCTCTCACTGTCTACTCTGCCTGTCAAAAAAAAAAAAATATTCACATGGGTGGCAGGGACCCAAGTACTCGAGTCATCACCCACTGCCTCCCTGATGTGCGTTAACAGGAAGCCGGAATCGGAAGTGGAGCTGGGACTTGAACCAGGAGCTCTGATAAGGGTTGTGGGTGTCCAAGCAGCAGCTTAAGCAGTGTGCTGAATGGGGGTCCGTTCCTAAGCCTCAGTGGGCCTGTCTCCTGTGTATGAATGTGTTAGAGAACGCAGTCTTGTAGCTTAGTCGTTCCTTGTCGGACCTCCTCTTAGCTGGTAGTTTTTGTGAGTAGGCACTAGATTTTACCGTTTTTGTGTATCTCATTAGAATTTTGCCAGTGGAGCCTGGTGTTGCAGGGTAGTGGGTTAAGCTGCCGCTGTAGTGCCAGCATCCCATATGGGCGCCAGTTCGAGACCCGGCTGCTCCAGTCCTGATGCAGCTCCTGCTAATGAGGCTGGGAGAGCAGCCCCTGCACCCACGTGGGAGACCCAGAAGAGGCCCCCGCTCCTGGCTTTGGCCTGGCCCTACCCTGGCTATTGCAGCTATTGGGGAGTGAACCAGCAGGTGGAAGATTGATTGATCTCTGTCTCTTTGCTCACTCTCTCTAACTCTGCCTTTCAAATAAATAAAAAATGAATCTTAAAAAAAAGGCCAGCGCCATGGCTCACTAGGCTAATCCTCCGCCTGCGGCGCTGACACAACGGGTTCTAGTCCCAGTCGGGGCGCTGGATTCTGTCCCGGTCGCTCCTCTTCCAGGCCAGCTCTCTGCTGTGCCCAGGAGTGCAGTGGAGGATGGCCCAAGTGCTTGGGCCCTGCACCCCATGGGAGACCAGGAGAAGCACCTGGCTCCTGCCTTGACCAACAGCAAAGGAAGACCTTTCTCTCTGTCTCTATCTCTGTCTCTCACTGTCCACTCTGCTGTCAAAAAAAAAGAAAAGAAAAGAAGAAGAAGAAGGTTGCCACTGGTGTTAGGTGAGCAAAGAGGATTCCTGATTTCTGCTAATACCAGTTACCTCCCTGTGAACACCCTGGCCAAACGGGGCCCTGCGCCGGCTGTGGCTCAGCCTGTCTTCCTGAGACCAGACCTGGCCTGGTTGGAGGGGAGGAGGTAGTGCTTCATCCATGCCTCGCTTTTCGTCTCTTCCCGGGCAGTAATGTGCCCTGCAGCTGCCCTTTGACTCTTTTTTTTTTTTTTTTTTTTTTTGGACAGAGTGGACAGTGAGAGACAGAGACAGAGACAGAGAGAAAGGTCTTCCTTTGTCCATTGGTTCACTCCCCAATGGCTGCCATGGCCGGCACGCTGGAGCTGGCACACCACACTGATCTGAAGGCAGGAGCCAGGTGCTTCTCCTGGTCTCCCATGCCCGTGCAGGGTTCAAGGACCTGGGCCTTCCTCCACTGCACTCCTGGGCCACAGCAGAGAGCTGGCCTGGAAGAGGGGCAACCGGGACAGAATCCGGCACCCCGACCGGGACTAGAACCCGGGGTGCCGACACTGCAGCTGGGGATTAGCCTAGTGAGCCATGGCGCCGGCCACCTTTGACTCTTGTGAAGTCTTGTCTTGGCTCCTTAGGGTGGGCAGGAGGCAGGGCCATCTCCCTGTCTCTTACCCTGACCGACACGCGTGCTGATGGCCAGAGCGGTCTGTGACTGCCAGCTGCCTCACCCGGACACGTGAACCAAGGGCAGCTTCGTTCTCTAGAGTGGGCTTTGCCTGCAAAGCAAAGGTTTCAGTCTCATCCTCGTGCGACCTTAGGGCGATGGGGTTTCTTTTATTTTATACTCTCACTCTTCCGTCCCCGTCGGCCCCTGCTGCAGACCCCACTGGAGGCCTGCATTCCGGCCTTTGGAGGAGGCAGCCCAGGGCCGTGTGTGGTTCCCGCGCCGCAGTGTCAGCGTGTAGGGTGTCTGGGCGTGCAGGGTGGCCGAGACCGGCACCGCTGAAGGAGAAGCTGTGTGCTCTACTCGGGGCACGCGCTGGCCAGCCTGCACTCACAGCTGTCTGCCCCGGCTCCTGGGGCGCGCTCTCCCTTGGCTGGCCCGAGATGAACGTTCTGTCCCCTGCTCAGGTTTCCGTTTGACCTGTGCTGCAGCCAGTGCTCCAGGGCTGGCGAGTGCACCTCACCCACCTACCTCTCGCCAAACAGATCTCCAGTGCTCTTTTCAGCAGTGTCTTGGCCGCTGTGCCTCCTGGCGGCTGGCTGTGCTGCT
Source organism: Sylvilagus floridanus (assembly GCA_949820135.1). NCBI lineage: Eukaryota > Metazoa > Chordata > Mammalia > Lagomorpha > Leporidae > Sylvilagus > Sylvilagus floridanus. The sequence goes on from OX463244.1 coordinate 166,882,418, forward strand.
CGCCTTTAAAGTGCACGTCGTCGGCGGTGCCTTCCGCGGACAGCGCAGCGCGGTGTGACGCCCGCCGTTTCGGGGGGGCCCGGGAGGTACATTGCGTTGGCAGTCATCGTACCTCATGCCCGAGTGGTATTCCTGGTCCCTGCTTGTGAATTTAAAATTTGTGATCCTGGTTCTTTTTTATTTAAATAGCAGTAGGGTTGATATATTAGAAATCTTCATCTGCGCATAGACTTTTAAAAAAAAAGTATTTTCATTTTATTCAAAAGGCAGGAAGAGAGAAAAAGAGATCTTATATCCGTTGGCTCATTCGTCCATGCTAGCAACAGCCAGGCCCGGACAATGCTGGGAGCCCTCTATGAGATGCTGGCATCGCAGATTTATTGGCTTTATCTGCTGTGCCACAACACTGGCCCCAGTAAACATCTTAAAGTTTTATTTTATTTGAAAGGCTGAGACATAGAGGAAGGTCTTCCATCTACTAGTTGATTCCCTAAATGACCACAACTGCCAGGGCAGGGTCCTGCCCACGCCAGAAGCCAGAGCAGTCTGCTCTCCTGCATGGTTCGCAGGGACCCAGTACTCGAGCTGCCTCCCTGGGAGGACATTAGCAGGATGCTGGGTCATACGGCAGCTGGGTGCCGGGGCCGGCACAGCATCCCATGGGCACTGGTTCAAGTCCTGGCTGTTCCACTTCAATCCAGCTCTCTGCTAATGCATCTGGGAAAGCAGCTGAAGATGGCCCAAGTGCTTGGGCCCCTGCACGCACATGGGAGACCCAGATGAAGCTCCTGGCCGTGGCCTGGCCCGGCCCCAGCTATTGCAGACATTTGGGGAGTGAACCAGCTGGTGGAAGACCTCTCTCTGTCTTTCTCCCTCTCTGTAACTCTGCCTTTCAAATAAATAAAATCTTACAAAGCAGCTGGGCAGCAGGGGGTGGTAAGTCAGGACTTGAACCTGGCCCCCTGAAATGGGATGCAGGATTCCAGGCAGCGACTAAACCACCGCGCACATAGCTGCCCCAAGTAAACTTATCTTTCAGTTCCATTTTTCACATGAACTTTGAAGTACCCTCGTATTCACTTCACTTAAATGTATTTCCTTCCATTATATTTATCACTTTATTTTCTATGAACCATAAACTCATTTACATAGTGTTTTTTAAATATTAAACCTTATTTTTGGCCTCTTAAAAAACTTTATTTACTTGAGAGGCAGAATGACAGAGAAAGAGCAAGAGAGACAGACGAGTTCTTACATTGACTGGCTCACTGCCCGAATGGCCGCACAGCTAGGGCCGGACCAGGCCAGGGCCAGGGTCCTGGCACTCCATCTGGGTCTCCCACACGGTGGCTGGGCCCAAGCTAGGGCCGGACCAGGCCAGGGCCAGGGTCCTGGCACTCCATCTGGGTCTCCAGCACGGTGGCTGGGCCCCCCACACGGTGACTGGGCCCAAGCTAGGGCTGGACCAGGCACTCCATCTGGGCTCCCACACGGCGGCTGGGCCCAGCACTTGCACCTCTGAGGGTGCACTAACGGGAAGCTGGGTTGGAAGTAGAGAGCTGGGAGTGCAGCCGGCGATGGATAAGGGATATGCGCATTCCACGTGGCAGCGGACCTGCTGTGCTGCAGCGCTTGCCTCTGATCTTGTAACTCTTGAAATACAACTCGGCAGGACCTCAGATAGCATGTGCACTGTATTTTTAAACTGTTGCATATGACAGCAAGTAAATCAAATTATGTTTATAACAGCGAACATTTTCTGAACTAAAATCAAGGCCCACGGTTTGATCTTTCTTGGAGTGTTACATTAAACATACAAGGCTATACACTTAAAGTCTGATTTTATTTATTTCACAAATTATGACTTTACTAAGTGCTACGTGGTAGATCTTGGAATCCTGCTTGGGATGTCTGGTTAACCATGGTCCAGGGAGAGTGGGCAGACCCGGGGGCGGGGAGGGGCTTCCTTGCGGCTCCTTAAGGGTTGAATGTCGAGGTCTAGTTGCCTGTTGGTGCTCCCAGAGGCTCTGCGCTGCACTGGTGGGTCCCCAGCCCCCAGCAGAGCGAGCACGATGCACTCAGACCCCTCAGAGGCCGTTCTGTTCCCCCTGCCGCCGCCCTCGTCCAGGTGTGAGCCTCCTGCCTTGGCAGCGAGGCGCCGCCTCACGCTGGAAGTTGCACGGAGCCTCTTATGTCTAAAGAGGTTGATGTGTTCGGTTTTCCATTTCTTACGGCAATGATAGTTCTTTGCTGCTTCACTCCCGTGGGCAATGTAAAGATAGTGTTCTGGGCTGGACATTTGGCTTAGCTGTTAAGGCACCCAGAGTGGACTGGGTTTGATTCGGCTCCTGACTCCAGCTTCCTGCTAATACAGACCCTGTGAAACAGTGATGACGGTTCAAGTTCCTGGTTTCCCTCACCTACCTAGCAGGCCTGGATGGCATTCCCAGCTCCTAGCTTTGGCTCCAAGTGTGGCTGCTGGGGACATTTGGAGAGTGAACTGGCAGATGAGAGCTATTGCAGGGGGCTTATCTTTCTCTCTGCCTTTGAGAGAGAGAGAAAAAAATATGTGATGCTCTTAAAAATATATAAATCATTTAGTGGTCGTTTCAAGTGCTGTGGTCTCTTTTTCATTTAGTCTTTCCCAGCTCCATCTGTTATGCTGTTTCTGTAGGAGACATCTATCTCAGTACCAAACGTGTTTGCTCGCCTCCATCCACTGAAAAAACAAAACCAAACCCACTGAGTCTTTAGCATAACTTAGGTGCTTTCATACTGTGAAACATTGCAATTCTTCTTAGAAGAAATCACCGTGTCTTGTCTGCTCCTTGGTTCTGTTACTTAGTTTGCACTGGGCTGTGTGCAGTGCAGTGGGCACTGAGCTCTATCTAAGGACTCCATGGCAGGCTGCTATTAAAGGTTGGTTTCTGGGAACCAGGGGCTGATGAAAGAGTAGTATGGAGGGGACTTGAGTTGCTGGAAAGAGCTGTCACAGGCTGGCAGGCTGTGAGGTTTCATCTTTATTTTCCTTTCCAATTTCTGTTTTTATTAAAACTCTACACCTACATGGTTCAGAGAGTGGGACATTGCTTTTTAGATTTGTTACCTTGCCCACACTTGGCTCCTTTTGCAGCTGGTGATGTTGCCGTTTCTCTGGTCCTGGTACCATCCCCATGACTGGATGTTTCAGTCTGGCAGCGTGCTGGGGAGGATGCAGGTACTTCCCGCGCAGACTCAGCCCCCTCCACACGGTGGTGGGGTTTAAATCAGCACTCACTGTGGCACTGGTCACTTAGCACTTCCCTGGAGACAGCCCACCGCCTTCTCTGCTGTTCCCCTCCGCTCTGTCCTTCTCTGCCCCATAGTCCTCGACCCCAGACCCTTTCCCAGGTGTCTAAACCTCAGGAAACAGAGATGCGCTGGTTTTCATGGTGAATTTTATCTTTTTTGAGGCTGATTGGGGGTTTTAATTATTTTATCTGAAAAGAGAGTTACAAAGAGAAAGGGAGAGAGAGCTGGGCCTGGGCCAGGCGAAAGCCAGGAGCCAGGAACTCCAGGGGGCGGCAGAGGCCCAAGCATTCGGGCCATCTTCTGTTGCTTTCCTGGGTGCGTGAGCAGGGAGCGGATCAGAAGTGGAGCAGCTGGGACTGCAACTGGCACCCGTGTGGGATGCAGGCCATGCAGGGGCGGCTGGGCCTGCTGCACCACAGCGCCGGCCCTGTCAGGGACTTGCTGGCTAGTTCCGAGTTAGGCTGCCTGCAGTCTGTCCGCAGCTGCCAGGTGTCTTCCTGGGGCATTCTGTTTGCACTCTTCGTTGACTTTTTATTTCTTTTTTTCTTACGTACATCCTTGTTTTGTAGAGCACACCCCCCAATGACTGGTTGAAAAGTGATTCTTGGGAAATGAATGTTTAGAGAGCTCAGATGCATGAACAGATTCCTGTGCTCCCAGGCTCGGTTGTGAGCTCGTCTGGGTGTGGATCTGTGTGGGACGTTTCTGAGGACACTGCCCTGATGCCTTGCTTCCTGCTGCACCCGCGGCCGCCACGCGCAGCGGCTGGGAGTGGGTCCTGCCTGTCGCCTCTCCCCGTGGGGTCTGTGTGACCTCCTCCTCCCCGCGGCCGCCACGCGCAGCGGCTGGGAGTGGGTCCTGCCTGTCGCCTCTCCCCGTGGGGTCTGTGTGACCTCCTCCTCCCCGCGGCCGCCACGCGCAGCGGCTGGGAGTGGGTCCTGCCTGTCGCCTCTCCCCGTGGGGTCTGTGTGACCTCCTCCTCTCCACGTACCCCTGGCATCACTCTTGTTCCCATCTTGGGCCTGTGCATGGTCCTGTAATTTCTATGACTTTTCGACTTTTTATCTATCTCTGTTTGACTTTCTTGGGAGGTTTCATTGAGCTTTTGAGACCTTTTTTGCTTGCTTTTATTTCCAGTTTCCAAAAGCTACTTTTTCTTCCCCGAATGTTTTGTTTTAGCCTTATTTTTGTTGCGTCCGCACAGTGTATTTTCTGTCTCCCTGGGTATTAATGCATTGATTTTGAAATTTTCTTCCCTCTATCGTTTATGTTTTCTGTAGCTGACAGTCTTCTAGTTTGCTTTCCGTGTTAGATAGGAACTGTGGCCCGGGTCATCTCGTGCTCGGGAGATGCAGGTCTTCCCCTGGGCTGCTCGTGGTCCCCAGAGGGGACTGCCTGGGTGTGAAGGCCAGGTTGCGTCCTGGAAGCTGGTGGAGGGAGGCAGCGGGGGCCTGTGTCCTTGTCTGTCAAGAAGTTCATTCCCAGCACAGCGCCTTGCCCTCGTCTGTTAATGACCCCTGGCACAGACCCTCTGTTTGAAACCATGCAGAAAACAAGCTTCTGTCTGGGAGGGTTTCTGCTGCTGTCTAAGAGAGCGGTGCGAACTTTGCAGCTCAGAACAGCGCACGTACCGGGAACTCTCACAGTTAGCATGGGCCAGAAGCCGGGGGCAGTCCTGAGTCCTGCATCAGGCTCCCCCGGGCCGCAGCCCAGGAGTTGGCTGCTGGCCTGTGTCCTCTGTGGCTTGCCCTGGCTCACGCAGTTGTTGGCAGGATTCAGATCTTTACAGCTGTGGGGCGGAGGCCTGCAGCTCCTAGAGGCCACCTGCCCCTCTCTAGTCTTGGAGACTCCCCCGTCACTGTGTGAAAGAACCTCCCCTGGGCTGGGGAGCAGAGCCCCATCCCCTGTGTCACGTTCTGTCTGCGAGAAGTCACAGCCTCCGTCCAGACGCGGCGAGTAGAGCTCTCACGGCCCCGATTTTTTTTTTTTTTTAATTTTATTTAATGAACATAAACTTCCAAAGTACAGCTTATGGATTACAATAGCTCCCCCCCCCCCATAACTTCCCTCCCACCCACAACACTCCCCTCTCCCACTCCCTCTCCCCTTCCATTCACATCAAGATTAATTTTCAATTATCTTTATATACAGGAGATCAATTTAGTATATATTAAGTAAAGATTTCAACAATTTGCACCCACACAGAAACACAAAGTGTAAAATACTATTTGAGCACTAGTTATAGCATTAATTAAACACCTAAAAATAGTTGTGTATTAATTACAGAGTTCAACCAATAGTTTTAAGTAGAACATAAAAAATACTAAAAGGGTAAAGTATTAAGTTCTTTTTTTCTTTTTTTGTTATATATTTTTATTTAATAAATGTGAATTTACAAAGTGCAACTTTTGTATTGTTGTGGCTCCCCCCCAACCTCCCTCCCTCCTGCAGCCCTCCCTCTCCCACTCCCTCTCCCATCCCACCCTTCATCAAGTTTCATTTTCAATTACCTTCATATACTGAAGATCAACTTAGTATATACTAAGCAAGGATTTCAACAGGCTGCGCTCACACAACCGCACAAGGTACAGGTTATTGTTCGACTAGTAGTGTTTTTAAGTTTCATAGTAAAAACACATAAAGGACAGAGATCCTACGTGGGGAGCATGTACCCTGTGACTCCCGTTGTTGATTTAACAAATGGCACTCTTAATTTATGACGTCAGCAATCACCCGAGACTCTTGCCATGAGCTGTCTAGGCTATGGAAGCCCCTTGAGTTCACCAACTCTGAACTTGTTTAGTCAAGGCTGTATCACAGTGGAGGTTCCTTCCTCCCTTCAGAGAAAGGCGCCTCTCTCCTTGATGGCCTGTTCCTTCTGCTGGGGTCTTGTTCACCAGGATCTTTCATATAGATTTTTTGCCACTGTGTCATGCCTTTCCATGCCTGTGAGACTCTCATGGACCTTTTAGCCAGATCCGAATGTCCCAAGGGTTGATTCTGAGGCAGGAGTGCTGTTTTGGGCGTTTGCCATTCTATGAGTCTGCTGTGTGTCCTGCTTCCCCCGCAGGATCATTCTCTCCCTTTTAATTCTATTCTTCATTGTTTGCTTACACTGGTCTTATTTGTGAAATCTCTTCGACACATACCCTATCTTTTGGATCAGTTGTGTACTTATACTTATCACTTTACCAAGTGCGCTGGCATTGGTACCTGCCTCCTTGGTAAGATTGAGTTGAAATCCCCTGGCACATTTCTAGTTCCACCATTGGAATTAAGTCCGAGTGAGCATGTGCCGACCTGTATACCTCCTCCCTCTCTTACTCCCTCTCCTATGTTTAACAGAGATCACTTTTCTGTTGATTTTAAACGCCTAAGAATGGTGGTGCATTGATTACAGAGTTCAACCAGTGGCCTTACGTAGAACAAACAGAGCAGCAACAACAACAAAAATACTAGAAGGAATAAAATAGTAAGTTGTTCCTCAACAGTCTAGACAAGGGCTGATCATGTCATTGTCTCTCATAGTGTCCAGTTCTCTTCATTGGGTATCATTTTAGATGCTCATTTAGTTGCCATTGATCAGGGAGAACATACGCTATTTGTCCCTTTTGAACTGGCTTATGTCACTCAGCCTGATGTTTTCCAGCTTCCTCCATTTTGTTGTAAATGCCTGGATTTCATTGTTTTTTACTGCTGTATAGTGTTCCATAGAGGACATATCCCATAGTTTCTTTATCCAGTCATCCGTTGATGGACATTTAGGTTGATTCCATGTCTTAGCTGTTGTGAATTGAGCTGCAACAAACGTTGAGGTGCAAATGGCTCTTTTTTTCTCCCCTTTAATTCTATTTGGGTAAATTCCAAGGAGTGGGATGGCTGGGTCCTGTGGTAGTGCTACATTCAGGTTTCTGGACTCTCCAAACTGTCTTCCATAGTGACGGCCCAATTTCACTGCTGCTTATGCTCCCTGTTGACCAGTTTCCACCCTCCAAAGGTTGCCCCGCCTCTCCCACCCTCCAGGGCAAGAGAATTCCTGACTGGGGGCTTCTGTGGCAGATAGGGACTCAGCCGTGGCCTCCTTTACAGCTGGTTCAGGCTTCATGTTGCGTAGATCCATCAAGAACCTTTACCACTTGTCTGTTCGCCCTCTGGCCTCAACACTCATGTTACCAGTGTCTCCTTTTATGTTCTTGTCTTCGGAGGTTTATGCCTTAAAGAAACATCTCTGGGGCCAGCATTGTGGCACAGCAGGCTAAGCTGCCACGTCCCGCACTAGAGCGCCAGTTTGAGTCCCAGCTGCTCAACTTCCGGTGCAGCTGCCTGCTAATGTGCCTGGGACAGCAGAAGATGGCCCGAGGGCTTGGGCTGCTCCCATCCACGCAGGAGACCCGGATGGAGTTCCAGGCCCCTCGCCTCCACCCAGCCCAAACCCAATCTTGTGGGACACTCAGGGATTGAACCAGTGGACGGATGTCTCTCTTTCTCTATCTCTGTCACTCTACCTTTCAAATAATGTGTGTGCATATACATATAGATATATTTAATTTATTTACTTGAACTTCTGAGTAAGAGGAGCTGGGTGGGGAGACAAAAATCTTCCATCTGTTGGTTCTCAAATGGCTGCAGTCCTCCTGGCTGGAGCCAGGAGCGTCATCCAGGTCTCCCACATGGATGGCAGGGCCAAGGAGTTGGGCCATCTTCCGCTGCCCTTTCCAGGCCATTAGCAAAGAACTGGATTGGAAATGGAGCATCCGGGACATCAGCCAGCAACCATACAGGATGCTGGTGTCACAGGCAGTGGCTGTATGTTGTGTGCCACAACGCTGGCCCCCCAGTACATATGTTTTTAAAGGTTTATTTATTTATTTGTTTGAAAGAGCTACAGAGAGGAAGGGGGAGACAGGGAAATCCTCTATCTGTTGGCTCGTTCTCCAGGTGGCTGGAGCCAGGAGCCCCATCCAGGTCTTCTCACATGGGTGCAGGGGTCCTAACACATGGGCTGTCTTCCACTGCATTTCCCAGGCCATTAGCAGGGAGCTGGACCGAAAGTGGAACAACTGGGACTCAAAGCGGCACCCACGTGGGATGCTGGTGTCGCAGGTGATGGCTCTACCTGCTATGCCACAGTGCCGATACCAGGCCCCCTCCCCCAATCTACTTGTAAAGAATTTATAACATGTAGTGGTAAATGTTGGTGCTTGGGCTCAGTCTGCCATCTGTCTGTCTGCCTGTGTTCTGAGATGCCTGTATTTTTCCCTTTGGTCCAGCACTTAAGCTGGGGTTCCTTCTTCCTTCTCTCTTCTCCCTCTGCAGTTTCTGTATCCCTCTGTTCTCACCTTTGTGTTCTCCAGCCCTGCACGTGGACTCTGGGCCCCGCTGGTCCCTGAGCTGAGCCCGCCTCGGGCTCGGAGCAAGGGCGTCCCTCGCTCCTAATCGAAGCTGTCTTGCCTTCTGGCCTTTTTCATAAAACATGCTCAGTATGCACAGACCTTAGCAAATCAGTTTTCTGGAAGTGTGTTCATATGCAATTGGAAATTCTTAGAATATGGCTTAATTTATTTTAAATTTATATTTGAAAGAGACAGATCTATCTGCTCGTTTACTCTCCCCAAAATTCCTGCAACAGCTGGGCTGGGCTGGGCCAGGCCACCGCCAGGAGCCTGGAACTCAGTGCAGGTCCCCGAGGGTGGCAGGGACCCTCCTGAGGCACCACTTGCTGCCTCCCAGGGCTTCTTAGTAGGAAGCTGGAATGTGACCCAAAGCCAGGGTTCACACCCAGGCACTCCACTGTGGGATGCAAGCATCCCACTTGGCATCCCCCCCCCCCCTTTTTTTTTTTAAGATTTATTTATTTATTTGAAAGGCAGAGTTAGAGAGGATATTCTGTTTGCTGGTTCACTCCCCAAATGGCCGCACCGGCCGGAGCTGAGCCAATCTGAAGCCAGGAGCCAGGAGCTTCTTCCGGGTCTCCCATGTGGGTGCAGGGGCTCAAGGCCTTGGGCCATCTTCTGCTGCCCTCCCAGGCCATAGCAGAGAGCTGGACGGAAATGGAGCAGCTGGGTCTCAAACCGGCGCCCATATAGGATGCCAGCGATGCAGGCGGCGGCTTTGCCCACTACGCTGTGGCGCTATTCCCCCAAGTGGCATCTTAACCACTCCACTAAATACCTGCTCTAGAATATGACATGTTTTTAGGAGCCTTCCGTTTGGTACTCCCTTGGTGGCAAATATTAAGTGACTATTAGGGTCACCATAGGAAGCAGCTGACACCAACATGTGTAGCCTGTGCACTGCTGTGTGTCCCCTCTAAGCCAGCATGGGGGCTGAGCGGGGGGCTGCCGGTGAAAGCCCTCTGTGTGCTCGCCAGTTCCAGCCCTGGCCTTGTTACATCGGGCAGCTGGGAAATGTCACATGTCAGTGCTCCTGTCCGTGGCCTCGAAGCAGCTGCCGTGGCGCTGAGCTGAGCTGAGCTTGGTGAGAGCTGGGAGGATCCACGTGGGTGGGGCCCAGCTGTGAGTACAGCCAGACCGTCCCCTGCAAGCCCAGCCCTGTACTTGACATTCAGGGAGGAGCCTCCCGGCCCTGCACAAGTATGAACAGCCTTCCCCTCTCTGTGCAGGCCAGCTGGAGAGAGAAGCCAGTGCCTCCCTAAGTGCCTCACCTCCTCACCTCCTGTTTCCTGGTCCTTGGGAGCTGGGATCCTGCAGTGGAGAGGAGGGAGGGCACAAAGCTGCCGCTTCACAGAGCGGTGAGCGTGAGTGACACGGAAGCCTCAGCGGGGGCTGACCTCCCTTTCAGTGCACTGAAGCCCCACGGAGTCCGCAGAGTCTGGGAGCCGCCTGACTCTGAGCTGGACAAAGCAGGTGTCGGGTTCTGTGCCTGCGCTGCCTTCTTGTCCTGCCTGCAGTTTTGGGCCGGAACATTTGGGCTGCTCAGTGGGGCTGGTGGTACCTGCTCAAAGTGTCTTCGGTTTTCATCTTGGAGTCGCCACACTGCACCAAGTACTGCCCAAGGGAGGAGTTTCCTTTTAACTCATTCAGTCCTACAAGTAAGGGGAATTTTTGTTTTAAGAAATGTTAATAGCTCATTGGCAGAATAGAAGGTTCCCTTGTTTCTGTTTAGACCTGGTTTACGTCCATGTGAAGGGGAGATGAAATCATACGTGTGGCACGTCCCAGGGTGCATACCCATGTTGATGAGCTCCGTGGATGAGGTGGCAACACTGCGTTACGCTGGCCAGAACCGACTTCCGCGCTTTGAGGCTTTGGACAAACAAGTCACTGACCCTCCTGCATCTGTTTGCCCGTCTTTAAAATGGGTATCATGCTTCCTTTGCTGACTGGAGGGGTTTGGGTAAAGATCAAAAGACGTCAGTTGGTAAAAGAACTTTGAAAATTATGTTTCTGTGCAGATACAAGGGTGTTTTACCACACTGATACTGGGTCTTGGAATGGTATTTTAAATGTACAAGTAATAGGGCGGAACGAACCTGTGTGTAATAACTGCTGGAGAACTGAATTCACACTTTATTTCCTTGCACGCAGGTCAGGTGTCAGCGCGTGAAGTGCGTTTGTTGATGTTTCCCCACTCAGGAGGGAGGGGGGCTCCCTCTCCCTCTGCCCTGTGCGGGGGTGGAATTGTCTCCATCCGGCCCCCTGCTGTTGGAGTAAACTGGAGCCCTGGCAGGGTGGTTCTTTGTCCTGAGGACTCTAGGGAGAGGCCAGGAAAGAGCGCCTGATGTTGGAGAGAGGAAGGAGAAGGCCAGGCCAGTCTTCCGACGAAACGCCATTGAACGTTACCAGTCTGCTTTTCGGTGTGGCCACAGAGCACGTGGGCTGGAGCCCCTCGTGGCCCCTGATGACTTTCACCGCAGCTTGCAGCTGGGAATGGGAGAGCCCTGCGCATTTCCTGTGAGTGAGTGATTTAGGCCTTCACTCAAGGTGCAGTACGGCTCGTGCACCCCTGATCTGAAATCTAAACCCCGCGGTGCTGACGGAACACGAGTGGAAGATTCCACACCAGACTTCGTGTGGCAAATCACGGTCAGAACACAGGCACGCTGACAATGTCGTGTGCAGTTACGTTCAGCCTGTGCGTACAGGGTGCAGATGGAACAAAAACCAATTGCCTGTGTAGACTTGGGTCCTATCCGCAAGACACTTCATTCGCGTGTACATACAACTTCCAAAATTTGAAATTCTAAAACACTCTTGGGCACAAGGGTTTTCCATAAGGAGCACTCAGCCTGTGTCTCAGTGGTCACTCCTGAAGTGCATTTGGGCCCGAAGAAGCAGGAATGGGGCATAGGTGCCTGGCACAGCCGTTTAGACACAGACCTGGGATGCCCAGATCCCATATCAGGGTGCTTGTGTCCAGGCTCCTCGCTTGCAATCCAGCTTCTACCAGTGTGCCCCCAGTGGGGGGGAGGCAGCAGTGGTGGTCCACGTACTCAGGCTCTGGGCTGGCTCCCGGCTGCCGGCTTTGTCTTGGCCCAGTCCTACTACTGCAGGCATTTGAGAAGTGAGTCAATGGGTGGAAGATCTCTCTCTCTCTCTCTCTCTCTCTGCCTTTCAAATACATAAAACGTAAATACATTTTTTAAAAATGACATCGAATTCCCTTTTTTAAAAAACACAGCAAGAATGAATATGTCAAATGGTCTTCCCCTGAATCCTAAGCAGCTCTGTTCTGAAAACCGAAAACTGGGCTTAAAAACCCAAAGAGCATGGGTGAGAATACTGCTGACCCGGATGGAGTGCCCTGCAGCCACCCAGGCCTGAGCCATCGCTGGCTGGGCAGAAACCCTTCCACGCAGCGCCACTTTGACTCCCTGGTACTGGTGGAAGAGGTGGAATCTCTTTGTTCCTTAGACTGGAAATACGTTTTTACTGTAGAAGGGGCATGCGGTCATTATTTTTTTAAATCTCAGTAATCCAGGCCTGTGCTCTTAAGAAGCACCCTCTGTGCCTCTCACGCTGCAGGTACAACCGCTGCCGACGTCTCTGTCGTGGGCTTTGTAAAAACGAGGCGCTGTGCGCACTGGGGACAGCATTGCAGGCCTCCTGAGTCTGCACGTGTCCAGCGGTCGAACCACAACTTAACCTGTCTCCTGTCAGTAATCAGCTCAGTCTAAAACGTGTTCAGCACAGAAGATCCTCGTGACCATCTCTGTACTGTAGCCGCATGCCACGTGCAGTTATTTTCTTGGGGAAGCTCTGAGAAGCAGCATGTGTGAAAGGGTCTACGAACACATTTTACTCTTCCGACAGGTAAAAGGTACCGTGTGTCCAGTGTGAATTTCTGAGTCTGAGAATGTGCTTCTTGGCCATATGCTTCCCACTTTTGAGAAACGCCTGTGTACTTTATCCATTATTTACATTTCTATAGTCAAGTTTTTTTTAAGATGTATTTATTGATTTGAAAGGCAGAGTTACAGAGAGGGAGAGGGAGCGCTAGCGCTCTTCCTTCTGCTGGTTCACTCCTCGAATGGCCACGACAGCCAGGGCTGGCCAGGCCGTAGCCAGGAACCAGGAGCTCCATCCGGGTCTCCCACAAGGGTGGCAGGGACTCAGACACTTGGGTCATCTTCTGCTGCTTTCCTAGGAGCATTCGCAGGGAGCCGGATGGGAAGTGGAGCAGCCAGGACTCGAACCCGCGCCCACATGGGATGCTGTTGCAGGCGGTGGCTTAACCCCCTGTGCCACAGCACCAGCCCCTAATAGGCAAGATATTGACCCTTAATCATGTGCTACAAATGCTGTCTGCCCCCACTTCTTTCTGAGCTGTGTTTCTGGTGGCTCTCTGTTCATCTTTCCCTCTGTGTGTTTGTGAGTGCATGTGGCACGGGTGTGCACGGGTGCACTTTAACTTTGGTGGTGTCTCGATTCTGGTTCCCCTGGAAGGAAACTCCTGAAGTGAGAACTGGAATGCAAGTGACTTGGTTTATTTTCAGGCGCAAGGAATAAAGGGGAGAAAAGTGGATCGAGACCGGCTTATTCAGTCCCAAGGACATGCTGGAGGTTGGGTGAAGCATTTGCCTCAGAATTACCCCACCCTGACAATCAGCTCCTGGTTGAGGGCTGTTCGTGGGGGCGTGTCCCAGTCACCTATTACTGTGTCACAGTGTGACTTAGTGTGAAACCACCACCGCCACCATTTATCATTACCAGACGCTTCTTGGATCTGGGGTTGACCGGAGCCGGGCTCAGCCTGGTGTCTCCCCAGGTGTGTTCGTGTAATTCCAGAGGCCAAGGCCAGGGGCATCTGAAGTCTTCTTTGCTCAGTGTCTGGGCGGGGAAGACTCAGTGGCTAAGGCCGGAACATCCGGGGGTTCTCAGGGAATTCACGTGCTCTGTCTGATCTTTCCACACGGCCTTTGCTGTCTGGAGGCCTCAGGGTAGCTCGCTTAAGTCTGCTCGGGGTGCACGACCAGGGGAGCCTGGGAGGTGGCACGCAGCCACCCGACGGCCACATTCAGAGGGGAGAACTGCTTTGGGAGGAGTTTCAAAGACACTGGACAAGCGTGGGAAGCCTGCACCGGGAGCTGGTTCACGTGCACGTCTTCTGCTGCCCTGCGCAGAGTGGCTTTGGGCACAGAGATGCAGAGGGGTAGCCTGGAGCTGGCCAGAGTGCCAGAACCATGAGGGGTGTGGGCGAGGCTTGGGCAGCCCCAGCTGGCAGTGAGGGAGGTGACTTCCCTCACTCCTGGGAACTGTAACATGTTCACTTGGATTTTCTTGTAGTTCCTATTTTAAATTTTTACGGTGGTTTTGTTTTTTAATGTATGTCTAGTGCAGGGGTGAGGAATTATTTCCTGCCAAGGGCCATTCGGACATTTCTGATATCACAGGCTGTACAGAATCAGCTTAAACATCAGCCAACTATAGATTTATTGAATTTTGAGCCCATCTGTGGTTGCATTGCCAGGGCCAGACTAAATGATACAGCCCTCGGCTGGATGGTCCCCCCCTCCCCCCCCGGTCTCCTGGGATTACCAGTAGGTACTTGGGGCGGGCATTTACCCCAGCACTTACGCAGGCTGACATCTGAGTGTCGGGTTCGAGTCTCTGCGCCAGCTCCTGACTGATGGAGACCCTGGGGCCCCGGGTGGCACTGGCATTGGCTCAGATGATTGGGTTCCTGCCACCCACGTGTGCAGCCCGGATTGTGTTCCCAGCTCTAGCTGTGGCCCTAGGGCCATTGAGAGCGTTTAGGGAATAAAGCAGCAGGTGAGATCTTGCTCACATGTGTCTCTCTAATAAAGTAACTTAAAACACAGTCAGTTACTCTAACGGTCAGCCACTTGCAGTAATAGCACTTAAAAGTAAAGTCTACCCCGCGGTCTTAGACTCGCTTCAGGACCCCATTGTACTCTTACAATGTATTGCAGACTCCAGGGGCTTTTGATTATATAAATATGGTTAATGGTTATAAATTTTTACCAAATTCAGAATTAAAATAGAAATCTTAAAATATTTATAATTAATTTTAAACCAACAATAGAATATAAATACAAATAACCTTTGTAATGAAAATAACTATTTTCCAGAATTAAAAAACCTAGAAGGGGGTGGCACGGTTTTTCATATTTGCAAATTGCTCCACTGTCTGACTTAATAGAAGACAGCTGGGTCGTCCTGTCTGCCTCTGTGTTCCGTCTGTTGCTGCATCACATCTGGGAGTCTCAGGAAAGCCCAGTAGAGCAGGGAGAGAATGGGAGTAGAAATGGCAAGTGCTGGTTTAGATTTATGGAAATAGCTTTGACCTGCGGGCGCCCTGCACGGGCCTCCCCTGCTGGCGTCCCGCCAGCTGTAGCTGCAGGCGTCTTTATCCTGAAATCCACTTCAGTCACAAGGACAGGCCCCGGATGCCCTGGAAGGAGCAGTCAGGGCGAGGTGCAGGCACCGCACGCCTGCCAAGATGGAGACCGGCAGCACAGCCCCAGGCTGACTGGGCAGCGCAGAAAGCGTTCCGAGAGCCCCTGGAAAACAGTCGTGTAGCGTCCAAAAACATGTATTAGACAGAGTGACAGAGGGGGTGACACAGGGGTCTTCTGTCTGCCGGTTCACTCCCCAAATGCCATGACAGCCAGGGCTGGACCAGTTCAAAGCCAGGGGTCAGGAACTCCATCTGCCTGTCCCATGGGGGTGGCAGAGACCCAGGTCCATACCCCAGCGTGGCATGCCGCTGCCCCGGTTGGCAGCTTCCCCCTGTGCCCTAACGTCCACTGCTACACCACTCAAGGAGGCAAGACAGCAACAAAACAAGTTGCTAGATGGGGCTTCCTGCTGATGTCCCTAGATAGTGGAGGATGGACCCAGTGCCTGGGCCTGCACCCTGTGGGAGACCCGGATGGAGGTCCAGGCTCCTGGAATCAGCCTGGACCCCTCCTGGCCATTGAGGCCGTTTGCAGAGTGAACCAGCAGATGGAAGACCTCTGTGTCCGTACCTCTGTCTCGTTTACTCTGCCTGTCAAATAACTCAATCTTTAAAATAAAGTAAAACTTGCTAAGTGAAAGCTTTAATAAACGGTCATGAGATTCACATACTGAAAAAGCCGCCGTGCCAGGTTGTGCCCGCAGCTCTCTGCCGCCACGGGCAGCGTGCTGGAGGTCTGCTTGCACGTCAGCACTGAGACACTGCCCGCGGCTCCCCCGCCGGGGGAAACCTTAGCTAAGGTCAAGTTCATAATCTAAGACGTGTTCTGGAATCTTTTTCTGGGGTAAGAGTCAGACCTGGTGAAGTTCCTGTCTGGGAATCCCAGTACGCTCTAAGAGCTGTCCTGGTGACACTGGTGCGTTTGGAGATCAGCACTGACTGTGTGGAGAGCCCCAGTCACGGTGGCAGCTGGCCCCGCCGCCCCCAGCAAGCTGAGCGGGACGTCCTGCCCTCTCCCCAGCCTGCCTCTTCTGCAGCTCTGTGCCCTGTGAACAGCTAACTCCCAGAACCATCTCTGCTCACTCACTTGGACGACAGTTTGTGTGCTAACCATAAGCACTGCAGCTTAAAAACCTGGACCTAACTACAGGCTGCGTGGGGAGCAGAGGCGAAGTCACCACACCATGAACTGCTGAGTCAGGCTTGCGCAGTGAGATACTGACTCAGCACCTTCATCCTGAGTACCCACCTGGGTAACCTGGGACGGGACAAGGCGCGGGTGCGATTCTTCATTCTCTCCAGTCGTTCCTCCAGTTCCTTCCCCCACCCTGGGCCTCTATGCAGCTGGCGTGCATTTCTTCTTGTTTGCTACTTACCCACATCACTCTACTGACAGAGGTTGAAGCACGCCTTCTTAGCTCAGTTTGCTAAAAGCTGAGAATAACGAGCCCAGTACCCTCTGCTTGCCGTTTGTACCCCTGCAGGAGTGTCTTGACCTTTGCCCTCGCAGGTTATCTTGAAAGTAGTTTCCTTGCTCTGTGCATCCAACTCCATCTCCATGTGCGAACGTAAATTTCCAGATGAGCAGGCCTGTACCTTCTAAAGCAGCAGGGTGCACAGGAAAACCACAACGGAGTGACCAGCTAGGCGAGATCGAGCTTTTATGGTGTTTTAGGTATTTCACCTAATTTGGGAAAATGGTTGTGTGATCCTAAACATTGGTACGTATTTGACCATGTAATTAAATATTGTTAACTACTATTATGCCAAGCCCTGGAGTGGGACAATTACTGCTCTCTGGAGACTTAAATTTTGATTTCAGAGAGAGTGTGCAGCCACCGAGACAAGCGTGTCTTTCTGCTTTGAAGCATTCTAGTTACGTATCAGAAATTTCTTTGGAGGTTTGTGTACCGTCTCCTCGAAGAAGACAGCAGGTTCTGTCGCGTGGGGTTGGGAGGGGGCTTTGTGAGCAGGCCGTTCGCTGGCTCACGTTGTCACAGACCTCAAGTGCCTGGACTAGTTCCCTGCCCGCATTTCAGAAGATAACCCCAGTGCCGGGGCTCACCCTTTCCCAGCATGCCTGATCTGGGGAGGGCGTCAGCTTTTCCAAGGAGTCCGTGACCAGCGTAAGACCCCCTTGGTCTACAGATCCTTCCCAAGACGTGGGACCTGAGTGGGACACCCCAGCCAGGCAGGGCCCTTTCCACCCTCTTTCCCGCCTTACGCACCTGTCAGGACTGTGGCAGTGGCGCCCTACTTTTTATTTTTCAATTTCTTATTAAAGATTTCTTATCTGAAAGTCAGAGTCACAGAGAGAGAGAGACCGGGAGACACCAAGATCTTGCATCTGTTGGCTCACTCCCCAGATGGCTGCAAAGGTTGAAGCCAGAGGCCAGGAGCCTCCCCTGCATCTCCCATGTGGGTGGCAGGGGCCCAGGCACCTAAGCCATCGTTCACTGCTTTCCCAGTCATAGGAGGGAGCTAGATTGCAAGTGGAGCAACCAAGACTGGAACCAGTGCCCATATGGGATAGTGGCCATCATGCCACAGCGCTGGCCCTTGTTCTTTGATTTTTAATTATTTATTGTGTTTATTTGAGCAAGAGAGCAAGTTCCCATGAGCTGGTTCACTCCCCAAATGCCCACAAAGGGAACTCAGTCCAGGTCTCCATTCCTGACGTGAGGGTGTGCATTAGCAGGAATCTGTAACTGCAGCAAAGCCAGGACTCGAACCCAGGCACTCTGAGGTGGGATACGGCACCTCAGCTGGTGTCCCAGGTTAGGTCAAATGCTGGCCCCTGGTCAGCTGCTTAATAGCAGTCACCAGTTTTTGTCACAGGCTGGTAGTCTCCTTGGTGAGGTTTTCTGATTTTTCCAGTTCCATCTGCCACTCACTTCTTGGTTACAGATGGCTACTATTTTATGAAAAGGGCACTAAGGGTAGAAGTGGCTTTTGCTTTCACCCACTGTGTTCTGTTTGGAGACAGTGTGGGGGTGGGAGGATTTACTGCTGTCAGGTTGCTACCTTCATGGCTGATCATCTTCTGAATTTCTCAGCAAGATAAGAGTAAATCAAGAATGGGTTTTTGAGTACTGTGCTTGTCATAGGGAATATAGATTCGATTGTGGGTTATTTCCTAAATTATGGGGGTGAGGCTAGATAAGTCTGGGACACTAGAAAATAAGACTTAATATTCTCACAATACTTTCTCTTGCTGGCTTCTTAAACTTAAGTGTGCAGAAGAATCATTTGGGGATCCTGCTGCAGTGCCACTGACTTGGTCTGAGTGGAGTCTGATGTGTGCGTTTCTAACAAGTTCCTGCTGCTGCTGATGTTGTGTGTCCAGGATCACACTTTGAATAGCAGGCATTTTTTTTTAAATGAGTTATTTTTATTTATTTGAAAAATAGTTATACAGAGAGGGGTCTTCCATCTGCTGGTTCACTCCCCAAATGGCTGCAACGGCCAGAGCTGAGTCGATCCAAAGTCAGAAGCCAGGAGCTTTTTTCAGTCTCCCATGTGGTTGCAGGCAACCAAGAACTTGGGCGGTCTTGTATTGCTTCCCCAGGCGATAGCAGAGAACTGGATTGGGAAAGGTGTAGCCGGACTACAACTGGTACCGATATGGGATGCCAGAGCTTCAGGCTGAGGTTTTAACCCACTGTACCACAGCGCTGGCCCAAGTTTGTTTTTGTTTTTTTAAGATTTTTATTTATTTATTTGAGAGGTAGGTAGTGAGAGGGAAGGACAGAGAGAAAGGTCTTCTGTCCACTGGTTCACTCCCCAAGTGGCCGCCAAGGCCGGGCTGTGCTGATCGGAGCCAGGAGCTTCTTCCAGGCCTCCCATGCAGGTGCAGGGGCCCATGTGTTTGGGCCATTGTTCACTGCTTTCTCAGGCCACAGAGCTGGATTGGAGGTGGAGCAGCTGGGACTAGAACCAGTGCCCATATGGGATGCTGGCGCTGCAGGTGGACGATTAACCTACTGCGCCACAGCACCAGCCCCCCAAGTTCTTTCTTAATTCCCGTTTTTAAAGGCCCTCACATGTGTGAGTACGCTCATATTTTTAGGAGAGTCACTGTGCTGTGGGCTAGCAGGAGTAAGTGGGATCCTAAGCGGGTAGATGAGAACTTGTGCTGCACCCTGCACCGCTGCCCCTTGCTTTGGAGCGCGCTGGACCACTCGCTCCCCGCCCCCTCCACACTCTGATGGGTGTGCAGGCCCCTCCCCAGCATGCTTCTCATCCTTCCCTAGGCCTTTCAGAGCTACGTCTGACATACACCAGAATTGGGGTGGGTGTTCTGTGACTGTGGGTGAGGGCCGTCCTGTCCTAGACACACACGATGGCTGGGGCTTGGACATCTCCTGTGAGGAGACCCAAGTGTCATTGGCATTGCCCCCAGCCCACCCACTTGCTGGACCAGCTCATCCTAACTTTGCTAGGACAACATAGAAGGGGAAACAAAGATGAAAACTGTGGATGCCACTGTGTCATCGTTTTTGTTTTATTTTTCTCTCTAAAATGCACATGCACTCCCCCAGTGACAGTGAATTTCTCAAACTTTCTATTCAGGCAGCAATGGATGGTCTTTCCCAGGGTTTCTCAGACTTTTCATGGTGATTGCTGAGACCCCAGGCCAGGGACAACCCACCCCCACCGTTGGAGACTTTTCAGGGTCTCTGTTGTGTTCTTGATTATTGCAGCTACACTGTGCGCCTGTTAAAGTTTAGCAGAAGTGCAACAACTTTTTTCTTACTATTGACTGCTGATTGGATTGCAATGTTCTTGATTGGATTCCTTGACGTGCACCTTTCCTGAACCTTCAGGAAAGTGTGTACACACACAGCAGGCAGGCTGCAAAGCAGGAATCTTCATCTGGAGCTGCGGTCAGGACCACAGGGGGTGGATGCACTGGGAATCTCAGAGCCCCTCTGCCTGACTGGTTCTCCCATTTCCAGCAACCTGGACCGGCGGCTCCCAGTACAAATCAACTGTTTACCACTCAGCAGGGGAGCTGTTTAAATGTATAGATTTTTGGGTCCTGTAGACATTCTAACTCATGCAGCCTGGGGAGTAATCTAAGAGTCTTCATTTTTAGTTATATAGATGATTTTGATGCACAGTTGAATTTGGGGACCCCGTTCTCTTTACAGTTCACATAATCTACTCAAGTCGGCACATTGTTAAGCATCCCTTCTCTGTTACTTAAGGGGCTGGGAGAAGTAGGCGAAGCTAATGTCACCTCTAGGTTAGACTGACCTCACTATTGTTTTTCTAGGACAGTCAGTCTCATGGCCTCACGGAGCCGGACCTGGCCAAAACAGTATGGCTTTAGGAGGCGCTTGGGAACAGTGTCTACTACACTTTGAGGCCTGGTTCCTGGTCTGTAGAGAGGCGCTTAGTGCAGATGGAAGTATGGAGAATGTAGAGCAGCCTTTTACCTTTAAGTCTTCCTAACTAGGGAAGAGATTACTCATCTTGTCCTGCACCTGTGTGTCAGTGTTCTCTTCCTCTTCTCAGCCAGCTGCAGTCTGGTGAAGTCACAGCCATTGGTGGCCAGCGTCTGCAGTCTCTGCCTCTTCTGGTTAAGGCTGTACCATCAGCTGGCGGCTTACAAGCAGCAGAAATGTATCTCAGTTCCCGAGGGGGGAATCTAAAGTCATGGTGCTGCTGTGTCTGGCGAGGGCCTGCGTCCGAGTTCCCATCCGGTGTCTGCTTGCTGTGCCCTCACTTGATGGAAGAAAGCAGGGGGTGGGGGGATGTGTGTCTCTTTTAGGACACTGATCCCGTTCATGAAGACTTTCACCTTAATGAGCCCCAGTGGCCCCACCTCCTCCTGACAGCATCACATTGGAGGGACTCAGACACGTAGGCAGGTAGGTTATAAATGACCAGGGACCAGTTCTGCTCCCAGGAGATGAAGCAGCAGGGATCAGAGCCTTCCACCGGCGGGGTTACTGCACGTTCTTAGAGGGACAGAGGGCTAAGAGCGCCCCCTGCATACCGCCTCGGGAAGATTACAGTCCACTGTCATGTACACGCACCCATGACTCCATAGTGTCGGCAGTGGTATGTGATCTCCCCGTGTGCTCATGTGTTCAGTTGAAGACAAGTTTGTAATAGTTCTGGGGAACACCCATCGCAGAGTTTAAAGGGCCATGTCGTCAGAGCCAGTGGAATCATTAACAGTGCTGCTCATGCCATTTAATGAGAGGCTCCTGCGAGTCTCTGGCTCCACAGAGCTCTTCCTCAGTTATCATTTATTTGCTAAGCCATTCCTGTGAGGCAGGTGTGTGAACGTGGGTTTGGGGTTACAGTGGGCTCTCGGGCACACACAGCTAACTCACCTCACCGTCGGCGCGCCGCTGCTGCTGCCAGTCGGGGCCTTTTCTTCACTCATGATTCCTCCCCAAGTCCTGTTTCTCTGGGTTTTTGTAAGCACGTTCCCATAACCTGTGTGTAGCTGTTGCTACTCCTGCCCCATGGTGGAGCCGGGGAAAGCAGAGCTCACCTGTAGCCTTGTTACTCCGCTACTCCTCATCTCCTCTCTTAAATGAAGGAGTCAAAACTGGCTCTTGTCCAGTGTCAAAGCCCCCGCCCGCCTAGCACACAGCTTTCCATTCATGGTTATTGAGAGCAGTGCTGCTGGCCCCGCAGGAGTTAGGGTGAGTGTTGAGCGGGTTTTCTGCCGTTCTCCCCGAGCACACAGCACTGCTCTGGGAGCAGTTCCAGGCGCGTCGGGCACTGTCACCACCCCTGCTAAGCCGTGCTGTGGGGAGGCAGCCCGCTTCCCAAGAGTCTTTTGCCCCTTCACTCTTTAGTACCACAGTACTCCACTTACTGGTTTCGGAAGCTAAATTAAGCTCTTCAATAATTTCTAGAATTAGGATGAAATTTGTTAAAGCTTAATATACGCGGGAGGTGGGTTGTTTGGCGTGGCGGTTGAGCTGCTACGTGGGATGCACACATTCCGTGTTGGAGTGGGTCCGAGTCCCCACTCGGCTCCAGGCTTCCTGTGGTCCCCTGGGAAGCAGCAGGTGAAAGCTCCTGCCGCCCACGTGGAGACCTGGGTTGACCTCGCAGCTCCCAGCCCTGGCTGCGGTGAGCAGGTGGGAGGAACGAGCAGAAGGCAAGGCGTCTTTCAGATCTTTAGAAAATTCATACATGCTTCACTGCAGAGTGCCCTGGAGCCAGGAGCATGCTTGGGAAGGGTTCTGTGGTCAGAGTGTGGTGTAACCACGAGTAACAGGTATTAGCGTCCTACCCAGAATAGAGAACCCAGTGACAGGATTTTATCTTGAAATGAAAATTGGATTACTTCTCTTCCCACCCAGCATGGGTACTGGCTTATGAGAGAAAAAAGCGTGGCCGTGTTTTGGATCTTTTTAGGGTAAGATTATTGAGATACAAGAGCAAGGGAGGAGAAACAGCCAGTGTGTCAGAAAACGAAACTTTTGCGCTTTTTGCTGTCATTTGTCAGTATGTGCTAAGGTGTTTAAGTATTTACACTTTGTTCTGTGGCAAGCAGAGGTTTGAGAATTGAGTAACGTTTCCTGCTTATTAAGAGCTAAGTAAACTTGGAATGACTCTAACATTCTTGAATCATCCAGTTGACTTGCCCCGAGGCTGATGTTTGCTATAGTTTCTGCATCAGAAAGATACTTCTGATTTCTGAAGAAAAGTTACACATTTAATAGAAAGGTGGGGGGGTACTCTCTTTCCCCTTTTTTGATACAGTATGAAAGTCGGGTGATGCCACCATCTGCTTAGCTGTTGATGTGTTCTTTCCAGCGCTGGTCCCAAAGGTGATAACATCTATGAGTGGAGATCCACCATCCTAGGGCCTCCAGGATCTGTGTACGAGGGTGGCGTCTTCTTTCTCGATATTACTTTTACACCAGAATATCCCTTCAAGCCTCCAAAGGTAAGGAATTCCCCTGATTTATGTTAGATTTGCTGGTTCCCATAAGAGTCTAGTGAGGGTTTTCTCAATTTAACTGTTAAGCACAAAAACTCAATGGAGGGGGGCAGGCTTTGTGGCCCAGTGCATCAAGCTACCACCTGGGGTGCCCACATCCCATACACCAGTGTCACTTCTGGCTACTGTTTCTATTTTTAATACTTGTTTTATATATTTGAGAGAGCTCTTCCATGCACTGGTTCACTCCCCAAATGCCTGCAACCACCCAGGCTGGGCCACAGCTGAGGTCTGGGTGGTGGACCCCGGTCTCCCATGTGCGTGGCAGAGCGCCAATGACCTGAGCCGTTGCCACTGCCACCCAGGGTCTGCGTTTGCAGGGGGCCGGAGCCCGGAAGTGAACCAGGTACTGCTGTCATGGGAGACGAGCATCTTAACTGCCAGGCTAAAAAGCGAACCTCTGGTCAGTTTTACTTTGGTCTCCTGATTTTCATTTGTTGAAATACATGATATTCACCAATTAAAATAACTCATGCTTCTGTGGCTCATGCTACTGGGCCTCTCACTCATGGAGACCCCCTCTATAAATCCTGGGGTTCTGGTAGACAGGGTGGCTGTAGGAACTGGTATAACTCAAATACTGAACAGCTTTTTGGTTGTGTAGCCACTGCCTACTAAGCATGTTGTCATATACAGACTATGTGTACCTCAGATTTTATGAGGTATTAAAGATTGTGTAGTACTCCCAGCTAACACAAGAGGTCAGCAAACAATTAGCTCTTCATGCTTCAGAATGCTAATATTTAAACAGTAACGTTGCTGAAGATGAACTCAGGAGGGTACCGAACTTTAGCTTTTTATCAGACACTACTTTTACAATGAAATTGACAATTCCTGATACAGGACCAATGAACATTTAAAAATATATTGACTGTTACTTTATGAGAGAGAGATCTTCCATCTGTTGGTTTGCTTCCCAAATGTGCAAAACTGCCGGAGTGCACTCTGCCAGGCTGAATCCAGGAGCCTGAAACCCCAGCTGGCCTCCCACACGGGTGGCTTGGGTGCATTCGCAGGAGCAGGCACCCCAAGCGGCAGCCCCACAGTGTTATTCTTAAACAGTTGCTATTGTTTGACTTTTCTTTTAGGTGACATTTCGGACAAGAATCTATCACTGTAATATTAACAGTCAAGGAGTTATTTGCTTGGACATATTGAAAGATAACTGGAGTCCAGCACTAACCATTTCTAAAGTCCTCCTTTCCATCTGCTCGCTTCTTACAGACTGTAATCCTGGTAAGGCTAAGAACTCTCTACCTGGTTTTACTTATCCTCACCTGAAAAGACAAAATTGAAATTGCTTTTCAGAGAAAGTTCTAATTGAGATGAGTTGGCAAAGGGAGCAGCTTCCCCACTGTCCAGCATGTTCTAGGACGAGGTAATTTAAACTGAAGTCTAAGTCTGTCCTCCTAACCTCACCTGGGCTCGCTGCCAGAGCTGCTGACTGAGGCAGGGCTCAGTTTTGAAATGGGATTTCTTTGCTAAATACTTAGTGCTGCTGAAGTATGATTTTGTTGGGACTTCATTCCATTAAAAGTTCTCCCTGGATTAATAATGTAAATATGAAGATGCTATTTTAAGTTGCCAGAAACACACTGTTCTCAATTGCAGCCCGGGTGTTGGCCTGGCAACTGGAAGAGCCACGGCCACAGAGAATTCATACAGTGCATACTGCCACCACCCAGCTGGTGGTCTTTGCAGCCTGTAACCCTGAACCCGCCCAACATGTTAGAGCAAAAGCGACTTACTGGGTGGTGTTGGTTGAGAGAAATGGTGTTAACCAAGCAGGAAAGCCAGACCAGCACTCCGTCCCTCCTGCGTGCAGTACTTTGTAAAGTCTGGAAGGAAAATTAGCCAGAACAGTGGAGTGGTGTTGACTGTATGGTTGAAACTGCATTTTCCTTTCTCCGAAGTAATCTACATTCTTCTCCTTGCAGCCGACCCTCTGGTGGGCAGCATCGCCACTCAGTACATGACCAACAGAGCAGAGCACGACCGGATGGCCCGACAGTGGACCAAGAGATACGCTACATAAATGGGGTTTTCACAGTTCTTACATTATTTGTCTGTCACAGAAGAGAGCTGCTTATGATTTTGAAGGGATGGGGGAGGGTGGGAGTTGGTAAAGAGTAGGGTATTTCTATAACAGATATTATTCAGTCTTATTTCCTAAGATTTTGTTGTAACTTAAGGTATCTTGCTACAGTAGACAGAATTGGTAATAGCAACTTTTAAAATTGTCATTAGTTCTGCAGTATTAGCTAAAATGTAGAAAAGAATGTACATCTTGACATTTGGGTTTGGTTGCTTGTAGTCTGTAAAACAGCTTAATTTTGTACAGGTTACATACATGGCCATTGATGTAAAGTCCCTTTATGACTACATACTTTTGTTTAAAAAAATTGGAATTTGTTTTTCTCTTCTTGCAAGAGAATATTGATATTTAACAGAGTTTTTAGAGAGACTCATCTCATATATATAAAATGGACATGTGGCTATAAGACACCATATAGGAAATGAGTAGTTGATGTATTTTATTTTATATGCCAATCTACTTTATTGTGAAAAGATTAAAAGTTTGAATCAGGACTTGGGAAAACCTGTAGTGAAATACCTTAAGCTGTTAACTGTGAGGCGTGGGTAGGAGTTGCTTGGTGGATTGGTTATATGTTGTGGACTACTTAAGTCCTCGTTTGTTACTGTGCTAATAAACAATATTAAAAACAACCACCTGGTGCTGCTGGGTGTATTTTGTCTTTATTGACAGATCTTTGCTCTAGAACAATTAAAAATACTTAATAAATAGCACTTACCTATGGTAGAATAGATACTTTTATATAACAGTAGATTTTGAGATGTCTTAGACAAGGTTAAATAACTGAGGTTTCAGAGACAAAGTGTCCTGCGTCTCTTTAAAAGCATTTTCTAACCGGCAGATGCTGCGGAAGCAAGTCCACGAGAAACGGGTTGTGTCACAAGGATAGCTAAATGGGCACCACACTGAAGGGCAGTTTGACCCCACTTGAGGCTACACCTCCCATAACCCAGCAGCTCTGCTTCTGGGTCTCCTCCAGAGAACCCCAGCCAGGGCCACACACACTGACTACAGCATTTTTAAAGAATCCACTAACACAGATCGAAGCTGCAATCTGTGGGAAAAAAAGCAAACTGTAAACAATCAGTAATCACCCCAGCTGAGAAGCAGGAGTACGCCTCAGTACCTAAGCGATAGCTTTCTGACGAAAACAAAAGGAATTTGTGATGAGAAATTGCAATTATGCAATAGCAATAACTGACTTACCACCTTTTATATGTATATTTTTTATGGAATAACTTATTTCAGATTTCACATTCACATCAAGTAGTTAACTTTTATAACTGAAACCACTAAGTACTTGCTTCCTGCTTTTTAGTTATAATGTTGTCAGCTTGCTAAATACAACTAGTCACGCTACTAGGGTGTTAGCAAAATCTTCAGAGAATCCTGGCACAGCTCAGGTATCTAATTGTAAAACTACCATGATTTTTATTTTACTGCATGTGAGTAGGTATCTGGAAAATGATTCTAGAAAATACAGTAGTTCTTTTGGAAAATGAAAGCTTTACTGTCAGGAAGAAGCAGTTTTGCCCTCAGTTTAAACATGCGTCTGGCGCAGGAAGGAAGGGAGTGAGGGACTGTTTTAGACTCCCTGCTCCCTCAAGCCATGCTGACTACAATTTGAGCAAAACCAAACTGAGTTTTGTTCAAAGTAGCAGAAGTCTCTATGGGATAACATTTAGCTTACTTAAGGCACCCAGACTGATCACTGTTACAGGTATAGGCAACAGATGATAACGAACTTTTAAAAGCAGTTATGGTTGAACTGAGAAGTCTGCATAGGGAAAAGCACTGTGGTACAAATTAACTTGCTGCCTGCATCCCACATACAGCTGCTGGTTCAGCGCCCCACTAGTCTGCAGTCCAGCTCCCTGCTGATGAGCTCGGGAAGGCAGCAGAGGATGGATGCCGCCCTTGTGGGAGACCAGGATAGAGTTCCTGGCTCCTGTGGCCATTGTGAGGGGTGAATCCACAGATGGGAGACCAATCTGTCCCTCCAACCTTTCAAATTTTTTCTTAAAATCTTATTATTTGAAAGGCAGTTGCAAAGAGTGGAAGAGAGAGAAGGGCAGGACAGAGAGGTCTTCCATCCGTGGGTTCACTCCCCAGATGGCCGCAATGGCCAGAGCTGGACAGATCCAAAGCCAGGAACCAGGAGCTTCTTCCAGATCTCCCACGCAGGTGCAGAGACCCAAGGACTTGGGCCATCTTCTGCTGCTTTCCCAGGCCATAGCAGAGAGCCAGATCAGAAGTGGAGCAGCCAGGACTTAAACCAGCACCTATATGGGATGCCAGCACTGCAGGCAGTGGCTTTAACTGCTGTGCCACAGCGCAGACCCCCTCAATCTTTAAAAAGGTAGTTTAGTTCCATAAAATGAGTTTGACAGCTTCTGAAATAGCGTGGGGGAGGGGAGGGGCTACATACATTGCAGTTACATGCTATCCAAACATTTTACTGTTTTGACAAAGCAATCTACATAACAGGTGCTCATTTCAGGGACAGGTTTTATAATGCAAGAATGAGAAGATTTCATATCAAGCAATAGGAATAAACGTAGCCAAAAGAATTTAATTACAGCCTAAAGTGCAGTACATCACTTCCTTAGGGGTTTCCCAAGGACCAAAGGTAGATGCAAATGACCTGAATTAACCTTCATCTACAAACCAGTCAGCGCCGCGCCCATGCTGCCGTCTAGTTCTCAGAGCTGGAGTTGCCTTTGTTTTTCCGCCCAGGCAGAGGGAAGCCCGACTTGCTCTGGGGCTGGGAGAGCTTGCTGGCCAGCAGCATGAAGGGCTCGATGAGCGTCCTGCGGTCGGTGGCGGTCACCTCCCACAGCCTCACCTTCTCACTCCTGGCCCACTGCTGCGCCACCTCAGCGTCCACCTGTCTCTGCTCCGAAAGGTCAGTCTTGTTTCCTAACACGACGATCGCTACCTGAAGGAAAATGAATGGAAAAGATCGCACCGGGACTCTGCCAACCACAGTTCCTACGCAGAACGGAGGAGTGAGGAAAGCTGTGCCAGTCACCTGCTTCGCAGAATGGATTCTCAGGTGGCACCGGGGAGTAAGAAGCAACGACTCTCCTCCCTCCTCAACACATTTTTGTTAAAAATGCAGACACGTATGGGTTGCTTACCTCCACTGTGAATGAAAGAGTCAGGGGAAATTAACATCTAAGATATGAGCAGTGGTTTCTGTGTGGCTGTATTTGAGGTCTGAGAGATTCTGCAATACGGGGCTTCAAACATCAATCAAAATACACCTGACACAGAGTTCTGAACCCCCAGAAGTTAGGTTCCATGAGCACAGGTTTTGGTTTGTTTTACTTATTTGAGAGGTAGAGCTTCAGACAGGGAGAGACAGAGAGAGGCCCTCCGTGTGCTGCTTCACTCCCCAACTGGCCGCATCTGCCAGAGCTGCACCAATCCAAAGCCAGGAGCCTCAGGTTTCTTCCAGGTTTCTCACGTGGGTGCAAGGGCCCAACCACTTGGGCCATCTTTCACTGCTTTCCCAGGCCACAGCAGAGAGCTGGATCGGAAGAGGATCACCCAACACTAGAACTGGCACCCATATGGGATGCCGGCAACCACAGGTGGAGGCTTAACCTGTGCCACAGCGCCAGCCCCCACAGGCATTTTGTGTGTTCACATTGTTCCCAGTCTAGAAAAGTGCCTGCTAAATACGTATTGAATGTGCGGGCCGACAGTGCTGAATACCAGTCATCCAGTTAAACAGGAATGCTTCGCAGGCACCGGGTCAGGTGACCAGAACACAGCAATCAACATAGTCCAGGTGCCCAGGGCCCCAGCGGAAGAGGTAGCCCAGGAAGTGACCGTACGGGAGGCCACGGGATGGGGCAGCAAAAGACCACCGGGACTCAGAGGACGCCTGAGGAACAGCTGGGGCAGAGGTGCTGGGTGCCGCCACGTTCCTCCCTCCCTCTAATTCAAGTCCCGCTGAGCTCCGCAGGGCGGGGTGAAAGAGCAGCCCCACGGTGCTGGTTGTCCTGGTAAATCTTGTCCTCCATCTCAGAGCAGGGGCTGTGCCCTCAAGCCTGTCACCACTCGGACTCCCGTCGCCAGGTACACCCCCTTGTCTGACTTCCACCTCCTCCTCCCCAACAACAGAAACTAACACTTAGCCCTCTAGAATTTGGCAAAATGCCCACTCCCACCGTACCCATCTGTCTTGCCCAGTTCAGCTCTACAAGCCCATTCTCCCCACCTTACACTTCTAGCACCAAATTGGGGGCCAGGAATGTTAAGGTGTCCTCCTTGACCCTCAAAATGCTGCCTCCAACAAGGTTCTTCCCTAAAAGCCCCAGCGGAAGCCTGGAGCTACTAGGCTCCTGTAGCTATAAGATGTTCCCCGCCCCCCACACACACCCCCCAGCCCATTGCTGGCCCATCACAATCGGACACCCCTGCCATTGGTCACATCCCTAATAATCATACCAGACATATGGGTGGCACTTCGAGTATCCGGGGGCTCAGTCCTTTGACTCCTCCCGTGGGCTTAACCATCCTTCTTAGTTCAGCCAGTCACATCCCAGACCTCAGCTGAGCCCCCAAGAGATCTCCCACCCAAGTACTAACCAGGACCAACCTGGCTTGGCTTCCACGATCAGATGAGATCGGGCATGTTCAGGGTGGTATGGCCATAGACCCATGAGATCTCAACCCCAGGCATCCCCATGACCCCTTGTGCCTAACGCTCCAGCTGCACCACAAGCACGCACACCAGCCTCCATCACTCTCCTTCCTTTCTGCTCACGTCCCCAGTGCCTCTTCACCGACCTCTTTTGCCCCCACCATCCCACCGTATTCACCTGGCAAAAGCCATCCCCTGTTACGTTCTTAACCAGACTTGGCCCACACCACTCCGCTGGATGGGGCTGGAGAAAACACAACCCTGTTGGCTGGTCCCAGTGGATGACCACTGGCCATTCCCCCAGCCGACTGCGGAACTGGGCAGCATCTCTCTCTGAGCCCCCTCTCCAAGCTCTGAAACCTCTGCTTCCTCTCCCACCTTCCTTCCCGCCCACTGACCGCCACACTATCTCAGTGAGAAAACAGAAAAGACATCCAAGTGCTTCCACCACCCCATGTCACAACCTGCCCTCTCCCAGCCTGCTTCACTCTGCTCCTAAACCCAGCGTCTTACCTGGACAACGACACCACCCCATCATCAGCTTTCTCCTCCCCTCGGAATCCCTCCCATGAGCACCCTGACACTGTTGGCCCTCACAGATAAACATTCCCACATCTCCTCCAGGTCCTTTCTGTTCTTTTTGTAGCAAAGCTGTGTCTCCTGCATTCCATTCTCTAACAGCCACTTCAGTCAGACTTCACCTCACCTCACTACTAAAACAGCTTTGGGTCCAGACCTCCAACTTCATACTGAATATGATCTTCATATGCAATACAAAACTACCCAATTCTTAGTCTCTAGCCTATATTTAAAAAAAAAAAAAGTTACTTATTTGAGAGGTAGAGTTGAAGACAGAGGGAGAGACAGAAGGATCTTTCATCTGCTGGTTCACTCTCCAAAGGGCCACAACGGCTGGAGCTGGGCTGATCCAAAGGCAGGAGCTAGGAGCTTCTTCTGGGTCTTCCATGTAGGTACAGGAGCCCATTCACTTGGGCCATCCTCCTCTGCTTTCTCAGGCCATAGCAGAGAGCTGGATCGGAAGTGGAGCAGCCAGGACTTGAACTGGCACCATATGGGATGCCTAGGCCACAGGCAGGGTCTTAACCTACTATGTCACAATGCCAGCCCCAGTCTTCAGCCTTTTTGACCAATCTGCATCATCTGACATAGTCTGATTACTCCCTGCTTCAGTTTTTCATTTTTACAAGCTTTTTATTTAATATTTACATTTACCTTTATAAATAAACACTGGAGGAAAGCCCATGAACTGTTTTGTTCTCCATTCTGCATGATCACCGTATCACGTCTCCTCTTGTTTCCTCTACCACACTCCTAATTTACTTTAGTCCTTGTGGACCCTCTTCTCCATAATGGCTTCTTTTTGTCTTAAACTGCAATCCGGGCAGAATAACAGGTGGGCTGAGTAGCTCCTTTACACCTCTGAAGTCCCCTACGAAAGGTTTCTTCACCATCCTCACATCTTACCGACTTGGCCTTCCTTTGGAAACTGTGTCATAACCACACATGTTTCCCAGATGTGCAGTTCGGGAAGATTGCCTGGCAGTAGTAAACAGACTGGATTAAGAAAGGTAGCAGTCATATGAAGATATTTACAATAAACCAGGCAGGTCATCACAGTGACAACAGAAAGGAAACTGGCCCAGGAGTTCATGAAATGAGGCTGGCATTGTGGCGCAGCGGGCGAAGCTACCACCAGAGACGCCAGCACCCTATGTGGGAGCCAGCTGGAGTCCTGGCTGCTCCACTTCTGACCCAGCTCCATGCTAATGGCCTGGGAAAGCAGCAGAGGATGGCCCAAGCACTTAGGTCCCCGGATCTATGAGAGAGCCAGGTGAAGCCCCAAGCTCCTGGCTTTGGTCTGGTCCAGTGGCCATTTGGGGAGTGAACCAGCAGAGAGAAGATCTCTGTCTCTCCCTCTCTTACTCTGCCTTTAAAATAAAAAAATAAATACTTGGAAAAAAAAGTTCTGTGAAGACAAAATGGATAGGATTTGGTTGCAGAATTGGCTGTGCATAAAAAGAAGTTAAAGAGGCCGGCGCCGTGGCTCAACAGGCTAATCCTCCACCTTGCGGCGCCGGCACACCGGGTTCTAGTCCCGGTCGGGGTGCCGGATTCTGTCCCGGTTGCCCCTCTTCCAGGCCAGCTCTCTGCTGTGGCCAAGGAGTGCAGTGGAGGATGGCCCAAGTGCTTGGGCCCTGCACCCCATGGGAGACCAGGAAAAGCACCTGGCACCTGGCTCCTGCCATCGGATGAGCACAGTGCGCCGGCCGCAGCGCACCAACCGCGACGGCCATTGGAGGGTGAACCAATGGCAAAAGGAAGACCTTTCTCTCTGTCTCTCTCTCTCACTGTCCACTCTGCCTGTCAAAAAAAAAAAAAAAAAAAAAGTTAAAGATACCTGAAGTGGGTTCAAATCCTGGTTTTAATTCCAACGTGCTAGTGGGCCACTACTTACCCACTACCTTTGTGACCTGTAACTTACATAAGCCTAAGTTTCCATCTCTGCCAACAGGGAGAACACCCCCTACTCCAGTACAGCTTCTGTGAAGATTCAGCTCAACTGTAAGTGCCACGTCTGGTGCAGACACACGGCGTCGTGCTTAGGGGCCTGAGAGAAGGTTAGAAACAGGACTACAGCAACGACTGTGGGTGAGTGCTCCATCTTCCCACCACACATCTCCCACCAAGAGAAAGGGTGTTGGAGGACTTCACCACCTTGACTGACGATGCCCCTCCCCAAGGTGGGGCGGGGGATCTGCTTAAGGGTAACCAGCCTCGTAGAGCCTGGAATGAACCTGGGGCTACTGGCCCAAGAGAACTGGGTCTCCTGCTTCCTGTTTTATCCCCCTTGAATCTGGAAGAGCTGGGTCTGTGTGCAGACTGACCTAACACACTCTGCTTCGATGGTGTAGAAACAGATCATGACAACCAGGCTGTACCAGTCTCACCCAACTGAGAAGAATGGCTGAGCCTGCCCGAGGAGGGAGGAAGGCACTGTTCGGGTTTGCTTACCTCGAAGACCGAGCAGCCTGGGTTCCTGCCTGGAAGTCACAACGCCCCTGTGATTTGTAAAGTGTGGCCAGTGGCTGTCCTCTGGGTAGGAGGCAGGGAGGGCAATGTGCCTGGGCCTGGCAGTGCCGACCGGCGGCCAGTGCCACGCGAGGCAGACGCACCGTACGGCCCACCCCCTGCCTCCTACAGTGCGGGCTTCACTCGCCCTCTGACGCCCTCATCTCTTGGTTTTCCTCCTGCTTCATGGACACCGTTTTAGACTCCTCTGCTGGTTTCTCCTCAATGCTCCAACCTGAAAATGTTAAACTGCTTGCATCTCACCTTGTGTCCCAAATAGCTACTGTAACACAGTGACCAAAGTCATTTCAAAACAAGTCAAAAGATGTCCAAAGTCATTAAGAAAATGAAATTACTAAAATACCATTTTCACCTACAAATTTGCAAAATCCAAACGTTTAATCAAACATTATTGTCAAAAGAGAAACATGTATTTTCCTACCATTCCTATGAACGGCGATTTGGCAATATTTTACTCTTCGACTTAAGAACCCCATGTCTGGGGGTCCCAAGATGGCAGAACAGTGACAGGGCGGTCTGATTCCGGCTGGGTGCAATTAATATGACAAAGTGGAGGAAGTGCACTCCCAGGGTGAAGCTTCAGGGGAAACTGAGCTGGAGGGAGAGCTCAGTGAACTGCACAGAGCTTGAGGCCAGCCTGGATCCCTCAGGGCAGCGGGCGACTACTCACCCAGGGCAGGGTCAGGGGCAAGCCATGCATCTCTCTCTCTCTCTCTCCTTCTCCCCCCACAACAGCGACCTGCAGCCAGCGGTGAGAGGGCTGGCGCCATGTTTGGACATAAGCAGACAGAAGCTGCTGCAGCTTTTGTGTGTGTACCCAGACGCTATTGGGGTCACGCTCTACCCCGTCAGCAGGGGCAACCACAACAGTTCAACACCACGCCAGCTGCACCTGCCAGGCAATGGGTGGGGAGGGGGAGCCATCCCTAGGGAAGGGAAGTGCCACCTGCGGGACTCTCCTATGCACCCCGCACAACTGTGAAGCGAGCGGTGCTGCAGCTGGTGGGCACTGTGCACACCTGTGACTGAGAGATCTTGCCAGAGAGGAAAACCCACGTTCCCCATGGCCTTTGAATCTGGTCAGGAGGACCAGACTTGATCCAGCGAGCTGGAACACACAGGGACTGACTGTGACCTCAGTCTCCCTGCGGACAGGACGGGCTAGCAGGGCGGAGTGGCCCCACCTGCACGCCTTGACAGTAAGAGCCCTGAGAGGTGGGAATGAGACAACACTGCGGCTGCGTGAGAGGAGGCAGGGTGTGGCCGGGCTCTGGGCAGTCACAGGGCTGCTGCACACCCTCAGAGCTCCCTGGTTGCCCAGAGCAGCTCACAGCAGCAGGAGCCGTGCTCACAGAAAGGACTGTGCAGATCACCTGTGCGCTTCAGATGGCAGTGCGGACGAGTGCTGAACACACTGGGTGCTAACACTGGGCACTGCTCAGCTTGGAGAAGGGGCGGGCACACCATTCCTCTCCATCCAGTTAACCAGAGGAGAGCTACCAGGCCCAACTTGGGTGTTATCCTGGATACGCATCCTGCAGCACCGACCAGAGCTCCCTGGCAGCACCCACTACACACCTCTTGGTATTCACAGACATTCCACTAAGCCACAGAAGCATAGCTCAAAGATGAAAGCCATGGGGGGGGGGGGGGGGACCCAAAAACCAATATTCTACAAATGCCAAACAACATATGAAAAAATTAAAGAAACAAGAATAAGGAAAACACTATGATCCCCCAAAAGGTACAACATTTCAATATTAGAATGTAAACATGAAGAGATTGAGGAAATGCCAGAAATGGAATTAAAAAAAATCTAATCATAAGGACTACTCAAAAGCAATCAGAAGTAAATCCACAAAGAAAACCATGTATGACATGAATGAAAATTTTTCCCATGAAATTAAAATTTGAGAGAAATCAAAATGAAATATTAGAAATGAAGAATTCAATAGATCAAATAAAAAATGCCTTAACAACAGAGTAAACAGACTGGAAAGCCTTAAAAACAGAGTAGGTGAATCAGAAAAAAGAATATCAGAGCTAGAAGACAAATCTCTAGAAATTTTAGTCAGATCAAAAAAAAGAAGAAATTAGAAAACTTAAAAACAGGCCGGCGCCATGGCTCAATAGGCTAATCTTCCACCTTGCGGCACCAGCACACCGGGTTCTAGTCCCAGTTGGGGTGCCGGATTCTGTCCCCGTTGCCCCTCTTCCAGGCCAGCTCTCTGCTGTGGCCCGGGAGTGCAGTGGAGGATGGCCCAGGTTCTTAGGCCCTGCACCCCATGGGAGACCAGGAGAAGCACCTGGCTCCTGGCTTCGGATCAACGTGATGCGCCGGCCGCAGCAGCCATTGGAGGGTGAACCAATGACAAAAAGGCAGACCTTTCTCTCTCTCTCTCACTGTCCACTCTGCCTATCAAAAAAAAAAAAAATTAAAAACAGTATTGGAGATCTATGGGATACTATCAAACGACCCAACATATGAGTCTTAGAGTGCCTGAAGGTGTGGAAAGAGAGAAAGCACTGGAAGGCCTATTTAGTGAAATAATTACAGAAAACTTCCCTAATTAGGAAAAAGAAAAGAATGTCCAAGTACGGAAAGCACATAGAACTCCTAACAGACATGACCAGAAAAGATCTTCACCACAACACACTGTAGTCAAACTTTCCACAGTAAAGTATAAAGAAAAGTTCCTAAAATGGTCACAAGAGAAATACCACATCACTCTCAGAGGATCTTCAATTAGACTCACAGATGACTTCTCATCACAAACCCTACTGGCTAGGAGAGAATGGCAAGATATAGTCCAAGTCTAAGAGGAAAAAAAACCTGTCAATCCAGAATACTGTACCCAGCAAAGCTCTCATTTATGAATGAAGGTGAAATAAAGACCTTCCGGCCGGCGCCGTGGCTCAACAGGCTAATCCTCTGCCTTTCGGCGCCGGCACACCGGGTTCTAGTCCCGGTCGGGGCGCCGGATTCTGTCCCGGTTGCCCCTCTTCCAGGCCAGCCCTCTGCTGTGGCCCGGGAGTGCAGTGGAGGATGGCCCAGGTGCTTGGGCCCTGCGCCCCATGGGAGACTAGGAGAAGCACCCAGCACCTGGCTCCTGCCATCGGATGAGCGCGGTGCACCGGCCGCAGCGCGCTGTCCGCGGCAGCCATTGGAGGGTGAACCAACGGCAAAAGGAAGACCTTTCTCTCTGTCTCTCTCTCTCACTGTCCACTCTGCCTGTCAAAAAATATATAAAAAAAAAAAGAAAAGAAATAAAGACCTTCCATAACAAACAGAAATTGAAATCGTCACCACTGGTCCAGCCTTGCAAAAGATGCTAAAGGATGTACTACACACAGAAACACAAAAGGAAAGCCATCATGAAAGAAAGTGAAGACAGAAAAACTCCCAGTAAGACTACAAAAGAAATCCACAGTATAGGAATGTTCATGGAAAAATGGTAGGGCCAACTAGTTACTTATCAAGAGTCACCTTGAATATAAATAGTGCAACTCTCCAGTTAAGACTGGCCAAATGTGTGTTTTACAACAGCTAACATTAATATATAACATTGGTGCCGTGACTTGGATAAACTTATATTGGTAATCCAGCATCCTCCAGTGCTCTGGGGTCCTGGATTTTTGCCGTCGCAAAACACACCTTCGGAACTCTTTCAAAGCCACCGAACGCTCTGCGATCTCCATCCACACATCAGCCTTCCAAATTCTGAGCAGGTGATAATGGAACAAACGAAGGCCTTCAACAACCCGGTGGTCAATCAAATGCTGCTACAGGGATATACTCAGCTCCCCACCCAGGAGACAGCGGCTTGAGACATTGCCCCCAGGCCAGCAAAGAGTACCTCATCGCCCCAAGTCAGCAGGAAGTAGCTCTAAAGACAGATCATCGTCTCTCTACCCCTCCTGGACTTTTGGGACTAATGTAATCCCATACAAACCCTGCTTTATAAAAAACAAAAGGGGGGAATGTTAGGAAACTGGCGCAGTTTTAGCCAGGTGGCCGCGTGGCCCAGCTACCTGAGCCAGGCTCCACCCCCATTCTAATGGGATTCGCTGCTCCTGCTTCCCTGCCCGCCCTCAGGCGAAGTTTAAAAGGGCCTGTTCCTGAACACCTGGCTCTCTTGACTCTTCTCTCTCTGTTCTCTCTTAGCTCACCTCTCCTGCTCTCTGCTCTCTTCTCTCCTCACTAGCTCCTCCCCTCTCTGTTTCTCTCTTATACTCTCTTTCTCTCTTTCCTTCGCCACTCCTTCACTCCGGTCTGTAGGGTGTTCCCCAATAAACCCTTTCCCTAAAAAAAAAAAAAAAAAAAAAAAGACTGGCCAAATGGATTAAAAACAAAGACCCATCTATTAGCTGCCTACAAGAAACATACCTCACCAACAAAGATACATGTAGACTGAAAGTGAAAGGATAGAAAAAGATATTACATGCTATTGGAAAGAAAAAAAGGGCAAGTGTAGCCATCCTAATATCAGACAAAATAGACTTTAACACAAAAACTTAAAAGAGACAGAGAAGCACACTATGTAATGATTAAAGGATCATTCAACAGGAAGATATGACTTGATAAATTTATATGGACCCAATGACCATCTGGCTATTAAACAAATGTTAATGGATCTAAAGAGAGTCAGAGATTCTAATACAATAGTAATGGGGACTTCAGCACCCCCACTTTCATCAATGCACAGATGTGCATTGATGTGCCCAGTCACGTTTTGCAAGAGAGCAGCGATGGGCAGAACTTGGTAAAAGATCTATGAATTTCTCTCTCTTTTTTTTTTTTTGACGGGCAGAGTGGACAGTGAGAGAGAGAGAGACAGAGAGAAAGGTCTTCCTTTGCCATTGGTTCACCCTCCAATGGCCGCCGCGGCCGCTGCGCTGATCCGATCATAGGAGCCAGGTGCTTCTCCTGGTTTCCCATGGGGTGCAGGGCCCAAGCACTTGGGCCATCCTCCACTGCACTCCTGGGCCACAGCAGAGAGCTGGCCTGGAAGAGGGGCAACCGGGACAGAATCCGGTGCCCTGACCGGGACTAGAACCTGGGGTGCCGGTGCCACAAAAGGCGGAGGATTAGCCTATTGAGCCACGGCGCCGGCCCAAGATCTATGAATTTTAAAGCCGCTCATCAACCTACAATAATCTGAAAAGTTCAACATAAAAAAATACAAAAGTCTAGGTTAAGATCAGCCAGTCAGTGCTGCTACCCAGCGCATTATATGGATCTCTAGATGAGGAGGAGTCGACCATGGCAGGATAACCAGCATAGAAAAGATGTAACCGAAGAGCAAAATCATCAAACTGGAAGAACAGGAACGAGGCCAGTGCTGCTGGAATACAGAAGAGAGGAGCAGAATGCCACAAGTGAAAAGGATAAGCATGGAGCTGGGGAGATGGCACAGCAAGTGAAGCCACCACTTGGGACACTCGTATCCCTTTAATAGACTGCCAGGATCAAGCCCCATCTCCGCTTCTGCTCCAGCTTCCTGCTAATGTACCTGGGAGGCAGATGATGGCCCAAGTACCTGGGTCCCTGCCACCCACATCAGAGACCCAGATGGAGTTCCTGGCTCTTGGCTTCAGACTGGCCCAGCTCTGGCTGTCCCAGGCATTTGGGAATGAGCCAGCTGATGGAGGACAGATCTCAATCTCTGTCTCTTGTGTGCTCTGCCTTTCAAAAAAAAAAAAAGAAGACAGGTATGAACCAGTCCATTCAAGACTTTAGGGACCACAGTAAAGCACATGAATCTTGGTTTTAAGTGGTAAATTGGTAGAATACCATATTTATAACTATTTTTTGTTTTGTAAGCCTGAAGATAAGAATGCTATTTAGGGATACACATTTGGCCATTGGTACAGTGTTAAAGACAATGGAGGGGCCAGTGCAGTGGCATGGAGGGTAAAGCTGCCGCCTACAGTGCCAGCACCCCATATGGGCACCAGTTTGAGTCCTGGCTGCTCCACTTCCAATCC
Source organism: Sylvilagus floridanus (assembly GCA_949820135.1). Lineage (NCBI taxonomy): Eukaryota > Metazoa > Chordata > Mammalia > Lagomorpha > Leporidae > Sylvilagus > Sylvilagus floridanus. Next base: position 166,921,415 of record OX463244.1, read on the forward strand.
AACTCTCTGCTGTGGCCAGGGAAAGCAACAGAAAATGGCCCAAGTCCTTGGGCCCCTGCACCCACGTGGGAGGCCTGGGAGAAGGTCCAGGCGCCTGGCTTTGGATCAGCCCAGCTTCGGCCATTGCAGCCATTTGAAGAGTGAAGCAGCAGATGGAAGATCGATCTCTCTCTCTCTCTCTCTCTCTCTCTACCTCTCTCTCTACATCTCTACCTCTCTGCCTCTCAAAAAATAAATCCTAAAAAAAAAAGGATACCAGGATGCCCACATCTCATATCATAGTGCGTGGGTTCCAGTTCTGTCTCTGCCTCTGATTTCAGCTTCTTGTGCATCCCGGGAGGCTACAGATAAGAGCTCAAGTAGTAGTTGGTCTCTGCCACCTACCTGGGAGACCCAGATTGAGTTCCTGGCTCCCGGCTTCAGCTTGGCCCAGCCCCAGTGTTGCAGGCATTTGGGGCGTAAATCCGCAGTTGGGAGATATCTGTCTCTGTTTCTCTCTTTCACATAAATTAAAAGAACATCTTTTTAAGAATTCTATTTAGGGGTCATTACTGTGGCACAGTGGGTTATGCCACCACCTGCAGTGCCGGCATCCATGTGTGCACCGGTTCGAGTCCCCACTGCTCCACTTCTGATCCTGTTCCCTGATAATGTGCCTGGGAAAGCTGCAGAAGATGGTCCAAAGTCCTTTGGCCCCAAAACACCCATGTGGGAGATCCAGAAAAAGCTCCTGGCTCCAGATTTCAGCCTGGCCTCGCCCTGGCTATTGTGGCCATTTGGGGAGTGAACCAGCAGATGGAAGATCTGTCTCTCTTTCCCCTCTCCTTCTGTAACTCTGCCTTTCAAATAAATAAATAAAATAAATATTTTTAAAAATCTATTTAGCCAAAGAGACAATACAAAATAAGGAAATAGTGATCCCAAACAACATGAGCTCTTTAGTGACTTGAGATATGGAATCATTAAAATTCAACTTTGGTAACAAACAAAAGGCAGAAAATCAAATGCCTGTCCTAACTGAGCTCAGTCCTATATTTCCTGGACTAACAACAAAAAGCTGTGGTTGAGATACTAAAAATACAATTTAGTAGTTTTTAAATAGTTGAACGACCCAAAGTCCATGCTATAATTCAGACTGTATTCTAACATGCATGGTGTTTTAAATATCACACTTACCTCTTTTTTGTCTTTGAACTTATCGATTTCTTTCTTCAGAAGCTCCACCCTTTGAAAGGACTCCAAGTTATTCACGCTGTACACAAGAACAAAGCCATCAGCAAATGAAAAATAATGCTTTGGCAGCTCCACGCCCTCCTGTAGGCCTCTGGTGTCATAAAGGTGCAGCTGCTCCTTCACCCCGCGGTCGGTTTCCACGGAAGCCATATACACATCTTCCATTGTTTCACAATCTTCCATCCCTGGGATGAAGAAGAAGTTATTCTTTTGGGATACGCCACTGTTAATGCCTTAGTATTTTACTCTTCTTTAGAAGTCGGTTTTCCAGGGTCCTTGTTTACCACATACAATAATATTTTTATTTTATTAAATTCTTCAAAATGACTATGTGTTAATAACAAATGGACAAAGTGCATTCTAAAAATATGTTTTCTGCATAAAAATAATAGTAATAAAAATTTGGCAATTAGATTTATTATTTTAAAAATAAGTATTATTGAACTTAACACCTAAATTGGAAAATTAAAGGCCGATTTAAAAAGTAAAGCACTTTTTTCTGCACCATAGCCAAGGACAGGATCTGGGAGAAATTGGCTGTTGTCTCTATACTTCTATTTCCAGGACCTGTTTAAGCATCTAAAAAATGTACAAATCCAGTCTGGGGCTGAGCCCTAGGCCTTCAGTTCTATATGGGGCTCTTCCGTATGAACGTCCTGCAAGCACTTCAGACTGACTACACATGTCTTCCCTCCCCACACCTGCAGTGCCAGCATCCCAAATGGGCACCAGTTCGAGTCCCAGCTGCTCCATTTCCTATCCAGCTCTCTGCTATGGCCTGGGAAAGCAATGGAAGATGGCCCAAGTGCTTGGGCCCCTGCACCCGCGTGGGAGACCCAGAAGAAGCTTCTGGCTCCTGGCTTCAGATCAGCCCAGCTCTGGCCGTTGCAGCCATTTGGTGAGTGAACCAGCGGATGGAAGACCTCTCTCTCTCTCTGCCTCTATGTAACTTGGCCTTTCAAATAAATAAGTAAATCTTTTAAAAAAATGCATTTTACAATCATGTTGTTCCACTCCTGCAGGTTTTGTCTCCAACTATTCTAAGTTCCTTGAGTCAAAAAAACCATTCTGTGTACACGGCAAATACTAAATAATCCTTTGTTGATAACGGAATTAAGTGCAGCAGACCAGCACTTTGAATTTTACTGAGTAGTGCGGAGGTATACGACAAGGTAGGTGTGCTATGGTCCCAGAAACCACCTTCATATGTAGAACATGCTAAACCAAAACCACAATTGTATTGTTGTAATTCCCTAAACAACCCAGACACTGTGGAGTGATAGGTTCCAGATGCCTTACACGAAATGTCTGTAAGTATTAGATTAAAAATAATCACGTAATAATATACAGATTGGATCAAGAGAAACCAAAAACTTCCTTTTGTCAGCATACATCTTTACATTAAGTAGCGTGTTCAGTGTTTAGTAAGGGAAGATTATTCTTAAATTTGATTATGTGAGAGTCTGTGTCATCTTGTCATTAAATTAAGCCTTGAGGAAATTCAAGGTTATTCTAATAAGACACAAACTTTCACGTTTTAATTCCAAAGGAATTTAAAAGCAAAAACTACTAAGACTTCCATTATGTCATGTTTTATCCACCATAAACCAGTCTGGTTACCCAAGCCCTAACCCCTTCACTAAACTCAGACCCTTGGATATTTTGTTAGCCTACAGATAACGGAAGTCACCCCTTTTCCCTCAAGTCTCTAGACCTGCTCTCCCATAGTGGGTATGATCCCACAGCAGAAGCGTGGCAAGTCAGTGGCATGTCCACAAACACACCGGGTGCTGGATTGCCCCTACTCCCAAGACTTTGGCAGCCAGCCTTCACTGTCACAGAGAGGAACCTGAGGGATGCAGCCAATGGAAAAAGGAAAGTTCTAAATGCACTGACACCCGGGTGCCCAACAAACGCCCCAGCCAAATCATCTCAGTGACTCTCAGGTCAGGACACTATCCATGTGTTTAGAGCTTCCGTCAGCTTTTTGGTCTCCATTCTTTATTGTGAGCAGATAACAAAAGTTCACCAGACCCCTGAGCAAACACAGAGGCCGAAAATCAGAAAACAGTACGTGAGAGCAAGACAGGTGCTTGGTGCAGCGGTTAAGACACCTCTTGGGATGCCCACATCCTGTATCAGAGAGCCTGGTTCTGCATTCAATTCCAGCTTCCTCTCAGCCCTGGAAGGCAGCCAGTTGTCACCCAAGCACTTGGGTCACTGTTGCCCATAAGGGAGATCCAGGCTGAGTTCCAGAATCCTGGCTTCATTCTAACCCTACCCCAGCTGTTTCAGGCATCTGGGCAGTGCCAGTGGGTGGGAGATTTGTCCTTTCTGCTTTTCCAATAAATAAAAATATTAATTTTTTAAAAGAATACCTCAGAGGAAACAGGCTATACAAAACTAAAACAACCATTATCTAGTATTATATCAAAGAGACAAGATTGTACCTGTAGAACAAGAGCAGCATATTATATAAAAACACAACAGAAGGGCTGGAAAATAAAAATAAGGAAACCTCTCAAAAAGCAAAGCAAAAATATTGTGATGGAAGAGAAGAGGACCAGTCCTTGACGTCCAGCATCCAAACACAGAGTCCCAGAAAAAGCAGACAAGGGGGCCATACATTAAATAATTCAGAACTGAACAAGCATTTCCATATTGAAAGGGCCTAAAGACTGCCTAGTACAAAGGATGAAAGCAGACCAGTTCTAGAACACCATAATTCTGAAATTCCAGAACACTGACATCTCTGTCCATCTATATTGCTACAATAAAAATACCGCAGCCCAGGTAATTGGTAAACAACAGAATCTGCTTCACAGTGCTGGAGACTGGAAGTCCAGGATCGAGGAGGCAGCAGGATTGGGTGTCTGCTGCGGACCCAGTCTCCCGTTCCAAGATGGCAGCTTCCTGCTGCGTTCTGTGGAAGGGTCCAACATGTCCTCACATAGTGGAAGAGAGGGAGAGGTTAACCTCCTTACAGGGAACTAATCCTGTTTGTGAGGACAAGCTCCGATGACTTCATTGCCTCCCAAAGGCCACACCTCTTAACACTACTGCACTGAGGATTCATTTTAACATTGACTTTGAAGGGAACAACACCATCAATCAAACCGCAGCAACTGGGAACAAAGAGAACCAGCCACATTTCTACACAGTAAGCATCAAGAACCCTAATGCCTCCAAGATTCCTCAAAGCAGCACAAGAAGACAACAGAATCTGGTAAAGCTGAAATACTCTGTACACACCTATGAAGTGGCAAATTCATCTAGACTTTTCCCCCAGAATTTCTCACCTAATAGTTAAGGCAACATGATCCACAGTTTCACTTTGCAAGGCTTCAGCTCCCCATGGCCATCACAGTCTGAAAATGCTACGTAGAAAATTTCAGAAATAAATAATTCATAAGTTTTAAATAGCTTTCATTACAGTAAGTTGTTACATTCTATAAGTCTATAATATTATTGTTCATCCCCTTACTATGCCTAGTTTATAAGTTAAACTTTATCAGAGGCATGTACATATAAGAAAAAAACTGTACATACAGAGTTTGGTACTATCCATGTTTTCCAACAGTCAGGGGAAGTCTTGGAACATGCTCACTATTTCAGGGAAGAATCCTCTGCAAGACTGTTTGTAGAAGCATTATTTCTAAAACCTCAAACGGAAGCAACCCAAGCATTCATCAAGATAGGAGAGAACCTCCGGTATTTTCATCCAATACCATACTGTTTAGCAATGAAAGTTAGCAAACCACAGCTACTCAATAAAATGGATGAATAAAACAAATGTGTTCGTGAAAGGAGCCAGAACACCGGAGAATGATCCTTTTCATATAGTCTGTAAAGGGCCAAAATACACAATACCATTTAATGAAAAAAGACAGAGGTGGCAAAACGATAAAGAATAGAGAGGAACAGTCTGGGGCTGCCACTGGGGTGTGGTAGTTTGGGCCTCCGCATGCAGCACAGGAATCCCATGTGGGCGCTGGTTTCGTGCCCCGGTGCTCTGCTTCTGATCCAGCTACCTGCTGATGGGCCTGGGAAAACAATGGAAGATGGCCCAGGTGTTTGGGCCCGTGCACCCACGTGGGAGACCTGGAGGAAGCTCCTGGCCCAAGGCTTCAGATCAGCGCAGCTCCAGCCGTTGCAGCAATTTGGGGAATGAGCCAGTGGATGGAAGACCTCTCTGTCTGTCCCTCCCTCTGTAATTGCCTCTCAAGTAAATAAATAAATCTTAAAAAAAAAAAAAAAAATAAAGAAAAGAAAAGAGAAAGGAACAGTAAACCAAAAGTCAAGGGAAGGACCCGGTTGACATGGGGAGCCAAATAAATGCTGGTCTGGTTTATAATTATTTGTTAAATCATACATGAATTTTACATACTCTTCCATATATGAATAATTCATTTTATAATTTTTAAAAGGAGGAAAAGATGACAATGGAGCAATGTTATCAAAAGTTTTCTGAAAGAATGCTCCAGAACCTGAAACGTTTTGAGTATCAATGAGTGCTCAAGAAAGTCTCAGATTTTAAAGTACTTTACATTTCAGATTTTCAGATTAGGGATGATCAACCAGTAGAATCTATTCAAATATTCCAAAATCCAAAAAACTCAAATCTTTGACACAATGGTCCCAAGAACTTGAAAAAGGATACTTTAACAGAATTTTCAACCTATTGTTCCAGGCTCATCAAAATTATAATTCAAGTGAGTGTAAAATAAAGACATTCATAAACATGTGAAGTCTCAAAGAAATGTATCACCTCTGTGTGTGGTTTTTTTTTTTTTTTTTTTTTTTTAGGAAACATGTTATATGGGGTCTTCAAAAGGTTCATGGAAATATGTATTATGAAAAAACTATGGATTGTGGGCCAGCGCTGCCCTGCGCCTTCAGGGCCCATGGCCATGCTTCTCGGCCTACATGCTCCTCCATGTGGCTGGCTCCTGGTACACAGTATGAACTCAGATTTCACTCCCTCTTTTAGATAGGGCCCTCACTCTCCTATGTATTTCTCCCACTGAATAAAAAGCTAAAAACTTAGAAAAAAAAAGAAAAACTATGCATGGATTTCAAAAATTGTGTACACCAAAATAAATTTTTAAAAAGATTTATGTATTTATTTATTATTTATTTGAAAAGCATAGTTACAAAGAGAGAGAGAGGGGTAAAGGCAGAGAAAAAGAAAGAGAGACATCGGTTGGTCTTTTTTTTTTTTTTTTTTTGGACAGGCAGAGGGGACAGTGAGAGAGAGATAGAGAGAAAGGTCTTCCTTTACCATTGGTTCACTGCGGCCAGCGCACTGCGCTGATCCGAAGCCAGGAGCCAGGTGCTTCTCCTGGTCTCCCATGCCGGTGCAGGGCCCAAGCACTTGGGCCATTTTCCACTGCACTCCCAGGCCAGAGCAGAGAGCTGGCCTGGAAGAGGGGCAACCGGGACAGAATCCAGTGCCCCGATTGGGACTAGAACCCGGTGTGCCAGCGCCACAGGTGGAGGATTAGCCTACTGAGCCGTGGCACCAGCGGTAGGTTGATCTTGCATTTGTCAGTTCACTCCCCAAATGGTCTCAACAGCCAGAACTAAGCTGAGCAGAAACCAAGAGCCAGAAGCTTCTTCCAGGTCTCCCATGAAAACACAGGGGCCCAAGGACTTGTGTCATCTTCTACTGTTTTCCCAGGCCATAGCAGAGAGATGGACTGGAAGTGGAGCAGCTGGGACTTGAACCGGCACCCATAAAGAATCAGTCAGGAAAGTGAAAAGGCAACCGACAGAATGGGAGAAATTATTTGCGAACTATGCAACTGATAAAGGATTAATAACCAGAATGTACAAAGAGGTCAAGATACTCCACAACAACAAAACAACCAACCCAGCTAAGAGATGGGCCAAGGGCTTAGACATTTTTCAAAAGAGGAAATCCAAAAGGCCAATAGACACATGAAAAAATGTTCAGGATCACTAGCAATGAGGGAAATGCAAATCAAAACCAAAATGAGGTTTTACCTCACTCCGGTTAGAATGAATGGCTTTCATACAGAAATCAACAAACAGATGCTGGCGAGGATGTGGGGAAAAAGGCACACTAATCCACTGTTGGTGGGAATGCAAAATGGTAAAGCCACTATGGAAGGCAGGTTGGAGATACCTCAGAAATCTGAATATAACCCTACCATATGACCCAGCCATCTCCTCAGAATGTACCCAAGGGAAAAGACATCAGCAAATAAAAGAGTTATCTGCCCCTCCATGTTTATTGTAGCTCAATTCACAATAACTAAGACATGGAATCAACCTAAATGCCTGTCAACCGAAGACTGGATAAAGAAACTATGGGATATGTACTACATGGAATACTACAGAACAGTTAAAAAAATTTGGTCATTTGCAACAAAATGGAACAATCTGGAAAACACCACACTGAGTGAAATAAGCCAGTTCTAAAGGGACAAATACCATATGTTCTCCCTGATCTGTAGCAACTAACAGAGCACCTAAAAGGAAACCTGAAGAAGTGAAACTGACACTATGAGAAGTAATGACTTGAACAGCCCTTGTCTTGACTGTAGAGGAACAGTTTATTATTTTATTATTTTCTTTTTCTACTTAATATCATTGGTTGATATTAGAACTTATACTAGGTATAAATCCAATTTGGATATATAAATCCAATTGAAAATAGATTCCAGTAACAAATAAGAGTGAGAATAAGAGAGGGAGGAGCTGTACAGTTCAGCACACATTCCCAAGGACTTACCCCTCTTTAGGGGTAAAGCTTGGGACTCCAAAGCCCATTAAGCTGGGTGGTACTAATGCCATCTTATGTGTTAAAGTGATCATATTAAGTGTGTAATTGATCATATAGATAGGATTAAGTGTCAAAGAGATCACATAAATAAGATCAAGTGTCTGATAATAACAATAGATAGAATTAAAAAGGAGAGAATGATCCAACATGAGAAGCAGGCCACACAGCAGACTCATAGAGAATGGTAAACACCCTAAATAGAACTCTGACCTCAGAATCAGCTCTTAAGGCATTTGGATCTGGCTGAAAATACCATGGGAGCATTTCAGGCATGGAAAGCCAAGATTTTGCAGCAAAAAATTACCTACATGAAGGATCTCTGTGTGAGATCCCAGTGGAAAGAAGGGGGGCATCAAAAAGGAGGTACTTTTCTCTGAAGGGAGGAGAGAACTTCCACTTTGCTTATGGCCCTGTATAAATACTGACAGAGTTTGTGGACTCAAAAGGCTTCCATAGCCTTGGCAGCTCATGTCAAGAGCCTCTGGTGATCACTGATGTTATAAATAAGAGTGTCAATTGTTAAACCAACAATAGGAGTCACTGTGCACTTATTCCTTAATGAATTGTACTATGAGAATTAACAGTAAAACTTGTTTTCAAACAGTACTTTACACTTGTGTGTCTGAATGGGTGCAAACTGTGGAAATCTTTGCTTAGTATAGAGTTGGTCTTCTGTATATAAAGTAAAAACAAATCTTAATAAAGAATGGGATGGGAGAGGGAGCAGGAGGTGGGAAGGGAAGGGGGTGGGTAGGCAAGTATGGGGGAAGAATCACTATATTCCTAAGCTATACCTATGAAATATGTATTCATTAAAAGCTTAAAAAATCAAGCTGCAGAAGGAAAAAAAATAAAAAGCAAAAGATCACAAAAATACCATGCTACTCAGTTGACAATATGCACATAACCTTATAGCTCTCAAAATATAGGCTATAGACCCTGTTAAGTCTTTCAGGGATCCACAGGGGAAAAACTAATTTCATAATAATTACTAAGATGTCTTTTCCACTGTGTGTTGACATTTGCACTAAAGGTGCGGAAGCACTGTGGTGAGACTGCTGGCAGCTTTGTACAAATCAACGCAATGGCACCAAGTATATTAGCAGTCATTACATTCTTCATCATCATGTTTTTCCAAGTTTCATTTAAGAATATCCTTGATAGGGGCTGGCGCTCTGGCGCAGCAGGTTAAAGCCATGGCTTGAAGCACTGGCATCCCATATGGTCGTCGGTTCTAGTCCCCGTTCCTCTTCCGATACAGCTCTCTGCTATGGCCTGGGAAAGCAGTAGAAGATGGCCCAAGTCCTTGGGGCCCCTGCAGCCACGTGGGAGACCTGAAACAATCTCCTGGCTCCTGGCTTCGGATTGGCACAGTTCCAGCTTTTGTGGCCATCTGGGGAGTGAACCAACAGCTGCAAGACCTCTCTTTCTGTCTCGACCTCTCTCTGTAACTCTTTCAAATAAATAAAATAAATCTTTTTTAAAAAAAGAATATCCTTAATAAAGCAGTATCAATTCTAAATGTACTAAATTTCATCTCTGAGCATACATCTTTGTAATATTCTGTTGGATTAAATGGGAAGTATGCACAAAGAATTTCTGCATATAAAAACTGTAATTACCTTTAACAAAATTTCTTGTGTTTGAGTTGCAGGCTGAACTAGCCATTATGTCCAAGTTTGTTTAATTTATTTGAGAGGCAGACAGAGACAAAGCGGGGGGCAGTAGAAGAGAGAAACAGAGACAAAGAGAGCACAGGGGGAAGGAGGTCAGAGGGAGACAGAAATCTCCCACATGCTGGTTCACTCCCCAAATGCCCCCAAACAATTAGGGCTGAGCTATGCCAAACATACGAGCCAGGAACTCAATCTGGGTCTCCCATACGGGTGGCGGAGACCCAACTACTTGAGTCATCACCTGCTGCCTCCCAGGACACGTAAACATTAGCAGGAAGTTACAGTCAGGAGGGGAGTTGAGTCTCAAACGCAGGCACTCTAATATGGGATGTGGGCATCCCAAACAGCATCTTAAACACAATGCCAAACACCCTGCCCTTCCTCCTCCCTCCACTGCCACCATTTTTTAAAGAATAAAGGGGGCAGGTGTTGTGGTATAATGGGTGAAGCCGCTGCTTGGGATGCCTGCATTCCATATCATTTTTCCTAGGATTCAGCCCATCTCCCCTACAGATCTACATTTCGGCCAACCTGCACCCTGGGAGGCAGATGACGACTCAGTACTTGGGTCCGGGCCACACACGGAGACTGGATGGAGTTCTTGGCTCCTGGCTTGGAGCTAGCACAGCACTGGCATACATTTGAGGGAGTGTAGCAGCAGCAGGAAGAACTCTCTGCCAGTCTGCCTTTCATACAAATAAAAGTAACCTTAAAAAAAAAAAAACAGGATGTGCAGCCTGCCAGTCGCAGGCGCACGATCAGCCATCCTTGATTTCAAGTCCCAGAGACCCCTGAGCCAGGCCTTGCTGCCAGAGGGTTTGAGGGTTAATATTTTCCCAAGTCCCTCAGCCCTGTCCCGCGGATCTCGGAGTGCTCCTTTGCTCATCAAAAGCCTCCCTCGGAAACCACTGGGCCGACGGCATTCAATTTCAGACTCAGTTACATCACTGGGTACCCTGGTTCTTAGTCGGCTTGCACATAGCATATCATGGCAATTCTCAGGCTCCATAATCCGTTATTACTGCATAAGGGATATACAACTGAAAGTATGCGGGGCTGGAGCTATGGCATGGTGGGTTACACCTCTGCCTGCAGAGACAGGATCACATATGGGATCCAGTTTTGAGTCCTGGCTGCTTTGCTTCCAGTCCAGCTCTCTGCTGATGGCCTTGGGGAAGCAGCGAAGGATGGCCCAAGTGCTTGGGCCCCTGCGCCCAGGTGGGAGACCCAGAGGAAGCTCCTGGCTCCTGGCTTCAGATCAGCCCAGCTCCAGCTGTTGCAGCAATTTGGGAAGTCAACAAGTGGATGGACGACCTCTCCCTTTCTCTCTACCTCTCTGTAACTCTTTCTTTCAAATAAATAAATCATTTAAAAAAATAAAGTACAAGACAGAGAGGTGAGATTTTACTGTAACAGCGTACAAAACACTGATAGGATTTCAGTTCCACATGGCAATAACCTTTAAGCAACCATCATTCTCTGTCCTTTAGTGAAATGTGAAAGAAAAAGATTCACAATGATCTGAACAGGCTCCTAACATACTCCTCATCCTTTTGCAAGTACACGTTTGTGTGAAGCTGGAGTCCCTTCATGTATTTCATCTAACACAGTGCATCACACAGAGCGAGTGCAAAGCAAGCACACACAGCAACACAGCTGTCTTCTATGAGGGTGCACATTAGATGTTCAAAAATGTGAATCAATACCACGCTTCCACTTTTTTATTTTAAAAATATAATTATTTTCACAAAAGATGCTATTTTTAGCATGTAACAAGTTTATCATCCCTGCTTTTACATAAAATAAGTAATTTTAAACTTCTGTTTTAAGTTCTAATACAGCAAATATCAAAAGAACTAACCTGCATATTACAAGAGCTATTTAGGTGCCCCAATAAATTTCAAGAGGGTAAACAGATTCTGATTTCAGATAGCCTGAGAGCTTCTGGCATAGACATCATAAAAACACAAAATATGAATTTAACAAAGTGGTTCATTACTTTGGGAAGCTTGAAGACAAGAGAGCTCATCAAAACTGTTAATAAAAGAAAAGTGTTCTAAGCTACTTGCCAGTGGTCAGTACTGTCAAGCTCTTCCCTTATCTCTCCAACATCCAAACGTTGTTTCATTCTAACCTGTAATTCTGTCTTCTTTATTAACTGTGACCTCCTTAAAGCCAGAGACGCTGTCTTCAGTTCTGTAACCTACAGGATCTCACCACAGCCTGCAGCATACAGCAAATATTTAATAATTATTTGATTCAAAGAGTGACCAAATGGGTGAGATAATCCAATTCTGAAAACTAGGTCATAAAGCAGCAAACAGCAGTTATTTCCTATTTTTACAACGGGGGCCGGCCTGCGGCGTAGCAGGTAATGCTGCCACCTGCAGTGCTGGCATCCCATGTGGGCGCTGGTTCAAGTCCTGGCTGCTCCAATTCCGATCCAGCTCTCTGCTATGGCCTGGGAAAGCAGAAGATGGCCCAACTGCTTGGGCCCCTGCACCTGTGTGGGAGACCTGGAAGAAGCTCCTGGCTCCTGGTTCCAGATTGGCCCAGCTCTGGCTGTTTCAGCCATTTGGGGAGTGAATCAGCAGATGGAAGCAATCTCTCTCTCTCTCTCTCTCTCTCTCTCTCTGCCTCTCTGCCTCTCTGCCTCTCTGTTACTCTGCATTTCAAATAAATAAATAAACCTTTAAAAAAACCACCACATCTAGCAGTATTGGACAGTCATATTTGAAGTAAGAGTGAAAAGCCACTCAGCGTATTGTTAAGCCAGCAGTTTTCTATGACGCCGAGACCAGCACTGATTATATAAACACACAGGAAACACAGGGATACAAAAGACGTATCCAGGCTGCAGTTCCAAGACGGCAGAGTGGGGAAGACACTCACTGCTCTAACCGAGAAGACAGTTTCACACTATCTCAGGGAAGAGTTAGGGAGAAAACTACAGAGAAAACTGCTGAAATTAGAGGGACACAGTGGACCTACGTGGAGGGCGTGGGCACCCACGGCTCAGGACTGAAGCAGCTGAGAGGCTATGTTCCAGCATTGGAAAGTGAGGTGGGACAGACGGCAGCAGCCCAAGCCACTGGCGAGAAAGCTGCAGGAAGAGCCTAGAGGGAACCTGGCTTGGAGCCCCGTTGGGGAAAGTGCACCAGCCAAACTAAAGAAGAAGAAGAAAAGTCAGGACAGACACGGTTCTCCCCATCACTTGTCCTGTAACAAGCCAATAGAGCAGGTGCCGTTTTGGACATACGTAACAGCTGCACCTGCTCTTGTCTGCGCCCGGCAACCAGCTGAGTGGAGACTCCTGACTGGTGGGGGAACAAACACGGGGCTAGGGGCTTATGACTGTGTGAGGCTTCTGACCCAGGACTGTGGAAAAGCCTGAGGGTGTGTGGGAGGACTCACAGTGTGACTGGGACTTTCAGCAAGTCTCACTGGGAGACTCCACAAGCTCAGGGGCTACTGGTTACCTGATAAGAGACATTGCTGGGGAATCTGAATTTACACTGAGGATCGCACAGATCCTCTGTGTGGTCCTTGGGACAGAGCGGACAAATATTATACCCACTGGGGCTAGTGCGCAGTCACTGGTCTCCTTTGAGGAGAGGATAGAGCTGAATAAATTTCCCTTCTGATTAAAAAGGAGAGAAGATTTACTATGCCAAACCTGGATGTGTCACCTTAGGCACGCCAGTAACCCTGGAGAACAGAGCTCTCTGGCCACACCCACTATAAGCCTCCAGAAATTCACTGAAAGCAGACATTCTACTTATCTACAGAATCACAGTACAATGATAAAAGCCACCACAGCTAAAAAAAGAGAGAGAGAGAGAGAGAGAGAAAAGAAAAGAAAGAGAGAAAGAAAGGGGGAAGGAAGGAAGGGAGGGAGGGAGGGAGGAAAGAAGGAAGGAAGGAAGGAGTACCTTCACAAACGTGGAACAACAAACACACGAATCCAAGAATAAAAATAAGGAAGAAAGAACAAGACACTTCAAAACTAGATTATGAGCCAGCGCCGCGGCTCACTAGGCTAATCCTCTGCCTTGCGGCACCAGCACACCGGGTTCTAGTCCTGGTCAGGGCGCCGGATTCTGTCCCAGTTGCCCCTCTTCCAGGCCAGCTCTCTGCTGTGGCCCGGGAGTGCAGTGGAGGATGGCCCAGGTCCTTGGGCCCTGCACTCACATGGGAGACCAGGAGAAGCACCTGGCTCCTGCCTTCGGATCAGCGCAGTGCGCTGGCCACAGCACGCCGGCCGCAGCAGCCATTGGAGGGTGAACCAACGGCAAAGAAAGACCTTTCTCTCTGTCTCTCTCACTGTCCACTCTGCCTGTCAAAAAAAAAAAAAAAGTGAAAGGATGGAAAAAGATATTCCTTGCCAACAGAAACCAAAAAACAGCTGGTGTAGCCACCTTAACATCAGATAAAATAAACTTTAACACAAAAAGCTGTTAAAAGAGACAAACAAGGGCACTATAAAATGATTAAGGGATCAATTCAACAGGAAGATGTAACTATTATAAACGTATATGCACCTAATTACAGGGCACCTGGCTATCAAAAAGAAATGTTAAGGTATTTAAACGGAGACTTAGACTCCAACACAATAGTATTGGGGGACTTTAATACTCCACTTTCAGTAATGGACAGATCAACCAGACAGAAACTAAACAAGGAAACAGATTTAATTGACACTATAGACTAAACAGGCCTAACAGATATCTACAGAACTTTTCATCCTACAGTTGCAGAATACACATTCTTCTCAGAAGTGCATGGAACTTTCTCAAGTCTCAGCAAATTCAAAGACACTGAAATCATACCTTACATCTTTTCGGACCACAGTGGAATGAAGCTGGAAATCAGCAACTCAGGAATCTCTAGAGTATATGCAAACACATGGAGATTGAACAACATGCTCCTGAACGAACAGTGGGTCACAGAAGAAATCAATAGAGAAATAAAAAAATTTTTGGAAACAAATGAAGATGACAACACAACATATCAAAACTTTTGGGGTACAGTAAATACAGCTTTAAGAGGGAAGTTTATAGGAACAGGTGCCTACATGAAGAAATCAGAAAGGTGCCGGTGGCACGGCTCAATAAGCTAATCCTCCGCCTGTGGCGCTGGCACACCAGGTTCTAGTCCTGGTCAGGGCACTGGATTCTGTCCCGGTTGCCCCTCTTCCAGGCCAGCTCTCTGCTGTGGCCCAGGAGTGCAGTGGAGGATGGCCCAAGTGTTTGGGCCCTGCACCTGCATGGGAGACCAGGAGAAGCACCTGGCTCCTGGCTTCAGATCAGCGTGGTGCGCCGGCCACAGCACACTGGCCTCAGCGGCCATTGGAGGGTGAACCAACAGAAAAGGAAGACCTTTCTCTCTGTCTCTCTCTCTCTCTCTCTCTGTCTCTCTCTCTCACTGTCCACTATGCCTATCAAAAAAAAAAAAAAAAAAAAAAGAAAGAAAGAAAAAGAAAGAAATTAGAAAGGCACCAAATAAATGAGCTAGCAATGCATCTCGAGGATCTAGAAAGACAACAGTAAACTAAATCCAAAACTAGTAGGAGAAAAGAAGTAATTAAAATTAAAGAAACCCACAAAATTGAATCAAAACAAAAATACAAAAGATCAGCAAAACAAAGAGCTGTTTTTTTGAAAAAATAAAACAAAATTGACACACCATTGGCCCAACTAAACAAAAAAAGGAGAGAGAAGACCCAAATCAATAAAATTAGAGATGAAAAAGGACATGTAATAACAGACACCACAGAAATAAAAAGTGTCAACAGAAATTACTACAAAGAGTTGTATGCCAACAAACTGGGAAACCTAGAAGAAATGAATACATTCCTGGACACATACAACCTACCTAAATTGATCCATGAGACACAGAAAACCTAAACAGAGCCATAATCAAGATGGAAACTGAATCAGTAATAAAGGCCTTCCCAACAAAGAAAAGCCCAGGACCAGATGGGTTCACTGCTGAATTCTACCAGACATTTAAAGAACTAACTCCAATTCTTCTCAAACTATTCAAAACAACTGAAAGAGAAGGAGTTCTCTCAAATTCTTTCTATGAAGCCAGCATCATCTTAATTATTAAACCTGAAAAAGATGCAACAGAGAAAGAGAATTGCAGACCAATTTCCCTGATGCACATAGATGCAAAAATCCTCAACAAAATGCTAGTCAATAGAATCCAACAACACATCAGAAAGATTGTCCACCCAGACCAAGTGGGATTTATCCCTGGTATGCAGGGATGGTTCAACATTTGCAAATCAATGATACAACATATTCACAACCTGCTGAACAAAAGCCATATGAATATCTCAACAGTGCAGAGAAAGCATGTGATAAAATACAACACCCTTTCATGATGAAAACTCTAAGCAAATTGTGTTAGAAGAAACATTCTTCAACACAATCAAGGCAATTTATAACAAACCCACAGCCAGCATCCTACTGAGTGAGAAAACACTGAAGGCATTCTCATTAAGATCCAGAACCAAACAGGGATACCCACTCTCACCACTGCTTTTCAATATAGTCCTGAAAATTTTAGCCAGAGCCATTAGGCAAGAAAAAGAAATCAAAGGGATACAAATTGGGAAGGAAGAAGTCAAACTATCCCTATTTGCAGACGACATTATTTATAGGGGATCCAAAGAACTCTACTAAGATACTATTGGAACTCCTAAAAGAATTTGGTAAAGCAGCAAGATATAAAATCAATACACAAAAATCAAAACCATTTGTATACACAGACAACGCCATGGCTGAGAAAGAACTAAGACCAATCCCATTCACAATAGCTACAAAAAAAAAATTAAATACCTTGGAATACATTTAACCAAGGATGTCAAAGATCTCTGCAATGAGAATCATAAAACATTAAAGAAAGAAATAGAAGATACAAAAAAATGGAAAAATCTTCCATGTTTATGGAGTGGAAGAATCATTATCATCAAAATGTTCATTCTTCCAAAAGCAATTGACAGATTCAATGCAATACCAATCAAAATACCAAAGACATTCTTCCCAGATCTAGAAAAAATGATGCTGAAATTCATATAGAGGCATAGGAGACCTCAAATATCTAAAGGATTCTTATACAACAAAAACAAAGCCAGAGGCATCACAATACTAGATTTCAAGAAATACTAAAAGGCAGTTATAATCAAAACAGCCTGGTACTGGTACAAAAACAGGTGGACAGACCAATGGAGCAAAACAGAAATGCCAGAAATCAATCCAAACATCTACAAGCAACTTACATTTGATCAAGAAGCTAAAACTAACCCCTGGAGCAAGGACAATCTCGTCAACAAATGGTGCTGGGGAAACTGGATTTCCACATGCAGAAGTATGACACAAAGCCCTTACCTTAAACCTTATACAAAAATCCACTCAACATGGATTAAAGATCTAAATCTATGACCCAACACCATCAAATTATTAGATGTCATCAGAGAAACCCTGAAAGATATTGGCACAGGCAAAGAGTTCTTGGAAAAGACCCCAGAGGTAGCCAAAGTCAAAATTAACAACTGGGATTACTTCAAATTGAGAAGGTTATGTACTGCAAAATAAACAGGAAAGTGAAGAGCCAACCCACAGAATGGGAGAAATTATTTGCAAACTATGCAACTGATAAAGGATTTGGTTTTTGTTTGTTTGTTTTTTGTGATAAAGGATTAATAACCAGAATCTACAAAGAGGTCAAGAAACTCCACAACAACAAAACAACCAACCCAGCTAAGAGATGGGCCAAGGACTTAGACATTTTTCAAAAGAAGAAATCAAAATGGCCAACAGACACATGAAAAAATGTTCAGGATCACTAGCCATCAGGGAAACGCAAATCAAATCCACAATGAAGTTTCACCTCCCCTCAGTTAGAATGGCTTTCATACAGAAATCAACACACAAATGTTGGCAAGGATGTAGGGATAAAGGTATTCTAATCCACTGTTGGTGGGAATGCAAACTGGTAAAGCCACTATGGAAGACAGGTTGGAGATACCTCAGAAATCTGAATATAGCCCTACCATATGACCCAGCCATCTCACTCCTCGGAATGTACCCAAGGGAAAAGACATCAGCAAATAAAAGAGTTATCTGCACCTCCATGTTTATTGCACCTCAATTCACAACAGCTAAGACATGGAATCAACCTAAATGCCCGTGAACAGAAGACTAAAGAAATTACGGGATATGTACTCTATGGAATACTACACAGCAATAAAAATAAAAACACAAAAACAAAATCCAGTCATTTGCAACAAAATGGAACAATCTGGAAAACACCACACTGAGTGAAATAAGCCGGTTCTAAAGGGATAAATACCATATGTTCTCCGTGAACTGTGACAACAGAGCACCTAAAAGAAAACCTGTAGGAGTGAAACTGACACTATGAGAAGCAATGACTTGAGCAGCCCTTGTCCTGACTGTTGAGGAACAGCTTATTTTATTTTTTTACTATTTTTCTTTTTCTACTTAATACCATTGGCTGAACTCTTTACTTAATATAGAATTATTCATAGGTGTATAAATCCAATTGAAAATTTGACCCCAGCAAAAACTAACAGTGGGATTGAGAGAGGGAGGAGATGTACAGTTCAGCGCACGCTCCCTCAGACTCACCCCATGGGTAAAGCTAAAAACTTGTGCCATGGACTCCAAATCCCACTAAGTTGGCAGGTACCAATGCCGCCTTACTAGTTAAAGTGATCAGTTTAAGTTCATAACTGATGATAAAGATAGGATTGTCAAAGGGACTGCATAAGTAAGACCAAGTGTCTGCTAATAACAATAGATAGACTTAAAAGAAGAGAATGTTCCAACATGGGAAGCAGGCCACACAGCAGACTCATAGAGAATGACAAATGCCCTAAACAGCACTGGCCTCAGAATCAGCTCTTAAGGAATTTGGATCTGGCTGAAAATACCATGGGAGCATTTCAGGCATGGAAAGCCGAGACTCTGCAGCAAAAAATGACCTACATGAAGGATCTCTGTGAGTGAGATCCCAGTGGAAAGCAGGGGCTATCAAAGAAAGAGGTAGTGTTCTCTGAAGGGAGGAGAGAACTTCCACTTTGCTTATGGCCCTGTATAAATACTGACAGAGATTGTGAACTCAAAAGGCTTCCATAGCCTTGGAAGCTCATGACAATAGCCTCGGGTGATTACTGACGCCCTAAATAAGAGTGTCAATTGTTAAATCAACAACAAGAGTCACTGTGCACTTGCTCCTCATGTAGGATCTCTGTCTTTAATGATTTGTACTATGAGAATTAACGGTAAAAACCAGTCTTCAAACTGTACTTTATACTTTGTGTGTCTGTGTGGGTGCAAACTGTTGAAATCTTTACTTAGTATAGAGTTGATCATCTGTATTTAAGGTAATTAAAAATGAATCTTAATGAAGAATGGGATGGGAGAGGGAGTAGGAAGTGGGACAGGAATGGGGGTGGGAGGGTGGGTATGGGGGGATGAATCGCTATGTTCCTAAAGCTGTACCTATGAAATTTATATTTATGAAATAAAAGCCTTTTTAAAAAAGACTTTCTGCCATTTCTTATTGTACCTGTTATAATTTACAGCAAGCATTCTTGGATTGCACTAACATTAAGATACTTTTTGGCTGGCGCCGTGGCTCAATAGGCTAATCCTCCACCTGCGGCGACGGCACACCGGGTTCTAGTCCCGGGTGGGGCGCCGGATTCTGTCCCGGTTGCCCCTCTTCCAGGCCAGCTCTCTGCTGTGGCCTGGGAAGGCAGTGGAGGATGGCCGAAGTGCTTGGGCCCTGCACCCGCGTGGGAGACCAGGAGAAGCACCTGGCTCCTGGCTTCGGATCAGCGTGATGCGCCGGCTGCAGTGCGCCAGCCGTGGCGGCCATTGGAGGGTATTTTCTCTCCTGAATTTCTCTTCTTTTCTAACTTTCGGCCCCTCTTGATTACACCTCACTCGTATTTCCGATCATGCATCTTCAGTTGAGCATAACTGATAAATAAGCTCCAGCCAACTCCCAGACTCTCAAGAGAATCTAGGGAATGACCTTACCTATGGTGTGATTCCCATAGAGAAGCTGCTCCAGAATTGCAGTTTTCCCCACAGATAACAATCCGCAAACCACAACCTTGCAGCCCTTTCCCATCTTCTCTCCGGGTATCACTGTGAAGAGAACAGAAGGCCTTTAAAACTGTATACTATTTTACTCGAAATGCAGAGGAACAAAGAGAGAAAGAGCTAGAGGATCTTTCTGCTGCTGGTTCACTCCCCGACTGCCTACAACAGTTGGGCAGGACCAGGCCAAAGTCAGGATCCTGACCCCAATGCAGGTCTCTGACATGGGTGGCACGGATCCAACTGCTTGAGTCATTCCTGGGTGCACACCAGCAGGAAGCTAGAGTCAGCAGCATGAGGACTGGAAGCCAGGCCGTCTGAAGTAGGATGTGGGTGTTCCGGGTGATGTCCTAACCACTGTGCCACACATATACCCTTAAAATCGTATAGTATCGAAATTTACCTTTTACTTTTACTATAAATTTGATCTGTAATACACAGGGAAAACTTTCAAATATAAAAAAGACAATTAACATAAGGGACAGCCTTCCAAACCCCACTCCCTAGTTTCCCACTGGTTCCCTCAGATCAATCAGAATTACCAGCTTCTGACATATCTTCACAGATAATCTAAATATGCTCTTTTATGTTTATTATTAAAGATAACATAGATATATAATGTAAGAAAGCAGGGATGTGTATGTATACACATTTTTCAAAAGGAATAAACACAGTTCATAAGACTGTTTCAACAGTAATTAACTATAGAAATGCAACAGAATCTCAAACTCAACTAATCCCTCACACAGACAACCTGCTTATCAATACATACCTCGAAAGATAAACATTTAAGTCAAAATTCAAGGAGGCACAAAGATCAAGTTTTGAATAGAAAATGGGCATAATTTTTTAAACAAACAGTACTATTATTAGTGCTCCTGGCAGTCTCTTCTAAGGACAATGAGAAGCTGGATTTTGGGAGTCACGTGGGCTCTCTCTGTCAAATTTCTCTTTGAAAAACAATGGACAATGCTAGAAAAATTGTCCAGGCACTTTAAACTAGAAAGCAAAGGAAAATTCATCTCTGCTGGTTCCCCGACTTGTATCCATGGAAGAACAAGGTCATGTGACAATTCCTTCCATTTTTCCTCAAGCATCCCCCCACCAAGGCAAAGGATCAGAAACCAAAGCAGAAAGGAAAAAAAAAGGGGGGCTCACTAAATATGGAATAACTTGGTAAGAAAATTCAGATTTCGATGTGACATTCTGCCATTTCTCCCTGCCTCCTCCGTCCACCTGTCTCCCCTCTTCCCTACAAGTGCTCATGCCATGACCCTTGCTAAGAGCGACGCCACAAGTCTGTCAGAAGCAAGTCAAAGAAGTTCAGACAAGCATTCGGACCAAAGAGCCGCTGGCTGTCCTGGGCGCCTGTGCTCGCTGGACTGTGACAAGTGAAAGCTCACTGTAACGCGGCAGATCCGCAGGCACCTGCGTCCTCATGGGTGCGGGGCAGCACTACTGCTTCATACAAACTGAAAACGGTAAGCAACACGTGAACTCTCCTCACCACCCCGAAGTCCTCCCCACTTTGTCTTCTCAAAGTCTGTACTTTCCGTATGATCTGAATCACCCACAACACTAATCAGCTAACAAACAAATCTCACCACTGCCATGCCGGCAGCATGGTAATAACCCAGCCCCTCTCTGCAAAGCAGTGCGCTTTTATCAGTGTAGACAAGTAGCTGCCGCCTGTGTGGTGTGACCATTATTTCCTGGGTGGCGTGCTTCAGACCCAAATCTTCCAAGAATATTTGTTTCGGTCTCCCATGACAACCACTACTCTTAGGGACTTTGTCCTTTATATCCTCAGTGTAACTGCAATAGAAACATTCTCAGCCTTATAAGGACAGAGCTTTATGTAACATGATCATCTCCAGTCTGGTCTCTCCTGTCTGCAACTACGGCCTAATTCAAAAGGCTTGCCACACACATCTCTGAATCTATGATTAATTTAGTGTCACCTCATTTATCATAGGATTCTATGCTCTCCGCATATCCTGATTTCTCTGTAAGTCATAACACCGTTGAATCTTTCTTTCAAAAGGTTTTAATGATAATAATTAAAATTTAAAGTGAGCTGCCACGAAGGCATGTGAGAAGAGTTTGCAAAATAATCTGCCAGAGACAAGAAAAATTCCATCAGAAAAGGTTGTGCTGCTAATATCTAAATTCCAATTTTTTTTTCTTTAAGATTTATTTATTTCGGGGACGGTGCTGTGGCGTAGCGGGTAAAGCCCCAGCCTGTAGCGCCAGCATCCCATATGGGTGCCAGTTCAAGTCCTGGCTGCTCCACTTCCAATCCAGCTCTCTGCCAAGGCCTGGGAAAGCAGAAGATGGCCCAAGTCCTTGGGCCCCTGTACCCGTGTGGGAGACCTGGAAGAAGCTCTTGGCTCCTGGCTTCGGACAGGCACAGCTCCAACCAGTGTGGCCATCTGGGGAGTGAACCATTGGAGGAAGACCTCTCCCTCTCCCTCCCCTCCCCCCCTCCCCCTCCCCCTCTCCCTCCCTCTCCCTCCCTCTCCCTCCCTCTCCATCGATCTCTGTGTAACTCTATCAAGTAAATTTTAAAAAATCTTTAAAAAAAAGATTTATTTATTTGAAAGGCAGAGTTAGAGGGAAAGACAGAGAAATCTTCCATCCACTGGTTCATTCCCCAAATGGCCACAATGGCCAAGCAGAAGGCAAGAGCCTGGAACACAGCTGGGTCTCTCATGTGAGTGCAGAGGCCCAAGAGCCTGGGCCATCTTCACTGCTCTCCAGGCACGTTAGTGGGAAGCTGGACTGGAAGCAGAGCTCCAGTCACAGTCACTTAGGCTCTCACAGTGATGGGATGCCGGCATCACTGTGCCACAAGCTGGCCCCTAAATTCCAATTTTCTTATTGCTATTTTCCTTCCTCTCAAAATTTCTTAGCTCTACAGAATTTCTGAATACCAATCCTTACCTCCTCTCCCCTTCCCATTCAATTAAAAGAAAAGGTCTCTTTACCACTTCTACTAATCTAAAAAAAAAAAAAAAAAAAGAAACTCAAGTGCCTTAAGACGGCAAGCATATGCTGTAGCTAAGGGAAGCAGGAAGCCATCTATAAGGAAGAAAATGCCCAATGATTAAGAGCAAGAAGCCCTCTAAGAAAGGTAACTACGAATCCTGGGGATTGCGGCACACGGGAAAAATGCTGAAGCCAACAGAATCCTGAGAAATACAGAAGTCAAATACTACATTCCAAAGAATCTTTGCGGCCGGCGCTGTGGCTCAACAGGCTAATCCTCTGCCTTGCGGTGCCAGCACACCGGGTTCTAGTCCCGGTCGGGGCGCCGGATTCTGTCCCAGTTGCTCCTCTTCCAGGCCAGCCCTCTGCTGTGGCCCGGGAATGCAGTGGAGGATGGCCCAAGTGCTTGGGCCCTGCACCCCATGGGAGACCAGGAGAAGTACCTAGCTCCTGGCTTTGGATCAGCATGGTATGCTGGCCGCACGCAGTTCACCAGCCGCAGCGGCCATTGGAGGGTGAATCAACGGCAAAAGGAAGACCTTTCTCTCTGTCTCTCTCTCTCACTGTCCACTCTGCCTGTCCAAAAAAAAAAAAAAAAAGAAACCAAAGAATCTTTGGAAGTGGTCTTAAGATAACTGCTTTTGGGGCCAACGCTGTGGCTTAGTAGGCCAAGCCTCCACCTGTGGCAGCAGCATCCCATATGCGCGACAGCTCTGGTCCTGGCCGCTCCTCTTCTGATCAAGCTCTCTGCTCTGGTCTGGTACGTAGCAGAAGACAGCCCAAGTGCTTGGGCCCCGCCCAGCACACGTGTGAGGTGCCCAGAAGCAGCTCCTGGCTTCAGATCGGCTCAGCTTCAACAACTGCAGCCACTTGGGGAGAGAACCAGTGGATCAAAGACTGTTCTCTCTGTCTCTCCCTCTCTCTCTGTAACCCTCTCTCTCAAATAAATAAATAAATAACTACAATCTTTTAAAAAAATTAAACAAAAAAGATCACTGCTTTTGAAAGTGGTTAAGGGGCAGGACTGTGGCCCAGCTGTGGGACATTCACGTTCCGTATCAGAGTGCCCAGTTTTGCGTCCTGGTTCTGTTCCCTATTCCAGCTTCCTCCTAATGCACATTGTGGGAGGCAACAGGTGATGGCTCAGGTACTGTATCCCTGCCACCCACATGGGAGACCGGGATGCGGTTCTGGGCTTGGGCCTGGTATAACCCTGGCTGCTGCAGGCATTTGGGAATGAACTAGTTGGAAAAATCTCTGTCACTCTTGCCTTTCAAAAAAAAAAAAAATTAGGTAGAGGCCAGAACTGTGGCGTCGTAGTGGGTAAAGCCACTGCCTGCAATACAGGCATCCCATATGGGCACTGGTTCAAGTCCCACCTGCTCCACTTCCAATCCAACTCCCTGCTAACGTCCCTGGGAAAGCATCGGAAAATGGCCAAGTGCTTGGGCTCCTGCATCCACTTGGGAGACCCAGATGAGCCTCCTGGTTCCTGGCTTTTAGCCTGGACCAGCTCCACCTGTTGTGGCCTTTTAGGGAATGAACCAATGAATGGAAGACGCTCCCGCTCCCTCTCCCTCTCTCCCTCTCTCCCTCTTTCTCTCTTTCTCTCTCTGTAACTCTGCCTGTCAAATAAATAAAATCCTTAAAATATATATATATATTTTAAAATATATATATATAAGTGATACATGTGTACTTTTATCCATCACTGATATTATTAACAGATAGGGTTCATTAAAAAAACTAGTATTTTCTATTTGTGTGTGTGTGTTCAATATTTCCAGAGAAGTCTTCTTAAGAGCAAACAATAAAAGTAACTGAAGAGAGATAGATTAAAACACAGCTAAAGGCCAGCGCCATGGCTCATTAGGCTAATCCTCCACCTGCGGCGCCAGCACTCCGGGTTCTAGTCCCGGTAGGCGAGCTGGATTCTGTCCTGGTTGCTCCTCTTCCAGTCCAGCTCTCTGTTGTGGCCCAGGAGTGCAGTGGAGGATGGCCCAGCTCCTTGGGCCCTGCACCCACATGGGAGACCAGGAGGAAGCACCTGGCTCCTGGCTTCAGATCGGTGCAGTGCACCGGCTGCGGCGGCCATTTGGGGGGTGAACCAATGGAAGGAAGACCTTTTTTTCTCTCTCTCTCTCACTAACTCTGCCTGTCCAAAAAAAAAAAAAAAAAAAAAACACACAGCTAAAGATTTTAAGGCTTTTTTTTAGGCAGGGAAGAAAAGGGAAAGAATAGAACAGAGCTCATTAAATGTTTTACACTACCAAAAGGAAAACAAAGGTGAAAAGGTAAGGGTAATAAATCAAAACAAACTTCTACACGGTATATTACTTCTGTTTATCTATATGTAAATATATTTTACATACATAATATACAAAGAGTTTTGCAAGCAATGTTTCATTGAAATGTAATAAGCAGATTCCAGTTTACCAAATATCACTGAGGCCTACCATAAAGCTAGGCATTGGGAATAAACAAGGAAGCAAACCCCGACACGATCCCTCTCCCCAAAAATCTCAAATTCAACTGGAAATCCAAATCTTGGTCAAAGGAATTTAGAAACCAAACTGCAAAATTAACTGATAAATCAGCAATGATTATTCATATTGCCAGAACCTTAATCATCCAACTATGTAGTCAATCATCCTCAATTTATTTCTCTCACACCCAACATCGTTTCTATCAGTGAACTGCGCTACTTCTCTCTGAAATACATGCAGGGCTGTGCCACCTACCCCATCACTACCGAAGTGACCTGGGCACCATCTTCTCCCAGAGATGTCCCTATTCTAATCTCTGGGAGTATGTTACTTTACACAGTAAAAGGAATTCACAGGTGTGACTGATCACAGGTGTGATTGAGGTGAGAGAGTTCTGTATTATCTGGTGGGCCAATGTAATCACAAGTGTCTTTAACAAGAGTGTTAAATCACTCTGGAGATACATGAGGAGTGATTGCTGGCTTGGTAAATGAAGGTAGCAGTCAGGAGCCAAGCAGGGCAGGCAGCCCCTAGAGACTAGAAAAGGCAGTGAAGGGACCAGCACTGTGGCATGGCAGGTAAGGCTGCTACCTGCAGAGCCGGCATCCCACAGGGGCACCGTTTCAAGTCCTGGCTGCTCCTCTTCCAACCCAGCTCCCCACTATGGCCTGGGAAGGCAGTGGAAGATGGCCCGAGTCCTTGGGCCCCTGCACCCACGTGGGTGTTCCAGAGGAAGCTCCTGGCTTCTGGTTTCAGGTAGGCCAGCTCCAGCCGCTGCTGCCAACTGGAGAGTGAACTAGTGGATGGAAGACCTCTCTCTCTCTCTCTCTCTCTCTCTCTCTCTCTCTCTCTGCCTCTCCTCTCTCTGTGTAACTCTGCCTTTCAAATAATCAATCTTAAAAAAAAAAGAAAAGAAAAGAAAAGAAAAGGCAATGAAGTATTCTCCCCCGGTACTTCCAGGAGGAACACAGCCACGCGGATGTCTTAATCATGGCCCAGGGAGATTTGCGATCTACAGACTGTAACAAATTAATGTTATTTCAAGCAAGGACATTTGCTGTGATCTGTTACAGCAGAAACATTAAACATAACCTCCTAACTGGTCTCTCCACTTCCACTTTCTCTTTTAGCCTCAAAGCAGCAATTCAAACTATCCTTTTAAAATGTAGGTCACGCGGAGTGACCCTTCTGCACAAAACCTTCCAGTGGTTTCCAAACCCAGGCAGTCTGAAATCCAAAATCCAAGACTTCCACTTCCCATCCAGCTTCCTGGTTTTATTTATTTATTATTTTTTTTAAGATTTATTTGAAAGATGGAGTAGAGAGACAGAGGGAGGGGTCTTTCATCCGCTGGTTCACACCCCAAATGGCCGCAACAGCCGGAGCTGGGCCAATCAGAAACCAGGAGCTTCTTCCAGGTCTCCCACGAGGGTGCAGGGGCCAAGGACTTGGGCCATCTTCCACTGCTTTCCCAGGCCACAGCAGAGAGCTGGATGGGAAGTGGAGTGGCCAGGACTTGAACCAGTGCCCCTATGGGAAGCTGGCACAGCAGGCAGCGGCTTTATCTGCTCTGCCACAGCACTGGCTGCTCAAATTAAAAAATAAAATGCAATAAAAAAAAAAAAAACTTGCCCCGAACATTCCATGCACAATTGGAGCCTGCTCCAGCTGTGCTGCGAGACCACAGATGAAACAGCTAACTATGGATGCCGGCCCACGCGTGGAGGCTGCCTCTCCCACCCTCATCAGGTGTCACAGGCACACAGCGGGAGCTGCTTCCCAAGGCCAATGCAGACCCTGGCCCCCCAACATTCGTACCCCCTCACTACTTCTCAGCATTCCTCACGGCACATGACGCAACAGCCTACTTATGTGTAGAATTCTGCGTGGTTCACTGCAGCTGGGCAGGTGCACGGACGCCTCAGGCGCCTAATAACTGCTCAACGAACTACCGCACCAGGCGAGGGCTCCTACGACCGGAGAATGGGATCTTAAAAGGGAAACTATGGAGTAGGGGGGAGGGGAATAAGCAAAACCGAGGAGGCAAACAACGACTCGCTTCAACTCGGGCCGCATTCCAACACGGACTCTGGGAGGTGGTGCAAACCACAAGGCTGACTAAAATAAATAATGAGTAAAACCGCAAGGCGGGCGCAAACGCGGACTACTCTGAGGGCGCACAGAAGTTAACTCGGTCCTCCAGGAAGATCGCGGGCACTTTCCAGGCACTTCGTCCTGAAACACGCGCCCCGGCCAATCAGGTCCCGGCCAATCAACGTTTTTACTGGAAAACTGGGGTTCTGACGCTAGCAAATCCGAGGTCAGATCGGGATGCAAACACCACACGTCCTGACCGCTTTTAGGGCAAAAACCCCTCGACACGGGGCTGGCGAGCAAAACCGAGCGGACGCGGCGCAGCGCGCGGGCCCCGCACGACCCCGCTGCGGGCTGCGGCAGCGTCCGGGGCCCGTGTCCGCCCCCCTCAGAAGGGACCCGCAGCGACCCTGAGTGATGGGTCCCCTGAGCCAGCGGCTTCGGAGCCCGGCCCCGACTTGCCTCCTCCAGACGGCGGGACAGCCGAGTGGGCTCGCCGACCCCTCCCCAACCCGCGCACCTCGGCGTAGCGACCTCCCTCTCAGGTTCCAACTCTGCAGAGCAGGGGGCGGGACCAAACGGGAGGCGGTACCCAATCGCGGCAGAACTCCGCCCAACGGGCTCGAGGCCGGAACTACAAGTCCCATGAGGCTTTGCGTGGCCGCGCGTTTCCACCGGAAAAAGGCTCTCTGAAGTGGGGGAGGAGCCCAAAAGGCATTGTGGGAGAAAGGCTCCTTCCTTTCCGTCTGCCGGCAGCCATCAGGTAGGCTGGGTCGGGGATCTGCGCTTTTCCATCCGCCGCTCATCGCCCCCCGCTTCAGCCATCCAGACTTGGGAACCCTGCGTCCTCGGAGCTGTCCCTGCCTCCTGTGCGGCTGGAGTTAGGTCAGGATGCGGGGCAGCGAGGGTGTGGAGAGGCGGCCCTCCGGGGCGTGTGGGGGAAAGATGTGATGGCGGCGCGATTTCAAGTTGGGCCTGAAGCTTCGAGGAGACGTGGGAGTGAGAGCGGGAGGGCGGCTGGAGGCGAGGCCGGCTGCTGGGGGTGGGGCGGGTGCTTTTTCCTGCAGAGAGCGCGCTGGGCGGCAGCGGCGCCTTGCAGGCCCGGCCCTGGGGACGCCGCCTGCCCGCTCTGCACCGGGATGGAGTTCCGTATGTTCGCCCAGCAGCCATGTCCGGAGCGCCGCGCCGCGGCCGGTGGGGCTTGGGCCGTCCGTCCCCGCAGCCGGTGCAGAACCGTTTTCGTCGGCGGCGGTTGCCTTGTGGTTGGCGGGGAACCAAGATGGACGGACGGGGTCTTGTCATTGTGTCCCGGCGGATGCTGCGGAGTAACGGCCGGTTTGGTGTGGCTTTGTTTCTCAGGTGAGCCAGGATGGGCGCGTACAAGTACATCCAGGAGCTATGGAGAAAGAAGCAGTCGGACGTGATGCGCTTTCTCCTGCGGGTCCGCTGCTGGCAGTACCGCCAGCTCTCGGCGCTGCACAGGGCGCCGCGCCCCACGCGGCCCGACAAGGCGCGCAGGCTGGGCTACAAGGCCAAACAAGGTGCGTGGGCCCCCCCGTGGGAAGCCAGCAAGCCCTTGCCCTGGTGTCGCCCGGAAGTTGCACTGTGAGAAGTGGCAGGTGTCATGACAGGTCCCACCCACCTCCCATGTGTTCACCCTAAGGGACCCTTACAACCTGGTGTAGTTTGATTTCTTGTCGTTGGAACTTCAGGGACAGGTCATGGTGTCTCAAGGCTGTTTATAAAATCTCTGTGCTTTGTCTTGTGCCTGTAGGTTATGTCATCTATAGGATTCGTGTGCGCCGTGGTGGCCGCAAGCGCCCGGTGCCCAAGGGTGCGACGTACGGCAAGCCTGTCCATCATGGCGTCAACCAGCTCAAGTTTGCACGAAGCCTTCAGTCTGTTGCCGAGGTAGAGTACTGGTGGAACTGACCACCTCTTGGGAGGGCGGTGGGATGGAAGGGTAGGAGCGACGCTTCTCGCACCCAGGTGAGCCTTCCTGTGTATACAGTGGGTTTGTGCTTTGTACTGTAGTGATCTTGGTATTTGTTGGCTTCTTGATTAGCACGTGAAATCCAAGATCTTGAAGTTTCACCTAGAGCACATTTCCCCGACCGTATAGCAGATGCATTTACGTGTCGCTTATCTTGTGTGGTGGGTCGCAAGTTTTCTTGGTTAGCTCAGGTGTTCTGTGCAAGCGAGGGCCTGGCTTCTGGGAGGTAAAAATGTTCTTTATTAAAGAGGCCAAGAAAAAACAGAAGAGGTGATGTGGCCTGCAAACCCTGAAATACAAATTAGAGACATTAGATAGATTTTTTTGACTTGAAAGCCAGTGTTATAGAGGTTTCCATCTGCTGGTTCTTAAAACACAGAAGAGCCTACTGACCTGGCAGTGGTGTTAGAGGAAAAGTGCATCGGAATCCTAGACTGTCACCACTACTAGCAGGCATGCTTTAGGAGGGAGTGCGTGTGTCTCCACCTAGGAATGTTTCCGTGTGTTACTTGGCATGTCTGGTGGTCTGGTGTCAGGCTTAAAATGCCTGGCTGTCAGGAAAGATGCTTGGGAACTATTAGAATTAAGTGAACAGCTTCAGTCTGGTGAACTGCTAAGGGTTAGAGGTCTATTTTGCTGCTAAAGCTTTGTGCGAGGCTGACTTGGGCCTTTTTTCCTATTCTAGGAACGAGCTGGGCGCCACTGCGGAGCTCTGAGAGTCCTGAATTCTTACTGGGTTGGTGAAGATTCCACATACAAATTCTTTGAGGTTATCCTCATTGATCCATTCCATAAAGCCATCAGAAGAAACCCTGACACCCAGTGGATCACCAAGCCAGTGCACAAGCACAGGGAGATGCGTGGGCTGACATCCGCGGGCCGCAAGAGTCGCGGCCTTGGGAAGGGCCACAAATTCCACCACACTATCGGTGGTTCCCGCCGCGCAGCCTGGAGAAGGCGCAACACCCTCCAGCTGCACCGTTACCGCTAGCTTGAGTGATGTTTGTAAAATTCATACCTAATAAACCATTTAGGACAGTCAACGTCTGCTTAAAGGTGTTCTTTGTTAAAACTAGTCTGCCAGTAATCTCATGAATGCTTTGTCAAATTATGAAAGTTAAAAGTGCAATAATGTTTGAAGACTGGTGTATCTTGTTTCTAATAAGGTAAACTTTTATCTTATTAGGGGATTCATGTGTCAGTGTTTAAAACATGCTGTGTGGTAAAATAGGTGTAAAATAAACTCTTTAAAAGGAGTGCTGAAACTAGCCCTGTAGATTTGTTTGGTGCATGTGGTATGCTCTTCTGGGTTTATGGTTTAGCAAGTGCAAACTGTTAGAGTGGGATTCTGCTTGGGAGCTTATAGGATGAGAGGCTGCCCTGACCCTGTGTCATGATGGTGTCACATTTGTAGATCTACTCCAGTGTTTTTGCAGCTTCTGCCTCTGAAAGGAAAAATATTCCCAAAATGCTATCGTGTTTACAATGAGTTTCTCTTAGAAAGGAAATACAGGTTATCCTAAACACATAATCTGTGCTACTATTTAACACAAATACCTGAAAGCTCCTTGTTCAGTCCTGTGCTCCATGGAACTTGGAATCCTGAATTTGGTGCATAATGTGTACACTGGTGTATTTTGATGGGAGTTGAATGTTAGGCTACCTTGAAGTTTACAAGCTAATTAGTACTAGAGTGGGGATCTGGTAGGCTAATGTCTATTAGGTACATACATTTAAGTGTCAGATTGATGAGATTTTTTTTTTTTAAATGCCTGTGACAATTTGTGAATGTCGTAAATTCTCTAGCCATATCAGGGGGAAAAGTAAGTTTTGCTATTTGAAGTTTTGTCTGTCTGAAGTCCGGTTTTGCAGATCATCTTGGGTTGACCCACATTATCCACTCCCAGAAGGGCAGTGAGGAGAGCGATGATGTCAATACAAGGTCCTGGTATCAAATGAACCCTAAATTGGCCTGTAGTTAATCTATCTCATCTTGTCTGACTACTCAAGTCTGTTGCACAAAGTTGGGCTGTCGGTTTGTCCCTACCTTAAGATAACCACCATGTGGGGCATTTCTGTTTCGATTGTGTTCAGGTAGATCAGGCTACCATTTCCCAGGGTGAATTTGAGTGTGAAGGGAATAATCGATCCTTCAAGGGAGGGTGTGCTAATAGGTAGTTTGATTTCAAAATCTAGTTGCTGATTGCTCCAAATAAGGTTTTCTCCTATTTTCTCTAAAGGTTTCAGAAGATTCCACTAATTTTCAGAAATTTTGGTGGCAGACCAATAAACTTGAGATCTCAATTCCTTTCCACTCAAAATCTTAACATACATTTTGGTTGTGTGTAGAGGTGGTTTAAGTAAGGGAATAAATGTCTATTAAACAAATGGACCTTTGTTATCTTTTATCTGGTGCTAGTGTGCTTTAATGCAAATCTCATAACCTACAAGAAGGTATCAAAATGTAATAGAAATCTAGGGAAAGTAAAATGGGTAGTACTTAGTTTTCAGAGTTTTCTTCGACCACTGCATGAATTAGGAAAGCTCAAATTTAAGTTCCCTAAAACTGCTTTGGGATGGAAAGAGTTAAGGCCAAATATCGCCATCAGCTTTTTGTATGATTGGCTTTCTCCTGAGTGCTCCACAGTTTTCCTTTCCACACAGCATTAAAGGGATCTTAGCTCAGTCCTGGTTCTTGGGCACTGGAAACAGACCTTGCTGGCTCTCAAAATCTTCCCAGTATGCTGTCATGTGACCACATGTCCTGCTGTCAGTCTCATCACACCTTACATACACCAAACTTAATTACTTTATGTTGGAAGAATTTTCCAGATTAAAAAAATGCCACTTAACCACCCCTACAAACTTGCCAATTTCATATTTAAATACCTGCATGGAATTTAAACAGCAAAATTAATTTGAATTTTGGTTTCTCACCCCACAAAAGAACATAAGTGAATGTGTTTTGTAGATGAGAAAAATTAACTTGCTCTAGGTCACAGTGGCAATCTGAATTCAAAGCCTATATATGTTTTAAAACTTCGATTAGATAGTATGTTAGCATGTTAAGAAGCAAGGATACAGCAGGCTCTGTTGTAATAAATAGTCTTCCTGCCTTTTAGTTCCTCTTCCTGGAAGCAAGTCAATGATGAGTTTCTTAGTTAGAGTAGATACTTTGTACAAACCATGCAAATGTGTATTTTCCTTTTTTACCTAAATGGTAAGAGATATATTATTGGGGTTCCCCCTTTCAATTATAAACTATGGAGTTTATTGTTTTCAGTTTATAGATCTTACTTGTTTCTGTGATTGCATGGTATTCCATCATAGGGTGTGTCAATTCAATGTGGTCTCTACTGCTGGACGTTTAAGAGTTTGTTGATTATGTAGTTATTACAGAAATAATAAGATTGTGCCTAACATTTCAGTCTGCAGGATAAACTACCAGATAGCAAACTTAAAAATCATGATTTTAGGGTGTGTGTTGTCACACTGGGGTAAGTCGCTGCATGCAAATCCTGCATCCCATATGGAGTTTGGTTGAGTTTGAGTCCCAGCTGCTTGGCTTCGAATACAGCTTCCTGCTAATGCATCCTGGGAGATGGCAGATGATGGCTCGTGGGCTTGAGCCCCTGCCACCCATTTGAGATTCCTGGAAGAAATTCTGGGCTCCTGACTTAAGTCTGGTCCAGCCCTGACTCATAGGAATTTGGGGAGTGAACTAGCAGATGGAAGGTATTTTTCTCTCTCCTCTGCCTTTTTGAGTAGAAAAAATTATATGGATTTTGATAATGCCAAATTGTCTTCTAGAGATGTACGAATTTACATTCCCCACTAACAGTATGGGAGAGTAACTGTTTATACACACGCTATCAAATTTTTGGATCTCTGACTGACAATCTGTTGGAGAAAAGTGATACATTTATTTTTCACTTCTGAGTCCTTGACAAAATTAGGTTTATGACATTGTTTGTTCATTCCTTGTTTTTCTGGCTCCTCATATATTTAGGTAGGGGTCATATGACTCAGAATACACTTCCCACAACTTTGGAGGTCAGAGATCCAGATGGCATAGCAATAGGATAGAAGAACATCACTATTAATGATAAGCTATTGTGTAACATTTTGCTCTTAAGGCAGTGTAGCCTAGCTTGACCCTGTCTGATTTGGTAAGTAGCGCTGAGCATCATTTTATATGTTTAAGAGTCTTTTGTGTTTTCTTTGCAGTGACCTTCCGTTACTATTCTTCATTTTTCTATCAGAGTCCTTCTGTTAAGCACTGTGCTATATTAAAGAATCTTGGAGTGCAGCTGCTCGTTCATTTCTGTTCTATGCTTCATAGTTTTTCTGTTCATTTCTTTAAGATCTTAATTGGCTTTTTAAATTTTTATTTTATTTGAAAGGCGGAGATAGACATGTTCACTCCCTAAATGCCCACAATAGCTGTAAGCAGGCCAGGCTGAAGCCAAGAGCTGGAAACTTGACCCGAGTCTCCTGTGTGGGTGGCAGAGACCCAAGTGCTTGAGCCATCTCCTGCCTTCCAGCGTGTGCATTAGTAGAAAGCTGGAATCGAGAGCCAAGCCAGGACCTGAACCCCGGCCCTCCAATACGGGATGCTGGTGTCCTAAGTGCTGTGCCAAATGCTTCCCCTGGCTTTATTTTTTATTCTAGAACCAGAAAGTGCTTCATTCCATAAAATAGAGTGTGTGCATGGCCAAAGCAATGGAACTTGGTTTTATAGACATGGTAGGGCACTTGTGAAATTCTGAATGGTGATTTTATGTAGAATATGCTCTGATTTCATCTGTTTGTTTTATCTTTTCAATCCCAAACTTGTTCCATTTTTAAAATTTTTTTAAAGAATTATTTATTATTTAAAAAGCAAAGTTACAGAGAAGCAGAGAGAGAGAGAGAGGGATTCCATCCACTGGTTCACTCCCCAAATGGCTGCAACAGCTAGAGCTGTGCTGATCCAAATCCAGAAGCCAGGAGCTTCTTTCAGGTCTCCCACATGGGTCCAGGGGCCCAAGGACTAGGGCCATCTTCTTCTTTCCCAGGCCATAGCAAAGCGCTGGATCAGAAGTGGAGCAGCTGGGACTCGAACTGGCACTGGCCCCCATTTGATTTTTTTTTTTTTAAGATTTATTCTATGTATTTGAAAGGCAGAGTCACAGAGAGAGAAGAGAGACAGAGGTCTTCCATCTGCTGGTTCACTCCTGTAATGGCCAAAATGTCCTAGATTGGGCCAGGCTGAAGCCAGGAACCAAGAGCTCCATCCAGGTCTCCTATGTGGGTGGTAGGGACCCAAGCACTTGGGCCAACTGCTGCTGTTTTCCCAGGTGCATTGACAGTGAACTGAATTGGAAGTGGAGCAGCTGGGACTTAAACTGATGCCCATATGGGATGCCAGTGTCTCGGGGGCAGCTTAACCTGCTATGCTACTCACGCCAACCCCCATCTGATTGCATTTCTAAATTCTGTGACGCCTACGACAAGTTACTGTATATATACACACAGATATGTATATGTGTGTATATATATAGTATCAGGCAGACTAGATTAGGTTACAGTAACAATTCCTAAATCTCAGTAGCCTAAAATAATAAAAATTCCCTTCTTACTTATGCCTTGTGTTTACTGAGGGTTGATCCTAATCCTCACCCCCAAAACCAGGCTATTTGGATAACCACTGTTGGGAACATTGCCAGGCGGCCACGCAGAAGGCAGAGAGCGTGGTGTAACGATCCTGACTTCTTCCCTCGGAAGGCTGTTCATAGCAGGCCCATGGCTGTGCCTACATTCTGGGGGTGGGGAATGGGATCTTACCAAGTGCCTAGAAGGAGAGGGAGAGGCAGGTATCTGTGAGCAACTCTCATGGCCACCACACACACGAAGCCACTTGAGGTGTTGAGGAAGACAGCTGGTCTACCAAGGGTGATGGTGAGGAGCCAGTGGATTCTATACTGGTATAGCATATTTCATTACTGATGATGCTGGGAATTCACAGCATGTTATAATTAAAACACACAGCTTTTGTTGTTTTATGCATGTATCTACTTTTCAAAAGAAGGCATACTTTACTGTACTACAAACCAAGGGAGGGGGCCATGGGAAAGCCAGAGGGGAGGTATCCACCCGCACCACACTGTCACATCCTGGCCTCTGCTTGGTGAAGTGGGGGGGGGGGCAGACTTTGGGGTGGCCAGGGTGTCCCAGTAGATCGAGAGATAGGAGGCAGAATCGTGTCCAGCTTTGCTACAAGAAGGATCACTCTTTAGGGGTCAACACTGTGGCGTAGCAAGTAAAGCTCCCGTGGAAGCAGTCCTTGGGCCATGTGGGAGACCTGGAAGAAGCTCCTGGCTCCTGGCTTCAGCCCGTCCCTGCCCTGGCCATTGCAGCCATTTGGGGAGTGAACCAGTGGATGGAAGACTCTCTCTCTCTCTCTCTCTGCCTCTGCCTATCTGTAACTTTGCCTTTCAAATAAATAATTAAAAAAACAAAAAGGATCACTTTTCACTTCAAAAATGAAACCAATGCCACTAGGCCCAACCCTTCCTTTCTCCTCCCGGAAGGCTTTGGAAGCTGTTCCCACCCAGTCAGGTGCACACCATGCTGGCAGCTGACTCCACATTTCAGAAACAAAATTAGCAAAGAATACAGTTTTACATTCTCGCATAAATTAAAGACTAACAAAATAACACTTGCGAGGCCTTGGCAGAAGATGGCATTTGACTTCAAAACAAACTTCTCCTGGGAACCGCCTGTGAGCCGGTGGCATTTCTTGGCTGCCGTTCTCTGGTGCTGCTGCCCACACTTGTCCTGACTTCTCACCAGGGCATCCCAGGACCCTCCAACAGTGTTGTTACTAAGGTTGTGCCCAGTGAAACCCTAAGGTACGGCTTTACAGAGGACAGACCCACCCTTGCCAGAGAGAAATTGTACAGCAGCAAAAAGACAGCGGGCCTCCTGCCTGGAGTTGGCAGGTTTGCTGGTGAAGGGTCTCATGGAGCGGAGTTGGGCCATGAGGCTCTGCCGGGGCACCTGTGCCACAGAGCCTGGGATGCAGCATGGGGCACTAACAGCCCA
Source organism: Sylvilagus floridanus (assembly GCA_949820135.1). Taxonomy (NCBI): domain Eukaryota; kingdom Metazoa; phylum Chordata; class Mammalia; order Lagomorpha; family Leporidae; genus Sylvilagus; species Sylvilagus floridanus. Next base: position 166,957,918 of record OX463244.1, read on the forward strand.
CTCCCGCGGAGCCCGATGCATGAAAGCAGAGACTAGAGGAGGAGAAACCTACCTGCCCTCCCTGTTCAGCCAGGTCCTAACTCCCCGGGGATACACAAACTGTCCTTGTGTCGGAACAAAGCCCTGAGCTGGGGACTCATCCGGGTACAGGGCGCTGCAGACACGATCGCCATCCTGGAGAGGACCCTGGGTTCCTGGTACATGAAGCAGGGACAATGGCTCAGGAGGGCAGGGGCTTCCGAGAGGGAGGCTGGAAGCCTGCCAGGGAGCACAGGTGGAGGGACATTTAGTTTATTTTTATTTATTTGAAAGGCAGAGAGAGATCTCCCATCCACTTGTTCATTCCTCAAGTGTCTGCAACAGCTGGGGTTGGGTAAGGCCCAATCTGGGAGCCCAGAACTCAACCTGGGTCTCCTGGGCAGGTGCAGGGACCCAACTACTTGAGCCATCACCTGCTGCCTCCCAAGATGTTTATTAGCACGAAGCTGGGATCAGGAGCAGAGCCAGGCTAGAAAGCTAAGCACTCCAATATGGGACAGGTGTCTTACTGGTGTCTTAACCTGTAGGCCAAATGCCCATTCTTCAGCCTGTTTTTATGTAGGTTTTTAGTAAGAACTGCTGATCAAGTTTCCTTTTAAATTTCTGCTGCGAAGATGTTATAGTTAACCTATGCCTTTAAACTTCATAAAGCATTCAAAAGTAACCTTTTGAATTAAGTAGCTGTAACACACACTTTATAGCTCACTCTCAAGTCCTGATAATGGGCAATTCACTCCTGCAGAATTGATTACATATTTGATTTTGTTGGTGTGCTATGAACATCTGAACTCATTTGCTTGCAATTCTCATTGTCAGATTCTTTATTTGGCAGTCCTAGTTAGCGTAGAAAAAAATAATTGATGGGTAATGTAATTATCAGTCATCTACTCAGTAAACTTTCTAGGAGAATGTAAACACATTATTTAGGTTCCAGAGGTTGGTTATGAGCTAAACCAGGAAGTTTCACTTATCAGACAAGAAAATCAACGAAAACTGTCATCCACATTAAAGAATTCTGTCCATTGCCCCCAAGCTGGGTTCTGTGGGTAGGGCCTGTTACAATCCATTCCTGGCAACAATCCAGCCTTCACATAGTGGCTTTTTTTTTTTTTTAAGATTTATTTATTTATTTGAAAGGCAGAGTTACAGAGAGGCAGAGGCAAGAGGAGGTGGGAATCTTCCATCTGCTGGCTCACTCCCTAAATGGTCGCAACGGCCGGAACTGAGCTGAACCAAAGCCAGGAACCAGGAGTTGCGTGAACTTCCCACGTGGGTGCAGGGGTCCAAGTGCTTGGATCATCTTCCACTGCTTTCCCAGGCCATGGCAGAGAGCTGGATCAGAAGTGGAGCAGCCGGGACTCAAACTGGCACCCATATAGGATCCCAGTACTGCAGGTGGTGGTTTACCTGCTATGCCACAGTGCCGGCCTGCACATAGTGGCTTTTAAATTTATTTATTTATTTTCTTTTTATTTCAAAGACAGAGAGATCTTCCATCCACTGGTTGAAACCTGCCCCCACACCTCGGGGCTGGGCAAGACAAAGCCAGAACCCACAAACTCAGTCCAGGTCCCCCATGTGCGTAGCTGGGGCCCAAATACTTGAGTCGGCATCTGCTGCTGCCCAGGTTGTGTTCATTGGGAAGCTGGGTTGGAAACGCAGGCATCTGAGCCAATGACTCAGCAGCTGTGCCAAGCGCATGCCCCTAACATAGAATAAAAAAAGTCAATGCTCCACGCCTTCCTAACTTAGTAGCTCTCTAATTTGTGATTTTGTGTATAATATAGGTCACTAAACGCTCGGTAGATCGTCTCCTCTAAGTCCTCCCTCGATTTCTATTCTTCCCTCTGTTTTATTCAATCAGTCAGTAGAGAGTTGGAGAGCCTTCTCCCTAAAGAAAATTAGGAAACGAAACAAAACAAAAACAATTAGGGAAAAGACCAAGAAATGTCAGCCACCACGGAAAGGGGCAGGCACTGTGGCACAGCAGGTTAAGCCACTTGAGACACCGGCATGCCCAATCAGAGAGCTGGGTTGAATCCCTGCTCTGACCCATTTCTAGGCTAACACTCCTGGGAAGTGGCAGGTGATGCTTACGTGCTTGAGTTCCTTCTGCCCACACGGGAGACCCAGAGTAAGCTCCTGGCTTCGGCATGGGGCGATCCTGACTGCTGTGGCCATTAGGGAAATGAACCAGCAGGTGGAAGATCCCTCTCCCCCAAGCCACACTCCCACAGTGTGTGTGTGTGTGTGTGTGTGTGTGTGTGTGTGTGTGAGAGAGAGAGAGAGAGAGAGAGAGAGAGAGACTCTGTCTTTCAAATACATAAATAAAAAGGAAACCAGCTGCCAATTGAAAGTTTTCCTAATGCAACCCATCCTGCAAAGTAATGGTGGGAATGAACGTGTCACAGTATCTTTGATGGCTTTCATGTGTTTAGTAAAACACCCTGAAGTTTTCCTAATCTTTGAGCAACCGAATTACTCTTGCTTCCCAATGCCACTCTAACTACCCCTCAACCATGTCACTAGGTGGTGGAGAAGCCACTGCCTTCTTTCTTTCTTTTTTTGTTTGACAGGCAGAGTGGACAGTGAGAGAGAGAGAGACAGAGAGAAAGGTCTTCCTTCGCCGTTGCTTCACCCTCCAATGGCCGCGGCGGCTGGTGAACTGCGGCCAGTGCACTGCGCTGATCCGAAGGCAGGAGCTAGGTGCTTCTCCTGGTCTCCCATGGGGTGCAGGGCCCAAGCACTTGGGCCATCCTCCACTGCACTCCCGGGCCAGAGCAGAGAGCTGGCCTGGAAGAGGGGCAACCTGGACAGAATCCGGTGCCCCGACTGGGACTAGAACTCCGTGTGCCGGCGCCGCAAGGCGGAGGATTAGCCTGGTGAGCCACAGGCCACTACTGGCTTCTTTCATAGACTTTTCCTATGAGGTCTGCAGAGGTGGTATACCGTCTGCATGCGGAGCTGGCTAGACCAGTCAAGGCACCCCTGACCTTGTAGGTACTCGGTGATCATCGTGGCCACCACCACCATGGCCTTCCTAAGATACTCAGCAGCATGGCAGGGCCAGGGGAGAACACGAAGGAGCTACAGAGTCACAAGAAAGAAGGAACTAGATGATCGGGGTTGGAGAAGGCGGCAAGTGCTCTGGGACTCTCTCTGCTGGCTCAGGCCAGTTTCTGAACTCCCCCGAGCCTGTTTCCCACTTTAAACACGGGACACAACGCTGAGCATCATTAGGCAGTCAGGAGAGGCAAGGATTTGGGAATGAGATTGCCAGAGTTCAAAGTCCTGCGTCCTGGCAGGAATCCTCTTGGGAAGGGGCTTCAGACCTAAGTCTCCATGCTCTCGTTCGTAATATCGGTAAAACAGTGAGCCGGGATTTTTCCAGTCTTGCTTGGGGAGAGGAAACACTGACAGCCTGGGTGTCTAGGTCAGACTTTTTATGGAGAAATCTTATTACAGGGGAACAAATGGATTTGTTAGGCTATGATGGCTTGAGCGAAATTTCTCTAAAGAGCCAATTCCCTTCCCTCTAATTCTGGGTTTCCCCAAGCAACCACTTAATAATGTGATCTTACACCTGAACCAAGAATAGCTCTTTTTCTACACACCGTAGATCCAGACTGTCATTGTATATGTCACTGATATAATATGATCCCACCTGAATAGCTCTAGTGTTCATTAACTTTCCAGTCCCTAGTAATTCCTTAGTGAGCTGATAACATTAAGTTTCTAGATAGCAAAATGTATTTAATTCTCATGTACAAGAAGTTCACAGAACAATGGAAATCCAGGTAGTTTTTTCATAATATGCATTTCCATGACCTTTTGAAGACCCCTCATATGCATGCATTTCCAAATTTTTGCACCAGAATAAATGGATCTTTTAATTCTGTATTTCACAAATTTTTAAATCCTCATATGTCAGATTTGACATATAAATAAATCCTTGGGCTGGTGTAGGGGTGTGTCGGGTTAAACCAGCACTTAGAACGTCCACATGTTACATCAGAATGTGGTCTCGAGTCCCTGCTAATGTGTCCAGGAAGGCAGCAGCTGATGTCCCACGTATCTGAGGCCCTTCCACCCATGTGGGAGACCTGGATGGAGTTCCTGGCTCCTGGCTTTAGCCTGGCCAGCGCCCAGCTGTTGTGGCCATTTGAGGAGTGAACTACTAGCTGGAAGATCTCTGTCACTCTGCCTTTCAAATAAATAATTTTTAAAAAGATTCTGTTATTTCCTAAACATGATCTAGAAAAAATTTATCTTATTGATTTAAAGATTTTACTTACTTATTTTTTATTTATTTGAAAGGTAGAGTAACAGAGGGAGAAAGAGATCGTCCATCCTCTGGTTCGGTCTCCACATTGTCACAATGGCTGGGGTGGCCAAGGGTTGGGGTAAGGGGGACAGGCTCAAGCCAGGAGCCTAAAACTCCATCCGGGTCTCCCACGTGGGTAGCAGGGCTCCAAGGACTTGGTCGTCATTTGCTGCTTCCCAGGTGCATTAGCAGGGAGGGAGCTGGATTGGAAGTAGAGCAGCCGGGACTCGAGCCAGCACTCTCACATGGGATGCTGGGGTTGCAGGCAGTAGTTTGACCCACTAAGCCACAATGCTGGCCCCGAAAAATAAATTTACACTAAGATGTTCACCTCGAAGAGCTGGCATCTGAGACATTTCCATATACAGGAGCAGAGGCCAGGTCAAGGCCTTGTGTGCTAGCGGTCTCTCATGTAAATGCTGTCCAGGGCAGCTGCTCAAGGAAACAGAACCCAAGGCCGGGTGTGATTTCACTCCAATGCCACACAAAGCTCTGTCCACCTGAGCCCACCTGAGACCTCGGGGTGCAAGTCATACGTCGTACTACGAGGCTCTCAAACGCCAGCACCCGTGGGCCCCGGGGAAGGGCTGTGCATGCACAGAGCTCCCAGGCTCTTGGTTTCAGCCGCTGAGAGCTGTCCCATCAGAAGTCGGGGCTCAGGGCCTTAGAAAGGAGGGCACCCAGACACTGAGCAGCACGTCACAGACTCAGGGAGAGGATCCCGGGACACAAATCCCAGAGATCTCCCTAGTGGAGGTTTCCTGAAAACCCTTCCATGTGGATACTTTCTTTGGGCACTGTTTCAAGTATAACAAAAGCAGTGAACAATTTTGCTTGGATTATCTAGCCTTGGGTATTTTGGAACTGTTTTTTTTTTTTAAACATAATTCTATACAGTGGATTCGTTTTTTTGTTTGTTTGTTTTAAAGATTTATTTATATATTTGAAAGGCAGAGTTACAAAGAGGCAGAGGCAGAGAGAGACACACAGGTCTTCTATCCGCTGATTCACTCCAAAATTGGCCCCAATGGTTGGAGCTGTGCTGATATAAAGCCAGGGGCCAGGAGCCTCATTTGTGTCTCCCACATGGGTGCAGGGGCCCAAGGACTTGGGCCATCTTCTACTGCTTTCCCAGGCCATAGCAGAGAGCTGATCGGAAGTGGAGCAGCTGGGACTCGAACTGGCGCCCATATGGGATGTTGGTGCAGCAGATGGTGGCTTTACCCACTACGCCACAGCACCAGCCCAGTGGGGGCCGAGAGAGAGAGAGAGAGAGAGAGAGCGCTGCCATCAGTAGGCTCACATACCCAAATGCCCGCATCAGCTAGAGTTGGGCAGAGGCTGAAGCTAGGAGCCAGAAAATCAACCCAAGTCTCCCATATGTATAGCAGGAGCCCAGCTACTTGGACCGTCCCTGCCTCCCACGATCTGCATCGGCAGGAAGTTGGAGTCAGGAGCCAGACTCAGGAGTTGAACCCAGGTACTCTGGTATGGGACACAGGCATGTTATCCCCTCGGCTACATGCTGGCTCTGGGAGACAGCCCTTCATCACTATTATGAGAGCACCTGGGAAGCAGGGCGCAATAAAAGGAGACTCAGCCAAAGAAATCACACAGCAAATTTCGTCATTTGATTAAGTTGCACACTGAACGATCCCCAGAAGCCCCTGTTTAGCCTGTGCTTTCGGGACCTGCAGTGAGGTTCCTTAACAAACAGTCCTGCACGGGACAGTGTGTCATTACCAGCCATGAAATAACATCCACAGTTTTAGAAAGAAAACTGGCAGGCAAGACTGCCGGTGCCTCCCACAGGGACAGCGAGACCAGCACTGGGCTCCGCTTCGGCTTTCTCCTCTTCCCTCAAAACGGGGTTTTCTTTCCATTGTGAGTCGGTAATGTCAACACTGATGGGATCACTTCACCAATACTTTGTTTTCATGGTAGACATGAGAACGGCCCCCAACTATGCGTACATGCTAATACCTGAAACCTGTGGGTGTGTTACGGGACAAAACAAAGGGCACTTCAGGCTCCTGATAGAGGAGAGAGGAAGAAGAGCGCAGATATAGAAAGCTGTGGGGATGAGAAGCACTTGGTTGACACTACTGGCTTTGCAGATGGGAGGGACCCATGAGCCAACGCACGCAGGCACCTGCTCTCCCCAGCGCCTACAGAAAAGAACACAGGCCTGCTGAGCCCCTGATTCTAGTCCAGTGAGACCTACAGTTCGGGCTCTTGGTTTGGGTAAATTGCTTCTGTAGCACTGAACATGAAGATGGGATTTTTCTACTGCCTGCATTTGTCCTTTAGTCTCTCTCCCATCCACACCTCGGGAACACGGTTCCTCCCCGTTGCCAGTTTCTTCTGAATCCCTTTATACCAGTAGGGGAAGGGACAATGTCCCCTCCCAAGGGACAGTCGCCGATGTCTGGAGGCATTTTTTGTGGTGACAATTGGGAAGTGGGAGGTTTGCTACTGGCATCCAGGGGCAGAAGCCAAGGACACTGCAGAACACCCTGCGATGCCCAGGATGCCTCCCCAAACAAAGAACTCAGTATCAGTGTTGGGACCACTCTGTTCTGTGCCTGTATCAGCTCATAGAATATACAGGATTGATCGGGGCACCAGATTCTGTCCCGGTTGCTCCTCTTCCAGGCCAGCTCTCTGCTGAGGCCCAGGAGTGCAGTGGAGGATGGCCCAAGTGTTTGGGCCCTGCATCCGCATGGGAGACCAGGAGAAGCACCTGGTTCCTGGCTTCAGATCAGCGCGATGCACTGGCCGCAGCGCACTGGCCACGGCGGCCATTGGAGAGTGAACCAACAGCAAAGGAAGACTTTTCTCTCTGTCTCTCTTTCTCTCACTGTCCACTCTGCCTGTCAAAAAAAAAAAAAAAAAGAATATACAGGATTGGGGCATAAGTGCCCACCTGCAAGTTCCTACCTCTTCCTCCCACTTTCTTTTTTGCCCACATTCTTTATACCATGCTCATTGGATGCCTTAATTCAGTCTGATATAGCAAATTACCATTGTCTGAGTGATTTAAAGAATATTTTCTTCTCACAGTCCTTGAGGTTGAAAATCCAAAATCGAAGTGGCAGTGACCCAGTGCTGGTGAAAGCAAAGTTCTAGCCATCTTTCTAGCTCTTTCTTCACACGACAGAGAGCAGGCAAGCTCTTGTGTCTCCTCTAACAAGGCCACCAACCCCATGTGTGCAGATTCCACCCTCTCAACCTAATCACCCCCTAAAGGCCTCGCTTCTGCTTTTGGGGTTTCGACACAGGCATTTGAGGAAAGAAAAAATTTAGTCCAAAGCAAGGAGCAAAAAAACTTAGTGTAATGGTTTGTGGCCCTCCAGGGCTCAATTCCAGCTAATAAAATCTTATTCCTTAGTTTCTCCCAATAGGGATAATTTAAGTTTACTTAATTTTTTCCTCTAGGTCAGGAATAATGAGGAAATGTTGAGAAATACCACTCTGCTCTCAAATGCGTCATTAGTCCTTTCTGATGATGGTCTTTTCTTCTGACCTGTTGTGTTAGGGTTGGGGGTAACTTACCTGAAAGCTGCTGGAGTGTTTGCTCAACCCAGTGACAAGCAAAGCGCATTTAATGCGTGATGTTTCTTCAAGCTCCTTGTAGGCATCCAGCCTCCCAGGACTGCCGTGCTCTCTAGGTGACCCTGGCACCTATCCAAGCCCTGTGGGATCAACAATGTCTTTAAGACAAATCTGAAAGTCATAAAAGACAAGAGTTCAATGAGTGTTAATATTTCTTGGGAAAGTCCATAGGCTTTGTCTATAAAGCCGCTTTTTCCTGCATCATAGCATGGAAACCTCAAGTTCACAAGACCTCAAGTTCACAAGCCCACACTTTGTAAATCTCTAATAAGTTGCTCTCTGTGTAATGCCGGATTCCTCTGCCTCTTTGTTCAGTCTCAAGGCTTTGGTCATCAGTTCTCACATACTGGATTTTCCTAGAACAGTAAATTCATTTTTAAATTTGTATGCTTATCATGTTATGAACATTTAAAAATGTATTTGAGAAGTTTATTAAATTGCTACTTAACTGTGAACATCTAATTTGATGTTTTTCCCTGTGTTTTTTTTTAATTAATTAATTTATTTGAAAGGCACAGTTACAGAGAGAGAGAGAGAAGTAGAGAGAGAGAGAGATGAACCACAGCTGGGCTGATCCAAAGCCAGGAGCCAGAAGCTTCCTCCAGGTCCCCAGTGTGTGTTCAGGGGCCCAAGTACTTGGGTCATTTTATACTGCTTTCCCAGGTGCATTAGTAGGGAGCTGGATTGGAAGTGGAACAGCTGGGATTCGAACCAGCATCCATATTGGATGCTATACTACAGCACCAGCTCCTTTCCCCGTCTTTAACTCTTCCTTAATTTTTCCAAGGACAGGGTTATGAATTTGAAGAAAGGAAATCTAACTGTGGCACAGCCATGAATACTCTGATAGAACCATGAATGCTAGAAATTCTAAACTAGAATTTTTTAAAAAGATTTTATTTATTTATTTGAAAGTCAGAGTTACACAGAGAGAGAAAGAGAGGCAGGGAGAGGAGAGGCTGGTTCACTCCCCAGATGGCCAGAGCTGCGCCGATCCGAAGCCAGGAGCCAAGTGCTTCTTCTGGGTCTCCCACGTGAGTACAGGGGCCCAAGGACTTGGACCATCTTCTACTGCCCTCCCAGGCCATAGCAGAGAGCTGGATTGGAAGAAGAGCAGCTGGGACTAGAACCAGTGCCTATATGGGATGCCGGCGCTACAGGCAGAGGATTAGCTTACTGTGCCACGGCGCTGGTTCCTAAACTAGAATTTTTTTTTTTAATTTTTATTTATTTTTTTGAGAGGCAGAGTGGACAGTGAGAGAAAGAGAGACAGAGAGAAAGGTCTTCCTTTTCCATTGGTTCACCCCCCAATGGCCACTGCGGCCGGCGCACCGCGCTGATCATAAGCCAGGAGCCAGGTGCTTCTCTTGGTCTCCTATGCGGGTACAGGGCCCAAACACTTGGGTCATCCTGCACTGCACTCCCAGGCCACAGCAGAGAGCTGGACTGGAAGAGGGGCAACCAGGACAGAATCTAGCGCCCCAACTGGGACTAGAACCCTGGGTGCCAGCGCAGCAGGCGGAGGATTAGCCTATTGTGCCGTGGCGCCGGCCCCCTAAACTAGAATTTTTTAGAAAGATTTGTTTTATTTATTTGAAAGGCAGAGTGACAGAGAGAGAAAGAGAGAGAGAGAGAGAGAGCTTCAATGCACTGGTTCACTTCCCAAATGATCACAATGGCCAAGGCTGGGCCAGGCTTAACCTGCTGTGCCACAATATTGGCCCCTAAAATAGAGTATTTTCAGTTTTACCCAAAGAACACTTTTTGTGTTGAACAATATGTCCAAATGGTTAATATGATGTATACCACTAGCCTAATGTAAAATTTTTTTTCTTTCTTTTTTTTTTTTTTTTTTTAGAGATTCATTCATTTATTATTGAAAGGTGGAGTGAAGAAAGAGAGGGAGAGACATAGAGAGAAAATCTTCCATTGGCTGGTTCACTTCCCAAATGGCCGTGACAGACAGGGCTAAGCCAGACTGAAGCCGTGAGCCAGGAACTCCATCTGGGTCTCCCATGTGGGTGCAGGGGCCCGAACCTGGGGCCATCTTCTGCTGCTTTCCCAGGTGCATCAGCAAGAAGCTTGGTCAGAAGTGGGGCAGCCAGGACTGGAACCAACACTCCAATATGGGATCTCAGAGCTGTAAGCAGCTTTACCTCTGTGCCACACTGTGGGCCACAATACTTCTGTGCAGTGATATCGTAGCCTTTTAAAAAGTACATAGTGTATATTCTTAAAGTTACTAAGGGAGTTTCTGAAGTCAGCGCTTCAAAGAATGACGTAATCGTGAACTAAACTTTCCATTAGTCTCAAAAGAATGGGAAAGGTTTGTGGGGTTTGTGTTTATCATTTGCTCCTTCCTCCTGTCCTCTCTTCCTTTCCTCACCCTCAGACATACTAGTCTGATCAACCAGGGCCAAACACCTTGGGTAATTGCATCCCCATGTTTTGCCATGGGTGTAAAGTCAGAACGAAGCACGCATTTTAGGCAGCGCTGGGCCACGTCATTGTAAAGACATGTCTCTCGTGATATTGGGTCTTTGCATGATTAAAACAATGATTCGGTTATTTGAACGATGTCATTCTGTTGCAGTTCCTCTGGCTATTTTGCTTTCACACTGCAAATGTGTTAAAAATTTTAGTCGCAGCTTGAACTTTTATTTATGCTGAGATCAGCCTCGTGGATCTGCTCATTATACAGTGCCTGCGGGGTGGCACTTCCTGGCACGCAGCCAGCGCTCCTGGGCCGGCAGGAACGGTTTCAGCTCCATCTATACAACAAGAGAAGGGGATCCGGTTGACCTACAAGGACCAACTCTGGGGAACGAACACTAACCACAGTGATGATTACTCACAGCTTGCCCGGCTTCCTGAGAAATTAAAACCTGCTTCAGGGGTTTTACAGCTCTTTAAATGAAACCGTCTATTTTTGCTATTTTGTAAAACACAAAAACACAGCAACTCTCAGAGACTTTCCAAAGACGTATTATCTCGAAGTTTATTTTAAAATCGATGGAAGATGGATATCCCAGAGTCCTTTGTGTCTACTTCCTTTCCGTCACTTTCGGGGTGTCGGAGAGAGGACGTCCTTGCTCCTCTGGTGCGAAATCCCAGCTTCCCCTGGGTCTTCTGGTAGGCGCTGTGACCACCTGAGCTGACAACACAGGAGCCAGAAACCTGCATACCATCTCTGGGAAGAGGATCAAGGGACGGCTGGACAGACTTCCTGATGCTGGTGTGGGTGACACGGTCATGGCCACTGTCGAGAAAGGCAAAGGAGAGCTCAGGGAAAGGGGCATCCAGCAGTGGCAGTTCCGCAGCAGAAGTCATACCGGGGTGTTTCTTTATTCTGAAGATAATGCAGGGTCATGGTCAACAAGGAAGGGGAGATGAACGATTCAGCCACCACAGCGCCAGTTGCAAAGGAGTATGCAGACTTGTGGCCCAGGATGGCTTCCAGAGCAGGCAGCATTGCGTGTTCACCAGTGTATTTGTAAAAGCAATAGTAATAACCTTTAAAGAGTATTTGCTCCATGTCCCCCCCTACAAAAAAAAATGCATGGAAGATGGTTAGGGGGTGCATGCAACAGCTGGCTCCTCCATCCTGAAAAAAAGCAGGTGAGGCATAGGGGGCTTCTCAGCGACCCACTCTCATCCAGTTTTCCACCTTTTCCTTGTGAGCCTTGCAAGGGATCTAAAACGATGTCTCAGGTTGTTCCTAATCTGTTATGCAAACAGCGGCGAACAATACGAGGTCAGCATTCCAAGGGGTTGGCATCCTCCTCTGCTTGGCTTGCCAACCTTCTGCAGGCTTTTCCTTTCCTGCTTCCACTTGAGCGACTCCTTGGTGTCTGTTCTCCATGGCCGCTGCAGCCCATTATCAAAGACGTGGTGTTACAACACAGAACACAGTTGTCTTACACTTCCGGAGGCTGCAAGTCCAATGCGGGATCTCACTGGGACGAAAGCACAGCGTGGGGGGCTCTGTTCCTTTTGGGAGGGTTGCCCTGTTAGCTGCTGGAGGAGCCTCCTGCGTCTCTCAGCTCAGGGCTCCCTTGGGTTTCAGAGCCAGCCCCAGTCTAGCTGTTCTCACACTACTTGACACTGACCCTGACTCTGCCCCCTCTTCTACCTTTCCAAGGGCGTTGTGATTACTCTGGGCCTACCCAGGTGATCCACTATAACCGCTTAGAGTTCAGCTGATTGGTAGCCCTAATCCAACCTGCAACCTGGTCCCCCTTGTCGTGTAGCGTAAGGTAATTGGGGTTCTGGAGAACCATGTCACAGAGTGTGGACATCTCTGGGAGGCACGATTCTGCCTATGATGGGGTCTTCGGCAGGGAGTGAAGAAATAGCTTAGGTTTCTACCGTGCCCGTCTTCCCCCTACTCAGTGCCCCTGCATAGACTCTCTCTCTGGCATCTCTAGCACCTTCCCTCACCTCTCTCCCCCTCCATCCCCTTCCCGGATGCTCACGCCTCCCTCCTGATCATTCACATACAGTCAGGTATCAGCTCTTTAGTGGTAGCCTCTGGCACTCTTTCAGGATCCTTGTGACTTCCTCTGTTACAGCTCCTTCTCCATAGCATTCATGTATTCATCTGGTCCACAAATCCCCATTGAGCAACAATGTGTCAGGAGATGGAATACGCCAGTGAGTAACATACAGAGGGTCCCTGCTCCAGCAGGTCTCCTCTTTAGGTAGAGGAAGCAATATTTAAAATGATTAATATTTCAGATGGTGTCCAAGATTGTAGAGGAATGGGTTTTGAGATCTACTGTGCAGTGGGGGCAACTGTGGTCAATGACTATAAAAAGGGAGGTGTAGGCAAGGTGATGGACATGTGGATCTTCTTGATTTAATCACAAATATAAGACCTTGTAACCCATGCATGCATGTAATTCTGATTTGTTAGTCAAAAATAAAGTGTCTAGGGACCAGCACTGTGGTGTAGTGGGTAAAGCCACTGCCTGCAGTGCCAGTATCCCAGATGGGTGCCAGTTTGAGTCCCGCCTGCTCCACTTCTGATCCAGCTCTCTGCTGTGGCCTGGGAAAGCAGTAGAAGATGGCCCAAGCTCTTGGGCCCCTGCACCTGTGTGGGAGGCCTGGAAGAATCTCCTGGCTTTGGATTGGCTCAGCTCCGGCCGTTGTGGCCATTTGAGGAGTGAACCAGTGGATGAAAGATCTCTGCCTCTCCTTCTCTCTGTGTGTAACTCTGACTTTCAAATAAATAAGTAAATCTTAAAAAAAAAAAATAAAACGTACATACACACAGAAAATACAGGTCAGGGAAGGCTCCACAAGGAGAAAAACCCGAGACAAAATGTGGATGATAAGAGGGAGCATGAGGGAGAAGCACTCCAAGCAGGAGGACCGGAGGATGAGCAATGTCACCCCCCTGAGCTGCGAGTGAGCTTGGCTGGCTGAGGACAGGGAGGACGCCAGTGAAGCAGGAGGGAAGGGATCCTCAGGAGAGAGGAGGCGACGCCACCCCGGGGAGAGGCAGAGGCAAAGCCTAGACCATGGGGGAGACCTGCGCTTTTCTTCTATGTGGAGTGAAGAGTGAATGGGGTTTTGGCCGGCGCCGTGGTTCACTAGGCTAATCCTCTGCCTGTGGCGCCAGCACACCAGGTTCTAGTCCCGGTCAGGGTGCCGGATTCTGTCCCGGTTGCCCCTCTTCCAGTCCAGCTCTCTGCTGTGACCCGGGAGTGCAGTGGAGGATGGCCCAAGTGCTTGGGCCCTGCACCCACATGGGAGACCAGGATAAGCACCTGGCTCCTGGCTTCGGATCAGCGTGGTGCGCCGGCCACAGTTCGCCAGCCGCAGCGGCCATTGGAGGGTGAACCAACGGCAAAGGAAGACCTTTCTCTCTGTCTCTCTCTCTCTCACTGTCCACTCTGCCTGTCAAAAAAAGAAAAAAAAAGAGTGAACAGGGTTTTAAGCATGGAGGCGACATAATTTCATTTAAATTTTAAAAAGATCTCTCAGAATCAATTATTGGGGGTCTAGAATGGAGGCAGAGTGACCGGTGGGGAGGTTGTTGCTTTGCCAAAAATCAGGAGGTGGAGCAGGGAAGTGGAGAGAGGCACAGTGCTTTGTAATGCCTGCTTGCTGGCGCTGTGCTGGGAGAAAGCTCAAATGTGTCCGATTCAGCAGCTGGCCAGCGTATTCAGCAGCTGGCCAGCGTATTACAAAGGCTCTGTCACAGTACGTCCCACGTTGGAGGCCCTGAGCTGCCGGAAGGCAGGCATTGCTATCTTTACATTTTCAGGGCTTAATACAGCGTTTGGCCTAGAGCAGGTGCCCAAGAATTCTGGAGCTGTGTAGACTCAGGTCATCCTACTTGTTTGATTTGTATGAAGTACATATTTTACCAGGTTTTGCTTCCTTGCTTTATCAGCAGTTTGGAGCTTGGTACAAGGTGGGAAAATGGGTTAGGAGAATTGGATCAATGGCATAATAACCCAGTAATGAACTTGGGTCTAATCCTGAAGTGTCCAAGGGAGTATTTTTCTCATTTTATTATTGTTATTATTATTATTTAAAGATTTATTTGAAATTCAGAGTTACACAGAGAGAAGGAGAGGCAGAGAGAGAGAGAGAGAGAGGTCTTCTATCTGTTGGTTCACTCCTCAATTGGCTGCAACGGCCGGAGCTACGCTGATCTGAAGCCAGGAGCCAGGAGCTTCTTCCAGGTCTCCCATGTTGGGTGCAGGGGTCCAGGCACTTGGACCAGAGAGCTGGATTGGAAATGGAGCAATCAGGTCTCAAACCAGAGCTCCTGTGGCATGCCAGTGATGTAGGGAACTGCTTAACCTGCTGTGCCACATTTAATTAATTAATTAATTAATTTGAAAGGTAGTGACAGAGATCTTCTACCCACAGGCTCACTGCCCAAAAGGTCTCATCAGCTAGCTCCAGGCCAGGCTAAAGCCAAGAGCCAAGAACATCCCAGTATCCCACATGGGTGGCAGAGGCCCAGATACTTGGGCCAACTTCCGTTGCCATCCCTGATGCTGTATCAGAAGTGGAGCAGCCGGGACTCCAACTGGTACTCCAACATAGGATGCCAGTGTCACAGAAGGCAGCTTAACCTACTGTGTCACAACACTGACTCCAGGAGCAAGGGGTATTTTGTCTTTAACATGCAAGGCAGAAAGAGATTTTGTCTCACCAGTAGTTCCCTGACCAGAAACAAGACCAGAGGATAAGTAATTTGAGCAATTAATAACAGCCCCATGTAAATAAGCTGTATATATTCTCTATTTTCTTGGCAGTTTTTGCTATTTAGGGAGGATCAGGAGGATTTAATTTTAAAATAATTTTTATTTTCATCAAAGCAATGCATTCACTTGTCTTAAGACATCAAATAATACTACAAGGCTTATGATCAAAAACAGTGATATCATGCCCTGTCCTTTCCCCAGATTTACAAAAAGTCTTATGTGGATTTATTTATTTGAGAAGTAGAGAGAGAGAGAGAGAGAGAGAGAGGGGGGGGGGGGGGAGAGAGATCTTCTCTCTGCTGGTTCATTTCACAAATGCCCACAATGGCCAGGCCTAAGCTAGCCTAAAGCCAAGATCCAGGAACTCACTCCAGGTCTCCCACATGGGTGGCAGGGACCCAGCTACTTGACCCACGCCTGCTGCCTCCCAGGGTGCACATTAGTAGGAATCTAGAATCTGGAAGCAAACAGGAACTGAAACCCAAGCTCTCTGCTCTTCTGCTATGGGAGACAAGAGTCCCAGAAGGTGTCTTAACCACTAGGCCAAATACCCATCTCTAAAAGTTATTTGTTTATTCTTAAACAATTTATTTTACTTATTTGAAAGTCAGAGTTACGGAGAGAGAAAGGAGAGACAAAGAGCGTGAGATAGAGCTCTTCCATCTACTGGCTCACTCCCCAAAAGGCTGCAATGATTAGGCCTGAGCCAGACTGAAGCCAGGACCCAGGAGCTTCTTCCAGGTCTCCCACAGGGTGCAGGAGCCCAAGCACTTGGGCCATCTTCCACTGCTTTCCTAGGTGCACCAGCGGAAAGCTGGATCGGAAGTGGAGCAGCCAGGACTCAAACCAGCGCCTATCTGGGAGACCGGCACTGCAGGTGGAGGCTTTACCTGCTACATTACAACACCAGCCCCAGTAGTCATCTTTTTTTTTTTTTTTGACAGGCAGAGTGGACAGTGAGAGAGAGAGACAGAAAGAAAGGTCTTCCTTTGCTGTTGGTTCACCCTCCAATGGCCACCGCGGACGGCGCGCTGCGGCCGGTGTACCGCGCTCATCCAATGGCAGGAGCCAGGTGCTAGATGCTTTTTCCTGGTCTCCCATGGGGTGCAGGGCCCAAGCACTTGGGCCATCCTCCACTGCACTCCCGGGCCACAGCAGAGAGCTGGCCTGGAAGAGGGGCAACCGGGACAGAATCTGGCGCCCCGACCCGGACTAGAACCCGGTGTGCCGGCGCCGCAAGGTGGAGGATTAGCCTGTTGAGCCACGGCGCCAGTCAGTCATCTATTTTTTTAACTAACAAAATTTATATATATTTATGGTATACAGTTTGGTATTTTGTATACATGCATATACATTGTAGAACAACTTGAGCTAATTAACATACACATTATTCTCATATCTTTTTTCTTTTTATTTTTTTTGCAATGAGAACACTTAACAGCTACTCTCAGTAACTTTCAAATACATAACACTTTTTTTTTTTAAAGATTCATTTATTTATTTGAGAGTCAGAGTTACACAGAGAGAAGGAAAGGCAGAGAGAGGTCTTCCATCCAATGGTTCACTCCCCACAATGGCCGGAGCTACGCCGATCTGAATCCAGGAGCCAGGAGCTTCTTCCAGGTCCCCCACACAGGTACAGGGGCCCAAGGACTTGGGCCATCTTGTACTGCTTTCCCAGGCCATAGCGGAGAGCTGGATCGGGAGAGGAGCAGCTGGGACTAGAACCGGCGCCCATATGGGATGCTGGTGCTTCAGGCCAGGGCGTTAACCCGCTGTGCCACAGCGCCGGCCCCCATAACACATTGTTAAAAACGTATCACTCTATTGTATGATAGATCACTTAAATTTATTCCTCCTAACTGAAATGTTGTATCCTAAGGGCAAGAGAAATAAGAATTTGAATATGCTCTCCCGGCCCCGCACACCTCTCACAAGTGAGGTTACATTGGCACATACACAACACTCATGCTCTCTTCCCTTTCTCTTAATCCGATCATGTCCGCTTGTCTTCTGGGAGCACAGGTATTGTGGTGCCCCAGGTTAAGCTACTGCCTGAGATGCCCACATCTCACATCAGAGTGCTGGTTCCAGGCCCGGGTCCTCCACTTCCAACCCCTGATATTGCACCTGGGAAGGCAGCAGATGATGGCCCAAGTACTTCGGCCCCTGCCACCCACATGAGAGATCTGGATAGAGTTCTTGGCTCCCCGCTTCATTGTGGTCCAGCCTTGGGTGTTGTGAGCATTTGAAGAGCGAACCAGCAAAGGGAAGAGATTTCTCTCTTTCTGTCTCTCCCTCTGTCACTTTGTCTTTCTAATGAATGCATAAATAAATCTTTTTTAAAAAATGTCTTGGGCTGGTGCTGTGGCATGGCAGGTTAAGCCATTGCCCGCAGAGCCGACATTCCATATGGCTTCTGGCTCCTGGCTTCGGATTAGCCCAGCTCTAGCCATTGTGGCCATTTGGGGAGTGAACCAGTGGATGGAAGACCTTTCTCTCTGTCTTTCCCTCTCTCTGTCTGTAATTCTACCTCTCAAATAAATAAATAAATAAAACTTTAAAAGATAAATATTAAAAAATATGTCTTTCATGAATACATTCTTCAGTGACTTTAAAATTTTATTATTTTATTTATTCATTCATTCATTCATTCATTGAGAGCAAGAGACACAGAAGTGGGGATCAGGAAGGGGAGAAAGAGAGACAGACAGGCAGACAGACAGATACACACACACAGAGATCCCAGCGATGGTTCACTCCTGAAATGCCTGCCGAGGTTGAAGTTGGTTTGAAGCTGGGAGCTGGGAGTGCAATCCGGGTCTTCCATGTGGTGGCAGACACCTGACCACTTGAGCCATCACCTGCTGCCTCCCATGGCGCGCACTGACAGGAGGCTGGGGTCAGGAGCCAGAGGTGGGCGGCAAGCCCAGGTGCTGTGATGTGGCGCAGAGCCGTAGTACTGGGCGTCTTAACCACGAGGCTAAACGTCTTCTCCTGTTTCCCAGAAATCCCAAGGCATTCTGCTGTTGGCGTTTGATGTCGCTGTCGGGAAGTTTGATATTATCCTTATTTCCGTTGTTTTGTGTGTGACCTGACTTATATTTCTTTGTGTTTTCATGACCTTCTCTTTATCCCTGGAGTTTAAAATTCCACCATGATATGCCTGAACAAATTTTTTTTTTCCATTGGTTGTAAAGGATAATCTGTAAGCACTTTAACCTGAAAACTCATTTCATTTAATTCCAAGAATAATCTCTTGAATAATTTCTTTGATTATTTTCTTTCTGGAACTCCTTCTGTACCTCCTGGGAGAAACTGTAGATTAAAAAAAAAAATCTCTCCTAATGTCCATTGCTTTGTCGTTTTGTTCTGGTGAGTTCCTCAATTTCATTACCCAACGTCTGTGGTCCATTTTTAATTTTCAAGAACTCCTACGTGTCCTGCATTCCTCTTCTGCGGTGTCCTAGTTTCATGACTGTTCTGCCCTCTCTTCTCCAAGAATAAAGCCTACTTTTCTTGCTCTTTGAATTGTTTCTGAGTTTCTATTTCTTTCTGTCATGACAGAATCTTCCCCCAAGCTCTAGTGATGTTTTATTCATTAAAAAAATCTTAATTTATTTCCAGTTTGAAAAAGTTCACCTTTTTACTTATTTATTAAGATTTATTTTATTTACTTGAAAGGCAGAATTACAAAGGTGGGGGGAGAGACAGAGAGAGAGGGAGAGAGAGAGAGAGAGAGAGGGAGAGAGAGTGGTCTTCCATCCTCTGCTTCACTTCCCAAATGGCTGCAACAGCCAGTGCTGGGCCAGACCAAAAGCCAGATCCAGGAGCTTCATCTGAGTCTCCCACATGGGTGCAGGGGCCCAAGCACTTGGATCATCCTCCACTGCTTTCCCAGGCACATTAGCAGGGAGCTGGATTGGAAGTGGAACAGCTGGGATTGGAACTGGCACTTGTATGGGACGCCAGCATTGCAGGAGGAGGCTTAACACATCACGCCACAATGCTGGCCCCTAAAGTTCATTTTTCTTTATTTGAAAGACAGAGCAAGGTGGGGGGCAGGGGGAGAGAACCTTCTATCTAGTGGTTCACTCCACAAATGCCCACAACAGCTGGGACTGGGCTTGTCCAGAGCCAGGGACCAGGAACTCAATCCAGGTTTCCCAGATGAGTGGCAGCGACCCAAGTACTTGGGGCATCCTCTGCTAATTCCCAGGTATATTATCAGGAAGCTGGATTGGAAGTGCAGCTAGGACTCCAACCTAGCTACTCCAATATGGAAAACAAGTATCCTAAGCAGTGGCTTAACCCACTGAGCCACAATACCTGCCCTTCTTTTTATTTTATTTTAAAGCAGGGAGACGGGGTGGGGCGTAGGGTGGCAGGGAGAGGTCTTCCATCTGTTGATTCACTCCTCAAATGACAGCAACACCCAGGGCCGATCCAGCCTGAGTTAGAACCCCAGTCTGGGTCTCCCAGGTGAGTGGCCGGGACGCAAGTGCCTGAGCCGTCACCTGCTGCCTCCCAGGGTGCACACTAGCAGGAAGCAGAGCCAGGGCTCCAGACCAGGGACTCCGAAACAGGAAGCAGGGCAGGTGTCCCGTGCAACATGTAAATTGCTGAGCCAGGTGCCAGCTCCCAAATTCCGGTGATGTAGTGTGGTGTTCTTTGTTTATATTGGAGAGAAGCACTGGAAAGCTAATCGGACACTGTGTGTGCGTGCGCGTGTGTTGGGTGCTCTGGGAGGGCTCCCTCCACTCCTTACCATGTGCGGCTGTCCGCAGGGCAGTTTGCATCCTGCTTAGTCAGCATGAGCATCTAAGAACAGCCGGAAAGAGAGAGAATGGTGAGTTACAGGACTTTCCTGCTTCAACATATGTGTTTATTTGAAAGGCAGAGTAATAGGGACCTGAATTTCTTCATTTCTCTAAAAAATTTTTTTTGTTGTTTATTTGATAGATGAAGAGGGTGAGAGAGTACCCCGATCTGCTAGTTCACTCCTCAAATGCCCTTAGTGGCCACAGGTTGAAGCTGGGAGCCAGGAACTCAAGCCAGGTCTCCCATGTGGGTGACAGGACCCCAGCTGCTGGACACCATTGCCTCGCAGGGTCTGCACCAGCAGGAAGCTGGAGTCAGGAGACGGAGATGGAAGCCGGGTACTCTGATGATACGCGACTCAGGCATCTCAGCCGCTAGGTTCTGCATTTCCCAGGCGTCGCTGCTGAACTGGGCCAGACCTATGTTTTGAGTAGTGAGGTGGTTGGATCCCACTGCGCCTGTGGCTTGCTCCGAAGAATTCCCTTTGACCTCTCTTTGTTTTTTGTTTTGTTTTTTTTTTTTTTTGACAGGCAGAGTGGACAGTGAGAGAGAGAGACAAAGAGAAAGGTCTTCCGTTGCCGTTGGTTCACCCTCCAATTGCTGCTGCGGTCGGCGCACTGCGGCCGGTGGCACCGCGCTCATCCGATGGCAGGAGTCAGGTGCTAGGTGCTTTTTCCTGGTCTCCCATGGGGTGCAGGGCCCAAGCACCTGGGCCATCCTCCACTGCACTCCTGGGCCACAGCAGAGGGCTGGCCTGCGCCGCAAGGCGGAGGATTAGCCTGTTGAGCCACGGCGCCGGCCTCCCTTTGACCTCTCTTCCGAGACAGAGAACCCACACTCAGAGGACTGACCTCAGCCACGCCCCTCAAGTGTCAGTTACTGACTACAAAGCCTTTGGACCTCCAGGCGCCCACCTGCGTTGCCTTACACAAGGCATCCAGACACGGGCAGGCCAGCATGCACTCTGTTGGTTATGACACAAGGGCTAAGAAATTCTTTAATAGAACTGCATTGCAATGGGGACAAATGAGTTTTTATATGCATTTAGAGGCTAAATTTTGACTGAGATTTAAGTGATCATCTTATTCTTGCCATTTTTAAACATTTTGTTTTCTCTGCACAGTCAAAATGGAGAAGGGCATAAGCCTTAGAAATAAATTCATTTCTTAGAATGTAGATAAATAAGTCAGCAGATAATTAGGAAAGGCTCTTTGGTAGAAAGCAAAACAGGAGAGCTTATTATGAAAATAGCAGGTTTCTCCTAGAGTCCACTTCCAGAAATGCACAAGGGCCCGGGGAAAGAACTAGAACTGCCAACCAAGGCAATGGGCCTTCTGTCTGCCTGGGTTTACGATTCTGTCTGTTCAACCTACAGGACAGAAACTCTGCTCACTGGAGAAAGGGTGCAGGCAATGAGAGAGGCAGCCGTTAACCTCAAATGAAAGTACCTTAAAAAGATAGCAGGACAACAGAATTAAAAGACAACCATGCTGGGGCCGGCGCTGTGGCATAGTGGGGGAAGCTGCCACCTGTGGTGCCAGCATTCCACATGAGCATTGGTTTGAGTCTCAGCTACTCCAGTTCTGATCCAGTTCCCTGCTAATGTGCCTGGAAAAGCAGGGAAGGATTGCCCAAGTGCTTGGGCCCCTGTGCCCACGTGGGAGGCCCAGAAGAAGCTCGTGGCTCCTGGCTTTGGCCTGACCCAGTACTGGCCATTGCAGCCATTTGGGGAGTGAAGCAGTGGATGGAAGATCTCTCTCTGTCTCTCCCTCTCTCTCTGTAACTGTGCCTTTAAAGTAAATAAAATAAATCTTAAACACACACACACACACACACACACACACACACACGGGCTAGCACTGAGGTGTAGCAGGTAAAGCTGACACCTGCAGTGCTGGCATCCTATATGGCCATGGGTTCAAGTCCTGTCTGATGAATTTCTGATCCAGTCTCCTGCTAATGTCCCTGGGAAAGCAGTGGAGGATGGCCCAAATGCTTGGGCCCCTGCAACCATGTTGGAGACCTGGAAGAAGCTCCTGGCTCCTGGCTTTGGATTGGCCTAGCTCCAGCCACTGCGGCCATTTGGAGAGTGAACCAGAGGATGGAAGATTTCTCTCTCTCTCTGCCTCTCTGTAACTCTGTCTTTCAAATAAATAGAGAAATCTTTAAAACAACAAACAAAAAGACAACAAACGTTGGTCTACTGGCCTAGAGCTCCAGAATACAGGGCTGTTCACCTCTCTGTTGAGAGATGCTCCTGGCTTTCTAAGCCAGGATCCTCAAAACGGGGGTCATGGAATCACTTGCAGGCATGTGAGTGTGCACACTGCCAGCCCAGCCCCAGAGGTCCCAATTCACTGGGTCTCGGGTGATACTGCATGCTCAAGTGACCACCCTCTGAAGTCATTGTTCTTGGTTATCGTCCCACCAGGGAAGGAGACATTGAGGCAATAAATCATGAGAATTCTGATAAAACAGGAGAGGGATTGATGGCTGAAAAGGGTCTCTTGTGAGTAGAGGTGATAATTTGGGATAGCAGGAGGGTTCGCTTTGTGGTACAGCGAGTTAAGCCACCACCTGCAATGCAGGTATCTCAAATGGGCGCTTGTTGCTCCACTTCTGATCCAGCTGCCTGCTAATGCGCTGTGGTCACTTGGGGAGTGAGCTAGTGGATAGATCTCTGTCTCCCCTCTTTCTCTGTAACTCTATTTCTCAAAATAAATACATAAAAATAAATAAATAAATCTTTTTTTCTTTAAGCATATTTAGGGAAACGATCAGTTACTGAACTCACACTGGGACAGACTCCACGGCTTGGAGAGATTCTCCAGTAGATGGGTTTTCAAAACAGAAAACAGGACAATGAGTTGGGTGGCTGCCCGAGAGGGCGGAGAGAGGGGGCAGTTGGTAGGTTTCTTTGGTGAGACAGTATCTGTTCCCCATTGTCAGAGCTGGCTTTGTGTTTTCTTTATCCTCCTCCACCCACTGCCCCAGGACAAAAGTACTGTAGGAATTTTAATTTTCAACCCATGATAGAGCAAACTGAAGAAAGTCAGGCATTTTGTGCAGTGTTTCTGTTCATTGAGCTGTTGCAACGTTTTCTTCTTACTATTTTTTCAGATTTCTGTTCTGTATGGTATTAAATCAGTGGAGCACTAAAAAAATTTTGACTAGGGTTTCCAGATGGCACGAGGTATTTCTTCGCTTTATTTAATGAGGCATCGTGTCAGATGGTTCCTGTTGTCTATTGTGCTGGATTTTTGTGCAGTGTTGTATGCAATGCACTCGTTATTTGTAGACATGAGCCCTTTCCCTGATAGATTCTTCTCTGAGTGTGCAGTCCCACTTCAAAGCCTCAAGATGCTTTTTGAGACTGGACAATAAAAGCCCCAGAATAGACAAGAGATTGGGTCTGTTTTTAAAATATCATTCTATTGACCTTCAGCTCCACTCCTTAAAAACAGAATTGTGGGGCCGGCTAATCCTCTGCCTGCGGTGCCAGTACTCCGGGTTCTGTCCCGGTTGGGGCGCTGTATTCTGTCCCGGTCGCTCCTCTTCCAGTCCAGCTCTCTGCTGTGGCCTGGGAAGGCAGTGGAGGATGGCCCAAGTGCTTGGGCCCCGCACCTGCATGGGAGACCAGGAGAAGCACCTGGCTCCTGGCTTCAGATTGGCGCAGTTCCGGCTGTGGTGGCCATTTTGGGGGTGAATCAATGGAAGACCGTTCACTCTGTCTCTCTCTCTGTATAACTCTGCCTGTTTAAAAAAAAAAAAAAGAATTGTGGGTGGCAGGAGGGGCAGATATCTAGCCTGGGGTTAGGAAACTGCTTAAGGTACCCATGTCCATTTTAGTATCTAGGTGTGATTCTTGGCTCCAGCTCCTAACTCCAGTTTTCTGTCAGTACGGACCCTGGAAGGCAGTGGTGGTGTTCAAGTGATTGGCTCCTGCCATCCTTAGGACAGACTTGGATCGGGTTCTCTTCTCCCAGTCCTGGCCCAGTCTAGTCCTGGCCCAGTTTCAGATGCTGTTGGCATTTGGGGAGTGAATCAGTGGATGGGAGCACTCTCTTTGTGCTTCTTAAATGACTTTTAAAAAGCAGCACATCTCTTAAAACAATGGAATGGAATATCACATGGAGTGGGGCCTTTCTGTACCCACTTTTTTTTTTTTTAGATTTATTTATTCAAAAGGCAGAATGATGCGGAAGAGAGAGAGAGAGAGAGAGGTCTTCCATCTGCTGATTCACTCCCCAAATGACTGCAGGGGCCTGGACTGGTCCAGGTTGAAACCAGGAGCCCCGAATTCCATCCAGATTTCCCAAGTGGGTGGCAGGGGCCATCTTTTACTACTTTCCCAGGCACAGTAGCCGGGAGCTGGATGAGAAGTGGAGCAGACGGGACTCAAACCAGCACTCTGATATGGGAGAGTGGCTTTGTAGGTATCAGCTTAACCCCACTGTGCCACAACACTGGCCTCTGTCCCAGCTTCTTATCTGAATCTCATTGCTGTCTCTGCAGCATCCTTTATCCTAATGTGATCACTTGGGTAGGTGCTGCTAGGTGGAGGGACTGAAAGCACTCATCCTGGGAGGTACATCTTAAAGCTTTAATGTTGTAAGGTGGTCCTCAATTCAGGACGTGTGCATGTGTGTGATTCTTAAAATTGTTCCCTGTATTAACAATGCTGCAACGATGTATTCTGTGTCACCTGTCATTCCAAATACAATCTTGGTGTTCCTCTTATAAAGTGCTGAGGTCGGCCAGCGCCGAGGTTCAATAGGCTAATCCTCTGTTTGCGGTGCCGGCACACTGGGTTCTAGTCCCAGTCGGGGTCCCGGATTCTGTCCCGGTTGCCCCTCTTCCAGGCCAGCTCTCTGCTGTGGCCTGGGAGTGCAGGGGAGGATGGCCCAAGTGCTTGGGCCCTGCATCCGCATGGGAGACCAGGAGAAGCACCTGGCTCCTGGCTTTGGATCAGTGCAGTGTGGCAGCCGCAGCAGCCATTGGAGGGTGATCCAACGTTAAAGGAAGACCTTTCTCTCTGTCTCTGTCTCTTTCTCTCACTGTCCACTCTGCCTGTCAAAAATAAAAAATAAAAATAAAAAAAAAATAAAGTGATGAGGTCTACACCCCCATCCTTAAGCCTGGGTGTGCCTGTGACTCCTTTGTAGTCAGCTCATAATACAGCAAAACTGATAGCACATGACTTCCGAGGTTTGCTTACAAAAGGTGGTGCAGCTTCTGCCTTGTCCCCAGGAGTACTTGCACGGGAGCCCTGGGATTCTCTGTAAGCAGTCTGATAGCCCTGGGTCCCTGGAGAGAGAGGCAGGCCCAGCCAGCTGCTACCTTTCCAGCCCCTCCTACTGTCTAACTGCCGAGACCTGAGTGAGAACTGGCCAGCCAAGAGAGTCCCGGAGTCCTAACACACAGAAACCATCAGAGATAAGAATATGGTTGCTGTTTTTTTTTTTTTTTAACCACTAACTTATGGGTAAGTTACTGGAGTATTCCCTAAGATAGGAGAGGAGGAATTAAAACAATTAAGATTTCTTTAAATACAAACAAGAGAAACTGACTCTGGCAAACTGAAACAAATACAATGAGGCTACATGAAGTTTGTGGAAAATGGAATTAAAAAATAAGCACATGTGGCCGGCGCTGTGGCTCACTAGGCTAATCCTCTGCCTGTGGCGTCGGCACCCCGGGTTCTAGTCCTGGTTAGGGTGCCAGATTCTGTCCCGGTTGCTCCTCTTCCAGTCTAGCTCTCTGCTGTGGCCCCAGGAGGGCAGTGGAGGATGGCCAAAGTGCTTGGGTTGTGCACCGGCATGGGAGACCAGGGGGAAGCACCTGGCTCCTGGCTTTGGATCGGCGCAGCACGCCGGTCGTGGTGGCCATTTGAGGGGTGAACCAATGGAGGGAAGACCTTTCTCTCTGTCTAACTCTGCCTGTCAAAAAAAAAAAAAAAAAAAAAGGCACATGGGGCTCGTGAGCTTGGGCCTGATCCAGCTTCCTGCTAGTGTGCATCTTGGACACCCATGTGACAGATCTGGGCTTAGTTCTGGAATCCTGCCTTTGTCCTGACCCAGCTCTGGCTGTTGACAGCATTTGAGGAGTGAAGCAGTGGATGGAAGATCTCTCTTTCTCTCTTTCAAATAAAAATGAAAGTAAATAAATAAAAACTTAGGATATGTTTATTTGGGTATTTTATGAAGTTTTAAAATGAGAAGACATGATTCACATGGCAATAGTTATATAAGTCATACTTGGTAGTTTAATAGACATGCTTATTTTGAGTTATGCTATAACTAAATCATTTTAGTAAAAGTATTTTTCAATTTAAAATAAAAGCATACCATCTTAAGTGTTAAAGGATCATATAAATAAGATCAACAGTTTGGTAATAACAATAGATAGAATTAAAAAGGAGAACATACGAAGCAGTTCACACAGCAGACTCATAGAATGACAATCGCTCTAAGCAGCACTCTGACCTTAGAGTCAGCCATTAAGTCATTTTGGTCTAGCTGAAAAGCTCATGAGAACATTTCAGGCATGGAAAGCGAAGACACTGGGGCAAAAATATGTCCTACATGAAGGTTCTCTGTAAGTGAGACCCCAAGGGAAAGAACTGGCCATCAAAGAAGGAGGTACTTTTCTCTGAAGGGAGGAGAAAACTTCCACTTTGCTTACGTCCTTTTCTAAAAACTGATGGAAACTGTGGATTCAGAAGCCTTTCATAGCTGTGGCAGTTCATGTCAAGAGCCTCAGGTGATCACTGATGTCATACATAAGAGTGTTAATTGTTAAATTAACAACAGGAGTCATTGTGCACTAACTTTCCATGCAGGACCTCTGTCCTCAAAGAATTGCATTATGAGAATTAACTTTAAAACTTGTTCTCAAACAGTTTTTTTTGTGTGTGTATACAAATTTTTGAAATCTTTATTTAGTATACAGTTGGTCTTCTGTGTATAAAGTTAATTGAAAATGAATCTTAATGGAGAATGGGACAGGGAATTGGAGAGGGAGGAGGGGGTGGTGTGGGAATGGGGGTGGGAGGGTGAGCATGATGGGAAGAATCACTGTATTCCTAAAGTTGTACTTACAAAATTTGTACTCATTAAATAAAAGGTTTCTTTGGGGGAAAAGAGGGGGCATACTACTGATGCAGAATTGATGGCCAGTATAGAGGAACAGTAACAGAAAAAGAAAAAAAGCCTAGGAAAAGATGAGTCCTCAGTATCACAATGAATGGCTATCGCAATTTGTTGTGACTGAGGAAACTGCCAGAACTATTCCTTGACATGTGTATTAGATTGCTTTTTGTTACTTTAATTAAACCACCTGAAAGGAGCTACTTGGGTAGGAAGACAGTTAATTTCCATATACAGTTTTGGCGGTTCACAGTCCAAGGCTTGGTAGCCTCATTAGTCTGGCATCTGATGGCAGAACAGGCTTGGAGGGAGGAGCCCATCTTGAGCCAGGGAGCAGACAGACCCAAGGAACACACTCTCCCCTCTCCTTTATGTGTCTGTCTTTATATAGCCTCAATGATTCCCTTGTAGGGCCCCCACCCTGACGACCTAACCTAATGCAGTCACTCCCCAGAGGCCCCGCCTTCCAACACCATGGTTAGATCAAGCCTCCACCCCGATCCACCCATCATTAACATGGATCCATTAACTGATAACCTAAGACTCTGGGACTGATATGTCTTCCTGAGTACAGGGAGCCCAATTCTGTTCAAACCAATGTGATGATGTCACTGCTCTGGCTGAAACATTGCTTGTAAATTCCTGTGTTTTAAACATTTCTGTTTTCATTTCTAGTATCTAGACATCAGTAAGTGCAGTCCACATAAAAAGCACTTGGTGGTCTCTGATACATTTAAGAGTGTAAAGGAGTTCTGAGATCAGAATGTTTGAGAACTACTGATATAAGGAATAATAGAGGGGCTGGCACTGTAGCATAGCAGGTAAAGCTGCCACCTGCAGTGCTGGCATCCCATATAGGCGCCTGTTCAAGTCTTGGCTGCTCCACTTCCGATCCAGCTCCCTGCTAATGTACCTGGGAAAGTAGCAGAAGATGGTCCAAGGGCTTGGGCCCCTGCACTCATGTGGGAGACCCAGAAGAAGCTCCTGGCTCCTGGCTTTGGCCTGGCCCAGCTCCAGCCATTGTAGCCATTTAGGGAGTTAACCAGTAGATGGAAGATCTCTCTCTCTTTCTCTACCTCTGCTTCTCTGTAACTCTGCCTTTCAAATAAATAAATAAATCTTAAAAAAAAAAAAAGGCATAATAAAAAAAAACGCAGAGTTCCAGTGGAATGTTGTGATATTAGGAACTAGCAGGATTCATTGCAAGTTTTTTTTTTTTTTTTTTTTTAGACACACACACACACACACACACGTAATTTGAATGGCAGAGAGAAAGAGAGAGAGTCTCTCATCTCGGTCTCCCACATGGGTGGTAGGGACCAACTGCCGGAGACATCACTTGCTGCCTCCCAGGACACACATTAGCAGGAAGCTGATCCGGAGCAGCTGGGACTGGAACCAGGCATTCTGATACGGGATGCAGACGTCCCGAGGTGTCTTAACCCACAGCACCACAACACTTGCCATGGCTTGCCCCCTCTTTATCCACATCTAAACTGGCCTGTACTGTTCTGCATGATCCTCTAGTTGGATGTGGGAGCTAATGAGGTAATTTTCCAACACTACTTTTTTTTTTTTTTAAATTCATTTGAAAGGCAGAGTTACAGAGAGGCAGAGGCAGAGAGATCTTCCATCCACTGGTTCACTCCACAAATGGCCACAACAGCAGGAACTTGGCATATTTGAAGGCAGGAGCCAGGAGTTTTCCTGGGCCTCCCATGTGGGTGCAGGGACTCAAGGTCTTGGGCCATCTTCTGCTGCTTTCCCAGGCCATACTAAAGAGCTGGGTTGGAAATGGAGCAGTTGAGACTTGAACCAGTGCCCAGATGGGATGCCAGCACTGAAGGCGGAGGCTTTATCGACTAT
Source organism: Sylvilagus floridanus (assembly GCA_949820135.1). Taxonomy (NCBI): domain Eukaryota; kingdom Metazoa; phylum Chordata; class Mammalia; order Lagomorpha; family Leporidae; genus Sylvilagus; species Sylvilagus floridanus. Next base: position 166,986,957 of record OX463244.1, read on the forward strand.
ACCACAGCACCAGCCCCCCAGCATAACTTTTGAAGATACCATCCCTTTGCTCAACAGGTTTATTTTGTTAGAGGGAAGAGAGAGGTGGAGTAGGTAGCAATCCACTAGGAATAATCTGAGAATCCCAACTGCATGAGCCATACACACTGCAGGGTTAATAAACGAGGCTCCTTGGACTGACAGCAGCACAAGGCCGTCTCCACTGCAGGACAGCACCATCTGGATGTGGCTCAGCAGCCTCCTTCGCATGGAGGAGCCCCCATGTGCTCCCAGCCGCCAGCTGTGTGACTGTTCACTGTGCTGGGTTTTGGCTCCATAGCTGAGCCTCATTTGAAAAGCCTCACTGGAAGGAGGCTGCCTTTAAAGGCCCGGAGGCTCATAGACACAGATTCTATTTTTCAGGCATTGCCATATAAGTGAGGTCTTACCTGCTTTTCAATGTTCCCTTTTCACTTACATTCTTTTAGGATTTCAGTGGTGGTAACCTCATTTTTTTAATAGGCTTTATTTTTTAGAGCAGTTTTTTTTTTAAAAAAATTATTTATTTGAAAAGTAGAGTTAAGAGAGAGACAGAGAATGAAAGACAGAGAGAGAGAGAGAGAGAGAGAGAGAGAGAGAGAGAGAGAATCTTCTATCCACTGGTTCACTCCCCAGATGGCTGTAACAGCCAGAGCTGTGCCAGGCTGAAGCCAGGAGCCAGGAGCTTCTTTTGGGTCTCCAACATGGGTACAGGGGCCCAAGGACTTGGGCCATCTTCCACTGCTTTCCCAGGCACATTAGTAGGGAGCTGGATTAGAAGGGGTGCAGCACAGCACACTGGCTTATCCTGCCTCACCACAGCATAGGCCCCCAGAGCAGGTTTACGTTCACAGCAAAACTGGATGGTAAGTATAGAGTTCTGATAAATCTCCTGCCCCCATACATCCATCTCCCCATTAGGAGCATCCTGCAAGAGAGTGGTACTTTTTTTTTTTTTTTTTAAGATTTATTTATTTGGCCAGTGCCGAGGCTCAATAGGTTAATCGTCCGCCTGCGGCACTGTCACCCCGGATTCTAGTCCCGCTCTGGGTGCCAGATCCTGTCCTGGTTGCTCCTCTTCCTGTCCAGCTCTCTGCTGTGGCCCAGGAAGGCAGTGGAGGATGGCCCAGGTGCTTGGGCCCTGCATCCGCATGGGAGACCAGGAGAAGCACCTGGCTCCTGGCTTTGGATCAGCGCGGTGCGCCGGTCGCAGTGGCCATTGGAGGGTGAACCAACTGCAAAGGAAGACCTTTCTCTCTGTCTCTCTCTCTCTCTCTCTCACTGTCCACTCTGCCTGTCAAAAAGGAAAAAAAAAAGAGATTTATTTATTTATTTGAAAGAGTTACACAGAGAGGAGAGGCAGAGAGAGAGAGAGAGAGAGAGAGAGAGAGAGAGGTCTTTCATCCTCTGGTTTTGTTATGGCCGTGCCGGAGTACTGAATACACCAAGAGACAGTCTCTTATGCAAAACTCAAGTAGAGTATTTTATTCACCAGCATGCTGGGGTCGCAGCGTCACAAATGTGAGCGAGCGACCCTGAGTACAAGTCGCATCAGCTTTTTATAGTCACACAAAGGCTTTGAAGCTAATCCATTGAATCTATAGAACATATTTCACAAGGGAACAGGGGCATCTCGTAAGCACAAAGTGTACATATGCAGGGTACAGATAATATCAGCTATTGGCAAGATTTACAACAGGTAAGGGTCACTTTCACCATACATTTCCTAAGGTTAATAAAACCCTAAGTTCATCAACCGGATGCCTGTCAAGGTGAACAGGTTTGTATGGGTTTTAGCTTCAGTGGGCCATTCCCCTAACTTTACAAGGCCACATTCCGGTGTTATCTCTTCCTGCCCCAGCATCATTATGTCTGTTCAGTAAAAACAGGCCTCAACCCCTCCTTGAGTCAGGAATTTAGAAAGTAGGTCAAAAGTTAACCTGGCAAGGGTCAGAAGAGGAAGGGGGGGAGGGTCTGCTTAGCTTTAACATTCCTTCAGCTCACTCCCCAACTGGCCGTAATGGCTGGAGCTGCGCCAATCTGAAGCCAGGAGCCACGAGCTTCTTCCGGGTCTCCCAAGTGGGTGTAGGGTCCCAAGGAGTTGGGCCATCTTCTACTGCTTTCCCTGGCCATAGCAGAGAGTTGGATTGGAAGTGAAGCAGCCGGGACTCAAACCAGCACCCATGTGGAATATCGGCACTGCAGGCAGTGGCTTTACCCACTACGCCACGGTGCTGGCCCCCAGAGCCGTATTTTACATCGTTGGCGGGCCTACATTAGCACATCACTATCATCCCAAGTCCATAGTTTGTATTAGAAAACATTCTTGGTGTTATGCCTTCTAGGGGTCTTGACCAATTTCATAAAATAGTTTCTCTGCCCTAAAAGTCCTTTGTGCAGTTACTTCTCCTCCCCGTCAACCTGGACAAGCACTGATCTCCTCACTGCCACCATGGTTTGCCTTTTGCACAACGTCATTTACTTGGAATCAGTATCCTCTCTTAAGATTCCTTTTTTGCCCTCTAGACCATCCCGATTAACCTCGGTTTATCTTGGAAAAAGAAGCGACTGATGAAATGAAAAAGCAAGCTACAAAGTGTAGCCTGGGGGACTCTCCCATCAGCATCAGACAGTGGTGATACAGCCCTGAGGCAGGGAAGACAAGAGAGAGATGTACTGGGCTTAAGGAACTGGGCTTAGAGGGGTTTGGAAAGAGAGGCAGGGTCCATGGTCTCCGCACAGGGCTGTCTGTGCACGTTAGCGTAAGGTGATGGATTTTTTTTTTCCTCTCTTCAAAGTGTAACAGGAGGCCACCGAGGGGTCTGAGCAGAGTACTCAGAGCGCCTCTCCATTTAAAAAACAACACAGGGACCACGAGGGAGAAGGGACGAGGAACTATGGCAGTAGCCCAGGCAGGAGATGGTGAATCGCTCTAGGGTAAGAGCAACGTGGGTGATGAGCGGCAAAGCGGAGGAGGCGAAGGAACTTGTGAGGGAGGATGGGGGTGTGGGCGTCCGTGTTGCACACGCAGCTCTATCTTTAGTACACGTCCTCCGATATTCTATACCGGCGATTTTCAGAGAGCAAACTGGAGAGAATTCCATCACAAATACCTACATACCCACCATCTAAATTGCACGTCTTCCTTGTTCATCTGTCCACGTCTCCTCCACCAGCCCACCTTACTTTTGTAATGCATATGAATTGCAGCCGTCAGTACACTTCCCTTTGAATTGTACCTCGGCACGAGACTATTTTGTTTCCTTTTTTTTTTTTATTTTTAAATATCCCCTTTGGATCTAAAATGCACATCCAAGGTGAGATGCACACATTGTAAGTGCACATTCGCTGTGTCCCGACACATCCATGCACCTGCCACACCTTCAACTTGAGCTGCCCGGGGTGCCATCAATCACCAAGCCGACCGCCGGCTGCGGGAGCTCAAAACAGAGGTTTCTGCTTGACAGGTCAATGCGGGACTCTTTAGAACGCGGGTCCATTTCGGCTGCGAAAACCGCATGCAATTGGAGGAAGGGTCGATCGAGGGACGCCGAGCGGGCCCAGGCCGCGGCGGTCAGCGGGCCGGGGGCCCGGAGCGCGCCTCCGCTCGGGGGGCCGGGAGGAAGGGGCGGCGCGGCGGGAGCGGGCGGGGCCGCTGCGGCGGCCGGCCGGGGGCGGGCCGAGGGAGGGGGTGTGTGCGCGGGTCACGTGGTCGCGCTGCCCTCCCCGTCCGCGCCCTCGCCGCCGCGGTGCGCTGGCTGCAGGAAGCCGCCGCGCCTCCGCTTTTGTTGTCAGGGACCCCGCGCGGAGCGCCGCTCGCCGGCCGCCACCCCTGTCGCGGCCGCCCGCACTCCGGCTGCGGGGCCGGGCCCGGGCGGCTCGCCCGCCTGCCCATGACGGGGCTCCGCGACCACCGCCGCCTGCGGCCCCGGGCGGCGCGGCGCTGAGGCGGGCGGCGGCGCCCCCTCTGCGGGGAGCGGCGGCGCGGCCCCTCCCGGAGGGCACCATGGAGGTGAATGCGGGTAAGACGCGGGCCGCGGCGGGGCGGGGGGCGGCGGCGGGGCGCTGCGGGGCGGCGGCGGGGCCGTGCGCGGGGGCCGCGGGCCGCGGGGGCCGCCGCGCGCCGGGGTCTGCCGGGGGCTCGGCTGGCGGCGCCCCCCGCCCCTCCGCCGGCTCCCCGCATCGCCGCAGCGCAGCCCGGCGGCGCCCGGCCCGGCCCCCCCCTCACATGGCCCGGCCGCGCGAGCCACGTGCGCGCTGTGTTTACGTTCGGCGGCGCGCGGGCGCCGGTTGGCTGGGCGGGCGCGTGACGCGGCATTACATAATGGGTGCTGAGGCGGCGGCGGCGGGCGGGGACACGTGAGGCCGCTCGGCTTGGTGACCCACATTCCCCGGGGCCGCAGGAATACGTGGGGGGGGGGGGGGGGCGGGCGCGAGGACGCGCGCGCGCGTGCGCGGCCCGGCGGGGAGCGCCGCGGCCTCCCGGGAGGCCCCGCCCCCTTGGAACCCTCGGGCTGTGACGTGGCCGCGAGCCCTCCTCCTCCCCCTCCCGCGCGGGGTTGCACACTGCGGAGGAGGCCGCGCGTGCGCGTGCGCGCCCGGTCGCCCGCGGAGCCCCGCGGCGGGGCGTCCCCGGGGCGCACCCGGACGCCGCAGTGCAGCGGCCGCCACCCGCACGGCCGCGAGGTGACCCCGGGCCCGCGGCTGGGGATGGCGGCGGCGACGGGCGGGAGGCGCTGGCGAGGGGCGCCCGGGGCTCCGGAGAGGTGTGGAGGACGCCGCGCGCGGGGCTCCCCCGACCGGAGACCCCCCGGCGGCGTTGTGAGGGACTTGGACGCGGCCGCGCCTGCCCTTGAGGTGGTGCCGGGGGGCTGTCCACACTAGCAGTGCCGCCTCCGGCGCAAGGGCTGCGGAACACCCGCCGTTTGCAGGAGCTCGAGGTCCCCTGCGCCTGGGGTGTAGTGTAGACGGGTCCCCTCCCATCCCCACCCCCCCCACCCCCACCCCGCAGCCGGGCCTTAGCTCAAGGTAATTCTGGTGGCTAGAGGGGACTCTAACTTTTATTTATTTATTTTTAAGCCCATGGGTCGCTGACTTCCTGAACCTGAGAATTTTGACTTTGACCGAGAGTGAAAGTCGTTTTCTGTTTTTCATTGCTTATGGGATGCCCACCCAGCCGTGAGTCAGCCACTCTCCTAGGGCACCGGGCTTTTACGTAACAGAAATTTGGAGGTTATGGGGTCGCATCTCCTCTAACCCGGCGTGTGGCGGGCACTTCCCCACCTTTGCAGTCTGGGCAGTGGGCCCAGGAGGGCAGGCAGGTGGGGTCCGCTCTGAGCCTCTCTGGATCAGCTCGGATGCTGATCTTGCCCTTTGGAGCCGCAGACGATCAAGATGCCCCTGAATGACTGTTGACCCTTCAGGTCTTCCACTTGTGGGTCTCAGCCCTTGGTCCTTGCCCAGTGGTGGTGTCCTGGCCACTCAGCATCCCTGCAGCCCCGGAAGTGAACGGGCTCCTGTGGCTGGCTTGGATGATTTCCAAGTCCAGGTTGCCCTCTGCCTTGGACCCTGTTTCAGAGACAGTTCTTTGGCAGGGCTGGCTTTCTGGGCGTGTTGCTTTGCTGACTCACCGTAACCTTGCCATCAGCTGGGGCCGAAGCGTGAACTGTTTTGAAGCTAGATTTCATCCTTTTTGCCAATAATTCTTGAAGTGTAAGAACTGTCAGTTACTCTTAAATTTTTTCACTCATTTGTCCCAGGCTATTAACCAAGATGTTAGCAATTTCTGCCATCTATGGGTATCTTGTCATTGGGAACTTGAATCAGAATACCTTTAACTTTCTTCAGATTGTTGTAAACGTTGACCCAGGGTGGGGCAGGTTCAGTGCTGTGTGGCACACCCGTGGCCCTGCCCTCTAGGTTGACGATCAGTTATCAGTTGTACACATTCAGCCAGCGATCATTTCCTCTTACTGTCATGGAGGTTGTGACACACTGTGTCTCTTTTCTCCCCATGACTAACACAGGGTAACTAGGTGGTAGGAGAACATGACTGCCAGGAACAATTTTGATTGATTGAGTATATCAACGTCTCTGTGGTAAAAGATAGCTCTTTGGGGCTGGCGTTGTGGCAAAGTGATGCCGGCATCCCACCTGGGCACCAGTTCAAGTACCAGTAGCTCCACTTCTGATCCAGCTCCCTGCTAATGTGCCTGGGAAAGCTGTCAAAGATGGCCCAAATGCCCAGGCCCCTGCACCCATGTGGGAAATCTGGATGAAGTTCCTAGTTCCTGACTCTAGCCGGGCCCAGCCCTGGCCATTGTGGCCATTTGGGGAGTGTGGCAGTAGATGGAAGACTCTCTCTCTCTCAGTTCTGAATTTCAAATAAATAAAATAAATCTTAAAAATAACTCACATACTTCACAACTGTAGCTGTCTTTATATCTAAAAATTAGGAAAACATTCCACACAGTCTTCATATCTTTACAAATTTGTATTCTGCATTTTTCCAAACTTGGAAAAGAAGTGTCAGAGGGAGATAAGGGCAAAGAAATCTTGAATAATGGGAAGAATGAGAAGTGGAGTAGGAAGTTGGGGTTAAGGAGTTCAGAAGGAAGTGTGGCAACAACTTACAAAGAAACCTCTGGGTCCACGGGAAACATAAAAAATGGAGAGTTGGTGTTTGCTCTGTTGGCTAAGATGCTCTAGTCTCTGTTAGATACTGTTTGGTTCCTGGCTCCGGCTTCTGACTTCAGCTTCCTGCTAATACCCTGGGAGGCAGCCCTGGAGGCTCCAGGTGGGAAACCTGGATTGAGTTCCCAGCTCCTGCTTCTGGCCCTTTGTAGGCATTTGGAGAGTGAACCAGCACATAGGAATGCCTGTGCACTCTTGCACACTCTCTCTCACGCGCTCTCTCTCTTTTCATCTCAACCTTTTTTTAATGAAGGAAGTAAAAGAGGAAAAGGGAGGGTTAGTTGGAATTATTTTGATTGAACACCTCCAGTATAATGATTGTAAAAAAATAATTGCCACTAACTGTTGGCTTGTTGTATGTGTTTCTGTTTCTAACCTGAATTCTGTGAAGGAAGGCACTCTTGCCCCCATCTTAAAGGTGAGGGACTAAGTTGGGGACGATTGTTTGGCACAGCTACAACCAGCAGAAGACATTCCGGAGAGCCTTTGAAAATAGTCTTAAAGTAACTGGTTTAAAAAGCGGTGCAGGGGCCATAGATGTTTGGCCTGCATCGCGTATCAGTGTGCTTGGGTTTGAGTCCTGGCTCTGCCTCTGGTTCCGGCTTCCTGCTGATATGCACCATGGGAGGCAACAGTTGATGGCAGCCAGATGGACTTATGGCAGATATTTGGGATGTAAACCAGCGGATGGAAGGTCTCTGTCTCTCAAATAAATAAATACATGAATATGCGGGGCTGAGTGAATTGATGTTAAGGCACTTAAGGAGGCATCTGGTAGAGCCGATATTTGAAACCATCAAGTCCACTTGGGGAGCACAGGCTATTACCTACTGAGCAGTAAGGGACATCAGCCTGCATAACATTTGGAGGTTTGTGGGCAACTTGCCCTTCCTGTTTTCTTAGGGTAAAGAAGACACTATGGATCCTCTTTGTGATGGTAATAGGGTCAGAGCAGGTTACAGGCATCTGCAGAGCCTCCCAGTTTCAGAATTCCTCTTTTTAAATTTTGTTTAAAGAATGTAATTGCAGGTTTTTTTTTTTTTTAAGATTTACTTATTATTTGAAAAGCAGAGTTACAGAGATGCAGGCAGAGAGAGAGAGAGAGAGAGCGCGAGCTTCCATCCTCTGGTTCACTCTCCAAATGGCCACAACAGCTGGAGCTGTGCTGATCTGACGCCAGGAGTCAGGAACTTCATCCAGGTCTCCCACGCGGGTGCAGGGGTCCAAGGACTTGGGCCATCTTCCACTGCTTTCCCAGGCCATAACAGAGAGCTGGATCAGAGGTGGAGCAGCCAGGACTTGAACTGATGCCCATAGGGAATGCCAGCTCTGTAGGCAGTGGCTTTACCTGGCCCCTCCTTTTAAATCTTGTGGCTGGTTAAGCCAGCTTTTTCCCCCAAACTGTAGATTGCATCTTGGCCTCTCTTTTCCGGTAATGTACTTGAAGACAAAGCTACTATCTTACAAAATAAAACCCATTTTTTTGTCACCTCATTTAAAAAGTGTAGTTTCTTATGTGATGCATCTTTTGATAATTTACAGATTCTTTAAGACCACACTGTGTATTGTCGCCCTGACTGTGTTTGCCCTTCTTGGTCTCTGCCCTCTTCAGTACTCCTCCCGATTCACAGCAGTTCAGTTTTTTGTGTGAACTACACTAACAGGTGTTTCTCCAGTTGGCCTCTAAAGCTTTGAGGGGAAGGGATCGTACTGTTCTCTGAAGCCCTTACACCTAGGACACAATGGGAAGTTTAGTGAGTAGGAATTATTGATAACCCACTTTTAAGTGGAGGAAACGCAAGCTTGTTGGTGCTAAGATGTCTTCTTCTAAGTCATGAGGCAGAGAAGCACATAGTCCAGTAGATTTCCTAGGACGGTGACCGGGTTAGAAAAGGGGTAAGAAACCCGGTATCTGCAGAAGCAGAAAGTGCTAACCAGCAGTACGACAGCGGATATTGACTTCTTGCTCTTCTGAGGTTGACTACTGGGTAAGCCCTAGCCCAGGGACCTGGCCCTGGTCCAGGTCCCTTTCAGCTAAAAATAGGTAAGACTCCGCCTCAGCTAATTTTAGCACGCAGCATCTGGACGTACCTTCAGCCTGGTTCTGGAGGTGCTGGGACTTGCCTGTTTGGGGCTTTTACATTTCTTGCTTTATCATCAAAAACTGCAGAAAGCAAATATTTTCCTAATCCTTTCTGTGCACACCATCTCATTTCACTCCTGCAGGAACTCTGGCAGCATTTCCTTTTGATGGGAGATGACTCAGATTTGCCAGGTCTTCTCAGTAAGAAGTCATAGTCTGGACTTGGATAGCCTTGACCTTCAGCTCTGGCCCTGCTCCTTAGTGACTGTGTTACTGACTCTCTCTCAGCTCTGAGTTCCTCCTTATCTGTAAAACTGGTTGATGGGAGTTAATTGATAGAGTTCTTATGAGGATGAGCTGTGATGTGAAATTGTTAGCATTTTATGCTTGGAGTTCATTGGGTTCTTGGTAACTTCCAACTTCATTTCTCTTTTTTCTTGGGTTGAAGAACTGCTAGACGTACCAGATGTACCTTCTAGGAAATTAAAACGTGGCCTGTTTGTTTGGATTGCTACCCCGCAGGTTGATGGATTGGTGTTTAGTAGTAAGAGTAGATGCTAAGACAACACTGTGTTTAAAACCTTGCTGGGAGAATGCAGCTGCTTCTAGGTTCTGGATGGGTCCTTTTTGATTCTGTGGTGCCTGGAGCAAATGCTTGGCCCCTGGAAGACAGGAATTGGATCCTAACTGGATTTATAATAGCCCAATAATTTTTTCTTAGGTTTGCTTTTGGAGATTTTGCCAAGGAAGCTGTCTTTTTTTTGGGGGGGGGGAGGGGATGGGGACAATGACAGCACCTTTTTTGCCCAGAGATCCTAATCAGTTCCCTTTTTTAGAGATTTAAAAAAAAAATTTGAAAGGCAGAGTTATAGAGAGACAGACAGACATCTTCCTTCTGCTGGTTCACTCCCCAGATGCCTGCATCAGCCAGGGCTGGGTCAGGAGTCTGCAAGTCCATCTGGGTTTGGGCCGTCCTCCGCTGTTTTCCCAGGCACATTAGCAGGGAGCGGGATCCGAAGTGCAGCAGCCAGGACCTGAACCAGCACTCTGTTATGGCAGTCCCTCTGCTCAGTTCTTGAGCTAGCTGGACAGCTCAGATCTGCAAGTTTAATTCTAAGCTAAGATAGTCAGACCTTGAGGGAAAAAAATGACTGACTCAAAATGCTTATCCTAGAAAGTCTTCCTTCCGAGGAAAAAACATGATTTTCTCATCTCCTATCCCCTGAGATGTTAGGCGTGGATTTAGTGCCTGAGGTACTGCTTTAGAGAAGTCAGATAGCTGTGAGACTTTCCTATGGAAGTTTGTTGAGGACTAAGGATATTATTTTCTTTGTTTCCTATTTGGAGTGGAGATACATGTGAAAGAAGTGGCAGTTTGCTGACACCTGTGATTTCTGATGTAAAACTCAGATTTCCAGAGTTTTGTGAAGACAGATGCACAATGCTTTTTTTTTTCTTTTATTCAGTAGCATGATAATAATTAGGCTTCAGGTTAAAACGCTTCCTTTTTGGGTTCACAAGGGGTGAACGAGATTCAGGCAGTCATGTCAGTGAGAATACCAGACTTTAAAACTTTGCACTACTTTGTGTTTCAGTTCACTCCTTGTAGCCATTTTTCAAAAAAGATTTATTTATTTAATTTGAAAGGCAGAATTAGAGGAAGAAACACACACACGGGGGTGGGAAGGGAGGGAGAGAGATAGCTTCCATCCACTGGTTTATTCTCCAAATGGCTGCAATAGCCAGGACTGGGCCAGGTCAAAGCCAGGTCTCTCACATTGGTGGCAGGGGCTGCAGTACTTGGGGCATCTTGTGCTGCTTTCTTAGGCACACCAGCAGGGAGCTGGATAGGAAGTGGAGCAGCTGGCACTTGAACTGGGATGCTGAAGGTATGCTGGCATTGCAGGTGGCAGCTTAACCTCTATGCCACAACACTGGCCCCCTTGTAGCCATTTTTATGCTTCAACCTGCAAAGAATTGGCTGGGTAACTTGTTAAAAATGCACATTCCTAGGGCAGGCATTTGAGGCAGGGTGACGTCCCTGCTTAGACTCTTGCATCCCCTATTGGAGTGCCTGGTTCAAGTCCTGGCTACTCCACTCCTGATTCATCTTCCTGCTGATGCACACCCTGGGAGGCAATAGATGATAGTTAAGTACTTGAGTCTTTGCCATTTTCATAGGAGAGCCAGATGGAATTCTTGGCTCCTGGCTTCAGCCTGGCCCAGCCTGGCCCAGCCTGGCTCTTGTAGACATTTGGGGAGAACCAGTAGTTGGAAGATCTCACTATCTGTCTTTCTGCCCTTCAAATAAAAATAAATAACTAAATACAACCTCATTCCTGAGGGTGCCTTCTTCTGTCTGGATGGGCCTTGGAAATAGGTATTTTGAAAGAACACCAAGTAGTTTTGATTATAGACATTTTACATGATTTCTCTTTGTGATGAAAATAAACTCAAAGTTGGGAAGCTTTTTCTCCTCGTGAGTTTTAGAAGCTTTTAAACTTTAAAATCAATGGTAGGTGAAAATTGCCTTTGGTCGCCTTGTCTTTGAGCAGATAGAATAGTTGGTTTTAGCAGGCAGCAGAATTACCAACAGGGCTTAATACAGTTTCTGATGAAATAGACCTCAGGTGGGCCTGGGGATTTGCATTTCTAACAGATTTCCAGTGATGCTGATGCCTCTCGCCCGAAGATCACACCTGGTGAGTGGTTGGTTTTAGGAGATACAGTGCAAGAAAAATGCTAATTGTAAAGCTCAGACTTCACTCTGGGCAGGTGAGATGAACGTCAGAAGGCCACAGGGAAGGTGAGAGGCACTTTGGGAAGAGTGGTCATACCTTCATGCTTAAGAGTAGTACCAGACATAGCTTAGTGAATGGAATAATGGGCAGGGTTGTCTACATTATTTATGTTTCTGGTCTTTAGAAATCAAGTGCCTGTAGTTGAATTTATGCATATTAGATCTGTATATGATGGCAGTGTTGTGTGTTTTTTGGCATGGTAGGCACCTGTTTAATCTTTTCTGGATCATACTCAAGCCCTTCAGAGTTGTGATTGTGCCTTGATCTTCAAAGGTTTCTCAGGCTGGATATATACCAGGGATGTTTAGGATGCTCATGGAAAATAGGTATTATGAAAAACTGTGGGGCTGGCGAAGTGGCGTAGCAGGTAAAGCTGTCGCCTGCAGTCCTGACATCCCATATGGGTGCTGGTTTGAGTCCCGGCAGCTCCACTTTGGATCCAGCTCTGTGCAATGGCCTGGGAAAGCAGTGGAGGATGGCCTAAGCCCTTGGGCCCCTGAACCCACATGGGAAGACCCGGAGGAGGCTTCTGGCTCCTGGCTTCGGATCGGCGCAGCTCTGGCTGTTGCAGCCATCTGGGGAGTGAACCAGTGGATGGAGGACCTCTCTCTCTCTCTCTCTCTCTCTCTCCTTCTCTTTCTGTGTAACTCTGACTTTCAGATAAATAAAATAAATCTTTACAAAAAAAAAAAAACTGTGCCTGCATTTTAACATTTTTTTTTATAAAATAAACTTAATTCCATTTTCCTCAAACTTTTTGAACTATCTTTATACATATCTGGGTACCAGTTTAAACATAACAAGCTAAAAATGATTTAAAATTCTTTTTTTTTTTAAGACTTACTTATTTGAAAGGCAGAGTTATAGAGAGGGAGAGGGAGAGAGACCTATCTGCTGCAGGTTCAGGCCAAAACCAGGAGCCAGGAGTTTTATCCAGGTCTCCCACATGGGTTGCAGGGGCCCAAGCACGTGGACCAGCTTCTGCTGCTTTCCTGGTCAGGTGGATTAGCAGGGAGCTGGGTTGGAGGGTGAGTAGCCGGGAAAGGAGTCAGTGCCCGTATGGGATGCTGGCACTGGAGTTGGTGGCTTAACCTCCACCTGTGGTTTTTTCTTTTTTTTTTGGTATGTTAGTGGGAATGTCTTTCTCTTCTTTGCAGTTGTTTGGGCCTCAGCATTTTGTTGTATGTGTATTTTTTTTAACTGATAAACCATGATTTTTATCTAAAAAAGGAAGATGGGGGAATCATTTCCCTGTAGCAGACGGAGTTATTTTTTCTGAGCGAGGACTGAAACTGTACTTGAGAAAGGTGCTAACGCCTCCAGATTTTGCTCCGTCTAACCATCTAGATTGTTGTCAGAAACGTGGTGCGTTGTTTTCCTGTGGCTTCCTAGTCATGTTTTACACTGCTTGTGACCTGTCCATTTTATTAGATGTGGGTTCACAAAGGCAGAGAGGTATATCCTCAAAAATATTTATGGCAGCTTATTACCTACAAAATATGTGCAGAGTTGAGAGACGCTGCTGCGCACCTAGGTCCAGCTAAGAAGTAGATGCAGCCAGGCAGACAGTTTAAATAAGAGGTCAGGGTAGTGATGGAAGGCCTACAATTAACCTTTACATAGATGCACACTGAGAAAACCAGTAAATTCTGCTTGATGCTGTAGGGAAGAATAGAAACCACAGAACTTGTTTGGGCTGGGATTTGAAAAGATTTGGCCATGAGGTTATTCTTGAAACATTTTATCTCTTAGGGAAAAAGTTTAGAATTGTGCCCTGAGAGTGATAATGCTACTTAGTAACTTAGGAGGTTTACAGTTTTTAGAGGGGATGTGAAGGTTGTGTTTATAAAATTGTGAGGGGCTAGCACTGTGGTGTAGCAGGTGAGGCTGCCGCCTGCAGCAGCAGCATCCCAAATTGGGGCCGATTGGAGTCCTGGCTATGCCATTTCCGATCCAGCTCTCTGCTGTGGCCTGGAAAAGCAGTAGAAGATGGCCCAAGTCGCTGGGTCCCTGCACCCGTGTGGGAGACCTGGCTCCTGGCTTCGGATCAGCTTAGCTTTGGTCATTGCAGCCATCTGGGGAGTGAACCAGTGGATGGAAGACCTCTGTCTGTCTGTCTCTCCATATGTCTCTCTTTAACTCTGCCTTTCAAATAAATAAATAAACTATTAAAAAAAAAGAAATTGTGAATTTGCAAGTAGCTTCGTAAATAGTGAGCTAGCTGTAGTCTTCTGTTAACTCTCTTGTAGCCTGGGTTCTTACTTCAGGCCTCTTTATCATTGACTATTTGTGAGTCAGAACCAGCAGTGAGTCTCTATTCTTTTTAGGAGTTGCTTTGAGATGAGGGTGTCTGCAAGCCAGTGGCAGAACGGGGTGGGACATGGGGAATGTGGAACTGGGGTTTAGTAGTCATAGATATCTTTTTTTTAAAAAAAATGTTTTTATTTGACAGGTAGAGTTATAGACACAGAGAGAGAGACAGAGAGAAAGGTCTTCCTTCCATTGGTTCACTCCCCAAATGGCCACCACGGCTGGCGCTGCGCCGATCTGAAGCCAGGAGCCAGGTGCTTCTTCCTGGTCCCCCATGCGGGTGCAGGGCCCAAGCACCTGGGCCATCCTCCACTGCCTTTCCGGGCCACAGCAGAGAGCTGGACTGGAAGAGGAGCAATCGGGACTAGAACCCGGTGCCCATATGGGATGCTGCCGCCGCAGGTGGAGGATTAGCCAAGTGAGCCACGGCGCCGGCCCCAGTCATAGATATCTTAAGGGAGATTAGAACTGGAGTGTGTTGGGAGCAGCAGCATGAAAGGGATAAATGGCTATTGGGCATTACATGTTACATGTGTTCTCGATTAACCCATGTTGCAGTCAAGTGCTGGGGGAGGCAAGCGATGAACTCATTGCTTCTATGACCGTGTCAGATAAAGGTATAATGGAGGAGGCACAGAGAGGACCAGAACCAGATTTCTTCTCAGAACAGTTTCTTTAAGCCGTGAAGAAGTCTCTAAAGGACATTTCTTGGTCCTTTTAAGAAAATATTAGAAAACAAAAGGCTTCAGGTTTGGGTCTGCATATGATGAGAGCCTCACTTTAAATTAAACGAAATTAATTATTTGTTATTTAAAGGCTTATTTACTTATTTGAAAGGCAGTGAAGAGGGAGAGGGAGGAAGGGAGAGAGAGATCGGTCTCTGGTTCCATCTACTGGTTCACTCCATAAATGGCTGCAGCAGCCAGGACTGGGCCAGGCTGAAGCCAGGGACCAGGAACTCCATCTGCGTCTCCAGTGTGGGTGGCAGGAGCTCAAGGACTTGGATTATTATCTTTTGCTACCTTCCAGGAGCATTAGTAGGGAGCTGGATTGCATACAGAACAGCTGGGACTGGGACTGGCATCCCAAGTAGTAGCCTAACTTCTGTGCCACAATACCTGCCCCAATATTTATAAGAGACAGAGAGAAACGTAGGCAGAGTTAGGTCTCCTGTGTGCTGGTTCACTCCCCAGATGGACAAGCTGGGCTGGGTGCTAAAGCTGGGATATGAAAACTCAATCCGTGTCTCCCACATGGGTGGCAGGATCCCAAGTATTTGAACCATCACTGCTGCTGCCCACAGAACACATTAGCAGGAAGTTGGAGTCAGAATGGAACCCAGGTATTCTTTTTTTTTTTTTTTTTAAAGATTGATTTGTTTATTCTAAAGTCAGAGTTAACCGGAGCTGGGCTGATTGGAAACCAGAAGCCAGAGCTTCTGGATCTCCCACGTGGGTTCAGGGGCCCAAAGACGGGCCATCTTCCACTGCTTTCCCAGGCACATTAACAGGGAGCTAGATTGGAAATGGAGCAGCTGGGACTCACATGGCACCCATAGGGATGCTGGCATCATGGGTGGTGGGTTTACTAGGTACACTGCAGCTCTGGCCATGAACCCAGGTATTCCAATATGGGATACAGGTATCTGAACCTGTTTTTTTTTTAAATATTTTATTTATTTATTTAAGGGTAGAGTTATAGACAGAGATAGGGAAACAGAGAGAGAAAAGTCTTCCATGCTTTTGTTTACTCCCCAGATGGCCATGTTTGGGGTTGGGCCGATTGAAGCCAGAACCCAGGAACCAGGAGCTTCTTCTGGGTCTCCCATGTCGGTGCAGGGGCCCAAGCAGTTGGGCCATCTTCTACTGCTTTCCCAGGCCATAACAGAGAGCTGGATAGGAAGAGGAGCAGCCAGAACTGGAACTGGTGCCATATGGGATGCCGGCACTGCAGGTGGTGGCTTAGCCCACTGTGCCACAGCACCGACCCCTGACCTATGCTTTAACGTCTAGGCCAAACACCTGTGCCCCTTATCACTTTTTAAATCAGGGAGTTGTATGTATCTTGAACTTTGTGGAACAGAAAGAAAAATAGGAAATTAGTTTTTTTTTTTGTATAATCAAGCAGTTAATGCCAATAGCCGATTTCTAAAGCTATCTCTGATTTCTGCTTGTTTTCTAGGAGGTGTGATCGCCTATATCAGCTCTTCCAGCTCAGCCTCTAGCCCTGCCTCCTGCCACAGTGAGGGCTCTGAGAACAGTTTCCAGTCCTCCTCTTCTGTCCCATCTTCTCCAAACAGCTCCAACTCGGATACCAACGGTAACCCCAAGCTCGGAGAGCTCCCCAGTGTCGAAGGCGTCCTGAAGAGTGACCGGGTAGATTGCTCCTTGAAAGCCAGCAAGTCGAGTGCACCGGGGATAGCAAAGAGCCACAGTGGCGTGACGAGTAAGGCGTTTTGCTGTTGGGGGGGGGTATTTTCTCAGCTTTTTGACTGGGACCAGTATGTTTCTGGGTTTAATTTTCATGCCCTTCGTGAAGGAGTCCGTGATGGTAGAGTACAGCCCAGAGGCTGTCATGTGTGGTTACGTACTCTGCCTGGCCACGTTTCCTTTGGGGGGGCTCTGTGTACCCCATTTTCACAGTTACCTTTCTTCTAGAACAGAGTCCTTGACTGCTGGGGGAAGGGGTTTACTTTCATGATTCTGGCTGGGGACACTTGGGATTAGGGAATGAAGCAGGGTTAGGAAAACCAATGGAGTACTGAGTGATGTTTGGGTTCCTGAGGGAGTGTGGAAATAACAAGGTGGGTGCAGGACTTGGTCCGGAAGGAAGGGGCCTCCCTGCCCTGTCGGTGAGTTGAGCTGGCACAGCAGTCTGCAGAGACATCCCTGTCTGCCTTCACTGATGGCCATCTGGGGGTGGAAGATCTCTCTCTCTCTCTCTGTCTCTTCCTCTCTCTGTGTAACTCTCCCTTTCAAATCAATGGAATAAATCTTAAAAATTTTTTTCTTATACATTATGAAGTAGATATGTATCCTGTTAAATCTCTTGTAAGTTGATGAAGTAAAATAATTCTGTTTGGAAAGCAGCTGAAGTGTTTCTTTGAGCTTCTCACTGAAGTCTGTCTGTGCCCTAGAGTTCAGTGGCATGGTCCTGCTGTGTAAAGTCTGTGGGGATGTGGCGTCAGGATTCCACTATGGAGTTCATGCCTGTGAGGGATGTAAGGTAAGGCGCGTGTTTGTCTCTTTAATCTGCTGGCTCTGGGACGGAAGAAAGAGGCGAGGTTTGCCAGTGTCCTCGGCTGTTGAGCAGGAGCAGAGAGAAGTCAGCTGCTGCTTCTAAGCCTTCAGCATTTTCAGTCGTGTGTAAACACAACTTGGCTTGAAACATATTCTCAGTTCTTTATGATTTTGATCAAAGTAAATTTGCTATCTCAGTTGAACAGACTCAGTGTGCAACACCAAGTATAGCAAATGCTCAGGCATAGTTCTAGGTGGAGGGAAATGGCAAGGAAATGACCTATGGGAACTTAGATTGAACTTGCCTTTGAGTAGGTCCTGGTCCATTTGTGCTGCTGTGACAGTACCACAGCCTGGGTGATTACAAACAACACTAGATGCTGGGAAGGCCTAAGATCAAGGGCTGCATCCTACAGGTCATACATGTATGACATGTCATACATGTCATCGTGTCGTACATGGTAGAAGGCATTGCATGGTGAGAGGGAGGGGGGCATGCACATACAGGCACGCATGAGCAGGGGCTCGCTCACTTTAAAGACGTGGCCTTATCACCTCTTGAAGTTTTCCCCCTCTCAGCACTGGTGCACTGGGCATTAAGATTGTAGCACATTGACTTTGGGGGACCCATTTCAGCTGCAGCAGGTCTCTCCAGTATGGTGACAGTCTGATGTGTCCAGTACAGGGACCTGGGAATAATTCCCAGGTACTTGTACAAATGTGATGTCTGAAGAAATAAAGCCAAGTGAGTAAACTAATCTTGGATATCAGTTTAGCCCTTGGGAAGGCTACCTTTAATTTGTAAGTTTAGCTGAATATTTCCTAGTTAGTGCTAACAGTGTTGGTTGGGTAGTGAAATGGTCTCTACCTTTCGACTTGTTTCCAGATAATCAGTTAATATCTCTCTCTCCCTCTCTCTCTCCTATAATTCTTTCTCCTGAATATCAAACATTGACATGACAGACACATGTTCTTGCTGTTTTCTTAGTGGGCAAAAACAGGCATCCAGTGTAGCAGGGTAAGGTGGGAGAACAAGGTAATGACGATACATGATGAAAGAGGAAGTATTTTCTAGGATGGCTCCAAATGAACTGAGTTTAGTAGCTTTTAATGACAGGGTCACTTCACAAAGACCAGTCAATATTTTTAAATAGATATACTTTCCTACTGTTTTTAATTGATAAACAGTGGGTATTTTTTCTTTACAAAAACATGAAGTAATTTTGGGGCAGGAATAATTCTTTATAGCTAGAAAATGAAAACACTGAATGAGTTAAATTGTGTATCATTTACAAATACACTTATCTATTAAGTGCCTCTTAAAATTGTGCCTAGCTCAGCTCTTGTAGTGTCCAAGTCAAGTATATATAAAATCTCAAAGTGTTGTATAGCTACTTAATAAAGATTCATGACAAAAGTGGTTAGTTATGAAATATAAGGAAAATGAAATTTAAAATAATTTTGGTGATTATGTTACTGAATTCTCTGTTCTCCCTGGAACCGGTAAGCTGGCGATCTTTGAAGACCAGTCAGAACATACACTGTCCGGCAGCTGTCTTTCCTTGGGTCCTGGCTGGTCTATGGGTGTGTGCCGGGGTGCTTAGCCCACTGCCGACACGGGCCAGCAGCCTCTGCCTGTGTAAGCAGGCCTCGTGGGCGTCAGCAGCGAAGACCGAGGCTCCACAGGCAGGTCACTTGTAGTGAGGAGTTAGAGGTGTGGACGCACTCCTTGGTCATATCTTCAGAGCCAGGCCTCATGGTCCAGGAGTTTTACAGTCTGAATATGATGAGAACCGTGAGGTGTGAAATGTGGCTGCAACAGTCTGTTAATAGGGCTCAGTGTGGTTCAGGGGTGCCCCGTCAAGCACAGAGCGTCTCCAAAGAAGACATGCTTTTCTTGTACAGCTGACAGATACAAGACTCTGGTTAAATTCTGGTTAAATCTGGTTAAGAATCTGGTTAAATCTGGTTAACTATAAGAATCTGGTTAAATTCTGGTTAAATCTGGTTAACTATAAGAATCTGGTTAAATCTGGTTAACTATAAGAATCTGGTTAAATCTGGTTAACTGTAAGAATCTGGTTAAATTCTGGTTAAATCTGGTTAACTGTAAGAGTCTGGTTAAATTCTGGTTAAATCTGGTTAACTGTAAGAGTCTGGTTAAATGCTGCATGCCAATGTTACATTTCACTCTGTTTTAAGCCAACGTTATTTCTAGGCAGTTATTTACTAGGTAGCTGTGGATGGTTTTAAATGGACGAGTAAGTATCCCTCTGTCCTTAGGGTTTCTTTCGGAGAAGTATTCAGCAAAACATCCAGTACAAGAAGTGCCTGAAGAACGAAAACTGCTCTATCATGAGAATGAACAGGAACAGGTGTCAGCAGTGTCGCTTCAAGAAGTGCCTGTCTGTGGGAATGTCCAGAGATGGTAGGTGCCCTTGCTGGGTGTGGACCCGCGCTGAGCCCGCTGGAGCCGGGGATGACGCTCGTTCCAGGGAACACGTTTTGCTGCCTTGGGGACATCAGATTCCTTAAAGTCGGATTTTAGCAACTTTGCAGAAATAGCGTTTGACTCTTTTTTTTGTTGCTGTTGCTTGTAAAAAAGACCTATTTTTTTTTTATTTTAAAGATTTATTTGCTTGAAAGGTACAGAGAGAGAGGGAAAGACAGGTCTTCTATCTGCCAGTTCACTGCCCAGATGGCAACAACGGCCGGGGCTGAGCCAGGGTGAGCCAGGAGCTTCCTCCAGGTCTCCCCGATGGGTGTCAGAGGCTCAGGCACTTGGACCATCTGCTGCTTTCCCTTGGCCATTAGCAGGGCACTGGATCAGGAGTGGAGCAGCTGGGATATGAGCAGGCGTCCACATGGGATTCCAGCATCTCAACTCACTACGCCACAATGCTGATGGCAAAAGACCTATTATTTTTTCCAAAAGACCTATTTTTAAAAATATAATTTGAATACTTTGTCCTAAAAAAGATTGCTGTTCTTGATATACAGGAATCTTTGACCCTTTGTTGATTTCTTAGCATTATTGAGGAACTCACTTAGGTGAATTTTTTCCCTCACTGTCTTTAACCCTGAGATGATAATGTGCTTTTGGGACACAGGTTCCAAACACCTGGGAAGGAGATGAAACAATAAAGAAACATTAGGGTCTGGAGTGGAGGTTGCTCAGTTGTGGCATGATCCAGTCATAGAGGAGTCGTAATCTGTGGGATCATTGGTGTTACCTGTGGATGACATCATCGGAAGGTTTGACTCCACTGTTGTGCTTAGAGAGGTCATTTTTGGGCAGTTTCTTTCTGTTTTAAGTAACAAATATGAAGTTTTCAGAGGGATTAGCTTAATAGGTTAATTAAGAATTGCTAGGAATGAGCTTCATGTTTAGGGAGAGGTCATTTAAGCAATCCCCTAGGTTATTATTATTATTGTTTAAGATTTTTAAAAATTTGAGAGAGCTACAGACAGAGAGAAGGAGAGACAGAGATACAGGTCTTCCATCTGATGGTTCACCTCCGCAAATGACTACAGTGGCCCGAGCTGGGTGGATCTGAAGCTAGGAACCAGGAGCTTCCTCCAGGTCTCCCAACGTGGGCCATCTTCCACTGCTTTCTTAGGCCACAAACAGAGAGCGGACTGGAAGAGGAGCACCCGGGACACAAACCGGTGCCCATATGGGATGCCGGTGCCACAGGTGGAAGACTTAGCCTACTATGCAGTGCCAGCCCTACTAGGTTACTCTTAATTCCATTGCTACACTGATACAGAAATGGAATATTACAATAAGGCATTTTTTTAATTTTTAAAATGTTATTTATTTGAAAATAAATATTTGTTATTTATTTGACTGGTTCATTCCCCAAATGCCTGCATCAGCCAGGACTGGGTGGGGGCTGAAGCTAGGAGCTGGGAACTCAACCCGGGTCTCATAATTACTCGAACCATCTCTACTGCCTCCTCCCGGGGTGCGCATTAGCAGTGGGCTGGAGCCAGCAGCCAGCACTGAGCATTAAACCCAAGCACTCCGATGTGGGAGGCAGGCATCTTAACCGCTAGGCTAAATGCCCTCCATCCGGCCCCCAGCCTGCCAACTCTCCCTGGTGGGAGAGGGGCTGGATAATTCTGTAACTGTACTATTATATGTCTATAATGTTTAATGAATGTAGTAAAATGTTAATATTTTAAAAAACTGGTGATGAGGACTTATTTTTTATATTGTTCTCTGGACTGAAGTTTGAAATATTGGTGATTTTTAAATAACTTATTATAAAGGAAAATATAAAATCAGCCAGTGGGCACAATGACTGTGCTTTGACAAGCACAGAAATCAGAAGTTGGTGGTTACAAGTGTCAGGTCCAGTTTTACACTGGTGTCAGCAGGCTAGTTCCGTGTTTTGTTACAAGTGCACAGCATGGAGTTGCTCTTAGTTCCCAGGAAGAAGTCCTTAAAGTAGTTACAGGCATTGTTTACTTCTTTAAGATTTATTTACTGAAGGGCAGGGTGACAGAGAGAGCGAGATCTTCCATCCACTGGCTCACTTCCCAAAGGTCTGGCCAGAGCCACGAGCCTGGAATTCCATCTGGGTTTCCCATGTGAGTGGCAGGGACTCGAGAACTTGAATCATCATTGGAGCTGGATCGGAAGAGGAGCAGCCAGGACTAGAACCGGCAACCATATGGGACGCTGATGCCGCAGGTGGAGGCTTTAGCCCTCTATGTCACAGGGCTGGACCCAGATGTTGCTTTTAAGTGCCTCAAATTTTCTTTGAGTAACACTGTGCTATAAAAATAATGAATATTAAAAAAAGAACAACAACAAAAAAGAATATTGTCACTGTCCCAAAAAGAATAAAACTGGCAGTCTTTTGTGAAAGTAGAGGTAAAGCAGGAAACACAATATAATTGTTTGTCTTTGATACTGATGGTGTCAGAGGCTACAGTGAGACCAGTATGGCTCTCTTCCTGGGTGGGTATGTTGAATTTGTATTACCTCTCTATAAGTGTCGGATCAGAAGGAAGCTTCGTTCTTTCCCTCAGGTATAGGATTATTGGAGACAGGACACTTTCTAAGACTAGCTTCCAAATGAATGGAGGCTGATTGATTCATTCTTATTTATTTTATTGATTTTAATTAAATCCACCAACTTTTATTTTCCAATAACTGCATTTCTATTGATTGTGGTATTTTTAAAAAAGATTTTTTCTAAGAAGCCAGAAAAGAAGACAGCAGATAATTTCATGGAGTCTTGAGAGTAAAGTTACAAAAACCAGTTGACACCAAGGTCAGATGTTCAGGGAATAATTGTCCCTACGAGGTTCCATTAATGTTGAAGACGCGGGTAGCCGGCTTGAGAAGAGAGCCTTGTTCATACAGTACGAGGTGGTGGTGCTGGTCTGCTTCAGACTGGGTTTTTCTTAGTTAATTTAGTAATTCTTTCACAGTTTTTGCCCCCAGAGTGTCTAGCAGACCTCCTTTGTTGTGGGAGAAAAATGGAAAACGTTTTCTCCCTTGCTGTCTTCCTTTGATGTATCACTTCCAGCAGGTGTAGAAAAATTGGGCCCGAGATGTACTGGCATCCTTTACTTGCGCAGAGGCCACGGGGGAGACAATTTTGTGTTACTCTTTTTGTACAACAGGTCTTACCTAGACCACAGATGTTAACTGTGTTTCTCTTTACTAGCTGTTAGGTTTGGCCGTATTCCTAAGCGAGAGAAACAGAGGATGCTGATTGAAATGCAGAGTGCGATGAAGACCATGATGAACAGCCAGTTCAGTGGTCAGTTGCAGAATGACACATTAGTGGAACACCGTGAACAGACGGCCTTACCAGCCCAGGAGCAGCTGCGACCCAAGCCCCAGCTGGAGCAAGAAAACCTGAACAACTCTCCTCCTCCCCCTTCTGATTTTGCAAAGGAAGAAGTGATTGGCATGGTGACCAGAGCCCACAAGGATACCTTTATGTATAATCAGGAGCAGCGAGAAACCTCAGCTGAGGGCGTGCAGCCCCAGAGAGAACAGATTCCCAAGAACATGGAGCAGTATAATTTAAATCACGACCATTGTGGCAATGGGCTTAGCAGTCATTTTCCCTGTAGTGAGAGCCAGCAGCATCTCAATGGACAGTACAAAGGGAGGAATATCATGCATTACCCAAACGGGCATGCCATTTGTATTGCAAATGGACATTGTATGAACTTCTCCAATGCTTATACTCAAAGAGTATGTGATAGAGTTCCAATAGATGGATTTTCTCAGAATGAGAACAAGAATAGTTACCTGTGCAACACTGGAGGGAGGATGCATCTGGTATAGTGAAATCAATTTTTTGCTCACCTTGTATCAAGGAAAGCTTTGAAGGTTTTCTTTTATTTGGGGGATATACCAACTTTGGTGGGGGGAGGGGCAGTCAGAAAACCTGAGAGATTTATAGAAATAATTTTGTACAGTATTTTAGGTCAAGTAATTTTAATGAATATCCTTATTGAGTGACCTATTCACACTAAGTACGTATAATCACGTGGTTTGATTGCTGCTGTGTTGGGGATTAGGATTTTATATATTATATGTGATCCGTGTAGAATTGGTCCTTTAATTCTTGGAAATCCCTTTGAAAATGTAAGCTTTCTGGTGGACTAATACCTTACTAGCTTTGGGATTTTCTCAGAGGACTGACTCTCAGCTTACCACAGTCAGAAAATCTTTGAGGTCTGTGCAAGGGGGCTGTTTTTTTTTTTTCTTTAAAAAAAAATCTTTGTAATGCAAAAGTCTTCGGATACAGAACATAGATACTTTATTTTTTCAGGATTTAGGGATATTTTAATTTAATAGACTAGCGTCTGAATTTTCTCAAACTTCATCCTATGAGATAAGTTAATGTTACTCATTCAAGTTTTTTTTTTCATCAAACACAACATTCTACATGAAAGTACAAAGTTCACATTCAGCCAGAGTCTCATCACAAACAGCAGTTCTGCATCATTTCCAGTTTAAACCATGAGGTCCTTTGATAGTGCTTGATATTTTCTACCAACAGGTAATTAAAGTCTTCTTCCTTCATCTTCAAAATAGTTGACTCGGCTCCAACCTTCATGTTCAGTTTTTCTATCCCTTGAACGCAAAGGTGACCTTATATTTGGTTAGGCTTCCATAAGGAGGGAAAACCCTGCAAGCATTTAGGTTCTGGTGTCATGATGTGCTCCATGGTTTCCAAATCAGCTGGTTCCTGTCCCTTGTAATAATGATTTGGTGAGCGTTTAAAGGCTGGCTTTACTAATGGAGTACGCTGTGCACGTTCCTCGCTCTTCATGGGTTTCTTCTGACTTGATTTCCTCCTTTTATCTGCACCTTTTTCTGCAGTGGTTTCCTGATTGAGCAAGTGGAGGTCAATGGTCACACCGCTGTTTATGAACTAAAGTGTCAGTGACCTTTTTAAAAAAGTGACGTGCTTCACTATCTTTTCCTCTGGGAAATTACAGCACTGTAGTTCTGCCCATTTAGAGATAAGTGGGTTTTTGAAATCTTCACCAGAGGTATGGGTTCTAGGCCTGTGACTTGCAGCTGTTTTTGGCTAAGTTGCTGAACCACCCAGGCTCTCATTCCCTCATCTAAGAAATGGGAATTCTAGGCCGGCGCCGTGGCTCAAAAGGCTAATCCTCCACCTTGCGGCGCCAGCACGCTAGGTTCTAGTCCCGGTCAGGGCACCGGATTCTGGCCCGGTTGCCCCTCTTCCAGGCCAGCTCTCTGCTGTGGCCCGGGAGTGCAGTGGAGGATGGCCCAAGTGCTTGGGCCCTGCACCCCATGGGAGACCAGGAGAAGCACCTGGCTCCTGCCATCGGATCAGCGTGGTGCGCCGGCCGCATTGGCCATTGGGGAGTGAACCAACGGCAAAGGAAGACCTTTCTCTCTGTCTCTCTCTCTCACTGTCCACTCTGCCTGTGACCAGCAGGTTGAGAATCAAACAAGTGCATGTGAATTTGTTTTGAAAACCTTACGAGGCACCTGTGCCAGCGTAAGGTGGCAGCAGTGTTACAAAATAAAGTCTTAACCTGTGCTGCAGACTTCTGAAGCACTTTCTGATTGATAACTTTTTTTAAAAAATATTTTATTTATTTGCGAGGTAGAGTTGCAGACAGAGAGAGGGAGAGACAGAGAGAGAGGTCTTCCATCTGCTGGTTCACTCCCCAAATGGCCACAATGGCTGGAGCTGCGCTGATCCGAGGCCAGGAGCCAGGAGCCGGGAGCTTCTCCTGGGTCTCACACTGAAGTGCAGGAGCCCAAGTACTTGGGCCAGCTCTGCTGCTTTGCCAGGCCACAGCAGAGAGCTGGAAGGGAAGAGGAGCAGCCGGGACTAGAACCAGCACCTCTATGGGATGCTGGTGCCACAAGGGGAGGATTAACCTGCTGCCCATAGTGCCGGCCCCTTGATGACATTTTTGCTTAGGTTACTTCTTTTATAATAACTTGTTGTTTAAATTAAATTGCCGTGAGGCTTGCTTTTTACTTTTAAATGCAAAGATAATATATTTTATTTTTTTAAGCATCTGCTCACCTTGTGTTGGTAGAATTGGTTCATTTATTTTTCTTTTGTAAGTTGACAGTTTATAATTGCATACATTTATTGCTGTGAGGCTTTTTCTAGTAAGGTGAACTGCAAATGGAGAGAGTGGTAAGATTAATAGATTGTACTCAAGATTGGGAGTTACTTATTTCAGTGATTGAGACGCTGCTTTTGGAGTTTCGTTACCATGTCTCACAATTTAAGTTTTTCTGTTTGCATATACCAGGTTTGTCCAATGAGTAAGTCTCCGTATGTGGATCCACATAAATCAGGGCATGAAATCTGGGAAGAATTTTCACTGAGCTTCACGCCAGCAGTGAAGGAGGTGGTGGAATTTGCAAAGCGCATCCCTGGGTTCCGCGATCTCTCTCAGCATGACCAGGTCAACCTTCTGAAGGCTGGAACTTTTGAGGTAGGTGTTGTTTATCCTGAGTGTTGCTGCAGGCCATACATACATATTTGCTTTGTTTTTTCGAGGAAGTCAGGTTCAGCATCTCTAATTTGAAAATCCAAAATCCAGAGTGCTCCACGGTCTGAAACTTTGAGGGCCAACTTGATGCTACAGGTAGAAAATTCTATACCTGACTTCATGTGATGGGTCATGATTACAACACAGGCACACTGAAAACATGGTATAAAATTATCTCCAGGCTTTGAATATAAGACGCGTATGAAAGAGAGAAATGGATTTCGTGTTTAGGATTGGTTTTCATTACCCAAGATAATTCCATTATGTATATGCAAATATTCCAGAACCTGAAACACTTGTCCCAGGTATTTCAGATAAGTGATACTCACCCTATATTCATAAAGTCTGAACCTGCCAACAAAAGAGTGACCGTGTCAGGATGTTGGGCAGAGACCAGGTCAGTCCTGAGCTCCTGAAGACGTGGACCACAGGGCTGTGTGTCCCAGCAGTGAACTCCCAGGTTCTAGCGTCGTGTGCAGGGTGGACCTGGTTGGAAGGGAAGCTTGGCAGAGACCAGGTCAGTCCTGAGCTCCTGAAGACGTGGACCACAGGGCTGTGTGTCCCAGCAGTGAACTCCCAGGTTCTAGCGTCGTGTGCAGGGTGGACCTGGTTGGAAGGGAAGCTTGGCAGAGACCAGGTCAGTCCTGAGCTCCTGAAGACGTGGACCACAGGGCTGTGTGTCCCAGCAGTGAACTCCCAGGTTCTAGCGTCGTGTGCAGGGTGGACCTGGTTGGAAGGGAAGCTTGGCAGAGACCAGGTCAGTCCTGAGCTCCTGAAGACGTGGACCACAGGGCTGTGTGTCCCAGCAGTGAACTCCCAGGTTCTAGTGTCGTGTGCGGGGTGGACCTGGTTGGAAGGGAAGCTTGGCAGAGACCAGGTCAGTCCTGAGCTCCTGAAGACATGGACCACAGGGCTGTGTGTCCCAGCAGTGAACTCCCAGGTTCTAGCGTCGTGTGCAGGGTGGACCTGGTTGGAAGGCCCCTTGCTGACAGCTTGTCTGGTGCTTCCTGTGTGCAGTGCAGAGGCAGAAGTGCAAATGCACGGTGGGTGCTGTCTCTTCAGGAGACTATAGAGTGTTTCGGGGCTCCATCGGCTGGCTCGTGTGCGCCCGCAGGTCCTCTCAGCCTCACTTGCTTCAGGACCTGTGGCTGCTCTCTCCTCCAGCTGCAGCAGGACACAGGCGGTGCTCGGCCTGCTGCTTGCTTCGGCGCCTTTCACTTCCTGTCGGCCCTGGGCTGCTTTGTTGCCACTGATGTGAGAAGCCTTGGAAGTGCTTGGAGCTCACTTCAGGGTGATGTGAGGGACGCCGATGTCCCGTGGGCCACCTCCTTGAACCTTTGTCAGTGGAGAAGGGGAATCACGGGCGTATGCATCTTCGCCGCGCTTCCCTGGGTCGTGCCACAAGACGGAGCTGTGCTGAGGCTGCTTGTGATGTCAGCGGGGCCAGCTTCGTAACGCACCCCCAGTACTTGCCCCCTGCCCTGTGGGATTCCTCTCTCCCTGCTCCTGTTGCCGTATGTGCCAGTGCACAGCTCGTGGGCGCTTTCGTCTCAGGCTCTGTTTTCTGGAGAACCTGGACTAGAGCAGAGCGGAAGTCAGAGTTGCCAGCGCAGTAGCTGTGGAGTAATCCCAAGTGAGGCTTTCACTGTAAGGATGGCATTAGGCTTGAGATTGGAATGCAGAAGGGCTGTCAGCGGTAAGGTCCCATTCATTTTGCAGGGTAGGTAAGTATGTTCTGGACAGGTGAGGAGACTCCTTGGGTTACCTACCGGTAAGTGTATAACACATCCAGGACTGGAACAAGCTCTGCACCCTAGACTTGTATTTTTTCTACCTTGTGATTGATCTTGTACCCTAAGGTTATACCTTTTCATAGATGGCTCATTCTCTTGGGCTGTCTTGGGTAAAACAAACTGTTGCTTGGGAGCATTGCAAAAGGAAGGTGTTCAGTGTTCCTTTGGGTGTCAGAGAAATGTGTGACGTGAGTCTATGTTATATTCAGTGTAATGCAAGGAGTGCTGTGGGTAAGTAATGTAGTTGTTAACTGATTGGTTTTGGTGTCCATAATAACTCGGTGTTTAGGACACTTCTATTGTGATTAGTGTTCTTTGTGTGTAGTCTCTTTGGGTTGTGGCTTCCTAAGTAGTCTAATTAGGATTCGCCTGCAGTGTTTGTCTTGGCTGCATTTGATGTTTTGATATTTCCAAGTTTCTCTGCATTGAAATGTTTGTTGTACTTTAGGCATAGAGACATGTGATATACACTTGGTATCCTGGAGTTTCTTTATTGCTTCTGACTAGGGCCCTGTTTCAAGCTTCTTGACATTGTTTGCTTCAATTTTATATATACATTTCAGAATCTGTATTAGTAGAGTTTCAGAGTATCACAGCACTCGAGTATTTTGCCACTGGTAGCTGGAATTTATTTTGATACCACTGGAGTATTTAATGCTTTGGAAGAGAATTTGCCTTAATAAAGAGGTTCTTGGTAAAAAATAAACAGCTTTTCTTTTATGGCTTTTGTATGTGGGATGTTTCTTAACTGACTTGAATATGACTTATTTTCTGGTATTACTGTAGTTCTCTAAATACAAACGTCTCTTTCTTTTTCCAGGTTTTAATGGTACGATTTGCGTCACTATTTGATGCAAAGGAGCGTACTGTCACCTTTTTAAGTGGAAAGAAATACAGTGTGGATGATTTACACTCAATGGGAGCAGGGGATCTGCTGAACTCCATGTTTGAATTTAGTGAGAAGCTAAATGCCCTCCAACTTAGCGATGAAGAGATGAGTTTGTTTACAGCAGTTGTCCTTGTATCCGCAGGTAAGCAAGCCGGCTCAACAGAGTGCTACACCTAGAGTATGGTGACCAGCTGGGGAAAAGGTGGCAGCTAACCAGGCCCCAGCAGGTTATATGTGGGAAGAAGGCCTTCAGGAGGATGCTGAACTATGTGAACCTGTTATTTTTGCATAGTTTTTTTTTTTTTTTTATCATGTCAATACAAGTCAAAATGCTCTGGTAATAAAATAATGGTTTGATCTAGGCCTTGCATTTACCAACTTAGTATTTAGCTTTTGTTCATAATTTTTTACAAGTCTATTTGTCTGTTTCATGTATTTATTTTTTGGAACATAGTGTATTTCCAGGTAGGTCATTCTAAAATGAATCTAAGTTTGAATTAAAATAGAATGTGAATTACTTGAAAAGGTGAAAAGAGTCCAGAGGTAGTATTATGGTTTGTTGCAAAGATACGTGAATCGTGAGCTGTGTCTTTAGCCCTGCTGTGCCATTGAGTTTTCTGTGTGACTTGGGTGAGTAATTTTATCCTTTTGGGTTTCAGTCTCCTTATCTTGCCGAAGGAAGGGTTGTACCGTATGCCCAGCGAGGTGTCTGGGATGGAAGAAATACTCAGTGTAGCATTTAGTGGCTGTTTACATGAGTCTGTGGTGTTTCCCAATAACCCTCCTGCCTTGCATTTATGTCGCAGTTATTTTTGACCAAAGTATTTCGGTTCAGACAGTAGCCATTAAGGCACAGGTGGTTAATTCCAAAGCAAGGCTCTGACTTTCCTAAAGATAGCTAAGTGAGTGCCAGCAACTTGGGGGTCACTTCATTTTATATTTGTTGGGAATTTTACAATTTTTGAGATGACTTTTGTTTCCCATGTGCTTCCTTCTGTTGTGTAGCAGACCCTGTGCCAGGCACTGAGTAGTTCTATTTAAGTTAATAAAGTTCTTTGTGTAAGGTAAAAGGCTAGTACATCAGTGGGATAAATACAAATTTATGCTAAGTGGAAGCATAAATGGGCCACCTTTTTAACCAGCTCTGCCTGGATAACTAAAAATGTATTTACGACATGGAAAAGTGTGAAAGGAATATATGTCTATCAGGGATACTTATTGTCTTAGTAACCGTGCAGTACTAATTGCGTTTTAACTACTGTTTGCAGAGTCTCTTGATAAGTGATCAGTATTACTTTGACTTGGTATATCAGATGAAGAAATCTGTTGTGAAACCAAAGATAATCAATACTTGTTACATTCTTTATCTCATGAATATGCCTTATGTGCTAGGTGCTTGGGGGAGACAGAGAGCATTGAGGCACCAGACAGACAGAACTGAAACAGTGCTTTGTGGTATTAAGCCATATAGTTGTGACCGAGGTAAGTAGGAGTTACAGAAAGGAAGGTGAAGTCATTGGAGAAGGCCTTATGGGGAAGATGGAAGTGGGGCTGGAATTTGAAGGTTGGATTTGTTAAATTTCCCTGGGAAGAAAACATGGAAAGGCATGAGAGAATCAAGGTAGGACAAGAGAAACGGAAGGTGGCCAGAACCTGGAGTGTGCTTCAAGGAGGAAGTGACAGGCATGGGGGTTAGGGGCCCTCCGTGCTGGGGACTCTGAGGACTTGCACCTGAACTACGGGCCACTGGGAAGTCATTGCAACTTCTTAATGCAGGGAAGTGATCAGGCCTGACATTGGTTCTACATTTTTATCGTGGGTGGATTGGACAGGAAAGTCATCGGGGCTGGAGAGTCAGATGGAGAGGTTGTTGAAGTAACATTAGGTATGAAGCAGGAGCATCGTGAATGAACTCTTCTGAAATGAATCAGAGCGGGAGAGGTGAGGGACCCAGGTCCCAGAGAGAGTCCAGAGGAGCAAATGCAGGTGAGGGCGTACAGGGGACCTCTCTGCCATGAGCTGTGCTGCTTGTTTTTTTTCCACGAGGAACATAGTTTTTATTTTGTTTTAATCTCCTTTTGAAAAAGCCTTATCTTTTCTGAGGGTCAGGTTAATATGGGTTATTTAGAAAATACCAGGATGAACACAAAGGTGATAATATTACTACCAAAAAAGACCACTGTTCACATTAGGACTCTGTCCAGCTACCTCTCCATCCATCTGTCCCCTGCCCGTTTATGATGCGTGACATATAAACACATGTTAGGGGCAGGCATTGGTCTAGCACTTCAGATGTGTCTCCTATCGGAATGCTGTGTCATGGCCAGCTTTCTCATGACTTCCACTCCTGCTAATGCAGACCCCAGGAGACAGCAGGTGTGGCTCAAGTAGTTGAGTCCCTGTCACCCGCACTGGAGACCTGGATTGTAGTTCCTGCTCCTGTCTTTGGCTAGGCCCAGCCGTGGCTGTTGTGGACTTTGAGGGGAATGAACCAACAGACGAGAGCTAACTCCTTTTCTTTGCCTCTTTAAAAAAAAAAAAAGATTAAGCAGAAAATACTGATTGTAAAAGGATACAGTGGAGTCTCATTTTTGTTATGTCTGTATGTGGAAATATATATGTAAACACACATATTTGTAGTTTTCATGTCAAATTAAAAAAATTTTTTTTAAAAAAAGATTTGTATTTGAAAGGCAGAGTTATGGGGTTATGGGGAAGGGGGTGGTGAAGGGAGAGAAAGAAAGAAAGAGCGAAACCTCCCATCTGTTGTTTCACTTCCACAATGGCTGCAACAGCTAGGCCTTGGCCAGGCCATTTGGGTGGAAGGGACCCAAGCACTTGGGCCGTCTTCCGCTGCCTTCCCAGGTGCATTAACAGGGAATAAATTGGGAATGGAGCCGACAGGCCTGGAACCGGTGTCATATAAGCTGCTGGTGTTGAAGGTGGCAGCCAGCCTTACCTGCTGTGCCACAGCGCTGGCCCCCTCAGATTTAAACCTTTCCCACGCAACAGTGACTGGCTATTTTTAAAGCAGTACCTAGCCAGGAAAATAAAATTCAGAGCCACAGAAGAGTCCAAAATGAGAAGTGTGCACTTCTTCGTCTGCTCCCCCTGGGTTACTAACTGGATGACTAGATAGAACTGATAAGGAAAGTACACTTACTTCTCTCTCAACTTTTGTTCTACTTTCTCTTTCGGTGCTTTGTTTTATATATGATTTTAAGTTACAGTCTTTGATTCTTCACATTCTTGTAGTAATCTCTCCTGAACAGTTAGGTAGAACTTCTCGTTAATGAAAGAGATCGCACCTTTCTTGCACTGTACCCAGGCTGCTTTGGTTCCCACTGCTTGTGTGTGACCAAGAAGTAACACACCGCGGCAGGACTATGGCCTAGAGGTCAGGACACCCGCATCTCATATCAAGTGCCCGGGTTTGATTCTTGGCTCTGCTTCCGATTCCAGCCCACTGCCAAAGCACACCTTAGGAGCCAGCAGCCCGTGGATCAGTGGTTAAGCCCTTGCTACTTACGTGGGAAGCCCAGAGGGCATTCTGAGCTCCTGGCATTGATCTGACCTGGCCCAGCCTCGTCTGTTGTGGGCATTTGAGGAGTGAACCAGTGGATGGGGACTTTCTGTCTGTCTGTCTATCTGCCTCTCAAATAAATAGAGTCATTAAAAAAGTTAAAACATTTATATTCTGGTATATTACCTGTTGTTTCTCATGCTTCACTTACCAGTTGATTCTTGAAGTAGAAGATTCTAAAAGCATGGGGCCAGCGTTGTGGCCCAGTGCTAAAGCCATTGCTTGTGATGCTGGTGTCCCGTATCAGAGCCCACTTGAGGCCTGGCTGCTCTGCTTCTTGTCTGGCTTCCTGCTCATGTGCTTGGGAAGGCAGCAGATAGATGATGGCCCAAGTATTTGAGTCCCTGCCACCCATGGAGGAGACCAGTGTGGAGTTCCGGCTCCTGGCTTTGGCGTGGCCCAGCCTTGGCTGTTGCAGCCATTTGGGAGTGAGCCAGTGGATGGAAGATCTTTCTCTCTGTCACCCTTTCTTTCTTTTTTTCTTTCACTCTCTCTCTCCCTCTCCCCCTCTCTCCCTCCAGCTCTCCCTTCCTTCCTTTCTCCCTCCTTCCTTCTCTCCCTCCAGCTCTCTCTCTCTCTTTCATTTTTTTTTTTTTCAATTTTTAAAAAGATTTTATTTATTTTGAGAGGTAGAGTTAGAGAGAGGGAGAGACAAAGAGAAAGGTCTTCCATCTGCTGGTTCACACCTCAGATGGCTGCTATGGCTGGATCTGGGCTGATCCAAAGCCAGGAGCCAGGAGCCAGGAGCCAGGAGCATCCTCCAAGTCTTCCACTGCTCTCCCAGGCCACAGCCGAGAGCTGGATCTGGAAAGGAGCAGCGGGGACACAAACCATTGCCCATTTTGGGTACCGGTACCACACGTGGAGGCTTAGCCTACTGTGCCTCAGAGCCAGCCCCTGGCACTCTGCCTTTCAAATCAATTAATCTTTGAAGACAAGTTAAAGCGTTTAGAGGATCGTGTTCTTAGTGCTCCCACAGTGCGGTTGGCTTAGTAGAGCAGCTAATGTAAGGCCCTGTGGCCCGAAGAGGGGATGTTCTGTGCTCCAGGTAACAGACGGATTGCTTATTTCTTTCTTTATCAATTGCTTAGAACAAAGCAATATTACAGTTTGCTTTATCTTTAAAACAGATTTTTGTTTTCCTGAAAACTCTACAGTTGCCTTCTGTATTTTTTGTTTATTTTCTACTTTTAGGGGAAGTTGTTAGGAGAAATGTCAGTTAATTTCTGCATGTCATTATCCTCACAAGAGACCTCTGATGTGAACTAGATGTAAGCCATCTTCAGTAAGAGAGGGAAGGGGTTCGAGCGACAGAGGGGTGTCAGTAGTTGGCTGAGTAGGTGCCCTGAGTCTGGCTACAGAGCCTTCCCACTGCACTGCCTGTTAACACAGTAGCTCTAGCTGCTAAAGAGAGTGAAATCTCAACATGCTATTTCCTGTGGGACGGAAGAATCCTGATGCCGCGGAAGGGGACTTACACCTGGAAGGTAAGTTTTCCTCCCGGGTTGTGCAGTGACAGCAGTCACTTCCGGTTGGAGTAGAGGCTGGCGTGTAGATGAGAGGTAAGGCTCGTCTTGATGAAGATTGCGCTTGCCTTCGTAGCGGTTTGACCTAACGCCCGTGGGAAGTGAGAAGCTTCGGTGGGGAGTACAGGCTTGAGAGTGGGATGAAGAACCAACGAAGGGAGTGGAAGCCACGTGGCTCATAAACTCCTGCACGGGCAGTGGAGTCGCCCTTC
Source organism: Sylvilagus floridanus (assembly GCA_949820135.1). Classification (NCBI taxonomy): domain Eukaryota; kingdom Metazoa; phylum Chordata; class Mammalia; order Lagomorpha; family Leporidae; genus Sylvilagus; species Sylvilagus floridanus. The sequence goes on from OX463244.1 coordinate 167,021,134, forward strand.
GTGCGGCATTAGTAAATTCCCCTGTGGTCTTGCATTCAGGTGCTTCAGGGTCGGAAGATTGTTGTTTACGATCTCGCCAGATTTGTAATTGAATTCTTTGAAAGTCTCCATGACACCATAACGACCTTGGATTTAGAAACTGAGAAAGTTAGAAAAACGTAGTATCATCTACAGTTTTAGTTGTAGGCATCCATGTCCTTACGTTCTGAGTTGTATAAAGACGTGTAGGTCATCTTAACAAATCCAGCAAAGGGCCAGCTACCTGGAGTGCCCGTTCCCCTGAAATAGCCGTCCCAGCGTAGCCCTGGACTCTTCCTGTTGTTGAGGCGATCGCTGTCATTCTGAGCGTGGTGATGCAGATTCCTGAGATCTGATCCAACGTGAAAGCTCCTTGCAGGAGTTCTGGCTTGTTCTGTTCACAGCTGATTCCTAGCACCTGGAAGCATTATTGAAGGCTTTAAGTATTTTTGCAGAGATAATCGTTGTGATTGACCAAAGTCAAATGTAGCAAAGAGGTCTTTTGTCTAAATAGTTTTGCCTGCAAAATCATGACCCTCAAACCAGTAGCCAACATTCAGTTTTTCCTCTATAGAATTAGCACATAGTTGTAATAATAATTCAGGTTTTGTTAAATATAAGAAAGACCTATTTCTATCATTTTTTCTGTATTTACTCACACTCTTTTGCTGTTCAGTTTTAGTCCTTGTTTTAAATGCTTGCATTACAAATAGGCCTTTTCAGTTTCCAGTCATGGCAGATCTCAGCATCTTTATAAACGACGAAAGGATAGGAATGGCCCGAGAAGTTTGCTTCCTTGTAGAAAAGAAGTCTCTGGCGTATTCCAGCCTCCCTAAGCCGGAGCCCGAGGATTTCTAGTGCACTACTGCCTCCTGTGGTCGCGGGAGGAAATAGCCCCTGCTGGAGAGAGCCCGGGGCACTCAGCTCCAGGGCCCGACTCGGAGGTGCTGCACTGCAGGTGTATGCTAGATCACGCTATACGAATGGAAATGAATGCTGGGTAGTAGAACTAGTGTACAGCTCCCTAGTGTATTCCTTATCTATTACTACACAACAAGCCATCCCAAAACTGAGTGGCTTAGAAGTGTCAATGATAGGTTTTGAAGGCTGGGAAATTGGTGTGACTCAGCTGTCTACCTGTGGCTCGGGGCTTCTCAGAAGGTTGCAGCTGGGTTGTGGACAGGGCTGTGGCCCTAGATGAAGGCTTGGGTCCTCTTCTAGGCGTGTATGCTTAGTGACAGGGTTCATCTCCTTGCAGGGCGTTGGGCTGAGCACCTCAGATCCTTGCTGGCTGGAGGGTGGAGATCACGCTCAGTTCCTCACCATGTGGGCTTCTCCAGAGGGCAGCTCACAACGTGGCCACTGGCTTTTCTCAGAGTGAATACCTAGGATGAAAGCCACAGCTTGTTGTTTTAAAAAAATATTTGACAAAAAAATTGAAAACATTCTAAGAAAATATTTATTGTCAATTTATTTGAAAGGCAGAGAGAGACAGAAAGAGATCTTCCATTCACTGGTTCACTCCTCCAGTGCTCCCAACAGCCAGAGCCAGGCCAGGCCAAAACCAGGTGCCCTGAAGTCCAGCCAAGTCTCCCACATGCGTGGCAGGAATCCAAGTACTTTGACCATCTCCTGCTGCCTCCCTGGGTGTGCAGTAGCAGGAAGCTGGATCAGAGGCTCAGGAGCTGGGATTTGAACATGACACTCCCAGATGGGATGCAGGTGTCCCAGATGGCAACTCAACCGCTGGCCCAAATGTCTGGCCCTTTTGGTGACCTGATTTGAGAAGTGACATCCTATCACTTCTGTTAGAAGTGAGTCAGGGCAATTACACAAGGGCATGAGTATCAGGATGGAGAGGGCCATCATAGGCCATTTTATTTATTTTATCATTATTTTGAAGATTTATTTATTTGAAAGTCAGAGTTACACAGAGAGAGAAGGAGAGACAGAGAGAGGGTCTTCTTTCCAATGGTCTACTCGCCAGTTGGCCGCAATGGCTGGAGATGGGTCGACTGAAGCCAGGAGCCAGGAGCTTCTTTCGGGTCTCCCACATAGGTGCAGGGGCCCAAGCACTTGGGCCATCTTCTACTACTTTTCCAGGCCATAACAGAGAGCTGGATTGGAAGTGGAGCAGCTGGGACCTGAACCAGCACCCCATGGGATGCTGGCATCGCAGGTGGCAGCTTTACCAGCTACACCGCAGTGCTGGCCCCCATCATAGGCCATTTTAAAGGCTGCCTGTCACACACAAGAGCATTGTGATGGGAATGTATTCCATGTGCAGAAAAAATACATTTCTGTGCTACATTATTTACTTTGCCAATTGTAAACAACTGAAGTCAAAAGATGACTTGTCTTAAAAATTAGACTAATATTTGTGAACAAAAATTTATATGTTACAATAAATAGAAAATTTGCTATTGGGATTTAAAAAATCTGTCAGTTTGCTTTTGCTTTTGTTCCAACGTGTAAGACTCTGTATTGAATTCTTTAAGTAGACTGATGAGCAAGAATTACATTTCATGTTGATCACGTGTGCTCTCCTTCATAATCCTGTATTGCTTACTTCCCATTAGATCGATCTGGAATAGAAAACGTCAACTCTGTGGAGGCTTTGCAGGAAACCCTTATCCGTGCACTAAGGACCTTAATAATGAAAAACCATCCAAATGAAGCCTCGATTTTTACAAAACTACTTCTAAAGTTGCCAGATCTTCGATCTTTAAACAACATGCACTCTGAGGAGCTCTTGGCCTTCAAAGTGCACCCGTAAGGCCTTCGTTTATTGGAACATGAACTGATGCTGACTGTACATTTGTGCTACAATGCTTATTTATACGTGTATGCCGTATGTGGAGATGCAGAGGCCTTTCAGACGATTCAAGATTGTAGGCTGTCTCTGTAAACACGCACTAGCTGTCTGGATTAAGAGCTCTTCAGCCACGAGTAGACATTGACCGCATCTGCCCGATAGACCAATCAGCTGTGTCGCACTTAAACTGGAGAAGTTACACTGAATTATAATCACACTGAATGTTAGACTTTCATCTGCCAAAACCAAAAACCATTTTGATCTCCCTGTGGTATAAATGTGTAACGCACAATCACAAATATGAGAGGACTTAGAAATTCATCCTTTGAAGAAGTTCTGTTTGAGTGGTGGGTAACTTGATGTTCATCCCAAGACCATCTGGTCTGGTAATTGAAGACTTTGGGAGTTCGGAGGTTTCCATGTCTGTATTTTGCTTTGCCACTGTTAAGGCATGTGGCCCTGGGCGGGTTACTGGGTTGTGGAAAATGAAATTGATAGTGTCCCCAATGCCCCAGCTTACATACTAAAACATGTTTATAAAGCATATGTACCTCTTGGGAGATAGGCACTATGTAAATAAGGTGACATTTTTGTTATAATTATTCATAATATTCTTTTCTAATTTCTACATATTTCTGGGAAACCATTTCACAGTTCACACAAGTCTATTCAGGGTTCCTGCATATGTGTGGGTATCCTACTGATACACACATATTCAAAGTTTATGAGTACATCAAGTACATAGTATATGTACATAATATGTATGTGAATATAGTTATACATAAATATATAGTCTTCACAATATTTTAAACTGTGAAGAACTTTATCATAAAATAAACTTAAAACAAGAGGTGTCAGAAGACCCAAATTAGGTGCATTTTACCTGTTGATGATGACATAACCATTGCTTTAAAATGTTTAGACAGTAGGATATTGAATTTATGCTGCTTTTGTTTACCTAAGCAACAGTTAATATAAAAGTGCAACAGGCAGTTGAGTCCAGATTTCAAAACTGTATCTCAGAGTTCATCATTGGTGAAGTCTTTGGTCAAGGTACTAGTCATTTAAAAGTTCATTCAGATTCTTACCTTGTACTAAAAAAGATTGCATTGCTGCCCCTTATACACATGCTGCAGCTTGATGATAAAGAATTTTGATTCTTTCTGGAGAACTAATTGATGTTTAAGGAAACCTTGTTTATTATATCGGGGTGTGTGTGCGCGGGTGTGTGTGCATGCGTGTTCTGAGTCCATTTGTTGTGTGTGTGTTTTTCTTTCTAAGTAACACTACAGGGATTTTATCAAATGGGATTTCCTGTGTAATTTGAAAAATCATTTAGTGTGTGACCTACAGGCTTAGAAATGGTGTAGTCAAAAAGATTTCATCCCCATTGCTCTTAGTGGGCTTTGTTAAATAGCTCAGCTCAGTCTCTGTTTATGGCAGTAGGAGAAATAGCCAAAATTGAGGATTTTATGTATGTTTTTCTGTTCCCCTGGCAAATAACAATTCATCGGTTTATTTTGGATAAAGATTGCCTTCTATATAATGCTTAGATTATATACATGGTAAAAATAAGAGCCCACTTCCCTAGGCCTGTGACTGTCATGCGAGCAGAATGCCTTATTTTGTGATCTTGTTTAACTTGTTGCTACTGGGACTTGAATTTCTGTGGCACTAGTTAAGTAAGTTCAAAAGTTAAATCCTCTCATTATTAAAGAGGAGAGGCAATGGTGATGTCTGTAATACAATAAAAACCATAATTGTGATTTACCTTAACTAGGTATGACTTTTATGGGATATACAGTATAGTTTTTTGTGAATCCTTTACATGATAGCATTATCTTTTTATAATTTTTTTCCTAAGATAAACAAAGGCATAGTTTTCTTCTATAGGGGATAGAAACAGCTTTTTGAAGTAATACTGAAAAACCTCAATGATCATCTTGGTTCTTAATTTTTGCCTTTTGCGTAAGCCTCTTTATAACCTGTATCTTTAAAGCAGTTAATTCTTTAGGAACGTGTAACCAGAACTATGTTAGAATTGCTTATAAAACCTTAGTTAGGTTCAATATAAAATACATGTATACATCTATATATAGATATATAGATTCACATTTTGTCTTGTAAAATTTTATTTGAATAAATTCTTCCTTTAGGTAATGGGAAATAAAATTAATGGTTCCTATGCCACTTGTAGCATTTCTATATGTGAAAATAGCCCACTATGAAACTTCAAATTCTGAAATTAAACCAGCAGCCTGTTACAAGCACATTCTTTGATGGAGTCATTGGTTATAAACTTCCTAGATGCAGAGGAGGCAACCAGTGTAGGGAACTTGTGAGTTGGTGGGACACTGTTGATTATTAATAATGTACTGTATGGATTAAGCGATGCTTTGTCTCTGATTTCACACTTCAAAGTTCAAATATGGGCATTATGTCAGCACACTTAAGGGCATTATGTCAGCGAGCTAAACCATTTCTCATGTGCTTTCAGTATATCTGTACAGGATCTGAGAGAGGATTTAAGCTTTTTAGAGAGAAATAGCTGAGGGGAAGGGAAAACACCATGAGTTGGAGCCTGTCATGATGGTGATGGTTTCGTTGCACATTAAAAAATGAGAAGCAGACGTCAGTGGATAACATGTATAGCTTTCATATCTACATTTCAAGAAATTGCCATTGTAACTTGGTAAGAGATGATTTATTTTATGTAAACACCATTGCAAAGCAAAGTGTAGAAGCTCAGCTAGACTTACGTTGTGCACGAGAGTAAATATCCGAATTCTTCTTCTTTTTTTTTTTTTTCCAATATAAAGTTTGCTGAATGTACAAGAAGAGTTTATCACTTAGGATATAGAATTTTTTTAGGGGTTGGGGGGAGGGCTCTGTCTGGAAAATTGTTACCTATAAACAAAGATTGTCTTGATTTGATCCAAAACATAAAACTTGAATCTATTCTTGAATTAACATGGAAGAATAAAATGGCTATTGTTTTAAAAAATGATAGAAATATATTGTTGATAGGATGTGAGTTAAGCTTATTTTCTACAGACTGTAACTGGTGAGGACATGGATAATATCTTCGTGTTTCTGAGAAGTGATCTGTACACGGGGGGGGCAAGAATAATAAATATTATTTCTAACCAAGTATGGTGTTTGGTGTCTGTCTACTTTGATGCTTTTGTAAGACCATTTATAATTTAATTTGCTACAAGCTGGGGCCAGTGCTTTGGCGTAGTGGGTAAAGCCGTCACATGCAGTGCTCACATCCCATATGGGCGCCGGTTCAGGGCCTGGCTGCCCCACTTCCGATCTGGCTCTGCTGTGGCCTGGGAAGGCAGTGGAGGATGGCCCAAGTCCTTGGGCCCCTGCACCCACATGGGGGCCCCGAAGGAGGCTCCTGGCTTCGGGTCGGTGCAGCTCCGGCCGTTGCGGCCAGTTGGGGCATGAACCGGCGGATGGAGGACCTCTGTCTCTGTAACTCTTTCAAATAAATAAAATGTGTTTTTAAAAAAATTACTACAAGTTGTCTTTTCTTTGAAGACCTCTTAAGTAAATCTTGTTCAGTGTGGAGAAATGTGTATATGCAGAGCTTTTTTCAAAAATAAGATTTGAGAGTTGTGTCGAGATTCAAGCAGGGTTCTGCTCTCCATGGTGCCAACTGAGTGATGGCTCGCTGTGGCTGATACGGTGGGAGAGGAGCAGGGGACTTGACCTAACCAAGGCTGAGCTTTGGCCGTGAGTAGGGTAAGGCACTAAACAGGCTTGCCCCTCCCCCTTCTTTTCCTCGCACCTGTGCCCAGGCTGGCAGAGTTAAGGCAGTGACGTGCAGTTGTACCACCCAAGTGTTTCCCAGAGCTGTAGTAGCCACTGCTTGTCTATGGCCATTAATTGGTCTCAGGTGGGAGAAATGGGCTCCCAGAGCAAACAAGATTTGAAGATGCTGGATGAAACAGTTCCTGGGATGAGTTGATGTGAGTTCTGGCCTCGAATGCACCCTCCAAGGATGGGTGGGGGTTGGCTGGAGCGCCGGCTGCCCCAAACTTCCTCCACGGATGTCTCCTTTCGTTCCTGTGCTGACTCCTTGGAAAGCATGCTTTGAGGAGACAAGATCTGGTTAGCATTGTAGTCACTTTGTGTGTGGACCAGATTCAGTGCGCTGTTGCATGCTTTGATTTTGCTCCATTAGCTTCCTTTTTGGCACAGTCTACTAGGAAAACACTGAGCCCCAAGGGAAGGTGTGGCTGGTAGAAAATAGAACTGGTGGAATTCCTTTGGAGTTTGGAAATGCTGCCTGTGAGCCCATGAGTAAGCACAACCAGTTTGTGGATTTGGCTTTAGTTCTCACACTCATCTGCGCCTATATTAAAATAGGTTTCTTGTTAGTGATCAAATTGGTCTGAGTGCTTAGAGACAGCTGTGGTGTCTGTCTTAGTAGCCACGTCAAGAGTTGCACTTCTCCCGGTGAGGGTTAGTTGTGTGATGTCCAGGGACTGGAGCACGAGGAGGACGTGGGTGGAATGGGTGTCGGAGCCACAGGGCAGGCTGGGAGGAAGCCCAGCCCATGGCTGCCATTCACTGTTCACTCCCCAAATGGCCGCAGTGGCCGGAGCTGAGCTGATCTGAAATCAGGAGCCAGGTGCTTCTCCTGGTCTCCCACAGGGGTGCAGGGCCCAAGTACTTGGGCCATCCTCCACTGCTTTCCCAAGCCATGGAGCAGAGAGCTGGATCTGAAAAGGAGCAGCCAGGACAAGAACTGGCGGCCATATGGGATGCTGGCGCCACAGGCAGAGGCTTAGCCCACTGTGCCACAGTGCTGGCTGGCCTGTCCATTCTCTCTTGAATTTTTTGCTCCTAAGAAGCTGTTTTTCTCTAAAGCTGCTTTATCTGAAGGAATTTTTGGGAAATAGACAAATGGTTTTGTAAGTTATTAATTGCACATGTTATCTTTCTTGAAAATCTCTGTCGAATTTTTTTTTAATCCCAGTACAGGGTCAGCGTTGTGGTAGCGGGTTAAGGTACTGCCTGCAGCGCCAGCATCCCATATGGGCGCTGGTTCGTTTCCCAACTGCCCCACTTCTGACGCGGCTCCCTGCTAATGGACCTGGCAAAGCAGTGTAAGATGGCCCAAGTGGAGGAGACAGGAGGAAGCTCTTGGCTTCGGCCTGGCCCAGGCCTGGCTGTTGGAGCCATCTGGGAAGTGAACCAGCAGATGGAAGACCTCTCTGTCTTTCCCCTCTCTCTATAACTCTGCTTTTCAAATTAAAAAAAAAAAAAAAAATCCCAATGCAAACGATGTCCCATAAAAAGCCAGGGAGCGGGTCCCGACAGGGTGGGGGGCTTGTGTGCGCAGACTACAGGGCCCACTGGCCGCAGCCGGCTTGAAGGGGAGCTGCTGGACTCTGCTGTTGGCAGTTGTGCCCTGGGGCTGGCTTGGAAGGAGTCATGAGAATATAGAGAGCTGGATTTTATAAACACAATCATTTTTATTTGAAAGGCAGAGAAAGCATGCAAGTGCTTCCGTTTGCTGGTTCACTTCCCAAGGCCTACAATAGCCTGGGCTGGGCCAGGCCAGAGCCAGAAAAGGAGAACTCAGTCTGAGTGTCCCATGTGAGTGGCAGGGACCCCAGCACTCGCGCTATCACTGCTTTCTCCCAGGGCATGTGTGCGTTGGAAGGAAGCTTGGATTGAGGCGAAGCTGGGACTTGAACCCAGGCACTCCGACATGGGAGGTAGGTGTCCCAAGGGGCTTTTTTTTTTTTTTTAGATTTTTATTTATTTATTTGAGAGGTAGAATTACAGAGAGAGAGAGAGAGAGAGAGAGAGAGAGAGAGAGAGAAAGGTCTTCCTTCCTTTGGTTCACTCCCCAAATGGCTGCAACGGTTGGAGCTGTGCCGATCTGAAGCCAAAGGGCATCTTAACTGCTGAGCTAAATGCCTGCCCCAACACACCCATTAATTACAAAGCAAGTTGAAGGTTGTGCTGGGCACTGTGGCACTGTGGGTTAGGCCGCTGCTGGGGACACCGCATCCAGTGTCGGAGTGATAGTTCTAGGTCCCAGCTGCCCAGCTGCCGATCCAGCTTCTTGCTAATGCATCCTGGGAGGCAGCAGATGATGACTTACGTGCTTGGGCCGCTGGCATTCACATGGGAGACTTGGATGGAGTTCGGGGCTCCTGGCTGTTGGTGGGTATTTGGGGAGTGGACCAGCAGGAAGATTGGTGTGTCTGTCTCTGTCATGCAGTCTTTCAAGTAGATGTAATAAGCCTTTAGAAAATTTCGTGGGCCGAGAGCACGTGTGGTCCCAGGCCCTTTCCCACGCTGTCTGGGGTAGGACACGCCTGGGTGAGGCCCGCCCATCTGCTGGGACAGGTTTTGGAACTGCTTACTCCTCTGCTGCTTTTGTGTGGTGAGTGTAGACGGTGGGAGACTTCCTCTGGGGGAGCCACAGCAGCACTTTGACATTGAACTCCTTCCCAAACTTCTGTCTGAGAGTTTTTGCAAAGGAAAGGAAAAAAAGAAATCTTCCTTCCAATCCATCAAAGCATCCTGGCTGGCTATGATATTCAGCACTGAGACCCAGATGATGATATTGTACCGAGCGGTATCACACCTTGTTTGCTAGGGGTTTTCTATTGTTGCTCTTCAACATGATAGACAGTAGAATTACGGTTGCTATGGAAACCTATCCATCGCCAATGCTGCCTGGATCTTAAAGACACAGAAAGCCTGCTTGGCTGTAGTCCATGGAGCTGATGTCATAAAGTGGAACAGAGCAAGGTGCATGCTGAATTAGAGTGGAGAGCCTGCCGCCCCCGCCGCCCTCCCTCCCTGCCCAGCCCCTCTGGTCTCCGCGTTTCTCCAGGCCCCCGAATAGCCCAACCTCTGGATTTCTCTCAAGAAAACGACCACACTGCTGTCTCCCATGCAGTTCTGTTGCTTTTGGAGGCTGCATTCTGCAGGTGTTAACTCAGGAGCTCGGGAGCTGTTGGCGTTGGTGTGGTTAATGAGCTCACGCCCAAACTCAAGGTCTGCCATTCAGGGTCCCTTCATCCGGGAGGGATACCAGCAGGAGGCCCCAGCATCGAAGCACATCGACCCTCGAGGCATTTCCAACTTCAGGGAAGCCCCAGCGGCCGGGCGGATCTGGGCTCTATCCTTGGATATCACGGCAGCTGCTTCCTGTCTGAGCTTGCCCACGGCTGCTGCATGCATTGTGTTGCGAAGCTGGGTCTCACTGCGCTCATTTCACAGCTTGTCTTGTGCCTGGGTTGCTGCATACTTGTAGGAGGCATGGCTGAGACTTACAGAACAAAGCACAGACTACCCTTAACGCAAAAATTGTCACCGCCTGAAACATGCTGGCGGTCCAGCTCCCTGCGAGGCAGCAGATGATGATTTATTTTTTATTTTTTTTGTTTCCCTTTTTTTTGAAGGTTTGTATTTAATGAATACAAATTTTCATATGTACAGCTTTTAGGACTATAGTGTTTCTTCCCCCCATTCCCACTCTCCTACCCCACTCCCATCCCACCTCCCACTCCCTCTCCCATTCCATTTTTCCATTAAGATTCATTTTTTAAAAGATTTATTTATTTATTTGAAAGTCAGAGTTACACAGAGAGAAGGAAAGGCAGAGAGAGAGAGAGAGAGAGAGAGGTCTTCCATCCGCTGGTTCACTCCCCAGTTGGCTGCAACCTCAGGAGCTGTGCTAATCCGATGCCAGGAGCCAGGAGCTTCTTCCTGGTCTCCCACGTGGGTGCAGGGGCCCAAGGACTTGGGCCATCTTCTACTTCTATCCCAGCAGAGAGCTGGATCAGAAGAGGAACAACCAGGACTAGAACCAGCGCCCATATGGGATGCTGGCACTTCAGGCCAGGGCGTTAACCCGCTGCGCCACAGCTCTGGCCCCAGGAGCTAGTTTCTATACTTTTAGCCACCTGTTTGGTCTTTCAGTGTTTCAGGCAACAACCTAAACAAGTTTATCAGCGACTGTGGACATTCAAGCCTTGGCTTGGGTGCCAGACAGCAGGGGCCAACATGCAGCTGGTCCACGTCACAGGTGCTCAAGGCAGAGTCAGGACAAAGGGCAAAGAGGAGGGGGTGGGCAGCCAAGGTCGAAGCTGTCATCGGTGCTGGGAGCTGTGCCCTGCAGCTGCAGGTGCACTCGCAGGCACGGGGGTTGTGATGGGTTCATAGGTTTCATCTGCAAGTCCCCAGTGCACCTGCTGCACGAGGCGAGGGCTCTGCTTCTTCCCTGGGAGTCACTGTGCAGGCTCAGCACTGGTTTGGCCAATGACGTGAGCAATCTCTGTGGCTTCCAAGTTAGGGGCATACAAACCTTCCCTTGGGATTTGGGGGCATTTGAACTTCGCGGTGCTGTGTGGGACTGTTGTGCTGGCACACTCACGGGGGGACCCATGGGTCAGCAGTCCCTGCTGAATGCCCAGCTGGTGGCCCGTGTCGACTGGCAGCCTTGTGAGGGAAGCACCATGGATGTCCAGCCCACTTGAACCTCCAGCTGTCTCTAACCCCTGCCAGCATGGGCCTGCGGTCAGCAAACGAGAACTGTCTAGCCAAACTCTACCTGAATGCCCAGGCCACAGAGTCTGTGAGCATAACACGGTTGCTGTGTTATACTGCCAGTGTCAGGGACTTTGTTAGACAGTGATAGTAAGTAGGACACAATTTCCAGGACCCTGGTGGCAATCCTATCTTTCCTTTGTAACCAAGAAAAGGCTGGTGGAGGTCAGTGTTGTGGTATAGCCAGTGGAGCCACCGCCTACAGTGGGTGCCATATGGGTCCCAGTTTGAGTCCTGGCTGCTCCACTTCCCATCCAGCTCCCTGCTAATGGCCTAGGAAAAGCAGCGGAGGATAGTGCAGGTGCTTGGGCCTCCACTACCCACATGGGAGACCCAGAAGAAGCTCCTGGCTCCTGGCTTCAGCCGGACCCAGCCCTCGTCTTTGCGGCCATTTGGGGAGTGAACCAGCAGATGGAAGATGTTTCTGTCTGCCTCTCCTTCTCTCTCTCTGTAACTCTGCCTTTCAAATAAACAGATAATTGTTTTTAAAAAAGAGGGAAAGTCCTGTTTTACTAATTTTTCTATTATACGATAATTAAATTTAGATTAAAAAATGTAAGAGCCTGATTCAGATGAGAACCCAGGAGTGTGGTCTGTGAACCGGAAACTCTTTGAAACAGCAAATCCTCTGAACTTTTAGCCTCAGAATACTTGGGGCTTTGAGATATCTCCTGCAGGAAAGGCCGTCAGTTTTGCACGCTGCAAAGCACTGTTGGGGTCGGGTCCTGAGGACCTCCGCCAGCATATGGGTTTCATTTTCGCTAAGCATACCGCTGGATTTAGAAATGAAGGGCCAAATCCTTAGGAAAATATTTAGAGTTTTACAAATATGTAGTATTAGTTTAAAGGAATTTTGAAGCCCCACGCTATTCCAGACACCAGATAAACCCAAACTCCTGTCGTATTTCTCCCTTTCCAGTTCAGCCCCCTAAAACTGATCCCTGAAAGCTGATGTATCACCCGAGTCTTGCAAAATAATCAGTCCCTCCTATGTCAGTGAGAGTAACTGATTTGAGATCAGGAGTAGTCAGTCTGATGGTTCTCCTGGCCCGTAAGTGTCAGCAGTGCCTCCCTGCAGCCCAGCCCGTGCCATGGCCCCACCTGCATTGCCCAACTGCCCCCCCCGCCCCACCCCTCACCACACTTTCCATGGTTTTGCTGCTCAGAACCAGCAGAGGCCAAAAGTAACCAATGTGGCAGGCTGCGTGCCCACAATGATATTAGCTCATCGTAAGGTCATTATAATAAAATTATCAGGGGCTGGCATTGTGGCTCAGAGGATTAAGCACTGCCTGCAACACTGGCATCCCATACTGAAGGGCTGCTTGGAGTCCTGGCTGCTTCACTGCTAATCCAGCTCCCTGCTGACATGCCTGGGAAAACAGCAGAAGGTCCCCGAGTTCCTGGACCCCTGCCACCCATGTGGGAGACCTGGATGGAGTTCCAGGCCCTTGACCTTGGCCTGGCCCATCCCTGGCCATGTGGCCATTTGGGGGCCATTGTGGCCATTTGGGGAGTGAACCAGAGGATCTCTCTCTCTCTCTCCCTCTCCCTCTCCCTCTCCCTCTCCCTCTCCCTCTCCCTTTCCCTCTCCCTCTCCCTTTCCCTCTCTGTTATTCTCTCTCTCTCTTTCTCTCTCTCTGACTCAGCCTCTCAAATAAGTAAATAAATATTTTTAAAAAATTTACTGAGGCTGACACTCCTACTCCCATCATGCACCAGAGGTCATGACAGTTGCAGGGAAGTGGGTGGTATTCAAGCCCTGCCCTAAATGAATATTTGATTAGATCCCACCCTAGACACCACCCCCTATGCCTCCAGATCCAATGAAGGAAGGGAGCTGAACCTCCCTCTTTTTTTTTTTTTTAAAGATTTTTATTTACTTATTTGACAGAGTTACAGACAGTGAGAGAGATAAACAGAGAGAAAAGTCTTCCTTCTGTTGGTTCACTCCCCAAATGGCTGCCACGGCTGGAGCTACGCCGATCCGAAGCCAGAAGCCAGATGCTTCGCCTGGTCTCCCATGCAGGTGCAGGGCCCAAGCACTTGGGCCATCCTCCACTGCCCTCTTGGGCCACAGCAGAGAGCTGGACTGGAAGAGGAGCAGCCGGGACAAGAACCTGGCGCCTATATGGGATACCGGTGCTGCAGGTGGAGGATTAACCAAGTGAGCCACGACACGAGCCCCTGAACCTCCCTCTTAAGCCTGCCCTTCCCCTGAGTGTGTACTTGTGCTTTGTATGAGAATAAATCTTAGTTCTCCTCTGACCTTCACCTGTGTCTCATCGTTGACTTCCTTCCTACATGAGACAAGAACCTGCACCCAGCCATTCCATGGCAATAGACTGTGTAGCTGGCTCCAGAAATGACTGTAAAAGTGGTCCTAAGAAAGACTCAACTGAAATGTGATCAATTTAGAGACCTTGTGTAGATAAATCTTCCCTACGGGTTCTTTTTTTCTTTTTTAAAGGTTTATTGATGTATTTGAAAGGTGGAGTTACAGAGAGGTAGAGGCAGAGAGAGAGAGAGAGAGAGAGAGAGAAGAGAGAGAGAGAGAGCAATTAGATCTACAGACTTGGCCATATTCATGTCAGTTGTTCATGGCTACAACATCCTGTGGGTGATGTTGCATGTTCAATTAACATTTCAAGGATTTGTTTCAGTTCATGACTCTGAAGACCAATCTTTAAGTTTGGTTGAGCTCAGTTGGGAAGCGCTTCTAGCCTCAGGTGGCCATTGTCGATCTTGGCTGGGCTCACTGGTGTGTCTCTAATCAGATGGTGGCTTGGCTGGGTAGCTGGTTTATGGTGCATTTAGCTTGGATGACTGGGGTGAGTGGAATCTTTCTCCATGTGTTACAGATTGAACAAGATTGGACTCTCTAACTCATGCAGACAAGTTTTTTCTTTTATTTGAAAGGCAGAATAACACAGAGAGGGAGAGACAGAGAGAGAAAGGGATTTTCCATCTGTTGGTTCACTTTTTTTTTTTTTTGACAGGCAGAGTGGACAGAGAGAGAGAGAGAGAGAGACAGAGAGAAAGGTCTTCCTTTGCCATTGGTTCACCCTCCAATGGCCGCCGTGGCTGGCACACTGCAGCCAGCGCACCACGCTGATCCGATGGCAGGAGCCAGGTGTTTTTCCTGGTCTCCCATGGGGTGCAGGGCCCAAGCACTTGGGCCATCCTCCACTGCACTCCCTGGCCACAGCAGAGAGCTGGCCTGGAAGAGGGGCAACCAGGACAGAATCCAGCGCCCCGACTGGGACTAGAACCCGGTGTGCCGGCGCTGCAAGGTGGAGGATTAGCCTAGTGAGCCGCGGCGCCGGCCCTGGTTCACTTTCTAAATGGCCACAACAGCTGGGGCTGGTCCAGTCTGAAGTCAGGAGCTTGGGACTCCGTCTGGGTCTTCCACACTGGGAGGCCTTAAGCACTTGAGCCATTCTCTGCTGCCTTCCTGGGCACGTAGCAGGAGCTGAACTGGAAGCAGAGTTGCAGGCTGTGGGTTAGCCTGCTGGGCTACAGTACTGGGGAATTTTTTGCACCGAAATAAACATATTTAGAAAGTTTTTTTGACAGGCAGAGTTAGACAGTGAGAGAGGGAGAGAAAGACAGAGAAAGGTCTTCCTTTCCGTTGGTTCACCCCCCCCCCCATTGGTCACTACAGACGGCACGCTGCACCCATCCAAAGCCAGGAGCCAGGTGCTTCTCCTGGTCTCCCATGGGGTACAGGGCCCAAGGACCTGGGCCATCCTCCACTGCACTCCCGGGCCACAGCAGAGAGCTGCACTGGAAGAGGAGCAACCGGGACGGAATCCAGCACGGATTAGAACCCAACCCGGACTAGAATCCAGACAGAACCTGGACAGAATCCAACCCGGACTAGAGCCCAGTGTTCCGGCTCCACAGGCGGAGGATTAGCCTACATATTTAGAAATGTGATGTATTTATTTTTATTTACTTGAAAAGGAGCGAGAAGGAGGGGGAGAGAGAGAGATTGAATGAGAATCTACTCTTTCACTCCCCAAATGCCTGCAACAGCGAGAGGTGGGCCAGGCTGAAGCCAGGGGCCGGGAGCTCCATCTGGGTCTGCAGTGTGGGTGGCAGGGACTGAACAACTGGAACCATCACCTGCTGCCTAGCAAGGTGTGCATTAGCGAGAATCTGTGGTTGGCAAGAGGGAGAGGGAGAAAGAGGGAGGGGGAGAGAGAAAAAGAGAGAAAGAGGTCTTCCATTCGCTTGTTCACTCCTCAGATGGCTGCAACAGCCGGAACTGGGCCAATCCGAAGCCAGGAGCTTCTTCCGGGTCTCCCTTGCAGGTGCAGGGGCCCAAGGACTTGGGCCATCTTCCACTGCTAGCAGAGAGCTGGATCGGAAGAGGAGCAGCTGGGACTCAAACCAGCACCCATATGGGATGCCGGCACTGCAGGCAGCAGTTTTACCTGCTACGCCACAGTGGCAACCCTCCCAAGCAGTGTCTTAACCACTGTGCAAAATGCATACTCCTACACTTTTATGTTAATTCCATTTATAATGAACTCTTTGTGCCCCCGTGTGTGTGTGTGTGTGTGTGTGTGTGTGTGTGTGTGTGTGTGTAGTTTGCTTTTGTATCTTAGCTATATAGAAACATCTAGTTGGCTCACTTGAAAATCTAGGAGGAAACAAAGCTTAGAGAGTACAGAATACCCTATGGCTCACGATGAGATAGAATAGTGCTACGTGCAATGAGCTTCCTTTATTACCACTCTAGAGGCTGGGGCTGCCGTTTGCCATGTGAGTCACACACAGTCATGCTTTGTATTGCACTGCTTTTTAATTTATTAGGGGTGTGAGCACTATTTTGGATGTTTGTGGGCCATGATAGCACATTTCAGCTATTTGAAGGGCTCTCGGGTGGTAAACTGTGTAGGGTTTCAGAAAAAGAATTTGGAATTGTAGATAAAAGCTCTAAAAACTACAGAAAACTGGCTTTGGTGCAGGCACGCCTTGAAAAGTTCTGGGATTATTGGTTATAATGATGCTATCCCCCACCTACTATGTGCCCTGGGGAACCAAAAGATTCCTGTGACTCACTGTATCGCGATACTTGCTTTATTGCAGAGGTCTTGCACGCTGGGAGACAGGAGGTGTGGCTCAAGCAGTTGGGTCCCTGCTACCCACGTGGGAGACCCAGACTGAGTTGGTGGGGGGGCTCCTGTCTTCAACCCGCCCAGCCCCAGCTAGGCGAGTATTTGGGAGTGAATCAATGGATGGAATATAGAACTGTCTGTCTGTCACTGTGCCTTTCAAATACAATGAGCAGGTAAAAATATGTTTCTAAAAGCTCCTCTGTGCCCGAGAGAGCGAGCGTTTGCACAGTGGGGCGCAGCCTTGTGTGATGCGTGCCACGCCCTGGTGTGCTCAGCACTTCCCCCGGCCCCTGAATGCACAAGACAATGAAGCCCTCCGGGAGGAGGCGGCCACAGGAAGAGGGAAGCCCTAGTCCCGGCTCTGGGCGGTTTTGAGGGTGAGAAGTCTACTTCCATTGTGTCAAGGCAGTAAAACCGTGGGGTTGGTCGGTTTATGGTGTCCTTGTCCGTGATCTGTTAAAAAAAAAAAAACTGGAATGTGACTTTCCCCTGAGATTCTGCATTGCCGGCTTGCTAACTCCCGTCTGTAGCTCAGAGATGCCTCATACCCTGCCCGTGCGAGCCCCAAGTCCTGGTCCCGCCGCAGAGGCCGAGGCTGCTCCCCGCCCCGTCGTCGGCAGGAGGCGCTGCAGCCCCAGGGATTGCCCTGAGAGTCCCAGCGCGGGGAAACGAGGACGCCGTTGGTTCATGTTTGTTTTTCAGGCGGAGAGAGAAAGCTGTGAGGAAAAATAAACAGTTTATCGGGCATTTCGACAAAGACACTTGAGGGGAAAGACAAGCTGTCGTTTCAAGGACAGGAAGAAAAAAAATCCCTGCATCTGTGCAAGCGTCAGACTCGTGAGAGCGCCTTGGGGGGGGGGGGGGGGGACGACTCAAAAAACCATGCAATGAGGACGGGAAGAAAAGCATGGGAGATAAAAGGAGATTAAGAAAACGGGGAACCATTGAAATCATCTGCAGGCGCGCGGCCTTGGGAGCGGGGAGTGCAGAGAGGCGGCGATCGGGAAACTGGAAACATCGGAAGTCTAATTGCGCTCCTTGGAGGATTCGGATGCCCGCGCCTGGGAGCCGCAGCTCCCGCCTAATTAGCCGCAGCTGCCCGGCCCGCGGCCCGCGCTGGTGCTGGAACTCAGTTCAGGAGTTTGCGCCTCCACCAAGTGCTGGAGCCTTGCATCCGACTGGCTTCCTTGCGGCCCCCAGGTCCGCCCCAGGAGAACGGGACAGCAGGGTCGGGGATTCGGTTGTAGTGGAGGGGCCCGGGCTGAGAGGAGCCGCGTTAGAGAAAAGCCTCTGTCGCGGTCAAGTGGCTGGCTCCTGGAGGTGCCGGCGGGCGGACCTGTTCCTGGGATTCGTGTGTTGCTCCCCACCTGGGCTGTACTTCCTGCACTTTTCATTACCATGCTTTTCTCAACAAGAATTTCTTTTCATTTGCCTTTTTAAAAATTTAAATAATTACTTTATTTATTTGAAAGACAGTTACAGAGAGAGGAGAGAGAGAGAGAGGTCTTCCATCTGCTTGTTCACTCCCCAAATGGCTGCAATGGCCAGAACTGGGCTGCTCTGAAGTCAGGAGCCAGGAGCTTCTTCCAGGTCTCCCAAGCAGGTGCAGGGGCCCAAGCACTTAGGCCATCTTCCACTGCTTTCCCAGGCCACAGCAGAGAGCTGGATCGGAAGAGGAACAGCTGGGATTCGAACCGGCACCCATATGGGATGCTGGCGCTGCAGGCTGGGGCTTTAACCCACTGTGCCATAGCACCAGCCCCTTGCTTTTGTGTATGAAGTCAAATGATAGCTTAGTTTTTAATTATGATCTGATTTTTAAAAAAATGTTATCCTTCCCTATTTATTTGAAAGGCAAAGAGACAGACACATTGAGAGAGACAGACAGGGATGTCCCACCCACTGTTCACTCCTCAAATACCTACAATAGCCAGGCTTGGGCCAGGCAGAAGCCAGGAGCCCAGAACTCATACCAGGGCTTCCCAAGTGGGTGGCGGGGACCCGATTACTTGAGCCATTGTTTGCTGCTTCCCAGGGTGCACACCAGCAGGAAACTAGACTTGGAAAGCTGCCGTGGGACTTGAACCTGGGCACTCTGACTTGGGATGTGGGTGTCCCAAGCGGCATCTTAGGGGCTGCGCCAGACGCCTGCCCTGTGGTGAGGTTCCCAGTGCAACCTCATTTCACTTAGTGAGTTCTTTCCTGGAGGGAGGCTTAATCAGAAGACATTGAAGGGACGTAAAACAATCCAGAAAACATGAAAGGCGGAGGGCTTGTTTAGATGGGCTGTTAGGACTTAGCCACGCTGTATGCAGTAATTGAGTTAAATCAATGCAATGGAAATGCTATTACATAAGTAGGTCTTTAGCACGCGTCTACATCACAGGACAGCTTCTCAAAAACACAGACAGCTGGGCCCCCTCCCAGAGTGTCTGATTCGACAGGCCTAGTTGTGCATTTCTAGCAAATTCTGGCTCCTGGTGATCTGGCGTGGTCTGGCGGCAGTGGCTTCGGGGCTCGCCCTCCTGCAGTTATGTGTGCTCAGAATCAGATGCTTGTTGAATGGAGGAGGGAGAGGAAGACAGAGTAGGCAGGTCCCATTTGGAAACCTGGTGCGTGCCTGGCCCCATTCTAGGTTCTCTTTTCTTAACTCTCCCCCATCTCTGTGACGGCACAAAGTAGGATTTACGCTCCCCACTCAACATATGTGGGAAGGTTCTGAAGCTAAACAGCCAGCAAGTGGCTGAGCTGGAATTTGGGCTGCAAGAAAACTGCAACAGAACATCCATCACAGCTGGGTTTATTGAATTCTGAACATTTCAGTTCCAACTCTTTATTGAATGACCCTCAAGCAAAACCCTTCATTTCTGGACCTGTTCCCTTTTTTGCAGTACGTAAGTAGCTGGTTTAAACATTAAGGCAAATGAAGTATGTGAGAGTGCCTAGGATAGTGTCTGGTGTGTGTTATGTGCCTATTCCAACTGAACTCTCTTTTCTTTGGAAATGCAAGCCAAGTACTGAATTCACGCTCATTTCAGAAATGAATGAGAAAGCTGTGAGTAGGACAGAGACTTCAAACTGTGGCTGTTCCAGGGAGTTTGAACACCTTAGTGGGGAGAAGGCAGCCTTCTGTTTGTCAGTCAACAAGACCAGCCTGAGCATTCTAGATCCCTCCAGAAGGTTCCACCAGTACAGTTGCCACATGTCACCCAACCCTGTGATGATTTGGTGGCTGTCTTGTACAGCCTGGACTCAGCAGTGTAGCTGGAAGGAACCATGCATACTCAGGTGGGTTATACAGGAGGTGCAATCTGCTGTTCTCTCCTTCTGCAATTTTGTCATCTTCCCACACATTCACTTGACAACCGTTCTTTTTTTTTCTTTCAAATTTTTATTTATCTAAGAAGCAGAGAGAGAGAGAGAAGAGCTCCCATCTGCTGGTTCATTCCCCAAATGCCCCAAAGGTTGGGCCAAGGCAGAAGCAAGGAGGTGGGAATGCAATCCAATTCTCCCACGTGGGTGGCCGGAGCCCAGCTAACTGAGGCATCGCTCCTGCTTCCCAGGGTCTACACTGGTAGCAGCCAGAGCCGGGAACTGAACCCAGATGGTCCAATGTGGGCATTACTGCTAAGCTGAATGCTCCCCCCCCTCCTGTTATTTTGGAATCTGTTTCTATCTTCTAATTTTTCTCCTGGGTCTGGGTCATGTTTTCCTGCTTCTTTGAGTGTCTAGTAATTTTTAAATTAGAGGTTGACATTATGAATGATATTTCGTTGAGGGTTTGGGTTTTGTTTGAATGGTGTGAAGTCTGTTTGGTGGGCAGTAAGCTTACATGCGGATCAGCTCCGTGCTGCTTAGGCTTGCTTTTCCGCTCTGTTGAGTGTGCTCCAGAGAACCTTTGTTCTGCTACTAAGGCGTGGTCCTTCCAGGGTCTCTCAGAACGCCCTGTATGCAGTGAGAGGGGACTCAGAACATTTCCCTAAATGGGCTCTGGGGAACTGTTCAGCTCCTGGTTATCTGCCTGTTGTCCATTTTTTTGCCTTCTTGGAGCTCTACCCTGGGTATGTGCAGAATAGCATTCAAAGACTGGCAGAGAACTATGGAAGTCAGCCTAGAAATTCCTCAGAACCTGAATATAACCCTACCATACAACCCAGTCATCCCACTCCTTGGAATTTACCCAAAGGAAATTAAATTGGCAAACAAAAAAGTGTTCTGCACGTTAATGTTTATTGCAGCTCAATTCACAATAGCTAAGACCTGGAATCAACAGTAGACTGGATAAAGAAATTATGGGACATGTACTCTATAGAATACTATACAGCAGTAAAAAACAAATGAAATCCGGTCATTTGCAACAAAATGGAGGAATCTGGAACACATCATGCTGAGTGAAATAAGCCAGTCCCAAAGGGACAAATATCATAGGTTCTTCCTGATCGGTGACAACTAACCAAGCACCAAAAAGGAAACCCATTGAAGTGAAATGGACACTATGAGAAATAGTGACTTGATCAGCCCTTGTCCTGTTGATGAACAACTTATTACTTTATCCCTGTTAGTAATTTTTTGTTCTACTTGATACTATTGGTTGAACTCTGTAATTAACACACAATTATTCTTAGGTGTTTAAATTTAACTGAAAAGTGCTCCTTGTTAAATCTAAGAGTGGGAATAAGAGAGGGAGGAGATGCACAGTTTGGGACATGTTCAATCGGACTTGCCCCAAATGGTAGAGTTAGAAACGTGCCAGGGGATTCCAAATCAATCCCATCAAGGTGGCATGTACCAATGCCATCTCACTAGTTAAAGTGATTGGTTTCAGTTCGTAATTGATCATAATGATAGGACAAAGAGTCAAAGGGATCACATAAACAAGACTAGTATCTGCTAATACTAACTGATAGAATTAAAAAGGAGAGAACAATCCAACATGGGAAGCGGGATACACAGCAGACTCATAGAATGGCAGATGTCCTAAAACACTCTCTGGCCTCAGAGTCAGCCCTTAAGGCATTCGGATCTAGCTAAAAAGCCCATGAGAGTATTTCAGGCATGGAAAGCCAAGACACTGTGGAAAAAAAAAATGACCTAAATGAAAGATCTCTGTGAGTGAGATCCCAGCGGAAAGAATGGGCCATCAAAGAAGGAGGTACCTTTCTCTGAAGGGAGGAGACAACTTCCACTTTGACTATGACCTTGTCTAAATATGATAAGAGTTGGTGAACTCAAAAGGCTTCCATAGCCTTGGCAGCTCATGACAAGAGCCTCAGGTGATTACTGACATCATAAATAAGAGTGTCAATTGTTAAATCAACAACAGGAGTCACTGTGCACTTACTCCCCATATAGGATCGCTGTCCTTAATGTGTTGTACTATGTGAATTAATGGTATAACTAGTACTCAAACAGTACTTTACACTCTGTGTTTCTGTGTGGGTGCAAACTGTTGAAATCTTTACTTAATATATAGTAAACTGATCTTCTGTTTATAAAGATAATTGAAAATGAATCTTGATGTGAATGGGATGGGAGAGGGAGTGGGAGATGAGAAGGTTGCAGGTGGGAGGGAAGTTATCGGAGTGGGGGAAGCCACTGTAATCCAAAAGCTGTACTTTGGAAATTTATATTCATTAAATCAAAGTTAAAAAAAAAAAAAAAAGACTGGCGGAGAACCTCAGGCAGATTTCTGGAGAATTTCCTCTGCACAGCTCCCTCCTCTCTGCACATCTGACCTATAAACTCCAGCTGCCTCCAGCCTCCCACCCGCTGCCATGAGTCAGGGTTTGCCAGAGAAACAGAGCCAATAGGAGATATGGGATTATAGAAAGGAGTATTTATTAAGGGAATTGGCTCATGCAATTATGGAGGCAGTGAAATCCAATGATGTGCTGTCCGCAAGCTGGAGAAGTGGAAAAGCCAAGCAGTGTAATTTAGCATGGGTCCAAAGACCTGCGAATCAGGGGAGGCATTGGTGTGACTCTCAGCCAGGGGATGGACATCCCAGCACAAGGAGAGCGAGAGCCAGCAAGCAGGAGAGGCATCCCTTCTCCCATCTTCTTGTCTATCCAAGTCCTCAGTGGACTGATGGATGCCTGCCCACCCTGGTGAGGGTGATCGGCTTTGCTTAACGCACTGGGTCTCATGCTGAGTGCTTCTGGAACACTCCCTACAGACACACCCAGAAATAAGGTTTTGCCAGCCATCTGGGTACCCCTTAACCCAGTCAAGTTGACTCAGCAATTTAACGGCCATGCTGCCCAACTGCCTATCTTCATCTCATCAGCTCAGCAAGCCTGCCTGGTTCTACCTGGGTTCCCTTCACCATGCCAAGGGCCAGACATTGCCTGCAGGCATGCTAGGTCTTAGTCCACCCGAACGAGGATGAACTGGGTCTGAAGAAAGGTAAGTGCGCCACTCGCCTGTTCCCCAGCCTCCCAATCCTGGAGATAGTCAGATGCAGCGGGGAGTCAAGTCAAGCAAGCAAGAACTCCGTTTATTGCATGTGTAGCAAAGCCTTTTAAAGCACAAGACCACAGGATTACTGGGGCAGGGCATAAGGACCAACCAATTACTTAAAAGGTCATTTTACAGGGTGACTTTTTACAGGACCAGCCATATGTCTGTACACTCATCATCAGTTGTCACCTCCCCTGATACTGCTCGGCCAATCAGTTTTGGTGGTAAACGACTTTGGGCACCGCCCACCTTACTTCCTTTGGGCACCATCTTTGAATTGCCACGTATGCCTAATTTCCCTGCAGGCGCCATCTTTGAATTGCCTCCTGTGCCTAATTTCCCCACACAGGCAGAAGCCAGGGCAGTTCCGGGGGGTGAGGGGTGGGGGCTGCCCTTGCTCGTTCCCCTTCTGCCGGGAAGCACAGTCCCACTCTGCTGGGGCCAGCGGCCCCCGTGTGTGGGTTTCTAGATGTTCAGAGTGGGAGGATATGCACACAGTCCTTTTCCTGCCTATTCTTAAACATTTTCTCACCCAGAGGGAATTTATGTTAAACCTGTCAAGTGTTGTTGTGAAATCATATTGGGATGTTGTTTAGTTTGCATTGAGGGTTTGTGAATTAATTTGCTAGAGAAATGATGTCTCCCCATTAGTCAGCCTTCCCATCCAAAGCATGGGTGTCTCTCTTTATTCAGGCCAACTCTTATGTTCTGGAATTAATTGTTATAGTTTTATTTGTGTCAGTCTTGTACATTTCTTTTCAAGTGTATTCTTGGGCATTTTATAAATGTAATTGCTAAAATGAATCGAATTTTAACAGTTATGATTTCTAGTTGTTTCTTAATAGAAGATAAAAGTGCTTGTCTATATATTGTTTTGTTCTTTATTTTTAAATCTGGGTAGTATACTGATTTACGGTTTTTTTTGTTTTTTGTTTTTTTTTTTTGGACAGGCAGAGTGGATAGTGAGAGAGAGAGAGAGAGAGAGAGACAGAGAGAAAGGTCTTCCTTTGCCATTGGTTCACCCTCCAATGGCCGCCGCGGCCAGCGCACCACGCTGATCCAAAGGCAGGAGCCAGGTGCTTCTCCTGGTCTCCCATGGGGTGCAGGGCCCAAGTAATTGGGCCATCCTCCACTGCACTCCCGGGCCACAGCAGAGAGCTGGCCTGGAAGGGGGGCAACCGGGACAGAATCTGGCACCCTGACCTGGACTAGAACCCGGTGTGCCGGCGCGGCAAGGTGGAGGATTAGCCTATTGAGCTGCTGCGCCAGCCACCTACAATGTTTTAAGGGGGGTGGTGGTGGTGAGAATGGGCTGCAGCCTGGTCAGCCTTGTAATGCAGAGTGAGACACTGGCCCCTCCTCTCTACTCCTTTTTCTCTTTTCAACCTCTTTTGTACCCAGTGCAGACTCTATGGCTTTCTTTTTCAGTTTGGCTTTTAGCTATCTCACCTTAGTTTACTATTTTATTTTTTATGCTTAATATTTATCTGAGAATCATCGTTCAAAAATTTTGTTTCAAGGGTGAAAGTTAGTCACATGTAAACAGTCAACTTTCCTTTTAAAACTTTGGCTGACCCATCATCATCTTGTTACATACAATTAGGATTTTTTAAAAAGACTTATTTATTTATTTGAAAGAGTTACATAGAGAGAGGAAAGGCAGAGAGAGAGAGAGAGAGAGAGAGAGAGAGAGGTCTTCCATCCGATGGTTCACTCCCCAGTTGGCCGCAACGACTGGAGCTGTGCTGATCCAGAGCCAGGAACCAGGAGCTTCTTCCAGGTCTCCCACGCAGGTACAGGAGTCCAAGGACTTGGGCCATCTTCCACTGCTTTCCCAGGCCACAGCAGAGAGCTGGATCGGAAGTGGAGCAGCCGAGTCTCTAACCGAGGCCCATATGGGATGCCAGTGCTTCAGGCCAGGGCTTTAACCCACTGTGCCACAGCATCGGCCCCCAGTTAGGATTTTTTAATGCCTTGCAGTAGGGGGGCTGCTGGGCCACCCCACTTTCCTTTGGACCTCTCTGGCCTATTTCCTGTCCTGGTATCAACTCCTTCATACTTATCAGGCAGGAGAAAACCCACATGCAATGATTTTGTAGACAAACACTTAATAAACAAAGTACATGACTCACATATGCCAACTTAGACTCTTTTCTCTTTTGTTCTATTCTCTCAAGCTTTCCGAATTGTTTTGTTTTCCCTTGCAGTTCTGAAATTTCCCTAGGATGTGGCCAAGGTGTGGGTTGTTTCCATTGTACCACATCAGCACCTCATGGCGGAGTCTTCAGAAAAAGTGGGTCTTTTCTCAGCTCTGAGAATTTTGTTTTTTAAATGTTCTAAAGCGCTCCTCTCTGTTCCCATTCTTCTCTTTTAAATTCCTAATTAGTTGACTGTTGGAAATGTTAGTTATGTTTCTTAATCTTTCTTGCATTCAATCGTTTTGTTCTTTGTGTTGGGTTCTGGGGGGATCCCTCAGTTTGATGTTTCAGCTGCTAATTCAAGCTGTGATGTTTCTGTAATGGAGTCTATTAAAATGTGAGTATAATTCGATACTTTCTGTGAAAAACTATTTTTGATGACTAATATCGAGCAGTTCTGAATGT
Organism: Sylvilagus floridanus; assembly: GCA_949820135.1. Classification (NCBI taxonomy): domain Eukaryota; kingdom Metazoa; phylum Chordata; class Mammalia; order Lagomorpha; family Leporidae; genus Sylvilagus; species Sylvilagus floridanus. The sequence continues at coordinate 167,046,741 of OX463244.1, forward strand.
AATGTTAATTCTATCCATTCGCGTTTCCCTTATTTCCTTGGGACTTTTTCTAGTTCTTATTTGAGACTTTTCTTTCACAGTGCTGATTTTCCTCAAATATTCGGGGACACCTGGTTGTCTGTACACTTTTGAGATTCACTCTGTACTGCAAGTGTGTTGATCCTAAAGCCAGTTACATGCAGGCTGCGTGGTGGGAGGCTGTTTTGGTGGCTGCGGTGGAGGGAACGAGAAGGGGGCTGGAATGGCTCTCGTGGCTCAGTGTGCTTTCGGACAGCCTCCAGCATATTTGGGCCATTTCTCGGGGGCTCTGCCTCTCTGGATCTCACCCTGTCCCCACCGGGGTCCTCCCTGGCTTCGCTCTGCTCTGCTCCTCGGCTCCCATAGGGGGAGGTGGGCTCTGCACGGCTCAGCTCGTTCAAAAGTGGATCCTTGTCTTGTTACCTTGATAATTGGCACAAGGCCTTCTTTTTTATTTAAGTGTGTGTCGAAGCTGAATAAGAACTCTCTCTGACAATTCTCCCTGTAGTGAACTTAGTGAACTTTTTATTTATTTTTGCAATGAAATATGCTATATATTTAGAAGGGCATATTTAATGTTTGGATATAGCCTTCAATATAAATAAATAAATATTCTGTATCCAAAACATATATTCTATAGCCACCATCCACTTTAAGAACTAGAACATTAGGCCAGTGCTGGGGTGTAGCCGGGTAAGGACGCTGGCATCCCGTATGGGTGCCAGTTTGTATCCTGTTGTTCACTTCTGATCCAGCTCCCTGCTAAGGCCTGGGAGAGCAGTGGAAAGATGACCCCAATGCTTTAACCCCTGCCACCCCCGTGAGAGACCCAGAAGAAGCTCCTGGCTCCTGGCTTCGGTCTGGCCCAGCCTTGTCTGTTGCAGCCATCTGGGGAGTGAACCAGGGGATGGAAACTCTCTCTGTCTGTCTCTCTGCCTCTTCTGAATTTCAAATAAATAAATGAATCTAGAAAAAACTAGTACATTACTGGTGTCTTTGAACTCATCTTTAATCCTGTATTTTCTGTTAATGATTCCTTTTCTCCCACTTAAATTTTTACTACATGATAATAGTTTACCAGACACAATACATTTTTATATGTTTATATTTTTAATATAATTATAAGTGTTTATGGTATGTTTCCCTATGATTTGCCTTTTTTTCTTCTCAAATTGCTTGCACTAGATTATAGAAGTATTATTCTCAAACAGCCAAGATAGGGAGTCTACGTAGGTACCCACTGACAGGTGGATAAATAAAGAAAATGGGCTATTATTTGGTGACACACAGAATGAAATCCTGCCATTTGTGGCAGTGTGGGAGTTCTGGAGGACATGGTGCTAAATGAAATAAGTTGGGGCTCAGAAAGACAAGTTCTCCCTCCTATGTGTAAGCTAAATAAGTTGATCCTACAGAAGTAGAGAGCAGGATAGTGGTCACTGGACACTGGGAAGCGTAGAAGAAATATAGAGATGTTGGTTATTGGGTCAAAAATTCAGTTAAATTGGAAACAGTTGTAGTGTTCTGAAGCAGCAGGTGACTAGAGTTAGGAATAATTTATTGTAGATTTTAAATCAGCTAGCAGAAAGGATTTTGAATGTTTTCAACACAAAGAAGTGATAAATGTTTGAGATGATGGACATTCTAATTACCCCGCAATGATCTGTTCATTACACGCTATATACATGTATCAGAATTACTCCTTCTACCCCAGAGTATGTATAATTATTATGTGTCAATTAAAAATAAAAAATGATGTGTGTAGCTATGAATTTGTCATTTTTACTATTATATAGATTTCTATCTTTTGAACACCATAATTTATCCTTTTTATCATTGATGGACATTTAGTTTATTTCTTTTTCCCTTTTTTGGCTTTTATTAACAGTGCTGTTGGGAGCACATATATGTGCATCTTGCATTTTGGTGCACAGGTGTGAGACTTTCTCTAGGGCAGAGACTCAGGAGAGACACTTAGAGGTCTCACTATACACAAAGCTTTGATCTTATTAATGTCCAGTGGTTTTCTAAAGTGATTGTACCAGTTTTTACTTGACCTGTAGTGTGGTATTGCAGAAGTTCCACACAGTGTCCAGCCCTGTTACTGCCATGCTTAAACACTTTGACCAGTTTTAATCGGCATTTTTGTGGTTACTGCTGAAGCTGAGCGACACGACATTCACTGGGCGTTTGGGTTTTCTCTTTGAAATTCTTATCTGTGTTTGTTGCCCATTTTTCTTTGGATGCTTTTCAAATTTTTATCGATTCTCATATGTTTTACAGATTCTGTGTATCGATTCATTGCCAGTTATATAAAATATCCTCAACTTGTTGCGTTATCGTGTCATTTTTTTTAACACCTCTCTGTTTTGAGTGGTAGTTCCCCATGGCTGTGGCTTCACCACAAATCTGATTCCTTCTTAACTTGAGAAAGTCTTTAAAATTTCTTACAACACGGGGCTGGCATGGTGGTGCAACCACTGCACTGCTGGCATCCCATACGAATGCTTGTTCCAGTCCCGGCTGCCCCACTTCTGATCAGCTCCCTGCTAATAAGCCTGGGAAAGCAGCAGAAGATGACCCATGTCCTTGGGCCTCTGCCACCCGTGTGGGAGACCTGGATGGAGTTTTGGGCTCCTGGCTTTCACTTGGCCCACTCCTGGCTGTTGAGGCCTTTGGGGGAAATGAACCAGTGGATGGAAGATCCCTCTCTCAGTCTCTCCCTCTCTTTCATAACTCTGCCTTACAAATAAATACAACTTTAATAAAAAAATTCTTATAATAATACTTTTTTGGTTAAAGTTGTTATATATTTTATTTTAAAATATTTTTCTGTCACATTATGTAGTTTAATTATTATTTATTTTCATTTATTTGAAAGACAAAGAAACTGACAGAGAGAAATCTTCTCCCCAGTGGTTAACTTTCCAAATGCCTGTTATAGCTGGGGCTGGGCCAGGCTGAAGCCAAGAGCCCAGAGCTCAATCCAGATCTTCCACATGGGTGACAGGGATCCAAGTACCTCGGTCACCTGCTGTCTCCCAGGGGGTGCATTATTACAAAACTGGCTTGGAGTGGAGGAGCCCGGCCTGGACCCGGGCACTCTGATATGAGTTGTGGATACCCCATGCAGTGTTGTAACCACTGAGCTACACACCTTCCCCTTTTCCTGTCATTAAGAAGGGATTTCAGGTGTAACAGAATGTAGTACATATTAGGATACTTCAAGAAATTCATGGAAAAGGGAATTAAAGGATGAACTTATTTTGAAGTCAGCTTTGTAGCATAGCCGGTTCAACCATCGCCTCCAAACCTGCCATCCTCTATGGGTGCTGGTTTGTGTCCCGGCTGCTCCACTTCCAATCCAGCTCCCTGCTAATCGCCTGGAAAAAGCAGCAGAAGGTGGCCCAAGTGCTAGGGTCCTTGCCGCCCATGTGCGAGACCTGGATGAAGTTTGAGATCTGTTGACCTGGCTGTTGTGGCCATCTGGGGAGTGAACCAGCAGGTGGAAGAACTCTCTCTCTATATATAGTTCTGACTTTCAAATAAATAAATCAATCTTAAGACAGATAAGCTTATTTTGGTATAAAATTTTGAAATCCACCTAAAAGTTTTTCATAATATGCATTTTTATGAGTTTTTGAAGACTTTGCGTATGCATGGATTTCTTTCTTTTTAAAATAGGATTTGAATGGATATTTATCCACAGAATTTTTTTAAAAAATTGTTTATTTGAAAGGCAGAGTTACAGGGAGGCAGAAGGAGAGAGAGAGAGAGAGAGAGAGAGAGAGAGGATTTTCCATCCGCTTGTTCACTCCCCAAATGGCCACAACATCTGGAGCTGGGCTAATCCAAAGCCAGGAGCCAGGAGCCTCCTCTGGGTCTCCCACTTGGGTGCAGGGGCCTAAGGACCTGGGCCATCTTCCACCGCTTTCCCAGGCCATAGCAGAGAGCTGGATTGGAAGAGATACAGCTGGGACTTGAACTGGCGCTCATATGGGATGCTGGTGCTACAGGCAGAAGCTTAACCTACTATGCCACAGTGCTGTGCCCCTCCCTTCATTCTTGTATAATTTCTGTATAACTCCTACACTATTTCCCTACTCCCCCGGGGAGCCAGGCCTCCCTCTATATCTCTGAGGTGCTGTGGGTATTGCTCTGTTACAGGAGATTTTGCGTCTCACTGTGATTGTTTGCTCATGTATTTGTTTTCCCCATCAGACCAAGAGAACTCCAAATTAAGTCTTGTTTGTCTTTGCATTCCTAGGTATTTTCATAGAGTGTGATCCAATATAAATATTGATTGAGCTGATGAATGAACAAATAATAATTGGGAATAACAATCCTTATGTTGTTTGGATATCCCATGTAGAGGTGTTGAAGATTGGACAAAGATTCACCGTCTTACCATGGTGAATTCATCCTGGTTTTTCTGAGGTTTTCCTAGCCTTTTTTTTGAAAGATTGATTTATTTATTTGAAAGGTAGAGTTACACAGAGAGAGGAGAGGCAGAGAAAGAGAGAGAGAGAAAGGTCTTCCATCTGATGGTTCACCCCTCAATAGCTTGGGTGGGTGTTGTTGTTCATTTGTCGCGCTGAAAGTGGTCTAAGATAGAGCTGTAGTGACTGGGAGGGACATTACACCCTGGACCCACACCCGGGAAAGGGAGGGAGTGAAGGGCTGCAACAGCTGGAGCTGTGCTGATCTGAAGCCAGGAGCCAGGAGCTTCTTCCTGGTCTCCCTTGCAGGTGCAGGGGCCCAAGCACTTAGGCCATCCTCTACTGCTTCCCCAGGCCATAGCAGAGAGCTGGATCAGAAGCGGAGCAGCCAGGGCTCAAACCAGTGCCCATATGGGATGCTGACACAGAAGGCAGCGGCTTTACCTGCTACACTACAGCGCCAGCCCCAACCACCTGCTGCTTTTAATCGAGGAGCTCACCCCTAGCTTCCCATTCTCCCTGGTCTTGCAGAGTCTGGAGCCTCTGCTGTGTGCTTCTACAGATGATAGCTCATTCTCTCCCTGCAGGGGTCAGGGACGGGCAGCAGCCTGAGGTCCAGCTGTCCCTCATGTACACTATCAGTCAAAACCATTGCTTTTCAGTAGGTGATGCACTGGGGACAGGCAAGGAGGACTCGTGGCCCCAGCTTCTGTTAGCAGACTCACTCAGCTCTCACCTTCTTCATGGATTGTGCCAGGTGAAGGTCACGGTCTCCCCTGGTGCTTCACACCCAGGGACTAACAGAGGCAGGACTCTCAAGGCCAGGTCAAGCCTGCCCTATCTGGGCCAGCTGGAATGGGCCAGCTTCTCTCCGGCCTTGCCATGGCCTTGGCTGAGGCTGTCTCTAGACTGGTGCCACAGGCTGGATTTCTCCTCTGCCTGGTCGTGTCTACACTCCCTCCCTTTCCCAGGTGTGGGTCCAGGGTGCTCTGCAATGTCCCTCCCAGTCACTACAGCTCCATCTCAGACCACTTTCCAGAGCGACAAATGACCAACAACACCCAGGCCCAAGAACTTTCTACCTTGGCTTGAGCCAAGGCAGTCCCAGCAGCCGTGCCAAAGGTCTCTCCTTGAAATACCAAATGGAAGGCACATCACCAAATCCACACGGTTGGACACCTGTCCACCCAGATTGAATGCCCTGGGCTGAGGTCGACTTAGTTAAAGATACTCATTCTTAGCCACGGAGGAGAAAGCACTTTATCAAAGAAGTGGAGTGGGCTTTGGAGTCAATTACCTGCATCTGAAGAATCCCCAGTGGGTCGTTTAAAGAACTGTGATCTTAGACTTTATTTTGCTGGTCTGAATTTCATTTTCTCATCTGTAAAATGTAAAAAGTAAACGCCCATCTTTTAGAGCTGTTGAGAAGGGTGGAGGAAATGCTTTATGAAGTTTTAAGAGTGATGCCTGGCACATAGTGTTGTTTTCCTATTTGGATCCTTTTTAAAATTTTTTTTATTATTTTTTAAAGTTTTATTTCTTTGAAAGGCAGAGTTAGAGAGAGAGAGAGAGGAGAGAGAAAGAGAGAGAGAGAGGGCGATACAAAGATAAAGTTCTTCCATCCGCTGGTTTACTCCCCAAATTAATCCGCAGCAGCCGGAGCCAGGCCAATCCAAAACCAGGAGCCAGGGGTTTCCTCCAGGCCTCCCATGTGGGTGCAGGGGCCCAAGCACTTGAGCCATCTTCTGCATTTCCAGGCACACCAGTAGGGAGTTGGTCGGATCCTTTTTAAAAAACAAGTTATGATTCCAGATTCTTCCTGAATCAAGTATAAGAAATAGGACAATGAGGGGCCAGAACTGTGGTACAGCAAGTTAAGCCGCTGCCTGCAGCGCTGGCATCCTGTGTGATGGCTGGTTTGCAAGTTCTTGCTGCTTCACTTCCTATCCAGCCCCTTGCTAATGAGCCTGGGAAAGCATCCAAGCCCTTGGGCCCCTGCACCCATGTGTGAGAGCTGGAAGAAGCTCCTGTCTCCTGGCTTCGGCCTGGCCAGGCTCTGGTCATTGTGGATATTTGGGGAATGAACCAGTGGATGGAAGACCTTTCTGTTTCTGTTAACTGTGTCTTTCAAATAAATAAAATAAATCTTAAAAAAAAAAAAAAAAAAACAGAAAGAAAGAAAAGGCCGGTGCCGCAGCTTACTTGGCTAATCCTCCGCCTGCGGCGCCGGCACCCTGGTTCTAGTCCTGGTCGGGGCGCAGGATTCTGTCCCGGTTGCCCCTCTTCCAGGCCAGCCCTCTGCTGTGGCCCGGGAGGGCAGTGGAGGTTGGCCCAAGTGCTTGGGCCCTGCACCCCATGGGAGACCAGGAAAAGCACCTGGCTCCTGGCTTCGGATCGGCACAGCGCACCAGCCTTAATGGCCATTTGGGGGGTGAACCAACGGAAGGAAGACCTTTCTCTCTCTCTCTCTCTCTCTCACGGTCTAACTCTGCCTGTCAAAAAAAAAAAAAAAACAAAAAAAGAAAAAGAAAAAGAAAAAATAAAAGATACAAGACAGTGTGTCATGTCTGGCTCCAAGTAGGTAGCATCACATTAAAAATGTTTGTGGGCCAATCTGTAGGACGATTCCTGGTGCTGTGTCACAGAACTCTTTGTCCTTACATGTTTTCACTTATTTAATTTTTCTCTTAAAACTTTTTTTTTTTTAAATTATACAAGTACTGAAAGAATATATTCAGATTATAATGTTTTCAAGCAGATAAAACTGAGTTATTCCTGACCATCTCAGAATCAGCATGGTTACCGGTTTGTATGTCTAAGGTTTAAAAAGGCATTTATGCGGGTGTAGTGGGTAAAGCCACTGCTTGCAGTGCTGGCATCCCATGTGGGTGCTGGTTCGAGTCCTGGCTGCCCCACTTTTGATCCAGCTCTCTGCTGTGGCCTGGGAAACAGTAGAAGATGACCCAAGGAGTGTGGGAGACCCGGAAGAAGCTCCTGGCTTCAGATTGACCCAGCTCCGGCCATTTTGACCATCTGGAGAGTGAACCAGGGGATGGAAGACCTCTCTGTCTCTGTCTCTGCCTCTCTGTAATTCTGACTTTCAAGTAAATAATATAATCTTTTTGAAAAATGCATTTACACAATACATGGACACAAATACACAGTTTTTGCTTTTACAAATATGGCATCAAAATGTGTATATGTTCTTCAAATTGCTCCAATCTCTCTCTCTCTCTCTTTTTTTCTTAAGGATTTAAGGAGCCAGGAGCTTCTTCCAAGTCCCCCACATGGGTGCAGGGGCCCCAGGACTTGGATGCTTCCCCAGGCACATTAGCAGGGTGCTGGATCAGAAGTGGAGCAGCTGGGACTCGAACCATTTGGGATGCCGGTGCAGTAGGCGGAGACTTAACCTGCTATACCATAGTGCCGGCACCTGCTTTATTCTCTTAACTCAACCTCATATTGAAGAAAAAAAAGAGCTCTATTTATTTATTTAGCTGTTTCCCCTAATGGTCACCTTAGTGGAGGCCGAGTTTTCCCAATCGCAGATGGAGCTCTGTCCAGCGTCTTTCTCCTGCCTCCTGTGGTTCTGTGTCGATGCTCTCTGCCGTGGATACTGAGTAATGGATCAAAAGACAGACACGCTCACATTTCGATAATGTTGCGCAATGGCCTCCCCGAGTCTGTCATCTCACTAGAGTGATGAGAATTGTGTCCCATCCTTGCCAGTGTTTGACGTAGAACTTTTCAAATGTTGCTGATCAAACAATCCTCAAATGCTTTCTCACTGTTCTTTAATTTCCTTATTACTGATCCCTGGTGAAGTTGAGTGCATTTTCCATGTTTATTGCTCATTTGTTTCCCTCTTCTATGAATTGTCCTTTTGTCATTTTATATCGGGTTGTTCGTTTATCTGTGGCAATGTTTGTGATTTTCTGGATATCAATCTTTTGTTAGAAACATTACAGTTTCTTTAGTCTGTGTCCTTTGAATTTCAACTGTGGTGTTTTTATAGTGTAGAAATTTTAAATCATGATGTGAAATTTGTAATATTTTACCTTCCAGATTTTATAATTTATCACAAAACTTGTCTAACTTTTTCATGGTAGTTTTTATACTTGAAATATTTAATCCATCTGGAATTTGTTTTTGTGAATGGTAGGAAACCCAGATACCTTTTTTCCAAATTGATAGTCAATTGCTATCAAAATTATTTATTGCATACTTCATTTTTTCCCAGTGATTCAATACATGAAGTTTAAAAAATTCCCTGTTACACAGATAGATCAGTTGAAGGCTTTTCTGTTTTGTGCCTTTTGTCTATTCTTCTAATGCTACATTGTTTAAATTACTAACAGCAAAATTCTCTATTCTTGGGCATTTTTAAAATTCAGATAAATTTTAAAATCAATGTGTCCTAGGCTATGAAAATCCTGTGCAGATCTGAGTAGAGCTTTGTTTGGATGTGTGATTTAGTTTGGGAGATGCGTTGGTCAGGAACCCAAGGACTTGCATGATCAGCGCTGCCTCCCAAGCTCAGCATTCACAGGAACCTGAAATTGAAAGCAGAGCCGTGACTCGAACCCAGGACCTCGACTTGGGTGCACCAAGCAGCCTTTTTTTCCCCTAAGATTTATTTATGTATTTGAAAGGCAGAGTTACAGAGAAGGAGAGGCAGAGGCAGAGAGAGAGAGAGAGAGCGCGCGCGCGCAAGAGAGCGAGCTTCACCCACTGGTTCATTCCCCAAACAGCTGCAATGGCTGGGACTGGGCCAGACTGAAGCCAAGAATCAGGAGCTTCTTGCAGGTCTCCCAAGCGGGTACAGGGGCCCAAGCACTTAGACCATCCTCTGCTGCCTTCCCAGGTGCACCAGCAAGGAGCTGAATAGGAAGTGGAGCAGCCAGGATTTGAACCCATGCCCAAATGGGATGCCAGGTGGTGGCTGCAGGTGGTGGCTTAACTCGCTATGCCATAGCGCTGGCTCCAGTCCCAAGTAGTCTTAACTGCTGCACTGAACACTCACATCTCTCTGTATTTAAAAAAGTTCCTGGCCTTGGCTAATCCACTTGGCTAATCCTCCGCCTGCTGCGCCGGTACACCCGGTTCTAGTTCTGGTTGGGGTGCGGGGTATTAGTCCTGGTTGCTCCTCTTCCAGTCCAGCTCTCTGCTGTGGCCCGGGAAGGCAGTGGAGGATGGCCCAAGTCCTTGGGCCCCTGCACCCGCATGGCAGACCAGGAGGAAGCATCTGGCTCCTGGCTTTGGATCAGTGGAGCGCACTGGCCACAGTGTGCCGGCCGTGGCGGCCACTTGGGGGGTGAACCAATGGAAAAGAAAGACCTTTCTCTCTGTTTCTCTCTCTCTCACTGTCTAGCTCTGCCTGTCAAAAAAAAAAAAGTTCCTGAAACCAGGAGCCCGGAACCCCATTTGGGTCTCCCATGTGGGTGCAGGGTTAAGTACTTGACCCATTTCCACTGTTTTCCCAGGCACATTAGCAGGGAGTTGGATTGGAAGCGGAGCAGCCAGGGCATGAACCGGCATCCATATGGGATACTGGTGTCATAGGCAGTGGCTTAACCCATTGTGCTACAATGCTGGTCCCTGTATTTAAATTAAAAAAAAAAAAAAGACATTTATTTATTGGAAAGGTAGAGTGACAGAGAGGGAGAAACAGAGAGAAAAAAATCTTCCATGTAGTAATTACCCTACAAATGGTCTCAACAGCTAGGCCTGGGTCAGGCTGAAGCCAGGAGCCAGGAGCTCCATCCTGGTCTCCCATGTGGTTGGCAGGGCCCCGAGCACTCGGGCCATCCTCTGTTGCTTTCCCAGGCATATTAGCAGGCAGCTGAATTGGAAGTGGAGCAGCCAGGAATCAAACTGGTGCTCATATGGGATGCCAGAGTTGCAGGCGGCAGCTTAACATGCAGCACCACAATGCCAGTCCCTCTCTTTTTAGTTCATGCTTGGTGTTTACGGTATTTCAATATGCATTATTATTAATGACGTTTTGTCTGTCTTATTAGTGGGTCTCTGAGTAAGACATGTAAAAGACTTGTTGAATCGGTTATGTTTCCTTTATCCCTATTCCTCCTAATGTCTTGGAAGTTAAATGCCCTGCTTCAGTTCTTCTAATAGTTACCTTTGCAAAAACAATGCTCTTTTTCTTTCTTTCTCCTTTGCAGAGAGAGCCCAGATGGTTCAGAATTATCTTTAGAACCGAGTACTCTGATGGCATGTACCCTGAACGACTGCAACAGGAGCGAGTGGATTCACAAGTCTTGGGAGCACTGCTTTGTGCTAGCTACCGAGTGAGCCGTGTGGACTTGGAAGACGGGTGAGAGACAGTAGTTTCTGCCCCTTGAGACTTGCGGCTTCATGAGAAGAGAGACAAATAATCACCACGTGGGAGAGGGATGATAGAGCTCAGGCAGAGTGATGGGAGGAAGTGGCATCAGGTGTGTCTCCTGTCATACCGGGGGCCCTGCCAATCACGCAGCCTGGTCTGCGTAGTCCCTCCCCACACTGGGCCTGTCACTCATTTCTTGCCAATAGAATATAACAGAAATGACATTGATTTGCCCTTTTTGTATATTTTAAAAATTTGTTTTCATTTTATTTGAAAGGGTAAAAAGGAGAGAGAGAGAGAGAGAGAGAGAGAGAGAAAGAGAGTTCTGTTTGCTGGTTTACTCCCCCAATACCCACAGTAACCAGAACTGGGCCACCCTGAAGCCAGGGAGGGACTCAATTCTGGATCTCCCATGTGGCTGGCAAGGACCCAAGTAGTTGAGCCATCACCTGCTGCCTCTGCATTCTAGGATAATTTCTTGGCTGTATGTTTATTTTACTCTCTCTCCTTGACCCCGCAAGGTTCCTAATTGCTTCATTTCTCAATGCTTCTTTTAAAAACTCTCTCTCTCTGTCATTAACTGTCTTTCCTTGGGTTTTCATTGTTTGTTGAGTTTGGTACCTGTTTCCTTATGTGAACTTTCTGCAAAAGTTAGAGCCTCATTGCTTCCACACTCCTCTGGCTGCCTGAGCTTTCCTGCAGGCCCCCTCTGTACAAGCTGTGACTGCTCTAGGGGAGAGAGGTGAGATGAGATGCCAGTGCCCAGTCATCTGGTGGCACAGCTCTGTGCTACGTCTGGGTGTCTCCACTGCCCCTGTGGGGTCCCTTTCATGCAAGAACCAACACCTCTGTTTCACTGTGCTTGGCACTGGTTGTGGGGTGAACCTCCTGGTTACCCTGTCTTGTTAGCCTCACCAGGAATTCCATCAGTTGCCCACCCCACTGTGCTCCTCCAGGCTCGGCCCTCTGCTGGCTGATTCCATCTCAGCAGAGTCCCTGTCTCGGGCATGACCTGGGCCGGGCCTTTCTCCTGGGATCTGATTGCATCTGCTTTCTGTCTTTGTTTCTCGAGTGTTCATCTTTAAGAAAAATGGGGATAAAAATATCACCTGGACTTGAATGCTGGCATGCCAGATCGGAAATTCTGGTTGTTTATTTCAGTCCAGAATTCAGACCTGCTAAGCTCATTTTGAAATTTGAGTGTAATAGGAATAAATGTGGGGCCTGAAAATCAGCTTTTTTTTTTTGACAGGCAGAGTTAGTGAGAGAGAGAGACAGAGAGAAAGGTCTTCCTTCCATTGGTTCACCACCTAAGTGGCAGCCACGCCAGCGCGTTGCGGCAGGTGCACTGCGCCGATCCGAAGCCACAAGCCAGGTGCTTCCTCCTGGTCTCCCATGGGGTGCAGGGCCCAAGCACTTGGGCCATCCTCCACTGCCTTCTTGGGCCAGAGCAGAGAGCTGGACTGGAAGAGGAGCTACCGGGACAGAACCAGCGCCCCGACTGGGACTAGAACCCGGTGTGCCAGTGCCGCAGGTGGAGGATTAGCCTAGTGAGCTGCGGCGCCGGCCTGAAAATTAGCTTTAAAAGAACAATTATACCAGCACAGTATGGAGAAAAACCCAGCTGGTAGCAGTTCATGAGAAAAAACCAAACAATCAAAAACCTAGAGCCTTGGGTTTATTACAGGCTTTCAAAGGTGCGATTCAGGCCTGTGGGAATCACTACTAAAAACGTCAAAGCAGCTGAGGTCCTGTTGTTAGGGTGAGACATCTTTTTTCCATGTTTACCAGCATCTGTTGGTCTTTTACTGAGAGCTGTGAGTCCTAATTGTGGACATGTTGACATTAAACCTTTCTATGTTGATTTATAAGAGACTCGTACGTGTGGTCCCTTTGGTGCCACATAGATTGTATGTTTTCCTCTTTTTGTTTATAGTAATTTTTGCCCATTTATGGTTCATGTTTGGACTTGTCGAATCTTTGAGTATTTTGTGTCCTATTTTACAAAGTCTTCCCCATTCCAGGGTTGTAAACAATCTTTCTTTCTTTCTCCTTCCCTCCCTCCCTGCAATCTCTCCCTCCCTTCCTTTATTTTTTTTAAAGATTATTTATTTATTTGACAATCAGAGTTACACACAGAGAGAAGGAGAGGCAGGGAGAGAGGTCTTCCATCCACTGGTTCACTCCCCAAGTGACCGCAATGGCTGGAGCTGCGCCGATCTGAAGCCAGGAGCCAGGAGCTTCTTCCGGGTCTTCCACATGGGTGCAGGGGCCCAAGGGCTTGGGCCATCTTCCACTGCTTTCCCAGGCCATAGCAGAGAGCTGGATTGGAAGTGGAGCAGCCAGGACTTGAACCAGTGCCCATATGGGATGCTGGCACCGTACGTGGTGGCTTTACCTGCTATGCCACAGTGCCGGCCCCTGTAAACGATCTTTCTATGTTTTCTTCTAGCCTGTTGAGTTTTCTTTTTAGATTTCAGTCTTCCATCCAGCTCACTTGTGTTTGTCCTGGCGTGGGGGCGAGGTCCTGCCTGTGTCCTTTCCCAGGTGGGTAGGAGCTGCTGCAGGTGCTGTGGGAAGGTTTGGGTCTGTCTTACCTGTGCTCTCATGAACTTCCTGCTCCTGTGCCGCCTTTGTCAGGGATCGGAAATAGGCTCGGGCCAGTCCTGGGAAATGGATGGGGAGGAATTTTATGGAAAAAGACAACAGAAAATTCATGTTGGATTGAAGTGAGTGATGGAAACTGCTCAAGTCTTTCCTTCGCTTGAAATAGACCGCAGTGGTCTTTCATGCCCTCAGTATGAGCCAGAGTTTCCCGGCTGGGTTCCAAGATCCTGTCTTATCTGGCCCCGCTGGCTCTGCAGCCTCGGCTTTCTGTGCCCCTCCCTGGCCTCCTGCTTCCCACTGGCACCGTGAGCGTGGTGAGGGCTGGGATTTCTGCGGTGCTTTGTTCTCTGCCAGACCTCCTGCACCTAGAACCGTGCCTGGCACCTTGTGGGTGCGCAGGAATGACGGTTGCAGAAACCACCTGGCAATTCTTGGAAAAGACACTCCCTCCTCCAGACTTCCACGGGAGTTCTTTGCTCTCCTCGGCACCGTCTCCTGACACTGGGCTGAGACAACACTCTTTGTCCCTTAGAACTCAACCAAGGTGCCACTTACCTTGGGGAAGCCCTCCCCATCTGGGCTCTCTTCCATGGTGCTTATCGTGTGTGTGTGTGTGTGTGTGAGTGTGTGTGTGTGTGTTTAAAGGCCTATTTATTCCTTTGAAAGGGAGAGTGATAGAGTTAGGGAAGGAAGGGGTGAGGAAAAGGGGAGGGGGAAGAGGGAGAGGGGGAGAGACATTCTCCATCTGCTGATTCACTCCCCAGATGCCCACAACAGCTGGCACTGGGCCATGCCAAAGCCTGAAGCTGGGTTGGCAGCAGAGGTGGGACTTGATCCCCGGCACTGCTGTATGGGATGCAGGTGTCCCAAGGGGTGGCTTACCCTGCTATGCCACACGCTCACCCCCGGCTGTGCTCTGAAGTGTTGTCTACTTGTGTGATGGAAAGCCGAGAGGGACTTTTTGATGAGAATGATCGTGGGGGCCCAAGCTGGGTTGAAAGCCTGGCGGCCTCTCACGGTGTCTCTTCACCCGAGGAGAGCTGCCTAACTTCCATCACACTTCCCCTTCTCCGGGAGGCGGCTTGGAAATGGTACTGCCAAGCTCTGTTTGAAGTCTTAAGTGAAGACGGGGAAGGGTTGAGGGGTTCATTTGAAGAACTCGGGTTCATGGCCTGGTGGTAAGGCTGTGGCCTTTCTTACCTTTCCCATGATTGCTCTCAGCCAAGTGGACATGCTGCTCCTAGAGTAACGTCCAGGAATTGGCAGCATCTACAAGGGTGGGAGCCTGGACTCCCAGAGGGGATGGCTCAAGGCAGGGCACTAGGATTTGGTGGTGAGCCTTGGGCCTACCAGAGCAGGGCTGAGAATTAAGAGAGACGGCCATGTGGGAGAGAAGCAGCTGGAGAGAATGTGGCTTTGGCTCACTGAATGGTCGAAAGGTTGCTCTGGGTCCTCTCCCGTGGCACCTGCTGGACACCTGCCCTCTAGGGAGCCAGGGGAAGCTGATCATGGGGGGCATCTCTCCGGAGGTCTCTGGCTATCAGGCTGCTGGACGAGGGGCAAGAGCTGGTGCAGCAGGACCCAGGTGCTTCTCTGGAAAAGCTACCCCTGCGGCAGGAGGCGGATGCTACAGCCCTCCGAGAGAGCAGAGCAGAACCAGAGCCAGGAAGCTGTTTAACTGAGTGTAAAGGTCAAATATACTCATAACCCGGGTAGTATCTCACATCCGGCGGAGCCAGGCTGGGGGGGGGGGGCTTATGTACGGAGAAGGCTGGGAAAGCAGAGACGAGGAAGAGACTTGGACCCCTTTAGGCTGGTGGCTGTGACTCTGCTGTGTTTTGGAAAAAACACGCCTGTTTTTAAGCCCGGTTTGATTAGGTGGCATTTGGCCCAAGTGGCTCGGTTTGGTGTGGTCTGGTCTCCTGGAGAGGAGCAGACAGTGGTCTTCCAGAATTGTATTTAACAAAGCAAACCCTTCCTCCTGCAGCCTCCGCAGCGCCCTCTACTGGCAAAATTTAGCATCTTGTCTATAGGCAAATATTTAAAGGGCGTGGTGGTTCATTTTCACAGAGCCCCAGTGAAGATACATATTGACACAAAGCAAAAGGGGCCTTAAGTATCCATCTGTCAGATTTTTCTTAAAAACCACTTCATTAAGGTGTAGTTAGCATACAAAGCTGTACATAGTCTATGGCTACAACGTTTGAGTACGGTGTTCAGAAGTTGTCTGTGCTTGGCTTACCCTCCGTCTGCACCAGGGTGGTGGAGAAGAGGTTGTCACTTCTTCAGATTTGAGCTATGCAGCTGCTTTGTCGGGTGGTGGCCTGCTACATACGTGCCTGCTCGGATACCTGGAATCCTTGCCACAGAGCTTAGGGAGGCCTGGACTCACCTTGAAACACATGGATGGGGGACATCAAAAAGTTCATGGATATATGGAATGAAAACAAGAATATTTATTTGGATGTGAACTTTTTGCAATCCATGCATAGGTCTCTCCCAATATGCATTTTCCGTGAAATTTTCAATTTATTTATTTATTTATTTGAGAGGCAGAGAGACAGAGACTCCTATTCGCTGTTCACGCTCCAAATGCCCCCTGTGACTGGGACTGGGAATGCAATCGGGTCTCCTCCGTGAGTGGCAGGAACCCCATTACTTGACCCATCGCTGCTGCCCTCTGGGGTCTGCATTAACAGGAAGCTGAGCCAGGAGTCTCAGCCAAATGCCCACCTGCCCATGAGTGTTTTGAAGAGCTCATGTATAGAACTGTATATATGCATGGAGGTAGCCTGCCATGAGTGTAAGAGGGAATCAACATTTAACCAGTCTCTGCTGGCTCATGAGAGCAAAACACACTGTCTTCGATCCTCTGACACAAAGAAAGTGAGTCTACTTTTCAAAGCAGGTTTTCTCCTCGGTGTTGTGTGGAGACAGAATGCATTCCTTTTCCAAAAACCTTGCAAAGGAAAGCCGGAGCCCTCTCCTCCTTTGCCCACTGCTCGCTGCACATAGAGTCTGTGGTGTGGAATTCTGCCGAATCAGCCTCACTTTCTAGCTCTCCTACAATCAGCGATGTTGGCTTGTTCTGAGGCCTCATTTTAATCTTCGTGGATTTCTGAAAAACTGAAGCTTTGCCCAGACTGAGACAAGCAACGTTCCCCCTTCAAACGTTCGTTTATTTCTTATTTTGGGTTGACTATTTCCAAACACAGACCATTTTCTGTGTCGCTTGTCCTCATATAAGAGCTTATAATTCTCTCACGGAGGGTTTTACGAAGAATGTCCATATGTCATCACTTTAGAAGAAATGTTGCAGCAGTGAGACACGAATGGGCTACATCCAAACCCTGTTGCTGTCGGCTAATTCGGCTTTTAAGATATAACTGTTGGAGGCTGTATGGCAGAGTGGCTGGGAGAGTAGGCTCTGCTGTAAAGCAGGCTGGAGCTGGAGCCCATTTTTGCTGACTGCTTTGCCTTGCATTCATCTTTCCTAAGTGGCTTATTCCCCCTGCGACTCAGTTTCATTACCGGAAAAAAGGACAAAATTGTTATCTCCTGGAGACGTTACTGATCCAGGTGGTAACCAGAGGGAAAGCTGAGTTTAAAGATTAAATATCTTTTTTTTTTAAAGATTTATTTATTTACTTGAAAGAGTTACACAGAGAGGAGAGGGAGAGGGAGAGGGAGAGGGAGAGAGAGAGAAAGGTCTTCCATCCGATGGTTCACTCCTCAATTGGCCACAATGGCCGGAGCTGTGCTGATCTGAAGCCAGGAGCCAGGAGCTTCTTCCAGGTCTCCCATGTGGGTGCAGGGGCCCAAGGAGTTGGACCGTCTTCTATTGCTTTCCCAGGCCATAGCAGAGAGCTGGATCGGAAGTGGAGCATCCGGGTCTCGAACCAGTGCCCATATGGGATGCTGGCAATGCAGGCGGCAGTTTTACTCGCTATGCCACAGCGCTGGCCCCCAAATTAAATATCTTTAAGCACCTTTTTTCTCCTCCCTGTGAAAAGTATCCTTGGTTTATTTTTGCCATTTAAAAATATTTAAAACAATTTAATTGATACCTAATGATTGCTTATATTGATGGGGTACAATACTTGTACCATTAGCATATCCATCACCTCAAACATTTGTCATTTCTTTATGCTGGGAGCATTCAACAATTTTCTCTACTGGGGCTGGTGTTGTGGCATAGTGGATTAAGCCACCGCTTGGGATGCTGGCCTTGCATAGCTGAGTGCTGTTCAAGTCCTGGCTGCTCCACTTCCAAACTAGCTTCCTGCTAATGCATCTGGGAAATCAGTGGATGATCGCTCAAGTATTTGAGCCCCTGCCACCCATGAGGAGACCTGGATGGAGCTCCTGGTTCCTGGCTTTGGCCTGGCTCTGCCAGCTGTTGTGGCTATCTGGGGAGTGAACCAGCAGGTGGATATTCTCTCTCTCTTTCAAATAAGTAACTACATAAATATATACCCAACACCCCCTCAATGTTTTCTACTAGCTATTTTGAAATATGCAATTAACTGTTGTCAACCATAGTTACTCTACAGAGAGACTGGGTATTGGAATTTATCCCTGCATCTGCTCTTTGTCTTTCTAGCCCCATTCTCCATCGCTCGTCTCTCTTCTCTGCCTGTGAGCTGAGTTCTAATCTCTCAGGCTGTGGTGGGGTTTAGCCAACGGGAAGAATGGGGAGATCTGCAGGGTGGAGGGGAGTGAGGACAGCTGTCCTTCCTCTCTCCTCTTTGGATCCCCGTAACTGCGGTCTCCCCTTGCCCCTCGTGGGTGGGCAGGGCACAGGCACCCCACTAATCCAGGCTACTTAGCGTGTCTTTGTTTCCCTTAAACCTCTCTGCATCTGTAGAAACAGTGCCTTTCTTGGACTCTGCTCAGCCATTTCTATTGAGGTGCCTGACTGGTACAAGGCTGCTCCCCACACTCCCTCCAGGATGCCTCAGAACAGTCTCACACCGAGGTCGGAGCTGGCTGCTGTCGCTTGCTGAGTGTGTAGCTCTGTTTGTTGTGGCCACCAGGTGTTGCTGCTGAAACAGGAGCAGCCTAGTGGCCCCTGCTGCTTCTAGCTTATTCTCTAGGGATGTAGGATGCATGCACCCCGTCCATGCCTGGTGCCTGCTGCTCCAGATCCTGGTGTGATTTCAGTCCTTGTCCATGGTGCACTCATTAGCCCTAGGCTGTCAGTTGTCCAAGGTCAAGGCTAACAGTTGGCATTCTACCTGCCTTAGTCTTTGGTCTTGCCTGTCAAGTGCACATCACTGACACAGGCTTGATCCCAATATAGTGGCTCAACTCATGGACCTTCTCTCTCTCTCTCTCTCTCTATCTCTCTCTTCCTCAAGCGTTGCCATTCACCCAATTGCAAGCCTGCAGGGTCAGTTGACTGTGTAGGCAATGACATTCCCAGCTTGTGCGGAACTGGCCTGCTCTCTGCTATGTGGCTCCATGGACCCCATGATTAGAACTGTGATTCAAGACAAATGATCTTCTGGTGATGTCATATATTTTATTTTATGCATTTAAAAAGAAAAGAGATCTGTAGGCTTCACATGACTGCCAAAGGGGCCATGGCACAAAAAATGATTACGAACCTACTCGTCTAGTTGCGCCTCGCCCTGAGGATGTGACGTGGGTATGTGAGTACCCACTCTGCAGGCTGGTTCACTGAAATGGTAAATGGAAAACACTAGGTGTCCCCCTTGCTTACCATGACTGCTTTTGGGCTGTCATCATCCTAGTATCATCTTATCAAAACCATAGAGGTTTTAGGTTCCCCACGTTATTCAAATCAATGATCTCCTAAATATCAGAAAAATGGGGGAAATCCCTCCCTTTTCCAATTTTCCCTGTAGTTTTGGATGATGTTTTCCAGCTATGATAGTACCATAGCACCCAGGATCATGATAGTTCATTTCTTCTTTTTCCAGTCCTGCCATACAAATCAACTCCCAGCTGCCATCTCCGCCTGGCTGACCAAGAGTCAAGTGTGTATGTGCTGGAAACTAAATTTGCAGGACACCCGCCCGTGGTAGTGGGTGACCCCGTTATTCTGTCTGGCATTCATTGGTGCCTGTTTGTGCCAGGCAAGACGCTTATAGATGAACCCCCTGACCTGGGTTTTATTTTTGTTCTCTACCCATCTGAATGAGAGTGCTACTTCAAGCCACAGTGATAGTCTAAAAAGTTGATAAAATACTTGTATATTCAGAAGACAATCAGTAGACTAGGAGAAAGAATGATTAGTTAACAAGCAAAGGAGATGAAGGAGAGGAGGGCGAATTCGTTTCAGTATGAGTTAGACAGAAGAAACATATTTTGAACCTTGAGTAAGTTTATTTTGGTCTGGTTAGAATTTTTAATGATGTTTTTAGAGTAATCATTCTGTTGAGTTTTATTTCCTAGAAGTTAAAGGGTGGAGTGAGTGATGTGTTATGAGTCAAGAAAATGGAAACCAAGTGTCGCTTGGACAGTGATATTTAATAAACTGCTTTTTGTTGCTCTAAACTGTGTGTGAAGTACAATTTTATGGTTGAATGAGAGACTGGTGGGGATTGATGGAAAATATTTGCGAAGCATTTTGTTCTTAGAACAAAATCTTTTTAATGGTAGAGAGAATAGCATTAATGTTCATCAGTGCAAGCGTTTGGTTTGGATCCAGTAACTTAATATTGGCCTAGGAATCCATCCATCTGCAGTAGCATTTACACTAGGAATATTAGGTCAAATGCACTTTTTAATAAACCAGGCAGCATCCAGAGGTGAGGAGGTACCACTTGGACTCTTGAGTATTCCCCGAGGAACCTTGGACACACTTAACCCAACCTTTCTCTACCACTCAAAGCATTGCCAGTGTGCATTACCCTTTGTGTGTGTCTGTGTGTGCCAAGTGGAGTGGCACGTGTGTGGACTTTGGCATGGGCAAGTTGGAGTCAAATGCCGCTTTTGCCTTTCACTGCTGTGTGATCCGAAGGGCTGTACTCGAGCGCCTGGGCCTTGGTTTGCTCATTTGTCCCCTGGGCATCACGATGGGCGCCTCACAGGCTTCTTGCATGTACTTGGCATGGAGTCAGCACTAGATAAAATGGCAGATGCTGTTTTGATTCTCTTTATCTGCTATTCCTCTACTTCTTTTTTGATGTTTAAGTGTTGCATTTCTAAAATGAATAGGCACTCTACGGGCCAGAATCTAGGTACACAGTTAGCTTAGAGTGAATAATTGTTGAGTAAAAGTAAATGAGTCCCTCCCTCTCTTGGGTGACCACCAACATGCAATCCCATGTCAACCTTTACGAGCCCACGGACTACCCCCATAGACACAGAGTCACTGCTGGGATGGGAGTACCATGAGTGCAGCAGTGTTTAGGGATGAAGATCTGGCTGCAGGTGTCTAGGTAAGAGGAGGTGAGGGAGCTGTAGGTGGGATGGAATCATCTTTCAGGAGTGTGGCTTAGCCTGGACAGTCGCCTCCCACCACGCTCCCATAGAGCACCTGGAAAGTGGCTCAGGCTCTTCAGTGTCTGACTAGCGAGTGGGTTCCAAGCAGGAAGTAGATGCCTATATTCAATGACTGTAATGAAGTGTTGATTTGAAGTTACAAGAGTGAAAACCCTCCGTGTTGGTGAAGATGTGTGACGAGGCATTCTCATGCCCTGTGTACAGGGATATACATCATGACAGCCTTATGGGAGCTTAGTCATGTGTCAATATGAATAGGTCACCTTCTCCAGAGACTCTACACTTAGGAGTGTATGCCAAACAAGCATCTGTACAAATGCAGAAGGATACAAAGATAAATGTATGTATTCCTCCTTATACAGAGAGACACATACATGCACATATAGGCCACATACATGCATGTGCCATGAATACATGTTTACTGTAATAACAGAGCAGTACCAAGCTTAAATTTTTAGCAAGGGAGGATCATTCAATAAATGATGGTTTGTTCATGTAACAGGATACTGTGAACTCATTCAAATGTTATTGTACCCCTGTACTTACTGGCATGTGATGCAATTTTGGCTGATAGAAATATTCAGCCATGTACTCAGCACGGTGAAAATACACAACTCTTTTAGAAAATTTATTCATTTTCATTTGGTTGGAAAGACAAAGAGAGAGACAGAGACTGACAGGGACAGATATTTCACCTGCTGGCTTACTCCCCGCCCAGAATTCAATCTAGTTCTTGGCAGGGACCAAGTATTTGAGCTATTGCTGCTGCCTCTCAGGTGTGCATTAGCAGGACACTGAGACTGGGATCAGAGCTGGAGCTGGAGCCCAGAAACAGGCATGGGCTGTGGGTGTCCCAAGTGGCATCTTAAGCTCCACACCAAATGCTCACCTCTCAATTTTTGTAAATTGTACATTTATTTACTTGGAAAGCAAAGTGACAGAGAGAGAGAGAGAGAGAGAGAGAGAGAGAGAGAGTGAGTGAGCGAGTGAGCAAGCGAACTTCTATTCACGAGTTCACTCTCCAAATGCCCACAACATCTGGGACGGTACTAGGCCAAAGCAGAAGTCAGGAACTCCACCTGGGTCTGCCGTGTGGGCCATCATCTGCTGCCTCCCAGAGGCATTAGCAGGAAGCTGGATCAGAAGCAGGGGCAGGACTCCGTTCCAGGCTCTCCGATGTGGGATACAGATATCCCAAACAGCAACTTAGCCTGCTGTGCCACAGTGCCTGCCAGTCAGTCTCTCTCTTTCTCTCTTTCATAACTCAATTTTATCTCAATTTTGAGCTCATCTTATCAAAATTCAGTCCCTGACATTTTTTTTTCCTCTCAAATGTTAGAGTGTTTTCTAAGAAATGTCAGATTTAGAGATGGTATATTCTTAGTTTCTTTCCCTACCTCTTCCCGGCCCCTTTCTCTGCAGGGATGCTGATGCACGATGTTAGCGTTAAGGAAAGGTGTTTGGTCATTGGCAGTTTTGTTCTCTTCCTCATCGTGTGTAGACCTGTGAAATTAGAAGACAAGGTATCAGTCTCTACAATATGCTGGTGGTATGGCCAGACCATAATGTAGACATTCCTATTCTCCTGGGAGGAAATGAAAGGTGGAAAGGAGTCAGCACTTCCAAGCATTTTTGAAACCCGGCAGCACAAATTCCATTAGGTTTTCTCCCCTGGGAATACTTCCCTGAAGGTGGGACTCCACCCTGTGAGATGACGAAGCCTGGCCTCTGGTCCCTGGCCTCTGGTCCCTGGCCTCCCCCGGACTTCTCAAGCCGAAGCAGGAGACCTGCAGCCTTGCCTCCTCTGGTTTCCACCCGTGGTGACCTTGCCTTCGAGGTCGCCCAGATCCGGGATGCAGCAGAGCCTCAGCGTGGACAGCAGTCACCGGAGGGGTTGTAGAAACCCAGCTTCGGTGGAGTAGGTCTGAGGTGGGCCCCACAGGTTACGTTTCTGAGCAGTTCCCAGACACTGTCGGTCCTGGGACCACACTTGGAGAACCACTGGAAGCAGGTCCTTGAGGACAGAGGAGGCAGGTGCAGAGACCCCCCCCCCCCCCCCCGACCTCTGCGGTCTGCGCTAGCCAAGCGCCCTCTCGGGTTTCCTTTTTCTGACGTTAGTCTCTGCGACAGGGTACCTCTCTAGGCTCTGCCTGATTCTTGATTTATCCTACACTCTGTATGATCTCAAAGGTAGATTACTGTGGAACTTGAGTTCTTGATGTTCAAATCCAAGCTGATGGTTTGAAATAATCTTCTCTTTCTCATCAAGCCTAGTTCTGAAATATCAAAAGTCTCACATCTCAAGAGTATTGTCTCTGCCAAAAATTTCAAAAGCCTGTTTAGAAACTTAAAAGCCAAGTTTTTTTTTTTTTTAAAGATTTATTTATTTATTTGAAAGGCAGAGTTACAGAGAGAGAGAGAAAAAGAGAGAGAGAGAGAGAGAGAGAGAGAGAGAGAGAGGTCTTCCATCTGCTGGTTCAGTCCCCAAATGATCACAATGGTCAGAGCTGAGCTGATCTGAATCCAGGAGCCTGGAGCTTCTTCTGGGTCTCTCATGCGGGTGCAGGGCCCAAGGACTTGGGCCATCCTCCACTGCTTTCTTAGGCCGTAGCAGAGAGCTGGATCAAACATGGGATGCCAGCACTGCAGATGGTAGTTTTACCCGCTATGCCACAGCACCCCCCTTTTTTTTGGCCCCACATACTTCTCATTTCTTGGGGTGAGAACACTAGTGATTTTCATGAGTACAGTGTGTTGTTATCTGCTATGGTGCCATGTTATACAACAGGTCTCTTGAACTTCCTTCTCCCATCTAATGAAGTTTCACATCCTTTGACTAACATCTCCCTAGCCTCCCTCTCTCCACTGCACCTCTCTCCCCTCTCTCCCCTGGTAACCACCGTTCCATTCTGTGCTTCTAGGAACTCAGCTTCTTAAGATTTCACATGCAAGTGAGACCATGCAGTATTGTCTTTCTGTACCTGGCTTATTATACTTAACATAATGTCCTCTGGGCTCATCCACGTGGGCACAAGTGACAGATCTCTTTCTTTCTTTTAAAGCTGAATAGGATTCCATTAAACGCACACACCATATTTTCTTTTTCTGTTCACTTGTTGGTGGACACCTAGTTTGATCCCATACCTTGGATATTGTGAGTGATACTGCAGCCGGTTTCATTTCCTTGGGTATGCACCCTGTGGTAGGATTTCCAGGTAGTAGTCCTCTTTTCTATTTTTTGAGGAACCTGCCTACCTTTTCCCATAAGTGGCTGTGCTAATTTACATTCTCAGCAACAGTGTGCAAGGGTTCCCCATTCTCCACGTTTTGCCGACGCTTGCTGTCTTCCATCTTTTTGATCATAGTTATTTTAAGAAGTGTGAGACGACAGTTCACTGTGGATTTTATTTGCATTTCTCTGATTAGTGATGTGGAGCAGTTCGTCATGTGACTGTTGGTGTGTCTGAGAAGTGACCACTCAGGTCATTTGCTCATTTGAAGCCAAGGTATTTGTTTTCTTGCTGTTATTTGAATTTCTCATATATTTTCTTTAATATTTTGAATATTAACCCCTTGTCAGGTATATGGTTTGCAAACATCTCCTCCCATGCTGTGGCTGTCTCTTCACTCTGTGGATGGCTTTGTTTTCCAATCACCTCCCAACACTGATCCATCAACAGGTGTTCCTGGCCCCATCTAAAAATACATCCTTAGTCTGACTACCATGGCCACTGATACAACCCAAGTCCACATCCTCATTGTTTGTTTTTATGCTTTTGTCTGGCTGCTTTAGTTCAACATAGCATCTAAGTGGCCCACCCAGCACTGCCCCCATCCCCCCTTCTTTCCTTCTGTTCTTTATGCTCCTCCCTGTTCTCTTGCTTCCTTTCACTCTTTCTCCTGTGCATCCGTTCCGCTGTATGAAAAGCCATGTCATATAGTTGTGATGGATAGAGCTCCTAAGATAATCCTTTCATGACATTTATTTAATTATTTAACATATACAGAGAGAGGGCTCCCACCTGCTGATTCATTCCCCAAATGCCAGTGATGGCTGGGGTTGTGGGTGGCCAGGACCTCACTCCTTGAGCCATCACCTCTTCCCAGGGACTGCACGGGGAGGGAGCTGGAGTCAAGAGTCGGAGTCAGAGCCGGGAATCAGAAGGACGTCCTGTGAGGTGGGACCCCAGTGCCTTAACCACCAGGCCCAGCACCGCTACGAGCATGCTTATACATGGGTTTTGGTGGACAAAGGCGCTACCTGTTCCTGAGTGGATACCAGCTGGAACATTATTGGGTCAGGAGATTCTTCCAAACGGTTTTCCAAAGTGTTTGTACGCATTTACACTCCCACCAGGAGTGTATGGGACATTCAGTTTTCCCACAGTTTCACTAAACCTCTTGGCAGTTTTAATTTTAATTTTCTGGTGAGTGCAGAGTGGTATCTTTTTGGATTGCTCAGCATCTTTTCATATATTTATTTTTTGGCTATCTTCCTTTGTGCCAGTTCAGTGATTTTTACTGTACTTTTAATTATTAGTATTTTACCTATTTCAGAATACAATAACATTCTGGACCACAGTCCTTGGTTAGATATGTACTGCAAGTATTTTCTCCCAGTCTGGATTGATTTTACTCCCTAATGATGTCTTTTTTTTTTTTTTTTTTGACAGGCAGAGTGGACAGTGAGAGAGAGAGACGGAGAGAAAGGTCTTCCTTTGTCGTTGGTTCACCCTCCAATGGCCGCCGCCACGGCTGGCGCGCTGTGGCTGGTGCACTGTGGACGGCGCACCGCGCTGATCAGAAGGCAGGAGCCAGGTGCTTCTCCTGGTCTCCCATGGGGTGCAGGGCCCAAGCACTTGGGCCATCCTCCACTGCACTCCCGGGCCACAGCAGAGACCTGGCCTGGAAGAGGGGCAACCGGGACAGAATCCAGCACCCTGACCAGGACTAGAACCTGGGGTGCCAGCACTGCAGGCGGAGGATTAGCCTATTGAGCTGCGGCACCGGCCCCTAATGATGTCTTTTGATAGATGAAATTTCTTACTGAAGTTTTATTGTTTGATTTTCAAAAATATCTCAAGCTTTTTTTTCTCTGTACTGTTTAAAAAATCTTTGTTACCCTAAGGTCATAAAAATATTTTCTTGTGGCTCCTCTGAAGCTTTGCCTGTTTGTTTTGCCTTTAAGTTCCCTGCACTTCTCAGCTTATGATTCATCTCAAATTAATTTTTATGTACTGTGTGATGTAGGGACCAGTCAAGATTCATTTTTGTAATTGGCATCCAAGTTGCTCCAGTCTCACTTGTAGCAAAGTCTACCTTTCCCCTGTTTCCATTTTCTTTCTTTTTTTTTTTTTTAAAGATTTATTTGAAAGTCAGAGTTACACAGAGAGAGGAGAGGCAGAGAGAGACAGAGGTCTTCCATCTGCTGGTTCACTCCCCAGATGGCGCAACGGCCGGAGCTGCGTTGATCTGAAGCCAGTGGCCAGGAGCCTCATCTGGGTCTCCCACATGGGTGCAGGGGCCCAAGGACTTGGACCATCTTCTACTGCTTTCTTAGGCCATAGCAGAGAGCTGGATCGGAAGTGGAGCAGCAGGGACTTGAACCGGAGCCCATATGGGATGCGTTTCAGGCCAGGGTGTTAACCCACTGCGCCACAGCACCGGCCCCTCCATTTTCTTTTAAAACGATGTATCTCATGTATCTGAAAGGCAGAGAAAGGGAGAGAGACAAAGGGGAGAAACAGAGAGAAAGAGGAGAGATGAGGAAAGGGGGAGGGAAACAGAGAGGGGAAGAGGGAGAGAGATATATAGTCTAATATAGTCTTCCATCTACTGGTTTGCTCTCCAGATGGCCACATCGGCCAGAGCTGGGCCAGGCTGAAGCCAGGAGCCAGGAGTTTCTTCCAGGTCTCCCACATGGGTAGCAGGGACCCACGCACCTGGGCCATCTTCTGCTGCTTTTTCTCAGGCTATTCTCAGGGAGCTGTATCTGAAGTGGAACAGCTGGAACACAAACCGGCACCCAAATGAGAGACTGACATTGCAGGTGGAGGCTCTACCCACTATCTCACAATGTCATCCCTAGAATGAACATCTTTAAATAAGCAAGTTCAATAAGACACGTGGTATTATATTTACACAAGGGTCAAAAAAACTAAGCACCATATACCTTCAGAATACGTGGGTGGTGAAAGCGTGGGATAGGCATGATTAGCATGAACGTCTGGGTGGTAAACCCTGGAGGGTGAGTTGGGGAAGGAAGAGATCAGGAAGGGGGAGACACAGGGTGGGATTGTTTTGTCTTGGAACCTGGGTTTTGGATGCACAGGGGCTCACTTTATTGTCAATTTTGGCAGAACGAGCCTACAGGGAGAGGGGAACGCATGTGGGGATGATGAGCCCAAGTTGCCTTCTCAGGAGAAGCCAATCAGCAAGCGAGGGCCCCGGGTCACAGGAAGGCTGTCTCATCGCGGAAGAGGGGGTGTCCTAAGGCTGGGAAGAAGCCACTGGCAGTAGAAACTGAAGAAGACAAGAACTGGAAGCAGGTAACAAGGAATGGAACTTGGGCTGCTGTGGGAGGAGCCAGACTTGGAAAGTAGTAGAGACGCTGACAGTGTGTGTGGGCACCACCCTTCATGTTAGCGAAGACTTGGAGGGCAGCGATATAAATTTCAAGCACAGAAATTTCTTAATCTAACATAGTCAAATTTATCATTTCCTCCTTTATAATGGCCAGTTTGGGTTTTTTTTTTTTTTGACAGGCAGAGTGGACAGTAAGAGAGACAGAGAAAAAGGTCTTCCTTTACCGTTGGTTCACCCCCCAATGGCCGCTGCAGCCGGCGCATTGCACTAATCCGAAGGCAGGAGCCAGGTGCTTCTCCTGGTCTCCTATGTGGGTGCAGGGCCCAAGCACTTGGGCCATCCTCCACTGCACTCCCTGGCCACAGCAGAGAGCTGGACTGGAAGAGGGGCAACTGGGACAGAATCCAGCACCCTGACCGGGACTAGAACCTGGGGTGCCAGCACTGCAGGCAGAGGATTAGCCTAGTGTGCCGTGGCACTGGCCAGTTTGGAGTCTTTAAAAAACTAGCTTTTTGGGTCCTGTGTTGTTCCATAGTGGGTTAAGCTGCCACCTGCAGTGCTGGTATCCCATATGGGTTCAAGTTTGAGTCCCAGCTGCTCTGCTTCTGATCCAGCTTTCTGCTAATGCACCTAGGAAAGCAGTAGAGGATGGTCCAAGTACTTGGGTCCCTGAACCCATGTGGGAGACCTAGAAGAAGCTCCTGGCTCCTGGCTTCAGCCTGGCCTAGCCCTGTCTGTTGCAACCATTTGAGGAGTGAACCAGTGGATGGAAGATTTCTCTCTCTCTCTCTCTCTTTCTTTTTCTCTCTCTGTAACTCTGCCTTTCAAATAAATAAAATGAATCTTAAAAAAAGAACGTAGCTTTTCACACCCAAGATCATAAATTGATTTTTCTATATTATTGTCTCTATGTTTTAGAGTGTTATCTTTGTTATTTAAGGCTAATTGAACCTGAATTGATTTTTGTGTATAGTGTTAGGTGGTGATTGCATTTCATTTTTTTCCATTTTAACTTGTTACCAATAATGTTAATTAACATAATCCATCCTTTCCTTACTCTCCAGTGTGGGTCTATTTCTAGTCCCCCTTCTATTCCATTGGTTTATGGTCTAATTCCTCCCATAAAAGATAAAGTCAGAGAAATTTGTATTACATTGACTTTAGGTTCATAAAGTATTTCTCATTCATTTGAATAATTATGTATAGATATATATGAAAGTTGACTTTTATTGGATACTTTTCATAACTCTATTGTGAAAATCATATGGCATTTCTTCTTCCATGTTTTGATATGGCCAGTGACATTATTTGATTTTCTATTGTTGAGCCAACTGAGCATCCTAGGCTACATCAAGTCTGGCCATTGTCAGTGGCCTTTCCTGCATGTGGTTAGACTTGAATGATTAATGTTTAACCCGGTGTTTTGGCATCTTCTTTCCTAACAGTGTCCCTTATTTGCTGTGCTTTCCAGCAGTGGGTATGCCACTCTTCAAAAGAGGATTGTGGGGCATGCCTTGTTTCTAGAAGTGTTTGTGTAAGTTTCCTGCGATCCATTCCTTGACATGTCATAGAAGTTTTCTGAGTCTGGTCTTTTTTTCCCTCATGGGACGTTCTGTTGTAAATAGGCTTACAGGGGGTCTTTCAGGGTTTCTAGTTCCTGTTGGGTCAGCTTTGATTAGTTTTATTTTGTTTTGAAATGTGCCTTTCATCTCAATTTTCACACTTACTGGCATGCAGTGGTTTGTAATGCCTGGATCTGGTGCATCCCCGCGGCCTCCATGGCTGAGTGTTCTGGGTCATTCCTGACATTGTTTGGTGGGCCGTCCCGACAGGTGTCTGTCTATTTTCATGTCTTTTCAAAGCACCAACTTTTAGCTTTGCTAAATTATCTTTGTTTTATGTATGTTTTCTTTCATATAAAGTCCTGCTCTTGTCTTTAGATTTTCCTTTCTTTATTCTTTGTTTTTGTTTTCCTGCCGCTCTTTCATACATTACACCTCTGTTCTTCATCCATCATGAAACAAGCCTTTCTCCATCGTCTTCTAATACAGCAGCGACAGCACTTAGGATAGCAAAGCAAAACGTCCCTGTGCGCACGGAGCTTACATGTTAGTGGCGTTTCAGTTAGAAGGTGACATGGGCTATGGGAGACCAGGAAGGGGAAGGAGTGGGGAGTCTGTGGGAGGTGGGGAGAGTGCAGGGCCTTGGGGACCTGGGGTGAAGCTGTGAGGGGAGGGAGAAGCATCCTACAGGAGGGGACAGCCCTGTCGTCAGTGAGGCAGAACTGGAGGAAGTGTGGGTAAAGGACATCACAGTTTTTTTTTTTAACCAAAAGCTTTTATTTAATAAAATTTTATTTAATAAATTTCATGACATCAAGTTTTATAAGCCAACATGTCACTGCCCTGGGCCCCAGTGAGGCTGGAATCCAGTGGAGTGGCGCTTGAGGAGTAACCAGTAATGAGCATCTCACATTTTCATTTGGATGTGAATCTTAATTTAAAAAAAATATTTATTTATTTGAGAGTCGGAGTTACAGAGAGACGGAAAGACAGAGGTCTTCCATCCACTGGTTCACTCCTCAAATGTCTGCAACTGCCAGACCTGGGCTGATTTGAAGCCGGGAGCCAGGATCTTTTTTGGGGTCTCCCATGCAAGAACAGGGGTCCAAACACTTGGACCACCTTCCACTGCTTTTCCAGATGCATTAGGGAGCTGGATCAGAAGTGGAGCAGCTGGGACTTGAACCAGTGCCCTTATGGGGTGCTGGTGTTGCAGGCAGTGGCTTAACCTGCTATACCACAACACTAGCCCATATTTTTTAGTTTTGGTTGTGAAAATACATGTTAAAAGTTATTAATGTCTAAGTTCTGTATTGCATCCCACAAGTTTTATTCTATTCTAAATTTGCATGCATAACTTACAAGAGTGTTTAACACATTTTCAACTCATTTTTTTTCTTGTTACTGCTTTCTCACTGAGCGGTATCAGTGTCACTGATGGAGACTGTGCCACTAAACCCTTTGACATGTAAGGCTGGCTTCATGCCCTGCCATCTGATCAATTTCCATAAATGTTGCATGTGTGCTTGAAAGCAATGTGTGTTTTCTATGTATTTAATACTCTTCACATGCTCAAAGTTCATGTCTGTTATTTATTCTCTTCAAATCTTCCGATTTCTGCCAGTCCACTTGATTTATGAATTACTTTGAGAGAAGTGTGTTCCTCCTTGTTTCACTGATAGAGTTTTGTAGGTCTCGCTCGGTTTCATCTTACCGAAAGATGGATACATGCTCAGGCTGCATGCGTGTGGCGTTGGGAGGGTGTGTTGTTGGGAGCACACAGCGTAGACTGATCTTCCTGATGGGATGAATGGTTTGTTATCAGGAGTGATTCCCTTTATCTCCAGGGGTGTTTTTGACTCTGGGGTCTACACTGTAGATTGTGTTTGTCTTGGCTTCTGTCATGTGTCTTGGCATATTTGCTAACTCAGGACTAACTTTAGGTTCTGTATGTATCCTGTTTGCACATCTAGATCCTCTCCCTACTCCTTCCCTTTCTTGTCAGGTGGTGGATCTCTGTGGACAGCAAGACCCATCCTCTTTCAGGGTCTGGCTTCCGGCTGGGGCTGGCCAATGAGGGGCCCCTTGCAGAATGCAGAACGAGGAGATGAGAGACTTGGGGGGATTTATCCGTCTGCTCCTCCCTGCAGTTCTGCAATTTCCTGCTTCCAGTGTCTGCTCCTTGCCCATGTTCTCATGGGTGCAGAGATAACGGCTTCCTGGTGCAGCCTGTTCCCCTGGGAACCCGTATCCCTGTCCCACCTCTCTCCAGCTGTACTTGGTCAGTGTGCTCTTTGTTTTCCGCTGGCCACTGTGAGTTGTGTTCCATTCTTTTACTTCCACCTGTCTGTGCCCTTATTTTTTTTTTTTTGTGCTTGTTTTAAATTACATATATATATATTAATTTATTTTAAAGTCAGAATTACAGAGAAAGGGAGAGATGGAGAGAGAGGGAGAGATGGAGAGAGAGAGAGAGAGAGAGAGAGAGAGAGAGAGAGAGAGAGAAAGAGAGATCCTCCATCTGCTGGTTCACTCCCCAGATGGCTACAGCATCTAGGGCTGGGCCAGGCCAAAGCCAGGAGACAAGCACTTCATCCGGGTCTCCCACGTGCTTTCAGGGGCCCAAGCACTTGGGCATCTTCCACTGCTTTCCCAGGTGCCTTAGCAGGGAGCTGGATTGGAAGTGGAGCTTCTGGGACTCAAACTGGTGCTCATATGGGATGCCAATACTGCAGGCAGTGGCTTAACCTGCTTTGGGCACAGTGCTGGCCCCAGCTTCTTTTCCATTTAGGTCACTGCCTCAACTGAAATATGAGAGCTCTTCAAAGAATTTGCAGGAAATATTTATTATGGAAAGAAATATGCATGGATTTCAACATTTTTTGCACCAAAATAAGCTTATTTTTAATTCAATTTTTCCATGAACAGTTTGGAGTACTCATATTTGTTACCTTTTCTGACACTTCTATAATAGCTACTTTATTTTTCCCTTAGTCTCCATGCCTTCTCCCAACCTCTGTTTTTACCCTGCCATCAAAGTATTTTTTCAGAAGAAAAGAAGATGGATCATATGACTGTCACACACAGAGTAAGGGGCATCTGGAATGCAAGGAACTTCACACACTGTAGATTGCTGCTGGGGTCTCGGCCACCCACAGCAAAATCTCCAGCCACGTCCTCTCCCCCCGGGGGTATTCTATACTTAGGCCACATTAGATTATCCATCATTTCTGAACTTTCTGTATGTATTGGCAGCTTCTTCCCTTTGCACGTGCTGTGATCCCACTTGGGCAGCCCCTAAAGCTCATGGTTAGGGCTAGGGTTGAGGCAAGTGTCCAGGTGTAGAATTTAAGGGGGCATCTGTCCTCAACATTGTGCAAGCGCTGTGGTTCTGCTCCAAGAACTGCTAATCCGGTAGTCAAGGCCGCACTCATACGTTGCCTGTGTCCTTAGCATAGTGGAAAGACTATGTGGTAACAACTGTTATCTTTCCAAATTTCTAGAGAGAGGATTTCGAATGTTTTCAACACAAAAAAATGACAAAAGCTCAACAGTTTGAAGTGATAGATATGCCACTTACTCCAATTATTAAACGTCACTTACATATATTGAAATATGGCACTCCAGGGGTCAGTGTTGTGGTGCAGTGGGTAAAGTTGCCACCTGCAGTGCTGGCATCCCATATAGGTGCTGCTTTGAGGACTGGTTGCTCCGCTTCAGATTTGGCTCCCTGCTAATGCACCTAGGAAAACAGTAGAGGATGGCCCAACTGCTTGGGCCCCTGCACCCACATGGGAGAGCCAGAAGAAGCTCCTGGCTCCTGGCTTCAGTCTGGCCCAGCCTTGGTTGTTGCAGTCATTATGGGAGTTAACTAGAAGATGGAAGGTTCTCTCTCTGTCTCTCTCTCTCTGTAATTCTGCCTTTCAAATAAATAAAAAAGTCTTAAAGAATAGAAATATGTTATCCCATAAATATGTTCAATAACTATGTGTTGATTAAAAATAAAAAATAGAATAAACTGCCTAGGAATAAATTTGAAAAAAGAGAAAGGGATTTAAGCTGTGCTGAATACCATAGCCAGGGGACAGGAACTGTTTGTGCACCACTGTAGCTTAGCATCCAGAACAGTACCTAGCACATAGCCTGTGTTTTACAACTATTTGGTGAAGACATGAATGAATGAGTAGATACTGAGCTTCCTGGTGGCAGAGAATAAGTCATGTTCTATTGCTGCCATATCATAAGTAAATCATATTAGACTTTTAAAACATTTTTGTTGAGTGAGTGAATGAAGTGACTGGCCTATTTAGTTCTATCCAGGAAATTTCTGAGTGAACCTTCCTCTTAAAACACACTTATGGGGCCGGTGCTGTGGTGCAGTAGGTTAAAGCCCTGGTCTGCAGTGCTGGCATCCCATATGGGCACCAGTTTGAGTCTCGGCCACTCCACCTCTGATCCAGCTCTCTGCTGTTGCCTGGGAAATCAGTGGAAGATGTCCCAAGTCCTTGGGCCCCTGTACCCATGTGGGAGACCTGGAAGAAGCTCCTGGCTCCTGGCTTTGGGTAGGTATAGCTGTATTCATTGCAGCCATCTGGAGAGTGAACCAGTGAATGGAAGACTCTCTCTCTGCCTCTGGCTCTCTATAACTCTGCCTTTCAAATAAATAAATAAATCTTTAAAAAAAAACCTCACTTGTTGCTTGTGTTGTGGTGCAGCTGGTTAAGCCACTGACTGCAGCATTGACTTCCCATATGGGCACCGGTTCAAGTCCCTGCTGCTCCACTTCTGATCCAGCTCACTGTTAACACACTTCGGAAAGCAGCAGCAGATGGCCCAAGTGCTTGGACCTTGCACCCACGTGGAATACCCAGAAGAAGCTCCTGGCTCTTGGCTAGTTTGGCCCAGCCCTGGCCATTGTAGTCATTTGGAGAGTGAACCAGCAGATGAAAGATCTCTCTCTCGCTCGCTCTCTCTCTCTCTGTTGCTGCTTCTCTCTCTGTAATCCTGACTTTCAAATAAATGAATAAAATCTTATAAACACCAACCCACACGTTGCCTGCTTGCTTCCAGTCTCCTCGTCCTGAGGTTTCCCCACAGGGTGTGGGTGCTGTTGGAGTGAGACTATGGGAACCTGTTGGCCTTCAAATCCCTGGAACCTTCTAACCCAGAGACTGATTCCATTTTCCTGAGGCCAGATCCAGGAATCCACATTTTTACAGAATCCTCATGTGGTTCTGGTAATTGATGAAGTTTAGGAGCCTAGACAGTATAGCACCAGCAATCTACTTGTGTTTTTCTAGTTATTCACATGAACTTCTTAAAAGATTTACCTATTTATTTGAAAGGCAGAGTTACAGAGAGGGAGAGGCAGAGGCAGAGACAGAGAGAGGTCTTCCAACTGCTGGTTCACTCCCCAAATGACAGCAACAGCCGGAGCTGGGCTGCTCCGAAGCTGGGATCCAGGGGCTTCTTCCAGGTCTCCCATGCGGCAGGGTCCAAGGGCTTGGGTCATCTTCTACTGCTTTCCTAGGCTTTCGCAGAGCTGGATCAGAAGTGAAGCATTTGTGGCACAGCAGGTTAAAGCCCTGGCCTGAAGTGCCGGCATCCCATATGGGCGCCAGTTCTAGTCCCGGCTGTTTCTCTTCCGATCCAGTTCTCTGCTGTGGCCTGGGAAGACAGTGAAAGATGGCCCAAGTCCTTGGGTCCCTGCACCCACGTGGAAGACCCGGAAGAAGCTCCTGGCTCCTGGCTTCAGATTGGCACAGCTCTGGTCGTTGCAACCATCTAGGGAGTGAACCATCAGATGGAAGACCTCTCTGTCTCTATCTCTCTCTGTAACTCTGTCTTTCAAATAAAAAAAAATAAAAATCTTAAAAAAAAAAAAAGTGGAGCAGCCAGGACTTGATCTGATGCCCATATGGGATTCCAGCACTGCAGGTGGTAGCTTTACCTGCTATGCCACAGTGCTGGCCCCCTCGTGTGAGTTTTTTAAGAATCGTGATTGTGGGGTTGGTGCTGTGACGTGGTGGGTAAAGCAGCTGCCTGCAGTCCCGGCATCCCATATAGACACTGGATCAAGTCCTGGCTGCTCCACTCCACTTCTGATCCATTCTCTGCTATGGCCTAGGAAAGCCACACCTAGGAAGATGGCCCGGGTGCTTGGGCCCCTGCACTGATGTGGGAGACCCGGAAGAAGCTCTTGGTTTCAGATTGGCTCAGGACCGGCCATTGTGGCCACTTGGGGAGTGAACCAGCATATGGAAGACACCCCCCCCCCCTTCTCTCTGTGGCTCTGCCTTTCAAATAAAAAATCTTTTTTTTCTTTTTTTTAAGAATAGTGACTGTGACATGGTATAACCAGGCAGTTAGTTAAAGTTCAGGAGAGTGGGAGTTCTTGTATACCTGCAGCGTGACCCGGTCCCTTTGACTGTTGATTTGATACGCTCACCTTCCCAGGGTGCATCTCTCGCATCTGGGACCAGAGGCCTGCTCCATTGTGTCTCCAGTTGGAATACCGCCTCTTTCCTTATATAAAGAAGTGGAAGACAGAAGATGGGAGGCCGCTCGCTCTCTCTGCCAGGACCCCGTCTGCAGGGCTGGAGACGCTGCTCCCATTCTACAGCGGAACACACTTGACCTATTGCTCTTGTTTGCACCTGGACGGCCTCCGATGGACCTGTCCCACTGTCCTGCTCTACCACTCCTGGACGGCTCTTCCCAATTACAGGTACTGTTTTTGGTTTTCCTTTCTCTCTGCTTTATGAGCAACACTTTAGCCCACTCCTGTTTGGTATTTCTCAGTGAGGGGCTTACGCATGAAAATGTGTTTATTCCGTCACTGCCAAAAACACTCTGTTCCGTTCGCACACGAGAGCAGTCACTGCTGTGTGTTTCTATCTACCGGAAGCAAGAACCTGGGTTAGGACTGTGTTGTGGCACCGCGGGTTAAGCCACTGCCTGTGGTGCCAGATCTCATATCTGAGTGCTGGTTCGAGTCCCACCTGCTCCACTTCCAATCTAGCTCTCTGCTAATGTGCCTGGAAAAGCAGTGGAGGATGGACCAAGCGGTTAGGCCCCTGAACCAGATGGAGTTCCTGGCTCCTGGCTTTGGCTCGGCCCAACCCTGACTGTTGCAGTCTTTTAGGGAGTGAACCAAGGGATGAAAGATCTCTTTGTCTCTGCCTCTCTCTGTCACTCTGCCTTTCAAATAAATAAATTTTTTTAAAGAACCTGTATTAAAAATTAATATATTTATTGCCCACATCGATCGCCATCAAGATTCCAGGATCATGAGTATTTTAAAAGTATCTCCAAAACTGAGTATTTTAAAAATACCTCCACTATCCTGAGAGTGTAGAGTTGGAGCATACGACATAACCACCAATGCAATATTTGTGGGGGTCACAGTGAATTTGTTTCATTTTCTAGAAGATTCCAACACCATCCCAGAGCTTATTGTTCTGAAAAGAATGACTGGAAGGTGTTGACCACTAAAGAAACCCAAAGGGAGGGAACCATCAAACTTAAATTCCTTCCAGTTTCTACAGGAGCTACCTTCCTCATCAGAGAATGGATTCTGAGAATAACCGGGCTAGCTGATGGAACGAAGGAGACACGTGCCTGTTTAGCGTTAGCCTCTCGCTGCTTCTCAGTCCTTCCAGACATGGGTCAGAGCGGTCCATTGTATGCATTTGGAAATAATGGGTGTCATGCAGGCAGTGTGTTCACAGACATTCAAAACAATCCGCTTCCTTGGAAGTAAACACCTAACCCAAACCATCAGGAATTCTCAGTGAGAGACAAAAATAGCTTCTGCGGTCCCCACTGCTCTTTAATTGCTATTTCTACCATTTCATTAGTCATCGTTTCTGCACAGTTCCCTCTGTGTCTTTATTTCAAATGTGACTCCAGACGACAGGCGGAGTCTGGGCGCTCCCCGGCGGGTGTGCACAGCCCTTCCCGCCCCGAGAAGCAGGAATTACATAACTTGTTTTCAATTGTGCAGACTGAGGGGGAGTCACATGTTGGGTTTGGGGCGCTTCCAGGAAATAATTTTGAAGTGTTTATCTGAAGTTTCTCCAGACTTTCTTGATCTGGAAGTTAGACAGGAAGCCTAGTAGAGAATTGAAAGAAACCAGGCTCTGGAGAGAGGGGTCTCTCAGGGCAGATGACCCAGCAAGGAGGGTTCTGGGCTGGGATGCCCCCAGGTTCACCCCAGGGAAGCAAAAGCTCTGGGACTCACGTGACTCAGGCACTACATTCATATTGATATTTACTACAATTTGCTGTTGTCTGTGGCTCCGGTTCCTGTTGCTGTGTAGCAGCTACCAGGTCATGCCGTGGTGTGCACCATTTGATTTTGCTCCATCTTATGGGTCAGCGGTCTGCCTAAGTGCCTGTGGCTTGGATTGATGAACAGAATGAGCAGGGTTAGTTAGGGTGGCTGAAATGAATTAAAAGAGTTGGCAACATAAAGAAAGTATAATTGGTTAATTGTTTCTTCTGCTACTTGGTTTCACAGTCTTCTGGCCACCATTGTAGCACAGTGGGTTAAGCTGTTGCTTACAATCCCGTAACAGAGCACTGGTTCAAGTCCTGGCTGCTCCACTTCTGATCCAGCTGTCTGCTAAAGCAGCGAAGCAGATGTTGGCCCTGGTACTTGGGCTCCCGCTACCCAAGTGGGAGACCAGGATGAAGTTCCTGGCTCCTGACTTCTCTCTCTCATTCTCTCTTTCAAACAAACAAAGGAATCTTTTAAAACCAAACCAAGCCAAACCAACCAACCAACCAACCACCAACAACAAAACAAACAAACAGACAAACAAACAAAAAAACCCAAAACTGAAATGTCTTCTGGTTACTTGTAGACAAAAAAGGCCTGGATTAGGGCTGCCAGATAAAATACAGGACATCCAGTTAACTCTGAATTTCAGATAAACAGCAATTTTTTTTAGTACAAATGTTCCATGTGACATTGGGACATACTTTATCTGAGTTCCCATTTAACCGGGCATCCTGTGTTTTATTGGCTAAGCCTGGCAACTTTAGCCTGAACTCTAGCCTCTGTAGGACTCAAGGAACTAAACTGTTTCTTCTTAAGATTTATTTGTCTGTATTCTCACAATGCCTGGCACAAAGTAGGAGCACAATCAAAAATTAATGTAAACCACTGAGATAAATGGGTCACTTGAAGACCATCTGAAATGTGAAACTGTAGCGGGTCCAAATGCTGCGTCCTAATTCACCATGATGAAAGATACTGAGTGTTTTACTTCTTCCACACATTGTCCTAGAAGCAGAGCCTTGTGCATCTTTTAGCCAAGCTGACTCAGAGGGAGGCTGGGAGATGCACTTTCCAGCCAAGCGCTTGCTGCAGCCCGGGGAGACTCATTCTGAATAGAAGGAGAGGGTGGCTGGGGAGGAGTCTCTGCCCCAACCCACTGCAGTGCTAATCAGGTCAGTGTTTGTGTAGTTATTCATGACTGCCCCTCACCATCCAGACTGCAAGCTCCATGAGGGTGGGGATAGGGAGCATCATTGACATTGTAATCCTCTTCTTAAAATAATCTAAAGTGCTTTTACCTTGTAATATTACCCGAGGAATAGAGGATTCTGCAACATTCATGTTGGAAGCTTACTCCTTTTCATGCCTCCAATTAAAAAAGTTGTATATATTGTACGAGGTGGGTGTTTGGCATAGCATTTAAGATGCGAGTTAAGGCACCCACATGCCCTATCCAAACACCTGGGGTTGAGCCCTGGCTCTGCTCCCAATTCCCGCTTCCTGCTATTGTAGATCATAACAGGCAGCAGGTTATGGCTCCAGGAGTTGAGTTCCTGCTACTCATGTGGGAGACTTGGATTGAGTTCCTAT
Organism: Sylvilagus floridanus; assembly: GCA_949820135.1. Lineage (NCBI taxonomy): Eukaryota > Metazoa > Chordata > Mammalia > Lagomorpha > Leporidae > Sylvilagus > Sylvilagus floridanus. The sequence goes on from OX463244.1 coordinate 167,085,642, forward strand.
TTTTAACTTCTCTCTCAACGCAGCTGGCTCTCCTTCGCATCTCATTGTGACTTCCTGCTGCTCATCTCCCTTTATTTTTTATTTGAAAGACAGAGATATAGAGAAAGAGACAGAGAAATAGTTTCTATTTGCAGGCTCTCTCCCCAAATGTCCATGACAGCTGGGGCTGGGCCAGGCCAAACCAGGAGCTTGGAACTCAGTTACAGTCTTCTACATGGGTGCAGAGACTCAAGTACTCGAGCCGTCACCTGCTACTTCCAGTGCTTGAATGTTCATTATCAAGAAACCAGGATTGGAAGTGGCGTTGGGGCTCGAACTTAGACACTCCAACATGGGATGTAGGTATCCCATTGGTCAACTTAACTGCTTCGTCAAATATTAGCTCCTCCTTGTGCTTATTGACCATTGGCCTTTCCCTGAGTACCAGTTCATTAGCTCCCACACTGACACCGTATACCAAGTCAGCTGTTTGCCTAACATCACAGGGCCCCTCCTCCTTTGCGGGCTTTGTTGGAGGAAGGCGTGAGGCTGCAGTCTGGGTGCCACAGTGGCCTGCTTTCTGAGGTCAAGGGGCTTGCTCTGTCCAGCATTCTTCCCTCAACGTGTAGGTGTCCTCGTTCATGATCTTTGGTGGTGTTTCCAAATATTTTGTAATTTCTGTAGCCATCATCAAGCTTCTTTCTGTCTTCTCACTGCAGTACCTGTAACTCCCCAGCATTAACTACTACTACATTTTCTTAAAGACAGGGAAATATTTTTTTATTTTTAAATTATTTGAAAGGTTATTATTATTGAAAGGTTACAGAGAGAAACAGAGATAGAAAAGTCTTTCATCTGCTGATTCACTCCCCAAATGGCCACAGTGGCTGGGCTGGGCCGGACCAAAACCAGGAGCCAAGAGCGTCTTCTGGGTCTCTCATGTGGGTGACAGGGACCCAAGTACTTAGGCCATCTTCTGCTGTTTTCCCAGACACATTAGCAAGCAGTTGGATTGGAAGTGGAGCAGCCGGGACTTGAACCGGTGTCCATATAGAATGTTGGCATTGCAGGTAATGGCTTAACCCACTATTCCAGAACACCCACTTCCAAGCAGGAGACTATTCTATTTCCTATCACTGGCCTCAGTGTCTCTGCAAGATTGCCAGTGAAATTCTACTCCCTATCTCTGGGACTTGAGAATTCCTCTCCCATACTGCCTCTGGGCTTACCCATGTGATTTACTTGGCCAATGAGATGATAGCAAATGTGATGTAAGCAAAGACTTGAAAAATGATTGCCCTCTTTTGCTGAAGGGACCCATGGGAAAAGCTTGATTGGACTGTTAGAGACACATAGTTCAGTGGACCTGTGGCGCCTTGGGACTGCCAACACCAACTGTTGTATGCATCTGCTTGGCCAAACTAGACTAGTCAGCACTTGCTGCTGCAGCCACTCAAGCGAGCCTTGGCAAGACCTTGGTGGAACTATCCACTGAGAGCAGTCTAAATTGCCAACTCTCTGCATTTTGTGTTAATAGGTTATTGTTGTCTTAAGTATTTATATGTTGGGGTGACTTGTTACACAGTAATAGGTAATTGATGTACTACTGTCTTAATTATCTGAAAGAATAACTCTGATCACGTTGTTTTTCTGCTTAGGCAACCATCTTGGTTTGCATGGGATCATCTTAGTTTATTTCTGTTGTCCTGGCATAGTAATTTTTTTTTTTACCATTTACTTTATTGTTTATGTTGCATATTCCAATGAATATGATGAACTCCTCTTTAAAAAGTAAGGCACATGAAAAGCCTGTGTAAGTTCTGTATTATTGGCTAATAAAAGCATTTTCACTGTAGAATTGGTGTAGTAATTAATAATGCCTTCCTGAGTTCTTAGAATTGCTAGTTAGGGTGCCAAATTATCTCTGGATGTCATCCTGCCTCTGCTCAAAATCATTCCTATTGCATGTTGTTGTCAACAGACTCTTTGACTTGGTATTCAAGAACCTCCCTGAGCTGATTTCTACCTATGTTTCTTTTTATTTTTTTTTTGACAGGCAGAGTGGACAGTGAGAGAGACAGAGAGAAAGGTCTTCCTTTTGCCATTGTTTCACCCTCTAATGGCCGCCGTGGCTGGTGCGCTGCAGCCGGCACACCGCGCTGATCCAAAGGCAGGAGCCAGGTGCTTCTCCTGGTCTCCCATCGGGTGCAGGGCCCAAGCACTTGGGCCATCCTCCACTGCACTCCCAGGCCACAGCAGAGAGCTGGCCTGGAAGAGGGGCAACCGGGACAGAATCTGGTGCCCCGACCGGGACTAGAACCCGGTGTGCCAGTGCCGCAAGGTGGAGGATTAGCCTAGTGAGCTGCAGTGCTGGCTCTCTACCTATGTTTCTTTCAAACAACATCTCTTCCTGCCCTCCGCCCCACCCCAACTTTCTGGTAAATTGGCCACAACTGTATCTCCCAAAGGTGACTTGCTCTTTCCATTCCTGCATCCAGACCCTTCCGTATGTTACTTCCTTCATTGCTACTGTCTTCACCCATCTTAAACCCCTGCTCAGTCTTTGAAGCTCCCTGCCAAGTCCTACCTTCGTGATGACTGTCTATTCCCCTCAACCGGACGTTGGGCAGCTATTCCATCTTTCACTCTTAGTTTCCTCTCCCAAGCTACCTATCGTGGCGGTGACAATGAACCTCATCTTAGAATAGCTTGGGCAGCTTATCCTCCCCTTAGGTAAGTTTCAATCAGCTTGGTTAGCATAACAGCAGCCATAGACAATGTGCAAATTGCCAGGTCCTGAGAGCAGGGATTGTATTTTTCCCATTTTATTTGCTACAGAGCCTAGTGTAGTGCCAGGAGTCCAGGGGGTGATCAATGTCTATTGAGTTACTTGACGTTTTGCGTGGACTGACACCAACACTGATTTCCATGCCTCTCAATACAGTCTTAGATTGAGTTTCTTAGAAACAGACACTGACATGGAAGCTGGTGCAGAAGGGTTGCTGTGGGCGAGGTACCAGAAAGAGATGAGGAGGGCTGGACTGGGTGAGGGAGCAGCTGATCTGTACAGGGCTGCCACCAGTCATTTGGGAGCACTGGAGCGGGACTGGGCCTTCCACGCTGTCTGCCTTTGATGCAAGGGAGCTTCTTAAGCCCGCATCTTAGACAGTGTAGTTCTGAGGACTCCTTTCAGAGTTCTTTAGTCTGCTTCTTCAACATCAGGGCAAGAGTGGCTCTCCCTACATAGATCAGCATGGCCAGCTCTGGGATTTCTCCCCTGACCATCTTTTGCAGCTTCTAATCTATTTTGGGTTGGAATGTATAATTTCCTATCTTCTTAGACTTTATCTAAATTAGAGGTTGGAAAACTTCTTATGTAAAGTCTTTGTGGGCCATATAGTTTCTGTTGCAGCTACTCAACTCTGCTGCAATGGCAACCATAGACAATATGTAAACAAAAGAGTGTAGCTTTGTTTCAATGAAACTTTATTTATAAAAACAGGTGACCACCCCTAGTTTGCTGACCCTTGGTCTATATTAAGACTAAAGGTGGACATGTTGTGTAGCAGTTAAGATGATGCGTGAGACACTCACTTTCCATATCAGGATGCCTGAGTTCACGTCCCAGCTAATTGCACACCCAGGGAGGCAGCCAATGATGGCTCAAGCACTTTGGTCCCTGCCATCCATCTGGGAGACCAAGATTAAGTTTCTGGCTCCTGGCTTTATCCTGGCCCAACCCTTGCTGTTGTGGGCATTAGGGGGAGTGAACTAGTAGATGGGAAGTCTCTGTCGGTCTACCTGTCTCATTCTGCTTTTCAATAATTAATTAAAAATTAAAAAAGAGTTATGACTAAATCAATTCTAAGTGATTAAAGACTTTCTCCATAAATAAAAGTTTGTGAAGTTTGTGCTTAAATTTTTGATTTCTCTGAGAATTTGGGGGGGGGGTTTCCTTCTGAAGTTCTGTCTTTGAACAGGTAAGGTTTCTGATGGAGTCACTTATCTCCAAAGAGTGTAATTCCCTAGTATGTTTTATATTTTGTGTTTCTGTATTTGTTTTGTAAGAATGTTTCAAAAAAACTCATTTTGCCAACATTTATTTCTAATTCACCTTAAGATTAGTGATAAAATGTATTTGCAACTGAATATGGAAAAAAGATTGCAATAATTTGTATCAAGGCAAGTGCTAAACTTTCTATTTTTAGTCTTTTGTGAAGGCTCAAAATTCTTTATATGTGAACATTCATAGTTGGAATACTTCTTAGGGAGCGGAAGTGCATTGTTTGATTAAATAATCCCAAGCTTCACATTTAATTACTCAAATGAAAGTTGTATGTGCTGAAATGGAAACAAGTGGTCACTTCCAGTGGCTTCCCTGATGGTAATGGGAAGAAAATGGTAGAGTTTAAGTGAACGTATGATCTACTTGTCTATAGGCAAATAGAACACTAATGGAAAAGGATCTTCACAATTATTCCCATCATATGGACAATAACATTAATGTTTAAAAATGAACAAGGCACAGCGTTTGGCTTGGTGGTTAAGAAACCACTGGGGGTGCTCATGTCCCATATCACAGTGCCTGGGTTTGAGTCCCAACGCTGCTGTTGATTCCAGCTTCCTGCTGATGCGGACCCTGGGAGGCACCAGGTGATGCTTCAAGTAGTTGACTTCCTGGCATCCATATAGAGACCTGGATCAAGTCACCAGCTCCTGGCTTTGGGGCTTCAACTTGGTCGAACCCCAGCACTGATGGGCATTTGGAGCATGAACCAGTGTGTGGAAGCTTTCTGTCTCTCTTTCTCAAATAAATAAATAAATAAATAGTTATTTTTTGAAAGGACAGAGTACCCACGAATGGCTCTCCACGAGTCCAATCCAACCTTTCTCCAGAAGAGCTGTTAAAGGAAAAACTGGTTTGGGACACACTAATTAATTAAAAACACCACCACCCAGTAACTTATCCTACATATGAGGCAACCGTGAAAGGCCACATAAGCAGTAATTTGATAGCCTTAAAGTCACTTTCCATTTTAGAACATCTGAGATGTCAGTGTCTGTGCAGCTTTGAGAAATAATTTCTAAGGGTTTTTGAGTTGTGCATCTTACTTTGTTTGATTTGATTGTGGAAAACCCAACTCTCTCTCTCCTCTTATAAAAGTTAATATGAATTCAGAAAGTTTGTTTGGGGAAATTGAGGTAAGCCATAAGGAAAAGATTCCAGGCTTTATTTCTCAGCATATTGAAGGAAATCATCGAGCAGGTTGTGTTTCTCAAAAGAGGCTGCCTACAGGAGCGATGCTTAAACTTAGTTGTCAGAAAACTTTTGCACTCTTAAAAATTGTTGAAAATTCCAAAGACTTTTTGTTGATATGGACTGTATCTGTCAATATGTACTGTATTTGAAATTCAAAAATTCAAATATTTTTGTAATAATTAATGAAAAAACCACAAACATGAACCTATTGCATATTAATATAAATATTATGTGCTGTGTGGAGTTCGGGATTAAATTTTTTGCTTCTCAGAGGAGTTGAGGGGCTTTCCTCTGAAATTCTTTGATTTAAAAAATCACTTATTTTGGCCGGCCGTGGCTCAACAGGCTAATCCTCCACCTTGCGGCGCCGGCACACCGGGTTCTAGTCCTGGTCGGGGCGCCGGATTCTGTCCCAGTTGCCCCTCTTCCAGGCCAGCTCTCTGCTGTGGCCCGGGAGTGCAGTGGAGGATGGCCCAAGTGCTTGGGCCCTGCACCCCATGGGAGACCAGGAAAAGCACCTGGCACCTGGCTCCTGCCATCGGATGAGCGCGGTGCGCCGGCCACAGTGCGCCAGCCGCGGCGGCCATTGGAGGGTGAACCAACGGCAAAGGAAGACCTTTCTCTCTGTCTCTCTCTCTCACTGTCCACTCTGCCTGTCCAAAAAAAAAAAAAAAAAAGAAAAAAGAAAAAAAATCACTTATTTTTATTTATTTGAAAGGCAGGAAAACAGAGAGGGAGAGTGTTGCCTTCCACGGGCTCACTCCCTAAATTTCCACGACAGCCAGGGCTGGGTCAGGCTGCAGTGAGGATCTTGGAACTCAATCCAAGTCTCCTGCATCGGTACAGGAACCCAAATACTTCAGTCAGCACATGCTGCCTCCCCGGGTGCACATCAGCAGAGAGCTGGACTTGAGAGCTGGGACTCTCACCCAAGCCCTCTGATGTGCAGCTTAGGTGTCACAAGGGTGTCTCAACCGCTGGGCCAAAGGCCCACCCCTCTCTGAAGTTCTGCCTGTGGGGAACCTCAGGCCAGGCCGGCCACCTGTGGGGACTTCCTCCTTGCAATCTGCCTTAACCTGCTGAGCATAACAAAGTCAAGGAAGTACTGACCCTAAGACATGCAAGAGATACACCTTCAACCTGAGGATATGCATGCCCTTTGATCTGATCAATGGACTGCTAGCCTGGGAATGGATAAGAGACTGGGATAGGGGCGGGAAGGGGGGCAGCTTCTTCAGTCTTTCTCCTTCTTTCTCTCGGCTGCTTCTCTTCTCTTTCTTCTCTTTCTCTTTCACTCCTTTTCTTCTGCTATCACTAAAAATAAAAGTTCCTTGAGAACCGACCAACAGCGGTTGTGTCGTGACTCCGTTGGGTTGGACTCTTGCTGGCGAGGGTTCAACACTGCCGTTGTTCTGAATAATGATTCTTGATTAAGTCTAAAGAAAGGATGTTATTTTCATATATATGTATTTGTATGTATATATTATATGAAAAGTGACTTTTCCCCCACAAAACAAGCAGTGAGAATAATGTCATTGTTTTATATTTTTGCAAATCTCTGCAGTTTCTTAAAAATATTTTTAAATTTATTTATTTGACAGGCAGAGTTAGACAGTGAGAGAGACAGAGAGAAAGGTCTTCCTTCCGTTGGTTCACCCCCAAAATGGCTACTAGGGCCAGCACTGCGTCGATCCAAAGGCAGGAGCCAGGTGCCTCTCCTGGTCTCCCATGCGGGTGCAGGGCCTAAGGACCTGGGCCATCCTCCACTGCACTCCCAGGCCACAGCAGAGAGCTGGACTGGAAGAAGAGCAACCGGGACTAGAACCCAGTGCCCATGTGGGATGCCGGCGCTGCGGGTGGAGGATTAGCTAAGTGAGCCAGGGCGCCAGGTTCTCTGCATTCATTTTTTTAAAAAAGATTTATTTTCTTATTTGAAAGTGGGGGAGACAGGGAGAGACGTTTTCCATTCCCTGGTTCACCCTCCAAACACCTGCAACAGCCTGGGCTGGGCCAGGCTGAAGTGAGAAGCTAGGAACTTCATCTGGGTCTCCTAGATGGGCTGCAGGGACTAATGTATTGGGCCATCATCCACTGCCTCCCAGGTGCATTAGCAGGGAGCTGGATTGAGAGCAGAGGCGAACTTGATCCCAGACACTCCCATATGGCATGCAAGCATCCCAGGAGGAGGCTTGCCCATAGCACCACAGTACCAACCCTGCTGCAGTGTTTTACTGAAAGGCAGACAGCTGGATTCTATAGCTGTTTCTGCCTCAAAAATGTGATATTACATGTCATGTAGTCTGGAAAACTCTACTGTTCCTGAGAGAATGAAGGGGAAAAGACAGGAATGGTTTAGTATTTTTATGAAAATAGTTGTGATTTTGTGGACCCCTGAAAGGATCTTGGGGACCCACAGGGGTCTTGGACCACACTTTATGAACTGTTGGTTCAGAGGTTCTGCTGAGATCCAGTGTTGCATGCCATTTATCACAGGTGTGTGCCTTCCAGGCTGAATCTTATTTTATATACAATCTCAACATCATGTTTATTTCTGGTTCCCTAGTAGACTGAAAGCTATGGGCTGAAGTCTGACATCCCAAGAGTTGAGAAGTGACAGGTGACAGCAAAGGAGACAGAAATAGTATAGAAATAGGTACAAACTCCACAAGCATTCTGTATAAAGGAGGCAGAAAAATTATATCATTTTACTTTTTAATTTTCTCAAAGATTTATTTATTTGAAATGCAGAGTTACAGAGAAGGAGAGAGAGAGAGAGAGAGAGAGAGAGAGAGAGAGAGAGAGAGTCTTTCATCCGCTGGTTCACTCTCCAGATGGCCACAATTGTCAGAGCCATGCCGATCAGAAACCAAGAGCCAGGAGCTTCTTCTAGATCTCCCACATGGATGCAGGGGCCCAAGGACTTGGGCCATCTTCTGCTGCTTTCCCAGGCCACAGCAGAGAGTTGGACTGGAAGTGGAGTAGCTGGGACTCAAACTGGCACCCATATGGGCTACCAACACTGCAGGTGGCGGCTTTACCCACTATGCCTCAGTGCCGAGCCCAAAATTTTATCATTTTAGACAAACTGAAGAGACAAGATTGCTTACTGAAGAACCCTTCTGAGCCTTTGTGGGTCATACTTTTTGGGTCTGGGTCCCCATGTCCTCCCAGCGGGAAGTGCTGGGTGCAGACACAGTTGCCTGTCCCAGCTGGTGATCCAGAATCCCCCAGAGAGGGTGGCGTGGGACCTTAGACAGTTGTCTCAATCGTTACAAGATGGCGTGGTTCTTCCCTATAAAAGGACGAGTAGTGAAGTCCAGAGGCACCTCCTGTCGCACATCGTCACGTTGGGGGTTTGAAGGTGGGGGTTGAGTGAACAATACAGGTGCATTTTTCGGCTTCTCTGCCTCTGGGTTCTGCAGCCTGCACTAAGCAATATCACTTTGGAGCCTTCTGTTCCAATCCAAGGGGATTGAAATTTCGAGCAGGTGGGGCTGGGGAGCCAAAGCCATATTTAACGGACTTCCACTTTACGTGGAACCCTCCTTCTTCAGGGGCCCAGGATAAATAAAGTGCAGTCCTGTGTTCTGTCACTCAGCTAGGGTAGACCACCTCAAATGCTAATTACACCAGGAGTCCTTCACAGTGTAATATCTGAACAGTTCTTTCCCCAGGGTCTCCCACTTATCTGGAAGTTAGCAAATGAGGTACAAGGAATCAGAGGCTCAGACACTTATAGTTGGTATTTAAGGAAACTCTGAAACATTTTCAAAGTAAGAACATGTTTGGCTCCGAGGTGGCTTTGCAGGGCACTGTGTCCCAGCAGGCAGCGGCTGTGCTCACTTACGCTGCTGTGCACCCCTTTAAAAAGCAGCTCCCACCCCGTTTGCACTTGCTCTCGTCAGAGTGCAGTCCCCTGGCCTCCCAGCAGCTCTCCACCTCTGCGCTTTCTTGAGTGTGCTCTGTGATTTTTGATAAATAGCTCTAATCTCAGCACCGCGGTGTCCTAAAATAGTGGCTAATCCTGTAGTTCTATGGAGAAACTCATATTTCCCTTAAAACTCTTATAGTTTAAAAAAACTCTCATAGATTAAAAAAAATTGAAGTCATGAGAAATGGAAAGATTTTTGAGGGATTAAGCAATATGCAGTGGGATCTTCATGATAAGCCTCCTGGGCTGCAGGTGTGTGGTGGTAATTCCCTTTGTAATGTCTGTCATTGGAAATTCAAATGAAGTACACACACACACACACACACACACACATCCTCCACTGCCTTCCTGAGTCACAGCAGAGAGCTAGACTGGAAGAGGAGCAACCGGGACAGAACTGGAGCCCCAACTGGGACTAGAACCTGGAGTGCCAGCGCCACAGGTGGAGGATTAGTCTAGTGAGCCGCGGCACTGGCCAAAGATATTAATTCTTTCAATTCACAAACATGGAGTATCTTTTGATTTGATGTCTTCTTCTAGTTTTTTCCTTAATGTTTTGTAATTTTATTGAAGAGATCTTTTACCTCCTAGCTTAAATTTATTCCAAGGTGTTTAAATTTTCTGTAGCTATTGTGAATGGAACTGATCTTACAAGTTCATTCTCAGCTGTGGCGTTATCTGTATATACAAAAGCTCTTGATTTTTGTGTGTTGCTTTTATATCTTGCAACTTTACCAACACATTCTCTTTTTTGTTAAGGATTTATTTATTTATTTGAAAATCAGATTTACAGAGAGACAGAGATGGAGAGAGAATATTCCATCTGCTGGTTTATTCCCCAAATGGCAGGGCTGGGCCAGGCCCAAGCCAGGAGCCAGGAGCTCCTTCCAGGTCTCCCAAATGGGTGCAGGAGCCCAAGCACTTGGGACATCTGCTGCTGCTTTCCTAGGTGCATTTGCAGGGAGCTGGATCAGAAATGGAGCAGCTGAGACTTGAATTGGTACCCATATGGGATGCTGGCACCGCAGCCTGCCGTTTCCAGCCCTACCAAACCCTCTTAGTGGAGTCTTGGTTCCTGGATATGTATGGTCATGTCATCTATTGCACACATTTCAACCAACACACTGGAAATTAGAAGATAATGGAGGAGGTTTTCAAAATTTTGAAGGAAATAATTTGGTTTTTATTAGTTTATTTGTTTTCATTTTATTTGAAAGGAAGAAAGACACAGAGAAAGGTCTTCCATCTGCTGTTTCATTCCCAAAGTACCTGCAACACCTGGGTCTGGGACAGGCCAAGGTCAGGAGCCAGGAGCTCCATCTTGGTCTCCCATGTGGGTGACAGGGACCTGAGTACTTGAGCCATCATCTGCTGACTCCCAGGATGGGCATTAGCTAGAAAGAAGCTGGAATCAGAAGTGGAGCTGAGACTCAGACCTTGGTGCTATGATATGGAATGCAGGCACCCCAGGCAGTATTTTTTTTAAGACTTTATTTATTTTATTTGAGAGTTAGAGTTACAGACAGTGAGAAGGAGAGATAGAGAGAAAGGTCTCCCTTCTGTTGGTTCACTCCCCAAATGGCTGCAATGGCCGGAGCTGCACTGATCTGAAGCCAGGAGCCAAGAGCTTCTTCTGGATCTCCCACGTGGGTGCAAAGGCCTAAGGACTTGAGCCATTTTCTACTGCTTCCCCAGGCCATAGCAGAGAGCTGGGCTGGAAGTGGAGCAACCAGGACTAGAACCAGCATCCATATGGAATGCCAGCGCTGCAGATGGATGATTAACCCACTGCGCCAATGGCGCCGGACTTCCAGGCAGTATTTTATCCACTACACAAAACATACACTCCCCTAAGTATTTTTCTTTCTCCCTCTCTCCCTCCCTTCCTCCTTCCCTCCCTCCCTCCCTCCCTGTTTTCCTTCCTTCCTCCCTTTCGTTCTTCCTCCTTTCTTTCTTTCTTTCTTTCTTTCTTTCTTTCTTTCTTTCTTTCTTTCTTTCTTTCTTTCTTTCTTTCTTTCTTTCTTTCTTTCTTTCTCTTTCTTTCTTTCTTTCTTTCTTTCTTTCTTTCTTTCTTTCTTTCTTTCTTTCTTTCTTTCTTTCTTTCTTTCTTTCCTTCAGATGTATTTATTTAAAAGTCAGAGTTACATACAGAGAGGAGAGGCAGAGAGAGAGAGAGAGAGAGGGAGAGAGGTCTTCCATCTGCTGGTTCACTCCCCAATTGGCTGCAATGGCTGGAGCTGCGTCAATCCAAAGCCAGGAGCCAGGTGCTCCCTCCAGGTCTCCCACATGGGTACAGGAGCCCAAGGACTTGGGCCATCCTTTACTGATTTCCCAGGCCACAGCAGAGAGCTGGATTGGAAGTGGAGCAGCCGGGTCTCGAACTGGTACCCATATGGGATGCCGGCGCTTCAGGCCAGGGCATTAACCCACTGTGCCACAGTGCTGGCCCCTACCCTAAGTAATTTTCTAACTAGAATTCTATGCACAGGAAGAAACAATCAAGTATCACAGTTGAATAAGGCCATCTGCAGACTTGGAGAGGCACACCAAAACAAGAGAGTAAACTGAGACGTGGGATCCAGAAAATGTGTAGTTCAGTAAAGCAGGTTAATAAAAGAACTCCTGGTTTTGGGGCTGGCACTGTGATGCAGCAGGTTAAAGCCATGGCCTGCAGCACTGTCATCCCATATGGGTGCCAGTTTGATTCTCTGCTGCTCCACTTGCGGTCCCGTTCCCTGCTAATGCACCTGGAAAAGAAGGAGGATGGCCAAGTCCCTGCACCTGCATGGGAGACCTGGAAGAAGCTCCTGGCTCCTGGCTCCTGCCTGGCCCAGCCCTGGTCATTGTGATCATTTGGGATGTGAACCAGTGCATGGAAGATCTCTCTCTCTCTCTCTCTCTCTCTCTCTCTCTCTCTCTGACTTTCAAATAAATAAACAAATAAATCTTAAAAAAGAAAAGAATTCCTGGTTTTACCAACAATGATGTCCCAAGATGATAGCTGTGCACTAGGATAGGAGCATTCGGTCCACTTTGGAGCAGAAGGAGATGGCAGATTTTTGGAGCGATATTACTGGAGAAAATAAAATAGTGCATGTAGTTAACTGTATGTATCTGAACCATGTGGAAAGTGGTGTGGATAGGGGTTATTCAGTTTACTTGAGGAGCTTGAGTTAGCCATATATTGGTTGTTTCTGCATTGCATGGGGAACGGGGTGGGAGGGAAGAAGGTGTAAGAGAGATTTGCAAGGCAGATAAGTTGTAAGAGAGTTAAAATGTCATCAGCCAGAACAGGAAATCAGTAGATCGTGTCTAAATGGATGACTCCAGATACCAGCATGGGCATGTCTTTTGAGAATGGGGAGGCAAATACCAGAAGGAACAGCTAAGAGTGTTTAAAATGTTTCCGGGGGGGGGGGGGGGTCAGGATTAAAGGGTGGATGGGATGGGGCAAATGTCTCAGCTTTATTTTTAATGTTAAGGCTCATGCTTGATAATCTGGTTCATCTGTTGCTGTTTCTTTCACACGGGCCTATCTCTTAGTATCCATGGAGATTTCTGATTAAATTCCAGACATTGTGTTGAAAAATTATAGATGCTTGGGTGGCATTATCTTTGTCAGCAGCATTTTCTTCGGTTCTGTGAAGCGGTTAGAGTAGGAGCACACTGTTTATTTCAGTCTCTGAGTTCTTGGCTCAGGTTCTGCTTATGAGAGAACCTAAGACCACATCTATCAATAAAGCAAAATCAACTGGGCATTAAAGTTGGCCTTCAGGATAAGTAAGTCCATCTTTCGATTATCAGTGGGCCCCACACCACTGAGTCCTGTATGAAACCATGAAAAAATAACCTCTGTTTTATTTTATTTTTATGACTTAGTGTATAGTTGCCTGTCTAAGCAGAAGTTGGGGGAGGAAGAGAAGGAAAAATTGCGGACTTAGATGTACCGCTAGGTACTTTGGCTCCTGTTTGGCTCAGCCTGACTGTGGTGTGACAAAGTCCCAGTCAGGGCTTGCCTGTGGGTGTTTTCTGAAAGAGACTGAGCTGCTGTGCACATCTGGGATTTGCTTTTATGTCAGAGTAATTTTGTCCTTTTCATTTGTGCCCACGCTCATCTGCTAGTGGGTTTCCTGCAAGGTGTGGGACGGACTAGGCATTATCTTGAAGTTACATGAGGGATCCCATAGGTTCTGGAATATTCTCTTTATTATCCTTACATAAAACATAACATTGTGACAGTTTTTCCTCTGCTTCCATTTCGGCCTCAAGAAAAGTAACATTGTTTATCTGAAGATTTTTAAAGAAAATTATTTTATTTATTTGAAAGACATAGTTACAAACAGGTAGAGACAGAGAGAGAGAGGTCTTCCATCTGCTGGTTCACTCCCCAGATGGCTGCAACAGCCGGAGCTGTGCCGATCTGAAGCCAGGAGCCAGGAGCTTCATCCAGGTCTCCCATGTGGTGCAGGGGCCCAAGGCCATAGCAGAGAGCTGGATTAGAAGAGGAGCAACCAGGACTAGATTCAGCACCCTTATGGGATGCTGGTGCTTCAGGCCAGGGATTTAACCTGCTGCGCCACAGCGCCAGCCCTTCTAGAAAGATCTTTAAGTCTGTATTCAATTAAAGACTTACAAAAATACAAACTAGCTTGTTGGGCTAAAGTCTTAAATTTAGGCGGTGGATCAGTGTTCTTGGGCTGCTGTAACAAGATATCACAGGCTGGTGGCTTAAATGACAGGCATTCACTGTCTCACGGCTCTGGAGGCTGGAACGCTGTGATGAGGGTGCAGCACAGTCCTGTTCTGGTGCAGATCCCCCTCCAGGCTGCCCCTTGTGGTGCTCTTCCATGGTGGTGAGAGAAGGTGCTGTAACAGGAGCGGGGACCGCGGGCATTTGGGTCACTTCTTCGTGTAGCTTCCCTCACCCTTGAGGCCTGTCTGGACCTGACCACCAACAGACCACTTCCCCGTGATGAAGGCCTGCTGCCATGCACACCCAACGCTACGGCTTGGTCAGGCAACACTCCTGTGGTTGAGAGTGGAGTGTTCAGTCTCTACGAAGGTCCAGTAGCAAGCCAAGAGCTGTCTCTCGAAAGGAAAATGGGGCAGGACTTTGTTTCGAAATCTTAAAAGCATATCCTGTGATTTGCCTATAGCAATGCTGTCTGCCACTGACATTTAAGCACCATTTAATCTGCTGGACCACATGGCCCCAGGGGTGCTGTCTGCACCTGTTGTACAACTGTCTCTTCTTCTGAGTCCCACTTAAAACTAGCAGGGGGTCACCTGCTAGGTGGGCCAGAGTAACACACCCAAATGAGGACTGTGTTGCCTCCAAACTCCAAGGGGCCCCTAGGTATTGTACCTCTTTGTAGTTTTAGGAGGAGCCAGGTGCAACACCTTACCCTTTCACCTTGGAGGGCCTTTCTCAACATGCCCCAAATCACTGAGGCTCTAAAAATTTCACTGAAGTAGACGGTCCCTGAATTTTTGTAAGTGTAATTTCCCACCCTTCACATGTAAGCATCTTACGAATGAGTCTAAAGTACTTGCTACTTCTTGCTCACAAGGAGGAGGTAGCAAAATATCATCCATATAATGGACCTGTGTGATATTTTGTGGAAGGGAAAGGCAGGCAAATCCCTGTGAACTAACTCATTATTATTTTAAAGTTTTATTTATTTATCTCTTTGTATGTGTGAGAGAGAGCCCATGTGTTGGTTCACTCCCCAAATGCCTGCAATGGCTCCTGGCTGAGTTTGAAGCAGAGAGTGAGGAATTCAATCCGGGTTGCCCACATGGTTGGCAGAAACCCAATTGGCTGAGCCATTACTGCTCCCTCCAAGGTCTCCTTTAGCAGGAAGCTGGAGGCCACAGCAGAGCGAGGTGTAGGACCCAGGCACTCTGAAGTGGGATGCAGGCATCGTAATAGCTAGGTCAAACATCTACCCGACTCCGAACCGCATTGTGATGTAGGGCTGGAGAGTGGATCTAGTCCTTAGATAACACATCAAAGATGCACTGCTGGCCTTGCCAATGGAAAGAAAACTGCTTCTCATGGTCCTGTTGACAGTTCTTACAGCTGCGTGCACGGTGCTAGAGGGCAGTAAAGGCACATCTGATACGGCAGTCTCCGGTGGAGTAACCACCTAGTTAAACCTGTGATAAGCCACTGTCTTTCTCCACGACTCACCTGTCTAGTGCCCAGGCCAGATGGGAGGGGTGAATGGGATTGTGGTACAAATTGCTACCCCTCCATCTTTTCACACCCTTGACGGCGGCCCTAGGCTCTGCCACTCCTCCGGGGATAAGTGTTCGTTTTGATGTGTTATTTTCCTAGATGGAGGAGGTTCTAGTCTCTTCCAGTGGCCTTCCCCACCATAATCACTCTCACTCCATAGGTCAGGAAACCAGTGTGGGCATTACTTCCGTTCCATTTATGCATTCCAGAACTGCGGGACTAACACACGCTGTGTTTGAGAGCACACCGGGCTCACTGTAACACGGACATGTCATGGGTCACCTTGATACGGGCTAGCTAGGCAGCTGGGTAGTCCTGGAGAGCTGGAGGTACCTGTAAGTCACCACTCCGCCCCACCCCGCACTCCATGTTCAATTCTAGCCTCGTACTTGTCAGTCGAAATGCCCCCTTCCCCGGGAAACACCTGCTTCATCCCAGGACCTGGGGGAAGACACAGTGAAATAGAGGTATTGAGCTCCACGTGGAACTTGGGCCATCTTCTACTGTTTTTCCAGGCCATAGCAGAGAGCTGGATCAGAAAGGAGAAGCCGGGACTTGAACTGGCACCCTTATGGGATGCCGGCACTGCAGGTGGCAACTTTACCTGCTATATGCCACAGTGCCAGCCCCTAGAGTTCTTGTCTTTGTGCATGACATGAGCGTGGAATAGAAAAAAAATACCCCTGTCCTCCACATCAACCTGACCACCATAAGCCCCTTGTTGGAATGTGGGCCACAATGATGTTCAAGTCTCCTGGAGCCAGAGTCAGTGCAGAGCCAGTGTCTGGAGCCCCCGAAAGGTCTGAGTTTTTCTTTTTCCCAGTGGGAGAAGACTGGCACTATACATTTTTGGCAGAGTACTAGGGTGCTATCTCAAGGGGCCCTGGCCTCCTCTTCACTCACAGGGTTCTGGGCCGGTCACCTTGCTCGAATCGCTCAACTGTCAAAGCAGGGGCTGTGACTCTGTTGTGATTTGGGGTAGACTCCTGTTCATTCGGCCTAGAACATTGTTGCTGATACCGATGAAGTAGGTGAGTATCTATTTCACTTCTAGGAACACCCTGGTGCACTGGCCAGCACCACAGCCTGCAGGAGTCAGGCTACTGTGATCGCTGCTTTGACTCCTCCGCTCGTCCCAGAGACCACGCCCACCTTGCCTTTGGCAGTCGAGTGCTACCTGCTGGCCTGGGTGTGCACTCCAGGATGAATTACTCCCTTGGCAGTAGATTCCCCAGTTCAGTGGCTAACGTTCCCATGTCAGCCTTGACCTACAGGGAAGAGCAGTCATAGAGCTCTCCAAGAAAGCTGAGGTGGGGGTGGCACTGTGGTGTAGTGGGTAAAGCTGCTGTCTGCGGTGGCCACATGCCATATGGCTGCTCCACTTCCCTTCCAGCTCCGTGCTAATGGCCCGGGAAAGCAGTAGAAGATGGCCCAAGTTCTTGGGCCCCTGCAGCCACATGGGAGACCTGGAAGAAGTTTCTGGCTCCTGACTTCAGCCTTGCCTAGTCCTGGCCATTGCAGCCACATGGGGAGTGAACCAGGGGATGGAAGATCTCTCTCTCTCTTTCCCTTGTAACTCTGATTTTCAAATAAATAAATAATATTATCAAAAAAAGCAAGTCAGGGATAACCTCACAAACTTATTTCTCAGTCAAGGTGGGTGTGTAGGTCTTAGAGGACGAATCTGCTCTAGCATCCCCATCCTCCTTAAGCCTTTGAGGCTTTTGTATCTTGTCCTTTTCATTAAACCAAGGCAGGGCCAGCAATCCTGTCTCACTCACTGCAGCCTGCCTATTGGTTCACGTTTCAGTCAATCAACCAAGCTGTTAGCGCCCTTTCTGAGCCCTGAGTGGCAACATGAGGTGCAAGATCTTTGCTTGGTGAGCCCGGATCAACGCATGCAATCTGATACATCTTTGTGCTCCATTATGTCACACTCTGCAGTGTTCCTGCCCACACGTGTTCCCTGGATTTCTGTCTGTAGTTAGGAAACTCAGCATGCTGTTTCATAGTGCAGTGTGCCTCTGGTGGGTCACATTTTGTACCTCACCTTCAGGGACCTGCTGGGACTTGAGTCTGCTTATAGGTCTAGAAGTAAAGAGTGCGGTGGGGGTGGTCTTGGTCCAGAGAAGCATCATCGTCTCCATGGCAACTGTCTCAGAGCAGGCCTGTAACTTGTCTTAGGTGATGCTGAGTTAACTTCTTCTTTAGGGGCAGAGAGGTTGAGACAGGGAGCACCCTCACAGCTGGGCTGGGAAGGCTTTTTCCACTGGCAAAGAAGACTTGGAATTTAAGGGTTTAGGAACAGGCGTGGTGGCGCAGTGGGCTAAGTCATTGCCTGCGATGCTGACATCTCATATGAGCAGCGGTTTGAGTCCCGGCTGCTCTGTGTCCGATCCAGCCTCCCGCTAATCCACCTGGGAAGGCAGTGGAAGATGGCCCAAGTACTTAGAGCCCCGCTCCTCACATGGGAGACCGGGATGGAATTCCTGGCTCCTGGCTTTGGCCTGATCCAGTCCCAGCTATTGTGGCCAAGATCTCTTTCTGTCTCTCCCCTCCTCTCTGTAACTTCCCATATGGATAAGATAGTTAGATAACCACCTCTTACCACAGGCAGAGACAAATCCCAGATGCACTAAAACCTGCATGTGGAAAGGAGATCACTTTGAAGAACATATAGAAAAACATTATGAAAATTACGTAGGGTTATCATTCTTGTACAGAGTGAAAAATGATGTGCAGGGAAGGATTTAGATCTAAGCATTTACACTGGAAAAAAAAAATCCCAGACCAAACAAAACTTGTGTTCAACAAGTGTGAGCAAAGACACGTGCAGACTGGGAGGAGATACTTACAATGCATGAAATCAACAGGGGAATGTAATCAGGAATCGATAGAGGACACGGTAAGAAGAGGGGAAGCAATCAATAGCACAGAGGCAAAGAAGTGTGTGAGGCCGTTCAGAGACAAGGAACCTGAGCAGCCGGGCTACACAGGAAAAAATTCAGACACATTATGGAAACGGACATGTGATGAGAAAACCATTTCAGATCCATCAGATTGCTCAAAATAATAGACAATACTGAGTGCTGGCAAGGGTGTGGAAACAGCCACTCTTCGACGTTGCTGATGGGGGTATAACTAGGTGTAATTGTCTGGTAGCAAAAGCTGGTAAAACCTAATAAAGTTGAAGGTGAATATTTTTTTCCCACTTGAAGCTATGTTCCACAACAGGGGTCAGCAAACTGGTTTTTGCAAATACGGACTTACTGGAGCGCAGACATGCTCACTTTCCTTTAGAATTCCGGCTGCTTCCATGCTGCACAGCACACTGGTCACAGCAAAGATCACGTGGCGCCACGCCTGAACTATTTACTACCTGGCTGTTCATAGAGAAGGACTCTGACCCCCGCCCTCAGTGTTGGAAACAGTCCCATGACAGACGCACTGAAGGATGCATGGGCGCGTTGTTTGCCTCTGTTGTCTATGCCAAGTTGCGTGTGCCCTCTTTTGTTGGGGGTAGGAGAATGGGCAAATCAAAGGGGTCTCTTTGGGCAGTCTTGTGTTCTATAGTAGCGAAAATGAAACAGTCTGCGCAGTGGCTGAATACAGCTGGGCACACTGGTGAGAGGGTGTCAGAATTCATCCTCTTCCATAGCCACTCTCCTTTCCTCCCGCCTGGCCCCAGAAAATCCTTGTGAGCCGCAGTGCTGGTCAGCGGGTGAGACCCCTAGAGGTGGCGCCTCTTGCCTCCCCTGGACTTCACTCTGATGTCACCTCCTCCATGAGGCCCACCTGGGTCGCCCTATCCAACACCACACTGGAACTCTACCGCTTTCCACTTCCTTCTCCCTGCAGCACTTCCCGTCTTTGACGTGCGGTGTGGTTTGCCCGTTTGTTCCTTCGGTGACTGTCTTTCCCCTCGAGCATGAGAGCAGAGAGTTTGTTTGTCTTACTTCTGGCTTCAGTCTCAGTGTTCCCGCAGCACCGGGCACCTAGGAGGTGCCCAGTAATTCAGAAAATCCTGTTCAGGGCCTCTCATTTGTGTCTCGTAGTTAATCGAGGTAACAACTGCATGGGGCAAGAGAAGACGGCTTGGTTTCAATTTCGGATCTGCCGTTGGTTAGGTGGCAATGCGACCTTGGACAAGCCAGTCAGCGGCTCTCTGCCTCCGTCCCTTCTCTCCGAAGTGGGGAGAGCAGTTGGCCCTTGCATTGCACATGACTGCTTTTAGGACCAACAAAAAAAAATCACTGTGCAAATGCAAAGAATTAGTGCTGCCAGTTAACAGTACTACTTATCGTTTGTTAGACACACACAAAAAATTCTCCAGGCTCTGTGCTGATCACTTGAAATACAGAGTAAACGCTGGGCCTGCAGGTCTGTGTCGAGCCGTGTTGCGGGGCTCGGTTCTGCAAGATGGGGCTTGTTAAAATTGTCGAGAACAAGGCCTACTTTAGGAGACACCAAGTGAAGTGTGGAGGGTGACGAGAGAATAAAGCTGACTGCTATGCTCGGAAACGCTTGGCGGTCCAGGATAAGAATAAGTACAGCACACACAAATCCAGGATGCCCATTCACGTAACTAACAGAGAGATCATTTGTCAGACTGCTTCTGCACGTATAGAAGGGGATATGGTAGTCTGTGCGGCTTATGTACACAAGCTATCAAAATACAGTGCAAAAGTTGGCCTGACCAATCCGCTGCAGCACATGGGCCCACTGTGGGCTCGCAGGCTTCTCAGTAGGTTTGGCATGGACAAGGCCAAGTGGAGGTGCCTGGAGATGACCACAGTGTGGACAGCATTGATGGTCAGCCTGGTGCCCTGACCCTTGTCAGGACTACTGCTGGTTTTTGGAGCCTTGAAGGGAGTGTGGGTGGAGGCGTGTCCATCCTTATCAGCACCGCACAATTTCTGAATGCAGAAGGACTTTGGAAGCACATTTTGGGGCAGAACATTGCAGATTGCATGCATTACTCAATGAAGAAGATGTAGATGATTACAATGCATACATGAAGAACGGTGGGACTCCAGCATGATGGAGGAGATGTATAAGAAAGCCCACACGTCTATACGAGAGAATCCAGTGGATGAGAAGAAGCCCAAGAGAGAAGTTAAAAGGAAGAGGTGGAATTGCCCCCAAATATCCCTTGCCCGGGAGGAAGACTGGATAGCTCAAAAGGAGGCAAACTTCAGCAGAGCTCAGGGGTGGGCTGCTGAGAGCTAAAACAAACAAGTTTCTAGGAAGATTTTTCTGATAAAGACAATAAACTTATTAACCAAGCAAAAAAAAAAAAGTAGAGTAAATGTTTAAATTTCATTTAATCCTCACAATAAACATACAAGCTTAGCTTTTTTAAACTGTTTTTTCTTTAGCTTAAAAATTTAAACTCATCATTTTTATTTTTTTAAAGACTTTATTTATTTATTTGAGAGGTAGAGTTACAGACACAGAGAGGAAGAGGCAGAGAGAAAGGTCTTCCATCTGCCAGTTCACTCCCCAAATGGCTGCAACCACTGGAGCTGGGCGGATCTGAAACCAGGACCCAGGAGCTTCTTCCAACTCGGGTGCAGGGGCCCAAGGACTTGGGCCATCTTCTCCTGCTTTCCCAGGCTGCAGCAGAGAGCTGGATCGGAAGTAGAGCAGCCGGGACTCGAACTGGCATTCCTATGGAATGCCGGCATCACAGCCAGAGTCTTAGCCTCCACGCCAGAGTACTGGCCCCTAAACTTATTATTTTTTGAATTAATTTTGCAGGAGGGGAAACTGAGGCTTAGGAGAAGTGAAAAGGGGCTGTGCAAGGTCGTGGGTATAGTAAGTGGCCTCTTTAACTTTAAATTGTCTGCCTCTGTGATGTAGAGGGGTTGTGAGGGCCAGCTTTTCAGGGCTTTGAATGGTATGTGTTTTTCTCCTGCCAGTAGGCTGCTGCTGTTTGACGTTATTTTTGCTAAAAACAACTCACGAGTCTTAGCATGGAAGTGACAAGGCCTTTCTCGGTGCTGGCGGAGCCAGCCCTCGAGTACATTCGAAGAAAAGAAGAGGTCAAAGACGCGACAGGTACAAACCTGAGTTCTTTTTAGACTATATTTAAACATGCTTTAATGGCAAAGAGAGCAGAAAATCCAGGGCCAGAGCTGCTCCTCTAAAAAGACATATTCTCTGCTAGAAAAGGCCATGGTGGCCCTCATTTTGCAAAAACAATTTCAGTTTTCAGAGTGCAAAATAGTTTTTGAAGTTTGGAAAATAGCAATGTGTTAGTTCTTAACCATAACTTAAAGCTATCAGTTATAAAAATCCGGTTCCCAGCTGAGCTGTTTAAATTATGTTAAAAAAAAAAGCTCAGGTCGTCTGACTACTGTGATGAGTAAATGAAATTTTATCTATATTTAGTATATGTTAGACTATCAACATGGTGCCTGGTACATATTGTGTGTTCAATAGATGGTGAACATCACTATTAACTGCTAGGAATCATTCCTCATATTTTCCTAGTAATTTTCATTTTCATCCTAACAGCGTTCATGGACAGTACAAGGACAGTGTGCCTTACACTTCGTCCTTGACTCTCCATGGCTAAGAGTCAGCTACTGTGAGTGATGAGAAATTTGCAGATGAGATTGCCATACCCAGACAGGTCTCCTGTTTGCCCTTTCAAAAGTTTCTCTCCATTGGGGTACACGTGTGACTATCTTGCTCAAATAAATAGAGCAAGAGGAAGTCACTCTTCCTCCAAGAACAGCATTTTTGCTTGCTAGCAGGTAGGCGGATGGGTGGAAAAGGAGTGAATGGCATTGTCAAGGGACCTGTGGATAGAGATGGGCAGGAGTCTGCACAGATGCTCTTACAGGTCGTCTTTACCCAAATCAAATGCTGGAGGCAAAAGGAGGAATGTGTTAGGAGCCCACGTGTCCTGAGGGAGAGGATGGATGCAGCCATGGCTCAGAAACAAGAGCCAGAACCTGCGATGCTGTCAGGATGTACATTTCCGCATCTCTTGGATTGGCTTCCTGAGCTCAGCTGGAGACACGGTCACTGGCAGTGCCATGACAGGCTGTGTCAGGCACCATCTCCAGTGGGGGAGGAGCCTCTTTCCCGGACCCTGTTTGAAAACTCCCTTGCTGACCTGGTGGAAATTGTATGTCCACCCCTGGACCAATCACTGTGTACTGTAATTGGAAGCCTACGTTAGAACCTCATGGTGAGAGCTTGGGGAGGAGCAACTTCCTAACAGAAAGAGGGGATTGTACCCAAACATGAGAAGGATATTTGGACATCTGTAAGATGTCTACTACAGATTGTATGGTGTAGCCATGTGTGTGGTTAATCCATGTAAAAACACCCATCACTATCTTTGGATTATTAATCCTTTGCATTTATATAGCAGTTATAGTTTCTGGAGTATATTGATAGCTTTATCTCATTTGAATGATTTTCACCCAAATATATAGTAAGTACCTGCCAAAGATTTATCCAACTTGGGAGACCTGCAGCAATGATTGGGCTGATTCAAAAGCATTTGTCAGTTGGGAAAGCTGTGTTGAAGCAAGTGAGCACAGACACAATGGGTTAATGTTCTATTGGAAGTAAAGTTAATTCTGGAGTTTCTTTTGTTCAGGCTTCTCCATTGGACGATGACTACAGCTGACTACCTAAGAGAAGCTACTTGGGAAGGAAGGAGGTTTATTTTGGGTCTCGGTGGCTCTGGAAGGGAATTGCTGGTGCTCTCTGACTGCTGTATTCAAAATCTTGTGTGTCCTTTGTGGGTATGAATGCATCTTTCAGCTTAGGGCAAATGTGCTTTGGCAGAAGGTCCTGTAAGATACGCACACCTCCATACATCATGCTTGGAAATATCGACTGCAGACCTAGATACCAAATGAACTACAGAAGAAGCTTAAAGTAGAGGTATCTGTTCTCAAGGAGCATATACTTGGGAAGACAAAATACGGAATGCAAATTAAATATTAATAAACTCAGTGCAAGTCGTAATGCTGGAACTTTGCCAGCCTTAGTGTTCCACTCTGTGAAACAGACACTGGACTGCATCATCTCGTGGGGGCCTTACTTTGAATGTTTTGGCATTCTGTTCAAGATGTAAAAAAAAGGAGCCATGGGTAGCACTAGACTCTAAGCCACAGGGAATATGAAATATTAGAAATCAGACAGGAGTCGGTGCCTCGGCTCAACAGGCTAATCCTCCGCCTTGTGGTGCCGGCACACCGGGTTCTAGTCCTGGTCGGGGCACTGGATTCTGTCCCGGTTGCCCCTCTTCCAGGCCAGCTCTCTGCTGTGGCCCAGGAGTGCAGTGGAGGATGGCCCAGGTGCTTGGGCCCTGCACCCCATGGGAGACCAGGAGAAGCACCTGGCTCCTGGCTTCAGATCATGCCGCAGCGCGCCGGCCGTGGCGGCCATTGGAGGGTGAACCAATGGCAAAGGAAGACCTTTCTCTCTGCCTCTCTCTCTCACTGTCCACTCTGCCTGTCAAAAATTAAAAAAAAAAAAAAAAAAGAAATCAGACAGGAAAGAATCCATCATCACTTTGAGTGACTTGGAAAGTATTTTTCCAAATATAGGGTATACATATGAGGGTACTTCAAAATGTTCATGGAAAAATGGAGTTAAAAAATAAGCTTATTTGACTGTCAAACTATTTCAAAAATGCATACGTAGTTTTTTCTATGAAGTTTTTAATGACCCTTGCTATGCATGGAGTTCAAAAATATTTACACCTAAAATAAACTTATCTTTTAATTTCATTTTCCATGAACTTTTTGAGATGTCCCAGAGATTCTTTTGGATATAAACTTGAGGGAGGTGGTTGGATATCATATTTTTACAAAAATCTCTGCTTAAAAGCAGGCATTACCCATGGAGAGAGAATAGGAACAGAAAATCAATAAGTGAACTCTGGAGAGCCCTCTTGCCATCAGAGCAAATAGCTGCTCTCCTCTCAATGGGCTCTCGACCCTCGGCTAAACAGTCAGACAACCAGCCTCGGAACCAGTGCAAGGTAAGCAGTGGGGAGGGCTTTTGGCCCACTCGACTGGGCTAAAAGCCCGTGGACAAGTGCTCCCCAGCTTACAGGTGAGACAGGCAGCCGAGGGAGCTGTGCCGGGGAGAAGTTAAAAGCAAAGGCGTGCGGGGACTAGGTTTTTGAGAGACAGTCTTCATTGTGAAGAGCCTCTCTGAGTAAACTCTGTTTTTCACTTCCAAATTGCTGCAGCGGAAGCTTCGGGAAAGAGTCTGGGGTCGGATCTCTGGTGCCTTTGCTGCAGCAGTTTGTCGGCTGTGGCCTCTGGGGTGTCCTTCCTGCAAACGCCCCCGATGCAGAGTTTGTCCTCCACACTTCTGTCTTTTATTTTTGAGTTTCTTTATTTAAGTTTACAGTGAGATTGAACTATCATTTAGGTTTTTCTGTCGGCACCTTTAGGCTTTACAATTAATGTCCCCTTTACCTCATAAAAGCGAGTTGAGTTAATGTTGTTCTCTATGTACATGCTGTTCTCTATATTTTGCAATGATTTAAGTTGACAACAAAGAGATAAATTGTTTTTGGGAATTTAAGAAAACATTTTAGTGACTTCATCAGTACCATCTGTTTTTTGAAGACATAAGCTTTTTATTTATTTATTTTTAACTGGCACAAAAACTGTATATATTTATGGAGTATTATGTTATGTTTTTGAAACATGTATAGTTTGTGTAATGTTCATCCAGGGCAAATATCTATTGCCTGAAACTTTTTGAAAAAGATTTATTGATTTATTTGAAAGTCAGAGTTACAGAGAGAGGGAGAGATGGAGAGAGCGAGAGAACTTCTACCCTCTGGTTCACTTCCCAGATAGCCCCAATGGCTAGAGCTGGTACAGGCTGAAGCCAAGAGCTTCTTACAGATCTTCCATGTGTGCAGCAGGAGCCCAAGAACTTGGGCCATTTTGTGCTGCTTTCTCAGGCCATTAGCAGGGAGCTGGATCAGAAGTGGAGCAGCTGACACATGAACTGGCTCCCATATGGGATGCCGGTGTCGCAGGTGGCGTACCTGCTATGCTACTACGCTGGCTCCTATTGCCTGAAACTTTTAATATTTCTTGGTAAAAACATTCAAAATCCTTTCTTCTAGTTTTTCTTTGTTAGAGAAATATACAGTACATTATCATTACCTGTAGTCCTCTACTGTGCAGGAGTTAATTTCTTACGCCTAACTATAACTTGGTGCTGGTTAATCAATCTTTCTCATTCCTCCCTCCCACCTACTCACTCCCCAGGCTCCATTAACTACCACTGTTACTCTTTTTAAAAAATATTTTATTTATTTATTTGACAGGTAGAGTTACAGACAGTGAGGGAGAGAGACAGAGAGAAAGGTCTTCCTTCCATTCACTCCCCAAATAGCCGCCACAGCCGGAACTGCGCGGATCCGAAGCCAGGAGCCAGGTGCCTCTTCCTGGAAGAGGAGCAACCGGGACTAGAACCGGCGCCCATATGGGATGCTGGCGCCTCAGGTGGAGGATTAACCTAGTGCACCATGGCACCAGCCCCACACTGTACTCTTAACTTCTATGAGCTCGCATGGCTTTTTAGATTCCACTTGAGGGAGACCATGTGATGCTTGTCTTTCTGGGTTAGCACATTTCACTTAACGTAATAACCTCTAGTTCCATCCATGTTGTTGTAAATGACAAATTCATCCTTTTTTATGGCAGAGTAATATTCCATTGTGTGCATCACTTTTTCATTATTCATTCACTGGATGCTGGACACCTATGTTGTTTCCATTTCTTGGCTGCTGTGAATAGTGCTGCAATAAACATGGGAGTGCAGATGTCTCTTCCACAGGGTGATTTCATTTCCCTCGGCTGTAAACCCAGTAGGATTGCTGGATCACATGGCAGTTCTAGTTTTAGTACTTTGAGGAACCTCGTATTGTTTTCCACAATGGTTGCACTAATTTACATTCCCACCAACAGTGTGTAAAGCACCCTTTTATCCATATCCTCCGCAGCACTTGTTATGTTTTGTCTTTTTGATAATAGCCAATCAAATGAGTGAGGTGATATCTCATTGTGTGTATGTGTTTGCGTTTTTAAAGATTTATTTATTTATCTGAAAGACAAAGTTACAAAGAGAGAGAAGGAGGGAGAAGGAGGAATCTCCCATCATTGATCCAGTCTCCAAGCAGCTGCAACAACTGGGACTGGGTCAGGCCAAAGCCTGGAGCCAGGTGCTTCTTCTAGATTTCCATGTGGGTCTCCCATGCGGGTGCAGGGGCCCAAGCATTTGGGCCATCCTCCACTGCTTTCACATGTGTATTAGTAGGGAGCCAGACTGGAAGTGGAGCAACTGGGACTTGAACCAGTGCCCATATAGGGTGTCAGCACTGCAGGTGGCAGCTTTACCTGCTAAATCAAAAGGCTGGGCCCTCATTGTGGTTTTGATTTGCATTTCCTTGATGATTAGTGATACTGAACATTTTCCCATGTACCTGCTGGCCATTTGTGTATCTTCATTTGAGAAATGTCTGCTTAGATCTACCACCCATTTTTAATTGAATTATTATTATTTTGCAATTGAGTGAGAACATAAAATTTTAATGTTTCTACTTCTGTGACTCATCATGTACATTAGTCTATTTGTATTCTGTATTTTGTGATGACTCAATTTATTATTTCACACTTCAATAGCTATCCATAGAGTATTAACAGTGATAACTATTAATGCATTTAGAAAATAATTTCTACTTTAAAATAATCATTTCTATTCATTAGCAATAACTTTTTCTCACCCAAATTCTACCATTTTTAGTACATTTGTTAATTTTACCTTTAAAATACTTATTCATTTTTATTGTTTGAAAACCGGAGAGATCTTCCATCGGCTGGTTCACTCCCCGAATGCCTGCAGTAGCCAGGGCTAAGCCAGACTGAAGCCAGGTGTCAGGAACTCCATCTTGATGTCCCACCTGGGTGGCAAGGACTCAAGTGCTTGAGGTATCATTTGCTGCCTCCCATGCACATTAGCAGGAAGTTGGATCAGAAACACAGGTGGAATTTGATCCCAGGCACACCATGTGGGATGTGGGTCCCCCAAGGGGCAACTTGACCCTCTGTGCACAACACCTTGGTATGTCATGAACTTTAGTAAGTTAAAGAGTCAACCATTTGATTTATAAAATCAATTTTAAAATCTTTTTATTTTGTTCATTTATGTTGTTAGTTTTATAATTTTCATTTTACTGCTTTCTTTGATCTCTTCATAACAGATAAAGGCTCTGCTTTTGTGTTTTTTCTTCTATACTAGCCTAGAAAAATGTCTGCATCTAAGCATTGCTTTGGGAGTACACTATTTATTATAATATAGCAATATCATTTCAAAAAATGTTGTTGCATAAAGAATTTTTCTCAATGTATGAGTTACTTATGTACTTAAAATTTTTATGTGATATGGGACTTTTAAATTACACATGGATTTAAAAACTTTGGCTTATTGAAATATGAGTTATATGAAATACAGTTTACCCCCTTTGACAGCAGAGTTTAACAACTTTGATGAAGGTATAAGTTGTGTGACAACCACCACAGTGATGTCCCACTTGGGACATTAAAATATTTGTTTATTTATTTGAAAGGCAGAATTACAGAGAGAGAGAGAGGGAGAGACACAGAGAGAGATCTTCCTTCTGCTGGTTCACTCCCCAGGTGGCCCCTCCCAAAGCTGGGCCAGGCTGAAACCAGGAGCAAGGAGTTTCTTCCGAGTCTCCCACGTAAGGTGGCAGGGGCCCGAGCACTTAGACCACCTTCTGCTGCTTTTTCAGGCACATTAGCAGGGGCTGTATTGGGAATAGATCAACCGGGACTTGAACCGGTGTCCATGTGGGATGCTGGTGTTGCAGGCAGCATCTTTAACCACTAAGCCACAACAGCGGCCCCCAGACACATTTCTGTGTTGTATGAGTCAACAGAAAGCTTTTGATTGCTGATTAACTCTCCATTATATGGATGCACCACTATCTGCTTATTCATTCACTACTTAGTGATAGTGGGGTTATTTTCATTTTTGGCTATTATAAGTAAAGCTTATATAAATCTTGATCATATTTTTAATTTCTAATTTCTAAATGCTTTCAGTATTGTGGGATATTAGATAGCTTTATCCCTTTTGTCTTCATTCATCTATAATAAGATCAATTTTTGTGAAATTCTTCTATTCTTAAGAATAAAGACAATGGGACTATGCAAAATATGGGATAGAATATACTTTATTTTTTCAAATAATAGTGTATATTATTCTCAGAGAGAGAGAGAGAGAGAGAGAGAGAGAGAGATCATCATCGTCCATGCCCTGATTCATTCTCCAAATGCTCACAGCAGCCAAGGATGGAACAGGCCAAAGCCGGGAGCCAGGAACTCCATCCTGGTGTCCCATGTGGGTGCCAGGATCCTAAGTACTTCAGCCACCACCTGTTGCCTCCATGGTGTGCAGTAACAGGAAACTGGATTAGAAGTGGAAGAACGTAGACTCCAACCAGGAGCTCTGATACGAGATTGCAGGCATTCCAAGCAGTGTCTCAACTGCTGTACAAAACATTCTCCCCTTGCATCGCCTTCTAAAACAATGTATCAGCTGTCTACGGGCTGCATTTGCTACAACCTGCCAGTCTCTGCACCTGCTTTCCATTTTCCCCTTAAATTTTGCCTACAAATTTAAAAAAGCTTCTTCTAATTGTATCTATTTTAGCTAGCCTGTTGGATTGTTAGAATTGATTGTATTATAATTGTTATAATTATTGTTGTAATTAATCATTTGTATAATTATTTTAAAGATTTATTTATTTACTTGTTTTTTCTCCAGAAGCCTTTTATTTAAGGTATACAAACGTCATGCATTTCATATATACAAATTTAAGAACATAGTGATTTCTCTCACCCTACCTGCTCTTCCACCCATACTCTCACCCCTCTGCCCCCCATTCCCATTCTTATTTTTTACTAAGATCTATTTTCAATTAACTTTATACACATAAGATTAACTCTATATTAAGTAAAGAGTTCAACAAATAGAAAATAAAAAAAACACCTGCTCCTCAACAGTCAAGATAAAGCTGTTCAAAGTCATTGCCTCTCAAAATGTCAATTTCATTTCTATAGATTACCTTTTAGGTACTCTGTTAGACTAGAACAGTAAGCTCCCTCCCTATTCTGCCATCTTTATCACCCAAGATTTATTGATTTATTTGAAAGGCAGAGTTACAGAGAGGCAGAGGCAGAGACAGATGTGGAGACAAAGAGAGAGGGGTCTTCCATCTGCTGGTTCACTCCCCAAATGGCTGCAATGGCCAGAACTGGTTGATCCAAA
Source organism: Sylvilagus floridanus (assembly GCA_949820135.1). NCBI lineage: Eukaryota > Metazoa > Chordata > Mammalia > Lagomorpha > Leporidae > Sylvilagus > Sylvilagus floridanus. Next base: position 167,115,408 of record OX463244.1, read on the forward strand.
GCTAGGAGCCAGGAGCCAGGAGCTTCTGAGTCTCCCATGTGAGTGGAGGGGGCTAAGAACTTGGGCCATCTTCCCTGGCTTTCTCAAGCCATCGCAGAGGACTGGATCGGAAGTGGAGCAGCCAGGGCTTGAACAGGCACCCATACGGGATGCTGGCACTGTAGGAGGTGGCTTCACCCACTACGCCACAGCGCTGCCTCTGTAATTTACCCATTTGTGCTTTCTACCAACTGTCACTAAGTTTATTTCAACTGTTGTTAGTCTTTAGTTTTAGTTCTACTTTTTGTATTTTCTGTAGTGTGTTTTCTTAAAAAATAATCTATAGATTTTAATATTTTAAAATCTATTTTAAATTTAAAATAATACAAGAAAATATTGTCACTGTAAAGAAACGGGATAGGGTCTGAAGCATGACACATGAAAGAAGCTTTTGTATCTTTATCTGCACTGATTCCCACTCTCTTCCCAAAGGAAACATCACTGTGACGAGTCTGGAGTGGGGGCCGGTGCTGTGGCATAGCAGGAAAAGCCGCCGCCTGCAGTGCTGGCAACCCATATGGGCGCCGGTTTGAGACCCACCTGCTCCACTTCCGATCCAGCTCTCTGCTGTGGCCTGGGAAAGCAGTAGAAGATGGCCCAGGTCCTTGGGCCCCTACACCTGCGTGGGAGACCTAGAAGAAGCTCCTGGCTCCTGCCTTTGGATTGGTGCAACTCTGGCTGTTGTGGCCAATTGGGGAGTGAGCCAGTGGATGAAAGACCTCTCTCTCTCTCTCTCTCTCTCTCTCTCTGCCTCTCCTTCTCTCTCTGTGTAACTCTGACTTTCAAATAATAAATAAATCTTTAAAAAAAAAGTCTGGAATGTATTTCTTCTCTTTTCTACACATTTTTATTTGTTTCTATATGTAGTTGTGCCTACATATATAAAAATCTTGAACAAATAGATGATGTATTCTATATACTCTTCTGTGATACTCTTTTTTTTTTTTTTTAAAAGATTTATTTATTTGAAAGGCCGAGTTACAGAGAGGTAAAGGCAGAGGCAGAGAGGAGAGAGGTCTTCTATCTGCTGGTTCATTCCCCAAATGGTCGCCATAACCAAAACTGTGCCGATCTGAAACCAGGAGTCAGGAGCTTCCTCCAGGTTTCCCAAGCAGATGCAGGGACCCAAAGACTTGGACTATCTTCTACTGCTTTCTCAGGCCATAACAGAGAGCTGGATCAGAAGTGGAGAGTCAGGACTCAAACTGACACCCATATGAGATGCAGGCACTGCAGGTGGCGGCTTTACCTGCTATGCCACAGCGCAGGCCCTCTATGATACTCTTTTTTTTTTTTTTTTTACAGGCAGAGTGGACAGTGAGAGAGAGAGAGACAGAGAGAAAGGTCTTCCTTTTGCCGTTGGTTCACCCTCCAATGGCCGCCGCGGTCGGCGCGCTGCGGCCGGCGCACCGCGCTCATCCGATGGCAGGAGCCAGGAGCCAGGTGCTTTTCCTGGTCTCCCCATGGGGTGCAGGGCCCAAGCACCTGGGCCATCCTCCACTGCACTCCTGGGCCACAGCAGAGGGCTGGCCTGGAAGAGGGGCAACCGGGACAGAATCGGTGCCCCGACCGGGACTAGAACCCGGTGTGCCGGCGCCGCAAGGCGGAGGATTAGCCTGTTGAGCCACGGCGCCGGCCTCTATGATACTCTTTTAAAAATACTTAAAATGATATGTTGGTTTATAGCTCATGCTCATTAGAAGATGTGCAGTATTTCATAATAGACATGCTCAAAAATTCATTTTGCTTGGATGGGAAGAAGATTAAGGAATTGGTTGAATTCAGGCACTGCCTACTGGAATAGCTTAAGAGAAAAATTTTCTGTGTGTTTATTAGGTCTCCATGAAATGTCTTTAGTATTATCCTGAACCGTGTAATGTGCTGAGAACCTCAGATTCCTGGAAATGAGCTAATAGCCAGTGTGTTGAGTACCTAGAATATGCCAGCTATAGTGCTAATAACCTGGACATAGTCTCAATAACTCTGTGAGGCGGTATTATCATTATTCTGATTTGAGAGATGAGAAGAGGCAGGGCCTTGCAGAGGGTGCCATGGTACTCAGTAGCAGGCCGGGGTCCAACCCTGAAGTCTGACACCAGAGCTACGCTCTGCTGCACTGACAGGCCTTGATAAAGCGCCAGGAACCAAGCACTCTGAAAACAATACATGACCTCAACATTGGCTCAAAAGCACGGAGCTCTATTTATTATTCCCCTGGCTGCTGGCAGTTCCTTCTATGTAGTTCTTGGGAGCCTTTTAAAATAACAACTTAATAATTTGTGTTCATTCCACATACTGAACCATACTCCCTGCAGTCCCCGAAATGGTCCCTTTCTGCACCAGTGTTGTTGGGAATCTTGTTCTGACACTCAAAATACACAGTCCCTTGGCTGTGGTGTGTAACTGTTGCAGGTGACAGGGTCACCGCTGTGGTTTTCAAGCTACATGTGGGTGAGTCTTTGAATGGGATGCTCTCGTCGGGGGATGATTCTTCCTTATCATCATCTTCTTCTAAAAGATTTATTTGTTTACTGAAAGAGTTGCAGACACACACACACACATACACACACACAGAGGTTAATATGTTATTACTCACAGAGAGGAGTGCCAGTGGAGGCAGCAAGCAGTAACTGACAGTAATTGGTCAGGTTTCTTCTGGTAGACAGACATTTTGGTTTCTGTTTCTCATCTCATTGTCGATGCCCAAGGCCATTGTTCAGGCCTCCAGCTGTATTCCCAGTCTTCATTCTGCCCAGTTTGGACCTGTTCTCACTGCACAGCGTCTCTACTGTGCTCAACCCTTGCACCTGGTTTTACTCCCCATTTTGCGCTGCCCCACTCAGCAGCCCTTTGGTCTCCTTTGATAAACGGGGGGAGGGATGTTTGACAGTGAGAACCAAGTAGTTGCTCTGAAAATGTGTGGAAGAAGTGAATAAACGAACAGAAGAGGGGGTGATTTTTCTTGGGCAATAGCCTTGATCCATGGTTCTTGTTTGGGGGACATATAGGAGTCACCTCTGGATGTTTTCAAGTAATTTTCCAATTCAGGACTCTGCCCCGGACCAGCTGATTCAGGAACCACCGTTAGACTAGGACCTCTGTAATACTCAAACATTTCCCGGGCGACTCACATGTTCATCTCTGCTTGGTAACAACTGCCCTAGATCAGTGATTCTCCAAACTGATACTGCATTAGAATCACTTGGAAAATATACTGAACCGCAGATACGTGGGCCCCACCACCCGGGTTTTGATTCAGTGGTCCAGGGTGGGGCCCAGAGTTTTGTGGTTTTGACCAATTCCCAGGGGTTGCTGATGGGCTGGGGCTGTGAGATGATGCCATGCTGTGAGAACTGTTGTCTAAGACTTGTCTGTTGCTGTGATTAATAAGTTCTGAGTTAGTGGTACTCAGTGCTTAGCTGCACACTGAAATCATGGTGAGAGCTTTGAAAAAATGCTTTTGGTTTGGTCTTAACTGTGGTTAATGACAGCTCTATGGGAGAAGCCTAGGCACCTTTTGCTTGTGAGATATTTACCAGGGATTCTTCAGCACAGTGAGATTTGAGAAATATTGCTCTAGGTCTTTGCTACTCAAAGTGTGGACCTTGGACGGGCAGCACTGGCATCACCATTACTTGGGGTGCTGGAAATGCAGAGTGCCAGGCCTCACCCTGGATCTACTGAGTCTGCATGTTAACAAGAGTCACGTTAGGCACATGAAGGTTTGAGAAACATGCTCGAGAGAACTCCTATTTATACGCATTTGTTTCTTATCTGTAATCCGAGAGGATACATTCCTGAAGGGCGGACTGCTTGGTTAGTTCATCCTCAAATCCAGAGCATCTAGCATAGCATTGTGTTCCTCATCTGTAGGTGCTCGATTAATGTTTTTGAATAAGTGGATGTTCCAGTGGGTGTTACCTTGGAGGTGCCTGTCTGCTTTTCCTGTTCCCACCTCATGCAGTACCTCCTTCCACCTCCCAGGTGACGGAGACCTCCCTTTGCCTCCTCAACTCTGATTACCTCCCAACTCCACTTCATTACAAAGCATCCCGTGGGTAGGAATCATTTCAGACATTTCTGGTGTTTCAGGGAAAAGCAATCTGGCACTTCAGGCTCCATTCTTCAGAACATGTTGCTACCCAAAGGGTTGCTGTGCGGGCCAAGGCTTTGGTTCATAAAAGAAGTTCACAGGCTTCTGGAAATTTCCATCACCATGGTTACTGGTGCTGAAAGGCTTCCTTTAGAATCTCAAGTGCATTCCTTTAATTATTTTTTTGTGTAGTGTGTAGAAATTAGAACAAAGATTACAGATGCACAAATCACTTGGCATCAGTTAGCCTCTTCACTAAGGTAGAAGAATTTGAACATTTCTGTGGCATGGTCAAGCTGAACAACCTTGAGAGTGAACAGAGCTCGGGAAGCTTCTAGAAGTAGAATGTGGTAGGCGGAATAGTGCCTCTCCCCTCTCAAGTTCCCTATCAGTCCTAACTATTCTATATCTGGCTCGTCCCCTCCTCCCACCATGTGAATATACAACTTCATCTGGCAGAGGGTCTCTGCAGATGTGGTCAGGGTTAAGGACCTTGAGATGGGGGTGATCCTGTGTGATCCCAGTAGGCTGTTGAAAGCAGAGAAGTTTCCCTGGCCCCAGAGAAGTGGAGAGATGGCAACGTGAGAAGAACTTGACCTGCCAGGAATGGGGAAAGGGGGCTGGGAGCCAGGACCTGCGCATGGTCTCTAGAAGCAGGAAATGGCCAGGAAACAGATGCTGCCCCGGAGCCCTCCCAAGAGGCACCAGTGCTGCTGCCACTACGATTTGACCCTGATGAGACCTGCTTTGGACTTTTGACCTACAGGACTGCAAGTCAACAAATTTGTATTGCTCAAGCCTCCAGATTTCTGTCAAGTTATTACAGCAATAGGAAACGAACACAGAGAGCCGGATAGTCTTGTTTCTAGGTAGTGTTGGAGGTCAACGCCAGGTTGCAAACATCAAGGAAGGCGCCTGTTCTGTTGCATGCTTTTGCATTGTGTAAATCCTCCCAGTTATCAAATAACACTTTGGTTTTTTGGCATAAACGTTGCATCTAAAATTAGCTTCCTTCCCAGCCCCTGATGTGAATGCGTTTCAGAGTATTCAATGTCTGGAAGGAAGGATGATGATGGCCATGGTGCAGCGTTTGGGGGTTTAAAGAGTTACAGACACCATCTCACCATCTTCTGCCCCAAATACCTACTCTACCCATTGTCTGAAATTCCCGTGACTTGTGTCTTCTTCAATTTCCATGAGTTTCCTCTTATTACGAGCACTTACACCTCCAGAGAGGCAGTGACTATCAGCCCTTCTCAGAGAATTTGATTACCTCACCCCTGCAGGTGGCGCAGACATCTACAGGGTAGAGTATATGGGAGAAGCGAGGGGGAGGAGCAACCTGTTGTCTTCGTATTTTCCAGACTTATTTACCTAAAAATAATCAAAAATATTTGATAAGATGCCAATGGGACAGTTTTCTTGGTGTTTATTTAGTGCCTACTCTGTGCCAGCTGCTTTATTTAGGCTGCCTCATTTCATATTTCAGTAACTCTGTGAAGTGTCAGGTACGGGATTTTATTTGACCCTACTCGTAAGCTAATAAGTTAAACTGTAGATGTTTGAAATGGATTTTCCAATGAGTATTTGTGTCTTATTTCCGATGCTGGCAGGAGACAGGAGACTCCTTAGCCAGAGGTAAAAGACTTTATTACTCAGTGTCTCAAGTTTTCGAATTAGCACCACTTCACTTCGTTGCCAGGTGACCCAGGTCCGGATGGATACCAGGTTACAGTGGGTTTGTGTCGTAGCGGGGAACCTGTGAGCTTGGGGAGTCTGCCACTTTCCGAGCAAGTAGTGAGTATCCTGTTCTTTGTTCAAGAGTGGGGAGACACGTCTTCATTCCTGAAGGCTGCTCATTGCAAGAGTAAATAGCCAGGGCTTTGCACTCTAGGCAAAAAACCCACAGCACGTATGTGTTCAGGAGATCCACGGGACGAATCGTTCCTCCCAATACAAAACAGTACTACTATTCCCTTCTCACAAGAAAATTGAGACAGAAGAATGTTAAAAAACTTGTCCAAGGGCACAAGAGGTAATGAAGCTAGGACTGGAATCCATATCTATATTCTGAAGCCCAGGATCTTTCCATCATATGCTGTTGTCCACTGGGAGAGTGTTGGAAAAATAATTATACCACATTGGTCTTCTATTATAAATCAGTAAGGTAATAAATGTAAAACTTAATATTAAAAATTACTCATGGCTTCCATCAAAGCATCTGAGAACATTCCCATCCTCTGAGCTGTAGCTGGAGAGGATGCTAGAATCAGTGGCTGGTGTTGAAAGCGTGGGTTGACCAATTTGGTATTGGGTGATTGCCCAGTCATCTCTGGGAACACCTGTCTATCGGCTCCTGGATGGATTCTGCTGCTAGAAGGCTATAGAGAATGCTTATGTCATGGGGAAATCTCTGCCCTCTAAGCTCCTATCCCAGTGCAAAGCCCTCACTCAACGTTTCCGTTGACGTCTGTATTCTGTAGTACTTGAGATGTTTCTTTTGAGATGTCACCAGGGGGACTTGTTCCACCTGTACTCAATTCTAGTTAGCATTGGAATTTCTGTTGTGTGTGCAAAAATTTTCCTTGCAATCCTTCTAGATATTATTAAAAGTATTCTGTGTGTATGGCTGTGGGGTGGGAGTGGATGGAGAACACAGAGAGGAGGAGAAAAATGAAGAATCTGCTGGTACGTGGAAAGTCTCAGTGCCACTTAGCATACAGTGTTTTCCACATGTTCGAACTCATGACGAGAGAGTCTGTGGCACTTTGACATTCAGAAAGGTTGCAGTCACATCAATCTCTTCTGTGGCTGCTCTGGGTTTTGGTTTCATTGATGTGTAGCCTGGGCAGCTTTGGTGGATTTTATCAATGCATTAAGGAAGAAGATACATTTTGTCTCAGAAAAAACTCAAAATCTGTTTTTAAGGTCCAACTGCTAAAAGACACTTGGAATAATTTTAATGTGATTCATTAGAAGAATTCTTACAGTTTGAACACTCTGCTCGTATGAAAGGGCAAACTCATTTTGTTCTCAAAAGTCTCCAAGGAAAATGATGGTAATTGAGAGCTAAATTGGGGGCACTTCCACATTTCCGATAAAAGCTGAGAATGAAGAGAAATTTTGGACCCCTTTGGCCTGACTGGTCTAAAGACATTGCTAACAGAAACAGTTAGGTTTGTAGACCAGGGGACAGAGAAATCCTCCACACCAGGAAAGCCCAGGGAAAACTAGTGTTTCAGTGTAATCTCTTTGACTTGTCCCATTCCCAGTTCCTCAATCCAGCTAGTCATGTGATTTTAAAATCCCTTTGGATTAATCCCCAGAGGTCTTTGTCAGGAATCAAGTCCACATTGAAATTTGAAAATATGATTAACAGGCTTATGTTCTATTTATGTAAAAATGTCTGGAAGGATGTTTATCTGCCCAAATGTTAACTGTGCTTGTCTGTGGTAGAGAGATCAGAGGCAGGTCTCCTACATTCTCACCTAGGGGTGGAGAAGAAATTCCCTCCTTGCCCTTGGCTTTCCAAGTTGCCATGGCCTCACCCTTGGGTTGTTGTCTGCAATATTTTTTTCATATTGCAACCAGCACATGCATTTTTTAAAAATATTTATTTATTTACTTGAGAGGCATAGTTACAGACAGAGAGAGGGAGGGACACAGAGAGGTCATCTGCTTGTTCACTTCCCAAATGGCTACAACAGTCAGATCAGGGCCAATCCAAATCCAGGAGCCAGGAGTTTATTTCAGGTCTCCCACATGGGTGCAGGAGCCCAAGGACTTGGACCATCTTCTACTGCTTTCTCAGGCCATAGCAGAGAGCTGGATCAGAAGAAGAGCAGCTGGGACTCGAACCGGCACCCATATGGGATGCTAGCACTGCAGGCGGATGCTTAACCTACTGTGCCACAGTGCTAGCCCATCGTGGTGCTTCTCTAATGCTTATGGGTGGGTGTCAGATAGTGAGCGAGGAATAGGAAGGGTGTGTGTAAAAGCAACGGGGGGGGGTGCAATGAGGGGATCATATAATTTTCCCTTGCATTCCTTTGGGTGATTGTAGGATTAGTTGTTGGTTTCTTTGGCTTGCTGGGCCCTTTTTCTGTTGACAGCTATTTACTGAGTGATGTTAGATGTCAGGTTCTTCCTGAGAACCGGGGATGGATTAGTAACAAAGCAAATTTCAGGATAGGCATTTGGTATAGCAGGCTAAATGCTACTTGGGGTGTCTGCTTGTGTGTGGGCTTGAGTCCCAGTCTGTTCCTGATCCCACCTTCCTGCTAATGTGCACCCTGGGAGGCAGCAGGTGCTGAATCAAGTACTTGGTTCCCTGATACCCAAATGGGAGCCCAAATTGAGTTCCAGGCACTTGGGTTCAACCTATCCTACCCCTGATTATTGTGGGCATTTGGGAAGTGAACCAGAAGTTGGGAGAGCATTCTTTGTCTCTCTGCCTGCCTTTCAAATAGAATAAATACAAATTTAAAAATTCGCTGCATTTATGGAGTTTATATTCTATTAGGCAGTTAAGGAACAAAACTGAAGTGTGACAGATTGGCGTGACGCATGTGGAGTGCAATGGAGGAGGAGGGGAAGGAGCTGTTTTCTACCTGTAAGGCAGGAGCGCCTCTCTGATCAGGTGACAGGTGGGAAGAGACCCCAGCAAAGAGAGGGAAGGAGCTGCTATTCCAGGCAGAGGGAACAGCACACAAGGTCCTGAGAGGGTCTGACAAGGGAGCGGACTTGGACTTGCACTTTCCAAGGAACAACAGGTAGGTCAGGAGAGCCAGGGCAGAGGGAGTGAGCTGGGAGTGTGGGAGAAGACAGAGGGGTAGCTGGGCCCCAGGCCATGCATGGCTATAGATTTTCCTTGCCTAAGTTGAGATGCTCCTGGGGAATTTTGAGCAGATATGTGGCTTGATAGGATGTAGTGTAGAAGAATCGTTGTTATCCTATCTAATTTACTTAAGGCATTGCACAGTTGATGGTAGGATTCAGCACACAGGGAACTGTTTTCATTAGTGCTAAAGAAACATAGCAGTAATTATTACTGGGGGTATGCAAGAATCCCTTTCCACATTGCACTGGAGTAGGAGTGATGCTTTCTGGAGGTGAAAATGACAAAGTAGAGATTTAGGAAGCCATTCACCCATATCTCCAGGGTGAGTACAATCTTCGTCCTCATGTGCAGGTGTATGACAAGAGTAAATCCTTGGTTTCCCATACATATGCTCCCAGCTGAGCGCCATCCAGCCGGGTGTTCCCTTTTATATTAGGGTTTCATACAGGCCAGAGGGTTAGGATGCGGCAAAACAGTGAGTCTCCAAGAGTGGTCTCGGTGTCACCTGAGAACTTGTTAGAAATGCGGAGTGTTTGATATGCACATGTTAAGCTGCCACCTAAGACACTGGCATCCATATTGGAGAACTGGTTCAAGTCTTCATTGTTGCACTTCTGGTCCAGCTCCAGAGGGTGGCCCAAGCACGTGGAAGACTAGTATGGAGTTGTAGGCTCCTGGTTCTGGCCTACCCAGCACTGGCTGCTGTAGGCATTTGGGGAGGGAACCAGTGGATGGAAGATCTCTCGGTCTCTCTCCTTCCATCTTTACAAAATATAGAAATCTTTACACAAATAGAAATGCAGACTTTCAAACCCACCCCGGGCCTCCTGAGTCAGCAGGGCTCAGGGAGCTGTGAAAGCGAGCTCTTGCATTCATTCTGATACACGCTACATTTGGGAATAACCCCTTCTGGTGTCAAGTTCTGGGTGGGGCACTGTTGTCAGGCCGTGACACCCAGGGGCAGCAGCTGAGACCTCTCGACTTTGTTGGTCCACGCAGGGCCCGGCTTCGTCCCTCATTCTTGACCACATGCTCTTTCCAGACAACTTCTCTCCCTCTGCTAAGTGCCTTTCTTAGGCCACCACACAGATTCTCCCGCTCCCGCGTCCCCTTGAACTAGAGGAAATTCTGTGCACTTGCTAACCTCAGACCAGGCTGGAGTTCTCGCAGCCTCATGGGATCCTGCTGCTGTTTCCTGTTACTCTGGGGCCTGGGGAACTGGTATCTCCTGGGTCCATTTCTCTCATGGGGTTTTCCTGTCTTAGCCTCAGCCTAAGAATGGGAGCCCAAATCCTCCCTTTTCTCAGATTGCCCTAAACTTAAAACTGTTTAAAATTAAGATTTATTTATGTCTTTGAAAGGCAGAATGACAGAGAGAGAGGGGGAGAGACAGGCTCAGAGAGAGATCTTCCAGCTGCTGCTTTCATTCCCTAAATGGCTGCAATGTTCAGGGCTGGGCCAGGCTGAAGTCAGGAGCTGGGAACTTCATCCAGGTCTCCCATCATCCAGTGCTTTCCCAGGTGCATTAGCAGGGAGCTGGACCAGAAGTGGAGCAGCCGGGACACCAACCGTAGCTCATATGGGATGCCGGCATTGCAGGTGGCGTCTTAGCCCTCTGTGCCACAATGCCAGCCCCGGAGAGCCCTGAATTTATCTGCAATTTTACTCCCACATTGGACTCCTGGGTGGGACAGATTGAAGACAGTTTTCTCTCTTTTTTAAAGATTTATTTCTTTATTTGAAAGTCAGAGATACACAGAGACAGGAGAGGCAGAGAGAAAGAGAGAGAGGTCTTCCATCCACTGGTTCACTCCCTAGTTGGTCACAATGGCCATAGCTGTGCTGATCCAAAGCCAAGAGCCAGGATCTTCTTCCAGGTCTCCCACATGGGTCCAGGGGTCCAAGGACTTGGGCCATCTTCTACTGCTTTCCCAGGCCATAGCATAGAGCTGGATCGGAAGTGGAGCAGCCAGGTCTCGAACTGGTGTGCATATGGGATGCTGGCACTGCAGGCGGCAGCTTTACCCAACACACCACAGCGCCGGCCCTGAAGACAGTTTTCTCAGGATTCCCTCAACAGCTAAGGGGATGTTTCCTGGTCTCAGGCAAGAAGATTTGCCTTTTTCTGGAAGAACCTAGCCTACAGCACAAGATAGGCAGCAGGAGGGGAGATGAGGACACTTTGGGGAAAGATTGCAAATGATACCTGGTCTCCTGGCACTGACAAACTACTGTGCTATTTTAAATTATTAGTAGAAAATATTGTTATGGCTGTAGTACATCTTTTAAGGGATGTACAGTTTGGGACGTCCTGAGCTATATTCCCAACTGGAACAAGGCAGGCTGCCTGGCGCTTTGTTTCATTGATGCCTGCAAAGCATCTCATGGGCCCAGAAAGCCAGACACCATGGGTTTGGGTGTGACCTGCCTTATTTACATATTAACGCCGATTTTTTTTTTTTGGTATTTGTTAATAGTGATAATTAAAGGATACTATCAGACACGAAAGACACTGTAAACACAAATGCAAATCAATGACTGAAATTCTGTCTTTGGTCTTGAGATGACCCGGATGACTGAAGCATACTTTATGGCAAATTTTAAAAGATATGTAGCACCTTTGACAAGAAACCAGAAATTGAAAAAAACATTAATAAAAATGTTGTTGACTTCTGAGAATAAGTGTCCTCAGAACCCCAGGGATATATTTAGGTTCAAGTCAAGAATCTACTCTTTTTGAATCTCAGAGGTCAGTTGTTTTGTTTTTGTGTGCCACAGACTCTGCTTTGGAGCATTGTGGTGCTCCCTGCCATCCCTGCCTCAGTTTCCCTGTGTGAATGCCGAGTATTTGCTTTTTTTTTTCCAGGGAGAGCAGAGGGTCTCATTTTGGGAGAAAAAGAAGCCTGCACTTGGTCGTGAAATGAAGGGGTTCCTGGAGATGATGGGATCGATTGCACTTGCGATGTTTTTGTAACTAGCTGGATGGCATCACCCCTCGTAAACATGTGACACGTAATCACTGTTTTGGAGGAAAAAGTTGCACCAGCACATTTTTAGTCTCGCTTGTAATCCACTCTGATTCGGAGTGGTCAGGATCCAATCATGCCTGCCTTTGAAAGACATTCAAAATAAGCCATCTCCTTGGCTCGGAGACCTCCCGAGGCACCCTCGCAGGAGCAGCTCAACTCTGAGCACAGAGCTGCAAAACGCGAACACCCTGCCCCATTTCAAGGCAGCCGCCTGTGCCTGGTGCCCTCCTGGCTCCCGTTAGCTTTCTGTAGTGAACGACCATGGCACTGAATGACCGTGCTCTGAAATAGGGGAGAAGGATTACTCCCTTGCAGAACATTTGAAAAAACAGCTCTGTTCTCTAACCCATCAGTTATTGGAGAAGCTCCTCACGCAGCCCGCTGGCTGTGTTTTTTGGCTACATCATTTCTCAGTCGAGCTGATTAAGACTCATTTTGGACAAAATAAATTCGTGCCTGGGCAAACAACCAACGTGCAGAGTCTCAACCAGCGGTAATGAAATCAAGATTCATTGAATGCTGCGGACTCTTGACAACCATGGTGTCCAGCGTCACTCTCATGAACCAGTGGCACCAGCGCGTCCCCGGCGTGGCAGATTATTCTGGAATTTAGTTGCTGTATTTTTTCCTCATTTTAGAGTTGCTCTTTGATTCTGGCACAAGATTCTCTCTGGTAATGGTTTTAAATCAGCCTGGCTGATTCATGGCCGCACAGAGAAATTTTCTCAGGAGTCAGTAGGATGATTGTTAAAAAATAACACCGAGGGACAGATGGTAGACTTTATTTTACTGGCTCCACTGCTGTTGTAGGGGATGATTACACATTCAAAGCAAGTGGTACCAGAAGTCCGATCTGAGATCCTTCTCACGTGTTTCCTTGTAGACAACCAAAGATGCAGCTTCAGGGACAGGCCTGAACCCAAGCAAGTGTGGGGAGCAGGACCCGGGATCCGGTTATGATGTGACCTGGGACTCGGTCATGATGTGACCCGGGACCCGGTCATGATGTGACCCAGGACACGGTCATGATGTGACCCGGGACACGGTCATGATGTGACCTGGGACCTTATCATGATGTGACCCGGGACCTGGTCATGATGTGACCTGGGACCCAGTCATGATGTGACCTGGGACCTTATCATGATATAACCCGGGACCCGGTCATGATGTGACCCGGGACACGGTCATGATGTGACCCCGGACCTTATCATGATGTGACCCGGGACACGGTCATGATGTGACCCGGGACCTGGTCATGATGTGACCTGGGGCTGAAGCAGGTCGGAGGGCTTCTTGAGCTCCTTAGCTCTCCCACCTTCCTACCCGGTCTCCAGCAGAGAGCAGCGGAGTCTCCTGAACACCCTGAGATGGGGGAACCCTCTCCTTGCATTGCAGCTGGCAGACAGCTCATGTGGACACAGTTCTTGCTTCCTTTGAGCTCATGTTTTGACCTCTGAGACTTCCATCTCTTTTCTGTCTTACGTATTAGACTTTCACAGGTGATGTTGTTGGTTGGGAAATGGCTTCTGCAGCCGGAAGACCATTTACCAACTGGGACTGTCACCCCTTTCTTTTTGTTGCTCCCATAGTCAATGCCAGGTCACCCTTGGCTTCATCTCTCTGGTTCTGAGGCTATAGATTGTGTGCTCCGACACAGTTCTGTTATCCAGACATCTGATGCCCAACATCACGCAGCAAATGCTGTAACTTGTATGATTCAGGAAAGAGGAATCAGAAAGACAGTTAAAATTGTACAAGTTTTTTTTTCCTTTCTTTTCTTTTTTGTTTTTTGAGGGGGGGAAGCCGCAGGTGCAAGGACTTGAGATAATCATGTTTCTCTTTGCAGAGTTGCTAAAATCGTCAGCCTATCAATGGCCTTCTGTTTTATTTCATTTCTCTTCCTCTCTTTTATGTAGACACCCAGTCTAAGATTCTTGATTATATATAGTTCTTTGTAAAATGTGTTTGTATTTTTCAAAAGAAAATTGTTTTCTAGATCTTGTTTTGTTTCTTCCATGTCTCTCTTTTTAAAAGGAAGATTTGTTTATTTGATTATTCTGAAAGTCAGAGTTACAGAGGGAGAGGGAGAGACAGAGAGAGGTCTCCTGTCCACAGGTGCATTCCCCAGATGGCTGCAATGGCCAGCACTGAGCCAGACTGAAGCCAGAAGCCAGGAGCTTCTTCTGGGTCTCCCATGTGGATTGCAGGGGCCCAGGTACTTGGGCCATCTTCTACTGCTTTTCCCAGGCCATTAGCAGGGAGCTGGATTAGAAGTGGAGCAGCCGGGACTTGAACTGGTGCTCTATGCAATGCTGGTGTTGCAGTTGGTGGCTTAAGCCGCTGTGGCACAATACGGCCCCTTTTCTTTCGTGTTTCTGTGTATAGATTTATTTCACAGTTTGGATGCTGCAGAGATGTCCATGGGAGTAGCCCTCCAGCCAGTATTTGTCTCCTCTTCCCCAGCCTGAACTCAATGCCATGCTATTGTACAGGTTGTGAGGCTGGTGGGCTAGGCTTGTGGATCTGGGTGAGGATGGGGGGTGTGTTCCCCCAGTGTGAATCCTGGTTGCAGGATCATTGGCCATAGGAAAGATGGGCTGAAGCAGCTCACACTCATTGTAGTAAGAGATGGGGGCTCCATCCTAGTTCCTGTTATCACTTGGTATTTTCTGTCTGCGTAAATGTGGGTGTGAAGTGGTGTCAAGTTCTGTATTTCTGATTACTAATGAGGTAAGGAATCTCTTCAAGAAGCCATTTGGGCTTCTTCTATGAATATTTCACTTTATTATGGCATTTTAGTTTCACATGCTGAGTTGCAAGACTTACCTATATATTCCAGGTATCAGTCACATAAAATTTCAGATATTGCATATAACTAATCATAGACTTTTGTCTCTAGTATATCTGGGTTTGGCTTGCTAATATTTTGTTAAAGACTTTAGTTGTCTTCCTTTAACTGCAAGTGAGAGTGAAGGTTGGGTAAGAGAGGCCTTTACTATCACCTGTGGATATTCCACAGGACATTTAACTTACTAATTTATCCCTGGGTCTATGTGTAGTCTGTAGGAATCGTATCCACCAGTGTCAGCTAGGGCCCTCCCTCCAGAGCTGGGTTAAGCTGCTTTGTAAAATTCGTCTTCAAATTCTTTGAAATGAGGTGGTCTTAGAGTCGTGTGAATTCTGGCATCATTATATGATCAAGATCCCATAGGCTGGCGCCGTGGCTCAATAGGCTAATCCTCCACCTTGTGGTGCCAGCACACCCGGTTCTAGTCCCGGTCGGGGCACCAGATTCTGTCCCGGTTGCCCCTCTTCCAGGCCAGCTCTCTGCTGTGGCCCAGGAAGGCAGTGGAGGATGGCCCAAGTGCTTGGGCCTTGCACCCCAGGGGAGACCAGAAGAAGCACCTGGCTCCTGGCTTCGGATCAGTGCGGTGCGCCGGCCGCAGCATGCCGGCCGCGGCGGCCATTGGAGGGTGAACCAACGGAAAAGGAAGACCTTTCTCTCTGTCTCTCTCTCTCACTGTCCACTCTGCCTGTCAAAAATAAAAATAAAAATAAAGACTCTGCTTTGGTTGCCCACAGCTTGTATCTGAGTGCTTGGCTCTGCCCCTGATTCCAGCTTCCTACTGGTGTGCACACTGGGAGGCAGCAGATGATGGTTCAGGTATTAGGGTCTCTGCTACCCACATGGTAGACCTGAATTGAGTTCCTGGTCCTGGCTTCACCCTGGCCCAGGCCTGGATATTGTTGGCATTTGGGCAATGAACCAGAGGATGGGAGATCACTTTCTGTCTGTCTGTCAAGGAACTTGCCCTGGGGCCAAGAGTGTACATCCCAGTTTTGATCATGGGAGATGAGAGCCACTAGATAACTCGATCCCTGGTGAACCTCACAGAGATGTGCCAGTTCATGTGGCTCCTTATGAGATTATTTTCCTGCACACTTGAATGTTCAGTTGTGCTTGATACTAAGTGTGGCCAACTCAGCAATGCACCCTGGTGTTCACTCTTTGCTTCCATGTCTTGTTCCATTAGGCCTCGATTCCTGCTTCCTTGGGGCTACTAAGTGTAACCCAACTGTAGCACGTGAGCTCAACTTTTCGGGGAGCTCAGGCCAGGACAACTCTCTTCTCATTTGAACATAAACCGCAGGTGATCCCTTTTGATGGTCCAGTCTGTACATGATGCAAGTGGATTCTGCCTTCAAAGAGTAGAGCATGGTATATTTTCAACAGGTAGCCCATAGGTTCTCCTGAGACACATGCTCAGAGTGCCTGCGAACACTCCTCTGCATCTCAGGAGTTCCTCCAAGTTTTGCTTTGGTTTGAACAACAGTGGTTTTTTTTTTTTTTTTTTTTTTTTTTTTTTTTTTTTTAAGAAAAGCATGATTTATTCAATTTGGAAACCTCCTGCCTAAGCGGCAAGGAGGCGGGTTCCACGTGAGGAAGACCCAAAGGGCCGGTCGTAGGAGGGTTTTTAAGCACAATCTCAGGAAAGAAGCTGTCAATCACCCTCAGGTGGGGACAAACCCACCAGAAGACCTGATTTATATTAGGTTTACTTTACCCTGTCCAGCTGAACAACACTTTAATGTGTCAGAATTTATGTACCTGAACCTATTGACAGTTCCACTTACAAAACTGAAGTGCTCTGAGTTGCTAAGTGTGAAACGAGGTAGAACTGTCATCTTGAAGGTGAGGCTGAAAACCAACTTCATCCTCTGATTCCTTTTAACTTCCTTCCCCAACCCCCGCCTGTGTTTGGGAGGTAGATAGACACACACACACACACACACACACACACACACACACACACACAGGGGGTGGTGCAGAGAGGCAGATTCTACTGGTTCACTCCTGAAAGGCTGGGGCTGGGCCAAGGCCAGAGCAGGAAATGGAAACTTAATCCAGGGTTCCCCACATGGATGGCAGGGGCCCAGTTAAAGGAGCCATCGTCACCTGCTGCCTCCCGGGATCTGCATCAGCGGGAAGCTGGGGTCAGGAACTGGAGCTGGGCATGGCACCCAGGCATTCTAATGTGGGACACAGGCATCTTACCCAGTGAATTGCTAGGCCAGATGCCCATCCTTCCCCTCCACCTTAGATAACTAGAACTGTCCAGGGTTGTCACATGGCCTTGGTTCCATGACCTAAACTAGGTCACTAGATATTACATAGGTTTGGGATTGGCTTTGTTGGTACAAAGAGGTTAAGCATTTTACATAATTAGAACATATATGTGAAAAACTCCAGAACAAAATGAAAAAAAGTTATTTCTTGGGGTAGGGAGATATGTCCGGTAGGATGGAGTTGGGAAGCACATAGAATATATTAAAGGCATAAATACAAAATTACATTCAGTTCTTTAAAAACAGAATAGAATGGAGAAACTAGTGCTTTGAACCGCTCTAGCCCAGCGGAGCTGTAAATTCTTGTCCCACCTTAGCTGGACTGGCCTCTTCCGGAAGCCAGGGAAGATGTGATCAAAACCGTTGCTTTGTTGGTTCAAGTCCTGGCCTAATTGGTCTGAGTCTCCTGTGTATACAAGAGGCCCAGTTGCTTTCAGAGTAAACCTTCGCCGTGAGCACATGTGCCTTTGACTTGCCCAGCATTCTTCCCCACTTCCTAGGGAAGCAAGACTTAGACTTTTCTTTGAGGAATCACCCCTCCCCCAACTCTCAGCCCAGAGTGTAGGTGTGACTGATTGTCCCTCTTTCCCCTCCCAGTTCTGGGATTTTGGAAGATTCGGCTCATTAGCATATCTTGCCTCCTCACTACAGTGATTGGCTTGGGAATGGACACATGACTGAATTTGAACCAATGGGAATTAGGCCCATAATTTTCACTGACATTGTTAGAGAAAAGAAACTCTCTTTTCACTATATTTGGAGCTGCAGGGCTAAATTCTGGGGCTATGGGGGGCCTCTGTAAGATGGAAAGTTACCTGAATAAGAAATCTACGCGCAGAGAGGAGCTTCCCTGACAATTCAGCGGGCATCCAGATCCAGCCATGCCTGACGCTGTTGTACCCACATACCTTCCAGACATTAAAATTAGTAACTTCCATTATGCTCAAGTCATGTCGTCTTAGCGTCTCGCCACTAGTCACAGAAAGATTCTTAACAGTTCGGGGCGGTGAGGATTGTGAGTGGCTGTTAGCGATTGAATATACGTCCTCTCAAACCCAAATGTTTGTTCCCCAGACTCTTGTGTAATTGGCACCCAGAGGGCGGAACCGCGATCCAGTTTTGGTGTGCAGAGGTGGCGCCTTGAGGAGGTGCCCGGATTAGATTGGGGTTGTTTGGGTGGAGCTCTGACGGCTGAATCCTGGTGGCTTTGTAAGCAACCATACAGACAGATGGACAGACAGACTTGAGCGTGCCCTGCCTCTCGCCCTGTGGTGCTCTGCACAGCCTCAGCACTCCACCAGCGGGATGCCATCATGAGAGGCCAGACCAGTGGACCCACCAGGTCGTGGGAGAGTGGACCACGACTCCAAATAAGCCCATTTCCTTTAAAGGTTAGGGTGCCTCCGGCAGGCATCTCATTGTAGTGATGAAAAGCTGACTAATACCATAGCAGATGTGTCATCCTAGTGAAAATTCTAGAACATTCTGATAGGAAGATGAATGAGTCCATGGACTGCAAAAACTGCCCCTTTTCCTCTTCTTCCTCTGTGGCCTCTTCCAAAGTGGTTGACCCCTCATCGTCATTTCTCTTTCTCTGCTCTCCATTCCCCCTACCCACCCCGCCTACGTGTTTATTTCCGTGCGCTCCATCCCGTGGCCCGCCCACTGGCTGCAGCTGAAGGGAGAGGGCTTGCAGCTCCGCGCCTATTAAGAAGATTAAGATATTTCAAGAAAGAGACAGGAAAGTACATTCATTATAAGCTTTTTCTTTTTTTTCCTTTTTTAGAATTTAAGCTTATGAGTTTGTCTACGCCCACTATATTCATAATTACAATTTAATATCTGCATACAAAAGCTATGTAAAAATCCATTTTTCCCAAATATACAAATTTTCTTTTTGGATAGTTTAAAACATTTTGATCACAGATGTCAACAGAGTTTTAGGCTGAAAAAAAATATTACCAATCTAGCAATATCACTTAACACTGTTTGCAAAACAGAAGTCTTCTGATGACTGTAGATCTTTTGCTAGTCTGTAGCATTTTTCTGATTCTCAGGGCATAAACACATTATGGAAAAAAACAATGTTTTCTCAGAAGGAAGGATGGAGAACTGATTTGGCTCTAGGATCACACTAAAAATGCCAAATGAAAGGAAAACCCAAAGAAAGCAATGACATACCGTCAGTCAGCTCCTCTATGCCCTGACAGTTTCTGCTCAACAATACATGTGTCAAGTGTCTTCTTTTGTCTTACATTGTGCTCCAAAAATTACATGAGTTAGCATCTGCACCCTGCGCAGGGCAGATTCATATTTGATTGTCTTGTGCATACGGTGGGTCAGCTTTAACTGTGCAACGGAAAGCCACAAATAGCATTTTACCTGCACGATATTGCTCTTGAAGGCGGCATTAATTAATGTGGAAACACACTAGAAATGCACTTTTTGCATTTGCAAACATTTATACAACACAGTAAAAATTCTGTCATAAGGCCAAACCTTTTTTTTTCTCCCTATCTTTTTATTTTATTGTTGTGTGTGTGTGTGTGTGTGTGTGTGTGTGTGTTTTAAAGATTAAAGTAAAATGTTTTCAATTGTAAAAAATACACACCGGGCAAATCCTTACCTGGATAATAAATATCTACATCACAGTACAATAAAATTTCTTCTCTATAAAATTTAAATATGGATTATAATCTATCACTATCAAAAGAAACACTATGCTACTATTTCCATATTATTAAAATAACAGGAAAAATTACGAGCTTATTTTAGAACCCGATGCCATCACCATTGGAAAGGGCGATGAGATCCAAATGTCTGTCATCGCTCCCCTTGGGAAGAGGGACTGCGGCTGGGTTATTCTTCAACTCAGTTCATGAAAAAGGTTTAGCCTTACAAACGCTGGCTACGTTTCAAAAACCGTAAGACTGATTTCCTAATTGATGACTCATGCAGCAGGGTTGGTGTGACACCCACAGGTGACAGTTCCGGGGAGTAGAGCTGGGTTACTGACAACGACAGGCTCTGAGGGTGCTCAGCGGTGCACGAGGGGGAGTCTGGGGGCTTAGTGTTGTGGAGGGGCCAAGGCTTGTGCACCTGTTCACAGAGGAGCAACGCCAGGGCTGGCAGACCACCCCGGCGGCTGCACCGCAGATGGAGGAGGTGTCACTTGGGGCAAGAGTGAGGGGCATTGCTGGGCTGAGGCATCAACACGCCAAGCGCCATTGAGGACGGAGGCTCCTTTGACTAGAAAAAGCTCTGAGGTGGCACGTGGTGTTAGGAACAGCATCGTAAAGAAGGAAAGATCTTACTTGTTTGCATTATTTCAGGAAATACTGCACATTTAGATCGGAGAGCAAAGTACACTTGTGGGTTACAAACACGCGCGCACACGCATACACACACACACAGCCCCCACCACACACCCCTAAAAGTGATTTCTAAGTAAGAATCCCAGCAGGACTGTGTTCTCTACTGGAATGTCTCCCCAGTTGGCGTTGGGGGGCAGGACAGGTGCCAAGGTTGCTGCAATGCCAGGTCCACACCTGGTTTGAAAGCCCCAAAGTCAGAAAAAAAAGTGTTTTTGTTTTTTTTTTTAAATTCAGAGCAAATCCCACACAATCAGGTTTTATGGGATGGGGACTTGAGATGCACTCGGGACCTCAGTCTGTTCAGGAGGAACGAGGTCATTTTAACCATCAGAGTCGTGATTCTTTGAGTCCTTATAGCTTTTCTTTTCAACCTGAGGTACTCTAAGGCCCGTCCTACTCAGCATGAAGTAGCCAGCCTTGGACAACACCTCCAGATCAGCAGTTTGCCTGTGGAAGGCATTCCAGGAGCTGAGGATCCACCTGGGGCTGGCTGGATGACTGTCGCTTAGGGCACTCTCTCAGCAGTTCCAATCGAGGTGAATCCCATAGCATTCTAAGTCAGCGTGAGATCAGCTCCGAGCCGACGTCGGAGTCTAGGTCTGATATACTGGGCCGTCTCTGTCAGTCAGGATGAGGAACCTTGCCTCAGAAAGCCTGTTGCCTCAGGAGTGGCTGAACCCGTCCAGGATGCCACCTGCCGTCCTTCCTCTCGTTCCCCATGGAAGGAAGCTTTGCCCCACGCAGTGTTACCCCAGGCCTAGAGGCAGCTAGGTATTTATCTCTGCAAGAGAGTTGTTCTCCAAGTAGAGTCAACAGATGGAACTGAGATGGTAACAAAGCAAGGACTTGGGGGGACTGGCTAGAGGCTGCCTAGAAAAAACAAAACCCCAAAGCTTATCTTGTAGATAAAGTCAAAGAAGGTCATCTGCCCATGAACTTCATGCTCGGAATTTTAATCTCTTCACTTATTTCCTTCCTCTGATGTGCAAGTTCCATAGCAACGTTTGGGTTTCCTTTTTCCCAGAAGCCAGTATCATTGTCTGCAGGCCGTAAACGTGTCCGTCCCCTCCAGGTTACCTGCAACCATACTTGGGATTCTTAATGGTGCTCCTCACCTTCCCCCAAGAGCGTCTGCTTCCCTCCACAAGGGGAAGTAGTTTTGTGTCAAGTTCGTGTTTAGAATCAATGCCAAATCTATGTTCCTTAACTGTGAAGTGGGTCATACTTTTTTCCTAATGAAGCCAGAAATTTGAATGTAAAAGAAATCATTAAAAGAATCAGATTTCTAACCCCCCCGCCCCAAAAATCCATACAATATTAACGGCAGGAAGGACTTTAGGACTCATGACTTAGTCCTTATTCCCCAGGTGAGAAAACCAAGATTTAAGGTCACAAATCTCCCATTTGGCAGGGCATGAACTAGAACTCAGGCACCCTGATTTCTGGGCCAGTTATGCTCCACCAAACCTAGGAAAAGTCCAATTGGCTTCCCAGTGACTTTCATTCCTTTGTTTTTAGGTCAATCACACCCATATGGCTTATTTTCCCCAATATTTCCAGGATAAGGCAGTAAAAGGCAGGCAGAGGAACCGTTTATCTCTACTGTGCCGATGAAGAATGAGATACATTCAGTTGCATGGGTACATTCTTTGCCCTTTTTCTGACATTGAAGCAACGGTGTCACCACTCGGGTTCTGGGCACAAGCCACTCCAGTGTCAGTCACTGGGGAGGCAGGTGGGGCAGGGAGGGGGAGTGTGGCCGCACCAGGTGTTCTCTGCAGGTGTTTCCTGTTGAATATCTGTTAGGGCGAGGCTGTGAGAGGGACCAGGGGAGGGGTCTGCAGCAGGACCGTCCTTGTTTAGAATTAATCGAGCTAGTCATTGCCTCAGAATAGAGGGAAAAGGGCACTAGAAAACATTGATAAATAAGCAAAGAGCACGAGGATCTAAGGCCAGAAGGCAGCATCCTCAAGCTGTCGGGACCTGCAGGGGCTCTCGGAACACTGCTTTTCCACGGACTCAATGTAACAGCGCTAAGCTCTCCTCAGAATTCCTCCGGCTTGAAACCCAAAGGGCAGCTTGCTACGTTCCTGGATTTGATCCATAAGGAAGTCCGTGGTCAGCTCAGTAAGGATGCAGGCAGGATAGACAGCTCTGGAGCTCGGGAGACAACAGATCAGATGTCACTGGAGTGGTGACCCCGGAGAATAGACTGGATTTCTGTGGACATGTTCTCTGATCCTAACCTGTGACTAAGCCTTCCTCCTGGGAGGCAGTGCTACGTGCATTTTGGGGGACCATTGAGTCATGGATATTGGTGAAGATTTCTAATTTCTTTGGGCTCGCTGAAGACAAATGTCTTCCCTGTTGGCCTCAATCAGTCAAATAAAATGAAATCCTAAGATTATAAAAATGATACTAAAAAGGCAGCTGATTTCCTGTACATTCCAAGTGATGCTTCCAGAAGAGAACAAAAGAGTACTGGAAACAGGCATGCCCTTGGATGGATGAAGATCGGTTGGTTTGAGTCTCTCCCTAGGAAGCTGAAAGCCACCCCTAACCAAAGGTGATCTGTGCTCCGCTAACTTAAACCTTGCAAAAATCAGGATTGGATCACCACTGCCATTCTCTTGGCTTTAAGGCTTCTGTAGTCTTTTGCAGCGCCATTTCGCTTGCCGGAGTCTCTGGCCAGGGACAGGTGGGAGCTGGTGATGGTTTGGTGCTGGTGAATTAATGATGGTCCCCACCCCACCTCCACAACTGTAACACCTTCAAAGCATTCACATCAAAGCACTGGAGAACAAAATGCCAATAGTTACAAGTACCCGCATTCAAGGGGCAATTTCATCCATGTCTATGCCAAGGACTACCTCCCTTTACCCCCCAAAATCCTTCCCAACACAAAGAAACAAAGAAACAAACAGAAAAGAGCTAGGCATTGGAATGAAATGACACCCAGTAGTGCTGTGGGAATTATGAGAATAAATCCAGTCCTTAATCCTCGAACACTTCCAAGAACAAAGGGGGGAAGAGCTCCGTGGGGCATTCCACCTTCATGTGCAGGAAGCGGCTGGCATGGCAGGCGCCAATCATCCGCAGGTCTGTCACCTTCATCAGGAGTTTTGGCCAAAAGTGTGTCACGTGGTGCTTTCGGTAATTGATATAGTGTTCAAAGGCCAACAGGAAGCTATCTTGGTATTTTTCTATTCTCTCCACGCAGGCGAGCCCTGGGCGATCTGGGGGAAGAAAGGAGATGGATACTCATCAGAGTGAAAGGAGGAGGCCTGCTTTGTCCAGTTCACGTTCTGTGGTGGCAGGTAGGCAGCTCTGGGACTCGTCAACTTCCAGGATGGGTGTGGATGGCGGTATGTGTGGACTTTGGGGTGCCAGGGTAGAGGGAATCATTTCTATGAAGGGGGTCAGTGCTCTGCTCGGCTAAATGTCTCTGGTGTAGAGCAATGGTCCCTTGGGTGCAGAGGAGGCAGCTGCCATTGCTGCCTGGAAGACAGCAGAGGCCAAGGATGAGCATGCAGAGAAAGGGGGATGTGGGAGGCGACTGGGTCTCTGTTGGGGCTGGGGGCGAAGGAGCGACAATGGACCATGAGAAGCTCCCTGGAAGGCCAAGGAGCACAATGACCAATGGCGAGTTGTTTGCCAGGCCCCAGGGGACCCTCCCTCCCTTCGCCTTGTGCTTGCAGTAACTTCTGCCTGCAGTGGCCATGTGTTGTTGGGGAATTAAAAGGAAAAAAAAAAAAAAAGGGATGTGAACTGTGCTTGAGGCGCCCTGTGTAGAGAAGGGCGTGGCTGCCGTGGGAAGACCACACAACACTGCAGAATCCTCCCAAGTCACGGGGGACCGCTGGCTTCCCACAATATGTGGGGAGGAACGCAAGTCATTGAAAAAACAGGTAAGTAAAGGCATGGCAGGAAGAGGCTGGATGCATTCTCTTTGGTTTTTGCTCTTCGTAGCTCACATCAGTGAGTGCACTCCTCACGGGTGCTGTTGTTGGGGGCTCTTCTTCATCTCCAAGGGCAAAGCAAACTATGTGAGTTTCGGGAACACTCTCTCGGGCTCAAATGGTAACTCGTGTTTTCTGCGACTCTGTGGATCTCCTCACCCCCCTTCCCCCTCTCCTCTCTCCCTTTGGGTGTGAGAGAAGAGTTCTCCCCCGGATTCTTTCACTCTCCACCCATGTAGGAAGTCAACATAATAATGCATTGGCTGTATTCCTTCAATGGGAACGTAACAGCTGGGGATTTGCGCATCAGAACTCTGTCCTTTGATGAGAGATAAAGACAAGATGGTCACATAGATGACACAGAAAGAACTGACATTGTGATGAAGCTTACAACATGCTAAGCAGGCCTATGAAGACAGTCACATTTTAAAGACCAAAGACGGCATTTATCTCCTTAAGACAAATGTCATCAAAGAAATGACTTTCAGGTCATTTCCACCTTCATTCTCTGCTCACCCCTGTAGGACTTAGCAGTAGAAGTGCTTGCCAAAGGCTTTGTAGGGAAGGTTGATGCTATTGTGCCACTAAAGATGCCAAGTAAAGCATGGGGCTTAGAGGACGAGGCTGAGGAGGAACGAGGGACTTGGGTCTCTGAGCCTCAGTATCATTTGCCAAGCGAACACTACCTCGTAACTGCACTCTGGTTCTGGCTGCATTAAGGAACAGGGTCTACATTACTGGGCTGGAGAAGATTTTAAAGTCATTAAGCATACCATGTGGCTTTTAGGTAGTGGCAGTCTTGTAAAACCAGAGAACTGGGAAGAATGGTTCAGCTGGGTGTTTGGCACTGCATTCACAATCCCACCATCTCCACATGCTTGCTTAGCTACCTGACTTAGATTATTTACTTAACAATCTGTTAAATGGACTCACGACAGAGGAGATGGCATTTTGTTCAGTTATAAAAATCCATTAGCCATAACCAGAGAGGACCACGAACATGGATACATGGGAAACCTTAATTCAATTTTTGTTAAAGCTGCTTGCTAAAAATTCTATGCTTGAGACTGCTCTTTGTTCAACAGGAAGGTTAGCAGGTGTTAAAGACAGACCAGAACCACGTTGAATCTCTCCCACTGCCTTATGTAGGAGAAACCACTAGAAGGGAAATTGTAAAAGAAATCGCTTTCCCACTATGTCACTCAACCTTATTTAAATTTGTGTTTGAACCATTAAAATCTCAGCAGAAAAGTTACTTTGAGTCACCCAGGAATACAATTCCCATGGATGGAGCTCAATTTATTTTAAAGGTCACTGAAGCCCAGGGCAGTTGGGTCACACATGGAGAGAGATCTTCCAAGGGAAGTCCTTGGACAAGCTGCAAGTTGTTTCTACAGAAGCCTCAGGCCTGGGCTTCTTGCTGGCTGTGGGACCAGCCGTGGGCTCTGGAGGCCTCTGCTGCCTCCCATCCTGTGAACTCTCCTAACACTGCTGCCTCCCCCATGAAGCCAGAGGAAGTCTGGTGGCAGGAGGGACTCTTACATTGTTGTATGGAATCACAGGGCAACATTGAATGTGCAGTATTCTAGATGTGA
The DNA here is from genome assembly GCA_949820135.1 of Sylvilagus floridanus. Taxonomy (NCBI): domain Eukaryota; kingdom Metazoa; phylum Chordata; class Mammalia; order Lagomorpha; family Leporidae; genus Sylvilagus; species Sylvilagus floridanus. Next base: position 167,141,464 of record OX463244.1, read on the forward strand.
GAAGAAAACCACAGTTTCTATGCACAAGGAAGAGAAGGGATTACGGGAGCCACCCTAGAGTCTATAAGCCAATGTACAAGGGGGTTCATGATACTGTTCAATCAACTTGCATTTGAATTTCTCCATAGGTGCTGGCATTGTGGCACAGCAAGTAAAGCTGTCACCTGCAATGCTGGCATCCCATATAGGCTCTGGTTCATGTCCCTGCTGATCCATTTCTGATCCAGCTCCCTGCTAATGGCCTGAGAAAAGCAGAAGATGGCCAAAGTGTAAGAGCCCCTGCCACCCATGTGAGAGACCCGGATGAAACTCCTGGCTTTGGCCTAGTTCAGCCCCAGCTGTTGTAGCCATCTGCAGAGTGAACCAATAGATGGAAGATCTCTCTCCATGTTTCTCCCCCTCTCTCTGTAACTCTGACTTTCAAATAATAAATAAGTCTTTACAAAAAAGGGAAATTTTCCATAATAAAAAGAACATTTTCTGTTAAAAAGTCTATCATATCTAAATTTTCTGTTGCAAATAAATTTGCAAATTATGCTTAATAAATAACAATAATTATATAAATTATTTAGTTTCTGATACAAAATTTGTCTAACTAGGAAGCTCTGATTCTCAATGTACTTGGGACTGATATTTTGCTTAGCTATTCAGCCATTATTCAATAAACATTTCTTGAATTCTAAACACTGGCCAGGTGCTAGGGGTACAATTAGACACACCCGTGTCCTCCAACTGCTGGGAGGGAGGTCTGAATAAGTGAAGCAGACAGCCACACTGCAGGTGACAGGTGCTACAGGACAGCTACATACACTCGGGCTGCTCTGAAAACTCAGCAAGTGATTTTGAAACTGCCGTCTGGTTAAAGACCGGCATCCCTCGCGCAGTGCAGTGTTGTATGTTTTGTTTGAGAAAGAATATGCCAGCATCATTGTCTGCCTTTCATAGGTGGGAGCTAGAGAGTGCGGCCGTGAGTGAGCTGGGTTACAGATGGCACCCGATCTTGCTGATTCTTCCCACCTACAGGTGGACAGTTGAATGTGGGCCGCACTCGGACTTTTTGGACCTGCAGAATTGTGGCTGAGGTTATGCTGTGTGCCGGGGTGACTTCTACTTTGCTCTGCTCAGAGGCCTTCTTCTTGGCATCCGGCAGCCACAGCAGAAGTCTCCCTATCTTGCAGAAGGAAAAGTTGCATTGAGTTGGCCTGATGCAGTGTTTGATGTACCAGCCCCAACTCCAGAATCCTGATGTTTTAAGCTACTGTGTTTGTGGTTGGTGTGCCATACAGCCATAGATAATGAAACTGAAGTTGTAGCTGAGCCATGGGCAATTCTGGCTGCCATGTGTGGTGTCCACACACGGAACTTAACCCCAAAAGGTGTGGTCATGCACATCTGTGTAGTCACAAGATGCTAACAGACGTGGAGGCCCATACACTACGGAACAGCTTCAGTGGCGTCTGGGGGAGAGGGGTCATTTTAGAATCTTTGGAGTGGCTCCTCCAGTTTCTGTCTACTATCCTAGGGTGCGGCAAAAGGCATCAGACACCCCCCACGCCCCTCCATGTCTCAGTCCTCTGGGAATGCCCCCGTTTCTTGCTGAAGGAGGATGAGCTATGATTCTGGAAACCGGGGTGAAATGAATCAGCAGCAGACAAGCCAAAGCTCAGATGCCCTGGCGTGGCACACGCGTGGGCACACTCACCCGAGGACATCAGCAGGACGGCTTGCAGGAGGGCTACTTCCGTGTCATCCAGGTTGAACGAAGACAGAGACATGCCCAGGTCAAAGATGGCGTCCGACACCACCCCGAGACCCCCGTTTTTCAGCTGGCCCCGCGTCACCGCCATTTCCCCGTTCAAGGTCAGAGTCTCGCTGTCCGGGTCGTAGCGCACAGCCGCGCGGAGGGACATGATCTCCATGCAGCAGCCTTTCAGGAGGATGATCTGGTCTTCGCATGGCAGCTGAAAAGAGCGGCGCAGTGAGCAGGAGAGGAGCGGGCAGGTGCCCCGCGCAGCCCCGGGCGAGCGGTCACTCCCGCGAGCAGCGCCGATCTGCGTTCTCGGAGCCTGCCATTTTCCCTCCCCTACTTGGCTGCAGACCGCTTTTCATGTCCAAGTGGGTTGTAATCGTCACAGATCCTAATCTCAGCAGTTTGCATGTCTCTGTGCCAAACATAGACTCCAGCTTGGATTACAGGCATGTGGGAAACTGTGCTAATCACCCCTTCGTCTGGAGGTTTGTGGTGCGACTCCAGAAGGTAACTGCTTGAGAACGGGGTTTATGTCAAACTCACTGTGTGTTTTTGGTCTTGCAGCTCCAGGAGTTAACAGCTGACTCTACTGTTTTGCTGGCAACTGTGCTTCTCTGATTTTGGAAGCCAGTTTGCTCCTTAAGTCTCTCAAAGAGCGCAGAACTAAAAAGTTGCTTACAGGTGCACGCTACCTGGGAGGCCCAGAGACACAAGCTCTGCCCGAGGTCTCCCAGGGAGGGAAGGGCAGAGCTGGGATCAAATTCAGACCCGGGGCTCCTACAGTTAGATTCTTCTCAGTACTTCAGACACCAGACTGCTCACACGCTGCAGTATGGCAATGTCATTATAAGCTTGTTTGGTTATGCTGCTAATTAGTATTTGTGATGATCTGATAACATTAATCATGTACTTAAAAAAAAAAACTCTGCTAAGTAAAATAATAAAAAACAGAAGTTTACTTTCTTGAAGGGAAGAGTGATTAACTGCCACTATCTGACTCATTTGAAAGGCTATTAGTGTGTATTTTTGATGAACTGGAGCCGTGCCAAAGTTTGCAGGCATTGTCTTGTTCAATCCTCACAAAGCAGCAAGATGGACATTCTAATTCCAATTTTATTTATAGATCTGAAGACTCACATACTGAGGGGTGAATAACATCTGAGGGTCACAGGAATACTTTGTGAATAAGGCTAGGATTTGAAACTAGAACTGTCAGAATTCAATACAAGGAGAAGAAAAGAAACACTCTTTTGAAGTATCTCACATATGACTGTATCCATGAATAATGAACTTATAAATTAGACCAAATATTTATCACCACATTAAAGGAGTTACAGATTCTTTTTGGGAAATGCTCTTGATAACACCAAACTAGTTCAATTTATATTATTATGTAAAAGTACTACTATTGAAGTACATTAACATTATCTATCTTATTTATTTAAAAGGCACAGAGAGGGAGAGAGGGAGATGGTTCCCATCTGCTAGTTCACTCCTCAAATGCTCACTATGGCTGGGATGGACCAGGAGCTCAGTCCAGGTCTCTCATGTGGGTGGCAGGGACCCAAGTATTTGAGCCGTAACTGCTGACCCCCAGGGTCTGCGTTAGCAGGAAGCTGGAATCAGACTCAGATCCGGGACTCGAACCCAGGCATTCGATATGGTACACGGGCGTGCAAAGCAGGGTCTTAACCATGGTGCACAGGGATGGCATTTCAAATACTGAGTATTTCATATTTTTCACTAGCTCAGCGTCGTCACCTTACCATTTAATTTCAAACTGCTTAGCTTTTTCTACAGAGTAAGAGTCATTTCATATTTGGTTCTAGAATCCATGCATATGAATGTTCTCCTTCCATCCATTTAAAAAGAAATCAGGGTGATTCGCTTTCCTTTAGGTTGATTCATATCCTCAATTACATCCTTGCCCAAGAGCATGATAGGAAAGAGCAAAGTCAAGCGGGGATAGTCTACAGGGAAGGTGGGGAACTGGCTGGAGAGGCCAAAGACCGGCCCTCAGCCGAGGCCAGTGGTTCTGCATTTCAGTCCCACTTGGCCCACCGAGGGCTTGTCAGACAGCCTGCTGGCCTCTCCCTGGGGGTTCTGCACTTCTCCCGGTTCTCAGCAGCTCATGCTACTGAGATCCCAAGAGTCTCTTTCCAGAGGCAGTCTGCTGTCAGATGTGTGCCCCATCTGACAACTACTGGCATAGAACAACAATGAGAGATAACTTACTAGATCAAATCTTTAAAAAAAAAATCGCCGGCGCCGTGGCTCAACAGGCTAATCCTCCGCCTTGCGGCGCCGGCACACCGGGTTCTAGTCCCGGTCGGGGCACCGATTCTGTCCCGGTTGCCCCTCTTCCAGGCCAGCCCTCTGCTGTGGCCCGGGAGTGCAGTGGAGGATGGCCCAGGTGCTTGGGTCCTGCACCCCACGGGGAGACCAGGAAAAGCACCTGGCTCCTGGCTCCTGCCATCGGACGAGCGCGGTGCGCCGGCCGCAGCGCGCTGTCTGCGGCGGCCATTGGAGGGTGAACCAACGGCAAAAGGAAGACCTTTCTCTCTGTCTCTCTCTCTCACTGTCCACTCTGCCTGTAAAAAAAAAAAAAAAATCTGTTACAAGGTAACAAGGCCTTAGGCCTAGTGGTTAAGAAGCTGCTTGGGATACGTGCATCCACTTCAGAGTGGCTCGGATCACTGATCCTGACTCCAGCTTCCTGCTAATGCTCCCTGGGAGGCAGCAGTCGTGGCTTAAGCAGTGGGATCCCTGCCACCCACACAGGGGACCTGGGTTGAGCTCCTGGCTCTCTGGTTTAGCCTGGTCCAGTCTAGGTTGTTGTGGGCATTTGGGGAAGTGAACTGGCAGGTGGGAGTGCTCTCTCTCTCTCTCTCTCTGTTTCTCAAATAAACAAACTAATTTTAAAAATCTGTCACAAATTATGGAAACCTGGGCAGGCCCCACTTTTGAAATCAAGTCCGGTTAGAGATAAAACAAAAGTTTTCTTCTTAAAACTGCTGATGATTAATTCAAATTTAAATAAAAACTGAGTAAGTATTTGGAAAAAATCACCCATGCTTTAAAAACTGGGCCAGAAGCCATTTCCTGTAAGAGGAGTATATAGGTTCCTGATCTGTTTCAACATGTGGGCAAGTCCCCTCTTAGGCACCTGCCCAAACGCTGTCACCGGGAGAACATGCCCGCAAAGGCCTGGCAGGCCGACATGGGATCCTCCTACAGATAATCCCAGCCCCTTGGGAGAACATCACTCAGGCTGATTGGCAAAGGGAACAGCACACCCCAGGAGCGGCTGTTGTGGGCTGTTTCGGCTGTGCTGCCAGCAATGACTTTGCGTCTTGGGAAGCCTCGGGTGTCACACTTACCTCATTGGGTGGGTTGGCACGGATCTTAGTGGAACAATGACCAGGAATGTAATTTGAGCAGCAAATGCATCAGACTGCCTCTGGAAAGAGACTCTTGGGATCTCTAGCCTGCTCCATAGGTAGCTCAGGGGCTACACCGTTTGCTACCCACTGTTGGGTTTGAGAGAGACCTCAGCAGTCCCCGGAGGCCACAGACACTGGAGATGTATGCATCTCTGCTGTAAGAGTCACTGCCTCTCTCTCTCTCTCTCTCTCTCTCTCTCTGTCTCTCTCTCTCTTTAATCAACGTGGAGACTACAGAATAGCAGGACTGAAAGAGAGGTGGAATCATAACAGTGAGGCAGGCTTAAATTTCTGGGGGAAACCTGAAGATTCAACAAATTTGCCACAAGCCCTGCTTGCAAAGTTCCACTGTGACCCCTCAACGTTGCCCTGGGTGTTAGACGCAGGGCATTTGCTCCTAGGCATGGAGATGGCTTCCTTTTACTCTCCCTTTACTGGAATCTCTCTTCAGTGGTTGGATATAAGCCTTATGTGTTACAGAAAAAAATCCTTACTGTGGTCACTCATAGAGCCATGTGACTGGTGGCTGGCTCAGGCTGCAGAGGGGGCAAACTCAATGGAACACCTCTTCAGTCACCAAAGGCCAAGGGCTGGGGCCACAGCCAGGGAGGAGGACCAAAAAATGCCCAGGAACCAAATCACCCCGCTGAACGAAAAGACAAGAATGTCACCCAGAGATGGCCCATATGAGAGCGTGCACACTCTAGGCCTCAAGGGCATCTGAGAGCCTTAAGAGGGATCTGCGCCTTGGTCCTTGTCTTCCATGTCTACCTGTGAATAGGGGATCCACAAGAAACCAGGAATACTGGTCATCTTGATGGAGAGTGGCTGAGGCTGAGGACCGCGTTGGGGAGAAAGGAACCTTTCATGTTGTTAAATGTAGTATTTTCGTTCTGTTTGAATTGCTTTTTTTTTTTTTTTTCATGTGTACATCTTAAAATATATGCAAACATAAAAGGGGGAAAATCCTGTGTCTAGAATTTGTCCTTAAGCAGTAGTCATGTAAGCGGGGAATATTACTAAAACACTCACTGCAGCATATTAAAGATTTATTTATCTGAAAGAGTGACAGACAGGGAGAGACAGAGAGAAAAATGTTCCATTCTCTCATTCACTTCCAAAATGGCTGCAACAGGTCTGGGCCATGTGCTAGCAGGTCTGGGCCATGCCGAGGCCAGGAACCAGGAACCAGGAACCAGGAACTCTATCTAGTTCTCCCACGTGGGGGGCAGGGCTCAAGCACTTGGGCCATCACCTGCTGCTCTCTCAAGTGCATCAGCAGGATGCTGGATTAGAAGCAGAGCAGCTGGGACTCGAACCAGCCATCTGTATGGGAAGTTGAGATTCCATATTGTGGCTTAACCCACTCCACCACGATGCTGCCATCCTGCGGCATATTATTAGGGAAAGACTGGAAATGAGATAGAGCTCCAGGAAAAATAGATAACTTTAATTACACCAGGTACATTCTTTGGAACACTATGTGGTCATTGAGAATTTTGTGAAAGAATCCTTGAGTGATATGTCCTACCACTGAGGTAAAAAATTAAGCACAGGGGTGGTGTTTGGTACAGCAGTTCAGTCACTGCTTGAGATGTGTGCATCCCATGTCAGAGTCTCTGGATTCAAGTTTTAGCTCTGCCTCCACTCCAGCTTTCTGCTGATGTGCACTCTGGGAGGCAGCAGGTGATGGCTCAGGTGCTGGGGAGACCCGAATTTAAGTTTCAGGCTCCTGTCTTCGGCCTGGCTCAGCCCTGGCTGTTACGTGCACCTGGGGAGTGGACCAGCGGTGGAAGATCTCTTTCTCTCTCTCTGCCTTCCAGCTAATTAATTAATTTTAAAGTGTCCATTTTGTATCTTGACCTCACTGCTGGGTAAATTCGTGAGTGGTACCCTTGCAGTATGTCTACCTGGCTCTTTAATTAAAAGCTAAAAAAGCAGTACCATAGATAGGAGCACATTATGGTATAAAATGTATTTATATCTATTTCACCTATCTGTGTGAGCCTCAGTGTGTCCATGTACACACACATATTTGAAAATAGAAACAGGCTCCAAGATGCTAGCAGTATTATGGGCATTTTACCCTGAGTCATTGCCTGTATTATGCTGTGTATATCTTGAACAAATAGGGACTGTCTGTGATATCCTCCAAAATGTTAGTAAATGTTATTTATTTAAAAACAGGTGTCAAAGGCAGGGAGGTTCCAGGCCAGATGGAGGTATAAGCAGAAATTCCTTCCCCGGGACAGGTGAGTCCCGCAGAGACGGGGCGTGAGTGGTTCCCCCGTGGGTCTGTGGGTGCTAGCATATCGGCAGCTGAGGGCTGCAGCATGCAGTCTGCAGCCCAGCCCCGAGGGGCCTTGGGAGGTGAGGAGGCCTTGAGAGCAAGGCCCTCATAGAACAGACCTGGAGGGCTCCCTTGTCCCGTCCACCACGTGAAGACACAGTGAGAAGACAGCTATCTATGACCCGGGAGGTGGCCCTCGCCGAGTCTGCTGGCTCCCCGATCTTGGCCGTCAGCTTCCACAACTGTGAGAAGGACGCTTCTGTGGCTTAGAAACCACCCAATCCATGGTAGTTTTAGAAGCCTGAACAGACTGAGGCACTTGGGCGCCATAATGGCATACGAGGGAGACAGCCCAGGGATTGGACACCATGTCTGGAAGCCCGTTTTCCTGTCCTGACTGTGGCTGCCTATAGACAAGGAGAAGCATCCCCACCAATGTCTGATGTCTCTTAGCTGGGCTCCTGTGATTGCAAACCCAAAGGCACAAGGAGCCGGAAGCCAAGGCAGCGTGGAGTCATCCCAGGCCAGGAAACCCAACTCCTTTCTAAGTGTTCTAAGTGAGGCCAGGATCACTTATCGGGTGGCTTATCTAAGAGGCTCACAGCAGTGTGTGGCCCTGTTCTTCTGGGGCTCCTTGGAGGTGTGACCAACAATGGATTGGCACCTGATGCAGTTTTCAAATGGAAACATTCTCCGGAAAACCTAATCAACCCCATTTGATTAACCAAAGTTAGAGACGGGGGCGGGGAGGGGCCACACAACAGACAATATAACAGCAGTACCAGCAGCTAAAATTTATGGAACGCTTACTACAACCCAGGCACTGCCCAACCACTTGACCTGTGTTACTTCACTATGTGGTTCCAGTAGTGGTCAGGGGCAGGCAGTATTGAGATTCCCCTTTAAAAGAGGAGATAACTGAGGTTTGAAGATGCGATGACTTGTTTAGGATTCCTGCTCACACAGCTGCCTGCAGAGCCCATGCCCTGAGCCAGTGCATAGCAGGGATGCTAGAGGTAGGGGTGAAGTGTCCCACGGGGAAGTCTGGGGGGGCCTAGAGGGTGAGCTCTTTGTGGTGCCCTGCAGCTGGGACAAGGAAGACTGAGCTTCTAGGGAAGAGGGAAGATGTAAGGCGATATTAGGAGCCTTGCTCTGGGAGGGCCATTCCACTTATTCTCGAGGTTTAAGAAGCCACCACACAGCCATCTTGAAAGAACACAGATGCAGGTGCAAAGCATGGCGCCGCCCTGGATACGTTCCGTTCTCTGATCTTAATTTCCTATGCCTGTGTGGGGGGGGGGGTTCATAAGTGCTGTGCCACAGATCTGTAAGGACTGGATTCACTGTGGGCAAACTTGAGCAGTGACTAGGATGCCCCTGGAGCTGCACAATGGAAGCTGCTGCATTGATGACTTCCCGATGGGCCTCACGCGGATAAGGTAAGGAATGATACAGGAACAGAGAGGGCAGGGGAGGGTGAGTGGAAGAGAATGCATTTGCATTTTTTACTGACATGACTTGACTTCCCGTGACTAAGTCTCTGCTAATGAATAATACATCACAAATGATACCCAGCATTCCTGGAAATGAGCAGAGCCACAACGGGAAATAAAGCAGAAAGAAAAACTGTGTCCTTACCTCGCAAAACATAGGCAACTTTTTGGCAAAATCCACCACTCTGGTGATTGCTGGTGTGATGATCTTTGTAAAATGGCTGAAGGCTTCCAAGTCGACCTTCCCACCTTCCGGGGCATTCACGATCGGTGCTTGTCCGATATCTTCCGGCTGAGGAGGAGAGATGAGAAGGCTTTGAGTGACGAAGCTGAAGGCTGCTTGATGCGTTACGGATCTCATGTGGCAGAAAAGCTCTTCTGAATGGACGCCCAATTTTCACAGTGTTTGTTAGCAAACTGCACACTTTTCATATTATTTTTTAAATTATTTTTTTTATTTTTTGCCAGGCAGAGTTGGACGGTGAGAGAGAGAGACAGAGTTATAGCCAGTGAGAGACAGAGAAAAAGGTCTTCCTTCTGTTGGTTCACTCCCCTAATGGCCGCTACGGTTGGTGCTGCGCCGATCCAAAGCCAGGAACTGGGTACTCCCTCCTGATTTCCCATGCGGGTGTAGGGCCCAAGCACTTGGGCCATCCCCACTACAGCAGAGAGCTGGACTGGAAGAGGAGCAACCGGGACTAGTACCTGGCACCCCAACCGGGACTAGAACCTGGGGTGCCGGCACCACAGGTGGAGGATTAGTTAAGTAAGCCACGGCGCCGGCCTCATGTTATTTATTTCTTTAAGCAAAGATACCTACCTTGGTCATGGTTTTAATAGGCTCCCAATGATACTGTTCACAAAATTGTTGAGGGGGGGAGGGGAAAAAGGAAGGGGAGAGGAAAAGAGAGAGGAAGAGAGGGAGAGAGGGAGAGAGAAGAAGGACAGGGAGAGAGGGAGAGAAGGAGGACAGGGATTTGAGGTCTGCCTCTGCAGGCACCAGGCTGTACACTTAGGTCAGATGACGTAAGTTCCAGGGCCTCTGGGTTGGTGATGGCAGAGCACTGTGCACTCTGGCATGCGTATGAGGTGCTGTGGGTAGTGATGGGAGTGTGCAATGGGTGAGACCTAGCAAACAGTGACCAATGAATTCATTCTTGCTTCGGACCCAGATTCTGGGGCTCAGAGTTCCTCTTTGCTCTACGGACTCAGTTTGGGGTGGTCTCAGCTGAGGGCTGAGGAAAAAGATGTCCAGGACCCTGAGGTGTGCAAACGTGGCAGCTCAATCTAGGGCGGCAGATGGGCTAGTGCCCAATGTCCCCAGGGCATATCTCTGCCATTCACTTGCTCAGAAATGCCCCATGGTCTTGCCACTCAACACTTGGTGCAATGGTTTGAGTATCACCTGGGGATACTCACAGGCCCTCCACCAGGTCTCCTGGTGCAGAATCAGCATTTTAGCCAGACACCCAGGCACCTGTGCAAACGAAGGGCTTGCCCATGTCCTCTGGAGCCAAATCAACCTTTTCTTGGCATAAAGTTAGTTTCATGGTGTTTCTTTGTAGTAGAGAGCTGCTAACACGCTCCTACAGATGCTGATGGTGCTGACCTGGCCCACGCTGTGAAGTCACGGCACTAGTGGGAACCAAAGCCCCTGACAGCATCGGCCTTTGGGGGATTATCTAGTAGGTTCTTCTGCTTTTATTTTAGGTTATTGTTTGTTTTGGTGGCAATGAGTGGGTGAAACTTGGTTTCTGTCAGGTTTTCATAAAAAATGACAATGTTTTGGGGCAACTGTTGGCATGCCAAGCCCAGGGAAGGTTCTGCTGGCTTTCTGGATGCAGGTGGAGGAGGGGACAGTCCCATGGACAGCTTCCTCCTGCTGCCCTCCTTCTCATGGGGACTGAGCTGAGGGCAAATGTCCACCAAGTCCATCAGGGCCTCCTGGGAGCACCGCTGCTCCCCACATCCCGCATCCTTCAGCTCCTGCTAGCTGGTCTTCGTGACTGCTTCTCCCCTAAAGACGGGGCTCATCTCATCTACCTTGTCCACTTCGTAAGTCTGTTAGCAGGGTCCATCAATAAAAGGAATGCGGGTACACATTCACAGAGGTAGGGAGTTTTACCTCAAGATTACATAAATATATAACATGTCAACCAGCCAATCTATATACATACGCTCCTCAACTTACAATGAGTTAACGTGAGTTGAAAATACTGTACATAAAACTGCATGCAACACACCCAGTGCACATCACAGCCCAGCCCCACTGACCTTAAGTACACTCAGAACACTGACAGTAGCCTACAGTTGGGCAAAATCATCTAACAATGTATTGGTTTATAATACAGCATTGACCAGCTCATGTAACTTATTGGACTTTACACTGAAAGTTTAAAAAACAGAATGGTTATGTGGGTACATTTTCACATCATCATAAAGATGAAACATCACTGGAAGTTGGGGACTCTGTGTGTGTATAAGGTTTTTTTCCAAGAAATCATAATGAAATAAAAAAATTCCTCTGACATGGTTTCAACCTCATTGATTCCAACCACCTCATTAAATGTTGATAGCTCTAATGTAATTATATTTAAAAGGCATCCAGTGTCCTTTGACATGGTGATGGGCTAATGCTGATGTTCATACTTTCTGTTCCATCTATGTGTGCACAGAGTGTCTGAATGTCACCTGCCACCCTTGAAAGATTTTAAAAAAGGAGGGAAATCATACAAGGACACACAGCAGTTCTAATTAAAATTTCCCACCAGAATGTAACTGCACGAGCTTTTCCTTTGAAAAATAAATGTATACAAATGTTTCAAAAAGTCTGTGAGAAATGGAATTGTGTAATTGGAACAAACATTTTGAAATCTATGCATAGTTTTTTTTCCATAATAGGTATTTTCATGAACTCTTTGAAGACCCCTTGCATGCACAGATATCAAGACTTTTTGCAGAAAAATGAACTTATCTTTTAATTCCATTTTCCAAGGGTACTTTTTGAAGTACCCTTGGTATATCAGGGTGGAACAAACTTTTTTAAGCCTTTGGGTATTTAATGACAAATACAATTGCTTGGAAAAAAAAAACACTATATACAAAATAAAAGCAAATTATATACAAAATAAAAGTCTTATAGTGTATGTTAAGGTTTATCTCCATAATGGATCTTGGATACTAGGAAAAAATGAGTATCTATTTATCTATCTACCTATCTATCTATCTATCTATCTAACTAGATCTATCTGTCTAAACTGCATTGATCTAACTTGATCTATCTATCTAAACTGCATTGACCTGAGTTAACATCAGGTATGAGAAATCAATGTTGAGTAATGCAACTATGCCCATGACTTTCCTGAAGGTTCTTCACCTATAAGGACAACACATAATTTGACATCAGTTGAATCTATTTGATGTCTTATCATTGCTCATAGCCTTGTAAACCACTACATGAAATACATTTGCTCATATCCACACATGTGCATTTATGCATCTGAAACTAAGCTCAGATACTGAAGAAAAGGCTCTGGTATGTAGATTCACCAGTGTAGACTTGTTGGGGAAAGGCTGTGGATCCAACAGCCTTAGCTTAATCACGGGTGAACATCCAGCACTCGTTCTGACTTCCTGCCTTTTTGCCTCATGGACTACTGAGCCAGTCCAGGCACCTCTCCACGTCTCCCCCACAACTTGCCTTGAACTTTTCCATTTCAGTGTGGCCTTCTCTCTGGACTTTCCACTTTCTCTGAAGGAATCCCTTTCTGTCCCTCATCTCTGCCCATCCCAAATCCCACCCATTCTTCAAGATCTAACTCAATGTCTATCTTCTCCTAGAGGTCTTTGTAGATGACCTCAGTTTGATATGAGGTCTACTTCACTTGAACACACATGGTCAATCATGAGTATTGCTCATATGGCCTTCAGGCATGTCTAACTGTAACTTCATTGTAGTTAGGCAGATAGACATCCAAGAAGTGAAAGGGTATGTGCCTTTGTTTCCCACATACAAAGCTACATGGTGGAGAACAGAATGTTAGTTGGTTGAGTGAACAAATACATGTGTGTTGATACATTTACTCAACCAATATTCACTGAGCAATTACTGTGGGCTAGACCTAGTTCTAGAAACTGAAGTTATGGCCATGAGCAAAGCATCCTCAAGGAACTTGCATTGTAGTGAGGAAGCCCATAAAAGAAATACATGCATGGAAGAGTTTCCATTTGCGATAGGACTGGAGGTGACATGATAGGACATGGGGGTCAGGAGATGGGGTGGGTAGCATAGAGCGGAGGAAGAACATTCAAGGGAGCAGGAAAAGACAGTGCAATTCCTCAGGGACAGAAAGGAGGCCCATGTGGTTACAGCCACGCAACGGCGTGAGAAGAGGGAGGGAGGAGAGCAGGGTCCCTTCATGCCGGGCTTTGGGGACCAGGGAGAGATGGAATGCTTCTAAATGCAATGTGGCACCAACTTAGGGGTTGCACACAGGAAAGGGGCACGGTGAGGTTCATGGTCATTGCATGAAGGAGGGATGTGGGGAGTCAGGGGTCGGGACTGTCAGGCAACAGTAGGCTGAATTGGGCTGGGTGCAGGTGTGCAGTTATGATAGAAGAAGGATTCAAAATATATTTTGGAGGCTGGAGATGGCCTGGATGGGGATAAGTAAATCCTTTGGCATAGAGGAGACGTAGGGTACCAACAGAGACATTCTGGTGTGTGCAAGTGTGCTTGCTTGCTCAGCACTGGAGGTGGCTGGAGTTTCACAAGTCTCAGCTAAGCGGCTTTCTGCTTTGACTGCTTCATCAATATTACTCAGTGTGAACAGGAAATGCTGCCAGTTGACTCCTCTCCAGAGGCTGGCTCAGAGCCAGGGACTTCTAATGCAGCGCTTGGGCATACGCAGCGTGGGTGGGGTCAGACAGGACACTTCCCTTCTGCTTGTTCACAAAGTGTCTCCTTGCACCTGTGCAAAGCTGGGCAGGTGGCTCCAGGCTGATGGTGATTTAAGAGCCCAGAGACTTGGGACAAGATTACAGGCTCACTGTTGTCCAGGGAGGAGAAGAGATGAGATGGTGAAGGTGGTGATGGTAGGAAAGATGCATGTAGCATTGTTGTTAATGATATGCCAAAAATGTTAGATTTCTGGTATCTGTTGCTTTTATGCCACCTGGGAACCACAAAGAACTGAGTCTTAGAGGGGTGAATTAACTTGCCCCACATCACATAATTAAAAAGGAACGGAGGCAAGCCTTGAACCCAGGCTGTCCAGTTCCAATCTCCATCACATAACCACTCCACTACTCTGTCTTCTTTGGATGCCACTGTAATAATTCGGGGGTATCAGATGCATTGCTGACTTGATGGCCTTTGTCCTATGGCCTGTCCACATGGACCACACATTGCCAACTCACCTACCCTGCCTGAACCTTCTGCTATGCCCCTTCTTTGAGACTACCCAACTGTGAGTGTGTGAAATCAAAGAGTGGCTCTGCTGGGGAAAAGCAAGATTGCATTTTAGCCTCAGGTAGAAAGTCCATCCAAAGCCATACCTTTGCATGGAACCAAGGGAGAAAAATAATGCTACAGTGCCAACAGACAAAACCATTGCAAGTATGGGGTGTTTGTTAAAGCAATCCCATGCTGCCCTTGGCGGTATGGAAGCAAGTTACCCTGGGTGGAGGAAATTTGGCATCAGGTGCTACTTGTTCCCTTCATCACCATGTCATTGTTGCTGGTGAAACTGGGCATTTTTGAAGCCACAGAGATTTGAGTGGATTAGAGAAAATTATACGATTTCAATGCTTTTGGAAGAAGTCTTAAAGAGTGGCTTTAGATTTACATGAAAATCTACACAGCTTTTGCAGAAGTTCCTCATTTGCCACAGACTCTAATTTTCTCAAAACCCAAACAGATTTGAAACTCAAGTCAACCCACCAGTCTCTGTTTCTAACTTGAGTCCTGGTGTTGGGGTGAAAGACGAAATACTTCCTTCTGGGGAGTAATCCACCTACCCATTCCTGATAAATGTTTTCATGACAAGATGCCATTGCAAAGACATTTTTGTTTTTAAATTTGAAAGGGAGAGAGAGAGAGAGAGAGAGAGAGAGAGAGAGAGAGAGAGAGAGAGAGAGAGAATGAACGAATTACCACTTACTGGCTCACTGCCCAACTACCCACCATGGCAAGAACTTGCCAGGCTGAAGGTGGTAACCAGGAACTCAATCCATGTCTCCCACTTGGGTGGCAGGAACCCTATCACTTGAGCCATCATTGTTGCTTACCAGGGTATGCAATAGCAGGAGGTTGAAATCAGGAGCAAGAGCCCGGTATCAAACCCGCGTACTCACTATGGGATACCTGCATCTTAACTGCCAGGCTAAAAGCTCCCCCTAATTTTGAATTCCATATCACTTTAATTTTAATACCATACTATTAGTAACATAATACACCTTCTCAAGTTATTTTCAGAACAAAGTGGGACATCGACACATAAAAAAATAAATTAAATAATACACACAACATTGCAAACACAACGAAAGGGTATCAGCCACACACAGGAGATGCAAATCCTAGGACGTAACAGGCTGTTTAGCCATGGCTGCCTTCCAGAACATGAATATCATTTCGTAAGTCTGTCTTCAAGCAAGGGTTCTTAATGTTCTTGCGGGAGTAATTCACTGCTCAGAAGAGTGACATTTTCACTCCGAGCATAAATACTCAGTGGGAGTCTCATGTGTAAATATGGAAACTGGCAGGCACACAGGGCTTAACTGTACTTTCCCCAAGGATGGGCCTGTGGAACTGCATGTTCAGTTTAACAAGGACTGAGTTCTCTTCTGCTTCCCTATTGCTTTGTAATAAACTGCGCTTAAACTGTGGCTTAAAGCAACAACTTTGATCTCCCACAGTCCTGGGGACTGACGCGCAGCTGGGGAGTTCCTTCCTGGGGTCTCTCCCACAGAGGCTGTCCCAGGGCCCTCGAGGGCTGGTGTTGTAGGAAGGCTTCTGCATGCACATTTCTGGGCCTGGGGCTGGTTGGGACTCTCTTTCTCGTAGTCTCCACTGGCCTGCTTGGGCTTCCTCACAGCATGGTGGTCTCGGAGGAGTTTGACTTTTTACATAGCAGATAGATCAGGTGAATTTCCTCTCTAAAAGAACCAAGTGGGAGCTGCCAGGTTTTTAAAGACACAGGCTTGGAAGGCACTCAGGCATCCCTTCTGCCCAAATCCCAGCCAGTCCAGACCCACAGGGAAAGAAATCGATTCCACTCCTCCATGGAGAGAATGCATCCAGCGGGGGAGAGAATGGGACAGCTGCTGTCTCAGAGAAGCAAGGGCCTGTCTCAGTCACACACAGAAGAGATCAGGAAGTGTCAGTGTTTGGTGGAATATGGTCCTTACGCTTGGGAGAGGCAGGGGTGATCCCAGGCACAGAGGGGGTTGGCTGGTGGGAATAAAGCTCACTGTAGACACAGAGAGAGTAGTGGCGTGCTCTGATCTCCCCACCCTTCTAAACAGGACTTGGAGAAGGAGTCATTTCTACCTGGACCAAGAGGGATGGTGTTTATACGCTGACCAGACCAAGAATGTCAAAAGACACAGGTCAGCTCTACAGGGGGAGGGCAGAATGGCGGGTGAAACAATTGTTCTGGAAGTGTCAGCTGCCTGAAGCTCATCTCCGTGCGTGGATAGTCTCGTGGACCTCACAGAGAAAGGAACGGTTGGCCACTCTGTGCCAGACCTCTCTGGGTTGTTCCTCTAGGTAATCAGAATGATGCAAACGAGTAGGAGCCTTTAAGTTAAAAGGCAGACCTGCAGGCTCATTCTAGTGCCTAGGTGTGCTGCTATCTTTGCCGAAGAGACTGCAATCATGAGGAGATTCGATTACATTTGCCTTATAGTGTTGGTTTCTCTGCTCAGAGGCCTCTCCTGACCACCCTGCTCAGAGATATGAGGTCTCTCCCAACTTCCGTTCACCTTGCAGCTGGCCGGGGTGGTGGGCAGGTGCATGTACCCCGGAGCTGGCTGCACTCAGCACCACCATGTCCTAGCTGTGGGAGCTCAGCCAGGTCTCCTTAACTTCGCTGCCTCAGTTCTCTCTTCTATAAAATGGAGCTATTAACCCCCATCTGCCTACAGAGTTGGTAGAGGGAGTCAATGTGTACAAAGCTCTTGGGAGGGTACCTGGCATGTGGGGCCATCTGAGTTTGCTAACTTTGCTCTGGGTCGGAGCCATCAATAAAGTGCTGGCATTTTTAGTTTTTTTAGAACAATGAAGGTGACTGTTTCAGAGCAGGTTGAATACAACGAAGCTCATCCTTTTCAAAACTCCCCTTTAAAGTTGCTATTAGACTATCTTAACAACAACACAAAAAGACCGTTTTATCACGTGGATGTTGTGGTGCGAGGATGCCTGTGTCGCTGTACCTTCTTGTTCAGAAGGGGTTCTACTCTAAGGTGCCCGGGGGATACAGACAGATCTGGACCACTCGATGCCCATGGTCAGTGGGGGGACTCAGAAAGGGCTTCACATCATCAACCAAGAGTAGGTCAGCGTTTCAGATGTCAGACCCCAGTGGGTGAGCAGTCCTAACGAGGAGGGTGCCCAGCCTGGACTTGCAGCAAGAAGACCTGAGCTGGCCTTTGGCTAAGCCATTTTTAATCATTGTGATCTTGGGCAAGGCACTTAAGGCCTTTGGGTTGGTTTGTGTACCAGTGAAATGGGGATAACAATTCCAGCCTCACTCAAGATGCTAGGAAGCCCCAATGAGGAATGGGAAAGCTGATAGCTTTCATTAAATGTTGATATTCCACGGGTCAGAAAGGGCCTGTTGGGGCCAGCGCTGTGGCGTAGCAGGTAAAGCTGGCGCTTGAAGTGCCGGCATCCCATATGGGTGCTGGTTCTGGTCCCGGGTGCTCCTCTTCCAATCCAGCTCTCTGCTATGGCCCGGGAAAGCAATAGAAGATGGCCCAAGTCCTTGGGCCCCTGCACCCACATGGGAGACCAAGAAGAAACACCTGGCTCCTGGCTTTGGATTGGCACAGCTCCAGCCATTGTGGCCAACTGGGGAGTGAACCAGCAGATGGCAGACCTCTCTCTCTCTGCCTCTCCTTCTCTGTGTAACTCTGACTTTCAAGTAAATAAATAAATCCTTTTTTTTTTTTTTAAAGAAAGGGCCTGTTTTCCTGTACACCATCCTCTGCCCATTCTGTTTCCAATTCCCATTGTCCTTTTAGACTTAAGCTCATTTAAGTTAAATGCTTTGACTTCTACTGATAGAAAAATACATTTGAGCATGTTTGGGATACTGTATCTAGAGGTTGTTTTTTTTTTTTTTTTTTTTTGTGACAGGCAGAGTGGACAGTGAGAGAGAGAGAGACAGAGAGAAAGGTCTTCCTTTGCCGTTGGTTCACCCTCCAATGGCTGCCGCGGATGGCGCGCTGCGGCCGGCGCACCACGCTCATCCGATGGCAGGAGCCAGGTGCTAGGTGCTTTTTCCTGGTCTCCCATGGGGTGCAAGGCCCAAGCACCTGGGCCATCCTCCACTGCACTCCCGGGCCACAGCAGAGGGCTGGCCTGGAAGAGGGGCAACCGGGACAGAATCCGGCGCCCCGACCGGGACTAGAACCCGGTGTGCCGGCGCCGCAAGGCGGAGGATTAGCCTGTTGAGCCACGGCGCCGGCCTAGAGGTTGTTTTAAGTGGGATATTGTGGAATCCGCCTGGGGACAGCTTCTTACTGTCATCCAGTACCACTGGGAGGGAAGACAGCACCCGCAGCTGGCATAGGGCTTACCAGAAATTTCCGTTTCTGCTTCCAGTGGCTGCCTTGGGCATTGGTGGCCACGTGGGCTTCGGTGACAGTTTTGATGAGGTCCCATTCCTCATCGGTGGGCTCCGGCTTGTGCCCGATGGACTTCTGCAGCTCCTCCCGCCGCCTCTTCTCCCGGTTCTCCTCTATCAGTTTCCTCTTGGCCAGCCTCTTACTGTCATCCAGTACCACTGGGCAGGGAAGACAAGATGAGACCCATGGCTGACTGTGTGTCCCGAGAGCCCCAGGGGAGGGCCACCCACCCTCAGACGGGGTGGATCCTAGGGGGCATTTTCTTCCCTTGGTAGCAAACTGCCATTGGCTAGCCACTATCCCACATGAGACTCTCAACCTCCCACTGCTCAGCCAGTTTTCTGAACAAAGCCCCAAGGGCTTTGGACACTGGGCATCCCAGCTCCATGGAGGGTGGTCCTAAAAAGGAGGGGAACAGAGGGGGTAAAACCTGTGTCCCACAGGATGCCAGATACACCTGTCTAGCCCATCCTTTGGGTTCACTCTCAGGGTTAATGTCCCCACCCATCCTCCAACATGGCTTTCAGTAGGGGGCACTTCAAGAAAGTTCTGGAATGATAAGTGGGAAGCTTAAGACCCCTCCCCAGAGTGGAGCCAACTCTTCATGGCTCCCTTAAGTGCAAATCAGAATGTGACTGGGCCGATCTTCTATCACTTTCTACCTGGTCAACCCTCTAAGGTGGCAAAAGAGCCCAGGCTTTGGAATCTAGAGAGACTTGGGTTTGAATCCTGACACTACCACATTCTAGCTGTGTGACCTCTGGCAAGTTACTCAGGCTCTCTGGGCTTTCATTTCTTCCTACATGAAATGGGGTGTTTATATCCATTTCACAGGCTGTTCAGTGCAAGAAGGCACTATTAGTGCTCAGGAAATGCAGTCACAACCTTTATGATTTGTGCAAAAAGGACTTAGGGGCAGTCGCCAGACACTTGTGCTTCTGTGGAGAATTTGTGAAGCTGAACAGTTGCACTGGACTCCTAGTGCCTCCCAGTGAAATGACAAGGCTCAGTTCTCCACTGAAGAATCACATATTTAGGAACTGGAAGGGACCTTAGGTTCAATCTGGTGCAACTTCCTCCATTCGCGGAGGAGGAAAGTGATCCAGAGAGGTCGTGACTTGCCTAACGTCACACAGCAAGTTCCTGGCAGAGCCAAGGCAAGACCCAGGACTCCTGACTCCAGTTCTATATCATTGTCCTAGGGCCATTTCTTGACGACCTGGTAGGAAAAGAAAAAAAGCAGATGTAGCAGGAGGAAGAGAACCAAGGTACCCAGCTAGTCCGCAACTAGAACCGCTACAGAACCCATGATGACGTAGCTGTGACTGGATGGTCAAAGTGACACGAGCATTTACAGAAGTGGAAATGGTGCAAGCGCCCCATGACGTCATGCTTGGGTCCCTTACTAAAGGGACAGGAAGGACGGGAACAGTCCCTAGAGCCTTGCTCGCCAAACGCCAGGGGTTGTTGCATTGGGCAGCTATTACCTAATTTAATCCTGCAACTAACTGACGTCACAGAGGGGAACTTGAGACTTCATTCTGGAGGTCACAAAGCTAGCAAGTGGCATATGTGGGACTCAAACCGAAGCTTCCCTGATGAAGCCTGAGCTCTCTCAATGCCTCCCAAGCAGGGAAGGGGCCCTCAAGCTTTGCTTCCAAACAGTCTAGATTAACTGGGTTTTAACCTCATAAACGCTCCCATCTGAAACCTCTTGCTAGGACCATGAAATGGATGCTTCCGGGTAACTGCTCCTTGTAAGCATCAGTCTCAGTGCTTGGTTCTCGGTCCATCACACCTGCTGTCCTGACCAGACACACTGTTGGCAGCCCTCCGCCTTTCTGAAGATTCCTGACTTCATCTTCTTTCACGGGAAAACCAGCACATTCCACAGATTTTTTTCCTTCCCTGATACTGGTATTTCTCACATAAAAGTAAGCAAGGATGATCTCCTCTTGCAGCTGGAAAAATCTTACTTGCATTTTCTTTTTTGTTGTTGTTTTTCCTTTCTTTTTTTCTCTTTCTTTGTCCTTCTCTTCTTCATTTGTATCTACCCGTTGAAATCCCTCCCTGAGAGGTTCAAAGTGTCTGAAGTAGAAACCATTAACATGAGTGCCCACCAAAGGGAGGCCAAGGATTCTGAATGACGCACTCCTTATTTTTATGATTAATTAAAGTGACTGGGGAAAATCCCTCGCACAGAGTGGGCAGAGGAGACCCCGAGGGCTAATCTCAGCACCATATGCCGTGGCACTCTGAAAATGACGTGAGACCACTTCATAGAATGGCTCTATGGCTAAAAATAGGACAGAGAGCAGAAGGTGGGCTGACTCATGCCATAGCATTCGACTTCGGACTCTTTACACATTTTGATACTCTCTGTTTTCTGCCAGTGCCTCATTGCCCCAAATGTCCAGAAAATAAATTCCTGCTTTTGAAAAATTCTGGAGACTAGTCCTTAAGACTTCCAGCAGGTGAATAGGGGCAATTTAGCCACGCCCACTGCTCACCATCTGGCTACTTGGAGAGTGAGTTGACCAGAGAGGGGTAGGATGGAAGCCTCCTACAGCAGCCCGGGTGTCGGGGGATAAGGGGTGTGCAGGAGAGCAAGGCGTTCCCCTCTTTCCTTTCTGCCTGGTTGATTTCCTGGAAGCAAACCCTTTCCCAATCAACACTCCTTGAGTAGGAAGCAAATGAAGATCTACTTACAATCTGTTGCCATGCCAACATATATGCATTTCTTAAAGCGACATTCCTGGCACTGATTTCGCGTGACTTTGTCTATGACACATTTTCCTTCATATTTACAGGAATAGGATGGATGGAGATTTTTCTGAATGGTTCTTCTAAAGAAACCCTACACAAAAAAGAAAGACCCAAGACAACAATTTCATATTTTCTAAAAAGAAGTGATTTTGGCATTTAGTGTCCACATAGCTGAGCTGAATTGTTTTAAATCTTTTTGGAGCATTTGCTCTATAGACTCAGAGACAGCACAATGGACCCCAAAGACATCCAAAGAAATCTACATCTGGGCAGAAGGAGAGGTCATAGCCCCCGGAGTCAACATCGTTTGGCCTTTATTCCAGGGAAAGAAGCCAACAGGAGAGTTTAATGCTTGCTTTTAGCTTTTCTGAACACCGACTAATACAAATAAGTGACTTTATCTCATTGGGTGTCATCTACATTAGGCTATGAGGAGCTTTGCGACTTTATCTTGGGAGATAAAAGAAGCGGATACATGTGATATTTAATAATTTGATCATTTAGTAATTAGAGGCAAGAATGACCTTTATTATTATTATTTTTTGAAGACTGATTTATTTGAAAGCCAGAGTAATAGACAGAGAAAAGGACAGGGTGGTGGGGAGTGGGGAAGCTCTTCTATCTGCTGGTTCACTCCCCAGATGGCAGCAACAGCCAGGGCTGGGCTAGGCCAAAGCAAGAGCCAGGAACTCCACCCAGGTCTCCCCATAATGGCCCTTAGAGCCTTAGTTTAATTATTTTTTTAAAATAAAATGCTCATTAATTTTTATTTGTTTGAAAGGCACAGCAACAGAAGGAGGGAGAGTGGGAGAGCAAGGGAGAAACAAGAGTGATCTTTCATCCACTGGTTCATTCTCCAAATGTCTTCAACAGCCAGAGCTGGCCCAGGCTGGAGGCAGGAGCCAGGAACTCCATCCAGGTCTCCCGCATGGTGGCAGGAACCTAAGCACTTGGGCCATCATCGGCTGCCTCCCAGGTACGTTAGCTGGAAGCTGAGTCAGAAGTAGAGGCTGGACTCAACCCCAAGCATTTGGATACGGGATGCAGGTGGTTCAATCAACGCCCGCCCCTAATTCTTGCTTTCTGTCTCTTGAGAGTCAGCTCACGTATCCATTCAAACAATACTTAGGGAGTGGAAAGTTTCAGGTTTTCTATCATATTTTCCCCCAGACTCAAGGACAATGGTTTTTTTCCTTTCATAACATTCATTTTCTCCAGTATCTGCAGGCACACAGCCACAATTTCAGTCTCTTTCTTCCTTTCTCAAGGGACTGGAGAGTGGCACGGTCACAGTTTGTGTCTAGGTCTCTCAAGAGTGTGCTACACTAGACCCTGTCTGGATATGAGCCTCACGTTGGCACCTGGGCTTTGTGGTGAGAATTCATGATAGTAATTAGCATGTATTGTAGGGGTCCCATTGCAAAGTGCTGGATGCAAAAGTGCATTCCACATGGTTCTATCTTCCCCACAACCCTATGGGGGAGCTACTCTTACTGTCTAAATTGCAGGGATTGAAAAACAGAGCCTCAGACAGGTTAAATCTCAGGGCCCAAGTCACACGGATGCTGGGACCTGGCCTGCAACTCAGGAGTTGTACTCCTAATCCTACTGGTTCAACTGTTCATGTGCTATAAGGTAAGCAAATTTTATTGTACTATATAAATGTTTAAATGAAGGGATTATGTCAAGAATCCCTTCCCATCCCCACTTCAAAAACACTAGGTTTTATTTGTTTTGGTAGAACAGTGAAGCAAAACAGGTTTTGAAGGATGTTCTCTGTTGAAGCTGAAGGGGGGGGCCTCTCTGTTAGACAAATGGTGGGACTGAAATGCTGTAGACCTGGATTCACAGCCTACATTTTTATTTTTATTTATTTTTAAAAATATTTTAATTTATTTATTTGACAGAGTTACAGACAGTGAGAGAGAGAGAGACAGAGAGAAAGGTCTTCCTTCCGTTGGTTCACCCCCCAGAAGGCTGCTAAGGCCAGCGTGCTGTGCCAATCCAAAACCAGGAGCCAGGTGCTTCCTCCTGGTCTCCCATGCGGGTGCAGGGCCCAAGGACTTGGGCCATCCTCCACTGCTTTCCCAGGCCACAGCAGAGAGCTGGACTGGAAGAGGAGCAACTGGGACTAGAACCTGGCGTCCATGTGGGATGCTGGCACCGCAGGCAGAGGAGTAACCTAGTGCGCCACTGGGCCGGCCCCTACAGCCTACATTTTTAATCATCCGGTTTCATTTTCCTTTGGCTTTGACTATGTGCATATACCCACTGGCATAGTCCTTGCTCAGACACAAAAGCTCTTCCTTATAATGAAAAGGTCCAAGGTAGGATTTCATACTTTGCAAAGCAGAACAACATGGACAGGTACCAGGAATAACTGAGACTCACGAGCTTCATTTTGGGGCATGGATAAAAACCCCTTATCGTTTCCATTGTTCAAGTTCTAACAGGAAAACTGTCACATTATATTTGGGTTTTTCGTCCTTGAACACTTGAGTTGATTGCTTTGAGTGATGGGGGTGCACTGGGCGGGACTCATGCAGTTGCACCCAGGGAAGCCATCTGGGGTGCTAGCAGTGACCCCTCGGGTGTTGGACGGCACATCCTGCCATAGCCTGACTGCCACAGAGTGAAAAACAAGCTCCCCTGAGAACCTGCCTCCTCTACTTCTGTTACCTTATCCCAAAGATAGGGAGAGAAACGGAGAGACTGCTGGGGAGGGGATGGACGTCACAGACAGTGGGGGAGAGGAGGCGGGCAGCAAACCTCCTTCTGGGGAGACACCAATCCCCAGAGGTGGAGAGGCTGAAGTCCAAGGCATCCGGTGAGAGTGGCCACTGCACTGTAGGGGTGGGGAACCATGCCCTTTCTGATGCAGGAGCGACCCCTTTCTCCCCGGGTCCCTGAGGCTGACTTGGGCTCCAGCATTGGCGGCCATGGTGGTGGTGGGTGGGAAGGGGGATTGCAGGACGTGTTGAAGAGCAGACAACAAGAGAAGAGGATGTGGTGTGATATGCCAGACACAAAGGCTACTCCATGCACCTTTTAATGGCACGAATGAAATAATTAATGCTTGGCTTATTTTGCAGAAAGAGTTGATGTGGCTCACTCTACTGTTCATTACGAGACCTGTGACGCTCCTTGGACACTTCAGGGACAAATCCCTTGTGAGATGCTGGCCACTCTTGAGCTATAATAAAGAATGTTTTTGACATTTGATGAAGGACTCTTCAATTTGAATAAAGGTCCTTTAGTTTTGAAAGGCGACAAAAATGAACTCCTGGAAGTGAACTTGATTGGAAGGTGTTTGAAACAGTCTACTTTAGGGGTGGGTGTCCAGCTTAGTGGATAAGAGGACTACACGCTATACCGCAGGGCCTGGCAATACATTGGCTCTGGCTCCTGACTTCAGCTTCCTGCTAATGCACAGCCTGGGAGGCAGTAGGTGATGGCTCAAGTACTGGGTCCCTGCCACCCACACGGGAGACCTGGAATTCCTGGGTCCCGGGTTCATCCTCAAAGTGTGGGCATTTGGGGAGTGAAGTTGCAGATGTTATCTCTCTGTCTCTAAAAAATCAAAATATTCTGCTAAGAAAAACCCTTTTAGAAGTGAGTTGACAAAAGGGAGGTAGCAGGGAATAAACAAGGCTGGATGTTTCATCAATGAGTTGATGAGTGGGGGTCTTGACATCAACATCAGACTCATTTTTCAGCCTTCTGAGAACACAGGTTCTGGTCCTTCGTGGTTCAAGGTGAGGCACTGCAGTGGGACAAATGTCACTTCCCAGTTCCGGGTTGGGGCCGCTGTTACAGAGATTCTCTGTTGTGGGGCAGTGGCAACGCTCTTCCTACAAAAGATGCACAGAAGCTGGTGCATCACAACGGAGAAAACATTTCCAGAAGATTCTGCCCCAGCACATTGTAAGTATGGGGTAGGAAAATTTCCGAGTTACAAGTCTCGATACACAGAACTAGGAAGCATATCCTCTTTCGTCTTTTGCCGCTAATGGTTTCACTTGGGAGACTCCAAAATGTTCTGCTGTTCTCTTCAGAGCTCCACACAGCCAGCTGCAGAAGGCTGCGTCCTGGTTCTATTATGGGGCAATTTCAGGAACAGGGTTCCCATCTGAGACCCAGGCGCTGTGGTGAGAAGTCTCGCTTTTTCCCATGCAGCTGCTTCTTGTAAAAAAAGTCTCAACTGGAGCTGCACCCAGACATCCTGTGATCTTGGGAGAAGATGCTGTTTGGCTTCTTCATCGTCACAGAGAGCTAAACGAGGCAGGGCCGTGAGGGCAGCAGGCGTGAAGCTCCCTGTGTTTAACTGAGTCACTACTAATACTTGAAGCCCTCTGTAGGGCACAGCCTGTCTCCACAGACCCTTTGGGGCTTTAAGTGTTAAATGGAATCTTTATTACAGTCTCTCCCAGAATCCAAAATTTACCATTAGAAAGAATTTTAAAAGAATCTCAACACTGCATAATCAGATAAATAAAGTCTTATGAATTGGTCATAATGTAGAGCAAATGGGGGCCAGTTTCAATTACTTTTGGAATGAGAGAATGAGTTGAGAATTATATGGTTTTCTTACTTTCAAATCAAGCCAATGAAACTGTGCTTTCAAGAGACAGTCTGCAAGCCTTCTAATTCACAGACTGGCTAGGACTTGCTTGTGTCACCTCCATCCCATATTTTCGTAGGCACAAAGGCAGCCTTGAGCCCACTCTTTGCTAAAAGACTCCACAATCCAGATCAACTGGGTCTGGATGAATGAGAACATGTTATATCACATTCCAAAACACAATCTTGCAAATATAAGGCCTCAGGGCCTTAGAAACAACCTCTTTCCAATAGCTGTATTCTCTCAGCACTTCTGGCAAACTTCTCCTAATTTGATATACAGAAAGCAGGGAATCTGTGCGGAAAATCTTCTGGAAGGCGAATGGGGGATACATGGGCTGGAAAGTTGTTGAGTTCTGGGGATTAGAGGCAAGTGCAGGAGGAAGGGGTGTGGATGAGGGGGAGGAGAGAGAAGAGGGAGATAATGTGCATGGAGGAGTAGAGAAGATGCACTTGTTTGATACATTTTAGCATGATTGCTTTAGAGTTTCCATCTCGTGATAATGTAGTTTGAATATAAGAGGCCAATGAACCATTGAATAGAAACATACAATAAGTCTTTTCCTGATTTAAACATGTCCTCATTTATCAGATATTGGCAGAACACTGGATACAGCACTGGGTTAAGCTTTATTTACACTCATGGTAGACTTGACTTTGCAGGCAAAGTTGTTGGATCGAAAGATACTTTGCATGAAGTTTATCTTAATTTGTGAGATGAAGATTGTAAGTAGGCAAATTAGGCTCCTGTGGAAGTGAATGGGCCTGTGGTCACTGCTGTTACCAAGTGTCTCCTGAGGAGGAATCTGCTGGCCCAACATTAGCTGCTGGAGGAACGGAATCTGCTCACTGCAGGCTGTGCAGAAAGCCGACTTGGATGCATTTCAGAGCATAAGGGAATCCAAGCTGCCTCAAAGATACTTCGTAATGAAACTCTTCAAATGAGCATATCCACGCGGATTAACAGGGGAGAACAGCCAGGGAGGATCAGCCCTGCCTCCTCACACGCTGGAGATCAAATAGCAGGAGAGACGGTTCTGTGTTTCTTGACATGACAACACATGAAAGACTATCTATGCTTCTCTAAACCCACAGTAAGAGTTCATAATTTCATTTTAGTAATTCTCTCCCCGTTTAGAAAATGTAAAGAAACCAGATAGCACACTCTTGCAATACTTCTTAGGTTATTTAGAATTTGGGGGGCAAAGTTCAGTTGTGAAAATGATGAGCATTGTGTGGGCAGTTAGCCCTAGTGGTTATGATGCCTGGGTTCCATTCCTGACTCTGGCTCCTGATTCAAGCTTCCTGCTGATTCAGACCCTGGATTCTGCATTAAGTGAGCAACCATAAGTAAGGGTTCCTGGCAGCCACATTGGAGACCTGCATTGTGTTCCCGGCTCCTGGCTTTGGCCTGGTCCAGCCCAGGCGGAAGGGTGTATTTGGACAAGTGAACCAGCAGATGGCAGCACCCTCTCTGTCTGTCTCTATTTTCTCACTCACTGCGTCTCAAATAAATAAAAAATAATAAAAATGAAAAGCATAACTAGACGCCTGGATGACCACAGGCCGTGAACGTGGGAATTGGGTTTTAAGTTGAAGTTGAACTTAATGTTCAGAGCAGACCCAGGGCAGTTACCTTGCAGCCTTCACACGTGATACAGCGGTAGTGATACCCAGTGGCTTTGTCACCACACACCACACAGAGCTCGTCCTTGTCCAGGTAACTGGGGATGTAGCCTGCGAGGGAGACAAAAGGAGGAATGTGAAAAAAATGGTAGAACGTGAAAGTCAAGGAGGGATCACAGCTAAGGTCACCAGGCCACCACCAAAACTGGTTTTCCAAGAGGAGCTGGTGATGGAAAAGATGCAGTGTGTTACAGCTGTAGACTTAACCTCGTGCCCAGGATTTCAGAATGCCTCAGTCGAGGGGGTGCTCTTGCTGCTGTGTGGGTGGGAACAGGAAGGCTGTGAGAGTCTGAGTTAAGGAAAAACCCAACTATGGTGCTTCTCTTTATTCATGTACTCCAAGTTGTGACTTCACTTTCTTGACCCAGGAAGCTGCCCATTTCCCACAAGGCTTGGCCGCTTCCCTTTTTCTTGGGGACAATGCCCTCCCAGCAGACTTGGATTCAGCAGGGCAAGGCAGTTCACACAGATCAGCGCTTTGCCACAGATGCACAGATGAGGCCAAAAAATCAAGGCGTGAGTGGCTGGGATGTGAAGCAGGGAGGGGCTGAGAAGTTGCAAATTCTTCTTTCTCCTGATCATAGCTTTCACGAAGTTCGTTGACTCAGTACGTTTTCCTGGGTTTCAGAAAAGATTAGCTAGGTTGGAATGACACATGACTTATTGTATATTTTACCATGACATTTTCATAGGCCTTTTATTAAATGAGGTCACCGAGGGCTTACTTTTCTGAAAAGAAGCTGTCTTGAAAACAGAGGAAAATGAGTCCTTTGCATAATTTCTTAGAAATTACTTTACTCAGACTTTAATTTAGAAAAATGCTCCATCTCGGGAGGCATATAAACGACTTCAAAGTGAGATCTGTACTGTACAGGATTATATTTTTAAAACATCACAGCTTTTCTTAGTTTACTTCTGCATCATGCAAACCATGATTCATCTGTTGAGTTCACTTCTAGGGTTTCAAAATGCTCATCAGACATTTTTAAAAAGAGAATTTGGGGAGGGATCTAGGAAAGAAAATGGAGAACTGGAATGGGCTGTGTGTTCATTCAATCATTCATCTATTCATGAATTCAGCATACATTTATCTAGCATCTACTAGGGCTTAGTGCTGTGCCAGGTGCTGAGAATATAAAAAATCAATAAGATGAGCCTGCTTGCTTTGGGAGGCATTTGTGCAAGCAACTGAATTGTTTCTCCAGGCCTGGTTATTCCTCAGTGAAAGAGAAAGAAGTGAAAATAAAGCAAGAACACGAACACACGCTCCAGATCACTAGAAAACAACGCACATTAAACCCATAGTGAGATATCGCCTCCCACGCACTAGGAAAGTTCTAGAAAACCAGAGATAATAACAAGTGTTGCCAAAGACTTGTGCTCCTGTGCTCCTGCATGCATGGGGACGACTACTTCCCAAACACAAAGTAACACAACTCTTCAACTCGTTCAGAGGCAAGCTCCATCTTGACCTCTCACACCTGGGAGCTACATACAGTTGATCCAACACAGTGAATTCTCCAGAGTCTTGCACATCAAATGAAGATCGCAGAGCTAAGGGATGAAGAGGCTCCTGTCACGTGCAGGAGCCCACTGTAATCCAGCTGGACACTGCGTCCTTGTGTCTCCTGTCTGAGGAGGGACTGCCACATGGTGTCTGAGAACATGAACCAGAGTCAGGAAGCTGTAGGTGAGTCATCCTATCACCACCGCTCACCCTGCTTCACTCCTGCTCGCTTTGTCTTGTGGCATTAGCGAAAGGACATTGAAGATTTCCCTCTCTCAGCAGCTCAACAGTTTAGGTAGGACAAACTGTGTGACATTTACAGTTCCTGTGAACCTTGGAACCAGTGTGTGGAACAGGCTCTTTCCATTTTTCTGATTGCTCAGCGGATCGCTGGTTTGCTTTATTCCCTTATTTCTCCTGGATTATCTTCTTAGTGGGTGGAGGTGAATAAAAGTCTTTAGTCAAACTATCAAGCCTTCCACAGAAACACTGCTTAAGTCTCCGGCAGCTGCTTGCATGATCATACTAGCACACCACACCCCTCGCTTTCTTCTCTCTAACATATTAACTCCAAACCATCTGATTTATCTAAAGCAGTCATCACAAGTAATGATATGTCAATCACTATGCCTAAGTCCATTATTCATCGTTAAATAACTTCCATCAGGGAATACCAGCCTACATATAGTGCCGCGGTAGGTAGGGATCTCTTCAGATGATTGGGTCTGGATATTCTTGAAATCACGTCCTAATCCAGTCTCCCACAGAACTTAACCACTTCTTGCTGTTCTATTTCAGTATCTCCATCTTTTTTACTTTTCCTGCTCACCTAATGAATCCCTTACTGGCCGATATGCCCAGCTAAGATAAACACACATGCAGCACTAGTTACTGGGAGTGGGAACTGATGGACATCATAATGTCAGCGTTGGGTTCTACCCAGAAACAAATATGAGAGGCACAGTCATAGAAGCTACACTGTTCATCTGAGGAAGTGCCCCAGGTGACTGCTAAAGGCACTGGCTAATAACTCCCCAGTAAACAACTGAAACCATGACAATGTGTGATTATTTCAGGGTGGTAGGCTTTCCCTAGCTTTTATTTGCATTGTTTTTCAGACTAATCAGCGATGCTGCCACGCGATCAAGCATATTTTCATGAAAGCAAACTCCATGTGCTTGTTCAACACAGGACTGGGCAGTTTTTCTTTTTAGTTGACATTTGGCAGTGTCTGATGAGTTGCTTAAGTATTACCTCACATATGAAATAGGTTGACATGGTAAAATATTACTTTTTAAAACCTTTTTGGGTAAGAACTTTATGAAGCTATAATTCACATACCATATAACTCAATGGCTTTAAATATATTCACAGTTGTGAAACTATCACACAATCAATCTTAGAATATTTTCATCACCCCTCAAAGAAATCCCATTACTTTGGAAGTCATCCCTCCCTGTGCTCTAGGCAAACACACATCTACTTTCTGTTTTTACAGATTGTCTATTCTGGACATTTTATATAAATGGAATCATACAACATATGGTCCTTTGTGAGTGGCTTAATATTTTCAAGGTTCAGCTATGCTGTACTGAATACTGAGTTAAACAAGTTGATCCTCAGGACTTTGTGTCTTGCCCTCCAAATTGTGCAACAGGCAGTGAACTTGACTTCTTGGTTTGCAGTAGCTTCAGTGTTTTTCCCTGTATCGGGAAAATCAGAAGGCTGCCTAGTTTCAATCTTTAAAAATTTTTTCCTAGTTGAGAGGCAGAGAGGGAGAGGGAGGGAGGAGAAAGGGAAAAAGAGAGAGAGGAGAGAGAGCCCATTTCCATCTGCTCGTTCACTTCTCAAATCCCCAGATGCCTGCAGTGACTGGGGCTAGTGGATCCAAAGTCAGGAGCCAGGAGCCCAATCCAGGTTTCTCGCCACGAGGTGTCAGGGACCCAATTACTTGAGACATCAGTGCTGCCTCCTAGGGTCAGCATTGCCAGGAGGCCAGAGTCAGGGTCAAACGCAGGCATTCTGATGTGGGACACATACAGCTTTATCAATGGGCCACACACCCACCCCTAGTGCAATTCTCTTGAGTGAATTTTTACAGCATGTAACATAGCCGGAGAGGAGAACCACTGGTGATTCCCTTAGGGAACAGAGTACAAAGCAGATGGATCTTGGTAGATCTAAAGGAGAAGGTGCTGCTCAGGGAGGCAGAGGTGGCAGAATGGAGAGGAGATGGGTTTAGAGATGTTTCCAATCTGGCTAATCCACGTAAGACCCTTGCCCAGCTGAGCCAGCCCTGGCACCCTCAGAGAGCAGTCATTATTCGTGGTAGTAGAATCTACACAGTTCTTCTGGGCAACTGCACCTGCTGAAGACGGTGATTAATAACAGCAACAGTGAAAAACAATAAACAGGCATGGCTTGGTTCATCTTTTTTTTTTTTTTTTTTTTTTTTTACACAGGCAGAGTGGACAGTGAGAGAGAGAGACAGAGAGAAAGGCTTGGTTCATCTTGTCCAACTACCAACTCAGAGCCAGCAAGAATGCTGAGTGGCTTGGGATAGGATACAGGATGTAATTATACAGGGTATTCAAAAAGTTTGTGGAAAATGGGATGAAAAGATAAGTTTATGGGGCTGGCAGTGTGGTTCAACGGGTTAAGTTGTCACTTGCAACACACATTGCAGTGCTGGTTTGCATCCCCGCTGCTCTGCTTCTGAGCCAACTCCCTGCCAATGCATGCGGGAAGGCAGCGGAAGATGGGCCCCTGCCACACACGTGGAAGACCTGGAAGAAGCTCCTGGCTCCTGGCTTTGGCCTGGGCTAGTTCTGGCCATTGCAGCCACTTGGGGAATGATCCAGCAGATATAAGATTTCTCTCTGTATCTCCTTCTGTCACTCTGTCTTCCAAACAAAGAAAAGAAATCTTTAAACAAAAGGTAAGTTTGCTTTAGTGCAAAATTTGGAATCTATACTTTTTTCATAGCAAGCACTTTCCGTGAACTTTTTGAAGACCTGTTGTATTTTAACACCCTGAGGCAAGCTTTATTACTCTTGCGATTTCATTGTGAACTCCTTCAATTCAGCCTGAAGCTCAGACCTCTCTGATTTAAGCTTCTTTTCTGCTGGTACCTTCTTCCCTAAGCCATTTCTTTACATACTTAAAAACCTTGAATGGCTTATCCTTTAGCCTTTTCCCAATATACTAATCCTGATTCCTTTTACATTTAATTCTTGGCATTAGGAACCAAGCTTTGCATCATGTTAATCTTTAACCCTGATGAACACTCTGTTAATTCATTAGAACTACCCATGCACTTCTTTATTTAGTAAAACATGTACAGGCCTACTGTGTGTACGACCCTGGGCCCACTTGAAGCAGTATTCACTGTAGAGTGCTTCTCTCACTGATGTCTGCGCACTTCCTACAGAACTGCTTTTAGAAGTCTTTCCTCAGAGCAGCACCGTCTCTGTCCTCATAGATCACGGAACATCTTTCCTTCACCCTCCACCCTCTGGCTGGCTGGGCCTGGTGCTAGGGGACAGCAGAAACCAGAGGCCCAGGGTTTGAATGCATAAGGAATGGGGGTGGAGGGAGGAGAGGAAGTAGGAGAAGCCTGGTCAGAGATTCATCTAGAATGTGGGATGACGACACAATGACAACGACTTTGGTTGTCCACCTGAGATCTTAAGGCTGAAAAGGGGCAAAGCAATTTTGGATGATTTCTCCTGGCTCAAGAACTCCTAAAACTAAAACATATACACTAACTAATTTTTAAGACCGGGCTTGGGCATACTAACATTTCACACAGAGGAAGTCCCTTACTCTACTTCCCTGTCTTTGTCCTGGAGTTGCTGACATACTCTTTGCACCCACAGTTCAAGTTCAAATACTTGATGATGCAAATTACAAAGAAAGGAAACAGGCAGGTGTAATGAGTTTCACTCAGAATTCTAATCAGGAGAGTGTGTGCACTGGTGAGCTACAGGGCTTGGCTAACGGAGTGCTTAAAAAATAGCTGATTTTTAAAACCAGGAGCTTTCTTGTTTTACATGAAGAGCTGGAAATACTGAGCCCAGATTCTCAGAGGGCAGCTATCCACTGAGAAAGCGGCCCCATGTCCCCAGAAAGAGACGTCTTTTCCAGGCGCTCCCAGGCAGCACTCAAATCCCGAGGCTTACCGTTCACTTCCCTTTATCTGAGTGATTGCGTTATGTCATTCAGAAGTAAAGAAATATTTTACAGAATTTTTATGCTGCTCAAAAGTGGGGAGACAAAAGGAGTCTACAAAAGTGCAAGGGAACATATTTATTTACGGAAGTGAAAAATATTCTCATCCTACAGCATTGAAATATTGTGTGTCTGGGATGAAAAATGTCATTAAGCAGTCTTTAGGAAAGAACCCTCCCTTCTGTCTCTCTCATTGGTATTAGTGCTCAGGTACTTGTAAACACTGGAGTTTTAGAATCTTGGTACTAATGAAATTATTTCCTGTGTCAAAAT
The DNA here is from genome assembly GCA_949820135.1 of Sylvilagus floridanus. NCBI lineage: Eukaryota > Metazoa > Chordata > Mammalia > Lagomorpha > Leporidae > Sylvilagus > Sylvilagus floridanus. The sequence goes on from OX463244.1 coordinate 167,175,371, forward strand.
GGAGTGCATGGGGGTGCGCATTGTGGTACAGTCGGTTAACCCACCTGTTGGTATGCCCAGTTACTCTGTTTCTGATCCAGTTTCCTTCTAATGCATCTTGGGAGATGGCAGGTGATGGTCGGGTGTCCTGCGCTCTATGTGGGAGATTTGGACGCAGTTCCTGGTTCCTAGATTTGGACTGTACTTGCCCTGGTTGTTGTTGTATTTGGGGAGTGAACCGGTGTATAGAAGATTCATTCTCTCTCTCTCTCCCTCTCCCTCTCTCTGTGTGCATCACTGTCTCTCTTTCTCTATCACTCTGCCTTTCAAATAGATGAAAATAAATAAACACAAAAATGTAGCATGGGTTGGAAAGCGGTGAGGCAAAGCTTATTAGAAGAGTAGGAAAGCAAAAAGCAGCAGAACGCGTCAGAGCAAGTGAGTGAGAGTCGCCAGGGATTTTACTTTGAGACTCTGTCTATGGCTCTGAACTCATAGAGAGGCACCACTCATAGTTATTTCATGTCCTGCATCCTTTATAAAAATGAGTCTTTTAAGAAAACCTGAAAATCTCAGAATGGAATTCAAGGTTAAAGCTGTAAAACTGTGGGTTGGTAACTCTTCAGGTGTCTGTTATGGGAAGGGGAAGGGGCTAGTGCCTTTGTCACCAGGGTCTCCTCATGGCTGTCATGTGTTCTCCTTGTTCGTATGTCCTGCAACTGTGGAAGACATGCGCCATGCAGAGTGTGAAGTAAGAGAAGCTGCTGCTGATGACAGACCCAGGTTGGACACAGACAGGCACACATGACGAAGAGAACCAAATCCGGACAACAGATATGCTCTAAAACGCACAGCGGTAAGGATGGAGCTGTATGAGTGTGTCTGTGTGTTCAGCTGTACTCCACTTGGAGACCGCTCAAGAGACCAAGAGCTAAGGCATCTGTAAAGCAGAAGAGGGATTTTCACATTATAAAAAGATGTTACTTCAGATATTCTCTAAATATTAAGCTCTCACCACGAATGCAGTGGCTCTCGGCTGGGGATGATTTTGCCTTCCCTGCCAGGGGACATTTGGCAATGTCTGGAGACATTTTTGGCTGTGGCAATTGGGAACTGGGCGGTTTGCTAGTGGCATCCAGGGGATACAGGCCAAGGTTGTTGCTAAACACCCTGCAGTGCACAGAACAGCCTCACAGCAAAGCATGGTCTGGTCCCAAATGTTGACAGTGACAGATTGAGAAACTGTAGTCTGATACACTCTATGTATATAATTTATTGTCTTTTCATGCTATGAAAATATTTATTTCAGAGAGAGATAGAGAAAGAGAGAGAGAAATTTCATATCTACTGGCTCATTCCCCAAATGCCCACAACAGCTGGGGCTGGGCTGGGCTGGGGCTTGAAGCCATGAGCCAGGGACTCCATCCACATGGGTGGCAGGGACCCACCCATGAGTACTTGAGTCATCACTGATGTCTCCCAAGGTCTGCATTAGTAGGGAGCTAGAATTGGGAGCTGGAGCCAGGAAGTGCGCCCAGGTACTTGAATGTGAAACACGGGTGTCTTAACCAGAATCTTAATCACTAGACCAACAGCCTGCCCCCATTTTTTAAAAAGGTTGCTTACATAAATGATTGGGAATTGCTGTATAAAACAAGGGATATCTGCTTCAGAAGGCAGGGCTGGCTGGAAGCAAGGGTGATGGAGAGAGTGTGGTGCTGGCTAAACAGAAGAGGTTGGTGGGAATGAACTGTCAGTGAGTTCAAGTCATGTAAGTGGGGCAGGGCAGGGCAGCACTCAGGGTGTGGCTGGCAGTAGTGGTAGCTGGAGACAGCAGCACTGGTTCAGCATGGGGGGTGGTGCAGAGAGGGACCCACAGAGACACCAGCTTCGATGTCTGGAACAGAGGGTGCAGGCAGAAGCGTGAAGCCAACTGGGAAGCGCTGGTGTTTGACCTAACAGGTCACGGCCAAGGGCTGATGCCTTGAGAAGGATCCCTATGGTGGGTGCAAAGGGTGGAGAACTGTCACGAAGCTGTTAGGAACAGAAGGGCTGGAGGGGTGGGTGTGGAGAGGAAGAGGGAAGGGCAACATGGCAGGAGGAAACACCAGGTAAGAAAAGTAGTGTGTGTGTGTGTGTGCGTGTGTGTGTACACAAGTGCATGTGGTGGAGGGATGGCTGGACAGCACCATCTGTGGGTCTCCAGGAGAACCAAGAAGATCCCCCAAAGGCAGTTGGTACCTAGGGGAGCTGAGAAGAGTGTGATACCAAGAACAGCTCATGGAACCTCAGCAGTCCCAAGGCTCTGGAAAGTGGAAGAATGGTAACCAGTTGCGGGGTGAGGAAACAGGAAGAAGACCAGTAAGAGGATGGGGTATTAAAGCCGGACCGGCAGGGATAGTGAGATGGGCAGCAGCTCACCTTGAACCCAAATGCACTTGAGTGCTGGGAGCTGAGAAGCAAGCTCTGCGCCCACCTGTGGGAGGTGCCCAGGCAGGGATGCCAGGTGGTGGACGTGAGCCCTGAGGACAGGACGTTAGGAGTGCCACCATGTCTCCCCAGGCCCGCCACATGTCTGCTTTCATCTGCTCACGTAGCATGGACCCTACCATTCGAGTTCACCATAAAGATCGAAGGCATGCTTGAGGATGAGGTTGGGGCATTTGGCGAAGTCCCTGACAGCTGTGCCTTTGTCTGCATCTGTGCCTAATTTGGAGACTAGTACAGCTCTTTGCGTCCACATCTGGGTGTGTCAAGAAGCCCTTTCATTTAACTTTTCGAAAATCAAATGTGTTCTGCTTGTTTAAAAAAAATGAGTAAAGTGGCATGTTTTCCAGGGCTCTATTGTCTCTTAATAGTATATGGTGGCAGTGCCTAATCTAAAATGCTAACCTTACATCCTCACAATTACATACACATTGTAGAAAAGTATACAACCGCAGGGAGCGCTTAAGTATTACATTTTACGGAGAAAATGTCTGCAATGCTCAACAGTTCCGTGGGTAGTCTGATTACCTCTGTGTTTAAAGTAAACAGATGCAGCCAGAGAGGAAGAGTGAGGACCAGAGCAGGGGACAAACTGGCAGGGCGAGAGACTCTGGGGAAACTGGGGAGACAGAGAGGGCGGAAGCAGGGAACGAGGGAAAGGCTGAGAAGGAGAATCGAACTGTTCAGGTTTGTGGCTGTGAGTGACTGTGCCATGGCGTCAATAAGCCTTCCCCGGCTTCGTGTCTTTTCCTGCTACTTTCCATAGACCGCCTGCTATCCTAGGGTTTAATGGAACCCGCCTTTTGCCGGAAAGATTTCGAGCCTCCCCACTCCCCACTCTATGAAACAGCAATCCCAATCTTTTCCCTGATTTTCAAAGAGGCCAAAGGAATTCTAACTAGAGGTCATATTTCTTTGGGACTTAACTCTGCTTTTCAATCCAGTCCTCTTGGTGTGAGTCACTTCGAACACCCCCGACTTATCATTTAATTTCCATTTTCCAATGTCGCATGGAGTCAACAGAGTTACAGAACACACACAGAAAAGCACAAATCCCACCATAGACACAAAATTCAGGAAACAGGTGTATGAGGAGCTTCCACTCCCGTGACTGATTTTTCTTCCTGTCGCACTAAAACCAGAGCACGTGCAATCAAAAATGAACTGCAACAGGACAAACACACCCATCTCCTTGATTCTGGCTCCAATCCAGGACATTCCAGCTTGAGCAAGTGGATATGATATCCAGATCTGCACGAACGCTCTAGAACTTTCTGAACATGCAATTGCTCTGAAGAGAGCTGGCACCTAGAAGCCAAGCCAAGAATGGCATCAGGAGAGCTGCACAGGACGGACTCCGGGAAGGATTCCTTTGAAATATGACAGGCAACATGTTTCCAGAGCAGCCAGAGGCAGGCTGTTTGGCACTTGGGATGTAATTGGAATTTCTGGTGGAAACAGCCAGCCAAAAGAGTTTTACAAAAAAGAAACAGAAAGAGAACACAGCACGCCGGCTGTCACTTGTCCTCTGACTTCCAAACGGACTCTCTCCTTCCTCCTGAACCTGTGGGCGACTGGAAGTGGCAGGTGGAACTGATTTGAACACAACCAATCCTAACTACCTTACTTGACAGATCAGGAATAAGGAGCACAAGTCTTCTGAGTTGGTGGGATTATTTTGGTTTACCCCTTTCAATGTTCTGTTTTTGCATATTCCTTCTGAGATACGACAGACACTATATTCTGCATGTTAGCTCTGCTCATTGTGGGAACTACATTGCTCCCCCTCCCTCAGTTCTTGATATTTTATTTCAGATGTGATCCCATGAACTGAACTCTGACCCCTCCTCCCTCCCTTCCTTTTGAATGCTTTAGGAGCTTGTTAACTTTTTCCTCTCTTTACTACACATGAGAAAACATAGAGAAACAGCAAAAACAAAAGACAAAATCATTCTAAAACCAACCAAGAGAGAGAAACATGCTCAAGAGCAACACATGCAGCCTTCCTTTATTTTAGCAATGTGCACCTGTAATACCTTCCCTGGTTTTTCTTTTGTTTTTTTTCTTTCTTTTTGTTCTTTCATTTTTAAAGAAAATTATGACCATCCTTTGTATATTAGAAAACTCCAATTAAAAGCTAGAGAATAAGCCATTCTAGAAAAATTAAGACAGCTGCATTATTGAAGTTACAACACTGTAGTGACAGCAACAAACACAGAAGCAATTATGAATTTCATGAAAACAGATAAAAACCCAATTGGAAAATGAGGACTGTCCTACTGAGCACCTGTTTATAGTCTTAAGTTTGCCTTAATGAGGCACTACTGATGTCCTCCAGCAACAACAAAAATCAATAGTGGATCAATAGGGATAAATGTGTTGGGTACAACCTTCTGTCCTCAGAGACAGTTAACAGCTGGGTTTAGTTTGACTGGGATTTGCTGGACGACTTGTAACAGTAAATAACAGTGCATTTAAGAATATCTGCCTGCTCTGGTTTAGTGTGTTTGGCAGGTGGCAGTGGCTTTCCAGTGGCATATGGGTTTGAGAAATTAAATCAATATATGCATAGACTGTGTCTTTTCCTCTAGCTCATGCATCAAAGTAATTAGTAAAGAACCCCTGGTTTCACATTTTATAAGCAAATATTTCCCTGTGCTGCTGAAGAAAATATCACGAAAAGACAAAGGGGAAAGACCCTGAAGAGAGATGCAGGAATGTGTAAGAGTGACAGGACACATAGATGGAGACAGAAGCCAGTATTTCCCTGTGATCCGACACCACGAAAGGCATTTCCAGGTATGTTTAATGAGGCAATGCTAATTTCTCCTTTTCAAAGGAACATTATCTATATTAGTAAGTGAGACAGAGAGTACACTCAACCTATCTCGAATTCCTCATTAGGGTGTTGACACGTGGGACCCTTATTATAAATGAGAGACTCTGATGCCCTTCAAGAGGATGCAAAACTAAGTGAAAATACAGATGAACAACTGTGAATGAATTTAATACTCATCCTCTTCATATTGCATACTTAAGAGTTATAGAATAGTGTTGAATATATGGCAAATGTTACATAGAGAATTTAGTTTTAATAAGTTCTGAATTCATTTTCATTACAGGCTACTTTTAGAGTCACATTGAGGAAAGCTAATGATAATTTTTATAGGAAGCACAATCAAACAAGTCATATTAGTTATTGACATTAATGTCACAGAGAAATTTTCCTTCTAAGATCGAAGGTCATCATATTTTGGCAATTATGGAAATCCATAAAGTTGGTTCCCTATGCAATAACCTGTAGAGCATACACAGAAAAATCAAGTTCCTGGCACACCTGCACTAGAATTTAAGATATTTCAAAAGCATTTCTGTCTAGCAGTTGCCACCAAGTCCCTGAATACTACCTGTTGACTTCTTCTATTTTAATTTTGGTAACATACAAAATACTCTACTGATAGAACACGGAAACACTGAATAGTACTAGATAGTCACAGTGTCTAAGAAGGTAAATGGATACTGTACTTTGTTTTAATATTGGATTCTTTGAAGGGCATTTCACTTGTTATCATATAAAGAGTTCGTTCGACACAATTCCAGGCATGTTTTACTTGGGAACACAGTAGCAAGGTAAAGCATATCGACTCCTGTTTGAATTTTACATTCTCACAAGTTTATATAGCTGCCAATAGATTCTTTTTGTTTGCCTGGATTAACAAATCTCTGGAAACGAACATTTACAAATCATAACATATCATTATAGACCTGTCAAAGAGATCACTGAAATATTTTATTCAGTAACTAAAACAGTCTTTCAATGAAGCATCAAGGAAGAGTCAAGTGAAATTTTAATCTGGACCCGACCAGGGGAGACGTATCCCACTGCCGATGCCACAACACCTCTCCGGCAAGGGGAAGTCACTTACGGCAATACTCACTATGGAATAGATGTACACACACACACACACACAATCCCAAACCCATGCAAAATACAGCCTAGAAACCAACTCAATCCCACTTTCACATATAAAGAAAACAGTGCTTGAGAATTTCTGTGTTCGCAGAGTCCTTCAATCACCTAGCAACCTCCCTCAGTGCGGATTTATTTTAGTTTCGAATATTCAGTGTTCAAATGCAAAGATCCGACGAAGCAGATGCAAACCGCAACTTTCAGACAGAACGGAAACAGACACTGAAACTTTGACCCAATGGAAGCGACGTGGTCCCTACCTTTTTTTTGAGAGTAGGACGGCGACTGCCCTTGAGTAAAAGTAGGCTTTTCTTCAGTGAAATAGTCAGGATGGCTGTATTGATTCAGGGCCATGTCCAAGTCAGAGTCCTTGCTTTTAAACATGTTTCCAGGGTAACTACAGGTGTAAGGCTGATTCAGTGCCCAGGCCTGTTCCATATATATGTTGTGGCTGGGCACAGCCTGAGCACCACAGCCACTGGAACCTGGACTGTCTTCCAGACACGCGTAGGAACCAGAGGGCTGCATGGAGCGATTGCTGCCGGCAGCTGGGTGCACTTCATATATTTCCTGCATACAGTAGTTCATTTTGGTATCCTGGTTCAGTTTCTACTTTACATATACACACCCTCTACACATGCATGCAGCAGCTCCAGGCCCCCTGGGAGCCAGGCATATACGCCCAGAAGCATACATCCATACCCATGAAACGAGGCGAGGACACATAAACACCACCCCCACACTGCAGCCCAGCCGGCTTTCCTGTGCACAAGCACCTGATGTGCTAAAATCCTATTTCCACGGAGGTGTCTTTTGAGCTCTCCTGCCATTCAAACGTATTGGAAAGCAGATTTATGACTAAAGGTCTTAAGCTGTACATGCAGCTAATGCCTGGGGAAGATGGCAGGCAGGTGGGAATGCCCTCCACCCAGACAGGGGGCTGACGGGCGGGCAGGTTCCTGGCACTCTGATGCTGTGGAGATTCAACTTACATGCTGCTTTTAACCCCTTTCAACATGATTAGAAGATGATTACTCATTGTTATGTCAGTTTGGTTGACAGCTTAAGCATGAAACATGATAAAGACATCTTAGAGAATACCCGTGGCGCACAGACAATCCAAAAATCAATAATCTAGTTTATTAGCATGAACCGGAGAAAATCCAGGAGTAATGAGCTGATTCCAAAACACTAATCCAGTTGTACAAATGTTAGTGGCTGAATCTGCTGTTGAGTGTTTACGGGTTGGCTTTTAATAGCAGTATCCAACCATCTTCCCCTAGAACAAGGATCCTGCCGGCTTGGCAACCGCGCCAAGGAAAGCCACGCTGGGAAAATGCCGCAGGTGTTTCTATTCCGCTCCTCAAACCGGATGATTTTCTACTTCGGTAGCAATAAACTACACGAGCCCTAAAACTTAAATGAACTTTGCCCAATTCTGGATGCATGCTTTTATTTACAAGAGCCTGAGACAGTGTGTGCCAATACCCCTGGATGGGGAATATCCCTAAATTACAGAGATTTTCCTGTTCTGTTTATGCTTAACAGTTGCCCCGGTTAGCAGGATGGGAACACTGTGTATACTCGTATGGTTGTCATTGTATTCCCATTGAAATCTGACTGTAAGATTATCGTCAAGCTGTAATGCTGTTTCAGTAGTATTTACACACGTGGCATTTAAAGACAGTGATCCAAAAGGGACAAGGATTTTCTGTAAGAGAAAGAAGAAGGTAAAAAACACAAAGTCAGAGCTTGCTACGATGATGCTAATGGCATTTCTCCCTGTGGATGGTGGCCAGTGTGTGTGTCCACATAGAGGCATGTGGTCCAGTTCATAATATTAGTAGGGGCGGGCTGCTTGCTTTTAAGCCAAGAATTCCTTCTCTTTCTTCCAGAAACTGTTTGCAGGGCTGGGCCGCCAACCTCCAACCATGATGCTCACATCAGGGGTACTGCTGTTCCACACATGTGTGGCTTTGTTGGTACATCCCCACTAAGGGACCACAGACAGTACAACAGCTGTACAGCTGTACAGCTCTCATCATCATTGCAATGTGGAGTACCGGGGCAGGGCCATATGGCAGAAGGGCATAAAAATCACTCAACAAAGTATGAAGTGTCTGTAAGGGACAGAGCAAGGAGGTAGGAGCCACAGGGACGTCTGTTAAAAAAAAAAGAAAAGAAAAAACCCAACTCTGGTTCTTTCCCTGAGTGGCTTACTCACACGTGCATTAGGTGTACAAGGTCAGGTGGATCAGTGCTGTGCAGTTTGTATGTGTTGATGTCTTTGTAAATGCAGTAAAGGGGCCATTGCCTTCAGGGAAGACGGTTAAGAATTAAAGAACAGGCAAAGGATAAGATAAAATATGAGAAGAACCCCAGGCGATCCTGGGTGGATGGTTAGCCACAAGACTCTTCAGAAAACTGCAAGTGAGCTATCAAACAAGGAAAGGAAACTTCCCAGTTTGTGCACTTGAACCCAGGAAATGAACTGCAACATCCTAGAAAGCGTGAAGGGTATCCTCAAGAATAAAGAACACAGCTAACCTCTTAGTAACGTTTTTCCTCTCTGATTACTCCTAAAACAAATGAGCGATTTGTTTGCAAATGTTTTTGGGAACACATATATGTAACATTACAATTAACATTTCCTCCCCACTGAAAATGTCAAAACATTTTATTGGAAGCAGTCACTATTTTCTGCAAACCCTAGGAAAAAGGATCCAGGCCTTATGTTTTTTTGGTCTGATCTCATTTATTTATCTCAAATTTCCAAAAACTAATCTGAAAATTAACCTTTCAATAAAGCGGTTTTCTTTCCTGGCAAGCGTGCATGTTCCAAGGCCTCTTTTCTGGTTGGGAGCTGTGTGTTGAATCCATCCCGTTTTGTAGTTCTGCCGGGTGCACTTCCTGGCTCCCTCTCTGCTTCACAGGAGGCACAAATCCAGGCAATCTCTCGCTTTTCACCAGTTGCAAAATCAGCTAAACTCATAGCCTCAATTTTCATTCCAGAGGAACACTTACAAACAATTTCCAGAAATCTCTAAATGTGCTTAAAAAATTAGTGTTCACCCCCGGCACTAGCCATACACCCTTGCAATGACACAGGGAAGACCAATCCCTGAAAAACTTTCCCTTAATTTTTACTAAACATTTGGAAAATCTCTGAGTGTCAACATTTTTATTGACTCTAGAATTCCTTCAGAAATAACTTGAATAGAAAACAAAAACCTTTCAAACCATATTTAAGAGAATCCACTTCCTCAGTAATTTCATCTTTCATAGCAACCAGAACAACATTTTCTGCAATGCCAAAACTTTCCTTCTCATCCCAAGTGGGAATGCTGTTTACTTGGCACGAACGCGTGTCACTCTCATTACTGTTGGGCTGAGGCTGAAGTTGAAACATGGCCGCCCGCATCCTGATAGATGTAGTCACATCTGTTACCTGTGACCAGTCGTGCAGCTTCCTCGGCCAGTCGATAAAGCAATCTGAACATCCTGTGGGTCACAAACGAGGTGAGCCTCAGCAAGGTTATGTTCTCATTCCCTTGACTGACAGCTCCAATTCAGTTACTTAAAGAAAAGCTTAAGAGTTATTGGACCCACAGTGCATCAAAGTGCCTTAAATAAACTTGGGAGGGCTTCACTAATTCTTATCAGAGGTGATTCAATCAATACTGATTTATTATGTAAATACATCTTTGTGTATGGCTAGCAGGAAATAACCCCAGAGGACGAGACTAACCTCCTGTGTTCAGAAAGCCAAGGAGGCAAACAGTAAGCACTCAAAGTCCTTGAAAGAGGAGAATCGCTTCTCTCTTCCCCTCTACTTTTCACTGTGTTGGTTCTTAAACATGGCTGCACATCAAAATCACCTGAGAAACTTTATAAACTACTGATGCTAAGGCTCCCCCTCAGAGAGTCTGATTTAATTAACGTGGGGTGCAACTTTAGCATGAAGGGTTTTAAAACTTCTCCAGGTTATTTGCATTAGCAGCAGAACGTGAGACCCACTGAGCTGAGTGCCTGACTCCAGCCCTTCACCGTGGACTGGGGCATCCCGAGTACTCCTCTCACTTGCAGTTTCACTGCACACTTCCCTCTGTGCTTTTAAAACAGTTTTTAGATGAACAAAAATCGTACATATTTGTGGAGTGCAGAGTGACACTTCAATAGACGTCTACACTGTGCGCTGATCAAATCTGGGTAATCAAACATTTCTTCTTTGATGTTACTTCATGATCTGAGGCTTGGGGCTTCCTTCTTCCATTTGTGCTTACAATATATACTAGGATTACAATGTTGTATATATTGTGCTTACAATATGTACTAGAGGATTGTGAACTTCAGCCTCCCTGCTATGCGCTGTAACAGTCGGAACTTACTCCTTTGATCTAACCTGATTTAGTGCCCATCATCCAAACTCACTCCACCCCTCCCACCACTCTCAGCCACCAGTGATCACCATTCTGTGTTCACAGTGAGTTAGCCAGGACACTCTGGAAAAAAAAAAAAAAGAAGACCTAAATGAAAGATCTCTGAGAGTGAGATCCCAGTGGAAAGAACGGGGCCATCAAAGAAGGAGGTACCTTTCTCTGAAGGGAAGAGAGAATTTCCACTTGGACTATGACCCTGTCGGAATAAGATCGAAGTCGGTGAACCCTAAAGACTTCCATAGCCTTGGCAACTCATGACTAGAGCCTAGGGAGATTACTGACAACATAAACAAGAGTGTCAAATTGTTAAGTCAACAACAGGAGTCACTGTGTACTTACTCCTCATGTGAGATCTGTCCTTAATGTGTTATCCAATGTGACGTAATGCTATAACTAGTACTGAAACAGTATTTTACACTATGTGTTTCTGTGTGGGTGCAAACTGATGAAATCTTTACTTAATATATACTAAATCGATCTTCTGTATATAAAGATAATTGAAAATGAATCTTGATGTGAATGGAATGGGAGAGGGAGTGGGAGATGGGAGGGTTGCGGGTGGGAGGGAAGTTATGGGGGGGGGAGCCATTGTAATCCATAAACTGTACTTTGGAAATTTATATTTACTAAATAAAAAATAAATTAAAAAAAGCTTCCACATAGGAGGCAGAAATAGGCTGTTTGTCTGTGCCTGACTTATTTCACATGCAGTGGTATCTTTCCGTTCCAGCCATTTTGCTGCAAATAACATCTTTCATTTTTTATGGCTGAATGGTGTTCCATTGTCTTTTCTGTATCCATTCGTCTGAAGTTGGATTCCTTGGTTGGTTCCATATCTTCGCTATTGTGAACAGTGCTACTATATATATATATGGTGGAGAAAGTGTCTCTGACACGGTGATTCCATGTCTTTTGGGTCTATATCCGGTAGGGGGATTATTGGATCATATGGCGGTTCTACCTCTAGTTTTTTTAAGAAATCTCCATATTGTTTTCCATGGTGGTTGTACTAAATTACATTCCCATCAACAGTGTATAAGAGTTTCCCTTCCCATCGAAAGCCAAGACACTCCAGCAAAAAATGACCCAAATGAGATCTCTGTGAGTGAGACTCCAGTGGAAAGAAGGCACCATGAGGAAGGAGGTACCTTTCTCTGAAGGGAGGAGAGAACTTCCACTTTGCTTATGGCCCTGTATAAATACCGACAGTGTCTGTGGACTCAAAAGGCTTCCATAGCCTTGGAAGCTCATGATAAGAGCCTCGGGCGATCACAGACATCATAAACAAGAGTGTCAATTGTTAAATCAACAACAGGAGTCACTGTGCACTTACTCTTCATGTAGGACATTTGTCCTTAATGAGTTGTACTATGGGAAAACTAGTCTTCAAACAGTACTTTATACTTTGTGTGTCTGTGTGGGTGCAAACTGTTGAAATCTGTACTTAATGTAGAGTTGGTCTTCAGTGTATAAAGATAATTAAAAATGAATCTTAATGAAGAATGGGTGGGAGAGGGAGTAGGAAGTGGGACGGGAGTAGGGGTGGGAAGGCGGGTATGGAGGAAAGAACTGCTATATTCCAAAAGCTGTACCCATGAAATTTATATTTATTAAAGAAAATCTTTCTAAAAAAAGAGTTGCCCTCCCCCCTCAGCCTTTGCTCCTGGCTTTTTGATAGCAGCAATTCTAACAGGGACAGGATGACATCTCAGCCTAGTTTTGACTTGCATTTCCCTGAGGGTTGGAGATATGGAGCACTTTTGCTTTTGTTTGTCCTGTTCCGAACAACTGACCTTTCACATCTCAACCTGGTTTCCCTGGCCCTGGAGTTACCCAATCAAGTAGGGGAGAAAGTTGAAGGAGACAAACCAGGCAAGAACAAAGTACTAGGAAGTCTGACGTACTTGGTATGGGGCCACAGGAAGAGTCTGCCTAGGCAGCCAGAGGTGCCTTCACAGAAGTGACCTGTGAGCGGGGTTTGAAGAGCATGTAGGCCTACGACAGTAGGCGGTTGAGATACGAGGCAGCTGAGTAGAAATGTCTTCGGGAGAGCACCAACTGTATGAGGAGCCCTTAACTAGTTGATAGAAAACGCATGTTGTGAAAAAATTATGCATGGATTTCAAAGGTTTTTGCATCTACATTCACTTATCTTTTAATTTCACTTTTCCATGACCTTTTTGACATACTTTCGTATTTGCAAAAAAACTGCATAAAGAAAGATAATGAATAAACTTAAAGGCAACTGCTCAGAGACTTCTGGCTTCTCCTCTATTGTTCTTACTTTCTGTTTGGGTAACAGGATTTCTATTTTGGGGGGCATATGTCCCTTGCACATATATATATATAGTCTCTCTCGCACCTAGATGTGTGCTGACTTCTGGCCAATGAGAGGTAACAGAAGGAGTGCTATAAGTCGGTATCTAGGACACTTGAAAGCCTGTTAAAAGACAACCAGCATATGCCATTTGTTTCTTCTCCTTTGTTCTGTTTTCCTGATGCCTGTAATGTGAATACAATGGCTGGAGCTCCAGACACCATTTTGGGCCACGAGGATGAGGACCAAACTCTAGGGATGGTGAATGATCGAGCTGGAAGGGCTCTAGGTTGCTTACAGCCACAGAACTGCCATCCTAGCCCTGGACTGCCAACTTCTGGACTTTTTTTTTTGCAAAAGATAGAAAAATAAATTTACTTAGGTCACAGTTATTTTGTTTGTAAAATAGGGATAACAGCACCCATTTTATTGATAAACTATCCATCATGTTTGAAAAATATGGACAAGAGCCTCGGGTGATTACTGACATCATAAATAAGAGTGTCAATTGTTAAATCAACAACGGGAGTCACTGTGCACCTGCTCGCAATGTAGGACCTCTGTCCTTAATGTCTTGTACTATGCGAATTAACGGTAAAACTACTCTACAGTACTCTACAGTACTCTATACTTTGTGTGTCTGTGTGGGTGCAGTCTGTTGAAATCTTTACTTAGTATATACTAAGTTGACCTTCTGTATATAAAGATAATTGAAAATGAGTCGTGATGAAGAATGGGGTGGGAGAGGGAGTGGGAGATGGGATGGTTGCGGGTGGGAGGGAGGTTATGGGGGAAAAGCCGCTATAATTCAATAGTTGTACTTTGGAAATTTATATTTATTAAATAAAAGTTGAAAAGAAAAAATAAAGAAAAATCTGGGTAACAGTACGTATCTTAGCGCATAGATGGAGTTAGGATACAGAAGTCAAGCACTTACAATGAGCTGGTCTTGTAGGTGATATACTCATATACGCACAATAACAATGATTACTGAGTTGCCATAGCCCTGTCTTGGGCTACTTTCTCTTTCAGTTCACATGTTCACATTAGTTCAGGGTTGGCATATGGCCCATCTCCTGCTTTACCAATAAAGTTTTATTGGGACTCAGCCATGCTTATTTGTTTACGGTTGTCTCCAGCTGCTATTGAGCTACAACAGTTGAGTAGGTGCAGCGACCATATGGCCTGTGGAAAATATTTACCATCTGGCACTCCAAAGAAGAAGTCGGCGAGCCTCTGCTCTCCGGTGATCCCGTCCTGTCTCTGAGCTTTACAGAACAGTCGCATGCTGATGACATCCAATGTGACTCCATCCCCGATGTCTCCTCTGAGATGAGAATCTCATATCCCACCAACTGACAGCTGTATTTGCACAGCCATCACATCCAACTTAAGTCTTCCTAGGACCAGTTTCTCCTATCGTCTTCCCATCTCAGCGCCACCTGCGGGCTTAAACACACGTCCTCGGAACCTTGTTTGAGTCCTCTCTTCCCCCGACCGCCTACATGCAACCCATTAGCCAGTCCTTGAGATCTCCAGAAGATCCAATCACTTTTCTGCCTCCACTGCCATTATCCTCGCCCAAACGATTATCCCTCGTTGGGACACCCCAGATGTCCTCTACACTGGCCTTGTACCACTTCTGTTCTTCCTACAGCAGACAAGGAGTGATGTTTTTAACTGGCAGTCAGATCATGGCCTTTCCCTGTGTGAAGGCTTCAGTGGCTTCTCACTGCAGTTGGAACAAAATCTCCATTGTTCAGCAAAGGTAGCCCTTCCTTACTTCACACCGGCCCCCAGCTTCCACACACACACTTGACTCCCCTGGAGCAGTGTTCTTGTTGTTCCTTGAACACTTGAAGTTCTTGCTGCCTCAAGGACTCTTCCCGCATTCTTCCCTGCATTTTAAAGGTCCCCGCCTCCCACTCTTCACAGAACAGAGCCCTTCTCTTCCTTCAGGACTGAGCTGAAACGTCGCTTTCTCTGAATCTCAGGAGCCTCTCGATTCCATTGTCGGCCAGAAAGTCCCTGACACTCAGCGCCGCAGAAGCCCAACGGGCTCTCAGTACATCACGATCTTTGCGCACTTTTTTAAGAGAAAAATTTACATATTGCAACAAGTGGCTTCTTTTAGGCTTGAAATGTTCTGGAGAGACATCGATGTGTCCCAGACCAACAATCCATCCAGTTTTCTCTTTTATATCTTTGCCACAAGAGCACAGAGACAGCCCAGTGGATATAACCTGCCTGAAATGAAGTCATGGGACTATGACCAGGCATCACCGCTGCTGATCACCTCCACCCCAAGAGAGCCTGTCAAAGGAGCTGAGACATTCCAGGCCCTCGGAAGGAGCTACGCACGTGGAGGAAAGTCGCCATCATAAATGTCAAAGGGTGGGGATCCAGCTGTTACTGTGGAAGTGCCAGAAGTATAGCTAAATGTCAGGCAGTGTGTGTGTGTGTGTATATATATATATACACATATATACATATATACACATATACATATATATGTATGTATATATATATATACACACACATATACAATATAATATATATATTAGAAACTTGAGGGGTGCACAGCAACTTCTGAGCATGCTTTTGATTGATAGAATCTTTTGTCTCATTGCTTTTAAAAAACGAGGACTCCCAACTACACAACTGCAGAGATGGGAGCTGGGGCTCCACACCCACAACAGCCTTCTTCACACCCCCAGCACATACGGGGACTCACGGAGGCCGAGGCCTCCCCTTGGCTTCCCCAGGATCCCAGCATGTGACACCCAGAACCTGTGGGCTGTGTGTTTCAGACGTATTGTAGTTGACTTGTGAGGAAGTTCAGTCCCACAGTGACGACGTGACTTGTCACCAAGCGGGTGGTGGCTCTGGGTCCAGGCCCCTTTCCTGCTGTGACGGTATCAGTGCTTGTAGGCTAGAGGAGGTCTCCATCTTAGTTGGGCTGAGTGCTTTCGAGTTAGAACCTGCTATGGAAGGAGGGGATTCAGGGGCTTGTCCCGGGCCTGGGGCTGCTCTCCCCATCCTCAGGATCCCCATCAAATTATACAGAGACTGAAACAGCAAGGACCACACCAAACTCCAACCACTTCAGAGGATTTTATTCCCTCGGCCCCAGGTGTGTTTGTGAGCATGAGTCACCCTCTCAACGACTGTAGCTGTATAATCCTTATTCACTGAACATTGTGTCTACCGTATTAATAGTCAAACAGTACTCCTAAAGTGGTCCAATAAAACCTGCCCCAAGAGATGCTTTGAAGAAAAAACAAATCAGAGAGCTTCTATGGCCAGATGAGTTTGGAAAGCAATGTGTTGTGTACCTTAGTCTGCGAGAGATGCACACAGACAGAACTACTGCTCTTTATACGCTGAATTGTTTGATTTTGTATAGCAACATTTCCCAAACACACCTGATTCCAGAGCCCTGTGTGTTCTGTAACATCTGTCAACAAGTGCTCCTTGAATCAGACTTGGAGAGACCCAGTACTGTGCTCTGTTGGATGGGTAGGCTGGCGTTAAGGCTGTTTGCAAGGATTCGCCACCTGGATGAAAGGTGTGTTTCTGACAATGCACCAGGAGCAGACAGGAGGAGCCCTGGATGCTGCAGAAGGGGAGTGCCCTGTTTTTGGTCTTTCCTTTGAAGAAAGACACTGGCCAGGAGCACTGGACACATGGAAGTGGGACTCCCCAGGTGGCCACAAAACAAGACCAGGGCCTTTCTGTGTCATTAGAAATAGAAGTGCTAAGTTCTCCTCTTTTAAAATTTAAAATGTGTTCCTAACTTCTTCTCTTTTGGTATTTAATAAGAGCTTTTGGACAGTTCTGGACTGCTACAGCTCTACAAAAGGGTACCACGGGGGAAACTTTTGCCCATAATCTCTCTCGCCAAGCAGAATGTGTTTTTATGAACATGTGCTTGAAAAAGCAGCAGTGTGGTTTATTAGTATAAAGGGACTGACTTCTGATCTGGGGCAGTGGAACAGGACTGGCTATGATGAAAACAGTGCAGTGGGAACAAGACACCCCTAGGCTCATGTGGTAAAGCCGGACCCAGTTGTGGCACAGAGAAGTTTCTAGGAGAAAGTCCACCAGGGCAGTCCTGGTGGCCTCCACCACTTGGGCCCTGTGTTTCTGGCAGTCAGTCCTGCAAGTTGTCTGTTTTGTTTCGTTGTGTGCAACGGCTGCCCAAGCACAGTCACACAAAGGTACCACAAGCCTGGCTACGGCAGCCTTTCACGAGCGGGACTGTGTCAACTCGGAGGATGAGTGAGGTAAAGAAAGCAGCCATAAAGATCACAGAGCAGACTTCAAAGTCTGCAGGTCAGGGAACCTCGCTCCAAAGAAGCGGCAGCGGCAGCGGCAGTGTCCCCCGACCGCTGAGAATGCAATTCTCCAGCCCACCTCACACCCGGCAGGCCCAGGGCAGGACGGAGCCTCCCAGCCCTGCAGGGAGCTAAAGTTCAAGAACCGTGCGTCTGAGCAGGGCTGAAGTTGTGCCATGAGCCGATCTCTGCCAGCTTTTCCAGCCTTGAGTCCTGGCAACTCAAGCTCCCCTCTATCTCCCTTTGTTTCTGTTCTACCTGGTCTTGGCAGGTGTATTGTCTTTGGCCTTCATCTGAACCACTTTAGGCCTAATTAGCAAAGAAGAAGTGGCGTGTTCCCTGTGCCCAGCTCAGCTCACCTTTCCTGGCCTTTACTTTGGGTTTTGGTGACCAAGCACTATCAGTATTTAGAGTTCATAAGTATGTAGCAAACTTTGTTATTGTCACTGAAGACTCTCACAGGGGCGGTAACTTCTGTATCTCTGGTTCTCTGGGCAGGACGCACTCACCTTCTGCCCGACCCCCTCAGCACAGCCCACTGAGGGCACACAGGAGCCCCGTACTGTGGAAACTTTGCTCACTGCCTCCTGTCTCGTGGAATAGCTCTTTCAATCTTCTTCAAGGAAAATGTCCTCTGCCTGTTTTTTTCTTGTCTTGTCTTGTCTTTCCTTCCTTCCTCTCTTTCTTTTCTTTTCTTTTGAGAAAGAGAGACAGACAGAGACAGAGAGATCTTTCATCCACTGGTTCAGTTCCCAAATGGCTGAAACAGCATTGGCCAGGCCAAAGCCAGGAGCCAAGAACTCCATCTGGGTCTCCCACATGGGTGGTAGGGATGCAAGAACCTGGCCAATCTTCCACTGCTTTCCCAGGCATATTAGCAGGGAGCTGGATTGGAAGTGGAGCAGCCAGGACTTGAACCAACACTGTGATGTGGGATGCCGGCACCACCAGTGCTGGCTTAACCCATGGCACTCAATGCTGGCTGCTTCCCTTTGGTTCCATCCTCAGCTTCCTCGACCCTCTTTTATCCATACACATGAGGGGACTTCAGGAAGTTCAGGGAAGTTGAAATGAAAAGATTATCTTAGTGTAGTGCCCAAATGTTGAAAGCCAGGCCTAGCTTTTGCATATATGCATGTCGAAGACCTGTCGTGACCATATGATCTCATCTGTGTCTGCAGATTCAGCCACACTGCCCTTCTGTGCTGAAGGTGCTTAGTCCTCCTGCGCCCTCCAGACCTGCACGTCCAGGCACCCAGCAAACAAGGATGTCTCCGAGGGACCTTGGGCCCTGGGACTAAACATAACTACGTGTCAGAGTCTGTGCTGGGTGTTGACATGCATCGCTTCATTTAATCTTCACCATTGTCCTTCAAGGAAGCCAGGATCTGTTCCCCTGAAATTTTCCACAGTGGGTCACAGGGCCTGAAATTCCCAGGTCCATCTGTGCTACTTCAAGGGCTGTCTGGCTGAGCATTTCTGGAGATGGAAGAATTCCAGCACAGTGTCTTGCATATAAGAGCCCCAGCATGAAGATCAAATAATGATTTCTATGACAAAGGCAAAGCATCAAGTTCCCTGTGATGTGAGAGAAGGAGATACTACTATTCAAAAAGAACTCCAATCTAAGACCAAAGGAGAAGACTACCTTCACAGAAGTGGATAGAGAATAGAGTCATTAAGGCTAGGGACTGAAAGAAGAAAAGGATGTTTGAAAGAGATTTCAGGGGGCTGGCGTTGTGGTACAGTGGGTTAAGCCAGCACCTATAACTCCAGCATCCCACATGAATGCTGATTTGAGTCCCGGTTGCTCTACTTCTGATCCACCTCTCTAACAATGTGTCTAGGAAAGCAGCAGATAAGATGGTCCAAGTGCTTGGGCCCCCACCACCCATGTGGGAGACCAAGAAGCAGCTCCTGGCTCCTGGCTTCAGGTAAACCCAGCTCCGGCAGTTGCGGCCATTTAGGGAGTGAACCAGCAGATGGAAGACCTTTCTCTCTCTCTGTCTCCTGTCACTTTGCATTTCAAATAAATAAATCTTTTTAAAAAGGGATTTCAGATTGCTGTTATTAATATTGATTTCTTTTCTAAGCCAACAGTGTTTTTCATGAATCAGCAAACTTTTAATGATTCTGATGCAGGCTGATGTGGCGTGGGCATCACAGTATCTGACAGATGACAGCATTTTAGTTTTGCTGGACCTTTAATTAGAACGTGGAGTAAGTAATCATGGTGATATCTACCGCATGGTGTCTTCATTCCCCAACAATACCACTGGTGTGGCCGGTACTTCCACTAGGTTTACGGAGCATAAAACAGTGAGGGTGGCTCCCCGCCCCCCAGCTCCACACTTACACAGCTATATAGGGAAGAAGTTAGTGTTGCAATTTATGCCCTCAAATTCATATTCTGGAACTCACTTGTCCTACTTCCTTAATGTTTTGAAAGTTTGGGGGCAACTTATTCTGTGTTTCGGCACAAATCTCCGGATCACTTTAATTATTTATCTCTTTTTCCAAAGATGTTCCTCATTTACTTAATATATTTATTATGGTCAATCTGTTTGCTTCCCTTTAACTTTAGGAAACATATATGCTTTCAAATATTTTATGTTTTTTATGAATATCATTTATTGCTTTGCATGAATGTTGCATAGTCACTCATTCTATGGATTGTTAATCAACTATAGTAAGTAGATATGTTTTCCCTGGATCAAAGTGTTAAGATAGTTATTTCATTGTCATTCACTGAATGCTTTGATTTGAAAGTTGAGTGGCTAATGGAGTACAATGGTTTTGACATTTAATAGGCATCCTATACTTTCTTTACCCTAGAAAAACATGTCAGAGATGAATTTTAAAACGCTTTCTCTAATAATAGGAATAATGGATGAATGACTGAGTCATTTGCATTTACTTTGCCTTTTTTTTTTTCACCAGAACGACTATAGTGCAAAATTGACGGACTTTTCAAAAGATGTATTCTTTGTTCACTAAAGGTTTTAGTTTTGCATGTTCACTTGAAAGTGTTACGATGAATTCAGGTGAAAGGTTCCGAGTTCGAATGCTGACGTAGCATGAGTGAGCCTCAAAAGCAATCTGCTAGGGGGAGATGCCAGTCACAAACGGTCACGTGGTGCAATGTTCCATGCTTGTGCGAACATCCAGAAAAGGCAAATCTCTTGGGACAGAAAGCAAATGAGTAGTTGCCACAGGCTGGGGACAGGAGTGAAGAGTAAGTGTAAAAAGTGTCTTTGGGACGCTGGAGATGTTCTAAAATAAGATTGTGGCACTGACTTCACAGCTTTGTAGAACACTAATGGTCACTTACAACAGAGACATTTGATAGCCTGTAAATGCAGCTCAACGAAGCCTTACAAAATTAGACGTGGGCTTACAAATAGCTCACACTAATGACACCGAGTCTCAAAAGAGGAAAATGAAAACGTTCTCATCATTTATGGATTATGCCAGTTATCTTATTTTTCCAGACTGAATGGGTACATCACAGAAAGGATATAAAGACACTTGTGAAGTTTGCAACCTGACAAAAAGAATGCACCACTCAGTGGAAAACAATGTCCTGTATGCTGAATGCTTCCACTTAAGTGAGCATGTGGTCATATGGAATTATTATTATTTCTGATACAATGTGGCTTAAGTCTTCCTTATACTTCTGCATGACCAATGCTAGGCAGCCAATAGGACCTCCATCATGGCTTGCTGGTTCACAGGTTGCTGGTCATTCCAAGCCTAGACTCAAAGTCCTGGTAAGAGGTCTGTTGATAATTCCATGAAGGAAGGGTGTGGCTTACATAACACTTCATTCTCAGAACACAATATAGTATTGGGAACACAGAAAACATTCCAGTAAAAAACTTTTGGCATACATCAAGATAAATTCACAGTCTCTGGTCAAGGTCAATCAAACAGGCATGTTTGGAAATCACTATAAGATGAAGAGGAACTTGGAAAGCATAAGAAGAAAATTTCATGACAGCGTAAAGAAAAAAAAATTCATTGTGATGGGAAACCATGAGAGGACCACAGAGGAGGTGATACTTGGACTGGGCCTTGGAGGATGCGTTGGACAAAGGAGGATTAACAGAAGAATTTTCAAAAATAAGACCTACTTCATGTTGATACCCCTGACATCCAAATCTAGAAATAGGGACCCAAAATTCTTTATTTAACTTCAACTGCCTAAATGTTCTAGAAAGGTACTCAGTGCACATCAATTAACCTATGATACACTCCAGTCTCAGCTGTGTAAGTTAAGGTGACTGGATTGTGGACAGCAAAGAATGACCGGTCCAAGCACGAGAAGAGAAGGAAGTGAAGTGTCCGCTTGACCTCAGAAGAGTCTGTAGGGAGTGAAGGGTCTGCTCCAGACCCTGCTGCAAGAAAACCTGTTCTTCAGGTGGGGGTCACCCTGTCATCCAACCCTAAAAATGTCGGGGGCGACAGAGAAACAAGTAACTTTCCTCTTGAGGGGCTTACCCTCAGGGCACTGAAATGGTACCTGTAGGGACGACACTTTCTTCTAACCCAGTGGGAGAGTGAACCAGCTCACAACCAAGGATCCTGCCTTCTCACACACAGCACAGGTGGTTTGTGAGATGGGGATTGATTTCTGACTTACACAGCCACATTCACATTTTTACAGGAGCAAACATCACGTGATGTGACAGTTTTTCAGCACGTCTGCCCCAAATGCATAATCTGATTCTAATCATGAGAAACATCAATCAATCCTAAACTGAGAGACATTCTACAATACAATTTGTCTGCAGTGTTTCAAATATGTCCATGCTATGGAAGACCAAGAAAGGCTATGGATCTGTTCCAGACTAGAGGAGATTAGCATGAACCTGGAGGACTTTATGCAGAGTGAAATAAACCAGGCATGGAGAGGCGGCATTACACGATCACTTGTGTGTGGAGTCTCAAAAAGCCAGAATCATAGACTCTGAGACCAGCATGGGGTTACCAGTGGCTGGGTGAGGGCTGGCAAAAGGAGGGGTACATGTTGGTGAAAGGGTACAAGAAGTTTTATGTAGAGGGCAGGAGCAAGACTTGGAGATGTTGTACAGCTTGGTGACTCCAGTTAATCATGATGTACAGTACAGCTGAACAGCACGAGATGGCGCCTTAAATGTTCCTTTCACACATACTAAAAAGGACATGGATGTGAGGTGATGGAAATATTAATTTCCTTGGTCAACAATTTCAAAATATATACATTTATAAAACTTCACCTGGTATACCACGAGCACATACCAAATATACCTAAATAAAGCAGGGGTAGGGCTGGGAGACAGCAGACCACAGAGAGAGGAAAGAACAGAGAGCATGCATGATCCCAGAGCCTGGACCAGAAAAGCAAGACTGGTAGAAGGACTACTGGTGATGGCCTGGCCCCCGCCCCTTCCAGGGGATTGACGCCACAGGAAATGGCTCAGCTACAGCCCTGGTCCTTGCCCCGACTCCCTCTCCAAGGGGTGGGAGATGAAGGTTTGCAGGATTTAAATGAAATCTGTAGATTAGGTAATAGCATACATAAATGTTAGGTTTCCTGATTCTGATATTGTACCAGGGTTGTCTAAGACAGCTTCTATAATTTTAGGAGACAAATGGAAGTATTTAGAGTGAAAAGGGCAAGGTGCTGACTTACTCTCAAATGGTTCTGAAAAAAAATATATATATATACACACACAGGGTGATAAAGCCAATGGTAGACAAAATGATCATTACTGGTGAATCTAGGCGAAGGGGATACGGAAGTTCTTTGCACTAGGGTGGCTTTTTGGTAAAACTGAGCTTACCTTAAATAACATATATAAAAAGGAGTTTTTAAGTCTGCCCTAGAAGGAATTCCAAGAAAACCTACAGCTTACTCAAATTTGAAGACTTGGTCCTTGGCCAAGCCTTTCCAGCTCAATTCTCAGAAACAGACACAACTGAATCTGTAATAAAACAGCAAGTACAATCCAAGTTGCCTTCAATTCGTTCAGGAAAGTGAGTCAGACGGATTAGTGTCATTTTCTCACTTTTTAGTGGTGGTCACCAGGTTTCTATCCTTGACATTGCAAAGTCTGAAAAAGAATTCAGAGAATAGACACTGCTTTCCCTTTGAGGGGAAGAAATGGGACTCAAGAATAGAGCGATCAATCCAAAGTAAAGTTAGGAATGAGCATATCATATGTGACCAAGAAGGCATAACAAGAAAGCACCATTCTGGGTGTCTGCTCATAAATATTAAGTGGGTTGAACCCATTGCAGATACCTGTTTCCTTGGAAACACATTCAGCTGAGACTCCTGCAAAAATTAACATGTATTTTTTCCTCTTACAGGGCAGGAGCTTCTTTTACTTACACAGTTCTGACCTTTAGCTTTAAATCTTAGGCTTATTATAAGAAGTTCTTCCCACAAGCTAGGCAAACAAAGAGCCCAATAAGTATCTTTTCATCAGTTCTGAGGCTTGACTTAAAATAGTGTGGCCTTTACAACTGCTCATTATGGGGCAACTATAGGGAGCAGAGGTAAAATCTACCACTCATAGACTATTGCCATCTAGACTAATAAACCATCAACCAAAGCACAGTCTTCTCACTCAAATGCCAAGTGGCTTTATAATATAGATCACTGAGTTAAATGGTCCTATTTGCAGCATTATTCTCTATTTTAAGATGTAGTAAAGCTTAGTAATGTCAAGTCCGTTGTATAAGCCACTAATGACAAATGTCATGGGGAAAGAGGTTCATCAAAGGTCATAATCCTGAGTCATGCCAATGCCACGGAGAATGGCCCTGGACCACGGAGGATGTCCAATTCTCTTCTTACTCCTGTAACTTGGCTGGTTCTGGATTTCTGGCTGCTTCTAGTTCTGTACATATCCTATCAATTCTGGTTCAGTTAAGGAGTCTGACTTGGTGCAGACCTGAAAGACGAATCTGGAAAGACATCTTACTGTTAGAGTCAGGCATAGGACAGGATGACTGGAGAGACACGAGCTCTGTGCCAGGGCAGGTCCTGTGCCCGGGAGCAGCAGTTGCCTGGCACAGAGAACTCGCCTGCTCGCTCTGCAAGGCCACTATGAGAGGCTGTGTCCGCATCTCCAGGCTGCTCGGAAGCCCGAAGCCTCGCTGTCCCGGAGGACTAAGGATAGAAGCCACTTCCAATCCCCAGCGCCTTCGGGGGACTATGTCAGTTTTCAGAAACAGAGGGGGAGAAGAAGCCTACACTGTGTGGGGAACTGAAAATGCAGTCTGGACGTGCACGTCCCCGGGAGCTAGGACGCGGAACGTGATGGTGCAGTCTGTTCTGGAGCTGATACCATGCTCTCGTGGTAATCACTAGCTTAGGTTTCTGTGCCTAAGTGCTGAGTATTTTTGCCTTGTTTTCTTCCTAAGGGGAAATACGGTCATCCTATTGGAGAGCTACTTTATTTAAAAATATTTTTATTTATTTGTGTGTGTGAGAGAGAGGTGGGTAGGAAACATGCTCCCATCTATTGGTTAATTCAACCAAATGCTTACAACAGTTGACGCTGGGTTGGGCTGAAGCTGGGAGCTAGAAACTGGACGCAGGTCTCCCAGGTAGGTGGCAGGAAACCAGCCACTGGAGCCGTCACTGCCGCCTTCCAGGGTCTGCCTTAGCGGAAGCTGGAGTCAGGACCAGGGCTGGGCTTCTGACCCAGGCACTGCAATGCGGGACCTGGGAGTCTTAAGAGGTGTCTCCCCGGCGAGGTCCAAAGGCTGTCCCTGGAGAGTGACTTTTAAAATGGAATGTAGATTTATGTCCTTTCTACCTTTGCATCAGTTAATCTCTGACTATGTCCTTGGTTGGAAAGAATCAGTGATTCACCCATGGTTAAGTAACTGGTAAGTGTCAAAGGCAAGAATCAAACCGCAGGTCTTTTTCTGAACATTCTCTATGTACCTGCTAGGTGCTGGACAACATTCCTAAGGTTCTGTGCAGTGGGCCAGCTGTGGAACCTGATTCTCCAGATGTTGTGATGGCCGTTCACACCTTTACTTAAATTTGATGTAACTTCTTTGTGGTTTCAATCTGTGTTCAGCTTCAGCCCTTGGCAAGAAATGAGATAGGTGGCGTTTGTCTTCAGGAT
Source organism: Sylvilagus floridanus (assembly GCA_949820135.1). Classification (NCBI taxonomy): domain Eukaryota; kingdom Metazoa; phylum Chordata; class Mammalia; order Lagomorpha; family Leporidae; genus Sylvilagus; species Sylvilagus floridanus. Next base: position 167,201,029 of record OX463244.1, read on the forward strand.
GTTGCATCATACTCTTGATGCCACTCTTTCATACAGTAGACAACCTGAGGACCTGTGCAGTGGTACCTGGCAGTCTTGCTCCTCATCTTCTTTTTTTTTCATCTGCTAACTTCACCCTTGGCCTCTTTCTTTCCATACCCACCTGGAGATGCTAATGACTTGACAAGGTATCCATCCAGGAGGTTTGCATTTTGAAAGATCAGAGAGAAAGGGCAGCGATGGAATTACAGGCCCGAGGGCACCTTGCAGGAGATACTCCGGGGAAGGGAACACTATGAATGGCAGTGGTCACCCACAGCAACTTTCCCAACAAGAACTTTTCAACTTGCACGCAAAGTCAATAATCAACCATTTGCCTGTACGTGGTCTTGTCTGAAGACTACCTGTTAGAAGTATCAAGTGCAGGGCAGGCCTTTGGCCTACCAGTTAAGATGACAGTATCCTACATCAGAGTACCAGGGTTCAATTCCCAGCTCCCGCTTCTGACTCCAGCTTCCTGATAATGCAGACCTTGAGAAGCAGTGGTGACGGCCCAAGTAACTGGGTTCCTGCCATGCACAAGGGAGACCTGGATTGGGTTCCTGGCTCCTGGCTGTAGCCTCCATCCAGCCTTGGCCATTGTGGCAAATTGGGAAATGAACCAACTGATGGGAGCTCTTTCTCTCTCTGTGATTCTCAAATAAATTATTATTAGTAATAATACACAAAGAAGAAGGGATTTTTTTTAAAAAATTGAAAGAGAGGCCAGCACTGTGACGTAGCAGGTAAAGCCACCGCCTACAGTGCTGGCATCCCATATGGACACCGGTTCAATTCCTGGCTGTTCCACTTCCAATCCAGCTCTCTGTTATGACCTGGGAAAGCAGTAGAAGATGGCCCGAGTGCTTGGGCCCCTGCACCCTTGTAGGAGACCCAGAAGAAGCTCCTGGCTCCTGGCTTTGGATCAGCCCATCTCCGGCCGTTGTGGCCATCTGGGGAGTGAACCAGTGGATGGAAGACCTCCTCCCACCCTCTCTCTCTCTGCCTCTCCTTCTCTCTGTGTAATTCTGATTTTCAAATAAATAAATAAATCTTTAAAAACACTTTAAAAAATTGGAAGAAAGAGAAGTATGACAAGATCTGCGTCCTCTGCATTCAGAATGTTCTTGGCTTTAGAAACGTCAGCCCTGTCAGTGCTGAGCAGTTAGTTATCCATACCCACAGGTGATCTGTACCCCTAAGACCCAATCTGCTACTTGTAGTCTTTGCAGACTTTGGTAGGAGAATAGTACCTCCCACCGCGTGCCACGTGAGCATTCAAGAGCGCCTTTGTTTCCCCCATTCATTTTACAGACAAGAAAGCTGAGGCTCGGACAGAGTGATCTAGTCAGTGGCTGAGAGTGGCAGGACCAGAATCCGATCCCTGACTCTGAAGGTACATGTAGGCTGAGCCTACTGCCCCATCCCAGAGGTCCGGCTGCCCTGCACCTCCGCCCAGACCAGCATTTTCCCTGTGTTTCCAGATTCCTCCCGAAGGGGCACAGGGAAGTCTGCAGCCAACCTTCCCCAGCTCGAATTTCAGTTGAGTTACGTCGTATTTTTCTTGGTTTCTTATGTAAGTTTTTATTTTTAAAGAGAGTCTGGAAACCTCCTTTGGTTGTTGCTGTGGACTCCTCTTTCTGGTGTTTAAGCCTCTTCCAACGTTGTGTCAATGGTGTTTTGTTTTGCTTCTCTGCATTTATATTTCTGTAGCTCTCCAAGGTATTTCCAGGTCAGAAAGTATGGAAAAACAGCAGTGGGTATAGGCTCAGAGGACAATTATCATCTACGGATAATTCAGCCTAAGGACAATTATCATCTATTTAGTGCCGATGAAGTTCCAGGCACCACGTTGGGTGCTTAAGGCTACCTTTGATTTGACAACATATTTGGAAGCCAACTAGTATTTGGAAAACTAGGTGGATTAAGGGCCAGAGACCTTAAACGTCTTGCCCTGACTCTTAAATCTGTATATATGAGATGCACAAAATTTGTTCACTTTATAAAAATTAAAAATTACAGAAAAAAATATTTCTTCACAGAAGAAAACAAAAATCCTGCCCTGAGCTGGTGAACTGAAGAGCAAGAAGCGAACTTAAGAATGTCTGATTGTAAAGTGCATGATGTTAACATTTCACAAAAACCACACCAGTTGTTCATTAACGCACTCCTGCGAAAACTTTAGAATGAAGCTGCATATGGAGTTAATATCAGCATCCTCCCCAGTCCAGCCTCTCCTTAAGGTATCTACCAAAACAAACTGGATGTGTACATGAGCACTTACTTTCATGCACATTTGTGCACATTCAACTCTGTAAGACTTTTAAAAATGTACAAGACTTTTATTTTTAAAATATTTATTTATTTGAACAGTCGCGTGATGGGGGGTGGTTTTTCCATCTGCAGGTTCATTCCCTAGGTGGCCATAATGGCCAGAGCTGCGCCAGGCCAAAGCCAGGGGTCCAAAGTTCCATCTGGATCTCCCACATGGCTGGCAGGGGCTCAAGTACTTGGGCCACCTTCTGCTGCTTTCGCAGGTGCATTAGCAGGGAGCTGGATTGGAAGCAGAGCAGCCAGGGCATGAACCAGTGCTCTGATATGGGATGCCAGCATCGCAGGCGGTGGTTTAACTTGCTCATGCTGGCCTCATAAATAGACTTTTAAAGCTATCATTGTGAACACAATATTCTTAATGCATGCTGGCTTTCATTAAGTATTTTTAAAATCACCTCTTTTTAGAAGCTTAACTTTTTTTTCTAGGTTACTTTAGATAGGATGTAATTTATTTGAATAATTTATTTGTATGGGTGGACATTTGGATAACTTCTAATGTATCAGTCACAAAAACAAAGGCACAAAAACCACGTCTGAACGAAACCACGTCTGAACGCAGATCTTCCTGCCCTGTGTGGCTATGTAACTGCTTCTAGGGACACAGTATGGTAAGAGGGACCCCAGGGTCATAGGCACGGCTAAATTGTATCTCAATGAAAACGGAACTTGGACAGAACAGGTCCTTGACTTTCTGAAGCTTGCCTCCCTTTGGCATGGCCCGGTTTCTGGCTTTTTTCTCCTTTCCACCCTCGCTGATAGTTTTTCTTTCTTTCCTTGCTCCTCTGTTTCTGCTTGGTCTCCTTCTGGGGTGCTCTTCCCTGTCTTTGAAGAATTAAATCACGCAGCTCTCTTACTCTGCCAGAAGTTGGTAGACAGCCCGTATGCTCATGGTGAATCACTGCTGCTGTCAGCTGGGATGGCGGATCTTGATGTATGGTGAGGAGGGGCAGCGTGGAGAGCAAGATGGATGGGCCAGATGCTGGTGTGAGTGCGAGGGCTCAGGCTTCGTCATTTTCTACCTTCTGAAAGTCTCATTCGCCTGAAGATGTCCTTGTCCTTGACTTAAGGACAAAGATAGCGATCACCTCCTGGAAATGTGAGTGTCTCACTTGAAGGATGATCGTGCACACAATGGCTTGCATTTGTGCCTCGAGTTTTTAGAACGCTTTGTTATTTTGGTAAATGAGAATTGTACATCATTTAAAATTGCTATCACTGATTTGATTCTTTTTTTTCTCTTTATGAAGGTATGAGTTAGTAATCTGTCCCTTTGCTGACACAAGATGCTGTTTTAAAAATTACTTTAACTTGTCTAAATCTTGAGTAGTGGTTTAATAAATTATGGTACATCTATAAGCAAGGATAATCTATAGCCAATAAAAGTCAGGATTCAGGAGAATATTTAATGACATGGGGAAATGTTCTGATATATTGTTAAACATTAAAAGTTGGTTCAAAATCATTTGCCCAATAGATCAAATTTGTAACAACAAAAAAAAAAGATGTGCCTAGAAAAAAGACTGAAATATAATGAAAATTAGAGTGGAGTTTATCCTTGGGGGATAGAATAATGTATGATTTTTAAAAATAATTTGTAATTGTGAAAATTTATGGAAAATTTTATTTTTTCTATGATGACAATACAGGGTTTTTTTTTTTAAATCAGGAGATACAGTAACTTCTCACTAAAATGACTTTGACTGTTGTCTCTTGCCTCCCTACATATCTGAGACTCAGGATTTTGATATTCAGAATCGAGCAGACCTGTGGGGAAGTCCCAGCGAGATCACCAGATCCTTGCCATCTTTCTTCAGATTCAGACAGGGAGATGGGTCAGTCCCCACCCTGTGTCTGCCACCAGGAAGGGCCCGAGTGACATCGTAGGCAAACGTCAAAGGATGGAGATCTCAGCCAGTGCCGAAGCTTACTAGGCTAATCCTCCACCTAGCGGCACCTGCACACCAGGTTCTAGTCCTGGTCGGGGCGCCGGATTCTGTCCCGGTTGCCCCTCTTCCAGGCCAGCTCTCTGCTGTGGCCGGGGAGTGCAGTGGAGGATGGCCCAAGTGCTTGGGCCCTGCACCCCATGGGAGACCAGGAGAAGCACCTGGCTCCTGCCTTCGGATCAGCGCGGTGCGCCCGCTGCAGCGCGCCGGCCGTGGCGGCCATTAGAGGGTAAACCAGTGGCAAAGCAAGACCTTTCTCTCTGTCTCTCTCTCACTGTCCACTCTGCCTGTCAAAACAAACAAACAAACAAATAAATAAATAAATAAAACCCACAAAGGATGGAGACCTGACTGGGTCCATCAGGACTGGTTAGGTCCAGCTCCAGGCCTCCAGGCCTCTGTCCAGAAGCATCCCTGTGGGACTGGTGGGAGAGGACATGAGATGGCAGAGGGGACAGGCCTTGCAAGAACTCAGGGGAGGATCAGAGCTCCAGTCTAACAGTGTGGCACTTTCAGAAAGCCCCAAGTCTCAGGGCTGAGTGTTCCCAGGAGGCGTGATTAGCAGCTGACCCTGCAACTGGCCATTAAGGTAGGCCAGGCCTAAAGGACGGCCCAATCAAGAAATAAGCAACTCAGAGTCTCCCTGAGTGCAATCAAGGAGGGAAAGAAAAGATGTACATTCCCTGAGTGCCCACTAGGTGGCACACCCTTTCCTAGACTAAACACAACAGTCTTCAGCGCTTTCGGGAGGCTGGTTCAACGCAGATTTCTGGGCTCCACTCCCCAGCTTCCAGTTCAGTAGTGCGGGTTTGGCCCGGGATACTCATTTTTAACAACGCCCAGGTGCTGCTGGTGCCATTGGTTGGCCGACAAGACTCTGAGCAGCGTTGAGTACGTATGTCAGACCCTGGGAAGGGAGGAGGTGGACAAGGAACAGGATGTGGTCCACATGGCTGAGCAATCGGTTCAAATTAGCACAGTAACTTCAAGGACATGGAGATGGGGGAAAGGTGTGGGCGGAGCCGGGAGGGTTGGGAAGGGAAGCGTCACTTGCTCCCACTGGAAGAGCCTCTGATACTAGCGCATACTGGAGCTGTGGGCTCTGTAGTAGAATGTGAGGGCTCCAGCTTCCATCTGGCTAAATGTGTTACCAATTAATTTAGTTAAAATGCTTGCAGCAGACAGGAGCCCAGGAGCCAATGAATAGAGAACCAGTATTCAGAGCAGAATGAAAAACATAACACGAGATACAAACCAAAAGTAATCCTAAAGAAAAAAAAAAAAACTAAGATTACTAGAAACATAAATCAATGGTTCCATAGATACTTGAAGTGAAAAACCATTAAAAACAAATCTGGTCCATTCTGGAGCAACCCCTGGTTCTACTGTGTGTGTAGAACTACTGCACAGTAGAGCTGTGGTTCTGACCACATGTGACTGACCAGGCAAGTCTGACAACACTCAGCACCCTGATTGGAGGGATGGTTCCGCTGATCATGCATTTGCATGTCGGCAGCAATGCTCAGCTGCTGTAAGTTCCTGCAGTTTATTCTCAATTTCTGTACTCGCATCAGTAGAGTGGTAATAAACAGGTGGCAGAAGAGTCCTACCCACAAACCATAGAGGTGCACTGGCTTAGCCTGGCCACTTGGGGAAGTGGGTTTATTTTGCATCTTCAAGCAGCCAATTTGGTTTTGGGCACCCTGCACTGTAGACTTTAATCTTTCTGTATCCTTCCAGGACAATTGGTTCTTATTGATTCATTTGGGGTCCTTCTGGACCCACTGCTATTACTCTATACAATGTAGTGCATGTAGTAGCCACACTGGTGGATGAATGAATGGAATTGCAGCCTAGGATTGAGATATTAGGTATAACAGCCAGCCAGGAAATGAACATACAGCATGAAGGGCATCAAAAAAGAACTCCCCTGACAGTGACTGTACTTGTGTATGAGGTCCTTCAAAAATTAAAGGGGAACTTGATCTTGGAGCAAAAAATTTTTGAGGAGCCTGTGCTGTGGCACTGGCATCCCTTATGGGTGCCAGTTGGTGTCCCGGCTGTTCCTCTTCCAATCCAGCTCTCTGTGAATGGTTTGGAAAAGCAATGGAGGATAGCTCCAGTGTTTAGGCCCTTGTATCCATGTGGGAGACCTGGAGGAGGCTCCTGGCTTCTGTGGATCAGCCCAGCTCTGGCTATTGTGGCCATGTGCGGAGTGAACCAGCAGATGGAGGACCTGTCCACAGTCTCTCCCTCTTTCTGTCTGTAACTCTGCCTCAAATAAACAAATCTTAAAAAAATATTTTGAAACCCATGCATATCAGGGATCTTTGAAAAGTTCATGTGAATTGTGTATTATGGAAAAAGTGCATGGATATAAAAATTTTTGTAACAAAATTAATTTATTTTTAATTTCCATTATTCCACAAACTTTTTGAAGTACTCTCATGTCGGTAACAGCCAAGCACAGTAGATGGAGAAGAACCAACTCCGGAAAGGAAAAAAAAGAAACCAATGAACCATATTGTTTTCCTGGCCTCACTGATGCCTCACTAAATCAAGGGTTCATTTGAGGGAGAGAAATTCAATTTATAAGATTCTGGGGCCATGGGGAGTGGACTTCCTAGTGGCATTTTCACGGTGAGTAAAGGCATTGCTTCATGCCCACATCATGCAGCTTCTGGGGTTCCTCTGGGAACCACAGGACAGTTTGCCTTAGTGGTTTCTCCTGGAATACTAAAATCTTGAGAAATGACTTTAATAATTTACTTCTACTTTCATATTAAACCATGTTCTGACTTTCAGTGAAAGAGAGCTGAGTGAATACAAAATGGATCATCAACCCTAACCGCCTGGAAACAGTCTGCTCCACCCTACAGCTGTCTGTCATGCTCCTTGAGCCATTCCTTGCCAGGCACACAGCGCCAGGCAAAGAATTTATTTGATTGAATGCCGCATCCCTAATCATAATGGTGATAGCAATAATGAGAGCTGTTCTTCAGAGAGCACCAAGCGTCAGGTATTATGCTAAGTGCATGCATATGTGATCTTATTGAATTATTTCAACAGTCAGATAAGTTTGCCAACGGACAGAAAGTGGAAGGGCTGGGATTCTAGCCAAAATATGTCAGTCTCAAAAATGTGTGGTCTTAACCACTGTACCATACTTAGGGTCTTGGATTCAGACACAGACCCTTTCTTCTTGCTTTTAATGTGCACCAACAAAGTGACAGGTGTAGGTTGAGGACTAAGTTACTGAAAAGTGATAAACATAGATGAATTCTGTGAATGAATGAATGAGTGGCTATGGGTACCACTGTGATGAATCAATCTTAGTTTACAGGGCCCTTAAATCATGAGGACACTAGAATTTCCTGTTACTATTTCACTGTGACCAAAGACTGGCACTGCTTAAATGTTAACCCATAAAATCTGAAGATACAATCAAGTCACAACTGCTAAGATGGTCTCGATTGTATTTTGAGCAAATGTGCATGCGTGGGCGTGCACACACAGGTATACCTCACCTACATCCTGACTCCTTTGAAAAAAACCTGGTTTTGCTCTTTTTCTAAATATTCCTTTTAATTTCTCAACTTTCCTACTAATACATATGAGAGACAGCTCAAACACCAATCTTTCCAAATGGGACACTGATGGCTCTCCTATCAGCTCATAACCAGATCTCACTATTCTACTTGAATATTTTCAACTGGGACAGCCTGCACACTCAGTTTCCCAAGTAACCTGGTGCTTCCCGTGTATTTCAGAAAAGTTAAAAGATCAGCTCTTTGGCAAGCATGATGAAAATGATTATGTGTTTACATTCCTTAGAACAGCTTGTAAAAGAACTTCAGGGCTCATCTATAGGATTCTTTATACACTGACATTCTTATACATTGGCATATGATTGCAAAATTTTTCAACACACCAAATTTTACCATGAGTTCCAACCCTTAATGAAAACACAAAAGATCTTTTTCTGTTTCTTTAAGCTTGAAAATTGAAAAATACAACGGGAAGGTACATGAACTTGGACATTTAAAGACACAAATCGATTTAAGAAGCCAAGATTTTGGGAGCCCTAAGACAATAAAGCGATCAACATGCAGACATCTGTCAGGGTGGAGGGCACTTGAGGCAAAGACGGTTAAATCTCATGCAAGTGGGAACTTAGGCCACTTTAACAGTTTTTTTTTCTCCCTTATGAGGTGACAACCTGTTAACACCATAATCTCTCCTTTCAGGATGACACAAGGATTTACTACGTAAAAGACAACAACTTAAAACCTCTCTTTTGAGCGTGAATTGTCTATTTGGGTTAAAGGTAGGCTTTAAAATCCCTTTAGCTACTGGTACCCTTGGGAAGACACACATACACACACGCACACACCCAAAGCTGGAAGTTATATAACTATAGCAATGTCTGTTTTTACTCGGATCCAAAAACAGAATGAAAGCCAAAATCAACCATGCTTCTGCTAATTAGAGAAATAAAAATGTCTTCTCCCCAGATGTCCCAACGCAACACGAAACTGAAGCACAATGCTCTCCTTTGGATCCCACTTATTGATGTTTAAAAAGAAGGTTTGGGGATCAAGAATGCTCGTCACAGAACAGGTGGGGAAAACACCCAGACAGGACCCCTGGGATGAAATGGAGACTGAGCGCACAGGTGCCACAGAGCGGTTTTCCTTGCTAAAACACACGATCACATTCTTAAAGAGAAAAAGCTTAGTTACCTTTGCATTTCTTCTCCTCTGTCTGGAAGGGCTGGGCACTGGAGACGCTCTGATCGCTCACGTCGTCGGGGTCCAGGTGGAAGATGGAGCTCGCCCAAGTGGCCTGGATGAGATGTGGTGATGACTGTTCGTTTTTCAACGCGCTGCGCCTCTCCGGATGGCTCTTCCTGTGCAGGCAGGTTTCAGACATCCCTCCTAGCTTCCAGTCGCGGTCGCCGTCTGCACAAGGCTTCGGTTTGTCCCAGGCTGGAAGGCCATTTTCTGCAGGGTTGAAAAACAGGAGATGATGAGCTGTTGGCATTGTCAAGATTTTGCTGAAATGCAGAGTTTTGGAAGGCAAGTTGTTTCTGAATTCTTTTGGGCTGACAGTACTCATAGGTACCTCGGCTGGATGGCAGTGATAAGATGCAGAGGTTGTCAGCCTTAGGCATTTAGCCACGTCCTCTGGTTTGCCTGTTGCAGCAATCAACACCTTCCCCCTTATTTTTAGTGGCTGGGCAGACAGTAGCTGCTCCATGGCAAGGCTGTACTTTCGCCAGTCCCACTCCACATCAGTGGTCCTCGAGCGGGTTTCCGCCCATTCATGTTACTGCTTAGATGACCATGTGAGGTCTGGGGAGTCAGGGCTGGCCGAGACCTGAGGTCAGAATCTTAGACCATAAAACAGGCAGGATTCAGCCTTGTTTGACTTGGGTTTTATCGCAGGCTGACCTGAGGGACACCCTGAGCCTTACCTGGGACAGGCTCACGTGGCCACAGAGAGTGACAACTCTGTTCTCACACCCCTGATGGGTTGAAAAAACAACAGAACAAAACAAAAAACAGAAACCCTGGCTCTTTCAAATAGAAGAGCTGTAAGTGGTTTCAGTGTAGCCCGGGAGAGGCAAGGAGATCAGTGGAAGGGAGTAGATAGGACTTCAGTGTGGAGCAAATTAAGGGTCCCAAGGACAGAATGATGAGCCCTACATGCTTCCTGCTGGGGTACCAGGTGGTTAATTATTTATGTAGATTATGTTGCTTTTTTCTTCATTCATCAGGACTTGAAGGTCTGCCTTCTAAAAAGTGGGAAAAAAAAAAGGAATAATACAATGAAAGAGTTGTCACACTAACTTCCCAGTGGCAAATTTTACCTCCTTGAATAGCTTTACTGTTCAAGGATAAAAGCTAGAAAGCAAAAACGAGACAGCTAATAGACAGCCTGAGACATACATTTGTATGCATGCTGTCATACTAAAAAACCAGAATCCATCTGGACATCCATAGTTCCAGAAATTTGTTTTTCAAAATTAGGAAAAAATGTAGAGTCCTCCTCTTAAAGAATGATCTAAAGACTAGAAATTAAATGTGGATTTTCTTTTATGCTGAAATAACTAATGACCATGGTGCCTAGAGAAGACAACAGGACATTTTAAGCTGCCTCTCAGACATTTAAAATGAATTTGAAGTTATATAACCCAGGGATAAAAATGTTTCAGGTTTTCATGAACACCTTCTGTGAGGCTCCCAGACATGTTCATTTGACGAGGGTTTGCATTTCCCCTTCCGGGTCTTCACTCTACTAGGAGAAAATCCCAGTGCCCAAGCACACTTCTATTCCGGGAGAAGACCATGAACAGCAGGGACAGTGACAAAGTCATCACCAGCATCTGATTTCCTTGTTATAGGACATGAAAACGCCATGGCTCGAACTAGCTTACATTTGGTAATGAGCAAAGCCTTCTTTTAAAAACTGTACAATGTGCTGGCTTTTTCTTGCAACATTTGATCTTATTCAGAAGACAGCTTGGAAAGTTCCCTCTACGCAGAGAGCTGTGTGAGGCGACGCAAGAGGTAAGTTAAACAAACAAGGGTTCTTCCCTCTTAGAGTTTCCCTCATTCACTGCGTGGTGACTAAAAAAGGCCTGGACTTTTCAACCATGGCAGTTACTGATGCAATTACAAGCACTTATGCTCACTATCCATAAAAAAGACACAGTGGATTGAGATCTTGGGAGACTGTGTTTCACGCCCAGCTAGCCATATCTATGTAGAGTTCATTCAAGTACCTCTTATCCATGAGGGCTGGAGTTTTTCCTGAGCTAGATATAAAGCTACTGAGTGCAAGGGTTAATTCTGGGCCTGACTTCCACACACATGCAAAGCCTTGTGTCCCATGCGAATGTCTCCCAGCCTTGTGTCCCATGTGAATGTCTCCCATATCTACTTTATTTTCAGGAACTCTAAATCCTGAGCAAATTGCATCCTCTAAAGCTCAATTGAAACAAAGTGAAAGTTTTGCCATTTTGTAAAGCCTCCAACTTTGGGTTTTCTACAGAAATTCTTAAAATGTGGCATTAATTCCCCTGCCCCAACAGAAACAAGGAAATAGAGCCCAATTGGGTCGTCATCACTCTCTAGCGAAACCATGCTTGCGCGAGAAATGCTGAAAGTAACACCCCTTCAAGGGGATCTCTCTGCTTCTGGCACAGCCTGCAAAAGCTGGCTCAGCACATGCCTGGGGCCGGCAGGAAGGGGGTTTCTTAGCCAGGGAAGCCAGGGGTGAGGCAGGAGTAGGACTGCCTTCCACTTTCCTAAGAGAAGCAGCTGAGATGGTTTGGGAAAAGGGCTCCATTCACGAGAGGCATTTACAAGCTCATAATTACAGTCTGTAATTGCATTCACAATAATGACACTCAGTTGCTTAATTGGCAGGTTTATTGGTTGAGGCATTGCTGGGAAACCTAGAGGCCGAGAGTCCTGGTTGGGTCATGGGAAAATTCAATAGAGATTTATTAAATGAAGATTCTTGATTCTTATCCACTCAGGAGCGGGGGTGGGTGGGAGGCGGCACATGTCATGTCCATTCCATTCCCAAAGAGCAATGAGACGCCCACCACACCAGGCTTCTTGAATTCCGTCTACTGGGTGTTTTGTGAGTGGTGAGAACCACAAGGTACCTCTGTATGCATATGGTAGGAAATAAAGGTTTTCAGGACTTTTCTGCTTTTACTGCATCTGATGCCCGTATCCTTTGGTTCCACCCAGAACTCACACGGATGAGATATTTCTTTATAGAGGGAGTAACACCTCAAAATGGTAAGCTGGGGATTCTCGCACTTTGGTTTGTATCAGAGTTCCCCAAGTGCTGCTATAAAGTAACATTGAAACTCAGACTCTTGGAAGAAGCATGGGGCCTGCACAGGTAAAGGTCTAGTGGGTTCTCCAGGTGATTCTGATACTCAGTGGGGTTTGAGATGCACAGCGTGAAGGCACATTTGAGGTAAGACAATAAATGATTGGCAGGTTTTGGATAAGTGTGACGCCTTGGAGGAAATTTGCATTGTCAATGAAAACATTCAGCTAGGTTTTGTATTTCCTGAGGGAAAAAATAGAAGTCAGATGATAATAAGATGTTATAGATTGCAGGTAGCGTTGCAAATAAGGGTTATCATTTTGAGCATCTCTGGGATATAGTGTACATGCTGGTAGAAATTTTTTTTAAAGGGAGATTCTATAGGGCCAGCGTTGTGGTGTAGTGGGTAAAGCTGCTACCTGCTTGCTGGCATACCATATGGGCGCTGTTTGAAATCCTGACTGCTCCACCCCTTATCCAGCTCCTTCCTAATGTGCCTGGGAGAGCAGGGGAAGATGGCCCCAAGGCTGGAGACCCTGTGCCCTCATGAGAGACCTGGAAGAAGTTCCTGGCTCCTGGTTTCCGCCTGGCCTAATCTCAGCTGTTTGTGGCCATTTGAGAGAACTAGCCAACTGAAGACCTTTCTCTCTCTTTCTCTCTCTTGTCTCTTCCTCTTTCTGTAACTCTGCCATTTAAATAAATAAAGAAAGAAATCTTTTACAAAATATATAAAAAGGGAGATTCTTGAAATGATCACATCGTGTTATTCACATGAAATATGAACCCTTTGCTTTTTTAGTGGATCCCGGCTAACACCTGCTTTTAAAACTTCACATTCTAGACACCAAGACAACTAACCAATTTGTCAGTTACGATGCAAATTAATAAACAAATGGAAATTTAAAAAACAACTAGATAGTGATCTGTGAACTGTAACTAAAGTGACTAGATACATTTTGAGCTGCCTGTCTTGAGGGAGGTGAATGACTGAGTTTGCCTTTCTTGAGAGTCATTCTCACCGCTTTGAATACACAGCACTGACCTATAGGGTTCTTTCCCAACACAGAAACACAAATCTCATTAGCATGGCTGCCTACATCCTATTTCTGCAGACTTCGCTGAAGGTGACAGGAAGTCAGTTTGTCCACTGACAAAAAGGGAGAATGATATTAAAATATTCAAGTATTTCAGGATATAAAAGCGAGGTGGCACCCTGGGAAAGAGCTAAGGCAAAGGAAATAGGATTATGACCGAGTGGTCACAGAGGGCCAGCTGAGTAGGCTGGGGCTGTCATGGTCCTCACAGGGACAGCATTTTTTAGCTTGGACTAAAGGCCATTAGCATTAGGTACAAGATGCCAAAGCATATTCTGTGTTAGGGGGGAGATGTATAGAATGCACTTTGCAAATCCAAGGATTATGTCGAATTATCACTTCAGGGTACCAGACTATTAGGCAAGAGGTCTCTACCTTCCATGTATACTTCTTACTATAGCTCCTAAGGTTGAGCTTTGCTGAATTCATTGGCTATGTAAATTTCAACTCATTATTATTGTCTAGAGTCCTGGGTCACAGAAAGAGGCTACTACTTGGCTGAGCATGGACACTGGGCCAGGTGCGCAGCTACACATTTCCCCTCATCTCCACAAACACCCTGGGAGCACACAGGGATTTTTTTGATTGACAAGGAGCCTAAAATTCAGGCAAGTGCTGTTGGTTGCTGCTTCCCTTCGGTGCTGTAAGCAGATATGTTCTCATTATTGGCCTTATTTGGTGAAGATTAATTCATTTATTGGTAACTATGATTTGATTAGTGCTCTGAACGTTCCTTAGAAATTCTACTTACTGCTTTATTCAATTTTTCATTCATATTTGGAATCTGCTCTTGCTCTCAGCCACCTATAAACTATCATCCACAGAGCAGCCACAGTGATGGTTTTTGTTGGTTTAATTAGAGAGACAGAAACAGACAGTCTGGCAGAGAGAGCTCCCTTCTGCTAGTTCACTCCCCAAATGCCTGCAACTGCCAGAGCAGAGCCACGTCAAAGCCAGGAGCCATGAACTCAACTCAAGTCTCCCATGTGGGTGGCAGGACCAACCACCTGCTGCCTCCCAAGATGCACGTTAGCTGGGAGCTAGAGTAGGAGCAGAGCCAGGAACTGAACCCAGACACAACAAGGGGTGTGGAAGTCCCAGTTTTTTGACTGCTAGCTCAAATGCTGCCCCTGAGGGAGTCCTTCAAAATATGAATTAGACTATACAAGGGGTCTTCAAAAACTCCTCATGTGGATTGTGTATTATGAGAAAACTATGCATGGGTTTCGAAATTGTTTTTGCTCCCAAATCAACTTATCTTTTAATTTCACTTTCCATGAACTTTTTGAAGTACACTAATATTTCTCTCCTGCTTAGAATCTTCTGATGTCTTCTTTCAGTATTGAGTAAGGTCCCCAGGTCTTCCTCGTCTTCCTGAGGCCCTTAAGACCAGTACACGAGAGGGTACCCTGCCTCTCCCTATGGGCCCCCTCTCAGGTTCAGCTCCTCTCCTGCAGCTCTGCACCTTGCTCCCCATCCTGCAGCCATGGCTTCTTTGAAACTCATTCCCACCAGAGAGTGCTGGCTCTTTCCTGCGCCCGAAGCACCCCTTTCCACATTTTTATATAACCTGTCCCTGACATTTCAGAGAGCTTCATCGACTATTTCCCCAACCATTTTGTTACTTTATGCTCTTCGTAGTCCTTATCACCCACTGGAACTTTCCTGTCTGTCCTTACTGGAAATGCAAGCACTGTGGGACCAGGGACCGGCACTGTCATGATTTTTACCACTTTTCTAGCACTTGGAGAAGAATCTTATCTATAACAGGTGCTTGATAAATTGGCCTGGGGGTGGGGTGTGGATAGAATTATCCCCATTTGACATATGGTGTTGAAGTTTAGTGAGTGACACGGATGTATATGATGCACCTGAACTCAAAGCCAGATTTAGATCTGCTCTGGAAGACTTTTGAAGGAATGGCTCAGCTACATTTCTTGGTAGCCTTCTAAGAGGCAGTCATGAAATAAGGAAGAAAAGAATTCTGGAAGTTTGGAGATGTGGGTTTTCGAAAATATACTATTGGTTTGATGGTTAAGTGAGCAAATACAATAAAAGGTCTTAGAATAGTGTCTGGTACATTCTAAACACTCAGCAACTCTAAGATCCTCTTTTATGCACCTGAATTACCGTTCTTTTCCTTATTCCACCCTCCAAACCCAGGTCTCCCCTCCACACGATTTTTAGAGAATCCCCAAAGAAAGGAGTTTGATAAATGATGTGACATCACTGTGTTAATGGCTGAGAGCCTGGGATGAGGCACTTAGCAGAAGCAGTTGTGTTTTCAAGAGGATTCTGGGTAAGTGTCAGACCATGGCTCAAGGAATGAATCACTAAAACTGGACTCTTGTTTGCTTGCAAGTAGGTAGGAGAGACATTCCGGTGGAGGGGCATTTCCTTTAGGATTGGCCTGACATCATCACTCCAGGCTTCATTAACTTGGTGGCTTAAATAAAGTAAGTGAATGAAGTTAGTGTACAGTAATAAGGTGCAGGTTTGATCCTTACTTAGTCTTCAAGGTCTGGTTCATCATCTAAGCTTCCTTGGAGCAAGCCAACCACTCCCAAATATCCATATCACTTTCCGCCCTGTGTTACCGTCCACCTGTGATAGAACCACTTACACATAGGTACCTAATTTCCTTATTTGTTTCTTGTTGCTATAACACGCATGGTGCCTAGCACAATATCCCAATGAATATTTGTTTTTCTCTAATCATACAGCAACTTTGCAGAGAGAAAACTCCTGCCTTGGTGCAGAATCGTTGGCAGGATTCTTTTCCAAAAGCCACTGAAAGAAGGAGTCATAATCACTGTGAGAAATTCAATGTCGTTTTTCTACTTCCAATAGTAGTGTCATCCTCCTAGAAATGTTGTAAAAATTAATACTGGTTTAGAGGCAGGATGCCACTTACAGGCTCTGGTAGTCAGGGCTCAAATTCTGGCTGTGATTTTGGGCCAATTACATCTGTGGATTCCTTTCCTAAATAGCATTAGTATTTGTGTATATCTTTTTTGTCAGGTAAGATCTTAATTTGTCCTCCTTGTATTGGGTCATTGGGACACACATCCTTTCCCCTACTACACTGTGATCAAATTATCCATCTCTCAACCTGCACAGCTCTAAGTACAATGTCTTAACAGGACAGGACCTCAATAGATATTTGGAAATCATTGAACATAATAGAGACAGATCCAAATACCCTTGCAGCAGAACAGGGCACGGACAATCTTTTATTTATCCTGGAATTTCTACGCATTGAGTCATGTTGTGCTCCATGCAAGACAGAATCACCACAAATGGTAGCAATCAGCATTCTCCAGTGCTCTACCATGAACAGAGGCTGCAACATAGACGTGTCCGGTGAACACAGGAAACACAAAGGGCAGCCTGACGTCTCTAGTTCCCTTGTCCCTAGACTGGGCAAACCAGCTACTTTGCGTTAGCATTGAGATTCCATGAACATTCTGCCTAAACCACAGGCTTGGCTCATTGCTTGTTGCCCAGACATGTGTCTGGTGAAGAACTCCACAAGGGATGCCAAGGCTCCTGGTGTCTCGACACCATTTTTTCAGGACTGTGAAGTATGCACATATTCATGCTAGTCTACTAATGTCTTGGGCAGGCTGCTGGTTCATGTTTCCTGGTGCCTGCGCGTCCACCTGTGGTGGCTATGCATGGCCTGGGAAACTTTACAGTAGTCCAAGCTGCAGTACGTGGGTTGCCATCCACTCCCATCTATGGGGGTCTCTGCAGAGGAGGTGCCGGCCCAGCTGAGGTCATAAGACTTTTACACTTGGAATAACTGGGCAAGGGAGAGATCTCTTTGAAATATAGAAAAGTCAAATTACCCACTATTTTCAAAGGAGGCACACTATTGCTACTTTGAAGAGTTATGATGGAAGGGTGACAGGAGCTCGCTGGGTCTCATTAGGAAACAGGGTGAAAATGTCTCCCAGTGCTGGTGTGAAGATTGTGTGAGCTGACACATGGACCAGGTAAAGCACTGAGCACACACACACTGGGTGCTCATGAGCCCCCTTTCTTTTTACTACTGCTCATTACAGAGTCCATCGTCCTTAACTCATGGGAGGCAACCCAGAGGATCCATTCTGCTGCTCCTCTTTCTCTTAGCTTCCACAAACACCATGAATCCTCCCAGTTCAGTTCTGGTCCCTCTCCCATGGCCACCTGTTATACAGTCTTACCTATGAGCTGTTTCCTTTGGAACACAGTCATTTTTGTCCTAGTAACATGCAGTTGTGTGCTGTTTCTAAGATCTTATTAGAATATGTGCTAGCACTCCCAGTATGAAGTCTCAGGCCTCAAGTGACCTGAGTATTTTAGTGACTAGATACTATTTTAGTATTCTCCATAATTTAAACCTGCAAGGAGTGGATGTCCTGACCATTGAAAGACGCAGAGAGCATGGGTTACAGCTGGGAAGGAGGACCTTGCAGGCCACTGGCTTCGAAGGGTATTTGGGGTAGGGATGATGAGAAAGGCAGGAAACCATAATTATTGTTATGTGTAAGGTACTTGATATACATAATAATAACACAAGTGTACTTCAAAAGGTTTGTGGCAAAAAGAATTAAAGGATAAGTTTACTTTGGTGCAAAATATTTTTTGAAAACCCATGTATACAAGGGATCTTCAGAAAGTTCATGAACATGAATTTTATAAAGAAACCATGCCTGGGCTTAATTTCTTTCACCAAAATAAACTTATATTTTAACTGCAGTTTGACACAAACCCTTGGGAGTACCTTCCAACTACTAAGGTTAATGACAGCCAGTGTTTACTGACTACTTAGTATTTGCCAGATTCCTACATTAGGCACCATAAATGAAAATTACTGTTAGCTGAGCACCTACTACCACGAAGCACTTCTCATCTATGACCTCATCTAACTCATGCAGCTATAACAAGAAGCAAATGTGATTTCTGGCATTCATGTCACCCAGACAGAGCAGCAGTTGACTGATTGCTGTTTCTGCTTAGCCTGTATCCCAATGTGCTTCAATTACTGATTCGCCTGTTCAGTCGGGAGCTCCTCAAGAAGAGCTGAGATCTTAACTTGTTCACCCTCGTGCTTTGGTGTCTGACATGGAGCCGAGTACATGGTTAGCGAATGCTCACTTCTTTGAGTGGAATGGAATTCAACTTAGCAGCTCTCCACGTCTCTCTCCTTCCCTCCTCTCCCTGTTCTGCACCGCCCAGTGGAAAACAGGGGTCAATGAGACCCCCCCCCCCACCAGCGCTCATGCAGATCTTCCACTGCCTACCTAGTGCTGCTCTCATGATCTGCCCTTGGTCCTCATGCTGTCTTCCCCAAACTTCATTTCCTTCACCTGTGTCCCTTTCCTTGTGCAAAGTGTCTATGGCTATGTCAAGATCTAGAGCCGAGATCCCTAAAGAAACATGGCCCTGAGGTTTGGGAAAAAATGATGAGCTTCTACTTATTTTTTTTTTTACTGGAAATTTAAAAGGAAATTACGCTTATTAATTTTACATGTGTGCATGAGCAGAATGAGTGAATGAGTAAAATCCTGGCGGGGGCAGTAATGTTGTCAAACATTCCCGTCAGGGCGCCCTCCTCTGGAGACCAAGTGTACTGCTTCACACCTGCGACTGTCAGCAAGGATTGCTGGTCCCCTTGTTCAGCCTCTGTCCAGCCACATGAAATGTGCTCATAAAAATGTCTTTTTTTGTTGGCAAAGACTTGCAAAATTAGCCTCTTTGTTCAGGTAGGCTGCCTTGCATTGCTATAGGGTTTTGTCTTTCTTTTGCCTGTTCATTTTCCTTGTGGGTGAGTCTGGACCCCTCTGTCCTTGTGCACAGGTGACTTAAAGTGAGCTATCGCAAAGGTTCTCCTATTTCACTGGCAGGGACTCCCAGTCCATTAGGTGGGTAAGATTTGGGAGCTGCTAAGAGACAAACAAATCTTTTCCTTATCTGGCTGCTCTCACTTCTTTGGTTTTTCTGTATATTCCATTAGGCAGTCACTACCCTAATGAAAAACAATCGTCACAGCTTCAGAAACCTCAAATAATTACTCTGAAACCAGAAACTACAGGATAATCTTTTGATAATAAGGGAAAACCATTAACATTCTTAAAATGTGTGCGTTTAGGCCATTTTAAATGGGATGCACATTAATCTGTTTTAAAGTGTAGCCTGAAACAAAGTTAAGAAACAAAACAACAATTCAATGGGTGTTCAAAGCCATGGTGGAAACTCCTCTTGGGTGTGGGGAAACATGGGGATGATGAGGTTCGTGGGCAGTGACTTACAACCGTCTAACCACATAAGAGCAAACTAGCTACAGGGACATTGACCAAGAGGCCTCAAAGAGTGGGGCCCAGTGGAATCTTCCCCTAGGAACCGTCATTTGGTTTTCCATATTCATTCTGGATTTAATCAGAGAATCCTCAGGTTGGATGACTCAAACTTTGAGGTAATTACCCTAAAGGCCACAGAGATTCCATTTAGGATATTAGAAAAACTACAGCTGTTCCAGAAACATCCCTATTAAAGAGCACAAATGCACATAAAAGGGAACAGATGTTTGCTGCTAGGATTAGATTTCTCCTGTGTGAAAGGTCAGAGCACAATGTTTATTCTTGTTGCCCATCTGAGTCTACATTTTTACAAACACAGAAGGTAGCATTAGGACTAGGCCCATTGTCTGTTCCCAAATGTGAAGTGTCCCTCGCAGAGGAGAAAAATCCTTGTGACACTTCTAACTAAGGAAATTAGGATTGTGATACGATTGGGGAATAGAGAACAAGCTTTGAGATTTACAGTTTCTGAAATTAAAGGTAGAATGTGACCCCTGGATAATCAGACCAATTTTATCCATCACACTATATAAGGAGTCTCATTTTGCTTGGTTTATTCTTTCAACAGATTTTATTTAAGTCTACAAGTTGTTCTTCATGTAGTTTCATGAAATCTACTAGGAGTTTCCTTTTTTTTTGGTGAAAAATGATTAGGATCAAGATCAATGCAGATGCGGACTTAGTTTAGGGAGGAACTATTTCAATTTGGAGAAGTCAGAGAGCGGGTGAGGTTCTCAGACAGGTGAAGATGCTGTGAGATTAGGTGCTTTGCACATGTTTCCAGGGCACCAGAATGCTGTCAAACCCATCATAACCACACTCACTGAGTGGGCCCTCGAGGACCGACACGGTTACCAGTACAGAGTGTGATGTCCCCTAGGAGGCTCCGGTTTAACATCTGCATCTTCCAGGTCCTGCCCAAAGGCAGAACTAGAGAGAGGAATCAGTTTCCTACCTGCCTGTGTTGTGGAGGCTAAGTTAGCACCGCACATGGGCACACTGCTTGTTTCAAGCCGTTCTACAGTGTGTTAACCTTTCAGGAGAATCACGAGAAGCAGGTGGGGTTTCTACCATATTTTCCATATCATTCTGTCTTAAGTTTTTCTTAAACATTTCCATGACTTTAAATAGAGTCAGCTGGAGAGAGGGCCAGGCAATGAGTTCCTGAGGCCAGTCCCCTCCCACCTGCCAGGTGAGCCTTCTGTCCCCTCCACCCTCAGATGGCTTGTGAACACCTGTGGCCTTGTTACTCGGGTGTAATCTGAGGACCCAAAGCATCAAGATCACCTGGGAGCTTGTTAGATATGTGGTTTCCGGCCCCAGGCCTGCAGGGTCAGAATCTGCATTTTAACAAGATCCCCACCTAATTCACGCGCACATGGATGTCTGAGAATCTGTTTTAGGGGCACAGTCTCCATATAAAGCAAATAGAATTAGTCAAACTCATGGTTACCCAATTTAAACTTTGGTGGGGTTTAATGGTTACCATAGAGAGATCAGATCTGTGATTTTCCTATTCAGGAATCAGAGGGGAAGGTAGTATTTGATGGATTGCAGGGTGTGAAAATTCTATGCCAGAGATTAAAAAGGAGTACTTTTTTAATGTCCATCTTTTTTTCTTCCTTCCTTCCTTCCTTCCTTCCTTCCTCTCTTTATTTATTCATTTATTTGAAAGCCAGAATTATAGAGAGAGGAGGAGAAACAGAGAGAGAGAGAGAGAGTTCTCCCATCCTTTGGTTCACTCCACAAATGGCTGAAATGACCAGGACAGGTCTGGGCCAGGCTGAAGCCGGGTTGAAGTCCGGAGCTAGGAACTTCCTCTGGGTCTCCTATGTGGGTGCAGGGGCCCAAGGACCTGGGCCATCCCCCTCACCCTCCCAGGCCCATCAGCAGGAAGCTAAACTGGGAGTGGAACAGTCAGGACTCAAACCAGCACCCACAGATGCCAGCACTGCAGGCCATGCTTAACCTGCTTTTCGTATTTCTTGCATGTTTAGTTGGTAGATTTAGTTCACGAAATGGAAAAACCCAACTCCAACATTTCCGATTATAATTTCATCTTATTTCTGCAGGTTCCCCCCTCTAGAGACATCCAGCAAAATAATGAAAGCAAGAGCTCACGTTATGTTTGCTAACTGCGTGTCAGCTACCCTTCCTGGAGTCCTTTTCATTCATTGCACTACAACTCTATGAAGTAGAAATGTTCTCCTTTCTCAGAAGAGGAGGCTGGGGCACAGAGAAGTTAAACAAGTTGCCCAGGTCACATTGTGGATAAATGACAAAGTCAGGACCCAAACCTAGGTAGGTCCGGCTGACCATGCTCTATTCCGTCATCTTTACAGGATGTCAGTACCGAACGGCTTCTATGATTGCTACAGGGAGAAGACGCAAGTTCCGTGGATTAAAACACATAGTTAGGAGTTTCAGACAAAAACAGTCGGGCTCAGGTCACCCAGAAGGAGAAGAGCTGGGAGGGTCTTCTGCTTCTTCCTCCCATGAGCTTTTAGTTGCAAGAAGGATGTCTTGCTCAATCTCCATGCTGTTTCACATGCTGACATTTCCAGTCTATACCTCAAACACTGAGAGCTGCTCTTCTAATTAAACTCCGCCCCAGCCTTTTTTTTCCTTCCAGTAAATTTACCAAACACGAGACAGCTGTGCATCGAGGGATTCTATTTCCCACACTGGCTGCCCATGATATTTTTTAAAAGGTTAGGTTACCAATCGGCTCTGTCACCAGAGCTCTAAAAATTTAGAAAAAAAGGGCCAGCTCCGCGGCTCACTTGGCTAATCCTCCACCTGCGGCGCCGGCACCCCCGGTTCTAGTCCCGGTCAGGGCACCGGATTCTGTTCCAGTTGCCCCTCTTCCAGGCCAGCCCTCTGCTGTGGCCCAGGAAGTGCAGTGGAGGATGGCCCAAGTGCTTGGGCCCTGCACCCCAGGGGAGACCAGAAGAAGCACCTGGCTCCTGGCTTCGGATCAGTGTGGTGCGCCAGCCACAGCGCGCCAGCCGCGGCGGCCATTGGAGGGTGAACCAATGGCAAAGGAAGACCTTTCTCTCTCTCACTGTCCGCTCTGCCTGTCAAAACAAAACAAAGACTTAGAAAAAAAGGGCAAAACTAAAACAAGGCAGAAACAACTTGTTTCTTGCTGCCCATTTGGGAGGTTGAAAAGGCTGCCAGATATCTTAGAACTGACCAAGCATTCTGTGGACGATGCTTGTGGAAGGCCTCATCCAGGTCAGACGGGAGCATGCTGCATTTCACTACTCACGACAACAGTGCAGACAAGTCACAGACAAGAACACCTAGGCTGAGAGAGGTGAGAATGTTACCCAAAGTTACAGACAGGGGTGGGAAGCGACGCCCACGCCACCGTGTCCCCGTGGCAGCCGCAGCCCACGAAGTGAAGCATCTGCCCCAGTCACAAAGCCAGGTTAGGGCAGTGGCGAGCCTGGCAGCTTCTTTAAAATGAGCCACCTGGCCTGACAGCTAGTGCGAACTTCTGCAAAGACGACATCAACATGAACACCGCTTAGAGAGGTCATCTCCCCCTTAGGAAATGTCTCTTTGGGAACCAACCTCTCTCCTCGTGGAAGAATGGCATCCAAGAGCGTATTTCTTTTTCTTTTCTTTTCTTTTCTTTTCTTTTCTTTTCTTTTCTTTTCTTTTCTTTTCTTTCTTTTCTTTTCTTTCTTTTTCTTTTTCTTTTTCTTTTTTTTGACAGAGTTAGACAGTGAGAGAGAGAGAGACAGAGAGAAAGGTCTTCCTTCCTTCCATTGGTTCACCCCCAAATGGCTGCTATGGCAGTCATGCTGTGCCGATCCGAAGCCAGGAGCTAGGTCCTTTCTCCTGGTCTCCCATGGGGTGCAGGGCCCAAGCACTTGGGCCATCCTCCACTGCACTCCCGGGCCACAGCAGAGAGCTGGACTGGAAGAGGAGCAACCGGGACAGAATCTGGCGCCCCAACCGTGACTAGAACCCGGGGTGCCGGCGCTGCAGGCGGAGGATTAGCCTAGTGATCCACGGTGCCGGCAAGGGTATATTTATTTTTTTCCTTTTTTAAAAATTTTTTTGACAGGCAGAGTTAGACAGTGAGAGAGAGAGGCAGAGAAAGGTCTTCCTTTTGCCGTTGGTTCACCCCCCAAGTGGTCGCTACGGCAGGCATGCTGTGCCAATCCGAAGCCAGGAGCCAGGTGCCTCCCCCAGTCTCCCATGTGGGTGCAGGGCCCAAGGACCTGGGCCATCCTCCACTGCAACCCCGGGCCACAGCAGAGAGCTGGCCTGGAAGAGGAGCAACCAGGACAGAATCCGGTGCCCTGACCGGGACTAGAACCGGGGGTGCCGGCACCGCAGGTGAGGATTAGCCTAGCGAGCTGCGGTGCATACAAGGGTGTATTTCTTTATAATTATTTTATAATTATTTTATGTCTGGATCAACTTGTCTCATTTCACCCACAGAGCAACAGAACATTGATGATGAGCAACTTGAAAGACATGAATGAAAAACAAAGTCACAGCCTAAAACGCAAACCTTTCCATCTTCATGCATCCTGGCCTGAGATCGTTTCTGACCAAATCATAATCAAAACAAACAAAAAAAAAACCACACTGTGCTGCCAGCAATGCTCCTGGCCTCCAGACAGCGGCTTCTGCAGCAAAAGCAGTTACCAAAATGGCAGTGCCCCAGCACCCTCCTGCTTGGCCTGCTTCTCTTGTATTTTCATTGTTATGTTTATTTAGGACCACGTGGCAACTTAGGTGGCGGTGAGAAAAGGGGGAAGGTGGCAGAAGGCTGCGGGAGTGAGGAACCTGCTCTGGGAGAAAGACCCCATTCCTGCTCTGACTTCCCAGAGAGCACTTGGTGGGGCCATCTATTGGCTCAGAAAGAGATACCAAGACCCAAGACACCACGAGCGCCCATGGGGTAGCCCTGGGGCTGATGGTCTTCAGGTAGATTTTTAATTAATGTATTTTTGCCTCCCTAGGGCCACTCAGCAATGTCTGGAGACATGTTTGGTGGTCAGAACTTGGGGTATGTGTGTGTGTGCTACTGGCACCTGGAAGGTACAGCCCAGGGATTTTGCTAAACAACTTGTGATGCAGAGAGCAGCCCCTCACAACAAAGAGTTATCTGTCTCCAATGTCAAAAATGCTGAGGTTGAGAAACGCTGCCTTAGAGAAAACTGTGAGGTGAGCAAGTGTCTCCAGCATCCTACTGAAACTGCTCTTCCTCTGGCTCTGGGCTCTGGAGTTCCACGTTTAGACCTGCTGTCATCATGGAGCTCCTCATGTACACCTGCCAATCAGTGTGACCGATTCTGGGAAGGAGAAGTCTGAGGACTCACTACACTGACTAATCTGACCCGATGTGAGCTCCAATCAACGCAAGCTTTACTGAGGGTGCCATGAGAGGGGTCTTCAAACTGGTAATGACTTTCAAGATTGTTTTGTACCAAAATGAACTTATCTTTTAATTCCATTTCTTACAAAATGATTTATTTATTTATTTGAAAGGCAGAATTATAGAGAGAGGGAGGGAGAGGCAGAAAGAGAGAGGGGAGAGAGAGATATCTTTCATCCATTGGTTCACACCCCAAATGACTAAAATGGCCAGAGCTGGACCAGGCTGAAGCCAGGAGCCAGGAACTTCTTCTAGGTCTCTCACATGCATACAGGGGCCCAAGAACTTGAACCATCCTCGACTGCTTTCCCAGGCACATGAGGAGTGAGTTGGATCGAATTCCATTTTCTCACAGCCTTTTGGAAGTATGGCTGTCATAATACGGACATGTATTTTTGGTAGGTGGGAAAGATGGTGGAATGTGTAACACATTGCTGGCTTCTATAAGTCATAACCACCTGTGCACACCAGTGATGTGGCTGCCAGTGGAAAACAGCCATGGGTGCCTCTTCTCACCAGCAGTGACGTGCACTTGGTATTCATCATGACCACTCCCAAGAAGGGAGGAAGCGCTGTAGGAAGCTTCCCTGGGCCCTACCCAAACGTTCTTTTATTTCCCTTCTGGTTTGGATTGATACATGTAGGTTTTGACCTGCCAAGTTTCTGTTAGGGATTTGAAATGTCCTGTCTCCATAAATCCCAGGGTGTCTTCTCTCCAGACGGAAGGAGACTTCTAGGTGGAGGACATGCACTATTTGCTTTTATCTAAAGCAATGAAGCGGATGCAGCTTGAACAACGACAACGATATGAGCAGCAGGGATAAGCTGCCTAGAAACGGAAGGTTTCACTCTGTATGCTGGCTCCCCGTGGTGCCAAGCTGAAGTGATCCTACCTTGGCTGACCCGAGCTCGGGGGAGTTCATGAATCATCCCCCTCATCTTGCAGACTCTTTGCTCTCCGGATCATCATGCGAGGTCATAAGCGGTAATGGGCTGCAGTCATATTCATGCCCACTTCGGGGGCAAATGAACCAGCTCAACTGTCCTAAGCCAGAAGGCTCCTAGTAAAATTCAGAGAAGAAGGGGGACTTACAGGGACCTTAGGACCACTAATGGAACTGCCTCATCTGAGGTCCAGGAAGGTGATGCGATTTGGTCAAGGCCTCTTGGACAATCACAAGCAAAACCAAACCTTGACCCATTGACCAGTGTGCTGACTCCCAAGATAACATTCCATCAGCCCACAGGAGGCTGCAGCACCATCTGGGCGAAACTGAGGGAAGGCAGGTGGCCGTCCTCTGGACAGAGTGACCACCTTGTCTCTGTATCTCTAACATGCCCTTGGGATTAAGGCAGAAGTTAACAATCCAGGATCAAATAAGACTGGACTGCAATATTCAGATGATTCCTTGTGCTGAGACAACTGGCAGACTTTCTGCATCCATGTGTCCCTAGGGAGGGGCAAACAATGACATTCCATAAGGGGATGGCCAACTCTGGTGGTGTGGTGTGACGCGCACAGTGGGAGCGGAGACAGTGGTGAGAAGCTGCTGGGGTGCCAAGCACGGGAGACCCTCAGGTGACAAGTGTTCTCGCACACACAGGTGGGGCAGGGCAGGACACACTGATGTGGAAGTATTTTTGGTGAGATGATCACTGGACTGGCCCAGATGGTTCAGAAGCCCCATGCTCTGGCCAATTTAAGTTTTGTCCTGTTGGCCAGTGTATGTGAAGATCAAAGGCCTTTATTCAAGTGATTTGCGACACATGGAAAATTCTTGTGAAGGGTTAGGGCTTGACAGGATTAGGAAACGAAGAGCACATTCTTAGTCTTGGAAATTTGGAATCTTACCCAGCCTCTGTTAGTTCTCCTAAGAAAAGGAGCTGGATAAAAGCCACACACAACAAGGTCTTTAGGAATTCCTTGTCTGGAAAGGAGGGGACAATCAAATCAGATGTTTGGTGGAGGCAAGCCTGCAACAAAGGACCCCAGTACCCATCCGCTCTTGGTACCTTCTGCACAAACATTCTAATGGGGTATTTCAGACTAATGGGTAATACTGAAGGCTCAGGCCTAGGAGATATTTCCGAGTCAGACCTGTGATTCTACTTCTCGGACCATGAAATGGGTTGTATAGGAAAGTTGCGGACATTTGTTTAATGGAGTGGATCGAATTCATTCTCTGGTGGTTTGGAAGCAGGATAACAAGACAGCTGCATTTGTTTCCTTAAGTCTTCCTGGCAGGTGCATTTGATCAGTGGATATCATGGCGGTAGTCATGGGTCATGATAATGGAATAAGTCATTTATTATTTGATGCTCACTACATTCCAGCCATAGTGCTAAGCACATCCCATTATTTCTTTTGACTCTTACATTCCCACCCACATGGGGCACCCAGTTCCTAGCTCCTGGTCTCAGCCTGGCCTACTCCTGGCTGTTGCTACCATGTGGGGAGAGAACTAGAGGATGGTTGCTCTCTCTCTCTCTCTTTCTGTCTCTCCTTCTCTCTGTAATTCTGCCTTTCAAAGAGGTAAAATAAATCCTAATAAAGGGAAGAAAAAATACCACTGGCCTTGAAGAAGGCCCTCTTCACTGATGTTTCTCTCTTTATAAAGTGTCCGGATGAAATTAGCATTGGTTTGTGGCTCGGCTCCCATCACCATGTGTTAAGCACTTGCAAATTAAACCTACTTCATAGAAACAAACATTCTCACCTTGTCAACTGAATCTCAAATGACAGGCACAACGTGAACCTTTCCCACTTGACCTATTCATCTCACAGATGCATCAGGATTCATCAGTTTATTCTATCTGGAATTTCTAGGAAACCCTATCTTCACAGCTTAGCATAGAGCTGAAAAGAAAAGGGAAAAAACCAGAGGAATCCTATGATTTGCAGTGCAGACAATGGAGAGTAGCGCCGGGAGGCAAGAGTGCTACATTTATTGAGTGTCTGCCTGTGACAATGACCGTGCACACCATTTACAGATCTGAACCTTTTGTTGTTGTTGTTGATGGCTATTTCTCCAGGTATACCACAGGGCTTGAAAAGTAGAAGGCTCTCAATAGATGCTGGCTGCTCTCATGATTAAATTAAAGTCTCACTGCAACTCCAGGGTGCTTTCTGTTCCTTTTACAATTTAATTGAGACTCCAAGAGCTTAAGCAACCTGCTTGAAGTCACAAGGTTAATAAGTGACAAGCTGAGGATTTGAACCCATGGACATGATTCCAAAGTCTGCATTCTTTTTACTACACTAATCCCAAGTCCAGAAGTAACTAGAAAAGGTGAGCATAGTAGACCATCCTAGGCCAGTCAAGAGACACTGATACTTCCAGGAGGAGGGTCAGGTGAACGGAATGAACACTGCAATATAGAGACCAAGCCACTCCTGAACTCATCTCCAAACACTATCATGTACTTGTAAACCCTCTGTGGTACACGTCTGTGCACTCCCTGTTTCCTGGACACACAGCTAGCCTGCATTTTTCAGCCTCCTTGGCAGTGAGACATGGCCATGTGCCTGAGTTCTAGCCAATAGAATAAAGGAAAGTATGGGGCCCATGGGGCCCATTATAGCCTCTGCCTATAATGCCAGCATCCCATGTGGGCAGTGGTACAAGGTCTGGCTGTTTTACACTTGATCTTAGCCAAAAGTCTGAGAAGCAATTTTCTGGCTGTTTTACTTCCAATCCATCTCCCTGAAAATGGCTTGGAAAAAAGAGCAGAATATGGCCCAAGTGTTTGCAACCCTGAAACCCACAGGGGAGACCTGGAAGAAGCTCTTCACTCCTGACTTTAGTCTGGCCCAGCCCTCCTGGTCATTGTGGTCATCTTGAGGATGAACCAGTGGATGGAAGATCTCTCTCTCTCTGTAACTATTTCTTTTTTAAGATTTATTAATTTTACTTGAAAGTCAGAGTTACAGAGAATGAGAGGAGAGACAGAGAAAGAGAGTCTTCCATCCAGTGGTTCACTCCCCAAATGGCCACAAGGGCTGCAGCTGGGCGGGTCCGAAGCCAAGAGCTTCTTTGGCATCTCCCACGTGGGTACAGGGGTCCAAGCACTTGGGCCATCTTCCACTGCTTTCCTAGGTGCATTAGCAGGGAGCTGGATCAGAAGTGGAGCAGCCAGGAGTTGGACCAGTGCCCATAGGGATGTTGGTGCTGCAGGTGGTGGCTTTATCCACTATGCCGCAGTGCTAGACCCTCTGTGGCTCTTTCAACTAAATAAATAAATCTTAAAAAAAGAAAGTATAGGGCCCCATCTCCAGCCTGGACTGTAAACCACCTTTCACGGGTGGTGTCCTTTCTTGGGAGAAGAGGAAACTCTGAAGTTCGATATGGGAAGGATCCTGGGTGCCTGGATGACCGTGACAAGTGTCACCTGCCAGCCAAGACCATATGGCAATAGATTTAACATGAGTTAGCATTACAATTCTATTGTATGAAGTCACTGTGATTTTGGAGTGCACGTATGATAGCAGAGTGCCTTATTTTACTAACAGATGCTCTATGATTCCAGTTTTATTATCTATGATATCATTAACTATTTCACAACTCCCATCTGAGTCAATGCAAACTAAAGGAATGATAAGTGTGAAGAATCATCTATGAGAAAAACAAAGACATCTGCGTGGTGCTTTGCTGTGTGGTCACAACCATGTTACTGCAAGCTCATGGGCTTAGTTTCTCTTCCTGTAGCTCTAAGGCATTAAACGAGACGGCGTCTAACAAACAGTCCCTCTGACCCTCTGGTTCTAAGCTACTGTGAACTGACTTCAAAAAACTCATGGTAAAATGGAACTGTAAGTATGAGTTTATTTTCATGCCAAAAATATTTTGAAATCTATGTATGGTTTTTTCATAATATGCATTTTCTCTATATTGTGAAAAAATTCTATGCAAAAGTTCTTTTTGCATCAAACTAAACTCATGCTTTAAATTTCATTCTCAATGAACTTTCTTAAAAAAGCAGATTTATTTAAAAGGATGACAGAGAGGGAGAGAGAGAGAGGGAGGGAGAGACAGAGACAGAGACAGAGACAGAGAGACAGGGAGAGATCCACCATCCACTGGTTCACTCCCCAAGTGCCTCACCAGTTGAGGCTGGGCCAGCCAAATCTAAGAGCCAGGAACTGCACGCCAGGTCTCCTGGCTGGCAGGAACCCAAACACTTGAGCCATCATCCACTGCTTTCCAGGTGCATTAGCCCAAGTGAAGGTAGGACTGGATCCTTAGCCTTGTGATTGGCAAGGCAGGTGTCCAAGAGGTGGCTCAACCCACTTTGCCACAGGGCCTGCCCCTTGGTGGACCTTCTGAGGTACCTGGCTGTCTTCTCAGTCATTAAAAAGTATGTTTGATGTGTTCAGAAACTGATCATTTGACGTGAGGTCCTCAAAGGTAAGGACCATTTCTCAGCCATGTTTATATGCTTAGTATTCAGTTTCTTAAATGCTTAAAAAATGCAAAATTTAATTAGAATTTTCTGTTGAAAACTCAAATTTAATTAGAATTTTCTGCTGAAAAACTCATTTATGAGTGCTCTGATTTATGCCAACAATTTCTTGATCTAATTTGGAGCATGGATTCCAATGATTGAAACCCCCATGAATATTTCATTATGCATTACTGAGTATGATAGGCTATTTATATTCATTTGCATAGGCTTAATCTTTGAAGAATGAGTTTATAATAATAATAATGAAAGACTTTTTTGATTAAAGGTAATGCCAGCAGTAATTGGTATTCTGATGGCTCCATTTATAGTTCTATTTAGCTAAATAATATAGGAGTATAATTTCTATTTTGAGTTGAGAAGTTTGCAGTATACGAACATTCAGAATTTTCTCATTCAAATGGCTTTGAACTTGAGGTCCATAAAAACAGGATAGGGTTTTGTAATGAGCAGTTTAAAAACTTTGAGGGAAATGATACATTTACAGTGATATGACAATCTATGCTACTTTCATTAAAAAAAGAGAAAGAATTATTTTCTTCTGTAGTGTTGGGAACATTGGCCATTACATCTTACTCATCAAAAATATCAAATTAGTAATTAAATGTATTTTTTAAAAAAGGTTTATTTATTTATTTAAAAGAGTTAGAGTTCATTCTCCAAAGGGCCACAATGGCCAGAGTTGGGCCAGGCTGAAAACAGGAGCCAGGAGCTTCTTCCCACAAGGGTGCAGGGGCCCAAGCACTTGGACCATCTTCTACTGCTTTCTCTGACACGTTAGCAGGCAGCTGGGTTGGAAGTGGAGCAGATGGGACTTAAATGGCACCAATGTGGGACGTCAATGTCCCCAGAGGCAGCTCAACCTGCTTCACCCACAATGCCATCCCTAAATATGCCTTTGCTTACTAAACACAGGTCAACAAATTCTACAGTGTATTTTGGCAAGCAAAAAGCAGAGTTCAAGGGGGTGGGTCTGGTGAGGTCTTGGTAGAAGAATGTTGGGAGCCACCATGTGGTACTGTGCAAGTAAAATAAAATCGAATTCTGAGAAGCTAGTCATGCTCTAGACTTCTTTTTAGCAGGAAGAATGGGAAGTTGGGTACCCCTGCCCCTTTCGG
The DNA here is from genome assembly GCA_949820135.1 of Sylvilagus floridanus. Lineage (NCBI taxonomy): Eukaryota > Metazoa > Chordata > Mammalia > Lagomorpha > Leporidae > Sylvilagus > Sylvilagus floridanus. The sequence continues at coordinate 167,232,595 of OX463244.1, forward strand.
GCTGTGACCATGCCACTGTAAATCCTACCCTCTGGGGAGGGCTGAGCTCCCAGGAAAACTCTCCTGGGTGGGCTATCCCTTTGTTTTGGCTGGCACAGGCAATGATGCCTAGTAACCAATGAAATAATAATAATGATTCTAGTAAATGTCTTAAGGTGCTTGTTTGATCAGGGATTGCAGAAAGATAGAAACTTTTCTTAAAAGTGACCTACTTCCTTTTGCATGAATGATTTGCTTCAAGTCTTATGTTTAATTCCTAATTTATTAGTGGGATGGGATACCTCAAAAAGTTCATGGACAACACAAATTATGAGAAAACTTAATGGATTTAGAAAATAAACTTATTTTTAATTCCATTTTGGATACCCACACATCTTTCCTTAAAATAATAAAGAATAACAAAGGCATCTCTTTTTTCTCTTTCTTAGAAAAAGAAAAGGCCTCACAGTGAACAGAAAATTCTATTAGGAAATCCTAAATAGGGTGCTAACTTTCAAGATGACATGAATTAGTATGGGAATGGGCTAAACAAAGCTAGAAAAATTCAAGCTTATCTGCAAACAAACTTCTTAGAAAAAACCACAGGGGCAGGCATTGGGCCTACCAGGAAGAAGTTCCCAGCACCCATCAGAGTACCTGCTGGTGATTCCTGCCTGCTTGCTGCTAAGGCAGGTCCCGAGCCAGGGGCTGATGTTCCAGTATGTGGGGCCTCGCCATGCATGTGGGAGACCTGGATGGAGTTCCTGGCTCCCAGCTTCCGCCTATCTCTGGAAGTTGCAGGCATTTAGGGAGCGAACCAGTGGCTAGGAGCTCTGTCTGTCCCTTTCTAACTCTCTGCATTTCAAATAATAAATAAAATTTTAAAAAAACCTAGCAGGATAAAATACACACACACACACACACACACACACATTTCCTTTGTAGTACAGTAGTTCTATGGGCCCGTCTCCCCATAGTTACATTAGTATTTGTTGAGTATCTGCTGTGTACCAGGTTCTCCCTAAGTGATTCCATGTTGTGCCCCAATGCTCCAGACTCCATGTGAAGTGATTATTTATTTTTTAAAACATTTTATTCATTTGAGAGGTGGAGTTGCAGACAGAGAGAGGGAGAGACAGAGAGGTCTTCCGTCTACTGGTTCACTCCCCAAAATGTCCGCAACGGCCAGAGTTGGGGCGATCCAAAGCCAGGAGCCAGGAGCTTCTTCAGGTCTCCCATGTGGGTGCAGGGGCCCAAGGACTTGGTCCATCTTCCACTGCTCTCCCAGGCCACAGCAGAGAGCTGGATTGGAAGAGGTGCAGCTGGGACTAGAACTGGCACCCATATGGGATACTGGCACCGCAGGTGGTGGCTTAGCCCACTGCGCCACAGCGCCGGCCCCTGAAGTGACTTATACAAACCTCATACCTCACTACAGCTCTCCTAGAAAGCCCAGCATTATCCATCAGGATTTTCAAAAGCTCCCACGTGCATCACAAGGCAGTGAGGCTGAGCACCATGGCCCTGAGGCTACTGCTCACCAGGGAGCTAGCTCCCAGATGGAAGGCATTTCATTTACTAAAGACAAATCAGCAAAGTGCCACCTGCTAGATGCTGTCCACTCGAGAGAAGCATGGAATAGCACTGTGAGCTCCATGTTCGATCATTCACAAAGAGTCTGGGAGACAGAGAAGCTGGTTTCCTCGTGACTGCTCTATTTCTTCAGCAAAAAATGCTGCCCGTGGAGCCAATCCTAAAGGACTCTGACGCCTGAACTGGAGAGGGCGTTCCTCTATATAGGGCATTTAGACAAGTGAAGATGCTGGTATGTCCTCTAATGCGCAGTTTCATTCATGAGGGAAAGTTAGAAATAGTCCCATTCTGCGGGATTCAAGCATCAGTTACATTTCAAAGTATTACCTTGGCCGGGGGGGGGGGGGTTCTAAAGAATGATCATTCATGGCTGTTGTTGTGGCTTAGTGGGTTTAGCTACTGCCTGTGATGCCGACATCCCATAGGGATGCTGATTCGAGTCCCACCTGTTCCACTTTGGATCCAGCTCCCTGCTAATAGCCTGGGAAAAACAGCGAAGGATGGCCCAAGTGTCTAGGCCCCTCCACCCACCTGGGAGACCTGGATGAAGCACTTGGCACAGCCCTGGTCATTGTGGCCATTTGGGGAGTGAGCCAATGAATGGAGGATCTCTCTCTCTCTCTATCCTTCTTTCTCTGTAACTCTGATTTTCCAATAAATAAATAATAAATCTTTTAAAAAATGATCATTTAGATGTTTTTGGCTTGTACTCAAATGCCCAAATGAACACCTTCCTAAGCATGTCCCATGGAGGGTTGAACCCCTCCAGATCAGTGGCTGTCAACTGGCTGTGAACCAGTCTCCTGGACCTAATCAGGCTGCGGAAGCCCAGGCACCTGCACTTGTCATTGGATAAGATGGTAGCACAGGGCTTTTGCTTTTCACCTGATTTCCTATAGATCCCGATACCTGCATCACCACATTTGAGAACACGCTTTCCTTAAGAGAGGATGCACATTAGAATCCCCTGAGGAATTAAACACAGGTGCCAGAGATTCTAGACCAAGTCAGCTGGAGTGTCCAGGGGTGCGGCACAGGCATCTATAAGTTTGAATGTCTCCCTGGGTGACCATAACGGACAGTCAGGGTAGCAAACCACTGTGTCCAGACTGTGGTTCTCAGACTAGTTCGAACGACCCATGGAGTTTTAAAAGAATATTGTCTTGGGTTTCCACTTAGAGATTATGATTCTACTGGGCTGGGGTGGCATGGACATCAGGATTTTTTTTTTTGACAGGCAGAGTTAGACAGTGAGAGAGAGAGAGAGAGAGAGAGAGAGAGAGAGAAAGGTCTTCCTTCCGTTGGTTCACCCCCCAAATGGCCGCTATGGCCAGTGCTGCGCCGATCCGAAGCCAAGAGCCAAGTGCTTCCTCCTTGTCTCCCATGAGGGTGCAGGACCCAAGCACTTGGACCATCCTCCACTGCCTGCCCAGGCCACAGCAGAGAGCTGGACTGGAAGAGGAGCAACCGGGACAGAATCCGGCACCCCAACCGGGACTAGAACCTGGGGTACCAGCCAAGTGAGCCACGGCGCCAGTGGACATCAGGATTTTTGAAAATTCCCAGGGTGAGTCTAACATGCAGGAAAATTTAAGCAGGCAAAGTTAGATCTTCTACAAATAGGGGGATCTGGGAAGACTGCTTAATGCACTTTTGTTGGAGATCCAGGATAAAGACTAAGAATTTCAGCTAAGCTCAGAAAATGAAATGAACCATCATTGCTACTTGAAATAATTTCACCTACCCACAGTTTCCCAACCTTTGAAAACTGATGACCCAGAAGCACAGCAGTCCATGTGGTGATCTTGGGCGAATCACTTCACCACACTGGTCTTAGCCTATCAGTGCGTCAACTCCAAGGCTTAGCGAAAAGGATTCTCACTTGGCTCCAGCACCAGACAAGAATGCGCTGAACTTTGCAGCCTTGGGGAGCTTCATTGCCACACTATTTCCTTTTTACAACCCAGCCAAATTCCAGAGTGAGAATGGCATGAAAGCCAGGACTTGAAAGGAAAGTGAGGATGGATACAACAGGAGCTTGAGCTGGGCTTTTCAGCTGGGGATGGTGGCAGGTGGCAGCCACATAAAAACAGCTCTTTGCTTGGGGCTTGCATTGTGGTGCAGTGAGTTGAGCTGCTGCCAGCGATGCCGGCTCTCATATGAGTGGGAGACCCAGATGGAGTGCCTGGCTCCTGGCCCTGTCTTTAGCTTGGCTCAGGCTGGTCTTTGTGTCTTTGTGGTCATCTGGGGAGTGAACCAGCAGATGGAAGATTCATTCTCTCTCTCTCCCCTCCTTCTCTCTTTTTATTCCTCTTTCTCTGTAATTCTGCCTAATTAAATAATTAACTCTTAAAAAAAAAAACCCTCTTCGCTCTCTGTAAACCTAAACATGCCACATTTTCATTGTGAACTAAATTCATGTTGGGAAAAATTAATTTCAATTCCTTTGGGGGACTTGAATATACATACACACAATTGCTCCAGACTTCAGTGACCTGTGGGAGAAAAGCGGGGAACCCAGTTGTGTGACAGGTGTCATTTGTGATGATTGTCATTCGTGACTGGTAGTGGATGTTGAGGGCAGATCCTGATTATAGCGTGAAGGAGGCAGAGATGAATTTATTGATGATGGTGATGGTGATGGTGATGGTGATGATGGCGTGGGGCAGAGTGTGAGGACAATGGCTGGGGTTGGGGAAGGAGATAAAGCCAGCCATTGGAAAGGTGGCTCCCGGGAAGAATCCAGTGATTGAGAGAGGAATAAATATTTCCCTTCACTCTTTGGCTCCCACCTCTTCCTCTCTACAAAGCCTTGTCCTCTGGACATTTTTAACTTCCTGTTCACCTGACTACAGCTCAAACCTAGAAACTGAAACTGCTCTAGAAGCAATTGTGTGAGAGTCCCCAGGAGTTCTCAGAGAACTTTTTTTTTTTTTTTTTTTTTTGTGGACAGTGAGAGAGACAGAGAGAAAGGTTTTCCTTTACCATTGGTTCACCCTCCAATGGCCGCTGCAGCCGGCGCACCGCGCTGATCCGATGGCAGGAGCCAGGTGCGTCTCCTGGTCTCCTATGGGGTGCAGGGCCCAAGCACTTGGGCCATCCTCCACTGCACTCCTGGGCCACAGCAGAGAGCTGGACTGGAAGAGAGGCAACCAGGACAGAATCCGGCGCCCCGACTGGGACTAGAACCTGGTGTGCCGGCACCTCAGGCGGAGGATTAGCCTATTGAGCCTCGGCGACGGCCAGAGAACTTTCTTGTGAATGGGACTGGGTTGGATGAGATGTCATTAACTCGCTGTCTCTCAGAAAGTCCCCTGCTCTTCTATAGGAAATTCTCCTCCAGGAGAAGTTCAGGAAGTTGAAGAGGGGCAGGATGGGGGCAGGACAGTGTCGGTCTGCACGCGGGAGGGCCAGAGTCCCGTAGCCGCCCTGCACCCTTCACCCACTCGGGTGGACAAAGGTCACTGTGCCTTCTGAAAAGTCAGCATTTGCTTCTGTTTTAAAGCAACAGGTGATGTGACAGCTGCACAGAAATGCTCTTCTGTTCTGGCTTCTTGATTTTCCCCCTTGCTAGGGTGGAAATTGGAGTTTCCCTTGTTACAGTGGAAACTCATGAACTGAGGTGCTGGTCTCCTCTCCGCCCAGACAGGGTGGACACCAAGGAGTGATTTTTCACTGTCTTTTACCAGTGTGTGTGTGTGTGTGTGTGTGTGACAGGAAAAACATGTGAAAGTAAACATTTATGGTTTCCCCTTCCCTTGCTTTCAACGTGAGTGGGTTTACCAGGAAGATGGTGAACTGAATTACTGAGTAACTTAGTACCTGAAGACGTTACTGAGTGAGGGTTTTATCTTTTTTTTTTTTGACAGGCAGAGTGGACAGTGAGAGAGAGAGACAGAGAGAAAGGTCTTCCTTTGCCGTTGGTTCACCCTCCAATGGCCTCCGCGGACGGCGCACCGCGCTGATCTGATGGTAGGAGCCAGGTGCCAGGTGCTTTTCCTGGTCTCCCACGGGGTGCAGGGCCCAAGCACCTGGGCCAGGGCCATCATCCACTGCACTCCCAGGCCACAGCAGAGAGCTGGCCTGGAAGAGGGGCAACCAGGACAGAATCCGGCGCCCCCACCGGGACTAGAACCCGGTGTGCCGGCGCCGCAAGGCAGAGGATTAGCCTGTTGAGCCACAGCGCCGGCCGAGGGTTTTATCTTTAAAAATGAGTTGAAAGAGTTGGTTTCTTTTCTTTTTTTAAAAAAATTTTTTTGAAAAAAATTTTTTTGATATGTATATATATAGAGAGAGAGGGAGAGGGAGAGTGAGCTCCCATCCATTGGTTCACTTCCCAAACGCCTGTAATAGCCGGGGCTGTGCTGGGGTTGCAGCCAGGAGCTAGGAACTCAACCCATGTCTCCCGTGGTACCATGGAATCCAACGACTTGAGCCATCACTGCTGCCCCCTAGCGTCTGTGTGAGCAGGAAGCCAGAGTCAGGAGCCAGAGGTGGGTTTCTGAACCCAGGTACTCCGATGCATCAATGCATCTAGCCTGGTATCTGAACTGCTAGGGCTACCCTCCTGCTGCTGAGTGGGGTTTTAAAAGGAGGTGCACCTGGAGGAGGTGGAGAAAAGAGGCCAGGTGGAGTTGTGGGTTCTGGGGTGGAGGGGTGGGGCAGAGGGGAATAGGGAGAGAGAGCATTCCTCCGGCAGGGGAGGGAGACTGCGCCCTCGACACAGGTTTTTTGGCCGCTGAGGAGAGACATAAGAGGACCTGGGAGGCGTGGCAGAGGGAGGGAGAGGCGGCTGAGGGGGAATTTTGAGAGGTCCCGCAGGTTGGCTCTCCGGGAGGGCTGAAGCTTCGTTTCTAGTCCACCTGCCATGAGATTTTTATCTCTTGTAGAAGAGGGAGCAAAAGTACGCCGGCTGCATCTTGGTGAGGCGAAACACCCAAGAAATAAAATCAACGGTCTTTTTTTTTTTTTTTTTTTTTTTTCCTTCTGTAATTGGTCCCACTGGTGGCGGAGCTTCCTATTTGGGCAAGCCTCTATTTTTCTTTCTGCAGAACGACTCGTGGCAACATTTCTAATGTGTACAGTCAGCTCTATAGCAGCCAAGGCCACGTTTTATTTTTGGTCCCAACTGAGGAAACAGGAATTCGGGAGAGAGGGAAAACCTCCTCCAGAGGCCCCTTAGGGCGCAGGCGTCTCTGGGGCAGGCTGGGGCTAGCGGGGTGGGAGCTGCTGGATTCCTGGTCTGCGTGGTTCCCATCCCTTCCTTTGCAGGGGAGCCAGTGCTAGTGCTGGGGGCTCCGCTGTTCTGACCCTGGGAGGAGGGGCAGAAGGCACCCCAGCACTGTCAGGCCCCCCCCTTCTCTCAAAGGCCGCGTCAAGAGTGCTTTGAGCGTTTGGTGGGGTACAAAGGAGAGGGTGTGGTTGAGAAAATCTTCAACATTAACCGGATCACGCCTGTGTCTAATTAACAAGAACTACGTGTCCAAATAGATGAGCTAACTTTTCCCAAGGAGCCCATTGCTTTCAGTCGCTCAGGGCTTACCAGCTGTCAACACCAAGCTTGACAATAAAGAAATGCATCAGAAACTGACACAACAGAACTCACTTCATAGAAACTACACACTTGTGTGTATGCAAAAATGCCACAGCATCATGTCTACAAGTTATTTGTAAAAGCATTTAAAATAAAAAAGCAGATGGATTTAGGGGAAACACAGCAAAGCAAATGTAATGAAACATGAACCCTTGAGGATTTTGTGTAAAGGACACCTGAGAGGCCTTTGTATCAATCCTACAGTTTTCTGAAATTGTTTAAAAAGGTAAAAGTTTTTAAGGTCGGCGCTGCGGCTCACTAGGCTAATCCTCCGCCTGCAGCGCCAGCACCCCAGGTTCTAGTCCCGGTCAGGGCGCCGGATTCTGTCCCGGTTGTGCCTCTTCCAGGCCAGCCCTCTGCTGTGGCCCGGGAGTGCAGTGGAGGATGGCCCAAGTGCTTGGGCCCTGCACCCCATGGGAGACCAGGAGGAAGCACATGGCTCCTGGCTTTGGATCTGTGCAGTGCTGGCCATAGCGGCCATTTGGGGGTTGAACCAACGAAAGAAGACCTTTCTCTCTGTCTTTCTCTCTCACTGTCTAACTCTGCCTATCCAAAAAAAAAAGTTTTTAAAAAGTAAAATACTGTCTGGGGCCAGCGCTGTGGCATAGCGGGTTGGGCCGCCACCTGTAGTGCCAGCATCCATAAGGGTGCTGGTTCGTGTCCTGGTTGGTCTACTTCCAATCCAGCTCTCTGCTATGACCTGGGAAAGCACCTTCTCTCTCTCTCTCTCTCTCTCTCTCTCTCTCTCTCTCTCCTTCTCTCTCTGTGTAACTCTTTCAAATAAATAAATAAATCTTAAAAAAAAGTAAAATACTGTCACAAACAAGAGACATATACTAAATCAGGAAAACTTCTTGTAACATTTACGATTGACAATGAGTTAATTCCTCAATAGACAAATCATAAGAAAAAGACAAATGCCACAATAGAAAAGCTAAACAAGTTTCAAAAGATGAAGTTTATGTGGCCAATCAACATGTGTGCATGTGTCAAATTTATTATCAACAAGAAAAGTGTACAGTTTTGATAAAATTTTGGCTTATAATGGCCTCCTAACATGCAAATAACCTACCAGCAACTCCACGGGTGGAAAGTATACAGTTACGATGGGGATTGCAGTGCTGGTGGCTGTCTCAATGGGCCCAATAATCTGGTTACAGTTTGGTAATAGAAAAAGTTTTAAAAGCTGTTCAGTTCCTTTAATCTCTCACTTTTACTTAGTAGGCTTTATCCCAAGGAAATAATCAGAGATATGCAAAATTATAGGCAAGAGAGTTCATTATAATATATATTCATCATATGAATATACATTCAGTCATTGTATACTCATCAGATATTATTTATACTAATATTACGTTGACAGCCTAACCATCAGGCACTGTGTACTGGATGCTGGGTTACTAAGTAGCTGAGAGCAAGACCCTTTCAGAGAAGGGTGATTACTGACCATGGAAATGGTTAGCATTTTAAAATGCTACCTTTGAGTGGTGTCCCCATTTTGCTGTCAATAACCTTCTGACACCGTGGCAAGCTATTTTACGTAGGCTGTAGGACATTCACACCACTTGATTCTATTTCTGAAGCAATGGAGTAGCCATTAAAGAGCAGTCGAAAGCCTCAGAGAAGAGCTGCCACTGCACATTTGAAAAATGACTTGGGCTTTTCATGAAAATACGGAGCTTTCCTGACTTAAACGTTTTGTTTGACTCTGAAAAACTGGTGCAGAAGGGAAGTCTCAAAACACAGAGTGCATTCCTCCAAGGTTCACTGTCTCTTTGTACCCGACTATCCACGTATGCATGCTTTACTTTATGAAAATGTGATTTGCAAATGTTCAATTCTGAAATAAAGTGGAAGGAGAGCTAGGGATGCGCTGACTCACATTCTCGTTCAGTTGATGAGGAATCAGATCTGGAGAGACTGACTTGCTTAGCTGATGTCCTTTAGCAGTTAGAGGTGGGCATTGGGCCAGGTGGAAACCCTTGGGATGCATACATTCCAGAGTGCCCGGGTGCCAGTCCTGATTCTGCTCCTGACTTAAGCTTGTGAGTGTGCACCCTGGACGGCAGCAGGTTAGGGGTCATATGGCTGAGTCCCTGCCACCCATGTGGGAAACCTGCATTGAGTTCTGGGTTCTTGGCTTTGGCCTGATCCAGCCCAGCTGTTGCGAGCATTTGGGGAAGTGAACCAGTGGATAGGAGCTGTTTCTGTCTCTCAAATAAAATAAATAAATAAATATTTATAATACCCTTAATACAAATACGTAAACTTCTTCTGTAAATAAGGACAAAAAAAGATAAAGACTACCATGGACAAATGTAAAATAAATATGAACAAGAGAGTTACAGATGAAGAAATGCAACTGGCCAACAAGTGTAAAAAGTACTAAACCTCAGGAGTAATAAGCGAAATTTAGATTTTTATAGACCAAAGTTACTCTTCATTTTGCTTAACAAATGAGTATCCTTCAAAGCAAGCAAGCACAAGTCAATATAAGATCACACAGTGGAAAATTCTGGAAAACAACAACTGGAATGGCATCTGTCTGTCCCTGCACACATCACTCCCCTGGTACCCAGGACATACTCAATAATAATAATGCCTTATAGAGACAAAAGACCCCCACACGACAGGGGAGTTAATGAACCAGGAAGTCCTGAGACAGTGCAAGGTGAAACACAGAATGAGGAATATACTGTGCAGATGAAAGAGTTCATTGCAGTGTGGCTCTGAATTACTGGGGGCCCTGTCTCAATGAAAACGCTAACCACTGTGCTCACTTTATGCTGTACTCTAATTCATAAAGGCAAGTTCAGTGCAAACCTAACAGATCATTCGTGTTGTCTCTTTGGGCACTATTAGGAGAGTTTGAGTTCTTGTTTTTTTTTTTCTCTTTTTCAACCAAGGCCCAAAGCCTCTAACTTTGGTATTTAAAATCCTAGATATTCACATCTTAGAACAAATTCCACGTTGCTACGAATCATGGTTTTATTCAAAATGGAGCTCATTATCATGTCATGAATGTCAGCAAATTCCCCTCAGATTACCTAGGAAGTGGCGCTTAATTCCACACCAATAAAATAGCACATTAAGGCACTTTCTTGCTTTCCTCTTTAAGAATCAGTATTTTTCAAGGACTGATTTACAGTTCTCAACTGCTCGAAATTAACTAGCGGGGGTAAAGCCGTGAGAGAATTTTGGCAAGACCTGACTTCACTGTAGCTGACATTAAATAACCCCAGAAATTAAACATTTTTTCCAATTGAGTAAATGCAAAATGCATAAATTCGATAAACACTGTGGCTGAAAGAGCCCACATGCCAAACACGTGCGTCTCCTATCGGAAAATGCTGGCTTGTGCCCGTGCAGGGAGGTAGAGCTGGTGTTCGTAACTGCTGCTCACGGAGAAAGCCGTTTTCTTTCCCTAAGGGTTAGTTCATTTCCTGTGTTGCATAACAGGATTGTTACCAGTCATGCTTCTCACAGAAAAAGATGCATTAATTATGCCTTTAAACAGGGCCATCAAAGAAGGAGGTACCCTTCTCTGAAGGGAGGAGAGAACTTCCACTTTGACTATGACCCTGTCGGAATAAGATCGAAGTTGGCGAACTCAAAAGGCTTCCATAGCCTTGGTAACTCATGACTAGAGCCTAGGGAGGTTACTGACGCCATAAACAAGAGTGTCAAATTGTTAAGTTAACAACAGGAGTCACTGTGTACTTACGTCTCATGAGGGATCTGTCCTTAATGTGTTGTCCAATGTGAAGTAATGCTATAACTAGTACTGAAACAGGATTTTACACTTTGTGTTTCTGTGTGGGTGTAAACTGATGAACTCTTTACTTAATATATACTAAATTGATCTTCTGTATATAAAGATAATTGAAAATGAATCTTGATGTGGATGGAATGGGAGAGGCAGTAGGAGATGGGAGGGGTGCGGGTGGGAGGGAAGTTATGGGGGGGGAAGCCATTGTAATCCATAAACTGTACTTTGGAAATTTATATTTACTAAATAAAAGTTAAAAAAAAATTATGCTTTTAGACCAAGCACTTAGTTCCAAGGATTTACAACTCTATTATGGCCTCCCTTTAGATTTCTTAAACATGTAGACCAAGGTTATAGCAAAGGAGAGAGGGGAAAAAGACACTTTAATTTCACACACAAACAAGGTGCTGAAAGTAATGATCTCCTTAGCTGAGCCCATGGACACAATGAATATATATGTACATGGAGTAGGCTTCTTTTGAAAATACAACTGAATTCAGTGTCTACACTGGGAGGCAGATCCTGGAGGTGAAAACTCCCTGGTCCACTGGGGGGTGGCGGGGCCCGCGCCCCAGCCTTCCGGGTAAAGCATCCAGGTTTCCGCAGGATGGGGTAGGAAGCTGTAGTCTGGAACTGTCCAGGAGGGAGCCTAGATTCCTACCTCAGCCTTTGAGCTGACTCGGCCTCCTGGGTCCTGCTGAGTACTAGCATGGTCTACAGCTAGAAGGGAAACTTTGGGGCCACCCTCTAATGAGCACCAGCAAATGACAGTCCGTGGGCCAAAGCTGGCCTAAGAACTGTTTTGCAAATAAAGTTTTATTAAGACACAGTCAACTCCATTTATTTCCATAAAATCGGTGGCTTTTCATGCTACAGTGGCGGAATTGAGTAGTTGGACCAGACAGCATATGGGTGGCAAAACCTAAAATACCAACTCATTGGTCTTAATAAACAAATGCTTGCTAATCCCTGACCTGGAGGGCCTGGGGAGGGTGTCACTATTATGCTCTATCTAGAACTAACCTCAATGTCATCGTAGGACATGCTTTTATGCCAGGTTTTGCCATTTGCTTCTGTCTCAGAAGGATGTGTTCTTCAAGCTTAACGTTTGGAAGCAAGTTCAGGTGGGCAAATTATGGAGTTTGGAGCCACCTGTGTAGCAGTCGCTCTCACACTGTGCTTTCCAGAGGGGCTGCTCTCCCTGTTGTTGTTGTGGCCTGGCTCCCTGCTGCCTGGTATCTGTGTTCCTATGGATTTGTGCCTGCAAAGGCTTCAGCACCATGCCTCTGGCTGGAGATTCCCATTCGCACCAGCACAAACATGGGGGCTGCAGCTAAGGTTGCTCTATACCCATCCTACACTGATGAGCAGGTTGATGAGATAAAGGGGTGAGATTTAAGAGGTGAACAGTATGACCTAGGGGACAGTGGGACAGAATTGGGAGTGAGCAGGCTTTGGTAATGTTGAAGTGAAGTAAGATGAAATGCGATTTTGTGATCCTCACAGCTCACAGGTGTGAACCATACTGGTGTTCTCAGGTTCTCCATCTTTTTGCTGCATCAGGCCGATACAGAGAAAGGGGACAACATTGGGAGAGGTAATGTCTAGGGCCATTGGGAGGCTTCCAAACTTTCAGAAGGCTGCGTGGCAATGTGCAGTGGCTTCCGCTTCTCAGACTGGTTAAAGAAGGGGCTCTTGGAGGAATGGTCCTGCGTGTCCCGCAAGGGGACCTGGAAGACACTCCAGGCTCCTGGGTTCAGATCGGCCCAGCTCTGGTCATTGTGGCCATTGGGGGGGTGAACCAGCAGATGGAAGACTTTTCTCTCTCTGCCTCTGCCTCTCTGTAACTTTGCCTTTCAAATAAATAAATAAATAAATCTTTAAAAAAGCATAAACATACTGAGTGTGCAAGGATGACCACAGATGGCTAAAGCTAACCTTCTACTGCGAGTTATCACCTCCCGCCTAACATCTTTCTGGCCAATGACACATCTCGTTTGTAGGGACACGTTCATAGGGTTTGGAAATAATCATTGCTAAGAGCCTCAGCTTTGTCTTTTGGAACCTGCTTCCCTTTAGGTAGAATAAAAATGGAGACATACAAAAAAAGTTTAAAAAAACAGATACCTGTCATACTGTTGGGAGTCATGGGTTAGTTGTCATTCTGGGTCCGTTTCTTCACTGACATCTCCTACAGGGGGAGAAAAAAAGGGAAAACATCATAGATTATAACCTGCATTTTCCCCCAGACACTGGTATACACATTATCAGCTTGAGGCAGGATTTGCTGCCCTGCACTCTGAACCTGGGAGATTGAAGTACAGGTAGGCTAGGTGAATGTGTACATTTATAAGACATCTTAACTTCAACTCGGGGTTCCTACCACAAACACGATTTTTAAAATAACATTTTTTAACTTTTATTTAATAAATATAAGTTTCCAAAGTACAGTTTATGGATTACAATAGCTTTTTCCCTCCATAACTTCACTCCCATCCGCAACCCTCCCCTCTCCCGCTCCCTCACCCTTTCCATTCACATCAAGATTCATAAAATAACATTTTTTCAAAGTCACATTTTTCCATCTCAGGTTTTTAAGAAAGCTGCTGGCCCACTGATTTGCTGTTTTTCTTTAGTAGCTGAGATGTTTTAGCTTCTTGACTCTAGACATTTGCTTCTCAAAGGGTGGTCTGTAGACCAGCTTGTTAGAATATTTGGGTCCTGTGCCAAACCAACTCAACCAAGGTCTGCATTTGGGTAAGAACCCGGGTGATTGACATGCGACTGAATGCCTGAGACACACTGCTCTGTAGACTGAATTCGGATTTTTGTCTTTCCTTTTATGACTTCACCTCAGTCCGACCTGAGCTCCCTCCCCCACTACATGGATGAGATCCAACAACAGCACCGCCTGGGGGAGAGGACCGGTGAACTGACTGCAGAGTACAGCACACAGGTGGGTGACCCAGGTGGGCACAGGTGGCTGATGAACACAGGTCAGAGTTCTTCAGCTCACTGCTGATGGACCAGCGTTAGGTTTCTTTTCCTGGAGGGTGTTCTGTGTTCAGTGGTGGGCGGTGGCACCAGGTTGGCTCAGGGATAGCTATTGAGGGTCAATACTGTCACCACAAGTAACCACTGCAAGTAATTTCAAAACATTGAACTTTATAATTCTGCAGTATAAAGTGAGAAAATTAAATTGCTCCTCTATTTATTTCACAAGGCTGGAGTTTCTGAAGTTCAATGCTGATGTGAATGAAAGTGCTGGTAGTCTACCATGTATGAGGGGACTTCAAAAAGTTCAGAGAAATGGAATGAAAATAAGTTGATTATGGTGTAAAAAAAATTTTAAATCTGTGCATAGGGGAGAGATTCAAAAAGTTCAAAGGAAATGCATGTTATGAAAAAAAACTATGCATGGCTTTCAAAAACTTTTGTCTCAAAATTAATTTCCTTTCAATTGCATGTTCTGTGCACTTAGTGCAGTCCCCTTGTACTAAGTGAGTGGCCTCCACTGGATGAGTGACCACCTTGATGGGAAGTAACAGACTAGAGAAGTACACGGAAGAGGAAGCGTGTGGACTATGTTTTCAGCACACATGTAAATGTGGCCTTTCATTCTCTGTGTACTGTAGCAACACATTCATGCCTTGGACTCTAGGAAGTGTTGTATGTGAATCACAAAGTGTCCTAGAAGAGGGAAAAATATCTTAGTAAGGCTTTAAGGATAGTGTTATTGCTACACCACTTAGTACTATTAGTTATTATATATATTACACATGTTGTATATTATATTAGAGTACTATTAGTACTATTTCTATTTAGTGCTATTTTCCTTCAACTACAGTAACAGTTGTTACTTTAGTACTACAGTGTTACTTATTACTATTTTATGGCAATAGTCTTAAAAATACTATGGGAAAATGGAATCAAAAGACATGTTTATTCTGCCACTAACATTTTTGAAATCCACATATACTTTTTCATGATATGAATGTTTCATTAACTTTTTGAATATTCCTCTATGCATGGCTTTCAAAGTTTTTTGCACCCAAACACACTCATCTTTTAATTTCATTTGCCATAAACTTTTGTGAAGTCCTCTTGTATTACTATTCCCACATTACTTTAGCATCAGCTATTATTTAGCATCTAGTACAGTTTCCCTTCAGTGAGCTCCATGGATTCCCATGAAGCCTCTGCCAGCCCCATGGGGTAGGCAGGTGTCCCAGAGCCGCAGTCCCTGGTCATTCTGTAATATGTCAGTGGAACGCTCTGTACCAGCCGGAGAAGCCCAGAGATGGTTCTCTCTTGAGCCACAGCTCAGCACCAGTGGAGGGAGACGTGCCACTTTGTGTGGTCTCTAATCCTTTTACACAGCTCATTCATGTGCGTGGTCAAGAGGCTTTGTTTGAGGCCAACTTTGCTCAAGCAAGGCCCTGGTTTTTGTTCTAGGATGATACTGCAGCCTGCACATGAGGGGTGTATAATCTAACACAGAGAACCACAGCAAAGTAGAAAAATGGCCCAAGCACATACGAAGGATTCACCTTCAGTTGTAGACTCATGTAGACTGGGGCACAAGGGAGGCAGTGTTTCCTGCTGGGCTTATCTGGGAACGCTTCTGCCTGGAGGTGATTCCAGGCCCAAAGGTGCTTCTTTAAACATGTTTGTTTGTTTGAAAGGCAGACACACACACACACACACACAGAGAGAGAGAGAGAGAGAGAGAGAGAGAGAGAGACAGAGAGACAGAGAGACAGAGACAGAGAGATTGTCCATACACTGGTTCAATCCTCAAATGTCTGTGACAGTTGGGATATGGCCAGGCCCAAACCAGGAGCCTGTAACTCTGTCTGGATCTTCCACATGGGTGGCAGGGACCCAAGTTCTTGAGCCATCACCCACTGCCTCCCAGGAAGTTGGATCCTAAGTAGAGTAGCTGAGACTTGAACCAGACCCTCCAATACTGGATGTGGGTGTCACAAGCAGAGGCTTATCCCATTGTACCACAACACTTGACCACTTTCTTTGAGATAGGCCTGTTCCAGGTTATGGTTCACTCCTTTGTTCTCATTTATGAGCTCCTAAGGCACAGGGACGACTCGGCAAGAAAGGAGCGTGGTGTGGGAGAACTGGGGAACTCCAGCGCGCCTGTGGGTTTTGGGCAGGGGAAGTGATAAGATCCAGCTTGAGGTGTTGAAGCTTCGTGGTGGCTGGTGCTTGGCCAGCAGGAGCAGTTGGGCATTTCCAGCTGGTATGGGAGCGAGCCAGAGGTGGCAGAGCTTGGGCACGCAGCAGAGGCAGCCAGAAGGCGAGGGGCGCATGGAACAGCCAGGAGGCAGAAATAAGAAGACACGACGATGATTGTGAGATGAGCCTTTAATACTGGGATAAACACTGGGGGTACAGATGGGTTAAGATGTGACGTTCTCTGCCCTCGAGGAATTTACAGCCCATTTTACAAGTTGGCTAGGAGGGAGCAGCTAAAAATACAAGTCCCAGATGCCGTGACCTACGGGGTGGTGCTGAGACGGACTCAAAGCTGAACTCCCTTTGCCTGGATCATACACTCCCAGTCCACAGCCATATCCCTTAGATTAGTCTTGTGCCACAGGGAAGTGTGGAAAGTGGACATTCACTTCTCAAACACAACAATGCAAATCTATTTTAAAAATGCAAACGATAAGCAAATTGTTACTGACTACTCTGAAATGGAAAAGTGAATGGCACTATTCACATCACTGAGAAAATAAGTCCAGAAACTTTGGAAGATGACAGGCTCCATGTACCCCACCATGGGCTATGATGCGACTGACAACTCAAAGACCATCTTGGGCTGCCTAGACAGAAATGCAGCCTGTAGGACAAGGGCCATGTGGGCTGCTACATCCTAAGAGAGATGTCTCATGCCAAATATCCTGGATGATGGAAGACATCATAAGCAAGGGCTGAAGGAAATTTAGACAAGTGAAGAGCAGCGGGCAGGTGAGATAGTGGTCTTCAAATATCTGCGAAGCTGCCATGCGGGAGAGTCCAAGCGTGGTCAGTGGGCTGAAGGTGAGCAGAGAGATGCGGCTGACACTGCCAAGGGAGACCTTCTCTGCTCCCCCTTAGGCTCAACACCCAGGCAGTGGCAACTGCACAGATAAACATGTCCTGCCCTCCCAGGGTTGTTTATTGTTTTCAGGGCTTAATAAGCCCCTCCCAAGAGCCTCAGTGTCTTCATGCTGCAAAGCACAGGTGCCGTGTGTGATAGGGTTCTAGTGGGAAAGTGAAGGTCTGCTCCCTGCTCTCCGTTCAGTTTCTCCTCCAAAGCTCAGTGACTGGGGGTGTGTGTGACCTGCTCAGGGGTTGTAATGAAAGTTTCAGGCTCCCTCTTGGTAAACAGGGGGGTTCACAGATACCACATGCATGTAAAATGCACTTTCACATGCTACCTTAAGATATTAATGGTCACTAAACTGCAAAGAGCTAATGGAAAAGATAAAAATTGATGTCCATAGAATTGAGGGGTGGTAAGGAGATGCAAAAGCTCTTCGTGGTCTGGGGCAAAGAGGCAAGGACCTACCCATAAGCAGCTTGTTGATCCCTTGGGAGAGGAAGAATGAAGAAGCAAGGCTGGGAATTGAAGAGAAACCCTCCCACACAAGGCTATGGCTTAGGGCTGTCCCATTCATTCCATCAGACACCAGCTAGGGCTCTGGGTCATTCAAGATGAAATACAGAGCCTTCCCCTGGGTGGGTAGAGGGCGCTTGGGTGACCAGCAGCATGTAGCTCAGGGACAGACGAGGTGAACAAGAGGGGTAAAAGAAGTTGCTTAAAAGGCACCCAGGAGAGTGGGGTTGATTTTACTTCTATGAGGGGGCTCAATGGACATCTGAGCTTGGCTCTGAAAAAAGAATAAGCTGGTATTTTCTGGGAGTGAGAAGTATCCCTTGGGAACAACACAAGAGCACAGGGGAATGATTTTGGAGGGAGGGGCAAGTGGCCAAGAATGTTGCCTCTTGAATCCCTTCAGTGCTGTAGCTTTCCTTGGGCACAAGGAACCACAAGGGATAACAGGTGTGTGGCCCCAGCAAGGACACTGGGGTTTTCCGAGGAGGGTGTTTGTAGCTTTTTCGATCCACCTTCCTTGGTTTTTGCTGCCTGGCCTTGCTCAGGAGGAAGGGTAGCAGAGGTTCTGTAGGCTGACATGTCTGCACAGTGAGACTAACAGAGCGTATCTAGTCACCTGCAAGTGCTTCATAGGCCCAGAGAGCTGTGGCTGAGCTGGGGGTTGAAGGCAGGAGGACCCTTCATAAGCACTTCTCTTGCCTAACTTGGAAAGGTTAGATGCCCATGTGTTGGGTTATTCCAGACTCTAGCCTGACACTGGCACCCCGGGAAGGCTCTCAGAGAAGGACTGATCCTTCTCACCTGGAGTGTAGCAAATGTACCAGAGGCAGCATCAGTGGCCACTCTGAACTTCCTAAATGGAGGATTTTAGAGGCCACCTTGCTTAGTGAGGGCATAGCTTGGGGCTGTATCTTGAAGTTGTGTTTATGGAGCAGGCAACTGGTATCATGGGGTGTTGGGCACTGCTGAGAATTTTGGGTGGGACCAGAGCCCCTTATCCCACCTGCTGGGGAAGGCAGGGGGCTCCCCTCAGGGTGGGCTACCCCCCACGCCAGGAAGTAGGAAGGCTGTGGGTTCTGGGTGCCTTTGCCCCCACTTTGGGAAGTGGAGTTTCCCCTTCTCTACCTCTGTCCCTCATAGAGAATGACCCAAATGTAGTGAGCTTTGACCCTGACATTCGGGAAGCATTTATAAGGGCAAGGTCAATCCCAGGTGTGGAGGAGACTCTGGGACCGGGGGTCACTCCAGAGGGTCCATATTCCCGAGTCTCAGTTCTGGAGTGTGGGGATCTTAGAGAGGTTCCTTAATGGGGCTTCATTTGTAAAGTGGAACCATAATCGCTGCCCTCCCAGGGTTAACCTGGGGATGGGGAGGAGGCAAGGGAGTTGGAAAGTGCTGTGTGAAGGCTGAAGTCAGACACCAACATGAGGTGCTAGAAGAGTTCTTTATTATCATGGTCACTCTCACTATGATCTGCTCATCTCCTAGCCGGACTCATCACCCCCAATCAGAGCACGAGTAACTGCCTCTACTTTAAGGTGCCCAGAGGTGGGCTAAGGACTCGTGCACGGCACAGAAGACCATGGCCTGGGACACCATCAACACCACGATAAAGTGGAGATGAAATTGCTTCTCCCTCATCTGCCATTCTTTTCCTTCAAGGCCCTTTTTGATGTTTCGGGTCTTTTTCCTTTCCAGGTTATCTTTCACGTGCATTTAACCTTGTTAAGGGCAGGCAGGAAGGCTGGACATAGAAACAAATTTGTCCGCAACAATAAAGCATCCTAAACGCAGCTCCAGTTGTCTTTCCTCCAGGTCTTTGCGCCTTAAGAGTAAATCTAGGCCTCAGTGAGGTGAAAAAATGCAGTTGAGTTTCTGATGGTAGGAATGAGTTAAGAACTCAGAAGGAAACAGAAGCAAAGTGAACTTCAGTCGTACCAGGCTGTCATCCACCTTTTATACTCGGTAACACTAACCCTATTCGAGAATGTAGTATCACAAATCGGTAACACGAGCGGCCCATGTTGCGGTGCAGCAGGTCAGCATCCCATATTTGAGTGTTAGTTCGAGTCCTGGCTGCTCTGCTTCCCATCTGGCTTCCTGCTAATGTGCTTGGGAAGGCAGCAAAAAATGGCTCAAGTACTTGGTCCCTTGTCACCAGGTGGGAGACCAGGATGGAGCTCCTGGCTCCTGGCTTCAGACTGGCCCAGACCTGACTGTTGTGGCCATTTGGGAAGTAAACTCAACTAGAGGGATTCAGTGTTAAAGGCTAGCCTAGTTAGTCTGGGGATAGGGCTAGTTAGAAAGAGTCTGGGTTAGTTAATACAGATGTGGAAAAATAGTAGCAGCTCTGCCTATTAGATGTTGAGGGCGTTGATGTGAGCAGATCACCCCTCTGAGCCAGAGTCAGGCTTCCTCTGCCACTTCCTACGCCGGGGTCTCAGGCTCACACTGTGGACAATGGCAATGCCTCTCGAATGGGAAAGCAAGTTCCATTTCAGATTCTCAACAGGCACAGGCCCTGCTGTGCCCCTAGGGAGGCAGTGAACACAACCAAGCCCTGCGGTGGAATGAGAATGCCGTTTGCTATGGCTGGTTTGTTGTTGTTGTTGTCCTCCTCAGAAAAGAATCAGCCTCTGCTTCTACTCCTCCCAGGCCTTTTCATTCAAGTTCAACCAAGACATTCAGAAGGTCATTGCTGCACTCTCTGGTACCCTATGTCCACACCCTGTCGCTGTCCCTCTCCTTCCCTTCCTCTGTTTCTGTGTCTCCCCAGGCAGAGTCACCATGGCATGTTGGAAGGAGTGAGGGCCCTGCTACTCACCAAGAGAATGGGGGTATTGAGAGTCAAGAGCTGCCTTCCTGACATGGGCATCTGGTGCCCAGCTCAAGGGCCTGTGGGCGTTAGTGGGAGCAATGCACTTGCTTCCTCCTTCAACGCCAGCCTCTGCAGCCATAGCCCGAGAGATCCTATTTCTGTTTGAGCACTAAGTCAGTAGGGGTTGAAGTGGGGCTCTTGGAGCCAGAACAAACCAAACAAAGAATCATCTGCCACATCGAATTCATTGTCACGCTCAGTGAAACAAGCAGCGGTTTTTAGCCAAATTATGGGATGACAGAAAAGTCAAGAAGAAACGAGCTGGAACAAGACTTAATGAAGCCTGGGATGAAAGGATCCGTTTGTCCACCTGCCATGGGCACGGTGCGTTTTCCCCATGGTCAGCTTTCTCCAGAGATGGCCATTCAGCTCAGAATGCTCCTGATAAACGCAGGCCAGTCTTAGCAGGAGGAAGCAGATGGATGGTTCTAGAGAAAAATTTCAACATATGTCCTGCCGGCCAAAGCCCACCGTTACAACTGCTTCTACTGCCACCTGGTGGACAGAAGGATCGCTGCTTTGTGCCAAATCAAAGCGACGGAAAGTGTGTGTGTGTGTGTGTGAGTGTGTGTGTGTGTGTGAGAGAGAGAGAGAGAAAGAGAGAGAGAGAGGAGAGACCAGGGAATTAAATAATTCCTGAGGAATGAGGATAGCACGCAGAACCAACCGCCAGATGCCTGCATATGTAATTGTGGTTAGGTGACTCATTGACACATGCATGAAAAACAACAAACAAGAACATGAAAATAAATCATTAGCACTGAAGCAAGTGATTTATTATTGATTTAAAATATTGTCGTTTGATGATGAATAAGATAACAACAAACAACCCACTCCGTCCCTGGCCCTGGACGACTTCATAAGAAAAGGCTACAGCACCTGCCCACTGGGTAGAGGCCCCACCTACAGTCATAACATAAAAGAAAACTCGATTTTGTTCCATGGAGACACTGTCTCCCAGTCTGAGTTGGGGCTCTGCTGCTTCTGGAATTGGTAGTGAGCTCCTCGTGGATTTTTCAGCCTGGGCAAGGAAGAATCATTTTCCTAAGAAGTGTTATGAGACTGCTTTGCTCCTAAAATTCCCTGTAGATGAAAATAAGACTCTCCTAATAAATATGGCTACAATTGATCACTACTTCGTCAAACATTGAGCTGAGGAGGAGGCTACATTGCAAAATTCCTACAGAAATAGGAACTATCTATTGTTCCCTTCTTCTTCCTTTGGTTTCTGTTTGCTACTGCCTGGTTGAAGCCTCTTCATGCAACTTTATCAGCAACTTCAACGGCTTCCTGTGGGGTGTCATGTGCCCGGCACAGTCACGCTGCGTTTTGTTTAGAACCACTTGTTCCAAGGGCGATTTTCAGGAATGCCCTTGTGCAATGGCTTCTTCGCATGTGCAAGAAAGAATCTGGTAAGTCTAACTTATGCAGAACGGGTTGGGACACCACACCAGAATTTCGGCTCTTCTGATTTTTTTTAGAAAGTGAAAGGAACCTAGGATAAGGATTGAGTCACAGAATGGGAATGGGAAGAGGTGGGTAGGAAGGTTAGAGAGGAGAGAAGCCCCTCAAAGACCCATGTTTTTATCATTTTCTTTTAGGTTTTTCACCTGATGTTTAAGCCAAACTTAGAATGTGCATTTCCTTATGTGTGCTGGCTTGAATGTAAAATTCTGCCAGGAAGAATGAAGTCAAAATACACTGCTCCTGGGACAGCAATACTGTAACATGGAAGTACCCACCTTTCCGGGAGCGTGGTACTCCTTATGTATAATATTTTCTTCACCATGACCCTGGTTCAAAGGAAATACTTAGGTGCTGTGTTTCGTAAGTAACTAAGCCCAAACAGCCTAACCAACCTATATTTGCGTGGTTTCTGGCATTTGTGGCTGTGTTTTCTTCAAAAGTTAAAAGTGCCCCCCTTCCCCCGCATTGGTGTGGCACTCCCAGGGTGCCTTGGGGCAGAGTTTGGAAACCACGGCTATAGCAGCTTTGGGAATCACCACAAAGCCCAAAGATCTCCTTTCATGCCTCACTCTTTGTGTCCACCATTTAGGAGCACGGTGGGGACTCGGAGCATCCTGGCAGGCTGCAGGTGGCTCAGGGCAGGCACCCAGCTTCTCCACCCTGGCCAGCACAGGGACCTCCCTAGATCACAGCCAGGGAAGAGGTACTCACTCTTGGAAGGTCGGACCTCTTTGAAGGTTGCTCGCATTTTCGATGGGCACCCCTGAATTTGGGACACTCCCCAATTCACTCCAGTCCTACAGTAATAAGATGACGTGAGACACGAAGTGTCACAGAGTGGCCTTGCGCTCTGCTTAGGTGTACACAAAGGCTCAGCATGGGAGCCACGGGGAGAACAGTTCTCACTCTGTTCGTGGCAGAATCACATGAGAGACTTTGCTCTCCATCTCCAGGCTGGGGCTCAGGCCTGTGTGCTGAAAATTCCTCGTGCGTGATTCTTTTGAGAACTTCTGCTCCTGAGAGAAGCAGCTGAGTTTGAACGTGAGTGTGGGGACAGGTTGCACGGTTGTCACCCTCTTAATGTCATTTGCTTTGCTGCTGTGAGCCCACCTGTGTGCCTACTATTTGGGACCACTGGAGCTGACCCTACCATGTCACGTCCTGTTCAGCATCCTCAGGCCTACAGAATCTCCTCCCTGCCTCTTGACGCCTTTCCTGGGGCAGTAGCAACGTCACGGCCAGGCTGCTTTATCCGAAGCACATTGCTAATGAAAGGCTGTTCACTATGTGCTGGAGACCTGCTACAGGACCAACAAAGCCGTGGCAGCTTTCTCCTGTACTTGGGGACTCAGATCACCCCCTTTTCACCTGCCCCAGGTTCTCAAGTGCAGCCCCTGGACCAGCAGAATCCACATCACTTGGGGATATGCTGAAATGCTGATTCTGGGCCAGCGCTGTGGCACAGTAGCTAGGCTAAGCCTCTGCCTGCGGCACCGGTATCCCACATGGGAGCTGGTTCATGTTCCGGCTGCTCCTCTTCTGATCCAGCATCCTGGCTGATGGCCTGGGAAAGTTGTGGAGGATGGCCCACATGCTTGGGCCCCTGCACCTGCATGGGAGACCCAGAAGAAGCTCCAGATCAGCCCAGTTCTAGTCATTTCAAGACCATTTTGGGAGCAAACTAGTGGTTGGAAGATCTCTGTCTCTCCCTCTGTAACTCTACCTCTCAAATAAATAAATATAAACTCATAAAAAGAAATGCAGATGCTGAGTCGAATGAGGTGGGGGTCCAGCAGTGTGCATTGTCATAAGCCCTCCAGGCAATGCTTCTGATGCATGCATGGCTCTGAGAGTAACTGCTTTACAGCATTTCTGTCTTCCTCTGCCTACTGACACAACGGAGAAAGTCTTCAAAAGGCAGGGCCCACTCCCCTTCCTCTCCCCACAAACTAGCACAATGGCCTGCACATAGTAGGACTTCAGGAAGCACTTGTTATAGCCAGGCAGCTCTGGCTCGGGTTCCTGAGCCTAAATAAGCAGTGCCTTGGGTGCCACCTCCAAGGGGCTGCCCACGGCGGGTGGAAGTCATCTCCCATTTCTTACGGGTCCTATTATCCATATTTACAAATCAGCTCTCGCTAAATCCTCTCCAACGTTTTGACATTCCTTTCAGTTCAGGAAGCCAAAAAACAAGATGCCATGGTTTAGCCAGAGTCTGTTTCCTGCTGGGGGAGGGGCCTTTCTGCATGATTCTTAAATTCCATACTCCCAGCGTGGCGATTCTTTTCCAAACAATGGGAGGAGATTGCTGATTCATGTTTGGCTCTCGGCTCCAAGCATCTTTTTCCCCTCCCGCTGTACTTGTGCCGATGCACACAATAATGTTCTATTCATCCCTCTGAATTAGAAATGCCAACAGCTCAGCTATGCGACGGAAGGTTCCCCCTCTTTCCCGGGCTTAT
Source organism: Sylvilagus floridanus (assembly GCA_949820135.1). Lineage (NCBI taxonomy): Eukaryota > Metazoa > Chordata > Mammalia > Lagomorpha > Leporidae > Sylvilagus > Sylvilagus floridanus. The sequence continues at coordinate 167,256,955 of OX463244.1, forward strand.
TTAAAGCCTTCGCACAATTAACACACTCTGAAATATTACACGGTCTTTACTTCGAGCCATTTGGCTTGGGCAAGGATGGTGAGACCTTATCTTTGTATCAGCACCCCCTTGCACAATGCCTGGCACACCACCACGATTTTTCTTAAAAACTGTTTGTCGAGTGAGTCTCATATTCACTTCCTGAAGTTCAAGTCTTATCCTTCTATTCTGTCTTGACGAATCACAAGCCCCTCTTTGGTACAAGGAGAAAGCCTGCCTCTAACATTCAGAGGCTCACCTTTGGATCCAGCCAAAGACTGGGATTGACTCAAGGTCAGCCGGGCCAGGTGGGTTCCAGCCAGCCCCAGCCTGCTCTGCGCATGGTCTGCAGTGCCAGCCCTGTCACCGCTGTAGCAGGGAGACCTCTGACTGCTACTTGGCACAGCCTCACCAATCGGCCACAGACCTCATCTTGGGTGGGTGGGTGGGGGGCGCGGCGGCAGGGGTGTGTGTGTGTGTTGTTTCCTAGCAGCAAAGTCAAACCAGCATGGACACTTAGTGGTCCAAATGCTCCCCTGGGCATCCAAGTCACCTGGGCAGCTTGGAGGGAGCCCAGCGCTCCGGCTGTGCCCCAGACCACTGAGGTTTTGGAGTTCACGGCTGCCTTGAAGCGGCCTCTGCAGTAGTACCTGTGAGTTCCACTGGGTCTGCTCGTCTCCTTCTCTCTCTTCCCGATGACGGTCAGGGTGGTCCCGGTGCAGTACAGTTCAGCTGCTGCCTCCCCTCTGTTCCCTCCCTACTATGGCTTCCAGAACCTGTTTCATTCGTCTCTCTGGCTCCTCTCCCTCTTTCAGCCTCACCATCCTGCAGGCTATTCCTTGAACACGTCATCTATGCCTCTTACCAGAGGCTTCTGTGGCAGAAATCTGCCTCTGTGCCAAATCCTGAAAAATCTCCAGACCCCTGCTCGGTAGCCCCTTCAACTCTGTTAAGTCTTGCACACCCCAACTCCCCGGTCCGTGCTATACCGTGGCCCTGCCTGTCTAGACCCCTCACCCTGCTCTACTTCCCGAAGTCATTGGCATCTTTCAACTTGCTCCCTGCTTCACTTCTGTACTTGACCACCGCTGTCCTGTTGTTTTGTCACCCTCTGCTAGGAAGTGGCCTCCAGGGGGACAGGAATCTTTGGTTCACTGATGACCCCCAGTGCCAGCACTGCGTGTGGCACACAGTAGGCCCTTAGTAAACACAAGCACCTATTACATAAGGGCAGTGCACACCTTTGTAGGTGACAGCAAAAGGCTGGTGCTGAGTGGAGGAGGGGAGGCTCAGTGAAACATGAAGAAAAGGAATTTTCTAAAAAAATGACTGATATTAAGTTCACATTTTGGCGTTGCCACGGCTCACTAGGCTAATCCTCCGCCTTGTGGTGCCATCACACCGGGTTCTAGTCCTGGTTGGGGCACCACATTCTGTCTCGGTCGCTCCTCTTCCAGTCCAGCTCTCTGCTGTGGCCCAGGAGTGCAGTGGAGGATGGCCCAAGTCCTTGGGCCCTGCACCTGCATGGGAGACCAGGAGGAAGCACCTGGTTCCTGGCTTCGGATCGGTGCAGTGCGCTGGCTGCAGCACGGTGGCCATAGCGGCCATTTGGGGGTGAACCAATGGAAGGAAGACCTTTCTCTCTGTCTCTCTCTCACTGTCTAATTCTATCTGCCAAAAAAAGGACACATTTTGTCATTTGCCTCTAATTATTAGGGACTGAATTGTACACTTTCAGAGGCAGAAAGTGGGTGAGCACTTGAGAGCTGGGTGGCGGGAGTGAGACTGGGAGTTGGTTTAGGGATGGAGATTGACCACTCATGGGTGCAAGGGTTCCTTTTAGGGGAATGAAAATATCTTAAAATGGGATTGTGATGATGGCTGCACAACTCTGTGCATAAGCTACAATCCATTAAATTGTCCACTTTTGATAGGTGAACATTGTAATGGAATATGTCTCAACACAACCACTAAAAAATGCACTGTAACTGACAAATGCAAGCTAGAAAAGAAACAGGCCACTGTCATTCCATACTGGCCTAAGGGTTGTCTCTGGCTTGAGTTTTGAGTGGCGGATGGGAGAGACTTCCTTAGCCTATTTGCTGCCAGGGACATTGATTTGTTGATAAAGAAATGTAACTTAAACTTCTTGATCAAGGCTTAACTCAAGAGTAATTTATTTGGACTTAACTCCCACATCTCCCAAAAGTCTTTTTTTTCAGAACTTCAAGGATGTTTTGGAAAACAAGCAGCCACTCTGCATGAAATGAGCTTTGTATAGATTTTCCACTTTCGAATTTATCATGCCAAAACAAACTCTAACCATGGTGCCATTTTTACTAAGATGGCCAACTGTCTTCCACATCTCCAGGGTTACCGTGTCTGTAGCTGTAGACTGAGATGCTGCCGGCTCATAGCCCTGGGACCCTCCTTCCCACCCACTGATGTTGGGGTTATCTGATAGCCTATATGGACTAATAAGAGCACATTGTGATGGAAATTATGGATACTAAGAACTCAGACCATTTTCCCTCCTCTGGGAGTTCAACAGCACTCACCGTTGCGCTCCAAAGGGGGACAACCTTCTTTCTGCTCCTCTGTGCAGGTCTCTGCTCAAAACCTTGCCAGAGCCCTGCCAGAGCACAGAGGTTCTGGGTGAACTGAGGTCAGGAGGCTGCCAAAGGCCTGGCTTCAGTGTTCTCACTAGGGACTCTCTGAGGGTGAGCAATGGGACGCTGTAAGGGGATTCTTAGGGACAGCTGCTACGGCTCCAGAGAATTCCTAGGAACACAGCTGCTATGTCATCAATAACTGGACATTTGAAGGAATGGATCTTCAGAGTAGTTTTCTTCACAACAATGAAACAGGGCTAGAGGGACAGAGAACCTTGCTTTTCTAGTGGCTGGAGAAAGGACAAGTTGGAATGCCAACCCAGGACAGAACTCTGAACTGCTGAGTTGCACTGCTCCCCACTGCCATGTCCACGCTACTCATTTGGGTGAAGGACATACATGACTCACACCTACCCTTTCCTTTATGGCAAGTACAGCCTGGTAGAGATGACAACAACACACACACAAGATTCTAATAGAGGAGGTTGTACCTGGTCTACCATGAGTGCAGAGAGCCATCAGAGTGTGTGGAAGACAAGAGTAACTTAAAAAAGAAACACATGCTATGCAGATCTTCATGGCTCCCTGCCCATGGGGCATGCCAATCTTCTTGGTAAAGATCTAATTTCAACTGAACACCTTTCAGAATGTGGGCTACGTGACGTGTAGGGGATGAAGCAGAAATAGTTCTGACCATATAGTCTGCATCATTGGATGCAATATCTATACCAACTTGTTTGAATATTTGTACACTTGCCCTTAAAGAAGAAGAATAGTATGTCCCTATGGACATATTATAAGAATTAGATGAGTTCATATGAGAAAAAGTAATTAGGACATTGCCTTACAGATAGTGAGTCCTCAGTGTGCTTGAGTTGTTGTTAACACATGGTTGATCACGGGTTCTGCAGTGAATATTGGGCGGTAGAGGCCTAAATCCACACATTCCTAGTATTTTGCCTGCATAGCCAGAGAAGAGCTGGCACTTGATTATTGGATAGTAGAGGCCTAAATCCACCCAGTCCTGGTATTTTGCCTGCATGGCCAGAGAAGAGCTGGCACTTGACGCTGTATTTTTGTCCTAGGAAGGGCAATGGGGGATGAGAGGAGAGCATTCACTGAGTGCTGTTGCCACCCGTTGAAAACTCAGTTTCCTTCATGCACAGGCTGCAGAGTTGTAGCTTTGGTAAACAGCACCACATCAGATATGACATTTGTCAGAGCAAAACGATGATTTCTTACAAAATTTGGAAAGAGTGGGATTTCATCCCCTGGTAGCTACTGTGTAAGACTGGATGAGGAGACAATTTAGTCCCCGGGGGACAGCAGGATTTGTAAAACTGACTCTTTTAAGCAGTGCTACGATAATTAATGGGTCCCATCTGAAATCTGTGTGGACTGCAGCTGCTATTTTCCCAGTGAGAGAACATCTAAATCAATATTTTTCACAGCTTCAACTTTCCCTCATAGAACACAGTTTTTATGGATGTGATCTGGGATTCTCCACTTGTCCTGTCTCTAGAGAAAAGGGCATGTTTATTGTAAACAAGACCCACTTACTAACTTATTTGCTTGTATGAAAAGGAAAGACAGTGGGCATCAACTTGAATTGCTGATCTTACCTATCACAGAAATATGAGTCATTTGATTTTCCAGGAAACAATTCCTGCGGTTTGAAAACAAAGATTTCCAGAGAAAGGGGAATAGTACAGTTTCTAAAACACCATAAAAATAACATATATCCCACAGGAAATGCACAAATGTATACCTGGGACTATCTCTCAGCTCCAAGGCCAAAGCCAAGTAGATACAGTGTGGCTCTGGGTTTTATAATCAAAATTTGCAACAAATATAAGGAGTTTCTATTTGCGTGTTCAGGGAAGCTGAGCAGAGAGGGAAGAAGATGATACTATAAATATGTTAATCACCACCCAGTTTGCACATCCCGTGTACAATATGGTTTCCTAAAAAGCAAGGATAATAATAATGAAACTAATAAAGACAACGAAAGCAATAACAGCATTTACTGAGTACTTACTATGTGCTAGGGATTCTGCCATGTGTCCTACATATGCTAGTTCCTTCCTTACTCTCAACAGCCTACGTAGATGATACTGGCTCAGTTTTATAGTTGGGTGAACTAAAGTTACAAGAAATGGCGTCCTTGTCTGAGACTGCAAAGATTTTGAAGTGGGAGAGCCAGGTCTCAGGGACCCAGACTTTATGCTTCAAGTATACATGCATTTCTGTTTTCTGTTTATATTAGTTATTTCATTTGATGCTCACGATCTCCTCTTGTCACCTCTTTTGCAGCTAAGGATGTTGAGGCTCAGATGCTGAATGTCTAAAGATCAACACTGGCACACGGGACAGTGAGGACTTAAAACTCCTCCAACCCAAACTCCCTCTTGAAGAATGAGGGCTTAAATCTGTTCCTAACAGAAGATTGTTACAAATAATTTTGATGTCACTACCTATGAAGACAACAGTTGAACAACTGATTAACAATCACACCTACAGGATACTTTTTTTTTAAATTAAACTTCCAGCTTAGAATATGAAGCAACTAAAATTGCGCTGCCTAAAAGATGGGATTTGGTCAGGCTGACACAAGCCATTTTAAAAGTTCATTCTTTTGAGTCTGAAACTTTCACACACAGCCAATCTTGTATCAGCGAGACACTTTTTACTTATGCGTCAGGGAGACATTCTTTGTTAGCTAGGAGATGTTTTTGAGTTCAGTAGAGGTTACATGGCTGTTCAGAAAATTAGATGTTCTATTAATAATTACTGTTCCTTCTGATTGAGAATATTATTCCTATTATCTCAGGGTCCAGTTCATGAGAATAATACACCTTATGAATGTACTAATGGGGTGGGAGTTTGTGTGAACTGTCCTTAAGTCTCCGTCCCTCACAAATTGTCAGGCTCAATCCTGTTATGGATGCTGCTGGAGACATTTCTAGAAGGATTACCAATGAACACTCTCATAAAAGGAAGCTTCTTTTTATGAGAAGCCAAGGGGTATTTGGAAATGCAGGACAGCAGTAGTTGCTCAGAGCAAAGATTTAGTAGAGTACATGGGGTAAAGCTGGCTGTCACTTAACAGAACCATTGAACTTCCAACCCCAAAGCTGGCTGCCGGTTTACACCTGTTGCCCTTGAGCTCCTCCAAGTCCACCCTTCTATTTTCTGCTCTGTGATGCTGGGGCTGGGACTTTGCAAGCTATTTCTGAGAGTCCTTGCTAGAGGGCGTACTATGCAATTCTGCTAGTAGGACCCAAGGCAGAGTGGAGGTGAGAAGTGAGAAGATACTCCCTTCCCTTCCCTTCCCTTCCCTTCCCTTCCCTTCCCTTCCCTTCCCTCCCCTCCCCTCCCCTCCCCTCCCCTCCCCTCCCCTCCCCTCCCCTCCCCTCCCCTTCCCTTCCCTTCCCTTCCCTTCCCTTCCCTTCCCTTCTCACGCCCCTCCTGAGAATCCTCCTGCAGCGGTTGCTAGCTGCGGCACCTGTCTCTTAGCATTCTCAGAAGCAGTATTTTTTTTCTTTCTTTTTTTTTTTTGGCATCTCTCAGCAGTTGGCTGGCCTCCTTTCCTGATGCTCTGAGCACCAGCTCACAGGACGGCTGCTCTGTTAACAGGGCCTGGAGTTCGCGTCTTTGCCTTCTGTCTCTCAGCTCAAGAAAGAAGATAGCTGCTTCTTGCGACTGGGCTACCTAGCATTCTTTTTTCCTCTTGTTCAATGCTCCAATATCTATGTGAGGGGTCTTCAGGAAGTTCATGGTGAACTATGATGAAAAACTATGCGTGCATTTCAAAACCATTTTTGAGTGGAAGTAAACTTAACTTTTAATTACATTTTCCCATGAACTTTTGGAAATGCTCTCATATAACAACCAGTTCTGTGAACTAAGTCCTTTTGTGTGTGACTTTGCTTTTCTCCTTGGACCCTGACTGATGCTTGTGGGTGGCAGGATTGCAGCAGACAGCAACTCCCAAGCAGTGCAGCAGCAGGAGCGATGCTATTGACTAAACTCAAACTTGTCCTGCTCAGTCAGTCTAAGAAATGATTATTTCCAGCCACAAACCGAGCCTGCTTAACAGGCTTTGTGTTCCTTGAAAGATTAAGTAGATAGCTTTCAGAAATGATATTGGAATAATATTATTAATACTGTTAATCTAGATTTTCACACATAGAAAATAACAGAGAAAACAGGGCAACTATAAAATGGAACCAATGTTAGATGATAAAAAAAAAAAAAAACTTTCCCAAGAGGTACTGGTAACCAGACAATCTTCCCACGATACAATCAACTTAGATGCAAGTGAACAAATAAAAAGAATAGCAGATACATACAAAAAGAAAAATTACAATTAGCAGCAAACCCAAAAATTCTCTCTCTTTGTCCAAAAGGTAAATAAAACTAAAACAATAATACTTATTGTTATAGTTAAATATATAAAGAATAATGGTGATCTATGTATGATCCTCAATGCAGTACTTAAAGGAAATGTCATAGTACATTAAGGCATAGTATTTGTTTTTTATGACTTAAAAATAAGTGAGTTAAGCATTTTTAGGAAAAGGACTATAAAGTAAAAGAAAGCTGGAAAAAAATTAATAAAGACAAGGCCAGAAAGTGTCTAGAATTAGAAAACATGAGTGTTGTAACGGAACTGATAAATAAATATATCCAAAAGTGGATTCCCTGGAAAAAATACAAACAAAAGAATGAATAGATTTACTATCAAATAATCTAATTAATAAAAGTACAAGAGAAATAAGGAATAAGAAAGGGGAATTAGTTATAGATGCTGAGAATTAGAACAATGATAAGAAATGATTTTGAGCAATTTTGTGCAAAAACATTGGATAACCTTGATCAGTTTGATTCTCTTGAAAAAATATAAAGTAGAAACAAAAAGACAAATAACTTTGAACAAATTAAACATGGTTAAGGAATTGACAGTGACTACGCCTTCCTGGAAAATGCCAAATCCAGATAACTTTAAGTCTGACTTAAAAAATTTGAAACTTTTTAAAAATATAAAGAAAGAAGAAACTTTCCCAGTGATTTTTTTGTGAAACCAGCATAATTCTGATACTAAAGCTATCAAAAAATCAGAAAACAGAAATCTGTCTAGATCAATTACTTGTATGATGCAAAGATCTTAAGTATCAGCAAATAGCTCTTAAAGATTAAGAGAACAACACAACAAACAAAATGGGATAATTCCACAACAGCAAGGATGAATCAACATGAGGAGTGAGGTGCGACTGGTCCAGACCTGAAGGATGCAGATGTAGGGCCATTCGGAGCTGGGCAAGTGCCCAGGGGCGCTGGATGGCAACATACACTCATGTCAGCCCAGTCCTCCTCTATGAGATGGGAAACGCAGAAGACCCAGGATCATCAAAATGATAGAAACAAAACCTGAATATCTTAGAAAAGACCGTAGATATACATGGAACAGTGTCCCTTGGAACAACAGCTGGTTTCTCTGGCATACTGGCAAGCTTAATTTTCAGGAAAAACATGATGCTCTGAAGACATATGCATCATTGACAACACTTCCATTTTTGTCTACTATAGTTGCGTACAAGCTCCTGTAATTGCTGTTTTGCATTCAGGTAACATAAGCAAGGGAAATTGTGTTCTTAGAAGTTCACTGATTGGCATAGTATGAGGTGTTGGCTTTTTCTAAAAATGGACATCTGGCAGTCACGTATCATACAGTTCTAAGGGCCACCAAAAGGAAGGGTTTTACTTCATTGTGTTGCTGTGTCAAACAGAGATGGAAGCAATGGTAAATTCTCTAGTCTCCCAGACAGTGTGTGGAATACTTATTGGTCTACAGCATTATCCAGTATTCAAAAAGTCACTTGAGAAAACTGTACGTGAAAGTTAACCAAAGAATGAATAGATACTGACTCAGCACAATGTTTGTGTTTTTTATTATATTTCTTATGATGAGCACTTGCATATTGTTAAAATAATTAAAAGTCACCCTGGACAGATGATTTGTTTCTGTCTCTTTTACCTGCTATATAGCAGATACTTAATACTTATTCAGAAATTCAATAAATATAAATAAAAATAAATGTGAAAAATATGAGGAATGCTAAAATCATAGTAGTGAATCTACTAAGTGTAAAAGTATTTGATCTCCTTGCAATATACTAAAAGGGCATGTGATAACATTTACTGCTTGTTCTTGATGACTGGAAAACCCACAGGGGGTTAAGACTATACAAATATTACCCTGATATAATTGAAAGTAGATGAAGAATTTTGAAAAAGATGAGTAATGAGGGAAAATCAAGTCTATCAGATATTAATAAGGAGCTGTAAGACTATCATATCACAGTGCCTTAGCAACTAAAACAGTGCAGTATTGGTGCAGGAAAAGGTAGCAGATGAATGGGGCAGGACATGAATTCAGAAACAGACCTCAGTGTACGTGGAGACGTATAGTATGATAAAGGGTGGCTTATTCACTTTGCTTATTAATTACTTATTAAATTAAAATGGGACAAATAGTCAAGAAAACAATCAAAGTTGAATCCAAAACTCATACCCCATACCTGATTAAATATCAAGTGGCTACAAAATTTAAATGTAGCAAAAGAAAACCCTAGAAAACAACAACACTAGAATCTTTTCATAGTTTTAAAATGGTGAAGATTTTCTAACTATGGTTCAAAATCTAGAAACCACCCATGATGGCATTTGTTATACACCTGTCGCACCCTTATCCTGAACCTCTATATGGCAATACATAAAATATAAATGTCCATCAAAGGACCTAGGCAAACAATACATATGATAGTCACCCAATGAATGCTATATGAACATTTAACAAGAGTGAGGAAATTCTTCATGAGATGATATAGAAAAATCTTTAAGAAATATTATGAGCAAAGTGAAGTGCATGGCATTATATTTGAATTCATGGCTATGTATTCAAAGAGAAAGAACCACATGACCAAGAATTATCTATGGACTGACACACGGAAACTAACAACTGCCTGCAAGGAGGGAACCTGAGTGGTTAGGAGATGGGGTTACTGCATTCATTTTAACACTTGGTGGGTTCTGAACCATGCATAGAGTTTGTTTTCTATTCAAAATAATAAAACAAATACAATACAACGAAGTGGATGCAAATGCGGTAGGTAAATTTGTGGGAAACTCAGGGGTAATGCACACTTTATGAAATTGTGAAGGTGAAATACAATATTGCAAGTGGCATAAAAATAAATGCTAGAAAAGAAACAAAAGGTACATATGGTATAAATTTTTTATAGCTATCAAGGCAAATATTTGGTCTTTTTTTTTTTTTTTTCTGTTGAGTATGACTCTATATGAAGGGCTGCAAACTCAGCTGCCTCCAGGGGCTGAGCATTCTTTCATTCAACAGAGACGTCTAAGGACCAGCAGAGAGCCAGGCACCAGGAATATAGCACTGAACAACTACGGGGAAAATAAATCTCTGCTCTCAGGAGCTGTCAGTCTCGAGGGAGATGGCCCTGGCAATGCCCACAATCAATACCACATGGGACTACACACAGTGATGGGGGTGAGCATGGGGTTTGAAGTGGTGAGGTCACAGCGGCCAGTGGGGGCAGCGCGGGGTGTGGGCATCGTTGCCTCCTCTGGGAGGAAGGCAGCAGGCAGCCTGCTCTAGGAGAACACTGCCATGTGGAGCTGTGGGAATAGACTTTTCCAGAGGGGACCAGAAATCCAAATTTGTACTTGAAATTGCCTGATTTTTAAATCATGACTCAGTTTTAAAATAAAACCACCATGTTGGCCAAACAAAACACATCTTGCTGGCCAAGGCTGGCTCAGTGGATGGCCAGTTCAAATCTCTAAAAAAAATGAGATTTAGTTTTAAAGCAAACATGCCAGTCTTGCAAGCCTTGTCATCTTACGAAGCTGGGTGCGTTTTCCATTTCTTCCGATGTTTCTGGAATGCATCACCAGGAACTGACTGCTCCCCAAGCATCACACAAGAAAACCCATGTCATTTTGGACTTACATCCCGTTTGGACCCGGATTATATTTTCTAGATATGATACTTCATCACATTCATGTTTCCTAAAAACAAGATCTACCCTCAAAAGCCTGAGGATGTCTAATGGTATACTCTTTTTTTTTTATTTTTTGTTTTTTTGACAGGCAGTCAGTGAGAGAGAGAGAGAGAGAGAGAGAGAGAGAGAGAGTTATAGACAGTGAGAGAGAGACAGAGAGAAGGGTCTTCCTTCCATTGGTTCACTCCCCTAATGGCCTCTACGGCCGGCACTGCACCAATCAGAAGCCTGGTCTCCCATGCAGGTGCAGGAACCCAAGCACTTGGGCCATCCTCCACTGCACTCCTGGGCCACAGCATAGAGCTGGACTGGAAGAGGAGCAATAGGGACTAGTACCCAGTACCCCAACCGGGACTAGAACCTGGGGTGCTGGTGCCACAGGCAGAGAATTAGCCAAGTGAGCCACGGTGCTGGCCTAATGGTATGCTCTTGGCTTTGAAGGCAACCCAAACAAGAAGCTGCAAATATTTGGAATAAGGGTAATGCCACTAAAATTAATACATATTCTTCCAAAGCATCTATTGAAGAGGACTGCACGTCAACATACAGGAGTCAACACACTACTCCCAGCTTTCTAGGCATTGAGTAAGGGAATCAATACTTTGGTTTTGTTTCATTGCTCTCAAGTTGTCTTTCTGTTCTTTGTGCCTGAGCGGATGCTATAAGGCTGCCCAGTCCAGGGATCTGAGCATGTACATCTGCCCAAACAAAGGCTTTACTGCAGACACAACCAGGATGTACACCCTTTGTATTTCCCTATGACCAACGGCTCAGTTTCTGCGGTCAGCTAACGACATTAGTCATGTAGAATCACGGTGAGGAAGAATGCCCAACTTTTAATGAGCTTGTGACAGCTTAGGTTTTCCTCCCTAACAAGACGTATGAATCAGAAGCCACAAGTTTGAGCTTTGGAAATATTTGTTCTTTAGAAAACACACACTGCACTTGTTAGTATTTGGTACATTCCCGTGGAAATAGAGTGTCTTTGGGAAGGGGTCCACCAAGACACTGACTTTGATGCTGTCAAATGCTCATCTGTCCCTTGTTCTTGGTTAATGACAAATCTGCACAATATTTATCTCATCAGTCAGTATCTACACTAAAGCTCATTATCTTAGATCACATACATTGTAGCTGTTTATCCATTCATCTATCCCTCCCTTCCTCTATCCATCCTTTCATGAAATACTGTTTGAGCACCTACTGTTGATCTACTACAGTGCTAGGTGCTAGGCACACAGTACAAAATGAACATAATGCATACTACCTTCTCATAAGGAGCTTGTTGTCCTTTGGGAGACACCACTTGATCAGGCAAGTTAACTATGTAAAACAAGTCAGTGTAAAATTACAGGCATGGTGAGTGTCACACGGGCAAGACAAACATGACTTGGGGAAGGAAACCTCCCTAGAAGAAGTAAAGAGAGGGGAAAGATCCCCAGAAGGGCCTGCTAGGAGGAGCTTCAAGGACAAACAGGAGGAAAAGAACAAACAGCTGGAAAGAGAGAAGAGCAATGCCAGAGGTAGTTCCAGGCACATGGGAGGGAGCCTTGAACAAGGGGTGCGAGGAGGCAGGTGCAGCAGAGGGAGCGAGGCTGGGAGCACACGGGAGGAGGCGGGCGAGGCAGGCAGGAGCCTGGCCATGCAGGGGGAATCGATATTTGTCCTAAGTTAGAACAGGCTGAAAGGTCCTAAATGAAGGAAATGGAAATAATTGGATTTGCCTTTCAAAAATCGCCGAAGTCATTGTATTGCAAGGTCGGGGAGGCCTGCTTTAGCAGATAGGTGAGTGATGACGGAAGTGCCTGCGAGGGCGACACAGATGTCCAGCTGCAGGTGGGGCAAGAAGCTCCTGCACTACTGAAAAGTCAGGAGGCAAAGGCGAGTTAGGCAGGTGGTCTCAGGATCAAGGGCGCAGGCGTGGGCGTCAGAGAGGTATAGAGCAGGCAGAGTTACGCCGTGGAATCCAAGGAAGGGTGCAGTGTGCAGAAGCAGAGAGTGGCTGAGGTACCGAATGCTGCTGAGGGGGTGGAGAAGATGACGCTGGGAGATGGCCACTGACTTAGCAGCGTGGGATCCATCAATGACGTCAGCAGGATTGCCCAGTTGGTGGGAGCAGCTGAAGCCACAGAGATTGGTTGAAGAGTAAATGGGAGATGAGGACACAGAGACCCTGGTCTCTGATGACACTGTGAGGAGATTGGCTGCGAGTGGAAGGAGAAATGACTGGGAGTTAGACGCAGGGAATGTGTGGATGGTGGGCCTATGTATCCATAGATTTATATATGTTTAGTTTAGAGGAGGTGTGGGAGAAAGGTAGAGAGAGAGGAGAGAAGCGAGAGAAGGAGAGAGAGAGAGGTAGAGAGAGAAAAGGAAAGGAAGGGAAGGGGTATAAGATAAGAGAACTGAAGAGAAGAGATTGAGGGGTGGGTGTTAAATACTTGCCTAGGTGTGTTCCAGAAGGGATGGCTCTTCTATTGTCATGGGAGGGAGCAGGAAGGCCACATACTGCAGGTGGGTTCAAGTGTTTGGTGTCAGGACAACTAGAGTTTTGTGAGATAGGTTTCATTTTCTCAAAAATAGTAGGTGAGGTTATCTGAGGAGGGCATGGGGGGACAGGGATAGTTAAAGGTTCATGGAAGACAATGAAATCTAAACCAAGATTGTGAACAGAGACATTTGGTAGGACTTCAGGACAATGCTGGTGGTCATCTGGATTCACAGCAATACCATTCAGCTCTGTTCAGTGACACTGTTTTTTTTTTTTTTTTTTTTAAGATTTTATTTATTTTATTTGAGAGTTAGAGTGAGAGGGAAAGACAGAGAGAAAGGTCTTCTTTCCATTGGTTCACTCCCCAAATGGCTGCAATGGCTGGAGCTCCACTAATCTGGAGCCAGGAGCCAGGAGCTTCTTCCCTGTCTCCCATACGAGTGCAGGGGCCCAAGGATTTGGGCCATCTTCTACTACCTTCCCAGGTCACAGCAGAGAGCTGGACTGGAAGTGGAGCAGCCGGGCCTAGAACCAGTGCCCATGTGGGATGTCGATACTGCAGGTGGAGGATTAACCTACTGTGCCACGGTGCTGGTCCCTGACACTGTCTTTTTAATAGCTGGGCTGGCTGAAAATCTGGGCAGGAGGTTAGGAGGACCCAGCTGAAGGGCTGAGACAGCCACAACTTATCATGGGACCTCACACTGGGCTGGTTCCCAGTTTCCTCAACTTATCAAATGATGACATCAGAGTAGATGAGACTTAAAGTCTCATACCAGCCCCATAGAACCATGAATGTCCCCCACATTCATGGAGAGACCCTTATAGCTCACCCAGAGTTTTCTGCTGATATATTTAGTTTAAACTTCAAGATGAAACAGATCTTCTAAAGATCTGTAGAAAACCACATTTCATTGGAAAGGGAAGAAACTTGCATCACTTATATGGCTGTCCTCAATGGGATTATAATATTTGCAATCTCTATAACTGAATCACAGGATGGCAAACTTTTTGAATAGAACCAGGTAATAAATAGGCTTCTTTGACAGTCTTTTCTGCAGCTATGCCACCAGGCCACTTAAGGCAAAAGCCACCACGGATAATACCAAGTGATGAGCACAGCCCAGTAATACTTTATTTACAAAAACAGGCAGCGGGCACATTGCACAACTTACACTCGGTGGATTATAGAACGCACCAAACACTCTAAGCAAGCAAGTGGAAGTGCGCTGTAAACACACTTGGGACATCTTCCATGGGCACTTTGAGGCCGTGTGAGTTACATGAAAGTATTTCCAAAAGTTTGTCCACAACGAAACTGAAAGAGAAGCTTATTTTTGAAAGCTTGGGTTTGGCAGCCTGGCGTAGTCCTTCTACGCTATGTATTCCCGTGAGCTTTGTGAAGATCCTCACTTGCACACAACAGGGCCCAACACTTTGCAACTGCACATCCAGCTTTGCTGGAGAGACTCGGGCTCCGGGAGGTGGCCGGGCCTCTCAGGCACAAAGCCACACTTCCAAAGCAGCAAAGCCTTCAGCAAGAAACTGCTTGGCTTTTTGAGATCAAATGGGTGTAAAGCACTCTCTTTGTCTTCGGCTCTTTATCCTGAATGCCTTTGAACAGATCTGAGCAGGGCAGGAAGAGAAGGTAGGAGGAAGCATGCCAGGAAGTGGGGTCAGGCTCAGCGGTTGGGGCCCAGCAATCTTGTAGGGGAAGAGGGGAAACCTACAAAGGGCACCCAGCGATGCACACGACGCCTGAGCGCCCGCAGGCTGGGAGGGCCCTGCCAGTCTGAGGCATGGAGACAGGAAAAGTCTGAAGGGTCTGTGCTCGGGTAGCTCCCCTGGGTGGGCTTGGTTTCAAAAGCAAAATAAACTTGGGAGACTTAGAGGAGGAAGGAAAGAAACAAACAAACATGCAGAGCTGCAGGGTAAGTTCTCTCCCAAGCGGCGGTCAGGGCCTGAGTGAGGCCGCCTGATGCCGCCGGCCATCTGTGTCTTGTCCACTGCTCTTCCCGAGGCCCTGGCTGCACCGACGCTGGCTTTGCACCCCCAGCCAGTAATAGAAGGATAAAGAGGCTACAGACCTAGAATGAGGTTACTCGTAAGTAGCAAAACCGGGGCCGGTGCTGTGGCGCAGTGGGTTAATGCCCTGGCCTGAAGTGGTGACATCCCATATGGGCACCGGTTCGAGACCTGGCTGCTTCACTTCTGATCCAGCTCTCTGCTGTGGCCTGGGATAGCAGTGGAAGATGGTCCAAGTCCTTGGGCCTCTGTACCTGCGTGGGAGACCTGGAAGCTCCTGGTTTCAGATCGGCGTAGCTCCAGCCCTTGTGGCCAATTGGGGAGTGAACCATCGGATGGAAGACCTCTCTCTCTCTCTCTCTCTTTCTCTCTCTCTCTCTGCTTCTCCTCTCTCTGTGTAACTCTGACTTTCAAATAAATAAATAAATTTTTCAAAACAGAACAAAAACCAGTTTTCAAACCAGGTCACGTTGAATCTGGGGCGCTGCCTCCTCACCTCTCAGAAGTACCCTGCCCTTCCCAGGGATCAGAGTTGGATAGAACCCCAGAGATGGTTTGATTCAGCTCCTTATTTTTGGATGTGGAAGTGGAAAAGTGAGTGGCTTGCCCAAGGTCATACAGCTGATGGCTGAGAAGCTAACTTGGCCTTGGAACGCTTCCTTCATGTGTCTCCACAAATACCCAACAACTCTTCTGCAAATATCTATCGAAAAGTCGAGGGTGAATGATTAGCCTGGACAGGATGTTTTTCAAGTGCTGCAAGGCGAGACACGGCCTGCCACTGGGGCTCTTCCCGCACAAAGGCAGACGGGCCAAGAGGAATGATTCAGGAGTTGCCTTAAATCATCAGCAACAGGAGATCTGTTTCCAACAGGGACAAGGGCACATTTCAACCGCGGCACAAAAACGACTGTGCTTCTCGAAGCTTAGAACAAAGAAGCCAATGCGGATGGGAAACGGAGGCCACGCAGCCGACTGACATGAGGATGCCCCTAACTGCACATGGCACTGTGACAGAAGAGGACCTCAAGATTCTGGGGGAAGAAAGAACCCAGCTTGGAACAGTGCAATTAACAGCAGCTTTCACCCAAGTTTTTCACAACAAAACACTACGGAGTGGGAACTGGCTCTTCTTCTTCTTCTTCTTTTTTTTAATAAAGCAGAAAGCTAAACTCCTAAAAGCGATTTTCCATATCAGAGACCAGAAAGTATGTTTTGTTTGTTTGTTTTTAATAGCTCTCAGCATGTATAGGCTCTCAGCATTTAAAGGGAACTCTTTTTAAAGTGAGGTGCAGGGGGGGCCAGCGCCGCGGCTCAATAGGCTAATCCTCCACCTTGCGGTGTGGGCACTCCAGGTTCTAGTCCTGGTAGAGGCACCGGATTCTGTCCCAGTTGCCCCTCTTCCAGGCCAGCTGTCTGTTGTGGCCAGGAGTGCAGTGGAGGATGGCCCAAGTACTTGGGCCCTGCACTCGCATGGGAGACCAGGAGAAGCACCTGGCTCCTGCCTTTGGATCAGTGCGGTGCGCTGGCTGCAGCGGCCACTGGGGGGTGAACCAAAGGCAAAGGAAGACCTTTCTCTCTGTCTCTCTCTCTCTCTCACTGTCCACTTTGGTCCCCACAGTCAATGTTACAATCTCAGAGAGAATCCCTGTGCCCTCAGCATCCCTGCCTCTCACCCAGCTCCCCGGCCTCCAGCCCTAATCAAGCACTTTCTGCCTACAGATTCACCCATTTTATATAAATGCAATCATACGGTATTGCAGTCTTTTGTGACTGGCAAGTTTAAGTTATGGTAATAATTTTGGTCAAATAGGGAAAGATGGTTAAGAGGAGAAGTAGTTATTTCTCAATGAGTGCATGCTTTTGTCTTATTGATTAGTTTGCCATTGGACTAGCCAGGCAGCCCTACTGTCTGTAGCTCCTGGGAGCTGTGAACTGTGCTGGAGGCAAGATTCTAGACCTGACTCTCTTACCGAGAGAGAGAGGGTTAGACAAAGAGAGAGAAAAGGATATAGATAGATCTTCTACACGCCGGTTCCCTCCTCATACAGCCACAATAGCACAGGCTCACCCAGGCCTAAGCCAGGAGCCAGAAACTACATCCTGGTCTCTGATATACAATGCTGGCATTGCAAGCAGTGGCTTAACACACAGCGCCACAATGCCGGCCCCTGGAAAGCAATGTTTACCCATAAAGTTCAAATTTATAAGACATTAGTCATTTTTATTCATTTCCTCTGTTTTCCTCCTTTGTCATGTCAACCCCAGCTGGACATAGCTGGAGAAAGACAGACTCACTGGTAATCTCAGTGTAGACACGCGACCATGAACCTCGGGCAGGCACTGAGTGTCCTGGGTGCTCACACTTATTCCCGCACTCACTCTTCTCCCATTCTCCTAGGTCACGATTTCAGATTGCTCCTGTTGCCTCCATCTCCAGCCACTTTCTGATCTCCCTCTCAGCTGATCCCTTCCCTACTATTTCACTGGGAAAACACAAGCCACCCAAAGAGAATTCCCCGCCCTCCCAGGACATCTATACGGGTTCAAGGGTACTTTGAACAGTTTGTAGAAACTGGAATTAAAAGATAAGGTTATTTTGGGGTGAAAGTTTTTGAAATCCATACATCCAAGAGATCATCAATAAGTTCATGGAAAAAATGTATTATGGAAAAAATCTATGCATGAATTTCAAAGTATTTTTTTGCATCAAAATATATTTGTTTAAATTCCATTCCCATGAACTTTTTGTAGTATCCGGTGTAGTCTGTGACTCTATGGCAGTGGCCTTTAGGCTCTATCATGCGCAGCAGAATCATCTGCAGGGCTTGTTAAAGCTGACAATGGGACCCACCCCCAGCACTTCTGAGTCAGTGGCTCTAGGAAGGATGTGCATATGTGCATTCCTAACAATTCCCAGGCCCTTCTGATGCTGTTGGTCTGAAGCCACGCCATTGGAGCTGCTGCGGAGGACGGTGTGGCTCCAGCCCTAGCTAGGGTCAATTTCTCTGCTTGAACGCTTGCTCCTGAGCCCTCCCACTCAGGGACACGGTGATGGCAATTCTCCCCTTTCCCGTTAACCTGTTCACTCACCCTTCTTCCCTGGGTTGTCCTTCCCACAATCCGAGTGATCCAATCAGCCTTGACACCTGAACTGTCCTAGTGAGGGTGACCCGTGATGCTCATCTTGCTATATCTGACAGCCAATTTGTGGATTTCGATCCATTGACCCATCCACAGCCTTTGACGCGGCCACCTCATCCAAACCTCCCTCCTTGCCTCTCCACAAGATGCTTTGTTGATTTTCTTCCCCATCACTGGGCACTTGTTTTTGGATCTTGCTGGTTCTTTTGCATCCACCCATCAGCACACGCCATGACCCACTCCTTGGATACCTTTTATTCTTGTCTATCTGTGCGCACTCTCTTGGTGTTCTCATTCTGTCTCATAGTTTTGAATACCATCCATAAGCTGAGATTTTCCAAATGCTAATCTGCAGCTTAGACCTCTCCTTGAACTCTAGATTTGTGTATCTAATTGTCTGCTTTAATGGACATATAAATAGGACATGTCCAAAACTAGATTACAAACCTTCCCCTGTCCCTCTTAAAAACTCCAACATACTTGTTCCATTCTGTTTTCCTTAATGATTATAAATGACAATTCTAGATAATTCACAATCAAAATATTCTTCCTTCTGTCTCATCCCTTGACTGGGTTATTGTGTGTTTTTATCCTTGTCCCCTGACATTTATTTTTAATGCAGTAGCTGGAGATGAATTTTCAAAATGTGAATGATAGGAGCTGGCATCATGATACTTCAGGTTAAACCATAGCTTGAACATTGACATCCCATACTGGAGTGCCAATTTGAGTCCAGGCTACTCCGCTTCTGGCTAATATGCCTGGGAAGATAATAGAGGATGGCCCAAGTTCTTGGGTCTCTGCCACCTATATGGAAGACCCAGATGGGATTCCAGGTTCCTAGCTTGGATCTGGCCCATCTGAGGTTGTTGTTGCCATTCGAGGAGTGAAGCAGCAGAAGGAAGATCTCTCCTTCTCTCTATGTCTCTCTGTCTCTCTGTCTCTGTTGCTTTACTCTCAAATTATATATACACATATATATATATATATTTTAAAAATAAATATATTTAAAAAAAACGTGAACTACATCCCATGGCTCCACTGTTCATATTATATGTCAGTTCATTTCAACCCTCTGTGTCAACCCTGCAATGGATTTCCTATCACTCTCAGAGTAAAAATCAAATCCCCATTCCTTTGAGTCTATCTGTGGCTCTTCTTCTTCACTCGCTCCCCTCATGGCTCACTGACCTCCTTGCTGTTCCTCAAACAGCAAGTTTGTTGCAAGGTGTTTGAGCAAGGTGTTGCTCCTGCCTCAGGACCTTTGAGCATGCTGTCCTTGTAAAGCTGCCCTACCGTATACTATCGATCTTACCACCACCTTCTTAAGTTCTTTGCTCAACTGTTACCTTTTCAAAAAGATTTTTACTGAATCATGTTTAAAATTACACCCCTCCTTTTCCTAATAATTTTCCAATTTTATTTCCAGAGAACTTTTCACCTTCTAGTGTACAATGTGGATTTCTACTTTATGTTATTTATTACCATGGTCTCCCCCTACATTAGACTGTAAGCATCCTGCGGACAGGCCATACTCCCACTCCCATTTTATTAGTTACTGTATCTGTAGTAGCTACAATAGTCCTGGGCACATAACAGGCATTGGATAGATTTATTTGTTCAATTTTGTTCTGATAAATATCCTTTCAGCCAAAACTAAAACTGTCCATGTTTCTGGAGTACCTGGGCCCAGTACGAAAGACCACGGATACTAGTACACAACAGAGAGTGAAACTGTTCCATTTTTGGTCTAAAATGTAATAGAAGAGGATCTCACTCATCAGCTTTTCTGTGCCTTCCTGCCAGGTACCTTTAACAGTAAGAAGTGTTGGTACTTTTAACTCTCTGCCAAGTCCAACTTGCCTGCGGGTCTGCTTCCAATGTTCTCTCCTACCCTGTTCTTTTCCACCCAGCAGCTGCTGAGTACTGAGTGTGGATGCCAGGCCCTTTATTTTAGTTAATCCTTACAAAGCCTCTGCGAATTAGGGAGCATTATCTCTGTTTCTCAAGTGAGCAGACAGGCGCACAGAGAGGTAAGTGGCTTGCGCAAGGTCACACCGCTAGCAAGAGGTAGAGAGAGAAGTTGCCAGGTTTTAAAACCCATGCTTTATAACCATAGTATGATACTGCTGATGTGCATAATACATTCAGTTTCCTAGCATTTAAATGTTGGCCTTTTACCTTCCCAGCAGTTTTTGAAGATGATACTGGGAACAATTTTATAATACAGTGGATTGCAAACTGCATGTGGGTTGTGGTTCCAGTTACTATTTTTATTATTATCATTATTATTACTTAGACTGACGATTCTTCCACGCCAGTACCGGGTCCTTGACAGAGTGGGAACGCAGTAAATGTTTATAAAATAGACGTCTGTTGAGTTAAACATAGACATACTTATATTGATGTCATTTATATTCAGAACATGTTTATCACTTACAAATTAGGGATTACCTCCAGAAGATTTAAAGAAGTAAACTGGTTGAAAGCAAAGGTTTTTCAGGTGTTAACACAACAGGTAGCTAAGCATATGAGTCTTAAATCCTCATCCAAAGTGATGTCTTAGTGCTTAGGATTTTGGAACCACTCCACCTGGGAAGGATGAAGAAATGATGTTTTTGCCTCCACTTGGTATTGGCTGAATGTATTTACTGGTTGCCAGATCTTACAGAAATCATTTCATATCTGAACAAGCTCTCAGCCTTATTATATATTCAAAGAGACAAATAAATCTCTATGCTGACACATTAGGCCTCTTAGTTGCTTAAAAAAAAACTACGTTATTGCATCTTTTCAATTATTTATTTATTTCTCCTGAGAAGGTGCACATGATGCTGGGGTAGAGAGGATCAGTGTTACTCCGAAGTTTGGGAAAGGTTTTATTAACATTTCTCGAATCATCACCTTTTATAATTCTAAGTTAAATGAGATAATATATGAAAATCCCTTAGCACAGTGGTTGTTACTGAGAAAGCACTCATTAGTATTATTTCACCAAAGTTATTTCACATTCTACATCATTCCTGTTCCAGATGGATTAGACTTCAATTAATCTGCTATCTGAAAATCAGTAACTGTCAAGTATTTGACACTTGGAGAATCCCCAAACCAGCAAGCCTGCAAAAAAGACTGTTTTTTAAGCAGCAATATCCTAAAAGTCCACAAGAGGGCAGTGCCTCTCACAGCAGAAGATATCAGAGAGGTAGGTGGGTGGCAGGGAACTTTTGATTCTGATCTAAGTCAATAATACCATCAATAAGACCCATTTTTAAGATTCTTTGAGTAATACGCTGCATTGTGAGGAAAATAAAACAAGGTAATGCAACAGATAACGACTCATTAAGGGAACCTTAACTGTGTAGAAGATTAACCCAAAGAGGAGAAAAGGTTAGTGCTACTTTTCAAGGAGAAGCAGGGGCCAAACTGGACCATGTCTTGGTCTACCTAGAGAGAGACAGAATGCCTGCATGGCTGGGGCATAGTAAGGAATGAGAAGTACACAGGGAGCATTGTATCTTCCAAGTGACACAATAGGGATTAGCTCACAGGTCTCTCTGACCTCAGCTTTGTGCACTGAATCACTATGCGATTCCAAACTGCAGAAAAAGCCAAAGGGCACTGATCAAGACAATAAAATGGAAAGACTGAAACTAACTTAGGGAATGTATCTCAGTACTTTTCATTAAATAAGATGTCACATGATTTTAGATCTTGAATTTATGAGGAAAAAGCATTGAAATACATCTAAAGTTATTCAAAATGTGTGTTCCAAGACTTCATCTGGAACAAAGCAGATAAGATAAACAGTCTTCTTGATCTATAGCTCTCTATAATAATCACAATTTATTATAACATTCATTATATTATTTTGCTGACCCAAAGATTATTTATCTTAGAAATATTTTCATCAAAAAGCATTACTGGGACAGGAATTTGGTCTACTGGTTAAGATGTTGTTTAGTGCTCCCTAATTCCATACCAAAATGCTTGGGTTTGATACTCAACGCTGGCTCTGGACACCAGCTTCCTGCTAATGAAGATGCTGGGAGGCACTGATGATGACTCAAGTGGCGGTCCCAGCTGCCAATGTGGGAGACCAGGATTGAGCCCCTGGATCCTGGCTTTAGCCTGGCCCAGCCCCAGCCATTGCGGTCATTTGGAGAGTGAGCCAGGGGATAAGAGATCTCTCTATCTTTCTCTCTGTTTCTCTCTGTCTCTTAAATAAATAAATAATTTATAGAAGTATTACTGGGACTGGTGCTATGGTAGTGAGTAAAGCCGAAGCCTGCTGTTCCACCATCCCATATGGGCACGGGTTCAAGTCCTGGCCACTCCACTTCCAATCCAGCTCTCTACAATGGCCTGGGAAAGCAGCAGAAGATGGCGCAAGTCCTTGGGCCCCTGAACCCATGTAGGAGACCTGGAAGAAACTCTTTGCTCCTGGCTTTGTTTCAGCCCAGCTCTGGCTGTTACAGACATTTGGGGAGTGAACTTCAGATGGAAGACAGTTCTTTCTCTCCCTCTCTGCCTCTTAGTAACTCTGCCTTTCAAATAATAAATAAATAAATAAATCTTTAAAAAAAAAACACAAATTTTTTAAAATCTTAAAAAATAAGTATTATTACATTTTAAGGGAAATATACCCTAATATTTATATGGTAGGATTTCAACACATAATTCATATTAATAAAAATCATAAAATAGCATAAATGTCTAACAATAGGGAATTATTTGAAAATATTATCATGCTTCTAAGTTAGTAAAATGTTGCTTCCAAAGAATATTTAATGCTCTATTAAATGCTAA
Organism: Sylvilagus floridanus; assembly: GCA_949820135.1. Lineage (NCBI taxonomy): Eukaryota > Metazoa > Chordata > Mammalia > Lagomorpha > Leporidae > Sylvilagus > Sylvilagus floridanus. The sequence continues at coordinate 167,280,141 of OX463244.1, forward strand.
TATGTACACAACAAGCAGCAAAATAAAAATCATATTTAAAGGTTGGTGTTTGGTGGAGCAGTTGAGATTGCTGCCTGGGATGCTTGCATTCTGAGTTTGAGATTGGGCTCCAGTTCTAAATCCAGCTGCCTGCTGGTGTGCACCCTGGGAGACAGCAGATGATTGCTCAAGTGCTTGGGTCCCTGCTGCCTATGTGGGAGACCTGGTTTGCATTGTGGGCTCCTGACTTCAGCCCCGCCGAACGTGAGCTTATTGCAGGATTTGGGTATTGAACCAGTGAATGGAACATCTCTCTCTCTCTCTCTCTCTCTCTCTCTCCCTCCCTCTCCTTCTCCCTCTCTCTCTCCCTCTCCCTTTCTCCCTGTCTATTCTTGCCTTTCTCTACTTTTCAAATAAAATGAAAATAAATTCAAAAAATCATGTATAAAAGGGAGCCCACTTTCTAAAAACTATACATGCATAAGCAAAATATTAAACAGCCAAATGATTTGAGAATGAATGGATTTTCTTCACAATGCTTTTTAAAGTTATACCTTTTTTTTCCAAAATTTGCACTTATTTTATAATCACAAAAGTGATTTACTTAACAAAATTACTTCACAAAATTTACTTAACAAAAGTAAATTTTGGGCATGGTGGTTGGGACACCTGCATTGTATAATGGAGTGCCTGGTTTGAGTCCTGGTTGAGTTCTAGATTCCAGCTTCCTGCCAATGTGGACTAAGAGTCGGAGCAGTTAACTGGGAGCAATATGGCTCCAACCCTCCCTGGTTGAGAGGAGACAGAAGAAAGATGAGAGTGGGCAGAATCCTGAGAGCCTCTGATGATAATTTCAGACCCGGAAAGGAGTGAATTGAGGGAAGTGAAGAGGTGACCTTGGAGAAAGTGAAGAAAAACACCTTAGAAAATAGTAGCTATTGTGCATGACCACAAGACCTTGCCAATGCCACGGGTCTGATGCAAACTGGGGAAAGAGCTGAAGCCCACAGCCACAGAAACTACTGCAGTGGGGGTGGGTACCTGGGCTTGGACACCTAATGGGATTTAGTACAGGGCGCCAAGCCCAGGTCTCCAGCTGCCCAGGTTGTACTGGTGCTAGCCCATTTGCATCTTCTTGCCTTAGGAAAGAACGTGGAAGCCAACGCCCAGCCCGCAGAATGTCCTTAGAGAGGAAGATAAGGGACTTAGAAATGACTTTGAGGACCAGATCCAGCAAAATTCATCTATGCTCCCTAGAGTATGAGGAAGGCCTGGACTTGCCCAGAGGGGACTTCCCCCTGGACAATTTAAAGGCTGCACCTCTGCAGAGAGGCAGGAGAGGGGATAGAGAAGAAAATGAAGTTTCCTCTGAGTGCTTCATTTAATAAAACGAGAGTAAACAAGATGATGAAAGAATAGAATGAAATAAAAAAGGAGTGGGCAAAAATAAGGAAACTAATTGAGAATCAAAATGCCACAATGATGGGAATAAAGATATCGCAGCAGTAAGGAACCTAACACTAAAACAATGAGGAGAAGGAAGCCTCACGTCCCAGCCAAGGGAGGGGGGAAGTGGCCGAGATGACAGAGTCTGATCAGTGGGCAGAGAACAAAGATACCAGAACAGAGGGTAACTGGTCTTCTAGAGATGAGAAATAAAATAGAAACGGGATGTAAAGGCAGGAACATTGGACATTTTTTGTCCCCTGAAATAAAAGACGACTTGAAGCTACAGATCAAAGGGACACACAATGCTCTAGGAAAAAAGCTGACAAGGTATGGTCAGGCTCCTGAATCTCTTCTTGTGCCCATCTGTGTCCTCCCCGTTGAAATTTAGTTTCTGAAAAGAGCTGTGCTAAGTCAGGTCAGCCCGAACCCTCCATCTTGCACACCTGACACCCCCAGTGTCGGGTCAGGCTTCTGCACCACCTCGTGGGATGTCCGGCCATCCTGGGCTGCCTGCACCAAGAATCCCCGTAGCTGGGCTGGGCCACAATCTCCCCGTCCCCCGATGCTTCCTCTTAGCTATTTTCCATCCATGACCCCCTCTCAGTGCCTTGGCTGGATCTGCCACCTGCCCGTGCTGTGTTGGAAGCCGACTCAATCGGTTTCCTTCTGTGTTAAGTCCCATTGCTGTGGGCCCCTTACCTGTTGCAGTGGTCCTGAATCAAGTCTGCCTCCCTGAGCTTTCACAAGCAGCACTGAATGATGTTTTCCTTGACATTGCTAGCCACATCCTAGGTCCTTTATCAGCGTCAGTGACAAGGAAGTTCTTTCTTAGTCAACTAGGCAGAAAGTCCCCTCTAAGGACAATAGTTTTGGCCAGCATAAGACTTTTCCTGAATCGGCAACCAACCCCCAAAGTAATGAGGCAATCATCTACAAAGTCCTGAAGAAGAGCGAGTGGACCCAGCCAGCGCCACTGAGATATCAAGGAGGCGCGTTCTCAAGAATGACGCACTCCGAGGTTAAAGCCGCCCAGAGTGACTCGTGCCAAAACCAACAAACGCCACTGGCGAATGAAATGCAGTCCGGCCTGGGACGAGAACAGAGAGGGTGTGGGGCAAGGGCTGCTGGTGAGCCCTGGGTGTTTACCTGCAGATGATGACTAAGCAGCGGGTCCAATGTCAATGTCAATGTTACAGACCCTGACAAAGTAATAGCAATAAAAGTAACAGAAGCTGGATGATGACGTCGGCGATGGGGCAGGAACGAGGTCCTTTGGCGATGGGGCAGGAACGAGGTCCTTTAGAAACTGTGGTGGTCAATTAACACTGCTTCAGGGTGAAATACTGGATAAGAAAGTATGACCTAATCTAGAGTAATTTTTTGATTTTATAGGAATTTTTTGAAATCCAACATCCCTTGGGTTAAAAACAACCCATTTAACCAATATTCAGCAATTTCTTCAATTGTTCTTCAGTGCTTTTCCAATAAATTCAAATAAAATTAAATTTAACCATTATTTTAAAAGTAGTATTTATAGTGTAATCCCGTGTTTATAAAATTATTTCTATTTACCCATTCTTCATTTCTTTGTTTTTTTTCCCTATTTTGTACATATACATGGAGAAATAATCTAGAAAGAATATACCTCAAGTTTGATTGCTTGTTATTTCTGGAGTATAGATGTTTGGGTTATTTTTGTTTTATTTCTTACATTTTTCCATTTTACTTTAACAGCAAACGCTACATTTTAGCACATATACTATTTTTTTTTTGACAGGCAGAGTGGACAAGGAGAGAGAGAGACAGAGAGAAAGGTCTTCCTTTGCCGTTGGTTCACCCTCCAGTGGCCGCTGTGGCCAGCACGCTGCAGCCGGCGCACCACACTGATCCGAAGGCAGGAGCCAGGTGCTTCTCCTGGTCTCCCATGGGGTGCAGGGCCTAAGCACTTGGGCCATCCTCCACTGCACTCCCTGGCCACAGCAGAGAGCTGGCCTGGAAGAGGGGCAACTGGGACAGAATCCGGTGCCCCGACCGGGACTAGAACCCGGTGTGCCGGCGCCGCAAGGCGGAGGATTAGCCTATTGAGCCGCAGCACCGGCCAACATAAACTATTAAATAATATGATTTATTATTTGTATTTTATAAAAGGAACAGTGTAAAAATAAGAAGAGGAAATAATTTCTTAACATAGTAGCACTGGTGTTGCTGTGTAGACTGCACTGGTGAACAGGTGTCCTTGGCCACGCAGGCACAGTGCATGGCAGTGACCTTGTCCCATAAAAGGACGTGGAAGCATCACAATATTGACACATTGCTTCGTGTACAATGCGCTGATCCAACTACCTCTCCAAAAGTACGAGATGTCGCCTTTTTGCCAAGGAATGTGGTCAAAGTAACAGAAATATATAACAAGAATGGGGGAGGCATTAAAGTTTTAATGATTTACTAAAGTGACTTCTGGACAACAGGGCAGAAGTTCCCACCAGCTTACTGAATTGGAGATAGATAATTTAAATGATTTCTGAGTAAGGGTAAGGACATCAGCTTCTGTGTCTTATTACTATTTTATCCTCTTTGACAAGTACTGTGGGCAAACAGACTCTTGAGCAGACAGCAATGAAGTGTAAAAACTTTGATTTTTGATGTGTGTATTTATGATTTATACAAGAGTAATTTTGTTTCTTGTTTGGCTTTTTCCTGAATGGTTTTCTCCTTAAACTCTTTCTTTCTTTCTTTCTTTTTTTGTTACAACTAATGAGTTTGAGGATAAAAAAATGAAACAATACTAATTAATTTCTTATAAATAGGTTAGCATTTTCCCTCTTTTGGTGAAACATTTAATATATTTGAGCATCCAAAAATTAAACAATGGTATTTAACTTCTCACAAATGGGTAGGATTTACTCAGATTGAGAAGTTAAATTAAAAAAAAAAATGTAACCCTGAAAATCAGAACTTTATATTTTGGAAACACAGAAAGTAATAGATGGTTCTATTAAAAATAGCAAATGTGTACAACTGTACTTCTAAGGCAAGATTGTATGTTTCCTTTTTATGATTTGTCTTGCATCATGTCTTTGAAAAGCAAACAGGCCATTAAAAGCATGTTAAATTCTTAACCAGCTGTATTACTGGATGGGGTACAGTTTTATTAAACTTTAAACACATCTTAATGAGCTTCAGGTATAGTTTGTGCTGCAAAACGACCATGGATTTCTCACTCCCTGACTCACTTTACAAATGAAATACCAGTGTCAGGTCAGAGATGCGCTGGAAATCCCATTTAATTATTGAAATATTAAGACTGTAAAGGGATCTATGCTGCCATTTAATCAAGGCAGGCTGCAATCTTGGATGCTAACATTATGAGCACTATCTATATGCTATTACTCAGGCTGCCTCGAAATCAGATACTGGCCAGCCCTTCCAGCTGGGGCTTACTCGAAGCATTGCTAGCATCCATGTAATTCTTGTAAGGGTCTGAGAAGGTGCTCAAAGTGGCAGCAAATGAGGGCCAGTTCCCCAGGCTGTGGAGAATGAAGCCAGATGGCATGCTGGGAACTGCACAGCACTGGGCGTTAGCAGTCGTGAATTCGCCTCACTTCTGTCCCCTGTCGGCCACAGGCTCTGGGGCAAGTCCCTTTACCCTTAGGATCTCTCGTAAAACAGAGAGGCTTCACTCATTTATATTTCTTTCTTCCTCGAACATGCTTTGGTAATGAAAAGCGTGAGTTTTCATAGAATCATGTGCAGACATAGATAGGATTCTCCATGTCCAGTGACCTCTGACAGGTTCACGTATGATTCAAGAGTGTAGGTAGGCTTGCCCCTTTCCATAATACCGTCCTCCTTGCGAGCTCCAGCCTAAGAGACTTGTCTTGGAGAGAGATATCCATGCTGGCTCTAGGCATCCAAAGGCAACCTGTCCCTGTATCCTCAGAGTACATTTTGTATTGGAGGCTTTAGTTGTTGACCTTGTATGGGGTGTGATCTGTGGCAGTGAAAATAGTCTGTCTACCAAGAGGCTATTCAGTGCTAGGTTCCAAAGGCTATTCCTTCTTGGTTTTATTCTTACAAAAATAAAGTCATCGTTTTTACAGAACTAGGCATTTTATACCTGAACTTATAAGCGTGTGGCTGAAGATAACACCAAACAAATCAGAACCCATTCTTTCTTCCCTAATCCACCTCCCAGAATGCACTACTCTGGAAAAGGCCTGGTGGGAAAGAGCTTGCTGAAGCTGGTTCCTTGCAAGAACGTCCACTCCTGAGCCGGCGAAGCGTGAAAAGCAATGGTCGCGGGAACACATGCTGTGGTGCAAGGCCACCCTGCCGCCCACGTGGGAGCCCTGGATCGAGCTTCTCCCGGCCTGCCCTGCACTGCTGTGGCCATGTGGGGAGTGAACCAGTGGAAGGAAGATCCCTCTCTCCACCTCTGTAATTCTGCCTTTCAAACAAATAAATAGATAGGTAAACACATAAGTCCTTTTTTTTTTTTAAACAGCAGTATGAATTTGGGCAGAACAGAATACTTTTATTATTATTGGCCTGTCAGAGGTTCTCATCATAAGAGAAGTTATCCAATAGGGCCCTGTTTGAATTCCTAGAAGCTCCTAACATCATCATAAATACTAAGAATGTAATAGTTTTCCTAGCCTCCAAGTATACCTGGGATATTAGGTACAGCCCGATTTCTCAACCAAAGGTTTGTGTGTCTCAGCATATAACATGGGTGCAGTGACAGCACTACATTTTTCCTTGAGAAATATCAGGGTATTTCAAAAGATTATTGAAAAATTGAGTTGAAAAATAAATTTATTTTGGTGCAAAAAATTTGATATCCAGGAATATGCAATATCATCAAAAATTTCATGAAAATGCATATTATGAAAAATCTATGTGTGGATTTCAAAACTTTTTGCACAAAATAAACCTACCTTTTAATCCCATTTTTCATGAACTCTTTGGTGTACCCTCATACTTGTAAGCTAATTTGTTGGACAGGGTGTAGGGAACTTTGTTTTGCAATGTTAAAGTTAAATGGGAAAATATTTATCATGTATTAAATGGTATGGAGAAAAGAATAAGGATCCTAAATTGTATTTTAGCTCAAGATACCAGAGTGAGGATATATATTCAAACACATCTAAATGATTATAGGGTACCAATGTTCAAAGCATAGCTAATAAAAATAAGGGGTTGGCTTAGCAGGTAAGACACCAGTTGGATGTCCATGTCTCACATCAGATTACCTGGGTTCATGTCCCAGTTTCCCTCTGACTCCAGCTTCCTGCTAACGCACACCCTGGGAAGCAATGGTCATGGCTCAAGTGAGCTGCTTCTGGCCACCCACATAGGAGACCAGAATTGAGCTCGTGGATCCCAGCTTCTGCACCAGCCCTGTCACTACTGTTGCAGGCACTGAGAAGTGAAGTAGAGAATGGGATCTCTGTCTCTCTAGTTTTCTCTGTCTCTTTATCAGTAAAATATATAATTAAATTTTAAGAAGGGGCTGGTGCTGTGATGTAGTGTGGCACTGCCTGCATCCCAAATGGGTGTCGGTTCATGTCCCGGATGCTCCTCTTCTGATCCAGCTCTGTGTTAAAGGCCTGGGAAACCAGTGGAAGATGGCCCAAGTCCTTGGGCTCCTGCACTCGCATGGGAGACCTAGAAGAAGCTCTTGGTTACTGGCTTCGGATTGGCCCAACTCTGGCCATTGCAGTCACTTGAAGAGCGAACCAGTGGATGGAAGACATTCTTTCTATCTCTTCCCCTCTCTCTGTAGCTCTACCTCTCAAATAAATAAATAAATAATCTTTTAAAAATCTTTAAAAAAACACATCTACATTTATATTTGCAATGCTTGGAGAAAATTTTCTCCCCGTGACATCTTGTTCACAGACATCAGGTGAGTGAAGTACTCGAATTGGAAGCATTTGATATTAGCACCTCCCAGCCAGGCTCAAAGTCAGTGAGGACTGCAGATTCTTTCCCGATGCTAGAATCTCTGGATCACGTGTGTGCACAAGAGCCACTGGCCCAATGTTGCTCTCCCCCGCCACTGCCCCCAGTACTGCCGAGAAGATGCGTCCTGTCTCAGCCAGTTGCTATGCGCGTGCACGAAGGCTTCTGCAGCTCCTGCCCAGACCCCAGGTGGCACCTGCCCATTCTCAGCCAGACAGCGGGCACTGTTGTGCAGAAGTTAGGGCGAGAGGAATGTGCCTCCTCTACTTGCACTGGTCCACGGCAACCACTAGCAATCACTAGCCTCCAGGGCTCCAGTTCAGACTCTCACCACGCTCTCCCTCAGGCTACATCACCAGGGGTTGCTGCAGTCTCGTCTTGTGTCCGTCTCCAAGCTGCCGCCCTTTTTGGCTCTTGGCTGCTGCAAATTGTGTGTTATGTCCATGTTTGTGCTGTGTGTCTGCACCCTCCACACAGGTCCATGGCATTTCTCCTCCTCTTGTAGGATTTCCAGTGCGGGTTTCTCTCCAATTCTCCCGAGAGTGCACTTCCTACTCTTTCTTTCGTCCTTCCTTCCTTCCCTCCCACCCTCCCTCTGTCCCTCCTCTTTCTTTCCCTTTCTTTCTTTTTCTCTCTCTTTCCACTATTTATCCCTAGCCTAGTGCAGTATGTCATTCCCCAATCCGCCATCTTGGGATCTTGCTACCATGTGCATGTTTAACCACATCCCCAGGTGATCTGCATTCACCTGGATGGTTACAGACACTGCCTTGGAAGAGTGAGAGAGCAGATGGGAGACATGAAGGCTATAGCAGTGACTCTCACTGACCGTGATTTTTGCTGGGTCTTTTCTGTTTCCTTCTTTGGACTTTGATGAACTGATAGGGAGGAAATCAACAAAATACAGTAGCTTGGTGTATAGCTGAGTCGCCTGAGGATTTACAAACAGGATGTGGAACACCGGGCATGTCCTTCAAGATTCCAATTCAACCAGCCAAGAGCAACTCCCCATAGCCCTCTTTCTGCATTTTGAAAATGTTTGCCAGGTGAGAACCACTGGTCCATGTAACCTCCATATTCCTTCTCACATCTAAAATCTACAAGTTAGGCAAATTCAATTCATTTACACAAAAATTTTGACTGGAAAGTTAGGAGTTATGTTCATGTCACCAACAAAGGCCATTCTACTAGTTGTAAAAATGTGTTGAATGAAGCTACTTAGAAAACTTAAAAAGTCAGTCTTCAATGTGCTGCTCTCAACTTCAGCTGCTGCCTGTTGGATGGCCTCCCTTAATGGCCAAAAGGAACATCACACAGAAGTCTGAGCTATGAAGAACCACTGGTGCTCTCTCGAAAACTCAAGTTTGTTAGAGCAAGTCAGCCCTTTGACCTTTTCCAAATAATCAAACATTTCTCATTTAAGGGGTAACATCATTAATAATGCACTCATGTACCACTGATAATCCAATGTTATTTGCACTCTGCATGGATATATTTTCATTAAGATTGATTTTCCTTCCAAATAGGCAGGAGTCTAGTTCGTTTTTATCATCACAAGAGGGGTATGTGTGTTAAGGTGGGCTAACAGAATCTATAATGATGGAACATGGAAGATATGTAGAAAAATCAAAGTGATCAGAATTATAGAGTACAGTATAGAAAGGATTCCAAGTACACATACTCATCCTCTCACTAATTCATACTTTCTTTGATAAAATATATAAAGTATATAAAATATATTATGGCATTTGACTAATTTCCTTCTTCAGAATGGACAGAAACAAGCATAAAACATATGATATAGGAACTGGAAAACAAATGGGAAATAATGGAGAACTGTTAAAATTGGTAGATTTGCCAAGAGAGCTTGTATAATGTATAAAGAATCAGGCAGATTTCAGTATATTTGTGAAGTGTGAGACTCTCTTGCCTAAAGACAGGAGGATAAAATAGTTGGCCTTAAAAGCTTTGTCAGCATGTCCAGGAAAAACCCATTTTTTCTTCTTGAATAGACAGCATGATATTGTAATTTTACAAAAGGATGACTTTTTTATTTCAAAAGAACCCCAGAGTTATGAAAAAGGGAGAATATTATATCAAAACCCTCTATTTAAGTTGCAACATTTGAGAAAACAGGCTTAAAGAATCAGTAATCTCTTGTATGGAGATTGTCTTTTTTCTCGTCTGTAACTGCCTCCAGATTTTCAACTTCCTGTGGGTTGGAACCTTGTCTCCAGCTGCCTGAATTCCAGCAACCAGCGCAGCACCCGAGGTAGCAGGTGCTCAGCAATGAATAGGCACCACCCATCCCTTACGTTCACATTTAATTTTCAGCTGTCACAGAACATAGCTCTATTGGTGTCTTGATTCCATTCACAGAGAAGTACAAATAGTCATAATTGGAAAAAGGAACATGTGCACTCACCCAAGAGAAAACCAAAAGCATCTCATATTGCAAACCATCTAGAAAGTTCCTAAGAGAGAAGGGACCCCTGTGGACCCAGGATGGTCATTCTCAGGAGTTCTCCCATCAAGGACCAGGAAGAGCTCTTCTGATTGTTTAAATCAATTCAGCACTTCGTAGTTCATGCCTGCATTGCCCTGTGAGTCAGGGTGTAACCACAGTGTACTGAGGACGCTGCTGCTTCTCACCTATGACTCTCCCTTACTCACCTTAGGGGATTCTGGTATTTGAGGTTCTTAATCTGCGGTCCACAGGCCGTGATCCCCAAAGGTCCAAGGTTAAAGTTCTATTTCAGTTTGATTAGTATCCTTTGTCTTCCCGTGAGTTTCATTTCATACACTGAAAAGTATTACACTGAGAGGTAGTTCACAGATTTACTAGGTGATCAAAGGGGTCCACGGCACAAAAATGCTTTACAAGCACCAGGCTGTCTTGGCTGAAAGATGATTATTTATTATCTCCCTCTCCCAAACCCTTGAACTAATTTCTGTTGCCCCACGGATCTTGTTTTCTTCCTGGAAGACTGACCATTAAGCCAGATTTCCTGGTATTGACTAGGTCTCAGTTGCCTCCATGATCAATGTTTCTGTGATCATACTGCTGAGTTATCTTACATCCTTAGAGGGAAAATGATTTTGCATTACACTGACCATTGAAGTCAGAAGGTCTTCACACTTTCTAACTCACACGTCAATGCTCTATGTGATGGGACGTGGCAGTAAGGTCTCCGGGAGGTAGTTAGGTTTCCATTAGGTCATAAGAATGGGATCTTTCTGATGGGATTAGTGCTCATGTAAGAAGAGTACGATGGAGAGATTTCTTCCCTCCCCACCCATGCGTACGCACAAGGACAGGCCATTGCCAGGTGAGGACGTATGGCATCTGCACACCACAGAATGAATCCTGATCTAACAGTGACTCCGCCAGCACACTGCTTTTGGCCCTTTCAGCCTCCAAAACCGAAGCAATAAATGCCTGTTGTTTAAGCCACCCAGTCTACGGTATTTTGTCGCAGCACGCAAAACAGACCAAGACACGCCTCTTCCCAGTCCTAAGCTTTCATCGACAATACAGAAAGCAATAATGCCATATTTTTATTACAGAATAATAGCTTTCTAAAGAAAGCATTGTGGTTTTTTTTTTTTTTTTGACAGGAAGAGTGGACAGTGAGAGAAAGAGAGAGAGAAAGGTCTTCCTTTTCCGTTGGTTCACTCTCCAATGGCCGCCGCGGCCAGCGCACCGCGCCAATACAAAGCCAGGAGCCAGGTGCTTCTCCTGGTCTCCCATGGGGTGCAGGGCCCAAGGACCTGGGCATCCTCCACTGCACTCCCGGGCCACAGCAGAGAGCAAGACTGGAAGAGGGGCAACCAGGACAGAATCCAGCGCCCCGACCAGGACTAGAACCCGGGGTGCCGGTGCCACAGGTGGAGGATTAGCCTATTGAGCTGCAGTGCCAGCCAAAAGCATTGTATTTTTAGTACTATTTTTTCAGTTTGGTTCAAGAAGACACCCACAGATACAAAGAAAGAAATTCCACCTATGTCCATCTTTTCAACCTGTCACTCTCATGAGCAAAGAGGTCAGGGAGAAATCTTGTGCACATAGCTCGATGCTTTTTTAAAAAACATTTGCGGGGCACACACACACGCACACACAGAGAAAGCTAGTTCCCACCCACTGGTCCACTCCTCAAATGCCCACAATGGCTGGGGGCTGATGCTGGGAGCTAGGAACTCAATCCAGGTCTCCCATGTGGGTGGCGGGAACACAATTGCTTGAAACATCACCCTTGCCTCCTAGGGGCTGCACTGGCAGAAAGCTGGAGGGGGTAGCCAGTGTCAGGAACTGGACCCAGGTGTCCTGATGTGGGATCTGGATGTCTTAATGGGCATCATAACAGAGTCAACCCCTAGGCTACTTGTTAAAAGGCTACGGTTTAATATTTCAGCCTCAATTATCAGACTCCTTTTTTCCAAACATCTCAAAAATCTGCAGTTGCATGAACAGTTAGAACACTTGTAGATATGATTGAAGAATATTGATCCATTCTAAAACAGGGTGCTCGATTCAAATTCAATCCATTTCAACAGAAGCTCTGTATATTCATGAAGAAAATTGGTTTCAAAGCCTAATACCATGGCGTGTCTAGAAGAAATAGAAATACTATGCCGAAACAAAATTTTCTCATCACATCTCTCTCTTTCTGTAAAAACCATTCTTTACCTTTATTTCGCTGGTGGGAAAGCATGTTGCAGTGCGAGAGAGTACATTCTACATTTTCACACCACTAGATTGGGTGGGGTTCCAGGAGGAACATAAGCACGGGGTTTAAAATTACTCTGCTCACTTTCAATTTCAATGTGCTTTTTAAATCAAGAAGTTGAAGATCAAAGTTGACAGAAATTGAGGTTGGGTAAATTCCAATAGTAGAAACCAACATTGAAGAGGCAGGTACTGAAGCAACCCTTTCCAGGCCTTACATCTTGTAGAAATTCAGGCTCTTGAGAGCTTCCGGAAAGTCCAGTAGAAGCTGTAGACAATGCAGTGGGCACTGCACAGCCACATTATACAAGTTTCCTCTTCATGGTCTTTCCTTTGCCACTGAATAACTGTGTGGCTCCCCTTAGGTGGTGCCCTGGGTTTTACACGCATTTCCTTTATTCAGATCTAAGCCCTGCACACTTTAAGGGCTGTGGGGACTTAATGAGATTCTCTTCTGCATTAGATCTGGACTGACTGGAAGCAGAAGAACCTAGCAGTTGGACTTTATGTTTGTCAGTGCTTTCATGAGTATTTATTTAATGCTCTCATCTATTCTATGAGTAGCATAGGCCAAGAGTGGTTTTCTCCAGGGAGAACAAAAATCAGTCACATGACAGGGAAATTTCTGTTTCCTAGTAAGTGAAATGACAGTCGGCCTCATGTGCTGATACCCTGAGAATGCTCTTCCAGTCCTCTCCGGTCCGTTTGAGAGAGAGAGATGGAAACTAACCAACCTTCAATGGGAGAAATGTCCCAGCTTTCTTTTGCAATCCTCAAAATGTCCAAGAATCTTTATCAGGAAGCTCTTTTGATTGCCTTTTTAACATTTTCTGGATGGCATGGGGAGTAGGACAATCTGAAGGCAGGACCTGATACTGTGTGGGAGTGAAATAATTCAAATTTAGGCTCCTGGGCTAATTAGATCCAGTGTACTTTCTGTTCATCTGATGAATTCCCATCCTACTTTGGTATGTGTTTAAAAGAAAACACCAGTAGCTAAAGGCCAAGAGGAGAAAGGAACAACATTTGCTCACATAAATTATGAAAATTGTCAAGGATGGAATTTACTGTGTCCTTATCTTGAATTTTCTCTGCATTTACAGTGTCACACAAGCTGCAACTCTGAAACTGTATGGAACAGCGTTGTCATTTGGTAGATGAACACATCAGGGTTCAGGAGCCCTGACCATGAGCCACTGTGGGTTTTAAGAGCATCTTCTAGTCTTTGAAGAACTTCTGACAGTTTAGAAGTCAAGTTTTCACTCAAGTGGCCAGAGCAGAACACACTGCATCCCAGGAGAGTGAAAGGAATGCTGAGTGAAGGCCATGATGTGGAAGAAAAAGGGCAGTGATTGACAGCTCAGTTCCTGACCCCCCCCCCCCCCCCCCCGAGGAAGTGACTGGCAGCTGCAGAGTTTTGACACCAACACTGTGGGCTCTCTCTTCCACAGCCTGCTTCTAAAACATCTATCAATGCCTTGCTTACCACCTGGGAAAAGGCTAACCCTCTCGCGTTACCAGCTGAGAGCTGAACTTGGTTGCAAGTTCCCAAACTAGGTTCTGGGGGATTCCATCCACCTTCTGAGAACATGTGGCAGTTACTTTCTTCTTCTTCTTTTTTTTTTTTTTTAAGATTTTTATTTATTTAGTTGAGAGGCATAGTAATACAGAGAGAGAGAGGTAGAAACAGAGAGAGAGGTCTTCCCTCTGCTGGTTCACTCCCCAAGTGACCGCCATGGCCAGAGTTGGGCCGATCTGAAGTCAGGGGCCAGGAGCTTTTTTCAGATTTTCCATGCCAGTACAGGAGCCCAAGCACTTGGGCCATCCTCAGGCCATCAGCAGGGAGCTGGATGTGAAGTGGATGGGCCAGAGTCTGGTCTCCATATGGGATGCAGGCACACCAGCCCCAGCAGGGGACTTAACCTAGTTTGTCACATTGCAGGCCCCCTGCAGTTCTTTTCTTTAACCCTTTATATTCTGTCTGAGTCAGTCCTCCATTAATACACTTAATACCTGTTTATTCCCACTGCTATTTAAAGAGACTTCTGATAGCTACCCAAGGATGTCTTCACTGGGTTCCTAGCAATGAACAATCCTGCCAAGATGTAAAATTCCCAGGTTGAATCAACTACACTAAAGCAGTGTTTCCACACTATAGGACCCGACCCATCAGTGGGTTGTGAAATCAATTTGATGGGTAGCAAGCAGTACCTTTAAAAAAGTGAAACAGAGTAGGCTGGAAAGCCTCAGAATCCATCGCCTTTATGAAGAGTAAGGATAGTTTGTGAAACTTTTGAGTTGCGGACACACACCTCTTGTATGCTCAGTTGTTATGTAAAATATACATCTTATTGTGGGCTGTGGTCACCGGTCTGAAAGCCAAGGCACCAAGGAGTTGCCAGAAATGCTAAAAGCAGTGACTTGCTGAAGGAAATCAAGCCCTTGTGATTTCTGACTGTCGTCCAGAATGCTGGCTACGAAAAGGGAGGGGATGCGGAGACCCACGAAAAATGGACAAGAGCCCAGTGTGGGGTTTCAAGCCAGAGCTTGCTGGCTAAATGGGAAGACTGGCAACTGGACAAACGAGGGCTTTATTACTGCCGCTTATTAGCTGCATGAAGACTAAGGAATTTTTAAAGAAATCAAGCACGCAGGATTCAAAGCACAAATGAGATCTTCAGGTGTGCAACTTCATACCTGAGAACCATGTCCCGTAAGCCGTGTGGTTGACGACTCACACAAAAGGCTAACCGCTTCGTAAAGGCAAATGAAAGTTCAAGTGAGTTTGAGATACATATTCTACTAGATCAAAACACAAAAAATTGCCAAGGCCTGGTTATTCTAGCCTACAAAACTGGCATTTTTAAATGAAGGTTCTGCCTTCAAGGAAACAGTACCCGTATTTTTCTTCTGGCAAACAGTCAAGTGTGTCAGTGTATATCTAGCAGTCTTTTCTTTTTGAGGGAGGAGACTTAGGATTACAATACAAGTTGCCTTTCAGAAATGAAGTGAAAGTTAAAATATTGCTTGGCTTTTTATTACAGCTGCTACTTAAAGAAAACCTAATTATCTTGAGGAATTTGTTTCTTGGTTAGTGGGTAGTAATTACAGCCTAGGCTGCAATTTCTTTCATGAAATCCCTCTAAATTATTTTAAATACTCTGAGACTGAAGTCAATTTCCCTACTTACTGACAGGACAAAAATTCATTTTTTTCCTCTAAAAAACAACATATCTATGTATTTCTGTGTGTGTGTGAAAGAGAGTATACATATATACAGACACACATATGAATGCTTCAAAAAGTCTGTGGAAAAGTAGAATTAAAAAGAAGTTTGTTTTGGAGTGAAAAGTTTTGAAGTCCATGCACCTCTTTCATGCAAAGCATTTTGCATGAATGTTTGAAGATCCCATGTATGTATGATTTCAAGGTATTTTTTGGGGGGAGGGGAACCAAAATAAACATATCTTTTAATTCCAGTTTTTCATGAACTTCCTGAAGTCCCCTCATAGATCAAAAACCCGGCGTATTGGGCTGTTCCCTATCAAGCCGACCAATCCAGACTCTCTCATTCCTGTAGATTCCCTACCCACAGCAAAGACCTCCAGCGTCTTTCATAAATGAGGTTCTGATTGCCAAGGGGATGCCTCACTTCTGCCTTCCGGCTTTCACCCGAGGCAGACACCGTGGCTCTCTGGCTGCCACGACCCAGGCGGAAGACATGAGCTACTCTGAGCTATATTTTTGTTCCCTCAGCCACCCAGAAGCATTTCTGCCCGACAATAAAGTTTTCCATAGTGTCTGAACTGAAAAAATAATGAGCCAAGAAAAACTCCGAGACACTGGCAAGAAAGGAAACTACTTGGTGCTTAGAGTTCTTTCTAGATACGAAGGGGGGAATCTTCTAGAAGGTTCCCAAAGTTACTTTGGTTCAATGCAGCACACGTGTTTCTCCTGGGCCAGGTAAGTCAGGGGTCTGCTTGCCAAGTTCTGCCGGCAACTGTATGAAGCCGAGCCTCTGTGGGCCCCTCGGAAGCATCTGAATTTGACGTAAGAAGCATCTTGTCACGAAATGCTTTTTTTTTTTTTTTGACAGGCAGAGTGGACAGTGAGAGAGAGAGAGACAGACAGAAAGGTCTTCCTTTTGCCGTTGGTTCACCCTCCAATGGCCGCCGTGGACGGCGCGCTGCGGCCGGCGCACCGTGCTCCTCCGATGGCAGGAGCCAGGAGCCAGGTGCTTTTCCTGGTCTCCCCATGGGGTGCAGGGCCCAAGCACTTGGGCCATCCTCCACTGCACTCCCTGGCCACAGCAGAGAGCTGGCCTGGAAGAGGGGCAACCGGGACAGAATCCGGTGCTCCAACCGGGACTAGAACCCGGTGTGCCGGCGCCGCAAGGCGGAGGATTAGCCTGTTGAGCCACGGCGCCGGCCTGAAATGCTCTTTCAAGTCAGCGCCTCATACTTGGCTGCATCCCTGCAAGCTTCAAACATGGTTCTCAGGGTTTGGAAACAAAAAGATAACACATCTCAGTCCCTCCTTAGATACATAAGAACTTTAGTCATGAAAGTTCTGATTTTCTGACAACTCAATTCAGTCTCTGCTGCAAGAGGCACAATGAAGTGACTGAAATACTCCAGCTAATTAGCAGTTGGGAAAACAGTCTTTCTGAGAGGAGGAGCCTGTTCTTCCCGGCATGTGTTGATCCCAAGCTGACAGAGTTGCAGTCATGACGAACCAGAAAGCTTTTTACTCTGAGACCCAAAGCGGTCGGCTAGTCCCACAGGCCACTATGATGCTGTGCTCTGCCAGGCATGACATAAAAGACCCCAAAACGATTCTTGAAGTTTCCATGACTAACCTGAACGTAGGGAGGTGACACGAATTCCTACAAATCTCCACACCAGAGGACAGAGGTTGAAGCAGATCAGCTATAAAGAGAGCCTCATCTTGAGGCCCCAACAGGACTATGTTTAATTAAAATCAAAGACACCAGTTGGACCTCCTCCCCTTATTTTCCACACCTAATGGAATGAGACCTTTACCTAAGACAGACCCACAAAATAGGTGTCTGGGACCACATTTCTAGATAGGAGATTAGAAACCAAGTTGCACATGAACCCAAAGCTCAGGTAAGCTTTGAAAATAAATCCCTATGAAAACCACAGGCCTTTTGAATATTGAGCTCTGCCATTTCCTTTTTTTTTTTTTTTACAGGCAGAGTGGACAGTGAGAGAGAGAGACAGAGAGAAAGGTCTTCCTTTGCCGTTGGTTCACCCTCCAGTGGCCGCCGTGGCCGGCACGCTGCGGCCGGCACAACACACTGATTTGAAGGCAGGAGCCAGGTGCTTCTCCTGGTCTCCCATGTGGGTGCAGGGCCCAAGCACTTGGGCCATCCTCCACTGCACTCCTGGGCCATAGCAGAGAGCTGGCCTGGAAGAGGAGCAGCCCGGACAGAATCCCGCACCCCAACTGGGACTAGAACCCGGTGTGCTGCTGCCACAGGCGGAGAATTAGCCTACTGAGCCACGGCGCCGGCCACCATTTACTTTATTAGTGCAAGTGACACAGGGCTCTGCATAGACCTATCTCAAACAGGAGGTGCAAAGATCTCCTTGCTTTCAAAGCTCCAGCAGCTGCCCACTGGACACACAGGTTACTCTCAGGACTTCTTGCACACGAAAACTCGAGCTGTCTTCGATATTGTCAATAAGAATGCAAATTTGTCTGACAGTTTGGTAACACAAGATCAACATTCCTCATCTGAAACCAAGAAAAGCTTCAAAATCGGAAAATTTTTGGTGCTGACATAACATGTTTGGAAAACCTTACACCTGATCTTATGGGACAGGTCAGGATCAAAAGGCATGTGCACTAATAATAATGTGTAACAATACCTTCAAGTTATATGTACCAGGTCTATGTGAACAAATGGATTTTTAAAAAGGCTTAGCTATTGGCTGACGCTGTGGCTCAATAGGCTAATCCTCCACCTGCGGCGCCAGCATACCAGGTTCTAGTCCCAAATACTTGACCAGTCATTCTCTCTTTCCAGGTACAGTAGCAGGATCTTGGTCTGAAGTGGAATAGCCAGGGTTCAAGCCAGGCACTCTGATACAGGATACGGATGTTCCAAGCTGTGGTATACCCTGCTGGGTCACAATGCCTACCCCATAAACAAATTTTGTGTGTAGACTTGGGTGCCATCTCCAAGATATCTCATTATGTACATACAAATATTCCAAAATCTGAAAAAGTCCAAAATATGGAATAATTCTGGTCTCAAGCATTTCAGATGAAGGATATTCAGCTTATATCTGCCCAGATTCCAAGTTGACAATGCCTTTGTCCCTGTAGTTCTACCTCTTGGAATTTATTCCACAGATACAATTCATTCTTGTAACACACACACACACACACACACACTCACTTATCACACTCTCACTTATTTGCTCACTGTGGCTTCTGAGACATTACAACCTTCTGGAACCAACTGAAATGTCCATTAACAGAAGACTTAGAGGATCAACTTTGGAACATCTAATCATTCCGTGGAATACATGTAGCTATTACAGGAAATTAGAGAGAAATGTAGAGTAGAATAAAATTATATGAAGAAGTATAGGAAGATGTCAAAATATTACTTAGAGGAAAAGTGATATCTGTGTAAAATATTTGTGTATATACAAACGTGTGTATACACATTATATATATATATATATATGAGTATGTATACACACACACACATTACACAATTTCTAAAAGGGAGAAGGGAGAAGAGAAGGGAGGAAATCTTACTAGTGGTCACCTGCAGGAAACAAGGCCTGGGAGGTAGGGAGGGGACTTTCACGTTTCATTTTACATCCTCCTGAACTAGTCAATGTTACTTTCTACTATAAGCATACATCGCTTTTTACTTAAACACTCTTTTAAGAGCTCTGTGGTCATAGTAACTCCACAAATGATGTCTTCCAGCCCCTAAGGGGAAGCAGGGACATACTTAATTCTGACACTTGTCTTTCTGGATGACAGTGAGGCTCTCACCTGGGAGGTAGACATTGACCCTCCCCTAAGCTGGCTCCCGCCCCTAGGCTCTCTGTTCACTGCATCATGGGCACCACCTTACTCCATGCTTGGGGTCATGAGCTATCTTTACTCATGAATGAATCTCTGTTTCTCAGGGCTGTGTTTGGCAAATGTTGGACAACCAACAAATCTTGTAAGTCAAGGAGTCAATGGCCTCCACTCAGCTAGAGTGCTAACAGATTATTAAAGATTAGGGTTAAAACATCAATAAGGGAAGGAGGCATCTTGCTCTGAGGCTATTAGTAAAGTCAGCCATAAACTACAAATTCAGAGTTTAAAGATGAGGCTCCGAACAGCTGGAGGTCCTTGAACCTGCACTCTGGAAGCCATTTTAATCTTTGGCTTTCATTTCCCTAATTCTTGCTAAAAGCCTTCTCCCTCTCTCCTGTTAAAGGACAGCTACTCCCACAACATGCATTTCAGTGGGATTTGAAACTGTGCTTTCTGGAGTCCAACTGTGCCTGCAGAAAATCTGGAAGAAGGATTTTGGCAAAATGCTCATTCAGATTGATTAAATTATTCCCTTTGCAGGATTTGCCGGGTGGGAGGGGAGAAGGAGGACTCAAGAACATACGGTTATAAAGAACTCCCTCATTCTCTGTCCTTGAAAACCAGCAGGATGCAGTAGCTCAGCCTCCAGCAGTTCTGAGCCTTCTAAGTTCTAAGCCAAGCCCAGGGGCTCTCTTTGACCTTTCCTTGAGAGCCAACAACTTTCAGTCCCTTTGAACTCAAGGTGTCCTGCCTTAAAATCCAGCTCCAGAACTTACCAGGTATTAAACCTCAGACAATGCACCTAACCTTTCTCAATCCATTTCCTTAGCAGAGGAATTGATTGTCGACCCACCCATGTGGGGGCTGTTTAGAGTCAAGGAGCGGATGCCTGCCTGCAAGGAGTTTTGTACAGTATACCATTAATGGTAACAGATGCTATGAACAATTCTGTGTTTGTAAGTAATACTTTAAGTATACTTTCACAAAAACAATATCATAATGCTCTGCCCAGGGGATTTTTAGCTGTACACTTGTTCATATCCCTCTGTTTTCTGGTTCTCTTGTTGCTCTATGTCAGAGGTTCTCAGACCACGTAGAAAACCAGAACAGTACAAAACCAGAACAACTTTCACTTTAAAATTTAGTGAACCTTACCAGTTTTTGAAAAATGCCATTTGAAATAATTCTCAGCTGCAAAGTTTTTGTTTCTCATCATGTTTTGCACCTGCCACCGCTCACTGGTCAGTCCCAGAATCAAGTGTAAAGTACTCGCTGATTTCACCCCAAATGCGGTAGGCTACAGAGTTCCCCACAGCATTCTCTGTGGTGCTCTGAGGCAGTGTCCAGCTACTCTGACACCTGGAGGCTCAAAGGTTGAGAGGTGTTGTTAATTGAGCTTGCCCTAGAGTGTGGAGTCACCCAGCCCACTGTCATAATTACACTGAAGTGTCCCTGCTTCCTGGGCTGTGCTCTTGAGAAAGAAGCATAGAAAGAACTGAAAATCAACTAGAAATGTTGTTCTTCTAAGAAAACCCCAGCTCCCTATGGCACTCTACCATTCATTTGTAATGTTACGTACGAGTACCATGGAACATACATGAAAGTACAGAGGACAGAATAACAAAAGCAAGGACATGCCACTTCAGTTGATCCAACCTTGTCATTTTGACATATTGCTGAATTCAGTGTTTATCAATCCTACATACATTTTTATTCTGTTTACTGTAAATGTGTGGTAATCTGTTCTTACCAATTAAACTTTCAACAAAATAAGGCCAGCTTAATTCAGTTCTCTCAAATGAGATTCAGATTCAGCGTATAATTTCCTGAGCCTGGCATGCAGGAACAAGTAAGCCTCAGCCCCATCTATGGAGGATATTTTCCAAGACTCCCAGGATTTGCCTGAAACTGTGAAGACTGAACCCATATCCACTATTTTTCTTCCTATCCATATATATACACTTTTAATGCCTTTTGCATTTTAAACAAGCACTTTCACATGGCAGTCACGTTGACAGTGTGACGCTGGACAGCAAAACCAGTGCAAATTTCTTTTTTCTTCACAATTTCACGGAGAGAAAAATCATTCCTACTGTAGATCTTAGCACAGGCATATGATTGTTTCTTATCTCAAGAACTTTCACCTTTTTTACTGGCACCCTTTACAGATTCTCTTTGGTATACCTGGATCGTCAGCATCATCCTCTTACGCTTTGTTCACATTATTAACTAAAATAAAGCTTCCTTGAATGCAAGCACTGCAATACCACAACAGGTGCTCCAGTAAGCAAGACAGACACAAAGTGACTGATGGGTGGGTTGTGTAAACAGTGTGGACCCGGTGGGCCAAAGAGTGGCTCAGGAAGGACAGAGGGGAATGAAAGATTTCATCACATTGCTTAGAATGCAGCACACTTTGAAACTTATGTTTATTTATGGCATTTTCCATTTAAATGTTCAGACTGGCTTTGAAATGAATCCACGGAAAAGTGAAACTGCAGGCAAGGGAGACTGCTGTATTCCCAAAGGCTTAACTAAAGTTGCCTGTGTCCAGGTTATGGGCAGAGCAGCCAGGCAGATGCTACTGTGATGGCTGTAGCACCAAGGTTAGTTTAGACTCACTGTTCATGACCCTTCCTACTCGGATTCCTTCCCGCCAGGCACTCAGGCTCTCTGATATACGCTTTCTCAGTGTGGCGCATCATTTCCACAAATGCCTGCAATAATTCCTCCCATCCTGCATGTTTTTGGCAATGTGACTTTGCTACTCCATAGTGGACTCCCTCTGAATGGAGCTGACCCTGTGCCTTGCTTAGATCAACAGTGGGTTAACTGACACTGCGTGACTTCTGAGAGCACTTGAAGAGGTCTTGTAGCTCCTGCTTCCACACTGTACTGGAGCAGTCAGACTACCCCTGAGGCGACCATGCTGCGAAGAAGCCCAAGCCAGCCACATGGAGAGACCATGTGAACACAGACAGGTGCCAGGGTGGTCCCTCAGGGAGGCTTGGGTGTTGCAGTTCCAGCAAACATCACCTGAAGCAGAAATGCCACCTAAGTGAGTCAAGTTCACACTGCAGAAGCAACAGAATTAAGAAATCGGTGTTAAAAGCCACCAAGTTTTGGGGTGATTTGCTTCACATTATTGGGTAACTTCAATGCTAGCACATGAGCCGTATGGACACATGGGTCAGCTCCGGCCAGTGTGATGTAACATGAAGAGGATTTCTGGATGAGATGTTTTTGTGCTGTAACAAAGATACACGTGAGGAGGAGAAAGTGCTTCTCAGTGGAACAGCCCTTGACTTGACTGTTGAGGAACAGTTTTATTATTATTATTATTATTTTCTTTTTCTACTTAATACCATTGGTTGAACTCTTTACTTAACACAATTATTCATAAGTGTTTAAATCCAATTGAAAATTCATTCCAGTAAAAAAATAAGAGTGGGAATAAGAAAGGGAGGAGCTGTACAGTTTGGCACACATTTCCACAGACCTACCCCTAAGGGTAAAGCTAAAAACTTGCCATAGGACTCCAAATCCATTAAGCTGAGTGGTATTAATGTCATCTTACATGTTAAAGTGATTATATTAAGTGTGTAATTAATCATATAGATAGGATTAAGTGTCAAAGGGGTCACGTAAATAAGTCTAAGTGTCTTATTAACAATAGATAGAATTAAAAAGGAGAGAATGATCCAACATGGGAAGCAGGCCACACAGCAGACTCATAAAATGACAAATTCCCTAAATAGCACTCTGGCCTCAGAATCAGCTCTTAAGGCATTTGGATCTGGCTGAAAAGCCCATGAGAGCATTTCAGGCATGGAAAACCAAGACACTGGCGAAAAATGACCTACATGAAGGATCTCTGTGAGTGAGATCCCAGTGGAAAGAAATGGCCATCAAAGAAGGAGGTACTTTCCTCTGAAGAGAAGAGGGAACTTCTGCTTTGCTTATGGCCCTGTCTAAATATGGACAGAGTTTGTGGATTCAAAAGTCTTCCATAGGCCTGGCAGCTCATGACAACAGCCTCGGTGATCATTGACATCCCAAGAGTGTCAATTGTCAAGTCAACAACAGGAGTCACTATGCACTTATTTTTCATGTAAGACCTCTGTCCCTAATGAGTTGTACTATAAGAATTAACAGTAAAACTAGTCTTCAAATAGTACTTTATACTTTGTGTGTCTGTGTGGGTGCAAACTGTTGAAATCTTTACTTAGTATAGAATGGTCTTCTGCATATAAAGATAATTAAAAATGAATCTTAATGAAGAATGGGATGGGAGAGAAAATAGGAGGTGGGGTAGGAGTGGGGGTGGGAGGGCGGGTATGGGGGAAGAACTACTCTATTCCTAAAGCCGTACCTATGAAATTTGTATTCATTAAATAAAAGCTTTCCAAAAAAAAAAAAAAAAAAGAAAAAGAAAGTGCTTCTCTTCAGGGCTTTGTATGCCGTACCTATGAGTCCTAGGGTTGTGACACTAAGGGCACTGCCTGGGACAAGTGGCAATATGAGGACAACAGCAGAGCAACAGAATGCAGGGCACCTGCTGACCCTGTGGTGACACTAGGTTAACGGACTCTGCAACCAACCTCCTGCAGAATTCTCACTTTGTGTGACAGCACAGCAACTCACTCTGGGTCTAGAATTCTGCCATTTTCAGTAAAATAACACAAACACTGTTGATTTGACTCCAGGGAGGAGAGGAAACTTCCCTTTAACACTAGCTGCACATTGCTTTCGAATAACACACTGGCTCACAGCCCAGTCATCCAAGGTGCTAAAAGAAACAGGAGAGAGATGTCTTCACTCCAAAATAAGAAGATAGATTACCTGTGAATGCAGTGAAATCTCTCATGGCTTGCTGAAATACCATGTCCAAAAAGTTGTCCCTATGACTCCACCTCAAATTCTTCATATAATCTCAAAAGCTGTCCTACTTTTGAAATCCCACTGCCTTAGTTTTTGAAAACTCAATCCAAATATATAATGTAATTGGTATTTTTCTATAGGAGGTAAAAAAATGGGCATGGTATTGTATGAGGGATCTCTGAAAGCTTGTAGAAAATGAAATTAAAAGCTAAGTTCATTTTGGTGCAAAAGAAAATCCTTACACACAAAAGCTCTTGAACAAATTCACAGAAAATACATACTATGAAAAACTGCACATGGGTTCTTAAATTTTTTGCTCTCAAATAAACTCAGCTTTTGATTCCATTTTCCCACGAGCTTTTTGCACTATCTGCCTTTTACTGAAAGAAGCTGAAGATGTAAGTATCAGAAAGAAATCTGAACATCTATAAGCAAAAGAAAGGTTGTAAAGCCTGCTAATTCACATGCATGGATGATAAGTGCTACCTCTAACCACAAGCACTGGGACTTGGAAGAAGCAGATGTCCACACTTCTTTTGGGGACGTTTTACTGTACAATAATGGAAAACGACTCTATGACAGCAGCCACTTGAATTGAAGTGTGTGCATATGGGGATATTAGCATGCAACTGTCTTACCCGATGTTAAATTGGGTAATTGGATGGTGCACTTTATGGAGACATGGTTTAGTATTTTGATTTAGGAATAAAGATATGTTTTGTTCAGAAGTTGTTTTCCATTTAATATAAACACCATGCCATGGATTTTTAACTACAAATTATATTTCTGTAAGTTTGCTTAGCATGCCAGCACTGAACGACTATTTTGCACTTTTGAATTCAACTGAAATTTGTAGGCTTCTTCATTTTCTTTGGCTTACACAAATTATATGGTGAAAATGGGCAAATCCAACCCCAGTAGTGCTATGAGGCTAGCCCAGAGTTCCTGTGGGCTGGATCCCAGACCTAGGCCAGTGGTGCTTCCCTGGGTCAGCTACTGAGCATCTCTAGCCATCTGCTTCCTTATCTGGAGAAGGATGGGATACACTCAGCATTGCTCAGTAGATCTTTCTTGTTAACGCAATGTTCTATATCTTCATTGTCCAGTGTGGTAGCCATTAGCCCCAAGTGGCTATTGAACACTTGACATATGGCTACCAAAACACTGAATATTTACCATTGCTTAATTTGATCATTTATATTTACTTGTGGCTAGAGGCTCTGGTATGGGACAGCATAGACGGATGATCTCCATGCTTTGTTCCTCCTACTCCCTCAGCATTCACTAAGTTTTGTCTTTCCTATATTCACCCACACAACAACTCTCCTTTGCCTTTTTATTTAATTAGAATTAAAGGTCAGATACACCCCCCATTATCACTGCAGCTTAGATTCAAGAGCTTAGAATGAACCATCGGCATGAACCCACTTCTTGAAACACAGAAAAGAACCAGGTCTTAAGAAGCTCTTTGATCTTCCATTAGAGCCCAGCTGGGAAGTCAGGAGTTAGAAGGAATGAGATCTGATATTTACTGAGTCAAAAGGTAGCATTGTTGTGGCTTCCTATTTAGGATAATGTCAGCTTCAGTTAGAAGCTTTGCCCCTCAAAGCTTCTGATAGTAAGCACAGAAGCACTGGCAAGATGGACAACTTGTTCCCAAACATCATCTATTGTAATTAGATGGCCTGAGCCCTATTAAGTGCCAAGGCATTTGAGTAGGACTTAGGTCTCGGTCTGGACAGAGGAGTTTCTTTCCACTTCTATGAAGAACTCAGGTTTAACAGACGAGCCAGACCAGAAGGTAAACATTTATAACACACTGGGACACATCCTATGATCAACATGGGGACATGCAATAGGCATTTGACAGAGAGATTTAGACGATCCTTGGGGCACTGGCATCCCAAATTGGAGCACCTGGCTTTGAGTCTCAGTTCCACTTCTGATGCCAGCTTCTTGCTAATGAGCACCTGAGGATCCATGCCATCCACGTAGTAGACCTGGGGTGAATCCCGGGCTCCTGGCTTCAGCCTGACCCAACCCTGGCTCTTGTGGGCAGCTGTGGAGTGAACAGTGGGCCGAGAGTCTATCTCTGTCTCTCTGCCTTTGAAATTAAAAATATATGAGCAATATGTCTAAGAATACTGAAGAATGGGCACATCTTCAGCTTCCTTCGTGGAGAGCTGGGGATGATTTCAGGGGGCAGGAATTCCACGAAGGATTCTCAGGGCTCACCTCAATGTCAAGGCAGAGGGCCTGTCTCCTTCAGCAATGTCAGTAGAATAGGGCCATCCACACACTCTGTGATTCAGAGAACAAAGCAAGCAACGAGTGCTGATTTTTACCACATCTCACTAACAAGCCCTTTGCATAGTTAAGCAATTTCTCAAATAGGTAAACCGATTCCAACTCAGGGTTCTGCATCTTTATCAAGGAGAAACTTCTACTTCTGTATAAATGATGAGAAGCTCTTCCCCGCCCCAATCCCTTGAACTCCATCTCTTGGACATAGTACAGGAAATCATAAGGCGTATTTGAGAGCAGACATCTCTTGCAGGTATAGATTGCCAGGTAGGATCCATTAGAAGTGAGGCAAAGACTAAAGAAATGAGCCTGGTGACCTGAAGCATTGACTTTGCAATCAAAAACCAGAGTGACTACACCTTGAATACACACTTCACGCAGGAAAGCCTCACGTGAACCTCGGTGAAACAAGCATTTAGTCTTCAAGTGAAGTTTATTTTCCTGCCTCTCCTCTTGCTACAGTGGAGTTACTGGGAGCAGATGCGATCCACAGTGCTGGCAAGGTGCAGAGCAGTTGCTGCTGCACTGTTAGCATCGCCTGTTTAATTGTGGCACTTAGCTTCCCTCACCCCTGCCATTTAGACATTTACACGCTAAAGAGGATGATGATGCAGACGGGATATTACGGTCCTATAAACAAACACATATTCATTATAGAAACATATAATAAATATTTGCCTTACATGAAAGCCCCAGGCCAGAATAAATGGTGGGGTGCTAGCGAATTTTGCCTTGAGGTCTCTCCCTGTTCTCGCAGCTGTTGATAAACATATAGAGGTGAGTTCCCAGCTCTTTCCCTCTGCCTGAGACACTTGCTCCTGGGCGAAACTGCATATTAGACTTACCTGGGAGCTTTTAAAACCCCGATGCCCAGGTTGGTCCTGCACCAGACCAACAAAGCCAGAAGCTCTGAGGGTGGGACCCCACCTGTGTAGGAGTTCTAAACTCCTCGGATGATTCTAACATCTAGCGAGTTTAAGAACATGTGGCTTAGATTTTGGAGCAGTGGTTCAAGGAGACCCAACAGGCCAGCCCACTGCAAATAGCATTGATTGTTGATGTAGACAGCTAGGGCTTCAGCAGAAGTCAGCTTATGAAGAGCCCTGGCAGCTCTGCCAGCCACGAGCTGGATCACTGGAAACGGAACTGCCCTAAGGGGTTGAAGGACTCCTGGGTCAGAGCCATAGACCCTGCTGGCTCTAAGCTGAGCAAAGTCCTCACTCAGCCCAGCTTTCAAGGTAACCAGCACTGTTGAGGGGATGGCCAAGTAGGCTCAGCAACACTGCAGGCAGAACTGTAAATTTCCTTTCCGAGATGCCACCTGCCTTCTACTCAGCCCAGCTCTCCTCCCAGGCCAGCTACGTAATAGAAGTCAACAGGGGGCCTCCCTAAGGAAGTTCACACCTTATGATGTCTCTCCCAGTAGCCCATGTGAAGAGACAGGCCTGGGCCTCATACCTGGCCAGGCCTTAAAGCCCACCTGATTATTATCAGGCCCCTTCTGTCAGTTTCTATTTGCCTCTCAATGGGAAAACTTGTATGCAATTTAGACAGCACTTTTTTAAGTCCTTTGTTTTAGACCCTGTGAGTTTAAATTGCTTGTTAGATTCGTTTTCTCCAGACCTGAAACAGTGACATTCTAGGTGGCCACGCACATGAAACCTGGGATGGAAGCAGTGTCTCCAAGCTGGCTCTGCATCCCCCTCCAGAAGCCACCTCCTGCTGGAACCCTGCCTGGACTGCTGTTCCCAAGGACGCCCCCTTTCAGCATGAAGCAGCCAGAGCAGTCAATGCCCAGTTCCCCTAACAGAAGTTAGGGTGCATTCTTCTTGAGGGGGGTGTGAGGAGTCAAAGGGGTTACTAGGCAGTCAGGGTGGTTCCAGTGGAAATTAAGGGTGCAAAAATCTTTAGCCAAGTTCAAAAGTGCCTGACTGCCCTCTCCCTGAAAGCTTACAATCTTACTATGAGAACAACAGGAGAGTGGAGATTCCTTCTGGGCTCCCAGTTTACTATAAAACAAGTTAGACATCCCACCCTTCTGACGGCTCATTCTGTTTATCATGAGCAAGCCAGACTGGATAAAGGATTGCAAATCACATTGTTTGATGGGTTTTATCCCCACCTTGTAACTGAATGTCAATCTGATTGTCAAGTTCTTTTTTTTTTCTCCAAAATTGTGCTTAAAACCCCACTACCACCAGCCCCTTGGGGTTTTGTCTCTTTTGGAGCACCCTCCTCCATGCCATTCTTGCTGGAGGTGTCTGACTCTAATAAATCTCACTTTTAAATCTTTAATAAATGTACTCATAGTCTCATCCCTCCCACCCTGCTGAATGACCACCTCTCAGGTGGATTTCCATCTTTTTAAAACAAGCTCTGAGGCCAGTTGGATGCCTGCTGTTGGTTGAAAACCTCTTCTCTGAAGGTCGATTTCTCCTTTAATGCTCTGTGTATCGAATGTGAGAAAACTGAGAGTGGGATCATTAGGCATTGTACCATGGCTTGGGATGCCTGCAGCCAAGATCAGAGGACCTTCGATCAAGTCCCACCTCCACTTTCAAGCCAGCTCCCAGTGATGGCTCAAGTACTTGGCTCCCTCCCAGCAAGTGGAAGACCTGAGTGGAGTCTTGGCTCCTGGCTTGGACTTGGTCTAGTCCTGGCTGTTGCACACATTTGGGGAGTAAACCAGCAGATAGATTATTTTTTTCTCTCTCTGAAACAAAAATAAACAATTTATCTTTTATTGTATGTAGAGAATATGTACTTTATGAGGCATTTCTCTCTTTTTTCTGTTTGCAACTTTTTATTAAAGGATAACACTCTTGTAGACCCATGCATGGGTCATGTGTGCCCTGAACAAGGGGCACAAAGTGTGTAACCCACCCCTTCCCCGGGTTAAGCATCCAGAGCTCACCAGTTCTTCTCCAGACACCACCTTTCCCCATCAGAACCATGAATCTGACTTCTATCATCTCTTTTTCTTTTTAAATTAAAGTTTCAGGCTGGCGCCACAGCTCACTTGGCTAATCCTCCACCTGCGCAGTTCTGGCACACCGGGTTCTAGTCCTGGTCAGGGCACCGGATTCTGTCCCCATTGCCCCTCTTCCAGGCCAGCTCTCTGCTGTGGCCCGAGAGTGCAGTGGAGGATGGCCCAAGTCCTTGGGCCCTGCACCCCATGGGAGACTAGGAGAAGCACCTGGCCCTGGCTTCGGATCAGCGCAGCGCTGGCTGTAGTGGCCATTTGGGGAATGAACCAATGAAAAGGAAGACCTTTCTGTCTGTCTGTCTGTCTTTCTCTCTCTCACTGTCTAAATCTGCCTGTCAAAAAAAATTAAAGTTTCATTTGTTCCAATTTGGTACAATTGTGGTATAGCTGGCCTAGTTAAATGCTAATGATTATTGAGAGCTAATTAAGAAGCCGATAGTTTTTGGAGGACAAATGAACTAACATATCTTGCATTGCTCTTGTTTATGGTTATTGGAAACAAGAAAGAAGAAAATGAGGCCAGAAGATGGACTGTCCTAAATGTTCATGTATTATTAGTTACAGGGTGCAATTTCCAAACACTTTGTAACATTAAGTTTAAGCCTTGGAACTATTAGGGAAAATAAAAGTTATCATCTACTTAACAGATGAAAAACGGAGGCACGGGGTGTTTGGCATCACAGTTAAGACATTGTTTGGGACAGCTGCATCCCATACTGCAGTGCCTGGGTTCCAGTCCCAGCTTCCTCCTGAGGCACACCCTGGCAGGCACAGTGATGGCTCCAGTGGTTGGGTCTTACCCACTCATGTGGGAAACCTGGACTGAGGTACAGGCTCCTGGCTTCAGTCTGGCCCAGCCCTAGTTGGTAGCTCGTTGGTACTCCTAAAGGGAGTGAACCAGCGGATTAGAAATCTCTTTCTGTCTTTCTCCTCCTCTCCCCACTGGCTCTCTGCCTTTAGAAGAAATAAAGATTAAAAAAGCAAAGCAAAATGGAGCCTTAGAGAGGAAGTTAATTGCCACAATTTGGCCCAGGGACCTCTTGCGTGGAAGTCCTTTGCCTTCACACAGCAGGCACATTGCTACCAGCTGAGAATCTAATCTATGGAAACCAGCCTGAAAAAAGGTCTCTAAGCAGGCTTATGGGTTGTAACTAATTTGGTTATTTCTTTAAATAGTGATTTCAAAAATACTTTGGGGACTGTAATTCTCAAATCATACAGATACTTTTTTTTTAGATAATATGTTGCCTTTTCTGATTAGAAAAATAATTCATTTTATGGTAGAATAAGACAAACACACACTGAAGAAGAAATTAAGACTCATGAATTATATGTAAGTGTTCTTTAAAAAAAGGAAGGACCTTAGAGAGCCCGGGCTGGGTGGGGCCCCAGCCTTGCCTGGAGCAAAGAGAATGAATTACTAGATCTTTGGATGCTTTTCAAAAAAACTGCTGTGACTAACTTATTTCTAAGTCTTCTAGAGTTGGTCCAGACCTGATGTTCCATCCCATACTGAGTGTGAACAATTTGAAAGAGCCAATAAAGCCTACCTTTATTTTGTATTTCTCCCATAATATTTTTTAAAAAGTTTTTTACGATCAAAATCATCAAAGAAACTTTCTTGCTTTTTTTCTTATTAGTTAATAGTATGTCTGAAATGATGGTATTTAGAGATTTATCATCAGTACATCTGAATTCTTAACAAAAATTCCAGAAAGACTTGAGGTTTCTGGGCAAGTGTGCCTTTTTTTTTTAAAGCAAACATACCAGAGTTTATACCTTTAAACACATGTGGTTTTCGCCAGAGGAGGAAGCTGTATGCACTTTTCAGTGTGCTCCCATTGCCGGAAACCCTCTGGGGGAATTACAGGAAGCAGGCACAAGACGGCTTTGAGCTGCACATAGCCAATACCAACTCCGTTCCTGGACTAAATGGCACCAGGATTTTCCTCACTTGTTCCGTGATGCCACCATCAGAAGCCACTGATACAGCTCTACACGAAATCATGTTCTCAGTGTGTGTGCCTCAGGGAGAGTCGAGCCCCTGGAGACTCCTAGAAGGGAGCAGATGCTCCCAGGCAACGGACTGGAGAGATCCACAATGCCACCTCCTTGCCTGAGGTTGAGCCACCAGTGCTCCAGAGTGCCGGCTGCATGTGACTGTGCTCAGCTACACCAAGGAGGAAGGACACAGTTGATGCATTATCCCAAGCTTGTGACTCATAACAAAGCAATCTTTTTCACTTAAACCCTCCAACATAAATTCTGGCACGTTCTACCAGTCACTCTTTCCATCAGAAAGTCTGCACCTTGTCCTCTCACATAGCTCTCAAATACCTTGTCTCTACATATCGATAATGCTGGTGTACCACAGTTACTTTTCCTTCCAACCATTCTGCTATTGTTGGGCATTCCGTTTGTTTCCAGATTCTTCTTTGCCTTACCATAACAATGATGCAATACAATTCTTGCATATAGATTGCTGCATTTTTATGGGCAACTTTTTAGTAGCTGAGCCATATAATACATGATACGTGTCTGTGTGTGTGTGTTTTATTAATAGAGTTTGCTATTAAAAAATTCACAAGACCACAGAAATATTTGAGGGTACTTAAAAAAAATCTGTAGAAAAATGAAACTAAAAGATAATGGTTTTTTGAAGACCCCTTGTATAAGCTCCCCCTCCCTCACCATGTCTTCATGGGTATTATCATTCTTGGACGTTTTTACTAACTTTGTGGGAAGGATAGTACCTCATTTTTCAGTGGCTGAGTGTAGCTCCCAAGGTATTCCCGCAACTTGATCCCTAGAATCTGTGACTATGATTATTTGGGGGAAAAGTCTTCGCACATATAACTCAGGTTCTCTAGAAGAGATTATTCGGCATTGTCTGGCAGGTCCTAAACCCAGTGGCCAGTATCTGCATAACAAGCCCACGGGGTAGACAGAGCCACACTGGGGTAGGGGGGCCATGTGAGGATGGAGGCAGAGCTGGGAGGAGCACGGGCAGCCACCAGATGTTGGAACAGACAGGCAAATCTCACTCCTAAAACCTTCAGAGGCGGCGGTGTGGCCCTGTCAATACCTTAATTCCAAACTTCTCATCTCTGGAACAGTGAGAGAGTGAATTCCTGTGGTTTTAAGCCACCATGTTTGTGGTCCTTAGTCACGGCAGCCCTAAGAAACTGATACATTGTTACATACATAAACTTGTGTGTTTCTCTGAAAATAACTGAAGTTGAACCATTGATCATTTGGGTTTCTTTTTCTATGAATTCATATCCTTTCCCCAATTTTCAAAGGTTGCTTTATCCCTTATTAATTTTTTTAAAAGATTTATTTATTTGAAAGGTAGAGTTACAGAGAGAGGGGATGGAGGAGAGAGGAGAGAGAGGGAGAGATCCATCCATCTACTACTGGTTCACTCCCCAAATGGCTGCAATGATGGGGGCTGGGCCACGCAGAAGCCAGGTGCCAGGAACTTCAGGGTCTCCCGTTTGAGTGGCAGGGGCCCAGGGCCCAGGGCCATCTCTGCTGCCTTCACAGGCCATTAATAGGGAGCCAGTCAGAAGAGCAGCAGCTGGGACACGAAAAGGTGCCCATATGGGATGCCGGCCCTGCAGGCGGTGGCTTTACCAGCTAAGCCACAACACTGACCCCCTACTCTCCCTTATTAATTTTTATGAATGCTGTGAAAATACTGACATTAAAACTTTGCTACATGTCAGAATACATCTAGCCTGTATTTTTTGAGTTGTTGATGTCATTTTTGGTCATAATTGTACCATGAAAAAATTATATGTTGTAATATGCTTTATCTTTTCATTTATCCTTTATAAGTCAGTTCCCTGTTCATTATCAATGTTTTCCTAACAGGTTATAAAAACATTATGCTAAATTCTAAGACATTTGTGCTGGACACAGAGATGGTCACCACAGGCGTCCATGCCCTTGCTGTGAAACCTGTGAGGATACTTGCTTAGGCGGCAGAAGGGACATTGCAGGTGCGATTAAGGGGAGAAGCTGACATGGGGGATTACCCAGGGGATCTGACCTCGCTCCTGGTGTCCTCGAGAGGGAACCCCTTTCCCCATTGTGGTCAGAGGAACCTGTGGCTATGGAAGAAGGCCAGAGAGATACGATTTTGTGGACTGTGAAGGTGAGCAAAGGGAGCCTCAGCCAAGCAGAGTGGGTGCTGTCTGGGACTGGCAAGACATGGGTTCTCTCCCCGACTCTGCAGAAGGGGAGGCAGCTCTGTGCACACTGCAGCCCTGCAAGGCCTAGGTCAGACCTTCCCTGCAGGACCACAAGTGCACACTTGTATAGTCTCACGGCTACACTGACAATGCCTTGTTACAGCAGGAGCGGAGAATCAACCTGCGTTTATCGCTTAATTGAGAAAGGGGCACCTTTATGTGTCCACCTATTTTTCTTGGGTCTTGGGCTTTTATAGTCCTTGTTTTATGACCTTCAAATTATGATCTGTTATTATGTGTATTTCTTGTTATGGATTATTTCACAATTTGTGTGGTAATAGAGACAATTCCATCTCTATTTTTAATTCACAGTTCTTTAAAAAATTAGAAAGAACTTTGAGAGGGAGAGGCAGAGACAGAGAGAGAGAGAGAAAGAGAGAGAGAATGAGATACAGCAAGCTCCATGTGCTGGTTCACTCCCCATATACACATAGTGGCTGGGCTGGAACTGGGAACTCAATCCAGGCTTCCCATTTGATGGCGGGAACTCAATTACTTGAGCTGTCACCACTGCCTCCCAGCAACCACAATGGCAGGAAGCTGGATTCAGGAGCCGGAGCCTAGAATTAAACCCAGGGACCCTGATGTGGGCTGCAGGTGTCTCAACTGCTAGGCTAAATGCTGCTCTTTGCGATTCTTACAGCACACACCACATCCCATTCTGTCTCTAGGACTTTGAACTTGCTGTTCCCTCTGCCTGGAGGGGAATGTGCTTGTCAACAACTGTCTTCCTGGTACATTCCTTCTCGTGGGCCTGCAGTCTGCTCAGAAGCTAACTGACTCCCATTGATGCTTCCACTGATTAGACCGGCACAGCAGCCCAGCCGACCACCCTACCTGCTAAGCGCTCACTGGTCTCCTTCTCTGCCTTTCTGTTTTTCTCTGCAGCACTTGCCGCCGTGTGGCTTATTTACTTATCTGTGAATTATTTTCCATTGCTCCCAACTAAAACACCAGCCCCATGAAGAAAAAGATATCATTCCCTTTGTTCACTGCGATTTCTCTAGGAACCAGAGGAGTGTTTGGTATTCAGACGTGTTCAGTAAATATTTGTTCAATGAATGACTGTAAAGAAGACCTATTGATTTTTCTGCATTTATTTTTAAATCAATCTGCTTTGTCAGATATCCTTATTGATTGTCGCAGCTTTTTTTTTAGACTG
This sequence comes from Sylvilagus floridanus, assembly GCA_949820135.1. Lineage (NCBI taxonomy): Eukaryota > Metazoa > Chordata > Mammalia > Lagomorpha > Leporidae > Sylvilagus > Sylvilagus floridanus. Next base: position 167,314,922 of record OX463244.1, read on the forward strand.
AAGTCCTTTGACATTTAAGTGTATCCAATCATATCATCAATAAGAAAAGATAATATTATTCTATGGTTGCATTAACTATGCTAATTATGCTGAATTCACTGCATCAATGATGAATGATATGGGTGGAGGCAAGGTTCCTTTGAAGACTGCATACAGGGTCTCACTTTTTCACTCCTCTGTGTATCAGTGTCCTTTGCATGAATCGGCAATGCTCTCATACTTGGAGTCTAAGCTTAGCCATGTGAGTGCTTTGGACAAAGGATTGCTAGCCAACGTGATGTAAGTGGAGGCCAAAAAGTGACTCTGACAGTGGGTTTGCCCTTGTTCTTGCTCCTCTACCACTACCAGGAGAACACGCCTGTGCTAGTCTGCTGAGTGAGAACACACTGTGGAGAGGACAATGGTCCCATTGTTCTAGTGCAGGCCATAGCCAGCCAGTGCCAGAGACCCAAGCAGGCCCAAGCAGCATCTCAGACCCACCTAGATGATCTACAGTCAATCATGGAGAAGGTCCCGCCCAGAGCCCCTGAGCCCCATGGACTGGAAGCCACACACCTATTTATTATTATGTGCCGCTGAAGTTTGGAAGTTGTTACATAGCATTATTGTAATAAAAGATAATTGATACTCTCTCTTAGGCCTGACATTACTGCAAAGAACTTGAGTTTCACCATTAAAAATGTTGTTAGTTCTTAATGGATAGACTTTTTCACATCTGAGTAAAACAGAAACAGGTATTATAATTAGATTTTTAAAATTTATTTGAGAAAGAGAGAAAGCAGGGGTGGGGGAGGGTATACAGACCAGACAGAAAGAGCTTCCATCTACTGGTTCAAGCGCCTGCAATGGCTGGGGCTGGGTCAGGGCAAAGCTGGGAGTCAGAACTCAATCTGGGTTCCCCAGCTGCTTGAGTTATCATTGCTGCCTCCCAGGATCTGCATTAGCAGGAAGCTGGAATCAGGACCTGGAGCTGTGAGTGGCACCTGGCCCCTCCGATAAGGAAAAGGAATGTGGGTGTCAACCTCTGTACTAACTGCTTGGCTAACTGTCTGCCTCTTGAGAGTTAACAATGAAAATGGCTGCTGAAATTTACAAGTAGCTTCCACTTGTACTGCTAAAACCTTTTTCCCTCCTTTAAGTTACCAATGAGACAAATTACTTGAAAGAGCTCCCAGTTTTTAACCACATTTATATTCTTGGTCATGGTGTAGTATTCTTTCGAGGTGTGTTTACATCTTACTTAGAGAAGGAGGAAGAGGGTGGGAGTGTGGGTGGGAGTGGGGAGCATGGTGGAAGAATCACCATGTTCCTAAAGTTATAATTATGAAGTGTATGATGCTTGTAACTGTAAAGCTGTATAGTTCTGCATACATTCCTAGAGAATTACTTCCAAGGGTACAGTTTAAAAACTTGTCATGGGATGCCAAATCTCCTTAAGTGAGGTGGTAAAAATAGCATTTTAAGTGTTAAAGTGATCATAGGGATAGGATTAAGCATCGAAGAGATCATATAGATAGGATTAAGTGTTAAAGTGTGATCATATAAATAGGATTAAGTGTTTTATAATATCAATAAATGGAATTAAAAAGGCGTAATGCTCCAACATGGGAAGAGGTCCACACAGGAGATTCAGATAATGATAATTGCTTACAGTAGCACTCTGACTTCAGAATCAACCCTTAAGGAATTCTGGTCTGGATGAAAAGACAACAAGAACATTTCAAGCATGGAAAGTCAAGACACTGTGGCAAAAAGTGTCCTACATGAAGGACCTCTGTAGGTGAGACCCCAGTGGAAAGAAGTGGTCATCAAATAAGGAGGTACTTCTCTCTGAAGAGAGTAGAGAACTTCCACTTTGCTTATGGCCTTGTATAAATACTGAAGGAGTTCAAAAGGATTCCATAGCCTAGGCAGCTCATGTCAAGAGCCTCAGGTGATCACTGATGACATATATAAGAGCATTAGTTGTTAAATTAACAACAGGGGTCACTATGCACTAACTCCCCATGCAGGACCACTGTCCTCAAAAAGTTGTATTTTGAGAGTTAACAGTAAAACTTGTTCTCACAGATCTACTTCATTTTAGCGTATTAAGTGGAGGATGTTCTTATGTCTCATAAGTTTTACACAAGCCCAAGTGCCCAATTCCATTGCTTCTTTCCTTAGGTACTTCTTTAATTAATGATAAAACTGTTCTCAAAGAAAAAAAAAAGAAAGCATATTATCACAAAAATTAAAAGAAAAATAAGAAAAGAAGTAGGAGAAAGGGTGTGAGTGAGGAGGGAGGGAGGGAGAAAGGGGTGGGAAGTGTCATTATGTTCTTAAAACTGTATGTATGAAATACATGAAATTTGTTCCATTTGTATAAATAAAAAAGGTGTCATAAAAATCTTAGTAATATTTCATCTCAAAATGTTCCCCTAATTGTTTATGTAGATGTCCCCTTCTCCCTTCCCTCAGTCAGTATTTTCCTTGTCTGATTTTGGATTAAAAGTTCTAATGATTCAGGGAAGCAGTTTTGGAACTTTCAGAATTTATCATGAGTCCAAATACAAGGAAGGACATAGGACCTTAATGACACAATCTAAGATTTGAATGACAGTCAACTTAATAGATTTGTATGCAGAACTCACATCATATGAATTAATAAAATAGACATTTGGTTATTCCGTGAACAATAGTAAAATATAAAGTATAAGGCTAAAGAGAAGATTTTATTTTTAAAAAGTAGATATTTTCAAAGGCCATAATCTTAGATCACAAGCAAATAAAATTGACAGTAAAAAACAATGCAATAGTAGTGAATTTTAACTACTTGCAAAATAAGAAGCATTCTTAAGAATAATTTTAGGATTAGTGAGAAAAGCAAAACAGACTGTCTGGTTTCAATGAGAAAGATAATATTTCCTATGAAAACTGCATGGAATACAACTAAAACTATGCTGAGAGGAAAATGTACAGCTTGTAGCTGCAATAGCTTCATTATTGAAAGATTAATAGACAAACACAGTACTCAGTTTAAGACACTTCATAAAGAACAAAAGAATAAATGTAAATACAGTCTGAAGGAATTAAAGACAAATATTGAAGTAGAGTAGGAAGAAAGAACAAAGAAAATTCAATAATTGATTCTTTTATAAAATACATAACCTTCTCACGAGTGTTATTAAAGAAGGGAAGAACATACTCAGGATTGAGGAAAGAGAACACAAAGATGTAAAACAATTTTAAGAAAGTACTACATTTAACCCTTTTGCAGTAGATGTAAAGATCTAGAAAATATGGATGAATTCTTAGCAAAATAGCAATTAAGTGACCCAAGAAGAAGTACAAAAATTCAATGCAAAAATTGAAAGTGATTAAATGTTTATCACTTAAAAGGAGGAAAAAGTATCAGGACTAAATAATTTCACAGCTAGGTTCCCTCTAACTTTTAAGGGACAGATGATTCAGTGCTATTTAAAGTACTCCAGGTGATCAAAAAAGCTCATAAGCTCATTTGATAAGTTAGATAGATCAGAGGTTCTCATAGCATTTCCTGGACCAGCAGTACCAGGATCCTCTGGGACCTTACTATGATGCACTTTATCTGGTCTCACTCAGATCTCTGGGTAGGGGATGGGGAGGTTCTAGGAATTTAAGACCCTCAGGTGATTCAAGTGCATGCTAAAGTTTGAGCACCATTGCTGTAAGATGGAGCTGACATACAATTTTTTTTAAAGGCTATAAACTGCTTCATCTTCAGGAATATGTTTCCTACATTGTTTTCTCTCACCCTTACATTCTATTTTCCAGATATGGTACCTTGAGCCTGTCCATAGAATTTTTCCTCTTTCTTTTTGCAGAACAGTTCTTTTTCACGTCTGGATGTACATCTGAGCATTTACTTGGATTACCTGGAAAATCCCTTCTATGGTGTGCAAGGTAAAAGAAGCAGGTGGGGTGGGATGGGGTGGGTTGGTGGATGTAGCATCAGCATCCTGGGCTGGGGCTTCTGGATGTAATAGAAGCTGCATGTGGAGGTGAGGTCAAGGGTTTTGGTTCAGGTATCAATATTAGGATTTGTTTAAATAAGAGTGTACTTCAATAAAACCCTGGGAAATGGAATTAAAAATAAGCCTATTTTAGCACAAGAATCTTTTGTAATTCATGCATATAGGGGTCTTCAAAAAGTTCATGCCTATTATGAAAAACCTATGTGTGGATTTCAAAAAATTTTTGCACTGAGGTAAACTTACTTTTTCAAAAAATATATTTATTTGAAAGGCAGAAAGAGAGGCAAGCGGTATAGATAGATGGATAGATGGATAGATAGATAGATAGATAGATAGATAGATAGATAGATAATAGATAGATATACAGCATGAGCTTTCCTCTACTAGTTAACTCCCCAAATGGCAACAACAGCCCAAGTCAGGAGTCCAGAACTCCATCCTGGTCTCCCATGTGGGTGGCATGACCCTAGTACCTGGGCTATCCATTCGATGCTTCCCATTAGTAGGAAGCTGGATCGAAAGTGGAGCAGCTGGGCCAGTGCTGTGGCTCAGTAGGTTAATCCTCTGTCTGAGGCGATGCCATCCCATATGGGCGCCGGTTCTAGACCCAGCTGCTCCTCTTCCAATCCAACTCTCTGCTATGGCCTGGGAAAGCAGTAGAAGATGGCCCAAGCCCTTGGACCCCTGCACCTGTGTTGGAGACCGGAGGAAGCTCCTGGTTCCTGGCTTTGGATTGGTGCAGCTCTGGCCATTGTGGCCATCTAGGGAGTGAATCAGCAGATGGAAGACCTTTCTCTCTATCTCTCCTTCTCACTGTCTGTAACTCTAAGTCTCAAATAAATAAATAAAATCTTAAAAAATGGAGCAGCCAGGACCAGTGTTCACATGGCATGCTGGTGTTGCGAGTGGTAGCTTAACCCATTGAACCACCACACAGGCCCCAAACTTACATTCTAAATCCACTTTTCCATGAATTTTTTCAAGTCCCCTCATATTGGTAGAAGTAATAGGTGGCAACTGAATCAAATCTAACCTAGACATGGCCATTTGCATCTTGCTGTCTAATTAATTTCTAAAGGCAAATTAATATATTTTAAGAATGCGGCAAAGGCATATGTGAACTGCATGCCACAGAAACCAGGCATTTTATCTCCCTTCTTTATTTTCTTCTATATTTACTATAAAACTAGTTATGACTACCTTCATTTTTTGGATGAGGAAAGAAACAAGAGAAGTTCAAGAACGTGCCCAAGGACACCCAGGTCTATGCAAGATTCAAAATCAAGTTTGCTTTTCTGGAATCCTGCCTGGGCTCCTCCCCTTAAGCCTCTTAGCACTTTTTTTCTGAGACTGAGTTGACTCCCAAGAAATCCAAGTCTGCCTCCTCCCCCAGCGGACTCCAGTGTCCTGCACCCCAGATAACATACTTCCTCCCTTGTTTATGAGGATCGCTTCAAAGTTTAAGTCCTTCAGTCATGTTTTCACTGCTTTGGCTCAGAGACTAACAAATAGTTACACAGGCTACATAAAAGAAACCATTTTAATATTAATAGCACAGTCATCTGGGAATGAAGGGTTTGGGGTTTACTTTGGCAAGCGGAAGGAATATTAGTTACCTGTAATTCTGGTTTCCAGGAGGCTCATAACAGTAATAGATAACAGCTTCCCAAATCGCAAGATCCTGGCGCAGGGCAGGCCTGTGTTGGGGAGCTCTGATTTCCTGGCTGCGGACCACCCACAGGAGGAGCAGGAGACTGTCAACAGTGTGGTCTCAGCCACAAAGCCGCCTTCCACCGAGGGCTCTTGTCCTCACACTGAGACACAGTGCACACGCCAAGATGATTGGGCTGTCATAAATATAGACTCCCCAAGAGCAGAAATTATTAACAGGGCTAAGGAACGGGGAGGAAAATTCTCCCCAAGAGGAGCATTGATTTTATTTGCATTTGCCTGTGTGTAGCTAACTAACTTGGCCCCCAGGAATGGACGCGAATGCATCAGCACATTTTTAAGGTGATCAGGACAAGGAGTTGCTTTCCCCCTGAGGCTCAGCACAGTTTGACAACTGAGTGAGGAAAAAAGTGTGGGGCCTGACATGTTGCACAGTGGCTAAGACTTTGCTTTGGTCCCCATGGACTCCAAATCAGAGTGACTGGTTCAAGTCCTGGCTCTGCTAATGTTCAGCAGGCGCTGGCCCAAGTACTTGGATCCTTCCTGCCCAAATAGAAGACCCGGACTGAATCTTAGGCTCCTGGCTCTGGCTTGGTCCAGCCCCAGCTGTTGTTGGCATTTAGGGAGTGAACCGCAGATGGACGATCTCTCTCCCTCTGTCTCTCTCTCTCTGGCTTTCACACAGAAAGAGAGAAAGGAAGGAGGGAAGAAAAGAAGGAAGGAAGGAAAAGAAAAGGAAGAGTGAAGTTTACATCTTCTCCTTCTGGTCTGTTGCTCAGTCCTTGAATGAATGTAGTTCTCTACCATATAGAAAATAATATAAAACATTGTAATCTTGTTGGGTTTTGCTGGTTGACAGAACTTCTAAAGAGTGCTAAAAAATCTATCTGCATGAAAATAGTTTTTTCTCTGTTTTCCTACAATTAACTGATAAAATTTAATTGAATAGAGAGGCACATTATATATTATGATCCAGTTAATTAGCCTATCATATCTGTTCTAACAAAAGTCACATTTCAAAAGCAAACCAAGATTATTAATCATTCTCTTTTTCCTTATAATATAGAATACAGTCTTATGAGCGTTCTGCATGGTTTTTATAAAAACTTCTGCCTATAAATTATAAAATGCTAATATTGCTTTATTACTTGGCAATATGTTGTGATGAAATGAACTAAGTATGTACTCATTGATACTGGCAAGTAAATGCCTTATTACACTGAACACTGTCTCAAAGCAAGAATTACTTTTAAATTCACTGAAATCACATGGCAATAGCGAAACATAACAGAAAAACAAGCTAATTGTCAAAAAATAAAAAAAATTGTCAAATAGACATTAGTAATGCAAATATCCAATCTCTGAGCTCTTGTTTCCTGTTGTTTTCCTATGCATCTGTTTTATCTGTAGTTGAAATTGTATCATAAATTCCCATTTTTATCCTTTCTAACTAATATTATTATAATTTAAATGTTTTGCCATAAACAGCACTTTTAATGACTTCAATGAGACTACAATACAGCTATAACATTATATATTTAAAATTATCCCATTGAAAGATACTTGGGTGACTCCCAAACACAAATAATGCCACAAACAACATTTCTGTGCCAACATTTGTTTCTGAACTCTAGATTATTTCTTTAGGGAAAAAAAATTCAGAAATGCTCCAAAAGATTCCAAAATCTTTTATGCTCCTGATACTATTGATTGCAAATTGATGTCCCAAACCATTTGCTTAAAGGGTACAACATCAAGAATTTCCCTGTGACTTTGCTTTGTCCACACTTACAAGATTTTTACTGGATTCCAATTGCCTTGAGCTAAAGCATCAAATGTCATGGACAGGTTTTTCAGACCATCTGCCATGGCCTGAGGACGCACCGTCCAGTGTAGTCAGGCCTATGCGAGTACCTGGGCAACCAAGGGAAGTGTTTTCACTGCTCCCTCTGCGGCTTCTGTGGATTCTGCTTACCTGGTGAAAAAGGTGGGAGGTTCAGCTTTGAAGAGGCTGTGGGCTATAAATTGGTCAGAAGACAGGGGAAGAGATACTAGACAGGATGGTCGAAGGAGTTCTGTCAAGTCCTGGCTGCTCCGTTTCTGATCCAACTCCCTGCTAATGTGCCTGGGAAAGCAGTGAATGATGGCTCAATCCACAGGGCCCTGGCACCCATGTTGGAGACATGAGTGAAGCTCCTGGCTCCTGGCTTCAGACTAGCCCAGACTCGCCATTGCAGCTATCTGGGGAGTGAACCAGCAGCTAGAAGATCTCTGTCTCTCTCTAAGTCTGCCTTTCAAATAAATAAATATATCTTTAAAAATAAATACATTAAAAAAATGGGCCCTAGGCCAGATGGTCTTCCTGATATAGCAAGGAGATAGAGGACATTAAAATACTAATGCTATATCAACAATAATGTTAGGTTTGTTACAAACACAGACATAACTCCTACCAAATTGCTGCTGGCTTTAGAATTTGGAATTCAATGGAAGAATTAGGGAGACTCAAAGTGCAGAATTGGAGTGTTACAGAAGTTTTAAATCTCTTTGTAGATGTTTATTTAAAATCCCTACTATGAAAAAATACCGACGGATATAGAACATGCCTCTCTTTTGAAATATAGAATAAAGAAGGTAGATAAATAGTCAGCAACTGCTCTGAAGGGAATGAAATCTTTATTACAATACCAAATAGAGGAAAAATGAATTTGAGGTATGTGGAACAGGCCTTGTAAAAATGAGAATAGGTGACTGTTTTATTAAATAGTGCCAACTACACTTTCATATTGTATTATGCTATTTAAATTTTATTAAATAAAGAAAATTATAAGTAAATTATAATCTTTGGTCTTTTGTGTATATATGTACTTAAAAGCCATATACTTGCATGTTAAAACTCTTGTTCATCTTTGAACCCACCATTTGCCCACAATAAACACTCAAATACTTGCCTGGATTTTAATTACATATGTTTCTTTCTATTGTTATTTGAATTGGGGGTTTGCCCTATCTTTGAAGTAAAACTCTATTGTGTTTATGGAATCAGTTCATGCCTCCCTTTTGTTTTTTGTGCCTCTATCAGCCGAAAGTTCCAGAATCTTCCTTCCTGAGGAAGAAGGAGACCAACTGTCCAGTTTCTTTGCCATTTAGATTGCCACCCCCCAGCAAGTCAGGCCCCGGACAGAACCTTCCCCCTTGCTTCTCCGTTTCTCTGGAAGACCCCTCCCCCTCTAGTCTTCTTGCAGACTGCTCAGCTAGAAGGCCACTGCATGAGAAAGGCCACCCCACCACGCAGTGGAAGGGGCTTCCACCTCCCCAGTCCCTTGGCCTTCTCATAGCATGCCTCACCACTTGCAATCTTCTCATTTATTTCAGTATTTGCAAAGTTTCAGAACTTCTCGAACTTTTTAAGTGCAGAGAGTTTGAAGAAATGACACTTAAGTGTGGTAGAATGAAGTCTGGTTTCCTCACTTCATTTTGGTTTGTTTGTTAAAGAAACAATCACAAATTCTGTTGTGACTCACTAAATGATCTCATAGCCTACTAACAAGATACAACCCAGAATTTGAAATATTGGGTTGTTTTCTCTCCATTTCTGCCCACACCCTGTACTTGGCCTACAAAAGACAAAATATGAGCTCCATGAGGTCTAAGAATATATATTGTTGTTTTCACTGCTACACAGTTGGCATTTAATGCTTTTTTCTAATTAATATATGATAATAATAATTAAATTAATGAAGTCTTGCTAAATTTATCTTCTTTCTTTTGGCATACTTGCGTTTTTATGTAAAAATTATTATTTAACTGGCAGATCATTTCCATTTCTGATAAAATGATTTTTTTGGAACCCAATTTAACACTCAGGGATCCATTACAGCATTTCAGGGAAGATAATGACATCTCACACAATTTGAAAATATACTTTGCCACAGACTGAACAGGACTTGGCTCCTGAACTCATGCAGATACTTACATCTTAAAGTTTTATGTTAGGCCGGCGCCGTGGCTCAATAGGCTAATCCTCCGCCTTGCGGCGCCGGCACACCGGGTTCTAGTCCCGGTCGGGGCACCGGATTCTGTCCCGGTTGCCCCTCTTCCAGGCCAGCCCTCTGCTGTGGCCCAGGAGTGCAGTGGAGGATGGCCCAGGTGCTTGGGCCCTGCACCCCACGGGGAGACCAGGAAAAGCACCTGGCTCCTGGCTCCTGCCATCGGAGGAGCGCGGTGCGCCGGCCGCAGCGCGCCGACCGCGGCGGCCATTGGAGGGTGAACCAACGGCAAAAGGAAGACCTTTCTCTCTGTCTCTCTCTCTCACTGTCCACTCTGCCTGTAAAAAAAAAAAATAAAAAAATAAAATAAAATAAAATAAAATAAAAGTTTTATGTTAACAGTTACTAGATTGATGCTAATGGTTGATGAATAAAGGGGGGGGGGAGATTTGATCCAATTATGGCATCCAAGAGGCAGGCCTGGTGGGAGATCTTTATGTCACTGGGGGCTTATCCTCAGAAAGTCCCTCTCTCAAGAGAGTTTTTGCTTTTAAAGATTTATTTGATTATGTACTTTAGAGACAGAATGATGCAAGTAGTGAGGAGACAGATAAAAGAGTCGATCTTACATCTACCGGTTCACTTCCTAGATACCCTCAACAGCCAGGGGTTGGCCAGGTTGAAGTCAGGAGCCTGGAACTCCATCTGGGTGTCTCACGTGGGTGGCAGGGAGTCACAGACTTGTGTCATCATCTGCTGCCTTCTAGGTGTATTTGGAAAAAGCCAAATTGAAAGTGGAGGGGCCGGTGCTGTGGCTCAGTGGGTTAAAGCCCTGGCCTGAAGTGCCAGCATCATTTATGGGTGCAGGTTCTAGTCCCGGCTGCTCCTCTTCTGATCCAGCTCTCTGCTGTGACCTGGGAAAGCAGTAGAATATGGCCCAAATCCTTGGCCCCTGCAGCCATGTGGGAGACCTGACTCCTGGCTTCTGATTGGCGCAGCTCCAGCTGTTGCAGTCTTCTGGGGAGTGAACCAGTGGATGGAAGACCTCTCTTCTCTCTTCCTCTCTCTCTCTCTCTCTCTTTCAAATAAGTAAAATAAATCTCAAAAAACAAAAACAAAAACAAAAACAAAAAAGAAATTGGGAGGCGGAGCAGCGAGGATTCAAGCCAGCAGTGTGATCTGGGATTTGGGCATCCCAAGTGATAGCTTAACATGCTGTGCTGCAATCCGGCCTCAAGAAGACGGATTCTTTAGCCATGTTCTGCCTAGCTTCTCGCTCTTGTCTAACGGTTCTCCTGCGGTCAATCCTCCACACGCTCTCCACCATTCCCAGCCTCCACCGACTGCCACTCCAATCAGCCCCCCAATCCTGAACTCCAACTTCCAAACTGCAAATCAGAATAAACTTTTTCATCCCAAGAAGAACCTCTCACGTGTTTTTAAAGTAATGAAAAGTAGATGACCACATACTTGAAAAGTAGAACTTTGAACTTTTATAATTTGTACTCACAGAACGCATTATAAAACTGCTGCTTAAACAAATCAGAGAATTCAATTCTCCTGTTTAGTGCTGTTTTGGTAGAAAAGGAGAGAGTGCACAGAGGACTAGAAAAGCAATAGAAGGAAGTTAACAGAGAAGCTTTCTCTTGAGCAGGTGTCTACTTCGCTTCCCCAAAACGACAGTGTACTGGGTCAGGCAACTGGCCTGCTAACCTGAGTGGAAGCCACACATAACATCAGGAGCTGCATATCACAGTCCTATTCTACTGGCCAAATGTATTCCCTGTGCTTATTGAAGATCTCTCTTTGTCTGGGACGGCCCAGAGGAGGGGACTAATGAGTAATGGGTACACAGGTAGGGTGCATGAACAGAAGGAGTAACTTCTGAGTTCTAGAGTACAGTGGGATAATTGTGCTTGACAATAATTGATGGCATATTTCAAAATAGCTAGTAGAGAGGATTTTTACTGTCCCCAGTAGAAAGAAATGATGACTGGAGCATGGATATGCCAGTTACCCATCATCACACAATGCATACATTGTATTGAAATGTCATCTGTACCCCAGAAATACACACAGTTACTATGTGCCAGTTAAAAGTTTAAAATATATAAAAAGCAAAATAAAATCTCTCTCTGTCCATCTGATACCCCTACTATCATTGTTTGATATTTGTAAAGTAAGGAAAAAGAGTACAAACTTTTCATGTGATTTAAAAATTATCTATTTATGAGAATTTTCATGATAGGAAACGATTTATCAATAAGCTTTGCCTTTCAAAAAATAGCCTGGGGGTGGGCACTTGGCCTAGCAATTAAGATGCTGGCAAAGATGCCCTTGTCCCACATCAGAGTGCCTGGGTTTGATTCCTGGCTCCAGCTCCTGGCTTCAGCTTCCTGTTAATAGGAGACAGCAGGTGATGACTCAAGTAACTGGGTTCCCTGTCGCCATATGGGAGACCTGGATTGAATTTCTGGCTCCTGTCTTTGATCCCTGCCCATTGCCGACATTTGGAGAGTGAACCAGTAGATGAGAACTCTGTCTTGCCCCCATCTGCCTCACTGCCACTCAAATAAAAATAAACATGAGATGAAGTTCTTCCATTTCCTTTGTGAGAGGGAAGGAGACAAGGAGGATATTTCCTTTATTCAAAATCTTTTTTACACAAATAGCTATTTCTCATGAAATTTTAGTGACTTTTCATTTGCACTGGAGCAGTGGTCTTCAAGCTCTCATTGGGCTTCGCAAACACTGAGCACTGAGCAGGTCTAGGTGGCGCCAAAGAAGTTGCAGTTCTGATAGATGTTCAGGTGATGCTGATGGTCATTTTGAGAACCACTGCTATAAAGCAATTATGCCAATCCGGGGGTGATTGTGTCCTCCAGTGGACACGGGGCAGTCTAGGGCCACATTTTAGCATCACAATTGGGTGTGGGGTTTTTCTACTGAGATCTAGGGAGCAGAGGCCAGCGATGCTGCTGAACACCCTACAATGCACAAGACAGTTCCCCACAACAAAGAACGATCCTGTCCCAAATGCCAATAGCGCTGCTGTTGAGAAACCTGGCTCTGAAGGAAGTCTCTTTCTCATGGAAGCACATTGTTTAACAAGAGTTTAAATAACAGGTAAAACAAGAGGTACTCATTTCAGAAGCCTTCAAGTAAAGTGGGGTGATGTCACAGACATTAAATTAATTGGGTGGTGTCTCAAGCGGATATCTACTGTCATCTTTTTCTGTGTCTGTCTCTCCCACATTCACATGTCCATTAAGCTTATAAAAGACCACAGAGTCCAGACATTTCCTCATCCGAAATGTAAATGAGGGCCTATGTTTGGCTGAAAAGGGACTTGGAGCCAGTTGGGATGAGAAAACATCTTTACACATTCCCCAGGGGCTGCCATTACCTTGTCCAAAGCAGATAGGATTCTGGAATACCTTGACCATGGAAAATGTAAACACCAGGCATCACAGCATAATGCACCTGGAATGGCCTTGCTATCACCCAGCAAACTCAACGTTTCTTCTTAATACTGTTTATTCAGGATGGTAGAGCTTGCTTGGCTTTGTGGCTAGGGCTTACGCAAACTTAGGAGGGACTCCCTGATTCTCATCTCTGCTCTCTTTCTTTCATGGACTCTTCCCTCCATCTGTTTTCAGAATTTCCAGAGCCCATGCCACAAAGAAAATCTGCTCTATGATAAAACAAAAATATGTTTTGCAATCAGATGTGACTTCTCTGTCTTCCTCATGGCTCTTCTTGTGCCCGAGTGCCTGTCTCAGAAAGTGCTCCACGGTGGGGCCTCAGCAACCATTCTTACTGCTGTTCTTTCCTCATCTCAAATCATGCAGGCCATGTCCAAGCTCTGTGGAATCTCCTTTTTAAATATCCCTTCTGTATTCTCCAGCCTTTGTACTTGCACATTTGTTCACACCAACAGTATTTCTCATCTGCATCGTAGAAGAGCGGTTTGAGTGGCCTGCTGGCTTCTGGAGCCTTCTCTCTGCTCCCCTCATCTTCCCATCATGTCCCAACTATCCCACACTTTTCTGGGTTCCAGGAAAATGCATGTTCTCCCTTAAGTCTGCCCCTTTGCATGTGCCGTTTCCTTGCCAAGAAAACACCTGAAGATACTTGGTCCTGCACAGCTGTGTGTTCTGCCCCTACAAATTCAACCATCTGCAGATCAGAAATATTGAGAACAAAAATTGCATCTGTCATGAACAGACACAGACTTTTTTTGGGGGGGTCATTTTTCTCTAAACAATGCAGTACAAAAATTATTTACACAGTGCTTATGTTGTATTAGGTATTGTAAGTAGTCTGGAGATGATTTGAGTCATACTAGGAGGATGGGCATGGGATACACCCAACTACTATATCATTTTCCTTATTGATGTATGTATTTTGTTTATTTGAAAGGCAGAAAAAAAAAACAACAAAAAAAGAAAGGCAGAGAAGTAGAGATAGATTTTCCTTCTGCTGATTTACTCCCTAAAGTCCTTGAGGACTGGGTGGGTAGGGGTGGAATCTAAGCAAGGAGCCCAGAACTCAGTCTGGGTCTCCAGTGTTGGTAGCAGAGTCTCAACGTCTTAAGCCATCACTGCTGCCTCCAAGGATTCATATTTGCAGGACACTGGGGACAGGAGCAGAAGTGGAACTTGAGCACAGGCACTCTGGGTATGGGATACAGTCATCCCAAGTGGCCTCTCAACCTCTGCCCCTACTGTTCCACTTTAGATAAGGGACTTGAGCATTTGTGGGTTTTGATATTTCCTCAGGGGGTCCTGGGAACCAACCCTGCCCCACATAAATCGAGAGGAATGACTGCACTTGCCACCCCCCCTTCCCTAATTCTATTTGAGATTTCAACAAGAATGGCACTTCCGTTGAAAAGTCGGGATTAGATGCCCTACCCACTTGTTCTCGTGGTACTTTGTAAAAATCCTCATTGCAATTATCTTCTCTTCTAATTGTCAGGTTCTCCCATTTGTCTGAAAAATGCCAAGAAGATAGGATTCCTGTGTCTCTTTTTTATAAATCATCATAGCTCCTCTACCTAGCACCATACCTGACACAGTAAGTGTTGATGGGATATCTTGGTATAGCCCTGGAAAAAGAATTTAATGAAACTGGTGGAGAGAGAAATTTTGAGATACAAAAGGACCCTTCCCAGGGGTCCCTGAAAGCAAATGTTGCTTCCTGCATTTTCTACCAACTGGTCCACATTTGCGTAGCAGAATCATTCTAGAACCAAGCCTTATTGTTCATTTGGAGACCTGATCTCCTTCTATAGCCTTCGATCTTTGCACACCCTTTGTTCTCTATTGTGCATCTGAGTAGATCACAGAACCACAGGAAAACCAGAGTGGCTCAGCCATGGGAACAAGTGGAGGGGAGGAGGGGTGAGATCAGTGGGGCTGGCCACACAGGCAGGGTCTGGTAGGCCATGGGAGGAGCTAAAGATTGTATTTTCAGCCGATGGAAAACCTTTGAAGAGTTTAAATCAAGGCAGTGAGTTCATCTCTCTGGCTACTTTGTGGCAGATGGATTGGAAGATGTGCCAAAAGTAGAAGGACAGTGACTGGTTAATAGACCACAGGACCAAACATTTCAAAGGAGTGAGGGCGGCTTGATCTAGGAAGACAAAAATGGCGGCAGTGGGGATGTGCAGACTAAAGAAATACATTGGAGTAGACTGTGTAGGAGCTGCTGAGAGTTTGGCTCGGGAGGTAAGGGAAAGAGGAAAGAAGGGTGATTTCTAGGTTTTTAGATGAAACACCTGGACACATGACCTGCCATTTTCAGCGACTCCTGCCCAGGACAGGTCTCACCTCCTCCATAAAGGCTGTCATCATCTCCAACCTCCAACCCTCTCTCTCTCTCTCTCCTCTCAACACCTGGGGTGGAAAACAACTGCCTGCATCACCTGTCTCTTCATAAGTGTGTGCTAAACTCCCCAGCCTGGCTTATGTTTCTTGAAGGTGAGGAGGAAGGTGAGGGACGCCCCCTAAACCCAGCAATACCTGGGACGGAGCCTTGGATGTAGTAGGAGCTGCATATAATTTTGCTGCCTGGTGAATTAAATACCATTCACCAGGCAGCAAATACTCTGAAAGCTGCTAAGAATATTCTACCACCTGCTAACTGTTCACATCCTACAGATCTTATCCCAATTGGACAGCTCAAAAAGCCCATTACCAAAAGCCTTCGGAAATTCTGTTTTTCTCTAGACTTTTAAAGACAGGCATTCAACTTCTATTATGTACTCTATTATTACTTAGTATTACCTCTTTTCACTTGATATGAAGTTACTTTTCTTTCCCATGATTAAGTATTACCTTAAAGTGCAGCCTCATTTCCTTTTCTATTAAATAGAAATTGAGAGTAAGTTTCTCCTCATTGAAAACACTTGGAATTATTTCAAGTATATTTCATTTTCTACAATGTTCATTCACATTTTGGTTAAAATGCTTTAAAAAAACACCTTCCAGATATCATAATATCACCTTTCATTCATTTTAAAAGTTTTCAAAAAATATAAATCTGGTGCCTATTTGGAGTTAGACATTTACTGTACCTTCCCACATAGAGCTGCAGTGCTGTGTATAATATTCTCAACGGTCAAGACCTTATGCTGAAGCAGGAGTTAAACTTTTCCTTATTCTTCCTATCAACGTACAACCTTAGAGAATTACTTAGAAAAGTTTATTTTTGTTCATAATCCATTCTGGTGCTGGGGTAAGTATTTTACACACCCTTTGTCCTTGATTATCTCAATCAGCTCCATTTCACAGTGAGTGGACGCTGAGTGTGATTAAATAATTTCTGTGTGCACACAGCTAGAGCCAACTCCATCTGCTTCCAGATCCAGATTGTGCTGAGTCCCAGCTTTGGGCTCTCTCCTCTACACAAAGCATTCACTCAGCTTCTAGTGACTGGGAGTGGATCCCAAGGGAAACTCCAGTCCACTGTGGCACTTCCCAGATGGCTTGGGAATCCCTCCTTAAATCAAGACAAATGCGTAAGTTTCCATTCACTCTCAGCCCAAGCATCTAGAGCAAGAGCTGTTGACGTGGACTTCACAGGGTTGCATGCGATCCCTGGTAGTACGTACCAAACTGCTGATAACAAATGCATGTTGTCAGGAGTAGGTCTGTGTTGTTTTCTAAATATCAGGTTTTCAAAGGGGTCTGTTATCCCCACTCCCCCAGAACCAAACCCTTCTCCCTAGGGAAACACAAGACAAGTGTCCTTCTCACTTCTCACCCAGGCCCCCTCCAGCAGAGAAGAGCGTTATTCCCACCTGCACTGTTTTCATCTCCAGGTTGAACACTTTCAGTGTTCTTCCCTGTCTGCAACACTGCTGTCCCCAGCCTCAGTTGCTACAGAATCAATCTTGGGGACATTTCCAGTTCCCTTAGGGAACTGAATGACCTTCAACGTATGGCACTAGGGACAGATGACAACTTCACATTCATGTATTCGTTCAACATCTTATTTCAGAAGAGAAAGGTAAGTGATTGTCATTTTAACAGTCCTTAAAGAGCTCAAAGTTCAGAAAACCCAGCCATAGAATCTATGTCTCTTTGTTATCCTTGTTTCTCTCCCATCCTCCAGCAAAAATAGTTCAGATCCAGGAGTTATATTTCCTTTCCCCTTTAATTCGGATTCAAGACATATGAAAATCACTGGACAAGTTTATGTAATCTTGCTCTTAGCAAGGGTAATATTGGAACTTTAAGAGAAGCTGACCATTGGAAACCCATGCCTGGGATACGGACGGATCCTGACCCACCCACTATTTGTGACCCAGAGAGCATCGCAGAGGTGGTTCAACACTTACCCTGCTGTCCTCTGCACTTTCGGGAGCTGCTGACATTTCCACACCCTCATCATGAACTTCCATTGCTCTACTTTCAAATCAGATGGAGTGAAGACTTCCTAAACTCAACAGACTGCTCGCAACCCAAAGCCACGTCCTGCACTTCAGGGGCTGAGCTGTCCAATTATATGCTGTTGAGATGCATCTGGGATGCCCGTCTTGGCTGACGCTGGTCTGGCGTCATGCGTGTGTATGGATTTTGCCACATAATGCAGCCCCCAGACAAACAGCTCACCACATCAGTCTGTTCTGTCTCACTGGGGGCTCCTCACCATGCCTCCCGGCTGGCGACCAGAAGCCAATCCTGCAGCAGGAAGATGAGTGGAACTCGTGGTAACCTAAACCCCGAGTGAAATGAGACTCCTCCAGCTTCGGAGGCGGCCTTGACAGCTAACACCTGACATGCTACCTTATCCATGTCCACAGGCCCTCTGATGATTAGAACTACGCCCCTCCTGACTCCAATTCATGTCCACCCCTCCCGACCACAATACTAATTGCAGAGAGAAATAATTCGCTAATTATGCTGCTTATAGCCAGCGGAGAAGGCAGCAACATGATGGCTTGACATATATATATATATATATATATATATTTTTTTTTTTTTAAATCTCAAATGTATTTGAAGTTGCCATAGGTTGGAAACCACCAAGACTGGGGGCTCACAATTGTGAGGATGAATGAGACATGCCTGTGTTTGGGTTTGCCTTTTGAGAAAAATGATTATTCCGAGAACCGCCCCACGTACAGAACTCGTCTGCTGTGAGGGTGCCTAGGAGAGAATCTAATTTGCTCACTGCACTCTTTGGGGAACATGTCTCTGCGGGCGTGGAAGGCCTGGAAGCTGTCTGCATGCCAAGGCAATGCCCCCGAAATGAAATCTTACATAAACCTGACAAATTATCTTCAGATAGAGGCAATCTCCATGGGCTATTACGGAGCCATGAAAATAACTGCTAGTGGATTACCAAAACAAAAATCTGGTTGAGCAAATGCTGCAAAAATTCTGTCTCTTAGAGAGAGAGCACCAGCAGTATTTCGCCAGAGGATTTTTAAGGTACAGGTGTGCTTTCTTCTCTCTCCTCTTCCCATCCTTTCTTGCCTTCCTCTTGTCTTTTCCTACTCTCTTCCATTCTTTCCTCCCTTCCTTGTATTGTTTGATACGCATGGGTCTCTCTGTCCCCCTCTCTTTCTCCTTCTCTCCCTTTTGTTCTCATCTGTCTCCCTTCGTCACTTATATCCTCTGCACCTGCAATCAATCAGGCACCAAATTTTACAGTCAACCCACCTGATGCTCCCAGAGCCCAAATACCCTGTGCTGCTAATTTTCATCCTCTCCTGGATCATCGCCTTGTCATCCAGGCCAAGGCCTTCCTGAAGGTGGTTTAACGCCTCTCTCCTCGGCCTAACAACCTTCACTGGCTTCCCACTGGGTACAAGATAAAGTCCTACTCCCTGGCACGTGCACAAGACTCCAATCCAACCCCAACAGCCAAGTGCCACCCTTCCACCAGTCCTGTCCCTGCCTTCACTCTATACTGCACACCCCTAATGCCTTCTACCCGCAAGCACCCCACACACCTCCCAAACAAGCCTCGGCTCATCACAGCTCTGGCAAGTGCTGCCTCCATTCAATCCTGTGCATGGCAGATCCAGCCTGCCTCCCAGGCCCAAGCCCTCCCCTGCCTTCCTCAGGCAAAGTCAGTTACCTTCCAGACAGCCTTGCATTGCAAAGGGTTACTCCCATCTGTCTCCCCAAATAGGTGAAGAGTTCCTGGGCCAAAGGTGCTGCTGACTCACCCACCAGGCAGTTGCTCAAGAAGTGTTGGCTGAATGAACTCTGTTTCTTTGAGTTTCTGCTGGATGTCTTACAAGTGTGAAGAAAGCATCACGGGGCAGTGTTTACAAGTGTGAATGTGTGGCTTCAAATTCCACCTGTGACTTCACCAAGTTACTTAACCTCTCGGTGCCTCAGCGTTTCCATCTGCAAAATGGAAATAATGATATCGTCCAGCTCTAGGGTGACCGTGAGAATCAAACGAGTTGCTCTGTGTCATGTAATTAGAATGCAGCCCAGGTAATGGAAAGCGATCCAGGCTGCCTGCATGTTTGTTTGAGAGAGTGGAGCTGATTCTGCTAGTCTGCAGCTATCCCAGTTGTGCTTGAGGGAGATGGTTCCAGACACCATCGGGCCCGGTGTGATTTAGATGAGTAGATTTTATTAGGAATACGTGTCTGCCTTCCTCCTCCAATCTAAAGGACAGATGCCGATACCATGAATAAAATTCCATCCCACAAGAAAGCTAGCAGTGGGTTTTTGCCACACCCAAGGTTACAGAACAGGCTGGAGTGTTGGGTCTGGAAAGCAGACAAGAAGAAACCTAGTTATCATGCCACAGTTCTTTTTTATTATTTATTTGAAAGACAGAGAAAGATAGATAGATATATAAAATGAGAAATATATTTTCCATTTGTTGGTTTACTCCCCAAATGCCTACAACATCCAGGATGTTTCAGGCCAAATTCAGGAGCCTGGGACTCAGTCTAAGTTTCCTACATGAGTGTCAGGGTGTGTATAAGGAAGCTGGAATTGGGAGAGGAGGTAGGACTTTAACTCAGGCACTGCCATATGGGATATGGGTATTCCTAGTGATCTTAACCTGTGTTCCAAATGACTGCCACCTGAAACTACTATTCTTAGACTGCTATACTTAGGAAAATATATTGGTTTAGACTGTTTACTAGAAAATGTGTTTTTATCCAGAAAAGAAGCTAGAAGTCTAACATCAACAGCAACCTCAACAATGAGAAGTTAAAACTCTTCAGTGACAACAGCTACCAGGAAGTCATGATTCCTTCTCTTGCAGGTAAGCCAAAACGGAGATTCTCCGGGCTGAAAGTCTGTGAACTGTGGTTTCATCTCAGTAGATCCTTCCCAGTGGTGCCTGCCTGCACCCTGGCCACATCTCCCGTGAGTGCCTCCTGCTCTATGCTCTGGCTGTCCCAACGACAATGGAGAAACCCACACAGGCTCACCCCCTGCCACTGCACCGGAAGCTACCATGCCTCCCCGCCCTCTCCCTGCTGAAACACCCATTTGGGTTCCCACTGCTCCTAGCTCATTCCAAGGACCTCAAAGCCCGCTGAGTACAGGGAATTCTCAAAGCCCTTGTCACACTGCACGACAGCTGTGCAAGCTCTTTGTCTCCTTTCTAGACTATGAGACTTTTGAGAGAGGAATCATGTCTAATTCCCTGTTGCTTCCTAAATGACTAGAATGGTGCATGGAACAAAGTAGGTGCTCAATAGATGTTCATTGGCTTTTACTAAACAGCCAGGATGTCCTATGTCTGCAGGGGAAAATTCATTTGTGAGGGGCTGTCCCTGTGCACTGTATGTCAGCGCCACACCCCAGAGATATCACAGGATGGGTGTGGCTGAGGAATTTCCACAGCAGACAAAGCAGGAGTGAAGGTACAACTAGGCAGCACATCTCTCAAGGAGGGAAAATAGTTAGAATTCCTTCACGGGGTTAGTAACTATTGCGTGTGTCACATTTGAGCCAAGAATTTGAAAGCTTCATGAACTTCAACCATATTGATGTCTTACTTATTTGAGGTGATGATGTACATTGTGGTCACAATGGGAAAACACTATACATCCATCAGAATGACTGGACAAACTGGCCTTCCCAAATGTTGGGAAGGATATGGAGCAACTGGAATTCTCATACACTGTTGGTGGCAATGGCAATTTGTACAACTGCCTTGGAAAACTATTTGACAGTTTATAATAAATGTAAGTATATCTCTACCCTATGGCCTAGCAATTCCATACCCAGGGAGACAACTAGGGGGAATACATCAGGAAAACTGCCCCAAATTAGAAACAACAGGAGACTGAGTGACCAATAGTGATGTATCATATGATTAATAACTACACAGCAATAAAAAAGAGCAAAGTATTGATATGCAACAAGAACTATGAATCTCACAGACATTATACTGAGAAAACGTGTCAAACATGAGAGTTTGTATGATGTAAGAAGTTTGTATGATGTAAGAACTATATAAGAAGTTCAAGAACAGGTGGAAAGTCAGAATAGAGGCACCTCCAGGGGTTAAGGGTAGGTCTTGACAGGGAGGGCAGGAAGGAACCTTATGGATACTGGAATTGGCTTACATCTTTTACTGAGAGTTGGTTATGTGGGTGCAGACCTCTATAAGAACTCACTGAGCTTTGAACACTCTTATACGCATGTCACACTTCACTAAACAGTGTTTATTAGATAGGTACATGGGTAGATAGGTCCATCGATCACCAGAAGTCCATGTAAGTGCAAGGGACAAAACAACCCATAACTTAGAGAATGGATCATACACACCCTTTTTGGTTCAGGGGAAAAAAGACCATCAGTGAACGAAACATGACAAATAACTCAGTTGACCTGTAGGCTAGTGGAATAGAGCATTACAATAAACTCAATGTGTTCAAACATCAAAGGGCCAGGGCATCCCTCAGCCTGGCCCTTCTGCTGTGGCCATCAGCAGGTGGAGGATTTTTCTCCCTGTTTTTCCCTCTCTCTCTGTAGCTCTGAATTTCAAATAAATAAATAAATCTTTTGAACAGTGGAGGTGATCCATCCAAGTTACCTGTCCAACTTTGCTGGCATCTGAGTCTGCAATCCTGGCCTTGAGGAGAGACCTACAGGAAGGTCACGCATCCAGCTACTTGTTTCCTTTCTCTTTGGTCTTTGGGTCTCAGTGATTGGATTATGGAACAAGGGAACAGGTTAAGAAGATGACAGAACACCGCCCCAGGTCTCCTCTTTTTACCTTTTTTCCCTGAAGAGGGAAGTGATTCAAGTGTATCTTTTGGCAAATAGAATAGGAAAGAAACATCAGTGGAAGAAAATAGAAAATCCTCAAGTCAGGAACCACATCAAAGTGAGTGACCTTGTCAGTTAGATACCCGAGTTTCCATGTCACCGTACAGATTTCGTGAAAGATGAATTTGGGTGGTAGGTCTGTAGCTGAACAATTTTATTTATTATCTCTAAATATCAGGCTACAACAGCTTCATTCCTGGATTCAAGAAAGGCAGGTATTTCTAAATATTTCCTAATCCCTTCATGACTGTTTCACCCCACATACTATTTTTCCTTTCTCACAACTGTATTTATATATCAAAATTATTGTAAAAGAAGGCAAGATAGAAACTATTGGCACAACTTTGGTCTGAAAATCTTTTTTGGGTAGACAATTTTAAAAAGTTATTAGTAAAATATTTTAAGTTATATTTTGCTTTTGGTAAATGAGACTTATTTTTCATGTATGGAAATGATAAACTCTCCTTTAAAAATTTATGGGGGGGCAGTGCTGTGGCGTAGCAGGTAAAACTGCTACCAGCAGTACCGGCATCCCATATGGGCGCCTATTTGAGTTCCAGCTGCTCCACTTCCCATCCAGCTCTCTGCTACAGCCTGGGAAAGCAGTAGAAGACGGCCCAAGTCCTTGGGACCGTGCACCTGCATAGGAGACCTGGAAGAAGCTCTTGGCTCCTGGCTTCAGATTGGCACAGCTCCAGCCATTTTGTGGCCACTTGGGGAGTGAACCAGCAGATGGAAGACATCTCTCTCTCTCTGCCTCTCCTTCTCTCTCTGTGTAACTCTGACTTTCAAATAAATACATAAATCTTAAACAAAATAATTTATGGGGGCCAGCATAATGGCATAGCAGTGAGAGTGCTTCCTGCAATGCAGGAATCCCATATCTCACTTTCATTTCTGATCTAGCTCCCTACTAATGGCCTGGGAAAAGCACCAGAAGATGGCCCAAGTGATTGGGCCTCTGCCATCCAAGTGGGAGGCCTGGATGAAGCTTCTGGCTCCTGGCCTTAGCCTGTCTCAGCCTTAGTGTTGTTACCTCTTGGAGAGTGAACCAAGCAGATGGAAGATCTCTGTCTCGCCCTCTCTCTATGTAAACTCTGACTCTCAAAAATGCATAAATAAATATTTTTAAAACAATTTATGTAAATCCAAAGGTCAACATTAAAATAATATAAGACTGGTGATGGGATTGTGGCAATTTGGGGTGACCTGACCCATTGGGATGATCTTACGTCTGGGGCTCCAAGATGGACTTCTAGGACTTCATAAATCCCCCTGACCATCTGTGTAGGATTGTGTACTCACTTGAGTTTTTCTGGGGGGAAAGTTCACAGGTGTCATAAAGTTCCCTAAAGGACTCTGACTCCACAATGCTAGGGACGGGTGCCCTTGAACCTGGGCTGAGCTGCTCAATACAGTAGCCATTGCCCACTCTGCTGTGGAGCACTTGGCTGACAGCTGTGAAAAGTAAGATGAGAAGCAAGCTACAGTAAACACCATATTTCAGAGACTTAGCATGAAAAAGAGAATGTAAAATAGCTTGTGAACAATTTTTTTTATGTTGGTTACTTATTAGGAAGATATTTTGGGCCGGCGCCGTGGCTCAACAGGCTAATCCTCCGCCTTGCGGCGCTGACACACCGGGTTCTAGTCCCGGTCGGGGCACCGGATTCTGTCCCGGTTGCCCCTCTTCCAGGCCAGCCCTCTGCTGTGGCCCGGGAGTGCAGTGGAGGATGGCCCAAGTGCTTGGGCCCTGCACCCCATGGGAGACCAGGATAAGCACCTAGCGCCTGGCTCCTGCCATTGGATGAGCGCAGTGCGCTGGCCACAGCGCGCTGTCCGCAGCAGCCATTGGAGGGTGAACCAACGGCAAAGGAAGACCTTTCTCTCTGTCTCTCTCTCTCACTGTCCACTCTGCCTGTCAAAAAAAAAAAAAAAAAAGGAAGATATTTTGGACATGTGAGTTATAGAAAATGTAGTATCAAAATAAATTTCACCTGTTCTTTTCTTTTTTAGTGGGATTACTGCAAAATTACATTCTTGACTTGAACTTGTGGCTCGCATTATATATTTGGTAAACAGTAGTACTGAGTTACGGTCTAAAGCCAAGAAAAATAAAATGATTTCAGAAGTCCATGAGAAATTACAGCTATGACTGTATTTTAAAGCATATGTATAAAGCTAGAAACTAGAGATAGATCGGGAGAAAAAATAAAGTTTTGTATCATAATGATTATGAGAAAACTATATAATACAGGTATAAGTTTCATTTTGTCCCCTTAATTACTAAACCAAGTAATTAAGCCAATAGTAGGAATTTAAACTTTTTTTGGCCTTTCCAAACCCAAAGTTTAATTTCCATGTTTCCAAACACAGATAGAAAATAGTAATTTTTTAAAGGTTCCTGGGGAAAAATAGGTGAATGCGTTAAGTTTCTTTATTTTGTAACCTAATCTATATCCACCAAATAAGGAAGACGTTATTGTGTTTGCCTTGGGCCAGGCCTGGCTCCCCACCGCAGTTCATGGCCCACACAGGGTAATTGCACAGTGCAAAGTATTTAGAGGGATCTCAGCGCTGTGCTGGGAGCTCCAGGAAGGCGGCTTTCCTCTGTGGGTCTGAGGTCTAGGGGCGGCCTCGTGTCCCCTCAGCTTTCCCTTTGGAGCTGAAGCCCACTGCTTCAGAGCAGAGCTCCAGGCTCCCGGGAGCAGCACGCTGCACTCTCTAGAGCAGTCCACTGAAACTCCTTCTTGTCAAAGGTTCTTGTGAACGGTCGCGGACCAGCATGTGGGTGTAGTCTCACGTTCGCTTTATTACACACTCCTGCACGTCATCTTTACAGACAGGGTCGCACCCTTCAGCGCCGTGGCCTCTCCTGAATATCCTGCCACCTTCCCAGCACAAAGACGGGGCAGTCCCAGGTTGGTACCCGACAGAACTCACGGAGAATTTAGCTGCAAAGCTGCATTGTTGCAAGGAGCTCTACACTCACTCTCACGCCCACTCGTCTCCCATTCATGCCACTCCTTACTCCCTCCCCCAAATTTAAAAGCACCACTTTTGACATCCAGGGTTTCCGTAAAATGACGTCATTTAGAAGAGCTTTCAGTGGCACATTTTTCTCAATGGGTTGACTTGTTCAGACACACTCAGGCCTCACGCAACCACAGCTCCTAGGCTCGGGTTTTGGATCCCCGTCCTCTCTTCATTTCCTGGGAGCAGCACTTCTGCCCTTTAAAAGGACAGCAGCTCCGCCAGCCAAGCCAGGCAGCAGCTGTGCTGGCGTGGCTCGGCGCTGTTTTTGAGCCCTCTTAGGGGAGCGAGGACAACATCCATACCAGGCAGCCATGGTGGAGGTGCAAGGACACAGCACATAGACTTGGGCTTCTGCAGTTCCATTGGGCATAACAGTCACCCAGGGATCTTGTTGGAGCCCAGATGCCGACTCTAACCTGGCGTGGGCCCCATGAGTCTGCATTCTCAACAGGCTCCTCGTTGGTGCCTGTGCTCCTGGGTCACAAACCATGCTTTGAAAGGCAAAGAAGACCATCTCTAGAAACCCATCAACTCTGGATTTCTATAATTTTCTGTGACCAGACACACTGACAGCTGGTATAGATAGGGACAGATTCTCCTTAGGGACGTTCTGCTAGAAGACTCTGGAAGTCATAATGACTTGGCGGAACCAGCAGAAAGACTAGGTAGGACTAGCTGAGCCAGAAGATGTTCCTAATACTTTCTGCCTCCAGCCCTGCATTGTCACTCCATCCTTCATATGTCACTCCAGTACAGCCGCTTTCCCATGAAGCACCTGTGTCTCATCCGGAACCAGGAAGGAGGAGATGCCATGAAGGCCACGTGGAAGTTAAGCACCACTTGGAGGTGCCATGGAACTCCCGGAAATCCTCACACACACCAAACTCTACCCTGTTTGTCCAATGAGGGCACTACCCCAGCCCCAGAAAAGTGGCTGTTACATGTGGGAATGCACCCTCTTTTGCTTTTGGCTTCTGGACCTTACTTCTGGGTCCTTCTCTGGCCTCCCCCCGCTCCAAAGACAACTTTCTGGCCCACTCATGATGGGGAAACTCTCTGTGTGAAATTATATTCACTCTCTCAGCTGGCGCCAGGGCTCAATAGACTAATCCTCCACCTATGGTGCTGGCACTCCGGGTTCTAGACCTGGTCGGGGTGCTGGATTCTGTCCCGGTTGCCCCTCTTCCAGGCCAGCTCTCTGCTGTGGCCCGGGACTGCAGTGGAGGATGGCCCAGGTGCTTGGGCCCTGCACCCCATGGGAGACTAGGAGAAGCACCTGGCTCCTGCCTTTGGATCAGTGTGGTGCTCCGGCCACAGTGCTCTGGCTGCAGTGGCCATTAGGGGTTGAACCAATGGAAAAGGAAGACCTTTATCTCTGTCTCTCTCTCTCTCACTGTCCACTCTGCCTGTCAAAAAAAAAAAAAAAGAAATTATATTCACTCTCTCTCTTTTAAATAAATCCTGCTCTCTCTCTCCTGCAACTTACTTATGCCTCTACTCTGAATTCATATCTCTGGTAGTATGGCAAGAATGTGGATTAGTATTGAGATACAGACCCCCATAACAATAATGCTAGTTGTAGGTATTTCTCTAAATAAGAGAGTTCAGAAATAAAGTTTCTGAGTCTATCCTCAAATCATTTCAGGATCTTATAAAGAGTGGTGCATGGATCAAAGCCATTACCTGCCATTCCTTTCAAATGCATATTTAGCTAATTTCTTCCCAGCATAGCTGTGCAAACAGACCCTCTTTATGCTCCAGCAAGGACTTCAATTGTGGTAGGTGCAAAAATGTACCTTAAGTTTATTCAGTAACTTGTTACACGGATCAGTTATTTTGAATCCTTATGCAAAGACGGATTTTGCTAAATAAATATTTATTGCTCAATCTATCTGTTCTGTAAATGCTAATACTCCCATGGAAGGTGCGCTTAAGTTAGGACTTATCTCTTTCAATCCATAGCTGAGAAGTATGAAAAAATAATTTATATTCATGACAAACATAAAAAGCTGCAGATCCTTCTATCACACCAATTGTTTTTCAATCCCGAGTCAGGAGGTCTCCTGCCCAGTGTTTGATGCTGAGATGCAATTTCTTGGTATAAATAAATTTTAAAAATGCAGTACACTAAGTGGAAGTCAAAACGAAGTATAAATGTGATCTTTTTTAAAAAAATATTGATTATTTTATTTGAAAGACACACACATACAAAAGCAGAGAGACAGAGAGATCTCTCATCTGCTGGTTCACTCCCCAAATTCCTGGTACAGCTGACTCTGTGCCAGGTCAAATCCAGGAGCCAGGGCCTTAATCGGAGTCTTCCTTGTGGGTGGCATGGACTCAAGTACTTGCACAAGAACCTGCTGCATCGCAGGGTGAGCATTAGTAAGAAGCTGGAATCGCAAGCAGAGCTGAGGCTCAGACCCTGGCTCTCTGATATGGGATGTAGGCATATCAATTGGCTCGTTAAATACTGCATAAATGCCTGCCCCAGTGATTTTTTAAAAGATTTACTTATATATATGAAAGGCAGAGTTACAGAGAGGCAGAGGCAGAGGCAGAAGCAGAGAGAGAGAGACAGAGAGTGAGAGAGAGAGAGAGAGAGTCTTCTCTCCACCGGTTTCACTCTCCAAATGGTTGCAACGGTCGGAGCTGGGCTGATCTGAAGCCAGGAGCCAGGGGCTTCCTCCAGGTCTCCCATGTGGGTACAGGGGCCCAAGGACTTGGGCCATCTTCTACTGCTTTCCCAGGCCATAGCAGAGAGCTGGATCAGAAGTGGAGCAGCCGGGACTCGAACCATTCCTCATATGGGATGCCGGCTCTGCAGGCAGTGTCTTTACCTGCTGCGCCACAGTGCCGGCCCCCAAAATGATTTACATGTGAGTGTGTGTGTGTGTATGTGTCTATATATCTATGTGTGTGTGGGTGTATATACACCTCTCTTGGCTACTGGCAAATGATTTTGCCACAGGCTACTATGTGCCAAACACTGTGTCAGGTGCTGGCAGTTGGGAGTGAAGGGTGAGAGACTGACTAATACCAGCCACCCGACCCAGGTTCTCTTGAGTGGGGTTGGGGGAGATAGGAACCTGACTATATATTTCCAATAGAACATGACTGTGGAGACTCATCTATGAAACACAGAACAGAGGTAGACTTGAATAATGGCCTGGTGGTCATGTTGGCCTCTGAGACCTAATGCAGTCTGAACCCCGACAGAGTCTAAAGTTTTGAGGGAAACTACAGGCATGTGTGCCTGGGTAACTTCTTAGCACATGTGGAATTTACATTAATTTGAAGCAAAGGCAGGAAGGGAATGAGCAGACGTCTGTTGTAGACCTTCATGCTTTGCATAACTGGTGCCATGCAATCCCAAGGATCAGAAAGATCAAGATCATGAGGGTGCATGCAGCTGGCTAAGCTGCTACTTGGGACGCCTGCATCCCATATTGGAGCGCCTGAGAGCTGGTCCTGCTCTGGTCTGCATCCACTTAAGCTTCCTGCTAATGTGCCCCAGAGACAGCATGGGATGGCTCAACCCCTGAATCCGTGACAAACACGTGGGAGACCCAGACTGAGTTCCTGGCTCCTGACTTCAGCTTGGCCCAGCCATTTGGAGACTGATGGAAGACTATAATGGATGGAAGACCTCTCTGTCTCTGTCTTTCTGTCTCTTTCACACTGGTTTCAAATGAATAAACATTTTTTAAAAAGCCAGGAAGGTCAAGGTCAGGAGATAGAATCTGAACCTGCCTTTGTCTCATATCAGATTTGTTCAGAAACTAACAAATTAAAAAATTCTCAGCTCTTCACAGGACTAGATTTCTTTCCCCAACCTCCCGCACCAAGTAACTACGTATGCAATCATAGGAATAATAAACAGTAGCAGCTAACTCTTAAATAGTTCATTTCTGTACCATTGTAGGGATTTTGTAGATATTTACTTTTTATAGCAACCCCATGAGATATTATCTCCATGTTATAGCTGAGACAATAGGAGAAGGTAAGCTCACTCGTTTCTTTGCAGGCACCCAGGTAACGTGGCAAACTGGGATCTGAAGCTGGGAGATCGAGTCCCAGGGCCGCTCTGCTACTCCGAGTGGTGCGTGGACAGCACGACTCAGAAGCCCTGCTAGAAACATAGTCTCACATCCTGCCCTGGACCTCGTGATTCAGAATCAATGTTTATAACAAGCCTCTCTGGTGGTTTGAGTGTCAAAACTCATGCAGCCGGCGTAGCAGCTCATTAGGCTAATCCTCCGCCTGTGGCACTGGTTCCCTGGGTTCTAGTCCCGGTTGGAGTGCCGGATTCTGTCCCAGTGGCTCCTCTTCCAGTCCAGCTCTCTGCTGTGGCCCGGGAAGGCAGTGAAGGATGGCCCAAGTGCTTGGACCCTGAACCGGTATGGGAGACCAGGAGGAAGCACCTGGCTTGTGGCTTCAGATCGGCACAGCGTGCCAGCCACAGCAGCCATTTGGGGGGTGAACCAACGGTAAGGAAGACCTTTCTCTCTGTCTCTCTCTGTCTAACTCTGTCTGAAAAAAAAAAAACAAAAAACCTTATGCAGCACAGGTCCAAGGCACCATAAGATGCTACATCTGTTGATGGAAGCCTCCTCTCTCCAAGCTGCCATCTACCCTGGCTCCACCCCCATTTTGAAAGTTTTAAATTCCGCCAGCCTGTGTACACTGGCCCTGCCTCAGTTTTACCTCACGTTGACCTGAGCGAAAGCTGTCCTGTCTACAGCAGATCACCACTGTCACACATCTGAGTTTCTCCACTGTGGATCTGAAGTTTCCTAGAGAGGACTTGCTTTGTTAGCCTCTGTCTTCTCCCTGCTGTATTGCACAGTATTGTTCATCCATCCATCCAATCCATCTCTCTCTCTTCCTCCTTCTCTCTAGAGATGGCCCAAACCTCCCCTTGTCTCCCACAGAACAAACCCACCATCACCCAGATCCTCTGATCCGGCTCCAAGCCTGCTGGTCAAGGCATTTGTTTCCAAATAGTGTCAATCCCTTCCATAGAGAAAGAACTTCTGTTGCCAGTTGTTACCAGATACAATTTTGCTGTGCTATAGTTACTTCTGCGCTAGCTGCTTTTTAAATGGTGAAAAATAACACACTTACAGAAAGCTGCATACACACTCCCTTCTTAACCTTCTATTTCTGCTCTCTTTCAATTTAGTGGGGAAAACAGTTGGTTTTCATTAACAAGCTATTAAATAAAAATATGAGTCATGTCATTTAGTAAAATGGCCATCGTCCATGGACCACACTTAAACTAGAAAACTTGATGTCCATGCAATCTGTTGGTTGCTATTGGGATACAGTGGCCTGTCAAATTCTTATGCTTTTTTTTTTTTTAAGATTTTATTTATATATTTGAGAATTGGAGCTACACACAGAGAGAAAGAGAGGCATAGAGAGAGGTCTTCCATCCTCTGGTTCCCTCCCCAAATGCCTGCAATGGCCAGAGTAAGACCAGGCCGAAGCCAGGGGCCAGGAGCTTCTTCCAGGTCTCCCATGTGGATGCTGGGGCCCAAGCACTTGGGCCGTCCTCCACTGCTTTCCCAGGCCATAAACAGAGAGCTGCATCAGAAAAGAAGCAGCTGGGATGCGAATCAGGGCCCACATGGGATGCCAGAATAACAGGTAGAGGCTTAGCCTAGTACGCTGGCCCCAATTTCTTATTCTTGATTGTTAGGAAACTAAATAGGCAAATGCTCTTGTATACAGTGAGCATATTCCAGTGCTAGGTTTTCCTCAATGCAAAATTCATTTTATATTATTTAATGGGAAGTGGGAAATGTAGAGGATGTGTGATAGTATTTTGGATTAAATGGGAACAGCTAGATAAGAAGAATAAAATGGATAGTTTTAGGCAGGCTCTTGGGTCATCAGGGTCTGTCTCTTCAGATTGTGGATTAAACTACTTTGGGCTTCTTGCTCTCTGTCTTTCATCCTTTGACAGATAATATTAAGAAGCAATAGAATCAGCCAAATGTGTAGTCTATCAGATGGAATTTGTTCTTTATGAATCATTTTCGCATACGATTTGCTGGAAGAAAAGGTTAAACTCATTACCAAACGGTGGTCTCTAGATCCTGTGAGAGAGGGAGCCCACTAGAGCAGTCTCTGTCTCTGTCAACATTGATCTCTAGCGCCTGGCACAATATCTGCCACATTTAAAGGCTTCCTCTCAAAGGAAGAAAAACCGTACAGAAAGAAAGTGATTTTGAATTGCAAAAGGTTTGCAAAGAGCAGGGAGCACACTTGTTATCTTTTGATGATCAGTCTAAATATAACCATCCTTACTAGATTTTCCTCATTGATTAATTTTGACTTTAAAACCTTGTCAGTGTGTCAAACATCTAAAGTAGAAAGAAAAAAAAAACCTTTCAGACATCTATTCAAGATAATAAAACAATGGTCCAGAAATGAAATCTCCCACTGCCTACGATACCAGCAATGACAATATGGAAACAAAATATCAGCAAAATGTTGGAAATGGGATTTTGCACTGATAACCCTGCCTCTCCCTTTTCCCTCTGCTGTAGAAGTTAAATTCCACTTATTCTTCTAGGCATGATACAGATTCTATTCCCCTCAATAAAGGTTATATACATCACCACCATCCACCAGTACCTCTTCCTCTCCTTGGCATCTTGAATATGTAATATGTGTTCCATTCATTTGGATTTGTCAAAAACATAGATAATAACTAATAACTAGAATTCTGCTGGCCTTTTTGTGTACATGATTCTTGACTCTGTGAAGAAAGTAAAGGTCCTTCCTGGAAGTATAATTGGCTGTCCTTTTTGCATCTCTCATTGGCATAGTGTGGGGTTTCACATAGAGAAAATCTTATATATTCACTTGACAACACATTCTCCCAAAGTCGGGCAGCAGCTAGCTGCACCATATGCTACTAACAGGAAGCACAACCCCAAACCAGACATTGCTGGGCCTCAGTACGGTCTCCTCACATTTCAAGAAAAAGTTGTCTAATCATTAATGTGGTGTCTCAAAGGTTTGCCTTTAAGGAGGTTTAGGAAAGGAATTGACACAACACAGGAGTCAACAATTGCAAAAACTTGTGTTTAAAATAAACTAAGTAATTAGATCATTTGGCTAACAAGATGAATGCTTTTGATGAAATGTTTTGTTCATCCAAGTAAATGCATAGGGACCTCTGCTCATTTTCCCATTTCTAATGGGAATTAGGGATTAAGAAATTTGAACTTTGCTTCTAACTCAACCACAGACTTGCTGTAGGGATGCTGAAATAAAAGGGTTGAAAACACTCTTCAGTAGACAATGGCACACACTAGACAGCTCTAATCAGACCTCTCATAGGAACTTAATACGGGATTTTCAAAGGTTACCTTATAAACTAATGACAAAGAATGGAGTACTTGAAATAATTAGAAGTTGATAACTTGCAGAAAATACCTAGTTCAATATTATCATCTCACACTATATACTTAAAATATAGGCTATATGATTTAAAGAGTAATTATTTCATTTTTAACACTTATTTCTGTTTGTTTGAA
Source organism: Sylvilagus floridanus (assembly GCA_949820135.1). Lineage (NCBI taxonomy): Eukaryota > Metazoa > Chordata > Mammalia > Lagomorpha > Leporidae > Sylvilagus > Sylvilagus floridanus. The sequence goes on from OX463244.1 coordinate 167,347,939, forward strand.
AGGCAGAGAGAGAGAGAGAGAGAGAGAGAGAGAGAGTGCACTTCTGTATGATGGTTAACTCCCCAAATGGCTACAATGGCCTGGGCTGGGCTAGGCTGAAGCCAGGAGCCTGGAACTCCATCTGGGTCTTCCACCTGAGTGGCAGGGCCCCAAGTACTTGGGCTGTCTTCTACTGCTTTCCCAGGTTTATTAGCTGGATCAGAAGCAGAAAAGCCAGGATTTGAGCTGGTGCTCCCTGTGGGATGCCAGCGTTGCAGGTGGTGCTTAATCCACTGCATCATGACACTGGCCCCTGGGAGTAATTATTTTAAGAAAGCTTAACAAAAAAAGGAACAAGAAAATGCAGCTGAATATTTAATTGATCTTCCAACTGGGAAATATTTATAAGGACACAATGGAAGAATTAATGAAGGAAATACTGATAAATTTACATGGATTAAAATTTGAAAGTCTAGGACAATAGATCAAACTATAAAAGCAGTCAGTATTCATTTAACAGATATGTACCTAGGCATTATTCTGGGTGTTCAGGCACCTGCTTCTGTAAAGAAAACAGGAGTTTCCTGTGTCCTGCTACCAAAGAGCTTACATTTTAATGGATAGACTGGAAACGAAAGAAATACATCATATGGGGAAAGTAAAAAGTGCACTGGGGAAAAAAAACGTAGAACAAAGAAAGGGTTTAAGACTACTGTCGGCTGAGAATACTGGGAAGTCAAAGTATTAAGTAGGGTGTCAAGGTGGACTTTAATACAAGTCTAAAATTTGAATCAAGACTTGCCAGAGGAGTGAGATATCTCAGAGAAGCCTGAGAGTATTCCAGGAGAGAACCATCCACTGCTACAGCAAAGGCAAATGAAAAATGGAAAAACATTGGCAGTTCACAAGATGGGCAAAGAGGCAATATCCTAAATAGGGAATAAAAGAGTCTTGAAAATCAGTTTTTTAAAAATCCAATATTCTATGGAGAATGGGCCCACAACATGAACAGATGATCCCTGGAGAAAAGCCAACAGAAAGTGAAAGACGTCAAATTGTACAATTAATGAAGCAAGTATCCTATCGGGATATCCAATTTTTGAAGATTAGGCGATGTTGGTGAGATGGTGGTGAGACAGACAGTTTCCAAATTGTTAAGGAAACACTGAAATGACACATCCCTTTGCAAAGCAAATAATTTGGCTAAATTTCCCCATAGGTTTTATTCTTAAAATATTCTTTTTGGAATCAGAAACTAAGACAAAATTTGTGTATAAGTACACTTCAAAAAGTTCATGGAAAATGTAATCAAATGATAAGTTTATTTTGGTTCAAAGAATTTATTTTTGCATGTTAAGTTTTTTTTTTTTTAAATCATAAAAAGGTATTTTAGGAAACAAGTATGCACGGATTTCAAATTATTTTTCCATCAAAATAAACTTATCTTTTAAATTTATTTATTTATTTATTTAATTGAAAAACAGAGAGATATACAGAGAGAAACAGACAGACTTAGAGAAAGATCTCCCATTGCTGGTTCGGTCCCCAAAGGCCTGTAACACCCAGGGATGGGCCAGGCTGAAGCCGGGGGCCAGGAGCTCCATCCAGGTCTCTCGGGAACCAGTCACTTGAACTTCCCCTCCGGACTCCCAGGGTGCATATAAGAGTGAGGAGCAAAGCTGGGACTGGAACCGAGGCACTTTGATATGGGATGTGGACCTCCATGCAATATTGTAACCACTATGCAAAACACTGGCTCTAACAAACGTATCCTTTAATTCCATTTTTCTGCAAACATCTGAAGTACCCTTGTATTTCCTGCATCATTATCTATAATAACACATAAACAATTAATACCTGAATATTGTCGAAGGTGAAATCTCCAGCTCAGGACAAGTCTTTGAACACATGGTTCCGCTACAAGCATGCTCCATAAATACCCCAAACTCCGTGGACCCAAACCCAAACTCACTTTCTGTAGCCCCTACTGCAGCCCTCAAATCTTCTCCTCTTGTCTCGTTCAGCAAACAGCACCAACATATACCAATTGCTTAAGACACAAACCTATGAGTCATCTTTAATAGCTTCTCTCTCATTTCCTGCCTTCTATTGGCCCTGGTGTTTTGCCAGTTCTGCTTTTGTAACATCTTGGATGCATCTCATTGAATCCATTCACACTGGAACTACCTTACTTCAACCCTCAGCATTTTGCACCTAGACTAATGAGTAGCTCATTACCTGGCTTACTGTGGCCAATCTTACCTCCAAGCCATCTGTTACATTCTTGCCATAGGATTTGTTCTACAATACAAAACTGGATCCAATCATTACTTCGTTCAAATGTTTTAAAGAGCTCCCCACTGCTGTCAGATTAAAATCAAAATACCTTGGAAACTTTCCTGACGTAGCCCCTGATGGTCAGCTCTTTTGTCCTGCCAACCTGAAATCCTTATCCATCCACAGTAGTCTTACTATGGGTTACATATCATGTCTCTGTGTTTTGCACATGCTACTTCCTCTGCCTGCCTCCCGCCACGCTCACTGGTCCCTTCGTAACTTCTCTTCAGCTTTCCGCATTCTACAGAGGAATCCCATCCTTTAAGCGTCGTCTGATTGATTCTCTAACCCTGATTCATGGGTTTGGAGGTCCTGTTTATTTTTGCAAGAACATTGTGCATTAATAACACCATGTCTTACAGTGTTGGCAAACATTGGCTTGCTTCTCAGCTCCCAGGATTACTGCATTTGGCTGCAATGCAGTGTTCCAGTGGGTGCCATACACAAGTGTCCAACTTGCATAATTACACTGGGCCATTCTACTTCCTTTGTACTGGAGAGAAACCATTTTTAGGCCTCTATGTGGAATGCTTGGCCCAGCTCAAGTGCTGCAATACACAAGTACAGGGGGCCTTCAAGAAGTTCATGGAAAATCCATATTATGGAAAATGATGCATGGATTTCAAAAAATTTGTACAAAAATAAGCTTACCTTTGAACTACCTGCACTGTTTGAAGCACCCCTGCCTTTACTCAGTAAGCACTTGTTTAAAGAATGAAACAGCAGTCAATCAGCTCCAGTTTCCTAGAAAAATTCTCTGAGGTCAGTGTTTCTCAAAGTGTGGTCCCTGGGCCAGCAGCTTGAGTATTACTGGGGAACTGGTTAAAATACAGATGCTCGGGGCCAGCGCCGTGGCTCAATAGGCCAATCCTCCGCCTGCGGTGCCGGCACACCAGGTTCTAGTCCTGGTCGTAGCTCTGGATTCTGTTCCGGTTGCTCCTCTTCCAGTCCAGCTCTCTGCTGTGGCCCGGGAGTGCAGTGGAGGATGGTCCAAGTGCTTGGGCCCTGCACCTGCATGGGAGACCAGGAGAAGCACGTGGCTCCTGGCTTTGGATCAGCGCGGTGCGCCGACTGCAGCATGCCAGCCGCGGCGGCCATTGGAGGGTGAACCAATGGCAAAAAGAAGACCTTTCTCTCTGTCTCTTTCTCTCTCACTGTCCACTCTGCCTGTCAGATCCTGCCCAGATCCACTGAGTATGAGGCTCCAGGGGTGGGACACAGTAATCTCTTTCAACAAGCCTTCAAGGTGATTCTGTTGCATGCTTAACACTAGCTTCAGCTGCTTAGAACCAAAAGCAAATATTTCATTCAATTACCTTTCTGGTAAGGGGACATTTATTTAATTTTGAAAATAATTTTAAATTTTGACACATTTCCCAAAGAGTATATAAAATGTTATTAGCACCCACCATTCAGAGTTACTGTACTGTCTTCATTTTCCCATGAGACGTAAAGCAACAAATCACCAATGACCATCTCCTTCCTCTCGCCGTTTTCTCACCCGTGCTAACCTCTAATCTACAGTTGGTGTGTGTTTTGCTCATATGTATCTTTATATTTTCGCTATGCAAGTATATAGGCATTTTCTGGTTTTCTAATTTAAAAATGTTATTTATTCTATTTACTTGAAAAGGAGAGAGAGAGAGCGGGAGAGCAAGAGAGTGCTTCCATTTGCTGGTTCACTTCCCAAATGCCTGCAACTATTAGGATGGGGCCCGGCTGATGCTGGAAGCCAGAAACTCAATCTGGGTAACCCACATGGGTGGCAGGGACCAAGTACCTGAGCCATCAATGGTTGCTTCCCAGTGTGCATTGGCAGGAAGCTGGACTCAGGAGCGGAGACAGGAGTTGTACTCAGCCACTTTGATATGGATGTGGGTATCTCAAGCTGTGGCTTAAACGCTGCACCAAATGCGTGCCTCTAGTTCCTTATGAAGGTTTCTTAGTTATCTTTACAACTCTTCTTCCTCTCGTTCCCTTTAAATGCCTATAACATAGCCCCCTTTATAGCTTCCCTTTCTTTATCCAAGTGATTTTTAGTGATGCTCAGGCTTGAAAAATCACTGCTACTGGTGGTAGGGAGCCCTAGGAAAGTTCTGTGTTGTGGTTTTTGTTGTATGTCTGCCTATACTTATTTAGTATTATTTATGTATTGCTGATACACTGCTCCAGTAAATCCTAAGTCAATTTTCTGTATAGAAAAACATAATGTAGTTTTTTGTTTATCCAGATGGTCTTTCCTAGAAATGCAACCGTCTATGCCTTTCTGAAGTTGCCATGTACACTTTGTGCATAGGTACATGAATACACACAAACACATGAAATGTGTTTACCTTTATACACACAACCACACACATGTGTGTGCACATGTGTGCATGTGTGTGTGTGTCTGAATTATGTGGCTAATTAATAATTGGTCACTTCATCCTTCCCAAATTCTATCACAAATATCTATTATCTTCTGTCCTTTGATGTCACCTCAATAATACAAAACTTTTGTCACCACAAACTGGCACCCTCACAGCTACCTTTTACTGCTTCCAGTTTTATCCATTGCATGCTTGCTGCAAGGTGAGCCCCTAAAAGCACTGTCCTGATCATCTCCCTCCGTAACTCAAGAGCCTCCAGTGATCACGTACTTGTGACCAGGTCTGCTAGGTGCCTCCAGAATGTTCCTTCATAACCAAATCCCACTTTCATTTTGGTAGCAAGGCACCAAGTGAAACTGTCCAGCTTTCTTTGCAAGTAGGTGTCGCTAGATGAGGTTGTAGGTAGACAGTTTTGACTGGGAATGCTGGTAAGGTCCCCTAAAAAGGGAAAAACTTATCTGACAGTGGGCGCTTTTTAACATCCCTTTCCCCGTCTTTCCTGTTGTCTTAAATGTGTATGAGAGAGCTAGAGCTGCAGCAGCTGTCATGAACCAGGAGGAAATCTTGAAAATAAAGTCAGATACTAAGAATAACAACTCAGAAAGAAAGATGCTACCTATGTATCTGATGATCAAAAAGCCATGCCCACCTGCTCTCAAGAGAAAAAGAAACTTTGAATGTTTAAGTCACTTCTGTCATTGTTGTTATTATGGGCAGGCCCCAAATAGTAATTTAATTTCTTCGCAAATTTGGCTGTTTCTCCAGGTAAGCCCATGTCCTGTCCCATGTTTGTTTGGGCAGATTGGGTCTCTCCTGTGAACTGGGGCTTGTAGATAGCAAGGTCTGAGCTAAGGCTGAGCCCTTCAGCTTAGCTTTGGGAACTCCTCAGGCTCTGCTTCCAACTCTGTCAGCCTCAGTTTCTTTGTCTGAAAACTGAGCATGAAAAATACTACACACATGATACTATGTGTTACTTTTCTTTCAGCCTGCTTTTCCGTGCTACTAGCTCAATAGCATGAATAGAGAAAAGAGTTGACGTAATGAAAGGAGACAAAACTCAAACCAGGATATTTTCTCCTTGGTTAACAACCTTACAGGCAGCTTGTTTGTTGGATACATTAATTTTGCTGCTTAAAAAAAAAGAAGTCCATGAGGAAAAATGTCACCAAAGGAGATTTCAGTTATTAACATTTACTGTTTTTCCATTCTCATGAGTAACTGAAATCTGACTATACATGTGTTGCACTACCCACACAACAAAGAGAGAGAGAGAGAGGAGTATGTGTATGGAGAGAGAAAGAGAAAGAGAGAGAGAGAGAGAGCAAGAGTGAAAGAGAGAGAGAAAGAAAACAAACTCAAGAACATTGGCTCCAAGAGGACCACTTGCCCAAAGTCGCAGGCACAGACAAGACATACAATTTCTGCCTTGGTATTTTCCATCTGGCTAAATTGACTCTTCATGCCTTGAAACAAGCCCTTTCAAATGGAATTGCAAAAAAGCAAATTCTGCTCGAACTCATACATTATGTAATTTCATTTCTGCTCTGATGCACATTAAACCAAACTGGATGGAGAAAAAATCTTTTGCTAAATTAAATTTGGTTTGATTAGGAAATTTGCGTCATGTGCAGGCAAAGCACGATGTGTGTGGGTTAAAAAATGTCCTGGTTATTTAAAATGTTTTTTTAAACAGATGATTCAGTTTTACCATAGCTTCATTAGTGAACTAAATTTGTGTTCACGTGGAGCCCTGTTGTGCGTATAATGGGTTTTGGTCCTTCGTTTGGAAATCACTCAAGTAGCAGACAGTGGGTCCTTCCTGTAGGAAGGTAATACAGTTTGAAAGGCAGGAGCACTTGGGTTCCTCTGGATCCTTCCTGCTCTGGCTGCACAAGACCTTTGCTTGCCATTTCCCACACTGCCATCATCTCCTTCTCAAGAACAATTTCCTTGCCCTTTCCAGCCCCAGTTTTCTCAACAGGCTTCCAAAGGCAGAGCTCACCCCCAGGTCTCATCTGTCCTGGTCCACGTCCTGAGCTGTATTTCAACCCAAATAAGAGCCTTCCTGGTGTACCGCCTGGCTTCCAAAACACACACATGGGAACATTTAAATAGGGTTGCTTCAAAGTATTTCAAGGAAAAAAAAAGTGCTTTGTAGAGGGTCAAAATGCCTTATGGGAGGGATAGAGGTCCAAGGTTGCCATTTGGTAATTCTTGACACCTGCCTGTTCTCCAAGTGTCATTGGAGGGCTGTCTTCCAACCTCAGTCACTGGAAGTTCTACCATACAAAGGTAGTTGAGGAGGAACCATGCATTTTCCAGGCCATTGTAAAAGTCATTCAGATGAGGAGGAGCAAAGCTTAAAAAGTTATGAAGAATCTGCCAAGAATTAATAGTATACATTAAAATAATGCATGAAGAAAGTAAGGTTTAGATCTGTGAAACACAAAGTACACAACACCAACTTAAATAGCATTTTTGGGTCCCTTCAGGAAGGTTTCTCTCCAAGGCAACCTGTTTCTTTAGATAATGACCAACACCACACCCGACAAAGAGTTGACAGTGACCACTTAGAGCCCAGTACTGCCATGGGACTCCAAGCTTGTTTTGAATTTTCCTCTGTTTCAAAAATATTGCTGATTGGGTCAAAATTCTCAAAATGGGCACAGAAGAGAACTTTCTTTTGGTGGGTTGTTGAAGCCAGGGTTATCCATAACGCTTAGGCTGAGACTGAGTTGATGAGTTTCTGTTGCACAGGCCTGGATGTGCTAGGTCTGGGCCAGGGTCTGTCTGCACAGCTTAGCAGGTGAAAGCCCAGGGTGCTTCATGGAGCAGCATCATCCATGCTATCTTGTCCCTCAAGGAAAAGAACAGACACCAGCATTGTATCTAGTGAATTGGTTGCATGTTTTCACTTGTGGACCTCTCTATGTACACAGAATCTGATCAAAAGCCCAACAGAGACTTGGATGGAATTCTTGGACCCTGGCTTTAGTCTGACCCAGCCCCATTTGTTGTGGCCATTTGGGAAGTGAACCAGTAAATAAAATCTCTCTCTCTCTTTCTGTCATTTTGCTTTTCAAATAGATAAATCTTTATTTACAAAAATGGGGGGGTGTTGGTGCTGCGGCATAGCAGATTACGCCTCCAGCTATAGCATTAGCATCCTACATGGGTGCTGGTTGGGGTCCCAACTGTTCCAGTTCTGATCCAGCTCCCTGCTAGTGGGCCTGGGAAAGCTTTGGGAGATGGCCCAAGTCCTCGGGCCCCTGCACCCATGTGGGAGATCCAGGGGGAGATCCCCTGGTTTCTGCCTGGCTCAGCCCCAGCCGTTGGGGTCATTCAGGAGGTGAGCTAGCCAATGTGTATGTGTGTGTGTGTATGTGTGTGTGTGTGTGCATGTGTGTGTCTTTCTCTCTTTCTAACTCTGCCTTTCAAATAAATAAATAAATCTTTAAAAAAAGAAAAAATAATAAAAATAAAGGAAGAGGCCCAACAGCCAATCAGTGAAAAGTCACGGTCAATCCACATCTTGGGTAGGTGACTTAGATTACTCTTTCCAAAGTGGCTTCTAAGGGGTTTCTCAGGGTCTGTAATGCTCAGAGAATCCCCATTTGGCATAAGATGCCTCTCTGGGGCTCCTGGTACTCTATCTGCCCCAAAGTGTGAAGGGCAATGATTCTGGCCTCCAGGGTCAGTGGAATTAAATATTGTACTTGAGACTATGACCCAGGACTCCCAGGTGTCATACCTCCCTCGGGACTCCAAAGCAGTTCCATTGTCTGGAGTTCTCTGAGAATTTCTCCCCCTGATTTTGTGGGTCATTGAACAAAGAAAGTATTGGAAAAACAGCATGGTCTCCAGCTTTCAGAAGCTTCTCACAGTGGCCTTAGACCACAAACAGCCCACATCGCTCTAAAGATGTTGACTGAGTTCAAATATTGGGCTACAGTATTTTCACTCATCAAATGCCTGATTTATTTTTTGCTTTATCTCCCCACCCCCCCTTTAACAGAAGGGTAATTTACAGAGAGTGAAATGCACAGAGGAGTTTTGACAAATGCCATGCAGTCCATACTTCTGTAAAGATAGATATCATTGCAATCACTCCATCAAGCCCCCTCACACCTCTTGCCAGGCAATCTTCTCTTCTCCCTGGGCAGTCACTGCTTGATTCCGATCCCCATAGATTCCTACTGTCTTTTCCAGAGCTGTACAAACACCAACTAATGCAATGTGTGTGCACCCTTTTCTGTCTACTGCTTCATGTACTGAGCATCTGTTGCAATTTCCCCTTAATTTCTGGTATCAGTAAGTTGAGGAGACAGCCCTGCAAGGCTGCTGCAGGTGTACAGGGGTGTCCGAGTTCTCCTGGTGTGGCAGGAGACCCTCAGAGGCCACTCACATTGGGTGGGATGACCCCCACTCACATTGGGTGGGATGAGGAAGGAGGGGTGGAGTGGAGCTCCAAGTCACCCTTTTCATCTTCAAACATGACATCTGTCTTTCCCCATTTTTTACAAAGTGGGGGTCTGGTGGAAGATTTCATCAGAGAAAAGAAGAAGGGGGTTTTTGTCGAAAAACAAAAACAAACAAACAAACAAAACCCAAGTTGGAGAACCATTGGTTTCAAAGATTCCTAGTTCCCTTGTCGTCGCAAGTTCTATAAATGACAGCGTTTTTTGATATGAGAGCTGTGACGGGACCCCCTCCAGGGAGGGCTGCAGACAGAGGCAGCCAGACTGGGGGCCCCGAGGGAGGGCCCGTGCACTGACAGCTGTAATATTAGTACCAGTCACAATCAGATAGCACCGGCCCAACCGAGGCGCCCAGACAATAGGCCAGAGGCCACGGGCAAGGGGAGGCACAATGACCGCATTCAAAGGCCCAGACTCCTGCAGCCAGCGAGCATTTCTGCAGAGTCCACCAGAGCCTGGCCAAGCCTGGACGTCGCCTTCCGCCAGAGAGCCGCTTTCTCCACGGTGAGCTTTTAAACCAGCAAAAAAAACAAACACGGAAAGGAAAGCGCTGACACCACCTCCCATGCAGAGACAAACCGAAACTGTGGTGTTGTTATAATGTAAACAGACTCAGTTCCAAATTATAACCCCGCTTTCCAAACAGGCTGCCCGGGAGCCCAGCCCTGGGACCAGGGGGAGCCTCCCCAAGTCTCCCAGGGGGAGGACGCGGCCCTGCGCCGCACAGGTGTGTGCCGTCTCCGACGTGCTCCCACCACGGGGTGAGCTCACGTGTTTGCTTGCCTTAGCACTCAAGGAAACATCCATGGGAGAGACTGGTGACTCTCCCTGGCTCGGTTTTCCCCTGTGACCAGTGGAAAATCGGCCTCTTTTCCCCACTATCCTCAGATCACTTTTTTTTTCTTCCCCCAGTAAATCTGGGGGAACAAATCTGCCTTTCCTTTGTTATATCTTTTTTAGCCCATTTTTAGCCCATTTAAAATTTTCTATTTTTCCCAAATACGTTCACGGTTTAAAAACGATGTTAAAGGACAACAACCGCAATGGCACAAATGAGAAAATACTTTCCGTAAAGTTAAAACAGCAACAAGTAATAGCAAAAATCACAAGTTTGCCAAAGTTGTCAATTCTGACATCTCACCTTCTCATTCATTCAATCGTGGGTGCGGCGCCGCCCATGCAGACCCGCCAATGGGAGGGAAACCACGGATCTGGAAGAAAGGAAACACAAGAAGAGAAATATTAGTTTTCTTGCTTAAATTCTCCAACATTCGGTTAATCGACACCTACTCTTCTTTCTGTTTAAATAGGGTCTCCTTCCAGAGCCGATTTAGTCTCTGATTTTGAATAAATGCCGACTGAGTTAGATAAAAATCTCATTCTGAAGGGGAGATGGTCCCAGGGAGAGGGACTTTAACAGGCAAATTGTAACAGCACATTCCAGGCACCGGGCAGCTCCCATGGAGCCCACAGACCTACTTTACTGTGGCTTTTCAGGAATAGGATCCAAGAGTTCTGGACTCCCAGACTTACTAAAAGGCAAACATGAATCTCAAATGGGTGAGGTCTTTTGTGCTAAACACAGTCCAGCTTCCCATCAGCAGATGGTTCCTGGGACAGGTCTTTACCTATGGAAGCTCTGGCTGTCCCTCATCGGGGCATTGGCAGTTGCTTACAGATCTGCACCAGAGCACCAGCTACAGAGGCCCTAGACTGTGACGGGTGCACGCAAGCTGGGGACACATGCCACAGATACAAGCAAGAGAGAAGGGCCCTGCCACCAGCGAGCAGAATCTGCACCCCTGAGGGCACATATGAATCTGTCCTTGGGGTTGGGAGGACCTACTTTCTGAGGCCCTGTGGTCCTACAGTGTGTGTTGTCATCCTGCAACTCAGAAGCAGAGAAAAACAACCGAGTTGAGTGCAACCAACGCCAGGGTTTCCACTACCCAGGGTGGACCATTGTTAACACGTTGTCATTTCTGTTGTGCTGTTTTTCAAATTAAATATGTAAAGACCTATCCCAGGAACCATTTTAACTACATTAAAAATTTAAAAAGAGCATAAGTATAACAGTTCACCCCAAGCCCAGATCATGGATTTGTTTCTATTTTTCCAGGCCACTGTTTATTTATTTGTTTTTACATTCACATACATATCTGTATCCAAGGCAATGAACAGTGTTTGTGTGTTGCTAATGAACCTAAGTGGTATGAATCTCTGCAAATGTATCTTTCATTCTCCACTAAAAAATTCTGTTCATCTTTATTTGAAAGGCAGAGAGAAAGAGAAAGAGAGAAATGAGAGAGAAATGAGAGAGAGAGAGAGAGAGAGAGAGAGAGAGAGAGAGAGAGAATCTTCCACTTGTAGCTACTCCTCAAATGCCCTCAACAGCTGGAGTTTGGGCCAGGCTGAAGCAAGGAGCCCAGAACTCCATCCAGGTCTCCCATGTGGGTGGTAGGGAACCAAGAACTTGATCTACTGCTACCTGCTGCCTCTCACAGTGCACATTCGTTGGAAGCTGGAATTGGGAGTGGAGCTGGCCCTCCAATGCAGGCCGTCCAGTATGGGATGTAGCCCACCCTTCATTCTATACTTTTGACTTGATATGAGAGCTCTAACTATGCTGCTAACAGCTCCCTTCCTTTAACTGCCACGCTGAATAAATAAACACTCGGTTATTGTCTCTTTACCCAGGAGCCAACGTCTATGGCACCATAAAACTGCTCGTTATATCATTAAAGTGATTGTTGGTTATGTGTGGGTGTGCGTATGGGTGCATGTGCAAATTTTCTCTGCTGCACTATCTGGGCTTCTGAAGACGCTGCCTGGCCTTGTTTTTATGGTGGCTCTTGCATACCACAGCTCCATGTAAAATGGACACTTCATGCGTTGAAAGGGAATTTGCTCATTATTAATGGTCTTCCTTTAAAACAGAGCATTAGGGAAGACTTTGGAGTTGTATTTATCTATTTTCTTCAAAATATCTCTCTACGGCTCTTGTCCTGCACTTTCAAATCCAAGTCCTTCAATGCTCTCTCACTGTTTTCTAAACAAGAAAATGACTGTGGCAGGCTGAAGAGCAAAGCATTTAAAAAGCATACCATAGTCCAAAAGTACTCTCAAAAGCTACATTAACAAATCCAGGGAGAGCCTTGTGTTTTTTAACTGGTAGTGCCTTATGAATATTATGAATAAATATACACCATTACGTCTGGCATTAGTAGCTAAAAATAAACAGTGCTTTTGTACCAAAACAGTATTGGACGTCACCATATTTTTCTGAGAATATAATTCTGATTCAAACTTTGAAGAGTATTGTTTGAACTTGACTCCAGGAAAACAACCTAAAAATTCTCACATGATAATAAACATTTTTACACATAATCTTTATTTGGCAAGCTTTAGGGGCTGGGTTGTGCTAACTATTTAAACTGATTTAATCCTCACACTGACATTTAGGGCAGATATTATTAATAAATCCATCTTCCAGATGAGCAAGGAGGAGGCAGAGAAAAGTTAAACATTTTGCTCCAACAGTGAAGGGGAGGCTAGCCAGGAATCTCACCCAGGCACTCTGGGGTCATGGGCTTTGTTCTGAATGGCTGAGAACAGGCTTGGGTTTTATAGAAACTGCTAAGAGGAGAAAAAAATGGCATTACCGAGGTAGCTTCCAAATTGTGTGAAAACACAAACACTCGGCATCTTTTCACGGTATGCCTCCAGTTGGGAAAATCACAGACTTCTTCCAGTGGACAAATTCAAAGTGAATTCCCTGCGATGGCGGGAGTGGGAGTGTGGGGGGTGGGGGGTGGGTAGAGTAGGGTGGGGGTGGTACAGGGATGTGAAACAGCAGGGTCAAGGCCCAGACCCTCTCCAGCAGGGTCAAGCCCCAAACCCTCTGCATAAACACACCCATTTTTTAATGCTTCTCTTCTTGAGAAAACAGGGAGCTGTGACTTTGTGCTTGACTCCAAGGAGACTGCCTGGGGTTTTGTTTACACAAGATTCAAAGCAAAAATGAGAATTGCTCCCTGGGACAACTTTAGCTCAGAATATGTGTTCTTTACACATTTTTAATTGGGCCACAAATATATTAGCAGTGTGGTTATTTTGTAGTTTCAAACGAATCTATTTTGTAACTGATTCATATTTATATTTGGGATGCATTTATTTGTGGGCATGAAGCAGTTCATTTTGCTAAGCCATCTGACCCAGGTGAGGTTGGCATTATTTCCATGACTGCTCCCAATGAATGCAAATTGAAGGTTAAAGGATAAATAAGCCCCTTTAACTTGGTTTACTAATATGTTATTTATAAATGGCTCTACTTGGCTTTTTTTTTTTTTCTTTTTGGGGCAACAACTTTGTACAAATGAAAAAGTACAGGACAAATTAACAAATACATGATGTGTATTTTATTGTAAAGTTTCAAATGGGTTAGATTTAAATTTAATTTTAAGACAATTAATATGCCCCAAATTAATCCTATTTATCTTACTATCCCTCTTCAAATCTTAGCAGTCTGGGAAAGACTGTACTACATTAATAGCTTATATTCTACTTTTTGGAAACAGCTTACTCGGTCCTTTTAATTTTTATTTTGACAGTTACATAGTATCCCATTTTATCATTAATCCAAACTCACACTAATTGAAGGCCAGTGAAGTCCTTCCTTCTGCTATTTCAAGTAGGGCTACAATGCACACCTTTGCATAACTGCCAATTCTCACATATGTAAGTTAATTTATGACAAATCTTAAGACATGAAATTAGCCATTCAATGGGAATGGCCATTTTACACTTTGATTGATGTTTCCAAATTAGACTGCATAGAGGTTGCTTCAGTTTAAATTCCACGTCTGAAGGTCCTGTTTCTCCAGACTTTGCAACATGGTATGTTATTGACCATTATCTCCATAGCAAACACATGGAATCCTAGTTTGAATTCACTTATCTCTTGAGGGTGAGGGAAGCCGAGGATCTTTTGATAAGTTTTAAAGTTATTTGTATTTCTTACTCTATAAATTCTCCTCCCTCTCCTCCCTCCTTTTTTTTTTTTTTTTTTGGACAGGCAGAGTGGACAGTGAGAAAGGTCTTCCTTTTGCCATTGGTTCACCCTCCAATGGCCGCCACTGCCAGCGCGTTGTGGCCGGCGCACAGCGCTGATCCGAAGCCAGGAGCCAGGTGCTTCTCCTGGTCTCCCATGGGGTGCAGGGTCCAAGCACTTGGGCCATCCTCCACTGCACTCCCGGGCCACAGCAGAGAGCTGGCCTGGAAGAGGAACAACCGGGACAGAACCGGCACCCTGACCAGTACTAGAACCCGGTGTGCCGGCGAAGAAGGTGGAGGATTAGCCTGTTGAGCCACGGCGCCGGCCTCCTCTCCATCTTTGTGCTTTCTTCCTATTGGGTTGATAGTTATTTTCTTATTGATATGGTGATACTTTGTATCTTCTAAAGAATCAATCCTTTCTCTTTTGACTTTGCTTTTGGAAACTTTGTTAATGTGGATTACCCCCCCCCCAATTTTTTTTTTTTCTTTTCTTATTGGGGTAAAACATTTAGCATGAGCTCTACCTTTTTTTAAGAAAAACTTTTAAAGATTTATTTATTTATGTAAATTGAAAGGCAGAGAGAGAAAAAGAGAGGGAAGGAAAGGGAGAAGGAGAGAGGGAGAGAGGAGAAGAAGGAGGAGGAAAAGGAGGGAGAGGAGCTAGATTTCCCATCTGCTTGGTTTATACTCTAAATGGAATCAACAAATGGGGCTGGCTCAGGCTAAAACCTGGAGCCAGGAACTCAGTTCAGGTCTCCCGTATGGGCAGCAGGGACCCCACCACACCAGCCATCGCCTGCTGCCTTCCAAGGTGCGCATTAGCACGAAGCGGGAATAGGAGGCAGAGCCAGGACTTGAACCCTAGGCACTCCGATGTGGATGTAGGTGTCTTAAGCAGTATTTTAACTGCTTCACCAATTGAGCACCCCTTAACCCAATACACTATATTGTATTGTTAACAGTAAGTGCAGGGCTTTACCCCTCCCTGCATCTACCTTTTTGTCATATAACTTCACATTTCTGCTTACCCAAGAGGTGGATTCTATTTTCCTGTACCCTTTGGTTCACAGGACTGAACCAAATCACAGGAGTGCTTTGGCCAATGGAATGCTACCAGGTAGGCTGAATATAGAAGTTCGGAAACATTCTTGTTGTGTTGAAGTATTTTCCTTGGCTCCTCTGGGACTGCCATGGGAACATGCCTAGCTAGACTGCCGGGGTGACCGACACACAGTACAATTGACTAATACCAATTGTCTCCACCAAGGCCAACCTAGATCAGCCTAGACCAGCCCACTCCCACACTTATGAGGGAGCCCTATTAAGAGGAACAGAGCCCACGGGCTGCCCACACAGCTGGCCACAGACAAATGAGTGAGCCCAGCTAAGACTGCAACAAGCATCCAGTTAACACCTAGATTCATGAACGTATTAAACCATTGAGTTTTGAGGTAATCTGTTACCAACCCGGGATACCCCAAGCAATGTTATTAGGTACTAAAAATGGTTATACAGGACTTCCTCCTGTTTCACTCAAAAAAGAGATACCCACAAAGAAGACGGTTTAAAAGTAGGTAATGAAGTCTGCAGATATCCGCCAAATGCCAGGTGCTTCAGTCAAGGCTGATACAGGCAAACACAAGTACAAAACGATCTACGAATCTCAACAGAAGGATGATTGTACAATTGTACAGGGAACTGATCATACAAGCGAGGAAAAGATGTGAAGTCAAACAGGGAGAATGAGGCACCCAGGAACTCAGCAACAGCAGGAAACTCCTACGATATCTGGACAAGAATGGAGGTTTTGATTTTGGAGATCTGGGACCAACGTTACCCAACAGAAGCTGCAGGCAACAAAGGGCATCTCCGGTAGCCAGTGCAAGGATAGAGAAGACACAGCTGTTAGACTGGGCAGAGACAGGAGAAATACCCTGGCTGCTGCCTGCCTTCGGTCTTCCAGTCTCTCTCCAAGGCTTTCTAGTGGCTGAACCCAGAGGAGTGACCCCTCAGTAACACAGGGAAAGGGGAAGGCAAGGATCTGAGGACAAACAGACAGCGCACCATCATGATATTCAAGGAACTATGTAAGGTGCTGAGCTGCTGAGCTACAGAAACACGGCTCAGTGCTGAGTGCTACATGAAAACGACTGAGAATCAGAACCAATACTGGGTTTGAAAGTTCAAAAGGGCTCTCTAGAGTGCAGTGAGGGGAAGGATGCCCACCCAGGCAGCAGCTCAGGCAGGCAGCAAAGTGCAGCAAATACTGGGGGGACAGCAAGTATTCTGGTTTGGCTTAAAAGTTGGTGCATTTGGGAGGGGAAGCAAGGGTGGAGAGTGTGTGATGAGACCACAAAGGCAGAAATGGGGCCAATAATTGGAGGATTTTGGATTTTTAATCCAAGCAGGTTGGATTTTTGTTTTAAAGCCAACAGGAAATTCAGTGGTTCTGAGCAGACGGTAACATGATCCAAACTGTGCATTAGGAATACTAATCTGATAGAAACTTGAGGCATACATTGGAGAGAGACAAACTAGACTAGGAGTTATTCCTGAAGTGCAGACTTCAGGGATTCACAACCCTCTTTTACTCATTTGCAGAAGTTTGGGAAGCATTCAGTTTCCTGAGAGATGGTACACAGCTTTCACAAGGAGCCCGAATCCTTGACCCCATCAAAGTGTCTCAGCACCAGAGCAAGGAAGCCATTTAAAAAGCTTCTGTTCCAAGTCTTTTAATGAGGACCAAACCTCTAACAGTGGCAACAACAACAGAAATGAGTAAACAGATACAAACACTTATGAGATTTTATCTCATCAAATAATCTAGATGGACTTGAACAGAAATAAAAGAAGAACAAGGGGTGCTGAAAGATTTAACTCTTGGTAACATCCATCTGCTATTTTTTTCCTTCCTTTTATGAAACGGGGGTAACAGCTCATGTTTCCAAGCTATCATCCAGATTTACTAATCTGGAAAGTTCCAAGCTAACCACAGGCACATGTCTTGTCATCACTGTCTCTTCCCATAGTCACCACAGATATTATTACTCACATGCAAACTTTTCTGACTGTGAGTCCAAATGAAACCTCCAAATACTTGTCAAATAGCACCTCGTGCATCCACTGCCAACAGGTGGTGCCAATATTTGTCTACAGCCACTATTTTACTTTACTGTGCTGACTGTTCTTTGGTTTTTAAATATGAAATGAATACATATATTTGGTAGAATGTATTACGTGCAAATATGGTTTGCATATATGTACTTACATTCATACTTTCCACATGTGAGACTCTTTCTGGAACTAGCTAGGTCTTACCCAAGTTCATGAGCCCACTTACTGTTAACTCAAACATAAATTCGAGTTAAGCTGAATTAAGTGGAATGTTTTTGCTTGTATAAGCCCTTATTCTATTATCAAATACACATAAAAGTTTTAAAATTGGCCTGTTATCTCAGTCAACTAGGATTTACTTCATCATTAGGCAAATTTTAAAGGATCGTAGGTAAGTAGACATATAGTATCACTATAAGCTATCTACCTTTCAAAGTTGGGTTGTTATTTGAATATCACTGTGGTTATTTTCTTATTTGTGACATTTTTTAATACGACATTTGAAGGGAGATATAATAACCAGAGTTGCTTTCAACATAGAACCATAATAAAGACAGATTCAGATTAGTCAAATTTTTTCCACTCCAGGTTGAACAGCAAGAAAATTATTATTACTCATGTCAACATGAAAGATTTCCCTTGCTTACCTCAATAAACTCCAAAATATGATCTATTTAATTTGAAACAAATAACATTTTGACAACTTTATATATACAAAATATTTCCACGAAATTGAAAAGTATAAAGTAATAAATTCCCAGAAGTAATTATTTGACCATGATCTGCAAAAATAACTTGTTTCCATCTTCATGTGTGTGTAATATAGATATACACACACACATATATATACATATACACACATACACACACACACAATATACAAGTACAGGTGAGGATATATGTATATCTAACTAAAGTACAGGTTCCACAAAATAATAAACCTACTCATTTGAGGCACTTGGAAGTTTTCTTTACCATCAAATTCTGCCCTCTTCTATTTTATACACAATTTCATTTTAAAAGGTTAGTAATGACCTGCTAAACTGATTTCATTATCCACTAATAGGGCCAATCCACAGTTTGAAAAACACTACTGTAGCAAAATGACCAAAGCACTCTGACTTTATTCACCCATGTAAACATATCCACAAAGACCAATCCTGTACAACTTAGCAAGGGAAAAAAAATCTCTTGGCTTGCTCCCTAGTATCCTGGACGAAGCCAAGGTTTACAGAGCCAACTTTTGTACTTGGTGGTTGACAATGACTGAAAACTGAAAGGCAGAGATCAAATCCTCACTCTCCCTCTCAACACACCTCTTCCGCTGGGTAATTCACACCATGCAAGTATCAAGCTATTCAATTTTGCTGTCATTTACTGTTCTTTTTCCAACAGCAATGGAAACACAGCATCAGTTAACTGTCTTCTCTCTTAGGTAGAATTAGCTTATTCTCCCTCCCACCCTTGTGAACAAGGGCGGCATTCACGGCTCTGGAGGGCCACCGTTGCAGCTATCTACAAAGAAACCATGGCAGGAAAGTGCTGCCCGTGAAGGAGCAAGAGCAGAATCTGAGAACTGAGGCTGTCAGTCCAGATTATAGGCAAGAACAAGCTTGGTAACGATCCTCCGATGAAGTCGGCACAATTAGAACTGGAGCAACGTAATTACCAGGAAAAACAAACAGACCAACCAACCATAAAAGCTGTGTGTTTCCATGCTGTCTACCACAACAAAGCTATTTATTGAAAACATTGAAATCTCTTTTCTCCTTTTACGAAGAAAAAAGTAAATAGATACTGTCCAATCATCACACCAGAGATTATCTAGGGGCTTTCTTGCCAATACTCTGGCACTGGAATATCCTGTCTTCTATGTGGTTATTTTGACATTCATTCACTTTGGCATTCAACCATTTACTGTGCATCCTCCCCCACCCCACAGCCAATAAACAGTGAGTGAGTGGACCAAAATGCTTCAATTTTTTTGCATTCTTTAATTCGGCATTTCTATTTTGCAAAACTTGTCTTAGATAAAGAAATCATCATGGCTATACTTATTTGCATGGATTTCAAACATTTTAGCTTAAATTTCCATGAGCTTTTCTGAAATCTCCTCATTTGCAAATTTGCAAAGGTTTAGTGACATGGTGTCATTTATAATAGCAAAAGGCTAGATGAATATACAGTTAATTGCTAAAACTGGTCATCTCTGGATGACTGGATGTTGGTGATTTCAGTTTTATTCTGTGTTCTTATTGATATTTTCCAAAGTAAAAAATCAGACAAATGCATCAAAATAACATGCCTGTGCTTGACTCTGGCAACTCTTCTGGAGGGAGATTTTCAAAAATGTGATGTCATCCCTTCCAAGAGCACCAGGGCCCTGCCCTGCCCTGTGTAGGTGTGCAGGATACAGGTGCTCCTGCTGTACTTGGCTTCCACAGCAGGAGAATAGGGACAGCAACAATACCCGATGCATGGAGTCACGTTGAGGACTACATCAAGTGTACTACTACTACAGTGTTGAAAGTGCTGAGAGGAGGGTCTGGCACACAAAGGCATGCTGTGTGTCCACTGTCATTGCTATTGTCATTTTTGCTAGCACAGGAAATGGATGGGGATGCAATTCTTTGCTGTATCAAATGCACAGGCTCTGTCTGCACCCCACCCTGTCTTCCTTTCAAATGAATAAAACAAATAAATACTTTTAAAAATTAAGGAAAACAAAATAAAAATCCTAGATAAATGCTATTCAAACGATACGGACAGCATAGTTGTTTGTCTTAGTGGGTAAGCTGCTGACGAGGGCACCTGCAGCCCACGTGGGAATGCCTGGGTTCAACGCCTGGCTCCAGCTCTTGATTCACAGCACTGGGAAAGCAAACACTCGGAGGCACTGGGTGGTGGCTCAAGTAATTGGGTTCTTGCCTCTCATGTGGGAGACCTGGATTGAGTTCCTGATTCCTGGCCTCAGTGCTGATCCAGCCTCAGCAATCATGGAAATTTGGAGAGTGAACTAGTGAAAAGTGAGGTGTCTCTCAAATTAATATATACTTTTTTTTTTTTAGAAAGAGATGTCTTTGGATAAGGATACACAAGGTGAAAAAAGAATTAAAATATATAGATTATACATTTTTATGACAGTTAACTTAAAAACAAAAGATACTATAAAGAAAAAATATTCCATGAATATGAAATAATCAAACATAGGAAGATGTAAGCACTCTAAATCTGAATGCACCTATTACCAGCTCTCAAAATACATAAAGCCAGCCTGCTAAAGCTAAAAAATGAAGCAAGCAAATTCACAAACAGTGTGGAAGACTCCAATGCAACTGGAAGAATAGGTTGTTAAAAAGGAGAAAGGATATAGATATGGACAACATGATTAATGCATTTAATCTAATTGACCTATTTAGAATATTGTGGCTAATAATTACAGAACACACAGGATGCAAATTTAATATCTACCAAAATTCTCCATGTGCTGCACAATAAGTAAGCTTAAACAGATTTCACAGATAAAAATTTACATAGAGTATGTTCTCCAATCACAGGGAAATTAAGCAGACATCAAGAATAAAATAGCCAAAAATTACATGAATGAATGGGAATTAAAGAATACACTTAAAAATTTTAAAACTTATTTGAAAGAGTGACATATAGAGAAATAGAGCCAGATCTTCCATCTGTTAGTTCATGCCCCAAATACCCACAACAGCCAGGAGCCCAGAATTCAATCTGGGTCTCCAACATGAGTGACTGGGACCCAAAAATTTAACCATCACCTGCCGTCTCCCAGGCAAGTTAGCTCAGAAGGAGAGAGGGGACTCTAATCCAGGAACTGATAAGCGATGTGCACATTCCAAGAGGCATCTTAACCACGGCATCAACTCTCTGCTGCTGTAACACACTTGTGATTAACCCATAGGTCAAGTAGAAAATACAGTGGAAATTAGACAATACTGTTAAATGAATTCTGAAGAAAACATGACACATCAGCTATGTGACATGTAGCTAAAGGTGTGATTGGAGGAAAAATTTTATGTCTAAGTGTATGTACTAGTAAAGGAGAAAGTCTGAAAATAAATGATTTAACTACCAATGTCAAGAAGTCATAAAAAGAATACCAAATTCAAGTCAACAGAAGTGGGACAAAGAAAATAATAGGGAACAGTAACTAACAATATGGAAAACAGGGGAGTAATAGAGAAAACTGGTCAGGTTAAAACTGGGAGATGCTAATAAAATTGACAACTCTGTAGTAAGATTAATCAAGAAAAAAGAAGATAAGACAAAAAATTACAATTATAGAATGAAATTACTATAAATCCTACAAACATCAAAAAGATAATACATGAATATTTTATGGAAATATTTGAGAATGTCAATGAAATGGACAACTCACTAAAAATATTTACCAAAACAGGGGAAAAATAAGAAACATATGAATGGCTCTATATCCATGAAAGAAATGGAATTTATACATAAAAATCTACTCACAAAACATTGTCTATACCTCAGCTGCTTTATTGGTGAGTTCTATCAAACACTTAAAGGAAAATTACACCAATTTTACACAGTTCCTCTGGAATACAGAAGAGCAATCATGTCTCACCTCATCCTATGAAACTATTTTAGGTCAGCAGAGCTTCAATCTCATAGTTAAATAAGGATGAAGCTAGAAAAGAAAATTACAAACTAATGTACTTTATGAATCTAGAAGAAAGACACTAAACAAAGTGATAACAAACTGAGTTCTGAGATATTTTTTAAAAATAATATATTATGAACAAGAAGGAGTTATTCTAGAAATATATGGTTGACTTCATATTGCAAAATCAACCAATGTATAGTACCCTATTAATTGAAAGATGGAAAAATATTGAGATTAGATCATCTCAATGGATACAGAAAAAGCATTTTAACTCACTCAAATCTATTCACACTACAAAGACAAAGTCAGCAAAGTAGGTATATTGTAGATTTGTAAAACTTTGTTTTCCTGATGTCTTAATCCCCACCAGGAGGCTGTGAGCATCCTGCCAAGACAACCAGGTATACCAGTTTGATAAGGTCCCTGCCACAAGCTCTCCTTCTTGCTCTCCGCTGAGCTAGTGATATTCAAATACGCCCACAAATCCTCCTATATCCACCTGTATACTTCATCCTGACCCCAACAGTGTCACTGGTCCTGGACCTCACCATCTCTTGGCTGCCCTGGTGCTCCACCCACGTGTGAGAATAATGAGTCCTTTCATTTCACACACCTCTCCCACTGTGTTTCCATGGCTGTGATGGAGTGATCCCTGAATGGCCCAACAAAGGGGGACTTACTCTCCCATTTACAGCAGACTGGGATTCAAAGAGAACTTTCTAGTGTGATAAAATCCTATAGCAAGCATCTCACTCCATGGTGAATACTGAAAGCTCCTCATGAGACTAGGAGTAAATCCAGGGTATCTTTTACAACCAATGCCATACAATATTAATACCAGATAGTCTATCTATTGCAAGAAGGAAAAATGTTTTAAATAAGGAAGAAAGAAAACTGATTATTTTCCAAAGCATAGTGGTTATAAGGAACATCAAAATAGTCTACAAAGAAATTACCAAAATACCAGTAACTGAGTTTTGTTGAATCAGGTGACTGGATTTAAGAACATACAAAATTCTATTGAAATTCTACATCCTAGCAACAAATACCAGAAAAACCTATACTGGCATAAAAAATCTAAAGTAAATAAATAAAATAAAAAATACGCAAAATTTCTCCATAGAAACTTTAAAACCTGAGAGAAGAGAAAGGGGGGAGGGAATACAAAATCATAAACTGGAAGACTCAATGTCAGTTCTCCTCATACCAGGATACAAATCAACATTATCCCTATTAAATCCCATGAGCATTTTTGGCGGAAGTTAATAAACTAATTTGGAGAGTAAACCAGTCAATGGAAGATCTCTCTTTTCTCTCCTTGTTACTCTGCCTTCCAAATACACAAAATATATCTTTTGTTTTAAAAAAAGATAAAAGCTGTGATAGGACCTAAAAGCACACATCAGGGCAAGGTTCAGCCACCTTATAGGATGTCTGTCTGTCACCTCTTATGGGGTTGGGGAGGGGAAGAAACAAGCAGAAAGCCTTAGGTGATGAGAATCTTCAGCAGTGTGTCTTTCATTTTTCTCTTGTGAAGAACGGTAGATTTGCTTTCCTTGTGTGTCATCATGGAAGATTAGCACTAAAGATTGTATAACGAGTCAGTTTCTCCCCTTCCCATTGGCGTCCAAAAAACTCTGCCCTAAATTGGTGTATACTCTTAGATCAGTCGTTTCCAACCTTTCTTTGCCACAGCCACAGATGGAAATCCAATACACAGACACACATATGAATCTGAAATATACATTTAAGGAAAGGGCCCTCTGATACCTTCTATTCTGTTTCACGTTTTAATTCATTAGAAATGGAAGATGGTTTCATTGACTAAGAATGTGGCACAAATAAGTTTGAAAAACACTGTCTTCTAGAATTCCTGGAAAATATTAGGCACTCAATTTCAAAAGTTATTGAACCAGGAATGGTAGGCATTTTGCATATTTACCTGACCCCTAGCTTGGTGTCGGTGTGTAGTCTTGGCCTGCTCACCTTTTGTTCTAATGTACATCCATTTACTATGGCACATGCATCTTTATAAGTTGTCTGATTGCTTCCAAAATAAGTTCTTAAACAATACTTTCACAGGCATACAGTAAACCAGCCAGGGCAGAGCCAGTGTCTAGGAACAGGCAGCCCAGTACCTGTAAGCCAGACACATCCGGTCACACCTCTGTGGACAGGTCTACAGCACCAGGGCATCTGAGAGCAGAGGGCTCCTAGGACTAGGTGACAGGTGCTCACTGCTGACCTTCCAGGGAGCCACTGTCACTCTTGCTTTCCATGAAGTTTTCTGGCATTTCCGACAGATGGGAGAGAGGGAGCCAGCTCATTTGGAGAAACACAAAGACACTTTTTGAAAGAGGAACAAAGCACTCTGCAACTAACAATGAAGCATGGTGTGAGCATCTATGTGCATCACTGAGATAAAGGCACCCATGGTCTAGAATTTCCTTTATCTGTCTTTTCAGGGTGCAAAGTCTTTCTCAGGCCATTGAAACCGTGTGTCTATAGAGGCATTAGCTAACATGTTGGGAGGAGCTAGTTCAGGCATGTGAGAATAAAGCTTATCTTTCTAACACAGGGACAAATTTCACCTTAATAAAACTTTCATTTTAAAGCATTCTCTTTGGTCCTATTAAACAGAACTTTCCCTACAAAAGGTTCTTGGATCACTTTTGGGCAACTTGCCCGTCCTAGCTTATCTTCCAAACTCTAAGAAAGGTAGACATGTTTTGGGCCAAGCCTCATGGCCAAGGTACTGAAGCTGGCGCTGTGAGGGCAGGGCCATGGGCTAAAGAAGGGTTGTGAATGTCAGCTCCCAAGGGCCAGACTGATGAGGAAGGTGACAGGGCTGTATGCATTAGCCACCGGAAATGCAGAGCAAAATTTACAGGCACAGATGTCTCTCAGGGGCCAAACTGGGGGTAGGAATAGTCTTCAAAAGTGATAGTACAACTACTAAAACAAGTGCAACTCAGAATTCGAGAAGTCACTATAATAAAATGCTGAATGAAAAACCATCCATATAAAATATGGGTTTGACTGTATTTTTAAAGCATATACGTGCAAGAGTACTTGATTAAATTTTGGGGGAACAAATGATGGAGTTAGAATTGTGCCAGGGAATTCCAATACAATCCCATCAAGGTGGCATGTACCAAGGCCATCTCACTAGTCCAAGTGATCAATTTCAGTTCACAATTGATCACACTGATAGGTCTAAGAGTCAAAGGGATCACACAAACAAGACTAGTGTCTGCTAATACTAACTGATAGAATCAAAAAGGGAGAGAATGATCCAACATGGGAAGCGAGATACACAGCAGACTCATAGAATGGCAGATGTCCTAAATAGCACTCTGGCCTCAGAATCAGCCCTTAAGGCATTCAGATCTGGCTCAAGAGCCCATGAGAATATTCTAGGCATGGAAAGCCAAGACACTCTGGAAAAAAAAGAAGACCTAAATGAAAGATCTCTGTGAGTGAGATCCCAGTGGAACGAATGGGGCCGTCAAAGGAGGTACCTTTCTCTGAAGGGAGGAGAGAACCTCCACTTTGACTATGACCCTTTCGGAATAAGATTGAAGTCAGCGAACCCTAAAGGCTTCCATAGCCTCGGCAACTCATGACTAGAGCCTAGGGAGATTACTGATGCCATAAACAAGAGTGTCAAATTGTTAAATCAACTTCAGGAGTCACTGTGTACTTACGTCTCATGTGGGATCTGTCCTTAATGTGTTGTCCAATGTGAAGTAATGCTATAACTAGCACTGAAACAGTATTTTACACTTTGTGTTTCTGTGTGGGTGCAAACTGATGAAATCTTTACTTAGTATATACTGAATCTATCTTCTGTATATAGATAATTAAAAATGAAAAAAAAAATCTTGGTGTTAAATTGGAAATTGCCTAGAAAATTAATCAATTTTTTAAAAAAATATATCATGTAGGATCTCTGTCCTTAATGTGCTATACATTGTGAATTAATACTATAACTAGTACTCCAACAGTATTTTTCTCTTTGTGTTGCTATGTGAGGGCAAACTGTTGAAATCTTTACTTAATATATACTAAACTGATCTTCTGTATATAAAGAGAATTGAAAATGAATCTTGATGTGAAGCAAGGGGAGAGGGAGTGGGAAAGGGGAGGGTTGCGGGTGCGGGGGAAGTTATGGGGGGGAAGCCATTGTAATCTATAAGCTGTATTTTGGAAATTTATATTCTTTAAATAAAAGCGTTATTAAAAAATTGGGGGGGAAATGGAATTAGAAGATAACATTCATTTGTATGCAAAACATTTTCAAATCCTACGGTAGATTTTCCACAATATAAGTTTTCCTTGAATTTTTCGAAGACCACTTGTTATACAAGATTTCAAATTTTTTTGCACTAAAATAAAGTTATCATTCAATGCCAAATCCATGAACTTTTTGTAGTGCCCTTGTATATTACATATTCACCCAAAACTTTTTGGAAGAAAACTCCAAAATGCTGAGAGGAGCTATAAACATGGGCTAGTGAAATTAAAAGCAATAATAAATTTCTCCTTCATTCTTTTTAAAAAAGATTTATTTATTTATTTGACAGAGTTACAGAGAGAGAGAAGGAGAGGCAGAGAGAGAGAGAGAGAGAGGCCTTCCATCCTATGGTTCATTCCCCAGATGGCCGCAATGGCCTGACCTGGGCTTATCCGAAGCCAGGAGCCAGGAGCTTCCTCTGGGTCTCCCATGTGGGTGCTGGGGCCCAAGGCATGGGCCATGGCCATCTTCCACTGCTTTCCCAGGCCATAACAGAGAGCTGGATTGGAAGTGGAGCAGCTGGGACTTGAACCCGCACCCATGTGGGATGCTGGTGGCAGCTTTTACCTGCTACGCCACAGTGCCGGCCCCTCTCCTTTATTTACTTTTTAGAATTTCCTCTACAGTAAGGCTTGCTTTTACAGCCAGAGTTTTAAAAATCAAAGCTATCTTTGGAAAATGTAATGATGCCTTTCTTTATGAACCCTACCTTGTTCATTCCATGACTCATAAATATCTGGAAGAAATCGTATTCCCTTCTCTTTCATGACAATTTCAGGATTTACACTTCAATTCAACAAGGAGAACAAGAAGAGTGTATGCACTGGTGAATCATGGGTTAAGTAAAAGCCACACATGATTCCTCCCCGCCTGGTGTACTTGCAAGAGGGAAGATCAACTGTGAAACAAGATTTCCAGAAGAGTTTCTTGTCTAATACATGCATTTTTTTAATGTGGGATGTGTGGTACAATTTAAAACTATAGGTTATAGGGCCAGCGCCATGGCTCACTAGGCTAATCCTCCGCCTGCGGTGCCGGCACCCCGGGGTTCTAGTTCCGGTTGGGGTGCGGGATTCTGTCCCAGTTGCTCCTCTTCCAGGCAAGCTCTCTGCTGTGGCCTGGGAAGGCAGTGGAGGATGGCCCAAGTGCTTGGGCCCTGCACCTGCGTGGGAGACCAGGAGGAGGCACCTGGCTCCTGGCTTCGCGTAGCAGCCATTTTGGGGGTGATCCAATGGAAGGAAGACCTTTCTCTCTGTCTCTCTCTCTCACTGCCTAACTCTGCCTGTCAAAAACAAAACAAAACAAAACAAAACAAAAAACTATAGGTTATAAATATACTAAAGGCTTAGGTGGCCTAGCAGAAAGTGCACACAATCAGTGAAGATGTCTCATAGCTGTGAGTTCCCCAGTCCCACGGCAACTTCGGTCACCCAGCTGGCTTCCCACGGAAATGCACAACAGACCAATCTGCACAGCTGTTTGAAAAGGAAATGAGGCCAGTGTGAGGGAAGAGGCTGCATTTCTCAAGCTGGGAACACAGCGCCCTCCCTGAGCCTCAGCCTGCGCACCAGTTAAGTCAGCATCTTCCTCTCGCCTGTCACCTTCCTGAACTGTGCTGGCCAGGGTGGCACCTCCCCCACGGCTCCAGGTTTCCCTGGCCAAGTGCAGAGAGGAAAGAGACAAATTAGTCTACTTTATCATTTACTTCTCTGACTTTACCCACTTGAAAGAAAATTCCATCTGGTAAAAGAAAAACAAAGGAAAGGAAACTTCTACTAAGAAATCACGTTACTGGCAAGTCCATAAAAAAAGTCTGCTTTTATCCCTTAATTTAAATGAAATGAAATTCCGTAAGCAGGCAGGTCTGTGTAGCAAATTTTAAATGTTGAGATTCTGGCAAGCAACCCCCTGCTGAGCCCTGCTAACATTTTAGAACAGTTTGTTAGTGAGGTGCATGAATAAAACACCACCTACAAGGTAATCTTATGACCTGTTCTCAATGAAAGGTTTCTACATAAAGGTTTTAGAGGTACTTCAACTTCTATCTTAAATTGAATAGAAACATGTTTACTTTGGAAAAGTACTTGAGGCATACTGGAAGACCAGGATTTGGTTTTTCTTGTTTATATTGGTAAGACAAACTTCTTTTCTTTTCTTTTCTTTTCTTTTTTTAAAGACTTGTTTATTTGAAAGAGAGTTACAGAGAAAGGTAGAGACATAGAGAGGTCTTCCATCTGCTGGTTCACTCCCCAAATGGCCACAGCATGGCCACAGCATCTGGAGCTGAGCCGATCCAAAGCCAGGAGCCAGGAGCTTTTTCCTGGTCTCCCATGTACGTGCATGGGCCAAGGACTTGGGCCATCCTCCACTGCTTTCCCAGGTGCACCAGCAGGGATCTGGATCTGAAGTGAAGTAGCGGGGACTCGAACCTGCGCCCGCATGGGATGCTGGTGCTGGAGGCTGCGGCTTCAACCTGCTGTGCCACAGCACCAGTTCCAGGAAGATCAACTTTTTTAGCATCTTTGAGTATCTTCTAATCTTAGGCTGAGACATTTGCAACCGACTTGAGAACTGACACTGGAGCCACTGAGAGACCTCTTTGGAGGGAAGAGGAAGGAGCCTGAAAACGTATAGGGAGGGAAGCTGTGTTCTATCTGGGCTACTTCTCAAAGAAGGGTCTGCAGTATTAACCCATGTGTGAAAGTGCAAAAGCTGAACTTCCAGTGAAATAAAGAACTTGGTTGGGAAACAAGATTCAGACTCCTTATGGCTGAGAAGACATTCTTGTGCATCCACCCTCCCATGATCCCATCCCCAGGCAGCCCCAAGGTCATGGCAAATAAACTGCAGACGATACTCAGCGATCTTGAGGGAGGAAATCTGAGAAGTCTCAACATTGTAGGATGGAGGATTTCTCCATTAGGTGTACACTGATGAAAATAAATGTACAAATAAACAAATAACTAGGAGAGAAGAGAATGCTCTTGCTCAGAGTGGAATGCTGACTAATAAACACAGAAGGAAGGATGGTGCTGGAAAACCATCAGCGGATGCTGACACTAATGGGTGAAAATGTGGGGAGGGACAAGATGTTTGCAAAGGCCCAAGGTATTTCCTCTCAAGCAACGTATACTAATTGCAGAGGAGAACAGTAACTTTACAGTGAGAAAACCTGGCAGACAGCACTTTAACCAACAGACTAAAATTATCAATTATGGAAGAAACTGACACTATGTCCTTCCTGATCTGATGCATTGAGAAGGAGAAACGATCACTACTGTTAGCATAATCCAAGATTAAGGAAACAAAAATAATCCAAATGGGAGAAATTCTAGAAAATTAATTGGCCTCTGCCCTCCAAAAATGCCAAGGTCAAGGAATACACACAAACACACACGCACACACAAATTAAGGAACTATTTCCCAATAAAGCAGACTAATGAGACAGGACAATAAATGCAACATGATTTTCTGGACTGGATCTGCACTGGGAAAAATAATTACAATTAAGAACATAATTGGACAATTGACAAAACTAGAATACAGAATGTCAGTTTGATAATAGTATACATCAATGTTGAATTTATTGGGTTTGAAAAGTGCTGTGGCAATGTAAGAGAGTGTTCTTGTTCTTAGGAAATACATGCTAAAATATTTAGTAATGAGGGTAAAAAAGACAACAAGAAGAGTGACAGAAATAGTAGTACAGAAACCCTATTTTCTCCCACCTGGAATTATGCCCTGGCCATTCCAGAGAGTAAGGCCAACTAGGGTGAGGCCAACTAGGAAGTGAGGCTCCATACATTCTCTGAAGGGAACAAGGATATGCACACATTGTGCAAACACTGGTGACAGCTGGGGGTGGAGCAATAATTCCAGCAACAGCAATGTGCACAGGAACCTGGCTTAGCATGGAAACCCCTAAACTTGGGCTTTATACAAACATGCAGGCACTCCACTCCAGCGGCCCCCGGAGTCTGAAATCAGTCCAAAGTCTTACCTAAAGGTGATCTAAATCAGAGATGAGTGAGACTTGAAGATGACCCATCCTGAGATACAATCCCTCTCAGCTGTGAACTTGTGAAATCGGACAATTTCTGTGCTTCCAAAATACAATGGTGGGACAGATGGAGGATAGACACAAAGTATGAACAGGAAAGAGGGGAAGGGTGAGGAGCCTCAGACAAGTTCAGACTCTGGCAAGGCGGATTTAATCAGATCTTAGACTTGAGAAAAATCCTCCTTGATGGGAGGATCTGCCTTTCAGTTCCACTGGAGTGGGAACCCCATCCCCAAAGCCAAGGGCACTCAGGGTGGTTCTGTCTCCAAGGCTTCAGTGGGAGACTGTCTGCCTTGTTGAATACAAAGTAGTGGCCCTGATGATCTCTGAATTGCCTTTGGGACTCTTTGCTTTTAGTAAATGTTTGCAGATATATAGTTCCATGGTCTGATCTTATGGACTCCAAGAAATTCAATGGCATATCTTCACTTTGTCATATTCTTTCCACCTCCTTTTGTCCACACTGACAGTGTCTTTGCTAATATAATATATTCCTGGCTGTGCTGGGGATCCCACTAGAATCACCCTTCACATCTATATTTCTAGGAGGTGAGTCAAACACAGCCTCTAACCATTACTCAAGTTCAAAGCCACATACACAGTTTTAGGCATCTGCTCTAGCAGCAGCCCAGTAACACAAAAGTCAGATAGGGCAGAGGGCACTGTGTGTACAGGCAGGAGGGAAGAAGCATGGGAGGATCCAGGGCTCTCCTTCTGCACACCTCTTACAGTGCTCTTGCCAAAGGCCAGCTCTGCTGTGCTGGCCAGTGCTAAGAACTCTCTTCTTGGGAGTGGAGTATCTGCAAGTAAAACAATAAATTGTCCTTTGACAATATTCAGAGGCCTACACTGCCATTTTTTTCAGCATCTAGCCATGATTCTCAATGACTTACTACCAATAACTAACCAGAAAGTACAGTTCTTATTTACTGAAGATCAAAATCAATGAAAATCTGGTGGCAGCTATGAATGAATTTTGTTGTTGTTGCTTTTATGTATTGTTAATTAATATTATATTTTTTTTACAAAAGGAACATGAATTTTTCAGACTGTAGAGCTGTAAGGTGCATGTAGAAGTCACAACACTCAAGTTTTTCTCTGCACATCCTGGGAAGTGGGGAGAGGACAGATGAAGACTCTTTCTGTGTTGTGGACTTGCACCAAGACTGGAAGTCCCTCGTCTCTTTTGAAAAATATTATCAGAATAGAAATAAAACACACTTGCAGTTGAAAGAATTTAAAAAGTTCACTCTGCCTGTCAAAAAAAAAAGTTCAGAAAGGTATCCCACAGAAATTGAGCCTCTCTAGAGCTGACAACCATCAGTAAAACCTTATTTTTTCCTCTCAGCAATGTTTCTTGCATGAAGATATACCTGTACCCACGCATTCTTTTTTATTTCATTGAAGAGAGATCATTTCTGACTATATCTTGATCATTTTTTTGGCTCTTAACTTAGATATCCATATTTCAATTGAATGCCTTTTCTGAGTTGGTTGCCTACTATTCCATTGTATTTAATCCTTTTATTTTATAAGATCATTCCCCTACTGACATACTTCATGGTGGTTTGCTGGTTTTGGTATCGAAAATGATGCTGTAGACTTGCAGGGGTGGGGAAACTTTCCTGCCAAGGGCCATTTGGATATTTATAATATCATTTGCAGGCTGCACAACACTATCAACTTAAAAATTAGCCTGCTATAGATTTAGTGAATTTCGCGTGCAGGCTGCAGTTGCCTTGGCAGGGCCAGGCCATGGCTTTATACAGCCCGTGGGCTGCACCTTCCTCAACCCTCCTAGAGGTTGAATGTTGTCTTTCAGCTGTGTCCATCTGGCACACTTGTTGCCATATCTGACAACTTCGTTAGCAGATGCTCCCCATCGTTCTTTATTCCATTGCTTTGCATAAGTTTCCATTGCAACATTTACCACTGCCTGAAATAGAATGTAATTGACTTAGTTTAATTTAATTTAATATTTTTTTGTGCACTGGAATGGAAGCTCCATGGGATCAGGAGCTTAGGCTTATTTATTGCTGTCTTCTCAGTCCAGAGAGCAATAACTGGCTCTTGGTAGGAATGTGATAAATACTTGATGGATAAATGAATGAACAATTTAGTGTTGGATGATTGATATTTTTCTTATTGATTCTTAAGAATTTTAATACAGTCACTAACTAAAGATTTCTTAAAAATCATTTACCAATATATTTCCAATGTGGTGATTTGACTTTGTTGATCTTATTCTTTGCCACAAATGTTTATTACATAATCAAACATAAAATATCTGTTCTTTATTTTATAGCCTTTGAGTTTTGTGTCTTGGTTAGGAAGGTCTTTTGCACTTCAAAGTTATTTTTAAAAATGTGTCTGGTACTTTAATGGTTTGTTTTTATTCTGGAATCTTTGATTCACTTGGAATTTATTTTGGCATAAGTAGGGGCTGTATATTCAACTCTGTTATTTTCCCAAGTAGTCAGCAGACTTAACATTAATTAAAGAATAATCCATACTTTTCTTAAATTCCCATAAATATTTACACCCATATCTAATCCCTATTCTCCTCTGTTCACTTGCTGTCTAGTCTTGTTTTGGTACACGTTTATTTTAATTCCTTAGCTTTATCATAGATTTTAACATCTGAGCAAGATGAGTTCCCTTGACCCTTTCCCGGTATAATTTTCTTGTTAATTCTCTTATGGTTATTTTTCCTTAAGAGCATCAGAAGCCACTGAACCTGCTGATAATTCCAAAAAACTCCCTTATTATTCTATTAAGACCAGTTCATTGTGCAGATTAGCTCAGAAATAAACATCAATATGAAAACCCATCCAACTCCTGGATGTTCTTTTTCCTCTCTCAACTTCCTTCATTTACGCAAATAAAATTCAGTTTTCGTCAATGGGAAGAATGAGTGTGATTTTTACAGCAAAATTACTAAATCTTGTGTTCCAGGTACCTATTGCTATGATGCAAACCAGCCCAAAAGTTAGTGGCTCAAAACAACCCTCTTCTATGACTTCTCATGATCTTGTGGATCAGGAATCCAAGCCATGCCCGTGAGATGAGTTTCCCACCTTCACATGGTACTCACAGGGATACTCAGTGGTGTTCAGCTGGGGCTGGTCTGGTTGGAAAGTGCAAGAAGGCTTCATTCACTGTGACAGTTTATAGGGATGACAGGAAGGCTGAGCTCATCTGGACTGTCTCCTAGGGTACCCAGATGGAGTCTCAGCTCCAGTGCAGCTGGGACTCTTAGATGGTAGGCTCAGGCTCCAACAGCAAGATCTTACAGCCAGATCTCAGAGGTCACAAGGCAGCTCTCCTATTGTCCTCTACTGGCCAACAAGGGGAAAAAAGTGATCAAGTTCAAGGAGGGGAGACATAGATTGCCACCTGTCCACGGGACACTGCTAAAGAATTTGTGGCCATGCTTTTCTATACATTAATAGCATTGATTTTTCTTTTTTTAATGAGAGAGAGAGAGGAGAGAGATCCAATCTGTAGGTTCATTCCCCAAATGCCTGCAATAGTTGGGGCTGTACCAAAGCTATGAGTTAGGAACTTAATCCAGGTCTCCCAAGTGGGCAGCAGGAACTCAACGACTTGAGCCATCACTGCTTCCTTCTAAGATCTGCATTAGCAGGAATCTGGAGTGAGGAGCTGAAACCAGGAATGGAATTCAGGCCCTCTTATGTGAGACATGGGTATCTTAATTGCTAGGCCAAATGCCTGCCCTTAGACCAGTTTTTATTAGTTTAATAATGCCAGATTTCTCTACAATCTTCCCTCCCACTCCATCATTTCTGACACTACGAACATTGACTTGATGCAGAACTGGAGAGTGTTTAATTTTTAAAAACAAATGTTCAGTTGCACTATATTCTTTGCCTACATCCAAGGGAATGGCCCCAGGCCCCAGCAGGACTTTCTACTTCCTCCTGGCCCCTCCAGAGCTTGCTGGAGTCTCCAGCAGAGAGAGGGAGTGGCAGGAGCAGAGGAAGAGAATCTAAGTTGTCAATTTCTAACAAGGTATGACTTGGCAGCAATTTTTGCATAAAGACCGAAAGAAAATTAAAATTAAAGTATATGTTTTGAGGATTAGCTGTGAAACTCAACCACACATTGCAAAGAACACAAGAACTGGGCTGTTCTTCCTACGATTCAAGGCCTTCTTTTTTTTTTTTTTTTTTTTTTTTTTCGCTTTTTGCTTTTTTGACAGGCAGAATGGACAGTGAGAGAGAGAGACAGAGAGAAAGGTCTTCCTTTGTCGTTGGTTCACCCTCCAATGGCCTACATGGCCGGCGTACTGCGGCCAGCACACCGTGCTGATCTGAAGGCAGGAGCCAGGTGCTTCTGGTCTCCCATGGAGTGCAGGGCCCAAGCACTTGGGCCATCCTCCACTGCACTCCCTGGCCACAGCAGAGAGCTGGCCTGGAAGAGAAGCAACCAGGACAGAATCCGGCGCCCCGACCAGGACTAGAACCCGAAGTGCCAGCGCCGCAAGGCGGAGGATTAGCCTAGTGAGCTGCAGCACCGGCTCAAGGCCTTCTTTTAAAAACCCTTAAGGACATGTTCCAGGAATCCCTACACACCTTCCTTAATCATGACTTCCTGTTTCAAATTCCAGAGATTAATTGATGATCCATGGTGTTAAGTACTTTATATATGTGAATTATTGCATTCAGCACTAACAGTACTCCAAGGTGGGAACTGTTAATACGCATTTTGCAGTTGAGGATGCTACTGCTTAGAGATTCCCTCCCAGGGTTACAGAGCTAAATGGAACAGAGCCTGTTCCCCAACCTTTGACCTCCAAATGTGTTTAATGGACCAGTAGCATCAGCATCTTCTGGGGTCTTGTTAGAAATCACAACCTTGGGTCCAAACCCAGACCTGCCACACCAAGAGCTGCACCAGTCAAAGATCCCTTGGTGGTGCATATTCCTTTTTCCAGTTTTTTTTAATTTTTATTTAGCAAGTATAAATTTCCAAAGTACAGCTTATGGATTACAATGGCTGTTCCCCCCATAACTTCCCTCCCACCCGCAACCCTCCCATCTCCCGCTCCCTCTCCCATTCCATTTGCATCAAGATTCATTTTCAATTATCTTTATAGACAGAAGATCAATTTAGTATATATTAAGTAAAGATTTCAACAGTTTGCACCCACATACAGAACATAAAGTGTAAAATACTGTTTGAGTACTAGTTATAGCATTAGTTCACATTGTACAACACATTAAGCACAGAGATCCTACATGAGGAGTAAGTGCACTCTTCCAGTTTTTATGGTACTGCTATATATTCTTGGCTGTTAAAAACTTTGCTCACTAGAGTCTCATGAAAGGCTTTTAAAAATCATTTATTGATCTGAGAGGCAGAGAAACAGAGACAGAGCTCCGACCTACTGATTCACTGTCCAAAGCCCATGTATCCACAACAGCTAGGACTGGGCTAAGCCAAAACTTAAATCAGGTCTTCCACGTGAATGGAAGTGGCTCAGTTACTTACTACCTGATGCCTCCCAGGATCTGCGGTAGCAGGAAGCTGGAATCAGTAGCTGGAGCTGGAAATAAAGCCCAGGTGCTCTGATGGGAGACACAGGGGTCTTAACTGCCAGGTCAAACACCCTCTTGAGAAATTTTTAGAAGTTTTGATACCCAAGTTTCTCTTCTCCCTCTCAATTCCAATATCATTGGTCTGGGTGCAACCTGAACATTAAGAGTTTTCAAAGCTTGCAAAATAGTTCTAATATGTAATAACATTTAAGAATCATTATTTATGCATAAGTATACTTCAAAATGTGGAAAATTATTTTGGAGCAAAAAAACATTGAACTCCATGTATAGCTTTTTAATATGCATTTTCCATGCATTTTTTAAAAACTCCCTCATGGCTCACTTGGTACTAATCTTACCTTATATCTGGTATGATTGGTTATCATCATTTTTATACACATCCTATATCTATACATTGATATGGATGTATCAATTCTGTTTTCAGGGTAGCTTCTTGCACAAAATATGTACTCTGTAAGCACTTGCTGCCATTGCTGTAGCTGAAATGGTGCTTTAATTTGTTTCAAAAGCTCTCCTTCTACTGTGCAGTCAGGGTTGCGAACCACTGGGTTGGCTCCTACAGCTCCAGGTGATGGTTGCTATGGAGAAAATTGGGTGGAAAAGTGCCAAATGCCAAATGTTCTGATTTTTGAAGAAGAACTTTAACGTCTGTGTTTTTATAAGAAATGTTGACAACAAATTCAGATTTTGGTGTGAGCTAAATAAACCACACCTGCAGGCTGTGGGTGCCCACGTGTTCATGTGCATCTGTAGAGGCATGGGAGCACTAAATAGGTGTAGGATCATGCACTTGGGGATCCATGACCTCGTTGGTGTCTGATGGTCATAAATCCCACCACTATTGCTGCCTTGGAAGAAACACATCAACATCATTGTGTAACTATCCTAGCCGTAAAATAGTCAATATATTGTTTCTGCCACCAAATGAGATGAGATGAGCTCAGCAAATGAATACCAATACACATACCTGAGATGGTGAAATCTCAGAGAAGTGTAATCTGTGCCTAATTTTTGTGTTCTAGGCAGTGCCTGGATGTCCCAACAGAACCAGGAAATATGTAACATAAAGAGGAGGTAGGCAGCATCTGGAAGTTATGTGAAGAAAGTGCAAGGTGCTATGGTCATGAATTCTTTCCACCAAATAAGCACCATTCAGTGACAAAGCCAAACCAAAGAAGAACCAGAAAGGGAAACACATGCAAGAAACCAAGGTATGCAAGAGAAGCAACACAGCCAGAAGCCAAAGTTTCCCCCCTGGTTTCTGCACCACTGGTGGTTCCTCATGTCTGGGCTTGTTTGCCTGCACTGGTAAACAGTAAGGGCCTGTAATAAAGCGAGGGCAGCCTATGATGCTTTGAGTGAAATGCCCCAGATACTGAGTTTGCTGGCTCTAGCACCTCCTGATGATTCAGCTTTGGTGCAGATGACAGAGGACCTCAAACCTATTCGTGATGGCCCTTATCCTTGCATTTGTCTTGTGTTGATAGAGGAGACAGAGAGACAGGATCAGTATCAAAGCAAACAATGGTGCTGCTGCTGCTGCTGCTGCTGCTGCTGCTGCTGCTACTTCTACCACCATCAGTAGAGCCAAATGGCCAAATGCTTACAATGGGCCATATCTGTTAGGCACCTTACATGTTGTATTTCATTTACTCTCAACACAATATCTAGACTGATCCTTTTAAAAGAGTAGCAAGATCTTGCTCTCCTCTCCTTAAAACTCATCAGTGGCCAGCGCCGCAGCTCACTAGGCTAATCCTCCACCTGCGGCGCCAGTACCCCGGTTCTAGTCCCAGTTGGGGCACCGGATTCTGTCCTGGTTGCCCCTCTTCCGGGCCAGCTCTCTGCTGTGGCCTGGGAGTGCAGTGGAGGATGGCCCAAGTTCTTGGGCCCTGCACCCATGGGAGACCAGGAGGAAGCACCTGGCTCCTGCCTTCGGATCAGCCCAGCACTGGCCATAGCGGCCATTTGGGGGGTGAACCAACGGAAGGAAGACCTTTCTCTCTGTCTCTGTCTCTCTCTGTCTCTCTCTCTCTCACTGTCTAACTCTGCCTGTCAAACAAACAAACAAACAAACAAACTCATCAGTGGCTCCCATTTCACACACTGTACAAGGCAAGGTCCCCTCCTCGTTCTGCAAAGCTCTGTGTTCACCAACTGCTCTGCTGTTCCCTGCTCATCCTCTCTGATCTTCTACTCTTCTCCATCCCACTCAGCATCATGGAAGCTCTGCTGACCCTCAGACAGAAGGTCCTTGCACCGTCTGTCCCCTTGGCAGGAAACTCTCTTCTTCCAGACATGCAAAGTATCATTTCTGTCATCTTCTCAGCGAGGATTTCTTATCCCAACTTTTAAAAACTGAATCTCCCCATTCCACATCTTGATTTCTTTTTCCATGTTCTCCATAGCACTTACTAACTTCTAATATCCAAAATCTTGTTGACTTTCTAAATTGTGTCTTAATCCACTAGACTGTAAACTTCATGAAGTACAGGTTTTCTTCTGTTTCGTTTGTTGCTGTACTCCCAGTGTCTAGGACAATGCCAGACAAATAGGTGGCACTTGATAGGTATTTTTAGAATGCAAAAAATGAGTGAATTTCATGCTCACAACCAGCAAAAAAGAAAGATGCTATCACCATTCTGCTTTCACAAAGGTTGGACATGA
This sequence comes from Sylvilagus floridanus, assembly GCA_949820135.1. Taxonomy (NCBI): domain Eukaryota; kingdom Metazoa; phylum Chordata; class Mammalia; order Lagomorpha; family Leporidae; genus Sylvilagus; species Sylvilagus floridanus. The sequence continues at coordinate 167,386,534 of OX463244.1, forward strand.
AGTAGAGAGAGGTGGCCTTCATCCAAGATCACAAGTGAGAAACTGCTAGAGATATGAGCCAAAGACCAACTGACTTTAGTGTGCATGCAGCAATTCATGACTCAACTCGCTATTTTAACTATTTGAGGATTATCTTTGAACATGATAAGTGTAACAATTAGAAATTGGAAGGAGAGCTGTATCTTGGGAGAATTGACACTAGGGCCATTACTGTGAGTGCATGAACAGATGCAGAGAAAACTCCAAAGTTGATTCTTTTTATTTCCTCTGGTTAGGTTAATTCTTAATTTTTAGAGCAATTAATACCATTGCTTGGGAGATGATCATCTGTCGAGGGGCTGGATCTTCTGAAGTATTATGGTGATGGGAAATGAATCAGGAGTTAGCCAATCATATTTCCTTGGAGAAAAATAAGTCAGGGGCCCATTTGGATCTCAAGTTGCTTAAGAATTTCATTCCAGTGAGAGCCAGCTGCAGGGATTTAAGAGTCCAAAGACACTGAGGGAAATGGCGACTGCAAACAGGTCCCCCAGACTCTCATGGGCTCTGCAGAGAGCTCATTAACTTATATTTTAGTGTTTCCAGCATTCCCTCCTCCAAGAATATATCAGATAGAGTTCAAGTCATGCCAAACGCAGGGTGGCTGAGTGGGTGGGTTGTGCCTAAAGCCTTGGGGGCATTTGGTAAATATCGAGCAATCTACTTGAGCCTGAGCTTTCAGTGGGTCAAAGGACTTGGTCCATAAGGTATTCATTTTTATGGTTTTTGGCTAAATCTCAAGGAAGAGATGAAGAAAACATTTTTTTTTTTTTGGAGAAAAATAGTTTCACGTGTCCCTTGAAAGTTGTCTGAGAAAAAGGTATACAAGCAGGAGGTATCTATGGGATGAACTTGACAGAGGAGTTTCTTTAGTCCTTTGTACAACTTAAAGACAAGAAATAAACTAGAGATTTGTCACTTTAAGCTGATTAATTTTAATTAATAAATCTTATAATCTACATGAACATCATGTATGTCTATTTTGCAAGTAGCAAGGAACAAAGCAAATCTTAAAAAAAAACAAAAAAATCAAGCAGCATTTTGTCTTCTAATATGCATAAACATATTAAGCAATTTATGGTTATTTTCCATTTCTTATATAAGGACCTAATTGTGTACTTTATCACTAGTGATGGATGGAGCCAGGAAAGTAATACAAGGTTCAAACCACATATCTGGAATGGCTGTCTTGAATCACAAATATTATCATTCTACTCAAGCCTTCTTGAAATAAAACAGGTGCTAGGTTCAGTTATAAAAAGGCCTTGCCACCTTTCATACAAATGTTTATTTATTTAGGGCTAGTTGGCAAATCAATATTGAAAAATAAACCTGAGAGAGGGAGGGTTGTTTTGAAAATGGCAACGGAGGAGAATTTGTGAAATGTAAACAGATAAGTAAGAGACGTCAGTTACAATAAAAGAGTTTCCATCAGTGTCCTCAACCTTCTGAGGGCCTGCTGGAGTGGAAACCTGCTGGTACCAGCCTAAGTGAGACAAGGCAGGGGTTCAGGGTGGAAGGAAGCGACACTCTGCAAATGTCTCCTGGATGTCAGACTTTTAATAATATTAGTTACTATTCAGTAAAGGTGTACAATATAAAAAGAACTTCACACAAATGATTTCGAATCTTCACAAAAATTCAGTGAAGCAGTCACTGTTGTCCTCATTTTACAGGTGAAAAAACTGAGCCTGAAAATATTACAGTACTTGTTCTGTATTGCCTAGGTAGTAAGGAGATCAGAATTCAGACTTAGGTCTGATTCCACAGCTTACCTTAAACAGGGGCTGTGGCAATCTGATGTGACTTTCGCTGTTTCCTAGGGAAAAGGCCACTGAGCGTGTTCATACAAAAAATTTCAAGAGTGAAAATAAATTTAAAAAATAGTTCTCTATACCTTTCAAAGAAATAACAGAAAGATAGGCTTTGCAAAACTTTCTTTATGAGGGCAGGCACTTGGTATAGTGGTTAAAATACCACTTGAGACACCCACATCCCATACTGGAGTGCCTAGGTGGGTGCCTGGCCTCCACTCCCAGGTCCAGCTCCCACTTAACGTGCACTTCGGAAGGCAGCAGGTGATGGATCAAGTACTTTGGTCCCTGCCAGCCACGTGGGAGACCCTGACTTTCTGGCCTTCAGCCATTGCTTAGGCATTTGAGGAGAGAACCAGCAGATGAGTGTTTTGTCTTTATATGTATCTCTCTCCCTCCTTTTCATTGTAAGTAAAAATTTTAAAACATCTCTTTATGGGACTATTTTTCAATTTTTTTTAAAAAAATTTAGTTTTGTTTTAGAGAAATAAAAAAAAAGCAGACCGTATCACATTTCAATGAGACAATATTACATAGATATTATGTCTATGTATAAACTCTAGATTTTTCATTTCAGAATGTTCCTTTAAAAAAAACCTGTATTCATTTTATTTTTTTAAAAAAAAGATTATTTATTTGAAAGGCAGTGTTACAGAGGCAGAGAGAGGGAGAGAGAGAGTGCCCTTCCATTTATTAGATTGATCAATCCCCAAATGGCCCAAATGGGCCAATCCGAAACCAGGAGCCTAGAGCTTCTTCCAGGTCTCCCGCATAGGTGCAGGGGCCCAAGGACTTGGGCCATCTTCTATTGCTTTCCCAGGCCATAGCAGAGAGCTAGATGGCAAGTAGAACAGCCAGGACTCGAACCAGCACCCATATGGGATGCCAGCACTGCAGGTGGTGGCATTACCCACTATGCCACTGCATCAGCCCCCATATTCATTCTCACATTTTGTTTCCAGACTTGTACAGAATATGCCAGAAATGGATTCTCTATTCCCTCCATGTTAGAAGTAAACTGCTTTAAGGCCACACAGCAGACTCATAGAATGACAAACACCCTAAACAACATTCTGACTTCAGAATCAGCTCTTAAGGCATTCGTATCTGGCTGAAAAGCCCAAGAGAGCATTTCAGGCATGGAAAACCAAGACCTAGTGGCAAAAAATGATCTACATGAAGATCTCTGTGAGTGAGATCCCTGTGGAAAGAAGGGGCTATCAAAGAAGGAGGTACCTTTCTCTGAAGGGAGGAGAGAACTTCCACTTTGACTATGACCTTGTCTAAATATGCTCAGAGTTGGCGAACTCAAAAGGCTTCCATAGCCTTGGCAACTCATGCCAAGAGCCACTTTGACTATGACCTTGTCTAAATAAGATCGGAGGTTGGCGAACTCAAAAGGCTTCCATAGCCTTGGCAACTCATGACAAGAGCCTCGGGTGATCCCAGAGATCATAAATAAGAGTGTCAATTGTTAAATCAGCAACAGGAGTCATTGTGCATTTACTCCCCATGTAGGACCTCTGTACTTAATGAGTTGTACTGTGAGAATTAATGGTAAAACTAGTCTTCAAACAGTACTTTATACTTTGTGTGTCTGTGTGTGTGCAAACTGTTGAAATCTTCACTTAGTATAGAGTTGATCTTCTGTATATAAAGATAATTAAAAATGAATCTTAATGAGAGAAGGAGTACGAGGTGGGATGGGAGTGGAGGTGAGAGGGCAGGTAAGGGGGGAAGAACCACTATATTCTTAAAGCTGTACCTATGAAATTTGTACTTATTAAATAAAAGCTTTCAAAAAAAGTTAACTGCTTTATATGAAAATATATCTCTAAATTCTGTGTTGATAAGAAAAATAATTTACCTGCCACTTTGATTGCACTGCCCCCTCCCCTTTTTATGCAGGAACACAATTCCCTTTCTTCTTTTCCAAAAGTCACTTGAAAGAGTGCACTAGACCAGCAAAGAGTCACTGCATCAAGTTCACCCGCTATGAGCTTGCAGGCGTCAGTGTGCAGGAATGGGCAGAGGGCAGCTTGGACACTCCCTCCGCCCCTGTTTGCAAGTTGACACACTGCGGAGAGGAAATGATTAATGCCACAGTCTCCAGCCAACTTCATGTCACTGGACTTCACGAAAACAAATAAACTAAAGCTTTCAACACTCTAGAACTGCTTAAACAACCTTAATATTGTAACAGCTTTATAATGTCCCTGGGCCGCTTAATCTTGGGCATGTGGGCTGTCGATAAGATTTCTTGTAAGAACACGTGCACTAACAGCTCACTCGTGCAAACTACAGTGTCACTTTGACAATCCCAAAGATATACGACAGCAGCAAGCAAGATAGGCAGTTATATGGATAGTCTTCATCTAGAACAAATAGATTCCCTAAAACACTCAGTTGTATTTTTAAGAATTTGAACTTTAAAAGCTAAAAAACTGCATGGTGTGTTATTTTCTGAAGTCTCATAAAATGACACGTTATGCTTCCTGTGCTTTGCCCGTCCCTCCTTAATAATCACAGTGCTTACTTTATATGGCTTCCAGGAGCTCATGGAAAATACTCACTCATTTAGAGTTTATTTTTCTCCTCATTAATAATCTCCAGGTATCAGCAAACAAATAAAAAAAGAAACTTCTAGTACCCTTTGTTACCTCTGGAAACCTTATAAAGAAGAGAAGGAACCAAGATGTTCTAACCATGAATATTTTGACCACAATCAAACTCACCAGCTAAAAATACATGTGATGCATTTGTAAGATTGGAATTATTTTCTTACTTGGCCACTTTCAATATGAATTAGGTGGGCTAGGCACATTATTTACATATTGAAACATAGCATTCTCTTTTCCGAATTAAAAAGCAAAATGTTTCTGACAAATATAAGTATACTTAAAATACAATGGAATGGGCTGGTGCCGAGGCTCAATAGGCTAATCCTCCGCCTTGCGGCGCCGGCACTCTGGGTTCTAGTCCCGGTAGGGGTGCCGGATTCTGTCCCAGTTGCCCCTCTTTCAGGCCAGCTCTCTGCTGTGGCCAGGGAGTGCAGTGGAGGATGGCCCAAGTCCTTGGGCCCTGCACCCCATGGGAGACCAGGCGAAGCACCTGGTTCCTGGCTTCAGATCAGTGCGGTGTACCGGCTGCAGCGCACCAGCCACGGCGGCCATTGGAGGGTGAACCAATGGCAAAGGAAGACCTTTCTCTCTGTCTCTCTCTCTCACTGTCCACTTTACCTGTCAAAAAAAAATTAAAAATACAATGGGATGAATATTTTGAGAACCAGATCATGTAATTATCAGATCTACAGATGTGCCAATCATTATACAGTTGAGACTCTCAAGACCTCCTTGCCCAGTTCCAGTTTTTGGCAGCAGGGAGTATATATGATATGTCCATGGTACTTGTAGCTGTCAATCATCATTGTCAAAGGTGACTCAGTCCCTATAGAACAAGCACTTTCCACTAGTTCTGACTGTAGTTGTTATTGTACCTGCTGGGGACTGGATGGAAGGGACAATTCTATAGACTAGTGTGAGATGAATCAGAGACCAACAAGAGTTCCTCTTCCACTTCTTTCACCTCCATGCTTGGGGAAAGTCATGAGCAGATGGCAGCAGTGGTGGGACTGTGAGACCTTGGCCCAATCTCTCTTGTTTCCTCTCTCCCTGTCTTCTTTGGCCACCAACAAGTCAGCCCCTCTGCTCCCTGGAAGCATATGCACTCTGATCACTTCAAATACTGCCACATCGGGGCTGGTGCTATGGCTTAGCATGTTAAGCTGCCGCCCATGATCCCTGCATCCCATACGGGCCCCAGTTCGTGTCCTAGCTGCTCCACTTCTGGTCTAGCTCCCTGCTAATGGCCAGGAAAAAGCATTGGAAGCTGTCTCATGTCCTTGGGCCCCTCCAATCATGTGGGAGACCCAGAAGAAGCTCCTGGCTCCTGGCTTCAGCCTGGCCCAGTGATGGCCTTTGTGGCCATCTAGGGAACGAACTAGCAGATGGAAGATCACTCTCTGTTTCTCTCTTTCCTTCTGTCTCTGTAATTCTGAATTTCAAAATAAATCAATAAATCTTTCAAAAAAGACTGTGAAGTCAAGTTATCTGTATGGCCATCCATTAGGTTTTTGGTTTCATCAAGTTGATTTGGTGTGTATGTGTGTGGTGCGATGGGGGAGGGGGCTATACCACATCTACTCCCTTTTAAATAAAGCTAAATAAATAATGCTAATAACCAACATTTGCAAAACTGTTGACCTATGGACAAGTCCTTTAGCAAACACATGCACCGAGCGCCACTTGTGTGCCAGGGACTGGACTTGAGGGTGAGGAAATAGTTGGCTCACTTGGTAGAGTCCTCACCTTTCCAGAAGCTTCCAATTATTGGAAGGTAGGACATCGGGTTAATCACGGTAACTGGAAGAGGTAAGGCCCAAGCTCAATGGAGACACTGAAGAAGAGTGAGCATTTGTACATGGAAAGAGACCAGGCAAGCCGGCAAAGTCAGAGCAGTGGTTCAATATTTGGTCAATTCCTTATTTAGCTTTACTTAAAAGGGAGTAGATGTGGAAGGAATGACAAAGGACTCTTGTATATTAAGCAAAGATCAATTACTCTTAAGGTCAGAAACTGCAGCCAGGGGAGGAGTCCTTCCCTGGCATTCAACCTTGCTGGGATTAACAAGCACATAAAATAACAATTCCTTGGGTTTATTTCTCCAAAGGGCACACGCCAACAATTAGGCCGGAAGTATCAGTTATTATGTAGTCTAGTAGGCTAGCTTTGGGTTCTGGGCTCTGTGTAATAGGTTCAAGCCCTATTCTGTCACCTAGAGCTGAGAGACAGTGGACAAGCTTCCCAAGTTTCCGGTTTGTCCTCTGTCGTTTCAATAGAAGTGCATGTAACATACCTTGAAGATTTCGACTTTTGCCAGGTAATTCAGATGCTCAGAAGGACTTCTTGTAGCAGCACAAATAGATTACAAAAAGCAAATGTTTGACATGCTGCTGGCCTTGCAGAAAATCTCTAAAAAGTACAGTGAATTTAACAAGAAAGAGTGAGCACTGATCAAATGGGTGCACTGAGATTGCCATGGGGTTCAACACTGAACAAGCATTTGGATGAGAAGCAAAAACTCGGGCCTCAGTATGAGGAGGTAGAATTAACAGGAGACTGAGTTCAAAATTCTTAAGGGAACTAGATTTGGACTTCTTCCTATGCATCATTAGCAAAAAAAAAAAAAAAAAAAAAACAGGTGGAGAGCTGGATTTGGTCTGTGGGCCATAGTTCTTTGATTTCTGAAGGAAGACAGTAATAATCATTAACCTAAGAAATTGTTTTATGATTTATAAAATCTTTTTAAGATCTTACCTAACTTGATCCTTGTACAACTCCTCGAAGTTACGTACAAAGCAAAAGGCCGATCTTCTGTCTGATAGGGCATGTCATCAAAGTTAGGTATAAACCACATATAAGACAAAATGCTACAGCTTCATAGGAAGGCTGAAGAAAAATCAAAATGCTCTTTTGAAAAGTCAAAAATGCTTTTTTGGGGCCAGCGCTGTGGTGTAGCAGGTAAAGTCACCACCTATAGTGCTGGCATCTCATATGGGTGCCTGTTCGAGACCCAGCCGCTCCACTTCTGATCCAGCTCTCTGCTATGGCCTGGGAAAGCAGTAGAAGATGGCCCAAGTCCTTGGGCCCCTGAACCCATGTGAGAGCCCCAGAGGAGGCTCCTGGCTCCTGGCTCTGGATCAGTGCAGCTCTGGCCATTGCGGCCATGTGGGGAGTGAATCAGCGGATGGAAGACCTCTCTCTCTCTTTCTCTCTCCCCCCTACCTCCCCTCTCTCTTTCTCCCTCTCTCTCTCCTGCCTCTCCTCTCTCTGTGTGACTTTCAAGTAAAATAAGCAAATCTTTTTAAAAAAATACTCTTTTTGTTGCTACTAATAGTGTCAATTATCCTGACCACAAAAATGAAATAAATTGCTTTGGCCTAGTTATGTCCTGCATCCTCTCTTTCATATATGTTTGCCTTTTGCTCAGAAGCCAGTGAAATTGCATCAACACACCTCTGACGGCCACCTGAACTAAGCTGTTCCCCCAGCAAAGGCCAAGAAGAGCAGATTCTTCCAGATTCACAAGGAATACATCACCTCACAATGCGCCACATTTCTTCTTCCCACTTTGTATGTGCAATGGTGATTTTATTCATGTAGGCAGGATTTACACAGCATTTTAGATTTAGGTGGTAGCTCAGAAATACCTTCATTTGCATTTCCAGCTGGGGTCCAGAAAGGGTTAAAGGGGATAGATCAGGGTATAAAGAATGATCCTTAGTTTTGGAATTTTTACTAATTCATAGGTAAAGTACTATAAATATCATGCAGATACTACTTCCAACTCATGAGATCTATAAAAACATCCACTTGTTTGTATTGGAGACACAAGAAATGTCAATGCACAAAAAACGATAAAGGTGGATTTAGAAGAGAAAATTAATGTCGTATCTATGATGTGAGACATATGGTACACACTTTCCATGGCACATCTAATTCAATCATCACAACTTTGATAAGTTAACTCATTCTGTGCATTAGGAAATGGAGATTAAACGATGCTCCTCAGTCCTCCCATATATGAGCGACAGTCAGGTCTATATTGGCTTCTAAGAGACTTTTATTGCACAAATTGCTTCCACAACAGAGAACACTGTATTTTGGTAACAACTGCGGAAAGGAAGTAGTATAACCAATTCCCACTGTAAGATGTCATAAGGCAGAAATCTATGTAGTGATCCACACCTCACACTGGAACTTATCTTTACATTTTGTAACACTCTCCTCCTCTCTACATTTTTTTCAACAGTAATCCCGTGAAACAAACAGATTTCACATTTAAATAAAATCTGTACTTACCAAAAGAAAATAGTTTCCCTCCCAGTGCACACCCTATTTCTCTGTTAAATTTAAATTACAAATGAAAATTCCAGGTTGTCAAGCATTATGAAAGAATGGACATAACACAAGATGTACATGCATTGCTTTGATCATACAATCCCTGAGCATCCATCATTTGTTTTGAGTCTGTTTAAATGCACAGTACCTAATAGCCCAAGGGTTGGAGAAACAAAATGTACCCAACACACTGGATACCATCCCAAAGCCTTGGGTACTAACTCTGGAAACTAACACGTGTAGTCAAGTCCCTTGTGCTGGGGCCAGTTGGAGAGCTGGGAACACTCCAGATTAATTTCATTTGAATTTATGTTTGTTAAAAGACAGGTAATAAAAGGTGTTAATTTGGATCAGAAATATAGATTGGTAAAACTCAATAGTAACTGCAGCAATTGTTTGGATCTTAGATCAACACAATGTAATTTTCAAGGTAAGTATTTTATGACTGACATTGCTTACAATGGGTATGATAATAACAAAATGTCAGCTTTTTGTCAGTTTTATTATTGCTTTAAAATTCTCTTCAGATAGTCTTTCTAATTGTCAGCAGTGCCTGGGAAGATTCCCTTTGATACCACTGCCTGGGAATCTTCATTTTGGAAAAAAAAATACAAGGATGACTCTTCTTTCTGGCATACACTATGCACTCTTCACAGTGCTCTGCGGTCCTCTCTATACTCCCCTGTGTATTTTGATGTTGCCTCTGGGTGTGTGTCAGGTGTGCATTAAGGAGCAAGGTCAGAACACTCTGCAGCATGGGATGCAGCATTCAAGCTAATGAAGAATCCATCACATGCCTCCCTGTGGGGAATAATGTTCCACTATTCCAGAATATTCTCTAATGACACCCATTACTCTAGGGAAAGTCCCCTAACCAGATGGACACTCTTCAAGCACCACATCACTACTTTCTGATCAATGTCAACTTTATGTCTGATGTGTCCTGCTGAGCCAAAGGCTTCCCACTCTGGGGGTTGATGATGTGAGCTTTGGCCACTCTGACTCCAGTTTCACCACAATGGCATTGCTGGTCAACATCCCTACTGAAGTCATCATTTGAATTCAGGCCAAGTTGCCAATCAACTCATCCTTTAAACAGGTTAATGACAACATTAATTGGGCTCTGTTTGCACGTAATTTTCGAAAGAGCCTTAGGAGAGAGAAACTATTTTTTTAGTCCCATTTTGTGGAGGAAGAAAAAGAGGCTTAGTAAGGGCAGGAAACTTTCACAAAGTCAGAGACCCATCAGCATTGGAGCAGGAGTTGCAACAGTAGTTCCCTAATCCATCCTCAATCGGTATGCTCTATTTCTAAACTGTAGGGAGATTAGAAATTCTATCTACAGCAGGCAAACCTTCAAAGTGATAAATCTGAATTACAATTGAAGTACCCCAAAAAAAAGAGAGATGAAGGTTTGTCTCTTTGCAATGTTCATGAAGATATTTTTACCCAAGGACCCTAACTATCCCAGGTAACATCATTTGTAGAAAAGAAAAAGAGTTAGAGCTGTATATCTAACATAAGATTTCAGACATGATTTTTACCACGCCTTCAACCAATAGGTGAAGGATACTGTGTGCCTTGAAGTATACTTGGTGGAGATTTTCTATTACTATCTCATCATAGTAATCACTTGACTGTAAACCACATTATCTGAGAACTTTGCTTTAAATTTCACTTGAAACCTCTTGCAAAAATTGCTGGCAGTACTAGGATTATTGATGATTATCTTTCCATCCATGCAAATCCTAGTGTGGATAAAAGTTATATGGTCAGAGTTGTCTAGCTCCCAGCTAAAAGGAGAAAACCAGTCCCATCTTGTCCCCTATGCTGTGTCATGGGAACATTAACAGAAGCATCCCACAGCTGAAATCAGGACACTTTGGAAACTGGTGTTCAACAAAGTCTCTTCAGTACTCAGGGTCCCCACACCTGGGACGTGCTGAAGGCATTTACATGTATCAGCCTACAGTTCCACTTTAAAGAATGGCTCTAAGTACATTTCAGAGTAGTTCAACCTACATTTGATATTTACAGTTGTTTAAAAGCATATGCAACTTTGTGTTTATCAGATCCAGAATCAGTGACACTCTATGTGTTTCTTGAAAGCAAACAGATTCAGTGCATGCTCATCATGTTCTTTCTCTGTCCTCTCAATAAACTCCTGAAATGAGCATGCCACCATTTCCACTGCCATCATTTTGGTTTTCAAAGCTCTTTAATATACACTTGAACTTCCACAACACATGGGTGAGAAAAAAAAAAAGAGCAGGTATTGTCTTCCATATTTAATAGATGACAGAATTGAGGCTTCAAGTGTTCAGTAGGAAGACTAGGTCTATAATTTTAGTCCTACACAATGGTTTGCTGGTAAAACACCCACTTCCTCACTAAAATATGCCCCATTTCATAGCACTTACTGACACTGTAAGCATCTACAATACGGAACTCCCTTTTGAGAACTCAGCTGCAGAAATTCTTCTGCTTGCACAGATGTACTGGAGTTCTAGTGATCCTACCCTGGCTACAACATGTTGGATCAGGGAAGTTTTCCCTTAAGTGTTCAAAGTATGTTCCTTTATACGGACCTGAGTTAGAGACCAACAACTCCTTTCAGGCCAATGCAACTGACATCACATCTTCTAACCAAAGACCTCTGGGGTTTTTCTACGTTTATCTGACCATCCCTATTTTACAGATATAGGATGCCAAAGTCTTGGAAATGAAATGACATGCTCCAAGTCAGCTAGTACATTAGTGTTGGGGTCATGAATGGAGGTGGCTGGGCCATTTCTGGGCACTTCTATGCTGCACCAGGAATCTTTATTCATCCTTGTGAAAAACAAAGACTTCTGGAAGCCATGGTGGAGAGCACAGGATACCCATGAAAGTAACAGACATCCTACGTGGTCTACTTCTGGTGTGGTCTTCTGACTATGCTCTGTGGAACCGCAAAACTGCCCAGAAGGAGCTCCAGACTGAAGAGGCAAGACTTTGGATCCCACACTGAAAGCGAATTCGGACACATCCTATGCACTCATCTGTTCCACACATTGGCTATAGATTCAGAGTTCTTTTGAAGAAAAGGTTCTATGACTTTAAAAGAAAGTTGGAAAACTCCAGCAAAGACCAAGGTCTAGATTGTTAATTTTCAATCAGCACTCCTTGATGTGAGGTATTGGCACTCATAAACCAAAGGCTGCTCTTTTCCCACGATCTGGAGAGATAATGTATGTGTAAACACACTGAGAAGAGAAGGTGTATGTAAACTGAAATCAACACAGGTTCTTCAACCCCAGTTTAAGTCTTTCTCAAAGCAAGTGGATGTTTCATTGTCGTGTATGGCAACCTTACTGGTGATTCCTCTATCGTATGCTTTCTCAAACAACCCTCACTCTGCAGGTCTTAAGTTGACATATTGGAGGCCAGCCACGGCTCCTGGCTGTCTGAACAAGTGCACAAAAGTAACCACTCTTCCCATGTTTGCTGGGTGATGGTGTCATCAACCACACAGACCTCTGACAAGTCCTCTATGAAAACAGACAAGGCAGCTAGGAATAATGTAAACAAGCACCAGGTTTCCAGACCTACAAACATGTAGTCATTTCCTAATGCATCTCAGATGGAAAACCAGAGAAACAAAAGAGAAGTGTATTCTTAAGTAGACAAGACAATTCAATCGCTTTAAGCAGAAAAGGGAGACACTGGCGATGCACCAAATAGTATTGATTTAATTTGCACTGACCTGCATTAACTAAAGTCTACTTAGAACAGATATTAAACACTATTTTTAGAGAAAGCATTATAAGCTTGTAGGCAAAAATAGACCTATACTCAAGTACATAGTTTTTAAAAAGTGACGCACAATGGAAAAGCACACAAGAAGAGAATTTGAGGGTGCTTTAAAAAGTTCATGGAAAAATGAAATGAAAAGGTAAGTTTATTTTGGTGCAAAATGTTTTGAAATCCATGCACAGTATTTTTCTTAATACACATTTTTTTTCATGAACCTTTTGAACATTCCTTATAGACCTGGGTTTCAAAACTTTTTTGTACCAAAATAATCTTATCTTCAATTTCCATGAATTTTTGAACTACCCTTGTATGTGTGTGTGTATATATATATATATATATATATATATTTAAATATATATGAAGTATTTAAATACATGCATGTGTATGAAAGTACTCACACATATGATTACATATCTATTTTTATTTTTTATAGACTATTAAAGTATTTTATAGCTTCTTGTTGTAATATAAATGTTAGGACTGGCAGTCTGATTAAAAAGGAATTAAATAGGGGCTGGCGCTGTGGTGTAGTAGGTTAAGCCTCCCCCTCTGGCACCGGCATCCCCAAGGGTGCTGTTTTGTGTCCTGGCTGCTCCTCTTCAGATCCAGCTCTCTGCTATGGCCTGGAAAAGCAATGAAAGATGGCCCAAGTGCTTGCACCCTTGCACCCACGTGGGAGACCAGGATGAAGCTCCTGACTTCTGGCTTTGCATTGGTCCAGTCCTGGCCATTGCAGCTATTTAGGGAATGAACCAGTGGATGGAAGACCTTTCTCTCTCTTTTTCCCTCTTTCTGTCTGTAACTCTATCTCTCAGATAAATAAATAAAAATCTTTAAAACGGAATTAAATAATTCTAAATATTTCAAAATATATGAATGAAAGCATTTGTAGAATCCAGGTTAGAATGCTAAAACCTATTAGGATAAGGATTTTTTTTTAAGATTTATATTATTTATTTGAAAGAAAGAGTTACAGAGAGAGGTAGAGATAGAGAGAGAGGTCTTCCATCTGCTGGTTCACTCTCCAGATGGCCACAATGGCTGGAGCTGCACCAATCCGAGGCCAGGAGCCAGGAGCTTCTGGGTCTCCCACATGAGTGCAGGGGCCCAAGAGCTTGGGCCATTCTCTACTGCTATCCCAGGCTATAGCAGAGAGCTGGATCGGAAATGGAGCAGCCAGGACTAGAATCGGCACCCATATGGGATGCCAGTGCTTCAGGCCAGGGCATTAACCTGCTGGTGCACAGCGCCAGCCCTCAGGATAAGGATTCTTAAATATTTTATATTGTCCGAGATTTTAGTGAGGATATGAAACAAATACAAACAGGAATGAAAAGGAAAATGAAGCTAAAATTAAATTTTAGCTTATCAGGTCTTGTTAGTTCACTTCCTTTGGGAAGGGTAGATAATGAGAAAAAAGGCCTGGATCAGCTTGGTTGTGTCATAAATGATTGTAACATGCTATGAATAGTCATTGTATCTTACTAAAAATCCAGAGCACGGGTGGAGGTGGAAACTATTCCTCTCTAGTATACTCAAAGCTTAAATTTCACCATACTTGCCAGGCCTGCAAAAAGTTAATCTTTAGCAAAGCTAAAGTGCTTAAAATAGTCTATTGTTCTGAAAAGTTATAAACCTGGATTGTAAAGCTGTTAAACACTAGAGATACAAAACTCAAATACATAAATTCTTCAGCATGCTTTTTTCTTCAGTACTTTCTTTTATAGAGCTGCGAGTTTTATGACTGAAGGGTTCAAAATAAGAAGCCATGCAAGCTTCTGTAAGGAAAGCCAAGTGCTCACAGCTGTATTTTAAAGTAGCATACATTGTCTTTCTTTAATAATTTTGCATTTGGTTGCTTCATCATCATGAAGCACTTCATGTTCAAACAATTTATTAATCTTACATTTGGTTATGAAGAAATAAAGAGAAAAGCATTTTCAATGCCATCTAAAGTTGGGTTTTCCTAGTTCTTGCAAGCTATTATTGATGAAAAATAACAACAGTCTGAAAAATATTCTCAACATTGTCATGACCCTGAAAATTAGTATTTCAACCCTGTTTTGCATCCAAGTGACCTCAAGCCCAAGATCTTGGGATCTACTGGGATTTGAACTCCAACTTTCAGATACCAAGTCCATTTTTATGAAGGTGATTCAATAGATGTCCATATACCTATTTAAAAGAAAGTAAGATGATAACTTACAAAAGTGTTGACAAGTTAGGAAAGAATTACTCATTTTCCACAAAGAATTCACCCCACATTAAGTCACCAGCTCCCATAGCTCATTTAAAGAGGCTTAAACTTGTCTTGAGTATTTTACCAAAACAGCCTGCGAATATGGAGCAGCTTTGCCGATAGAATCAAGTGCAGTGAGTGACCAAATTAATTTGGGCTTCAGTTGAGGCAGCATAGAAAAAGGTGTCTGTAGCTGGTGCCGCAGCTCAATAGGCTAATCCTCCGCCTAGCGGCACCGACACACCGGGTTCTAGTCCCAGTCGGGGCGCCGGATTCTGTCCTGGTTGCTTCTCTTCCAGGCCAGCTCTCTGCTGTGGCCAGGGAGTACAGTGGAGGATGGCCCAAGTGCTTGGGCCCTGCACCCCATGGGAGACCAGGAGAAGCACCTGGCTCCTGCCATCGGATCAGCACAGTGTGCTGGCCGCAGTGCGCCAGTCGCAGCGGCCATTGGAGGGTGAACCAATGGCAAAGGAAGACCTTTCTCTCTGTCTCTCTCTCTCACTGTCCACTCTGCCTATCCAAAAAAAAAAAAAAAGGTGTCTGTAAGGAAGAAAGGGACATAACCAGCTATTACCCTAGACAAACATACAGGAAACACCTTAGCAGGCTCTGGACAACAGGCAGCACGTGGTGGGGAGCCCTGGGCTTTCTCCCTTTGGGCACTTTTCAAATCACAGCTCAGGGAAGCAGAGTCCCATCCCAGAGCACCCGAGTGGAGAAGGAAACAGATCAGATTTCCGGGTGGCGGGCAGGGCAGGAATTTGTGGGGCAGGGTACTGGAGAAGAACATGCACAAAAACGAGCTGCATCAATACGCATAGGACGTCTCCTGGACCTCAGCCAAACATTAAACAAAGCATGAGTAAGATGCCCCCAGCAACTCTGGTGGGAGCAGAAAGGAGGATCTGCAGGCTGCAGAATGTCAGGATCACCGGAGTTTCATCCAGACAGAGGAAAGAGGTTGCTGGGCACGCTCGAGATTTGGGGGAGACGCTGGCATTGCACTACCTTTGAAAGGCCACTCTGGTCCTAGAGTAAGGACCACCCTAGAAAAATTTGTCCCAACAGAGTCTAAAACCAAGCGTTGACTCGTTCCAGCTGTCCTGCCTGAAATCTAAACGCTTGCCAGAACAAAACTCACCACTCTTTAGAGTTAGACAACGACACCTGACGTTTCGGCATTGTCCTATCCACCATTCATTCAAAAATAATTGCCCGTGTGGTCTGGCAGACCTCTGAAGAGGAGAAGATTGTTTCTGCCTGCCCAGTGTGTCTGTCTCCAAACTTGTAAGAACACAAATTCTCAGCAAGAGAATCCCCTTTCCTGGAGGGAACGTATTGCACTGGCTTCAGCATGGCCAAGAGATAAGGAGAAATAGAATGTTCTACCACTTGGACACAGGAATGGGCACATACTGAAGTTGGGTCAGCAAGTGTCCTCCTTGGCATCTGTTCCACGAACATGCTGCCATTCAAGATGGTGTGATACGACAGCGGGCATGTTGATGCCATCACGCGTGCTACAGAAGAGAGTCTGCTCAAGAGACGGGAATGTAGGAATGTGGCTGCTCTTAGATTCAGCCATTTCAAAAAGACTTCGTAAAGCTAGGGTGGTGAGACTCGGAAGTGTTCTTGTTCTAGATTGTTAAGGACTAAGAGTTCTGACACGACTTAGATGCTCACGGTAGCGTGTTTGCTGCACTGTGACCTTGGATTTCATTTCCTAGTGAGAGAATCAACACTGGATGGCTGAAAATCCCTTGAAAAAGCTGAATTTTTAGGGGATCAATCTCCCTCCCACCACCTGCATTCTCTACACTGAGAAGAGCAGCTCCTAGGGATCTTTACAACTACAGCATTCCAGGAGACTTTTCAAAGTCAACCAGAGGGAAAGTTAATGTTAATTTATAAAAGTGATTTATTCAGGCCAACACAGAAAGGATGTATGATGAAAGACAGAGAAATCCAGTGACAAAGCTAGGAATAAAATCTTACATACGCTCTCAGTGCCCCAGTTTGCTGTTGCTTTGACTAATTTTTCTCCTCTTCCTTGCAAGGTTGAACAAAGCCAACTCTATAGTACATGGGTCATGTATTGTAGCCATGCAGTACATGGGCTCCAGAGAAACTCACTGTGAATTAGGCAGAAACTGCATAAGGCAAGGATACTGTCCTCTTTCAGCCCAGCTGTTTCATACTCTTTCAGATTTTTAACCTAAAATTACTCATGCCGATTTAGAATGGATGCTACGAATAAAAGGGAGAAAGGACACTGTGCAAATATTCTGGTAAATGTGGTAAACGTTTGTTTGCCATCTCTACATTTGTTAGGGTGCTCAGGAAGTGCCACGGAGGATGAGCACTTGCTTTAGATCTAAAGGTGGCTCCTGGTTCCTGTCAATGAAAACACACGCCAGGTGGGGATTTCTCACTGTTTCTGCACAGAGACGACACTACTCCTAGTTTAGCCTTGTGATCGTGGAAGGGCTGGTTCTCTAACAAAGGAAGAACAGAAATGTGAATGCAGATAAAGGGACTGTGAACTATATAAACACTGAGTATTTGCTTTCTAACCTGATGGCCTGCAAGGCTGGGTGTATTGGGGGCCACTGTGCGTGTGCTCTTAGGATCACTGGAGTTTCAAGGAGACTACAGAGGGGTGCCCTCCATAAGGACCCCGGGAGTGGGGCTGGCGCTGTGGCGTAGCGGTTAAAGGCATCATCCGCAGTGATGGCATTATATGTGGCCATACATTCCAGTCCCAGCTGCTCCACTTCTGATCCAGCTCTCTGCTATGGCCTGGGAAAGCAGTAGAAGATAGCCCAAGGTCTTGGGCCCTGCACCCATGTGGGAGACCCAGAAGAAACTCCTGGCTCCCGGCTTCAGATTGGCCCAGATGCGGCCGTTGCAGCCATTTGGAGAGTGACCGAGTGGATGGAAGACCTCTCTCTCTTTCTTTCTGCCTCTACCTCTCTATAACTCTGACTTTCAAATAAATAAATAAATCTTTAAAAAAAAATAAACACAGGGACTGAGAATGCTGCACTCAGAACCCCCTCAATAAACATGTATTAAATTTTTAAATTCACAAATACTATTCTAAGAAGCACATTTTATGAATAAAGTGCTTTTACTATATCAATTTTGTCTTTTTATAAAGGATAACATTAGAATAAAATCTAGGAAACAGGATATAAGCATAAAGAAGGAAAATTTTCCAAAATTTTATACATACTACTTTGTTTTAAAAAAATAGGTATATTGTTCCAGTTTATTTTAATGCCAGCACTATTTGAAAGTATTTTATAAACATTATCTCACCATTTGAGCAATTATATGAGGTAGGTATTATTCATATTTTATAGATGAGGATCAGGTAGCTCTGCCTAATTCCAAAGTCTGTGCATTTAAGTGCCATACTGCCTCCGATGCATACATGTGAACATATAAATGGTCTGTGTGAATATGTATGTGTATGCAAACATATGTGTTCAAAAATACCAGATACTTTAAAAAGTTCATGGAATGATGGATTTAAAAGTTTTTATTTTGGTATAAAATTTTTCTTTAATTCATACTTTTTTTCATAATATGCATTCTCCATGAACTTCTTCAAGACTCCTCAGATTATGCATAGAATTCAAATATTTTATACCAAAAATTTTGTCTTTTAACGTACCCTTATACACATATATATTTACAAATGCATTTATATGGTCACTTCTGCATTCTTGTGTCCACAGATATTCATAACCGTAGCGTGAATAGTCTAACTATACACAGAGTTTTGTAATTTATACTTCTCACTACATATCAAACACAGGTTTCCAGTTAGGTCACAGAGAGCAACAGACTGAGAGATAAGAAAGGTCAAGTGCTATTTGTCAGCTGCTGAACTCCCAGAAGGGAAGGCTAAGTGCACAAGATCTCAAACAGAATGTTGTCCCGCATGACAAGGGATCCCCGTGCAGAGCCAGGGGAAACCCCACAGTCAGGATCCCTGGGGTGGAAAGGTTTTGAGCAGTGGTAGGAGATGGTGTTTGTTCAGTGCTCGCTTTGTCTGAGCCACTTTTCCTCAGCCAGGAGTGGAAGGAACCGCTCAGCACGAGGGCTCTGTGACAAGTCTCCACATTGCATGATGGAGATTCAGCAAGAGGACTTGCCATCTCTGCACTCTGCCTCTTCAGGGAATGTTTTAGCCTCCTGAGAGTCATCATACCACTACGTGATCAATCGGCTTTCCTCCTCCCCTACTCCTGGGACTCAATCCACAGCCAACTCAATCTTACTCTCCTTAAATTGTTTTATTTTCAGTCCCCTCTTACTCCTTTTTAAAACCACTGTCACCACCAGTATCCTAGTGTCTCTAGTAGAAAAATTTGGACTCACTTTTTTACTCTTTCCTCTACTACTCCCTGGCAACCTAACACATTAGATTCTATCAGTTCTTCCTTTTTGATATCCTGCCCATTGCCTGGGCCGTGGTCAACATTTTTATGACATTCTCATGACTGTCCCCATTATTTCACTATGAGCTGCACTGAGAAAGGGATCATTGTTAATTATTCTGGGACAACAGGCTTAAGTCTGATTGCCCTGAGACACAAGGTATACGTTCACCTACTTATGGGGCTTCCTCATCCACTCCTCCTGCCTTCTAGTTCTTTGTGTGGCACTGTCACTCCTCTAAACATGGTTTTAAGTACAATCAAATCCCAGATTCATACTACATTGGGAACACGTCCAGATTCCTCAGTGAGGTCCCTGCTTGTCTGTATAAGTTTGTCTCCTGCTGCTCTGTCCTAGAGCCCTGCTCTTCCAACGCAATTGTGGTAGTTGGTTTTCTCTAAAGATACCAGGTATGCTCTGTCCATGGCTTCTTGGTTTATAGCCTCCCATCTCCTTTCCATCACAGAATTCTTCTTCCTTCCAAGACCATTTCACTTTACACAATAGCCCTGCACGCTTAGCCTTCAAGTCCTTTGTAGGAATATGTATTTACCTTTCTAGTGCTCAGACTACAGCATCCTATTATTTAATTTGTTTCTGGTGTCCCATCTAGACTAATAACAGTGAAGAATAATTTACACACAGGATGAGCCTTAGAGCTCACAAGGCACCTTTTAATATCTTACCTGACCAGGTCTTACAAAATCAGAAAGAGTAAAAATAATTTGCTCTCATTTCGAAAAGAAAATTAGACCCCCAAACACTGAACAACATAGCCAACATCAAACTGTCAAAAATATTTTCCTCCATATTTAGTAGAAAGGATACAAATTTCAAACATTCAACAAAATATATCAAGAACGTTCAAATAAAGGACTAGATAAAGTCCAGTAAGATAGTATTTGTGAGATGGTAGTTGGGGAAAGAGAGACATAACCATGTAGGGATCCAAGAATAATTTTGCCCTGTCTCCAAACAGTTCTAGAAGATAAAATCAATTCAAGTAGAGTGAGACAGAGTTTTGGGAAATCTTACAAATGCCCTATAATTCAGAGGCAGCTGTTCACTTGACAGCGTGGGTGGTAAATGTCTTCACAGAGCGAGCTTTTAGACGAAAAGTCCTGACCCATCACCACCACACTGACACTTCAGGGTGCAGACGGCACCTTGCAAGCTGCAGTTGCAGCAGGGGAAGTAAGTGCATTGGATTACATGTCTATCAACAACCAAAGTTCCAGAACTCTGTCCAAATGCGAAATAATAAGAATCAGGTTCCAATGATAGCACTGGGTTTAGAAGAACAGATGCCAGTATGAAATGTTCAATGAAACCACAGAACATGGAGCAGAACTCAAACTATCCAACAAGGGCTACCAATGATCCTGGCTGAGTCCCCTTCTTTCACAAGCAAAAAAAACAAAAACAAAAACAAAAACAAAAACAAAACAAAACAAAACAAAACAAAACCCAAAAGGCTCTAATACCCAACCCTTGAACTTCAGTGCTCAGAGAAGATAAACGGGTTTTAGAAAAGCTGGAATGACAACCAAACAGGAGTCATGGATGCAATATTTTTAGGATACATGCCAATGCAATGATGCAAAAAGAAAAAAGAGAGGAAACAGGAGGAAAGGGAGAGAGAAAAGTATCAAGAGAAGACTGATAATCCCTCAAGAAACAGAAGGAAAGATTCATAACAAATATTTTGCATCATACCAGAACACTAACAAGGGTGATTTTTGAGAAAGAATTAAGTTAAAGGTGAGTCAAACAGATAGTAGAATGAAGAGAAAAAAGCGACTGCAAAACTTAGGATACAAAATAAAGATCAAAACACCATTGGAGAATAAATAAATTAGAAAAAAAATTAAAACTAAGTTGGTAAACTTTGTTGAATGCTTTTTTGGGATCCATGGCATCTATGGGAGTGATTTTATATTTTTCTCCTTTTGCTAGGTATAAAACTAATACCCTAAATAAATAAATATCTTCTACAAATCAAAGAGAAGTTCATTAGACAAATGGATGAAGATTAGGAACAAGTTAGTCATACTAATAAGTGGCCAATAAACACACAAACACACATACACACATTCTTAAATGTAAGTACAGTGTTAAAGTTATTTTAAGTTATTGATAGAAGAGGGAACAAGCTGTCTTATAAACTATTGGTGATGATGTGATATGCTGCAACCTTACATGAGGACATTTTGACAGTATCAGAAGTGTATACATTGTTTAAACTTAGATATTACTCTGATGAGAATTCATCACAGATTTGTTTGCTCAAATCTATCAAGGCAAATATCTAGTATATTTATGTTAATTGTATTAGTTTGAAAGGCAAAAGTAATCACTCACCTTCCACCCATTAAAATGAACAAATCAACAACAGAAACAAACTATATGTTCATAAATGAGGAACTGGATACAAAATTATAGCTCATTAAAAAGATATTTTTGAGATAAGGGGAAAATCTTCAAAAGATATTAAGAGAATAAATGCAAGTTCAGAAAAGGGAATCTAGAACAATTCCCTGTATATCAAGAAATAAACACAGATAAACAAAGTAACTGGATATCTGTTTCTTTGTTCATTACCACTTATATCCAATTTTTAAAACATGTGGCCTTTGTTTTCTGTAAGAATGTGAATTGCATCCATTTTCTTTCAATCACCTGCTAGTTCAAGCTGTCTTAATTTTTCCCTTACAGGATGAAGTAGCCTCCTAACTGCGTTCTAACCTAGCACTTGCTCTCTCTGCTGCTCAGTCTACACTCTAGTCATTCTGGGAACCTGCAGTTCCTTGAAGGAGCTTTGGCACTCCTGGTAAAGAATCTGACACAGGCATGTTGACTCTGGCTGCAACATTCCCCTCCAGTGCGACTCACTTTTCCATTCTTCCTGCATATTTCAGAACACTCAGCCTTTCCTCAGAGCAACTCACAGATTCTTTTTTGTTGGTACTTAATTTATGACTATATATTTACCTGTGTACGATTCATATCTATTTCTCTCTGCTAGTCTATCAGCTCTAAGAAAGTTGGCAGTGTGTGTGTTTTTGCTTATCATAAAATCTTCAACAAAGCACTTGGCCTAGAAGTCAAATAAGCATTTTAGTCTCTTTCTCTTGCTCTCTCTTCCTCTCTGCCTTCCCATAGATCTACCTGAGGACTTGTGTGTCTATCCATCATCCATCCATCCACCCACTGTGTGATTACACTACAGGTATTTGAAAGAAATCATTAGCCATGATTCATACCTAGCAGGAAGGAATGGGGTAAAGCTTGCTTTTCATTTTAAATGTTTGCATTTGCATATTTGTTACCTACACTGGATAATAAAAACAATTTATCTTAACAAAACTGTTACTTTCTTGTTGATGACATGAAATCAAATGTGCCCTAAAAATTTCTTCAGCTGACAAAGATAATTAACAGTAACTCAACATCCTGTCACTAGGACTATAATCATGTCACCAAGAAACTTCATACTAACATAATTCTCGTTCCTCGTCAGTTCAGTTCAGATCTATGCAGAGTAGTAAACAGACTTTTTCACAAGTGCTCTTCTCTCTGTTTGTACACTCATGGAAAGACACATCCTTTTCCTCATTAAAGGTGTTAGAAAATCCCCCAAAGAAATTCAGTCACATTGTCATAGTCTTTTCTCAGAAAGGAACTATGTGTAGGAAACAGATTCTCTTGATTTTGATGAATGAACAAAGGAATCTCTTTCATCCAATTCACCTTAGATAACCTTCCCTTGATAAAACTACTGGCTCCTACAATAATCCAAAAAGGCAAATTCTCAATAACTAGGGAACAATTCTTGGAGTTGATAGCTGAAGTGATTTTTCTTGGTCTCTGTTTCTACTTGACTCACTGGCTAGTTCCGCTGAGCAGGTTTTTAGGTCTGGAGAATTATCTCAGCAGCAATAAGTCCCATACTTGATGTGACCATTTTAAATGTGGCCGTCAAATACCCTTTAAGGTATTACATTTGTTGAAAACATGGGACTCAGACCTCTAATTTTGGTGTCTAAACAGGAGCAATTCTGCACCTAGACTGACACCACACAATGACTCTGGAGAAGCCCTTTGGGTAGAAGGAAAAAAAAGCCTCTCTGAGGTTGTTTCCAGGATTCTTGATTTGTTACATAAGAGAGATGGTCTTGTCTTGCCATTTATAAAATTCTACATTCTTATATGTTCAGTATTGTCACAACTCTTAAGAAACCCTGGAGACAAGCTATGGTGTTTTAAAAGGCATCATTCATACAAATCTCAAAGGAAACTCATCTAGATAGTACCCAGTTAAATACCTGGGCGTGGGGTAGTGGTAAAAGGGGGAGGAATTCAGTAGGTATTTAATTCAGTGAGAAATCTATGCCCTCTTTTGAGGGCAGAAATCCATAAAATCATTCACCCTGAGCACAATTTCCACTACTGATATAATTCACCCTCAGTATAGTTAGGCTTTGCCATTTCTGGCAGGGATTAGTCACTTGAGTAGAAAGAGTTCCTCTTAAACAAATGACCTCTGGAAAGAAGTCAAGAGTACTTCCTAGTACTCCAACACTCTCCAATAAATACAGTTTAGATTTGATTGCCAGGGAAGTATTGCATTTCAAACTTAGGTATCCCTAACGAATGACGTTGCAGTCATAACATTGGTTACCTTTGGGGAGATGTAAACTGTGAAAAGGCATGAAAGAATGAGAAGTCAGAAAATCTCCTAATAAAAGTACAAGGAAGTCCAAAGCAAAAAATATAAATATATATGGAAAATGGTTAAGACCAAATCATTACTTACCAATAATAACCTTGAATGTAAATGACCTAAATTCTCTGATTAAAGATAAAGACTGGCAGGCTGGATTAAAAACAAGACCAATCTATTTGCCTACAATAAACACATCTCACCAACAAATGTACATGCAGACTGAAAGGGAAAGGATGGAAAAAGATATTTCATGCTAACAGAAAGCAAAGATGAGCAGGTGTAGTCAACTTAATATCAGACAAAATAGACTTTAACACAAAAACTGTTAAACCAGACAAAGAAGGGCATTATGTAATGATTAAAGGATACATTCAACAGCAGTTGGTGACTGTAATAAATATATAGACTCCCAATGCTAGGGTTCTTGGCTATTTAAAACAAATCTTAACAGATTTAAAGGCATACATAAACACAAACTTAGTGATAATGGAACACTCCAACACCACACTGGCATGGAAGCATCAACTGGAAAGAAAATCAATAAAGAAACAACAGAGCTAATCTACACTATGGAACAAATGGACCTAACTGATATCTACAGAACCTTTCAACCCACGGTTGAAGAACACATTCTTTTCATTAGTGTATGGAAATTTCTTTAGGATAGACAATATGCTAGGCCATAAAGTAAGTCTCAGCAAATTCCCAAACAACTGAAATCATACCATGTATCTTTCCTGATCACAATGCTTGAAGATGGAAATTAACAACTTAAGAATCTCTAGAAAATATGCAAAGATATGGAGACTGAAGAATATTATCCTGAATGAATAGAGGATCATAAAAGAAATAAAAGGGAAATAAAAAAATTCCTGCAAATGTATGAAGATGACAAAACATACCAAAATTTATGGACTACAGCAAAAGCAGAATTTAGAGAGATGTTCATAGCAATGAGTGTCTACATAAAGAAATTAGAAAGGCATCAAATAAATGAGTTACCAATGCATATTTCAATGACCTACAGAAACAAGAACAAACCAAACCAAATATTAGTAGAAGGAAAGACATAATTAAAATTAGAGACGAAATAAACAAAATTGAAACAAAGAATAATAATACAAAAGAAATGAAGAGCTGTTTTTATGTTTTTTGGAAAAGTGCATAAAATCGATATACCACTGGTACAAGTAACCCCCTTCCAAAAGTGAAAAAACCCAAATTAATAAACTTAGAGATGAAAAAGCGGATGTTGCAACATGGAAACAAAAAGAATAATCAGGAATTACTACAAACAGCTATATGCAAACAAATTAGAAAACCTAGAAGAAATGGATAGATTCTGGACACATGCAATCCACTGAAATTGAGTAATGAAGACACAGAAAACCTAAACAGACCAATAACCAAAATGGAGATTGAGTCAATAATAACAACCCTCCCAACAAAGAAAAGTCCAGGACTGTATGTCTTCACTGTTGAATTCTGCCAGAATTTTAAAGAATAAATAATTCCAATTCTTCTCAAACTATTAAAAGGTAATTGGAAGGAAGGGAATTCTCCCAAACTCCTTCTATGAAGCCAGCATCACCTTAGTTCCTAAACCACAAAAAGTTAAATCAATGAAAGAGGACCATAGTCCCATATCACTGGTGAACATAGAATCAAAAATCTTCAACAAAATACCAGCTAATTGAATCCAATAACACATCATAAAGATCATTCACCTAAACCAAATGGGATTTATCCCAAGTATGCATGGATGGTTCAACACACACAAATCAATAAATGTGATACATCACATTAACAAACTAAAGAACAAAAACCATATGATTATCTCAATGGATGCAGAGAAAGCATTTGATCAAATACAACATTCTTTCATGATAAAAACCTTCAGCAATTTGGGTATAGAAAGAGCTTCCCGGAGCACACTGAAGGCAATATATCACACACCCACATACAGCATCTTACTGATTAGGGAAAAGTTGGAAGCATTTCCACTAAGATCTGGAATCAGACAAGTGTGCCCACTCTTGCCATAGGTATTCAATATAGTTCTGGAAGTTTTAGCCAGAGCCATTAGGCAGGACAAAGAAATCAAAAGGACACAGATTGGAAAGGAGGAAGTCAAATTATCTCTGTTTGCAGATAATATCATTCTATATATAGGGGAACCAGAAGACTCCAAAGAGACTATTGGAACTCTTTTATGAGTTTAGTAAAGTTGAGGTATATAAAATCAACACAAAAAAATCCATAGCCTTTGTATACACAGACAACGTCACAGCTGAGAGACAACTTGTAAGATCAGTCTCATTCACAATAGCTACAAAAAATTAAATTTATGGAATAAATTTAGCTAGATAGGTGAAAGAGCTCTACAATGAAAATTACAAAATATTAAAGAAATAAATAGAATAAGATATCAAAAAATGGAAAAATCTTCCATATTCATGGATTAGAAGAATAAATATCATCAAAATGTCCATACTACCAAGAGCAATTGATAGATTAAATGTGATCCCAATCAAAACATCAACTAAATTCTTTTCAGATCTGGAAAAAACTATGGGAAACTTCATATGGAAACACCAGAAACTCCGAGTTTCAAAAACCATCTTAAACAATAAAAACAAAGTCTGAGGCATCATGATAGCAGATTTCAAGACATTCTAAAGGGTAGTTATCAAAACAGCCTGGTACTGGCAGAACAATAGAAGGATAGACAAATTAAACAGAATAGAAACCCCCTAAGTCAATCTACATATCTATAGCCAACTAATCTTTGATAAAGGAGCTAAGATCAATCCCTGGGGAAAGGACAGTCTCTTCAACAAATGTTGCTGCGAAAATTGAATCACAACATTTAGAAGAATGAAGCAAGACTTATATCTTATACAAAAGTAACTTAAAATGGGTCAAGGATCCAATTCTATGACTTGAACACTGGGGAAACTCTGTAAGACATTGGCTTAAGCAAAGACTTCTTGGACAAGACCCCAGATGCACAGGAAGTCAAAGCCAAAATAGACAAATGGGATTACATGAAGCTAAGAAGCTTCTGCACTGCAAAGGAAACACTCAACAAAGAAAAATTTGCAAACTACGCAGCTGATAAAGGATTAGTATCCAGGATCAATAAGGAACCTAAGAAACTCAATAACAACAAAACAAGCAATCCAGTTAAAAAATGGGTAAAGGTGGCTGGTGTTGTGGTGTAGTAGGCTAAACCTCTGCCTTTGGTGTCTGCATCCCATATAAGTGCCAGTTTGTGTCCTCACTGCCCCTCTTCCAATCCAGCTCTCTGCTTGTGGCCTGGGAAAGCAGTGATAGATGGTCCAAGTGCCTGGGCCCCTATGCCCATGTGGGAGACCTAGATGAAGTTCCTGGCTCATGGCTTTGTATTGGCTCAGCACAGCTGTTGTGGCCATTTGGGGAGTGATCCAACAATGGAAGATATTTCTCTCTGTCTCTCCTTCTCTCTATAACTCTACCTCTCAAATAAATAAATAAAAATCTTTTAAAAATGGGCAAAGGACTTGAATAGGCATTTCTCAAAGGTGAAATTCAAATGGCAAGCAGGCACATGATAAAATGCTCAGGATCATCCATCATCATGGAAATATAAATAAAAACTACAATAAGGTTTCACCTCACCCCTCTCCCCCTTAGGATGGCTTTCACAGAAAAATCGAAAAACAATTAATGATGGTGAGATGTGGGGAAAAAGGTACCCTAATCCATTGTTGGTGGGAATGAAAACTGGTACAGCCACTGTGGAAGACAGTATGGAGATACCTCAGAAACTTGACTATAGATCAAGCATATGACCCAGCCATCCCACTTCTGGGAATTTACCCACATGAAATGAAATCAGCATTTGAAAAAGTTGTCATGTTTGTTGCAGCTCAATTCAAGACAGCTATGATATAGAATCAAGTCATATGTATATAATCTGATGACTAGATAACGAATTTGTGTCATATTTTCACTGTGGAAAGTACTCAGCTGTAAAAAATGATAAAATCCTTTCTTTCACAACAAAATGGATACAACCATAAACCAATATAGTTAGTGAAATAAGTCAGTCCCCAAAAGACAAATATCCTATTTTTGCCCTACCTTTGGTAACTAATATAGTATAAAAATATGATAATATGAGCAAAATTGACATTTTGAGATTTGACTATTGTAACTGCCCTTGTCTCTTTGTTGAGGAATACTGTTTTTTTCTTGTTATTATTTGTGAGTTTTTCACTTAGTGGAGGGTTAAACTTGTGACTGTAAAGTGGGCTTGGATTATGTCATTGTGAAAATTAAAAGAAAAAATAAAAGAATGAGGAGGAAGGGTGAGGATAGGGTAGGGAGGGGTCAGGTGGGAAGTGTCACTGTGCTCCTAGGTCTGTGTATATGAAATGCATGATGCTTGTTCACCTTATATAAACAAAAAATTGAAATAAATAAATAAATAAAAGAAAAAACGGAGGGAGGGTGAGAGTGAGTGATGGAAGGAGGGTTAGGTGGCAAGTATCATCATGCTCTTAAAACTGTATAAATGAAACACATGAAGTTTGTTCCCCTTTTATTAATAAAATAAATTTTTAAAAATATTTAGAAGATCTGCTTGTGTTTTGATGTTGAGATACTTTTTTTCAGAAATGGAAATCACTCTTTGCTTTTCTGCCTTGCATTGTGTTTTAGTGGTTGTCATAGAATTTTCTTCACTCCCCTTCTCACTCACTCATTGATTTCTGAGTCTCCAGTGGTATTGCTAATTCATCTTTTATGATTGTGGCCCTCCTCTTGTCTCACATAGGTGAAAATACAGATTATCTCAGGAGGAATTCACTGCCTGAACACCTTTTGCAGGGCTTCCCGTAGGGCCTTCTTCTCTGTACTCTGACTGGGAACACTATCCACAGCCAGTAGGTGGAGAGTGGCAAGAATCCTGATCTCTGACAAGACAATTATTTATTTTCAATTTGTTTAACTATATTTGAGTTGTATAATTTAAGAAAATCTAAATAAATTCAGTAATGAAACTTAGAATGACAAAGAAAATGTACTATCTTTTGGACCAAATGCATTGCAAGGAATAACACAGCAATATAATGGACGTGAGGAATAGCATTGCTTAAGAATGCTGATGGGGGCCGGCATTGTGGCACAGTGGGTTAAAGCCCTAGTCTACAGCACCGGCATCCCATATGGGCACCAGTTTGAGTCCCCACTGCTCCACTTCCTATCTAGCTCTCTGTTGTGGCCTGGGAAAGCAGTAGGAGATGGCCTAAGTTCTTGGGCCCTGCACCCACGTGAGAGACCCAGAAGAAGCTCCTGGCTTTGGATCAGTGTATCTCTGGCAGTTGCAGCCATCTGGGGAATGAACTAGTGGATGGAAGATTTTTCTCTCTGTCTCTCTGCCTCTACCTCTCTGTAACCATACTTTTCAAAAAATACATACATCTTTAAAGGAAATAAAGAATGCTGGTGAGCATTCAGTGAATATTGTGTGAAAATACCCAGGGAGAGTGCCTGTTTTAACATTTTAAAGAAAGAATGTATTCAATAAGATATCATTTGAGGATAAAATAAAATATTTTCTAAAAACAAGGCATGAGAGAGGGAGGCTACTGGGTGCTGGAATGTTCTAGATTTGGTCCGGATTATTTGTGCTCTACATGAATGTAATACTTTGATTAAAACAAAATTTAAGTAACGGTACACTTTTTTTCTGGAAGACTAAGTGACCCTGTATTGGGGAGTCTATTTTTTAATAAGAAAAACAGTACTGCTTGATTTGAGAATTTTAAGGTATAATAAAAATCCTCTTAAAAAAGATGCTTTGTAGATGGTCTAAAATGGGACCCCACTAATAACTGCAGGAGAAAGAGACTATAATTTGAAATGCTTCATTTTTATTAAAGATCAGAAAACAACAACTAGCCTCTGTATTTTTACTAGGGAGTATCAGCTATGTCAAAAAATTCTACAACAAATTTTTTTCCAGTCTTAGTTTTGAGAATTCACACTTACATCTAAAAAAGCACCCAAATTGTTAAAGCAATGCCAGAGAAAACTCAAATACACTACATTTCACACATGTGAGTGCGCGCGCGTGCACACACACACACACACACACAGCATTTTTGTGCACCACAGGAGCAGGGAGGAACTGGATGTGTTGTCCCACCCTCCACATATTGGGGAATTGCTTCTTTTGCATCTAGCATAATCTACTGTTAAATCCTTCCTTTTGGACTATGTATCATAAACACGGCTCCTGCAGTTCCATTTTTATTACAATAAAGCTACACTTCTTCTAAACAAGTCAGAGCCAAGCAACATCAGAGGATGATTTAACATAAAATTGTATAAACCAAGTAGCCAACAAGCAGATGAAGTAGCTGGAACTCCCTGAGGTCACTACCATGAATGGAAAGATAGGTCTGTGTACTCAAATGGAGCTGACCAGGAATCCTGGCTTCTCCTAAAACATATCACCTGATCCTAAATATCAGTCCTTACCCTAAAATCAAAGCCTGTGTGCCTCTTTTTGCAGCCTGGCTGCACGAGCAGGTCCTGTCACATAAAATGACATGACTTAAAAAATCATTTTCCACTGCCCCCTGCATTTCCATACTTTTCAGCTTAGAAGTCCTTTCTTCAATAACTTCAATCATTTCATCCAGACCCTGGCATCTCCCTGAACTTCCAAGCAGGTGATTCTGTGGTCTTGTCTGGACAGAGCCTCCCCGCTGAGGTCCAAGCCTCTATATTCACAGTCTGAACCTGAGCTCAGGCTCTCTCTGCACCCCCACTTTATCAACCATATACCCGCACGGATCATGTTATTCAAAGTGGGTAGCTCCACAAAAAGAATGTAAGGAAATTCTGTCATTTGCAACAACATGAATAGAACTGGAGGGCATTATGTTAAGTGAAATCAGTCAGGCACTGGAATACAAATCCTGCATGTCCTTGCTCATAAGTAGAAGCTAAAGTAAATATTAGAAAGGTAGGGAATAGATTAGTGGTTCTCAAAAGTGAGGAGGGCAAGGGTTGGTGATGGGGGTGGAGAAGAGAGGATGGTTAACGGGTAGAGAAACAGTCGGATAGGAGGAAAGCATCTACTGTTCTATAGCACAGTGGGATAACTACGGTTGACAATAATTAATTGAATATTTCAAAATGGCTAATAGAATTTTGAATGTTCCTAAGATAAAGACATGATTTATGTCTGAGATGATAAGCATACCAGCTGCCCTGATTTATCATTACACATAATGTTGAAATGCCACGCTATTTCCCACAACTGTGTAATATTACTATGCATCAATTATGAAATACATTTGAAAAAGTTAGAAACAATAAAGTGGTCTTGAAGCACATAGAAACTAACCAACTAACCACCTAATGCACTAGCTACCAAAACATAAAGTGTCTGGCATGTAACAGGCCGTATAAAAGCACATGTTATAAAAATGAGTGCTGTGTCACATCCCAGGGCACCTCTATATATTTAGATTAAAATTGGTCCTTACAAATGTGCCACATATGGTCTGTAGATCAGATCAGTGGAGCTCTCCAGGGAGGTTAGATTTGCTGTTCTAGTTGCTTCTGTGGGAGGCACACAGGCCAGCAAGATGCAAGGAAGGAGAGAGGCCCAGAGACAGGTTGCGACTGGAGAAAACAATGCATGTGTGATCATTTATTTTCTCTTGAGCATGATGTCAGAACAGTCCAAAGACGACTGCAACTTAGCTCTTTTCAAGGCCTGCCTGCCACTCTGATAGGGACTGTGATGCCCTACCTGACTCCCCTGTGAGAGGGATGGGCTGACTTCCCAGCTTCTGGGAGTGTAGCTGTCCCCAGTGCATATTCCTTTGGCTAAAGAGAGCTCCTCACCCAAAGTTATACCCCATCCTGAGGCAACTCACGTTGAGCAACTGGTTCATACAATAGCATAAAGGCACAGCCCCCTTGCCCGACTTGGAGCCACTCTGAAGGGCCATCCCAGTTTCAGTACCCCTGGAGGTTGGCAGACTTCCAGGGAGAATCCATCACAGCCCAGCTTCTCCATCTCCATTTCCCTTTCCTACTGTAGCTCTTGTTCTCAAAAACGCTTCCCAGTCAACCTCCTTCTGACTTAACTGACTCAGGCTCTGCTTCTCAGAAAACCTAACCTGTAACAATAAACACACCAAAACCCAGAGGTGGCCAATGGGCCCACTTTGGTCCCTAGAATTGCTTGCTATAGACCACACCGAGTTTAAAAATTGTGAACTGGCAATCAACACTTAAAAATAATTCTTTGGATAAAGGTTAAGCTCTAGCAACAATGGATCAGTACAAGGATACTTCAAAAGTTCATACAAAAATTGAGTTAAAACATAAAGCTAATTTGGTTTAAAATATCCTTGAAATCCTTGCATCTTTTTATAATATGCACTTTCCATGCAGTTTTTGAAGACCTCATATTTGCATATGGCTCTAGGCGTTAGAGGTGATGTTTCCTCTGAATGGTTCTCACATGTTCTGCTGCAGTCCAGTTCCTACCAGTATCCTTCTTTCATTCCTTTTTATGCCCGGCTGTGAGGGCATTTGAGTTGATAGTCATGACTGATCCAAGATTCCAGTTTCCAAACTCAAGGCAGTTACTTCCTTGGTCAGCTTACGTCCCACAGCAACACACACCTGTCCTCTGACAGGTCACACAAAACATGAGAGTCTGTGTGGTGTGGTCCTGGGAAGCTGTCATCTTGGTAGCTTTCCCCTGCAGATGCCCTGGGCTAGTGAACAAACAATGGTTCAAATCGCACTTGCTAAGCTAATACATTTTGAATAGAAAACCTAGAGCACTCTGTGACGCCCAGAGGCATGTCCACTATCTTAGAATATTCTGGAGACTCTATAACCTTCTGGATGCATGGGGACATTTTCCAGACACACAGAGAGAAGCCGGACTCTGCTCTCAAGCTTAAGAATGAGAATAGGTTGTTGGAGTGGATTAAAACCCAAAGGCATTTCACAGCCCATATCCCAGACTGTGTTTCGTTGGCTGACGTCCCCCAGAGCAAATCTCTGGAGAACTCAGTGGTGCAGAGCCCATGTGCAGGTAAATGGCTTAAGTAATTGCTGCCCATGGGCAGCCAGTCATACCATGGCATTGAGACTATAAAAGGGTAAGTGTTCCCACGGAGGAAAAATTATCAAGTATTGTTAGAACGAATAATATGTGACTGCTGACATTTCACCTTTTATGATTATAGCGATGCTTTAAGAAAGAAACGTAGTTAAGGTTGTCAGAATTTCATTTTAACCCCCTCTTTGAGGCTATTAAAAATTCACTCAAGCTGAAACTTGCCTTTCAGGTTCTCAGCCAGATTTGTGCTTTGTTTTCAACCCTTGTTCTCTAATGGAATGCAAAGCTAATGCAGGGAAAAGTTTTTTCCAAGGAGCTTTCTGACTGCTTCCTACTGCAGTTCCCTTTTCCTCCTCTGCCCACCCGTGCTCTGCCAAAAGTTTGGCTGTAACAACAAACACAACCCCAAAGATACACTCGACTGCGAGAGGATGAAAGGCTGCGGGCAGTGTTTATAAAAACAGCTTCAGCAATAAGCAACCCTCCACTAGTAGGAATCCTTTCTGTTGTGTGCACCAAAGGTGATGGCCATCTTGGAAAGCTGTCAAGGTCCATAAGCAATGGAGTTGCACCAACAGGTATTTCTAGAGCTCTCGCTGAATAAAAAGGCAACCAATGACAGTTCGAAAATGTCCTCAGAGGTGTGACCTGGAGGTGACAATCTGCTAGGAAGGAGGAACCAGAAAAACTGGCCCAGGTATAACTTGGCATAGAAAATCCATTGGTTTTATTTAGACCCTGTGCTCCTGGCATTTATATCTCCCCATGCCCTTCCCCCCAAGCCACTTCCCTCTGATGACAATAGAAGGGAGAGCGAGCTGATGATTCATTGGGAAGCTACTATGTGCCAGGCAGGACGCCAGGCCCCTTATTTTCATAGGGTACCCTGAAGCTATCAAGAAGCACAAGAACCAAACTCCGAATTCCTACTCTCCAACCGAGACATATTTTAGGTACATCCACTTGTGCATAAATGGCTTTAAAACACTCCCATACTTGCTTTGCTTATCTTAAAATAAAGCAGCTGTCCAGTTAGGCTTATTATGTTGATTGGTATATGAGATATCACCATACATAATAGAGTATTTACTTTCAGAGACATCCCGCCAGCTTTTGACAGACGTGTTAGGTCTTGCATGTGCCATTCTTCTTATTACAGTAGTCCCAGAACCTGGGAAAATGCTATAATTAGCCTTTTATTATCACAAGCATTTCTATAATACTTTCCATTTGAAAACTGCTGAACAACCAAGTCTATTCTGTATGTCTCACAAGAAATTGTATAGGTCACCACTTGTTAGCTTTGTTTTATGGCCCTGAATCCTCAGGCCCAGGGTTCCAAGAAATCAAGGGTTATGCGGCCAGTTCAAGCTTCAGACTAACACACAGCTGCTTATGTTTAGTCAGCCACTCAGCCTGATCCCCAGCTGCCTTCTAATCCTTTCCCTGAAGAGATATACGGATTATTTCTAAACCTTTAGAATTAAGAAAATTATGGTAAGGATATTGGCCCCTGTTCTTCATTTGTAGCAGGAAGAACTCAGCCTGGGCCTGTGCCAAATATTGCTGGATTGATCCTGGCAGGTCTGAGACAGCCCTGCAGACAATTTCCCCAGCTGGTGGGAAAACAAAGATGAACCTCCTTAGGGGCCACTTCATCTGTCCTGCAGCTGAGGCCACTAGGAAGCCAGGTGCATCCAGGCAGAGCTCACGTGTGTTGTTCTGCTGCACGGAGGCAGCAGTGGAGCTGTGGGACAGGTGAATGGGGAAAGCTGGTTCGTTTTGGGAAACTTTGGATGACAACAGAGCTGCTAGGGACACTTGTCGCAGCCACAAAAAACTGAGGCCGTGGTAGTTCTGGCCTCTCAGCAGGAGATATTTAGCCATTGTCTTAGAAAATGGATAGCGTGTGCCATGGTGCTGGCCCACTTGGTTAATCCTCTGCCTGTGGTGCTGGCATCCCATGTGGGTGCCGGGTTCTAGTCCCGGTTGCTCTTCTTCCTGTCCAGCTCTCTGCTGTGGCCCGGGAAGGCAGTGGAGGATGGCCCAAGTGCTTGGGCCCTGCACCTGCATGGGAGACCAGGAGGGAGCACCTGGCTCCTGGCTTCGGATCGGCACAGCACGCCAGCCATAGCATCCATTTTGAGGGGTTAACCACTCTCTCACTGTATAACTCTGCCTGTCAAATAAAAAAAATGGATGGCAAAATATGGTCAGAGGCATGAATGGATGTGTTCAGTTCAGCTTTGGAAAAGGTCTTGTAGACAGATGTCCCTTCTTTGGAATCAGGCTGTTTTGTCTACCATTCTTGAATAATGCTGTCATCCCATATTTGTGGCAATAAAAACATTTATTATCCCACATCATCACTTAATCTCTGTTAACACTTGCTATTAAATCTGGAGACACTGCCTCCTTGTTAAATTTGTTTGAAACAAGCATCTTCCTGGCTCCATATATATGAGCCATAATGCTCAACCTAGTTCATGCTTAAGCTATGCTAAGTTCTGCTTAATAGAATTTTTACCTGCATCAATGAAAACAATTGTCTCACCTTAGACCACATTTATACATTAGGTATCCCTTCATTCTAATTCTAAGCCAAGTTTGTTGCTAATATTCTCTCTCCTACTCTTTGAGCTGATTGTGTCAGCTTGGCCATCTCCTGTTTTCAGAACAAGATCCTGCTGTCTCTTGTACTCGCCTTTCTTCTAATATATTTGCTGCATCATTATCACCACCACCTCCACCTCCACCACCCTCGCTTGAGCATTGTCTGTGGGCTGGGCATTGTCCTGAGAAATGCACACATGCTAACTGCTAGGTTCTTCGCAGCAATAGTGGGGACTATTTGTATCCCTATTTCAGAGACATGGATGCTGACTGGGACACAGAGGGGTTAAAGAACTCGTAAGAGAGCCATGCTGGAACTGGCACACACGAATCCCGGCCCCAAGTCCATGCTCTTCTGCTGCTCATGGCGGGACCCTACTGAGTACGTTGCCATTTCCAAAGCACTTTTTTTGTACATCTTTTGGTTTGATTCTAACAACCACACATAAGGTTTTGTTTAAGCTGGAAATCTCCATTTTATTACATCTAAGTCTGAGGAAAATATTTAACATTTTATGATTGTTGACTTTATTAAGAATTTGACTATTTTTCCCAGATGAAAAGTATAGATTCAATCAGTAATTTATTCTAGACTTACTCTAAAGGAACATTGTGGACTTCACCTAAAAATGTTAAGGTTGTAGTTAACCACAACTCACCCTCAAATTCTTACCAATGGTTTCCTTTTCCCAATATAAAGCAGAGTCCTACATTTCTCAAAGGGATGTGCTAGACTCAGCAGAAACAGGGAGTATATTTAAATGTGTCTTAAGTTATAACTGACTACATTTCAAAAATCAAATATTTTAGTCTTTACATATTTATAGTTATATGAGTAACATTTGCACTTACATGTTTAGATTTATATATACCAGGACACATTCCAGAAAGGATTTTCATAGATTTAGAACATATCCTGCCTGGAATTTATATACACCTTTCTTCTCTTCTGTGATATGGAGAATAAGTAATTTATTCTACCTCTTATTATGTCTACTTATAGCCACATAGTTTCAATAAAGGACAAATGTGATCATACTACTATAAATAAATGCAAATTCTTTATAAATTAACATTTCTTTTCATTCTTCTTTATTGGTCGTGCTGCACTTCATGGTTCACATTTTTTTTCTTTTTGTGGTTCACATTTTTGACACATCATCATTAGGCACACTTCTAAGTGTTTTGGTAGAAACAACTGGTCTTAATTCCATGGGAGTACAGACAATACAGATGTCACTAGTAGGACCCACACATAGTTCTGGGAGTAGAATCTTTCCATGCCTGTTATCTTACTGACCTCCAGCACATTTTAGGGAGACCCATCGATGAACAAATCAGTATTTCCACATCATGCAAAGGTAATGGAAGTCCTCAAGAAGGGAAAACACCACTGTCACTCAAAGAACCAAGCCAAATTCCATAACGCCTCATAGTAACTTCTGAGCAGGCCTCACACTGCTGTCAGTGTAAACATCTCTCTCCTGAAGGTATCCCTGCCGAATCATCAACCATTCAATAAAGCATCTTAGTGAAGTCTGGGCTCAACTTCAGTGCCGTGGTCCATAGCTATCTGCATCAGCAGCTCTGGAGGCTTGTGGGAGAGATCGGTGCGCAGACCAAGGGCCTGATCCATTCTACTGCTTAACCTAACCAAATGACACAGACTAAGAAAGTGTTTCCAAAAACAGGCAGCTCCATTTCATCTTTGCATACACAGACCAAAGAAAATAAATGCCTGCTGTTTTGAACAGCTGGGTACTTTGCTGGAACGCTGATGGATCACCAAAGTCATGGACGGTAGTGGTGTTTTTCTTAGGGTGGCAGGAAGACCCCATGAAGGGAGACTCTAGAGCTTGCCAAGGAATGAGGCTACAAGACCACTGAAGGAATGGAATGATACAGGAGACACATCCGATGTGTCCAGTTGTAAATCCAACCCAATTTTGGCCAAAGGACCTTTTCATACTTTGGATTCAAGATACAACAAATAAACAAAGTTGAAAAAAAAAACACTTGGTGTTAAATTGGAAATTGCATAGAAAATTAATCAATTTTTTAAAAATATCATGTAGGATCTCTGTCCTTAATGTGCTGTACATTGTGATTTAATACTATAACTAGTACTCCAACAGTATTTTTCACTTTGTGTTGCTATGTGAGGGCAAACTGTTGAAATCTTTACTTAATATATACTAAACTGATCTTCTGTGTATAAAGAGAATTGAAAATGAATCTTGATGTGAATGGAAGGGGAGAGGGAGTGGGAAAGGGGAGGGTTGCAGGTGGTAGGGAAGTTATGGGGGGGGGAAGCCATTGTAATCCATAAGCTGTACTTTGGAAATTTATATTCATTAAATAAAAGCTTTAAAAACTAAGAAAAAAAGACTTGGGGTGAACTATGTCTTTGGTAATGAAAGGGGCAGAGGAATAAAGTGTATCTAACTCCAAACTTTGGTGAGAGATTTACATGAAGTCTCTCAATTTATCTAACAATGACCTTCATTGATATTTTTATATCGTCACAACATGGAAGAAGATGACACTCAAAGAAATAATTCACTGAACATTACCCTGGTGGGTGGTGTGTGATAGAGCCTGCATTTGGATTCAGGTATATACTATTCTGTGCCTATTTTCCTTGTTACCTTCTTGAGATAAGAGTATGTGGGGCATTTACGGGAAGTGATGGGAGTAAACACGATGGCCCTCTCCGGCATGTGCTAGCACATCAATGAGCTCTCCTCCAGCTCAGCATGCAGAAAAGACCTGTCTCGGAAGAGAAGCACAGAGGACATGAAAGACGGACGCAGCTGCATGCGGATCTGGACCTTTGGAGCTGAGGAGAGGGGAGAAACTTGACTTACTCCTAATCTTTGGCTCTCGGTCTAGTGGCCGGGCTGATATGGCTTTTCTCTATTTGCTGGTAGAAATGCTTCTGATTCTCCCACCTGCTGCCCCCAACAGCACAGAGCTGTGGCTGTGCATGATATGCTGTGGACCATATTTCACTCAAGCATCTCCTGGAAATGGTTTCCTTGCACTTTTCTGAAACAGCTTCAAAGAAGACAAATCCATAGTCTTCCCAGAATTAAATTTTTGCCTGACAATATTCAGAAAGGGTCTCTTTCTCAAAGAGCTAACAACACCACAGCATTGGGCTCGCCTCATAGGCACACGCGATGGTTGAAGTGTATTGTGTGGGTCAGTGTAGTCTTCATTTGATTCCTAAGTGCTCTCCCCCCCAGGAAGGAGACCTCCATTTGCCACACTGAGGCTGTGGCATGTATTCTTTGATGGTTCCAAGTGTGTGTGTGAATGGTCAAGCCGTGTACCAGGGTACAGGCTTCCTAGGAGACAGCAGAAAGAAGCTGGGACTCTGACAATTCATTATCTGTGGAGATGTTCCACGTGCCATGCCCATGAAGTTCAGCACACAGCCAGTTTTCAACAAGATATTCGGTCACATCAGCGAGGTGGCTCTTTGCAAAACTCATTCTAGATACTTATACGACCCAAGATGAAGGTGGGACCTTCCTCACACCATAGAGAACAATGAACTCAAAATGGATGATAGACCTAACCGTAAGAATTAAACTATAAAACACTTAGAAGAAAATAGTGGAGAAATTTTGCATAACTTTGGGTTGTGCAAAGCCTTTTTAGATACAACACCAAAAGCACAAACAACAACGAAAATACAAATAGATTTGAGTTCAAAACTAAAAACTTTTGTGCCTCAGGGAAGTTCTTTAAGAAAGCAGAAAGACAGCTATAAGGTATATCTGCAAATTGTACATCTTATTAGGAACTTGCATCTAAAATACAAAGAATCCTTACAATTCAATAATGGTAAGATTGGAAAATGGGCAAATAATCTAAGGAGGCATTTCTCCAAAAGTGGTACAGCAATGGACAATAATCCAGAACAAGATGCTCAACATCACTAGCCATGAGGGAAATGCAGATGAATGCCATACTGAGGCATCACTTCACACCCACTTAGGATGGCTGTCATCAAAAAGATCAAAACAAGTGTTGGCAAGGATCTGGAGAAATTGGAATCCTGATACACTGCTGATAGGAATGTAATTGGTACAGCTGCGATAGAGAACAGTCTAGAAGTTTCTTAAAAAGTTATGCATAAAGTCACTGTAAGACCCAGAAAATTATTCTAATGTCTACCCAAGAGCAATGCACATACATGTCCACGTAAAACTTGCAGCAGCATTATTATTTTTAAAAAATTATTTAAGAGGCAAATAGGTTGTGAGGAAGACAGAGAGGGAGTGAAGGAGAGAGAGAGAGAGCGAGCGAGCGAGCAGACTCCGACATGAGTGCCTCTCTCTCCACCCAGGTGATGCCTATTGAGGCCAAAGGTGAAAACATGGAGATTTCCTCAACCATTGATTGACCTCCACCCCATGGGTGCTTATGTCTCCTGTTACTCTGGGTGACACCTGGGCAGTGACATTTCACCTCAGACCTGTGATGTCGGTTGGTGCTTTTAGGGTCACTCTAGGGAGAGGCCAAAAGGTATGAGAAGGCTTGAGTGCTCCCTCTCCTACAGGCCACAGAGGGCAGACCATGCGCCAAGGCCCATGGGAGCTCTAAGCAGGTGTCTCTCTGAGTTCCTCTCTGTCACGGGGACTGTGATGCAGGTCCCCGGCTCCTACTTTAGAGCTTTGGGAAGCAGTGCTTGGAAAGGTGTTCTGTAGGCAAATACACAGACCAACACTTCAGCCTAATTACCTGAGGAGTTTTGCTTTTGTTCTTGTCATCTAAAACCCCACAGGTTCAGAGCTAAGCAGTTATGACTAGAATCACGTACAGGAAACCCACTAAAAGGGAGCTGTGCCCACTGCCTCGCCGGTTATCCATACCAGACACACTGCATTGTTGAGTAGCCAGATGCCTTCTCTTTTAAATTTTACCAGTCCTTTCTTCAGTATTTTTCAGCACAAGTGTAAATCAAAACACAGGTTCATGTAACTTAAAAAATAAAGATAAAACACTTCCCAATGTAGAAGTTAGGAACCAGGGTAGCAATTAGAACTTGACATAGAGATTATCACTTAGGTGCAGTTTTGTGGAGCAAAAAGATGACATATTTATAAGTATACAGATATTGGCTGGCGCCGCAGCTCACTTGGCTAATCCTCTGCCTGTGGCGCTGGCACCCTGGGTTCTAGTCCCGGTTGGGGTGCCGGATTCTGTCCCGGTTGCTCCTCTTCCAGTCCAGCTCTCTGCTGTGGCCCGGGAGTGCAGTGGAGAATGGCCCAAGTGCTTGGGCCCTGCACCTACATGGGAGACCAGGAGGAAGCACCTCGCCCCCAGCTTTGGATCAGCGGAGCGCCGGCCATAGTGGCCATTTAGGGGGTGAACCAATGGAAAAGGAATACCTTTCTCTCTGTCTCTCTCTAACTCTGCCTGTCCAAAAAAAAAAAAAAGTATACAGATACTAAATGTCTGCTGCACTCAAATTTCAATTAAGTGGAATAACTATTTATTAACTAAAGGCAAAAAGCATTTTGGAAGACTCTGAACACTAGAAGAGGCTTAGTTTGAAATAGACACTTTGAGTAGCCCATCAAAGAAATTTACAGTCACCGATGTAATACGTAACATGGCCATATGGCGGCTTAGAGATTTGCTCCAAGTTTCTGAAACCAGACTCATGACATAAAACCCCACCAGCCACCAGTCCATAGAAACCCTTCCCTCTGGGTCTCGTTCTTTCATCGCCGTCACACAATACCGCAGGAGCCCAGAAAGCCGATGCTTCTTGCAGTCACACAGGCATTTTTATCAGGGTTAGCATTCACAATCCAGCGGGCTCCTGCATGAATGCACACTTTAGCACCTTTAACAAGTCCCTTTTAATACTGCATTACCTTCTCACAGTCCATGGTGGCTTTCTATTTCAAAAGGAGAAAAGGAGCTCATCTGGTCTGAAAAACCAGCTGTGGATAGAAACAACCCACGTTACACACAGAGAGAAATCCCTCTACTGGTGGCATCGGACCAAAGATTTATCCTCCTCCCTAGTTGTCAAGCTGTTGCAATTGTCGCCTCTCCAGAGACATTAAAATGTACAACATGGTGCTAATCCAAAGCCAAAAGCACCCTCTATATTGTACTGTGACTGATTATGGAGAGAATGATGCTCAGTGGAGACACTCAAAAGACAGGGTAAAACCTCATTTTTAAAAAATGAATTGAGGCAGGGCATGGAAGCAAAGAAAGAAAATGTAGGCAATCAGAAATGCAGAAAACTGAAAGCAACCTCTCAAATTCACACACATAGGGTTTTTGTTAGCATTATACTTTTCAGTTCCCCCTCAAAGATACAATTGTGGAAAAAGTGCCCAATTTGAGGTCATCTCTGTGGTTTTGTTTTGTTTTTCATCTAGTAAACAGATTGGAAAACATACATCTCCAAAAGGCAGAACTGGCTGTATACTTTGCCTGGGCCAAAGCAAAAAGAAAATGCAGGGCCCTTGTTGGAAAATCATTAAGATCTGCAAGAGGGTGACAGCAAAGCATGGGATCAAGTTCAGATCTCTCCCCAGCACAGGCTGCAGCCACGGTAGCAGGCCCTGTCCAGAGGTCAGACGGAAGGGACGCAGGGTCAGCGCGAGCCGCACACTGACCCATTGTCTTCCAGCTGGCTCAGCCCCTCTTGCCAGAATGCACACATTTGCAGCTTCTTCCGGCTGAAGACAGTTTCAGAATTTCCTTGTGTCACTTTCTCATTTATAGAAACCAACACCAGAGAAATGAAATGCCTTGTCTAAGGTTATGAGTCCAAGGACAGAGCCAGCCCTAAATCCCAGGTATCACCATTCCCACACTAACAACACGCCTCCCTCCAGTTTAAATGTCAACAACCAGAAGAGAACAACTACAAAAACAAATACAAAAAAAAAAAAAATTAAAAAGGAGAGGAGAGAGTTACCTTTGCAGATCTTTCTTTGCAACTTTGCTGTCCTAAAAACACAATGCGGTTTTAAAGATTCATAGTCATTTTCTGTGCCATGCTTCCAAGTCCCAAGGTGAAGAAGACATCATGTGATAGCTTCAAACTCTGAGTGAATCACCTTTGCTGAGCGCTTGCTCCAGCCCCGGGAGCTAACAATCACAGGCAGGGTGGTTATTAGCAAATGGTTACGAGGTAACACGTTGGTAAACTAATCAGTGTTCCCGTACAAATATTTAAAATAATTCCAAGACCTTCAACAAGGAGCGAGCCAAACACATTTGTAATCTGAACCCAAGGTTCTAATAAGTTACCGCCTTTGGATGTCCTTCAACACAAGGGACATTTTTAGAAAGATTAACACTGGAGTGGAAACATAGACTGACATTTTCAATGTAAACATGAGGCCTGGACTCCTTTTATACAAAACCAAATGCATCTCTCTTCCTGATTCAGCGTACCTGCTGCAAGGGCA
Source organism: Sylvilagus floridanus (assembly GCA_949820135.1). Lineage (NCBI taxonomy): Eukaryota > Metazoa > Chordata > Mammalia > Lagomorpha > Leporidae > Sylvilagus > Sylvilagus floridanus. Next base: position 167,429,767 of record OX463244.1, read on the forward strand.
CAGTCATCGAAAGCTGCTGTACCAATGAAATACAAATGAGACTTTGAAAACTGATGGGAAACACTCAAGGAGACCATGAAAGAGTTCAAGGTTGCTGACAATAGTTAGATGCAATAAAAAAAAAAAAAAAAAACAGGCAGGCAGACGGACAAAAGCCAGTACTAAACTCCTTCAAACAAGATTCCACACTCCCAACATTCATGCCAGACAGATCTCCAGTTGGAATCTTTGGTCCAAATACACACAGAAATACACACAGGAACTTCAGAATGTTCATGGAAAACAAGAATTAAACAAATGTATTTTGGTTCAAAAATGTTTGAAATCCATGCATTTTTTTTTACAATTTGCATTTTCTATAAACTTTTTGAGATAGCCTATTTCATGTTTGCAAGCCCTAGTGAATTCATTTGCCAAATGGGTTTGACAATGAAGCCAAATGGCTGGATCCAATGCTTTCTACCTGTTTCTCAAAACCGAAATCCATGATTCGTGCATATACTTTTAATTTCACCTTGGTGAGTTGTCCCCCCAAAAGTTTCACTGGGAAGTTAAAAATTAGTTTTGCAAGTCCAACACGTTCCACAGTCTAATGCTCTGTAGGTAGCACTAAGGAAAAACAAAATACTCTGGCTCAGATGAATTTTGGCGTAATTACAGGTCTGGTGTTTGGAAAACGAGGGCCAGATGAAAACGGTACAGAGACATGAATAACCCAAAGTGTCTGAGGCGACGGCACTTACATCTCATTAACCGCCAATTACAGTATTCATAATTTAACACAAAAAGGAAAAACACAAACGGGCTTTTAAAAAAACATCCCTTTTATCTAGACTTCAGTTTACACTTTGCCTCTAAAGGCAGAATTAATGCAATAGGTTGAGAAAGGGAGTAGTTAGATTGAGCAATAAAAACACTTTTGATAACATGGGAGGCTGTAAAAATGGCTTGGCTGAAGCTATTAGCCAAAGACAAATAATACCCTGAAGGAGGAAAAGAAACAGCCTTTTCTGGATCATAAGGTCTGGTCTGTTTTTAAAGGTCCTGCTTTCGCTGGAAATGTAATACGCTTCTTTAAAGAGACATTTTCAAAATTCATGGTTTCACGATATTCTTGTATCCAAAATCTTATCTCTCCTTTGGCAAGACCATATTTTATGAGTTCTGTCCAAATGTGGGAAGCAAAATGGTCCTGAGTTATTTAGGTGGTTATTTCATTAATAATCTTATTATGACTAATGTTTCTATATTACTATTGCTATTCTTATTATTGTTGCCCTTAACACCACCACCAGTAACGCTGGCGCCTTGCATCCTAATGAGGATATGGTCTCAAGTTTAGAGTGTTGATTGCGTTTCTGAATTCTGGTGAAAGCATTTTATTACTCAGTCCCCTTGCACTGGCTGGCTCTCTCCGTGAGTCTGTTTCGCTCTCTGTCGGTGTGGTCCCTGGATTGGGAGCTTATTAGAAATGCAAATTCCTGGGCTCCATGCCAGTCCTGCAGAATCAGAAGGTCTGGGGTAGGGGCCAGACATATGTGCTTTAAGAAGCTCACTCAAGATTCCAATGCTCCGATTTGAGAAGCTTGCTCAACAGAGGAAGTGACTCAGGTGCTGGGGAGAAGAGGGAGGAGGGATGGTGGTGAATGGAGGATGAACACCTGAGCCGCCACCTGCAGGCTTCGTCTTGTCTGCTGCGGGGCAGACTGCCAGAGGCAAGGAGAAGAAAGCAAACCCAGGGCAGGTTTTCAGGAAAGCGAGCTCCCTCCTGACCTGGTCCATGGCTCCGACTGCGGCCGCCTTCAGCGGTGAGGCTGCCGTGAGGAGGCAGAACCAGAATCTTCTCCCAAAGACGGTTTCTCTTTTGGCTGCCGAATATTGAAAATGACAGGACTCCTTATTTTTCATGGATGCTTGCATGTCAGTTCAAATTAGTTACTGTTTCGAAGTGGGTGTGCCTCAAGATGTAAGTTCTGTGCACTTCAGGGCATTGCTCATCTTCCATCCCCCGCCACAACCAAAATCTCTGGAAGCTGCTCTGTGCTCTCACCGGACTCCTGTGTGCTGTCATATATATATATATATATATATATATATATATATATATATTGACCGGCAGAGTTAGATAGTGAGAGAGAGAGAGGCAGAAAGGTCTTCCTTCCATTGGTTCACCCCCTAAATGGCCGCTACAGCGGCATCGCACCAGGAGTCAGGTGCTTCCTCCTGGTCTCCCATGGGGTGCAGGGCCCAAGGACTTGGGCCATCCTCCACTGCACTCCCAGGCCATAGCAGAGAGCTGGACTGGAAGAGGGGCAACTGGGACAGAATCCAGCGCCCCAACTGGGACTAGAACCCGGTGTGCCAGCGCCGCTAGGCGGAGGATTAGCCAAGTGAACCGCGGTGCCAGCCACACTGTCGTATTTGAGAACTACTGTTCTACTTTTTTAGCCTAACCTGACAGTTATTTTGGAGTAACGTTTCCAGAGAGATCCTTTAGCCCTTTCTTCTTAATTTGTAATAATGTTTCCTTGATAACAAAAGTAACTAATTAAAAAACACAAAGAAGAAAATAAAAGTTATCTGTATTCCCATCACCTATTTTAATAAATATATATGTAACAAGTATCAGTTAAATAAAATAAGGACATAAAATGACTACACAGCACATATTACAATTTATTCAACTATTCACTGATAATTAAACATTAGAAGCTGTTATCCAGGTTTTCAGTTTTATAAGTAAACAGTTGTATACAATAAACAGCTTTGTACAAAAATCTTTATCCTCATGCCTGATGACCAAATGACCTTCATGGTCAACGTTTAGAACTGGTGTTTCTGGATCAAAAATTATGCTTTCTATTGGAGTATTTGACACAGCTGCCCCAAGAGAATACCAGATTAGAAATAGCAAGATTGTAAAATAGGGAAAGCCATGTCGGAGAGAACGCGACAATATCCCTTGGAAAACCGACAACCCAGACTCAACATCATTTAATTAAATACTTGGAATAGTAAAACGCTGGAAACAATCTAAATATCTGTTAATCCCAAAATGAAGAGACAGATTTCACACAGCAATTAAAATATACGCACTGGATCTATGTATCCACATAAACCTCTCTGTAAAACTTAACAGGAAATGTTGAAAGAAAAAAGCCAACATACAGAATGCATTCATTTAAGGAAAATTTTTAAAAATATACTGGTGCAGTCCTCCTGCCAGTTTTCCCTGAGTCTCCAGGATGTTGTCTTAGCCACCTGCTCTCCCAGTCCCTGGCCTCCCCCCTGCTCCTTCCTGTCCTGTGAACATTGCCATCTTCTGCCCAAAGCAGAGGCCTAGGTGTGAATCCATGGATGATGAAGCCCTAATTTTGAAGACTCTGAATATGTGAGCTATCATGCCTGTTGTTACATTGCATGGAAAAAGGGAATTTGGACAGGTAATTCAGGTTACTATGGACCTTGAGTAATCAAAGGGGAGATTGTCCAAGAGAGCCTAAGCTATTCATACGGAGTTTTGTCTGGCTGGGGGCAGTGGCAGAGGTCAGAGACATTCAAAGAAGGAAGAAGGCTTGGTCTACCACTGCTGCCTGAAGATGTTCGGACTACGCAAGACAGGCAGCCTACGGGAATAGACACGGATCTCACCTCCCGGTCAGCAAGAAAGGAGGGCCTCAGAACAACAGCCACAAGGAAGTGGAGTCTGGAGAAATATTTCTTCCAGGAAAGAACTGGCCTGACCTACACCTTCACGTTGACCTCTGAGAGCCCAGTCGAGTGCATCTGCTTCTTATCTACTGGACTGGGAGCTGGTGAACGGATGCTGGTCCACACAATCAGTAAAATAGTGTTGCGGGCACTATTTACTCACCTACAAAATCATGGGCGGAAAGGATATGCTTACTTCAATGCAGTAAAAGGAGACCGGGGGAGAAGTTGTAGGAATTTTATCTGGATGCATTGTCTTTATTTCCTTAATAATTTCTGAAGGAAGCAAGGTGCAATGCTAACTTCTGCCAAACGTAGGGGTCAGTTCTCAAAACGTGGGTGAGGACCTCTGGGGAGCTTTAAGGTTGCTGTCAGGTATCCACGATGTCAGAATAATTGTCACGAGGACGCTACGCCATGCTTTGCTGTTTCACTGTGCTGACGCTCACCGTGCAGGTAACAAGCAGCGGGGAAGTCCCTGGCACAAGTCAAGGCAAGGAGAGCAGCCCTATGGTGCTCACACTCTTCTGCATAGCACACACTTGCAAACAAGGCACACTAACAATGTTCTTGACGAAGCAGTAAAAAATTACTTCAGCTAAATCCAACCCTTGAGCACTGCCTTTTTTTTTTTTTTTTGACAGGTATAGTTATAGACAGTGAGAGAGAGAGGGACAGAGAGAAAGGTCTTCCTTCCATTGGTTCATCCCCCAAATGTCCACCACAGCCGGCATGCTGCAACAATCCGAAGCCAGGAGCCAGGTGCTCCCTCCTGCTCTCCCATGTGGGTGCAGGGCCCAAGCACTTGGGCCATCATCCACTGCCTTCCTGGGGCACAGCAGAGAGCTAGACTGGAAGAGGAGCAACAGGGACAGAATCCGGCGCCCCAACCGATACTAGAACCCGGGGTGCCAGTGCTGCAGGCAGAGGATTAGCCTAGTGAGCCGTGGCACCGGCTGAGCACTGCTTTTAAAACATACTCTGGGCAACAAAATAGCACGAAGGCCTTCGGCACTGACATTGCTGAGTCAAACACACTGCTCATCTTGTGGGAAAATCCTTGTATGGTTGTTGCAATTGGGAGTCGAGCTGCCTGCTTTCTTCACTGAATATCATTTATTCTTTTAAAAATATTTATTTATTTGAGAGGCAGAGTTACACACAGAGAGGAGAAGAGTTACATACACAGGGAGAGATCTTCTATCAGCTGGTTCACTTCCCAAATGGCCGCAATGACTGGGGGCTGGGCCAGGCCAGAGCCAGGAGCCAGGAGCTTCTTCTAGGTCTCCAATGTGGGTACAGAGGCCCAAGCACTTGGGCTACCTTCTGCTGCTTTCCCAGGTGCATTAGCAGGGAGCTGGATTGGAAATGGAGCCCTGGGACTTGAACCGTAGCACCTATGGGATGCCAATACTGCAGGCTGTGGCTTTAAACTGCCAACCCCATGTCATCTGTTGGTATTTCAGAGGAACAAACTAGTGATTCAGACGTGGATGTCTGGAAGACTTTTTTCAAAAGTGAATGTAGAGCCTGTCTCTTCCACAAAAACCATTGACGGTGTCTTAATGATAAAATCTGAGCATTCAGATGAAGATCAGATTTGCGGGAAACTTACTTCCACCTTTATGGGCTTGACAGATTCTCAATAACAGAAGACTTTTCTGAGATGTAGTAGATGGAATCATGAATATCGTATAATGAGTCTGCACATGGAAGATCTACTCTGCGAACCGGTATTTTCAAATCAATGCATGATATTATGAGATCATGCAAAGATAAAAGCGCCACTGAAATGATTGTTCTTAACTTTTGGAGACAATTATTTTGATAATTCACTGGATATTTTGCATTTCATTTCTTCTCACATGAATTTTTAAACTATTTTGTCACACTGCTGCAAGAATCAGTGCTTCTGATTTCAGCTGCATTAGACTGTTGGGTTACTTTGGCGAGAACTTACATTTCTAAACTACTGATTCCACCTGTCAATGAGCTTAGAATGTTTCCCTGCTAAATCCTATCTTACTCCAAACTGTTTGATATCTTTTACAGGGTAATTTTATAAATTTATTTTTGTGTTTATTACTGGTTATTTTCTATTTTAGAGTTGCAAATGTGAGATGTGTTTTTTTCCAACTTAGTATAACTAATGAGCACATTCTACAGTTGTAAGTAGATGCCAGACTGAATTCTTGAAAGTTTTAATAGCTTTATTTCCCAGTTGGTTCTCATAGATTTTCCCTACAGATGAAAAGGAGTTTGTTGGCTTTCTCCTTCATGATCATTTTATCTAATTTTCCCTTTGTCATTATCTTGGGGAGACATTGAGAAAAATAATTATGAATTTATATTCATTTCATTGTTTCTCATTTTGAAATACATATAGAAATTTATGAATGCATATTTCATTTTAATAATACTTAGACTTCTATTTCTATTTCATTAGGAATTTTCATCAGCAACAAATATTAAATCAGGTATGTCTGTATATCAATGGGAATGACAGAAATTTTCTCATTCATCATTGATAAGGTGAATAGCAATTTGAATTAACAGTAAAAGTCCTTTATTTTTAAGAACAATTTCTTCCAGTCATGGTTTGTTATTCCCTTTAATATTTGCTCAGTTGACTTTGCTGGCATTTTATTTGGGACTTTTCAACTGATGAGGTTGATTTTCTAGGTTTTTTTTGTGACATCTTCATTAGGATTACCCTGTCTTATAAAAGAAAAAGAAAATGGGTCTGGTACTGTAGTCTGTGTTGCCAGCATCTCATCTGGGTACTAGTTTGTGTCCCAGCTGCTCCATTTCTGATCCAGTTCCCTGAAGATGGCCTGGAAAAGTAGAAGAGGATGGTCCAAGTGTTTTGGGCCCCTGCCACACATGTGGGAGACCCACATGAATCTCCTGGTTCCCGGATTTGGCCTGACCCAGCCCTGGCCATTGTGGCCATCTGGCAAGTTAAACAGAGGATAGAAGATCTTTCTCTGTCCCTCTCTCTCTATAACTCTGACTTTCAAATAAATGAATAATAAATGAATCTTTAAAAAAAAAAGAAATTGAGGATGGTCACATCTTGTTTTTCTATCCCTGAGATAGATTATAGCTGTTAAGACTATAGACAATACAGACTGTAAGTCATAAATCAGGGTACAAAAATTTAAGATAATTAGAACAAAATATGGTATAATTTACCATACTAGATAATCATATAGAGATACCACAATCATGAAATTAAAGTAGCAACAAAAACAACAATCAGACTTATACTTTAATTTCCTGATAAAGGGATGCAATAGTGATATACCCCCACTCTTCCAAATAACAAATTGTAGATAAAGGAAAAAATTCCCCTTGCAAGCCTTGAACTAATTAAGTTAACATGTCTAGGTCCATGAGGACAGGCAACGGACTGAGACCAACTATAGAGTTAATCCATTGTATTAAAACACCCACACAAAGAAAAGGTCAACTACTGGAGCTTGGGCATTTTAGATGCAATAAGCTAAAGCAACACACACACACACACACACACACACACACACACACATTGGCAATGGTTGTCAGGCACTATCCATAGGAAGGGATTAAATAGCCCAAGAGCTGTAAGCATCCAGTGATGAAATACATGTCCTGTAGTGGCGGCACAGGCATCTGCCCAGCTTCCCCACACTCCGGAGAGATCTTCAGCAGGAACACAAGCCTTTGCTGGCTCCGTGCACACCACCACACTGCTCATACATTGGACGCTTTCTGCTGATCCTGGGAAAGGTTGTAGGAGGGACCCAGATGCACAGATTGCAAAAATTTTCTGCATGGAAACATCACCCCTGTGTCTTCAGGCAGGCTCATTGCCACACCCATCTCCAAGGTACATGCATGAAATATCAACCCTCCCAGCTGAAACCACACTGCTTTCTTTACCATGTGAAATGCTATTGAGTTAGTGAGATATTTTAGATGGATGCTTTCAAATACATTTCAGTTTATAAAAGAATGTAATAACTAGCTATTTTCAGAATATTGAATACTAGAAACAAATCACATGCAACATCCCTCACGGCTCATGGCCAGCTGCCCTGGTCAATCTGGACCCTCTCAGTGGGTAGCTGAGAGCTGCTGGGTGGATAATTCCAGCGCGATTTCATTTCCACAAATCCATGGGCCATTTCATTTAGTTATAAGTTTCTAACATGGTGCAGGGGCATTTCTTGGAAGAGTTACCATTTGACCACCATTTACTTTTCTCTGGGATTACTTTTTGTCTGAAGGGTTGGAGAACGTGTGACCCACGAAATCATTACGTCTGGCCCTGCCAAGGCAACTGCAGGTGAGACCGAAATTCAATAAATCTATAGCAGGCTCATTTTTAAGTTTATAATGTTGTGTGGCCTGCGATCGCTGCTACAAAAAAGCCAAATGGTCCTTAGGGGAAAAAAGGCTCTCCATCCCTGTAAGCCGAAGGGATCAAGATGCTTGAAAGCATTCTCATTCTAATTTTTGGTGAATTTGCTGTTAAGGAAGAACTACTCTATCTTTCGCACTCCTTGTGGATGTCATGATTAAAAATATCCTGAAAATATTTGACTTGTAAGCCAGTTGTTCATTTCAGTAAGTCCATTCTGGAAGTTATGCCTTTCCATACAATGAGAAAATGTGCCATCTTAAAAAACACAGCAAGAAATATTAAAAGGAGAAAAGTGAATATAAGAATTATTTTTCTGTTAGACTGAACTCTATGAATTTGCTTATACCATTTTTAATGAACGATAGATCTATTTTGAACTTTAGGGCAGTAACAGTCAAATATCAGGAATTTCACCCCGCATATCTCAACCAGTAATGGTTTGTCAGCTTATCTTTTGTTATAGGTGAGCAGAAATATATCCAGCAGTTTACCAATGAGAAGAAAGTTACACTGAAATAAATTGGTCCTATTTCTCACTCAATTATTCAGACATAACACTTCTGAGAGGGGAATGACATTTGTTTTATGATTTACTGTCATTTGGCTCCTCTTCCCGCATCAGAATGAATGAAACAATATTGTGCCATTCTGCTGTTGTGATCGCACCGAGTTTTGACATATGCTTAGTGTCTGGTTCTAAGTGCCACCGTGTCACCAGGTTCACACTTAGATCCATACTGGAACACATGTGTGTGCATGTGTGTGAACGTGCATGCAATCACATTTGGACATTTGTTTCCTGCTAACAGAAAGCCAAGCATATGTTTGAGACCAAGCTTCCCTTCCTTTTTGACACATTTTCTCTGATTAGATGGATTAAGAAATACAACAATGATATTAAAAATGAGAGGGGGGTGTGAATCTGTAAACATCAACTGTGGTTATGGCAGAGACCTGTATGTCAACTAAAATGTATCTGCTGGAGCCATAATCCAGCCAACCGGACACATTTTCATTTACTTTATAGCACAGTTCAAATTATTACAGAAGGAAAAAAATTTTTCCATAAAAAATAGAAGTGGTGAAATAACACAGGGCTTATTTGAACATTAAACTGTCCTCTATAAAAATGTCAGCCTAACAGGATTACTTCCATCAGTGCTGGGAAAATGGAATCGGCAAATGAGATTTTGATAGCAGCAGTGAAAAAAGAATTTTTTTTCTGGTATTTCATTCTTGTGGTTTATGAGGTTACTAAAATCCTCGATGCAATTATGGTTTGACACTTTCTATCATTTTTTTTATTTATAGTTTTCTAAAGGAAGTGGTGCAAATTGCATTCTTTAAAACATCACTGAACATGTTGTTAAGTACCCAAAATGTCACAGAGTGAGAAATACAATGACTCAAAATGTGAACCAGTCTCTAGCTACAGATTTAAAATCCATGAAAATTAGAAATGAAGTCCAGCTCGTAGTTAAGTTAGCACCCAACAGGCTACATTCTGTAGTAATCCAGGTTTGGGCCATATGAAAGATTCTTGGGTATCATTTTTTACTTATTTGTTTTTAATCAAGTGTGCTACATAAAATCATATTATTCTTAGAAATTAAAAAATATTTCAAATTATTGTGATAATGACTATCGAGAGGCAGCAAAGTCTAGCAGTTAAGAAGATGGACTCTGGATTCTTACAGACCTAACTCAAGTTTTGGTTTGGTCATGTGTGAGTGGCATTTCTAGTACCCTGGACCTCTATCTAGCTGTGATCCTCCATTTCTTTAGTTGTACAAGGGAGATATCAACAGTAGTTAGTGTATGCATTGGGTCACTGAAGAAATGAGATGGATTAATCCATTAAGACACTTGGCACAATGCCTGACATTGAAATGCTTGAAAAATGTTAGGACCATCAAGCATTCTGAGACAAGAGGTCCTGCGTACAACACTGCTAATGGTAACAGACAGATATTGGGGGGGGGGGTGTGGTATCCGTGCAGCTGCAACCATAGAAATCAGTTTTTAAAAAAGAAAAAAACCAAATACCAGGATTCCATATGCTTCTGAATTCATTGGTTAAGAAACAAGCCACAGAAACAACTGTGGATATTCTTGCACTCAAGGCCCAATCTGGCTGACTTGTCCACTGTTACCCTTGTGAGGCTCTGTGTGTTTAGGAGACCTTTGATGAGATGCAGTAAATACCAGTTTCTAAAAGTTATTTTCTCTAGAAGCCACTAAAGCTTATTGCATTGTGAAAAATGCATTTTAATGGAAGAGCCTACAGTTGTTCATCACAAGAATACAGTACCAACATTGTTGGTAAAATTCCTACAGATTTCTTGATAAGCCAGAAGAAAAATTTTAGTAACAGTGAGAAAGGAAAATTATTGCATAAATGTTATTAGGTTCCAGGAGCTTGCCACTAGCAAAATGTGGCCTGTGATTGGATGAGTGTCATCAGAATTCAAAGACCAGAGAAAATTGGAAAGAAATAAATGTATGTTAATGCCGGGACTGAGACTATAAACAAACTGGTCTAGCTTCAAGGGCAATCATCCAATTTGACAGAGGCAGTTCAGCGGGAACAATGCAGACATTCCCAAAGCAGAATTGAACACAATCTTTGAAATAAGGCCATGTTTCCAAGATGGTTACAATTTATATAACACATAAAATAATACTAGGGCAATCAGTCCTATGGTTCCGTTTTAATACTCTTTTGACAATGCAAAGAAAATATCAAATGCAAGTAAAACTCTATCTCATTTCAACACTTAACAAAAGTCTTTCCATTTCAATGAAGTGATCACCTGATTGAACTATTACATTTATATAGCAGAAAGCAAATATATGCTCCTAATAACCCAGCTCTCTAAGTGAACCATTCAAAAATAACTTCGTGTGTGGCAGAAGTATACTTAACTTCAAATATACAGTTAGTATTGCGACTTCAAAAACAAAAATCACACCTGCGTAAATATTTTATAAAACTACTTCTATCCTATTAAAAAAAAGTGGGGGTCGGGGGAGTAACACAAGTTTTGCCTTAATGATCTACGTTGGTAAACAGGCAACTCTGAGTTGTGTTTCTATGGTGAATTGGTGTAGGAGTATAATAAGGACAGCCCGTCATCATCAAAGAGACACGACCTCTGCTTGTCCAGGCTAAATGGTCTAGGGAGTGCTGAGTTGGCAACATTCTCTGGTCTCATCTTTCTTCTGGCCATTGGCTGAGCACGGTGGCCAGGGTTAGCGTTCAGTCTGCCACTGTGAAGCTAATTGAAACTGCAACATTGGCCTCATTATCATCTTGTAAACCCCCTCTGAGCTAACTAGCTCAGACAGCCATGGTGATATGCTAAAATCGAAGGCAAGATGATTCAAAGAATCATGGACCTAGAATTTGGGCCACTTTCTACATATCAAATGTTGTAAAACTAAAATTCAGAGCATAATTCCTTTATACATATCAATATGGTTATCAAATTGACAGCTTTCCAATATTATCATCAACATCAGCTAAGTAGGGATGAGTAGTCAAAAGAGATCTCTGAGATGTTTTACTTTTAGCAATCATAATACTATTCTTCCTATGGTGGTCTTGTTAAAATCACATGGCCTTGCGCTGGGGTTGATTTTTTCAAACCCAGTGACAGTAGACCATTGTGTGATTAATTGGATTGCTCTAGGTTCAACCTGATTATATTACTGAGATTACAAAAATAATAATAAATGAATAAAAGTTGAATAATTTTATTACGATGCATGCTGGCTACTTTGATCAAATCAATAGTTCTCAATAAGGGCAATTTTGTTCCACAGGGGATACTTGGCAATATCTGGAAATTTTTTTTTGATTGGAACAATGAGGCTGGGTGGGGGAGGGAATAGGGCTGCTGGAAACTAATGGAAGATGCTGCTAAATATTATCCAATGTCAGGATACAACTGAGAATTATTAAATCCAAGATATCAGCATTGCTGAGGCTGAGAAACACGGATAAGCAAAGCAGAATGTAGGGATCTGACAAGCTGGAAAGCATTTGGCCATTACTATGGCTAAGGGAAAATCAGCATGCTGAGCAATTTATATGTCCCGGGACACTTCTAAACACAATGCATCATTTAGGGTTTGGGGAGAGAGAAGGAGAGGAAAGGGGAAAAATAAAACATTCTATGTAGAGAGTACTCCACTATAAGGAATCATTAAAAAAGATTAGCGCTAATTTATAGCAATGAGGGCTAATATAAATTGTTAGAAAGACCATCTATATGCTAGCCAGTTTGATTTTATTACATGGAATGACAACATTGTATTTGAGCAAAAGAGTAATTAGAGACATTTGATAACTTTATGATCTGATTTGCCTGTATATTAAAGCATATTGTACAACATCAATCATTTCAGTCTCTCATATTTGCCAAAAATAGATTACTGGAACAGCATAAAGATCCTCCAAACAGACTTCAGTGTCTATGAGAACCTTACAAAGAAGCCATCACAGATCAAGAACACAGGGATGGATCATCCACTAAAAATGATTTTGAGATAACTGTTTAATCGTGCAGGTATTTAGTTATGACCTCAACTTCTCTCCACAGAATAAAATAAAAGTACAGATGCATTATCCAGAGAACTAGGATAAGATCAGATACATCTAGTCTCAAATGTGGGACAATTTTCTCAAATTCTCCTGCTTTTGCCATGGAAGAATACAAACAGAATGTAATGTCGCTCGATAAAACACTCCTGTGTTAAAGAACTTAGACTTCTGTTTGTCAAAACCCAAAATCATCAAAATTCAAAAGCAAATGACAGCCTCAGAAAACATTCACAACACAAATTTAAAACTATTAAAATTCACAAACACAAATTTAAAACTATTATCAACAATATGGATTTCATATGATTGTTAAAAAAATTACCCAACAGATTAAGTGGTCAAAGGACACCGAGAATTTTACAAAGGAAAAAATCTGATTGAAAGATAAGGGAAAACATTTCCTTTCATTTGTGCTCAAAGAATACAATTTAAAACAAAATGCTACTTTCTATCATCAATATACTAAAACCTTTTCCTCTGCATAGGAAGGAGCAGTTAAAGATATTTTTCTCAGTCAGGTAGATTCTAAGTTGGTACAACCACTCTGGCCCACTCAACTCACTTCTGAAAACTAAGAGAGGTGGGGCAGTGTTGTGGACAGACAGGCTAAGCTGCAGCTTGCCACTCAGAATCCCATATCAGAGCACTGGTTTGAGTCGTGTCTAGCTATTCTGCTTCTAATCCAGCTTCCTGTTAAGGCGCTTGGGAAAGCAGTGGAAGATGGCCCAAGTATTTGGGCCCCTGCCACCTACATAGGAGGCCTGGAAGGAGTTCTGGGTTCCTGGCTTTGGCTTGGCTCAGTTCTGGCCATTGCGGATATTTGGGGAGTGACCCAGCAGATGGAAGATCAATCTCTCTCTGTCTCTTCCCCCATCTTTCTCTGTGTCACTCTGCCTTTCAAATAAATAAGTAAATAAATCTTTTTCTTTCAAAAAAATGAAAATTAACAGAAGAAAAAAAATCTCAAAATACGGAAAAAACAGCAATAGAAAAAAGATATACAATAAAGATGTTACTACAGTATTATTTTAAAGAGAGACTTTTATTCTGAATCATTTTAATATCCAGCCATTTTTGAAGTGATGGTTAGTTAGGACACATTTGATGATGTGGCAAATATGATGTGGCAATTCGAAAAGATGCAAAGAATTTGAATAAAATGGAAGCATTCTTACTTTCTAATATGAGGTTAAAAAGTTGCTAATGGTAAGCATGGTGGATAAATTGTACCCTCACCACCCTCCAAAAAAAGAAATGTCCATATGCCAATCCTCTTCTAAGAGTGCTATATGGTAAACTCTTTGGGGATTAAAAAGAGAGGGGAATATGCTGAAACATTCAGCCAATATTTTTAGTAAAGTAAATCTGGGGTAGGCATTGTGGCACAGCAAGTTGAGCTGCTATTTATGACTCCCACGGCCCATATTAGAGTGCTGATTCTAGTCCAGGCTACTCCACTTCCAATCCTGCTTCCTGTTAGTGTGCATCTAGGAGGCAACACATCATGGCTCAAGGACTTGGGTTCCTGTCACCCATGTGGGAGATCCAAATGGAGTTCCAGGCTCTTGGCATTAGCCTGGCCTAACCCCAGGCTGTTGTGGAAATTTGGGGAGTGAACCAGTGGGTGAAAGTTCTCACTCTCTCTTTTTCAAATAATAAATATAAAGCATTTTATAGTCATAATATTTATATTATAACAAATATAAAATATAGACAGAAATACAACTACCATCAATAAGCTTTGACATTTTAAAATTGAAATAAAAATATTGATCTTTTATGTCATGCAAGAAGAAAATCATGAATAAATAAAACAAAGATCTCCATGAATATTATATTATTAATAACCTTTATAAATGATATCTATTTTAGCAGAAAAAACAATTTCCTAGAAAACTAAATTAACCAAGGTGCATGTTTAAAATGAAACGGTATCTACTGGAATACATCCCTAAAAGGCTCAAATAAATGTGTTCAAGAATACAGACTTTTCCATCATGTTGCTGGAGAAGTCCCCAGGAATCTTTCAAGGTTTTGCACATGTTGTGAGTAGAGGCACCTACTGCCTTTGTTCCAGGCTAGCTTTCAAAGGAAATTTGTGCAAAGAACAGTCTTGGAGAATGGAGACAATCTTTCACTGCATCAAAGGCAAGGCAAGTTTATAGGTTACTATAAGAGATGTCACCTGCACCCTTTTGTAGTACCCTTTGCGGACTGGAACTCAGGGAACAGGCAGGAGAAAAAGCTGATACTCTGCCGCCTGCTACTGTGAATAATAAACTCTCCGTCATGTCTGACCCAAGAATATCATGTTTTCTGCCATCATTTAGGCAATGGTGGCTGGCTTATTTGTTTGCTTGCAAGTAGTATGAAAATCTCAGTCCTCACAACTTTTCCCATGCAAGCATCATAGAAGGGATTGACTTCCTTTTGATCTTGAGGGATTGCCTGCATGGTGAGTTTAGAGGTCTGGGATTAAGTTAACTATTTCTGCCTAATTTTGGATAACTACTTGGTCTTTCCTAAAAGGAAAAGACCTGAGTCTGGAGACTGGGGAAGCTAAATTATTACTGGTATTATTATGGGAATGATTTTAGGGAATTTGATGACACCTACAGTTGAAAGGGGAAAACAAACCCAGTTTGATAAAACAAAACTATAAGATATTAGCAAACTGTTATTCTTACAGAACCATAAAATGCAGATTAAGGGATTAGAGAAACCCAGAACAATAGAGGTAGAATTATGAAATTTGTACATTTTTCATGTATCCTTGCATTTTTGCTGTGGAAATGTTGGATGGGTAACATGTCTCTTCAACATAACCCTAACTTACTTAACAAAAAGTGAACCCCATTGTATTTCATAGGACAGACCCACTTGATACTTAATGACTCTAGTTTCTGAACCAATACTCCAGACCCAAGTCCCAGCAAGTACCACAGCATATACATGGTGCTAATGGAATGGAATATGTGAAATCTGCACTGTTTCAGAAAGACTGTTACAAAATTAATTGTGTTGGATATTCCAGGGTATAATTATGAAACTCCAGGCCAATTACCTGGAGTCATATTTTAAAAGTATATTAATGATACATGATACTGCCTTATAAGAACACAGTTATTTACTTTCCGCCCTAAGTGCTTTCCTATGGATCTGCAAGGAGTAGACACCACAAAGATGGGAAATGAGTGTAGAAGACAAGACACTTAGACCCAGAGGTAGCACAGCCCACCCGAGCAAGGTGCATGAGATACACTATAACAGCTAGCAAAAACCTCCCAGGAAGTGTTGCATATAAATAAATAGGTTGCAGAAGGGAGAACCAAGTCTTGAAAAACTCTCAGTGCCTCCCAATTCTCACTGCAAGCTGTCTTTCTGTGTTTGGAAGATAAAGAGCTAATGAGCAGTGAAAATGATTATAAAGGGGGGAACAGAGCAAGATCCTGTTAGCCTTCCTTGGAGCCCGTCCCATGTATCAAGTGCTCTCTTCATCAAAGATCATTTCTGTTGTTGAAGGGGGTGGTTCTTTGGGCTGAGCTAGGACTCTCCCTTCAGAAAAGTCTGTTCTTCTGCTCTCATTCCATATTCATCAAGCACCCCGTTAACCTCATCTGACCTTAAGCTAACCATGCAGGCTGCAAGAGGAAAATTCTAATAGACCACTTGGACCAGCTGGTTGTTAAATCAGTTTTGAGGTTGTTAAAAATGCAGATTTCTAGGCCCCACTCCAGACATCCTGAACCAATCTCCTTGGGTGAGTCCTACAGAGCTCTGCCTAGGGTTTATTCTGTGAAGAGGTTTTTATACATTGAATGCTCCTTTGCTTTGGAACTTAATGTTTTTGAAAGTAGGCTCAATTTAGCCAAAAATTCTTCTCCAGAAAGCAGATATTTCTTTTGTGTCAGGAAGGAAAGTCAATCTTACCAGCTCCACAGGCATCTCTTGAATCTATTTTCATTTATGCAAAATTATCTTCTAGTGATTCACTACATTTTAAAAACCACACACACACACACACACACACACACACAACACACACTCTGTTAGGAATGATTATCTGACTGGATGTGCCCCAAACTGAAGTGTCTAACTAATAAAGCACATTTTCTACAGCTGTTTAAGAGTGAATTCATTAAATGAATATTGTGAGTTTACACAAGTAGACTTGAGAGCACACGCTAATGACCAAACGCCCATGGTCTGCATATGACCATGAAATGAAGACCAGGGACAGAATCTTACCTATTTGTTCTTCCCAACCCCTGAATTTTTTGTAGTCTTCCCAAGTGAAAACACTCTGCTTTGCCTGACAAGGCTTCCCCATCAAGAATCTGGTGGGAAAACTCTTATCCTTCAAAGCCAAACTCAGATCTCCTCCCTTCAATAAATGGGAGTGATCACATCGTTGGAAACAAAGTTGCTTGGCTCTGTCTCTGTGTCCCCATAGCTTTTGCTTCCTATTCAAGCTTGTGAGGGCAAGGACCCTGGGATCACACATTGAGGACGAACTTAAGTTCAAAATATTCTTGTTGAACCAATGAACTGATTAATTAAGGTACATTTTGGGGAAGTCTTGACTTTAGGGAAAAGGCTCTGGCCTCCAGTTCTAGAGGCTGGCAATGCCTGTTACCGAACCCCCTCTCTTTTTTTCTGGTTCTGCTTCTTCAGGTATGACAATAGTGCCTCAGCGATGCTCACACCTGCTCTCCCAGGCAAATGAGGCCACACTGAATAACATTCTCAATTAGCTACACTTTGAAAGAGAAAGTCATTCTAGTTTTGACCTCTCTCCAATGAACACCATCAATTGTGCTTACTGCATGCCTGCACTCTATGTGTTGTTTTCCCTGTTAACTCTCACCATCTTTTGTGCCACCAGTTGTGTTGTTTCCATTATTATCCATTTTCACAAATCAGGAAACAGGGATCTAGAGGAATTAAGTAATTAATTGGTTATCAGAGACCTGGTTACGTGGCAGTGTAACCTTTAGACTCAGGTTGCCTGGTCCAAAGTCCACGTCCTTTAACAAAAGTGTCCTGTGCTCATGTGACTATTTGTTTTATTTTTAAAAATTTATTTATTTGAAAAGGATAGGGGGAGGAGGAGGGAGGGGGAGGGAAAGAGAGAGAATCTTATATTTGTTGGTTCACTCCCCCAAATGGGCACCATGGCTGGGGCTGTGCCAGGTGGAAGCCAGGAGCTAAGAGCTTCTTCTGGGTCTCCCACATGGGTACAGGGGCCCAAGGGCTTGGACCATTTGCTGCTGCTTTCCCAGGTGCATTAGCAGGGAGCAAGATCAGAAGTGGAGCAGCCAGGACTTGAACCAGCATCCATATGGCATGCTGGCACTGTAGGCAAAGGCTTATCCTTCTACGCCCCCTATTTGTTTTAATTGCAGGACCTTTTTTAGAGCCTTCTAAACATTTGTTCTCTTCTTCCTCTTGCCTTTCCTGCCCCTGCCCATTTAAACCTAGGGCTGCTCACCACCCAAGACGCTGGCCTTTGTTAAAGCAAATTGTACCCTGTTTCCTCCAACCCTGTTCTCCTTTCATGTCTGCATATTTATGTGTACACACACATGCATACTCCTACCTCAAGGATACAAGGATGACAAAAGAAACATTTCTGTGACCTTTCCTAGTGTTACCTGGTTGAGTAAGCTACGACTATGGGACATTTTTAAAAAGGTCTTTTATTTGCTCCTAAGATTTTTTTTTTTAAATTCAGATCCCTCAGGCTTTATACAGACTAATTTATTGAATCAAACTCTTTGTATTTTATGAGCCTCTATTGAACTCTAGTAACATTTGCAAGTGCTACCCACTCTTAGTACAAAATATTTCCAAAGAAGAGTTATCCAACCAACTTCAACACACACACATACACACATGTACATAATCCCTGAGGAAATGTGAAACTGTAGACTCCTGAGCCTTTTCATCCAAAGGTTTTCTAAATAAGTTTAGGAGGGGGAACAAAAATCCCAATTTTAAACAAGCTTACTACATGATTCTAATGCAAATATTCTGTGTCCCACACTCTGATAATCAGTACACATCTCATGTTTTCCATTTACATAGAGTAAATCCTCTAATAATGACTTGTCTAACTTTTGGGACTTTTTTCATTATAGGAACCACAAATTTAACACTAACAGCAATAGATGCTCATTCATCCAACAAATACTTCTTGGAAGTCTACCTTGAGCTCAGCATGGAAAATACTGATAGACGGGATGTAAGTCTCATCTATCACCCCCCCTTACATTTAGTGCCTATGACAGACATCACTTATCAAACATCACTTATCATTCTCTTCAGCTGAGCCCGGACTCATGACTGTGAAACCATTCCCTATCAAGCTTAGAGCAATAGCTGGGGCATGGCCATTGGGTCTATGTCCATCCACAGGACACTGAAATAGAAAGGAAAAGAATTATGACTGAGAAATATTGGTATGAATGTAAAATAAAATGTAAAGATCAGTTGTATTTAGTGCTTTCTCCCCTCTTCCCTCCTCCAACAAGCATCCTGTACTTTCTTCATAGCTGTGTGGCAGGCTCGAGGTTATCCCAGGCCAGCCACTCTGGCTACTGGGGACAGAGAATGACATGTGCATTGACAAGTGAGGAAGCCAGCCCACCAAGGAAGCTTCAGTGCACTGGGATGGGGGGGGGGGTCCCCTCCTCTCATCTCTTTCTTCTTCTTGCTTAAAAACTTTTCTATATGGAAAGCCAATTTGGACTTCTTGCCTTTGGTATAAAAAAAATTCTACTTAGTGTTCTAACTATAATGAATCTTTTTTTTTTTTTTAACTGTGGCTTCTCCACTGTAAATTCTCTACTTTCAATCACTAGTTGAGACTCAGGGAAGCCAAATTATTTACGTAAAGTTATTTGAAGTCAAAAGTAGAATTCAGGTCTCTGGACTCCTAGTTTATTGCGACCCATATATTTAAGAACCTTGATGCAATTAGCTTATGAAAATAACACTGCATAGTCCTTTGTCCAGTATTTTGGATATCATAACTTGTGTATGTGAAGGTACTTTAAAAATTTTACAGAAAATTGATTTAAGAGACAAGTTTATTTTGGTGTAAATGACTTGTGAAATTCAGGCATAGATTTTTTTCATAATATGCATTTTCTCAGGAGCCTTTTAAAAAAGAATTTATTTGAGATAGAGTAAAAGAGAAGAGAGAACCAGAGGATGGATAAAGAGTTCACTCCCAAAATGCCCACAATGGCCATGGGTGGACCAAGCTACAGTCAGGAGCTGGGAACTCAATCCAGGTCCACCACATGGAATTTGCAGGACCCCAACTACTTGAGCCATCTCCGTTGCCTCTCAAGGTCTGCATTAGCGGGAGGCTTGAATACGGAGCTGGGCGTGGGAATCAAACTCAGGCATCCTGATGTGGTACGTGGGCATGTTACACATCTTAACAGGCTAAGCATTTCTACGACACATTTGAAGACCTCTCCTACTTACGTATCAGTGCTTCTCTGTGAACCTTTCATTCAGGTTCAGGTTCAGGGTCAGCTAGGAATAAGTTTGCAGATAGCAACTCTGCATTATTCTAAACTATATGCTTTAATAACAGTTTAATACGTTTCAGTAGAGATGGAAAATCACTTCACAATAATGCCCCCGCAAGGAGTAGGTATTTATTATCTCAACCATGGAGTAGACTGGAGTGGTTAAAAAAATAAGAGCATTGAAGTCAAGAGCCCCAAATAAATTACTTAGTCTCTCTGAGAATCTGTCTCTTTAGCCATACAGTGATAAACACATTTACCTCACAGAGTTGTTGTGGAGTAGAATTAGTTAATGTATGAAAAAATGACATAAATACTTGCTTGGTATATGACAGGTACTCAACAAATGTTAACTCCCTTTCCCCCTTTTCTTTCCTGTACCACAAGTACCTTAGTCCTTAGTGTCTCTCAGGACTAGTAGTGTGATTTGTGAAAATACATGGCTATTTGTCCAAAAATAGTTAAAAATTTCAAGATGGCACCGGCAGAGCAGTAAACCAAGTGTGGGGCCCTTTGAAAAGACTGTGTAGGTGACACATCCTGGCAGGCTGCCTCGTGTGTGGAACTGTCTCTGGACAGACATTCTCAAGTCTTCTCTCTGGCCTCACTTGGCTGGTGCTGAAGTTCATGGTGAGTAAACAGCTCAGGCTCAGAAGTCTGCTGGACTCAGACCCCAGCTCTACTACTTACTTCTCTATGAACCCTCCACAAGTCAAAAATCTCTAAGTCTTGTTTCCGCTCTTGCAAATGGGTTGAATAATTACACTTTCCTTATAGGGTCCATGCACAGGTTAAAGGAGATTAAATCAGGACAATGAGCTAATCCAGAGTCTGCCACGAGGACCTGAATCTTGGCTGGTGTATAATGTATGTCTTCTCGTACCTCTCCCAAATCTTCAGGCTTTGCTAATCCAACAGAGTTGTAATTATGACTGTTTCCACAAGAAGTGCCACTTGGGGACCTGCCAAGGCACCCACACCATGCAGCAAAATGTTGCAAAATGGGCCAAATCTGCATCCTCAATCATTTCAATGGGCAATTCAGATCTAAGCACGGTGGACTGCCCTGATTCAGCATCAAATGATGATGAGGCTATTAATAGAATAAAGGAAAGAAACTATCTGGCGTTTATGGAGGGGATTTGTCTGCTAACACTTTTGCTGCATTATCTCGTTTGCTAGCCCCCTCCCCACAGCATCTTATCCACAGAGTACATCACCATCTTCATTTTACAGGAGAAGAAACATGGCTTCTAAAACATTTTGTGTTTTTTTCCCCAAGACCCACACTTACCCAATCCCTAGTTCAGTGCTCCTTCTACACCATGAGCAAAAATATGGCTCAATAAATGAATGCCACATTTATCTGTCTCTCCATTCCTGATAGAGTTGCTCTATCATGTCAGCCAACAATGGCTACACAAAGAATTTCATTAGTTTTATTAAGAAACAGGGTTTTTTTTTTCCTTCTTACTGCTTGTTGAACTCTTTACTTTGTGTAGCATTAATCTTGTGAGTATAAAATAAACTAAAGTAGATCATTGTAAAAACTAAGAGAGTAAATAAGAGGAAGGAGGAGGGAGAGTGGGAACGTGGGTAGGAAAGAGGGTTGGGTGGGAAGTATCATGATGTTCCTAAATCTGTATTTATGAAATACCTGAAATTTGCATACCTTAAATAAAATAAAATAAAATTTTTAAAACAAATTAAAGAAAAGAGATACCAGGCAAGGGAGTAGATAATTCATTTTACTTGTTTGTAAATAGCTTGGTGGAGCTTGGCAGAACATTTAAAGCTTGGAATTCTGTGCACGTGCCATTGGCCACAAAGTCTACCTATTATGCTATCATTTCCATAAAAAGTGGACATTTAGAAAACTGAGTGGCGTGATGAATGATCATCCCGAGCACAAGCCCACAGATGAGGACTTGTGATCCTCTGAACTTGGGAAGGATATGTATTTTATCCGTACAACACCTTGCAGAGGTTGGCATTTTGTAATCCTGCTTTTCAGGGATAACAGAGAGCAACAAGGGCCAGGCCAGGCCTGTACTGCTTGCCTCTGAAAGATGGAATTCCTTGTTGCCTCCCTTTATTCTGGGTTTCAATACTTTGAGCTGAAAGTAATCCCAATTGCTTCTCCCTTTAGTTTCCTCCCCGGATGAAAACTCAGATTTCTGATTCCTTAATGACAAAATGGGAGTTGAAAGGGGTATGTGTGTGACTTCATCATTCTTTCAGCTGTGACTGATGACCTCTCACTTCTTTGGGCTCCACTAAACTTACCCTAGGGGACCTGGGTCCTGCTGTGTGGAGTGTGGGCCTCACATCTCAACCTTCCCTAGACTCTCACAGAGAAGGGTGCTATGGAAGCCAGTCGCCAAAGACAGCTACCAGCAATTTGCTCCTTCCCAGTGTGCACACACCATTCTTCCTTGGAGAAGTGGGGTTCAGGGGCCAGTGCTGTGGTGTAGAAAGTCAAGCCTCTACCTGCGGCTCTGACATCCCATATGGGTGCCAGTTTGAGTCCTGGCTGTTCCACTTCTGATCCAGCTCCCTGATAACGTGCCTAGAAAAGTAGCAGAAGATGGCCCAAGTAGTTGGGCCCCAATGCCCATGTGGGTGACCCAGAAGACGCTCCTGGCTCCTGGTTTCAGACAGGCCCAGCCCTGGCCGTTGTGGCCATTTGGGGAGTGAACCAGTGGATGGAAGATGGAAGATCTCTTTCTCTCTATGTCCGTATCTCTACCTTTCAAATAAATAAATAAATCCTATTTTTTAGAGAAAAGTGGGGTTCATTTTTTTCTTTTAAAATCTAGAGTAGCTGTATAACTAGCTTTGACCAACAGATTTGAAGGAAGTGGTGTTCTAGTTCCTGGGACTTCATCCAAGACATGAGAGAAGTCTGGAAGCTTCTGCTGCTTCCCTCTGGGAAGCCAGCTTCCATGCCAGCTCTCAAATTATCCTAAAACAGCCACACTGGGAGGAAGCCACACAGCTATGTGGCAAGGCCACATGAGAAGCACCAGCTCACCAGCTAGTTGAGTAAATCCTTGTTGGGGCTTCCAACAGCTACCAGCCCAATAAGGCTGAGCGATTGATCTCTAACCAATACCAAATGGAACAAGAACTGCTCAGCCAACCTTACCTGAAGTCCTGACCCAGGATTGTGAGAAATAGTCAATCATTGCTATCTGAGGCCACCAGGTTGTGGGGTGGTTTGTTATATGAACCAATAAATAATTGAAATAGCTGAGTGATCTATAGTGCAATGGAGAATATTTAGGAGAAAAAGAGAAGAAGGACTGGTGAGAAAAAATACTTCACTATCAAATTCTAGTGGCTCCCAGGATCCCAGCACTGGGACTTTTTAAAAAGTGGAATTCATAACATAGGAAAATAAATTCCGCATTCCGAAAAATGAAGCTATAATACACAATTTGGAATACAATTTTTTCAGGGGTTGGCAGTTTATTCAAAGCACTTCAGCTCTCCTTCCTGAACTGGCATTAAGTTCCGATGTTCACTTATGTGTTAGACTAATGCTTTGAGTGTGAAGCAGACTTGCAAGCCCAGTGCCAGGTTTGTCCTCAGCAATGCTAAGAAGGTGAGCAAAAATGCTGCACTATTGTCTCTACGCTGTAGCTGGTGCAGTGCAGTGTATCTACCATGATTATGGGTAATTTTATGTTAATCAATGCTTTTTATGGCAATCCGTTTATTGAATCTGGTTTCATTCTAAAAGAAAAATGAATACCTAAGTACATATGACCTACTCATAGCCTTTACTTACTTCACCACAAAAGGTTCTCAGATTAAATTTCTCTGCTCCAACGCAGCAGAGAAGATATTTAAATACAGACATTTTTATAAAAGGGCTTTCTAGGGACATATCAACCGTGTCAATGGAAAATCATTTCACTAAAACTACCTGCTTGGTTACTAAGGATCTTCAAAGTATTTATAGTTCAGTTAATTTAAGACAGAAGACTCCAGCTTCTTAATTTCTGAAATTAATATTAAGATAGTAGTTTAAAAGTGTGCTGGTAGGCAGTGGTTCTCAACTCCAGTTGGCCCCAGAAGCACTAGGATCCCTTCCTCTCCCGCCCTCCCCACACTCCTAAAGATTTGACTGTAATGTTTTGAGGTGGACACCTGGCAACAGGAATTTTAAAAAAATATTTTTATTTTTCTATTTAGTTTTATTTCAAAGGCAGAGAGAGACAGACAGACAGAGAGTACAGAGGGTATTTCCCATTCACTCTTTCGCCCCCCAAATGCCTGCAACAGCTGGGGCTCCATGAGACCAAAGCCAGGACCCAGGAACTCCATCTGGGCTTCCCATGTGGGTGGCAGGGGCCCAAGTTCTTGAGCCATCACCTGCTGCCTCCCAGCGCGTGCACCAGCAGGAAGCTGGACATGGAAACAGAGAGTGCACCTGAACGCGGGCACTGCAATATGGGATGCGGGCATCCCCAGCAGCATCTTAACTGCTGTGCCAAATGCCTGTCTCAACAGGAATTTTCTAATGCTCCCTAGGTGACTCCAATGTCCTGCTAAATTTGAAGATAATGGTTGAAACAGTGTGGGCTTTGAAATCATCCCTGCGTTTGAATTCAAAACCCTGGGGCAACCTACAACCTGGGGCAAATGGTTCTCAGAGTGGGCTCCCTCAGTGAATAGCATCAGCAATACCCGGGAAACTCAGAAATAAAGACAGGAGTTCCACCCAGGTCCACAGAACTGGAGTGACTCTCCAGCCTACAGATGAGTGTGCCACAGGCCACAGTTTAAGAAGCTGGAGAATCACTGCGCTGTGTGACCAGAATCAAAATGATAACTGACTCTGTGTCCTTCTATTGTTCCTCTGTATCTACTGGAATTTTCACAGATCTACAGCTCCTTTCCTATAGTCAGAATATCTTCCTTTTTGTAGGACTGTGAATGTCCAACAGCAGAATTTCAAACTATTAAATATATCGTTTTATTTCTGATTGTTTAGTTCACTTTTCTGTGTTATAATAAAAAAGAAGACACAAAGAATAAAAATAACTTTAATACTTCTTTGTAATAGTATGATCTTGGATTTTTACAAAAAGTGTTTGGTCCTCTACCACCCACATGGGAGACCTGGATGAAGCTCCGGGCTCCTGGCTTCGGCCTTGTCCAGCCCTGGCCATTGCAGATATCTAGGGAGTGAATCAATGGATGGAAGATTCTCTCTCTCTCTCTCCCTCTCTCTCTCTCTCTCCCTCTCTCCCTCTCTCTTTCTGTCTCTCCCTCTCTGTCTAAAACTCTCACCTTTAAATAAAAAATAAAACTTCTTAAAAAAAAAACTCCACTGAGTAACATTAGAATGTGTTAACATTAATTTCTTGTTAATAAAAATTAGCTGTCAACATTGCAAACCTGTAGTGAGTCTGTGCATTTCCCTTTCCTGAGACTGTACTAGACTGAACAAAATGCAGTCCTTCTCTGATGACTGGACGTCTTGCCTGCCTCAGGCTGATTAGTCTGCATTTCGCATTGTGCAAAGGGACAGGGATTCAATCAGCCTGAGTCCTGGCTGCACTGGCAACCAGCTGGATGATCCCAACTGCGGCGAGCGATTCAACCTCACTCACAGTGCTCTGGTTTCCTCATATCTAAAACAGAAACACCAAACACCCCCACCTACTACGCTACCATGGGACACAGATTCAGAGCCTCACTACTGGGATTCGAATCCCAGCTCTACTATTTCATATCTATGTGATGTGGGCCAGTCCTTGATTCCTCTGGCCCTTAATTTCTTTATGCAAAATGAGAATAGTAATAGAAGTTATCCACCAGTGTGGTTGTAAAGATTACATGAGCGAAGATTTCGTATATGATGATCTGTCTGTCTATCTACCTATCTGGCAGGCAGTAAGCACTATGTTTTAGCACAATAATAATTATCATGAAAACAGAACTTGCCTATGATGTGCTGTCTTAACTGCAGTCCCCCCAAAAAAACACCAGTGAGGGCTATACTTGCTGGGGAGGCCACCAGTCTTGGTAGTTGTGCAAAACTGTGCTGAATCTCTACCAACAAAAGGCTGTATTCTGGAAATGAGTTTCTGAATAAAGTGTTGGCATCGATTTGCTTCTTGGTAATTCTCCTCTTTCTACTACATGCAGAGTGCTGGAAAAGCAATCTGGTTTTTGGTGGCTGGATACTGAGTGCAAAGCTAACCCGTGAACTGATTGCATGCCTCCAACCCAGGAACGCCTCTCCAGCAGACAACCCTCAAAAGGATGTTATCTAAGGTGCCCGGGACAGGGCTGCACCAGGTCTGCTCTCATGAAACGGAACATCAAACTGATTTTGAGATTCACTGTCTACAGTTAGGTCAACTCAATTCCGTGTTCTCTCATCTATGCCCTGTGCCAGCTAACTGGGACATCTTTGGTGTGAACTCCTAATATGAATCATAACTAATAGAGAAGATGATTAAAAGAATCTCTCAGCATTTTGGTCATTTGATCAGATAAAACTCCCACTTTTGTCCCTGTGATTTATGCTGCAAAAAAGAAAACACACCCATATGGAATAAGCTTATGAATCAAAAACAAAACCAGTGCCCAAAATACAAATCAAAAACACTGTCTAGAACAACAGGCCTCAACTAATGAATTAAAATGATTGCTGGTTTCTTTAAAATATTAAGCCCATCGATGCTTGCCAAAAACCCCTTGGCTAGCTGAGGGATTCAAACTGCATTGTTCAGCTGGAGTTTGAAATCCTTCCATTCATCATTGACATGTGAGAGACAAGACAAGGTTTTTGACAAAAAGGGGATGAGGCGCCAGATGGTTTCCATCTGTATCTCCATTGATTGTACAATGAAAACCCACCTTCCCTAATCAGAAGGCTGTGCAATACATGGAAAATGAATACCCAGTGTTTTTAAAGAAGCATAATCGCCCCTTCCCAACCATAGATGTATAAATATTAATGAACACAATCTGGTTCTAAGCAAATTTAGCATGAACTTTTAGCAACCCTCCCCTGACAACTTCCTCCCTTTTTAACTGAATTAAGCTTCTCAATTCTGTGATTAAAAATAGCAAACCCTGCACTGAAATTGGATCTGCGATGGAGGAAAACCTCTCCCTTCCAGCTAGTAACCAGTTAACACAGTTCACACCATTGTGCGTTTTTATCACCATATAAGGATCATAGATTGAGTGATGGTTAGCAAACGTGAATAGTGAGATGGAGTCATTACAAATAGGCAGGGAATTGATTACTAACCTATCAGTTATGCCAAGCCTAGTTCCAAAGAACTTGAGCAAATATAGAGATCATTATAAGCAATCCTTGGAGAGAGTTAAGCAACTTAATTTCTGCAAATTCCTAAACTACATCACATGGTGACCCCTAATTTTAACTTTTCTGCAAACTAATAGTATTGTGATAGTTTTGATTACTAATATTCAAAATAAAACATCGGATGTTTTTCTGGAATAGTTGAACTTGAACCATTACTACTACAATATCTCTAACCAAGAAGACTTTATTAACCTTCTTCTTTCTTGGTTCACTCACTGGTTTTCCTCAGAAATATAAAGGACTCCGATGTGAAGATTTCCATTAATTCCTTCCTTTGCTTGCTTTTCTTTTAGTTCAAACAAGGAAGGTTTGCATACTTGCTCTGGCTTATGTCTTTAATCTGTTGAAGCAATTCCATGTTTTCACCACTAAGAGCTCCCTGTGGACCAAAGTGGTCAGAATCTTAAACTGAAAAATGTCAAATGGGTCCAAAGATAATATGAGAAATTAAATCCATACACTCGGCTTTAGTCTTCATGTGACTGGAAGAAATGAATCTTTTTTTTCCTTCTTACTCAAAGGTCTTGTTCTCATTCTGTCATAAACAGATGTTTATTGAGTACCTACTGTGTGTGTGGTATTGGGGAAGGCACTAAAGATGAAAACGACAGAGTGTTGCTATTCTCAGGCACAGATGTTATTTCAGAGCTGTCCTTTGGTATGGGGTAAAGAATGTTCTTTGCCATATGATAGCAGTTGTGGACAGAGTTCCTAGGTGTCTCCATCTGAGGTGACCAAAACCTCTCTAAGCCCCAGACTCCCTTTTGGGGATCCTTTGGGACCTGTTTAAGGTTCAGCTTTACCATGTCTTGACAAGTTTCTTTTCTTCTCTCTCTCTCTCTCTTTTTTGTGACATTTCCTAGCCCAATCTGGTGGTCAGCAGCATGAACAGATGCCAGAATAACATCTAAAAGGCTGGAGCAAAAGATGAGCTAAAGCTTCCAAAGCAAATGCTGAGCTTATCAAAATGCATTTTTGGTGGTGTTCAGGGCAAGGACAGGAAGGGCAGGACATGGGGCTTGAGACAGATGGTGCAACGTTAGCACTTGACAAAGGGGAAGGAAACCAGCACCTTCTCTGCATTCCTTTGTAATTATCACCAACTAGAATGATCTTCAAACTGCAAACAGGAGATCTGAAATGGTTCATTTTAGTATAGACTGAAAAAAAGAGTGAAAATGGGCATTGAAATATGGCTGAGACTCTAGGCCTCGGCACAACGGATGGTCGGAAGGAATAGAGGAAAAACAAACAAGCAGTAATAAAATCAGCTCTTTTGTTTCATAAATGAGAAAAGTAAATTTTCTCCTGATTATCAAAAATGGGATCTGGGACAGTGTGTGTGGAGGGGTGTGATGGGGGGGCAGCTATGGAAATCAATACCATATCCTCACAAACCGAAATTTTAGAAGTCATTTAAAATATGAGGTTTATGAGTAACATTAAAAGACAGCGCTAAAGTAATCAACAAGGGGTTGGGGAGGGGATATAATAAATGTGTAATATATAATACATCAGAAGTGATATTTGAAATATGATATATTATGTGATACATTATACATACACACACACACACACATCTCAAGGTGTACAAATGGCATACATTTATTTCAGCAAGATGCCTGAACATGTCTTGTAAGATATCCTTAGGGTAAGACGGCAGAATATGACCTGAATGACATACAAGGAACGGATGGGTTGAACGTTGTTAATTAATCAATTTTAGTTGGAAGATGGAATGTAGAAATAGGCCTCTGAGTTCACTCCTATCAGAAACTTCATTGCAGTTGGAGAGAAGATTATTGCCACAGTAGATTGATTGTGGGTAGTTGACATGATATAATCATGCTTCAAAATTAATGTGAACACATTTAGAGAATAAATATAATGCATTGCATTTAAGATAAAAATTTAAATCAGCAAGTGCAGGGTTCAGGGTTGGGGGAGACTCGGATGGTAGCTGTTAAGAGGAAAAAAATGAGTCAACAGAGTAATATGGTGGCAAACATGGGAAAAAAATGCAGTGAGATCTTAGAGAAAGAGTAACAGGACATAGTCTTTATCCTTTTCACTCTCATATCCATTGTCATCCTGGGGATGATGGAGGTTACACATACTCACAAGTGCTATGAGAAGAAGTTAGCATGAAGTTAGTTAGTCCTCCTTGACCACACCTTGGATATGGTGTGGCTGGGGAGAGAAAGCATCTCCTTAAAGTAGCTCCGAGTCAGGTGTGAGCTTTTTCAGGAGAGAGCACACTTTGCTTTGTTATTGATCCAGGATGGAGACGATTAGGTTATTCCTAAGGAACTTGCTGGTCTGGGACATAAATGCTCCAAGGATGACAAATCTAGGATCCTTAGAGGAAACCTGAAGAGTAGAAAATGAAAGAGGGAAAGAAAGGCACACATGAGGTATTAACAGAGAAACAGACAGATTTGCCAATGAAATAGAACAGGAAGAACATCTCGTTTATGTGAGCCTTAGCATTGAAGATCAAAGGGGCAATCATGGACCATTCAACCAGTCATACTATCCCAGCTGTTCTTCATATGGGAAAGGTGAAACCAGATCCATACCTCATGCCATATAACAAAAATCCAGGTGAACTGTGTACTTAAATATAAAGAAAATAAGTAAAAACTCATCAAAGAAAATATAGAATGGGAAGGAGAGGATTTTATAAAAATTTTAAGGAGCTCCTAACCATTAAAGAAAAGACTGATAACTTTGACTACATTGAGATGAGTCCTGACAGAATGGCTCCCACAGAGAAGGGGGTGAGAAGCATGGTTCTATCATGAGAGAGGCAGTTATCTGAGAACACACTGCTAAAATTCACAAGGGCATCCAAGGAACGGCCTTCAAGAACCGTATCCATCGGGCACTCAAAATGATTTGTAAGTTTGAAATTAAGGATATGGAAACTGCAAATGCGTACATCAACACCAGTCTCAATAAAGAGACTTGATCTTGTCTTGATCCAAGGAATGACGAATGCCCCACACTCTGTGTGCAATTGGCAAGAAAACAAAATGAGGGTGAAGACTCACCAAGCAAGCTGTATATATTGATTACCTACATACATGTCACCACCTTCAGAACCATGAAGGTGGATGAGATCCAACCACTGATTGTATAACAAAGCTACAAGCTAACACATGTGTTCATTAAAAAAAAACATAAAATGAAATGGAAAGCCAGAAATTTGGAGACTATTTACAAATGGTTAGCATTTCTCTCACTCTTCCTCCATACACACCCAACACACACGTGTACACATGTGCATACACACACACACAGGAAATAACCTAATTTCACACAGAGAAGAACAAAAGTGATATAACAGATATACGGTAATGGAAAATGGACCAAAAATAGCTTTCTATACCAGATGAATAAATCTTAGAACTACAAATATGAATTTAAAAGGCAGACTGCAGCAAAGTATATATGGAATCCTACCACTTGTAAAGTCCACAGAGTAGCCAAATTCTGGAACAAATTGTTAAGGGAAATAAACACATGCATGCAATAAAACTAAAAAAATTCAAATGATGAATGAAAAATTCATAATACTGGTTATCTCAATGGAGTAAGGTACGAGATGGTGTCAAGGATGAACACCATTTGTTCAACATCAACATTATTGCTGATGTCATATTTCCTAAAATTGGTGTTGGCATCAGAAAGTTAGTTCATTATTAAGTTTCATGACATGCCAGTGTGTTTTTTTTAAAGATTTATTTATTTATTTGAAAGCTGGAGTTACACAGAGAGGGGTGGCAGAGAGAGAGTGAGATCCTCCATCCGCCAGTCCACTCCCCAGTTGGCCACAACGGCCGAAGCTGTGCCGATCCAAAGCCAGAAGCCAGGAGCTTCCTCCGGGTCTCCCATGTGGGTTCAGAGTCCCATCGACTTGGGCCATCCTCCACTGCCTTTCCAGGCCACAGCAGAGAGCTGGATTAGAAGCGAAGCAGCCAGGTCTTGAACCGGCACCCACATGGGGATGCTGGCACCGCAGGCGGCAGCCCTACCTGCTATGCCACAGTGCCAGCCCATCAGTGTGTTTTAACTTGTAAATTTATTTACAAATAAAATGAATTAATGGAAGAGAAGCAAACAGACAGGGGAGAGACAGTCCAAGAAACACAGAGCTTCATAACCTTTCAAGGCTGATCATGACACTGACAGCAACCAAAGGTGGAAAGGAATACTTTATGTCTTTCTCTGTACTCAGAGTGGGTAATCAGTCAAGCCACAGCTCGATAAGTCTCTTCCTGTGTTTGTCCAATTTTCCATTAATTCCATGTCAACTGGCCCAGGTTATAGAGATGCACCTTTCAGGTAAGGAAGGAGAACCTCCGTGCATTTTCAGCACTATTTAAATTGTATCTGTAATATCATGTTTATTTCTTGGAAATGTATTTTATGTGAAGTATTTGACAAACTGGAGAACTTCCTGGGAAAGTTGATGTAGACACTGAGGTGTTGAAAATCGATTTTCACATGAATGGCTAACTGCACATGAATTTGAGATATTCAGCTGAGAGAAATGCCTAAAGAACTTAGGAGAAATGTGATAGATGACTTCAAACATTAAGAGAAAAAAAATGCTGTGAAGTTTAAAAACTTTTAGCTTTATTCTGCATATAGAGTGGCCTCCCACTGCCAATGAATAGAAATGTACTGAGACTGACTTGGGCTTTGAAAATTAAAATATCAGTTCACAGTAAGTAGCAGGATGACTAACTCTGGATGGTGGCCTATTATAGTACAGTACTCCCTAAGGCTGTGAAAGAAGCTGAATGGTAAACATCCAGAAACTCCGTTTTCATTGTAATGGATTATATTTTATAAGTCAGGTGATAGGCTTATTATATTTTAACCTTAAAATATAATGGTACCATATGATATTTATCTTAAGTTATATCATGTATTAACTATTCCTTCTAACTCAATTTCAGAGAGAATGGTTAAGCAATGAATGACTCTGTTTTTCAATAACTACCTGACAGTATGGAAGTTACTCAACCTGTTCAAGCCTCAGTTTCTTCCACACTTATTGTCCAATAAAAGTCTTTATCTGCATCAGGCTGAATAATGGCCCCGTAAACAGGTCCACATCCTAAACCCCAGAATCTGTGAATATGTAACCTTACATATCAAGAGGGACTTTGTAAATGTGATTAAGGCTTTTATGATGTGGAGATCAGGCTACAACTATGGTGAGCCCAGTATAGCCACAAAGAATGACGCATGAGGGTCAGAATCAGAGGAGGAGGTTATATGATGACAAAAGCAGAGACAGCAACAACAGCCTTTCTAAATGGAGGAAGGAGGTGAGCAGTTAGCCTAGTGGTTAGGATGCCCATATCCCACACTGAAGTATCAGGTTCAGCACCCAGCTCTGGCTCCTGACTTCAACTTCGTGCCACTGCAGATTCTGGGAGGCAGGGCAGCAAGTGATGGCTCAAGTGCTTGGGTTCCTGCCACCCATTTGGGAGAACTGGATTGAGCTCCCAGCTCCAGCCCAGCCCAGCCCAGCCCTGGCATTATAGGCATTTATTGGAATCTCTCTCTCTCTCTCTCTCTCAAATAAATATTTAACACAGGAAGTCATAAGTCAAAGAAACAGGCAGCCACTAAAGCTGAAAAAGGCAAGGAGATGGATTCTGCCCTTAGAGCCTCCAGAAGAAGCTAGGTTTGTAGGTCATGGACTTGAGCTCCACAAAATCCATACATGAATTATGACCAACAGAATTGTAAGACGATGCATTTTGTTGCTCAAAGCTGCTCAGCTTTTGGTAATTTCTGACAGCAGCAATAAGAAATGAATAAGCTCTCTATCTCATAGGGGTTTTTGTGCGGATCAGATGAGCTCAATCAGGAAAGACTTCTTCATTTCTATTACTATTTTTTTGACAGGTAGAGTGGACAGTGAGAGAGAGACAGAAAGGTCTTCCTTCCATTGGTTCACCCCCCAAGTGGCTGCTACGGCTGGTGCGCTGCACCGATCCGAAGCCAGGAGCCATGCACCATGGGGTGCAGGGCCCAAGCACTTGGGCCAACCTCCATTGCCCTCCCGGGCCACAGCAGAGACCTGGACTGGAAGAGGAGCAACTGGGACAGCATCCAGCGCCCCAACCGGGACTAGAACCTGGGGTGCCAGCGCCAATTAGCCAAGTGAGCCGCGGCGCCGGCTTCGGAAGGCATTTTTCTAGCTCTGTTACATTAATGAGGTGGGGAGAGGACTCTGGACAGGAGGCAGGAGTTCACAGCCACCCACGGTGAAGGTCCTGACAGCTGTTTGACTTCCTCAGGCTTTCATTCCTCAGCTATAATTAGAGGTGGATAATTTAAGCTCTAAAATTCAATGGTTATATGCTTATGCAGGTAGCTCAGTGCTTTCAGAATCCGTACTCTGTTCCTCTCTCACGGATGAATCTGTAGCTAGTGTTTGAATTCTTGAGTGGCAGCTCCTACTAGATTATCTGCATTTTGAGCACTGAGGCCTAATTACATTATTAAAACCTAAAGGAGGGGCCAGCGCTATGGCACAGTAGGTTAAAGCCCCAGCCTGAAGTGCTGGCATCCCATATGGGCTTCAGTTCCAGTCCCAGCTGCTCCACTTCCGATCCAGCTCTCTGCTATGGCCTGGGAAAGCAGCAGAAGATGGCCCAAGTGCTTGTGCCCCTGTACCCACATGGGAGACCCAGAAGAAGCTCCTGGATCCTGACTTTGGGTTGGCTTAGCTCTGGCCATTGTGGCCATTCGAGCTGTGAAGTGGATGGAAGACCTCTCTTTCTCTCTCTCTCTCTCTCTCCTTCTCTGTAACTCTGTATTGCAAATAAATAAAAATAAAAAAATAAATAGAAAGGAAAGGAGTGAGCATTTAACCGAGCAGTTATGATGCCCACATACCACAAGAGGGCCTGGATTCAATTCTTGGCTCTACTCTCAAGGTAGCTTCCTGCCAATGCAGACAGACCCTGGGAGGTAGTGCTGATGGCTCAAGTAGTTCGGTTCCTGCCACCCATGTAGCAGACCTGGACTGCATTCCTGGCTCTTAGCTGTTGTGGATCTTCAGGATGATAACCAGCAGATGGGAACTCTCCTTCTCTATCCCTCTTTTTCTCCCAAAAAATTTTTAAAAATTAATGCTTCAAAAAAGGAAGATGACAAAAGGAGTCGTGGCTCTTACTTAACTTTATGCTTTAAAAAAGAGCTATTTGGTGTTTTACAAATTTTTTTTCTTAGCATAAAATCCCAGCTTTCAGAGTCCATATGGATTTCCCCTGACTCCTTCTGTCTTCAATTCCAAGCAGTCGCTGGCCAGCCACCCTCACCAAGGGTTCAGCCCAGGCTCTGATCCTTCTAAGTGGCAGGACGCTTGACACACTTTCCTTGTTGCTAAAACTGTAGATAATAGTAAGTGGGGGATCAAACGTGACTAAAGTAGAACAGACACCACAGTGCTGTTGAACACAAGCTTCCTTTCACATCTCTGCTTTCTCCAGCTCCCCGCGGAGAAGTCTGTGAAAAAGCTGTGCCATCCATAAATTATTCTGTACGTGCAAAACATTCCTGTTTCTTTTAGCTCAGCATGGGGTTGGACGTTGGTGATGGAGACCAGGTTGACATTCAGCCACATGCAGGGCATGAGGGACTTCAACAGCAGGAGCCCTGGAAGCTACTCAGGGGACCCTGGAGCTCTGCCAGCTGGAGAAGGCAGGAGGCACATTTTTGGGGAAAGGAGTGAGATGTGCAAAGACCAAGAGGCATCCCTTCAGATAGGAAGGAGTTAGCATGCATGGCATGGAGGGGGAAGAAGGTAGACAGAGACAGAGAGGAAGCTAAGTTCAGAGGCTACGGGTCCATGCTGTACTGGGTGCCTGAGCTTTATCATGGAGAATTTAGCAACCGAAAAGACATCTGAGGGGGTGGGCATTTAGACTAAGGAGTAAGATGCCTGCGTCCCACATCATAGTCCTTGAGTTCAGCTCCCAGCTCTGGCTCCCAAGTCCAGCTTCCTGCTAAATGTGCACCCTGGGAGGCAAGCAGGTGCTGCCTCAAGGATTTGGGTTCCTGCCACCCACATGGAAGACCTAGACTGAGTTCACAGTTCCTGGCTTCCGTCCTGGCCCAGCCCCAGTTGTTGTGGGTATTTGCTGCATTCACTGCCTTCTCTGGTTGCCTCTCAAATAAATAAATAAAAACCAAGCAAAAGCCAAAAAATTGTCAAGTAACAAAAATGATAACTATCATCAGGGATGAGGCATTCTAAGATTGTGTTGCTGCTGTTGTTTTTGTGGTGCAGGGGGTTAAACTACCACTTAGAACACCCACATCCCATACCAGAGTGGGTTTGAGCCCCAGCTACTCTGCGCTTCCAATCCAGCTTCCTGGCAATGTTCCTGGGAGGCAGCAGGTGATGGCTCAAGTTCTTGGGCCCCTTTCACCCATGTAGGAGACCCAGATGGAGTTTCTGGCTCCTGGATTCAGCCTGACGTGGCCCTCGCTGTTGTGGGCATTTGGGGCTGAAGCAGGGAATGGAAGGTCTCTGTCTTTCACTCTGCTTTCAAATAAATAAATCTTTATAAAAGGAAAACCTGGCAGAGGAACCCAGGAAGCAGCAGTAGTAGGGTCTGGGGGAGGGGCGGGGGAGTTGGGGCTGGAGGGAAAGTGCTGAGCCAGCACGTTCCTGGAAACCAACTGGATGTCAGGGACAGGGGCAAGGTCTTCAATGACCAGGAGTCTCCAGCTTGGCTGATTCTGTGCATGGTGGCCTCTCCAGCCAAGCTATGGAAAACCAGGGCACAGGCAGAGAAAACAAAGCGTGGGAATGCAGGTACTAAACAGAATAACAGGGAGATAGACAGCACAGGGAAAAGCAGAACCCGGAGATTGGAGCCACTTGGGCCAACTGGGGCAAAGAAGGAGGCAGGAAATGCATGGATGGGGGAATGCAGGGGGCAAAAAAGAGAAGGCTGGCAGAGAACCTGAGTGGAAAAGGATGGACGTGGAGGGTGCTGGGCTCCTGGGCTGCAGGCAGCAATATGGTCCCCTGGTCAATGACAGAAATAGCACCCCAGGGCCATATGTACAGCCCCAGAGCCCTGAGCAGCTCCATGTGGAGATGTACACTTCTCACCCTGCCTCCATGAGAAGTCTCGAGGTACCTGGCCTTGTACGAGGTTCGGGCTGTGTTTGCTCCATACAGCCAAAGACAGTGAGGCTATTTCCTATTTCCTGGATGTCAGAAGGTAGAGCCGGCGCCAGCCACATTCTTCGAGCACTGAAAATCATGAGACAATGCATAATGTGGTTCCGGGAACGAAACCGAAGCACAGGGCCACACACTCAATTAGTGGCAATGCCAGCTGCCTCCCTGGTCCTTCAGGTTGTTCAGGGAGAAGACACTACGTGGTCTCATTGTAATCGATCCTCTTTCACAGAAGTAGAAGTTAATTGCAGCTTAAGTGACTAGGGAAATCACAGAACTACATAAATGCTTATACACACAATCATTCGATGTGCCCTTGAGAGCAGTGGCAGGGGAAAGGGGCCTGGAAGAGAATAACAATGGACAGTTGGAGCTGAGAAAGGAATTACACAGACCACAGGGTGAGTCAGGAAACAGCATAATTCCCATCCAAGGAAAAAGAGGGGACAGAAATACTACTGGGAGGGCCTAACGGTGTCCCATAGTGCAGCGCTCGTTTGAGTCCCAGCTGCTCTGCTTCCAATCCAGCTCCCTGCTAATGCACTTGGAAAAGCAGCAGAAATGGCCCAAGTATTTGGCCCCCTGCTTGCCATACGGGAGACCACATTGGAGTTTTCGGATCCTGGCTTCTACCCCAGCCTTGGAGATTGTGGCCATCTAGGGAGTGAACCAGTGGATGGAAGATATCTCTTTCTCTGTTTCTGTTTCTGTTTCTCTCTCTCTCTCTCTCTCTCTGTCACCCTAACTTTCAAATAAATAAATCTTTAAAAACTATTGTGGGAACAATTGGCATATACCTGCAGTTAGGTGCAGGGGACTGTGCCTTTCTTATAATAAGGAATGTGTAACAGAGATCACAAGAGATGCTGTCTTCCAAAAGGGAACAAACAGAAGCAATGCTTACACAGAGGCTGAATCACAGACAGGAAAGCCCAGCACCACGAGGCGAGACAGGAACTGTGTGCACCCTTCTGGGTGCTGCACAGCCTTCAGGGGAGGTCGGCATGCCTTATAAACGGAGCAGGAGACAGGGCAAGCACTGGCCCATGCAACTAAGTAAGAGTCAAAACTCCAAGTTTGCGTTTTCTTATAGAAAAAATAAATAATACATACACACAAGTACTTTTAAAAGTTCATGGATGTAATTAAAAGATAAATATATTTTCGGCCAGTGCTGTGGCTCACTAGTTTAATCCTCTGCCTGCGGTGCTGGCATCCCATATGGGCACCGGGTTCTAGTACCAGTTGCTCCTCTTCCAGTCCAGATCTCTGCTGTGGCCCGGGAGTGCAGTGGAGGATGGTCCAAGTGCTTGGGCCCCTGCACCCACATGGGAGACCAGGAGGAAGCACCTGGCTCCTGGCTTCAGATCGGTGCAGTGTGCCGGCCGTAGAGGCCATTTGGGGGTGAACCAATGGAAGGAAGACCTTTCTCTGTCTCTCTCACTGTCTAACTCTATCTTTCAAATAAATAATACAAAATTTAAAAATATAAATATATTTTGGTGCAAAAAAAGTTTTGAAATCCATCCATAGTTTTCTTATAATTTGCATTTTCCATGAACTTTTAAAAAGATTTATTTATATATTTGAAAGGCAGAAAGAGAGAGAGAGAGAGAGAGAGAGAGAGAGAGAGAGAGAGAGAGAGATCCTCATAGCTTCATGCCCTAAATGGTCCCAACAACCAGGAGATGGGAGACTGGGCCAGGCAAAAGCCAGGAGCCAGGAACTCCACCTGGGTCTCCCAAGTGGATGGCAGGGGCCCAAGTACTTGGGCCATTCTCCACTGACTTCACGGGAGCATTAGCAGGGAGCTGGATCAGAAGTGGAAGCAGGCAGACTTGAACCTGTGCTCTGACATGGCTGCTGGTGCCTCAAGCGGTTGCTTAACTGGCTGTAACACAAGGCTGACCTCTCTATATGCCTAGATGTAAAAAGGTTTTTATTCCAAAGTAAACTTATTTTTAATTCAATTTTCATGAAAATTTGAAGTACCCTAATATATATACCATCAGGAATAATGACAACTCAACTCATCAGAGAGCATCCTAGCTTTCAGACATTCTGCCACTGCCCTGGAGCCCTGATTGTTACTCTTGAGTTGGGTGGTCTAGAGGATCATGTACATTGAATTACCCAGATTCATCTTCTTTGAAATGCTCTGAGCGCATTTCATTTTCCAGGAAAGATTCACCTATCTATTTCAAACACACAACAATAAAGTGAAGCTCTTTGCATTATGACCAAAAATCCAGGAAATCAAGAGACATACTACAGAAACATTTCCAATTCTTAGGTCTGGATGGTGCCATAAAGTTCTCTCAGACAAAGTATATCTTTGGGGTCCAGCTTTGTGGCACAGCAGGTTAAGCTACCACCTGTGACACTGGCACTACATATGAGTGCCAATTCAAGTCCTAGTTGCTCTGCTTCTGTTTCAGCTCCCTGCTAATATGTCTGTGAAAGCAGTAGATGTTGGCCCAAGTGCCTGGAGACACAGTTCCAGGTTTCTGAATCCAGCCTGGTCCAACCCTGGTCATTATAGACAATTGGGAACTGAACTAGCAGATGGAGATTGCCAGATCTCTCTCTCTCTCTCTCTCTCTCTCTCTCTCTCTCTCTCTCTTCTAAATAAATAAGTAAATATTTTAAAGAACAGAACACAAAAGAGAAAAGAAAAGGAAAGGGATACCCTGGAGTCTCATTGCAAAAGGTTGATTCAGAAGAGACCTTTCAGTCCTTACACCACCAAATGTGTATGGACCAGACCCACTTTTCCACTAAACACATCAAGGGGAGACAGAATTTTGCAATTTCTCTGGATTTACTCAAGGATCCTGCTGCCTACTGGTCCTGAGTCAGAGAGCAGACAGAAGCAAGAAAATGAACACCTTCTGGGTCCAAGGAACAAATTGACCCAGCAGGAAATGGGTTTGCCCTCCTCTGAACTCCTACAGAACTCTGTACCTCCTTGATGACACAGGGCAACCCCCAGCTTAAATCGATATGATTTGAGTTCACATGTTGGCTCTCCTGCTATTTTGCAAGCTCTTCACAAGCGGGACTGTGTCTTAATATCTTAGCAGACTAACAAACAGCTCCTGTTTGTCCAGGGCTCTACACTTTCCTAACACGCCCTCAGATGTACTACCTCCCTCGGCTTCATGAGCCTGTCAAGTTAGGTGGGGTAGGCACATGACACTCATTTCACACGTAGCCTACCGAGATTAAGAAAGGTGAAATGACTTGAAGGTCGCATGACTGCCCTGCTGATCCCAAGTCAGGAATGAAGCACAACCCAGGCTCCCAAACCTGGACTCTTGCCCCCTTCCCAAGCTTCTCCTCCTCCTCTCTCCCTGCCACTTATACAGCTGGTGGTCAGCCAGATGCCCATTGAGAGCAGGATGTCTGAAAAGCAGAACAAAGGAACAGATCTGTAAGGTGGTTAAAAAAGAGAAAAGTAGAGGCTGACACTTGGCCCAGCAGTTAGTACGCTGTTGGGATGCGCACAACCTGTAACACAGTACGTCTTGAATTAGAGTCCTAGCTCTGCCTCTGACTCCAGCTTCCTGCTGATCAGACCCTGGGAGACAGTGGTCCAGTACTCAGGGCTCCCTGCCACCCACACGGGAGACCCAGATTGAGTTCCTGACTTCTGGCTTCCACCAGGCCCAGTCCTGGTCACTGTGGGCATTTGGGGAGTGAATCAGTGGATGGAAGATCTTTCTGCCTTTCAAATAAATTTTTTTTAAATAAAGAAATTGAAAGAGTAAAGGAGTTGGACACCACTGGCCTTCAGGGCTCTCTAATCCGACAAGTCCCCGAACACTGCTGCCAAACACGCAGTGACTCCAGTCCTTCATTTCCGTGGCAGAGTCAGCACCATTGCCGATGGTAGATGGAACAGAAAGAAGGCTGCAAGTGTGTGTGCATGTTTACGTACAAACTTTATTTGCAGAATGAAGGGGCACTGGGAGACTTGCAGATCACTGATGTTGGGGTGGGAGGGCTCTGGTGGGTGTCTGTTTCAATGTTGCTGGAGGGTCCCTCAGCCAGAACAGAAAACAAGGCTGCTGGAGGATGCTCTGAAAAATGAACTTCACTGTCCTCAGGCCCAGAACACAAAGGGCTGGTGTCTTGGCCCAGTTATTGGCATCTAACAAGAAGGTAGAAGCTCCTACAGGTACAGGCACAGGCGAAGGCAGTGCCACGGGTCCAGGATCCCCAGAAGCAAAGCCTGAGAAGACACCTCCTGGGCAAGTCAGGCTCTCAGGTGAAACTTCCAGGGAGTGAGGAAAGTATGACTGAGCAGAGGAAAAGGCAAAGAGCTGGTGTGAGTAGAGCTGTCAAGTGTGAATTACTCAGAGGTCATACTACACAGAGGCAAGGGGTCTCAGTGTCCCTGCCCATCAGCCGGTCTCAGGCCAAGGAATTGCCCTTGAGATAGGACTGTAATCTCCCAGGCACCTCTGGCTGAGCCAGATGTCATGCTCACGGGCAGCTCCCTGGCAGCCAAGCCTCGCAGCAGCTGGAGGACAGGTGCACGTTCCCAGCAAAGGCACTAGCAGCAGGTGCTTCTCGGGAGCTTCTCACACCTCAAGGAGCAGCATGCCTCTGAATTAGCTCTGGTCTAATTCAGAGCTGGGTGCCCTCACATGAGCAACTGTGGCAAACCTGGGAAGCCAGTTCTCTGCCTGGATTCTACCTGTACAGATTTAAGAAACCATATCCATAATTTCTGTATGTTTTAGAGTCTCTACATTTGTTGGTATCTTTCATTCAATCACCATCTCCTTGTGGCAATGCTCATAAAAAACTTCTTTCTAGGTCTGTTTTCCTCCACCCAGATTTTTCAAGGACAATGGGATCTGTAGCTTCCAAAGGAAACCATTGTATTTTGCTAGTAACAACATGTTAGTACCTTCCTTAATAAACCAAAAATCCATTTCCTTATCATTTCCATTCACCAAAGTCATCAGAAAGAGGTCTAGTTCTTAGATACCTTCTCCTCTACAGGTGAAAGACCTGCCCTGCAGATTATTCCACAATATAGGACATGGTTTCATATCTGCCTGCCCATCTGGTTCCTACCCAATGGAGAAATTCCAGTGAGTACGTGACCTCATTTAGGGAGGTACCCAGAACAACCCAACCCTCCAGGAGAGCTGTGACCCACATGGATCAACACAGGACTTTTCCACTTGTTTGGACACAGCAGTTCAATTAATGCAGACTAAAATTAACTTCGGGATTCGAATAAACTCTACTACAAGACTCATTATGCCACTGATTTACACTGACTCGTAAACAACTCATCTGCATATTTTTGCATGCGCATTCAGGCTCACCCCATCTTTAGTTTCCAGATTGATTTCTTTTTTAACTTAAGTACAGTTGGCCTTCAACATCCTTGTATCTAAAACATTCAGGGAAAAGGACTACATTTGTATTGGACATGCACAGGCTCTTTTCTTGTCATTATTCCCTAGACAATCCAGTATAAGAACTATTTACCCAGCATGCACTCTGTATTAGGGATTATAAGCAACCTGGAGGTGATTTAAAGTGTATGGGAGGATTGGGCAGGTTGCATGCAAATTCTTTGCATGTTTATAGAAGGAATTTGAACATTTGAGGATTTTCGTATCTATGGGGGTCCTAAAACCAGTTCCCTGTGACACACAATGAAGAATGACCATAGAGGTTTTTATAGCTGTTCAATTCAAGCTGCTCTTGGCCCACCATTGTTACTTGGATCCTAATTCTGTTACTAAAAGTATTTGCAGTGCCTGCATGTTTTATGGCAATCATAACTTTGATGCATATACTATCTATATGCTCATTAAAATTACTGATCAAAACGATACCTTGGTAGTTCTGAGAGTGGATTGTCATAGCTCACCAACAGAGATCGCGCTCCCAGGAGCCACTGCAGCTCTCCTACAGTTGAATTCATGTTTTTCCAAAACCCAGCCTAAAGCTGACCATTCATCTCTTCAGACATTTACACTGATACAACAATTCTAAAGAATGCAAAATAATTTAAAAAATATTTATTTACATTAGTTTACTAGAATATAAAAATAACATGAAACTGGTATTAATTTTCTGAATAAAAAGAATCCAAGGAGAGGCAGGTACTTAGCATAGTAGTTAAGATGCATATTAAGACGGACTCCTATGTTCCACACTGATTCTTGGCTGTGACTCCTGGCTCCAGCTTCCTGCTAAAGTGGTCCCTGGGAGCTACTGGTGATGTCCCAACAAATTGGGATCCTGCCACCCACATGGGAGACCTGGATTCAGTTCCCCTGGTTTCATTCCTGGCTTAGTCCTGGAAACTGGGGACATTTGAGCAGTGAACCAGTGGATATGAGCTCTCTTTTTCTCCTCTTTCTCTCTCTATCTTCCTTCCTCCTCCCCTCTCAAATAAACAAATTTTTTAAAATCCAAGGAGACAAATGCCAACTATAAAATATGATTTCAGAATTTTCTTGTTCTTCCCTGTGAAAGAGGATGACAAGTCTGAGAGGGCAAAAGGATGACAACTGAGCCCTGGATAGGGACACCTGGATGCAAATTGTAGCATGGAAAACAAGTGATCCAGGACAAGAGACACCAGAGACTGACTGTATTGCTTATCCACTGATGTATAACCAATTCCCACCAACTTAGCCACTGAAAACAAAATTCATTGATCTCAGTTTCTGTGGGTCAGGAGCCCAGGCTCAGGGTAGTACAGCCCTCTGCTCAGCATCTCACCAGGCTGAAATTCAGGGTTAGCTGGGGCTGCAAACTCACCTGAGGCTACGGGTCCCCTTCTGAGCTCACTGGCTGCTGGCAGAATTCAGATCTTTGCAGTTGCAGAACTGTGGCCTCTACTTTCTTGCTGGCTACCAGCTGGAGGCTGCTGTGAGCTCCTAGAGGCCACTGGCCATTCCCTCCCTGCCACGTGCCCTCACCAACGTATGACAATTTGCTCTTCAAGGCCAGCAGTGAAAACTCTCTTTTCTGCTAGGAAAGGGGCCTTAGATTATGTAAAGTAGTCTAAGGACTGTCATGTCACCATATTGACAGGTCCCATCTACAGCAAAGAGAGGGGGCGATGTGGGAGTGTGTACACGGGGAATGGTGGGGATCTGCAGGGTTCATCCTTGAATTCCACCTGCACAATGA
The DNA here is from genome assembly GCA_949820135.1 of Sylvilagus floridanus. Taxonomy (NCBI): domain Eukaryota; kingdom Metazoa; phylum Chordata; class Mammalia; order Lagomorpha; family Leporidae; genus Sylvilagus; species Sylvilagus floridanus. Next base: position 167,473,792 of record OX463244.1, read on the forward strand.
CTGCCTGAGACACAGGGGGGACCCTCAACAGGAGAAGGACTTGGACAGGCGTCTGCTAGGATCATGAACTTGATCATGAAAGCAATGGAGGTGCATTAGTAGATGCCTCTGTCCTTGGGGAGGTACAGGAAAAAGTTAGTAACAGAGGTTAAGAAAATATCCTAGGAAGCATGGCACTCTGAAAGAGTGTCACAGAATGAACTGAGACAACAGAGGCAAGCAGAGTGTAACCCAGCCATGCAGCTTACTCCCCTGTTGATGATCTATCATCTCATGAGCCTCAGGACAGCTGCAAGAAGCCAAGACCACGCGGGCTCTCTTGCCATCATGGTTAAGTGTGTCATTCACACACCAATGACAAAAGAACATGTGCCACAGCATCAGAGAGCCTGTCCCAAACAGACACTCTACCTTCTAACACCAATCCCAAAGAAAAATAAACAAAAAAACAAAAAAACAAAAAAACAAAAAAACAAAAAAAACCAAGACTTCGAACCCTTTCCTGGAAGTTGCTGGCTCCCTCAAAAAACATCTTTATCTCTGCCTTTTCAATACAGATATCTGCGGATAGGAGAGGAACACACAGATAGGACAACATGTGAGGAGCTGCTGTTTGTTCTACAATGAGGAGGTTGAACGGATTAACTGTAACTTTGTGGGTTATTTATTTTTCTTTAAATTCTTGCTTCACCCTTTACTAAAAGAATCCAGTTTTCCTAAAGGCTAGATTGCCCTCTAAACATTACAAACAGACACACTGCAAGGTCCAATTTGTCTTGGAGTTTTCTGTTCACCATTGTGTCTACAAACAGCAACCTCAAGAACAACCGCAGTGTTTAGTCTCACAAACAATAATGATGATGTCTACAAGCTACTTATTATAGGCCAACCACTATCCTCCGAGCCTCACATCCTCACAGTCAGATGAGGAGTGAGGAAACTGGGGCACTGAGCACTAACTTCTCGGCGTTCTCTGGTTTGTCCAGGGTGGAGTGGGGGTATGAGTCCAGGCAGACTGGTTCACAAGAGCTCAGGCTCAGAAAGAAAATGGGCGTCCACTGCTTCCTTCAAGGAGTCTGTTGAGGCACTCGAAAACCGACAGCTGACTAGCAGGGACCACCGTGGAGGTGGGACAGTCAACAGTATCGAAATTCAGCTGTAGGCGCTACAGAACTTGGTTACAGAAGTGAGGGGCAAAAATTCGGTAGGATAATAAATACAAGAGGTAGCACTTCAAAATGAGTCAAGTAAACCTCAGAAGTATACATTAAACCATGAAAGCGAGAAGGATAGATTTGAAAACTGTAGGAATTATAAGAGAATATTGTGTTCAACTCCATGCTTCCTACTTTGAAATATTAATAAAAGGCTAATTTTTTTTTTTTTTTTTTTTTTTTTACAGGCAGAGTGGACAGTGAGAGAGAGAGACAGAGAGAAAGGTCTTCCTTTTGCCGTTGGTTCACCCTCCAATGGCCGCCGCGGTCGGCGCGCTGCGGCCGGCGCACCGCGCTCGTCCGATGGCAGGAGCCAGGAGCCAGGTGCTTTTCCTGGTCTCCCCATGGGGTGCAGGGCCCAAGCACCTGGGCCATCCTCCACTGCACTCCTGAGCCACAGCAGAGGGCTGGCCTGGAAGAGGGGCAACCGGGACAGAATCCGGCGCCCCGACCGGGACTAGAACCCGGTGTGCCGGCGCCGCAAGGCGGAGGATTAGCCTGTTGAGCCACGGCGCCGGCCTTAAAAGGCTAATTTTTAGATATAAAATGAATTACTAAATTTGATCCAAGGAGAAATGAAAACACTTAACAGACTAACTAATTAGAGAGAACAAACAGCAAACATAAATCACCACAAAATCTTTAAAAGTTATAAAAATATTATCTGATTCAAAATGTAATTCTGCACAGATAATTTTAGTGGAAGCCTCTATCAAATTCTCAAAAATATAATTCTTCTAGGCCTCAGGAGTAGAAAGAGATAAATTATCATATGAAGTTAGCATCATTCTTATATCAAACCTTTGAAATTAAAATAAAAATGTAACCAAAGACAAGCCAACATAAAAATTGATAGAATACTCTGAAACAAATACTGAATATAGCAGTGAGTTAACAAAACATTTCATCATGATTAAGCAGATTTTACTCCAAGAATAAAATGATGATTAAAGAGTTTAATAAATCTGTGATCATCACACACTATTTGAATATATAAAAGAAAATTTATGCAAAAATGTAAAAGAAAATATAACTGTATCAAGTGTGTTATTAAATGTATTATGAACAATGTTTACTGAATATTCGAAAGACAGTTATATGATTATCCCAATACTACAGAGTAAGAAACTAAGATCGGAAGAGGATGAAAATCTCAGTCAATGATACATAATTCTAAGAGGAAGAGGTGTGATCCGAGCCTAAGTCAGTCTGGGCATCAGTGTTATACTCAGGCAAGAAATTTTTTAACATCTCAAAACCCATTTCTGATTTTAAAGTTAGCAGCAGACTAGGGATGCAATAAAATTGCTTTCATGAAATTAAGGAAAACTACCATGCAGTAAGAGCTATTAAAATCAGAAACAAGAATAGAGTGTCAGTATTTTTAGCATTTCTGTGGAAATTCTAGCTAATGAAAGAAAGTTGTTTGGAAAGGTTATAGAGTCATTATTTGTTAATTATATGATTGTTTACTAATGGAACCAGGAGAATTAAGTGAAAATATGACTACCATTGATAAATAAATAGAGGCAAAATAAATTGCTTTCATATAACAGTAAACAGTAATTAGAAAACAAGAGAAAAAAATTCCAAATACAATTAAATAAAAAGTATCTAATACCTATAAATAAACATTAAAAATGCACAAGATGTCTGCATGGAAACAATTTTTCTATCAAGTCATATAAGACTTGAAGAAACACAGAGAGAGGTTGTGATGTGATTGAAAATTGTGAAGATGCAAACCCCTCAGAAATAATGCATAGTGGGTACATAATTCACTGGAAAATGCATTGATTTTTAAATTTGAAAATTAGTTCCAACATTGCCCTTGAAGAATTCTCTATTATTGTTCATATACATTTAAAATACAGAATAGTGAAGGGGTTAGAGGTGGCCATATCAGAAACAGAAACGTGTCATACAAATTTTCATGGACCACACAAGATGGTAAGAGGTTCTGCTATAGAAATCAATATATGGTTAAAGAAACAAAATAGGCATCCCAAATACAGAAACAGATAGATTTAACCACAATACAATAAGAAGACAGGGATTGTTTAATAAATGGCAGTGGATGAGCTATTTGAATAGATTGCAAATAATATTCCTATCTCACACAGCAAGTATGCATTCAAGACAAAGTATAGATGGATTATTTGTTAGGTGTAAGAATAAAATGATAAAGGATTGTATAAAATATAGGTAATTATTGGGTAAAGCAAAACTTGAAACATGAAAGTAGTGGAATGTATCAGAAAGTAATGGTAAATCCAACTATAGTAATAAACATGAAAAGTTCATATAACAAAACACTCAGAATCAAAAGGCAGATGCCAAATCACAGAATTAATTTCCAGAGATACCACCAAAAAAAGACAGTTTATAAACAAAATACTAATATTCCAATGGAGAAATGAACAAAGAACATAGTCAACAAGTCACCAAAAAACTATAAATAGTAGGCAAGCATCCATGTTTACATGTGTAATGCTTCTGTGAAGGCAGAGACTACACAGACTACAGTGTCCGTGGGAGTGTAAACTGATTCCTTTGGCCATGTCTAAGAAGAATCAGAAGTATCCATGCCCTTTGTAGGAACTGTCCAGCAGAAGCAACTAAAAATGTGGCAGAAGTAGTTATGTGAGGCTATTCAAGGCTGCATCATTCATCCTAGAACAAGCAATAACATTCTGGTATAGATGTACCTCTGAATATGCAGTTTTATACAGTCTTTGAATAATCGTCTTTTGAAGACCTGTGAGTGTAAGACTAGGTAATTTTTACTTTCTATGATGAACATCAGAATAAAGACAGAATGATTGTTGACAAGAAACCAAACACATGGACATGATCTTCTGCGAAAATAAGGAAACCATTGCTTTTCATGTCTTTCTAATTTTACTGCACTACCTCACAGGGATGTGAGCCATGCAGGTGTGCCCTCAGCCATGTCAGCTTTTGGAAAGAACAGAGACAATCAGATCTGGCTGATGTCCTCTGCTCCTTCCACTCTGGCCTCTGCCTGCTCAACTCAGCCAGTCTCCACCTTCTTCCTACTTGGTGTCTGACCACAGCCAAACCACCCCAACTGAGGAAGTAGGTCTGGAGGGAGGGCCGTGCACTGGGAGATTCTCATGGGACTGGTATTTGTTTCTGCACAAACGCGTTCTGCTGCCCCTGCTAAGTTCTCAGTGCATCACACTGTGCACACCAGACTTCTCAAAAACATCTATACCCTCGAAAATTCTTGCTAGGCCTACAATGATGTCCATTTCTCCTTCACCAGTATAACTTAGGGAGTTTTATACTAGCCATTGCATTCAATGTCTCAACATCATTCAGCAAATACTGACTAGGTGCCCTCTATGGTTCTGGGAAATACTATGTGAGAAAGGATGGCTGAATGATGGTCCCCAGAGACATTTACAATCTTACACTGGATCCTGTAAGTTGCAGTTACCCCCCAAGACAAAAGGGATTTACATATGTGATTGAGGTAAGGATCTTTTTTTAAAGATTTATTTATTTATTTGAGAGGTAGAGTTACAGACAGAGAGAGGGAGAGACAGAGAGAGGTCTTCCATCCATTGGTTCACTCTCCAAATGGCTGCGATGGCCAGAGCTGAGCTGATCTGAAGCCAGGAGCCAGGAGTTTCCTCTGGGTCTCCCACACAGGTGCAGGGGCCCAAGGACTTGGGCCATCTTTCACTGCTTTCCCAGGCCATAACAGAGAGCTAGATTGGAGGAGGAGCAGCAGAGACATGAACCAGGGCCCATAGAGGATGCTGGCCCTGCAGGTGGAGGCTTGGCCTACTAAGCCATAGCACTGGCTCCCTATGGCAAGGATCTTGAGACATTCACTGGGCATTGAGTGGACCTAAAACAATCACAGGGATCTTTATAGGGGAAAGAGGTGAGAGAGTCAAGAGAAAGAGGTGTGAAGACAGAGGCAGAAGTCAGAGTGACATGGAGCCACAAGCCAAGGAATGCAGGCAGCCTTGCAGGACAGCAAATTCTTCCCTGAATCCTCCAGGGAGAACACAGCCTGCTGCATTGACTGTGAACTTGTGACTTCCAGAACTTCCACATAATCAATGTGAGTTGCACTAAGCTACTAAATTGGTGCTAATTTGTTACAGCAAGTCATTGTGGTGGAAGTCAGTGAAATCTGGAGCCACCTCCTCGTAGCCTTTTTACCAATAAAGTAACTCCTTCCGTTGCCAGAATTTCCCAATGTGTTATAGTCAGTGTAAGATATTATATATAGAAGCTGGTTTCAGGGGTGGGCACTGTTGCATAACAGGGTAAGTTACCATTTGGGACACCCACATCCCATGTTGGAGTGCCAATTCAAGTCCTACCTATTCTGCTTCCAATCCAGTTTCTTGCTAACACGCTTAGGAAAGGAGAGGATGAAGGCTCAAGTGGTTGGGTGTCTGTCAGCCATGCTGGAGATCCGGATGGAGTTCCTGGCTCTTGGTTTTGGCCTGGCTGGCCCTTGGATGTTATGGCTATTTGAGAGTAAGCCAGTGGATGGAAGGTCTCTCTTTTGCGGTCTCTCCATCTCGCTCTGTCACGCTGCCTTTCAAATAAATAAATCTTTTTTACAAAGAAGTTGGTTTCACTTATTTTTAATAAAAAATTTTCCAAATGTTTTTGACCACAAAAGCTTTTAAATATTTGTTGGCACCCATATCACAAACAGTAGCAAATATCTGTTGCTTTGGATGTGTGCTATGTGCCAGGCGCTGGGTTCAGTCCTGAGATACAGGGGTGAATCCTTTCCTTAAAGTACTTGCAGTTTACACAAACTTTGATCAACCCTTTCCAGCCTGACAGCACTTGAAACACGGCAGGGTTTTCGTGTCTCACTTTATCTTACCAACAGGAAGTTATGTTCCTGCAAGGCCAGACTACTTGTTCACCTTAAACCTCTCAAATCCACGATCTATAGCCTGGCCTTCGGGAGCTCACATTCCCGGGATAGGACAAGCACACATGTAGGAGAAATAAGATCTTTCATGGAAGAAAGGGAAGGGAGTTTTGCTCTCTAATTTGACAGGTAGACACTGTTACTAGGAGATTAAGCCAATTGTCCCAGTGTTTTACTTGAAGGGTCACTAGAATATCGTCCAAAAAAGCTTCCTGTATGGCATGAATTTTTACAGCCCTGAAGAGACCATCACCCTTAGGGTGACCCAGCATACACATCTGGAGTCTCCTCTTTCAAACCCTGCTCCTCCCAGTGCCCCCTCCACTCCCTCTACTTCCAATCTTAATCAAAGTCCGGGCTCTTGGCCATGGAACTTACTTGACTTAGAAGGGTGATGTGGTACAGCTGGGTATTCACTATATCAATTACAGAGAATTAATTACACCCCTATTTTTTTCCAAAGGAAATAAACCACAGTTCAACACACATTAATGCTAGACTAGCTGCACACCGTTTGTTATCTTTACAATGTATTTTTTGCAACTTCCAATCTCCCGTTCTCACAGGGGACATAGTCACACACACAGCACCTCTGATTTTAAGAAATCAGTAATTTAAAAATAAAGCCAGATGCAATTTTTAGCAACATATATTTTAATTATAAAATTAGTAAGCACAGCCTCCACACTTTAAAGTTACTTTTCAACCCAAATTAATCGAATTTCAAAGAATGACTGTGCACATATTTTTTTAAATTCAATTAGGAAAAAATCTGAAGCACTTAATGAATGTTATTAACTATAATGAATTACTATGAGAAAACTCCATCAATCTTTTTACCCACTACTGAATATTCTATACAAGCACCATTCTGAACCATTTAACTAAGGTTAGTTATAAAAGAACAACAACAAAAAAAAACAACTCCTGAATTTAAAATTATCTTAACAACTCAAACAGGTCTAAGTGAACCTGCAGTAAATGTACCGTGAGAGCTTTCTTTTTAGTAGCAAGAGAGAATGCCTTCTGTCTCATCTTGTCCTGTTAATATATTAATTCTACCAAGTTCAATTGCCAGGTATCAGTTTGCAGTTGGCAACCCTTAGGACACAGAGATGTCAGTACCTCCTACTTAGCCTGGGTGTAATCAGAGGCTCTCTTTCCTTCTTCCTGGGGATGAATGGTGGTGGTCATGCCTAATGGTCATTTAAAGTACTCTACATCAAAACTCTACTCTGAGCACGGAGTCCTGGCAGGGCAAAGATGAGCAGGAACGCTGATAAATCACCAATGAGGGCCTTGAGAACTCATGAGTGGCCATGTCTGTGCTCACAACCTGTCAGCGGTGAGCACGCTGCAAGTGGGAGGGAGGACCACTAAGGCAGTGAGCACCCCCTGGGTCTCATGGGGTGGGAACTGTGAAGAGGCAGAAATTGCTGCTTGCAGCCAGCAGGATGGCCATGGGCTTGATGGAAACAGAGAAGTAGTCATGATGACCACTTCGTTCTGTGAGCATTTATGAAGTGCCTTCCACCCTCGATGACAGACACTCTCTCTCCTCGAAACCATCATGTTGATCTGCAAGGAGCAGCTACTTGTCTCTTCACAGGACTTTGAACTGCGATAGCGTTGGGTGTCCCCCTGCACCCCACAGAGCTTTCTTTCTACACCTCTCATTTGCAAAGGGCTGACCCCTGACACATTGTAAGCACAGAAGTGGTCAGGCTCCGTGATGGTCACTTGTCTCTCATTGGTAATTTGTCATTAAAGAAAGGAGTAGGAATTGGTGCTGTGGTTAAGTCACCATTTGGGATAGCCACATCCCATATCAGGTGCCAGGGTTCAAGTCCTCCCTCTGCTCTCCCTTTCAGCTTTCTTCTAATGTGCACCCTGGGAAACAGCAGGTGATGGTTCAAGTAGTTGGGTCTCTGCCACCCATGGAAGAGACTTGAATTGAATTATGGGCTCCTGACTTTGACCTGGCCCAGGGCCAGCTGTTGTGAGCATTTGATGAGTGAATCAGCAAACGGGAACTCTCTTTGTATCTGTCTCTCTATCTTTTTCTCCTTTTGCCTATCTCTCTGCCTTTCAAATAAAATGAGTAAATAAATAAATAATAGTTTAGAATAACAATAAAAAAGATGAACATAATTAGTATAAAAATTGCATGCATGAAATAATCAGCATGAGCATATAGAAACACAAATCAGGGGTCAAAGGCTATTCAAAAAAAGAATCTTCTAAAAGTCTCCATTAGAAAAACTCTTACTGCTTAACTTTGAGAAAGACGATGCTCCCAAAAGAGGTTAAAAGGATGAAACTGACAATGTTGGTAACATTATTGATCGCTTTACATAACTATACAAATACATAACTATACAAAGACAATTGCTATTGATTGGGAAAGCCAAAATACAAAGTAGGCCTTGCCCTGATTTGTTCCATCATTATAAGGAAGCAGTCTTACAATGTGGTCTTTATTAAGATACACTGACAACTGTAGATCTCCCATCTTGCTAGGGCTGCAGCCTAAAAATTTATTTTCTGAACTGAGATATACCCCATTGCAGAACTTGTCACAAGATTACAAAATCATATAAAAAGTAGAAACTTTGGTCTTTGAATGTTTACCACAGATTCGGGTTGTTTGACTAAACACAGATTAAAATGGCCAAGGGTTAGCAAGTTCTGGGTGTGAAAACTAGCATTTGGACATGGGAAGGTCCTTGCTGCGGCCAGCGTTGGAGAGGAAGGAGAATGCAATCCAGCAGATGACAGTAAAGGACCGTGTGCCTCCAGTTAAAAATAAACGACAGGGGAGCCCACACAAAGGCAGACCAGGGAGGTGTGAGCTCAGAGCACAAAGCAGCCAAAACAAAGTCAAAGGCAAAGGGAAGTCAAAAGGAAGCAGGAGTGTGAAGACAAAGGCAGAATTCTGAATCTGATGGAGGGGAGTGATGGAAACCGGGTGGCTTTCTAGTGCGGCACAGAGCACTGCTTCAAAAGTTGGCCCCTGAACAACACAGAGAGGACAGCAGAGAATCAGGTCTTTGGAAGCCATGATCACAAATTCTTGAATGCAAGCTACTTATGCTCAGACTGCTATCTAAGGATGGTGACCAGGGTATTTCAGGATAATGAATGATTCACATACACATGACCCATTTCTGAAATCAGAGCAGGGCACTTTCATATTAAAATGCAGTTTGGCACACCACTGTCACATTAACCGTTCCCAGGAACGTCTGAAGTTGGTTGATGGAAATGGGCATTTTGACAAGAAAGCCCCAGGACCAAGGAGCCCATGCAGGAGAACAGCACTGGAGGGAAGACAGGAGGACTGTACTTTAGCTCGGCAGGGAAAGAGGCTTTTTTCCCTGCTTATTAATAGACCGACATTTCCTCCAAAAGCTCTAATTTGCAGTGGAACTTTCGACTTTCTGCCCCAAAAACTCAAAGTCAAGTTAATGATTTTCTGCGTAATGCTTGTCTACAAATTCTGTGACTATATGCATATGACCTAGGGAGATAAGAAAAGAATGTTTAAAATAAGTGAGTTATTCTACTGAATATTATCTTTCAACGACACTGTGTGGGTGAGGATATCTTAAAGGACACACATACGGATAAGATTTCCTGCACAAATTCCAGTTTTAGCAATTGCTTGTAATAATGGGAGAAAAGAAGATTGAGTTGGAATGAATAACTGAAAGCAAACAAATAAAAAGAATATGATCACAGCTTTAAGTTCCTAGTACAACTTACTGTTCTGATTTAAAAATAATAATTGAGGAAGTAAGGCAATCTAACACCCAAGCACTTATATGAACATTCTAAGAGTAACTGAGGAAAGAAAGGAGGAAGGAGGGAGGAAACTAGATCCTGTAAGTATTACCACTTCATTTTTAACATTCTTACTTTATACAGTGGGAAATCTTGTTTAATTTTACAGAATCATAGCTCACAGAGCAGGTGACATTTTTCTTAGTCTGAGAAGTCTTTATGTTAAGTCTTACGAAATAGAGGCTGAGTACTCAAAAGAGATACGTGCAGAGGGACTGGTTCCTGGACAGCATGTTTTATGGCAGACCCTGGAGCGACACGACAGCAGATTTCACACAAGCTGATTTGTCCTGGCATTTACTCAAGCTCCCAGTTACGAATTTCAAAGTTTGAAAGATACCTCATTACTCTCTTCCCTTGTGTGCGTTTAAATACACAGTCTACGATTTTTCTGAAAAAGTTACTATTTGATTTATCTGCAAGGATGGACTTTCAGGCTCAATTCACAACAACCCTTGCACTTATTTTTTCTAAACACTCAAAGATGGGTTTCTGAGTTATGTAATAATGAGCGTCATCCTTCAGTACAAATTAAACCAGGCGTTATAAAGCGTCAGTAAATGAAAAACTGAGTTTAACACACACATACACACACACAAACACACAACTGGCCAATCTATAGCAGGCTCAGCTGTTTGTGCGCGAGATTAAGGTGCATACAGTCAACTGGTATGAAGGTCACTGAACACGATGTTGCAATCTTAAAGTGCCATTGACATGTAGCTGGCACTGAGTCAGTAGCAGCGGTTTAGGATTAATCCAGGTCATCATTTTACTCTTTATCTTTTTGCCCAAAGTCATTCAGAAACATACATTACCATGGCTATCATATTTGAAGCAAAATGTTCTGAGAATCAGGATGCTTATTTCATGAAACTGAAACAAAAATACTTAAATAATATAAGTTTTTAAAATGCGGCTTCCCACACCGGTTTTGTTTAGAAGCAAAGTGACCCACAGGCTCAAAATTCCACGTCTGATTTCCTCCAGAGAGATAGGAGTTACAACAAAGCTGTCCTTTAATTATTCCTTATGCACCTGCTGTCAGTGTTGTAATTAACAAATTGCCACAGTAGGGAATTTGCCAATTGTGCTAGGAAACAGCTGAAAGCCCCGAGCCAGCACATGTACCTTTAGCTTTCTAAGTCCGAGTCAGATGTCCGCAGTCCTGGTCCCCGGCCCTCCTTTCGTGAGTTCTGCCTGCTCCTGAGCGGCAGTTTTCCTGTTGGCAATGACAGCTCCTTGCAAAGCAAACAGCTCGCACTCAGAGTGGAAATGCTCATCTTCTCAGTCCATGTTGCAAGCACAAACCTTCCTGGGAGTCATTTTGGGAGGGAATACGACCGGCAGCCGATAAGCACGTAGCTGACCTTTAAACTCCAGCCTTTAATAGAGCATTGGCTTATTTCATGTTGTGTTTGCTCAACAGTCCAGGGGTCACAAGGTCTGAGGTTATGGAGGTGGGGCGGACTGGGGACATTGCTCCAACTCCCATGTTGCAACTGATAGACGAGGGTTGGGGGCTGGGCCAGTAGGGACCTCAAGCTCCGATCTCCAGTGTACCCCATATCTCCAGGCTGTTCGAACTCTTCAGCATCTCCACATAACTGGCTCACCAAAGTCCCCTGATGAGAGCTACCAACCAGGGAGAAATGAGAATCTTGTCCATCACTTTCATGGTGTCCCAGCGCTATGCCAAACAAGAGAGCTTGAAACTAAAAAAGAACTACTAATCCTGATCCTGTATTTATTCAAAAGTTAATATTTGGTTCATTATGAATATGTTGGCATTGATTTGTACATTAAAATAACATTTATCTTGATTACTTATATTTGGCATGCCCCCTTAAATTCTGTGACCTGAGAGAGTGTCTCACTGTCCTCATCGTAGTCCTGGCCCTGCTCTGTCACCTCACTGTCCCCAGCTTGCACTGTCTAAGAATGGAAGCAGATCTAGGCAGGCTGGTAGACATGCTAACAGCTGAGAGAGAAGAGTTCAAAGTCACACAGGACAGGTATCACTGGGGCATGGACTGTGTACCAGGCATCTTCTCTACACCCTTTCTGCTCTTCACCTTCGAGAAAGATCTACTAACTTCCAGCTGAGACTGCATGGACCATGCTTCTACCTGCTTTCCTCCATCCCAGAAACTGGCTGCAAAAACCACTTGGTGCTCAAGCAGAGCCCTTGGAGTTGGCCGTGATTCCTCCTCTGCATGTCAGGAGTTCTGTCGCCAGCATCGCTAAGTGTCCATGATCACCCACGTGGTAAATGCAGGATGTCATTCAAAGTCAGTCTCTTTGATGACAATACCTTTACTCCTTTTTCCTCATCTGCCACCCCTTCAGAGCAAACAGGACTCATCGAATTGTCTTGCTCTCCTATTGATCCACCCAGAACAAGGATGAATTATTTCCAAGTGCTAACTGAGCTGTATATGTACCCAGTATATCTTAGTTGCATCTGGAACACAAACTGTGACCCAGGATGGCCATCTGAGCACCAGATTCCAGCTGCTGGACATCTCTCCTACAGTAGTGCACATTTGAACCCCATGTCCAAAACCAAACTCCTGATCTTCACCCCCTCACCCCACCCCACCCCACACACTCTCCATGCCTGCCTTCTCTCCAGTTTCCTCCATCTTGGGAACTGGCACTATCAACCACCTGTACTCAAGCCAGAAACCTGGCAACTGTCTTTGACACCTCTCTCTTCTTCCCCATCCAAACCATCACCAACACTTGTCTATTTAAGCAGTAAACACAATGAGTAACAGTAATATTTCTCAAAGCATTCTCTATGTGCCAGGCACACAGAACATTATTAACTCATTCGATTTTCCTAACAACTCCAACAGATGGGCCCTGTTATTATTTCCAGTTTACTACAAGGGACACAGTGCCAAAAGGATGCTAATTTTCCCAGCATCACACAAGTGGTAAGAGGAGGAATTTGTACGATATCTCATTCAACCTGTCCTCAGAATACACACTCTGAATCGTTATACTATATTCCCCAAGTAATACTAAATCCATTCTTTTATTGATTTTCTCATTGCCCCACCTTAGCCTAAGCCACCATCATTACTGATGCTAGGACTACAAGTAGCTCTTTCCTAGTTGTCTCTATTCTATTTCTACCTTGCTTCTACACATCAATCTTCAGGAATCAAGCAGTACAATCTTTTTCTTTTTAAAGCTGTATTTATTTGAGAAGCAGAGAGACAGAGACAGATAAGGAGGAAGAGGGGGTGGTAGATCCCATCCACTGGTTCACTTCCAAATACCTGCACTCGTTAGACACCAGGAACTCATTGAGGGCAGAAATTCAATTAGTTGGGCCACCACTGAAGAATCAACCATTACAATCAGCAGCATTGGGGTCAGCGCCATGGCGCAGTAGGTTAATCCTCCACCTGAAGCGCTAGCATCCCCTATAGGCGCCAGTTCCAGTCCTGGCTGCTCCTCTTCCAATCCAGCTCTCTGCTATGTCTTGGGAAAGCAGAAGAAGATGGCCCAAGTCCTTGGGCCCTTATGCCCACGTGGCAGACCCGGAAGAAGTGCCTGGTTCCTGACTTCGGATAGGCACAGCTCTGGCCATTGCAGCCATTTGGGGAGTGAACCAATGGAAGGAAGACCTTTCTCTCCATCTCTCCCTCTCACTTCTGTAACTCTACCTTGCACATAAAATAAATAAAATCTTTTAAAAAATCAGTAGCTTTTGTATACACAGACAATGCCACGGCTGAGAAAGAACTTCTAAAATCAATCCCATTCACAATAGTTAAAAAAAAATTAAATATTTTGTAATAAATTTAGCCAAGGAGCTCAACAATTTCTATGATGAAAAGTATAAAGCATTAAAGAAAGAAATATAAAGAGACATAAAAAAATGGAGAAATCTGCCATGTTCATAGATTGGAAGAATCAAATCATCAATATGTTCATACTACCAAATCAATTTACAGATTCAATGCAATTCCAATCGAAATACCAAGGACATTCTTCTCAGATCTAGAAAAAATGATGCTAAAAATCATATGGAAACACAAGAGACCCCAAGTGGCTAGAGAAACAAAACAACAAAAATAAAGCCAAGGCATCACAATACCAATTTCAAGGCATACTACAGGGCAGTTATAATCAAAACAGCCTGGTACTGGCACAAAAACAGACTTGTAGACCAATGGAACAGAACAGATACTCCGGAAATCTACATTCAACTTATCTTTGACAAAGGAGCCAAAATCCATCCCTAGAGAAAGGACAGTCTCTTTAACAAAAAGGGCTGAGAAAACTGGATATCTGCATTCAGATGTATAAAACTAGACCCATACCTTACACCTTAGACAAAAAATCCACTCAAAATGGATCAAAGACCTAAATCTATGACCTGATATCATCAAATTACTAGAGAACATTGGGGAACTTCTGCAAGACATTGGCATAGGCAAAGAGTTCTTAGAAAAGACACTAGAGACACAGGCAATCAAAGCCAAAATTGACAAATGAGATTATATCAAATTGAGAAGCTTCTGTACTGCAAAACAAACACTCAGCAAAGTGAAGAAGCAAGCAACAGACTGGGAAAAATTATTTGCGAACTATACAACTGATAAAGGATTAATATCCTGGATATATAAAGAGTCCTTGGGCCCTTGCACCCACACAGGAGACCTAGAAGAAGCTCCTGGCTCCCAGCTTTGGATCAGCTCAGCTCTGGCCATTGCAGCCATTAGGGTGTGAACCATCAGTTGGAAGACTCTCTCTCTCTTTCTCTCTCTCTCTCTCTCTCTCTTCTCTCTCTCTCTCTCTCTCTCTCTGCCTCTGCTTCTCTGTAACTCTGCCTTTCAAATAAATTAATATTTTTAAAAAAGAAATCAACAAACAACAAATGCAGGTGAGGATGTAGGCAAAAAGGTAACCTAATCCACTGTTGGTGGGAATGTAAACTGATACAGCCACTGTTTTAGACAGTATATAGATACCTCAGAAATCTGAATACAGACCTACCACATGAACCAGCTATCCCACTCCTGGGAATTTACCCAAACCAAAAGAAATCAGCTTCTGAAAGAGTTCTCTGTACCCCCATGTTCATTGCAGCACAATTCACAATATCTAAGATATGGAATCAATCTAGATGTCCATCAACTGTTGACTGGAAAAAGAAATTATGGCATACATACAGTATGGAGTACTACTCAGCTGTTAAAAATGAAATCTTGTCTTTTGCAACAAAATGTACACAACTGAAAACCATTACACTTAGTAAAATATGCCAGTCCCCAAAAGAGAAATACCATAAGTTTTCCACGATCCAAGGTAACTAATAGAGTATCTGAAATGTAATGTATTGGAGTGAAATGGACATTTTGAGATTCAATTATTGTTTATAGCCCTTGTCTCATCTGTTGAGGAACAGTGCTTTTTTTCTCCATATTATTTATTGAACTATTTTATTTAGCGTAAGGTTAACTTTACAATCATTAATTAAACAGAGAGTAAATCTTTGTAAAAAATAAGAATGGGAATGGGAGAGGGAGCATGAAGAAGGGTTGGAGCATGAGTGGGAGGGAGGGTAGGAGGGAAATGTCACTATGTACCTAACCCTGTATATACGAAATACATGAAACTTGCATAACAAATAAAATTTTAATAAAACAAAATAAAAAAGTAAAAAAACTCAATAATAAAATGACTACATTTAAAAATAAGCAGTGCATGAAAGAAGACTTTTTAAAAGATAGTAAAATGATCAATAAACATGAAAAGATGCCAAATAACATTAGTCATTAAGGAAAACACAAACCAAATCAAAACCATTACAAATACCATGTCACACACACTAGAATAGTTGTCTTAAAAGCAATTGTTGGCTAGGATGTAGAGAAACCAGAATCATCTTATACTGCAGATCAGAATGACAAATGATCAACACTGTTTAGCAATTCATCAAAAGATTAAAGTTACCATTTCGCCCAGCAGTTCTACTCTCAGGTATACCCAAAAGCAATGAAAACATATGCCCATGCAAAAACCTGTACACAAATGTTCAGAGCAGCATAATTTATATTAGCCAAAAGACGGGGAAACCCAAACACCAACTGATGGATGAATAACTAAAACATGATATTTTATATAATGGAATATTCTATGCAATGGAAAGAAGTATATGCTGTAACATGCCATGATGTCCATGCTAGCCAAATTTATAGACAGAGAAGGTAGAGTAGTGGTTGCCTGGGACTGGGACTGGGATGAGGAGCAAGTACTAACATGTGCGAGTTTTCTTTTGGGAGTGATAAAAATGATCTAAAATTAGATGGTGATGTTGGTTGCAAAAAGTAAATATATTAAAACCACTGAACTGTATATACTTTAGAAGGACGAATTACATGCTGTGTAGATTATATCTCAATAAAAGTGTTATAAAAATGAATGGCTGACAGTTTTTACTACATGTTAACACTGAACCTGTGTTTGGCATTTACAACTGTGTGGCTTAACTATAAAGTATCTATCATTCATTTTTGAGCAGAGAAGATGGGTTTCAGATGAAATTTTCTCATAAATAATTTATGATCTCCCCTTCTTCTCAGAGCTGAATGGACGTAAGAGATCACCTAATGTTCTATTTTAGGAAATGGAGACTTGGAGAGAATAAACCTTTCCAAGATCACAAATGTAATGAGAATCAGAATCAGAACTTTCTACATTAAAGCATCTTTCTTTTCTTTTTTTTTTATTTGACAGGCAGAGTTAGACAGTGGGTGAGACAGAGAGAAAGGTCCTCCCTCGGTTGGTTCCCCCCCCAAATGGCTGCTAAGGCCAGCGTGTTGCGCCGATCCGAAGCCAGGAACTAGGTGCCTCCTCCTGGTCTCCCATATGGGTGCAGGGCCCAAGCACCTGGGCCATCCTCCACTGCCCTTCCAGGCCACAGCAGAGAGCTGGACTGGAAGAGGAGCTACCGGGACTAGAACCCGGTGCCCATATAGGATGCCAGCGCTGCACGTGGAGGTTTAACCAAGTGAGCCATGGCACTGGCCCCGCATCTTTATTTTCTAATAGCAAATGTAAGGTAGTGAATTATGTTTTCCAAAAACAAAAACAAACAAACAAATTCCAGCCCTGAGTTCTTCACTATTAGGTTGCATGCTTGGGAAAGAAATCCTGTTTGAAGGGTGAAAAGAGCAAGGACAAAATGCACACAGCGATGGCCTCTTCTTGAGCTCATTGCTTCAATAAGCCTTGATGGTGTGCTTGGCTTGGTATTAGAATAAAGGCATTCTCTGTAAAGCAGCATAGAGTACGGAGCCGAGACTGGAGTCCCTGACCCCAAGAGTGAGGTTTGCACAGGCGATGAACACCTGGACTTGCGACCTCCATTACTCAGGTTTAAGTTGACATAGAAGGGATCTGACACACGTGTTGGGTTGGACTTTGAATTTTCTTTTCAAGCTCTACACCCCCAAAAACCTCTCTTCTACTTCTACATAGCATGCCTTTCCCTTCTTTCCCTTCTCTCTCAAACAACTGGTTTTAGGATCCTGATAGATCTCACCCAGTCTGGGGGCTTCTCTTATCGCATATTTTCTTCTGTTGGCATCGGTGAGAAATGTGAACTATAAGATTGGTTTGTTTCTTAGTGTTGCTGTGAGTTAATGATGCAAGCTAACTTCAGTTAAATCATTATTAAGATTCAAATTAAAACACTGGTGTCAATACAATTCTTAAAAGCATAATCAGACGCATCACTCTGTTCAGATAAGAATTTTGAACCCAAAAGGTCAGTTTTTTAGTTTTTTTTGGTCTACTGCTCCTTTCCAACTTTCCTCTGTTTCAGAAAATCTATCAGGCCTAATAAAGAATTCTGTCCCAAAGAGTTTGATTAATAAGCAGGAGAAAACTGTATTATGAGAGTCAGTGGCGTATAGGATTCATGTGGACTGGTCCATTTTATCTGGTTGCTAATGAGAAATGAATGTGCTAGGACCAATGCCCATGCAGGTGGACTGGAACTCTTGGAGGTGCCACTGTGACATCATCATCATCATCTGTACTCAACTCTCTGAAAGGTAGTCTTAAGAATTTTACCAGCGGCATCACTGAATTTCTCTGTAAACCATTATCCACTCAGACAATTCAGTAACAAAGAAAGCACGCAGTATTTTCTTGATTGTCAGAGCAAAGCATTTAAAAATAAGTTGATCATGTTTATGCAGCTTATAGAAATGTATTCATTCAATCTCTTTTAATTGTCACCAGATAGAAACTGCCTTTAAGGGAAGCCAGGTTCCTGTCTATTTTATGGAGCCAGGAAATAGATTGTTGTACTTGATCATGATAAAAATATGTAACTGTCTTCCTGTCACTCAGCAACCTGTGTGGATACGACTTGGCATGTCAATAATTCCCTTGCAGAGACTTCTTTCATTTAAATCGTTAGTTTCACATCTGTCCTAGGTAGACAGTAAAGGGACAAAGATGGTAAACAGTGATGTCACCTAATTTCTAATTTGTCGTTTTAGAAACAGTTTAGGGGAGAGGCTGGAGCTGTGGCACGCAAGGTTAAACCACTACTTGTGACAGAGGCATGCCGTGTTGGAGTGCAAGTCCAAGTCTCTGCTGCTCTGCCTCCATTATGACTTCTTGCTAGAGCAGCTGTGTCGTTAGCTGTGGCCTAAGGACATGAGCCTCTGCCTCCCATGTGATTAGCAGGCAGCTGGATTGGAAGTGGAGCAGCCAGGACTCGCACCGGTGCTGACATGGGATGCTGATGTTCCTAGGAGCAGCTTAACCCACCTGGACCACAATGCCGGCCTCCCTATTTTTACTTTTTTATGATGTATGATGTTTTAACATCCATATGTCATTGGCAACTCACTGAAACAATAGATTACCAGGGAGAATGCATAAGTCCCAACAGACAGGAGTCTAAGACACTTCTAGTCCTGAGAAACAGCGGGTCAGATTTCCCACAGAGAGCCTGGCCTCGCTGGTGAGGCACCTTTGAAAGCTACATGAATTCTTCAGGGTCATGAGAGAGGTGATCATTCAGTAATTGCTTCGGGGTTTCACAGCAGTGCCTCTCAAACACGGATGAGTCACGTGGGCCTCTTGTTAAGAACAGATTCTGGTCCAGCAAGTCTGAGGTGGGGCTGGGGATTCTGCATTTCTATCACATGAGGGGATGTCCATGGGGCTGGCCCATGGTCCACACTCCCAATAGCCAGGTTCTAACAAAATGAAGCGAGGTAAAGGGAAAGGAGAACACTTGGCTGATAACACCTGCCACGCCCATTGCCTCCATATCCTGTCTTGTTCCTAATGGGTGAAGCCGCTGAATTTGGTTCACTGCAGCCACACTCTCTTCAGAGATGCTTAGCCAGCTCAAGACCCTATAGGAGGGACTTGTGCTGTGGTGTAGTGGGCTAAGCCTCCACCTGCCGCCCTGCATCCCATATGGACACGGGTTCTTGTACCGACTGCTGCTCTTCCAATCCAGCTCTCTACTATGCTATGGCCTGGGAAAGCAGTAGAAGATGGCCCAAGCCCTTGGGCCCCTGCACCCATGTGGGAGATCCAGAAGAAGCTCCCACCTCCTGGCTTTGGATTGCCCCAGCTCAGGCCTCAAGGTTTGCAGGGGAAGGTGAATCAGCAGATGGAAGACCTTTCTCTCTGTAACTCTGCCTCTCAAATAAACAAATAAAATCTTTAAAAAAAAAAAAAAAGACTACTGGTTAGCAGAATCCTGGAGAAAGCAAGACCACAGAGAGTGTTTTAATCAAAGAAGCTGTTAATAAAAACTGAAATTGGCACCTGTATTTTATGTTCAGAACTGTCTTTTGAATATATTCTTAAAAAAGGCTTTCTTCCCCAGTGCTGGAACTTGCAGCCACTTGCAACCATTTCAGGCCACTCCGTGGGGTACTGGTGAATGCACTGGCTGCTAATCATTTAGCTATTGGTTTCCATTTCCTGCACCAAACCTTTTATAAATGGTAAAATTACCTGAGTCAAGCGTCCTCTCCCTCCCCCAGAGTGCAATAAATGTGGGATCAGTAGCTTGAAAAAATGAGTGTTCCTCTGTGAACACCCAGCTTACTACCGAGGAATGAGTTAAGCCCTGGGAGAATTAGAGTCCAACTACTCACAAAGAGAAGCCAAACTTCCAGTCAGCAGTAACGCCACAGGAAAGATGATGGTTCGCAGAGTGCACACATCCATGCACCCTCCAGGATGCTCTGCATTACGAATGTCCAAAAAGAAAAGGCCATTGGGATGCCTGGCTTTAATTCAAATATCTTTCACGTAAATATTTCTAATTGAGGGTGTACTTATTTGTATTTTGGGGAACCAATGCCTTTTTACTTCACATGGCTTTTCAGTAAATAGAGCAATGAAATTGCAATTAATTGTTTCAATTTCTTATTTTACTTTTCATGTTTAGAGGCAGAGGAACTGAGAGAGAAAAAGAGGGAGACAGAAAACGCTCCCATCCACTGGTTTACTCCCCAAATGCCCACAATGGTTAGGTCAAAGGCAGGGGCTAGGAATTCAACCCAGTTCCTCCATTTGGGTGGCAGGAACCCAGCCACTTGAGCCATCCCTGATGCCTCCCAGAGTGGCATTACCAGAAAGCTGGAGTGGGCACTGGAGCCAGGGACTGACCCCAGGCACCCAAATGGGAGGCATTCGTAACTGCTCAGAGCCAGACAGTACGTACCATCTTACCTACAAGGCCCATTCCCTGGCTCCCACTTCCTCTAAAGAGAACCTTATTCTTTTTACTCTAAGGTGAACGAGTCACTTTAAGGTGATGCTAACCAGCACATTTCCTCAATGGCATTGCATTATCTGGTAAGCTCTGTCATTTCCACAGTGAAACGAAAAGACTAGAGATAAGCTTAGTTGCGATTTATCTTTCCAAAGTCATGTAGGAGTTATTATTTCTTTTCTTGCTTTATGCCACATTGGGAAGATAAATCCACTGGTTTTAATTAAGAAGCTAACATCATTGGGGGAATCACAGAGTTCAGAAATGATCAGATAAATTGTGATGAAAAACAGTTGACTCCCAATTGCGTGCCTTGGTAATGAGAGAAGTTACATAGAAAATGTTCAAACCACTGCCTTGGTTTTGTAATGTTTATGATTTTTTGAAGCAACAGGAACAGCTTTCTTTTTATCTTAACACATTACACAGACTAATATTTGCATAATTCCCTTTCATTTATTTAGCCTCCCTTACTCTAAGGGGTGGGGGGGGGGACATGAAGGATTCACTTCATACCTGATTAAGTGGCCACTGACCATCCTGAGGATGAATTATTTGGCCTGATATACACATGCTGGGACTTAAGTGTCAGGAACTACAATTGTTAGGGGTCTCATCAAGGACATGGAAAAATTGAGGAACAGGTAAAGTCTCCATTTATTAACAGTTTACCCCCTCCCCTCAAAGTCACCATTTTAACTGAAAAAAACCTCATGGGTTCCTACTATGGGGCAATTAGTATTTTAGCAGAAGATTCCCAAGCACTGAAAATGTGGGAAGACCCAAAGAAAGCCTTAAAGTGAAGGGGTTTTCAATCTAGAGGCTGAGAAGTTCTGAAATGTGATTCAAAGCTGTGCGTGTGTCTATATACCATTTTCTAGGCAAAAAGAGAATCTCAAATGGATCTGCAGTCCTCAAAAGGTTAACAGCCACTGTTGCTACACGAAGTCTCAATAAGAAAACAGATTATCAGAATGATTTTGGAGACATTGGTCTCTGTCTTGGGTTTTTGAGTGAGGCAGGCCTGGGTTCAAGTTTGAATTCAGCCACTTACTGTGCAACAGCAGGGTAGTTACCTAACCTCTCTGAGCTACAGTTGTTTTTATGGTGAAGTGATGATAAAGTGATGCCTACCTTACTGGGTGTTTGAGGTTTATGTGTAATGTTTATAAAGAACTTGGCACATGACTTTGTACACTCTCAATAAATAGCAGGTGCCGTGTTTATTATGATTGCCATTATTTGTTTTGTTAGCATTGTCTAACACAGTGTGAAGGTAGAGGCTTTATTTACCAGGTTAAGGTTAATTATTCTAACACTTTTTGCAGCTGGCTAATAAAAGAGGGATTAAGCCATCCTTGCCCAAGTCAAACCCATTTGTTCCCAGAGGTGATCTGATTCCATTTACTTCTATACAGGAAATCTAAGCTGCTGAAATCTAATGAATGAAATAACTTTGGGTTTCAAAGACACTCTGGCCTTCCAAGAATTTCCTAAATTATGGAACCATTATGATATGTGTACTGTGGAGTTTTCATGTAGCATGTGCAAGATGAGAGGTTTTATATCCAGTCATGTTAAAGACAATATATCTGTTAACACACTGGAGCCTTCCCAGATGGCCATGAATGATGCCTAAAGGTATCAGAGTACACCTCTAACACTGGATGCCATCTAGCCATTAGAGACAATCTTGAGGAATAGTGTGCAATGACACATGATCATGTTCATCATACATTAAGTAAAAACAACAGTCCACAAAACTTTATGAAGTCTGATCCTGCTCTTGAACCAGAATGAGCACAGAAAATGCTGGAAGAAAACACATCGATATTTCAATAGTGGGTGTCAAGATTATGAGTGGATTTCTACAATGGTCATTTATTGCCTTTGTGATCAGAATAATAACAAAAAGGCATTAAAAACAAATGGTAAATAATTAAAAACGCATCATCAATGTGATATCCTGGAAAGCTTTCCAGATGGAAGGGTTTGGGTTCAAGGCCAAGACACAGGCATATAATCTTTTAAAGATTTATTTATTTATTCATTGAGAGGCATACTGATGGGGTAGGAGCAAGAGACATACACACAGAGACAGAGAGAGAAAGAGAGAGAGAGAATCATTCATCTGTTGGCTCACTCCCACATGGCCACAACAGCCTAACAGCTGGCTGGGCCAGGCTGAAGCCAGGAGACAGGAACTCCATCCACGTCTTCCACACGGGTGGTGAAAGGCCCAGTCCTTGGGCCATCTTCTGCTGCTTTTCTCTCTGGGAGCTGGATGAGAAGTGGAGCAGGTGTGATTCTGAAATGGGCTGCTGGTGTTGCAAGCTGCAGCTTTAACCCGCCGCGCCACAGTGCCGGCCTGACGGGAGTATTTCAATAATATCCTCAGACAAGTTCCTGTCCCTCCTTAGAGCCAGATGCTGATCCTAGGAACTGAGAAGTTGCAATTAGATGATCTCTATGTCCAGCCTGGTATTCTAGAATATTAACCTGATAATCATCTTCTAAAGTCCCTGCTGACACTATGTTTGTCAAGGCACAGATAATCACATTACTGTTACATGAAGTGAGTTTCTGCCATGTGTTTCAGGGTATTTTTTTTACGCTGGCCCACCCAATGGTAAGTGGTACCACAAGAGGGTTGTTGGGGGTAGGTCCTTTTATTTTCAGTAGTTCCTGTATTTTTTTTTTAATAAGAAGAATGTTATTCCTTTTAATTAAGAACAAAATGAAACAAATCATTTGAAACAGGTAAGGGGTTTAACATCAAAATGAGCTCACAAATAAGCTACACCATGCTGCATAGCACACAGTGCACCTTTCAATGGATTAACACTTCATTTGATCTAAGCACATCAATCAAAACACACACACACACACACACACACACACACACAACTGACAGCTACTGTCCTGGAATCGTAGACCCAAGTTGAACAAAACAGGCCCTTGCTATGAAAAAAACGGTGGTTTTCCAAGGAAATTCTCAGAAGTGAAGAAAAACTGCTTGATTAAATTGGAACTATCATTCACTGTGTTTGAAGAACAAGGTTTTGCTGAGATCACAGTCCTGGTCCAAACTATTAAATATTAGGAAAATATATATGTGATTAAAGTTAGTTGACAGTAACTAGTAGCAAGGAAATCCATTGACTTGAAGCCTCAAAATCCAAACAGTACAAAACATGCTTTAAATTGCTACCTGTGGGCTCTGTGTTTAAAATGCATGTGCAAAATCCTACTCT
The DNA here is from genome assembly GCA_949820135.1 of Sylvilagus floridanus. Classification (NCBI taxonomy): domain Eukaryota; kingdom Metazoa; phylum Chordata; class Mammalia; order Lagomorpha; family Leporidae; genus Sylvilagus; species Sylvilagus floridanus. The sequence goes on from OX463244.1 coordinate 167,497,822, forward strand.
CCGTGAATCCTGAAAGATAGAAAGGGCAGAAAATTCTTTTGTGCCTGCCTGAATGGTTTCTTCCCCTGGAACCAGTGGGCTCTTCCGCTGCCAATGAGACATTTTCCTCGAGGTGCTCCTCAAATGGCACCGAAAGCCAGAAGCAGTGATCCAGAAGCCTGGGGAAAATACCCTGTTTCTCAGGCTACCAACCCCACCCTCTTCTGGGCACAGCACCCAGGTAAGTGGAGCTAGTACCCAAAAGATGAGCAGCTTCCATGCATGGGGGAAGAAGGATTTTCCACCCACGCCATGCACCTCGCTCCCATTGCAGCTGCAGGGTTACACAACTTGGCTTCCCTCCTGGACACTGGGGAAGACTCATCCCACAGGATCTACTTGAGACCTGCTACTGAACAAAGATCAGATTGGCCTGATTAGTAGCAACAGGGTGCTGCTGCTTGTAGCCAAGGCCAGTGAAGAGGAGAGCGGGGGGAGTATCTGGAACCTAACAGTATTATTCCCGTGAAGATTTCTCCATAACTTTGTTCCTCGAAAAAGTTAAAAGGACAGGAAAATGACTATCTTCACAGCATCTCAAACTTGATAATTATGTCTTAGAAACCCACTGATACTATATTTGTAAAGGCATGGGTCACGATGTTACTGTTACATGAAGCCAGTTTGAAAATAAAACAAGCAGCAGGTGTTTAGCTTTGTAGGTAAGATGCCATTTGGGATGCCTTCACCCCATATCAGAGGACTTGGAGTCAAGTCTCAGCCCTGCTCCCGATTTCAACTTCCTCCATATGCACATCCCCTGAGGAAGTAGTGACGGCTCAAGTAGTTGGGATCCTGCCACCTGTGTGGGTGACCTGGATTGAGTTCAGAGCTCCTGACTTCTGCTTGGCCGAGCTCCTGCCTGTTGTAGGCATTGAGGGAGTGAAACGAATGGATGGGACCTCTCTCTCTCTCTCTCTCTCTCTCTGTCTTCCCCCTGTGTCTCTGCCTCTCAAATAGACTAAAAAAAATGAAATAAGTTGCTTAGGGAATTTTGCCCATAACTAGAAATCACGTCAAGCAGTACACTTGATTGGGACCTAGAGCTTCATGGCAAAGAAACTACTTCCCAGGAATCAGGAATTAGGGAGGCGACTGGGAAGCTGTCAACAAGCACTGCCAACAATTCTCTGAGTGTTAGTGAACACTCATCAGGGCAGAGTTACTCATTTAGGTCCTAAGGCCACCACTTAGCACACATACAGTAATCTGCTAAGTGCTATCCTCTTTGAGAGAGCTACTGACACTTGAAAAATGCATAAGAACATCTTTAAGAAATCACTGCATTAGCTTGGTAAATAGGGCATCTTTCAACACAAATGCATGAATAAAGATAATTGCTATTAAACTGTGGTCCAAATTATCCTTAGTGATATTATACTCTTTATAAGTCTTGTGCTAATATATCTTTTAATCTAATATGAATATTGCCATTTTGGCTTCATTTTCATTAGTATTTCCTTGACAAATCTAGTTGCACCCCATTACTTTCAAATATTTTGAGTCACCATATTTTAGGTCTGATGCTTATAAATAGTACATAGCTGGATTTTATATATTTATGAAATTGGTAGTCTTTGTCTTCAGATCAAAGAGTTTGATTCATTTATCCTTATTATCATTAAATATATACTTGCACTTATTTCAATGATCTTATTTTTTTGTAGTTTTTGATTGGTCATATCTTTCCTCTGGTATTTTTTTCTCTTTCCTATTATCTACTGAATTGCTTTATTGAGTTTTCTTTATTCTCTTTCAGTGGTTTGTGAGTTAAACATTCTATTTCTATGAGGATTATCCCTAAATGTGTAAAAAACTCTTTAAAAATCATTATCTCTAACCTTTCCTAAAATAAATCAAAGATTGTGAAAGATATTACTTCCATTTCTTCCCATCCATATTATTCTAGTAGTTCTTCATTATTATATTTAAGAAACACTTATCAAAAAATAGTTTGTTGGGGCTGGTGCCATGGCTCACTTGGTTAATCCTCCACCTGTGGTGCTGGCATCCCATATGGACACCGGGTTCTAGTCCCAGTTGCTCCTCTTCCAGTCCAGCTCTCTGCTGTGGCCTGGGAGGGCAGTGGAGGATGGCCCAAGTGCTTGGGCCCTGCACCCGCATGGGAGACTGGGAAGAAGCACCTGGATCCTAGCTTTGGATTGGCACAGCGCTGGCCGTAGCAGGCATTTGGGGGGTGAAGCAACGGAAGGAAGACCTTTCTCTCTTTCTCTCTCTCTCTCTCTCTCTTGCTAACTCTATCCATCAAATAAAAAAAATTAAAAAATAGTTTGTTGTTGTTTTACCAACAGTGCTTGTGTAGATTTCCCTTTCTGGTGGACAGTGCTTGGGTTTACTTTCTTGTCCTTCATCGTATCCCTCCTGTCTTGGTTAATTCTCTGCTCTCACATGTGTCTTTTAGTAGTTCCCCCAGCAAGGGTGTGTGAGGGGTTAATTAGTTCAGTGTCATTTATCTGAAGACTTTTAATACATTCTCAGTTTTGAATCATACTTTAGTCAGTACAGTACGTGGGGTTGATGATTTAGCCCGGCAGTTTGAAAAACACATTCCACTGCTATCTAGGTTCTTCTGTTGCTGATGAGAACGCAGCTAGCTGTTTAATTGTGAGTTGCTTGTATCCCCTCCACAGTCTTTACATCTGCTTGGTTGCTTTTCTATATCCTGCCTAGGACTTAAAGTGTCCCTTCCACTTGAACTGCTGTGTCCGACCTCCAGGCTACGTGATTTCGTCAATACCATCTCCACCTCAGGATTGTTTTGCTTATCTAAATCTAAACTATTGTTTAACAAGACTTTACAAATTTTTTTTTTTGGTTTATTCTAACCAAATTTATTCTGGCAATCAAGTGTTGGATAAATGTTATAGGATTTGTTACAAAAAACTACTACCTCATTTCCCCCTCCTACTTCCCCCTCCCTGGGGGAGATAACCACTCCAAGTTCTTTCATTTATTTATGGAAAGCGGCCTTTACTTCCAAGTCCATAATAACATGGACAGTATTACATGACATTTCTGTTTCGGCCATCATTTATTTACTCCCTTCTACGGAGAATGAGGAAACATCTCGGTTCTTTCCCTGCCCACCACGCACAACGACCCTTCTCAAGTAGTTAATTAGCTGTTATTGAGCTCCTTTGGCCTATTTTTGTTTTCCCTTACCTGATACTTTTCTTATTAAGATGTTGAAGGGCAGGCGTTTGGCCTAGTGGTTAAGACACCAGTTAAAGTGCCCACATCCCACATCAGAATACCTTGGTTTGGTTTCCACCTGTTTCCTGACTTCAACTTCAGCCTAACGCAGACCCTGCGAGGCAGCAGATGATGGCTCAGATATTTGGGTTCCTGCCTGGACACCTGTATTGATTTCCCAGTTCCCAGCTGCAGTACAGCCCCACCCCTAACTATTACAGGCATTTGGAGAGTGAGACAGGGGGTGGTAACTCTCTCTCTCTCTCTCTGCTTCTCAAATAAAACTTCACAAAAATGTTATTGATCTGCCTTACCTGATCCTTCGATTATCTGGGTTTTCTCCTATTTACTGTTTCCATCTATTCCCTCTCCTTTCTGGATGATTGTCTCCACTTTCCCATTCATCTCATCAATTGATATTGCTGGGCAAAGTCTAGGGTACCTCAATCAGTATCTTTACATATTTCTACTTGAGTTTCTTGGATTTCTCTTAGAAGACTTGTTTGACTACTGCCTAGACCCTAAAGACTTGGCTCGTGGAGTTCTGAAACTGAGCGGTAGAAGAGGCCGGCAGGTTTCTCAGCCACATCTGGAGGTCCTCGATCTAGCAACACACATACACACACACACACAAACACACACACACATGCCAGTGCCTTTGCCAGGCTGACTATGCTAATCATTCAAAACAGATAAGCATCCCTTCCTCCGTGCTATCTGCTCTTTTCTCTTAGGTAAACACCCCTTCTGAGCCATCTCAGAGAACTCAGGGTTTCCCTCTTTCTTAGCAGATAGCCCGCGGCCTCTGCAATTGCTTCATGAACCATCTATTCTCTTCCAGAACCAGCTAAACTCATCTTGGATTCCTGAGCCCACAGCACAGTTATTAACACTGAATAAGCTCAATAGATGCATGCACTATTAATTAGTATCTACAGCAGCCTAATTGAGAGCTGCTCCTACATGCAGGAGCCACAGAGAAGCCAAGAAAGCAACTCAAGTGAACTCCACGGTCATGGGCCTTGGGCATCAACATCAGCCTCATTGTGCAACTCTGCAACCAACCAAGGAGCCTGGCACAAGCCTACTCTTCAGATGTCTCAGACGTATTCCCCATTAGAAATGTGTAAATCAAAGAAAGCACCCAACTTAACCTTTTGAGAGTGTACTGGAACATCTAAGAAAATGATTACCATCGCTTTAAAACAGGACAGTGTCAGATACAGGCAAAATTCAAGATACATTGTTACAAAGGAAAACTGAGGTGCAAGAAAATCAAGTAATAAATACCCATAGAAGAACACAATTTATTAACTTGTGTGGAGGAAAGTTCTGAAGAGCAACAAACTACGCACAGGTATCTGTGCCTGTGACAAGTGAGGCGTGAGGAAAGAATGGAAAAACGGTCTGGGTAGCTTATTTTTATAGCTGCTTTGCTGTGACAGGCAGAACTGTTCAGAATCCACATACAGCTTCAAGTGAGCAAAGGCAGACGATAGATCGATCTGATGAGGACTGATACTTGCAGTGAAGGAAGCTAGCGTTTCCTAGAGCTGTAAAACTTCAGTCACTGTGTTCACCAGTCCAGCCTCCTCCTGCAGCCCAGCAGGCAATCCATGACTGTCCTTAGGAAGGGTTGTGCCCGTGACCGTCCCTTCTAGAAGCCCATTTGGATTCCAAGACACACCCCCAGGCTAAACCTCTGGCACGTTCCTGGATCCCATCCCTGAGAGGTAGGTCTGGTTGCTCTTGAGTCGTATGAGAGGCACACCAACTTTACCCAGGCTGTCACTTTAGTTTGACTAGCACAGATGCCTAATGCCCTGTTTTAACAATGAAGCGACTGAGTCACAGAGACGTTGGTGATGTTAGTAAGAACTCACAGCCAAGCATCAGAGAGGAGCCCACAGTATAGAAGCAGTGCTGTGCAGTATCTAAGAATGTGGACTCCAGGTGACAACCTGGATTTCGATCCCAGTTCCACAGGGTGCTGGCTATGTGACCTTAGGAAGGTTGTTCAACCTCTCTGATCTACCCTAGGGTCATTATGACTGTTATAGGAGTTAACAGATGTAAAATATTTGGAACAGTGCCTGGTACTTAGTAAGCACCAAAGCATTGTTTGTTAAATATACAAAAGGGGAGCAGAACTATGAATCAAAGCCAGGTTGATCAGCATCCAATGTAGATGCTCTTAACTAAGACTCTTCAACATGTTGATCTCACACGTGTCTGAAGGCAGCAACTTTCTCTCCTCCATCTGCTCCTCTTTCCTCAATGGCCCTGAAATTCCCAGAATTCTTCCCAAACTTTCTGCATCATGTCCTGCTGAAAGAGCGGGACTGAAAAAGTACTACAATTCTTCAGCACAGGACAGTAGAACGATTGCCTCCCTAGATATGAGCAACTGTTCCTGCCGCAAAGTCGTTTCCAAGGCATCAGTTCCGGGAGCCTCAGTGACATCTGTGAACTTGCTTGAGAAGTAAATTCTGCGTATGTACCCCAGACATTCCGAGGCACCAACTCTGGGGGTGCAGCCCAGCGCTCTGCAGCTCAGTTTTCACAAACTTTCTAGATCACAATGCAGCGCAAGGCGGAGACATATAGTGGAGGCACTCCCATCGATCTTGAGTTCATGTTAATAGGATCATGGGGTAGTCTCTCAGAATCTGGGCCTCCAAGATGTAAAGTGGTGGTTTCAAATCCTCCTGCTGGCCTTCTCGATTTAGACTCACTGTTCCAAACCGGCAAACTCTGAACGCACACTCTGAACGTGGTCTTTGGGTTCACCTCTCTAGCTTTGTGCCCCTGAACTTTTGATAAGCCTGCCATCCGTGCCTTCATGATGTCCCTCACAACATCCACAGAGAAGGCTGGGCAGAAAGCCAGAGGTCCTTGGCAGATCATACCTCCTCTAGCCGGCTGCTAATCCATGGAAATGCCCCGGACATATGGTTGTTGAACTTGTGAAATTTCCTATCAGCAGCCTGCGTGTCTCCATCTTGTTCAAGGGGACACCATGCGAGATCTGGAGTGCTCTAAGAATAAAACTGAGACAAAATCCTTATGTGCAGAGAAGTTATGGATATTTATCTTAAACTCCCCTTTGCTTCTTCCCTTATCCAAATCCTCCCTCTCCCACAGCCAGGAGAAAACAGCATGGAAGTCTCTGAAAACCTTCAAATCACAGGCATAGCTCTATGAAGACCAGTTTCTTCTTCAGGTAGTCCTACTCTTCATAATTCTACATGGTAAGCAATATTTTTAAACAAACATTGTTATAGAATTGGAAATTGAAACTCAAAGAAATTAGGCAACTTTTCCCAAGATTACACCAGCTAATTAGTAGGGGCACCCATTTTTATATTCCTGTCTGTCCACTTAGGTTCACACTGCCTGCCCTGTTATATTAACACGAGCGAGACTGTACTGGATGTGGAGGGATGGATAAAGATGTTCAGATCTTTCAGACCCTCACAGCCTACCCTTCATTCCAGACAATGCTAAAACTCAATTACTGACTGTCCAAATAACACAGATCCCAGCTACCTGAATGGTATGCATCATCTTGAAGCATCTAATGAGATCTGGCCCTCAGTCTCTTTTGCAGGAATCTCTAAGGTGTGCAGACATCACTGGCCACAACTCATGGTGTCCTGGAGATGACCAATCTCTAAGTAAGAATGTCAACTCTGCAACAGGCAGTAACACAAAGCCAATTGTCTCCTCCTACTCTCTCTGCCAGTCTTGGCAAAGTCAAGTCCTGGGCTTGCTGAAGGAGGTGATTCATCTCTGTATGGAAAGAATGCCAAAACAAACGGTACAAAAGATTTCTTTCTTCACATCCTCACGTTCTCAGGTCTTGATAGTCACCTACTATATTGTAAGTTATAATCAGCTTCCAGGTTTGATGGGCAGTTTAGGTAATAATGAAAGTGAACGCCATTCAGGCCTTTTCATGGGTAGATTTCAAGACAGTCCAATCAAACTGATTGGCAAACGACTCAATTCTTCTTGGTGAAATAAACACAGGTACTGGAGACCATTAAGAGCAGTTTTATACTTTTGTACACTCTGTCAATTCTTCTGTCTTCTGAGGTTTGCAGAGCCATGGAGTTTGCCTGTGCTTCCCCACCTGCCTTATCCTCTCATTGACAATCTATTTGCTCTCTGTTCTTCATGTAAAGGGACTGGCCGGACTTCCCAATAGGGTGAGTATTGAGATTGAGAACTAGAACAGACCATGACCGTGATAAATCACACAAACACAATTTCAACGCATTAAAATATAACCGAAAATATTGTCTGCCATTTTATTTTGAGAACTGGGCGTGCTTTTGAAAGAGTTCCAACCATTTTTGACACTTCACTGCTTAAAGTACTATGATTATACATTTATACATAGTCTCAAGACACAGAAAACCAAAAGAGACAACCAGAAAGTTCACGATATGCTGTTTTACATGCTACTACTCCCAATCTGTCAGGAAACGCTTACATAGTTGCTTTGATTCACAGAGGAATTTTCCAATTCCCTGTTGAAAGAATTCTTCAGAACAAGTACAATATCCATTTAAAAAATACAACACATAAAGCTATAGGTAAGATAATGGTGTGGGCCCAGTGTTGTGGCACAGGAGGTTAAGTGGCTGCCTACATCACCAGCATCCCACATGGGCCCCGGTTCATGTTCTGACTACTCTACTTCTTCTTCTTCTTTTTTTTGACAGGCAGAGTGGACAGTGAGAGAGAGAGAGACAGAGAGAAAGGTCTTCCTTTGCCGTTGGTTCACCCTCCAATGGCTGCCGCAGACAGCGCACTGCGGCTGGTGCACCGCACTCATCCGATGGCAGGAGCCAGGTGCTAGGTGCTTTTTCCTGGTCTCCCATGGGGTGCAGGGCCCAAGCACTTGGGCATCCTACACTGCACTCCCGGGCCACAGCAGAGAGCTGGCCTGGAAGAGGGGCAACCGGGACAGAATCCGGCGCCCAGACCGGGACTAGAACCCGGTGTGCCGGCGCCGCAAGGCAGAGGATTAGCCTGTTGAGCCACGGCGCCAACCTCCGACTACTCCACTTCTTGTCCAACTTCCTGCAAATGCACTGGGAAGGCAGTGGAGGATGCCCTAAGTGCTAGACTCTTCTACCCATGTGGGAGACCTGGAAGAAGCTCCCAATTTCTGCCTGGCCCTGCCCCATCCATTGTAGTCATTTGGGAAGTGAACCAGTGTATGGAAGACCTCTCTCTCACACTCTCCCTCCCTCTCTCACAGCGGCTCTGCCTTTCAAGTAAATAAATAAAAGGAAAGAAAAGATAATGTTGCAATATCTTGAAAATGTAATCTTTATCAGGTATGGACATAGGGTAAGAAAACACATTCACACAGCCCATCCCTCTCCCATTTCTCTTCTGTAGCAGGCATTACTAATCAATCACTACACTCTTTATTGCTAACCCCAGAAGTCTGGCCTTATACTTTTTAAACACATTAGCCCTAATAATCGCAAAACCTACTGGAGTTGACAAAAAACTACTTGCTACCCTAAGCTTTGGGACAGTTCGACCAGAATTTGTATGATTAATGGTTACTTTTTTAGTTCAAATTTCTTATGCAAGGGAAAAAATAACCAGTATAATAATTTAAATACATATTACTTTCATCAAGGATGCTGTCTTTAGTACTTTAAAAAAAATCTATAATTTTTGATGGATCTGAAGACAGCTGCAGACCATCCATGCTACATGTAGCTAACCATGGAGGAAGTATGGAGGAAGTTCAAACTTTGAACATTTACAGACTGGGAGAGTTCATCCAACTGTGTGGACTTGTTTCAGATGGGTGCATGCAGACACACTTGCTTTTCTTATAAATTTGAAAAGTATATATGAAATCTGTCCAACATACTGTAGACAGAATGACTTACTACAATAAACTGCACTTTTTTAATCAAAAGAACATTATATCTATGATAAATCACAAGAGGAAATCGCTACACTAATATGTGGTTTTCTATAGCCAATGTTCTAAAAACATCATGTTCTCTTTGGCACAGACCTCTTAATTGGTAATGTTCTCATTAATCTTGACAGCAACAGCACTACTTTAGATTACTTTAACCATTGTACCATCATGCTACAAGAAACCAGAGCTTGAAATATGATTTTAGGGACTTTTTCTTCAAATTAGCAAAAACCTGCTACAAATACATTATGACAGATATGAACAGTTACAATCCAATATTATTTGAATTAATGTTTTATTTTGTAAAATAGAAATGCAATTTGTGAACAAGTATAAAATGATCAAACACACAATGTGGAGGAATTGTAAACTAATTCAATTAGAAATAAATGTAAACAGTTATTCCTAGTGTTAAATTTATAATGTCTCCTACATTCTAATATTGATTTTCAAATTATATGTTTAATCCATATGTATCAGAATGGTATATATTCCATTATTATAATTTATAACTCATATTACATCCTATCTCACTTTTATATATTTGAAGGGTCTTCAAAAAGTTTGTGGGAAATGCATATTTTGCAAAAACTATGAATAGATTTATATATATTTTTTTATTTCAAAGAGTTACACAGAGAGAGGAGAGGAAGAGAGAAAGAGAGAGAGCGAGGTCTTTCATTCGATGGTTTGCTCCCCAGTTGGCCGCAATGGCCAGAGCTGCCCTGATCCAAAACCAGGAGTCAGGAGCTTCTTCTAAGACTCCCACGTGGTGCAGGGGCCCAAGGACTTGGGCCATCTTCCACTGCTTTCCCAGACAGAGAGCTGGATCAGAAGTGGAACAGCTGGGTCTCAAACCGGTGCCCATATGGGATGCTGGCGCTTCAGGCCAGGGCGTTAACCTGCTGCACCACAGTGCTGGCCCCTTAAATTTTTTTGAACCAAAATAAAATTATCTTTCAATTTTTTAAGGTGAACTCTTTGAAACCCCAACATAGATAGATAGATGATAGACAGAAAGAAACACGGACACAAAAAGGTCAGGTCTGGGATTTGTTTCCACGTCTCTTCCACATTATTTGCATACATAATCCGAACAGGCCATTTCCTGGCAAAAATATGGTACTATCAATGATTAGTTTTATATCCAAGAAACTTTTTTTTTTCTGAATGAGCAAATCCATACTTTAACACTCACACATGATAGAGAAAACACTAGCTGTCTCATCTTTTGTACCACGTAAGTTTTTTAAGATTTCTTTCTTTATTTATTTGAAAAGCAGAGAGGGTGGAGGGGAGAGAGATATCTTCCATCCACAACAGCCAGAGCTGGGCTGATCTGAAGCCAGGAACCAGGTGTTTCCTCCAGGTCTCTCATGCGGGTGCAGGAGACCAAGCACTCGGACCATCCTACACTGCCTTCCCAGGCTCATTAGCAGGGGGCTGGATTGGAAGTGGAACAGCCAGGACTGGAACTGGAGCCCATGTAGGTGGTGGCTTTACAGGCTATGCCACAGTGCAGGACCCACATAAAAATATTTTTAAATTCTCTCCAAAACACAGCAGTTTTCAAGAATGCAGACAGCCTCATTGCTTACAATTTTGATAAAGCAAAGACTCTACCTAACCGATTTACTAATTACAGAAGAAAATGAATGAAACATATGCACAGTTTCTTAAAAGCATAATTAAAATCATGTTTACGAAAATACAGCAGGGCCAGCACTGTGGTGCCGTGAGTTAAAAAGCCTTGGCCTGAAGCATGGTCATCCCATATGGGCGTTGGTTCTAGTCCCAACTGCTCCTCTTCCTGTCCAGCTCTCTGATGTGGCCCAGGAGGGCAGCAGAAGATGGCCCAAGTCCTTGGGCCCCTGTACCCATGTGGGAGACCTGGAAGAAGCTCCTGGCTTCTGATCAGTGCAGCTCCAGCCGTTGCAGCCATCTGGGGAGTGAACCAGTGGAAGGCAGACCTCTTTCTCTGACTCTACCTCTCTCTGAAACTCTTTCAAATAAATCTTTAAAAATATATATACAGCTTTACATAACTGCTGTGCTTCTTTCTAAGGAATTTCATGAACATCAGAGACCCTGAGGTCTGTGGGCAAGTTCAGAAAGGGGAGGAGCCAGTGGGGAGGCTCCAGGGAGCTGCTGCGGTCCTGGGGCAAAGGCACTTTCAAAGACAATTCAGGGGCTGGCACCGTTCCGCCTGCGAGGTTGAAAGGCCTTCCCTGGAACCAGTCTCGGGCTGGCATTAGCACCTCCCGCACAGAGCCTCTCCATTTCAGCCGAGGACTGGCTCTTCCCACACATGGCGAAACCTGAATCTGCGAGGGTGCTGGGAGGTCTCTGCCCCTTCCACAGGGTCTTTCCGCGCCCTCAAGGGTGACTGCTACAGACTTACAAAGCACAGGTTTGGCTGTTTGCTTACTCAATTTCTTTTGCACTCATTCAGGTGTGTGAATTTTGCATCACAAAGAATCGGCCATTTCAGTGGCTGCCATCAGAGGGACTGAAACAGAAACTGAATATGAAAAATGTACTTTTGAAAATCTGCCACACTAAGTGAGTGCTGGAGAAATGCAAGTGATGAAGTTTCCAAATCATTTGTTGTGGCTGTGTAACACTTAGGCTTCTGAAAACACTGAAACCACGCTGGAACATCCTGTCTATCTCACAACCTAGGAAATTTCTTTCGGGTTCAAAATATTTATTCCCCTCAATTTACTGTGGTCAGCTTACACTTGTTTTCTTGACTTATGATTGGTGTTTTTCTTTGAAGATATCCTTTTTTATTTTTTTGAGATATTCTTTGATCAAGCATCGTTTTCTGATACCGAATGAAAAATTGAAATTTTTGTTGTAATTACCTTGCAATTGATATAATTTTAACTTTCCTATCTGCTATTCAGAATTATCATTCAGGAGCGTAAGCTGGAAATTATAATCTTATTATGTCAAGTGACTACCGAATGCATGCATTTGAACACAGAAGTACTTCAGAAAGCTCATAGAAAACAGAATTAGAAGATGTTTATTTTGGTGCAAAAAAAATTGGAAATCCATGTAGGGATTTCCCATGAGCTTTTTAAAGACTCCTTGTGTGGATGGACTCAAAAGGGTTTGGTACCAAAATAAACTCATCTTTTAATTCTACTTTCCAGGAAATTTTTGAAGTACCCTGTACTCTAAAGAGAGATATTAAGTCTCTGTGACAGTGGTTGTCAGGATTACCTCTTTTTTCAAACTGTGATCCCATCAGAATTTCCCTTGAGGGAAGGACATATACATAAAGGCATGAGTGTGTGTGTGTGTGTGTTCACATTGTTTTAATGAAGCAAACATTCAAAAAACATGCAGGGATGAACAGTTGGCACAACAGTTAATACACCATTTGAGACACCTGCATCTTCTATCAACGCACCCGTGTACAAGTCCCAGCTCTACTCCCAAGTCCAGCTTCCTGTTAATGCACACCCAGGGAGGCACAGGGACTCAAGTGCTTGGGTCCCTGTCATTCACCTGGTTTTGAAGTCTGGATTGAGCTCCCAGCCCTAGGTTTTGGTTTGGTTCAGCCCAAACTATTGAGGGCATTTGGGAAGTGAACCAACAGACGGAAGCTCTGTCATCCATCAGTCTCTGTCTGTCTGTCCATCTGTGTCTCTCTGCCTCTCAAACAAACAAAAGAATGTGATATACCCTAATACTTTCTATTTTAATCCTTGCTACTTGAACTTGTTTTTGATCCTGACTCCTTATGCTAACTTCAGGCGCATTAATGTGTAACCAAGTTTGAAAAATAATAAACAGGGCTGGCACTGTGGCGCAGTAGGTTAAAGCCCCAGCCTGAAACGCCAGCATCCCATATGGGCGCTGGTTACGGTCCTGGCTGCTCCATTTCTCATGTAGCTCTCTGCTATGGCCTGGGAAAGCAGCAAAAGATGGCCCAAGTCCTTGAGTCCCTGCATCCATGTGGGAGACCCAAAAGAAGCTCCTAGCTCCTGGCTTCAGGTTGGCCCAGCTCTGGTCTTTGTGGCCATCTGGAGAGTGAACCAGCAGATGGAAGACCTTTCTCTCTCTCTCTCTCTCTCTCTCTCTCTGCCTCTGCTCTCTGTAACTCTGCCTTTCAAACAAGTAAGTCAATCTTAAAAAAAAAAAAGAAAGAAAGAAAAACAATAAACAAGGACAGGCTTACCCCTCATTACTCATTTTGGATTCTGCTTTTTGTTTTGTTGTTTCTGTTTTCTTTTCTGTTTACTTAAAAATAGAGCAGGCCCTTCTCAAACCCTCAGATGCAAATGAATTGCCCTGGTGAGCTTATATTCAGATTCCTGTTCAGCTTCTGAGCTGAGGCCCTACAATCTGCATTTCCAACTAGTTCTCAGTGGCATGGAGAAAGTCAGACAGAAAGAAAACAGAGAAAGGCAAAGGTGGTGGTGGTGGGGGGGGGAGAGACTGGAGAGGAGTAGAGAGTGAGAAAGAGAAAGAGAAGGAATATGATTTCTGATGTCTGGGTACAATGGAGTCTGGGAAGATGGGGCAGGAGGTGTATCAGAATCAAGTGGCAAAAATGTTCCAGACCCAGTGAAATAGAAATAGTTTTGGGGCTGCTGCTGAGGTGTAGCGAGAAAAGCCTCTGCCTGCAGTGCCAGCATCCCATATGGACGATGGTTCAAGTCCTGGCAGTTCCTTTTCCGATCCAGCTCTCTGCTATGGGAAAGCAGTGGAAGATGGCTCAAGCCCTTGGGCCTCTGCACCCGTGTGGGAGACCCAGAGGAAGCTCCTGGCTCCTCGCTTTGGACTGGCACAGCTCCGGCCATTGCAGCCAATTGGAGAGTGAACCAGTGGGTGGAAGACCTCACTCTGCCTCTCTTTCTCTCTGTAACTCTGACTTTCAAATAAATAAATAAATCTTAAAAAGAAAAAAAGAAATAGCTGCAAAGGGACATGCCACCATCTTACAACTCACACCACTGAACCTAGGAGCCTCGCCCTCTTAGCATTTCCACAGGACACATACAGCACACACCCTCAGCCAAAGCACGCAATCCCAATCCCCTTCAACGCAACACCAGTGCTTTCCTACCCCTCTCCTCTTTGGCCTTTGCTGGACTTCCTTTCTCCAAAACATACCCCAGCCAAAACAACACAAGCCACACAGCCCATTTCTGAGGGCTCTCAGACCACTTGGAGCAAATTACCTAAAAACGTGGAGGATGGCTAGATCAGGCAAAGCAGAAACGGGTCACTTAAAATCAGCAAAAACCATGTTAAAAAAAAAAAAAAAAAAACAGCCAGCGCCGCAGCTCACTAGGCTAATCCTCCGCCTGCAGTGCTGGCATACCGGGTTCTTGTCCCGATTGGGGCGCCGGATTCTGTCCCGGTTGCCCCTCTTCCAGTCCAGCTTTCTGCTGTGGCCCAGGAGTGCAGTGGAGGATGGCCCAAGTGCTTGGGCCCTGCACCCCATGGGAGACCAGGAGAAGCACCTGGCTCCTGGCTTCGGATCCGCGCAGCACGCCGGCTGTAGCAGCCATTTCGGGGGTGAACCAACGGAAGGAAGGCCTTTCTCTCTGTCTCTCTCTTTCACTGTCTAACTCTGCTTGTCAAAAAAGACAAAAAAAAAAAACTATGCAATATTTATTTATGCTTTATTTAAAAAATTTAAACTCTGAAACTGGCTTGCTGAGGTGCACTGTCTCAGTGTGACAGGAATAAATTCTATCATTCAAAGCACGAGTCCATAATTCTCAACCTTGACGCTAGAATTCTCCAACTAGAAATGCCAAGCTAGTCACTGTACCTGTTGCTGGTTGAAAATCAGGCTCTATACTTTCACCTGCAGGACTGGGGTTATGCCCACACTGACAAAGCAAACATAGTCTTAGCTGTGGTGAGTTATCCTTTCCATTGTCACTTTATGTACATACCTGGAGGGACAGAGAATGTATTGCTCACCACTGCACCCAAGCATGTACCTGGCACATATCTGGTGCAGACAAATGTTTGATAACAGAAGAATGAATGGACGGACATAATTTTTAAACACAGTCTGTTCCCTCTTACTATATAATTTACCAGCTGATTTGCTGAGACAGTATTTGCTGCACTGAATTGAGAAAGAGCCTTTGAAAAGGAAGCAAGATGGGACCAGCATTGTGGTTTACTCCATGCAACCAATTTTACAACTTTTATAATGTTGAAATGGGGGCCAGTGTTGTGGCGCAGTCTTGATGCCCGCATCCATATCAGAGCAGCAGCTCGAGTCCCAGCTGCTCTGCTTCCCAGCCAGTTCCTTGTTAATGTGCTTGGGAAAGCAACTGAAGGAGGATCAAGCTCTTGGGTCCCCATCACCCATGTGGGAGATCTGGATGGAGTTCATGGCTAGCTCCGGCCTGGACTAGCCAGGGCTGTTGCAGTCATTTGGGGAGTGAACCAGCAGATGGAAGATCTCAATCTCTCTCCCTCTCTCTCGCTCTCTTTCTGTCCTTCAAATAAATAAATAAATCTTTTAAAAATAAAAAGCTTATGGGAAGTAGAATTAAAAGCTCAGTTTATTTAAAAAGGAAAAGGAAAGAAGGTAAGAATAAGTGCATTGCAGGGGCTCACAATGCAGATGGAGAAGAAACAGGAGAAGGGGGCGGGGAGAGGAAGAGAAACTGGGTCCTGGTTTCTGGGTAGTGAAGGGTATGGGAAGACAGGGCAGTAGATGCATCAGAGTGAAGTGAGGAACACATTCCAAGTTCCTAGATTTTGGAATGCCTCCTCCTATCCCATGAGAACTAGGATCATAAATAATGGGTCACTATAATTTATGAGAAGCTTAGGGGAGAGAGGGATTAATATTTGGAAGTAGGGGCTGGGCATTTAGCCAAGCAGTTAGGATGCTGTTTAAGACACCTGCATATAAGAGTTTCTGGGTTCAAGACCTAACTCTGGCTCCTGTCTCCAGCTCCTGTCTAATGCAGATCCTTGGAGGCATCAGGTGATAACTCAAGTACTTAGATCCCAACCATCCATGTGGGAGACTTGGATTGAGTTTCCAGCTCCTGGCTTTAGCCCAGGCAAGCCAGGCATCATTCATCATTTGGGGAATGAAACAGTAGATGGAAGATTTCTCTCTCTCTCTCTCTCTCTCTCTCTCTCTGTCTGTCTCTGTCTCTCTCTCCTTCTCTTCCTCTCTCTCAAATAAATAACTTTTCAAAAGCTATTTGGAACAGAAGTTTAAAGCAATGCTTTCCAATGGAGATGGTTTTGCCCTTTAAGGGACATTTGGCAACACATGTAGACATTTTTGGTTGTCACAACTGAAGGTGGAGGGGGGTGCT
This sequence comes from Sylvilagus floridanus, assembly GCA_949820135.1. Classification (NCBI taxonomy): domain Eukaryota; kingdom Metazoa; phylum Chordata; class Mammalia; order Lagomorpha; family Leporidae; genus Sylvilagus; species Sylvilagus floridanus. Next base: position 167,514,358 of record OX463244.1, read on the forward strand.
AAGGGCACTTGTCAGGTAGTGTGCCAATGACAAGAAAATCTAAAGCACTGTGGATACTGCCAGTGCCCTGACCACACCTGTGCACACCACTTCCATGTCCACTGTATTGACTTCTTTTTTTTTAAGATTTTATTTCTTTGCAAAACTGAGAGAGAGAGAGAGAAAGAGAGAGAGAGAGAGATTCCATCTGTTGGTTCATTTCTCAAATGGTTGCCTTCATCAGGGGTGCCAGGACAAATCCAGGAGCCAGAAACTCTATCCAGGTGACCCACACGGGTGGCAACAACCCAAGCACTTGAGCCATCATCTGCTGCCTCCCAGGCAGATTAGCAGGGAGGGGGAACAGCTGGGACTTGGACCAGCACTCCAATATGGGACACTGGTGACCGAAGAGGCAGCTTAACTGGCCGCACCACAATGTCGGCCCTTGCTTTGTCTTCTGATTGCTAACATCTGCCTTTCTTCGCCTGGTGGTTTGCTCTTGGCTACCCAGCTGGAAGAAATATCCAGAAATGTCCAGAAATATCAGGACATCAGTGGCGTCCAGAGGCAGCTCACCTAACGCTTGCAGGTTTTCCGAGTGTGTACCCACTCCCTTGCCTCTTGGTGGGACAACCACTGGGCTCTCTCCAGGGGCTCCCCAATGCTCCCCGAGTGGCAACTGGCTTGATAGTGCTTCCTTTATTGGCGCTGCTCCTTCCTTGGCTTACTCCATCTCCCTCCTATCGGTGTTTTCTTCACCTCCTAAAATATAACTCCTCCTAAAAATAACTTCCACGTGAATGTTCAGAGTTTGCCTCTGGGGAGCCCAAACAGATGGCAAATGTTTTAAAGGAATAGTAGGCTGAGGGTTACTCGATGATCACGTGATTCTGATGTATGTGCTCCCTGGGTCCACCGCCTGCCCCCCATGGGAGGTGTCCAGGAGTACTAGAGACTGGCCAGTGTTTGCATATGGGGGTCCCGAATCATCAGAGTCCTTTGAACCACAGGCTCTGGCCCCACTTCTTTCGTTTGCTGAGAAACACAATTCCAGGCACATCCCATGGCCTCCCATGGAGTGCATAAGCAAACCACATCTTTAGCTCATGAACTGTAGGGATCCATTGACTTGGGAGCACAAACCTAGCCTCTGTTGGGCTCCAACAGCCCCGAAGTCACAGGTGCACAGGAAGTTTCCTTAGTATCATCGCTGACTCAGAGAGGAGGGTCTCACTGCAGAGCTGGGAGGAGGCAAAGATGAATAGGAACGATGGCCCTGGTTCAAATGAAACTTGAATGAATTACCAGTGGGCATTGAAAACCACAAAACAGCAAAAATGAAACAGTTATTTCAAAACACTGCTAGACAATGAAGAGAAATGAACCATAAAACTCCCTCAGGGCGATGCCCAGTCATTCAACCTACATGTAATGGAAAGTCTACCAGGCTAAACATCTTAGGGGAAAAGATGGCCACAGAAACAGCTAGGAGTTGTGAAAGCTGTCACAGGAGCTCTACAGCCAAGGGGCTCTTTACAAAAAGGAAACGTAAAGAGAGAAGTTGCTTGACCCCTGCCAAACAATCTCAGAAAGCTGTTCCTGCAGAAACCTGAACCCATCTCCAAGGGAGGCCCTCACCGACCCCCTCGGGTCTGGCCACCAAGGCTGGGGTCTGTTCACAGTGAGTCCATCTCCTTGCACATCATCTGCTTCTGGACTTTTCACCGGGTTCTGTCTCTGCAGAGAACATCCCCTCCAGGGTCTTGAATCCTTGCTAACTTAGCTGACGAGAACAGGAGTCCTTCTATCTCATTTCTTACATGTGTGGATGGCTTTCTGAAAGCAAAAGTTTTTTGAAGGGAAAAGAGCAGCAGAGCTTTTCTACAGGACAACCTAGTCCCTTATTTATAATGCAGGACAGCAGGGCCTTGTAAGTGTATATTCTGGTTCAGCTGAGGACACAGCATGGTTCACTTTAAAATTAGATTCATCCTAATTATATGAAAACAGCCCGCGTGGGGTTGGCCGAAACATCAGAAAAGCATTACTCAGCACCTACCTACTGGTCCTGCCTTCCAGGCAGCACCAAACTTGATGAACACACAGTCCCTGCCCTCTTGGAACTTAAAATCTAGCAAAGAAATATCTCATTGACAAATATGCAGTCTGGACACTGAACAGTGGAGAAATAAATATAGTCAATGACAGCGCCTGTGCACACAGGGGTGAGGGGAACGTCTCTGAACTGGCATGTGACCGCAGGCACACAGACAGGAGCTGGGTCTCGACACTAATTGCCCAGGGCAGGGTTTCAGGAACTACTTGAATAAAGGATATTGGGAAGTGGGACTGACACATGGGCAGGGGAAAAGGCAGACTGGATGTCAGGGAGCAGAAGTGTGAATGTGGCCAACAGACAGAGCAAGAACACAGGAGGGGAGGGGTGGCTGTGGACAAAGGAAGGGCAGTGCTTGGCTAAGGCACCACATTCAGTACGAATGGGACAGCCAAGTGGCGTTCCTGGAGCTGGGATTCTGTGCTGGCAACTTAACATCTCGTACTCTGCAAACCCTGAATGTCCACCACTAATCTCAACAACAACCATGGAACACGCCTCTTGGAGGCTGAGAAGTGCTAGGGCATCCAAAAATTAGACAGCTACCAATAAACATATCATCATAATTTAAAAGCGAATAAAAAAAAACAAATGCCACAAAATGGTCAAGGAGATTTAGAGTCTGACTTTTGGATCTCTCTCTTTGATTGCTTCCCTTTTGGAAAGTATCACCCTGTATTTTCAGGGTGCAAATATACTCCATGCCACCAATTTTACAATTTTTATAATAATAAACGGAGGGCTGGCTTTGTGGCACAGTGGGTTAAACTGCTGCTTCCAATGCCCGTATTCCATATTGGAAGATTGCTTTGAGTGATTCCCAGCTGTTCGGCTTCTGATCCAGCTCCCTGCTAATGTGCCTGGGAAAGCAGAAGATGGCCTAAGTACTTGCACCTCTGCCACGCACATAAGAACCTGGATGAAATTCCAGGATCCTGGCTTTTGCAAGGCTCAATCCCAGCGATTGTGGGCATTTGGGGGATGAACCAGCTCTTGAAAGATCTCTGTCTCTCCTTCTACCTCTGTCACTCTGTTTTCCAAACATATAAATATAATAATAATAACAAAATGATCATCAAATTTGTTCTCATATATTGTGCACTCACCAGGCAATAATAAATCCTGGTTATGCCATTTAAAGCCAATATTTCATTTACTCTATCCCACAGGGTTGTGATGTAAGTATACTAGATCCTCTGTATCTGTGGGGTTCCATATCCATGGATTTAAGTGACTGTGAATCAAAAATAGTCAGAAAAAATGCACCTAAACTGGATATGCACAGACTTTCTTGTTGTGTCATGATTCCCCAAACAATCCACTCTAGCAATAATTTCCAAGGCACGCACATTGTATCGGGCATTGTGAGTAGAGAGGATTGAAAGGATACAGAGGGGTGTGTGGGGCTCATAGGTAAATACGATCCACTTTGCATAAGCGCTTGAGCATCTGTGGATTTGGGTATCTGCAGGCCTTCCTGAAACCAGTCCCTGAAGGGTAACAAGGGAGTCCAGTGCCTCCCGCTGTGCACTGCCAGAGTGAGTGTCTCCTTTGGTAGGAGTTATTTCAAGTCCCAAGTGTTTCTGAGGTTGCAATTAAAAAAAAAAAAAAAGATGTATTTATTTTTTGAAAGGCAGAGTTACAGAGAGAGAGAGAGAGAGAGAGAGAGAGAGAGAGAGACACAGAGAGAGAGATGCTCCATCCACTGATTTACTCGCGAAATAATCACAGCATCCAGGTCTCTCACGTGGATGCAGGGGCCCAAGCACTTGGGCCATCTTCCACTGCTTTTCCAGGTGCATCAGCATGGAGCTGGATTGGAATTGGAGCAGCTGGGACTTGAACCTGAGCCTGTATGGAATACTGGCACTGTGGGCAGTGACTTCACCTGCTGAGCCACAGCACCGGTCCCATGAGGCTGCAACCTTAGAGTGTTTTCTTCTCCCAGCCACTCAGAGTTCCACAATTTGTACACCATATCAGTATTATCTCCATTGTACAGATGGCATGATTGAGGCACAAAGCAGTTCAATAACTTGCCAGGGAGATCATGGCTAGGAGGTGGCAATGTCAAGCACACATTCCATCCTCCTTCCAATATTTGTGTGGATTTCCATCACCTAGTCTACCATTTCACCTCCACCTCCCTCTCTAGTGCCCAGGCTCCCAACTAATCCAGGTCCCAGGACACCCAGGCTCATACCGTCCTGCAATCGCTAGGCCAATATGGGGATGAGTTTTTTTTATTCTGCTTGCTCTGTGATAGGAAATTAACACAGGACATCCCAGGAGCCCACGCTGTGGGATTCCTTGAGCCCCAGACACTCCAATCGTGGACCAGAAACAAACTGGGAATTGAGAACACTGCTTTTTCCTTATTGAACAATACCAATAATTACCTGAATTTTGTGCCTAAGTGCCATGTCAGGTTTAACTTCCTAATACTTCAAGTTTAAATTTTCTCCAAAACATTTCAAAACATTTTATAAATATAGACTTGTAGCATAGAACATAGTCTTATCCAGGCCAATGTAAAGGCAAGGAACTTCTCATTTTTTCTTGTCCCAGGCACGACACTTCTTTTCATTGGATAGCCTGACTTCTTAGTAACCTGGATAGCAAGTGCTCTCTGTGTCCCCTTACTTCTCAGAATAAGGCATTTTAATAAGAGTTAAGTGATAAGGTTTCGGAGGGGTAAGATGTGCAGTTAGAAGGCGAGGGCCTGTTCTTTGCAGCGCCCTCACCTTTATCACCCATGCCTTTATCAGGTTTCCTTTCAGGGAAACTTTTCTATAGACTTGGCTAAATATTTGATAAAGCACATTTGTAATTTGGGAACAAAACACTTTTTGACTAAAAGACAAGCTGCTCCATGGTAGTAAACTATTATAGGATAAACACTAGAATAAATACTAGGAAAATTCTTTAGTCAAGATATTATGTAATGAGTCATTTAAATAGTCTAAAGCTCTTAAAACTTTTCCAGGAAAATAGCTGCAATACCTCTGTCAACATACCAAGAACTAGCTCGGGCCTCTGCTCTCGGCATCTCAATTAAGGCATTCACTTTTTTTTAAAGGGGAACAAAGATCGTATTAATAACTAATAATTAATATACTATTATTCTATATTGATCCAATGCAGTAATATTTTGAAGATATCAAGTAAAATAAAAAATGATATTGAAATGAAACTTACTGGTTGCCTTTTACTTATTTATAATGTGGTTGCTAGAAGACTTTAGACTGTATGTTTGGTTGACATATTTCTGTTGAACAACGCTGGCCTGGTGGGGATGAGCAAACTACAGTCTACCACCTGCTTTCATAAATAAAGTTTTATTGGTACACAGTTATGCCCATTTGTTTACAGATTGTCTACACTGCCTTCATACTACAATAGCACACTTGAGTGGTTTCAACAAAGACAGTTGTGTCCTGAAAAGCTGAAAATATTTACTACATGATCTATTACAGAAAGTGTTTGGCATTCTTTGGCTAAAGATAACTTTGAAATTATCTAATTCATTTATAATTACCACTGTATGACTAAGGAAGTTAAAGCTCAAATGAGCAAAGAGATTTGTTCAAACTACTTTCATTTTGGTGGTATTTCTATATACCATTGTCTCATTCGTTCTCTTCACTTATCTCTCCTCTTAATCACTATAGAAGTAAAATCTCCATCAGTTAGAAAATCAATATTTAATCCTAAATGATGAAACACAACAATGTCAATGCAGGCATGCAGAAGTATGCTTCTGTCGGGCAGGAGAACTGTAGGGATGTAAGATGAATGTTGGACATACCCTTGGAGTTATATTCAACCATGGAAAGGCTGTGAGGTGGTCTTTAAGTTAAACTAACTCTGAAAACATTTTAAAGAGAACTATCATGTAATCTATTTGCAAATGAAACGTGAAATTCCCTCAAATGTAGAGCTAACCTGCTACAAATATTCATTATTAGAATGAAATTAGAGAACTTTTGCCACATGTTGGAGGAAGTGAAATCTTTTCCCACAGACAGACCTGGGACTGTCTCAGCACCAGCAGCTCACATCTCTCAGGCGAGTTTTCCCAGGGTCCCTAACTTGGCTTGGCACCTCCAGTCTCCGTCTCACTCAAGACCTTCCCCCAAAGACAAATCTTATTTTCTGAACATGCTTCAGCCTCCTCACGCTGTCAGGACAAAGTCCATCTCCCTGATTGTAGTCAGAACAATCCTCACCATCTGGTTCCAACAGCCTCATTTACTGTCCTTTGCATATCACTCAGACTGAGCTCTGTGCAAGGCCCATTCCCTTCCCCCAACCCACACACCATTTTCTGTTTGTGCATCATATTCCTTCTGCCTAGAACCCTCCCCACCTGTGATGATGTCCCCAGTGGACACTGTGTTTCCCACATCACTGAACTCATCAATCAAATTGCAATTTCCTGTTGAACTATTGGTACTGTCACCACTATGAAGAGCTAATATTTAGGAACACTTAACTGTGGGTCAAGCACTACATTATTCCATTTGACCTTCACTTATAATGGATAAGGGATCTAACCACACTCAGTGAAGCCAGGTGAAGCCAGCATGTGAATGCCCACATTCTGACTGCATAGCCCTGGTTCTTAACATCGACATCAGTGGTTCTCATTGAGGCAATTTTGCCTCCCAGCAAACATTTGATAATCCCTGGAGACATCATTGGGTGGGTGAAAGCTACTGGATCTAGTAGCATCTAGTGGGCAGAAGCCAGCGATGCTGGTAGACATTCTATGATACACAGGATAGTCCTCTTGCTGCAAAGAATTATCTGGCTCAAAAAGCTGGTGACTCAGAGGTGCGGAAGAAATTGTCCCAAATGCTACTAGTACCTATTGCTAAGAATCACTGCTGTACACTGAATCACTCCCCGCAGATCACCCCAGGAGACTATGAGTATCTCTACAGCAAGGATTTTTAAATGTTCACATGATGGCTTGTACATTCCATCTTTCCTGGCACCTGTTAGGTGTCCAGTGCATTTAGGACAAATGGAAGGATGGACTTCAGGAGAAAAACAAAGTTTATTTATTTTAAGGCTCATTTGTGTGTGTGTGGGGGGGGGCAACTTCAATACAGAAATCTGAACACCTATATAAAATGAATAGGAAACATGCATGTGGAGTCCACTCAAGATCATATTTCCACCTTCTCAACATCTTGTGTTTATAGGTGCACAAAGTCTGAGGTTACATTAATAAGCCAGGTGCCCAAGGCCACAAGGAGACATTTTTCAAATTTTGTCTAACTACTGTGCCACAGAGTAAATTGATGGATTCACCATCCACCTAGGCTATTAACTTAAATTAACCTTAAAAGAAGATATTCTGGAGCCAGAGTTGTGACATAGGGCGTTAGGCTGTAGCCTGTGACACAGTCATCCCATATGCGCACTGGTTGGAGACCCAGCTGCTCCACTTCTGAACCAAATACCTGCTGGTGTGTCTGGGAGACCAGCAGAAAATGGCCAAAGTTCCTGAACCCACGTGGGAGACCCAGAAGAAGCTCCTGGCTCCTAGCTTTGGCCTGGCCCAGCCTCGGCCAGTGCGGCCATTCGGGGAATCAACCAGCAGATGGAAGATCTCTCTCTGACTCTGTCTCTCCCTCTCGCTCTGTGTAACTCTGCCTTTCAAATAAGTAACAATAAAACCTTTTTTTAAAAAAAAAGAAAGATATTCTGTAGAAAGTTCCCCTGGTTTCTTCTCCTTCCTTATTTGTTGAAGTAAATAATGTAAGAGTAAACAGTACTACATGTCCCCTATTGCTGCTGGAAGTTAGATCTAAACCCATTATTGTCTATCTTCAGTTAGTGGAATCAGAAATCCCACTTCCCAGAAACTGAAACAAGGCGAACCCCTCCACAGCACGAATAAGCCAGTCTCCACCAGCTCAAGTAACTCAGCCAAGATGGGCCCTGCCTTAGAATGGCCCACGCATGCTTTCTCCGGGAAGGAGATGCGTATTCAGTGGAAACTGGGCTTCAAATCTGGGATTTTGATCTTTTCCAGGACTTCGCACCGGCGTGTGATCCTCTGTGGCCACGGTGGGCGGGAACCGAGAGCAGCTCGCAGTCCGGCCAGTGGTCGGGACGGGGAACCCCCGGCGCTCTGCAGCGCCCCGCGCGGCCAAGCGGTGCTGTGCAGCAAGCACTTGACAGTTTCAATTTACGATGGGTTTGATCAGGCATGACCCCATCGTAAGTCGAGGCACAGCAGTACACAAAAACATCAGACATGAGGAAAGATATAGATCATGCTTTCAGTATTTTTAAAGCAACCGGAATTGTAGCAAGATTTTTACATCATCCCAGAAGTCTTCAACAATGTATTAACCTGTGTTGTATACAACTATTAGATTTTTTTTTTCTGTGAAAAAAGAAAAACACTTCTGCTGTGGAGCACGATGCTGTTCCTTTGATTTGTCACTTGGTATAAAATGTAGTAAGAGGTCAAAATGGAGGAGGCTAATTTGCAAGTGTAATAGAGTGAACTGTTCCTAAAGATCTCTTGTACTGAACTTCAGCCCCTGGAGGTTAACACACTCAGACATTGCATGCACAGACACACACACAGGCACACACACACTCAAAAATAGGCAATCAAACAAGCTTTTCTACCTCCTCCCTCACCCCTGCCTTGGACAACGCACACTAGTATAAAAAACAGCTCTGACAATTTCTGCATTATGTTGTTCAACTCAAGGTTTCCCAAAAGTAATTGATCATAAAGTAAAAAAAGAAAGTAGTAAATAAAAACAAAGTCGATTAAATGAGGATCTGCCCACGTATTCAGGAGTAAGTAGAAGGGATTGGAAGCAGGACTAGCGGCTTGGGACATCGGCTCACCTGTGCCATGTTTCATCACCATCTGGAAGCTGGGAATGGAAGCAGAAGGCAGAGGTCTGTGTGCCTTTCTCACTGTATGTGCGAACCTGACACACATTTGTCACAGAGACAGACTCCGCATGCACAGACATGCACGCTGGTGACACATTTACGCATATGGGAGAAAAACGTGAGAAAGAGGACCAAGTGGGGGAAATGTTACGATCGTAATCACAGAACATCATTTACTAGCCACTTGCTCTGTGTAGGCCTCGCTGACATCTGGGGTAAGCCAGGGTTAGGGAGAAAGTCTACCCCACAAAGTCCGGGAGAAGCCACCGTCTTGAGAGCCAGTGAACAACATATGCCAGGAGCAGCAGAATCCTCAAGAAGTTCCAAATGTCACGGTCAAATACTATGACAGAACCACGACTGCCATCTCAACTCTCCCCAGCACTAACACTCCTGGGTCCCCCAGGAGGCAAATAAGCATAGGAGATTCATGGAGAAAGGAGACACTGTGCTGTCAACGTGCATGCCTTTGGTTGGTCACGCTTTTGCATCATTCATGACTTTCTGATAAACCCCTAAATTCTTGATCACAGAAGGGAAGCCAAAATTCCCTGAAGACCTTCTTTTGGAACTAGCAAGTTGACTGAATAACTGCAGATCTATCCTAATTACTACAGGTGCCTCATCTATTGTCTACTCTTAGAGCACACACACATATAATACCTATATACTTATATATGCATGCACAATGATAAAGAATAAAATAAATTTCCTTTAAAAGCAGGATTAAGAAACATCAAAATACACAGACAAGGAAAATAAAACAGAGCTCAAACATGTTAGCCAGAACCCTCCTCATCCTGACAAGCTAGGCCATGAATTTGTCTTTTGATTTCCTGTTCTTCAAACACTTTCATGCAAATGTCATTTAATTTTTGGTAATCATCGCCCAGCAGACAGTTCAAGGTTATATTTTCTGGCAGAAGCCTCAAACCAGATATTCTGGATTGTTAAAAGCAGATCCACAGAGTGTGCAAGAGGGTGAACACTGTGATGAAGCATCTTCTGGGGAGTTGCATGTTGGGAGGTCTGACCGTCATGATGGGAAGGCTGCAGCATGACTTCCTGGACCAGCAGTCAAGGTTCCTGGGTTCTAATTCCAGGCTCCCCGGAATTGCTACTTGGAAGAGATACTTAAGCTCACAGCAGAGCTCCGTTTCTCACTCAATAAAAATAGTACCGCACAAGAAGAGCTGCCAGTACAGAAAGTCTCCGAAGTCCCCAGAAATTAGGACAGGAGAGACCAGAGAACATTAGCATTGAACGTGGATCACTATTCCAGCTGTCAGTTGGCCAGATTCCTGAGAGGAGGCTATGGAAATGCATTACTTGTGACTCAGTGATTTGGAGCCTGCCCGCCACTTGCTTAAGTGACATAATTGACTAACAAGTTTGGGAACTTAAAGGGCAGAGTGAGCATCCTCCTGCAGAAACTCACCGGCCTAATACATTCAGCATTTGACACAAGGGAATCCTGGGTGAATCCCGCTGGAACTACACTAATACACACAGGCTGCAGAAACCACAAAACAGCTCCCTCCTCGGGGATAAAACAACTTTTATTTCATTTGGGGTCATCTGAGAAATTCTAATGGGCTGTACATTTCATCACAATGGATGATTATTTATTGTAACACATGCACATCCTCTCATGGGTCACTGGGCTGCACGCTGAACTGTCAGACGCCTAGCAGGACCAGGCACACAGTAGGTGCACAGACATATGAAGGCTGAAAGAGGAGTGAGAAGCAAAGAGGCAGCAACTTTAAATAAAGCAAGGGGTTAACTTGCCATGCATTGCTCAACCAGCTCTGACACCAGAACAAGCCCTTCTAGCAAAACAGTCAGCTGCGATCTGGACATATGATGCAATCCAGGCAGCAAACATTCACGTTGGACAAAACCAAGTCAGAAGATGACACTTAATACCCTCACAGAAGGGAAAGAGGAGCACCGGCCCTCCCCACACCACCTTCCATCCATTCCTCCAAGCGTTTGATCTGTGCTCCAGCGCTCAGCTCTTTTAACTGGGCCCTGGGGAGTCAAGGATGGACAAACCCACACACAGCCCCGCACCACACCATAGAGGTGGGAGCAGAAATTGAAACTGACTGCTCTGCAGGAGGAGAAGGGCCACACAGACAGAAGCACCAAGCATCAGGGCGGCTCATTCTGAGAGGTGTATGGTCATCAAGCCATCTTCAAGCGCTGGGATGCCCTGTCTTCTCAGATCACTCTGAGACACTGGATATTCGAAAAGTTAGCTTAAAAAGGAATGGTTGCCCATTCATTCCTCTGAGCTTTGTTTCTGCACTGGGGACTATGGCCAGCACCTCCACCACTGAACCATCCCAGGTCGGGCCCCCAGAGCCTAACTTGCATGCTGGGTTCCCTTTTACCGTTATGCCTTCTGGACACGTTTTCCTCTCGAAGACTGGTGAAAGACATGACCATACAAATGGCTTTATCGCACTTTCTGTAGAAGTAAAGCTCATGTGTCGTCTATGGTACCTGAGTGTATACTAGTTATGGGTGCCATGGTAAGTACTCTGTTGTAATCTGCTCTGTCTTTGCAACTCTCATCTCCAGTCTCTCCTCTTTTTTTCTGTTAACTTGCCTACCAAGAAGCTCAGAGCCAAATTAAATATTCTAAAGCAGCAAACACTTAGGATTTTAGATCATCTTCCAGCTTCTGCAAGACTTTGTTCTTTCTCCTCTTATTTTGTGAGATTCTTATTATGCATTTACTCAGACACATTTCTGAAAGTTGATACTCAATAAATAAAAACAAATGATCATAATCATCACAGTCATTTCCTTTATTCCCAATTGGCAAGAATTTCCATTAATAATTAATTTGAAGATGACCCCTTGAGTATCAAGTTCTGGCCACTTGAAAACTCAGATAATGCAGTATTTCCCACAACCTCCTGGTTCAGAATATTTTTATGAAAATGTGAAAGCGACAAGGGGAAAAGTTGGCTGATATAACTACAGCATATAGTAATTACCAGGCTATCTCCAGATCTATCGCCAAGCGCTACTTCTCTTCTGCAGAGTCCTGACTGTCCCATTGTGCCCCTTCCCCATCAGCCACTTCTGCAGGTCAAACCATGCCACCACACACTCACGGTCCCTGTAGGGCTGCCAAGGCCAGAGACACTGCTAGGGCCTGCTGAGAGTGGGAAGACACTGCTATCACCCAGTGATGCTTGGTCCCTGGAATCACTCTTAGCCTTGACAGTGCCTCTGGAACTATGATTCTGCTGAAATTCAGGGAGCTGAAGGTTGGTGCCGTCAGAGACTCTAGGTAACAAGCCAGGCAAACTCTGCTCCTGAGGATTGCTGAGTGCTGAAGACAAGAGCTCTCAGGAGAAACTCACAGAAATGACTCTGCATTGTCACGGCACAGAATGGAGGGCCAGCTTTTGTCTCAAAGAAAAAGAGAGAAAAATAAGCAAAGAGTGAACTCTATACACATACAGCACAGATCTTGGCTGCCCAGTTGGCACCCACTTGGGATGCTTCGTCAGACATTTGGGGGAACACAATGATACTTGGGTGCAACAATTAATTTATTCAACAAAGATTTACCCAGCACCTACTCTGGACCAACTTCTATTCTACATGCTGGAAAATCAAGCATGAGACACCATGACCTCTATTCTCCTGGGCTCCATATTCTAGGGAAGACAGACAGGTAATCAACAAGTATCAATGGAAACGAACAATTCAGATCCCAAATAAGACCCAAGCAGGAAAAAGAAGGAAGCAACCAAACAGCTGAAAGGGAGTGAGCGCCTCCCTTTGCTCAGGGGGTCATGAAAGAACTTTCTAAGAAGGTGACATATTGTCTTACACTAAAATGAGAAAGAGCGAAAGAAACCAATCACCTTGACTCTGATTTCCATCAAAAGGATGAGCTTACTATAAAAAGAAACATGCAACCCATCCCTAGTTCCACACACCCCATGCTGCAAAGGATTGCAAAAATCCCAGAAAGGAAATGGAACCCACAGCCTTCTCTCATCTTAAGGAGGTTTTAGAAAATCATCCTCACTCAAATAGACCGAACTAAAAGGAACGTCTTAACCCATCACCAAATTAGAGCAGAATTCACTACAAAGCAGTTAAAGGGGAAAATGAAATATTTATTTCTCTTTGTAGCCTAAGTTTATGCAAGAATGTTCCAATGTCATTGGGATTATGGGTTTGCATTGTAATGCCAACAGAAATTGCTTCCTTAAAAAAATCAAAAGCAGTTCTGTAGTTATATTCATCTACTTTGGCTCCCAATGAAACAAGGACAAATTGTATTTACTAGCAGATGGTTCCACTTCCAATATATAGTAAGCCCTTGAAATTAAATGAAAATAAGACCCTGACAGTATCTGTTTAACACGCACAAATAATAAATGGGGGTTTGTTCACCAATGCCTTCACAGAGAATACCCCACACACATCCATTAGTACTGATTTTCTGTTAGAGTCCATCAAAACGGCACAAAAACATGCACTGTTCAAAATACTTTGCACTGAACCACCTTTCTCATGAATGCTTTCTAGCGTCTGACTTCTTTCAAAATTAGAAATAATTAAGCAGCAGTGAACTGGGGAGCAAATCAGTCACCATGAATACTCAGAATGAATCACAGAACATTTTGACCGAAATGCGATTTTTATCCTTTTGCAGTGCAATGCATGCAACATACTGTTACAGAGTACATAAGCATACTCAACTAGGGCCAAATCATGAATGAAAATATGGCCCAACAGGTGTACGCGACCTAATAATACATTATAAAAACTGCTGTTCTCTGATACCAACACACTGCAAGGTATGCCTCACTTCTTCAACTACAGAACAGGTCTTTAAAAAGTGGATCTCACGCCTACCTCAGACCAAAGACCTGCTAAGCAGAATTGATTTCCAATGTGTTTACTGATGGATCTAAACATGTGTGGAGAGGGCAGAATGGCAGTCTGAACTCTTCAGGTAACCGCTCTCCCCCTCCTCCGACTCACTTTACCAGTTGTTATGCTTCTAGACTCTTCTTTTAAACATCTCGCGTTTGGGGGGAAATCGCATGCTTTTTTAACCTTTCATTAATAATAACAACAACCACCCTTCGCGTTTCCTCCTCCGTGGAACAAATCAGAAGGCTTAAAATTAGCACTAAGAATAATCTCACAATGGTCATTGGGAAGTCCTCCAACAAAAATGACAGCGGCAGCTCGCGAGGACGAAACGCAAGCTCCCCCGTGGCGAGCCCGTCCCCGAGGGCTGGGGGGGCGCACACTCGGCACGACCACCTCGAGGCCACCCGGAGGAAGAGGCGCCCGCTCCGGGTGGCTGCCCAAGCCGCCGCCGCTGTGAGAGAGGGGGCGGAGGGAGTGGAGTCGCCAGGCACCGGCGGCAGCGCACGCCAGCCTTCGGGATCATTCTGCTTCCAAACCCCGAATGCCCAGCCAGGAGGGAAGGGTCGGGCGCACGAGGGTAGCTGCAGACCCACAGTCCCTTTAAACTGCCCCCCCCCACACCCCCGAGCCTGCCAATCTTTTCCGAAGCCCCGCGTCCTACAACTTCCTCCTCATGGAAACTTCCACTGCGCTCGGCGCTGAGGATGCCAAACTCCATTTCACAAGGAGCCTGTCAACAACTGGGCTTGGGTCGCAGGCACAGAGCGGCTGCTATCCGAGGGGGCTCCGGCCACCCCGGCCCGCCGCTGCCCACGCCGCGGCTTCCCTGGCCGCCCCCGCCACCGCCAGCTGCCCGACGCGAGCCCGGGGGGCGCCTTTCTCCAGACCCGGGCGCCGCAGCCCCGCGGAGCAGGTAGCGAGGGCGGCTGACACCCCCGCCGCCCGCCCGTGCCCACCCCCGCCGGCCCTCCGGACAGCTGCCGCTGGCGCCCCTCAGCCGCCGCCCCGACCCCGGCCGCCGCCTCCGCGCGCTCCTCTCGCCCAATTACCGGTGCCTTGGAGCCGGTGGGGTCGAGCGCCCCTGCCCGGGGAGGCAGCCTGCGGGCGCTTGCCCGAGCCCGGGAGCAGAAGGTCTCCTCTCCCAGCGCACTCACATTATTCATGCAAAGTTAATCCCCGCCGCGTCACGGCCGCCCGCCCGAGGATGTGCGCCTTCCTTGGCCAAGCCCCGCAGTCTCCACCCTCCTCCGCCCCCTCCTCCCGGCGGCGGGGTCCCGGGCAGCGCCGGCGACGGGGCGTCGCGCGAGTCCTACAAAATGTCAACTCCCCGGGCGACGAGAGGCGGCCGCAGCCAGGGCCGCGCCGGCCCTCCCCGGCCACTCCACTTTTATAGGCGTAGCGAGCGAGTGCGGCCGGGGTGCCCGAGTCTCCGCCTCTCCGAGCCCCCCGCGCGCGCGCCCGGCCCGCCCCGGCCCGCTTCGCGGCGGCGGCGCTGCCTTACTCCGGGCCCGGGGCGGCTGCTCCGCGCCGGATCTGCGAACCGGTGACCTGGATTCCCCTCCCGTCCTCCCGGCTGTCCGGTTCACGCGGCGGCGGCGGCGGCCAAGAGCAGGCAAACCGGGCTCCACCAGGGGCGCAGCGAGGAAATGGCCTCCTGGCCGCGCACCCCGCCGCTGCCGCCGCCGCCGCCGCCGCCCCGGGCCACCGGGCCAGCACCGATGCTCCCCGCCCCCCCACTCCCCTCGCCTTTCCGAGGCCAGAGCTGCCCCATGCTCACCGCGCCTGTTTTGCGCACCCGGACCCCGGGCCCTGCGCCCCCGCCACCCCAGGGTCTGCCGCCTCCGCACCTGCTTTCCCAGGTGCGGCGCCCCCCCCGCACCCCCGCCTCCGGCGTGCCCTCCCAGGGGTAGTGACGTCGCCGTGGGTTGGGTGGCCTCGCGTCCACCCACCCGACTGCGTGCGCGCGGAGGTGCGCATTTGGGCGTCATTCCTCCAGTTGGAGACGAGGAGGGAACGGGGAGCGGGTGGCACGGGCGCGCGGGGGGCGACCTTCCGGGGCGCGGCTGACAGCCCGGCCCGTGCCGCCGCACCGCTGCCTCCCGCGCCCCCGAACCACTTGTGGCGCGCGCGTGTCAGGACAGCGCGGCGCTCTGGCTCCTCCTGGGGCCGCCCGCCCGCCGGCCAGGCCGTCTGGCGGTTCTCTTTCCACCACCACCCGGGGAATGGAAGTTTGGAACGTGTCTGGCCGGCCCGGACAGGGGACGCCCTTGGTCCCTGCTGCGCACACGCTGGGGAGAGGTGTGTGCGGGCCCGGGTCCCTCCGCAGGTTCCTGGCGGGACGGCCCGGGAATTCGGCTCTGCCCTGTCAACGTACGCAGCAAACCCGGAAGACAAAACCGAGTGAGGCTTCTGGGCGAGTTCTGTCCCCGGAGAACGGGGGCCACCCACCTCCAGTCCTGAGGGCCCGAGTGGGCGGGGGGCGGCTTGGGAGGACGCAGGCGGCTCGCGACGTGCACGGCCAGACCCGGAGCCGTACTGCGCACCCAGCTCCTGAAATGGGGGCGGTGGGAAGCTGCGGCGGCGACAGCCCCTTGGGCGGCTGCGCACGTTTGTTTTCTTAGACAATATTGACACAACCCCGACCTCGTAACTCCGTATACACGCTTATTCGTGTGGCACAGTGTCATAGAGCCACGGCGGTGTGTAGCTTCCACCGTCCGGGGAGCGTTCTAGATCTCCCGCCGGGGACACGTGTTGTTTGGGTCCAGCGTCCCCTGAACATCCCAGGGAAAGGGGCCAGAGGCTGCCGCCGACCCTGCAGACCGCAGGGCACAACCACAGCGGTCGAGGACTCTCGCAGCCTCCTGCACGCGCAGGAGCTGGGGAGCAGGCTGCAAACCCCCCAGGTCTCCCGCTACGGGAAGCAGCCTTTCTTATCGGGCTCCCCGGATCCGATGTCCCTTGGGTTCTTCCAGAGATATCCGTGCCTTCTCCAGCGCCCAGAATAAGGCGGCACCCCAGGACTGGCGAGCGCCACGGGTCTCCTAGGCGGGGAAGTTTGCTGGGCTTTGCTCCAAAGCTGCCCCGGGGTGTTTTCGGTTGGTTAGGAGGGAAGCTGTGCAGTCTACACCACTTCTTCCAAAAAGGCGGCCCCCTGGTGGCTAACGGTGGGTGGAAAAGCTGGCGGCTGAGGAGGAAGAGGCCCGGAGCAGGTGGGCCATGACTGTGAACCAGCAGATCTTCCTATCTTGCAAGGACTACGGTGCTTTGTGGTCTTCTGCAAACCTTGAAACGAGGGGGAGAAGTGGTCGCGCAAGGCCTCCTTGGAGACAGGCCCTAAAGTTTGCTGGTTCTCTTCCTGGGTTTAACTTGGAACTTTTTTTTTTTTTCTTTTGCTAAAAAAGCTGTTGCTTCCCTTCGTTGGAAACATAATTGTTCTTTTCATCTCATTTTCCTGAAAACTTCTGGGTCGGTTCAGGCGTTAACGAAATAACCCGGCATTCAAACTATCTATGAGACTGTGGCTGTAAAATATTATTTAGCAATGGGAGCAAGCTTAATGCAGTGTCATTGAAGCAACAGGAACTGCTAGGATTCCATCGGAAATGACCCTCAGATTGGCCTGTTGGTAAAGGGTTAACAACAAAACAGGACACTCATTTTCATAAGCCAGCACCCTGCAGGAGGATGATGCCATGAGGATCTGACTGAAAGCAGAACTTATAATCCAAATTTCAGAGCATGTGGGTCTGTGTCCCAAGGCAGATCCCCAAGAGGGCACGCCATGGCTGTTTTCAGGACCCGTGATCACATTTCACCAGGTTCTATAAATTTCAAGCTGATGACTCAGTTCAAGGAAGCAGTTCATTCAAAGATTCATTCATTCAGCAGCCACTGGTGTAGGAAAATGAACCACAGGATCCAAAGGGCTGAAATCAGTCCATGGTGAGTGTGGCTGGAGGTACAAGCATGGGGTCTGAGCCCTATTTAAATTTTCAGATATTGTATATTATAGGTGATTAATGCATTATTTTTGATTTTTAAAAAACTTTCCGT
Source organism: Sylvilagus floridanus (assembly GCA_949820135.1). NCBI lineage: Eukaryota > Metazoa > Chordata > Mammalia > Lagomorpha > Leporidae > Sylvilagus > Sylvilagus floridanus. The sequence goes on from OX463244.1 coordinate 167,532,365, forward strand.
TACTTGCTGAATTTTTTGGCATGTCCTTCGATTTTGTACCTAGGTCAGCTAAGCCTAGATCATGCCCTGCTGTGCCCTCAGTGTTACCAGAGTTTAATCAGAGAAGTAAAATTCAAGTTAGAATTTAGCCTGTGTGAAAGATAATTGGTAGATGGCAAGGGACTTGAAGACAGAGGGAGAGAGATGGAGGTGGGAGAGAAAGAAAAATCAAGGGAGGGTTCCCTGAAAGAGATGTCATTTGAAGCTGTCCATCAAGGGTGGACCAGATTTGTGAAAGAGTGTGTGGACTCTCGGGGTACCATTCTGAGACAGAACTATGGGTATTCTTTCATTCATTAGATGGCTGCATCCCTCTGCAGCTGGCTGTGCGGCCAAATGGCTTTGCCCTGGAGATTCTGATTCTGTCTCTTTATTGTTGGTTCCTAGAACTTAATTTTGCTCTGAGGGCCCCAGGGATTGTGGTCCATAGGAGCTGGATGGGAAGATATGATCTTCACTGCCCTTTAGAAATGACAGACTCTTAGGGAAGATGACAGGTTCAAAGGGAGTTCAAGGGTGAGGGTTCAGTGAGAAAGGTATGAATACAGTCATCTCTCAGTATCAGAAGGGTTTGGTTCCAGGACTCCTTCCCCCAACAGTATCCGTATCTGCAGGTGCTCAAGTCCCTCCTACAAAATGGCTTGGCATTTGCATATAACCCAGGCACATCCTTCCCTATATATCAAGTCATCTTTTCCTGGATTCCGTAGAACACCTAATGTACTGTAAATGCTATGAAAATCATTATTAGACTGTATTTGGGGGGAAATTATGATGAGAAAATTTTCTGTACATGTTCAGTATAGATGCAAGTTTTGTTCCCAGTCTTTTTGTCTAGTGGTTGGTTGACTCTAAGGATGGGAAATCTGTACATCTAGAGGGTCAACAGTGTATACCTCTCCGTGAGAGCTATCAAGGAGGCCAAGATAGGGCTGGAAGAATGAGGGGCTTCCGGGGAGGATTTCCCACATAAGGTGGACATTTTGATAGAAGTCAGTGAGAGGGAAAGGCAGAGCTGGCTGTGTTATTTGCAGGACTGGTACAAAATGAAAATGGAGAGCTCTTTACTGAAGAAGCTGAGGAAAAAAATGGCACCAAAGGTACAAAATGTAAAGCTGTCTCCTTTTCCCATGTTCTGTCTTTGGAATTGTCAGGATTTTTTTTAATTTGTTGTTAAATGTCCTTCTAAGTAAGGGGAAACAAACCTCAAATTTTAGGTCATCTTAGTATTTTGCACTGTCATTTTTCAGTGCAGGCTGGCGCCTCGGCTCAATCTTCCACCTTGTGGCGCCGGCACACCGGGTTCTAGACCCGGTCAGGGCGCCGGATTCTGTCCAGGTCGCTCCTCTTCCAGGCCAGCTCTCTGCTGTGGCCAGTGAGTGCAGTGGAGGATGGCCCAAGTGCTTGGGCCCTGCACCCCATGGGAGACCAGGAGAAGCACCTGGCTCCTGCCATCGGACGAGTGCGGTGCACCAGCCACAGCGCGCCGGCTGCACCGGCCATTGGAGGGTGAACCAACAGCAAAAGGAAGACTTTCCTCTCTGTCTCTCTCTCTCACTGTCCACTCTGCCTGTCAAAAATAAAAAAAAAAAAAATTCAGTGCAAATGTAAGAGCATGTGAAATTAACAAAATTATATTATTTGTATTTTGTAGCTCACATATACATATGTGTTGTGTTCTACCAGAGCAGTGGAAACATGACATGAAACTTCCCTTGTTCATACCTGCCCATTCTACCACCACTCATTGGCTTACTGATGAGTGAGGAGGAATTGCAAGGAAAAGGAATGACATGTAGGTTACCCCATTTTTCCTTTCCTTTCTATGTCATCATTTTCATAGTCAGTGGTTAGTTAACACAGGGAAGTAATGTGAGTAAGAAAGGACATGGTTGCTGCCTTCTTTGTTCAAACAAAGTACCATTTGGAGCAGAAGGCATGTGTTGTAACCTGCTTACTCTGTAGCCCCCATGCGTTTCCTGAAGTCCTGCAGTTTGTGGGTCCAATGGAATTCTGTGCTTGTGAGTGCTGTCTGTGAGTGTAGCAGTGAAAAATTGCTGTGGACATGCATGTGATATGTACATCCCATGTTCAAATACATGTGCCACTGCCCCATCAGACTTCACTTACAAGGTAGAAGTTCAAACATAAAATTATTAGGAATTTCAATCTGATGATAATAGAATATTGAACTCAGTGCCAGTCCCCTAGCCAGGCTCCATGTGCTACTGCACAGCTTTCGTGACCATGAACCTGGCCTTGGGGAACAAACTTGATCCTTTGCTGTAGTAGAAGCCTAGAGTATGTTGAAGTGGAGTAGACATTCTGGCATGATCAGGCCTAGCAACTCATGGCTCCTACCTGTATAACATGGCTAAACAGGATTTGGGTACTGTCCTGAATCCTTCTCATAGTTTTCAAAGAACTCAAAGTATTGTTTTGCACTCCATTCCCTAGATGGGCAAGCTGACACACAGGATGACACAAGAACCTGCTCAGGCTCGGGCCCAGGTGCTGTGGCAGAGGGTATACCCTCAACCATCCCATCATCATCATCACACCACCTGTGTGCACTCAAAGGGATCTCAGGGCAAGTGCATGAGGCTGGAAGAATGGGAGCATGTTCTGGGAGTCGTGAGTCATCTTCACAGCTCCTTGCTGAAGTGACTGCTGTGCCCCAGGCCAGTCAGAAGAGGGCCAGGCAGGCATTTGGTCTAAGAGTAAGATGCTGCTTGGGACACTTGCTTCCCATATAGGAGTGATTTGAGTGCCAATTAAACTCCCCATTCCAGCTCACTGCTAATGTGCACCCTGGGATGATTGAGTGATAGCTCAGGTGGTTGGTCCCTACCACCCACATGGGAGACCTGGATTGAGTATCTGGCTCCTAGATTCCACCTGATTCAGCCCCAGCTGTTGCAGGCTTTTGGGTAATATACAAGCCAATGGAAGCTCTTGCGCTCTCTCGCTCTCTCTCTCTCTCTCTCTCTCTGAAGAAAAGGAGTGATGGGATGAGGAGAGGGGAGAAGAAGGGAGAAAGAAAAGGCCTTTAAAAAAATCATGCATGTAGGTAAGGCTGCCGTCTGTGATGCCAGCATCTCATATGTGAGGTGGTTCAAGTCCTGGCTGCTCTGCTTCCAATCCAGCTCCCTGCTAATGGCCTGGGAAAGCAATAGAAGATGGCCCAGGTACTTGGGCCCCTGCACCTGTGTGGGAGACCCAGAAGAAGCTCATTTTTTTTCTTTAACTAGACACAGATAAAATAATGAGATAGGTATGAGCTCATTAAACATGAATATGAATACAGGTCCTAAACAGAATATTGGGCTAAAAAAAAAAAGCTCAGGGTGATAATATTTAGGTGATGTGTTATTTACATATAGTAAGAGAGACAAATTCTAAGTGTTCGGTTTGATGAATTTTTATATTTGTATATCCCCAGAACAAGACAGAAAATATTCCCAGAATGTAAAACATTTGTACTTTTTCTCTGTCGATTATTACCCCCTTCTGCACGTAACCACTATTTTGAATTCTGTCACCATTGATGGGCTTTCTGAGAGCTTGAACTTTAAATAATTGGAATCATACAACGTGTTCTCTCTTACACCTGGTTGCTTTCACTCAGTGTAATGTTTTTAGATAACTGTACACTATTGTGTGGATCAGAAGTGGTTCTATTTTTAATTTCTGTTTGACATTTCATACATAAATATAACATAATTTGTTTATTCATTTTCCAGTTGATAGACATGTAAGTGGTTTCTAGTTTGAACTAGCTTGAGACTATCACAAACAAAGCAGTTATGAACATGCTTGAACAATGCTTTTTGTGGATATGTGCTCTCAGTTGTCTTGCGTATGTGCTTAGGAGAGGAATTGCTGGTCATAAATCATCTCTGAATGACTCTGCAAGTTCTCTGGGGTGTTAGCACAGTCCTGAGCAGCACAAAGATGATCAATTAGCACCTTCTGACTTTGGTTCATTTTTACAGTGATCACAAACAGAATAGTGAAAGTCTGGTAGAACCTAACTTGAGTCAATATTATACAGTATCACAACATGGAGGTGCTAAAAATAATCAGAATTGAAAACCAGTATTGCCTATATACCAGTTATCTAATTGCTGCTGCAAAACATTTCTTAAGAACTAAGGTACAGACCAAAAGCCTGTGCAAAAATGAAGATACTCATGTATTACAGTGCATCAAGAAAAATGTAATGGGGGAAAGGAACGTAGGAACACCATAGCATTTACCAATGAAGGCTTAACTTCCTCCTGTTTCAGAGATAGTTTTAAGATGACCTCAGTCGTTGCTAACTGGACTGTAATGACCTATGCTCATGATGAGTGCACAAAAAATTCAATACTTCGTTAATTATTTGTCAATCACTGAAGAAATTTCATGAATCAAGACACACACATTTTCCCAACACATGTCAATTAAGTCTACTTCTCTTTTGTTATGTTTATATAAATAAAAATCAAACTGTAATTTTTAAAATTTAGTTAAAATACCCTTTCTGTTTAGGAATGGAATAAAGTGAATCTTATTTATTTTCATGGAGAAGATGAATGTGTTTAGGTCTGATACCACATATTACATGATGATCATGATTATGGATGATTTTGAGATCTTTAAAATTCCTGAATGGGGGCCAATGCTGTGGCGTGGAAGGTTATGCCTCTGCCTGCAGTGCCAGCATCCTATATGGGCAGTCCCAACTGCTCCACTTTGACCCAGCTTCCTGCTAATGTGCCTGGGAAAGCAGCAGAACATGACCCAAGTGCTTGGGTCTCTGCACCTTTGTGGGAGACCAGAAAGAAATTTCTGGCTACTGGCTTTGGCCTGGCCCAGCTTCTGCCATTGCAGCCATTTGGGCAGTGAACCAGCAGCGAAAGATCTCTCTATTTACCTCTCTCCTTTTCTCTCTGTATTACAGCCTTTCAAATAAATAAATCTTGTTTTAAAACAATTCCTGAATGATTCAGATGTGCAGAAACAGTCATAAGTTTGAATTTACTTGTTCTGTCCGCTTAAGTGAGCTCAATTTGAGGGCAACACAGGTCTTAGCAACAGCTCCCATTTTCACTCAGTATTGCTCTCTTAGGATAAAACGCCCCTCATCCTTGGCTTACAAAGCAAGACACAAAATATTCATAGGGAGCGCCTACAAACACAACTGCAGAAACATATTCTGAATGCCTGTAACTGCAACGCTAGGAGAAACAACAAATCCAGAGCTGCTACAAGAAAGCCCCGGGTTTTCAGTTATGCAGGCTGAGAGCAAAGCCATCCCTGCTGGGTAACACAGTAAGGTGCTGAGGAAGGATGTGAGTTGCGGCCTTGTGTCCTTTCTGTTCCTGTGATCTGGGGACATAACTTCTAAGCCTCAGTTTCCTCATCTGGAAAAGAAAAACGGACACAACTATCATACCCATCTCACAGGGAAGTCTGTAATCCTAGATGGCCAATGCTATGCAGAGGCCTGGGCACATACTACTTAGCTTATCAATGTGATCTCTCATTGTTTTGGAAACAAGGAATGTATAGGATTTGAAAACTTAGAAAAATGACAAAAGCCCAACTTTTATCCTGAAAGGGAAAGGGCCTTTTTTTTTATTTTCAAGTTAACTACTCAACAAATACTTACAAATACTCCTAACAGCACACTGCCTGCTACCCAGGCAGGCTATTCTGGGTGCTAAAGGCAGAACAGTAAGCAAGACAGCCAAACTCTTTCCCTCTGTGAGCCTTCAACGTCATTGAGTGGGATGTCAGTTCTCTGAAGGAGGGGCTTGTCTATCTTTGGCAAAGATGAGCCCAAACCTAAATACATGGCTGAATTCAGACTTGCAGAAGCGATGTCTTCTGGAGACAGATTCCTTTTGCTGATAAACAAGGACTAACTTCTAGCAGTGGCCTTTTGGAGGAAATGACTCAATTCTTAGGGCTTTTAGTGAGTAGTTTCCCTGTGACATAAGCTAACTGCTGCTAAATTCTTAAGTCTCTCTAACATGAAGCATCTAGAATGCTGGTAACTTTTTTTTTTCCTCCAACACAGGACAAAATAGAATCATCCGGAAATCTCCAAGTATTGAATTTGTAGCTAATGTGGTCTGAATCAAGCTCATAGTTACTCGAGTGCCCTTGGCCTAGTCGTTTCTTTCCTGGTTGTCCCATGCTTATACATAAACACAAGGGATCACTCTAAGTGAACCCCTCCCAGCTCTTGTATTCTAAGAGTCCATACAATTGTATTTCCATTCAACAATCAGAGAAAGGTCTTTATTTTGAAGAGTGCTCTCTATACTTTCTAATATCTTTGTATTCATTGACTAATTGAAGGAACTTAAGAATTTAATGATTTCAAAGCAAGATCTGGTGCCTTGAATGGGGTAAAAATGATATGGACTTAAGTTCCATTCACAATGGAAGGCTCTCAGGGGAAGACATGAAATGCTTTTCTTTTTTTTACTGATGATTTGTAGGCATTTTTTCCCATTAGATGCATATATCTAGTAGCTGGAAGCTTTTATTTGCTTGTTTGGGTGAACTGCAGATTGCATTTCCCATCACTATTGCTTTTAATTAGTTGATGGTGGGAGAAGCTAAGAAGCTGTACATTCAGATCATGAAATGTTCTTTTCTGGTATTCCTTTCAATGATTGCCGCTCCGTCTTCCACTCATTCATGACATTTACAAAATGACAGTGAAGTGCGGGACTCTGCATGAGAGCATTCAAGATTTCTAAGTGGAGAACATTTCATCTAGGTTCAGATTTTCAGCCTCTTTATCTCTGGCCGTAAAAAGTGTTATTGATTCAAACTGTTGGGTTGATTGACTGGAGAGTATCCCTACCAGGAAGTGTCTCATTCCCATCAAGTGTGTGCCTACTCCTTCCTTCTTCCTCCAGGCTTCAGTGCAGTGTTTGAAAGGAGGCTTTGTGGCTACTGAGGTTAGAGGAAACACTAGCAGCAAGAAAGTTGAGTCATTGACATTGTTGCCTTTAGTTCATTTCCCTGAGCCCTATGTTTCTTTTCATCTGCAAAATGGAAAAAAAAATCTTAATTTCTAAGGAGACTATCAAAAATCTCATTTAAAAAATGTTGAGCAATGCCTTGATCAGTAAAGGTTAATTTTCCTATTCTTTTCACAAATGATCTTTCTCAGGAGTGAAGCCACATCATTTCCTGATTCATGGCCAGAATAAAATGCACAAAAATGCCTAAAAGGCAGGCAGTGAGCAGAGACCGTGTCTCCTGAAGGGAGGCAGTGTTGGGATGCTTGTCGGCTGGGTCTCAATCCCCTGTCACTGTTGACAATGTAATTGTTAGAGTCTGCATACTCAGTTTGCCTAACAGAAGAATGGTCATGTGGAGAATGAGAAAGACATAGTTACTAAGTGTTGACTTCTCCGAGTCTTGGTTTGCTCGACTGTAACATGAGTATGTGATTTCTGTCTTTCCGGCTTCATGAAATTAAATTATGAAGAACTAATCAGATAATACAGAAGGAGTAGTACGGAGGCAGTGTGCCCTGACCTGCGAAATCTATAAGAGCCCTGACCAGCTCTTTTGTAAGCCAGAGGCAAGGACTTGGAGCCCGCATTTACTTCTAAGCTCAGAACTGAAACTAGCAGACCTCAACAAGCAACCATGATAGGTGAGCAGCTTCCTCTTCTTGACTTTTGGCCCCTAATTTTAATTCAAACTTCTTGATTCTTCAAGTTCCTGTTTTTCTACTGTTTCTAATGTTCATTTAATCAGAAAAACAATTCAGTCTAAAGCTGAGCCCCAGTGGACCCATAATTCATGTTGTGATGGGTGACAGAGACCATGGCTTGCTATGACAGCAAAGACCCTTAGAAAAATTAATTTTTGCTATACTATCAATGTAGCAAGTTCAATTCTGCCTCAGGGCCTTTGTACATATTGTGATTTCCCTCTAAAACTCTCCTCCTTGATCGTTGCATAGCTGAGATTTCTGATGATCAGAATCCTTTCATCACCATGTCATCCAATAGAGCAGCCTCTGATCACTCTCTAGCCCCTTGGTTCTCTAAATGCAACCTTCCCATCCTTGGGATCGTAAAGTCCCTTTTTGCACCTTAAACAAGTTTAAGGGATGGATGAGTTCCACAAACACTGCCTAACTCACCACTTGTAGCATCCTGAGCAGTCAGATAGGAATGTGCTGTCTGTGATTGTATCAGTTAGGTTTAATTGCTTAATAAGCCACCCAAAAATTAGCAGTATCAAACAGAAATCATGTATTGCATTTAATGGAACTGTGGGCAACCAGGCAGTCCCTTATCTTGGGTTTGGGTAGTCTATGATCACATCTCTTACATGTCTGCTGGTTGGCACACTGGTGTGTCTGGGGCACCTCAGCCAGCATGGATTAGCCTTGCTCTTATTTGTCCTTTATCCTCCAGCAGAGTAGCCAAAGATTATCCACATGGTGGTACCCAACTCCAGAGACCAGCAAGAGAGTAAGCCCCCAAGGCACAAGCACTTTTCCAGTCTCTGCTTATGTCCCATTGCTAAACTTCTATTGGCCAAAGCAAGTCACATGTTCAATCCAGATTTAAGGGCAGGAAAACATAGGCTGTTTCTCTTGAGGGGAGGATCTGCAGTGTCACGCTGCGGGGATATACTTAGAGGCACACACACCAAACTTCTAGCTGGAGAAGTTTAAATGAAAACAATCACAGGTTCCATTCACCCTCCTCTTGGAATTGAGCAAAATCTTCAAGGGGCCCCTTGTGATCTCTGGTGCCTTGATCTGTGCAAGGGACTCATTACACACCAGGAATTTTTTTTTAAGATTTATTTTATTTATTTGCAAGGCAGAATTACAGAGCAAGAGGGAGAGAGAGGAAGAGAGAGGAAGAGAGAGGGAGAGAGAGGGAGGGAGAGGGGGAGAAAGTGAGAGAGAGGGGGAGAGAGAGAGAGAGATCTTCTACCTGTTGATTCATTCCCCAGTTGGCCACAAAGCCAGAAGCCAGAATCTTCTCCCTTGTCTCCCAGGTGGGAACCCAAGCACTTGGGCTTCTTTTGCTGCTTTCCCAGGCACATTAGCAGGGAGCTGGATATAAAGTGGAGCGACCAGAACTAGTGCTCACATGGGATGCCGGCGCTGCAGGCAGTGGCTTAACCCACTACACCACAACTCCTGCACCCACATACCAGGAATTTTAGCCAAAGTGTTCCCACAGTGCTTCAGAGATGGGTCCAGAGCCAAACACAAAGGCTGATGAGTTGTAAATTGGTTTTGGCCAAACTATGACCCACAGTGACAGGCGTGGGCTCACTCCCATTTTATGTACATGCAGAGGGAAAATTAGGCCGAGATCAAATAATAGAGGGTGTTTGTACCTGGAGCAACCATGGCAGGGTGGACTTACCTTATCACAGAGAAGGGAAAGATCCATGCTTCAGGGATCTCAGTAGTGCTGACAGGCAAAGCACCTTGAGTGTGTAGCTTTTATCTCACCCATCCAACATTCCTTGAGGGCAAAGAAAGATCATGGTGGATGAAGTAAATTGAGCTCATCCTTTGTGAAATTTTGAAACAAGTGAGATAGAAAGACATTTAAAAGTATACCCCCCCCCAAAAAAAGAAATAAGTATATTCCAATAGAGAGATAGACTTTGAATGCTCTCATCACAGAGAAATGACCAATATTTGAGGTGGCACCTATGTTAATGACCCTGATCTTATCACTGCATAATGCATGCATGTATCAAAATGCATTGTGCCCCACACATGTTCTTATGGTCTGCTAGTGTGTGTCAATTAAAAATAAATCAAAGAAACAAAATGCTGCCAACCAAGGCATGATGACTTTGAAAACTGATCTTAAGGGAAAAGCAACATAGTTAGAGAAGGGATTTTAAGGGTGGTTTGGTTATACCATTTGGAGAGATTGAAGAAAAGGCCAAGACAGGTGAAGAGGAGTGGGCTTTGGAATGTAAGACATGAAATGACGAAAGAGATTTAACTGTGGAAAAGTGATAAGCACTAGAAATGTGTCACTGATTTTCCGAAGGAAAGCTGTTCAATGTGTCTTAGTGTAAAGAATTTTGGGAGTGCAGTGGTGGATGGCCCAGGTCCTTGGGCCCTGCACCCACATGGGAGACCAGGAGGGGGCACCTGGCTCCTGGCTTCGGATGGGTGCAGCACGCGGGCCGCAATGCGCTGGCCATAGGGGCCACTTAGGGGGTGAACCAACAGAAAAAGGAGGACCTTTCTCTCTGTCTCTCTCTCACTGTCTAACTTTGCCTGTCTAAAAAAAAAAAAAAAGAATTTTGCAATATGGTCTTTTACATACAACAAACACATCCTTACTAATACACCAGGGAACACTTTGATATTTTTGTTCATTTGTTAATAAACTTATTGTTGTGTGTTTGGGGAAAAAGTATAGCCAGGTATATAGATAGCTAGATGAATGCATGGATACAGAAATGGAGCTCGAGAAAGAGAAAGAGAGGCTGTCCAAGCCAGGCTGGTGGGTGAAGGACTTGACCGAGATCGGATGGCCATGGAGACTTTCTAGCAGAGTCGCATTTCAGCCAAGAACTGAGGGCTGAGCAGAAAAGACCACAGGATATACAGCAGAAAGCAAAACCAGGAAAATCAGAAAGGACGAATGAAAGACATAGAAAGAATTAAGTAGCAAAAGAGCACCCGAGAATGTACCCTAAAAAGGAGAGATCTGGGGCAGGTGTTGTGGTTCAGTAGGGTAAGCCATCCCCTGGGACCTCCGCTTTCCTGAGATCATGTCTCATCCTCACTTCAGATCCAGCTTCCTGCTAATGTGCCTTGGAGGCAGCAGATGATGGCCCAAGTACCTGAGCCCCTGCCACCTCCATGGGAGCCCTGGATGGAGCTGCTGGTTCCTGGCTTCAGCCAGGCCCAGCTCAGGCTGTTGAAGGCATCTGGGGAGTGAACCAGCATATGGGAGCTCCCTGTTTATCCATCAGCCTGTCTCTCTGTCACTCTGCCTTTCAAGAAAATAAACAAGCAAATACTTTTTAAAGAGGAGAACTAACACTCATTGTGAAGAATATAAAACTCTTTACCCTGAAGTCTCACCAGTGTTTCCCAGATTTTTTTTGCATTTTATTATATTGCTGGATTTGAGCAAAAACTAGTTTAGAAGAACATCTGCTTTAAATTATCATCCTGTTTGAAAGACTGTGCTCTACAAGCAGAACAAAAAACACAAGGATAAAATAAACTTCACAAGTTAAAGACCACACTTAACCCTCACTTAGGAAAGGGAAGAAGAAATTTCATGGTGTCTGGGCCTGCTCTTTGCTGATTTTACAGTATATTAAAATTAAAAATAGCTGAACTATCTTGTGGGAACTAGTAAACAATGGCCAGGATTCACTGTGAGGGCTCATGGAAGTGTGTTCCCTATCGCTCTTCAGACACGCAGGAACCTGTATCTCCTCATTTCCTAGCCTGAGCTCCTCCTTTAGGGCTGCCATAGACTCACCCTTTGAAAAGGACCATGACTCAGGATGCAAAGTGCACACTGCCTCAATTGTTGTCATTGGTATTTGCACCCAGCGCAAGCTTGCAGGCCCATGTCTCACAGTCTTAGCACTACAGAAATTCTGCACTGGGCAGGTCCTTGCAGGAGGCTGTGTGTCGCCCGGTAGGAGGCTGGCAACAGGCCTGCTCTCTACCCACTTGGTGCCAGAAGAACACACATGCAACCCTCCCCCCACATCCCTCAGGTTATGACTACCAAAAATGTTGCCAGACTTTGCCAAATGTCCCTGAGGGGACAAGTTAAGCACTTCTGTTCTACCTGACCTTGTCAGAAAATCTGAGTGTTGCTGCTACAGCTTAATGATTTTCTTAGATTAAGAAATGGTTGGGGCTGATGTTGTGGCATGGCTGGTTTAGTTGCTGTCTGTGACACAAGCATCCCATATTAGTGCACAGTTTCTAATATGGAGGAGCCTGGGCTGTTCCACTTCCAGTCCAACTCCCTGGTCATGCATCTGAGAAGCAGCAGAAGGCCCAAGTGCTTGGGTCCCTGCCACCCATGTGGGAGACCCAGTGGAGTTTTAGGCTCCTGGCTTTGGCTTAGACCAGCCCAGCCGTTGTGTCCATTTGGCCGGTGAACCAGCAGACAAAGATCCCTCTTTATCCCTCTTTCTGTTTCTGTTTCTTCCTATCTATCTCTCTGTCTTTCAAATAAACAGATAAATCTTTCTTTTTAAAAAGAACTTGCTGATGGGCATGCTTTAGCATCTTAAAGAAAATAAGAGAAAAATGTGGATTGATTAGCAATATGCTATTTTATCCATTACTACCTTAAATCAACCAAATTAAGTCAGAATTTTAATGTTTTCCTTAGATAGAGGGCAAATAAACATTCTGAAGCCTAATACTCTAAGTAATACACTCATCACAAAATGCCCAATAAGCAAACAAAAATGCACCAAAAAGAAGATGATTTTTACAAACATTGCTACAGAGGAAAAAAATCCATTAACTAATTATGAATCACCTGCAATTCTCTGGTTTGGCAATTAGTTCCCCCAAATGTAGCCAAGGGAACTAATTGCATTAGAAATACACAGGGGCCGACAGTGTAGTGTGCTGGGTAAATCCTTCCAATACAGTGCCGGCATCCCCTCTGGGTGCTGGTTCAAGTCCCAGCTGCTCCACCTATGATCCAGCTCTCTGCTAATGTGCCTGGGGAAGTGGCAGAAGATGGCCCAAGTGCTTGGGACTCTGCACTCTTGAAGGAGATCCAGAAGAAGCTCCTGGCTCCTGGCTTTGGATCAGCCCAGCTCCAGCCATTACGACCATTTGAGGAGTGAACCAGCAGATGGAAGATCTTTCTCTCTGTCTCTCCATCTCTCTTTTTAAAAAAGAAATATTGTGTCATAAAACAATTCATCTTTTTAAAATACATCAGCAGCAAACTAATCTAATCATGTTGAATGGATCCTAAAAAGGTTAATTTTTCCCAGGCCGTTGATGAGACAAAGTAATGTGCATTAACTGCTACTGCCAACATCATAAAATCACAAGAGCCAAAAGGACCCGGTTTACCCAGTGGAGATTAGCTGTCCAGCGATGATAAATTAGCAGGGAGTTGTTAATGTGCCTGCCTGACCCATGACTAGTTAGCAAAATGTTTACTTCCGAAATAAAAGCTTCAGTCAGGGGAAAATTCACAGGTCATTAGGAAAGATGAATGGAAGGGCTGTCTGACCACAGCCCATCCTTGACTGAAAACATTCACCGACTATGGGACAGAAGTGGAAATCGGAGTGACCATCACATTAAAGTGACATTTTCTTAAGTGGGGCCTTACTAACATGTTGCCACCCAGGGGAAGAAGATGTGGAACAACGTGGGGAAGTAAAATGAGATTTGCTCTAGTTTTCTCTGAATTCCTTTGTATTTAAAACATTTCCTCATCCACCTTCAACTGTTATACCCCGGAGCAATAAGAAATGAGAAATTAGCACTTACAAGGACTTCAAAAAATTGGTGGAATTTGCAAAACATTTTGAAATCCACACATATAAGGGGTCTTCAAAGAACTTATGAAAATGTGGGGCCGGTAGCTGGCGCCGCGGCTCACTAGGCTAATCCTCCGCCTGCAGTGCCGGCACACCGGGTTCTAGTCCCGGTCGGGGCACCGGATTCTGTCCCGGTTGCCCCTCTTCCAGGCCAGCTCTCTGCCGTGGCCTCGGAGGGCAGTGGAGGATGGAACAAGTGCTTGGGCCCTGCATCCCATGGGAGACCAGGAAAAGCACCTGGCTCCTGCCTTCAGATCAGTGCGGTGCGCCGGCCGCGGTGCGCCGGCCATTGGAGGGTGAACCAACGGCAAAGGAAGACCTTTCTGTCTCTCTCTCTCACTGTCCACTCTGCCTATCAAAAATTAAAAAAAAAAAAAAAGAAAGAAAGAAAATGTGGGGCCAGCGCTGTGGTGCAGCTGGTTAACACCCTGGCCTGAAGCACCAGCATCCCATACGGGCACCGATTAAGACCCAGCTGCTCTCTGCTCTGGCCTAGGAAAGCAGTAGAAGATGGCCCAAGTCCTTGGGCCCTTGCACCCACATGGGAGACCTGGAAGAGGCTCCTGGCTCCTGGCTTCAGATTGGCGCAACTCTGTCCATTGCGGCCATTTGGGGAGTGAACCATCGGATGGAAGACCTCTCTCTCTTTGCCTCTCCTCTTTCTGTGTAATTCTGACTTTCAAATAAATAAATAAATCTTTTAAAAAAGAATTTATGAAAATGAGTATTTATGAAAAAACTATGCCTGCATTTGAAATCCTTACAAGGATACAAGGCAATTGGCTTAGCATTAAGTTTGCAACCTTAGTTAATGAACAACAAATATATCCAAACAGAACATCCAGCAGTACTATTTTATACATTTGTAGCAACCTTTTGTAAATTGCCTTTTAGTGAAACACAATTTGTCTGAGATCTGAATAGGTGGTTGAGTCTCACCATAATACACAACTGCTCTAGAGACCAAAGATTCAACAGTTTCATTCTTCTGGAACATAAACATAAGAAATGAGAAAGCACTTTCTAAATAGCCAAACCCCACAGGCAGTCTCTTGTAGTCCTCCACCCGTCTGCTGAGTCAGACATTCATACTCTTTGTCAAGTTAGTTTCTCTGGTTCTACACACCTTAGCAATGTTGAAACAGCAACCTACACACAGCTTGGGAGATGAAGACCTGTGACAGGGTAAACCCTAGGAGGGCAGAGGAGTATTGTTGAGAATTGAGTTAATTTGTTATCCTCCGGGCAGCATGGACTAGAATGCTTAAAGCCATCACCTACATGTGCTGGCTATTATGCCAGGGGTGTTATCAGGCAGCTCTCTGAGGATCAGAGTTCCAGGAACGAAGATTCTAAATGGACAGGAACTTCCCCTCCTGGCTTCAGGCATTTTCTTTGTGCTGCCTGTCAAGAGGACTGAGCCCATGTTTTCACACTCATGTGGAATGGTAATATGCTATATTCTGGTTCGTTCAGTAAGTGAGAAAGAATAAGGACTGAGGACAGGACTTCCTAGCTTACTTAAGAAACATATACCCAAGATGGCAGTCATCCATTAATCAATTCATCAATCAATCAATTCACCTATTAATTAAATGTACTTATGTACGATGTGCTTTATGCTTGCATAATTTCTCCCACTGGACAATTCAGCAATCAGAACAATAAAGGACACAAAGTCAGCCTTCCATATCCAGGCTGGCTCAGAAATTTTAATCACCATCTTTTTAAAGGGATCTAGACTTTTACCAACCCATTTTCGCAATTTTGTTCAGATTAATTTTAAGTCAAAAGACTACACTTTTTTTAAATCACTTATGAAATTAAGAACTACTTGATGACTTCAGTGAGATAGAAAAGTTCAATCACATTTAAGGTCCCCTTCTAGGAGAGAGAATTTTAAAAATGATTCATTTTGGAAAACCTTAATCAAAAAATGGATAAAAATGAGAAAGTGTCTAATGGGAGATCAGTTTTGCTTTTGTGGAAAATCATTTCCAGGGATCCCTCTTGTCAGATATAGGAGCAATTCTGTGGAGTGGTTCTACAAATGGGGTCCCCATGCGTCATGGCATTACCTGAGAATCCACAGAAAGGTAGGGTATGAGCTCCACCCAAGAACTACACCAGAATCAATACGCAATCTGTGTCCTAAGAAGCTGTCCAGCTGATTCTGCTGTACCCTGGAGTTTGAGCATCATTGATACAGAAGTTAAAGTAGAATTTCCAGTGTGATATTCAGCCTTCTAGCACTCCAGACTTGCTAATGGTGATGAATAATTTTAACAGATAGCCTTATCTGAACGTTTAATTATGTACTTAAGTGTTGTGCTAAAAACCCATAGGCACTCTGTCATTTAATTGTCATTAGGATCCAGCAAGGCACTGTGGTTATCCCCTTCTTCTAGATGAGATAATGAAGTTGAGGAAGATTAAGCAACTTGCCCAAGGTTGGCCATTAAGTTTCAGATATGGGCTAACTGCCCAGGTCTAGTTGACACACACACACACACATACACACACACACACTTTCACAATCTAGTTTCTTCACAAACATGTCATGCTGCCTTCCAGAATCAAGAAAATAGTAATCTTTTAACTTAAACTCTCTTGTACCCATGTGGGAGGCCAGGAAGAAGCTCCTGGCTTCGGTCTGGTCCAGCCCTTGTCTTTGTGGCCATTTGGGGAGTGAACCAATAGATGGAAGATCTCTCTCTCTCTCTCTCTCTCTCTCTCTCTCTCTCTAACTCTGCCTTTCTGGCTAGCAGTGCAGAGTCTCAGGCCCCCTCCCAGACCTGATGGATCAGGATCTCCATCCTTAGATGATCCTCCAGTGGCTCAGTGCACACTGAAATTGGAGAAGTACTGGCTTATCTAGATCTAGCCCCTCATTTTAGCCTGGGGGAAGCCAGATCCAAGAAAATTAAATGACACAATCAAGGTTACAAATCTAGCTAAACTGGGACTGATCTCCAGTTGAACGTGCTTTTTTCTGCATCTGTTCAGGCTTGAACTTTATGCTATCTAAGCAATGCTGCTGCTATTGCTGCTAGCTACAATTGCTGATTTTTCCTGTGTTCTGGAAAACAGAGTGATAATCACTGTACACTGACTATCTCGTTTACTGCTTCACCACATTATGTGAATTCTGTACTATTACTGTATCCACTTTTTTCCTTTCTGATAGAGAATCCGAAGCCCAGAGAGGTTGAAGGACTTGGCTGCAAATCATGTAACTTTCAAGTGGAAACCAGGGATCAGAAATCATGGAGCCTATCTGAAATCAGTAACTACTGGCCTGCATGTGTAGCTTTAAACATTCCTATGACTCTGAAGGCTCCTGTCTGTCAGTCTGTCTGTCCCAATATTCACCTGCCCATCCATCCCTCTCTCTTCACTCTATTTTCATTTATTTGTCTGGTTATCAGGAGAGTAAAGAGTGTATAAGCTGCAGCCATTGTGTTTGAAATCTCTATTTTTTATTTTTATTTTTTCATTTTATTTGAAAGGCAGAGAAACAAAGAGAGAGAGAGAGAGAGAGAGAGAGAGAGAGAGAGAATCTTGAGATCTTCTATCATCTGGTTTACTCCCCACATGCCTGCCACAACTAAGGCTAGGCCCAGGACTCCATCCAAGTCTCCCACATGGGTGGCAGGGACCCAAGTACTTGAGTCACCATTTGCTGACTCCCAAGATGTGCATTAGCAGTTAGAAGTGAAAGAACCAAAACTCAAACTAGACAGTCTGCTGCCCCTCTCTATTTTAGTAATAGCAGTTCTTTCCTATGGCTGCTTGCAAGGGAAAGCAACAGGTCCTGTAACATCCAGCCCAGCCTCTCACCCTTATGGTTTAGTTGTTCAATCAGGTCTTCCTTCTTAACCCCTCTCCTGGTCTGACCATCACTTAGGACTTGGAGGTTGTGAAGTTCACCGTTGTGTAAGGACTGGAGGGCTGTTGAACTCCTTCCAAGAAGCACTCAGAAGGCAAAGGGAAAAAAAGTGTTTAGAAGCAGTTACGATAGAGCCATACTTTAAGTAAATTAATTACTTGCATGTGCTTTCTTGAAATGAAGCTTATAAGAGGTTATTTCCAGTAAAAACTTTGCCATTCCATTCAACTCATAGATGAAATGCAACCCAACAGCAAATTAGAAAGAGTCTATGTTACATTCTGATATAATTACAAAACTTCTGGTTCTCTGTTGCACCTTTAAAAAAGTGTTTGAATGCTTCAGGTAAAATGATTTTCCTTAATAGCCCCTTACCATTATGCACACATATTTGATAAGCAAAAACAGTATAGGAAAAACCCTGATCTATGGAAATGCTTAAATCTAGAATATAGCTTTTAAAGTTAAATTTGGATTAATTTTTTAAGCATTATGAAAATAGTAGTGCATTGGCACAGAAGTCAACTTTTAAGAGACTGACTGGTAAATATAAGCAGCTGAACTGCATATACTTTTGCTGGGGTCGTTACGGATCTAGGCAGTAAACAGATACTTTGGGAATTGTTGCTATGTGAATCACAAATAATCTTATTGCATGATTCTGCAACATGTCCAAAGGCAAATACTCCATATCTGAAAGAAATCTCTCTCTCTCTTTCACACACACACACACACACACACACACACACACACACACATCATGTCTGATTCTATTAGGCTCCAGCATCCTCAAGGTATAATCCTTGCCTTATTTGAGTTTTAATTTCTCTTATTATGGTAACATGTTTTCTTGCCTTAATAAATGTTTGCTCATCTGAATACTGTACCTTAACTACATATAGCTGGCATTTTTGTTGTGAACTTTATTTAATGGGAAATGGAAAAGATTTGTGGGTTTTGTGAGACTGTAATTTTCAATCTCCTGATTTTGTGATTTTGAAGGGCTGGCCATAATGCTATATGGTTCTCTGATTTTATTTTTTTGGTACAAAAAAAGCAAAATGAATGAATTGTGATTGAGCCTTGGAACCCAGTTGCTTGCATATGTAATAGGGATTCTAAATTACTGCATAAACACAGCTGCAGTTTTTCAGTCTGAAGGCCTTGAGAAGCACGCCGACTGGTGAGTGGGGGTATTTGGAACTCTAAATTTAAGTGCATTATTATGAGCTGCGATAGACAATCATCCCGCCTTATTTAAATCTCTGGGCAACTATAAAACTAGAGTTAGTCAAGTTTCTTATCTATGCCCAAAACTGAACAAGCAAGTTTAGCTCCTATCTTAGAAGTTGAGAGATTGTGCTTTATGCTATGTCATTGGCTGCTGCACTTAGGAAGTTAGCAGAAGGTTAATGGTTTAAGGACAATATACATTTAAATTATCTCATTGTAAAAGTTATTTCAGAAGTCTTACAAATTGATATTGCAGTGCAAATAGCCCCATGCAGGAAAGCAGATCAGAAGACTTACTTTTCTCTGTATTTTTCTGTAAACACACACACACGCACACACAAGCTAAAAGTTCTATGCCTGAATTTTAGCTTGCAAAGCAATGAGAAAACATATTTAAAAATATTTTTCACACTATTTGCCTAATCACTTTTATTTAAGGAGAAACAATAGCTTGAATAGGCCTTGTTTACTAAATTCATTTTTCAGGAAATGTGTTTCATGATTGAAACAGTGCTCTTATAAAATTTGTATATTAAATGCCTTCATTTAGATATACTTAATAATATTTAAGAGCCTTTTTAACTTAAATTAACTAATCATTGATGGAAAACAGATTCCTATTTCATGCCTGCAGGGTTCTGAACTATTCGATTTTAGTAAGTCAAATCAGGAAGGTTGTACATACTAAATGAAAAGACAAATATCGCCTTTTCCTAACACTAATTCACTAGTACTAATTTGGGATTAGAATGAAAGGTATCATTTGGCCATTTTTTTCTAAGGTAAGCTAGATATAGAAGGGTCTATTGACAAAGGTCAAAACCGGGTGACCTGCATTATAAATTACCCACTTTGTGATGTGACCCAGGACATTACAAACTCAAGTCCAATTCTGTTGTGGGTAAACTTCTTCCATCACCAATTCAGGAAATTCAACCTAAACACTACAGTTAACCCAAATAGTGTTGAGCAATAAACACTATCACAACAAACAGGCAAATAAAACCAGAATAGGTAACCTATCTCTTCACCCCTAACTATCTCAAATCATAGAGATTTGGGATGCTGATCATAAAGTCAAATATTTCCTGCTCATTCTACTCACCATTAAAAATGTTTGCCATTGGGAATTCTTTTAAAAATTTTATCTCTTTGAAAGGCAGACAGACAGAAACAGATAGGAAAGATCTTCCACCTGCTGGTTTAGTCCTCTAATCTCCTCAAGAGTCTGGGTTAGAACAGGTGGAAGCCATGAGCTCCATCAAGGTCTCCCATGTCAGTGACAGGGACCCATGTACTTGAGCCATCACCTGCTGTCTCCCGGACCCAACAGGAAACAGAGCCAGGACTCCAACTCAGGTTTGTTTTATTTACTTACTTATTTATTTATTTGAAAGACAGAGTTGCAGAGAGAGAGAGAGAGAGAAAGAGAGAGGAGAGAGATCTTCCTTACAATGCTTCACTCTTCAAATGGCCGAGGCTGGACTGGACTAAAGCTAGGAGCCAGGAGCTTCTTCTGGGTCTCCCATGTGGGTGCAGGGAGACCATCTCCTGATACTTTTCCAGACCATTAGCAGAGAGTTGGATTGGAAGTAGAGCAGCCAGGACTAGAACCGGCACCCATACAGGGTGCCAGCATCACAGGCAGCAGCTTAAAAAGCTACACCGCAATGCCAGCCCCAACCCAAGTCTTTGATGTGACATGCAGGTGTCCCAAGTGGTGTCTTAACCACTGTATCAAATGCCTGCCCCTTAACTTTTTTTTTAGATTTATTTTATTTGAAAGGCAAAGTTACAGAGAGAGGGAGAGAGAGAAATTTCCATCCACTGGCTCACTCCCCAAAATCTCTTAACTATTGTTAACCAATGAAGAGTTTTTAATGTTTTTTTTTTTAAGATTTATTTTTTATTTACTTGAGAGGCAGAATTATAGACAGAGAGAGGAAGAGAGAAAGACAGAGGTCTTTCATCTGCTGATTCACTCCCCAATGGCCCCAATGGCCAGAGCTGGGCAGATCCAAAACCAGGAGCCAGGAGCTTCTTCAGGTCTCCCACATGGGTGCAGGGGACTAAGGACTTAGGTCTACTTTTACTGCTTTCCCAGGCTATTAACAGGGAGCTGGATAGGAAGTAGAATGGCAGGAACTTAAACTGGTGCCCATATGGGATGCTGGCACTGCAGGCGGATGCTTAACCTACTATGCCACAGTGCCAGCCCTCTTTTATGTTTTCTTAACAGAAGCAACATTTCTATCATTTTTCAAGACACATGATTAATTCAAACAGCCATAAAAGACTTAACATTTCCCCACCACATTAATATTTGATTTTCCACAAAACAAATGCATTAACTACATAAAGAGCCAGCAAAGGATTACTTTCTAGTGGTTCCAGTTAATCCAACATTAACAGAGCCAGTACACATAGTATTCTATGTCTTCATCAAGATGTATATTCATGGGTAACACATCAAACATCACCAAACATTTGAGAAAGAACACTTACAAAAGCCCACATTTTAGAATCATACTACTAGACAGTGGGAAGGAATTTTGCTCCTGGAGATCACCTGGCAGGAACCCTCTTGCTGACCAGGAAAATTGAAAATGCCAAGTGGAAAGCAGTGACCTCAAACTGTTCTAAACCTTCACATATGCAACACCTGTGCCTAATTCCAGGTTTCTGGAAACTGGATTATCTCAGGATCATCACCCCTTCTTCTCCAGTGAATGCCTAGCCATCCATCTGTGCAAAATGAACGCTGGGAGGCCACGCTGCCCTGCATCTTCTCTGGGTCAGAGGAATACGTTCTGGACAACAGACATGAACATTAGTGCTGTGTGGTTGCATCTGGGCAGCCCTCTTGGGCACTGTCACTTACTTTTCACGTTTTCTTTTTTCCTGCTGGTTGGATCATTTGAACAAGGAGCAGAGAGAGAGAGAGAGAGAGAAGCCATCTTGGGAGACCTTGGCAAGGGGGTTCACCCTGGAGAAACACCAAGGGGGAAGGATTCCAAATTTCTCAGGGGGGAGTCCTGGATCCTTGACGTCTACACCTTTCAAAGAGAGAAGATAAAAAAAAAAAAAAGAAAAGAAAAAAGGCTATTTCATTGAAGCAATGGTTCTAATTTTTTTTTCCTATCAGTCCTAGTCAGATCCAAGCTAATTCCATTCTGCTGTGACATCTGAGTCCAGCACAGTGACTGACACGTGGGGATTGTTCAATAGATGTCTGCAGCAATTCGAGGCACCCTGGCCCCTTCACCTTTCCCTATATTCAACCCAGTCTGAGTCCTGTCAGTTTTATCCCTTGACATCTCTCAGATCTGTGTACTTGTCCTCACATCCCTCTGCCCATGGGAGCTGCAGCTCTCACCCTGCCCTGCCAAGCCTCTGGATGATCTTGCCATAGCACAGCCTTTTCATCAGAAACTTGCTCTTTGCTCCCTATGGAAGAAAGGACCAACCCTTCAACACAGCTTCTAGGCCTCATTGCACGCCATTCCAACCCTGCTATCTGACTCCACCCCTGGCGAATTCACTTTGAGGAACCCTTCAGGCCGCCCCTCAGCTCCTCCCTGGAAAGAGTTCCCTCTCTTCAGAAAATCTCCCATTGTCTCCATACAGCACCACCTAGGTCCTGATTCCCATGCTCAGCACAGTGTGTTTTTCCCGCTACATTCTGAGCCCTAAGAAGGCAGTCACTGGGAATACTTTGCATTATGTTCCTAGTATCTAGCAGGCTGCCTGGCACACAGCAGTTGTCTAATAAATGCCTGCTGAAGGAGTAAGTGGTATTGCAAAAGCCATGTTGAGGATTGGAAATCACTGGGATGGCAATGACTGAGTTTTAAAAGAAAAAGAGGAGGAACTGAGACAGTATGCTTCAATGCCACAAAATATATTTTATGTCTTCCTTACAGAATAGCCATTTACTCACTGGATGAATCAAACACTAAGCTACTCTTATTGTAGGATTGAAGGAGCTAATAGTTCAAAATCCACTGCTTCCCCATTGCTGTTCTGAGCCTGGGATTCATTAGATCAGCAGTCCTCCTAGTGATTCAAAGAATTCCTGGGGGTCACCAAGACCATTTCTGGGGTTCATGGGACCCTCTATTTTCCAATCTGGGTGAGGCCAGATCTTCTCCACGTCCTTCAAACCGAACAACGTCCAGTAGCAGACTGAGTGCAGAAACAGCTATGGGCCCCAGCTGGTTCCAGCTCTCTTACCATTAAACTATACAGAAAAAAAAAAATTGCAAAAAAACTAAAATAATGTCATTCTTTTCACTAAATACTTTCTTATTTTGGAATGTATAGTTATATAAAAATGTGTTATTTTATTTATTGTTATTTTAATGTATTTCTTTTCTTTTTTTTTTAACTTTTATTTAGAATATAAATTTCCAAGGTACAACTTGTGGATTACAATGGCTTCCCCACCCATACCTTCCCTCCCCCCCACTACCCTTCCTCCTTACCCACCCCCTCTCCCCTTTCAATGTATTTATTTTCATTGTCATTTGAAAGGCAGAAACTAATGGAAAGAGATCTTCCATTGCCTGTTTTACTCTCCAAATGGCTGCAATGCCAAGGGTTGGGCCAGGCTGAATGACAAGTACAGAACTCGGGGTAAGTTTCCCACATGCGCGTCAGGGATGCATGTGTTTAAGCCGTCACTTGCTGCCTCCCAGGGTGTGCATTAACAGAATGCTGGGTTGGAAGCACAGTAACCAGGACTCAAATCAGGACACACTCCTATATGGCACATGACTGACCGAAGAGGCAACTTGATCACTGCACCAAATGCCCCTCCAATCGTTAGTGTTTTTAAATGAATTACCAAAATTGTCCTAAGTATTTCTCATATTCTATTCTAATGCTAGTGATGGGGACAATCTTTGAGTTCTTCAGTAGGTTGTGAGAGTGTGGAAGGGTCCCAAGAACAAAACGTTTGTGAACTGCCACACTGAAGGTCATTTCTCTCATTGAAGACTTGATTTTCTCTCAGAGTGCAAGCATGTACACCAGCAGTAGAGAGAGCCCAGACCTTGGAGGTCAGTAGATGTGGCCTAGAAAGCTGGTGCTGCTTCTAACTGGCTATCAGAACTTGGGCGAGTTCACCAACTTCAGAGATCTCAGTTTTCTCTCCTTCAGCCTCAGGATAAAAACACTACAGTGGATTATTTTTAGAATAAAATAAAAACACATGAAAGCACTCAACACTTTGTCACACACAACAGATATGAGAATTCTTCAAAAATGCATGGAAAATAGAATTATTTTTTGAAATCTTTGAAATCCACACATACAATGGGTCTTCAAAAAGTTCATGAAAAATGTATGTTATGAAAAACAATGCATTGATTTCAAATTACTTTGTACCAATATGAACTTATCTGTTTATTTTAAGGTTTGTTTGAAAGACAGACAGAGATCCTCCATCTACTGGTTCAATCCTCACATGCACATAACTGCCAGGACTGGTTCAGGCCAAACCAGGAGTCCAGAACTCCTCCTGGGTCCCCCACCCGGGTGGCAGGGATCTGAGTACCTGAGCCATTTGCTGTAGCCTATCAAGACATGCAATACCAGCCGGCGCCGCGGCTCAACAGGCTAATCCCCCGCCTTGCGGCGTCGGCACACTGGGTTCTAGTCCCCGTTGGGGCGCCAGATTCTGTCCCGGTTGCCCCTCTTCCAGGCCAGCTCTCTGCTGTGGCCTGGAAGTGCAGTGGAGGATGGCCCAAGTGCTTGGGCCCTGCACCCCATGGGAGACCAGGAGAAGCACCTGGCTCCTGCCTTCAGATCATTGCATGGGCTGGCCACGGCGGCCATTGGAGGGTGAGCCAACGGCAAAGGAAGACCTTTCTCTCTGTCTCTCTCTCACTGTCCACTCTGCCTGTCAAAAAAAAAAAAAAAGTGCAATACCAAGAAGCTGGATTGGAAGAAAGGGCGGAACTGAAACTCGGGCACTCTGATATGGGTTGTGGGTGACTTAAGCACAGTACCAAACATTTGCCCCTAAACTTATCTTTCAACTGCATTTCCCACAAACTTTCTAAAATACCCCTAGATGCGTTTGGTATCACAAAATACTAAATTCTATCACTAACTATACATTGGTATGAATTTGTTAAGCTTGTTTTCCCCCAAATATGTGTTCAAGGTGGGAGGCGAGTTGCTATGGTGTGTATTCAAAGTGTAACCACTAGCTCTCTGGACACAAGGAAGTCTGCTTTTCAGCATTATCTGAATGCCATGGTGTAAATAAACCCCCACCTTGGTCAACGTAAATGCCAGTTGGGAAGAGATGGGCTCAAATCAGCTGTTGTGGCCAGGTAAAAGCCAGTGTCTGTTCTGGTGCCTGCCTGAGGACTAGGCAGAGGAGTTGAAGAGTGGGAGTCTGGAGTCCTGAGAGCAAAATGTAAGCTCATTCAATCGTTTGCTTCAAGCATGGCCTTCCACAGAGTTCCAGCTTCCATTCTGGGGGAACTGCACCCTTGGGGGGACCCCTGAGAGTACTGCAAAGACGTGTGTGCCCAAACTCTGTCATAGGCTCTTACAGTACACAGTAGAGTGACTAGGGGGATAACTTGCCTGAGAAGCTGGTTAAAATGAGCCTCAATGACATCCGGGCCGGCTTAGGTGTCAGCTGGGAGCAGTCATCCTGTCCCGACTCCCTCGCTCGCCTCCTGAAAGCACTCTGCACAAAAACTCTTCCAACGTGACTCTTGGTCCAGAAAACCTGACCGAGACCCTGCGTGTCAACGTTAGGCAACTCTCGCTGGCATCTGACTTCCCTAATTATTAACCTTGTGACCCGGGGTGAGTTAGGCAATCTCCCCAGGCCTTCGTTTCTTTCTTCGTTAAGTGGGGTTAATGAAGCTAATGATGACACCCACCTTTAGGGTTTGCTCAGGAATGAAAGGAACAGGGTGCAAAAGTCCCCAGCACAGGGCCTGGAGGGCAGTACCCAGGGCCTCCTTTCATCTTTCACCGACTGCCCTTTGGCCTTGGGCACGCTCCTCTCTTTTGTTTCCTTCGCAGGGGACTCCCCGTGCATTTAACACCCAGCTACCTCATCAATATGTTTTCAAGTGGTGAGCTACTTGGCTAATCCGGAGCGCATAAAACATAATGAGCACTAATTATACAACCGAGAGTGGGAATATCCTGAGAGAGGTGTGGCTGAGAGTTCACAGGCCAGGTGGGACCTCCGCTCCAGCCAGGGGCTTTCCCAGGGCTAGCCCACCCAAGCAGGAGTGCGGGGGACTAAAAAGACCTTGGAGGCTGCAGCCTGGCTCTGCCAGAGTCTGGCAAGCTTAGTAGAGGTGGAGGCAAATAAGGGCAGGGGAGAAACCCAACAAGTCCAGGTGCAGGGCGGGTCCCCGTCCAGGGTTCCTTCTTTGAAGGCTGGACTCACCACCAGGCAGTAACTCGTCCAGGTGTTTGTGGATTGTCTCTCCTGCCAACACTTAGCCTGCTCCATCCCGAGCATATAGTGGATCCTTAACAAATTTTTGGCCTTGCTGCGTTGGAAATCTCATAGGTGGATGTTAAGAGGCCAAGATTCGCTGCACTTCCGAAATCTCTCTGGCCCAGCAAAAATTCCGTTCCTAAGCATCCGTCTATGCCTGCCTGTCCACCAAAAGACAGGTACTTACTAGAATGTACACGCTGGCACTTTCTATGAGAACCACAAAACCTAGAAGCTCCTCAACTTCTCATCAAAATAGGACAGATAAGCAAATTGTGGTTTATTCATAAAAAAAGAAATACTATATAGCAATGCGAACCCACTGTCCTCAACCACAGGCCAAACTGTGGCTGAATCTCCCTCCCACGATGTCGAGTGAAAACCAGACATAAAACAGTACATCGTGATCGCATTTATATAAAGTGCAAAAACAGTATTGGTGTTAGAAGTCAGGATAGGAGCTACAGGTGGCTGGGGGCGAGGGGGCTGGAGAGACCTGAGCGAGGCGTTGAAGACGCTGCTGGTCAAGTTCAGTTTCTCAAAACCAACCAAAACATGCTGAGCCCGACCAGCGAGGGCGCCCGGGCGCCGGGCCAGACTTGGGAGCCTTGGGAGGCCAGTGCCCGAGCGCCCCGCGCGGTCCCGGGTCCGGAAGCCCCAACGCCGCCCGCCCCCAGCCCGGGCCCCGGAGCAGGGTCCGCGGGCCCGCGCGAGTCCGAGGCCCCGCACTGGCCGGGACTGCGCCGCCGCCGCGCCCGGGGCTGGGGCTCCGGCCGCGGCGAGGGCGGGGACGGCGCCTGTCCCGGAGTGACCCGGCGGCGGCGGCGGCGGGCCCGGGGGACGGAGAGGGGGCAGTGCGGGCCCCCAGGGTCCGGCGCCCGGCGGGGGCAGAGCGTGCGAGCAGACCTGGGGCCCGGGGCGGGGTGTGGGGGGTCCCCGGAGAGCCCGAGCCGGGGGGATAGGGGAAGACGAGGAGGAAAGACAGCTTCCCTGCCTGCACCACGTACTAAGGAAGGAGGGAATGGGGGCCCCGCGAGCGCAGCCCAGGCTGGAGAGGCCGTGGCGGCCCCTGCAGGCTCTGGGGCGGGGGCGGCGGGAGGGGCACGTCCTGGAGAAGCGCCCGCGCCCGCCACGCGGGAGTGCGCCCGCCACGCGGGAGTGCGCCCGCCACGCGGGAGTGCGCCCGCCACGCGGGAGTGCGCCCGCCACGCGGGAGTGCGCCCGCCACGCGGGAGTGCGCCCGCCACGCGGGAGTGCGCCCGCCCCGGCTCCGGCGACTTGGTGTTCTCGCCGGCGGCCCCCGGCCCCCGGCCCCGGAGCCCCGCCGAGCCCACCGTCAGCCGCGCGGGCTTGCCCGCCTCTGCGCCGGGCCGCCGGGCTCTGCCCTCAGGTACCGTCCGTCCCGCGTCCGCACTCCGGAGGTGGGGCTGAGGCCGGGCCGGGCGGGACGCGGGTGTGCGGCCGCAGCGCAACTCGGGCGTCTTCCCGGACAGTCCTCGTCGCCCCCGCCGCCCAGCGCTCGGATTCAGCACCCCACCCCCGGGTCAGTGGGCCCTGCCCTGCCCCAGGGACTCGGCCCTGCTCGGAGCTGTAACTCTGAAGCCAGTGCCGAACGGCCACGCAGTGTCCCCGTGGTCGCCCAGTTCGAGTTTCCTGAAGTGATGTTGATTTGCATCTTGGGCAGTCAGTGATAACTTCTGAAAACACCCAAGACAGGAAAATGGGCCGGCGCCACAGCTCACTAGGCTAGTCCTCCGCCTTCGGCGCCGGCACCCCGGGTTCTGTCCCGGTTCTCCCTCTTCCAGGCCAGCTCTCTGCTGTGGCCAGGGAGTGCAGTGGAGGATGCCCAAGTGCTTGGGCCCTGCACCCCATGGGAGACCAGGAGAAGCACCTGGCGCCTGGCTTCGGATTGGCGCAGCCAGAGGTTAGGGTTAGGGTTAGGGTTAGGGTTAGGGTTAGGGTTAAGGTCGGCCATAGCGGCCACTTAGGGGGTGAACCAACGGAAGAAAGAAGACCTTTCTCTCTCTCTCTCTCACTGTCTACTCTGTCCAAAAAAAAAAAAAAAAGTGCAGGAGAAAGGACGAGGGGCCCCAGAGAACAGCTCCAGGAGGTTTCCCAGAGCCCCAAATCTCAGCTGGTTTGCAAAGACCAGTGTCCTGGGTGCATTGCTTGCCCTGGTGTGTTGGGGGAGATTTTACGAATACATTTTTTCCGTTTTTACCCATATCCTTTTTTGGTGCTATTTTACTTGGTCGAAGAAACACCTGTATCATATACTCAGAATTTCCCCTTAATTATAAGTTTAAAAAAAAAAAAGAAAAAAGAGGAGGAGGAGGGGGAGAAGGAGGGAGAAGAGGAAAAGAGACCACATGGGAAGTGCGGGACACCTGCGTAGAAGCCATTAGAACACTATAGAAAGAAGGGTGCTGAAGTGACCCTTGGGTGAACTGGGACCTTGCTCTGCTCTTCTGTCAGGTGACCTGATTTTTCTGCCTTTGATTCTTCAGCCAAATGAGTGTGTTATCATAGGTGACCCGGGATCTCAAAGTCAGTTTGGGAGGAGATTTTAAAAAACGGATCCCAGTCAGTTTCCATTGGCTGTAGGGCTCCATGTCCACTCCCCTCCTGTTTTAACCTGAGCAGTAGATGTCTGAACCCCTGTTACCTCGCCCTAAGTCCCTTTGATCCTCTCGTGATGTTCAGAGTGCACTGCTGATGTCTGGCAGGCTCTTAGATCAGCCTGTACGGCTTGCAGATGTAGTGAGGATTACGGAGGAATGGAGGCACGCGTGGCTGCAGGGTTTCTTGGACCTAAGAATCTCACACTTCTCTTTCCATTTTCACTCTCATTACCACACAACTTTTAAAAGTTGGCCTGGGCACAGCAACACTTTCACACATCCCTAACTAAGATCCATGCTAATCTTTCCCACGGGACGCAATTCAATTGAATTGACAGTCTAATAAAATACTGGCGAAGACGCAATCGCAGCTTCCCGGTGGTGTGTAATTAAAATAGCACCATGCAGTTGCTTACGCTTCTGATAATGGCTTCCTCCATATTGTTGCTTATGAAATTCCGGGCTCTGCATTCCTGGATGTTAATAGAATATTTTAAAGCTATTCTTTTTTTTTTTTTTTTTTAACATAGCTCATTGCAATCTTAGTTTGTCATCGTTAGGAATGCACTGAATAATTCTGTTTTCAGATTGGTTTCCTCCGGCAGCTCCTTAAAGCATCCAAAACGGCCTTTTCATCCAACTTTTCGCTTTCTGGTGGTGGCTGAGTGAGGCCTCTCCACCACCTTCAAATCTTGGATATAGATTTGTAGCAGTTTGGGGGCTGCTTGAATTTCCCAAGTATGGCATTTGGAAAATCTTCATTTTTCTAGAAGACTAATGACAGGAAGATTTGCCTAGGGTAATGAAACACAGATTTTACTATTGCTTTTGTTTCCAAACTGTTTTTTACTGACAGATCTGCCCTGCTTTAGCACTGTCCTTGCCAACCCTCTACAGAAATCCTGTGTACTTTGCATCCATCTCACTTAAAGCTGTAGTTACAGCATGTTTGATAACCTTTAGGTTATAAATTAACCTATAGATAAACTTAACTGAACAACTGTACCATTGATAGTTTTTGTTTTATGGCCAAGAAACAAGGACTTTTATGAAGGAGATGGAGAGAAGGAGGCACGTTTCAGGGGAAGGTTGAGTAGTTTGGCCCCACCTGTATTATGAAGCTGTTGGAATTAGTTTTTTCATTCCCATAATGAAATACTTGAGACAGGCTACTTCTGAAGGGAAGAGGCTTATTTCTCGTAGAGTCTTGATTTGGAGATTGAGTCCACGCAGCATGGCAGGCTTTGGCTCTGGTGAGGGGCCCATTGTGGATGATGGATAGTGGAACAAGTGCACGGGAAGGGTTATAGGAAGAGCCAGGAAGCAGAGGGAGAGAGAGGCTGCAGCCAAACTCAGGATTGATCACAATCCTTCTGAGGACACGCCTCCAATGACCTAAGCACCTCCCGCTAGGCCTTCTTAAAAGTTCCCCCACCTCCCAGTAGTGCCACCCTGGGGAGCAGCCCTTCAATGCATGGGCCTTTGGGGGCATTTCAACATCCAAATCATGGTGCCAGTTTTTAAATTGTGTTTGTCTATATGTATGTATGTATGTATTCAGCAGAGTGTCTGAGATGGGGTGGCAGGTGCGAGGGTGGAGAGAGAAATCTTCCATCTGCTGGTGCACTCTCTAAATGGCTACAACAGCCAGGGCTGGGCTAGGTCAAAGCCAGAAACTTCATCTTGTTCTTTTATGTGGGTAGCAGAAACCCAGGTACTTGGGCCATCTCCTGCTACTGTCCTACACATATCTGCAGGAAGCTGGATTGGAAACACAGTAGGACTCAAACTGTTGCCCTGATATGGGACTACGAGTATTGTGAGCAGCAACTCAACTCACCGTGCCACAGCACTAACCTTCTACCATTCTACCTTCTACCTTCTACCATTTTTGGCAGTGTTCTTAGCTAGATGTACACAGTCCTATAGCATAACTTTATGGATACTGTATATTTGTGACATTCATGATATCTGATTTGGCAATGAACCTAAGTTCGGAAACACCTTAAGTAGTGGGTAAAGGTTATGTTGGAGCTGGGAAAGCCCACATCTTTTATTGGGGATCAAGGTATTTAATCACTGTTGACTCACAGATGAACTCTAAACTACTTCTACCCTTTGGAGATAGATGCTGAATGCCCAGGCCTGTGAGGAGGGACGGGACTGAAAGGAAACATTCCTCTGCACAGGGGAAGCTGGTGTTTGTGTTTGGATGGAGTTGAAAGAGTGAAATAAGATAGTATTCACCCGCAAGACCAGAACCAAACAGGAGCAAATCCAAGTTCAATGCCTTCAGAACCTTCTAGTTTAGTGCAACCCAGAATTTCTTAGAATTAGAAAACTATACTCCTTATTTTTGCATCCCTTTTCCTCTGGGATTTCAATAATGCATTGCCCCCTTTCCATGTACCCAGTTTGGACCTTATTGACAACTAGTTCTAGGAGAAAGAAGGGGCTCATGTATATCTTAGATCTGTGCAGAGTGGACACTATTGGAAAAAGCTCAGAAGGAAACCTACAGTGTGGAGATACACAGAGCAAGGCCCAGCAAGAAACTGAACATTTCTCCTTGGTTTCCTGAAGACACTGCTGACCTCCTGGAACAAGAGTGTTGTAAATGAGATTCCTGGCTTCTTACCAGCTGCTTTAATTAAGTGAGATAGACTGATGTAACAAATACACTTCAAAAATAAATAGTGGTATGAAGAATAGCCCATGAATATTGTTCTTGGCTGGGGTACACTGGTGACCATACTCATTCATGTAGTTTTCTGGGACACTGGCTGCTTCTGTCCATGGCTCCTTCATCTCCCAGGGGTGTGAGTTTTTGCTTCTAGGTGGGGTAGAAAGGGCACCAACTTTCTAAGAGCTTTAAGCTGGAAGTGGCAGAAAGTTCTCTGGGCTAGACCTCAGGCAAATAACCTTTCCTCTCTGTGAGGAGGCTTGGTCTGTATGACCTGCCTGGACAATAGGTTCAGTAGGGAGGAAGAAGATAAGGAGCTGCAGTGAACAGCTGGAGCCTGGGCCATACCATCCTGTGGTCCCAAAAGTTGTGGTCACAATGACTAATACTTATTAGTGTTTATTATGTGCTAAGAACTTCATAGACCCCCCCCCCACACACACACACACTTAATCCACTCAATAATCCTATGAGACAAAGAAACATTCCAATTTCACAAATGATGATACTGAGGTTTGGAGAAATCAAAAAAAAAAAAAAAGTATGCAAAGCTGAACAGCAAAGGGAGAGCCAGGAGCCCCACTTAAAATGCTGAAAGGTCAGTGTTCTTAATACTGGGGAACTGACATGGACAGGGAAAAGGAGGTGACAGCTTGAAGGTATCTTCCCCATTTTTGCAAGGGATTTAAGACCTGCTGCATCTTCCCTCTGTGCTTACAGATGCTGGGAGGAGAGAGGCTGGTGGGAGAATTGAAGGAGGGAGGTGATTAAATCACCTTCGCTCTGGTTGAACATCTCCATTTTCAAAAGCTTTCTGTTTTCACAGTGCCTGAGTCTGTGAGACACTGGCCCCATTTAGAGCCAGCAGCAGAACAGCAGGCAACTTCTAACAGACTGCCTGGTGTTCCAAGGTACCAATTGTATTTAAATTTCAGTATCAGTAACGCTGGCTGGCTAGAACCACATGCAGCAAAAGGAAGGAAGGGTATCAAGGTACATTTTCCCTCCTTTGACTGCCCTAGGGGCTAGACATGGAAAGTTTTCTATGATCAAGTTAATTTTTTGCAACTTGAAATTTTCCTCTCCTTGAAAATTAAGGCAGCCTAAGAGAGCCATATATTTGGGCCAATATAGCAGCAAATTTATGAAGTGAAAAAGTGGAGGTTTTCATGGTGTCATAAGCTCACCCACACTGTACATAAATTTATTACTTAGAATGCTCCAGATTTTAGTTTTATTATAGAGCAAACGTGCTATGAACAAATTAACTTTGGATTATAGAGTTTTTGAAATTAAATAGCAGCTCTTAGTGTTTAAGTATTGACTTTCTTATCTCGTGTGTGTGTGTGTGTGTGTGTGTGTGTGTGTGTGTTATAGCAATGTTATGTCTTGAAAACAAACAACAAACCAGGGTCTTAAAAGCTTCCACATTTGTACCTAGATATGGAAAGTCAGAAACCATTCATTTTTAATTAGGCCAATGTTTGGAACTGAGAATTTAGAAATTCCTTTAAACAAAGTATTTTAGATGATCATGTTTAATGCATAATGATACTTATGTATCCAGAAGATTTGAAATCAGTTAATGAAGGCATAGAAGTGGGACTAAAGGTATTTTTTTAAAGGCAGTTTTCTAAACTTCCCCATGGAGCTCTGTTTATCCTGACCTGGCAGAGCTGCTGTATTTCAATGCAGGGCTTCTTTTGCATACAGAAGTACAGACTTGCTGAGCTGAGCCAAATCTGTCTATCCAATTACTGGGTAAGAGAGCTGACTGTAGCTTTAGGCAAAACCTGTAATCTGTAAAACGCATAGTATCTGTGGCAGCCTGATGAAAGGGAAGGACCAATAGTATATATACGATGCTAGAAGGATACACAGGTGGAGTTCCCTCTACAAAGAGCCCACTTCAACTCTTACACCAAAAAGCAATGAAACTTACACAGCCTGGATCAAAATATCATTTGTGTGTCTATAGCAATTTTGGTATAGAATGGTTTACAAATGGACCAATTTTCAGCCTTGTGCTGTGGATCACTTAACTGAGGATTGGTTTAAATGCATTTATGACATTTAATAAACATCTGATTTAAAAGTCTTATTCTCAGTATCTCCTTTGGTTACTTTGTAACATATGGTAAAATTATGTTTTGCTAAAATGTATGTTATCAGTAAAGAAAAGAAACTCAAGGGTAGGGTTTGATTACCTTTGGTCAGACGAAATTCAATAATGATTTTAGTTTAAAATATAACATTAGTCTGTATTAAAACATAATGTCGAGTAAAAAAAGCTGTGTGCAAAAATTTACCTTTTGAAATATAGCAGTTATATAAAATTCAAAGGCAGACAAAAATCTCAATCTGTCACGTTAGAGGTCAAGAGAAGGCATATCTTTAGGGAGGGAGGAAAGCAGAAATGTTTGAGGGTGGAGAACAAATGCAATTTTAGGGTGTGGATAATGTTCTATTTCCTGACCTAGGTCCTGGTTACTCTAGCAAGGTCATTTTATGATAGTTAAGTGAACTATAGGATTATGATTTGTACACTTTACAGTATTTGTATAATAAGTCAATTAAAAAAGTAAAGATGTTAATCTCTACAGTGTAACATTCATGTTTTCAGAAAGCAGGAATTAGTGAACAAGAGTATAGATTGGGTATTTTTGAGCCAAATATTAGCTTTGGAACCACAGAAGAGCTAGTCAAAGGCTTTTTTAAAAGGAAATTCAGATTACTTGCCACATTAGTTTATGAAAATGATACCTTTTTCTATGGGAAAACAAAATAGATTCACTCTATATTGGATTGCAAAGGGAAAGTGAATTCTTTTTTCTCATGCATAGCAATACTGGCAAGAATAAAATCAGGGCAGGTTATACTTAAGAAGAT
Organism: Sylvilagus floridanus; assembly: GCA_949820135.1. Classification (NCBI taxonomy): domain Eukaryota; kingdom Metazoa; phylum Chordata; class Mammalia; order Lagomorpha; family Leporidae; genus Sylvilagus; species Sylvilagus floridanus. Next base: position 167,566,768 of record OX463244.1, read on the forward strand.
ATTTTAATTCATGTTATCAGTATATCTTATAAGAAACCCAAAACCTCTGTAAGCAAGGTTTTGCTGTGCCCAGCATTTCTAGTGGTAATGAAGTTTCATGGCCATTATCACAATCATCTGGTAATCAATACCTGGGATATCTGCTTTAGTAGAAATAAAAACCCTGGTAAAATGTTTCCATTTATAGCTCTTTTTTAAAAAAAAATAGAAGTAGAGCTGATAATAGATAACTTAGTAAATGTAGGCTTCCATGTGGGGCAGTTATAAAAATTTTAATAAATGATGGTTTAATTTTGATTTAATTTTTGTTTTAATTTTTTTCATGTGAATTTAGCTTCATTTCATAACAGCAAGACAGATGACTCGAGGCTTTTCTTCATTCTGCCAGTTTGTTGAAGAAGGCTTTGTGTTTGCTGGGTCACTGGGGAACAATGGTGTAGGAGACATGGGCAATGTTCTACAGGAGCTTACAGTCTAACAGGAATATTTAGTCACTCATTCGATAATGATTTATAAAAACATTTACTGTGTGCCAACCTCGTTCTAGATCCTACAAAGCTTGAGAAAGAGACACATTGAAAAAAAAATCCTTGTCTTCATGGGATTTACATTCTACCAAAGGGGACAACGAACACAGTATTTGAAGAACTGGTACAACATTTTTATAACTTGCGTGTTTCTGGCAAACACAATGTGGCTGGGTCTTGCTTTTCTGTCTATTCTGACAATCTCTGGTTTTTGATTGAACTATTTCTTTCAATTATGCTTTCCAGTGGTGCATGTTTCCTACCAACCAAGACACTCTCTTGTACATGCATAATACCAGCATCAGAATCAGGGAATTTCAATGCTGGTTTGTTACTGCCACCTGAACTCCAAGCTCAGTCACATTTTGTAAATTGCCTCAATAACATCTGTTATGTAAAGCAAAATTGCCCACTTTAATGTCATGTATTACGTTTAAAATTTTTTTTAAATTTTTTTTGAAAGGCAGAGTGTCACAGAGAGAGAGAGGGAGAAAATGTGGGAGGGAGAGAGAGAGAAATAGAGAGAGATACTGTGGCATTGTGGGTACAGCCACTGCCTGCAGTGCCACATCCTATGTGGGCGCTGGTTCAAGTCCTGGCTGCTCCACTTCCGATCTAGCTCTCTACTATGGTTTGGAAAAGCAGTAGAAGATGGCCCAAGTCCTTGGGCCCCTGCCCCCATGTGGGAGACCCAGAAGAAGCTTCTGGCTTCAGATCTGAGCAGTTCTGGCCATTGCGGCCATCTGGGGAGTGAACCAGCAGATGGAAGACTTTCTCTCTCTCTCTCTCTCTCTCTCTCTCCCTCTGTCTCTGTAACTCTGCCTTTCAAATAAATAAATAAATAAATCTTAAATAAAGAGGGAGGGGGTAGGGAGGGGAGGGGTCGAGAGGAGAGGAGAGGAATTGTCAATCTGCTAGTTTATTGCCCAACTCCAGCTAGGTCTCCTACATGGTGGTAGAGACTCAAGGTCTTGAGTCATCATCTGCTGCTTCCCAAGCACATTAGCAGGAACCTGAAGCAGGAGTGCAGTAGCCAGGATTCCAACCAACACTCTGCTAAGAGATGTAGACATACCAAGCGGCTGTTTAACCCACCACACCACAATGCTGCCTTGGCCCATGTTGCTTTTAGTTTTCAGGTCTCTTTATTCTGGAACTGTTCTTCTGGCCTTTCTTGATTACTGTGATCTGAACACTTTGGAAGGCTCAAGATGCCTTAATTTTGTAGTCTTTCCCTTCAACTTTTTTTTAATGGTTTTCATATGTGTCAATCATGCGTCTTTGACAAGGTTATGCTGTGTTCTTCCAGTTGTATTACATAAGGTAGCACACAGTTCTGTCTCTTTACGGATGCCATTCACCTTGTGTATTTGATTAAGGTGATGTGTGCCTGGCATCTCTACAATAAACTTAGTGTTTTCCCCTTTATTATCAAACCTATTTTATGGAGATGTACTTTGGAAGCAAATATCCAGTTCTTTATAAGCTTTGAATTTATTCACACACACACACACACACACACGCGCGCGCGCGCGCGCATATGACTCAGTGATTCCAGTTTTGGACAATAGGTTATAATCAATGACTTTCGTTATTTATCTTGTGGCTTAAATTTATTTGCTTATTTATTTAATTTATTTGAGGAGGAGGAGGAGAGAGAGAACATTCCCATCCACTGGTTTACTCCCCAGATGTCAGGGTTGGGCTGGGGCCACGGCAGGGGTTCAAGAACACTGCCAGAGCCGCCTCCTGCATGGAGCCCTCCTCATCCTGCTTTCACTGTTCTTCACTTGTTTTCCATTTCCAGTGCTCCTCAATCCTTTGTGTAGATCTGGGTTTCCGCCCAGTATCATTTTCCCACAGCATGAAGTTCTTCTTTTAACATCTCTCATAGAGCAAATCTGATGGCGGTACATTCTCTCGGCATCTGTTCATCTTGAAATATTTTTAGTTTGCCTTCATTTTTGAAGGATATTTTTGCTAGATATATAATTCATGGCTGACAGCTTTCCCTTCTAGCACTTTACAGATGTCATAGCATTGTCTTCTGACTCGCTCTGGTTCTCGGGAGAAACCAGTGCGACTGCTCACCATTGTTCCCCTAGAAGGAATAATATGTCATGTGTCTTCTCCCCTCTCCTTTCAGGTCTCTTTTACATTTTTTCTTTGCCTCGATTTTAACATCAGATTACAAAGTATCTATATGTAGTCTTCTCTTTTTCCTTATCTAAAAATTTTTGCTTGCAGAAATTTGAGATTTTTGGATTAGTAGTTTTGCTTTTCTCTCAAAATTGGAAAAAAATTCTCACTTGTTTTTTTTTTAAATTTGCCTTTTTTTAAAAAAAAGATTTATTTTATTTATTTGAAAGGCAGAGTTACACATAGAGGGAGAGAGAAAGAGAGGTCTTCCATCTGCTGGTTCATTCCCTAAATGGCTGCAACAGCTATGGCTGGGCCAGGCTCTAGCCAAGAGCCATCTGGATCTCCCATGTGGGTGGCAGGGGCCCAAGGACTTGGGCCGTCTTCCTCTGCTTTTTAGGTGCATTAGCAGGGAGCCGGATTGGAAGTGGAGAAGCCAGGACTCTGGCACCCATGTGGATCGCAGGCATTGCAGGCAAGTGTAACTCCTTATGGCACAGTGCCAGCTCCTGAGAACAATTCTTTCCTGAACCCTTCCTCCCCCGTTTGTGTGCACAGATGTCTGCTTGACATCTTCCCACAAGTCACTTGCGGGTGAGAACGCCAGTGGCCACCAGTCCTGTGCCACTTGGACTCTCTGTCCAGCTTATTGTTTTTGTGGTCATCCCCACGTGCACAGGTTAGTGTTCAGGTAATGCCAAAAGGGAACCTTTGAGAACTTTTCCGGAGCTTCTTGTCTGTGCAGCTGCCTTCTCTCCAGTGCCCTGTCTGTCACCCCAGCAGCACCCAAGTCTAATCTCTCTCCTTGTTCAGCAAGATCAGCAGCTCTGCTCAGGTTCCGCCCCCTGCATTGTGGCTGGGACAGTGCCTCCGGGCAGAATGCCAGGGCTATTGTGGGGCTCACCTAGAAATTTCCCTTCTCTCAGGGACTGTGACCCTGTGCTGCCTATTAATCAGAATATAAACATATTTGTTTCATGTATTTTTTCTAATTGATATGAGTAGTGCCAATTTAATGCCAGTTACTGTCTCATCACTAGGAATGAATAGTTAATATGTAGGAAGTGACAAAAACAATAGAATCAGTTATAGAGCATGGGTAAGGTGGAAGGAGGAGCTAGAATTTGAAATGGCAGATTAGGGAACTGGCATTACAATTCAGCCCGGCAGGTGTAAATGCGTCAAGCACCTGCATGAAGGAGTAACAAGCATCTATCTCAGTGATCTACAGGTGTCTGGGACCTAGACATGAACAGTGAATAGGAGTTACCTGGGCAATGGGATAGGTAATAAGAATGCTGACAAGTCTTCCAAAATATTGGAAACTGAGTATTCTTTTTCAATGATTTATTTTATTTTATTTATTTGAAAGTCAGAGTTACAGAGAGAGGTAGAGACAGAGAGAGAGAGGTCTTCCATCCACTGGTTCACCCCCCAGATGGCCCCAACGGCCAGAGCTGCGCTGATCTGAAGCCAGGAGCCTCTTCCAGGTCTCCCACGTGGGTGCAGGGTCCCAAGGACTTGGGCCATCTTCCACTGCTATCCCAGGCCATAGCAGAGAGCTGGATCGGAAGAGAAGCAACTGGGACTAGAACCGGTGAGATGCCGGTGCTTTAGTTCAGGGCTTTAACCTGCTCCATTAAAGCTGGTACCGGAAACTGAGTATTTTAAGGACTCAATGAGAGTCATGAGAAGAGCACAGCTGTATGTAGTTTCCTGTGGCTGGGGTAATGAGAAACAGACCAAATCACCGAGGGCTTGCACAACCCCCTGAGAAGGTTGCATTTTGATTTAGGGGCCTTGAAAAACATCGCAAGATGTAAAGAACCTCTGAAGTTCCATATCCCTATCTGTAGAATGAGCATGTTGGAACCATTGCATCAATATTTCCTTTTTTATTTTTACTTTTTAGGTATTTTATTTATTTATTTATTTGCAAATCAGAGTTACATGGAGAGAGAAAGAGAGACAGAGAGAGAGAGAGAGAGAGAGAGAGAGAGAGAGAGAGAGAGATCTTCCATTCACGGATTCACTCCTCAATAGGCCACAATGGCCGGAGCTGCACAGATCTAAGCCAGGAGCCAGAGGCTTCCTCCAGATCTTCTCATGTGAGTGCAGGGGCCCAAGGACTTGGATCATCCTCTACTGCCTTTCCCAGACCATAGCAGAGAGCTGGATTGGAAGTGGAGCAGCCGGGATTCAAACTGGTGCTCATATGGGATGCTGACACTGCAGGCAATGGCTTTATCTGTTACGCCTCAGAGCTGGCCCCAATATTTTCCTTTTATAAATCAATGTATGTTTTAAATAGAGGGTTCAAGTCTTATGTTTACATGAAAAGCCAGTGTTAGACTGTTTAATATAAGAAGTCCTTGGCCGGCACCATGGCTCACTAGGCTAATCCTCCGCCTTGCGGTGCCAGCACACAGGGTTCTAGTCCCGGTTGGGGCACCGGGATTCTGTCCCAGTTGCCCCTCTTCCAGGCCAGCTCTCTGCTGTGGCCAGGGAGTGCAGTGGAGGATGGCCAAAGTGCTTGGGCCCTGTACCCCATGGGAGACCAGGAGAAGCACCTGGCTCCTGCCATTGGATCAGCGTGGTACGTCGGCTGCAGCGGCCATTGGAAGGTGAACCAATGGCAAAGGAAGACCTTTCTGTCTCTTTCTGTCTCTCTCTCTCTCACTGTCCACTCTGCCTGTCCAAAAAACAAACAAACAAAACCAAAACAAACAAAAAAAGAGAAGTCCTTGAAAAGACAATCTTTGTTTTTTTATTTTTTATTTTTTATTTGACAGATAGAGTTAGACAGTGAGAGAGAGACAGAGAGAAAGGTCCTACTTCTGTTGGTTCACCCTCCAAATGGCTGCTATGGCCGACATGATGCACTGATCCGAAGCCAGAAACCAGGCGCCTCCTCTCAGTCTCCCACACGGGTGCAGGTCCCCAAGAACTTGGGCCATCCTTCATTGCCTTCCTGGGCCACAGCAGCGAGCTGGACTGGAAGAGGTGCAACCAGGGCTAGAACCTGGTGCCCATATGGGATGCCGGTACTACAGGCAGACGATTAGCCAAATGAGCCACAGTGCCGGCCAAGACAATGCTTTTCAAACTTGTGTACTACATATAGAGTAATCTCAATATAATAAATGGATGGTGAAACTAAGAACATAAAACATTTGATTCCTCAATTATCACCATTCAAAGATGTGAAAGATTGAATTATAATAGAGGGTAATCAATTGAATTATGACATTTGTGAATACATAAAAATATCTAGACAGAGTGAATGAAATGTTTATACTGAAGGGTTGGTAGAATCACAAAAGATAAGGAGACTAGAAAAAGCAAGCTAGCAAACAAGAAATCAGTGTCTTTATTTCCATGCCAGATGGGCTAGATTAAAAAAAAAAGTTTCTTTTTCTATTTTTTTGATATGATACTTGATTCAACAAACATTTATTGGCTTTCATGCTAGGTACTAAGGGGATGAATAAAAGATGACTAAGAACATTTTCACACCAGAGGCTTTTATAAACTTTTGGGGAAGCAGATGCTTCATGTTATTTGTTACAAGTGGCAGAATAGAATAAAATGAATGACTTCTCTCACAAGGAGGAAAAGAGTGAGCACTAAGGAGTCCTTAAGAGCATGCACAATAGATGCTCAAGAGAGATACAAATAAATTCCCATGGGAAACATGGAGTTCATAACTGAGTAAGGAGACAGCGCTTTCCCAGAAGACAGAGGTTTGGGTTGCATGGAGGCGGAGTAAGTCCTCCAGTTGCAGGAGGTAGAATGGTTATTGCAGGGCAGGCATGGGATGATGGATGGACAGGCATGTTGAGAGAATAGCAAGTATTCATGAGGGACAGGAGCTGAGGGCAGCAAATTGAGATGTTTGGGGATGGTAGGAGAGGCTGGTGCCCTGCCCCATCCCCTTTAAGAAATGGGGAAGCCTTTCTCTGCCACAGACCATCAAAGTGATCAACTTAAAAATGAGTCTGCTATAGATTTATTCAAATTTGAGTCCACTCTGTGGTTGTCTTGGTAGGACCAGACAGCCCTGCTGTCTCAGGGCTTAGATGGCCTGTGGGTGATAGGCTCCCCACCCCTGCTGCTGTCCCTCCTGCAAACTGCAGTGAGTGTAGGCTGCTAACAGGGTCAGAGCCCTGCACCTTCTCAGAGAAGTGCTTTTGGCTGGATGGAAGCCAGCTCAACAGAGGGCTTAACCTGCTCCTTCCCGTTTCTGGTGCTCAATCTGCAGCCCATGACTGACATGGGGTTGAGAGGGAGTAGCCCCTGGGGCTCCAGGTGGGTGGTTCAAGCTCCAGAGCTCCCCAGGAACCCGAGCAAAGAAGGGGTGCACCAGAAGGCTGATGGGGCCAGACTGGGAGAGTCTTGATTGCCGTGGTAGGTTTAGATTTTTGTTCTTGGGGCAGTAGAACAGAACTGAAGGGCTTTGAATGGGAGGAGGGCTTGCTCTGGGGAGGTAACTTTGACAGAAATTTAAATACAAATGAGACAGAAACACTGCAGACTTTTTTGGTAGGATGTGCTCAAAGAGTGGATGTCAGAGAGGAGGGAAAAAGAGAAGAAAAGAGGTACTAGAGGAAAGCCAATGTGGAAATGTCCATCTAAAAGTTGGAGACTGAACCTGTGGCTCGTGGACAGGATTGCAATGTAGGTTCAGGAATCAGCACTCCTTCAATTAACACTGTTTATCAACACAACCACAGATTAGACATTGTCTGAGGCAGACCCAGAAATGTCACAAGTATTTCAATAGGAAGGGCTAATTATGTAATACCTTTACATTCAAGATCATGGTAGAGTAATTTATTAGAAGTCACATAATTCACCAAAGAGGCACAAGCTAAATATCTAAAATCTATTGTTTCCTTTGATTCCTGTTGTAAGCACTTAGAAAGTGAAACTTATCCCATTTACATTGATCTAAGAATAATTTAATTAGAAAAGCACAAGACCTTTTTTTTTTTTTTTAATTCTACAGGCAGAGTTAAACAGAGAGAGAGAGAGAGAGAAAGGTCTTCCTTCTCTGGTTCACCCCCCAAATGGCTGCTATGGCTGGTGCGCTGCGCTGATCTGAAGCCAAGAGACAGGTGCCTCCTCCTGGTCTCTCATGCGGGTACAAGGCCCAAGCACTTGGGCCATCCTCCACTGCCCTCCTGGGCCACAGTAGAGAGCTGGACTGGAAGAGGAGCAACCAGGACTAGAACCTGGCACCCACATTGTAGCCAGCGCTACAGCCGGAGGATTAACCAAGTGAGCCACGGTGCCGGCCCCAAGACATTTTTAATAAAAAAAATAAAAACAACTATGAAACATTATAGAGAGGTATAAAAGAAGCTCTTATTAGGTATAAAAGAAACTCTTGAGAGACAAACCATGCTCCTAAACAGAAAGTTCGTATTAGAACAATGTCTATCTTTTCCAACTATATGACATTGTAATTTTCTTAATAAAATTCCAGTGAGAATTCCAATGGAATTTGAGGAAAACTTGTCAGTTTGATAGAAATAATCACCTTTTTAAAAAATTCCTGGGGCTGGCATTGTGAGACAGCAAGTTAAGCCACGATTTGTGACACCTGTATCCCATATCTAATCACCAGTTTGAGTCTCAGCTGCTCTGCTTCCAATTCAGCTCCCTACTAATGCACCCGGGAAAGCAGCAGAAGATGGCTCAAGTAGTTGGGCCTCTGCCAAGCATATGGGAGACCATGATGGAGCTCTTGGCCCCCGGCTTTGGTCTGACTCAACCCTGGCTGTTGTGGGCACATGGGGAGTGAACCAGTGGATGAAGATCTCTCTCTCTCTCTCTCTTTCTTGCTCTTGCTCTTTCACTCTCTGCCTTTCAAATAAAAAAAAACGTGAAAGAATAAATAAATTTTTTTTAAAAGTCTTTGTGAAAACAGACACTGTTTTGAAAATGAAGGATGAGCATGCCACTTGTCTTCCTGATAGTACAGGAATCAAGAAGTCCTATAATGTTTATGATGCTGGCATGAAAATGTAAGTGCTTTCAAGCAACAGTAATGCAAGCTTACACAGATCCAAGAATGTATAGCAATTGAGTACACCACAAATTTCTCTCGACTGATAGTTATTCAATAAAGTATGTAAGGATATTTTTCTTTTTGGAAAGAAAAGAAACATAGGTCTCCATCTATAAGACATACACATATGTTGCATGTGTATGATCCATCAGCTGTAATATATTAACTTAGATAAGAGAAAAATGCCTTCTTAAAAAAGACATGAAATCTAGAATCCATGGAACAAGAAGTGTGACCGCATACAATTTAAAATGTCTGTACTGCTATAAACTGGTACAGAAAGACAAGCAACAAATTGGAGAAAGATGTATAATACCTCTAGCAGACCAATGGTTAATGTAGTTCATATTCAAGGAGCTTCTACACAGCCATAAAAATAAATAGCATAAAAATGGGAAGATTATAAGAACAAGCCAAAAATACAAATGGCCAATTAACACATAGAAGCTCAACTTCATTCATAATTGCAGAACTGAAAATTAAAAGAAAGATGCCATGTTTTCTACTCAATTGGCATTTGTTCAAAATATGTTTAGAATTAGCAGTTTGTCAAATGTATTCTACACACCGCCTTGCTTTTACCCTTTTATTGTTTGCCATTTGACTTTGTTTACTGTATGTTTGCTTGTAAAAATGACAAACTTCTGGATATCTACCTGGTTTTTTTTTTCTAGCCATTTTAAAATTTTACTTAAAAAGATGTAAATCTTTTATTGTTCTGGAATTAATTTTGCTGTAAAGAAGTAAGTAGCAATCTTGCTAAGTTTTCCAATTAGTATTCTGCTTTCAAATACCTTTGATGAAATGTCTTTTATGTATTGACTCACAATGGCATCTTTTTTAAGATTTATTTTATTTATTTGCAATTCAGAGTTACAGAGATAGAGAGAGGGAGAAAGAGAGAGAGAAGGCAGAAAGATCTTCCATCTGCTGATTCACTCCCTGAAGTGGCCAGGGCTGGGTCAGGCCAAAGCCAGGAGCTTCCTCTGGGTCTCCTTTGTGGGTAGCTGTGGCTCAAGCACTTGGATCATCTTCTGCTTTCCCAGGCCATCAGCAGGGAGCTGGATTGGAAGTGGAGTGGCCAGACTTGAACTGCAGTTATTATGGGATACCAGCGTTGCAGGCGGCGGCTTAACCTGCTATGCCATAGCACTGGCTGTCACAATGCCATCTTTATCACAGACTAAGTCCTCTTATTTATATCAGTGTCTGGGTTCTGTTTCATTGCTTCATTCACCCCTCTACAAGCATAATACTGCTATGATTTTAAAATTTTAAAAATGCTGATCTTTTTTCATTCCTGGTTTCTCTTAGGTATTTTTACATACTTATTTTTCCAGTGGATTTTCAGAGTCATCCAGTTTTTCTCAAGTCTTGCTCCTCTTAGCTACAAACCCTTGAGTGGTTTTTTTAAAATTGGGTTTCTATTAATTTTGGCAATCATTGAGATTACTTTGCATTTTTGATGTTTCCTACCTAATATCAAGACATATATTCCCTTATTCATTATGTTTATGGCTCTCTGTAGAACTTTAAAGTTTTGTTTAATGGGGTTTGTATATATTTTATATAAGTGTTTTGAAATTTATTTATAGATTTATTAGCTACCCAGTTCTTGTTTGTATAAAAATGTTATTGATTTTTGTGGAATTATTTTGTAACTCTTTAGAGTTTATACCTGAGATCTTTTTAGCCATAGACTTTTGCTTTTATTACTGTTTTTTCAACTTGTGAATTTTTTAACCTCCAAAGGTCAGATAAATCTTGTCTATTTATATAGTTTTTAAGCAAAAGAAGAAATACTTTCCTAATTCCATTTGTAAAGCCAGCAAGCTCTCTTCCATAGATAGTCCCTCCAAAGGAAACAGATGAACCATGTCTTTTACCGTTTTGCAAGACACTGAAGAATATCTTATTGCTTCTTGATTTATTCCTTCAATTCCTTATCTTAAATTTGTAGTGCACACTTGTACATCATCTTCAAATGGCTACAAGTTTACCTTCTCTCTCATATTGATACCTTGTACTTCTTTTGTCTAAATTCATTATTTGGTATGTTGTTTTTACAAATCTAGCTATTTCTTTTTTTTTTAAGGCAGAGGGATAAGGACAGACAAAAACCCTCCATTTGCTGGTTGGACCCCCCGAAATGCCCACAAGTGCTGAGGTGGGCAAGCTGAAGCCAGGAGCCAGGAACTCCATCTAGATCTCCCACATGGGTGTCAGAGACCTAACAACTTGAGCTATCACTTGCTAGATCCTAGGGTGCACATTAACAGGAAGCTTAAAATGGAAGCCAAGCCATTCCTGGAACCCAAACACTTTGCTATGTGCTGTAGGCATCCTGGGCTGTGTCTTAACCACTGTGCTGCACATACCCGCCTGTTTGGTACTCTCTGAGCAGTGAGAAGGGAGTCTTATCTCTTCCTGACATCAAGGCCTTTTCCCCCCTATTTTTCACTCTTAAGCTCACTTAGATGACTATCAGTATCATGTCAAGAAAGTAGCATCAGGGCCAGCGCTGTGGCATAACGGATAAAAGCACCACCTGCAGTGCCAGCAATCCCATATGGGTACTGGTTCGAGTCCTGGCTGCTCTACTTTGATCCAGCTCCCTGCTAATGTGCCTGAGAAAGCAGCAGAAGGTGGCTGAAGTCCTTGGGCCCCTCAATCTATGTGGGATACCCAGAAGAAGCTCCAGGCACCTGGCTTCAGATCAGCCCAGCTCCGGCCATTTGGGGAGTGAACCAATGGATGAAAGAACTCGCTCTCTCTGCCTCTGCCTTTCTATAACTCTGTGATTCAAATATAAATCTTTTTTTAAGGAAAATATCATTCAGTCCTATTTTTCTCATTTCTTTTTTTTTTAATATTTATTTTAGGGCCGGCGCCATGGCTCATTGGATTAACCCTCTGCCTGTGGCGCCAGCATCCCATATGGGCACCGGGTTCTAGTCCCGGTTGCTCCTCTTCCAGTCCAGCTCTCTGCTGTGGCCTGGGAGGGCAGTGGAGGATGGTCCAAGTGCTTGGACCCCTGCACCCGCATGGGAGACCAGAAAGAAGCACCTGGCTCCTGGCTTTGGATTGGCGCAGTGCTGGCTATAGCAGCCATTTGGGGAGTGAACCAATGGAAGGAAGACCTTTCTCTCTGTCTCTCTCTCTCTGTGTCTATAACTCTACCTGTCAAATAAATAAAATTTAATAAAATATTTGTTTTATTTATTTGAAAGACAGAGTTACAAAGATAGGTAGAGACAGAGAAAAAGGTCTTCCATCCACTGGTTCACCCCCCAGATGGTAGCAAAGGCAAGAGCTGTGCCGATCCAAACCCAGGAGCCAGGAGCTTATTCTGGGTCTCCCCCATGGGTGCAGGGGCCCAAGGACTTGGGCCATCTTCTACTGCTATCCCCGGCCATAGCAGAGAGCAGGATTGGAAGAGGCCCAGCGCCCATGTGGGATGCCGGCGCTTCAGGCCAAGACTTTATCCCGCTGCACTACAGGGCCAGCCCTTCTCATTTCTTTTTAGGAAGGAATGTAATTTGAATTTTACCAAAGGTATCATTTGGCCTCAGTTGAAGCAACTGTTAAAATTTTTTCTGAGTAGTGTGCTATTTTAAATTACTAAATTTCTTGAACTCTTTCCCCCCACTTTTTCTACAATATGAGGGGTTTCCAAAAAGTTCACAGAAAATGTACATTACGTAATAATATGCATGAATTTAAAATGTTTTATACCATCTAAACTCATCTTCTACTTCCATTTTCCAAACTTTTTGAAGTACTCTTGTGTTCTATTTGCACATAATTTATTTAATATTTTTAGTTTTCATAAAGAGATCTAATGTTTCTTTTTAATGGGCTGTCTCTGTCAGGTTTCTCATCAATATTTTGCTGGATTTACAAAAACTATTTGAGAGTTCCTTTGTTTTGAAGAAGTTCAAGTAGACTGGATATATCTGGAACCTGAAGATGCTCTCTTTTTGAAACTTACAACTAGAAAAATTTTGATAGAAAGCCCACTGTATACTGGACTTTGGTTGTGGGCTAGTCTGTGAGTTATTTCTGCTTCTTTGGGGAGTTTCTGAAACACAAATATTTTATATTAAGTATAATAAAAAGAAAGGGCTGAGAAAGGGGGAAGATACTTTAGATAGGATGAATACTAGTAAAAGTGGCAACAGGTTGATTATTGACACACATATTATAAGATTAAGGAAAGAAAGATAAATATATGAAAGGCAGTAGCCAGAAAGGAAGGGGCCACATAGAGTTGGTTGTTAAAGGCTGAAGGCTGCCTGCAACGTTACAAGGATACATTGATGACATCAGAGAAAGTGGAGCTGAAGTCAAAACCCTAGGACATGGCCAAGCAGATACTCATAAAAGGCACTTGGTAGTTTTATGTGAGTAAATTAATCTAAAATGGTACTAGCCCTAGCCCTAGTCTCAGGCAAGGACACAGAAGGGAAAAGATTGGAGAAGTTGGAAGAAAATCAGATGACACACTGACCTGAGACAAGGAAGCAGGGAGCTTCCAGGAAGAGGAGATGGTCCTCAAGGGGCACCATGGTGTGCAGATCTCCTGGGATTAGCAGATGATTTGCAAGGTTGAGAGCGCAATCTTCAGAATAGGTGGGGAAACCAAACAGTGAGTTAATGGGTGAGGGAGTGAAGAAATTTTTTTTTTTTAAAGTAAAACAAAAAGACTTAAGTGTAACTTAAATAGAATTAGGTGGAGGGAAGGTTTTTTCCATATGGGGAATGAATTGTAGCCAAGTTCTTGGCTAAGTAGACCAAATTGTAGTTTGCTTTGGATTTTTGTTTGATTGCAGCCATAACAGCTGAGAGAATAATTTATTTCTTTGCTACACTGGATCCAGTCGAATCATAAAATGACTAGAATAACTCAGGAATACCCTTTTCCTCCCATGATCTACTAATGCCTCCACATTGTTCTGAAATACAGTTATTTCTGGTCTTTGTAGAATTCTGATTATAGGCAGTTTCTTTGTAGCCTTTATTTCCATTCTGTGCAGTACCAACAAAGCAGAGTTAAAATTCACTCTTCCCAGATAACTGGAACAGAATCTACAGGAATTCAAGTTGAATATCCACCCCCCTTACTGATGAGGGAAAGCAGAGTGGGAGCTTGGGAGTCTTGTGTTTTGGGAGCCACGTTCTCTGTCAACTGTTGCAAGGTTCATTTTGCCAATTCCTTATCTTGGTGTTTCGTTCTGAAGGTGCCCTGTCTTTGGAAGTTGGCATGGATGTCACTTGGGGAAGTGCCATCTTGCTCACACACCTCGATAGGGCCAGGAAGCCCTTGGCATGATTTGATAGCAAATGGGGAAAGGCCAACCCTTCACTCAGTGTTTTCAGAGCTTCACACACTCCAACAGTTATTTTCTGGGTGATACTAAATGTATTGTAGGTAATGGTATCCTATTTGTTTCGATTACTCAATTGCTGTTTTTTTCAGAGAGATGAAGTTATTCTGTAGGCCTTATAATCACTGTGCAAATATTGTATTATTCCTCTACTGCATCTTAGCTTGTTTCTAGGAAGCATGAAATATGTATGGTAATTGCAGCATTTTTCTATTTCAAAATAACAGAATCACTTCCAAAGACTAGTACTTGAATGAAAAAAAAAAAACAAAACCTGTGTGTGTACCAAAGTATTAACTATAGCATTTTCAGTGATGATGTTGAACGATCGTGTGCTCACCTGGCCTTCACCAGGGTCAATAGGCAGCTCCATTCCAGGATTAGACAGTCCCTTGTGCAGGCTTCTCAGCTTTTGCAAGCACATACTTTCCCATCACTGCAACCTACGTAATGACTTTGTGAAGATTTAGATTTTTTTTTAAGGAAACATCCGATTAACAGTACATGGATAAGCTTCCTTTGAGGAACAAAAATGGATAATATGAAGTTTGTTAAAATGTTGAGGAAGGCCAGGGATTTACAGTTCTCCACTGGGCTTTTTATTAAGACAGTTTTTAAACAGATGTGTCCTGGGATCACTGTTGACTGCCAGAAACACGGCTTGACAGGTGTAGATGTTGACAGGAGCCTTGGGGATGGATTCCAGGAGTGCGCTTGGCTGTCCCCAAAATGCTCCTCCCCTGTGCTCTTCAGTGCAGTGGGAGCTGTGGCTTAGTCAGGAGGGTCCTGATCTCCCACAGGCCTCCTGCACATCTAACAAATGGCAAAATACTGAGATCACCCCTAAGTCCTAAGTAACGGCCAAGCAAAGGCCTGGGGGCATGGCCTGCTCCTTTTTTTTAAGGTTTCTATTTAATGAACACAAATTTCATCTGTATAGCTTTTAGGAATATAGTGTTTCTTCTCCCTGTTCCCGCCCTCCCACCCCCACTCCCATCCCACCTCCTACTCCCTCTCCCATTCCATTTTTCATTAATACTCATTTTTAATTGACTTTATATACAGAAGACCAACTCAATACTAAAAAGATATTTCAACTATTTGCACCCACACAGACACACAAAGTATAAAGTACAGTTTGAAGACAGTTTTACTAATTCTCATAGTTAACCTAATTAAGGACAGAGGACCAACATGGGGAGTAATTGCACAGTGACTCCTGTTGTTAATTTAACAATTAACATCAGTGACCACCCAAGGCTCTTGACATACGCTGCCAAGGTTATGGAAATATTCTGGGTCCACAAACTCCATTGGTATTTAGACAGAGCCATAAGCAAAGTGGAAGTTCTCTCCTCCCCTCAGAGAAAAGTACATCGTTCTTTGATGGCCTCTTCTTTCCGCTGGGTTCTCACTTACAGAGATCTTTCATGCAGAACCATTTTTGCCACTCTGAAATGATCTAATGGGATTTTCAGCCAGATCTGAATGCCTTAAGGATGATTCTGAGGTCAGAGTTCTGTTTAGGGTGTTTGTCATTCTATGAGTCTGCTCTGTGGACTGCTTCCCTTGTTGGAACTTTTATCTCCTTTGTAATTCTATCTATTGTTATTACCAGACAGTTGGTCTTATTTATGTGATCCCTTTGACTTTTAGTCCTAACTAGATGATCAATTCCACACTTAATATGATCACTTTTTCACATAAGATGGGATTAGTATGGCCTGCTCCTCTGTGCACGTCATCTGAGTAGTCTCTGGCCATCTGAGAGAGATCTGTATCTGAGCAGACCCACTGTTCTTTTCTCCTGCTCGGCCATTGTTCTTACCCCCAGTAAAGAGAAGACTGGAATTTCTTTCCCATAACTTGCTCTTCTCCAGGAGGACTTTGTTAAAGACTTTGCTATATTTTTTAATTTGAATTTGTGAAGCAGAGAAACAAAGAGAAAGAAGAGAGTGATCTCCCATCCCCTGAGTCATTTCTTAAATGTCTGCAACAGCTGGGGCTGAGCTCAATCCAGGTTTCCCATGTAGGTGGCAGGAACCCAATTTTTTGAGCCATTATTCTTACCTCCTAGGATCCACATTAGCAAAAAGCTAAGGGAGCCAGAGCCAGGCTGTCTAATATGGTACATGAGCATCTTAACTGCTAGGCCAAAAATGCTTTGTTTCTGATGATACTTCTGTACTTACAGCCAAGTAGAATGCAAGGGTCAATCTTGAGATGGTCCCTCAAGAACCAAGGCCTTGTCCTATAAAAGTAGTGGAGCATTTTTCTGACATTTCTCAACGAATGCCTTCTGTGAACAAGGACAGGTGTGGTGGTGAGCTCTCATAGGCATTCACACAAAGACGGAGTGAACTGTACTTTCCAAATCTGTGGAGTTTCAGGAACTTTGTCTTTTTTTTTTTTTACAGGCAGAGTGGACAGTGAGAGAGAGAGACAGAGAGAAAGGCCTTCCTTTTGCCGTTGGTTCACCCTCCAATGCCAGGTGCTTTTCCTGGTCTCCCATGGGGTGCAGGGCCCAAGCACTTGGGCCATCCTCCACTGCACTCCTGGGCCACAGCAGAGGGCTGGCCTGGAAGAGGGGCAACCGGGACAGAATCCGGCGCCCCGACCGGGACTAGAACCCGGTGTGCCGGCGCTGCAAGGCGGAGGATTAGCCTGTTGAGCCACGGTGCCGGCAGGAACTTTGTCTTTATAGTCGACATAATTAATCCTCTTTGCAGCTATATGAAACAAGCATATTCATCTTTTTACACAGGAGAAACACGGGAATCATACGGTTAAGATTTAAAGATAGAGTCAGGGGTGGGCATTGTGGCACAGTGAGTTAAGTTGCTGCCTGTGGTAGCAGTATCCCACATGAGTGCTGGTGCCCCATTACCCACATGGAAGACCAGGTTGGGGAACCTGGCTCCTGGCGTCTGCCAAGGCTAGGGCAACCTGTTGTAGCCATTTGGGGAGTAAACCCATGCATGGAAGTCTCTCTCCCCAACCCCCAACTCTATGTTTCAAATAAAAAATAAATCTTAAAAAAATACAGTAGAGTCACCATTTTTCTTCACTTTGACCCACTATGGGCCTCACAATTCAATGGATTACTCCATATCCCTGCCTGAGCCGCCTCTAGGGAGGTACTCACTCTTCCAGTCCCCTGTGCATCCAGGTTGGCCATGGGACCAGACCTAGTTATGTAAGAGGATGTCTCTTCTTGGGGCTTCTGGAAAAGCTTTTGAAATACTTTCGTGAAGAACCAGATAGTATTTTTGGCTTTGTGGGCCATATGGTCTCCAAAAACTACGTGACTCTGCCCGTGTAGAGTGACAACAGCCATCGATCGACATGACAAAAAGTGGGTCTGATGGTTTCCTAATAAAGCTTTATTTACAAAGAGCAGGCAAGGGCTCCTGTACATAGTTCTCTGACTGCCGGCTTAGCGGAATAGCAAGATGTTGTTGAATGAAATAATCTGATTTTTTTCTTCATATCTGTCTATTCTTTACTACCTTGCTTAACAGTTAAAAATGTTAGTAAGACATTTGCCACATAAAAACCAAAGAGGTCATTTAGGAATACAAGTTTCCTGTGTCACCTTTTCCATTCAAACATTTCTGGCCTTCCAGGCTTCCATTCGTATACAAAGGCTTGATGTAAGCCTTTGACACGCAAGGCAGGTGTGCCTAGACCTCATTATTCTCTGTCACAGAATTGTCATGTGTTTTCCTCCCAACACCTACTACAACGGATGGTTGTATGTTCAATTATGCACATATTTATTGAATATCTGACCCATCAGAGCTGGGACAGTGTTTTCTGATGTTCACACATGGGACACTTGAAAAAGTTTATAGAAAACTGGAATTAAAAGATATGTTTGTTTTGGCACAAAAACATTTTGACCTCCATGTATAGCTTTTTCATAACGTGGATTTCCATGAACTTTTGAAGACCTGTCATATTACGCAGCCCATAGAAGATAGGTAATACTTGTAAGATAAGGTGCTTCTATGGCATTCTTCACTTATCATTTTATAGACATAGAATTTTAAGATAATTTTTAAGTTACTTACATGATACATTTTATTGGTGATCAGCTAGAAAACCAAGACTTTGTGAAAAAACAGAATTAAGAAAAACAAAACTGCAAAGCTGCTGTGAGGCAAGCCAAGGACAGGAAGTCAAAATACGGCTGCCTTGAACATGGGACAGTTATGGCTGCCTCACCGTGAACAGGGTGGGGGTGTGTGGAAACTATGATAACATGCATTCCAAGTGAGCAGCGGAGCCTCGTCTAGTCTTGTTCCCTCCAGCTTGGGAGAAGTTATGGTGAAGAATCTGGGAGGGGTTGGGGCCACACAGACAAAAGGGGGAACAAAGGAAAGATGATGAGTTATGTATGAGTGAGACTCGGAGCTGGATTGAGGCAAACTCACTTCTCGCTCTGATCTTCACCTGCCCAAGGGGATAATAGAACAAGCAGTGTCCCAGCCGTGGTGTCTTACCTGTGGAACCAGATGAACAATGAAGCTAACAATATACTGAAGATTTCAGAGACTTTTTTTTTGGACACTGGGTGGGATTATCAAGTTTCTATTTTTTGTAGTTCTTAGAGGACTACAAATTGCATAAGCTTTAGGTTTTACAGAATTGAGTTTTTTGTTGTTGTTGTTTATTTATGGTAGAAATATGTACAGTAGCTTGGAATTAGAGACACCGGGACGGCCTGATTCTCAGATTGTATTTCTTCTTCCAGAAGGAAAGAAAGAAGAGAGGCAGAGAGGAAGGAAGAAGAAAATTATCCATTATTCATATACCCAGTGATAACACTGTTAACATTTTGGTATACATACTTCCATTTCTTTCCAACTCACAGATGTATTGGATATATTAGAGATGGAAATTTGTATTAGAGATGAAAATTAGCTTTGATGTTGAATTATGTTTAACAAGTAGTGCCAATAATTCTGGATTTTCTTTATCAAAGAGCTACTTAGCATTCCTATAAAAGGAAGGTTTTGGACTGGATAGAGGAATAACAGAGCTCTTCCCACAATTGTGTAGATGGAGCTTGGAGCCCTGCTTAAGCTTGCATACCGTGTGCCTTGTGGAGCAGACTGGAATTCAGAGCCGGCCTCCCATCTTCCTGCCTGTTGTGATCTGCAAAGTGTCACAGAACAAAGTGGTTGTCAGCTTGTCTACCTACACACCGGAATCACTTGAGGAGTTTTTAAAGGTACTGATGCCCCAGAAATCATTGTTTAATTGATTTGGAGGTAGCCTGGGCTTTAAGTTTGTTGTCAACATTGAGATGGGCTGTTGCAGCTCTGACAAGTGAGGGTAGAGAGTGACAGTCAGCTTAGGTTGGAAAGCGTTACTGTGGAGATGGGTGAGCTCAAGGCAGGGTAAGTCTGCAGGTTCACATTCATCTCACGCCGGCGTGCCTACCTTTTTCTCAGGAGCTTTGAAGACACTAAATGTGGTTCTCCAACCATCTCTCATATCCAGATGCCCTAGTGTTGATACCTAGCCACCATCATAGTGTTTTGGCTGAATTCTTACCTTTTAAGATTCCAGAACATTTTTCAAAAACCGCTCTAATCATTCCATCAGAGATTTTGATCTTCAGAATACATATGGCATTGTTCTTCCTTTCTCACTCAAGACCATTGAAACCATTCTGAAGCGTTGGTGGTCGATGCACTGATGTGAACAGTTGAGGGTGCTCCTGAGATGCCCCTTTTAAAGAGGCGTTGGGGGGAAATCTACGCAGATCCCTTTCTCACCTGCTGTGTGAAAGCTGATGCTCCTTGGAATTTGGCTTTCCTGACTTTGATGGATGGCCACTTCTTGCCCTTAGCATGTCCACCTTTCAGTCAAGGTTGCATTGGAGTTTCCTAAAGCTCTGTAAATATTTACTGAATGCTGAATAATGGTGAAGGATGAGCTACAGGTGCTGTTCTGTGTATAAGCTGTCCTTGTCTCTTGGGATGTGGTGTCTCCTCTATAGATCTGGAGGGGGAGAAAGCCCCTTATTCCATTGCAAGCTCTGTGGGGGAAATTTGTAGTCTTTGGGAAGAAAAGGATTAGAAGACAAGATCACTGGAAAACATGTTTATTCCTTCAAATATATTTTAATCCTTTCAAATACAAAGTAGGTAGCAGATTTTATGTCTGTGGGAAAGTCATGATTTTTAAAATAATAAATGCTGAATTACTTTTCTCACAGAAATTAGATTAGAGGGAGAAAACAAAAGTATATTTTTGGAAAGGATGTATTTTGAAAACATGCAAGTACTTGATTATTTTGTCCCATGGAAAATGAGAAGTTAGCTCGCATGTCTATAAATGATGGTTCAGGATATGTGTTCTAGGTTGAATAGTGTCCCTTCAAATGTCATGTCCTTCTTGGAACCTCAGAATGTAACCATATTTGGAAATAAAGTTTTTGTAGATAGTTAAGTTGGAGTCACACTGGAGTTGGGTTGACCCTTAACTCATATGATTGGCATCTGTATAAAAAGAGAAGAGACAAAAGGACAGCACTCACATTAGGCAGAGGTGGGAGTGATCCTGATGCAAACCAAGGAATGCTGGGGCTATGAGAACCTACCTGGAAAAGGCAAGTCCCCCCCCCCCCTTTTGCATAGAGCACAGCCTGGGTATACCTTTATTCCAAACCATGAGAAAATACATACATTTCTGTTGTCTTAAGTCATCACAGTCTGTGGTACTTTGTTATACATTAGGAAATGAACACCATATATAATCATAGTGTGAATGTTTGAGAGGTCATGGAAAAGGTCTGAATATTGGGAAACAAGTTATATATCAATAAAATACTACTGCCTATAAATCTGACAAATTGTAGGCTATAGAGATACATAGAAATTTCTGTCAAATAATCACCATCACATTACATATGAACAGTGATGATGATCATTTAAGAACTGCATATGTATAACACTAGAGGTTTAGAAAAGACCTATATTCTTTTAAGTAGCTGTTAGAATATGGTAAACAATTCTTGTTACTATTTTTTTTCACTATTTAGGCATGAAGACTTAATATTTGACATCAAAGCCTAACAACTGGGAGTTACATTGAGCCTAGCAGTTAAGATGCTCATGCCTCACATCGGAGTACCTGGCTCCAATTCCCAGCTCCAGCCTCTGGTCCCAGTTTTGTGCTAATGCAAACCTTCAGAGGCAGCCAAAATGGCTCAAGTAATTGGGTTCCTGTTTCCTGCATGGGAGACCTGGACTGAGGTCCCAGCTCCTGCTCTGGTCTGGCCCAGCCATAGTTGTTGCAGGGATTTGAGGAGCTTCCAGCAGATAGGATCTCTCTCTCTCTGTGTCTTTCAATCTTTGTCTCTCTTTTCCAAAAACAAAGGAATATAACAATAAGTCACAAAGCCAGTTTGACATACAAATCCTCTTTTACTGACTTTAACTGAGATTTAAACTAAATTTATTTCATGCATATGGCTTAATGAATTTTTCCCTCTTTTGTTGCTTTTAACCCATTTAAGTAGTATATATTTTAAAATGAAATATGTGGCCTTTTAAAGAATTACAGTTTATGAAAGACTTTAATATCTACAGGTTATATCAGTTCTTTTAAATGCTGAACTTTCTGCTAACTAGAACTGAAACATAGTTAACAACAACAAAAATAGTTACAGCCAAGAAACTTAGGGTCTAACAGGCATAGATGTTTTCTGCTCTTGTTTTTGTAGAATTTAAACTATAATTAATACTTCAAGCCCACAAAATGAGCAGGATTGGAGGATTTGGCTTCTGGAGAAATATTTGCAGTGAAAGTTAAGAAGCTGGCAAAACAGCTTATTAAACTAGCCCATCCCATGTAAATACCATAGTCCATGTAGTGATGAAATCTTGCTGGAAGCCTCCAAGAGATTTCAGAGCCAGGGTCAATTTTCGTTATACAACTGGAGTTGGCCTTTTTGCAGGCTGGCTGGCTTCTTTGTGCAAAGTATGGTCTTTTTGGCTCCTGTAAAAATAAATAATTGCCCCTTCTCTCTCTACCAGGCCATTTTTGGACATCAGTTTGTCATTTTGGTAAGTTACTGGGATATCCATGAATATCAACTGTGGAAAAATCGTAATACAATGCAATAACACCGATGTGAAATTCAGTTGCATTATTTGTGGAGCATAACAGGAAGTCATTCTAGAAGTGCATCACTTAGTAGGAATCAATTTACAGGCTGATTTGCATCCCTTCACCAAACCAGCAGTATTTAAAGCACCAAGGGCTTTCTGAGTTTTCTAATAAGATTTTTTCTAACTGACAACTAGAAGAACATGCATGTTGATGAGTCATAGTCCCCATCACAAAAGGATCCATTCAGTAATTTCCTGAGAAAAATGTTTCTCTTAGAGACGTAAAGGCCATTGTTGTTGTTGTGAATTTGGTTTTCTTTCCCTACCTGGGAAGGAGTAGGAAAGGTGGTTTTTGTAATCATCAGTGGATTAATCTTGGTAAAAATCTCGCTCAGTGATAGTCACAGGAAATGAAAGTGCACACAAAATAAGGCACCACTAGTAGAAGAGAACATACACACATGGGTACACATTCAGCTTCATTTTCTGATGTATGGTTGAACAGTGTGGTATGCAACTGAACAGTATGCAGGTCCCAGTGGGATGCTACTTGTCTTTTGGGAGTATATATATGCACACACATACCTGTACATAGTACATACATACATTCATTCATTCTGGGAGCCATGCTGGCACTGTCTGACCCACAGTTCCTGCCGGGGAATCTGAAAGAGGCCCATGGATAGGCTGCTTTAGATGTAAAGGTTAACAAGCCTTCCTCCATACAGATGGGGATCTAAGTGTCATCTGAGAGACATTTTCTAGGTCGAAATACAATCTCCAAATTGGCATTGTGGATGTGAGACTATGCAATTGTACCTTTCAATGAAATAATCATAAAAAGAAATCACGTCAGGCCTGTCCCCTGACGTTAAGATGATGGCCACATTGCTGGTGTTACTTCTCCTTTTTCTAAATAGGCTCCGTGTTCCCAAGAATGCAGAGTTGAAAACAAGATTGCCTGCTCTTGCCTGGGTGCTTCCTACACAATTCCCCCACTGGTGGCTCTTTTTCCATTTGAAGATGCTAGTGCTTGAGTGGTGCTACCTTCTGCAAAATGACACCGGGAGTTTGCATATGTCTTTTTATGAGGGGTGATTGTGTTTGATTGCCCATAGAGAGACTTGGAATAGACATTTCTAGACTTTACATATCCTCCAGGTCATAGTTGGAGCATGAAAAGTGAACTATTTCCTGTGAGTATTTTGTAGCCTGAGGAATTTTAATGTTTTCTTTTATTGGCACTTTCTGGAAAGGATGATTCTGAAACACATTTTTTTTTTTTACATCTAAGCACTGTTAATTCCAGGGTTGAAAATTCCAAATACAGTTTACTAAAAGCCAAAAAGCTTATAATTTTTGGGCTGTTTCTGAGCTTTATGGAGCTTTATTGATGTCTGTCTTGTCTGTCAGCCCCAAAAGGGACAAAATGCAATCATTTCATGGACTCCTGGCAAGAAAGCGGATTTTAAGGGATATGACGTTACTGACGGGGCTTGTTCCCATCAGTGCCATTTATAGTGATGTCATTCTCCTTACCTCCCCTGTGCAGTGATAAAAATTATCCAAGGAAGGGCGTCTTGTTATTTAAGTCAAATTCAGGAATCCTCTGTTCTTTTACTTTAAATAATTCTTGAACAATAAACTATTTTCACATTTTTGGCTGTAGCTACAAAGCAAAACATGGTGAGTAGTGAGTGTGGATTGACCAGATGACTCTGTGCCAGAACTCTGCGTCTCTGCAGTACTGATGAGTGCCACAAATACACTGCAGACAGACTAGATCAGAGAATTCACAACTGTCGGATCCCAAGTAGCTACTGAGGTGGGTCGTTGAGGTGAGGGAATATAGGGCTGGCCCAGATTGACGTTCTCACACTGTACGTGAGCAATTTCAAGTTCAGCATTTGGTGATTCTACTCTAAGTGGTGATGGTGGTGGTGGTGGTGATGATGATGATGGTGCCCATTAACATTTATTGAGGGTATCTACCAAATAACATGTTTTCCCGGTATTATTGTATTTAATTCTACCTCTAGCCTTGAGAGGACAGAATCCTATATTCACCAGCGGTAAATAATTGCAGATTACATCGTTACTTATTTTACTCTAAAAGGTAAATGTTCCTGAATTAGGGAACACTGCAAATGGAGCTAAAGTTCTAGAAATCCTATGATCCACAATCATCCAGAGAGCCATTCTTCAGGAATGTTCTATGGTTTATGGCACAGATGTTGTTGGGTGGGCAAAGTGCTGTGGCAAATTTGAACTTGTGCTAAATGCCAAGGAGATGTGAGCAAGCCACTTCAAAGCTAATCTTTGTAAACAAGGGTAAGGTTTGGAAGTGAATGACCAGCACTTTAAACCAATTTCAATTTGTTCCTTTACCCTCACACCATCCCCTTCACCACCAGCAATTCATTGTTTGCCTCTTAGGTTTGGATAGTGATTGTGCTGTATAGCTTATTTAAGACTTCTGGGGGCTTTATTGCTGCTGGACTCAAGTAGGAATTAAATAGCATTTTCAACTAGAGTCACTGTTATATTGTATCCATTCCTATGCCCCCTAACTACCTAGTATTTTTATCAACCCCATGAGGTGAACGCTGTTATTGCTTCTGTTTTATAGGTGAGGAAACAGTTTCAAAGAGATAGGGAATCAGGCCAAGATCACAAAACCAGTAAAACGTAGACATCCAGTACTTGAAATACTTTCTGTTTAACTTCTGTGTCTGACCTAATCTTCTTGATATGTTTTCCTAGCTTTGAAAACTATACAAGTATGTAGTTCCTGATGTGCTCCAAGATTCCTTGATCATAGCATTTTGTTCTTTAGTTATTATCTCAGGATCTTACTTCTGTCTATCATGATGTCAGTGATACTTCAGAACAGTTATTTGGAAGGCAGAGAGAAAGAACGATGGAGGCAGGCAGGCAGATGGAGAGGGCTCTCATTTGCTGGTTTACTCCTAGCAGCTCTCAACAGCCAGGGCTGGGCCAGGAACTCAATCTGTTTCTCCCACTTGGGTACAGAGACCCGGATACTTCAGTCATCACCTGCTGCCTCCAGGGTGCACATGAACAGGAAGCTGTAATTGGAAGCCAGTCTGGACACAAACCCAGGCACTCTGATATTGGAATGCAAGTGTCCTAACCAGTGGCTTAATGGCTACTCCAAAAACCTACCCAGTAACAACTTCTTTAGAGCTATTTTTAATTGCATACTGTCTTTCTCCCCATTTACTCTTTTCTGGTTGTCTGGCTGTAATCAGAATCACCTAGGGAGTATGGAAAAAATACTCAGACTGGTCATGCATAATCAAATCCTATCAGAACAAGTTTTTTTCAAAAGCTTATCACCTGTTTCTTCTTTTTTTTTTAAAGATTAATTGATTTACTTGAAAGGCAGAGCCTTGTTTTAATGTATAAACCAGGAGCAGTTCTTGAATGTCTATATGTCTGTATCTGAGAGTGGAAGTGAAAAAGCTAATTGGAAAATTTGCGTCCAGATGGTTTAGCGGATAAATTTTATTGAATGTTTAAAGAATAAATAATACTAGTATTACACAAAATCTTTCAGAAAGTATCAGAGAATACACTAATTCAACTCATTTTAGGAGGTATCACACTGATTCCAATGCTATATAGAAGCATCGAAAAGGCACATAGAAAGAAAGATACATGTGTACTTAACATATCAGTATTCCCTCATGATGAATATTTCATCAAATTAGAAAAGGGAAATTCCTTATTCTTCTAAAGCCAAAAATGGAAGAATCTACTCTGAAGCTCATATTGAGTACTAATTGGCTAAGATCAAAGCAAGGACACCTACTCTTAAAATTTGCATTCAGCATTCTTCTGGAGAGCCTGGCCTTTGCAATCAGACAAGAAAGGGAATAAAACTCATAATGATTGGAAAGGCTTTAAAACTCTCTTTCTCCAGAAATAGCAATGTTTGCTTACATGGAGTATCCTAAAGAATCTATTAACAACTACTATATAACATTGTTAAGCTAATTTAGGGGGATCACAGGCTAGAAGATCAACATGCAAAATAGGTTGCTTTTTATATACTAAAACATGCAAAATAGGTTGCTTTTTATATACTAAAAAGCAACTATAATTTCTCAGCATGAGTGGGGACAGTTGCTATTTTAGACAGTCTGTGTGGTTGTTTCTTGAGGCAATTCTGGTGATATTCTATATCCTTATTCTTGAGCAGATTGGATCCCCTCCAGAGCAGTTTTCCAGTTTTCTGATATGAGGGTAAAAGCATGACTGCTGATATTCTGAGGTTGGGATTTTTAGCTCTCAATAAGCAGATGTTCACTTAATCTCTGGTTTTTGTCCAAAGAATATACTCTCAGCTCTACTTGGCATTCCAAGTACAAAGGCCTCCATTGTACCCTCTCAATCTGTAGTCTTTTTCTTGGATGAAGGAAGAGCTTTCTCTCATTGTTATGGAGTCAGAGAAAGGTTCAAGGGTCTTTGAAGTCTGAAATCTCTCCTCCTTCAGCCTAGTCCACAAGTGCCTATTGCTGCCAATCCCAGAGTCCTGTAGGTGTTCTGTTGTAGATCACCTTGGTTCTCAGCATTCTCACTGCTTGTACAGAATCCAGGCCTGCAAAACTGGGGACTGCCTGTGCACCTGCTTTCTAGCTTCATGTCTTTATTGCTGTGTTCTCTTCTTCTGTTCCCAATCTTTGTGTTTTTTAAGCAGCTCTATTACCATCTTTTCCATAAGCTACCAAATGGCTACTTCTCATGTGAAATTGAAATGTGATCATTGGCTGATTTAAAGGAATGCCATGTTATAAAATATTCAGCCATTTGTTACTTTGTAGTAATATATTATATAAATGAAGAATAATTGAGCATCTCACTTATAGAATTTAGAATAGCAAGTGTTTTACCTGAAACAGTCTTAAAACTGGAAAGTTTTAAGTTGAGATTAGAACATTTTATTTCCATTTTAAAAAGTTCGATTAAAATAAGCTTATTTTAATTTCTCAATAGCAATAAGGTACTTTTTATTTCATTCTGCCTCTTAAAAAAGCAGAAATATATACCTTACATTTTCACAGTAGTTTGAAAAATTTGGAGTGCAATTATACCTATGGCCCTAAGGAAATGACAATTTCTGTTTTGAGTGCAATGTCATTCAATTCTATGAAATACTTAGCATGAGACAGGCAGTGCTCCTGCTTGCTAGAGTAGAAGTAAACAAAGCAGACACAAATTTCTGTTCTTCTGAGGATTCCATTCCAGCCAGTAGTCTTCTGGCGTTAAAATGAGCATAATGGGCTGTGGGGTGTGGTGCTTGGACAGCGCTGTGGCATAGTGGGCTAAGCCTTCATTGGCAGCACCAGCATCCTATATGGGTGCTGCTTCTAGCCCAGGCTGTTCCTCTTCTGATTCAGCTCTCTGCTATGGCCTGGGAAGGCAGTGGAAGATGGCCTAAGTGCTTGCGCCACTTCACCAATATAAGAGACCGAGAAGAAGCTCCTGGTTCAAGGCTTAAGATTGGCCCAGCTCTGGCTGTTGCAGCCATTTGAAGCATGAACCAGTGAATAAAAGACCTTTATCTCTATCTTTCCCTCTCTCTGTCTATATCTCTACCTCCCAAATAAATTAATCTTAAAAAAAAAATGAACATAAAGGGGCAGATGTTGTAGAACTTCAGGTTAAGACATTGCTTAGAATACAGTATCCCACATCTGAGTTCCCCTGCTTCTGATCCAGCTTCCTGCTAATGTGCACCCTGGGATGTAGCAGATGATGGCTCCCAAGAAACCCACATGAGAGGCCAGGATTGAGTTTTTAGTTCCTCAATTTGGCATGGCCCAACCCTGGCTGTTGTGGGCATTTAGAGAATTAACCAGGAGATAAGAGATACGTCTGTCTGTCTATCTTTCTATCTATATTGCTCTTTCAAATAATAAAAAGAGAGAGAGAACATACAGTTCTTCCAAAATCTCCATCAGTGAATTTCATGGAATAGGATGAACATTTCTTTTGGTACCATTGTATATGTTGTTGACTTGTATAGTAGATATGGTTAGGAAATTGGATTTTGATTTAACCACATTTTTTGTTGCTTGTTGATTATTATATCTCTTGATAATTTATCACATATTTCCAAGATACCCAATGTAATAAGTCAAAGTAAGTCTGAAAACTGAAGCAGAGTGAGAATATGAGTAAGAAAATAGAATAACCTCAACATAAAAAAATGCATATCATGAAGTCCTATCTCTTGCTAAGCATGTGCTAAGCACATATTTTCCTCTATGTTTTTGCAGGTATCTTAAAGATAGAAACATGATTAGTTTTCATAAATAAAAAAATTCAGTGATCTAGATAATGTGAAAGTATAGAAAGTTCTTCCATATATCTTCATATCTTTGTTGGAAAATATAGTAAAGTTAATTCAAAAAACACAATCATAAGTTCCACTAATTTTTTTTCATATCTTCCCTATATTCCAACCATATTAGCCTAATGTATGAACTCTTTACTTAACAGAGAGTTAAACATCTGTGTATAGAGCCAATTGAAAATATGTATGAACTAAAGTCTAAATTAAGAAAATTCTAGAAAATATATTTAATTATTTGAATAAATGTGAATTTTGCTTTGTCTATGAACTTACAATAAATTTTTTATCATTTTTAGTTTACAAAATACTTATATATGCAGGATCCTCCAAGACAACTTTCAGGCAGATAGCTTCATACTCTTCATTTTAACAATGAATCATACTTCCTATATCTGGATGACCAACAGAGTGCTAAAACATGTCATTCTATGAAACACTTAAATCAAGTTACAACATACAAATTGTAAAGGAGATAAAATTTACTAGGTGTGGGAAATTGAACATTTCATGTGTAAATACTTATGCTGTAACCATCTAAGAGGCAGAATATTTATTTTTTATTCATTAATTAATTTTTTCCAAACTAAACCTTTTATTTAAGGAATAAACACTTCATGCACTTCATACATACAACTTTAGGAATAGTAATTCTTCCCACCATTTCCACCCATGCTCCCACCCCTCTTCCTACCCCCTCTCCCATTCCCTCTCCCAGTCCCTTTCTCCATTAAGATCCATTTTTGATTAACTGTATACACAGAAGACCAACTCTATATTAAGTAAAGTGTTCAATAATTTGCATAAAAACTTCATCAAGACAAGGGCTGTTTCATGTCATTGCATCATTAAATTAATTTCACTTTATTTTTTAAAAAATTTAATTAACTTCAAAGAAGCACCCAAGAATGATAAATCTTTTGCAAGCATTTAAACATAATTATAAACAGCTCTTTGAGGACAGAGGTCCTGCATGGGAAGTTAGTGCACAGTGACTCCTGTTGTTAATTTAACAATTAACACTGTTATGTATGACATCAGTGATCACCTGAGGCTCTTGACAAGAGCTGCCTAGGCTATGGAAGCCTTTTGAATCAAAAATCTCCATCAGTATTTAGATAAGCCCATAAACAAAACAGAAGTTCTCTACTTCCTTCAGAGAAAAGTTCCTTCTTCTTTAATGACCACTCCTTTCCACTGAGGTCTCACCCACTGAGGTCCTTCATATAGGACATTTTTTGCCACAGATTCTTGGCTTTCCATGCCTGAAATGCTCTCAAGGTCTTTTCAGCAAGACCAAAATGCCTTAAAGGCTGATTATGAGGTGAGTGCTGTTTAAATCGATTGTCATTCTGTGAATCTGCTGGTGGGCTGCTTCCCATGTTGGAGCATTCACTCCTTTTTAATTCTACCTAATATTACTAGACCCTTAATCCTATCCATTTAATCACTTTAAAACGTAAGATGGTATTTTTACAACCCAGCTTAAGGGGATTTGGGGTCCCATTGGCAAGTTTTTAAACTGTACCCTGAGAAGTAAGTCCATAGGAATATATGCAGAACTATGCAGCTTTACAGTTATAAACTTCATACATTTCATAACTACAATTTTAGGAACATGGTAATTCTTCCCACTGTTCCCATCTTCCTACTCACCCTCTCACCCCTCTTCATTCTCCCTCTATTATTCCTGCTCTTATTTTTTACTGAAATCTATTTTCAATTGGCTTTATACACATACGCTTAACTTTCTGTTAAGTAAAGAGTTCAACAAGTTATATGTGAAAAAAAAAAAGAACAAAAAACTTTTCCTCAACAGTCAAGACAAGGACTGTTGCAGTCATTGCAACAAGTGAGCTGTTGAAGCTGTTAAGTATGTCCAAAATGGTGCCAATTCTCTATTGACTTGTTACAGGATGCCATTGCCCACTGATCAGAGAGAGAAGCATGCCCCCACCCTCTATTCTCCTCTAGTTTGGCAGGTACACTATACCCCATAGGGCTCCAAGCCAGATTACCTCCAGGCTCTTCCTACAGCTTTATCACCAGTGGCTTCGGCTGCTACAGTCTGGTCTCACCTACCTCTCCAAAGCTGGTGAAAGGCTCTCGGCGTCTGGGGTCCTGAGTCACGCGTGTCCATGCCTTGCATGTAGGTCCAATGTGCCCTTCTATTTTTGAGGAGTTTCCTCTGCCATTTTCTCCCTAACTCCTTGAGCCAGAATATTAGTAACACCCCAGAAGTTTCCCTGTGCTCCTTCTTCATCAACCTTCATCCTCCTGGAGGTAATCAACAACTTGACCTCCATACCATGAGTCACACTGTATATATGTGTGTGCTTTTTAAAGATTTATTTATTTGAGAGGTAGAGTTACACACACACACACACACACACAGAGAGAGAGAGAGAGAGAGAGAGAGAGAGAGAGAGGTCTTCCTTCCGCTAGTTTACTCCCCAAATGGCCACTATGGCTGGAGTTGGGCTCATCCAAAGCCAGGAGTCAGGAGCTTCCTCTGAGTCTCTCATGTGAATGCAAGAACTCAAGCTCTTGGGTCATCTGCCATTGCTTTCCCAGGTCATTAGCGGGAAGCTGGTTTGGAAGTGAAGCAGCTGTGACTCAAAATGACACCCATATGAGATGCTGGGTCCACCGGCAGAGGCCTCGCCTACTACATCACAGCCTAGCCCTACATTATATGTTTTTGTGTTGTTTTTCTGCTCAGTATAGTGTCTGCAAGTTTCATCTGTGATGTATATGTCATCCTTGTACCAGTAGTTGGTTCTTGCTCTTTTTTTAAAAAACAACTTACTGACATTTATTTCACATACTATAAAATCCATTCACTTAAAGTACATTGTTCAGCAGTTTCCCTGCCCCATACTAGGGGTGACCACTAATCTGCTTTTTTCTCTGAATGGAATGGCTCATTGGGGTATTTCACATAAATGAAATTACAGTTTGTGGTCCTTTGTAACTGGCTTCATTTACTTTTCATAGTGCTGTCATGGTTCATCCTTATTGAGCA
This sequence comes from Sylvilagus floridanus, assembly GCA_949820135.1. Lineage (NCBI taxonomy): Eukaryota > Metazoa > Chordata > Mammalia > Lagomorpha > Leporidae > Sylvilagus > Sylvilagus floridanus. Next base: position 167,598,424 of record OX463244.1, read on the forward strand.
CGTATCGTTATTTCATTGTTGTTTGCTGTAGTATTTCTTGTATGAATACACTGCATTTTGTTTATGCATTCATCAGCTGATGGACATTTGGGTAGTTTCCTCTTCTATTAACATAAAGTTGTACTGAATGCTTTTGCCCAACTTTTTGTTGGGGTGTATGTTCTCATCCCTCTAGGGTTGATTCTCAGGAATGTAACTGATGACTTATTACCTATATTGCACATTTTGAGGAACCACCAAACTGTTTATGCAGTTGCTGCACCACTGTACACTTCCACCAGTGATGTGTGAAGGGTTAGCTTCTCCACTTGCTCACCAACACTAGCTGTTGTCCATCTTTTTTTATTATTAAAATCATCCTAGTGGGTGTGAAATGATTTTCATTGTGCTTTTCATTATGTTTCCCTGATGGCAAGTGATGCTTAGCATTTTCCTGTGTTTATTGCCCATTCGTATGTCTTCTTTGGAGAAATACATATTTAAATCATTTCCCTATTTTAAAAATTGAGTTGATTATTGTTGAGTTGTAAATTTATTCATATATTCTGTATATGAAACTCTCTGGGGTACAGGTTGAGTATTCATTATCTGAAATGTTTGGGACCAGAAGTATTTCAGATTTCAGATGCTTTGGATTTTGGAATGTTTGTATCTACTTAATGAGATAGCTTAGGTGTAGGACCAAAATCTAAACACAGGACTCATTTATATTTCATGCACATTGTATACATGTTACATGTAGATGGAAGATAATTTTATATATTTTTTAGTGTGTTTGCATTTCAATCAAACATGTACACGAGGTCAAGTGTGAACTTTTCCACTTGTGATATAATGCTGTTGTTCACAAGGTTTGGAATTTTGGAGAGTTTCAGATTAGGGATGCTCAACTTTACAGAACAGTCTTCAAAAATTTCATGGAAAATGTATATTATGAAAAAACTATGCAGGGATTTCAAATTTTTTGTGCTAAAACATCTTTTTATTTATTTATTGACAGGCAGAGTGGACAGTGAGAGAAAGAGACAGAGAGAAAGGTCTTCCTTTACCATTGGTTCACGCTCCAATGGCCGCTGTGGCTGGCGCACCGCACTGATCCAAAGCTGGGAGCCAGTGCTTCTCCTGGTCTCCCATGGGGTGCAGGGCCCAAGGACTTTGGCCATCCTACACTGCACTCCTGGGCCACAGCAGAGAGCTGGACTGGAAGAGAGGTAGCTGGCACAGAATCCAGTGCCCCGACCGGGACTAGAACCCAGTGTGCCGGCACCGCAGGTGGAGGATTATCCTATTGAGCCCCGGCGCCGGCCTAAAACATCTTTTAATTCCATTTCTCGACAACTTTTTGGAGTAACCTCATATGCTTTGCAAAGATTTTTTTCCCATTCTAGAGGGAGTTTTTACACTTTCTTGACAATGTCTTTGAGGAATGAAATATTGTAATCTTAATTAAATCCAGCTTTTCTATTTTTGGTGTAATATCTAAGAATTCATTGCTTTACCCAAAGATTTACTTTCGTATGTTCTGCTAGGAGTTTTATAATTCTAGCTATTCTCTTTAGGAATATGACCCATTTTGGGATAAATTTGGTGTAAGGTATGAAGTAGAGGTACACATTTTCTTTTGCATGTAAATATCAAGACTTCTAGTTTGGGGCTGGTGCTATGGTGCAGTGGGTTAAAGCCCTGGCCTGAAGTGCTGGTGTCCCATATGGGCACCAGTTCTAGTCCTAGCTGCTCCTCTTCTGATCCAGCTCTCTGCTGTGGCCTGGGAAAGCAGTGCAGGATGGCCCAAGTCCTTGGGCCCCTGCACCCATGTGGGAGACCAGGAAGAAGCTCCTGGCTCCTGCTTTTGGATCAGCGCAGCTCCAGCCATTGTGGCCATCTAGGGAGTGAACCAGTGGATGAAAGACCTCTCTCTGTGTCTCTACCTCTCTCTGTAACTGTCTTTCAAATAAAGTAAATCTTAAAAAAAATAAGACTTCCAGTTAACATTTTCTGGAAATACAATTATTTTCCAACTGAATTGGTTTAGGACACTCATAGCAAGTCAGTTAACCATACACATGAAGATTTATCTCTGAATTCTTAATTCTATTCTACTTATCTTTATGGTTTATTTTTTGGGCCAGTACCTGACTGGTTTGATTACTATAGCTTTGAAATAAATTTGAAAATCAGAAAGTGTGCATCTCTCAACTTTGTTGTTTTTCAAATTTGGTTTTAGCTATTCTTGGTCCCTTCTATTTCCATATGAATTATCAGATCAGATTGTCATTTTCACTGAAAAAAGGCATCTGGGTTTTTGATAAGGTTTTTATTGAATGTTAGATAAAGTTGGAGAGTATTTCCATGCTAAAAATATTAAGTATTGTGATTTTTGAACATGATGTCTTTCAATTTATTTGATCATTTGTTATTTACTTTGGCAATATTTCATAGTTTTCACTGAAGGATTCTTTTTTTAGGTTTTAGCTGTTACTTTTAATGTTTATTTTTTAAAAACTTTTTTTGCTGAAACAATAAAGAGAAATACTGTACATAGTATGCACCATGGCAGTGTTAGCTAATATTATTATTGTCACTCGGTAGACTTTTTTTTTTAAAGAACAAATTTCATACACTTCATATGTACAGATTTAGGGACATAGTGATTCCTCCCACTTTACCCTCCCTTCCGCTGATGCTCCCACCCTCCCTCACCTTTCTCTGTTACTCACTTTCTGAATTTTCCAGTGATCTATTTCAATTTACTTTATACTCATAAGATTAACCCTACACCAAGTAAAGAGTTAAAAAATCCTAAGAAGAAAAAAGTACTGTTCCTGAACACTAGAGATAAGGACTGTATCAGTCTTCAGATCTCAAAATGTCCATTTACTTCTATACATTAATTTTTTGGTACTCTATTAGTTATCACAGATCAGGGAAACCATATGGTATTTGTCTTTTGGGACTGGCTTATTTCACTAAGTATAATGGCTTCCGGTTGCATCCATTTTGTTGTAAAAGACAGGGTTTCATTCTTTTTTATGACAGTAATATTCAGTCATGTATATGTGTGTATACATATATATTGTTTGGATTGTTATATATATTATTATTATATTATTCATTTATAAACCATCCTTTTTTTCCTATTTGAACTGCTTTAGTGATCATATGTGGAGTTTAATTTAATATATATATATATATATAGTTATTGGATTGCTGGTTCAAATGGTATGCCTATTTTCAGCTTGTGAGGTATCTCCATTCTGTCTTCCACAATGGCTGTACTAGTTTACATTACAACAGTGGATTAAGGTACCTTTTCCCTCACATCCTCACCAGCATTTATAGTTATTGTGTATTACAGCCATTCTAACTGGGGTGAGGTGAAACCTCATTGTGGTTGATTTGGATTTACCTGAGAGCTAGTGATCCTGAGCATTTTTTCATGTGCCAGTTGGCCATTTGAATTTCCTCTTTTGAAAAATGCCTGTTCAAGAACTTTGCCCATTTCTTAATTGGCTTGTTTGTTTTGTTGTTGTTGAGTTTCTTGAGCTCTTTATAGACTGGATATTAATGCTTTATCACTTGTATAGTTTACAAATGTTTTCTCCCATTATTGCCTCTTCACTTTGTTGAGGTTTCCTTAGCAGTGCAGAAGCTTCTCAGTTTGATGTAATCCCATTTGTGTATGTTGAATTTGATTGAGTGTGGTTTTGGGGTTTTTCCAAGATGTCTTTGCCTATGCCAATATCTTGCAGAGTTTCCCCATGTTCTCCTGTAGTAATTTGATGGTATCAAATCACAGATTTAGATCCTTGATCCATTTTAAGTTGATTTTTGTGTTAGGTGTAAGGTAGGGGACTTGTTTCGTACTTCTGCACGTGGAGATCCTGTTTTCCCAGCACCATTTGTGGAAGAGACTGTTCTATCTCCAGGGATTGTTTTTAGCTTCTTTGTCAGATATTACTTGGTTGTAGATGCATGGATTGATTTCTGGGGTTTCTATTCTGTTCCCTTGGTGTGTGTGTCTATTTTTGTGCCAGTACCAGACTGTTTTGATTATAGCTGCCCTGTAGTATGTCTTGAAATCTGCTACTGTGATGCCTCTGGCTTTGTTTTTTGTCATTTAAAATTGATTTAGATACTCATGGTCTGTTATGTTTCCATATGAATTTTAGCATCTTTTTTTCTAGATCTGAGAAGAATATCATTATTATTTTGATTGGATCACATTGAATCTATAAATTTCTTTCAGTAGTATGGACATTTTGATGATATTAATTGCTTTGGTCCACAAAAATGGATTTGCCATTTTTTGTGTCTTATTTTACTTCTTTTGGTAATTTTTAAAATTTTCATTGTAGATCTCTTTCAGCCCTTTGGTTAAATGTATCCCAAGGTGTTTAAATTACTAATCTTACAAGTTGTTTCTCAGCCATAGCATTTTCTGTGTATACAAAGGCTACGGATTTTTGTTTTATTTCTCGCAACTTTACCAAACTCTTATGAGTTCTAATAATTTCTTAGTCGAGGCTTTTGATTCTCCCTTATATAGAATCATGTCATCTATAAATAGGAATAATTTTACTTCCTCCTTCTCAATTTATATGCCTTTGATATCTTTTTCTTTCCTACTGGCTCTGGATAAAATTTCCAGGACTATATTGAATAGCAATGGGGAAATTGGGCATCCTGTTTGGTTTTAGATCTTAGTGGAAATGCTTCCAACTAATATACTACTGTAGTTTTAATTACCTGTGATTATTTTAAAATTTACTGTATATGTGTGAAGTGGGCATTTTTTCATGCTGAATTGGGGTCTTTTTACTTTTTACTTGTTGTCTTTTTTTGGTGTAACATTATTAAGCCTTTGACTATAATGTGAATTACAAATGTTACATTGAGCATGGCGCTATTGCGCAGTGGGTTAAAGCCTAGGCCTGCAGTACCAGCATCCCATATGGGCACCAGGTCGAGACCTGGCTGCTCTGCTTCTGATCCAGCTCCCTGATAATGTGCCTAGGAAAGCAGTGGAGGGTGGCCCAAGTCCTTGGCTTCTGTACTGATGTGGGAGACCCAGAGTAAGCCCCTGGCTCCTGGCTTCAGGTTATCTTGGCTCTGGCCATTGAGGTCATTTGGGGAGTGGGCCAACAGATGGAAGATCTCTGTTTCTGTCTCTCTCTGTAACTCTATCTTTCAATTAAATAAAAATAAATCCTTAAAAAATATGTTACATCAAAAATTAAGGAGGGCAGAAGATGGAGGAAGGGAAATAATATTATATTTTTAGAATTGTACCTATGAGCAACATTGAATGTGTTCTTTTTGTATTAATATCATATTCACATGAGAGTTGGTTAGAAATGTATTGTATTGATCATCATGCATTTGCTGTGACTATGAGACCTAATGTATTAATACATTTCTTAAAAAAATGAAAAGTAAATATTGCATGAAAAGTAATTAAAATAAAATGTTACTTAAACATAAAGAAGATGCTTATAAGTGATTCAAAGATTGTTGTTTCCATCTCGCAATTCTCATCGGATGAAAGTGATATTTTCCAGCCTAATTAAAAATTTTCAATATTAATGATCCCATGGGTTCTTGCCACTTACTCAGAGAAGAATTCTGCATACTGGCTTAAGTAGACCAGACAACATGGTAAGTTTTAACGATTTTATTCAGTGAGAGAAATGCACAGGAAAGTGAGGGCTTTAATTAGGGGAGAAAGAAGTCTAGAAGCTAAGTTAGGTCCCTGCCAGGCAGAGAGCAGGCCGGGAGCGAGCCACATGGAGCAAGCATATAGGTAGGAGCAACTGCCCATAGATTAGTGCAGGTAACAAAGAGAAGGCAGAAAGTGATTTTTGGGCACTCCTCACCTTTTATATGCTTTTCAAAGGGAAGTGATTACAAGCCTGATGGGCAAGAGATCACACAGGGTCTGGTGAGTGCGTGGTACTAGCTTGCATATCTAATAGATTTTATCCTATCTGCTTGCCTTTATCAAAAGGAATCTGAAAAATATGTATAATAAACAGTATTCTCATTAACCAAAGAGTAGTGTTGAAGGTCGCTGTTTTCCCTTGAACAAAACCAGTGCCCACTTGTAGAATCCTTGAATAGATTGCCCCAAAATTTCACGTGGAAAGAGAGAGAAAAAATCATGAAAATGTGTTTAAACTTTAACTAAAAATAGTAAAGTGATACATTTCAACATTGGCAAGATTTTGGATCTTAATGAGAAATGAAGAGGAAGCCAAATTTGAAGGAAAAATTTTAAGCGTATTTAAAGTTTAAGGAATTTATTTTGTGGGCACTTTATAGAACATTTTGATTGAGTATTTTTGGATACAGATGATGGATTATAAAGTTCTCTCTCTTAGAAATCAACTTACTAGTGATCTGAAAGTTCAGAAGATTCTTACTTAAATTTTTTTGAAAAATGATTTGACAAGCAAATTGTACAACTTTATGGAGTACTATGTGATGTTTTGGTACATGAGTATATTGTATAATGTTCATCCAGGGCAAATATATTTATCTATTCAAACATTTAGCATTTCTTTATAGTGAAAACATCCAGAATCCTACCTTCTAGTATTTCTTAAATAGAGAAATATACAGTATTTAACAATGTCACTGTTTTTATTTATATCATCTATATTCCTGCTTTCTTGCTGTATTTTTCTCCTCTGTTTTCTGTTATTGATTATGTTAGTATCTGTGTTTATAACTTTTCCAATGTGTTGATTCAGTGGTTTTGTCAGCCTCTTCATTTTCCAATAACTTCTCTGGGTTGTTCAGTTTGTCTGAGACTGGTGAACGTTCCTGGCTTTGAAATTTTTCTATTGAATCACAGCTTCACCTTGCTCATTGTTTTCTTATAGAATCTGTTCTCTATCACTGAAAAATTTTACCTCCCTTTATTTCCCATTCCTTTGTTACCTATCAGCACTTTGCTACTTTTTGGTAAGTCATAATTAATGCTATTTTTAAAAAAATACTTATTTGAAAGTCAGAGTTACAGAGATAGAGGCAGAGATAGAGGGAGAGGAAAAGAAAGAGGAAGAAGAAGAGAGAGAAAGAGAGAGGGAGAGAAACGATCTTCCATCCACTGATGCACTCCCCAAATGGCTGAACACTTGGAGGTGGGCCAGGCCAAAGACAGGAGCCAGGAGCTTCATCCAGGTCACCCACATGGGTTCAGGGGCCCAAGTACATCTTCTACCATGTCCCAGGCCATCAGCAGGGAGCTGGATTGCAAGTAGAGTAGCCAGGATGCAAATCAGTGCCCATACAGGATGCTGGTGCTGCAGGTGGCAGCTTAACTCGCTATACCACCATACCAGCCCCTAATTAATGTTCTTGTAGCAGCACAGAAAATTAGATCTTTTTTTTTAAACTTTTATTTAGTAAATATAATTTTCCAAAGTACAGTTTATGGATTACAATGGCTTCCCCCCTCCATAACTTCCTTCCCACCCGCACCCCTCCCATCTCCCGCTCCCTCTCCCATTCCATTCACATCAACATTCATTTTCAATTATCTTTATATACAGAAGATCGATTTAGTATATATTAAGTAAAGATTTCATCAGTTTGCACTCACACAGAACATAAAGTGTAAAATGCTGTTTGAGTACTAGTTATAGAATTAATTAACATTGGACAACACATTAAGGACAGAGATCCCACATGAGGAGTAAGTACACAGTGACTCCTCTTGCTGACTTAACAATTTGACACTCTTGTTTATGGCGTCAGTAATCTCCCTAGGCTCTAGTCATGAGTTGCCAAGGCTATGGAAACCTCTTGAGTTTGCTGACTTCGATCTTATTTAGACAAGGTCATAGTCAAAGTGGAAGTTCTCTCCTCCCTTCAGAGAAAGGTACCTCCTTCTTTGATGGCCTGTTGTTTCTACTGAGATCTCACTTGCAGAGATCTTTCATTAGATTTTTTTTTTTTTTTGCCAGAGTGTCTTGGCTTTCCATGCCTAAAATACTCTCATGGGCTCTTCAGCCAGATCCAAGTGCCTTAAGGGCTGATTCTGAGGCCAGAGTGCTGTTTAGGACATCTGCCATTCTATGAGTCTGCTATGTATCCCACTTCCCATGTTAGATTGTTCTCTCCTTCTTAATTCTATCAGTTAGTATTAGCAGATACTAGTCTTGGTTGTGTGATCCCTTTGACTCTTAGACCTATCAATGTGATCAATTGTGATCTGAAATTGATTACTTTGACTAGTGAGATGGCATTGGTACATGCAATCTTGATGGGATTGTATTGGAATCCCCTGGCACATTTCTAACTCCACCATTTGGAGCAAGTCCGATTGAGCATGTCCCAAATTGTACATCTCCTCCCTCTCTTATTCCCACTCTTATATTTAACAAGGATCACTTTTCAGTTAAATTTCAACACCTAAGAATAATTGTGTGTTAATTACAGAGTTCAACAATAGTATTAAGTAGAACAAAAAAATACTAAAAGGGATGAAGTATTAAATTGTACATCAACAGTCAGGACAAGGGCTGATCAAGTCACTGTTTTTCATAGTGTCCCTTTCACTTTGACATATTATCTTGTGGGCTTTGCTAATTCTCAACTTTTGGGGAATATCAAAATCAGATTCTTTGAGCTGTCATTCCTGGAAGTCGAGTTTTCCTGGAGGAACCCACATCGCAATTTTGATTGTATGAGTATTCCTCATCAAAAATTTTTTCATCTGTGTTCCTTCTTTCCTTTCTTTCACTACCCTTCTTCACCTCAAATATAAATTCCCATACAGGTGCCCTTTAAAAAAATTATTCCTTTATTTGAGAGGGAGGGAGGGAGGGAGAGAGAGAGAGAGAGAGAGAGAGAGAGAGAGAGAGACTGACTCTGCTCCATCCACTGGCTCACTCTCTTAAAGCCCACAATGTCTGAGACTGGGCCAGGCTGAGATTGGGAGCTGGGACCTCATTCCAGGTCTCCCGGATGAATGGGAAGAACCCATCAGTTGAGTCCTCACCACTTCCTCACAAGATCTGCATTAGCAGGGAGCTGGAGTCAGGAGCAGGAACTGCGAACTGAACCCAGGTCCTTTGATGTGGGATGCAGGGAACTTGTGTCTTAACCTCAAGGCAAAATGCCCACTCCATATAGGTGCTCTTTTATTACATCATCTGACTGATTTGAACCCTGCTACATCACTTACGTTTCTCCCCATGGCTTGTCTTCTAACCCTGTCTCTAATTCAGCAGCATTTAGAGAGGGGTGGATTTACCCCAGGTGATACTTGGCAATATTTAGAGATACATTTGCTTGTCATAACCAGTGAGGGTGGGTGTTACTACAGACCCTGGTAACACAGAACTATCAGATGTCAGTTGTGCCGTGGTGGAAAACTGTGCCCTGAGCTGAAATAGAGCCCTAATTTTGCTTCTGTAGGAAACTTACCTGATATTTTTATAACTCTGTTTGCCTCTTTGACCTCTTCTGTCTTCTGCCTCACTTTGTTACCACAGAATCTCAGAATGGAAATGAACATGTGCTGACGTAATTTCCTTACATTCTACTCATATCACTGAAAAGTACATCATGGTGACGAAAGTTGCTACTCATAAGAAATTATTAAGGTTTTTTGAAAGATGAATTTTGGCCTGGCATGGTGGTGTAGTGGGTAAAGCCGTTGACTGCTGTGCCAGCATCCCAAATGTGTGCCGCTTTGAGTCCCGGGTACTCCATTTCCAGTCCAGCTCTCTGCTGTGGCCTGGGAAAGTAGTAGAAGATGGCCCAAGTCCTTGAGTCCCTGCACCCACGTGGAGACTCCAAAGAAGCTCCTCGCTCCTGGTTTTGGCCTAGCCCAGCTCTGGTCATTGTGGCTGTTCGGGGAGTCAACAAGCAGATGGAAGACCTCTCTCTCCCCCTCTCTCTCTGTGTATCTGCCTCCGTAAATCTGCCTTTCAAATAAATAAATCAATCTCAAAAATATATATCTTTTTCCCCTGGAGCTTTTTACAGTGAGCTTGCAAGTGAATAAAGCAGTGGGAACACTTTTCCTATCTCAACCTGTGAATTGATTCTTAGCAACAGCAGCCTATGAACCTGAACCAAAATAGTTCTTTAAATGCTTGCCTTATTACAGTGAATGAAAAATTATCCTCACTGATTTTTGTGCTGAGAATTTCTTGACAATAAGTTCCTGAAACTTAGCGTTCTCAAAGATAGTTAAAACCCAACCATGAAAAATTATTTTCTACAAAATGTGAGTACTTTTGAAGCAATAATAGAATCAATTAAAAAATAGGTTGCTTATCCAGATGGGACCAAATTTGTAAGGCTCTGTTGTGGGTGTGGCTGCTCACATGGAAGCTACTGTTCTCAGAAACCTCAGCAGATGCCGCACTATTTATGGAGGCAACTTGCCCCAGACATTTGCTTCCCGGCCTTCTCAGGGTTTTTCATAGGGTATTTCTAACATGTCAAAAATAGCAAATTTCTAGTAAAATAGGAACTAACCCTAAGTTCTTCCTTTATCTTGTAACTAGCAAAACCAGTTGGAGGAGTTGCTTGGAGTCTCTAAACTTGGAAATGAATTCTTATTTTCCTTCTTGGAGGAAAAATGATAAAACATCCTAGGGCAAAAACCATAAAGTCTTTGATTCCCATGATACAGAGTAGCTTCTAAGGTGGTATTTTTCTTTGACAGAATTTTTTTTTTTTTTAATTTCTGGCTCTTTCAGGTAACTATTGTCATGCAAATCAAAGCCTGCTGTGAAAATGAAACCTGTACAGAGGTCAGCATTATGGCTCAGTGGGATAAGTTGCCTCATTAGCATCTCATAGCAGAGGTTCAAAAGCTCAGCTACTCTGCTTCTTATCCTACTTCCTGCTAGCGTGCCTGGGAAATCAGTGGCTGATGCCCTAAGTTCTGGTCTTTGCCACCCACATGGTAGACCTGGATGGAGTTCCTGACTCCTGACTTCAGCCTGGCCCAGCCCTGGCTGTTGCAGTCATTTGGGGAGTGAACCAGCAGATGAAAGATCTCTCTTGTTCCTCTCTCTGTCTCTCCCTCTCCCGGTCAAATAAACAAATGAATCAATCTTCTAAAAAATGAAGATAAAGCTGGTGATGAGGATAGTGCCTCTGAGGCTAGACATTTTGATACATACGTGCAAGAATATACATACATGCTGCAGTAGTTTTAAAAGCTAATCACCAGCTTACTGCTTCCAGTGAAAGACTCTTGAGTATTTCCTTAAGGATTGCCAGCGATTCAGAGACTTTTTCTGTCCATGTTGTGACCCAAGAGCAGACACAGTGAATTTCTACCAAATATGTCATGAATATAGACCATCAAACTCCATTACATTCTTTTATATTTTTCTAAGCTGTCAGGCCATATTATAAAATATTATTTATTAGGCAATGATATAGGTAGGAACATTTTTTTTGGGGGCAAGCAGTCTGGCTAGCTGGGTGGAAGTGTTCTGAGAGCAAAGGTATGAGCTTGGAAGTGTATCAGGAATAAGTCAAAGCCTAATCCTAAGTATGACACATGCCATTAAGGTGGTAGATTTGGATGATTTTCATGCTCATAGAAAATGACTTATTTCGCAGTTTTCAAGAAAATTGGCACGTAATTCTTTCTATTCTTCTCAAGAATTTGTTCAGAAATTGAGAATATCTAGTATGAATGCCTTTAAGTCATCTGTATAACATACCTTCCCAAAAAGGAATGATAAAATTTATAGGTGACAATTTCAGCTCTCTCTAAATTATTCATTTGAATTTTTAAAAATTCAAAATGAAGAACATAAAACAGAGGAAAATAGCTAAAGGGATTCAGCATAGTTCTTGCTTGACAGTAATTGGAAACCAGTGACTGCAAGCACTTGGTGCAATATGTTCTGCACAGTGCTCTTTGCATTTTATTCTTTACCCTTTCAATGCTGCTTAAGGGAAAACAAATGTTGAAATGAAATACTTGCTTGACTGCAGGAAGAAGTTCTGAAAAGAGAGCTGCATTTCTGATGGACAAATTTGTATCTTATTTCATGTTTTAGAAAAAAATTCTCTCTTTTTTTATTTGACAGGTAGAGTTACAGACAGAGAGAGAAACAGAGCGAAAGGTCTTCCTTCCGTTGGTCCCCCTCCAAATGGCCGTTACGGCTGGCGCTGTGCCCATCTGAAGCCAGGAGCCAGGAGCTTCTTCCTGGTCTCCCATGCGGGTGCAGGGCCCAAGCACTTGGGCCATCCTCCACTGCCTTCCTGGGCCACAGTAGAGAGCTGGACTGGAAGAGGAGCAACTGGGACTAGAACCCGGCACCCATATAGGATGTTGGCGCCACAGGCAGAGGATTAATTAAGTGAGCCACGCCGCCGGCCCACAATTCTCTTTCTTAATTAAAGTTCTAAGTCACCAACCTGAACATCAGAAGACGACAAAAAGAAAATACCAGTTCTGAGGTGCTGGCATTGTGGTGCAGTGAATTTAGCTGCTGTTTGTGAAGCCAGCATCCATATGGGAGTGCAGGTTTGCTCCACTTCCTACCCAGCTCCTTGCTAATGCTCCTGGAAAGGGAGCAGATGATGGTTCAAGTGCTTGGTCCCTGTCATCCATGTGGAAGACCAGGATGGAGTCTTGCTCTGACCTGGCTGTTGTTGCAGTCATTTGGGGAGTGAACCAGCAGATGGAAGATATCCTCTCTCTCTGTATATGTGTGACTCTGCCTTTCAAATAAATACATTTTTAAAAAAAGAAGAAAATACAATTTGTGAACTCAGTTCAAGGATTTGTATGTATTAGATAACATTTCTTACTCATGGTTTATTAGTTAGAATCCTGGCAGGAAGCAAATGGCACCCTCAGTGGATTCAGTTGAAGAGTTTAATGAGGGGACTATTTGCAGACTTGGACAGGATAAAGGAAAACAAGCAGGAGTGTGAAGCAACCAGATATCAGCCCCAGCAGGAAGCTTCCTCTAGTCCCCAGGCCAGAGGACCCACCTAGGGTGTTAGTTGGATCTCAGGGATCTGCCCAGTACTGTAATCGTAGATAGGCACAGGCACACCAGGTGTCTACACACAGTCTTCAGTAAGGGAGTGGGGAAAAATGGCCCAACCGTGCTCTCCCCTCTCCACTCTTGCCTTTCTCCTGCCCTGCTCTGCATGGCAGAGGCTGACCCCTGCAGGCTGTGCTTCCCAGAACGGCTATGTGGCCTGGCCTCCTGCTTGGCTGGGTGGATTCGATGCGCTGCTGGTGACTGGGGGACCAGTGGAAGGGAGAGCCCCCAGTGCTGCCTCCCTGTCTCACACAGTGCTGGCTCCTGTTGGTCAGGAGCACCACGGTTCCAGTCACTGCCTGGTGACCTGGCCCCTGGCTCCCTAGTGCCACCATTTCTCACCTAGATGTTGGAACTGATCCTTCTGCCGCTCATCTCTGGCTTGGCTCTCGTCCTACTTTGCTCCTTAGCTTTTCTGTCATCTGAAATCAACTCACAGGTCAAAGTCTCTCAACTTGAAAATGAAAAACAGTAAAAATCCTGATGATATTTTATGTTTTTAATTGTGAATCCAAGTAGCATGGTAGTTTTCCTTATCTTACCTAAATCTGTATCTTACTATACATCGCTGACATAGATTTTATATATACACCAACCTGGCTGTATTTAACATAATTTAAATGTTTTATTAATTAAAATGTGTAATGATTGTGTTATATTTTCAATTTCTAAAAAATGCTTGCATATCTTATTTATTTTGCTTTGGAAAAGATTTTAAATCTTATGTTCAATGGTAGTAGATATATTAGCATTCTTTTGACCATAATCTTAATTATAATTAATCCATATTTTTCCAATTTTGGTATAATGTTGTAGTTCTTTAGATATATAGATGTTTTCAAATTAAGATTGTTTCTATTTCTAATTTGGAGTGATTTTAATAAAAAAACTAGCAATTTACATTACTATTACTTTTTTATTTTTATTTTTATTTATTTGACAGAGTTAGACAGTGAGAGAGAGAGACAAAGAGAAAGGTCTTCCTTCCATGGTTCATCCCCGAAATGGCCACCACTGCTGGAGCTATGCCAATCCAAAGCCAGGAGCCAGGTGCTTCCTCCTGGTCTCCCATGTGGGTGCAGGGCCCAAGCACTCGGGCCATCCTCCACTGCCTCCCGGGCCACAGTAGAGAGCTGGATCGGAAGAGGAGCTGGGACTAGAATCTGGCGCCCATTTGGGATGCTGGCACTGTAAGGGGAGGACTAACCAAGGGAGCCATGGCGCTGGCCCTCACCATTACTTTTTAAGTATGTGTTTAAATAATCATACACTTTTCTCTTTTAATTCTTTAATATGATGTACTTTGTAGATAGAATTCTTGCTATCAAAATTTCCTTGCATTACTGGAATAAATCTAGGTTAGTCATATTTTTTCTTTTATAGCTTTATTTTTATTTAATAAAGGGGAAACATTTCATTTTTTCAAATAAACAGTTTCAAGAGCATAATGGTATTTCCTAACCTACCCTTCCTCCTCCTTCTCTTCTCATTTTTAGATTCTTTACAATGACATACATTCAATTTACCTTACAATCATAACTTTAAACCTCCACTAAATAAAGAACTCAACAAATTGTAAGTAGAAAAACCACTGTTCCTCAAGAGTATAGACAAGAATTATAAACAATAATCAAATCTTAAAATGTCAACTTCATTCATATATATTACATATTTTTGTATTCTATATATGTTACCAGAAATCAAGGAAAACATTTGATATTGGAGTTTTCTAAAATTACATTGGCTAGAAGGTTTTTGTTCTATCATCTAACATCTTTTTAAATAACTCTAGATTGGATCCATATCCACATACAAATAAGGTATTTTGTAGGTTTTCTTTTTTTTTGCCTATGTTCTATCTTTTTTTTTTTTTTTTTGACAGGCAGAGTGGACAGTGAGAGAGAGAGAGACAGAGAGAAAGGTCTTCCTTTGCCGTTGGTTCACCCTCCAATGGCCGCCGCGGCTGGCGCCTGCAGCCCGCTGATCTGAAGGCAGGAGCCAGGTGCTTCTCCTGGTCTCCCATGGGGTGCAGGGCCAAGGACTTGGGCCATCCTTCACTGCACTCCCGGGCCATAGCAGAGGGCTGGCCTGGAAGAGGGGCAACCGGGACAGAATCCGGCGCTCTGACTGGGACTAGAACCCGGTGTGCCTGCACCTCAGGCGGAGGATTAGCCTATTGAGCCGCGGCACTGGCCGCCTATGTTCTATCTTAAGGTCTTTGAAATTCCAGCTTTTGTTTTGTTCAATTTGTTTGTTTTTTGCCTTTTTTTTTTTAAGTGTTCTGGTTCTTTAATGACTTCAGTTTATCTTAATTATTGCTTTCATCATAGTTTCTTTGAATTTTCTCTGCTGTTCTTTTTTCAACCTCTTTTATTATTTTTTCAATATTGTAAACTTTCTGTTGTATGTTTTCAGAGCTATAAACAATATCACCTTAGTTGTGGCTTACACTTTTTAATGAAATGGTTTCGCCATTTTTGTCTGGTTAGTATCTTAGGTATTTCCCTTATGATTTGTTTCCCTTGGCAGAGGGGCTACTTAGCATTAAGTTTCTTGGTTTCTGTGCACACACAGCTTCTAAACTTATTTTATTGCTGACTCCCTCCCAGCTGTTCCTGGTGGTTCTTTGCTCCTCTGTATACATTTTGGAGAAAGCATTGTCAAATTGCAGAAAGCTTGCTTTTACTTCTTCCTTTTTTTGGAATGAATGATAATTTTGGGGCTTTTATTCATGAACAGTGCCATTCTTCCTATTTTTCATAGTCCTTGTTAAATTGTCATAATTTTTAACATAACAGATGGGTTTAGCGCACTAGGAGGAATCTGTTCCTGCTATCACTGCCTGGTTCTCTGTGAGGCTAAACTGATCAACACCACAAGCAAAAGGCAACCACCTATATGAAGTGCTTCCAGCCTCAGCCCTCTGGGGTCTGCAGGCAAAAGGTATCACGTTGAGGCCAGTTCAAGTCTACCAGACCCAGCAGCTCTCTATCCTCCAGGCTATTAAGTTCTGGCAGTTACAGTTTCAATAAGATTTACAATCATATTGATAGAGAGGGTCATCCCTTTGAAAACCCAGAAAGGCAGAACTATGCAGGAGACTGTCACTCATTTTTCTGGTTGACTCAGGTCCCTGGGGGAGAATGGAAGAAGAATTAAGTATACTACTCACTTCTCCCATCATCTAAACAAGAAGAAAAGCAATGCATCGCAGTGTACCAGTGGGCTGCCATCTGGGTTTTCTCCACACAGTTCCATCAGCCTGATAGAGATTTCTTCCAAATGCTGCTCTTGGATAAGTTATACTAATTTTCAGAATTTTTATAAGCTTTTGTGGATCTCAGAAACTTCAAAGATACTTTGGTTGGAAAGTGAAGAGGTTATCTCAATACCCCTTTAGATGGAAACACCCAACTTACCAGTGTTTGTATGAAATAAATTTATGTCTTTTGGCTACACACACAAGCACACACCCAATACATACTTGTTACTGAAATTATGATTTTCATAAATGTTTAAATAAAATCCATATTTTCAACCATGACTATTTTCCCCCTTTTATGGGCATGTCATCAATACTGTGAAAACCCTAGAGGCAAAATAAATGAAGAGAAGCACGCCAGAATCACAGATGATAGTGAAATGAGTGCGGATGTCTTTCAAGATTTTACTATTTCTGTTTCTCATATTTATTCCAAGAATATAATAGTTCAGTTAAACACTTTTCAGAGGGCCAACTATTTTGTGTGTTTGATCAACAGCCATTCCTTAGAACTAATTATGTATGATATAATATGGCAATCTAATGCCAAAATAGTATTTGCATAGTTTTCTGGTATTGATAATAAACAATCCTTGAAAATATGTTTGATCTTTTATATTCTGAATATTTAGTTCTAAAATGAAAAAAAATCACCTTCTTAAGGACCAAACTTATTTTTACAGATTCTTGTAGCCAGGTCTTGTCCTGTTACAACCACCAATTGCATACAGTTTTACAAATAGACGTCTGAGCTAGTCACTATTACTGAAACTTGCTAAATCAAGTCCCAGATATCTAATACAAAAATGTAAGTTATAATAATACCTACTTTATAGGATTCATATGACACTTACTTCTGTAGCAAAGTGCTTACCATAAATGAGCATTCTTGAAAAATTGGCTGTTGCCAAATATGGTTATCCTTGTGAATTTTACAAAGGCTAATTAAAGTCTTCTTCTGGTTGTTTGTCTTTTAGAATAGTGTTTTCTAAAACCAATACTAGAATCTAATAAGCTATTTATAGACTGTATCTCAGAAGTGAGGAAAAATCTAAACTGTCCTCATTTGCTGAGCTTGGAGCATCTTGAAGGAGACTTAGAAAAATCATAAAATATGCCTGCCCTTGAAATTTTTGATAACATTGGCCAAATCACGTCGGGATACTTCTGTTAGTCCTGTATTGAGTATGGAAGGACATACAACTTTTAGAAACATGGCAATTCAATTGCTGTGTCTTAGTATGTTCCATTCCAAACCAATTAGAACCATATAGGATAGACTCTTTTTGAAATGCAGTTGGGATTTTGTCCTTTTAGGAATGTCAAACATCTGGTTTCCATCTCAAATATCTAATTTCTGTCTCAAATATAAAATGGAGAGTTATTCCAATAAAGATATCTGCTTTCTGTGTGTTAATCTGATATGCACACAGAAAAATTCTGATTGGTGTTTTTACTCAAAATGGGTCTCCTGACCAGAGAAGTGGTAACGGATGCTCCAAGTTAGACCTACCCCATGAGCACCCTGTACTGGGGAGAGAGGAAGAGGAAACTCACTTATGGCAATGTCTCCAATCTTTTGTTACCCTAAACAATCGAGAGGATTGGCTGCAAACACACACTCAAACACACTCCACCTGTACGTAATTGCATCTAGCCCTTTCTGTTGTAAGGTGGTTTAGTGATCCTTAGTGATCATATGAGTATTCCTTACAGATTTCTTAACATCTACTCTAAGTGGTTTATTAAATTAGTCCTACAAATCACACACACTGTTGTTCTGGTTAGCTAATACTGCATAAAAATTCCCTGAAAACTGAGTGGCTTAGGGGCAGGTGTTTGGTATAGCAGTTAAGAAACTCCTTGGGATACTCACATCTCTTAGCCAAGTGTCTAAGAGTCCTGGCTCCACCTCTGATTCCAGTTTCCTGCTAATGCATGCTCTGAAAGTTAACAGGTGATAACACAGGTAGTTGGGTCCCTGCCACCCATGTGAGAAATCTGGATTGAGTTTCCAGATATTAGCTTTGATTCAACCAAGTCCTAACCATGGTGGGCATCTGGGGAGTGAACCAGCAGGTTGGAGTTCTCTGTCTCCTTCTTAAGTAAAACAAATATTTTAAGTTAATTGTTTCAGAGTAATTATAATTTTATTTTTTTCCATGATTATAAAGATCAGAAATTTATTCAAGATTTGATAGGGACAACTCTTTACTAGAAACACTTAGTAATATTCAGCTAATAGTCTAGAGGGTTCAAGATTTGCCCGTTGCCTTACAATATAGTGCCTACAGCCTTCTCTTTCTCCTGATGGTTTCAGGGGCTCTCCACGTGGTCTCTGCAGCAGGCACAATGGACTTTTCATAGCCAGAGCAAAATTCAGAGTGAGTGCACCAAGAGAACAAGGTAGAAGCTATAAAGCTTTTTCTGACTTAGCTTCTGAAGTCACAAAGAATCATTTCTACCTGACGGTGATGGTAAGAAGTGTCATCCTTGGCCCAGATTCAAGGAGAGGGAGTATGAAGACACCAGAAGACACAGCCAGGGTGCATTGGAGGCCTATATTTCGTGTGCAGTCTTGGAGGAGCTTAGATAGACATAGTAATTTCAACTTGATATTATTCCAGTATTAGCTCTCTGGTCCATACAGTTTGGAAACATGGGTACTAGCTGGATAGCCTACCCTTTACTCAGCCTTTGTTTCTGCCATTGACTGTATTAACTGTTCTGTGGGGTATGCCTACATCTTTGTGGGCATTTGGTTAACCTGAGTTCATTTCAAGAGCTTGATTGTTCTGTGTGAATTGATATAGACTCTAAGTAGCATGTAGGCTCTGGTGATTGGATTTACCCCTCACCCATGGTAAACTAGCTGGGGTACTAAGTTTGTGCCATTTCATTACCACTTAGCTTATTCTGATGTATGCTTAATATACGACATCCTCTCGGTTTTATAAGTCACAGTAATTCTGATATTGATGATTTTTTTTTTTTTTTGGCAGGCAGAGTGGACAGTGAGAGAGAGAGAGAGAGAGAGACAGAGAGACAGAGAAACAGAGAAAGGTCTTCCTTCTGTTGGTTCACCTGCCAAATGGCCGCTGATCCAAAGCCAGGAGCCAGATGCTTCCTCCTGGTCTCCCATGTGGGTGCAGGGCCCAAGCACTTGGGCCATCCTCCACTGCCCTCCTGGGCCACAGCAGAGAGTTGGACTGGAAGAGAAGCAACTGGGACAGAACCAGCACCCCAACCGGAACTAGAACCCGGGGTGCCAGCACCTCAGGTGGAGGATTAGCCTAGTGAGCCATGGGGCCGGCCTTGATATTGATGATTTTACTGATAACAAGATTTGCTATTTATACAGTGTGAGATTGTTTATTATTGAAATAGGCTTCTTCCTATTTTCTTTCTTTAGTACTTTCTCCCTAACAATTGAATATCTAAGGATATGTCAAAAATATACTATAAATCATGATCAGAACCCTTCAATGGCTGCTCTTGTTATTCATTAAATCCAAGATCTTACAGTGACTTGTGAGGCCCTATGGGATCTACATCCCCTTCTTTCATCTGTTCCCTTACATTCATTCTTTCTGTAGGTATTTATTTAGTTCTTACTATATGCTGAACACTGTGTATAGGATAAAGCCATGAATGAAGTAAAGAAAAATATCTGTTTTTATGAAGTCACACCTCACTCACTCTTCTCCACCTGCATTGGCCTCCTTGCTGTTTCTGGAACATCTTAAGGAAGTTTCTGTTACTAGCCTTTGCACTTGCTGCTTTCTCTGGGTAGGTATCCATATGATTTTCTCCCTTATTTCATTTAGTTCTTTATGTTCAAATACAGCTTTACACTGTCTACCACCATATGTAAAATAGCAGCATCCTCATGATCAGAGAAATACCAGGATTTGTTATATGTTTTGGATGTACTTCTATTGTTTAGAGGTATGTTAGAAATATTCGTCACCTCTTGGCAAACTATGTGTGCAATTGCTTATTCCTTATCTGAGTCTTTCTACTAGAATGGAAGTTCTCTGATGTCAGAGTTTATCTGTGTTCTTTAGTGCTATAGCCTGGTCTTAATCATAGTGTGCCTTCAATAAGTGCTTGTTGAATGAGCTTTTGGATCAAGAAATTGAAATTCTGTTAACAAAAGCCAGACAGATCCTTACTGATGATTATAAGTCCCATACTTATTTATCTGGATTGTTCAACCATGCAGACTAGATTGTAGATTAGAAATTTATTCAGGATTTGGTGACTTGATTCCGTTCTCTCAAGGTTAAATATATTATATGTTTACATATAGTAGTATGTGGTGGTGTATTATGGAAGCTGATTTGAGTGGACCAACAGATGTCTACAGAATTGGTTAAGTGTTACTTCTGGATGTATCTGTGAGGTTGTATCCAGACAAAAATAGGTGTGTGGATCATCTGGGTGAGGAAGACCTGTTCTCAGTGTGCTAGGGTGCCCATCCATTGGAATAGGGACTGAATGGAACAGAAAAGCATAAGATGGGTGAAAGTCATTGGTTCTCCCCTCTGAAGTGGGCATGTTTCCACCTGCTGCTGCCGTGGTACACGAGATGCTCGGTTCTCTGGACATTGGTCTCTGGAACTTGGGCCAGCAATCCTCTGCATGCTTTAGACCTTTGGCTTTGCACTTGGGGCTGTACCATCAGCCTCCATGGCCCTGTGGATTCTATCTTCTTGGAATGAGACGTACTACTCTCCTCTCTGACTCTCCCATTTGCAGACAGCCATTGTAGAACTTCACAGCACCTCAGTGACTGCATAAGCCAATCTCTTAAAAGAGTCTCTCTTTTATATATACAGATATATACCCTTTATTGCTTTGATTCCTCCAGCGAGCCCTGACTAATACAGTAGCATAAGGAGAAAGGCAGCAGAAACCCTGCTCTGTGATTCTACACAACAATTAAAAGCTTCTTTTCAACTTCACTTAGAGAAAAACATATTTGGGAGAAAGATCTTGAGTCATCATCTTTAAATTATTCATATTTTCATATTCAAGCACTACTCTCATTCCCAATTTATTCTGCTAGGCAATGAAGCAGCAAATGTTGTTTTTTTTTTAAATTAAAAAGCTATTCAAATTAAACCAACATTATTTAACATTATATTACATTAAGCAAGACCTTCATACATCATCTAGTAATTAAAACTATACTAATATAATGGAGAAATGGATAGAATATAAAAATTGTCATCAATAATGCCCAAATAAATCAATTTAGTCACAAAATGTTACTTATGTGTCATTCATAAATTTTGATAATGCTTTGCTGTGTCATGCTGATTATGTAGACAGTTTAATTTAAGTCTTTTCTGTCTTCCATTTTCAAGTTACATAAAATTTTCCTGATATGTGGTAACTAATAGAGTATCTAAAATGTAATGTACTGGAGTGAAATGGACATTTTGAGATTTGATGATTTTTTATAGCTCTTGTCTCTTCTACTGAGGAAGGGTGGGTTTTTTGTTTTCATACTATTTGTTGAACTCATTTACTTAGTGTAGGGTTAACTATATGAAAATTATGTAAGCTGAAAATAGATTTTTATAAATTTAAGAGTGGGGATGTGAGACAGAGGAGGAAGAAGGGTTGGCACATGGGCAGGAGGGAGGCTGGAGCAGGGAGTATCACTATGTTCCTAAATCTGTTTATAGGAAATACATGAAACTTGTATACCTTAAATAAAATTTAAAAAATTAACACAAATTATAAATTCTAAAAAATTTGGTTATTTAAACAATTTTAACTCAAAAAAAGGAAAAAGTAATAATTTGTGTTGATTTCTTCTGTTAAGTATAAAAATATGAAATAAATTGTGATCATTAACCAAAAAGGAATTCAGAGTGGACTTAATAGTTCAACAGAGAGGCAGCAAACAGAAGGCTTACAGGACTCATCCTGGTCACCACCTACTTTTATTCAGCCTGAGAGCTAGGAGTGGTGACTCAATTTTTAAATGGTGGAAAAAAATCAAGCAAAGACTATTTCAGCAGGTGTAAAGGTTGTATGAAATACCTGTTGCAGAGTCTAGAAGTTAAATCTGTCTTGGGAAACTCTAAAGCTCTGCAGGCAGTCCATGGTTTCAGTAGGTTTGAGACTCATACACTCACTGTACCAGGAGAACTTTAATGTGTCCTCCTGGTCAGTCCCATTGGGAATTATTTCCTTGTCCATTATATCCCGTCTATTTAGTATACAAAGGAAAATTTTATCTCCAGCAAGCTAATGCTTTTGTTAGTTAAAAAAAGAATACTTTAGAAAATAGATGTATTTTGCTCATATCCTTAGAACATTTTTGTTACATTTTCTGGAAATGTGGTAATTTAAATAGGTCACATAATTTAAAATGACAAGATCTATAAAGTGATTTTACAGATATGCTACTTACCATGGAGAACAGATTAACTGCCAGTGTTCCTAAGCAAACTATCCCTAGTTTCTCATTGATTTAAATTGGGAGTGAAGGTGGTGCTCAGTTATGAATCATGCCAGGAAAAAAAAAATAGACTGGGCTCATTTATTGAATAAGATGTGGAAACTTGCATTCCAGTGGCTCACACATGAGCTGAGACACTAATCCACATGATCTGCATGCATTACTCTATGTCAAATGTTGGTGAGGATTTTTACCTAATTTGGAGGTAAAAATTTTTACCTAAGTTGGAGGTACTCATTGAAACTTGAGAAATCCTCAATTTGTCTTTGATCTCTTTTTTAAAATTCTTTTTAAAAATTGCTGTGACTTATTTATCACATGAAAATACTTTTATTGTGTAATATTGTTATTTTCTTCAGGGATTACCTATTGAAAAAAGATCAATTTTAAAATGTTTTCTTTTGGACCATATAGGCAAGAAATAAAGGGTAAAGAGCTAAATATGATTTGTATGACTTTTAGCTTAAAGGTGGGAGAATGAATACTTGCTCTCTTATTCAGAAGTCAAACTGGAAGAATAGTCATTTCAGTTTTGTAGATTTGTTTTCTCTAGTTTTGATGCAAAATATATTTCTAATAGAATCTCGTTGTGATATCTGTAGATTCACATGCAGTTGTAAGAAATGATAGTGACCCCATGCACCATTTACTAAGTTTCTCCTGAAGGAAATACTTTACACGATTATGGTAGAGTATCACAATCAGAATACTGACACTGATAAAATCTACCTATCTTATTTATATTTCCTCAGTTGTAGTCTTTCTTGTGTGTTTAATTCTATA
This sequence comes from Sylvilagus floridanus, assembly GCA_949820135.1. NCBI lineage: Eukaryota > Metazoa > Chordata > Mammalia > Lagomorpha > Leporidae > Sylvilagus > Sylvilagus floridanus. The sequence continues at coordinate 167,621,987 of OX463244.1, forward strand.
CAATTTTATCACACACACACACACACACACACATACACGTATATGTTTATATTCTTTTGAAACCGTTTCTGCAATCTGTGTTTGGCTGGTATATTTCAATCATTTGCATTTCTGGCAAGATTGATTTGTCACTAATTAAATCTGCCAGTGTATTAACTGACTTTTTGTGACTTCTAGTTTCCGTTCCCATGTTCTATTTTCTTGCCTTCTGTGTGTTACTCGAACATTTGTAGAGTTCCATCATTGATTATTTATGGCATTTTTGAATGTCACTCTATAATTTTTAGGGGGTTGTTCTGGTCATTACCATATACACACATGGCTCATCACAGACTACTGGTCTACATGCAGTTGTACCAGTGCATGAGAAGTAAGGAAGCCACACTTCCATTTAAGTTTCTTTTCTTCTTCATTTCTCAGTGTTACCATAGAGTATCAGATGGGTTATAGATTGCATTTCAGTCATCAAACACAATTCATAAAATCATGAGGAAAATGATCGTCTGTTGGATGTACCTACACGTCTCTTTGTTCTTTTTCTCTGAAACTCCAGTCTTTATTTAGTCATTTTATTTCTGTTTGAAGACCATCCTTTAGTCAATATGTAAGGGTTGGTCTGCCACGGACAACATTTTCTAACTTTTCCTTCATTTGAAACCAAAGCACTTCTGCTGGTGTGGTGACACTTGGCTGGTGGTCCCTGCAAAAGACATGGTCATCTCAGAATCAGCCATGGCATTCAGATCTGGCTAAAAAGCCCATGAGAGTATTTCAGGCATGGGAAGCCAAGACACTCTGGAAAAAAATGACCTATATGAAAGATCTCTGTGAGTGAGATCCCGGTGGAAAGAAGGGGTTATCAAAGAAGAGGTACCTTTCTCTGAAGGGAGGAGAGAACTTCCACTTTGACTATGGCCTTGTCTAACTAAAGTCAGAGTTGGCGAACTCAAGAGGCTTCCATAGCCTTGGCAGATCATGACAAGAGCCTCAGGTGATTACTGACATCATAAATAAGAGTATCAGTTGTTAAATCAACAATGGGAGTCACTGTGCACTTGTTCCCCATGTAGGACCTTTGTCCTTAATGAGTTGTAGTATGCGAATTAACAGTAAAACTAGTCTTTAAACAGTACTTTATACTTTGTGCGTCTGTGTGGGTACAAACTGTTGAAATCTTTACTTAGTAAAGAGTTTATCATCTGTATATAAAGATAATTAAAAATGAATCTTAATGAAGAATGGGGTGGGAGAGGGTGTAGGGGATCGGATGGTTTGCAGGTGGGGGGATGGTTATGGGGGGAAGAGCCACTATAATCCAAAAGTTATACTTTTGAAATTTATATTTTTTAAATAAAAGTCTTCTTTCTTTTTGACAGGCAGATTTAGACAGTGAGAGAGAAAGAGAGAGACAGAGAGAAGAGTCTTCCTTCCATTGGTTCACTCCCCAAATAGCTGATACGGCCGGCGTTGTGCCTATCCAAAGCCAGGAGCCAGGTGCTTCCTCCTGGTCTCCCATGCTGGTGCAGGGCCCAAGGACTTGGGCCATCCTCTACTGCCCTCCTGGGCCACAGCAGAGGGCTGGACTGGAAGAGGAGCAACCGGGACAGAATCCGGTGCCCCAACCGGGACTAGAACCCGGGGTGCTGGTGCCGCAGGTGGAGGATTAGCCAAGTGAGCTGTGGCGCCGGCCTAAATAAAGGTTTTCTATAAAAGAAAGAACTCATGGCCATGTCCTCAGTGTGGGAATCTGTGAATGTGACCTCATTTGAAAAAAAGGCTTTCACAGATGTAATTAAGAGTTTGGAGATCATTCTGACTTATTCAAGAGTGCCCTATGTCCCCTGACAATTATCCTTGAAAGACAGAATAAAGGAGGTAGAGAGAGGGAGCAGAGAAGGGAGTGCGGCTGTGGAGGCAGGATTGGAATTGGGTAGCCCTCCCAAGGAATGCCCGGAACTTCAGAAATGGGAAGAGGCAGAGAACAGGTTCTCTCTTGAAGCCCCGAAGGAACTCTAGTCCTACGGACATCTTGATCTGGGCTCAGGTCCTCCAGAACTGTGAACGACCACATCTCTGTCATAAGCCACCCAGTGTGTGGTAACTCACTGCAGCTGTCCTAGGAAAAAAGCCAGCTGAATGTAGAATTTGTGGCTGACAGGATTTTCTGCTCCCTCCCCCGTCCCAATACTTGAGAATCGCATTGCTTTCTTCTGTCTCCTTGGGCTCCAAGGAAAGAACCCGCTGTCATTCAAGCTGGTGTTTCCTTAATGGTGTCGCTGTTTCCCTCTGGCTTTTTTTTGAAGCCTCTTTTCTTTCTGTTTAGTTTCTAAAACTTTAATTATAATCTGCCTGCTTATGGATTTCTTTGAGTTTATTATATATGGGGCTCAGTCAATCTCTGGAATATATACATTTATGTATTTCCTCCAATTTGCAAAAGTTTCAGGCTTATTTCTTTGGATATTCTTTTAGCCTCATTGTCTGTGCACCTGTAACTCGGATGGCATAAATGTTGCATTTTTTTTGACAGGCAGAGTGGACAGTGAGAGAGAGAGACAGAGAGAAAGGTCTTCCTTTTGCCGTTGGTTCACCCTCCAATGGCCGCCGTGGTCGGTGCACTACGGCCGGCGCACCGCGCTCATCCGATGGCAGGAGCCAGGTGCCAGGTGCTTTTCCTGGTCTCCCATGGGGTGCAGGGCCCAAGCACTTGGGCCATCCTCCACTGCACTCCCGGGCCACAGCAGAGAGCTGGCCTGGAAGAGGGGCAACCGGGACAGAATCTGGCGCCCCAACCGGGACTAGAACCCGGTGTGTCGGCGCCGCAAGGCGGAGGATTAGCCTGTTGAGCCACGGCTTTTCTCATGGTCCCATGTGTTCCTGAGGTTCTGGGTATTTTCTGCTCTATTTTTCTCTGTCTGTCAGAGTGTATAAATTTCATTTTTCAGTCCTCAAATTCACTGATTGTGCCTTCTGTCATCTCCACCTTGTTAAATCCATTCAGCTAGTGACTTTCTTAACTGTGCTATTGTATTTTTAAGTTCTATAATTTTCACTTGCTACATTTTAAATAACTTTTATTTTATTTTCAGTCTTTTCAAGGAAACGTGTTCTTGATCATGAAAGCATTTTTATGGCAGCTGATTTTAAATCCTTATCAGATAATTCCAATGTCAAGTTCATCTCAGTATTGGCCTCAGTTGATTTTCATTCCTCAGTCAAAGTGTAATTTTCTTGGTTCTTGGTATGACAGGTGATTTTCATTGTATCATGGACATTTTGTCTATTATATTAAGAGATTATGGGTTCTATTTAAATCTTTTTATGTTAGCATGTAGCCATTCTTAGATGCAGAGCTTGGTATATGTTTGTGGGTTGGGGCTCCAGTGACAGTTTAATTTGTAAAGTTTTTGTGGTGTTATTTTGGTCTGATTGGATCTATCTGGTGCCACTGGTACTCTCAGTGGTCCCTTCCAGTGCTGTCTTTAGGGAGGGAGAAGTTTCTCCTCACCTGGCCACTTGGTGTTTCTGGGTGGCAGAGGGGACTCCCAGGCTTGTAAAACGAAGAGTCTTCCCTGGGCAGGCTCTTGTGGTGGGAGCATTCCTACCTGTGGGAATAGAGAAATTTCTCAGGCCAGGAGCACAGGGATGGGATATCCCATGGACACTTCTGGTCCTGCGTCTCAGGCTGCAGAGATGAGGGCCTTCCAGCCAGGCTTGTTGTGCAGGGAGGCCTCTTGCTGGTCCTATGGGATCCCTCTGTGTCTTCTGGGGAAGAGGGGCATCTCGGGCCTGGTGAGAAAGGAAAACGACTCTCTTGGCCATTCATTGCTAGTGGGGATCCTGACCAATCCCCTTTCCCAGAGGGGCCAGAGGCTTAGCTGGTGTTGTCAGGGGGTCTGCTTTATCTTCAGGAAGAACGAGCCCACTCAGACAGCCTTCTGTTGCTAATTGAGGGTCAGAAAATGGTGGGTTTGGATCTCTTTTTTTTCCTGGGTAGAGAGCATAAGACTCCTTGCTGATGGTCTCCAAGCAGTTTCTCTTCTTCTTGCCGCGTTTTAGGGTTTTCCTTTCATTGACTCTCGTTTGCTATTTCCAGGATTGGTGATTTTACTAGGCAGGGGGGAGTAGAGAGAAGTGGTTTATTTTATCTAGTCTGCACCCAAAGTCTTAGGTTAATTTTCTACTCAACTATCAGCTCTGTGTAGAGAAGGAATACCCTATGTTATGGTTAAATTGTATCTCCCAGAGAGATGTTCAAGTCTTTACCCCTGGTGCCCTAGCAGATCACTTTATCTGGAAATAGAGTGGTTACGGTTATAGTTAGTTAGCCTGAGATATTACTGCAGTAGGATGGACTCTGAATCCAATATGATAGATGCCCCGGGAAGACGAGACGGTACAGACACATGAGGGTGGAGCGCCGCATGATGATAGAGGCAGAAACTGAAGTGTTGCAGCTGCAAACCAGGACGTGCTGAGGTTCTCCAGCAAACCACCAAAGCGAGGAGGAGGCACAGGAGCTGTGTCCTTTCCAGGGCTCCAGGTTGCAGAGAGAACTCGCCTCACCAATGCCTGGGCTTCAGAATCCGGCCTCAGGAACTGGGAGACAATACACTTCTGTTGTTTCAAGCCCTTCAGTTGTGGGAAGTTTGTGACAACAGTGTAGGAAACTCATATGCCCTACAGTTTGAAAACCTCCTTTAGCCAAAGGAAATAAGACCTAAAGAAGATATTCAACAGCTAAGGCATCACAGAGGTGTCACCTATTTTCCTTCTTCCTAATCTTATTAAGGTTACTGGCTGCTATGAGCAGCTTTAGTATTCAGATTGTTTTAAAAGATTTATTTATTTACCTGAAAGGCAGAGTTACAGAGAGGCAGAGGCAAGGAGAGAGGGGTCTTCATCTGCCACTTCACTCCCCAGATGGCTACAATGGCCAGAGCCGCGCCGATTTGAAGCCAGGAGCCAGGAGCTTCCTCCGGGTCTCCGACATGGGTGCAGGGCCCAAGGCCTTGGGCCGTCCTCCACTGCTTTCCCAGGCTACTGCAGAGAACCGAATCAGAAGTGGGGCTGCCGGGACTTGAATCAGCACCCACAATGGTTGCCAGCACTGCAGATGGCAACTTTACCTGCTACACCACAGCGCCGGCCCTGTAGTATTCAGATATTTCTAAGGGAGGGAGCACAAAGTTCCTGCATGCATCATTCTATAACACTTTCTATTTGAACACCTGCTCACTGTGAAGCGCTCAGAGCCGGGGGCTTCACTGCTGCTTGGGCGACTTTTATTCAACATCTCCTGTTGACTCCCTGTCCGTTTTCCCACATTTCCCCCTAAATATCTCCTACACTCTGAATTGTCAGTTTCCCTCTTCCAAGCACACTGTCTCCACAAGACCTTTCCTCCTACTCGTTTTATGAAATGCAGGCTTCATGAAATGAGTCCTCTCCCCTTCTCTCCCAGCATCTCCAAAGCAGTGTTCAAATCAGCCTTCTGTCTCCTCCCACACCTTTGTGCAAATGTTCATCTTTGAAAATAAAACAGCTTCAGGTCAACTAAACCCATCTGGAGAGGAAGTGTTGGGTAGCAGAGAAAATAGAGTTTAGGTGTGCTGCTTGGTTTTCTTTTTTTTTTTTTTAAGATTTATTTTATTTATTTGAAAGTCAGAGTTACACAGAGAAGGAGAGGCAGAGAGAGAGAGAGAGAGAGAGAGAGAGAGGTCCTCCATCCACTGGTTCACTCCCCAATTGGCCGCAACAACCAGGGAGCTGTACCGATCTGAAGCCAGGAGCTTCCTCTGGGTCTTCCCACGTGGGTACAGGGGCCCAAGGACATGGACCATCTTCTACTGATTTCCCAGGCCATAGCAGAGAGTTGGATCAGAAGTGGAGCTGCCAGGATTTGAACCTGTGCTCATAGGGGATGCCGGCACTGCAGGTGGTGGCTTTATCTGCCGCTACAGCGTGGACCTCATTGCTTGGTTTTCCAGAACCTGCATAAAAAGGAGGATGTATGGTTAGAGTATCTTTAAGGTTCCTTCCAACTTTAACCAACTGGACACGATTTCACAAAATCATTTCAGGTGACTGACAAATCAAAGCATGGGCTGTGCTACAGTAAGGCATAAGATGTGTCCAGGAGAACTTGGCAAGTCATAGGCTAACTCCTTGTATTACCTACACTTCACTTCCTGGTAGTGAGCAGTAGGCCAAGAAGGAATCCAGATGAAAATGGAAAAATCGGAGGAGTCAGTTCACACAATACAGGGGCAAAGCGTCCAGCATGGTGTGAAAGCCCGACGGACTTACTAAGTCAGTTTCATAGTCACGATGTTTTATAGCACTGTCATAAAAATGCCATATGAGGCAAAAGCACAAGCCTCACACATGAGAAGCAGAAGATGAAATCAACATATTAATACATTTTATTTTACCCACCATACTGAAAATATTATTTAATTTGCAGCCAATATAAAAAGTAATGAGGCACACTATGTTCCTTGTTTTGTACTAAGTCTTTGAAAGCCTGTGTGTGTTATTTCACTTACATCACATCTCTGTTTGACACTTTAATTGTTGTGCTCAGTAGGCCCATGTGGCAAGTTGCTACCATACTCCACAGTGAATGCCTTCACTACTTAACATTGATGACTTCTAGGAGTGTACACTCTTCTTGTTTCAATCACCACCATTTATAATTTATCCCCTAACTTTTAGGCTTTTCTTTCCTGATCTCATTACTGTTTTTTCAGTTTCCATTTTTTGTATTTAATTCTTCAAATTAGGATTTGCAAGGGCAGTAGTGATGCTTGCTCACCATTCCTTGCATTGCCTACATGAGAATATGAAAGAAAACACAGGGGGAAAAACTCTACCAGTTGTTTAAGACAATAGTTCATGTATTTGCGGCATTTGGTGATTCACCACGTCTCGAAGCTACAGCATCTTGTTTCACTCTCACAATAATACTGTGTTCCCACCTGCTTTCTAGACATACCTGAGGTGTCATATGTCCAGTGCTAAGAGGATAATTCTTCTGTTCTATGTATGTTTTTGTTTCTCTATTCTTTTTAAAAAGATTTAGTAATTTAAAATGCAGAGTTATGGGGTAGAGGATAAAGAGTGAGAAAGCGATCAATGTTCCTTTTTAAAAATTTTATTTAAGGAATATAAACTTCATGCATTTCATATATACAAATTTAGTAACATAGTGATCCCCCCTCCCATTCTCCCACTCTTCTTCCTGCTCCCTCTCCCATTCCCATTCTTATTTTCACAAAGATCTACTTTCAGTTACCTTTATACTCAGAAGATTAATGCTGTACTAAGTAGAGAGATCAACATGATGAAAAATGCTAAACAACAAACAAACAAAAGCATTGTTCCTCAGCAGTCAAGACAAGGGCTGTTCAAAACCATCTCATCATAAAGTGTCAATTTCACTCCTAGGGATTACCTTTTATACACTCTATTGTTTACCACAGGTCAGAGAGAACATATGATATTTGTCATTTGGGGACTGGCTTATATCACTAAGTATAATGATTTCTAATTGCATCATTTTGTTGCAAATTACAGAATTTCATTTTTTTAACCACTGTGTAGTATTCCAGTGTTTATATATGCCATCATTCTTTATCCAGACATCAGTTGATGGACATCTGGGTTGATTCCATATCTTAGCTATTGTAGATTGAGCTGCAGTGAACATGGGGGTATAGGTAACTATTTCAGATGCTTATTTCACTCCCTTTGGGTAAATTCCCAGGACTGGGATAGCTGGTTCATATAGTAGGTCTATATTCAGCTCTCTGATGTATCTCCATGCTGTCTTCCACAGTGGCTGAACTAGTTTACAGTCCCACCAGCAGTGGATTAGGGCACCTTTTTCTCCACATCCTCACCAGCATTTGTTGTTTGTTGATTTCTGTATGAGCGCCATTCTAGTGGGGATGAGGTGAAAGCTCATTGTGGTTTTGATTTGCATTTTCCTGATGGCTAGTGATCCTGAACGTTTTTTTCATGTGTCTGTTGGCCCTTTGAATGTCCTCTTTTGAAAAGTGCCTATTCATGTCCTTTGCCCATTTCTTAACTGGATTGTTTGTTTTGTTGTTGTTGAGTTTCTTGAGTTCTTTATAGATTTTGGAAATTAATCCTTTATCAGTTACACAGTTTGCAGAAATTTTCTCTCATTCTTTCAGTTGCCTCTTCACTTTGCTGAGCGTTTGTTTTGCAGTGCAAAATCTTCTCAGTTTGATGTAATCCCATTTGTCAATTTTGGCTTTGATTGCCTGTGCTGCTGGGGTTTTTTCAAGAAGTCTTTGCCTATGCCAATGTCTTGTAGGGTTTCCCCAGTGTTATCTAGTAATTTGATGGTATTGAGTCATATATTTTTGTCTTTGATACATTTTGAGTGTATTTTTGTATAAGGTGTAAGGTAAGAGTCTTGTTTCATACTTCTGCATGTAGAGATCCAATTTTCCCAGCACCATTTGTTGAAGAGACTGTTTGCTCCAGGGATTGATTTTTGCTCCTTTGTCAAAGATAAGTTGGTTGTAAATGTGTGCATTGATGTCTGGAGATTTTATTCTGTTCCATTGGTCTACATATCTATTTTTATTCCTGTACCAGGCTGTTTTGATTATAACTGCCCTGTAGTATGTCTTAAGATCCGGTACTGTAATGTCTCCAGCTTTGCTTTTGTTGTTTAAGATTGCTTTAGCTATTGAGGTTCTCTTGTGTTTCCATATGAATTTTAGAATTATTTTTCTAGGTTTGAGAAGAATGTTATTAGTATTTTGATTGGGATTGCATCAAATCTATAAATTACTTCCAGTACTATGGACATTTTGAAGATATTGATTCTTTGCTGGTTCACTGCCCAGATAACTGCAACAGGGGTTGGGCTAGGCTGAACCCAGTAGCCTGGAACCCTGTTGGTGTCTCCCATGTGGGTGCAGGGGCTGAAGTACTCAGGCCATTGTCCATTGCTTTACAGGTGCTTTATCAGGGAGCTTGATTAGAAGTGGGGCAGCTGAGATTCCAACTGGCACCCATATAGGATGTTGGGGCCATAGGTAGTAGCTTAGCCTGCTGTGCCACAATGCTCACCTGTCTTCTTGATAAAGAGGCTTTATCATTTGCCACATCAGCCTACCTGGCAGACAACCTAGACACCTACTTTACCTTCACTCTCCTTTTCTTAAGCCCCATAGTTAATTAATTACCACATCCTGCTGGTTGTCTTTTAAATAGGTCTTAGTTCTAGATGTTGCTGCAACTTTCCAGATGACATATATATTTTTTTAAATTCATCTTTTTTTCCAGATTTATTTATTTATCTGAAAGGCAGGGTGAAATATAGAAAGTCACACACACACACACACACAGAGAGAGAGAGAGAGAGAGAGAGAGAGAGAGAGAGAGAGAGATCCTTTATCCCTAAGTGATTGCACTAAGCCAGGAGCCAGAAACTCCACCTGGGTCTCCCATTTGAGTGGTAGGGGCCCACGCCCTTGTGGCATCTTCTACCCCCTTCCATGGTACATTAGCAAGAAGCTGGATTAGAGGCAGTGTAACTGGGACTGGAACTGGTACTTTGATATGGGAAGCCAGCATTGCAAGCCATGGCTTAGCCCATTGCACCACAATACCACAATTTCTTGATGTGTGAACCCACATCATTTCATGCCTAAACTATTGTCATATCCTTTTAACTGGTATCCACATCCATGCTTAGTTCCTACACTATCCTTTATAATCCTCTCTCTGTGTGTCATGACAGTTGCCCACAGGAAAGTTAATGACCTTTCACAGCCTAGATCAGTTCTTCTCTAAGTTTGATATGAGCTCAGAGTCTTAGCATCTTGCTAAGTGCAGATTCAGATGCAGTAGGTCTGTGGCCCTAGCTCCTGTGCCTTGAACAGGTGATGACAATGCTGTTGGGATGTAGTGATGGAGGTAAGAGTGAGACAGATACTTCACGAATAAACAAGATAATTAGTTGGTGAAAAATGAAGGGTGCTTTGGAAACTGTACCTCACCATGTGAATGTTTACTGTGATACAGTAAGTGATCAGAGATATAGGCATCATGGGATGGATTAAACGATCATAACTCTAGGTTAACAGGGTGAAGTGTGTGTCTCACTCATAGCCTTTAAGAAATGTTATGTCTCTTACCGCACAAGTTTTGCTGTGAGGGAAAGTGGATTTTGGTAATCTTGGGGGTCCTGGGGCCAAGTGCCAACTCTGTTCTGAGCACTCCCTTGGAAGCGGATAGCTGCATGGCTCCGAGTGCCCCTTCTCAGAAGAATCTCATCACAATGCAGTAAAGCAAGGGGGCCTGTCATGCTTTGGAAATTACCTGGTTAACTGTCCACCTTGTATACTTTCTGTGGTTTTAGCATTGTTAGTCTTTACGAAAAAAAAAAAAAAAAGAAGGCTTTTCCTCAGTCTGTTGAATAAGTGAAGAAAATGGGACTCATATGAGCACCATCCCCCATTTCTGCACTAGCAGAGGGCAGGGAAGTGATAAAAAACTATCCTGCCGTGGAATCATGGGTCACCAGGGCTGACTGCTATCTCTGGACATGCAAAATGCTGCACATTTGAACGGAGAATAGAATCGACTTCCAGAGGGCTTTTCTAAAGGTAGTATGGGCAATAGTTGAACTTAGGGAGATTTTTATGAGAACTACAGTTAAGGCAAAGTGACGAGTCACTGATACAGTGATAGTCCTAATATTCCACTTGTGTGTCTGCCAAACATACATATGAGAGGTATCCAAAAAGTTCATGGGACATGTGTTATGAAAAACTAACTATGCATGGATTTCAGAAATGCTTTTTTTTTATTGGCACCAAAACAAACTGATCTTGTAATTCCACCTTTACACGAACTTTTGGAGGCACCTTTCTATTGAGAGATCTCTCAGGGAGTAAACTGTGTAGCAAGGGGAGGTAGAAAGTGAACAGAAGTCAGGCCCTGGCCAAGCAGGCATTCAGCAGACAGCCTTCTCCTTGAATTCAAGTCAGTGCCTTGCCTTGGGGTTGCTTTCTGATATAATTGGATCAATGAACCCAAGCACAATTGAAAAACTTTTAAAGTCACACCTAAATAAATGTATAAAATTGAGTAGATGAACAGAGTGTGAACTTGCAACAGCAGGCTCAGTCACAACCTTATTGGTCACAACTTTTAATTATCCAGAATTTTAGAGAAAGAGCAAAAACATCAGAAAATAAGATGACAGCAGTGTTCAGAATCTAACATTCTATCAGCCTCAGAAGTAGCACAGGGTGAAAAATATGTTCTCAATTATATAGCTTAAAAACCAAAATGACTCAAGTCATGATTATTATGTATCTATTCTTTAGACTTTTGAATAAGGCAAGAAAATGAAACAAAAATTCAAATAAGAATTGAAACAAAATCAAAGTTTTATAACTAGAAAAATGAGTGCAGGATAACCACACCTTTTTTACATTCTGGTTAATTGAGGCCACTTTATACCTGTTCCCTCTGGGGGATGTGGAGCGTGTAAGCCTTATTGATTTGAGGGAGTTATGGGGATCAGCACAGTCTGACTGTGGTAAGGTGGTGGACTATCCTCTAAAACCCAGCCTTCTAGCTGAGCCAGCCAAACCCTCTGGGCCTTAGGGAATTTTTCTGTGAATCAGGCAGTCAGGGGTAAATGGAGTGCTTTGAGAAATTTCCACTTGGGGGGATCTGCTATCTGAGTCTTCTCTCTGGTGCACCCTCTGGGGTACTCTCAAGTGTGCTTTAGAGTTATTTGAGCCTTTTCCTCCAACTTATCTGCCCGTTCTATCTGTCTCAGCCCAAAGCTGCCTTGGCAGACAGCTTGGTCCCACAAGCTTAACATTGCAGCAGCAGGGGCATAGCACATTCTGGAATCTCCGTACGACTCTGTGCGGTCACCAAGAAAGAGGTGCAGCCTTGTTCTCCTTAAATCTACACAGATCAGGGACATGACACAGGCAGCTGAGTCAGTAAGGAGCCTTTGGAACGATCTTTATTCCAAACCCAGACTGATTTTCAACCCACCCATTTTTTTAACTTAAAACCAAATAGATAAATATGTATGCATATTTCATTAAAAGCAATATAAACAAATCAAATAAAAATGGAAAGCTGGAAGGGATAGAAGAGAGAAGGCAAGGGGCAGGAAGGAGAGATGGAAGGAGGAAGAAGAGAAAGAGAAAAGAAGGAAGAAAGAGAAAGGAAGCGTTATGGAGAGACAGGGATAAATCACTACACCCCAGGGTTGCCTGTAAACCCCCCTCCCACAGCCAACAACCTGAAACCACTATCATAGCAAAGCTACTGCCCAGAACCAGGGCTGGCCAAAAATACCTAACATGGCTGCTAGCTACGTCTCCATGAAGATCTACAGCTTATTGGAATAGCAGATCCATAGCTGACACTTCTGTCATGTGCCTGATTCCGTGACACTTCTGAGATGTCCTAGGAGAGCCAGAAGGTGGGCAGTCACCACGTTCCCAGAAATCCCTCTCTTTCATGGGAGACTCTGCCCACCACCCCCATGCCTCCAGAACACAGAAAGGATGACCCCGAACCTCAGATTTCAGCTCACTCGAGAGCACTGCTTCTAACTGTGTCCTTTCACTTTGCTGATGAAGCTCATTCCTTTGCTAACCTTTCTCTACATCTGGTCCTTGCTGAAGACAAGAACCTGAACCCTCCCCACACCAAGAGAAGCAAGGTGGGTGGTGGTGAGAGGGGAAGGGATTTGCCAGGCTGTAAGAATAAAGCTAATTATGAAGATGTGGAAATGACAACTGAGAGAGAAATCGATGCCTCCTCCACCAGGAAACTGCCCAGAGGACATCCTAGCTGTTTCTTAAAACTTGTTATTAAATAGTAAGAATATTACTATCATCAACATCATTAAAAATTGGTAGTGTTAATGAAAGAGCTGTATTAGGCAAACAACAGAAAAAATTTGCTTCCATTTTCCACTGTAGCTGCTGTTAATAATTACATCATCCCATCTTATATTTAGATAATACAGCTTGGTACAGGAAGTTTTCTCCATAGGGACATAAGGTTCACAGAAGGAATCTTTGTTTTTTAAGATTTATTTATTTATTTGAAAGTTAGAGTTACACAGAGAAAGAAGGAGAGGCAGAGAGAAAGAAAGAGAGAGTCTTCTATCTGCTGGTAGAGCAGCCGGGACTCGAACCAGCTCCCATATGGGATACTGGCACTGCCGGCAGTGGCTTTACCCAATATGCCACAGTGTTGGTCCCAGGAATATTTCTTTAAAAATTTTATTTACAGGGGCCGGCATTGTGGAGTAGCAGGTAAAACCACTGCCTGCGATGCCGGCATCTCATGTGGGTGCTGGTTCAAGTTCCAGTGCTCTGCTTCCAATCCAGCTTCCTGCTAATGGCCTAGGAAAAATAATAGATTATGGTCCAAGTGTTTGGTCCCCTGCCGTTGATGTGAAACACCTGGATGAAGCTCCTGGCTTTGGCCTGCCTCAACCCTGGCCATTGTGGCTACTTGGGGAGTACACTAGTGGGTGGAAAACCCCATCCTATCCCTCTCTCTGAGTTTCAAGTAAATAAGTAAAATCTTTTAAAATTTTTTATTTGCTTATTTGGAAGATAGACAGAAACAGAGAGAGCTTCTACCCTCTGGTGTATTCCCCAAATGCCTACAACAGCAAAGCCTAGGATGCCCCCAGTGGAATTTAGGATGCAGGATTCTGATCTGGGTCTCCCTTGTGGTTTGCAAGGATCCAACTACTTGAACTTGTTGCCTGCTGTCTCCCAGGATGTGCATCAGCAGGAAGCTTGAATTGGGAGTAGAGCTGGGACTAGAAGCCAGACCCTCCAATATAGGCTATGGGTGCCATCCTAAGTTGTGTCTTATGCCACACATAGGCTATGGGTGGCATCCTAAGTGATGTCTTACTATGCCAGATACCTGCCCCAGAAGAAAGATTTCTGAAGTGGAAAGAAATAATTGGGACTGGCATTGTGGTGCAGCAAGTTAAGCCTCCCCCTGTGACGCCAGAATCCCATATGAGCACCAGTTCAAACCCTAAGTGCTCCACCTCCAGTCCAGCTCCTTGCTAATGTGCCTGAGAAGGCAGCAGATGATGGCTCAAGTACTTGAGTCCCTGCCACACATGTGGGTGACTTGGATGGAGTTTCAGGTTCCTGGCTTATGGCCATTTGGGGAGTGAACCAGCAGATGGAAGAAGATCTCTCTGCGTCTCCATCTCTCTTTCTGTAACTTTGACTTTCAAAGAAATAAATAAATCTTTAAAAACAATGAGAGAAAAAAAAGGAAAAAATGAAGTAGAAATACCTGTTTTCTTTGAAGAAATTGTTTGCTCCTTTCCCTGTGAAAGGGGTTACCCTGTGTGGACTCTCCAGTGTATGACTCACATTCCGTGACTTGTCTCCCACTGTAGCAGTTACTGTCAGAGCCCCCACCCACCCACTCAGAGCCCCCATTTCTGGGCACCCCTGCTGTGGCTTTCTCTGGCCACTGGAATCCACCTGGTTCATGCATGAAGCAGACAAGAAATGCCACACCTCCTGGGAGCCACCCTCCATCCAGACTGAGGACAATTGGTAGGAAAATAACCAGGCTGCTCACCCTCAGGTGGGACAACACTGAAGCTTGTTCTGTGCAGTTAAATGGGGTGGCCCAAGAAGCTGGTTTCCGGTTCTCTACCTGCTGGGATTACATGCCAAAAAGACTTCTATCACATCCTTGTCTTAGGGAGGTTTGGGGAGTGGAATCCTGCCTGCGATATCCATCAGAGGCCAAATTTCCCCCACCTTCTCGCTTTTCTGTCCCTAACTCCCACCTGCAGTCACCTACAGAGCATCCACTAGAGCCCCCATGAAACCCCGTCCCCACCACCTTACCCCTGACCCAACACACACGCATCCTTGTCAGCTGCCATTTCTCCTGGGGAGGGTGACCATGGCTTGTTCTTGTTCTAAAAAAATGAAGCTGTACTGACAAAATAACAGATGGAAAAGATAGGTACTTATCAACTTCCTGCATGAAACCTTTATCAATTCATTAAGACTGGGATTTCTGAGGAACATCCGGAAATCCACACATTTCCTTTGATTGTTGCAGCTAAGATAAAAGTAAGCAGAGCAAATCTCTGATTCTACATTCACCACCCACTCTTCCCACACTCCAGGATAATACATTGTTTTAAATAGTTTGAAAGTACCGTTGCTTTTGCTCTCATGATATATCGCTTCTGTTATTGCTTTCTATTTATACTCTGGTCCAACAGCTCTTAGAACTGCTGATGCGTGAAGCTTAAGCCCACTGCGAGAATCTGAACAAAACTGACAGTTCTCTGTGGACTCTCTTACTAGGAATGTCTTCAAGGCAGAGAACTGGTAAGAAAAGCAGCAGTCATTTCAAAGCAGGCACTTTGTGATCTGGATCAGTGAGGGCTCTTCTTCTGCCCCCTGATTCGCAGTGTGTATGATTTGTATTCCATGGTATTCATTCTTTTATTTTTACTTTTTAAAGATTTACTTATTTATTTGAAAGAGTTACACAGAGAGAAGGAAAGGCAGAGAGAGAGAGAGAGAGAGAGAGAGAGAGAGAGAGAGAGAGAGAGGTCTTCCATCTGCTAGTTCACTCCCCAATTGGCCACAATGGTTGGAGCTGAGCTGATCCAAAGCCAGGAGCCAGGATCTTCTCCCAGGTCTCCCACGTGGGTGCAGGGGCCAAGGATTTGGATCATCCTCTTCTGCTTTTCCAGGCCATAGCAGAGAGCTGGATTGGAAGTGGAGCAGTCGGGACTTGAACTGGTGCCCATATGGGATGCCAGCACTGCAGGCAGTGGCTTTACCCGCTACGCCACAATGCCAGCCCCTCATTCTTTCATTTTAAAAATATTTATTTATTTATTTATTTTCGAGACAGATATAGAGAGAGCTAGAGAGAGAAGTCTTCCATCTACTGGCTCGCTCTTCAAATGGCTGCAACAGCTGGAACCGGGCTGATCCAAAAACAGGAGCCTGGAGCTTCTTTTAGGTCTCCCATTCAGGTTCAGGGGCCCAAGCACTTGGGTCATCTTCTACTGCTTTCCCAGGCCATTAGTGCAGAGATGGATCAGAAAAAGAGCAACCAGGACTTGAACTGGTGCCCATATGGGATTCCTTCACCATAGGTGGAGGCTTAACCTACTATACCACAGTGCTGGCCTGGTATTCATTCTTAAACATTTTGTTCAGTGGGCTGTGGCTTTGTTCTGACATGCATTTACTCTCTACCAGTCATGTAAGCCCCCAACATGTATAATTTTGGATGGACCAATGAGTTTGCAGAGTTTCCCATAGTAGGGTCCCAGGCTATCCACATCAGTACCACATGGGGCAGGGATTACAGCAGAAGATACACATGGTTTTCCTTGGCTTGTCTGACTCAGCACAACTTTGAGGAGACACCAAGTGATTCGTATATACAGACATATTTGTGAAGCACTGATTCACGTGTTCAAACATGCCCACAGAGTTTAGACTGTAAAGCTCAAACCTAATCACTCCTTCTGTCTCCCAGGACAGAATTCATGGCATTGACCTCACTAGCTGGCTGTAGAATACTAAGCTAATACAAGGTGCTCATTCCTAGGAGTGACAAGCACTCATGCTGAAAAGCAAAGAAAACAAAGCAAATAATTGTTTCCAATGAATAAAATATACCCACATTTTCTAATGGGAAAAAATATGACATGCATAAGCACAGCAGTTTAGGGGGCAGGAACATGGCTCATATTTTCATCATTTAATTGGCTTTCCCTTTGGGATCAAATCTTTCAGAAGAGAAGTTCCAGTTTCTTAGATGATAAAGAAAAATCAAGGAGATTGGTTTGCATTTGTGTTGTGGAGAAACATGTTTTTGGTTTCCTTGTTTCCCTTGGAGATCAGCGATCCTGATTTTGGTGATATTTACAGTTCCAGTCCCCTGTGGTCTTGGATAAATGCTCTTGCTTTTTCATCTGTCAAGATGCTATTAAGTAAACTCACTGTCTTCAGAAATAATCATTGTTTCCTGGCCCTGGGTGTGGAGGCATTTCCAAAGAAGATGACAGAAGCTTGGAACAGCCTCCCACTTGGCATTGTGGTGGCAGGAGTCGTTACAGGCAGGCAGTGCACAGCTCAGCTCCGAGAGGTGGGATTTTCCTCTGGAAGTCGCAGAGTGTTTGTGGAAGTTGACAACTCACTGTGAGAAGAGAGACACAACTGTTGAGTGAACAAATGCCTTCTTCCTGGGTTGAGGATGGGTTTCAGGATTAGTTGATCTAGCAAAGACCAGGACAATCGAATATCTCCTTAAAACTCTCCATTTTTAGAACAATATGTGAAATGTGTGTCTTTTGATGAAGAATTTCACATTTGCTCCTGATAAGAGGTGGCAGCCTGTGACATTTCCCGTAAAATGTTTGTGTTGCTCTTTAGATCCTGCAGCCTGTTCTTCCATCCATCTGCGCGAATGCTGTCGTTTGTGGCGTGTCATTCCTGACTCAACTGAGATCTTATGTCAGCCCAGGTTTCATAGGCGAGGTGTTTACTGTAAGAGTCAGTTCATGGGAATGCGGCTGATGAAAGGATAATAGGTTCTGCCCTTGGAATGGATCTAGAGCTCCCCTGCTTCTCAAACCTGACAAGCTATGTGTTCCCTATCCCATAGTTCCCACTTCTTTACGACCAGCCAGAGATTTTCCGAATCAGGATATCTGAAAACTCATCTTTATCACTTTGATACTGGAGTTGTGAATGAATGAGACGTCGTACTGAGTTCCTCTTTATGAATCACTGGCCGAAGGAGCATAAAGCAGTTTTTTCAGTCTTTAATTTTTGGAACTTTTGTTACTCTACTCCTAAGTCGTGTCCATTGTCTTTCAGAGCCCATTTATATGTATTTATTAAAAGCAACAGTACTAAATGAAACCAGGGAATCCTTCGGAAGATACACTGTTCCATTTCTTTTATAAACACACAAGTATCCCTCTTAACAGCTTTTCCAAACAAATCAAAAGCTTTAACAGTTAAAAGTTACTATTTAGTAACTTTTTCTCCATATTTTATTCTATCTGAACTTCTGTCTCTGCATATAGTTGGCCAACTCCTGGGACGTAATTATTTGAACCAATCTAAGTACTTATTTATTTATTTTTGAGAGGCAGAGAGAGAAAGAGAAAGGCATAGACAGAGCTCACATACGTTGGTTCATTCTTTAAATGCCTGAGACAGCAAAGCCAGGATCTCGGAACTCAATCCAGATTTCCCACATAGGTGGCAGGCATCCAGTTCCTTGAACCGTCACCTGCTGCTTCCCAGGGTCTGCTCTAGCAGGAAGTTGGAGTCAGAAGCCAGAACCAGGTCTCAAGCCTATTTGCTCCGAGGTAGGATGCCTTAACTGATAGGCCAAGCACCCACCTCTCCAAGTACTTTTAAATAAATTTACAAATCATATAACTCTTTAAAATACTTTGCTTTAATCAATGGCTTTTCTTTTTGTACGAGTTTTTAAAACATGGACTTTTAGACTTTCTGTTTCAATTTTCATCCTAAACTCAATTGACAAACCCCAGTTGAAGCTGATAATCTGCAAATCCTTGCCACTGAAAATAATTGTTTGGTCCATCTGTGGGACCAAGCACCTGGGAGTTTGTTAGAAATGCAGAATCTCAGGTCCTAACCCAGACGTGTTGAGCAGAATCAGCATTTAATATGATTCTTGCACATCTTAAACTTCAGAAGGTCTGTCCTAACCTAATACTCCACTTTACAGTAGATTTTCTGAATTAGAGGAACTCAGTGACTTGGTTTAGTAAGTGTCTTAAAAAGATACCGTAATGACCTGAAGACAGCACACCTTCGAGGTAGAAGGCATTTCGAGGAGGGGCATCTGTGCTGAGTGCTTTCTGGCAGCCCACGCTGCGTCTAAGGTTTCTAAGTGCTAAGAAGCCTACGTGCTGTACTCCGGGCACTATGTGGGAACTGGGGATGTGGTTGGGATGTGCGGTGAGGAAGCTCATAGTCGAGAAGAGACTCACAGGTGCATGTATAAATACAGCACACTGTTGAGAGAAGAGATACAGAAGTGGGACAGAGGGAGTGATTAATTCTGTGGGTGGAAGGTGGGGCAGAGGACAGATCAAGAAGACTTCCCAGAGAGGATGACTCGATTTTAAGCATTTTACCCTGTGGGCAAGTTGGAGTATGTTCCAGGCAGATGGGCATAGAGACAGATAAGCATTGCTAAGGAAGTTCACGTGTTTTGGTTTTGCTGAACACGAGGTATGTGTGTGTAGGTGTGTGTCAAGGTAGTAAATGGGTGTAGACCCATGAAAGTGATGGGAAATGAGGTTAAATTACAGACACAAATGGGCAAGAGTCCTAATGAGGGTAACTTTTGTCATAGGGAACCTGAAGAATTTTAAATGGAGGAAGGCCATAGCCAGTTTAGTTTCTTTATAGGTCATTTTGAATGTAGTGTGGAGAAGGGACTGGAGGCAGGGTGATACAAGAACAGAGTCAGGGAGAGCAGAATGGAGGGGGCTGCAGTGGCCCAGGAGAGAGATAGTGGTTACCTGGTATGAAGAGGTAGCTCCAGGAAGGGCTGCTCAGAGAGAATTGAAAAATAAAGAGAGGTAACTCATTTCCAGATGAAAAAGTTGACCTTTCTTACGAAAACCTGTCCTTCAAACCTTTCAAGATGACAGTTCCTTGTTAAGTCTTTGCTTATTCAGAGCAAGTATCCCCAGGTCTTTGAGTCACTGCTCATGTGTCGTGATCTTGCATCCTTCTGCAAGTACTTCTCTTTATTTATATACCTTGCACATTGGAGTGTCAAGAGTTGAAGGAAAGTAAAGCTGAGTGATAATAGGGAATGAAAAATTACTGGGTATGTCAACATGCCGGGTGTACCACAGGCATGAGCTCACTTCAATTTCATAATCCTATAAAATAAGGATTATTACCATTTTGCAGATTGAAAAAAGAATGAAGCCTTGGAAATTGAGGCTCTCATCTTACTGCTACTAGCTGTTAATGGTAGACCTGAGGTTGCCCTCAGAGATTTGCGATTCACACATCGAATTATCCGCACTGCAAGGATGCTTAGAGGAGCTCAAACTACCATTCCCAAGTGGTCAGCTGAATATATAAGGTATAATAACACTGATTTCTTTTGATACCTAGCTTGTCTTTTTGACACATTCTGCAGAACCGAGGGAAAGTGGAGAAGCCCTCTGAGCAACCAAGTAGATGCTATAAAACCAGATTCTCTGGAAGAAAGCATATCACAGACAGAGCTGGCTGGCCTTGTTTGGATAAAATTCACCAAGCTTGGTCATTTGTTTCTACAGCCCACAGATGATTAGAAAGAGCACATTAAGAATGAGTGGGGAGCAAATGAGATGTAATAGTTGACAGGCTGACATGAAGTGAAGGGACAGAAAAATGTAGAGTCATAGATATGAAGAGCCAAGAAGCCCAGGTCAGACTCTAACAAAGAAGCAGAGAGTTCTACAGACTTTGATGATTCCAAGGGCATAACTGTCACAGCACAAACTCTAGACCATTACAGTCTATGCAAGCCTAACCTCCAACCCAAAGGATAAGGTCTTGATATAATGTTCCGGACCAGAAAGCCATTTTTGCTTTTAGTTAGCCCTTACTGGAGTAAGAAATGCATAACTCTGCATGACTATACACATCTCTGTTCTCATTAAATATCATTAGCAATGACAGAAGAGTTTTCAGGTCTGCCAACCCAAATCTTTCTCTTTATAATATCACCAACTGACCAGTAGTTTGTGTTTTTTAATAAGATAATCATGCAAATGTGAGGAGCTCAGGGCTAACAGTAGAGAATGGTAATCAGAAACCTCAGGACTCATGAGTGGTTTTCCGGGGCATCTTCTCCTGTGTCTTTCAGTTCAGTTCAGGCCTGCTCAAAGAGAGTACTCAGCTGCCTGCTATGGCAGGCCTGTGGCATTGCCACCCAATCCTAGGAAATGAAACGGTCTATAGTAACTTTGAACTGTAAACATGGAAGTGATCCAGTAGTATAAAGTGTTTAATCACATGTATTAACTGATTCTTAAGTCTTCCTGCCCCCCCCCCCCACACCATGCCTGGCCATTAGGGTTGGGGTGTGTTGTTCATCTCCCCAGCTTTGTACTTGCTGCTCCAAAACACAGTGAGCTCAATAGGAGAGGGAGCAGAGTTAGGAGGCAACAGGAATGGTCTTACTTGACTGATCCATCTTACAATGGCTCCAAGTCTCAAGGTGGAAGGTGCATATTAATCACGTGGACAGTCTATTTCAGTGAGGATTCTGAGGCCATAGGCTTGGGTGATACCTGAGAGTCTGCATTTCTAATGGGCTTCTGGGTGATGCAGATGATGCTGGTCCATGGACCATGCTTTGAGCAACAAGAACTTGGTGCACTGCTTTTAGGCCCACTCACTGCAATTCCTGTAATGCAGACAAGACCCTTCATTTGGTGACTTGTCTTTCAATTATCCCCCTACTAGAACACAAGATTACTGTTTATGGCTGGGGAATCTTCCTCTGGCAGGCCATTTCCTTTTCAGGGTAATGTTAGGTTCAGTTTCAAGTGGTGACACACTGGGTCTTTGGATTTCCTTGGTTTTACCTTTCATTTTAAGACAATAGCTGCTACTTCCCTAATAGTCACTAGCTGAGCAACGGCAGAGTACTGCGACTTTCAAAGAATGAGTCTGGCCACAGCTCCCCTGTCTTCAAGATGCAGGAATGCAAAGCAAGCTCTCCTGCCACACTGAAGACCACCCACTGGGATTGGGCTTGGGAATGAGAGGATGGAAACCCACCATATAACTTTAATGTAAGAAATGTGTCACATTTCTTCTCTCACTATCCAAAAGTCTACCTATTTTAAATTCTCAACATAGATGAAGACTCATATATCCCATTAGCAGGACTAATATCTTCTTTGAGCATTTACTCCTCAGTGGTTGCTCTCACAGCTAAGTTTGGTAACTCAAAAACTACAATATATGTTTTCTCTTTGACAAACATCCCATTCAAACCAAATATAGTTTCTGAATATTCACCATTGTCTAGATGCCTATCTGTCAGTATATTCTTTAAAATGAAGGTATCTGGAATGAGATATGGTACTCCACATGGAGGCTGACTAGCCCAGAGTTATATTAAGGAGATGTATTTACGTCTTCCACATGTTTGATTTCTACTAATGCTCTTGACAGTTGAGTGTTGAAGGGAGGCAAGGAGAAAAGAGGGAGAGGGCAATGATATTTGTAGTCTTGAGTTTATCTGGAAAATAAAATATCCTTAATAGAAGATAAAGAAATTCGGGTAAGGAGACTGGAGAGGGTGGTTGTCTCTTCTCTACAAAGTTAATGCTACCCATGGTCAGGGAGGACAGGTTGTATTTATCTTTTCCACCGCTAATGATGGATTTGGATGCACTTGTCCATCCACAGTCCAGCCATCTACTCTCAGAGTCCTCTATGATGAATAAACTTTATTTTAAAAAAATATTTATTTATTTGTTGAAAGGCAGAGTTACAGAGAGAAAAAGAGGAGGAGAGACAGAGATAGAACATCCCTGCACTGGTTCACTTCTCAAATGGCTGCAGCAGCTGGAACTGGGCTGGTCTGAAGCCAGGAACCAGGAGCTTCCTCCAGGTCTTTCATGCAGCTGGCAGGGGCCAAAGACTTGGGCCATCTTCCTATGCTTTCCCAGGCACACCAACAAGGAGATGGTTTGGAGGTGGAGCATCTGGGACTTAAACCAGTGCCCATATGGGCTGCTGGCATCATAGGTGGCAGCTTTACCCACTATGCCACAGAGCCTGCCCCATGAATAAACTTCTTTAGATGGAAGCTCACAGCTGATATTTGAGTAGATGACCATGGCTTTTAGCTAAATTAATTACCTACTTCACACACATGATTTAGGGTTTATATATAATATAGATTTGGGATATATTTAGGAAATAAGTTCAATAGAATCAAACATTTACCTCTAGTGATTCCATTTTCTAAATATGTGCTGAATCCTTCTTCTCTCTGTTCCCCCAGCTACCACCTTAGTCAAATTCATCATCGTCTGCCTCTTGGATGGGTAGCATCCTCACTGGTCTTGTCCAAATCACCTCCAGTCCTTTCTCCTCAGTATGACTAGAGTGTTCTTTACTTTAAAAAAAAAGGTTTGTTAATTTGAAAGGAAGAATGATAGAGACACAGAGAGATAGTTCACCTGCTGTTCACTCCCCAGATGCCTGTGATAGCCACGGCTGGTGCAGGCCCCAGTCAAGAGCCCAGAACTCCATCCGGCTCTGCTGTGTGAGTGGCAGGGTCTATGTGCTTGGACCATCATCCACTGCTTCCCAGCCACACCAGCAGGGAACCAACTCTGAATCAGAATAGCAGAGACTTCCGCTGGCCCTGTGATATGGAATATAGACCCCAAACAGCGGCCTGACCACTGTGCTTCAATGCCCATCCCTCGAATGTTCCTAACATACACATCTTCTTGTTCCTGTGTATCTCTCTAATTTCCCTCATGTTAAGCTTTCTTTACCTTGATTTCTTTTTTTTAAAGATTTATTTATTTGAAAGCCAGACAGTTGGCCAGCGCCATGGTTCACTTGGCTAATCCTCCACCTGTGGCGCTGGCACACCGGGTTCTAGTCCCAGTTGGGGCGCCGGATTCTGTCCTGATTGCTCCTCTTCCAGTCCAGCTCTCTGCTGTGGCCCAGGAGTGCAGTGGAGGATGGTCCAAGTGCTTGGGCCCTGCACCAGCCTGGGAGACCAGGAGGAAGCACTTGGCTCCTGGCTTCAGATTGGCGCAGTGTGCTGGCCGTGGCGGCCATTTGGGGGGTGAACCAACGGAAAAAGGAAGACCTTTCTCTCTGTCTCTCTCTCTCTCTTTCTCTCTCTCACTGTCTAACTCTGCAGCTCCAAAAAAATAAAATAAAATAAAAAAGAAAGAAAAAAGTCAGTTACACAGAGAGAGAAGGAGAGGCAGAGAGAGAGGTGTTCCATCCAATGGTTCATTCCCCAATTGGCCGCAACGGCCGGAGCTGCGTCAATCCGAAGTCAGGAGCCAGGAGCCTCCTCTGGGCCTCCCATGTGAGTGCAGGGGCCCAAGGACTTGGGTCATCTTCCACTGCCCTCCTGGGCCACAGCAGAGATCTGGACTGGAAGAGGAGCAGCCAGGGCTTGAACTGGCGCCCGCATGGGATGCTGGGGCTTCAGGACAGGGCTTTAACCTGCTACATCCCAGCGCCTGCCCCGTACTTTGATTTCTTTAAGTCTCACTGGTTTTCTTATGATCTCTCTTAGTTCCTAAGGTCCACCTGGCTTCAGGACCTTGGGTATGCTATTCCTTTATCTGAGACACTCCCTGGATCCTCTTTTCCTGGAGAACAACTGTGGATTTTTCAAACTTATCCTGAATGTCCATTTATTAGAGCAACTCTCCACCGTTCCCAGAGCAGACAGTGCCTGTAATGTCCTATGCTGTAATGGTCCCAGTCCCTTTTGTACTGTTTCCCACCATTATGGGATTAAGACATAAATTTTCATTAATTCTGTCTTCTGCAGGCAGTTGTTAGCTTCATGCAAGTGCAGTTTGGGTCTTTCTGCTTCACCACTGTTTGTCCAGTCCTTTGAGGTAGTGTCTGATCTTGATGTGCACACAATACAATAAAAACAAGAAAATGTTTGGCTATATTTAAAATGTTGTTTTTATATAGATTTATATCTTTAATTATATAAGATAAAAGTTGGTCCGTGTCTTAGGGATGGCTGTAAGCTGTTGTGGGACTAAATATTCTAAAGATTTATTTATTTGAAAGGCAAAGTTACAGAGAGAGAGAAGGAGAGACAGAGAGAAAGATTTCCGATCTGCTGGTTCACTCCCCAGAAGGCTCCAAAGGCCAGGATTGGGCCAGGCTGAAGCCAGGAGCCAGGAGCCTCTTCCAGGGCTCCCATATGGGTGTCAGGGGCCCAAGCACTTGAGCTATCCTCCACTGCTTTCCCAGGTACAATAGCAGGGTTTGGAAGTGGAGCAGCCAAGACCTGAACTAGCACCTATGTTGTATGGCAGCCTTGCAGGCAGTGGCTTAACTTGCTATATCACGATGCTAGTCCATGGACTAAATATTTTAATATTGAGAATTTGGCCACATGAACTCAGAAGGTCATCACTAAGGCTGAAAGTGACATTGGACAGCTTATTAGTAATTTTCAATATTAATCTTGTGGGTTCTTGCCACGTATTCAGAGAAGAATTCTGAATACTGGCTCAAATAGACCAGACAACATGGTAAGTTTTTAAGCTTTTATTCAGTGAGAGAAATGCGCAGGAGAGTGAGGGCTTTATTTAGGAGAGAAAGAGAGCTCTAGAAGCTAAGTTGGGTCCATACCAAACAGAAAGCAGGCCAGGAGCAAGCCATGTGGAGCAAGTGTGTGGTTATGAGCAGCCACAGGTAGCTTAGCATGGGTAGCAAAGCAAAAGCAGAGAGAGAGATTTTGGGGTGCTGCTCGCCTTTTGTATGCTTTCCAAAGGGGAGTGAGTACATAGTCTGATGGGCAGGTGGGTGTTCGGTGGGATCAGGTAGGGACGTGAGATCACACAGAGGGTGTGGTGGAGGGCTCTGCCTCCAGCTTACAAATCTAATCAGTTTTATCTTATCTGTTTGCTGTGTCAAAAGGGCACTGTCCACTTGGCTTCCTTGAGATTGTTTCATTGTCCATTGATTTATTGGGGGGCTGGCAATGTGGCACAGTGGGTTAAGCTGCTAGTTGTGATGTGGGTATCCAAATTCAAGACTTGGCTGCTGTTTCTGCTCCAGCTTCGTGTTAATGTACCTAGGGGTGGAAGATGGCCCTGCCCTACTCATTTGGGAGAGCTGGATGGAGTTCCTGGCTTCTGGCTTTGGCCTGGCTCTCCCTTTCTCCATCTCTCTGTCTTTCCCTCTCTCTTTGTCACTCTTTTAAGTAATTTTTTTAAAGTCACTTGTTGATAGTTAAATGATAGTCAAGAGGACTTAGGAGTGGAAGATGTTGAATAAATAGCGTTCATGGCCATGACTATGAGAAAGAGGTAGTATGCACACGCGACACTATGAGAAGGAAGTAGAATGCACACTGAGAGGTATTATTAAGTAGGGACTAAGGAAATTATACAGATAGAGATAAAAGGAAGAAAGATGTTTTCTGAAAAAGATCCATTGAATAGACTTTAAGGTTAGAGATAAGTCAGCTAGTTTAGGCTGGACTAGGTTACTGAGAAAATTCAGCAATATTTTTTCCTTCCCGTCTTCCTTTCATAATTAACATAGAATTGTTTTACAAACACTGAGAGAAAGGTCAAGGATGGGTAATGTTTAGAGAGAGAAATGGGTTCCATTAGATAATTTGCTGGAAACACCTTTAGTAAACACATGTGAGAATAATGTGCAGTGTGTCTCATGACAATGAATTTGTAATCATCCATTCACCAAGAAAGCTGTAAAATAATTTGCAAAGTGTTCTGTGATGATGGGAGACTATATAAGCAGAATCTTACCCTAGCAACTGAAATTATAAATTTATTTTTTTGAGGATCCAAACCCTGATATTTTGTTTCCTTGAGTGATGAGAGTAAATTGGTTTATGATACTCACCATTTCTTCACTTGTGTTAAATGATTCTATCTTTGAGAGATCTGTAAAAAGTTTATGGAAAGTAGAATTAGATATTTATTTTGATGTGATACATTTTGAAATCCAGGAGTCCTCAGAAATCTCAGGGAAAGGTGTATTATGGAAAAACTTCTTGGATTTCAATGATTTTGCACAAACATAAACTTATCTTTTAATTCCATTTCCACCAGCTTTTAAAAGTCCCTTCATATATATACTGATTAACTACTGGCAAGGGCTGAGAACTGCTGGTGGTAGCTTCAGTTTTACATTTGCATTTCATTAAAAAAATTTCAAGATTCAAAAAATGACATTTCGAGAAACACATCTGGCGTGCAAGGCATCGGTGAGTTTTAAGCCTATGTGTTGTGCTGGGAATGAGGCCTCTGTAGAAGCACATGGAGAAACTCAGCATTCCTGAAGGCTGTAACTATACTGGTTTCCCCAAAGGTACTAAAAAGAGACTCAGTGGTGTGGTTAGAAGAGAGGGAGGAAGAGAGGGAGGGAGGGAGAAACAGAGCGACAGAGGCAGAGAAGTAGGGAGGGAGGGAGGAAGAGAAGTGTCAGGGAGAGGGAGAGTGGAAGGGATAGAACAAGAGAGAGGGGACAGGAGTCTTCACATGCTGATACTCTAAACGCAGGTGTATTACCACAGAGAAGCAGAGATTTGTAACTGGTTGGATTCAGTTTTAGTTTCTTGGAGGAAGAACTTCTTCATCAACATATCCCAGTTCAGTTCCCTTTTGAATAATTTGTTTTCCTTGCTCCCTGGAGCTTCTCAGGGTTCAGTGAACCTGTAAATCCAGGTTGGGATTCTGGCTGTTAGTTGCCACACTACAAACCCACCAATAACACATTTTACGTCCATGATGGATTTCTCTGCAGGTTTATAATATGCAAAGACCACGTAGGCAAGGGCTGTCTAATGGGGCACTCTGATAATATTCAGCAGAGTCCACAGCGCAGAAGTCCACATACACTCAAGTTGAAGTTGCATGTGATTTTTAAATTGAACACCATGGTGTGTTAAGAGGGTCCCACACTTGGTAAAAGGAAATGTTCCAGAGGTTTACTTTTATCTGTTGTCCTGTGATCAGGAACAGGTTGTACTGTCCAAATTTACTATTGTAGTTTCAGGAGAGTTAAACCTGAACAACTAGAAATTACATCACTAATTATATGTAGTGTCAACTGAAATTACTACTCAATATAATCCTGGTAGGAGAACACGTGTATGGGATTAACTAGTCACAGCTGCATTGGTTGCTAGGCCTGAGTAGGCTACAGGTTAGCTAATTAGGTAACATCCACTGCTTATACACACAGAGGCACAGATTATTCTTTTCCTAAAAATCTCAGGTTAACAGTAGGATAAAGGACTGATGAGCCCTGGCTCTTGACCTGTGATGGTACTTAAATATTCTAAAACCTGAAGCATTTCAAAGAATATTGATGCCCAGTCTCCATGGTCACTGAGTCTGTAGATTGGATTAGAGCAGGCCTGAACACTCCTATTTTTTAAAACATTTCCAGGTGATTATAATGAGAGTCCAAGTTTGCTAGCCACAGATAAATGCCATTTTCCTGAGTCTCCTAATACCCTTAGTAAGTAGGCTTTGCCATTATAGTCTTGTGCATCAAGACACTGGCAGTGTAGTGCTAAGGCTTGGACGTTCATCTTCCCTATTTTTAAGTCTATGACTTTCCCATCAATTTGAATGAGACCAGGAATTTTCATGGAAAGATACTCACAGCTATTAAGAGAGGAAGGTCAAAGCAAAGTCAATTACAGTGGATAAGCTAAAAATAAAATATTTATTTAAACTTTTGAGCAACAATGTCTTAGGCAATTCATTGAAACTGTTAAGGTGTACCAGTATGGAGACACTCAGGAAACTTAGAAATCGGGAAATGCCCCTTTGGAAAACCTGGCTCTGAAGTTTCAAGCTCCTCCCATCCTCCCCATTAGATGTGAATCTTGAAGACAGGCCCCCAGAAGATGCAACCTCAGAGAGTTTTCTTCATATGCATTTTAGCATCCTGGAAAACAAGATTTCAGTTTCCTTCATAAAAAGTGGAAAATAATCATTGTTACGTATCTACCATTGTGTCATTGTCGGGTAATTCCTTGAAATCTCTCTGCTCCTGATATTGATGTGTGGGGAATAAGAGGAGGATATGGGATAGACAAAATATCATTGTGGCATCTTATCCCTACTGCACCCTCAAAACACAAATCATGAACCAAGCGCAGAAGTGTCAGTCTGAGCTCCAGGTAGGACAGGTTTTGTCTGCGATCATGTTCTGCTTGCCTCTCCTTCCTCCCGTTTTCATTTGCTCTTTGGCACAGCATTTGCTAGCAGATGTAGTAAGAAAGTAAGGGGACGCCAAGATGCTTAATCAAATCCTTACGATTGTTGTGGCTGTCACCTCAAATGTCAGATGCAGAAACACAACTTGATCAACCCATCCGCAAATGATCAGGTTCTCCAGGGGAGGAATCATTTGCATTGACAGAATTTACAAGCAATCAGTTTGTAAATCACAATGCCAACTTGTGAAATTACAGTGGAAAAGAATCTTGGCTCCAGAAGATTTTGCTCACAGGGGTCTTCATCTTGATGTTACTTCTTTCAACTGCAGTTTATTGAATGCCTGTTTCTTATATTTTCACATTGGATGGTCTTCACAGTGCGACTGACTGTAAACTAGAAATTTTTTTGGATGTTTATTGGCTGCTAAGGACAGAAACATACTTGGCTTGTTTGAGGTAAAGGAAGTTTGTAGAAAAATAATGGACACATTCTGAAATTGAAAATAGGGGTGGATATTTGGCTGAGCAGTTAAGATGCCAGTAAGGATGTTCATGTACCACGTCAGAGTACCTGGGTTTCATTCCCTGTTGTAGATCCTGATTCCAGCTTCCTGCCAGTGCAGATCCTGGGAGGCAGCAGTGGTGGCTCAAGTACCTTTGGTCCTATTACCCATATAAGAGACCTGAATTGAGTTCTTGGCTTCCACCTTTGGCTTGGTCCATCCCTAGCCATTACAGGTATTTGGGAAGTGAATCAGAGGACTGGCACCTGCTCTCAGTCTTTCTGCCTCTCAAATATGTTAATTACTTTTTTAAAAAGTAGAAATTAAATATAGCAAGTCCACTGGACTTACAGTGGTAAGTTATTATTCTCTCAGCTGCTCTTGTGCCTCCAGACCCAACATTCTTTCATAACTATAGCTCTCTGCACATCGGCTCCTTTGCACTCAAACTTCCATTGCTTGTCCACAACCTAACGTGTCTCCAGAATGCCATGGGCCACTAACTTAGACTGCACAAGACCCCACAGCCAGCTGCAGTGTCCACCCCCTCAATCTGATTAGCTTCTGGGCTTCTTCGTTCATACCCCCTTGAATGGAGTCTCATTGGCTTGACCTAGACTATGGATATTTTCCAAGGTCACACATCAGATTCTGTCCCAGTCATAGTATACACACTTACACCTGAGCCTATTCCCATTTCTGGGGGGCAGGGAATTCAATTTCATGAGAAGGAGTGTGGATGAGAGAGACTTGGAGAGCATTTAATGTGTTAGTGAACATGAAGCATTCTTTTCACATTCTCCTGGTGAGTGTGGCAGTATACTTAGTGAGGGCTGTAGAACTGGGGCCAAGGGGCCGTCATTGTGGTATAGTGGGTAAAGCTGCCACCTGCGATGTGAACATTCCACACAGGCATTGATTTGAGATGATCCTGTTCCACTTCTGATCCAGCTCCCTGCTAATGTGCTTGGGAAGACAGCAGAAGACAGCTCAAGTGCTTGGGCCCTTGCACCCACAAGGAAACCTAGAAGAAGCTCCTGGCTTTGGCCTGGCCTAGCTCTAGCCATTGTGGCCATTTGGGGAGTGAACCAACAGATAGAAGATCTCTCGTTCTCTCTCTCTCTTTCTCTGTGTGTGTCTCTCTCTGTGTAACTATGCCTTTCAAGTAAATAAACTTTAAAAAAAAAGCAAACAGACTTGGGGCCAAGCTGATGGGGCATTGGCAGGGAATGTCCTTTCTACACACCATTGTACCATAGAATAAAGGACAGGACTGGGAGGCAGGACCAGTAGGATAGGGACAGCACCCCAGAAATTTCTATGCTCCTGAGTACAGTTAGTATGGCACGTTGTCTCTCACATGTAGTGTTTTTGTTTTGTTTTCTTTTCAATCTGAGCTCTTCCTGTCCTGCCCCAGGAAGCAAGCTTTGTAGAGCCCCTGAAACATGTTTGAGGACAGACAGGCCAATACCAGGAGACAGAGGTTCAAGTCCACAGAAAGAGGTTAAAACCCACAAAAGGCACTCAGTCATTCTGGGAAAGATGCTGGACACTAGGTATAGTACATTGACCAGTGGTCCCCAAAAGATGTGCCCAAGTCCTGAATGTAATTGTGGATGTAATTAAGGTAAAGATCTAAAGATGAGACCATCCTGGATGAGAGTGGGCCCTAATTCCAATGACCACAGGTGTCTTTTAAGAAACGGAAAAGGAGAGGCACAGAGGCCTATATGGAAGGTCTCATGAAGAGAATGGTGTGATGCTGTCACAAGCCGAGGAATGCCAAGAGCCTCCAGAAGCTGGGAGAGGCAGACATCTTCCCCAGAGCAGAAGTCTTCCCCAGAGCCTTTGGGAGGAGGCTGACCCTACTGACACCTGGCTTTCAGACTTCTGGCCACCAGCACTAGGAGAGAGTGTGTTTCTGTGGTTTTTATCCAACAAGCTTGGGGCCATAAATGACAGCACCTTTGGGAATGGATATGTTGGGCTGATGACACTCAGGACGCTTTAGGAACCGGGTTTGAGCTGGGGAAGTGACAGCGCCTGCATGCATTCCTTGGCTTTCTTCTGTAGCAGCTCCAGACCGTGAACATAGTGAGCACGGTGCTGTGAGGTGCTCAGACCCCAAGGGTGGGGTGGGGCGGAGCTCACAGTCTCAGCTGGGTCCCAGACTGAGCTAGACTGGGCAGAAGGATCTTTGCCTGCTGTGTCCATGAGATTGTGAAAGATGACCTTGGTTCAGAGTTCACTTTGCTACTGACTCCCTGCATACCACATGCAAGCTCCTCCTCCTCTGAAGATTTCAATACCACTAACCATCTATTTAAGTAATTATACAAAGTGACCTTCACAGGTCCTTCTGTTTGGGATCTTGTGGTTCCCAGGCCTACGTGGTTAGAGGAAGGGGGGCAGTGAGGCCTGAGTCAGCAGGACTTGGCCTTGAGGGCTGGCTCTCTCTGTTGGTTGTGCCAACAAGGCCAGGTATCATGGCCTTGCTCCCCTCCCCCCGGCCCTGACTCTTTGACCACCTCCTTGGACCTGATCCTCCTCGTGTCACCACCCTTACATGGAACCAATAGGTGCTTTGTGAGGATTTGACTCTGGAGTTCCTGCTTATAGTCTGCGTCCCTTGGAAACTTGTTTACACAGAAGTCCTTGCTGGATGTCCCCTAAGGCAAATCCTCTTTAGGACTTAGCCAAGGCTGGAGTTTTTCAGGTGACTTGGAGGACTGTGAGTGAGCTACAAGTAGCCTACCTGAGATCCTTTTTGGGGGACACAGTTTCATTTTCTAAAAAAAAAATTAGTTATTTATCTGAGAGGTAGAGTTACAGTGAGAGGGAGAGACAGAGAGAAAGGTTTTCTATTCACTGGTTCACTCCTCAGATGGCTGCAATGGCCAGAGCTAGGCAGATCTGAAGCCAGGAGCCAGGAGCTTCTTCCAGGTCTCCCATGTAGGTGCCAGGGGCCCAAGCATGTGGGCCATCTTCTGCCATAGCAGAGAGCTGGATCAGAAGAGCTGGGACTAAATCCGGTGTCCTTATGGGATGCCAGTGCCGTAGGTGGAGGTTTAGCCCAGTATGCCACAGCACTGGATCCCACAGTCATCTTTAATATGGTAGCCATCAGCTAGAATATTGTGGCTTTTTAAACTTAAATGAAAATTAAATTTAAAAATAGTTCAGCTTCCCAGTTTCACACTTGAAGTGTTCAGTAGTCACAGATGGCTAATTGCTGCCATGTTGGAGTGGCAGAAACAGGCAGTGTCCATCATCACAGAAAGTTCTGTTGGGCAGTGCTACTCTAGAACCGTGCGTTAGATTATCTGAACAACTTGCTAAACTACAGGTTCTGATTCAATTGATCTGTGTTGAGACCTGAGATTCTGCTGTTCTAGAAATTTTCAAGGTGATGTTTATCATGGTGTTTAATGCCCGTACTTTGAGAGGGAAGAATATAGGGAATATTACTGTAGGTTAGATAGAGTTCCTGTGTGAGCTGTTGTGTTGGATGGTTTGGGGGTAGGAAGGGACTGGGGTAGCTTGGTTGGAATAGATATTTCAGAAAAAAGAGAAATGAAAGTCACTTGACTTTGCGAGTGAGAACATAAATGTCAGACTTTTTCCTATGGAGCAAGGACTTCCGACTACTATGGGAAACATACTAGTCCAGGGACAGGCACACTTTTTTTGTGAAGAACAGTTAATTAGTATGTTAGACATTGTAGACCATGTGGTGACTCAAGTGTGCTACTGTGCATGAAAGCAGCCATAGATGATACGTGAACAAACAAATGTGTCTGTGTTCTAGTTCATCTTTACCTATGAAAACAAATAGCATGCTAGACTTGGCCCACAGCGTGCCCTTTGTTGAGCCTTGAACTAGTCATCACAGTAGAGAAGGGAGTGTGGGGTGGGGTTATAACTTGTCACTTACAAAATCCATGTAGCCCAGAGTCTGTCTTAGCTGCACTCTGTATACTTATTGCTAATAAAAGAACAGTTAAATATCTTCCACTAGTATAATGGGTTCAATTTCAGACTCAGAGCAACAATGATTCAATTCATATTTACGTTTTGGTAATATTGAGGTTGAACTATGGTATGCAGAAATTACAGGCTGCCCCAGAAACATACAATGAAACAAAGTCTAGATAATCAATTTAAATAGAGAATTCCCTAGCTGACACCTTTCATTATTGTGTAAAAGCAGAAAATAATTGTCTAAATCACAAGTTGTAGAATTGCCTTGTTTATCTTGAGTGGAAGCAAAGCCCTAGGCAGAGTCACTGGTCAATGTCCACAGTTTAATGGTTGGCCAAGATAGGATAAAACCAGGGCTCTTATTTCTTGAACACCATTTAACCCTTGCATGACATGGCACTAGTCAAGTACTATCCAGGTTCTGCAAGCCCCTTGTACAGACAATGCTCAGGAAGCTCCAAGAAATGATACTGAGTTGTGGCTGTGAACAAAGCGACAGGTATAATGTTCATTGAACATGCCATAAATCATTTTCTTGTCTTCTTAGTCTTTTGGAAGAAGGATCTAGATGACAAACGTCTAAGTAGCTACCCAAGAAATTTTAAATGAAGCCTGTAGACATTCAGCAAGAATTTCATTGTGACCAGCAATAAAATAAAATTATTTCATGTACTATCTTTTTTTTCTTTTTAAAGAATAGACCATTCTGTGCCACAGTTCTATTGGAGACAGAACTGACCCAAGTGGTATGATCTCTTAGGTCCAGGCAGGGTCTGTAGAGGCTCCTGATGGTTTTGTTGACTGAGATTTGAATTCCAACTTGCCTTGGTCTCGCCTGATCCTCTGGTATCTCTTCATTGTAGACATGTTATCCCCTCAAAGACTTAGCTTTCTTCATATTGCTAGTTGCCAGTCATTCAAGTCCTAGATCACCATGTACAGCAGAGCAAGCCATTTCCAGAGAACCTCAGGGCTCTGAGGTGGGACTTAAAGGCTGCAATCCCATGCCACCTCTGTGAGACATGCAGGATGAGAGAGAATAATCCCTTCTTATGGGCAAAGAAACTAAGGCTTCGCACCACTTGGAAAGTGTCAGACCAGCCTCCACCCACAGCTCTGTCTCCAAAGCCAGGTCTCTTCCTTACACTTAGTTTTACTTCTGGCATTCTTGTCATTTTCCATTTGTCTGGTGGTACCTTGGGTAGCAACTGGGCCCAAACACAGTAGAGATAGAATATCCCAAGAGCCACGGGTGATGGGAGAACTTGGGTTCCAAATTATTTTTGTTGAAAGAGATAAAGGCAGTATTTCTTTTCTTTTCTTTTCTTTTCTTTTCTTTTCTTTCTTTCTTTTCTTTTTTTTTTTTTTTTTTTTTGGACAGGTAAAGTTATAGACAGTGAGAGAGAGAGACAGAGAGAAAGGTCTTCCTTCCATTGGTTCACTCCCCAAATGGCCGCTATGGCCAGCACTATGCCAATTTGAAGCCAGGAGCCAGGTGCTTCTTCTTGGTCTCCCATGTGGGTACAGGGACCTAAGCACTTGAGCCATCCTTCACTGCCCTCCCGGGCCACAGCAGAGAGCTGGACTGGAAGAGGAGCAACTGGGACTAGAACCAGGTGCCCATATGGGGTGCTGCTGCCACAGGCAGAGGATTAACCAAGTGAGCCACTGTGCCGGCCCCCATCCATCCTTAAATTATACACAACCACCTAACCTTTTATATTTTTATGTGTAAAAATTAGATCTTTAATCCATTCATTTTTGGTTATATATGGTATGAGAAAATGTTCTACTTGTATTTATTCCAGGTTGATAGGCAGTTGGCTCAACTGAATTAAATAAATTACCCACCTATTTCCAGTGGATTGGAATGGGGGCTTTATCACTTATTAAATTCCTGTATATTGTAGGATATGCCTTTGAAGTCTCTTTACACTCTACTTATCACTTTATTAGTTCATTCGGCCTCTTTTTAGAAGTTTCCAGAGCAGAAGCTTCTACCTGCTCCCAGCTTCTATTCCATGTGTGAATTGTTCAGCAAACATGTATGTCCATTTCTGTGTAGAGCCTGAAATATTCCACATATTTTTGTAGAACAGAAGAGGGGCTTTTGATGTGCTAAGCACAGCCTCCTATCTCCCTGTGATATCTACTAAACCCTGGCATCCCACCCCAATAATGTGAGAAAGGAGAGGGGAAGATTCTAAGGAAAATGTACACCAAGGTGTACAACACTCTTCAGATGTCTAAAATTGCTGTGTCAACTTTTTTTCCAGATGCAACATGGTCCTTCCTTAATCTCATCAGTCCTGTGCCATGGTTGCGTTGAAGCCTGGTCCATCCTTCAGCTGCCCATTTAAGCTTTTCCTGATTCGACCATCCTCATAAATCAGACACCACAGAATATAAGGAATCCACAACAAATGAAATATTTTGCTTTAAATATTTTGAAAATTAGAACAGTAAAGAAGAAAATTTCCCTCCTGGGTCTGAAGCCCTATTAAGAAAAACTGGAAATGGTAGGTTCTAGTCCAAGCTTTGATCTCCATTTCAGTTTCCTGCTACTGTATCCCCAGGAAGGCAGTAAGTGATGGTTGAATTGGTTGGTTCCCTGTCACTCATGTGGGAGATCTAGACTGAATTCCTGACTCCTGGCTTTGGCCTGACCCAGCATTAACTGTTGTGGGCATTTGGGGAGTGAACCAATGAATGGGAAATCTCTTTTTCTCTGTGTCTAAACTAAATAAAATAAATGAATTAAAATTTAAGAAAAACTTGGACTGATGATAACTTCAGAGCTGTTTTCTACGGTAAGATAGAAATAACAGCAATAATGATGATAATAATATACCAAAAAGTGTGAAAATTGCTTTAAATTGTTTCATGTAAGAAAATAATTCCCAACAGCTTTCTCTCTCTCTTCCCTCTGCCCCTTTTTCCTCACACTCACCAGAGACTTCAAGCTCCTAGGTAAAAATAGTTTTAAATGTGCGAGATGGCATCCTTTGAGGCTCAAGGACTCAGTGTAGAAAGGAAATGTCTTAAATTACTCACCAGAATGGAAGACAGGGAGCCTATCTTTTGCACCATTAAATCCTTCTCCAATGCATTAGAAATTTTTCAAGATAGCATCAAGCCATTAATTAAGGTAACATCTTAATTCTTTAGGATAGCATCATAGTTTGGGAGGGAGGGCCCAGCTGCTAGCCATAACCATTGGCCTCCATTCAAGCTGTGACCATTTTTGACTAGCGCTCACCTAGAGACTTCAGAGCTTTGAACTCATCTGTGAAGGTGGGTTTTCAACACCTTGAGGCACCTGTGTGTCAGCCACTTTCCCCAGAGGACAAAATTGGACAATTTTGGTTACTAAATTCTTTCCAAAGGATATAGGAAATGGCTAAAAAAAAAAAAATACAAATTCAGAGAAAGACCCTACCTCTGCCTCTTTGGAATCTAGAGAACTTTGTGAAATTTATTGCCCACAAGGGACAAAAGAGCAAAACAGATGGTGAAATTTCATGCTTTTTCTGGAGAGTTAAAAATATCATCAATCACGTACTTAGAAATTGGCAGTAATTGAATTCTTGTCATTCCGTAGGTTATACCAGACAGAAAGTTTTATAAGCAAAAGAGCACAGGTGAACCACCAGAAGTAGGCATTCGCCAATGCCTGTCTGCCCAGTGCATTGGTAGAACCCAGAAAATCCATTCTCAGCTTCAGCAGATTGTGTGACTGTGGTTCCACCTGTCAGGCACACTCGCACCCTCAGTTTGGGAGTGAGCAACTTGAGAAGGAAGACCACATGGACTCTGCTGTGATGGCAGTCAGGGGCTCCAGATTTGGGGGCGCCCACAATTGCAAGCCTTAGTTTCTATTGCAGTAGTGGCATTGATGAGAGGCAAGGGCCATTTTCCTTCACTTGTCATCAGGCCATTTCTGCTGTAGGGTTGTGGATGCTGTTCCTGGAAACCCAGCTTGGATATGGTTCTCTTTTCTCCCAACAGTTCTGTGAAATGCCCAATATTGTTTTCATAAACTCCTTTTCTGATTTATAAACCCAAGTCTTCTGTTTCTGGCAATCAGAAGTCCCAAGTGAGGGCTGGGCATCTGGCCTAGTGATTAGGAAGTCAGAGAAGATGCCACGTTTCCCGTCAGAGCGCCTGGGTTGGATCCCCAGTTTGATCTCCTACTTCTGGCTTCCTGCTGATGCAGTGATGACTCAAACAGTTGGGTCCCTGCCCCCAAGTGGGAGACCTGAATTGAGTTCCCATCTCCCAAATTTGGCCTTTACCTAGTGGTGGCTATTGCATGCATTTGGGGAATGAACCAGCAGGTGGGAAATCTCTTTTCTGTTTCTATTTATTTATTTATTTATTTATTTGACAGGCAGAGTTAGACAGAGAGAGAGACAGAGAGAAAGGTCTTCTTTCCATTGGTTCAGCCCCCAAATGGCCGCTACAGCCGGTGCTGCACCGATCCGAAGCCAGGAGCCAGGTATTTCCTCCTGGTCTCCCATGTGGGTACAGGGCCCAAGCACTTGGGCCATCCTCCACTGCCTTCCCAGGCCACAGCAGAGAGCTGGACTGGAAGAGGAGCAACCGGGACAGAATCCGGTGCCCCAAGCGGGACTAGAACCCAGGATGCCGGCGTTACAGACGGAGGATTAGCCTATTGAGCGGCAGCGCTGGCCTCTTTTCAGTTTCTGCCTCTCTGTCCCTTAAACAAACAAACAAATGCAAAAATAAATTTTAGAAAGAATCCCACCTAAGAAAATACTTGTCACTTTTATTTGTATATTGTAAGTGAATATGTATCCTATCTGATTTATGCCATGAATAAATTGAACTGAACAAAAGAGCTCTAAGGTGCCAAAACCTTAGGGGAGGCAGGTCTTGGAACACCCAGACATCTTTCCGGGCCTTTGAAGAAATCCACAGGACCAAAGAAAGCAGCAGCTGACTGATGTGGGTCCAAAGCCCTCAGCACCTTCTCACTTAGGAGTGATCATGCTCAGATCATCTTGTGCACTCCCAATCTGCAGAATTGATGAGCTGAGGAGTTCATCTCTTAGGGCATATGAACAATTTCCTGTTATCTTTCTTTGAACTATACGTGCCCTGCTCAAAAACTCGTGCATGAATTATGTGTGATGTCTTTTCTCATTCTGTTTTAGATTGAAAAGTCTGTTTGTCAGGAAGATGGCTGGAACGGATGTCCCAGGTCTGGATGAGACTCTTGAGGAAGATGGGTGAGTTAGAGACATAGTATTTGCTCAGTAAGAATTGTGAAGCATAGCACACATACACAATTTGACTTTTAAAAACTAACAGTAATGTGAACACATATATTACCATCATTTAAATGAAACTAAAGAGTGTTGCCAGTAATCCACAGTCCCCC
Source organism: Sylvilagus floridanus (assembly GCA_949820135.1). Classification (NCBI taxonomy): domain Eukaryota; kingdom Metazoa; phylum Chordata; class Mammalia; order Lagomorpha; family Leporidae; genus Sylvilagus; species Sylvilagus floridanus. Next base: position 167,660,939 of record OX463244.1, read on the forward strand.
ATATTTGCCCCAATAGCATTTTCCCTTTCTGCCCTTTCAGAAGTAATGCTTTTCCTAACTTTCTGAGGCAACATTCTACTGCCTTCCTTCATATTTTATCTCCTGCATTTAAATCCCTAAAATCTTGTTTAATTTTTCCTGTTTCTAAATTTTACATCAATTTACTCTATGTATGCACTTGAGTCTTTTGCATAATTCTTTGGTAATGGCATTTGTCCATATTGTTGCATGTGGATGTACTTCATTCATTTTTCATTGTTGTATAGTATTTTTTGTAAGAATAGAATATTCTAGCACTATCCACTTATCCATTCTACTTTTGATGAAAGTGTGGGTGGTTTCCAGTGGTGAGCCATGACAATTACTGCTGTGTGAGTGCACCTTAAGGTGTGCACATGCACATATATACACGTAAGCCCAGCAGGGGGCTTACAGGGCTGTGGCATATAGATGTTCTTCACTCTTCTGAGTAATGCTAAAGTGTTTTCTCAAGTGGTTGCTTCACTTCAAGTGTCAGCAGCCATGTGAGAGTTCCACCCTCCTAGGCAAGCGTGGTGCTCGTCTTCGGGCAGCTGTGTAATGAAATCTCAGGGTAGTAATAGGATGCATTTCCTGAGTGAGCCTTAGTATGTGTTCTTGCTTATTAATCTACTGATAACTAACTAATTGATTCAAAATTTTAGATTTCCATGAACGGCACTTTCAAATCCTCTACCCATTTCCATGTTGGGTTTTTTTGGTTGTCTCAGATTGGGTTTCTCAGAAAACAGAGCTTACAACAATTGAACATGTGCTAATATTTTGTAGTGGGGCATGCTGGGAGTTGTGAGTGTGGAAGAGGAGAGGGAGGCCTGGGAAGAGGGAAGGCAGAGTAAACACATTTTAGGACTTTTGGCCACCACAGGATACTATTTCTGATTAAACAAGATGTACTTTAGTGTTACAATGACTTGTTAATAACTGTTTATAATATTTAAGTGGAAGCATATATTTTCCCAAGATAACTCAGCACTATAAAGATACCCAGTTTTCCAGTAAACTTAACAAAATTTGAACTTTCAAGAGAAAGCAAACATTTTTTTGCATGAAATATGGTTGGGAAAAACAATATAATAAAATAATGAAAACTAAGAAAAATGAAAAGATTGATAGATCTGGCCACAAAATATTTAAACTCTCTACAGGAAAACACACTATAAGATGAAGTCTAAAAATAATCTAGGAAAAACAACTGCAAGATATATATTTATAGAAAAGAAAAAAATAGAAGTCTTGCAAGTTTTTAAAAAACGATAAGCCACCAATTCAGAAAAAATAGCAAACTTCACAAAAATGCGAATGATAACATGGAAATTACTTACATTTTCAGTAGAAATCAAATATTTTTTTCTCTTAATGTATTTGCAAATATTTAAAAGATCAACAAATCAGTGTGAGACAATGTGGATAAGCAGGAACTTTCATACAAGTGTGGCGTGTTTATGAACTGTTAAAGTTCTACTTGGATGTGGGCATTCCATTTGGATCATAATGTCACTTGAGAAATTTGTAGCATGGAAGTAAACATATATACACAAAGATGTTAAAGTGTTGTTTATAAAAGTGGAAAATATAACTTCCAGTGTGTTTACTAAGAGACAGTTTAAATTATATTCCACTCATGTAATGAAATTTTATATTGCCATTAAACTTGGTCAAGAGTAGAATGAAATAAAATCTCAGACTTATAGTCAGTCAAAAGTAAATAATCTCAAATAAGTAAAGAACGAATCTTGCATTTAACAAAGAGAGAGTGAGAGAGAGAGAGAGAGAAAGAGAGAGAGAATCACTTAACCCCAACAGTACCTATAAGCTATAATAAAAAAGAAACCTGTAGTTCTTTGAAAAGTGGGGGTCTCACAAGTGTAATATGTCTAACACAATTAAAAGAAAATCACATGCCCTTAAGAGGGTCAGCCAGAAAGGGCAGCACAGGGTCCAAGCCTGTGTTGTAGGATGGCAAACCTTGTCAGTGTGCATGCTGGTTCAAGGAGATGTAGTGGCACATTTAGTTTGGGCTCCGAAACTGATTGCATAGTGGGTGGTGCAGACAGAAAGACTGGATAGAATCCCGAGTGGAGTCCAAGAGGAGGACAGTAACAGAAGGATTTGGCATCAACTGTATTTGACAACTTTCCTGAGGTTGCACACCTGTGGTTCACCCAGGAATCCAGGCACTAGACAGCTAAGAAAATGTGTGCTAGGAGATTGGTGGGGATTTGCTGCTTTCTCCCATCAGTATCTGGAAAATTGGGCTTCGAGATTGGAAAAATGGGGTTGTGGTGGGGTGAATTAGTATTTTAGGGGTCCTGACAGCTTACCTCATCTCATAAAGGTTATCTTTATCCTTTATACTTGAAGAAAAGGGGAACAGTGTAGTATTTATCAGCCTTAAAGGCGATTGGCGTTTTGAGTGGCTATAACTTTGTGCGGTGACACCTGCTCTGTGCCTAGCAGGATGGTTAGCAACATCCCTGGCCTTACCCAAAGGATCGGTGGTTCTTTGTGTCTAGTTGTGATAATCCAGGAAGTCTTCAAGTATTAACCAATGCCCCTGGGCAGAACGGCTTCTGAGGGAGCGTGGCGGAGATGACTGCCAGGGGATATCTGGGGGGGATGATATTGTCACGTGGGGAAGGCACATTACAAAGCAGAACGTGCATCTGCATCCCACATTGATTTCAGAAAATGCATACTAGCACACAGATGTGTGTTAAGAGCTTGATTATTATGAGTGACGTCTGTTTAATGCTGTGGGAGTTTTGGTATTTTACAATATTTTAAAAGTAGACATATAATTGTTACATTGAAAGAAAAAATAGATATTTAAAATTTTAAGAATATTTGCATACATACATAGAAAAAAACTCTGAAAAGCTCACAAAGGCATACCATTCTTGGGTTCTTCTTCAAAGTTAATTAAGTTTCTCAAAAAATATAAATTAATCCTTATTTCTTAAGAAGATCTTGTTTTCATCCAGTATGTGATTATTTTTTCCCAATCCAGGACATATTATAGTTTAGTATGTTTTGTAGCTGAATTGTCATTTCTTTGTTAGCTTATTTTTCTATTGGTAACTGGTTCTGTGACATTGTGATGTGTATATTTCCTATTATTAAATTCTATTAGTACAAATCAATCTTACAAAAAAAAGAATTATAGAGAGTGGGAAACTGAAGGTCAAGCGAGGCTTGAGACCTCTCATTTTACGGCTGAGGTAACATGTCTTGAGAGATTAAGCTGCGTGTGGTTGCACAACGTCCTTAGCATGAGATCCACACTTAGCATGTGTCCAGTTCCTGGCCTCCAGTCCAGGTGGTTTTCCTCTGTGCCCCATGGGTTAAAGCACAGAGGCTGGTTTCCCTTAATGCAATGCTGGGTTTGTGGAAGGCGTGGGAACGTTGTGCGTGATCCCTGGTCCATGAGCCTGCTCTTGGTGGATAGTTCCCAAACCTTTTGTAGGTAGAAGGGAAAATTGGTGAACGTTGCTACTGAATCCCAATCCCAAAAGACAAGTTGTCAGTCCCAATTAGCAATAGCAAGGTGTCAAAAATGATGTGTGCTTGGTGTGGGCAGTGGAATGAAGCAAGTTAGACCCACGCTTGGGACACCCTCATCCCATGCTGGAGTGCTGGTTCGAGCTTTGCAACTCTGTTTTCTGTCTGGCCTTCTGCTAGTGCGCCTGGGAGGCAGCAGATGACGGCCTGAGTACGTGGGTTCCTCCATGTGGAAGACTCGAGTGCAGTTCCTGTCTCCTGGCTTTGGCCTGGCCCACCCCTGGCTGTTGCAGGCATTTGAAGTGTCAGCCAACTTATGGAGTCTCTCTTTCTTCCGGTTCTGTTCCTTTCTCACTCTGTCACTCTGCCTTTCAAATAACTAAATAAGCCTTAAAAGTTGTGTTCTCTCTCACAGCACGTCTGAAACTCCAGCATTTCAGAATCAATCAGAGGGCTTGTTAAAAATCAGGGTGCTGGTGTTGGGCATTTGGTCTAGCGGTTGAGTCCCGCCTCTCATATCAGAATACCTGGGTTCAAATCCTGGCTCCGGCTCCTGACACCAGCTTCCTGCTAATGCAGACCCTGGGAGGCAGTGGTGATGGTTCAAATAACTAGGTTCCTGCTGTCCATGTGGGAGACCTAAATTGATGTTCTCAGCTCCTAACTTGGGCCACTGTGGAAATTTGGGAACTGAACTAGTGGGTGGGAATTCTATATGTTTGTACTGCTCATCTTTCTGCCTCTTAAATTCAAAAACAACAGGAAAACGTATTGCTGGGCCACCTTCACAAAGTTTTTTTTAATATCTTTTTTGTTTTGAAAAGCTCAACAGACGTATAAAAATTGCACATAGTTATGGGGTACTGTGTGATTCTTTGTTACATGTATAATTTGCATAATGTCCAGTCCGAGTAAGTGCATTTATCCCTTCAAGCATTTAACATTTTTCACAGGGAAAACATCCAAAAGCTTGTCTTCTTATTTTTATAGAGGAAAATGCAGTAAATTAACATTACTTGTTTTCTCCCTACTGGGTAGTAATAGAACCTCAGAACTCTTGCTGGTATCCAGCTACTGCCTAGTACCCATCAATCATCCTCTCCCCATCCCTCCCTCCCACTGTCCCTCCCCAGCCTTTGGTAAACACCATTGTATTTTTAGCTTCTCTGAGATCATCTACTTTTTTAGACTCCATGTATGAGTGAGATCATGTGAAATTTGTATTTCTGGCGGTTGGCTTATTTCACTTCACAGAATGACCTCTAGTTGCAGCCATGTTACTGAAATTCACAAGATTTCATGCTTTTTATAGCTGAGTAATATTTTGTTATGTATAAGTACCATGTTTTTTAGACATTCATTAGTGACTGGATACTTAAGTTGTTTCCATTTTTTGGTTATTGTAAGTTCAGTATGTTTTTGGGGGGTGAGGTTTACATTTTTGGCATAGTCCAAGGTGAAGCTAAGGGGGCTGGTATGGGCTATGCTTTGATAGGCACTGGTCTGTTTCAGCAACATGCTCATACACAGACATACACAAAATATGCATATGCACAGACATGCTCATCCATGCATAGATACATATTTGGACACATGCACACACACACACACACACACACACACATACCATACCCGTAAGGTAGGATTTTCACATTAGAGAATTGGTATGTCAGGCATCTATGAGTGTACTTTAAGAAAGCTCATGGAAATAAGCAATACATTTATTTTTGATACAAAAATTGAAATCTATGCATGATTTTGCAAAACTATGCATTCACACGAACTTCCTGAGGACCTCCCACATTTGGACAAAAACACCATCACCTAATGTGAAAATTCCTAAGGTTTATAAATCACAGAAGACAGTGTTTGCACATGTGGTCCCAGCTTGGTGGAAAGGCGACCGTAGAAACTGCCTGCGGAAGACGTGTGTGCCGCAGGTGAGAGCGGGCAGTTCTTTTCCTGACATATTTACAGATTGTCTTCTACTGCCTTTGGGAATTCTACATGTTTAGGAGAAGCTTAGTAAGCTTCCTTGTGAATCATTTACAACATTTATAGCTGTTAACCCATCGTTAATTCTCACAATAGCTGTTGTTTTATGACTTAAGTAATGACCTAAATAAGGTTTCACAAGCATTTTAAACAACCTTTTACTTGAAGGGCCTTAATGCATGGAACAGGAAAACGACTGAACAGATTCACTGGCTCTAGGAAAATTCTTACCTTGTCCTTGGATTTCAGGGGCTGAGGAAGAGTGAGTGTACTCACATCAGACTGGAGCCGCTCTGCGATTGATCTGTCAGCCTTCAAGTGCACCTCCCAAGCTATTTGCTTTTCAGAGACAGACTTCTATTCCCAATGGAAAAACACATTCCTTGTCCCACATTTTTCTAAAGAGAAGCACATATGCTTTCCTTCTACATTTAATTTCAAGTCTTGCTTCTACACCATCTGTCCTCAAATGAAACCCCCGTGTTGCCTTTAGAGAATCTTCACTCAGCGGCACTGCTCCATCCTGGAGGGCTACGTTGACATGGCACCTCCTCAGACCGCCAGGGATTCCATGACCCTGTGCAGACTGTATGCCCGGCACTACGGCTTGTTCTTCTGGACAAGTTTCACGACATGTGAAACCTAGTTGTGGAGTCTGAGCGTTTGACCAGAAGTTAAGGTACCACTCGGGAAACTCACATCCCATATCGCAGGGCCTGGGTTCAAGTCCTGGTTCCACTTCTCATTAAAGCTTCCTGTTAATGTGAACCCTGGGAAATACAGCAGGTGATGGCTCAAGTTGTTGAGTTCCTGAGCTCACGGCAGAGCTCCACTGAGGTTCTAGCTCCTGGCTTTGGCCTGGCCTAGTCCTGGCTGTTGTGGGCGTTTGGGGGAGTGAATCAGTGGGTGAGTCTCTCTCTCTCTCTCTCTCTCTCTCTCTCTCTCTCTCTCTCTCTCTCCCCCCTTTCCTTCCTTCCTTCCTTCCTTCCTTCCTTCCTTCCTTCCTTCCTTCCTTCCTTCCTTCCTCTCTCCCTCTCTCTCTCTCTCTCCCTCTCTCTCTCTCTCTCCCCTTTCCTTCCTTCCTTCCTTCCTTCCTTCCTTCCTTCCTTCCTTCCTTCCTTCCTTCCTTCCTTCCTTCCTTCCTTCCTTCCTTCCTCTCTCTCTCTCTCTCCCCTTTCCTTCCTTCCTTTCTCTCTCTCTCTCTCTCTCTCTCTCTCTCTCTCTCTCTCTCAGTCTCTCTCAGTCTCTCTCTGTCTCTATCCCTGTCTTTGAAATAAATACATTTCTAAAAAGTGACAACTTTGTTGGTTTAAGGTCAGGTTTGTTCTTAGACTGGAAGACTCGTGCAAGATCTCCTGTTTTCTCCCTGGTGCACAGGGCATTGCTTAGCCAATGGAGGGCACCGTGGCGGTCATCTTCTAGGACAGCCCCTAGATGCCCACTTCCTGGTGTCACACCCAGGTCAGCCGCCTCCTGCACAGAGCAGAGCTGGTCTGTGTAACCAATAGAGGACAGCAGAGTGATGGCACATGGCTTCAGAGATGGGGTCCCGGCAGCAAGGAGGGGCAGCCTTCCTCGGGGCTGTTCTCCTGCTTGATTGCTTTTCTGGCGAGGGCTAACTGCTCTGGTGTGGGAAGCTCCAAGGCTTCTGGTCAAGAGCAGACAGGGACCAGAGCCTGCCCCCAACCCCGTGAGATGACCACAGGCCAGCAGCTTTCTACGATTGCTGAGACCTGAGTCAGAACCAAGCAGCGAAGACGTGCGGACATCCACATCCCAGGAAACTGTGCCGTCTTTGGTATCTGTCATTTTCAGCTGCTGGGTTTGGGGTAATTGATTATGCAGCAGCAGATACCTAATAAAGTGCTGGATACATATATGATGACTAAATGAATAAAAGGTCTAGGAAGGACTAGGACTCACATAATAACAATTCATTACAAGTAGTTCATTTTAACTGCTGGGACATTGTCTTGCTTGTATCAGAACAAAGAATGATACAGATGAGGAATCAAAAGAACACGACATTTTTTCATTATCTTAAACTTCTGTTTTAAAGATGGTATTTTTATATGTAGGTTGCTTACAGATTGGCAGGAAAAATGGGTTTGCCCTCACCTGTTTTTCACTAGTATTTTTTATAGTGGAGAAATTGTTGTCTGTGTCAAGAGGTAGCAATTTATTTTGCATGTGCTGTAGACTGGTTCCTTGGAAAGTAGCCTTGAGATACATATTAGCATGCAAGGGATTTATTGGTGAATGCTGGTTTTTTTTTTTTTTTTAAGACAGTGAGAGAGAGAGAGAGACAGAGAGAAAGGTCTTCCTTCCCGTTGGTTCACCCCCCAAATGGCTGCTACGGCTGGCACGTTGTGCCGATCCGAAGCCAGGAGCCAGACGCTTCCTCCTGGTCTCCCATGCTGGTGCAGGGCTCAAGGACTTGGGCCATCCTCCACTGCACTCCCAGGCCACAGCAGAGAGCTGGACTGGAAGAGGAGCAACTTGGACTAGAACCTGGGGTGCCGGCACCGCAGGTGGAGGATTAGCCTAGTGAACCGTGGTGCTGGCCTATGAATGCTTTTGAGATCAACACCTTTGGAAGGAAAAGGGAAGAGAGAAGAGTAGGACTGGGTAGAGGGAATAGCTGGGCTCTGATGTAGTCTCAACAAGGCATAAGCCAAACACCTGGCAGATCTGGCACTGGGATGGCTCCTCACAGATGTTCAGAGTTGGAGCAAAGAGGACTGGCCATTTCACCCTCTATTGGTAACAGGTCAGAAGGCTGCTTGCCTCAGGAAGGTGATGTGTTCCTAGCAAAGTGGGTCTCTTTAGCAATGACAGTCCAAGACATGAGCTGCCCATGTGGTAACCTAGTGCCAGCCCATCATTTGTAACATGTTTTATTAAGATAGCTTCATTTTTCTTGGGGTAATTTCCTGACTTTTTGTTGTGTTCAACATGGTTAAGTATACTGGATTGTTGTGTCATTTTGCTTATAATATACTGTAATTATGCCATATTAGTTAAGGACAAATGCATTTAAAAGGGAATATTTTCTTAAGTATGCATTCTACTGTCACACTTTTGAAACAGCATCTATAATTGGTAAAAATTGCACCACTTATTGTCTTTAATTGAAGTTTTAGTCACAGAAGAGCATTGCCTCTACTATCCCACTATGTTTTTGGTAACATTTTCAAATTTATGTTTGGTAAATGTGCTTCAAATCAACATTCCATTCACTATACTCCAATAATTCACTGAAGGCCACACTTCATTGTGTAGTTGTTGGAAACTAAGTTTAAAAATTGAGTGGTGTTGAGATTTTTATTTTATAGTTCACTAATCAAATTTTAAAGTATGCAGAAAGGGGCAGTGGTTAATATGCTACTGGGTGGGGGCAGTGCTGTGGCCTATGGGTAAAGCTGCAGCCTGTAGTGCCACCATCTGATATGGATGCCAGTTCAAGTCCCAGCTGCTCCACTTCTGATCCAGCTCCCTGCTAATGCACCTGGGGAAGCAGCAGAGGATGGCCCAAGTGCTTGGGCCCCTGCACTCATGTGGAAGACCCTTTAAGAAGCTCTGGATTCTGGCTTTGGTCTGGGCCCTAACTGTTGCAGCCATTTGGGGAGTGAACCAGAGGATGCAAGATCTCTGTCTCTCCCTCTCTCTTTCTTAGTAACTATCTTTCAACTAACTAAATAAATCTTTCTATCTATCTATCTAAAAGATGACAGTTGGGACACTCAATCTCATATTGGAGTACCTCGGTTTGAGTCCCAGCTCCACTTGTAATTCCAGTTTCCTCCTAATGTGCACCCCAGAAGGCAGTGGCTACATGTCAAATACTTGGGTCTCTGCCACCCACATGGAGAGACTTGGATTAAGTCCTCGAGTTCTGGCTTCAGCCTGCCACAGCATTGGTTGGTACAGACATTTAAGGAGGGAGTAAATCAGTGGATGTGTGATCCCTCTCAACCTCTGCCTCTGTCTCTTGCCTTTCAAACAAAATAAAATTTAAAAAAGAAGTAAATAAATATGTTGAAAAAGAACAAAGTATTCCGTAAAACTTTTCTATTTTAGATTCTTTTGTTATAAGCTAGTTTGCTTTCCACATATATTTTTGGCATTGTTGTATCCCAGAATTGCAAGTAATTTTTGTCTAGATTTGGTTATAGAAATTATTTATGTGTGTATAGTCATATTATACTGGAAAATTCCCCAAAATGTTCATAAAAGGAAACATTTATATTTTGGAGAAGCCATTAATCTATTAGTAATTGTTATCTATTTTACATTGTTTATGTCAGGAGTTGAGAGTGATTGAAGAATATGCAGAATTTCTTATTCTAAAAGATTTCATTCATTGAATATGCTATAATTACATTTACTTGATTTTGTATTATATGCCCTCAGCTATTGTAATATTTTGATTTCATCATTGGTATTCTTAATTAGCATTCTGACATGAAATTTTTTTTATATCTCTGCCAACTGAAGAAAATCACCATTATCATGCTTCTAAAATTTTATGGAAATAGTATAAAGTAACTATTTTACAGAAATAATAAATTCTTTACTAGAAATTGCATGTGGAAACAAATAGAGTAAGTCCAATTTAAAATTTATCAGGAATATTAAAGGGCCCTGAATAGCCAAAACACTTTTCAAAAAAGAAGAAGAATGTTGGAAGTCTCAAATTGCTGATTGAAAAACTAGAATGCTCCAGGAATCAGCACAATGTACTTCTGTTATAAAGACAGCCGTGGGCCAGTGCTATAGAACTAAAAGTCTAAAAATAAACTGTAATAATAATAAACCATAGCAATAATTCCTGACAAGGATACCATGGCCATTGAATCAGGAAAGAATAGCCTTTTCCACGGGTGGTATGGGAAAACTTAAGTATCTTCATGCAAAAGAATGAAGCTGGATGCTCACCTTAAGCCATATGCAAAAATTAACTGAAACCAATCAAAGACACAAATATTAAGAAGTAAACTAAAACTCTTGGAAGAAAACATAGAGGTAAAGCTTTATGTAATTGAATTTGACAGTGATTTCTTAGATAGGATACAAATGCACAAGGAGTAAAAAGAAAAACAAATATTTTAAAATCTATTTTTTAATCCTCAGGGCTTATCATATAGAATTCTTAGAAGTAGATTTATTTTTCTATTTGAAGGGATTTGTGTTCAATAACTTTCTGAAAACTTCTTACTTAATCCATCTTTTGGAAAATTGAAATTTCATGCTTGAGGTGAGTAATATCTAATGAGAAAGACTGTTTAGTATTTGAGTTATGCTGTTTTATAAATTCCTCTATGAGAAAGAGAGAGAGAACGAGAACACTGATTTTTGGGTAGATTTTTCTTCTTATCCAGTTTTCTTTGTGAGCCATCTATTATAATTGAGAAGGAGTTGGATAATAAATTCCTACTCTGCCCCTTTGTGATTTAATTGTGAGCTATTAGCTCTAAAAATAGAAATTCCTAAAAAATATCTAATTCAAATTAACTCTAAAATGTTTTTATTTCTTCCACCTATTTTCCCCAAGTTTATGTGATTCTGCTTAATACCTCATCATTCTGTTTTCTCATCTTAACAAAATTTTCTATTTATGTCAAGAGAAAAATTTTTTTCATCAACTGGAAAGATAGAGAGAGAGAGAGATCTTCTGTTTACTGTATCACTCTCCAAATGCTGACAGCGAGAGCTGGGCCAGGTGGAAGGCAGGAGCCCAGAGCTCCACCTGGGCCATCATGCACTGCCTTCCCAAGAACCTGGGTTGGAAATGGAGCAACCGGGACCTGAACAGCACTCCACTGTGGGGTACGAGTGCCCTAGCTGGTGGTTTAACCTGATGTGCTCTAAAGGTTTTTTACCTTGGAATTTATAACACTTTAACCTGATTTTTTAAACATTGGTTACTCTTTATATTAACATAATTTCTATTAAAACACAATTACCACAATAAAATTAGTGTAATTTTGTTTAGTGTTTATAGATGATTAAAGGTAACAGAATTCATTTGTTGCACACTGTTTAATGACATAATTAAACAACTTACAGATTTTGATTTTGGTACTCAGCAACTCCACTTTAAGTATATACATGGCAAGAATACGTAAAAAGCAATGGGAAATCTCAAATTTCGCCAGTGCACAGGTAGAAATATTGAAGTGCAGCAGCTCCTTATGTAGCACTAAAGATTACCTGGAGATGTTGTTAGATCAGTTAGATCATTTTAATTGTCAGACTTCTTCGTGGAGCTGGTGTTGTGGCATAACAGGTAAAGCAGCTGTCTGGAATGCTGGCATCCCATATGGGCGCTGGTTCATGTCCCAGCTGGTCCACTTCTTTTTTTTATTTTTATTTTTTTGAAAGGCAGAGTGGACAGTGAGAGAGAGAGAGACAGAGAGAAAGGTCTTCCTTTTCCACTGGTTCACCCCGCAATGGCCGCTGCGGCCAGCGCACCGCACTGATCTGAAGCCAGTAGCCAGGAGCCAGGTGCCTCTCCCAGTCTCCCATGTGGGTGCAGGGCCCAAGGACCTGGGCCATCCTCCACTGCACTCCTGGGCCACAGCAGAGAGCTGGACAAGAAGAGGAGCAACCAGGGCAGAATCTGGCACCCCGACCAAGACTAGAACCCAGGGTGCCGGCGCCACAGGCAGAGGATTAGCCTAGTGAGCCGTGGCACTGGCCTGGTCCACTTCTGATGCAGCTCTCTGCTAATGGCCTGTAAGAACAACGGAAGATGGCTCAAGTGTTTGGGCCTCTGCCACCCACATGGGAAACCTGGAAGAAACTCCTGGCTCCTGGCTCCTGTCTTCAGCCTAGCCCAGCACTGGCCATGGCGGCCATCTGGGAAATGAACCAGCAGATGGAAGATCTATATGTCTCTCTTTCTCTTCCTCCTTCTCTCTCTGTAACAGTTACTTTTAAAATAAGTAAATAAATGTTTCAAAGAAATGAAACAAAAAGCTTCTTCCTACTTTGTAAGTTTTCATAAAATATGTTTTAACCCGGTAAGAGTAAGGCATTTTATTTCTAGCTGTAAGAAAACTGATAATATATACTTATTCGGCTAGAAGAAGAGAACTTACTGCCATCTGTCAGAAAGCTTAGAAAATTGTGAAATAAAATTGGTCCATTATAAGAAAAACATGTCAAAATAATAAAGATATTTATGATACATATGACAGAAGTGGGGCACCTGTGTGCAGGGTACCACCCAACAACCAAAGGAGGGTACCCTTGGAAAGAGCTGGCAGAATAAATAATCCAAAGAACTCTTGAAAAGATATCTATGAAGAATTACTTTGAATGTAAAACCTCTAGTAAGCGTATCAAATTGGAAACCTTTTCTTCTTTTAGAGATGTACTTATTTAATCGACAGTCAGCATTATACAAACAGAGAGAGACACACAGATAGACATCTTCTGTCTGCTGGTGCGCTCCCCAGGTGGCTGTGATGCCTTGGGCTAAGCCATGCCTAAGCCAGGAGCTGGGAGCTTCTCCGGGTCTCCCATGTGAGTGGCAGAGGTTTAATAAGCAATTGGGCCATCTTGTGCTACTTTCCTAGACTCATTGGCAGAGATCTAGATTAGAAGTGGAGCAGCCAGGACATGAACTGGAGTGCATATGGAATGTTGGTTTTGCAGACGGCACAACTCCAGCCCTCTACTTTTTCTGGATAGGTTGAAAATAATACTCATATAAAATCTGCCCCTATAGTAAATAGTTTAAAAAGGTTGGTAGATTATTTCCTTTGCTCTTGGGTAAAATGATAAATTTTTAAGACTTTTAAAAAACAATCAGGCTACATAGTGGACACTGAATAAAATATTTGCTAAATGAATAAATGAATCAAATGAGATTTTAAGTATTCACAAATAAATACAATTAGATAAAAATCTAAGCTTCGTGTGGAATAAATTCACAAAATCGTACTACAGAATTCTACATATATACATATATCATATGATTAAATAGTTTTATATACTAAGAAAAATCTTAAGAATAAAAAGAGGTCGGCGCCGCAGCTCACTAGGCTAACTAGGCTAATCCTCTACCTGCGGCACCGGCACCCCAGATTCTGTCCCCTGTATTGAATTCCTAAAAAAATCCAAGAAATTTTTATTTTGATTGCATTGTATTTATATCTATTATGTTGACATTATTATGATACAGTAACTCAACCTAATAATATGAAATGCAGTCCATTATAATATGTTGTTTAGTATGTTTTTTCATCAGTTTCTAGAAGTTTTCCCTGTGGAGTATTCGTGTGTGTTTGTTGTTTCTGGGTACTCTATGATTTTTTATCACATCAGGGCTATTTTTAAATTTTTGTTCATAATTTCTATTTGGTTGCATATGGTGTTGAGAAATTCTTCTAAAGTGATCTTGAATCTACCAATTTTCTTAAATTTTGACATTGTATGAGGAATTTTTTAAGTTTATGAAAAGTATGTACTATACAAATTATGCATGTATACAATTTTTGTCCTAAAATGAATTTATCATTTTTTTTTACAAACTTTTTACAGGTATCCTTGTATTAGCTTCAATTTTTTAATTCAGTTTTCTCTTTTTTTCTTTCTTAGTTTGAGAGGCAGAAAGAGAGAGGCAAAGAAAGACATGTCCCATCCACTAGTTCCCTTCCCAGATGTCCTTGAAGATAGCTGGAAGTCAGGGGCTCAGTTCTGGTCTCCCAGTGTGGTAGCACGGTCTTATCTGCTCGCATCATCACTGCTGTCTCCCAGGGGCATGAATTAGCGAGAAGCTGGAATCCCAAGCCAGAGCCAGGGTTGGAAATGGAGCTTAGGTACTCTGACATGGGATGCCTGCGTCCTAACCCGACTTAACAACTAGACCAGATGCCTGTATCATTGATATCATCTCTGAATGATGACAGTATTATCTCTATTCCTCCATTCCTTTTTTTTTTTTAATTTGACAGAGTAGACAGTGAGAGAGAGAGAAAGAGACAGAAAGAAAGGTCTTCCTTTCATTGGTGTGCCTACCTGAAGCCAGGAGCCAGGTGCTTCCTTATGGTCTCCCATGTGGGTGCAGGGGCCCAAGCACTTGGGCCATCCTCCACTGCCCTCCCGAACCGCAGCAGAGAGCTGGACTGGAAGAGGAGCAGCCGGGACCAGAACCCAGCGCCCATATGGGATGCCAGCGCTGAAGGCAGAGGATTAACCAAGAGAGCCATGGCGCCAGCCCCTCCTCCATTCCTTTAAAAAAAAAAAAAATATTTATTTGAAAGGCAGAGTTACAGAAAGGAGAAGGAAGAGGTGGAGAGAGAGAGAGACAGAGAGAGAAAGATACAGAGGGAGAGAGAGACAGAGAGACAGAGAAAGATCTTCCCTCTACTGGTTCACTCTCCAAAATGCCACAACTGTTGGGGTTGGGCCAGGCCCATGCCAGGAGCCCAGAGCTTCTTCCAGGCCAACCATGTGGGTACAGGGCCCCAAGCACTTGGGCCATCCTCTGCTGCCTTCCCAGGCTCATTAGCAATGAGCTGGGTCAGAAGTGGAGCAGCCGGGACTCAAACCAGTGTCCATATTGGATGCTGGCATCACAGGCAGATGCTTATCAGCTAAGCCACAGCACTGGCCCTAAATCCTCCATTTATTAAGCCTCTTAGCTTTTTAATGTATTTGCAGTGTTGGTCAGAATTTCAGCAGGAATGGACAAAAATTTGCAGAGCCTGCACTGTGGCATGGTGGGTTAAGCCACCACTTGCATCCCTGGTTTCACATATTAGAGCAGCAGTTTGGGTCCCAGATACTTTGCTTCTAATCTAGTTCCCTGCTAATGTACCTGGGAAAGCAGGGGAAGATGGCCCGAGTGCTTGGGCCCTGCCACCCATGTGGGAGACCAGACTGGAATTTCTGGCTCCTGGCTTCTGCCTGGCCCAGGGCTGGCTGTTGTGGCCATTTGGAGATTGAACCAGTAGATGGAAGATTCTCTGCCCTCCAACCACTGTCTGTTTCTCTCTCCCTCCCTGCCTCCTTCCCTCCCTCCCTCCCTCCCTCTCTCTCTGTTACTCTACCTTTCAAATAAATACATCTTTAGGAAAAAGAAAATTTTCATCCTTCTCTTATTCTCCAGAACATAACAGGATACATCTGAAGCTTCAACATTAGGTGTTCTATTTGTTCTGTTTTATTCTTTTTTAAAAGGTTTATTTGTTGGTGGGTGTATGACACAGTGATTAAGCCATCGTTTAGGTGCCTGTATTTCCAGCTGGAGTCCCAGCTTCTCCACTCTGGTTCAGCTTTCTGTTAGTGCACCCTGGGAGGCAGCAGAGGATGGCAGGAACCCAAATACTTGAACCACATTCTCCTACCTCCCAGGCACATAGCAGGAAGCTGGATCAGAAGCAGAGCCGGGACTTGGGCCCAGGCAGTCTGGATATGGGATTCTGTACTTGCTGCACCACAATGTCTGTCCTTAGCTTCTTTCTTTTGTTTTATAAACATTAACAGGTAGATTAAAGTTTTGGTTTTGTTAATGATAAACACATTAAACTTTATCAAATTATTTTCTCAGTGTTTTGAGATATTAATTACTGTTTTGCCCTTTCATATATTAATGTGGAAAATGACATTGAAAGACATTCTGAAGTTGAATAATCCTCTTATTTCCAGAGCAAATTCTACTTGATCTTGATTAATTATTATCAGTACACTTTTGGAAATACCTAGCCCCATGTTATTTAGAACATGCTTACACCTGTATTTATTGTATGAATGGAATTTCTTGTATTTTTGTTGTTCTAGTTTTGACTTTTTAAATACTTTATTCCATAAAGGTTTTCATATCTGTTAGCATGGACATTTCTATTGCCCCTGTAGTTTTTCCATTGGATTTTTATTTATCTTTATTTTGACTAGTTCTTCCATGTCTTACTAATCTTTTAAAAGAAACATCTTTTAGCTTATTAGCCATTTCTATTGATTTAAAAAGTTATCCTTATTCATTGTTTTTATCTTGATTTTTCTCCATCATGTTTCTTTGGTGCTATTTTTTCTAACTTCTTGAGTTAAACTTTTAGCTTGCGATTTTTAACTTTTCTTGTTGCCTGGTCAATGCACTCAAAGTCGTAAACCTCCATGTGTTGCTGTGCAATGGCAAATGAATCTGGATGTGGAATGTTTTATTACCTTCACTTTTAAGCATGTCATTACTCCTTTTTTAGTCCGGGAGTTCTGAACCAATATATTCATTTCTACACATACAGGAATTTTAAAATATGACATTTTATATTAATTTCTAACTTTATTGCATTATGACAAGAGAATATAGTCATTATGACAGTGAAACTATGTAATTTATCAAAGTTACCCTTTTGGCTTAATCTGTGGCCTGCTTTTATGACTATTTCTCATCTGTTCAGAGAATGCATTTTCCATTTTTTGCTCTTGGGTTCAGGGTTCCATGTATAAAAGCTTGCGTTTGCTAATTACATTTTGTTTCATCTATCTGCTTACTTTTTGCTTGTTTGAACTTAGTTTCTAAGACATAGCGTAAAAATTCTCAGCTACAATTATTGATAACTGTAACCTCACTAAAATTTTGTAAATATTCTCACACTGTATTGTCAGGAGAGTGTAAGTTTATGGTGACTAAATTTCTTGTCTCTTATGTCTCTTAAACAGACTTTTGCTTTGAACTAAAACTTGTCAGATATTAAAGTTTCTAGGATTGTCTTCTCTGTTAATATTCTCCTTTTATACCATATTTTATCCTTTTATTTTTAGGTTCTCTGCTGTTTGCTTCCGGATGTAGCTCTTGTAAGCAAAGTGTTGTTAAATCTTTGATTTTTAAAAACCCATGGCTGCCTTGCTTTGTTTCTGCTGCTCTCAGATTCCATTGTTTTCCCTTTCTTTCTCTGCACTTTTACAAGTTTCCACAGATGTTCTCAGCAGGAGGGCTGGGTTGATACCAGCTACTCTGTCACACTGAAAATAGAGAAATGCATTTTAAATTTTCCAAAGTCGTCTTGGTTGTTTCAGCTAAATGAGATTAAGGCCATTGTTGAAGGAGGCAGGATACTTTCTGCTTAAGGGTTTTAGACACAGGGACGATAATGCACTAGTTAATTCAGAATTCTTCAAAGGTAGGTGAACATGATTCACCAATCATTCTTGTCTTTCATGTGGTTTTTAATACTAGAATCTTCATCACTTAAGTATCAAATGTCAGTTCTGAAAAAGTGCATATTTTAAATATAACATCAAAACCTATGACATTCCCAGGCTGATTCACTGCACAAGAGCATAACCGGCCTGGCACAAATGACCATCACAGACAAGAGCCTTGACATTAGAGGTTTCTCAGTTCACAGCATCGAAACGCTTCGCCCCTAGACATTTCCTCAATTTATAAATCTACTAAATGTCTACCTTTAGTGGTCGTTATGCCTATCCTGATAGCTAAGTTTTGCATGCTGTGTTGAAATAATTACCAGTTCATGATGTGACTTGGCTACATGGACTAGCATTGATTGTGAAGATAGTGAATGCCATTCCGGCAGTTTATTTGGAAATAACTTTTTGAAGATCTTGATAGAGTGGCTGTGTCTTCATTGGATGACCTTGTAGTCTCAGCATCTGGCACAGTCCCCAGAGTACGTGGTAGGTTTACCAGTGGAGGGTTCTACACTTCCTTCATGAAAATAGTCATCTTAGATATAATTCAAAGGCAAACCCAAGGATTTCAAGACTTGCTTATTTTTCTTTAATTAATTATATTTAGAAGCAGAGAGACAGAGACAGGCAGATAGACAGACAGAGACATCTCCCATGGACTAATTCACTCTCTGAATGTCTGTAACAGCTGGGTTGAAGCTATATGAAACCAGGAGCAAGGAACACAATCCAGATCTCCTAGGCAGGTGACCAGCACTCAAGTATTTGAGCTGTCACCTTCTGCCTCCTAGGAATTAGCAGCAAGTTGGAATTAAGAGAAGAGCTGGGATTTGAACCCAGGCCCTTCGATATGGGATGTGGCTGTCCACATGGCTCAACCACTGCATCAAGCTCTTATGCCTCAAGACTTGTATTTTCCAGATCTATTGTGTCTATAACATCATGATAAAGGCTGGTGGCCCGATTCCCATTCAAATCATTTAGGTGGAGCTCTGGTAAAAATAGCTTTGTGAATTCTATCTCCCGTAAATGAAAATTGACTGCTGTATGGCGGTCAGTAAATGTTAAATGTGTGAAGTGATTAAAAAAAAAAAAAAAACTCTTTATAGAATGTTTTCTTTAGCAATTTGGTTAATTCATTGAAAAGGAACTTTTAGGAATCTGCAATTTCTGCAAAGGAATATTAAGAATATGCGGTAAATATAGACAGTGTCTTGTCTGGCTTACACACTGTTCCCTTGTGCTTAACTCCCTGGGGAAGAGAGTGAGGTGGCAGCGAGACACCAGTTAAAGACACAGGCTGATATAATTCCCACCCATTTTTGCAGGAACCCATGAATAAGATCTTGAACTTCTTAATCCACCATCCCTTTCTTGTAGTGATGACAAGAGACAGAATGGGTGAGATAAACGTGGATTTGAGACTGCACGATGTATTTGCACTGACTACAACAAATATGGAGGAACAACAGCATACGGCAGCTATCTAGAGGTTCTCTGGACACAAGCCCAGCTTTAACCACTTTTACGCAGAAACCCAATCCCAATACTTATAGTCACATATTGTGCGTGCTGTGTATAACTTCTCCCAGTCTCTCCTCCAAAGTTAGTTCCAAGAGGGAGCTGATGAGACAACCTATTTTCTATGCTTCGAGGGTTCATGATACCAGCATAAATATCTTCCTATTTCTATGTCATGACATGCAGAGGGCACCCTTCTACTATAGTAATTGGGAGTGAGGAATTACTGGGATGATTGGTAGATGCAAGTTCAGTATTGCTGGGTTTTCAGCTCTGTTAAGTCCACCTGTGATCTTGACTTATGTCACAGTTAAAGTCACAGTGTTGAAAAAATCACAGAATATGTCCTTTACTATGTAACTTATTAACTGGGAAAGTATTCTCCAATGTTCTGTCCTGCACATTCTCTCCTATCAAGTAAAAAATTATAAGAAGGTACTTCAAAAATTATGGAAAACAGAATTATAAGGTTAGTTTATTTTTGTGTAATTTTTTTGAAACTCATGCATAGTTTTTCATAACATGCATCGTTTAAACTTTTTGAAACCCCTTATGTATATGTACACACATAAATTTCTAACAGAACCATTGCATAATGCTTTAATATGTTTTCCTTTTAAAGAGTTATGCCTTGGGAAAAATGCTTTTATTTCTCTTCTAGAACAATACAACTTGATATAATAAAATTCCCTTCTTTCTACCATGTGGCACCATAGATAATTCAAAGGAATTTGAATAAAATGAATAAAGTACACGGAAAATATCAGTTGCTAAGATTAAAAAAATGAGTTAATAAGTACAAGAAATATCACCTCATCAGAGTTTCCGCATTAGAAATTTTATTCTTTAACCCTCCAGAGAAATCAACCCTGGTGTGAACAGAAAGAAGTGACCGCGATAGGATTATCGTGTCCAAATTTAAAGACAAACTAGAATGGTTTATTCCACAAATACAGAAAATATGCATGGCTGAAATTATGAATGCCTGCAGCTGTTAATTGCATTTTGCTAATTCCCAGATATTATACCATTTAGAAAAAGAAAGATCGAAAGAGAAGTTGTAGGAATTAGGCCCCTCTACGTGGGAAGGCAGCTGTGTCCCCTCTCAGTTTTCCAATGAAGAAGGAGGTTTCAAAAGGGAGCACTCAGCATAAAAAGACAGGAGGGTCACAGAGGCCAGACCCAGATCTAGACCTGGGGTACAAGCCCAGTACAAGGTCGCAGGGGTACAAGCCACACACCACAGCGCCAGCTCCCAGGACACTTCATTGTACTTCAGTATTGGTATTCAAATAATAACACTTGTAGCTGGGTTTCCTTCTTAAAAAAAACTTTAGCTTGTGACTATGGCCTAGTTTTTATGTTACATATTTTGCTTAGAGATATGTAGGCCATAAACTCAATAAATGAGTCACTCATCAAAGTTGGTTTATGAACTCTTTTAAAACCTGAAAACATACATACTGCTGTCAGCACAATTTTTGTAAGAATCCTAAGTCAACACATCTTTATGCCTCTTGAGTAAGCCTTGGCAGAGCGCTGAGCAGTAAATCATCTTTTACTGCTCCAGGATGGCAGAAGCTGCGGGGTTATCTGAAACTTCTGGTTGCTTCCCTAGGGATGTTTCATTTGCAAATCTCTGACGAATGATACTGATGAAATTTTCGTTAGGCCTGTGATAATCTATATAACAGGGCGTGTTCCTCCCCCTCCTGTCCACCACCCATCTCCTTCTCTTGCCCATCTATTTAATTTGCCTGTCCAAAACTCCTAGCTGTTCCTTCGAAGGCCAGTCTGACCTGGTGTCAAATGCGTGGCTTGTACATTGTCCCCGAGGGAATCGGGCCACTGCTCTTACATCAGATGTGACCAGCTTAGCTTTCTTTGCTTTGTAAATGAATTGATCACATTCTCTTGCTGCCCAAAGGGTTCTTTATTTAAAAGTGTTAACAGTACATCCCTTAGCATTCACTGCCCTGGGTCAGTGTTATCTGCATGATGGTTTTCCTTTTCGATATATGCATTTAGGTCTTTGTTAAGTTTCAGGAACATTGTTTGATGTATTTTAAAGTCCATGTTATTTCAGTGTTTTGGTTTTCTTCATCAGAGATTCCACCTGTGGCTGTATATGATAGACTTTGCAGTCTCTGTCACTCTTCTTTCCTTACTGCCATTTTGTTCCTGGGACATTTCCATCCGGTATGATCCCTATTTCCTGTGGTATCTATTTTCTATCATGCTTCTTGTTTAGTATGTGTTCAGAAATGACTGCATTTCTTCCTTCTGTGTCTCCTCTGAGTATACCAGTTACTGTGTCCCCTTCTCCTACAGCCTGGCCACCTTTATCTGTATTCTTTTTACAGTTTCATGACTGTGCTTGCCTCATTTTTTTTTTCTGTTCTATTTTTCTTTAAGATTTTATTTATTTATTTGGGAGGCAGAGTTACAGACAGGGAGAGGCAGAGAGAAAGGTTTTCCATCCGCTGGATCACTCCTCAAAATGCTGCAACAGTCGGAGTGAGGCCAATTCGAAGTCAGGAGCTTCTTCCAGGTCTCCCATGCAGGTGCAGGGGACAAAGCACTTGGGCCATCTTCTACTGCTTTCCCAGGCCATAGCAGAGACCTGGATTGGAAAAGGAGCAGTCTGTGCCACACTACACACCACAGCCCACTGTGCCACAGTACTGGCCCACTCAGGTTTTCTCTTTAAATTTCAGGCCCAGGTGCTGTGGGGCAGCAGGTTAAGCTGCTGCTTTGTACACCCACATCCCGTGCTGGAGTGTCTGGGTTTGAGTTCTGCTTCTGCTTCCAATTCCTCTTCCTGCTAATGTGCAGCCAGGGAAGCAGCAGGGGATGAATCAATTGCTTTGATCTCTGCCACTCACATGGAGATCCAGATGCAGTAGGGGTACATTTGCTGTGCTTGATGAACCGATACACATAACACTATTGCCACAAGTCCATGCCTGCAACAGTTTCGTTGACTTGTTTTTTTATTCCAGAATTCCATCCAGGGGGCCACATTACCTTTAGTTGTCACCACTTTAGGCTTCCTTTGTCTGTGACAGTTTCTCAGTTTTTGTTTTGGTTGACCAATGATGGTTTTGAGTTTTTTGTTCTTTGTATTTTTTAGATTAAGTTATTTATTAGATGTGTGTTTTGCACGTATTTTCGCCTTTTCATTCTTTTAACTGTGTCTCTCACAGAGCAGAATAAAGTCCAACTTAGTGATTTTTTTCTTTCTTGGGTCACACTTTCCATATTTTATCTAAAAACTCACTGACAATGTCAAGATTACTTCGATTTTGTCCTATGTTTATTCTAAACATTTTATAATTTTGCACTTTCCATATGGGTCTATAATTCATTTTGAGTTGATGTTTGTAGAAAGTTGATTATCTGTGGCAAAGTTCATTGTTTTGCATATAAACACTGAGTTTTTTGGTACCATTTGTTGAATACTTCTTTTCTCCATTGATTTGCTTTGCCCTTTTGCCAAGTGTCAGCTGAATACATTTGTGTGGACCTGTTTCTGGGTTCTCTGTTCAGTTCCTTTGATCCATGTGTCTGTCTCCTACTGACATATCCCTGGCTTCATTTTCTAGTAATTCTGAAATGAGATAGGAGGCACTCTCAGATTTTGTTCTTCAGTGTTATCTTAGCTGTTCTAGGTATTGCATTTCCATACGAACTTTACACTCAGTATGTCAATAGTTTCTCAGTATCGTGCTGGAATTTTGATTGATATTGCATTGATCTATGGATCAAACTGGGAATAACTGGTACCTTAAAAGTATCAAGTCTTCCATCAACAACTGTCTCTTTTATGTTATTACAACCAAATACTAGGACAGGCTGGCTCACTTTCTAAAGAAAAGAGGTTTCTTGTGGCTCAAGGTTCTAGAAATTCAATGGCTTGGGGATTCTTCTAGTGATGGTCTTCTTGCTGGCAGAACCCCAAGGCAGCACAGGGCATCACATGTCAAGACATGTGGAGTGCCATGTACATGTCTGTCCCTGCCTCTGCTGACAGAGCCACCAGGATTCAGCCATGGTGGCTCCAATGTGCTGCCCGTACATGGTCCTCAGCATTCCCCAGGGCCCCACCTCCAAGCACCATAGTCAGATGCAGTTTCCTTAACACCTGACAGAGGTGGTTACATTCATCATGTGAAGCCGTGGGAGACATCCAAGGATTATCCAAACCATAGCATGGGCTGTTTTTGCATTCATTTAGATCTGCTTTGACTTCTTTTATCAGAGTTTGATAATTTTCAGCACATAGATTCTCTACATATTTTGCTATATTTCTACCTAATTATTTTATTTTAGGGGTACTATTTAATGTTTTTTTTTTTTTTTTTGACAGGCAGAGTAGACAGTGACAGAGAGAGACAGAGAGAAAGGTCTTCCTTTTCCGTTGGTTCACCCCACAATGGCCGCTGTGGCTGGTGCGTTGCAGCCGGTGCACCATGCTGATCCGAAGCCAGGAGCCAGGTGCTTCTCCTGGTCTCCCATGGGGTGCAGGGCCCAAGCACTTGGGCCATCCTCCACTGCACTCCTGGGCCACAGCAGAGAGCTGGCCTGGAAGAGGAGCAACCGGGACAGAATCCGGCGCCCTGACCAGGACTAGAACCCTGGGGGTGCCGGCGCCGCAGGCGGAGGATTAGCCTATTGGGCCGCGGAGCCGGCCACTATTTAATTTTTTTAAAGATTTATTATTTATTGCAAAGGCAGAGTTGCATAGAGGCAGCATTAGAGAGAGAGAGGGAGATCTTCCATCCACTGGTTCAATTCCCAAGTGGCCACAACAGCTGGATCTGGGCTGATCCTAAGCCAGGAGCCAGGAGCTTCTTCTGGGTCTCCCACATGGATTCAGGGGCCCAAGCACTTGGGCCATCTTCCACCGCTTTCCCAGGCCATAGCAGAGAGCTGGAGTGGGATTAGAGCAGCCAGGAACCAACGACCATATGGAATGCCAGCACTGCAGGCAGTGGCTTTACCTACTGTGCCACAGCGCCGGTCCCTTTGGCAGCTATTTTAAATGGTATATATTATATATATGCATATAAAATTCCAGTTGTTCATTGTTGGTACATAAAAACAAAATTAGCCTTACATCCTATGACCTTGCTATACTCATTTAGTAGGAGTTTTTTTTCCTTGGTTATTCTGGGGAATTGATTTTCTTCCTTTTTTTTTTTTAAAGATTTATTTATTTATTTGAAAAGTAGAGTTAGAGAGGGAAAGAGAGGGAACTCGTGAGCTAGAGAGAAAGATCCTGCATCCGCTGGATCCCTCCCCAGATGGCTGTAATAGCCAGACTTGGGCCAATCTGAAGCCAGGCGCCAGCAGCTTCTTTCAGGTCTCCCACATGGGTGCAGGGACCCAAGCACTAGGGCCATCCTCTGCTGCTTTCCCAGGCCCATTGGCAGGGAGCTGGATCAGAAGTGGAGCAGCTGAGACTCAAACCATCACTCATTGGGATGCTGGTGCTGCAGGCAGCTGCTTTACCTACTATACCATAGCACCAACCCCAGCTGATTTTCTACATGCACAAATTATCTACAAAACAAAGACAGCTTTATTTCTTCTTTTCCTATATGTATCTCTTTATTTCTTCTAAAAATTTTTTTGATTGTACTGGCTAGGACTTCTGATGTGAAGTGACTGGGAGGTGTGAGAAATGACATGTCCGCCTTTTTCCCTCACAAGGGAACCATCTAGTTATTTAGTTCCTCATCACTAAGTGTGATACTAGCTGTAGGTGCTTTGATGTTCTTCATCAAGTGGAGCAAGTTCTTCTATTTCTATTTTGATAAGAATTTTTATCACAAATGCACATTGGCTTTTGGCAAATGCTTTTCTGCATTAACTGATAAAATCATATTTTCTTCTTCAGACTATTGATTGTTACGTCTTTTGGAGATCCAACCCTTTTATCATCATATAATACTTTTGTTCAGCCATGATAATTTTTCTTGTTCTGAAATCTTTGTCTGACATTAATATAAATGCTTTGTTTTTGTTGATGCTAGCGTGGTATCCTCTTTCTCCTTTTATCATTTACCTATCTAATCCTTACATTTAAAGTGAGTTTCCTATAAGCAACATAGAGTTGTCTCTTATTTTTATCACCTTCCACAATCTACATCATATCATTTATCTATATTCTTATGCATGTATGCAAGTATATACCATTCACGTTTAATTACTGATAGAGTTGGATTAATATAGACCATGTTTGTAATTATTTGTTGCCCTTATTCTTTGTTCCTTGTCTCTGTTTTTCTGTCTTGTCTGATTTAAAATTAGCATTTTATATGATTTAATGTTGTATTATCTATTAGCTTATTAAGCATGCTGTTTTAAAATATTTAAAATTATTAACTTGGATGCTGCAGTATACATTTACAACTAATATAAGTCTACTGTCAAATAACACTCCATGGGTAGGACAGGATTCTTATGACAAAATATTCACTATTTCTTCTCCCATTCCTTATCAAATCATTGTCATTTATTTCACTTATTCATATGCTACAATCACTCAATATATTGTTACGTTTACCTCAAACATTTACCTATTATATCGATTAAGAACAAGAAAAAGCCAGTGATTATATTTTACTTTTGTCTATTATTTCTGATAATTTTTCTTTTATGTGAAGCTATGGATGTCTGTCCTCCTTTATGAATTACAAATGCATTGTGTCCAGCATGTACCATGATAGTATTATACAAAATAGTTCTGTAATTGCCTAAAAAATTCCCAAGCGTCACTTGTTTAACCCTTTCCACCGTTCCTTCTAGTATTTCTTTCAGAGAAGATCTGCTGGCAATAAATTCCCCAGTTTTTAGTTTTCTGAGAAAGTCTATTCTCTTTTGAGGCAGTTTTCTGGATATAGAATTCCAGGTTGGTGGGTGTTTTCCTTTTAGCACTTTACAGTTTTACTCTACTCTCTTTGTTTCAATGTGATCTGACGAGAAAATCTGCTTCAGTTCTTTTCCTTAATAGGTAAATTATTTATTTCTCCAGCTTCTTTTCAAGATTTTCTCTTATTTTTGAATTTCTGCAGTTCGCATATGGATATGTGGATATAGGTATTTTGGTATTTATCCCTCTTTATATTCTCTGAGTTTCCTGAATCTGTGCTTCGGGGACTGTCATTAATCTTAGAAAACTGTCTTTCGTATTCATTCTATCATTTCTTTCATTCACTTCTTCTTCCTTCTGGTATTCCAGTTACAGCTAGATTACACCATTTACAACTGTCCCATAGTTTTCGGATGTTCTGTTCTGTCAGGTTTAAGTTCTTTTATTCTTCTTGCATTTCAGTTCGGGAAGTCCCCACTCTCATATATCTTCACACCAATTGTTTCTTCTACTGTGACCAACTTTCTGATCCATCCTTCAAAGACACTCTGTCCTCTTTCTTTCTGTTCTGATACTTTTGATTTCTAGTATTGGCTTTTTGTTTTTGGGATTTCCATCTGTCTGTTTATATTTCCCATCTGCTCTTGAATATTGCCTACTCTTTCCATTAGAGTTCTTAATATACCAACCACATTGATTTAAATTCCCTATCTGATAAATCTTTAATCTGTGTCATATCTGAGTGTGGTTCTGCTGGTTTTTTTTTTCTTGCCTTTACTATGGTTTTTCATTTTGTTGTTGTTGTTGAAAGTGTATGTTAATAGGAATCACATCAGATCAACTTTTAGATTGAGATTTTAGTTAACTTGGAATGGAGCTTGCCTGTTTCTTGTTTGCTGTACTTGTTGTTTCCAAGGGCTTCCAATTCCTCTAATGTTCTTATTTTTAATTCCCTATTGTTTTTGATTTTCCCCAAGAACTTCTACTCTAGGTACATTTGTGTCTTTTAAATTTTAACCCACTATTACACTAATCCAGTTGGTATGGTGGTAAGGTGTTGGGGAGGGGAAACAATTTATAATCTTAGGATTCAGTATCAGTGTCTCAGTGAGTCTGTGTCCCTGCACATCCCTCCTCAAGTATTTCCTGATGTTTTCCTTCTTTTACTGAACCCAGGGGAAGATGGAGGTAGAGAGTGCCCTACCCTGGGTGAGATAAACTCAGTAGTGTCTTCTACCCTAGGAGTTGAGGCCTTTGTTACAGAGAGTGCCTTGGGAACAAGTGTATTTCACAATGGTTAGCTTTCCTTGTTCTTCTTAGAGCCGTAAAACAGTTCCCTCTTAGAAACTCAGTGTGAAAACTTGGTGGGATTCCTGGAGGTAAAATTTCGTAATGGGTGTGGCCCCCAAGATATCCCCATTCTCAAGCTACTCCTCAAACAGCCTCCAGCTATTCTCCATAATTCCTATTACATGTTTCCCACCAGTTTATGGCTGCACAGCCGCTTCAGATCTTAGCTGTGACTCTGTGTTCACTTGTCTGCAGATTTCAGGGTGGTAACTTGCTTTGCAACTTCCATTCTGTGAGATTCAAGATGAGTCATTGATCTGGTTAATTTTTTTGACCTTTTATTGTATGTGTAGAGTGATGATTTCTGAGCTCCTCATAAGTCACAGGTGACACTGGAAATCTGTTTATACTTTTGCTGAATGACTTGGCTTGTCATGGACCAACTGTTTGCAGGAGGATCTTCTGTTTAGAGTGTGGGGATATAAGCGCTGAGGACAGCTGAGTTTCTAGAGGTTATTTTTTATTTTATTTCTTTTGTTATAGGAGTATGTATTGTATCTTAGGTTTTTTTAAGTATTCATTTTATTTGAAAGGCAGAATTACAGAGAGAGAGAGGAAGAGAGAGAGAGAGAGAGAAAGAGAGGTCTTCCATCTGCTGGTTCACTCCCCCAGATAGCCATAATGGCCGGAACTGGGCTGATCCGAAGCCAGGAGCCAGGAGCTTCTTCCAGGTCTCCCACATGGGTGCAGGGGCCCAAGGACTTGGGCCATATTCCATTGCTTTCCCAGTCACATTAGCAGGGAGCTGGATTGGAAGTGGAGCAGCTGAGATGCGAACAAGCACCCATATGGGATGCTGACACTGCAGGCGGCAGCTTAACCCGCCTTGCCACAGTACCAGCCCCTGTATCTTCATTTTATTCAAAGTTCTTTTCCCTACAGAGATAAGAATTCAAGGAAGAAGCATAAGTAATGTGTATAAGTAAGAGCAGTATTTATTTAAAATTGAGAGAATGAATATGCATTCACAATTTTGTGTGGGCAAACCCATATGGAGTGATACCCATCAAGAGTGAGCCAGAGAGCTGCCTTCAAGGAGAGAACACTGGAGGAGGCCAGAAAAGGACCAGCAGCAAGGGCAAGAAACCGAAAGGCAAACAGAACAGCTGCCCTGTGTAAGTGTCCTCTTTGTGGTGTAGGGTGTGGTCCGCTAACTGAAAAGTCGACTGGATGAGATTTGGGTGGGGTTTAGTGTAGGTGAGATTTTGGGGGAGTTTCGTGGCGCCTCCATGAGCAGTTAGTTTAACTGCCATGTGGCCGTCATGGTGCGTCCTCCTTCCTGGTTCTAGATAGAGTACAGGCTGCATTGTGGGCAGGTGGGCATGCCAGATTGACAGGGAAGGGGTGCAGTGACGATGCAGCGCTAAAGGCAGAGAGTGTGGGCAGATCTTCAAGTTCATTTGTTCCTACCAACTCTGCTGCCCATTCTCCCCATTTCGTTGCCTTTGTTAGTAGTATGAGGCGCTGTTTCTTGCTAACAGGGCCTGGCTTCCCGTGGCTCTAAGAAGCTAACTGGATTCCAGGGTTCTCACCTCCTGAGGGTCCTTTTCTGGCTGTCACTACTCAGAGACACAGACCTTGTCTTCTAAGACATTCCTCTTCTTTTTCAAACAGGGATCCTTTTTTAAGATTTGCTTTCTCTGGGTTCTGCTCAGAGTGTTCATGGCTTTCTCCAGCTCTCCTAGCACTTACGCTTTGTTATTTTTAATTTCAGTGAAAATAGGTCTTACTCCAAGTGGGACATTTGTTATGTCTGACATCTGATGCCAAGGACCTCTGCTCTGTTCTCCATTGTCCCCTACTACACCGTGGCAGCTTCCGGCACAGGGCTTGGCCACATTTACACATAATTTGGAGTTTGCAGATCTTTCCTGGCTCCTCCTTTCCTCAGAGATATAGTTTATGGCTTTATTTTTATTCCCTTTGTTGCTCTCCTGTTTTCCAGGAGAAGTAGGAAGATTCAAAACTAACCAGTTGCCATGTTCCTAAGCTCTGTTCCAAATTTGGAAATAATAAGAAACAATGAGAAAGTTACTTCCAGGGTCATTGTGTGACCTGTTGTGCAGGGCAGCGTGAACAGGGCCCGCTATAGTGCACTAACGCCACAGCCATCCCAGAGCACAGCCTCCTGGCTGTCCTCTTCCCACTGCCATCTGGACCTTGTGTCTTCTTGCTATTGTGTGTTCCCATGTGCACTTTGGTAAAGGAAAGGATAGTGGTGTAAATGCAATGTAATGTGCTCTCACTTGGAAGAGTCAGACTTTGAGAACTTGACTTTGATGAGATTGGTGAGAAAGACAATTAAACTTGCTTTAAAGAAAGATTCATTTGTTTATTTGAAAGGCAGAGTGACAGAGAAAGAGAGGGAGAAGAAGAGACACAGAGAGATCTTCTATCCATTGGTTTGCTCCCCAAATGCTGTAACAGTCAAGGCTGGGCCAGTCCATAGCCAGGAGCCTGGAACTCCATCCAGATCTCAGACATGGGTAGAAGGGGCTCAAGCACTAGGGTCATCTTCTGCTGCCTTCCCAGACACATTAATAGGGAGCTGGAGCAGAAGCAGAGCAACTGGGACTCAAACCAACAGTCTGATATGGGGTCTGGCATCACAAGCAGAGGTTAACCTGCTGTGCCATGACATCAGCCCCTAAAGTTTTCTTTATTTATCAGTTTTCCTTTCTTTATCTGTGAGCCAAAACCATGCAAGCAAACTTTTCTAAATGATTGTGGAAGTCCCTCCTACTACATTAATACACACACATTCATATAGGGGGATTGCTTTGTGTATATACATAGGCAATCCAATAAAGTCTTCAGGAGAGAAATATTGAAATAATTTTAGTAGTCAATTGCCAGCTTCCTTCTGCAAGATAATTTTAAAACAAAAATACTTACATTCAATATGGTTTTCACATTGCTTCTGACTAATTGCTTACATAGTAATATCAAAATATTTTAAATATATTTGCATATATATAATTAACTATGTCCATGTAATTTGTGTTTAAAAGAAATCTGGATACTTATTTAGGGAGCTAAAACAAATATCAAAATCTGTTCTCAATAAAAACTATTTTAAGTTTTTATAAGAACGTGTGTTGGAAGAGAAATGGAATTTATTTGGTGTCAGTCATATTTTATGACAAAATTAGGCATAGATGACATAGCTTTGACTGCCTCATTAACTTTCTCCTCAGAACAGCTTACTCTGACCCACACATTTCTGCTTGAACAGTGCGGTAGCCCTGGGGAGCGAGGTTGTCTGAAGACATTACCAGAGCCCCTGCACACCTGCAGGGCTTAGTACAGCCTTGCTCCTAAAAAGTCTGGCCCGAGCACCTACTTTGAAACTGGAAACAAAACGGGCAGGATCACACACTCCTGAAAAAACTCTGGGTAAGGCTGGGTGTCCCTTGCCAACCCTGATGGAGCAGGTAAGACCAGACATGCCCACGGGGGAAATGAGGACTTGGAAGACAGGAAAACTTCCAGGAAGCCCTGAAGTGGACAACTTAGGAAAGAGTAGGAAGAGAAGACAGTGACAGCGACACGAAAAGCCTGTGTGGTCTAAGTCTCCAGAAATGGCGTGAGCCTTGAAGGAGTCTAGAGGATTTGGGACATCTATCAAGGTGTAGGGAAAACAAAAGGGAAAGATTCACTTTCACCCTTGAGCCTAGATAAAGTTTCTCTTGTGCTTAGGAAAACAGAGAGGAAGCAACAGAGTAGAGGATCTTTGAATCCTACTTCCTGAACACAAACATGAGGAAGGAGAGAGCCCCCTCAAACAGCCATGGGCTGGCTTTAGTGCTCGGCTGCCACCTCTGGAACAATCTCTATGGGTTTATCTTTGACTTTGTGGTGTGAAAATGAAGTCTGATGAGAACACGGAACACGCACGTGACCAGAGGAATAATCTGGCGGTGCATCGTGAGCTTGCAATTCCAGAGGTCACCAAGCGAGTCCTGCGTTCTCTGTGACTGGGGGAGCAGGTGACACTACCAATGCCAGAGTTCCTGCCTCCCACTGGAACCAGAACTTGCCTCAGATGCGAAAGACGCCACTCGAAGAAACACGATTTACCAGAACTAGGGGATCCTACCTATCCTTTCCAGTGTGTATTGCCCTTTAGTAACCAACCCCCTGTGGTGAATGGATGCCACAGAAAGAAGGGAAACAGGCAGCTGTGCTTCCGTTTCCTTCTAGTCCTTATTCATCAGTAACCTGAAGGCAGAGTATGTTAGCAGAATGTGTGCCTATCAAGAAGCGAATCAAAAAGGGTTGAGTTAGTTTTGTGCAACGTTTCTACTGTTCTGGTAAAAACAAAATACAGTCTAGCTACAAATGACAAATGGTGTAACTTAAGAGACTGGATATTAATGCTCCCATATTTGCACTTAAAGCTGTCACTGCACAATATCAAGGTGAACCGCAAAATTCATGCTAATGTTTTCAAATGATAACTATTCTTTATCAGAGTAACATTAAAAGCAAATAACACACATGCTGCCGTGTCAGATTGGGAGAGGCGTGGGGAAAAAGAAAAATCTTTGTATTTGGTGCTTTAATGACACATTCCCTCCAAATTCCTTAGCTGCCTCTAGAAGCAGCAGATGAGTTATCAGCAGATGAGTCATCTGAGGAAGCTTCTCCAGCTCCTGTGTGCTGCAGAAGTCGTGTGGCCCATCCGGCGCCGTGGCTCACTAGGCTAATCTTCCACCTGCGGCACCGGCACCCCAGGTTCTAGTCCCGGTTGGGGCGCCAGTCCTGTCCCAGTTGCCCCTCTTCCAGTCCAGCTCTCTGCTGTGGCCCGGGAAGGCAGTGGAGGATGGCCCAAGTGCTTGGGTCCTGCACCCACATGGGAGACCAGGAGGACCACCTGGCTCCTGGCTTTGGATCAGCTCAGTGCCAGACGTAGTGGCCATTTGGCAGGTGAAGCAATGGAAGGAAGACCTTTCTCTCTGTTGTCTCTCACTCTCTCTCTCTCACTGTCTAACTCTGCCTGTCAAAAAAAAAAAAAAAAAAGTTGTGTGGCCTAAGGATCTCAAGGGACAACTTTGCAGCAGCCATTGTGTAGGCCAGGAGGGGCTCTCCCCCAGCATTGCAGCACTGTGTCACAAGCCCAGGACCTCAACACTTGCCTGTGGAAGGGGAGGACACTCAGTGAGACTGAGGTCTACCTTCCTGTCTTGTAGTTTTCTCCAACAATTGACTGCTCTCTTAATAAATTAAAACAGTGCAGGGTTATTATCATACAACTCTGGAGGTCTGATTTCAAACCAGGTCTGTAGAGCTGTGTTCCTTGGAGGCTCTGCAGGAGAGTCCTTTTCCTTACCCTTTCTGGTTCCTCGAGGCCGCCTACGCTCCTGGGCTGCACATTCTTTCCTGTAACCCAGAAGCCAGCAATGTGATGTCTTCTCTCCCTGCCTGTATATTCATGGTGCCTTGTAAGGGTACTCATGACTACATCCAATCCATCCATATAATCTGGGATTTTCTCCATATCCCAAGATCCTTAACTTCAAATCTGCAAAGTCCCTTCTGCTACATACGTTATTATGTGTACAGGTTGCAGGGATTACCAAGCAGACATCTTGGAGGGGCCATGGTTCAGCCTGCTACTCTTGCCATCCAGTAGATCAAGGGCTCAGTATAGAAATTAAGCTGAGTTGTAACAAATAAACCACATTAAAGTTGAACTTAGGCAAAAGGAATAAAGTAAAACAATCACCATTAACACCTCCATCAATGCTAATAACAAGAAGATAGTTTATATTGAGTAACAAGGGATGCTTACTCCTGGAGCTCCTCTGTGATTATTGTTAAAAGCATTGTGAAGGAGGAACGACATATATATATATATATATATATATATATATATATATATATGACAGGCAGAGTGGACAGTGAGAGAGAGAGACAGAGAGAAACGTCTTCCTTTGCTGTTGGTTCATCCTCCAATGACCGCTGTGGCCGGCGCACCATGTTGATCCGAAGGCAGGAGCCAGGTGCTTCTCCTGGTCTCCCATGGGGTGCAGGGCCCAAGCACTTGGGCCATCCTCCACTGCACTCCCGGGCCACAGCAGAGAGCTGGCCTGGAAGAGGGGCAACCGGGACAGAATCTGGCACCCCAACCGGGACTAGAACCCGGTGTGCCAGCGCTGCAAGGCGGAGGATTAGCCTGTTGAGCCACGGCGCCAGCTAAGAACGACGTATATTTTTAAAACATCCAGTTATCCTTCAGTTTGTCTATTACCATATTTGATATCCCTGACAGAATAAAACGTACCCAAATTAAAGAAAAATGATAATGTCCTTTGTTGTGGAAGTTGGAGTTTAGCAAGTCCATGCACACTGGACCTTGCGACTCACCATGAAGCACTGTGGTCACAGAGGGTTCGTGTGGCGGGTGCAGGCCTGCCCAATGACTTCTGTCAGCCACAGAAGTTTGTTGGGTGCTTTGCCCTTTCCTTTGAAGGCAGTGCCACTCCAACTTCAATGTGCACGTGAATCTCCCAGGGAGCTAGAAAAAAGAAGCTTATGGTTTTCCAGGTCCAGGGAGGGGCCTGAGGGTCTGCATTTGTAACAAACTCCTGGGGTGCAGATGCTGCTCCTCTTTGAACCGAAGTTCTTGGAGTGAGAGTTTTGAGGACAAGGATAACATTTCTAGTTCTAAGATGGGAATCCTGAGTAGCCAACACCAAACATGGTAGTCCCATTTCACTTGCCAGTGTTTGGACTGGGAATGCGAGTGTCGGGTAGTCTTTCCTTTGAGAATGGCTTACTGCTCCTGAGTATGCAACCAAGAGATCTTTTGCTCCTTCCACTTCACTTGCTGGAGGAATTATGAGTGCTGGAGCTTCAGTGGTCATCTTGGGACTATCTGGTGAGCCAGAATGGATGAAGAACTGCCCCCCAGAGGGGACAACAGTGGAGGCATAGGAAGAGCCACTTTGGATGCATTTACAACCATTGCAGCCATCCTACATGGGGAATGTGTTTCCTTATTGTTTGGGCCCGTAGTTTGGGGGTTTTGTTATTTGCAGCCACTGTATCCCAGATTAGGGGAAAGAAATCAAATAACAACTTTGGAGACATTTGTCATTTAAGAAACCATCTTGGTGGGATGGTGGTGAGGGCAACAGATTTCCTTGCTTGCCAACAAGAAAGACTCATGACCACTTCAGTGCTTATGGTTGGTTTTAAAATAATGCTATGTATCAAGTAATTGCCATTTGTCCCTCCCATCTCTGAGGCAAATCCAGGAGATGCTGGCAGAAAATCAGCTTTGTCACCTGCCAGCTTCTAAGCTGGAACTCTCCAGGTTGGCAGCCCCATTTCCTGGCCTCCCTCTTTCCTGCTCTGCCCCACAGACTCCTCAGGTGGCAGATTTGAGACAGCGGTTTTCAATTTGGGCTGCTGTTGGGATTGATTGGTGGGCATAAAGATAGTCATGCCTAGGCCATACTGCCACAGATTTTGGTTAGTTTCCATAGGACTCAGGCATGGCCATTTGTTTAAGTTTTTAAAATATATATTTGTTAATTTAAAAGTTTGAGTGATGGGGGATGAGAGGGATTGATATTCCATTTACCAGTTTTCTTCACAAATGGCCCCAATGTCTTGGGCTGGGCCAGGCTGAAACCAGGAGCCAGGAACTCCATCGTGTCTCCCATGTGCATGGCCAGGGACCCAACTACTTGAGTTGTATTCCACTTCTTTCCCAGACATGTTAGCAGGGAGCAGGATTGGAAGTGGAGAAGCCAGAACTCAAACAGCACTCCAATATAGGATGCCAGCATCGCAAGTGGTAGCTTAGCCCACTCTGCCATGATGCCAGTCCCATTTGGTTTGTTGTTTATATATTCTTTTTTGTTTTACAATCCCATATTTACAGCAAATTAGCTAGATATCTTTCTTTCAGATTACTGCCACCCTCCATATGTCTGTGTGTGTGTGTAATTATTTTTGGATCTCTCTTTTTTTAAAAAAAAAAGATTTTATTTATTCATTTGAGAGATAGAATTACAGACAGTGAGAGGTAGAGACAGAGAGAGAGGTCTTCCATCCACTGGTTCACTCCCCAAATGGCTGCAACTGCCGGAGCTGTGCCGGTGCAACCGGTGCCCATATGGGATACCAGTGCCACAGGTGCCGGCCCCTAATTTGATCTCTGGGTTCTAGTCCCAGTCAGGGCACTGGATTCTGTCCCAGTTGCCCCTCTTCCAGGCCAGCTCTCTGCAATGGCCCAGGAGTGTAGTGGAGGATGGCCCAAGTGCTTGGGCCCTGCACCCCATGGGAGACCAGGAGGAAGTACCTGGCTCCTGCCTTCGGATCAGCGCGGTGCGCCGGCTGCAGTGCGCCGGCCGTGGCGGCCATTTGGCAGGTGAACCAATGGAAGGAAGACCTTTCTCTCTGTCGTCTCTCATTCTCTCTCTCACTAACTCTGCCTGTCAAAAAAAAAAAGTTGTAGATGCAGTATTCTTTCATGCCTAAATATTTTACAAATACAAGGAATTTTGTACAAAACCAAAAAACAAATTTGATTGTTAGGACTTAACAATAATGTTATCTAATCTATAGTCTGCATAGAGATTTTTTCAGTGGTTCTGGTACTAGTGTCTTGTGGAGCAAAAGAAAGTCAGAGTCAGGAGTGGTTGTGCTTAGCATATCTCACCTGATGCTGGTTTGCAGGTAAGAGCTGAAAAACAACCTGCATTCAGCCAAATTGTGGGCTTCAGGAGAAGGTGCTGGTGGTTACTAATGCCCGTGGAAGATTGCTGGCACTCTGCAAGGAGGTATTTGCTGGACAGTGCTTGAAAGCTGACAAGAATAGAGACAATGAAGGGTAGGTGTGGTATAGACAGCCAGTCTGACACAGTGGCTCCTCCGGCCTTGCCCCTGCCTCTCACTCTCCTCTCCCTTTCTCCTCTCCTTTCTCATGGAAAGAAGGGAAAGTCTTGGGTTTCTCATCAAGACTGCTTTGCATCCCCTAGGGTGGAAGTGGGCGGGTTCTTCCAACTGATGCTGATTTTCCTGGTAATTGTACAGGAGAAGGTGGCTCACTGAGGGTCCCTGCACCTAGCAGGTGTGTATGTGTGCAAGGGCATTGCCAGTATGGACAGAGCAGGTGCACTTCTGCCAGTGCACCCCTGCCAGGCAGTGTCACTGGCAGCTTCCTTAGTGGCCGCCTCAGCCATTTATGCCTAACAGGGGCACAGCATATGCCCATGGCAATGAGAGCCACAGCCGGTAATCTGGTTGGGTCAGGAGAGGTGTGGCCTGGTGGCAGAGGGTGATTTCAGTGATATCAAACAGCTTGACTTACTGTCACCTGTTCCTGGTAGAGCCAGAAGTGGGGAAATAAGCAGGGGATGCCATCGTGCCTGTGTGATTTTCCCAACTCTACTGGTATCTAGTAGGCAACAAGAGATGGTTAAAGAATGAATAGCAGCAGGATAGGTTGACCAATCAGTGTTTAACACAAGAGGGGAGATGCCTTTCTCTATTTTGGTTATCTATTACTACATAACAAAGCACTCAGAAAGTTTGAGCTGAAAATAGCCATTTTGTTATTTCTCAGCATCCTGTGGGTTGACTAGGACTTAGATGAACTGGGTTTTATTTTACTTGATTTATTCATTTGTTGGTCTCATTTGGGGTCTTCTGAACAAGTGCGGCAGATGGAGGCCATGATTGGAACATGAACAATGGCTTATCTCGATGGTCCTGGTGGGCGTGGCTGCAAGGCAGGAAGCCAGGACCACACCTCTCTCTGTGTGTCTGTGGTGTCTGTCTCTCAACCTCTCTCTCACTTTTCCAGGTGACCCTTCCACATAGTATCAAACCTTTTTGCGTGGTAGGTCAGGGCTCACCAGACTGCAGTACTGGAAATTGCCCAGCTCTTTGGGCTTAATCTCAGATCTGCTGCCTCTTCTGACACATTGTGTCTATTCAAATAAGTCACAGATTGGACACTGCTCAATGTAGAAAGGGCGGATCTAAGGGGGTGTGTCCCAGGGGTCATTGCTCTTTTGAGACCTGCCTTTGGAGACTGCTTACCATCTTACTCAGGGAATACTGATGATGTCCCAGCCAGAGACTGTAAAAAATGGGTGCTGCTGGCAACAAGGTAGTGGGAGTGTTTGTAGCTATCCCTTTGATGTGCAACCACACATAAACAGGTCGCGGTCATGTGACACATTTAGGAGAGAGGAGAACACTGAGTTCTCAGTGTTTGCAGATAGTTCTGTGTCACCAAAGTGCTGACAGAACAGGAGGGACTGTGTGAACCAGGAAAGTTGGTCTAGGAGTGCACACGGGTTTGGTGTTGATGTAGGGACATTTCCAAAGCCCCTCCACCTTCCACCGCCAAACCTTGACCAAACCTCTGAGGCTGCATAGCTGGCATCTGGGAAGGTGGGTGGCCCTGAGAATGGCTAAGGGTGAATATCTGTAACTGATGTGAGGTGTATTTAAAGAGAGTACCATTAAGACATCTGTTTGCATACTTAGTTTTGCAGCTTGAGGGCAGCCATATTGTTTTTTCATTTGATGAAATTCTAAAACTTCCTTGAAGCTGTCATGATGCCTTGCTGTCTTCCACATCCAGCAAGTTTTCCTACACATTTTGTTACTATTTTGCCTACTCTACTCCTACTTCATAGGTTTAATTTTAAGAGGATTATGAAAAAAATGAAATAGAATTAGATAGGATTTGAATACTTGACCAATAATTTGTAGATACATGAGAATACCAAGGGAAATAGCAATGATAATAATCTCAGCCATTTCTAGAGAAAAATTTTAAACTGACACAGCTATGTTTATATAAAGCATTTTTGTCTGATATCTATTCTTTCTCTGTCATTAGATAATCACATTTTAAATCATCAACATTTTCACTGAAATTTTAAGGTTTTAGTTATTTTTATTAACAGTTCCTAGATGGTATACTTATCATTTAAGTTTAGAATCTACTAAGTTACACTAAAATTTGAGTATTTTTCCTAACATTAAATATTCCTTCATTTCTCAAGTAGGATTTAAATAACTAATTGTTTAAACTAGAATGCTTTGGGAAACTACACAGTAAAAAATTAAAAAGGCCAAAGCTTTCCATTTGAACTACTGGGCTTGTGTCTCCAGGGAGGAACACAGAACCAGAGAAGGGGACAGGCAGCAGAAGCCAGCCTCGTCCTCTGTGCTGCCCGACACCCACGGCACTCACTGTCTTCCTGTAGATGCCATTTCTAAGCAGTCTGGCATTTTTGCTGTTGGTGGTAAATTGTCCTCCAAAAATAACATCTCTGGCTTCTCAATTAGAGCCGCTAAAGAACGACAGACCTTACAGTATAGCGTGTCTCTGGGAGCAATAAAGGGGAGTCTTTCTCTTTCCCTGGGAAACGTGATTGTGTTGTCCTCTTCTCAGTAATCGTGACTCTTTAACGTGGGAAGTGCACCAAACCCTCTTTGGATGATGGATGTTATGTGCCAAAGAGGGTTAAACTGTTTTATTAAAGCCCTCATCATGGTGCTTGAATTTTATGTTGCATTTTAGAGCTTAAAAATTGGCATAGCATAAAAGTAGAAAAGAAAATAGAAGAAGATTTTGCAGTTTCCCAGGGTCAAGGCAGGAAAATATAAATCAGACAGGGAAAGAAAATTGCCTATAAATGTAGAATATACTGAGTGAGAATGTTTATCTTTCTTTAAAGTTTGATGTAAGTAATAAAATTGTAATTCTTCTGGGCAAATACACATGATATATTATGTAAAAGATACAACTAACTTGAGACATTTGCATAAAACAAAGTTTGTTAAATAAGGAATATGGATTGGGACTTACAAAATGATAATTAGCTTGCAACGTGAATAAAATATGAGATTTCCCTTAGAAAGTAAGGACTTAATATAGTTTGCAAATTACTCCCATAATGAGTCCATTTACAATGAATGTGAGTTGCTTCTCTATTTTCATAATAATGAATGAGGTTTTAATGAATCACATTTACTTTAACATCCAGCAGAAGTATGGAACAATAAAGCATAGAATTGAAATAGTCCTTATGATAAAATTAAATAGAAATATTACTTATGAAAATTTTCAGGTTTTGGCATATAGATTTCAAAAATACATATTTAAGAATTATTTTTTTGCAATTTTATTTTTTGCGTATTATTTATTTCATTATTCTGAAAGGTGGAGAGCCAAAGAAAGAGCCAGACAGAGTTCTTCCTAATATGGTTCACTCATGAAATGCCTGTAACAGCTGGGGCCAGGCAGGGCTGGGCCACACCCAGGAGCCTGGGAATCAATCCAGGACTCTAACATGTGTGGCAAGGATTCAACTACGTAAGCTATTGCCACCACCTTCTGGGGTCTGCATTAGCAGGAAGCTGGAGTTAGAAGCAGAGCTGCGCCTTAAACCATGGGATGCAGGCATCCCAACAGATGCCTGAAGTGCTGTACCGTATGACCTTCCTAAGAATTATTTTATAAAATGTATCCTTCATCAAATTGGCTTGGAGGTTGGTTAATCATCATTTAAAAGCTAACTAACATCCAATGAAAAAAGATCAAATACATTTGTTGGTATAGCAAATGAAAAGAGAAAAGTACTGGTCTTTGTTCAAAAGCAGGACCAACAGTATTTCTGCAGACAGTCTTAATGGTAATACAGTGCTGTTAGATTTTGCAAAGCATGCTTCATTCATCCATTCAACAAATGTCTGTTGAGTACCTATTGTTAGGAACACCTATAGTATGTGCTGTGCTTACAAAACAGCAGAATGGCATTTGAAGAGTCCAATTCCAGTTTGAAAGATGATCCTCAGGGGATTCTCATGACTCATTATAGTATACTACCCTAGTGAAGATTAAATTTAACCTTGTCTCATTCAGAGGGTGGTCACATTTCCCTTTGATGGACTGAGGATAATTTACTTTAAAAAGGTATTAACATATAATTGCACTTTTATATATGTTACAATGCATTATTTCCATAATGTATAAAAATGTGGAGTGATCAAATAAGTGAAATTATCATTACCATTTCCTTACTGCTTCTTTATGTTTGGAGCCTTTGAGTTCTCTCTTCCAGTTCTTCATGAAATATGTGGTAGCTTATTGTGAATTAGTGACCCCATTGTGCAGTAGAATTCTAGAACTTTGTCCTTGTATCCAACTGTGTTTTGGTACCTGTTATCAAACCTCCATCTATTCTTTCTCCTCCCAACCTCTGATATAATCACTATTATACATTAAGGCTGACTTTTTTTTTGGCTTCCATATATGAGAGAGAAAATGCACTGTTTGTCTTTCTGTGTCTGGTTTATTTTGCTTAATGTGACATCCACCAGTTCTACCCATTTTGATGCAAATTATAGGATTTCATTTTTTTTTTTGGCTGTTTCATATTCCATTGTGTATATCCACCGTATTTTCTTTATCCATTCTTCTACTGATGAGCATTGAAGTTAATTCCTTATCTTGGCTATTGTGAATAGTGCAGCAATGAACATGCTGTTAGATACCTCTTAGCTACGCTGATTTCTTTTCCCTCGAATGTGTACCCAGAAGTAGGAGAGCTGGTCATCTGGTAGATCGTCTTTAGTTTCTGAGAAACTCCATATTTCTCCCCATAATGGCTATGCTAATTTTCATTCCTGTCAACAGCATCTAAGGGTTCTCTTTTGAACTGAGAAGTTCTGATCTCATTCTTCCAGCCTCTCCAACCTCATAAGCATTCTCTCCTGCAAGAAGCATAGGGCTTCATTATTTGGAAATGCAATGCAATGATGCATTTTTATGTTTAAAATTCTGAAAAGATAAGATTCTAGACATCAAAGACTCAGGACATAGGGAGGGTTGTGTAGGTAATTGAAGTCACAGTAGCTCCTATTCTCATTTATGGAGGTAAAGTGTATGCTCAGAAGTGGACTCTCAGCCCCCAGGACAGAGGCCACAGCCAATAGCCAGCCTCATTGATTCTCAGCTGGGGTGATTTTGCTCCCCAAGGAGCACCAGGTAGTGTCTAGAGGTATTTTTGATTGTCACAACTAGGAGTGCTGCTACCGGCCTTTTATGGGCAGAGGACAGGAATGCAGTGCATAGGAAACACCCAGAGCAAAATATCCCCCAAGCTATCAGTTGTTCAGGACATCAGCTGTGCCAAAGTTGGAAAACCCTGCTGTAGCCTGAGAGTTTAACCATTGTACCATATAATATGTCAATAAATTCTTTTGACTACATGAATGAATGCATGTGTCAATGACTAAATCATATCTTACTAAAATTGTCTTCTTTGGAAAATGATTACTTCTATCCATTAGGTGTGATACTCTACTCTTTTTCTAGTTGGACCGAAGGGACCAATTACAAATTGGCAAACGGCAACCACAGAGAAAGCAGATTTCTATAACGTACCACTATTATCCTGCTGTTTGTTGGAATTAGTGTATTTTTCAGGTTTATATTCATTTAATACATATTTTTGACTACCTGCTATGTGTTAAATGCAACTCTAGATACTACTATATACAAGTTAAAGAAAAAACAATTTGTCTTGTCTTGTGGAGCTTGTAGCCTACTTAAGTAAGGGGGAAGACTACTGTGTTTCTACAGATACACACATGGGTGAATTTGGAAAAAAACATGAATTTTTAAACAATATTTAGTTCTACAGAGTAGTATAGGTTTTGGCATGTTGGGCAAGGAAAATATCCTTAATGTTTGAATATTTTTACAAGAATATATTTGAGTATATTTGTAAAATAAAAACTAATTAAAAATTGACTCCTGGAAAGTGTACTATGTGCCTTGAATGCATGAATTTGCTTTATTTTGTTAACTTTTTTTTTTATTTCACATGTCCCAGTATTTGTTACAAGTTTTTTAAAACATACAGAGAATTTGAAAGAATTATACAGTGAAATTCAGGCATTTCATCTAGATTATGCAGTTAAGTAATGTTTCAACAAGGTTTTGTGACAACTATGTGCTTCTGTCCATCAGTCTATATACCATAGTTTTGACATATTACAAAGTAACATATTACTTACATATTTTGACATATTACAAAGTAAGTGATGCCGATTGGTGTATTTCTTTATAATATAATAGCCTGAGTATCATTTATTTGAACTTAGGATTTATTCACAGTTCAGGCATTTTTAAACTAATACTATCTGGTATATTCAACAGCAAATGAATGAAATGTAAACATGAGCTCCATTGTATGAGTCTACTACTGATTGCTTTTATATAATTTGTCCATGTAGGGTCAAGATTAGAAGTAATGATTGTTATCAGACTGAAGGAGCACCTCCCTTTAATAACTTTTTATTTAACTATGATTAGTCAAAGACTCCATTAGGTAGAGCCATTATTCATACTTTGTAATGAAAGAGCCCCTCCCCTGCCCTGCTCACCCCATTCCAAGTTGAAAAGACTCAGAATCAGTAGCATCCTCAGTGGACCAGTTGGGTGATAATCTGAGACAAGTAGTTTGCATATCCAGAGAGCACTGCAAGGGGTGGCTTTGGAAATCCTGCCACAGCTGGGTTTGGCAGCTTTTCTAGAATGGATGTAGTGCCTGCCGGGATGAAGACAGGCAGGAAACTCGTCTCCTTTCTTATATCCCTGGTATACAGTTGAGTGATTGGCAAATAGTAGGTACTGGACAAATATTTGCTAAATGAATGAACAGGGGCCTCACAGAAAAAACGGTTTGTAGAAGGTTTCTTGGGAATTAATGAACCAGAAGGCCTGTAGAAAGGACAGAATACTGATGACCTGTACTCATTAATGCCTACAGACCACCCCTGCTGGCATTCTAAGACATCACTGTATAGCATATTAGGAGTAATTTTTGAGAGAAATATTGAATTCAATTACCTCACAATAGAAAC
Organism: Sylvilagus floridanus; assembly: GCA_949820135.1. Lineage (NCBI taxonomy): Eukaryota > Metazoa > Chordata > Mammalia > Lagomorpha > Leporidae > Sylvilagus > Sylvilagus floridanus. The sequence goes on from OX463244.1 coordinate 167,704,290, forward strand.
GAAACTACAAAGAATCACCATAATTACTTGGGAAATATTGGCTAAATGTTCACACAAACAACAGAATAAATTTTTATCTTTGGCTATTATATTGAACATAGCATCTAAATGTTTACGATCTTTAAAAGTGTGGCACTCATTTAGGTGGGAAAGGATTGTGGTGAAGTGATCTTGATGTTTTTGCAAACATCGTATTAAGGAGGATTCCAAGATGGAGGAATAGGGAGGGAGCTTATGGCTCTCGTCTAGGGAAAGATAGCTTAAAAAAAGAATAAAAGTGAAGAAGAGAGTTGGAGAGATAACAGCAGAGAAAACACCACACAAATTAGAGGCACATTATGGATCTACATGGAGGGTGTGGAACAGCTGGACGAGAACCAGCACCCATGTGGGATGCTGTCACTGCTATGCCACAGTGCCCACCCATAAATTTTTTTATAAAATGTAATTTTTAGTTGTTTTATACTGCATCTTATTTTTTGATTTATTATCACAAACGTTGTTATTAATATAATATATTTCTTTAGTGGAGGATCTGTAATTATTTTTCATTACTGCTATCAGTTATTTGTGTTTTCTTATCTCTTCTTGATGAGTTTTGGCCAAGGTATATACTTTTTATTAATTTATTAAAAGAGAAAAATATATTTCATCATTGCTTTTATTCTATATTTTTCAATTTTTTTTACTTTCTGCTGTTAAATTTATTATTTTCTTTTCCCTGCGTGTAAAGTTTAATGCAGTATTCTTTCACAGACTTGATAAGATGGACAAGTTGATCTATGTATTTCATTCAGTTTTTTTTTTTCTTTTTCCTCTAGGCATCACTCCATATCAGTGATTCTCAGCCTGGGATGATTTTGTCCCCAGGGGACAATTGTCACAGCTGGGGGCAAATGCAGCTGGCATTTATGTGGGCAGGACTCAGGCATGCTATCCATTCCCCAATGCTCAGGGCAGCCTGCTGCAGCAATGATGTATCCAACCTAAATACCATTTTTACAGATTGAATGAACTTATTTAGGGCATTCTGTGTGTTTTGAAATGTAGCATTTTACAATAATTCAGTTAAAGCCCCTTTCTAATTTCCATTTTGATTACTTGTGTGATTTGTAAACTTGAAGGTTTCACTTAAAAGCACATGGAAATTTTCTCCTTTTCATTTTTGATTGAAGCTTTTAATTTCCTGCCTAAATGGATTGTGATCAGAAAACTTTCTCCATGTCTTTATCAGTCCTTTGAAATTTCTTGAGACATGCTTTGTGGCACAGCAAGTAATTAATTTTCTAAATGTTCAGTGTGTGAAAAGGAGGCATTTCTGCAGCTGTCGGGTAAAATGTTCTGTATATGTTAATTTGTTGTTTATGATTAGATGGTCAGTGTTTTGGTTATATGTTTGGAAAATTCTCAAAAAATACTTTAACATTTAGCTTTGTGGTGCTACTTAATTTTGTTATTGTAGAAGTATTTATCTCATATTTTGTTTTACGTATTTTGACGTTGATTTTAGGTACATAAAAATATAGAACTCTCATGCATGAAAATATATAACTTAATCTCTTCCTGATGAGCAATCATTGTGAACAAATCATCATGACCCTAAATAATGTTCTTTGTCCTAAAATTTACTTTGGTTTGCTGGTGATACAGCTATGTAATCTTTCTTGCAGTTAATGTGTATATGATGTATCTTTTGACATTTTCTTTATTCTTGGTGAACCCTTTTGATTTATGTATTTTGCAGATAGTGTACATGTATGCATGTGTATACAAATCTAGCTGGAGAACCTTCATCTGCATTCCACTTGGGCTTAGTATAATTAATGAGACATTATTAGGATTGACATTATAGGATTGACTACCTACTTTGTGTTGTCATGCCTGTTCTGTTATTTGTGGGTTTCTCTTTCTTTATGATTGGCAATGTTTTATTTTCCTGTTGTTCCGTCTATTAGTTTTGAGGTTAAGCACATGAATACTCTTTCTCTTAGCAGCTTTTCTAAAAAATACAATCTGCGTTCTTCAGGAATCCACGTGTGAGTTTGCTTTGTTCTTATCCTTTTCTCCACACAGGAACTTGGAATACTTTCATTTTCCTTTCTCCTAACTTACATGCTGTTACTTTGAAGTCCTTCAGTTCTTTCGATGTTTCATGTTATGGAGCCCCATTTTCCCATATTGCTCATGTAGTCAAATTTGATTTAGTTCTGCTGGTGTTCTTCACCCTTCCCTCTATCTCCAAGCTTCCATTATTATTCCTTCTGCCTTCTATTTTTAATTTTTATTATTGTAGTATTTTTCATCTTCTATTTTTGCTTTTTTCTTCCTGCTCTATTTTTCATAGTGTTGGTCTGTTCACAGTAAATTTCTTGGATTTTGTTTGGCTAGATTTAAAACAATTTACCTCTAATCTTGAGAGATATTATTGGGTGTTTAAGTTCTTGGCTGATAGATTTGAGAGGATATATTGAAAAGATCACCCTGCTACTTCTCTGATTTCCATTACTGTCTAACCACTGTGGTGTTTTTTTTTTTGTTTTTTTGTTTGTTTTTTTTTGTTTTTGTGACAGGCAGAGTGGACAGTGAGAGAGAGAGACAGAGAGAAAGGTCTTCCTTTGCCGTTGGTTCACCCTCCAATGGCTGCCACAGACGGCACGCTGCGGCCGGCGCACCGCGCTTATCTGATGGCAGGAGCCAGGTGCTAGGTGCTTTTTCCTGGTCTCCCATGGGGTGCAGGGCCCAAGCACTTGGGCCATCCTCCACTGCACTCCCGGGCCACAGCAGAGAGCTGGCCTGGAAGAGGGGCAACCGGGACAGAATCCGGTGCCCCGACCGGGACTAGAACCCGGTGTGCCGGCGCCGCAAGGCGGAGGATTAGCCTGTTGAGCCACGGCGCCGGCCCACCACTGTGGTTTTGAAATGCTTTGTACCTCATTCTGCTCTTGTGACTTTGTCTAACTTTCTGAAGTTTTGCTATGATGTGTCTAAGTGTGGATTTGGTTCTTTCAAATTAACCTTCTTGTGAGACCTTGGGACAGGCAATTGGTGCAGCTGCTGCTTGGGATCCTTGCATTCCACAGCAGAGAGCCCGGGTTCTAGTCCCGGCTCTGCTCCTGCTTCAGCTGTCTTCTGATGTGCATCCCGGGAGGCAGCCGGTGATGGTTTGAGTAGTTGCCTGCCTGCCACTTGCATGGGAGACTTGGGTTGAGTTCCTGGATAGTGGCTTGGGTCTGGCCCAACCCCAGCTGGTACAGGCATCTGGGCAGTGAACCAGTGAATGGGATATTTCTTTCTGCCTCTCAAATTAAAAAGAAATGTAAGCCCTCAAGGAGTTGATTATATTCTGACAGCAGAGAGCTCGTGAATGAGAATAAGGGGCCAACGTGGCACAGTGAGTCAAGCTGCCACCTGTGGCACTGGCATCCCATATCAGAGCACTAATTTGAGTCTCAGTTACTCTGCTTCTAATCCAGTTCCTTGCTAATGCACCTGGGAAGCAGTGGAACATGGCCCAAGTAGTTGGCCCCCTGCCACTCATGAGAGAGACCCAGATAGAATTTTGGGCTCCTGGCTTTGGCCTCAATCAGATCAGTGCCAGCCATTGTGGCCATTTGGGGAGTGAATCAGTGGATAGAAGATCTCTTCTTTCTCTCTCTCTCTCTCTTCATTTCAAATGAAATAAATAAATATTTTTAAAGAAATGCATGGCATTGGAACCCTTATCAGAGGGTTTGAGGGAGTGGGTGTGCCCTGACTGTCTTTCACTATGTGGGCACACAGTGTTCAGCACACAGTAGCAGTGAGTCACCTTGAAGCAGAGGTTCACCCTCACCTCGGGAACACCCATATTCCAGAACCACAAGAAATAAATTTCTCTAATCTATAAGTTAACCAGTATTGGTTGTTTTGTTATAGCATCACAGATAGATGGAGGTAGACATATTTTATCTTTTAAACTTTATTTCCTAAAGAACTGAGAAATAACTCAGATAAAAACATGAAATCTTAAACAAAAGCACTTATGATGACTAATGAAATCAAAAGAAGTTATGCTGATTTCACAAAGTAAATTATAACAAAGCATTTCTGGATTCGGAGCCCAGAATACTCACCATTATGCCATGGACCCCAGAAGTAGTATCAGTTGAATAAGCCTGAACTGAAAACATGAACTTGAAGATGTTACAACATTGGTAATTTTTTAAGCATTGACTTGATGCCACAAGTTTCTACACAATGAAACTTTGTTTCATGCACAAAATGATTTAAAAATATTATACAAAATTACCTTCAGGCTATTTATATGAGGTGTATAGAAAATATAAGTGAATTCAAGGTTTAGACGTATGTCCCATCCCCAAGAATCCATATTACAAACAAGGAGATCTTAAAAATGTTCATGGAAGATATGTATCATGAAAAATTTGCATTTTTTTGCACCGAAGTAAACTTTTACTGACTTGTTATAACATGTTTGTATGCGATGTATTCTGAGGCACTAAGAAGAATAAGATATCAGTTTGAAAAGAGCAATGTGAATTTTGCTAAAAATGAACCAAAGACAGGCACCAAATCGATAATGAACTTGCGTAAAAGAATGGTGAAAATACTGATGCTTTATAAAGAGTTGTAGGGACAATGGCCCCAATGTATCAGCAGTTTATAAATGAATAACTTTTTAAAATAAGGGAGAAGCTTATGTTAACAATTAAGTTTGTAGCAGGAGATCTTCTGGATTAATTTTCAAGGAAAAAATTTATCCTATTTATACTCTACTGGAAGAGAACCAACTATTAACAACCAACAGCATAGACATATAAAGTGGTTCAATTTACTAATTCTTACTGACAAATTAATATGAAGAAAGCTTTCTGCTCAATTGGTGCCAAAACAGTCACACCTAGATCAGCTTAGATAAGAATGGAGCTTTCATTGGAAATTTTAAACAAGTAAGGTCCAAATCCTGAAGCAATTCTTGGAAAGATTGTAGCATGATTAGATTAATGGCCTCTTTTTTTTAAAAAAAAAAAACTTACAATCATATTAAATATGGCTATATTAATAACATTTTATTAAAGCATTCTAAACTGTACTTCAAATTTCATTGCAATCCCTAAGACAAAGCACAATCAAAGCAGTGGCTATCAAGAGTTTGAACTGGTCCAGTCAAAGCAAATGTGAACCAATCAAGAAAAAAATGTTGGCTGGCGCCGCAGCTCAACAGGCTAATCCTCCGCCTAGTGGCTCCGGCACACCGGGTTCTAGTCCCGGTTGGGGCGCCGGATTCTGTCCTGGTTGCCCCTCTTCCAGGCCAGCCCTCTGCTATGGCCCGGGAGTGCAGTGGAGGATGGTCCTAGTCCTTGGGCCCTGCACCCCATGGAAGACCAGGAGAAGCACCTGGCTCCTGCCTTCAGATCAGCGTGGTGTGCCAGCCGCAGCGCGCCGGCCGTGGCGACCATTGGAGGGTGAACCAATGACAAAAGGAAGACCTTTCTCTCTGTCTCTCTCTCTCACTGTCCACTCTGCCTGTCAAAAAATAAAAATAAATAAATAAATAAATATAAAAAAAGAAAAAAATGTCATATCTATTTTGGGGGGTTGCTCAAGAGGTTTTGCTTGTTGATCTTCTGGAGGACCAAAGAATGATAGTGTTTGCTTGTTAGGAGACTGTTTTGAGGAAGTTAAGGCTTTATTTAGCAGAAGACACTCTGAAAATCTTCACCATAGGGTCATTATTTTCTTTCTTTTCTTTTCTTTTCTTTTCTTTTCTTTTCTTTTCTTTTCTTTTCTTTTCTTTTCTTTTCTTTTCTTTTCTTTTCTTTTCTTTGACAGGCAGAGTGGACAGTGAGAGAGAGAGACAGGGAGAAAAGTCTTCCTTTTACCGTTGGTTCACCCACGCTGATCCGAAGCCAGGAGCCAGGTGCTTCTCCTGGTCTCCCTTGCGGGTGCAGGGCCCAAGCACCTGGGCCATCCTCCACTGCACTCCTGGGCCACAGCAGAGAGCTGGACAGGAAGAGGGGCAACTGGGACAGAATCCGGTGCCCCGACTGGGACTAGAACCTGATGTGCCAGTGCCGCAGGCGGAGAATTAGCCTAGTGAGCTGCGGCGCCGCCCCAGAGGGTCATTTTTAATCATTGAGCCCCAGCTCAAACCTCTCATCAAACATGGAAAGTTCTGTAAAATTTTTCATGAGAAATAACTCTGTATACATCTTCTAGTCCTGATTTGGCCCCTTCTGACTTATTTTTGCTTCCCAGTCTTGCAAAACAAAAATCTTTAAAGGGCACCCACTTTTCTTTAGTTAATGGTAGAAAAAAGATTGTGTTTATATAGTTACACTTCCAGGACCTTTATTTATTTATTTATTTATTTTTTATGATTTGACAGATAGAGTTAGACAGTGAGAGGGAGAGACAGAGAGAAAGGTCTTCCTTCCTTTGGTTCACCCCCCAAATGGCCGCTATGGCCAGAACTATGCCAATCTGAAGCCAGGAGAGCCAGGTGCTTCCTCCTGGTCTCCCACACAGGTGCAGGGGCCCAAGCACTTGGGCCATCCTCCACTGCCCTCCCAGGCCACAGCAGAGAGCTGGAGTGGAAGAGGAGCAACCGGGACTAGAACCTGGCGCCCATATGGGATGCTGGCGCTGCAGGCGGAGGATTAACCAAGTGAGCCACAGTGCCGGCCCCAGGACCATTATTTTTTAGAGATATTCTAAAACACCGACATCATTGCTTACAAAAGTGTCGTGAACCTGGTGATTTTTATGTTGACAGAATTTATACTTAAAATGTTTTATTCCAGAGAGAGAAATACTGAGAATCGGGGGGCTTCCAGTTGTAGGTTCACTCCCCAAAGTGCCCACAATGGTCAGGGTTGGGCCAGGGCTGGGGCCTGAAGCTGAGAACTCAATCCAGGCCTCCCAATGAGTTTCAGGAACTCAACCACTTAAACCATCACTGCGAACTAGCAGGTTCTACATTAACAGGAGCTGGAACTGGGAATGGAGCCAGGAATTGAACCCGCTACTCTGATATGGGATATAGGCATCTTAACTGCTGGTCTAAATGTCCACTCCAAAGTGTTTTTGGTTTTTATCTTTTAATTCCAGGTCCCATGAAGTTTTTAAAGTTTCCTTGTATGCAAATATTTCAAAATAAAAAAAAATCCATAATCTAAAATATTTCTTCCTGGTCCCAAGTATTTTGGATAAGAGACACTCAACTGATACCTCAGTCAGAGGATGAGCTAAAGTTCAAATAGAAGTGTGAAATGAATCTTAGATTGTTTTGTAATCCAACTAATGAAAAGAGGTGAGATATACCAACAATGAGAAAACATTAAGTCCCATGTTGTTTTGACAGGAGATATTAACATTGCTGATAAAAACATACAAGTAGGCCAGTGACACGGCTCACTAGGCTAATCCTCTGCCTGAGGCACCAGCACCCTGGGTTCTAGTCCTGGTTGGTGTTGGTGCGCTGGATTCTGACCTAGTTGCTCCTCTTCCAGACCAGCTCTCTGCTGTGGCCTGGGAGTGCAGTGGAGGATGTCCCAAGTCCTTGGGCCCTGCACCCATGTGGGAGACCCTGAGGGAAGCACCTTGCTCCTGGCCTCAGATGGGCACAGCAAGCCATCTGTATTGGCCACTTGAGGGGTGAACCAATGGAAGGAAGACCTTTCTCTCTCTCTCTCTCTCTCTCTCTCTCACTGTCTAACAGCCTGTCAAAAAAAAAATACAACTTGTAATATGTCAATTTAATGAGGATGAAGATGAAAAACTGCACACTGAATAGCATCAATTCAGGAGCATATAAGATTGGTTATGGTGATAGAAAATACAATAATGCCTTGAAGTCTTCCAGCACAAAATGAAGAATCAGTAGAGGTTTTCCTATACTTGACAATGCTATTAAAAATGACCACTTTGGCCGCCGCCACGGCTCAATAGGCTAATCCTCCGCCTGCAGCGCTGGCACACGAGGTTCTAGTCCCAGTTTGGGCGCCGGATTCTGTCCCGGTTGCCCCTCTTCCAGTCCAGCTCTCTGCTGTGGCCTGGGAGTGCAGTGGAGGATGTCCCAAGTCCTTGGGCCCTGCACCCGCAAGGGAGACCAGGAGAAACACCTGGCTCCTGGCTTCGGATCAGCGCGGTGTGCTGGCTGCAGCGGCCATTGGAGGGTGAACCAATGGTAAAAGGAAGACCTTTCTCTCTGTCTCTCTCACTGTCCACTCTGCCTGTCAAAAAATTTTAAAAAAATGCCCACGTTACCAGTAACAAGACATAAGGCAGGAGGAAAGCATTTTAAACATAGACAGGAGAATTTTTTTTGTGGAAAGATATTGGAAGAAAGACGAAATTGAAATTGTACTTTCTGAATAGAATTGATATGATTACCATCTTGTCATATGGAGAGGTGATTGAGGAATTTGTACCAAAAGTGTAGGAAAATACTATTAAAGTGGTGGGTGAGGTTTAACAAAACATGCATTGTATATATGTATGTGTCCCTAAGTATATATGGTAATCTTAGAGACAAGCAACACTATTTGTATGTTCAGGTAATTATTCGAAATTGTTTTAACAAAATTCCTAAGTAGTAGACTTCTGTCTATTGAACTTACAAAAATCAGGCTATCATGTAAAGATTCTTCTGTCTTGTAGTTGTTAAATTTGGAGGAGGTTGTGGACTCAGTGAAGTCATCTCTGGTGGGTTCTAGTTTACTTATTTTACTTGACATTTAGTGAAAGAAAAAAAGATTTTTATTCTTAAATCTTCTTCTAAATGACTAAAATGAAGCCAAATCAAGTTTAGACGAACTGTTAAACAACTAAATCAAGGTTGTAGATAGCTTTATATTTTGTGCCAAATTTTATGAGTTGGTAGTAGCTGTCTGGAATAGAGAGATTTTAAATTTTATTTTATTTATTTTATTGGAAGGAATTTGAGGCCGTGTCTTGCTTGAGGGGACAAAGTACATTGGAAGATTACTCAGGAGTATTTTCTCTCACTGGCCCTGTAAAATTAGTTAGCAAATATCTATAAATCTTTCTCTCAGAGCTAAGGAAGACCAAATTGATCTACTGGTATATCTCTACCTCATATACTGTTATTAAAGGAAAAACAATGAAAACAATGGTCTTTCTGAATCCAAAGGAATATTGGGACAATGGACTTATTAATAAAATGCATTTTTATGGATGCAGAGCCAAATTTTCTATTCATTAATGATAATTCTGCAATGAAAGAGCAATTAAAATAAGTCTTTGTGTAGGCTTTGATAAACCATTTTATCCTGATATGAATTCTATAAACAATTCAAATGCTAAAGTAATAACTTAATTACCAGGTTATTTTGTTACCCATGTAGCTTCCCTGTGAGCTTTCTCTGTTTCACAGCTCTGAATGTGTTCACTTGCTAGGAACAGAAAATCTGTTTTTGGTGAACTGAATAGACAAGTTCAGTTCATTCGCTCCGTGAGAAGTTGGTCGGTTGGGGAAACTGGAGCTGGTTCAGCAGTTTTAACAGGACTGTCGAGAGCCCAGATCTTACAGTCATTCTGCTCCATCGTCCTGTGCAGGTTGGCTTTTACCCACATCAGTCTGTGTCCTCAAGTGACTGTGACAACCTGACACCACATATGTACATTCCAAATGATCAAAAGCAAGAAGGCCTTCTCCTAGGATGGTTAGTCTTTTTATTTGGAATGGGATGCCTCTTCCCAGCAAACTTTCCTTCACATCTCTGTAGCCAGAAACAGGTCAATTGTCCACTCCTTGGCACGTTGTTTGCAGATAGGAATTACCATGGCTGGTTTAATTTCCTAGGGCTGGAGGAGGCTTCCTCCCTCAAGCCAGAGATCTTTGCCCACTGTCTCAATGCAAAACTGGCATAGTGGCTGTGAGCAGTAGACATGACATCCCCAAAACAAAAAGGTTTTAGAGGACACAGAGCAATACCATTTGAATTGGAGCATACTTTTCTTGCCAAAATACCTTGTGATAAATATTGGCCAGCTTCTTGGAGTTTGAAATATAGACACATTTCTTGCAAACAAAAACAAATAAGTGAGAGCGTAGCCACTTATTGAACTATTGGTATAGAAGACAAATCATCAAATGATTAGCCTCCATAGTGCAAGAAATCCTGAGCAAGTCTAAACAAAGCTAATCATAGCTAAATTGGTCATGTTCCATATAAAAAAATCTTGGATAAACTCTGGACAATTATTATTATTTTAACTTGTGAGTGAGAGAGTGGGAGAGAGAGAGAGAGAGAGAGAGAGAGTGAGAGAGAGAAAGAGAGACACAGAGAGAGTTCCTGTCTACTGGCTGATTCTCCAAAGGCCCTCAGCAGCTAAGGCTTGGTCAGTATAGAACCAGGAGCTTGAGAAGTCAATCTAGATCTCCCACATTGGTGGTAGGAACTCAGTCACTTAAGCTGTGACTGCTGCCTCCCAGGAGCTGCACTGGCTTCAAGCTTGGGTTAGAAGATCGAGCTGGGAACTAAGTCCAGGAATCCAGTGTAGAATGCTGGCACCCCAGCCACTACACTAAGTGCCCACTCCTATGTTATTTTTGATACATTGCGTTTTTCTCATAGTCCAAGCTGCTATTTTAAATCTAAGGCTATATTTCACTGCAGTGCTTAACACAAATGGGTACTGGCAGTATTGGGCTTCTGGGAGAATGCTCCAGGATGTTGCTTCATTGCTTTCTTAGAGTCTGAAACACTAGATGTTAAGTCTGACCTTGTGAATCATCTGTGATTTTACTCCAATGGCAAACTAATGAGTTATCCCATCACTGTTTTGTGTACATATACTGACTGAAGACCTGGACTCCTGGTCAGTCTGAGATGAGGACAGTTTAGGAGAATCAGCAGCCAGAGCAGCATCTTCTGTCCATTCCCCGTGACTTAAGTCAGATCACAAGGTGTGCCTACTGTTACATGTTCATGTGCATGGCCAGTGCTCCACAGGAAAAGGAAGCCTGAGTTGAAGAGACACTAAGCTGTTATGGAGCTGTTGACATACCTGTCTGTCTTCCCTTTCAGAGGGGGAGGTTCTTGACTGCTGTGAGATCAGAGCAAATCTCCCCAGGCAGGACAGGCGAGCACTCCAGCTTTATCATTCTGGGATATCTCAGATCTCTCCAGAAGGGTCCACTATCTCTAACTTTTAAGGTTATTTGTTACACAAACATATTATTTGTGTAGAAGCCATGAACCATGAAAGAACATAAGAGATAGAGGATTGTCTAGGAACATTGGGTTGACACTCTGGAATTGCAGGCTTTATTGAAGTCAGTAATTTTCACAAGCTAATGACATTTAATATTTATAGCAAATAACAAAAATGGTAAATGATTTGTAATATATATTATAAGAGACATCAACTATTCCATCAATTTTTTTTTCTTAAATAAATGCATATCCTCATTTCAAGTCAAGACTACTAGGGTAATCACAAAGAGAATGAGAAAAGAAGGCATATTATGTATTCAGAATTATCTTCCACAATGGATTTATTGACTTTTTACCATAAAAACAGCACTTGAAGAGTTAGACAACTTGGCTTGATCACTTTGCATTCCTGTAACAAACTTGTGTTATAACACTATGGGTGGTTTTAAAAGCAGACGTATATTTCTCACAGTTCTGTAAGCTGGAAACTCCAGAATCAAGGACACAGGAGCATCTGGTGAGGATCCTCTCGCTGTTTACACATGGCTGTCTTTTCATCAGATCTTCACGTGGTGGGAGGAGAGAGCTCAGGACTCTCCCCCATAATCCCTTTATGGGGCTGCTGCCCTATGACCTCATTGCACCTAATTACTCCTCAAAATCTCACCTCCAAACATCATGACATCATGGAGTGGGGCTTTAACAAATGAATTTTGGGTGAACAAATTGAGTCTATAGCCCTGCTCTTTGAAAAATGACCATACTTTTTTGGTAAAATATTTTCACCCCAAACATTGAATAAATATAATATAAAAAGTAGTATTTAAATATTAAAGTTCCTGGCAAAGAAAGTCTCACCAGGTTTCTTGATTCACCAAGAAAGCATTAAATGGACCCATTTGAATTATGTGCCGCCTTCAGAGGTACCCCAAACATTTTGATTTGGTTTTATGTGCTAATCGATAGAATGAAGAGGTAGTATCTTCAGCATCTCTTCCAGCAACTGCCCACAAATGCTATTACCCTGTTTCACAGCTCTCTGTGTTTAGCTCACATTTGATGGTCAGGGTGATTATTTTTAAGTGAATTTGAGTTTCAATATAATGAGCCACCAAGAAGCTTAAAAAATTAATGAAAAATGTGTTGCACTGGCCCGCCCCGCCAGCCAGCGCCCGGCGGCCTCGGAAGCGGGTCCCCACCGGCCCGGCCCGCCCCGCCAGCCAGCGCCCTGCGGCCTCGGAAGCGGGTCCCCACCGGCCCGGCCCGCCCCGCCAGCCAGCGCCTGGCGGCCTCGGAAGCGGGTCCCCCCCGGCCCGGCCCGCCAGCCAGCCAGCGCCCGGCGGCCTCGGAAGCGGGTCCCCACTGGCCTGGCCCGCCCCGCCAGCCAGCGCCCGGCGGCCTCGGAAGCGGGTCCCCACCGGCCCGCCCCGCCAGCCAGCGCCCGGCGCCCGCGGGCCTCCGCACAGCCCACCCGCCTCTAAAGCAGTGAAGCTGCACAAATCTGAGGGGGTGCTGCAGCCAGCAGCTCCGTTACATCGACAACCCGGGGAGACAGAGTGGAGAAATGCCAAACAAAAGCAGACACCGACCTAACAAGAGCAAGGAAGACACTATGATGACCCCAAATGAAAAAGACACCCCAATTCAAGATTATGAAGATGAGGAGATAGAAGAGATGCAAGAAGCAGACCTCAAAAAATTGATACGAACATTAAGAAGCTCACAAAAACAAATACTTGAACTACAGAAATCTTTAATGGATAAGATAGAAAACCTCTCTCGCGAAAATGAATTATTAAGGAAGAATCAGAATGAAACGAAGCAACTAGTAGAACAAGAAGCTACGATAGTGACAAAAAATCTTAATGAAGTGAAGAATTCAATTGATTACATGACAAGCACACTAGAGAGCCTTAAAACCAGGATGGGTGAAGCAGAAGAGAGGATATCGGACTTAGAAGACAGAGAACAGGAAAGGAAACAGTCAAACCAAAGACAAGAAGAGGAAATTAGAAATCTAAAAAATATTGTCGGGAATTTACAGGATACTATTAGAAAACCTAACATTCGGATTCTAGGAGTTCCTGAAGGCATGGAGAGAGAGAAAGGGCTAGAAGGCCTTTTCGGTGAGATACTAGCAGAAAATTTCCCAGGTTTGGAGAAGAACAGAGAAATCCTAGTACAGGAAGCTCATAGAACCCCTAACAAACATGACCAAAAGAGATCCTCACCACGACACATTGTAATTAAACTCACCACAGTGAAGCAGAAAGAAAAGATCCTAAAATGCGCAAGAGAGAAACGCCAGATTACCCTCAAAGGATCTCCAATCAGACTCACAGCAGATTTCTCATCTGAAACCCTAAAAGCCAGGAGGGAATGGCGAGATATAGCCCAGGTACTAAGAGAGAAAAACTGCCAGCCCAGAATATTATACCCTGCGAAGCTCTCATTTGTGATGGAAGGGGAGATAAAGACATTTCATTGCAAACAGAAACTGAAAGAATTTGTCGCCACTCGCCCAGCCCTGCAAAAGATCCTTAAAGATGTGCTACACGCAGAAACACAGAAACATGGTCATCAACATCAAAGAAGCTAAAGGAAGGAAATCTCACAGCAAAAGATCATAAGAAACTCAAAGCATACATAAGAAAATCATTGGCAAATGGTAGGCAAAGATACTACTTATCGATAGTCACATTGAACGTGAATGGTTTGAACTGTGCTATTAAAAGGCAAAGATTTACTGACTGGATGAGGGAACAAAACCCAGCTATTTGCTGCCTACAAGAAACACATCTTTCCAACAAAGATCCATACAGTCTCAAAGTGAAAGGATGGAAAAACATATACCATGCGAGCAGAAATGAAAAAAGAGCGGGCGTAGCCATCTTAATATCAGATAACATAAATTTTACCACAAAAACTATTAAGAGAGACAAAGAGGGGCACTATATAATGATTAAGGGATCCATTCAACAGGAAGATATAACGATTATCAATGTATATGCACCTAACCACCGGGCACCGGTCTATTTAAAAGACCTGTTAAGGGACTTAAAGGGAGACTTAGACCCCAATACAATAGTACTGGGAGATTTCAACACTCCTCTCTCAGAGATAGACAGATCACCAAGACAGAGGATTAACAAGGAGACAGCAGATTTAAACGACACTATAGCCCAAATGGACCTAACAGATATCTTCAGAACCTTTTATCCCACAGAAAAAGAATTTACATTCTTCTCAGCAGTACATGGAACCTTCTCCAGGATTGACCACATACTAGGCCACAAAGCAAGCCTTAGCAAATTCAAAAGAATAAGAATCATACCATGCAACTTCTCAGACCACGAGGGAGTGAAGTTGGAAATTAGCAACTCAGGAATCTCTAGAGCATATGCAAACACATGGAGAATGAACAACATGCTCCTGAATCAACAATGGGTCATAGAAGAAATCAAAAGAGAAATCAAAAATTTCCTGGAAGTAAATGAAGATAACAGCACATCATACCAAAACCTATGGGATACAGCAAAAGCAGTGTTAAGAGGAAAATTTATATCAATAGGTGCCTACATCAAGAAATTGGAAAGGCACCAAATGGATGAGCTTTCAGTTCATCTCAAGGATCTAGAAAAACAACAGCAAACCAGACCCAAAGCTAGTAGGAGAAGAGAAATAATCAAAATCAGGGAAGAAATTAACAGGATTGAAACCAAAAAAACATTACAAAAAATCAGCCAATCGAGGAGCTGGTTCTTCGAAAAAATAAACAAGATTGACACCCCATTGGCCCAGCTAACAAAAAAAAGAAGAGAAAAGACGCAAATCAGTAAAATCACAGATGAAAAAGGAAACATAACAACAGACATCACAGAAATCAAAAGAATCATCAGAAATTACTACAAGGACTTGTATGCCAGTAAACAGGGAAACCTATCAGAAATGGATACATTCCTGGACACATACAACCTACCTAAACTGAACCAGGAAGACATAGAAAACCTAAACAGACCCATAACTGAGACGGAAATCGAAACAGTAATAAATGCCCTCCCAAGAAAGAAAAGCCCAGGACCAGATGGATTCACTGCTGAATTCTACCAGACATTTAAAGAAGAACTAACTCCAATCCTTCTCAAACTATTCAGAACAATCGAAAAAGAGGGATTCCTCCCAAATTCTTTCTACGAAGCCAGCATCACCTTAATTCCTAAACCGGGAAAAGATCCAGTATTGAAAGAGAATTACAGACCAATATCCCTGATGAACATAGATGCAAAAATCCTCAATAAAATTCTTGCCAATAGAATACAACAACACATCAGAAAGATCATCCACCCAGACCAAGTGGGGTTTATCCCTGGTATGCAGGGATGGTTCAACGTTCGCAAAACAATCAACGTGATACACCACATTAACAGACAGCAGAAGAAAAACCATATGATTATTTCAATAGACGCGGAGAAAGCATTTGACAAAATACAACACCCTTTCATGATAAAAACCCTAAGCAAACTGGGTATAGAAGGCACATTCCTCAATATAATCAAAGCAATTTATGAAAAACCCACGGCCAGTATCCAATTGAACGGGGAAAAGCTGCAAGCAATCCCACTAAGATCTGGCACCAAACAGGGATGCCCACTCTCGCCACTGCTATTCAATATAGTGCTGGAAGTTTTAGCCAGAGCTATTAGGCAAGAAAAAGAAATTAAAGGGATACAAATTGGGAAGGAAGAACTCAAACTATCCCTCTTTGCAGACGATATGATTCTTTATTTAGAAGAACCAAAAAACTCTACTAAGAGACTATTGGAACTCATAGAAGAGTTTGGCAAAGTAGCAGGATACAAAATCAATGCACAAAAATCAACAGCCTTTATATACACAAACAATGCCACGGCTGAGGAAGAACTGCTAAAATCAATCCCATTCACAATAGCCACAAAAACAATCAAATACCTTGGAATAAACTTAACCAAGGATGTTAAAGATCTCTATGATGAAAATTATAAAACCTTAAAGAAAGAAATAGAAGAGGACACCAAAAAATGGAGAAATCTCCCATGCTCATGGATTGGAAGAATCAATATCATCAAAATGTCCATTCTCCCAAAAGCAATTTACAGATTCAATGCAATCCCAATCAAGATACCAAAGGCTTTCTTCTCAGATCTGGAAAAAATGATGCTGAAATTCGTATGGAGGAATAAGAGGCCGCGAATAGCTAAAGCAATCTTGTCCAACAAAAACAAAGCTGGAGGCATCACAATACCAGATTTCAGGACATACTACAGGGCAGTTGTAATCAAAACAGCATGGTACTGGTACAGAAACAGATGGATAGACCAATGGAACAGAATAGAAACACCTGAAATCAATCCAAACATCTACAGCCAACTTATATTTGATCAAGGACCCAAAACTAACCCCTGGAGTAAAGACAGTCTATTTAACAAATGGTGCTGGGAAAACTGGATTTCCACCTGCAGAATCATGAAGCAAGACCCCTACCTTACACCTTGCACAAAAATTCATTCAACATGGATCAAAAACTTAAACCTACGACCCGACACCATCAAATTACTGGAGAGCATAGGAGAAACCCTGCAAGATATAGGTACTGGCAAAGACTTCTTGGAAAAGACCCCAAAAGCACAGGCACTCAAAGCCAAAATTAACTATTGGGATCGCATCAAACTGAGAAGTTTCTGTACTGCAAAAGAAACAGTTAGGAAAGTGAATAGGCAACCTTCAGAATGGGAAAAAATATTTGCAAAATATGCAACAGATAAAGGGCTGATAACGAGAATCTACAATGAAATCAAGAAACGACACAACATTAAAACAAACAACCCACTTAAGAAATGGGCTAAGGACCTCAATAGACATTTTTCCAGAGAGGAAATCCAAATGGCCAACAGACACATGAAAAAATGCTCAAGATCCCTAGCAATCAGGGAAATGCAAATCAAGACCACAATGAGGTTTCACCTCACCCCGGTCAGAATGGCTCACATTCAGAAATCTACCAACAATAGATGCTGGAGAGGATGTGGGGAAAAAGGGACACTAATCCACTGTTGGTGGGAATGCAAACTGGTTAAACCACTATGGAAGTCAGTCTGGAGACTCCTTAGAAACATGAATATAACCCTACCATACAACCCAGCCATCCCACTCCTTGGAATTTACCCAAAGGAAATTAAATTGGAAAACCAAAAAGCCGTCTGCACACTAATGTTTATTGCAGCTCAGTTCACAATAGCTAAGACCTGGAACCAACCCAAATGCCCATCAACAGTAGACTGGATTAGGAAATTATGGGACATGTACTCTACAGAATACTATACAGCAGTCAAAAACAATGAAATCCGATCATTTGCAACAAAATGGAGGGATCTGGAAAACATCATGCTGAGTGAATTAAGCCAGTCCCAAAGAGACAAATATCATTTGTTTTCCATGATTGGTGATGATTAACTGAGCACCAAAGAGGAAACCTGCTGAAACGAAATGAACACTATGAGAAAATAAGTCATGATCAGCTCCTGTCTGAACTGTTGATGTACAATCTAAATCTTTACCCATTTTAGTATCTCCCCTTGTTGTTTGTATTCGTTCTAGTACTATGGGTTGAATCTGGCAACTAACACACAATTAGCCGTAAGTGCTTAAATTTTAAATGAAATGTGATCCCTGTGAAATATAAGAGTGGGAATAAGAGAGGGAGGAGATGTACAACTTGAGACATGCTCAATCGGAACTGCCCCAAATGATAGAGTTAGAAGTGTGCCAGGGGATTCTAATACACTACCATCAAGGTGGCATGTACCAAGGCCATCTCATTAGTCCAGGTGATCAATTTCAGCTCACAATTGATCACACTGATAGATCTAAGAGTAAAAGGGTTCACACAAACAAGACTAGTGTCTGCTAATACTAACTGATAGAATGAAAAAGGGAGAGAACGATCCAACATGGGAAGCAGGATACACAGCAGACTCATAGAATGGCAGATGTCCTAAATAGCACTCTGGCCTCAGAATCAGCCCTTAAGGCATTCGGATCTGGCTCAAGAGCCCATGAGAATATTTAAGGCATGGAAAGCTAAGACACTCTGGAAAAAACAGAAGACCTAAATGAAAGATCTCTGCGGGTGAGATCCCAGTGGAAAGAACGGGGCCATCAGAGAAGGAGGTACCTTTCTCTGAAGGGAGGAGAGAACTTCCACTTTGACTATGGCCTTGTGGGAATAAGATCGAAGTCGGTTAACCCTAAAGGCTTCCATAGCATCGGCAACTCATGACCAGAGCCTAGGGAGATTACTGATGCCATAAACAAGAGTGTCAAATTGTTAAATCAACATCAGGAGTCACTGTGTACTTACGTCTCATGTGGGATCTGTCCTTAATGTGTTATCCAATGTGAAATAATGCTAATACTAGTAATGAAACAGTATTTTAAATTTTGTGTTTCTGTGCGGGAGCAAACTGATGAAATCTTCACGTACTATAATATTAAATCAATCTTCTGTGTATAAAGATAATTGCAAATGATTGAAAACTCTAGGTGTTAAATTGGAAATTGCATAGATAATTAATCAATTCTTTAAAAAAAAAAACATGTGGGATCTCTGTCTTTAATGTACTGTACATTGTAAATCAATACTATAACTAGTACTCCAACAATAATTTCAGTTTGTGCCTCTATGTGAGGGCAAACTGTTGAAATCTTTACAGAATATGTTATAAACTGATCTGCTGTGTATAAAGAGAATTGAAAATGAATCTTGATGTGAACGGAAGGGGAGAGGGAGCGGGAGAGGGGAGGGTGGCGGGAGGGAGGGAAGTTGTGGGGGGGGAGCCATTGGAATCCACAAGCTGTACCTTGGAAATTTATATTCTTTAAATAAAAGCAAAAAAAAAAAAAAAAAAGAAAAATGTGTTGCAAAAAAAATAAGTACAATGTACACTAGTTATATATTTTAAAAATATTATTTAAGATATTTATTAAAACATGCTTATATTTTGTTGACTTTTTAAAAAAAAATTGTGAACTTTGATCACAAACTAAAAATGAAGTTCTTAAGAATCTCAACATGACCAGATATGAAGCCATTTAAAAACCTTTAAAGGTTTGTTGGAAAAAACCAAGCTGAAACACACACACACACACACACACACACACACATACTTTGTCATTACCTAAAAGAGATGACTGTAGGAAAAAAAATAATAAAAACCCCAAGCTGAATGGATAACGTAGAGAGTTCTAGTAATCTGGTTGAGCAAGCATCCAAGATCCTCAGCATCCAAATTTCTGCTCGTTCTTGTCGCTGGAATTTCATGTTGATTTCTTATTGGAGGACCAACAGGGACGATGGTGAAGATGGTGGCCAGCGTCACTCAGCCTTCAGTGGGGACAAATTCTCACTGGTGGTGGCTGCTGAGGGAGCCTCTGCGTCTGTAACTGAGCTGCAGCAGGACTCTACTGGTGTTGGCAGCTGCCCTCGGGGCTCCCTGATATCCCTTGTCCTGTCCTCTCCGGACTGCCTAGGTGAGGAGGGTCCCTGTGCAGTGAGGGGCTACAACGCCCCTTTCTCACTTCGCTCCTCTGCGCCCTGGCTTCTCTGCTTCCTCCTGCCCAGGAGGGTTGAACCACGACCCACGCTCGGAGAGTCCCAGCAGGTGTTTGGGTGGGAACCTTGGCGTACCGGTGGCTGGTGTTGTTGAGGCAGGCCTTGAGCGTGCGCTGCAATCCCTCCTTACCTTCCTAGCGCTGTCTGGGTTATTCCCTGCCCTGTGCCAAAGTGCCCATGCAGGTAGCTGAAGGCGGAGGGTGCAGCCATGCCTGCCTCACTGCTGACTGATGGTCCTCAGGTTCCTGGGACTCCTGGGGGCCTGTAATCAGTGTAACCTCTGTACGCCTTTCACCTGCCCAGACAGCAGACTCCACAGCCTTCATCCCCTGCACTGCCATGGCCTCTCCCCAGTCCTTCCTCAGGGCAGTGTGGCACACCAAGTCTTCTTGTGTTTCCAATGACGGCACCATAACACTTTCTTCCATGAACCACTTTACTGTTCCCCAAGCCCCTGTTGCTGTGAGAACCTCATTGTCCCTGCAGGCTTGTTTGCAGTGCCCTGCTGGTAGTGCAGGGCTGGTGTCCAGTGCCGGGAGAGCGGCTGCAGGTCTGGGCCTGGTGCTCCTGGTGGCAGTGATGGTGACCATGGGAGGCTGTGGAGGCTGCTGAGGACCCTCTGAGGTCTACTCTCTCCACTCCTGCTGTGGGTTGACCTCCATATCGTGTGTGTGTATTTGAAAGTCAGAGTTACAGAGAGAGGGAAGAGACAGAGAGAGCTCTTCCACCCACTGGTCCACTCTCCAGATGACCACAGTGGACAGGAGTGGGCCAGTCCAAAGCCAGGAGCCAGGAGTTTCATCTGAGTCTCCCATATGGGTGCAGGGGCCCAAGCACTTGGACCAGATTCCACTGCTTTTCATGGGCCATTAGCAGGAAGCTGGATCAGAAGTGAAGAAGCTGGGGACATGAACTGGTACCCATATGGGATGTCAGCATGAGACGGCAACTTTACCCACTATGCCACAAAGCCAGCCCTACTTACCATGTTTTACTTACAAGATATTTTCTTGATTTTCTTTCACACATTGACTTGCTTTTGTTATTTAATTTATATATATATGCACATATGTATATATATATATATATTAGATTTTATTTATTTATCTGAGAGGTAGTGTTATAGACAGAGAGAGGGAGAGAGAGAGAAGAAGGTCTTTCATCTGCTGGTTCACTCCCCAAGTGGCTGCAGCAGTTGGAGCTAGACCTGTCCCAAGCCAGGAGCTTCTTCCTGGTCTCTAATGCACGTGCAGGGGCCCAAGCACTTGAGCCATCTTCTGCTCTCCCAGGCCATAGCAGAGAGCTGGATCAGAAGAGGAAAACCAGGATATGAACTAGATTCATATGGGACGCAGGCTAGAACCATAGGTGGAGGCTTAGCCTACTGTGCCACAGTGCTGGCCCCTAATTTATGTATTTTACTATCTGTGAAATTTGCTTGGAGACTGCTTTGTATTGGAATCCATTGTATTTTGTTTCCTATTAACATTTTATAACTTCTCAGTGAATGGCAAGTTTGTCAGAGATGAACTAAATAAATTAAGCTGAAAATAGGTTTATCAGCTTGTGAAGCTGTGCTTCTGTGAAGTCTACCCAAGCCCCTCCTCTCCCAGCCACATCTGAGGGAAAGACATGGTTCCTAAGCTTAGAATATTATTGGTTATCTAACATTTCTCCAAGACAAAAATTCACTGAAGTTGATGCAAATGTCACTTTATCATTGGGCATCATTCTGATTGTGACATCAATAATAGAAAACTGATATAATTGAATTACAATGAGGATGAAAGTTTATTATAGGAAAGACTTTTCTGTTTTGTTTTAATATTTATTTATTTATTTGAAAATCATGGTGGTAGAGAGAAAGATATCTCTCCTCTGCTGGTTCACTCTCCGAATGACCACAAAAGCCAGGAGCCAGAAGTTCCATCCAGGTCTCCCGCATGAGTGACAGGGGCCCCACTACTTGGGCCATCTTCCCAAGTACAGTGATGCATTAGCAGGAAGCTGGATCAGAAGTAGAGCAACTGGTATTTGAAAAGCACTCCTATATAGGATGCTTAGCCCACTGCATCTCAATGCCAGCCCCAAGCTTTTCTGTTTTGCTTAAGGAAAAAAATGTAATCATCCATTCTGGTCGAAAAGGAGACATGGAATGCTTGGGCAGGCTGATAAATAGGACGCCTAAATATCAATCTAATACCTTTTATTTGATTAACATTAATTAGAAGATTCAAGAGAAAAATAAAGGATAAGAAAGGCAATCTGGCCACCCTTGTATCTTCTGTTGGCCCAAGCAATTCAGCTCAGGCCTGAAACTTGCACTCAACTCAGTGAATAAAAACCCACCATTCACCAGGCCCCTCTCCTGGGAAGGCTGTTTGGAGTTCATGCACCAGCGATTGAGTCTGGCACATAAAGATCTTGGCATTCACAAAGCCAATTATCCACATGTTTCTTCCAATTACACTTAATGTTTTCCCGGTAAGGGTTCCTGTAAATGAAATCTTTTTCCATCTTGTTAGGTCTTCAGCATCCTGTGTAGACTGGCTCTCCACACAAGTGCCAAGGAGCGCCAAGGTGACCTGCATTTTGATCTGTCCCTCCAGCCACTCACTCTTTGATCCCTACAAAGCACCTGCCCTGTGCTGCACATGTGGTAGGGACAGATGTGTAGCCAAGGGCCACCTCCACACAGAGCTTAAATGCTGGCCAAGGGGGCAGACAGTGGAGTGGGGAGAGACACAAGCTGTGTTTCGCCCCCGTGATGTTCTGTGAACAAGTGAGCAGGATTTGAGGAGGGCAGGGACAGCTTCTCATAGAGGGCAGGAAACTGCAGCAAGAGCAGGGATAATCCAATCAGGAGGCTGGGGAGGGCAAGGTCGTTTCCCGCAGAGGATGCACCTGTTTAAGAGAACGAGAATGGAGGGAAGGTATCCAGGGAACTGGGGAAACTGTCGTGGGACAGCGATGTGGACAAATGAGAGTGAAGAGCGCGAAAGGTGGGGTCACCAGAAAGGCTCTGGGGCCCCATTGCAAGGTGTGCGGAGGATGTTCCCTGGGAACACCGGCACATTCCAAAGAGTCTGTCTCAGCAGGCTTGCGTTTAGAGAGGGTCCCTCTTGCTGAAAGGTGGAGATGGGGACGTTAAGGGCAATGTTACAGACACGGAAATCTCTGCTGGCTGCCTTAGTTCTCCAGAGGCTGGATCTGAAATGAGGGTTTTTATAGAAAGGATTGAGTAAGGATGTGCTGCTAGAGGAGACCTTAAGGGACTTGGAAGAGGCAGGACAAGGCGAGGGGAGAAAGCCACGCAGGGTTCAGGCTCAGATGTTGTTCCAACGACAGCCTGTGTTTCCTGCACCTGCCAGCTGGTCACTGGCTATGGGTTCTTCCCAGAGGAATGCAGACTCCCAGGTACTCGGAGCATCTCCTTCTGTGAAGGAAGCTACTGGAGGAGACCAAGGGTAGCCATCCAAAGACAGCTCACAAGTGCAAAGTGGAGGACTTGAAGCAGGAGCAGGTGTTGGGCTTGACAGTGAAGGTACTGATTAGGACACCAGGTAAGATGCCGTGTCCCACACTGGAGGATTCCCGCCTCTGCCTTCTGACTCCAGATTCCTGCTAATGCAGACCCCAAGAGGCAGTGGTGATGGCTCGAGCAGTTGGGTCCTGGCTCCCCGGCTTTGACCTCTGCCCAGCCTCAGTCATTGAAGGCATTTTGGGAGTGAACCAGTGGGTGGGCTCGCTCTTCCTCTCTCTCTCACTCTCTCTCTGCTTCTTATAAATTTGAAATTTGAAATTCTCATTTATTTGAAAGTCAGAGTTACACATAGAGAGAAAGAGAGGCAAAGAGAAAAAGAGGTCTTCCATTCGCTGGTTTACCCCCCAATTCGCTGCAACAGCCAGAGCTGCGCCGATCCTAAGCCAGGAGCCTGGAGCCTCTTCTGGGTCCCCCATGTGGGTGCAGGGGCCCAATGACTTGGACCATCTTCCACTGCTTTCCTGGGCCACAGCAGAGAGCTGGATTGAAAGAGGAGCAGCTGGGACTAGAACCAGCACCCATATGGGATGGTGGCGCTTCAGCCAGGGTGTTAACCCGCTGAGCCACAGCACCGGCCCTATCATAAATAAACTTTAGAAAGAAATGAAGCACATGCAAGCCTGGAGAGGAGCACACAAAGTTGATGTCCTGAAGGGTTAATAAGCCAGAAAACAGCAGAGAGGGAGAGTGTGGGAAAGGGGTGTTGGGAGGAAAGAGGGAGAGAGCATTATGGCAGCAGGGATACGATTTGTATGTGTATATATTAAACTTTATTAATAAGTATTACATCCTCTTTTCTAAATGGTAATAAGATTCTAAAACAAGAAACAAAACAGATTCTGTTTAAATCATTGAGAGGGATTTTGCAGTATTCAGAAAGGATCCAGGGTGACTTTCTCTATGGAATTCAAAATACCACTGGTAGCCCTTGCCCATTTTGGAGTGTGTCCTACAGACAGGATAGAAATACTTTCCATTTCAAAGACAGGGAGCAGACTAGCAATGCAAACCGTCACTGAGAGCCAATGGGTGAAAGAGATAAATGCATAAAACGCCGCTTCCCCAGCTACTTCCTATCTGTCTTAATCAGACTGCCGCTTTTCTGATGAGCCTCAAACCGTCAACTCAGTCTGGTTGCCCAGCAGGATTTGAAAGGTATAACCAGACTTCTTTGCTGCCATATTTTTTGGGCTAATCTCTCAGAGTTGATTTAATGAAAAGAAGACAACATATTAATTTTTCTGAAAGCCTGTTTGTTTGGGTGCCCTTGGCAAAGCCAACTAGATGAATCAAGAAATTAGTTTCATTAGACAATATTAAAATTCTGCTATCTCACTGAGACATTTCATCGGCTGTTCAAGTTGATTTCACTAATGGAGAGACTGGCTAGAAAAACATGTAGGAAAACAGAGTGTCCTGATGTAATTCAATAATTTCCCTTGGAGCGCCTTGGAGAAATGCGTTTCTGAAAATGGAATTTTTATTTAACATTTTCAAAAGAGCACTCACATAACTTAGAAAATGGGTCTGTCAATGAATTCTTTGCCTGATGTGTATTTGACAAAAAGAGGCAGCATTGGCATTCTGAAAAAAAGAAAACTCTCATCCGGAGGAACAAGGAATGCTTCTTAAGAAGAGGAGAGTGAGTTCCCGGGCTCCGGGGCAGGAGACATGCACGCAGGGGGAAGTTAATGGGGCCTGATGCGAGCACGTGCAGTGCTGATGAGAACAGGTCTTTCACCCTCCTGTCCACTGACATCAGACGTACTCTTAATTCTCCTTAGCCTTTTGGGGGCCAAAGGCACTAACGAAATCTTTCTGACATTAGTAGGATTTTGACTGTGTTCACCATAAACAAGATAACTGTTGGAGGAGATAGATATATCTACCCTGATTTGGATGTTATGTAACATAAATATGTATTAGAATATCACATGATACTCCATAAAATGCACAATGTTTATATGCTAGAAAAATCTACAGCTTTTTCACGTAAATTTTGTAAGAGTGATCATGGTTATACATAAATTATTAATTTTGCCCTTGTGATTTAAACTTATTGTATAAGTGGATAACATTGGTCTGTATAATTGGCTATAATGTAGCTTTTGTTACACTTTTTTACATTTGATTTTGTGGAGTCAAAATACAACTCTTTCTGAAAACATCAGCTTTCTTTTAAGAGTCTTGTAAATAGGAGGGCGCCCCCTGCTGGCATCTCATTCAATAGGGCTATGACCACTGTGCAAGCTTTCGTTCCACTTTGCAAGACTGGCCTAGGGTTTCCCTGATTAACAATAACTCTCCCTCTGTAGGTAAGAGAAATCCCTAGGACCAAGAACCGTGTCGCCAGCCACCGTTCTGAGCTGGCATCAATTCTGTGGTAGAGTAGGAGGGAGAACAAAGAGAGTAGAGAATTGTTCATGGCAATCTTAGCATAGGCCACAAGTTTTTTTGTTGTTTTTGGTTTTTTCCCTAGCTTTTTTTCTGGATGTCTATAATTTGTTTAGAAAAGATACATAGAATAATAGATTAATTATTTTTGTCCAGTGGGAAGAACTGCACTGTCCAAATCAACTGTCTCAGAATTTGAGCAGTTCAGTAAATTTTGTCTGCCAGACCCCAAATATTCAGTCCTTTAAATATCTAAATAGCTGACTGTTTAGATGACAACCACTGTAAGTTAAGGTATTATTAATGGTTTAAATTTTTAATTTTTAACAATTTACTTATTTTATGCCAGAATTACAGAGCGAGAGAGAGATGGGGAGAGAGAGAGAGAGAGAGAGAGAGAGAGAGACCTTCTTTCCACCATTTCCACCAGTTCACTCCCCAGATGGCTTTCCCAATGCATAATATTATCTATATTTACAAGATACTTCATTATATTTAATTTAAATGTTAGAAGTCTACTGATCTCATTAAACGTTCTATGTTTTCAAGGTTTAGGACCAGAATGCCTATTATTCTCACTCACGCCTACTCCCTAATCCATCTCATTCACACGCAGTAACTAGCTATGTAAATTGTCCACAATTTTTTCTCTAGGCTAAAACTCTCTTTGGAACCTATATTTCCAGGAAGGTTTATTTAGCACTTATCAAACAAATAAGTGAAACAGTCAGTAGCGCATTTCCAAACTCCACTCTTAGGGAAAACAAGAGGAGAAACAACCTTGTTATTGCTTGTTTTCTGAATGTTCCATATATCCACAACTCCAGGACCCTTTAGTTTGAAGTTGTAGACTTTTAAGAAACTATTTGTTTGATAGGCAGAGGGACACAGTTACCAGCCAGTGGTTTACTCCTCAAATGCCCACAGTGTTCAAGGTTCGGCTGGGGCCCAAGCCAGGAGCTAAGGAGTCAGTCCATGTTTCCCATGTGAGTGGCAGAAACTCAGTTACTTCAGCCATTATTGCTGCCTCCCAAGGTCTGCTCAGCAGCAAGCTGGAATTGGAACCTGGAGCTGAGAAATTGACCTGGTGTCTTAACCACTAGGCTAAATGCCTGCCCCTGAAGTTATGTGTTTTTAATTTTTATTTTGAGGTTGGTTATTTCCACAGACTTAAGAATACTTTGTCCAAGACCTGCTTTTAGTCCTTTTACTGTAGATTTTATGTGCTGTATTGTCTGCTACTTCGCCCTTTCAAATCCTGTTGTGGATTTCAATTTGCCTTGATGTCTGCCATGCGTCTTCCCGCACCACTGTCCAAAGACTTCCTGAATGCCTACTCACCCAGGTGAGAATAGAATGTCTATGACATTCTCATGGGGGAACTGACTTACAGTGAGAGGAGTAAAGAAATGAGCTCCCAGGACTCACTGGTTTTATTGTGTACTGTGTTTCTTGTAAAGACAACGTAGCCTAATAGAATAATGGAATTGTTTCTTGCAACAGTAATGGTGCCAGCTGGGAAACTGCATGCTCTACTTGGGTGCTCTCTTGTAAGGTTTGTCTGTGCTCTGAATGAATGACCAGGATAGGATGCACTTTTCTTTCATACCTTACGTTAGGGCTGAAGAACCAAGCGATGGGAGGAAGAACCATGCCCATCGCTACTTTTCCTCGTGAGTAACTTGGGGCAAAATGTGTTTTCTTCTCCTATGATGCCTGGTTTAGTTTTAGCACTGGAGAAATGAATCCTTATACTCAAAGTTGCTTTCTTTGAATTGTCACAGAGATTGCCACCTGGACATCTGGGGCTCCTACTGCCTTTGGGTGAGCAGTAAAGGGTTACCAGCCAGTGGTTTACAGAGGGTTACAGAGGTGGTTTGGTAACTGATACTGGCTCTGGAGAAGTAGAGCTGCTGTTATACAAAGAGGCAGGGGAGAGTGAGTGCGAGACTTGCAGCATTGCTCCCTAGAACCCTCAGAACTAAGCTTCAGGCCATCGTGCCAGTTAGAGTCCCGATCAGCTGCAAATCAATCATTAACAGTTGAGAAAGGCCAGAAGGCAGAAGTGGTAACTGTAAAAATGAGTACTATAACCCTAGTATTTTTACCTATGCATTCTTTTTTTTGCTAGCATGCGTATATGTTTACTTAGGCTAGGTTTTATGTAACTTATGCTCTTTGTAAATGTAATTATCCTTTATTTTTCATTATGCTATGCTAGTCTGTTATAACTTTTTTTTTTGACAGGCAGAGAGAGAGACAGAGAGAAAGGTCTTCCTTTTCCGTTGGTTCACCCCCCAAATGGCTGCTACGGCCAGTGTGCTGCGGCCAGCGCACTGCGCCAATCCGAAGCCAGGAGCCAGGGGCTTCCTCCTGGTCTCCCATGGTCTCCTGCGGGGCATGAGCACAGCCATGGTGTGGCCAGGCCAGGCCCGGGGGTTCCACATGCGCAGCTGCCCCCCCCGCCCCCGCCCGAGCTGTGTGGAATGGAGCTGCGCAGAGCCAAGCCCGCGAACTAACCTGAGCCAGGGCCCGCGGAGCCAGCTGGCAGGTGCCCTGGGGATGGCAGCGCAGGGAGGGACCTTGTGTGCACGCATGTGGCCCCGGCCACTGCCATGGCGGACAGCGACCCTGCAGGGTGTGCGGCGGTGGCGGCTCCGGTCCCCGGACCAGGCAGCGCCAAGGAGGGGCAAAGAAGATGGCGCCCAGAGGAAGTAAGATGGGCAGAATACAAAAGCTTATTGGCTACACAACGTCAGGGGAGGTAACAAAACTAGTAACAAGTGTGTAGACATATGGCTAGTCCTATAGAAATCCCCCCATAAAGTGATCTTTTAAGCGATTGGTTGGTCCTTAGCCCTGCCCCAATGACTCTGCAGCTTTGTGCTATAAAAGGTTCTGTTACGCATGAAATAAACGAGACCCTGCTTCGACTGGGCTCCACACCGTGCCTGATTGTCCCCTGGGGTTTGGGGAAGGCTGAGTGGCAGGTGGCGCACTTTCCCCTCCTCGGTCAAGGCAAGCTGCGGGCAGCCTGCCTAATTCTCTCGCGGTGTTGAGGAACAGTCACTGCAGTCTCCCATGCCGGTGCAGGTTCCAAGCACTTGGGCCATCCTCCACTGCCTTCCCGGACCACAGCAGAGAGCTGGGCTGAAGAGGAGCAACCAGGACAGAATCCGGTGCTCCAACCGGGACTAGAACCAAGTGTGCGGGCGCCGAAGGCAGAGGATTAGCCAAGTGAGCCGTAGCACCAGCCTAATTTGTTATAACTTGCATGTTGGAAATGGCTGTCCAGGTGAATCCAGAGGACATAAGAAGACAGGATGTGACAAAATCAGAATCTACATCACCCGTGTTCCTAACCTAGATTTGGGTGCAGTAAACAATGAAATTTGAAGTTTTCTCCCATTGGCAAGACTGAATTTTTAGGAATACAAGTTGAGTCATCCTTACCCTGCAATATCCTTGGGATTAAAAGTGTTTCCTATTTCATAGTTTTCTTAGATTTTGGAATATTTGCATAAGCTTTACCAGTTGAGTATCCCCAATCCAAAAATGTGGAATCCAAAACGCTCCCAAATCCAAACATTGCTGAGAGTAGTGGTGGTGGTCAAAGCATTTTGGACTTTGAGGCAGTTTGGATTTCAGCTGTGTAGATGACCGTGTATGAGGGTCCATGTGTTAGACGAGGCAGGAACAACTTCAGAATGTCAGTGCTGGGTAGCTCAAGGGGCGGACTGTGGGGAAGAGCACCCAAAGCCCTTCTCCTTATCTGAGAAGTCCCCATCTCAGAGGTGCAGCCTACTCAGCCATTTCTGCTTAGAATGTCAGAAGGCTGCATGACCGATTGTCTGGTATAACGGGCCACCGAGAAGCAGGTAGCTAGCATGGGTTGGCAAATCATACTTACTTGGCCTTGATTCACGTCTTGTGAAAGAAATCCAAAGAAGCAGCAACCAGCAAATGATGCATTTTGCATCCAAGCAGCATCAAGGTTTTCGAAGTCCTCCTGGCTGTGGGTCTTCAGTGGAAGGGACCGTGACGACTGTGACGTCTCTCTGACGGGTCTGTGTCAGGCATGGTGGGCCGGTGGTTCCTGAGCCCAGCTCCTTGGCCTTCAGGAAGATCCTGGCAGGGGTCTAGCACCTTTTTTAGGAAGTTGTTTTCTTGCTAAGACATTTGAGCTACACAGCAGGGAGCCCACGTGAAGGCCCCTCACCGAACCCACAGGCCTGCCGACTGCGGGTTATGTTTCCAGCAGAAACCAGGACCCGGCTCCCTCAGAGCCCCCAGAAACGCCGCGTGGTTGTGAAAGGAAGCGTCTATATACAGATGTTTTTCCTCAGCCATGGAGGAGCAAGATTAGTCCTGTGGTTGCCTGGCCTGCATGATTCGTGGAGACAGCCTCAACAGTCTGAGTCATCGGAAAACCTCAGGTGGGCTGCGGAGGCCCGGAACCATTTGTGGTATTTTCCTCCTGATGTTGCAACAGGAATATGATCTGTAAATCCTGCCTTCTGGCCTCAGAAGGCCAAAAAGACATTAGCATAGCCTTTAAAAAAAAAAAATGAGTGAACCCAAGAGGGACAAGCAGAAGGAAGTGGGAGCCAAAACAAGTGGCTGTTATTTCATTCACAACGGTAAAAATGTTGGGAGGCGGGGCCGAATTTTCATCCTGTAGAAAATCAACAAGGAACTCACAGAAAAGACAAGTTTCCAAATTAGCAAAAAATGGTTGAATCTTTTTTTTTTTTTTTTTTTGGTTTGTTTTTCTGAGCAGCTTGTGAGCTCATTAGCTAATCTCAGGCCTAAAGGGGCAATCTGAATTACCTCGCTGTTTATTGGATAAAAGGAAGCTGGGGCATGATTATCTGCTTTTTCATATGAAAAATACGTGGGTGTTTAGAATTCTCATAACTAGGGAAGAATTATTGAAAATGTAGCCATGGCAAGCAAATCAGATACCGGAGATGAGAAAGGGGGCAGGTTCGTGTGCTTAGAGGGCAAATGGAAACAATTTGAGATTGAATTGGCCCTGAATGGTGCAGAAGCTCAAGTGCTGGAAGGGAAGTTTGTGGCAAGGCTAGAGGAAGAAAAACCCAGTGTTTAAAAACATGGAAGGGAGGGCCGGCGCCGTGGCTCAACAGGCTAATCCTCCGCCTTGCGGCGCCGGCACACCGGGTTCTAGTCCTGGTCGGAGCGCCGGATTCTGTCCCGGCTGCCCCTCTTCCAGGCCAGCCCTCTGCTGTGGCCCGGGAGTGCAGTGGAGGATGGCCCAAGTGCTTGGCCCTGCACCTGCATGGGAGACCAGGAGAAGCACCTGGCTCCTGGCTTTGGATCAGCACAGTGCGCCGGCTGTGGCGGCCATTGGAGGGCGAACCAATGGTAAAAAGGAAGACCTTTCTCTCTCTCTCTCTCTCTCTCTCTCTCACTGTCCACTCTGCCTGTCCAAAAAAAAAAAAAACATGGAAGGGTATGTTGTGAGGCTCTGTGTAAGGCAATTTCACCAAAGGAAGGCAGAACATAATTATATGAAAGACGAAAATAAGGACGTATTACCACGGGGGGACTCGGTGTTTTATGTTCATGCAGAGTAGCGGCTAATAATGGTGCATCAAAAGCGGGTGGTGGTTCAGGATAACTACAGGTGTGGTGTGAGCGGGCAAGGGCTTGAAATGCACGGGGCCTGATTCGAACTCCGGTTCCGTTGGGGTCACCGTTTGCTGGGCCTGACCCCAGACCCCCCAGCCTGGGTGGCTCATACTTTCTCACCGTTCTCTGATGGTTCTCACTTCTCTTCCCAGAAGCCCAGGATGGAGGTGTGGGCAGGGCTGGGTCTTCCACAGGGCCGAGGGCTCTGGCTTGTCCTACGCCTCTCTCGTGCTGCCTTCTGCATCTTGTTCCCTCTGCCCGGGGCCGTGGTCGCGTCCCCACTGCTTCTGAAGACACCAGTCACGGGGACTAGGTCCTTGCTAATGACCTCGCTTTATTTACTTCTTCAAGACAGTATTTCCAAATAGTGCCTTTAAAAAACCACCTGATGCTTTGTCTCATGCTCATGTGACACTCAGAGAACAGATTCATTGTCGTTCATAGGTGCAGTTCTAAGAATGAAGACATTCCCTCCTCCCCTCACAGTGCGCTCTCTCTCTCTCTCTCTCTCTCTCAGGGACAGTTTGAGGTACCAGGGATTATACTTCAGCCTATACATTTTGTGTAACACTTCCTTGCTTTGCTGTCATGGGGAAGTCACTTAATTTCCCTGGGTTATCATCTTTACCTGTAATGCAGGAGTAGAGGTTTGCAGGATTAGAGGGACATCAAGAGCAACTATGGCTGGTTCACAGTGAAAACTAAAAAAAAAAAAGAAAAGACATTACCTGTGACTGTTATGGTCGTAATCAAGTCCAACAAGAGTTATATCTGAAAAGCAAGGAAGAGGGAGTCCGCGCACGCTTCCACGTTCCGTGGGCGGCAGCCCTGAGTTGGGAGGGACCTCGGCACCTCGCGGATCCTGGATGCATTTCAACCCCCTCCTCTTTCCTTGCCCGCCCCCTGATGGGCAGTCTTTCTCAGCCAAGAAAATGCCGTCTGCCCAGGAAAAATAGCCTGGTTCCCTGGCCAGATACTGTTTCGGGTGAAAAAACAAACAGAAAGGAAGTTACAAGGGAGTGTTTGGGTAAACTCCATTTCTTGGATACTTGCATCAAAACACTTTTAACCCAGGGGGCTGAGCTGGCCCGGAGCGAATCGCCGCCAGGAGCAGCCAGCAGAGGGCAGCAAAGTGCCAGGCAGTCGAGGCTTGCTGGGACTGACTGGCAGGAGCCCCATTGGGGCTGGCTTCCCGTCTGGCAGGGCTGCCCCACAGAACCTTCTGCGGGACCTGCGAGAGCTCCTGGGCTTATGTCCAGGTTGCATGAGTAACTACATTGGAGATCAGTTAAATCAGCATGGAGGGAAGGACGCGGTGGATGCGCTGTGGGAGATTTGGGGGCGTAAGAACCAGCACCCAAGAGGCCCAAGGAGGTCGTTTGGGGTTTGGGGAAGGACTGGGGCTGTGAAGAGTGACGGGTAGTCGGGTGTATTACTCAGATCTAGACACCGACCTCGAGCGAGAGGGCTTCAGGATTTGTGAACTGTGACGAGATTGGAAGGGATGTGTAGGTCTTTAAAAGCTGACCTTCAAACACATCAGATCCACGGGTGCTGCTAGTAAATGAGATGTTGTTCAACAGGTCTGATTGACGAGACTTGGCAGATGCAAAGTGGAAGCAGATCCATTCCGTAAGGGTAGGAGTGGAAACAAGTGAACATGACCCACAGAGCAGACAATGGCTGACGATTGACCGGAGCAGAAGTTAGCCACCCACAAGCCCCTTGCAGAAGGCATGGCAGTGCTGCCCATAGCTGAGCCCAGACACACCTTTGTTCCGTGAACTGCTCTGATGAGGATTCAAAGAAATGAGTATGAGCCCCTGAAGTCTAGAAAGCATGAACTGGGAAAGGCTTTTAAAGAGTGGGTCTGTGGAAGGAAAAGTTGCAGACCATAGCATTACATGGTGAGGGAGAGAGGAGAAATCTGGCTGTAGCTTCCTGGGCAGAATCAGGGTGTGGTCGGATGAGTTGATGATGGACAGGAGGGAGGGTGACTTTGACTGCTAAACTGGGGGTGTGTTCACTGTGTCTGCTGTGTAGAAGGTGGTGTGTGGTGCTGTCAACCATTGGGAGAAAGGGAAATGTTGTTCCATGACGGAAACAACCTTGGATGTTTTCAAGCATCGTGGTGGTAGAAAAATAAGATAGTTCACTTAAAGTTCTGAGAGATGAGAGGATACCAACAGCCTGCTTTGATGCACTGATGTTCACAATTGAGTGTGCATCAGGTCTGTTAGAAGCTGGGTGCCCCGAGTTTCTAGGATTTGCTTCTCTTGTGGGTTCTACAGCGATGCCAACGCTGCAGGCTTGGGGGCTATGCTTTGAGAACCTCTGCTTTAAAGGAAAGTGTTGTGCCTCTAGGAAGAAGGAGGGAGGCACAAGGAGAGTGCTTGTGTCTCTGCTTAGCTCAGGTCAGGCATTTCGACTTTGTAGCAATTGCCTGAGTTCCATTAGACATGGATTCCTGGGT
Organism: Sylvilagus floridanus; assembly: GCA_949820135.1. Classification (NCBI taxonomy): domain Eukaryota; kingdom Metazoa; phylum Chordata; class Mammalia; order Lagomorpha; family Leporidae; genus Sylvilagus; species Sylvilagus floridanus. Next base: position 167,738,183 of record OX463244.1, read on the forward strand.
CACACTCCCAGAAAGCCCATTGTGACGGCCTTGCAAGTGGCCTAAGTTTCAGGGTTGGAAAAATCTGCGGGTTAGGTTTGAGGGCTGATGGGTAGCTAGCCCACACCCTGGTTCCTGCTGCTCTTACCCTGTGTCTCAGGATAGACCCGAAGCTACGGAAGCAAGACGATGAACCTGCTCCGGCAACATCTGTTGAAAGCTTTTGCTAGGTCAGTGCCATTTGAAGCGCTGCATGTGAATTATCTCACTTAAACTTTGCAACAAGAGATGCATTATCCATCACCCATAAAGGCACCATGCACAGGGTCTACGACTGTAACACAACGTGAAAACAGTTAAGACTGGATTCCCACACACAAAAGGAAACCTGTGAAACATAAAGTAATGTTAATCCTTTCAACAATAAAATGATAGAGCACCCTTACATGTAAAAATGATTACTCGTGTCTAATAAGACACATTAGTGAACCAACAGAAAAAGGAAGACCTCTCTCTCTGTCTCTCTCTCTCTCTCTCACTGTCCACTCTGCCTGTCAAAAAACTTATTTATTGAAAGGCAGAGTTACAGAGGGGCAGAGAGACAGAGACAGACAGAGACAGAGACAGAGACAGAGACAGAGACAGAGGGAGAGGGAGAGGGAGAGGGATCTTCCATCCGCTGGTTTACTCCCAAGTAACGGCCAGAGCTGTGCTGATCTGAAGCCAGGAGCCAGGAGCTTCTTCCAGGTCTCCCACATGAATGCAGGGGCCCAAGGACTTGGGTCATCTTCTGTTGCTTTCCCAGGCCATAGCAGAGAGCTGGACTGGATCGGAAGTGGAGCATCCAGGATTTGAACCAGCGCCCCTATGGGATGCCAGCACTGTAGGCGGCGGCTTTACCCGCTACACCACAGCACCAGCCCCATGTTAGTGTTTCTAAAATGTTTACTATTTTGTGAGGTAGGACTCCTGAAGTACCCTTTGCCAATGAATGTCTTAGACTAGCTCTGTTCACAGCAAGTTTATGTGAGAACAATTACTGGTAGCCTCATTTTATAGGGAAACAGGTTTTAAGTAATTTATTGTCACCCACCCAGCTAAGTAAGGAATAAAGAAAGAATTCAAACTCGGAAATAGTGATTTTGTAGTGTTGTGGCACAGTGTAACACACTAGCTCTTTTTACACAAACATGGACACACACACACACACACACACACACAGGTCTTTTGAAAAGAATTACCCGGGGAAGTTGTAAAGGAATTGCAATTTGAACTTCTGTTAAAGGCTTCTGCAGAAGCTGCAGGTCACTAAGCTATTGGGCCTGGAGTGCTACAGGGCAGGACCACTGATGGCAGCTGCTCAGGATGTTAAAGGGAGCCCTGTGCACACAGAGCTGACAGCCGGGACCTCTGGAGTCAGGCGGCGTCATAGACTTGCATTAGGACCAGTAATTCACATACCTGCACAACAGAAAAGATGTTGTTTATTGTCCAGAGAGAAGTTTAGAAAAGTATTCAGGGGTTGGCACTGTGGCGCAGTGGGTTAACACCCTGGGCTGAAGAGCTGGCATCCCATATGGGCACCAGTTCAAGACCCGGCTGCTCCACTTCTGATCCAGCTCTCTGCTGTGGCCTGGGAAAGCAATAGAAGATGGCTCAAGTCCTTGGGCCCCTGCACCCACGTGGGAGACCCAGAAGAAGCTCCTAGCTCCTGGCTCCTGGCTGCAGATCAGAGCAGCTCCAGCTGTTGTGGCCAACAGGGGAGTGAACCAGTGCATGGAAGACCTCTCTCTCTCTCTCTCTCTCTCTCTCTCTCTCTATCTCTGTCTTTCCTCTCTCTGTGTAATTCTGACATGCAAATAAATAAATAAATCTTTTAAAAAAGAAAAGTATTCAGAGGATGCCCTTAGCTCTCCATAAACTGATAAACCCCTGAGTATTTTACAGCCTGTCCACTTAGAGGTAGCCCCAAGCGCTAGGCTCCTGTGACTTGCTCCAATTCCTACTGCCAGGGCCTCCAGAGACTAGCACCCATGATGTCCACTGGCATCTTCTGTGGCCAGATTTCGGTTACCGGGGATGTCAAGATATCACTACAGAGGTTTTTGCAATCTGTCCTGAACTAATTCTGGTCAGAGCTGCCTATGTCCTCACAGCAGGTGGAGAGGAGGCAGTTAAGCTCATGGCTTAGCTGACCAACGTTCATTTAAGCCATCATCACCTCTGGCATGCAAACGATCGCCAGTGCTTGGTTAGAATTCCTTCTCCTCTCCTGCCATCTGGTGGAGCTTCTGAGCTACACTTGAATTCCACGGTCCCGGATTCCAAGAGTCATTTCTACAAAATTTGCTTTGTTTTCCAGGTCATTACTACTCAGATAATGAAATCTCAGTCTTAAGGAAATTTGGTGTTTTTCATTTGATATCCAGGACAAAACAATGGCTTACGTTTCTCTGTACACAGCAGAACATTTGCTTTCTGCTATTTTGCTTCTAAAATTTGAGTCAATCATGTTGTCGAATCATATGAACAGGAATATATAAAAATCCACATTTTATAGAGAATGGAGACATCAGGGCATGCAGCTCTACTGCCCTGGCTATTTATCTCAGCATATGAGTCTTTACTTCCTTTGGTGTATCCAGCAATGGCAGAGAAAAATGCTGTTTAAAACATCTTCTGAACTCACCACTTGTCTGCAGCGCTTCTTGCTGTCCTCTGCTGTCTCAGGTGGCCGCCAGCAGTGCAATTGGAGGTAACAACAATGAGGCTGCTAGCACTGGCTGCAATTGTTTTCTGTTAGGGAGGGGATTGGGCAGAGCAGTGAATATGCGACTTGAGATGCCCACATCCCACTCGGGAGTGCCTGGTTTGAGTCCTGGCTCCTGCACTTTCAAACCCAGCCTCCTGCTAATGAATACTCTGGAGGCAGCAGGTGATGGCTCTGGGGGCTGAGTCCCTGCCACGCACAAGAGGGACCCAGATGGAGTTCCTGGCCCCTGGTATTGGCCTGGCTCAGCCCTGGCTATTGCAGGCAGTTGAGGGAGTGGACCTACTCACTCTCTGCCTGTCAAATAAGTAAAAATAAATGATAATAAGTATTTGTTAGATACGTGTGTAGAACGATCCTCAACTCTTCTGCCCTCCTGCTGGTCATGGAGGCTTTATATAAAATCCCAACTCAGCAGCTTCTTTGAGAATTACGCCAGTCTGGCAACATTGGCCCACTCTGTCAGTGCCATCTTCTCTGAACAAGGTTTGCCTGCTTGGTCAACGCCTTCGTGATCCTGGACAGGGTCATCTCCCTTTCTTCCTAAACTCCAGTCTGGCAAACGTTTTCCCTTGGAGCTCTGGCCAACCTTACCATGCAGTGGAGAGAACCCCCACTATATAAACATCAAATCAGAGTTCTCAATAATGGCTCAAAGGCTGAAAGACACCCTTAGCTATCATAGCCACATCTTCAACTCAAGCTAGCAATCGGAGAAATGAACAGAAAAATGAAGCACACATGCTGGATGAGTGAACAGCGTACTTCAGTTTACCAGTGTTAACGTGTAATTAGTGTTTATTTTCAACCACACAGAGGCAACTGGTACACAAAAGATGACTGAAGGTGGTTTGTTGTTTAAAGAATACAATGAACATTATTTTCAAATTCTTAATTGCAAAGACATTTTAAAATATTGATATTAAATATTAACCAAAAATTAGTATAATTGCTTGCAAATTATTAGTCTGCTGAAAGGAAGTGCCCATAATTTGTTGATTACAGACACAATGAACACGAAATGCTTGCAGGTCATTGTTTTACCAGACACACACCATTTGAACCCTCTCTGAATTTTTGGCTTGCAGTTCTTATCTGCTCGATGCTTGTAGAAAGGATGAAAAAAACATGAAGTCTCCCAGAGTGTTTCATGAAATTTGATTAATGATTTGGTACCAGTGTGCTCCTTGTTCTAACGTACAATACGTCTTATTCCTAAGCTTTCAGCTTCTTAAGCTGAAGATGTTTCCTCAGGTTCACAATCAGGCTACTGCTTTTCTCCTTCTCCTTACAATGTAATTTTAGATCTAGAAAACACTAGAAAATTGTCTGCCTGATGGTGGGAAGCTAAGGGACAGAGAAGGGTCTTCATTTGCCCAAAATGTGCCCAGAGCTGGAAATAGAGATGAGATGAAGTTTCAGATTCCTGGCCTGTGTGCTCACTGCACTGCCCTGCACAATAGCGAAGAAATCCCAGCCAGAATGAACAGCATGTAAAGTTCTGTCCTTTACATGAAAATGAACTGAATCCTTTAAAATAGTACTTCTACTTGGTGTTTGAAAGGTGGTATATAGAGAGCCTCTCAAAAACAGGAAATCTCATCATTTGAGACAAGGATAAACCAAGAGGATATCGGGTTGAGGGAAATAAATGAGTCACAGAGAGACAAACTCCATGTGTTCTCACTATGTGCAGGCTTATATAAAGTCTAGCACACAGAAGTAGCGGGATGGTTATCAGAGGCTGGGGGAGGGAGGGGAGTGTGGAAAGGTTAGAGATGGGCCATCAGGTGCAAGGTGTCAGGCAGACAGGAGGAGTAGGTTCTGTGGCTCTCGGCCCAGTAGGGTGACTATAGATAACAATGTACAGAATACTTCAAGTAACTAGAAATTGAGATTTTAGTGTTCTTATCACGAAGAAATGATAAATATTGGCATGTAGAAAAATATTTATTCCTTGGATTTGATCATTCCATAATGCATATGTATCAAAATATTATTTTATACTTTATAAGTATATATATGTAAATAAAATTATTTGGTGAATATAAAATAAAAAATGGTCAATTTTCTCATGAAATCTTCTTGGGTAGGCAAGAATATAATAGCCTTGGCAGGCTAGGAAGGTGGCAGAACACTCCTCAATGTGGATTTTCCTCTAAGAGGTTGTCTTACTCCATTCTGGCTATTGTAACAAAACACCAGACAAAGTGACTTATAAGCATACTGTTACTGCTCACAGTTCTGGGGGTTGATAAATGTAAGACTGAGGGATTGGTAGATTTGGTGATGGCAAGGGTCTACTTTTTTGGATCCTAGAATGTCGTCTTTTTTGTTGGCAGAAGGGGCAATGTGGCTCTCTCCAGCCTGTTGGATGAAGGCCCTGAACCCATCCATGAGGGCTCCATCCTCATGACCTAATCACCTCCCAAAATCTCTACCTCATAACATCATTATTTGGGGGATTACGATCTCAGCACCTGAGTTTTTAGGATGTAACGGTCTGTTTTATAGCTATAACAAAATGGTAAATAATTGAGAAACAAAAAAGGTTTATTTGGCTCCTGGTTCTGGAGGTTCAAGACCATGGTGGTGGCTTCTGTCCTGCTCTGTTGTGTGCTCTGTGGTGGGAGCATGTGTGGGAGAGATTGCCTGATGAGACAGGGAGCCAGAGGTGAGGGGGCAGTTTTGCCCCTTTTACAACAATTCACTCCAGGAGATCAGCATTAATCCCTTCCAGGAGCAGAGTTCCCTATGACCTCATTCTCTCACACTGAACCTGTTTCTTGGAGGTTCCACCACCTTCCACCATTGCCACACTGGGGACCGAGCCTGCAGCAGATAAACCCTTGGGGGATGCACTGAAGCCACATCCAAACCATGTGGTACACACACCTTTGATACTTCTGTCTACACACTGCAAGACCCAGAAAGCCCCAGACACTCACCCAATTGCCAAGATGCTGCAGTGTCCCGACACGGGTTGGGTGGAACATTCTACAGGAGCCACAGGGCAGTGGGGCCAAACAGATCTCAGAGCCTCACAGTGGCAGCAGCTATGAGGATAATGGATGATTTTGTGTGGTTTTAACTCTGGTTTTTGAAAATTGCCTTTTTTTCACCTTTTGTCCAGAACAATTTCAAGTGAGGACATGCCTAGTTTCTGGCAGTGAGTGAGGTCAAGGTTGGAGGCGGTGGACACTGTGGCTCATTCTTCTCCCAAAGCGTGTTACGGAGCTGGTTTCCCCGAGACCCTTAGACACCACATGCAGAAACTGTGTTTATAAAAATGGAACTGCAGAGCACTTGCCTACTTCCGGATCAGCTTGTTGTTTCCCAGCAGCTCTCTTTGGCTTTGAGATGGGAATTCAATGCACTCCAAAGTATAAAGTCATCCTTTAGAGAATGCACACAGCTCAGTCAAATACATTTGCTCGTAAAAACTCTAGCTCTTCCATAAGCACTGAACCACAGATAGGTGTATTCTCAGTGCCTGTCATTGAAAAGGCTCTTTGAACACCCCCTGAAGCTACTCAAGTTTGGGACCATGTACAATTTAGCTTTTGTTCAGCAGTTTTATTTTAATCTGAATGTGCAAAGACTTTCAACAACTGTTCTTTATGGGCCTGCATGCCACATAATGTTGACAAACCAGCACTACATTGACTCATAAAAGCCTTTCTAGTCAAACAAGTAGGCATGGCTATCTATTTTTCCCCTTAATATGAATGTGAATCTTGCGCTTCCTGATTCAGATAGTTTGAAACATCACAATGGGCTGTCTTTGTACTTGCTAGAAATGGACCTCATTTAACTCTGCAGGCATTTGATGCAGGAGTACATCCTTTGCCACCCATCAAGACATCGGAGCCGTCTCCTGCTTAATGGCCTGTTGGGGTTCTGTGACTGTGAGTTCTAAACTCAGAGGACTTTGAGGGGACACCAGCTGCTATGTGATATGTCTGATCTCACTACCACCACCGTGTGGGCGAGAATACATGCAGGCACTGGCTTGGCAGTCCAGCTTGGCCACTGGTGCACAGTGCCTGCCATGTGAGTGAGCCATCTGCAATGTCTAGCTCAGTGGAACCCAGATGACAGTACCGTCAGTAGATTTTTGACTAAAATATAAAATGCCCCAACAAAAATTGCACAGCTCAGCATTTTGTTCAGAAGTAATTTTGGAGGGTCACGGGACAGGATGTTCATTAAAAGATTGATGAAAGAACCAGGAAGTACAGATGCTAGTGGTAGGATGATATATGTCTTATAAACCCACGGTAATCACAAATATGACTCCCACTTTCTATATATCAAGGCAAAATCACTGGGACCCACTTGGTGCACTTCTACATAAGCTCTTTCCAAGAGTCTACAGCCACTCTGTGACTTTGTCTTTTCTTGGAGGCTTCTCTCCAACTTAACTGTCATGTGCATGTCTGTGAAAGTACAGTTTGCCCTTTCTTCCCCCATACATCTCAGGACTGGGGCCCCGGTTCTCTCTGCATTGCTGGTTCTCTAGCTTCTCACCTCTGGAGTGCCAGTCTTTGCTGCTGTACCATCTTTTCCCCTCCCACTTAATAGCCAAATTTGTTTCTCCTTCTTCTACACACTACCTTTCTTTGAACTGTATTGTAATTGATTATGAACATTTTATTTAGAGCAAAGTTTCAGAATGACAATTGCTGTGCATGTCTGGAGCAAGGAAGGAGCTTCTCGGGTACTTTGCTTGGAGAAATTGTTGTGCAGAGCGTTTCACAGAAATGAAATAGGAATCCTCTGTGTTGAACCCTCGCCAGCAAGGGTCCAACCCACGGAGTTACGACACGACCGCTGTTGATTGGTTCTCAAGGAACTTTTATTTTTAGTGATAGCAGAAGGAAAGGAGATAAAGAAAGAGAAGAAAGAGCAGAAGCAGCCGAGAGAAAGAAGGAGAAAGACTGAAGCTGCCCGACTTACCGCCCCTGTCCAGTCTCTTATGTCTCTTATCCATCCCCATCCCCTAGGGCGAGCAGTCCATCAATCAGATCAAAAGGCACGCATATCCTCAGGTCAAGGTGTATCCCATCAGGTTGTTTGCAAGTCTTTTGTTCAGCACTTGACTTTGTTCTGCTCCGAAGGATGAGGCAGTGCAATGAAGAGGTCCCACAGGTGGCCGGCCTGTGGTTCCCCACACCTCTGCACTTTGTTTGAACAGAGCAGGTGGGTGCAGCCAGGTGATGGGGAAGACATGACAGGAACTGACCTCCTCCACGTGGGGGCTTTTCCAAGCAATGTGCAGGTGACTAGAAGATTTGTTCTTTGCAAGTTTTTTTTTTTTTAAGATTTATTTATTCATTTGAAAGAGTTACAGAGGAGAGGCAGAGGTGGAGATAGAGTTCCTTCGTCTGCTGGTTCACTCCCCAAATGCCTGCAGTGGTCAAGGCTTAGCTAGGCTGAGACCAGGAGCCGGGAGCCAGGAGCTTCTTCTGGGTCTCGCACATGGGTGCAGGTTTCCAAGGACTTGGGCCATCCTCTGCTGCTTTCCCAGGTGCATTACTAGGGAGCTTGATCAGAAGTAGAGCAACCAGGACTCTAACTGGCATCTGTATGGGATTCTAACAGTGCAGGCAGCAGCTTTACTCGCTAATGCCACAGTGCTGGGCCATACAGGTATGTTTTAGTACTCATCTTTGTAACTTCAATTTAAAGTCATCCTGTTGGGGTAGGCGGTGTGGCACAGTGAGTTACCACTGCATAATACATTTTTATCTCATTGACGTGCCAGTCTGAGTCCCAGTAGCTCTGCTTCCAGTCCAGCTCTGTGCTAACGTGCCTGGGAAGGCGGCAGATGATGGCTCAAGTACCTGAGTTCCTGCCACCCACAGTAAAGTTCTTGTGTCCTGGCTTTCAACCTGGCCCAGCTTCAGCTGTTGTAGTTGTTTGGGGGAGTGAACCAGTGGATGGAACATCAATCTCTCTTTTCGTGTCTCTGCAGTTCAAATAAATAAATGAATGGATACGTAAATCTTTTAAGAAAATAGTTACCCTGTCTAAAGTAAACCTTTGTCCGTTGCTAACACTTCTACCATTATTAGTTCCAGCACTCCTTTTCCCTTTGTAGCATGAATGTCAATTTCTTTGTGAGCACTATAATCAAAACATTTATGTGATGTCATAATTTATGTTTGGTGGTTACTATTCCTTATTTGATTCCTTAAAGACTCCTCCACTAGAGAGTAAGCTTTTTTGGGGTCAGGCGGGGCATTGCTCTGCTGTATTTGTGTGCTACTGGTTCAGAGGCACAAAGCATAGATCTGGACATAAAGGAGGTCTTTGAAAGGTTCATGAAAGGTTCGTCTTATGAAAAACTATACAAAAACTTCAAAATTTTTTGTACCAAAATAAACTCATACCAATTTATTGTAACATGTTGGAACAGTTTCCAGTTTGAGTCACTAAGTGTAAGACATCATTTTGAAAGGAGCCCCATTACAGCAACTTGGATTCTGCTAAAATTGAAGCAGGAACAAACACCGTATTTATGGTGAAACTTGGGTAGAAGGATGATAAAGTCACTGAAGCTTTATGAAAAGTGTATGTAGATAATATTCCAAAGAAATCAGCAGTACATAGTGGATAATTCATTTTAAATAGAGATGAGAATGTATTGGAGATGAACCCCACCACGGCAGACCATCCACATCAATTTGCCAGGAGAAAAGCCGTAATTAAAGAGGACTGGTAATTAACAGCAGGAGTAATACTGAGCACCACAGCCATTTCAGGTCATTCTGCTTAGAGAATTAAAAGAGAAAAATTAAAGTGGAGCAAAATTTCTGCTCGATGTGCCAAAACGGATCACTGAGATCAGCTCCGGACAGCAGCAAAGCTTTCGATGGGAATTTTGACAAGTGAGATCAAGATCCTGAAGCATTTAGTTGAAGAATTATAATAGGAGATAAACCATGGCTTTAGCAGGATAATCCTGAAGACAAAGCACAGTTAAAACCATGGCTCCCAAGAGGTAGAATTGGTCCAGTTGGAGCAACAACTCACCATCAGGAGCAAAGGTTGGGATGCTCAAGTCATTTTGCTTGTCAACCTTCTGGAAGGCCAAAGAATGATAACATCTGCTTATCATGCATGTGTTTTGACAGCTAGTCAAAGCTTTAGTAGAAGCATGCCTGTGAAATCTTCACCAGAGAGTCTCCACACACAGTGCCCTGAGTCCTTCTCATCAAGTGAGGGTAATTTCCATGGCAAAGCATTAGGCATCCACCTTAAAGTCATGACTTGGCTCCTTCTGACTTATTTTCATTTCCTAATCTTAAAAACATCTTTAAAAAACATTTTTATTCAATTCATGATTTTATTTATTTATGTGAAAGGCAGAGTGATGGGGGCAGAAGGGGAGAGAGAAGATGAGAGGGAGTGGGGGAAGGGAGGAAGGGGGAGAGGGAGAGAGAGAGGAAGGGAGAGATCTTTTATACATGGGCTTAATCCCCAAATGGCTGCAATACTTGGAGCTGAGCCAGGCCAAATCCAAGAACCAGGAATTCCATCCAGGTCTCCCACATTGGTGGTGGGGACCCCTGCAGTTAGGCCATCCTCTGCCGTCCCAGATGCATTATCAGAAAGCTGGATTGGAAGCAGAGTAACTTTAACAAGAACAGGTTCTCCAGTATGGGATGTGGGTGTCCCAAACAGTGGCTTAACCCCCTGCAACACAACGCCTGCTCCATGAAGGACAATTCCTAGAAGACTCAATTGACATGGTTACATTCTCAGAACCCTGTTTTTAGGGATGGACTAAATGATGGGGTCTTTTTTATTTTTGTCTTTTAATTTGATTTTGAAAGATTTATTTATTTATTTGAAAGGCAAAGTTATGGGTTGGCGGAGAGGAGGAGATATCTTCCATCTGATGGTTCACTCCCCAGATGCCCACAACAGCCAGGCCAAAGCCAGATGCCAGGAACTCTATACAGGTCTCCCGCATGGATGGCAGAGGCTGAAGTATTAGGGCCATCTTCTCCTGATTTCCATGGGGTATTAGCAGGGAGCTGGGTTGGAAGTGGAGCATCCAGGACTCGAACCAGTGCTCATATGGAATACTGGCATTGCAGGTGGTAGCTTAATCTACTGTGCCACATACTAGCCCCTGAATTCCATTTTTTGAAGAATTCTTTTCTTTCACCTTGAGTATAGTAGATGCTTAATTAAAAACTTATCGGGGCTGGCACTGTGGCATAGCGGGTAAAGCCGCCTCCTGCAGTGCTAATATCCCATATGGGCATATATCCCATTGGGCTAATATCCCATTGGAATCACGGCTGTTTGACTTCCGATCCAGCTATCTACTAAGGCCTGGGAAGGCTGTAGAAGATGGCCCAAGTCCTTGGGCCCCTGCACCTATGTTTAAGACCTGGAAGAAGTCCTGGCTCCTGGCTTTGGATCGGTGCATCTCCAGCAATGGCAGCCAATTGGGGTGTGAACCAGTGGATGGAAGACCTCTCTCTCTCTCTCTCTCTCTCTCTCTCTCTCTGCCTCTTCTTTTCTCTCTGTGTAACTCTGACTTACAACTAAATAAGCAAATCTTTTAAAAAAAGCTTATCAACCAAATGCTGGTAATGTAATCAAAACTATCATAACAGCATTCTTATAGCTAAAATAATGTCTATAATATAATGTGGGCATTGGGCCACCAGAATATTTCATGGGAACTATTTTCATAAAAAGGTACAAAGACAGCTCTAGCAAAGTTTTTCCAGAAGAAAGGTTGACATTAGTGGTTTCTCTGGTCATATTTCATATTTCTCAATTCTAGACATACCAGGAAAAAGTATTTGAGTATTAATAAGGTATCTTAGCAAAAACTCATAGACTTATTTTATTATAAACAACAGAAAATCATTTCTCACAGTTCTTCATACTGGAAATTGTAAGATCAAGATGACAGTAAATTTGGTATCTGGTGAGGACTGGTTTCCTGACTCTTAGATGACCATCTTTTTGCTATAATCTCACATGATGGAAAGGGTAGGGAATCTCTTTGAGGCTCCAATCCCATTGCCAAGGGTGCTATGTTCATGAACTAATTACTCTCCAAAGACCCTACCTCCCAATGACATCATCTTTGAGGTTAGGATTTCAATATATGAGTGCTGGGAGACACACTCAGAGCATAGCATGAGGACCATTCTTTCTTTTTTTAAGATTTATTTATTTACTTATTTGAAAGGCAGAGTTACACAGAGAGAGAGAGAGAGAGAGAGAGAAGGAGAGAGAGAAAGGGAGAAAGAGAGAGAGAGAGAGAGAGAGAGAGAGAGAGAGAGAGAGAGAGAGAGACGCCTTCCATCCGCTGGTTCACTCCACAGCTGGCCACAACAGCGGGAGCTGTGCCGATCCAAAACCAGGAGCCTCTTCTGGGTCTCCCATGTGGGGGCCCAAGGACTTGGGCCATCTTCTCTGCTTTCCCAGGCCATAGCAGAGAACTGGATCAGAAGTGGAGCAGCTGGGACTTGAACAGCGCCCATATGGGATACGGGCACTGCAGGAAGTATCTTAAACTGCTACACCACAGAGCCAGCCCCGAGCACCATTCTTAACGTTTTAAAAAGTGAAAGTCTTTAAGATCCCAAGAAATGAACTGATTTTGCATGTTCTGTTTATGATGTCATGATGGGAAGGGAGTGGCAAGGGTTTGGGAAGAGCTATTTTTAGGTTTTGAAAATTTTTAGCATTCTAGTCTGTGTTTGAGCACATGATTTTGGAAGGAACTATAGTTGGTGAATTTGGGGTTTAGTGTCCTCATGGCCACCTATATGATCAATGACCTCATTTAGACATTCTAAGACTCATTCCCCCTACTCCATAAGTTGGAGATAATAATTCCAAGGTTTTAAATAAATTGCGTATGTGAAATGTTACTCATAGCAGCTTAACATATACCAGTGTCCTGATGAATAATCCGAGAATTCCTGTTCTATGATTCTGTGATTATAAAAATTAAACATAAACATTTGCCCCAAATTTTTACATAATGCTTGTTATTTTTCCCAAATTAGTAAACAGCAAGACAGTATGACACATAATATAGATTAAATCTAGTTTTGTTTCATTTACTTTTACTTCTTTTCACGTACATTCATGTATAATAATGTACATAAATCTTAAATTTATAGCTTGATGAATATTTCTGAAACATATGCACATGTGTAATCGCCCCACTGTAAAAATACAGGACATTTCCTATACCACCAATGGCTCCCTCATGTCCCACTCAGTTAATACCACCTCCAACAATCACTACTACTGTAACCCTATCCTCTATTGAGTAATTGTTTCAACTTTTCAATTTCATATGAACAAAGTCATCCAGCAGGTTTTACTTTGTGTTTTACACCTCACGTATGTACATGTTTTTGTATGAATGATCATGTCATTTTAATGAGCAGTCCTGAACTTGACAGAATTATTTTCGGAAATAAAAATATCACCTCACCTCCTCCCAAAATATTTATCCGCCTTCCCCTGAATAGAGCCTGGGTGTATTCATTATTCTTCGTGTACCTTTCTGCATCATGGTCTGCTGTCTGCTCTCTGCGATGACCCCCTCTTTATTTCTGCCCTTTGAAGGGCCTGCTCATCATATCTAATTACATAACCTAAGTCCAACTCCATTTTGCGGTGCTATTAGATAAATAGCAACGCCTTATATGCCGGCAGTCAGGCTTGAAAGAGCGCAGGGAACTGGAATTTTCACAGGTCCAGTGTCAAGGGCTTGCTGCTATGCCAAGGGTAAAAGTGGTGCATTTGTTTCTGCACTGCTGATTCCATCATTCAGTTTGATTTCCTCAGGGAGCAGAGTGTTGAATGTCCCTCAGGGTCAGGCTTTGGAGTATTTTTACTTTAATTACTACAGACAAGGAGGAGGAAGTGAGAAAGCCTAAAATAGAAGAGAAATAAATTTAACTGCTCCATAATATGGCTAGCATGACTCTTGTATTATATTAAAGACCTGGCACAAATCTGACTCGACATTTTGCATTATGGGGATCTAATGTCATTAAACATTTAAATTCTGTGACTAATTGTTCTTGTTTTATTCCCATGCTAACTGAAATTGTTATATTATAGATTGGCATGAGCTTTACTTTAATAAATATATGGAGGTACTTCAGAAAGTTTGTGGAAAAATAGAATTACAATAGAAGTTTATTGTGGGGGCCGGCACCACAGCTCACTTGGTTAATCCTCCATCTGCGGCACAGGCATCCCATATGGGCAGTGGTTCTAGTCCCTGTTGGGGCACCGGATTCTGTCCCGGTTGCTCCTCTTCCAGTCCAGCTCTCTGCTGTGGCCGGGAAAAGCAGTGGATCAGAAAAACTTTGTTGCACTGGAATTTCTGCTAGGTTGAGGATCTGTCCCCAAGATATGTCTAGCTTGTCTCAGGCAATACCCTAATGAGAAGACTGCGCTCAATACCAAGATTCTTCCATCAGAACTGAAGGTTTATTTGCTCAGCTTTGGGTAGTTGCCAACAGTCACGTCTCTTCTGGAACTGTGTTTGCTGAAGACAGTCACCTTACCCAGGCTCGTGTCCCTTACCAGCATACCCCATGGCCTTAACTGGTCAATTAGGAGAACAAAGGCTCTGTTCACTGATGCAAGAGATGAAGAGGATGAGGAGGAAGAGGAAGGAGATGAATAAGTGGATTATGAGGAATAAGTTGGTTCTAGCACATTTTTTTCTTGTCTATAAAGCATTTAACCTCCCTGTACACAACTCATTCCTTTTAAGGAAAAAAATTGAAAATAAAGGATGTGTAAGATGTGCTTTTTCTTTTTTGACAGGCAGAGTGGACAGTGAGAGAGAGAGACAGAGAGAAAGGTCTTCCTTTTTGCCGTTCGTTCACCCTCCAATGGCCGCCGCGGCTGGCGCGCTGCGGCCGGCGCACCGCGCTCATCCAATGGCAGGAGTCAGGTGCTTTTTCCTGGTCTCCCATGGGGTGCAGGGCCCAAGCACTTGGGCCATCCTCCACTGCACTCCTGGGCCATAGCAGAGAGCTGGCCTGGAAGAGGGGCAACTGGGACAGAATCCAGCGCCCCGACCGGGACTAGAACCTGGTGTGCTGGTGCCGCAAGGTGGAGGATTAGCCTAGTGAGCCGCGGCGCCGGCCTGTTCACTTTTTCTAACCATGACAATGCTGATGTCCAACTTCACAGTCCCCAGGGGAGCCAGGTGAGATCCTTTTTGAGATCTGTTCTTGACCAGTCAATGGATCATTTTTACCACTGCTATTCAGTGTTTTACTGGGGTCCTAACCAGAGCAATTAACCATGATAAAGAAGTAAAGGCATTTAAATTGGAAAAGAGGAATTCAAACTTGTTTGCAGATGGCATGATCTCATACATAAAAAACCTGTTAAGTTCCACTGAAAAAACAGTTAGAAATAATAAACGAATTCACTAAAAATGAAGGCTACAAGATCAACATAGAAAAATCAGTAGCATTTCTGTAAATCAATACCAACCCAGATAAAAAAAGAAAACAAGAAAACAATCTCGTTTGTAATGGGTGTAAAAAATGCAAAATGCCTAAGAATAAATCTATTTATTTATTTTTAATTTTTTAAGGAATAGAAATTTCATAAGTACAACTTTAGGAATATAGTTATTCTTCCCACCATACCCACCCTCCCACCTACACTCCCACCCTTCCTCCCCCTCCCTCACCCCTTGCCAGTCCCGTTCTGCATTAAGATTCATTTTCAATTAACTTTGTACACAGAAGAGCAGCTCTATACTAAGTAATGATTTCAACAATTTTTACACACACACACACACACACTCACACACACACACACAAACTGTTTGAGAACTAGTTTTACAGTTAACTCTCTTAATACAACTCATTGAGGACAGAGGTCCTGCATGGGTAGTTAGTACACAGTGACTTCTGTTGTTGATTAATTAATATATTTATTTATTTTAATAAAATTGTATCACAAGCATTCAGAATGTCAACAAAACAGCTGCAACTTTTTTTTTTTTTGCAATTATAGTGGTATTCAGCTAACAGAGCAAAAATTATTTCATACAAGCTGCATCGGAGACAACTGAAGATGAAAGAAATACCCTCTCCATATATAACTAATCTGTGCTGTGCACCAACAAAAACATGCTTTAAATTTACATGCTAATGTACATTCCACACACTGTACCAGGCAAAGTTAGTGGCTATTGAAAATACCACCAGGACAGGGCTATCTAAAGACACATTCAGTAGTGTTAGCTATACAAAAAAAAGACACTGTGCAGTTTATTTATTTTTTTGAAGATTTATTTATTTGAAAGTCAGAGTTACACAGAGAGAGGAGAGGCAGAGAGAGAGAAAGAGAGGCCTTCCATCTGCTGGTTCACTCCCCAATTGGCTGCAACGGCCAGAGCTGTGCCAATCCGAAGCCAGGAGCCAGGAGTTTCTTTCGAGTCTCCCACATGGGTGTAGGAGCCCAAGGACTTGGGCTATCTTCTACTGCTTTTCCAGGCCACAGCAGAGTTGGATCGGAAGTGGAGCAGCTGGGTCCCAGACCTGTGCCCATATGGGATGCAGGTGCTTCAGGCCAGGGTGTTAACCCCCTGCACCACAGCGCCGGCCCTGACACTATACAGTTTAAAAACAAATCTTAGGCCCTTAGGCTGGCGCCACAGCTCACTAGGCTAATCCTCTGCCTGCAGCGCCAGTACCCTGGGGTTCTAGTCCTGTTTGGGGTGCCAGATTCTGTCCCCATTGTTCCTCTTCCAGTCCAGCTCTCTGCTATGTCCCAGGAAGGCAATGGAGGATGGCCCAGGTCCTTGGGCCCTGCACCCGCATGGGAGACCAGGAGGAAACACCTGGCTCCTGGCTTCAGATCAGTGCAACGTGCCGGCCATAGTGGCCACTTGGGGGTGAACCAATGGGAAAAAGGAAGACCTTTCTAAATCTGCCTCTCAAAAAAAAAAAAAGAAAAAGCAAATCTTACACATCCTTTATTTTCAATTTTTTTCCTTAAAAGGAATGAGTTGTGTACAGGGAGGTTAAATGCTTTATAGACAAGAAAAAAATGTGCTAGAACCAACTTATTCCTCATAATTCGCTTATTTATCTCCTTCCTCTTCCTCCTTATCCTCTTCATCTCTTGCATCTTCCTCCTCTTCTTTCTTTTTCTTGCTCTGTTCAGCCTTGACAACTCTGTTTTTGCTGCATCAGGTTTTCCTTCAGCTCAGTATGCACCAATATCCTTTTCGTATTGTTCCTTCAGCCTGGCAGCCTTCTCTTCGTAAGTCTGCTTGTCATTGGCAGCACTGTCGTTCCACATCTCTCCCAGTTTCTTTGCATCATCATCAATGGATGGGCCAGGATGTTCTCCTTTGATTTTGGGGTGATACTTAGAACAGAACAAGAAAAATGCCGAGGGAGGCCTGTTGGGTGCATTGGGATCCTCGAACTTCTTTTTTGTCTCCTCTTTAGGTTGGATGTAAGTATTCATTTCTCTTTCATAATGAGCCTTGTCTGTCTTTGCCATGTCTTCAGATTTTCCCTTCTCCTTAGTAGACACGGTCTTCCACCTCTCTGAGAACTCCTTAGAAAACTTTGAGAAGTCAATGGAAGCATCTGGGTGCTTCTTCTTGTGCTCCTCTCAGCAAATTTGCACAAAGAATGCATATGATGACATTTTGCATCTTGGCTTCTTAGGATCTCCTTTGCCCATCTTTAGTTATTTTTCCTCAGTGAGGTACAGAGTTGCCCAGTACCCATCTGGCCCTCACTTCCCCCAGTGTTATCTCTGTGGAGCTCAATGTACTGCAATCCTTTTGTTAATTTATCAATTAACACTCGTATGTATGACACCAGTGACTATTCAAGCCTCTTGACATGAGCTGCCTAGGTTATGGAAGCCTTTTGGGTCCACAAACTCCATCAATATTTGGACAAGGCCACAAGCAAAGTGGAAGATCTCTCCTCCCTTTAGAGAAAAGTGCATTCTTCTTTGATGGCCCCTTCTTTCCACTGGGGTCTCAATCAGAGAGATCCTTCATGTAGAACATTTTTTGCCACAGTATCTTTGCTTTTCATGTCTGAAATGCTCTCACGGGATTTTCAGCCAGACCAGAAAACCTGAAGGGTTGATTCTGAGGTCAGAGTATTACTTAAGTGATTGTCATTCTGTGAGTCTACTGTGTGGACTGCTTACCATGTTGGAACATTCTCTCCTTTTTATTTTTGTCTACAATTATTACCAGGCACAAACTTATTTCTAAGGGTACAGTTTAAAAAATTGTCATGGGACTCCAAATCCCATTAAGCTTGGTGGTACAAATGCCATCTTTATTATTAAAGTGATCATATTAAGTGCTAGAGTGAATATATATATATATATATAGAGAGAGAGAGAGAGAGAGAGAGAGTTAAGTGTTAAAGTGATCATATAAATAGGATCGAGTGCCTTGTAATAATAATAGGAATAAATTTAACTAAGGAGGTAAGAACTCTACAATGAAAACTGTAATATACTGAGAAAGAGATTGAAGAGGACACAGGGTGCCATTCTGGGCAGCAGAAAGTGACACAGTGCACTTCTTGTCTGCTCTGCTTCTGCCAGCATCATACTCAGAGTCAGGGCACTGTGCGGGGCAGAGGACAGATCTCCTACATCCTGCAACTGTGGAAATTTGGGTGCATTTGTCCCAGAGCTAAGTTTACACACTCTATGTGAGATGGGGGGATCTGCCTTAGCTTCTGGGAGTTAACACCAGAAGCAGTCCATAAAATTTTGCTTCTACCCTGGGAGATTTGGGTAATGACCTCACTATACCATGTAAGACTAGGACTGTGACAATTCATTCTAAATTTCCTGGTGCCACTGGAATCTACCCAGTGGACATAGAGAAGCACCTATCTGCGTTCTGTCTCTGGACTAAAGGCCTCCAAAGTAAAATCACTCATATACCTTGTAGTCACACTGTAAACAAGATAAAGTTCACATCCCCTAGTCTTAATACTAGGGTTGTTGGTATTATAAGGTACAACACCAGTTGGAATCTCCTGACAGGAACTAAGGAAGGGTTTATCTGCATTAGCCAGTACTAGAGCCACAGCAGTTGGTGCCATAAGCCCCAGCATCACTCAGGATTGCTAGTAGAACAAGGAGACGGGCCGGCATTGTAGCTCAGCGGGTTAATGTCCTGGCCTGAAGCGCCGGCATCCCATATGGGCACGGGTCTGGGACCCGGCTGCGCCACTTCCGATCCAGCTCTCTGCTATGGCCTTGGAAAGCAATAGAATATGGTCCAAGTCCTTGGACCCCTGCACCCACACGGGAGACCAGGAAGAAGCTCCTGGCTCCTGGCTTCGGATCAGCACAGCCCTGACAGTTACGGCCAACTGTGGAGTGAACCATCGGATGGAAGACCTCTCTCTCTCTCTTTCTCTGCCTCTCCTCTCTCTGTGTAACTCTTTCAAATAAATAAATAAATCTTAAAAAATAAAAAGAACAAGGAGACAGCCATGCCTATGACCCTCAGCACCAAGAACAAGGCTCTGAATATCAAATTCTCCAGGGAGACTGATACTGCACTCTGTGGAACAAAGATACACACCCAAGAAAACTCTTGTTCATCTCAAAGCCATACTCCTATCCTTATGAACTGCAGGACAACTGACATTGATTAAGACAAAATAAATCACTCCAAGACTATACTCCTGGGCTCACCCAAAACCAAAGTAGAAGGAACAAGCCAAGTGACACCCTGCATTCTGGCTCAACCATGAACTCTTTTCAAATAAAACCTACTCCATTAAGAAGGAACAAGTACACCAGAGGTCAGATTTCCACATAGGAACCCAGGAGACATGAAGAAGCAAGGTAGCATGACACCTCCAAAGGAATGCAATAATCCACTGGAATTAGATCCTTAACTGAAGGAAACTATGAAATGACAGAGAATTAAAAAAAAAATAATTGTAAAGAAACTCAGTGAGACACAACAGAATACAAAGAGACAAATAAATGAGGAAATCAATGAGCTATATGAATGAAAATATTACTAGGAGAGAACTCATTGGAAGAACCAAATAGAAATTTTGGAGATGAAATCTTCATTCAGTGGAATAAAATTATGATTGAGAGCTTTAACAGCAGAAGGGGCTAAGTGGAAGAAAGAATTTCTGACCTCCAGGACAAGAATTTTGAAATAATCCAATCAGACAAAGATAAAGAGAAAAGAATATAAAGAATGAAGAAATGCCTATGGGAGATATGGGATACCATTAAGTGATCAAATATGCCTACTATAGGCATTCCTGAAGGCGAGGAAAAAGAAAAAGGTGTTGAGAACCTGTTAAATGAAATAATAGTTGAAAATTTCCCAGGTCTTGAAAGAGACATGGGCAATCAGATGCAAGAAACTCAAACAATCCCAAGCAGACTAAACCAAAAAAGTCTTTTCTAAGACATTTTGCAAATTGTCAAAAATTAAAGACAAGGAGAGAATCCTAAACTAGTAAGAAGAAACTGCCAGGTTACATATAAAAGAAAAGCAAATAGATTAATGTGACTTCTCAGGGCAACTCCACAGACCAGAAAAGAGTGGGATGATATATTCAAGGCCTTAGGAGGGAAAAAAAAAAAAAAAAAAAAAAAACTTCAAACCAAGAATATTATATCCAGCAAAGCTATCCTTTAGAAGGGAAGGAGAAATAAAGTATTTTCCAGATAATCAAAAACTGAGAGAATTCACTACCAGCAAACTAGCCTTACAACATATTCTGAAGGGTGTCCTGCATTAGAAGTAAAAATGAAACATATGTCATCTCCAAGTTCACTAACAAAGTAGGCAGCATCATTATCCAATCAATAAAATGGCATAGCTTATTCTTATTTACATTGAATATAAATGGATTAAATTCACCATCCAAAAGACTTGTTTGCTGAATGGATTAAAAAATATGACCCCACTATATGCTGCTTACAAGAAACTCATTTCACAAACACATATAAACACAGACTGAATATGAAGTGTTGGAAAAAGATATAGCGGGTAAGGGCCTGGTGCTGTGTAGTAGTAGACTATGTCTCCACCTGCAATGCCTGAATCCCATATAGGCACTGGTTCATGTTCTGGCTGCTCTTCGTCAAATCCAGCTCTCTGTTAATGGCCTGGGAAGGCGGTAGAAGATGGCCCAGTTACGTGGGCTCCTGCACCCGAGTGGGAGACCTGGAAGAAGCTCCCAGCTCCTGGCTTCAGGTTATTCTGGCTCCGGCTGTTGCAGCCATTTAGGGGAATGAAGATGGAAGACCTTTCTCTCTGTCTCTCCCACTCTCCACCTATAACTCTGCCTCTCAAATAAATAAATGTGTCTTTTTTTAAAAAATCAAGAATCAAATATTTTTAAAAAGGTTATACTAGGCAAATGGAAATCAAAAGTGAGCAGGTATAACTATCCTGATATCAGATAAAACAGACTTTAAGAAAAATACTATAAGGACCAGCACTGTGGCCTACAAAGTTAACCTCTGCCTGCAACACTGGCATCATATATGGGCACTGATTTGTGTCCTGGGTGCTCCACTTCTGATCTAGGCTCCCTGATAATGGCTTGAGAAAACAGCAGAAGATGGCCCAAATGCTTGAGCCCCTGTACCCATATGGGAGTCCATGAAGATACTGCAGGTTCCTAGCTTTGGCCTGCCCCAACCCCAGCTGTTGCAGTCATTTGGAGAGTGAACCAGCAATGGAAGATCTCTCTCTCTCTCTCTCTCTCTGTCTGCCTCTCCTCCTCTCTCTTAATTCTGTCATTCAAGTTAACATAAAAACTTTAAAAAATTCCTTCAAAAAATCAAAAACTATAAAAAGAGATAAAGAAGGACATTATATTTTTATAAAAGGTTATTTAGTATAAAGACATAATAATCATAAATATAAATGCACCCAACACAAGACCTCCCAGATATACACAGCAAATACCATTAGGCCTAAAGGAAGAGACAGACTCCAGTAGAATAACAGTGAGTGATTTCAACAATCCACTATTATCAATGGACAGGTCATACAGACAAAAACAAATCAACAAAGATACATTGGAATTGAAACATACCCTGAGCAAATGGACCTAAGAGACATTTACAGGATATTTCACCAAACAGCTAAAAAATACACATCTTCTCATCAGCACATGGAACATTTTCTAGGGAAGTCCACATTTTAGGCCACAAATCAAGTCTGAGCAAATTTTAAAAGACTGGAACAGTGCTGTGTATCTTCTCAGACCATAAAGGAATAAAACTGGAAATCAACAGCAAGAACAATTGAAGACTCATAAGTATTTGGAAATTAAACAACACGCTGCTGAATTATCATTGAAGAAATTAAGGAAATCAGAAACTTCCATGAAATAAATGAAAATGAAAACACAATATATCAAAACTTGTGGGATACAGCCACAGCAGTGTTAGGGGAAAGTTTATAGTGTTAAGTACTTACATTTAACAAAGAGAAATGTCTCAATTGAAAGATGGAAGGTGCATCTTGTGGACTTAGAAAAGAAAGAATGAACCAAACCCCAAATCAGCGGGAGGTGAGAAAAAAAAAGTAAGGATCAGAATACAAATAAATGAAATCGAAAGTAAAAAAAAAAATTACAAAAAATTAACAAAACAAAAAGCTGGTTTTTGAGAAGATAAGCAAAATAGATAAACCTCTAGCCAGACTAACAAAGTAAAAAAGAAGAAAAACTCTAATATACTTAGATGAAAAAGGAGACATTACAACCCAAACCACTGAAATACAAAGAATCATAAGAAACTACCATGAAGAACTATATATTAATAAACTAGAAAATCTCAAAGAAATGGATAAATTCCTGGATTCATATAAACTACCAAGATTAGGTCAAGAAGACTTGCCATAACAACCAATGAGATTGAAACAATAATCAAAATTCTTTCACCAAGGAAAGTCCAGGTCCTGATGGATTTACTATTGAATTTTACAAAACATTAGAAGAGAAAATAACCCCAATGCTCTTCAAACTATTTCAAAATTTTGAACTGGATGGAACTCTGCCAAACTCATTTTATGAAGGCAGCATTACTTTGATACCAAAATATAATACATGACATTAAAAGAAAACTTTAGACTATGTCCTTAATGAACATAGATGCAAAGATTCTCAGCAAGACTCTAGCAAATTGAATCTAAAACCATGTCAAAAAAGATTGTATATCAGGCTGGTGCTGTGGCTTAGTAGGTTAAGGATCTGCCTGTGGTGCTGGCATCCCATATGGGCGCCAGTTGGAGTTCCAACTGCTCCACTTCTGATCCAGCTCTCTGTTATGGCCTGAGAAAGCAGTAGAAGATGTCCCAAGTCCTTGGGCCCCTGCACCCATGTGGGAGACCTGAAAGAAACTCTTGGCTCCTGGCTTTGGATCAGCCCAGTTCTAGCCATTGTGGCCATTTGGGAAGTGAGCCAGTGGATGGAACACCACTCTCTCTCTGCCTCTGCCTCTCTATCACTGTGATTTTCAATTAAATAAATAAATCTTAAAAAAAGATTATATATCCTGATCAAGTGGGGTTTATCCCAGAAATACAAGGTTGATTTAACATTTGCAAATCAATAAACATTACAAACCACATCTACAGAGTGAAGAACAAAAACCGTATGATCATCTTTAATAGTTGCAGAGAAAGCATTTGATAAGATTCAACATCCTCATAATAAAAACTCTTCACAAGTTAGGTATAGAAAGAACATTTCTCACAATTATAAAGGCTATGTATGACAAACCAATAGCCAATATCATAGTGAATGAGGAAAAGCTGAAAGCATTTCCCCTCAGATCTGAAATAAGACAAGGATGTCCACTTTTGCCATTCTTATTCAACAGAGTCCTATAAGTTTTAGCAAGAGCAGTTAGGGAGGAGGAAGAAATCAAGGACATCAAAGTTGGAAAAGAGGAAGTCAAATTTTCCATATTTGCAGATGAAATATGTTGTAGATGCAAAAACCCTAAACACTCCACCAAAAAAGCTGTTTTTCTTTAAGTTAGAGTGCTTATTTCATTAATATTTAGAATTAAATAATTGACATGACCAAATTTAAGCCTATCACTTTACTATTAATTTTTATTTATCTACCCAGATTTTTTTACTTAACAAATATTTTATTTCACATAATACTTGTACGTTGTTTGAGGTATGATGTAATATTTCAACACACATATATATAGAGAGTAAACAAATTAAACCAGGCAACCAGACTTTCCATTTTTTTATTTTTTCCTTTGTGTCTGGAGCCGACCAGCTCCTCTTTTCCAGCTCTTCATCCGTCGGTGTGAACTGCAGTCACCCCACTGTGCTGTGGAACTCTAGAACTTGCTGTTTCCATCTACTCTGTTATCTGACTGCTCTACCTCCTCTCCTCTGCCTTTCCCAACCTCTGGCAATCACTATGGTAGCTTCAGATTGACTTTAACTCCCACATATGGTTAGAGCACGCCGTGTTTGTCTTTCTGTGTCTGGCTTACTGCAGTTAACATAATGATCTCCACTTCCGTCGCTATGAATGTCAAAATTTCATTCCTTTTTATTGCTAAATAATATTCCTGTGGGTATGTGTTACATATGTTCCTTATCCATTTATCCTTCAATGACATCTAGATTGATTCAATATCTTGGCTGTAGTGAATAGTGCTGCAGTGAACATGGAAATTCATGTATGTCTTTATTATGCTGATGTCATTTCCTTTGGATATATGCCAAGAAATGAGAGAGTTCTGTTGTATTGGGAGATCTAGTTTTAGGTGTTGGAGGAACTTCTGTCCCACTCTCCATGATGCTTGTACTCATTTAAATTTCCTGCAATGCTGTGCAGATTCCCCTTCCTCCACATGCTTTCCAGCATTTTTTTTTCTTTTTAAAAAATGCCATTGTAACTGGAGTGAGATTATATTTCATTGCAGTTGTAGTTTGCTGCTAAGGGCTGGTGATGCTGAGCACTTTCTCATGTATTGGCTGTGTTTTGTGTTCTACGATGTGGTCTATCCTTGAAAATGTTCCATATCCTGATGAAAAGAATGTGCATTCTGTAGCTCCTGAATGGAATGTTCTGTAAATGTGTGTTGAGTCCATTTGGTCTGTGGTATATTTTAACCGTGATGTTCCTTTGTTGAGTGTTTTGTCTGTATGATCTGTGAATTAAGGAAAGGGAGGTTTTGAAGTTCCCACTTTCATCATTGAAGGGAAATTCATCAATCTATTTCATCAACTTTTGTATTGTGATTTTTCTCTCTCTCTTAATAATCTTGGTTTTAGAAAATTAAATGTGCCACCATTAGGTGCATATACATTTTCAGTTATCATATTTTCCATTGAATGATCACTTGTTATATAGTGACCTTCTTAGTATCTTTTTACAGTTTTTGTCTTAAAGTCTATTTTGTCTGTCATAAGTATAACTATTACTGCTCACTTAGTTTCTGTTTGCATCGGCTATCTTTGTCCATTCTTTTGCTTTCAGTCAATGTGTGTCTTTACTGGTGAAATGAGTTTCTTGCAGGCAGAATACCAATGAGATTTTAAATCCCTTCAGCCATTTATATCTCTTCTTCTGAGAAATGTGTATTCAGATATTTTGCCCAGTTTTTAAACTGGATTGCTTATTTTCTTATTAGTGAATGTTTGAGTTCCATATTTATTGTGGATGTTAAGCCTTATATGATGATTTCAAATATTTTCTCCAGTTGTCTCTGTTATCCCTTCCCTCTGTTGAGTGTTTCTTCATGCAGAAGATTCTTAGTCTGGCATAATACCCTTTGTCTGTGTCTGCTTTTGTTGTCTGATATTTATAGTTCTTACCCCCCATGCCAAATTGTTGCCCATACTTCTGTCTTGAAGCATTTCTCCTAAGTTTTCTTCTGGTAGTTTCATAGTTCCAAGTTTGATCTGTTTTTTTTTTTTTTTTCTGGGAGAAGGCACTTTTTAAAAAATAAAGTGCATACAGGGAGATGAGTATCAGGTTGCAATCTCTGCTTATGGATATCCAGTTTATTTATTTTTATTTCCCACATGGGTGGCAATGGCCAAAGCACATGAGCCACCGTCTGCTGCCTCTCAGGATGCATTAACAGGAAGCATAATTGGATGTGGAAGTGCTAGGACACAAATTGGTACCATAATATGGGATGTGAGCATCCCAGGAGGTGGCTTAACCCACTGTACCACAATGCAAATTAGTTGGCTGTAAATATGTGAATTAATGTCTGAGATCTCTGTTCTGTCCTATTGGTCTATGTGTCCATTTTAACACTAACACCATGCTGCTTTGGTTTCAATAACTCTGCAGTAAGTATTGAAATGTAGCATTATGATTCCTACAGCTTTCTGAGGTTGTTGTTATTGTTGTTGTTCAAGATTTCATTGGCCATTTGTATTTTCATATGAAATTTAGAATTTTTTTTTAGTTCTATGAAGAATCTCTTTGATATTTTGATGGGCATTTTATTGAATCTGTAAATTCACTTGGATGGTATGGACATTTTAATAATATTAATTCTTGCAATCTATGGACAAGAAGGGATCTCTGATTTTGGGGGATCATCTTTGATTTCTTCCATCCATGTTTTATAATTTTAATTGTAGAAGTATTTCTTTTATTTTCTTTTTAAAAATTATTCCAAGGCATTTTATTATTTCATAGCTATTGTTAATAAGATTGCTCTTTTAATTTCTCAGTTTGTTTGCTACTGGTATATAAAAATGCTATTTTTGTGTGGATTTTGTGTAGATTTTGCACCTTTTCTGAATTCATTTAGAAGTTCTAATGGACTGTTGGGTAGATTTAGGCTTCTCTCTTTCTAGAGTCACGTCATCTACAAATGGGAACAACTTGACTTCTTCCTTTCTTGCTTTTTTATTTCTTTCTTTTGCCTAATATCTTTGGCCAAAACATCTAGTACTAAATTGTATAAGAGCAGTGGGAATGGGTATCCTTGTCTGTGTTCAGATCTTAGAGAAAATGCTTTCAACTTTTCCCCATTCAATATGATGTTGGCCGTGAGTTTATCACATATATCTTTTATTTATTTTATTAAGATTTATTTATTTATTTGAGGGGCAAGGTTTCAGAGAGAGAGAGAGAGAGAGAGAGAGAGAGAAATAGAGAGAGAGAGAGATCTTCCATTTGCTGGTTCACTCCCCAAATGGCTCCAATGGCCAGAGCTGAGCCAATTTGAAGCCAGGAGCCAGGAGCTTCTTCTGGATCTCCCACATGGGTACAAGGGCCACACTTGGGCCTTCTTCCACTGCATTCCCAGATCATTCTTAGGGAGCTGGATCTGAAATGAAGTAGCCAGTACTCAAACTGGCACTCTTATGGAATGCTGGCATTGCAGGTGAAGGCTTAACCTACTATGCCATGACACCAGCCCTAACACGTATGTCCCTTATTATGTTAAGGTATGTTCCTTCTATATCTAATTTGCTCAAGGTTTTTTTATCATTAATGATTTTTATTTTGGAATTATTTTTTTCTGTTTCTATTTATATAATCATATGATACTGATATAATCATATATTTATACTGTTAATGTGATGGATTATTTATTAATTTGTATGTTGAATTATCCATGTATCCCTGAGATAATCTAACTTGATCATGATAAATAACCTTTTTGGTGTGTTGTTGAATGTAATTTGTTAGTGTTTTATTAAGTGTTTTTGCATGTACATTCATCAGGGATACTGATCCATATTTTCCTTTTTTTTTTTGGTTGTGTCCCTGACTGGTTATGGAATCAATGTAATACAGTCTTCATAGAGTAAGTTTTGGAAGGTGTCATCGCTTTCAGGAGGGAGATTTTTTTAGAATAATTTGTGAAGAATTAGTGTTAATTTTTCTTTAAGAGTTTGGTAGAATTCAGCGGTGAAATAATCTCATCCTGTTTTGTTTGTTGGGAGGCTTTTTAGTACTGATGCATTCTCAATACTATTGATTTGTCAGGTTTTCTTTGTCTTCATTGTTCAGTTTTGATATATATTAATATATAGTATATTTACATAATATTATATCCATTTCTAGCATCATATTGTAGGTGGCTACAGGGTCACTCATTCCATTCTTTCCCCAAACTCAGTAAGCACAACATGGAGAGAGTGATTGTGTACTTGGGGCAAGAAGAGATAGGTGGGTGCCAAGATATTGCAAAGAAACCTGGGGCTATATCTGTGACAACTAGTATACCTCTTCCAGATGGAGGGCCAGTATTCTTGCAACCCAAGAGCCTATCTCACAGGCTGCAATCAAGACCCTCATAGCCATTCTGGGTTTGAGAGAAGCACCCCACACCCCCATGATGCTGCCATTAATTGCTGTTGAAGAAGATATAGGAAGACTATACATTAGCACCCTACTGGAAATAGAGATGGTCTTGCAGAGACACAATATGCCTGTGAGAAGCTGGAGGTGATATAGGTTGAAACATTTGTCTATTATAGCAAGGTACAGGTCTCTTCCTCAAGCTAAGACAGATCTAGAGGCTGTATCTCTGTGTGGTGACCTGGGAATAGAGACTCTGTCTTTTTCTGGTTTTGGATCTCATAGCAGTAGTACTGGCTCTGAGTTTTAAGGTAAAGTCCTAAGCTCACTTTCTTGTCTGCTACTCATCATCACGGGGCAGCAGGTCTGATAGAGCTCCTCAGGGAGCTCACGGACCAAGCGGGATGATAAGTGTAGACCGCAAAGGAGCCACACCAGAGCCGGGATCAGTCAATGTCCAGGGAACAGCCGGGTTCTTGACTTTATTGGGAGGGAAGAACTTTTATAGACACAGAAAGGGGGCTGTCCAGGGCACAAGGGAACCGAGCCAACCAGCTGAAAGGTAAGGCAGGACACGAGCTGGGCATGCCCTCAAGGGCCTATCACAGCCGAGGACACAACTGTCCACGATTACGGAAGTCTCCTGTCAGGCTAGGTACCTCCCCCGGGGGCCATCTTGGATTGTTGGAAATATTGAGTCACTGAAATGCGGAAGTACGGCAAACTCTAGCAAAGGCTTAGAGGCCTTGTCGAGGGAAGGCTTAGCAACTTTGTTTCCTTTTTGGTTGGAGCCCCCTGCACTTGTCCTACCTGCTTCCCTCACCCCTTAGCAGCTGGAGTCTTGCTCTGCTGTCTACCAGAGGTTGGGAGTGGGACAGTAGAGGCAGCTCCTTGTTCACCCAGGCTCAAACATACCCGAGACTCCCAGACCCCAGGCACGGTGCAGTCTCGGGAGTCTGCACTCGACTGACACAGTGCAGGTCGTGCAACAGGCTGAAGTGAGTCCACCTCACCAGGGCTCAGGCCTCGGCCTGACGCTGGAGCAGATCAAGAGGATCTCTGTGAGCCTTGGCCTGCAAATAGAGGCCTTTGGGCTTTGTCTGGTGTTGAGTTTCACCATGGCAGACCCAGCACTGAACTTCAAGGCCAAGCCCAAGGATCACTTTTCCATTCTACTTCCCAGCAGCTGGAGTCTTACTCCACTCTCTGCGGTTGAGAGAGGGTTGGTGGAGGTGATCCCTTGGTCAAAAGTCCAGATGTCCTGGGGACAGAGGCCATGGGGCTCCTCTGACTCTAATTCCCACCAGAGCAGCCCTGGTGCCGCATCTCAAGTCTAAGGTCTGATCTTTATTCCCTCTCCCACCTCTAAGTGGAAGGTGTCTCCCCAGGCTGCATGACTTCGAGCTGGAGGAGGGGCCACAGGGCAGCTTTCTCCTTCCAGCCTTCTTCGATGCATCTTTTCTCATTATTTTATTAAAACCAAGTACGATGATCTTTCATCTGACTTCCTGGCTTCTGTGAAGCTGACTTGAGGCATGAATAGCTATATTTTGAAATACATGTATAGCTTTTTCATAATACCCATTTTCCATGAACTTTGCAAAGACTCCTCATATGTATGGGATTCCAAATTTTTGCCTAAAAATATACTTTTAATTTTGTTTTCCCTGAAGTTTTTGAAGTATACTCAGATATAATTTTTGCTTCAAATTGTCTTAAGTCTTTAAAGCTGTTAAGAATGAAATGTTTTTATAATTACTCACATACTTCTTCTAGTACTCTTCATTGTTTTATGAAAATTCACATTTTTATTTGATAACATTATATTTAGGCTGAATCAATGCTTTTGGTAGCACTTTTTATTACAGTTTCAGGTCTGCTAGTGATATAATCTCTTAGTTTTCTTTCATCTGGAAATATCTTTTTTTAATTTTATTTTAAAAAAGATTTATTTACTTATTTGAAAGTCAGAGTTACACAGAGAAAGAGAGTAAGAGAGAGAGAAAGTCTTCGATCTATTGGTTCACTCCGCAGTTGGCTGCAATGGTTGGAGCTATGCCGATCTGAAGCCAGGAGCCCAGAGATTCTTAAAGGTCTCCCACGCAGGTGCAGGGGCCCAAGGACCTGGGCCATCTTCTACTGCTTTCCCAGGCCAGCAGAAATCTGGATCAGAAGTGGAGCAGCCGGGACTCGAACTGGCGCCCATATGGGATGCCGGCACTGCAGGCAGCAGCTTCATCTGCTACTCCACATCGCTGGCCCTGAAATATCTTTGTTTTAATTTGCAGAGAATATCCTGGATGACTATAGGAATCTGGATGGCTTATTATTTTTTTAGCTCTTGAGGATTTTATTTTTTCTCTTTTGTCTTAAACTGTGTTGCTAATATAGCAATATTGTGATTTGTTCACTGTACATAATGTCACTTTTCTCTGCTTTTAAAAGTTTCCTCTGTCTTTCGAATTTAGTTCAACAGTTTAGACAATTTATACCTTGGTGTGGTTTCCTTTGTAGTTGTCCTATTTGAGCCTTATTAAACTTCTTGAACTATACTTACTTATCTGTTTAACCAAATTTGGAGCTTTTTTTTTTTTTGATTTATTTTATTTATTTGAAAGAGTTACAGAGACAGGTAGAGACAGAGAAGTCTTCCATACACTGGTTCACTCCCCAGATGGCCACAATTACTTGAGCTTGGCTTGATCTAAAGCCAGGAGCTTCTTCCAGGTGTGCAGGGTCCAAAGGACTTGGACCATCTTTCATTGCTTTCCCAGGCCATAGCAGAGAGCTGGATCAGAAGTACAGTAGCTGGGAAACGAACCAGTGACCAAATGGGATGCCTGCACAGTAGGTGGAGGCTTTACCCACTATGCCACAGTGCCAACCCCTATTTTAACTCTTTTAAAAAATATCCTGTCCTGCTCAAAATAATTATCTTTCCTTTGACCATTTTCCTTGTGATTATGAGATTTTGAGTTTCCCTGGGATTCTTCATGTGTAGGCAGATATGTTACCAAAGCAGTTACTAGATTAAACAGGTGTGACCTGAAGCCAGTAGTGGATTTAGACGAGACTTTTGTAGTTTAAGGCATTCATAGTACCACGTGACAGCTTCTCAAACCCCAGGAAATTGCTCTTTTTGTCTAGTGAGTTAGAACACTGCATAGTTCATCTTTTGTTTAGAAGACAAAGTTACATTATTGCAATGTAATAGTTCCATTTTGTGGACAAGAATAGAAGTATCAGTAATGGTGTTGATGACAATACCTCTGGATTTGTGCTGGTGTTATTACACAGAGTGAGTGCCACGAGAATGAGAGTTTGGGAACTGGAAGGTTTTGCTACATTGCCCTACTGCTTCTGCTCCAGACCTTGTAAACATATAGGGATCTAACTCAACTTGTTGACTTATTTTAAAGATTTTATTTATTTTATTTGAGAGTTAGAGTTACAGACAGTGAGAGGGAGAGACAGAGAAAGGTCTTCCCTCCATGGGTTCACTCCCCAAATGGCCACAGTGGCTGGAGCTGTCCAGATCTGAAGCCAGGAGCCAAGCGCTTCCTCCTGGTCTTCCAAGTGGGTGCAGGAGCCCAAGTACCTGGGGCATCCTATATTGCCTTCCCAGGCCATAGCAGAGAGCTGGACTGGAAGAAGGGCGGCCAGGACTAGAACTGGTGCCCATATGGGATGCCGGTGCCACAGGCGGAGGATGAACCTAGTGTGCCATGGCACCGGTTCCAACTTGATGACTTTTAAAATGAAATCCACTCATCAGTCTTCTTTAGGATGTTTTTCCCAGGATTTAAAGCTTTTCTTCAGCTATTCACACACACACACACACACACACACACACACCCTTTGTCCATGAAGACGGATGTCAGCTTTCAATGATGTGAAGATCTTTTTCATTGAGATAGCATTTTATTAAATTATCACTACATTAAGTTCTTCTAGAAAACATCACCACACAGTACATGGCCCAGGCCAGTCAAGAATGTTTTAAATTATTGGTTATAACTTTGCTAAAATCAACATGAAATCCATTCTGAGAACACTTCAATTCATCCTTTTTTTTAAAAAAGATATATTTATTTATTTGAAAGTCAGAGTTACACAGAAAGAAGGAGAGGCAGAGAGAAAGAGAGAGGTCCTCCACCCGGTAGTTCACTCCCCAGTTGGCCACAACAGCTGGAACTGCACGGATCCAAAGACAGGAACTGGAGCTTTTTCTGGGTCTCCCACATGGGTGCAATGGTACAAGGACCTGGGCCGTCTTCTACTGCTTTCCCAGGCCATGCAGAGAGCTGGATCAGAAATGGAGCAGCCAGTACTCAAATCGGCGCCCATATGGGATGCTGACACTGTAGGTGGTGGCTTTATCTGCTACTCAACAGCGCCGGCCCCAATTCATCATTTTCAACCATGATTTTGTGACTTCTACTGCTTTCAATCTTTATTGTGTATGTGGGAGTTAATTGTGTGTTGTTTTGCTTTGTCCTCCATAAACCTAGAGGAACAGCTAACTGTCACCGTCTAGAGAGGGAAGTACTGGCCTCTGCTCAGTAGATGCTGGGGGAATCCAACCATGGTTCTGAGAACTAGCAATGTTTCCAGAGATTGCCAGATGTCCTCTTGGGGAGGGAGGAGGATTATCCCCATCCAAGAACCACTCCTCTAGAGGCTCAATAACTATCAGACAGAAAAGTTATAACTACATGTTAGAACTGTATGTTAAAACCGAGAAAGTGTCTTAACAATTCAAATGTAAGCAATGGTATCATTCTTTTAAAAAGAGAACATATCAGATTTTGAAAATTTGCGAAGTCTGGTAACCATCTCAAGGAATGAGTTTATTAGCTTCCTAGGGACATAAATAATATACCATTTCGAGTAAACAGAGCAAAAGAATCTTTCACCTGCCTGTGCCCAAAGGTATCTGTTTCAGGTTGGCAACGCTCTCATTCTTCCTCCAAAGGTTTGGATCATTCACTTCAAAGGTTTAGCCCTCTAATTCAATCCAATCCTGTCCTATTAAGGCCGGGAACTACTGCCAAAGGAACATTGCCAGGTTGGTAAACTTCCAAAAGCTCTTCTAGTTCTAATGAAATTGTACAACCCTTTAAGAGAATAACAAGTTGCATGTGGTTATCAAAATAAAGGAACTTTATGATACAGAATTGAAAGCATAGAAGTGACATTTATAACTGACAACATTATCAGCAAAGAGGCATGCAAATAATGGTTAAGGGAGAAGAGAACTCTATACCACTATTTCTTAGTGGTTTAAATTCCATCATCATTACCTAATAGCATCAATATCATTTAAATGAAATTTTTCATATATAATCAGGAGCAGAAATTTGGAAGGTTTTGACTACTTTTCATTTTTTTTCTTGCTTTATAGAATTTTCAATGACATCTTGTGGTCTTATGTAATAATCCATGACCAATGAGTCATCGTTTGTTTCAGATCCCTATTTAATCCTATGATTTGCATCAAAGAGGCGATGCATGGTAAATGGTGGAAAGTATCACCTGCCAATGCAATGAGATTTGTGTTAAGCCAAAACCAAAGGATGGCGAAGGAATGGGTGGGTTTTATTGAAAATTAGACCGTTTCAAGGATGAGGGAGTATCATAAGGATGAGAGAGTATCTTAAAGACTTACAAGCATAAGCATGAAAGATGTCCAGAAGAACAAAGGGAAGGCTTAAAATGTGTGCAAATGGAAGCAAGCAGACGTGTTTTGTCTAACTAGCATCCATGCACATCTGAGATGCATTCCACATGTGAAAACATTTGTGTTAAGCTGGGTTTTAAAGCAGCTGCTGCAATTAGGATGTGCCCAGACATTGGAGAAAGGGAAAAGTAAGCACAAAAGGAGCTGCTGGGAGATCTTGCAGACTGGATCTACAGAGGCAAAGTCCCCAGCAGACAAGGTCAAAATGTGGAGTGTTTGCAAATTTCCAGATGTTCCAGGGAACGGTGGTCTCTTGGGCAGCAATAAATCAGATGCTCCTTCGTTGCCTTTTAGCCAAAATGTGCAGTAGGTACATCTAGTAGAAAAGGTTAACATGTGTTCTGAATCTATGCCTGAAAAATTATTGAATCCTTGCAATGGTACTGAAGCAGGTGCTTTTGTCATTTTCATGTTACAGATTAGGAAGTTGAGGCCTAGCAAGGATAAGTAACTTATCTAAGGTCACACAAGGATTTGCATCTAAGCCTGACCTATCTCAATGCTTAAGCATTTGTCCGTCTTAAATCATAGCACTTGGGCATACATGTATTCTGCCAAAGGAGGAACCAGATCAGCTGTGCCCTCTCATTTGGACCTATTCCTTCCCTTCCTCCAGGACACCTAAGCACCAGATGATGTCGTGAGGTTTGTCCTAAAGCTTTGGAAAGCATACAAGATGATGATCCCCAGGTTAAGGCCAGCTGTCTTGCTGAAGCCACAGTGAAGTTGTGGTGGAATTGCACCAGGAAGAATGGAGTATAACTCAGGCAGAAATTGTAACTACTGTGTGACTTGTAGATTTTTAGTACTCAAAGGATACTACAGATTTATGCAGAATTTTCAATTAAATGTGAGCAGAATCAGCCCATTCCATAGTAATCCTGAACTGTGGTTGCAACAGTTCTAGGATGCTAGTCAGAAAGAGTGGGGGATTCTGAACCTGGTCACTTTTTCTTTGTGGATTTCAAAATCCAATTTATTTTCCTTCCTTTGGCACCCTTATAGCATATAAGTGACTGGGTAAGAGCATCATCTCTAAAAAGCTCCACGAACCTTCTGATTCTGTGAAATCTCAAGTAGAATGAGCATTTGCTGAGAGGGAAGCCATGCTGTGTTTAACAGTTAAATGACCATTCACAGTTCAGTGAAAGGTGGCTGTAACATATTGGCTTTTGAAGGTAAAGAAACATACTGGATTCCTTCCCCATCTCCATCCCATAGCAAATCTTGCATATAGAACTGTGTGATTTAGTGTTTAGGAGTTCTTGTCATAGGCTGTTTGCCCAGACAGTGTATCAGGTGTTAGTTTGCCTTTCTGTTGCTTTCCCATGTGGGGAGCAGTATCATGTGGTGGAGGGAATCTTGCACTTGTAGCCATGATGAACAAAGTGGAGTCCTTGATTCTGGCACTTATTACTTGTGTGGCCTTAAAAAAGTGAGAGACTGTTCCTGTTTGCCAACTGCTATACTTCTGATACCAGAAAAATAAATTGCATAAAAGCATAAGAATTAAATATGCTATTGCATGTAGCATTAAAAATGACAGGAGCTGAGCTCTAACTGGCTCAAGCTAAAAATGGATTTTATTGGCTCCTTTAAACCAAGTCTCACTTCAAATACAGATAGATGCAGAGGCTTCAAACTTTTCATCAGAAATTTTCTCCTCCAGGTTCAGGTTCTGCATTTTCACTCTTGATGTTAGCTTAATTCCCCTGCAAGCTCTTCTTGCTAAAAGATAAAGATGGCTGCCAGCATCTTCAGTGTGTTCAGCTGAGTGGAAAGAGAGAGCTTCACTGGGGGAGATCTCAGGTGGACCTCTTGATGTCCTGCTTGGGTCTTGTTTCCATTCCTGAACCTACTGTTAAGTTTAGAAAGATGGAGCTTGACAGCTGGGCATGTGTGCCAGGACACTCTTAGCAAAGATGACTAACAGCCACCCAAGGGGACCTCCATATTCATGCCATGTGATGATGCCTCCTGGGCAGAAAATTAAAGGAACCTTGTTGAGAAGCCCCTTTGAGCTATTTCAGGGTACAAATTGTTTATCATTTTGTGGAAGCACTGTTAGCACTAATTAGAACCAGATTCTTGGTCAAAGTTGCTTAAAACATCAGGCTTTTGTCCTGTGCCTCTCTAGGAGCCTAGAGTGGGGTCTGCATTATTCAAAGAAAATTAATTGAGGGTGTAGGATAGATGATTAACCAATGAAACACCAGGGTGCAGTTAACAGAAGAAAAGGGAAATGAATCCTGGGAAAGCAAAAACAACTATGCTCAGTGCTTAGCATAAAAGCTGGCACAATGATCCCGATAAATGTTGTTATCTATACAGTTTCAATGAACATTTTGAATACTTTCTAAGCTAAGTCTTACATACTGGAGATGTAACAACAGAGGATATGAGGCTAATGTTGTGGTGCATCGGGTTGAGCTGCCACTTGCAACACTGGCATTGCATATTAGAGGGATGCTTCAAGTCCCGGCTGCTTTGCTTCCATCCATCTCCCTGCTAATGTGCCTGGAAAGGCAGTGATTGATGGCCAAAGTGCTTGGGCCCCGTGTGAGTGGGAGACTTGGATGGAGCTCCTGGTTTTGGCCTGGCCCAGTCTTGTCCATCACAACCATTTGGGAAGTGAACCAGTGGATAGAAGATTCTCTCTCTCTCTCTCTCTGTCTGTCAATCCTCCTCCCTCTCTCTCACCCTCCCCCCCTCTCTTCTGTTCTGCCTTTCAAATAAACAGAGGATCAAGAAATCTAAAACTGAATAAAGGAAGTAAAAAAATTAAACAAGTGATTTAAGTGATGTTGAGTAGTCCACAGTATTGTGTAAAGTAGCAATGGGAACTGGCTAGGGAGCAAAATAAGTCTTGGTCAGGAAATAACTTCCCAGAAGTGGTGACAGCAAAGCTTGGGATGCTAGGTGACTGATAGGAATTAGTCAGATAAAGAGCAGTGTTCCTCTAAGTCTACCTGGCCTTGATGTTTATTGTTAGCAAAAGACTAGTAAATATCACATATCTTAAAGCCACCTTTGGGGGCCATTGAATTCAGAGGACAGAAACAGGGTAGCTGACTTTGAAGCATGTTGTAGAAATTCCAAGGAATCACTTCCAGTACAGTAAAAGATTATTTTGGGTGTGAGTATTCATTTGGGGGATGCCATGTAAAACATTTTTAAAAAATTTTATTTTTTTAATTTGTTTAAGAGACAGAAATCCCATCAATTGGTTCACTTTTCAAATGCCTACAGTAGCTGGGGCTGGGCTAGGGCCAGAGCCAGGACCAGTAACATATTCCAAGTCTTTAAAAAGAACTCAATTCCTTGAACTATTGCCACCATCTCCTAGGATCGGCACTGATATTAAGCTGGAGTTAGGAGCTAGAGCTAGGAATTGAACCCAGGCTCTCTGATGTGGGAAACAGGTGTTCCAGCCACTAGGCTAAATGAACACTTCTAGAAATATTTTTAAGACTAAGAGACTCACCATAATAGATCTGATTTTGGATGTTAAACACAATAAAGATTTAATAAATTAGCAAAGTAGGCATATTTCCAGAGGGATGAAAACATGAGATTTTCTGGAACAACAGGTTTGGCAAAGGCCCTCACCCAACTGAGTGGGACCCAGCATTTGTAGTTATGAAACTAGGAGCTGGCTCAAATAGCAGTTATTTGGAGCAGAGGGAAATCAGGTAGAATTGGGGCGAGAGCAAGAGGACTATTGGAAAGTCTAAGTCAGATCAGACAGGAAGTCAGTGGAGAGAGTTGAATGTCAGGGTTCATCACTGCTTCTGTGTACCTTACAAATCTAAGCATTTAATTGGCTGAGAGCATAGTATCTTATGTTTCAGAAGATCTGTTTTTTTCAAAATTGTATTCAGGTTGTAGAATCTAACCAACCTTAAGTAACAAACCAGAAAATCAGAAGTGTTAAAAGAATGCTGGATAGTTTATAGACTGAGAAAAGTATAGGGAACCAGTCCTCAATGAGAAGGCTTCTGGAAATAAGTAATTGTCAAGTTAGGTATCTAAGCCAGAAACTTCAGTATCACTTTGAAACATGTTACAGTTGGAAATGCTCATCCTTATATCAAACCAAAAGAGTCCAACATCTAGAAGGGAGAGCATCAGTTGTGGTATAATAAGGCCTCAAGAGATTCCAATGCAATCTCAAGTTGGAATTTCATTGCCTACAATCTAACACCAGAGCATCCTCATTTCCTTCTTCAGTCCTACCCATGGATGACTCACTCTAAAACCATTGATTTCCCGAAGTGTCTCCACCCAAGAATCGAATCCTAGAAAGTAGAGTGATTGGCCTCCTCTGGTTATGTATCTCCTCCTGTGTCTGGGATGAAACATGTGATATGATTGACAGCCCCCTCTCTCAACCACCAGAACAACATGTGATGAAAAATGGAAGTTCCGTGCAGCAAAAGAGAGCAGAACTGTTTTAAACAAGAACCGGAATTCTGACCAATTGACAAATACATCAGATACAGGTTTTGAGATATGAGGTGGAATTTGTATCTTATAAAAATTTTTTGGCTGGGACTGGTGCTGTGGTATATTGGGTTAAGCTGCTACCTGTAGTGCCAACATCTCATATGGATGCCATATGAGTTTGAGTCTTGCCTTCTCCACTTCCAATCTATCTCCCTGCTAATGCACCGGTAATGCAGTGGGAGATGGCCCGAGTCCTTGTACCCCTGAACCACACGAGACCTGGAAGAATCTTGTGGCTCCTGGCTCTGAATCAGCACAGCAAAGGCCACTGTGGCCATTTGGGGAGTGAATCAGCAGATGAGAGATCTCTCTCTCTCTCTTTCTCTCTCAACTCTGCCTTTCAATTAAATAAATAAATAAATCTTTTAAAAAATGTTCTTTGGCTGTATAACGGGTTGGTCTATAAATTTAGAAACACAAAGAAAGTGGGCATGTTGCCTAATGGTTAAGGTATCTCTGATGTCACCCAGTTCCCACATCAGAGTGTCTGAGTTTGACTCCCAGGTCTGGGGTACTGATTCCAGCCTCCTGCTAATGCACACCCTGGGAGGCAGCAATGATGTCTCAAGTAGGATCATTTCTGACGACCAGGAGAACTGGATTGAGTTCCTGTCTCCTGGCTTTGATCCCCTGGACCTTGTGGGCATTTGGGAATGAATCAGCAGGTAGGAGTGCTCTCTCTCTTTCTTTCTCTGTCTCAAATAAATGTTTAAAAATAAAAAATAGAACTTTACAGAAAGAAAGGGGATTTATTGTGTTCATTTTTCTCTCCCTGTAAAAATTCCAAGTGATTAAAATACCTAACTTATTCTTTCTGGTGATACCAATGATTCAAGTTTTCCAAAAACCTTTTTGTTTAAATTGTAAAGAAAAGGAAAAGAGCCAATGCTGCACATAGACAAAGCATCTGAAAAGTGCTCCTCTTCACTGAGGATGTTCTTGTACTCTTAAGTATCGTAAAACTCTAGAGTGTTGTTAGAGCTAGGGGAAAAAAACTAGAAATAATCTAATCTAGTTGTTCCATTTGAGAGATGAGAATGTTGATGCCCAGAGAGTTTGATAGACTTGCTCAGAGTCACATAATGTATTCTAGTTTTCAATGGATGGTATGACTATGTGGTTGGAAATTAATCCACTATCTATTTTCCT
Source organism: Sylvilagus floridanus (assembly GCA_949820135.1). Taxonomy (NCBI): domain Eukaryota; kingdom Metazoa; phylum Chordata; class Mammalia; order Lagomorpha; family Leporidae; genus Sylvilagus; species Sylvilagus floridanus. The sequence goes on from OX463244.1 coordinate 167,777,667, forward strand.
ACCCATGGCCAACTAAGAGAAAACTAATCAATTGGCAATGTCTGCCTCGTGATAGATTTCTTTCTGGCTTCCAGCATTCTCACTTTGGCTTCTGCACTTTTTTCCTCTTTCAGTCTAATTCATTTGTCCAGTCAGCCAACTAGCCATATATCCATCAACCAGTCCATCTATCTATCCAGGCAGGTAGCCAGCCAGCCATTCAGCCAGGCAGCCAGAACTCAGCTCTCCATTTATAATTCAATTAATGCCTCTTAAAAGAGCTAATCATATAAAGATGAACAAGTCATCAACTTGCTCAGATACAGGCTAGATCACTTCTTACAGATTAAAATAACTAATAGACTTGTGGGGGAGCCAAAAGTTTGACTCAGCCTTGATTGTCCTTCTGCCTCCTATAATTTTATTCTAATTTTTACTATGTGTAGAGTTAATGAATTAGAGTTTTCTATTCTTTGAGATGCTGCAATGAACATTTTTGTGACTGTGGTACCAAAAAATAATCAAATATAACTACCTAGTCTACAATCCTTCCCTAGACAAAACACCAGCATGGTATCTGGGGTGGGATGGAAGTGATTCCCTCTAGAGATACTACATACTGCTTTCTGCAAAAAACAAAGCTCTATCCAGCATTACATATGAAAATCCACCTTGAATTCTTCCATGTAGTTCTGAGAGATAGAGAGGAAACATTCACAAGGTTGGGAGGTATAGGTGGCAACAGCTTTGAATGTGGCAAGGGGAGTTGACCCAGTTCTAGTGCCTAGAGCCATTGCTCTTTAGCCCCTAATACACCCACTCTTTAATTCTTCATCCTAACCTCCTTTACCAACTGTTAAATCTGTGGAAGTGGCTTCTACAACAAGTTGGTGGAGAAGTGTAGTCATACTGCTCTTTTGTTCATTCCTTGAGAACACAAAAGTCACAGTTCCCTCCTCAGTGACTTTGCATGTACTGCTGCCTCTGCCTAGCTGACTCTTAATTCTTCCCATGACCAACTCATTTTCTCATGTGAAAGTCACTCCAATTGGCTTTTCTAACTACTGATTTTAAATGGCCATGTAGTCACAAGAATATATTAATTAACACATGGAAACAACTTGTCATTACTCCCTGTATCCACATAGTGTGCCTCCCATTAACAGGTAGACTTTGCCTTGCTACATGTGAACCTGGGCTGGTGTTGCAGAGTTTAATCTGGTTGATGGACTGAAACTGAAATGACAGGAGGGCAAGATGATGGCTAATAGAGGATGACAGCCCTAGAGTGGAATAGTGTATTTGTCTCACAAGGTCAGCTGATCCCCAAACACGTAAGAGACTCAGGAGAACTACCCACCCCTGCTGACCACTGACAAGTGAGGGAGCCTGCCTGAGTCCACCAGACTAGCTGACTTCTAGCAATAATAAATGCCTATTGATTCAAGTCACTGATTTTTATGGTTATTTGCTACATGACATAGGTATAGCAACCCTTACCTAGAATGCTTGGAATCAGAAGTGTTTCAGATTTTAGAGTAACTTGGATTTTGGAATATTTGCACAGACTCTATAAGTTCAATATCCCTGATTCAAAAATCCTGAATCGAAAACTTTCCAAAATCTCAGACTTTTTGAGTATTGTGTCAGCATTCAGTATGTTTTAGGTTTTGGAGAATTTTGGAATTCAGATTTCCAGATTAAGGATACTCAGCCTTGATTATCTAACTAATGTAGTTACTATTTTATATTTACCACAATCTTAAATTGCCTTTTAAGTTACATAAATTTCCAGTTATATTTATTCAGTCATTATACTCTTACTGTAAAGCTCTTTGTTGATCACAGTAAATCAACAAGTACACTAATAAATAGTTGCCCAATAAATATTTGTTAACTGGGTGAATAGAAGGGAAACAAGAGCCTTGTGAAGGAAGTATTTTTATTCCTTTTATAAATGAAAAACAAAAAATTTAAGTAATATGAAAAAAGGCCATATATAGGAAGTTAGTTTCCTATGTGAATGTGTGAAACCTACAGACCAATGAAGCTGCTTATTGGTATAGGAAAAATCACATTCTTTAGGGATGTTACATCACTTTTTTCTGTTATTGTTTTGGTGGTGTATAAATATAGCATTTTATTGCTTAACATACTTAAGACATCAATGATGCAAGCCAAAAATAATTCATAAAGTTAAATTATTTACATGAACCAAAGTCTTACATTTTTCTAAGTTAGTTAACAAGAATTCATTGTGACAGTTTTCTAATGTGTCTTTGAAAGAAAATAGCGACACAAGGGCGGGCCTCAGGGCCGCTGTGCTTTTCGGTGGGAGCTGACACTGTTAGAAACCTTGTCATGAGAGAAGGCTCTCAGAGCCCCTGTGTCTTGATCAAGGCTGGGCCCTCAGACCTGTCTGGTCCAGGTCTAGTAAGGCTCATCTCCTCCACAGAGGAAGGAACCACAGGATCGGGGTCCTCAGGGGTAGGAACTAAAGGAACTACTCCCCAGTCCCGTGCAGGGGAGATGTTGCTGTGGCCTCGTGGGAGACTGAGCTTTGTGTGTGGGATTTGGGGGCAGGAATATAGAAGGCGATGAAGCTTTCTTTTTAAACATTGGGATAAGACAGGTTAAAAGAGAAAACCCTTGAAAATGAAATTTCTAAACACAGAGATAAGCAAGGAACTGCACCGCCAGGGATAGTTGTTTTGCAGACCTGTCATACATCCATCTCCAGTCCAAAAAAATCAAGAGCAACGAGTGCCACATGACTGCCCTGCTATGGACATCCAGAACTCATAGGCACACCCAGAAACAGCTCAGAGTGACAGATATGTGATCTTCCTGAGGTGGCAATAGTGAGCAACACCACCATTTTGAGTTTGTTGTGTGCAAAGGAATCCAGCGTCAAGCTACGTACAAATCAAAGTGTTGTGTGCATAGGGGACATCGGCTGAGCTTCAGAGTGAGTATAGATGGAAGTGCTAAGAGCTGTGGGGAAAATGCCAAGCCTCTCCAACCCATAAAAGTACCTGTTCAGCTCCCTCGCTCCCTTTGAGAGCTATTCAGTGGAACTTCTTGCTGCTGTGCTGTTTCTTTTGTGTTTAAGCAAAAAGTCTTATCTGTGTTCCACCTTGGCCTCTTTTCAATTTGTATTTGCAAGTGAGCCAAAGAACCTGGGGTCAGTAAGGATTTAGGAATCTCTCTCAGCCTGCACAAGCACCGTATCAGGTATGCTGATCTGACTATGCACTTTACGTGGCAGTAAACTGAGTCTCTCAAGGTTACTCAGCTTTACCCAGGTCAAGCTGTTAGTTCCTTCCTCCTCTCTTAGGTGGATGCTCCAGAATTTGCAAGAGTTTAATGCCATTCTTCATGAACACCCAGACTGTTGACATCACCCTTAATTTCATGTATGGTTTCTGAAAGAAGCTCATTGTCAACACATCAACACATAAAGTATTTTCACCATACAAATAACAGAATCTATATGAATTTTGATTTATATTCCATGTCCACAAATACATAATATGAAAATCAGCTTATAGAAGAACTACACATCAAGAAATAGCAATTTCAGAGGTGTAGCTATTCTACCAGAAAAGCTTCCTTCTCAAGAAAAAGAGAATGGCTTCCATCTGAGTCTCATATCCACATAAACTTAACTCTACATACGGTAGAAATAGAGTTACAGAGAGAGAGAGGGAGAGAGAGAGAGAAGGGTCTTCTATCCACTTGTTCCTTCCCAAATGGCCCCAATAGCTGGAGATGAGCTGATCTGAAGCTAGGAGCTTCTTCCAGGTCTCCCATTGAGGGGTTCAAGCACTTGGTCCATCTTCCTCTGCTTTCCCAGGCCATAGTAGAGAGCTGGATTGGAGGCGGAGCAGCCAGGACATGAACTGACACCCATAAGGAATGCTGGTTCCACAGACAGAGATAGTCTTCTATGCCACTGCACCAGCTCCTACATATAGTTTTATGGCAAGTTTATTCTATTTCAGGAGCTGTCATTTAGCCTAATGGTTAAGACACCTGTTTCCATCTCATAGTACCTGGGTTCAACATCGGCCTCTATCTCCTGAGTCCAGCTTCCTGTCATTGCTGACCCTGGGAGGCAGTGATGGTGGTTCAAGTAGTTGGGCTCCTGTCACCCATGTGGGAGCCCTGGGCTGAGTTCTTGGCTCCTGGCTCCAACCCCAGGCCTCCCCTGACCATTGTGGGCATTTGGTGAGTGAGCCAATAGATGGGAGATTTCTCTCTGCATCTGAAATTGAAAAAATTATTTAAAAAATTGTTAAACATGTCTATTCATCTCTGTTTGCCTAGAAGAAATAGAAAGTAAAGCCAAATATTAAAATGTCTAAACATTTTATTGCCATATAGTTATTTTACATAAATATTTAGTTTAAAGAATGCCATTATTTGAATCCATTCCTGTTTTCCGTTGAACTGCTTTTCCTTGCTAGGAGAAGAGAACTAAACTTGATTTGCTCCTAATTATCCTCCAGCCTTCTTGATTTTGTGGATTATTTGCTGTTGGTGGCTCTAGAATCTCTGTCTGCAACCCCAGGAAGCTTTATTCCAGAGGAGACAGTTAGGAGTCCATTTGCTGTGAAGCTTGTATCTCTCTATTCTTTAAGCAATTAGCTTTTCTTTGGGTTTCTTTTCTCTTTATGATTACAGGCAAAAGGCACATTTTCTCTAAAAGCAACTCAGAAAAAAAATGAATGTTTCCACTTGTCTCAGCTTTGGGAACATCTCATCCATGTCAACAGAAGACAGGATGGAATTGGTAAAAGTAGCATGAATGCAAATTTCGCTTCAATCCTGACAATGTAGGACAAATTCTAAACACTTTGGGCTAAAGAACTAGAGAAAGGAAGAAATGCCCGTGTTTTGGTGATACCGTATCACAATGGTACGTTGCTGCAAACCATGCTTACAGTAGAAATAAATATGGATAGGTTTGCCTCCTATGCCTCAGTGAGATCATAAACATCGGTAATGGGGAGCCAGACAAAGCAATTGGAACCATGGACACATCACTGTGCCCAGCAGACACAGTGCAGTTCCAGGCCCAGAGAACACCCACGGAGCTCTAACAGGGCACCAAAGAAAGCATGGCTGGAGCTTTCCAGCAGGCAACAATAGGAGACAGAAAACCCAGCCGGGCTGAGCGTGCCCTTCCCAGCTGGCAGCAAAAGAACATTGCTGGCAGAAAGAGAGCCCGAAATAAAAGCAGTACTTTAGCAAATGGTGGGGGGAAAGGACATACTCTTTATTTCTTTTTTAAAAATAGCATGTTTGCAACGTTGCTAATGGTATGTATTATGTCAAAACAGTCTGCTCTCCAGAGCAGAAGTAGGTGCTGTTAAGATGTTCTGTGAAATGCAGGGACTTCCTGCTAGGGTAATGCTGATGGCTGTGGATTTACACACAGCCTCAACTCTTTGCGACCATTGCAAGATGTTGTTGGTTTCCTGAGTCCTCCACAGGAACTTCTCAAACTTGAATGTGCATAGTACAATCGCCTGGGGATCTTGTTAATATGCAGGTCTGGGTGGGGCCTGAGTCTCTGCCTTTCTACCAGTTTCCAGGTCGCAGCGACGGTGCAGGCCCGTCAACCACATTTTGACTTGCAACGCACTTGCAAACTTACATCAGCTTAATGAGAAATGGGGTGGGCAGGTTTGGAATTCATTCCGTTATGTGCTCAGGATGTGGCAGGAGAAGATGAAGGACTCCAGCATGGGGCAGGTCTGCCATAGTGTGAGATAGCAAAGATTTCACTAACTCCCAGAAGAGCCACGCTTTTCCTGAATGCAGAGGCTACAACAGAAGCTGCATTTTGTAACCTACCAGCATCTTTGTGGCAGGAGATGTTGGCAGACATAGGGGATGCACTCACTTGGGCTGTCATTAGACAATCCTCCTCCCACAGGAGCTGCTCAGAGGGACAAGTGAAGGAGACGGTGGGAAGGTAGAGTTCCCTAACGAAACTGCCTCCCTGAGAAGTGTCCACTAGGGATTCTTTAGCAAGGGTTCAGGGAGTGCCCGGGATGTAGAAAAGGGGGCAGGGGAGGCCCTTCTTGCTCAAGCAACACTCATCTTCACACGTCCTGTTTTCAGAAATCTGACTCCGGTGGGTTTCTTCCAGCTTCCCTTGTCCTGGTGGCCTGGTCTCCTCCGTTCCCAGAACAAGCTCTGGAAACCAACTCAAGGGAGTGAGCCGTTTCCAGTCCTCTGTCTGGGACCCCGTGCTCCTCTCCAGTCTCAAACCCTACCCTCAGGGATACAAAGAGACACCAGAGGTGACCTGTTAGGTGAGTCTTCAGGCGCCCTGTGCTGTACTGCTTCCACCAGGCCAAAGGCTACCCCTTTGTGCTCTGATTCAGTGCAAAGACTTCCTCCCATTTCGGTGTGTTAATTCCCTGTGGCCGTCATAACAAATCGCTACAAATTTAGATTGTCTCAAAACAAATGATAATTCCCCTCTTAGGGTTCTGGAGCCGGAATTCCAAAGCCCCTATCGCTGTGTTGCAATCACAGTGTCCACGGGGCTGTGCTCGTTCCCTAGGCTCTAGGGGAGAATCTACCCATTCCTGGCCTCTTCCTGCCCCTGCTGGTTGCTGGCTCATAGTGGCACCACTCACATATTCAAAATCAGTATCTTTTTTTTTTGTCTTGTATTTTTAAAAAAATTTCTTATAGAAAAAATTTATCTAATAAATGTAAATTTTGAAAGTACAACTTTTGGATTATAGCAGTTCTTCCCTCCATAATCACCCTCCCACCAGCAAACCATCCCATCACCTACTCCCTCTCCTTTCCCATTCTTCATTAAGATTCATTTTTGATTATCTTTATGTACAGAAGATCAACTCTATACTAAGTAAAAATTTCAACAGTTTGCACCCACACAGATGCACAAAGTATAAAGTACTGTTTGAAGACTAGTTTTACTATTAATTCTCATAGTACAACTCATTAAGGACAAAGGTCCTACAGGGGGAGTAAGTGCACAGTGACTCCTGTCGTTAATTTAACAATTGACACTCTTATTTATGATATCAGTAACCACAAGAGGCCCTTGTCATGAGTTGCCAAGGCTATGGAAGCCTCTTGAGTTCACAAATCCATCATTATTTAGACAAGGCCCTAATCAAAGTGGAAGTTCTCTCCTCCTTTCAGAGAAAGTTACCTCCTTCTTTGATGGCCCCTTCTTTCCACTGGGATCTCACTCATAGAAAACTTTCATTTAGGTCATTCTTTGCAATAGTGTCTTGGCTTTCCATGCCTGAAATATTCTCATGGGCTTTTTAGCCAGATCCAAATGCCTTAAGAACTGAGTTTGAGGCCAGAGTGCTGTTTAGGGCATTTGTCATTCTGTGAGTCTGCTGTGTATCCCACTTTCCATGTTGGATCATTCTCTCTTTTTTAATTCTGTCAATTATTATTAGCAGACACTGGTCTTATTTATGTGATCCCTTTGACACTTAATCCTATCCTTATGATCAGTTATGAACTTGAACTGGTCACTTTAACTTGTAAGATAGCATTGGCACCTGCTAACTTAATGGGATTTGGAGTCCCAAGACAAGTTTTTTGCTTTACCCTTAGGGGTAAGTCTGAGGGAGTGTGTGCTGAACTGTACATATCCTCTCTCTCTTATTTTTAATAAGGATCAATTATCAACTGGATTTAAACAGCTAGGAATAATTCTGTGTTAAGTAAAGAGTTCAACCAATGGTATTAAGGAGAAAAGGAAAATACTAAAAAGCGTAAAATAGTAAGCTGTTCTTCAACAGTCAGGACAAGGGCTGATCAAGTCATTGCTTCTCATAGTGTCAGTTTTTCTTCTACAGGTTTCCTTTTAGGAGCTCAGGGAGAACATATGATATTTGTCCCTTTGGGATTGGCTTATTTCACTCAGCATGATGTTTTCCAGATTCCTCCATTTTGTTGCAAGTGACCAGATTTCATTATTTTTACTGCTGTATAGTATTCTATAGAGTACATATCCAATAATTTATTTATCCAGTCTTCTGGTTATGGGCATTTAGTTTGATTCCAGGTCTTAGCTATTGTGAATTGAGCTGCAATAAACGTTGAGATGCAGATAGCTCTTTTATTTACCAATTTAATTTCCCTTGAGTAAATTCCAAAGAGTGAGTTGGCAAGGTCATGTGGTAGGGCTAAATTCAGATTTCTGAGGAATCTACCAACAGTGGATTGGTGTGCCCTCTTCTCTACATCCTCTCCAGCATCTGTTGTTGGTGGGTTTCTGTATGTGAGCCATTCTAACTGGGGTGAGGTGAAACCTCATTGTGGTTTTTATTTGCATTTACCTGATTGCTAGTGATCCTGAACATTTTTTCATGTGTCTCTTGGCCGTTTGGATTTCTTCTTCTGAAAAAATGTCTGTTTAGGTTCTTGACTCATCTCTTAAGTGGGTTGTGGACTTGCTTGATCTCTTTGTAGATTCTGGTTATTAATCCTTTATTTGTTGCATAATTTGCAAATATTTTCTCCTATTTTTTCAGTTGCCTCTTCACTTTCCTGACTGTTTCTTTTGCAGTACAGAAACTTCTCAATTTGATGTAATCCCAGTTATTAATTATGGCTTTGACTGCCTGTGTCTCTGGGATCTTTTCAAGAAGTCCTTTCCTGTGCCTATATCTTGTGGGGTTTCTGCGATATTCTCTAATAATTTAATGGTGTCAGGTCATAGAATTAGATCTTTAATCTATGTTGAGTGGATTTTTGTGTAAGGTGTAAGGTAGGGTTCTTGCTCCATGCTTCTGCATGTGGAAATCTAGTTTTCCCAGCACCATTTGTTGAATAGACTGTCCTTGCTCCAGGAATTGGTTTTAGCTCCTTGATCAAATATAAGTTGATTGTAGATATTTGGATGGATTTCTGTTGTTTCTATTCTGTTCTGTTGGTCTATCCATCTATTTCTGTACCAGTGCCAGGCTGTTTTGATCTGGTATTGTGATGGCTCTGGCTTTGTTTTTGTTGTACAAGATTGCTTTAGCTATTCGAGGTCTCTCATTCCTCCATATGAATTTCAACATCATTTTTTTTCCAGATCTGAGAAGAATGCCTTTGTTATTTTGATTAGTATCACATTGAATCTGTAAATTGCTTTTGGAAGAATGTACACTTTGATGATATTGATTCTTCTAATACATGGACATGGAAGATCTTCTATTTCTTTCTTTAAAGTTTTGTAATTCTCATCATAGAGATCTTTGACAATCTTGGTTAAGTTTATTCCAAGGTATTTGATATTTTTGTAACTATTGTGAATGGGATTGATCTTAGAAGTTCTTTCTTAGCAATGTCATTGTCTGTGTATACAAAGGCTATGTTTTTTTGTGTATTGATTTTATATCCTGATACTTTACAAAGTTCTTTTTTAGTGGAGTTCTTTGGATCCCCTAAATAAAGAATCATATCATCTGCAAAGAGGGATAGTTTGAGTTCTTCCTTCCCAATTTGTATCCCTTTGATTTATTTTTCTTGCCTAATGGCTGTGGCTAAAACTTCCAGTACTATATTTAATAGCAGTGGTGAGAGTGGGCATCCGTGTCTGGTACCAGTTCTCATTGAGAATGCTTCCAATTTTTCCCCATTCAATAGGATGCTGGCTGTGGGTTCTTCATAAATTGCCTTGATTGTTTTGAGGAATGATCCTTCTATACCCAATTTGCTTAGAGTTTTCATCATGAAAGGCTATTGTATTTGATCAAATGCGGTCTCTGCATCTATTGAGATAATCATATGGTTTTTCTTCTGCACATTGTTAATGTGGTGTATAATGGTTGATTTGCAAATGCTGAGCTCTCTCTGCATACCAGGGATAAATCCTACTTGGTCTGAGTAGATGATCTTTTTGATGTGTTCTCGAATTCTATTAGCTAAAATTTTATTGAGGATATTTGTGTCTATTTTCATCAGGGAAATTGGTCTGTAATTCTCTTTCTCTGCTGCATCTTTTTCAGGTTTAGGAATTAAGGTGATGCTGGCTTTGTAGAAAGAATTTGGGAGGATTCCCTGTCTTTCAATTGTTTTGAATTTTTTGAGAAGACTTGGAGTTAGTTCTTCTTTAAATGTCTGATGAAATTCAGCAGTGCATTCACCTGTTCTTGGGCTTTTTTTTGTTGGGAGGACCTTTATTACTGATTAAATTTCTGACATGGTTATAGATCTGTTAGGGTGTTTTTTTTTTTTTTTTCAGGCAGAGTGGACAGTGAGAGAGAGACAGAAAGAAAGATCTTCCTTTACCATTGATTCACCCTTCAATGGCCACTGCGGCTGGCGCACTGCGCTGATCTGAAGGCAGGAGCCAGGTGCTTCTCCTGGTCTCCCATGGGGTGCAGGGCCCAAGCACCTGGGCCATCCTCCACTGCCTTCCCAGGCCATAGCAGAGAGCTGGCCTGGAAGAGGGGCAACCGGGACAGAATCCGGCTCCCCTACTGGGACTAGAACCTGGTGTGCTGGCGCCGCTAGGCAGAGGATTAACCTATTGAGTTGTGGCGCCAGCCCTGTTTAGGTTTTATGTCTTCATGGTTCAATTTTGGTAGGTTTTATGTGTCCAGGAATCTATCCATTTCTGCTCGATTTCCCAGTTTGTAGTAATTACTGATGTAGTAATTACTTTGTAGTAATTTCTGATGACTCTTTTTATTTCAGTGGTGATGTTGGTACATTTCTTTTTTAAATTTTAATTTTATTGATTTGAGTCTTCTCTCTCCTTTTTTTTTTTTTTGCTTAGTTGGCCCAATGCTGTGTCAATTTTATTTTTCCAAAAAATCAGCTCTTCATTTTGCTGATTTTTCATATTGTTTGATTCATTTTTGTTGTCTTCTCTAATTTTAATTCTTTCTCATCTCCTGCCAGTTTTGGGTTTGGTTTGCTGTAATTTTTTTAGATCCTTGAGGTGCATTGAAAGTTCATTTATTTGGTGCCTTTCTAATTTCTTGATGTAGGCACCTATTGTTATAAACTTTCCTCTTAACATTGCTTTTGCTGTATCCTATAAGATTTGATATGTCATGTTGTTATCTTCATTTGCTTCCAGAAAATTTTGATTTCTCTTTTCATTTATTCTATGTCCCACTGTTCATTCAGGAGAATGTTGTTCAGTCTCCATGTGTTTGCATATGCTCTAGAGATTCCTGAATTGCTGATTGATTTCCAGCTTAATTCCATTGTGGTCCACGAAGATGTATGGTATAATTTTGGTTTCTTTGAATTTACTGAGACTTACCTAATGGCCTAGCATGTGGTCAATCCTAGAGAAAGTTCCATGCCCTGTTGAGAAGAATGTGTATTCTTCAACTGCAGGATGAAAAGTTTTGTAGATATCTTTTAGGTCTATTTGGTCTATAGTGTCTATTAAATCTGCTGTTTCCTTGTTTATTTTCTCTCTGGTTGATCTGTCCATTGCTAAAACTGGAGTATTGAAGTCCCCAAATATTATTGTATTGGAGTCTAAGTCTCCCATTAGGTCCCTTAACATATCTTTTAAATAGTCTGGTGCCCTGTAATTAGGTGCATACACATTTATAATAGTTACATTTTCCTGTTAAATTGATCCCTTAATCATCATTTATTGCTCCTCTTTGTCTCTTTTAACAGTTTTTGTGTTCAAGTCTATTTTGTATGATATTAAGATGCCTATTCCAGCTCTTTTTAAAATTTTTGTTGACATGGAATATATTTTTCCAACCTTTCCCTTTCAGTCTGCAAGCACCTTTGTTGGAAGGAAGTGATTCTTATAAGCAACAAATAGATGAGTTTTATTTTTAATCCATTCAGCCAGTCTGTGTCTTTTAACTGGAGAGTTGAGCCATTTACATTCAAGGTGACTATTGATAAGTAGTCACTTTGCCCTGCCATTTTTCCAAAGATATTTCTAATTTGTACTTTGAACTTCCTGTGATCCTTTACTGAGAGATTTTCTTCCTTTACCTTCTATTCCTTTCTTTGACTTGACCATATACTTTCTTGTGCTCTGTCTTCTAAGTCCAATATTCTCTCTTCTGCCTTACTGATTTTGTTTTTAAGGCTCTCCAATGCATTTTTCATTTGTTCTATTGAATTTTTCATTTCATTTTGCTTTCTCTTCAATATCTCAATTTCATGTGCTATTGAATTCTTCATTTCATTTTGATTCCTCCTTAAGATTTCATTTTCATGGGAGAGATTTTATTTCATGTCCTGCATGGATTTCAGTAGTATGTGCATTAGCTTTTGATTATTTCTAAATAATCTTATCATCAATATTTTGAGTTCCATTTCTTGAATTTCTTCTATCTCATCATCTTCATAATCTTGTATTGAAGTGTCATGTTATTTTAGGAATGTCACGTTGTCTTACTTATTCTTGTTTCTTAGATTTTTGCATTTGTTGTTCAGCATTTGTGGAGGTACTTGTTGGTGTCTTCTTTTTTTTCCACTGTGGCAGCTTTTATCATTGTATTCTGACTCTGTAGATAAATGGGCCGTTTTCTTTCAATGAAACTCTAGAGGCTTATAGTGGCTGTGGCCAGATATCTCTGTTCAGTTTTCCAGGGTTGAGGGCATGCCTAGGGTTACACACCCAAATTTGATATAGTAAATCTTCTCTCTCTCTTTTTTTTTTAATTGGAAGGGAAGTGATTCTACTCAGCTGAGCTCTTCTCCTTGATGGAGACCAGTGCCTGAGCGCTAGCCCCACTGGGTATAATATTCGTGTGCTCTGTCCCAGGGACCACACAAAGGATCTGTGCAGTCCTCAGTGTATGTTCAGATACCCCAGCAATGTCTCTCACTGGGTAACCAGGACTGCCTGAGCTTGTGGTGTCTCCTGTTGAGACTGTTCAAAGTCTCAGCCACACCATGAGTTCTTCTACACATCCTCAGTTTTTTTCACAGTCACACATTCACAAGCTCCTAGCACCCTGATATTTCTCTGCACCAGAGTCAGGAGTCTCCGCTCGGCTGATTGCTGGGTGGCAGACATGACCTGTTGCAGCTGTAACATATGTCCAAAAGGGTAGCTTGCTCTATCAGCTTGTATGCCTTTGTAAGGTGATCAGAGAGAGAGAAACATGCCTGTACTGTCCTGTTTTTCTTTCCTCTAGTTAGGCAGGTGCACTTTCCCGCATGGGGCTTCAAGCTTCGTTCCCTCTTGGCTCTTCCTGCTGCTTTTTTGCCAATGTCTCAGGCTACTGCGGTATTGTCTCACCTCACTTTCCAGTTCTGGTGCGTAGACTATTGGAGAACTGAGCCATGGGCACCCATGCCCTCCACGTAGGTACACCGTGTCCCTCTAATTTTGGTAGTTTTCTCTGCCATTTTTTCTCTAACACTTCCCTGAGAATACACTATCTCTACTTTTTTTTGACAGGCAGAGTGGACAGTGAGAGAGAGACAGAGAGAAAGATCTTCCTTTGCTGTTGGTTCACCCTCCAATGGCCGCCACGGCAGGCACGCTGCGGCCAGCGCACCGCACTGATCCAATGACAGGAGCCAGGTGCTTCTCCTGGTCTCCCATGGGGTGCAGGGCCCAAGGACTTGGGCCATCCTCCACTGCACTCCCGGGCCACAGCAGAGGGCTGGCCTGGAAGAGGGGCAACAGGGACAGAATCTGGCACCCTGACAGGGACTAGAATCTGGTGTTCTGGCCCCACAAGGCGGAGGATTAGCCTGTTGAGCCACAGCGCTGGCCCTGTCTCTACTTTTCTACAAAGATTTTATTTATTTTATTTGAAAGTTAGAGTTACAAATGGAGAGAGGGAGAGACAGAGAGAAAGGTCTTCTTCCTTCTGTTGGTTCACTCCCCAAATGGACACAAGGGCTGGAACTACACCTATCTGAAGCCAGGAGCCAGGAGCTTCTTCCTGGTCTCCCACATGGGTGCAGGAGCCCAAGGACTTGGGCCATCTTCTACTGCTTTCCCAGGCCACAGCAGAGAGCTCTACTGAGGAGGAACACCTGGGACTGGAACTGGTGCCCATATGGGATTCCGGCGCCACAGGTGGAGGATTAACCTAGTGCGCCATGGTGCTGGCCCCACTATCTCCACTTTTTTTAAACTATCTTCTCCTGGGGTAGAGCAATAAGCTTCCTCTCTATTCTGCAATCTTGGAACCACCAAGGTCATCATCTTTAAATCACTCACTGCACCGTCTGCCCATTGCCTCCTCCTCTATAATCTTAAGGAATCCCAGGCTTTCTCTTATGAGGACCCATATGACTGTATTAAGGGCCCTTCTGGGTAATTCAGGGTGCTCTCCGCCACTCAAGACTCTTGATCACAGAGCTAAGCCTTCTGGTTCTTCCAAACAAGGTAACATTTATAGGTTAGCACCTGGTACTTTGAGGGCTTTTGTTAGGTACTGCACATAGCCAACTATTAGGGGAGACATGAATTATGCACAGAGTTTCTCCAGCATGGCGGGTCAGGATTAAGATGAATGGGGCCACTGTTGTGGCACAGAGGGTTAAGCCACTGCCTACAGCACCAGCATCCCATGTGAGCACCATTCGATTCCCAGCAGCTGCACTTCCAATGCAGCACCCTATTAATGCACCTCAAAAGCAGCGGATGATGACACGAATGTTTGAGCCCTTGCCACCCTTGTGGAAAACCCAGAAGGAGTAGTAGTCTTCTGGCTTCTGCCTGATCCAGCCCTGACCATTGTGGACATTCAGGTTGTGAATAAGCAAATGGATGATCTCCCAATCCTCTCACCCCATGTGTGTGTCTCCCGCTCTCTATAACTCTTTCAAATAAACAAATACATGTTTTTTAAAAAGATTAAAGTGAGCAGCTCAGGACAGATGTCAGCTGGAGTGCTGAGACTGCCGTTCACGTAATGCTGGTTTCAGTGCAGATAAAGGTCTCGGTGCTCTTGATGCCTTGGTCCACTTAGTGAGGCACTGGTAGACGGCATCGTCTGCAGCAGAGTTTGGATTGCTGGGCACGTCATCTCACAGCTTGCCTTCTGCTCCCTGTTAGCAAGCACTGCTCTGTCCTTCTGACCCAGGGCAAGAAAAATAACTGTATTAAAACAAAAAATTTTTAATGTTTATTTTCAAATAGTTATAGATTCATAGGAAGTTGCAAAGAATGGATACTGAGGTCCCTGAACCCCTTCCCAAGCCTCCCCCAGTGTTAGCATCTTGCAAAACTACAGTACAATATCTAACGCAGGAATTTTTATTTGTATTTGTGAGGCAGAGTGACACATACACATGCACACACAGAGATGGTGAGGGTAGAGCTTCCATCAATTGGTTCATTTCCCAAAGGCTTACAAATGTCAGGAGGGAACCTGAAGCCAGGAGCTCCATCCAGGTCTCCCTTGTGGGTGGCAGGGTCCCAAGTACTTGAGTCTTCACCTAATTTCTCTAAGCCTACACGTTGGCAGGAAGCTGGATTGCAAGCAGAGGTGGGCTCAATAGTAGGCACTCTAGTTTAACCCATTGCATCACAACACCCACCCCTTTCAAAACTAGGAAACTGATACTGACAGAATCTGTTAGATAGCAAATCAGAAATTTAGCCTATGTGTATGGGGAGACAGGCCTGAAGACCAGCAAAGACCAGCAACTACTGCAGAAGCTCCAGAAGCCTAGCATCTTGCTCTTCAAAGTCATGCTCAGACCCTGATAACATCCCAGCTGGTCCCAGTCCTTCTCCCAAGGAAAGCTCCCAGGAGAATCTCTCTCCTCAGGACCAAATGGATTACCTGCTAACAGGGAGCAATAAAACCTTTACAGATGCCCTAAGGGAAGTCCCCCTACTCTATCCTGGGCAAATCTGGGGATGAATTTGCTAATTGTCACCCAAAAAAACCCTTCTGCCAGGTTTCTCCATCGTATGTCCTGGAGGAAAGGGGGAGGTGGGTAAACAGACTCACTTGAAAACCTGGGGAATACTACATAGCAGTAAAAAAAGGATGGGATCTGGTCCTTTGCAACAAAATGGAGCAAGCAGGAAAAACTCATACATAGTGAAATAACCCAGTCCCAAAGAGGCAAACACCATATGTGCTCCCTGATTTGGGAGAATTAATAGCACAATGAAAATGAAAGCTATAGAAGGGAAATATTCACTTTTAGAACCAATGTCTTCAAGCATCCTTGACCTGATTGTCAATAGACAGTTAACCATTGTTAGTTTTTACAGTGTATATCCTTTTTTTGTTTTGTTTTGTCAGGTTTTTTCCCAGTTTCTTTCTCTCTCTCTCTCATCTCTACTTCACACTATATGCTGAACTCTTACTATGTAACACAGAGTTAATCATATGTATTTTAAAGCAATTGGAAAAGATCCTAGTTTAAAACAAAGCAGGGAATAAGAGATGGAGGAGATAGTATAAAACTGTAAAACAGTATAGTTTTATAGTATATATACATATATAGTTTTATAGTATATATACATGCATATAGACTTACCTCTCAGGGTACAGCCTAAGAACTAATCATGGGGCTCCAAACCCATAAGAATCAGTGGTATAAACACCATCTTCACTGTTACAATGAGCATATTAAATGTTAAAGGCAACAGACAGACCCGTCTAAGTTTAAAAGGGATAATCAAGTACCTGGTAAAAATAATAAAATTAAAAAGGAAGAAAGGATCAACATGGGAAGCAGTCCACACAGCAGACTCCTAGAATGACTTTTGCAATAAATAACACTGACCTCAGAATCAACCCATAAGTCTTCCTGGTTGGGCTGAAAGGCCAGCAAGAGCATTTCAGTAATGGAAAGACTAGACTCTTGGAAAAAAAATCCAACATGGAGGATCTCTGTGAAACCTCAGAGGAAAGAGAGGGTCATCAAAGAAGGAGACAATCTTCTCTGAAGGGAAAAGAGAACATCCACTTTGCTTATGGCCATGTCCAAATACCGACAGAGTCTATGGTCACAAAAGCCCTCCATAGCCCTGGCAGCCCATGACAAGAGCCTCGGATGATCACTTATGTCATAAAAAAGAGCGTTAATTGTTAAAGGAACAACAGTAGTCACTGTGCATTTGCTTCGCAGGTAGGACTTTTGTCCCTATTGAATTGTAATATGAGCATAGACTGCAATTTCTCTCCCCAAACTGTACTCTATATGTTGTGTGTGAGCGTGGGGGCAAATTGTTGAACTCTATGATTAGCATAGAGTGTGCCCTCTGTATATAAAGTCATACTAAAAATTATCCATAATGAATTATTAGATGGGAGAGGGAATGGGAGGTGGGATGGGAGCAGAGTAAGGGGCATGGGGGAAAGAACCACTGTATTCCTAAAGTTGAATCTATGTAAAAATGCATTCATTAAAAAACATAAAAACCTAGGGAGTCCAAACAGACTGTGCGCCCAGCTCTTTGCTCTCTGCTCAGCTGCCTGCCTACATTCAACCTTGTAACCTTGCTCTCCTCCAGTCTGAGCCACAGTGCACTCGCTCTCTGTCCCTCGCGTTCTGACAGGTGCCCTATCCTCAATAAAGCCTTATCACTTCGCTCTCTGTCTCACGCCTGAATTCTTTATTGCGTGAAGACAAGAACCCCATGGCTTCCACAGCCTTTCATCTGGTGACAGATCCACAGAATTTATTTATAAAACTCACACTTTAACTGATTAAGTAATAATAATAATATGGGCTGTGGGATACACAGCTGACTCATAGAATGGCAGATGTCCTAAAAAGCACTCTGGCCTCAGAGTCAGCCCTTAAGGCTTTTGGACCCATGAGAGTTTTGTAGGCATGGAAAGCCAAGACACTCTGGCATGAAAAAATGACCTAAATAAAGATCTCTGTGAGTGAGATCCCAGTGGAAAGAACAGGCCATCCAAGGAGGTACCTTTCTCTGAAGGGAGGAGAGAACTTCCACTTTGACTATGGCCTTGTCTAAATAAGATCGGAGTTGGTGAACTCAAGAGGCTTCCATAGCCTTGGCAACTCATGACAAGAGCCTTGGGTGATTACTGACGTCGTAAACAAGAGTGTCAATTATTAAATCAACAACAGGAGTCATTGTGCACTTACTCCCCATGTAGGATCTCTGTCCTCTATGTGTTGTAATATGAGAATTAACGGTAAAACTACTACTCAAACGATACTTTATACTTTGTGTATCTGTGTGGATGCAAACTGTTGAAATCTTTACTTAGCATATAGTAAGTTGATCCTCTGTATATAAAGACAGTTGAAAACGAATCTTGATGAAGTATGGAATGGGAAAGGGGAGGTGGGAGATGGGATGGTTGTGGGTGGGAGGGAGGTTATGGGGGAAAACCTGCTATAATCCAAAAGTTGTACTTTGGAAATTTATATTTATTAAATAAAAGTTGAAAAAGAGAATTAGTGTTAAAAATAATAATAATAAGCTTTTCATTTTGTATTTGTTTTAGAAGTAAATGAGCCATTGTTACAGCCTGATTCAGCACCCAAAGATAAAATAGATGTTAAAGATTGGAAGTATAGAAAAGTAATGGCCAGGAGAAGGCACCTTAAATGTAACAATACAGTTTAAGAAACTCAGGAATCAGGAAATCCATGCAGTCATTTCTCGTTTCAGCTTCCCAGTGTTTCATTTGCTAAAATATAACCAGGAATGAGTATGTTTAAAGAGGTGAATCCAGCATTATTTTCTGCGTAAGAGTGTGCGGTTGTTTACATGGATAGTTAGTGTATTTACACAAGAAATTTTTCTTTTCTTTTCTTTTCTTTTCTTTTCTTTTCTTTTCTTTTCTTTTCTTTTCTTTTCTTTTTTTTTTGACAGGCAGAGTGGACAGTGAGAGAGAGAGACAGAGAGAAAGGTCTTCCTTTACCATTGGTTCACCCTCCAGTGGCCGCCGCGGCCTGCGCGCTGCGGCCGGCGCACCGTGCTAATCCGATGGCAGGTGCCAGGTGCCAGATGCTTTTCCTGGTCTTCCATGGGGTGCAGGGCCCAAGCACTTGGGCCATCCTCCACTGCACTCCCCGGCCACGGCAGAGAGCTGGCCTGGAAGAGGGGCAACCGGGACAGAATCCGGCGCCCCAACCGGAACTAGAACCCGGTGTGCTGGCGCCGCAAGGCCGAGGATTAGCCTGTTGAGCCACGGTGCCGGCCTGAAATTTTGATTTTCATAGTGGAGCCTCATGAATAGTAAGGAGTTGTAAAATACTTTTAGGGAAAGTTATTATTTTCTGTGGAAAGGATATTGTTCATTGAATGTGAAGGTTTGCATGTTCTTTGCTTTTCATTTTCCACTTCTTAGGCTGAGGATAGAAGAAAGTATTCAAGACAAAGATCAAAAGGAAGCCGCTGGGTATGCAAGGAATCAGGGTCCAGCCCACTTCTTCATTAAACTTCTGAAAATGGGGAGGGCAATGGTTTTGGAGATCAATGGTAATAACTATTGATTAAATTCAAATCTCTCCAAACTCCTAGTTCTTTTTCTAAAAAGAATTTTTTTAATAAAAAAATAGATTTCATATATTTCATAGGTATAATTCTAAGAAAATAACCATATTTCTTTCCTTCACCTCTCTCCCTTTCTCCCTCTCCCACTCTCAATCCTCCTCCTTCCTTCCTTTTTTGTTTTTTTTAATTATTGCAAAAATGTGATTTCAACCCACTCTATAATCACAAGGTTAATTTACTACTAAACATAATATTCAACAGGTGAAAAGCAGAAAGAACACAGTTATATAGGAGTATGAATAAGATCGAAAAACAATAATCAAATCACAAGATGTCTGTTTCATCCCTAATATTTTTTGTAGAATTTATTAACTACCACATATCAGAGAAAACATATGATATTTGTCTCTTGGGGACTGGCTTATTTCACTAAGCATAATGGCTTCCAGTTGCATTCATACATGGCTTCATTTTTTTTTCTGAATAGTATTTCATGATGTATGCACATATCACTTTTTCTTTATCTAGCATCAGTTGATAGACATCTGAGTGGATTCTGTATCTTAGCTATTGTGAACTGAGCTGCAATAAACATGATACTACAAATAATTCTTTCATATGCTTATTTCATTTCCTTTGGGTAAATTCTCAAGAGTGGGAGGACTAGATTGTATGGTAGATCTACTTTCAGATTTCCAAGGAATTTCCATTCTGTCTTCCATAATGGTTGTATTACTTTACATTACCACCAACAGTGGATTAGGGTACCTTTCCCCCATATCCTGGTCAGAGTTAATTGTTGATTTCTGAATGAGAACCATTCAAAGTGGAGTGAGTTGAAACCTCATTGTGGTTTTGATTTGCATTTCCCTGGTGGATAGTGATCCTTAGCATTTTTTCATGTGTATGTTGGCCACTTGAATTTCATCCTTTGAAAAATGCCTATTCGTGTTCTTTGCCCATTTCTTTTAAAATTGTTTTTAATTTTTAATTTTTTTCAAATCTTTTTTAAGGTGAACACATTTCATGTATTTCGTATATACAAATAAAGGAGGATAGTGCTGTTTTTCACCTTACCCTCCCTTCTGCCTACACTCCCACCCTCCTTCCTCCTTCCTTTCTTATTCTTACTTTTAATTTTCACAATGATCTACTTTTAGTTTGTCTTAGTTTCATAAGATTAACTGTATACTAAGTAAAGAATCCAACAAATATGAGAAAAAAGCACTGTTCCTCAATAGTAGAGACAAGGGCTATAAAGAATAATCAAATCTCAAGTTGTCAATTTTGATCTGTAGATTACATCTTTTGCACTCTATTAATAACCACAGTTCAGGGAAAAACAATGGTATTTGTCTTTTGGGAACTAGTTTATTTCACTAAGCAAATCGTTTCCAGTTGCAACCTTTCAAAGGCAGAGCATAAACAATTGATAAATGACAGCTCATATTTTGTCTCTGTACTCTGCATTTTGACCTACCAATCACTGAAAGTGTGAATGTTTATCAATAAAAATTTACTGCAGCACCACAAAAAAAAAGAAAAACAAGATTTCATTGTTTCTAACGTTTGAGTAATGCTCCATAATAAACACACACACACACACACACACACATAACAATATGTTTATCTACTCATCAGTTGATAGTCCCAATATAATCAATGCCTTCTTTAAAAAGGATTCATAAGATGATTGTGTTAATGTGTGGCTTGATTACTAGTAACAGGATATTCTGAAATCAAAGGAACTACAAACGAAAAACCAAAGTTCAATTTCCCTGCCATTTTCCCATAAATGTTCCTATTGCCTACTTTGGATTTCCTTTGTACTTTTACTGGGAGATTTTTTGCTTTCACTTTCTTACATAGTAGTGACCATGTTTCTGTCTGTTGCGTATCCTTAAGAATTTTTTTTAAGGCTGTAGGAGTGGTGAAAATTCTTTCAAATTCTTTTTGCTATGGAAGGTCTTTATTTCACCTTCATTTATACATGAGAGCTTTGTAGTGTTCAGTATTCTGGGTATACAGTTTTTTTCTCTTAAGGCTTGGAATATATCTTGCAACACTTTTCTAGACTGTAGGATTCTGATGAGAAGTCAGCTGTGAGTCTAATTGGAGATCCTCTGAAAGTAATCTGGTGTTTCTCTCATGCACATTTTAGAATCTTTATCTTTTACTGTGGATAGTTTGACTACAATGTGTTGTAGTGGTGATCTTTTCTGGTCATGTGTATTAGGAGTTCTATGTGCTTCCTATACTTGGACATCCCTTTCTTTCTTCAAATAAAGGAAGTTTTCTGTAATTAATTTTCTAAAAGGCCTTCTAATCAATTCTCTCTTTCCATGCCTTCAGGAACTCCTAGAACCCGTATGTTGGGTCGTTTGCTAGTTTCCTGCATATTAAGCATATCTATATGATCAATTTAATACTTAATATGGGCAATTTAATGCTTAGGATGGATTTTTCCACCCAGTTTAATGGGATTTGGGGTCCCAAGGCATGTTTTTAAACTGTACCCTTAGAAGTAAGTCTGAAGAAATGTACTCAGAACTATACAGTTTTATAGTTATAAATTTTCACCTCCCTCTCTTATTCCCACTCCTGTTTTTTTAATTATTTATTTTAATTAATTAATTTATTTTTTTACAGGCAGAGTGGACAGTGAGAGAGAGAGACAGAGAGAAAGGTCTTCCTTTGCCGTTGGTTCACCCTCCAATGGACGTTCGGCTGGCACGCTGCGGCCCACTGTGCTGATCCGAAGGCAGGAGCCAGGTGCTTCTCCTGGTCTCCCATGGGGTGCATGGCCAAGCACTTGGGCCCTCCTCCACTGCACTCCCTGGCTACAGCAGAGAGCTGGCCTGGAAGAGGGGCAACCAGGACAGAATCCGGCTCCCTGACCGGGACTAGAACCTGGTGTGCTGGCGCCGCTAGACGGAGGATTAGCCTATTGAGCTGCGGCGCCGTCCCCCACTCCTGTTTTTTACTGAGATCTATTTTCAATTGACTTTATACACATGTGATTAACTCTATGTTAAGTGCAGAGTTCAACAAATAGTATGAAAAAAAAAATCTGTTCCTTGACAGTCAAGATAAGGGCCGTTCAAATCTTTGCTTCTCAAACTGTCAATTTCACTTATACAGATTTCCTTTTAGGTGCTCTATTATCACAGATCAGGGAGAACATATGGTATTTGTCTTTGTGGCTTATTTCACTAACTATTTTCTTTTCCAGTGTTATCCATTTTGTTGCAAATGACCTGATTTCATTTTTTTAACCACTGTGTTGTATTCCATAGAGTACATATTCCATAATTTCTTTACCCAATCTTCAGTTGTTAGGCATTTGGTTGATTCGATGTATTAGCTATTGTGAATTGAGCTGCAATAAACATTGTGTGCAGATAACTCTTTTAGTTTGCTGATTTCATCTCTCTTGGGTAAATTCTTGGTGGGGGTGGGAGATGGCTCAGTCATCTGGTAGATCTATATTCAGATTTCTGAGGTATCTCCACACTGTCTTCCATAGTGGTTTTACCAGTTTACATTCCCAACAACAGTGGATTTGGGTACCTTTTACTCCCCTGTATTGTTTGCTTATTGATTTCTTTTTTTTTTTTTTTTTGACAGGCAGAGTGGACAGTGAGAGAGAGAGACAGAGAGAAAGGTCTTC
Source organism: Sylvilagus floridanus (assembly GCA_949820135.1). Classification (NCBI taxonomy): domain Eukaryota; kingdom Metazoa; phylum Chordata; class Mammalia; order Lagomorpha; family Leporidae; genus Sylvilagus; species Sylvilagus floridanus. The sequence continues at coordinate 167,800,718 of OX463244.1, forward strand.
CTTTTGCCGTTGGTTCACCTTCCAATGGCCGCCGCGGATGGTGCGCTGCGGCCGGCGCACCGCGCTCATCCGATGGCAGGAGCCAGGTGCTAGGTGCTTTTCCTGGTCTCCCATGGGGTGCAGGGCCCAAGCACTTGGGCCATCCTCCACTGCACTCCCGGGCCACAGCAGAGGGCTGGCCTGGAAGAGGGGCAACTGGGACAGAATCCGGTGCCCCGACCGGGACTAGAACCCAGTGTGCCGGCGCCGCAAGGCGGAGGATTAGCCTGTTGAGCCACGGCGCCGGCCGCTTATTGATTTCTTTATGTGAAAGCCATTCTAACTGGGGTGAGGTGAAACCTCATTGTGGTTTTGATTTGCATTTCCATGATAGCTAGTGATCCTGAATATTTATTCTTGTGTCTGTTGGCCATTTGGATTTCTTCTTTAAAAAAAAAATGTCTATTTATATCCTTTGCCCATTTCTTAATTGGGTTGTATGTTTTGTTGTTGTGGAGTTCCTTGATCTCTTTATATATACTGGTTATAAATCCTTTATCAGTTGTGTGGTTTGCAAATAATTTCCCCCAGCCTGTCTGTTGCCTCTTCACTTTCCTGAGTATTTTGCAGTACAGAAGCTTCTCAATTTGATGTAATCCCATTTGTTAATTTTGGCTTTGATTGCTTGTGCCTCTGGGGTCTTTTCCAAGAACTCTTTTCTTGTGCTAAAGTCTTGCAGGGTTTCCCCAGTGTACTCTAATAATTTGATGGTATCTGGTCATAGATTTAGATCTTTAATCCATTTTAATGGATTTTTGTGTAAGGTTTAAGGTAGGGGTCCTGCTTCATACTTCTGCATGTGGAAATCCAGTTTTCCCTGCACTATTTGTTGAACAGGAAGTTCTTGCTCCTGTGATTGGTTTTAGTTCCTTGATCAAATATAAGTTGGTTGCAGATGCTTGGGTTGATTTCTGGCATTTCTATTCCGTTCCATTGGTCTATCCATTTGTTTTTTTCCAGTACCAGGCTGTTTTGTTTATAAGTCTCTTGAAATCTGGTATTGTGATGCCTCCAGCTTTGTTTTAATTGTATAAGATTGCATTAGCTATTTGAGGTCTCCTGTGTTTCCATATGAAATTCACCATCATTTTTTTCTAGATTTGAGAAGAATGTCTTTGGTATTTTCATTGGTATCACATTGAATCTGTAAATTGCTTTTGGGAGAATGGACATTTTGATGATATTGATTGTTCCAATTGATGGAAATGGAAGATTTGTAATTTTTTGTATCTTCTTTATTTAATGTTTTATAATTCTCATTGTATTGATCTATGACATCCTTGGTTAAATGTATTCCAAAGTATTTGATTATGTTTGTAGGTACTGTGAATGGGATTGATCTTAGAAGTTCTTTCTCAGCTATGGCATTGTCCCTGTATGCAAAGGCTGTTGATTTTTGTGTATTGACTTTATATCCTGCTACTTTACCAAACTCTTCTATGAGTTGCAATACTCTCTTGGTAGAGTCTTTTGGACCCTTATATATAGAGTCATGTTATCTGAAAAATAAGGATAGTTTGACTTCCTCTTTGCCAATTTGTATCCCTTTGATTTCTCTTTTTTGCCTAATGGCTCTGGCTAAAACTTCCATGACTATATTGAATAGTAATGGTGAGAATGAGCATCCTTGTCTGGATCTGGATCTCAGTGGGTATACTTCCAACTTTTTCCCATTCAATAGGTACTGGCTGTGGGTTTGGCATAAATTGCCTTGATTGTGTTGAGGAGTGTTCATTCTATACCTAATTTGCTTAGAGTTTTCATCATGAAATGGTGTATTTTATCAAATTCTTTCTCTGCATCTATTGAAATAATCATATGGTTTTTGTTCAGCAATTTGTTAATGTGATGTATCACATTGATTGATAAGCAAATGTTGGTCCATCCCTGCATAACAGGGAAAAATCCCACTTGGTCCAGGTGAATAATCTTTATGATGTGTTGTTGGTTTCTGTTGGCCAGAATTTTGTTGAGGATTTTTGCATCTATGTTCATCAGGGAAATTGATCTCTACTTCTCCTTCTCTATTGCATCTTTTTTCAGGTATATGAGTTAAGGTGATGCTGGCTTCATAGAATAAATTTGGGAGGATTCCATCCCTTTCAATTATTGTGAATACCTTGAGAAGAATTGGAATTAGTTGTTCTTTAAATGTCTGGTAGAATTCAGCAATGCAGACATCCGGTCCTGGGCTTTTCTTAGTTGGGAGAGTAAACTGTACCCTTAGAAGTAAGTCTGAAGGAATGTACTCAGAACTATACAGTTTTATAGTTATAAACTTTTGCCTCCCTCTCCTATTCCCACTCCTGTTTTTTAACTGAGATCTATTTTCAATTGACTTTATACACATATGATTAACTCTATGTTAAATGCAGAGTTCAACAAATAGTATGAAGAAGAAAAAAAATCTGTTTTTTTTCCTTTTCTTAGTTGGGAGAGTCTTACTACTGATTCAATTTCTGTATTGTTAATTCATCTGTTTAGACTTTCTATGTCTTCATGCTTCAGATTAGGTAGGTTGTATTTGTCTAGGAATCTATCCATTTCTTCTAGGTTTCCCAGTTTGTTGGCATACAGCTCTTTGTAGGAATTTCTGATGATTCTTTTTATGTCTGTGGAGTCTGTTGTTACATTTCCTTTTTTATCTCTAATTTTATTGATTTGGGTCTTCTCTCTCCTTTTTTGGTGAATTGGGCCAGTGATGGATCAATTTTTTTATTTACTTCAAAAAACCAGCTCTGCGTTTTGCAGATCTTTCTTTATTCAAATTTCATAAATTTCTTCTCTAATTTTAATTATTTTCTCCTCCCAGTTTTGAGTTTGGTTTGCTATTTTTCTAGATCTTTGGGATGCATTGATAGATCATTTCTTTTATGCCTTTCCAATTTCTTGATGTAGGCACCAACTGCTAAACTTTCCTCCTAACACTGCTTTTTCTGTATCCCATAAGTTTTGATATTTTGTATTGTTATCTTCATTTGCTTCCATTAATATTTGACTTCTGTTTTGACTTCTTCCATGACCCACTGTTCATTCATTGGCATGTTGTTCAACTTCCATGTGTTTTTATTTGTTCTAGAGATTCCTGAGTTGCTGATTTCCAGCTTCAATCCATTGTGGTCCAATAAGATGCATGGTATGGTTTTGATTTTTTTGAATTTGCTGAGTCTTGCTTTATGTATTTGTTTGTGGTAAATCCAAGAGAAAGTTCCATACACTGCTTTGAAGAATGTGTATTCTTCAGCTGTAGGATGAAAAGTTCTGTAGATATCTGTTAGGTCTATTTGGTCTATAGTGTCGATTAAATCTGCTGTTTCTTTGTTGATTTTTCTCTCTGGTTGATCTGTCCATTGCTGAAAGTGGAGTATTGAAGTCCCCCAATACTATTGTATTGGAGTCTAAGTCTCCCTTTAAGTCTCTTAACATTTCTTTTAAATAACCAGGTGCCCTGTAATTAGGTGTATACACTTTTATAATAGTTACATCTTCCTGTTGAATGATCCCTTAATCATTACATAGTGCCCTTCTTTGTCTCTTTTAACAGTTTTATGTTAAAGTTTATTTTATCTGATGTTAGGAAGGCTACAATATCTCAGTTTTGGTTTCTGTTGTTATTTTTTTATAACGCTTTTATTTAAAGAATATAAATTTCCAAAATACAGCTTATAGATTACAATGTCTTCCCCCCCCATAACTTCCCTCCCACCCGCAACCCTCCCCTTTCCCTCTCCCTCTCCCCTTACATTCACATCAAGATTCATTTTCAATTCTCTTTATATACAGAAGATCAGTTTACTACATATTAAGTAAAGATTTCAACAGTTTGCCCTCACATAGCAACACAAAGTGAAAAATACTGTTGGAGTACTAGTTATAGTATTAATTCACAATGTATAGCACATTAAGGACAGAGATCCTACATGATCTATTTTATTTTTAAATTGATCAATTTTCTATGCAATTTCCAATTTAACATGTACTTATGTCTCATGTGGGATCTGTCCTTAATGTGTTGTCCAATGTGAAGTAATGCTATAACTAGTACTGAAACAGTATTTTACACTTGGTGTTTCTGTGTGGGTGCAAACTGATGAATTCTTTACTTAGTATATACTGAATCAATCTTCTGTATATAAAGATAATTAAAAATGAAAAAAAATCTTGGTTTCTGTTGTTATTAAATATCTTTTTCCATCTTTTCATTTTCAGTCTGCATGCAACTGTGTTGGTGAGATGTGTTTCTTATAGGCTGCAAATAGATGAGTTTTGTTTTTTTAATCCATTCAGCCAGTCCTGTGTCTTTTAACTGGAGAGTTGAGGAAATTTACATTCAAGGTGACTATTGATAAGTAACAACTTTGCCCTTCCATTTTACCATAAATATTCTTGTTTTTACTTTGAATTTTCTTTTTACTTTTACTGGGAGATGTCCTTCCTTTGCCTTCTTCTTTAAAGGTTTATTTATTTATTTGAAAGTCAGATTTACACACAGGGAGAAGGAGAGGCAGAGAGAGAGTGACTGCCCAAAGTCCCCACCACACCCTGATTCCTCCCACAAAGCCTCAGTGCTTTCGAAGTCATGAGCACCCAGCCCCCTATCTGTGTTCCCCACCACTTGGCTGATTGCTGGGCATGGACATGGGCTGGTGCAGCTGTTACATATGTCCCACATGGTGCCTGTTCTCTATCAGCTTGTTACAGGATGCCATTGTAGGGTGATCAGGGAAAAGAAACATGCCCCCTCCCTTTATTTTTTTCTACTCTAATTTGGCAGGTACACTATCCCCCACAGGGCTCCAAGCCAGATTCCTTCTAGGCTCTTCCTGTAGCTTTTTTGCCAGTGGCTTGAGCTGCTGGAGTCTGGTCTCACCTCACTCTCCAATGCTGGTGTGGAAGCTCTCAGCTGCTGGGGTCCTGAATTGTGTGTGTCCACACCCTCCACAGAGGTCCACTGTGTCCCTCTAATTTGTGTAGAATTTCCTCTGCTGTTTTTTCCCTAAGTCGACCCTCTGCTCTGTTGGGGTAGCCTCACACTCACCTCCTCTCCTCCCAGGAGACCAATGCCTGCTCGCTAGCCTCAGTGGTTGTATTATTGGTTCACACTGCCACAAGTGCCACACAAAGGACCCATGCAGTCCTCGATGTGAGCGTGGATCTTGTGACAATGACCCTCACCGGGGAATCAGGGAACCCTGAGCTTGTGGAGCTGCCCACAGTGGCTACCCAAAGACCCAGCCATTCTGTGTGCCCTCACACACAGCTATGATGTTTTCACAGTCCTGACACACAAGGCTCCCACAGTCATGAGGGCCCAGCACCCTGGCAGTGCCCCCAGCCAGACTCAGGTGTCTCTGCTTGGCTGGTTGCTGGGTGGGAAGACATGACTGGCACAGCTGTTATGTATGTCCAAAATGGTGCCTGCCTTTGTGGTTAGTTACAAGGAATCAATGCTGAGGTGGTCAGGCAAGGAGAAACATACCACTGCCCTTTTTTCTGCTAGGTTGACAGGTACACTGTCCCCCACGGGGCTCCAAGATGTACACATGCCGGGATCTTCTTGCAGCTTTATTGCCAGTAGCTCGGGCTGTTGCAGTCTGGTGTCACATCACCTTCCAAAGCTGGTACTGAGGCTCTGGGCTGCTGGGGTCCTGAGTTGTGTGTATCCTCATCCTCCATGTAGATCCACATGTCCCTCTAATTTTTGTGGAGTTTCCTCTGCCATTTTCTCCCTAACCATTCTCTTAGATTAGATTCTCTCTGCATTTTTTAGGTATGTTCCCCTAGACTAAAGCAGTAAGCTCCCTCTTTATTCTGTCATCTTGTGTCTCCCTCATCTGCATTTTTATTTGATATATCAGATTCTTCATTTCTAATATTTCAGATTGATTTCTCTTCAAAATCTCAATATCTTTGGAAAATTTTCATCCAATTTATGTATGGTTTTCTTTATTTTTTAAAATTTATTTATTTATTTGAAAGGCAGAGTTACAGAGAGGCAGCAGGAGAGAGAGAGAGAGAGAGAGAGAGAGAGAGAGAGAGAGTTCTCTCCACTGGTTCATTTACCAGAGGGCCACAATGGCTGGAATTGTGCAGAGGCCAAGTACTTGGGCCGCCCTCCATTGCTTTCCCAGGTCATAGTAGGGAGCTGGATCAGAAGTGTAGCAGCCAGCATACAAGCTGGCACCCATATGTGATGCCAGCATTGCAGGCAGCAGCTTTACCTGCTGCACCACAGTGTCCACCCTGTGTGGTAATCTTTAACTTGTAAATATGTTTCTCATTGCTTTTGAGTTATCCTATGGTCATCCTTTTAAATTCCCTTTCAAGCATTTCATCAATTGATTTCTCTTCACATTCTAATATTAATAAAATGTTGTTGTGTTCCTTTGGGGGAATCATATTATCTTCCTTGTTCTTGTTTCTTATATTTATGCATTTATTTTTAGGCATTTGTGGGAATACTTGTTGATTTTTTTCTTCTGATGTACTTTATCTTTCAATTAAACCTCTGTGGCTTAGTGGAATATCTCTTTTTCAGTGAATACCCAGAGGCATGTGTTTGGTGTGAACAGGGAGCTCTGGTCAGTGCTCCAGTGTGTGGTGAAAATCCAGAATGACACCCAGTTGAGCATGGTAGATCCTCTATTGTCAGCAGGGCAGATGGTATGATCTTTTCTATTGGTGTTGTCATAACCTCAGCTCCTGTCTTCCAAGATGATCAATCACTAGGCTTAGTCAGTACAACCCCCATCCATGCTGTCACATGAACAACAAAAAGGATCTCTGAGGTCCTCAGTGTGAGCAAGGAGCCCTTTGCAGTGACCCACGCCAGGCTGTGATAGAGTTCTAAACTCCTGACATTGGACACAGTGGTTGCCCTGAGACCCAGATACACCCTGCACCCTATTGTGCAGTCACAGAATTCCCACAATCACAGCATTCAAGATTCCCACAGTCACAGGTTGCAGAGTATCCACTCCTCCCTGTGTGCCTGTCCTTCTTATGGAGACAGGAGAGACATTCAGGAGCAGCAGCTAGTGGGTGCTCTGCTTTGGCAGCTTGTGTCCTGGAGCTTGTGGTATATTCAGAGGATGGGTCTACTTACAGTCTTCATTGTGTGCCCATGTCCAGTCAACTCTGCTGGCCAGGCTCAAAGTCAGTGTAGAACATATATTTTCCCCTCCGATTGAATCCCCTGGTCACACGCATGCATGAGAGCTGCTGCAGCCTCTCCTGGTGTCAAGATGGCACCTACTCCATGCCAGTTGCCATGTGCCTTTGTTGGGCTGATGGGGAGAAAGAAATATGCTTTTCTTTCACTGAGATAGGGGGGTAACTTGCCCTCCATTAGGGCTCCAGGACATATGCAAAGACAGTGTGGTCTCCAAAGCTCTCCCTCCGGCAATATCACCAGTGCTACGGGCTGATGTAGTCTGCTCTCGCCTTGCCCTCCAAAGCTAGTGTCTCCTCCAGTCCCTTGCTGTGGGAGTCTTGTGATGCATTCCTGCCTATAGCTGTGTGTCCACAGTTTCCACACTACTCCTTGGATCCCTCTTTCTTCTGTAGAATTTCCACTGCAAACTTCTCTCTAACTCTGTCCTGGGAATGAACTTCCTACACTGTTATTCTAATTTTCCCTTGTCAAAAACGGCATGTCTTTTTCCTGTCAGCCATCTTGGAATCCCTTTGACCATTTCTTAACTGGGTTGTTTGTTTTGTTGTTTTGAGTTTGTTGAGTTTTTTATAAGTGCTCAATATTAATCCTTTATGAGTTTCACAGTTTGAAGATATTTCCTCTCATTTTGTCAATTGCCTTTTCACTTTCTTGAGTGTTTGCTTAGCAGTGCAGAAGTTTCTTAACTTTATGTGATTTTGTTTATCTGCTTTTTCTTTTATTGCAGTGTTTCTCCTAAGTTTTCCTCTAGTAATTTGATTGTATAAATTTATTTGATTGTCATAAATTTAGATCCTTTATCCATTGCAAGTTGACTTTTTAAGGTGTAAGCTAAGGTCTTGATTCATACTTCTGCATGCGGAGATCCAATTTCCCCAGCATTATTTGTTGAAGAGAATGTTCATTCTCCAGGGATTGACTTTAGCTTGTTTGTCAAAGATTATTTGGTTGTAGATGCATGGATTGATTTCTGGGGTTTCTATTATCTTCCATTGGTTTTCATGTCTATTTTTGTTTCAGTATCAGGTTCTTTTGAATATAACTGCCATATCGTGTGTCTTGGAATCTGGTATTGTGTTGCTTCCAGCTTTGTTTTTGTTGCTTAAGGTTGCCTTAGCTATTTTGGGTCTCTTGTGTTTCTATAAGAAATTTAGCACTTTTTTCCTCTATCTTAGTAGGATGTCTTTGGTATTTTGATTGAGATTACATTGAATCTATAAATTTCCCTGGGAAGTATGGATTTTTGATGACATTAATTCTTCTGATGTGAATGGAAGGGGAGAGGAAGCGGGAAAGGGGAGAGTTGTGGGTGGGAGGGAAGTTAATGGGGGGGGAGGGAGCCATTGTAATCCATAAGCTGTACTTTGGAAATTTATATTCATTAAATAAAAGTTTTATTTATTTAAAAAAAAAAAATTCTTCTGATTCATGAACATGGAAGATTTTTCATTTTTTGTGTGTCTTCTTCTGTTTATGTCTTTAATGATTTATAATTTTCATTATAGAGATCTCTCACACCCTTAGTTAAGTTTATTCCAAGGTATTTAAATGTTTTGTAGCTGTTATAAATGGGAGTGATCTTACACTATCTTCCTCAGTCATGACCTTGTCTGTGTATACTGGAGCTACTGATTCTTGTGTGTTGATTTCAGATCCTGGAATTTTACCAAACTCTCTTATGAGTTCCAATAGTCTCCTAGTGGAGTCTTCTGGTTCATCTATATATAGCATCATGTAATCTGCAAACAAGGATAATTTGACTTCTTCTTTTACAATTTGTATCTCTTGATTTCTTTTTTCTGGTCTAATGGCTTTGGCTAAAATTTCTAGAACTATATTGAATAGCTTGATGAAAGTGGGCATCCTTGTCTGGTTCTGGATCTTAGAGGAACTTTCAACTTTTTGCCATTGAGTAAGATGCTGGCTGTGGGTTTCTCATATGTTACCTTGAATATGTTGAGGAATGCTCCTTATTTATTTATTATTATTTATATTTATTTGAAAGGCAGAGTTAGAGAGAAAGATAGATCTTCTGTTTGCTGGTTCACTTCCCAAATGGCTGCAATGGCAGGTCTGGGCCAGGCAAAAACCGGGCCAGGAGTTTCTTGTCAGTGTCCCACATGGTTTCAGGGTCCCAAGAACATGAGATATTCTACTGCTTTCCTGGGTACATTAACAGGGAGCTGGGATGGGAGTGTAGCAGCCAGGACTCAAACCAGTGTTGATATGGGATGCTGGCATTATAGGGGGAGCTTTACCCACTACACTACAATGCCAGGCCTGAGGAATTTTCCTTCTATACCCAATTTGCTTAAGGTTTTATCATGAAAATATGTTGTATTTCATCCAGTGTTTTTTCTACATCTACGGAAATGATCATATTTTTTTTTATTCTTCATTTTGTTAATGTGATGTATCACATTTATTGATTGGCATATGTTGAGCCATTTCTGCATATGAGGAATAAATCCCACTTGGTCTGGCTGAATGATCTTCCTGATGTGCTGTTGGATTCAATTAGCTTGTATTGTGTTAATGATTTTTGCATCTATGTTAATCAGAAGTATTGGTCTATAGTTCTACTTCTTTGTTTTATCATTTTCTGGTTTTGGAATTAAGGTGATGTTGACCTCATAGATAGAGTTTGAGAGGATTAACTCTCTTTTCTCCCTTTCAATTCTTTTGGATATTTTGAGAAGAATTGGAATTAGTTCTTATTTAAAAGTTTGGTTGAATTCAGCAGTGAAACTGTCTGATCCTGAGCTTGTCTTTGTTGAGAAGGTCTTTATTACTAAATCAGTCAGCATTTTATTTTTTGGTATACTTAATCTTTCTGTGTCCTCATGACTCAATATTTGTAGATTGTACTAATCAGAACTCTATTTCTTATGGATTTTTCTACCTGTTCGTACACAACTGTTTGTAGTATATCTTGGTGATTTTATTTCTGTGGGATCCATTGTAACATTTTTTTCATCCCTGATTTTATGAATTTGGGTCTTCGCCCCTTTTTTTCTTGGTTAATTGGTCAATAGTATATCAATTTTGTTTTTTTAAGCATCTCATTTCACTAATCTTGTGTATCTTTTGGGGGGGCTCAATTTTACTTATTTCTTCTCTAATTTTTTTTTGACAGGCAGAGTGGACAGTGAGAGAGAGAGAGACAGAGAGAAAGGTCTTCCTTTGCCGTTGGTTCACCCTCCAATGGCCACCGCGGTTGGCACGCTGCGGCCAATGCACCGCGCTCATCCGAAGGCAGAAGCCAGGTGCTTCTCCTGGTCTCCCATGGGGTGCAGGGCCCAAGCACTTGGGCCATTCTCCACTGCACTCCCGGGCCACAGCAGAGAGCTGGCCTGGAAGAGGGGCAACCAGGACAGAATCCGGTGCCCCTACCGGGACTAGAACCCGGTGTGCCGGCGCTGCAAGAGGATTAGCCTTGTGAGCCACGGCGCCGGCCTTCTTCTCTAATTTTAATTATTCTTTTCCTCCTAGTAACTTTGTGTTTGTTCATTCTTGTTTTTCTAGGTCTTTCAGGTTCCTTGTTAGGTCATTTACTTAATGCATTTCCAGTTTCTTGATGTAGGCATTAATTGCTGTAATCTTCCCACTTATTACTGCTTTTTCTGTATCTCATAAGATTTTTATTTATTTATTTGAGAGGCAGAGGAGTTATGGAGAGACAGAGAAAGAGAAAGAGAGAGTGAAGGAGGGAAAAAAAGGAGGGAGGGTGGAAAGGAGAGAGGAAGATATATATATATATATATATATATATATATATATATATATATATATATATATATCTTACATCCACTAGTTCACCCCCCAAATGGCCACGATATTTGGAGCTGGGCTGATCCAAAGCTAGGAGACAGTAGCTTCTTATGGGTCTCACATGTGGGTGCAGGGGTCCAAACACTTGAACAATCTTTGACCGTTTACCCAGGCCATTAGCAGGAAGCTGGATTGGAAAGTGGAGCAGCTGGTACCCATATGAGATGCCAGCATTGCAGATGGTGCTTAACCTAGTACTCTGTAGTGCCATCCCCTATACACCATAAGATTTTTTTTTCTTTTTTTTTCTTTTTTTTCTTATTTAGAATATAAATTTCCAAGGTACAACTTGTGGATTGCAATGACTTCCCCACCCATACCTCCCCTCCCCCCCCCCGCTACCCTTCCCCCTTACCCACTCCCTTTCCGCTTTCATTCCCATTCAGATTCATTTTCAATTCTCTTTGTATACAGGAGTTCAGTTTAGTATGTGTTAAGAAAAGATTTTAAACCATTTGCCCTTACATAGCATCCTAGAGTGAAGCATACTCTTTGAGTACTAGTTGTAGCTTTAAATCACATTGTACAGCACATTAGGGACAGAGATCCTACATGATATTATTTTTTTTAATTGATTGATTTTTATGTAACTTCCAATTATTTTATCATTTCCAATTGTCTTTCCATATGGAAGATCGATTCAGTATATATTAAGCAAAGATTTTGTCAGTTTGCATCCGCGTAGAGACACAAAATGCAGAAATACTGTTTCAGTCCTAGTTATTGCATTACTTCACCTTGGACAACACATTAAGGACAGATCATACATGGGCCATAAGTACACAGTGACTACTGTTGTTGATTTAACAATTTGACACTCTTGGTTATGGCGTCAGCAATCTCCCTAGGCTGTAGTCATGAGTTGCTGAAGCTATGGAAGCCTTTAGTGTTCGCCGACTTGGATCTTGTTCTGACAGGGTCATAGTCAAAGTGGAGGTTCTCTCCTCCCTTCGGAGAAAGGTACCTCCTTCTCTGGTGGCCCTGTTCCTTCCGTTGGGATCTTACTTGCAGAGATCTTTCATTTATGTCTTCTTCTTCTTTTTTTTTTCTTCCCAGAGTGTCTTGGCTTTCCATGCCAAAAATACTCTCATGGGTTCTTGAGCCAGATCCTGATGCCTTAGGGCTGATTCTGAGGCCAGAGTGATTTATTAGGATATCTGCTATTAACCATAAGATTTTTTATGTTATATTGTCATCTTCTTTTGTTTCTAGGAATTATGATTTTCATTTTGATTTCTTTTATGACCCAATGTTCATTCAGGATCATGTTGTTCAGATTCCATGTGTTTATGTATTTTCTAGTTTCTTAAGTTATTAATTTCCAGCTTAATTCCATTGTGATCAGAAAAGATACATGGTATGATTTCAATTTTTTGGAATTTATTTAAATTTGTGTTATGGCATAGCATATGGTCTATCCTAGAGAATGTTCCAAGCAGTGATGAAAAGAATATGTATTCTGCAGCTGTGGGATGAAATGTTCGATAGATGTCAACCATTTGGTCCATGTGTGGATTAATTCTGTTCTTCCTCTGTTGAATTTTTATCTAGTTGATCTGACCATTGATGAAAGTGGGGTGTTGAAAGCTATTACAGTGTACTGGAGCCTATATCTCCTTTTGGATCCATTAACATTTGTTTTAAGTAGCTAAGCATCCTGAAATTGGGTGCATATTTATTTATTATAGTCACATCTTCCTGTTGAATTGATCCTTTAATCATTACATAGTACCATTGTTTGTCTCTTTTAACAATTTTTTGTTAAAGTCTGTTTCATCTGATAATAGGATGATATATTTGCTGGTCTTATATTCCATTAGGCTCCACCCTTCTCTGTGCCAAGGTGAACCTCTCTGTGCCCTGTCCCCCAACTCACTCAGGTGCATGAACTGCACAGAGAAATCTGTGCTGTGTAATGTAAGCATGGAGTCATCCTGGGTTATAGCACAGTCCCACTATTCCCACAGTCACAGGATTCAGGGTGCCTGCAGTCTGAGACTGTAGGGGATCCACTGTGTGCCCAAAGAAAGAGCTGCTCTGTCCCTGAGCTGGACACCTTGGTGGGGATGGAAGGCAAGGCAGTGTGTCCTCTGTCCACCGAGTTAAGTGGGCATCCTGTCCCCTCACCAGCTCCTCTGCCCAGATTCAAAGTCAATGGGGACCAGGAATTTCTCATTTTGGCAAAAACTCCCAGAGGCAGACAGACTGCCACCACCTCCAGTTGCCTTATTCAGGGAAGATGGCACTTTCCTCACTAGTGGGGGAGGGAGTGATGTGTCCTCTGTTCAAAAGGTTAAGTAGGCATTCTGCACACCGCCAACTCATTTGCTTGGAATCAGAGTCAGTGGGGACCATGAGAGTCTTCCCCAGACAAGATCACCAGCAGAGCATAGGCATCTGCAGAATCCTCTCTCCTAGCTCTGGGCAGATGTCCTCCCCACCGGTGGCTGGCAGCAGGAACTGTGGGCTGGGGGAGTCGCTGGTGGTGTCCAGCAAGTTGCCGTATGTCTGTACACTCCTTGATGTTTACAAAGTCTCTGTTCTTACTGTAGATTTTCACTGAAAACCTCTCCAGCTATCTCCTAGGAACACAGATCCTCCCGTTTCACTGGTATTTTCCCATGGCCAAACTCAGCCATATTGGAATCTCTAGTTCTTTCTACAGGTGACGAGAAAGAACAATTTGAGAGTCTGGTGTTGTGCCACAGTGGTTAAGCTGCAGCCTGTATGCAGGCATCCCTCATCTGAGTGCTGTTTCCAGGCCCTCTTGTTTCCCTTCTGATCCAGCTCCCTGCTAATGCATCTGGAAAAGCAGCAGAAGATGGCCCACTCCATCTCACCCCTCCTCTCTGTGTCCCTGTGCTTTACAAATCAATCATTTTTTTTAAAATAACAATGATGATTACATAAACTCCATCCATGCCTTTTGGTACAGCAAACTCCATAGTCTAGGTAGGTGGAAAAATGAACACCGCTTTCCACAGAAGCTTTTCTTTCTCTTTCTTTTTAAAATAAGATTTATTACAGAGAGGAAGAGGTAGAGGCAGAGAGAGATGAGTTTTCCATCCACTGGTTCACTCTCTAAGTGGGTAAAATGGCCAGGGCTGGGCCAGACCAAAGCCGGGAGTCAGGACTTCTTCTAAGTCTCCATTGTTGGTGCAGGGACCCGAGTACTTGCGCCATTTTCTGCTGCTTCCCCAGGCACATTAGAAGGGAGCTTGATTGGAAGTGGAGCAGCCAGGACTTGAAATGGCGTCCATATGGGATGCCTACACTGTAGGGGGTGGGGTAAACTGCTACACCACAGTGCCAGCCCCCAGAGACTTTCCTTGAGCCTCCATTTCAAGCTGTGGGAGTGGGGAGGTGGTACAACTGTATGAAAGCAAAAAAGAAGATTGTTTGAAAGTCATCCCTAGAAAACAGGCACCCACAGGAAATAACTTGGCATATCATCAGCACACGGACCTCAGGGAAAGGACCCAGCAGAACAGGGGATCCTGACAGAGGGCCATGTCTGTGAGAGGCTCCCTCTGGGGAACAGGGTGCGTAGGCGAAATAAGCCCATAGTGATGAAAGGAGGGGTTAAGGGGCCAGCACTGTGGTACAGTGAGTTAAGCCACCACCTGTGACACCAACATCCCATATGAACAACTTGTTCGAGTCCCAGCTACTCCTCTTCAGATACAGCTCCCTGCTAATGAACGTGAGAAGGAGTGGAAAAAGACCCAAGTGCTTAGGCCCCTGCACCCAAATGGGAGACCTGGATGGTCTTCCAGGCTTCTGGCTTTTGCCTGGCACCGTCCTCACCATTGTGGTGATTTGGAGAGTGAATCAGTGGATGGAGGATCTGTGTGTGTGTGTGTGTGTGTGTCTCCCTGTCTTCTGTAATTCATCCTTTCAAATACATAGAAAAAAATTTGAGGAAAAACAAAAGACCCAATTTCAAATAATAATAACCAGTATCCCCTGGGTGGAGTTAAGATCCTGTGGGGTGAAAGAACCCCCCCAATACCTAAGGTCATGTGATATCTTTGGCTGCTGCCCACACCCCAGTGTAAGGAGAAAGATCAGAGGTAACACCTGGAACAGAGTGGATATTTTGAAAGTGATAGCATGAAAACCTTAGTTATTCTGAGGCTGGGTTGTTTGGTACCCCCTTAAATGATGTTGCTGCCTCATCTCACACTTGTCCTGGTACTGCCTCAGTGGTCTACTGGGCAGAGACAAGCTAGCTGCCACTAAGTGCAGCCCCACAGAGAAATTCAAGACTTCTAGCTCTCTGCCAGTGCTGATAGAGCAGCTCGAGGTAGGCTGTAGGTGCTGACTGGTGGATGTCAGAGCCCCCCAAACATTGTAGGGTTGGTGGAGACCTGGAGGCAGTGCCCACATTGGTTGAGCAGAGGCTGTTTTCCATCATTGACCCTTCAAAAGCCTCTCAGCTTCGTCTCAGCACCAGTCTGGCTGTCCTTGGCCTTAGTAGTTCTATGGACTCCCTTGATTTGTTCTACTAATAATAGCTATATGTGAGTATACGCACAGCCAACCCACTGACAGGTGGGGCCCCTCAATGTGGATGGAGCAGCCACTGAAGATGGCCGATGGGCAACGGCTGACAGAAGTGGCCTTCGGAGAGCTGAGCCCTTGTCCTTTCTCAAGGACTTCATTAGCACCACTGAACTAAATGAGTTACAACATCTTCTCTCTGCTCTATCTTCATAGAGTGCACCTCTTAATAAGCAGGGCATGTGGCAGGTCATGAGGATGCATCAGCACAAATATGGGGCCATTATTGGAAAACACATTCAAGGTAAATAATAGAATGGAGGTAGATAAAAGGCATAATGTTTGCATTTGAAAATTGTCGTGTGTTTCCTATACACAGTCTCTGTAGCTCTGCTCTGTAGGAAGGGAGGATGTGTATCAGTGAAGATAACTAGCAACAATTTTCCCACCCTATATGAGCTGCTACAGAATTTGGGGAAAAATTCAGAATGTTATTCTGAATATTATTCTGAATTTTACTTTAGAAGTAAACCATATATTTATTATGGCATGCATTCAGAAAGATACAAAAATTGTAAGTGTACTACCCAGCAGATTTTCACAAAATTAGCATACCCATATGACAAGCACCAACATCAAAAGCTATCATCAGAAGCCCTCTAGCTCCCATTTCTATAGCAGCTACCCCATCTAATGCCTCACCTGCCACTTAATATTGTAGACCAGTTTTTGTAATCTGTACTATATTCTGTATGACTTTTAACCTCTCATATAACTATATTTGTCACAATAAATGAACCAAAAACAGATTCCCCAATCTTTTTTTTTTTAATTCCATACTCCTTTTATTTCTCCACACCACTTCTCAGCCTCTGGTAATCAACATTCTGGGTCCAGATTATATGTTTATTTATTTTTTTAATTTTAGCTCTCATATATAAAGAAGAATATGTGGTATTCATCTTTTGTATACAGCTTATTTCACTCACCAATTGATGTCCTTTAGTTCCAACTATTTCGCTGAAAATGGGTGGTGGAATTTAATTATTTTTTATAGCTAAATAATATTCTGTTATGTATTTATAACCCATTCTCATCTATTCATCTGCTTATAGACACCTTAGTTGATTCTGCATTTTGGGTACTGTGAACACTGCCACTATAAATATGGCAGAGCAGGTAACTCTTTGCTACAGTGAATTCCTATCTTTGGAGTTTATACCCAGTAACAGGATTGCTGGATCCTATGGTGGGTCTATTTCTAGTTCTTTAAGATAGCTCCCTGCTGTTTGCCACCGTGGCTTGCACTAATTTACAATCACATCAATAGTCTGTAAGTTCCCCTTTCTCCATTTTCTTGCTAGCTCTATGTCTTTTGGATAATACCTATTGTGACAGAGATATTAGTGTGGTTTTGATTTGCATTACCTGATGGCTAGTGATACCGAGCATTTTTTCATCTCTTCGTTGGCCTTGTGTATTTCTTGTCTTGAGAGCTGTCTATTCAGGTCCTTTGCCCATTTCTTAACTGAGTGGGTTGTTTTGTTGTTGAGGCTTTTGAGTTGCTCATATATTCTGGATGTGTGTGTGAGTGTGTGTGTGTGTGTGTGTGTGTGTGTTCATATCCAAGTTTGTTGGGTAAGTGTTGACAAATATTTTCTTCCATTCTGTCAGATGTCTCTTTACTTTCTTAATGGTGAACTTTACTGTGCAGAAGCATATGAGTTTAGTATAATCCCCAATGTCTGGTTTTGCTTTTGTTGCCTGGGCTTTGGGGGAGGTTTATCCAAGAAAACATAACCTTCACCGATTTTTTTAAGTGTATCTCCAACATTTTCTTCTAACAATTTTAAAGCAATTTATTTTCATTAATGTATGTCCTTGATCCATCTTGAGTTGATTTTTATATATGTGAGGGGTAGGGATCTAAATTTACTCTTTATATATATGCATCCAGTTTTGCCAACACCATTTATTGAAAAGACTATTCTTTCTCCAATGTCAGCTTGGTCACTTTTGTCAAAAATCAGTTGGCTATATGCACATGGATTAATTCCTGGATGTGCTATTATGTGTTTGAATGACTTGCCTTTCACAAACACTATGTGAGATTCAGTTGTATTATCTGTAGAAATAAGTTCTTTATTGTTCCTGCTATAAAACATTCTTTTGCATGATTATTCCTCAATTTATTTTACAGTTGATGGACATTTGGGTTGTTACTTACTTGGGACTATTCTGTATATGACTACTATGAAAATTCTTGTGCATATATTCTTGCATTCCTGATCATATCTGAAAACATATGAATATTTTCCTTTAGGAATTAAATTGGGGGCCGGTGCCATGGATCACTTAGTTAATCCTCTGCCTGCGGTGCCGGCATCCCATATGGGCACCGGATTCTAGTCCCGGTTGCTCCTTTTCCATTCCTGCTCTCTGCTGTGGCTCGGGAAGGCAGTGGAGGATAGCCCAGGTGCTTGGGCTCCTGCACCCGCATGGGAGACCAGGAGGAAGTACCTGGCTCCTGGCTTCGGATCGGCATAGCTGCAGCCTTAGCGGCAATTTGGGGGGTGAACCAATGGAAAGAAGACCTTTCTCTCTGTCTTTTTCTCTCATTCTCTAACTCATCTGTCAAATAAAAAATAAGGAATTAAATTGTTGTGTTGAATTAAAAAAAGATTATGTGTTTGTAACTAGCATTATACATGCCTAGCTCAAGTGAAGATTTCTTGGGACAGACAATGTGCCTCCTCCAATGGCATGAGTGCGTGGTCATCATTTAATTCAAATTTGGTAATTAGGAGAACGTTTTCCAATATGGCAATCCACTCTTCTAGTCTAATTATATCATTGTATTATATCTAGCATCTGTCTTGCCAGAGTTTCTCTTGTACATGGACATATTGTCAAGCATTTTCAAAACGGAGGCAACACAGCAGAGTAGCATCTAATCTACCTCTAACAGGCAGGTAGGTCATCTCCAAATCAGCATTTAACAATGCTGATTGCACTAATGAGACATGTGCAATTGTGCCTACCAGTTCAGAGCTCTGTTCTTCATGTTTTTATTCTATTGCAAAGTCTTACATGTCACACATTTTATGAGACTAGCTTCTTAAAATGTATCCAATTGTAAGACTTGCCTGTAATACTTGTTCACATAGATTGGTGTTCCAACAAGATCACCATCTGCAAGGAAGTTCTCAGGAATAACTTTTTAAAAACCAATTTATATGGTCAGGCAAGATTTAGGAAAAATGCAAAAGAGTATCAAATAATTGTGATTTAGCCTTTCCTTGACATATTTGATATGTGCGAGTAATGATGGGGAGTCATGACTTCCAAAGCTTAGATTTTTTTTTAAGCGAAAATAACGTGGCCAGCCCCCAGATGGTACATCTGTTAGCAATAAATTAGTATCCTTCAACCTTTATTCAATCATTTGTTATTACTGGTCATTCATGGAGTCTTTTTGTTCATGTAGCATTGTTTTTCAGTGCTCACAATAAACCCTGTCTTTTTTAGGAAGTTGGCTGTAATATCTCCTACCTGAAAGGGTTTCATATCTGACACACAGAACAAAATCCCAAAGCATGGCATTACTCTGTGAACAAAATGCCATGGGGTGTGCAAAAGGAAAATTTGTTCCTGACACCCTTTTGTCATTCCTGCTTCTCTCTGCATATTCATTGTATTTATCTTGCTTTCACTCCTTTGTATTAATGGTATTTCAGTTAATGGGTGCTCACTGGAATGTATATTAAGTCTTATTGTTTATTAAAAATACAAAATCAGGAGTAGACATTTGGCTTATCAGTTCAATTGCTGCTTGTTTTACCTGCATCCCCTACAAGATTACCTGGGTTCAAGTCCCAGCTCCACTCTCAATTCCAGCTTCCTACTAATGCACTCTGGGAGGCAGCAGATGGTGGCTCAGTTATTTGGATCCCTGTGACCAATGTAGGACATCTGCATTGAGTTCCTAGCTGCTGGTTCAGCCTGGTGCAGCCCTGGATGCTGTGGGATTTGGGGAGTGAACCAGCAAATGGGATATTTCAGCCTGGTTGTCTATCTGTCTGTATGTCTGTCTCTCTTCTTTTCAAATAAATACCTAAAAATAGAACTCATCAAAGAGTAAATGTCAAGGTTAATAATATTTTAACAGATCAAATAGGAAACTGGAAGAATAACAGCACATAATGCTGGCTCAAAATCTAAGCTTCTTAAAGACAAGAAAGATGATGATTTGCTCACTGTTCTTTTTCCAGCTCTAAGAACTTGTAGTAATTGCTCGATAAATATCTGCTGAATGAAGGATGAAATAACATAGTAAAAACTTAGCTACACTACTAGTGATAAAGTATACTTTATCAAAATATTAAATATTAAATAATTAATGTATTTATATAATATTAAATATAATATTAAATATATGTAAATATAAATATTAAATATATTATTGAATAATAAGTAAATATTAAACTATTAAATATTAAATATTAAAAATAGATCTACCCTTTGACTTTGTGATTCTCATTTGAGGAAAGAACCTAAAAGAAAAAAAAATCACTGTTAAGCAAGTAGGTAATTGTGGCTCAGAAGACTGATTTTCATTAAAAGTCATAATAGAAAAGAGCCCAACAACTGGATGGACTTGGATTCTGGAGATGGAATGAACTTGGATGTTAAGTCTCACCATGCCTCTTATAGAGTGAAATGGACTTGACAATAACATTTTCTACACTTATAAGGTTGTTGGGAGTATAAGATGAGATAATGTGGATAAAATGAAGCTCACTGAGCAAAGCCTGGCACATAGCCAGCATTTAGAAATTAAGAGTCGGCCATGTATACTTCAAACCAAGTCCTTTTCTGAATATTTTCCTGCCCTCTGTGAGAAAATTGACACAGGAATTGTGTAAATTTATGGTGACTACAGTTGTGAATGGCAGCTATTATTGTCACTATTATTATTACTACTAATGGTGTTCTATTGTTAGAATAAAAATGTATCCCAAATATTCAAAAAAGCTGTCTAATCTACTTGACTCAGATATACAAATTGAGAACTTTTATCGGGAGAAATGTAACATGGAAATGTTTATATAACAAACAACTCTGTATAAATATATTGCCTGTTGGTTCCAATTTCAAAATATATGCTAATTTCTGTTATAATACTGGTGTATAAAGATTTTAGTATCCCTAATCTGAAATTCTAGAAGTGTCTCAGATTTTTTGAGGAGGATGTGGAATATTTACATAGACTCTACTGAATGAACATCCATAATCCAGAAATATGAAATTCAAAATGCCCCCAAATCTGAAAATGTTGCAAGGTCATGTCAGCACTCAAAATATCTTGAATTTCTGAGCATTTCAAATTTTGGGTTTAGAAATGATCACTCTTTATAAATGCACATATGTAGATATTTATATCCACCAGCCATGTAGGGAATTTCAGAGAAAATTCATGAAAAAATGTGGAGTTTCTGGAGAAAGATTTCAGACTAAACCTCGAGGAAGACATGGGAATAAGAAGGAAGGAAGATGGGAATTGAAGAGAATGGGGATGGGTGTGTAAGATGATGGGATGCTTCAAGCATCATTGTTTTTCAAGTTGCTATATTTTGAATGTTCAAGTAATTACACTATATAGAATGTTTCCATTGAATTTTCTTATCCTCTATATTGATATTCATATTTAAATTTTTATTATTATAAAGAGAACACATTTCATATATTTCATATGCACAATTCCAAGAAAATAACATACTTCTCTCCCTTCTCCTTTTCCTCCATAAATCCCCCCTTTTCCTTCCTTGCTTTTTTCTTTAATATTTGCAAAAACATAATTGCAGTCCGCTGAATAATCAGTGTAATAACCAGGTGTAAGGTCGGGGATTTGTTTTATAGCTCTGCATGCATAGATCCAATTTTCCCAACACCGTGTGTTGAAGACTGTCTTGCTCCAGCAATGGATTTAAGCTCCATCATCAGAGATCAATTTGTTGTAGATATGTGGATTGATTTCTGGGGTTTCTATTCTGTTCCAGAGGTCTACATGTCTAATTATATGCCATTACCAGGCTGTTTTGATTATAACTGTCCTTCAGTATGTATTGAAATCTGGTATTTCGATGCTTCTGGCTTTGTTTTTGTCCTATAAGGTTGCTTTATGTCTTTGAGGTTCCTTGTGTTTCCCTATGAGTTTTATTTAGCATTATGAAAATAATGAAAATAATTTCCTTTTGATTGGGATCACACTGGATATGTAAATTGCTTCTGGTATTATGGACATTTTGATGATACTAATCCTTCCAATCCATAAACATAGAAGAAATTTACATTTTTTGTGTCTTCTTCTATTTCTTTCTTTAATATTTTGTAATTTTCATTGTTGGGATCTTTCATATGCATGATTAAATTAATTCCCATCTATTTGAATTCATAAATGTTTAATAAAATTTCCAGGAAGTCTTGAGGGCTCTCTATACATTTTGAGTTTAAGGAGACAGAAGGGACCCATTTTCAGAAAAGCCTACACCTGTTTCCCAAATTGGGCTGGTTTCTGGTTTATACATCAAGCAACTTCTGTCTTCCAACTTGAGCATATTTCTTTCTAGGAATGGAAGGAAGACAGGTCTCTGTATATTCCCCAGTCAAGCTACAGCTATTACTTGATTAATACATTATTTTAATTTTGTCTTTATTTTCCCCATTTCTACCTCATAGTATAATTTCCTGCAATATGCAATTTAACTTATTTTACTAATATTGGAGATCATCTTGTGACTTTTAATGTTCTCAATAATTAGAGGAGGATTAATTTGGTTGGCTTAAAATGAACTCAGTTGTGTTTTTAAATTAGTGAACACATGTTCATCTAGATAATCAAAGGCTAGAAGGGTTCTTCTTCAAGGGTAGAACTGCTGGTTCTACCAGTTTTGGCTTGGAAGTACTGTGTCAAGAGAACCCAGTGGCCCTGATTGTGGATCTGCACTGGAAGCATGTTATAAAATTTTTCACAAGTAGAAGAAATATGACAATACAGAAATGGTTGACTCAGTTCACATTAATGATAAAATAAACCAAGTTTTAGCATCATCACAGTCCACAGAAGACTTCTACAAATATGAGTACAGCCTCCCACCCCTGCCCCAACCTCATGAGGTCGGCCTACAGTCCATATTTTAATAGGAAAGACAATGAAGCTTAGGTCAAATATTTTTTTAAGGGCCATTAATTGGACTAATTCCAAGCTAGTCATGTGGTGGTCAGATACTAAGTAACTGATAGGTAACAGACTTAAATCGAATTTTGGCCCATTTGTTGGAGACCTTGAACCAAAGCATTTCTTTCTCCCCCCATTCACCTTTATTGAAAATGTAAATTAATCTTTGTAACTTTGCTGATCAGCAGCTTGATTGAAGCAGTAACACTGAGAGAAATGAACTTTCTTTAATTATATTAAGGGGGAGTTAATTTTAAGATGTAATTATCAGAAACATTGTCCTTTTGCACTTATGGGAACCTATCCAGAGCATCAGAACACAATTAGTTGGTGTTATTTTATTTCATTCTTATTTGAATGTAGAGCATGTTACCCAACGAAGAGAACTCAAAAGGCAGGAGTTTCGTCATTAATAGTTCGTCTTTGGATGTGGGCAGGTTTTCTCCTGGTGCTTTTCTACATTAAGGTGTTGATCCCCTAATTCTTTGTCCTACAGTCTAAAAAATGTAATTTGCTAGACATGCAGACATCTCTAATTTGTCTCGGCATCTGATTAGACATCTTTAACGTCTCTTCCAAATATATCACAATAAGTGGGGTCATATTCCTGAAAAGCCTTGAATTTAGACTGTGGAATCTTCTCCAAATTAGGATGTTCCAAGAGCTTTCTCATAGAGGAATTGAGTGTGGGTCTGGAGTCAGTGCACTTGGTTTCCAATTCTGGCTCCACCTATAGTACTGGGTGACTTTAGGCAACTCACATAATCTCTTTCTGTGTTGATTTCTCATCTGTACCATTGGGGTCATAGCAATGTGAAATTGTTGAGAATGCAATGAAAATATATGCTTTAAACACCTTAAAATAATCTTGTCTATTGTTAAATTTATGATATGTTAAAAACATTATTTGTCCTGTATAACATTTAAAACACTGCATGATTTTTATCATTATAGTTAACACATAACATGAAACCTGTCCTTTTGAAGTAGATAGTGCGTTATTATTAATTATAAGCACACTGCTTCCCATTTGCATGCTGAAATTCTATACCCATTAAACAGCAACTCCTCATTTCACCCTCCCACCAACTTCTGATAACCACTATTCTATTTTCTGTTGCTTTGCGTTTAACAATTTTAGATACTCGAATCAAATGGAAATACAGTATTTGTGCTTCTATGACTGGGTTATTTCATTTAGCATAATTTCCTGGAGGTGATGCACATTGTAGCATGTGTCAGTGCTTTGTTCCTTTTTAAAGCTTAATAATATTCTATTGTGGATATCCATTATTGTGTACATCCATTCACTCAATGATGGACATTTGTATTATTTCTATCTCTTGGCTATTGTGAATATGCTGCAGTGAACTTGGGAGTGAAAAGATCTCATTGAGATTCATAAACCTGTTTGGGAATTTCTTTAAATTATTGACGAAGTATTAAGTCTCAAGAAATGGGACGCTTTCTGCTCTTTCATGACAGAATTCCTTTTGGTAACTTACACATGGGTTCATGTGTTGTTTAAAATTACATAACACTCATGAAAATCAACTATGAAATAATGCTAGTCATTGAATTCTAACAATCACTCTCCATTCTGGAAATGCAATTTGTGGATATACTGGTTTCCAAAGCAAATAATAAATTAATCCTAGGGGCAGTGCAGGTCCCTCCCTGGCTGCGATGCTCTTCTTGATCTTTGCAGTTCCCGGGGTTATCTCCTTGCTGAGCATTAACCCAGCTAGATTTTCACTGTCCCTCCTTTAGTGCCTATATAATTCCTTTTGTCTTTAGGCTTATGAGTGTGGATTTTTTTCTCCACTTATAGATATCAAGGTCTTTAAAGGTGAAGACTCTTTTGCAATTCACCAGTTGCCTCCCTATCCCTCTGTCTCACATGTCCATGAGCAGTCTTTCCTTTATTACAGGTGCAAAGCTCAGGTGCTGTTAGTATTTCCTCAAGACATCCATCTGCAAAAAGGCATCTCAAAGGTTTCAGAAAAGTGTGCGAATTGTTTTTGCGGAGGCTGATGGTGAGTAGTCCCATGGCAGAGTATGTAAACAACCTCCATCTCTGTAATCACTCAATCATGGTGCCATCTGCCCTGCCTTTGTGAAAGTGCCCATTCAGATTCTTCTCTCCTTAGTATTTTGGTTTTCCCCCCACCATCCTTGGATATCTGAAGGCAGCCAACTGCTAACAAAAAATTTGGGTGAACAGAACATATTCTCAAGCTTTCTACAGCTTTTGTTTCCCCAGAGAAGCAATTGGCACAGCAATAAGTGTTCAACAGGGATTTAAGTGTTTGTTGACCCAGGGAAGACATTAAATAGTTTAACATGGTAGAAGCAGGCTTGGTAAGTGGGGACACATAGTGACAGCTTCCTGGAGAACCTTGGAAACAACTCTCTCGGGCGCAGAAAGGTCCCTCTCTACTAGAATCACCCAACACGAGGAGCTATTCCTAGTAATAGTGGAAGCGTGTTAAGCAAGGTTCTGTTCTCAAACTAACCACTACCCTTCTGGAACCAATAACCCCAGGTAGACCTAATTATCATTGGTAAGCTTGACAACAGCATCTCAAGCCATGCTAAATGCTTGTGAGGTTTTATTTCTGTTAACTCTAATGCTTTAACTCTAGAGAAAGATCATAAAGGAATCCTAAACTTTCATTGAATATCCATGCAGTCTCACTGTGCAGACGGTGAGTAAATAACAAGCTAGGTATTACTCCCTCTGCATGGCAATTCAGGTCAGGGGTCTACGTCTTTTTCGTTTGTAACAGAGAGAAAAGTTGAGGCTTCTCAGAACCAAGGGTACAGTTGAACAGGGATAATTCCTAGCTGATTTCCATAGGAAAGAGCCTTGATAAAGAGATTCAGGTGCTATACAACAGGCCTGGAGAGGAGACGAGGAGATGCTGCCTGTACATTCCTGAGGGGGTTGGGGGTAACATACTACATGGCCAAGGGCATTGGAGTTGGGGAGAGGACCTGCATCAGGAACAGAAGTGCAGACTCAAGTATGAGCATTGTTAGAAGAATGAAGAGTACACACAAAGACACATCTAAAAGTTTGCAAGAAATATAATTAAAAGGTAAGTTAATGGCCAGCTGTTTGGTATAGCAGTTAAGTGGCTGCTCAAGACATGTGCACACCATATCAGACTGCCTTGTTTGACTCCCAGCTACATTGTGCACCCTGGGAAGCAGCTGGTGATGGCTCAAGTAGTTGGGTCCCTGCCACCATGTGAGAAGCCTGAATGGAGTTCTGGTCCCCTGGCATTCGTCAGACCCAAGCCTGGCTCAGCCTTGGCTGATATAGGAATTTGGGGAGTAAACTAGGAGGTAGAAGATCTCTCTTTCTCTCTCTGTATCTCTGTGTCTCACTGTTCTCTGCCTTTCAAATAAAATGAAAACAAATAAAAATGTTTAAAAATAGATAAATTTAATTGCGTGAAAAATTGAAATCCATAGGAGGAGCCTTCAGAAAGTTCATTGAAAATTCATATTATAGAAAACTATGAATGGATTAATTAATGCTTAAGCAATAGCTCTCAAAAGTGCAAAAGCTGCATCATACTCATTTGAGGGTGGGGTAGACCAGCAATACCCAAAGTGTAGAAAGCAATATAATTGTAGGTGGCCCATAGCTCATTTAATTGTTCCTATACTTGTGTTTTTTTTAAAATATAAAGAACATAAATAATTAGTACATCAAACCCCATGACTTCATAGCCAGGTGGTAAATAGCAAGAACTGTAGATGTTGTATTCAAACATGTCCATAATTGGTTCGAGACTTCGGGTATGGAAACTGTCACCAAGTCCATCTGTAGTCTGGTTAGTACAGATGATTTGGGTAGCTGGAATGGACTCGTGTACATTGGTCTTCCACATTCACCATCACATACTTCCAGGAATGTGAGAAAAGTGAGGGGATTGGGCTGCATCTCATGATGGTAGAATATGAATAGCCAAATTTATGACAGTAGGTTAAACAACCACTTGGTGGAGATGTTGCAGAAGAGATTTAGGAACTTACTGGGACAAAATGAGCTTTGTAGTCCTTCCCCTACTGGAGATTGTATGACTTATAGGCCCTGATAAGAGGTACTTTAAAAAGAAAGGATACTGTAGCAGTTGTCAAAAGATCCAGGATCTTCTTAACATTCCCATAATGAAGGTCACTGGCATTATGAGAGTAGGGGTCAGTTGTGACATCTTGCACTGGTGGGGGATGCCCTCACATTTAACGAGTGTGCATCTCACACAAGCTTCGCATGTCCTGCTGGGCACTTAGGTAAAGAACCCCTTGACCACTATCTAAACCCTATCCTTATCCTATTTAATATACAAATAGTACCTTTTCATGTTTTTAATATAAATCCTTTTTTCTAAGGATGTAATTTTCATATAATTCACAGGGACATTGTTTGAAGAATGAAAATTCATTTTAGTTTTCAGTTATGTTTACTCCATTTTCTACAAATATTAGCACATAGTGTTAACTTTTAAGAAATTATTAATTTACTTGGATTCTATCATCCATTAATTTTATAACTGGTTTTCTTTGAGAATTTCTGAAGTTGTAGCCCCCTGTATGCATTTTTTCATCAACGGAGCTTCCATTCATCTGCCCCCCAAAGGTCTGGTGTTGTGATCTGGTAAGCATCTTATTCAGGACTTGTGTGCTCTAGCACTTATAAACACTGTAATATCCAGGGAACTCCTTACTTGAAATTGCACATCACAGCCTGAAACTCTCTGGATGTCTACACTCTGCCAGTCCCAAGAGATATTGGCACATTTATTAGACTGCAGATTAAGAGAGATCTCTGTCTTACAAAAATAGTCGACCCCCTATTCTTCTTCCATCCTACAGGTGCATTTACTTGTCATGAGATTTCAGTGTCCATTGAATCACCTGGGCCACTTGTATAAAATGCATATTCCTGGATCCTGTCATCATGACCTCAGTTTTTAGAAGCAACTCACATTTCTGGTGTCAGTGGAAGGTAAACCACAAGTTTGAGCTAATACAAGCCACACTAGGTTGAAGAGTGAAAGCGTCTTCTGGACCCACATGTACCATAGATTCTGTTGTTACAGATAGAAATATCCAATTTTTAAAAGCCAGTTTTTTAAATGGATCCCTCAGCTAACAAGGAATTATGTTGGTTTCAAAATATATATCTCAGAATGTAGGTATAAACGCATTAGAATGAAGAAAAAATAATGTTCCATCTAAATGACATATTTCACTATATCTCATACATTTAAGTTTATTATATACATCTCAACTTATAAAACTGCTTAAGACTGAAACAGAAAAAAAAATTTGGTTGATATTTATTTGAATATCGATCAGAACGCTGTTCTAAAAATTTTACATCAAAATAAACTCAGTTATTTTGGGGTTAGATTTGGCAAACGATACACCAATATTCATGTGACATTTCAGCTGCCAATTTGTGTTTAAAACTACATTTATCTAAATGGCTTTGAAAATCTAACATTAGAAAGTCTGCAAATCACCTCAAAGTGGTAGACACTGGTTAGTGAGTGCATTAGTAAGGATTCTTAGGAGAAGCAAAATTGTAATTATGTGTGTGCAGAGAGAGAGAGAGAAAGAAAGGATGAGGAGGAGGGAAAGAGTAAGAGAGAGGGAGAGATATTGATTTTAAGGAAATAGTTTGGTGAATGGCCTTTGTAGGAGCTGGTGTATCTGAAATACGCAGGACAAGGCACAGGCAGGAAATTACATGAGAGATTTGATGTCGAAGCCTCAAGTCAAAAAGCAGCACAGAGACCAGACTCTTTCTTCTTCAGGGGACCTCAGTCTTTCTCTTAGAGCCTTCAGCTGATAGGATAAAGCTCATGTACATTATGGAGAGTAATCTGCTTTACTCAGTCTAATGATGTGCAGATGTGAACCATATCTAACAAATATCTTCATAGTAATGCCTGGACTGGTGTTTGGCCAAAACTGGGCACCATGGTCTCTCCCAGTTGACCCATAAAATTACCCATTACAGTAAGCTAAATAGCGACTAACCAAAATAGAACATAATAAAAGCCCTACTTAAAATATTGGTGTCAGCTTTGAAAGCTGTGCTATAGCTTTACTTAACCTCAGTTGGTTTCCCCCCATAATGATGGAAAATGCCTATTTTAGGGGAAATCTTGGCCCTTCTCCATGTCTTGAGTTAATAGATTGTATATATAAGGCAGTCGATGAAAGGTTTAGTATGTGAAGAGTCTTAAAACAAGCAGACGCTGTTGCTTCAACTCCCTCCCCCCATCTTAGCAGGAGAATATAGAGTCGCACGTAATAGTGAAAATATTTTATTTCCTCTGGTGAAGAGACCCACCAGAATCGTTGGTGTCATTGATGACTGATGACGCTATGCAATTGCTGTACAAACCTTCCATTCTTCTCAGGAGCAAGAATGGACTTCCTTTGTTCTCTATAACTATGGTTTTCTTGAGGAATATTTTGTACCCCTGTGACACTTGGCAATGCCTGTAGACATACTGTGGTTGTCAGACATGGCAGGGGACGGTACTACTGGTATTGAGTGGATAGAGGCCAGGGATGCCGCTAAACACTCTGCAGTGCATAGGATATCTCAACAACAAAGAGTTATCTAGTCCAAAGCATCAAGAGGGCCCAAATTGCAAAAAGCTGCTCTAGAATAGCTAATCCTGGGAGGCAAGGAGATAGACATTTTCATGTCCATGGAGTAAGATATAAAATGAACACTATCACATGAATTAATTCCCTAATTATGTGGTGATATGAAATAATCTTATGGAATGCAACAGCCCAAACCTTCCAGTACTATGCTTTTGTCTGCCTTCAGCATGTTGTAATATAGCAAGTGGTTAAAGGTCTGAACCAAGAATCTTTGTCTGGTGACTCCTCACAGAAAGGC
This sequence comes from Sylvilagus floridanus, assembly GCA_949820135.1. NCBI lineage: Eukaryota > Metazoa > Chordata > Mammalia > Lagomorpha > Leporidae > Sylvilagus > Sylvilagus floridanus. The sequence goes on from OX463244.1 coordinate 167,830,442, forward strand.
ATTTGTACCTATATGGAATTGTGTGGATGTCTATCTGGCATATTTTTACTATAACTGGCTCTTAATTATGAGAGGTATGAATCTGTCTTCCTATGACTTTTCTAAACTGATTTGCTTACACAAATACTTTGGTGATAAGATTCATCATCTTCCTTTAGTTCTTCCAGTTAATTCTGGGAAATATTTCAAAGAAACACTTCCAGTTACATGAGGAGATTGAGGCAAGCTGTGCTCCTGGCATTAGCATCTTTGTTGATAGAAGAAGGGGAGTGTGTTAAATGGTTGCAGTTTTCCAGAGGACAGCCTGGACACTGAACTTAGACGTTTGAAAGATTTGCCCTCCAAGCTGGTGAAAGTGCAAACTCAGAGAGGCTGTGACAGGACACAGATAAGTCATTGTTGAGTAACTGGACAGGTGAAGAAACCAAAAAACTGTGTAGCTCCTTCAGAATCAAGACATCATAACACCCACATCAATTAAGTTCCTGGTATCTTTAAAAGATTGAAATGAATGTGTCCAAATAGCATTGATTTCTTTTGAATTTATATAGAAATTAATTTTAAAGTGTTATTCTTTCAAAATGAGCTACCTGTGGTTTCCTTTCCCCTGTGGCAAGCAATAAGGTAAGGTGGAGGTTCTATAAGCATCAATGTAAGATATGTCTTGATAGTAAATAAAGACTGAAGCCTACACTGTATTACAAAGATAAGGTCGTTGCAGGCGGAAGCCATGCCTCGTTGATTTCATAGCCAAGCACAGTGCTCAATAAGTGCCTGTTGAATAAGTGAAGAAATCAAATATTGATTGTAATTAGTGTGGCATGAAAATAAGGGATATATATAAGAGCACCTCGCAAAGTTCATGGAACATGTGCTTTGCCTTTAATTTCATTTTGATGAAACTTTTGAAATAGCTTCATATTTTAATAACTAATTAATTCATTAACAACCTTAAGCCTTTTATTTAAAGTATTCTCTGAGAATTCGAGAATGATAGTTATGGCCGAATTTGGATGGAATGACTTATCTCTTTGAACATATAAAATGATGACTTAGTTCTCAGCTTCATTTATGGATGATAAAACTGAATTCAATTTGGCTGCTGTTTTCTGTATCTTGTGATTTTATAACAATTCTGAATCAAAACATCACTACTCAAACCTCATGGCCAGATTTTAAGAGGGTAATGCATTATTTATTCAAAACAAATAAGCAAATCACTCTCTATTGATCTTTCTATTTAAATATTGTCTTACTAAAGTTCTTGGAACTACCCCATGTGCAGATTTCTTCCTTGAGGAAGACCTTAGGAAACACTCCGTTTCAGATTTCCCATGATTACCAGCTGTGTGTGTGTGAGCTCGCCCCTGCTACTCGTTCTCTGCCCGCCACAGCCCACTTATCTGTGGCCTAAGAATTATCCGGAAAGTCAGACAAGGGCTTCCCTTTGCTCAAGGTTGAAACTTCTTTCCTTTCTCCAAGACTCTTTGTGAAGAAATGCCAGTCACATGTGTGTTGGCTTGCTTGAGGCTAATGGCCACATTTCAGAGGGCTCTCTCCCCATGGCCCCATGTCTGCTGTGAGCCCTCCCAGCGCCGTGGGGATGCCTGCTTATTCATGTTCTCACCTCCACTTGCGTGTGCAGAAGGCATGCCTGATTAGGTCCCTGCTGGAACCATTTTTCTGCCAGCCACAAACATCCTTTCTCAAGGAAACAACCTACAGCTTTGCTTTCACACCCTCAGCTTGCAGAAAGCAAACCCAGGCTGATAGCGTTAGATTTGTGTCAAAGGCATTATTTATGTTCATTAGGAATATTGTGAACACACAAGACCTGTGCACATGTAGGGGCATTTTGCTATCCCACATTATTGCTGTCTCATTAAGTATTAACCCGTATGATTGATTATTAAAGATACGTAATTATGTCTGTTTTTTAGTTCATGCAAAGTCATAAAATGTTTTATATATATTTATAAGGCTCTGTGGGTGCTTTCCTGAAAAATGGGTTTTTAGATAATGAGTCTAATAAAAACTAGTATATTGAATCCAAAGTAAAACTCACTATACTTCACTGAGAAATAGCCTCTATGTTTTTAGCACCTATGATGCATGCTTTAAGAAGATTGTAAGAAGGATTCAAAAATGTAGACCCTCATTGTGTTTTTAGTCAATGGAAGCACTAACTGAAATTATTTATTAATTTAAAATATATTCATGGAGGGCCAGCTAACTAACTGCCAGGCGCTATGTCACTCACATTCTGTGTGAAGTGAACATCCAGTGTGCAAGGTTGCAATTATCACAAAGCTCCAGTGATTGAGTGAGTATTCTGTAGGGTGAGAAATATTGAACATGTAAACCTAATAATAATAATGCATATACATGAATACCTTCAAGTAACATTAAAGAAGAATTTAAAGGAGATGGATAGGGGTATAAGAGAAAATGAAGGATTCAGTTGTCATTTCTCTGGGCCTGTGTGAGTATGCCAGCTGCTAGAATAATCAAGATAGAGACACCAGGTCTCTAGTCTAATTGGGAGAAGCAGCAGATGAAGCCACTGCAGTGGGTTCTGCGATAACCCTCCTGGATGGCAGGTGACGTATTCTGGGGCACTAGGAGCCTGACTCGCTGTATGAATGTGCCACAGAAGGTCTTCTGGAGGAGGGGCCATACCATCCAGAGAGAGCTTGATTATTTCATTTATGAGCACAGGGCAGGAAACATTTCCCCTGAGGTGTGGATGACTTCCCTGTCCTTGCTGGAGGGAATGGTGAGAACCTGGACTGGGATGAGGGTGGAGAACTGGGGAACAGTGTCCAATGATGCCTGAACAGAGAAGTGAAGGCCTTTTGTCTCCTTGCTTGTCCTGCAGTCTGTGCAGTTGAACATTTCCTTGACTTTAGATGAGAAGTGTTGTTAGTGTTAGGAAGGGCCATTGCCCCAAGGGGTAAATCAAGGGGAAATCCTTTGTCCTACAGCCACTGCTGGTACACTCGGAGCCCTCAGATTGACACACTCCAGCTCCATCTGTCTACCTGTGTGGTGCATCACAGCAGCTCCCGTGCCTTTGCTCTACTGCACTCATAACTTCTCCCTGGCCTTTGAGAATCTCAGTAAACCTCCCTTCTGCAGAGCAGTCCTTCTTGATTCTTCAAGATTGAGTTAGAGCACCCCTCCTGTGAGGGATCCCATACTATACTCTATGTAATTCCTTGTTTTAATTTCTTCCTCTTTCTATTATGAGTGCCATTTTTTGTCCTCACCAGGACACTAGATGGGATGTCATAAGAGAATGTGTTTTATTGACTTTCTTAGAACTTCTTGCAAAATCCAGAACTGAGAAAATTGATATTTAATAAATATCTGGTGAAGGATGAATGAATCATCAGTACAGCCACAGGCTCCTAATACCTAGTCTAGCCAGTATCTCAAAGAGTACCATAACTTTCAGATATAATTCTAATCCTGGTGCACTACAGGTTTATTAGTTGTCTATTTGTGTATCAATATATAGATCTGCTGTCCTCTGAAGACTTGACTAAGGCTAGAAGATTCATTTCAGTGTTGGTTCTGTTATACTAGGGCCTCTTCCTGACACTTCTATCTCCTTGCTGTAGGGAAGCTGCCTTCCACGGAGTGGGCAGTCCAAGGTAGATTCCAAGGGAGAAATTGTAATGCTTTTTATAACCTGTCCTTGGGAGTCACATGTGTTTGTTGTATCCTATGGGTAAATAGGGACCATGTTTCATTGGGAGGTGACAACATGAGGGAGATAATCCCAGGAAGTGGAGATCCACTGAACCATCTCGGAGGCCTATTTCCGAAGCAGGCTTTGTAGTCCTCTCCTCACTATTTGAGAGAGGACCCAGGGGATCTTCTTCACATGGCCATACCCCAGAGGATTTTTTTGGAAGGCGACAAAGAGGAGGTTAACCCCATGAGAAGCTACTCATGAATCGTCCATTATCTGTTGACAGGTGAAGAATCTTTGGCTTATCTCCAGCCTTTTACCAGTGATCTCCTGTGTCTTTTGGACAGCATAAATAAGTGTGTACCTCTTCAGTGGGTGTTATTTTCTTTATTAGAAATGAAAAGTTAGGGTCAAAGCACAGTTATGGGTGTAGCCTAATGGTACAACATACATCACTGTCAGAATAGGGATTACAATTTGTAGTACCTGAGTTCCAAGCTTATGGTTAGACTACACTGCCTCTGGTGCATCATGATCTGTGGTGTGTACTAACTTTTTTCAATTTCCTTTTAATTCCACCTACCCCCTGCTGAGCTAAACCCCTAACCACTCAATACCCCTTCTTCAGCACGTGTGCACACCCATGCATGCACAAGCACAGACATACACATGCACACACACACATACACACACATACACACAATCTCACCTTTCCCTATATCTTCTGAAAACCCAGATAGTCCCTCTGTGACAGCCTCTTTCTTGGGCCAATAGAGGGCCCCCTGGGGATATCTTTGGAGCAAGAGCTGAGGACCCCACCTTTAGAATGAGAAAGCTGTAATTTTCATATTGTGTCTCCTTGCCAATTGTAAATCAGTCATTTTAAGGATGCTTCCCATTCTTGTTTCCCTTCAGGCAGCTCTTATTCCTCTCTAGAAAAAGAAAAGATTTGCTTTATAGCTAACTGCAGGACTGAAATGACATATAAAATAGCAACAGCAGGGAACAAATGTGTCCCTAAAGTGGCAATATGGTGCCTTTTTGTGTGTTTTAAGGCTTTGCGGCAAGAGGCAATTTTTCTTTTCTGGCTTCTATTTGAATAGTTGTTGAAAATTTAGAAAACAATATGAGGTGTGTTCAGTAATGGGACCTGACCCAAGTTGTCCCACACTATCGGTAGTAGGGAAATATATATTCTTAATACATTCCAATATTACTCTGGCCAGCTACTCTGATGATATTTGTAGGGCAAAGCTATCAAGCTAATAACAAAGGTTGTTCTGTTATTAGGTGTGGGTACTTTTGTTTATTATATCATACTTTCCCACCAAAATCATTGGTGTTCTATATCATTAATCGAAAAACCGTGGAATAAAAACCAATTTTATTCCCTCCTTTATCTTTCCTTTTCCTGCCTTTCAATGTAAGAAATAGCCATTCTGACTGTCAAGGCTATTTTCCTTCATTTTTGTCAAATAGGACAATTCAAACATTTCTTTTGAAACAACGAACCCCAAAGCCATAGTAATGTCTCTATTTCTTCACACTCCCTATAGTATCAATAAATCCAGAGGGCCGACAGCATGGGGACAGTTCTGTTCATTTTCCTCCATATTAGCAAACAGTGTGGCTATGGGGGGGGGTGGTCATTGTCTGGAGCCGAGACCCCTGTGTGACCTGCCTTCCCCACCATTCTGCCTGCGTGTAGTCTCCCACCCAGCCAAGCCAGCAGGCACCTTTCAGATCAGGGAAGCACCGCCCAAGCTTTCTTCTTCCCTTCTCTGCCCCTTCCCCGCATCTCACTTTATGCTGCTAACCCACACATTCCCCTGTGCACATTAAGGTTCAACACATACAATATTAATGGGGAAATGTAATCCCTGAGGCTCGCCGTTCTGACACAGGGAACTTTCCCAGCATGCCCAGCAGCGTGGCTCAGTGATGAAGGCAAGAGCCTTGATTCCCACTCCGCCCAGGCGACCGTGTCCTTTACAGTAGCCCTTGACATTTATACTATTAGGGCAATTTCCTTACTAGTAAGAATACTGAGGCACAGGTAGTTGAGCAAGGTGCCCAAGGTTGTGTCGCTCTTATGTGGTAGAAGTGGCATTCACAGCCTGCACCTGCTGCCTCTATACCAGTCCCCAGCAGGTGTAGCAGCAGGTGGTGGGGAGCATCATTCCCTGCTGTGCCATCCAAGGCAAACTGAGCAGAGAGGAGCACGTGACAGGGCCTGGATAGGGCCTTGCTAGCACATCTCCAGATCTCACCAGTGACATGAGTTCTCACCAGTGACATGAGTCAATCCTTGTGGGAATGGGTGAGCAGCGGCAGTGTTCCTCCAGGAAGAGAGATGCTTTAAGCAATGGACAAGGTGAGAATGTAGGGAAAGGGAGAAATAGTTCATCCTCCCGGGACAGCTCAGTGCTACAATCCACATTACAGGATAAGAAGCGAGAGTCTGAATGCCTTTTGGGGAAGTCTAGCCCCAGAATGGGAGAAACAGAATAAGTTACAAATTTTCAGTGTCTAGTACAAAATGAAAATGCAGCACTCCCTTTCAAAATTGCAAAATTGCCAGGAATTTCAAGATGCTTAACAACAGATCATTAAAGCAATCACAGAACCCATCTAACCATGGAACCCTGTGTGACTGTCCAGGTTACCTGTCCAGCATGCCAGCCTTCATGGCAAGCCCAAAACTCCAAGACATAGGGCATGCTGCAGGGGAAGACTTCTCCTCTGGCCAAGACAACAACATCACTACCCCAGTTCGATTGATGTGACGCTGAAACTTTGCTTACGGTTGCACACTGGAATCACCCTTTTTATAACTACTCATTCCACACAGACACCACTTTCGCCAACTGATTAGGAAACTCTGGGTTGGGTCCAGGGAACTGGTACTTTCTGAAAGCTCTCCCAGTGGTTCCAGGCAGCAGCAATGTGAGAACAGTGGTTTAATGGTTTAATTTCTAGTCAATTCCAGCATCCTCAAAAGAATGCTGAGGATGGCTGTGGTTCTAGAATTTTCCTCATGGAGGTCCTCAAGTCTGGGGTGCTGCTCGAGAGGGCATGTGAGCAAATGAAGAGTGCTGGATCTTGGAGAGACAGAAAGGAGCCCTAGAGACATTTGCAAACCCCAGAGATGGAGCAACATATAAGGCTCCTTGGTCCTCGACCACTTTTGTCCCAAGGAAAGTGTCTTTGGGTGGCCAGACTTAGTTGTTCATCAAGGATGCCCAAATTGTTAAAGGAAGCCTATTGTTGTTTACATGCCCTGATGCAGTGAAACAAAATCAGGATGAAAACAAGAAAAAAATCCCCAGTGATGCTGTTCTGGCTCCACAGAAGAGTAGGGGAGCTGGCATACTACAGGAGAGCAGGTGACTTAAACGCTCCTGGAGCTGAGGGTCACCTGCATTCCCTCTGCTTGGAGAAGGGGTAGAACCAGTCACACTATGAGCTCTGAGCCAGGCCAGACACAGAACACAAGGGTTCTAACCTCATGCCTGTATCATTTTCTATCATGTTGCATCTTATTTGGAGAAGAAAGACAGATTAAAATTCAATGATTCCTCACATAGGGGTTGAAGACAAAGGGTATCTAAAAGTTCATCTCTCATGAAATGCATTGTTCTCCTGATGACTTAAATTGCTAGATATGGTTTGAATTAATGCAGATACTATTTTTGACTCTATTTTTCATGCACCTAGAATGTGTGCCTGGCTTGTGGCAGTTGCTCAGTAAATATTTATTAAATGAATGAGCAAAAGAATGCATTTCACAGAGACACAGCCTCCCTAGGTATTGGTTTTTTTTTAATTAAGGAATTCCCTAAAATAATAACTATATTGTTAGATGATACTGTAATCTGCTTGCTTGAATACACTCAGAATATAACTCAGTGCTATTCTCCCTGAATTGAATCACTCATTGCAGAAATAGAAATATGGCTCCAACTTAAAAGTAGTTAACTTGATCAGTTTAAATTCATAGCTGATCATAAGGATAGGATTAAATGTCAAAGGGATCACAAAAATAAGACAGTGTCTGCTAATAATAATTGACAGTATTTAAAAGGAGGGAACATTCCAACATGGGAAACGTGATACACAGCAGACACATAGAATGACAAATGCCCTAAACAGCACTCTGACCTCAGAATCAGCCCTTAAAGCATTCAGATATGGCTAAAAAGTCTATGAGAGTATCTCAGGCATGAAAAGCCAAGACACTGTGGAAAAAATGACCTAAATGAAAGATCTCTGTGAGTGAGATCCCAGTGGAAAGAAGGGACCATCAAAGAAGGAGGTACCTTTCTCTGAAGGGAGGAGAGAACTTCCACTTTGATTAGGGCCTTGTCTAAATAAGGTCAGAGTTGGCACTCAAAAGGCTTCCATAGCCTTGGCAGCTAATGACAAGGGCCTCAGGTGATTACTGATGTCATAAATAAGAGTGTCATTGTTAAATCAACAACAGGAGTCACTGTGCACTTGCTCTTCATGTAGGATCTTTGTCTTTAATGTGTTGTACTATGAGAATTAACGTTAAAACTAATCTTGAAACAGTACTTTATACTTTGTGTGTCTGTGTGGGTGCAAACTGTTGAAATCTTTATTCAGTATAGAGTTGATCTTCTGTATACAAAAATAATTAAAAATGAATCTTAATGAAGAATGGGATGGGAGAGGGAGTAGGAGATGAGATGGTTTCCAGGTGAGAGGGTGGTTATGGAGGGAAGAACCACTATAATCCAAAAGTTATATTTTTGAAATTTATATTTATTGAATATATTTTCTATTTGAAAAGTAGTCAGTGAACTTATTTTTTTATTTTTTTCCCATTCTTTTTATTATTTATTGAAATTTGCAGAATGTCAAGCAGCATGGTGCCAGGAAGGCTCCCTGACTAGATTTGGACACGTTGGATTTTCAGACCTTCCTCAGATCCCATGAACCTAGGGAGCAGTGGAGGACCATCAGAAATGGTCCTCCTTTTTACAGCCCTCACTTCACTGATCCCTTGCTTTACATGTTGGGGGCTTTTAAATTGACACACACAGTGGACTAGGTCTTAAAGTGCATTTGGATCATGTGAATGAAGGAACAAGGGTTTCTGGTGTTTTATTTCTGTGCCTAGATATGAGTGATAATGAGCTTTTGCAGGGCAGCTGATGGTTTTGTGGGCCATTTCCCATATGGGATGAGTGGTGAATCCCATCCCAGCTCTGTGAGGGAGGAGAGTGCTACATGTATCATGACTCCAGGTTCTTGGACAGAGAATTCTCACTTGAGCGAGCATCACTGTGCTGAAGATGGTGGAGCTGAGATGTTTGGAGGCCAGCCTTTAAGAACTGTTTGAAACATCAGGTTATTTAGGGCGAAGGGCTATATATCTACCCTGTATCCTTATCAGATTGTTGATCCCTGAAAGCAAGCAATGCAAGAACAGATCATGGGGATTTTCAGGGACACAGAGTCAGAGGTACAAGCAGGGATGGTTTGTGTTCTGAAGAAGGGGCTAGTCTGTTTGGACTATTCTCCTCCCCCTCCCATGTTTAAAGATTTATTAATTTGAACAATGAAGTGATAGAGAGGAAGAGATAGAGACATCTTCTAACTGCTGGTTCACTCCCCAAATGCCCACAATGGCTAGGGTTAGGGTAGGTCAAGCCAAAGCCAGGAGTCAGAAACTACCTTGTGCTGTCCCCTCTACCATCACCTTGAGTCTCTGAAATGACTGTGTTAACAGAAGGGAAATGTGATAGCAAGGGAAGCCAATTTTGAGAAATGAAGTGGGTGTTAGGGAAATCTAGGATCATTATGTTCATGGCTAATATGAAAGGAATTTGTGAAAGAGAATATTAAAACAAACACATAATTTAAAAATAATAACTTCTACTGGCTCACCCTGATTTTTTCTGGTCTGGTTAGCTACTGGACTTCAACAGACTATTTTATTAGCTGATAATTGGTTAAATATTAACTTACAAAAATAGCAGCTTCATAGTTTCCCCCTATTGTCTTCAGTATGTTATACCTTTCATTATAGAGAAATTAAGAATTAAGTTTGATTGTTTAAAATCTCTTCTGAGGATAAATAGTGAAAGGATTTGTAATGGGTGTTCAAAAAGTTCTTGGAAATGTGAATTATGAAAAAGAAACTCTGTAGAGGTTTAAACTTTTTTGTACAAACAGACTTTTAATTTCGTCGTGTATCTTCAAGGGACGATATTTATTAAGGGGGGAACTACAAGGCAATGCCAGGGTGGGGCTGAGCAGCTGGTAAGACCCTGGGAGAGGAATCTTCTTTATATTAGTTTAAACCTTGACATTGCATTGACCACAGATGCCTGAATAATTAAACACACTGACTGCTGGGGCCCTCTGCTTTCTACTGCCATAGAGGTGTCAGTGGTATTTGGGGTGACAATTACTACAGTGTATTGAGCATCCAGCCTGTCAGGAAATCTATGAAGAATGTTATATACACTATCCCAATTGCTCCCTAAACAAACAGTAAAAACAAAGCACAGAGTGGTCATTGTTCCATTTTACAGACAAACAGGTTCAGAGAAGTTTAATAACTTGCCTAAAGTCACACTGCTTATAAATAGAAGGGTGGTGTTTGTCTAAATGCAGAGGCCTGCTCTTCACCATTATACTCTATGGGTTTCCAAAGCCAGCATTCATTTATCACTCAAGCAGCCCTGTAGGGACCAAACACTGCACCTGCTGTAGAAATGAGGCTATTCTATTGGTTTCAACTACTTGGCATTGGTTTTCCTTTTCTACGGGTCAGTTACTATATGTTCCCGATGTGTTGTATACATTGCTATATGCCCTTCCCAATGGCATGACGTGGAAATAAGCGTGGGCTTTTCAATCCAAACCAGGGAGGTAACGAGGCAAGGCTTAAAGCTCGAAGGAAAGACAGAGAAATGATGAGGAGGCTGGAGGCTTGTATATTCTTGGAGTTAGAGGGAGACTGATGCTTCCAACCTTGGCAGAAGCTTTGGGGATGTTCCCTTGCCCCTTCCCCTGTGGCCAGATGCTGGGGGAGGCTGATGGATGGGGTACATGTGCAAATCATAAGACCACAGATGCAAAGCCTTTTCCAGGGTTGGATGTGGATTGGTAAATTACCAGGGCATCTTACTAACTGAGCTACTTAATCCTCAATAAAGTTCAACATCAGTGCCATTTTTGGACTTAGGAGTGTCAATAGGCTGGTTGCCCTTTGATGATAATGGTAGTTAGTAAACATTAGGTCCATATTCCTTTATGCAATCTCTGGTCATCAGAACAACAACCAGCAATTACTCCTTGTCCGCGGTATTATTGTAGGGCCTTTAGTTATGCATCCCTATGTTCATGCTGGAGGAGACGCATCATTATCCCTTTATTAAGTTTAAGTAAACAGAATCACTGAGCTCTAGGAAAATTAAATGGATGGCTCAAGGTCATTCAGTCTTTGTACCCACATCTGCTCAACTCACCACCTGGGATATTTGCCCTGTGAGGTCTCTGTTAAGGACCTGGGTGGAGGGGTGGAGTTAGACAGAACAGAGCATAATACACACCTTGCTCTCTGGACATTAATAGAATTATCAAGGGCCATAGATGTGTAGCTGGATGCTTGCATCCTGGCTCTGGACTGTTACTTATTAATGCAAATGTGGCCAAATTGCTTGGCTTCCCTCCCTCGGTTTCCTTTTCTGAGAAATGGACATAGTAAAATTCCCTCCCTGCTGATGGAGTCGTGACTATTGAATGAGAAATCCCTTCCAGGTCTGAATGGTAAGAAAGGCCAAAAAGCTCCAGGAGGGCATGGCCCAGGTCTGGCCCACATCTCCACTTGTCTTAATGCTCCTGCAATTCTGGCCACGCTAGCCTTTCAGCCTTTTCCAGTGAGCGCGGCTCTCTCGGGTCTTACGGTCCTGTGCATTTCTTACATCTTCTGCTCACATCACTCTGCCCTTTGCTCCAAATGCCACTTTTTCAGAAAAGTCCTCATTTCCTCCTATCCAATTCAGATTAATCTCTAAGCCCTACAATCTCCCTGTCATTTCTCATCTTGGCTCCAGATGGTAGCTTTAATACATTAGTAAGATGATTTCATTAACATCTCTTCCCAACTAGACTATAAACTTGTATTGGCTGGGCCTCTGTCTCTCTGGTGACTGCATCCCTAACATGTAACCCAGTGTTTGGGACATAAACACATTAGATGTCTATTTGTTGAATCAATGAATAAAACTCACACCCTGTGTCTGGCATGTAGAAAGCATTCAAAAATAGAGTATTGCTACTATTATTAACTGAAGTGTCAAGAATCAATTGGAAGAGCGGGCGTTTAGTGTGATGGTTAAGACACCACCTGGAACACCCATGCTCCATGCCTGAGTGCTTGGGTTTGAGTCTCAGCTCTGCTTCTGATTCCAGCCTCCAGCTAATGCACACCCTGGGAAGCAGCAGGTGATGGCTCAAGTAGTTCAATATCTGCCACTGACTTGGGAGACTTGGATTGAGTTCTGGACTCATGGCTTTGGCCTGGCCTAGCCACAGCCCTTGCAGGCATTTGGTTTCTTCCCTTGTATTAATGTTTGAGGCTGATCATCCAGCTGCCAGTAATCACAAATTGTCACCAAGAAATGAAAGAATAAATCAAAGGTCACCTGTTGGTGTCCTAAAGATGGGAAAGCTTAGTCCCTGATGTTCCTGGGAGCATCTTCCCCCTGAGCAGCAGCTCCCTGTGAGTTAACTTGAGGCCACAGAGCTAAAGAGCAGGGACAGTTCCAGTTAAGCTCGACCCCATGGAGGCAAGATGGATACGTGGGTTTCAGTGAAAGTGCTGAGGGTTAGATCATCGGGCCTGTGTCAATGGGCAGTGGCATTTGGAGTCCACAACGCAGGTCAGCTGGCAGACTGCCCTCGACAGATGGAAAGCGCTAGGATTACATGTGGCTGACTGACTATGAGATCACCTCTGTTCATCTCTATCTTTATTTTTGCTTCCTTTTCCTTCCTTTCTTCCTCCCTGTTTTTCTCTTTTCTCTGCCAAATGACCATTCTTCAACAATGGGTAATGAGTTATGATCTACAAGCATTTGTTGCTCAGAACGTGGGGATGACTTGCTCTTGTCCTCTCTGCACAAATAGTGTTCCCATCACATTTTATAATGAATACTCATGCTTTGGGGGCACTAACTCCAAGGATTTGGATTTTTTTAAACTTTTATTTAGTAAATATAAATTTCCAAAGTACAGTTTATGGGTTACAATGGCTCCCTCCCCATTAACTTCCCTCCCACCCGCACCCCTCCCATCTCCCGCTCCCTCTCCCCTTCCATTCACATCAAGATTCATTTTCAATTATCTTTATATACAGAAGATTGATTTAGTATATATTAAGTAAATATTTCATCAGTTTGCACCCACACAGAACATAAAGTGTAAAATACTGTTTGAGTACACGTTATAGCATTAATTCACATTGAACAACACATTAAGGACAGAGATCCTACATGAGGAGTAAGTGCACGATGACTCCTGTTGTTGACTTAACAAATTGACACTCTTGTTTATGGCATCAGTAATCTTCCTAGGCTCTAGTCATGAGTTGCCAAGGCTTTTTGAGTTTGCTGACTTCGATCTTATTTAGACAAGGCCATAGTCAAAGTGGAATTTCTCTCCTCCCTTCAGAGAAAGTTACCTCCTTCTTTGATGCTCGTTCTTTCTACTGGGGTCTCACTCACAGAGATCTTTCATTTAGGTTTTTTTTTGTTTTTTTTTTTTTTTTTTGCCAGAGTGTCTTGGCTTTCCATGCCTAAAATACTCTCATGGGCTCTTGGATTTATTTAATTGTCAAGGTAGAAAATTGTCAATCTGTATATTCCAGTTAATTATCTAAAACTGGTTAATATGATAATAGGTGCTAAATAGAACAATTTGTTGTATTTCTCATCACTACTATATTCTCATATCTAAATATTTAAAAATTCTTATTTCCAAATTAAAAAATGTATAAAATATCATACACCAAAATAACCTCTAATTTTACAAGTGAGAAAATCAAAATTATAAAAGAGAGTGGTTGTTAAAAATGACTGAAGGGCCGGCGCCGTGGCTCAATAGGCTAATCCTCTGCCTGCAGCACCGGCACACCGGGTTCTAGTCCCAGTCGGGGCGCCAGATTCTGTCCTGGTTGCTCCTCTTCTAGGCCAGCTCTCTACTGTGGCCAGGGAGTGCAATGGAGGATGGCCCAAGTGCTTGGGCCCTGCACCCACATGGGAGACCAGGAGAAGCACCTGGCTCCTGGCTTCGGATCAGCGTGGTGCACCGGCCGCAGTGCGCCAGCTGTGGCGGCCATTGGAGGGTGAATCAATGGAAAAAAGAAGACCTTTGTCTCTCTCTCTCACTGTCCACTCTGTCTGTCCAAAAAAAAAAAAAATGACTGAAGGATTTATGTAATTCACAAATATGTTCCAGTTCCTAACCAGGGAGCCATGTTGAGTCTGACTGTGTGATTTTGACACTTCTGACTGGGGCCAGTGAGTACCAAGGACAGGCACAAGGAAGGTGATCCATCTTGTCCCTTATTCAGGTGGTGGTTCCTGGAGGTTGAGGCGAGTGACCTCTCATTTCAGCCATTCAGCTCATCTTCACAAGGCTCTAGCTTCTTTATTGAGCAATGCATGAACACTCATGTTTTTAATCCCTGGAGAGGCAAGCAGACAGAAGCCCACAGGATGCCATAGAAACATCTGATTTGAAAAACTCTATTGAACAGCATACTCTGGGGAAAAATTTAGTTGTTCCACATGATGGTTGTCTTTATGTGTCTACTTGACTGGGTTACAGGGTGCCCAGATATTTAGTGAAACAAGAATCTGAGTGTGCCTGAAAGGGTGCTCCTGGATCAGGTTATATCTGAATTAGTAGACTGGGTGAGGGAAGAAGATGGCTCTTTAAAAAACACATTTATTTATTTAATTATTGTGAAAGAGTTAAAAGGAGGAAAGGTGGGAGGGGGGAAGAGAGAGATATCCTCCAACTGTTGGTTCACTCCCCAGATGGCCACAACAGCCAGTGTTGGGCTAGGCTGAAGCCAGGAGCCAGGAACTTTATCCAGGTCTCCCATGCTGGTGACATGGGCCCAAATACTTTGGCCATCTTCTGCTGCTTTTCCCAGGCCATTAGCACAGAGCTGAACTGGAAGTGGAGCAGCAGGGACAGGAACTTGCATCCATATGGGATGCTGGGGTCACAGGTGGCAGCTTTACCTGCTGTACCACGAGTCTGGCCCCAGGTTGCCCTTCTAAATGGGGGTGGATCTCATCCAGTAAGTCCAAGGTCTGATCAGAACAAAAAGCCTGAGCCTCCTGTGATGAGGAGGGAATTCTCCTTTCCTGACTGTCCTTGAGCTGGGGCCTTTGGACTGGAAATGAAGTACCAGCTTCTTCTGGTCTTTGCCGTACCTGTCATGAGACTGGACCACACCATCAGTATCCCCAGATCCTCAGCCTTCCAAGTGCAGAGTCTGGAACTTCTCAGCCTCCAGGATTGTATGAGCCGATTCCTGTCTAAGCCCAGCTTGCTCTTTCTTCCACAGTCCTCCTTTTTTTTTTTTTTTTCTTTGTGGAACAGAGTTGATTTCATTAACTCCTTTCCACCACTGCCTGCCTCCTAGACCCAGCTTCCTGGAGCTGGTCCCCTTGAGTAATACAATTTATTGTCCAACCCAGCCCACAGCACTGTCACACTTGTCTCTTTGCTGCCTTGTGGTGTTTTCACCCTTCTGCCAGAGACTATAGCACTGGTTGAGGCCTTACTACGCAGAACAGACTGTACCAATGGTAGCCAGCCAAGAGCCTGGAACTTCCATTGTTTTCCTCCCTTTGCTTCCCCCCAAATGGTCCAGCTGCTGGAAGAGCTTGTCATTTCTCTCTCTGAGGATGCTCTCTCATCACCAGCTAAGGGGGAGGGCTGGATTTCTAAATACTCTCTCCTGTCACCTCCAACTGAGCCTGGCTCCAGCATCTCTCCTGCCATGACTGCAGGTTCAGCTCCTCTTGTTTTGCCCCTTGGCTACACCTAATGAGTCTTTGCCAGGACATTTTGTAGGCAGTGCTTAGAAAAGGTCATGTACTAGAGAGTTTCTAACATCCCTTAAAGCATTATGATCACATGGCCAACACATGGTTGTTGTTAATTACATCAGATTTTTATTCCTTAGAACCAGTGCAATGTTCCTATGACATAACTGTTATGCCAACAGAGTTTCCAATATCCTCATCCAACCTGTAATTCACTTCAGTGTGGATAGTTGCTCAATGTCTGAGATTAATGGCACATTAAGTAAATCACTGAAATTGTAACTTTATTATATTTTAAGTTAGATATGGGTATGTTTAATGAAGGAAGAATTGATAGAAAATAGGCTATTGTGAAAATCATCCTGTGAATAATTTTTTATTTTGACCTATACAACACGATTATTAAAGAATTTTAAGATCCAAACAAGATCACAGGTTATTGCATATTAAACCTCAAAATAAGATTTGGAGAAATTAAATTTCTAGGATCATAGAATTTATATCAGTTGCACAGCTGGGCCAAGACCATAACAGAAAATAGAATATAAATAAATTTCAAATATGATTATCTTGATAATAACCCTTGTTATTTTAGAGAGTTAGGCTGAATTGTCTAGACTAATGAAGCTATGTTTGCAGAGTCCATATACTGGATAAGAGTCAAGTCAACAGTGGCTGTGCTAAAATCAGAAACACGGGTGAATGCCAAGGTGTCAGGCAGAGCCATCATCTGCAGAAGTCATCATGGATCATTCTGTGTAGGACAGAGGTGAAATTTCAGATCCTGGGACCAGTGTTATGCAGGGAGGGTTAAGCTACTGCTTGCAACGTGAGCATCTCCTGTAAGAATGACAATTCAAGTCTCCAGCTACTCTAAGACTGACCCAGCTGCCTGTTAATGTAACCAGGAAGGCTGCAAAAGATGTGCCAAGTCCTTGGGTTTCTGCCATCCACATGGGCAGCCTGGAAGGAGCTCCTGGCTCCTGGCGACTCCTGGGTTTGGCTTGGCCCAGACCTGGCCATTGTGCACATTTAGGTAGTGAATCAGAGAATGAAAAGTCTCTTTCCCTCTCTGCATGTGTCTCTCCCTCTTTCTCTGTTGCTCTGCTTTTCAAATAAAGAAATAAATCCTTCAAAGAAATTCTATATCCCTTATACTCCAGTCTAATCCTTTGGAAGAAATCATTAAATGAAAAGGGATATTTAAAGCAGTACTTTGATTTATTTTCAAAAAGGCAAATTAATAACCAGTGTCCCCACTCAACCACACACAATGATTTGATGTGCATATACCTCTATCCCACCTGTTTATATAAAGAATCATCCGCACATTAAGGTACACCTGACATCTGCCTATTAGTGAATCATCACTGCATTAAGAAGCTTTCAGCTCCCAATCTTTCTAATGTTGTTAGACAACCTTGACCTTCAATTTCTTGAAATGTGAATAATATTGAATCATATCTACACGGAACAGTGTAATCATCTTTTCTATTCGCAGCACTAAGACAGTCAACAGTATTTGATACAATCAGCATGTGTCTTGATACGGAAGGCACATGGTGACAAGCCTAACTGAATGTAGTTATTCGGCTGTCATGAAATGCACCTTATGGTGATAAACTTCCACCATAAAATTGGAAGACTATCACATAAACATGTTTCACGAAGAAATACTCTAGCAGAATTCACTGCTGGGTTATTGTTGGAAAACAGTGTTCTATTTATTGTGCTGTGATTTTTACAGTATGTGTCACTGTTTGGATGCTCGTTACGTTTTACAGTGAAGTAATTACGGGGTGGTGATTTCTTTATCCTGGACAACAATACTATCTAATTAGTGAACAATAAATTGAAGCAGTTAGATTAGGAAAATTTGAATCAACATAGCAGGGCAGGCTGATTTTCAGTTTATAGAATCATTGAGTTTAAATTTAGGTTCCCAGCTACATACACATTTTTCAACTTTATGGTAAATTAGTTTTTGCTCTCCAACAGCTTTTCTTTTACCACAGTTTGTGCCTTCTCTCTCTCTTTGCTGCTTTCCTCGCTTTTTTAAATTCTGTTTTCTCATAACATAGCATGTGAATGTTATCAATGAAACACTTGAGACAGAGTCTTGAGGTCAGAGCTACAATCATCCCATGTGGTACTTCTCCAGCCCCTAAACTGAGGAAAGAAAACTATTTAAAGACATTTGCTCTTAAGTTTTATCATGACCCTGAGGGTGCTATTCATATTCCAGCCTGTTCTCCAGCTCTAACCGATGGAGGAAGGAGCTGCTTATGGAATCTGCATGCTGGAAAACATTGGTTTTATGGAAGAAGGAGCTTAGGATATCATTTTCCCTTACAAGCCTAGGATCTCTGTGTTTATCTGTCACAATTGTCAATGCATATCTTAGAGATTTAGTCTCTACTATCTTATAGACTTGAAAAATACATAGTCACCTCCAAATTCTATGAATAGTAATTATAGATACTTTTTAAGAGAATTTTTTTATTTGAGAGTGAAAGAGAGAAGGAGGGAGGGAGGGAGAGAGAGAAAGAAATATTCTCCCATTTCCTGGATCACTCCCAGAGTGCCTGCCATGGCTGAGTCTGGGCCAAAGCACAAACCAAAAGCTGGAACTCAATCCAGGTTTCCCATATGAGTAGCAAAAACCCAACTACTTAAGCCATCATTGTTCTTTCTAGGCTCTATGTTAGCAGAAAGAAGACTGGAGTCAGAGTCAGAACCCAGGCAGTCTAACGGGGTATGGCATCTTACTAGCATGTAAACCGTTTGGCTAAATGCGCACTCCTGAAGACATGTTTTCAAAAAGTGAAAAAAGCCAAATCCAAGTCATAACGAGTATTTCGAGGGCTGTAGGAAGCTGACCTAGCCTTTCCACTGCACCTGACTTCTGAGGATTGGATGTTAGTTTGAGTGTCCCCAAAGGCCCACGTGTTAAAGGGACACTACGGGGACGTGGGGGAACCTTTAGGATGTGAGGGCTTAGGTCCTCGGTGGTGTGCTCTCAGAAAAACCTCTCACAGGAGAATTTGTTATAACAGCCTGTGTTGGGCTCAGCCATTACCTCTGCTTCCTGGATGACCGTGCGATCTTTCCTCTGCAGGAATGTGCCATTGCTATCTGCTATCCTCGCCAGATGCAAAGCAATCCGGCAGCCTGATCTTGGACTGGAACCTCCAAAACTGTGAGCTAAATTGACCTCTTTCTTTCATGAGTAGAGCTTGTCTTGGGAATTTCCCTGTATGAATGAAAGCAAACTGATACACCATCATGCTGCCTGATGGTCATGTGGCTATACTTACAGAAGTCTCAATGACCTCTTACATGTTTGCCTAAGGTGCTGATGGGAGATCTCGTTCTTAGAATCTGAGTGCATAAGTGGGGAAAAATGCAGGACCTCCAGAAAAGAAGTAAAGGCTAGAATGGAGTTAAGGATTCGGCAAGTAAGAGAGTAGAAGAGGATATAGTTGGAAAATAATAATCAAAAGAGAACTAATGTCACTGTGCTTACACTAACAAAAATAAATTTTGAAAAAAATCAATTGCTAGGATCAAAAATAAACATCAAATTGTTACCAAAAGAGCATTCCACTAAGTATATAGACTGCTGTCATGAATGTGTATGAACCTAACAGTATAGCTTTAAAATGTATACAAGAATCACCAATGATTGATAGGGAGGAAATGAAGTATTATAATTATTGCTGGTAATTCTGTCACTTGACTGATGGAAACAGACTAGAAAACAGTTACAAGGATATAGAAAAGCTAGAGATTTAAAACATCTTGAGAGTCCATTGGAAGGGGGCGACCACTACTCTGCCTCGGGGTTTTGTGGTCAGAAGGAAATGCAGACCCAGGATTGCCACAATGGGAGAGGATGAACTCAGAGAGGCAGGCAGGGGCCTGATCCTGTGGAACACTGTAGGTCAGAGAAAGCTTTGAGAGTTGTGTTGAGGGGTACAGAAAGCACTGGAAAGCTGAGAGTAGGAGAGACGTATGATCTGATGCACATTTTGAAATGATCTCTCTGGTTGCGGTGTGGAATTATATAGCTCCAGTTACCATGTGCTACCATTTAGGTGGGGCTATTTTTTCCCTTGTCTGTCATTAAAGTTTGGGAAATGCTGGAGGCTAGAACTCTAATATGAAGTCTTGGATAAATCTTCTACTCCAAACCTTAGTTTCCTCATCTGTCACATGGAGCTAGTACCTACTTGGCCTTCCTCATGATGTTGTTCAGGTGATTAAATGGGGGCAATGAGATAGAGACTGAATTGGCCATCTATCATACACATATAAAAGGCAATGGTTATTATTAACATCTGTGTTACAGACTGAGTTCATACAGCAACAATTCCATTCTCGATGGGATGGCATCAGGAGTCAGGACTTTTAGGAGATATTTAGGGTGAGAGAGTAGAGCCCTCCTTCTTCCACCTGAGGACACAGTGAAAAGTGCCATCTGCATTTAAGATTAGAAGAATATTTCTAGAACACTGTTGGAATGCATTCCTTTTTTGTGAGGGTATACCTCAGCTTAGTAATATGAGCTAACTTTAATCTTGGTATGGTAGATGCCCAGAGAGCAGACTTTTGAAGATACCCCTTTGTGCCTTGTGGAATTCTGGAGTATCACAATCACAGTACCTGCAAGACATCTTCTCTTAGTAACAGCCCCTTCCCTGTCGGGGTGAAAAACCCTTGAGACAATCCACTGAGATATGTTTTCCCAGGACAGCACCCCTCCACACTTACCACAGAACTTCATGTACAATTTCAGACTCAAAATACTTCTCATTCCCATCCATAGGCCTCTAGCTCACAACTCCCTCAAAGATTTTCTTTTCTAATTGGGAGAGGAAAATGAATCCTAGCTTACAGACTCAACTTGGTTGTACAATCACACATGAGATTGTCCAGGAAGGAGAGATGAGGGTGGAGATTAGTGAGGAAGGTGTGTGGTAGACAGTGTTCTTGGGAGTCACCCTATGCAAGGGAGAAGAGGGCAGTAGAATTGAGCAGTTAGAATCTGAGCTGTGGTGTGTTCTTAACAATGGCCTCAGATATTCCCAGGGAGGCCTCTGGAGGTAAAATGTCTTTTCTGGGACATCCAAAGTTGAAGCAAGTGGGTAGGACTTCTTCAGCAACCAGCCCGTGGGCATGAACTTCCCTAGGTAAAGTAGTTCATTTCAGCTGAGGCCATCTTAAATGGGGTCACGTAGAATAGTGTTCTCCAGATCAAATGAGCAGCCCGAGGTGACAGAGTGTTTGCAGAACAGCTGAAACTTGGGTCCAGTCTCCAGATTCCTGGTTTAGTGCTGTTTTTATCCCTACTTAGCCTCTTGTCCATTGCTTGTAGTACATTCAATCCCATAGTCAAAACTCCGAATCTCACCATTTTTCTCTACCCAGAGTATCAGGAAGGAGCATTTTGTTAAACATCATCAAAAACTCTTTGTGTAGATTTGGGTTTTGTTTTGTCTTTTATAGTTTTGTTTATTGGAAGGCAGAGACGGAGACAGAGATGGGCAGAGAGATTATTTTCCATTCACTGGTTAACTCCCAAATACAACAGCCAAGCCCAGACCAAGCCGGGAACTCAATCTGGGTCTCTCACTAGCACTTGAGCTATCATCTGCTGCCCACAGGATGTGTGCATTGGCAGAAAAGTGGATCAGAATAGTAGCTGCGGCTTGAACCCAGGCACTCCAATATGGGATGGGAGTGTCTCAATCATACCATCAATGCCTACCCCATAGATTGTTAACTATCTTCCTCCTTTTGTGCAAGACCGAATAACACCTGCAACTGAAAAAAAAAATAAAAGAACCTAATATTAAATTCCATTAATCAGCTCGGGAGCACAACAGACAGAAAAGGTTCAAAAGGGGGCAATGAAAACAGAATTGAGTCACAATAGAAGTATATGGAATAATGAGTTTAATTTCTCCAATTTTCAATTACCCCCCTCAGTTCCAAGCATGCTTTTTTGTATGCAATTTGGCAATAATTTCAGGGTAACCTTACAGTGTATCGACTAAGAACTAATTAGTATGTTCAAACCTTTAATGTGCCTGATTTGGGAATTGCAACTTTTGGAGTTTTTCTTTTCTGCACAGTTTGACCAAAGCAGAACCATCTTTTGAAATACCACCTTTGAAGATAAAATCTTTGCTGGCAAGGAGGTCCCACAGATTTCTGATGGCAGTCAGGAAGCAAAACAAACACATCTCTCAGCCTGTTCTAAACTGTAAGAGTCGTTTCTCAAGAAGAGCCCTGCTGTCTAGCTGGGATAGAAATGGAGGCCACATTCACGTTTTCCCTCCTCTGTATTTCATTGGCACCTGCATCAGGGATCTTCCACAATGAAACCAGACCCATCATAAAGAACGGTGTTGGCACGACAGTGCTGTATTCTATCCTATAATCTCATAAAGAGTCAAGCAGTCGGTGTGCATTTGTTACTGAATACTATCGTCAGTTTCCCTGGGGTTCCCCAATAAATATCTCTGCTCTTCTCAGCATCCTGTTTGTCATTGGATGCCATTACCTACGTCTGGCCAGTAAAATGCTAGTGGTGTATCTTGTTTCCAAGCTAGGTCAGGAGAAACCCCATGAATTATTCTCACCTCACGCATCTGCTGCTCTGGTGCCAAGAAAGGAGGTTTTGTGTGGGTGATGAAATCCTCTCGACTGCTCACAGAAGGAGGAGTCTGCTGTGACCCTCCAGTCGTCCAGACCCACAGTGAACTCTGGACCACTGAAAATCAGTCTCTGCCTTGTGAAGCCCACACGATTTTTGCTGCTGTGATTGTAGTTTGGCCTGGCTTATGATGACTGTTACACAGGGCTTCCTCTTCTGCCTCCACTCTTTCCCTGCACCAAACTCTGATCTAAGAAGTATACAAATTCCTAATCTTTTCCTGTCTGGTCTGTAACAGACAGACTTTGCCATTGTGTTCTCAGAGAACACATGTGGATTAAAGTCTCCTGCACGTTGCTAGCTTCTAAGATACGAGGTCTTCTTTCTTTACCCTTGTAGACGCTGACCTTCGTACAAGCTTAAGTTACAGTCAGTATTCAATATATGTCTTCATTTATTGAAAGCAGTGAATTGACGACTGAATGTTTCTCTTTGAGCCAGTGTGCAGGTATTTTTCACTAATGCTTTATAAAAAACATTTAATACAGCACCAGTTCTAGTTTATTCTTCTTGAGTATCTTACAGAGAAGGAAAAAGAGGATGTCATATATCTCAGAGGAAATAAGGCACAGTCTTTGGAATCCTCATTCTCTCTCACCATTTACTGTATCTGTAACCTCAGGCAAGTTACTAAGTTTCCTTAAACTTTATTTATGTCATCTGGAAAAATGATGCTAATAGTACCTACTTTGCAGAATTTATGCAAGAGTCATATGAGGCAAGGTATGTAAACAGCTTAGCATGATACCTGCCCAGACAACATGGTATACACTTACATACCCTCTGTGATGCCCTTCATTTCTTTTAGCTTCCTTTCTCTACTTTTCCTCTGTCCTTATCCCCACACAGTCCAGATGTTGATGGCTCTTCTAAGCCTGTCCTCTTTAGACTATGGCATGGACAACACAAGTGTTAATCTCCTGTGTCAATCTGTTTCCCATTACACTAACTAAACTTCCTGAGAGGATCCACATAGGGAAGAAAAGCTTTGTTTTGATTTACAATTTTGGAGGTTCACAGTCCAACATCAGATGGCCCCAATAGTCTGGTGTCTGATGGAGGCTAGCAGTGGTGAAGTTATGTGTAGATAAACAAACATGTGGTGATCCCAGAAGGAGAGAGACACAGGGAGCTCACTTGACTTAAATAACCAACCCTCTTACGAAAACTCCTTCCAGGGGCAAGTCTCCAATGACCTAAAGATCTCCCACCAGGCCTGTCATTCAGATGACATAATTAGATCAAGCCTACCCTCTTATACCCCCATAATCCCTAAATGATTAGCAGTAATCCATTAACTGCTAACACGAGACTTTGGAGTTAAACTTTTGCATGAGTTTGGGCTATAAAATCCTGTTCAACCCATAACATATCCCTTTCAAAACTATAGATAGCTATTGGCTGAAATAAGGTAAAAAATCTAATGCCTAACACTACTATTAACTGAGAACATATCAAAAACGAATCAGCAATCTCTACCAAAACCACATCTAGATATATGAGGTAAGAGGATCATTGTAGTTTTTGCATCTTTTTTAAAATTTTATTTGCAAAGTTGGCATTTAGATTGATACTGTCCACTCTCAGACAATTGTCAAGTTAAATTTTATTATTGCTTCCTTCAAGTATTTCATAGCATATAGTATCATTGATTCACATTCTCAAAACCTTTCTAGAACCTGAAGCTGAAAAATATAAATCACTAACGATCAGTAAATTTTGCTTTATTACACTGTGCATGTACCAAATAAAGTGAATATTCATTTGTTCAGCAAGCTCAAAGGAAATTCCACTGTCCTATGATAAGTTTCAACTTCCATGTAACTCTCTAGGCTGGATATCTTCACCGTGGGCCCTGGAAGTCAATCTGTACCTTCTCCATGGTGGCATCTTCCAAGGAAGTCAGAAGACTTTCTGGCTTTAAGTTCAATCAATGAGAAACACAGGCTGAAATTTGCAGGATGGGAGGAGTATTGAAGTATTGATATTGAAGTATTTATTTCTGTGCCTATCTCCTTGCTGCGTGACCATTGGTTGACAGAGTCCCTCTGTAGAAGGCCATATCTCCTGGGTGTCTATCACCGCCCTGTCTCCTTGGCATTCAATGTCTGGGGTGCTAATGGCCCCTCACTGCAAATGACTTCTGGGTACTACACCATCCTAAGTTGTCTTCACTAAGTCCTGTTTACACCTTTGCAAATTCTTATTTAAGATCTCATTGTTTCTTCCATGACCTTGAAACACTTCCACCAACCTGCTTTATTTGGGACCTGGTACTGCATCGCCCGGACACCTCTCATCTGGTTGTAGAACTTGGCTTCTGCTATCTTGGGAAAACACGTACATTTAAAGTTCCTGGACCCAACAGAGTGATTTCTGCTTATTTTGTGACAGTGTGCTGTCTTGTTTTTTTCTCCTTAAGATAGTTCAGCTTATCCCTGGTCCAGGGCTGGAAGCAGGCTTCCAGAAAGTCTGACAAATGCACAAGCATGTCAAGCTGTGACAATCTCAATGGGCTGAGATTTGAAAAATCTGATGAAAGGTAGACTTTGAAGTGCCTTATTCAAAAGCAGTCAAAGCCCCTTTTGTAAGAGGAAGAGATTCTAATGTGGCCTGATAATTAGCAGAGAGTGGGAGCCTCCCCCTGCAAGCAATGAAGTGCCATGGCTGCAATGTGCCCTGAACTCATGTGATTGCACGAAGAGCCTAGGTCTCACTCCTGAAATTTATAACCATATCAACTATCGTTTTATGAGATACGGCATCATTTTTTAAAAAGGCTTGAACTCTTACAGAGCTATTCAAATAACCGTTGAGTCATTTGAACTGAAATAGGAGTTAGTCCAAAGTGGCAGTTCATAAATTAGAGGTGCTGTTGTTTCAAGGAGAGGGCACACAAGGCGGGCAGTTGGGCTGACGCACTAGTTTGCTTGTGGTTATTGTGCTCTGTGTAGAGCAGTGGGGGACAGAGCAGGCAGAATCTGACTTTTAATTTGACCTTCCACTGTAATTAGAGGCCGTCGCACATATACAGAACACACTTCGTGGGCACATTTGTTTATTCATTTATTCATGCAGCATGTTTTTTTGAGGTCAAATTATATGCCAGAGTGGAAAAAATAAGTGAATAACAAGGCAGGCCTTCAAGGTTTTTCTAGGTTAATGAGAAAGACCATAGAATAGGATCCTGCTTCAGCATTTCCAGGGCTTTGAGGCAGTACTAGGGAACCACGGAGTATGGAAGGAAAGGTCCCGACTGTAGGGACTGAAAGTGGAGCTTGGGCACAACCAAGGCAGACTTTGCCATGAGGACTGTGTGAGTCTCTTCTTACTGGACCAGTGGCAGTACTGCAGGATTGTCAGGCCGGGAGAAACTTCCCAGCAGAGGATGTGTAGCTTTGATGCTGTGGAAGCAGGAACAGTCCAGAAAACTTGAGGTGCTCCTGCAGGGTTGGAAGGAGATGTTGACGGGTGGCACCTAGGTCTGGGGAGCATGGAACATCAGATCTGAACTTGAATTCAAAGGCAGTGGCAATAAGCTGCAGCATGCGTTCCTATCACCAGAACTGGCAAAAATGCTGATTACAGGGCCCTGCTCCTTGGCATTCTGGTTCAGAACATTGGCATAAAATTTAAAACTATGCATGTTAAAAAATTTGTTTTTTTCCATATTTTGGGAAATGCTTCTAAAAACGATGGAAAACCTTGCAGGAAGCTTAAATATAGGGTGTCCAAAAAGAATGGGCAACAGGACAATGAAATTGCTTGTTTAATGAATTGAAAACTCAATTCTGGAACTATTACCAGGAGACCAGGTGACTAGTAAGGAGAGATGAGCTTTGACCAAGCTTAAAATGTCCTGGAATCACAAGGAAAAATAGAAAAAATATGTTGAATTATAAATTTTGCATTGTTTAAAGAAAGGGGAATTTATATATTAGTGATAAGTATTTTTGGTCTTGAGTTCAAGGATGAATTTTTACGTGAGGATATTTTAAAGTTTTATGGGAAAATGAAATAAAAATGGAAGTTTATTTTGGAGCAAAACAGTTTGAAAATTATGCATAGTTTTTTATAATACATATTTTCCATGGACGAAGTTTTCAAGATCTCTCATATGCATGGATTTCAAATTTTTTGTGCCAAAATAAATGTAATAAATGTATCATCTAATTTTATTTTCCACAAATTTTTGGAGTATCCTCTTACAGTGGTCACAGTCAATTATAGTTTTTTGAAAAGCAGAAAATGTGTTCCTAAGATTAACTTTTCTTCTTAAAATTTTAGATAACTGTACCTATGGGATGCATGAAATATTTTATCTTCCTATATATATATATATATATATTATTAATAAAAATAAACTTAAGAGAGCGGCAAGATGGCGGAATAGGAAGGGAGCACACCGATAGTCTGGAGAGAGACAGTTTAATAAAAGTGGAGATACTGCAGGTTCAAGGAAGAGTAGGGGAAGAAACAGCAGAGAAAACCCTTCCAGAACTGGAGATTCACAGTGGACCTGCGTGGAGAGCGTGGGAGCCCGCAGTTTGGGACACCAGCAGCAGATTCAACACACCAGCGCTGGAATGCGAGGTGAGCAGAACATCAATAGCCCGAATTACCAGCAGGGAAGCGAAAAAGGGAGCCTAGAGCGAACAAGGCTTGAAGCCCTGCAGGGAAAAGTTCACCAGGCTAACTAGAAGAGAGAGAGAGAGAGAGGGAAAAAAAAAAAAAGTGACCCATACGGACACAAGCTTCTCTCTCTCCGCTCACCTCTCAAAGGTGAGCAAGACAAAGAGCAGGCGCCATTTTGGAATACGTCATAAGCAGGGCGACCTCGGGTCGGCACCGGCCCCAAGCCTAGCAGAAAAACCTGACTCTGGGTGGGAGGGGTGAAATAACAGGAGATTAGAACCTAATGAATGTGTGGTGCTAATGAACTGAGACTGTGAAAAAAGAGACGGTGGGGGAGAGAACTCACGGAAATCACGAATTCATGTGAGTACTCTCCAGAGACGCTACAATTCAGTAGCCTTGGCAGCCCAGTGGGAGACTACAGGAGAATCTCAGCCCACACAAAGGGCCACAAAGATTCCCTCTCTGGTCCTTGGGAAAGAGCTTCCGATCTCTGGCTCCTGTGGGTATATCATTCGCCTGCTAACCACCCCCAATTCCATTCAGCTGTGTGGAATTACTTCCCTTTTGAACCAAAAAAAAAAAAAAAAAAAAAAACTAACAGAGAGAGATTTACCACGCCTAACCTGGGAGTGTCTCCTTTGACACACCCTCAACCCTGAGGAACCAAACAGAGCTCTCAGGCCACACCCATCTCAAGCCTCTAAGGCTCCATCAAAAGCAGACAGTCCACTTAATCTAGAGTCATAGTATAACAAGAAAAAAACACCACAGTGAAGAAACCAATATGCCAAACAACAAACGCAAAAACCGAGGTAATAAGAACAAGGAAGACACTATGGCATCCCCAAATGAAAAAGACACCCCAATTCAAGATTACGAAGATGATGAGATAGAAGAGATGCAAGAAGCAGATCTCAAAAAATTGATAAGAACACTAAGAAGTACTCAAAAACAAATTCTTGAACTACAGAAATCCTTAATGGACAAGGTAGAAAATCTCTCTCGTGAAAATGAAATATTAAGGAGAAATCAAGCTGAAATGAAACAACTAGTAGAACATGAAACTGTGATAGTGACGAGAAATCATAATGAAGTGAAGAATTCAATAGATCAAATGAAAAACACATTAGAGAGCCTTACAAACAGAATGGGTGAGGCAGAAGAGAGAATATCAGACTTAGAAGACAGAGCACAGGAAACTATACAGTCAAACCAAAGAAAAGAAGAGGAAATTAGAAATCTAAAAAATATTGTTGGGAATCTACAAGATACTATTAAAAAACCCAACATTCGAGTTCTAGGAGTTCCTGAAGGCATGGAGAGGGAGAAAGGATTAGAATGCCTTTTTAGTGAGATAATAGCAGAAAATTTCCCAGTTTTGGAGAAGGACAGAGACATCCTAGTACAGGAAGCACATAGAACCCCTAGTAAACATGACCAAAAGAGGTCCTCACCACGACACGTTGTAATTAAACTCACCACAGTGAAACAGAAAGAAAAGATCCTAAAATGCGCAAGAGAGAAACGTCAAATTACACTCAGAGGATCTCCAATTAGACTCACAGCAGACTTCTCATCAGAAACCCTACAAGCTAGAAGGGAATGGCGAGACATAGCCCAGGTACTTAGACAGAAAAACTGCCAGCCCAGAATATTATATCCTGCCAAGCTCTCATTTGTGAATGAAGGCGAAATAAAGACCTTTCATAACAAACAAAAATTGAAAGAATTTGTTGCCACTCATCCAGCCCTGCAAAAGGTACTTAAAGATGTGTTACACACAGAAACACAGAAACACGGCCATCAACATGAAAGAAGGTAAACGAAGGGAACCTCACAGCAAAAGATCACAGGGAATTCAAAGCATACATTTGGATAAAGAAATTATGGGACATGTACTCTATAGAATACTATACAGCAGTCAAAAACAATGAAATCCGGTCATTTGCAATAAGATGGAGGAATCTGGAAAACATCATTCTGAGTGAATTAAGCCAGTCCTAAAGGGACAAATATCATATGTTCTCCTGATCGGTGACAACTAATTGAGCACCAAAGGTGAAACCTATTGAAGTGAAATGGACACTATGAGAAACAGTAACTTGATCAGCTCTTGTGCTGACTGTTGTTATACAATGTAATACTTTATCCATTTTAGTAATTTTTTTATTCTAGTACTAGTGGTTGAACTCTGTAATTAACAATTATTCTTAGGTGTTTAAATTTTAACTGAAAAGTGATCCCTGTGAAATATAAGAGTGGGAATAAGAGAGGGAGGAGATGTACAATTTGGGACATGCTCAATCGGAACTGCCCCAAATGATGGAGTTAGAATTGTGCCAGGGGATCCCAATGCAATCCCATCAAGGTGGCATGTACCAAGGCCATCTCACTAGTCCAAGTGATCAATTTCAATTCACAATTGATCACACTGATAGGTTTAAGAGTCAAAGGGATCACACAAACAAGACTAGTGTCTGCTAATATTAACTGATAGAATCAAAAGGGAGAGAATGATCCAACATGGGAAGCGAGATACACAGCAGACTCATAGAATGGCAGATGTCCTAAATAGCACTCTGGCCTCAGAATCAGCCCTTAAGGCATTCAGATCTGGCTCAAGAGCCCATGAGAATATTCTAGGCATGGAAAGCCAAGACACTCTGGGAAAAAAAGAAGACCTAAATGAAAGACCTCTGTGAGTGAGCTCCCAGTGGAACGAATGGGGCCATCAAAGAAGGAGGTACCTTTCTCTGAAGGGAGGAGAGAACCTCCACTTTGACTATGACCCTGTCAGAATAAGATTGAAGTCAGCGAACCCTAAAGGCTTCCATAGCCTTGGCAACTCATGACTAGAGCCTAGGGAGATTACTGATGCCATAAACAAGAGTGTCAAATTGTTAAATCAACTTCAGGAGTCACTGTGTACTTACGTCTCATGTGGGATCTGTCCTTAATGTGTTGTCCAATGTGAAGTAATGCTATAACTAGCACTGAAACAGTATTTTAAAGTTTGTGTTTCTGTGTGGGTGCAAACTGATGAAATCTTTACTTAGTATATACTGAATCGATCTTCTGTATATAGATAATTAAAAATGAAAAAAAAATCTTGGTGTTAAATTGGAAATTGCCTAGAAAATTAATCAATTTTTTAAAAAAAATATATCATGTAGGATCTCTGTCCTTAATGTGCTATACATTGTGAATTAATACTATAACTAGTACTCCAACAGTATTTTTCACTTTGTGTTGCTATGTGAGGGCAAACTGTTGAAATCTTTACTTAATATATAGTAAACTGATCTTCTGTATATAAAGAGAATTGAAAATGAATCTTGATGTGAATCAAGGGGAGAGGGAGTGGGAAAGGGGAGGGTTGCGGGTGGGGGGGAAATTATGGGGGGGAAGCCATTGTAATCTATAAGCTGTATTTTGGAAATTTATATTCTTTAAATAAAAGTGTTATAAAAAAAAATAAACTTAAAAAAGACAAAAATGTATAAAGATTTTTAAAAGTTTGTAACCTAGTTATAGAGACGTACCAACACAATCAGAAGAAACTAAATAAAAGCTGTTTGCTGGCAAAAACAAACAACAGCACAAATAAACTTAAAGAAACCAAACTTTAGATACCAAAGCAGGAAAAGGATCCAAAGGCTTATAATTGCAGCTAAATAATTTTTAAAGTGTACTTCCTGGAGAAAATGTCACTGTACAGTAAAATGATTTATTTTCTCACCATTAGCATAAGTTATTCTGAAATGATTGTTTCCAAAGTTCCCCTTCAAAGTTCATTTAAAAATATATACAAAGTTGTAGTGTCTTAATGAGTTTCAACCTAACCTGGTTCTGCTCACTATGGCAACATCAAGGTGGTCACAGCTTGTAATGGCTGCCCTGATAACCAAAAGCTCCTCCTGCTTGGGGTTCTAGAAAGAATCCCTATTGAAGTAATCTACGTAAAACCTTTCTGTCTGGTGAATAGATAAAGGGTGGTCAAACTCTCATCTCTGGAAATTTCAGCTTCAGTACTTGGCATGAGGATAATTGACCCGGTTTTATTTGTGGAAGTCATCATTGCCCAACTGGTCACTCCACTTAGCCCTGAGATATTGTTTTGATTAACTGTGGCCCCAAACTGATTATTTATCTGCTCACAGCTTTGCTGTCTGAGCCAGGCTCAACAGCAGAGACAACTTAGCCCTATGTCGCATGGTGCAAGTTTCGGCTGATCACCTCAGTCTGGGTTATGCGCTTGCATGCTGGCCTCATTGACAAGGCGGACAATATATTGTTAGCAAGCTGCTGACACTTGGGGCTGTTAGTGGGGGTCTCAGTTTTCTATGTGGGCTTCTTCATGTGTCTGATTTGACTTCCTCACAACATGGCATCCCGATTCCAAGAGAACTGTAGCAGAAGCTACCAGTCTTCTCAAAGCCAGGACCCAGAGATGCACAACATCTTTTTCCCTGTATTTCATCAATCAAAGCACCACAGTGCCCAACACACACAGTCAATAGGATGAATAAATGAATTTCACAGAAACAAAGGCCTGGTGGCTAACTTTAATTCACCAAAGGAACCCCCCCAAAAATACTTATCATCTTAAATTTGCTGGAAGTTCACCTTTTGAGATTTTTGTTTAAAGCAAGTCAGCGTTTAGAGTTCAGTTTGCATTTCCCCAAGAAATCATCTTACAAATGATGCTTATAAGCGTACTTTAGCTTGTAGTGTGTACTAACCTAAGAAGGTTAGGGCAACGGGGTCTATTATCGGGTGGCCTGACTTTCAGTCCCATTTCGTGTGAGCATCACATTTGACCAGTGAAGCCCTAGTTTTATCATCTGTCCAGTGGGGGTGGGAATAGTACTCGTGACAGAGTTTTGATGACTACATGAGATAATGCACCTAAAGGACTTAGCACAGAACCTGACATACGGTAACTGCCCAGTAAATGTTGCTCTTATTATTTTTGCCCATTGAGGATTTGTAAACTGATAAAATGAATGAGCTCTCTTTGAATCCAGGGACCCCAAACTCTGAAGTTGTCTTCAACTGTAGCCTGCATTTCTGATGAGCCCTGCATCTGAGACTTGGCAAAGCAGCGTCAAAAGTGAAACAGTTTTGGCTTGAAAGAGTTTCTGATGCTAGACCTTCCAATGACAGGGTAAAGGGCCTAAGAAGGTTGGATAGAATGAGTAAGCACAAATGGAATCTTAGCCAGCAGCGATTGCTTAGACCAGTGCTTCTCAACCTTTCAAAAAGCCTCCTTAAGGTTCTGTTTTTATGTATTTTTTCCCTAATTGTTTCCTGATTATATTTTAATATTGAAGCTATACCATAGTTCTGGTCATTTATGTGTATCTGCTTTATAAATTAAAATAATATTAGTTTTCACCTCTGCCAAATCCACTTTTCATGTCCATGGAGGATATGCATAGTCTAGACTAGTTAATCTAAGAAAACATCTAAAAATCATCTTGTCATGTAACTGACAACTTCATTCACTTTTTTTTTATCCAGAGGTACATCTCTAACAGTGTGGGTACCAAGAATGTATGTAAGATCAACCCATGAGGCAATCACGTTTGTTGTCTTCATAAATAATTAATGAAATAACTCATTGTGCAAGTCTTGCTTAATATCCTTCTTACTCAGTCATAAGCTGTGTAGTGGCAGGAGCATGCCTTAGCCATTGTTGAACAGATTCCAACACAAAGTGGGCAATCATGTATCTTGAATATTTTAGTAAGAATTTTTCTTTTTAGAAATATTTATTAGAAAGAGAAGTAGGGAGGGGAAGGGAAGTATCACTACATTCTTGGGATTTTATCTATGAACTGCATTGAATTTGTTCTTTTTGTATTAATATCACATTAACATGAGAATTGTGTTACAGTAATTATCATGCATTGACTGTGAACTTGAGAATCTAATGTATTAATAAATTCCTTAAAATACATTATTTATTTGAAAGGCAGAGTGATATAGAGGGAGAGACAGAGAGAGAGGGATGTCCCACCCACTGGTTTACTCCCCAAGTGGCTGCAGATCTGGGGCAGACTGAAGCCAGAAGCCAGGAAGTCCAACTTGTTCTTCCTCTCGGGTGACAGGGACCCAAACACCTCAGCCATCCTCTTCTGCCATCCTAAGTCTGTCAGCAGGAAGCTACCTTGGAAGCAAAGCCACAGGGCCTAGAACCAGAGATCTGATATGGGATGCTGGCATTGTAAGCAGCAGCGACTTAACCCACTGTGGCACGCACCAGGGCCTATTAGCAAGAACTTTAATCTCTAGTAGGGGAATCAGGAGAAGAGGTAAAACAAAAAAGTAGCATGAGCTTATTTAGAGTTCTGTATAAGAAGCAGCAAAGGCAGGAAGAACTGAAACAGCCAAGGGCATATTCTTTTACATAGCCAAGGTGTCATCTCTCCACTGAGGGGGTTTCTAGACCAAAGCTTGAGCATGGAATCCCGTCTTGTTCATTGTCCAATGCTATAAAAGTTTTAACACAATGCCTTCCAAATGGTGGTGGCTATTGTTTGAATTTTCAATGAATAGTTAAGATAGAAAGCAAGTCTTCAAAAGAAACGTGTAAGTCTTCTTCTTTTATTCTTCTTTATTTAAAGACACATTTAAATGATCCCATTTTAAAATCTTTTATTAGGAGCTTTTCCAAAGGAAGCATTTTATATTTGAAGAAAAAGTATTTTTGACATGTCATTTAGGTTCCTATCTTTTATTTTTCCCTCTCTTCGATTCATCTAAAACATTATGATTCTTTCCGCTTTTTGATTTTCTAACATAGACTCTACAAACCCAATTATGACCCCTTTGGAAGATAAAAGGGCTGTAGGGAGATAAAAACCTAGAATGATTTGGATATATTGGTTCCCTTTCTTGTTACGTTTTTGTGGCTGCCGTGGGAAGACTATAAAAGCTTCAAGTCTGATTTCGTGGATGAATTCGCCACGACCTCCCCTTTCAAGGAGTGATCAGTATTATGGACCCAAAGGGGGGAGTGGCATGTCTTCAGGATGCCCATTTGATTTTATTTTTTGCAGCAACCACCTTTGTAAACCACACTCACATGTCAGAAATATGAAACTGTCTTCAGTTCATTGCCCTGTAAAAGATGTGTGGTGGAAAATA
The DNA here is from genome assembly GCA_949820135.1 of Sylvilagus floridanus. NCBI lineage: Eukaryota > Metazoa > Chordata > Mammalia > Lagomorpha > Leporidae > Sylvilagus > Sylvilagus floridanus. Next base: position 167,864,751 of record OX463244.1, read on the forward strand.
AAAAATAAATAACTAAAGCTAGGAATGCCTGAGTAAGTAATTTTATTTTTTATGATTCAAGCCCCAAAAGGTCTTGAACTGTCAGATTTATTGTCTATCCGATTTTATGACTTTTCGTTGTATTTATTCTTGGATGTTTACCATCCGCTGTGCCTACGTGGGCCGTGGTCTGTGGGCTTTCCTATTGCTAAATCACTTTTTAAGCTTTAGTTGTAGCTTCTATTTAGCATCAGTCCCCCGAGACACACCATTAACATGAATCATTTCTGAAAGTGGGTGATGCGATATGAACTCCTCGTTGCGTCAATCACTCTCGAAGACGGGAGGAAATGATGACCTTCTCAGAAATACCCATCGCAGCTAAATCACCAGCTCACCGGTCAGGGACTGCTGATTGGGGTGCGCCCATTGACTTCATCTTTGCCCCCAAAGAGGGAGACTGGGAGGGGGGTCAGTGCAGCTTCTAGAGGGACACAGAAAAAGGCGAGGGGAGGAAAGCTGCTGAGCCAAACCGTAAGTCTTTCATCAGAGGGTTGGCTTTTTCTTACCTGGGTGAGTGAAATTCCCACAGCAGGGATTCTCGAGGCTACATCAGCGTTCCAGTGTTACCTCTTTAATGCTTTATTTCAGACTCTCCGCTGTGTTTTCCTTTGCAAAAGTTTTGTGCTTATCTTCTCTGATTTTTCTTTTCTGCTATGGCCCTGCTAAGTTTTTTTTTTTTTTTTTAAGATTTTTATTTATTTATTCTAAAGGCAGAGCCACAGAGAAGCAGAGGGGGAGAGGGAGGGAGAGAGAGAGAGAGAGAGAGAGAGAGAGAGATCTTCCATTCACTGGTTTACTATCCAGATGGCCCCAACAGCCAGAGTTGAGCTGATCCAAAGCCAGGAACCAGGAGCTTTCCCCTGGGGGTCTCCCACACGGGTGCAGGGGCCTAAAGACTTGGGCCATCCTCCCCTGCCCTCCGAGGCCATAGCAGAAAGCTGGATTGGAAAGTGGAGCAGGCGGGACTTGAACTGGAGCCCACATGGGATGCCGGCACTGCAGGCAGCGGCCCACCCACCACGCCACAGTGCCTGGCCCCCTGCTAAGTTTTCATATACTCTATATTCAGCTGCTCAGTAAATACACACCGGGGGCGGGGCGCATCTCATGAGTGACTAAAAAGATTCTGAAAGAACCGACTATCATTATCACCAGTAATGGATGTTTTTCTTGGTGTGACCCAGTGTCTAGATGTTTTCAAGTTATGGGTCAGAGTAGAAAACCCTGCAGAGGCCGGGTCACAAACCACTTGCAGACCCTCTGGTAGGCTGCCATGTTTTTGCAGCATAGATCTGATTATCTTTGCTTCCAGTCCTCCCGTCCCTCACCCGTGCCCCAGGTTTCTCAGTGTCTTTTTCAAAAGAATACAGAAAAATGCTCTACACTCTGTAAAGAAAGGAGAACATGCAGGTGTATTGCAGAGCCGAGCTCAGAAACCTGCAGCCCACAGGCCAGAGGTGGCCCACTGACTGCTTTCATAGAACAATGTTATGGGAACAGAGCCGCAGCTGTTCATTTAGTTTTTGTCTGTGACTTTCCACATAGTGCAGTGACAGGTGAGTAGACTTCACGGCTCCTAAAGACTAAGACATTTACTCTCTAACCCTTTATACGAAGAGTTGGCTGATCCCTCTCCTAAGGAGTAGCTATTCAGACATAGTCACATTTAGTAACTGAACTGTTAATGGTCATGCTTAGTGAGATCATTTCCAACTAAAAGATTAGATTGTTGAGTAGAATACCAGCAAATGTGGGGGGAAAGTGAAGGAGAGAGCTCTCACCGCACTTTGATAATTTGCTGTATTTCAGACATTACTTCAACTGCATTATTTTTCTGCTTAAATGAATTTTGTCCAAATTACAAATTAAGAGATGACATAAAAAATGTATATTTTAAACTTCTAGAGCCAGTCTTGAAGTGTTTTTGTCTAGTTATTCCTTTATACAACACTTACATTTAATGGAATTTAATTAAAATTTGACAATTTGTCACAGAAAATGAGTTTTTTTTTTTTCATTTGAATCTGCTTTTTCTTTTTTTTTTTTTTTTATTTATTTGACAGGTAGAGTTACAGGCATTGAGAGAGAGAGAGACAGAGAGAAAGGTCTTCCTTTTGTTGGTTCACCCCCCAAATGGCCGCCACAACTGGCACTGTGCCAATCCAAAGCCAGGAGCCAGGTGCTTCCTCCTGGTCTCCCTCGTGGGTGCAGGGCCCAAGCACTTGGGCCATCCTCCACTTCCCTCCCAAGCCACAGCAAAGAGCTAGACTGGAAGAGGAGCAGCCGGGACTAGAACCTGGTGCCCATATTGGATGCCGGTGCCGCAGGCAGAGGATTAACCAAGTGAGCCACGGCACCGGCCCTAGAATCTGTTTTCATAATTACGCAGTGGAATTTTTTTCCACATTCATTGGTTGTCTGTATTTATTCTTTGTGACTTCTCTGTTCATGTCCTTTACCATTAATGTTGCAAAACAAGGTTTTGCTCAAATTCTTGACAAAATTTGACAGATTCTGTATCTGTGTAATTCCAAATAGAATTTATACCCCTGTCAGCTCAGCCACTTATGTAAGAAGACATTTGGAACTCCCTGAGAATATGCTGTAGTATCTTATATGTGTTTATTGTTTTAAAATATAACAAAACATGTTTGACAGCAGAAATACAAAACAAAGACTAAGTTAATACTTTCAGGAAAGGCAGTAGTTCTATTAAGGATTAGGATCTCATATTTTTATGTTTTTATTTTTACTTACTTGAGAATCAGAGAAAAAGAGTGCTCCTGGGCACATGTCCACTCCCCCAGTGTCTGCAGGGGTAGGGGCTAGGCCAGGCTAACCCTGAGAGCTGGGAACCCAATCCAGGTGCCCCAGCTGAGTGGCAAGGACCCAACCATTGAGCCAATACCTGCTGCCCCACCATGGTGAACGTCAGCAGGAAGTTGGAATCAGGTGGAGCCAGGACTCAAACCCAGGCACTTCAATAACCCAGTAAGGGATGTAAGGGACGTGGGCATCCTGCATGGCAGCTTCACTGCTGTGCCAAACACCCACCTAGGGTTTTACATTGTAGAAACATGGAGCTGTTTCTAATTCACTGAGATTATAGCAAATTATATCTCCTCTTATCCGAACAAGAAATTGAAAATTGCTTGCAGTAGTTCCTTATGCCCTTACCTTATTTTTCCTAAGCCTCAGTGTGCTTTAGGGCTCCTGTGATTTTTATGGCATGATGAAGTGTAATTGAATGGGATACTTACTTCAAGATGATCGATGCCCATGATTGAGAAGAAAGTGCTTCGTTTAAATAGTATCTGACTTATGAAGATGAATGTCTTGTTAGTGCAAGCAGCTTTATGTCTAGTTAATTTTAAAAAGAGTGTGAGACTAAAGTATCTAGCCATTCTAGGCTGTTTGCATGGTGTGTCTGTGCATGTGTGTATGGCTTTATGAGGAGAGAGGGACCAAGTATGTTAAACATGTGCAGCACATGGAATGCCCTGCTGCAGTAGAGAATGAATACAGATACTCCCCTGATTTTTATTTTTAGTAGCCAAAATTAAGCTGGTGGGCAAAGGCAGAGCTCGTTTCCTTAGCTAGGGAGAAACAATGGTCATTTTCATTCATAGAACATTTCATTCATAGGGGTCCCAGAAAGAATACTATGTTGATGAATGTCAGAAAACAGGGATATAATTCACGAAGTATATGTGAAAATTAGTTTCCAATGGTGACCATCTTCAGTTCTTTCCTTTTCTGTAATGACTTGTGTGACCACTTTTTTTTAAAAGTTTTTTTTGGTTGTTGTTTACTTGTGAGGTAGAGTTACAGAGTGAGAGAGAGACACACAGAGAGAGGTCTTCCATCAGGTGGTTCACTCCCCAAATGGTCACAAGGGCCGGGGCTCAGCTGATCTAGAGCCAGGATCTTCTTCCAGGTTACCCACGTGGGTGCAGGGGCCCAAACACTTGGGCCATCTTCTACAGCTTTCCCTGACCATTAGCAGGAGCTGGATTGGAAGAAGAGCAGCTGGGATGTGAACTGATGCCATATGGGATGTCGGCACTGCAGGCAGAGGCCTAGCCAACTACACCACAGCACCAGCCCCATGGGACGACTTTAATGTAGTGGGAGTGACACACTGGGGCTTTCCAGGCTATGTGGCAATCAGTCCATCACATTCGTCCCGAAGCTCTTTGAATGTTGCCTCATGGAACCCAGCCACCATCCTGTGAGAAATCCAAGTCACAAAGAGAAGCCATGTGAGCATTTCCTGGCTGACATCCGCGGCCAACAGCCCACATCTCCTGCCAACCTTTCTGAAGGACCCATCATGGATTTCTAATCTTGTGGAGTCCTGTGTTCCTTCTCAACCTCCACTTGACTGCAACTTCATGAAGTACCCAGAGTGAAAGCCTCTCAGACGAGCCAGGCAAACGATAGCGTTGGAATACTTAAGAATAACATTGTTTACCACATTACGTCTTGTTTGTAAAGCAGCAAAAGATAACGGATACAGTATAAAACAGTCTGGAAGCAACAAAGCAATGCAACCGTTCAAAATGCATCAATAGATCAGCAAATTTAACACACCCCATACAGCAATTATTTTGCTCTCTGCCTCCCTCAAAAGTACCTCTTATGACCAAAGAACAATCTCCCATTTATCTCAACCATGGAGCTGGGGAACAAGTTGGAGCCAAGAGTCTGGACTTCAGTTTGGTTTAGATGACAAAACAGATTGTACTAAGGCTAAAAAAATTGATAAGAAAAAACAAAATGGAAGTGTGTATCTTAATAGTTAGGGATAACAAGAGGAAGACTGAAAACAGAAATATATAACTCTCAAACCAGCTAATGCAGGTTTGAACAACTTATCCAAAAGATTGAGAAACAAGTTGAAGGTATAAGGAAATAAAGTAAGCAGAAAATTTTGAACACAATGTCAAAAATTAGTCTCCAAATACCAAGTTTTCATGAATATTAAAAACATAAACCCATCATTTAAAAAGAGAAACTTTTGGACTGTTTTTGAAAACCCATGAGTGCCTTGTTTACAAGAAATATACTTACTGATATACGTGTCATTTTTATCCGTTGTTTATACTCCTGTGGAACTATGGTCTTCTTACTTTTTGATTGTTGAATATTATGATTAGTGGCAAATGAAGGCTGTGAATATAAAGTGGATTAAAAATCATGTCTGCAAAACTGATGAAGAGAAGGGAGGGAGGGAAGGATATTGGGGATGGGGGGGCAGGAGAGTGAAGGAAGTGTGGTTGTCTTCTTGGAACTGTACCTATGGAATGTATAAAATCCATTCTATTTGTATTAATATTTTTTAAAAAAGGAAGCTATATAAAAATGCTATGTAGAAAAATAAAATTTGAAGAAAACTGGTATAGAAATTTAGAATTTAAGGTTAAATTATACATGTAAAAGAAACTTTGAAGTAAAAGACAGACTGAGAAATGATAATAGGGACTAGCATTGTGGTGTAGCAGGTAAAACAGGCATATATGACACAGTCATGCCATGTGGGCACCTGTTGGAGTCTTGGCTGCTCCACTTCTGATCCAGCTCCCTGCTAACATGCCTGGGAAAGCTGTGGAAAATGGCCCAAGTGCATGGCCCCCTGCCACCCATGTGGGAGACCCAGAAGAAGCTCTTTGCTTTAGCTTGGCCCAGGTCTGTTTGTTGTGGCTACTTGGGGGATGAACAGGTTGATGGATGATCTCTCTCTCTGTCTCTCCTTCTCCTTCACTCTCTGTAAATTTGCCTTTCAAAAAATTAAATCTTTTTTTTTAAAAGTCACCATAATCATTATGACTACAGCTGCCCAATGGCCTTAAAATACAGAAAGCAACAAGGCCAGCGCTGTAGCTCACTAGGCTAATCCTTCGCCTGCAGCACCGGCACACAGGGTTCTAGTCCCGGTCGGGGCGCCGGATTCTGTCCCCGTTGCTCCTCTTCCAGTCCAGCTCTCTGCTGTGGCCAGGAAGTGCAGTGGAGGATGGCCCAAATGCTTGGGCCCTGCACCCGCATGGGAGACCAGGAGAAGCACCTGGCTCCTGGCTTCGGATCAGTGCGGTGCACCGGCCGCAGCGCGCCAGCTGCAGTGGCCACTGGAGGGTGAACCAACAGAAAAGAAAGGCCTTTCTCTCTCTCTTTCTCTCTGTCTCTCTCTCTCTCTCTCTCTCACTGTCCACTCTGCCTGTCAAAAAAAAAAAAATACAGAAAGCAACAAATGACACACCCCAGTAACGATGGTCTTCCCTGGTTCTTTGTGATTTGTAAAGCCATTCTCCAAGAAAAGGAACAGGACTGTTATAAAAATGAATTATTATAAGATGAGGCAGGAAATATATAAGTTAAGCCTGGAGCATCTTGTACTGTTGGGAAATAAGTAAATGCTAAAAAAGGGAAAATTTCCAAAGAAACAACAACAAAAAAGCATAACCATACTGATATGTTTGTGTCAAAAGGAGATAGGAGCCAAGCGGCTTCCAATGGCCACAGATGAATGGTTCAAAGAAAAAAATTTTAAAAATTGGGTTATCACCTGAAGTATAAAATAAATGTCCATGAGCCCATACTGATGTAAACAAGTGACTGATTGGATAAATTAACAAATTGGGGGAGGGGGAAGCAAATCTTCCATGTGGAACAATTCCAGACACTTTCTGTAAATATTCTGCCATAAGAGAGGGAAAGTGTAAACTGACCGCCGGAAGATTGGGTTGCACCTGCGCATGGTGACCGTCCAGTGAGTACAGAAAGGAGAGAGGCAGAAATGGCTACTGCACAGTGGAGACACTGGGTGAACGCTGCCCCAGCCAGACGATTCATGCCAATGGCAAAAGTCCTGGGCCGTGTTTACATGATGTGCTCTTCCTCCAAAAACACTTGCAAACCTCCGTGAATGAAGCAGATGTTAATAGAGCAATGTCTGACAATGCACCTGACCAGCAATTGCTCCAACTGCCAGGTCTGAGAAGCCACCGCCGTCCAGAGGAGCCACAGGAGCCCTGATGATTAAATGGCCAGTGGGCTCTTGGATAGTGTCCTGGAAATGAAAAAGAAAAGGGAGGAAATCTGAACAAACTATCTAGTTCATAATAATGTGTTGATAGTGGCCTATTAATGGCAACGCATGTACCGTGTTAAAATGCACGGTATTATATTAGTTAAAAGGGGGAAACCCTGGGCAGAAGTACATGGGAGCTCTCTGGGCTCTGTTCTCAGGCTTTTTATTTTGTTTTGTTTTGGTAAATCTAAAGCTGTTTGGAAACAACTCTGTTAGAGAAAGAAATTAGACAGGATTACCATGGAAAAAACAAGTGAAAATTTACTCCAGATATTTTAGTGCATCACCACACGTGTGCATTCTTCGTGAGTACACATTGAACATTCATTCAAATGTGGCCTTGTGGTAGCCCAGACAGGATCATCTCTCCATGATGGTGCAACCTAGGGCTCTCTTCAGAATTTATCATTTGGTGCATACCCATCTCCTGTGTGACTTCATACCATTCTTGTCTTTAAATACCAACCACGTGCTGATACTGTCAGCCTGGGTCTCACCACCAGATCACTGGTTGGGGTATGTGAGGCTGACTTAATATTTTTCCTTATTTTTCTAATGCACAGCTTGAAGCCATCACTTCCCAAACCAAGTATCTGCTTTTCTCCCACATATCTGTAAGTGGCAACACCATCCTTCCTGTTGCTCCTATGAAAAACAAAGCAACATAATGCAAACAGATGAAAACCTCTTTACCTGGCCCACCATGTCTTAGCAACTGGGAACATGGTTGGTCCTAACCTTAGTAGTATCCTGGGCTTTGGCATTCATAGTGGATTTTTTAAAACATCTGTCACATACGTGACAACATTATTTGTAGTAATAATCATGAAATAAAAATAGTAATAATGTTGCCCCAGGAAGAAATGCAGACAATAGCTTAGTTTCTTTCACTGAACTTCAAATACAAAAATATTCCAGAGAAAATTAACGCTGCAAGAAAGAAAAAAGGATAAAATTATAGTACATAAAAATAATAAAAGTAATGGATGAACACTTTTTGAATGTATTATTTTTAGTTAAAAAACAAAAATTGTACTCATGTATCTACATTTTGTATTAGTGAAGTTTTGGGGCCACAATTTCTGTAAGATTCTGAATGACTTAGACTCAATTGATTTTACATATTCATATTTGATAGAGTAGAGCGAGATTTGTCAATATTTCTCCATGGCTGATTAAGGGACACATTTTGTAAATTTATATGAATCAGATCCATTGTCATAAGAGTCTTAAAGCTAAAAATCTCATTTCACAATAAAAACCAGGAATTTTTTTTTATTTAGGATATAAATTTCCAAGGTACAACTTGTGGATTGCAATGGCTTCCCCACCCATACCTCCCCTCCCCCCCGCTACCCTCCCCCCTTACCCACTCCCTCTCCCCTTTCATTCACATCCAGATTCATTTTCAATTCTCTTTGTATACAGGAGCTCAGTTTAGTATGTGTTAAAACCCGGAATTTTTAACGCAAAATCTCTGAATGTTCCCATTATTTGAGAGCACTGAGGTCGTTTGAGTCCTGTCTCTCCATCTTTATAATCATTGTGCGCTTCTTATTTTGAATCTGCAGCTTAACTGCAGTGTAGGTGGTGCCACCTGGGTTGGGTCCCTAAAGAAAGCCTCAGGGATTCCCAAACACCATACAAAGGCTCTCACCAGTGCGGACAGTAGAGTCTACCTGTGTGGATGGCTGACCATGTAACTGGGGAGTTCTCTGAAGCAACATCCATGCGGCATACAGTGTTTGCTAACAGGAAATTGCAGATATGCTAAATTATAGCTCACATGTTTGCTATTAAATATCAGAAGGGGGTGGGAACTGAGGCACCATGGATCAAGCTACTCCTTGAGACACCGTCTTCCCATATGAGTCCTGGCTCTTGTGTTTCCAATCCAGCTCCAAGCTAATTGCACCTGGGAAACCAGCAGAGGATGGCCCACGTGCTTGGGCTCCTGCCACCCACGTGAGAGACCTGGGTGGAGTCCTGGGCCCCTGGCTTCACCCTGGCCCTGTTCCGGTCATGGAGGCCATTTTGGGGGAATGAACCAGTGAATGGAAGATCTTTCTATCTCTCCCTCTCCTACTTCCTCTCTCTATCCCTCACCTTCTGTCTCTATCATCTCTCTGTCTCTGTTACTTTTTCAAATAAATTTTAGAAAAAAGTAATAAGAAACCACAGTTGTTTAGAACTTAGACTAAGACATTTTCTTCACGGAGGAGTGTTTTAGCACTGGCATTATTTAAAATTACACATGCATGGTGATGATATAAAGCAGTTTTAGCTTTAATGTCCTATAGTTTAATGTCCTTAGTTTTAATGACTGAGTTTTAATGTCCTTTATTCTCATTACTGTGTATGCCTGGAGTGGATGGCTTCTACTGTGCCACTCTTTGGATGGTAGTAATGTGGGAAAGCTTAGATAGATAATTTTAAGTTCATGAGCTGGAAGCCACACCTCCTTCACTCTGTGTTGCCTTGTTCATCTACTTGTCAATCAGGGGACCCCTCCCCAGGAAGTACCGCCTCTTACCCAGGATGTAGGGGTGGTACCACGTAAACATTTCCATTTTTCTAAGCGCATAAAGAGCTAGGAAGAACTGACACTCTCCTGCTCATGGACTCAGGATGAGCACAGCAGGGTATGATAATTCCCTTTCTTTGGCCCATTCTCCTTTAAAGCCCTAATGCACCTGTGTATTTTTCTCACTTTGTAAATAAAGTTTATCATATTGCATGCCATGTTTGGCCTTATTTGGAATTCTGTAAGTAAAAGGCAAGAACCTGGAAAATTAATTTAGCCCAAATCCTAGCCCATAACGCCAGCACCAATTATATCAAAGTCCAACATTTTTCCACCCCTCCATTAGCAGGTTGCCCCAGGAAACCACTGTTTAATACCTGAGTCAGTGCAATTGCCTCATTACTTTATAACAGGACTCACTGCTCACCGCTTACAACTTTCCCCCCTTCCCCTCTATTCTTCACACAGCAGGTGGAAATCTTTTTAAAAATGATTTCCTCAGGGCCTGCGTGGTGGTTCACTTGGTTAATCCTCCGCCTGCGGCACCGGCATCCCATATTGGACAGGGTACTAGTCCCGGTTGCTCCTCTTCCAGTCCAGCCTTCTGCTGTGGCCCGGCATCCACATGGGAGACTAGGAAGAAGCACCTGGCTCCTGGCTTTGGATCGGCACAGCGTGCGGCCATAGCGGCCATTTGGGGGGTGAACCAACAGAAGGAAGACCTTTCTCTCTGTCTCTCTCTCTCATTGTCTAACTCTATCTGTAAGTAAGTAAGTAAGTAAGTAAATAAATAAGATTTCCTCAAAACCTTCAGATGTAATTCTTTTTCAGGTTAAATGTCATTTTAAGAACAAGCCACACACTAGGAGAAAATATTTGCAGATCACATATTGGTAAAGGACTTATAGCTAGAATATATTTTTAAAAATCTTAAAATTTAATCCTAAAAAATGCACACATAGTTCACCAAAGAAGATCAACTCATGGCAAATAAGCACATGAAAAGGTGCTCAATTTCACTAGTTATCAATGAAATGTGAATTAAAGCAATAATGTGATAACACCTGATGCTCATTAGGGTCTGAGAGCCCACCCCCAGTATCAGGGAGGGTATGGGGTAACTAGAACTGTCCTACATTGCTGGAGGGGAGGGGATGTGAGCTGGATCAACTATTTTGCAAACTAATTTGTCAGGTTGTTAAGTTAAACATACCTGCCATATGGCTTAGGCTTCCACTCTTAGATATTTACCCAAGATAAAACAAAACACAGTGGTATACACAATGACTTACATGTAAATGTGCATCACATCTTTATTTGTAATAGCCAAAAATTGGAAGCAACACAATGTCTAACAAGAAGTGAATGCAGAAACAAATTGTAGTCTGCACATCAGACATTAGATATTAGACAACAGTAAAAACAAAACACACAAAAGCTATGCACTATTGAAACACGACAATACGGATGAATCTCAGAGTAATTCTAGATCAAAGGAGTCAGGCAAGTATCATATGATTCAATTTGTGTAAATTTTTAGAAACTGAAAACCAATTTATAATTATAGAAAACCAATCAGTTTTGTGCTTGCCTAACAATGGGATAGATCTCTGCAGACCCATGTCTCTACCTGCCTCAACCAATGACACTTCTACCATCACTGCCATCAGTTTGGGCCAGGCTGAACTTTGGGGTCTCTGAAGCACCTTTACTCACCCAGAGACAACTACTGTATGTATGCCATGGACAGAGGCCTGAGTCTATGCCCATGTGAGCTGCTCCACCACTGATGGCTCTGCTCCTGTTGGGTACATCGCATCTGCTCACATGCATACTCCATTGTCCCATCTGACTTCACTACAGGACACAAGTTCAAAGATAGAATTACAAAGAATTTTAAGATGCTGATATGAGAGCACTAAACCAAGTGTACAGCTCTTCTCCACTAAAGAAGCTGCACATCTTGATTTTCATGAAATGAATAAAAATATAATGGACTCATCATGGGAAGAATCAACTGATGCATGCATCCTAGGGAGGACCTGGCATTATTTAGAGAGATACACAGATTCAACAACCTCCAAATTCCACTCCAAGAACTCCCCCAGGCCCACACAGCGACATATGAGGATGCTTGTTGAAACATTCCATGTAGTAGCAGAGAGTAGGAAGAAAGGGAAGCATCCACAAAAAAAATAAAAATAAAAAAATAAATAAATGAGTGGATGATGTTGGAGGCATGCCGTGAAGCCATGGCAAGCAATGAACTTGATTAGTTGTTCTCAACTGAGCTACTCAGTTGAAGATTTTTTAAAATTATTTATGTCTAAACCCCTATTCCTGAATTAATTGATCTGGAATGGGGATTTATATTATTTAAAAGTTCCCAAGAGATATCCAAATTGAAAACCACAGAAGTTGGAATATCTCAATGTGCAAGCATATTTTAAAAATTAGAATATGTGACATGTATTTTACTTTCATTGAAAATGCAGTAACCAGATCATATGTAAATCATACATGTATATACAAAGTATGTCTTCTTAAGAAACATACATTGTCAAAAAATATTAAAAGGGGATAGTGGTTGTGAGAAAGGAGTGAGGAATGATAAGCAAGAGCTTAGTATCATAGGACAGTGTCGTAAATAAGAAAGTTTATGCAAAATGATGATGTTGGAGCTTAATTCTGAGTCTCCGTATAAGATAAGTTTTGGTTGCTACCAAGCACTGGTCGCGTTCCAGCCATTCTTCTTTCTAGGTGCTTTAATTTCATTGTTTCATTGAGTCTTCATAATGATTTTGTGAGGTAGATACTGTTATCATCTCCATCCTGCAGGTGAAGGAAATCAGTAGCCTCAAGAGTAGAATGGGTTATGCAGATCACAGCACAGCTACGTAGCTAGAGTTCTGTCTGAGCATCAGACAGGAGGCTCTAGAGTTCTGCTTTTCACTGTTGCTTCTCTCAACAAAGGTGAACAGGGAGAGGAAAGAGGTACAGAATCTGAGAGACAGTTCTTGCCATAGAGAAAGCAGGGGAAAAAGAGATAGAGACAGACTGAGGCAGAGAGTGCACCCAACAGCTGTATTAAGCATTACTGATCCTGATCTCTAACTGAATTGGCATTGGTCATAGATGATCATAATGATCAGTAACTGCTTAACATAACTGCTGCAAGTTCAAAATTTAGTGGTGGTTATGGGATCCAGGGAGGGAAGTGAAGAGGGGGGTATAGGAAAAGGCTGATCGACAGATGTGAGGTTAGAGCTAGATAGGAGTAAGAAGTTTTAGGGTTCTATTGCAGTAGGGTGACTATAGATCAAGTCAATGTATTGTGTATTTCTCTATGAAAAAGAGCTAGTTGACAGGGGCTGGTGTTATTCCGTTGGTTAAGCTGCTGGCTACAATGCCAGGATCCCATATAGGCACTGGCTTTAGTTCTGGTTGCTCCACTTCCAATCCAACTCCTTGCTAAAGCGCCTGGGAAAGCATTGCAAGATGGCCCAAGTACTTGGGCCCCTGCACCCACATGGGAGACCTGGAGGAAGCTCCTGATTCCTAGCTTCAGCCTGGCCCAGCACGGGCTCTTGTGGCCATCTATGCAGTGAACCAAGGGATGGAAGATCTGTGTGTGTGTGTGTGTGTGTGTGTGTGTGTGTGTGTCTTCCTCTGTCTGTGCTAACCCTGACACTCAAATAAATAAATATTTTAAAAAATATTTTTAAAAAGTGCTAGAAGATAAGACACTATAAAGAAATGTTAAAGGGTAAATATATTTACCAGGCTTGGACATTACACAATATATACACATAATAAAACATTGCAAAATAACCCAAAATATGTGCAATTAGATGTCTGTAATTTTTTTAAAAAAAGTAAATGTTTAAAAACAGCATTTCTCAACACTGACTTTTTTTACTATGAAAAAGAGGAATTTTGGGTAAACCTAGGTTACTATGTTAGCAATTCAAAGGTGAAAGTTAACAATAATGTGTACATTCAAGACAATAGGAAATATGAGAAAATGGCAATAATGTAAGGATAAATTTATGAGGTCAAACAACAAAAAATCCACTAAAAATCTATGCGAGCTGAAAGGAGCAGAGAGCACTCTTGAAGAGAGTACCACAGAGAGGAGGTGCCCTGCTCAGTGCATCCTGCAGCGTCACACCCTGGGATCGATGTGCTTTGTTATTGGTGATGGAACCTTGATCCTGAGATTGAGGAGGGCCTGCTGGGTTCTCCCCTAAAAAAGGTCCTGTTTTTCCCTTTGTCATCAATAATGATCCTGGGGGAGATACTTTATGTTTATGAAAATAATCTAATTCTGATCATATCCTCATCCACTTATTGCGGTTTTCATTGATGCATTTTGTCTGTATCAATTATGATTGCTGTGTTGCTTTAGTATTTTCTAATTTCCTTGCTTTTTATAGACTTATTCATTGTTATTCTTCCAAAAGGAAGAGCTGTTGAATTTACTTGTTTACCCGTGTGGTCTCATGAGTGACTACTGTATTCTGTGAGTTATCTCCTAGTATATCACTGTTTGTGTTGTTGTTCCTGTTTTCCCAGCTGTGGCCTTTGAGAGTGCTCCCGGCTGTCTCCTGTGGTTTTCTGCAATGCTCCACACCTCGTGAGCACTTTCTGACATCTTGGCATCGCATGATGCAGCAGGCTTAGCTAGTGCTTTCTGAGTCCCAGAATTCTAATCAACCAAGTATCTAAGGTGTCCTGGCGTCTTTCATTTGGGAATGAAGATTTGGACGCTGGGCGTTTGTTCATTACTAGCTGCTCCCCAGCCCTTTCAGGAGATGGAACAACAACAACAACAACAACAACAAAAAAACACAGTAAAGTACACTAAGGTATTTTAGAAAGTGTGTGGAAAATGGAGGTGAAAGATAAACTTATTTTAGTGTAAAGAATTTATGAAATCTATGCGTAGTGTTTTCATGACATGCATTTCCATGAACTTTGTAAACTACCCTCAAGTGTGTATACTAATCCATGTATCTCACATATCTATATTCACTTCAGTAGTTACCTGCATATACAAAAATAATAATAAACAAGAATTTACATTGATTATACCTATTCTGATCCAATGTTACAGGGTTTGTTTTAGGTTTTCCCCATTCTTGAGTGAGTGTTTGGCAGTTTCTGCTTAAGACGCCTGCATTCCATATTAGAGTGCTTGAGTTCAAATCCTAACTCTGCTTCCAATTCCAGCCTCTTGCTAACGTGCACTCCGGGAGGGAGTAGGTGATGGCTCAAGTGCTAGACTCCCCGGCACCCACGTGGGAGACCCACCTTGAATTCCAAGCCTTTGACTTCAGTCTGGCCCAGTCCCAGCTTTGCAGGTGTTTGGGATGTGAACCAGAAAGTGGAGGGTGTGTCTCTCAGCCTTTTGAATAAATTAAAATAAAAAAAGAAAGTACATTCCTTTAAGTGTTCCCTCCAATAGTGAGAAACTTCCAGTAGATTTAGTTACCTGTTCAGCTCTGATGGATTCATAAAGGTTTAGAATCCTTGCTGTATGTAAAGTTCAGTAATTGTGTTCAGTATAGTTCTGTTGTGTATGTGAACTTACACCACCTAATCTGCATTACTTCAGTTAGAAAGTGTAGAAAATTCATCTAAGTTGCAGCATATATCAATAATTCTTTACCCGGTAGTACTGGGAAGTATTCTGCTGTATAGATGGGCTGTCTGGCTTATCCATTAGCCAGTTGAATTGCATCAGGTGATGTTGAATAAAGCTGTTTATTATGATAACTTGTTCCATTGATTAGTTAGTGTCAGGTATTATAGTGTAGAATATTTTTGTGAGTCTGTGTATTTCTGCAGTCAATTTTTGCTTTGTGCATTTTGAAACTGCTATTAGGTACACAGTCATATAAAACTGCTGCTTTGTAGGGATTTGTCCTTTTTAATATTCTGGATTATTTATCCCTGATAAACAATAAATATCTACTCCTTATACTAGAGTCAATTTTCCTGATACTAACATGAGGGTACTTCAAAATGTTTACAGAAAAATAGAATGAAAAGATAAATTTGTTTTGGTGCAAAACAATTTTAAATCCATGTATGTTCTTTTTTTTTAATAATACACATTTTCCATGATGTTTTTCAAGTGCCCTTGTATAGTCCTTCTGTCATTCTTTGGATTTGTGCTTGTGTGGTATATCTTCTAGCATCCTTTTACTTTAAACATCTCTGTATCTTTATATTTAAAGTAGATTTCTTGTAAGCAGTATGTAGTTGGAACTTGCTTTTGTACCCAAAATGAGTCTCTCTTGTTTAGCTTGTATACTTACACTATTCAAATTTAAAGTGATCCTTAAATGATTAGCTTAAAGTTTAAGATCTTGATATTTGTTTTAATTTACATAATCTATTCTTTCTTCTTTTTCTGGCTTTTCTGTCTTCTCCTAACAGAATAATTGAATATATATTATTGTTATTCAATTCTGTCTCGATTCTTGATGTACTGGTTACATATCTTATTACAATTTTTAGAGGTTGCTGTACAGTTTATAAAATATAATTGTGGGGCCGGTGCTGTGACATAGTAGGATAAGCCTCTGCCAATGGCACCCGCATCACATATGGGTGCTGATTTGTGTCCTGGCTGCTTCTCTTCCGATCCAACTCTCTGATAGTGGCTTGGGAGAGCAATAGAAGATGGTCTAAGTGCTTGAGCTCCTGTACACACTGGAAGAAGCTCCTGGCTCCTGTCTTTGGATTGGCCCAATTCCAGCCATTGTGACCATTTAGGGAGTGAACCAGCAGACAGAAGACCTTTCTCTCTGCCTCTCCCTCTCTCTGTTACTCTGCCTCTCAAATAAATAAATAAATCTTTAAAATATATTTATATATAGTAATTATAATCAGAGTTCATCTTTAATGGCTAAATACTTAATATTTAGCTTAAGAACTCTAAGAAGATTAAATGTAGCTTAAGAACTCTAAGAAGATTAAATGTTAGATACCCAATTTTGCATTACTGATATCATACATTTTACATTTATCTTTGATGTAAATATCAAATACATTGCTACAAATACTGCTCTAACCAATTAATTATCTTTTAGAGCTATTAAAATGACTGAATGAATTTATTTACTTTTACTTATTCTTTTTCTAGTTTTGTTTATTTCTTTGTGTAGATTTAAGTCTCCTGTATTTGGTATCATAGTCCTCTTGCCTGAAGAATATCATTTCCAATTTCCTTTATTGTAGGTTTTCTGGCAATAAGACATCTGTTTTCGTTTGTATGAGAAAATATTTCTTCTTCACTTTTGAAAGTGTTTTTACTGAATCTAGACCCTGGGTAAACATTCAATTTTTTAAGAAATTATTTTATGTACCATCTACTGGTTCACTCTCCAAATGCCTGGGAGTTTCCATGGGGGTGGCAGGAATCCAAGTAGTTGAGCTGTCACCTGCTACCTCCTAGGATACCTGTTAACAGGAAACTGGAATAGGAATGGAGCTGGAACTTAGTCATTGGTAGGACACAAATGTTTCTCCTGACCTCTTCCCTCTATTTTAGTTTTGTTGGGCTATTGGATTGTTTCATATAAATATATAGCTCCTAATTAATTTGTTCTATTTTTATTTTCGCAGTTTTTTTCAGTTTCACTTTGGCTAATATCTAATGACCTTCTTTCACTTTCCTGCACTTTCCTATCTGTATCAGTCTATTTATGGACCTGTTGAGGTGATTTTTCATCTCTGCTACGGTGCTTTTCACTTCTACCTTCCTATTTAATTACTTCTTAGAGAATTTTATCTCTATTGAAATTTCCCACCTGATCACTCATGTTTTCCCATATTCTATTACAATCTTTAACACGTGACTCATATGCGTTTTATCTCTCAGTTGCAAAATTAGAGTCACGTCTGAGTTCATTCTGATGGTTGCTTTGTTCGCAAGGCAGCTTTTTTTATCTTGGCTTTTTGTATGTGTCACAATTGTTTGTTGAAAAGAGACATCTTGTATTGGACGATGGATTCTAAGGTAAATAGCTGTTATGCATACAAGTAAGCGTGTCTTCTTTTGCTGGGTTTTTGTTCCTCTTTTTCTGAGTCTTTCAGTGTGCACATGTAAGTTCATGCAACCTGGAGTTAGAGTTTATTTCATATCTGTTATTACTATGGTTACCCTCAGTGTTCCACAGACTTCAAATTCTGATGAAAACCTGTGTTGTGTGTGGGGCTGGTTTGCAACTGGAGTTTACTTAGTGTCTACTTCATCCTTAGTTTTACGTATTTCACTTGCACTGTGCCTTAAGATAGTCTCCATACTCTTGCAACTATTCCAGCGTATCCCTTTGTTTCTTTTTAAATGCATGCTGATAAGCCCAGTTTAATTCTAAAATCTTAGGTGCAGTCAGTCTCAGCTGTATTCTTCTCAAACACTCCTCTCTATCCCTCAGCTATGTTCCTAGATCCAGCAAATATATATTGAAGATCTTTCCCAAGACAGCTTTGTTTTCTCTTCCCTTCCCTGGCTGCAATGTGTTTTTACCATTGCAAACAAGCAACGTGTTGTTTCCTCTTTGCCTCATAGATGAAGGCTTTCACTTTCCTGGTGGAGACAGGAGAGAAGGTCTGGGCTGGATATGTGCTTCCCACCCCAGTACTTGCTGGTTTACTTCCCTCAACTGCACCAGGAAGTTTGCTTTCTTGGGATTCTCACCAATCTGTTTTGAGAACCTCATGGGATTTGTGGAGAAAAATCTTACAAAAGTAAACTAACCCCTGTATCTTCATCTCAGTGGCTCCACAGTCCCTTCCCAGCCTGATTCCTCCTGCAAACACCCACCTGTGTCTACCTTAGTGAAGCAAGCACTCGCGACACTCCCTGCAGGAACATCCATTGGTTCACTTCCCAAAAGGCTGCAATGGCCAGGACCTGGACCAGGCCAAAGTCAGGAACCAGGAGCTTCCTCCAGGTCTCCCACAGGGGTACAGGGGCCCAAGCATTTGGGTCATCCTCTGCTGCTTTCCCAGGTGCATTACCAGGGAGCTGGATCAGAAGTGAACCCGTGGCTGTATGGAATGCCAGCATCACAGAAGGCTTTACCCACTACACCAGAAAGCCCGTTCCTGCATAACTTTTAATGGTCCCTCGTACATCATATCAGCAACATTGAATTTAAGAGCGGACAGATTCAAACCACACAAATGCTTGACGCCTTTCCTGTGAGGTGGCAAGGTTCTGGTCTGCTCCACTATGTTGGAGTCCCACGGAGCACAAACACAGTCTTAACTATCAAAATACCCCTGAGTTACAAGACTTGCGTTCCCTTCTTAGAAGGCTTTTATTGACTCTACCATTGCCTGCCACTTGCCTTTTGAATCTTCTCTCAAAGCAATTTCATAAAGGATCTTTTGCCAATACAAAGGTATTTTCCCTGTGAGGAATGTGAGAAATAATTTTCTCCCTATTATTACAGTTGTATGCTACAAAATAACAGTTTTAAAATAAAGAAAATTGGTCACTTTTATGCCATCTTAAAAAAATTACAAGAGATTTGACTTGCACAAATGAACTGGAAGAAATACCTGTTTTCCAGTGGTCTGTAGATACTGGGCTGGTTTAATATCTAAGTCCCTTGTGGTTGTATAGGGATGTGATCTGTGTGAAGTCTGATGAGTAATACGGAGTCACCCATGATTTGAGGCATCTGCTAGGTGGCCCAGTGCAATTTAAATGTGTCCTCATCGTTGTCATCATAGGGGATGATGTGAACTTTCTCAGTAATGCACAGCGCCTCTTCGTACAACATCCCAACTCCTTTAAACAGTTTGGAGGTTCAGGCCTTATACTCTTTCCCACAAAATCCTGTGTGCTGTTTTAGAAGAAAATGAAATGTTACAAGCAAGCAAAGTAAAAATAGCTTGGTAAAAGGTAACCATTGACATTCAAGGTTTAGCAGACTTTCCTTCTTTTAAAATCTTGCAAAACATAATAACACTTCATCATTTACCCAGTGACATAGCCCAAAGCATTTGAGTTTTTAAAAGAAGGTCTTGGGATGAAAGAAAGTCACTCTGCATCATCATTTGGGACTGTGGTATTTAAAGGTCATCAGAAAAGCATCTTTCTGACACATCGCATCAATGGCAACCTCTTGGGATATGAACTGATGCAGATACATTGTTAAAAAGCATTGTGTGACAAACGGAAATAAGAATGTTTGTCCTCAAATATTTTCTGCCGCTTGTATAAATAGAAAAGACAAGGCTCATGGTATTTACTCTTCTGTCTCCTAGAACATGTTAATATTCCTATCAGAGCTCTTTCTTTATATAGGCATCTCATATGGACATATAACAACCTGCAGTGGGTTTTTAGCTGCTGATAAGTGTATTTTTGTGTTTCCTGCCAACCCCTGTAATAATATGAAATATGCTGCTTGCACTGAAGTGAGAGTAACAAAGAAAAATTTGTTAATTCAGGAAAATTAAGTCACTGCATGGGATCACATATAATTATGTCTACCCTTGGATCTCTAGGTCAAATGGCATTACTTTAGTAAAATTGTCTCAAAACAGTTTCATTTTTCTGTCATGATAAATAATAGCAGATGCAGCTAATCTTTAAATATGAATCCAAGAATTCCAAAAATATCTCAAAGGAAAGGACCAATTGCTATGGAAATCAATATAAGTTAGAAGATTGTTTCTGTATATATTTTAAATTTTCCTAATTTTACATTTCAAGTAATATAGCTTATTTCTCCAGGTAAAATTAGTTTGGAAGCAGGAAGATTGCGAGCTTTCTCATTTCACAAGGGTATTCTGAGAAAATTAAAATCATATTTCGTTTCCATGGTGCAAAATTTCCTATTGAAGCTTTCTGTATTGAAACAAATTCACTTGCAGTGTGAAGCACTTGGACTGGGTTTTACTTGTGAAAGACAGTTCCAGTTCTGAACCATTACCACAGTCCCACTATAAACCTAAATATTATATAATACCCTATTATTAAGTATCATATTTGGCACTTTCTTAAATACATCATTTTTGTTGTTGTGGTTGTGAACAAACCTATAAGTAAAGTATAGTTTGTGAAATAGGATGAAGTATTCTTGGTCCCAGAAAGTAAGTAGCAGACTCAACAAGTTCAACTGAAGATGAAAGAAATATTTTGAGGGTCTAAACTGGGTTAAGGGAACAAATGAGGAATGATCAAGAACCCTGCATGGAGCTATTGCCAATGTAGACTGGAAAGAACAGTGATGAGGGTGAAGTGTTATAGGAACCTGGAGGTAGCCTGGTGCTATGGGAGAGGGACACCTGCCTCCATGAGGAGCTGTCACCCATTATCCAACCACAGTGCAGAAGGGATGAGGAAGGGAGAGAAATACTGCAACTTCTGCATCCTTTCTGTTTTCCTTGGTAAATTCGAACCAGAAAACCACAGAACTAGGGACCTTGAGTTATGTAACCTGTACATACCTGTTGATGTGTCATTGATATCCCTGGGTTTTGACCTCCATATATCCAAAGCTGTTTGCTCTGGTTCACTCAGCCACCAATCCCAACTCATACACAAGGGCTTGTCATCATCAGTAATACCACCACATCTCACTCCGGTTTCAAGCATTCCAGTTTCTAACCACTCTCTTCTGTATTCCCAATGTAGTAATTCCTTTGACCTTTGTGAGAGATCTCTGTATCTGACACTATTAAAACTTCATTTTGGATAGACTCAAAGAACTACTTCTGACCACAGGAACATAAGAAAAAGGGAGGAACTGCATTCCCATGGTACAGTTGGAGAGAAGTTTGCAATGGAAATTCTAGAAAAAAGAAGAGATACTGTAGAGCAGTGGAGACAGGACAATGTTGCAGCAGCAAGCAGAACACTATCAGCAACTCCCACAGCAAGTGGCTGTTGGGGACACCATTGTCTTGGAGCAAGACGTCCAGGAACCAGCAGGGAGGAAATGCTATCTTAATAAAGTGAGAAGAGCTGCTGTGGCCCATGTGTGACTGGGAGACTTTATCAGAGGGATAAATCTATGGTCCCCACTGACTTTGAGTCTGGCCTGGAGGGTTGGTGGGGAGACAGGATGCACACTTAGGCCCTTGAAGTGCTCCCCTCCTCTCTATCAAGGTGCCCAGACTTGACTTGCCAAGGCAGAGCACTGACTGACCTGTATCAGTTAAGCAGCTGACTGTGGGTTATTTCTATGGATGGCTTGTGGGGCTGAGTGGATCCTCTGTACCTTGTGATTGTGGAAATTCAGTTTCTATGCCATAGGATGTGTGATAGAGCATGGCTAGGTCTTTGGGCAATCACTTTGTATGTGCCTTTGTGGGTGAGGTACTTAAGCACTGTGGGCTCAGCTTAGGCAGTTGGTTCAACTTGACAGAAAGGGGCTGATGCTATGATCACCCCAGCCCAGCTGATCATACTATACCCCTTCAGGAAATAATGCAGATCTACCCTTCCCAACTAGAGTGTCACCTTGGACTTTTTCCCTACCCTTGGGAACTGGCCAGAACTCCCAGGTCCCAACCAGCAAATACTTCCAGATACCTACCAAAGGAGCAGATACTCTGCTAAGCCAAAGAGGCATATTTCAAAGATAAACGTCATCAGAGGAGAAAACCACCAAGTTGTTCTATAAATGCCTAAGAACAGATGTATAAATACAAGAAACATGAGCAGGTAAGACAATATGACTCCACAAAAGTTACACAAGAACACTTCAGTATTAGAATGTGAAGATGGATAAGTTGATGAAATGTCTGAAAAAGAATCAAAAGTATAGTTGTAATGTTACTCAAAATCACAGAAAAGCAAATGCATAAGTTAAAGAAATCCATATACAATATGGATGAAAAATTCAACCAGGAGATAGAGATGTTGAAGAGAAATTAAATTGAAATATTAGAAATGAAGAATTCAGCTTGTTAAATAAAAAAAGATATAATGGAAGACTTGGTGAAGCAGAAGAAAGAATATCCAAGTTAGAAGACAAATCTTTGGAAATACCTCAGTCAGACAAGAAAAACGGAAAATAGTGTTCAAGATTTATGAGATACTTTCAAATGACCAACATGTGTGTCTTAGGAATATCTGAAGGAATAGAAAGAGAGACAAGATTAGAAGACCTATTCAGTGAAATAACAGCAGGAAACTTTCCTAATTTGGAGAAAGATAGGGACATCCAAGAACAGAAAGCACATAGAGCTGCTAATAGACATGATCAGAAAAGATCTTCACTATGATGCATTATAGTCAAACTTTCAAAGGTAAAACATAAAGAAAAGATTCTAAAATGTACAAAAAAGAAATACCAGAGTACTTTCAAAGTATCTCCAATTAGACTGAGAGCTGATTTCTCATCAGAAGCAGGCTAGCAGGAAATAGACATTGTTCAAGTCATAAAATATAAAAAAGTCAGCCAAGAATATTGTACCCAGTAAAACTCTCATTTATAAATGAAGGTAAAAATAAACACTTTTCCAAGCAAACAGAAATGGGAAGAACTTATCACTGCTCATTTAGCCTTACAAATGATACTTAAGGGTATGCTACACAGAGAAACACAGAATATAGTCATCACCATGAAAGAATGTAAGGCAGAAAATCTCCTGGTAAAAGTACCAAGGAACACAAAAATAAAAAAGGAATATTTATGGAAAGATGGAAGGACTGAGTCATTACTTATAAATAATAACCTTAAATGTAAAAAGCCTGAATTCTCTAATTGAAAGATACATACTGGCTAAGTGTATTGGAAGATAAGACCTATCCAGCTGCTAATTTCAAGAATTATAACTCACAACAAAGGTACACATAGATTGAAAGTGAAAGAATGAAAAAAGATATTCCATGCTAGCAGAAAGCAAAAATGAGTAGGTGTATCCATCCAAATATCAGACAAAATAGACTTCAACACAAAAACTGTTAAAAGAGACAGAGAAAGGCATTATGTAATGATGAAGGGGTGAATTCAACAGGAAGATGTGACTCTAGTAAATGTATATGTACCCAATGCAAAGTCACCTGACTATTTAAAATAAATGTTAATGAATCTAAAGGGAGACATAGGCATTGATAAATAATAATGGAGACTTCAGTACCCCACTTTCACCAGTTGACAGATCAGCTAGACAAAATAATAAACAAACAAAAGAGCTAATCTATAATGGGGAACAAATGGGCCTAACTGATACATTGGACCTAATTGAAACAGAACATTTCATCCAAGAGCTGCATAAGACACATACTTTTCACCAGTGCATGGAACTTTTTCTAGGATAGACCATATGCTGGACCATAAAACAAGTCTCAACAAATTCAAAAAAATTGAAATAAGACTATAATTTCTGACCACAATGGAGTGAAGCTATAAAAGAAACAGTGACTTGATCAGCTCTTGTGCTGACTGTTGTTGTACAATGTAATACTTTATCCATTTTAGTTTTTTTTTTTTTTATTCTAGTACTAGTGGTTGAACTCTGTAATCAGCACACAATTATTCTTCGGTGTTTAAATTTTAACTGAAAAGTGACCCCTGTTAAATATAAGAGTGGGAATAAGAGAGAGAGGAGATGTACAATTTGGGACATGCTCAATCAGACTTGCCCCAAATGATGGAGTTAGAAACGTGCCAGGGGATCCCAATACAATCCCATCAAGGTGGCATGTACCAATGCCATCTCACTAGTCAAAGTGATCAGTTTCAATTCACAATTGATCATAATGATAGGACTAAGAGTCAAAGGGATCACACAAACAAGACTAGTGTCTGCTAATACTAACTGATAGAATGAAAAAGGGAGAGAATGATCCACCATGGGAAGTGAGATTCATAGCAGACTCATAGAATGGCCGATGTCCTAAATAGCACTCTCAGAATCAGCCATTAAGGCATTCGGATCTGGCTCAAGAGCCCACGAGAATATTTTAGGCATGGAAAGCTAAAACACTCTGGAAAAAAAAAAAAAGAAGACCTAAATGAAAGATCTCTGTGAGTGAGATCCCAGTGGAAAGAACAGGGCCATCAAAGAAGGAGGTACCTTTCTCTGAAGGGAGAAGAGAACTTCCACTTTGACTATGACCCTGTTGGAATAAGATCGAAGTCTGCGAACTCAAAAGGCTTCCATAGCCTCGGCAACTCATGACTAGAGCCTAGGGAGATTACTGACGCCATAAACAAGAGTGTCGAATTGTTAAATCAACTTCAGGAGTCACTGTGTACTTACATCTCATGAGGGATCTGTCTTTATTGCGTTGTCCAATGTGAAGTAATGCTATAACTAGTACTGAAGCAGTATTTTTTACTTTGTGCTTCTGTGTGGGTGCAAACTGATGAAATCTTTACTTAGTATATACTGAATCGATCTTCTTATAAAAAGATAATTGAAAATGAAAAAAAAAAAAAAACCTTGGTGTTAAATTGGAAATTGCATAGAAAATTAATCAATTAAAAAAATATATCATGTAGGATCTCTGTGCTATACATTGTGAGTTAATACTATAAGTAGTACTCCAACAGTATTTTTCACTTTGTGTTGCTATGTGGGGGCAAACTGTTGAAATCTTTACTTAATATATACTAAACTGATCTTCTGTATATAAAGAGAATTGAAAATGAATCTTGATGTGAATGCAAGGGGAGAGGGAGTGGGAAAGGGGAAGGTTGCGGGTGGGAGGGAAGATATGGGGGGGGCATTGTAATCCATAAGCTGTACTTTGGAAATTTATATTCTTTAAATAAAAGCTTTAAAAAAATAAAAAAGAAATTAAAAAAAGAAATTCTGGAGAGTATACAAACACATGGAGACTGAACAATATACTCCTGAGTGAACAGTGGATCATAGAAGAAATCAAAAGAGAAATAAAAAAAGTTCCTAGAAATGAACAAGGATGATGACTCAACATATCAAAACTTATAGGATACAACAAAACAGTATTGAGGAAAGTTTATAGCAATTAGTGCCTACATCAAGAAATTGGAATGGCATAAAATAAATGATCTGACAATGCATCTCAAGGACCTAGAAAAATAAAAACTAACCAAACCCCAAATTATCAGGTGCAAGGGGATAATAAAAATTAGATAGGGAATAATCAAAACTGAAACAAAACAAAAAAGATACAAACGATCTATGAAATATGGAGCTGTTTTTTGAAAAACAAGCAATAGTGATACACTATTGGCTCAGTTAACCAAGAAAAAAACAGAAGAGACCCAAACTTATGAAACAGAGATGGAAAAGTACATGTTACAGTGGATACCACAAAAAATAAAAAGAATCAACAAGAATTACTACAAATAGCCTGTATGCCAAGAAATTGTACTACCTAGAAAAAATAGAGATTTCTAGACACAATCTACTAAAATTGAGTCTAGAAGACACATAAAGCCTAAGAAGACCAATAACCAAGACAGAGACTGATTCAGTATAAAAGACCTTCCCAACAAAGAAAAGGCTAGCAGTGGATGGCTTCTTGCTCAATGCTACCAAACTATTAAAAAATGGCTACTACCAATTCTTATCAAACTTTTTAAAACAACTGAAAGGGAAAGAGTCCTCCCAAACTGTGTGAGGCTACTATCACCTTAATTCCAAAGCCAGAAAAAAGCACAACAGAGAACTAGAACTTTAGACAAAATCCTGATGAACAAAGATGCAAAAAGTCTCAACAAAATGTTAGGAAATCAAATCCAACAACACATCAGGAAGATTATTGACCCAGAACAAGTGGAATTCATTTCAGATCTGCAGGGATGGTTAAACATAAGTAAATAAATGCATGCGTTTCATCACATTAAGAAACTGAAGAATAAAAGCCATATGATTATCTCAAAGATGCAGGAAAGCATTTGATAAAGTACAACATCCTTTCTTCTTCTTCTTCTTTTTTTTTTTTTTTTTGACAGGCAGAGTTAGAGAAAGAGACAGAAAGGTCTTCCTTCCGTTGGTTCAGCCTCTAAATGGATGCTATGGCCAGCGCAGATCCGAAGCCAGGTGCTTCCTCCTGATCTCCCATGCGGGTGCAGGGCCCAAGGACTTGGGCCATCCTCCATTTCCTTCCTGGGCCATAGCAGAGAGCTGGACTGGAAGAAGAGCAACTGGGACAGAATCCAGCACCCCAACCTGGACTAGAACTGGGGGTACTGGTGCCACAGGTGGAGGATTAGCCTAGTGAGCCACGGCACCGGCCTCAATATCCTTTCTTAATAACAACCTTAAGAAAATTGGGTATAGAAGGAACATCCTTCAACATAATCAAGGCAATTTGTGACACATCCATATGCAGCATAATATTGATTGAGGAAATGTTGGAAACATTACCATTAAGATGAGGAAGTAGACTAAGATGTTCACTTCCACCATTGCTATTCTATATAATTCTGAAACTTTTAGCCAGAGCCATTAGAAACACAAAAAGAGAGAAGGGGGAAGAGAGAGAGAGAGAGAGAGAGAGAGAGAGAGAGAGAGAGAGAGAGAGGAGGCAAGGAAGAAGGAAGGAAGGAATGAAGGAAGGAAGGAAGAAAGGAGGGAAAGAAATGAAGGAAGAAGAAGGAAGGAAAAAATCAAAAGCATGTGAATTTGAAAGGATGAAGTCAAATTATCCCTGATTTAAAATGGCATTATCCTACATATATGGGAACCAAAAGTGTCTATTAGGTTATAATTTGAACTCATGGAAAGTCTGATAAATTTCCAGGATATAAAATCAATACAAAATATCAATATTCTTTGTGTACACAAAAGATGCCAGAGCTGAGAAGAAACATGTATTATCAGTCTCATTCATAAGATCTCCAAAAAATTTAAATATCTCAGAATAAATTTAACCAAGAATATGAAAGATTTCTACAATGAAACACAAATAATTAAAGAAATAAATAGAAGAAGATATAAAAAATTGAAAAATCTTCCATTATCATGGAGTGGAAGAATTCATATCATTGAAATGTCCATACTGCCAAAAGCAATTTACAGATTCAATACAATCCCAATCAAAATAACAGGAGCATCTTCTCAGATCTGGAAAACAATTATACTAAAATTTGTGTGGAAACACAAGAGACCCTGAATATCTAAGGAAATCTTAAACAACAAAAACAAAGTCATAGTTGCCCAAATGCCAGATTTCAAGACACACTGCAGGGTAGTTATAATCAAAACATCCTGGTACTGGCACAAAAATAGACATGAACCCCAATGGAACAGAACAGAGACCCCAAAATTAATCCACATAGCTATTAAGTCATCTAATTTTTGGCAAATGAGCTAAAATCAATCCCTGGGGAAAGGACAGTCTCTTCAATAAATGGTGCTTGGAAAATTGGATCTATGCATGCAGAACTATGAAACAAGACTCCTACATTTCACTTTACATAAAAACCCATTCACAGTGGATCAAGGCTTTAAGCCTATGATTTAGTACCATTAAGTTAGTAGAAGAAAACTTCAGGAAAACCCTACAAGATATTGCCATTGGAAAACACTTCATGGAAAAGACCCCAGAAGGACAGACAATTAAGGTAAAAATCATAAATGGGATTACATAAAGCTAAGACGATTCTGCACAGCAATAAAACAATCCACAAGGTAGAGGCAACTGACAGAATGGGAGAAAATATTTGCAAAACTATGCAATGAATACAGGATTAATATTCAGAGTCTATGAAGAGCTCAAAAAACTCAACAACAACAAAACAACCTAGTTAAGAAATGGGCAAAGGACATGAACAGGCATTTTTCAAAGGACGAAATATAAATGGCTACCAGACACATGAAAAAATTCTCAGGATCACTAGCCATCAGGGAAATGCAAATCAAAACCACAATGAGGTTTTACCTCACTACAATTACAAAAGATATCATCCAAAATTCACAAAGTAATAAAGTCTGGCAAAGATGTGGGGGAAAAGGTACCCTAATACACTATTGGTTGGAATGTAAACTAGTACAACCATTATGGCTGAAAGTATGGGGATTGATCAGAAAAATAGTTCTACCATATGACCCAGTTATACCACTCCTGGAAATTTACCCCAAGGAAATGAAGTCAGCATATGAAAGAGTATTTGTACCCCTATGTTTATTGCAGCTTAATTCACAATGGCAAAGATCTGAAATCAACTCAGATGTCCATCAACAGGGTCCCACTTTCCTGAAATCAAATCTTTTCCTGTTAGTGAAGACAAAGGAGACAGGAATGACGTATGTGGACTAACATGTAACTAGGGGAAACACCTTCTGGTATAAATATGAGTATCTGAGTATCTCGTACTTCTTATTTGTCATTCAGACATGTACACCACTGTAGGTCATATTTAGACCTACAGTGGCTACACTTTGGTGGGGTGTTATGACTCTTCAGCTTCCTGCTAACATGCCTGGGAAGGCAGCTGCAGATGGCTGAAGTGGTTGGGTCTCTATCACCACCCAGGTGGTCGACCCCAATGGGGTTCCTGGATGATTTCACCCTGTCTCAGTTCTGACTGTTGTAGGGATTTGGGAAGTGAGCCAGAAAATGAAAGATCTCCCTTTAGGAAACGATCAGAAGTGGAGTAGCAGGGACTTAAACAAATGTACCAATATGGGATAATGGTATCCCAAGCAGCTGCTTAGCCCATTGCAACATGATGCCAGCCCTGCCTAGGTTTTTTTTAATCCTCCCTTCAACATGTGTGAAATTCATTTACTGATAATTTTTAAAAATAAAATTTGTCTAGTTCATTTAAGTATAATGAGTGTATATATGGATTTACTTTAAATACTTTGTGGAAAATGCAAATAAAGATAAGTTTATTTTGGTGCAAAGGATTTTGAAATCCGTACAGAGAATTCTTTATAATATGTATTCTCCATGAACTTTCTGAAAGCCCCTTGTATGAATTGATTTCAATATTTTATACCAAAATCAACTTATCTTTTAATTCTACTTTCCATTAATATTTAAAAAATATCCTCCTATATAAAAAAACCTTCCAAACTGAATATCTATAATTGGATTTGCTAATTGTTAGCGTTTGTTGTGGAGCAGCGAACACCTATCATTATGGTGTTATATATAGATTTTTTGTCTATCTGGTAGAATACTAAGATTAAACATGTTAAAAATGATGATATCTGGGAAAGATGGCAGAAACTCCTTGGATTTCAATAGTGAGCGCTTCTTACCCATCCTTGGTGGCACACGGATTGTCACTGGCAGTTTTTTCTAGATGTTTCCCAAACCATAATCTGTTATCAAACCCAAGATAAGGTAAAGATAAATCTAAAGCAAATGCCGAACTCCTAAAGACACCTGGAGTAAGAAGACCAGAGCAGGGACAGCATGATGTCAAAGGTGTCACTTGTTTTGAATGTTCAGAAGAAGTGACTATCAAATAAATGTTACCTCCCCTCCTGGCAATGATTTGTAACCCATAATTACATTGATGCATGTGCTGTGTCAGTGGCAGCAGTGAAATTCATAGTATTTTTATGTGAAATGCACTGTTTTATTGCATTAATTCACATTTAATGTGTACACAGTAATAACCATAAAGTATGATAACCAAAGTTATACATTTTCTTCAGAACATTCATTTAGAGAGCTTTCAAGAGTCTGAGGAAATTAAAATATCAGTCAGTTTACCTGCAGGATATAGAGCCAAAGCAGAAGGCAGTATAACATCTTTTACAAGCCACCCGTTTCTCCCCATGTAATGCCCTTACTTCTGGCTGATAAAATATAATAGTCATAACCCTGTACATATTTTTTAACTATGGTACACAAAACAAAGGTTTCTGAAGTGAAGGAAAATATACCTCCATCCATAAAACCACAGGGCTTCCATGGTCGTGATCAGGAGAGCTGAAGGCAAGAGAAAGTGGTGACGGTGGGAGTCCCCAAACCCCTCTGCAGAGAACGGGCCCTAGAAAGATGGTGCCCATAAAGGCAGGGAGTCTTATGGAAGGAGTAGTGGAAAGCACAACCAGAATGAAAAGTCTCCGTCATATCGCGGGCTGAAAAAATCAAACAACAGAACAGGACATAATGTCCTCAAATTCTAGGAAATAATGAAACCAAGCAAAGGCCAATTTACAACACAAAATGGTTCCATAAATACAGGCCACTGCCTGTTTTTTAAAAAAATCTCTTCGAGGTTTGCATATCCTTGCTGCCCATTACTCTGCTCGAGTGTTCATAGGAACGTTCACTGTCCCAGACTGAGGCTTCCTTCCAGACGCAGTTCGTATTCCAGGTCCCTCAAGGCGGATCCTCTGTCAACTGCAGCACCATTGCTCGTCCCTAGTTGAGCTCCTTTTGCCTTCGTGTCATTTACACAGCTTCTGCATTTGTTCATTCTTTGATTCAGTAGGGATTTATGCTTCTGTAAGTAGAGGAAGATGACTTCAATTGATCTATGCATCAGGCTGTAATAAAAACATGTATAGTAATAATGTATGATGATTGAAGATTTTTTGTCACTGTTTAAAATAATTTTTAAACACAAACCAGACATAATTTTTAAAAATTGAATCAAAAAGAGAAGGAGTGTAACAGAGAGTAAAGCTTCTTTCCTTGCTGAACTTTGATCTCTTTCTTTACAATCACTCTATGTTATTTTCTGGAATATTCATGTAGAAAAATAGAATATGCATGTTGGTTTATAGCTTCAGTTACTAATTTTTTTTAAAGATTTATTTATTTATTTGAAATCGGAGTTACAGAGAGAAAGGGAGAGACAGAAATATTCTGTCTGCTGGTTCATTCCCAAATGACTGTGGCTGAGCCAAGCCTAATCCAGGAGCCAGGAGCATCATCTGGGTCTTCTACATGGATGGCAGGGACCCAAGCCCTTGAGCCATTTTCTGCTGTTTTTCCCATTAGCAAGGAGCTGAATGGAAGTAGAGCAACTAGGACATGAACCAACACCCATATAGGATGCCACTGTCACAGGTGGTGGTTTTAACCACTGTGGCTTAATGTTGTATCCTGGTATATATTTTTTCTTTTTTTAAAATATATTTGACAGAGTTAGACAGTGAGAGAGAGAGAGAGAGACAGAGAGAAAGTTCTTCCTTCCATTGATTCACCCCCCAAATGGCCGCTGCAGCCTGTGTGCTGTGCCAATCCGAAGCCAAGAGCCAGGTGCTTCCTCCTGGTCTACCATGTGGGTTCAGGGCCCAAGCACTTGGGCCATCCTCCACTGCCTTCCTGGGCCACAGCAGAGAGCTGGACCGGAAGAGGAGCAACCGGGACAGAACCGGCGCCCCAACCAGGATTAGAACCTGGGGTGCCGGCACCACAGGTGGAGGATTAGCCTAGTGAGCTGCGGTGCCGACAATCATTAAATTTTTTAATTGAATTTGAAAAGCAGAAAGACAGAGATATCCCATCCACTGATCCATGCTCCAAATGCACACAGCTCCCTGGAGGGAGATAGACCTGGGTGATACCAGGAACTAGGGACTCCTTCAGGGTCTCCCATGTGGGTGGCAGGGTCCCATCTACTTGAGCTATGGCCTGCTGCCTCCCAGGATGTGAATTCCAGGAAACTGGAATGAGGAGCAGAGTTGACACCTTGAACCCTGACCTTGCAATATGGAACATGGGCATCCTAGAAACTATTCTAGTCACTACGCCAAATGCCTGCTCAACTAATGTTTTTAATGTCTAAAGAGAGCTTAATGCATGTTTTGCAAGAACCATAATTTATTTATGCCATCCCTTAACAATAACCATTTAAAGTGCTAGTGGCCATTGTTATTGAGGGTATCTTCATCTTTGGTTATCTCCATAGGAAAAATTCTGAATAATAGAACTGTGCATCAGAGACACATACCTTTAAAACTTTGGTGCTAGGGGCCAGCTTTGTGACATAGCAGGTCAAACTGTTGCCTGTTCCACTGGCTTCCCGTATGGGCACCTGTTCAAGTCCTAGCTGCTCCACTTCCAATTCAACTCCCTATTGATGGCCTGGGAAAAGCAGAAGATGGCCCAAGTGCTTGGGCCCCTGCTACCCACATGGGAAACCCAGAAGAAGCTTCTGGATCCTGGATTTAGATTGGCTCAGCTCTGGCTGTTGCAGCCATGTGAGTAGTTAACCAGTAGATAGAGAGCTCTCTGTGTCTCTCCCTCTCTCTCTGTAACTCTTTCAAAAAAAGAAAGAAATCTTTAAAAAACCAAAACTTGGATGATTTGGCAGCCATATTATTTGTGCTGATTTTTTTCTCCCAACAGTGCTTGAGCATGTCTCCTTTTTCACATCTTCACAGATTCTTGGGTATCATTAAATTGTTATTTTCCCAATCTAATCAGTGAAAGTTTATTGTTTTCATTTGCAATTTTAATTTTTTTGTGTGTGACTGTCTTTTCATGTTGTGTTGGCCATATATATTGCTTTTCCTGATATTTGAATGCCTATAACCTTTTCAGAGGTTTCCAAAGGGTTATTTGTCTTTCTCTTTTTGATTTATAACAGAACCATAAGCTGCCTAAGAAAGATTATGTCAGATATTTCTTGATTTAACTCCCAGCACAGTAGCTAAATACATTTGAACAGTTTTTACATAGTTGAAAATACTTTCAGTTTTGCACTTCTTACCACAACTGTATAAACTGTTATCCTGTATATTTTTAAGGAAGAGGAAATAGGGAGTTCAATGACTTGTGAAGGTTAAATAACTATTAAGTGGAAGAGCTGGGTAAAAACCCAGGATCTTCAGGGTGAGGTCACAAACTGTAATGGAGTGTTTTTCTTTCTATATGCACCTAATAGATTGCTAGACCGAAAGTGCCCAGTAAAATCATCATCATTCATCATTCATTATTCCCCATCAATTACCATCAAATAGAACAAAGTAATGGAGCTAACATCTAAGTGAAGTAGTTTACAAAAATCATTCTTTACAGATACCTACAGAAGATATTTAAAAATGAAACCCTTCCTGAGAAAATGACCAACTCAAGATCTAGGTGAATATTGAACAGTAGCCACTGATGGATTCCAGTTGTGAAAATGGAAGCTGTTTAATTCTACTTATTTCATTCATAATCCATTTGAGAGCATACTTTAAGTTCACTTTGTGCTTGGAATTTGATGACGAACAGTTAAATTCCTGCCCTGGAGGAACTTCAAGTTTTCTAGAGAAAAATTTATCGCAAAAACATAATGGAATTACAATCCAGAGCTACTTTCCTGTAGTTCTCTACAGAGTTCCATTAAGCACCTAGAAAGGTGTCAGCAATTACATTTATAATTTCTGGGAGCAGGTTCACCCAGGAGGTGATATGTAGCTACTGGCAGAGGTGTAATTTTCCTGAATAGAAGATATTAGCTGTTTTGCTAAAAGATGAGGTTTGTTTTGATAAGTAATCACCCATATCAGGCAAAATGTCCTAAGACACATGAAACTAAATATAGTATGGCACTAGTGGTCAAAGACCACTTGGCATTATTAGTTCCCAGCATTTAGAACTCAGAAGGTGACAAAATATTCTATTCATCATTGTATTTTCCAGGGTCTACAGCTTAGAAGGAACTCTAAAGAATATTTATTGAACTAAATTAAATTGTATTGAATATGATCTAGGATTCATATACCCTGATCTTGAGGCTAAGTAGAACTTACAGTGATAAGATATTCTATGTCATAATTATACCTACTGATAAAACAGAACAAATCTGGCCAGCGCCACGGCTCAATAGGCTAATCCTCCGTCTTGTGGCACCTGCACACCGGGTTCTAGTCCCGGTGGGGGTGCCAGATTCTGTCCCGGTTGCCCCTCTTCCAGGCCATCTCTCTGCTATGACCAGGGAGTGCAGTGGAGGATGGCCCAAGTCCGTGGGCCCTGCACCCCATGGGAGACCAGGAGAAGCACCTGGCTCCTGGCTTCAGATCAGCACGGTGGGCCAGCTGCAGTGCACGGGTCGCGGCGGCCATTGGAGGGTGAACCAACGGCAAAAAGGAAGACCTTTCTCTCTCTCTCTCACTGTCCACTCTGCCTGTCAAAAATAATAATAATAATAATAAAACGAACAAATCTATAAAGAAAAAGTACCAAGAGCAAAGATGACATCCCAAACCTCCCAGTGGCACAGCTCTAAGTGGCTCTGACTGGGCAAAGGGAGAAATCAGTTGTGGTAGAAGGTAGTTGTTTCCCAATGATTTTCAATGCCCTACCCTTACACCCATTGTTAACGATGTAGACTTCCAGAGAGAAATGGCTCCTCAGCCAGGACTACATCTCCCAGCATCCTTTGCATCTGGGAAGGCCCATGTGGCTAGTTCTCACCTATGGGATGTGAATGGCGCCTGTTGCCCACAACTGTCCAATTCTCCATCACCAGCACCTGCTTCTTTTTCTGAGTCCTCTCTTTGACCTCTGGGACCTTCTTTGCTCACTCACTCAAGCAGGTTAACAGTGCTTTGGGCTTAACACCTACTAGACATCATTCTAAGCAAATAAATAGACAAGATGGGCATAAGTCCATCTTCCTCATTTTTTTTTTTTTTGACAGAGTTTGACAGTGAGAGAGAGAGAGAGACAGAGAGAAATGTCTTCCTTCCATTGGTTCAGCCCCCAAATGGCTGCAATGGCTGGCACTGCACCAATCCAAAGCCAGGAGCCAGGTGCTTCCTCCTGGTCTCCCATGTGGGAGGAGGGCCCAAGCACTTGGGCCATCCTCCACTGCCTTCCTGGGCCACAGCAGAGAGCTGGACTGGAAGAGGAGCAACCGGAACTAAAACCTGGTGCCCATATGGGATGCCGGTGTGTAGGAGGAGGATTAACCTAGTGAGCCACAGTGCTGGCCCCATCTTCCTCATTCTTCAAGAGGATGTGACCACCTGCACTGTTCCTGGTATTTTGCCAGCAGGACCAGCTCTGCCAGTCCACAGGGTTACCTTTCTGGAGAGCATGCCTCTGAGCAGCTGTCTTCTTCCTTGTCTCACTCCCCCCATTTCTTATTGGCCCTCAGATCCCTCTCTTCATCTGCTTCTGGACTATCCAGGCTAAGGCAATGTATTTCACTTGTTAAATGTTTCTTTCTATAGTTTTCTCTTGATTTGTTGGAGTATACCCTCTAGTTGCTTTCTGGAAATGATTGATTAAAGGGAATTTTTTGTTGTTTTTATTTTGTGCATCTAAAAATATCTGTCACACTGGGCTTATAGTTTGTACCTATATTGGATTTATAGTTTAGCTATAGGCATACAATGATAAATGTAGTAATAGTTATGCTTAAGAATTATCATGTACAGTTATGCTAATTTTCAAAATAACTTCTTTTTAACCTTCAAATGACTGATCGTGTGCTTTCCCACTTCCAGAGTTGCTCCTGAGAAGTTCAATGTCACTGCAAACTCTGATTATCTTATGCATGATATTTTCTCTTTCTTTGAAAGATTTCCTAATCTTTTCTTTAACTGTATTTCCTGAACTTCAATAATTAAGAACCTTGGTGTTGTTTATATCATCATTTCTTCACTAATCTGGATATATTAAGGAATTCTCACACCCTGGATGCCAGGCCTCTCAAATCTGCAAATTTGTCTCCTATAGTTTTTTTTTTTTTTTTTTTTTACGTCCCTTCGGTATCTCAGCTGGTAAAGCAGAGGACTGTAGCTGATTCCCCAGCAGGAGACATCCTATAGTTTTTATAACCTCACTGCTTTGTTTCTTGTTATGTCTCTTTGAAATGCCCAATATTTGGATGCCCAGGCACCTCATTACATCGCTCATTTCCTCTATTAAAAACCATTTATGTCTTTGTTTTGTTATGTTTATGTTGCAACTCTCTTTATCTATCTATAATTTTATTTTTTTATTTTTATTTATTTTTCTTTTTGACAGGCAGAGTGGATAGTGAGAAAGAGAGACAGAGAGAAAGGTCTTCCTTTTTGCCGTTGGTTCACCCTCCAATGGCCGCTGCGGCTGGCGCGCTGCGGCCGGCGCACCGCACTCATCCGATGGCAGGAGCCAGGTGCTTCTCCTGGTCTTTCATGTGGGTGCAGGGCCCAAGCACTTGGGCCATCCTCCACTGCACTCCTGGGCCACAGCAGAGAGCTGGACTGGAAGAGGGGCAACCGGGACAGAATCCAGCGCCCCGACTGGGACTAGAACCCAGTGTGCTGGTGCCACAGGCGGAAGATTAGCCTTATTGAGCCGCAGCGCTGGCTCATCTTTCTACAATTTTAAATAAAATCTGATATACTATAACCAGAAGTCTTGGAATTATAGCATCAAAATATATGAAATATATGGGCTTTTATGAAATATATGGGCTAACCTCACATGGGATTAGATTTGGTGCCAATGGCTACTTGTCTTGTCTACCTCTCTCTAGAGGCCCCTGATTCCCACTGTTGATAACATTCATGGTGTCCACCAGTGTGGAGTCGGGAAACTGAAATCACTCTAGTTATTTCCAACAGGAGGAATTTAACAAAGTATTGTTGACGAAATGTTTGGAAGGACTGGAAAAGCAAGAATTATGAGCTGTTATTCTGAGATAGTAGCTAAGGAGAGGCTGCACCTCCAGAGCTGGATGGACCAAAGGGACAGTGCTGTGCCCTGGATCCCAGTGTTGGCAGCTGAGAGTGCTGGAGTGCCATGAGCAGCAAAGCTGCTGTGTGACCACCACCTCCACCACGTGCCATGTCTGCAGGAAGCTGGGAGCCTGCATTCCCGCTGATTGTGCAGGTGCCCCGGAGCCCGGCTTTGCTGATGCGCCTGGAATGGCAGCCCCACCTATTTCTTTCTGTGCTGCAGCTGCCATAACCAAGCCACTCGTGCGGCACCTGGCAGTCACCCACAGTGTCTGCTGCTGCAGCTGCTGCACTCAGAGTCCAGGTTTCTGAGTCTTTGGGGACTCTGCTGCTGCCACGTCCAGGGGCAAGGGGGAAAAGAACAGAGAAGAATGCTTTTTCCTGCCTTTTACTCCTCTACCAATATCTTCGAATGGTTACCAGGGCTTTCATGCACTGGAATGCAGCTGAGCGTTCAAAGGCAAAACTCCTACATTTCATGAGCACTAAGTAGATGCTAGTTTAATACCCACATTATCTCGCGTAATCTTCCTAACAACCATTGATAACAGGTACAGTTATCATTCACATGTAATAGGTGTGGAAACCAAGGAGTTGAGCAGCTTGCCTACGATTACATAGCAAGGAAGATGGAACTCAGTTTGTGTCATTCGGATTAAGTCATAAGTGCATGGCTGGCACCATGGCGCACTAGGCTAATCCTCCGCCTGCAGCGCCAGCAACCTGGGTTCTAGTCCTGGTTGGGGCACCAGTTCTGTCCTGGTTGCTCCTCTTCCAGTCCAGCTCTCTGTTGTGGCCCGGAAGTGCAGTCTAGGATGGCCCAGGTGCTTGGGCCCTGCTCCCGCATGGGAGACCAGGAGGAAGCACCTGGCTCCTGGCTTCGGATCGGTGCAGCTCCAGACATGGTGGCCATTTGGGGAGTGAACCAACGGAAGGAAGACCTTTCTCTCTGTCTCTCTCTCTCACTGTCTAACTCTGCCTGTCAAAAAAAAAAAAAAAAAAAAAAGAAAAAAAAGAAAAATTACAGGGGCTGGCACAGCGGGTTAAAGCCCAGGTCTGGGGCCAGCGCCGTGGCTCAACAGGCTAATCCTCCGCCTTGCGGCGCCGGCACACCGGGTTCTAGTCCCGGTCGGGGCGCCGGATTCTGTCCCAGTTGCCCCTCTTCCAGGCCAGCTCTCTGCTGTGGCCCGGGAGTGCAGTGGAGGATGGCCCACGTGCTTGGGCCCTGCACCCCATGGGAGACCAGGAAAAGCACCTGGCACCTGGCTTCTGCCATCGGATGAGCACGGTGCGCCGGCCGCAGTGTGCTGGCCACGGCGGCCATTGGAGGGTGAACCAACAGCAAAGGAAGACCTTTCTCTCTGTCTCTCTCTCACTGTCCACTCTGCCTGTCAAAAATAAAAATAAAAAAAAAAATTAAAAAAAAAAAAAAAGCCCTGGTCTGCAGTGCTGGCGCATTCAAAAAAAAAAAAAAAGTCCTAAGTGTTTAACCATTCGACTTCCTACAGTTCTTGCCCAGCATGCCTCCCCACTGTCCTTGGCAGTGCAATCCTCCTCTGAGTCCATGAGCACCTCTATTTTTCTCCCTTGTGCTCAAGGGAAGTCCCTTCTGGTTGTGGTGACCAGACTTTTCACTGAGGTTTCCTACAAGAGAGTGATCCTCCTAAGTGACCCAGCAATCTTCCTGACCATTGCCACTCAAAGTGTGGTCCTTGTGCCAGCACCATTAGTGTCCCCCAGGGTTGGAGAAAATACTAGCCCCTGACGTGCTGAGTGGAAACCTACATTTTCACAAGAGCCTCTGCTGATTCTGGTTTCCTTCAAGTTTGAGAATGGCTGTTCCATTCCACACTCCGGCCCTTCCCAGAGTGAACTTATCTTTTGGGGAGGTGCAAGAAAAGATGATGGAGTGGGAGTCACAGTTTTACACTATACGTGGACTCATCACTCCCTTGAAATTTATTTTTTTAGATCAGTCTACCATGACAGATTTGTTTCTTTATGTTGTTGATTTGCTTTAAGGGACCATATTATCTCTGTCCTAATAGGTTTATTTATTTATTTATTTTTTTGACAGGCAAAGTGGACAGTGAGAAAGGGAGGCAGAGAGATAGGTCTTCCTTTGCTGTTGGTTTACCCTCCAATGGCCACTGCAGCCAGAGAACTGTGGCCAGCGCACCATGCTGATCTGAAGGCAGGAGCCAGGTGCTAATCCTGGTCTTTCATGTGGGTGCAGGGCCCAAGCACTTGGGCCATCCTCCACTGCACTCCCGGGCCACAGCAGAGAGCTGGCCTGGAAGAGGGGCAACTGGGACAGAATCCGGCGCCCCAACTGGGACTAGAACCCGGTGTGCCGGTGCCGCTAGATGGAGAATTAGCCTGTTGAGCTGCAGCGCCCACCCCAATAGGTTTTTAGAATCCCATTCTATCACAAGGGTCTGACCCCAAGTGTGAACTAGTCTGTGGGTTCAATAACAAGTCCTCTTTCCACAGTAGGCCTACCTGGGTGTCTGGGAGGATCATTCAATACTCCTGGGCATTCCATTATCACAACAAAAGAGAACCCCACCCGCTAGCACTCTAAGGCCACAGGAAGCTTAGTTTGTCCTCCTCAGAACATACAGCTATTCCCTTTACCTACTCTAATTGCATTATTCATTCCCATAGACAGCAAACAGATGGTTGTGTGCCAGAAATAGAGAGAAATGAGAGGGCATGTCCCCATTTGCTCTTATTTTCTATTTCTTGTTCTTTTGCCTGATAAACGTTTAATGCCAGGCCCCCAAGCCCTGCCTGCACCTCCACCTTGAGTGATGGAAATAATACATTTGACTTGTGTAATCACCTTCAGTTTGTTTCTGGGAGCTGTTGCCAAAACCAGAGATCTAAAGAGCATGATATGAATAGGCTTTTCAAGGAAACCATAGTCATATTTTCAAGCAATACATCGTTTATTCTGCTTCTTGAACAGCTTCTTAATTCTCATTGGAGTTTATTAGTCACCCTTGTTCCCAGCTGAGTAAATTTCTTTGTAGTTGCTTCCAAGATTATATTGACAGATATTGCTCCTTAAAATTCTGAAGCAACGTTTGTGCATGGTATGTGCTGAGAAATGGAAAAAGTGAGTGTGTCATACTGTATAGATCTGATTTATCTTTTTTATTTATTTTATTATGATTGGGAGCCAAATGAACAGGCTGACCTTATGCAAGTAAACACAATAGAACTTAACTGGGTAAGTTGTAGAATGACTATCTTTTAGGAGATAAAGTTTAGGGGTGTGTTGTAACTGATATCCATTAAAATGATATGGAAGGAAAATATAAGTTGCTTTTAAAATGCATTTCTGGTTGAATAAACTGGTTCTCTTTCAGTCTGGATGCTTTTGAGGAGTGAGAAGCAGGTAAGACATAAAGCATGAGAAAGGCTGGATTCTTGAGTTATTTGATTTCATTTACAGAATGAAGTTTTCATTTGCAGAGTACAGATGTTAATAATCTCTGCACAGTTGCAAGGATGCTTATGGTACTTAGTAACAAACCAGTCCATTCATACATATTTTGTAGATGTTTACATGTTCGAACAAGGAGGAGTTAGTAACTTGGTTCCCCATGTGGAGATCCCTGAATCTCAGAAGAACATAGATATCATTGGCCTCCGTCAGCATTTACCTTTACCTGGGGATGATGATCTGGTTCCCAGGTGAAGTAGTGCTAA
This sequence comes from Sylvilagus floridanus, assembly GCA_949820135.1. Taxonomy (NCBI): domain Eukaryota; kingdom Metazoa; phylum Chordata; class Mammalia; order Lagomorpha; family Leporidae; genus Sylvilagus; species Sylvilagus floridanus. Next base: position 167,905,667 of record OX463244.1, read on the forward strand.
TGTTTTGGACTTGTCTGACTGGCACAATCAGCCATGGCAAGTTGGCTTGAAAGAGCTCACAGTTGGTGGCCGTGAGTAGGAGGCACTTATAGCTTCATGCATTCTTTTTGTTGAAGGATCAATTAATCTTTTAGCGTCCAAAGGAAAAGAATTAAACTACTTTGACTTTTTAAAAAGCTGTCATTGGGTATTGCATGGGTAATCGGTATCTAAACACAGTGTAAGTCCCACAAGAGCAGGGATTTTCTATGTTTTATTCATTGCTCTTTTCTCAGTGCCTAGAATGGGGAGGGGCTCATGATGGCCCCTTCAAAAACACCTGTGGAAAAAATGAATAAAAATGAAGCCATGGTTATATTGCATGCTGTTTGTTAACAGACAGGACTGGGATGTACAAGATAACCTCAGTAATTTGGAGAACATGTGCCCTGGCTTTTTGTGATGTCTAGGATGATCTGTCTTGTAGATGTGATTAAGGATTACTCAGTTGGTCCTGTTAAGCACAACAAGGGCAGAAAATGATCTACTGGATTGCATTCTGCTTAATAAGTGCCAATTGTGCTTGATAAGTTCTTAGGGGTGTGAAGAAAGAGAAGACCTTCTTGCTGTCCTTAAAGGGATGATGACTGCATTATGATTCAGTATATTTACCTCGTACTCTCCACTGCATGACTGCTGCCTTGGTTCTTTCTCTTGAGATAGAACAAGGTGGGTAAGAAGCCAACCTCATTAGCTTGTGTGCAGTGAGCATCGTCAGGGAAAGGAGAATGTGGAAGGTGGACAGAACCTGGGCTCTGCCAAATAGGCTTATCCTGTAGACAAGGACAAAATAGACCCTGGAAATATGCTGCAAATCTGTATGCTGAGCAAAAGTAAAAATTGGAAAATAAGCTCAGAGCATTATCTGGGTGGTCTCAAGAATAACAGAGGTAACTACTTAGAAATTGTTCAGAATGAGTGATCGGAAATATGGGTTTTTGTTAGTTCTAGTTTCTTTAAATGTTATTTATTTATTTAATTTACTTGAGAGGCAGTGAGAAAGAAAGAGAACACCATCTGTTGATTCATTCCCCACATGTTTACAACAGCTACGGTGAACAACAGCCAGGATGAAGCCAGGTTCCCAGAACTCAGTTTGGGTCTCCCACGTGGGTGTCAGGGACCCAAGTAGGAGAACCATTCCCTGCTGCCCCCCAGGGTGCACAGTAGCAGGAAGGTGGGATGAGCACCAGAGCCAGGACTCAAAGCCAGGCACTGTGGTATGAAACTGTGTCTCAAGTGATGTCTTAACAGCTATGCCAGATTTTTTTAAATAAACAATGTCAGCTGAAAGTTAAAAACAAAGATGATAGTGTAAAGTTGCCACTCATGAGTGGACACTATTAACTTCTCATCCTCTTAGATTTGGGGTCCATTTCCATTGATGCAAATAAACCATTCTTCCGTGGGTTTCCAGTGACGTCCCATTACAGTTACTTTTTCTCTTTTGTGCTCCAGTCCTTGGTCTCAAAACATCTTTTTGGTGTTCCATCTTGATCATATCTAAAATAACTACCAACTCATCTCTGCTCAAAAATTAGTTCTTTGGCTTCTAGATAAACTAATTAATTGCGAAAGTGCATTTACTTTCTGTCTCTTCACATCCAAGTTCAGTGAAGGCATAAAAACTGAGATAAACCCATAACAGCAAAGAAAATGGGAGGAGTATCAGTGGATAAAAACATGTCTGTGATTCTGTAATTTAAAAACAGATCTAAGAGTGACGCTTGGTAAAAAGATCAGGTGAGTATTTTCTTTAAAAAAATTTAGAATGAAACCTGAAAAGGGACAATGTGAATGAAGGGAAGTACTTTAAATCAAAGCCTGTCTCATTCTGGCATTTATGGGATGGGTAGGCGAGTAAACAAGCCTCCTCTGAGCAGCGTGTCATTGATAAGCCCCGCTCAGGTCTGTGTAGCTACCAGCTAGGCTTCTGTCCTGTATGACTCATGGAACCCCAAGGACCATTAAATGCTTGAGAAAAGCTTGTATCACAGAAGAAAAAGGCAAGAATAAAATCTGAACCATGATAGAGAAAAGACTGAAATAAACAGACTGATAACCTGACCCAAGAAAATATTTTTAATTCCGTGTAGTGTTATCAAAGGTGATCTATTAATATAGCACACCCATAGACTAATTTATGTTTAAAAAATAAGACATTCTAGAAATCTTAAAAAATGGATTTAAGATTTTAGAAAATAAAATTCAGTAGGATTTTTGAATGACAAAATCATATCACTGCAAAAATCACGCACATACAATAGAATCCTTGCTTGTTAGTATATATAATAATAAACAAGGATTAAAGAATTATAAGTAGTATAAAAGTTAGCTGTTTTAAGATAATTTAGGAGAAAAACATTGTTATTTGGAATATACTAGGGCATCTTTTATTTATTTTTTGAAAGTCAGAGGGACAGAGAGAGCTACAGGCAGAGAGATCTTCTATCTACTGGTTCACGTCTCAGATATTCAAAACAGCCAGAGTTGGACCAAGCTAAAATTGGAAGCTAGAAATTTAATCTGAGTCTCCCGTGTTAGTGGCAGGGACCCAACTGTTGCTGTTGATTTCTTCTGAGAGCATTTGTTCTGAGAGGAGGAGCGTGGTGGGGGCAAGAGGCACAGAGTCACCACACAGACCCCAGGATTTGGGTGAAAGCAGTCCAGAGGGAGAAGCCCGCAGACTCGTTTATTTCAGTTGCTACAGCTGCTTATATAGCCAAGGCAGCCAATCTGGTCAAGGGGTGGTCTATGCTCTAACCAATCACAGCCTGTTGCCAGCAGTTTCCAAAGCCATCCAGTCACAGCCTGTTGCCAGTCAGGCTCTTGTTGCCAGGCAGTTTCTGAAGCCATCTAATCATGGCCTGCTGTCAGTCAGGCTCTGCTGTCATGTGGTTTCTGAAGCTTTCCAATCACGACCTGTTGCCAGGCAGTTTCTGTTGTCAGTGGCCATCTTAGCATGACCTTTTCACTTCCTCATTCCACCACACCCAACTACTTAAAAATCACCTGCTGCTTCCTAAAGTACACATTAGCAGAAAACTGGAATTGGAATTTCAGCTCAAAGCCAGGCTCAGATGTGGGACACATGTGTCCTATGCAGTACCTTAACTACTGCATGAAACACACAGACAAATCCTAGTTTCTTAAGCTGGACCCTCCCCATCCTCAGTAACTCTCTATAGAAATAACTGCAATGAACAGTTGTTGCATGTGTGCTTCTAGAAGATGATTTTTATCTATGCTACATATTTAAAATACATACCAATAGCTCCATGCCCATATATATATATAAATGAGATGATACATGAGAGTTCATGGAAATTGAAATTAAAAGATGTTTATTTTGAGTGAAAAAATTGAAACCCATGCATAGTCTATTTGTGATAAGAATCTCCATGAACTTTGTGAACACCCCATGTACACATAGATTTTAAAATATTTTTGCCCCTAAATAAATGTATCTTATAATTACATTTTCTATGAACTTTCTGAAGTACTCTCATATATTTATTACTTTATCCAAATTATTTCATGCTATATTCATTTTGTGGGTTTTTATTTTGTTTCAGTTTTGTTCTACTTAATAACACAGTTCAGTAATCTTTTCACGTTAATACATATTTAGAAACCACATTCTTATCAATGACTAAATAGCATTCCACCACTTAATATGTTGTGCTTTTTTTTTTATTTGACAGGCAGCACTAGAGGGGGGTGGAGGGGGGAGAGATCATATCTGCTGGTTCATATCCCAAAAGCCTACAACACCCAGCACTAGGCCAAGCCTGAAATTAGGAGCTAGGAACTCAATCAAGAAGTCCCATATGGATGGTAAGACCTATCACTGCTGCCTCCCTGGGTCTGCATTGGCAGGAAGCTGGAGTTCAGAGCAATAGGCAGGTAGCAAACCCAGGTATTCCAATGTAGTATCTTAGCTATTAACTGCTAAGCCAATGCTTAACCACGTCATATTTTTATAACTACTTTGAGTTCTTCATATATTCAGAATATATGATTTAAGTCAGACTTCACAAATAATATGTATATAATATGTTACATATAACATTCATAACATAAATATGTAATATATTGTGTGTATATATGGAATGATTTTTCCTATTAAATGGCTTTTTAATTCTCTTATTGATATAGTTGAAAAAAACCAATTTCATTACCTCTTTCTTCAATTTAATTTCTTTTTTCCTTCTGTTATCACCTCAATTATGCTAATTGATTTTTCAATGCAAATACTGTATTTTTCAGTTCCAATATTTATATTTGACATTGTTAGCTCTTAAGTGGCCTACATTTTTAATCACTATATTTTACTTTACCTCTTTTAATTTGTTAAAAAAAAGATTTATTTATCTATTTGAAAGACAGTTACAGAGAGAGAAAGAGAGACATGGAGAGATCTTACATCCTCTGGTTGACTCTCTAAATAGCTGCAACTGCTGAGGCTGGCATTATCCAAATTTTCCACATGACTTGCAGGGGCCCAAGCACTTGGGCCATCTTCCGCTGCTTTCCAAGGCTCATCAGCAGAGAGCTGAGTCATAAGTGGAGCAGCCAGGACTTGAACTGGCCCTCTTATGGGATGCCATCTCAGGTGCCACTTGCATCATTGTGCCACAATGCCGGTATAATCCTCTTCTGATTTTTGTTATAATAACTATAATTGTTTACAACTTATTTTCTAATATTTCTAGCATTTTGGTTAAAGTTGGAGGCTTCCTTTTTTATTGTATTTTCTCTTGAAAATGGCTTATATTTCCTTGGCTTTGTATTTTTTAAATTATTTTGAGTTAAATCCTGAACATCGTAAATCTTATGTTGTAAATACTCTAAATTTTGTTATATTCTTCCAAAGAATGTTGATGTTTTTGTTTTACAGATCAATTAACCTGGTAAGGCTTAAACTGAAAATATTATGTTGCTTATGGTGGGTAGCAGGTCAAACTTCAGTTCAGTTCTTGACACTAGCTACAAAGCTATATTGTGTCTTTGTCATATGTATGGGCCAATTTTATGTTTAGAATGTAAGAGTTCTTTGCTCTGGTCTCTGCTTTCTAGGATTTCCTACCCAGTTCCTAGTGGTTTCCAATGGTTGTTGTTCCAGGCTCTGCTTGATTCTTAGAACAGAACAATGGCAGGTTTTCTGTAAAAATTGAATTGCTCCATGTCTTATCTTAAATATTTGTAACTTTTGGGAAATCTGGAAATAAGAAATTTGTCTCATACCATTCACTTCTTCAAAGTTTCAGCTCCTCCATAAACATATTTTCAATTAATTGTCTTGAAAAGCAGAGAAAGAGAGGGTGATACAGGGAGGGAGGGATAGAAGGAGAGAGAGAGAGAGAGAGAGAGAGAGAGAGAGAGAGAGAGAGAGAGAAAGTAGGATCTTTCATGCACAGGTTTGCTCCCCAAATGTCCACAATAGCTGAGGCTGTGCCTGACTGAAGCCATGAGCCAGGCCTTCTTTCTGTGTCTCCCACATGGATGACAGGACCTCAGATACTTGGGCCATCATCCGCTATTCCTCCAGTGCATTAGCAGACAGTTCAGTTAAGAACAGAGTAGCTGAGACTTGAACCAGTCTCCCCTATGGAAGGAGGGTATCCCAAGCAGTGGTTTAACTTGCTGTGCCACATTTCCTACTCCTACAGAAACATCTTTCCTTCTTTCTGCCCCCTTTCCTTTTTCCCTTTTCCTTTCATCCCCCCCCCCCCCCCCCCCGCCCTTCCTTTCTTTCTTTGGCTCTCCAGAAACTGAAGGTGTTTAATTTGGATTTTATTTAGAGTTTGTAGTTGTCAATTGCAGCAAAATCAGTCTTTTACAAGCTCGCATATGAAACTGACTTTCTTGACTAACTTGTTTGGAGTCACCCAAAGTATAAAATAGAGATCCTGCTTGTAATGTGTGTGTGTGTGTGTGTGTGTGTGTGTGTGTGTGTGACACCCACGTTCTAGATAGAACGTATGTAGAGCAGCTTCACCAGGAAGGCAACCCCCTAGCTGTACTCCAGCAAAGAAAGGACTGCTGGGTAATCCCATTTCTCTTTCAAGTTCACAGTTTACAGCATCGTCTTCTGCTGACTCTTTGCTGGTGGCAAACAGTGGCTGCCACCCCCTTTCCAAGGCCTGGTCTCATTACTCGAGGTGACTGGGCCTATGTTGCTGAGAGATTTGAACAAAGATTAAGGACCAGTTGTTAATAACACACACGTGGTTTCAAAATTAAGTGCAAACGAATGAAGAAATGGGGAATCTCAAAATATGATTTTTTTTGTCTGTACTTCATTTAACTCAACTGACTGAATGCCACATATCCAGGATGAAGTCACAGACAATACTGCTTTATTTAAATCAGTCATTTCTAGGCATTACAATTATATTTCCTCAGATCCCTGTTTTCTCAGGAGTGTCAGGAAAGTTTGTAATAGTTGCATCATTCTTTATGTGTGTCAATAGCTTAGGAAGCACAAATGACTGATGAACCCAAGGCTTGTGTTTCTTGTATTGCAATCGTCTTGCATTAGGGGTTTTATACTGAGGGCTCGTTTGTAGGGTGTTCTGCCTTGGGGGTGAGGCTGGGTGGGAAGAGGTAGAAATTCAGTTTCCTTAGGCACATGAGGCTGTTGTATAGGGGGCTCAGCAGGTATGTTGGAAGGAACTATTGCATCCCTTCCCCTCTGGTCACGGTTCCTTCCCCTCAGCTCCTTGGTGTGGTGGTCTGCTGTGTTTCAACATGGCTCTCTCCGTCTCTCTGCAGAGACCGCTGCTGCTCCTCTAGGCACTTGGCAGGTGCATAAAGACATCATGCTAGGGTGCTTGTGGATTAACTAATGCACTTCAAATAAAATAGAAAGTGTGGATGTGACAGATCCCATAGGGCTTTTTTATCTCTAGAAATGCTGCTATTTACCTTGGCATCATTGAATTTGTCCATTGATTCGGATTAGTCTGAGTGAGGAAAACAACATTATATGGGGATAGACCCCTTTGTGTCTTTCATTCATGGGTTTAATAATGAAGCAGCCACACGTTGCATGTTGTTTGCATCTTTGGAGATTTCTTCAAAGAGGATTTGCATAATTTTACTTTAAAAAGTGTAGCATCAAACCACATGCATTTGTCTTCAGCAAGTGAGTTTTGTCTACTACAGACCATGTCTGTTTTCTTGATCCTGGCCAAAAATATAAAGCTGATCAAAGCCTAGTCCATCATCCACTGGTATGACCCCAGCATGAGATTCTGGAAAGCTACAGAGTGGGAGTGGCCAACAGCTGCTGGATGGGAGATGCTCCATGGAGACCTGCATCTATTTTCCTGAACTAAGAGGCAAAGGCCAAGATAGTGCCAAGAGAGATGCATATCAATAACAGAGAAATAGGTTTTCTCTGTTTAAAGGGGGTTCAAATGCCCAGCATGTTTTTGGAGTGAAAGAATTGATGGTTTTAGCACTTTCTTGGCAGCTGCTGAAAAGATCTCTCCTGTGTATGATGGAGCCAGGAACTCATCTGCGCCTCAAATTCCTCTGACCATCCTGAACGTTCTGCCCTTCCCTGGTCACCAGCCTTCCAGGTCCACAGCTGCCCATTTCAGTGACATAAGAATATGGACAATCTGATGTTTGCGTCTCTGCATTTTTCCTATATTAAGTTCAAAGAGCTCATGGGAAATAAAAGATAAGTGTATTTTGGTGAAAATAAAATTGAAATCTGCCTGTATGAGGAGGGTCTTCAAATAGTTCATAAGAATGTGTAGTATGAAATAAACAATTCAGGGGTTTCAAAGTTTTTTTCAACAATAATACACTTATTGTTTAATTGCATTTTGCTCAGATTTTTTGAAGTACTTCTGCATTCATCCCATGTGGTCAGAGAAACAGGCGCTGCCTAGGCATTCTCAGAAATGAGCCATTGCACTCGGTCTGCCCTAAACCGCTGCTGATAAAGAAAGTTCTCAGATGCTGCTACAGAGAGCCTTTGGTGGGCATATATTACCAAAGAATTGTAAGGAATAGGTTTTAATAAATGAGATCACGACTTACAGACAGATAAAGAAGTAAAAAAAATCTCAAACTCCTTAATCTATTAATTTCTACTACTATACTAGCCTTAACTTTTTAATCTTCTGTATTTATAAAAGTCCCACACATGCTTGCTCTCTCTCTCTTTCTCTCATATTTGTCTCTATGATAATTAAAGTCATGTTCCAACATAACTTAAAAAAAAAAAGATTTATTTATTTATTTGAAAGTCAGAGTTACACAGAGAGAGGAGAGGCAGAGAGAGAGAGAGAGGTCTTCCATCCGTTGGTTCACTCCGCAATTGGCCCAATGGCCAGAGCTGCGCCTATCTGAAGCCAGGAGCCAGGAGCTTCTTCTGGGTCTCCCACGTGGGTTCAGGGGCCCAAAGAATTGGGCCGTCTTCTTCTGCTTTCCCAGGCTATAGCAGAGAGCTGGATGGGATGTAGAGCAGCCGGGAGTTGAACAGGTGCCCATATAGGATGCCGGTGCTTCAGTCCAGGGCATTAAACTGCTGAGCTACAGCACAGGCCCCTCAACATAAGTTTTAAGGGCCCTGACCTACACTAAAGGCCCTAAAGAGTATGACAAGGAAGATAATGGCACTGTTGTTTTAAAAATACGAATATGACAGAGAGATGGACTTGATATGGTTTTCCTTGGGGAAGGAAATAACAATAAGAACATGGTGTCACTGTGTTTAAAAATGGCAGAATAGGGGCTAGTTTCACCAGCACAGAGGGTGTAATCACTGGCATCTAATATCAGAGTGCTGGTTCGCGTCTTGGCTGTTCTGCTTCCAATCCCCCTCCCTACTAAGGCTCTGGGGAAAGCATGGGATTGATGGCCTGAGTACTTGGAACACTGCCTCCTATGTAGGAGACAGAAATGGCACTCCTGGCTCCTTATGTGGCATCTGGGGAGTGGACCCATGAGTAGGAGAGCTTGCTCTCTTGCTCCCTCTCTCTCATCTCTGTTCTCAAGTCTTTCTCTACCTGTCAAATAAAAAAAAAAAAAACAGATCAACACACAAATCTTTTATTCACAAAAGTGGGCAGAATACTTATGTGTACATAAGAGGTATGATGTACTGGATTCATTTTTTCATAAGAAGCATTGAGTACATCCATGTATGGATCCTTATGTGACTTCTATAACTTTCTTCAAAACCTTATTCAACACACTACGCCTTGAATATACCCCAAGGATTTCAGAGATTCTGCAAGGTCTAGAGGAAAACATTAAAACCTGGCGCACCACATATTACCTTGTTTAGTTTCTACAATGTATTTCACTTTGGCGGCCCTACAGTCACAGTTTGTTTTGGTCCAATGGCCTGATTTTCTCATCTGTTCATATGCCAGTATCTATCCCTGAGCCCCATCAAGAACTTCTTGGTCATTATTTAGGCAATTTTAATTTGATGGGCAGCAGAATGTTGAAGCTTTGATGTCCTACACACCAAGTCTAATCCTGATTACCAGCCTTTGCTATGGGACCTTAGACAGGTACTAACTTGGCTGGGTCTCAAGTTTCCCATCTATGGATGGAAATAGTAATGATTAATTATCCCAAATAAGATCATGCCTGCTAGAGGTCTGGTGCATATGTGCTTAATAAATCCTGGTTTGGCTTCTCTGTGTGTCCCTTTGGAATTAGAATCAATCCCACCTGACTTGTGAGGGACACTCCCCTGCCTCCCCCCTCACTTCAGCAAGTGATAATTTCTCCACTGATGTTGTTTTAGGGCACTTCTTGTCAGGCACATTAATATCCCTTAAATATTTATTGTTTTAAATCTTGAAATCTTAAATGACAAAAAGCATGTAAAGTGCTTCACATAAGACTGAACACCGAGTAAGTGCTCCATAAATATCCCTGTGGCTGCTGCAGCTATTGCGAAGGCAACCGTCACTCATGTGCCGGTGATGACAGTTCTTCCACCGAGGGGCAGAAAGGAAGAACAGTAGAGTTACAAGGGAGCAGGTGTCATGTGGGGCAGCAGTTCAAGGGCTGCTCGGAACACCCACATGCATCGAAGAAGTGCCTGAATTTGAGTCCTGCCTCCACTTTTGTTTCCAGCTTCCTACTAATGTGCACCCTGGGAGGCTTAAGTGCTTGGGTCCCTGCTACCCACGTGGAAGACCCAGATTGAGTTCCTGATTTCTGGCTTTAGCTAGCTGTTTCCAGCCTTTAAGTGGTAAACCAGAAAATTGAAGATCTCTCTCTCTCTCTTTCTGTCTCTCTGCATTTCAAATAAAAATAAATAAATAAATCATTTTACAAAGAATCCTGGTGAAAGGCACATCATTGGCAATGAGGTTGCCTGGTTTAAAACCCCAGCTCTTAAAACAGCTTTTGACATGGTAGCCTACCACTCTTGACTTCGAATACCCACAATAGTTATTCATCCCAAAGAGTTATCATGAGTATTACAATGTAGAAAGAACTTAAATACTAATAGAAGTATTTAATGTGCATGGGCTGTTGCTGGTTTTTGTTTGTTTGTTTGTTTGTTGGCATTTTCAATCCTGATTCCCTCAAAGCTTTTGAGGGCAAAGATGTATATTTGTAGTGATCTCATCAGTACATGGGAGCAGAATTCAATAGTAAATGCCTTGGGTAGGACTCATACAGAGCCTGAAGCACTGTGAAGTTCCGTACTAATTTTTCCCTTCTCTTATACCTTAGAGGGTAGTCCTAGGAATTTTTGTTTTTCAAGAGAATAAGTCATGTTGATTTTTCCTCTATTTCTAAAGACTTCTGGATGGCTAAATAAAGAAAAAGGTGTGTTAATTTTGATCACAGGAAGATAACAGAAGGAAAGGGGAGGGATTTCTTCCCCAGGGGACAGTGGGAGAGAAGTTTGCAGTGGAAATTTCTACAGAAAAAGAAAGACACCATGGAGCAGCAGAGATGGTACAATCACAAAGCATTCAAGTAGGACTACTACAGCCAGTAGCTGGAGGAGATGCCATCTTCTTGGTGCAAGGGGAGAGGAGCCTATCATGTTGCCTTAGGAAGAACCTCATAGATCGTACTGACTTTGAGTCTGCTTGGAGCATTAGCATGGGGAGAGGGTGCCCACCTAGCCCAGTGAAGACAGGTCACATTATTTTTCCCCACTCCTCCCAGAAGGGCTCCGGGCCACTAGCAGGGAGAATATACCTCCTTCATAAGGCAAGTGGAGGGTTCTGATGCCCACACATCAAAGGAGAATTTTATTGGAGCGGTACTTCTGCAACCCACTGACTTTAAGTCTGGCCTGGAAGGTTGGTTGGGGGCGGGGCACTCATTCTAGGCCTGTGAAGCACTCCCCTTACCTCACCTTATCAAGGTGCCCAGTCTGAAGCTGCCAAGGCAGAGCACCAAAGAACCACTATTGGGAAGGCAGCTGGCTCGGGAACACTTCAGTTCTCTCCATGGACAGAGAAAGCTCGAGGGATTGAGAGTAGATGACTTGCTCCCTGTGACTGTGGGAGCCTGGTGTGCTATGACTGTGGGAGTTCTGTGACTATGCAATAGTGCTGTGTTCTGTAACTATGCAATAGGATGTGAGGTGTGGTTGGTTATCTGAGAAATGTGAGGTGTGGTTGGTTATCTGGGAAATCACTGTTTCTGATTTCAGAGCTCAGAGTTTCCTAAGTGCCTCAGATGGGTCATTGCAGAGGTTTCCATGCTCACGTTGAGGAGCACATAGATCCTTTGCATGGTTCGTGCACCTGTGTGGGTAGGGTGTGTAGCCACTGCAGGCTCACCCTTGACAGTTGGTTACCTTTGGCAGGGTGAGTCTCTGATCTCACCAGCTGATTCAATCACCCCTTAACCATGTAGATGATACAGGAGATCTACCACACCCAACCATGGTATCACTCTGTACTCTTGCCCTACCCTCAGTCACTGGCTGAGCTGCCTGGCCCCACCCAGCACCCACCTCTGTATCCACTGGGGGAGGACACACTCCATTCAGCCATAGAGGCATATTTCAAAGACAAAAGTCCTCGAACGAGAAAACCAGCAAGTGTTTCCTAGATGCCTAAAAGCAAATGTAGAAATACAGGAAACATCAACAAGGAAGAAAATATGACTCCCCAAAAGGAACACAGAAACACTTCAATATTAGAATGTGAAGACAAAGAGGTTGATGAAGTGCTTGAAATGAAATTCAAAAGAATGAGCGTAAGATTTCTCAAAAACACAGAGAAGAAAACATATGAGTTAAAGATATCTATACATAACATGGATGAGAAATTCTGAGGGAGATAGAGGTATTGAAAAATCAAACCAGAATATTGGAAATGAAGAATCCAATATAACAAATTAAAAATATAGTGGGAAGCCTTAACAACAGACTTGGGCAGGCAGAAGAAAGAATGTCTGTACCATTACTTAATACCTGTACCCCCATGTTCATTGCAGCTCGATTTACACTAGCTAAGATATGGAATCAATCCAGATGTACATCAGCTAATGACTGGGTAAAGAAATTGTGGTACATATATGTTATGGAATATTACTCAGTCATAAAAACAGATAAAATCCTGTATTTCACAACGAAATAGAAGCAAATGGAGACCATTATTCTTAGTGACATAACTCAGTCACAAAAACATAAATATCCTGTTTTCCCTGATCTGTACTCTAACATATAGAGTACAAAAAAATGTAATGAGGTCAACAACTGTGAAGGGGTGATGACAGTACGATGGTTATGTTGCACTCTGATGCAATCCCAGCTGATCAAATGGAGAGCTCTGGAATTGGGACCCCTGGAAGGCAGCTCCTGGGAGGCAAAGATGATGGATAAAGTAATTAGGTTTGTCCCACCCATGTGGTAGACCTGGATTGAGTTCTGTACTCCTGGCTTTGACTTGACTCAGTTGTGGCTGTTACAGGCATTTGGTGAGTGAACCAGCAGGTGGAAGCATACTCTCTCTGTCTCTCTTTTTCTCCCTCTCTGTTTCTGTCTGTTGAATTAAAATAAAATGTAGCAACTTAGTATGACTTGTAATACTGTTTACTAAGATTCTTTTCCTCTTAATTAATGATTAGGTAATGAGATGGATGAATAAGAATGTGATATAGTAATATGTTTTTTTAAAAGATTTATTTATTTATTTGAAAGTCAGAGTTACACAGAGAGGAGAGGCAGAGAGAGAGAGAGAGAGAGAGAGAGGTCTTCCATCCAATGTTTCACTCCCCAATTGGCAGCAACGACCAGAGTGGTGCCAATTCGAAGCCAGGAGCCAAGAGCTTCCTCTGGGTCTCCCACATGGGTGCAGGGGCCCAAGGACTTGGGCCACCTTGTATTGCTTTCCCAGGCCATAGTAGAGAGCTGGATGGGAAGTGGAGCAGTCGGGTCTCGAAATGGCACCCAAATCGGATGCTGGCACTGTTATCTGTGTTATCTGTGTTATCTGCTGCGCCACAGCGCCGGCCCCTACTAATATGTTAACTATAGAATCTAGAAGGTGCCCATACAGGTGATCGATATACTATTCCATCTTCTGCATAGTTGAAAATTTTCGTAAGTCTTTTGGGAGAAAATATCCTTATTTTCTTAAGATTGAGTATGTGTTTATAAAAATATTGAACTGAGCTAGATCTTAAGTGAAATATGTGGCAGAGATTTCATATAAGCCCCACATTTTCACAGAACCTTATGATGAATTAAGGGCACCTCTGGTTGCATAAAACGGTAACCTGAGATTCTATGAGTCGTTCATCTTTGGAATGGTAGATGAAGGGGCATCTTGTAGTAGTGGCAGTTATTTTATGGAAGGAGACAGCAAAAAGAGATATCTTCTGTTGAGAATGAGAATCCCAAGTCTCAATTAAAATATATAAAGAGCTTTAGGGTTCATAGGTTCTTGCTTGCTCCTTTTATCTTTTTTTAACTTTTATTTAGTAAATATAAATTTCCAAAGTACAGTTTATGGATTATAATGGCTTCCTCCCCCCATAACTTCCCTCCCACTTGCACCCCTCCCATCTCCCACTCCTTCTCCCATTCCATTCACATTAAGATTCATTTTCAATTCTCTTTATATATAGAAGATTGATTTAATATATATATTAAGTAAATATTTCACCAGTTTGCACCCACATAGAACATAAAGTGTAAAATACTATTTCAGTACTCGTTGTTGTCCAGTGTGAATTAATGCTTGCTCCTTTTAAAGGCAAAAAAACAGACCAGGGAGTTGAAGAAACTTGTCTACAATCACTAAGCTAGTTTGCATCTGAATAAGACTTTATTTCTCTTGGAAAGACTGCTTCCCACACCCCTACTTCCTCCCAACCACACACAATCAAAGATCTAATGGCCAAAAGCTTGCATAAATTCTGTATGTTTTGCAGTAACGAATTCACAGGGTGCCATGTGGAGATTCCCTGTTTGAAATATCATTCCAATGACCTGTCATAATTACTTAAGTTATTAGGATTGAAAATCCTAACAATTATCTGTTAAGTGGGTTAGGCAGTGACTAGGCAAAAGATTGAATAAATTACTTATTAAGCTATTATCATTCCTCAGCAAATTGATTACCGCATCAACTAATCAGTCTTTGAAATGAGAGGAAATTGGGCTGGCATTGTGGCACGGTGGGTTAAACCACTGCCAGTAATACCTGCATCCCTTATCAGAGTGCTGGTTTGAATCCCTGGTACTCTGTTTCCAATCCAGCTCCTGATGGCCCAAGTACTTGGGTCCCTTCCACCCATGTTGCAAACCCAGATTGAGTTCAGGCTCCTGGCTTAGTCTTGTTTGTTGCAGCCACATGGGTAGTAAGCCAGTGGATAGATCTCCCTGTCCTCATCTCCTCTCCCCCCACCCCCCACCTTCTCCCTTTCCCTCTCCTTCTCTTTCTCTCTTATCTATCTGCCATTCAAACAAATAAGTCTTCAAAAAAATAAATAAATAAATAAATGAGGGGAATGGGCCCAGGGACATGAAAGTTTTGATAAGGCAGAGGAAATGAAGTAGGGTTTATCAAAAGCTTGGCATGCTGCCTGAGAGAGATGCTAATGAAAGACTCCTGGACGTATGAGCAGGATTGGTGGGGGAATGGCAAGGATGGGAGAATGTCAACAAGACCTCTGTGGCCAAAGACAAGAACATGGAAGAGGACTTTCTTTATATGTTTATTCTCTAGAAATCTCACCATGTCCAAGGATTTGTCATTATGTTGGGAATGCACAGAAAATTGGGAGCCTCTTATGGGAATTGGTGTGGAGGATGCCTGATGTTCCCAGAGAATGACTTTTAAATTTTTTTAAAATTTATTTTAAATTTACCTGAATGGCAGAGAGTGCCAGAAGCAGTAACTTGACTGCTGCACCAAATGCCCAGCCCCTAGAAGCAGACTTTGGTGTAGAGTCAAGCTCTAGAATAAGTTTCTTTCTTCAGTTGTTAATTTTAATTAATAAGTTACAATTATAAATCGCCAAGTGGTTTATTTGGTTTTGTTTGTGTTTGGTTTTGCCATTGCCTTAGATCAAACTTGTTTTCCATTGCGAAGACCTTTATTTGCATGTGAGTTCTTCATGGAAGGGATACAATTGTGGTGGTTCTTTTTGGAGTAGAACAAGAGGAGATTGGAGGACTTAATTAAAGTGCCCTATCCCAACCATGGTCCTTCCTAAGAATGCTGAGGAGCCCAGGAACTCCAAGGAGCACTGTTGGAAGAGCAGTGTCTTAGAGAAATGGGGAACACATCATGGTCATCCGAGACCAGACGGGAAGCAACCACACTGTTGCTGCTTTACAAACCTTGAGCTCTTCCAGGCATGGAAATGTTGCTTCTTGGGACTCCTCCTTTTCTTCCACTGCAGGTGGGAATATAACTGATAAGCTTGAATAGGTTTTGTTTCCTACCAAAACAAGGCCAAACTGATATTGAAAACGTATTCCAGTAAATCCCAGTGCCTATTCTGATGTGGGAATAAACATTGCTTGCATCACAGAGGTGCAAAAACATGTTTATACCCCTCTCAGATAATTGATCTCAGAGTCTCATTTCTGCCTTCTCAGAGGTAGCTGTATTGATATGATTTTCAGTGGATGACTCATGTTAGAACTTCCACATCACGTGATGTCACGTCTATGCCCTCCTCCACCCTGTCTTTTTGCCGTTCACATCCTGTCTCATTTTGAAAATACATTAGTCGATTTTCTGCTTCATTTTGTGGGAATCTGTACCAGCTTAAATACTGCTTATAATACCCCCTTGCTGTTGTCCTCCACAACTACTTACTTGAAGGAACCAAGTCTTTTCTTGTACTTTCAGTGCTTATTGGACTGATAGATTCTTGGTGCAGTAAATCAACAGCTGATTTTGTGTGTTACTGTTGAATTATTAATGAACTGTCTGCAGCATGCCTCACATTGTCAAATTGTTCACTCCCCACCTTGAAATTGCACCAACTTCCTCAAGTGCAGCTCTTGTAGGTCCACTTGAGCTTCATCACATCATGTGGATAATTCCCCTATGAATGGAAAGAGAGGCGGTGAGGAGAGAAGGGAAGAGTGAGGTAGAGTCTGGTTCTGGGTTGCACGTATGCCATGTGTATAAACATGTTTATAAAAGACAGTGTTTATAAATATTTCTCATTACCTCAGAGGCCAAGAGTATTAGTTCAGAGAATGTTCCTGAGAAGATTTTATTTGTCAGTTAAGTAAGAGCTGTTTTCTTAGTAGTAGAATTCAATTCCAGAGTTTTAACAGAAAAATGTTTCCACTAATTGAAATACAGTTGGAAGAGGTAACGACTTAATGAGCAGTTACATCGTCTGCTCAGAGAAAGTATTGAAGAATGGAAATCCATGGTTGTGTAAGATGGAAAATCTAACTGAAATATTGGATTGAAATGCAATTCAAGAGGCCTTAAATCTCTTGAAAAATGTTGCTGATACTGTGATAGCCAAAGAATATTTAGCATGGCATGGAGTGCTCAGTGGTGTGTAAGTATTTGATCCACTTAAGTTTTGTTTTTTAAGAGTAACTTTCAGATATGCTACTGCCATATGTTGTAGACTTTTGTTATTTGGGAGACCTAATATTAAAACCACCGATTTAATGCAAGTCAAAATAATAATACACTTGATTCCTATTAGGAAATCATTCATTATTTCATCATGTGCAGCTTTAATAGAAATGTAAGCCTTGATGTCTTGTCTCTCCCTCACCAAGTGTATATCCATGAACACAACATGGCAATTTGACTTTCTCTTGACATTTAATTTTCACCAGAGTAATACAAAAGCAGAGCAAAATGTTTGGAAGTGATTCATTCCAATGGCAATACTAGCACGGCTGTTTTCATGGCTTCAGTACATATCTACAAATCCTTTGATATTCTTCCCTGCAAAAGATGGAACCTCACTTCTTTCTCTTTGAATTTGGCCCAGACCAATGACTTGCCTGTAAGGAATAGAATGTATAATTTCCATTCAGCCTCCAAAGGTAGCTTCTAGATGACTTCCATTCTCTCTCTCTGTTTCTCTCCCTTCTTTTCTCTCTCTCTCCTTCCCCTCCCTCTCTCCCTCCCTCTCATTCCTTTCTTATCTTCTCTTCAGTGGGAGTGATCCAGCTTGATGTGAGAACACTCAAGCAGACCTGGAAAAGTCCAATGTTAAGAAACCAGAGACTCTTGCTAAAAGCCAGCACCACCTTGACACCCATGTGAGTGAACCACCTTGGAAGTGGATCCTGTAGCCTGGTTAAATCCTCAAATGACTGTAGCCATGGCCAACATTTTACCAGTGACCTCATTAGAGATCCTGAACTAATAATGAGCCAAACTATTACCAAGTCATTAACCATTGAAGCTGAGATATAGCTGTTTATGACTGTTTAGGCTACTAACTGTGGGGGTGATCTGTCAAATAGCAATTGATGACCAATCTATGCTACCAAGATTTTCTGTGGCTCTTTGACTTCCTTTTGCTTCTTCTATCTCCTTGGATCTTCCTTTTGAATCTATAAGCCAACTTCCCCCAATTTCATTTTCCTTAAGTCAGTTTCAATTGCTTTTTAATGAAGAAGCAACTTTATAACAGTGGAAAGCATTATTAACTTCAACCAAAATGTGGCTTTGTTTTTGTCTATTTGCTTGTTTCTTCAGTCTGAAAGGTTTTAATTCAGTATCTTGGTCTCCTGTGGATTTTATTTTTTTAAATTAGAGTTTTGTGTACCTGCACATTTCAAATGTACACAGATTGAAGATTGCACTTCATTTACTGGCACTGTACACATCCAGTGTGATCCACCACTGATACATATGTCTCTTGATGAATATTCTTTATCACATATCATTTATAAAGATTTATGTGATCATCTGCTATAAGGAATGTGAGTCTAAGTTGTAAAATAAAACTAAATGCTTCGTAATTAAAAATATATTCTTTGTAGATTTAATTGTTGAATGGTTATGTTGATTTACCCCACATAATGAATAATGCAGATTTATTGCTTTGTATAGTTTGACTTTTAGCATGTTGCCCTTGTAAGTATTTGATGCTATTTTTCCTCTTTATCTGTTTGTACAGATTTGCAAAATATTCAGATACAGAGGAAATCTACGTATTATGAAAACACATGCCATTATTCTCAATCAAATTAATTTGTTCAATATGTTAAAACAGCAGTCTGAAAGAAGAACTTTGGCTGAGAAAGTCTAATATAATAGAATTTTTGTTTACTATGTTAATACTATCAAATATTTAATGTACTAGTAAGATAGATGTCTACTCTTAAAAATCTACATATAGTTTTTTTTTTTTAAAGGAAAGCACCCTCAGTATGAGTTAAGAGAGTCAAAACCAAATGTCTTGACTTCTCTCTTCCTTCTAATATGTGTGTATTTCCCTCTGATTTGAGTGCTCTTATCAGTGATGATGTCTTCCAGTAAGTGTCCAGGCTGGTATAATGAAAGCACAATGGAAGATAGAGACAGAAATAAATGGGCATTTTGGTATTTTTCACATTTTATAGTCTGGTAATGAAGTGATGTGTTGGTTAGTTTGATAGACCAATGTAAGGTCTTGGTAAACTGATTGAAGACTGATTTCATTTAACAAATTACAAATGAATTTAAAATTACAGCATATGGAAGAAATAAAAGTCAATGTTAAGATCTATTCTGAAATATATTCCCTAATTTTAATATACTTATTTTCAAGTACCAAAGCAAAATAAAACAAATGTCATTATTCTGATTTTTTTTTTACAGGCAGAGTGGACAGTGAGAGAGAGAGAGACAGAGAGAAAGGTCTTCCTTTTGCCATTGGTTCACCCTCCAATGGCTGCCACAGCCGGCGTGCTGTGCCGGCGCACCATGCTGATCCGAAGGCAGGAGCCAGGTGCTTCTCCTGGTCTCCCATGGGGTGCAGGGCCCAAGCACTTGGGCCATCCTCCACTGCACTCCCAGGCCACAGCAGAGAGCTGATCTGGAAGAGGGGCTACCGGGAGAGAATGCGGCGCCCTGACCAGGACTAGAACCCGGTGTGCTGGCACTGCTAGGAGGAGGATTAGCTTACTGAGCCGCAGGGCTGGCCACATTATTCTGATTCTAACATTGATTTCAAGAGAATTATTTAACAGAATGTAAGTTTAATTGAGATTTAAGTAGTCATAGATAGAGAAAAATGTTCCATATCAGTGGTTTCTTTGGAGACTATCTGAGTATTAAAGGGCATTCACCAGGGATCCCCAGGATAGAAATGCCATGTGACAGAACAACCTTGGTTACCATACCTGTCTTTCCATGTTGGCTTTCTATAAACGATTTCAATTAAAGAAACAATGCTTAGAGAGGAAAACTGAGAAGCCAAGAACACTGATGATTTTTTAGAAAATGTGTGCACATGTAGAAGCAAATCAAAATTCCAACTTGTATTTATGTTATTGTTTTTAAAAAAACCTTATTTTCATTTTATTTGAAAGGCAGAGGGACAGAGAGACAGAGGGAAAGACAGAGACAGCTCTTCATCCCATTGGTTCACTCCCCAAATGTCTGCAACTGCTGTGGCTGGGTAAAGCAGAAGCCAGGAACCATCAGCAAGCTGGGTCTCCCGTGTAGGTATCTGGGAGGCAGTGTTATCTCTGCCACCTCCCAGGCCCCAGGGTATGCATTAACAGGAAGCTGGCTTGGAAACAGAGGAGCGAGGATTTAACCAAGCACTTTGACATAGGATGTGGGTGTCCCCAGTGTCATAACCAGTGTGCCAAATGCCCACTCCTCTGTGTATGTTATTCTATCAGTTAGATGTGGGTGGATAATGGACTGCTAAGGGCCCTCTCTCCAAACTGTTTGCAATGTATGTGGTTTTGAATACCTTGAAGTAGGTTTAGGTACGAACACAATTTGCCATTTTCCAATGCTCACCTATCTTTAAATGTATGTCTGTAGCATACTTTTAAAAAAATTATATTTAAAATTGCATAAAATATGAAAAAATTTAAAATCTTCTATTTGATCTTACCTTTTTGATTCTGGTGCTTTGACTTTTAAAATTTTTATTTAAAAATTAATTTAGTTGCTCATATTTATGGGGTACAATGTGATAATTTAATAATGCAGTCATTGGTGATGATCAAATCTTTAGTTAGCATTTCCATCTCCTTAAACCTCTATTTAATTTTTTGATTGAAACTTAAAAACTGTACATATTTATAGAGTACAGTGTGATGTTTCAGTAAATGTATATATCATATACTAATCAAATCAGAGCAATTAATGTTTTCCTCTCCTTGTCATTGCTTTATGATTGGAGGCTTTGAGATCCTCTCTTCTATTTGTTTACAAAGTGCATAATATATTATTTTGAATTATAGTCACCCCACTATGCTGTAGAGAAGTAGAACTACTAGAACTCATTCCTCTTATATGTGTGTTGGTGTTAGGTAGGAAGTCAGATATGAGGTTATGTGTGTGTGACAAAGGCCTAAAGAGAAGATGTCTTTGTCCAGCATATACATTTGCATCTCAAAGTCATCAGGGGCAGCCCAGTATCTGCATCCTGCCCTCACCCTCCTATCGGATAACCTGCCAGGTGGGGGTCCCCGCCCCTTCTGCCTGATAACCTTCCAGATGCAGCCCGGTATCTGCATTTCAAACACCCTTCTCCAGATCCTAATTCTCCAGGAGTTCTTGCTCACCCTTCCTCTAAACTCTGGACGCGCCAGCAAGGATTCCTCCTGTCTGATACCTTCAGGAGAAAACTCAGGAGCTTCTTAATATTTACATCCATAAAATCCTCTGTTTTGGGAGGAGATGTGTGAAGACAAAGACCCATCTCCTTAAAAATCCCTGGCCTCAACCGGACTGCTCACTCAGCTCTCTGCCTCTCTGCTGAGCCGCTCACCTGGCCTGCCCAGGTGTAATCTCTCCACTCAACCAAGTAGCCTCCTTCCTCCCCCACTCCAGTCAGAGTGACTGGGCACTCTCTCTCTCAGGTCCTGTCTGGAGAGGTGCCCATCCACTCTTACGGAAGTCCTTTTCCCTAATAAACTTTGTTACTTTACTTTCCACTACTCTGTCTCATGCCTGAATTCTTTCTTGCGCGAAGACAAGAACCCTGCCATTCACCGGTAACATTGGTACTATGATTTTCCTAAATGATTTTCTCCTCTCAGGGGTAAGAACAAGATACCCCAAAATACGGCAACTTGGCAAACTGACTACTTGGAACTGAAGGTTAGAAGCACCTCAGAAGCAAGGTCTTTCTCATCGTCTTCCTCTCCTAATCCTTTTCCCAGCATGTCATGAAAATCAAAATTTCTCTCTCCCAAAGCCAGCCATCAACCCTAGGAAGGTCTCTAACCTCCTCCCCTCCCCCAAGTGTCCTCGTGTGGCAAGTGCCTTACTCCATACCCAGGAGGAAGGAATAGCTTACAAAGAGTCTGAACACACACACCACGCTCCCGGGTCCTTTTACTGTCCCTCAATTCTCTTCTCAGTTTATCACCATTAGATCTCATCCTTTATATCCACTGGTGTTTTTCCACCACTCTGTTCTTCTTTTATCAGATTTAGCATGAAAACACAATTTTCCCCAGGTCTTCAAAGATTCATTCTGAACGCTCCCAAGATACACACACACACAAAATTGGTAAACCCATTTGCTATGCTTTTCTCTTGCTACCCTGTCTTTTGTTATAGGAGTGTTGGCAATGACCTTGTGATGGGTGGGGAAGAGGTTTGAGCTTTTTCTTGCCTTTACTTCCATGAAGTTAAAAGTAAAATGAGAAATACTTCAGCTATACCTCTGCAATTTTTACCAATGCTCACTCAAGAGATTTTGATATCTATCCATTTTTTACAGTCTGCATAGCTAATAGCGTACCACTTCATGTAAAATGTGAAAATCTTACAGCACATAGTTTCTCTTACTTCTGTCCTTTGTGAAATTGTGTTTGTGCATCTACAACTATAAGGCTCATATTCTCTGTTATAAATTTACCTCCAATAATATTTTTAAAAGACTTTTTGAATGTTTTTATTTAATGAGTACAAATTTCATATGTACATTGTTTAGAGATACAGTGTTTCTTGCCCCCATTCCTGCCCTCCCACCCCACTCCCATCCCCCCTCCCACTCCCTCTCCCATTCCATTTTCCATTGAGATTCATTTTAATTGACTTTATGCACAGAGGCTGAGTACATAGAGAGAAAGGAAAAGAGAGAGAGAGAGAGAGAGAGAAAGCGAGCAAACTTCCATCCAGTAGGTTGAAGGGTCTGAGTCCACCCGTAAAAGGATGGACTGGGTCCGAGGAAAGGTGAGTGCGCCGCTCGCCCGTTCCCCAGCCTCCCGATCCCGGAGACAATCACCCGATCCCGGAGACAATCAGACGCAGCGGGGAGCCAAGTCTAGCAAGGACTCATTTATTCCATGCGAAACCAAACCTTTTATAGCACAAAACTGCAGAGTCATTGGGGCAGGGCTAAGGACCAACCTATCACTTAAAAGGTCACTTTACAGGGGGGGATTTCTATAGGACTAGCCATATGTCTATACACTTGTTACTAGTCTTGTTACCTTCCCTGATGTTGCGTAGCCAATTAGCTTTTGAGTTCTGCCCATCTTACTTCCTCTGGGCGCCATATTCTTTGCCCCTCCTTGGCGCCGCCCGGTCCGAGGCGTGTGCGTGCACGCCGGGCCCCTCCCTGCGCTGCCATCCCCGGGACACCTGCCGGCTGGCTCCGCGGGCCCTGGCTTGGGTTAGTTCACAGGCTCGGCTCCACATGGCTCCGTTCCGTGCAGCTTGGGCGGGGGCACTGCGCATGCAGAGCCCCCGGGCCTGGCCTGGCCGCACCATGGCCGTGCTCATGCCCCGCAAATGACCACAACTGCTAGGGTTGGGCTGGTCTGAAGCCAGGAGCCAGGAGCTTCTTCAGGTCTCCCACGTGGGTGCAGGGGCCCAAGGACTTGGATGATCTTTTGCTGCTTTCTCGGGTGCATTAGCAGAGAGCTGGATTGGAAGTGAAGCAGCTGAGACTTGAACTGGTTCCCATATGGGATGCCAGCACCACAGGTGGCGACTTTACCTGCTAGGAGAAAAATTATAGTGCTTAAATTTGCTCATATATTTAGCATTTCTGTTCTTTTCTGTCAGTTTGAGTTTCTGTTTCTGGCATTTTTTTCAGCACAAAGAGCTTCTTTTAGCATATCTCACAGTGCTAGTCTATTGCTGCTGAATTCTTTATGTTTTCATTTATCTGAAAATACTTCTGTCTCACCCTCATGTTTGAGGAATATTTCATCTAGATAAGAATTTTGAGGGGCTGGTGCTGTGGCATAGTGGGTAAAGCCACTGCCAGCTTTATATAGGAAATATAGATTAGGTTGTCTTCCTTATACAATGTTGAATTTTTTTAGAGCTGATAACTAAATCACTAGTTAATACTTTTGTTCTTGCCAGGTATGCATTTATGTCTCATTACAGCTTTATTTGTATTTAGTGTTTGCTGTTCAACTTCATCCTAGGGTGTGCCCTTGACTAGAGCTGGTCCTTATGCTTCAGGTGTCATTTTTGTGAATCTCAGTTGAATGACAAGCAAAGTCTCTTTACTTTGCCTGAGCTAAGAAGCCAATGAATTCCAGTACTGCATGCCCTCTGCTGTTACTTTTCAGCACTCAGCCCTGAATAACACAATTTGTGCTAGACTTTGTGGAGCTTCTCTCTGCACATAAGCAGTCCAAAACCTGGCCAAGGACGTACAGTCAGTCTCCACAGATACTGCCGAGTTCCGCTTCAGTGGAGAGTCACATACATAGCAGTTCCTCTGTCATAGTTGAAGGTGGAAGTCACTTCCAAGTGGATTTTTTAAACCAGTTTTCTGTAATATTTCTGTACTTTCTTAGCAGTAACATCAGCTAGTGAGTTTTTAAACTAATCCTCCAAAGAAATGAACAAAAGCTCAAAAAGACACATTCACCAAACATATGCCATATACATTATCAACACAGAGAACTCTCTTAATCTTTCTGTATAATATGGATTAACTCCATTTTAATAGACCAGATTGGCACAATTGTGCTTCAGAATCTGATTAATTCCATTACTTTTGTATGCATAAATGGAAATATAATAACTATATACTTATGTGCTATATTAGGCATTGTTTTTTTAATGGCTTTGTATTTATTTATTTTTATTTGAAAGAAACAGAGAGACAGAAGAAGGGAGAAAGGGAGAGATCAATCGTCCATCTGTTGGTTTACTCCTCAAATTCCAACAGTCGGGGCTGGGCCAGGCCAAAGCCCAGAGCCTAGAAATTCATCTAGGACTCCCACATGGGTGGCAGGGACTCCAATACTTCAACTATAATCTGATTCCTCCCAGGATACATTAACAGGAAGTTGGGTTGGAGAAAGGGTAGCCAGGACTTGAACCAGCACTCCAGTATGGGATGTGGAAGTCACAAGATGTGGCTTAACTGCTGAACCACAATGGCTGTCCCTAGCATTATATTTTAAAATACTCTAACTTTATTTAGGGGATAAGAGGACCACTATTATTTTGAATTGTCAGCAAATCATCTCTGTACAGAGTTTAGAAATTATATCCAATTCAGATAGAGACCTTTGTGTCTTAATGACAGGGTTCAACTAACCACACCAATTTCCACTAGGAACTTTACTTCAGTGGAAAGAAATTAAAGAAATGCCTTTGCCATTAATGTTTCTGTGTTTATATAATATAATAACAATCTAAAATTTTAAAACTCTCCTGAAGATAGAATGTCTCATCTCAGATACTCTTTTTTTTTTTTTTTTTAATTTTTGACAGGCAGAGTGGACAGAGAGAGACAGACAGAAAGGTCTTCCTTTTGCCGTTGGTTCACCCTCCAATGGCCGCCGCGGTTGGCGCGCTGCGGCCGGCGCACCGCGCTCGTCCGATGGCAGGAGCCAGGAGCCAGGTGCTTTTCCTGGTCTCCCCATGGGGTGCAGGGCCCAAGCACCTGGGCCATCCTCTACTGCACTCCTGGGCCACAGCAGAGGGCTGGCCTGGAAGAGGGGCAACCGGGACAGAATCCGGCGCCCCGACCGGGACTAGAACCCGGTGTGCCGGCGCCGCAAGGCGGAGGATTAGCCTGTTGAGCCACGGCGCCGGCCATCTCAGATACTCTTAACTAAAATTAAGCCTGAGTAACACTTGAAGAGTTTTAAAAGTATTTACAACATTGTTTACAGATTGCAGCTAAGAGCTTTGCACAATCCATCTTGCAGATTTAGACATATTAATGAATTTAAGTGTATTAATTTGCCTCTAGCATTTAGAATTTATTATTGGCTTGGTTTGGTGGGGAAGAGTTAAAAGGTTTTTAAGGTCTGAGTGAAATGCTTTTTAAGTGCATTGAGAATGATGAGTTATATTCATTTTAGCATCACTGAGTCCTTATAAAGGCTCTATGTTGTCGATGTTAAAGTTTTAAAATCAGAATTTCTTTTGATAAATGCCACATTGAAAGAAAAGGCCAGAACAGGCATTTAACAAACCAGGAAACACATTAAGCCAATAAATTTCTGAAAAGTGCAATATTCTACAAGTTCTTATCAATAATGTGGGAACTACAAAATAAAACCACAATGAGATATCATTACCTGTCTAACAGATTGGCAACTTTTTTTTTTTTAATTTGAAAATGGCAAATGTTGGCAAAGATGTGAAGCAAGCAAAAACTTTCATGTGAAATCTATGGTAAGTGTAAATTGCTACAATCACTTTGGAAAACAACTGGGTATTTTTCAGTAAATTTAAGTATTCATATACTCTGCAACCTTGCAAACCCACTGACTGTATATACTCTCAGGAAAGTGGTGTGTGCCAACACCCGAAACAGGACAGCCAGAGCAGCATTGTTGGCAATAGGCCAAATCTAGGAACAGCTCAAGGAAGTTGTGTTGTGTTGTGCATTCAAATACTGTACTGAAAAGCAACAAGATTGGCTGCAACCACTTGAAAGAGTACCGGTGAATCTTTGACTGTCATACCAAGTGAAAGAAAGCAGTTGAAAATAACACATAATATGCTGGTCATATAAACTTACAAAGAGTGAAAGCTAATGGCATTGTTTAGGCATGTATGTGTAAGTGGAGAACGACATAGAAGACAAAAGTAGTGAGTGTTATAGAAGTGAGTTGTGTAGAAATGTGTAACTGCTGTTTCGGAAGACTGTGGTTGCTATGGAGGCAGGGATTGGACAATGGTGTTCTGAGACTTTGTGGAGATGGTCATGTCTCGTTTCTTGACCAGAGTGGTGTTTGCTTTCCAACAATTCGTTAGACTCTGCATTCATGTGTTGTATCATTTTCTGTAAATGTACTATGTTTCATCATAAAAATGTTAAAATATATCCAGAAGATTTGATAGAAATAATTAGAATCAGAAAAATAAGATGGAATGAGTAAAAGTGCATTAAAATATATTACGATGCCTTTGTCTATAAGTGACACAACCTAACTCAAGGTAATCAAAATGATAAATTGTATTATCTTATAAAAGAAGAAATCCGGATGCTCCAGGATAGATGAATAGATGGGCCAAAGAATTTCATCAAGTTTCCAGGCTTCTGTTCTCCTTTCACTCTGGGTTTTCCGTCATATCATCTTGCCCCATTTTTCTAACATATTTGTCACAAATGCAGATCAGCGTATCTCTCCTTTTATTTATGGAAATAAACTATTTCTATGTGAGTGCATGTGCACACACACACTGTCCACACCCTCACACCCTTTTCCTCTTGACCCACTGGCTGAAGTCCCATCCATGCCCCCACGGCAGGAAAGAGGCTGTCATGACTTAGAGCAGCTCTGTTTGACCCTGTGTGGGCTTGGCTTCCCACCGCCCCTGAAGCACTGCTCTGGGAAGGAATGCAGACCCTAATAGAACGGAGGTTCTGTCAGCCCACACAATGCAACTCTTCGCTGTAAAGTAGAAACCAGTTTCCCCAAAAAGCCTGAGGCTTCAGGTGAAGGTATACTTAAGAGCATCAATCAACATTACCAAAGATGGCCAATATTCAAGGAATTTCCAAATGAACCCAGTTAATTTTAAAAACTTTGGATTCCATTCGGTTAATGCCATGCCACTCAACAGTCAGGTTGTATCACAATCCCAATGCTAAAATAAAGAAGGAGGAAGCTCCACAGAATTTTAAAGGGAAATATTGTTTATGTCTAAGTCTATGTATGCCTATTTAGGCCATTCTTTCTAGCCAACAAAAAGACACCAGTAGACATCCATGCTTAGACATACAATGTCTCTACCTTCAGGAATCTCAAGGAAAATGAAAATTGATTGAGAAGGGAGTTCCTGGTTTTCTAGCAGTGAAGGAAAAAAATCAAACTAAGAACTGAAGAACTGGGAAGGAGTGGTATTTGAAGTGGCACTGAGTAACAAACCTTAAAATTTAGGCTCAGTGTTCTCCTTGTTTTGTAGGTTCTCGTAGTACTAATGAGAAAATACATAAAAAAATGTTCAGTATATTTACAGGAATGGGGAGTAACACCACAAATACCTGTTTTTTTTTAAGATTTTATTTATTTATTTATTTATTTACTTATTTGACAGGTAGAGTTACAGACAGTGAGAGAGAGAGAGACAGAGAAAGGTCTTCCTTAGTTGGTTCACTCCCCAATGGCCACAACAACCAGAGCTATGCCGATCCAAAGCCAGGAGCCAGTAGCCTCTTCCTGGTCTCCTATGCAGGTACAGGGGCCCAAGCACTTGGGCCATCCTCCACTACATTCCCAGGCCACAGCAGAAAGATGGATCGGAAGAGGAGCAGCTGAGACTAGAACCGGTGCCCATATGGGATACCAGTGCTGCAGGCAGAGGATTAACCAAGTAAGCCATAGCTCCAGCCCTGGCAAATACCTGCTTTTAATAACTATTAAAATGTTGTGCTCAAATCTTGCAGTCATTTCTCCAAGAGGCCCCAGTTCTGTTTATTGGGTTGCTGGGTACATTCATTGCTTCTGGAATGTCTTTATGTTCACGCCCATTCAGTTGATAGAGCAAGAGAAACACATGTACCTACAAACCAGTTTATCCTAATGTTGCCATGAATATTTCTTATGCAGCCATCTGCGTATGTTTGTTAAGTTCAACTAAAGCTGACACTCTGTCTCCTCCTCTAACCATTGCTCATGGGTCATTCAAACCTCCTCTCCTTGCTTCTCTGTCACCTCTCACTCCAACAGTGAGAAACTTGGCTCCCACAATCTGCCAATCCTACATTTACTTAGCTGTTTAATTCCAGAGTGTGTGTACAGCAGCACTGGGATTTTTACCTGTATCTCATTAGCATGGTTTTTAAACTTGACATTGGAGTTATAAACACTTCTTGGAAGAGCATGTATGAGTCCTAAAGTTATAATGATACCTTAGATCTCACATTCTCTCTCTCTCTCTTTTTTAATGTGGAGTACTTTGGGGAGAGAAAGGTAGTGAAGGTATACAAAAGTTTTACAGAAGTCTTATATCTTGCAGGTAGTTCAACAGAATCATTTAATTCTTGATTAAGATAATGAAATATAGGCTAACATGTCTTTAATGACACATAATAAAAATTATAACTTCTAGATCACTAGAGAGAAAGAGGAGACATGCACAGTCCTTCCAGTGAGGAGTAGGAATGTTAAAAATCAAAAAACATCTAATTCCAAAACTGTCCTTTGTGCTATACCATGTTAATACATAAAATTCCAACAAAAATTCCCAAGAGATTATTTTTTGACAGTCTACAACTATAATTTTAAAATTTGACTAAGAGTAAATGTTTAGTAATGGTGAGCATAAAGAAAACAAGTGCAAAATGCAATA
This sequence comes from Sylvilagus floridanus, assembly GCA_949820135.1. NCBI lineage: Eukaryota > Metazoa > Chordata > Mammalia > Lagomorpha > Leporidae > Sylvilagus > Sylvilagus floridanus. Next base: position 167,935,075 of record OX463244.1, read on the forward strand.
AGCTATTTATAAAAAAAAAAAAAAAAAAAAAAAAAACCTACCACTTTCATCCATGAGTTTACATGCTCCAGGAATCTGGCCCCAAAACCAGTGACCAGTGAGGACTGCATTTTGTTCATCTTCATAATAATAGCTCTTAGTTCACAGTGAGCAGTCAGTAAACATTAAAGATGACCTTCCTTCACTTCTAATTTAAGAAGAGTGAATTATTTAATTATAGCTATGTAAAAATCAGGAGAATTGCCCTTGTGGATATACACATCGCTGGAGATTGGTGATGGAATCTAATTCCATTTTAAACTCCAAATAAAACACTAAAACAGAATTACTCCTGGGGTTCTTTAAATTAATGAATACCACAAGTGTATGTGTGTGTTGGCTTTTCAGAGCATTAAATACTTCAGAGGCTTGATTTGGTTGTAGATAGATATCTGAGAAGCTGAAAAAGAGAAAGGGGGAAAGAAGGGTAAAGATCTTTTGGGAATGACCATGGTCTTCCAAATAAGTTGAATCACCTCTAGGATTGTTACCGAAACCAGTTACAAAATTGATGTGAAATTTATAGAATTCTGATGAAGAGTTTCAGATATACCCTTTGTGTTGATTGAAGTTGACCTAATTTCATCATTTTCTGAAAAGCTAAAAAGGCTAGAAATAGGCTCCTTTTTTGTGCTATATAAATTTTTGGAAGTTTTACACACACACGTTTTAATGTGCGGTAACATCAGAAATTTGGAATATTATCAATATATTTTTAATTGTTCTTAACAGTTCTTATGTAAATAAATATGTGTTTAACTTTGAAAATTCCTTATCCAAAACAACTATGCAATTGAGCTGAATTCAACAAGGAAAAAAGATTTCTGGATACAGAATTCCAGAAGTGAATTGTGTTAGACTTATGGTACAGCCTCCATAAATACTGATTTTTTTCATAATTACATTTTGCCCTATCACTGTTATTAATTTTCTGAAAACTGAGCCTTTAGGAAACAGTATGAAATAGCAGGGAAGGAGTTTTAAAGATTTATTTATTTATTTGAAACTCATAGTTACGCAGAGAGGAAGAAACAGAGAGATCTTCCATGTGCTGGTTCACTCTCCCCAGATGGCTGTAAATTTCCCAGGTGCATTAGCAGGGAGCTGGATCAAAAGCAGAGCAGCTGGGACTTGAACCGGACCCACATGGGATGCCAGCGTCACAGGTGGTGGCCTTATCCACTGTGCCACAGTACTATCCCTGGAAGGAGATATGTTTTAAGTGGATAGTATGAGCAGGATCATAGGATTATCTTTCTTCCAAAGCAACTGCTACTTTTGGGTGATTAGTAGCTCACCTCCCTTCTGAGATGTTCAAGTCTAAGGCTACAGCCAGTAACCAAACATTATCAACCTATATTCAGTTATTCATAGGCAATTTTTTTTAGATAATGGTGTGACATTAATTGATACCCTAAAAAGTGATGCCCATGGTGGGGGAAAGGGTGACTGTGAGTTCCTCCCAGATAGCAGATTGATTTTACCACCATGAAGGAAAGCAGGGGAGGACCGGTGGAGAGCAAGGAGGCTGTGGAAGGCAGCCTATCTTTGCCGGCATTCTAGTAAACCACAAACCACTCTACTTTTACTTTCATGATTGATGACGCCACTGAAAGCCCTCCATGGGACGGCTATACTGTCTTGAATCTCAAACTGGAGGCCATTCATTATGCTGTGTGTTTTGTAGCCTGGCCTGATATTGATGTGCACTGTGTTTAATGAATCATATTTATCACACTCTGTTTCAGAACAGGATGTGCTGTGTATCTTATCTTAGACTCATGGTCCAAGTGGGAAATGGAGCAAGTAAAGTCAGGGCATAGCATCCGACCAGAGGGCAGGGTAGGGAGAGCTGGACAGGAAGGAAGGCGCGAGGGACTGAAGAGTTGGAATCTGGACACTGTGTCTTCTAGCTTGAAACACATTGCACATTCCAAACACGAGTGCAAACAAACAATAGGCTCCTGCCATCTGGAGGGTGGCAAAATGCAGTGTCTATGAAACCAGGACCCTCAGCTTCAGATTGCCATCCACATCCGCCTCTCCAACTAATGATCCTAACAGTTGCCCAAAGTGTTGAAGCCATGTGTGTATACCCAGTGCCAAGCATGCCCCCACATAAAAGCCACGTGTTTCAAATATGAGCATGCTTCTAAACTTTTTAGAAAGCTAGAATTCAAAGACAGGTTTCTTTTTCTGCAAACCATTTTTTGAAATCCATCAATTGCTTTTTACATGATACACATTTTCCATAACTGTTTGAATATCTCTCATAGCTACAAGAACTTGTAGGTAAAGAGTGAAGATGGAGGCCATTCTATGCATATTTCTAAGCTAGTGCTTTGCGCCTGCCCCAACCAAAAGGAAGCAGAACAATTAGACACACGTATCATTTAACCACATATAGTTAAATGGCAGCTTTTCCTGCGTGCATTGCTAGTATCTCCACTATGTCAAGGCACGTGATGGTCAGACAGCAGGAGCCCAGTAAACACCAGTGTGTAGGCTCAGCTAAGGTAGGAGAGGGATTTGAGGACACATTATGGGAGATAGCTAGGAGTAAACAATCCCAGATATACCCAACTTACAGCAGAGACTGAAGTGTAAACATGGAACTGCCATGTCTTGTTCAAACTGTGGATCCCAAATGCACTACATCAAATCTCCCTCCGGTCGCAGGCAGGAAATGCCTTAGCAAGATTTTGTGGGTGTATGCTATAACTTCTGGGTCACCAACGCAGAGCCCTTTCCCTGCTCACAGACCAGCCTAGGAGGGTGAGCGGGTCTACTCTTTAAGTTTTTTAATTTATTTTTTGAAAGGCAGAGCTACAGAGAGGCAGAGAGAGAGAGAGAGAGAAAGAAAGAGAGAGAGGTCTTCCATTCACTTATTCACTCCCCAGGTGGCCACAATGGCCGGGGCTGGGCTGACTTGAAGCCAAGAGCTTCTTCCCGGTCTCCCAAACAGGTGCAGGGGCCCAAGAAGTTGGACCATCTTTCACTGCCTCCCCAGGCCACAGCAGAGAGCTATGGAAGTGGAGTTGTTGGGACTTGAACTGGCACCCAGATGAGCTGCTGGCACTGCAGCTGGCTGCTTTACCCGCTATGCCACAGCGCTGGCCCCAAGAGAGTGTCTACTTTACAACTCTTCCCCAATGAGCACCAAAGATTTGAGAAAATCCCAAGTTTCATTTTGACATGTCTCTTTTCTTTTCACGTTCAAAGGCTGATTCCTTTTATTCTCTGGTTAATGACTAAACATGGAAGAAAGGGAAAATTCTCACTCTTCACCTGCCCTTAATTCTCACGTTACCTGCCTTTGTGCAGGCTGCCCTGACTTCTCTAGGGTGTCCTGGTTGTCAATGCATCGTGACACCGGCACCCAGGGTCTGTCTCTCTCGGGTGACAAGGTTATGAGGACACGGCCATGTGTGCTGCACGCTAGTTCTCGGACCAGGTGTGATGTTGTCCAGGCCCCCTGGATCCCCGTAGTGTCCCACACCCTAGGGCATCGCACAGCCACTTGCAGCTGAGATTCCCTTTCCCAGTGTTGAGCCCTCTTAGGCGGGGTTTCAGCCACCCACTCATGTCTGGTGCCCAACAGGGGAAATGACATAGTGAAGTGGACAAAGTCCAACCAGCCTGGGTACTCCAGAGTGTTTTACCTGTGTTTGTGTAACATTGCATCTCCAATCACCAGCAACTTTGCCTTTCCCTTGAAGAACTATCCCCCCAGCTACTTGGATCAACCAAAATGCCAAGCAGGGTATGTCCCCTGGGAGACTGTTGATCAGCAAATTGCCAGGCACTCTCTTCACTGAGTCTGGATATTGCGGAAGCTCAGCTGAAACTCCAGAATCTAATCAAACTGTGCCAACTGCACTGGGATTTCTGGACCCTCCCTTGGCTTCCTACAAGTCCTCATTCTGCACCCTATACTCTTACCTCCACACCTTTCTGGTTTCTCCTGGGAGCGTTTTTACAGTAAGTCACAGGAATCCTCACTCAGAGTCTGTTCTTTGGAGCATAGGAGCCCTAGCCTTGACACACCACTAGGTAGCAGAGAGCCCGCCACCACCATACCCCTCCATCTCAAGCCACCTTTTCCCAAGATTTTCCTTGTAATTAATGTCAAAGACCTGAATAGCTGTTAACGTTCCATTCTCCTTCCCCTGGGCTTTCTTCTCTTCCCTTCCTTCTTCCTTCCTTAACTGTTTCCTTGTCTTCTTGTTCTCCCTTTTCTCCTTCCTATCTCAGCTCTGTGGTACCATACTTCTTGTCTTGTCTTAAAGAACTCCTGGAATTTTGGGGGAGAGGATTAACTGTTCTGGGTTCTTTGTTGAACTAATTGTCTTGATAACAATGCTTCCTTTTCATTACTCAAAATGGTAGTGTTATTGGTTGACATTAATTTTTTTTTAAAGTTCATTTAGAGGTAGAGGAACAGATAAAGATGGAGAGAGAGAGAGAGAGAGAGAGAGAGAAACTCTCTTCAGATAGTTCACTTCCCATGGCCAAAGCTGAGAACTGGAAAGTAGTTTGGGTTTTCCATCTGGGTGGCAGCAACCCAGTTACTGCAGCCATTACCCCAGCCTCCCAGGGTCTGCACTGACAGGGAGCTGGAGTCAGGAGCCAGAGCCAGGAATCAAACCCAGGCACTGCTATGTGGGACACAGGCATCTTAATGGGTGGCTCAGATTTCTGCTCCCATTGGTGACATTTTTGATGAAGAAGGAAGGCCCACTTGCTCTGGATACCACCGGCAACATTTTCTTAAGGACTTCCTTCAGGCTTCCAAATCGAGCCAGAATAAGAGTTCAAAGCTAGAATCATTTCCTAAAACCAGCATTAGAGGCGATGGCAGTGCCATCGGTTGCTTCCTGTGGTAAATGATGGTCAATTCTTCTTGCATTTTAATAATGACTGACACTCTGCAAAATACAGTAGGGGGAAAAGCGGGGATCAGGACGAATAAAATAGCCAGGTGAGTGATGAGCTAACTTTTACATGTTTTTATAACTTGAGCCAAGTGATACCTCAGGAAGTTGAAAGAAGGATAATTAAAACAGCTTTGTTGGCAGGAGCTGGGGCTCCTTGTCTCTGATACACAGCACTTATGAATGAAAGTGCCGGGCATCCCGATGGCTCTCCTTTTGAACCGGCGCATCCATTACGGGGGTAATGATTTTCCGTCCGGGCAACAGCACAGCCTAACGCCGATTACACAGGCCACATAAAGTTAAAAAGACATTAGGCACGAAGCGCTGGCTCCTGCCGCCTTTTGCCAGCCCTTCCCCAGAGAAGATTGCCTGGTGCCGACACGTGTTTATTACACTTAATAATGTTTACATAATTCTTCCTCGAGCTCATTAGAGCTGTCAGATCAGAAGTAAATGTGTTCCCCCCTCTGTTTATCTGCAAAGACTTCACAGTCAATAGAGAAAGATGAATGACGTCCAGGGCGCAGGCAACCGCACTCAGGAGCCTTGCAAACCTTCCCAAGTCCAAGCCTGAGCCGGTACGAGCTCCGGGTCTCAGGACTTCTCGGGCCGCTTCGCTTCCCAACTTCTGCGTGCTTCGGGGTCGCCCCAGGAGTTTGCTGCAATTCTCAATGCTGGGCCCCATCCCCAGGGATTCGGAATCAGGAAACGGGGTGGGGCGCAGAAATCTGCATTTCAGGCAAGCTTCCCGGCGGTGCCCGAGCTGCAGGCGCCTGGTTCTAGAGGTCATTTCCAATCTTCCCCTCGGCTGGCTGACGGGTAGCCCTAGGTAATCTGGGACCTCCTGACCTGTGCCACGCACCGGCGAAGCGGCGACGGCGCGGGGACGAGCCGCAGCGGGTGAAGCATCCCTGGCCGCCGCCGCCGCCGCAGCGCGCGCAGAAAACCCGCGGGGCGCACGCGGCTCGGCTCGGCGGCGGGCCGGCGTGGAGAGGCGGGGCCTGGCGCCCGGGGGCGGGGCCTGGCGCCCGGGGGCGGGGCGCGGTTCGCGGGGCTCCCGCTGTCTGCTCGCGGCGGCGGCAGGGGCTGAGGGCACAGCCAGCGGGCGGCGCGCCGCGGACTCCCAGGCAGCCCGCGGAAAGGTAAAGCCGGGAGAGCGCGCCGGCGGGGCTTTCTGCTGGCCGAGCCCAGGCGTCCGGGCGCCCAGGGCATCTGCAGGGCATCCAGGGACCGGCTGCCGAGCGCGGCTTTTGCGTGTAGCGCGGCGGGGCCCGGGGCTGGGGGCACGAGGGTCCGCAGCAGGAGCCCGCGGCGGATCTCTGGACGTCGGGACTCGGAGACAACTTTGAGCAGCGGTGCTCCTCCAAGTTCGCTTTATTGCTATTGTCTTAGCGCCTCCCGTCTAGACAGTCTCTCCCGGGACTCCAGCTTTGTTCTCATCGGGCCAACCCCGCGGTCCCCAAGGGCGTGAACCCGGGAGTCGGGGCAAGCTGCACCTGCCGGCCGGTTCCGCCTGGGCTGCCTGTGCATTCCTGCTGCATGCAGCTCTGTCCTGTGCACACCAGGGCTGAGCGCAGCGGGACCCGGTATCCACTGGAGCGCAGGTTCTCGCCCTCTACACTGAGGGGTCTGGGCCTCCTGGTTGCTCATGATTGGGGGCCGGAGACCGGGCGAGAAAAAGTTTGGAGCCCTGGCTGGGCCTGGGGAATCAGCAGCGGCAGACTGCACTTAGTGGGAGGTTGGAGAGAGTGCCAGGAGCTAGGCGCGCGCAGTGGGACCCGGGGCGGACAGAACCCTGCAGACTGGGGCTCCAAGCCGCGACTGTCAGCCGGGACCCGGCTTGTGTGCGTGGGTTGGCAGAGGCCGTGTGATGGCAGAGAAGGGGAGAAGAGACGTTAGGACCGCTGTGTCTACCCGATGAACTTTTCCCTCCTTCTGCGTATTTTGGAAAGGCTCTGCACCGGGTGCCTTGTGGTCCCCGAACTCTGCCAGGTGGGATTGGGAGTGGGGACGGGAAGGATCCATAAGTTTTTTCCCAGCGCCGCAGCTGGCTTTGAAGACGAACAGGTGACAGCCGGTGCATGCGTGTGCGCCTGTGTATGGGTGCGTGTGCGGGTGTGGATGCGTGTGCGCGTGTGTATGGGTGCATGTGCGGGTGTGGATGCGTGTGCGCGCGTGTGCTTGGGAGTGTGTGGGTGTGGTGTTGTGTGAGTGTGTGGATGTGGTGTTGTGTGCGCGTGTGCGCGCGCACAGCCGCTGGGGACGCTCCGGGGTCTCCCCGCCGCGCGGCGAGTTCCCTGCCACTCCCGCCCGAGCTGGCAGGCGACAGGCGAAGTGACGGCTGCGGAGAGGAGCAGACAAAAGGGTGCGCTCGGCGACCCTGGGCGGGCGCGGCGGCTGGAACGTGGCCTGTGTGTGTGTGTGTGTGCGTGCGTGTCAGCTGGGAGACACCAGAGCCAAGGCAGGTGTACGAGCGGCGGGAAGAAACAGGAGCGGGGACGTGACAGCCGAAATCACGAACGGGCTTGCGAAAGACTGTAGCATTCTGAGCTCGTTTTACCAAAAGGTTTTACAATTTAAAATAATTGGGGGTGGGGGGTCGAGTGCCTGAAGCTAAAATTTTAGAGGATGGGGGCTCAATGACTTTGAGTGTTTAACAAAGGTATTTTATGGAACGATGAGAAAGTAATATTGAAACGAAAGCCCCTCCGAAGTTTATTGCGGGTTTTAGATAATCTCCTGTAGCACGCTTCTCCGGCACCCACTCCGGAAGTACCTTTGACTGTCAGAGAGAAGTAAAAGGCATATATACACAAATAAAACGCAGCTAAATGAAGTTTAAATGAAGCTTTGAGCAGGATTAAATGGCTTGTGTAACTGCTGAACGTTGCTAAAGTACTGTCAGGGCAATAAAATAGCCAGACAAAAATAAAGGAAAAAATAATTGTAACAAGAAAATGAAGGCTTTGCAAGAACTTCAGTAATGAACACATAACAATTGATGGTATGATGCAGTAATTATTTTCGTATTTACGCCATTAACGATTGTAATTTAACGTTAATGTCCTGGTATTTTATTCCTTCTCATTTGCAGACAAAAGCACATCTGAGACACCATCAGGGAGTAATTTGGTAATATAAAGTCATGAATAGAAAACACTAAACCATGCTCAGAACTCTGACAACATAAAGCGTAGAGCAAAATAACCTCATTTGCTGTTTATTATCTGTCTTTATAATTCTGTTTACCATCATTTGCATAAATGAATAGCTAAGTTGTATAGTATATCTCTTTTTGTAAAAAATACTTGATGCTTATAGATAAACTGGAGGAGAAACTAGTAGGTAATCCTTACATTAAGTATGAAGGGGAAAAAATCTTCGTGGGACTAGAAGCCATCTGCAAATGATTGAAATGCAAATCCCACCTAGTTTAAGCATCCTTACTGTATTTAACTTGACTCAAGTAGTTTTTAACAGTTTATATATATATATATATATAGAGAGAGAGAGAGAGAGAGAGAGACCCTACCCTGCTTCTGTGACTAATTCTAGCCAAACCCAGCACAACTTAAACACCCCACTTTCCACCATGAAGAAATCTGTTCACCTGACAAAAATCACTTTTTTCCTATTCAAACTTACAAAGAGTAAATTTTTTTGGAAAGTGGGAAGGAAGTTCCACAGAAGCTCAAAACAAAATTCTTCCCATAGAAACTTAAGTTGTTAATAAGACAAATATCAGATTACACACACGTTAAAGCTATTGTGCGCATTTTTGTTTTCAGAGTCTTGTTAAAATCATGCGGTAAAGGGAACAATTAATAATTGTATTAAGATAGTTCTGAAGTGACATGCCAGCCACACAGTCAAGCAAAACGTGTGACATGGGGTGGGATCAGTCAGTCACATGAATCTTTTAAAAAAGCCATGTATTACTGCCTGGTACACAACATATCATCATGATTGAGAGCCCCTTTTCCATTCTGTATGAGTATGTGGGTCTCGTGTGGAACAGCACAATGAACCCCGTATTACCTGGGAATGGATTCCATGTGGGAATACAGATCTCGGATGCACTTGAACTACAGAGAAAACTAAAAGCATAAAAGCACAAGTGAAGAGTGAGCTGTTTGTTACAGTGGAGAATGTAATTGTATACAAACGGGGCAAGTTCTTGGTTGGCTGTTGACCAACTCCCGCAGTGCGATAAGTGTGAACAAAAGGCGTTCTGAAGACAGGTGTAATCACAGTATTCATCCTCAGAGAAACTCACTGTTGCTTTGCTTCACTTTTATATCCTAAATATTTCAAAGGCTGACCAATTTCACTGCATTTTCATTGTTCTCTGGAACGTTGTTCTGCAGAGAGATTCTATATTTTTCTTTTGTTGTCAAAGCTAAAATCTGGCTTTGGATTAATTCATTTATTCATGTTTGCTGCATACATTTAGTAAGTACTCATTACTTTTTAAAGCATATTATTTACTTGATAAGCAGAGAGAGGAAGAGAGAGAGAGAGAGAGAGGAGAGATGGGAGAGGAAAAGAGAGAGAGAGAGGAAGAGAGAGAGAGAGAGAGAGAGAGAGGAACAGAGAGAGTGAGAGAGCTCTCCCATCCACTGGTTCACTACCCAGATGGCTGCAATGGTCAGGGGCTAGCCAGGCTGAAGCCAGGAGTCATGAATTTTATGAAAGTCTTCCTTGAGGGTGGCAAGGGCCCAAGCACCTGGCCATTGTTCGCTGCCCTCAGGAGCACATTAGCAGGAAGCTGATCAGAAAGCAGAATAGCCTGTTGTAGAACTGGTAGCACTTCCATAGGGGAGGCCAGTGTCACCACGAAGGGCCCTTAAGTGTTCCTTATTAATCATCTGGTGTTTTACTAAGTACATGGGATTCCAGGATTAGTTAGGATCAGTCCTTGTATTTAGGAAGTTGGTCCTATAATATATGCCATTGTTATTTGTCAATTAAAATAGAATATTTTTTTTTTTAATTGAGGGACTAAGTTAATGGATAAAGTCAATAAAAGGTAGTACACTGTGGTCTAACCTGTGACTTTGGAATGAGATAGACTGCCGTCAGCTTTCAGCTTTGCCTCTTACTCGCTGGGAGAAGTCGAATCACATTTTTAAACTTTCTGAGCAGCAGCGAGTTGGCTGGCTTCTGCGAGACCAGACATTTCCAGTTCTCTTTGTTAGGATTTTTTATTTCTCAAACTGGCTTCTTCTTCATTCCCTCATCTCTAAAGCTTGGGTCTTTCTGACCTTAGGGCTCTATCCTGGATCCTCTTGTAGCTCCTCCTTCCATCTACCTTGGGTAATTTCTTTCATTCTGATGGTTTTATTTTCCTCTGATTATTTTTGAAATTTATATGTACTTATTATTTATTTGAAAGGCAGAGAGAGATTTTCCACCCACTGATTCACTCTCCAGATGCCCACAATAGCCAGAATTTAATTTGGGTTAGAACCCAGGCACTCCGCTATGGGGTATGAAAACACCAGCGTTCATTCTCACGATTTTTAAAATCATATCCATATGCTGACTCAGTTGATGTCCCTAATCCATACCTGGCCTCTGAGCTCCAAAAACATCTAGTGAAAAATCTATTTAACTTCTCTGTTTGGATGTTTTACAAGTATATCCAACTTCTTACATCCAAAATTAATGTCTTTATTACTGCTACCAGCAACTTCCTAAAATTATTCCCCCTTCAGTTTTTTCTGTTTAAGAAAGGCTTGATCACCACACTCAATGGCTCAGTACAGAAACTCAGTTGTAGGCCGGCGCCGTGGCTCAACAGGCTAATCCTCCGCCTTGCGGCGCCGGCACACCGGGTTCTAGTCCCGGTCGGGGCGCCGGATTCTGTCCCGGTTGCCCCTCTTCCAGGCCAGCCCTCTGCTGTGGCCCAGGAGTGCAGTGGAGGATGGCCCAGGTGCTTGGGCCCTGCACCCCATGGGGAGACCAGGAAAAGCACCTGGCTCCTGGCTCCTGCCATCGGACGATCGCGGTGCGCCGGCCGCGGCGGCCATTGGAGGGTGAACCAACGGCAAAAGGAAGACCTTTCTCTCTGTCTCTCTCTCTCTCACTGTCCACTCTGCCTGTAAAAAAAAAAAAAAAAAAAAAAAAAAAGAAACTCAGTTGTATCCCTTTACAATGATAGATTTCTTAATTCTTCATTGTGTATTTTGTGTCCAGGGTGGGTGTTTACCTGCCATAGACATGTAGGGCTGCCAGTGCTCCTGGGTCCCATTTCTTCTGATTGACCAGTACTCTGGCCACACTGGTTGGCTATTTTCATTTCTTTTGCAACCCCCAGAATACAAGCTAATGTTCTCTCTCACCTATTATTTTTGTCCTTGCTTGGTAGATTTATGCATAAATAAAGGGCCACTGTTTAATACTACACTGGTCTACTCTATTTTATATTGATATGAAGTAAGTTCTGCCCAATGCAACGCTAGGTCGTTGGGTACCAATAAAGAGAAGTTCACACTTTGCACCGTCACTCACCAGTGTAAGGTCAAGGTTAATAAGGTAGACATGCTTTCTGGCCTGAGAAATATGCTTCCTGGATCCCAGACCTAAAGAGCAGATTATGAAACTTCACTTTTGCCAAACTGGCTCTTTCCAACCTTAGGAAAATCAAGTCTGATTAAAGTTCTATCACTAGAAAAAGTAAATTTAAGTAATCATAACCTTGACTGATTCTTTTTCCCCCTTGGCTGACAGAGGACATTTAATTAAAAACCTAATCCAGCATATTTACAAGACTGAGTATCAAGCATATTCTATCTTGGCACGCAGTTTTTGACAAGCAGAGGAAGTGAAAACCAAATAACCTGAGTGAGATGGATCATCAGTGTCCACTCCAGACCTGTGTGTCATCCCCGTGTTCCCACAGTCACAAGGAGGCCTTTGTTTGTAGCAAAATGTGCACCCCGAGGGCCCTGCCCTTCATTTGCTGTGTGTCTCTGAGGCAAGAGGCTTTCCCTCAGAAGCGCTGTGATGTTATCTGTGCACTCACCAGACTCAAGAGGTCACTCAGGGATGTCCTAAAGAAAAGCGGAAGCTTCCATCTTTAGAGGTAGAGACATTTGCATTCGCGAAATGCAGGAAGGACTCACCCCGTTGTAGGTACACTCGGTGTTCTTGGGTAGTCTGATTGTGTCGAATCGGACGGTGCCTGTGCATGGCTGAGAGGCAGAGCTGTTCTCCCAGCAACCTGGTTCTCCTTGTCTTTGCCTCCCTTCTCCCTTCCTTCTCTTCCACTGTTGATTTCCTCCCTTCTTCTTCATGTCGTCCTTTTCCCTTTCTTACTTGGTTATTCTTTTCCATGCTTTCTCTCTTCTCTTGTCATTTTCCCTTTGTATTGTCTTTCTTCATCATTTTTTTAAATGAGGTTTTCTTTATCACTCTTTTAATTTTTCTTTGAAAGGAAGACAGTCAGGGACAGAGAGAGGCAGAGAGAGACCTTCCATCTGCTAGTTCCCTCGCACAGTGCTCACAGCAGCCAGGAGCCCAGTGATGCCAAAACCAGGATTTCCTACGCAGGTAGCAGAGACCCAAGTACTTGAGCGATCACTGGCTGCCTCCCAGGTGCACGTTATCAGGAAGCTGGAATTGGGAGTAGAGCTGCGGCTAGAACCCAGGCAGTTCTACATGGGATTTGCACGTTTGCATAACCACTGTGCCAAGCACCTGCCCGTTCATCATTTTTATAGAAGCAAAACAAGCAAAATGGATCTTCCTGAGCTTTTTCCCTGACTGTTTCCACCTCTGTAGGGTTTTGTCTATAGTATTGCTGGTGTTTTGTACTTGGTGACCTATGCATCTATCACGTGAAACTTACATCAAGGACCTTAGAATTCTGGCGTTGCTTTTCTCTATGCCAACAAAGCAACCTCCCAGAGATGGAAGAAAGGTAATGATAAAGGCAATGAAATGGCTTTGTGGATCCATACTGCCATGCCCTAAAGTGGGCTTTTCTCTTGTGAGCCATCAGCCCAGTCAGGCCATATAGAGGTAGCCAACAAGGCAAATGATGGCTTCCTAAGTTTGGGTACTTACAGGAAAGTGTGCACGCCCTTCTTCCCAGGGTTGGTGGGAATTACCAGACCTGTCTGTGTGCTGATACCTGGTATAGAGTGCCTGCTTTGTACCAGTCTCTGCCTGCTTGTTCCCCTCAGCACGCGCGCCTCTGTTTTTGGTGAGGAAAGAAACTGATTCAAGTTACAGGACTTAAGTAGAAGTTTCAGAATGAAAAGTTACCAGGTGGATTTCAAACCCTCCTAACTGCTGTATACATTACTGTAGTGGGGGCACCTCCTCCACCATGCACAGGTCCGGGTCTAGGGGTAGATCCGTGTTGACAGTGAGCTGCCCTAACCGCTGCTTTCATGTGGGCCTGTCTCAAAGAGATGATGGGCGGTGATGGTGGCAGTCTCTGGCCCTCAGGGCTCCAGCTGTGCACGGAATCAGCTGGCGGGTCTTCAGGCTGGATCCTTCCCAGCGACGTGTAGTAGAAGCAGTGCAACGTGGGGCTCTCCAGTGTGGTTACTGGAGTCCAGCGGGATTTTAGTCTGGGATGGCTGGTGTGTCAAAGGCTATGGAAGGGATTAGAGTGGCTTCCTGAAAGTATTCTACATTCTCTATCAAGACAAGGTAAATTTGGGGAGAAGTGTGGTATAGTCTGTGTTTTGAGGCAGTGAATGATAGCACTGTAGCTGAGCAGAGGAGAGGCTAGATGCCATTGCATAGACACAATGAAGCCTCCTCCATAAACTGAGGTAGTTACAACTGGGCAGGGCGGGGATGGGTGGTCTCTAGAGTTCTCTGTGGAGTCAGTGTCCCATGAACCTAAGCATGGAGGGGACTGGATACAAAAGAACAGTTACAAGGATTTGCAAGGTGAATCCTGTTTTCTAACAAAATTCGCTTGGGAACCCGTTTGCTTTACCTGAGAGTCTGGGCAGTCAGCAGCACAGAAGTATTCCAACAGCCTCACAGAGAGCCAGACGGGCCTTAAGAAGATGTTAATCAGAACCTGACCCACTGTGTTCGGTCTTCCAATGTCTCTGCCTCACATTCTTACTAAAAGCCTAAGACCTTACAGGATCCTAGGAGGCTCTTTCTGATCTCTCTGTCATTTCCCCGACTCCATCATTTGTCCCCTCTGTTGAGGGAGGGAAGGAATGAATGGATGCATGAGCCAGGCAGTGTGCAAGGTACTCACTAGCATTTGTTTAATAAATAAATAATGGAAAAGTTTGCTGTTTTAATGGAGTTAATTTAGAGAAAATAGTGTTATTTAGTGAGCAAATGAGGATAAAAAGCTATGAGAACTACTGGATGTTGACTTGGATTGTTTAGTACTCATTTATTTGTTTACTTAGCAAGCATTTGTTGAGCACCTACTATGTACCAGCCAGTGAATCAAAGGCTAAATGCCAATCAGTGAACAAGGAGGCACGTTCACTGGCCCCTTGGGACTGATGTTCTATTAAGGGACAGATATTATGTAAAGTAATGAAATAAAACCATAATTGCAGAGAGCAATCCTTCATAGGATGGAAACCTCAGCATAAAGCTTAGCTCTTGGATCTCATCCTTTGCCCCTTTTGTTGAATTGTTGAACAGATGTCTCTGAGCGCACTATCTAAGAGGATAGTGTTATTACAGAACCCACACCTTTCTGTTACCAGGCATGGAACACCAGGTCATGTGTCTCCCCCTGAGCTGCACGTGGTGCGGATTGCAGGCATGAGCAAAGTCTGAACCATCTCGTGTTGGGAGAATGTATACTGTTGTCTCCTTTAAGATTTTTTCCACTTGTGAAATAAAGCTTATTTTAAGAAGTAATATTTGATTATTTCAAACATTTTTTGAGAAACTATTTCATAAAAAATCTCAAAGTGATGGCCTCTGTGAATATGGTATGCATTTCGTTTTAAGACAGTATCAACTGTTTTATGGTTACAGTGGCAATGTAATGCCACTGTATGCTCTGGATAAATAATTTAATAAATAAGTCAAACTTAGGATAGATAGGTTTTTCTACCTCTCATATCAATACATTCGATGTTACAATTCAAAGTTGATTATTGGAGCCTGCAAAGTGTGGGAGAGATAGAGACAGGATAGAAAAATGGAGGAAGGTGGGTGTGGTTTACTAATCGCAACAAACATACCGAAGTGGATGTTAATAGGGGAAACCATGTGTGACATACAAGAACTCTTTACTACTTTACAATTTTTGGTTTGTAAATTTTAAGCCATTCTGAAATAAAAAGGTTTTTTTTTTTTTTTTAAAGGTACTGCTAAAACAATTAAATCCAAGGGATTCAATTTCCATGCGATTTATACATCACTCAGTATATTGTCTCAGTACCCATTTTGTTCCTTTTATTTCCTGTCCACGTTAATTCCTTGTGGCACTGGTAGAAAATAATGCAGGCTCCAAATCACTACCATTGGCTTAGACACATGCATGATGAAGAATAAAGTCCCATCAAAAAGGAAGCAACAAGTGCTGTGAATGAAGAAGCCTCTGCACTTCTCTGATGCTGCAGACTGGGGACCTCTGTGTCCATGAACCTGAATTACTTCCTACCACTGCCTTGAGAAACCAGCACAAACTCAGTGGCTTAAACAGTCACCAATGCATCATCTCAGTTTTCATAGACTTGTCTGTGTCTTCTGCCTAGGGTCTTCCATGGCCAAAAATTGAGGTTTCCAGCAGACTGGGCTTTCATCAGAGGCTCCAGGGAAATCAGCGCATCCAGGCTGTAGGCAGATTTCAGCCCACGTGCTCAGGAGGGAGGCCCAGTGTCCTCACTGGCTCCAGCTGGCTTGTTAGCTCTCAGAAGTATCCCTTGTCCTCTAAAAGGATGAGGGTATCCGTCTTTTTTTTTTTTTTTTTTTTTTTTTTGTGACAGGAGAGTGGACAGTGAGAGAGAGAGAGAGAAAGGTGTTCCTTTTCCTTTGGTTCACCCCCCAGTGGCCACTGCAGCCAGCGTGCTGCGGCCGGCGCACCACACTGATCCGAAGCCAGGAGCCAGGTGCTTCTCCTGGTCTCCCATGGGGTGCAGGGCCCAAGCACTTGGGCCATCCTCCACTGCACTCCTGGGCCATAGCAGAGAGCTGGCCTGGAAGAGGGGCAACCGGGAGTAGAACCCGGTGTGCCGGCGCCGCAGGCGGAGGATTAGCCTATTGAGCCGAAGCACTGGCCAGAGTTGAATCTTTCTTGTGTTTCAAATCTCCCTGATTTCTTCTCTTCCCACACATGCGTGCTACCTGCAACCAGAGAAAGTTTTTTTTTTTTTCTTTCTAAGGGCCTTGGAATTAGATTGGGTCCACTCTGATATTCCAGGATAATCTCTCTCTCTCTTTTAAGATCAACTGATTAGTAACTGTAATTACACTGGAAAGTTTCCTTTTGCCATAACATATTCACAGGAGTGACAGCAGAGTCAAAAATACAAGAATACGAGCGCCAAACTTTTATTTACCTGTGTGTGTTTTCCTCTGGGAATCTGGTTGTCACTGGAGACCAGCCTGATAACCTGAAAACTGTGAGAAACTGTAACCTGACAGCCATATTTGGAAGAAGGTAATATTTTGGCAAAGGAGAAAATGGTGGTCTTTTAATACATTCTCTAATAAAGTCACTATGGATTAAACACACTAATGGTATGAAACAAAGCAAAAAAAAATAAGTTATTTAATTTGATGAGACATGGCTCCAAAGCAGTAAGTTTAAGGAAACAGAGGGGCTTCATTGTGGCACAGTGGTTAAGCTGTGCCGTAGGGTCTCCACATCCTGTGAGAGGACCGAATTAGAGTCCTGGCTACTCTGCTTCCAATCCAGCTTCTGGCTGATGGGACTCGGACAGGGTTCAGTGATGGCCCAGGCACTTATGTCCCTGCCACCCCCATGGTTGACCCAGATGGAGTTTCTGGTTCCTTGTTTCAGCCCTGGCTGTTGCAGCCATTTTGGGAGTGAACCAGTGGAGGGAAGATCTATTGCTCTCTCCCCCCCTCTCTCTGTCATTCTGTCTTTCAAATAGTTAAGTAAACAAACAAGCAAACCCTTTTAAAAAAAAAACAGAGACACAGCTATGGGCTGGAATAGATCAGTGCAATCAGGAGTCAGGAGGGGAAGAAGCCAGGTTATATGGCAGTAGCAGCATGGACGAAGACCCCGGAGGAGGGAGCCCTACCTCGGCTCCAGGCACTGGGTTTGCTCCGGAGCAGTTTCAATCTAGGAGTGACAAATGCCTGACATTAAGTGTGGGCTTTGAAATATGAATATTTGCTGGATCTGGGACTCTGTGTAAAATCTCCAGTGTTTTTTTATGCCAGAGGAATCAACATTTAAAATAGTAGAAGCGCTAAGAGCTAATGTATTGGGGGCACTAAGTAAGTACGGCTTGCTGGCTGCCAGGTAGTAATTTATGGTTATACTCCCACTGAGTAAAGTGCATGTTTGAGTAAATAAAGTATTCGATATGTGGAAAATACTTGAATTAGGAATTGGCATCGACCACAATATTAAATCACTCCACTATAGTAAGACGAGGAGGTTTTGGACTTCAGATTTCAGATGTAATAGTACAACTTGAGTGGTCGCTGTTTGTTAACCTATGGTAGTAAACAAACAAGTTAAACAGCTAATGCTATAATGCTGTTGTCAGGTGTCGCCTGTGAGTGCCAGAATATACTTTTTCTTGCTTTTTTCTCTTCAAGTAGGCACAAGCGAAAGGGATCAGGCTAGAGTGTGAATTAGCCCACTGCCTTTCAAAGGGTGTGAATGAACCATTTGAATAGCTGGAACACGGATCAGACAGGCACAAAATTCATTTATCTTTAGAGCAAGGGTGTATGACCTTTAAAAAAAAATTCCTGATGATGTATCAAAATGCATGAAATCTTATGCTACAGAGTTTGAGGTTGCTAAGGATGTTAAAACTGCCTCCTGCTAGGTGGGAGCAAGGGTGCGACAGAGTGAGGCCGACAGCACCGCTCTAGTCGGCTGCATGGGACTTTGAATTAGGGCTCTCCCACTCAGCAGCAGAGTGGCCTTCGCTTCTCTGAGGCTGGGTTCTCTCTCCTGCAGGGGGATAGTGAGGACGTCAGTTCTGTGAGGATGACCTGGAATGATGCCTTCACAGCACTCGGGTGTTTCTGCTGTTACTCCTGTCCCATGCCTCTCCCTCTATGCACCTGCAGCTTAGCAGCTACCCAAACAGCTGTAACGGACCAGAAAGCCCTTGTGTGGTTTACCATCTCCTAGAAGGTGTATTGCAGTTCTGACGACTGTAGAATACCATGTACTATAAGGCTATTCTGGGAATTAGATTTCAAGAAAAATATTCCAACAAACTTACTATAACTTCCTATATAAAAATAGAGCACTAGTTTGTCCATTTCATATTTTAATGAGTAAGAAAATTTAGACCGATAGAAGACAAATTTATTAAATAATTCTAATCCTAATAGTATTTTTAAAGTCTCTAGTATAACAACAAATAACTAACACAATGGTTTACCTTTAATGAAATAATTAGCAAATATAAATAGAAAGTTGTATATTTATGAATGATGATAGATGGGTAATAGATTTGGATAATATAAAATGTGTAAATTTTAGAGATTATTAGGTTATGGTTATTAATGTATATGTATTGTGAATTTTATATTCTTTATCTTTCATATTATTACATGTAACAGATCACTAAAACAAAATGTGAAAGAAGCTACTGGGAAGTGGCCTATTTTTATTTTAAAACCCAGAAAACAGAAAATATATTCCTGGATCCTTTTTTTTTAATTGATATTGTCTCTTTTTGTGCGTCGAGTTCCTAATGACTCATTAAGAATTCTGCGTTCTGGTTGGTTTGATTTTCTACTGAGCGACATTCCTGATAGTCGTAGAGTGAAGCAGGGAGGATAAGATGGAGAACTGCCCAAGAGTGGCTACAGTTATGGAAATAAGCAAATGATGGGAAATAATTCAGCTTATTTTCATTTTTACCTCTTTTCAGAGATCCATTGGACTTAGATATAAAACGTGGAAACCATCCCATTATAAATCCAAAGCCATAGTTAGATCAGCATATTAAAAGCTACTTCAAAATGGAATTGTTTTATCATTTTGATTCCTTTATTTCCCTTTATAGAAAAATAAATGCCAGTTGGGCTGCAAATTACAGAGGATTATCTTCTTTCCTTCTAAGGGTTAGTAATATAAATATCATTTTGTGGGGAATTTGATTTGGGGGTTGAGGGAGTGATCTTATTAGCACAAGACCCCCTTGGCCAATAATCTCATAACTATGGGATATATATTAAATCCTTTTCTATTTATATTCTTGGCAGGCCGTTACTCACTGTTATGGTGGAGATTTTGTTAAGTAATAGTTCTCTTGAGAAATCATGGGCATTTTTTCGAGGTCATGATTTCCTATGAGCTTAGAGAGTGGGCCATACATCCTCTCGTTGGTTAAGAACTCACTCTGTGTCCCTTTTCTCTGACGCTGCTTTCTTCCGAGAACTTAAGAATGATGGATCACTGTTTATTTTGTGAAGTAAAATTGATTAGAGGAAACAATAAACATAATTCTTTAACCATGAGACCCAATATATTTTGAGTACTTGGCTGTGCTGCATAACCAGAGACATACACTCGCTTCCCAGAGATGGCGGGACTGAGCCAAAGGCCCGGGGAACGGGCTTCCCAGTGTGCTTTCTGAAGGTTCAAGGACTCTCCCTCACCCTTGGCCTCTGTCGTTATGATCTCTTGTGCCCTGATGAATGTCCTTCACCTTCTAGATACTCTCGTGTGTTCATAGCCATCAGCTCACAGCCAGCAGGGAAACCCAGCTGGTTGGGTGTTTTTTGTTTTGTTTTGTTTTGTTTTTTCTTTTGTTGTTTTCCAATATCCACCCTGAGGTTTTAATGATAGCCATGTCTTTTAAAAATTGGATTAATTGAGACTGCTGCTGAGCAAAGAACCACACATTGGGCTTTACTGAGTGTCTGGGGTCACCTGAGGGCAAGTCCCCCATCTGACTGTGAGGCACGTTAAACCATCTCTTCCAGACGGGTGGCACTAAATGGATAAAGAGACACGTTAGGGGAGCGCGTGCAACGTGGGTTTCAAAAGACAGGCTGAGCTTCCAGTCTTGTTTTGAATACTCACGAGCTGTGGGACCTCAGATGAGTTATTTCATTGCTCTGGATTTACGTTTTCTCACCTGTGAAAGAGACATAAGCACACCTACCTGTGAGAATTCGCTGAATTTACACAGGCAAAGTACCTGGCACGATGTAGGCTCATTATACACTGGGTTCCACACACTCATTCCCCTCACGGGAACAAAGAAATCTGAATCAAATATATACCTGCCCACACAACAGCCAACTAAAACATGAGATCAGCGTGGACATTAGATAAGCCTTTCACCACACCAACCCTGGTCCTCAGGTGCACACCATCCTCGTCACCTGGGAGCTTATTAGAAACGCAGAACTAGGGTCCGGCCCTAGGCCTGTCGAATTGCAATCTGCAGTGCAACCAGAGCCCCAGGTGACCGGCACGTGTGGCTACGTTGGAAAAGCACAGAGACGGTGACACTTATCTTGTGACAAAGTTGATCCCTTCTGCTACACACTGTCCATCCATTCCTTTCACCACTCCTGGAGTCTGGTAACTTGGTGCGGATAGAAACACACACACACACACATACACACACAGGCATGCACGCACACGTATTGTCTCAGCCCTTGTGCCTTGAAACAGGTCAACGCATGCTCGCTTGCACACACAGCAGTGAAACAACCCTCCGCATAGGGCCTGGCACAAGTAGGTCCTCAATAAATGTTTATTGAATGAAATAAAACAGCCAACCGTCAGACGAGCAGACGCTCCCATCTGTTCTGCAGACGCACAGCAGCCCTAGGAGGGCCTGGGGAGAGATGAATGTGCTCCAGATCTTTGCCAGGAGGCATTACCCATGCCCAAAGGGGAGGAGGGCTCAGTGCTGCTGTTCTTGCCACAAGATCCGCTGAGCTCTGAACGCCTGTCAAGTGCCTGCAGCCAGAACAAAGGCTGGGAGCTGCTTTTCTTCTGTCTCCCCCACCTGCGAGGAGGCTGGTGCCTGTGCTGGGGAGCAGTTTTCTCTGCTTGTGAGAGACAAAGGAGGAAGCACAGTGGCATTTCCCCAGGGTCCCAGGGTTCACAATGCTGGGACTAACTGGTCTATCTCGCAGAATTTCTCTATTGGATTTGAATTTCCAAGTTGCTGGTTCCCAGGCTGGCAGTAGGAGGAAACGGGGGAATATTACCCAGAGAAAGACGAAATGGCTGGGGGAACTTGCTGCTTTAGGGATTGTAAGAAATAGGGACTGCAAGCTCTTGAGGCTGTGGGGAACTAATTGTATCACATGACCTTGAACAAATAAAATAGAATGCTTCCTTAAGGTGAAAAATTATGACCATTATATTTACATTGAATTTTTTTTAAAAATTTGCTTTTTGTTTTATTTTACTTGCAAGCAAGAAAGGGAGACAGAGGCAAAGATCTTCCATCCACTGCTTCATCCCCCAGTTGTTTACAACAGCTGAGACAGGGCCAGGCTGAAGTCAGGGAGCTGGGGGTACCATCCAGGTCTCCTTACTTGGTTGGCAGGGGCCCAAGGACACGGGCCTTCATCCACTGCCGCCCAGGGTGTGCATTAGCAGGAGGCAGAGCTAGGACTTGAACCCATGCACCAAATGCCCACCTGTGACGAATATGTTCAAGTGAGTTTTACCAGCTTCATCCTAGAGTGTATTTCAATGAAGTTGACACCACTAGTCCCTGGAGAATCTGCACCCCAGCAAGTTAGCACTGGAATGCTCCCTCTTGTCCCTTCTGACAGGACTGGTGCTGGCAAAATTGTCAAATTACTTCTCTAGGGAGACTCACCACCTGCCTTGATCTGGGAAATCTGGTGAGCTCAGAAGGACCTACATCCCATTCAGTTAACCCCTTCATTGCTGCAAACTCTAGCACCCTCCACTCAACCATCAGAACTCGCTCTCCCAGGCTGGGAGCCAAGTTTTCTCAGACAGATGAACCAGCATGTGAAAATAAAGTCTCCCCCAATCCTTGAAAGGCTGTGTTTCCTTTCTAACTTATGTAGAATCTTTATTCATGGGAATTTGCAATAATGAAGGGGACATACAACATTGCCTAGTGCTGATTTTTGAGGAAAGGAGACATTGACTAAAACTCTGGCTAATACTAGCTGTGGTATCAGGAAAATCTTCACATTTCAATGACGTACTGAAATTAAATTTTATGTGACATGCAGGAAACAGTATAACGATGGCACCCCTCGACTAGGGAGGCAGAGTGGAAGAGAATTACTCCAGACAGTGTTTCAGGGACACAGGCTAACGCAGGTTTTGCTGTCTACTTTTCCCACACTGCTCTGGGTGAGCACGTAGGGTGAGAGAGAGACAGAATCAGGTGTGGGAGGTTTTTATGGGGCATGACTTCTGCTCACATCTCGGTGTCTAGAACTAAATCGTGCAGCCATGTTGTACTGCAAAGATGGCTGAGAAATGAAACCCAGCTGAGGGCATCAGTCACTGCCGCAGCCGTGTCCACGGACGCACAGCCCATTCCCTTTACCTCTTTCTCCTGCCACTGGCTGAGAGGTTGGGCATCCCCTCTCCTGACCTGAGAGTCAGTTCTCTGCCGCAGAAAGCCCCCACCACCCACCTGGGGACCAGGAATAGAATCTTGGCACGCCGCAATTTAACTCTTGCCAACAATTAATCCAGACTCAATTTCCTCGGCTTCACAAGGATGTTGTGAGAATTAATGAACTACTTTGGACAAATCCCATTCCTGAGCGCATTGCCTTCATCCTGCACTGTTTCAGTTCACACAGCGAAAGCACAGATGTGCAGAGCACCTCTGTTGGGGGGCAGACAGCATCCTCGTACCCTAGTGACCACAGAGGGGAGCCAAGATGCACACAGGCTCACCGCCCTACCCAGGGCTGCAGGGTTGCTTCTGTATGCAACACCTTTTTCACTACAACTTTTTTTAAAAAAAAAAAACTAAAGTTTTCTGGAAAGAAAAGGTATGATTAAAAAAATGAGGGTTTAGCAGTTTTTTTTATTAGTCTGCGGAGTCTGGAATCTGCCTGCTGGGTGACCTTAGGACCAGGTTTACTCCCTGTCTCAATTTCTCTAATTTATAAAATGGTACTAATTCTTGTAGCTGTCTCATGGTTTTTTTTTTTTTCTTTCTTTCTTTTTGTGTGTGTGTGTGTGGACTAAGTAACATAATGAATGTTAAGATAGTATCTGAGGGCCTGTGCCACGGCTCAATAGACTAATCATCTGCCTAGAATCCTCCGCCGGATTCTGTCCCGGTTGCCCCTCTCCCAGGCCGGCTCTCTGCTGTGGCCCAGGAGTGCAGTGGAGGATGGTCCAAGTCCTTGGGCCCTGCACCCCATGGGAGACCAGGAGAAGCACCTGGCTCCTGGTTTCTGATCAGTGCCATGCTCTGGCCACAGTGCGCTGGCCACAGCGGCCATTGGAGGGTGAACCAACAGAAAAGGAAGACCTTTCTCTCTCTCTGTCTCTCTCTCTCACTGTCCACTCTGCCTATCAAAAAAAAAAAAAAGATAGTATCTGGGACACAGCATGTGCTTCATAGACATTAGCTATTATTTTCCCCCTTTACTTCTGAAAGAAGTGCTCTCTAGTTCATGGAATCCAAAGAAGGAATAACAAGATATGTGGTCTTATGTTCCTGGCAAATGTGAAGCAGAGGTAGAAGATGTGATGACAGCACTGTGTTTACAGGAGGAAATATGCTGTTTCTGAGTGAGGAACTGGCAGGGAATCTCACCTTGCTACGAGCCACAGCCAGAGAAGAGCAGGGACTGTCACAAAGGGCTGGGCATTCAGAGGTGCATGGGCGGCTGCCGCTGGTTCTGAGTGTGCTGGGCTCCATGGAGTGATAGTGTCCCTGCAGAGAGCAGAAGGCCTGACGTTCCTTGAGCCAGTGCACTTGCTCCATCAGGGGGGAGTGAGAACTGTTTTGTTCTTGTGTGGAAGGTTATGTGTTTCATCTGTCCTGATCAACAAGTCTGTGTCTCTGTGAGACTATAAACTTCCTCTTCGTCCATGGCCAAAATGTATTATTAATTATTTACTGAGTTGAGAGACAAAGAGATAGACTGAGAAAGCTGACTGACACTTGCAGGTTTACTCCCCAAATGCCTGTAACAGCCCGGGGCTGGGCAAGGCCTAAACCAGTAGCCAAGGAATCAGTTCAGGTCTCCCATTGGGGGACAGTGACCCAAGGTGTTGAGCCATCACCTGCTCAGTCACTCCCATATAGGATGTGAGTGTCACAAGTAGTATCTTCTTTTAAAAAATCATTTATTTATTTGAAAGGCAGAAGGAGAGGGAAGCATGGGGTGGGCAGAGTGAGACAGAGAGAGATCTTCCATCCTCTGGTTCACTTCCCAAAGGGCTTCAACACTCAGAGATAGGCCAAACTGAAGCCAGGAGCCAGAAAATCCATCCAGGTCTCCCAGCATGTTACTGGCAAAAGTGAAATGCAGGTAGAAGCCGTCATCACAGCCTGGGTGTTAGGGTGACAGGGACCCACACATGTGGGCCGTCTTCTGTTGTATCAGTGGGAAACCTGGAATTCAAACAAGAGCTTTGATGTGGGATCTCAGCATTGCCTGCAGTGGCTTAGGCTGCTTGGCCACAAAACCAGCTCCCCAAGGGATCATAACTAGTAGGCCAAATACCTCCACCCTGCACAAGATTCTGTTTTTATTTTTGGAAGGCAGAGATACTGAGAGGCAGATGGGGAAAGATTTTCCATCTACTAGTTTACTCCCCAAATGCCCACAGCAGCAAGGCCAAAGCCAGGAGCCAGGACCTCCATTCTGGGCCCCCAAGTGGGGGCAGAGTCCCCAAGTATTTGAGCCACCACTGCTGCCTCCCAGGATGAGCATTAGCAGGAAGCTGGATTGGAAGCGGAGTAACACACTTGAACCAGGCACTCCTTATGGGATGTGAGCATCCAAGCAGTGTTTAACTGCAGCAACTTAACCCTGTGCCACAGACATGCTCATCCTTGTATTTGATTGTATTCACTACTTCTAGGTTTAAACTGGACAGTGTGAATTCCCATTAGCCCCCCCTGCTCACACACGGATGTCTACTGCCTGCTGATTTTCCACACTTCGAGTGGCAAGGCGGTGCATCATTTTTTTTTAAAAAGATTTATTTTATTTATTTCAAAGAGTTACAGAGAGGGACAGAGAGAGAGGTCCTCCATCCACTGGTTCACTCCCCAGATAGCCGCAATGGATGGATCTGAGCTGATCCGAAGCCAGGAGCCAGGAGCTTCCTCTGGGTCTCCCATGTGGGTGCAGGGGCCCAAGCACTTGAGCCATCCTCTACTGCTATTCCAGGCCATAGCAGAGAGCTGGATTGGAAGAGGAGCAGCTGGGACTAGAACCGGAGCCCATATGGGATGCTGGCGCTTTAGGCCAGGGCGTTAACCCGCTGCACCACAGCGTCGGCCCCAATCATTCTTGGGATACAGAGTTAGTCTGTGTACAGATGGATCAGGGGTGTCCCACAGCCACCTAAACTCCAGATAGGCTACTGGGCCCTTGCAAAATCAGAAAGCATTTTAGGGCCCTGCCCAGGGCTATAGGATTGTGAGTTTTACTTTCGCACATGGCATTGCCAAAATCTTGGCTCCCCTGTGCTATGAATCAGCTTATCCAATCTGCAAATTTTCTTTTCTTTTCTTGTGCCTTAACCCCAGGACAGGTGATGCCTGTTGAGTCATGAGTGGGGCATTCTCCAGCTTGTCTTCTCATTTCGTGTCCTTCGATTTAATGCTTCCCCTGGTTTGTGCTGAGCATCTGCAAACAGCCTGGGCCATGACTGTCTATCGTTTCTGGCCGTGTCTCTGTCTTCTGAGCGGTGCAGCTGTCCTTCAGTTTACAGCTGTGTTGACCACAAGGTCTTCTGCTGTTCGCAGCGCTTCTCCTTCTCAGCGTAATGAACTTTGCTGTATCTGTGCCCCCTTTTCCTAATTGCAACACAGCAGCACATCCTGGAGCCCATCTGTTTCCATGATTGATTGTTTTTTACTGCAGGATGTCCTAGAGGATTAGTTTTAAAAAAATTCCAGGTTCAGTGTGACCTTTCAGATCATCATAAACTGTGTTTATATCTAGATCTGTTTGCCTATACTTTATGGCCACTCAAAGGGATAAGAAATAACTGATTTTGGTGTCAATGAGGTGATTTCTCCTTACCACTCACTCTGGACAGAGCTGCCCTGGACTAGCTACCTTGTGATGCTTCCTTGTGTCTGCTTCTGTCCCAGCTTACACCTTTCTGGCTTTGTGCCTTATGTGTTGTGGACAGAATGAGGATGGCTGTGCCTGGGCCAGAGTTAGTAACGGAGCTCGAGATGCTGCAGGCCATAGAAGTTTCAAAGTTGGTTGGTTTGCTATATAGTTAATTCTAGGTATTCATGGTAGTTATGTTTTCTGAATTGGCAAATACTGAATCATTGTGCCAAGGGGAAACATGTTAAGTTCCTGGGAGCCCATGCTCACAACATCTGATCAACTGATCAATATACAATTTTATTTCGTATGTGTTTCTTTTCAAAGACGTAGTCTTTAATATACATGAATTCATTAAATTGAACTCATAGCCAATAGCATTGTGTGCTTCATGCCTGAAGGAAGCTTACCTAATATATATGTATTTTTCTCTTGGGAGCACCAGATACAACTCCGGTACTATGTTTGGGGCCATATTAAACAGCAAAGCCACCAACAAATTCAAAGTCTATGAAAATCATGGCACTAAAAATAGCACAGAAAGAACACTATATACAACATGAACCAAAACAGTGAGGTATAGAATGTTACCTTGTTTGGTCTCACCTGTTGTGCCCACTGGACAGCTCAAGCTTTTCAAGTTGTTGCACGTGTCCGTGACTGACAAAGTGCTGTAAGTATTGATTTTGGAGGTTATGAATAAATGTTAGTGAATAGGCAAAGTCACAAACACAGACTCCACAACTAATGAGGATCAATTACTTGTATATTTTGCATAGCCTTCCTCCCCATAGCTGGTCCTGCTTCTCTGTGGGTGGATAAAGATTCGTTGAATGTCCTCTCAGAGAGGCAATGGTGTTTGTCTTAAGCTGTTGACCAGCTGCTGCTTGTGTGTTGGTAGAGGTCGGCCTTTTATTTAAATGAAGATTTGTCAGCACCTTGGCCACTCCTTCCCAGACACCAGTGTCCAAAGCCCTCCTTTTATGTACAAGCTGGAAATGATATGCAAGGCCCTAGGACCAATATAAGGGCCGTGTGTTTCAAGGAGCTTGCAGTCTGTGAGAAAGGCTGTTCAAATGCAGCATGGAAGCCGATCCACGCCCAATGGATGGTACAACAGATGTTAAAAAGTTTCAGATGCACTGAAGTTTGATTATGTAAACTGATTATGTCCTAGGATTGGCAGAATTTAGCTTGAGCATACTTTACCCCTAATATTTTAACACAAGAAATTACAAATAGAAAGATTAAAATAATATTACAGGGAATATTCGCATTTCTGCCATCTCTATCAACCACATGTTTTTATCCTTGCTTCATCACTTACCTATATGTCCATCCCTCTACCTACTCATCCAGCCATATCATTTTGGTATCTCACTAGTATCTGGTGAGGAACTTTTACATAGCAGAAGGTGGAAGGGCAAGAGATTACATCTTTTCTGGCAAGTCCTCTTTATCTAATTTTTCATTATTAGAGAGAATGCTGTCACCTGGTGGTTCACTCGCCAATGGCTAGTAATGAGGTAGTGTTGAAGCCAGGAGCCAAGAATGCAAACCAGGACTCTCAGGTGGGTGGCAGGAACCAATTATGTGAGCCATCACCTCTTCCTCCCTGAGTCTGCGTTAGCAGAGAGCTAGAACTGGGAGCTGGAACTCAGGCACTCTGACGGGGGGATGTGGGCATCCTAACCAGTGGCTTTTGTGGCAGGCTAAATGCCTGCCCCATGAAGCTCTTCTCTATATTAGCATTAAATCATTTGTTAGGGTAGAGACCTCCTCCTCAAAAGCCCCGCCTCCCCCACACTATTGCAATGGGGGATTAAGTTTCCCACACATGAATTTTGGGAGACACATTCAGACCATAGCTCACTCATGTACTGTCTGTCTAAGGCTGCTTTCTCATCACCATGCAAGAGTGGAAGAGATCAAATGCTGTACAAAGTCAAACTGTTTACACTCTGAACCTTTCAAGAAGATGTTTGTTGAACCTTGCTGTACAAAAATAAAAATTATAATGTAGACTGGGGTGAGGGGGCAACTGGAAGGGAGAGATAAATGATAATCCTGAAAATATTTTGGCAGGGTAGTATAGGACAAGGATACATCTTACAGTCTTGACAATTGATGAGTGAGTGTACCTCTATATGAGAATCCTCTCTGTTATTTTTTTAATTGAAAGAAGAAAGTAATAATGAGTCAAGGTGAATCAGAAAGGTTATGCTAAGGTGTGATGTAACAAATGGAGCTCAAATCTCTATGGCCTCCAACAGCCAGTCTGCTTGCCTTCCACAGGTCTCCTTTGGTCCTGTGCCCTGTTGTCTTCTCTCTGGACTCGAGTTAGTAGAGCCCTCACTCTCTGGACTGTTGCCAGTCTTGTGGCAGGGGAGAGAGAGTGCACATACAAGGCATCAACTGACTCTGAAAGCTTTGCTTAGACACATATCACTTTTGCTTACATTGGCCAAAGCAAGTCATGTAGGCAAAACTGGGTTAAACAGGATGGGAATGTTTAATAGTCCTACAGAGACAGGAAGCAGATAAATGTGAACAATAATGCACTTCTACTCAGTCAAAAGATTTTGTTATTGTTTAAAAGGGAGCTCCTTTAGCACATTTAGGAGCAGAAGGAAGAAACCTATACAGAGAAAGAGAAGGAAGAACTTTCTGAGCAATTAATGTCTCCTGGTGTTACTCCTAGTAGGGGCGGACTTTCAGCTGGTACTGACTTCTGGCTCTACAGGCTGGACCTGGGAGACTACTTCCTGGGAATCATCTGAGAAGCTTGCTAAAATGCGGATTCTGCTCAATAGGTCAGGGTGAAGCCTGAAATTCTGCATTTCCAACAACCTCTCAGAGGATGCCTTTGCTACTAGTCTGTGAGCCATATTTTAAACAGCAAAGCTCTGGTTTTGCTGCCACAACAAAACAGGGAAACAAATATTCCTAAGCAAACCATCTGTGTCAGTTAGGTCTACTAATGACTCTAAAGAGAATGAGGGCATCTGTCCTGAATTGTGGAGCATTTGAAGCCAAATCTTCAAGAATTTGGTTTAGGAACACAGCATGGCTTTTGAATGACAAGAGACAGATCTCATGGAGTCCTGAGTGGTGGTAGGAGAATGGGTGAGTTGAATGAGAGCTAGTGGCCAGGGAAGGCAGTGAGTTCAAGGATTTTCTGCTGGAGCAGTTCCATTGGTGTCTTTGGCCACCATTCTATTAAAAACCTATTTGTAATAGAATACGAGGCACATGAAACATCAAAGTTTTTCAGTCACAGATGGGACTCCTGAAACTGGCAATGAATGTGTTTTGGACACTCAGATATGAACAGCAGTTGTGAGAATGTGCATCTTTTGATGGTAGCAAGCGATGGAGTACAGTTAATAAAAATCATTCAGCATTTTCATTGCTATGAAGTATGTTTCATTTGAGTTTTAATTGTCATTAATATCTTGCTGGTTAAACCCTGAATCAGACCTGCAACTGTGGGATTTGATATTTGAAGGGAAAATTTCAAGGTGAAATTGTTCCATAGAGTTTAGGTATACCCTGTGTCATCATTACAAACAGTTGGATATATTGCTTGTTTGTTCCTCTCTTTGATTGGCATTAGTAGAACTTCCTTGGCTCTGATTGATAAGATGAAGCCCATGTTTATATTTAAAGTGTGCCTTGACTGTTTCATGACTGACGTTTAAATTAAAGTTTTATGTCATACACCTCTGACGTTGAATTCAGATTCGCCTGCTTGCTGATAATTCACAGGCAAAATTTTAACATTTCTTTTCTTTTGTAAACTATAGATGATGTCTTGTTGTGTTAACAGAGGTTAGCAGTAACATTTGTAAGGCCTCACATAGAGCAGACTCTCAATAAATGTTGAGTGCATTTTTATATTTGTGATGCAAATTTGAAAGCACCTTTCACACTTCTCAACATTACAAGTGAGCCTTGTGTAACTGTATTCTAGAAGCCAATAAAGAAACTGGAACCTTCATATTGCTGGTAGGATTGTGCATCTGCTTTGGAAAACTGTTTGCCATTTTCTTAAAATGTTAAACAAAATTTGCCATATGACTTCTAGGAAATTACCCAATGGAAATGAAAATATGTCCCAATAAAGGCTTAACTACAAACATACATAATAGTCAACTAAAATGAATGTTCATCCACTAGTTAATAAACAAATTGTCAGACATCCATACAATGAATACTATTTGGGAATAAAGAAGAATAAAATATAAATAAAGAATAAAGAACCATAGACGAACTTCAAAAATAGTTAAGGGAAAGTATGTATGATACCGCATATATGGGATTGTCAGAGCATGCACATACGTGGAGACAGGAAGTAGAGTGGTGTTTGGGGGTGCTGGGAGGAAGCTACAGAAGGGCTGAGGGCTTCTGTTTAGGATGAAGGAAACGTTCTAAAGTTAGTAGTGGTGATAGCTGCCCCACTCCGAATTGCATGCGTACAGGTGAATCTTATGTTCATGCAAATTATTCCTCTGAATGCTATGTTTTTACACTTTTAAGAGTGAATCATGTTATTTTTAAGATTTTGATGATTTCTGTGTAGGTTATATTTTAAGAGGAAGACAATTAATGAATCTTTTTCAGCTTTCTGAAATGTGTTGGATTCTCCAAGCTGCTGCTTCAGGTCAGCAGAGAAGCCTTTGAATTTCGGGAGAGCAGCCTAACCCTGATAGTAATGGCCTGCAGGCACCTGCAGAAGATACTAGCATGTGAAAACAATAGAAAGCCTGGTCCGTAAATGCAAATCAATAACACTGGCTGATGATTCCACATGAGTGAAAAGAGATTTGTAAGATGGAGTGTCTTCACGTTAGCCATTAAACGTCTCATTCACCAGTTCTTCATTAAATGCCTGTCTTAAACAGGGCAATTGAATCTAAGATATCAGACATGTTTGAATTATGGAGATCAACTGCTTCATTGTTGGCCTTGGGCACAGGATAAAAGGAATTGAATTTAATATCCACCTCCCCCCCCAAAATGATGTCAGGAGAGGTAATTGGCAGCACCTGGGAGATACTATCTTGATTCGAACAACGGCTAGCGATATGATTATAGACCTGCAAGTACAGTCAAGACGCACCAGTTCCCAACTGTGTAAAAATGCAAGGGACCTCACTCAAGCATCAGACTGGAGAGCTAAGAGACTATGCGTGTGTGTTAATTATCTGGCCTTACTTTTGGAAAATGGGAGTTGCGTGACAGGTGGTTGTAAGCCCCCACTGTGTAACTTCAACGTCTGTGAGTAGAAAAAGCAGACTTGCATTTGACAGTTTGTTTCTGTTGCAGGACTCTCACAGCAGGTTTTAATCTGAGCATCCCCAGAGGCTGAGTATTATGCGAGTCGGGACAAACCCTCGAACTCTATTCGCTTATTTTGGCTCTACATGAGCTAAGGGGTCTGTAGGAATAGAAGAGGTGTCAAATTTGCTGCCTCAGCACCAACCAGAATAAAAAACAACAAATATTTTCTCAGTGCGTAGCAGAAGGATCACTGGTGTCAGAATCGATGTGTGGATATGAGTGTGAGTGTGGGATGCGGGAGGGTGGTGCTGTGAATAACAAATTAACAACTCTAGTGTCCTAGTGATCACACAGTAGCCAGGTCTCCAGATACTGCAAAATGTTCACAGGAGGTGGGGAGAGAGATGAAGCCATTCCATACTGAGAACTTGCGCACCGTGGCGGGGATGTTCACAACCCTGTAACGTTAGCACAACCGCAATCATATCTCTGGGGGTGGGAATGAGAAATCTGTGTTTTAAAGAGTCCTGGTGATTCTGACACTGCTAAGGTTTGAAACACCATCCTAGAGGGAGAGCCGGTCAGTAAACACTTAAATGTGTACGCAGAAGGAATCGCTGGGAGTGATGAGTATGCACTCTTCAGACGTGCCTTCGCTCTGTCCTTGAACGTGTGTGTGTCAGAAGGTTGGGGGAGACAGGGATGAGGGACAGGGTGTTCTGCCTGAGAAGGTGCAACTTGACCAGAGGCTGAGGAAGTCAGGGAGTCAAGAGACAGTGGGCAAGAATGTGTCATGCACAGAGAACAAAGCAGAGCTCCCGGGGCAGGAGTTCCGTAGGCTCCAAGGACACTCAGTAGACCAGAGTGCCAGAGTAGACAGTGGTGGCAGGAGTGTGGTTGGAAAAGAGGTGAGAGAAGTCACGAGAAATCCAAGAACAAGCCCTTCTTTCTGCATGAACCAGCTGTGTGTCTTGGAGTGTATTCTGTGATCTCATTGGATCTCAGCTGTCTCTCCTTTAGAAAGAAAACAGGAGAAAGTAGGAGACACGACATTGTCCCCTGTAGGTCTGCTCTGAGAAGATGGAAAATTAAACCTGAAGATGGATTTATGTTGGTGCAAAGAATTGAAATCCATGCACAGATTTTCATAATACAAGATATTCATGAGCTTTATAAAGACCCCTCATATTGTTCATGATACACAATCAATAAACAATCAATAAACATGAGATATATTGCAAAAAATGTTAAAATTAAGAGTGACCACATCATAATCCCAGAGTCAGGCTTCCAGATGGAGGGTATAGACCTGTATTGAGGCAAGTTTCACCAGGTGATTCGTGAATGTGCACAAAATCTGAAAAATCTTCTTTCTTCTCATATTTGCATCCTCGTCTTCTTGTGATTGTTTTACATGCCCTGGAAGTGGAATTTTGCTGGTATAAACATATGAGACTCTAAGGCCATCTTAAGGGTAGGCCAGGGTTTGGAGCCACAATGACAGGCTCAAGGGATCATACTGAGGGGCTTCCAATGACCTTGGTGAAGGTGCCTGAACTGAATTTCAGGAAATTCCTCACAGGAAAAAAATTATTTTTTGGTTTACTGAGGCCAATCAGCAATATTAAGAAACAAATGTTTTTCCCAGTGCACTCTGATAAAATTAACTCTGAGGTTGATATGGTCTTATGTCCACCATGATGTCATTGAGGTTCAAAAAGTCACCCAAAGCAAAAGATTCCCTGTGCCTAATTATCTACCTTTTCTCTTGCTTTGTACTCACTCCTCCCTGCTTGGTTGGCCTATCTGTGTCACTGTGCTTTGGGACCTCAATATGGTAACCTTGAACTTCTGCACCTTTGACCTTCCTAAGTGCCTGGTATTTCAGACCATTTTCAGTCCTTACAAATGAACCATTCTTCAGCATGTTACTCTGGTGATTTCACTCGTCCTTATTTGCCGTAGGGAACCTTGAAGATTAAATCTCACCAAATCCTGAAGCTGCCAACAGTTTGTACTGCTAGGTTTTCCTGCCTTAATTTCCCCTCTGTGAGTTCAAGAGGTCAGGCACAGTCTGAGACAACACTTAAAGAGTCTGGATCTTGAGAGAGTGATTGGATTAGTTGGTTTGAAGCCCTTTACTTTTTTCATATTGAAATGATGGGGGCTGGTGGGGTGGAGGAGTGACAGGTAGGTTTTAAATTGATTTATTTGCTAGAAAAATAAAATACACCCAAGCCAAAGGGAAAGCAGTTACTAAGCTACACCTGATAGGGAATGGGGTGGTCCAAGCCTGGAATGGAAAGCACCCAGTTTTTGTTTATTTAATTCTCTTGGACATTATAAACATACTCATAAATTGAGCATATTTCCCACTAAGAATCATACCCAACCAGCATAACAATGTTCAGCAAACCAAGGATTCTCCCATTCATCTTATCAATGGACAATCATGACTTTCACAAATTTCTCACTCCAGGCCCTTCCAGCATTTAGACTTCACAGCCCTTAATTCTTGGCGAGGAGAACTGAGGCTCAAAGGGATCTGGGCCTGTTTCAAAAAGTTTTTAAGTTCTTTGATCTCCCAAGATTAGGCCTAACACACTTGGTGAACTTTTCCTTCACTACTTGTTCAGCAAGATGTATTTTGGATTCAAGTTGCTTCCAGGGCTGTCAGATAAAATTCAGAATGCCCCCTTAATTTGAATATCCGATAAAAAACAAATATATGGTTAGCATTGTTATGTCCCAAACATTGTATTTGTTGTGGATCTGAAATTCAAACATAACTCAGTATCCGGTCTATTTTCCCTTATTAATTCTGTCAATCCTAGTTATTCTGCTTTGGTCTAACCCCATTTTATTTCAGTTGAGACAATTAAACTTCACTCTCAAAGGCAAGTTATTTTGCTTCCCTATTGGAAGGAAATTAAGAAAATCAAATTATTTTCTCTGAATACAATATAGTTTAGAAGTTAAGCCACTAAGACTTCTTATTTTTTTTGAGGAAGAGCTAAAAGTAGAAGTCATAGTCATATTTCCCTGAGGTAGCTGAGGTTGTAATTGGAAGTAGTTCTCAGTAGACCTTCTCTAGGACTTATTTTATCATCAGAAATAGTAAAACCAGGAAGGTCATAGCAGGTTTCCTTGATTTCTCCTAAAGTTTCGCAGGCGCAGACTGTAGTAGAACGTCTATGCAGCCTTCTAGTTTGCTGTTGAGTCCGCTGTGCAGCCTCGTGCGGCAGGCACCATTACAGGGAATGCGAGTCACCTGTGTGAAGTCTTGTGCATGCTAACCCGGTTAGCCCACACCTGAGCCCAGTTAGCAGGAGGCGCAGCACGAGGGGCGGGGCCTACACCATCACGTGATTCCCTCCATATTAATGGGTTCAAGTGTAGCAGAGGCGCTCTGGTGGGGCTCGAGGTTTGTTCTGGGAGGTTGGTGGCTCTTCCTCACTGGGAGAAGGGCGAACATGGCGCCTGCTGGAGAGGAGGTATTGTGAAGAAGCAGCCAAAACCTCCGGGCAATCAAGCTCACTTTAACTTCTTTTTCTGTCTTGTTCGGTTTAGTGAGGCTAAAGAAGATCTTTGCTCTTGTAGGGTCCTGAAAGTCGCCATGCAGAGACAGCCGTTCATCCTGCTCATCTAGAAAATTCTTCTCGGGATCTCCAGGAAGCAGGTCTGTTCTCAGTTAGCCTTTCTAAATCCCTTAGCATGACGGCGTGCAGTAATCTTTCTGTATCTGGCCCTGTCTGGTTTTTGGAATGCTTACTACAGTTAATGAGTTTAATCCGTGGCAGCATTTTGTCAGGAAGAGCTCGGACACGAAGAACTGCGTTGGTGTTCTGCTGTACTTGAAGTGTGTCTTAAAACGAGCTGGTCACGGGGGTTAGAGTTGTTTGCCCCTACTTGTAATGGGACAAAATAATTGCAAGTGAGAGAGGTCAGATTTTGGGGTTGCCTTAGGGCTATGTGGAGAAATACCAACTGAGGTGAGTTGTTTTAAACAACTTGTGTAGTTTTGATAGGTACTTGTTCATGATTTCAGGTGCATGGTGTAATACTCACCTGGAAGGTAAAATGTGTTAAGCGGTTTTCTCGTTTTGGGGCCATTCGGTCTCAAACCACACTATA
Source organism: Sylvilagus floridanus (assembly GCA_949820135.1). Classification (NCBI taxonomy): domain Eukaryota; kingdom Metazoa; phylum Chordata; class Mammalia; order Lagomorpha; family Leporidae; genus Sylvilagus; species Sylvilagus floridanus. The sequence continues at coordinate 167,970,867 of OX463244.1, forward strand.
TCCTGACAGTTCCAACTGCGTGCATCTCTCTCACGAGGCACGTTCTACAGAATTCTGAACTCGGCCAGTGTACCGAGTCTGCTTTGCTTGGTCATTAGGGTTTCCAGGATAAAACATGCGAAGGTGTTAAAATAAGAGGTATGGCTTGTGTACTTCAGGTTTGGGGAACTGGAGTGTTTAGTCCCGGTGTCTGCGAACTGTTGCTATGAAGGAGCAGACAGTAATACATATCCCGGGATTTCTGTGAGCCATACAGTCAGAGCTACCCGACTCCACCGTGGCAGCGGTAAGGCAGCCCTGTGGAACATGTAAAGGACTTAAAGGGCCGGGTGTCCCGTGTTGCCAGAAGCCTCTATTCATGGACGCTGAAATCTGAATTCTGTATTGTATTTTTGTCTTTTTTTTGTTCTAATTGAAAGGCTGGAAATACAAACCGTGGGTGGAGGGCTGGATTGGGCCTGCAGACTGTGGCTTCTTGCCTAATAAAGCAAACTGGTTTCTGTGACTCTATCCCTAGTTTGTTTTCCCTGACCTTGCAGGGTGCTTGTATTGTGCTCCTGTTGAGTTGAGCATTTCCCCAAGTACTGGCTGAAGTTGGGAGTTAGTGCCCCTGGGGTCAGGCATCATATCTTCAGCTGTGCACTGTGGGAGACAGAAGCAGTATGGACTACAGGGGACACCTGGGTATCTTGGGTGTTGCTTTACTTTGATCAGGGAATCCTCCCTTCCCACACCGTGGTCTTCCATTAGCTCAGCTTTCTTTTAGCTCTTTAACCAATAAGCAGGACACAAGGGAGTTGTCAGTTTGGCTGCTACTTTTCCAGAGGTCATTTGGCAGGTTTCTGACCTGTCTTTACTGCTTTTCTGTGATTAAATGGATTTCAAACACTTGACAAGCATTGTTTGTCTTAGTATAGGCAAACCCAAGCATAGGAGACTAACACTCATATACCTCATATTTCATACACACTTGCATAAATCAGCTGAGACATCATTGAAAAAACGTACATAAGTTACTGCAAGTAATTCTTAAATCACTCCTTATAAGCTTTCTCCCAGTAGTGTATTCCATGAACATGTTGACATTGAAATGATGACTTTGGATACTTGACCTCTGTTACTTTTGTAAAATGAGCCTGGACAGTGTGAACTCGGGAGGGCTATTGGTGTGCTCATCCCGTAGAAAGGATAAGGCAAAACATGTGAATTGAGGTAGAAAAAACCTTGAAACTATTCAAGGGAACATGTTTCTTAACTGGTGTTCAGGATTGGAAGGTGTTCCTCTTAAACTCAGGCGTTGAAGTGCTAACCTCCAGGACTTTGTACTAGGAAGTAGGACCTTGAAAGAGATGATAAAGGCTAAGTGACATCCTATGGGTGGATAGCACTGTCAAGTAAAGTAGCAAGTGTTCAAGAGTGTAGAACCCTAGTCGAATGTTTGCAGTGCCCCTAAGACAAAGATAGCAAGGGTGGGAACCCAGAGTGGAGGACACTTAAAACACAAGAAGGCAACTTGGAGAACCAGAAGCTGCAGGCATGTCGATCCTAGACTTCAGCCTCGTTATTGTGAGAAGTTGGTTTAAGTTGGTCAGGCTGTGGCGTGGACGGATGGTGTTGTAAAATCTGTGCATAGCAGTGACTCTCCTGAGCTGATCTTGGAGAGCAGAGGCAAAAGGAGCAGTGTTGTCTCCCCACTGAAGCTCCCCTCAGTTCCCCATGGTCAGGAGAATTGGGTGCAGTAGAACTGGAAGGCAGAGCTGCTCTGACTGGGTTGTGTGGACTGTGCTCGGTGATATGCATATCAATTACACATAAAGGCACATAGGTTGTGACCATCTTTCACATGTCTCAGAGTATAGAATTATATTTGGCAAACATGTCCTATACCTCTTAAGCAGTTCCAACTAAATGCCATGTTCCCTTTTTATTACGAAAAATCATGGGGGCCCCAAAGGTGTCTTGAACATGTGGGATGTATCTGGATATCAGAAATTAAACACTAGTGAGTTATTTAAAATAAGCCTTGTATATTTAGAAATAAAATTTGAACTAAACTGTAGAACATGGATTCCAAAGGTGACCGTTCAGTTGGACAGACTCGTGGCCTCTAGAATCAACTGAGATAAATATAGGACTTCGTGGGAATTGAGGCAAACCTTGAAGTACAAAGAAGGGATCAGGTGGCAATCAGAAGAAACCCAGAGGAAGGAACAACCCGGGCAAAGGCACAGGGGCAGGGGTGACTGGGAAGGACAGGCTTATTAGCAGAGTGCACGTGGCAGAGTGAGGAGACGGGAGGCTGACTGCAGGGTGATGCAGCCAGACCCAGCCCAAAGCAGAAACCTCAACTTGGAGAGATGCTTGCAGACAAAGGGCTTGTGAATGAAGCTGCCCTAACTGCTTTGCAAAGGTTCCATCAGATTTTGGCCATTGAACTTCATGAATGAACCAACCCGGCTAACCAGCCACAGATGTCTTGTTTATAACCGGAGAAATTCATGTGAGCTTCGTGATGACATTCCCCTGTCTATAAAACGCTGATAGTTAAACAGTGATACTGTGTGAAGCACTCGGAGCCTCTGTCTTGAGAGGCAGTCCTTGAGTGTAATGGTTTAATGGTCACTTAGCACGATGGGCCTTCAGAGTATAATATCATTTGCCTGCCAGTTAAAATGAGTGCTTCTCTGTGGGAAGTCAAAGATCGTGTCGGCATAAGCCTGGGTAGGTGAAGGAGAGCATCAAGAGAATGCCAAGATAGAGAATAGGGAATAAAATCTGTCATGTTAGCCTGTTCATAAATCCAATGTGATTGGAGAACATGGCTAATTTCTCTAACTGGAGGGGAGGAAGTTATGTAGTCAGAATCGCCAACAAGTTTGACTGTTTTTTTAAATAAATGCTGTTGTATTTCTATTATGTTCAAAATCTGACATTTGTGCTAATCTTAATAACTTTATCTTATTGGAAAAGAGGAAGCTTTTAAAAAAAGCTGAACTTTGCGCCCATCTTGATATTACTCAATCTGTCTTGATTCCACCTGCCTCTGGGAGGGTCGGTGTGGGTGTGTTTGGAGGAGGGTTTGTCTTGTCCAGTGCCAGTCCCCTGATCTGAGGCTCCTGGTGTTACCCTTAATTCCTTAGTGGTCCCCCCTCAAGTTATCCCCTCTTTTGTCTTCAGTATATCTCCGCTTAGGAATTCACTGCTCACTTAAGCTGAAAAATGGAATCATTGCATGGGCTTGCTCCTGTCCTGCTGCTGCCCTTTCTTTGAACATTGATTCACTCCCACACTGATCTATGAGGGTATGCACAATCACTGGTAACATCTGGGTTACAGGCTGGGTGGGCACTGTTCAATCCTTACGGTACTGTAGGGACTGCAGCAGTTACTATTGTGCCCAGTGTTGGAAGAACTGTCCCTCCCTTTCTTGGTTTCGGTCTCTGGTACGTAAATCTGCATCTTGGGTACTTCAGCTGCTGTTGCTGGCTGGTCCTTGGAATTCCTCTTGGTCATCTTTGCTCAAGCTCCCTGTGTGTCCTGTGAGTGACTCTGTTAGCACACATTTTTATGATCATCTTGTCCTGCCTAATTCTACTTTCAGCCCTACTTTATTAAAAGCTCTAGAAATAGTCAATGGGAAATTTGCCCTTTCTACTCAAGTCAGTATTTCCCCCAAACTTGCCTTCAGTCTTCGCTTACTTCTTGCCAGTCTGAAGGGTTTGCATTGGCATCCCAAAGCAGGTGTCCACAAGTGTGGCCAGTGGGCCAAATGGGCCAAATCCAGCTGCTCTGTAAGTGATTTGCAGTACAGCTATACCCACCTTTTAAAACCAGCTGTGAATGTTGACTATATTAACCTAGACGGGGAAATGATGCCAACCCCTGAGAACATCAGGATTATTTACAGAGCTGGGGAAAGCAGACTGTTGGGTTCTGCTCATGGAATCTTGATTCAACGGCATCAGAATTTATATTTTCACCAAATTTCCTATGAATGATGTTCTAGGGACCATAGTTTGAATTGATTCTAGTAACAGTGCTCAGGATGGTTACTTTCCATACATGAATCTGTTTCCATACATAAAAGCTGTTGAATTTTTATTGTACCTTTTCCAGTGCTCCCTGAAGTCTACTAGATAAGTAAGAGACTCCTTATCAATAGGTGTGTTTTACTGAGGATGAGTAAGTTATGGATCCAAATCAAAAAGGATGAGGATCCCAAGAGTTAGGAGCCTGAGCTATTGTTACTTGGTATCAATCACCTTACATCACGAACGCATCAAATTCCCACAGTGACCCATGTAGTAAGAACTCACGCCCATTTTCTCGAACAAACTTGAATTCCAATGAGAATGCCACACAGCAGGAACATGGTGGTATGAGTTTTGTCTCCCGCCTTTGCCCCATGGTGACTGTTTCACTATCATAGTCTAAACCTCTACAAATCTAAACCAAGATAGGTTGACCCTATGCTGATAGTTCCTGTGCAACTATGAAATTGAGCCAAAGTACACATGAAATTGCAATTAGAGAAGTTGCAGTAAGCATTAATTGGTGACACATTGCTGCCTTAATCTTAAATTGAGCTAACTGTGTATCCTGAGGGCTGTTACTTTCAAAATCTCAGGAAACTTATATAACACATCTAGCCTGAATGTGCTAAGTTGATCCTCCTCTCTGATACTGTCAGTAGATGGTACAACTTGTCAGCTCACAAGCTAGAGAAATAGATGGGTCCTGAATCCCCCAGGGATGGTTGTTTTATGGTGGCTACTCCCAGAGTCCAGTCTGAGGGATGTCCGCTCCCCAGGCTGAAGTGTAACTCCTAGCCAGGCCTTAAAGCCCACTTACTGCCCATTCTGCCCACCTCTCCTGGCTTCCTTCATCTCCTATCCATTTCCCTTCATATTTTACATTTCACCGATAGTGAATTGTTCTGTAAGGCCAAATCCTCGTTGAGCTGATGGCTTTGGGAATTTGTTCATTCTTTTCCTCCAAATGACTCCTCCAGTTCTGAAACCTATCCTTGTAATCCATGTACTCTGGATTCTAATTGATCCTTTAAAACCCTGCTTGAGCATAGACTGAGGAGCATGTGGGGAAACGGGCAAGTGACTGACCCACCATAACATAAGACGGGTTCTTCTGGGGTACCTCTTGAGTGATGTGGTTCAAGATAAAGCCACACTGTGCATTTTATGTGGGATTTAAGAAATGGGCTTGATGGAGAAAGGGAAAACTGACAAATGTGGCATTGGCAAGAGGCAGAGATGCTGGTTTCCCAGCCTCCCCACCAACATGCTGCTGAGTCACAATTATAAGCTAGCCTCAGACTGTGGATTGGTTTTTCATAATGCACACTATTTTAACTTTTTAGAATATAAATTTCCAAGGTACAACTTGTGGATTACAATGGCTTCCCCACCCATACCTTCCCTCCCTCCCGCTACCCGCCCCCCTTACCCACTGGGGCCAGCTTGAAACCAGACTGGACTTTGGCATAGCAACTCTGCATAGATTGGTGCCTGAAATTTGACTCCTTAGAACCAGGCCCCCTAAAAGTCCAGAGGAAGTTGCTTATCCCTGCTGTAGCAGAGGTATCCTTGATCCCATATCAAGTGGACTTTGGGTGCACAACCCTTCCCTGGTAGAAGGAGGAGCTTGTCCAATGTCCTTATGAGAACTGGGATCATTTTCACAGGTACTCGTTGACTTGCTGTTGGGTCCTGCCTTATCAGTGGTCCGTTAGTTAAAAAATCAACTTTGGAGATGAGGGAAACATGGCAAATTGACAAAGGTGCATGGATAGAAGCTCGGGGAATCTGACTGTCCTTGAGATGAAGTGAACTACCACAAGATTGCCAGGTAGTGTTAAGTGATGCTCTGAGGAGAGGAAAGTACTTGCTAGGAGATACCAGGTGCCCATTGGAGCGATCGAGTTTTGAAATGATCCCTTCTTAATGAGGGGAAACAAATTTATGTCTCTGTGTTGTAGAGAAAATGGGATCTGATAACTGAGTTGTCAGAGCTATCTGTGAAATCGGAAGAACTGTACTGGGACCATGCTTGCAGTGAAAACTCAATTTCTTCAATGCTGTCCACATAACAGTATAAAGTTACAGGAGTGTGAGCCTCTTAAAATATTCATATGGTATTGTCTAGAAATAGAAAATCGAAGGTGTTAAAATTAATTCCATAAGCAAGACATCAGAAATGCATCTAACAAATGATGCCAAACTTGCCTAGTGCTTAATCTGTGGATAAACTTTTATAGAAGATTTCTGAATCAAATCATTGTCAAAATACTTAGCATGTTAACTTTAGTTGTGGCTATTTCCCCTTTTAGTTGTATAAGGCGAGAAATTCTTTTCTCTTTTGTCAATGAAATTGAGTAATTGAGTGGTTCCTTATTCACTTAGGTAGAACATTGTTGAAAACGTCTCATATAAACGTGTAAAAGTGCTGAGTAAGTTACTGTTTGCATGTCTTACATTGTTCACAATGTGGAGTTGAAGGTTTATGATCTGGTCAGTTTGGCCACCTGTGCATAACCTTTTGCCACACTGGAAAACCCCAAGTAACATGCAATCAGCACAGTTTGAGTTTAGGATTTGTGGTCTCATGTAAACAGTTTACCCAAATTGTGCTTCATGAGCCTTAAAAAAATGGCTGTAACACTTCTTTGCTTAAAGATTTATGGGTATGATAGTGAAAATAGAGGAAAAAGAATCCAGGAGAAAATCCTGTTAAAAGGTGTATATATAAATATATAAATACATAAAGTACAAGTGAGAATTTTTTCCCAAGCTAAACTAAGTTCTGGAAGAAACATGTTTTCCATCACTAAATATTCTTTAGAGTTGGGAAATCTTAAGGACCTGCATAATCTCTTATGGATTACCACAGCATATATTTGACCATTCCCTTCTGAATATAAAATATTAAATTTTATAAACAGTGAAAAATACTCAGGTTTGTCTCTGCCTGACACTTAGTACTCTATTAAATTTTATTCATTCCACGTTTATAATTCTGTTATTAAGTTGAAACAGTATGTGTCTGAGCACTCCAGTTGGGTATGTGCAACCTCTTGTACTGATGTTTCTGTACGAGGTTGATGGGGGCAGTGTCTGATTACGGAGATAGGTAGATGGCAACTACAATAATTAGGTGCATTAAGTCGAGTGCACATCTCTAGTTCATCTTGCATGGAACACCTATGATTTTTTATATTGATTTCCTGAAGTTCTTTGTATTATCTGGAGAATTTTCTCTTGTGAAACTAGAAGTGTTGCAGCTTCTTCCTTGAAACATATAGCCATCTTGTCTTTCGAAGAACACATCACTAACTTTGAGTATCTTTATTCTCTTAACTCTAAGCTAGATACATATATTTAGATATTCAAGTTTTGATTTTTTTCACATTTGTTACTACTTGCTGTAACTAATGGTGAGGTAGGGATGTAATTTACCCCCTAACATGGAAACTGGTTGTCCCAACATATTGACCTTATAGTCCATCCTCATCTTACTAACAGTGTTGGTCATAGATACAATGACACAGAAAATAGGGGAATATTTTAAGTTAATATTAACACTACTGTCCACTTACACTGAGCCTACATTAGTGATAACGGAAGTCTTCCCTCTTTCCTACTTGGAGTATCCCAGGTTATTAAATTTTCAGAAGAGCCTTATCAAATTCTAAAAGATTTTTGCAAGGATTTCGGTTGGGATGGCTTTGCTATGTGGATCAACTTAGCAAATGATGTGCCATTTGTAAGACTGAGCTGTCACTTCATGAATGTGGTATTGGCACTTCAATTACAGTATTAAACTTTCATAATTGAGATGGAAGTTCCATAACTTCTATGTGGATTATTCCAGGATTTTCTTGATAACAAGTATAGCTTTTAAAGAAACTCATCTGGGAGTTCTCTTGGTCATTTTGCTCCTTGTGTGTGTGTGTTTGGGGTAAGAGTGGTAAGTAATGAATGTATATTACACTAATAAGAATTCTGTTAGGTTTTAAAGTAGAATTTAAGGTGGGCAGCATTGCCCTTTTAAAAAGCAACTTGGTACTTTATCCCTTTTAGTATTCTACTTAATACTATTGGTTGAACTCTGTAATTAACACAACTATTCTTAGGTGTTTAACAGATCACTTTTCAGTTAAATATAAGAATAGGAATAAGAGGGAGGAGATGTGCAGTTTGGGACATGCTCAATCGTACTTGCCCCAAATGGTAGTTAGAAAGGTGCCAGGGGATTCCAATTCAATCCCATCAAGGTGGCATGTCCCAGTGCCATCTCACTAGTCAAAGTGATCAGTTTTGGGTCACAATTGACCAGAAGGATAGGACTGGGTCAAAGGGATCACATAAACAAGACTAGTCTTGGCGAATACTAATAAAATTAAAGGAGAGAGAATGATCCAACATGGGAAGCGGGATACACAGCAGATTCATAGAATGGTAGATGTCCTAAACAGCACTCTGGCCTCAGAATCGGCCCTTAAGGCCTTTGGATATGGCTTGAGCCCATGAGTATTTTAGGCATGGAAAGCCAAGACGCTCTGAGGGAAGAAGAAAAACCTAAATGAAAGATCTCTGTGAGTGAGATCCCAGTGGAAAGAACAGGTCATCAAAGAAGGAGGTACCTTTCTCTGAAGGATGGAGAGAACTTCCACTTTGACTTTGACCTTGTCTAAATATGATCCGAGTCGGTGAACTCAAAAGGCCTCTATAGCCTTGGCAACTCATGACAAGAGCCTAGGGTGATTACTGATGCCATAAACAAGAGTGTCAATTTGTTAAGTCAACAACAGGAGTCACTGTGCACTTACTCCCCACGTAGGATCTCTGTCCTTAATGTATTATACTATGTGAATTAACAGTATAACTAGTACTCAAACAGTACTTTACACTTTGTCTCTGTGTGGGTGCACACTGCTTAATATATACTAAATTGATCTACTGAATGTACCAAATCAATCTTCTGTATATAAAGAGAATTGAAAATGAATCTTGATGTGAATAGAACGGGAGAGGGAGTAGGAGATGGGAGGGTTGCAGGTGGGAGGGAAGTTTTGGGGTGGGGGACGCCATTGTAATCCATAGCTGTACTCTAGAAACTTATACTTAATAAAGTTAAATAAACTTTTAATTGAAGTTGAAGATATTAAAGAGGGGGCAGAGGCAGAGAGGTCTTCCATCCACTGGTTCACTCTCCAATTGGCTGCAACGGCCAGAGCTGCACCAATACAGAGCCAGGAGCTTCTTCTGGGTCTCCCAAGCAGGTGAAGGAGCCCAAGGACTTGGGCCATCCTCTTTTGCCTTCCCAGGCCGTAGCAGAGGGCTGGATCAGAAGTGGAGCAGCCGGGTCTCTGACCAGTGCCCATACGGGATGCTGGCACCGCAGGAGGTGGCCTTGCCAGCTACGGCACAGCACCGGCCCCTTGGACTTTTTTTTTTTTTAATCAGCATTGACTTTCTTGGTGACCTCTAGGCTTCTCTGCCTACATCTCCTAGGTTTCTCTTGGCCACACCCTTCTTGCAGACGCCAAATGTGGGTGTTCCACGGCTTGGCACCTCTAGTTCCATACCAAGAAAGTACGTCAAGCTTAACAAGTCAAACTGAACCGATGTTCCATTCACATGCCTTCCAGACCTGTGCCAAACATGGATTTTGTGCCAAATGGTTCTCGGCATCGTGACCCCTAGGGTCTCTGTTACAGCTACTCGACCGTAACAAAGTGGCCATAGCACAGAAAACACGAAAAGCTTTTGGTTTGTGATTAAAACTTGACTTACAAGGGGCCGGCGCCATGGCTCACTTGGTTAATCCTCCACCTGTGGTGCTGGCATCCCATATGGGCACTGGGTTCTAGTCCCGGTTGCTCCTCTTCCAGGCCAGCTCTCTGCTATGGCCCGAGAGGGCAGTGGAGGATGGCCCAAGTGCTTGGGCCCGGCACCTGCACGGGAGACCAGGAGGAAGCTCCTGGCTTCAGATTGGCGCAGCGCCGGCTGTACGGCCATTTGGGGAGTGAACCAACGGAAGGAAGACCTTTCTCTCTAACTCTGTCAAAAAAAAAAAAACTTGCAGAAAGTTAGTATGTTACACTTCGCCCATGAGCTATCCTTTATTAAACAGTCTTATTTTGCTTGTTTGTAAGGCTGAATTATGTACAGGAATAATCAATTTAAAGCAACCAGCAAGGCCTGACAATTGGGTAAAGGGGTTACAGTTTACTTATTCCATTAATAGATGCAAAGACGGTTACTTTGGTCCTCCAGTCACTTTGAAAAGTCAGAACTACAGATACTTTTTATAAATCAATCTCTTGCCCTCTGGCCATGTCTTAATTCTGAATATTAACATTTCTCACACTTCGCTGGCTATTGTCCGGGAAGTTGGTGTGTGGTGTTATTTGTAAGTCTTTGAAGAAATTTCAGAGAGGTGTGTTCTGTGTTTCTAACGTGTTAACTCGCCAACTTCTCATTGTTTTTCCTCAGTAACTAGCTTATTCATCTGTCTCCCTCCCCCACCAACTTCCCACTCCAGCATTGACACTAGAAATCGCCTGCAAACAAGTTAGGTGACTTTAACCCATATACTGCTATACATACATGACGTTAATATTGTTTAGCTTTCAATAATTGATTTCAAGTAGTTAAGATTTTTTTAACTCTAGTTTAAAAGTCATTGGTACCTAACTAGAGTTCTTAGGTAATAGAGATGGGGTGCTACTGACTGTGTCTAACACTGGTTGCTAGTTGCTTTATAGTCCATGATGCAGTTCAGCATTAGAATTTCCTGTTTTTTTTGTGACAATATTATGCTGTGCACTATGGATGTTCATTAAATCAAACCTGCTAATCTTGGCTGGCGCCGTGGCTCACTAGGCTAATTCTCCAGCCTTGTGGCGCCAGCACACCAGGTTCTAGTCCCAGTGGGGGCGCCGGATTCTGTCCTGGTTGCCCCTCTTCCAGGCCACAGCAGAGAGCTGGCCTGGGAGTACAGTGGAGGATGGGCCAAGTGCTTGGGCCCTGCACCCCATGGGAGACCAGGAGAAGCACCTGGCTCCTGCCATCAGATCAGCTCAGTGTGCCGGCCGCAGCACACCGGCCACAGCAGCCACTGGAGGGTGAACCAACGGCAAAGGAAGACCTTTCTGTCTCACTGTCCACTCTGCCTGTCAAAAAATAAAAACCTGCTAATCTTGTTCATCATTGCCTCTCTTTATCCACTAATTTACAATGTCACATTGTTTGTTTTGTACTATGATAGTCCCGAATTTATGTAACTACTGTCTTTTTTCCAGTTTAGTCGGCTTATAGTCTTGCTGCTTTGATATCTGGCTTCTATTCTAAGGCTTTCCGATGCATTGAAGCCCTTTCCCTCTGCTACAGTAGATGCTTATTTCCCAACTTTTGGTGATTACCTTAGAAATGAACAGTTAGGTCTAACGAATCAATTCTGCTAGTCAAACTACTTCTCCCTTATATGTAAACCCAAGAATGCCCTAATAGATCTTCATGTGTTTGCACAAAATTTAGTTTGATTTTATTCTAATCTCATAAATGCAACACTACACTATGATCACTTGAATTTATGTGCATGTTGTATTTTCCACTTTTGAAGAACTTAGCTTTACAGATATTTGGGGAAGCCTGTGTTCCTGGCTAAGTTGGTCTCATACGTTAGAAATTTCTGCTGTTGGAGGTCAAATGTTGGATACTGTCAAACCACTAGGCTTAGACCATCTGTAAGTGATTGGATGTGCGCACAGTGCCTCAACATGCTGGCTCTGTGCCCAGATCTGTTAGCATTATACGATGACCATGAGATATTGAATAAGTTCCTTATATATTTTAAACCTCAATGACTTCATTTGTAAAATAGGGATAATTATGACACCTACTTGGACTTCTTGCAAAAATGGGTTAAGTTTCTCTATTTTAAGAAGCAGAGAGATCCTGTCTGCTGGATTCCTCCCCAGGTGCCCACCATGGAATGGCCAGGGCTGTCTCTGGAGCTAGTTCACTAACATGGGTGGCAGGAACCCAACTACACGAGCCATGACTGCTGGCTCCTAGGGTCTGCACTGATGCAAAGCTAGAGCCAGGAGAATAATCTGGGTACCATGAAGGGAGATGGGACCATCTTAACCTGCTCCTAAGTTAAAGCACTAAAGAACTTAACACAGTGCCTTGCCTAATATAAGCATTCCAATATAAGCTTTTCAGTTATTACTACTTGTTTATAACTTTAAATTCAGTGTAAAATAACTTGTCTCAAGTTAGAGGTGTATCTGGCAGTTCCTATATAAAAGGATACGTAAAAAGGTTTGTAGGGAAAATGAAGTTACTATGTCTGAACAGTTTTAAAATCCATGCATAGTTCTTATCTTGGATATTTTGGACTAGTGAGGAATCCCTGGGTTTTGTGTTTGAGTGTCCTTCAACTTGGACTTGATTTCTCATGATCGCACAGGGTTGTGTACTTGGCTAGTAGTTCTTGCTGCATAGTACTGGGGATCGTGTGGCTATGTCCTCGTATGATCACTTGGATCTCTGTTAAGGTGATGTGTATACTATGAAGTCACATTTGTTTCCCATTGTGATTAATTTAGGAAAATTACTTCAGGGCTATGAAGATACCCTTTTTTAACTTTGAACCATTGATTGCATGAGCAGGTATGTATACATACATATACATGTGTAATGTATTCTTGGCCCATTGTTGAATCTTGACTATAGTAACTACTCTGAATTTTTTTTTTAAATTAACTCCCTCTGGGTCTCCCACATTGTTAAGGGCCTGAGCACTTCTGGGATCTAGGGCTGCTTTCAGGTGTGCATTGGCAGAGAGCTGCTTCCAAAGTGGACCACGGGGACTCAAACGGGCACCCATATGGGATGCCTGTACTTCAGGTGGCTCCATGATGCCAGCTGCACCTACAGTAAACATTGGAGTCTTGCTCACTGGCGATTCGTTGCTTGCCTTCCCTTTTCTTGATTAAATTTTCCCCTATAAATACCTCACTAAAGGTGATAGTTAGGAGTTAGAATCCAATGAAAGTTGTTACCATGGTGTGAATCGGGTAGATCAATGTGATAAAGTGTATTTAACCAAATCTGAGTGTGTACATATTGCTTGGCATGCTTGTGCCATTCAGGGTTTAACACCTAAAACACTGGAGCTGGGTCTTGCTATTCAGAACTGCACATCTTATGAAATTCTCATGTAGTTAATCCAAAGTCTTGACTGAGTTCACCAATATGTCGTTTAAAGACAACATTTGTTGCTGGAAGTCTTCAACTTGGAAGAAACAAATTGCCATGTTAAATGAACCTATCATTTGCTCATGAAATAGCAGGGTGCCAATTAGAAAAATGGAATTTAAATGGTATTTTATTAATTTGATACTTAATACTGCAAGTACATACAAGGCACATCAACTCATTCCCAGGCATAAGTGTACTGAGAAATGAAACACAGGTAGATCTGTTATTAAACACTAGTAATAAACTTTACTAACCAAGATGCTATTTTGGGTTATTAAGAATATTTAGAACTGAGGTCTAATAGCACAAATTGAAACTACAAGATACATGAATGCATTAATACTACATCTTGTCATTCAGGGTAATAAACTGGAATAATATTTAAGGTAATGATTGGCATACTACATGAAAATAATACTTGGATGATTTTTTGGCGAACCATAGCTCCAGTTATAAATGGGAGCATTCCTTAGCTGCAGTTTCTTAAAGTTCATTACAAACTGTTTAAATGAAGTTTTCAAAGGGGATGAATACAAAGCTAAAGTTTGAAGAAAATTTGATTCTCCATGCCAATCTGAATTTTCATAGTAAAATTTAAGCAATTTTTAAAGTAACTTTTTTCTTGAAAAACTAACATTGCTGTTCCTGAAACTCTAGAACAACTTGAATAAACACCAGGAACACGGTAAAAATAGGGTACGTATATGGCTGAAAGTAGAACTTGTTGATAAAGAAGCAATTTTGGTGACTTCAACCACAACAAAACCTTAAAGCTTCCTGGATGGAGATCTATGAGGACATAGCAGATCTTACCAGGTTCCACTAAGGGTTGGTACACTGGCTGTGGCTTAATAGGCTAATCCTCCGCTTTGCGGCACTGGCACACCAGGTTATAGTCGTGGTCGGGGCGCCGGATTCTGTCCCGGTTGCCCCTCTTCCAGGCCAGCTCTCTGCTGTGGCCCGGGAGTGCAGTGGAGGATGGCCCAAGTGCTTGGGCCCTACACAGCATGGGAGACCAGGAGAAGCACCTGGCTCCTGCCTTTGGATTGGCGCGATGTGCTGGCCGCAGTGCGCCGGCCACGGCAGCCATTGGAGGGTGAACCAACGGCAAAAAGTAAGACCTTTCTCTCTCTCACTGTCCACTCTGTCAGGAAAAAAAAAGGGGTGGGGGGTGGTACATCCCTAATGCAGGACTTTCCACAAAAACCTCCATGCTGAAGAGGGAGACTTCGAAGTGTAATCTCCCACTTGGGTCTGACAGCAGTAACTGTCCGGCTGTCCTCCCCGATGGGAGCGATCTATCCTGAGACCTGTTTCCTGGGTTAGTGGTGAGGGCCTGTGTGTGAATGACCACAGCCAACTGCATAGGGAAGCTGCCTGTGTACATGCCAGCATGCATGGACTTCCCAATAGGGTTTTAGAAAGTATTACCAGATCTTACTTTTGTTTTCAAAATAGCTGACATAATAGGCAATTCTTACACTTTATCGCTTCTCGGCCTTTTGGCTAAGATAAGATATCTGCCTTGTAAAAAAGGCCTGTTAATTAAGAATTCTTATTTGAGAGGGAGAAAAGAGCTTTTCCACTGGCTTACTCTTCAGATGCCTCCAGTCTCCAGGGCTGGTTGAGGCTGAATGCAGGAGCTGGTAACCTGATTGATCAAGCTCTCCCACATAGATGAGGGGTACCCAGCTTCTTAAGCTATGACCACAGCCTCTTGGGGTGCACCTTAGGAGGAAGTTGGAATTCACAGCTGAGCCACAACTCTGAGCCAGGCACCCTGATAGGGGATGTTGGTGTCTTGGTGGCTAGGCCAAATTCGTGTCCTTGGACACAGACATAAAGGGATAAGTTGATCACTACTTGGCACCTAGAACAGTAAAGGCATGGAGTGAGTGTTCGCAGGCTGACAGGAATGTTTACAATCTTTTTTGTCTTGATGAAATTGTTGCAGATCTTGGCCTGTCAGGCTGTTTTCTCCAGTCCTCGTTTGCTAATAGCTAGACAGCTAGGCCAGTCTTTGTGCTGGAGGCTTCCTGGCTGGCATTCTTGCCACCATTTTTTTAAGCTTCCCGTACTTCTGTCCCTTTGCAGCACAATCTGATTTCTTGTTTTTTGAAGTTTTCTTCTGACTTGGTGTATTTCCATACTGCTGTTTTCTAGCTTCTATTTTGAATGCTTACCTAGGGTAGCTGGTGAAAGCCTTGGTTGACTGCAGTTTAGAATGGGGAACAAAATGGCCACCGGAGGGTCGGTGGACACTGTCCATGGTGAGAGAATGTAAGGTAGGATTCTCAGTCTGTGGTATTGACACGTAGGGCCAGATGATTGCACTGTGGGATGTTGAGCAGTAACCTTGTTTGCTACCCTGCAGATGCTGTCGGGACTCCCCAGTTGTGATAACATAAATCACTTCAGTTTCTAAACATGCCTAATGCTCCTGGTAGGGGAGGTGAGGCATAAACCTTGCTTTGCTGAGTCACTGCTGTAAGTCACCTGTGTAGGTCATGTGCTGGATCCCCTAGTGTCAGATTTTTTGTGGATACTGTTGCAGTGACGAGATTGCCCGAGCAAATGCCAAAACGTACTACTTTCTTGTCAAAGAACTGGTTGAAGGTATTTGGTTTTATTTTGGAAGACCTTACTTGAAAGAGCTCAAAATAAGTGTTTCATCTGCTGGTTAACTTCCCAGATGGCTGCAATGGCCAGGACTGGGCCAGACCAAAGCCAGGAGCTTCATCCATCTCTGTGAATACAGGGGCCCAAGCACTTGGGTCATCTGCTTTTACTTCTCCAGGTGCATTGTCAAAGAGCTAGATCAGAACTGTAGCAGCCAGGACTTGAACTGGCACCCATATGTGATACCAGTGTTGCAGGCAATGACTTGACTTCTTACACCACAATGCCAGCCCTTATTTTAGACAGTCTCTTTATTTGTATAACTTAAGTGTTTTTCAAAAGGATGAACAATAAAAATGTGTATATATATATATATATATATAGCAATCTCAGTACTCGTAGTCTTCATTAGTCTACTATATCAATTGGCTTGCATATCTGGTTTTGTTTTGTTTCAAAGTTTTTTTTTTCCTCAGAAAAGCTTTGGATTTTGAAATTTTCCTGATAATGACAAGTTAAGTGAAACCCACCAGAGAATCCGCTGCTGCTTGTCTTACCTGGGAGAACAGCCAGTCAAGAATCTCGTAAAATTCTTCACTTGATGGGCTAAGGATCACCCTGGTAGGGCTTAATTTGTCAAACCAGAGTGAGAGCCTCCTATGACTTAAATTCTCAGTGGAATAGACTAACTGAAGTAGAATAGACATAACTCAAAGCTTTTAGGATCTTTTTTTTAAACGTGAGATGTTTGATCAGAATGTTAGCTGCAATTCGGCAATTAGCCCAGGTGGTCAACATTTGGCAAATTGGACTTCAAGAATTGGAGAAATTTCTCAGCTCAAAACTTAGAGTGGACACGTTTGTATGTTAACAGGACTTATTTAGTTCTTTGTAAAACGGATTAATACACATGACCACTACATCATAACCTTTCAAAACTCTGGGAACCAAGAGAAAATGCTAACTATCTTGTGTGTGGTTAAAAAAAAAACACACGTAAGCATTTGAGAAGCATAATGACATTGATCTTTGCAAATGAAAACCTGGAATCTGCAAGATAACGGGGCAATGCCTTAATCTGAAGGAAATGAGGGATCCAACATGAAAGAGCAGCCAGTGGTGGCTAACGGGTGGTCCCAGAACCCCCCTGCCCTCTGTGACTGTTACAGTCCCAGGGCGCCCATGCAGAATGGAGAAGATAGGCTCCCATAAGTGATGGCTGCACAAAACGATGGAGCTGATTAATCTTTGCTGAATGGATTGGATTAGAGTTGCCCTTCATCAATTTGTGAATAGGGTACTGGAATTAAATGAGCAAAACTATGCCAGAAACAATAGCTCACTTTTAGCTCTAGGGGAAAAAACAATTTGAAAAGTTAAGATACATAAATATGTGCTGCATGGCTCACCTGTAAACTTAGTCGCTAAAAAATGACATTGAACAAGCAAAATTTCCAAATCATTTTTGGAAGTGATGAAGTTTAGTACATACGGTGAAGACAGAATGGTAGGTAAGAGCTAGGCAGTGAGTAAAACTGCAAATTAAACCTGATAGCAATATGATTAAAAAGATAGAAGGGTGTAAGTGGCAGCTCA
Source organism: Sylvilagus floridanus (assembly GCA_949820135.1). NCBI lineage: Eukaryota > Metazoa > Chordata > Mammalia > Lagomorpha > Leporidae > Sylvilagus > Sylvilagus floridanus. Next base: position 167,988,371 of record OX463244.1, read on the forward strand.
GACTTGGAAGACTTGTTAAACAGTACTGATTGGATTCTACTGTAATCTGGTATCCTATAATTACCACTTCGATATCTTGGCATAACTTTAAACCTATCTTGTATATTTACTAGAGAACTTTGACCGACTACCCCGCTCAGGCCAAGCACGTATAGAAGGTGTCATTTGTTACCCAGTAAAGAGACATCCTGAACATCATCTACAGGCAAGATACCTATTTGATCCAGAAATCTCACCTTCTCTTAGACACATGCTTAATCAACACTAGAACTCCTGTTCTGACCACTGATAGTTGACAAATGCTTGTGTAACAGAATTCTGACCATTTACATCTAAGGAGCATCTGCACTGGTGGTGGTGGTGGTGGTGGTGGTGGTGGTTATGGGGTATCTGGAAATGGCTTCCTTACTAGGAAAACATGTGAGGATAGACTTCTCTTTGGATGGGTGAGGATTAGGCTAGGTGTTGTGCCTGGAAAGGTGTGGGTGCAGAATTCTGGGGAACTGGAGACAGGAAGAACCTGGGTGGTTATGTTGTAGAGTCACTAAGTGAGCAAACCCTGGAGGCCTGCTGCAGATTGAAATAAACGCATGAGCAGTAACAAACATCCTTTGGTTTTAAAAGTTGGTTTCACTTAAGCCAGTAGATTAAGCCTGGGTTTTTTTTAACTGCAACTTGTTTTAATCTTTCCAGAAGCAAGTTGCATTAGTCATTTTGGCCTCTAATAATCCTCTATGCACTGCATCATTTGATACTCGGGTGAAAGACTAAGATATGTTTGAAGCCAGGCTATCAAATTGGAATATGGTGTTATTTTTTCTTCCCTCATTAAAAGATACTTTTAAACTATAGGACTGGTGGTCTATGAAGCAAACAAACTTTTAATAACTGAAGTGAAGGGATTGAGAGAAGGGGTGAAGCAGGAACACGATTGTTTTGACATTCTAATTACAAATACATTAGACGGTGCAAAAATCATCAAACCATCAGTCTTGCCGATGGTTAAGTTAATTCACTTTTTGAAGTTCAATAATTCATCTGTGAAGTGTCAGCAGCTGGGTCTTGTTAATGGTAAGCCTTTCATTCCTGTTAAATCAATTGTAAATAATAGAACCCCTCAGAGAAAAATGATGATATAAGCATTGATTTCCAAATTGGGTGTCAGATACAGAGCATTAATAAAACACATTGGAAGCAAACAAGTACCTAATATACTCTGATCGCTGAAATAGCAATCAGAGGAAAAAAAAATCAATGGATTTTGTGTAAGTTGCTAGTATTTTAACATTGCATTTGTATCTATGTATGATCAGACTTGTGATTGGAGCCCTGTGTGGTTATTTAATTTTGATTACTTACAGAAAACCCAAGTAGTTCTGTGTAATGTTAGGTTTGTTGCTCCATCTTGAGTAGATAATGTATATCTGGTTACATTTTCAGTTGCCTGATGCTTGATTTTTATTGTATTAAATATTATACAATGGCTACTTATATAGCAAATCATGTAAAACTGAAGAATAAATACAACAGCTCTAAAGATGTTCAAGGAAAGCCAAACTGTCCAAGTGTCTACTTCCTACTCATTCATTGTTAAACTTAAATGCCATATAGGGTGTACCAAATGGAAAGTGGGTCTGAGACTAGTTATCTACCAAAAGAATTTGGAAGGGAAATGCCATATTTCCTACTAGACTAGAATTCGAAAGGAGCCACAAGCCCTACTCCTTATGCATTTCATGAAGGTTTAGTTGGAAAGCATGAGTCTGCCTCAAACCATAAATGGGACAGAAGTAGAAATACCAAAGGTACATTACTCAGGAGTACCTGTAAACTGTCATGTTGTAAAATTTTTTCCATGGCTGGCTTATAAAAAAAAATTGCAGTGACACGGTAATGGTGGGTTTGGGTTTCACTGTTAGAGCTTGGTGCATTTCCCTCAAACTCCATTACTAGTTAAATTTTGTAGTTTATTTTTCTTAACTCTAGTTTTTGTGAACCCTCAAGTAATTCAAATGTATAAACCACTATCAAGTGAGTTAAATACTATCAAGTTTCATCTAATACTGCCTTTGGCATCAATAGCAGGCTAATTAACTCTTGGTAGGAGCCTCATTTTGAAGAGTAAATAGGATAGTCCTTGAAAACGTAGTTGGAAATGGACGGTATTCACAAGAATAGAACTTGAAGATGAGATGTGAAGAGAATATTGAATGTAAGCAATGCATTTGCTAGGTGTAGTCTAACACTCCTAAATCCACATTGAAGCACTAACAGATCTGCAAAAGAAAGGTGGTGAAAATTTTTTCTAAAAACGAATTATTTGCTTGACAGAACTAGAGAGGTGGAGGCAGAGAAGTCTTCCATCTGCTCGTTCACTCCCCAATTGGCTGCAATGGCTGGAGCTGGGCTGAGCTGTAGCCAGGAGCCTGGAACTTCTTGCAGGTCTTCCATGTCCAGGCAGAGAATGACACCCTCTGCTGCTTCCCCAGCATATTAGCAGGGGGCTGAATCAGAAATGGAGCAGCCAGGACTTGAACTGGCATCCTTCTGGGATGCCAATACTGCAAGTGGCTGCTTAACCCACTATGCCAGAGTACCAGCCCCAGGTAACAACTTTAAACTGTCAAGTTAAGGGTATTCGGAGGACCTGGGAGATAAACTGGTAGATGAGACTTAGACTGAGGTCACCTACTCTCTGGCCACGATCTGTCATGTTGGGTCATAAACTCATTTTCCAAGGATGAACACCTTTTGGAAAGAATAGGAGGTGCTGTTAATGATTGGGTTGGGACAACCAGTATCTCCAGAGACTGCACTAGGATGTATCTAGCCTCTCAGGATACCATGCTAGTTAGTGGAAGGGCTGATGTTTCTCCTTGAAACCCACCTAGTGCTGTGTACCTAATGCGTGGTCGTTCATCTGAGCTAGGCTAACCTATCATTGATAAAAATATATGGAGATGTGCAAGCTGGAGATGTCATGATGCCCCACCTCCATCCCAGCTGAGGGTACCCATTGGTTAAGCTTGTTAAGCTAATACCTGCAGGAGACATGAGTGAAATTGGTAGGTTCATTGTAGGATGTTTTCCTATATTAAATGCCTTTGTGCAGAAATATACCTTGTTTGAAAGGCAGAGTGACAAAAGGGTAAAGATCTCCCACTCTGGTCTGCTCCCTAACTGAATGCAACAGCTAGATCAAAGCCAGGAACTGGAAATCCCATTCAGGTCTCCTATATGGGTGACAGGGTCCCAAATTATTGGGGCATCCTCTGCTACTTCTGAGGCACAATAGTGGGAAGCCAGATCGGGAGCCGAGCAGCTCAGACTTGACTTGGCCCTCCAATATGGGATGCCAGTGTATAGAAGAGCAACTCAACCTGCAGTACTACAATGCTGGCCCCTTATACTAAGTCTCTAGGATCCATGGAATAGGTGATGCGCCCACAGAGAATCTCATTACAAGTGTACTCTCTACCTTTAGGAATTTTGCATACAAACTGGCTAATCGGATTCATACTTGAGGTTCATCCTTCATGTAAACTATTAATAGTTAAAGTATTGCTCGGATAAGAACCATAGACGACTACTCATTTCTGCTATTGAATTAATGCCATGGAGGCATGAAAACTGGCATGTTGTGAGCACCTGCAGATTCAGCCTTCATAAGGAAGGACCATGAATTAGTGGTCTGTGCATAGTAGGAGTGCACAGGATTTTAAGTATGACTTCTGTTAACTGGTTAGCATGAGAAAGATGATGGAGAAAATGCAGGTGGTGGGGGAGAGTGAAGAACTTTTTCCTCACTCTTATATCTGCTACAGGAAGATAAATTTCAACGGAGGCCAATTCATTATAGCATGTCTCATAATTACCTCTAGGTAATGTTTCATGAATGTGCGTATTGAGCCTTATTTCTCCAAGTTACATTGCTCCTTAAGAATAGTCTTTTATTTAAGATTTGAGAGGCAGAGTTAGAGACCACAGAGGTTCTCCATCTTTTGACTCGCTGCTGGCCAAATTGCCACAAAGCTGAGGCTGGGCTAACCAGAATCCAGGAGCTTCCTCTGGGTCTCCCACACAGGTGCAGGGACACAAGCATTTGGACTCTGCTCCTCTAGGTTTTCAGGCCATAAGTGGAGAACTGGATCAGAAGTAGAGCAGCTGGGACTTGAACTGGCACCCATATGGGATGCGGGCATGACAGGCAGAGGCTCTACCTACTATACCACAGTACTGGCCCCAAGAGTAGTCTTGATTACACCTTCTTTGAAGCTTAGTACTATGTCGTACAAGAAAATAGCATGGTTATGTTTATGTGGGAAGTTCAAAAAGTTTGTAGAAATGATATAAAACTCTTGCTTTTGAAATTTAATTTGGTTCTGAAATCCATGTTTTTCCCCCATAACTCTCATTTGCATGAACTTTCTGAGGACTCCACCATATTGAATATACACTAAATGGCTTGACTAATAGGGGCAGCAGCTAAGTAGATAATCTTCCTTTACTGTCCAGGAATGCAAACTGTAAGCAAGGTTTGGGAGTAATTGCCTTGCACTGCTGCTACGGCTTAATGTGTTTTGTGACCTCCTATGGCTTTATGATTTATCTTCACTCTTGACCTTGTATAAGCCACACCCCCACAGCTGTGGACCACTTGGGAGGTGGGCACCATTGAGTTGTGGCACCTCTTTCAGGCTTGAATGTTGCCAACAGAGGATTGACTGGCAAAGGTGGTCTTGGCATGCAAAAGGAAGAAACCGGACAGCCTCGTCAGAATGATGGCACAGAGGAGTTAAGGCAGCCTACCTCCCATGGGTGTCTTTCTCCTGGCTCTTGGTTTGTATGTGCTGTATGACCAGTTGGTTCAACAGCATTTGAATCCCGTGATAAATAGGCCCATGTTAAATAAGGATTACCTGCCTCTTGATTAGTGATTAAATGACTGTGGATCTTCACTTTAAAGGATGGGAAACCCACCCATGATGGGAATACTGGATGGTGAAGCACATCCTTTTTTTTTTTTTCTTTACAAATCCTGAAACCTGAAGAATGGGCTGTTAGTCATGGGGTATCCAGTTCTCATGTAAGGCATTGTAACTACAGGACTAACAATAGCTAGCACTTGTGTAGTTCATGCTAAGAAGTTATTTATGTTGATCAATGTAAGAACCTTATGAGAATTGATGCCAATGGTAAAATGAGTAACATGGATACTATTGGCAAATATTTGAACTCTGTTAAAGCTTTTTTTAACTACGCATAGTGGCTAAACGTAAGATTCGGAAAAGAGTCAAAACTGGGTTGAAATTCTAGAAATGGAGTACTTAACAGGCAATCTTACATAACTTTATGAAACTTTAGGAATTGATATCCCCAGCATGTTAACTTAAGCCCTTACAGTGCCACCGTTATAAACAGCACTGTGACTTGGTGGATACAAATTAGTGATACGTTGTGGGCTCACTGAGGATCTGTTGAGGCGAGTGGTGCTGGTGTCCATTTCAGAAGGGGTACGCTGAGCATTCGCCGCAGGGCTGCTGTGCTAGTAGTGCGATAGTCTTTGCCTCAGGTCTGTGCCTGAACTCGATTTATTTTCAGCAAGTTCACCTCACTTTGTAGCTCATAGTCTTGGATCATTTTGAATGGAAGGACAACTGTCTAATTTCCTCTTAATATTGTGAATTTCCTTCTCTAATTGGATAACAACATTATGGGGAGTTTTGCAAATAGAAGGAGCAGTCTGCTTAGGGCAGGAAGTGATAGACCTGTGCTGTCCTTCATGAGGGCTCACTGTGCAAAGTTCAACTTGACAAATGCAAATAGATGTGTCAAAATGCACAGACCTCCCATCTTTGTTTTGACTTTCTTGCTGCTGTTGGAAGTGCTATGACCATGAACATTAACTATTGGATATTCTCATAGTTCTCTTTTCTTTTAAATTCATCCTGTGGCAGCTGACTTTTCACTAACAAGTCAACCTCCTGACTTTCAATATAAAGCTTTGTGGTTTTTGTTGTGTGTTTTTTTTCTGTTTTTTTTTTTTTTGGGGGGGGGGGACAGGCAGAGTGGACAGTGAGAGAGACAGAGAAAGGTCTTCTTTGCTGTTGGTTCACCCTCCAATGGCTGCCGCAGCTGGCGCATCACGCTGATACGAAGCCAGGAGCCAGGTGCTTCTCCTGGTCTCCCATGGGGTGCAGGGCCCAAGCACTTGGGCCATCCTCCACTGCACTCCCAGGCCATAGCAGAGAGCTGGCCTGGAAGAGGGGCAACCGGGACAGAATCCGGTGCCCTGACCGGGACTAGAACCCAGGGTGCCAGTGCCACAGGCGGAGGGTTAGCCTATTGAGCCGCAGTGCCGGCCTCAATCTAAGTTTTTAATAGCAGAAAAAAGGATGAGAAAATCTTAACTGGCAACAAGTGTTCTCTTACCCTCCAACTGATGCAGCGTTAAAACTTGTACTACCTTATATCTGCTAAACCTAGCAGGAGCAAACCATAATTCTAACTCTTTTTGAGATAGTGTCTCCTCACATCTGACTGCTCAAATGCCCCAGAGCTGGGAACTCCATCTGGGCCTCTGTTGGGCAGGAACCCAAGTATTGCTGCCTCCTAAGGTACACATTTAGGAAGCTGGGATTTAAATCCAGACAACTCGATGAAGGTGTCTCAAGTGGCCTCTTAACCATTAGGCCAAACCCCTGCCACACAAATCATAATTCTATTTGCAAAGCAACCTAAGTGTTGATGAAATTATATAGTATGAATATTCACCAGATTTGCTCTTGAAGTCTAACACTTATAGATATTAAGTTTTATAATACCAGATATCCCCCCACCAAATATTTTGTTACCTCGATAAATTTGTGCCTGCTCCTCCACACCTACACTTTAAAGGCATGTGCAGGAAACAGCACAAACCAAACTTGGTGTTTTTGCTCTTACGTGGTGCAAGATAAAGTGCTTTAGAAATAAACTTCATACTAAAACCTCAAATTTGGACAGATGATTCCAAGAAGTTACCTCCAGGATAATAAGTATGTGTGTATATAGAGGAAGAGCCACCAAAAACTCAAGTTTGTTAGACTGCCACACATGTATCAGTCACATTTGTAAGTTTACTAGAAGAAAATACCAAAGAATTAGGGTAACACAGAATAAGGATGACTTACTGGCATGTCTCAACATGGATTTGTTACTTCTCGTTTCTACAGGTGGTTGGTGGTTCTCCTAGCCTCTACACCACTAGTCTTCAATAGTTGCCCTGTTGATGCTGGGAAATGGAGTGACTCTCAACCCAGTTGATGTTTGTTAATCCTGTACCTGTGTCCTATCACTTAGACTCCCTGATGATGGCTGGTGTTGAAGGTGCTCACACTTGTATTTCAGCATTATCCATGGGAATGCCAGGAAACCTGAGATGCATTGGCATGTTGACAGTTTCTTAGACTTTGAAGATTAGGACTTGAGTTTGGGCAGCACCATAGAGGACTGTGACTAGGTTACATTTCTGAGGAACATCCTGGCGGGGACTCCATAGAACTTGGAAACCTGGTTACAAAGAAAAATGGGCAGGTCTAAAGCAAATCTAGCTCTGAACTAAATCTGAGTTTTCCTGGGCAAAGTGCTAATGAGGCAGGTGCCTCTCTGTCTTGAGGGTGTTGCACATGTGGGTTCTGGGGTTACACAGATGGAAGTCAAGTTTGTCAAGCAGTTTCACATTGACAAATGACCCTGGTGAGCCCCCATTTCCTCATCTGTAAAATGGAGATAGCAACAGTTATAGATTAGCAACCTGGTTGATAAAAGTGAGGATGAAGTAGCACATAGAAATGCCCGCAATACTTAATTGTATCAGGGAAGTTGAGACCAAATCAGCTCAGGAAATTGAATTATGAAAAGTTCCGAATGCAAAACCCTATGATCCCATGAATGACTGCAGTTTTGGGGAGCTATATGGTGTGTAATGGAAAAACATGACTATTGGTCCGTAGGTTGTGTGTGAGCCTGTGATGAGGTAACTTGGGCTAGAGATGGTTGGTATTCCCCCGTGACTTGGGCTAGAGATGGTCTATGGTGTCCCCAGCGAATAGCATAGATAGCAGAGCCCAGAAGGTCTGCACTGGAATCTTGGCAGTTACTCGGCCTCCTTACCAGATGGGGAGAACCACTCCCTCTGAGGTTAGTGGGGGGAGTTATGAAACACTGTAAGAACCCTATATGCTCTGCAACATAGTGAATACCCAGTAAACTGGCCCCATCTGTTAGTGTCTTTAAAGTGATTCTTTCATCAGAATCTGTCTACAGCTTAGAAGTACTGTAGTGATAATGGGGAAATGGGGTACCCATGAACAAATGTAGGAGATGATAAAGCAAAGACAGTCTTCTGGCCTGTGGGAAGTAAAGGAGATGCAGAGGAACGAGGTGGTCAAGCATTGTAGGATGGGTGAGTTGTAAGATGAAGCTGCATGTTTCACCTACTTAGGTCCCTGGTGAGGGCCATCTGACTTCTAGGGGAGCACTCCTAAGCTAAACCTTATGGAGTCACCTCGATGGTAGAGGTACACCCATCAAAGGGGAGAGAAGGGTTTGCATGTGGGGAGTGGAGGCCTGCTAACAGGGCTAGGCAGGAGCCTAGTGGTAGCCCAGTTAGATTTGTGAGGGAGGAAGAACTTCTGGGGAGATGGTGGGTTTTGCCACATGCTACTAAGCAGGGAATCTTAAGGGGCTAGAAGTAGGTAGATGGAAGCTATGGTCTACAAGAAGTCTGACCATGTACCCTGATGGGGGAGGACAGCTTTAATCCATGGAACTGCTGCCTTAGGAAGGAGGGATTATAGTTGGCTATCATCCCTAGGGACAAACTCAACCTCATTGATGCTGTAAACTCACATGCTTCCTTATGGTAACCAGATAAAGGGAATTCGTAGAGAAGGCCAGATGAAATGGGACAAAAGTAAATATTTTTTGTATAACGTTGTGAGTTAAACTTAGTAACTCCAATCAATGCAGCCAAGATGAGTGGTTTTGGTGGAATTGTGAGCATTTTCTAGGCATTACTACCAAAAATTTCATCTTTTTTCCTAGGAGTTGGTGAACTTAAAACTCCTGGAACATAGGAATTCAGGAATTAACTTAGCCAAACACTTACAAAGAAAATTCTTGCTTTTATATTAGCATGTTTTTTTTAAAAAACACTTGTAACTTCAGAATAGTAGATCACCAAAATGTGATGCTGGGACTGGTGTTGTGGCGTAGCAGGTAAAGCCACTACCTGCAATGTTGGCATCCCATATGGGCACTGGCTGGAGTCCTGGCTGTTCCACTTCCATCCAGCTCCCTGCTAATGGTTTGGAAAAGTAGTAGGAACCCAAGCACTTGGACTCTCTGCTACCCATGTAGGAGACCCAGAGGAAGCTCTTGGCTTCAGTTTGACGCAACCCTATTGTAGCCTTTGGGGGATGAACCAGAGGATGAAAGATTCATTCTCTTTGTAACTGACTTTCAAATAAGTTTCCTAAAAATGTGTTAAAGAAGTGCCATATACCACCTACCATGTTCCCTTGTTAACATTACTACAATGTGTTTGTCCTAATGAACACATCCAGCTTGTTGTACTCCTAATTGAACTCTATTGTTCCCACCTCCATCTCCAGTAATCAAGTGTGTGTGTGTACAAACTCACATGAGGGGGTCTGTGATTTTTTGTCTTGGTGTGTCTAGGCTCTCATGTATCATGAAGTATTCCAGTCTCATCAATTTGGCTGCAAATGACAGCATTTCATTGTTCTCATGGCTGGAAATCACATATGTTAAGACACAACACTTCTGGAGTTACCTGATGGACACTTTAGTTGCCATATTAGGCTGATGAACAATGCTGTAGTAAACATGGTGGGGCAGGTATTTTAGAGTATAATAGTCGATGTCAGCCAGCCCTGTCACTTTCCAGCATGTATTAATGTTGATTTGTGCCAGTAAATACAAAAGATGCCCAAAACATGTTAAGTTTGTACAAAATACTATGGAGACAGACGTTGGAGTTCTGAAGCAGAGTAGTAAAATGCCTACTACTGGACTGTCTCCAGGATGTGATGGTGTCAGTGATATTTTGACAAATGCTTTATCATTCTAGATGACATTCTTAGCCTTAAGGGTGTATTAAAATAGCAGAATTTAAAGATACTGATGCAAAAACATTCTAGGTGTCCTTCCTGGACATGCATACAGGGTGACAGTTAACAGGGGTCTGGAGTTGTTCCCTTACCTGCCCAAAAGGTCCTTTGAACTCCACTGAAAGTGAGACACCTCCCTAGTGACATTCTCCCAGAGGTTTAACAATGGCAGAGAATTAGCATGTGAGCCACATTGAGACACTGTTACCAATTTAATAAATTAAGGTTGACCAACACTGAGGTGTTCCCTGAGACAAGAAGGAATATATTTATACCTGGTTAACTAGAATTGTTAAATCAACACAATCTCAATAACAAAAGGAAGATTGGAAATGGATTGACTAATACTCTAAATGCTGAAGACTTTGATAACTTAATTTTTAACCATCCCTCCAGGGCAAAGTGTTCCATGACCCAGAGAAAGGTAAGAGGCAGCTCTTAACCTCAAGGGCTTACCCTGGTGAGATTATAGTGCCTGTACATGTGGGGCCAGCACAGTTGACTAATCCTCCACCTGTGGTGCCAGCATCCCATATGGGCACCGGTTCTAGTCCTGGCTGCTCCTCTTCCGATCCAGCTTCCTGCTGTGGCCTGGGAAAGCAGTAGAAGATGGCCCAAGTCCTTGGGCCCCTGCACCTGTGTGGGAGACTGGGAAGAAGCTCCTGGCTTCATATTGGTGCAGCTCTAGCCGTAGCAGTCATTTGGGGAGTGAACCAACAGAAGGAAGACTTTTCTGTGTCTCACTGTAACTCTACCCATCAAATAAAATACTTTAAAAAAAAAAATGCCTGTACACGTGAAATCTTTAACACATGTAGTCCTGTGCTTTCTCCAGAAAGGTTGCCTAATATTTTCAATAGCTTTGCAAACAAGTTACTACAAAAGCTCCAGGAAAAATTGCAGGTTTTTTTTTTTTTTTTTTTTTGACAGGCAGAGTGGACAGTGAGAAAGGTCTTCCTTTAGCTGTTCACCTCCAATGGCCGCCGCGGCCGGTGCACTGTGCTGATCTGAAGCCAGGAGCCAGGTGATTCTCCTGGTCTCCCATGGGGTGCAGGGCCCAAGCATTTGGGCCATCCTCCACTGCACTCCCGGGCCACAGCAGAGAGCTGGCCTGGAAAAGGAGCAACCGGGACAGAACCCAATGTCCTGACCAGGACTAGAACCTGGTGTGCCGGTGCCACAGGTAGAGGATTAGGTTATTGAGCCACGGCGCCGGCTGCAGTTCTTTCAGTTACTGCAAAGTGCTGTTCAATGAGAATTAGTGTCTTGTGACTCCATGGTTACATATTGGATAGCAATGATAAAACCATACCAGTGAACATTGAGCATATGAGATAACCATATACCATGTGTTAGCTGTTAGCATAAGAGTACAATTCATTCACCCTTAGAAACCAGCACCATGTACATAATGGTATAGTACAAGCTATATTGAAGTTTGAACTGATAGTGTGGGAGAAATGGAGAGTGGCATAGGTGGCATAGTTTGAAAAGAACCAGCATTTAAGTTGAACACGTAGAAAGACTCCTGGCTTTAACCAGGAGATGGTTTTCATGTTTCTTTTTGTTTGTTTCTCTAATTCATTTTTATCTTCTGGAACTTAAGTAGGACTTAATCTCTTGTTTTAGCAAAGTGAAACTGATGACTGACCAGATAACTCTTACCAAAGTGCTTAGCTTATTTAATTGCTTAAGTTGTCAGTATTACCTTAACATCTTCAAATGAAACTGTAGCTCATAGTTATGGATTTTGACATCATACCACTAACCCTTTAAATGGGAGGAATAAAAGTAGACAGTTTAACCTGCAGCTACCTGTAAGTTAGACTGACGTCTTGATTAATCCTGAGCTCTGGATTAGTGATTTGCAGATCTTACGTCAGAATTGGCCAGAAGTAGTGTTAAAATGTAGATTGCTGGGCCTTCCCTCTAGAGTTTGTGGTAGGAAGAACCTGGGCGGAGCCTTAAAATTGATAGACCACATGTTGAAAACCAGGGCTCTAAAGGAAAGAAGGCCTACTCATGTCTGTACCGAATATACCATCAGGAATAAATACAGAAATGGCTTTTGCCATATAATCACTTATTCCTGACCCTTGGCCATTTTAAGGTATCCATGAACTTGGATGGCCATTATCAAATATAAACACTTGAAGAGGATGTGAGGAGATGGCATGTATGTGCCATTGCTTGAGGGTAGGCTGTAAAATGGGTGCAGCTGCTGTGAAACAATAGGGCAGTTCATCAAAAGCTCAGACCTGGAACTGACCTCTTCCAGCGATTTTTGATGTCTGTAGCCCAAAGAACTGAATGCAGAGACTGGTATCCTTGCACTCAAGTTCACGGCAGCATTATTCACAGCAGCCAAAAGGTAGAATGCTCACAAATGGATAAACAAAATGGGATACATAAAGTAAAATATTAGCCTGAAATGGGAATGGGATTCTGATAAATGCAACATGAGTGAACCTTGACAAGATCACACCAATTGAAATCCGACCAAATAGTTGGCGCTGCAGCTCACTAGGCTAATCCTCCGCCTTGTGGCGCCGGCACACCGGGTTCTAGTCCTGATCGGAGTGCCAGAATCTGTCCCGGTTGCCCCTCTTCCAGGCCAGCTCTCTGCTGTGGCCCGGGAGTGCAGTGGAGGATGGCCCAAGTGCTTGGGCCCTGCACCCCATGGGAAACCAGGATAAGCACCTGGCTCCTGCCATCGGATCAGCGTGGTACGCTGGCCGAGATGGCCATTGGAGGGTGAGCCAACGGCAAAGGAAGACCTTTCTCTGTCTCTCTCTCACTATCCACTCTGCCTGTCAAAAAATCAGACCAAATGGAAAAATAATACACAGTACCCAGAACTACCAAGTTCATCGTGACAGAGGCTGAACAGTGATAACTGCAAGCTGTGAACAGGAAAATGGGAGCTTGGAGGGTACAGAGTCTTACTTTAGAATAATGGTGTTAAGTGCCGCTAAACCATGCGCTTGAAGATAGTAAAATTCTATGTTGAACTGCAAGGAAAAGGGAATTTGAAGAATATTGCACATACCTTCCCTTTTCCTCTACTCCTTTTTCAAATCTTGCTAGAATAATCCAGATAATCTCCTTTGAATGACTGATTAACTTGATAGAGGGCAGTCTACTCTACAGTAGAACAATAAAATGGATTTTAGATAAGTCTCACACCAAGACTTGAGTTGTGACATCAACAACTAGAAAAACAACACAAACGCTGAACTTGATTAGTTAACCCTTAACATCCAACCATTGGTCAGACTTTAAGGAAAACAGCATGTACGTCTTTATTTGTCTGAACGGAAAGCAATCATTAGTAGGTTCAGCTCCTAGAAAGCACTGGAAGTTGGAGGTTATCTGACTTGGCATCCGTGAAGTCTGTCTCTGACACTCATGTCTCAATTATGCTGCTGCTAATTAAATAAACGTGTAAAGTCGGCTTCATGCCCTGTGTCGTCTCTTTCATAAACCAGGACATCACCATTTCGGGTAGTTGTCGGTATTCATCATTTCATAATTCCTAACCTTAGGGAGAGCTGTTTAACTCGATTAAAGTGACCAAAATGAACTTTGCAGAAAAGCCGAAGAGGAAAACAAATGCATGGGGTGAAATGCTTAGAGATGATTCCTGCAGCTCAAGTTCTATTAACTTTGAACAGATTGCATACTTCTTGGTAATATTGTACAAAGGAAATTCCCTTTGTGTGAACCCCATGCTTTTGAGAAGGGGAAGATTGTTCTCTATGAATAACAATTTCATCAGCTAGATGTTACCAAGTTTCCTAATCCTTGTGAATAGTATCACTATAAATGATAAAATTTTACAAAGATTAAACTACAAAAGTTAAATGTTGACTGTAAGATTAACATACCATAGTAATTTTATACAGTTATTCTTGTCTAATGTTCTTTATACTGAACAAAATCTTAGGACCAGAGGTACTTCAATCCAGAGTATCACAATATGTAGAAAACCAGCAAACAGAAGATCTTTCTATCCTTGTATTTCTCTATACTTTCTAAATGAAAACATGAAAAAATTAAACACAATGTTCTGAGATGCTTATCAATATTTTTGCCTGAAGAAAGTGGTGATTTGCTTAATCAGTTGGGCAAATTTTGCTTCAAACAAAGCTTAGAGATTTCCTATGAACCTTTACTTGCCTAATTTTCACTGTGAATGGCCAAGGAGGAATGTTGTAAACTTAGTCATGTAACACTTATTATGGAACACTTTAATTTTCTCAGAGGCACCTCTTAGAAGTAGGGGAAAATAAGATGGACTTTGCCAAATAAAGACTTGGACTAACTTTCTCAAATAGAGGAAATAAAGACTTCAGATGTTAATTTGTCATGGAATGGGGAGTTAAGACTGGAGTTGGAGTAAAGATTCCGTTGGTTGGCTTGCTGTCACCCTTCGACTTGGCTGTAGCACTGATGCTGTCACCAGGCTAAGGCATTGCTTCGTCCTGTTCCAAGATCAGAATCAGAGATCGTATTTGTGAGTACCTTGCAGATTGAAGCAGGAAAAGTTGTATCATGTTGTGAGTGCAATTAGATAATAGGCTCAGGGTTGATACATAATTTCTCACTTTGATTTCATGGTATTATAGTAGGATTACAGCAAAGCCTTTATAGATAGGGCTTGGGTGGTGTGTGTGTGTGTGTGTGTGTGTGTGTGTTTTCCAGCAAATGCTGGAAGGCACAATGCCTAAAACAATACTTTGTTTTTTGTAAGAATCTGGGGTATTTTCCTTACAACTTGGCATGCCAACTGTAGTGCATAGATTTCTTCCTCTGATCCACACTATAAACTCCTCTCCTGTGGTTGACGTATCGGTCTCAGAACACCTGTTGTAATCGCTGCCATTAACTCTTGGGCTCAAATACTCAAATTTACCTTCCGTCCTCATTGTTACGTGATTGCTCTATGTCCAGCCTCCACTCTGCATTCTAGGCAGTAGCAAGAGTAGAGAATCTACTTCCTGGAAGGGTTCTGTTTTTAATCAGTTACTCCTCAGCAAACTTAAAATGTATTTGCCAAAATTGCTTTGTAAAGACATCTCTTGAACAGGTCTAGGAAAAATCAAATGTTTGTCATTCTAGCATCTAAAACATGGTCTTCAAAATATGGCTCCTGGACAATGAGAGCAACATGACTTAATTTTTAGGAAACATGGAACAACTCAAACCCTGCATATGACCTTTTGCTGTAATACTTAGTTTGTTGGGACTGACGACAACTGAAAACGTGGAACCCATTGAAGAACCCAAGATTTCAAGACAGTAGACCATTAAAGTGACCATGGGGCCTTGTGAAGCAGGGGCCTTGTGACAGCATGGGTTATAAGCTCAAGAAGCTAGCCCTGCGTGCTGTAACAGTCACAAGCTGTTCTGGTGATGTGATGTTGCACATTAAAGTTCAAGGACACTAAAGGAGCAGGTTTCCAGGCTGGAATTGCTACTTATTTCAAGATTTTTATAGCATCTTGGGAAAGCTACTGGGCAGCTCCCTGTTTTGAAAATGTTCAGTCAACAGTGATCACGTGATACAGAACATTATACGACTTCTGTTGCTACTGGAGAAAAGCATCTCTTGACATCTGTGTCTCCCATTAGACAAAAGCCTGATGGGGACCGAGTAGGACCCAGAGGAGCTTCTGTCGTCCAACAGCTGTGGCCAAGGATAAATTCCACACTAATAAGCTGAGCAGTGCTGCTCCCCTGATGAATGGTCGTTTCCAGGGGAAAAAAATTGCAGATGAGCCTTCAATGAAAGTGAAATTAAAGTCATTTATCCCAGATCATTTGGAAATACCAACTTCTTTCTTAAAGAAGGAAAACATAATAAAGCTCCCTCATAAAGTCATAAAATATTTAACATGTGACTTCGGCTTGGTACCAACATAACCTCTTAATAGTCCCATTATTTTGTTAAATTTTTCATTGAAGTTAAATCTAGGAGGAAGGATGGGCCAATGTTGAACCCAAATCAGGATTTCTTTTGCCTGAAATCTGTGATTACATCATTGGCACATTTATATTGCAAGACATTTTTACGATATAAGCATTTTTTCATTTGGACAGCAACCATAATAAATTGAAATAAAATTCAGTTTTGATTGATGTTGGAAGTGTCATGTATAGGGCAGGTCCCATCTATTAAATGTGGTTTGCCAGGGCAGCAATAATAGTAGCATTTGAATGTTTTTCTTATTAAGGAGAAAAATGGTCAGTAACGTTGGTTTGGTGGACTCCAAGGAGCCCGGTAAATGGAAAATGCTGGCAGCATATGTGACTCCTTGCACGGCTTAAGGAAGAACATGGCCAGAGGCTGCAGCAATTGTTTCTCCTGTTTTAAAAAATTAGGATAAACTATTACAGTTTGTGGAATGAAAGAGAGAGGCTGATTACAACATAATGGAGTGTACCATATTCATCTCTTTGAAATATGACCTCACCAGGCCTTTTCCATTTTACAATCGATTCTCTCATTCCCTTAATGAACCTTTGCATTCATGAGTCTTCCTTGGAAGTATGCACATGAAGTATTGCTGGAGCAAAGAGTAATTGTCTGCCAAGTGAGTAAGAACAAAGTGCCTCTCTTGTCGTTTGGTTCAATAACATTAGAAACCGTTAATGCATCATCTCGGGCACCGTATTGTTTTGCTTAATAATTATCTAATTTGCCAAAGCTTGCTGTAAATAATGCTTCTTGAAAACTGCCACAGAGTTTGTCTAGATGGGATGAGAGGGATGGTGTTAATGTGTTAGTTACAATGTAAATTTTGAAAGATGTCGTCAGGCATGCCTAATTTGAACAAAGCAACACTAGGTTTGACCAGTAACCCTGTGAAAGTGTCTACGACAAAACTATGGAAAGACGTTGGGCAATGGTGACAGAAAAGAAAATGAAAGAATAAAATGCCTTTGACTTGTAAAGTAAAGGTACATCCACAGAAGATCCATTGACCTGATGATAGTAGACAGTATGACCGGCTTTGCAAAACCTACCCAAGACTTAAATACACTCAAGCCTTTTTCTTCCCTCTGCTAGTAAAAACTTAGGTTCTGTTAAATTGGTTAGGTATGTGACACATTGTCAGCTGGGGGCGGGGGAAAGCTTGGTCTGAGATGGTGGGAGATGTGAGAAAGGAAACTGGCGGACGAGTCATGACCTGGCCAGCCGTGTAATGATTTCATAGGCTAGGTCCTTCCTTGGGAGGCTGGAGACTGATTGCCAATGCATGATGGGGTAGTTAAAGGAGCCCAGAAGTGTTACAGGAAGGCACAGAGTAAGGAAATCTTTCAAGGAAAATGGAGTGGGAAAGAGTAGGCATTCCCATCGGCCCATGTCTTGAGAGTGATGGAATAAACCAAACATCTGGAAATGCAAGTGAGTAAATTGTCACTAAAGTCTGTATAAACCAATTCTTGGAAGCATGGATAAAAACCCATGTGCATGGACTCTACACCAGTAAATAAGGTTCCTAATGCCAGTCCAAGAAACCCAACAGCTCCCTTCTCTGCATCAAAAGGCTCACCTTCTTGCCCTCAGGAAGTTTTTTTTTTCTTTCCTATCAGAACCCTTGTCTACACTGTTGGCATTTTTTTTTCTAGTTGAACTCTTTACTTATTGGAGGATCAATCTTAAGGTTATAAAACAAAATGAAAATGTCTTTGTAAAAAATAGGAAAAGGAGAAAGGGTGGGAGCATGGGTGGGAAGTGAGGGTGGAAGAATGATCATGTTCCAAAATGATGTACATGAAATAAATGATACGTGCAAACATTTTCCCCTTAAAGTCTTGGCCACTCTGACTCACTAGAGTAGCTATCTCAGGCAGGCTCACTGGTGTTTCAATACACAGCTATATCAGGTGTAGAGTGCTTACCCATAGAACTTCATTTTCCCCCACTATCTGTTAACAGATTCAGGTGATGAAGTGTCTTGTCCATACCTTATGTCTGAGAAGGTGCATGTCTTGAATTTGACAGATGAATTGGTCCCAGAGAAATGCTTTTAATGTGGTTTCAAATCCCATCTCTTTATGTGGGGCTTCTAAGAGGTATAACTTCCTAGCTAATCACCTAACCTATAAGCCTTTGGGGAGAAGAAAGTAAGCAAAAGGAATGGAAGAGTAGGTATCTCCAGAGGACTTGACATCAGTGCTGAGACCATTCTTCCTTTCCATTATTCATCCACTGTTGGGACAGGAATAGCATCCACATTTGGAAATCTTGCCGTAGAGCTTTGAGATTTAGGGACACAATGTGAAGGAGCGTGAGATGGGATGGGTAACTTGGGTTCTGTTGGGAATTCCTGAATTGATATGAAGATGAAGAAACCATCTAGTGCCCTCTTTGATGTCTGTCATAGAGCAATGGCCTGTCTCTGTATGTCAAAAAGGTTGCTATAGCAATGTTGGAGAATTAGTAGTAATCCTACTTTGTAAAATTAGTGCTTGGGCAGAGCTAGCTCTTATTGTCCAGCCAATCTGGATATTTTACATGAATTATGTATACTAAATCTGCAGTTATATGTATAGCAAAAATACCTAGACCTTTTCATATACCTGGATCATTACATGGGTGAAGATGTTCTAAAATTTGACTTCTCAGACAATTGAGATAAGGAGCCTCTAAGCAAAATGGGTATAATGAAGTCATTGAAAGTCTTAGAAAAACTATTACTGTTTTTAAATAAACTACTACTATTAACTTTGTGCTTCCAAAATTAATCACAAGAAAACCCCCATGACGTTTCCACTGTAATTTCTGCTTATGTTGAGTAGCGAAATAATTTTTTGACAAAGGATAAGTAATGCAAATTAAAATAAGCTTTACTTCTTAAATAGGGACAGCACTTGGATACCAGGAAGTAAAATTTTCAAAGTGATGCATTATTTTAAAGTAGAATTAGGTCTGGAATATAAAAATAGAAGGTACAGTTCTGTGAGTAATACAGGAAGAGAAATGCCATTATAAGACTAACAATGTAACATTTCAGCTTCTGGGTGACAGCTTATCCATGAACTTGAAAATGACATACATGGATATGAAACCTAGTACTTGCAGTCCATCGAATACATTTCAAAGTTTTCCTTTACATGTATAACATGTAAATCACTATCTACTTTGTTAAATAACAATGCCAACAACTTGTTACATTTTTAGAGGATACTAAATACAAGGAGGTGCATGATCTTAAATATTTTTAGAATTTAGGCTGGTAATGCACTTGAGAGACTACTGTCTCATGCTCAATGATCTTGTCTAATACTGTGTATGGTGACTGAGGTATAAGGTATTAATAAAAACGGAATGTACAGAGTCTGAGAAGTCTTAGCTTCAGTGAAGGCACATTTTGAGAAATAATATTTTGGGTCCTGTTATTAAGGGTAACCCAAAATATCCATCTTGAATTCTATCTTAATGTGAGACAGCTCTCTCACCTGCTGGTTCATGCCTCAAACACCTACAACAGTTGGGGCTGGCCAGGCTGCAACCAGCCAGGAACTGAATCCAAGTCTCCCACTCAGGTGGCAGCGACTGAACAACTTTGGAGTTAGCACGAACTGCTACCTCCAAGGATGTACATCACATGAAGCTGGAATGAACAGCAGCTGGGTTTCAAACCCAAGCACTTGAATGCATATGGTGTGGAAATCCTGACAGCTTTACCACATGTCTGCCCCATACCTAATACAGCTTGTTAAGAATATTGAGGGCTGGCATTGTGGCATAACAGGTAAATCTGCTACCTACAACACTGGTATCGCATATGGGCACCAGTACATGTCCTGGCTGCTCCATTTCTGATCCAGTTCCCTGCTAATGGTCCAAATGTTTAGGCTCTGCTGCCCACCTGGGAGACCTGTAAGAAGCTCCTGGTTGGCCTGGCTCAGACCTGGCTGTTACAGCCTTATGGGGAGTGAGCCAGGGGATGGAAGGTATCTGTCCTGTAATTCTGGTATTAAAATAAGCATTTAAAAAAAAGTTCAAGTTAATTATAAAGTATACCATAAGAGCTTTAATAAATCCATGTTTTATAGGGTATCAGAATACTAGTCAAGTCCTAAAAATAAGCCTGCCTTTAAGGAAATGCTACTTGCCAGGTCATATAAGATCCTACCTATTAAACTGGCCTTAATTTCCATCTATGCTTTGTAAAATCAGTTTTCTTATGCAGAAGAAAAGTGTTCATTCAAAAATTGTTGGATTCTTTATTCTGGATCTTAAAGTTGGAAACCAGTTAAACCAGTTCTTGAATTTTCATCTGTCTCTCATTTCTAACATGCGAGTGCTCACCTCATAGGACTATCATGAGAACTAGATAAAGTAATCTATGTGGTAGTGTAAGTCCTCTGAGCAGAAGATACCGCAATGGGATTAGTGTTAAAGGTGTAAACAGAAGAATCGCCAATGCAGGAAAAGGAAGACCAAGAGGCATTATGATGCAGTGATGCAAGTTTCGCCTCAGGTGAAGAAGGCAGGACAGAAAGGTGGGAACAGTTCGATAGCTGTGCAGTCTAAGGAAAATTCAGCGTGGCAGGTGGGGAGCTTGGGTGGTAACTGTCTGAACAGGCCGAGGTTAGTGAGGTGAGTGCTTCCGGCTACCACAGCATATGAAGATGGCTGGCATACAGTAGGCGCTCTACTCCACTGTGTGTTGATAAGCTAGCAGAATCCTAGGTCGTTCTGATCGTTGTGGCCATCTGGAGAGCAAACCAGCACATAGAAGACCTCTGTCTCGCCTTCTGTTTGTCTTTGCCTCTATCTCTCTGTAACTCTGCCTTTCAAATCTTAAAAAGGTAGTTAGAGAATGAGCGATGGCAGCACAGGGATGCACAGCTCTGGAAGCTTGGGGGGAGCATTTAGTGTTCAAACATATGGAAGACATGTACAGTAGAATTGGGAGAAAGTGGCAAGAGATGAAGGGAGCGTAAACTGGGGGGAACTGAAGGCTGTGAGATAGTCTGGCCCATATTTTATTGGCAGTAGTAAACAGTTTTTTGCAGAGAAAGGCAGGCAAGGAGAGTTTTGAAGTTTGCTGTGGCTACTACTGTCTGGATAACAGGTTGTTGGGGGTTGTGCAGGAGGGAGAAATACTCATGTACCAGGGAAAGATACTGAAGTCGGGAAGACTAGTATGTTCGCAGAGTGAGTGGATTTTAGTGCTTCAACTAACTGAATGTGGAAGATGCAGGCAAACAAGAGATCGAGCAGCTTCGCTGAAGTTTGGCTTAAAAACAGTATAATGAATAGTGCTGCTTAGATGTGGTTTATATTGTTGCCCAAAATACCCAAACACCAGGATTCTACCCTTCAGTGGCTTCAAGATATCAGGTAAACTAAGCCTATAATTTTAAGATTTTATCTTTAAAAACTATGCTATTAGACAACTTAAAAGAAGCTAGAAACAGAAATAACATTTGGTAATGATTGTTGGCTTGAGTTATGGGAAGGAAAACAGTATTGGATAGAGTGAATTGAAGAGGCCACGAGATAGGTGAATAGAGTAGTACTTGGAGCTGGGCTGATTATGTTGACTTGGAATTAAGCAACACTTAGTACAATACCTATCACATTGTTGCTGCTTCCTAAGTACTAGAAGAGTTGACAGTAGTTGAAGCTGGGTGAAGAAAAAGGCATGGACAAGCCCTTGAACCAGAGTGTTTTTTTTTTGTTTTTTTTTTGTTTTTTTTTGACAGAGTAGACAGTGAGACAGAGAAAGGTCTTCCTTTTCCGTTGGCT
Organism: Sylvilagus floridanus; assembly: GCA_949820135.1. Classification (NCBI taxonomy): domain Eukaryota; kingdom Metazoa; phylum Chordata; class Mammalia; order Lagomorpha; family Leporidae; genus Sylvilagus; species Sylvilagus floridanus. Next base: position 168,010,316 of record OX463244.1, read on the forward strand.
CACCCCACAATGGCCGCTGCAGCTGGCGCACCATGCTTTTACGAAGCCAGGAGCCAGGTGCTTCTCCTGGTCTCCCATTTGGGTGCAGGGCTCAAGGACCTGGGCCATCCTCCACTGCCTTCTCTGGCCACAGCAGAGAGCTGGCCTGGAAGAGGAGTGACCCGGACTAGAACCCGGGGTGCCAGCACCACAGGTGGAGGATTAGCCTATTGAGCCGTGGCACCAGCCAAACCAGAGTCTTTAAGGGCATAGAATAGTAGTTCTCAACTTCAAGGAGTCACCTGAATATCTTTTTGGCCTTACTCTGGGATCTGATGCAGAATGTAGGAAGATGGGACTTTAATAAGTGAAAATTTGAGGCCAAAGCCCTGCTGTTGCTGTTGGGCTAGGGCCCAACTTGGATTGGTAGACCGTAAAAGAAAGTTAACTATGAAACCACTAAGTAGATCTAAAGGGATGCAGTGAGGAAGTCGTGAAAGGAAGCAGGTGTCTGCTAAATGTGAACAGCTGGACTTGAACTCCAAAGTGTCCACACAGTTGAGTAAGGAAGAGCTCAGCGAATGCCTCACCACAACTGGAAGAATGTGAGGAGTGAGCACGTGGGACGGTATGTTATCAACCTAGCATTGCTCCTGAACACGCAGAACCTTCGAGTACCTTCTCACAAGAGAACGTTGGCCCAGGAATATCTTAAAAGGAAGGTTTGATTGGGAAGTATACTGGATATTTACCTAAGTAAAGTCAAACAGATTTGTTACCTTTCTGTACCTGTGAAATACAAACGTGGTTGCCAATGGAAGAATCCAAGAAGTAACATTCGTCAAAACTACTTGGTAAATACTTCTCTGAATGGCCTGCTGCTTTAGAGATAATTTGAGGAAGGAGGACCCTTTAGAAATGTTGACTGATTTTTTTTAAGCTTAATTTGAAAGACAAAGTTGTGGGGGGAGGTATTCTATCTTATCTACTCCCCAAGTAGTCACAATGGCCAGGAGTGAGCCAGGGTGAAGCCAGAAGCCTGGAACTCGATTCAAATCCCTCAGATTGAGGGCAGGGCTCAAAGCACCTAGAGTATCCTCCACTGCTTGCCTGGGTGCATTAGAGAGCTGGATCAGGAGTGGAGCAGCCTTGATACCAACAGGCGCCCTTATGGGATGCTGGCGGCATGGCAGGCACTGGCTTAACCTGTACCACAATGCCCCTTCTGCACCCCCGCCAAACACCCCCAAACTACTGTACAATTCTAAACGTTAACATTGATTTTGGAAGTCACTGGGGTGAGGGAGGTTTGATGCCTTTATAAAATGCCCTAGAGTAACCTAGAATTCGAATGGATTACATTTACCCTCTTAGACCTGTGATTTACCCATAGTTCCCAAGCATTCTGTACAGTACTAGAGTATATGCCAGGCCTTTGAATGACAGTGGAGAAAAAGTAGTGGTTCTTGTCAGATACCTGGCCTCCTGGAAGATCTTGTCAGAGTGACTATTTAAGTCACTTGCTCCCTTAATTGTCTTATAGAAAGTATCCTCAGGAAACTTTTAAAAAAATAATATAAGGATATGTAGTTGCTGTGTGTTCTTGCAAACACCTATTTTCTTGAATAAGTAGCAGTAGAGTACACTAGGAGAGATTGCAGGTACCATAGGCTGTGTACGTTGAAAGCCAATACACCTGCAACTTCAGACAAGGAAAATCAATGAAGCAAGCACCTTAACAACTTGGATCCTCGTGTTGATAAGACTACACTTGAATGCAGCTTAGTTCAACATAATGAACAACAGCTACTTTGAGTGGTAATGCCTTCTTGAAGAGCAGAAAGGAGGTCAAGTCGGGGATGGAGAATAAATTGACTAAAGGCTTCTTAGTTTTAAATTCCAGATTCAGAAGAAACAAAACTGGTTACTTCAAGAAAGAGCTATGGAAAAACAAAGGAGATGCTTAGCTCTGAATTGGCATTTAGGAGAACTTCATTTTACCTTTTTAGTTGTCTATTTTTATTTTTTCTTTAAAAGGGAAAAGGGTGTGCATGTGTGTGTGTGTGTGTGTGGGGGTAGGTAGGTAGGTAGAATGTAGGGGGATGGGGGCAGAAAAAGATCTTCAACTTGTCGGTTCACTCTCCAAATGGCCATGCTGGGCCACCCTAAAGCCAGGGGCAGCTTCTTGGTCTTCCCCATGGGTACAGGGGCCTAAGCACTTGGGCCATTCTGTTGCTTTCCCAGGCACGTAAGTGGGGAGCTAGATTGGAAATGGGAGTAGCCAGGACATGAACCAGTACTCATATGGGATCTGTCATCAGAGGTGGCAACTTAACCCAGTGTATCACAACACCAGCCTCCAGGTTCGTAGATAAGCCATCAACATCAATGTCTATAGCTGAGTATCTGAATAAAACTTCATTTTTCCCCAACTGCTGTGCTTTGATCCATAGTCTCTGGCTTTCTATATCCTTCAATTCTCCTTATCAGTATTATATTAAGATCCTGCTGAATCTCCTTTTTTCCCATGAAGTTTTAATTTGCAGTAGATTTAAACAGAATGCAATTCTAATGATATAGATAATGATCATTTGTATAATGTACTGGAAGTATCTGAGCATTTTTTATAAGTTATCCTTTTCAGTTATAACACTGAGTCTTTGATAAGGAAGAAGCCAAGATTCTAAGCAGTTAAGACAGTAACGTGTGGAAGAAGCTCCCAGTCAGGGTTTATGCTACAGATTTTAGACTCGGTCCTATATTGTTAGTCTTCTTCCCCCTTTCTGAGCTGCTATGGTGCTTATGTGTTCACTGACTCAAATTGCATACTGTGTACCTTCTATAGTCCTGTAAAATATGTGTCGGTAAGGTTGAAGCTCATGGACACGCCTGGAGGTAACAAGTTACAGGAGAACAGTTGTGTACATGTGCTGCTTTTGACCACTCTGGATCCAGTGGGGATAGATCTGTTCTACCCTGGAAGCCTTTCCGATCCTACTTGTCCTCATCTTTGCTTTTTAACCTCATTTCCAAGAATTAGCTTTTTATTTACTTACTTGAAACAGAGGCAGAGCGAGATGTTCTACCTGCTATTCACTCCCCAGATTGCCACAAGATCCAGGGCGGGGAGAGGCCAAATCCAGGACCCTGGAACTCCATCTAGGTCTCCCAAATGGGTCGCAGGGGACCAAGCACTTGGGCCTTCTTCCGTTGCTTTCTCAGGCGCGTTAATAAGGAGCTGGATGGGGAAGTAGAGCTGCTGGGACATGAACTGGGACTCCAGTGGGATATAGCGGCTTAACCCACTGCATCACAATGCAACCCCAAAGACTTGAGTTTTAACCTACTTCCAATAAGCTTATCTTTTTTGTTGTTGTTGTTGTTAAATTCCTTCTACATAGAATAAAATACAGTAAACTGTTCTGTCTTCTAAAGATACCAAGGTGTTTATTTTTTTTGAGGGGGGCAGGGTTTGGATTACAGTCAGCATTTATGCTCTGGGACAAAGTTGACAATGAATGATGTTCTCTGATCTATTGTTTCTGTCCATGTAAGTTTTTTGAGAGGTAGACACGGTACAGGGTACATGGGAGAACTCTCCTATTTCCCTCCATAGTTCTCAGATAGGAGCCAGCAGTGTGAACCAGGTGTCCATGAGTGTGGAAAGTACTCAGTCACTTCAGCCATCATCTGCTGCCTCCCAGCGTCTGCACTGGCAGAAGCTGGACCTGAACCCAGGCCCTCCACGGATATGGAATATAGGCATCTTCACTAGTGTTTCAGGCTCTAGACCATAATGCCTATCTTTTTCAAGGCACTTCGAATGTGTGACTTTGAAGGATAAAGGGTTGCACTTACAGGAGTAGGGACAGATATGAAAGGGAGTTCCCGTCTCCTGGTGCCCTCAGCAAATGTCTGCAGAGTCCCCTGACCTGAAGCCAGGAGCTCAGGCAAGTCCTCCAATGGGGCAGGGACCCAGTGATGTGAGCTGTCCTCGCAAGTGCCTTCGGAGTGTGCATTAGCAGGAAGCTGGAGCTAGGAGCTGGAGGGCAGCATCGGACCTCTGTTCTGATAATGGTGAGGGCATTGACTGGGAAGCCGATGTCCATCCAGGACACGGGATTCTAATTATTTGCGGTGACTGTTCCTCGCCACCACCGGAGAATTAGGCAGGCTGCCCGCAGCTTGCCTTGACCAAGGAGGGGAAAGTGCGCCACCTGCCACTCAGCCTTCCCCAAACCCGGGGGACAATCAGGCGCGGTGTGGAGTCCAGTGGAAGCAGGGTCTCACTTTATTGTGAAAGGGAGGTATATATATAGTTGAGGTACAGAGCAGCTAGTAGAGAGCAGATGGGCAGATGTGGCCAAGGGGTGGGGTGTTGTGATGCAAAAGGGTCCCAGCCACTCCTATTATACCACCTTAATGATCCTTAGGCAGAAGCGCCCTGGGGCAGGGTGTTTGCTACCAGGGAACTGAAACTTAGACAGGTTTTCAATTTCAAGGCAGGCTCAGGAAGTTTCCTCTAGGCCTCTCTGGATTCAGCTTCCCCCACAATTATTCACATGTTGGGTGATGCTTATCTGCTGAGGTACCTATGTGGTATTTCCTTGCCCATGTGTTTGTTCTCAACCGTAAAGTGCGGGATTTCTGCGTAGCTTTGTCTGAGACATGCATCCTAAAATTAAAAGATGCCAGCTTTCATTGTTCTAGGCAGGGCTTGTGGAAAAGCCCCCACCTGCTAGATAATCATTTCATGTAATTGTCACAGGTACCTTGTGAGTCTGAATCTTCAATTTTCAGCAAAGGATTTGAGTCTTGCATAGTATGTTTTCCCATGACCATTTTATATTTTTCTCAACCTAAACACTGAACTTAAAACTGAAGAATTGCCTTCTCTAAGCCTAAAACTTAAAGGAGTGTCGGCAAAAATGTTAAATGGCACTTGATATTTCCCCTAGCCCATCTAAGACTTGCAGGTAAACTTTATAGGTTGCCCCTTTGATTGAGGCCCCCAGTACTAATGTCTGTCTTGTCTGTGAAATGGATTCCTATTACAACATAGACAGGTCTTCTGTTTGCTGGCTCACTCCCAAAATGCCAGCAGCAGGCAGGACTGGGCCAGGCAGGAGCCAGGAGCTCCAACCAGGTCTCCCATGTGGGTAGCAGGGGACCACAGATGAAAAGTGGAGGAGCTGGGGAACTGAAAGCCGTACTCCTATACCGATGATAAGGTTTACTCCACTGCACCACGGTGCCCTGGCATGCTAACACCTCTTCTTAGCCCAAATCCTGTAGTAACTGTTTCAGTAGACGCTGGTTTAAAGATCAACCCTGGGATAACTGTATGGCATCATGATCAAGTACAGAGTGTGGACAAAAGTTGATGGACACAATGTGTATAAAGAAGAAAAACCTGTACTTTAAAATGTTTTGGACCACAATAAGCTCCTGTTGTAACTCCACCTTTCTGTGAACTTCTTGGAGTCGTGTCTGAACTTGGCCGTTTTCTAGCTTCACAGTTATGTTTCCAAAAGGGAGCTATTAATTAAAACACGGCTAGCTAACATACAGATGCTTCCCAACCCCCAAACTTAATACTTAATAGGGCGAAGTTTGTCACTTGCCTGCCAGTTCCACCTGGGGGGCTTCTAGGGGCTTCTGGTCTGCAAGTCGGAATCCCCTTCATCATGCTACAGATTTTCAATGCTCAAGTCTTGGGCTGCCCTGGGGCTTCTCCATCACAGCCACTCAGAAGCAGGAAAAGGCCAGACTTAGAGGGGAGAGTTCAGGGTGAAGACCCCCAGATGACACACATCCCTGCCACTGTGTTCCTCGGGCTGGAGCTACACTAGGTCTTGAGGCTATACTGGACTGCCAGGGAAGAGGCAGCTGCACTGTGTGCACAGAAGGAAAGAAAACTCCTCTGTGCACAGCTAGCTGCCTTCTGCCACAGGGCCTACATAAGTGCTCTAATGGCTCAAGTTTTACATCTCAAACCATGGCTTCCAGCAGAATACATCTCTCTATGGCAAGCTGTGATAAATGTTACAACTGGATTTTATTTTATAGCACCTCTGCTCCGTTCCCTCCAAATTGCCTTGCTCTGTTTCGTTATGGGCACTAATGATAAATTGGGCTGCTTAATAATTAAAAGTATCTCTAAAATAAAACCATCTTCTCACTTGGAGGGAATCTATTCAGCTTTGTTCACAGCTGTAACACTTTGTGTAAGAATTAGAATTCTTAAAATGAGCAGACCTCGCCATAAGTGACATTAAAAGGATAATTCAGTTAGTCTATGAAATAAAAACTTGTATTCAAAAAGGAGCTTTTTACCAAGAACACAGAAATAGTTGCTCTAGACCTCAAACTTAGAAGATGCTAAATCTATAGCACTAGATTGAAGGAAAACGCATGTTTGAGGAGGAGAGAAGACTGGTCCTGATAGTTTCAGATAAACATTATCTAATGTAAAAAGTGTTACCCAATTTTCACTTAACCTTGTTTTGCTATGTGGTATTAACTTCGGAAAAACTGAATGAACCTGATCCCTGTGGTTCCTCTCTGGATGGCATCAGAGGACTGTTGGACAAAATGTTTGGGGCAATGGGAGTTGAGGTTGTCTTCCTAGGGAAAAAGGTTGGTAATTCTCATCAGATTTCAACATGTCCAGTTAGACTTTGCCTAAAAGTCTTAGGACTCTGAAGAAATTGATGTCGAGACTGGCAGAAACATAGTAGAATTTAAAGAAGATCAGATTCCAGGCCCTGAAGATGACATTCTGGAATTGTAAAAAAGCATCAATGTGGATCCTCAGACTCAGGTGGGTAACAGTCACTTCTGAGCATATTCATCAAATACTGCTTCCGTGTCATTTCTATAACTCCAGCTGTGCTTAAATACCCTAATAGATAACAGTTGCTGGAAACGTGCAAATAAGATACAAAGGAGGAAGGGAGTGTGGCTCTAAAAGGTACATGAGCTCAAATGTGGGTTTGAGGCTCACAGGGGTACATACGCATCTTGGATTTCTTGTCTGTCATTGTTGGATGAGTTAGGGAACCTTGTCATGCCTGCATCCTTTAAAAGGATTCAGTAGACCTATTAAGAGTGAATAAAACATACTTGAGATAGTACCTGGTACAAACTAAAATGTCGGTCATTATTGGACACCTTTAAATATTTGAGAAACCCTCAGGTGTAAGGTGAGTTGAATATACTATGTGTGGCCCTTTGTGGAGGAGAGTATCCAATGGGTCTGTTGTAGGAAGGGGCATTTTAACTGAATGTAGAAAATTTTTAATTAAAGGATAAAGGCAGATTTGGAGCACAGTGCAATGAACTCCCACCCTAGAAGGATGTCAGTATGAAAGGTCTCTACTGAGCAGAATAAGGATCTTTCAACACAATCAAATTAAGTTGTACCTCATTCTACTTGTAAAGTGAATGTTCTGTGATTGCTCTCAGTAACTGTGCTTAGACGCTAGGCAGTTAGAACTTGAGTCTGAGATGCTTTTGGTTTCCATATCTAAGAAAATTTGTAACTCAGACTTCTCACCTCCAGCAAGATGCTGGAAGATAATGACGATTGCCCCTCACGTGGATATCGTATCTTAGGAAAACTTGACTTGTGGCTCTCTGAAGTGACAATGCCTATAAGATGCTGACTCTACTTAACAGAAGGTTTTTCTGCTTGGATTTACTTGAATTTCGACAACCGATGGAACAAATGCATGAAGTGAAATTGCTCAAGATCATCTATAGTGAATGTAGGGATACAGTTAAAATGTTTCAACTTGATCGCAGAGTGAGAAACTTAAGGATTGAATTTATACATTAATTTTCCTAGTGCCACAGCATTGAAACTAAGAGTACATCAGACGTTTATAAAAATGGCTCTCTATTTCTGTTTATAGCAGACAGCCATGTACCAGGGATTTGTTTCATCGCAACAAAATTAGTGGCAAGCATTTGGTACAGCAGTTAAGGGGTGACCTGTGACTCTAATGTTGGGTATCAGATTACCTGGGTTTGAATCCTGCCTGTGCTTTCTATTCCAGCATTATCAAATACCTACCCTGGGAGGCAGTGTATGATGACTGATTTACTTGGGTTCCTGAGAGACCTGAGTGACATTTCAGCTGCTGATGTCCAACTGAATTGGGCCCCAGCTATTAAAGACATTTGGGGGGTAAACCAGCAGATGGAAGCTCACTTAGACTCTTAAGTATCATTTCTCTTCACCTCATTGTCCCTCTTGGCCTCTCCTGGCCTTTTACCTACCATGAAGATCAGAAAAACAACAAAACAATGAAGTCACATGGCTTTAAAACAAAATAATGCATATATCTAAGTTGGTCTAGTACCCAACATGATAATCTGGTCATAGTCTGATTAGAATCCCAAATGCTAAACTATTCTGGATAAATAGGTAGCCACACTAATTTTAATTACTAATTCAGTAACTGCATTTTTCCTCCAAGAAACTTATTTTAGGTATGCAAATTTCATGCATTTCATAAACTCTAGAAACATGATTCTTGCCATCCTACATACCCTCCCACCTGTACTCCCATACTTCCCTCTGCCCTCTCCTATTCTCATTCTTTTTACTGAGATACATTTGCAATTAACTTTATATGCATGTGATTTTTTATATATAAAGTAAAGAGTTCGATAAATAGTACAATATCTGTTCCTCAACAGTGGAGACGAGAGCTGTTCAAAGATACTGCATCTCAAGTGTTAATTTCACTTCCACAGATTACATTTTTGGTGCTCTATTGGCTATCACTGGTCAGTGAGAATAAGTTACTTGTCCTTTTGAGATTGGGTTATTTCACTAAGTATGATGTACTCCAGTTACATCCATCTTGTTCCAGATAACAAGATTCTGTTTTTATCATTGTAGTATTCCATGGTATACATGTCCCCTAACTTCTTTATCCAGCCTTTAATTGATGGGCATTTGGGTTGTTTCCATATCCTAACCAATATGAATTGAGTTACAATTAACATGGGGGTGCAGATAACTTTGATATGCCGATTTCATTTTCCTTAGGTAACTTCCCAAGGGTGGAATGGCTGTTTGTCTTCCATAGTAGCTTTATCATTTTACATTCCAATCAGCAGTGGACTAGGATACCGTTTTCCCCACATCCTCGCCAGCATTTTTTGACTTAATTTCTGTATGAAGGCCATTCTAACAGGGGTGAGGGGAAACCTCATTGTGTGTGTGTGTATGTTTTTTTTTTTTTTACAGGCAGAGTGGACAGAAGGAGAGAGAAAGGTCTTCCTTTTGCCATTGGTTCACCCTCCAATGGCCACTGCGGCTGGTGTGCTGCTGCCAGCGCACCATGCTGATCTGATGGCAGGAGCCAGGTGCTTCTCCTGGTCTCCCATGGGGTGCAGGGCCCAAGCACTTGGGCCATCCTCCACTGCACTCCTGGGCCACAGCAGAGAGCTGGATTGGAAGAAGGGCAACCGAGACAGAATCTGGCGCCCCAACCGGGACTAGAACCCAGTATGCCGGTGCCACAGGCAGAGGATTAGCCTAGTGAGCCACAGTGCCGGCTCTCATTGTGGTTTTGATTTGCATTTCCCTGATGGCTAGTGATCCTGAGCATTTTTTCATGTGTCTGTTGGCCATTTGGATTTCCTCTTTGGAAAAATGCCCCTTTAAGTCCTTTGCCAATTTCTTAACTGGATTGTTTGTGTTGAGTCTTCTGATCACTTTATATATTTATTAATCCTTTATCAGTTGTATAGTTTGCAAATAATTTCCCCAATTCTGTTGGTTGCCTCTTCACTTTCCTGAGTATTTTTTGGGCAGTACAGAAGCTTCTCAATTTGATGTAATCCCATTTGTGAATTTTGGCTTTGATTGCCTTTGCCTCTGCGGTCTTTTCCAAGAACTCTCTTCTTGTGCCAATATATTTCTGGGGTACCCAAGAAATAAAAAGGAAAATATTAAATTTATTTGTAATATAATACTCTTATGATGAAGACTAAGCAAACTTAGTATAGAAGGAATATTCCTCAACAAAATCAAGCCAGTTGATGACAAACCCATGGCCAGCATCCTATTGAATCGGGAACAGTTGTAAGCATTTCCATTGAAGTCTGGAAACAGATAAGGATACTCACGGTCACCATGGCTACTCAATATAGTCCTGGAAGGTTTTTAAGATTTATTTATCTGAAATTCAGAGATACACATAGGAGACGCAGGGAGAGATAGGTCTCCATCTGCTGGTTTACTCCCCAATTGGCTGCAATGGCCAGAGCTGTGCTGATCCAAAGCCAAGAGCTAGGAGCTTCCTCCCGGTCTCCCACATGGGTGCAGGAGCCCAAGGACTTGGGCCATCTTCTATGGCTCTTAGGCCATAAAAGAGCTGGATCAGAAGTGGAGCAGCCAGAACTCACATGAAATGCGGCACTGCAAGCGGCAGCTTTACCTACTAAGCCACAGCACTGGCCCCAGTCCTGGAAGTTTTAGCCAGACATTGGGCAAGAAAAATAAAGGGATACAAATTAGGAAGAAGGACGTCAACTATCCCTATTGGCAAGTTACATTTTATATACAGGGAATCCAAAAGACTCCACTAAGACTACTGGAACTCAGAGTTTGGTAAAGTCACAGGATATAAAATCGATAGACAAAAATCAACAGTCTTCATGTACAGACAATGCCATGGCTGAGAACTAAGATCAATCCCATTCTTAACAGCTACAAAATCAAATGCATTGGAGTAAATTTAACCAAGTATGTCAAAAAGATCTCTACAATGAAAATTACACGACACTAAAGAAATAGAATATACTAAAGGAAGAATCTCCCATGTTCATGGATTGGAATAATCAGTATCATTAAAATGTCTTTACTTCCAAAAGAAACTTGCAACAACAAAACAACCTAGTTACAAGATGGGCAAGGATGTAAACAGACACTTTTTAAAAGAAATCCACATGGTCAACTGACAGGAAAAAATGCTCAGAATCACTAGTCATCAGGGAACTACAAATCAAAACTGCAGTGAGACCTCTGAGGTCTTTTTCGAAGAAGTCTTTGCTTATGCCAATGTCTTGCAGGGTTTCCCCAGTGTTCTCTAATAGTTTCATGGTGTCAGGTTATAGATGTAGGTCTTTAATCCATTTTGAGTGGATTTTTCTGTAAGGTATAAGGTAGGGGTCCTGCTTCATACTTCTGTACATGGAGATCCAGTTTTCCAAGCACCATTTCTTGAAGAGACTGTTCTTGCTCCAGGGATTGGTTTTAGCCCCTTTTTCAAAGATAAGTTGGTTGTAGATGCGTGGGTTGATTTCTAGAGTTTCTATCCTGTTCTATGTGTCTACAAGTCTGATTTGTGCCAGTTCCAAGCTGTATTGATTATAACTGCCCTGTAGTATGTCTTGAAATCTGGTATTGTAATGCCTCCAACTTTGTTTTTTTTTTTTTAAAGATTGTTTTAGCTATTGGAGGCCAATGACTTTTAACAGTCCTTGTTTGGACTGTTGAATCTTTTTATATTATTTGAACTCTTTACTCAAAGTGGAGATAATGTGTGTGTATAAAGTCAATGGAAAATGGGTATCAGTAAAAAAACTGAATAAGAGGGAGGAGGAAGGGGTGTGGGAATGTGGGTAGGAAGGTGGGCATTGTAATCATGAAATCTACAAAGTTTGCAACTACAAAACTGCATAGTTCTGCATATATTCCTACAGACTTACTTCCAAGGGTACAGTTTAATTCCTTTTATTATTTGACAGAGTTAGAGACAGAAAGGTCTTCCTTCCATTGGTTCACCCCCCAAATGGCTGCTACAGCCAGAGCTATGCCTATCCAAAGCCAGGAGCCAGGTGCTTCCTCCTGGTCTGCCTTGTGGGTGCAGGGGCCCAAGCACTTGGGCCATCCTCCACTGCCCTCCCAGGCCACAGCAGAGAGCTAGACTGGAACTAGAACCTGCGACCATATGGGTTGCAGGCACCGTAGGTGGAGGATTAACCAAGTGAGCCAGGGTGCCGGCTCCCAAGAGTACAGTTTAAAAACTAGACATGGGACCACAAATCCCTATAAATGGGTTGGTTTAAAAATAGCATTTTAAATGTAAAAGTGAAATACAGATAAGATTCAGTGTTAGTGATCATATGGATGGGATTAAGTGTTTGGTAATAAAATTTAAAAAGGAGTGAATGCTCCAACATGGGAAGCAGTTCATACAGCAGACTCTTACAATGACAATCTCTTTAAGTAGCACTCTGACCTCAGAATCAGCCCTTAAGGCATTCTGGTCTGGATGAAAAGCTCATGAGACTATTGAAGGCATGGAAAGCCAAGACATTGTGGCAAAAATATCCTACATGAAAGACATCTGTGGGTGAGACCTCAGTGGAAAGAAGTGGTCCCTGAAGTTTTGATGTGTTGTACTGTCATCTTGATTAGTTCTTAGGAACCTTTTGATTTCTTTATATTTCTTCAGTGACGCACTGTTCAATTAGAAACAAGTTGTTCAGTTACCATGTGTTTGCATATGTTTTAGAGATTCAGTTTATTTCCAGCTTCATTCTATTGTGGTCAGAAAAAATGCATGGTATAATTCCAATTAATTTTGAATTTGACTCGTTTTATGGCTTAAGACATGGTATCTCCTAGCAAAAGTTCCATGCACTGGCAAGAAGAATGTGTATTCTGCAACTGTAGTATGAAAAGTTCCATGGATGTCTATTAAATCCATTTGGTTTATAGTGTCAAGTGTTTCCTTGCTAATTTTCTGTCTATATGATCTGTCCATTGCTGAAAGTAGGGCATTGAACGGTCATATTTATCCCTCTCCTTTTAGATCCATCAGTATTTATTTTTATATATAAAGCTTTTATTTAAAGAACATAAATTTCCAAAGTACAGCTTATGGATTACAATGGCTCCCCCACACACAACTTCGCTCCCACCCACTACGCTCCCCTTTTCCACTACCTCTCCCCTTGCATTCACATCAAGATTCATTTTCCATTCTCTTTATACACAGAAGATCAGTTTAGTACATATTATGTAAAGATTTCAACAGTTTGCCCTCAGAGACACAAAGTGAAAATACTGTTGGAGTACTAGTTATAGTATTAATTCACAATGTACAGCACATTAAGGACAGAGATCCTACATGATTTTTTTAAAGAATTTATTAATTATCTATGCAATTTCCAATTTAACACCAAGATTTTTTAATCATTTGCAATTATCTTTATATACAGAAGATCGATTCAGTATATATTAAGTAAAGATTTCATCAGTTTGCACCCACACAGAAACACAAAGTGTAAAATACTGTTTCAGTACTAGTTATAGCATTACTTCACATTGGATAACACATTAAGGACAGATTCCCTCATGAGACGTAAGTACACAGTGACTCCTGATGTTGATTTAACAATTTGACACTCTTGTTTATGGCGTCAGTAATCTCCCTAGGCTCTGAGTTGCCGAGGCTATGGAAACCTTTAGGGTTCGCCGACTTTGTTACTCTGACAGGGTCATAGTCAAAGTGGAAGTTCTCTCCTCCCTTCAGAGAAAGGTACCCCGTTTTTCCACTGGGATCTCACTCACAGAGATCTTTCATTTAGGTCTTTTTTTCCCAGAGTGTCTTAGCTTTCCATGCCTAAAATATTCTCATGGGCTCTTGAGCCAGATCTGAATGCCTTAAGGGCTGATTCTGAGGCCAGAGTGCTATTTAGGACATCTGCCATTCTATGAGTCTGCTGTGTATCTCACTTCCCATGTTGGATCATTCTCTCCCTTTTTGATTCTATCAGTTAGTATTAGCAGACACTAGTCTTGTTTGTGTGATCCCTTTGACTGTTAGACCTATCAATGTGATCAATTGTGAACTGAAATTGATCACTTGGACTAGTGAGATGGCCTTGGTACATGCCACCTTGATGGGATTGTATTGGAATCCCCTGGCACAATTCTAACTCCATCATTTGGGGCAGTTCCGATTGAGCATGTCCCAAATTGTACATCTCCTCCCTCTCTTATTCCCACTCTTATTTCACAGGGATCACTTTTCAATGGACTTTAAACACCCAAGAATAATTGTGTGTTAATTACAGAGTTCAACCACTAGTACTAGAATAAAAAAAATACTAAAATTGATACAACATTACATTGTACAACAACAGTCAGCACAAGAGCTGATCAAGTCACTGTTTCTCATAGTGTCCATTTCACTTCAACAGGTTTCCTTTCAAGTGCTCAGTTGTCACTGATCAGGGAGAACATACGATATTTGTCCCTTTGGGACTGGCTTAATTCACTCAGAATGATGGTTTCCAGATTCCTCCATCTTGTTGCAAATGACTGGATTTCATTGTTTTTGACTGCTGTATAGAATTCTATAGAGTACATGTCCAATAATTTCTTTATCCAGTCTACTGTTGATGGGCATTTGGGTTGGTTCCAGATCTTAGGTATTGTGAATTGAGCTGCAATAAACATTAATGTGCAGATGACTTTTTTGTTTGCCAAATTAAATTCCTTTGGGTAAATGCCTAGGAGTGGGATGGTTGGGTTGTATGGTAGGGTTATATTCAGGTTTCTGAGGAATCTCCAGACTGACATCCATAGTGGCTTCACCAGTTTGCATTCCCACCAACAGTGGGTTAGTGTCCCTTTTTCCCCACATCCTCTCCAGCATCTATTGTTGGTGGATTTCTGGATGTGAGCCATTCTATCCGGGGTGAGGTGAAACCTCATTGTGGTTTTGATTTGCATTTCGCTGATTGCTAGTGATCTTGTACATTTTCATGTGTCTGTTGGCCATTTGGATTTCTTCTTTGGAAAAGTGTCTATTGAGGTCCTTGGCCCATCTCTTAAGTGGGTTGCTTTTTTTTGATGTTGTGGAGTTTCTTAATTTCTTTGTAGATTCTGGTTATCAACCCTTTATCTATTGCATAGTTTGCAAATATATTTTCCCATTCTGTCGGTTCCCTATTCACTTTCCTGACTGTTTCTTTTGCAGTACAGAAACTTCTCAATTTGATGCAATTCCAGTAGTTAAGTTTGGCTTTGAGTGCCTGTGCTTCTGGGGTATTTTCCAAGAAGTCTTTGCCAGTACCTATGTCTTGCAGGGTTTCAGCAATGCTCCCTAATAATTTGATGGTGTTGGGTCGTAGATTTAAGTCTGTAATCCATGTTGAATGAATTTTTGTGAAAGGTGAAATGTAGGGATCTTCATGATTCTGCATGTGGTAATCCAGTTTTCCCAGCACCATTTATTGAATAGACTGTCCTTACTCCAGGAATTGGTTTTGGATCCTTGATCAAATATAAGTTGGCTGTAGATGTTTGGATTGATTTCTGGTGTTTCTATTCTGTTCCATTGGTCTATCCATCTGTTTCTGTACCAGTACCATGCTGTTTTGATAACTACTGCCCTGTGGTATGTCCTGAAATCTGGTATTGTGATGCCTCCGGCTTTGTTTTTGTTGTACAAGATTGCTTTAGCTATTCAAGGTCTCCTGTGTCTCCATATGAATTTCAGCATCATTTTTTCCAGATCTGAGAAGAATGACTTCGGTATCTTGATAGGTATTGCCTTGAATCTGTAAATTGATTTTGGCAGAATGGACATTTTGATGATGTTGATTCTTCCAGTCCATGAGCATGGAAGATTTCTCCACTTTTTGGTATCCTCTTCTATTTCTTTCTTTAAGGTTTTGTAATTTTCATCGTAGAGATCGTTAATGTCCTTGGTTAAATTTATTCCAAGGTATTTGATTGTTTTTGTAGCTATTGTGAATGGGATTGATCTTAACAGTTCTTCCTCAGCCGTGGCATTTCCTGTGTATACAAAGGCTGTTGATTTTTGTGCATTGATTTTATATCCTGCTACTTTGCCAAACTCCTCTATGAGTTCCAATAGTCTCTTAGTAGAGTTCTTTGGGTCCCCTAAATAAAGAATCATGTAGTCTGCAAAGAGGGATAGTTTGAGTTCTTCCTTCCCAATTTGTATCCCTTTAACTTCTTTTTCTTGCCTAATAGCTCTGGCTAAGACTTCCAGCACTATATGGAATAGCAGTGGTGAGAGTGGGCATCCCTGTCTGGTACCAGATCTCAGTGGAAATGCTTCCAACTTTTCCCCATTCAATAGGATATTGGCCGTGGGTTTTTCATAAATTGCTTTGATTGTATTGAGGAATGTGCCTTCTATACCCAGTTTGCTTAGGGTTTTCATCATGAAAGGGTGTTGAATTTTATCAAATGCTTTCTCTGCGTCTAGTGAGATAATCATATGGTTTTTCTTCTGCAGTCTGTTAATGTGGTGTATCACATTATTGATTTGCATATGATCAACCATCCCTGCATACCAGGGATAAATCCCACTGGATCTGGGTGGATGATCTTTCTGATGTGGTGTTGCAGTCTATTGGCCAGAATTCTATTGAGGATTTTTGCATCTATGTTCATGAGGGATGTTGGTCTGTAATTCTCTTTCAATGCTGCATCTTTTTCCGGCTTAGGAATTAAGGTGATGCTGGCTTCATAGAAAGAATTTGGGAGGATTCCCTCTTTTTCGATTGTTCTGAATAGTTTGAGAAGAATTGGAGTTAGTTCTTCTTTAAATGTCTGGTAGAATTCAGCAGTGAATCCATCTGGTCCTGGACTTTTCTTTGTTGGGAGGGCCTTTATTACTGATTCAATTTCTGTCTCAGTTATGAGTTTGTTTAGGTTTTCTATGTCTTCCTGGTTCAATTTAGGTAGGTTGCATGTGTCCAGGAATCTATCCATTTCTGATAGGTTTCCCTGTTTACTGGCATACAAGTCCTTGTAGTAATTTCTGATGATTCTTTTGACTTCTGTGGTGTCTGTTACATTTCCTTTTTCATCTCTGATTTTACTGATTTGGGTCTTTTGTTTTTTTAGTTAATTTGCCAATGGGGTGTCAATTTTGTTTATTTTTTCAAAAAACCAGCTCCTCTGGCTGATTTTTTTGTAATTTTTTTTTTTATTCAATCCTATTGACTTCTCTGATTTTGATTATTTCTCTTCTACTAGATTTGGGTCTAGTTTGCTGCAGATTTTCTAGATCCTTGAGATGCATTGAAAGCTCATCTATTTGGTGCTTTTCCAATTTCTTGATGTAGGCACCTATTGATATAAACTTTCCTCTTAACACTGCTTTTGCTGTATCCCATAAGTTTTGGTATGTTGTGTTATCCTCAATTACTTCCAGAAAATTTTTGATTTCTCTTTTAATTTCTTCTGTGACCCATTGTTCATTCAGGAGCATGTTGTTCAGTCTCCATGTGTTTGCATATGCTCTAGGGATTCCTGAGTTGCTAATTTCCAACTTCATTCCCTTATGGTCTGAGAAGCTGCATCGTATGATTCTACTTCTTTTGAATTTGCTGAGACTTGCTTTATGGCCTAGTATGTGGTCAATCCTAGAGTAGGTTCCATGTACTGCTGAGAAGAATGTAAATGCTTTCTGTGTAGGATGAAAAGTTCTGTAGATATCTGTTAGATCCATTTGGGCTATAGTGTTTAAATCTACTGTCTCCTTGTTGATCTTCTGTCCTGTCGATCTGTCAATATCTGTGAGTGGAGTACTGAAGTCCCCCAGTACTATTGTATTGGGGTCTAAGTCTCCCTTTAAGTTTCTTAAATTTTTTAAATAAACCTGTGGCCTGTAATTAGGTGCATATACATTGATAATTGTTATGTCTTCCTGTAGTATTGATCCCTTAATCATTATATAATGCCCCTCTTTGTCTCTTAACAGTTTTTGTGTTAAAATTTATGTAGTCCGATATTAAGAAGGCTACACCGCTCTTTCATTTCTGTTGGCATGGTATCTTTTTCCATCCTTTTATTTTCAGTCTGTATGGATCTTCATTGGAAAGATGTATTTCTTGTAAGCAGCAAATAGATGGATTTTGTTCCTTAACCCGATCAGCCAATCTCTGTCTTTTAACAGGACAGTTTAGACCATTAACGTTCAATGTGACTATTGATAAGTGGTAACTTTGCCCTGCCATTTGCCAAAGATATTTTCTAATGTATGCTTTGAATTCCCTGTGATCTTTTGCTGTGAGGTTCCCTTCGTTTACCTTCTTTCATGTTGATGGCCGTGTTTCTGTGTTTCTGTGTGTAACACATCTTTAAGCACCTTTTGCAGGGCTGGACGAGTGGCAACAAATTCTTTCAATTTCTGTTTGCAATGAAAGGTCTTTATTTCACCTTCATTCACAAATGAGAGCTTTGCAGGATGTAATATTCTGGGCTGGCAGTTTTTCTCTCTAAGTACCTGGGCTATGTCTCGCCATTCCCTTCTAGCTTGTAGGGTTTCTGTTGAAGTCTGCCATGAGTCTAATTGGAGATCCTCTGAGAGTAATCTGACATTTCTCTCTTGCACATTTTAGGATCTTTTCTGTTTCACTGTGGTGAGTTTAATTACAATGTGCCGTGATGAGGATCTCTTTTGGTCATGTTTCCTAGGGGTTCTATGAGCTTCCTGTACTAGGATGTCTCTGTCCTTCTCCAAACCTGGGAAATTTTCTGCTATTATCTCACTAAAAAGGCCTTCTAATCCTTTCTCCCTCTCCATGCCTTCAAGAACTCCTAGAACTCAAATGCTGGGTTTTTTAATGGTATCCTGTAGATTCCCAACAATATTTTAGATTTCTAATTTCCTCTTCTTGTCTTTGGTTTGACTGTTTCCTCTCCTGTTCTCTGTCTTCTAGGTCCGATATTCTCTCTTCTGCCTCACCCATTCTGTTTGTAAGGCTCTCTAATGTGTTTTTCATTTGATCTATTGACTTCTTCACTTCATTTTGATTTCTCGTCACTATCACAGTTTCATGTTCTACTAGTTGTTTCATTTAAGCTTGATTCCTCCTCAATATTTCATTTTCATGAGAGATTTTCTACCTTGTCCATTAAGGATTTCTGTAGTTCAAGAATTTGTTTTTGAGTACTTCTTAGTGTTCTTATCAATTTTTTCAGATCCGCTTCTTGCATTTCTTCTATCTCATCATCTTCGTAATCTTGAATTGGGGTGTCTTTTTCATTTGGGGATGCCCTAGTGTCTTCCTTGTTATTACCTAGGTTTTTGCATTTGCTGTTTGGCATATTGGTTTCTTCACTGTGGTGTTTTTTTCTTGTTATACTATGACTCTAGATTAAGTGGACTGTCTGCTTTTGATGGAGCCTTAGAGGCTTGAGATGGGTGTGGCCTGAGAGTTCTGTTTGGTTCCTCAGGGTTGAGGGTGTGTCAAAGGAGACACTCCCAGGTTAGGTGTGGTAAATCTGTTACTTTTTTGGTTCAAAAGGGAAGTAATTCCACACAGCTGAATGGAATTGGGGGTGGTTAGCATGCGAATGATATACCCACAGGAGCCAGAGATCGGAAGCTCTTTCCCAAGGACCAGAGAGGAAATCTTTGCGGCCCTTAGTGTGGGCTCAGATTCTCCTGTAGTCTCCCACTGGGCTGCCAAGGCTACTGAACTGTAGTGTCTCTGGAGAGTACTCACATGAATTCGTGATTTCCGTGAGTTCTCTCCCCCACCGTCTCTTTTTTCACAGTCTCAGTTCATTAGCACCACACATTCATTAGTTTCTAATCTCCTGTTATTTCAGCCCTCCCGCCCAGAGTCAGGTTTTTCTGCTAGGCTCAGGACTGGTGCAGACCTGAGGTCGCCCTGCTTATGACGTATGTCCAAAATGGCGCCTGCTCTTTGTCTTGCTCACCTTTGAGAGGTGGGCGGAGAGAGAGAAACTCGTGTCCTTATCGGTCACTTTTTTCTTTCTCTCTCTCTTCTAGTTAGCCTGGTGAACTTTTCCCCACAGGGTTTCAAGCCTTGTTCGCTCTAGTCTCCTCTTTCCGCTTCCCTTCTGGTGTCTCGGGCTATTGAGGTTCAGCTCACCTCACGTTCCAGTGCTGGTGTGTTGAGTCTGCTGGTGTCCCAAACTGCGGGCTCCCACGCTCTCCACGCAGGTCCACTGTGAATCACTAGTTCCGGAAGAGTTTCCTCTGCTGTTTCTTCCCCTACTTTTCCTTGAACCTGCAGTATCTCCACTTTTATTAAACTGTCTTTCCCCGGACTATTGGTGTGCTCCCTTCCTATTCCACCATCTTGCCGTTCCCCCAGAAATTGTAGCTCCATTACTATTTAAAATAGCTAGGTGCCCTGTCATTAGGTACATATAGTCACATGTTGAATTGATCCCTTAGGACACTGTGTAATGACTCTTTTTTTTAACTTTTATTTAATATAAATTTCCAAAGTACAGCTTCTGGACTACAGTGGCTCCTCCCCAGCCCCCATAACTTCCCTCCCACCCACAACCCTCCCATCTCCTGCTCCCTTTCCCATTCCATTCACATCAAGATTCATTTTGAATCTCTTTATATACAGAAGATCAACTTAGTATATACTAAGTAAAGATTTCAACAGTTTGCACACACACAGAAACAAAGTGTAAAGTACTGTTTGAGTACTAGTTATAGCATTAATTCACAATGTATAGCACATTTAGGACAGAGATCCTACATGGGGAGTAAGTGCACAGGGACTCCTGTTGTTGATTTAACTTGACACTCTTGTTTCTGGCGTCGGTGATAGCCCTAGGCTCTTTTCATGGGTTGCCAAGGCTATGGAAGCCTTTTGAGTTCAGTGATTCCAACCTTATTTACACGAGGTCATAGTCAAAGTGGAAGTTCTCTCCTCCCTTCAGAGAAAGGTACCTCCTCCTTTGATGGCCTGTTCTTTCCACTGGGATCTCACTCGCAGAGATCTTTCATTTAGGTCTTCTTTTTTTTCCAGAGTGTCTTGGCTTTCCATGCCTGAAATACTCTCTTTGGCTCTTCAGCTGGATCTGAATGCCTTAAGGGCTGTTTCTGAGGCCAGAGTGCTGTTTAGGACATCTGCCATTTTGATTCTGCTGTGTATTGCACTTCCCATGTTGGATCGTTCTCTCCTTTTTAATTCTTTCAGTTAGTATTAGCAGACATTAGTCTTGTTTATGTGATCCCTTTTGACTCTTCGTCCTATCATTATGATCAATTGTGAATTGAAACTCTCACTTTGACTAGTGAGATGGCATTGGTACATGCCACCTTGATGGGATTGAATTGGAATCTCCTGGCACATTTCTAACTCTTATGCCGGGAGCTTCTTCTAGGTCTCTCACGTGGTTGCAGGGGCCCAAGTACTTGGGCCATCTTCTTCTGCTTTCCCAGGCCATAGCAGAGAGCTGGATCAGAAGAGGAGCAGCCAGGACTAGGACTGGCACCCAAGTGAGATGCCAGGGCTTTAACCTACTGCGCCACAGTGCCGGGTGGTAAATGACTTTGTCTCTTAACAGTTTTTGTGCTAAAGTTTACCAGAATGGCTGATACCAGAATGGCTACTTCTGGTCTCTTGCTTTCTGTTAGCATGGAATACATTTTTCCATCCTTCCACTTTCATTCTGTGTATCTTTTTTGTGAGATGTTTTTTGTAGGCAGCGAATAGATGGGTCTTGTGTTTTAATCCAGTTAGCCAGTCTATCTTTTACCTGGAAAGTTGAGGCCTTTTACATTCAAGGTGACTATTGATAAGTGAGTTGGCCCTGCCATTTTTCCATAAATATTACTATTTTTTACTTTATATTTCCTTTGCACTCTGGGAGATTCTCTGCCTTCATCTTGAATGGTTATAATGTTTCTGTGTTTCTTTGCATAGCACATCCTTCAGCATCTTTTCTAAGGCTAATCAAGTGGTGATGAACTTTTTGAATTCCCGTGTTACGGAAGGTCTTTATTTCACCTTTATTCATAAATGAGAGCTTTCCAGGATACATACAGTATTCTGGGTTGACAGTTTTTTTTTTTTTCTCTCTTGATGCTTGAACTGTATCTCACCATTCTCTACTAGCCTGTAGAATTTCTGATGAGAAGCCAGTTGTGAGTCTAACTGGAGATCCTCTGAATCTGTTACTCTCATGCACACCTTAGAATATGCTATGTTTTACTGTGGAGGGTTCGACTACAATGTGTCATGGTGAAGCTGTTTTCTGGTCATGTCTATTAGGAGTTTTATGTGCTTCCTGTAATTGGATGTCCCTTTCTCCAAAATACTGGAGTTTTTTGTAATTATTTCACTAAAAAGACTTTACAATCCTTGGTCTTTCCACTTTCAGGAAATCCTAAGACCTGTATGTTGGGTCATTTAATAGTATCTCAAATCTACAAGACCATTTAGTTTTCAAATTTGTTTCATCTGATGGTAAAATTTCCAGCAGTTTGTCGTTCAGCTCAGATATTCTTCAGCCTCACCAAGTATGTTAAGGCTTTGCTCCACATTATTTTCTGTTGCATTCTTCATTTCCAATATTTTATTTTGATTTCTCTTTTAGATACCAATTCCATGGGAAAAATTTTCATGTCATGTGTAGATGGCTTTAATTTATAGATTTGCTTCTGATGACTTAAGTAATCCTACAGCTGAGTTTTTAAATTGTTTCTGGCATTTATTCAATCTCAGTCTTCACATTTTAGCATTGAAGAGTTGTATTCCTTTGGGGTCATTGTGTTCTTCATTCTTTGTTCTAGAATTTCTGCGTTTATCTTTAGGCATTTGTGGGAAGTACTTGGTGGTGGTTTTTTTTTTCCCTGATGGCTTTTTTGTACTATGCCCCTGTGGCCTAGTGGGGTCTATACTCCTTGAGTGAATACCCAGAGGTGTGTGCTGGATGTGGGGTGTGGGAGCTCTGTTGGTTCTGGTGAATCTTTATTTTTATTTTTGGAGGGAAGTGTCTGGTCAGCTGTTAGCATTGTCAGGCTTACTGTCTCTCCAAGGAGACCAGTGCCCAGGTAGGAGCCTCAGTGGGTGCAATATCCATGTGCACTGACACAAGAGCCGCACAAAGGATCCCTGCAGTGCTTGGTGGGAGCATGAATTCCCAGCAATGACTAGGGGCAGGCAGTCGTGGAGCACTGAGTGTGGAGCTGCCCACAGAGACTGCTCAGACCTGCCACACCCTGTGCCCTCCCACACAGCCACAGTGTATTCACAGTCCGTCCAGGCACACAAGACTCAGGCACAAGTGCCCAGCCCCCAGTGATTGTCCTTAACCAAAGTTAGACTTCTCTCAGCTTACTGGGTGTGTGTGGGCATAATTGGCACAGCTGTTACATATGTCCAAAATGGTGCCCATCTTCTGTTACTAGACACCAGTGCCAGGAGGTCAGTGAGGGAGAAATGTGCCCCCTTTTTTTCCTCCTATAGGCTGGTAGGTCCACTGTTCCCAACTGGGCTCCAAGCCAGACTCGAAACCAGAGTATTCCCATAGCTTTATTGCCAGTGGCTTGAGCTGCTTCAGTCTGGTGTTGCCTCGCTCTCCAAAGCTGGTGCTGAGTTGTGCACATCCACACCCTCCATGTAGATCCAAGGTGTCCCTCTAATTTATGTGGAGTGTCCTCTGTAGATCTTTACCTAACTCTTCCCTGATATTTCAAACTCTCCACTGTTACTTTATTTTTGTTTGTTTTTGTTTTTAATCTGACTAGAGCAATAAGCTCTCTCCCTATTCTGCCATCTTGGAGTCTTGAGCCTATGCCCTAAGTAACTGAATTTATCAATAAATCTAAAGCAACATATGGTGTAGGTGCTACCTCTTAACATTGTATATTCACTCTAGGTCTTAGAGTATTATGTAGAAATTAAGCGCTACTCCATGTAAAGCCAGTTTGTCTTGTTTTTCTATGCAGTAGAACAGAGTGAGAAGGGTCTTCTGGATGTGATGGAAATGCTCTCAAACAGCATTGTGATGGCTGTGTGATTGGATTACATCATTTAACTAAAACTCACTGTAAATGCAACAAGGTGCATATTATGGCATGTTGATCTCTAAAAGCTTTTAAAAACATAAAACAAAATAGAACTAAAAGTTCTCTAAAATGCTACTTGAGTAGTTCTGTGCCTAAGAGAATGGAATTTGGTGGATGACTTTCTCATCCTTACCATGTGATCGGGGAATTTGCTTAAGCTCTGATTTATTTTACTTGTCTATAAAACAGCCATAATTGTATGTACTTCATATTAACACTAAGAAAATTGAAAGAGATAAGCAGTGTTTGACACATTGAGAGCTTAATAAGTATCATCTCTTATTACTATTATGATGATATGGGGGAATTGGCTATAATTCCACTTAATCTTTTTGGTTCAAAAATGAAGATTGAATGACTATACCTATTCCCCAAATTTGGAAGTCAGTTGCACAGATGTCATTTCTGAAAGATGATGGATTTATCTAATTCCTCCACTAGCTTAAATTTTACTCTATTTTCCTCTTTGCCATGATGCTTTTAACTTCACCATCAGACTTCTCAAAGACCTGCTTTTAGCAACTCCCTATTCTTCATGCTCCTTTGTAACTTCATGTGGTGCAGCTTAGCAGAACAGCCTAGACACAATTGAAGTCTAAATTAGTTACATTGAATCTGCAGTCTTCCTCTACAAAGCAGAAAGTTTGGGGTTTTAGCACACTTAGATTTCTGGCTTTGTGTAGGTCTGATTATTTACCTGGGAGGTAGTGAGGGAGAGTGCTCCCATCAGCTAGTTTTCTTCCCACTGCACTGAGTTGCTGAGGCTACAGTGACCCAGAGCCAGGAGCTAGGAACTTAGCCCAGCTCTCCTGCTTCGATGGCAGAAGGCTAGTTACTTCAGCCACTACCTGTCGCCTGTCAGTCTGGTCATGTCTATTAGGAGTTTTATGTGCTTCCTGTAATTGGAATCTGCAGGCAGGAATTCAACCCAGGCACTCCAGTATGAGACTTGAGTATCTTAGCTGCTTGACTAAATGATCAGCCCCTGGCATTTTCAAACGGAGCTTTGAGTGGATCTAATTGAGATAATCCCCAGCTAAGACAAGTACAGGGGAGTGTTGAACTTTTTAAGGTGTGGGTAGGTATAGGGAGAGGTTTGACTTAAAATTTACGGAGGTTGGGGAAACATAACTCATACAAACTGAAGAAATGGAATGAAAGATGACTTGGAAATGCAACACAATTTTTCTAACTGAAAACATGAATTAACTGTTAAGGAAGTGTTTTTTTTTTTTTGAAGGGGTTTTGCTGGCACATCTTGTAATCTGAGAATTAGCCAATTTGCATACAAATAATATGCTGAAGTTCTTAAATAGTTCATCTCTATTCCCAGTGAGGATCAATATCCAAAAGAAATCTCGTTTAGTACTGCTAATTCATAGAGCAAACACCATATTTACATTGTGCTTTTAAGAGATTGTCACAGCTCAGAATAATCAGATCTAAAATTTGGAAACTTGGATTATATAAATACAGATATCCTATGAAATGGCAGTATTGCTCATTCACTGTCAGCTCTGATGCTGCAGTGACTAGTTTAAAACTGGCATCGAGGGGCCAGTGCTGTGGCTCAGTAGGTTAATCCTCCGCCTGTGGCACTGGCATCCCATATGGGCACCAGTTCTAGTCCTGGCTACTCCTTTGAAGTTCGCAGCTATGTCCGGGGAAAGCAGTGGACGATGGCCCAAGTGCTTGGGCCCCTGTACCCATGTGTGAGACCCAGAAGAAGCTCCTGGCTTTGGATTGGCCCAGCTCCAGCCATTGTGGCCATTTACGAAGTGAACCAGTGGAAGAAAGACTTTTCTTTGAATGTAACGCTGCCTCTCAAGTATATAAACAAAACCTGAAAAACAACAAAACTGATGAAAATACTCTATCACTTTCCAAAAAAAGAACTTGGGAAAATGTGCCCAAGGTCAGAACTCCTGTTGGAAGCTACACTGTACTGGAACTATTTCCTGATTGTTAGGAAAAGAGTTGCACACTAGTGCCTCCTCACATGGGGCACCAAAATGTTAGGAAAAGAGTCGTAGAATAGAGAGGAGGCAGTGCACGAATTTACAGCCAGACCGAATTTACTCAGAAAATAAATCCACAGAGGTGGGTGGCCAACTGCCTGCATGTACAGGACAGAGCATGTGGCAGAAGGCCCTGACCCCCAGGTGCCAGGCCATTTTAAGGAGGGCTAGGGCGAGGGGCAGGGGTAGGGGGCAGCAGGGAGGGGAATTCCTGGAACTGGGCAGGGCCTTGGGAACCCGGAGAAGAATGCAGGATGGGGCATGAAGGCAGTAGGGTGTTAGACCCGATTGTGTTTCAAGGGCAAAGAATACATGCCAAAGTTTATCTCCTTTGGGCAATGAGGGAGAATGGCTGAGGCTTATGTCCTTGTTCCATCACTGATGACCAGTTCTGATTTCTGTCCATTGTTACGTTGAGTTCTTAGGGTTACATCACAACCACTTGTACTGTATCTTCAGATCCATAAGTCATAAACTCCCCTAAAGAGTGAGCTTGCTTCTCATGGCTTAGCTTTTCAGTCATCAGTAGCCTTGCTTATCTTGGTATATCAGTTTGACTGGATGCTGAGCTTAGAGCATCTGCATTAGGAAACTGAGAAACTCTTTAGGTGTCATACTTTGTGTCAGAAGAGTTTTAGTGCAATTAGCTCTTAAGCGTTGTGTCTGACATCACCATCCCTGATGCTAGTCTAATTCCCACTATAATAGCCATGGCTTTAGGTCAAAATCTACTAGTGCAGACACTGAAGAAATGCTAATGGGTCAAAAGGCACATGGTGGTTCTTGCCTGTTAAGAATGCTTATTAGTTCCAGCAAACTAATGCTTGTGCCCATTGATTGTCCCTATTTTAGGAATGAAATGGG
This sequence comes from Sylvilagus floridanus, assembly GCA_949820135.1. NCBI lineage: Eukaryota > Metazoa > Chordata > Mammalia > Lagomorpha > Leporidae > Sylvilagus > Sylvilagus floridanus. The sequence continues at coordinate 168,037,044 of OX463244.1, forward strand.
AAATCCAGGTTTTTATGTAAAATCTTCTGGTTAGTCTATGCTAGAAGACAATTTTTATTTTAAGCAGTAAATATTCTAAGCATTTTGGGGATATTGCCCATGAGCTGGTTGGTATATGACTTCGTTTAATCTCCTGGATTGCTGCATTTCAACTGGATATCCTGAAATTCTTCCTGCACCCAGCACTGCACAGCATACTTCATTGTAGAATGAATAAAAAGGCTGTAATAAACTTTGCTGCCTCCCTCTGCTCCCTAAAGCTGAAGTTGCTGGAAGAATGCACTATCCTTGCTTCTGGCTTCATGGAACGTCAGCCCTACGCCACACTCTGGAGCCCATCTTGTCACTGGTTAAAGAAAGCATTCCTGTGTCCTTGTGTCACCTAGCCCTCCACTGGTCCTGCTGAGCATCTGCCCTCAGCTTCCCAGCAAGCCTCCGCCTAGTTGGTAAACACAGGGGGTACGGGTAACAGCTTGACCTTACTCTTCAGGTCAACCTTGGCTTCTTCACATCAGCCGTGGCTACTTCCTCCCAGCACCTGATCGGTAAAGACTCCCTTTTGTACCTTGAGCCCCTTGTCTTCACTCTCCTCCCAAGAGTCCACTTTGCTTCATCATTCCCATCCCAGTTTATCCTCACTTGCCTTCTATGTTGATCTTGCTAAGGTACAGTACCATAGGTATTTTTTAGAGGAATTGAAGTGATTATTTTTAATGGTTTATAAAATTTATGTTCACTAACACTGCCTTTTCTTTAAGATTTATTGAAATATTGTTGGACCTAGATCAAGAAGTAAAAATAGAACAGTTTAGATAGAATTTCTGCAGAAGTTCTTGGATGCTGCAGTTCTGAGAAGTGATATATTGCAGACACTCTGGTCATGGGATTAAGGAATCCCCACCTTTGCAGACTTAGATTTTGGATGCGCTCTGTCTTGCCTGCCCAGCATGGCTGCTAGAGCACAGATCTCAGCAGAGGGTCTTGTCCTGCAGGCTGTGTCCCTGAGGCTGTTCTGCACCCCTTGATCCTGTGATCTAAGGCAGGTCGATTTCACAGGGTGCCACTTGCTCATAGAGAAAGTGAGCCTCACTGTTGTCTTGTTTGTACCTCCTGTGTCAACAGTTACACTGAGGTTCTGGAGTTGAACCTTGGTTGAGATCCTGGTTACTGCCAGTGCCATCTGTGGACGCCTGTGGTGCCAATGGAGGTAGTCCCCTGAGCTGATGCTTGCTGAATGCTTTGAGCATATCTGGCACTTGAAATCCCAGGTTAGGGGAGACAACAGTGGTGGTGGGCTTCTGGCTCTGACTGTGCCCTTCAGGGAAGACACGATAATGAAAGCTAATCTGTTTCAAGTACTTTAGCCTTCGCAGGTACTCCACTGAGCACAGCACTGAATCGTTGAATCCTCACAAGGAGCTACTTGTTACCTCCACTTCAGATGAGGATACTGCATTTGATGTTATCTTGTCAAGTTAAACACGGACACCTGGAACATAAAAACAAGCAGACTTTCTACAAATTTACTCCTTAACCGCTAAGTCCTGGTACCTTATAGATAGCAAAAAAGTGCCAAAGATGGGTCAGCTCAGGTTGATGAAACATCAGGAGTGCTATGACTGGCCGCTGGGACACTTGTCTGACAGAGCCTTGGGTTGTGGTATAGAAAGACTAAGTGTCAACTGCTCCAGCTTCCGCATCCAGCTGTGGCCAGCCTCTCCCTCCGAAAAGCAAGGAGGATGTATCTCAGGCTAGTCAACCTTTGGGATCTTCGTGGTTCAGTTAGCCAGGGATAATCAAATCCTGAGACGATAGCAGGAGACTACATTTATCAAAAAACAATTGTAGTTTTAACTTAAATTGACACACTACATATTTTTTCTTTGTTCTTGGTCGCTTTGTTTATATCCTGCAGACTTTGAGAATGATGACTTGCAGCAGGTTACAACAAAAGACAAACAATAGAAATGTTCATACAAGGGTAAAAGGTCAAGAGACTGGGTATCTGAGCTGTTCATTTAGCACATTATTTTCCCAGCTGAGAAATCGACTGCAAAACTGAACTAAGATCAGAAGGGTGCTTCATAAATATATAGGTTAATTCTAGCAATATATTTGAAGTGCTTAGATAGCAAACCTCTCTGTATTTCACTATAATGGCCCAGCTTAATTTGTCATTTTTCCCCTCCTTTGAAAGCATTGCTGAGACTTTAAGATACTCATTGTGAATTAATTTGGGATTTGGCATAATAACGTTAATCATGCTAAAAGAATTCATTTGACAGTAATGCAGTATAATTAGTGATGTACTAAATCCATTGAGATCTACCAATAATTATGGAATCGTTATTTTAAAACCTTATATAGGCAATCTTTTTTTTTTCTTGCTCTTTTTGTCTTCTGTATTTTAAATCTGCAGCATGCAAAGGCACAGTCATAGCTCTGACAATTTGCTTTTTGAGATAGTGGGCAAGAACAAGCCCCAGCAGACTTAGGCACTAATCTTAAAGGCCCTTTGCTTAGGGCAAGGTATAAGAATTTCCTTAAAGAGGTGTATTTAATCTTAGTGACAGCTGGACAAATCACGTAGAATTATTCAGAAGACTTGAGAAAGTAAAAGGGACTGAGCAAACCTAGAGTTTAATAACTTACAGAGCTTAAAGACGGGTAGAGCGTGAGGGAACACCTCCACATTTGTACTTAAGCTTTTTAGGAATGTTTAATCTTTATTAAAAGGACTAACAGGAAATTAGGAGTGGGGAGGAATGGACAAGGTATTTCTGTGACCATAGGTGTTTTAGGTACTTCCACAGAATGAGATCTTAGAAATTAATGGGCCAAATAGTTTCATTTTGTGTAATTAAAACTGTGGCCCATTAGATTGCACAGCTTTTTCAAATACACTGCTGGGTTTGCACTCCAAGTGTCTATACTCCACAAATCTAATCTTAGTTATAAATTCTGCACTTTGATAGGAGTTAGGAATCATCTCTTAATAGAAACAAACCCCAGTAGTCTAGCGTGTTCCTTGCATCTAGAATTGTAACAAGTATAGTCCATCTTTGAGAAGACAATTCAGATGAATTTGAGCAGCTGCACTTGATGAACCCTGGCCCAGAACACGACAGTGTGATAGAACTGCGTTACTGGAGGTGTGCTGTTGGAGTGCCGTCCAATACACCTTGCTGTAAGAAATGCTCAGTATTCCCCCACTACTGTGGTGGCCACTGGCCAGATGTGGGCACTACATACTTGAAAAATATGTGACTGAGGAAGTGTCTTAATTTTTTCTACTTTGATTAAATAGATGTTTGTGGCTAGTATATTAACATAGCTCTATAAATAATTTGGCTTGTTCAGTATATAGAGCCATATAACAGTTCTGTGTTGTCAGTAATCTGTACTATTGTATGTGAATATACTTGGGTATGTGTAGTCCAAATCCTGTGTTGTGGGGAACTACAGCATTGCACTGCATAGGGTAGGACCTGCAGGGCTTTGGATAAAGATCCAGCTCTGTGAAAAACCTGTGAACTCAGGCCAACTGTCTGAACTTCTTGCAGTGTGACTACCCTTGCCTCATAAGGCTATAGTGAAGAAGTTAGTAGATGAGAGCTGCTTAGAACACTTCCTGACCACTACAGGTGACTAAACCCCATGCCAAGTTGAAGGCTTCCACCATACCCTGCCACTCGCTCTATATCTGTTTAGCACAAATGAATGCAAAGCAAAAAGGTCTAATTTTGTCATTCTTACATTCCTTTTCCTATTCTTGGCATATGCATCAACTGATAAAAAAAAAACTTTACCTGAAATACTGATGACCTGAAAATACTCATGAATACTATCTTCCATAAAGTTTTTAATCATAAAAATAAACTAGGTTTAGAAATGAACATGTTGGCTGGCGCCACGGCTCACTAGGCTAATCCTCCACCTTGTGGCACCGGCACACTGAGTTCTAGTCCTGGTCGGGGCACTGGATTCTGTCCCAGTTTCCCCTCTTCCAGGCTAGCTCTCTGCTGTAGCCAGGGAGTGCAGTGGAGAATGGCCCAAGTGCTTGGGCTCTGCACCCCATGGGAGACCAGGAGAAGCACCTGGCTCCTGCCATCGGGTCAGTGCGGTACGCCAGCCGCAGCGTGCCAGCCACGGCGGCCATTGGAGGGTGAACCAACAGCAAAAGGAAGACCTTTCTCTCTGTCTCTCCCTCTCTCTCTGTCCACTCTGCCTGTCAGAAAAAATGAACATGTTGCCATGCTTGTTGTATACCTCGTTCATAAGAACTCTCAAGATGGTGGATAGTCTGTAAAAACCTTCCACTCCATTGGGAATGCAGCAGGCTGTCCACAGATCTCTGCCTTCATTTTCATGTTCAAAACCCTCTGTAGCACTTAAAGTGGAGCACTGAGATGAGTCTAGGTTGTCAATGTTTGTTAACTTCTCTACCTGTGGGCTTGTGTCTCAAGGAGCTCTTAATTCCAGCTGCAAGTTAATTGGGTTTTACAATCACTCACCTTTGAAGTTAATGTCCACTGTATCTGGGCACATGCACAGTGCTAACTGCAGGAGGACGTGCACAGTGTGTGACCTGAGAATCCTTCCATGCTGAGTGAAATCGTTCAGACAACTTGAAGTGCTAGATGCTTACAGAAAGTGTGGTCTTTGGCCTATTTTTAGAACCTCTGATTTATAGGATTCTAATGATGAGTCTTGTTTGAGCAAGAACAAGGTGAAGCAGCAGAACAATGTTTGAAAAACGAGCAGTAGGGAAGCTGATGGTAATGCTGAGGCAATATAGTGGATAACCTGTAACGGTGAAGGTATCTTCTATCTACTACACATAGTCTGAATCAAAGTATTTCACAGGAACTTATTCTAAATAACTGGCTAATTTCAACAGTTCTTGAAATGCTGGTCTGCTCTCAGACAGGCTCAACTGGAGAGAGGCTGCTGACCCATAGATCTGAACTGGAAAAAGGAACCTTGACTGTGGTAGCTGTTAGAATAGCATTGGAAGGTGGGCACCGTGGCGCACTTGGTTAATCCTCTGCCTGCAGCACCAGCATCCCATATGGGCGCCGGGTTCTAGTCCTGGTTGCTCCTTTTCCAGTCCAGCCTTCTGCTGTGGCCCGGGAGGGCAGTGGAGGATAAACCAGGTGCTTGGGCCCCTGCAGCACAAGAGAGACCAGGAAGAAGCACCTGGCTCCTGGCTTCGGATTGACTCAGCAGTGGCTGTAGTGGCCATTTGTGGGGGTTAACCAATGGAAGGAAGACCTTTCTTGCTGTCTTTCCCCTGTCTATAACTGTCAAAGAAAAAAAAATAGCATTGGAAATGCAGGCAAATTGCCAGAACTGGCTAATGACTGAGATGAGTGGGAAATAAAAAGGATGTTACTGGTGGCTTTGGGGTGTTGGAGCCTGAAAAAGCCCAAGTGTTGCAAAAAGGGTAGAAACAGTGCTGAGATTTTTTGTTTTCAGTTTTTTTTTTTTTTGAAGTGGGAATGAGAAATCTGATTTAGGATATATCAGGATGAAGATAAGAGGTGCATTTAAATAGTGTGCTCTTGAAAACCCAAACTGCCAGGTGCTGTGTTTTAATATTGGTTACATGAGGATAAATCACCCAAATGAGGCTTAATATGGTGCTTGCATTACTACTTTATTCTCAACAAAATGTGCTCAACTTAAGTGATGAGAATGTTCTGAATGTTCTCTTGCCATAACTCAGCTGAACTTGCAAGCAAAACCCAGTGAAGCTGGATTGGGTTCATTGACAATGCACATAAAACTCTTAATGATGAAAATGGGACTCTTATCACTTCCCAGTCACTGTCTCATCAGAGTAACCTGATCTAATGATGGTACCCCACCTCCCTCACGGTCCTATAAGGATTTCTTGGAGAACACTATCGCGATGGTGTCAGGTACAATACTGCAATAGACTGGATATTTGACTAGACCCTTTTACTTAAAATAAGACTGAGACTTCCATAAAGGAATTTAAAAACTATCTTAATACATGAATGACTTTCTATGGCTCCATAAGTTAAGAGTTCTTGAGTGAGATTTTAATCCACTGTCTGAAATGACCATTTTCTAAAAGTCTTTAGAATGGATCTGATTTTTTTGCTGCAATTCATAGTTGACACCCAGCAATGGAATGCAGTTGCCTTCTTGTCTTTGGTTATGGGTATGTTGCTGTAAAAGGGATGCATAGTGCTTTTTTTTTTTTAATTTGTCAGGCAGTTAGACAGGCATAGTGCTTTTACCCAGTCAAAAGCATTTGAGTGTCTGATCATCCTGAAAGAAATGGAAGAGTTGACCTGGAGCCCAGAAACATGTAAAAGAACTCATGGATTTAAGGTTAGTGTAGCCAAGAACTACTGATACTCTGAACACATGTTAAGTACTCTTTTGCACAATGGATTGGTATATGATGAAACTCACCTGTCTATTTCCACACCCTCTGACTACACTGATCTTAATAAAGTTCACCACTTGACTTTACGCTAGAAAACAATGAAATGAGTAGGTTCTAAATGTTTGCATGTTTTCAGCACATACTGATGCCAGTGGGTAGAGGACTCGAGAATTTGCTGTGCTTTATACCAGAAGTGACAAATGCTTGCCAAAGGGTTGCTTGGTGTCCTCTAATGTAAGTGCATTCCCAAAGGAAATCCTCATTGTTCAGAGGTTGCTTCATTGTTGCATCCAATAGGGAAAAGAGATCCAATGAGTTAAAATATTTGGGCAGAACATCAAAGGATCAAGAAGATAGTAAAAAATTAGCAAAAGCAAAATTTGCCTTGTGTAATTTTGAGGTCTGAGTGGGCTTACATCATTGGAAATCCAGTCAGTCATTGTCAGTTGTCAGTATTTACATTGCTTATACAGTATCGAAAATAAAAAGGTTAGCTCAACCCCTTCTTAAAGTATGTTCTTACTAGATTGAGCTTGAAAGGTGGTAAGATTTTGTGCCAAAAGTATGATTTACCTCTTGAGCACCACATGTGTAATGCATACTCAGACCTAGGTAAAGCCTATTGGAATTGCACTGTAGCAATTTTTGGTATACCATGGGGCAAAGAAATGCAAACGCCTGAGTGCAGCAGATGTCTAATCCTTGAAATGTTTTGTATTTACCTTCAGTTGGAAAGGTTTTGTCTTTTTAAGTCATGTGTGTGCCTTTTTTTTTTTTTAAGATTTTACTTATTTGAGGCAAAATGACAGGGAGAGGCTGAGAGAAAGGTTTTCCATCCCCTGGTTCATTCCCCAAATGGCTGGAGCTGGGCTGATCCAAAGCCAGGAGCTTCCCACATGGGTGCAGGGTCCCAAGCACTTTGGCCATCTTCCATTGCCCTGCCAGGCTGTAAGCGGAGAGTGAAATCAAGAGTAACAGCAGGGATAAGAACCTGGAACCTGTAGCCACGTGGGATGTTGGTGCCACAGGAGGAAGATTAACCTATGCCACAGTGCCCGCCCTAGAAAGGATTTAATTTTTTTCTCTTGTAGTCATACTTATCTATATGAAATCTCTACAAGTTGATGTTATACTGGTGTTTCACCTGTATGTTTTTTAAGCAGAGTGTCATCTGTCGAATTAGACTTCTCAAGTTTTCAGCAGAGCTTCATAAGGTCTAGATATCCCTGCTCTCTTGCTCTGACTTTCTTAGACATGACTAATTCACATTCTCAGCCCCCACATACATAGTCCCTACAATGAAAGCATCTTCTATTTAGATGTTATCTCTCATTTCTGTGTATACAAAGTAAAGGTTGACAAATCATATTATGCTGGAAATTGAGTTGGTTTTAATAAACCAATCATATCCTCAGAAAACCTTGAAATGGAAAAGAGTATTACCACTCAGAAATTATTAGTATTAGGTCTTTTAGGTTTTTGCCTCAGCTTTATTGTATACTGTGAAATGCCTATTTTGTTGAGAAATGTAGCTTTGAAAAGACATGATAAAGTAATGGTAAGATACTTAATTAGCAGATACATTAATCTGGAGAAAACATTTAAACATTTCAAGAAGCATAGTGAGAACAACAGGTTGCTAATGGAATCTCCTAGGAGATGAACCAGGGTCCTGGCCTTACTTAATATTTTAATAAATGATTTGGAAGTTAGAGTGCATTGTGAAATCTCTGCGTTTGCACATTACACTGGCTATTCTTACAGATAAATTACAGGAAGATAGCGCCATGCTCTGAGAGTAAGCAGAAAAGTGAGTGATGGTCTTCAATAAGAATTCATTGTAGGGGGAAACATGTCTTGAGCTGTAGTTCATAATAAGGTTTTGGAACCAGTACTTAAAATAGAACTAAAGAGTGACTTTATTGTGCTTCTTGAAAATAGTTACAGGCAAAAGTCAACAAACATTAACATTATCCATTGATTCCACAGCTGACTGTTGAATCCAGGGACTTAATTATAAACATCATGCTGCCTTCTGAAGCTGTTGTGTTTAAAAACAACCCAGGCCGGTGCCATTGCTCACTAGGCTAATCTCACCTGTGGCACTGGCACTCCAGGTTCTAGACCCAGTTGGGGTGCCATTTCTGTTCTGGTTGCTCTTCCAGTCCAGCTCTCTGCTGAGGCCCGGGAAGGCAGTGAAAGATGGCCCAAGTCCTTGGGCCCTGCACCTGCATGGGAGACCAGGAGGAAGCACCTGGCTCTTGGCTTTGGATCAGCACAGCTCCAGCCGTGGCAGCCATTTTGGGGGGTGAACCCATGGAAGGAAGACCTTTCTCTGTCTCTCACTCTGCCTATCAAAAATAAATAAAATAAAAATTAAATATCCCATCTGAGTTTGGCTCCTAGCGCTTTGAGAAAGGACCAGAGCTTCTAGACTCAGCTTGATGTCCATGTTCAAACAAGTTGGGCTCTCCGTACTGCCCAAGCAATGCTCTGCCTTTATGTTGATGGCTTAAAAGTTAAAGTAATGACAAAGAAGGTAGTAATTACAAGGAATGATTCTTAACAGATCTGCAGGTTGATAGGTACCTCATTTTCCTTGTTTTCATGTGATGCTGTTAAGACTTCTCTTCCCTGTTTGCTTATTAATTGAGGATATGGGGAAGAGTATGATGCAACAATTTAATGTCTAGTTGTACTTAGAGGGAACTATTTGCAACATTATGGAATCTATGTTGATAAAAAGAACTTTGTATTAAAAATGGTTTTGGTCATGCTGTCAAACACTCCTACAATGAAATTAGAAACGATGTACTAAAACAATGACAAGAGGAAGTGGGAAGTAAAATTAATGCAACAGCTGTCTGAATTGAGGTGAAGTGCAGAGAGCTCTCCTTTGAGGGTTGTGTTGCAGGAATCTTGCCCTTTTATGATTCTAAACGAAAGAAAGTAGTTAAAAGGTGCAGGCATCCAGGGGCAGAAGCCTTAACACCATTAGTTTGCTGAGTGCTGCTGGAATTGAAATGGTCGTCCCTAGCATCATAACATTCGCAATAATATTTCCCAACACAATTTTGATTCGCGATCATAAACTCAGTAGTGCCTTGAATGCTACTTAGCTGAGAATCCCATCATTGCAGGTGGATTCTTCTCTGTTGTCATCTATCGATGTCTGGCATGTGACAAAAGCTAATTACTTGTCAAGAACCAGTTACTTTTTTCAGCCTCATGTATACCAGACACTTTACCATATTTACCAAATTTTCACATATTAACAACTCTCTTCACCAGCAGCCCTGTAAGATCCACATCCCAACAGGGATGAGGGAACTTTAACAAGTTTAAATAATCTGCTCAAGATCACACAACTTGTAAGTAAAGCATCTGAGATTGAAATCCAGGTAGTCTGACTGCTCAGTGGATACTTAAAACTACTCCGCCATGCCTCATTGAACTGAATATAGACATGTAATTAATGTCTCTATTTTCCATGCATATATTTTTAATGATGCACCTAATTATCTTTGCTGCCTGAAAATTGCCCTACACTCCAGTAATACTAAGCAAAGGTTATACTTCTTGGCATTTTGTTAAAGACTTTTCCACATGGTGCTGTTTCTTATTTTCTCGGACTTGCTCCATGGCTAGGGTACAAAGATGAAGAGACCTTAACACCATGAACAGGCTGCTGTGTACTGGAAGAATCTGGACTTCCCCTTGCCCAACCTTGGCTATAATTTCACAGACCCATCAAGGGTAGGTGAAACGTCATCAGTGCCATAAGATAGACAGGAATTGTCTTTCTATATAATTCAGGCTTGATAAAAATACTTGGCAGAAAGTGCTGGTGGTTTAATTACACCAGTTGGCACTGAGCAACTCCCCCAGCTGTCAAACGTCTGTGCAGGATCTACACACACATCTTTACACCAGCCTGACTAGGTGCCGTCATCTGCTGCAATGTGAGTAGGTGCACCCTGGACTCAGTGTGCCCACCCCGGGCAGTGCTGCCAGAAGCTCATCATACGGATTCAGTAAGGTTCTCTACAATGACAGTGAGGCGTAGAATTGCTTTTCCAAGGCCAGACAATGTCAGACTGGACTGTTTCTTTGTAACTTACAGGGTATTGCCCATGTCGTCAGTTTGGGACTTCAGTTTAACAATTTACATCTCCTTGCATAGAACTTAGTAGAAAAATGAGATAGATTCCAATGGAGTATCAGACTATATCGTTGAAAACCTTTGATTTCCTTGAAGAGAAACACCCTATTTTGGGAGTTGAGTGGGGGGAAAGTTTCATCTTTGACTGCTCCAGGTACCACGTCGTGCCCTTATGACATCAAAGCGATGGTCCTCAGAGTTCAGCTCCCACACTCGGTGACACAACCTCTTGTGATCTGGAGGGGAAGCAGAGAGTAACTCACAGCGGTGTTCTGAAATCTCCATCCTAAAACTAGACTGGGATTTCCTCCTCCTCTCAACTCTACTGCAACAGAAACGTGGGGCATGAGGAAGGGGAATTGCTGTAACACTCATTTGTGTAACGATGGACTATGTACTAGAATCATTTAAGCTGCTAATAGGTATTTTATCGCTTTATTTTGAGACTAATTTCATTAGCAGCAGTCCCTCTAAGAGCTCATTAAATGTGTTTAGTGTCTTCTATTGAATATTTGTTACTTTCTTTTTACTGCTGCCAAAGTCATCTGTATATTTGTCATGGTTAAGTGGTTGAGATTTTTCCAAATTAATATTTAGGAAGTAACGTATATATGGGGACCCATAGCATTGCACTTAGTAGGTGGTCCAGAAAGGACTGTATGTTAACAGACTTGAATCTGTGGCTGGGAAAATACTGCTTGTAAACCTGGAAATAACCCATGAGATCATACCATAATTAATTGGAACTTTGAGGAACACTACCACTGACTGACTTCATGGTGGTGTTTATCTCCCATTTTTATTTTCTTCCCTGCTTAGAGAAGAAATCCACATAATTTACCAACAAAATATCCTTAAATGAAAGGACTAGTGGATTCATTTCAGTGGGTGAAGAGATCTTTTAGAATAGTTAAGGGATGGAGATCTGTAATATTTCAATGTGTAGTTCTAGTGTCATAAATCAAATTCTGAGGAAAGCAAAATAGAGCAAGAAAAACATCTTAAATTATATTCCTATATATTGTATTTTAATAAGAAATAATGGAAAATAAGCAAATTCTAGAAAACATAGGTTCAAATAATGTATGTTTTCAGTCTCTTAAGAATTGGTTTATTTCAGGAGCAACACCAGTAAAAGCATTGTACTACAAATTTGATCCTCATGGAAATACTAGAATAATGAATTTGTTAGGCTTAGAATGTCAAAGAAAATTTTCCTATTTAAAAATCATCCTTCAGCGTAGTTTGTAAGCACAACTAAGGAATTGTTAAGTCAGTTAAAATTGCAAACTTTTTAGTTTTGTTAGATTCTCCAGTGAATCTCACCTTTCAGTCTGTGTTTGACCAGAGCTTTGTATGTCACGACCTCAGCCAGTCAGAAACAGTGTTGTCTGATGGTTAGACCCAGTGGGGGACTCTGTACTGTGTGCATCCGTGGCTGATCTCTAAGAGCAGAAATGCAAGTAGTTCTCTCAGAACACACTCTAGATAAGAGCCATTTTAACCTTTTGTTTAGATAAAAACATTTACTTCTTTGAAAGAATTATAGAAAGATGTTCTATCCATGGGCTCACTCCCAGTATGGTCACAACTACCAGGGTTGGGCCAGACTGAACCAAGATCCAGGACCTACATCTGGATTTCCCAAATGCATATAGGGGCCCAAGCACTTGACTTGTCTCATGTTCTTCTCCCAGACCACCAGCATGGAATTGGATTGGAAGTGGAACAGACAGGACTTGAACCTGTACCTATATAGGATGCCAGAGTTACAGGTGGTGGCTTCACCTGCTACTCACAATGCCAGCCCTGTGTTAGCAATCTTTAAAACAATTGACTTCAGAAATAAGGCCAAGATATCAATAAGTTTTTGGTAGCTTTTTCTGTAATCTCTACCTTGGTTTAATTGTGTATGGTAAGACACAATGTAGTATAAAGACAGCATCAGACAAAATATTAAACAAGAAAATTTGTGTTATAAACTATATGCAGATAAAGCTGTGAAATTATATTTCTTTGTATACCCCAGTAAGGTAATAAACTATATGCCTTCTAATGTAAAAACCATTCTTAATATCTCTGGAACCTTTATGCAATTTTAAGTAGACTTCCCACAGCCTCTATGGAGCTTCCTTTGAAGAGTGCGATAATAAATAATGGGACTTTTTCAATTGTCATTTTGCCAGAAAGGTTTTGTCTGAGGTTTTTGTGTTGTTCATCATGGCTTGTGAAGTTCAGCTGTGTCCTGGGTACTGGTTGCCAGAGGAGGGAAAAGCAGCGCCCTTTCACTGTGGCTTTTTCCCAAAGTGAAACACCAACTACTAGGCTGCCCTCTCTGGTCTGAGAGCTGCTTGTTGCTGATCCAGCTTGATGGGGGGTAAAGTTTCCAGCACTTCTCACCTGAGCCAGGGTAGCCCACAGATGATCCAGCAGCTCTTTCTGGTAAGAGTCCCTCTTCATACATTGCTTGGATGACTTTGAACACTTGCATTGCTTTTGTCTGTTACTTGAGCATCAACTGAGGGCTTTATACCATGTCCTGTGGATTCCTTCCTTTTTAGAGTTTTACTGGCCCATAGAAACTTATGAGAACGCTCCAAGTCTCATCCTTAATGGAAACTTGTGTCCTCTCAGGGTTTCCCACATGAAACTGCTTATTTCACGCTATTTATATTACAGCTATGTTTAGTTATCATGAGTTTTGTTTGCTTTACTAATGAAAACAGAAGTTGCTGCTATAAATGATGATAACTTAACCATCAAAGAAGAAAATACTTGGCTGTATTCCTGTATCGTAAAGCCCAAAGTCCATTTTATTTCAAGTTTTTATTAAGGCATTTGTTGCAGTGGAAAGTTTTTGGAGGGAGCTATTGTAAAGTGTAACATGAATTGAGTCCGTGAATGACAACCAAAATTTATCAAGCAGCAAAAAGCAAATTGGCACATTTAAAAGTTAATAGTATTTTGGAGTACCAAATTACAGTGGGGATATGACAAATATTTTGCAATTTCAAAAAGCACCCTAAAGACTTGGAGTGTTTAACGAACCATATCATGTGGTGGTATAATACTGGTTTGCATTCCTTTTGGGCTGTGATTGCATTAACGTATGTTTTCCAGAGGTGGCTGTTTATTAATATTTTGTCATTTTCTCTGTAAAGATCCGTAATGGGCTATAGCTGGCTGACTTAATCCATAAGGGACTTTGATTCTCTGTTGCAGCTTTTAAACAGAAGTCAAATTTCTTTGTTAGGTTTAAGTATAGAACAAAGGCATTCAGTCAATCCTACATGTACACATCTATCTCACTGAGCCCTTCTGATTATCAAGAGAAAATAGTACTTAATTCCCCACTCTTACTGGTAAGCAGTAGGTATATTACTTCCATAGAGGATGACCAAATACCTTAAATAAAAGGAAGGAAACCCAGGACAGTCTAAACAAACCTGATAAATAGGATATCTTGTGTCTCAGCCTCTGGTGTGTCTTCAACCCTTGCTCATCCTGTAGTAGTCTGCTATGATTTCACAGCAGACGTGAATGTAACTTGAGAAATCTGTTCATGTTTTGAAACATTGACATCCATAATTGTATAGGCAGATACTGGAGAAAGGTTTGTGCGGATTCCTCACAATGCCTAGGATGTAGAATGTGCTGCCATATGTTCTGCTACAGCAACATGGGGTGGGGGATTGGTGGAGTGTTTGCAAGGAGGCCTGGCAGGATGAGAGAATCTCGTTAAGATTCAAAAATTGGATTGTTTGCACTTTGCTCCGTGATGACTCTAATACGGGATAATCAGGACTGAATGGCAACAAAATGTAAGTTACTGGCTTGTTCTTAGCAGGCCTGTTGGCAGGTCTGTCTGATGGGTCATTGTTTCTACTCATGATCAATCCTTCCTTGTTTTGAAGACTGTGTTCATGCCAAGTAGGTGCATGAGAGAACATATAAACTGGAAAACAAACTGGAGGGGATCTGATTGTTTTCTGGAACCTCAGTGTTGAGAAACAGTGTTACCACTGGACCAATATGTACCTCCTCAAGACAGCCTTGTAGGCTCCCAGCATTTATATTGCTGCCACCCCTGGAAATCTGTGTGAGTGACTAAAGTTGTCACCCTGTGCATGGTCCCTGTTTGGAACCCAGCATGAATAGAAATGCTTTGTAGAAGGCGTCCTCACCTGAAGATGTCTGTTGACAGGGTGCCAAATTATTCCTGTGATTGTATTGCTTTTACATATGAATACATGGAGTAAAGTTTACTGAAATGTAATTATTGCGGCCTCAGTTCACTCAGTCACATAAAAACAGGCCAATCCTGCTTTAAGTCTGTAACCGAATGTTCTACCCTGTCAAGATGCTCAACTTGAGATAATCGTAGTATAAAAGTCACAGAAGACTGAGATTCAGAAAGGCATTGTTCACATCAGCTTAACCAAGAGCCTTAAGTGAGGCAGCTAACAATCAGCCCAAATGACTAATTTGATTTTCTACTTCTCTTCCTTTCCTTAATCAGAATTTTGATAGAGGGATTAATTAGCAATAAAGCAACATGAGAAAGAAGGAAAGAAAATGAGGGCATAGATAATCCACAAACTATATATAATCATCTCTGCATAATCAAAAGTTAACTGTCATTAACATGACATTTGCTTTTAAAGCCAAGCAGAAAATTATGATTTTTGGCACTAACCTAATCTTTAATTATAGCACAGTACCATTCTTCGCCTGTGTTAGTTCAGATAGCTATAAATTATATTAGTCTAGGGCTTTTGTGTCATTTCCTTTCCTTTTCTATGATTTATGTAGTCAGAACACTGACCTATAATTAAGTGTACTTGAGAGTGGTCTCCAGTTAATTAAACGCCGTGGAGTGTGTAGGGTGCGCTCTGCCAAAATTCCACAGGAAAAGGCCATTCCTAGGTTAAATATCTAGGAGGGGCCCTGGATAAGTCGTCAGTGCTAGTCACATATGACTGCTAAAGCTGTTAGGGAGAATAAAAATGAATCTCTCTCGACTATTGTCTGTAAAAGAATATAAAATTAGTCTTGTATAATTTAAGGCTATCACTTCAAAAAGCAATTGTCTCATTTGAGGCATGCCCCGGTTTTGAACAACTGGTAGAGCAGATTTATTATCATATGGAGACTAAAATTAAAGTCTTGTCTTCCTTCCTCTCTTTATTTTTGCTCTTTTATCTTTCTCTGTAACAAACCTCCATTCTCTGCCAGGAACAAGTAGTCGGCACTCGGTTGGATTTCATGCTTGTGAATTGTGTTTTAGGTTCAAGGCAGTAGGCTGGGCAGGGTCTCTCAATACAACGAACTCTCTGGCTCCCACCCAGGAGCCAGAAACTGGTTGTAACTCCAAGAGTTAAGTTCAGACTTTGTCAGACTATCCTGCTTTTCATCGCTAGTACCTTCTTCAAGAAATGCCTCCACACCTAAAGGCACATACGAGTGGTCTTCAGAAGTTTCATGGCAAATGCATGTGAAGAAAAACATATGTAAGCATTTCAAAATGGGCCAATGTTAAAATGAGAATAAGGCAAGTGGTAAGGTAGCCTTCTCAGTGGTGAAACATGAATTTGCTCTTCACCTAAAATATTAATCAGCAATCATATATAAAAATCCATTCCGTCCCCTTTTAAAATTTCACAGCAGCCCTGCAGTTTCCATTGGTAATTGAGGTTTTCAAGAGAGCTGTTTTCCATTTAGTCTCCCAGGGTTCCTGTGCCTGAAGGTCTCATTTTAGGGAGTATCTGCCACCTTCATTATGCCACAGGTAAATATTTTTTGGAATTTGGAGACCACCACATGGTAAAGTTTGCATCTGCTAGTTCACTTCCCAAATGCCTGCAATAGTAGGGAGGACATTATGGTATAAAACTAGAAGCCAAGGACCTAATCCAGTATGGTTGGCAAGAACCCAACCAACAGGACAAGCACCTACTGTCTCTGAGGGGCTGGATTAGGAGGTGGAAGCTGGAATACGGAGCACAGCTATGAAATGAACCCAGGTTCCCCGACATGGAAAGCAGGCGGCCTAACTGGCGGCCTAACACCACCGTATAAAATGTCTGTACCTATAGGTGTATTTTTTATTTCAAGCCCAGCAGACACTCATTTTCTCTGTAATTAAAGCAATTTAGACTCACCTCTTTGTAACTCAATTCTTAAGTCTAAACTTAGTCCTAAGTATGATTTGGTAAAATATAGCAGTTTTTAAGGTTTTAAACGTTTTTAGGTGGATGAATCTTTGTCATTAAGCACTTGCACGATATTGTGCCCCATCGCCACTCTGTTTCCTAAACTTTCTGGTTATTTATAACAGTAACTTCTCATTTAAAAAAAACAAACTTTTCTGCTTCCCAAAGCCCCTGCTGACATCCATTCTACTTATGTCTCTGTAAATCTGCCTATTCTAGGAAACTCATCAGAGTTCAATCACATAGTGCTTACCATTTGTGTCTGGTTTATTTCACTCAGCATGTTTTCAAGTCTTATCCATGCTGTTGTTTGTGTCAAAATTTCACCCCTTCTAAAAGCTGAGCAATAATCCATTTGTGTGTAGCTATCACATTCATCTGTTGGTGTGCACTTGATTTACTTTGAATGTTGATGTACAGCTATCTGTTTGAATACCTATTTTCAATTGTTTTGAGTACATATCTAGAATTAGAATCCTGGATCTTGTGATAATGCTATGTTCAGCTGTATGAGAAACTGTCACACTGTTCAATATTGTAAAGCTGACAAATGCAAACTGCGTTAAATGGCCCTTTTAAATCCGAGTACTTACTTCCTACTATATTGCAGTAAACTCGGTCTCTTCACTGTTTTCCCTAGACAGTAGTCATTGGGTCAGAAAGTCGAGTTTTTTCCAGTACTTGAATTGAAAAGTTTCACTGATATTGAACTTCTATCAACACTTAGCATTTTTCAAGCCTACATAAGTGCACACTTTAGTTTCAGATGAACTGCTATTGTAATCACTAAAATCCTAATTCCTTTATGAGAGCCATCACATTGGTTGAGCATCTTCTTGGAAAATGAACAGTTGTACTCCTTTCATTCTTCGAACACTGGAAATTAATTTCTTAGCATACTGATTTAGGTTCTACCTAAATAGGTCTTTGCAATCATACACTTGGGGTTATATTTTGATCATAAATGATACACAAGCATGTTGAGGGATCAGTATAAAACAGTCTGCACACAAAGATAACATTTTGTGCCATGATTGCTTTTCCTTAAAAAGAAATTCACTCACTTGACATAAATTTTGATGCCCAGCAAGACAATGTCCTCTTTCACTGAAGCACGTTCTGATGTTACTATGCGAATGAACTCCAGGGATGACTGTAAAGATAGTGAGCTCTGCAAGCCTTCATTGTTGGCTTTAGAAGAAAAGAAATGGCGCTGTTGGCAGCAGTCGAGACACGTTTCCTTTAATTGGTGACAATGGTCTGTCTGCAAAGGTGTGGTACACTGTTTGATCTTTTCATAGCACAAAAAGGAGTTTCATTTGACGATTTCATACCAAATAGTGCTTTCTGTTCAACCGTGGAAATAATGGGAGCAGCTCAGTGGGTGGGAACTTCTTCATTAGATCCACGAAGACTTCAGACTAAGATGCAAGTCCATGACGTTGACAATGTGGACAGGAAATGTGGTGAGGACAAGGAGGAGTTAGGTCTTGTGTTTAAAATTGAAATTCTATTTCCTCTTACTTTACATGATAGGAAATGGGGATAAGAAAGATGATTTAAGTGAAGTGCCTGGCTAGGTAACAACTCCTGCCTCTCCATCCAGTTCTTTTCCTATGTCTTTTCCTTGTCTTGTTTCTCTGTGGCAGCATTGAACCGGATGCCATTCTTTATGGAGACCAAATTGAGTTCCTTCCGCGTCTGTTCTTAAGGTAACTGGGAACTCAAAACTTCACATACACACACTGGTGGAGAGACAGGGGCACCTTTCTACCAAGATTGGCAAATTGGACTTGGCAGTCAATAGGCCCTAGATATGGAGTCTGTGCTGTCCCAAATGGTTTTGTCACCTTGGGCCACTCATTTAGCATCTTGGAGCATCATGTGTTCTCATCAGTTCTTTTAGGGAAATGAAGGAATTTAGGAAGAACAATGAAAGTGAGGACTTTGATTGGGAAGGCCCTTCAGGAGTTAACTGGATTGCAGTCTCCCAAAGGATACCTAAGAGCAGGGCCAGCCAAGATTAAATTTTAAACTGTTTTATCATTCCATGCTAAAATAGAACTCCCCTTCCATTACTACTAACCAGGACGACAAAGTATTTCTTATTGGTGATGCTTTTGAATTAGGGTGTGGTGAGTTAAACGGAGCTGCACCTTTGCACCAAGAAGCTGTGGAAAGAAAAGTCATAGAAGGTTATAGAGGACAGGGAAAGTTGTCAGAACTAAAAGAAGTTACTAGGGGAACCAGAGCCCTCTTGGGTATCTTTGAAGATAGTGAGCTGACTTGGAATTACCAGTTTTTTTTTTTTTAATTTAAATGATATTCCTGGAAAAGGTTATTAAAAGATGTTTTCATGCAGTTGAAGAGACAATCACAATAAAACACTATCTTCTAAATTGAGTAGTCATCTCTCCATACCTGTGAGTGACTTTTCGAGGACCCTCCCCCTCCAGATACCAAAAAATCTCAATTAAAATGCTGTAGTATGTCCACATAATGTATACATATCCTCCTGTATACTCGAATTCATCTCTGAGTTGTAAGTGCTCTGTAAATAGTTGAGGCTGTATTGTTTAGTAATGAGGAAAAAGTCTATATAATACAGATGCAGTTTTCGGAAAACTGCTCATTTTATTTTGAAGGAGACCACACTTTTTAACCTGCCCGATTTTTCACTCTCCAAAGGCCCATGACCATTTGGAATGGGCTTGTAGGAAACCAAGACCCAGGACTGGTACTGGGGTCTCATACATGGGTGGCAGGGACCCAAGTATTTGAGCAACCACCTGCTACCTTCCAGAGTATGCATTAGCAGGAACCTGGGTGGGAAGTAGAGGTGGGCTGATATCCAAGCACTGTGATGTGGGATGCAGGCTCTCTACTTGGCCCCTTAATCTGCTCACCAGGATGCCCACCACAGCAAGTTTTACTTTCAGTATTACTATCTGCAAGTGGTTTAACTCATGGATGATGGATGTAGAACCCATGGACCTGGTTGGCTGATTAGAACATGGTGGAAAATTTTCTGCAGTATCCATATGTGACCACTTGTCGGTGGACTGTAGGACATGTCACTTGGAGCCCAGTGCTTGGAATCTGGATTCAAAACCCTCAATCTTTTATTCGGAAGCTACAGAAAGCTATATCTACATAAAGTTGTTTGCCCAATTTACATGGTTATGAGGCCAAAAACTTCAGGATACGTTCCAACTTTGAGATACAAAGTTATAAATTCAAAGTTTCTCATGAGAAAAAGTATGGCTAATTTGAATCCTCAAGCTGAGAATAATTGCTTTCTTCCCACAAAGAGGAAAGTTGGCTTTGTAGCATTAGACTGATACTGCTACATTGATGTGGAAGTGCACTCTTTTGTTGTTTGGGTCCTTGTTCTTATAGATATTAACATTTAAGAGTTAACTGATTCATTAAAGATTTCACAGCTATTTTTTCTTCAAACTGGGATCCACTCCTGATTTCTGACTGAGCTTAGACATTGACTGACTTCAGCTTCTCACATATGCTGTCCTATCATTATGTGCTAGGATATGAGTGTAAACCAGACAGAGCTATGCTCATCATTGTTGAGACTGGGAACATACCATTCAGAAAACAGCAATTATGGGTTTAAATATGAAATGGACCTTGTGGTTTGATTCTAGCTCACAGTTGGAGACAATGGCATCCTGATTTCAGGAAGAGGCTTGGGATGAGCAGAGATTGGAGCAATTCTGATATTAACAGTCAAGAAAAACTTGACGGCCACCTACGAAAGCTTAGAGAAATCAGATACAAAGAGAATAGAGAATACGGGAATATGACAGCATAGTGAATAAAGGCATAGAGTTAGGAGTTACCTGTCATTGCTTCTTTTCTAACTTTCATTTAATATAGATTTCCAAAGTACAACTTATGAATTATATCGGCTTTTCCACTCATAACCTCCCTCCCACCTGCAACCATCCCATTTCCTACTCCCTCTCCCATCTCATTCTTCATCGAGATTCATTTTCAATTATCTTGATATACAAAAGATCAACTTAGTCTATAGTAAGTAAAAATGTCAACAGACTGCACCCACAGACACAAAGTATAGAGTACTGCTTGAGTAGTAGTTTTATTGTTAGTGACCATGATCAAATCACATCTCATCAGCTTACTCAACTGTGAAAGCTCTAGTTTTGAGAGTTTGGTGGGAATCAATGGCTATGTGCTGTTAGGTTGAAAGGTAGCTAATAAATATTATAATCAAGAGTTTTAGTGTTGATAAATGAGAAAAATGAAGTGTGTTCAAGGTGATTCCTTCTGTGTTAAATTATGGATTCAGTATTAGATTTGTGAACCCTCTGGTATTTAGCTCCATCAGGTAGCCACCTTTTTTCTCATTACCTCATTCTTTAACCACCTTTTTAAAAATACATGAGAATAGACCTGGGCTATCCGAAGTTATAGAAAGGCCAACATTTGGAATGAGGATTTAAGGCAACACTAGTAGAAAGGCAATTAAATGTACCCCAAGGTGAGAGTGGCCTCTGTTTAGACCAAATGTATAGAGTGTAGATCACGAACTGTTAGTAAATGATGCCAAGAAAATTGCTTGACTTAAATTCCTAAATCGGGCCATACAAAAGAATTTTGTTGAGGTAATCTTAGTTGTTAGCCCTAGTTTGTAAAATTCTTTGGAGTTGAAGGGGAGAAATAGTAACCAAAAGCATCACATAAAACAAACTTCTATTTCCTTTTATTGCACTTGGTGAAGGTTATTAAGAATGTAATTCTTTCTGCTTGCTATGTGATTAGCAGCCAAACCTTTTGGGGGTAAATTTCCATTGCTACGCTCTTGTTATTGTAAATGGAATTTGCATGCCTAATTCTCTTCCCTCCATATTGAATCTATACCCCTTTAGGTCTAACGGCATGCTAAAAATGATTCCAAATCTCCAGTGTTGATTGTGGGCCATATGTTAGCACTAATTATATAAATGAGACTTGGTGGAAATGTGACATGTGAAGCATTCTGAGCTTAAGGAATTATCTAAATGAATTCTAGCTTGAGTTAGTGCTAGCACAGGCAAGGAAATGCAGGCACAGGTTTTGAGCAGATGTTAACAGGTCTGCCTGGCTCTTCATTGTCTTTATTTGTCTAACTATAAGGACTGCTGATGGAACATTGTGTCAGAATATTTTAGGGCGCCATTTTCCTTGAAAATCGCATTTTATACCTACAGATGGACCCATTTTCTGAATAAACATAGTGGAATGACAGAATATCAAATGTCAGGAACTGTCCTTCGCATTTGAAAAGTTAGGATTCATTGGGATCAGTTATGGGCATATGTCAGACTGGAGACTTCAAGAAGGATTTCAACATTGGATAATATCTATGTCTTCATTTTCAAACTGATGGAAGAAAAACAATTGTTCTGACTCAAAGCAATGAGCAGAAATAGAGATGCAGCACTTTCCATGCAATAATTCAGAATATAGAGCTTGGAATATATTCATGGAAGTGACCGGGAAAGATTTCAGACCCTAAGTAGTGTCAAAATTTAACTTCAACTAGCCCTTTTTACTGAGAAATTGTGAAGCCCTGGTTGGGCAACTGGCTTCTGGTTAGAGAGCCTATGGGCAACCTAGCTGACATTACGGCTTGTCCCTCATAAGCTTTGTGGGGTTTTACCCAGCTGTCTTCTCATGTATTCTCTACAGAGTTGGATTCCCTTGGGGTTATGAACTCGTTCTCTGGGTCCTCAGCCCAGTTCGTCATATATAGTGCTTTACATACAGTTACTGCTGAGTAACTTGCTGAAACTCAAGAAATATCTACCATTTATAGAAACCAAATGGCCTTGAGAATTAGGCTCTGGTTACTGGAGGCCATTGAAGTGGCCCTAGAGAAGGAAGAACTGCTATGACCTGAAGTCTTTGTGCCCATTGTGGTGGGGACAAGTATAAGAAGCAAATTCCTTCCAGCAATGGAAAGTGTAGGCAAAGGGGAGTTGGAGAAAAGGTAATACAGAGAACAAACTTCTGGGTTGAAATCCTCATTTCCCATTTGACAATGATTTCTTTATCTCTAAGATGTGGAAAGTTGACTATACAGGGTCAGGAAGAAGGGAACCTGAAAAAAGTGTTGTTGCCCATGCTTTGTATTGGGTCCCTTTCTCTCGGACTAGGAAACCTCTGTAGCTTCTTCCCTATAAACCCATCTTGAAGAAATTCAGGGGAAAATTGGACAGCAATTCAATGTCTTAGTAGCCCATTTACATAACCCTGATAATCACCACCCTTATGCCAGTAGGGAATCACTGTGGCATGGTTTCTGTCTGTCAGAGCAAGGTCAAGAGCTATATCCTGGTCCCACTGGAAGATGGAGCTTTCCTAGCCCTAGGAACCACTTGGCTCATGTCACCAGCTGCCTCCTGGTACTGAAAACCTGTCTGTACTTGCTCCACCAGTCTCTTAGAACCACAGCTTTCCAATAGCAAAACCACAGTTGAAACTTCCATTGTGTAGGGGCAGAGGAGCTGTGTCTTGCTCCTGGTCTCTAGCAGTGGAAGCCTAGCTGCAGCTGTGGACTTTTTTTTTTTTAACGTATTGCAGAGGGGGCCATTGAGGGAACAATGCCACAGAAGCACGTAGTGTGCAGCTGATTTGGGCACTCTAAGAACCTCCTGAGATTATGGAAAAAATTCATTCCTGATATTGTTCCAAATAGGTGGACCTCTATGTCACCTATTTGGAAAGGAGATACTTGGCAAATTGCAGATCAAACAGGAAGAAAGAAAAACGGTCAAAAATATGGAGCTTAATAGTGACTTAAAGTGATAACATACTTAATATTTTTGTGTTCTCTCTGAGGGTATATCTCGAACTTTAAATATCACTATTAGAATTTGAAGTAAAAATTTGTACATCTCAATTTCTAATCTAAATCATTTAGATAATTGCATGAAGATAATTCATCTTTTCATTTCTCCATGAGTCTAATTAACTTTGGTGCAAAATTTTTAACTCCACTTAAAATTTCTCATAATACAATTTTACCATGAATTTACAAGGTTTTTTTGAAATAAGATTTTTTTTATCTGCTAGTTCATACCCCCAAAACCCTCGAGAGACCCTGTCAAGAGACGGGGTGAAGCCAAGCCATAGCCAGGAGCCTGGAACTCCATCTAGGTCTCCTATTTAGGTGGCAGGGACCAAACTGGTTGAACTATTATCCACTGCCTCTCTAGATGCACATTAGCAAGAAGCAAGATCAGAACTAGAGCTGGTGGAACTCAAACCAAGCTCTTCCATATGTGATGCTCACATCCCAAGTAGAGACTTAACCACTGTGTCAAATACCTGCCCCTCCATGAACTTCTGAGAAGCATTTCTGTGGTTTCCCTTAGACCTCAGAATCGGCAACATGCAGTGGAGTAGTCTCCCATTCCAAAAACTGATTCATAATTTGGATGCTTTCTGAATAGCTACAAGGTTAATTTGACTTGTTCCTTTGACTATGCCTCCAGTATCCAAGTGTCCAGTAAACTCAGTGTGTGTGTGTTTAAAAAAAAACTAACCTGGATTGGCACAGATGTATGGAACTGACACACAAGATTGACCAGCCAGCCATGTCTTTGTATCTTTGGATCACACCCAAGATAGGAGGAAAGGGTGAAGAGGCAGATTACAGCAGTTTCAACAGTGTGTAACGAAAATATTGAGCCATTGAAATGCTAATGTAGGTGAGCGTCACCTTGCAAAAATCATTGTTAGAAGGCAAGCCTAACCACTTGAATCACAAAGACTGATTTTTATGGGAGACTTCTTATTTTATTCTTTAGGTATTTCATTTTCATTCTGTGTTTTCTTTGGAATTAATAGAGCCTCTTAAAAACTGCTGTCTATAAATTTTCTCTCCTACATATGTCTCGAAACAGTTTCATTTCTTCATTTAAAACATTACAACCATTTCAAAATGCCCTATTTTGTATTTAATTTCACCGTCTCATATAAAATACATGTTCTTCACATAATTATGTAAAAATGGGTTTGCCAATGCCCTAGAGATCCATATGATGGGCACATTATAGGATTCTAAGTAATAATAATCTCCTGTTTACACGAGACCTGATTTTCATGCCAGTTTTTTTTTTTTTTTTTACATTTTAATATATCCAGAACACAGCTTTACTCAAATATGCAGGTTTATTCTGGTCCATGAAATGCATTTGAAATATCGTGGATGAGTTTGGCAGAAAACATAGCTAACGTCTGGTGTTTTAGAGGTGAACATAATGGAGTGAGATGTGGGAACCGTTGTTTTCCTGGTGGGTACCAGTGTAGTTCAACAAAGCCCAGGAGGGCTACTGGGGAGACAGAAGCATAGACAGGACAGGAAAGCAAGAACAGAAACATAAACGCAAGATAAATTGGCCAGAGAAGACAAAAGGGATTATGTTAAAGTGAGAGTTGGCAACAATTTTTTTTGACAGGCAGAGTGGACAGAGAAAGGTCTTTTTCTGTTGGTTCACCCCCTCGGTGGATGCTGTGGCTGGCGCGCTGCAACCGGCGCATCATGCTGATCCGAAGCCAGGAGCCAGGTGCTTCTCCTGGTCTCCCATGCGGGTGCAGGGCCCAAGGACTGGGCCATCCTCCACTGCACTCCTGGGCCACAGCAGAGAGCTGGACTGGAAGAGGAGCAACCACACGACAGAACCAGCACCCCAACCAGGACTAGAACCCTGGGTGCCAGCGCTGCAGGCAGAGGATTAGCCTAGTGAGCTGCGGCGCTGGCCTGGCAATGATTTTCAAAGTGTGTTCCCTGAGCAATGCAGTAGCCTTAAACTTGGTACGAATGTCCATGCACACCACCTCTTGCATCAGAAATGATGGGGGAGGGGTCTAGGAAGCTGTGCTGAAAGTCCTCCTGGTGATTCAGATGAGAAGGACCAGGCTACCCGAGCAGCTTTCATTCCGGGTGATAGCAGTTCTGAGCTACTGTGTGTACATGGATGTTAAGGAAGGGCACGTGGCTCATTAGCAGGAACAGGCAAAAGCAGAGATCAGACAAAGTGATGGGCAGGGGAGATCTGTGGAAGTAGTGACTCCCTTGGAGCAAACGGTTTGAGATTACCCTTTCAGTGACATGGAAGATGAAGTGGCATGGCAGAGAAGACAGACTGAACCAAATGAACCACAGGCAAGGTGTGGGAAAAAAAGCTTGTCTTTTGAGATGCGTGCATTCACTGGCACTACTCATTGATGGGCAGCTCCCTTCATGAAGTCCTTGCTGCCCAAACTCAAAGTCACAGTATTACAAGGAGGGGAGGCAGAAAGGATATTCCGTGTTGGAAGACGTAGACGTAGACGATGCAGGGGAGGAGGAGCTTGGTGTTCTGGAGAACTGGGTATGGTCAAGCATAGATAAAAGGCTGCAGGAACCATGGCCAGAGACCAGGCCACACGTGGGATGCTCAAAGAGGTAGGCTGAAGGGCGTGAGACATCCAAGAAGAATTTCTCAGTCATAAGTGTTGTCAGTAGGGCTGGTGAGAATTAACATAATAGAACTTTTTGGTGAAGAGGTGTGCGATATACCCCAGGGACTAAGTTTGGGGTCCCGTGGTAGCTGGGATCAGTGAAGTCATATACAGCTCCCTCCTAGGTACTCAGGGAGGGGCTGTGGGCTTTCCTGTGGGTTCTGACTTGCACATCTAGCTTTGATACCTTTCTAAAGGTCTCATCTGTAATTGGTGTAAATAAAAGCCACATAGCCAACTGGAACTGATGTCAACTACCCCAAAGAACCAGAAGATGCCAGAATAGATACACTGTTACTTTGCTCAGACCGCTCTCCCATGTTCATGAATATATTCAAGGTCACAGAACTCATCAGTTAACCTTGCTGGTAAATGAAAGATAGCTTTCAGTCAACTGGGCTTTAATGAGAAGAGTAGTTGGTGTGAATTTGGATTGTTTAAATATGGTAATAGACCCTTGGGCATATATACATGCAGTGTCATAAATTGAGATTATCATGACACCTGGCTCCTTTTGAGGTACATACAACTAATTCAATCTTAGGCATAACTTTCCTTATTGAATAATACTTGTTTGGTTTAATTTTAAACAACACAGGGGGATGTGTTCTTACTAATACTTTTTTCCTTAAATTTGAGTTTCTCCCCAAATTTCTGTTAGATACAAAGCCCATGGTTTTCTTGGTTTTTACCCTCTCAATAATTCTTGTGTAGGTTTTCCTTTCGTAAAAGTTACTCTGCTCTTGGCTAATCCCCAGTGCTAACTAACCACTTGCCTCCATTTAGCCCCTTGTTGAAGTCAACAGGCCTTTGCCTTTAATCTTTTTTTTTTAAATATTTTACTTATTTGAAAGAGTTACAGAGAGAGGTAGAGACAGAGAGGTCTTCCATCTGCTGGTTCACTCCCCAATTGGCCGAGATGGCTGGAGCTGCGTCAATCCGGAGCCAGGAGCTTCTTCCCAGTGTCCCATGTAGGACTTGGGCCATCTTGTACTGCTTTCCCTGGCCATAGCAGAGAGCTGGATCGGAAGAGGAACAGCTGGGACTAGAACTGGTGCCCATATGGGATGCCTGCACTTCAGGCCAGGGCTTTAACCTGCTGCGCCACAGCGCCGGCCCCTGCTTTTAGTCTTATAAAGGTGAGATGTGAACTTGGCTCATCCTGGCCTCTGGCTTCTTAGCATCATGTGTGGCACAGCAGGTGTTCAATAAACACTCATGAAGCCAGTCAGTGACTTCTGAAGATAGCTCTGTGTACCTGCTTTTTGAAGCCACTGTCTGTCCCATTATCTCTTGTCTTCTCACTGATGGACTCATTAGACATTAAACTTCACCCTCCATTTCTCTAAATCATCTGTAACTTGGTAAACAATGTTAAAAGCTAAAAGCCCCACAGTGAAAGCTAGTCTTGTTTGTTTGTTTGTTTACATCATAGGCTGCGTAATTGAAGGGCAAGACGTAGCTCCCAATGCACATAAACTTAAAAGAACATAAGATACATCTACTGAAACTACTCATGGTAGAAAACAAACAAAAGCTGCTGTTTGGATCATTGAGTAATAAGTGGCCTGCATTTGGCTGTAGCATCTTCAAGGGAGCGCTTAACAGAAGTGGGAGCTGGGGTTTGGAGGGGATATAGATGCTCAGAGATAAGAGTTCATGGGCAGGGTTACATGAAATCTGAATGTGAAGTGGTATTATGCATCTTTCTTTTAAATAACCTAAAATGAGTAATTCACTCCCTAGAACATCTGACAAAAGCACTTGGAAGTTTGCCAGCAGGCACGGTGGGAGGAAGAAATGCATATTCAAAAGGAAATGAGAAAAAGAAAACTGTAAAGCAAAAACCTGTAGAAGCAGTCTTTACCTGATTGATTTTCTAAAATAAATGGAAACATCTTGATAAGAATTTGTTCGAAGGCCCAGGGCCTCACTAGGTTTCCCATAAGCAGTACAGTCGTCAGGAAACTGGAGCTTAGAAGCAGTGGGGTCTGTGAGAACAAGGACCCAAGAACTCCTTCTGCACATCGTGTTCACCTCAGGCGACAGATCCTGTGAACCAGGAGCTTGGTTCTGGAGTGTCAAAACACCTACGTGCGGTAGTGATGGTTGCCATAGAGATAACTGGATGATAGATAGCTAGATGATAGATAGATACTGAATAGATAGCAGAGAAGTGAGCTCATATGTCAGAAGAGGCCTTTGTGCCTAGGAAATTACTGATTTTTTTTTCAAAAAACAATTCTTCTGTCAAAATCAAAAATAGAACTCTCCGTGCCTTCCTCCCACCCTGTGTGCATTCCCCTACTCTTTCAAAGCTGCTTTCTTATCACGTTTATGATGTGTGCCGCCCATTCGATTCCCACTTGACTTCTTGTTGAAGAGATTAACCTGCTTCAAAGGGATGCATGTACTGCATGTAATACTAATGCTGCAGGGCAACAGGATTGGCAAAAGGCCCCAAAGTTTCTTTATTTTACAGTAAATAGAGCTTAATTTGTTTTTCTATACTGAGATCAGTTGTGTGTTTTTTTTTCACTTTAGTCTAATCCTCTCTCCATTTCTCTTTCTCTCCTTTCACCTCTGCTGTGTCCCTCAGACTTTTCTGCCTCCTGTTTTCTGTCTCTGGAGATGGAACGGGCACTGCTGAATTTACAGAAATTTAACACTTGGGCCATATGGTGAATCCCCTTGAGTCTTAAAATAAGACAGTTCCATATGAACATTCTAGAAAGCAATAGTGAGATGAGTCTTGAAAAGCCTGTCTTAAAATGTGTTATTCGAGTGGTCTGGATTGTAGAAGGCACTTGGATGAGTAAGAGTGAGAAGGTGGAGTTCTGTCTGCCTGACGGCCTGCAGGGTCCTGCCCCTTTTGATGTTCCAGTAACAACAATGGAGTCCGACAAGGATAGAAGCCCTGGGAAATCATGAAGTCAAAAATCAACGTGTGCTCCATGTTCTCTTTGGGGCAGATCTAGGCAATTGTAAGATACATTCAGTCCCCTCATACAGATAAAACCTTGGGATACAGAAAACTTGTGATTTGCTCAATGTTTTATAATTGCAACAATTCCAAACTAGAAGCTGAGGATTAGATGTGAGAAAATGGGAGGGGGGTTGTTCCTAACAACAGAATTTGTGGTCCTTCCCCAATTTAGAAGAAAATGTAGAAAGAAAAATTTTAAGACATTGAAGCTTCTTCAGATAACGACTGAAAAACATTTCGGTCTCTGATTTGTTGAATGTGGATAATATCTTCATCACTGGAATTTAAGATTAAGAAAATTAGCTTAATATATAAAATGCACTCAAAAGCAGTAATTTTTGTTTTGAATTTGTGATGGAACTTTCTATTTATCCTATCTTGCATGAAGGTATTAATGGTCAGGAGTTTTTGAGGATGACTTTAAACACTTTGAAATTTATTACAGAGCAAACGAAATCTACCTGGCTATGAGACCAAATTCTGAAGACTGGCCTCAAGCTGTTTATTCCCTGGTGTTGTAACTCCAGCTACTTGCTAGCTTGAAAATGCACTCTAGGAAGATGACATACAAATTGACAAGATGACTGTTGGCCTCAAGAATTAATTGAATGCAAATGCATGTACCTTGTTCTTGGTTCAGATGAAGGTGGATCCTTTGGATTATCTTAACACTGCAGTGACTGCTCATGAGCGTACAAAGGCTGAGGCTGCCAATTTCGCTAAACTTCACCAGTGAACAGTTAGCTGGATACTTGTACACAGAGGATTATTGCAAAGATCATTTGGTTTCTGGCTTTTTAAAATTTATTTGAAAGGCAGAGTTACAGGGGTGGGGTGGAGTGGGAGGGTTAAGAGATCTTCCCTCTCCTGGTTCACTCCCTGAATAGCCACAATGTCCAGGGCTGGGCAAAATGAAAGCCAGGAGCTTCTTTGGGGTCTCTCACTCGAGTGTGGGGGCCCAAGTACTTAAGCCATCTTTCATTGCTTTCCAAGACTTATTTGCAGGGAGCCGGATCAGAAGTGGAATAGCTGGGACTAGAATTGGCACTTGCATGAGGTGCCAGTATTTCAGGTGGCTGCTTTACCCATTATGCCGCAATGCAAGCCTCTGGTTTCTGTCTTTGAAATTGAATGAGAATACACAAGCTGACAGAAGGAGGATTTCAGTACAATTCTATTGGCCAGTAAAGATGTGGACAATTCCTCTGGATGAAGTCACCCAGTTGGTATGGTTCGTTTGTGCAAGATTGAGGCAAAGGAGATGAAGAACATTCAACAAGGCATCTGTCTTCTGTTGAGAAACGTTATTTAGAGGGCTTCATCCAGGAGCCACTTCAAGGGATAACTGGCAACTTCAGCTGATGGGGGGCCTCAGTTGTCAGATTTAGGAAGTAGAGGAAACATGTTAATCATCATAGAGCTGGCTTCAGCTTCTATTGGGATGGTGACCACACAAGGAAATCTTCAGTGTATGCATTCAGAATTGTGAAGGAGAAAGACTGGTTCTGACTACAACTATGATTATTCATGGAATTTGAAAAACATTTATAGATTTGTTGGGTGGTTGAAAAATAACCAACTCAAATGCTATTTTTATCTATTCTGACAGATCTATTTTCAATTGAATTTATATACTTCTAATTAGCTCTACAGTTAAGAGTTCAACAGATAGTATGAATAAGAGGAAAAAACTGTTCCACAATTAAGACAAGGGCTGTTTACATCATTGCTTCTGAAAGTGTTAATTTCATTTCTACAGACT
Organism: Sylvilagus floridanus; assembly: GCA_949820135.1. NCBI lineage: Eukaryota > Metazoa > Chordata > Mammalia > Lagomorpha > Leporidae > Sylvilagus > Sylvilagus floridanus. Next base: position 168,068,115 of record OX463244.1, read on the forward strand.
TCCTTTAAGTTGCTCTATTATCATTGATCAGGGAGAAAATATAGTACTTGGGACTGGCTTATTTCACTAAGTATGAAGCTCTCCAGATCCATTGCAAATGACCAGATTTCATTTATTTTCTTAATGCCGTGTGGTATCCATAGAGTACATACCTCATAATTCCTTTATCCAGTCTTGAGTTGATGAGCATTTAGGTTGATAATATCTTAGCTATTGTGAATTGAGCTGCAATAAACATAGGGGTGCAGATACATCTTTCATATGCTGACTTCATTTACTTTGGTTAAATTCCCAGGAGTGGGATGGCTGGGTAATAAAGTAGGCCTATATTCAGATTTCTGAAATAACAACAAATTGTCTTCCATAGTGGTTTTACCAGTTTTCATTCCCACCAGCAGTGGATTAGGGTACCCTTTCCCCCACATCCTCACTAGCATTTGTTTGTTGATTACTATATGAAAGCCATTCTAACTGGGGTGAGGTAAAACTTCATTGTGGTATTGATTTGCATTTCCCTGATGGCTAGTGACCCTGACCATTTTTTCATGTGTCTGTTAAGCATTTTTCAAAACAAGAAACCCAAATGGCCAGCTCTGTTACCCATCTCATAACACGGTTGTTTTGATGCTGTGGAGTTTCTGTATTTCTTTATATATTCTGGTTATTAATCCTTTATCAGCTGCATAGTTTGCAAATTCTTCCATTCTGTCATTTCCTTTTCACTTTGCTGAATCTTTCTTTTGCAATGCAGAAGCTTCTCAAGTTGATATAATCCCATTTGTTAATTTTTAATTGCCTGTGCCTCTGGGGTCATTGCCAAGAATGCTTTGCCTGTGCCAATATCTTGCAGGATTTCCCCAATGTTCTCTAACTTGATGGTATTAGGTCATAGATGAAGGTCTTTAATCCATTGTGAATGGATTTTTGTATAAGGTATGGGTCCTGCTTCATACTTCTGCATGTGGTATCCAGTTTTCCCAGCACCAATTGATGAAGAGGAGGTCCTTGCTCCAAGGATTTTTTTTAGTTTCGTGGTCAAATATAAGTTGTTGGTAGATGTTTGGATTGATTTCTGACATTTCATAGTATTCCATTGGTCTGTTTTTGTATCACTGTCAGGCTGTTTTGACTATCACTGCCTTGTAGTATTGTGATGCCTCTGTTCTGTTTTTGTTGTATAAGATAGCTTTAGCTACTTGAGACCTCATATGTTTCCATATGAATTTCAGCATCTTTCTAGATATGTGAAGATTGTCTTTGGTATTTTGATTTGTATTGCACTGAATCTGTAAACTGCTTTCAGAAGATAAGACATTTTGATATTCTTCCAATCCATGAGCATGGAAATTTTTTAATGTTTTATAACTCTCATCATGGAGATCTTTGACATCCTTTTTTAAATTTGTTCCAAGGTACTTTATTTTTTGGAAGCTATTATGAATGGAATTGATCTTAGAAGTTTCTAAGCATGGCACTGTCTAGGTATACAAAGGCTGTTTATTTTTGTGTATTGACTTGATAACCTGCTACGTTACCAAACTCTTCTATGAGTTCCAATAGTGTCTTGGTGGAGTCTTTTGGATCCCTTATATATAGAATCATGTTAAGCGCAAATAGGGATAGTTTGACTTCCTCCTTCCTAATTTGTATCATTTTGATTTCTTGTTCTTACTTAATAGCTCTGGCTAAAACTTCCAGGACTGCATTGAATAGCAATGGTGAGAGTGGGCTTTATTGTCTGGTTCCAGATCTCAGTGGGAATGCTTCTAGCTTTTCCCTATTCAATAGGATGCTGGCCAGGGTAGGTCATAAATTGCCATGATTGTGTTGAGGAATGTTCCTTCTAAACCCAATTCGCTTAGAGTTGTAATTATGAAAGGGTGTTATATATTGCCAAATGCTTTCTCTGCATCTATTGATATCACCATATGGTTTCTGATCTTCAGTTTCTTGATGTATCACAATGATTTGCAAATATTGAACCATTTATGCATACCAGGGATAAATCCCACTTGGTCTGGGTGAACGATCTTCCTGATCTGTTGTTGGATTCAATTGGCTAGAATTTTGTTGAATTTTTTCATCTATGTTCACCAGGGAAATTGCTCTGTAGTTCTTTCTCTGTTGCATCTTTTCCAGCTTTAGGATTTAATGGGTAATGCTTGCTTCATAGAATTTGGGAGGATTCCCTCACTTTCAATTGTTTTTGAATAACTTGTTAAGAATTGGAGTTCTTTAAATATCTGAGAATTCAGTGAAGCCATCTGGTCCTGGGATTTTCTTGGTTGGGATGGTCTTCATTACTGATTCAGTTTCCATCTTGGTAATGGGTTTGTGTGGGTTAACTATGTCATGGCTCAATTCATGTAGGTTGTATGCATCCAGAAATCTGTCCATTTCTTCTAAGTTTCCCAGTTTGTTGGTATACAGGTCTTTGTAATAAATTCTGATGATTCTTATTTCTGTGGTGCCTGTTACATTTCCTTTTGCTTCTGATTTTATTGATTTGAGTGGTTTTTTTTTTGTAGTTGGGCCAATGGTGTATCAATTTTCTTTTCAAAAAACCATTTTAAAAAAATTTTTGATCTTTTGTGGTTTTTTGGATTCAATTTTGCTGATTTCTTAATTTTCTCCTAGTTTTGGGTTCAGTTTTTCTAGATCCTTGAGATGCATTGATAGCTCATTACTTGGTGCCTTTCTGATTTCTTGATGTAGGCACAAATTGCTATAAACTTTCCACTTAACCCTGCTTTTGCTGTATCCCATAAGTTTTGATATGTTGTGTTGTCAACTTCCTTTGCTTCCAGAAATATTTGACTTTTCTTGACTTCTATGACCACTGTTCATTCAGTAGCATGTTGTTCAGTCTCCATGTGTTTGCATATGTTATAGAGATTCCTGAGTTGCTGATTTCTGGCTTAATTCTATCATGGTCTGAGAAGATGCATGGTATGGTTTTGAGTTTTTTATTTGCTTAAATTTGCTCTATGGCATAGCTTCTAGTCAATCCTTGAGAAAGTTCCACCAATACTGAGAATAATGTATACTCTGCAACTATATGAAAAGTACTGTAGATAGGTTAGGTCCATTTGTTCTATACTGTTGATTAACTCTGTTTCCTTGCTAATTTTCTGTCTGGTTGATCTGTTCATTGCTGAAAGTGGAGTGTTGAAATCCCCCATTACTATTGTATTGGAGTCTGTTTCCCTTTATCTCCCTTAAGATTTCTTTCAAATAGCCAGGTTCCCTGCAAGTAGCTGCATATGTTTATAACAGTGATACCTTACTGTGGAATTAATCCCTTAATCATTACATAGTACCCTTCTTTGTCTCTTATAACAGTTTTCATGTTAGTCTATTTTGTCTTATATTAGGATGACTGCACCAGCTCATTTTGGTTTCCGTTAGCATGGAATATTTTTTTCCATCCTTTCACTTTCAGTCTGTGTGTATCTTTGAGATATTTCTTGTAGGAAGCAAATAGATGTGTTTTGTTTTTTAATTCATTCAGCCGGTCTTTTTTTTTTTGGACAGGCAGAGTTAGACAGTGAGAGAGAGAAAGATCTTCCTTCCATTGGTTCACCCCCCAAATAGTTGCAAATAGTTGCCACACTGTGCCAATCCAAAGCCAGGAGCCAGGTGCTTCCATTCTCCACTGCCTTCCTGGGCCACAGCAGAGAGCTGGACTGGAAGAGGAGCACTGGGACAGAACCAGTGCCCCAACCAGGACTAGAACCCGGAGGAACTAGAACCCAGAGTGGCACTGTAGGCAGATTAGCCTAGTGAGGTGTGGCGCCAGCCAGGTCTGTGTCTTTTAACTGGAGAATTGAGGCCAATTACATTCAAGGTGACTATTGATAAGTAACGACTTTGCCCTGACATTTTTCAATAAATATTTGTATTTTTTACTTTGAATTTCCTTTGAACTTTTAGTGGTTGATTTTTTTCCTTTACCTTCTTTCCTAGTGATGACCATGTTTCTGAGTTCGTGTGTGCAGCACATCCTTAAGCATCTTTAAGGCTGGATGGGTGGTGACAAATTCTTTCAATTTTTGTTTGTCATGTAAGTTCTTTATTTCACCATCATTCATAAATGAGAGCTTTGCAAGGTATAGTATTCTAGGTTCAGAGTTTTTTTCTATTAAGACTTGGATTATATTCTCTCCTAGCCTGTAGGGTTTCTGATGAAGTCTGCTATGAGTCTAATTGGAGATCCTCTTTAAGTAATCTGGCATTTCTCCTGTGCACATAGTAGAATCTTTGTTTTGCCATGAAGAGTTTGATTACAATGTGTCATGACAAAGATCTCTTCTGGTTATGTCTATTAGGAGTTCTATGTGCTTCCTATACTTGGATGTCCCTTTCTCCAATTAGGCAAATTTTCTGTTACTTTACTAAAAAGGCTTTCTAATCCTTTCCTTCTCATGCCTTCATGAACTCCTAGAAATCTGTATGTTGGGTCTTTAGTTTCTTAGTTTTCTCATTTCTTTTTCTTGTGTTTGGTCTGGCCGTATAATTTCCTGTGCTTTGTCTTCTAAGTCACATATTCTTCTGCTTCACTGATTCTGTTAACTTTCCACTGCATTTTTTATTCGATTGAATTCATTTGCAAGATTTCATTTTGATTTCTCTTTAAAGTCTGAATTTCATGGGAGAAATTTTCATTTGTGTCATGTATAGATTTCATGAGTTCATGCATTTGCTTCTGATTACTTCTAAGTACTCCTGTGAATAATGTTTTGAATTCCATTTCTGGCATTCTTCAATCTGATCTTCACAATCTAGTTTTTAAATGTTCTGTTTGGGGGCATCATGTTGTCTTGAACTGGTACATTTGTCATTTGTCATTTGTTGAGATACTCATTAGTTTCTTTTTTCACTCTGGTGGCTTTTATCTTTGGACTATATGTGGGTTAGTGGGGTGTCTACGTGTATGGAATACCTAGAGGCACGTGGTGGGTGTAGCCAAAGAGCTCTATGCAGCTCCAGAGTAAAGGGCATGTCTGAGATGACACCCAGGTTTGGCCTGGCAAACCTTGTCTTTTTTTTTAAATGAGAGGGGATGCTTGTTCTTGTCTACTGGTGTAGACTCAGCTAGGGTCCTCTCAAAGGAGACCAGTGCCTGGGTGCTAGCCCCAGTGGGTATTAATGTTTCACTCTGCCACAAGAACCACACAAAGGATCTGTACAGTCCTCAGTGTAAGCTCAGATACCCCAGTCATGTCCTTTGCCAGGTAACCAGGGAGCCCCAATCGAATGGAGCCTCCTAAGTCGTGTCCCAAAGTCCCAGCCACACATTGAGTCCACACAGCCTCCCACAGTCACTAGCACCCAGCCCCCTGTCTGTACTCCCCACCAGACTTGGGAGTGTCTATCCAGCTGGTTGCTGGGCATGGACATGAGCTGGTGCAGCTGTTACGTATGTTCAAAATGGTGCCTGCTTTCTATCGGCTTGTAACGGGACATTGTTGCAGGGTGATTGGAGAGAAGGAAAATGTAGCCCCGCCCCTTTTTTCTCCAGTTTGGCAGTTATGTTATGCCCCACGGGGTTCCAAACAGGACTCCCTCTAGGCACTTCCTGCAACTTTTTCACCAGTGGCTTGGGGTGCTGCAGTCTGGTTCTCACCTCATTCTCCCAGTGTTGATGTGGAGGCTCTTGGCTGCTGGGGTTCTGAGCTGTGCCTGTCCTCGCCTGCCATGTAGGTCCACTGTGTCCCTCCAATTTGCGTAGTTTGCTCAACTGTTTTCTCCCTAACTGTTCCCTGAGACTGTACTCTTTCCACTTTTTTACATCTGTCTTCTCCTAGGCTAGAGCAGCAGGCTCCCTTCCTACTCTGCCATCTTAATCCCTCCAGTCCACAAAAACGTCATAGATTTTGGAGCCTTGCATCTGTTAATTGACTATTTGGAAGATCCAAGCACAACTCTTGGCTGAGCACTTAGCCTTGTTGTGCACGTACCAAGACCATTGCTAGAATAGACCATCTCTAGAATAAGCCGTATCTTCCTCAAATACAGAGCAGAACTTTATACCATGCTAAGAGCTCTTGGTATTACGTCTCCTCTCCATTTCTTGGTGTAGCAATGTCAGCATCAGTTTGATGGAGTTACTGTACTCATTGATCTGTTGAATGAGCAAAGTTGACACTAAGTAAAGCACTTGGCCTGGATGTGAAACATCTAATGAACTACTGTGTGACGTGCCAAAGATAATCTAGATACTTCAGCCTCGACCCTGCTGTACCAAGGCCAAATGCTTCTCATAAGAAATGCTAATATAGTCAACACTTGCCCACCCCACCCCATGTGGTTGCTCTGCTAAAAACACTTTTAAGTAACCATAGAAGGAACAATGCTATCAAACAGCCTCCTTCTACTTCTCCATCTCTCCTGTTTCACTCACGTGCTGCCTGTGGCTATCTGTAAAATCTTGCTGAAACCATCAATAAACTTCTCAGAAAACAGCACTATCATGGATGGATTTGAGGGACATTATTTGCATGAAAATCAGATGGAAAAAGACATACTACTTGTTCTCCCTCAGATGCAGAAGCTATTCAGTCTATCTGCTCATTTAATAGTGATTACTAGAAGCTGGGAAGGGTGGGAGGAGGGAATATACCGGGCAGATGGGTAATGGGTAAAAAACACAGCAGTGATAAGTTCTAGCATTACATGGCACAGGGACGCAACCAGTGTTCAAAGTAACCTAGTAAATAGTGTATGAAATAAAATGAAGAGATGAATTCTAAGACTAGACAAAGATGGGGAATGTTAACTTCCTAATTTGGTAGTACAAGTTGTATACATGTATTGAAATAGCATATTGTGCCTCCTTTAACGTATAGTGTTAAATTAGACATATTTTAAAATGTTCAAGGAAAAGAAAAGCTAACTTGTTCTGATCAGCATTACTTAAACACATAAATGCAATTGTCATAATCCATAAATACATACAATTAATATCAAATAAGGAGCAAAGAGCACCATCTTAGATTCACTTGCCAAAGGTGGAAGTGTGGAAGTTACTTGAGTGGGTTCATCTTCTATACGTTGTACATTGAATGGCCTCAAAGCCCTAGCTGTTCTGTCTTCTCAGCATCCCATCTGTGTTTTCATGATTTCTACTTCCTCTGTCTTAATTTGTACTCGGTTTTCTCTTACCTAAAAATTGAGGAATCAGGCACTCTGTAAATTTAGGTGAGCCCCTTCCAACTGCCTTCTTTGCCACCAGTTTTAAGAAAGATCTCAGACAAATCCTAAACTGTTAGCTTTTAGTCCTCTAGGAAAACTTTAGATTCCTTTGAGTGTCAAAAGTAGATGATCAACATCTGACTCTGACCTTCCTTTCACTCTCGGGGACATCAACTACTTCCTCCATGAAACAAGTTTCCTTAGTTTCTGCCATTTTCCTTAGCTAGATGCATCGTGCCTTCCCAGGTTGCAACTATTGGTCCCCAGACTCAAGCCTCATCTCCATGTGTGAAGTTGCTGCGCCCACCCCAGCCCTGTCAGATGATTGCCATCTCTGTGCTCTGATGGACTACAAAAACATTCATGGAAAATTGAATTCAAATACGTTGATTTTAGAAATTTTTAAAAGTGCCAATTTTTTCCCTGATAGTGTTTTCCATACATGTTTAAAGTATTTGAGAAGCAGACCATTCTTTTTGGCTGATTTGTCCCAAAATGTCCATGATGGCTACTGCTGTATCATGCCAAAACTGGGAACTGGCAACCCAACCCAGGTCTCCCATTTTGGTGGCAAATACTCATTCTTGCCTCTTCCCAGGTGTTCATTAGTAAGTAGTTGGAATTGGAAGGAAGCTGGAACCCAGACTTGAACCCAAACACTCTGATATAGGATGTGGGTATCCCATGTGCCGTTATAACCACTAGGCTGGTTATCTGCCTCTCCATGACATTTGGGAGAAACTATGCAGGGATTTCAAAAGATTTTTTGCATTGAAATTTTATTCTGTCTATACAAATTTTGCAGGATGCTTCTTAAATTGTCTAAGAAATGTACAAAGTCTCAACTATGAGTTAAGAGATTGAGTTGTCAAGAGAAAACTTCTTTTTCTGTATTTACCCAGAACAAGGTGTAGAACTTCCCGCTTGGCCAGAAATGGTTATCAGTTGAGTATCTTTTGAGCAATTTAGGGCATAAAGATCTGTACGTAATGCTTTTACACCTTAATGGCAAACTTGCCTTCTGATTACAACATGGTATTAGTTCCTTAGCTCAATAAAATATGAAATAAAAAGTATTTTCAACCAAGTTATAAGTGCTCATAGGTCTCATAGCTATGGACACTACATTATTCTTTACTATGCAGAAAGAACCTATTAAAATAACTCCCTCTCTAGTTGACTGTAGATTTTAATACACCTTAATTCACTGCACGATTTTGTTAGGTCTGTTTCCCCAGGTTCTCGTGGTTATTGCTTCAATTTGTATCTGTATGAGAAGGAAAGTAACTGAAGGTATATCAGATAAGAAGTGACTCTAGGAGTGTGTATGGAGACATGAGAGACAAGTCAACTAAAATAGGAGACTGCTCTGGATCCAAGATGACCCTGGAAATCTTTTGTGCTACCATCACTGTAACGTAAGATGTTGGCCAGTTAATGGATTGACTGCTTTAGGAACAGGTACTATCTAATGTCCAGTTTGTCAAAGTGTCCAGTCATCAAATGCAAAATGTGGCTGCCTTTGATATGGGCAGAGTAAAGCCGCTTGAGAAAAAATGGGTAGGTATAACAGAAAGACTAAGACCCCCAGCATAACTTCAGTAGTCCTTGCCTTAATAATGTTCGTACTATGTAGTTAAAATAAATGTAAACATACCCAAGATAATAGTAATTTATAACCAAAGAATTAGTAAACGAGTTTGATTGTATACGTAATTTTCTATCAGTGCCATATTTAATAACCTCAGCAAAATCCCTGAGGGTGTAATGTCCAGTTCTCATGAGCCAGAGAAGCCAGATTTGGCACATCAGATAGGTTCCATATGAATGGCTTTTTATAATCAGATTTACAAACTGGAATGTTGACAGTGAAGGTTATCAGGGAGGTGTTCGAAGTTTGGGCTTGCTAAAACAGTCACACCATCTGAAGAAGATGCGAGTCTTGGCCAGGTGCTCCAAAGGTATCTCTCTCCATCATGGAGAACTGAGTGAACCTGAGAATTGTTCCTCAAAACTCATTCTCTTTATGTGCCCTGCATTAAAGATAAGGGGAAAAACTGTGTCTATTCTTAATTAGTGATGCAGTTCCCAGTTACCTGACAAAGCAACCATAACGGAAATTTAATTAAACAGCAAATAAAATAGTCATTCAACTTGTGTCACACCCTGATTTTTACAAATGTGTGCTGCTCTCTACAAGTTTTGCTTTCCAGTGGTGGGAGTTCATTTGGTTAGCTCCAGACAGGCCGTAGGCAGTGCCAGTTTGCATTATGCAGACGGGGTAAAAATCAGTGAGGTTCTCGGTCTTTGAGAAGTGAAGACTGCAAGCGTGTGTACAATGAACGGAACTTACAGTCCTGGATGTTTGTGATTTGCCAACAAGGTGATTGCTGCCTGGTGGGATGAAATCTTGGGTGCTGAGTACTTGAGTTGGATGTACGCTGTGATCTGTGCTCTGGGCTGCTCCTGAATCTTCTAGGACCATTTTCAATCAGGTAACTAGAACTGAAAGCAGGAATCCCTACAGGATAAACTGATAAGGAGATCTTGGTGGTCATCAAAAATTTGGGATTGTGTAGGGAATTGGAATCAAAGAGTGAGGGGAAGGGGATGGAGCAGGATAAGTGTTCACCCATGTCCACACCATTTATTTTATCTTTCTACTTCATCAGCAAGAATCCTGTAAATTCATACTGTTGATTTTCACCCTTGAGAAAATGGACAGAGAAGCTCAGAGACCATATTCAATTTAAAATTGAATTTGAAGTTTGAATCCAGATTTAATCTCAGGGCCTGGCTACTTATCAAATATGGCACACATCCAAACTAGCCAAAAATCACAAAGAATGGAAGTGAGTTGAAGTGTAGAATGGAACGGAAGAATGGAAGTGAAAATGTGACACCTCCTTACCTTCTAACTTGATAGATAAAACTCAGCTTCTTTCTTAAATTCAGAATAGAAATTGTAGCTGAAGAACCTCATTTAAATTGGTGTTGTAAGTGCTCACACCTCTGAATATCACAAGATTGCCTTACAGGCTGGTGCTGTGGCTCACTTGGTTAATCCTCCACCTCCATCTCATGGGTGCCGGGTTCTAGTCCCGGTTGTCCCTCTTCCAGTCCAACTCTCTGCTGTGGCCTAAGAAGGCAGTGGAAGATGGCACAAGTGCTTGGGCCCCTGCACTCCCATGGGAGACCAGGAAGAAGCTCCTGGCTACAGATCCGTGCAGCGCCGGGCGTGGTAGCCATTTGGCGAGTGAACCGATGAAAGGAAGAAAGACCATTCTCTTGGTCTCTCTCCCTCTCTGTAACTCTGTCAAAAAAAAATTCCTAACAAATATTATGGGCAGGTGCTTGGCCTTGTGGTTAAAATGCATGTTACAATGCCTGCATCCTGTCAATACAGGTTGCTGTATTTGGGTTTAGGGCCTGACTCTGCCTCCAATTTCAGCTTTTTGCTAACATGAACTTCAGGAAGCAGCCAATGATGGCTCAACCAGTTGAGCCCCTCTACCCAGGTGGGAAGCCTAGATTGATTTTTTGGCTTCTAGTTTGGCTTGGCCCAGCCCAAATAGTTGGAGGCACTCGGGAGTGAACCAGTAGTTTGGAGCTGTATTGGTCTGTCTCTTGGACACTCCAATAAAATATAGATTTTTTTTTTTTTGACAGAGTGGACAGTGAGAGAGAGAGACAGAGAGAAAGGTCTTCCTGTGCCTTTGGTTCACCCTCCAATGGCTGCCGCGGACGGCGCGCTGCGCCCGGCGCACCGCGCTCATCCGATGGCAGGAGCCAGGTGCTAGGTGCTTTTCCTGGTCTCCCATGGGGTGCAGGGCCCAAGCACTTGGGCCATCCTCCACTGCACTCCCGGGCCACAGCAGAGAGCTGGCCTGGAAGAGGGACAACCGGGACAGAATCCGGCACCCCGACCGGGACTAGAACCCAGTGTGCTGGCGCCGCAAGGCGGAGGATTAGCCTGTTGAGCCACGGCACTGGCCCAATATGATCTTTAAAAGTTGTTTAGATCTTACAAAATTGACATAGTGCTGAAATCATACAGCCCTACTACCTGCTAAACTAAGGTATGTGTCATGACTTACATAACTTTTGAGATGTATCTTAAAAACTTTAAGGAAGTATTTTTTCTTTCATAGTATGAGCTCTACTCTTTTGCTTTATGGGACACCTTCTATGTGTGTATGTGTGTATTCATGTGTTTGTTCCAGAAATACATGGTTATGCAGCACAGGGGTATGGTATTGTCAAGAGACAAAGTGGGAAATGGGGAGTAATAGATGCCTTCCAGATAAGCTAAATCAAAATACACAACCTATTGAAACCGAAACAAAACTAAGATCAAATGCTGTGGATGGAAATACTTAATGCCTGACAGAGTAGTTAAAACTGTAGACTATGTGAAAGAATAAACTACAAATGCCAGTTGAAAATAATGTTTTGGGAAATTTTAGATATTTTTTGTTTCTTGGGATACTCCTCAATTTTATATAGTTCAGGATTAAAAGTATGAAATCCTTAATGGTCTATTTTGTTCTTTAAATAAAACTTGAATACAATCTGATTTTTAGTCTAGATGTCTGACATAAAAATAGAGAAGGTTTGGGCTTTAAAATGATGAGTGGAAACATCCGAAGGGAAAAGAGCAGGTTGCAGGGTCTGGACAGGGGGTGAATCGTGAGATGGAGTGGGAGCTGGTGGCAGCAGGGTTGAATCCCGGAAGTCCTAGTACTGTTGTTGGTTAGGTTTGGTTAATACTATATGTTTGGTTCAAACTACTAAAAAGAGACATAAGGAAGCATTTTAGAAAACTGCCAGATACTGTTACATTGTCATGACTTTCTTTGCTCTTAGCATTATTAAAGATAACTAGGAATGTATAATTCCTTTGCAAGATTTGGTTGAGACACCAAAGACTTTGTGTTGTACTTAGTAAAGTAATGAGCATCTTGTGTGCCAGGCATTTTCTTAGGGTACCCAGTGACTCTAATTTCCCCATGTATTTCTAGACCAGTAACAAATGTGTAAACTCTGTGCTATAAGTAACTGGTGATAAAGTATTCACCTTCTCATAGAAATCTGTGTAACAGACCAGCAACTTCATTGGTCAGTTTTCAGGATATTAAGTGATGCTGAAATTGATAAATGATATTCTGATTGGTCATTCTCTATATCTGAGAGTTTGTAAAAGCAGAGTATTTTTTTCTGTCTTAAGATCAAGCACTCTACTAATACTGGCCAGAAGTCATGGTTTTGAGGTGATGTATCATTTGAGACTTTGCAGGTCATCTGAGGAGAGGTGGTCTGGGTTTCAGAGTTATGATGAGAATCAAGGTGTCTGAGAAGGTTGGAAATGAGACTGAGGCACAGCCGTATCCTGCTGTGGTCAGGAAACCAGGGATGCAGGAGGCCCTGGCCACCAGCAGAGTCATGACTAAAGGCAGTTAGTGCAGATTACACTATCTACTCTGAAGGCTTGAGCACATGTCCTTAGTGTCTACAGAAGGAAAGCAATTCAGTTTTCCAAACGTGTGCATGTGAGAACAATAGCTGTGACAGACTTGATACTCCCTTCAGGATTTCCTCTAAAGTGCAGAGGAACTTCTTAGAGTTCATGGAAAAATGAAAGCTAGAGAGAAGTTTATTTGGGAGCAGAACCTTTTTTGGAAATTAATCCATAGTTTTGTGTGTACGAAGGATGGGCATTTTTCAATGATCTTTTTGAAGACCTATCATATCCTTACATCTTGGTTTCTTGACCTTGGCATTGTGTTGACATCTGGAGCCAGGTAAATGCTGTGAGGAGCTGTCCCGCATATTACAGAATTTCTAAGAACATACCTGGAGTCTAGTTAGTAAATAATGGTTACAGTCCCAGTCCTTAAAATCAAAACTTCCTGCAGATACTGAAAAAAACACTTCATGAAGGTAAAACCACCCTGGTTAAAACCAGTCTTCAAAGTGCACTGAATGATGTGTGTGATTATAATATCAAGCATTCTTGTTGGTCTGTTTTGTGTGTTGATCATCTCAGCCACTTTGCAAGGAAGATTCTAATTAACATCCCCATTTTGTAGATGAGGAACTGACACATAGAGGTTCAGTAACTTGCACTCAACAAACTTCATCTCTTCAGTCTCGCTACAGAGCTCTGCAGTCTGGATCATGTAATTTTTGTCCTACATGAATGACTTGTGCCTGCTAATAAACTACATATTTTAATACCTTGTAGACTATCCTTCAAGTGCCTTAGAATTTTTCCGGAAGGTGGTTCATATTTGTCTAAACCTTGCTATGTCTTATAGTGTGTGGTAGTTTGATTGGCACCTGTGGCTGTTAAAAGGGGGTAAGAGCTGGGCAAGTCCTTTAATATAGACACTGATGAATTAAAGAGGCTCTGAGAGGCAAGACCGAGGAGCTCATCTATGTCTGTCCCTGGTCAGTGGTGCTGTGTTCAAAGCATCAGGGCCTAATGGCTTCCCTCCTTGATGGTTTTTTGATCTAGTTTGCCTTCTCCTGCTGTCTTTGGTCTTGAGCCTTTCATGAGATTGAGATTGCTTTATATTACATTCAACTTATTTACTTAACAAACCAAATGAGAAAGCTCAATAACTTTTCAGACAGAACCCTCCAAGACCTAAAAAATGTGGTAATCATGGAGAACTCAAGACACTGGGCTAATGCTCAGCAGTCAAAGACAAGTACTGTTTGCCCAGCACTAACAGGGAAATACTCTGCATGGGCAAAGAGGGTCTTCCCGGGAGTGTGGTTCATGCTTTCAGTCACAGATAAGCTTCCACCACAATTAGGAGTTCAGAATAAGGGACTCTCGTATCCCTAGAAAACACATTATTTAAGGTTGATCAATATTTAATCTTTAAGGAAATCTGATACTTGTACAATCTTTGAAAGGAGATCTGAGCACTATTCCAGTTCTAGTGAATTGCTTCGTGTGCAGTGTTGGCCAGCAGAGGGCTTCCATACCTGACAAATGATGCCTGAACATCACAAAAGGAGCAATCTCAATATTTAAGCAGTGTTTTCCTTATTTCTCTCCTGTTGGGATCATCAAAGCCCTTAGAAGATGAGTTTTTAACTTACCTATGGAATGCCTTTTTCCCCCTTTCTGTACATACTAAGATATAATCAGCCCTCTTATTGTTAAATGTTAGTTGGAGTTAAGGGAATGTTATCACACTTTATAAAGGCTATGCTTCTTTTGATATTGAGCAACTGATGATTTGTAAATTCCTAAAAAATAGAAAGGTGGGAATCTTCTATAGCTAACCTTCTGTAAGACAGTAGTCTTTTTTTTTTTTTCCTTTGTACATCTCATGAATTAGTTTTGTAATTCTGTTATTTGGTTTTAGAAACCATTCCAGAATCTTCTCAGGACCTGATTAAGAAAATGTGTTTGATTAGATACTCCCTTCACAGCCTATTTTATTTTCTAAGCTTCTAGAACATGTGGAGATCTCCAGATTGTGAAAGCACACCTGAGACGTGGAAGGTCTGGTCCATGAGTTCTGTGAAGGAGGGACGAGGGCGATGAGGACTTTTGGGTACGATGATGCTTGGGTGTGTCTTACCCATGGATAGATGATCATGAAGCTATGAATATGGGAGTTCTCACTGGCTAGTTTGATGTATTTTCAAGTGTCAATGTGTGAGTGGAGAGGACCCTCACACTTCTCCGGCCAGGCACCTGGCACATGCTGGGTAAAGCCCTGTAAAGGCAGTGCCCTCCCACTGGGTTCTCTGTTGAGGGAGCTCTGCGCTAGTGGATGCTTCCAGTACCCTCAGCCTCATGTGGCAGGTATTTGTGGACAGGTTCCTTAGTTAACACCACATTGCCAGCCTTGACAGTGTTGACACAAAGACCCTTCATACTGGTTGCACTTACCAATCGTTGGTTGTAGTTGGACATAGTAAAGGATTTCAAAGAGTTGATGAAGTGTGATTAAAAGATGTTCGTTGGCATGCAAAAATTGTGAAGTCTGTGCATTTCTTAAAACTTATTTCCCATGAACTTTCTGAAGAGCCCTCATATTGGCAACAAAAGATGATGTGGCAGTCAGTTGTTTTGATTCGAACAACAAAATGAACTAAACCACTGGATTTATAGAATGTTACTTATGAAATAGATTCTTGCTATTTTGGCTTTTGGCAATTTTAGAGCCATGTTTACTAGGCTCACTTCTAGGAGGGCACAGGAGCTCTTTATATCAACATATATGTGGTTCTCCTTAGTTTTCTCCGGATTGTCTTGTATTGAATATTTTGTCAAATATTTTGTGCCAACAAGAGTTAATAGTAAACAACATCATGGAATTAGCATATTCTGCAGTGGAGTAATCACACCACAGCCTAACGAAGTCCACATACCTAAAAGCAGAAATATGTGTGTGTTGGGATATTTTGAGGAAGGTTAACGTTATATCCTCCCTAAATGTGGGGGAAAAAAGTGAATCTTGTCTGAAGACTTCAGTGCAGCAACTAAGGGAGAATTGAAATGACAGTAGATCTGGAATTGGGGTCCGAGTTTGCAGCGTGGAAGCAAGCTATTTGAAGACCAGGAGGAACATAAACTCTGGGCCTGGATTATTCATGGGAACTCTAGGGCCACCTCAAAGATCCCTGGGTGACCTGCATCAAGTTACTTTATTTCTCTGTACTTAGGTTTTTCACCTGTAAAATATAGGAAAACATGGAATCTGCATCTTAGTTATCAGAATTAAATGGAATAATCCATATAAAGTATTTGAAAGATGCAGCTGCAGGGAGAAGCCTCGGTAAATCCTTGTACTATGACAGCTATCTGGTTCTGTCATTTCTGTTACAGCTGTCACATTAGCTGAATCCCCATTTCCTTGTCTCCTGATTCTCAGAAAAGAATGGCAGTACCTTATCTTCTTGGGAATGTCGAGGGAGATGATGGTGAACACATTTGTCATTGTGAAGCACTAAAGCAAAGCACCATGGTATTAGTTTATCATCCTATGTGCATGTCTTAGTTTTATATTTCAAAAAATATATCCATGTTAACACTGAGAAACATACTAGCGTGGTTAGTTTCTGTGAAGTATGTTAGTAGGAAATTGACTTGGGGTGGGCAGAATTCTTAAGTGCAATGGAAATGGCACCTCCACCTTCAAATTCTTTTATAATTAAAATGGATGTTAAATTACTTTGAGCTCTGACCTGTGGTATTTTTAATTAATCTGACAGACTCCAAGAAAGGAGTAGCCATTTATTCCTTATTGAAATTTGGGCAAGTAAGATGAGAAAGGGACTGTTCTATCAGCCAAGACTAAGATTGGGGACAACAAGGGAACGGAGTTGGAGATCAGTACCTAATTGCTGGGAAGAAACAATTTTTAAGCTTGAAAGATGTGGGCAGGTGTTGGTTTAACACTTGAGGCTCTTTTTCACATGTGTCTCTATCACTTCTTCCATATCAGCAGGTGTCTTAGTTTACAGCCAGCCCCTCTGTCTCATTCCCTGGTGATATTTTATGGTTTCCACACCTCACTGTGTGTTTTTCTTAGCACACTCCTTGGTCTGATTAAGTACAGAAATGTCAAGGGTCGCTTCTCCCATCATCTGAGTGACCTTGGTTTACGCTTGTCTCTTGCTCTGAAGTCCCTAACAAGAGGCAGAGCAGTGAGATACTAGCAGATGTCTAACAGATCGGGGGCACGTGCAGTAAAGGCTAACCTACTTGAAAATGCAACAAAATTCATATTGCATTTTTACCTTTGGTTATCAGTACAAATTCTTTAAATAGTCTATAGATAACTTATGTGTTCATACATAGCTCAGTAGGATGTTAAATAAGTTAATTAGTAATACACTGTACCCTTCAGCTATGTTTTCTTTTTTGAGACATGTGCTGTACTCATCATGATTTGTCATTCCTCTGTGAACTGGCCCACAGGATTTTCTGCCTTGGAAGTCACAGCAAGTTGCTCCCATTCAAATTTAAATCTGTTGATGGCTATTGTGTAGGAAGTACATATACTACAAAAGTAAATGAGTGTGGCTGGTGCCATGGCTCAACAGGCTAATCCTCCGCCTTGCAGTGCCGGCACACCGGGTTCTAGTCCCAGTCGGGGCGCCGGATTCTGTCCCGGTTGCCCCTCTTCCAGGCCAGCTCTCTGCTATGGCCAGGGAGTGCAGTGGAGGATGGCCCAAGTGCTTGGGCCCTGCACCCCATGGGAGACCAGGAGAAGCACCTGGCACCTGGCTTTGGATCAACGCGGTGCGCCGGCTGCGGCAGCCATTGGAGGGTGAACCAACGGCAAAAGGAAGACCTTTCTCTCTTTCTCTCTCTCTCACTGTCCACTCTGTCAAAAAATAAGATTCCTGGTGGCAGACACCTTGCTTTGTTGTAAGCAATCATTCCTTTTGACTTTCCTGAACCTTGACTGAATTCATTCCATGAAGATACCTGTGTCTCTAGTAAGATTAACGCTTATGACCTTGGACTAGAAGCCAAGTCAAATGCTAAGTTTTTCCTAGGTTTGCCCAAGTAATTGATTTATTGCTCCCCATCTCAAATTAAGTTTTTAGGCTTTTATGTTTTTCTCCTCTTGTAAGATGACCAGCTTTTAAGAGCAGAATGCAGTCTCACCCCACTTTATCTCTCACAGCACCAAGTGCAATGTGGCTGCCTCATGCTTGTGTCTTGGAACGTATTTCCCAGGGTAGAGAATGAAGTGGTTGAGTGATAGTAAGAGCCTAGGAATGAGTTATTAGCCCATCACTGGCCTTTATGAGCTCCTCTGCAGTCGTGTAATTAAGAAGGCATTCACAGTTTGCTTTATAGCACTATCAAAGTTTCCAAAATGAATAAAATAGCTTCATTATTAATAATTTGGATTCGTCATCTTTGACCCAAAGGCATCCCACACTGGAGACTTCAAATATTATTTTAAGCAGTTTAATGGATTATTGGACAAGTAACTAATGGATTAACAGGTCAAATAAATTAATGGATAAATTGATGTGAACATGTGGTTGAATGACTTTCCAATTGTAATTGTAACTGTAAAAGGCAGACACCCTAAGGGGGAATTAAGCAGTAGCAACAAACACCATTATCATTAGAGTTTCCGGAAGCAAGCATAACAGACAGGATGTTCTCTAATGAAACTGTAAAACAATTATAATAGCTCTTTAGAGCTTTGGTTACTTTTTTTTGTTTGGTTTGGTGCTTTTTCTACTGTAAGCAAAGGAAGAAGCTGGGTTAGCTTCAGCCAGTTGAAGTATCAGTTTATTATAAATAACCATCTACTGCAGGGGCAAAAGATGGACAGCAAAGTAGACAATTAAACATGTGCTACATAAATATGTATAAATCTAATACCATCTGCCACATTATGCAATTTGACTCGTTGTCTTTCTATGCCTAGCACATAAATCACTTTTAAAGGGCTCCCTAAAGCAATATTCCTTATAATGACTGGCTACAAGATCTTCAGTCTTTAGCTAACAATCTTCTGCTTCTCTTGACAAAAATAATGAAATTTGCTTTGGGGGGTAGCAAATGTCAACATTGCCATGTAATAAACCACCTTCAAACATAGTGGCTTGAAGTAATAACTAGTCATTGTGCTCCTGGTTGAGCACTTGTTCTGGCCTTGGTGAGTTGGGCGGATTTCAGCAGGGAGACTTGGTGCTGCTGCAGTCATCTGACAGTCCAGCTGGGGCTGGCTAATTGCCAGTGGCCTTTCTCACATGCCTGATGATTGGCTGGCTATTAGTGGTGATGTCACCAGTAAATGGGATACAAAGTTCACATTCTGCTCCAGGTTCACCCAACCTTATTCACATGGGTTTCATACAGAGCAAAAGCAGAAGACAACACTCAATGTGAATGTATACTTCATGTTTTTGCTTCCTAATTGCTGTTGAACCATTGGCCAAAGCAAGTCACATGACTAGGTCCACAGCCTGTGTCACAGCAGACTACCCAAGGATTTGGAAGCAAGGATGCATTGAATAAGAGGCCATTATTCTGATGGTCCACCATAAGCATTCAGATTTCTTATGTGCTAAGCACTTTGCTTGTAATCGTAAATACAAATATTGGATTAAGCTTTATAAAAATAAGACTATTTATAATAAAAGTAAGTTACCTGTTTACACAGAGTTGGAAAATTGATTTGTGATCCTGATGTAAAATTCATAGTTACTTACAGAGCAGTGTGTAAACAGTGTTGAGGTTGTATAAATTCATCTATATGAATATTACACAAATGTAAAGGCATTTGTATTTGTCCCATTTTTATGCATATTTCCCTCATCCTGTTTTGCTACAGTCTTTATAGATAAGCAAATTACAAACCTCTTGGAGCTGTTACAAAGACTGACAGAAAGCTAAGCTTAGTGCCCAACACAAAGTACTCTCAAGCTCTAGGAGGAGCAATTTGGGTGCTACTGTTGCTGTAAAATAGTAATATTGGTAACAGCTTGCTTCCAACAAGCGAGATTTTGATCACACAAAGCCCCGAATCTCTCTGCAGGCCAGCCATTGTTTCTTGTAATTTCTCCACACTTCTCATACATTAAATACAATCTCTGTAAAACTTCATATATGGCTTCCCTGTCTGACCTATCAATTCATTTCAGCACACTAGAGCTTAGACGCTTATTCTATTCAATACATCAAATTGCCAACTAATTTTGTTTAAAGAAGGAGAGAAAGTTGGATTTCAATTACCCCTTCTGCATGAAGCCTTTTCTGTAATTTCCAACGACTATGACGAGGCAAGAAGTTCTGCCTCAGAGCTTTGGATAATAGGAGACGTGGAGAAGATGTGTCCTCAGAGGGAGGTGTGTTCACGTGGACCATTGCAATTTCATTGTAAAACATAGTTGGAGCTATGCATTTCCTTCCCCGCCTAACTGGATGTGTGGCTGAGCAGCTCTATGTGCTACCCAGTGCTCACAGCTGTGAGTTAAATCTTTGGGACAGGTCATTATATACCGTCACCTCATTCTGAACGTAGTTGAGGGGGGTGGAACCTATCGCCTAAAAGAAGAGTTGAAGAGCTTCTGTAAATGGCTGGCTAGTAAACTTTTTGGGCTTCATTCATAGGCTATATGGACTCTGATGCAAATATTCTGCTAGAAAACAGATGTATTGGTTTGAAAGAACATCAGGGAAGGAGGGAAGCAGTGCTGAGAAAGAGGTTTTGCATTCTCTAGTTTATTTCCCAAATGGTTGCAATAGCCAAGGATGAACTGAAACTAAGAGCTGGCACCTCCATCTGGGTCTTCCAAAATGAGTGGCAGGGATCCAAGCTCATTGCCGTGTCTCGTTTGCCTTCCCAGAGACAGTAACAGGGAGCTGGATGGGAAGTACAGCAGTTGGGACTCAAAGCTGTACTGTTTGGGGACTCTGACATTGCAGGTGGCAGCATAACCCGCTGGTCAACAACTCTGGCCTCACAAATATTCTACTCTGCTTCTGTAGCGAAGGAACTATATACAGCCAGCACCACGGCTCACTAGGCTAATCCTCTGCCTGTGGTGCCGGCACCCTGGGTTCTAGTCCCGGTTGGTGCACCAATTCTGTCCCGTTTGCTCCTCTTCCAGTCCAGCTCTCTGCTGTGGCCCAGGAAGGCAGTGGAGGATGGCCCAAGTGCTTGGGCCCTGCACCTGCGTGGGAGACCAGGAGAAGCACCTGGGTCCTGGGTTTGGATTGGTGCAGCACCAGCCATAGTGGCCATTTGGGAGGTGAAACAACAGAGGGAAGACCTTTGTCTCTGACTCTAACTCTGCCTGTCAAAAAAAAAAAAAAATACATACAATAGGTGCATGAAATGATCCAGAAAGAATTCTAAATCCTTTAAGTAATCGGTACATAGAGAGAGCACCTGTTTCTTAATAAACTTTCAGACGTTGGTATCAGTTATTTGTGGTGGTGATATTCGTAAAGTACTTGAGATAACTAAACCAGAAGTTGTTTTCTTTGATTCCATATGATTCCTTCTGTGCTCTTTACATGAGGAGACTGGATATAGATAATCATGTACTCAACTGGAATCTTGAACTTCAGAGACCAGTAAATGAAAAGAATGTGTTGACCAAAACTTGCTGAATAAATGAGTTATCTTAAGCATAAGCACACACATCCTCTGCCACCACCTACCGCAGCACCTACAAGAAAGGCATTTCATGCTAGTACTGAGAGTAGAGAAAACTTGAGCTAGTCCTTTGAACTGAAAACACGGAGTGTGAGAGGTTCCCTGTGTTTTCCTGTTCCTCCTGAACATCGGGTTATGAAGTCAATCCAGGTCGTGAGCTTACCCTGGACTGTTTGATTTAGGGGCTGCTATCTCAACTACTTGCAAATGATGAAAATAGGAACACTTTTAAGGATCTTTATACTTTGTCACTTGGATAGCTTTGTTTTTTAATTACAAGTAGTTATAGTGAGAGACAGAGAAAGGTCTTCCTTCCGTTGGCACACCCTCCAAATGGCCGCTATGGCTGGCACTGTGCCGATCCAAAGCCAGGAGCCAGGTACTCCCTTCTGATCTCCCATGGAAGTGCAGGGCCCAAGGACTTGGGCCATCCTCCACTGCTTTCCTGGACCACAGCAGAGAGCTGGACTGGAAGAGGAGCAGCGGGGATTAGAACCTGGCACCCATATGGGATGCCGGCACCACAGGCGGAGGATTAACCAAGTGAGCCATGGTGCCGGCCCCTGGATAGCTTTCTGTTGGATGCCAAAATCATGGGTATTTTCTCAGTGTTGATTGTTTATGAATTTTTATGTTGTCATCTAACTGCTAGTTACCTGAAAGAGAATGGAAATCTATCTACTGGTTCGCTTCCATATTTCTGCAATAGTCCTTGTTGGACCAGGCTGAAGCTAGCTGTGAACTCAATCCAGTTTTTCAACAGCAGTGGCAGGAACTGAAGCGCTTGAGCCAGAATCTGCTGCCTCCCAGAATGGGAATGTACAGAAAGCTGCAATTGGTAGCTGGAGCCAAGACTTTGAATGCAGACACTCGCATGTGGGATAGGGTAAATTAACCATTATCTTAACCAGAAGGCAAAATGCCTACCCCACTTGCAGTTACTTTCTGAATCTGGCCAGGAATCTGGCTAGCATGACTAAGACTGTCAATTTTAAAAATTAATCAACTGAATCAGAGTTAACTCCAGAGTTAGACTGAAGCAAGGATGTGCTTGTACCCCATTCCTGGTGAATACTAAAGTGACTTGGAGTTAGAATCCACAGTGCATTGGTTAAACTATTGAAATTAAATGCTGACTCTTGGGGTAAGAGGTAATATGGATTGGTAATTAAATTTTATGTCCTTAATGTGAATTAATGATTGTTTCTATCTGTATTAGTATTAAAACAAAGATTATTTCTTGAGTCAGGGAAATTTTTTTTTGAGCACCTAACGCATGCTGGGCACTGTCATAGGAATTGGGGAGCCGATAGAAAAGAAATTGGATATGGCCTTCATGGAGTTAATGCTCTAGTGATTGTGAAGAAAGTCTCATAAAATGATTTCAACTGCAGATTTGCACATACTACACTGATGTTCAATGATATATTTAATGTTTCTATAATTTGCACTGTTATCCCTTCCTTTATTCTACAACATGGAGGAAAGACAGACATAAATGCTTAATTGGATTTTGTCCAGTGTTTCGTCTTGGGTTCAGTGCAATAATGTAGAGTTGCTTTTAGAGGGTAACTTGAACTCTGTTAAGGATGGAATGTCTCAGTGTGTTAGATTCCTGGGCTGTGGGTACCCACTTCTCTGCGTGTCTACAGGCGTGTGGCCATTGCACCTTAAATTGCTCAGGAGAGGGAGGGAATCACAGCTCTGCCTTCAACTTCTCTTACTGCTCCATGGATCACGGCCAACCTCAGCTGTGGGTGCTGGTGTGTGTGGCCAGATGACCTCTGAGATGGTGAGTCCCGTGCCCTGGGCTCCCTCCAAACATTGTCAGAGCATAGCTGCTCTTTGTGGCTAACTTGGCCCCAGCTCTGCTTTCCATAGGTCTACAACATCCCAGAGATCTAGCTGTGACTCTGACCCAGGTGGCCCACCTTGTAGCTCTCTGCACGGGGCCATTTTATATCCTCCTCATGGCCAATTGTTCCGATCCAGTGCTTTCCCAGAGTCCCAGCTGGTTTCTACATCCCCTCTCAGAGTATGGGAGACTTTGTGGCTTCCTTTCAAATGACAGAAGAACTGATGCTGGGTTCAGAAAGCTCAACGCGACCTCTGCTTCAGTCTGACCATGCTCTGCTGCTGTTAGCTTCATTGTGCTTATTTCCTATAGGAGTCTGGGATGCAGTGGTCAGGGAGGCCACCTCCTCTGCCAGTCTTGGGTGGGAGGATGGATGCCTTCCTCTTTGGTATTCCTTTCTTCTTGAAAATACATATTCTCGTGGAGAGAGGAGAGATCTGAGCACAGGGGTATCAATGTTTCCTCATCTTTGTGTAATTCCTTGGCAGTGTAGATTTAAGTTTTTGTCCTCTACTTAGGTCTCTATCAGTAGCCATTAGAAATAGTTCATAAAGCGTTGGGTCATTTAGTTCAGGGATGCCAAACCTCTTCAAGTATGAAAGCCCCATCCTGCAATACAAATGATAGGACTTCAAGAAATGTCATGGAAAAAATGACTTACCACAAGTTTATTCTCCTGCAAAAATTTTGAAATCCACGCATAGATATTTACAAAACATTTTCCATTAACTTTTTGGATTTTTAAGAATTATTTGAGAGGCAGAGTTAGAGAGGGATAGAGGTCCTGCATCCATCGGTTCACTCCCCACATGGCCACAGTGGCTGGAGCTGGGTGAATTGGGAGCCAGGAGCTTCTTCCAGGTCTCCCACGTGGGTGCAGGGACCCAAGCACAGCACTTAGGGCCTTCTGCTTTCCCAGGCCATTAACGGGGAGCTAGATTGGAAGGTGGAGCAGCTGTGAGCTGAACTGGTGCCCATGTGGGATGCCAGCTCTGCAGGCATCTGCTTATTCTATGCCATAGTGCCGGCCCTTTTCTACAAACTTTTTGAAGATTCCATGTTGGTCTGGCATTTATGACTTTGACATGTCTTTCCTAAGATTTGCATAAACATACATTTTAAAGTTATTGAAGCCTGTTATGTAATACCATTTTTACACACAAACACAAATATTTAATGTATACAGAATTTTCTGAGAATGTAGTGACGAAACGGAGATTTTGATTTTATTGATAAACTTACACACGTCTCTGGAAGCAATGCCACTCGTGGTATCTGAGTTACCAATGAAACACACATGTTCTGTGTGCCTTTGCAGCTGTCACATTCCTGATACTGCATATAGGTGTGCACTCCTGCCAACCTCGTGTGTGTGTGCTTATTTTTGACAGGCAGAGTAGACAGTGAGAGAGAAAGGTCTTCCTTTTGCCATTGGTTCACCCTCCAGTAGCCGCCACCACCAGTGTGCTACAGCTGGTGCATCCCGCTGATCCAAAGCCAGGAGCCAGGTGCTTCTCCTGGTCTCCCATGGGGTGCAGGGCCCAAGTACTTGGGCCATCCTCCACTGCACTCCCTGGCCACAGCAGAGAGCTGGACTGGAAGAGGGGGACAGAATCCGGCACCCCGACCGGGACTAGAACCCACTGTGCCAGCGCCACAAAGCGGAGGATTAGTCTACTGAGCCATGGCGCCAGCCAACCTCATATGTTTTCTGGTGGATTGGGCCCTGCACAAATGCATACTAAAGCAACGATCACGTTTGTTTTCTTAAATCTCGTGTTACTGTGGGTGAACTAGTCTTTTTTTAAATTGAGGCTTGTGATCAGGTTCTGTTTTCGATGAATTTAGTTTTAGATGTCTTAGAAATATCTGTTAGAGGCCTGTGTTCTGCTTCGCTTATGAGACCTCAGCCTCATATCTTAATCAAGATGTGAGCAAGACAGCCATTTAGAATACATGGGGCTGTTCCCTAGCCTTGAAATAAGATCTTAATGAATACGAAAGAGGATTCAACATGGGATAAATACAATTACCCCCCCAAAAGACATGTAGACATAGGCAATGCAATAAAATAAATGAAATGAAAAGAGCAAGCAATTTCCGATTAATTTTCTGTTTAGTTTTCATTTTTTATGTTTCTCACTAATTCTAATTTAGGTTGTGATGGAACTGTTCGGCTGTTGGTATCATCATTGTAGATTAATAAAATTATTTGGGAATGCAATTTAGCTATATAATCCAGAGTCATTACAATGTGCATTCCTATTGATCTGGTAATTCTTTGTTGAAAATTTAAGCTAAGCCAAGCAAAAGGGAAGAAATAAACCAAACAAATGGTGTTCATTGCAGTGGAAAAATAACCAGAATGGCAAAGAACAGTTGGAAATGTTAATAAATATAAAGCAGTAGCAACATGGAAGCAGGCATAAAACTATATACTACAAAAATACGTTTGTGACTGTTCATTTGTTCAGTTAATACTTATTGATTACATACCAGCAAGATGCTCTGTTTGGTTCTGGGGATGTCAGAATGGGAGAATAGAAAAAGGAGAAATATGTGTGGGATAGTAGGCTTTTAAAAATAAAGGCAGAATCTTTCTCTAACTTTGAGGCATTTTTATACCATAAAATATTGCTTTTTCTTGATCTTATTTATGTGTGGAATCTAATTAAGTTAAATAAGGGGAAGGCTTGGTCAAAGGACTTGAAGATTTAGGTAGGGTAAATATAGAAGTAGAATATACACCATGAGAACCGTAGTTCACAATATGAGGGTATTTCAGAAAGATTATGGAAAATAGTATGAGAAAACTATTTCCAAAACATTCAGCATAAAAAAAAATTCCCGGGGCCAGCAATGTGGCGTAGCGGGTTAAAACTCTGACCTACAGTTGCCGACATCTCATATGGGCTCTGGTTCTAGTCTCAGCTGCTCCACTTCTATTCCAGCTCTCTACCATGGTCTGGGAAAGCAGTGGGAGATGGCCCAAGTTCTTGGGCCTCTTGCACCCACGTGGGAGACTTGGAAAAAGCTCCTGATTTCAGATCGGTGCAGCTCCGGCCATTGTGGCCATCTGGAGAGTGAACCACTGGATAGAAGACCTCTCTGTGCCTACCTCTCTCTGTAACTGTCTTTCAAATAAAATCTTCAAAAAATTTTTTCCTTCTCAAGCATTTTCTGATGGAGTTTTAAGAGTACCCTTGTGCTACATCATAAACTCAAAAGTTGCTCATCAAAGACTTCACGTGCTACAAGAAAGAATAAGGAAATAGATAGGTTTACATTCTCCCTGTGATAATTGCTTCACTATGCACTCAAAAACATGTTGCACAGGTAAGACCTTTTAGAAAGCAGTCACCTGTAACCTCCCATGTTGAGCTGGACTTGTCACCATCTGAGTTTGGGCACGTGGCTTGTACCTGCTGAGGCTCAGCTCTATAATCTATAAAATGGGGCTTGGATTTTGAGACCCTATCATTTGATTGGCTCTGCAAATGCCTTCAATACATTTTTGAGTCTCTTTGCCATATTATAAATTGTCATCTCCAGTTAATCACCATTACAGCTAGTGTGGAAATGAGGGGTGGTTAGCAAATTCCAGGAGTTAATTTTAGTTTTTCCATGAAATTCAGTGGGGCATTGAAACTGTGTGTGAGCATCTGGTAACTTTAACACGTGAACCTGCCCCGCTTACATTAGTGCCCAGCATTTTGCTTGTGGTTATTCTTGATGAGAATATTTCCCAACTCATATTTAAGTTGAATTAATGAGAAGTTGCTGTGGCTTTTCCTTTTTTTTTTTCTAAACTTGAAGGGGAAAAGCAGGCGAATATTTGATTGAACTTGTTGGATAATGGGTAATTTTACTCAAAGCAATTTGAAGAGTTCACCTTTGGGGGGAAAATTGAATCATGATCCAACAAATCAAAAATACATGTCAAGAACCCTTTGATTTGTACTTCCAAATTAGCAAAATACAAATGTGTTGGCTTCTCTGAAAACAGGGGTATGTTAGTCTCTTGTTTCTAGAAATTTCATATTTTCTATTTTATGAGGCATGTCTTTTCCAGAACAGTTACTCTTCTGTACTTCACACAGTAGCTACAACAGCTGTGTTAATTAAATAGATATGTCACAGCACTGGGGCCGGTGCCTGCTGCGACTCGGGCAGCCTCCAGCCTCCGCGCGTGGCCGTCTTCCCCTGCAGTTGGCTTCCCAGGCGAACTGAAAGGGCAGGGCAGAGATGCAAAGAGAAAAGTGATGAACTAAAAACAAGGACTTAGCGCTCATCTGTGTCTACATTAAATATGCCATCAAATATTTATGGAATTAAATATGAGTGTGTGTTTCTCCCCAGCCGTGGAGTATTTGAATATAATTCCAAGAGCCATGGGCAATATCACCTAGAGTGGTGACAAGCTAGTTTTAAGTGCAGATGTACAAACTGTGCGATGCTGATTACCATGGAGTAGTGTTGGGTGACTCAGGACGTTAGCAGAAATGTTTACGTGTTGCCCAAAAATAAAGCTGGACATACAGAATTAAGAATATGAAAACTACATAGGACATGCTGGATTCCAGAAAATACTTTGAATATAGTAAAAATGCAAAATGTGTATATATATATGTAATCTATTCAGTATTACCATCCAAATTCCCAGCTTCCATGGCTCCTCCTTCAAAAAGAAATCTGTATCAGGCAGATTTAGATCAAGAATCCAGAACATGAAAATTATTCAGAAACATAAAAAAGGCCCCATTCTGCAGTACTTCTTACTCGAGTTTTACTTTGACCAAAATTAGTCTTGGCTGTTTGTTGATTACTGGGATTAATGTCCAAATGGGTTTTGTGGTTTTAGTTAAAGAAATATTAATAGTAGTTAATGTTGTGTCGCTGAAATTTAATTTGTCTTCTCTGGATTCTGCTTGCATAATGCTATTTTTTGTTCTAATTGATTCATAAAGATCATTAAACAAGAGAATAAAAACAATTTGTAGTTAATTTCTGGGAGAGTGCAGCGTGTGTGTTTTATGGTTCAAATAACAGATGTTGTTCAGAGAAGCTAAACAGTACTGTAACTTCCCTGGAAATCCGCGCGGTGATGCACACGGCAGCCTTGCCTGTGAACGCCCAGTGGCTGTGCAGTGAACTCCTGCCCCCTTTGCCCTCTCTGTGGGGCTCTAAGCTTCAGCTGGGCAAAGACGCCAAAGGCAGCGCATCAAAACCTCGGGACCTAACTGCGGTCATCTGTGTGTTCAGGAATCAGACTGTTCATAAAGATCGGAGCACATCAGCTGTCTCTTGCAAAAAATAATTCAGACTTCAATGTCCAGGTTTTAGTGCTACTCACATTAACTTTGAAGACATGACTGGTCAAGATTTTTGGCCAGCGATAGAGAATGTGTGTTTAGACACATCTATAAGGCACAAAATTCAGAGGAACTTCATAAGGAAAATGAACCTTTAGAAATCAACTAATATTGGGCTGCAATTTGTAACTCAAAGTTAACATCTATTTCCCTCCCCCCCACTTCCCTGTTTTCCTAATAAAACGCTTTGAGGTGAAGACTGAGACCAGCTAAGGCACAGGATGGGTCGACGAGAAGGAAGCAAACAGGGAAACAGCTTACTGTGGCAGGGAGATCAGTAGACAACATGCTCTTGAGAAGCAGACGTGATGGAGAGTGGGAGGTAATGGCCTGGAGGGGCAGGTGGAATCAAGTGAAATGCGTGTTCCCGGGAGAGTGAGGAAGGAAGGGATGACTGCTCTGATGGGAAAGGTTGCACTATTCACTTGCCTTGGGGCGATGAGTGAGTATAGTGACTTTAAGACAAGATACTGACATCTCCCTTGAGAGCATGCCTAGGTAGCAGCCAGGTGTGAGTGAGCTGTGGAGAGGTTTAGCTCTAACTACTGGTGGAAGTAGAAAAGATGGCTCAAGTTTGACTCCAAATACTTGTGATCTGTCTCAGCCTTTCAAATAAAGATCACATGTGCTGGCTTATACCCCAGATGCCTGCAAAAACTGGGGTGAGGCCAGGCCCAACCTGGAACTGGAAACCATCCAGGTCTCCCATGAGTGGCAGAGTCCCAACTGCTTGAACTGTCTCCTGTTGCTTCCAGGGTCTGCATTAGTAGAACGTGAAATTGGGTAGTCCAGCAGAGGATGCCTGGGTCTTAACTGCCACACCAAACACCTACCCCAACTCCACATAGTTGGAAAGGCACAGGTTGCAAACTAGGTAATTGAGTTTTTGCTTCACAAACGTGTTCCAGCCCCATCTCTGGATGCTCCTGCCCCCCGAACAGATACAGGCACAAAGTTCTCACATGCATATGTGCACATGGACAGGTATGTGCATACATCCACAAATGGAAGCACTGCAAAATGCAAATAACAAGACAATGTAACTTCTGTACTTTTGTCATAAATTTTATGAAGTTTTACTCCATTTTTCCTAACTATCACCCTTGGTTGTATTTGGAACTTTCTGCAATATTAGAGAACTTGAGAGACGGTCTTAGGAATGATGTAATTATCCTATGTGATACACTTAACTAGGGCATTAGAAATACTTGGGGCTTGCGCCGTGGCACAGTGAGCTAAGCCTCTGCCTGCAGTACCAGTATCCTGTATGGGTGCCAGTTCTTGTCCCAGCTGTTCATCTTCCATCCTCTCTGCCTGTGGTCTGGGAAAGTAGTGGATGAGTAGAGTGTTTGGGCCCCTGCACACATGTGGGAGACCCCAAAGGAAGCTTCTGGCTTTGGATCGGCTTTGGGAGTGAACTAGCAGATGGAAGACTTTCGCTGTCTCTCCTCTGTTTGTAGCTCTGCCTCTCAAATATATTTTTAAGTCTTTTTTTTTTTTACAAAAATGTTCCTATCTCTGGATCACTTTTGTGAGAGTATCCTCCATGGATACTTATGTATTACTTGTATATGTATATATTTTAAAAATATGATTAATGCAAATCTACTTGTTTGATATTTGGAATAGCAAACTAAAGTGAAAAACATGCCAGGAGATTAGAAGGCATGAATGTCGAGATCTGTAAGTGAGACTGTGCTTTTCAAGGTCAAAATGGCAGGTTTTAATAAGAAGTTTTTAAAATTATATAGTATTTGAGCTACAATCCCAGATACCTAGAAAAATTTTACATCATAGTCTGTTCTACCATACTTAAATACTAATTTGAATGCATTGAAAGTACACATTCCCTGTAGAGTTAAAGACTGATCCTACTGCACTCTTTCCCTTTGATCTACAAGTAGGTAATTATAACCCTAAAGTTGGTTAAAATATTTTTGGTGCATGTATTCATTTTTTTAGAATTGGCTAGTTATGATTCTTATGTTGGAAAAATTTACATTAAGATACATTGAACAATATGAAATTATTCTTACCTGTAGATCTAATTCAACTGTTAAACTTCCATGTAACAGGAATCTGTTACGATACAATTGATTCATTGTTCTGTTGATGGTCACCGATTATTTTTGAGGTAATTCTGAAGTCTGTTTCCTATATCTAGCTCTTACATGTTACTTCAGTGATAATCAAAACATCTGGACAAAAGTAGATGCCAGCTATAAACAAGTGTCACAGATGTGTAAGGTATGCAAGTGCTCTCAAGTTGCCCACAGGTGAATACCTTCAACTCAGAATATTGCATTGTAGGGAAAAAGCCAACTACCCACTTAGAATTGTCTCTAACATTGTATTTTCTTCCTCACTAGCAATATGAGAATTTCTGTTCTGCATCACTATGATCTATTGATATTGCAAGATGACTTAATGTTTCAAAGGTTTAAAGTCTCTCTCCTTGATGTTGAATATGTTTCTGGTTATTGGTGAGGTCAAATGTCATACCATGTATCTAACCACCTAGGATGTCCCATCTGAATTATGTATTCCTATTTGCTCTTTTTCTATCTATGCTTTATTTTATTGTGTTGAACCCTAGACCTTTACAATTACTTGCAAATATGGGTACCCAATCCAAAGCTTGATATTACAGCTTTTTTCTTTTTTAAACATTTATTTATTTGGAAGTCAGTTACACAGAGAGAAGCAGAGAAGTTTTCCATCCGCTGGTTCACTCCCCAATTGGCTGCAATGGCCAGAGCTGCACCGAACCAAAGCCGGGAGCTTCCTCCTGGTCTTCCACGCAGGTGAAGAGGACACAAAGACTTGGGCTATCTTCTACCATTTTCCCAGGCCATAGCAAAGGGTTGGATTGGAAGTGGTGCAGCTGGGTTTCAAACTGGTGCCCATTAGGATGCCAGCACTGCAGGTGGTGGCTTAACCTGCTATGCCACAGTGCAAGCCCCTCAGCTTTCATTATCAAACATAACTTTATTTTAATGTAGCTTTGATTTTTAAATTTAATGTGACATAAATGAATTTAGACTTTGTTGTAAAGTCTAAAAACTTTGTTTCTATTTTTAATTCCTGATTTTTTTTTTTGTTTAGAAGTCATTTGTGTATTGTGAAGGTCATGTTAGAGGGAAGGCGAGAAAGAAAGCTATCTACTAGCGCCGGCCATAGCAGCCATTTGGGGAGTGAACCAACGGAAGGAAGACCTTTTTGTCTCTAATTCTACCAATCAAGTAAAAAAAAAAAGTCAAGATGGGGGCCAGCTCTCTGGTATAGCAGGTAAATTGCAGCCTGCAGTGCTGGCATCGCACATGGGTGCCAGTTCAAGTCCCTGCTGCTCCACTTCCAAACCAGCTTCCTGCTAGGGCATATGGCAAAGCAAAGGAAGATAGCCCATATCCTCAGGACTCTTCACCCATTTGTGAGACCAGGAAGAAGCTCCTGGCTTTGTACTGGCCCAGCCCTGGCAGCTGCGGTCTTTTAGCATGCTGCGCCAATCCGAAGCCAGGAGTCAGGTGTTTCTTCCTGGTCTCCATGTGGGTGCAGGGCCCAAGGACTTGGGCCATCCTCCACTGCCCTTCTGGGCCACAGCAGAGAGCTGGTCTGGAAGAGGAGCAGCCAGGACTAGAACCCAGCACCCCATCTTGACTTTTTAAGTGCAGTATTACTGAGATTGAATTTGTTCTGTTAAATTTCTCTCAAGTCAGGTTTAAACATGCTCAAGGTCTGTATTGCTGCTGATATTCTACGTCAGTGCTGCAATGTCTGTCATTGCTTTTATTTTTAAATTTCATTTAAGGTAAACTTGATAAATTTCATATTTATAGGTTTGGGATCATAGTGATAATTTCTATCCTACCTCCCTCCTGCCCACACTCCCACCCTTCTTCTCTCTGTTCTTCCTACTCTTAACATTTTTAATTTATTTGAGAGGCAGGGTTACAGACAAAAGGGAAGACAGGTCTTTGATCCACTGATCCACTCCCCATATGGCAGCAACGGAGCTGAAGTGATCAGAAGCCAGGAGCTTCTTCTGGGTCTCCCAAGCGGGTGCAGGGGCCCAAGTGATTGGGCCATCTTCTACTGCTTTCCCAGGCCATAGCAGAGAGCTGGATTGGAAGAGGAGCAGCCAGGACTAGAACCGGTGCCCATATGGGATGCTGGCACCGCAGGCAGTTGATTAACCCACTGCCATGGTGCCATCCCCATCCAACTCTTAATTTTTGCAAAGATCTATTTTCAGTTTACTTTATACTCATATTAACCCTATATTAAGTAAAGAGTTTAACAAATAGTATGAAGTAGAAAAAAAACCACTGTTCCTCAACAGTAGAGACAAAGGCTATTAAAAATCACTGCATCTCAGATTGTCAATATTATTCCAATACACTACATTTTAGGTACTTTATTACCACAGATAAGGTATGACATACTGTCTCCTGGGGACTGGCTCATTTCACTAAATATAATGGTTTCCAGTTGCATCCCTTTTGTTTAAAAAAACAGGGTTTGAATTTTTATTGTTGAGTATTATATATATATGCCAAAGCTTACCTAGTCTGCAGTTGATGTACATCTGGATTGATTGCATATCTTAGCTAGTGTGAATTGAATTGCCATAAACATGGGAGTACAGATCATTCTTTCACATGCTAATTTCATTCTGTCTGGGTAAGTTCCCAGGAGTTGGATTGTTGCCTCGTAGAGTATTTTAAGCTTTCTGAGGTATCTGCATATTGTCTTCCACAATGGCTGTACCAGCTTACATTTCCACCAACAGTTGATACTAGGGTATGATTTTCACCAATCCTTGTCAGCATCTATTGTTCGTTGGATTCATATGACGGTCATTCTAGTTGGAGTGAGGTGAGACCTCATTGAGGTTTTGATTTGCATTTTCCTGGTGGCTAGTGATCCTGAGTATTTTTGGATGTGTCTGTTGGCCATTTGAATTTCTTCCTTTGAAAAAATGCCAGTGTAAGTTCTTTGCCCATTTCTTAACTGGATTGTTTGCTTTGTTGTGGAGTCTCTTGAGCTTTTATAGATTCTGGATATTAATCCTTTTATCAGTTGCATAGTTTGCAAATATTTTCTCCCATTTTGTTTGCCTTTCCACTTGGCTGAGTGTTTCTTTGGCTGTGCAGAAGCTTCTCAGCTTGGTGTAATCCCAGTCTTCAATTGTGGCTTGGGTTGTGCTTCTGGAATCTTTTCCAAGAAGTCATTGCCTATGTCAATGTCTTGCTGAGTTTCCCCAAGGTTCTCTGGTAATTTGATGGTACCTAGTCATAGATTGAGGGCCTAATCCATGTTGAGTGGATTTTTAAGTAAGGTGTAAGGTAAAGATCTTGTTTGCTCCTTCTGCATGTGGAGATGCAGGTTTCCCAGCACCATTTGTTGAGGAGACTATCCTTGCTCCAGGGATTGATTTTGGCTACTTTGTCAAAGATAAATTGGTTATAGGTGTGTAGATTTTCTAGAGATTGTATTCCGTTCAATTTGTCTACATGTCTGTTTCTGTGCCGATACCAGGCTGTTTTGTTTATAACTGCCCTGGAGTATGTCTTGAAATTTGATATTGTAATGACTAGCTTTATTTTTGTTGTGTATGATTGCTTTAGCTATTGGGTCTCCTGTGTATCCATATGAGCATTAGCATAGCTTTTTTCTAGATCTGAGAATGCCATTTGTATGTTGGTTGGGATTACATTGAATCTGTAAATTGTTTTCAGCAGCATGGACAATTTTGATAATACTGATTCTTCCAATCCATGATCACAGAAAATTTTATCATTTTTGTGTCTTCCTCTATTTCATAAATGTTTTTAATTCTCATCATAGAGCTCTTTGACTTCTTTGGTTAAATGTATTCCAGGGTATTTATTTCCTTCTGTATTTATTGTGAATGGGGTTGATCTTAGAAGTTCCTTCTCAGCCATGGCATTGTCTGTGTATGCAAGGGCTTTTGATTTTTCTGTTTATTATAAGTTCTGCCACTTTACCAAACTGTTTCATAGTTCCAAAATTCTTTCAATCGAGTCTTTTGCATCTCCTATAGCATCATATGATCTGAAAATAGGGATAGTTTGACTTCCTCTTTTCTAATTTGTATGCTTTTGATTTTTTTCTAATTGCTCTGGCTAATACTTGAAGAACTATATTAAAGTAATGCTGAATGTGGGCATTCCTGTCTTGTTCTAGATTTTAGTGGAAATGCTACCAGCATTTCCTCCTTCACTATTTTGCTTGCTATGGGTTTGTCATAAATTACCTTAATTGTGTTGAGGAATTTTCTTTAACCAATTTGCTTAAGGTTTTCATCATGAAAGGGTGTTGTAGAGAAAGCATTTGATAAAATACATCTATTGAATTAATTGTAATTTTTTTGTTCTTTGGTTTGTTAATGTGATACATCACAATTACTGATTTGCAAATGTTGAACCATCTCTACTTACCAAGGGTAAATCCCACTTGGTCAGGGTGAATGATCATTCTGATTGGTTGCTGGATTCAATTGACTAGTGTCTTGTTAAGGATTTTTACATCTGTTCACTGGGGACATTGGTCTGTAATTCTTTTTCTGCATTAGGAATTAAGGTGATGCTGACCTCATAGGAGTTTGGCAGGGTTCAAAATTCCTTCTTTCAATCGTTTTGAATAGCTTGAAAATAATTGGAGTTAGTTCTTTAAATGTCTGGTAGAATTCAACAGTGAAGCCATCTAGTCCTAGGCTTTTCTTTGGGAGGGTTTTT
Source organism: Sylvilagus floridanus (assembly GCA_949820135.1). NCBI lineage: Eukaryota > Metazoa > Chordata > Mammalia > Lagomorpha > Leporidae > Sylvilagus > Sylvilagus floridanus. The sequence continues at coordinate 168,103,459 of OX463244.1, forward strand.
ATCACTGATTGAAGTTCTGTCTTGGTTATTGGTCTGTTTAGGTTTTCGGTGTCTTCATGACTCAATTTTGGTAGATTTTTGTTTCCAGGAATCTATCTATTCTAGATTTCCCAATTTTGTATACAATTCCCTGTAATTCCTGATGACTATGATTCTTTTTATTTTTGTGGTATCTATTAAATGTCCTTTTTCACTTCCACTTTTATTAATTTGGATCTTTTCTCCTTTATTTGGTTAATTGAGCCAATGGTGCATCCATTCTGTTTTCAAAAAACCAGCTCTTCATTTTACTTGTGTTTTGTATTTTTTTGTTTCAATTTTGTCTATTCTCTAATTTTAATTATTTCTTTCCTTCTAATTCTGGGTTTGGTTTGGTTTTCTAGGTCCTTGAGACACATTGATGGTTCTTTTATTTGGTGCCTTTCCAATTTCTTGATGTTGGCTCCAGTTGCAATAAATGTCCCTCTTAACACTGCTTTTGCTGTATCCCATAAATTTAGTTAGGATGTATCATTTCTAGAAAACCTGATTTTTCTTCTGATTTTCTTCATTCAGGGGTATGTTGCTCAGTCTTTAAGATTCTCCAGATCATATGCAAATACATAAATTGTTGTTTCCTCTGATGGCTTTTATCTTTGAATTATGCTTCTGTGGCTTAGTGGATTGCCTGCACATTGAGTGCATACCCAGAGATGTGTGGTGGGTGTGGCCTGGGAGCTGTGGTCAGTGCTCCAGTGTGGGGCAAGTATCTATGGTGACACCCAAGTTGGGCGTGGTAGATCTCTTCTTGTTAATGGAAGGGAGGGCATGGTCATCTCTAGTGTTATCACACCCATACCTCCTCTCCGAGGTTATCACTTCATGGTGTTAGCCCCCAGTGCATGCAACACTCATCCATGCCACCATATGAACCAAAAAATATGATGTGTATGATCCCCACTCTGAGCACAGACTACACTGCAGTGACTCACTCCAGGCAACCAGGGAAATGTGAGTATGTGGAGCTGCACATAGTGATTCCCCAAAGACCCTGATACACTCTGAACCTTCTCCTATAGCCACAGAGTCACCATAGTCTCAGCTCACAAGGCTCCCACAGTCACTAGGTACAGAGGATCTGCTCCACTCTGCCAGCCCATCCGGTCCAAAGAGAGGTAAACTTTCCCAGAGCCAGGTGCCTGCAGCCTTGAGCCTTGGACCCTGTGGTATATTGGAAGGCTGAGGGCACCTCACAGCCTTATGTGGGTACCCAGATCCCAGTCAATCCTCTCAGCTAGTCTCAAAGTCACTGGGGTACTCACATTTTTCTGTCTGCTAGAATTTTTGGATCACATGCCTACAAAAGAGCTGCTGGCTGAATGTTTAACTCCACAGTTTCACTAGAGCTGCTGCCATCATTACTGCTGAGAAAATAGTTTCATCTCGGCCAGTGTACTCTACAAGTGCACAAGGGCTTCCACAGCCACTGCTTATGCCCAGAATGGTGCCTACCCTCTCTGCCAGTCACTGGGTGCTGTTAGGGGGAAGATGGGTGAGAATATGAACACCCCTCCAACCCCCCCTTTTTTTACGGGGTCCTCAGGCACAGTGTACCCCTGAGGAATCCAGGCTAGAGTCACACCATGCTCTCCCTCCAGCTCTATCACCATGGGTTGTTGCTGTCTGATCTCACCTGTCTCCAAGCTGGCACTCTGGGCTCTCGGCTGCTAGAGTAGCATGATGATTCCATGTTTGTGTCTGTACCTCACACAGGTCCAGGGCATTCCTCTTCCTTCTGTAGAATTTCCACTGCTCTTCACTATCCTGAGAATTTACTTCATATGTTTTTTACTATTTTTATTTCTATTCTAGTGCACTATATCATTCCCTAGTCTATCATCTTGGAATCGGCTCCACTCAGTCTAAGGCTTTCTACTGTATTTTTTATTTGACATATTGAATTATTGATTTCTAATATCTGATTTCCCTAAGATTTCAATTTCACTGGACAATTCTTCATTCCTGTTATGTATGGATTGCTTTAATTTGTGAATTTGCTTCTCACTGCTTCTGAGTAATGTTATGGTTAATGTTTTGAAATCTATTTCGGGGACTTCATCAAGCTTTTAATCTTCAAGTGCTAATATTGAAATGTTGCTGTGTTCCATTGTGTGTGTGGGGAGTCGTGTTTATTCGTTTCTTGAATTCTTGCATTTATTTTTAGGCATTTGTAGAAATACTTGCTGGTTTTCTCCTGATTGTTTTTTATTCTTGAACTATGCCTCTGTGGTTTAGCTGGGATCCAGGCTGGATTCAAGGTGTGCTCTCTTCTATGTTATCAGCGGCACAGGTGGCCACAGTCTGATCTCACCCCAGTCTCCAAAGCTGTCACTTTATCCAGCTCTGAGCTACTGGGATCGTTTGTTGTCTGTGTTCATGCTGCACGTTGCTCCTTTCACACTGATCCAGAGTTCATCTTCTTCCATAGAATTTCCACTGTGGTTTTCTCTCCAATTCTCCCCTAAGAATATATTCTCTGCCACTGCTTTTATATTACATCTTGCTCTTGATTAGTTTTGTCCTGCCTCATTTCTCTAAGTTTTCTTTTGACCCTTCTTGTTCTTTAAATTTTTACTTAAATTTATTTACTTGAGAGAAAGAGATCTCCCTTCTCTTGTTCAATTCCCCTGATACCCACAGCAGCCATGGCTGGCCTGGGCTGTGCTGGGCTGGCTGGGCTGGGCTGGGCTGGGCTGGGCTGGACCTAAAGCCAGTAATTGGGTCTCAATGCAGAACTCTCACATTGATGCTAAGGACACAAGTGTTTGGGCCATCACTAATGCCTCGCAGGGAGCACTTAAGGGGAAAGCAGGAATTAGTAATGGAGCTGGGACTGGAACCTAGGCACTTCACAGTGGGATGTAGGCATCCCAGGCAATGTCTTAACTGCTGTACAAAATGCCCCACACTTTTTAGTTTCCCTGAATGTTCTTGTGAATTTCATGTTTTCAATTGTCTAAGGAACCCCTGATGGCGTTTGGTTTGGAAGTGAATTACAGCCTAATTTAAGATAAAACAGGCATTTTATTTATGCAAATTTTGCAAATTATCTCTCTAAAGATCTTGGACATTTTTTAACAGGTTCTACATACTTCCTAGCTCTTCATACTGTTGTGGAGACACTGGTTTTCTTTTTTTTTGACAGGCAGAGTGGACGGTGAGAGAAACTGGTTTTCAAAAGTACATCTTTTTAATGGGAGATTTTTGCAGTATAAAGAATGTTAAAATATTAGTGTTTGGGTGTTGGCATTGTAACCAGCTTTGACTTAGGAAATTTGTGGACTATTAGAATAAATAACCTTGGATTTCTAAATGGACATGCCGTCTTTTAAAAAAGCATTTGTCCTTCGTTTGTAGTATTGTTCCTTTCACTTATGTTTTCTAGTCCTGCATGCAGGAAAAGCCAGTATTTGATAGAATGTTTCTCAGCATCCCTGTAGTGTTTGATTTTGGGAAAAATTTTATGATGGTTTACTGTTAAGTACAATTTGTATTATAGGTCTAAGGCATTTCCTGTGTGTAGTCTGGTAAGTTTTAAACACTTACAGGTAATACCCTCCCTTTGAGTAGATGCAGTAAAAGCATTTGCTAAAAGGTGTTTTCCTTTGTTTTGGTCCTTTAATCTCCTGAGGCTGTGTGCTCTGCTGTCCCCCCGCCCCCGCCCCAGACTTGTGCTTGGACATCCCCAGTCTGTTCCCTACCTCCCCAAGCCTTCACCAGGATGGGCGTTAGTGCTCCGTGCCTCCCTGGCCCTGCAGAGCTGTGGTGCCCTTCCCCTTTGCCGAGCTTCTGTCAGTGTGCCATGGCACCCCCGTCTGGATGCTCCACTTAGCAATCTGTACAGCAAGGCACTAATGTGGATACTTGCGCCAGTTCTGTAAGACTCTGAACACTTCTATTTTGTTACTTTGACTCGCTCCTCCACACCTCCAACCCTAACGTGTATGCCTTCCTTGACTCGGAGTACTATGTTTTGTTCAGAAGGGGAGGAGTCAGAATAGATTTTTCTTTTTAATCAATAGTCCTGCCTTTTGAGAGAAAAATGGTCCTTTGAATTTTTTTTAATGTTTGGAATGTTTGCATCTGTGTTAATTACAACAACACATTTTTCCTTCACCTATTGATGTGGTTTTGATACCAAGATAATTAGAAAATAAATAAGGAATTCATCTTTCTATCCTTGTTAAAAAATAGGAACACAGACGTTTTAAAAAGATTCAAGCTCAGAACAACAGAGACAAATGGGGGAGAGAGAAATACCTTCCATCTGTTGATTTTTCTTCCCAAATAGTCACAACAGTCAGGTCTGGGCCAGGCTGAAACCAGGGGCCAGACACTCCATCTGGATTTCTATAGTGGATGGCAGGGGCCCAAGTACTTGGGCCATCTTCTACTGCCTTCCCAGGTGAAAAACCAGGAAGCTGCATTAGAAAGCAGCTCTGATTCAAGCCAGCACTCCAATATGGAAGGCTGTTGTCACGCATGGTGGCCTAACCCCCTGTATCACAACATCAGCCCCCTCTGTCATGTTAAGCAGCTTGTCTAAGATCAGGGATAGCTATCACTAAATAGACTACCCTTAAGTAATGTACTGATGGTTCTAAACCGAAAGAAACTACGGAAACTATTTCTTCTATGACCAAATCTGTTTCACCGTTAGAGATAGCAGTAGTTTGCTAGTCTTGCTGTAACCAAGTACTGTAGTCTAAGTGGCTAACATAGTGTTTTCTGAAGAAGCTGGAGACTAGAACTGCAAGATCAAGGTGCCTGTAGGTGTGGTTTCTTTGGAAGTCTCTTCTGGTGGCTTGTTGACCATCGTCTCCCTGTGTGTCCCAGTCTCCTCTAGTAAGGACACCAGTCACGTTGCCTAGGGTGCACCCATGTGACCTGATTGACCTGAACCATATTTCAGAATACTCTGTTCAAGCCCAGTCATGTTGTGAGGTATTGAGTAAGAATTTCAACAAACAAAATCAAGGAGAACATGGGTCAGCCAGTAGCACAGACCAGTTTGAGTTTTTACTTTCTTTGAGTCAGGTATTGGTACTGACGTGGAAAGTTTCACCTATGTTTGTAAACTGATCTTCTGTATATAAAGAGAATTGAAAATGAATCTTGATGTGAATGGAAGGGGAGAGAGAGCGGGAAAGGGGAGGGTTGCGGGTGGGAGGGAAGTCATGGGGGGGGGGAGAAGCCATTGTAATCCATAAGCTGTACTTTGGAAGTTTATATTCATTAAATAAAAGTTTAAAAAAAGCAATAGCCACTTAAAATTGTAGAGTTCCCTAATACAGCTGTAACTATAAATCCTTTTTCATTCCTAATACTGTGTATTGATATCTTTTTCTTGATAAATTTACCCAGGAGTTGTTGATTGGTGTTTAAATCATTTTTCTCTTTTGATCCTTGATCCTTTAAAATTTTATTGTTACTTTTTCATTAATTTATGCTTGTGTTTTTCTTTCTTTTGTGAGCTTATCTTTTTTTCCCTAGAATTTTGGGTTAAAATCTCACTGACTTTTCAGTGTTACTTCTGCTTTGTGTTTGAAGTTTCACATTTGCCTTTGAGTAGGCAAGGGTTATGATGTATTTTCACTGCTATTCAGATTTAAATATGCTGAAATTTTGGTATAATGTGTTCGGATCTCAAAAATAACTAATTTAAAATGCTTAAACATAACATTTTTGCTTCCCTTTTGTTTCCAATGACATTGTATTTCTACTTGGTTACTAAATTTTTACATTACATACTTTGGATTTATGGGAATTGGTGGGATTTTTCTGTGCTGTTTGGCATAAAATTTTACAATGCTCATGGTTTTGTGTTTTGAATATAATTTGCTTATTTGCACTTACTACTCAATAGATTCTTATTCTCCCATTAAACCTATATTAATCAGTGTATATGTTTTAATTATCATCTTAGTTGAATAGTTATTTTATGATAAAATCTTTGCAATCAATAATACTTTTTATCTTAGTGTATTTTTTCTAAGCACAGTATAGTTAGTAAACATTCTTTATTTTTAAAAATCTTAATTCCTATGATATTAACTGCTTTTAAACATGAGAAATTTTTCTTATTCAGAATAGGTTTCAATCTTTAGCCTTTCAAGAATTATAAACATACAGATTCTCTTAGCCTACCTTAGTCCACAGGACTAATTCAGCAAATTGTCTTTTTGGATACTCCAAATGACATGGTAGTTTGGTTCCTTTTGATTTGTAACTCTGATCTTTTTCTTCTAAGTCTTGTGTACCCTGGGGCCCTAAGAATTTGAGTTACAGATGGATTCATAAATTCATTTTGTTTACAGAGCTCTGTGAGCTGCTAGGTTCCAGATTGATGTGCCCATGGCACGGATAAAGCGCTGGTATTTTTAATGGAAGGCTTCCATTGTCACTACTGAGACCCCTGGCTGACATGAGCATTCCTTGCTGTATTGTACAAAAAGGAGATTTTACAGTAATCCCTATTGTGTTCAGGACAGGTGTTAGAAGGCCTAGGTTTTCACAGGCCTGTGGACACACATTCTGTTGTTAGTCTTTCATCCTATGGAGTTATGTCTAGTTCAGTGTCTCTTCAGTTTTTATGGTCTCCTGGAGATTACCACTGTAGCTTTAAATTCCTTTTTTATTTATATCTTCTAGGGATTTACTTTTGTATCTGTGTCTGCAACCCCACTAGTTCGCACAGGTCTGCTTCCTCTTGTTTAAAGTCCTAATACCCTTAGAGGAAATCCACATTCCCGCAGACACTGTCACAATGCTGCCAGCAACATGATTGTTACTGCTTTCATTCCATATTCTTAAAGTAGCATTGATACACACTACTACAAGATGCACGTCCTGGCAGGGACTTAGACCTGTCTGATTCTCTGGCAGTGCACAGGTGACCTGTGAAGTACTACCCTTTCCCCACAAGTGAGAAAACTTGCATTCAGAGAGATGAAAAAGCTCACCCATGACCTCAGGACCCTGACTGGCTCCGCTGCAGTAGAGTCGCAATCAGTCTGACTTGTGTCTGATACACTTGGCTGCATGACATCCTGCTTCTTGATCGTTCTTTTCTATTGTATGGCTGAATAGACTCTAATGTAGAATTTACATATTTTCTCGATCTCTATCTTACATGAAGTTAGATATGCCTGCTATGGTCATGTAACTCATAGCACACTGCTGGCCATGTTGTGAAAACTTAGCATGTGTAGCATGCATAAGTCTACAAAACCATCCACTGCCCATGCTTCTGTATAAGTTTTCTGTTCACTTGGTACATCAGATTCTAATGTGCATGAAAGTTTGAGGAGGGTACCTCAAGACCTTGAAACAAGAATTAGGGTGTCACGTGTGCCTTGCAAACTACCTACCATGGACATTGTACGATGAGGCAGATCCAATTAAGGAATCAAATTTTATTAATAGGAATAGGTACATTTTACATGTTTGCTTGAAGTTTTTCAAAGTCAGTAGTTGATATCAAATGATCAAACAGAATGGCAATGCATTGATGATAATAGACTATTGGGCTAAGATTAACAGTCACAGAAGAAAAGAAAGGATGCTCTTCCTTGGGTGTCCTCTGGTTGTGTACATAAGCAATACAGCTTAGGCTGGTTCAAGCACCAGAGACTCGATTAGCGCTGATAGATGCCCAAGGCAGAGGGGGAACTTCATTCATGGCAGGCTAGATCCTGTCATCTCACTCCATCTCTTTTCATTGTTGTGTGACTTTTAATTTCAGGGACATCCTCCTCTCCACACAAAGCAAAAATGACTCTGGACGGTTCCCGGATTACTATTCCTGTATAGACATTAATGCAAGATTTTTTTAAAAAATTCAACAGTTGCATTAATCCAAGAAAATATGCACACTATCTTGGCTTGAGTCATGAAGTCAGTCCCAGGATGGGTGAATAGGAGAAGGGAGACACTGGCCAGTCTGGGTCACATACTCTATTCGGTGGCAGTGGGGAGCAGGCTTCAGCTATTAGAAGGCAAGATGGGCAATTTTAGTGGGAAAACAGTTGAGGTTTCCATAAGAAAGACAGCATGCCAAGTAGAAAAAGCGGCACATGTCTCAAACAGTCTATATTTGCATGTACATGCAGTAACTTATGAATATTGATCTTGTGAGAAATTGAAGGAACTAGTGCTCTGAGACTCGAATACAAATTTTAGGCTCATCCTGTATATCCTAGTAAGCGTGAAGTAACACTTAGGTTTCATAGACCGCCTAAACTCAGAGTGCAGAGGCGGATAGAGTAGTACTGCAGCCACTATCAGACACATGTATGTACTCAGTTACTTAGGGGTTTGTGTTCATTTGTTTTAAAGAGAAAAATCCTTTTGTACATTTCATTTGGGTTTTTTCTTCCTCATGGTTGCTGACCAGTAAAACTGGTCACTGAAGGTCACTGTGCCCCTGATGTTTTAAGTCTTTGTTTTATTACTACTTATTCTATAGTCCTAGTATGGTAAAGCATGACTTGCACACTTGTATATTTCAGAGGTACAGATAGAACACTGTGTGTAAATGATTTTTTGATTCATAATTAAAGTCTGATTCTGAGATTAATGTGCCCTGCAATAAAAATGAATATAATTTTACTTTAAAAAGTTGTCAGCAACAGTTACACTCCTTAAAATGTTGGTCTAAAAGATTTTTGTTTTTGTTTTTCAAAGATTGATTTACTTGAAAGTCAGAGCTACCAAGACGGGAAAAAGACAGAGCTTCATCTGCTGGTTTATGCTCAAAATCACTGGCTGGTTGAGCCAGCCAGAAGTCAGCAGCTTCATCTGGGTCTCCTACCTGGGAATAGGGACCCACACATTTGGGCTATCCCACTGTTTTTCCCAGGCTGTTAGTAGGAAGCCGGATCTAAAGTGGAATAACTGAAACACCGACTGGCACCCACATGGGATGCTGGCATGGTAGGCAGCGGCTTTACCTGTTATGCCACAATGCCTGCCCAAAAGGCTACAGTCTAAAAGTACAAGAGTGCTATAGATTTCCCACATGTGCATTTGTTGATTGAAAAGCATTTATAAAGATTAAGTTGTGATGTTTGTGGTAGAGATGGTCCCAGTTACATGTAGTTTGCATGTAACAGTATACGCTTGGACTACATTTGATTTTGAATAGGCAGAATTTGGAAGAGAGGTCCCACCAAAACTTGGACTTGAGCCCTTAAAATTGGGCCATTGCAAAGAATTTTTGAGATCTCAGTGGCAATACTGTTGATATTTGGCTGAATCTTGAAGAAATATGTGAGGATGGAGAAGGAGATAAGGGGCAAATTAAAACCACTGAGCAGATGAGACAGATTTACTCCTAGCACTGCTTAAGTAAAAGCCAATCCTGAAGTTCTTTTAATACATAATATAAAGCCAGATGTGGCTTACATTTCTAGAGAAAAACCATTGCCAAGCATGAGAGCCTCTTTGAAATGGCCATGATTCAAGAATATGAAGACATTTGGTCGAGATTTCTTAATTTTTTTATGATTCAATTTTTTTCATTTTTGAGATACTATATTTTAAATATATAATACAGTCAAAGGCTTAATGCTTCATTAAATATTTCAACAAATAAAAATTTAAAAATCCCATAGTTGAGCTGGAAAATAGACAAGAGCTATAAACAATTGAATGAAAAAATTCTAAAAGTCACAACATCACTGAAATGATAATACTACATAATTTGCTCAAAGAACAAAAGACTTAGCCAAGGTGCTTTGATCGGTCCCCAAGCCATCCAGCAGAACAGTGATGTAGATACTGTTGGCTTTATTCCTCTCAAGAATTTGTCTCCCTTGTGGGGAAAAATGCTGGAGTGGTGGCAAAGCTCTGCCAGGCTCTCTGACAGTCAGAAGCCTGGCTGCCTCACAGGCAAGCAGAAGGTCTCCTCTGCTCTGTGGCGCCACTTCCATCCCAGTGTTCTTGTTTCACCTCCCATCTGCAGGTAAGAAATCAGTTGACAACAGTGATTGGAGAAATGATGATGCAGCCTTGCTCCTGATGAGGTACCTGCTTAGTGCAACAATTGGCACATTTTTGTGTCTCAAATTTCTCAAATCTCAGTGCCATGGAGCTACTTGGGTACTGGAAGGGTGCTATTTGGATTCTACAGCTATTTTTGTACTTGGGAACCTCAGAGGTAGACAGTTTGGGCATGGAATTTTGGTTTACCTCGTGGGATCTCAAGTGAAACGTACGATCTTCAAGGAAAACAACATGGCTCAACATCTGTTGGTTCCGTGAGTCTGTGTGGTAGGGTGTGAAGTCTCAGGGCAGCATAATTCCTCTGCAGGCTTTTTGTCTCAAGACCTTGTATGTCTGTGAAACAAACCCTGCAGATGCTATTCTTACTAGGAAAATATTCCATTATCACCAGTTCTTAGAACAGTCTCTTAGTACTAAAGAGACACTCATGTGTCAACTGAAATGTGTTAACTGATAGGCAACCTGACACTGCACATTGAGACCCAAGTGCTGTATGTAGTTGACTTCAATTGATTTAGAATGCACTGCTTGGAGCCGGCCCTGTGGCATAACGGATAAAGCCGATGCCTGTAGTGCTGACATACCATATGGGCACCAGTTCAGGACCCGGCTGCTCCACTTCTGACCCAGCTTTCTGCTATGGTCTGGGAAAGCAGTGGAAGATGGCCCAAGTCCTTAAGCCCCTGCACCTGTGTGGGAGATGTGGAAGAAGCTCCTGGCTTTGGATCAGCACAGCTCTGGCTTTTGCGTCCAACTGGGGAGTGAACCAGCAGCTGGAAAGCCTCTCTGTGTCTCTCCTCCTTTCTCTGTGTAACTCTTTCAAGTAAATAAATTTTTTTACATTATCAAGTTTAGAGAAAGTTGAGTTAAATATATTCAAAAGTATAATTGTAGAGTCACTGAATATGTTGGCTAATTTCCTATCAGCACTTTTAATGCTACCTCTAAATTAGCATGTATATGTAAATGTAAACATCTATGTGCAAATATAAATTTCTATTATGTATATATGTGTATATATACATACACCAAGAGACAGAATTGTGCTGCATTTATCCATAAAGACAACCGACATATTTTAGATAAGTATCTTAATCATTACTGCCTTTATTTCATCTTAAACTTGGGATAAGAATGTTTCACAGTTGGAGCTGAGTTGAGTTTATATATATAAAATGCTTAGCAAAGTAGTACCTGCCTGATGTTATATAACGGTTATGATTAGACTTTGGACCACTTGACAGCACTAGAAATTCCTTGTTTATAAACCTCCTGGCTATACAGTATTCTTGGAGAAGGTGCAAACAAACTATTGATCAGTTGATGAGTATTCAATTGTTCTTGATTTCTTATTCTATGTATTGGTATAATGGCCATCCTTGATGTCATCTCTCATGGCTTCTGCTGAACTTGGCTCCTTTTTAACTGATTGAATTTATCTTAATTAAAAGGCTTTAATGAAGGGAAATAATCCTGTTGAAATTAGTTTCATTAAGAATAAGGTGTTTAGTTTCAGGAAGCAAGGCAGAACACATATGGGATAGTCATCCTAGCTGATCAGGGAAAGCTCGGCATGTTCGGGTAGACCTGCACCAATGCAAGTTAAGAGGCTGCAGTGAAATTACCAAAGATTCTGTCCCTATCATTAAGTTAAAAATAATATTTATAACTACACAATATTGTCCCCTCTAGTCTTTACTTTCGTCAGGCATGTATTAGCATTGGTTTATAATTTTGTCAGGATCATTTATACTTCATAGTATGAAAAACAGTACAACCAAATGACTTAGTAGATACAACACCAGCCTCATTAATATATCTAGCATTTATTTTATACCTTTTATGTGTTAGACACTTGGAAAAGCAGATGAAGACAAAGTTCTTGGCCTGAAGGATTTGGTAATTTGTATCAATAAAGTAAGATCTGTGCTGTGGTCAGGGTATTTCTTAAATACCTATGGGATAAGGGAGTAAGAAACCTCTCCTTGGCTGGAGGAGGTATAGACAGACACATGAAAAGGCTCATGAAAATTGACTTCCATTTTCACTGTTGGGGTCTACACTCCTGGGGCCTTGTAGTCTGCAGAGCACTATGATTGAGTAGCAGCATCAGGCTCCCTCCTGGCCGAGAAATTAACTTGAGAATACATATTGGCCTCCTATGAGCATGCAAAGCATGCATGGTTGTGTGATATAATAGGTTGGTTTCCTACATTAGCAAACTTCAAATCTCAGGAGCTGAGCGTAGATCAAGTTTCTCACACAAAGCTTCCACATGGGCCTTCCCTGATGCGTGCTTTCTCACGGTGACACCATTTTGCTTGTAACACCAGTAAGGAGAGCATGACGGTTGTATGGTGTGTTTTCATGAACACATCATTTGGAGCCATGTGTTATTGGCCAGAATTTAGTCACTTGCCCCCAACCTAACAGCATGAAACTGTAGGAAACAACATAATCCTTGGGTGTCCAAAAAGAGCCTAATTAGCTGGGATTTGGTGGAGATACAGTATCATCACTCCCCTAGTGTGACATTAAAATCTCAACAAAACATTGAGTTTCTACTTTTCACAGTTGGTAGTCTTTCCTGCATTTTGAGGTATAAAATGAGGCTACTAAGAAGTTTAACAGTCGTACAATCCTTACTAGCTATAAAACAAATTATCTGCTAATACTTTCTAGAGCTTTCTTAAATACAGTTCTATCCCTATTACCTTTCACTTAGCGATAGAGTAGTTTTGTACAACTGATTATGTTCTCTTTAAATTTCTCAACCCTATTCCTTTCAGCAGTTTATTCAGTCAGTGGAAATGTGGCTCTGCTAATCATTCAGACCAAAATCTAGGCCTCACTCTTGACTGCTTTCTTTCTCTTTTACCCCACATCAAATCACTAAGCAAATTCTATTAGCACCCCTTCTTACCATGTTTACTTACTTAACTATGTATCCAACCAATTCTCCTGAGTGCCAGTGCTACCAGTTAGTCCAGAGGGCTAAGTCTCTTGGTATTAATAACTGTAGCTCTTAGCTGTACTGCCCATTTCCCTCCTGGTCACACTGTTCCCACTCTTGCTGATAGTATTTATCCACAGCTGTGCAAGAAACAGCACCAATACTTAGTGCTGTAAAACAAACATGGCTTACCTCATCATTTCTGTGGCTCAGAGATGTAAGAATAGCTTGGCTAGTGGCTCTCCCTCAGGGTCTCTCCTGAGGTCCTAGTGAGGAGGCAGCTCAGACTGGAGGTTTACTGGGGAGAGAGGATAGTCTTCCAAAGTAACTTAAATTGCTGGCAAGTTATACTGATTCAAGGCAGACAGTTCCCTGCTACACAGGCGCCCCTAGGAGGCTTCGTAACTGTCCACACCACATGGTAGCTAGCTTCTCCAATCCAAGTTATCCAAGACAGCAAGGCGGAAGACAGTGTCTTCTGGCACAACCTTGGAAGCCACGTGCCATCTGCTCCACACCTTGGTAGTTACAGGGTCTGCCCAGCTTAGAATGGGAGCTGAGAACACACGCATATGAATACTTCAGGAGGGACTCACCAGAGGACACTAGGAGGCTGGCCACCACCCTCCCTATGGCCTCTACTCTGCAGAGAGCAAACAGTCTCAATATGCAAGTCAGAGATGAGCTTCTCATTGAACTTAGCCTAAAAATCAAAATTCTAGGAGGTCCTGTGTTCTATAGTTCTCTGTGACCTCCTGACTTCATTGCCTGTTCTTTCCCTCTTTCTCATCTATTGCAGACAAACAGGCTTCGTTCTTGATCCTAAAAGAAGCCAATGACAGCCTCCAGCTCTGATCTTGAGCACGGAGCATTTCCTTCACGCAAATATTCTCCAACCAGACACACAGCGTTCACTCCCTCATTGCCTTTTGGTTCCTGCTTCAGCGTTGTATCATTGGACCAACTGTTCTAAGTACCTTGTGACATCTCTCGCTGGTACACTGTCTGCTTTGGCACTGCTTTGCGTTCATAGCACTGATCCTAGTTTGTCCATCTCTAAATTCAAGCTTTATAAAGACATTCGTCTATTCTGTTCCTACTCTATATTAGTACTTCTTAAGTATTCCTGGTATATTGTGGTTTGAACCATAAGAAATTGTCCTGCAATTCATATTTTCTTGGAGATAAGTCTTTATGTGAGCAATCAAAACATAGTGGATAAAACTTTGACTTCAAGATGTCAAATAAGGAACACCATGCATTTGGTGACTGAATGGCTATGAAACTCTAACTTCTTAATGGTATTGCTGGTTTAAAATCTCAAATATAGGGCACTGACACAACTGGTTCAAATCGCCACTTGGGAAACCTGACTCCTATATTGAAGTATTTATACAAGTTCCTACTGTATCACTAGGATCCAGCTTCTTTGTCATGTACACTCGGGAAGGTAGCAGAAAACGGCTTAAGTCCTTGGCCTCTTGCCACCCATGGGGTCCTGGCTTCATCCTGGCCCAGGCCTGTTGAGGTCCTTTAGTGAGTGAACCAGTGGATGAAACAAAGTGGAAGATCATTTTCATTCTGTTTCTCTCTTCCCCCTCTCCCTCACTCTCCTTGCCCCTCTACCTGTGAAAACAGACATTTGAAAAAGTTACTAATGACACTCTAGTTACCTCAGAGAAAAACTACAATATCTGTCTTTGTGGGACTGCCTTATTTCACTAAATATATCCAGTTGCAACCATGTTGTTGCAAAAGACAGGATTTCTTTACCTTTTTACAGCTCAGTAGTACTCCATAGTGTATATATCCCATAATTTCTTTATCGAGTTATGAGTTGAATTGTGCTGCAATGAATATGAGGGTTCAAATTCTTGCCTGCCAGGGTGCATGCTAGATAAACCTGGAATTAGAAGCAGAGTTGGAACTTGACCCAGGCACCTCAAAACTGATTGAGCTTTGTGAGAACAGTCTTTCCATCTGTGCTAAACACTTACCCCAGAACGTAGATTTTTTTAGTCTGCTTTGACCACTTTTACTCCAGGGATGGACACTTGATGCTAGAATCCTCAATCAGTTTTTGCTATTTGTTGAACTTACACGATTTACAGACTGACTTAAGTGGCATTTTATTCAGCAAAAGCAAATGGTGTATGTTCTAGAACTTATATGGGAATGTCCATGATGAAATGCTCTTCCATGTAATATCTTCTAGTAATCCATAGGTTTTGCATAGTCCTGTTGATTTTCTGTTTTCTTTATAAGAAAGACTATGAACATTGCAAACAATCCTGTGACTTTGACCCCCGAGTTTGATTTATACAGCATCTGCCAAACCTAAGAGGTGTAACACAAACACAGTGATAATTAAGAAACTTGCAATAAAGCAAAGTGACATGGGACCTGAATCTTGTGATTGCTACAAATAAGCAGGCAAAGGAAATTGCAACATTTGCCCTTTGCTCTTGCCCAGGTCAGGGGACGTGGCTGAGGAGTGTCTAATTGATAAAGGATGGTATCCTGAAAGTAGAACTCTGGGCTGGCTGCCACAGTCACACTGATGTTTCTCTAATAGCAGTGCATGCTTTTGTTAGAAAACAAAAAATAACTGGAAAGGCAATACAACTAGGAAGTTCTTAAGAATACTGACTTGGCAAACGTGAAGTTCCCAGTACACAACAAATAGTGTTAAAAAGCATTTTCTGAGTTAGGGCTCTAATGCTTTACCTCTGTTTTAGATTCTAACATTTTAACTCTGCAGTGCTCTGCAGTCTGGGATTCATCTTGATAGTGGAGAGAAGACTGGCTGTGGGGGTCACATAATTGAAGTTTAACTCTCTGCCCTGCAAGTCATCACAGGATGACCTTGGGCAGATGAAGGAGCCTAAACAATTGATACAGTGCTGCTGAATTTCCTACACCTAACACAAAGGTGGTTGTTCAATGATAAAATCTATACCGGGGTTGTCAGAAGTTGATAAACAGAGGCCGGCGCCACGGCTCACTAGGCTAATCCTCCGCCTGTGGCACTGGTGTCCCGGGTTCTAGTCCCAGTTGCTCCTCTTCCAGTCCAGCTCTGCTGTGGCCTGGGAAAGCAGTGGAGGATGGCCCAAGTGTGTGGGCCCTGCACCTGCATGGGAGACCAGGAGGAAGCACCTGGCTCCTGGCTTTGGATTAGCACAGCGCCGGTGGTAGTGGCCATTTGGGGGGTGAACCAACGGGAGGAAGACCTTTCTAACTGTATCAAAAAAAAAAAAAGTTGATAAGCAGAATAAAGATAATTTGGGCACCAAAATTAACTTAATCTGTGCATAGCTATTTTTAATGTATATTTTGTGAGTTTTGGAGGATATGTACAAGGTCTTAGCATTGTTTTGGGGGCATATAAAATGCTACAAAATTAATTGAATTGTGAAACCTCTTACAGAGACTTGTATTTGTAGTTCTTGTAGCAGCAAATCTTTTCCACAGATTCCTTAGCCCTCAGACCAAAGTAAGAAAGTTGTTTGGTCAGGCAAAGTTGTCAGGAAGTGTGAATTTTCAATGCATTTGCTTAGTGTTCATACGTTTTAGGATTTGCAACAAGCTTCTTTGCGCTCAGTAATTTTGTAACTTGGCTAGAAGTCCACCCTGTGCTGTCCCAGCGCCAGCCATTTCTTCCTATTCTGAGTTGACTGTGCTGACTCGAATCACCATACATCCATGTTGCTCACTCTGATATAGGGGGTGGTGTGCCTGTCACGCTGGCTCATCTTTTTATCACTTAAAGATGTTTATTCAAGAGGCAGAGTTACAGACGGAAGGAGAGAGAAAAAGGTCTTCGATCCATTGCTTCACTCCTCAAGTGACTGCATTGGCCAGAGCTGGGCCCATCTGGAGTCGGGAGCTTCTTCCAGATCTCCCATGTGGGTGCGGGGACCTAAGCATTTGGTTCAACTTTCACTGCTTGCCCAGGCCATAAGCAAACATCTGGATTGGGAGAGGAGCAGCCGGCACACAAACCAGTTCTGATATGGGATGCTGGGGTTGCTGGAGACTTAGTCTGCTATGCCACAGTGTCTGTCCCTCTAGTTCATCTTGAGAGGAGAATGCTGCTCTACTGAAATTCTGCCTCTGAGCAGCCACTTTGTTAGCTTTCCAGCCCCCTGAAAACAGGGAAATCAAAGTGTCATAGTGGACTCATCCAAATGAGGGTCATTCTTGGTCCCTGATGTTTCAGGTCTTGCCTTGGTATACCTTGAAAGAGGGTGATGGTGAGCATGATAAATTGTTTTAAAAAATACTTATTTGAAAGAGAAGGAAAGACAGATTGTCCATCTCCTGGTTCATTCCCCAGAGGGCTACAACTTCCAGTGCTAGGCCAGGAGTTGCATCTCGGTCTCTAAAATGGATGGCAGGGGCCCAACTACTTCAGCCATCATCCTCTGCTTTCCCAAGCCGTTTAACAAGGATCTAGATGAGAAATGCAGCAGCTGGGACACGAACTGGTTCCTGTATGGGATGATAGCATTGCAGTCAGTGGCTTCACCCACTATGTCACAATGTCAGCCCCAATCAGGATCATTATCTATTAATTAATCGAGTTTTTCTAAACTTTGTCAACAAAAATGAAACGGCTCCAAGTTAAGTCCACCATTGCCAGAAGGAAGCTTCTTTGGCTCTTGAATCTTGATTCACACATTTTACCGTCCTGACCCTCCATCTTGGTGGCTCTAGGTACGGGCGCTTCCCATTGCAGCTGGTGGTAAATACATTGTTCTTGGGACTATGACCTTTTTCTCTGTATGCTCCCTAAATTCTTAATCACGTGCAGGTTTTTATGATGTGAAACTTTGACTTACCAATGATGATCTAAGAGTAGAATGTTGTGAGTAGTATTCTCTTAATGGGTTTCAGTTTCTGAACATAAGGTATTTCTCAAAATACGCGACTGGCTTCACAGTGAAAAGCATGGAAATTCAATGTAGTCATGTGGCCCGTGGAGAAGCCCTTGGCCTACAGAATAGGAAACGAGATTTAGGCTTGGCTGCAACTGGTCAGCATCCTTGAGCAAATCACTTAACTTTGGATATATTTGGCCAACTACAAAATCGCGTATCTAAAATACTATGACTTTAAGACAGAACCATGAGTGTGGAAGTGAATGATAGAAGATGCATGTCTACTGTAGCCCATGATTTTATGGCTCGCTTAACAGGACAGTTTGCCATTTAAAATGAATCAAATGTTGCATTTTTCCACATTTCAGATAGCCGAGTATCTAACGACCTCCACATTCTCTTCAAAGCAACCATGACCTTCGGCCTCTGTGCTTTGACCCTCCAACCCTTGTCACTAATGGACAGTTACAATGGGCAATACTCAAATCCTGGGTGACTAATACAAAGCCCTCACTCTGGAGGGCCATTTTAAGTTGTCAGGTTTCAGGTCTTTCCTGAGGACTGGGAATCCCCACTCAAACATTGCTCCAGTTCCTTGCTGGCAACACCGTAGGGCTGTAGATGTCATACAGTCTGAGTCTCTCCAGGATTCCCACCCAACCCCAGCATGGTTGACCCTTCCTGACTGACTCTGGCTTGCCAGCTTCAGGGACTGTGACTTGGGCATAAGCCTTGTTACAGGCAGGGGATGGGAAATGTGCTCGTTTGCCTTGTTCTGCCTGGCAAAGGTCAGAGTGGAATGACTGCGGTGTCAGGGTTAGGGGAAGCAGTGGAAGGGAGACAAGCAGGAAGGAAGGGATAATTCAGCTGAACCCAAGTTGAACCTCTAAGCAGTTCAGTTCAGGGACAGCACTGACGTCAAAGCTGTTTCTTATTTTATAGAAGCCAGGCTGTCTCCTAAGTAGTCCCCTCATACCTTTTACCAGTCCAAAATGCTGGGTCATGACCCTTGGGCTGATGATCCCTCAGCCTTCATGCAAGCAGAAGTTTGCTTAGTTAGCTTGCCCCTTACTTTGTTTTGTGACATGGCGGGGGTGGGGGTGGTGGTCCCAGTGTTAGTTTTAGTGAGGCTAAAAACAGATGAGCTGAGGAAAGTCACAAGAAATATGTTTGACTTTTACCTTTTTCCATTAGATTCCATGTCCTAAATAACATCCTCTCATACAACACTTGCAGGCCTTTCCCAGATGTAAATAAAAATATCTCTGCACTGTTAGAACTAGCATACATGATGAGAATTTCAAAAATGAAGCCATACTTAAAATTGCTCTGACAGTTAATTTTACAATCATAATACATGCCCAAAATTAAACAACCATTTTGTATAATTGTAATATACAATAAACTGACACGTGTGAAAAACGTTAGAATTTACTTTCTGTTTAGGGTTGAAAAGGATGAACCTCAACTTCGAATACTTTTGTGATGGTATTTTCATCAGTGTAGAGCTATGTCTTTCATTACCCCGAATCCTTTGTTTTGGGAGCGAGAGATTCGGACAGATGTTCATGTTAAACTTACAATAGACATTTATACCTGGGTGCACCAACGTGGACACCTTCACCTGGGTTACTTGATGTCACTCTCACAGCATTGTTCCTCCAGGAGGGCAGAATGATACTGAGAGGTTCCATGGGTGGCCCAGAGTTAGAACTCTGCTTTAGCTTCCTCCTGTGACACCTTCCATGAACCCTCCTGATCCTCTGTGTTCCAAATTTTAATCACTCCATCTATGAAATTGAGTATGCTCGTAGCATACCTTGTTACTCCACACTTGCACCCTGTAGCGTTATTTCCAGTTATCTTTGTCTAAAGCCCTTCTCTCAATGTGACCATCAAGAACAACTTTATCTCCTCCTTTTCTTCCTGAATGTCCAGCATGCATCTCGCCTGTCCATGTTCCTTAAATTCAATCATGTTCACCAGTATCCAATCCATTACTATTGGTCGATTTCTTCATTGAACAGGTATCTGTTGAATGCCAATAATGTAGCTGGTGTGAGGGTTATAGAAGTGAATAAAGCACACAAAAATTCTTCATAGAACTTACTTTCTAGTGAAGGTAAAATTTCTCTGAAGAAAAATGATAACTGAACAAAACCTGAAGGAGCTGAGGTGAGGCTATATACATGGCATTAATGATTTTTTGAAGATCAGGGAGTTTAATTTTTTTCAGGGCCACATCAAAGGTTGGGATTTCTGTATTCAGTTGTAGCTACATTATTAGATGAGAAGTGAGCTGAAAAATTGCCATGTTCTGCCTATGTTCTCCATTTTGTAGCTGAGGAGACTCAAGTTCAGTGAGGTCAGGTTCATATAATGTTACCCTTCGATTAACTAAAAACTCTCAACAGCCTACTGAAATCTATCTGAACCTTAAGATCTAGGTCATTCATCCACCTATCACTTAGAAAGTTCTTAAGTAATGCTGACTCTTATTGCTTCAGGAATGGAAGCAATTTCAAATCTGCAGGTGGAAAACCAGCCCTATTCCCAAGAATCCAGTGTCTTTAAATCAAAGTAGAAATCCAAATTAAGAGCTTAATTAATGGGGCATGGAGTTCCACAGGAATCTGAATCTTGACCCACTCAGTAGAGAAAAGAGGCACCATTTCATTGGAGGAGAGAGGGTCCTTGATAACTACAAGTAATGGACATGATGTAATGTTAACTGGACAGGGCTGACAACATCCAAGCTGGAATGGAAATACCAGAGTGAGAAATGGGGACAAACACTTCAAATCCGTGCACATTTCATGTCAGTGGGGAAATAACATGGACGAAGCTAACATCTCCATGTTTCTCTGCTTCTGGATCACACAGACTAAACACTGAACAGGAAACCAAAGATACTTCAAATGTGTCTTGACATAGGTTAAATATTCCAAGCTGATATTGACATCCTACAATATGAATAATGTAGGCAATCTTTGATTTTTACAGCTATTTGTTTCTTGTTAAAAAGAAAGCATTCGCAAATCTGATGAGCTGAATCACCTGGGAAGTCTTTCAAAATCTACTTAGTCCCACACCCAGATGTTTTAATTCAGAAGGTTGAGTAGGGCAACAGAATGCATACTTCAAGCATGCTCCACATGAATTCAGATAATCGGCAAGGTAGACATTTCAACGTTCCATAGGACTGTGAGATGCTCCAAGTGCTAGAAACTTGAATGAAGTACTGATTTCAATTTAGCTATCTTAACATACACACTAAAGACCTGAAAAGAAAAATATCCTGTGTCTTGTCTTCTGCAGGTTTGTGTATTGTGACTTTTTAATGAGTGAGCTTGTAAATGTTTGGGATGATTTACATTTCTTCTAGGTAGCAAGAGATGAGACATTTTATCTTTTTATATAAGAAGAGTGATCTACACAAATGCAATGATAATTATACAAACTCTGTACTCAACGAAACAGAATGTATTGATGACTGTTTGGCTTCTTTATATAAAAACGGCCCATCTGGAAAATGATCTTCATTTCAAGGTTATTTCCACGGATCAAATAAGATTGAACGTGAGGTACTTGGTGCAGTTTCTGACGACATGGTTAGGACTGCTAGTAATGGTAGCTGCTGCTATTGATTGAAGTGTAACCTCGATGGCCTCTCAGTTGGAAACTGCATAGGCTAGCAAACAAAAATGCTACAATGATCTAAGGTATTTGAAAAAGTTTACAGATCTTTTTTTGACAGGCAGAGTGGACAGTGAGAGAGACAGACAGAGAGAAAGGTCTTCCTTTGCCGTTGGTTCACCCTCCAATGGCCACTGCGGCCGGCGCAGCATGCTGATCTGATGGCAAGAGCCAGGTGCTTCTCCTGGTCTCCCATGGGGTGCAGGGCCCAAGCACCTGGGCCATCCTCCACTGCCTTCCCGGGCCACAGCAGAGAGCTGGCCTGGAAGAGGAGCAACCGGGACAGAATCCGGCGCCCCTACTGGGACTAGAACCCAGTGTGCGGGCACTGCAAGGTGGAGGTTTAGCCTGTTGAGCTGCGGTGCCGGCCTATAGATCTTTTTTAAAGCAGTTTTTAAAAAATATTTATTGGAAAAGCAGAGTTATAGAGAAGAAAAGGCAGAGACAGAAAGTCTTCCTACTGCTGGTTCACTCCCCAAATGGCCACAATGGCCAGGACTGCCAGACCAAAGCCAGGAGCTACATCTGGGTCTCCCACGTGGGTGCAGGGGACCAAACATTTGAACCTTCTTCTGCTGATTTCCCAGGTGCATTAATAGGGAGCTGGATTGGAGGAACCAGGGCTCAAACCAGCTCCTACATATGGGATGCAGTGTTACAGAGGGCAGCTTATCTTGTCATGCCACAGTACTGGCCTCAATCACATAAGTCTTAGTAAACAAACTCAGTCTCAATGAATTCATACTAAACCATTGTTCTTATCTATTCTACTTTGCTGATTATTCTTGACAATCTCTTGAGTTTGTGATTTATCCTTTGTTTATCACTGTCTTGCCATGAGCAGCCTCCTGCCTGGTAGTCTGTCCTGGGCCTTGACCTCTGACTTGGCTCTTTAATCAAAATGTACCCTCATCTTCTTGACAGTGCCAGAGTCCACTATTGTAGGTAAGCAAACACTCATCTAGTTCTACACCAGGATTTTCAAGACAATTTGCCCTATAGCCCACAGATAGCCTTGCCAAGTGGCTAACGGAGTAGATAAAGACAGAATGCTGGTCAAACAACTTTCCCTCCCTCCAGGCATCAGGGTTCAGGTTGGAGGAACAGGACTAGCTCCTGTCTATATTAATAGATTTGATTGTGTCACTCAGAATTGTTTTTGATAACAAGTGACAGGAATAAAATAAAACTGGCATCCACATTAAAAAGCCGTGTGTTGACTCAGAATTCTGAAAATTCAGAATAGTATGAGCTTCAGGCATGGTTGAGTTCAGATGCTTAAATAACATGTTTTATCAGAAATTGGTCTGGCTTTCTCCCTTTAACAGTTCTGAACTGACTCCATTCTCAGACACATTTTCTACTCTGGCGTAAGATGGTCACTAGCATCTGTAGACATACTCTAGCTCCTCATCAACTCCAGTGGAAGCAGAACACTTTACTCCTAGTTACGTAGCTTAGACCAGATTGTGAAATTTTTATTTTCCCAAATATGGCTTTCAATTCTATGTGACCTTGTGCATTGTAACTTCAAGAGATAGTCCTTCCTCTTTCCCCTTGAAATGGGACATTGGTCTTGTGACTGGCTTTGGTAAGTAGAATACTCGGGTTTATGCTGTGCCATTTCTTGGGCCAGGTCTCAAGAACCATGGGAGTTTGTTTCCCTTTTTAGATTACTTTAAACCTCATAAGGAAATTCAAGCTAATCCTGTGAAAAAGAAGCCACCTGTACAGAGGCCCTGAGGGTGGAAAACAAGGTGAAAATAAGTTTGAAGGCAGAGAGTTGGATTTGCCCAGCTGACTGTCAGCAGCAAGGTCCATTCCGTGTTCCAGCTTTCTGTTGAATCCCAGTGCTGGTGTGCAGCTGAGTGCATAAATCTAGGTGGTACTACACCTCTGGGCCCTGCCTAAATTCCTGATGAGCAGATCTGTGGTGGTTACTTCAAATCACTACATTATGGGATAATACACAGTGATAGAGTACTGGAACAATCCTGAAACCGCCCATGACTATAGGTGGAGGGTAAGATCAAGTCTACTGAAAACAAAAGGACCTTGGAATCTCATGGGAAGCAGGAGTGTATCGCAGGAAAAATTATGCAGACCCCTCGGAAATTCACCTCCCCTCCTGGTTTGGTTCTATCTCTCCACCTTCATCTGTAGTTGTTTCTTTTGTTTTTATGGAGCCTACTAAGAATAAAAGCATCCTTTTTGTATTTGCATGTGATGCAGACAAGAGTGTTGCTGAACTGCCAACAGATTTGAAGTGCATAGAATCATGACTTCGCCACTTTTTGTGTTTTCCTGAGAAGTCTGGCTTTCTATGTGTGTGAGAAGATGGCTTACACAGTACATAGAAAAATGGAAGTACTATAGCAAAAATTAAATATGAC
The DNA here is from genome assembly GCA_949820135.1 of Sylvilagus floridanus. Lineage (NCBI taxonomy): Eukaryota > Metazoa > Chordata > Mammalia > Lagomorpha > Leporidae > Sylvilagus > Sylvilagus floridanus. The sequence continues at coordinate 168,127,425 of OX463244.1, forward strand.
AAGGTGACTTCACCTCAAATACCCATGAATACTGGCAATCATAACTTACATGCAAAGAGAAAGCAAAGAGGACGTTACAGCTGCTTATAGGATGGAATCCATAGACACTCAGGTTTTTTTTAGTTTATTGTAAGTTTTGTATTGCAGTACATTTCAGAGTCGAGAAATATTTTGTATTTTCCAAGAACAGTTTTTGGAAAGAGAATATTGTCTTTGTAAGTTGTTAATGCACCTGTGAAATCGGCTGAATCTTTGTCTTCAAACTAGGACCGGTAGACACCTCTCAATTGCGTGAAAGAACTTTTTGGAACCAGGTGTACTGGGAAACTCTTGAGCAGGACCTCCAATTGCAAACCTTTGTGAAGAATTCAATGTAGTAATGGTTAGACATAGCCAACAAAATGATCCTGGTTGCCCTAGCCTTCCTCTTAAAGGGGTCAAAAATTCCTAAGAGTCGCAGCTTCATCTCTGCTATTTTTGACTCCAAGCAGCGAGGCTGTCTTGGATTTCTGGTCACAGGGGAAGCAGATTCAGCACTTTAAGACTGCATGCACGAGAACATGAACTGCAAGACATTTCAAGAAGTTGACCAGCACTTAGAATGAGACAGAGCTAATTTTGAAGGTTGACAAACCCAATGTGCTTTGTTTCCATAAGTAAATCAAACCTTGTGCTAGTGACTCCTACCACATGTCGACTAACTCCAAAGAATTTTTTTCTGACTTTGCATTGACTGTATACAGGGCATTCTACAAAAAACCTGGAAAATGTTTCTTCCATGATGTTTTCCTAAGATTTTCAAAACTGTCAAAAAAATAGGGGCATGGTATTCTTAAGTGGAGATGGGTTTAGAGCTGTGAAGGGAAAACTCAGTGCAGGTTAAATAAGAGCTACCTGACTATAGGTTGTAACAATTTTTGGAAGTGCTAGTATTATCAAGCCATATTTAGAATATACTCCACTTCCAACTTTGAATGTAAGATAATAAATGAATCTAAGATTCTTCACTATTTTTATTACAGTAAGTGTTTGTTGCATTGACTAATGTCCAAGGAAAACTGTTGGATTCTTAGCGATAAAATTGGTATTTCCCACCTCTAGTACTATTGACATCCTGGGTTGTGTAATTCTTTCTTAAACGATTGATTGATGTATTTATTTACTTGAAAGGCATAGTTACAGAGACAGATCTTCCCAAATGGCTGCAATGGTTGGGACTGGTCCAGGTCAATGCCAGGATCCTGAAACTCTTTCCTGGTCCCCATGTGGATGCCAGGGCCCCAAGTACTTGAGTCATCTTCCTGCCAGGATGCAGGCAGCAGTTGAACCTGCATCACAATGATAGCCTCCCTTTAGTTCTCAATGAGAACTAAATCTTATGGGTTTTAGGATGCTGAGTGTCTTTATGCTCTACCTACTGCATGTCAGTAACACACACTCCCACAACTGAGATATCCCGCAGTCTTCGGAGATAGACCTGTTTCTGCTGGTGAAGGGTTAGAGCAGGAAATCACACAGAGTTAAGAACTACTGGTTTTGGATAGTCAGATATCACACCTGTGGTTTGCCATCGCTATGTCATAAATTAACGTCTAATAGGAACCTCAATAAAAAACCAGTTTTCCTACAAGCTCAGGAGAACGTTGAATAGAAACTATCACCTGGGGGCCAGCACTGTGATGGGGAAGATAAAGTCACTGCCTTCAGTGCTGTTATCCCATCTGGATACCATTGTGAATCCTGGCTGCTCCACTTTCAATCAGGATCTCTTCTATGGCCTGGAAAAGCAGTGGAATATGGTACAAGTCCTTGGGCCCCTAAATCCATGTGGGAGACCTGGAGGAAACTTCTGGCTTTGGATCAGCTCAGCTCTGGCCATTGCAGCCATTTGGGAAGTGAACCAACAAATGGAAGACCTCTCTCTGCCTCTGCCTCTGTATAACTGCCTTTCAAATAAAATGAGTAAATATCTTTTTTTAAAAAAACTGAGATGTGCTAGAAACTAAACTTTATTTTGGGGGGATATTAATCTTTTTTCTAAATATATTTCAAAATTCATTGAAAGATACAGTGACAGGGAGGGAAGTGGGGATGGATGGAGAAAGCGAGAGATCTTTGATTTGCTGGTTCACTTAAAAAATGGCCATAACAGCCAGAGCTGGGCTCAATCAAAGCCAGAATCCTGGAACTCCATCTGATCTCCATGTGCATAGTAGGGATTCATGTACTTGAACCATCATCTGCTTGCCAGGTACATTAGCAGGAAGCCAGGTTGGCCACAGAAGTTAGGAATCCAACTGGCCCTAAAATATGGGATGCAGGCATCCTAAGCAGTGGTTTAGCCTGCTTTGCCACAATGCCTGCACCTTATTTTTAATTGGGAATTAACTGTATTTAAATATTGGATATAACATTCAAATACGTAATGTGTAATGATCATATGGTGAATGACGCATTGGCACCCCCAAAAATGTATGCCTTATTTTGTGTTGGGCACATTTAAAATCCTCTCTACTAAGTACTTGGAGATATGATTGTTACTATCCATAGCACAGTCGATAGGATAACTGGTTAGTGATTTTACTTTGTGGTGGAAAGTTTTAAATGATGCGTAATTGTTTCATAAGGTGATTTTCCATGAACTTTGTGAACATTGAGAGTCATCCTGCTTGTCAAATTGCTTCCTTGAATGTGTTGACCTTCCTCTATTCCCTCTTCATGCCCATTCCAGCCTCTAGTAACCAGTATTTCACTCTATGACATCAATTCTTGGAGCTTCCACATGTGATAACACAGAATATATGCCTTCCTGGATGTGTTTTATTTATTTAACTTTACATAGTGTCATCAAGGTACATAGATGGTCCTGCAGTTGACTTGACTTGATTCTCTCTTCTGACTATCTGCTATGTAAAATGAATAGAAATAGAAAATTTATCAATGGACAGACAGGTTGATTCAGATTAGGCTACAGTGAGCAATGCTATGATGAACATGAGATCAGATACGTCTTCAGCATACTGATTCTCTTTATTTAGGATAGTATTCAGTGGTCTAAGTGCTGGATCACACAGTGGTTCTACTTCTAGTGCTTTGAGAAATCTCTCTATTGGTTTGGGTGTGCTGACATTCCCACTAACTCTGTGTTACTCTTTCTCCACACGCTTGTCATCTTTTTATTTGCCTGTCTTTTTTTTATAATAGTTATTCTGATAGCTCTTTGTGGTTTTGATGTGCATTTCCTTCATAAATAGTGATATTGAGCGTTTTTCATATGCTTTTTGGCCATTTCTATAAATTCTTATAAGAAACGTCTACTTGAATCCCTTGCCCATTTCTTATTGAATAACTTGATTTTGTTTTTGAGTTTTGAGTTTAAGTTACTTATATATTCTCGGCACTAACTCTTTGTCAAATATATATTTAGAAAATCTTTTCTCCCATTCTATAGTTTGTCTCCTCACTCTGTGAATGGTGTTCTTTGTGCAGAAGATTTTTACTTTTCTGGAAACAGATTAGTCAATTTTTGCTTCTATCTGCTTTGGCGCTCATATCCCAAAAATTATGGCCAAGACCAATGTCATGAAGCATTTTGCTTGTACTTCCATGTAGCAGTTTCATGCTTTTGGGTCTTATGTTTAAGTCTTTGATTCATTTGACTTGGTTTTTATACATGAAGTATTTTTCCATCCCTTCACTGTGGTTCTTGGTGTCCCTTTCATTGAAATGAATTTCTTATAGGTAGTTTCTTGTCACAGGACCTTAATGTTTTCATCCATTCAGACAGAGTGTGTCTTTTAATTGGGCTATTTAATTGATTTACTTTTAAGGTAACTACTGATACATAACAACTTATTCCTATCATTTTGTTCATTTTCTGGTTTTGTATACCCTTTATCTTTTCCTCTTTGGTTAATCTTGACAATTAGGTTGTTTTCTGTGGTAATCAGCTTCTCTTGTATATCTCCTCTACCAGTAAGTTACATAAATTTTTTTGTTTTCATGATAGTAATTGTCATTTTGTGTCTAGATGTAAGACTCAAGTATTTATTGGCAGTCTCTAGTGGTACTGTTTCTGTATGGAGAGGCTTTATTTTTTTCCTTCATTTCTGAAGGATAGCTTTGCTGGGTATAATATTATTTCCTTCCAGCACTCTGAATTTATCACCGCATTGTCTCAGACCTGCAAAGTGTCTGCCAAGAAATCTAATTGTAATTCCTTATACTTTATTTTTCCTCTTGCTGCTTTTAAAATTACCTCTTTGTAATGGTTAGCTTGATTGCAAAATGCCTTTTAGAGGACATCATTAGGTTGAGAAGTTCTTAGATTCACAAATTTGGTTGTTCACCTATCTTCCAGAGAATGAATACCTTCAGTTATTATTTGATTAAATATGCCTTCTTGCCTTCTGTGCTTTTCTTTTTCTCTTGAACTTATGTAATACAAACATAGGCTCACTTAAAATGGTGTCCCATAGGTCTCATTTTCTATCTTGAGTCTTTTTCATTCTTTTGTCACTCCCTAACTGGGCTAATTCAGAAGTCCAGTCTTCAACTTTAGCAATGCTTTTTTTACCTTTGTAATGCATGATATTTCTGAATTATATTTTTCATTCATTGAACTCTTTGGGTACAAGATTCAATGTTTGTTTTTTCTTATTTCTATTGAATTTTTCATTCACATGATAAATTGTTATATTTCGTTTTACTAAGCATTCTTACAATCCTCACTTTGAATTCATTCTTAGGCATTTTTCACACTTTGGGTTCTGTTAATAGATAATAATAGTGTTAATAGATAATTACTGTGTTCTATTGGTATTATCTTATTTCCTTTTTCCTCCTTGTGTTCCTGTAGTGATAATTAGTATATCTAGCACATAATTTTCCTTCTAGAATTTATTTTGTTTTGGTAGACGTTCACTTTTTTGTAAATGAGTGCTAGGTTGTTAATCAGGTGTAGTGTGTTTTGATTTTTGGTAACTGTAGTAGAGTGACATAAGGCTGGTTACCTCAACTATGTTTGTCAACTGTGTGTATGATGGCACAAGTGGACCAAGCTGCAGGTGTTTCTGACTTGAGTGCCAAAGCACAGTTTTCTTGGGGACAGAACCACCACCTGGCTGAATTCTGAGTTTACCAGAAGGGGTGAAGATACTATCTAGATACAGGTTACAATGAACATGAGTGCTGCAGCCAAGTTCACTGTGCAGGGGGCTACCTTGGTGGTAGATCTGCCATCTTGAAGTCAAGATCAGTTTGAGGGCTTAGGTACTGCTATGCAGCTGGCTGTGCAGCAGGGTTACCCAGATGGTTAGATCACTATCTGGAGGGCTACCAGGTCAGGCACAGGTGTGCACATAAGCATCCTAGGCTTCCAGCTATGTCTGTTTGCACTCTTTGCAGGACAACCTGTTCAGTACAGGGTAGAATGCCGCATAGGTTTAGAAGCCAGTGTCTTGGTTTCTCTGTCCTGCTTAGTCTGAGTGTTCAGGATCGTGGTGCTGCAGCCATGTTGTAAGTGTGGTGGAATCACAGTGGAGTCTCCAGAGTAGAGATTAACTGTTAATAGCCCCTGCAGCAGGACTCAATCCAGCAGTGAAGGCATCTTCTTTCAACATAGTGCTAACTGTGGCAGATTACTGCACAGGTGTAGTGTACATACAACAGCTCCTACTTCATGACAGTACAGCTGCATGGTGTCTGGACAATCTGCAATCCTTAGTAGCTTGTGAGGACTGAGAATGTCCTGTACATACATCTGCAGCAATGGGAACCACTGGCAGTCTCAAACTTGGCTTTTCCTAATGAGTAGTCAAGGTAGGCCTCGAGCTAATTTGGGCTGGGGATGCAGTATGAAGCAGTGAGGTTACCTTGCTCCCTGCTCCACAGAGCTCTCTTGGGTCTTCAGGTTCCACAGGTATCTCATCATCTCCCTGTTCTTCCATAGCTTCTTACTAGTTGAACAATAGTTGTTTGTTCAGTTGCCTCTTTTTGAGGGGAGGATGAATGACAGGCAACATCATTGAACTGTTGATGGTGACAGCTCCTCCAACCTCAGGCCACTAGAGTTGCAGGAACTTAATCATGGCCAATTGGGTTTTTTTTTTCCAGAGTACACCAAGCCACAGGTACAGAGTACTGAGGAAACAGGGTAGGGTTCTGTGTTAGAATCCCCATTCTGCGTCACCCTCTTTTCGATGATTCTTTTAAGTCAAATATTGGTAATAGCTAATCACGTTTTATTTCCCCTGTCTAGTTGTGTTTCCCCCTGTCTAGTTGTATTCTCCAGCATCTCTGGAATCTTCGTGTCTACTTAAAGATCACCTCAGGTGTTACAGGGATTCTGCAGAGCTTACCTTGAAACACACAGCATATGCTGTGTTTTGTGTGATGGAAGTGTCAGTAAAGCCATCCACATGTACTACGAGGGGATTACACTCATTTTTTTTGATGTGGAGTGACAAGGTCATGTTGCAGAGGAGAGCATGGGATAGGAGATGCTGTTATTTGAGATGCTGTTTCCAACAACACTGTTAGTGGAAGGCAATTTGCCACTCATGTGTTTGGATACTGGCACTGTTGCTCACAGGTTGCCTGTTTCTTTTTTTCCTCTTTAGAGATTTGGGAGTTTAAAGCTCTTAAAATAAGAAGTGAACTTAATTATGACTAACTTCTCTACTGGCTATAAATAAAATGTTCTCTGTATTTCCACATAGACTCCACATAACCCAGGCTATGTCTCCCTAAAGTTTAAATAAGTCATTCATCATGTATTAAAAAAAAATCAAAGACAAGAAAAATTCTGCCATTTTGAAGAATCTGCCGTCAAACTTCAAACATGAGATTGAAAAGCATTTTAAAGGTCAGGGCTTCCCTGGAACATTGACTTATAAGGAATATTTGATATCATGTTCTAAGATGGTCGTCCACCTAGTAACTGTCTTGAATTCACCTACTCGATCAGATAGCACAGTATTTGAAGATGAATATAGGACAAAAGATTGAAACAGGAAAAACTCATAAATACTGTGTCAACTAATTATTTTAGGTAAAATAAGAAGCGCTGTTAAGTTTTTCTGAATTGGAGTTAGTGGTTAGAGTGAGAGATCTTCCATCTGCTGGTTTACTAACCTAATAGCTGTAATGGTCAGGGCTGGCCAGGAGCTTCATCTGGGACTCCCACGTGGGTTCCAGAGCCCAATTACTTGAGCCATCTTTTGCTTTCCGCAATACAGTAGCAGGGAGCTGGATTTCAAGTGGGACAGCTGGGACTTGCCCATAAAGGATGCCGGCATTGCAGGTTGCAGTTTTATCCACTATGCCACAGTGCCAGCCCATAATTGCTGCTATTCTAAGTTGAAAATCAAAATAGAGTCTCAGTCCTTAATACTGTATTCTGGATGTCTATGCTTCCACCAACTTCATATTGAAGCCTAACCCCCAAAATGATGGAACTCAGAGGTAGGCCCTTGAGGGCTGTGCCTTCATGAAGGGAATTAGTGCTCTTATCCCAGAGGCTTGTGGAGGACTATTGGCCCTTTGCAATATGTGAGTATGCATCGTGATAGTGCCTTCAGGGAGAGCAGGCCCTCACCAGACCACCACGACTGCCCACACTTTGATTTTGGACTTTCTGACTTCCAGGACTGTGAAAAGTAGATTGTTCCTATTTTATTTCAGCAGCCCAAATGGGTTAAGACACTTAACGTGAAGATGAGTTGCAAATTTAAATGGCTATTTTGTTTGGAGAGATGGCATAATTCCCATAGACAGACATGTTGCAATAGAGCAAGTATATCTTTGCAGTAAGAGTCACAAATTACATTTCTCAATCAAAGCAGATTTCTTTCAACTGAAACCATGAAAAGTTGTTGATTGCATTATTACAAAGCTTGTTGCAAACCAGATAGGGTAATAATTCTCTGTCCTCTCACAAACTAGAATTCCAGTGGTTCATCTAATTCTTGTAGGTTGGGATCAAACAATGCAATGAATGGAAAAAAGACATACAAGTTAAATTGTTCTTAAAAAGTTGTGAAGAACTTTAGCATCTTGAAAATAAACTTCAGAATCTGAACACTTGGAGGATATTTCTTTTATTGAAGCTGTTCCTCTCTTTGAAGTGTGTTATGGATAATCTGTTACAAAGACGTTGACTCCTATGAGGACTCTTGTAGAGGTTCATAGAAAATGTATGTCATGGAAAAGCATGCATAGGTTTCAACTTCTCATACCAAAAATAAAAGTTGAATTGTATGTTACAAACTTTTTGAAGCTCCCTTCTGCACCTTGAAACCTAGGACATGTGATCAAATCAGATTCATTTAAAACGTTAAGATAATGACATTCCACGTAATTTAAAAGGCACTTGTGTATCTAGTGAACATCTGAAAAACCCTACTTAAAATCTGACTCGGGAAGCCTGGAGCTATTCTGCCCATGCTCATTGACTGAGATGTGAAATTATGTGATAACTTTGAGCGCTTGAGTTCTATTACATTGTCTATTTGTTAGACCATTCATTTTGTTCATTTGTCCCCTTACAATCCTATCTTAGGAGTTCATGCTACACACCCATCTAAAACTTAGACTCCAAAGGAGCTATGTTCACATTGATGACTCCTAATTGTACTCCCTGTTGAAACCACAAATAGAAGCAAAAACGGAACTTGTTCACATATCAAGCTAATTTTAAAGTTAAATGGCCTCAACTGAGTGGCATTTCTTGGAAAATCACCTTTTCTTTATCACTGTAGAGTTCCAGTCAGGCCTTATTTGAACATTTCACCATATCATCTGCTGAGCTGCAGTAGGGCAAAGAATTGTATGCCTTGTGTCATTGAGGATGATGGTTATTTTTGAAAATGCCTTTAAAAAGTTGAATCAAATTAAACTACATTTGAGTATAATAAACATTCCAATAAAGAGCATTTACAAAATAAGCTACAAAGAAACAAAGAGAAGGTGTGATAGGCAATATGAAGGTTAGTATGGAGGGAAATTAGCCATGTGGTGTGGATGGGCTCAGTAAGGATTAACATCTGAAGTGCAGTTTGCATGTGTGAGTTCCAGTGATGCCAAATTCCCCTCATTTTATGTGTCTTCATAGGTTTATAACCTTCTAAAAATAATTCTTTGTAGCTCGAGGATCAGAAAGCTTAATTTGCATTAATACATGATGTGCTGAGAATATGAATATCAGGGCTTTTTATCTGTGCTTCGGAGAGAAGCTTAGACAATAACCAACCTTGCAGCTCACTCTAATGACAGACAGCTAGGGCGTTCATTTCCATTCCTTTCTGCTGCAGGGGGAGGGTGAAGGAGGCTGAGGCACACTGCAATTACTGCCTTGCGGCTGAGGAAGAGAACCAGCCCAGTGTGCAAGCAGAAGGATGGGATATTAAGGGAGGCAGTGTCCTCCAGTGCAGACCCGCCTGGGCTGCAAGGTCTCAGCTGTGAGCTTTTGAGCTCTTGGTTGTGGACATGTGTTTCCTTGGCAATAGGCACAACCCAGAATTAGAACTTCAAAATTAAGGATGCACTCAGCGGTCAGGTTCAGCCCTGGAGAAAGAGCTTATGTTGTTTTCCTATTTATCTCTCTGTGGTGATCTATTCCAGCCTTCATGGAGAGAATGACCTTTCCTGTGTGAGAATGAGTTGAGGATTTTACCCAAAACAAGCCCTCAGGGAGAAGGTACAGATCTGTATTCAAACCTTGATAACTCATCTTATTTTAGAGACTGTCTTACAGTGACTTTATTTTGAGCAACCAAGAATCCTGTTGGGAATATTGATGAGTCTAATATATCTTCTTTTAATGGTGGTTTTGAATACTGAGGGGGGTAACATGAACAGAAGTGCTTCGTCAAAAATGGAAAGGACGGTAGCATGGTGCTGGATTTCATTGGATATGGACTTTAGAACACGCCTTTATAAGGGTGTAGAACAAGTCTTTATATTACAGAGATCACCTCATAGACACACCCAAAGGATGAATAGACAGTCCCACATCCCAGCACTTCGAAAATACTAGAGTTTTGACTTAGATTTTCCAGAAACATCATTTTACATGAATTCAAAATGTACAACACCTGAAGTGAAAGTAAAATGATACATTCTGGGATATTCCTAGATAACAAAAGTGTGGTCCTCTGGATGGTGTCTTCACCATAATGTGAAAGGTGCATGTGCTAGGTTTTGATGCTGTTGTCTGAAAGGAGATTTCTGAATGTAATGCTATTTTATATCTTTAAGAAACTGAATATCCTAAATAAGTGTCCAATCATTTGATTTCCATGTATAGAAAGTTCATATATTGTAGTCAACCTGGAGTTGTTTTCCTTTTATCTGCTGATTGGGAAAGTAGAACATTGATTAAAGTCCTGTCATTTGAAACTCAGATCACCTGTTCCTCTATTTAAATCAAAAGTATCTTAAGATTTGAGCTTGTATGTAAGCTAAGACCACCTCATATGCTGTAAACTTGCCATAATGACCAAATATCAATGGGCTTTGGATCAAGATGTGATGAGCAAAGAGAATGAAAAGACTTCAGGTTTATAGTCTGAAGACTTAAGAACAGCCTTAAACATTGAAAAAATTGCAACCAGGATGGGAGAAACTACGAATGATTCATCAGAGCATTGCTCTTTACTAAGTATTCCACACTGGAGCTGCTTAATCCGATTTTGTATACCTTCCATCCTCTATTTGCTCACCAAAAAGAATAAAAAATCTGAGGATGTGTATAGCATCCTGAATACTACCCTGAGTGCCAAAGATAGAATGCTTATTCAGAGACAAGTCTTTAGCTCAGCCCAATCCAAGCTGGACTAGAACGTAAGTGGGCTCTAGGACATAAGTCCTTGGATTCCCAAGGCCATGCTTTGGGTTACAGAAGCAGCGTTGTATGATCATGTAACCAGGGATTGACATCTAGGAGATGTAAGAGTGTGCATTCCTGTATTTGTTCATTTCAGTTTAATGAATATTAGGTACATAGTGAAGTGCCAAGGTGTACCGATGACTGCAGTTTTCTGACCCTGTGGAGCTTTCGGTTCAGACCCTGAAGCTTCTGTTGTCCTACGTGCATCGGCCATCCCACTAAAGCAGTGCCACCAATCAGTGTTGAGATCCTTAGAAACATGAGATGCAAAGAGTAAATACTTACTACTGGCCAGAACCTACCTCGAGTTTTTGAATCTTTATCAAAGTGTGTGCAGAAAAGCAAACAGTAAATGTAGAGCTCAATCAAGTTCCACAATGTGATCAGCATCTAAGAAGCCTCATCTGGCCACCTTCTTAGTTATTTACTCCAAGGGAAAGTGGCAACCACATGTCAAAGCTGTGAATTAATCTTTCCATTTGTGAACACACAAAAAGAATCACATGGGTGTTTTTTAATCAACCTTCTTGATTCAAAATCAATTTTCAGATTCATTCATATTTTTATGGCCACATTTGTACAGTATTTCATTCTGCAAGTACTCTTCAATTTATCCCTTTTATGCATGAGCAATAGGAATAGATGTTAATCTCTGAAATACAAATAGCACTAAAATGATTGGAGTCTATTAGTGAAAACATACACATATTTGATAAGTAAATGGAGTTGGCGGAAATAGAACTGCTAGATCAGGGTATATGTGTGTGTTAGTAGACACCACCAAACTGTTGAAAGTGGCTGTACCATTTTGGATTCTTGAAAGAAAGTTCCAGGTCTTCCATGTGATTACTTAGAGCTTGGTATTGTAGTTATTTTTAATTTTAACCCTTCTGGTGAACATTTCATTGTCATAAAACAATAGTTTTAAGTGCATTTATGAAGAGGGAGAGTGGAAAGACTTCCCTGGAGAATTTCTACTTGAAGGGATGAGGGGTTTTTAACTAGGAGAGAGGAAACAGCACTCCAGGAAACAGGGATACTGTTCTCAAGAGAGAGGCTGCAGGTGCAATGAGCAGAAAGAGTGGGCATTCGGAGGCAACGGGACAGTCATGTCAGGAGTGGCCTGGTGGGGAAGAATCTAGGAGGTCTAAGGAGTCTTGCGTTCATGCGAAGTGCAACAGAGTCATCATCAGTCACCACTAAAGTCGAAGAGGTTGAGCAGATATCCTCAGATCACTTCAGCTGCTGCATGGGTGCAGGAAACTGAGGGAAGAGAAAAGGGAAAGAGGAGGAGGCTACTGTAAAGACCCAAGAGGGAACCACTCCAGTTCTAGGGTAAGGAGTCCTTTCTGGGTTGTTCACCTTACCTGGTGCTAAAAGTCTGTAGCAGATCTAATGTATGAGCCTGATTTCACAACTTACTCCTCTTGGATATTTACTCACTTCTCCAAGCCTTGAGGACTAGATGGCAATAGAGAGAAATGTGAGGAAAGTATGGCCATGGGGTCAGTGTTGTGGTGTAGCGAGTTAAGCCATTGCAATGATTGCATTCTACATAGCACTGGTTCGAGTCCCTTCTGCTTCACTTCAGATCCAGCTCCTTGCTGATGGCCTGGGAAAGCAGCAGCAGATGGCCCAAGTCCATGAGTCCCTGCATTCATGTGGGAGACCCAGATGAACCTCTTGGCTTCAAGCTGGCCCAGGCCTGGCTGTTGTGGCCTGGGGAGTGAACCAGCAGATGGAAGATCTTTCTCTATCTCTGTTTCTTTGTTACTTTGCCTTTTAAATACAAATTTTAAAAGTATGGCCACAATCCTATAATCATTCTGATTAGTGAAGAAACCTACTTGGTAATTCCAAGCAATTGAGTAGGAGATTAATTGATTAACCCAGTTAAAATTATGGCTTCCTGATCTGTACGTACTTGCTGTGATTGATGAAAGCTGGCTTTGTCTTTTAAGTCATTAAATGCAGGTCTAGAACTCATAGTTCAGTTTATGAGCACTCACAGGACATACTGATGCAACAGATTCATTTCAATATAAAGGAACTGTAGGTGATGAAACTAGACACCAATAAAAACTAGCCTCATTCTTCCACAGCAAAGAAAACTAGAGTTTGGAGTTTGTGGGCTCTGGATCCCAATCACTAACAATAGAGGGTGAGGTTGTGCCACTGGGATTAGTCATAAGTATGAAATACATAAATGTGGTGTATTAATGTTTGTATATAAGACAGCTGTGCAAGAATATAGTGCACATTCTTTGAGATTATCTAGTGAAACCTCAATAGATGAACACAGCTATCGAAACAGTCATTACAATGAAAATGACATAAAATAATTTAGGGTAAGCTAAAAAGTAATCTATACAGAAATCTTTCTGGAAGTGCTTAGAGGTTTTATATGAAATGTGACTAGGTATGCTACTACTGTAGTCTGAGATTTGCCATTAACTTGATGCTATCTGACAAGTGACCATCTCCAGACATGGTTGCCATACCCGTGAAATGTAAGACTTGACCTTAAATCTCTAAGACTCACGAGCTTTGGTGTCAAACTCTTCCATTATTAATAGACCATAGTAACCTGCTTTCCAATAAGCCCTCCATATTGGGATAACCAAAATATGTAGATTGTTCTGTGTAACCCCAAGAAGCACTAGGTTGTCTTTATCTAGTTAATACTTCTAAATAATTGCTTGATTTAATGCATATAGTCAAAATGTAATGATTTGGTTGGTACTAATTATTGACTGTTAGTCAATAAAACTATCAGAATACTTCAAAAATGTTTGAGTGTGAATTGCCCTAACACTGAGACTCTGGAGATAGAATTGCATTGTACTTTTTAATCCATATAAACTGACATGATTAAAGGGAAAAACATTTGAGAGTAATTATAGAGACTCTCATGAACATTAATTAGGGAACAAATTGTGCCTTTGAGATCAATTTCTATTTATCTTCTTTGCAGATAAGAGGCCTAGGATCAGTTTCTTATCAATAAAGTAACTGCAAATAGCCCCTAAACAGTAGGAGAAGTACCATAACTAACAGCCTAGAAAGCTATTAGCCAGTGACTTCAGCTGGAGCAAGATGAGAAATTAAAGGAAATTTTCAAATTTAAAAAAAAGGAAAAATTGGTTAGAGCTGTCTGCCAAGAAAAGATCTAAGCATTTGTGTGAATAAAAGTTTGATATTTCTCCTTTGATGTTGTCCTTCTGAAATATAGTAATTATGACATTTTCATCTACATAGCTCTTCCAAGATGAACTTTAAGTGCAATTTCATTTTGCTCAGATAACGGCAAATGCAGGTATAGAGTTATCAGCAAATTATTCTGTGAATAACTTTGATACCAATTGATTTTGAGTCTTGGGCCTTTTCTCTTTTTCACTTGTCTGCAAATGTTATAGTTACATCTTGTCAAACTTAACCCTATAAGATGGTGCTGAGCCTTCCTGGATTTAGACCATGAATAAATGATTTTCTGTCTGTATTTATTGGGAGATGGTGAGGGAGAGGGGAATTTGAACCCTCTGCTTTAGTGCCCAACTACCTACAATAGACAGGGTGGGCCAGGACAAAGCCAGGAACTCCATCTGGATCTCACATGATGAGTGGGGACTCCCTAGTGCGTTAGCTGGAAGCTGCATTGGAAACAGAGGGGCTACGTCCTAGGCACCCCGATACAGCTTGCAAGCATCACCCACGTTGGCTTGACTCGATGAGCCACAAGGCCTGCCTCATTCTCTCCTTGTGTACCCCTCTGAATTACTAGGTCAGGTGTGTAAAAATTTAGAGTAGGAACTCTGAGTTTGTCCTCCCACAAAGGGGTCTTCATAAAGTCCATGCAAAAATAGGTATTTTAAGCATGGATTTCAAAAACTTTTTTACCAAGGTGAACTTAACTTTCAATTCTGTTTTCCCATTAACTTTTTAAAGTCCTTCATATGCTTCGAGCTAGTCAGGTTCTACAAGTGACCAAAATGCCCTGCTTTGGGAATGGGACAGCCTGTAAAGTACACTCCGCCCAGGGGGCCAGCAGTCGGGGGAAACATGGTCTGTATTTTCCCTGATCTCATTTTCATGGAAATCCAGAACCTGGGAGTTCGTCAGGCACTGATTCAGCTTGTAAACACTAGAAACTAATTCTTCCTGCAAATAATCTGTGAAACAAACATTACTCTAGGGAACATACCAATCATAATATACTGTAAGAGCAAAGAAACTGGAGGAGGATCCCAGAGTGCCTGTCAACTTGTATTAAGTTGAACCAGAGGAAACTGTCACTTCCATAGCCCAGACTGGTCCAATATCAGCAGTTTCCTGCAGCCTAATAGTTTGCAATTCTAAAAATACTGACATGGGTGGTGTGTGTCAGCAGAACTCACCTACAAGTTGAAGGAAACAGAAGAGTATGTAGTGAGGTTTTTTTTAAAAAAATTATTTAATGGAAAGTCACAGTTACACAATGAGAGGAAGAGAGATCTTCCTCCAGCTGGTTCACTCCCCAGATGGCCCTAGGCAAGCCAGGAACTTCTTCCTAGCCTCCCACATGGTTGAGGGTCCCACGAACTTGGGCCATCTTCTGCTGTTTTCCCAAGTGCATTAGCAAGGAGCTGGGTGGGAAGTGAAGCAGCCAGGACTCGAACCAGCACCCATATGGGATGCTGGTGCTGCAGGTTGTGGCTTAACCTGCTGCCCAACAGCACTAGCCCTTTGGAGTGAGTTTTAAACCCTTAAGATTAATCATCTGGCTAGCGCCGTGGCTCACTTGGCTAATCCTCTGCCTGTGGCGCCAGCACCCCAGGTTCTAGTCCTGGTTGGGGCGCTGGATTCTGTCCTAGTTGCTCCTCTTCCAGTGCAGCTCTCTGCTGTGGCCCGGGAAGGCAGTGGAGGATGGCCCAAGTGCTTGGGCCCTGTACCCGCATGGGAGACCAGAAGGAAGCACCTGGCTCCTGGCTTTGCATCCGCACAGCGCGCTGGCCGTAGTGGCCATTTGGGGGATGAAGCAACAGAAGGAAGATCTTTCTCTGTCTCTCACTCTGCCTGTCAAAAAAAATATATTAGAATGAAGATGATTAATCTTTTATCTACCTGAGAAATATGGTAGGACAAATGTGGTAGAAATGAGGACCTTCTGACACTGGTTATTTTGCATAGCGTTGTGGAGTATTAGAACAGGGAGTTCTGAAAGCTGAAATTGAAGAGTTTCAAGTTAGGGACTTAGCCATGATGAAGTGTCAGTATGGTACTGTACTAGTATGTGAGAGCAACCATAACCAACTGCTATGGATTGGGTAACTTAAAATAACAGGAAATAACTTTCTCAACACTTTTGGAAGTTTCTGGTCCAAGATCCAAATGCTGGTAGGTTTGCTTTAAAAAAAAAAAAAGTTTTAAAGATCTACTTACTTGAAAGGCAGAGTCACTTGCCCCACATGGCCTCAACAGCCAGAGCTAAGCCAGGGCAATCCAAGAGTTTGATCTGGGTCTCCCATGTGGGTGGAAGGGACCCAAGCGCTTCACCCATCTTCTGCTTTCCTCAGATCGTTAGCAGGGAAGTGGAGCAGCTGGGACTCGAACTGATGCTCATATGGGATGCCAGAGGCTCTAATAATTGCTTAACCTGCTACCCTACCATGCCAGAGCCAGGGTTGCTTTCTTAAGAGGCATTGCCAGTTGGCTGGCAGAGGCAACCCCTCTGTGTCCTCACTCAACCCTGGTGTGTCTGTGTGTGTCTGTCTCCTCCTCTCATAAGGACACTGGTAAGATTCGACTTGGACTCGGACGGCCTCACTTAACCTTCAAACCTCTTGAAAAGCCAGTGTAGTGACCTAGCAGGTTAAGCTGCTGCCTGCGATGCTTGCCTGCCATATGGGCACCAATTGAACCCTGGCTGCTCCACTTCCTGTCTGGCTCCCTGCTAATGCACCTGTGACAGCAGTGGAAGATGGATCAAGTGTTTGGGCCTCTGCACCCATGTGGGAGTCCTGGATGGAGTTTGTGACTCTTGGCTTAGAGAGGACAATTTTGGAGAGTGAACCAACAATGGACGATGGCTCCGTGGTTTTCTTCTCTGTAACTCAAAAAAAAAATCTGACTTACTTGGAAAAGGCTTTAACATGCAGCTTTTGGGAGGAACATAGTTCATCCCTTAACAAGTGACATGCTGGTAATTTTTGCAAGTATCTAACAAGAGAAAGAAATCTTCGTTAACATGTGCTAAATTTCCATCATGCAGACAACACCACCATGGCTGCTTTCAGGTTACCAGCATGGAGTCCCTGACAATGTCCTTGGGCAGGAAGATGCAGCAGTGCACACGCCCTTCCATAGCAGTTCTATCATTTGCATACACAGGCATCCATAACCTTGTGACACGGACAAGCGTGAAATAGGAAGAGATGAACTTTGAGGTTTTATTTTGCTTTTTTGCAAATTTAGAAAATTCAGCTTTTAATAATGTCTGTGTTCAATAGCCAGCAAGAGGGATGCCTGGAAATTTTAGGCTGGGCTCAGGATGCAGTAGAAGTTGGCACCAGTACACCCCTGAGCCATGCAGCCCTTCAGCAGAACCGTGTCACCAGGAATCAAAAAGTAGCATTACTTTCTCAGATTATAAAGGATGATCTTTTGGACATGATGACCAACAAGATATGGAAGAAAATAAACTGGAAGAATCCAAAAAGAATGAATGAAGATGAAATGGGGAGTTTGGAAGGGGGACTGATTTTGATAGGGCAGTGAATGAGTAATACATGATGGGAAGGAGGAACATTGGCATCCAGTGAGCTGAATCCCTGTGCCAATTCTACCTAAACAAGCCAGATGATTTGAGGCAAGCCCCACCTTTTCTGAACTTTCATTTCCCATTCTGAAATACATCTCCTCTGAGTTTCCAGGAGATATGAAACTCAAAATTGTGCAACTTGATCCCTTAATACACTGTTGCCAATTCATTTCTTTGTCTCTATAAGCTAGTGCAGAAAAACAAATCCCTAGTTGGGGTGTGTGTCTCCCTCACATATATGGTACAGGCACTCCAGAAGCTCACCTTCTGGAAAGAAAAAAATTTCTGTTGTCTAATAGTTATCAAGAGCATAAAAAGATTTCTATCAAAACAATTCTCTCTTCCCCTAATGACCCTGAGAGACAATTAGAAGCTGCATATTTGAGTGTGCACCTAGCTTCGAAGACAGCCAGAGTGAAAGTTTATCAGAGATGCAGGCAACATCAAAGAGCATCGGCTTGCAGCTGGGGAGTCAAGCCTCATCGTATGCATTGTGATCTGACTACATCAGGGCAAGGTGCACTGTTGCTGTACTCTTGTTCTGCGTGCTTCAGACTTTCTCTGAAGAGGCAAAAGTCCTGCGTGGTTTCTGGGTTTGCCCATCTCTTCTGCAAATCGATTTGCATAGCTCCCACAAAACTGTCCTGAATTGGTTTCAATCATCAGCTCGTTTTCTAAAAATCAAAATCATTCTACTAGGAAACCTACTTGAGTTCTGTCAAAGCTACAAGTGTCCTTTAAAAATTTTGTGCAAACTAGAAATAAAGATCTTCCAACGGTGTGCATTAGCAGGAGGCTAGAATTAGAAACAAAGCTAGGAGTCACACCTGACACTAGGGTATGAGAGGCAGGTACTCTAAATGATGACTTAACTTCGCTGCTAAGAACCTCCACCTCCACTGCCTTCACAAACATCTGGCAGGATCTCTGCATGATCCCTTGACCAGCAGCAAGATCATGTCCTGGAAACTCGTTAGAAAAGCAAACATCACTTGAAATAATGGACTCGGCTGCCTCCATTTGAGTTGTTAGATAAAAACGTGAGTGATAAAACCATCAGTTGAGGGCAAAGAGTAGATTTTTTTTAAGATGTGTTTGAATGGCAGAGTGACAGAAGACAGATCTCCCATCCACTGGAGTCACCACCCCCAAATTACCACAATAGCCAAGATCCGAGAACTTCATGGGGTTCTCCTATGTGGGTGTCAGGAGCCCAAGTACCATCCCCAAGGCTGTCGACTGCTGCTTTCCCAGATTCAGCTGCAGGGAGCGAGCTGGACCAGAAGCAGAGCATCTGGGGCTTGAACTGGTGAGCTGACATGGGACGCCAGGCAGCAGTTTGACCTACTGAGCTGCAACACTAGCTCCTGGGGTGGATTTTAAAAGAGGGAAAAGCAGCACTGGGATGCATGATTCTGTGGTTTCAGTTGTGCTAGGAGAAAGGGTAGGCTAGGGAGAGCAGTGAGCTGTTGATGGAGTGAAGAGTACTATGCCCACCACCTCTTGTGCCTAAGGGGTCATGAGTGTTTTGTCCCACAACTTTGCCGAAGTCCTGCAGCTTTCTGGAAAGGTCTGCTGGCAGAGATGCCACTGTGTCCTGCTCTGACTCTGTTGAATCCATAGGAATGTGCCCAGCCTAGCCCCCCCACACCCCAGCCTGTCCTATTCTTTCTGCATTGGCCCAGCTGTCACCATCCACACAAGGAGCCCAATTGTGTTCTCATCACAGCCAAGAGAGTCTTTTCTAATTGGACACAGCCCATTTGGGCACTGATGACTCTAAAGCGGGTATTTCCAGAGGGAGAAAGTGTCTTGGGATTGACCTGTTCCCGATGTGAAGCTGAGGCTACAGGTGGCCTCCTGCCCCTAGGACTTGTCCCACTAATGATCTTCCAACTCCCATGTAACATAGCTCAGCCTGCAGGGACCCAACAGTCACACAGCTGATTCATTCTCTCTGCTTAGAAAGTAGAAGCCCCTAGTAAACAAGACAGATTGCCAGGGTAAATGCATTAGATGCGTTGTCCAGAGCTTGGCCCAACTTTGATTTGCATAATTGCTTCAAAACTAGTGCCCTGGGAGTAAATCCCAGGTAGAAAGTTTTTCCAAGTCTCGTTTATGGAGAACTGGCCCACGGGAGCCTTTTCCTGGGTCTTCACTGATGAGCTGCCTTAGCTTTTTCCAGTGTGTGGCCAGTGGGGAGTTTGCTTTTCTCCATGTGCCTCTGACCCATTTCTCAACCGCTTCACCGACACCCTGCAGCCCCATTTAGCTCTCTGGGGTACCCTGTGTATTAAAGATGATCCTTTGAGAGATCTTGGTCCATAAACCAGTGAATAAGTCATTTGTGGTCCAGCAGTGCTGCTTTTCATCTTAAGAATGGGCAATGGGGGTCACACTACTATTTCATCCAAATGGGAAAAGATAACATGCAGCGGAGTGGAAGTTAGAAATCCTTTCATTGCATTTAGCATCCACAGAACACTGGGCCCAAGAAACCATACCCTAGTGAAAATACCTGCTTGGTGGTGTATGAGATGGGGTTGCTGAATTTGGGGATGCTTGGGATATAGAGTCAGGCGTGACGAATCACATCCTTCAGGGAAAGCCCTTTAATCCTCTTAGAGACGGTTACCTTGGGCATCAAACGGAGCTCCCAGTCTGAGAATGGAGGCGTGGAGGGTGATCATGAAGATTGTATGGCTGGTCAATACCTTTCCTGTTGTTGTGTTACTGGAAAATGATTATCTTCTCGAGCCTGTGCAAGATTAGGAAAGACTGGGGAAATGAAACATGCTGCATAGTTGAATTTGTGTTTTATTTTCTGCCTTTACTCGATGTTAAAGCCAGTGGTGCTGGCTTTAATTATTTAGTATTTTTTTAAACTGTCCCTCGCAATAACTTTTTCTGCCCTTTTAAGGTTATCAGTAAGCAAGATAGGGGTTATAATCCCAGAGTTTGTAATCAAAGTGAAAGTATCAAACATGTATCCGTGATTTCTTCCACAGTCTATTTAGAGACTTGGTTTTGGTTAAAAACTGCATTCAGAATCTTAATAATGGCATCAAAAATGTGTAGATCTTGAATGAGAAAGTTTTGAGGTGTAAATGTATTGAAGGTTTGAAGTTTGTGTTGCATTGAAAAAGGAAGAAAAGGATGAGTTTTTGTTGCATAGTAACTAGAAAGCTTAAAAAAAATGGATTATCTCCTGCCTCTTCCTGATGGCCACTAAAATGAATAAACTGGGACCTAGAGAAGTGGGGCTTTTTGCAGAATTGGGGTGCCTGGGGGACTATTTGTTTCTCCACATAATTTTGAGGAAGTCCTGCGGCTTTCTGGAAGGGCTGCGGAGACTACTTGACACTGCTGGAGAGCTGACTTCTACTTGTGTTCTGAGGCACTTTGAAATCTACTCAATGTGCTCGTCTGGTTTCTATGACCCTGAATGTAAGTTCTTTAAGAACAAGGGCCTTGGGGATTGTTTCCAGTTGCTTCTCATTGTAGTTTAAATGCTCAAGTGTATGCTGGTTAATGGGGGGGAGGGAAATGCTTTCAAATATGACATAAGGCAAAAAAGCAGTGTCTGAATATTCTCTTCCCCAGGTGTGTGTTCTGGGCACCAACTGCCTGCCAGTCCCTTGCTATCATGGAACATGATACTGTCGTGATGGGCCGCTGGGGGGATTCTAACTTCAGCACGGTGGACGTTGAGGGCATGATGATGCATTTGTAGATTTAGCAGTGGACCTGGCTTCATTACACTAGGTGCGGGTAAGCACCCTACATGGTGACAACTAAAGTGCACCCAGATAATGCCAGTGTCTCCATGGGAAAAATTGCTTTGCTTTCTGTCACACCCCACCCACACCCCCACACTGAGAACCACTGGACTAGGTTCATGCCATGGCACAGCCAACTCAGTTTTGTGAAAGTGTTGAGAGACAAACCCATCGGGGCGGCTTCCAGACTGGATAAGCTGCCGACTCTATGGCCTTGAAGCATTTCCTACAAGTTCCCAAGAAGAGAGAGCTGGTTGATGCAGTGACAGTGTTGGCCAGCAGTCCTTGTCCTTGGAATATGGACGTCTCAGATTTGCGTTAGCACCTGGAGGGGCATTGTGGTGGTCAGGAGAAAGAGCAAGGAGAACCCAGTGAGAACCACATGGGTTTGTTCGTGTTCATTACTCTGGTGACCTCCAAGTTTGTCTTGCCACCCCACTGTGCAGTAAGTCCTCGTGGCAGAGACCCGGGATGGCATCTGTCACTGTGAAGTTTGTTTTTTCCTTTTAGCCATGGGAGACAATGTTGAGGTTTTGGTTTTGTTTTTGTTTTTACCGCTTCTGAAGGAGGAACAACAGGAAGGGGCAGCTGTCACTAACTCCATGTCTTCATGACCTGTTCCAAGCTTTTACTCCAGTTTTAGAGGCTGATATCAGGACTAAAAACCTGAAGCCAAAAGTTCTCCAAATCTGATATGAATAGAATCTGCATGAGAAAAAAACACAGTGAGAATTAATAAGTTTGGTTTTCCTTAGCACTCTCTTTTGGGGGGTTAATAGTTTATTATTCTTGGGAGATTGGATCTTAATTAAAGCCATTAGAAATCATTTTTCCACACCCATCTAGTCAGCCTATCATCAACACAAAGTATCAATTAAACTAAAATTACCTCCCTCCCCCCAAATTCTATTAATAGGCCCATAATTAAGAAATTTTCCAATTGTTTTTCCCTACTACTAAGACCAGCCAGTGTTGGTGACAATAGCCATCATTAACCTGGAATTGTCAGACTGGTGAACTCTTATTTATCTTAATTAATAGTCTGCATAATAGAGCCTGCATTCCCCTACCTCCTTCCCCTCAGCTAAGACAAGCATGGTAAAAACAAAGACAGTAAAAGCTAATGTCCCTGTGAGCTGTGAACAGGAGGAACAGTGCTTTTCCCCCCAAAGCCAGTTCCAGTCATTAGTTGCAGTGCTACATAAATGCTAAGTGCCCCTTGCTGGTTTATAAAGTTAATCCCACCCCAGGATGAGACTGGTTTATTCACTGATTATATGGACCTGAAGTGAAACGGAGAAGAAAGTTCAGGCACAACTCTGTGCGCAAAAGGAATGTTCAGTTTAAGCCTCCAAAGCTGTTCTCTTTTCAGATGTAGAGATTTAAAAAAAGACTTAAATAGGTGGAATTGATGAGAATGTGTGGTAAAAACTCACATGTATTCATTGTTGATGGAAGCATCAATTGGTAGGACGTGTTGGGAGGGAGATTGCAGCTGGGGGAAGGAAGGTAGCATGCTGGAGCAGGAATGAAAACCAAGCCCATGCTTTGTTAACCCACAATCTGAGAACACCACCTGCAAATGTCTTGGCAGAAGTTCACAAAGAAGTAAGTACAGACTTGTGTTGTAGCAGCAATGGTGATAAAAAAGAACACGACTCGCTAATTCATGGGCCAAGGTACTATTCATGCAATAAATGTCTTGTTCTGCACCTCAGAGGTGCTCAATAAAACCTGTTAGTTGAAAAGTTGGCCATCACGTGACAGCATAAGTCATTCCTGGTTGCTAGATATTCCTCTAGGTTTCCCTTCAGATAAAATCGATGCTTTCATTTCGAAGAGGGAGGTGGTTTGATAGCATCGTATTACTGATTCCATATCTTTGATTCCGTTGGTATTTATTGAGGAAACACCGCTGTTTGCCTCTAGCATCCCAGGAGTGAACAAGGACATCTGGCTTTCCTGGGAACTTAAGTTGCATATACACAAGTAGCAGCCACTCATCTCTTGTACATCAATCAAGGTTCTGCCAGGGTAGAGAGGCTGTCACAAGTCTTAGGATCAGACAGTTTTCATGGAAATTGGACTGTACTCAATTGTGAAGGAATGGGCAAATTAAAAGTCAGAACAGAAAAGCCACCAACCAGTAAATCGGAGAAACATTCACCTCCAGTCCCAGCGTGGGACTACCAAGAAGAGCATGTTGAAGAGCCAGGGTGGCTGTGTGTCCAGAGTTACTATCCTGGGGGCCTCTGACAAACCTTGAGCAAGGGACATCAGGACACCATTGGACACCAAGTGCTCAGTCTAGAAGGAGATGCAGGAGACTACATGGCAGGCCAGAACCACGGGTCACCTCCAGGATTTCGGAGAATCATGGCAGCTGCCTTATTTCTGTCTCTCAGATTTCAGGCAAATTCCTCCCTTTACGAACCGCAACTTGAAACTGTTCAGGGTAGAGGATTCTGGGCAACGAATTGAGTCTTGAAAAGTTGGCCCAGGACAAAATGCCACAGTAAATATTTGCTAGCTTGAGCCTGCTTTTTTACATTACTGACATTCAAGAGAATCGTGGGTGTTCCACTCTGAGCTGATGTAGTCAGCTGATGTGGTCATGAACGTAAGAGTACACCCTAACTGCTGGTAAGATCTGTCTGCAGATGACTGATGCTTAAAATCCTCTAGCTTTTCTGAAGCCATGGGACCTGGCCCATCTCAGGTCTTCTTGAACCTCTGCTCCTGTGCTCAAACTGGTGGTGGATATTGGGATCTATCCCCCATCTCTCAGGACCAGCCATTGTGATATGGACCTTGTCCTACAACTTTGCTCACAAACATGGTGTCTGTCACATAGAAGGTACAAGATAAATGTTGGGGGAGGGAGATGGAAAACATAGTGGTTCACCCTTGCAGAGGGAGATAGGCACATGTTTAACAGATCAGTAGCAAGAAAGGTGATGTCCAAATGCAAATCTTAAACATGAGCTTCTCTAATGCTTCATCAGGCTGGAATAGGCCCTTTCCAATGTAAATGTCTTCTATGCTGAATGTAGAAAGTTCTTATTGTCTTGGTCCACACTGTCTCTGACCCAGAAAACATCAATAATAATAATAAAGGCTACATGTGTTTTGAGTACATAGTGACTGAACATTTTACATCACTTGCCAACTTTGAGTATATATCCAAATCTCCACCTCTCTTGGAAGTCCAGAAGACTTAGGGCCATTGATGGGACCTTATGTGACACCTGAGACTGAGCTCATGGGCTGCCCCCCCCACTTTGGACTACGTGCTCTTAGGATTACCATCCCCCTACCACAGTGAGTGGTGCCTTGGCACAAAGGGGGCAGCACACCCCTTGCCATTTATCATTGCCATGTGAAGTGCTGTGTTTCCCATAAGAAATATTGATGGTTGAGGAGGATACACCTGCCATTTAAACCTTTTGTATATGAAATAATAAGTACTGGACAACTTTGTTGTTGTTGTTCCCTGGACCTTACCAGATAGCTAGTCCATCAGATGGGAGAAAAACTGAGATTCAGAGATGCAAGGAGCTGGGAGTTAATTCCCAGGAAGTGATGTAGTCAGCATTTGGGTGTAAGAAAATTGATGCCGACTGGAGAGGCCGTGCTTGTCAATTTTGTGCTATGTGTGCTGCACATAAGCTATATACTCATATAAGCACAGACAGACATATTCTCTAAAGGGCCAGATTGTGAATGATTTTGTCCTTGTGACCTCTCTAGTCTGTGTTGCAATGAGCTAGATCTGCCCTTGTGACACTACAGCAGCCAAGGAACATGACAAAGAATAGGTGTGTAGGACTGTGTTCCAGTGAAACTTTAGATATTGGTATTTGGCCTAACCATGAAGCCACCACTTAGGAAATCCAGGTCCCACACGGGAGCATCTCCGTTCAATTCCCAGCTCCACTCTTGATCGAGGCTTCCTGCTAATGCGGATCCTGGGAAGCAGTGATGTGGCTCAGGTGATTGGGTTCCTGCCATCCCCGTGTGAAACCTGAATTGTTTCATGAGCTCCAGGCTTCAGCCAGGCCCAGTCTTGGCCATTGCAGGCATTTGGGAACAAAACTAGAGGATAGAAGTTCTTTATCTTTGTGTGCATCTGTCTCTGTGTCTATGTCTCTCAAATTCATCAATTTTGTTATAGTTCATGGAAAACAGAACTGAAATATGAGCACTTTTTGATAAGTTTTTAAAATCATGCATAGTTTCATAATCCGAAGTTTCTGAAAAAGCCTTTTACAAATGTAGGCCATTTGTGTTCTGAATTCACCTCTATTAAGTATACGCCTGCACAGAAACAACTAGACAAATAGATCGTCTTTCCCTGTAAGTATTCATTTTTTTGCAACACTATCGGCTGGCTTGCTCCATGCCAGACCCTGGGAATGTGATGCTGAGTGAGGGAAACACAGGCCAGGAGATGATTGCAGTAGACAGACAACCCATCTCTCCGAGCTGAGACCCCAGAATCAACTACGGAAACCTCAGGCTCTGTTAGCTCAGTGTGCTGCCAGCAGTGTGAATTGACTTTGCGTGGAGGTTGCTTTGGATAGCAATGGGATAGCGTGAGTATCAGAAAGCCGGCTCTGCAAGCCGTGCGTCAGACTCCATCCCATGTGGGTTTGTTTGTGCTTAGGGTGGAGCCTAGGGATTTGACCAGATTCTTGGGCCTCATGACTGAGAGCTGCATTTTTCTGTCTTGTAAAAACCGAGTTTGGTCTTCTAACCTGTGGTATGTTTGGAGGCTGTGTGTGAGAGGTGTGCTCAGCGAGGATGGGGATTTAGCCCAGTTTGTGTGTGTGATGGTTTTTGAAAATTACTGCTGGCTCTAAAAGAGTCAAGAGCTCAAACTTGCATGAACTCTTCAACACCTTTCCAAATTCAACAAAACTGACATTTATAGCTTTGTTGAAGCAGAGACATGGCATTCGGCTTCAGATTGTTTGGACTGTAGAGTGTCAGTATAAATAGCTTTGATTGACTTTTGTATCGTGCACATCTGGAAGCAATTTATGGCATTCCAGCTAGATTAAAGCGCGTTTTAAAGGAATTTCACCAGCTTTTTTTTCTTCCCCTGTTGGCCATGGTGAATAAAGTTTCAAAGAAGGTTTAGCTGCTGTTCTTCTTAATGTAGGCTGTGGTGAAGTCAAATTCAGGGCAAATGTGGGGTGGGGGGAGAAAGGGAAGGAGGGAGGTTTGTTTTGCCAAAAGAGCTAAGCACAGAAGTGACTATTCCTCGACTGTTTTGTTCACACTGAAGTGAGAGAGAGAACCTCAGACAACAGGAAGCTACTATCTCTACATAGAAACCATCCACTAAGTCATTTTTAAAGAGGTGAATGGATTGGCCTAGAAGGTGGGGGGGGGGGGGGCAACTGTGATTTTGCTGAACAAGGAGGACAGGGAGAAAAAGAGCAAACACTGAATTTATTGAATACGTACGGAGATGTTCACTAGGCAAGTGTTGATGGAGTGCATGTTGGGGACAAGGTGAGGGGTAGGGAGCCACCGTGTCCTGGGGAGCAGTACTCGGCAATCAGCTGGAAGGGCTGCCTTGAAGGACCGTCTACGATGGTACCGGTACCGTCGGAAGGCACGTCATATCACGCTCCCTTCAGGTTATTCTGCTAGTATTGTGAAGAACACTTGGCCAGGGCAAGTGCAGGATGCCCTGCGTGTCTGGGCCTAACTTGGTTACAAGGATCAGAGAAGGCTTCCTGCAAAGATGTGAGGGCTGAAACACACAAGGGGAAGAATATTCCCTAACAGAAAAGCAAGTCAAAAGAGTGACACAGAAGAACATTCTAGGCAGAAGATGCAGGGAAGAGGGGAATTTGATTTTCAACCCCTATATACGGTACAGAAAAGCTTTGCAAGGTGCTGTTTAGTCATTGAGATAGGGGAAGATAAAGCCCAGATTGTCTGGAAGACTCTCCAGTTCCACGAAGCTGTTGCCTGTCATTTGCACCATCGAGTGCAACCCCTTGTAACGGTCACTGAATCCTTCAGTTCTGACGGTCTGCCCTGGGGACTGTGGGATCACATCATGTCTCTGGGCCTCAGTCTCTCTTTCTAAGACAATGGAGTCTGATAGATGCTGCCTCTACACGGCATCTCAGGAAATCAGGGCATCTAAGTAAAAAAGAAGTGGTGTGCACATCTAAATCACAACATGTAAAGAATGCAGCGAAAATGCTGCTGTTAACACCATTGAAAAATGAAAAGCTTCCTGATGGCCCAATGGGGAGTAGCTGTGAAGTCTTCAGGGGGAATGAGGACATAGCCTCGAGTTGCTCCAAGTTGAGTACGGAAATGAAATACCCGTTATTGAATGTGACTCGCAGACTCGGAGAAAGCGACCCCCACACGTTGTTAGGGCTGTAATATATCGGTCATGGTAGCCCTGCGTTTCCTCGTTGTTGCTGAAGGCAAGTGATGAAGTGGTGCCAAGAAAGTGGCAAATTGCCCTAAAAATCACATAAAAGTGCAATTTAGCGCACACAGTTCTGCTGAAGAAAACCACCTTTGTTTCATTATGAGCTTCCCAGGGATTTCTCTCCTTGGTTGGCATTTAAGTGTGGAAACTTGTCCCTTTTTTCTTAACATAATGAGACACTTCTTAGGTTTTAAGAACAATAGAGAGAAGCGTGAAGAGTGATCGATACATTACCTCAGATTGATTCACTGCTGATGGGAACCTTATTGCCAACCTCTGGGTAGGATGTGAGCAGACACGGAGGCATAAACCTTAGTTGTTTTAAGGAAAAATAGAAGGAAATCTAATCTCTGAGACCAGGAGATGAAAAATGTTCTATTAGGGATTTGTGTTGCCTTTTCCCACTCTAATTCAGGTTCAGGCTCTGACCTGTAGACAAAGGAACAGCTACTTTGCTTAAAGGGTTTAGAACTAATGGGAAAGTAAACTCTGAAGTTATTTGTTGACATAATTTCTGGCAATATTTTCCCAGCTTCTGTTTCATTTTTTTTTTCACTTGTCTGTACAGGCTTGACAAAAAATACATCAAAATCAAGCTGTGCTGATGGGATCGCATATCATATTTCATGGACTCTGCATTTGATTAGGGGGAGCCACACTGAAACAAAGAAGGCTGAGGCAGGGGAGAAGTAAGAAACTTGCGGTGTTGAGTCCTGGTGTAGTAGCAGGAAATAGCTGAAGTTGAGACGAAACCTCAGTGGAAAATGGGTTATGAATTAAGACAGCAGCGGGTCAGATTAGTGAAGCCATGTTTTATTCTGATCATGAAAAATAGACTGTACTGGGTTAGCCCAGTCAGCAGGAGTTTATGGTTCATACGATGCACTCAATAACGCTCATTTTTGTAAATCAACACGTACTTATGTGCCTCCAATGTGCCAGGAATTACGTTGGGCAATGGGGCCGCAGTAGTGAAGACACGGATAAGATCTTAAAACTCACATTCTAGGGGTTGCATGGACATTAAATAACTATTCACAGTAGAGTGTATTGTTGAAGTTGTGTGTGCATTTAAAAGATAGAGAAAGCTATGAAAACTTTAAAAGGTGAAACTTGAGATCCAAAAGATAAGCAGCTGTTTTCTTTGCCTCTTTCATTACAGTTGATTCAAAGGTAGAACTTTGGGCACCAGAAATTATTTTGGCTTCCTGTGGCCCTGCCCTGACAGAAGTCCCCCAGCCTGAAGAAAGATCAAGTGTATTCCCAGAGATCTCTTTGGAGAGAGGTGGCCAAAATGGAGGAGTCTTGCATGCTCTGTGCAGAAAAATCAGGCGTGAACTGCAGTCACGTTCCGCCTGGTGATTCTTAGCTGACCAGAAGGCAGAGTAGTCTTGGTGACAAGTGGGAAATGGAGAGGCAACTGTGTTCTCAGGAGACTTTGACTTGGCTAAGGAAATAGAGATGTCAACTGGAGCAAGTGGGCTTGATGGCTGCTGACTTCCTGAAGGTGAGGCCCACTGGGCAGGCCAGGGGCGTTTATGATAATGCAGGTTACAAGCACATTCTTACCTTCTGGTCTAAAATGCTGTGGAAGCAGAAGGAAAAAGAATCTGTCAACCCAGACACAGTGGGGCTCTTTGGGGAGGAAATAACCCAGCTGGAATGATCGTGTGGCGATGGAGTTGCCATCTCGTGTTAAGTTCTCCACTTGGTCTTCCTTATGGCAGTCACTGGAGTTGCGTTCTCGCGGCTGACTTGGATTGGGTTTGGGAAATTGACATGTATGGGAATGTTTGGTGGTTGATGGGAGGAAGGAGTCTACTACCATTGGTTTCTTTGACATCATGACTGTTAAAGTAAGCTAAGTGGGTCAGAATTTGCACCCAAACTTGGTAGAACTCTTTGAGGTTACAAGGCATTTTTCCTGGCCATTGTCTTAATAGTCACAGGAGTCCCAGGAGATAGACTATCACGTCTAAGATCTGGCTAGAGTCTGATATGCCCACATGGTGAAAAGACAGTGTTGTAGGAACATAAGCTCCACAAGGCAGGGATTTTGGACTGTTGTGTTTGTACTGTTTGATGAAATCAATCAAAGTTCATTGAACTTACAGAATAATTCAAATCCTTCTGTGAAATTTTCTTTTATAAATTAAAAGAGGGGTGGGTGGTGGAAAATGTGGTTACTGAATGTCTGTATGGCCATACAATGATTGAAAACAAAAAATGAGAATGAAATTGAATTCTGGCTGTTGCTAATAGTCTCCGATGTCTCAATTCCTCACCTGTAAAATGAAGTATATTCTCCAGCTTTAACCAGCTATGGCTGGTTAATTTTTCTTCTCATAAATATTGTGAGCCAACATTTTCAAGGTGATGCTTTAGCATTTAAATATTTGAATCCATCCTTAAGAACTTCCATTTGGTAAGTGCGCAGAGCGGTCTCTAGATCAAGCTCTCAAATGTACATTTTGTCTTTACTCCTTTGCCCAAATGTATCTCACATTCTTGAAGTAGAGGGGCATGGGGGACATGTTAGAGAACATGGTTGAGAGGGAGGACATTTGAAAAACTTGAGGAGCTGGTGCCGAGGCTCACTTGGTTATTTCTCCACCTGAGGTGCCAGCATCCCATATGGGCGCCAGGTTTTGTCCCGGTTGCTCCTCTTCCAGTCCAGTTCTCTGCTGTGGCCTGGGAGGGCAGTGGAGGATGGCCCAGGTGCTTGGGCTTCTGTACCCTCATGGGAGACCAGGAAGAAGCACCTGGTTCCTGGCTTCAGATCGGCACAGAGCCGGCTGTAGCAGAGTGAATCAATGGAAGGAAGACCTTTCTCTCTGTCTCTCTCTGTCTATAACTCTGTCAAATAAATTAAAAAAAATAAAAAAAAAAACCTCACAGGATGACACAGGCTCTCCAGCTAAGGTTTCTTATAATCCCTGCTACTCTTAAACTCTAAATTCCTCCTTGAGATTATGCAGTTTTTGAGCACAGAGATCATGTTTTATACATCTATGTCTCCTCCCTCAATTATTGTAAAATATATAATTGAGAATGGAATGTAACCTGGTGCTGATACTCAGGAATTAATGAATGAGGTGTTCACAAAAGTGGAAGGAACTGTACTGTATCTGTGGAACAAGAGCATACAAAACACTACAAAGGTCAGATTGTCTGAACTAATGACACAGTTAAGGTTTGAAGGTGTAGAGATCATCTCTCCCCTGGGAAGGGCGCATCAAGTCGGCAAGAGAACACTTCCTCCTGTTTTCACATCGGGAGAGTAGAGATCATGTCTCTTACTCCCAGACCTGGGACACCCTCTTTCTACCCTTAGCTTTGAAATGTTGTTAGTCCTGAGGTCAAGGTTTCGTCGCTCTGAGTAGAAAGAGCATCCCACGTCCCTGACGCAGTCCTTGTCTGCACAGATGGGAACATTGGAAATCAAAGTGCAGGGTTGTGAATTGGATGAGCCTTCATGCTACAGCCTGTGGAGGCAAGGAGTGACCATCACAGACCTTGATGGTAGGAGGCTTTTGTAGTAAATATAAGCTGCTTCATGCCCTTCCTTGAACCTGATGATTTCCTTTTGTCCCTGTTTTATGGGTTTAACTCGCCAAAACTATGTTTTGACAAACACTCATTCTACCATTATTAGAATCCATTTCTCTCTTGAATGTTGAATTCACAAGCTGTATTTCAATGACATAATTATTTAGCAGTCGCATAAAATGTGTGTCTGGTCACTCTTAACAGGCTCATTTATACGTGGGCCACATAAAATTTGCATTCTTATACCAGCGACGCATTTATTAATAGCAATAAATACACCAGGAACAGGCCAAGCACACTTGAGAGGCTTGTAACCTGAGAATGGTCAAAGGGAATGTAAAATGTTGTGCGTGGTATGTTTTGAGTTTGTCTTTTTAATAAGAAAGTTTTTTAAAGTTAATAGGATTTGGGAATAATGCAAAGAAAAAAAATTAGAGTATTGTATTAATAGGATCAAAAATGTCTTTCTCTAGAATGAAAGCTTATTTCTACCACAGAGTTCAGGGAACAAGAAAGAAAAGTAGGCGTTAGAGATTGTTCAGTTTAAAAAAGACTATAATTACATCAAGATGATTTCTATCTGAATAGCTTATTAGACTGTAACCTAGGGCAGCCTTCAATGTTTTTTATGACCACTCGCCATGCTCCCTAAGATGCAAAAGAAGGTCTCTCATGGGTCAGGAAAGGACGGGAAACCTCAAGTCTATGGTAGGAGGTTAGACATACACAGTAAAAGGCCATCGTTTGGTAAAGATTGCTCAGAATTAATAGCACTTGATTTTGTGGCTCAGTGAGGAAGCATGTGGCTGAAGCTGCTCAGAAGTCCTTCTAATGGAACCCATGTGTCAGGTCCCCGTGCCTGGGCAGCTGCTGCTCCCCACACCTCAGGTTTCCCCATTTCTTCTTTAAATCAGAGCCTCAATCCAATGAAATCTTACAAAGTAAATGCAGACAAGTCAACACAAACAAGATCAGGGATGAATTTTAAGCAGCAAAGGCATTTTGGACATTTATTTTTGAAGATTGGTTTGAAAGACAGTTTCAGAGTGTGTGGTGGTGGAGGTGGGGTAGAGAGCGTGACGGTCAGCAAGAATCACATCCAGGGTTGTACCCTGTGCTGTTCACTGTTCCTGACACTCTACCAAGGCTGTCGAGGGCCTTAATGCCTGCTAAAATGATGGAAGCCAAGAATGGGGTGTGTTTTATATATTTATATATATATATAATATATATGCTAACATATATATATATGCTAGGGCTCAAAACAAGCCTGAATACCCATCTGTCAGACTCTGGCCTAGTAATCGGAGCCTAGAATTAGTCATCACAACTCCATGTGCTAGGAACCATAGCGAATGACCAGCACATGTTCAGCCTGTAATAAATATTTAAGGTCTATTTAGGTAAGAGAATGAGTGTCCTTATTCTCCTGGGATCTGGGAAGTAGGAGGTAATCTGTTTGTAGACAGAATTAGTAGTTACTTGAAGTACATGCCCAATATTATTCCAAGATTGCACAACTACATAACGTTTCTTCCTAGCAACACTGGTTTGTACAGGGTGCATTCCTCCATGGACTGACTACGGCTAGTCCCTTCTTTGAACCATTTCTTCCCCTAGAGGCTAGTCCTCTCTCTGGACTTGTGTCCATCTGTCACTGTTTACATCTGAAGATTTATAGTTTGAAGGGAAATCATCAGCCCTGTGCTCAAAGTCTGCTAGGCCTTACTGTAGTTCCACCCGGGGAACGGACCAGGACCTGTGACTTTCGAAAGACAAAGTTCACACATCTGAAAAGTCTAGTTAGGGGCCATCAGGAGGCCTTAGAGAGGAAGCTGCCAGGTTTGTTCCCCAGAAATCGGGAGCCTGAAAGCTGAGACACTAGGGTGGACGCCTCTCTGCACAAGCAGTGTTACCAGCAGTTGGATGGAACAGAGTATTCACCTTCACCTTCCGAGTTGGGAAGAGAGAGCGAGGTAGACATTGCTAGACCTTACAGTAGCTTTGTAGGTTACTCTTTGTTCTCTCTCCTAATGAACAGTTTAAAGGAAGATGAGGGGGCCTGCCATGGGCAGGAGGGTGTTGACGGAGAGACCCTCATAAGGGATAGAAAGCAAAGTAACTGTTGGTATCTGAGAGGTTTCAGTTCACGGACAGCCTGTTGGCTCTCTTCCCAGCATTGGAAGCCAGAGCCCCTGCTTCCCAGGAAGTATAGTGTTTCTGTGTGTGCATTGTTGGGGGCCTCTGTTTGTACTTAGCTGTCAAGATGACTTCAGTGTTGCTCTACCGTGTGTGTGTATGTGTGTGAGAGAGATGTACCACAACAACATGACTTGACAGCTTTTCAGGTTTATATTTTAATTTTAGGAATACAAATATCATGCATTTCATATATACAAATGTGAGAACATGGTGATACTTCCCACCTTGCCACCCTCCTGTCCATACTCCCACCCTTCTTCCTGTACCATTCCAATTTTTATTTTTCACAAACATGTATTTTCTGATAATTTTATTTTTTTGACAGAGTGGACAGTGAGAGAGACAGAAAGGTCTTCCTTTACCATTGGTTCACCCTCCAATGGCACTGCACTGATCCGAAGACAGGAGCCAGGTGCTTCTCCTGGTCTCCCATGTGGGTGCAGGGCCCAAGCACTTGGGCCATCCTCCACTGCACTCCCTGGCCACAGCAGAGAGCTGGGCTGGAATAGGAGCAGCTGGGACAGAATCCGGCGCCCCGACCAGGACTAGAACCCAGGGTGCTGGCACCACAGGCAGAGGATTAGCCAAGTGAGCCACGGTGCTGGCCTCTGATAATTTTATGCTCATAAGACTAACCCTGTGCTAAGTAGATAGTTCACCGAATAGTATGAAGAAAAAGATTTATATTTTCTAACACCTTCTGAAACCTAGAAACACTGAGCTGTGAATCAATGGAATACAGACCCAGTTGCCATGGGACTGGCATCAATTTCTGCAGTCAATTACAAGCACAGTAAATTCAGTTGTACTACTGAAGCTTCAGAAATTCTTTAGGTTCCATATGTTCTTGAGTTCAAAAATAAAACGCAGTGTAGCTTTTATTTTTAAAATGGTTTAATGAGCCGGCACCACAGCTCACTAGGCTAATCCTCTGCCTGTGGCGCCAGTACCCCGGGTTCTAGTCCCAGCTGGGGCACCGGATTCTGTCCTGGTTGCCCCTCTTCCAGTCCAGCTCTCTGTTGTGGCCCAGAAGTGCAGTGGAGGATGGCCGAAGTGCTTGGGCCCTGCACCCGCATGGGAGACCAGGAGGAAGCACCTGGTTTCAGATGGGTACAGCATGCTGGCCATAGCGGCCACTTGGGAGGTGAACCAACAGAAGAGGAAGACCTTTCTCTAACTCTGCCTGTCAAAAAAAAATTGTTTAATGAATGAACTATGGAAGGCAGTTCCAGATACAGTTAAACTAGGAACATGATTTAATAGTTTATTATACATTGGAAGATGGCTTGATCAGATTTAATATCGATTAGACCCAGCTGTTCAAAAGCTTGGATAGTCATTTCTGTATTAGAAATGTATGATTCCCCAGGCATAGGCCAACATGTTAGTTCTGCAAATCAAATAATCTCTCCAAACCTTGTGACTAAACCAGAAGTAGGCTTTCACAAGCACACTGTGTCTGGGGCTGGCTGGAAACTGGGGGAAGGATGTCAGGATGAAGAGAAGACGGCTGTACCTGTGATCCTTGGAGCATCCTCTTGAAGATACGCTGGGGTGGAGAGCATGCTCGGTGGTTGTATAACTTTATTGCACATTACTTGAAAAATGCACCAAGGAATCAAAACTGACAGTCTCCGAACTTATTCCGTAAGTGGTTAGAGGCGGAGCAACTGCACCTCAATCATAACCAATTTTAGGACTTATTGAAGGCTTCAGTACTGTGGAAGGCATACTACCAGGCTTCCACTAAGATGGGAAATACAATTTCTACAAGTACATAGATTTTATGAAATGTTAAAATTTGTTAATATGTGGGTCAGCCATCACAGATACATATAGTTTAAAAAAAAAAAACAAACACTTGCCTCGAGTGCTTGCTAACGTGTTTCTAAATTGAAGAGATGTGCACTCAACCACTGCTATTTTGGTTCAGGAACTCTTATTTCCTAGGACCCAGCAGGAAGAACCTGCCTCATTAACTGAGCTCATGCCCAGAGCCTTGCCTTTTTCTCCAAATTTATTTGAGATGTGTCATTGGACCACCACCGTGGTCACTAAGAGCTTCAGTGCTTCGTGTCACAGATGATGCTATTATCCCACATTCTTCTCCATTTTCCAAGACTTCTACAGGAATTTCAGCCTCTAGCTCTACAGATTACTTACTGGAAAGAGCCCAGGAGTTATTGCTATCCATTGGGTAATTAGGTAGTTCCAAGGAAAATAATAAAACTATTTTGTGCCTGGGAGATTAGAATGGCACACGGTGACTCATATTAGTCAGCTGAGTAATTATGTAATTACCAAAGAAGAGGAAGAAAACCCTCCAGATTGTTTCTCCTAAGAGGCCATTTTGGAAGTGTTCCAGCCCATCAGGTACTTATGTAATTAGGTCGGGGGCACAATCCACAAGGAAAGACTAGGGGGATTCATTAAAAAAATGTTTATGTAAAAGAACCCAACGGAAAAGGGAAAAGAGTTGTTAAGATTCATGTAGACAGACTCCCCACATACTGTATTGGATGCCAGAATGCCAAAAACATGGTGCTAAGGTAACTTCCCGTGGGTAAGTGGAGAGCAGTGGCCTATTTCAGAATCAAATAGCTTGCACTAGGTTCTCTTTGCCAGTTGCCCGATGTGGTGATTATCGTGCCTTTTCCTGTTTGTGCAGGTAGTTAAAAAGAGCATCAAGAAAACCTAATGTATGTCCTTTGAGTTCCAACAGCTGCTCTTTGCCTTGCACCATGCTGCTCACCAGCCCTTCCGGACTGCATGATCCAGGTTGTTCTCCTTGCATAGATGAGCAGAACAATTGCTCCCCTCACCTCTCCACTGTGTAGAAATACTGTCTACACAGTAAGAAACACTGTGTTGAGGAATGGTTAACTTGATGATTGTGGACATTTTAGTTACCTATTTGGATTTTATATATGCCTGATCAGAGCAGCTGTACCTTGATAACGCAGTGTGCAAAAACAGCCTCCCCACCCCAGCCAGTATATAACATCTCAAATAAATGCATCCAGCTTTTGCATATTAAAACATGTCAATAAACGCAGGATGCCTGTTTTGAACGAATGTGTGATGAACACCAAAGGGCTTATTGCATTATGCAGGTTTCCTCAAACAGATTCATGCCATTTGAGAAAAACTTGAGTAATTTGTATCTTTCTGTATCTATAGATATTAGATAGATAAATAGATAATGATTAATCCTTGTGATGACAGAAAATGGGTTCTCTGGCCAAGACACTTATTCTCAGATCATTTGATTATCTGCTAAGCTTCTTCCAAGCATACACACATGGAGATAAAAAGGTTTCTCATAATAGAAGAAAGACCCCCTTTTTACTTTAGTCCAGTGATAATAAAACTGCCTCTGGCATAGAGATAGAAGCCACAGTTTTCAGCTCAATGGGAGAAGTTCCATGGATCATGCCACATGGGACTAGCTTCGAATAAGCCATGGGTCTCAGTAGATTGGCCCTTGGAAGAACTGAGACCTTAAGAACTGGGATGGGGCCAGAGCTGTGGCATAGTGGGTAAAGCTACTGCCTACCATGCCAGCATCCCATGTGGGTGCCGGTTCGTGTTCTGGCTGCTCCACTTCCAATCAGCTCTCTGCTGTTTCTGGGGAAAGAAGTGGAAGATGGCTCAAGTCCTTGGGCCTCTGCACCTGTGTGGGAAACCCAGAAGAAGCTCTTGGCTTCTGCTCAGCACAGCTCTGGCTGTTGCGGCCATCTGGGGAGTGAACCAGCCACTGGAAGGCATCTCTCTGCCTCTGCCTCTCTGTAACTCTGCCTTGTTCAAATGAATAAACAAAATATTAAAGAATTGGGAGAAAGAAATTGCATTTAGAAGGACAAACTAAAGCTCATCGAGATAAATTATGCATAAGT
The DNA here is from genome assembly GCA_949820135.1 of Sylvilagus floridanus. Lineage (NCBI taxonomy): Eukaryota > Metazoa > Chordata > Mammalia > Lagomorpha > Leporidae > Sylvilagus > Sylvilagus floridanus. The sequence continues at coordinate 168,165,001 of OX463244.1, forward strand.
TTGTATTCTGCAAACTTGAGCAACTGTGTGATTTGAGCATTGTTAAAGACACACCAAATACTGACTGAGGGTTACGAGAACTTCAGCGTTGCATCCAACGATCTAGTGGAATGTGTATGACGGGCTTCCAAAAGCGCATGGAAACATTTTGCACTCATATTTTACATTCATATTGTACTGTTGTATATGCACGAACGTTTGTCAGTGCCACATACTTCTTACATAGTATGGAAAATCAAAACATCTTAGGATAGTACTTTCACATTGACTGAACATGTGATAGAGGCTGATGGTAGGCCATGGATGATATCCTGTAAATTTTCATGAACACTTTCAGTATTTGGTGGAGCCACCTAATATGCTGAACCGTTTTCCATTTGGTAGGAGTTTCTGGCACTATGATTATCAAAGAAGATGGTGGTGTTGGTTGTTTTTTTTCCCAGAACCTCAAAGTATAGCAAAGGAAAAAACATGTAGGTTTGCAAATGATGGCAAATGCTATAATCAAACACAGGAAGGGGACGCTCAAATTCTTGGTGGGTGGGAGGTGGGTTAAGTTTTATAGAAGGAGCATTTCCTCTGGACGTTAAAGTCTAGCTGAGGGTTTTCTGGGCGGGTGAACAAAGTCACTTTGGAGCAACAGAAAAGCATAGATAGGTTTCTAGACTAAAGGTTTGCTATGGGAACAGCTAAGAGGCACATAGGAATGACTACAATAAGCCAGGAAACCTCTGCTTACCCTCCTGTCCCACACCATGGCTGTAGAAAGAGGGCGAGAAGGCAATGTGTTCATGATGACAGGGTGGCTGCCTTGGAACAGTCTAGACACAGTCTTTTCTTTTGGGACCAAAGTTATTGTGAAATAGTAAATATTTTACTTGAGGATTCATTTCAGAGATGAGCCTCATGCTAATATTGTAAGTGTGACTTATTCAATGGCTCATGATTTTTAAAAAAATGTTACTATTTAATTTTTTAAACTTTGTACTTTTGAAATTTCTATTTACTAAATAAGTTTATGGATTACAATGGCTTTCCGCGCCCCCCCCCATAACTTCCCTCCCACTCATACCCCTCCCATATCCCGCTCCCTCTCCCATTCCATTCACATCAAGATTCATTTTCAATTCTTTATATACAGAAGATCAATTTAGTATATACTAAGTAAAGATTTCATCAGTTTGCACCCACACAGAAACACAAAGTGTAAAATACTGTTTCAGTACTAGTTATAGCATTGCTTCACATTGGACAACACATTAAGGACAGATCCCACATGAGACGTAAGTACACAGTGACTCCTGTTGTTGCCTTCACAATTTGACACTTTTGTTTATGGCGTCAGTAATCTCCCTAGGCTCTAGTCATGAGTTGCCAAGGCTATGGAAGCCTTTTGAGTTCACCAACTTTGATCTTAATTGCAACAGGGTCATAGTCAAAGTGGAAGTTCTCTCCTCCCTTCAGAGAAAGGTACCTCCTCCTTTGGTGGCCTGTTCTTTCCGCTGGGATCTCACTTGCAGAGATCTTTCAGTTAGGTCCTTTTTTTTTTTTTTTTTTTTTTTTTTTTTTTTTTTTTTCTTTTCAGAGTGTCTTGTCTTTCCATGCCTGAGATACTCTCATGGGCTCTTGAGCCAGATCCGAGTGCCTTAAGGGCTGATTCTGAGGCCAGAGCGCTGTTTAGGACATCTGCCATTCTATGAGTCTACTGTGTATCCTGCTTCCCATGTTGGATCGTTCTCTCCCTTTTTGATTCTATCAGTTAGTATTAGCAGACACTAGTCTTGTTGGTGTGATCCCTTTGATTCTGAGACCTATCAGTGTGATCAATTGTGAACTGAAACTGATCACTTGGACTAGTGAGTTGGCATTGGTACATGCCACCTTGATGGGATTGTATTGGAATCCCCTGGCACATTTCTAACTCCACCATTTGAGGCAAGTCCAATCGAGCATGTCCCAAATTGTACATCTCCTCCCTCTCATTCCCACTGTTATATTTAGCAGAGATCACTTTTCAATTAAATTTAATCACCTAAGAAAAAGGATTAGGATAGAGGAGAAACATTTGTGAGTAAAGCATACAGTGGGAAGTGAAAGCCTTTAGAATGGAGTTGAGCAGGGAGAGAATTTAAAGAAAAGAGGGAAAAATCATGGAGGGGGAATATCTATATTAAGGGATGAATGGCTGAAAGTAAGCGAGAAAACTAGAATTTAGGAAACATAAAAGAATAAGTAGAAAAAAGCTTTTGATTGCAATTAGGAAATCAATAGAGATCTTTGAGAGCAGTTTGAGAGATCTGATTGAATACAAGTGAATTTTCAATGGGGCAAGATGTGAAGAAAGGGGTTTTCCATTAAAGGGGGCAAAGTAAGAGCATTTTTTAGCCCCCTATCTTCCATGAAACCTATTTGAAACAGCAACAATAATAAAATAAGTAAACGCCATCTATTCACTATCAACATCTGACCAGTTTGCGGGACACAGACTAAAGCCATTGGGTGGACAATCGAGAATCCAGAAATCACCTCTGATTTCAGTAAAATCAGATGTCTTTCAAAGTACCAAAAGTACCTGTTATTGTTCTTCAAGCCCAAAGGACCCTCTTTACAGGGTCGCAGAAGGGGAGGTAGAGTTGAAGCTTTGTTGTCTGTAGTGCATTCCAATCTCCTAAATATAGCTGGGTGCAAAGAAGCCATGCTTAACAGATCACAGCACATACTGAGCATAACATAAATGCACAGCCCTATTGGCCAGGAAGGAGGAAAATGTGCACTCAGGATGCTCTGTAAATTTGTTGAGAAGGTTTTGAGATAATACATCTGATTTAAGCTTCTGCTCCTCATGGTAGTTTCCAAACAAGCATTGGCATAGTAAGAGAGAGAGATCTTCCATCCCCTAATTTACTACCCAAATGACTGCGACAGATAGGGCTGGGCCAAGCCGAAGTTAGGATCCTGGAGCTCTATCTAGGCCTCCCACATATGTGCATGGACCCAAGCACTTGAACCATCTTCCACTGCTTTCCCAGGTGCATCAGCAGGGAGCTGGATCAGAAGTGGAGCAGCTGGGTCTAGAACCAGCACTCATGTGAGATGCTAGCATCACAGACAGGGACTTCACCCCCTGTGCCACAATGCTGGTCCCATGAATGTCTAATAAATATGGTTTCAGTTTCACAAGGTGAAAAGAGTTATGGAAAATGGAAATAGAGGGTGGTGATTGTTGTACATTAAGAGTGTATCAAACTGTACACTTAAAATCAGTTGCATGTGGCAAGAAAAATGATCTAAATGTAAGATCTTTGTGAGTGAGATCCCAGAGGAAAGAATAGGCCATCAAAGGAGGAGGTACCTTTCTCTGAAGAGAGGAGAGAACTTCCACTTTGACTATGGGCTTGTCTAAATAAGATCAGAGTTGGCGAATTCAAAAGGCTTCCATAGCCTTGGCAGCTCATGACAAGAGCCTAGGGAGATTACTGACACCATAAATAAGAGTGTCAGTTGTAAAATCAACAACAGGAGTCACTGTGTACTTACTCTCCATGTAGGATCTCTGTCCTTAATGTGCTATACTATGTGAAGTAATGCTATAACTAGTACTCAAACAGTACTTTATACTTTGTGTTTCTGTGTGGGTGCAAACTGTTGAAATCTTTACTTAGTATATACTAAATTGATCTTCTGTATATAAAGATAATTGAAAATGAATCTTGATGAAGAATGGGATGGGAGAGGGAGTGGGAGATAGGATGGTTGCAGGTGGAAGGGAGGTTATGGAGGAAAAGCCTCTATAATCCAAAAGTTGTACTTTCAAAATTTATGTTGATTAAATAAAAGTTGAAAAAAATTAAAAAATTACTGTTAAGTGAAGGTTAAATGAAGTGATTTGGTTTGGGGGGAAATCGGTTGTGTGTAAGTGGTTTGAGAAGTCGGACACTAGGACGGCCAAAGCTGTTCCACATGCCATCACTTTCCAGTACTGACGCCTCGAGGCAACCATTTCCAGCTTTTCAGCAGTTTTCGTAGGGCTCATTCTGATATTTCTGCATTATTCCCGCTTTATCATTCCGTTTCAGACAGGTGCTGGCATCCAATTATGAGAGAAAGATTTCTCACTTCCCATCGTGTGCATACTTCCTCATCCCCTTTTCTAGTAGCTATACCACAACTTGCAGTTATTCAGTATTTAACCTTTATGTGTATGGAGATTCCACTTACACAATGAGGACTTGATATACTATGAATACATTTCTTTTGATTGTACAACCAGCCTTGGTTCTTGGGGTCCATCCAGTCTTCTTCAACTCAAGTTCATGTTTTTATTCTCTCTGGTCTGCAGCTTCCCCTGTCCTTTGCAGAAACCAGTATTTTGTTGCATCTTTCACTTGCTGTGGTCTCCTCTCCCATTATCCTTAACCTGTTGAATTTATGCCTTTGGAGAGAGGTAGAGAAGACTGTACTTCCGATATGCTATGTTGAACAAAAGTCTGATTGGCTTTTCTCTGTGAGCCAACAGAAAGGGAAGTAGAATTACCAGTGAAAATGTCTGACCATCGAGAGGAGAAGCAGGTGTTGAGATAAAGCAGAGTCTAAACCACTTGTCAGGGATATTAAGAAACAGATAAAGCACGAGGCTGGAGGAGGACTGGAAAGGTGTAATTGTCCTTGTGAACAGCCTGTTTGTAAACTGGGGAAAAAGGGAGTGTCTCCAGCAGTGAGATAGGTCTTGACCTGTGAGTTCTCAGGAAAGCAAAAAAGGAAGCTTGCAGACATTTTCAAAGAACTGTCTAAAGATGCTTCGTACTTAAACTACAGATCAACCTCTTTGAATCCTTGGTACATGAAAGTATGAAAAAGCAAGAGAAAGATGTTAAAAATTGGAAAAATCAACTAGTAAGGCTTTGAGTTAATAAATGGAGCTATTTTAGTAACAGCTTTAGGTTTTTGTTTCTGCTTTGCTGTATAAAAATAAGACTGTGAAGTCAACATTGCTAGATAAGTCTTGAAAAAATTGATGGAAAATGCATATTATGAAAAAACTACACATGGATCTCTAACCTTTTATACCAAAATGCATCTTTTAATTTCTGCTTCCCCATGAATCTGTTAAGGGATGCTCATAATAATAGATTGGAATAGTTAGCTATGAGCAAGTAGATACCTGGAGGAAGTTAGAGTCCAGAGAAGATGAGATGAATGCATAAACACAGTTACAGGCAAGTAGTCATAAATACAAAGAGGGGGTTGGGAGAATACATAACATAAGGGAGCTTAAGAATTTATGCAAATCAGGTGCTATTCTTATGTTTAGAGGAGTTACATCTTAAACAGGTTCTGAAGGAACTAGAGCATTTTCCAGGCACAAAAATGGTGAGAAATGGATTCTGTATCACAAAAATGCATGATGAGGTATGGTTGTAGAAGGGAGACAGCCAATACTGAACTTGGGTGAGAACTTTGAGGTTGTTAGAGGATTATTTAAAGGGTTCATGAGATATGGTGACACAAAAATAGTAAAGGGCTGTTGTTAGGACTTTGGGAGCATCAGTCATATTCCTTCCCATATGGGTACTAAACATCTTAATGTGTAGGAATGAGAGACATATTAAGCTGTTGGCAAAACTACCAGCAGAGGAAATATGGAGCCAGGGAAGTTAGACTTCCTAAACTTCTACCTGTGTGATAGAGAAAGGATGCAGACAACCACAGTCCTCTAGATCAGAAGGGATGGAGTCAGTGGAAAAAGGGGGACGTCCCATAACAGACGACTTCACGGGAAATCAAGCTGAGTGTCTACTATAACATGGATCAACACGGTGATCTTGAAGACAGACTAAAACTTGGAAGACGTGGATATTTCCGTCAACTCTGCTTATTTGTAAGATGAGTGGGAAGTGAAATTCCTTCTGTGGGAATGAGAAGTAGAGAATCGTCACCAACACTGACTCCAGCTTAAAGAATTTGTGTGGAGCTCAGGCACACCCGGAACCACTGCAGACTTCAGAGGAGGATACTAGGGTAGGGCTGAATTTTCAAAGAAAAATCAAGTAGTTGTAGGTTAAATACTTCACAGTAAGGAGCAGAAGTAGAGTGAGGGGATGAGATACTGTGATTAACGGAATAAAATTAGGAGTAAGTAATTGAAAGCCTCATATTGGAATGGGTATAGAAGAAGTGAAAGATTGACAGAAGGGACAAAAATATTATAGACAATTGGGACAGGGGAGCCAGAGGATTCAGAAGTCGGATTCAAATTTTGCAGGATAGATGAAAAGTGACTCAAATGACAGAACTGCAGAAGTTATTAAACAATAACAAAAATATTTTTTATGGATTTGAATAACTAATGGACTAACCACAGGGCAATGTCTATTATTAGAAATGTGTATATAGGCCGGCGCCGTGGCTCAACAGGCTAATCCTCCGCCTTGCGGCGCCGGCACACCGGGTTCTAGTCCCAGTCGGGGCGCCGGATTCTGTCCCGGTTGCCCCTCTTCCAGGCCAGCCCTATGCTGTGGCCCGGGAGTGCAGTGGAGGATGGCCCAAGTGCTTGGGCCCTGCACCCCATGGGAGACCAGGAAAAGCACCTAGCACCTGGCTCCTGCCATCGGATGGGCGCAGTGTACCGGCCATGGCGGCCATTGGAGGGTGAACCAAAGGCACAGGAAGACCTTTCTCTCTGTCTCCCTCTCTCACTGTCCACTCTGCCTGTCAAAAAAAAAATGTGTATATAGACTGAAAAACATAAGCTCAAAGAGGATTTGTGTAAAAATAAGTAACATTGGCCTGGAGTTAAATCACTCTACATTGTTGAACTGACACATCCCCTTTAGGATAGAAAAGACAGAGGTGTGTGTCAGGACTACCGGTAGAGACACTGGTTAAGATGGCCACATTCCATAACTGAATCCCTGAATTGAAGTCTTGCCTCCATTCCTGGTGCCAGCTTTTTGTTAATGTGCCTTCCTGGAAGCAGCAGGTGATTGTCCACGTATTGGGCTCCAGCCACCCACATGGGAGACCCAAATAGAGTCCCTGGCCCCAAGCTTTGGCCTGACCCAGCCCTGGTCATGATAGGCATTTGAGAGATGAATCAGGGCATTTAGAACTATGTATACATATCTGGCTCTCTTGCAAATACATAAAAAGAAACTTAGAGGGGAGCAATGTGCCGGTTTCCATGAATCTTTTTCTCGTTGCTACCTGGTCTTTACTTGCTCTGACACCATTACTAAGCTGCTATTGGAAACTCTGAATTGAGGTAAGCAACCAAGTCCCCTGTCCCTGTGACACATCTAGAATGAAGACAGTAATACCTTGTGCCTCAAAGGGTGGTTGTCAGGATGAGGTAACATTGGTAGAGTGCTGAAAACAGTCTGACCTGCAGAAGTCCAATAAAAATGTTGTAGTTCTTACTGTGCTTTTGTTTCGTGGTTTTTGTGAGGTGATTGTACAAAGGATCTCAAGGTTCATGCAAAAAATGACTTCTGAAAACGTATGCATGGATTTCAAATTCTGGACATCACATACACTTAGTCACTAATTCCATTATCCACAAACTTTCTGAAGTAGCCACAAGTATTGTTGCGCACAGAATTTAGCAAGTTACACACAAAGCAAGTACTAAGCAAGTGCTCACTAAGGTGACTCTTGGGCTGAGAGGAGATGGCCATCCCCACCTTCATACTGATGCTGGACCTGTAATGCAAGGAGCTCAACATCCCAAAGGGAGTAAGTGCGTGTATGTCTTGGGAACTAAAACTGCAGTACTTTCACATGAAAGCTAGGCTCTCCTGCAAGTTTCAGAAATGTAGCTCCTCCCCCACCAAATAGATTTTGTCTAACACACACCACATGTCCAGTGTATGGGACCCCATTTATTGTAGGTGCTCAGAGAATGGAGCAACAGAGGCCCATCTGAGCATGTGCCGCCTTGATGGCTAAGGGAGGAGAAAGGGGCAGGGCTAAATGACTACTCCTGACTTGAGCTGCAAAGAGGCCATCCGACTGCACCAGACATCCTGGGAGGAATACAAGAGTGTTTGTATTACCATAGTATATGGCAGAGAACATGTGGCTAATGGATGTTCAATTCCAGAACCTTCACTCTTGACCATAATGTTAAGCTGCCTTCCAGATTCTATTAGGGGTACATCAGAACTCAATTTTGAGATGAAGTATGGTTGCCAGATGGAGTAAGCAGAAATGGACAGCTAAGTAAACTTGAATTTCAGATAAATAGAATTTCTAAGCAATTCCTAAAACATAGGGCTTGCATTGTATTAAAATTGTTTTAAGCTTTTGAATGTGTGATACTTGTACAGATTTATGGAACCAAGTGCAATGTTTGAACACACATAGACAGGCAAAACCAGGCATCTAGGCTTTCCATTTTCTCCTCTTTGTGTTTGGACTCTGCCAGCTCCACTCTTCAAGTTGTTTCTTTCTCCAGTATGTAATATGTTATGGTAAGCTGTGGTCACTAGACTGTGTTACGTCTGACTGTATTTCGGGGTTATCCAACATCCTTCTGTATCCCTGGCCAACCCTAGTAGTAATGAGTAATTTTTCATGTGTGTAAGTCTCATGTAATATCTGGGCATACAGCTCTGATCTTGATTTATTATGTCAGGATCTTACAGAAGGACCACAGGGACCTGGAGTAGTACAGGAAATATTCTAAGTATTGAAAGTGGACGACCATGCAGCAGTAGAATAGAAGTTGGTTAGATGATAATTGCATGCATTTATCTGAAGTTTGACTCCTGTGGGAGGTTCCTCCAGTGAAGAATAACAGATGATTACAGAGGAATAATTCTTCTATCTCTACCCTGAAACTTCTTCTCATCACAGTAGAGATTCCATCTAGAAACACACACATTGATGCTTTCGTTAACGTACAAGAGAAGCAAGTAGTACAGGTAGAGTAAAAAGAGGTAAAACGGAGCAAAATTTTTTTGAGAAAAAATCGTCATCTGTTTGATACTGGGAGAAAAGACTGTGCAGAAGAGCAATGATTTTGCCTCCCCCTTGTTTGCCTAGGTTCAACCTGTTGACAGTTGAGGGGTATCCCTCTTAAATATGAATGTGATGCTGAGGTAGAACATGGGAAGCTGTTAGAGTTGGACTGTGTGTCTCAGAAGAAAAGGTAACAGGAACCACAATAGGCTGGGGGAGTAGGATACAGTCTAGGTAATATATGGGTGGGAAATGTGATGGAAAACCCATTCCATGGGTTTAGGTTGTTTGCAGCAAGCTATTTAATTCTATTTTTTCCATGAACTTTTTTGAAGTACTTCATATAAACCTGGAACATATGAGAATATGCCTTTCAATTTGGTGATCAAACCACAGATAATTTGATGAAAGACTCCTCTCTTTCCATCAACCACTCCTCCAAATATACATTCCATCTGTCTGTCTGCATCTGTCTATGTATCATTGCTCCCTGGCCACATCACATAAAACAATCTGTATGACCTGGTTCCTGGACAACTGGCTGGTTACAGGAAAGAGATCAGTAACATTACACACTCTTAAAAGCTGTTTGAATGTGTGATAAGCTAGGAAATTAAACTCATTCCCTTTATACAAATGTAGAGGGCATCTCAAGGAAAGGGAATACAACTTCACACCCTCAGCTGTATCAAATATGAGTATTTTGCTTTCCTGTCTTTGTCCCTCCCAAGAGAGTAAGCTTTCTGAAGGTAGAGACCAGGTCTTCCTTGTCTTTGCCTTGTGTGTAACCCATGCTGAGCAAGGCCGCATGAAATGTTTTCTTAGCTGAAAATAATGGAATCCTGGGCAGCGTCCTTAAGACCATGCAAAGCCCTATCCTGGCATTCCAACAGGGAGCTGAGTGAGAAGTCAGGTGTCCTCTGCTCTAGGAAATTGTAAACAGTTACAACACTATTCAACTTGACTTACAGACACAACTCTTCTGCCAAGAAATCTATCCCAAACGCCCCATATGCTGAAGGGGGGCTAATAGGTTAGTGGGTTTGGATATAAAATTGCCTTAAATGTTGGGAGAATGTAAAACCTTTGTAGAGCACCTAAGTAAGCTAGGGAACTCTGGAGCAAGGTGAGGGTGAGCAGGTGTGGTGCCTGTCTCCCTCCTTCCCGGACTTAGAAGTGATCCCACAACAGATCCTGAGGAGACCCTGCCTGTAATCGGTTTTTGTTTTAAACTTTAAAAAGGGAGTACACTTCATATATTTCATATATACAGTTTTAAGAGAAAATTCTTAGCCTATTTCTCTACACCCCTCCTCCCCCATCAGTAAATTTTCTCCTCCTCCTCCTCTTTTTCTTTGAGTTCTCTAAAGCTGTGTGATTGTCTGAAATGTAGCCTTTGGAAAGGAGAAAGTGATAGAAGTAGGGGTGCTGTCCTGCTTTTCACTCTGCAGAAACGGCTCAACCTTTTCCATTGGGCCCAGTGCAGGTCACGTGGTCCTTCCCTTGAAGGAGTCCAGTGCAGGTCACGTGGTCCTTCCCTTGAAGGAGTCCAGTGCAGGTCACGTGGTCCTTCCCTTGAAGGAGTCCAGTGCAGGTCACGTGGTCCTTCCCTTGAAGGAGTCCAGTGCAGGTCACGTGGTCCTTCCCTTGAAGGAGTCCAGTGCAGGTCACGTGGTCCTTCCCTTGAAGGAGTCCAGTGCAGGTCACGTGGTCCTTCCCTTGAAGGAGTCCAGTGCAGGTCACGTGGTCCTTCCCTTGAAGGAGTCCAGTGCAGGTCACGTGGTCCTTCCCTTGAAGGAGTCCAGTGCAGGTCACGTGGTCCTTCCCTTGAAGGAGTCCAGTGCAGGTCACGTGGTCCTTCCCTTGAAGGAGTCCAGTGCAGGTCACGTGGTCCTTCCCTTGAAGGAGTCCAGTGCAGGTCACGTGGTCCTTCCCTTGAAGGAGTCCAGTGCAGGTCACGTGGTCCTTCCCTTGAAGGAGTCCAGTGCAGGTCACGTGGTCCTTCCCTTGAAGGAGTCCAGTGCAAGTCACGTGGTCCTTCCCTTGAAGGAGTCCAGTGCAGGTCACGTGGTCCTTCCCTTGAAGGAGTCCAGTGCAGGTCACGTGGTCCTTCCCTTAAAGGAGTCCTGTCCAGTGGGAGATGAGTGCAGACCCAGGAGGACACAGATCCAGTATAACTTGATGAGGCAAACAGCTGCATGAACAAAGGCTCTGAGGTGAGTTACTAAGACTGGTGGGCCTAAAGCATATACTCAGATAAGCTTCTCTTGAGCAAATACTCAGTGTTATTTCATCCATGGGTTTCTCTGTTCAGATGTGTTATGTTAATGAGGAACGTGCATAGCTAAGGACTGCTTGACATATATGGATAAATGGCTTGCAGTTCAAAACCTTGAAAGCAGCTGTCTACAAGGGAAGAGAGGACTGTGAATGCATTTCGGTGCAGGTGGGTCTGGGGGCCTGGGTACCCTGTACCTCGGCAGGTCTGCAGAAGCTTAGTGGAGATGGTAGTCTTTCTCAGAAATCATGATACCACCTTGTGTATTTATGTTTAGGCAGGAAGCTACTCTATTTTCTGATCAAGTGTTTGAGAGGCAGAGAACAGGAAAGAGAAGAGCTTGCTTCACTGGCTCACTCCCAGAATGTGTTCACAGCAGCTGGGACTGAGGTTTGTGGAGTTCTGGAGCCAGGGATTTGATCCAGGTCTCTTAACAGGGATGGCAGGAAACCAGTTACCTGCTTCCCAGGGTCTGCATTCACAAGGCTGGAGTCAGGAGCCAGAGCTAAGCTCTAACACGGGCCCTCTTACACGGAACTTGAGTATCTTAATGAACAGGCTAAATACCCCAGAAAGCCACTTTCAACAGAAAGCATGCGATGGGTGAGGGCAGGGAGGCTGGGAATTTCAAGATTGTGCAAATCTTTTTAAATACTTACCTTTTGGAGTAAGGCAGGCAGGAGACATGAGAAGCAGAGGGACTGTGGATTCTGAGGACGTAGCAAAAAGGCTGGAAATGCGGCGTGCGAACTGTGTCTACTTAGCTATTTTGCCAGAGGCCAGGCGGCCCTGCTTAAGCATCTGAAAAGAAAACCCGGATTATTTATGTGCTACCACCAGCAATATATCGAAGGCCAAGAGGAGCGGAGAGTTATTGAGCTAGTTCAAAGCAATCTCGATTATTGAAAATGAATGAAATTGAATTCCACTTCCTCCAAAGTCATTTATTGAGAGACAAAAGCAATTAATATTGAAAATAAAATAATTGTGAACTTCTGAACTAAATTACCATGCAGATATAATGTACTGTCTCATCAGTCTTTAAATACATCATGTATTAGAAAATTGTAACACCAGTCTCTGATCCAAGGCCTTCTCTGTCATTAGCATTTATTCATTTTGCTTTTGCCGGAAAGCAGTTCTCAAGGGTAACAAATCAAAAGCCAAAGTTTTGGAAATATGATTCAAAACTTAAAATACAGAAACATGTTGAGGTTTGGGATTTCCGTTTGAAAATTAATTCTTTTGTGTAGGGGTGTTTCTAAAAAGCTAACCTGGTGAGGTATCTCATAGTTAGTCCATAACAACAGACATTTTTGCATATTACTGCTAATTTGCATTGTCCTGGAGTACCTACCATGGAGTGCTGTGCGTGCATTTGATGAATGGCTCTGCTACCAACAATGTCGTGTAACTGATTGATGGACCGAGGGCCTTTAAAAACTTCAAGCACAATATACAGACAGTCTTCGACTTAAGACTGTTCAAACATACGATTTTTCAACTTTACAATGGTGCAAAAGCAGTATACAGTTGCTATAAAGCATGCTTTGAGTTTTCTGGGGCTGGCAGCATGAGGTATGACACTATTCTTGAATACTGGGCATGGGTGCCAAGCTACATTCAGTAACCAAAACACTCTGATGCTCTAGGTTGCCAGAATTTTCTGGATATGGGTAGTCAATAAACTGCCGGAGATACTCAACACTGTGTTATAAAATGGGTTCTCTTACGTGCTTTGGGCCTACTAAAGGCTCGGGTCAGTGTTGTGAGTATGTTGATGGTAAGCTAAGCCATACTGGGTAGGTTAGATGTTCTTGTCCGTTTGCTGCTGTATAAGACAAGGTAAAAAGTTCTTAAAGTTGTGGAAGCTGGGTCATCCCAGAGCCTGGTGCCAGCATCAGGCGAGGGCCTGCATGCTATGTCATACCATGTTGGAAGGGCAAGAGAACCCATGAGAAAGAGCATCCCCAGGGTCTCCTGCTTCCACAGAGACCACATTACCCATTCGTGAGGATGGAACCCTTTTAACCCAGTGACCTCTGAAGGGTATCATGTCCCCATGCTGTCAGTCAGTGACAATTCAACCTGAAACTTAGAAGTAACATATAAACCACAGTATGTGCATGGAGTGTAGGCTTGGCATTAGATATGTTCAACTGTCGGTGGGTGTATTGGAATGTAACCCCATTGCATGTTGAGGGGTGTCTGTGTACGAAGATGGTACATATGGTGTGACTCACATGAGTCCCAATGGAGTTGCTTTGTTTGATGGAAACATTCCAGGGTCTCTGGAGGAGTAAGTCCCCCATGAAGCTTTTCCATGTTCGAAGCAGGTTAGCCCAGAAGCAGAGCTTGTGACGTTGAGGGTAAAATGACTAGGAAGACTTGGAGAAGAGGGCAACTGTGCAAAGGGAAGGAGGTGAATACAGGAAGATTAGCAAACCAAGTTGCACGGAGAGTAACGCTGGTTCCATCTGGCACATAGTTGTAGAATTAACGTGGACACATGCAGAATCATTGCAGTTGGGGATCCAGAGACTGAGGTATTCATTCTTCCTGAAACAGAATCATAGGACTGCTTGTTGGGGTGAAAGTACATGGGGAAATGTATATGTTAAGATGATAAAGGGACCTGGGGATGTGTGCACAGTGCCCTGACAGCAGCTAAGACTCAATGATGATCATCAGTAAATGCTGTAGGAACAGGGTTCAGTCTTGACAACCTGTGGCAAGTGAAGAACTCACTGTATGCTTGGACAGATGCCCCACCCTTGGTGGTCATCTTGATTCTGCAGAGCCTGATGTTTAGGAAGAGAAGTTTCAAGGGACCAACAGTTCAATTATCTGCTGGTCACAGACTGATCATAGAAGATGCACACATGCTAAGGATTCTAAGTTAGGGAAACCAACCAGGAGAGGGCCTGTCACTTTCAGAAGTCAGGCAGATAAAATCAGCGAGAGAAAGTACCAGGTGGTGTGTGGCAGCAGGGAAGAGAAGAAAGCTTTGGAAGCTGGAGAGATTTGCATCAAAAGGCAAGGCAATCCAATCTTGAAGACTACTGGCTCAAAGGGAAATTTGTGAACACAATTTTCCCAGTAGTCTGAGTTTCCAGCATGGACTTTTTTTTAACTTTTATTTAACAAATTTCCAAAGTACAGTTTATGGATTACAGTGGCTTCCCTCCCCCATAACTTCCCTCCCACCCACAACCCTCCCATCTCCTACTCCATCTCCCATTCCATTTACATCAAGATTCATTTTCAATTATCTTTATATACAGAAGATCAATTTAGTATATATTAAGTAAAGATTTCAACAGTTTGCACCCACACAGAAACACAAAGTGTAAAGTACTGTTTGAGTACTAGCTATAGCATTACTTCACATTGGACAACACATTAAGGACAGAGATCTCACATGAGTAGTACACAGTGACTCCTGATGTTGACTTAATAAATTGACACTTTTGTTTATGGCATCAGTAATCGCCCTAGGCTCTTGTCATGAGTTGCCAAGGCTATGGAAGCCTTTTGAGTTTGCCGACTCTGATCTTATTTAGACAAGGTCATAGTCAAAGTGGAAGTTCTCTCCTCCCTTCAGAGAAAGGTACCACCTCCTTTGGCCCGTTCTTTCCACTGGGATCTCACTCACAGATCTTTCATTTAGGTCTTTTTTTTTCCAGAGTGTCTTGTCTTTCCATGCCCAAAATACTCTCATGGGCTCTTCAGCCAGATCCGAGTGCCTTAAGGGCTGATTCTGAGGCCAGAGTGCTGTTTAGGACATCTGCCATTCTATGAGTCTGCTGTGTATCCTGCTTCCCATCAATGCAGACTTTCTAAAACTACCTAACATATGCATAAATATGAAACACAGGCTGGACTTCATAGCGAACTTTGCAGAATACAGAAGGCAGACATAGTCAGCTCATGCAGACAACCACAGGAACATTGCATAAGCAATAAGTTTTGATTTACATCCCACTCTGAGTCACATGACAAAATCTCACACCAAGGCCTGCCTAGTACATGAATCATCTTTCTGCTGTGTCCACTCTGTATACGTTACCTATCTGTTAGTGTCTTCTGATCCCATTCTGTCGACTGTCTTGGAATAGCTACTATTCCGTTCAGAAAATCCTTAAAGATGGTCCCAAAGCCAAAAATACTGATGATAGAAATTGTAATGAGCCAAAGAGAAGCTATAAGGTGCTACCTTTGAAGTATAAATGTGAAAGTTCTTGAAATGAAGAAAATTATGTAGAAAGGTTGCTAAGATCTGTCATGACTCTGTGCCAATTTCTTGTGCCTAATTTATAAATCAAGTTTTATTATAGATGCACATTTAGGGAAAAACAAGATATATAAAACTGCTGTGAGATTTCTGGCATCACTGGAAGAGACGCCTTGGATAAGGGGGAAATTCTGTAAAAGAAAGAGTGCTTGAACTCACTAGATACTTGACACGTGTTTTAAAGTTGGCACCTGTGACCAACGTTCTGGCGCAGCAAGTTGGAGCTTCTGCACATCCCATATGAGCACTAGTTCAAGTTCTCATTGCTCTACTTCTGCCCCAGCTCCCTGCTAATGTGCCTGGGAACCCATCTGGAGCTCCTGGCTTAGGCCTGGCCCAACACTAACTTTGTGGCTATTTGGGGAGAGAATCAACTGATGGGAAGATGTCAATCTATATCCATCCTCTCTTCTGGGACTTTGCCTTTGAAAGCTTAAAAAAATGAGCCCGTTAAGATGCTCCATTATAATGAAACCTTCAGTATATAACCAATATATATTGAATTTGTATAGTTCTATGATTCTGGGTATTTTGCACAATTTGTACACACTTGTAATAAAGAGATTTTGGGCTTTAAGTGGAGAGTTTCACAATAAACAGTTTGGAGAACACAACTGCACAGAATAAATGGTATTGAACCTTTTAAAAGTCTTTATGTCCAAAAAAGTCCGAAGTGTAGGTGTTTTTGGTACAGTGTGATGATGCAGTACTGTATGCATGGCATAATTTTCAAATCAGGTTAAGCCTGTTCGTAGTTGCAAACATTTCTTTGTGGTGAAAATATGCGATATCCTTCTAGCTTTTTAAAATTTCTTCTCTTAAAATACTGTCTTGGTGAATGCTTCCTTTGCCCTTTGGAATCATTAGAGAAAAAATAATTACTGATAAACCACTAAAATCCAGATAAGGAAGTGAATGCAACACTGGTGGCAAATCTTAAAGCAAACCATTCTGTTAGTCCATGACCCTTCAGTATCTGGGTCTTCCTGAAGTTGTATTTCATGGTGGTACTCTCCCCAGTGTGTCTGCCTGTGCCCCAAGGCATCCTGGGTACCTTGAAG
The DNA here is from genome assembly GCA_949820135.1 of Sylvilagus floridanus. Taxonomy (NCBI): domain Eukaryota; kingdom Metazoa; phylum Chordata; class Mammalia; order Lagomorpha; family Leporidae; genus Sylvilagus; species Sylvilagus floridanus. Next base: position 168,181,592 of record OX463244.1, read on the forward strand.
CAAGTGGGCGGAGTCTGAACCATCCTGTCCTTTCTTGTAAGCAGTATTACATGTGTTTTTGTTGGGAACATTGGTGTTTGTTGCTTTGAACATACAGCCCAGCTCTTGTCACATACATACCAGTAGGAGAGAGAATTTGAGGAATCTCCTGCATTAAGTTTTCTGTGTAGCCTCTATGAATTGATACAAGATGTGTCTTCATTAAGGGTCTCTTGATTATGTCCAAGTGTTTGTCCAACTATATTTGAGAATAGAAGTAGAGTTTTGGTATTCTAGCTGTTTATACCCCCCACTTAAAATTAAAAAAAAAAAAAACGCTTAAAGGCTAAATCTTAAATCTCTTATGGCTTAGTAAAATCCTAAACAAAAATAGGTTCAGAAACAAATTCTCCATTAATGTAGATTGGCTTGCCTCACTGACAGAGTTTGCCAGCTGAGTAACTTTCCTCTTTGATTTTTGCTTTGTAAACTTGGCACTGGAAAGACTTACTCATTTGTGGACCCTATGGGATGAAAGTAGCTTCAAAGGAAAACTGAGGAGGACTTGGTTCCTGTTTCTTGACCTTTGAATTAGATTTCTTTACTTTTGTAAGGAAATGATGAACCTTTATTCATTCATTTGCTTACTAGAGGAAAACTAACATGATGGCAAATGCTCAACTGTCAATTATTTAAGAAATTGAATGTTTTTTTTTTTTTTACAATGGAATGTGTATTCAGAGCTAGATTGAACCGTTCCCTGCAAGAGCTCTTAAAGAAATCGAATTATTAGATAAGAATGATTTACATAATCCATGGAATTGTTTGAAAACAGATCGAATACACTACTGATTGTCTTGGAAACCTATCTTTATAAGTGATATGAAGATAGACTTCTGAACAATTAACATTACACTTGATTCTTTTTCTTGAATTATGCCATTCTCCTCTCAACACTGCCCAGACCAATATTTAACCAGGCACTTTCACTTTGCTCGGGTCATAAAAATTGACTTTAGAGCATAAACTTTTGGTACATTAACTTTTGCCTAAATGACACTGGGTTGCCATTTGTTTAATTATATTTGGAGTCCAAAGTTTTGATTATAGCTGATTTATCAGTTGTAATCTTTTAAAGGCATAAAATTAAACTATGGCAGTACAGGTAAAGACGTTTCCTAAATCATCAGGATTGATATTACTTCCCATAAACACACTGGATGTTACAGGGAATTTTGCTTTTGTGGTTGAATTACATAAGCTCCAAATGGTTAAGTTCAGGGAACATTTTGCTAACTTTGGTCAGTTCCTGGAATTTGTAATGAATAAATCTAAAGCCTTTGGATTTTTTTAAGGTGTTTACAAGATTTAAGTAATTTTGTTCTCTATTCCCATTGAACAAATGTTGAAATAGATCTGTGCTACATGAACCGTAAAGATACAATCTCTATTCTAATTTTGTCTTGGTGGGCACACCAAAACTAAGGGAAAGCAACTAAGTTCAAGCACTAAGCTTGTAGTTAAAATAAAGAGGGAGGGGGGGTTGAGCATGAGGGCTAGATGGTCTTCCTGTCTTATTTTCTCTAGTGGTCATTATAATTTTAATTTCCTTCTGTACAAGCAAACTACCAATTGATTATGTAACACATCAATTATTATGTTCCAATAAAAGGATATACTGCTTAAATTACTGAAATGATTTTTTCCATATAGGTATGATTATAAGGGAGGGTATAATCTAGACGTTTAATAACTATTTTCATACTTATTACAATTTATATATAATAAATCTTAATATATGTAGTCAATGCAAAAATCTTTAAACTTAACAAAAATATTTGCCCTTAATTCTGAAACCAAAAGTTAACCAGTGTTAGTAGTTTGGTCAGTACCTTCCAATCACTTTTTGAAAAATGCTTATATATTTGTGCCTACGAATCTGTAGCAAAAATAAAGTTCTACAGCATGTTATTTTACAGCCCTTGTTGGTTTTTAGAATCTGCATTTCCCATGGTCACTCACCTTTGTTTTAATGTAATTTTAAAGGCTGCCTAGTGTTCAATTACATTTTTTCGTCTCAGCTCAGTAAACCCTAGCTATTATTTATATACCTTTATGTTGTTGCTGGTTTTTCACTTTTATAATACTGGGATACATATCACTTTCCTTGCCTTTAATTACCTCCTCAGGGCATGCTCCTAAAAGTGGAATGGCATGGTTAAACTCTTGAGGCTTTGGATATATGATGAACAATATTCTCCCTATAGACCATACAGGTGTAGACTTGTAATACCTACAAGCTTGTCCGTTCAGTTTCACCATCCCTCACTTTCATTAGGTACTTGCTCTGACTTTTAACTTTTGCCATTCCAGCAGTCAAAAAAAAACCTTTAAAAAGTGCTGTATATTTTATAGTTCATGCTAAAGTTGCAGGATACAAAATCAGCATTTTATACACTGACAAAGATCTTGCTGAGGAAGAACTTGTAAGAGAAGTCCCATTCACAGTAGCTATCAAAAAAACTAAATGTGGAGTCGATTTAACTGAATATGTCAAGTACCTCTATAATCATAATTACAAAACACTAATGAAAGAAACTGAAAACACAGGAAAATAGAAAGGTCTCCCATTTCATAGATTAGAAGAATTATTATATAATTGTCTTTTCTACTCAAAGCTGTTCAAATTGAATACAATCACTATCAAAACACCAATGATGTCCTTCACAGAATTAGACAAAACAGTTCTTAAGTTCATATGGAAGGGAAAAAACTCCAAGTTTGAAAAGCAATCTTGTGTTCAATTTTTACACTTTGTGTTTCTGTGTAGGTGCAAACTGATGAAATCCTTACATAGTATATATTGAATCGATCTTCTTTATATAAAGATAATTGCAAATGATTAAAAAATCTTGGTGTTAAACTGGAAATTGCATAGACAATTAATCAATTTTTTTAAAAAAAAATCATGTAGGATCTCTGTCCTTAATGTGCTGTACATTGTGAATTAATACTATAACTAGTACTCCAACAGTATTATCATTTTGTGTCTCTATGCGAGGGCAAACCGTTGAAATCTTTACATAATATGTACTAAATTGATCTTCTGTGTATAAAGAGAATTGAAAATGAATCTTGATGTGAATGGAAGGGGAGAGGGAGCGGGAAAGGGGAGGGTGGGGGGAGGGAGGGAAGTTGTGTGGGGGGGGAGCCATTGTGGTCCATGAGCTGTTCTTTGGAAATTTATATTCTTTAAATAAAAGCTTTATAAAAAAAAAAAAAAAAGGCAAAGCTGGAGATACCACAATACCAGATTTCTAGATATAATACAGTGACTATTGTAACCAAAGCAGCATGATCTGACATAAAAATGGAAAGGTAGACCCATGTAATAGAGTAGAAACTCTAGAAGTAAATCCACATATATCCAACCAACTTAAGTTTGACAAAGGTTATAAAAGCATTCCCTGGGGAAAGGACAGTTTTCTCAAATGATTTGGGAAAATTGAGTTTCTCTATGCAGAACTGAAAACAAAACCCTTACCTAGCATTCTATCCAAAAATTCAACTCGAACTAGATCAAAGATAGAAATATAAGACTGTAAACTTTGAAACTGCTAGAGAAAAACAGGGAAAACAATCCAAGACATAGGTTTAGATAACATTTTTGGATTAAACACCAAGAACAGAGGCAATGACAAAAATAGATGAATGGGATTATGAACTAAGTAGCTTCCACTCAGAAAAAAATCAAGAGTGAGGAGAGAACTGTCAGAATGAGAGGAAATATTTGTGAACCTTTAAAGCGTTGATGTCCATGTTACTAAGAAATTCAACAAAGCAAACAATACAGTTAAGAAAATGGCAAAGGATATAGATATTCCTCCAAAGAAAACTTGCAAATCACTAAGAAACAAAGAAAAATGCTCAGAATCACTTGCCATCATTAAGATGGAAATCAAAATTATAGTGAGGTACCTCTTCACTCCAGTTACAATGGCTATGATCAAAAAGTCAAAAACCAACAAATGTAGAGAAGAAAGGTATCCTTATATGCTGTTGGTGGGGATGCAAGTTAGCACAGCCATGAGGGAAAGCCATTTGCAGATTTCACCAAAAAAAAAATCTGCCGTGTGACCCAGCTGTCTCTCTCCTGGAACTGTATACAAAAGAAATGAAGTTAACATATGAAAGAAATATGTGTGCTCTAATGTTTATTACAGCCCAGTTCATAACAATGAAGATACAGAATCAGCATAGATGTTGATTTAAATGATGACTGCATAAAGAAAAATGGTATATATTGATGATGCAATATTATGCAGTCATGAAAAATAATGGAATTCTGACATTTGCAACAAAATAGTTAGAATTCAAGATTTTTATAAGTGAGATAAGCCAGACCCATAAAGTCAAACGCTACATTATCACCTGTTTGAAAGTTAATATATATGCATAGTTTAAAAAAGGAGGAGGGAGCTGTTATTTGCTATGTAGATATTTATAAGAGTAGTGACTGAATTATATTCCTTATGATGCACCCTTCTTTGCTCATTTTGTGGTCTTTATCATGAATCCAACATTTGGGGATATTCATATATCCACCTCTGCTTTCAGAGAAATAATGTGTATATATTTACATATCAAGGAAATATGGCAAAATGTTGAGAAATCCATCTGTGCTCATTGAAATCCTGAGTTTGAAATACATTAAAATAAACATTGGAAAGGCAAAAACAATGAGTTAAAAGTTTGTTTTGGTACAAGAGAATTTGAAATCCATGGTAAGATTTCAAAAGTTTATAGAAAATGTGTCTTGTGGAAAATATTCATGAAATCATACTTCTTCGTGTGCCAAAGTGAATTTTTAATCTTTTTTTTGTACCAACTTTTTACAGTCTGCTTGTATACTAGTGTTTTGGAATTCTTGTGACTACTTTCTTGAAAGAAGTTGTGCTAGAACTGACAGGAATTGTATATGGAGAGTACATTATACTGGAAATGGATAATTGTAAATTGTAGGACTTCTGACTAGGGGTTTGAAAATGTAATATGAAAACTGAGTGGCTGTTTCATATTGAGTTACAGAATGTTAAGATGAAAAGGGATCTCAAGATTGTCTAATCATGACCCTCATTTTTACAGAGTCCAGCACAGATGAACTGAGTTGCCCAAAAGACCAATACCTGGTGAGTAATGAAACAAATTTGTTATTTTATTTTTCCCCAGAAAACTTTTACTTAAGGTATATAAGTTTCATGCATTTCGTAAATACAATTTTAGGAACATAGTGATTCTTCCCAAACTATCCACCCTCCCACCCTTCTTCCTTCTCTTTCCTATTCTCATTCTTATTTTTTGTTCCAAGATCTATTTTCAATTAGCTTTATACACATACAATTAACTCTATACTAAGTAAAGAGTTCAACAGATAGTATGAAAAAAAACTGTTCAACAGTCAAGACAAGGGCTGATGGGTCATCACATCTCAGAGTCAATTTCACTTCTATATATTCCCTTTTAGGTGCTCTACTAGTTACCACAGATCAGGGAGAATATATGGTATTTGTCCTATTAAAATTGGTTTATTTCACTAAGCATGATGTTTTCTGGTTGCTTGCATTTTGTTGCAAAAAACAGGATTTCATTATTTTACCATTATGTAGTGATGTACTTATTACATAATTTCTTTATCCAACCTTCAATTGATGGACATTTGGGTTGATTCCATATCTTAGCAATGTGAATTGAGCTGTAGTAATATGGGGATGCAGATAACACTTTCATATTCTGATTTCATTTCCCTTGGGAAAATTCCCAGGAGTGGAATGGCTGGGTCACATGGTAGGTCTGTATTCAGATTTCTGAGGCATCTCCATACTGTTTTCCACAGTGGCTGTACCAGTATGTATTCCCAATAACAGTGGACTAGGGTACCTTTTCCCCCCACATCCTTGCCAGCATTTGTTTGTTGATTTCTGGATCTAAGCCATTCTAACAAGGGTGGGGAGAAACCTCATTGTGGTTTTGATATGCATTTCCTTGACAGCTAGTGGTCCTGAGCATTTTTTTCTTGTGTCTGTTGGCCATGTGAATTTCCTCTTTTGAAAAATGTCTGTTGACGTCCTTTGCCCATTTCTTAACTGGGTTTTTGTTTTTTGGTTGTTTAGTTTCTTGAGCTCTTTATATATTCTGGTTATTAATCCTTTATTGCATAGTTTGAATAATTTCTTACATTCTGTCAGTTGCCTCTTCACTTTGCTGAGTGTTTCTTTTGCAGTGCAGAAGCGTCTCAAATTGATGTAATCCCATTTGTCAATTTTGGCTTTGACAGCCTGTGCCTCTGGGGTCTTGTCCAAGAGCTCTTTGCCTATGTCAATGTCTTGCAGGTTTTCCCCAAGAAATAAATTTAAACAGAAAAGCCTGAAAGTTCCTTGTAATCTAACACCTCAAACACAATCATAGTTTGGGATAGGGATTTTATTTTTGACAGGCAGAGTTAGAGAGAGAAAAAGATCTTCCTTTTTCCATCGGTTCACCCCTCAAGTGGCCATTGCTGCTGGCACTCTGTGCTGATCCGAAGCCAGGCGCCTCCTCCTGCTCTCCCATGCAGGTGCAGGGCTCAAGGACCTGGGATAGGGATTTTTAAACATTTGCTTTTTTCAAAGTTGGTGGGGAAAGGGGGAGAGATTGAGAGATAGAAATATCTGTTTTCCATCTCCTGGTTCACTCTCTGACCTCAACAGCTAGGTGTAGGTGAGGCCAAAGCCAGGAGCCAAGAACTCTGTCTTGTCTCCCAAATGTGTGGGAGATGCCAAAATAGTCTTCCGCTGCTTTCCCAAGCATCTTTGTAAGGTGCTGGATCCAGAAGCAGAAGCACCTGTGACTATAACGTGTGCTCTGATTTGTGATGCAAGCATTGTAAGAAGTGTCTTAACCCACTGAGCCACAATGCCCACTCTGGGACAAGAATTTTGAAAGTGTTCTTGACATGTGCATAGAAGTCAGAATTGAAAGATTTTTTTTTCCTCCAGAAAATAAAATCATAATGAATACATTTATTCTACATATTATCCTTTTTGCATATATGTTATATAGCTGGATATTCTATTTTCTCTGAGGTAATAAACATATAGAGTAGAACAGAGGCTGTCAAACTTTGCATAGAGATACAATGTAACATTTTATGTTTAGTGAACCCTACAGTGTCACAACTACATGGCTATGCTATTGTATTGCAAAATCAGCTATTGTTGACATGTGAGAAAATGATACACTTGTGTTCTGATAAAAAATTCTTAATGAAAACGGGTAACATTTGTCCAACAGGTTATAGCTTGGTTATTCCAAAAATATAGAAGCAAGAAAGGTGAATGGCTTTATAAAACCATGAAATTGGAAGGGGAAAGAGGATATGTTTTCTGAATATAGATGGTAGGGAAATGGGTTTGAATTTTCAGTGTTAGCCATGACCTTGAATGAAGGAGGTAAACTCGCTGTCCTCTGATTAAAGTGTAGATCCTAATAGCCACATTGCTGTTTTACTCTGAAAACCAAATGACATAGATTATGTAACTCATCCACTGGTAGATATGAAAAGTCTCTTCCCCTTGGTTTGAGTATAAAAGCAGAATATATTCTTTTGAAAAGATGAAACATTTGGGTAAGGAAGAAAAGGCAAGTTGACAGTTAATCAAAGACTTGGATCATGTGGACTTCTCAAATCGTGGCAAAAATCCTTCAAACTGGTAACAAAGGTGAAGTTGGCTTAACCATGACAGAACCATCCTGAGCTTTCTTTCCTGAAAAACGGCTAGCAGCCTGCTTGTCATGAAACTTTGGCAATAATAGCAACCCGACAGTTTAATTCATAGTGATTTAAAAAGATAGAAGATTTTTGAGAGGGGGAATCTAATTATAGTGAAAATAAAATTTCATTTACCCATCATTTCCTTCATTATTCATTGGGTTTTATTGGAAAGATAAATATGTACAAAGAATAGCAAAGAAAACATGCTAAAGTATACTGGGAGAAAAGGAATTAATGTAATGCTACTTAACTATAACTGTATATATTATGCTCATAATCATATTTTTATTTAATTTTCAAGTGAACCTTTTGAGTCAGTTCAGTTGGTACTTTAAAACAATTTCTGCAGCAATTTCACATAACTTTATTGCTCTTCTAATTCATTTGGAATTTAATGTATTTTTTATGACTTGGTAACTTGGTTTTCTTCTCTAGTTGGTGCAGTCTGACATTCAGTTGAGTACTTGAAGGTCCTGACATAGAGAGCTTCCTTCTTTTTGCCTTTGTTATTGTCTCTTAACAACTTAGAGATGGTTTATTCCATTTAAACCCAAATATAAACTATATGTTGAAGAGCATACTGGTTTATACTCCTTAAAATTATTATATTAATTTGTGGCAATAAATATATGAATACAGTCAAAATACTTTTTAGGAAAGCTGGTCCAATCTACAATAGCAGCACCTTTTCTTAAAAACTGGCATCAAAGCACTTCACCGTTGGCTAAAGAACACAGATTAATGCAACAGAACAGGGTCGAGAAAGAAATGTTAACTATTGAGACTTAATAGCACATGCATATGTATTACAGCTTAATAGGAAAATAATTGTAGAACCAAGAATCGGTGAAGGGAATAGAACAAAAACAGAAGATGTCTTTGTGACAAAAGGTAAAGCTCAATCTTTTTTGTAAGCAAAAATGAAAGCTATGGAGACAGGCATTGTACTACAGCGGGTTAAGCTGCTGCCTGAGATGCTTGTATGAATGCAGGCACCCTGATATGATAGTCTTGCCTGCACTCCCTGCTAATGCACCTGAGAGGCAGGAGACATTAGCACAGTACTTGAGTACATTTCAGCCACGTGGGAGATCCCAATAGAGTTCCCAGCACTTGGCTTTGGCCTGAATCAAACCAGAGTGTTGTATTTGTGCAGTGAATAGTAGAAGGAAAATCATCTCTCTCTCTTTCTCTCTCTCTCTCTGCCATTCTTCTTTTCAAATAAATAAAAATGATGCACCATTTTAAAAAAAAATGGAATAGGTATATAAAAATATAATTTGGAAGAACAGATGAATGCCGTAAACTGGATACTCTGAGAAGAAATCAGTGGACAGTAAACAATGAAGAAAGTGTTCAGGTGTACTAATATATAAATATAAAAATGTTTTGTGGTTAAGACAGCGTTTTGCCTTGTACTGGCAAAACAAAGCCTTTATAAGTAGCTAGCAGTGGGGAGTCTATGGGGAAGTCTGTATTCTGATTAATTATGGGTGTGTGGTAGTTTGAGTGAAACAACTTGTCCAAGAATGAAAATGGCTAATATCTATTAAAATTTCAATTACAGTCATTTGAAAACCCAACTGCCTTACTTCTTAGAAAACCTGTGAGATTATTTAGTGTTCAGACTTTTATTATTCTTCATAGTAGAAAAAATAAAACCAAAAGCTAGCTAAATAAATCATGATATCTTAATATAATGAAATAATATATAGTTACTAAAATGTAGTAAATCTGTGCCAAGTGATACAGAAATATACATAAGTGAGAAATACAAGTGCTATGAATAGCATAATCTTGTTTTTATTAAAAACAAAACTATAATTTTTGTCTATGTAGGAAATCAGAGGAATGGTTAGGTGGGTTACCTATTTTGTTTTTCATTATTTTTAATGTGTTCTGATTATAAATGTTGGTGCTTAGTGTTTTTGTCAAATGTGTCAACGTAGAAAATAATAGGAAAGTTAAACAATAAAAATAGATGCATAGATCTATTTTATCCCTGTGCAGCTTGACTGAAAAATTGATTTGTTAAATCATCGATTTGGCACATGAGGCTCTCATTAAAATGCAGCTCTTTAGGGTTGGCCTAGCAATTAGGACATCAGCATCCCACGTGGGAGTACCTGGCTTCACTTCCCACCCTCAGCTCCTTACTCCAGCTTCTTCCCAGCCCCTGGGAAGCAGTGGTAAAGGCACAAGTAACTGGCTTCCCGCCACTAATGTGGGATACTTGGTTCAAGTCCCAATCCTTAGTCTGGACCCCAGCCAGCCCTGGGCTATTAGGAGCATTATGGGGGCGGGGGGAACACCAGTAGATGGGAGGACACATTCTCACCCTTCCTAAACCCTATGTGGAACAAAGGAAGCCAGTCACTAAAGGACACAAACTGTGATGAGATTTGTATGAAATGTCCAGAAAATGCAATTAAAGAGAGAAAGCAGGAGCCAGAGTTGGGGTGCAGTGGGTTAAGCTGCTGCCTGCTGCACCAGCATCCTGTATCAGAGGGCCCTCCTCAAGACCTGGCTGCTCTGCTTCTGATCCACTCCCTGCTCCTGGATCTGGGAAGGCATTGGAAGGCCTTGCCACCCAGAGGGGAGACTTGGATGGAGTTCCTGGCTCCTGGCTTGGGCCTGGCCTTGTGGCCATTTGGGGAGTGAAGCAGCAGAGCACATGGGAGCACTTGCTCACTTGCCTCTGTCCCCTCCCTCCCCCCAACCCTGTCATTCTGCCTTTCCAATAAATAAATCTTAAAAATAAAAGGAATTAGATAATTGATGACATAAAGTAGGAGACAGGAAAGGTGAATAGATTTATTCCCAGCAGGAATGAAGGGTTTAAAAAAAATTACATTATTCAAAAATGAGATGATGCTGGTAGTTGTACAGCTGTGTGTATACTAGAGCTACACTTTACTTTTTTTTTTTTGATTTATTTATTTACCTGAAAGAGTTACAGAGAGGCAGAGAGAAAGTCTTCGATTCGCTGGTTCACTCCTCAAATGGCCGCAACAGCTGGAGCTGAGCTGATCTGAAGCCAAGAGCAGCTTCTAGGTCTTCGATGCCGGTGCAGGGACCCAAGGACTTGGGTCATTTTCCACTGCTTTCCTAGCCCATTGCAGAGAGCTGGATTGGAAGTAGAGTAACTGGGACTTGAACTACTGCCCTTATGAGATGCTGGCACGGCAGGAAGCAGCTTCATCTGCTGTGCCACAGCGCCAGTCCCTGAATTACACATTTTAAATAGGTGCACTGGGGCCGGTGCTGTGGCAGTGGGTTAATCCTCCACCTGTGGTGCCGACGTTCCATGTGGGCACCAGTTCTAGTCCGGGCTGCCCCTCTTCCAGTCCAGCTCTCTACTGTGGCCCGGGAGGGCCGTGGAGATGGCCCAAGTGCTTGGGCCCCTGCACCCATGTGGGAGACGAGGAGGAGGCACTTGGTTCCTAGCTTTGGATTGGTGCAGCTCCGGCTGTTGCAGCCATTTGGGGAGTGAACCAACGGACGGAAGACCTTTCTCTCTGTCTCTCTCACTGTAATTCTAATTCTCAAATAAAATTAATAAAATCTTTTAAAAATAGGTGCACCATCTACTATGTGAACCAGGTTTAAAAATTGTTGAATAGGCTTTCTTTAAACATTTAACAATATTTTTTAAACTTCTGCATTTGAAAGACAAAGCTCACGTCTGCTGGTTCTCTACTCAGCTGCTGAGATGGACAATTCTGGGCCAGGCTGAAGCTGGGAACAGGGAACTCAATCTGGGTCTCCCAGGAGGGTGGCAGAGACTCTTTGCTTGGAAGACAGAGGCAAGAATGGAAACCAGGAGTTAGGATGTGGGATGCTGGGATTTTAATGCTAGCCTAAATGCACATATTCAAAACTAGCAAGAAGGAGAATTAGGACATGGCATTCAGGAGTCGGAAACTGTGTTTTTCTGCAGTGGGAACTGTGTCAACTAGGGCAGCTTCTGAGTTTGTTAGAGACAAGGAGTGAGCACGGTCCCTAGTGCTTTGTCTGGAGTCTCAGACGGCAACACACACTCTGTTATCCTACAAGCTTACTCAGCAAATGCAGTCCACCCAGTGGTGGCGCCCAGGATGATGGCTTCAATTATCCTTGTGTCTCTATTATATCCTATAGTGAGGAGATTATTTCTTCCACTTCAAATTGTCCAAAACTAGTTGCTGTTACATCTTCTACAGCGCTCCACAACAGAGATACCAGTTACATTGGATTTTTGGCTAGTGGAGCTGGTTTACTAGTTGACGGTGTTAGAACTTGTTCATCTTAAATACACTAAGGTGTTTTGAAAAGTACAGACCTAAATAAAAATAATCAAGTGTTAAATTTGCTCACCAATAAGGCAGAATTTGTGTAAGATGAAGTTGAATAATTGAAGTTGAAGGATCAGCTTGAAGAAAAACCTGCCACGTCTTCAGTCTTAAAGGGGTGTGTAGACCACTCGGTTTGAGACTGTCTTTAGAGGCGAGGATGCTTGGGGATGGCAGCCCTGCTCAGGGTTCCCGTAGCTCATATTTTCTGTAAACAGAGAAGCAGTGTTAAGAGTCAGGTCTTCAGCATCACCGAGAAGCATCTCCGAAGTTGCGGTTTCGGAGACATGCACCTGGATTAAGACCATCTTAGTGATTTAACAACACTTTTAGGGAAGAGGGTAATTACCAAGTGCCAAATTGTGATCACATCCCCATTTCTGGTTGCAGTTGAACGGTTTTGAATTTTTGTCATCAGAGGCCAGCATGCAGCTTGAAAGAGGGATTATTATGGAGAGAGGAGAGGTAAAACGAGCCTGCCTTTTTATACATGCCAAAGCTAATTTCAGTGATTGCTTTCGTGATAGAACGATAACCAAGATTAAAGCGAGCAGGCATCCACTTTAGGATATGAGGACTGGAATTTTACAATTCATTATAAGATTGCCATCTCAACAAAATAGTAGTATAATGACAATGGATTTCCATTTTTTCTCCATTTCTGTTGAAATATTATCTCATAAATACACTGTGATGCTAGAGAGATCTCTCAGCTTTACGAGAGCTCTATTTTATTCTTACGCTGACTTATCCCTAAAATATCTTTTTGATGTACAGCTTCAATATTCTTGCCAATGTCCATGACATCAGCAATCAAAAATAGTATTTTTAAAAGTTCCCTGTTCCCCCCTACATAAAGTTGTAGGTTTTCCAAAAAAGCAGACCTCTGCCTAGTGCTCATGGAAACTTCTTGGGGTGTTAACAAAGGATATTTAGTATCCATGTTGCTAATTGTTCTGGGAGGCAAGTGGAACAGGCAACTTCACCCAGAGCTGTTGTAAAAGGTAGGCAGAGAACCTGGGAAGAGAGCTAACCTTTATGTGTTAATTTATTGTGCACTAGAAGGAAGTGTTTTTTTAAATTATGTTTCAGGAAACTGGGGAGCCCTCGTGAGTCTTGTGAGGTAGCAGAGCTTTGTGTGTGTCTGGCCGGCTCTGCACTGAAAGCTCCCAGCTCTGCAGATTGAGGCGCACACCTCTGCTGTGGGGATCCACCTTCCTAAACCTCAGCAATGTCTCTCCCTCCAAGAATCTATGAGATAGGGAAGTAGTGATGCAATGTGTAGGGACCAGGAGTTTTCATTTGGTTGAACAGGAGGAAAATATGGCTTATGTACCCTGGATTTGGAGCAGTATCCTAGAGCTTCAGTTTTGTCTCTGGACTCTCTATTCCTTTTATGAGGACTTTTTGCCCTTTAATTACTTTGATTATTAAAACCCTTTGCCAAGAATCTGAGAGTCTCCTGATTTGCATATACTTATGTTCTCCATCAAGTAATGCTTTAGCTGAAACTGTCTTTGGAATGTTGGGATTAAAACTAGTCATTCAACACTATGTGTGTTTTCTCGAAAGCCCATTTAAACATAAAGCTGAATTTACTTTGTTCAGGTAGTAAAGTTAAACTGTTGGCAGTAGATGAACAGCACTAGCCATAAGCAGTTCTGATCATGCCATCCTGATTGGGGTAGTACACAAGTGTCTGCGCTCGGTGTGCCACATCCACTGGTAAGTTGTCTTGTTGCTTTGTACATGACAAAAATCTCTGAGCCACAGTCATGTGCCCAAAACTTCTACCAAGCCGCAAGCACAGTTGATGCTTCTCGTCACAGGGAATGTCTGTTAATCAAGCACATCATTACATATCTGAAAATCTAGGGTATGAATGCTCTGTTATCACCCACTTCACATGGGCCACACCCAAGAGGAATGTAGTCACAGATGTGTTGCATGAATGGAAGGCAGTGGTCGCCATTGACTTCAAGCCACGTGTACCTGGCTCACCTCGTAATTTTAACACACTGGTGGTGTTTGAGGTAGCTCTGTAGCATCACCCTTTTATAATTAAAGTAGTTTTAAAAGCAGAGATTTGTGCTACGTTCCTCCATGATCCATCAACTAGTACAGAAGTATGCATTTTCTTCCTCACCTGAATACAAATGAGAGGATGTCAGACAATGCCGGCATGTAGAATAAACAGATTTTTTTTTAGTGACCGGAAGTTCTATTGTTACTGTGATACCTAAAGAAGTGACTGCTTTTTCATGTTAACTTGAGAAATGTTAATTTTCCTGCTGTTTATCCAAGGTCCTCAGGTAAAATATGCACTCACTTTCTCCACTGTGGTATTCTGTTTTCATTTTCATAAGGGGCTGTTTGGATGACTTGAATAGGTTGACTAGCATGTCAGTATCTGATACTCATCAGTGAAGGTGGTGGACTGAGTTAAAATTCAGGAAAGCATATGTTAGTATCAAATTTGTTATCCATAAGTACTTTGCTATTTTTAATGCTTGAAAGCAGGAGTAATGTACCATTGGAGTAAATACTTTGTTGTTTCTTGAAAGTCACTTAAATAGTCAGTTTGGCAACTATGGAAGAAAAATTGATTCCAAGTCCTGCAACTGAAGCTGGGGGATTTTTATTACTGCATCATGTTCTTGTACGTTTGATGACCCTCTGCCTGCCTGAGCATGTGCACGTAACTGATTCTCCTGGCCCCCTCAGCACATGAAGCAGATATTATTTAAAGGTTAATTTTTTAAAATCTCCAATTATGAAAGTAGTCTATGTACCGGTAGAAAATTCTGTTACAACAAAAATGTTGAACAGAAATCTTTAATTCCTGCTTACAAGTTTTTGTCCTGTTCTTATTTAAATCTCTTGTCATTAATAGATGATCATCCAGAAAACATTTTTATAAGTTACCTACCTCAGCTCCCCTGTCTGGTCATGTGTCCCCTGTGCATGCAGAGTGACTTAGTATCCTGGCATGGAAGGGTACTGGACATCTTTCCCCCAATTCTAGTTAGCATTCGGACCTGTGGTGAAGACTTCCTGGATGCCAGATCCGGTGTTAAACTCTCAAAACATGCAACTGGGTGATGTACCACATAAACTAATGGGGAAAGCCGCCAGTGAGAGTGTAACTGATCCTGGGTGGGCATACACGGCATATAGAGGGGGAGGGAGCTATCAGGACAGATCATTTGAGTGTCCTTGGCATACCGAAAGCCATGGAGCTGAAGACTGAGTGATACCATCAGAGTATGGAGAAGTGAGCATAGGACTGGACCTTGGTGAAATCACATGGAGTTGTTGACCAGAGAAGATGAGCTTGCAAAAGAAACAGAAGTAATTGGCAAACTGATTGGATACCCAGAAAGTGAAAGGAAAGATGGAGGAAGTAGGAGTCCATGGGGCTCTATGATGAGGTAGGAAAGAAAATAGACCGAGAGGATGCAGAGGCATTGGCTACACTTCTAGGTGCCCTGTATCATGTTTTGTAAATGCAATTGTGCAGTGGACAGTTCTGACATTTCCCTTCCTAATGTGCATTGACTATATGTTATCTCTGAGACTCTACGACTCTGCCCGCCCAATGAAAAGCATTCAGAAAACATTGAGAAGGAAACAAAGCTCCCAAGTGCTGGTTCATATCCTGAATGCCTGTTACCAATTGGGGGACTGAAGCTGAGAGCCCAGAACTCAATCCAGTTCACCCACGTTGGTGGCAGGAACTCAATTACTTGAGCCGTCCTCACTGCCTCCCAGAGTCTTCGTTGGCGGCAGGAAGTTGGAGTCAGGAGCCAGAGCTGGGGATCTAACCCAGGTGTTCTGATATGGATCATGGGCATGCTAATTGGCATTTTAGCCTATAGGCCAAATGCCCACTCTGTTCAGTAAATATTTTCAGTAAATACCTTCTCAAACCTATTGACCCCTTCAGTGCATCTACCTCACAAGGATACCTCAAACCTTATTTTGGTGCAAAAAAAATTGAAATTCATACATAGCTTTTTGAATTTGCTTTTTTAACCATGCTTTTTATGGCTTTTTAGATGCCTTTTTTGTTTCCCTGTGGTCCTTGATGCATCCCTCTCCTTGCTCCCTGTGTTTGGGCTATCTGGGTATATTGGTGGTTCTTGCTGCTTCTCTATCACGGGTCTTGGCTTGGAACACATTAGTTCTTGTTCCTGCAGGAAACTCACTCTTTACTCGAAATTCTACATGCAGAAAACCTCCCTCCCCCATCTGTACTTTGTCTATCCCAGCCCTTCCCTTCTCTTCCCTCTTTCCCTTGCCTGTATGTAAGAATCCAGATGCTCTTGGGACCCACATGTGAGTTTGTAGAAACAAGAGTCTTTGATGATCCCACCATCCAATGAAGAGACATTTGAAAGACAGCTTGAGGAAGAGGTAAAGATGGAGACTAAGGAAAAAAAAATGGTATCTATGGAATGTTTAGATTAAATAGAAAGGATTAAGCCTTCTGTGAGTCTGCTGACTTTGCTTGGTTGTCACTTGCAAATAATAAAAACCAGAAGGTCTGAAATGGGATATTAGCTATTTCTCTCCATGCCCATCCGGGATGGTGTTTTAATCCCTAGATGCCCATTGACTAAGAGGACTTGACTGAGCTCCTGTGTCCTGCGGTGCAGTCCCTCAGTGCAGAGTGCTGCCCAGGCTGTTGAAGGATGGATCTGATTGAGGCCAGCAGCGCCATCCGTGCTGGCGGCGGCCCGCGGTGCCCTCCGCGAATGCTCCTGGGAGGAACCGCTTATCTTCTGGATGGCCCATTCTTTATGGTTAGTATCAGAAATGAGCCTATCTGTCAGCCACATGAGACCATTAAAGGGGCGCGAGGGCCATAAACTTTATGAAAAAGGCTGGAGATTGCATTCAGCCCTCAAGCAGATACACAATTACCCTAAACCCAGTTCAGGGCAGGGAGACTAAATCTTCTCTTAAGAAAAGAGAGAAAAACACACACAAAGTCATGACCAAACCCTCCCCTCCCAAGGACTTCTATAAGCTATGTGACAGCTGATAGCACTTCTCAGACAAATATTTTCTCCAGTAGCTTTGCAAAGAATAGGAAAAAGGAGTGGTGAAACAGGGTAGGCAAGCAAAAGGGAGAAGGGGGAAAATTTTTTTTTTTTTCGCAGTCTGTAAATGCTTGCCTGCTTGTGGAGTAAACACATTGATAGGGAGAGACTTGGAAAAGCCCATTGATTTATTCACTGTAGGCAGAAGTTAGAGAAAATCTCATTTTCATGAACTTTCCCTCCTATCACTCAGTTCCTTGGTGACACTGAGAGTAAACCTCTCTCAGGGCTTTCCCAGACAGTTTGACATTCTGTTGAATTAACGGGTGTATATTGTACCAGATTTACACGCTGCATCTTGCCACCTAGGCAAGGAATGATTTCCCACTGAGTACAGTTCTGGGGGCACCAGGAGATGTCTGGAAACATCCCCGAGTGACTGTGCTCGCACGTCTGCCTCGAAAATCCTCCATGTCTCACAGGCTACCTGCTTGGATCTAAAAGACCTGGGGCTTTGTAAATCTGCGTGGGATTGTGCAGTGACATGGTGCGAAGCTCCCTGTGTAGAGGCTGTCCTGATGTTTTATCTGGCATCCTTCAGAAACAGCTGAAAGGGGAGGGGGGCAGCGACAGGTAGATGAATGAGCTACACTTTTGCTTGCACACTGGAGTCCCTTTGGAACCTTGAGTAGCAAGTTTTCCTCGAATGCATGTTGCACTGCAAAATGAATGGAGCATTTTGTGGCATGGCCCCTGCAACCCAGCTACTGATGGGAATGACAAGACTTAATTGTGCCCAGGGATTCCTAGCGCTGTCATGATTAAGTATCACCATTTGGGTGGCTTAAAACATAGAAAGTTTGTTGTCTGAGACTTGCAGAGGCTTGGATGTCTGAAATCTGGGCATCAGCTCTGAACCTGTAGCGGACAATCCTTCGGTTCCTTTTCCTAGTTGGTGGCTCCTGACTGGCAGCCTGTGGAATTCATGCTTTGCAACTCCATTGCTCCAGGCTCTGCTTTTACCAGCACATGGGGTTCTCCTGGTGCACTTCCATCTTGACAGGGCTGTCTTATTTATAGGAGGTTAGTCATGTTGAATTAGAGGAGCAGCCTACTTGGGAGTGATCTTGTACCTCATAACACCTGCAGAACCCTAGAAGTATTTCCAACCAAATAAGGTCACATTCATGGGTTAGGACTTAAATCTATTGTTTAGGGGAGGGTAGGGTGTAGGAATTGGGGAAAGAGGCTCCATTGGTACAGTTTAACCTATAACAGTGGTTGTGAGGCATATTTGTCTGAAGTTTTAATTGAACACACTTAATTTTTTAAATCCAGTTCCAACAGCACTTAGCTATAAGTCGTTGGTATCAAGGATCATGGTAGGTATAGTTTGAGTTCTATGAGATCAAAATAAGTCTCCCCTCCTTTAAGTACTTAGGGGTAGAATAATCTTATGGTAGTATTTCATCATTGAAGATGCTTCAGATATAGAATTATAACAACTTTGACATGAAATATGAGACACCAAGGATACACCAGTGCTAATGATAGTAGTAAAATCTGCATAGCACAAAACTACTGTCCAAGCATGCCCACGTGTTTCACATTCCTTTAGCCCTCAAATCAACTCTGTGGTGAGTACAGGACAGATACAGCCTATGTTCATGGAGCATACATCCTCAAGGTTTGCGTGTTTGACTCCCTGGTGGCCACCTCATTTCGTGTGCAGAATGAGATGAAATGAACTTGGGTTGTTTCCTACTTCACCTGGCTACTATACTGCAAGTGCAATCCTCGTTGCCTTGTTTCTGCAGTTGGCAGAGGATCCAGACATCTGCAGGTGTCAGCATTTAAACTGTAGCCAGGCTGAATTGAGGTAAGAGCTTCATGTGCTCCAGGCTGTTGAACTCGGTTACCAGACGAAGTCCACCATGTTTTCTGAGTCCAACATGCTGATAAGAACAAGTGCAAAGCTAAACTAGGAAATGAGAGAATTTAATGATCTCACTGAAAAACTTTAGAAAGCTAACTTGATGCAAGTCAAAAATTTTGACTCTTCATTGCTGTTTCTACAGTTTTCAAAAGGATAGTTGGTCCATTAATAGGTTCTCAGTAATATTTGTAGGATGAGTGAATGAATGCAGTCATCAGGCAAGTCAGTCTGAAACCTCTGAGCATACCAAGGAAAACAGGTGGTAGCTTTTGGTAATCACAATTCACTTTACCTATCAATTAAAAATTGAATTCCACTTTGGATTTGAGAATTTGTACCAAAAAGTATTAGAAAGTCAAACAAAATGTCTTTCCTCTTTCAAAACCAACACTCAGTCATCCAAATGCCTTGCCTGACCACAGCCATTGAGGTACGTGTGCTGTTCTAAATTCCTCTGCTGGGAGCAGGTGCAGAGCCTGGCCATTGAGATGCTGGTTAGTGTATCCGCATTGTATAATGGATATTTGATAGCTGTTTCTAGCTCCTGACTTGAGCTTCCCACTAGGGCATACCATGAAAAGCAGTGATGATGGCTTAACTATTTGGATTCCTGCCACCCAGGTGGGAGACCTGCATTGAGTTGCCAGTAGCCAGCTTAGCCATGATCCCATCCCAGTTGTCCTACATTTGGGAAGCAAACCAGTGGATAGTAGCTCTGTCTTACAAACAAAAATGAGACAAAACTAATGCTTCCACGCAGAAGGAGGAGAATCTAAACACGAATTTTCTTCTCTGTAAAATTAGTTCCTTTCCCCACCACACCTTGGTGTTACATCTTTTTTGGTAATGGTATAATTGGCTGGTTTAGAGAAATGATAACAATTATAAGATGCTGACCTCTGATATGACTAAAGTTACAAATTTAAGAAGAAAGAAACTTTGGTTTTTAAAGTAAAAGGTTGCTGAAATTCACCTGTTAGTCTGAAATGATAAATAGGTATTTTAAAAAAAAATTGCCCAAGAATGCTTAGGAGCCATAAAATTGATGTCTGGATGCTTTGGGGTCTCCTGTTTCCAAGGAGATCGTGCCATGAGTGACCAAGTCTGCAGACACAAGTGTGGTGTTTTGTTTGTGTGTTGGCCTTTCCTGCTAAGGCTGTAGGATGATGGTGTGCACCTGTCCCTTATAGTATTCTGGTGTTCTCCATTCCCTTCACTGTGTCAGAATTCTCCCGACTAAAACATGTTTCATTTTAAATCTTAGAAAATAACATCCAGTCGCTAAGATTTCTGATCACTAGGCAGTTTAACCTACCGGCTCAGAAAACCAAGAGTAGTGCTTTGAAAATAGAAAATGAGGACCTGTCATAGAGTGCCTACGGCTTGCTTCTGGAGGCAATGCACCGTGGAGACCCAGTGCTGTTTGCTAATAAAGGAAACCAAATCATTCTTTTTTTTTTTTTTTTTTTTTTTTTTTAGAACCCCATGGGCCAGTAGAGCATTTGTGCAGGTATATGCCTTAAAAGATAGAAAGCAAGAAATGAGGGCTAATGTCATTTGGAAGTAAAGATCTATTCTGGGAAGTTCAATTCAACCATTTTTTAGAATTGTTAGGTAACATTCTCCAGTCTTCACAGTCAGATAAATGTTTTGTGCATTTTCGCTGTGGAGACTGGGGCAAGGAACACTTAAGAGGCTGAGGTGTTAATACAGTGGTGTCCTATTTCTGTGAAGTTGGCAGAGGTAGATGTAGCTTTGACCAGTTACAGGGAGGGACCATACTGACTACTACCTACTGGCATTGAAATACTAGCATTGCTATTTCCTGAAAGAGTGTTAAAGATAACCTAGTGGTTAGGATTCCCAGGCCTGCAGTAGGTGTCTGACATAGCAGGATCAATGCTGCCATACCAAGGCTGCTGTACTTCTCTGTCTAGATCTTGATGTGTGTGATCACTCAGTTCAGTTTTTTCTTTTTTTTTTTTTTTACTTTTTGACAGGCAGAGTGGACAGTGAGAGAGAGACAGAGAGAAAGGTCTTCCTTTTGCCGTTGGTTCACCCTCCAATGGCCGCCGCGGCCGGTGCGCTGCAGCCGGCGCACCGCGCTTATCCAATGGCAGGAGCCAGGAGCCAGGTGCTTTTCCTGGTCTCCCATGGGGTGCAGGGCCCAAGCACTTGGGCCATCCTCCACTATACTCCCGGGCCACCGCAGAGAGCTGGCCTGGAAGAAGGGCAACCGGGACAGAATCCGGCGCCCCAACCGGGACTAGAACCCGGTGTGCCGGCGCCGCAAGGCGGAGGATTAGCCTGTTGAGCCACGGCGCCAGCAGATCACTCAGTTTTAAAATGCAAGTACAAGATGGATCATGAGTTTGCAAAGTCTCTATTAAGGGATTGTCCCCATGGGTGCACCTTAGGATACTAGTTCTGCAAGATAGTGAGAGCTGTTCAAAATATTCCATGGTCTTGAGCATCTGAGGAATACTGGTGGACAGAGTTAACCTGCTTTCATTACTGGAGGGCTTCTTGCAGCCTTAAAGATGTTATTTGTGAGTGAACCTCCGAGAGAAGGCTCAGCATCTGAAGCATTTCCCAAATCCATCTGATGCTGGGATTTACTTTGGATCCTTCATCAAGATGTTTTGGAAGACTTTACAATAATTGGCTTTGCAGTAAATAATGTGACAGTCTGTAAATGACAAATCCTAGAGGGACAGTGTGTTTAAAACAAATAGTCTAGACACAGTAAGGATACCTGCAAGTGACACTTGTAAATAGAAGCCACAGTATCAACATGTAGAGTGGAAATGAGGGACAGTGTGATTTTTTTTTTTTAATTGGGTACCTAGCAAATGAGATTTTCTTGATAGTGTTGGGAATTTTGCTTTAAATGGAGAGTGAAGCTTGAGATGGTAAAGTCAGGCCTTCGTCTATAAAAATCTATTTCTAGTGCAGGACAGAATATTGACTTCTAACTTTGACTCAACAATCACAATGGTAGAGGTGTCTTCATTTTACACTGGATAGTTGTCACCAAAAATTATGAATATCACTCCTATTTTCTGTTCACCCCTAGGAATTCTTCCTTCCTCTAGTCATGCTGTTGTCATTTGTTCTTTAATCCAACAGAGTCACCCTCAATCTCCAAATAGTTATAATCATTGAGGCCTCAGTCACATGCCACACCACAATGTCACTTTTGACTCTTGCATCTGGTTGTAATGCTTCATCCTTTGAAGGTTGCCAACTTAAATATCTCCAATTTCCTTATTTTACTTTCTCCCTTATATGAAAACAATAGATTGTGGTTTGGTGTGGTGTGTGTGTATCAAAGACCTATTGTGAGTACTATGCTATTGCCGTGTATGGCTGACAGTTTCAAGTCAAATGGACACCAAGGTGAATGACCCTGCCAGCCTGACACTTTTGTAACCTGGTGTACGTTTGTCTTTCCCATTTCTTCCATGCTATGGGGTCATAGAGGTCCCCGCTCATCTTCTATTTGTGCAGCACAATGACAATTACATGCCTGCCCAATCATTTACTGAATACTAACTTCATTTTCCCCAGTTTCCTCAATCTGAGTTCTCTGCCCTAGACCTTGATGATGCTTCAACAAAGAAAGTTCATCTTCCTGAAAATGATTTATCCATTCAGTTTGGAAAAACCATCAACTCCTCCTCTGCATTGCTCAAACTGCAATTGCATTTAAGGCTGAAATTCTCTGAGCTTAGTCATCAGGCACAGGGAATAGGGAACACAGTCTAATGAGCAGTCATAGGCTTTTTCCAAGGATTCGACAAGTGCCAGCCACATGACAAGAAAATTACAACTCAATTAGTGTGTGTCTACTTGCATTTTGTCCTCAGGTTTGCTAAGCTTGCCTTCCTGGGCAGATCTGGCTCTACTCCCCTAAGCCCCATCTTTTTCTGTTATTGGAAACTGTTCTTCAGTCCCTGTTTATCCTTGAGCCAACAAACTAGCTTCGGTGGCAGCATTATGGTTACAGCCCACAGGAACCTTTTCTGCACAGTAATTTAGCTGTCAGTCTGGCAGCAGTAAAGCTGTAGAGAGGGATGCCGAGCCTGGGGCGTGCCTGAGCCGACATCCTGCATGTTGCTACTTGGATGGGAGCTCATTAAAATAGATAGGAAAATATCCACCCCCACAATTTCTCTTGGCTAATGCGACGTTATAGCTAGGGGAAAATATTTTTACTGGAATTCTGCTAATTGCGAAGAATGCTTTTATTATCCACATAGAGTAGGGATGGGAAGGGCAGGGATCATTTAGTGAGAAAATGGTCCTCAGATAAAAAATGGAAAAGCAAATGGCTGTGGCATTTGTTAGAGCGTCCCCTGATAGAAGATTATTTCAACACAGTGTTTCAGATGTCCTGGGCAGGGAAGATAGAGATGGACTTGGGCGTTTGCTACCCCAGAGCTGCTAGGCAAAAATATAAGGATTTTAGGCCCATCAATTGATGATAGCATCCATCAACAAGTCAATGAATCATCTCTCTTGACATTCTGGTTCATACACTCACGAATTGTTTGTACAATTAGATGTCTAAAATAGCTGGAAAACTCACGTTCAGTCTCGGGTTATCAAAATGATTTTTAAAAAGTAATTTCAAAGAAATGTGTTCTATCTCAAAAAAATTGTGAGGTTGAATCAGTCCATTAAGGAGTAAGCCCCCTGTGAAATGAACAAATTGGATACTTGGTCATATCCACAGAAGTACTTATTTTTTAAAACTTGATCATTGAGGCCTTTATATACATAGACTTCTTGGAAAAGACCCCGGAGGCACAGGCAGTCAAAGCCAAAATTAACATTTGGGATTGCATCAAATTCAGAAGTTTCTCTACTGCAAAAGAAACAGTCAGGAAAGTGAATAGGCAACCAACAGAATGGGAAAAAATATTTGCAAACTATGCAACAAATAAAGGGTTAATAACCAGAATCTACAAAGAAATCAAACTCCAAAACATCAAAACAAATAACCCACTTAAGAGATGGACCAAGGACCTCAATAGACATTTTTCAAAAGAGGAAATCCAAATAGCCAACAGACGCATGAAAAAATGTTCAAGATCACTAGCAATTAGGGAAATGCAAATCAAAACCACAATGAGGTTTCACCTCACCCTGGTGAGAATGGCTCACATGCAGAAATCCACCAACAACAGATGCTGGCGAGGATGTGGGGGAAAAGGACACTAACCCACTGTGAGTGGGACTGCAGACTGGTAAATCCACTATGAAAGTCAGTCTGGAGATTCCTCAGAAACCTGAATATAACCTACCATTCAACCCAGCCGTCGCTCTCCTTGGAATTTACCCAAAGGAAATTGGCAAATCAAAAAGCTGTCTGCACATTAATGTTTATTGCAGCTCAAATCACAATAGCTAAGACCTGGAATTAACATAAATGCCCATCAACAGTAGACTGGATAAAGAAATTATGGGGCATGTACTCTATAGAATACTATACAGCAGTAAAAAGCAATGAAACCCGGTCATTTGCAACAAAATGGAGGAATCTGGAAAACATCATGCTGAGTGAATTAAGCCAGTCCCAAAGGGACAAATATATGTTCTCCCTGATCAGTGACAACTAACCGAGCACCAAAAAGGAAACCTGTTGAAGTGAAATGGACACTATGAGAAACAGTGACTTGATCAGCCCTTGTCATCACTGTTGATGTACAATATAATACTTTATCCCTTTTAGTATTTTTTTGTTCTAGTTAATACTATTGGTTGAACTCTGTAATTAACACACAATTATTCTTAGGTGTTTAAATTTAACTGAAAAGTGATTCCTGTTAAATATAAGTGGGAATAAGAGAGGGAAGAAATGTACAATTTGGGACATGTTCAATCGGACTTGCCCCAAATGGTGGAGTTAGAAATGTGCCAGGGGATTCCAATTCAATCCCATCAAGACTGCATGAACTAATGCCATCTCACTAGTCCAAGTGATCAATCTCAGTTCACAGTTGATCATGCTGATAGGTCTAAGAGTCAAAGGGATCACACAAACAATACTAGTGTCTGCTAATACTAATTGATAGAATAAAAAAGGGAGAGAACAATCCAACACGGGGAAATGGGAGACACAGCAGACTCATAGAATGGCAGATGTCCTAAATAGCACTCTGGCCTCAGAATCAGCCCTTAAGGCACTTGGATCTGGCTCAAGAGCCCATGAGAGTATTTCAGGCATGGAAAAACAAGACACTCTAGGGGGAAAAAAAAAGACCTAAATGAAAGATCTCTGCAAGTGAGATCCCAGTGGAAAGAATGGGCCCATCAAAGAAGGAGGTACCTCTCTCTGAAGGGAGGAGAGAACTTCCACTTTGACTATGACCCTGTTGGAATAAGATTGAAGTCGGTGAACTCAAAAGGCTTCCATAGCCTTGGCAATTCATGACTAGAGCCTAGGGAGATTACTGACACCATAAACAAGAGTGTCAAATTGTTAAGTCAACAACAGGACTCACTGTACACTTATTCCTCATGTGGGATCTCTGTCCTTAATGTGTTGTCCAATGTGAAGTAATGCTATAACTACTACTGAAACAGTATTTTACACTTTGTGTTTCTGTGTGGGTGCAAACTGATGAAATCTTTACTTAGTATATACTAAATCAATCTTCTGTATATAAAGAATTGAAAATTAATCTTGATGTGAATGGAATGGGAGAGGGAGTGGGAGATGGGAGGGTTGCGAATGGGAGGGAAGTTATGGGGGGGAGGGTGGAAAGCCATTGTAATCCATAAACTGGACTTTGGAAATTTATATTTACTAAATAAAAGTTAAAAAAATAAAACCTGATCGTTGAGGCCTTTATATACACAGTGGCAATTACTAGGACTTTGTGGCTGCTGCAGATATCATCCTGCCTTCCAGACCACACTCTTGACATTGCCTAAGTGTTCACTGTGGAACTCCTGTCTAAGATTTTCATTAAATGACTTTACCGACAAGCAGGTTTGAAAGGATTCCTCAATTGATTCACATTCTTTGGAGAATATTTATATATAAAATATGATGGGAAAGCTTTAAAACTTAGCATTTGGAAGTTTTGTAAAATTTATAAAACAAGGCCAGCATTGTGGTGCAGCAGGCTGCTGCCTATAAAGCCTGCATCCCCTATGGTAGTGCTGGTGTGAGTCCTTCTGCTCTGCTTCCCATGCAGCTCCCTGCTGATGTGCTTGGCAAAGCAACAGAGGATGCCCCAAGCGCTTGGGTACTGTCGCACCCACACGGGAGACTTGGATGGAGGAGTTCCAGGCTCCTGGCTTCAGCCTGGTCCAGCCTGTTATGGCCATTTTGGGGAGTGAACCATGGATGGAAGATGTTTGTCTCTGTCTTTCCTTCTCTCTTGATTGACTTTCAAAATACATTTTAAAATCATCTTAAAAAGTACAGGGATTCTCAAAGCCCACTTAGAAGGCTGAAATCTTAAGGCAACAGCGTTCCTTGAGAACCCAGGTGTTTCCCCTGCAGATGGGATTTCTAAAAAGTATCTGATCCAATATGGTAGCTATAGCCAAATATTGTAAGCAGGGACATCAGGTCACTTGTTGGCTTTCTCAGTCTTGTAAGTCTTGGTGTGGAGAAACAACAATTTATCTATGGATCATTTACCTTTGGCTATCTAAAGTAAGTTAACACTACATGGAACTCAAGAATAAATGCAAGGAATCTTCACAAAGCTCAATGGAAATGTCCATTATGAAGAAGCTATGCATGAACTTCAAAACTTGTTACACAAAAAATTACCTTGGAATTAGGTTTTTTGTGACCTTTTTAAAATCCACTTGTATTTCGTCCTTTCTAGAATGTTAAACCCAGTGTTGGTAACTGATGTTCTCCTCAGAAGTGTTTTCCTAAACTATTCCTTGTAAAACTTGAAGCATTATTTTTGAAGTCTCATTAATCAAATATGTACGCACAGTAAAATACACAGAAGAACAGAATTCAAAAATTATGACACATGTATACGTACAAGTGAAAAATGTCTCTGGTAAGATTTATTTCCATTTCTCTAGATGCTTCCCAGGTCTGTCCTTAGTCTCCTCCCCACTCTGAGTCCTCTAGTGTCCTGATTTGGTATCTGAAGTTTGGGGGCCAGCACTGTAGTGTAGCATGTTAAGCTGTCCCTAGTGACGTCAGAGTGCCAGCTGCTTGACTTCAATCCAGTTCCTTGCTAATGTGCCTGGGAAGGTAGCAGAAAATGGCCCAGAGTGCTTGAGCTCCTGCCGCTCCTGTGGGAGACCAGAATGGAGTTCTGGGCTCCTGACTTACGCTTGGCTCAGACCTGGCTGTTGTGGGCTCTTAGCGGGTAAACCAGTGGGTAGGAGATTCTCATTCTCTCATTCATTCTCTCATTCATTCTCTCTCTCTGCCTTTCAAATAAATAAGCTCTTTTAATAACTGTTAATGCAATAACAATATCGATGACTCTCAAAATTATTTAAAAATTTTGTCTACTGTGGAACTTTCTATAAATAAATTCTTTCAAGTATGATGGTTTAGATGCATCTACATTGTTATGGGATTCAATAACTTGTTCCTTTTTACTATTGAGGAATATTCCATATTTATAGGGCTCAATCTGTTCATTACTTGGTGGTGGTCATTTGGTTATTTCCAATGTGGGTATTTATGAAAAAAAGTGAATATTTTATACATAATTTTGTAGATAAGTCTTTTCATGTTTCTTGGGTGAACAACCAAGAATGGAACTTCTAGATTCTATAATCTATATAATACACAACTTTATAAGAAGTTACCTAATATTTTAACAAAATGATTTTTACGATTTTACATTATGGCCTACAACGAGAGCTATGGCCGTGCTGCCTTCTCACAAAGGTGTGGAATTGTGTTAGTTGTACCCATGTTTTCGATGTAAAGCAGTATAAAACATGTAGCATGTTTTAGATGCAAAGCTGATGACCAATCTGTATATCCTTGCTCAATGAGGCCACCATTTTTACATGGGTTTATTGTTTATTTGTACTTCTTCCCTCATGAAGTTGCTGTATGAGTCCGTTGCTTTTTTTTTTTTTTTAAGGAATTTATTTGAGAGGTGGAGTAAGATAAAGAGGGGGAGACACAGAGAAAGGTCTTCCATCTGCTGGTTCCCTCTCCAAATAGCCACAGCAGCGGGAGCTGAGCTGATCTGAAGCCAGGAGCCTCTTCCAGATCTCCTGCATGGGTGCAGGGGCCCAAGCACCTGGGCCATCTTGTGCTACTTTCCCTCTGGCCACAAACAGAGACCTGGATCAGAAGAGGAGCAGCCAGGACACAAACGGGTACCCATATGGGATGCCGGGTGCCGGCCCTGTTGCCGATTCTTAGTACCACTGTTTCACTTACACAGAGCTTCAGTTTCT
Source organism: Sylvilagus floridanus (assembly GCA_949820135.1). Lineage (NCBI taxonomy): Eukaryota > Metazoa > Chordata > Mammalia > Lagomorpha > Leporidae > Sylvilagus > Sylvilagus floridanus. The sequence goes on from OX463244.1 coordinate 168,210,107, forward strand.
TTATGTAGACCTGCTAGAAATACCTTGAGATAAATCCATGGAAAAGTACTTTCAGTCTTTGGATTTCTTTCTCATATTCTTCACTCTGAAGAGCAGGTTTGCCAGTGTACTGAATAATAGTTGTACTAATTTTTTCAGTGAATGGCTAGTGCTGTCTGCATCCTAAGAAATTTTTGCTTATGCAAAGGTCAAAAAATATTCTTGAGTAACTTCTCAGAAGATAGAATATTTTATATGTTAGGCTCTTTAAGTCACCAGCCGTTAATTTTGCGTGGTGTGAAGCTGGGCTCTAAGTTCATTACCGGCAGGTTTTGCAGCATGGTTTGATGAATGGATGCCCCTTTTCTTGTAGCTTTCTTTTGAATCTTTCATCAGAAAAAATCAATTGATCATCTAAGTGTGGTTCCATTTAATTTTCTATTTTATTGATGTGCTTGTCCATTTTATGACAGTGTCACATTTTCTTGATTACTGTCACTGTATGGAAAAAGCAGGTGCTACCAGTCCTCTGACCATTTCTCCTGCGTGGTTGTGATCATCTCAGTCCTGTATTCTTTCATGTGAAACTTACATTTGGGATTTCATTGTCAAATCTGTAGATTAATTTGGTGAAATTACCTTTTTTTTTTCTTTTTGATATGCAGAGTAGACAGAGAGAGACCAAGAAAAAGGTCTTCCTTTTGCCATTGGTTTACCCTCCAGTGGCTGCTGCGGCCGGCATACCGCGCTGAGCCAAAGCCAGGAGCCAGGTGCCTCTCCTGGTCTTGCATGCAGGTGCAGGTACCAAGCACTTGAGCCATCCTCTACTGCACTCCCAGGCCACCGCAGAGAGCTGGCCTGGAAGAGGGGCAAGCAGGACAGAATCTGGCACCCTGACGAGGACTACAACCTGGTGTGCCGGCGCCACAGGCGGAGGATTAGCCTATTGAGCCACGGTGCTGGCCAGAAACTACCTCTGAATAATACTGAATCTTCTAAGCCATGAATGTGGTCCATTCCTATATTTAGATTCTTTCAACTTCACTCATAATATTCTAGTTTTTAGCATACAGCTTGACCTATCTTCCATTAAATTCACCTTTAAATATTTTGTGTTCTTTCATTGTTAGTGCTATTATAGTTTTTTAATTTCTAATTATTCATAAAAATTGGAAATAACTTTTTCTCTTGTATCATTCTACCTTGTGAATTTCACTCAAGATTTTTTTATAAACATCTTCAGATGTTTCTGTGGACATATCATAATTTTTCTGTTCTTGAATAAAAGTTGCCATCTTTTTCAAATTGTATTTGTAGTCTTTGTCTCTCACATGACTCTGCCAGCTCAGACCTCTAGTACAGTGTTGGGTGTAAGTAATGAAAATGGGTGCTTTGGGGCCAGCACTGTGTCGTAGCAGGTAAAGCTGCTACCTGCAGTGCCGGCATCCCATATGTGTGCCAGTCTGAATCCCAGCTGCTCCACTTCTGATCCAGCTCTCTGCTGTGGCCTGGGAAAGCAGTAGAAGATGGCCCAGGTCCTTGGGCACCTGTTCCCATGTGGAAGACCCAGAGGAAGCTCCTGATTTCAGATCGGCGCAGCTCCTTCTGTTGTAGCCAACTGGGGAGTGAACCAGAGCATGGAAGCCCTATCTTTCTGTCTCTTTCTCTCCTCCACTGTGTAACTCTGACGTTAAATAAGTAAATCTTAAAAAAAATACTTTGCCTTTTCCCCAGTCTTGGGGGAAAGCATTTAGTCATCTACCATGAACTATCATGACAACTGCTGCTGATCAGATACTCCTTTTATTGGGTTAAGAAAGTCTCCCCACTGGCCCACTTCCTGCTTGGATGCTGTGGGTTGTGGGGTCCCCTGAAGGTGGGATGCCTGGTCCTGTGCATTTGGGCACTCTAATGGCTGGCAACACGATGCCTAGAGGCTCCATCTGAATGAAGGAGATACACAGTGACTTCTCCATCAGAAGGAATGAACCAGAATTTTAAGGTTCAGAAGTGTTAAAATCTAGGGCTGACATTTGGCACAGCTGCCACGTGGGACGTTTACATCCCATGTTGGAGTGCCTGGATTCGAGTCCCAGAACTGTTTCTGATTTCCACTTCCTGCTAATGTACACCCCAGGAAGAAGCAAGTTCAAGTACCTGGATCCCTGCTACCCACATGGGAGCACTAGATTGTGTTTCTGGTTCCTAGCTCTGGCTTGACATAGCTTTGGCTGCTGCAGGCCCTTGGGGAGTAAACCAGCAGGTGGAAGATCTCGTTCTCTCTCTCTGTGTGTGTGTGTGTGTGTGTTTCCCTCTTTGTCACTCTGCTTTTCAAATAAATAATAAACATATCCTACAAAAAAAAACTCCCTTCAACTCCTGCTTCACTGTATCTGCTATCCCTAGGCATTGAATTTTGGCAAATGTTTGCTCTGTGTTTATGGGAATGGCCACAGGCCTGTTCCCCTTTATTCTGTTAATGTGAATAACATTGATTTTTAATATCTCAAATTACTAATTTTTTCTGGGTTAAAAGCTAATCATGATGTTGCATCCTTTTTCATATGGCTGTACTTGATGTCTACAGCTTTTTTAGGATTTCATGGATGTGTTCATGATGTATATTTGTGAATTCCTTTCCTTGTAATCTTGTATTTGTAATCTCCCTAGGCTCTGGTCATGAGTTTTTCCAGCTTTATGTAGGGAATTATCCAGCTTTAAATAGGGAAATGCAAAGTGTTCCATTTTTGTGTAAAGTGGGTATTACTGGCCAGTGCTGTGGCTCAATAGGCTAATCCTCCACCTGTGGCACTGGCACACCGGGTTCTAGTCCCGGTCAGGGCGCTGGTTTCTGTCCTGGTTGCCCCTCTTCCAGGCCAGCTCTCTGCTGTGGCCCAGGAGTGCAGACGAGGATAGCCCAAGTGCTTGGGCCCTGCAGCCACATGGGAGACCAGGAGAGGCTCCTGGCTTCGGATCAGCATGGTATGCTGGCAGCAGCGGCCATTGGAGGGTGAACCAATGGAACCAAAGGAAGACCTTTCTCTGTCTGTCTCTCACTGTCCACTCTGCCTGTGGAAAAAAAAATTGGGTATTACTTCTGCATTGTCATTTAAACCATTGTAAGTGTACAACTTAATGGCATTATGGGCATTCATAGTGTTGTACAGTTGCCACCAGTATTTCCAAACCTTCATTACCCTAAACAGAAACTGCCATCATTAAACAGTAAGTCTCCCCTAGACCCTTCTCAGACCCTGATAACCTCCACTCCAATTAATGTCTCTATGAATGTGTGTTTTCTAGGTGTTTCGTGTAAGTAGAATCAGGCAGTGTATATGTCTTGTGTATGATTTATTCCACGGAGCAGGCTTTCATGGTTTATCCATCATGTTTCATGTATTCCTTTTCCTTGCTGAGTAATATCGTATTGCCTCTATATTACACATGTTGATGTTCATCTGGTCGTGGACACTTGAGATGTTTCTATCATTTTGGATAGTGGATAGTGTGAATAATACCACAGTGAATACTGGTGTGTATCTGCCCAAGTCTTCCCTCTTAGTTCACTGGGGTTTATACCTAGGAGTGGAATTGATAGTGGATATGGTCATTTTGTGTTTACCTTTCTAGGATGGCCACACCATTTTCCCATGGCAGCTGCGTTATTTTATATTTCCACTTGTATAATGTGAGACTTCAATTTCTCCACATTGTTTCCAATACTTGTTTTTCTTTGTTTAGAGTATAGCCATCCTAGTTGGTGTGGAGTTACACCTTACATTTATCTAATGACAAACAGTATCAAACCTCTTCTCATGTACTTACTAGCCATTGCATATTTTCTTTAGAGGAATATCTATTTAGGCCATTTGTGCATATTTGAGGGGTTATTTGTCATTTTATTGAGGTGCAGGAGTTCTTTTTATTTCCTAATTATTAAAGCTATATTAGGAACATAATTTTGAAATATATTCTAATATTTTAGTTTTTATACTTTCTTGAAGTTGTCATTTGAAGAAAAAAGTAATCTTGATGAATTCTACAAATACATTTTTTTCTTTTTGATGCTTAGGGTTATTCAACTTTATTAACTTTCTAAAGATTTGATTTCGTTGTTTCTGCATTTTATTTATTTGTTATGATCTCTATTTCCTTCCTATAATACTAAGGGTTTAATTTGCTTCTCCAGCTTCTTACATCAGAAGCTTAGATCACAGAATCCATTTTTCGATGACCACACAGCCTTAGCTTTATCTCACAAGTTTGGATACAGTGTGTTTTATTATGAGAAAGTATAAAATGTTTTCTGATTTTCAATGTGGTTTCCTTTTTTACAGTTTAATATTTCACTTACTTGAGAACATTTTTAATGTATATTATCAAAAGCTGAATGGCTGTGCTAAAGAGTTCAACAAATAAAAGATAAAAAAACTCTAGGAAAATAGGCAAGGGCATCAAACAATCATCAAATAAGATGGTCAGCTTTACTGATGTAAATTTTAAAAGACAAAATCATTAAAACCACAGTAGTATATAATTCATATCACTTTGGAAAAGATTAAAAGCAAAGCTGGGCAAAACACCGTTTCTAGCAAAACTAATAAATGAACATTTCTTTTTGGTTTAATTATAGCTTTCACATATAAGGGGAAATATGCAAATTTGTCTATGTGGGATGCCAGCACTGCAGGCGGCGGTTTTACCAGCTAAGCCACAGCACCGGCCCCAGCTCATGTTTTGTTGTTAATTTGAAGCATTACTATCGGTTGTATATGCATTTAGGATCTTTGTCTTCCTTTAACTCCTCATCATAATGAATTATCCCTCTTGAACCAGCTAATGCTATTTGTTTTCAAGTTTATTTTGATGATATTTATGTAGCTACCTCACTTTAAGATGCCTGTTCACAGTATGTATCTTAATGTACTTTGCAAAACAGGAAACAGAATTGAGTCCATTCTGATTTGCAGTATCTTTTACATTAATTCTTATACAGAGAACATATTCAGTGTTGCACCAAGAAATCATCCCACACATTCCATCAGTCATAACAGCTCCACATACAGGGTTTTTCAATAACAAAGATACTCACAACATTTAACATGGTAACTTCCTGAATATTATGCTTTCATTTGTCATACGCTCTCTAGCATCTTTGTTTCCTTTTATGCCTCATCATGAATTACCCCTTTTGGCGACTGCTAATTCTCTGTTTTGAAGTTTATTTTGATACTATTGATACGGCCAATGTACATTCTAGACACAGCCCCATGATTTATGCTGTATCCAAACATGCAATCTTAATGCACTAAACAAATCTCCAGCCGTAGCACCACGTTTTCCTGATTTCACTGAAGGCGGGGGTCTCCCACATGAAACAATGGACGCATAGCCCATTTTTATGATTCTTGTGATAAATTTTGTTTTAATCTTTCCAACTGGTATTTCACAAATGTATTATGTATTTTCTTGCAGTTTGATTAAAATGCCTGCTTTCAATGTGTAATTTTCAGCTCTTTTCTCTTACTATCTGTATTTGTAAATGTAAATACAAGCGGAAGGTGTTTACACCTGTGTGAGAAAGTGGACGTGGAATCTGACTTTCTGTATCAACTCACTTTATTCATTTCAATTAACTATTCAGTAAACTGTGTGTAGCGTAGTTATTCACAAGATTGGATTTATTTACATGGTGGGTTGATTTGTGTTGTATTTCTCCCACTTGTTCCTAAAAGCTATTACTCCTTCTCATGTCTTTTATAGATTAAGATTTTTCTTTTTTTGTTTTGTCTTTCAGTATTCTCTTTCCTTGGTAGGTTTATTGGTTGTACTACTTTATATTGTAAGGACCATACTAGGATTTTTAACTTAGGTCGATCTGCTTTTGTCTAGTGTTGCTCTATCCCCAAGTATAATTTGAAAAGCCTCATGGTGACATCTTGCTGTTTTTCCCTCTCCTACCCTTTGTGCTACTGCTCTAAGATCTTTTATTTTTATATATTTTACGGAATCCAGAGCACATTAGCATCTTTGCTTGTCTTTTCACAAATTAAGAAAAAATAGAAGCTTGTGATTACCCACGTGTTCACTGTGTTTAGAGCTGTTCATTTCCTCCTATCTGAGGGTACTTCAGATGGTCTGGGAAAAGAATCAAAAGATGTTTTAGTGCAAAAACACTTTTAAATCCAGGGCAGGTATTTGGCACAACAGTTAAGGTGGAGTTTGGGATGCTGGCATCCTATGTAGTGGTACCTGCATAGGAATCCCAGCTCCCAAATCCAGCTTCCTGCTAATGCACACTGGGAGGCAGCAGGAGATAGCTCAAATAGTTGACTCCCTGCCATCCAACTTGGAGAACAGAATGGAATTAAGGGCTCCTGGCCCAGTACTGGCTGTTGCATCCATTTTGAAACCTCAATCAGTATATCCTGTATGTCCCTATTTCTCTGCCATTCAACAAATTTTTTTTGAAATCCATGACTACAAGGTATCATCAAAAAATTCATAGGAATACATATTATGATGTCATGAGTTTTAAAAATTGTTGCAATGAAATAGTTACCTTTTAATTCCATTTTTCTGTGAAATGTTTGATTTCACATATATTTGAATTTACTTCTAATAAATTTCACTTTAACCAGGTGAACTTCATGTTTCAGAGATAACACCTATATTTCATAATACTAGTCTGCTGCAGAGTCTTTGAAATTTTAGTTAACCTAAATGTTTTTGCATCACCTTTATTTTAAAGAAATTTTTTCAGGGCCTAGAATTGTAGCTTGAAAGCTGTTTCTTCAAGTGTGAGTATTTTAATGATGTTCTATTGCCTTCTTATCTGCATTGTTGCTGATAGAATTCTAAGTTAATATTTGCATTGCCCCTCCATATAAAATATCCCTTTATCTTGCTGCTGTGTGTTAAGAACTCTTTTATTTTCCTCATTGTCAACATGATGTCAGTAGGTGTGTTCTTATTACTGTGCTTTCCTTTTTTCCATTTGGGATTCATTGAGGTCATTGGATATTAATAGTTAAAAGGTGTGTGGGATAGTAATGGGAGAGACATTTATCCACCATGGTTTACTCAAGTACCTGCTCTTCTGGAGTCTGCCGCTTCTCGGACTCCAGGTGCAGGGATGATGAGCCGTTTGTCTGCTGTCATTGCTTTTGTTTCGCTACAGTGACTTATCTGTGCTCTGTATGTGACAATGTTCTCTTGTTCTTCTGGTTCTCCAACGTATCTTGTTGGCTTTTCCTACTGCTGACATTCTCACAGTAATTTTTGTTTCCGTGTTTGTCAATGTTTCGATTTTTATTGGATTATTTTGCATTTGGCATTTCTCTTGAGGGATTTTCCATTTGTTAACTCATGTCCATCCTTTATTTAAATCAGGAGATACATTTTTAATTTTTTAAAAATTATTTGAAAGAGTTACAGAAAGGCAGAGTCACAGAGAGGGAGGGAGAGAGGGAACTGGAAGGGAGGGAGTTTTCCACCCACTGACTGGGAGGCACAGAGAGGGAGAGAGGGAAGGTGGAAGGGAGGGAGGTTTTCCACCCAATGACTAACTCCCCACATGGCCACAACAGCTGGAGCTGCACCAATCAGGAGCCAGGAGCTTCCTCTGGGTATCCCATGCAGGTTGCAGGGGCCCAAGGCCTTGGGGCCATCTTCCGCTTTCCCCGGCCATAGTAGAGAGTTGGATCTGAAGTAGAGCAGCGGGGACATGTACTGGCACTCATATAGGATGCCGGTGCTACAGATCCAGGCTTTAACCCACTGTGCCACAGCGCTGGCCCCAGGAGGTACTTATAACAACATGGGAAGCAGGATACACAGCAGACTCATAGAATGGCAGATGTCTTAAATAGCACTCTGGCCTCAGAATCAGCCCTTAAGGCATTCGGATCTGGCTGAAGAGCCCATGAGAATAGTTTAGGCATGGAAAGCCAAGACATTCTGGAAAAAACAGAAGACCTAAATGAAAGATCTCTGCGAGTGAGATCCCAGTGGAAAGAACGGGGCCATCAAAGAAGGAGGTACCTTTCTCTGAAGGGAGGAGAGAACTTCCACTTTGACTATGACCCTGTCGGAATAAGATCGAAGTCCACGAACCCTAAAGGCTTCCATAGCCTCGGCAACTCATGACCAGAGCCTAGGGAGATTACTGACGCCATAAACAAGAGTGTCAAATTGTTAAATCAACATCAGGAGTCACTGTGTACTTACGTCTCATGAGGGATCTGTCCTTAATGTGTTATCCAATGTGAAATAATGCTATTACTAGTACTGAAACAGTATTTTTACACTTTGTGTTTCTGAGTGGGTGCAAACTGGTGAAATCTTTACATAGTATATATTGAATCGATCTTCTTTATATAAAGATAATTGCAAATGATTAAAAAATCTTGGTGTTAAACTGGAAATTGCATAGACAATTAATCAATTTTTTTAAAAAAAATCATGTAGGATCTCTGTCCTTAATGTGCTGTACATTGTGAATTAATACTATAACTATCACTCCAACAGTATTATCATTTTGTGTGTCTATGCGAGGGCAAACCGTTGAAATCTTTACGTAATATGTACTAAATTGATCTTCTGTGTATAAAGAGAATTGAAAATGAATCTTGATGTGAACAGAAGGGGAGAGGGAGCGGGAAAGGGGAGGGTAGGGGGAGGGAGAGAAGTTGTGTGGGGGGGGAGCCATTGTGATCCATAAGCTGTTCTTTGGAAATTTATATTCTTTAAATAAAAGCTTTATATATATAAAAAAAAAGCACTTGTTTACTAATTCCAATTCCTGTATTGTCTAGTACAAACTGAGAATATGCTGGACATAAATGCTGTGTTGCCAGGGGTGTGCATTGTACTATTAATTGTTAAACTGAGTTGAGTCTCATTCTAGTAAACTAACTAATGGGATTTGGCTTGGTTTAAGGCTTTGTTGAGACATATCTGAAGTAGCTCTTTTTTTTTTTTTTCTTGACAGGCAGAGTTAGAGAGAAAGGTCTTCTTTTTTCCATTGGTTCACCCCCCAAGTGGCCGCGCTCTGTGCTAATCCGAAGCGGGGAGCCAGGTGCTTCCTCCTGGTCTCCCATGCGGGTGCAGGGCCCAAGCACTTGGGCTATCCTCGTCTGCACTCCTGGGCCACAGCAGAGAGCTGGACTGGAAGAGGAGTGACCGGGACAGAATCCAGCGCCCCAACTGGGACTAGAGCCCGGGGTGCCAGCACCGCAGGCGGAGGATTAGCCAAGTGAGCGTGGGCCCTTGAAGTAGCTCTTCTTACAACTAGAGTTGACATCTTCCTAAGTTAGGAACTTTATAAAGTTTTAGTCAAATATTCTGGATATTCAGCAAGATCTATCCACTTTGTTAAAATTGAGACACTGTCCAGTACTACGTGGTCTTTGAAATCTTATTCCTCTTCCAAACCCTGGTGCCGGCTCCCCAGCAGCCCTCCCACAGTCTCATCCTTTGTATGGGGATCTTAAATTGACCTGAAGACTCACTTGACCCCTGCTTTCCCCTCAGACTCCTTGACTGCACGTCCTCCTCCTCTCTGGAACCCTATTCTGGAACTTCTTTGGAAATTTGTGCTCCATATTTCAGTCTCCTCTTTGTCCACCCCAAGAATCTGCTACTTTCTGTTGGAGCGCCTCTTCCCTGTGCCCGCTTGCCAAGTTTTCCCTTACAGAAACTCCGCTCCCTTCCTTTTCTCCCTTCCCTAAAGGATCACAGTCCACTCTTGCACCACCTGGAAGGAGTTGCATCGTGAATTTTGTCCGACTTCATGGTTTACAACAGGAGGTTCAATTCAACACCGGCCACTGTCATAATAGCTAGTACTTTTCAGCCTTTAAACATTTTTTCACTGAAATGCCTAATGCATTCTAAGATTTTCTTCCTTTTTAATTACATATTTCATCTATGCTGGAAATATGTTGATCATCAGTATTTGGTTCTTTACACACAATTAATCTTTTTATATACAAAAATTCAGATATTTTAATGAGTAGATAATTATTGGCATTTCAGGATAGAGTCTATAAAACTATTTAAACACGGGTGAGTGAGCTCTTCTGGGAGTCATCAGCAAATGCAAATAGAAATTTTTGCTGTTTCTCTGATTTTCTATTGCTGATACAATTTTTCTTTTTATATTCCATCTGTTTGGAGTTTTTAAACATTATTTCCAGATCCTTTGACTTTATTTCTATTCCTCATATTCTTTGTCTTTATTTCTATTTCTCATATATATTATTTTTAACTAAATTTCAAATTTGTTTTAAAATTCAACTTATTTTGAGAATATTTTTAAAATTTTTTAATACTTTTAAAATATTTGAGCTGCAGCAATAGAGCTACCATTTGTTGGTTCACTTTCCAAATTCCTGCATTGATCCCTAGCTGTGGTCCAAGCCAGGCAACAGGAACTGAATCCAGGTGTTCTGCATGAATGTCAGGGACCCAATTACTTTTGAGCCATCACAGGTGCTTCTCAGGTTGTACATAAGTAGGAAACTGGAATCAAGAGCTAAAATGGGGTATCAAATAAAGGCACTTTGTCGGACATGGGCATGTTGACTGCTAGGCCAAATGCTAACCTCCTGAGTATATTTTTTAAAAGAGCATATCTCAGCTTGTATACATCTCACCATGAATCAACAGAACCCTTAAAATAGCATTTTTGCTAGTATCAGTTTGAGAACAGAGATTGCAACTCTTCATGCTAGATGAGCTCCGGATTGATAGGCTCCACTCTTTGAAGGATAGTCTCAACTATGTGTCCGTCCCAAAGCAGAATCCTAGATACAATTATGAATGTGCTATCTGAATTTCAAAAATACTGGATTATTTTATGAATTGGGATTTATTCTTTGGAAAGCAGAGCAAGGCTCATCTATTTGAAACATGAAAATATAGCAGAATTTCAGTAATTTACATAACAATGTAAATGTGAGTTCAAGAAAAGATGCCTTATTTTGTTTTCTGTAAGTATGAGTTCATTATTCTCTGGTTAACTTGTTTATAGGTTTTGTTCTTTTTAGCGCAACGAGTATACTTTTATCAACAATTTCATGGAATGAGAAAAATACAAAGAAAACGTTGCTGCAGGATCCTCTAGTATCTGTTGAATGTGGTTGGGGAATTGTTTATTTTGTTTCCTCTTCTTGGACATTCCTATTTTCTCTCCATCCCTTTGACTTTGCCATATTTGTCTTGCTCTTGGCCTTCATCAGCCCCTGCCAAATTATCTTTGCACCTTAAACCTTTTTGTTTTTTCCCCTTTCTTTAATGAGCACAAAACTAAAGACAAACACTCCCAGATTTTAAAAAAATCTAATTTCTTAGACTTGATTAGGGCCTATGTCCTCCTAAATGATGAAATAATGAGCACTTGGCTTCATCATCTTGCTTCTTCATGACCCAGAACCTCTATAATTGTCCAGATTTGTTTCAGATTCATATCCAGGATTTTCATCTGGACTAATCTCAAGAAATAAACTAATTAAAGTACTGCTGAAATTTCTGATGTCCTTGCTTTAATGATAATAGGCTAATGCTAATCTGTGGCAGCAAATAGGCCACAAATATGTAATACTTAAACCCAAAGGAACTTTTTCTTGTTTATGTAGCAACCTACTATTGGAAGCAGCATGGTCATTGAGGAACTCGGACTCCTTCCAATCTGGTTCCTTTGCCATCCACTGTCCTATTGATGAGTCGGTATGGTAAGATGGGTTCACCATCTCCAGGTTTCTTGGTAGAAGAGGAACAGGAGCAAATCGGAGGCTCATTACTTCTTAATGACGTTGGCTGAGAAATGGTCACATCTTTTCTACCCACTGTAATGTGGTGGGTCATGGGTATAGTGAAATCTGATTGGGCCTGAATCATATGCCCACCCATTGTCCACTTCCCACCAGAAGCATTTAGGATTCTCTCTCCATAAGACCACTCATTATGTCACCAAGACAGAGACAGCAATAGTGGGCAAAAGATGTTCAGTTGTAACTTCATGTTACATATTTTCCTTCCCTGCTTATTTACTTGGACTTTTGTTTTAAAGATTGATTTATTTCAAAGTCAGAGCTACAAAGAGAAAGACCTGGAGAGAGGAGTCCTCCATCTGCTGGTTCACTCCCAAAGTGACTGCAACAGCAAGAGCTGAGCCAGGGAGCTTTATCCAGATCTCCCTGCTTAGTGGCAGGGATCCAAATACTTGTACTATCCTCCGCTGCCCTTTCCAGGCCATCAGCACGGAGCTGGATCGGAAGAGGAGCAGCCAGGACATGAACTGGCGCCTATATGAGATGTTGGCCCCACAGATTGTAGTTTTACCTGCTGTGTGTGAATACCAGCCACTTGGACTCATAAAATTCACTAATGTAAGGAAGGGATGGGGAGAACTGAGGTCATTTTTTCTCATGAAAATTACTTACCTTGGCCGGCGCCGTGGCTCAACAGGCTAATCCTCCGCCTTGCGGCGCCGGCACACCGGGTTCTAGTCCCGGTCGGGGCACCGGATTCTGTCCCGGTTGCCCCTCTTCCAGGCCAGCCCTCTGCTGTGGCCCAGGAGTGCAGTGGAGGATGGCCCAGGTGCTTGGGCCCTGCACCCCATGGGGAGACCAGGAAAAGCACCTGGCACCTGGCTCCTGCCATCGGATGAGCGCGGTGCGCTGGCCGCAGCGCGCCGACCGCGGCGGCCATTGGAGGGTGAACCAACGGCAAAGGAAGACCTTTCTCTCTGTCTCTCTCTCTCACTGTCCACTCTGCCTGTCAAAAAAAAAAAAAAAAAAAAAAGAAAATTACTTACCTTACGAAGATTGTGTATCAAGATTGAGTGATTGGAGCAATTAATATATGTCCTAATTCCATGGATGAGGATACATAGAGTGATTAGGATGATAGGTTCAAGATGTTCCACTTGTTGGGTATAAAGCCAGGATCCATCATGTCTTACTCATATAACTTCCCAGTCATGTGACCTGAACCAGTGCAGCCTTTCTGTGCACCCATTTCTTTTATCACAAAATGGAGGACAATAGTACACAGTTGATTTGTTTTCTCTTAAGAATAAATGAGATGACACATAAATTGGTCTGAAGCATACCTAGCTCACGGTCAATTCTCAGTTACGATGAATTAATTATTATTCATATTTTCACTTACCTGCATGTTTTCTAAGTATGAGCAGTAGTTGACTCTAAAAGAGAAAGCTTCCTGGTAGATGTTTAGTTTTTTAGCTACTTTTTAAATAGTATATTTATTTGGTACCATCTGCCACTTGATTTGCCTGCTGATGGCCATTTCTTTTTATAGACATCAGTATTTTCCTGTTTCTTCTAAAACAGATTTTTATGTGGGCGTGTAAACAGTATATGAAACAAGTGGAATTAAATTCTCCCAAAGTCTAAGAACAACATAGAAAGGGAAATGGCGTGAGCCTGAAATCCTGGGTCACAGGAAAGTTGTAAATGTCGGAAATGGGGATAGCAAAGAAAACAAAAATAAGAACAAATGGAAGGAGGGGAAATAACTAGGAATTTTACAATGGGGTCTCTACGGCAAGAGGTCAAATTCATACAGATACATCATTTGGGTAAACATTTTTGTAATGGCGGAAGAGCTTCATTGAGGTCCGTATTAGCTTATTCACACGTTTCTTTGCAATTTTCTCAATCAATCCGCCAGTGACTTGATACACCATGTCTAATTCTTCATAAATCAGTTAAACTTTAGAGTGATATTGACAGTGGCTTTCCCAACCCCATTGTTTTCTGTCGAGAGTTGTATTCCGTCTCAAAACAATTTGCCGTGAACGCCCTTGTTGGCTTGCTGCACTGGTCTTTGTTCAGGCTGAAAACTTTGATTTATAACTGTATATAATTGATGGCTGTGGGGTAGAGGGACTATAGCTCATGCTCCTCCTCTTTTAATCTAGCTTTGCTTAGAAATCCATGTAGTGGAGCATTCTCAAGGGAACGAGGCTGGGAAATTTTCCATATACCCAATGGGAGGCCATTAATCATGGGGAGGCGTGTGTTTGTGAAAGTAAAGAAAACAAAAGTCAGACCACCTCAAGATGGTTATCAAAAGAATAGATGTTATAGCTCATGTATTCATTGTGGGGCATTTCTAAAGGCAAGCAGAATGATTGGGGGAACGAGAGATATTTGCTACCCTCAAAAGTAGATTTTGACGTTAGTACTTCAAGTTACTAGTACTGAAAAGCAGTCCCCGAGTCCCTGACAAGCTGGTAAGTCGTTGACGGGGAGCAGTTGAAAGCTCTCTTTAAATGGCACAAGTCTCTCTTTCTATTGATGAGGAAGAAGGCAAGTACAGGTTTTCTTTCTTAGAAGTTTTGTCACAGTGTAGCTTGTGCTACCTCTGTCATTCTAGTCGTTGCTGGATTTCATGCCACTTTCTCTCCATCACCCTATCCTGTTAGGTTAAATTAGTTCAAAAGACTCCGGAGCTGTCTAAGTTAACATTTCTGTAGGTTTTGCAGGTTGATACTGTTTCTGAAAGTAATTAGAGATTATTCTCAAGGGGCAGAAAAAGTGAGCCAACATTTTTGGAAATATTCCTTGTGAACAATAGTTTTATTCTCTATTTTTGGCTCCATTTGGTTTTTTTCCATAAAAAAGCCTTGTAAGCAACAGATATTTCAAATTTCAATAGCCTGCTCACAGAGAAACAAATATATATTTTTGCAAATGAATGATAATGCCTAAATTAGACTAATATGCATATCACTGAGATAAAATTAGAGTATATATTTTAGATGGTTTATTTACACAAAGTATTCTAGTGATTAAGAATGTTGTTCTAGCATGGACAGATAAAGGCAGTAATAAAATCAAAGGGAACTGTAAGCACTGATGAGGGTTGGACAACATCCCATAAAAATATCCCAAATTATGAGAAGAGTATGTTGAAATACTACTTAACATGAGCTCAATCTACTTAGAGAGCAGCTCTTACTGCTAAAGTGGTATGTAAAGTAGTCTCAAGTAAGAATTTTGTTGTTCCTTTCATGAACCAACTGATATGGGCATTACTTCAAGTTTTGCTTTTGCATAGTTTTATCTCTGAGGTTTAGCAGTAACAAGCCTCTCCTTAGAAGAGAAGTCAAAAACATTTACAATTCATTTCCTCTCCTTTAAAGCAGTTTGAACAGATAAATAGTTTCCATATGAATGATGCTGGAGTCAGAATAGAAATAGTGCTTTTCATAGATTGTCTTCCTAGTTAAATCTCCATCCTTTGAAAGTAGGAGAAAGACAGTTCCCAGATGTTGGTACATGAGCAGTCAGAGTCCCCACTTAATGACCCAAGAATCAATGGTCCTTGGAGAACAGTCGCTTAACATTGACCTAAGTGGGCTGTAACTTCAATCCGAGTCTACTGACGTGACTTAGAAAAATATTCATTAACCGAATGATAGAAAACAGTAATTAAAATCCATAGTTAATCTGAATGAAAACACAAAATAACACAGATGTAGGACGACTGTGAAGAATTAAAAATCCATCCCCTTAAAGGAGGTGAGAGGCAAGTTTACCTCTTGGCACCCTGCATTTCATGAAAAACAACTTGATTCAAAATAACCCCACGATAAAGCTGGGAATTACTACGAACTCTAGTGTTTTTTAGTTTGGGAAAAGGAAGAATTTGAGGAAAAATGCTAATCTAAGGTAGTGTAAAGCCTCTCCAATACTTTGGGAATTGTTCTTTGTTCAAACAGTTTTGCATTTCAAAACCTGTATTGAACTTTTTTTGTACCAATGTTGTCATCTTCAGAACTCTTTCACTGCTTAGGTTCAATACATAACTTTTCTACCTTATAAAAAAAATCCACTGCCATTGTCACAATCCCCTGCTCTCTGAAGAAGTTAAAGCTTCAGAATGTAGTACTGTCCTGGACATCTCCTATTGGACACCTTCCTGCTGTCCGATTCTGTGACTTAGTGTGCATGCTGTCATGTTGTTGCCTTGGGGGATACAATTTTTTATTAGACTTTCAGATTTACTGTAGGTAAATCTTCTCATTTCTTATATAAAGTTTAGATTAGAAATAAAATATTTACGCTATGAAGACAACAAAAATACTCCACCCCCCAAAACAGTATAACTTTTTAATGATAAGCAAAGAAGAATTTTACAATCACTATGCACTTAAGTGAATAATTGTTTTTCAATGCAGACAATAACCATCTCTGGTTCGAATGTACATTCCATTTTTCATGTGGAAGAAAGGGATTGTTCCCTTAAAGAACTGCTTAAAGTAATCCATGATCTCAAAAGTACTATTTGCATATTATTAAAATAAAATATGAAGCTGATTGGCCATGTTCCAGAAAAGCTGAACTCTGTTAAAGGACATAATGAACTGTTACAGCCTCACAACCAATTATTTAATTGGGAAATAGATTTTTCTATCACTGTCTCCAGCAGTAGCAGCCATTTGATCCTGGGCTTGGCTTAAATGTTTCATCAGGAGTACCTGTGTAAGAATCTGTAATAAACAACAATTCAGTCAACAGGACAAGCCCATGTCAACAGGAATAAGGAAAGCTGCACAGGGAGTGAGGTATTTTCATTTTTTTGCTAGATGCCCAGACACTTGCATGTGCTGTCAGGATAGGCCCTGAGGTTTGAGGGTACACTGTGGCTTGACTGCATAGGTTGGAAGCCGAACTCAGTCTGCACATGGCATTTTATTGTTTCTTTTGGAAGATGAGTTCTCAAGCTACTGCCCTCTTCCTAAATACAGGTGAGTCCTTGCAAATAGGAAAACTGCAGAGAAATTGTGACTTGCCTTTTTTTCTTGAGGCTAGGATATAGCAGATTCAAAACAAGACTTCAAACTGGACAGCACATTGCTTTATGCTATCTACAAAACCCACCATCTGTTTCACATGGAGTAGATAGGAATTTTATAGACTTCAGAATTAGATTCTAGCTTGTTTAAATTTTTTTCCCCACTTACTCTCTGAGTGGTCGTAGACAGAAATGCATGCAGCTGAGTATGACTGGAATATTTGTGGAGTGGGCACTAAAAGACATTTGTCACATTAAAACAGTTGGATACATTTTACAAGCATTCTGGAAATTGAAATCTGAACATCTGTATCCCAAAAAAAAGCAAGAAATTAAAATCGGTTGTTGGGCTACTATCAGTACACGTGTAAAGTGGTTCAATTTAAGGGCTTCTTTTTCCCACTGCAGTGCTGTGATCCTATTGGCTTGATCTGCATATATTGTGCAGGTTGTCCCAAAATTGATGAACATGCATCCTGCCATGTGGTTGAATCACAAGGTGTGTGTGTTTTCAGAATCTGGGGGATGGTCTTGGAGTGTGCTGTTGAGCTGAAATTAAGAAATCAATTGCAGCCCAGTGTTCTTTTATGGACTTGCAGTATTTGGGTAATTGAATGGTTATGCTCTGCCTCACTATAGCTTAAGAGGCATCTTTGGGAGACTGGGGGGAAATGGAAGCAAGTGCTTTCAAGACCAGGCTCCAGGAATCTGCTGACAAGGCACTTAGGAGAGAGGGAGGCGGTCCTGCCTGTGCCTCTGAAAAGTTCACAAAATCTTTCCCATCTGTTAAGTGACAGGAAAGAGTCTCTGGCTGAAAGGGTTGCAAACTACCATGTTTGAGCTCTTCTGAGAGCAGGATGGCAAGGCAAATTCTCCAAATGCCTCTTTATCTTAGTTTGATTTAGGGCTTTTTGTTTGTTCATTTTGTTTGCCAAAGATCTTACCAATGGGGAGGCGGGTGGAGGTGAAACTCTGCTATTGTGCTCTTAGAGGCAGGCATTCCTCCAGCGTTTAGAGAATTTTTTTAAGTAAAGAAAATTTGAAGCAAAGAGTGCTTGTCTTCTGTTTTTTTTTTTTTTTTTTTTTTTTGCTTTGGTTTCTAACGCCACCTTTCCCAGTGAGCTGGTAACATGTAGGTGCTCTGCCCCTTCCACCATATGCTAGCTGCTACCTGGAAGTTGCTGTCTTGACCTCAAAGTACATGCAGGTTCCTTTGTCTTCCAGAAGAGAGTGCAACACAGCGTTTTCCAGTTGGGTAGAAGTTTTGTGAATGCCTTAGTTGTGATAAGATCTGCTTAGGAGTAGTAAGTTATCTTGCTATGTAGTTGCTGTTAGTTCTGTTGAATGGATGCCCAGACAGTGTCACCTGATTGGGAGCCTCCAGGGTAAGAGAGGATATTAGCTGAGATGGTCACTTTACCTCACGCCCCTTAGTCTCCAGGTTCATTCAGTAAGCAGGGAAAGAGGACTGAGTCTACAATTCAGAAAAATTCAGATGTTACTTGTAATATTAGAGATGGATAAGAAAAGGGATTTAAAAGTACAGTATCCCAATTCTTGTGTTCAACTGGCTGGAATTCCAGTCTCACTTAAAGCACAGCTAATTTTTACATTTGTATTCACTATAGATTAGTGTCAAGCCGTGGTCATTCTGATACAGGTGGTCAATTAGAATTACTCTGCTTATCATCGACAAGTTACTCCTTGGGAGTTTTGTTACCTTCTCCATTGGAACACAAAATTTTGATAGATTTTACAGTTCTGTGACCTGTCACTCTTGAAAGCTCTATTTTCTCCTTTATACAGCCTCAGTGTCCTTAATTCATAGTGCTCAGATTTTTTTTCAGCTATCAGAATATTTGCATATACATAATGAGGGGTCTTCGGGATGGCACCCAAATACAAATAATTTGTTTCATATGCAACTTATACACATGGACTGAAGGAAATTTTGTATTAAATTTTTAATAGTTCTATGTGGTTCCGCTGCAGCCTGTCATATGAGCTTGGGCCGCTTGTGTCATATTGATGGTCAGAAATTTTTGAATTTCAGAGTATTTCAGATTTGCATTTTTAAAAGAATTATTTACTTTAAAGTCAGAGTTAGGGAGAAACAGAAAGAAAGCAAACTTCAATCCTCTCGTTCGCTCCTAGATGGCCATGACAGCCAGGCCAAAGCCGGGAGCCAGAGCTTCATGTGGGTCTCCCTCATGGATCGCCACTTGGGCCATCTTCCAATGCTTTTCCCAGGCCATTAGCAGGGAGCTGGAGCAGCCAGGACACAAACCAGTGCTGGTGGCAGTTTCAATCACTGTGCCACAGCAGCAGCCCCTAGATTCTCATTTTCAAGTTATTCAACCAGTATTTGGATTGGGATACGAGTTGTTGTTGTTTGTTTCTGTTACTTTTCGTTGTTGAGAATTAAGAGTGGTGTGATCTTAGGTCATTTTTTGAGAATGTGGCTGATAAGTCTTCACCTCTGTGTTACATGGACTAACTATAGGACCCTGTCTAGTCTTGACTTCAGGCTGAGATTGAAATGTCCTTAGAGTGCTTTCCCTTTCTTGCTGATACATGTGTCATCTTTCAAATGACAGCTGTGTGCCCCTGCTGTGTGCAGAGATGTTAAGCTCTCCCACACCCTGATGTGTATTCACAGTTCCTGCAGGTTTTGTTGAACATGTCAGATGCAGAGAGTCTGGAAGTATCTGCAGTGTTTGAGCCCTGAGATGCATTGAAGTGCTGTGGATGCTCCTGGTCTGTGAGCTGCGAGGGTGTAGGGCACCCTCGGAATGGGTAGCATGTCAAGTGATGTATGGGTAGCTCACATTAATCACCTACTATGCGCAAGTCATAAGCAATGAGAAGCGAACATGGAGGCATCTCTGATCTGGATGAGGCAGTCTAGTGAGAGTTGAATATAAAGCATGAATTTCCTCGGGGGTGTGACAGATGGAGCTCAGCATCAGAGGTGGCAGTGACATGAGAGGATCAAGCAGCTTTGCATGGGTTGATTGTGGAGGCATCATGAAGATGACATCACTGACCTGGGTCTTGCAGGGTGTAAGGTTTCCAAACTGCTGAGGTAGGAACAAGCCCAGTCACAGATGAAGAGGCACCACATAGAATCAAGAGAGAGCTCACGATTTCAGAGTCAGGGACTACACATTGGAGAGTATCCGGAAATAACACTTCATAGTGGAAAAAAAAATGAACTGTTAGTTGTAGTCTCATAACAAAGCTGACAAGGAGTCACATTTTTTTTCCACTTTGCAAACAAAGAGACTGAGGTCCAGGGAGATTGCAAAACTGCCCGACAGGTCCACAGCTTGTCAGAGGCTGTGCTGGACTTGAGGCCCTAACCACTGTGACACGTAACGCCTGGCTGTTACACCTCTGCCAAACTTGAGGAAGTCAGCAGAGGAGAAAGCGTTTTGAGCCCCACTCGGGGAGGTGAAGCTGGATCCTTGAGAGTGGTGGCAAAGGCTTTCCGGTGGAGCAATGGCATTGGGATTTTTGGAAGATAGTTCTGGAAGTTTAGTGGGTGGTCATTAACACAGCACCTTCTGGAGGTAAATGAGAAATTGATTCCTTTGCACCCAGAATTGACAGGGTAACAAGAGCTGAGAAATGCAGGGAGCTTACAGTCTGATCCAGGGGAAACATCGGTGCATATGAAATATCAAACACCATATCTACGCATGCTGCAGGTTCAGGCTAACATCCCAGGATGTAGTATGTGAGGAAGAGAGTAGCTTATTAATGTGTATTGTATAGACTTCAAGGGTGGTGGAACCCAGTAGTTCTGAAGATGCTCATGCCCTAAAACCTAGCCACGGTGTGACTTAAACTGAGTTAGATCTTCATATGTGTGCATTTGTCTGTGGCCTACAGTAGGAGGTCTAGTCATGCTGTTTTGCATTGTTCACTGTTAGTGTCACTAACCTCTGCTGGAAGTTTTCTCCAAGGGCTTGTCTTCTCTACATCAAAAGTTGAGGGCACACCTACCTGGTGTAGTTTCCTGTCAAATGTGCCTAACAGGTGGGCGTTTGACACAGGTATTGGGCTGCATCTCAGATGATGTGCCTGGGTACAAGTCTACGCTCTGCTCTCCATTCCAGATTTCTATTAACACACTTCCTAGGAAGGCAGTGGAAGATGGCTCAAGTACCTGGCCCCTCCCAGCCACATGGGAGACCTTTTGAATTCCCAGGTCCTGACCTCAGGGTGGCTCAGCCTTGACTGTTGCTGTCATTTGGGGAGTGAACCAGCAGATGGAATATCTCTTTCAAATAGAATGAAAACAATTTTTAAAAATTTAATACCCACTGTGAGGGTTTAAGCAAGTGGAAACAGTCTGAGCATGGTGTTTGCTGGTGAAACTTCTTGGGTGATTTGGATTAAATTAAGGTCATGAATAAATACAGTTGGATTCGTAGAGTAACCAGAAGTTACACTATGTGATGCCCTGTGACTGTGCCAGCAGGAGTGCCACCACCACATTAGGCTGTCAACCTTGGACCAGAAGTGTGAGCCCCAATCTCTCTGTTGTAACTTCCCCAGTTTCTAGTATTAAATTACAAGCAACAGGAAACAGCTAAATGGTTCTCAAACTTGGCTGTGTATTTCTATAAGATTTTGAAAAACACTGATGCCTCCCTTCTTCCCTTAAACATTCTGATTTAGCTGATATAGAGTACATTTGACTTTTAAAAGCTTGCCAGGTGATGTGCGCAGCAGAATTTGAGAACCGTTGCAAATAGCTTCTGAGATAGGTTTGGGATTGGTTTCGAGCAGTGGTCCTCAAAGTGCGGTCCCTGGCCCAGGAGCATCAACACCATCTGGGAGCTGGTTACACATGAAAATTCTTGAGATCCACAGCAGAACTATGAAACAGAGCCTGTGGGGGTGGAGCCTTGCAATCTGTGTTTTTACAAGCTTTCCAAGTAACGCTGATGGAAGCCAACCCCCTTGGCCATACGTCCTCCCAACAGGTTTATGATGTGGAACATGGTAACCAGCTGTTTACTCTGTTCATTGATGCCAGAGCTTGGGAGAAATTCGCTTAAACCCAAATAACAGTACGAGCCATTCAGACTGGCACTGAAAGATGGGTTTTCTGGTGATGGGGGTTGGCAATAGCAGGAATAAGAGATAGGGTATTTTGGAGTCTTGTTCACTTTGGACTTAGCAAGGTGCCCTGCAGCATTGCAAAGGAAACGAAGGACAAGGAAGAAATTGACCTCCAGAGATAAAGGAGAGCAATCTGCCTTGTCCCCTGATTTAACTTGAGTCATTTACAAGTGCCTTCCTCAGCTTCCCACTGAATGATGATGTCTTATTTACTGGCACCTTTTGGTTTCTCCTGAAAAATCACAATGTATTTGAAATCCACATCTTCCAAATAGTTGTGTGCTTATGGCAAAGAGCAGGCGTTCCCTGTCTGGCAAGTGCAGCAGCTGAGTTATAGACAGCCAAGTGTCCCTGTCCTGCCTCCTTCTATTACGGGGCTACCTAATTGGCATCATTTCCCTGCTACCGCAATTATTTTTTTCAACATTCTAATTTTTAGTATTAGCCAATTTCCCTAATGCCCTTTGTTGTATGTTCATTCGTCGTGGCTGGTTTTTATTATATTTTTCAAGTATTCCTCATTGGAGTTCACTTGGTAGCAGCTTGCCTTAGGTTTGACTGGTTCTTAGGACAATGGTTTGTGGAAGAATTGAGATTCTAGATATTGGGGTGTTTAGGAGTTAAATACAGGTATAAAAACTGAGAACATATGTGAAATCTCAAGAGGAAACAAAGGGAAGGGAACTATTTTTTCATGGCTGGAGACCTTTGGAAAGATTGTAGGAAGAGCTGGAAATTTTGTCACAATTTATTGTACAGAGTCAAAGAATCCAGTTGTTTGACATCAGTTACCAATTCTAAAAAATATATTAATTGTACTGTTTTTTAACCAATAGCTGATCATTTTTTATTACTTAGAAAAGTAAAATGACTATTTCTTTTCTATCAAATAGCAAGTAATCTGTCATTTTTATTAATCACTGTACAGGTATTTGCATTTCAGTACATGTATATGATGTCTACCGAGCCAGTCAGGATAATCACCATTTCCCTTTCTTTGTTCAGTCAAAGCGCCTTCGAGCGCCTTTCGTGTGGAACTCATGTACTGAAAACTAGGGAAAGTGTGTGGGTAAAGGAAAAGAGGCAAGAAAGGCCAGGGAGGACAGCTTAGCTGCTTTTCCCTGGGCTGAATGCTGGGTGCATTTCACCTCTTGATATCTCAAGGTGATTAACCCAGGGGACCCTACATACTAATTACCTGCCCATTGATGCTCCTAAGAAGACTAATCTGTTCATGGATGCCACACTGTTATAAAAGCATAGGCCCTAGAGCAGGACAATGGCTACTTGTATCAACTAAGGACTGTTAGGGGCTGTAAAATGTTTCCTTTCCTGTTGTCCTGTTTCTTTTCCTGTTGTCTGAAACCTTTCTGTTCAAGGCTTCCCCAGCCTGTGAGAGTGCATAAAGAGAGACAGACTTTCGTTGCTGGATGGAACAATGAAAGAGGTGTCTCCCAAACCTCAGTTACCTTGCTTTGTGGATTTTATTCTCCCCCACCCCGCCCCGATGTGTTTATGATTTAGCTAAAAGTGTATGAGTGATTTGATAGGTGGAGGTAGAAAAGACGATCTTCCCATGTTTCCGTCATTGCCACAATGTAAAGACCTGGAGAGACAGTGTGTGGCCTGACTGATGTACGGCACACTGAGAATCATGGAGACCAAAACGAAGTGATGACTGCACCCAACCATTTCAAACAGAGAAACCAAAAGAGAAGTTAACAATGAAGGAAGATGATGATGCGCAGGTTACTGTAGAAGTCTGGTCCATGCAAATCCCCAGGCTAATGTGAATGAGTTGAGCTGGTTGCCTGCAGGCTTTCATAAGATAGGAATATGATTTCATCATGGAATGGGAAGGAAATTGATTTTGCTGACATTGAATATGAAAATATTAAGAATACTTCTGGTTAACTCAGAGAGGATGGTTACAACGGATAGAAGTGACCAGAAAGCCTAGGTTTCCCCCTCCAAGTCCCATCTGCACTTGACTGCCACCTCTTGCTGCCTTGACCTTGTCAAGCTTGATTTTGCATTGTTGTCCCAGATCATATGATTCCTCCCCTAGAGAATGTGTTTTTATACCCATCCCACCTTTAGACTCATTCAAATACTTTTCCCTACTGTAAGTCAGGAATTCTGAGCATCTACTAGGAGCTCCAAAGAGTTCATGGATAATTCCCATTATCTTCTAACATTTTTAAAATGAACTTTCTAGAGCCCTCCTATACATGCCAACACTGAGCTACAGATTTAACGGAAAGGTAGTTAGGATATCTAGACACGGGAATACCCACTCCGCAATGCCATGTGTTGCCAATGGTTGTTTAATTTTACATCTTGTGGAAGTACAGTGTACATGCAGAAAAATGTAGAACCAGTCCACTCTGTGGAAGGCACGTCCGAGAGCACTGGCAGACTCTGGGGAGCCTCACACAGGAGGTGACATGGAGCATGCGTAGTTGGTTACAGGCAGGCAAAGGTGGGGAGAGTGTGAGTGAGATTTCAGGACATGAATCCTTCCTGCATGGCTTTTCTGGGTGGATTTCCATAGCTGTTCACCCTTCGCTGTTCCCAACCACAGCTGCTGAACTCAATGGTAGCCTGTCATTTGTAAGTTTGAGGCTTCTACCATGCTGTGTTGTCCATGCTCACTTTTCGGCTGGTTTGGACTTCCCTAGAAACTAAAGGAAGTCAGGGGTGCAGAGAGAGCTATCCCTACCTCGGTATTGCTGAGGAAAGACTCCACCTGTATAAGGTTCTGTTTCTTCATCATTGATTTGAGGAGAGGAACCTAGATTAGGATTGGTGAAGGTGAACCATGGTTAGTGGGCCAGGTCTAGAGTGCCGCCTATTTGTGTGAATAAAGTTTTATTGGAACATGACTGTGATCATTTATGTGCACATTGTCTGTGGCTGATTATGTGCCACAGTAGAGACAACCTGGCCCACAAAATCTAAAGATTTAATGATCTCATTCTTGACAGTGTAAGTTTGCTGACCTGTCTATTACACGTTGTTATTGTTAGTCCTGAGTAAATTTAATTTTTATTTCCACGTGTATAATCCTCCCTCCTCCAAACCATCCCCTTACTCCTGAATCCAACCCAGATCATAAATAAATATTCTTCATTGTATTAGGCTTGTGGTTAAAGGAATTTTTAAAAATCTCTTCCTCCAAGACAATTAAGGGACCACGACTCCTGCTTCAAGTGGCTAGAATGTCAGCCCTAGGAAAGTAGAGGTTCAAATCCATTCCCTGCTGCAACCTCACCTCTGGGCACTGTGCCTAGCACAGTGTAGACTGGAAACCGTGGCTTCCGGTGACATGATGGAGCAGTCAGGACTGCAATTGACAAGCCTACGGGAATGGTAGTAACGGAGTGCGTAGTTACTCCCCAGACCTCTCAGCTCTAAAAAATAAATGCATTTTTCCAGAAACCCTAAAGCAAATTACCCCTACTCATCTTACCTTTTCTACCTTCTTGACCAAAGTACGATATTTCCTGGCCATATTGTTTCAGGGGAGCCATGGCACTGTGTGGACCACTACAGGTTTTGTTAGATGACTGCAGTTCCAGGACAGGCTTTCTAAAGGAAAAATTTTAATGTAATATGTAATGGAAAAATGAATATTCTGACTGAAGCATTTCATTTATAATGTCTTAGAAAAGCACAACTTACTGGGGGAAAAAGTTCATCTGAAAAATACCGAGATTAAGATGCGTATGTATCATTGAATCAAATTATATCTTCTTAGATATTATTACACTATTAACATTTTTCCATTACTGTCAATTTTCCTCTGACTTTCTCATGAGTATTTTCAGGATAAAATGAAAAGGCTCTCATTATGAGGGAGATGATGCCTAAACATCGTGCAAGGGTCTTACTGATGTCACGCTATCTGTAGAGGTCATTGGAGTTCTCCGTTTTCGCCTTCGCTGTCTCAGCTTCACTTCTCCAGTGCTCAGTCATCACGGGCAGACCTGAACATGGTATATCTTAGGCTTAATTGTAGAGGCCTGAGCTCTCCTACACCCCACATCTTTTTTGCATCTGAGTGTAAAAAAGCCATAGGAAGACATCCGTGCCTGGGAGTAACTGTCTTTGCTTAAGGACCTTTTGGCCCTGGATCTTGATTCAGTTAGAAGGAACGTTTCCTGGTTTCATCTTCCCTTTTTTCTACCATTCAAAAGAAATATATGATTTTGCTTTTTTCCACCTCCCAAAACATCTGGCTACCCCTACCAGGGAGTGTGAGATGACAAAATGCTCATCCCTAGGCTCACCTTCCATTTGTTGTCACATCCTTCCAAAGTAACAGAACCATTTCGTTTAGAGTCTAGAGACCATCAAAACAGACAATATTTCCATTTCTACAATGCTTAAGTTCCAGGGCATAATGAGGAAAGAGCAGTAGCTATACAAATGGAAAGTTAAGACTATAACTGACAAATAATTCACAGGCTAACTAACAAAAAGGCCTGACTTGAAAAGTTGAGGGAGAAGAGTTTTTGAGATACGGTTTAGCTGAAGGTTGGGGTGTACTTAGATCTTAAGTATTTGGTAAAGCAAAAACTTTAAACTCAGTAAGACCTGAAATATAGTTGGGTATCTGATTCTTAGGAACACGTGCATCTGTTGATAGCAAAAACAACCAAATTGTTTTGCTTTCTCTTAGATGTTTCTGCTGGTCAGAAGGGGTGGTATTGAACTTAATATATGTGGTCTGGCAATGAAAGGCGATTCTGTTGTTTATTATCATTGACTTTCTAATCCAATTGCAATCCCAGGTACGTTAGAGCAGAGGGGATGTTTTTGGAATGAATCTGAGGAACCCACAGAAATCATTTTGTGATTATTACTCCCTAAAGTAGGAGTTTCTCATAACCACTAGGGAAGTATGGAAGGGGAGAACACACAGGTTGTATTACCCCAAGATTTAAGCCATCTCTTGTGCTTGGTGCGGCGAGGAATGGGAAGTGGGAGAACACTGGACTTGGGTTTATCTTGAAGGTCAATGTAAGTCAACTGGGAAGTGAACTGGGGGCTCTGGGGTAATGGAGAATTCCTCTCATGGCTGTTCTGTAAGGAAAGATGGTCAATGACATCTTTTATACCTGAGCCCATTAGAAATCCCAAGACTTCCATGGAGATGGTAGTAGAAGCAGAAAATTACACGTAGAAAAGGAGAAAAAGAAATGAACATGTGCAGCAAAAGGTAAAAGCCACCTTCCCTTGCTCTTTTTTTTTTTTTTTTTTTTGGACAGGCAGAGTGGACAGTGAAAGAGACAGAAAGGTCTTCCTTTACCGTTGGTTCAACCCCCAATGGCTACTGCGGCCAGTGCACCACGCTGATCCAATGGCAGGAGCCAGGTGCTTCTCCTGGTCTCCCATGGGGTGCAGGGCCCAAGCACTTGGGCCATCCTCCACTGCACTCCTGGGCCACAGCAGAGGGCTGGCCTGGAAGAGGGGCAACCGGGACAGAATCCGGCGCCCCGACTGGGACTAGAACCCGGTGTGCCGGTGCCGCAAGGCAGAGGATTAGCCTGTTGAATCACAGCGCTGGCCCTTCCCTTGCTCTTACCCCAACCATCACAACCTGTCATTTTTCACTAAAATACATGTAGTGAGAAAATATACTAGTAGAAATTGAAGACTTGTATATAATAAGGACTTTAAAACATTCGTGGAAAATGCATAATATAAATAATGTGGGTGGGTGTTTAGCCTAGTGGTCAAGTCACCTGTATTCCCACATCAGAGTACCCGAGTTGGGTGAGTTCAGTGGCTCTGTCTCCCACATTCAGCTTCCTGTTAATGTAGACCTGTGGAATCAGTGCTGATGGCTCACAATACTGGGTTTTTATCCCTCCTGTTGGCAACCTGCATTGAGTTTCATGTTCCTGACCTCAGCCCCAGCCCAGCCTCAGCTAAGCCAGTAGATAAGATCTCTGTCTCTGTCACTCAGCAAAATGTTTTTGAAAACCAAGTGGGAATCTCAATTGCATCAAAGTAAATTTGTCCTTTAATCACATTTTTCTACAGACTTTTTGAAGTACTAATGTATGCTTTTACAGAAATATGGCTATATACATGGTTGCAAATTGCTTGTTTCATTGCAAGATTTATCTTGGAAATCTTCCCATATTTTTCATGACAAAATAATTCCCAGCATTTTCATTTTATTAAAAGCTACATTGTAGTGTGTTGTGTAGTTAAACTAGAATGTGTTTAGTCACTCTCTGATTAGTAAACCTTTAAATTATTTTTATGTTGTAAATCCCTTTTGTAGTCAATGACATGTTCCTAGCATTTTTTCTGACCCTTTCCATGGGATACACTGCGGTGGAGTTGCTAGATTAAATTTTTCAAAATTACAAATAACCTTTTAAAAAATCTTCCAGGAAAACTGTTCTCATCAAGAGCATATGAGAGTTCACCTGTTATCTTCCACCCCGGGTACTTGGCTGCTTTATTATGCAAAAATCTGTCTCTCTGGGTTTTGATTTATATCTAAAATAATACAAAATAAAGAGTAAGCACTCAGGATATTGAGTTTGGTGATAAGGTCTGTTGTAAAGCTAGTACAGGCCTACAGTCCTTCAGCCAACACTCTTGGGGTCATTGATTTAAAAATCTAGGGACCCGTGTTGTGGTTTAATGGGTGAAGCAGCCACCTGCAGTGCTGGTGTCCCACATGGGCAGTGGTTCGAGTCTTAGCTGCTCTACTTCGGATCCAGCTCCCAGCTGATGCACCTGGGAAAGCAGTGGAAGATAGCTCAAGTCCTTGGGGCCCTGTACCCACAGGGGAGACCTGGATGAAGCTCCTGGCTTCAACCTGTCCCAGTTCCATTGTGGCCATTTAGGGAGTGAACCAACAGATGGAAGATATCTCTGTCTCTCCTCGTCTCTCTACCTGTAAGTCTTCTTTTCAAATAAAATAACTCTAAAAAATTTGAAAATTTTATAAATTGGAAGATAATAGGTACAAATCCCATCAGTAACATACCATTCTCAAGAGATCTGGGGCCAGCAGTCCCTAAGCAAGCATACAAATCCTTCTGCATCAAAATGCTTGAGGGACTAAGGAAAGAGGACAAGACACTCAAAGCTGGTGAGGGGAGGTTCTGTTTTTTTGTTTTTGTTTTGCCACAAAATGTGTCCGAATCACAAAGGCTCACCTTTAAATGAGTTAGGAAAAGAAACTTTGCTACTCAGAGCTTTTTCAATTTGTTTAGTTCTTTATACAAGTTATAAAATCTTAAGAAGAGAGGAGACCTCATGTAGGATGACTAGACTGCACAGAGATAGAATCTGCAGAGGTGAGACCATGGTGACTGTGCCCCTATAGAGGCAGCTAAAGGGGCAGCCCACAGCAGCTGGCTGCTTTCCCTCTCTCTGCTTTTCTCTAGGTGTGGCAAGTCTTGCTACTACTGCCCAATGACCTCATTTTTGGTTGTGAATGTTTCAGGTGTTCTGCTAAGGATTCAGTGAGTAAATCGGTTCTTGAAAGGTATCAGAGGTGATGAGCATCATAGTGGATGGGGGAAATGACCTGATGCCTCCCCATAATTCCAGCCTTCATTCTGCTTTTTTGTGATTAGAGATGAGTTATGTGATCAAATATAACTGCCTTGCTTTAGACAAAAAGGCAATATTTTTTTAATGACTCAATTATTGCCTATATTCCTGCTATCTTCAGTATTTAAAGCACTTACTGTTGCAAGACTAGATGGGTTAGTAGATATCACAGATTTGTCTATGGGACACAAAAAGACATCCTTGAGCAAGGGGAAGGAGAAGAGAATGTGAAATAGCACAGATCGTTTCTAAGCTAATTCTCACAAGAGTGCCTTCTAGAAATGAAGTAACTTGCCCCATGTCATTCAACACAGCAAGTCAGACCCTCTTTATAAAGTTAGTGTCATGAGCTCAGCTCCTCCTGCTCTTCCTGGTGAGTGGCAGATTTGAAGTTGGAACCCGGGACAGTTAACCTTAGTCCATTCTGTGCTTCCTGCCTCTCTGCTCTCAATAAGCTTCATGTGGTCAGCGAAATTCTTCTGGTCTGTAGGTGACTATTTTCATTGCGTGGAAATCAGTGTGAGATGTGTTGCATTGGGGAGGATTTTGAAGCTGAATCCAAGTAAGAAACTCAATTATCAGTGTCTCACACAGTTACGGGCAGAGGCGGGGTGGTGCTCCCTAGGGGCAAACATAGCAGCAGTTGGCTGTGCTTGGAGTGGGTCATCTGTTTAAGGAGTCTATAACATCTGTGAAAATAGGTTAAAAAAATCCAACTCTGTTCAACATCATTAATTAGAAGGGAAATGCAAATCAACATTACAGTGTAGTTGCACTATGCACCTACCTGAATGGTTGAAATATCAGCAGACAATATCAAGCTGTTTAGAAGATGAGCTCCCATCCACAAGTGGGAGCACCAATTGGAGAATTTTTCACACTGGTTGTACCTGCTTAACTGAAATACATAGTTATTTATGACCCACCAGGTCCTTTCCTAGGTAAAAACCTAACTAAAAACATTCACATGGTCACCAAAAACAGGTACAAAAAGGTCACCCACTGTTCTTAATAGAGCCAACCTGGAAAATCAGAATTTCCTCAGCATTAGAATTAATAAGTATATTGCCATATGTGTTTAATAATCAAGTGTATGTCAATGAGAGTGAGTAAAATACAGCCACTCACACCCACGTGGATGGATCTCCCACCTGGAATGGGACTTTCTGCTTGGTGCCCTTGTGTTTAGACATACATCGCCAGTGCTGGAAGTCTGGAGAGAGGAGGCAGCTGGAAGAGGAGCTGCTGACTATTGGTCATGTTGTGTTTCATCTAAGTGCTTGGTGAAAATTCATTGCGCTTTACACCAAAAATTTATTTTTCTGAATGTTTCTTTTTTTTTTCATTAGAAAGTATAAAAAATTCTTATAATTCTCAAGGATTAGAAAGTCACTCTAACTTGAACATGTTTACTCGAAGGGTAAAATATTTTTACAGTTACCTTATTGCCAGTGTTAGTTTTTATTTTGGCTCCCCATAGTTTACACCACATACAAATATCCAGAGTCCCCACAGAGAAGCTACTCGCAGCTGGACTGGATTCTTCCCCTACCTAATGAGCTTTAGGATGTGCATCCAGGCTTCTCTGAGACCAAACGTAAAAGGGGGGAGAAAAGACAGTAAAACAAGTGCTTTGATAGCACTTTTTAAAAATTCATAACAGGTATAAAAAGAAGTGACAGCTGTTTAGTGTATACATGTGCAAAAAACAAAAGAAAACCAGATTTGTGATCCCATAAAGGGCATCAGTCACACATTGTGCCAAATAAGACTGCACAGCTTCTGATACACTCATCTTGGCTCTTTCCTTGGCCTTTACCTTGTGAATAATGGATCTGGCTGTTTATAGGCCTGGATGCATTTGGAGGGAGGATTGGAAGAATATGGTCACCAAATTCGCACTCTCCTGATGCTTCATGGTATGTAGGTAGAAGTAACTGCTTTCATCTGCCCTGCAAATGGGATTGCTTCCCATCCCTGGTGTGTGTGTGTGTGTGTGTGTTTATTTGACAGTCTGTTTTCCATAAACTGGCTGGTATAAATTGTAAATGCACATGTGGTAGGAGCACTGCTATTATCAAGCAAATCAACCCACTTTATAAAGTCAGAATCATGAACAGATATCTTCTATGCATTAATAGTGTTAACATAAGAGGAAAATTAAAGCCTGCATTTCCCAGGTAATCTAAGTGCACTGTAATCTTTGTGGTGTGGTTACTTCCAATCCCAGCAGGAAAGCAGCCCAGCTCAGTTCCATGGTTCCCAGAATATGCCCCAGAATGACAGCAATGGGTAGATAACCAATACAGAATGGGGACCTAGGAAACACTGTGAGAAAGGGCTCTTGTGAGGGCCGGCGCTGTGGTGCAGTGGGTTAAAGCCCTGGCCTATGGAACCGCATCCCAAATGGGCGCTGGTTCTAGTCCCAACTGCTGCTCTTCTGATCCAGCTCTCTGCTGTGGCCTGGGAAAGCAGTAGAAGATGGCCCAAGTCCTTGGGCTCCTGCACACAGATGGGAGACCCGGAAGAAGCTCCTGGTTCCTGGCTTTGGATAGGCGCAGCTCCAGCTGTTGCGGCCATCTGGGAAGTGAACCAGCAGATGGAATACCTCTCTCTCTATCTCTACCTCTCTCTGTAACTCTATATTTCAAATAAATAAATCTTTTTAAAAAAAGCATTCTTGTGCTCACACCCCTGAAGAGGTAGTTTGTTGCCATTAAAATGGCAATGCATTCTGTTCTCGATGTTCATCAGTTGAAGTCTAACCCTCATTGGACTTTCCTACAATTTTCCTACAGCAAGTTGTCCAGTTGCCTAAAGCACATCCCTTAAGCAGCAGGATTTTTTTGGTGGTTGTTGTACTTTAGTTGGAAAATACTCACAAGCATGTTGTAACGCTTTGCTCCTTTCTTAAACAGGGCTTGGGGAACAGGAGGTAGCTTTCTAATGGCTGAGTCGTCCTCTTCAACAGCAGCTGTTGAATGGAGCAGGGTTCCCCCAAAGGCTGTAAGGGCTGGTGGGGCTGTGACCCTGTGCCAATGGCCCCGATGGGCTTTGTCTTTTTACTGGGCGTATGTGTACTTTCTGCTGCTTTGGTCATCAAGCCGTTAGCTGTCAGTCCCTATCTGCGATCTTATTTACAGATAAGTCCCGCTCTTTGTTTTCTGGGTTTATTCCTGTGGTCTAATTGGAACTGCAAAACATCTAACTGGATTCTTTTGTGCTTCATGCAAACTTCAGAGAGAGCCTGACAGTCTTTCATCAGTAAATTCTTGAGATGTGCTTAAAGCAGTTCTGACCATTTTGGTAAATATTTGCCATTATTTTCAGTACTACTGTTAATAGAATTATTAAATTCACATGTATGCTGGCTAAGGAGGAATCCAGCAAAGTGCAACAAACACGCTCAAGCCTGAGATGCTTATGTGTGATAGTTTCTCAGCTGTAGAAGAACCCATCCCAGGGCTGAGGTCACAGGTAGGTTCCTCTCAGTGGATCAGGACACCAAGCTGTCTCCTCGGTGTCCTGGGACCCTGATGTCATCTGTTTCACCCAAAAAGAGAAAAGGAGATGGTGGGAGGCTTTTCCGGCCAAGTTAGGAAGTGTCACGGTCAATCCCACTGGTTTTTCTATTGGCTGGGACTCAGTCAAGTGACCACACTGAGTCCAAGCTAATTTATATGTAGTGTTAAGTCACCCTACTCTGCAAGTATTTTTTTTTTTAGTTGAGAAGTTATGGCATTACTTTTGGCAATTCTGAGTGTATTTTCCCCTCTGTAGTTTTTAAATTGTACACTGTTTTTTACTTAACACTACATATAAATTAGCTGTCAATACTTTTTAAAGTTAAGCTGACTTTTAAATTTACTTGGTTCAAACTGGTATTTAAAAATTAGCTTCACTGAGTCATAGCAATATTTCTGCAAATATCCTTCCTCCGGTTCCAAGTGTACAATTCCACGTATAATTAATCTTCATGTGGAAACAGCCGCTGTAAAACTAAGAGCTCTGGCTTTGGAGTCAATCAGACCAAATCACATCTCTCCATTGACACATACCAATGGCAATGTCTTAAATGTGAACCTAACCTCTTAAAGTTGGGATTTCTGTAAAATTGAGTTGTAGATAGTGCTGAAGACATTAATTGTAAGATATCCAAACCACCTACTTCAGTGTTCACAATGTGATGTGCATTCAAATGGTAGGTATAATATTATTAAAAATGGCGTAGTAATTTATAGTAAGTGAATGTGTTTGTGTGAGCCATGTACTGCTGATTGTGTTTTTATAAGTACGGATGAGATTGATGATGTTGGTCGGCTTAGCTTCTGCATATTTTGGTTTGAAACATCTGATCAGGTGTGGGGTTTGGTGATCTTTGCTCTCTTTCCTGAGTAGAATGAAACATAGGAAGCATGAACTGCAGCATCATAAGAATCATAGATAACAAGCTGGCGGTGCAGCTCACTAGGCTAATCCTCTGCCTTGCGGCGCCAGCACACTGGATTCTAGTCCCGGTTGAGGCGCCGGATTCTGTCCCAGTTGCCCCTCTTCCAGGCCAGCTCTCTGCTGTGGCCAGGGAGTATAGTGGAGGATGGCCCAAGTGCTTGGGCCCTGCACCCCATGGGAGACCAGGAGAAGCACCTGGCTCCTGCCATTGGATCAGCGCAGTGCGCCAGGTGCAGCGGCCTTTGGAGGGTGCGCCAACGGCAAAGGAAGACCTTTCTCTCTCTCTCACTCTGTCTCACTCTCTCTCACTGTCCACTCTGCCTGTCAAAAAAAAAAAGAATCATAGATAACAAGGAGCAGTAGGGCCTGTGGTTGATGAGTGAATGTGCACTGGCACAAAAACCTTACATTGAAAATGTTTTTAAAATATTCCTTTGAAAAACAAAGTATTTGAAAGTTAGATGCGCTGGTTATTAAAATACTATTTGTCAAGTTCAGATGTCCCTTCTGCTTGCTGCATTGTGATGCTGACCTGGGGATCCTGCAGCCCCACTTATCATTTCCCGCTGGGTTCCTGGTGGGCTATGCTAACAGGGGCTCCCCAGAGTGACTGGGAGGTGAGCTAAGAAAAAAGAAGATTGGCTTCCCTTCCTATGAGCGTTACTTCAGCCATGCTTCCTTGCACAGGTAGTGACTCTACCAGTTGATTCCAGTTAGCAGATTTTCCAACACTCAGAGCCAGCCTCAAATCTAATAGCAACTGACAGGTAGAGTGCTCTACTTGGGGGTTAGGGTTAGGGTTAAAATAGTATGTAATAACACAAGAAAATACCATTATAA
Source organism: Sylvilagus floridanus (assembly GCA_949820135.1). Classification (NCBI taxonomy): domain Eukaryota; kingdom Metazoa; phylum Chordata; class Mammalia; order Lagomorpha; family Leporidae; genus Sylvilagus; species Sylvilagus floridanus. The sequence continues at coordinate 168,244,925 of OX463244.1, forward strand.
AAGTTTAAATGATTATTTAAATTATAAGGTTTTCAGAAATTTGTTCAAGGTGTAATGTAGTAGACTATGTTTAAAAACATCAAGTCTACTTGAGGCTGGTGTTAGGAAACTCCACACGTGATCAAAGTACTTTCAGGCCAACATGTCAATCAAGCCCCTAAATTCATACATTAACACCCCATCCTTGATTCCCCTTCCTGCGAGCGGCATCCACTTCTTGTAAATATTACCTAAAAATACTCAGGTCTCTTTTAAGCCTTTTCAGTTCTTCGATATCTGGTTGACGACTCATGACATTAAATTCTGTCTGTCAAACTATGTTGTGTTGTTTCTACCTCCTCCTGAAATTCAGATCCGGAGTGGTGCCAGAAGCAAACTCCTACAAATGGGACGTGGGAATTGTTGGGCCCTCAGATTGACAGTTTGCTATGTATTGGCTAAATATATGTCAGCGTGTTGTACTTCAATGGCGGTTGCTCTTGTTGTTAGCAAGAATAGTGAAATGCTAACAGCCTTTCCTGTTACCACAGTTTCCCTTTGCCTCATGTCCGAGGATCTTGATAAAGCAGCAGATGAGCAGCCTTGGCCTGTGAGATGGTCAAAATCACAAAGGTAGTTAATATAGGAGCTTAGGACTCCAATTCAGATATTTTAATTTAGTATTTTTTCCTCTGTGCTTAAGATGTCTTTCAGAAATGTCTTAACTGTGCCAATTGTTGCATGTTAGAACAAATAGTAAGAGCTTATCCAATGAGAAAATGCAGTGCCCATTGATATAATAAAAGGGAATCATAGTCCTATCATTGTGCATAGTTGTGATACATCTACAGCCAACCTCAAAGAGCTGTAATTATATCTTGTACTGGGAGAGAAATAATTTTTTTGACTTTTCAATTTTAAAAGATACTGATTCCAAAGTCTCTGGAAGCAGTATTTTGTGTCTTGCAACTTACTTTAAGCAGATAAAGATTTTTAGCAGGGAAAATCTGTTCTTAATTACCTCAACTCTAGTTGAATAGTCGTAGCATTGCCCCAGGTATCAAAATATCTCATCCTCATTTCTCAGGGAAACAATGGGTGCATTATGTGGAAGACACACTGAGCTCTACATTTAAGTTAACTTTGACATAACTAGAGTCTCCTTTTACAAATGTGTACAGGCTGTGCACATTATGGTGAGTTTAACAGAGAGAGCAGTGGGAATGCGGAGGTATTTGTAACATCTTGGCTCTCTTTCTGGCCTCCTGAGTCTTTGCAAGATTCGGCAGGATTATTTTCTTACCAGCAAAACCCTTGTGCAGCCATAGCAGCAAGCAACTGCAGACTCCACGTCAGACCCATCTTGTTTTTTCAGATGCAAGTAATCAGTCCTAATACTGTTTTGATTTCATTTTCTAGAAGATACATTTTTATAAAGCTTTTGGAGGAAATTTTTATGGCTTGATTTTAGGAAGTGCTTTAATTATGTCTAAGAATCAAAATAACATTTAATGTTAGGAGTCAATTACCACAACTGTCCTTAAGTTCTCTATTATCTTGCCTACTATTATTAAGTATCGGTTGTAACCACCAAGAGTCATGTTGACATCTGTGGTGTGTACTTAGAAATACCCTCCCTGGCATTTCATTTCTGAAATATCTTTTCACAGGAGATTGTCTGAAAGAAAACTGACAATTCTGTAACATACACTGTAATATATCCTGCATTTTGAGTTTGATAGGCTAAATCATCTCAATTTCCATTGACTTTTATATTCATTTTTCCCTTTTCTCCTAAAACAACTTCTGATTTGGATGTGTTTTGAAGACATGCACCAGCTTTGGTATTGCTCTCCTACTTGGGAATGTCACACACTTCACTGTTTTTGTGTTAAACTTCTAGGTGGCAGGGATGAATATTTGCTATTGCATTATAACCTGCCTCCCCACAGACAGTAGGCAGCTGTTCAGTGTTTTCATTATGGTGATTTTAAATAGGAGAACGGGCTTTTGTAGAAGCTAGTGGTTATTTATACACTGGAGATCTTAAACCAAGATGCATAATTGAGACCATGTTCATGTGCAGAAATGGTCCTGAGCTAGACACTGGGCATCCTTTCCATCCACTGCACCCCACCAAATGTAGAGGCCACATGGTAAGCCAAGCAACTCAGATTTTGGTCCAAACAACAGATGCAGCATCGCCACAAAGTTTGTAACCCATGCAGGCTCCCAGGCCTCAGTTCAGGTTGTGGATCTCCGTGATCCCCAGATGATCTGCACACTCTACAGGGTTTGAGAAGCACTTACTGACATGTTGACCTGAAAGTACTTTGGTCACGTGTGGAGTTTCCTAACAGCAGCCTCAAGTAGACTTGATGTTTTTAAACATACTCTACTACATTACACCTTGAACAAATTTCTGAAAACCTTATAATTTAAATAATCATTTAAACTTTAATGGTATTTTCTTGTTATTGCATACTAGTTTTATTTTCCTGTTATGGGTGATCAATAGTATTCCTTATAAAACCTAATAGTTCTCCTAATCTTGTTGAATAGGAAATTGATATTCAGTATTCTTTGGCAGGAGGGGCAAAGCCATATCAACCCAATGGTCTGAAAGCTGCATGGACTGTAAAGCCCAATATGTATTTCCTTAAATTCTTTTTTCTATAGACTCAGTTATATATTTGTGTCTAGGGAGTATCTATTTTGTGATATTCTTGATATTTAGTATCGCTGGGAGTGTTTATTTTCATGTGGTTTTTGTCTTGACTTGCTGTTTATTTGGCAGTGAGTCACAGTATAAAGTGTTCTGTCATTTGGTTTATTTTTATTCTGACTTTTTCCTTCTTGTTCCCATTTCTCACATCATTTCCTTGTTTTTGCCCTTTTTGTATCTGTATTATCTGAACTGATGTGGTCTGGTACCAATTGTCTCAATTAGCAATTGAGCTTCTTTTATGCATTCTCTTCAAAAATTCTTAGACTTGGATACATTCCGTTCCCATTCTCTTGGGAGAGGCTGATAAGAAAATTAAATTACCACTGGGTACAATATATTTCTGTGTCATTGTAAATTTCCTGAAAGTCTAATTTTGTTCATATCTAGTTTATTTTGACAATCCTAAAACCCAATGTGTCTTAACAATAAACATACAATGGAAATATTTTTGGTTTGTTTTCTTATTGGAAAAGTAAAGTCTTCAAAATACAAGGGCTAAGAGAAAGATGATTGCTTTATTTTGTATAAAGAAAATAATCTGTAGTAACTTTTTTATGTACAGCTTTCTGGTAATGTTTGCACTGTCACTTAATTATCCAGTGCGTTTGCTTCCTGCAGTTCTGGTCATCTCCACCAAGTGCAGTCTATCAGAATCTTCCCACCGAGCCACTGCCCCAGATTGTCTCAGAAAAACCTGCCTTCCAGCTCAGGTGTAGACAACAGACTTAGGAAAGGATGTTGAGCTAAATAATGAGAGAGAAGAGTTCCAGAAAGCTCACCAGTAGCAGGCATTGGCCACTGAGCCAGGAAGAAAGAACCCAGAGTGAAAAATAGGGAAGGTGGTTTGCATTGGCCACACTCTTGCCCCTCAGAAGGCAGAGCCCAAGAGAATGTGTGTGAGTAATCTCCGAGGGTAGAAATGGATTTCAGGGCAGAAAGATCTGTCCTGGTCTAGAAGTGACCCATGTCATTTCTAGATTTTGCCTCTGAAGGACACAGTCCCCAAAATCTGAGAGAGAAAATGCTGGCATGTAAAAGTGTTATCTCAACCCAAACACCTTTTTACCTCCTTTGTTTCTTGGCTATATCCAAAGACTGCAACTTGCATCATTTGTAAGGAGTGGGGGATAGGGTAAGGCCATGGTGTGTCTAAGACATTTGTGCTTAAAATTGTTTCCGTACCACTACCTATCTCTGCATAGTAGGCAGAAGTACAGAATTCTGCCCTCCGTGAAATGTCTACCTCTCCTGAATCAGCCCTGCGTGCGTAAAGTCCTGTTTACAGAAGTTGTGCAACCGGAGCAGGAATTAGTTCAGGCTTCAGGTTGATCCCTCTGCCACTGAGCTACGCTGCTTGCAACTAAGGGTTCTGACTAGTGTGGAACTCAACGAGCCATCTTGGGTTAAAAGGCTGTTGTAGCGGAAGTACTCAGGTCTATTTTCCATCATTTTAGGGAGGTTGTGATCTGAATGATCCCTGTATATGTCAGGTAGGAACCTCTTGTCGGAGCTGATGAACAAGCGAGTGATGAAGGTGAGAAATGATGGCAGTGAAGTGTGGGCACCTGTTGGTCATCGTAGCTTTCCTTCTGTGATGGTATCGCGTGATGTGTGCAGAGCAGCTAACAAGTGATTTAAAGAAGTCAGTGAAGACACCGCTTTGTGACACCTGCATCACAAAGAGGAAAGTCTGGCCTTGAGTCCTGTTTTGGCTTGTGATTCCAGTTCTCTGCTAACACATGTCCTGGGGGCTTTTAAGTCTTTTCCATGGACACACACTGCATTCCTAATTCCCTGCTTTGACATAGCACAGCCCTGGCTATTGTGGGCATTTGGGGAGTGAACTAACAGATGCTAGTTCAATCTCAATCTACCTATCTATGGAATAATTTTTAAAATATACAAAAAGATGGACATGCTTGGCACTAAGACCAGGTTGTGTTGCACAGGCTCAATAACCGTGGATGAGAGGCTACCGTTGAGTTTGGCAGGTAACTGCTATCTTTGAATTCTGTGATGGTTCTCTGTTCTCTGCTTTCTCTGACACAGAAACAGAGCCTTCCCTTAAGTCTAAAAAACTGAGTATCCTTTGATAAAGAGTAAAGATCTCTGAAGATTAACTGCCTTTTAGTGCTGCATTACACTGGGTGATTTATAGCAACCCGAGTAAGGAATCCTACTAGGAATAAGCTTGTGTGACTTTTCATCTTCCCTATTTTTAAAATTCTTTAAAATTTATTTGAGAGGGACAGAGCTCCTATCTGCTGGTTTATATCCCAAATGCCCATAGTGGCTTGGTAGAGTCAAAGCTGTGAGCCAGGAATTCAATCCAGGTCTCCCATGGGAGTGGTAGAAACCCAGAAACTAGAGCCAATGCCACCTTCCGGAAGCTGACATCGGGAGCCAGAGCCAACTACCACACCCAGGTGTTCTGACAGGGGATGAAGGTGTCTTAACTAGGATCTTAAACACCAGCTTATTCACCTGCCCTTTTTTTCTATTTTAAAGTGAAAGTATTAGGTTAAATTTAATAAAAATAAGAACAACTTATTTCAAGGTTTTCATTAAATGTGTGGGTCTACCAAATTTATACCAGCCAGGAATTGTGTATTGGCTCTTGGCTGTTTCTGAGGGTTTTTTGGTTTTTTTTTTTTTTTTTTTTTTTTGGTGATTTATCTCGTTTAATCAACCAATATTTCCTAAGTGTCCATGATGTGCCAGCCTCCATACCTAGTACAGGCTGTAAAACAGTGAACAGAACCTGTGAGCTCCCTATCCTATGGCATAGTTAGGAAAACCTACTATCCACTAAATAATCATAATGAAATGGAACAATCGATATTTCTGAAGTAATAACTGTTCCCAGAGGCATCTGACAGGAATGTATAGACGATTCTTTGGAGGCTAGGAAATCCTCCCCCAAAAAATGGAACATCGAAATTGAGAACTAAGTAAACGCTGGCAAAGGATGTGCATTAGGAGTGCTACAGGCAATTGGAGCGATGCGCAGATGTCCTAAACAAGGGACAGCCTCCCAGGACTAGATCAGTTTGCTAATTTTTTTTTCCAGGGATGTGTGAGGTCTGCTTGGGACTTTCAGTAATATCCTAAGGCCAAATGGAAGCCAGTGTAGGGTTTCCAGCATGGCTGAAGGTCCAAGAATAGATACTAGATAGATTCCACAGGAGAGGGTAAGAACAAGTAAGTCACTGTAGTGGCCCAGGGCAATGCTGATGATCCACACCAAAGGCAGTAGCATGGAAGATGCCAGGGGACTTGAAAGAGTTCACCAAAGAAGTATATTGAACTGTGTATGGATTTCTAAACATGTTCATCAAAATAAACTCTTAAAGTTATTTGAGTAACAGAGAAGCAGAGAGATAGAGCCACTGGTTTACTCCCCAGATGTGTGCAGCAATCAGGACTGACCAGGCCAGTAACTGACCAGGAGCCAGTAACTCGGTCCAGGTGGGTGGCAGAGACACAAGTGTGTGATCTCACACTGCGCATGAGTCAAATGCTGAAATGGAGAAAAGAGCCCAGGGTGTACTGAATGATGTCTTAACCACTAGCCCAAGCACTGGCCCCCAGGTACATCTTTAATTCTGTTTTTCATGGACTTCTTAAAGTGACCTCTTACAAATGGCTGGGTTTGAAGCTGAGTCAGCCATAGGAGTAAGTGGGAAGGAAGAGTTGAGGATGACCATCAGGATTTTAGTGGTTGTGATTGGATCATTAGGGTAACAGGTCAATGGGGGGGGGGGGACTGGAATCACTAAAGGAATGACTGGTTTCCTTCTGGCTTGGGGCTCAGAAAATCTTACTGCAATGTGTTATTAAAACCTGTTCAGTGTAACAAGAAAGAAAATCATCAAGTAAGTGGGAAAAAGAAAATGATGAGGAAAAGGTGAGATGGGACAGGAGCAGGAACACATCACTGAAGACCCGCCTCTTGTGGAGAGGAGGGTCACACACCAGACGATGTGCTTTCTGCAGCACAAGGACAGAGGGAGACATGATTCATAGTGTTCATAAGTGAAATGAAACCAATTGCCCGGAGAGGCCTCATCCTGCCTGATATTGAGACCAAAGAGAAATCTCTCCAATAAGTTGCTCTGGAGACAACACTGTCTAATGTCCTGAGCAACATCCTCATTGTAAACAGTGTTAACGTCCATCAGCCCTTTCTTCCCGGTCCCTAAGTGTGGACCAGTGCATCTGCCAAGACAAAATGAATTAAAAATCAATTCTTTGAGAAAGGCGAACATTTTCATCAGATTTGACCTAAAGTGGTCTAGATTTTTCACTTTTTGCTCATCCACCGTCAGTACCAGGATGAAACATTTTTTTTTCCCCTTGTCTCATGTCTGTGGGCCTCTAGACTTTCATAGAGTGGGCATACATACATTCTGATTTTTGGATGGCAGACTAGGAAAGACCACTGTGTCTGAGAAATAGATGGGGCACTCTATATGTACATCTTCTGTAAGTCAAGGTTTTGAAAGATAGCGGCTAGATCGATAATGAGTTCAAGGTCCTGTTTCACAACAGGTATGCAGAGAAGATTTCTCTGGTCTGGAAACGCTAAGCCGTGTGCTTTCTCAGTTGAGACGGAATTAACATCACCATGTGGAAGTTGGAGTGTTTACCGATGAGACAGGGCTCAGCTAACGGACCCTGGTTTTGCTGAGAAATGAGTTACAGGAGCGGTCCCAGGCATCCCAAGACCCTCCCCAGGAAGTCATTTTGGGTGCATTACAACACAGACGAATGGGAAACGGTGGTCCCAGAGTTCCCTGCTTTAAGGCACAATTTTAATCTTTATCTCAGAAAAATTTTAAAGCAGCTATAACCTAATGCCCACTTTGGTCATAAAAAATAAAAATAAAAATCTCAGTAAATAGAGTATCCAGAGAACAAGGAGCTTTGAGCAGTGTCATTTGCAGTATAGACTGAATAAAAATGCAATTTGTTTAAAGTTCCTGTCAAAATTGTTACCAATATCCCAGGTTATTTAAGTCTAGGTACAATAAATCTTTATTATTTTTTTCATTACTACACCAGATGGCCAGGGATATGATTAGGTCTGGAATGCAAAATTATTACTGGTGGATTTCAGTTTGCTAGCTCTCTAAGATTGCTCACAGAATCCTGGGTTTGAACCTGCTTGAACAAGAGAGGCTTGGTTCTGCTCTGTGGTCATCTACTGATTGTGAGCTGGTAAGGTTAAAGAGGAAGTGGTAAGGGAAAATGTTTTTGAAATAAATTTTCCTGGGTTCAAATCCCTGTTCTTCTGTTTTGTCTTAGCAAATTAACTAGTTCTTGTGCCAGAGATTCTTCAGCTACAAAGTGAATGTAGTAGTAGTACATACTCCAATGTTGTACAGGGAACCTTAAGTAAAATAACTTAAGAGATCTCAGGTTAGTGTTGGTGATAGACAGTGCTCGGTAAGCGTTGGCTGCTGTTACCAGCCTCAGCTGAGCAGTGTGCCCTAATTTCCATCCATCCCTCAGATGTCAGCTGCTAACTCAGCCCAACCCAGTGCCGCTAGTGAGGAAGTAAGCAAAGAGAGAGTACGTCTGGCCAGTGGTGAGGAAACTGCCTCCATATTGGGAACCCTGGCCATTCACTCAAGTCCAACAAATAGCTACAGTAAACATTCAGATGGACTATATAGCTGTAGGTGCTTATAGCCAGTGCCTGTGTTTTACAGCTGAAAAAAATCAATATTTACAGTGTATAAAAGATGAGTCTGATAAGTAGACACATGAAATGAGGTAACACATGAAGCTATGGAGAATCAGAAGGCAAACAAGAGCTGGAGGAGAGAAGGGGGAGGGTTCAATTATTGCAGGGGCAAAAGGGAATTCCAGACTGCTCCCAGGATGAAGTTTTAAAGCCACTGATCACAAAGAACGCTTCTCCTAATCTTGACTAACACAAGACATGAATAAGGTACTAGCAGGTGTATGGAAAGGTATCTTTGGTCTGAAATTCCGCAGCCATTCTTAATACTTGTAGCAAGGGTTGTAAACCCAAAAGTAGACAGGTATGGTAAAGAAAGAGGTCCAGCAGCTGTAAGAAGATAAAGAACAGCTGATAACTTGGACTGAAAGTTCCAGATGTGACACACAGTAATGAGGACTGTGGAAAAAAAAAAAAAACTGAAGAGTAAGTGTGTGTTCTTGTTTTTAATGTCTATTTTCAGTTACTTAGAGCACGCATACTTTCATTTGCTGATGGGCCAGGTAGAAGCCAGGAGCCCAGTAGTCTGGGCCTCCCACATGGAGTCAGAGGCCTAAGCACTGGAGCCATCTTCTGCATTAACACAAAGATGGATCACAAGAAGAGTAGCTGGGACTCAAACTGGCATTCCAGTAAAGGCTCAGGTGTCCCAAGGGGTGGTTCAACCCCTCATACCACCACACCCACCTTTCCATGTTCCTTTCAGAAGGGGCACCATAAGAGAAAGTAGGTGGAGGACAGCCAGGTCTTCAACTGGTGAAGAAAAACAAGAAAATAGTTTTTCAAAAATGTTTAATGTTTCTATTTAAAAATATCCATCAGTAACATATGGAATGCTTCGTAGGCCAACACTGGGCCAGAGAAAATGTATTTGTATTCTTGGTCAAGTATAATTTCCTGAACATGAAGTTGAGTCATTTCATAGCTGGTGTGAACTAGATGAAGCTACGTCAAAAAGTCAAAGGAAAAAATGCATTAAAAGATAAGTATAGGAGCCAGCACTGTGGTAGGTGAAGCCTCAGCCCACAGTGCTGGCATCCCATATGGGCAACAGTTCGTGTCCCAGCTGCTCTACTTCTGAGCCAACTCTGTACTAAGGCCTGGGAAAGCAATAGAAGGTGGCCATCCATGTTGGAGACCTGGAAGAAGTTCCGGGCTCCTGGCTTTGGATCAGCTCAGCTCCAGCTGTTGGGGCTGTCTGGAGAGTGAACCAATGGATGGACAACTGCTTTCTCTCTCTGCCTCTGTCTCTCTGTAACGCTGCCTTTCAAATAAATAAATCTTAAAAGATAGTACAAACCTTTTTTTGAAATTCATGCATACAAGGGGTGTATAAAAAGTTAGTGGGAAATGCATACTATGCAGCCAATAGACATAGAATGAAATTTTCCACCAAGGTAATCTTACTTTGTAATCCCATTGCTGCACAGTTCTTAAAGTACCCTTGTATGTTAACCATAGCCCTGGGCAAACTTTTTCATTCAAAATTGATCCTGTTCAGGAGTCCCCACAGAATTTTGGGAAATAACTGAAGAGAACCCAGAAAATGCCTTGAAAATAAATGACCTAACGAGACTTCCTAGCAATGTGGGGCTCAGTATCTTAAAGATTTACATCGGGACTCCTCGAGTCATCAGCCTCTGGCCAAATCTAGCCTCAGCCAAAGTTTTACTGAAAATGAGCCATACCCGTTCACTTAAATATTTCCCCTGGCTGCTTTCCCATGGGCTAAGCAGCACTGAATAGTTGCTACAGACACGTCTTGGCCTACAAACCCTAAAATATTTAGTATCGGATGCTTTACCATAACATTCGGCCAAATCGATTTAAATAAGCACATCAACCAAAAACATGGTTATATACTTTGAGAAGTACTGCTCACAGAAGTGCATCTGTGCAAATTCACATGTGTGTGTGTAACGTGCTGGGGGAGCCAGAAGGAGGGAGACAGCCCTGACTCTGGGGGCTGGAGAAGACAGCAGTGGAGAGCTGGACTGGACTAAGTCGTGAAGGGAGGGTGAGTTCCTTAAGGGGAGTTCCTTTCAGGCGAGCTATATTTGGGTCATGGAGAATGATTTAAGCTTATAGAGGAGAGGGGAGGCTCCATAGGGCTGAAGACTCCCAAGATTAAGGTAAGGAAACAATAGAGAGGACTGCTCACCTTGCTGGCTGTTTTCAGAATCTTGAGTTCCAGGCTTAGTTTTTTTTTTTTTTTTTCTATAAGAGTTTCTTTAATTGTTTAAAATCATATGACGTTGCACACTAAAAGGAAGATAGCAACCCAGTCAGGAAAAACACTGAAAATGCCACCCTAGAAAACTTGTGAACACTCTAATCTGTTTTTCATGTAAACACCTCGAACAGTAGATGTTGGGTTTGTCACTGCCCAGTCTCTCAGGGCAATGTGAATTTATTGTTCCTAAGAGTAGTTGACGTGAAGTGCATTCTATATCCAGAATCATTTGATAAGAGAACTAGCGATAATAAAACTCAGAGTATTTAGAGGTTCATCATACTCTTTGTGGAGGATCTTTATCTTTAAGGATCTCTACATCTAGGAGAATGCTGGTACTTCCTTGCGTTTTCTTCATTTTAGCACAACTTAGTTCAGCCCTCAGAGAAGTACTAGTGTGCCAGGAAAACCCTTGCCTCATTCTCATTCAGCATGAAGTTTTCTTTTGTTTATTTGAAAGTCATCCAAGAATTTAGTTAACACAGTAGTTAGGATGACTATTGTAGCAACAAAGAAACCCAGAATGCAGGTAAGAGAGTTTCTATGTCAAACCTCACACTGTGTTTGTTTTAATGATGTCCTGTCTTTGGGAATTTTTTTTCAGCAGTTATGATTTTAAAAAGCAAGTAATGTGCAACAGTCAGTGTTGAATGGAAATGAGAGTAGAGGTATTTGACAATTCGTGTGCTGCTCAAGATGTATAAATCTTATTAGTAAATAAGGTTAAGAAGCAAAGTATTTCTCAGTATACGTGTGTTTTATTTGAAGTGACTAGTAGATAATTAGAATATATGATTATGTATTTCAGTCTTCTAAAAGTAACTACTTTTAAACAGAGTAATTAGATGTTTTAGGCCTACAGTTCCTAGAGAAAGATCACTTCAGCTAAGGGTGGTGAGAAAGGTTGGGAACTTGTGCCTTTGGGCGTCCTGGTATGCAGAGTGTGTGTTTAAAGCTGGACTGTGGGTGTGGTGTTGCTCAGACTTAGACCGACAAACTGAGAACAAGTCTACTCTCTTGAAGGTTCCCACTGGTACTATGATATCACTTTATTCATTTTTTTGTTAGAGTTAAAAGGTCAAAGGTGATGGCAAGTTAGGCTGGAAACTAATGTAACTGGGCAGTTGTTGGCCAAGAAGATACAGAATAGATTTTAGTAGGCACACAGTCCACCCCACTAGCCACAATTTCCTCAAATATATATGAATGTGTATATGATTACATATATGTGTCATTTGTTCTCAAATCATCTTGGGCTTCTCATCTATCAGGGTCCAGTCACCTTCTGGAGGCAGCAGCTATACCCAGTGTTCTTTGCTTGACATATAGCCTGTTGTCTCTGTTTCCTTGCTGTACTCAAGTCTATCACACTAGTAGTGGAGGCTGTATCCAAGGTATTCGAGGGGCCTGCAGCTGGCTAGGATCCCATATCAGAGTGCCTGGGTTTGGGAGGATTCTCCACTAAGCACATAGATTTCAAAATCAGCCCAATCCCTGTTCTTACGAGCATCCTAATGGGGGGACAGAGCCCAAGCAAATCAAGACACAAAAAATAAAATGACAACGTGCATGAAGTGCTATGAAAGGAAAGTGTAATGGGTTATATCAGAGTAGCAAATATAAGTCTAATTCTTTGGGTAGAATGTGTTTCTCTGAGGTAGGGGGCTTTTAAACAGCATCACTAGATTTAGATATTTTAAAACAAGAGGAAAAGACACAATAAATCAATACTAAAAAGTATAAAATCTCTATAGTTAGGTTTTATAGTTCACTCCTTTTGTCTTGCAAATTTTCAATGTGGAAACTTCTCAATCAGCAACTTTGTGTGGCTCTCTATGCACATAATTCAGACCAAGTGTTACAGGTATTCAATAAATACTTGTTGACTTAAATTGAACTTTGATTCTCTCCCAACTTTGATTAATAACCCTCTGCACAAGTCAATGTGGTGATACCAGCAGCACTGAGAAACATCTTGATTTGGTTTTCAAACAGAAAGCTTTTGCGTTCGGTCCTTGGAGGACTTCTAAGGAAAGGCACCTCGATGGGGAGAAGTGCTCCTCTCAGGGAGGTTGCCCTCAACCCAAGTAAGGAGTGCGCTCTATATTCAGGATTCTTTTCCCAGTCCATGCACTGCCCATTGCAAATGCAGTTGAGTACATAGATATTAGTATAATTTCTGCTGCTCTGGTGTGCCTGATATATTGAAGTGCTGGCTCCTTTGCCTTTTTTTCATTAAAAACATCATAAAACATTTAGGGGTCTGTGCAGAAATTGCTGTGACCTCTATTTATAATTGAAGAAAGTAATGTTGCCTTTAAAAATATTACTGGAGAACAGTCTTTCTGACCACAAAACCCCCAACGTCTGCTAACTAGATTTGTGTAGATTTCCATTCTCCTGTGTACAATTACAAATATGGGAAGCTAAGACCACTGGGAGGGGACAGAATGCTGATGACAGAAAGACCTTCAGATGCTAGGGTTAGGGTTTGGGTTTGAGGTTTTTCATTGTTGTCCCACTGAAAGCAATCTCTGTTTTTCAAGCTAACTAATGCTAAATCAGCTTGGAGCTATGTGCATTTCATCAAATGAAGGATGCCATCTCCAATCAATTGGAAAGTGTCTGGGCCCTGCATGCCAAGCCTTAGTGTGCACAGGAACAGCAGTTCTGATTCAATGAATCTGGAGTGGGTACAGAGAGGAGATATAACACCTGGGTGATGCAGTGCTTTGGTGCCCCAGAATATCCCTAGCAAAGGTCAGAGTGGTGACTTTGGTCTCTTGAAAGGCCAACTACATCCCTGGCCAGTGGAAAAATAACTTCGTATTCCATCTTTCTTGTCTTGTACCTCTCCCAGGAAGATGTCCTTTCAACCTCTTGCCAAGATCTCTCAGTACAGTAATTCAAGCTCTGATTTTTCATTTGAGTCCTGAAGGCAACAAAAAAAGCAAAACTGTAGTCTTTTTTTTTTTTAAAGAAATTTTAATTGTTCAACTTGAAAGAACACATTCCCATCCACTGGTTCCCTCCCCATATGACTGCCACAGCTGTGGTTAAGCTTGGCCAAAGCCAGGAATTCAATCCCATGTGGGTGGCATGGACCTGCTGCTTTCCAGGTATGTGTTTAGCAGAAAGCTGGAGTTTGGAGCCAGAGCTGGGAATCGAACCCACGTAGTCCACTGTGGGTCGCAGGCATCTTACCTGCAAGGCCAAACACCCAGCCCCTGAGATGTCCTGGATGCTCCCTCTCCTTCACATCCCATTTCTGACGCATCAGCAAGTTCTATTTGCTGCACTTCCAAAATACTCCCCACATCACCCTGTTCTCTCCGACTCTACCATGCCAATGGTCAGATCATCACCATCTCTCATGGAGCTCAGAAGACACCCCTAACTCATATTCCTGCCTCTACTTCCCACAGCAATGGGGTGGTCTCGGCAGGGTACACACCAAACAGTCACTCTCCGCTTAAAACCACGCAACAGCTCTGTGTCATCAAAATAAATCCCAGACCCACAACCTTGGCATGCGAGAGTTCCCAGATCTGACCCAGCAGACATCTGTTGCCTTTTCCAGAACCCTCTCCCTCTTGGCTTTGCCCCAGCCCACGTTAGAACAAAGCATGTTCCTGCTTCTGAGCTTTGCATGGGTGCTTCTGCCTCCCTCCTGTAGCAACTCCTCCAAGCCCTGTGCTCCAGTTTCTCCAGTTGTCCTTATCACTCTCCAAAGGTGCCGCTTTTTGAATCCCTGTGTTGTAGTCCTTGTACCTTACTGGGTAAACTCCACCAGGACCTGGCTTGGGAGAGAATAGGCGGGAGGCAGGAAGCAGGCAGTCCAGCTCTGGCTGTTGAAAATGTGCTCCATTTTCAGTCTGTTTCTCGGTGCTGGTAGAAATGATCCTTTCTCATGTTGTATGCAAGACGGTGACAGAAATTATGATGTGTAATTTAAGGGTTTAGAAATATATTTTTACTAAGAGTAGTTCATTTCTGTTTTGCGTTTTACTAACGTCATTAACTTTTATTTCCAGAAACTGAAAGGAGTTGAAAAACAGGCACCATTTGGGTGCATTTACATAAGAATGACACTGCTAATGAAGTTTCTCAGATATGGAGAAGAATTCGCACATTCTGGTAGAGCTTTGGCTAGGCCTGCAGTGGGGACAAAGAGCACACATTTTCCTGAATGGTCACTTTGGCCTTGTCACCTCCACCAGGTGTTGTGGAGCACAGGGCAGCACTCTGGCTCCCTTGGGTGTTTACTGCCTACCCTAGCCCTTCTTAGCAAGGGGTTCTATTCTGATAACATCCAAGAAAGCAGAAATCACTTGAAGCAGTTGGGTTCATCTTGACATGGGAGAAGTGGAGTTTCTATTCCTATTCTCCGGGTCTTTGCCTTCTACCTAGAAAAGCATTTTAAGTACAGGGGCAGATACAGGGCACAGAGTGGTAAAGTTCACACACACACACATACACACACACACACACATACACATACACACATAGTTGAAAAGTGGAGTGGGCCAGAGAGGGTCAGGGGAAGGAAAGCAGAGAGAGAAGCTCAGGACCTCCTTACTCTCCGATGGCAGAGAGGGCAAACACCTCCTATTATGAGTAATGTGGTCACCTGGGAGGTTCATGACACCTGCATAAAATTGGCTCCTGTTCCCTAGGTCCCAGATGAAAGTAAGTTATCCTGGGAGAGGGGCCATTCTGACAGACATTGGGTAGAATTACATGGGGGCAGGACCTTGTGGTTTGTGACCTACAGCTCAGCTAGCTACCTTATCCCACATCAACATCAGGAGATACAAAGAGTGCACACTTTGAATCTCCCAACTCTAACTCTGCTGAGTAGTCATTAGTAATCTGACTCAGCAAAAGTGCATGAACCTTTCTGAACCTTCCTGTTCTCACGTGTAATGAGAAAGAATCTCTTCTGAGATTGTGACATGCTACAGATTGCCTAGGCTTATACTTGATATAAGCCTATATAAACTTCTAATATATTGTTATATGTATAGTATACATCTAAAACATTTTTTGTCTTTCTGGTGACACAGGGCCTATGCAGTTCCAGGAGGTGGTCTTTTTTGCAACCCGTGTCACGGGCAAGGCCATTTACATGTTGTCTATGTGAATGGCTCCTCAGAGGACCAATTCAGGGGACATAATTTTGCATGGAGTATGATATAAATGGTAAGCAGGAGACAGGCCCGATTGAACCAGATGCTCAGAACAGTCCTCTCAGTGAAAAACAGCAAAATGTGCTGAGAGAGTTCCAAGTTAATCACAGGAAAAAAGAATTAGGGACTTGAGGAAATTTTTAAGAAGATCTTTAGAAAAAAATCAAACATTGTGGTAATTGAAAATAGAAACCCAGTGGTTGGGGCAAGTAGCAGATTAGAATCTGTCCAAGGGATAATTAGCTAATTAGAAGCCAAATCGGAAGAAGATCTAAGATAAGCTCAGATGAGGAAGCTGCAATATTTAGAAAAATAATTTTAATTCACTATAGAAATTCAGTGAATGAGAATTTTCTATTGGATAAATATTTTTTCTCCTGTTACTATTATAGCAGGTGCCTTTTTTACTGTTCCATTGGTTAAAAGAAATAATCGACTAAAGCAAAAGACTAGTTTTGTGCTGGAGGATTAATTCAATCCATAATTTTTGTCAAATGCTTTCCTGTTGGTATATATTAGTACTTGTGATTTTCAGTTTTCAAACAAAGATGACTTTTTCTTTGTCTTCAATATATATTTTAAGGCATTAGAATAATCTTGTGGAGAAATGGTTTCAGGGCTGCTGATATTCTATTTATCTGAAACAAATTTGGAGCATGTGTATATAACTAGCATATTAAGAATTTGATAAAGTCAGCTTAATTTGTATTAAAATCATTACCCCTGGTGCTGGAGTTGGGCACAGCGGGCTAAGCCACTGCTTGCGATGCTGGGATACCCTATCAGCACCCTGCTTGAAGTCCCAGCTGCTCTGCTTCCAATCCACTTTTGTGCTAATGTACTTGGGAAGGCAGTGGAAGATGATCTATGTACTTGTTCAAAGCTATCCGTGTGTGACTTCTCTGGTAAAATTGGCATACTGTGGTGTTTTGTTTCTGTTACTTTTGTTTGTAAGAATTGTAGCCAGGTTCGTAATACCCTAGTAATGACTTCCTGACCGTGTCTGTGTTTTTCTTCGGATTCTTGCTGCCCTGATAACAATTCCTACATAGCCTTTGATAGTAGAGTAGTTAAAAAAATAACTTGGAAAGATGGAATTGAAAGACAAGTTTATTTTGGTGCAAAAAATTTTACATCTCTACCTTTTTTAAATACTGCACATTTTCCTTGACTTTTTGAAAGAGAAGTCATATTTGGGGGGAAAATAAAATAGTATTTGCATTTTCTGCTCACTTTCAACACTGAAGGTTGTGCCACCTTTGAGTTACTCTCTGGGCATCCTGGCTTTCTTGTAGTAAATTCTGTGAGGTCAATGCACTGAGTTATATCCCAGAGCCCCATCTTTTGCATATAGAAACTGCTTGATCTAGAAATTTCAGACGAACACCTGGACCATCTCTGCTTCCACCTCATGTAGCTTACCAATATGTCCCAAGAGAATCAGCAATATTTGTTAATTCTACCAATTTTCTCTTATTTATGTGAAATTAACCTCTTTTGCTTGTGAAGTACAAGCCTGAAGGAAAAGTCGGTCAAGATCATAGGACATGCTCAGAAAGCAAACCCAGAAGTTAGGAAAAGTGAGACACCTACAGAGCAAGCCACGTGGTAAGCAGAATCCACAAGACCGGAGCCAAGGATGAGAAGACATGGTGAACACCAGCTGCCCTCCCCCTGAGCACCTCCTCATCCTGTGTTTAGCTTGAGTCATTCACTCCTTGACATCAGGCTGTTCATCGAGTTGGCCCTCTCTGCAGATATTGCACTAAAAATAATGGCCTTTGGAAAATACTCTTGGCATAGCCTTGTTTCTTTTTAAACATTTTTGATCAGATGTAGAGTTTTATAGTCACATTGTTTGCAAAATGCCTTTTCTGTACATTTTTATCACGGCAGTGTTTATGTTGCATGTCTAATTAGCTTCAACATACCAGATGAATTGTTTAAACCCGTCTGGCATGCTGTAATTTTTCAAAGTTCCTCATCTGCTAAGAAAAATATATTTGTAAAGGTTTTAGGTTTCCATGATGGGTCCTATTCAACATAGGAACTACTTCAAGGGGGGACAGAGTGAAACCATTTGCCAGGCTGGCCAGTAGGAGAGGAGATGAGGCTGCAAACGCTTCCACCATTCCAACTTGAGTAGTAGTGCCAAGATCAGTAGTGCAACCTCTTTGCATCCACAGCTTCTCTCCCAAATGAAGAGAAATGAAACATGGAGCTGTGTTTCTCACCATTAAGAGCCCTGGATGTATTTGGGATGAATAAAGGCAGAGGAAATTGTGGGCTCTTGGAATAAAGGATAGGAAATGGGATGAGGGGTACACAGAAGGTAAAGTTGGGGAGGCAGAATCAAGACCAAAGGGAAAAACAGGGTCTGATGGTTGTGGTTGCATTGAGAGCCAGTTCTTGCCTGGTCTAAAATCCTGTCTTGACATTACACATTCTGTTGATAATTTCAAAAAGTTTGTACAAGAGGGGTTTATCTCCTCCCAGCTTCTCTTCCCAGAGCTAAGGTCAGTCTTTCCCTTCTTTCAGTCTCTATTAGACCCAAGTGCGAAGCCCTTTCTAGCCCAAAGTGCTTCTGACCATGAGAGAAGCATCTGTGTTAAGGTCAACAATTGCTACTCCAATTACAAACGCTAACAGCATATTTGTATAGCAGTTTGCCATTTTGTGTGTTTGAATATCAGATAAGCCCTATGAGGTTAGGAAAATTGTTATTTTTTTAATAATTTATTTGAAAGACAGACAAAGTAATCTTTGTATCCACTGGTTCACTCTCCAGTGTACCACCAGGTGGGAACCAGGACCAAGAAATTTGATCCATGTCTCCCATATGGTGGCATCAGGTGCTGCCTCTCGGGGTGTGCAATACCAGGAAGCAGCCTCAGAACTGGAGCCAGGCATCCCAGGTAGTGTCCCCATTTTTATGCAAAACACCCACTCAAAAACATTGCAGACTTTTCTTGATAGGTGAGAAAAGTCAGCATGCAAGGATTTTTGTGGCTTGCCCACATTAAAACATATCCTAATCACAGGAGACAGTGTTTGTTAGAATCCTTACAGCATATTAGGGATTGAGTTCTGGTGCTGTTCCTGTATTGGTGCATCTAATCCTCACAGAAATAGAGATGGGTACTTTTATATATTTATTTTAGAAAAGATTTATTTACTTATTTGAAAGAATTAGAGGAGGAGGGAGAGCCTCAGGTTTGTTCTAAAGATGGCCACACAGCCAGGGCTGGGCCAGGCCAAGGAGGGAGCTTCCTCCAGGTCTCCCACATGGTTGGCAAGGGCCCAAAATCTTGGGCCATCTTCTGCCTTTCCCAGGCCATTAGCAGGGAGCAGGCGGGACTCAAGCCGACACCCATACGTGATGTCAGTATCCCAGGTGTCAGCTTACCCACTGCACCACAATGCTGGCTCCAAGTTATTTACTTTATTTCCTCATTGAGAAGATGATGGGATGAAAAATAAGTAAGTGAAATAACTCCATGTAAGGTTTCATGAATGTTAGGAAGGAGAATCTCAAGTTTTGTCTAATCGATGTTCTAAGGCACAGTATCTTATAAAGTGTAACGAAGTAGTTCTGAAAAATGCACCATTATTTTAGATACCAAGAAGAAGTTACAAATACTGCCAATGAAACTTGGCACAGTGCTTTTGTTGAGTTTTTATTTTTAACATGGATAGAGTTCTTTTAGATACAGGTTTTTATCAAGTTTTACACTTAACCGTGCATACAAGGGGAAGTATAAGTGAAATAAGTTGGCTGAGATGTTCCTAAATGTCTTCACACTTGGAGATGGATTATTCTCGACTATTCTTCAAGCCAGAATCACTGATTGCTCCCAGATGATCACCCTGTATGATATCAAGAACATGTGTGTACCTGTGCCTATCTTAAAAGAGTGTTCTGGTTTTTTCCAGGATTTTGTGACCTAAACTTCTGATACTGACTTTGCCAGTTTATAGGCACTGCCTAGGCAGTGACAGCCACATTACAGCAGTACCCAGAGGGCAGGAACTATAAGCAGAAACATTAACAAGGAACAATATGTGGTTTAGAGGTTCACAGTTAGCCTCGCAGTTTAAGATCTACTTAGAACACCCATGCTGCCCATGGGAATGCGTGGGCTCAGGTCCTATATCTGGCTCCTGACTCGAGCTTCCTGCTGTGTAGACTCTGGGAGGCAGCAGGTGATTACTCAGGTAATTGAATCTACCACGAAGTGGGAGACCTGGATTGAGTTCCCAGTTCCTGGCTTTGGCCCAACCTTCTGGGCATTTGAAGAAATGGATGGGAACACTCTGGCATTTTCTCTCCCTCTCCCTTTCCTCACCCTTTGTTTCTCTGCCTCTCACATAAATAATTTTGAAACATACCCACGGTTTAGAATAAGTGACATGGTTTTCTGTCTGCTTGGTTAGAGGCAGAAAGAATAAAAAATCACAAGTACTTTGCATGGCTTCACTTATCTAGACAATGCACCCTAATCATAAAAGTCAAACTTTTTAAAAACAAAAATGATGCCCATTTTTAAAAGCTTTGTTTGCAGGTATTCTCTGGTTTTCTATGAAGGGACCTTTTAAAGATTGAAAGAGGAGCATAAAAACAAGATAGAGTTATTGGCAAAGGTGTACAGACACACAAGTAGGTTGATCAGCGTTGATAGAAAAAAAAAAAAACTATGTGATTTGGAAAGGGAAAGATTATTCATACTGCACTAAAATGTTAAAGAAAAATGAGTATAAAATGTCCTAGATGTGTTGATCCAGCTGTGAAGTTAATTAAATATTACGGTCCTGGTTGAACAAAAACAAAAACTGAGCTTTCCTGGAGAGTACTAGCTTCATTAAAAAAAAAGATATTTGGTGTGATTTAAAAGAGCGATCCTTCCCTATAACAATTGCTATCAATCTGCTTTTCTATTTTTTATATTTTGTGTCTACCTGCAGGGGTAGATTAATAAACTAATTTGTGTTTTGTTAACCAAATCTCTTTAGTTACCATTATTTTGCAAATCATTAGTTGAGTGAAAAATTGTTGCTCGTAATGAAAATCAAATCTGGTAATAGCTGAACTGTTTTCTGAGCCAATGAAGAAATATTAAAGATATTTAACAGGGCTTTGGAATGAAAGGAAATCTTTCATCTGGTTAAAAATTCAAAAGCTCCTGTATGCCACAGGACGTGTCGTGGATTGAAACAGTGAAAACAAAGGGTCTGGAGGCAGCTGGCCTGGCTTTCGTTTCTGGTTCTGTTGCTTATTAGCTGAATCACCCCGTTTAGTGTTTTCTGTTGATGTGTTTGTTGTTCGCCTTTGCTGTGCCTTATGTAAAATCAGAGTCCTTAAAGTACCTTCCTAACAGGTTTGTCCTGAGAATCACATCAGCAAATACAGGGAAAGGACTGGTGACAGTCACTGGGAAGTGGTACCTAGGATCGTCATGTGGTAGCAGCAGACACGGTTACTCTGTCAACCAAAAGATCTATTTCCCTGAAAACTCGAGTCTCTGTTTTTCCCAGTAAAAAAGTATTCTGCCTTTGGGGCAGAAAAGGTGACCGATTTCAGACTGGATTAGGATTGAGTGTGTCATCTTTTTTCTTTTTCTTTTCGAACTGGGTTCTTGGTTTTTATGCTATCATGATATCCAGGATAAAGAAATCAGAATATCACTAGGGACGGAGTGCACTTGAACCATCCCTGCCTCTCCCTGGTGTGAGTCATGTGGTCACTGTCACATCTGAAGCTTGATTGCCATTTGGCAGACTTTTCCCATGAGCAGGTTTTTCTTGTGTGGCCTTCAAAGTTACTGATACCACATGAAGATTGAATTCTATCTTATGCCATTGTTTAAAAATCAGGTAGTGAGAATTTGGGGCAGGTGGAATAAAGGTCTGTAGGAGTCCATTGTGTCTTTACATTTCCTTATTCATTTCTTTGCTTGTTTGGTCTTAACCTAATAGGTTTAGAAGAGTATTTTCCCAGATTCTTTAAGTGTTATATTGAACCTAACTTTCTATGATGGGAGGAGGTTTTTTGCTCCATTTGTATCACTAACTCGGGATCTAGACTTTTAATCTTTATTTAAATAGATACACAGTATATAGCTGGTGACTATCATATTGGAGAGCACATTTCAAATGGTTCTTCATCTCATTTCTATTCTCTTGGGAATCATAGAAATAACCTCACTTATCTGGACATCGAATTTTTAGGGAAAAATAGGCATTCATCTGCTAGCTGGAAACCAGAGATAACTGGGAAAAAGCTCAAAATGGTAAAAAAAAAAAAGGGGGGGGCATTAGTATTACCCTACAAAATATGCTATAAGTGATTCTCTGTGATATCAGTGCTGTTCTCAACAAGACAAGTTGAGCCACTCTGGGACTGTCATGTAAATAATCGGGTGTAAGATAAAACAGCCAGAAAAGCCAGAAACACATTGATGTCAGCAAGAAGATATAACTGAATGGCAGAAGGAAAAAGAGCAAAGACTTTTTTAATAGCAAGTACTGTATTAAGTCATTTTTTGAGACAGGCAGTGTATGAAGCACAAATAAAAACGAAATAAAACAGAAAAAGTAGGCATGCGCACTATAAGGACATGTCAGTCTGGGGCCATTCACCAAGGGAAAGCTCAGTTCAGAGCAAACCCTAGAGAACAACATCGTGTCAAGAACAGCATTCGTAACGTTAAAACTAATTTGTCAGGAGAAGGCTTTTATGAGTTTGGAAAATCCATTTCGTAAAGTGTAAGATTCCAGATGTGTCACAGAAAATGTTTAGCAAAGTCCTGGCATTTGGAAGGATAAGAACATGAATAGGTGGGACCACCCCTTACCTGACCCAAACTTCTTGAATTCTGCAGCCTTCATTTGTGACTGCTCCTAGAAAAGCAGAGAGATAGGCAAGAGAAGAACCTCGGGATTAAAAGCGGTTCCTGGACCACTGGTCCCTCCGCACGCCAACAGAGTCAGCTCAACCATTGAAGGCAAATGTAGTGACAGGAAGCTTTATTCAAAGGGCATTTTAAAGACCCTGTTGAAGATAGTATTCACAGGGTTAACTGCATGATTGATTCTTAGCAAAATCCAAGGCTGTAACCCAAGGAAGTCATTTTTTCACCTTATACTTTTATATTTTTTAGAGAATTGATATACAGAAATTAAGATTGCAGTCCCTAGTTCAATGATTTTTACCTTAACTAAGACATCTAATTTGCATTTTTATAACCATAACCCATAAAGAATATTGGATTGTTTTGTTCTATAGATGGTAGGATTTCAGGATTACTGGTCAGTAACTGCATGAAAATAGACTATCTCACCAATTATGTGACAGTGATGGAAATAGGTATCAAAGACAACAATAGAGGAACCAGTGCAAAGCTGAAGATAACATGTGCCAAACACCTTCCACTGATAGTCTACCTTGTGGACAGTCTGTTAAACAGAGGAGGGAAGATGATGGAATAAGGTGTGGGTATAACTGCTTCCAAACCCTAAAGGACAGGGAGAATTTGGGGGTGGAAAGGAAGGGTCTTGACGTAGCCAGTATTGGCTTGCAAGTTGCTTTCATGAACAGTCAGAGAGGGACTAGTGGTGGCCACAGATCACCAAGGAAGCAAGTAGAGGGCCAGACACTCCTATTCGGAGAATTGGTGCAAGGTTGATCATAACGCCAAATATCAAGTAGATTTGTTGGGAGCATAAAATAGTCATTTATTTGATTGCACCTAGCTTGCTGAAGGAGAAAGTGTTAAAGGAAGAGCAGCAGACAGATCTTCAAACTGTGAAATCACTGAAGTGTTCATTGTTTTCAGATGAAGGATGGCTAATATCAGGCTATTGAACGTCCACCCAAAACCCTATTATTTCTTCAAACACTCAACATGTCTACCATTTCAAAAGATCGTTCACTGTGGCTGAATCTTTTTTTAAAGAACAGCCTTGAGCAGCCAAAGAAAACAAACTTGAAGAACTTAAAATTCAAGGAATTTTTAATGCAGCTGGAATGCTTAAAATTTCTCACATAGGAAATAGCTTGATGTTGGAAGATCTGTTCTTTGCCTCAATAGTTAAAGGAAACCAGTAAAAGATAGGATTTGTCTCTCCTCCTCTTCAGCTAAAGAGCCTGGCAATGTGAAATCCAGTAATGCCGGGCTATGTATATTGTGAGGCTTGATTTAACCAGGATTTTAGAGTGACTTAAAGAAGAACCCAATGAAATAGGTTAGGTCAGGTAGAAGGAAGCAGTGGGGCTTCTGTTTTAGTATAGAATTTTCTCACTTTCCATGTTAATATTAAAGTTTGAAGAGCTTTACGTATTATAAGCGCATTGTTATTGTATTTGACTATGAATCTGAATTTCCAGTGGAAAGTGAAACCTTAGCACAATTTTTTCCAGAGCTGGGAAGGCCTCCTGCTTGTAGATCTGTGTGTTGCCCTTTGAATCGCAGTGTCATAAGGAGCCACACACTCCTGTTGAGGTCTCACTGACATTTCACAGAGAATGTTGGCCCTCCTTCTAACCCCTCATTACACCTGTCTCTTCAGCCCTGGGCCATGACTGAGAGGCGGAAGCACTTTGTGAGGCTGAAGGTAAGGGTTAGTTGCCTTTAAAAGAATCTTCTGCTTTTGAAAGACTTGGGCTCTCTGAAACAGTCAAACTCAAAACATCCTTTTCACCTAAGATCAAATTGAAGATCTCTTTCAGGGAGGCATGGTCAGGCAAGTGAAGAGATAAGAGTGTGGCAGAACAAGTCAGGAAGGCTTTGTTTTGACTTCAGATGATATACCTCGGGGTTACTGGGAATTCCAGTCTTCAGGGAGCTTAAAGGCAGCCTTTCAAGCAGTCCTCGAACATCTGGCATGGCCCAAGAGTCAGTAGAAACTGTTGGGAAATGCTCGAATTACAGTTGTGCATAGATGAAAGCAGATACAGCCATGAAGAAATTAAAGATAGCTGTTTGTATCTTGCCTCCAGGCTATGACACATAACCTTTTCAAGTAGTACCATCATTGAGATACTGTTTAAATGCCAAAGAAAGTCCTGCCAGGGTTAGGTTGAACGTTGCTTCAAAAAGCATTGCTCATTCCATCCCACCTATGGTTTTGTGCACAAAACAATGTAACACCAGTGTTCAACTTGAGTTTACTTTTGACTCTTATATTTAAGCTTTAAAACTCAGCATTCTAGTAAGTAATGCGAGTCCTCATTCTGAATAAATTTGAGCGTGAGTGGATATTCCAGATTTAACCATAATTAGTTTCTAACAAAATAAAGATGGATATTCAAGATTATTTTACGTTTAATACAGTTACCGCTTATCTGTAGAAATTGCCACTCTAATCACCACAGGTTGTTAAGACCACCTTTCAGGAAAAAAAAGAACCATTAGTTTCAACCTTAACTTCTCTGAATTAAAGTACTAAGAATTCTGTATTGAAAAATGTATCTTTTAAGAACCTATACAAAATTTGGTTCTTTAAGAGATTATTTGAAAATACTATGGATGAAATTCATAGCACTAGGAAACATAAATGTTCTCGGGAGGCATTGCCTTTTCTTGGAAGATAGTTCTGCCTCTACCCTAATCCAGTACGCCAGACGCATTAATATGGTACAAATCAAATCAACTCAGAGATCGCTGGCTTGGATTTAGCTTGAGACTTCTAGTGTTTTCAGAAGAAGCACCTGACCTATTTGTACTGACCCAGTTCACTCACTTCCCAGGTGGCTCCTGATCAGTAGAGTGAGTGCCAGTTTCATTCATTAATACCTTGCCACCCATTGTCTGGGAGTAGCTGAAGCCTTGGGTAATGACACATTTAGCCATTTAAATGAAATGATAGTTTCCTGTACTTCTGTATCTAAGTTAGGACTTTCAACAAGTAAATCCTATTTTCTTAGAGCTTTCCACTGCTAGGAATCCTAAGGGAGTTTCTTTTTAGGAAGTAGAGATCAGTTTGGGAACTCCAGATTTTATTAAATGAAGCTGCCTGGACAAAGAATAAATTCTCTGCTTTACCTTGTACACATAGTGTAATGGCATGGTTAATGGGGAAGTGGGGTATATGTGCTTGGCAGATTTGTGAGTTTTAAGTTTGGGTGTCAGAAATACTAATATAAGGGGACTTCAAAAAGCTCATAGAAAATGCGGATTATGGAGAAGAGCCATGGATTTCTGAAATTCTGCAGCACTATCAACCTTTAGTTCCATTTTTCTGTGATTTTTTTTTTTTTTTCTGAAAGAGAAACTGAATGCAGGCAGAAAAGCTGAGCGGCATTTATTCCAAGTAGAAGGTAGCCTGGAGTGGCTGCCAACAGCAGGTGAATCCTCCCCGGCCCATGTATTCTTGGCTGGCGTTGCCGTGTAGGAGCCTGCATAGACATTCTCCCTACTCAGCTGGCTGTCCCTTGGAGGTTACCAGTGAGCTGGCAGCTGCTAACACGCGGAAGCAGATTGCAAGAGGCAGCGATTGAGCTGCTCTGCCTGTAGGATGAAGGGGAGTTGCTGAGGCACCATAAGAACTGGATTTCCTGTGTAAATCCCAACTAGAAACCGTTAGCGTTTTTCTCCAACTTTGCTAAAACCCCTTTACCATGCAACTCAGCCAAGCCGTGCGATTTAGCCTGGCCAAATGTTTAGACTCCAATCAAGGTCCACCTTATCCATGTGTGGGGCAACATTCCAAAGGTGTGTGTTATACAAGCTCAGGTGAGAGTTGGGTAACCTGTCACCTTGCTGTCCTAGGTACTGCTGCTTAAGCCAGAGGAGCTTCCAGAAGGCCGTGTTAGCCTCTAGTCTACTTGCTCTCCTTGTTGTCATTGAACCTGAGTAACCCACAGCAGTCCCTCATTCAGACCCGAAGGCGGTGTAGCTCAGGGGGTGAGCCTGTGTGCTCTGCAACAAGGCTGCCTGGGTTGCCAGCATGGGTTGTCATGCTCCCCTGGCCTTGAACTTCTGTGAATGTAAACATGTTGGCTGGCTTCTTCGAGTCCTCAGTTTTCTAATGTGTTCGATGGGTTTTTGTGAGAGTTAAAGGAGGTGAAGTGTTGGCGGGTGTTCAGCCTCAAAGGGAACAAGTTAGCACAGCACTTCAAGGTGAGTGGTCCACCTAGAAAGCCTCACTTCCTCTCCCTGCATCTCTGAATGGGAGAAGTCAGCCCGCTTCCCCTTCTGCGAAAGGTTTCTGGCTTCAAGGACTGTATAGTCTGGCAGGGTTGATGGAACCTGAGTATGTCAGAATCTCATTTCAAGCAGGAGATGGCAGGGAATTTAAAACACACAATTCAGACCTGGCCCGCAGTGATGAACCAGGAAGCATTGTTCCAGGAAGAGCATGGCCGCCCTTCAGGAGAAGATGCCAGTCTTTCCCCAGAGTCACAAGCAGAGAGAAGACGGCAGTGTAGGAGAGGTTGTGGAGCCAACGGAGTGATAAATACTCAAGGAGAGGCCAATGCTAATTACCTGAGTTAAGAGTTACATAATAAGTATGTATTGAATCATCATGCCGAACTCTATACCTAAGTCCAATTATTATGACAGTTACTGATAAATATAAAAAATAATAATTTTCTTCCAAGCCAAAAAAAAAGTTGGAGCGGGCAGAGGCAAGTACTAAAACCCAAGCTGTTCCCAAAACATGACATGGTGACGGGGAAGAAGGTCACCCAAGAGTTAGAAGCGAAAGTGCTATGGTTAAGTACTTCAGACCTAGTCCATATAGTTCAGCTTTAAAGAACAAGTCTACAATTGGCATGGTGATGTGTAAAGGCCACAGAAGAAAAATTTGGCTAGAATTGTGCATGCTTCGGTGAACACCTGGGTTCCTGATGCAGTGCCAGATGCCTTCAGGCTCTTTGGAGCTGATGTTAACACTAGGTGGACCTAGCTGTGTTCTCCTGTGGGTAACACCACTGCCAGCCTTGCCCCTGGCTTCATAGGCTCAGCATCTGGTATGCATGGGGAATGAATAATGCTACACTGTACTCCCTGTCTTTACAAGCATGCAGTCAAGTTCATGAACAATAAATGGAGTCAATGCAGGAATTTTTGTGGCCTGGTGTCACAACTCAGGGCTCTGTGCACCCATCTTGATGAGCGCTTTCTATGATAGCACAGAGGTTCATAAGCCTAAGTTTTTAAACACAACCTTTCAGAACGTGAAGGCACAGTGGCACACACAGACCTGTGGTGGCTTTGTCCTTGCACCCAGTGTGACGTGGGCTCCATTGTTAGTGGCAGAGGAGCCATCAGCTCCTCTTCAGGCCCTTATGTGTACTGGTTATCTCAGCATCTAATTTATAGGTTTCAATTGCTTTATTGGCTCCCTGTAAAGCAAAATATTGACAATAAAATTGCTATTTTTGTCCTACAAGCCGCTGCATGGTCTTTGTTCCTCTGTGTTTTAATGGATACACGTTCCTCTCTTCCAACTGCCTTGCTGTTCCCCTGACAAAAAGCCACAGCAAATGGCGATTCCAGAATAATGTCTGTAATCTTTACCAGCAAACTGTCTATCCTGCTGACCCTGTGGAAAATGAAGAACATATTGAATATATCACAGAACAAATTAAGGGTGTGAGGCTTAATGCAGCCAAGGAAGTGATCATAATGCCATATGTCTGGGAGCCTTGAGTGATTCTTAGCACTCCAGCTCATAGAGTTCAGTCATATTGAACAGTGTAAATTTCCAAAAAGAAAAAGAACTTGTGCAGCTCAGCACTCCCTGTTTCCCAAGCCCACTAAAAGAATGAATCTTGCTCTGATTGCTCCAGGGGTCACTGGGCATGAGGGAAAAGATAAGTCTGGCTTAGATGGCTCAGACATCTGTCTGTCCTCTAGGCTCCCACTGGCTGGAAAAATTGGAAGGTCACTAGTCATCTTCTACCTTGCCAAAAATGTCATGCCTAAGAGACATACTGATTAAGCTAAGAATACACAGGTCCCAGAGTCGGCAAGTCTGCATTCGGACCTTGGCCTGGCACCTCCTGTATCTGTGACCTTAGGCAGGTGTCCTGTCTACTCAGACATCCTTAGAACTGTCTGTATAGAATCACTGCTTATTTATCAGTCTCTCCTAATCTACTTGTTCAATTGGTTCAGGAGGTGGGAAATTTTTCTTAAAACCAGTCAGTTTTGGGGTTACGTGTTCCACATAACAACCCGGTCATAACTCTTTAGTTCCAGCGTCGAAGGGTGATGAGCAGCCACAGACGATGTAAAGCAGAGAAACATGGCTGTGTTCCAACCAAGCTTGGGTCACAAAATCGTGGGCTGGAGGATTTGGCCTGGAGAACAGAATTGTCCAACTTCTGAATTAATTCCTTTTGTTGTCTCGGCTCTTTACATAAGCTGTGGTTCTGCATCTGGGCTTCTACCCTCCAGCTTCTGCCTTTAACCTAGTGCAGCTGCTGTCAGACCTGCACAGCAGTTGCTAGCGATGTTTCTTAAACAGTGGTGGGACTGAGTGCTTTTGGCCCAGTAGTTAATCCACCATTTGTGATGCCTGCATCCCGTGTGGGAGTACCTGAGTTTGAATCCCAGCTCTGCTCCCAATTCCAACTTCCTTCTAATGTGCACCTGGTGGTCCACTGGCACCCATGTAGAAGAAGTGGATTGAGTCTGATTCCTGACCCAGCCCCATCCTGCAGGCATTCGGAAGATTGAACCAGTGAGTGGAAGATCTCCATTCCTTTCAAATCGATCAGTCCATAAGTAAGTAATATGAGTGCATGTCCTGAATTTTGGCAGATGATGCTAATGAGCATCCCAACTTAAACCCCTGCTCCTGTTTCCCTAACTCAGCTGATAAGGGAATTCACTGGCAGCATTTATTATCTAAAAAGAAAAAAAATCGCCAGGCATCTGATCTGCACATTTGGTCTCAATTCTGGTCTAGGACCTAAGCATCTGTATTTGAAACAAGTATTCCAGGTGATTCTTACCTTCAGACAAGTCTAGGCACCTTGATCTCCCATCACCATTCTTTCCCTAAAATATTACCTACTCTGCAGTTTCTCCCCTGTGTGGAGGCCGAGAGACTCTACTAAGCCCATGAGCTCATCCATAAAGGGTTTCTCCAGAACACTGAACCCTGGGTCTTCTCATCTGATGCACAGCCCATGATCACTGATATGAATGGTAGAAGAAAGTATTTGCAAAGCACAGAGCAGTGAACAAAGCAACTCTTGCTTCATTTCCAGTTTCCTTGAGGCATTAGAAGTAAAGGTTCTTAGAGATTGAGGTTGGGGTTGAGAGGTGAGGTGTTCAGCTTCTGTGCAGGTCTCTGGTTGGTCAACAGTGTTCAAGGCCCTCCTTTGATTGGTCATTGATACCATGGTTTTTTGGTAATTTTGATGGCAAAGTGAGCTACAGTCAGGTGGTGTTTACTACTTGCCCAGAATCTGGGCTTCTTAGTAAAATTCCTCAAGATAAGACCCAGTATCAAGGTGATCAAGATGTCATCAGTAGAGGAGATAAATGTGATCATGAATCTTGTGATCAGGGCCCTGTGGGACCGGCTCCCCCACACTCAGTTTAGCGAATTAATTTTAATAAGATGCTGATTTGCAAAAGAAGTTCAAGCTAAGGGAAGACAACTGGGAGACAGGGGCTTGATAGCATAGAGTATCTACTTCAAAGACACTGTAGGAGCTGGGTTTCAGGATCAGGCCCTTGTTCTTATGCTCTGTGGTCACTTTCCGAGGGTGCTGTGTACCAATCATAGGAGTTACTTCTAGAGTTGAAGTTTAAAATATTCCAGTCTAGAAAACATGGCTGCCATGCATCATAGGTTTTCCTGGGTGGTTGAGTTGAAGTATTGTTTCATTTCCAGAATTAGAATCCTAGTTTTAAAAGAAACAGGAGTGGTTTCTCCACCAATTGAGTTGGTGTGGGGCCAGGAAGGCTTTCTGTTATTTCTTAGGTATGAAGGATGAACAGGCATCAGAGAAGATCTGACACTGGCTTACAAGTGGTGGTAACTTCTAACTAGTGTAAGGAATGCTTGGGCTTTTTCCCATGTTACCTTCTACTTCGTGGTCTAGAAAGCTACTCACTTTCCCAGCTCCCCTTGGAGTGGAGGACCGGCCATGCCACACAGTTATGAGTGACGAGACATAAACTGAAATATACAGGGTTCTTTTAAAATTTTCTGGTTTTCCTGGTAAAGCGAGTAAATCACTTCAATGATTCCTATTCCTTATTCCTGTACTGGATATAGACGCTGCCTTTGATCATGAAGCAAAACCAATGTGTTAATGAAGGTAGAATACTAAATAAACTGGGATATTTAATGATTTTTGAAGCATATTCCTTCTCTGGTCCTCCTTTAGTCTCAGACTACTTTTAAACATATTTTCATTTTTGGGGGGAAATCAGAAAAAATATTTTCCATCTGCTGGCTTACTGCTCAAATGCGTGCTGCAACTGGGGCTGAGTTAGGACAAAGCAAGCCACCTGGAACTCAATCTAGGTCTCCCATGCTGGTCGCAGGGACCCAAGTTCTGAGCCGCCATCTGCGGCCTCCCAGAGTGCATTTTAATGGGAAGCTGGAGCTAGAAGCAGAGCCAGAACTCATACCCAGGAACTCGGGTATGGGGTGACGGCTTCCAGCCGGCATCTTAGCTGCACCAAACACCTGCTCCCAGACTGCTGTTTAAGTGACCTTGGCAAGCAGTTTTGCTGCTTAAACCACTCCAACTGTAACTTAGAGCCAAAAGAATTCTTTTATTTGAATTTATCTGAAAGGCAGGAGTTAGAGAAGGAAAGAGACAGAGATCTGCCATCCTCTAGTTCACCTTGCAAATGGCCATGACAGCCAGAGCTGGGCTGGTCTAGAGAGACAGTTGCTTCTTCCAGTTTGCCCATTTGGGTGCAGGGGCCCTAGTACTTGGCCCTCCTCTACTGCATTCCCGGGCACATAAGCAGGGAGCTGCATCAGGAGTAGAGCATCCAGGACTGAAACAGGTTCCCTATGGGATGCTGGCATCACAGGCAGGCGCTTGCTACACCACAACCCCAGCCCTGTACTGAAATAATTCTTAGCTGTGCTACTTAAGCTATGCCTTCCTGTATTGCAGACAGTGTACTGGTTAATAGACATTAACACCCTGACACCAGGGAGCTTCAGAAGTCCATTAAAAAGAATGGAATTGAAATACCTATTTTCCAAGAACCTGTTGAAATCCCCATGTTTATTGATATAAGGGCTCAGAATGAGCGAGCAAGGAGGGTCCTTAGCAATGCTGAAAACACACACTGTGTAGACCACTGGCCAGAGGCAGGAATGCTTCAATTTTGAAAGAAAATATATGTGGCAGCTACTTTTCAAAAAATAATTCTTAAATGATCTTATAAATTACAACCTTGCTAGGTTGCAAAATCATTGGATCAGTGGATCTCGCTGAATCCCTGGGTTTAAATCAAAAGAAATTGCTCTTCCAGAGATTTTGATGGCTTTCCTTCTTGGATCTTCTTTCAGTTAGGTTTACAGGGGCCACCCCGATGGTATCTCCTGAGACGGTCACTAATAGCTAGAGAAGCAAGATGACAGACTAAGAGGCATCACTTTGTTCCAGGTGGTGCAGTAGAAAATACAGGGGCGGATCCTGCATTAAAGCCTTTTGGCTTTGTGATCTTGAGTGTATTATCTGATGCCCCTGTGCCTCAGTTTCCCCATGTGTCCCGAATGGATAATGCTTGTTAGCATTACTGAAAGGATTGAACAGAATTATCTATGAAGAGGGTACCTGTCACCAAGCCTTGTAATGTATGCTCAAACAGTCGTCCTCCAGTTTTAATGCCCTAGCTTGAATCTCCATCCTTTACAGCTTGCTTAACCTCTGAAAGCGGCTCTGAGTGGCTTCCTCCTCTTTTTCTACTTTATCGCCTTCCTCTTGGCAAACTTCAAACATTCCTCCCTCTGTGGGTCTGTGTTCATAGCCTCTGAGCAGTAGAAAGATACAAGAAAGTGAAGAATTACTTTTAGCCCAGTTTGCTAAGGAGATAAACTGAAAACCATCCAGCAACATGACCATCCCATCAACTTTTTTTGAACTTTCTCCAAAGATAATACTCATGAGCATGGAAGCATTAATTACCACCTGTATACATTTTAGAGAGAGGAGGGAGATAAGTGGTGGACAAGAGGAGGATGATGTAGTCTGTAGAAAACATAGACGAGTATGTCAAAAATATTTTGAAAATATAATTAAAGTATAAAATTATTTCGGTAAAGTTTATAAAATAATGCATAGTTTTTCCATAATACACATTTTCCTTGAACTTGTTGAAGATACAGGGGCATTTTGATGATCTCCGTCTGAACTGTGTTCTAAACTTCATGAAGAATGTTTCTAT
This sequence comes from Sylvilagus floridanus, assembly GCA_949820135.1. Taxonomy (NCBI): domain Eukaryota; kingdom Metazoa; phylum Chordata; class Mammalia; order Lagomorpha; family Leporidae; genus Sylvilagus; species Sylvilagus floridanus. Next base: position 168,278,178 of record OX463244.1, read on the forward strand.
TTGATGTTTGACTGTTGTCAAAATTACGAGAAAACTAATGCACAAACAGAACCACTTATGTGGTTTGTTAACTGCAATTGTTCACAGGAATTTTCATATATAAATATGTAATATATAGAATTGCAAATGCCTTAGAATAAAAAGCACATATGCCTATCCAATTTACCCAAAAACATTGTGGTGGACAAATGACTTCTGAGCCATTTCCATCGTCTACTAGGTGGATGATGTTCACACACACACACACACACACACACACACACACAGAGTTGCCTGGCAAAGAGGCTTTCTGGGAATATGCCACATTCAAGTGCCCCATGTCACACTGATGCTAATACCAAGTCAGCAAGAGGCAAGATAGAATCATCCTGTAGTATTTAAACTGTGTCTTGTTGTCTCCCCCCCTGACCCACGTGCTACACCCACAGCTCATATGTTTTATCTCTGTATGAATTAGATTCACGTACATTGGAACCTGCCCCCTTCCCTGTTAAAGGAAGAGTCTCTGTGTATCTTTGCTGGTTACAAATGCTGTCATAGTCCTCAAAAGTGTAAGTTGGCAGAAGAATGCTGTTTATAAACTTAATGCCGTTCTAACACTCTGTGTGTACAGCAGAAGGTTTTGTGAAAACTCTTAAACTTTCCATCAGATGGAAAGTTTCAGTGCATAGCATGATGAGCAAGTGCTCAACCAAGATTGGTTTGTGTGATTAGCGCAGGAGCAAGTGGAGGACTGTTACAGAAAGAGGAGAGGGTCACCAAGGGAGCAGAAGCCCCTGTAGCGCCTCAGCCTGGCTGGTCCCATGCAGCCTGCCCTCTGGACACTCAAGCCAGGGCAAAAGGAGAGCTGTGACTGCTTGGTTCAGAAAGGGAGGGAGGTTGGAAATTGTGTACACACTCCTGGACAATCCAAAGAACAGATGCAACAGGGATTGTTCCGTCCTGACTTGGAGTAGATTGTACACCTATTTGTTTACTCTAAGAAATCCAGCAGTTTTCTCCCGTTCCCAGAGACAATCACCATTTGGGTGACCAGTGGGAGGTCATACGGTAGTATGATGGTTACGTATTCACAGTGATCTTTTCAAACAGAATCGCAGGAGACCAGGACAGAGCTTCTGTGCTCTTGAAGGGAGAAGAACAATGTGTTACAGAAATAATCGGAAAGGCCCAAAGAAGTCAGTGCTTTAGAAAGTGCAGAAACACAAAGAGGCAGGACAACCGTGTTGGCTGTCTTTAAGAAAGGTGCCTGGACAACAGTTTGCTTGGGCACAAGGGGTGTTCAAAACTGGGCATCCACTACCCAAAAAGACTTTGTTGTCATTCAAAAGGCAGGTATGTGGGAGCATGGAGCGCGGGTAAGATGATCCCCACGATATTTTTCCATTTGCAGAAGTGAGCAAGTGTCTCAGTGGCTGTGTGTGTCTATCCAGATCCCTCTTGGCTATGTTGGCCTGGAAAACCCATTTTGTGTTCTCTCTCTTATGGAGATACAGCTGGCCATGCCGCCCAGCCTGCCCCTTGGCTTGCAATTTGGCAGTCACTGGATGCAGGTGCCGTGTATGTGAGTTACAGCGCCGCCTGCTTTGGGTTGGAGCAGGGAGGACGGGGCCGCCTGGCAGTGGTTAGAGGTACGGTATGAGGGGAGAGTTTCTGTCCTGCACAGTCATTTGGTTTCTCTGACTTCCTTTGCATTTTCCTGAGGCAGATGACAAAAATATTTTTCACTTAGCCTGCCTTGGAAAATTGTTTCTACCATTTCTTTAATCATTGGCAACAAAGCAAGCCTGCTTATAGCAGGACAGGAAAAGAAATCAAGTCTCCATTCTCCAAAAAGAAATCTTCTAACATCTTGTAATACTTTTCCTTTAAAAGCGTCATTTCTTTCTCTCCAGCTGCCTTCCTCTCTTTGATCCATAAGGGTACACTAAGTTGAATCTATAAACAGAACCCGCTAATTAAGAGTAATTGCTTAGGAGATTGGTACAGACGATTCAGCATTATATGCGTGTTCTTCTCAGATCTCCATTAGCTGCTAATAAGATACTACAGATGTGCCAGTCTGTTTCCTGTTTCCGTCTATTGTACCTTTATTGCCGTATATGGACCAATCGGACGGGCAGAACAATAAGCGGATGTCCTTTTGCTCCCTGAACATGTCTCAAAGGAATGTGGGTTATTAGATTGCTTTTTCTGTTGAGTTTCACATCAGTATGTTAATAAAGAAAACATAGCACTGAGAAAGTTTGCTCTTGCGTTTCTTTTCTTCACTTCTGCTCCTTGAAACTAGTCGATTGTTTAATTAAATCCCTCTTTGTAGACTTTTTTTACCAGTACATAATGAAAGTATGCCGGGCATCGTGAGCAGAGGGAAAATGACAGTCTTGTCTTTCTCTCTCTCGAAAGTTTCCATCTAAATGTTTTAAGTACTTAAAAATTCAGCATGAATATCATGTTGCTATATTTGACTGATTTACACTTGAGGCTTGGTAAGAGGCCTATGAATTATTCATTCCCAAGCGATTCTATAAGCCAGAATACCAGAAATCATATCCCCTGTTGAAGTTTGTAAAGTGAAATAGTTTAAACACTCTCTAGATGAGCGAATGGCAGTAGAGTTTGGTTTTTCTCTGATTTCAAATTGCTGTGCTTCCAACTCTCTCTCCTTTTTATTTTAGGAAAACTTAGCTCAAGATTTTACCTTTTTTGCCCACAGACCTGGTTAACAAGTTCTTAAGTGGGTACAAAATTTTAATTATACAGTTGATTAGTATTTAGTACCTTTTGTTTCTCTAAAGAACCCAACAAGTTTTGATTCAATTACAAGGAAAAAATAATCACTCATCAATGATTACTGATTCTTTCTATTATATTTATGTGTAAGTGAAAGCAAAAAGTCACCTACTATTCATTAGACTCAACACTGCACTTCAGAGAAAATATTCCATGAATCTCTGTACATGCAGATGTGTGCTGACACGTACATATGGATATTTCAGAAACTTCATGGAAAAATAGAATCAAAAGAGAAGTTTATTTTGGTGGGGGCAAAGTTGGAAATCTGTAGTTCTTATAGCATACGATTTCCTGTTTCAGAACACCTTGCACATGTGGATTTCAATTTTTTCTTGCACTCAGACTTTTTAAATTCCATCTTCCCTATCATATTTTGGACCCTTGTACATATGTACACAGTACAAACCATACATATGGACACGGTAATGAACCAACAGGGCTGCTTCATTAAAACTAAATATTTTCTAAAAACTCTTCATAACCCCTACAATTTGAAGTCCACAAGTGTAAATCTTGGTGGCTAACCTTTCATCAGAGTCTATTGTAATAGTTTCAAACACTTGACAGAGCGCTGATGCTTTAACCTTTGTACCCAGCAGAATTCATTAAACAAGAGCTGGTTGGCTTTGCTAGCAGATGATGCTTCGCAGGAAAATGAGGCTTCTGGAATATGGGGCTGTGATGGTCGCTAGGAGCACGCTCTGTCCATTATTTTAAGTGGCATCATGACAAGGCCTTTGATGGGAATGGGAGGGTGAAATTCCTCCGGGAAAAGTAGAAGAGAATTTCGCAAGCATTGATAAGTGCCTTTGTTCCTACTCTCAGGGAATTCTCTGTTGCCTGGCTCAAATGAGTAGTCCAAACTGATGGTTACGTGTGTTGTCAGTAGAGGAGGTGTATCTTGAACTCTGAGTCTTCACCAGGAAACATGGGTAGCAATTACACATACGCACACACACCAACACAAAGCATAGTGTTGTCAGCCTCATTCCCAGACTCCACAAGGACTTCGAAAATCAGCTTAACACAAAATCACTAGTGAATGCTCTTATCTGCCAAAATGGGGCCCAGCATCTCGTTCTTCAGAATAGGCAGAGGCAATTTCTTCACTGAGTTGGTATGCAGTACCCCAACTGAAGCCCAAGCATGTAACTTTTGCTGGACTAATCAGAATTTGTCAGCTCAGTGAAGTTTGGGCCTAGAAGTGATGCCTTGATTATCTCTGGGAATCAGAGCAATATAAAACAGTAGTAAGAGTAGAATGAAATTGCATTGCTATAATTAAATAATGTGAATGTTTTCTGATTTCTTATATTTGCTACTGTATTAGGAATCTTCTGTTTCGTTTTGTTTTTAAAGACTGATTTATTTGAATGTCAGAGTTAAGGAAAAAGATCTTTCATCCATTGATTCCCTCCCCAAATGGCCACAACAACTGGAGCTGGGATGATCTGAAGCCAGGAGCTTCCTCTGGGTCTACTACATGAGTGCAGGGGCCCAAGGACTTGGGTCATCCTCCACTACTTTCCCAGGCCCCAGCAGAGCACTGGATTGGCAGTACTGCAGCTGGGACTCAAACTTGTGCCGATATTGGATGCCAGCGCCCACAGGCAGATGCTTTACCTGTTATGCTGCAGCTCTGGCCCTAAGAATCTTTTGTGTTTTTTTTTTCTTAATAATCAAAAGCATTATTATTATTATTATATTTCAGAGGTAGAGTCATAGACAGTGAGAAAGAGAGAGAAAGGTCTTCCTTCCATTGGTTTACTTCCCCAATGGCTGCGATGGCCAGAGCTGCACCAATCCGAAGCCAGGAGCCAGATGCCTCCTCCTGGTCCCCCATGCAGGTGCAGGGGCCCAAGCACCTGGTCCATCCTCCACTGCACTCCCAGGCCACAGCAGAGAGCTGGACTGGAAGAGGAGTAACCGGGACTAGAACCGGCGCCCATATGGGATGCCAGCGCTGCAGGTGGAAGATTAACCAAGTGAGCCACGGCGCTGGTCCTCAAGTGCATTATTAAGTACTCCCTGTGAGCAGAGCACAGGTGTAGGTACTGGGGTTGCGAGATCGCTGCCCTGGAAAGAGTTCCATTCCACGGGAGCCCAGGCTCTAAGGGAGGAGTCAGCAGACCTCAGTTTCTTGTTTTGTTTTGCTGGAGAAATTTTTGATGGATTCTGAAACCCATAGATCTTTTGAAAATGAAAAGAAGGAACAGGATTAGTGGGACTCAGAACATGTACTAGGAGGCAGGCGTTGTGTGCAGCAGTCTAGACATTTTGTTTGTTCTAAGTGTAACTTCCAATTCAACATGAGTGTTTTTATTATTTATTTGAAAAGCAGAGAGGGGGAGGAAAGAGGAAGGAAAGAGGTAGAGGGGGAGGAGGGAGTGAGAGAGAAGGGGAGACAGGTGTGGAGGGAAAGAAGGGGAGGGGGAAGAGAGGGAGACAGAAAGAGAGACCCTACATCCCATCTTGGAGTGACTGAATCCAATCTGATTCTTGCTTCCTGCAAATAGGCACCTTGGGAGCCAACAGGTGATACCTCAAGTCCTTGGGTAGCTGCTGCCTGTGTGGGAGACTGGTAGAGTTTTGGGGCTGCTGCCTTTGATCTGATGCAGACCCGACGATTGTGGGCATTTGAGGAATGAACCAAGAGATGGAAGATCCCTCTCATTCTCTCTCTCTCTCCCTCTTCACTTTCCCCCCTCTCTATCCCTCTCCCCCCCACTCCCCCCTCCCCTCCAACTCCTCTCTCTCCCTTCCTTCTCTACCCTTTCCTTCTCTCTCTCCCTCTCTCCTCCTATCTCTCTCCCTGCCTCTCCCCCTCTGTCTCCCTCCCTCTCCTCCATCTGCCTCTCTGCCTCTATCTACCCCCTCTATCCCTCTCTCCTCCCCCCTTTCCCTCCCTCCTTCCATTCCTCCTTCTCTGTCTTCCCCTCTCTCTTCTCCCTTTCTATCTCTCCCTCTCTTCCTTTCTCTTTCCTGCTCTTTCCCCCTTATCCCTCTCCCTCACCTTTCAAATAAACAAGCAAACAAATATTTGGGGAGTGAACCGAGAGATGGAAGATCTCTCTTTCTCTCTTCCCCCTCCCCTTCGCTCTCCCTCCACCCCTGTCTCCCTCTTTCCTCCCCCCTCTTTCCTCCCCCCTCGTTCCCCCCCTTTCCTCCCCCCCTTTCCTCCCCCCTTTCCTCCTCCCCCCCTTTCCTCCTCCCCCTTTCCTCCTCCCCCTTTCCTCCTCCCCCTTTCCTCCTCCCCCTTTCCTCCTCCCCCTTTCCTCCTCCCCCTTTCCTCCTCCCCCTTTCCTCCCCCTTTCCTCCCCCTTTCCTCCCCCTTTCCTCCCCCTTTCCTCCCCCCTTGCCCCCTTTTCTTCCCCCCTTTCCTCTCCCTCTGTTTTTCAAATAAATAATTTAAAACAAAAAAACCAAATAAATAATAAAAACACTCATGTTGAATTGGAAGTTACACTTAGAACAAACAAAATGTAAAAATCGATTCATAACTGAAGAGCTCTATCATCTTCATCCTTGGTAGTTCAGGAAGAGACAACCAACCATGCTCCCAAAAAGACGAACAGTTACTGCAGTAGGAGGGTAAATTGTTATGATTTGTTTTTTGCCTTGATGATTATTGGTTATAAGAAACTTGACTCAGACACAATATAAGAGGATTCCAAAACACTACATATCAAGGTTATGTTTTAGTGTAAAAATTTTAAAAATTGGCCGGCGCCAAGGCTCACTAGGCTAATTCTCCGCCTGCAGTGCCGATACCCCAGGTTCTAGTCCTGGTCGGGGCGCTGGATTCTGTCCCGGTTGCCCCTCTTCCAGGCCAGCTCTCTGCTGTGGCCTGGGAGTGCAGTGGAGGATGGCCCAAGTGCTTGGGCCCTGCACCCCATGGGAGACCAGGAGAAGCACCTGGCTCCTGCCATCGGATCAGCGTGGTGCACCTGCCATAGCAACCATTTGGGAGTGAACCAACAGAAGGAAGACCTTTCTTTTTTTTTTTTTTTTTTTTTTTTACAGGCAGAGTGGACAGTGAGAGAGAGAGAGACAGAGAGAAAGGTCTTCCTTTGCCGTTGGTTTACCCTCCAATGGCCGCCGCGGTCGGCGCGCTGCGGCCGGCGCACCGCGCTCGTCCGATGGCAGGAGCCAGGAGCTTTTCCTGGTCTCCCCATGGGGTGCAGGGCCCAAGCACCTGGGCCATCCTCCACTGCACTCCTGGGCCACAGCAGAGGGCTGGCCTGGAAGAGGGGCAACCGGGACAGAATCCGGTGCCCCGACCGGGACTAGAACCCAGTGTGCCGGCGCCGCAAGGCGGAGGAGGAAGACCTTTCTGTCTCTGTCTCTCTTACTTTCTAGCTCTGCCTGTCAAAAAAAAAATAAAAATAAAAATATTAAAAAATAAAAAGTTTAAAAAATTTTAAAAATCAATATTAAAGCAAAAATCAATAATGTAAAAATTACCAGATTTTGGAGACTGATCAGCTCAATGTCGTCACCTGCTCTTTTCTCTGGCTTTATCTGATCCTCACCTTGCTCCAAAATCCCAAAGCACTTTGCTGATTCGTCATCTGCAAGCAGGTTTCACAGTGTGTTGCGGTCGTTTGTCAGCTACAGCGGGTGACGACATGCTGTTAGGGACAGGCCTTGTCAGTTTTGGTATTCCTGACTTTGCCTTGCGTTTTCATTGTGCATGGTCACAGTGAAAGAGCCAGGTAAATGAGAGCTCAGACTCTGCTGACATTTGCTGAGCAGCCTAGAAACTGTCCTCTCTTGACAGGTACACGCAAAGATTCTGCACAACATCAGAGCCTTATGGGAGCGGGTGTGTGGTGCAGTAGTTAAATAACGGTGTGGGACACTGGTTTCCTTATTGAAGTGCCTGGTTCAGGTCTCTGCCCCTCCACTTCTGCTCTAGCTTCCTGCTAATGTGTATCCTGGGAAGCAGAAAGTGAGGGCCCAAGTAGTTGAGAGAGCCACATGGACTTCAGACCCTTGACTTCAGCCTGGTCCGGGCTGTGTGGGCATTCTAGGAGTGAACCACTGGATGGAAGATCTCCATCTCTCTGTTTCAGATAAAGTGAAAAACAATTAGGCTTTTTGCATTTGACCTTTGTGCTTTTCACTTTTGCTATGTTCTTTCTATATTACTCTTCTATGATCTCTCCAAATTTTGAGAAGCCAGCTGTTTGGGTACATGGTTAACAGTGCCTTGTAATTTTTTTTTTCTTTCTCGGTAGGATTTTTTACCTACTTTAGCATGAATTTGTGCAAATGACATCTCTGTATTCTTCCCAAAACTGCATGACCCCTGGAATCAGAACTCTGGAGACAGCCTTGATTCTTGACTCTGGCCTCATCCCCAGTGCCCAAGCCATATCCATACCTCATTGTCTCCACGCCACCCTCAGTCATATCCTTTGTAATCATCACAGGAGAGACTGCCTAGGGGTCTCCCCTAGGCCTTGTCCTATCCCCAGGGTTTGCCACCTGGTCTTCATTCCCCACCCACTGCCCCAGTGGCCTCTGGAAAACACATCTCATAGGCTTACTCCACTCCTCCTAACTGCTAAGTGCACAGAAGTGTGTAGCTGCTGGAGAAGAGTGCAGTCCCCATGACTGGGTACACGGTCTCCATGGTTAGGATGTGGTTGTGCCCTCCAGGTTCAAGTGCTGAGAGGTTTCCTCCATGTGAGGATGGCAGTGGGTGGTGCAAACTAGTGGGCACTGCACTCAGAGAGGGTTGATGCAGTTTCTGTTGAACACCTGTTCCCTGCAAGAGTGGGTTGTTGTAAAGGGGGGAGCCTGACCCCTTGCATCTCTCTGGCTTTTGCTGTGGCCCAGTCACCTCTGCCTCCTGCATGTGTTCCCGCTGTGATGGGATCTCCCATGTTCTGACAGAGGCAAGGGGCCCTCAGCAGAAGCCATGCAGGTAGGGCCACCTGATCTTGTTCTTTCAACCTCCAGAACTGGAAGCTAAGTGAACCTCTTTTCTCAGTGAAATCTCTGGCCTTGTATGTTTGCTACAGTGACAGAAAATGGACTGAGATGGGGGCCTCCTCATGTGTGTTCTCCTTTCCTGTCTCATCTCTTACTGGTCCCAGGCTTCCTTTGCCTTTCCTATGGCCTGTGTAGAAGATGTTGCCCCTGGTTCTGTCATAGTGTTCCCCCAGCCACCTCTTTGTTGAATTAAGCACTGACCCTCTGGGCTCTCGGAATTCTGGGAACCTACCTGCGTCAGAGCACAGAACAAACCTAAAGGGCTGTCTTCCCCTGCCTGCCACCCTAGGTTGTAAACTACCTGGAGGAAGGTGGTAGTCATGAGCCTGTCTTATACCTTTGTATCCCAGCATTGAATGCAAGACCCAACACAAAGCAATCATTCATGACACTGGATCAGTGCATTCAATCACTTGTTCCATTGTATCATTCCCACATCTGTGGCCCTCTGATTTGTTCTCATGGCCATCCCCTAGTTTTGATTTATATTACCCTATTTTCTCTCTGTATGTCTTACATCTCATCCAAACTGGATTGCTGCTGCTCCCCCAATGCATCTCTCAATCTGCCGAATTCCATTGTCATGCTCTTATCCTTCAATATTTATCTTCCCTGCTGTGTGCTCCATCACGCCTTCTCTGCTCTCCTGCACGTGAGAATAATCCCTCCCTTCTTTAATTTACTCTGTCTCCTCCCATCCTCCACCCCAGCGCACACACACATCATTCATGTTGCATGGCTGTAATTTGTAGAGCGGTCACACTGCCTTGTTAGATTGTGGGCAAGGATTGTTCCTCTCTTGCTCTGTTCCCCCACAGGTCTATCCCAGTGCTTGGGTCATAGATGGGGCTCAGAATTGAATTGGAACTGAACTGAATTGAATAAACTATCCATTTATGAAATAATTTGCTTTAGAGTTGCCAGAATTAAATGGCTGCTCCAGTGGCAATATTACTCTAACTCACTAATATCATTTGATCTACTGAGGAGCTAGTTAATGAAGTAGGTAGATTAAAAATATAATCTACTAGAGGAAGAATGTTTTGGCAGGGACCTACACTTGTTTTTTTTGAAAAGCATTACAATCTCTCAGCTATAATTCTTCTTGCTTCCCACCCCAAACAGCAATAGGACTCTTCCCACATGATTGTTGATGGCTGGCTTAGGAATACCAGGCCCTACACCTGTGTGCCAGATGTGCTCAGCCGTCTGCTACCCCAGCCCATCTGCAAAGCATACCCCATGCTGGCTTCCTTCTATAGGAAGGGGGCACTGGTCCCCAGCCTTTTTACAGGATAGGTTCCCTGGTGCTTGCCTGTTTTCCTTCAAACCCCCTTCATTGAATTTCAATGTCTTCCGTGACCTTTGCCAACACAAGGGCCTTACTCCATTTGATTATCGGTGAGTCCGCTTTTTCTCTGCGTGTTTGATTTTTGCCTGGTGCTTTTCTGCCTTGGATTACCACTTGTGAGAGTGCCGCTTGGTCTTCTGGAACCAAACCAGCCATGTCAGCATCAATAGTAGTTAATAGATGATCAAATCCTCAGGATTTCCATGCAGTGCCTAAAGAGTGTCATCTGATATTGAATGTAGCTTTAGCAGGAATGAATGGGATTCGATAACGAATGGGTCTGCATTGATGGACACTGGGGGACAGGATAGCTTTGTGATCTTCTTTGTTTCCCTAAGAATGCCTCTGCAACCGAATCCAGCCCATTTCTATGCCAATGTGCTAATAGTTGTGGAATCTCATTCATCTCAACAGAGGCCAGTTAGCTCCGGAATCCCATCTGTTTGAGTGGTTGCAGGAAAATGTCACAGAGATGTGGCCATTCATTCACATCACCAGTGAGAGCTTTCCCGCTATTAATTTCCCTTCATTTTAAATGAGTCTAGTTACAAAAACTGTTGCACCAATTATAAAAACTAGGCATTTGGAATTTTTACTTAATTTTTTGTTATTTTTAAAGTGCTTGTCCTGAAAGAGAGAACTAAACAGCTATTTAAAAAATTTAGTCTACACGGAGATACTCTCTCCCCAACAACAGTTTCAAAAAATGCCTCAACTAGAATTTTTGAGTCCCTCTTAGCATAAGATGCCCAAGGCTGTGTTTTGGCCCAAGGGAATTTTAAGGCTGAATAGTGTTTCCTCCTGAAAATAGAGTCTAAGCGACTGAAAAGGAGGCTGAGTCTTAACTAGAACAGGGCTGGAGAGGTGCTGTCTCTTGCAGATTACTGAGGTGACACAATAATTAAGCATGTGGCAGCCCTGCCAGTTGAACTCCCGGCCAGTGGGACAGCTCAAATGCAGCAGCTAGCTCTGGCTGGAGATCGTACGTAGCAGGCCCTTGTAAAACTCCAGTCAGAGAAACCAATGACCACTGCATACACTTGTCATTTTTTAAAGGAGTTTCTGAAAGTTTGTTAAGAAATGGAACTTTTCTAAAATAATATATGTATATACGTAAACATGCATCGCTGTAGATGGATGTATGGGAAACAATAGGGTTAAAACTTAAACAGGGTTTAAATTAAACTTAAACAGGGTTAAAACAATAGTGGTTAAAACTTAATTCCAGGAAAAGTGTTTGTCCTATTCCCAGCCATGCATGAACAGGAACTGGCTTCATCAGACTTTGTCATAATTTTATGGACTCGGCCACAGTGAGTGAGTAGTGCTTAGATGCACATGTGATTTCAAGGCGCAGGTCTAAGTACTTATTGTAAGAGGTTTGATCTTCATCACAGACGTGTTGCTGTTACTGCTCCTGTTTTTTGAGCCATGAAGTTGAGGCTTCACTCTTGGATTCCCACCACAGCTGTGTTGCTGTGGTTTGTTTCCTTGAAAAAGACCTCTGATGCGCACGGCAGGGACTCATGAAGCAGTGCGCCTGCCACTTGTAACCACACACACCCAGCTGATGCAGCAGACTCTTGTTTCCTGGGGCACATTCTGAACCAGTAACTTCTCCAAACTCTCGGTTCTGTTGAGTTTGAAGGCAACTGTTAACAAATAATGCGTTACCTCTTAGGATTGTATTTGCACAAAAGAAATTAAATACTTTGAACAAAATTTCCTGCTCAAACACGTAAACTGAAACATAAAACTAAACACAATCAGATGCAGATCAGTAGGGCATGCTGTGCCCCGCACAGCCATTCAAAGATGCAGCCTTCTTCCCTGTGGTGGTTCTAAGCTCATCTAGGCCCCTGGAGGTCTAACCTGTGCCTTCTCCATCCAGCCGACAGTGGAATGGAAACGGAGCCCAAAGGAGACCATAGAAGATTTAGAGCTGTTTACTGTGGCTGTCTGACAGAATAAGGGCTGTTCAGAAGTACGTTCTGGTAGATATTTTTATATTGATTTTATGCTAAATCTGCATTGTCCATGTGGTTCCTGTCAGAAGAAGTAAGCAAAGTAGTTCAAGACTTTTTCCTCTTTGAGTTGCCAATCATGTTTTAGGGCCCACTGACAAGCAGAAACATCGGGTAAGGGGCAGGGGCCGTTTGGTGTTGTGCACATCTCATACCATAGTGCACATCTCATATAGTGCCTGGGTTTGAGTTCCATCTCTGGCTCCTGAGTCCCACCCTCCTCCTAATGTGCACCCTGGGAGGCAGCAGGTTATGGCTTGAATGGGTGAGTCCCAGATCTAGTGAATGGAGGAGACCCAGATTAAGTTCCCGTCTTCTAGATTTGGCCTGGCCTCACCCAGTCCACCTGAGCTCAGCTTGTACAGGCATATGGAAAGTGAATCTCCAGAGGGGCGATTTCTCTGCCTCTCCACCACCAATCTCTCTGACTCTCAAGCTTTATATGTAGGGAGAAAGAGACAGAGACAGGTTACATATATTGGACATAAATATGGATATGGATATATATGGGTATAGATAAAAATGCATACAGATTAAATACAGATATAGATATACACGTATATGTATAAATAAACAGGCAGAGTAAAGAGTTCCAGGATTTATTTCGAGGCCGCACAACCAGATTGCCAACCTGAGGGAGGAGAAAGCACTATGGTGACTTCCACAGAAAATACACTATTTGCTAATGGGGGAAACAGATTTGGTTCTAATGAGGTTAAAGTTCTCATTTTCTTCTAAATACTCTTCTTCAGGCCACAAAGAGCAAGGGAAAATAAATCAGAAATAGCTGTATTGGGGGTGGGGGGGAGAGAAGCCACCAGCCAGGTTGCTTGACAACCGTAGACAGGCAAGACAGTAAAGAAAACCTTCACATGCAGAAAAGTGAAAACCATCACTGGAATGAGCAGTTTTTGTTCTAGACCCTCTAAACTGTCACACAAAGGGAGGAGCCCTCTTGTTCTTTGCTGTATCTGTGTTCCCTCGAATCCACTGCAAATTCTGTGGCTCTCTCCCATATGTCTAGCTTCTGGGTTCATCTCCCCTCCTGCATTGTAGGAAATTTTAGTAGCCAGCAGTGAACATCTTAAAGTTTCTCCCAGTGACCAGTGCCATATATTAGCTTTTCCCGTACAATTAATCGGGGTTAGAAGAAACTGGCTGCTGGCTCCTGCATAAGTAGTGTCAGTCTTTAGGGTTCAGGTCTTTCGCTAGGTCCTCTAAGACTCCGGACGGGCTGATGTATTAGTCTCTGATTGCTGCTGTAACAAATTACTGCAAACTGAAAACATGTACGTTCATTTTCTTCCATCTTTGGAGGGAAAATTTTAAAATCACTTTGAGCTAAAAGTCCAGGTTCCTCCTGCAGGCTCCACAGGCAAAAGTCTGCTTTCCTATCGTTTTCTTCTGTGAGCTCCCAGTCATACTTGGCTTTGGGGCCCTTCACCCCCCCTCTGAAAAATGCCTGGGATGACATGGGGTTACCTGGGGTAATCCAGGATGTCATTTTACATGTCCTACTTTGAATCAATTTGAAAAATCCGCCTCTAGCATAAAAGATAAACATTCCCAGGATCCAGAAAAAATAGGACACAGAGACTTTGGAGGGGTCATTTCTCCTCCTACCGGAGTTGGTTCTATGGTATAGCTGCCTTTACATCACTTGTATATTATCGTAGGACTATAATCCAGAGTGTCTTTGCTTCTCCAGACTTTTGCATGGTCTTCACTGGCTGGAGAATGTAGTGCACTCTGCATTGTCTTCATCCTTTTCCATCACAGTTATCTCAGGAACATTTCCTGGCATGTATCTCTGCAGAGCTGGTTTTGTGTGTATAAATATCTTAGCTGCTTTTTTTCCCCCCAAAATGCAGAATATAATCTGGCTTCCCACATTGGGAGTAGATCAGCAGCTTTGTGGTCTAAGTTCTGAGAACCCACCTCCAGTGGTTGAATGGTTGGTTTATGCATTTTGTACCTACTTTTCTTTTTAAATTATCAACATATAATACATGAAATTATATATTATATAATTATATAATATTAGTAATATAATTATATAATACATGAAATTCACCCTTTTAAGATGTGCAGTTGGAGTTAGTATATTCACCAGGTTGTGGCACCATCATCACTATCTAATTCTGGAACACTTTCATCATGCTGCAAAGAAAATCTCAAACCCATGAGTAGTCTTCCCTTTTTCTTCCTTCCCCTAGCCCCTGACAAGCACCTATTTTATGTCTATGGATTTGCCTGTCTTGGACACTTTCTGTAATTGGAATCATAATTTGTAGCTTATATTTTAAAAGATTGTTTGAGAAGCAGAGTTACAGATAAAGAGAGGAGGGAGAGACAGAGAGGTTTTCCATCTGCTGATAAAGTCCCCAAATCACCATAACAGAGCTGGGTTGATCCGGAGACAGGAGCTTCCTCCAGGTATCCCACGTGGGTGCAGGGGCCCAAGCACTTGGGCCATCTTCCACTGCTTTCCCAGGCCATAGCATGGAGCCTGATCAGAAGTGGAGCAGCTGGGATTCAAACTGGCACCCATTTGGGATGTTGGTGCCACAGGCAGAGGCTGAGCCCACTGCACCACACGCTGGTCTGTAGCCTATTAGGTGCTCCTTCTTTCATGTGCATAGGTTTTCAAGGTTCAATTGTGTTGTAACATGTGTCACTACTTCATTCCCTTTGATGGTCACGCAGTGCTTGTGCATAGTACTATCTCATTCATCCATTCATCAATTAATGGATACTAGGATTGTTCCCACTATGAGGATATTGTCAATAATGGTTCAAAAATGTCAATATACATTGTTATGTTTATATTTCTCTGTAGTATACACCCTAAAGTAGAATTTGTGGGTCATGCTAATTCTATTTTTAATATTCTAAAGAACTTTCAAACTGTGTTTCAAGGTGTCTGCAGTGTTACACATTCCTCTGAGTCATATTGAAAGGTTTCAACATCTCCCCAACATCTCCCCAACACTTGCTATTCTCTTATGACCTATTCCAATGTTTTCCATTATGTGAGACATCAGGTCCTTTGTATAACCCTGGAAAGGAGAGAAACCTTTAATAATAACATGCTGAGTTTCCCACTTTGTAGCAAGAGAAGGATTGAGTCCAATGAAATCTTTTTTTTTTTTCTTAAAAAAATATATAGGTTTTGATCTCTCTTATACCGAGAATAAAAATACACCTATTTATTTGGCTTGCCTTCCCTATGAAGTTTCACAATATCAATGTACTGTTTTCCAAGCATTTGTCACATCATGCTACAAACAGAAATTACTGTTTGTGTGGTCCATGGGAGTAAAGGCAGAGTTAACTGGTGGATGGTGCATGGAGTCAGACTGTTCCACCTCCCTCACTCACAGGCCTGCTCAGCCCCTGTGGCCTGAGGACATCTAAGTCACAGGTAGGGGCCAGTGTTGTGGTACAGAGCCAAGCCACTTGGCCAAGCCACTGCCATTGCAGCCGTTAGGGGAGTGAACCAGTGGATTGAAATGTTCTCTCCCTCTCTACCTCCCCTGCCCCCCAACTCTGCCTTTCAAATCTTTAAAAAAATAAGTCAGAGCTACTTCTAAACGATTATTTGGAATGCCAGCTGGAAAGCTCTGCTCCACTGCATTAAGCTGTGATGTTCCTTCTGGCCTCAGGAGGTAAAGGTGATGTGGAACGCAAAGACCACAAGACAGGAAAAGATTGAAGCCCTAATGTCTGTCTGGCCATGGTGCTGGCTCTCAAGGGAGCCAACCAGGTGACTCAAGTATCCAAAATCAGTGCTGATAACTCTCCAGAGGGCTCACCTAGGATGGCAGATGGAGCATAGACCAGGTTACCATGACCATAGACAGAGAAGGTAGGTCAGAGCTGTGTGTCGATAATCCGAGATGGACATAAAGCCACAGCCTGCTCTTGGCAGCATGGGGGTGAGGTCCAGCACCAGGGGGAAGGCAGCTGGTAAGAACCACAGTATCGTGGCCTCAGCCAGAAGGTGCTGGGGGTGGCCCTGGGGAAGTTGATCAGGTGTCCGGGATCTTGTCCCAGCTTGGAAGCTGATGAGAATAGGTCTAGTACTTCTTAGAGTCCACTTCATCTGGA
This sequence comes from Sylvilagus floridanus, assembly GCA_949820135.1. NCBI lineage: Eukaryota > Metazoa > Chordata > Mammalia > Lagomorpha > Leporidae > Sylvilagus > Sylvilagus floridanus. The sequence continues at coordinate 168,294,459 of OX463244.1, forward strand.
AAGAGGAGTCATCTGAGACCTGCTTCCTCAGGTACTATTATCCTTTCTCATGTAAATAAAATGCTAACGTTAGTGCCAGAACCTGTATAGACCAGCAGTGGGCATGGCCAACCCATGTGTCCTGTGTCCAAACATTTTGTTGCTGCTCTGAGTCTGTTAGCACAGAAACCATGTATTTTATCAACACAAATAACTCAAACATGCCTTGAAATTTCTTGCTTTTTTGTTATCTTTGTGTATAAGTTTGTTAAAAACACATTTGCAAAGAGGCTTCATTTTTGAGAATACACATACTACTCGAAATACAGGCATGTTGTAATATATAAATATTAAATAGTTGGTTAAATGTACTACTTAAAGAACCCAATTATAATTTCTACACTTGATCTTAGCCAAAAGGCTGAAAATCGATATATATCGTTTCTGTTATATCCATTTTCCTTCTATAAATTAATAAACATCTTAAAATTATTTTCAAATAAAAATAGATATGTATGCATATTGTGTTTTCCTATAGCAAGGTACATTATGCCTTTTTTGTTCTTTCTATATTACAAACTGAAATGGTCCAGGAACATCAACTATCTCTGCTTTTTGGTTCTCTTTGAGCACTGTGTCATTCATTAATGAACAGCATCAATCCTCGCTTGGCAGCATGATGTCAGTCTTAATTGTAACATGCAAGCTGATGTCCCAGTAGTGGTCTGTGATAACTGTTAACCGAAGACAGTCGTCTTGCCCTTCGTAGAGCAGCTGAGTTGAGTAATTGGTTAGGAAGATCTTTGTGAGATCTGAAGCCTAGTGATAAAATTAGAGCATTTGTTGAGAGAGAAAATAAATGAAAAAAGAGACCAGTGAACACTCAGACCACAAAAAAATAAAGATGTCATTCTTGTCACCGTAGTCAACCTTAGAAACATAATTATAGCTATGTTGTAATTTATCCTATCAATTCTTAGCCAAAAGTTGGTTCTCTGCTCTGCCTCATGTCTTGTTCACACATAGATTTTATAGCCTCGTGGCTTCTGTCACCTTAATTCTCTAAATATTTCTCTCCATTTTTTATGTCAGGTTTCTATGTCTATGTTGGTGTGTTAGGCATTCAAAACCAATCTCTGATGGGATTGATGGGTCACCATCCAAAGGAGAAATTCCCTTTGGGCCTATTGCTTCTCCCAAGCTGGGCGACAGACCACGAAACAGTCTAGGGGTGTCTGAATATTTCTCTTCAGAACCAGACCCTAGTCTGGTACTGTGCTTGCTTGGCAGAATGCTGTGATACATAGCATGGAAACTGGACACGGGGATGCCTGCTGCCACTCCACAGCAGGTGCTACCTGTGGACATTCAGTCCAGTACATACTTTACATCTGACGTTATGGAATTTATGTGAAAAGACGTTAGACAAGACCTAACTCTTCAGGATACGTGCAATGCTAGCATATGAAATAACTGGGTTGAGTGTTGACTCCATAAATACCCATATTTATATTACTGAACGCATAATTTATGGAACTCAAATCATAGAATTTTATACATTCTAATGTATGTATGTTTCTGCCTGTTATTTTTCTGAAAGTCATGTTTTCACTTCGTGTTTTTTAACAGATGGGATCTTATAAAAGTGGCCTAAAAAGGAATATAGGGACACTTTGTACATGCTTTAAAATATCTTTACTGTGCCAAGTGACCCCTCTTGGTGCAGGGGAAGCTCTGTAGATAGATTGCATTCTCTACTCACTTGGTGGTCTAAGAGAACCCGTGGGCCACATTGTTCCTTAACTGACTTTATCAATTTCACTCCCAGATTAAATAACAGCAGGTAAGGAACACCTCCGTTTGGCCACATTCAAGTTTTTTCCATTGTGGTTTCTCTTTGGATTAAGCTGAGCATAATTTTATCAGCAATAGTTAAGGTGAAGATGCTGAATATCTAAGGCCACAAAGGCAGCAGGCAATGCGTACGAACCTCTTTGTAGCCATGTTGCTTTTCTATCAAAAACATCAGCAGAAGCAACCCGCAGGATTAGTGCTGAGCTTAAAGGCATTTTGAAAACATGTATTTGGCTGAATGCAGCTGAGAAATTTAAGTGACATTACCTGGAACCAAGGCCTTAAGTAAATAGGGAATTGGAGCTAAAATACAATGCAGAAAGAGTCAATCTACAGGTTCTTTATGTCCAAGCGAAAGTTTCTGTACAAGTTCTGTATAGTGGAAGAATTAGGGAAGAATTTTCTGTACTCCATCACAAGACATTTTTTTTTTCTGTGCTAGCCGCTCAGTCATGATGCTAACACATGGCGATAGAAAGAAGTAAAGACATTGTTCTCCAAAAACCTCATCTGTTTTGTTGCTTGGCTCACACTTGAAGGCACTCCAGTGCAAAACAAACACTGTTGTCCTGTTCCAGCGTTTGGCTCAAGGCAGACTCTCATCAGAGTCCCCTCTCCAAGTTGGAGTCCTCAGGAAAGAATGCTTCAAGTCTTCAATTCATCAGTGTCTTCAATGGTATTCCTAACTTCTTCACATGCTTACCAATACATCACTAAGGCAGGGAAAATACCATCTTTATTTCTAGAAGGCTTTGACACTGTGTCCACGATGACTGGTCAAACCTTTTTTTTTCTGTTCAGTTTTAGGAAGGGGCTGTTATCTTGCTCTTGCTACAAGGTAATAACAATTTGATATTTATTGACTTAAGTTTCTCTCGTCTGGAATCTTCATAGATTATTCTCTTTTCTTAAAGATTGATTGTTTTGAGAGAGTTACAGACCGAGAGGAAGGTGTTCCATCTGCTGGTTCATCTCCAATTGGCCACAATGGCCAGAGCTGGGCCAATCCAAAGCCAGGAGCCAGGAGCTTCTTCCAGGTCTCCCACCTGGGTGCAGGGGCCCAAGTACTTGGACCATCTTCTGCTGCTTTCCCAGGGCATAAACAGAGAGCTGGAGCAGTAGAGGAGCAGCTTGGACACAAATCCGTGCCCACAGATACTGTTTAACTCCATTTTCATAGACTGACTCTATTGACTCTATTCAGAGCTGAAAAGTGTTAGCAATCAATCAATCAATCTAGGTTTCTCAAATTTGACCCGAGTCATACTTTGTTTTTAAGTAAACGCACTTCCAATTAAATATGATGTATCAAAGACAAGTATCCTTCTTTCTTCTCAAAGTTACCAAAATGGCTGAGATGAAAAAATTGTAACTATCAAAGATAACCAGAACATTTTTTTCTAAAGTTGTGAAGTAGATGTGGAGAGAAGAATAAAGTGCAGAAATCAGATTGCTGTGTCCCCCAAGAAAGGAATGAGAAGGAGAGAGAAGGATATTCAGGCTATAGAATCCTGGCTAGTCCCAGAGAGGAGAGTCATGGATATCCTGAAAAGTGGAAATGATTATTGAGATAGAAAAATTGGCTCCTGCTCTGCATAAGGAGCAATTAAATCCACTCCTGCACCTGTTACATTCTAGTTCTCACTATACTCCAATCCTACTAAGAATGCTGAGTCTTCTCTTTGTAGAAACTGGATCCAGAGGGGTTACTGAGGTTTGGACAGCAGCCATGAAGGTGGAATGGAGAGGCATCAGCAGACAGAAAGCAAGAGGAACAATTGAGGGACTCCTTATGTGATAGAGCCAATCTCCAGTAGTAGCCTCTTTGCTCTATTCAACTGCCCCAGGTTACAGTATCGTTATCAGAGTCCCACATAAAGTCTATGTACTTGACAGCTCTAGGAGGGAATCTCACAAAGAAATGCTTAGATTAGATGACTTGATCACGAAACTCATTTGACAAGACTCATCCATGGAAACAGAGCCTGCTGGAAGATTTGTTTGCTAAATAGGAAAGGATAAGATTAGAGAATTTGGCAGAGGATACATTAGAATTCTATCTAATATTAATGGAAATATGAAGAGATAGTCAAAATAGTGAGAATGAAACCCTTAAGAAAACTATTCTATTTTTAAACTTCCATTTTATATGATTTTTACTTTTTCCTGTCAGTCAACATTTACATGTCCCTCAACCCTCCCTTGCCTCCCCATTCTACAGTAACCACTTTCACATTTCTAACTTCTGTGAGAACACTTGTTTTGTAGACTGCGTATGAGTGAGATTACCTGGCGATTCTATTTCTGTGCTTGGCTTATTTCACTTAACATAATGACCTCCAGTTGCATCCAAAATTTCATCCCTTTTTTGACTGAGAAATATTCCACTATGTAGAGCTACCACATTTCCCTCATGTATTCATCAGTGGTTGGACAGAGATTTTCTTCAGTTTCCTGGCGATTGTAAATAAATACTGTAAATAAAGCTGCAGTAAACATCAGAATGCAGATGTCTGTTCAACAGATTCAATTTTCCTTGAATAGACACCCAGCAGTGGGATTGCTGGATATGTGTAGTCTTTTTTGACAATGGTCAATATTACTGTAGTGAGGTTAGATCTCGCTGTGGTCTTGACATGCATTTCCCTGATGATTAGTTTGTTTGCTTGTGTCTTCTCATGTTCTTCTTAACCATGTATGTCTTCTTTGAGAAATATCTGTTTAGATCTGTCCATTTTAATTTTTTTTGCTATTGTGTTTGTCATTCTAGCTATCAACCTCTTGCCAAATATATAGCTTGCGAACATTTTCTTTCATTCTGTAGTTGCCTTTTGACTGTTTCCTTTGTCATGCAAAAGCTGTTTGGCTTAATCAAATCCTGTTGGTCTATTTTTGCTTCTATTTCTTGTGCTTTGTGATCTGATCCAGAAAAATCCTTGCTCATTCCATTGCCTGAAGTGTTTTCCCTATTTTTTTAGATTTTATTTAAGGTATACATATTTCAGGTATTTCATATATGCAAATTGAGGTACATGGTGATACTTCCTACCCTACAACCCCTCTGTCTAGCTCCCACACTTCTTCCTGCTTCCTTGCCTATTCCCATTCTTAATTTTTACTAAGATATATTTTCAATTTGCTTTATACTCATAAGATTAACCCTACACTAAATAAAGATTTAAATAGTATGAAGAAAAAAAAATATTGGTCCTCAGCAATAAAGACCAGGGCTGTAAACAATCATCGGATCCCAAAATGTCAATTTCACTCCTATACTTTATATTTTAAGTACTATATTAGTTACCACAGATCAGGAAAAGCATGTGGTATTTGTCTTTTGGGGACTGGCTAATTTGACTAAGTATAATGTATCCTAGTTGCCTCCATTTTTTTTCCAAAGGATAGGATTTTTCTAACCACTGAGTAGTATTCCATAGTGTTTGTATGCCATAATTTCTTTCCAGTCATCAGTTGATGGACATCTGGTTTGATTCCATATTTTAGCTATTGTGAATTGAGCTGTAATGAACATGGGGGCACACATCACTCTTTCATGTGCTGATTTTATTTGCCTTGGGTAAATTCCCAGGAGTGGGATTGCTGGGTCATATGGTAGATCTGCTTTCAGGTTTCTGAGGTATCTCCATACTGTCATCCACAATGGCTGCACCAGTTTACATTTCCACTAACAATGGGTTAGGGTACATTTTCCCCTCATCTTTGCCAGCAATTATTATTTGTTGATTTCTGTATGAGAGCCATCCTATTTGGGGTGAAGTGAAAACTCATTGTGGTTTTGATTTGGATTTCCCTAATGGCTAGTGATCATGACCATTTATTTGTGTGTCTGTTAGCTATTTGAATTTCCTCTCTTGAAAAATGTTTGTTCAAGTCCCTTGTCTATTTCTTAACTGCACTGTTTTCCTGTTGAGTTTATTGAGCTCTTCATAGAATATAGATATTAATCCTTTATCAGTTGCATAGTTTGCAAGTATTTTCTCCCATGCTGTGGGTTGTCTTTTCACTTTGCTGAGTATTTTCTTTTGTAGTGCAGAAGCTTCTAAGCTTGGTGTAATCTCTCTTGTCAATTTTAGCTTTGATTGCCTATATTTTTGGAGGTCCTTTTTTATTGGGATTTATTCTATTTATTTGAAAGACAAAATTAGAGAAGAAGAGACAGAGAAGGAGGTCACCCATCCCCTGGTTCACTCCCCAAATGGCCGCAATGGCCAGCACTGGGCCAATCCGAAGCCAGAAGCCAGGAGCTTCTTCCGGGTTTCCAACATGGGTGCTGTCCTCTGCTGCTTTCCCAGGTACGTGATTAGAGAGCTGGATTGGAAGTGTTGCATCCTGGACTCTAACTGGCACCATAAGGGATGCCAGTGTTGCAGATTCAGGTAAAACCCACTATGCCACACTGGGGTCTTTTCCAAGAAGTCTTTGCTTATGCCAGTGCCTTGTAGAGTTTCTCCAATGTTCTCTAGTAATTTGATGGTATCAGGTCTTAGATTTAGGTCTTTGATCCATTTTGAGTGGATTTTTGTTTAAAGTGAAAGATATGGGTTTTGTTTCATACCTCGGCATGTAGAGATCCATTTTTCCCAGCACCATTTGTTGAAGAGGCTATCCTTTCTCCTGCAATTTATTTTTAGCTCCTTTTCTCAAAGATAAATTGATTGTAGATGTGTAGATTGACTTCTGAAGTTTCTGTTCTATTTCATTGGTCTGCATGTCTGTTTTTGTGCCAGTACCAGGCTGTGTTGATGATAACTATCCTGCAGTATGTATTGAAATCTGGTATCATGATGCCTCCAGCTTTAGTTTGTTGTATAGGATTGCTTTAGCTTTTGAGGATCTCCTGTGTTTCCATATGAATTTTAGCATAGTTTTTTCTAGATCTGAGAAGAATGCCATTGGTATTTTGGTTAGGGTTGCATTGGATCTGTTTAATGATTTTTTTTTTAGTATGGACATTTTGATATTAATTTTCCAATCCACAAACATGGAAGATTTTTCCATATTTTGTGTCTTCTATTTCTTTAGTATTTTATAATCTGCATCATAGACATCTTTGACCTCCTTGGTTAAATGTATTCCAAGGTATGTGATTTTTTCCTGTAGCTGTTCTGAATGGGATTGATCTTAGAAGTTCTTTCTCAGCCATGATATTGTCTATGTATACAGAGGTTATTGATTTCTCCATGTTCGTTTTATATCCTGACACTTTACCAAACTCTTTAATGAGTTCCAATAGTCTTAGTGGAGTCTTTTGGTTCCCCTGTATATAGAATCACATTGTCCTCAAATAAGGATAATTTTACTTCCTCCTTTCCAATTTGCATCCCTCTGACTTGATTTTCTTGCCTGATGGCTCTGGCCAAAACTTTTAGGACTATCTTGAATAGCAATAGTGAGAGTGGTCAGTCTTGTCTGGTTCCCGATCTTAAGTGGGAATGCTTTTCCTCATTCAAAAAATAATGGCTGTGGGTTTGTCATGAATTCTCTTGATTGTATTGAGGGATGTTCCTTCTATACCAAATTTGTTTTGGAATTTAATCATGAAAGCCAGTGCCGTGGCTCACTAGGCTAATCCTCCGCCTTGCGGCGCCAGCACACCGGGTTCTAGTCCCGGTTGGGGCACCAGATTCTGTCCGAGTTGCCCCTCTTCCAAGCCAGCTCTCTGCTGTGGCCAGGGAGTGCAGTGGAGGATGGCCCAAGTGCTTGGGACCTGCACCCCATGGGAGACCAGGAGAAGCACCTGGCTCCTGCCATTGGATCAGCGCGGTGCGCCAGCCGCAGCGCGCTGGCTGCGGCGGCCATTGGAGGGTGAGCCAACGGCAAAGGAAGACCTTTCTCTCTGTCTCTCTCTCTCACTGTCCACTCTGCCTGTCAAAAAAAATTAAAAATTAAAAAATTTAATCGTGAAAGGACGTTGTATTTTATCAAATGCTTTCTCTGCATCTATTGAAATAATCACATGTGTTTTCTTCAATTTGTTAATGTGATGTATCACACTTATTGTTTTGCAAATGTTGAACCAACCATACATACTAGAGACAAATCCCACTTGGTCAGGGTGAATGATCTTTCTGATGTCTTGTTGGATTTGATTAGCTACTATTTTGTTGAGGATTTTTGAATATATGTTGTTCAGGGATATTGATCTATAGTTCTCTTTCTCTGTTGTATCTTCGTCTGGTTTAGAATTAAGTTGATGCTGGCCTCATGGAAGGAATCTGGGAGGATCCCTCCCTTATGTTTTCTTTTAATACTTCCAAAATCTCAGGCATTGTAAGTTGACTTTTGTATGTGATGAGATAAAGGTATAGCTTCATCTTTCTGCATGTGAGTATTCAGTTTTCCTAGCACCTTCATTTAAAAAGCCTATCCAAACAAAGAAAAATCCTATCCTGTTTCCAGCACATGTTCTTGGCACTTTTGTCAAAGATCACTTGTCTTTAGATACATGAAAAAGAACTATTCTTAAAACCCTCAAAGATAGAAAAGATATGGCAATCATGACAAAATTAGAATGTATTAATATTAAACACAGAATATAAATTAAATATAGAATAATCAAATATTCTTGTATGTTAAAAATGTTAGCATAAATATAAAATTCAGTAGAGTAATGGGAAGTTAAATGTGAGAATACTTTCTAGAAATAAGAACAAATGGATAAAGTGAAAGTACAGAAAAAAATAGTTAAAAATTACACAATCAGTTGAGAAGGTCCCACATCTAAATTTCCAAAAGTAGAGAACAGAATAGAAATTAAGGAAGTTATAATCAAAGTTATAATCAAAGGATAAAGAGCCCATACTTGGCTACTGAGGACATTTAGGACATTTAGGGAGTGGAAGATTGATCTCTCTCCTTCCCTCTCCCCTGCACTACCCTTCTCTTTCTCACTCTCCCTGTCTTTTTTTCCATCCATTCCTCTTTCCCTCCCTCCCTTCTCCTGTCTCTTCCTCCCTTTCCTTCTCCCCTCTCTCTCCCTTCCTCCCTCTTTATCTCTCTGTTGTTCTGCCTTTTAAATAAATAAAGCTTTAGAAGAGTAGAAGGAGAACTTTGGGTAAGCAGCAGCCTAACAAAACGGTTCTATTTGCAATAGAACTAATAGATAATAAAGAAAAAATTTTACAATATGATGAGAAAAGACTTTAAATATGTCAGCTAGAGTTAAGGAACAGGAAAGGGAAAACCTGGCTGTAACAGTGTCCAGTTCTTGCTTCTAGAGAGGGGACTTAAAGCTGGGGAAGGAGGAGGGCAGTAAGTCGGATTCTGCAGGCTGCTGGTTTTGTAAATAATGTTTTTAAATAAAGGAGCCACACCCACTCATTCATGGATTGTATTTGGCTGCTTCTGGGCTACAAGCCCTAGCTGCAACAGCAAAATTGAGCAGTTGTGACAGAGAATGGATCACCCACAATCTCAACTATTGACTTTCTGGCCCATTACAGAAGAAATTTGCCGACCTCATGTGTGGAGCAGTGGTTCTCAAATTTTGGCTGCATCAGCATCTTCCAGAGCACTTGGCAGAATACACATTTGGGTGCTCATTCAAATCGTTCTGATTCAGTAGGTCTCTTGGGTGGGGACTGGAGAATTTGGAGAATTTTTGTTAAGTTTTTAGGTAATAGTGATGTTGCCAGCTCAGAGAGCCCACTTTGAGAACCACTGGTCTAAAGGAAGTAGTCGATTTTTTAAAAACCATGTGTATGTATTTTTGTTTCCGAGATGAATTTCAGATGTTAGGAGTTACAAGGTTGGAAGCAAGCATGCACATTTCCACTAAAATCAATAGAAAAACAACTTCTCCTGAATGAAGTGTAACTGAGAATTATTAAGATGTCATTTTCCAAAATTTAATAGATAAAAACCTTAACAAATTAACTGGGAAATCCTACTCTGTTTTGTTCATAGTAAGAAATCGCAGACACGGGCATGATATTAAGAGTTCCCCATTGTAATGGGAATATGTCATCCATGTGTTTAGTAGGCAGATCGATCATACTGTCTTCCTGTCTGGCTTTATCTTGATCAAAGCCACATTACTACACCATAACATCAACCATGTGAGCAGTTAGGGTTTAATCCTTTATTTTTTCTTATAATACTGTGTTTGTTTAATACACTCTTGAGAAACACTTGTTTTCTGGACATCGTTTGAGAAACTTCATCCTACACCCACTCCACTTCACTGGACCCCTTTTACAGGTGACAAAACCGATGCCCAATCTCCTGGGGTGTGGATCCAAGACCTGCCTACCCAGTCCTCGCTCCCATCCCCTCTTCCACCCAATTGCCCCAGATGCTGAAGGGAGCAACCCCGAAGAAGTCCAAGCTGAAGCTATGTTGGAAGAGAAGATGCTCATAGCATCTTGTTTCTGAAAGCCTGAAACAAAGGAGCACCTGGCTTCCAGGCTCAGCCTTCATGAGTCACATAGGTGGGCCTGGACTCCGTCACCGCTCCACAGATCCTCCACCCTTGTAACTGCGTTTTCCCGACGCACTGATTTTCTTTACTTTTATTATCAGCATAAGTAGCTTATGGTGCTTCCTTTTCTCCAAAGATCCCAGCCTTGGTCCCAGACCTCAGAGCCAGCAGGCAAGTTGCTGACAGTCTGTGCTGTTTGAAAGCAGAGGGAAATGAAGGATTATTGAGGATAGGAATGTCCCTGATTGGTTTAAAAAAAAAAAAAAAAAGGACAAACAAACAGCTTGAAAAATCCGAGAATTGTGCCCTGCGGGGGTGGGTTTCCTGAGCTGTCAGCTCCCCCAGTTAATGAGGTAGTTTGTCAAAGAGAGATAGAAAAGGGCATTTGTAACAATGCGTGGCTTTGTGTGAGTTGTAAAAATCAAATTAAGTGGAAATGCAGCAAATAGTAAATGGCATTGTTTATTTGCTAATTAATTTGCTACAAACTACAATATAAAAGTATTAAATATATCGGATGGTACACTCTTTCTAGAAGGCAAATTACTGAAAACATTTACCTCTGGGAGAAAAGATTCGTTTGCTTTCTTTCCATCAGAGACTGAAGTTTTGGTTTCAGAGTTTGAAAAGCACACCGATGGTTTGCATGGGATTTGGTGCAAAGTGGCGATGTGATCTCCTTTGTATGGTGCAAGAGCGTTTGAGGGAGCACAAGACTATATGGTCTCGCTGTACAGGCTATTTGTCTTTTAATATTGATAGGCCCAGGACTCTTGGTCCTGGAGCGGATGTCATCTACGTGAGGACAGACGCTAACAACACAACTGCTTGTTTGTCTGCTGTTGGGGAAAGCCAGGCGCATATGGGGATTGACGTGGGCAAACGTTCGTGGGAGAGGGGAAGAGCACAGGGTTGGGCCCAGCCTGACCTGGGTTCAGCATCTGACATGGCCACCAACAGACCGTGCCAGGGGAGGCAAGTGGTTTAAACTCACTGAGATTACGTTTCCTCATCTGGAAAATAAGGATACTAATTGATGCCTTACAGGATCACTCCAAGGGCTAGAGATTCTAAGTGCCTGCCTGACACATTGTACACAACAAAGGGAGGCTATTATTGATAACAACATTACTGGGTCCCTAATAATCAAATCGACATCCTTCTCAACCCGAAAAGTCCATGAGCGTCGGCAGATCGTCGTTCCCAGCTTAACCTCCATCCCCGCCTTTCTTTGCCTTCAGGACCATGTTTTAATCCTGATGTTCTGTTCCTGGGACTGCTGGGAGGTGATTCTCCCCCGCACCAACCCCAAAGCTTCTGTCTTTTCCTGCATTTTCTTCCCAGAAGCATAGCATTTGATGGGACGACAAACGTTAATACAAATTTAACCTCTTTCCTGTGTACCGGGCAGTGTTCTTCACTTCCTTTAATTCCCACATTGAATACTAAGTTAAATCCTATTATTCACATTTTATGGGAAAAACTGGGCATACAGAGAGATGAAATAATTGCCCAAGGGGCAGACATGATTCGAACCTGGCTGGTTTGGCTCCAGATTCGTGTTTCTAATCAGCTCTCCGTGCATGACGCATGGGTGTGCATTCAGAGCTTGTCTTTCAGCAGGCTTCTACTGAACGTTGATTTTTCGTGGCCCAGGCAGGTCTGTGAAGTACACAGCTGGGCCACCTTGGAGTCTGTTTTAGGTTTTTTCCATTCTGGGACTCAGGAGTCCTAGGTGTTGGATCCCCCTGGGATATCCTTTCCTGGAGATGAGGCAGTGTACATTTGGCTAACAACATGTTCTCCATCAGTTGTTAAAACTGGGAACCTTGGGGCAGGCCTTCTGCTGTATCAGGTAAAGTTGCCACCTGCAGTGCTGGCATCCCATATTAGCACTGGTTCATGTCCTGACTGCTCCACTTCCAATTCAGCCCCTTGATAATGGCCTGGAAAAAAAGCAGAAAATGGCCAAGTGCTTGAGTCCCTGCTACCTATGTGGGAAGCCCAAATGAAGCTCCTAGCTTCAACGTGGCCCATCCCTGGCCATTGTAGCCAGTTGGGGAGTAAACCAGCAGATGGAAGACCTCTTTGTTATCCTGCCCCAGTCTCTTTCTGTAACTGACTTTCAAAATAATAATAATAATTAAAAAAAAAACAGCACTGTGGCATAGCAGCTTAAGCTGCCACCTTCAGGACAGGCATCCCATATGGGCACTAGGTCATGTCGCAGCTGCTCCGCTTCTGATTCAGCTCCCTGCTAATGTGCCTCAAAAAGCAGCTGAAGATTCTCAGAGTCCTGCACCCCTGTGGGAAACCAGATGAACCTCCTGGCTTTGGCCTGGCCAGTGGGGCCATCTGTGGAGTGAACCAGTGGAAGATCTATGTCTCTCCCTCTTTCTGTAACTCTGACTTTCAAGTAAATAAATGAATAAATCTTCAACTTAAAAAAAAATGGAAACCTCATGAAAGCAGGAAGCACATTAACATGTACCGTCTATCTCCAGTTTCTCAACTGACACTTGGCACATAGCAGCATAGATTTCACTGATAGATGAGTGATTGCTCTCTCAAACTAGTGTATGGATCGGTTGGTGGAGGGATGGATGACTTACCTATAAGAAAGGTGTTAAGTTGATAATACGGAGCTGATAGAAAATGTTTTCTCCTATCTCTTTTCCTTCCATTTGCTTATACTATAATTTTCTCTCTCAATTAAATTTATCTTCTTAGGTATGTCATTCTAAATGGCTGCAGTAAAATCTAAAGTTCTTGTAAAATATGCTGTCTTGGGAGCTCATAGGTTAGAACAGCAGCCAGTTTTTCTAAAAGATTGAGAAAAACGGGTCCTTCCCTCAATAAATTGAACCTCCATCCTCTATCAGCTACTCTTACAGGAGCTTGGGCAGAACGATTGACACAACAAAAATACCCTGGCCCCCTGATGAGCAAAAGGGGAGGACAGACAAAAACAAACAGGCCCACATGGAGTGTCTCAAGTTCTTTCAGTGCAGTGGAGAGAAATTGAGCAAACTGAGTGAATAGGACCCCGTGAGAGACGGGTGCTTGTTTTCTAAAAATGGTCAGTTATGCTGACATTGTTCTGTGTGCAATGTGAGAGTTTAAGAAAACCAGGTCTCCATGCAAAGTGAAGTGGAACAAGGAATCAAGAGATGAGAATAGTAGAGATTTTGCACATATTAACGATAACAAGGGCAATACTTCTCTATATCTTGGTTTACTTTTCTCTTGCAGGATTTTCAGCTCTGGAATTTGAAGGTGCTACTCTCTCCCCAGCCTTAACCTGAGAAACTGAACACAAAAAGCTCGTCTTAGTATCCACAAGCAAAATGAGAGGTGCAGAAACCACGCTGGGCAGAAGCAAGGTCGTTGGTTAAAGCATCCTGCCATTGGCCCAAAACACAGCTGCTCCTCAGCGCCTGCCCTGCCTTGATCTCCATCACTTTGGCTTGAGACTTAGAGGGATGAGTCCCAGCCACAGAGGCCCCTTTGTCCTGTAAGGCCTGAGACATGAGCACCAGCAGCCACGCATGCCCGGTGCCAGCAGTGAATGGACACATGACTCACTACCCGGCCACACCCTACCCGCTGCTCTTCCCGCCTGTCATTGGAGGACTCTCCCTGCCGCCCCTGCACGGCCTCCATGGCCACCCTCCTCCCAGTGGGTGCAGCACTCCTTCACCAGCGAGTAAGTACTGCGGGGATTTGCTCCCCCTTCACCCGGTTGGTTGGCTGAGATCAGATGGTTGGTACCCAGCACGAGTCCTCATGGTTATGTGTTGATTTCTGTTGGTCTCAAATTCCACCTTTGTGTCTGTAGGATGAAATGAACCTTGAGACCTGAGAAATGGCAGATTTTAGAATTGGGCTCACTCCAAGCTGCTTTGGTATTTGGATGTGCTTCATAAAATGCAAACGCAAAAGGTGACCAGATGTGGCCCTCACACCTGGACAATCTGACCACTGGATGAGTCATGTGTCAGTGAATTAGGAGGTAATATCACAAAAAGTACAATAATCCTAGAGTTCAAGTTCACTTTGGTTGAGAGGTCTCATTTGAACCCTTTACTTATTTCTTGGCTACAAAGGATGTCTGTAAGAGTTTTCGACTCCCCAGGGACCCTTGCTGCTGATTGCTATCATACGGAGCTGTTTTAGTGTCCTTGACCACTCTGGGTTCTGTGATAGGCTGTTTCTTACCCCCAGGTGTTCTCTTGGACTAAGTGTGTGTGTGAGGGACTCTAAAGGCAATGAAAGCTAACATTCTTCAGGACAAACATGACAGGCATGGAAAGCATCTGTATTGTGTGATTGTTAAAGTTTCTGCATATGTAAGGACAAGCTGTGGTAGACCATGGGCTCTTCTACCTTTTAGAAACTGTTTGCCTGGTTTGCACAGGGAGGCAAAAGGTGTATTGATTCAGCTGTGCTGGGCCGATTCAATCCAGAGCACATTGTCCAAGTTCTTCTGGCTTGTAACACAATGGGAGCTCTGCATAGCTCTTCCCAGTGGTTATTTCACATTCCACTACTTTTTCAGAAGTTTCTCCTAATATTAGCTTGGCCCCTAACAGTTTATCCTTTGAAGCACTGGTTTAATTCTCTGTTAACTTTTCCCACCTACTACATCCTTAGCTCCCTGGGTCTTGTTGTACCTAAGTAGGATCCCTGAGCTACTGATACAGTGCCTTACAGAGCAACAGAGGATGGATGTTTAAATGGATGGACAGATGGATACACATTGTGCAATGTTGAGTGCAATCACAGTAGTACCATGCCTGGCAAGTACTGATGTGTTTTAATTAGAATAACTTGACCATAATTCTTTTTTGTGTTGGATTTTTAGCCTAAGCATGGGGCCACCAAAGTTTTTGGAATTACTTAATAATCTTCCCCCGCGATTCTGAAATTCATGTTGAAAAATGCAGACAAAATGACTTTGGGGAAGAAATGGAGGGAAGTCCCTGTATCCAAAATATCTTCTGACTCAGTTGCTGATTTAAATGATATTAATCCAAAAGGCAAATGAAATGATGAAGTTCTTTCCAGCTAATATGGGAGGGGTCTCGGTCCAAGTGATTGATAAAGCTATTACAATTCTACCCAAGAGCCTTTGAATCTAATTCTAGGTTTGGCCAGCCTGATAGACAATATGTTCCAACAGGTTCCTTTCCTGAGAGCAGACACATATTTTGTAGATGTAGTCGAAGAGTTCAGACAGACCGAGGATTCTCATACTGGATGAACAAATCGAGCAGTCTGCAAACTCTGATGCAACCAGAAGCCAGTAGGTGTGCAACAGCAAGTCCCAGAAACTTTGGGCAGCTCTGACTACTGAGGTTAAGGGAAATGCAGAATGTAGTAAATGAAAGGGATGATTAAGATCTTTATGCTGTTCATCATCCCTGAACCCTGAAATCGGCTTGCAATGTTCAAAGCCCTCACCCATATGTCTGCAGATACTGTAAATTCTAAGAATTCTATAGTGTGGGGCTTAGCAAACTATAGCCTGTCACGAAATCCAGCCTGCCATCTGTTTTTTGTAAATAAAGTTTTATTGGCACACAGCCACATTCATTTATTTACATATTGACTGTAGCTGCTTTCATGATACAATGATAAAACCTTATAGCTCACAGATCCTAAAACGCTCAGTCTCCTTTATTAGCAGAAGGATTGCTACCCTTGCTATGAAGATAAGGAATTAGAGGAGCAAACATCACTGTTAGAGATAGATCCTGGGTTATATTTAGGATAATTAAACTCCTACAGCTTAATACCCTTATCTCAGTGTTTGAGAGGCTTATTCTGTGTCCGGAATAAGCCAAGCTATGAAATATCTAAGACTCTTTTCACTCATAAATATGAGAAGTTTCTTCATTTCACAAATACTAACAAAGCACAAGGCACTGTTGCTACTGGGTTGAACCAAGTGGAGTTTCCATTTTTCTAGACCATAGTTGTTCAGATACTGGCCATTGCGTGTGATGCAAGAAAGGAGAGGGTTTGAAGTTAAAGTAAGATCAAGTAACTGATGAGTATTTTTCTGAAGGCCCTGCAGGAGGGTGCTCAGTACCTGTCCCTGATAGGTTGGGGAAAGGACAGAAGGAGGAGGCAGCACAGAATGTTCAGGCTGGAAACTTCAAAGCTGGCTTCCTTCCTCCTCTGACTCAAACCTGGTTTCGTTATTTCTTGCTGAAGTCAGAGCACAGAAAGTGCTCAAAGGACATTGTTTAAAGGATCCACTGTTGCTGTGCGGTCTGTTCGCTCACCTTGGAAGAGGGGTTTGTTTTTAAGGTCTGTGATTTATAAAGATCCTAGAAGAAAGGTCGGGTCTTAAAAGTTGCTCATGGTCTTGGTCCTGGCTAAAAATAAATTCAAAGTTTTAATCATGTACTGAGATTAGGGAAACACTTGAATTCTTAGCAACACACACACTTAGGGAGAAAAGCTGCCTAATGTGAAAAGAGAACAAACATGCTGTCACTGAGCTACAGGATTGGCTGAGGCATCTCTCATGATCTGTGTACATCTAGATTCTGCCGCTCAGGCAGAAAGAATAAATTTTTGAACAAGCTTCTGTCAGCACCATGTAACGGTGAGGGCTCACGAACCTTCTGTCTGGAAAACAAGTGAGAGCCATGTCCATAGCAGCTACTGATGTTACACCTGTTCCTTTCTCTTCCCGCTTTCATTTCTGATCTCCCAGACGGTAGATGTGACCATAGAGCTAAGAGATCCATTCTGGATAAGCAAACCGAGCTGTATGTTTAACTTTCTTCTCCTAATAATGTGTCTCCATTCCTGCATCCTAGGATATTCCAGAAAGACTGGAGGAGCAAATGTTTAGTCTACTGGTTAAGGCACTGGTTAAGATGCTCAAGGCCCATGTTAAATTACCTGGGATTTCATACCCAGCTCCAGGTCCTGATTCCCACTTCCTGCTAAGGCAGGGATGGTGCTGAAATGATTGGGTTCTTGCTACCCATGTTGGAGACCTGGCTCCTGAGATCAGCCTGGACACCATAGTCCTCCAGACATTTGGGAAGTGAACCCTATGTGTGTCTCTATGTTGTCTGTCTCTGTGCTTCTCAGAAAAAAGTTTGTAGGGAAATGAAATTAAAAATTAATGCACATTTTATTTGAATTTTTTGAAGACCCCTCACATAAAGTCATCTGCGAGCCTACCACTAGTTTATAATTTGACAACTAACTGTAACCTCTCTGAATTTGTTTTAGCAACTGTAAAATATTTTTACTTACAGGAGAGTGTTTTATAACAATTTTATTCAAATATTTTAAGGGTGAAGGTGAGGTTTTGGAGAACTTGTCCTATAAAGAATTGAAACTGATCCTCTCCAGGGCCTTTTTTCCCCTCTAACAGTTGGTGATTCTGTGTAAATTAGCTTTGTCCTGGTCCACTTGCCATTTGCAAGCACACAGCCCAGCGTGGCGTGGTTTGTGCCCTGGTGGGCCCTGTTCGTGTGCGACATCAGTGCTTGGCTGTTGGTCTCACCATTGGAGAGCAGTCACAGTTCAGAGGGAAAAGAGGGACCCACTTTTCAGAAAACCTGTTCTTTAGAACCTTCTACTCTAAAGAAGAAGAAAGTTATCTACAGGAGAGAACTGAACTTGAAGTATCCTTTCATGGGCACATGCCCTTACCTTTATATTGTGACTTAATTTTTTACAGCATAGAGTCTTTATAAGCTTAGAACACAGGAAACATCTGAGAAAACAGGGAGTTAAAATTGTAATAAGGAAAACTTATTAGCATGCATTGTATAACTCCAGAGTTCCCCACAGAGCATTAATGCAGGTCACTGTTAATCTTTCTGATAGCCTTCGAACACTGCTGCCAGGCCATTTGCAGAAGTCCCATTTCACGGTCAGAGACAATGAGGCTGAAAGAGAGGAGAGAATTTACACAATCAGTTAATACTGGAGTCAAATTCCAAGCCAGGATCTTGGGATCCCAATGTGCATATCTTTCCCAGGGTGTTGGGCAATGAAGCCAACTTAGCTTCTTGCATAAGCCAAGGCTCTACCATGGACATGCCTTTCTTGTGATACTTCAGGGAGTCCTTGGTGGTGATGGACTTCTAAAGGACCTTGCGACCTCTTCAGTTTGACCAACTACTGTGAGAGCGTCTCTCCTATTTCTTTCCTAGCAAAATGAGGGAGTTGACCCCATGGCGAGCACTGTGCTGACTGACTCTGGTAACCATGGCTTCCAGCGGGATAGCCTCCTATGCTATACCAGGGAACACTCAAATTTTTATGTGCTACGGCGCTTTGCGAAAGTTGGACGACTGTCCGTCCGTCTCTCTTTTATGTTCTTTTCATGGCTGCTTGTTGTGTTTTATTGCTGAACATGTGCTTTTTTATAGGCGGTTGCAAGCTGGAAAATATTGTTAAGCATTTTGGCTTCAGAGCTTCTTTCAAAATGATCTCGGTTTAACTCCAGCATCTTGAAATGAGAATTCTTTCCCCTTGCTTCCTTAATGATCAGAAAGTGCTCTCCTGTCAAAATCACAAAAGAGGGTATTCAGTTAAAAAAAAAAAACAAAAACCTACCTTCTGGAGGGACAGACTGTGCAGTCTCAGAATTAACAAAGACGGGACATAAAATGCATCTGATTCCTAATTCTTGTCTGCAACTAAGAGGAACCTTGTTGCTGAGCACGTCTAAGGCAGGGTGTGCAGCTGAATTAGGATCCCGTGTTGCATTTTAAAGGCGCTGATACAGAGGTGTGGGTCGTGTTTTAAAGGCATGCACATTGATGGCAACAAAAACCAACTCATTAATTCCCATTATCTGTCACCCTTTGCTCCTTGTTCTTGTCTTCTGAGCAGTACTTGTCCTTACACTTACACAGTGACCCCATTTGGCAGGAATCTGATTTGAGATGTCTGGGCTTAATATATTGCTGCTATTTCTTGAATGTCAAACATAATAGTACGGTCCAGATCTGTGTCTCTCTCACATTCTGAAGCCACATAAAAATAAGGTAAAAGAACATGATGGCAACTTGTGGGGAATTTCAGCAAACTCAGTTACAACATGTTTGTCCATTTCATCTGTCTTTGATCATGCGCTCAGGGAGGTCAAAGGTTGCACCTGAATGTTTGAGCAATGGAGTTTACACTTTTGACAGGCTGGAACTAGTTTAGTGGCTTCGCCTAGGCCTACAGACACATGTATTATGTAAGAGACCCTCCTGTAAAGATAGAGAGGTACTGATTACTTCAGTGCCATTCTTCCCCCCACATACTGGATTTTTTTATGTCTTCTTGATGACTCTTTATTTTCCCTAGAATCGGGCTGAGTACACCATGTCACCCTCCTAATGAGGAGCTGGGATCACATTGCCTATTAAACTTGGCCCTCAAAGAAATGAAGGATTTAAAAACATGAATTAAGGAAAAGATTACTGTTCCATTTCATCAAATAAATTATGGTGCCCAAAGGAGAGACTCAACTGTGAAAGAGTGTTATTGAATACAAGTGGGCTTTCAGGGCATGAAGGCAATCAGAAAAATGGAAATGGGTTTGTCTCCAAGTTCCTTCTCCCAGTGATTTTGCCTACGGAGAGCAGATTTGGAAGAATGTGTACAAAGAAAGATGAAGAACAGAGAAGAGAGAGATGAGTTAGGGTTCATATTAGAATTCCTTTAGGTAAAATATTTGAATTACATTTACTAGCTAGTTAAACAGAGACATTGAGAAAATGGCCTTTTGACTTTATAAAAATTGAGCTTCTGACAAATGACTGCAGCGGTTCTGAGTTGGCTAAAGGCCTGAGACTTGCCTTGTGTGCCAGAGTTCTACCTCACTGGAAGATCCTGTGGATTTCCGAAGAGCTTAGTGATGGGAGAGGATCCTCCATACAGGTGGGTGGGTGTGAGTTCAGATGAAGCTGTGCCATGTACAGCCCTCAGGCTGGTGTCTCGGGTAATCCCATTGAAGCTCAGCAGTTTACACTTTGTCACTAAGGAAATGCAACCCCATTCTGTCTTTGCTTCTTTCTTTTCCTCCTTTGGCTCCCTCTGACATTTGAATGATTCTTTGTAATCTAAGCTGGAAAGAAAAGATACCAAAGAGAAAGAATATGAATCTAATTACAGAGGTCCAAGTTACTTTCAAGAACTTGAGGTCACCAGGCCAACAAATACCTTGATTCTTTTGCTTTTGCCATGAGAACACATACTAAAATTCCTAGCATTTATGTAGTGTACTTGGTACATTATCTCCATCCACCAGCTGGATTAGGAAAATAAAGGAGGTAAGATCCAGGTAAACATTTCCAACATTGCTCAGACAAAATTAATGGGACTGTGTTTGGGCGCTTTTTCTGATCAAAGCTAGTGTTTTTGCAGCTCCGCCTTGCAATGGACATTGAGTGGATATGAAGTTTTTTTTTTTTTTTATGATAATGCATCTGTCTTCTAGGGTGTCACACTATTATTGGCTAGTTATAATCATCTAAAATCATTTATATCCAAAGCCCTGATGGCTGTTTGCCTTCAAGGTCTAGATTCTTTAGAACTTGTGACATCCTTTCCCACCAGGTACCTGCTATCCATTGTCCATACTTGGGTTTACTATACAAGTCTTATCCTACTGTCTTTAGCTTTCTGCGTCTGATCTTCTGTCAACCTGTTTATGGGACTTAGTGTTAACTCATTTACTGTTGGTTGAGTGACTGAATCAATGGTTCTTGCTGATGGGAAAATTTGGAAACTTGTAAATTGCTTGTGAATGAACTATGATTGGGAATGTTAAAGGCATTCAGTGGCCAGGGACTAGAGGTTGATTTTACTACAGTGTGCATGATAATTGCTTCATGTCTTCATGACTTTCCAATGTCCCACCAGACCTTTGTGTTAAAACCTCTCCCAAAACAAAATACAGTGAACTTAACCTAAACCTTGATTTGCATTTTTCATATAAATCAGGGTATGCTCTTATTTATACCCTGGATTATTTAGGATGGTTATTGCACTGCAAATAGAGAATAGGCTGATTTTGATTCTCTTTGGAACTTTTTAAGACTCATAGTTTCAGAATATTATGTCAGTAATGACAGTGCTATTTATGGATTTGTCAACAATACCAAGTACTTTCAGAGATCTACCTTCGTAGCTAACAGTCATTGCAATTCTGCCCATGAGGGTGAGCATCTTATCAATTCCTTATATCTGAGCAGTTACACATTAGCATATCTGTTACTTTATTAAAAATTAGTTTCTTTTCACATTCATTGATATTGAAGTCACTGCATTATATTAATATTTTTGAAATCATGTGTAGTAGACTATTTTATGTGTGACCGAATTTTTGGAATAGTGTAATAGGTGTGTATGTTACTAAAAGAAGTGTTGGGTCCAAAATGTTAAAGATCTCTGGAGTGAGCAAATGAATGGATAAAATCTAAGAGTGAATCAGTGAAAAATTCCAGTGCCAAAGAAACTTCCTAGAAAATGAATGTTCTAGTTGTTGAGAAGAAAAGGAATTTGTAAGTGAAGGCGATGGAGAAAAGCTTGCCAAATCAAATCCAGTGATTGTGCTGGCCCTGGGCAGTGCCCACAGTGCTAAGAAAAGCAATGTGTACAGGGATTTGAAGTTTTCTATCTGGGGTTGCCTATGGGTAACAAATGAGCCAGCCAGTGTTGGCTCTAGTTCTTGTGTTGGCAGGATCCCCAAGTTACACCAAAGGGAATAAAAGGTGGTCTTACTCATGAGTACATCTTCCAGGATCGTTGAGCACATCTATGCTAAGTATTGTATCGGCACCTCAGGAAATCCGACACAGTGACTGGTTCTCACTTAGGTGCCATGTCTGCTTCTACTTTCAATGGGACATCACCGGAGGGTTTTCCAGGTACAGTAATTGGCCCGTTATGGGTTTAATTGTCTCCCCTGAAGGATGTTAGGTCCTTCCCCTCAGAACTAGAGAATGTAGCCCTGTTTGGAAATTGGGTCTTCAGAGATGGTTAAGTAAAGATGGGGTTGTCTGGACGTGTCCTAATCTAAGGGGAAGAGGGATACAGAGATAGTGACGCAGGAAGAGCACCATGCAACCACCACAGTTACACCGCCAGGAGTCGCAGAATGCAGTGACTGCTGGCAGACCACCGCAGCACGGGAAGAAGCAACTAACCTCGCCAATACTTGGGTTTTTGACTCACAGCTTCTAGAACTGTTTGTAGTATTTTGTGACAGCAGCTCTGGGAAATTAATATAGGGCCCATAACTTCCATCCACTGAGACAGGAAAAACCACGCTTTGATCTTTTGCCTGTCTAAACATACCAAATTGTTTATATCCGCTTAATTTCAATCCCACATAACTTTCTTTTCCTACTTTATGTGGCTCCTTTGGACTGAACTAATGAATAATGTTTTGGGAAATATTTTTTTTCTTCACAGTCAATCTATCTTTATTCACAATGTTCACAATTTTAAAAAGAATCTATGTATTCTTCTAATTTTCTTTTTGTCTC
This sequence comes from Sylvilagus floridanus, assembly GCA_949820135.1. NCBI lineage: Eukaryota > Metazoa > Chordata > Mammalia > Lagomorpha > Leporidae > Sylvilagus > Sylvilagus floridanus. Next base: position 168,317,256 of record OX463244.1, read on the forward strand.
ATCATTGAGAGCCAAAATCTCATACCCTATGATGACTCCCATATGCTCTTGTTAATACCCATTTGACTTTTGGTTTTCAGGGCTTTGTTCCCAAACTGCAGGGCTAGCTGTCACTGTCACATTGGCCTCTGATTCTCCAGAATTGTTCCCATTGCAAGTTTATATTCAAGTTCCAGTCACCACAGCATTATGGGTGGCAGTGATCTTATCATTGTAATAATCAGCTCTTCATTATCTTGAACATTGCTTTATTGGCTTATCTGGCAGTCTGTTTCCAAGATTTATGAGCTATAAATTTAGTTGACTTTGTCTGACCTTTGAATGTCCAGAATTCTTGGTGGCTTCTCCTACTTTGAATAGACAGATTTTAATGACTCCCCTGTCTAGTCCCTGGTATTTCTCCTCCAGGAGTACATTCTTATCCTTTATACTTAGAGCTCATTTTGCTGTTTAATTACTTCTGTGAACTATGCTGGTCTTTACGTCTACACCCTCAGTTCTCCACAGCTGGGATTATTTAGTTCCTTATAGCCAAAAATTTGATTCATTTTTTAGATGACCTAGGGTTCCCCCCAACCATAAACTTGGGAATTTGGTGAAAGGTAATGGGCTCACCAGACAGCCGACCTCTCCTATCGGAAAGCTTAGGTTCGATCCCTGATTCCTCTCTTTGTTTCCTGTTACTGTGCAGCCCAGGAAGGAGCACTTGAGGGCTCCAATATTTGGGTCTCTGATACCTATGTGGATGACCAGGATGCCATTTCCAGCTCCTGGCTTAAGCCTGGCCCTGTTGTCTGTCATGGACATTTGGGGAGTGAAGCAGTGGATGACAGCATGCTCACTCTTGCTCTCATTCTCTCATGAGGACATTTTTTAAAAGAGACTTTGGGGCCTAACTCAACCCTTCCTTGGTTAACTTTGCCTGCATTGCTATCATTTTATGAAATATGAATCATATTTAGTAATATGAAAATCTGCATATAGAGACTTTTTTTCCTTCCAGTTGAGTTTCTAAAACTTTCCAGTGAGGATGTTTGTGTCTAATTAGTGCTGTGGTATTTTGTCCAGTGCCCCTATGCTTAGACAAAATGAAGAGTTGCAGGGCATTTGGGGTACAACAGCATGGTTATTTGTAGCCTTGTGGGCACTGACAACAGCAAGTGCTTGGTGCATCTCACCTGATGGTGAATCTCTGTACCCTGCTGGGGGCCCTGTGTGCACACTGCCTCTAACCTCCAACAGCTTTCCTTCTAACACAGAAGTATCAATTAGCCAAAGTTCTTGCTGAATCAAAAAATGATAATTAATGCAGATAATCAAGAGAGAATAGTTGGTAATGGGGTTGAGAAGAGGTTGCTGTTTCTAGACACAAAACATGTTCTTGAGTGAGATTTGTAAACTTTCTGTGCTTCAGCTTCTCTACTTCTCTATAAAATAAGGAAAATAATAATATCCTTGATAAATGATGAGGTTTTCATCAATAGATACATGCTAGTTACTTACAACAGTGTTAGAACAGTACAATCTCCATACATAATAGCACCCCGTCCTGTCCATGCCCTGTAGTCATGATCTGTCCTGTTAAAGTAGAATCTTTTGTTGTCACAAGAAGGGCGTTCTGTCAGCTGTACATTTTAGCAGTTGCTTCCAGAATGCAAAGATCTTCCTACATGAGCATGTACTTCCCTCGTATTTCCCAATTCCGCATTAGGCATGTACTTACATGAATTGTAAGCACTTCCCAGAGGTTATATTCTTCCAATTTCCAATTTCAGAATTCTCCAAGTAATCATCTTAAGGTTGAGTTTTGGGAAAGACTCTCTTCTGGGAGGGGAGGAGGAGCGAGGAAGCTTGCCCTGATGAGTAATTCTGTGTTCATCACAAACAATTTGCACCCGAAAAATACACATGCATTTAAGGTTATCTTTTATTGAGGATCATCTTTGAGAGTCAGGATTTAGTCAAAAACTAAATTTCCCTTTTCTCCTGGGACTTGCAGGATCTAGAGATCACTTTGCCTTAATAAACGATCTCAAATAATATTGGATGGAATTCCAGTGAGGATTTTAATAATGTGTATTTCTCAAACATTGTGGGTTTGCTTCTGTTAAGACTAAGCTACTCCAATGTTAATTGCTTAATAGGAAGTTGACCAATCCATGAATAAAGAAAGATGTCTATAGGAGAGAGTTACATTGACATATTGCACAAGCAAATAGCACTTTAATAATGAACACATGGTTAAAAGGAACACACCCTCAAGCATATATGGTAACCCTGTTTTATGAGAATGGCTTGGTTTAGTATTGGGCAACACAATGGTTTACATGGATCATGGTACACGTCTCTGAGACATGGACTGGCCCTCACCACCTCACTGACTCCCCTCCTTACCTCCTGTGATCAATTCCAGGATTTGTCTTCTGCTTCTTCTCCCACAAGAAATCTTATTCAAAAACTGAAGCTCAATGACAAATCAAAATGTGCATATTTCTCAATTGATTTTTTTCAATTTTGAATCCCCAAATAAGTTTAATTATAAATTCACTTAATATATAAAATTTATATATTCAAAATAACAATATATATCATTATATACAGATTACTGCGAAGGTTAACCTCTTTACTACTCGACACTATTTTTTGATCCCTGCTTTGGGAATACAAAGCAGAGCAGTATATTCAGTATGAGGAAAAAGGAACTGCTATGAAATAATGGAAGAAGACTGTGACTTGTTATCCAGGAATCCTAGCACTGAAAATAAATGGAGAAAGGCAGATTATAACAGAATATGTAAAGAATTAGTAAACAAAAAGTATACATATCATAAGAAAATAACAACCCAAATCAAAAATAGGCCGAAGACTTTATTTCACTAAAACAATTTCAGATGTCAGGTGTCAAGCTCATGTTAGTAATCAAAATTACACAGATCTGTTCAGGATGTAATTCCATTTCATATCCATTAAAGTTGGGAAAATTAAAAAGTGTCTTTAATACCAAATGTTGGAAAGGATGTAGGTCAGCAGATACTTCGAGATAAACTGCGGGTGAAAGTTAGCTCAACAGGCTAATCCTCCGCCTTGCAGCGCCAGCACCCCGGGTTCTAGTCCTGGTCAGGGCACTGGATTCTGTCCCGGTTGCCCCTCTTCCAGGCCAGCTCTCTGCTGTGGCCTGGGAGTGCAGTGGAGGATGGCCCAAGCCCTTGGGCCCTGCACCCCATGGGAGACCAGGAGAAGCTTCGGATCAGCGCAGTGTGCAGGCCACAGCGCGCCGGCCACGGTGGCCATTGGAGGGTGAACCAACGGCAAAGGAAGACCTTTCTGTCTCTCTCACTGTCCACTGCCTGTCAAAAAAATAAAATTTAAAAAAAGAATGTTGTTTAGAGAATAACTTAGCTAACAGCACTCTCCTAAAGATTGAATAGTTAGATGCTCTATGACCAACCTGACTTTTAGGAATTATTTTGGAGAAACCCTTTACTATGAATATCAGAATTCCTATTTTAAAATGTTAATAGCACTGTTCATAGAGTTTAAAAATTGAGTATTTAAATACCTATAAGCAGCAGATAAAGGCAAAAACATAGCGGCTTCACTAAATGAAATATTGTTTATCAAAGCAGGCATATGGCCTAAAGGCCAAGTCACCGCTTAGGAGGTCTGTGTGCCATACCAGATGCATTAGTTCAAATCCCCGTTCTACTCCCCATTCCGATCTCATGTTAATGTGTCCCCTGGGAGGCAGCAGCTCATGGCTCCAGTAGTTGGGTCCCTGTCACTCATCTGTGTATTTTTTGGCTCAGTTTAATGAAAAAATCGAGAGGCGTGCGAAGTATGATTAGACAAAGGGGATATGATGCAATAGTAACAAATGGGACGGGGGATTACCAACACCTGTCTAGATTCCTTGCTGTGCCCCTTATGTCTTCAGAGACAAGGATGTTTTCTCCCCCACGTGTTGGAGGGCACCTCTCTGGTAAGAATCATCTGATCCCGGGAAGAAGGTGGGACAGTGCCGGGCAGTGACCATCTTTGGTTTTCTGACCTGCTTCAGAGATGAAGTTAAGGGGGAGGTGAGAGTGGCCTTGCTGCTTTGGCTGTTGTCTCAGATGAGAAGTTGCCATGCTTTGGAGGCAGCATGCTCTGAACTCCATCAAAATGTAAGGGAAATATCTCTTAGGGAAAATACATATTTAACAAAACTGCACATTGCAATCAAGGAATAGCAAACTAATTCAATATAACAGCCAGCTTTTGGTGGTGTGGTGAGATACGCAAGATGAATAGGGAGGGAGCACATGGGTAGAGGCAACATTTATCAAAAATGATAAAATTTTAAATGATAAGGTGTTCATTTTTCTTATGCTTTACCATATGCATATACATGCTACCTTTGCACCTATTAAATGTACATTTTTAAAAGATAAAAAATATGACTATTCTTCATGAGTTAGAGACAGGAGAAAGGGAAAGAATACTGCCTGCGGTCTTTAACACAACATTTGCCTGTGCAGAAAAGACAAAATGTTAATAAAATATTATTTAAATTTCAGTGTTAAAAGTAATTGTACAAATGAAGTGTTATAAGAAATGCAACTTAAGGTTATAGTGGTTGCTTATGAGGAGGTAAGCATTTAAAAGAAATATTCCCAGTGTTGTTCAGGCTACAGAGAAATGAACACTCAGATACAGCTTGGACTGAGAATGGAAGTTTATAGGTCCTTTTTATAAAGATTTATTTATTATTTGAAAGGCGGAGTTATAGAGAGGCAGAGAGAGAGAAGTCTTCCATCTGCTGATTCACTCTCCAAATGGCTGCACCTGCTGGAGCTGAACCCATCTGAAGCCAGGAACTTCTTCCAGGTCTCCCACATGGGTGCAGGGACCCAAGCACTTGGACCATCTTCTGTTGCTTTCCCAGGCCATAGCAGAGAGCTGCATGGGAAGTGGAGCAGCCAGGATTTGAACCAGCACCCATCCTCATGGGGTACTGGCACTTCAGGCTCCGATAGATCCTTTCTAAAGAAAAATTTGCAATAAGGAAAAATGGCCTTAAAATACTTTTCTAATTTTATTCCTATGAGTTTTTCATAAAATATAAATATTGTAGTGTGGTTGGGAAATATATGTATTATCAGAAACATTTATAATTTTTAAAAGCTGGGAAAATCCTTCCACACTAGTGAAAAGCAACTGGCTAAAAATTAGAATAAAAATAAGCAAGTTTTTAATGTTAATGGAGGTAAGTATTTTGGCATGAAAATGTTCATTGAGAAATTTAAGTTACAGAATTGATAGACTTAAGATTAAGAACAAAATATTTGACCAAGACACTCTAGAAATTATCTCTCCCAGAGACTCCAGTCTGGCAAATGACTATATTCTTCATACACCAAACTACCTTCCCAAGAGTTAAGGGGGCCAGGTGAGACACCGTATTGATTAGTTTAACAGTCAAGAGATGCGTTGAAGGCAGGAAGTAAAGAGTTGCCAATGTAACTGCTCCCTCAACCCCAAGTGGTGCAGCTTGGAGGCAGACATTTCCCTCTTGGCAGAAACAAAAGGTATTCTGTGCAGACCTCAGTCTTTAAACCCAGTACCAGGCCTGCCGTGGGAAAACCCAGTGCTGTGCTGGTCCTCATGGCTCTTACCTCTGTGTAGTATCTGCATACTGAGCCTTTGGACCCATCTTAGACATTTAACAGGCTGCCTCCACCACTCCTCCCCAAGATAGAGACAGAAGTAGCCTTTTCTACTCTCTGAATCAGGGTGGGAAAGTGAACATGGGACTTCGCCTTGGAGCTCAATGCTGAGCCTGCTGCAGTGAGACCAAGCACTAGATAAAGCTAGAAGGACCCTTTCTTCAGGCCAGGGCTTACAGACGGAGCCCTGACACCTTCCCGGGTGTCAGATAAAATCCCGTGCCCCTGTGGCATGGACCCGTGTTTCTGCCTGCCTCACCACCAGCCCTGGACTCGTGAGAGAGCTCACGTCCCTTCAGCTGTGAGAACCAGATGTGACCCAGGGAGTGCAGCCTGGCGGACCAGCAGACTGCCTCCACCTCCAGCAGACATTTTGCAGCAGCAAGACTCGGCTCGCTCAGGAGTAGGCCAGGAAACGTAGCACAGGTCTGTGTATTGGGATTCAGCGCTGGGCTGGTAAAACCTAATGATGGGAAGATCCTAATTGTTCCTGTTCCCAGTCTGCTGCCTGTGGATGGAGCCTCTGAACACACCCCAGTGCTGGGAAGAGAGACCTGTGATCCTAGTCTGTTGAACTTATTTCCCGGGCAGCATCCCTTGTAGCAGGTTGTGACAACCTTGAGGCGTGAGTCCATCTCCAACAGCAGACAATCCATGGCAGTGTGGTCCTAGGTCGTAGCCCAGTGTTGCACCAGTCCTTGATGTGGGCTGCAAGTGTGACCTGGCATTGTAGCATTACTGATCACAAGACGCTTACCCTATTCCTTCCACACCTCAGGCCAACACAGAGTAATTTTTCACTTAGAGGAAAGAGAGGGAATTGAATTTTTGGATATTGCATGGGAGCTTGGGAATAATCCCTCCATGGTGTGCCTGAAAGTCTGGGCAGAATTCCATGTTGCCTAAACACCGATTACTATGGAGGAGGTATGTGGTTAAACCTTCACCCTAGGCAGAGGCCTACAAGGGCAGACTACTCTTCTTAGACAATCCCCCTATTCATTCTGAACATACCAACTGCAGATTTGGGACAAAACGGGGGGTTAAGGGTGCCCTTTAATGCTGAAACAATGACAACACACCAATACCAAATTCAGCACAACCCAAGAGTTAGGATCTGACTTGTTAATATAGCATAAATCTATAAGTTCACAAAAAATATGTAGACTACTAAGAACAGGCATAGTGAAGCCAGATTGTGCTGTCTGCAATAAATGGTTAATCCCACAATGCATAGATGATATCATACATCTGTGTGAGGGGAAGAAAAACATAACTTTTGATGGATCATGACCTCATGTAATATGTCAGAAACTGACCATATAGAACTGAGCTGTACAATCCTTCCATGAGAGAACTCAAAATAGCTCTTTAAAGGGACCCAGTGATCTTTTAAGAACACACAATTGGGAAACAAGGATAAATTGAAGTAGTTGGAGCAAACAAATCTTTGAGCTGAAAAGTATACCAAGTGAAATTAAAAACATGGTAGAAGGAATCAATAGTAGAATAGATCAAACAAAATAAAAATTAGTTCAATGACAGGCAAATTTATAGCACATAAAAGAAAAAAAAAACAAAAGGAATGAGCAAAAGTTATGAGAACGCTTGGATAGCATTAAAAAAGCAATTATCTACATTACTGGGTTTAGGAGGAATTTGAGAATGCCAGAGTGATAGCTTATTCAAAAAGATAATGAAAATCCTCCCAAACATGGAGAAAGAGCACTATCCAAATACGGGAAGGCCATAAGGCAGTAGTCAGATTCACCTAAACCAAGTCTAGACAGACTATTGACTACAATCAGGTTCTACAAAGTTAAATAGATAATCAAAGCTATACGACTAAAGGAAGAAAAACTATGAATGTGCCCTGATATAACTAACTACAGACCTAACAGGTCAGGAGAGAATGGGATAAAAAGTTTCATAATACTGAAGGAAAAAAAAAAAAAACACTGCCAGCCAAGAACACTCTATACAGCAAAGCTATGCATTAGGTGTGGAGAGAGAAAACAGACACAAAACGTGAAAGTTTATCACCACTAGACCTGTACTGCAAGAAATGCTAATAGGAGTTCCTCAAACTGAAGGAAAGACACAGTAACAAGTAGGAAAATATCAGAAGGTAGAAATCTCACTGTTAAGAATGACTACAGAAATTCAGAATGCTATAATTTATATTACATTTTATATTATGTATTTAATATTTATATATTATACATGATAATATATGTGATTATATTACGTTTATTGCATTATTTAAACATACATAAAGCATCCATGTCTTTAATATTAAGATCAAGTAAAAATGACTTTAATATATTAAGTGACAAGCAATGGACAAAGATACAAAATGAGACATCAGCAATTGAAAATGTGGTGAGGGAAAGAATGTTAAGTGTAGACTTTGTGGTTATTACTTAACTTTGTTTTTCCTTCTATTTATGATCAGTGCTAAGTTGCTGTCATTTCAAATAGCTTGTTATAATTGTTAGTAAGTCTAATGGCAACCACAGAGCAAAAATCTGTAATTGACAAACCAAGATAAGCACATAAAACCTGGTGCTAGAGAAAAATCATCCATAAATTATTGTACTAGAGGAAGAAAGAAACTGAAATTTAAGAAATGAGTTTTAAAATGGCAGTAGTAAGACTTTCCCTATCAGTAATTACCTTAAATAGAAATGCATGGAATTCAGCATTTAAGACAGAGTAAAGAGTTGTTTTTTTCTTTTTAATCCAACTGTATATTGCTTACAAGGAACTCCCAGCAGCACTAGAGCATGCATAGTCTGAAAGTGAAAGGCTAGAGTCAGGGAAGGTATTGCTGGGTGAAAAGAATCCAAAAGATAGTAGGAATAGCCATACTTACTTCAGGTAAGATAGACTTAGTGCATAGCAGAGAAAAGAGGCAAGAAATCAATAAGAAAAAACTTTGGAAACTAAAATATACAGAAATTAAACAAACCTATTCCCCAACAAATGAATGAAATGATAAATAAGGAAATTAAACATTTTCTTGGGCAGTGTCATGATACAATACAAAGGAATGGAAATTCTTCCAAACTTACTCTTTGAGGCCATTGTTACCCTGATGGCCAAGCCAAGTAATGACACAAGAGAAAGATAAAGGCACAAGCCAGATACAGAAATCCTCAAAAAAAAAAAAAAATACTAGCAGGCCAAATCATTAAAGGGATTATTTACCATGATTATGTTGGGTTATTCCAAAGGAGCCAAGGATAGTTCAATCTACCCAAATCGAGAAAAGTGACACACCACATCAGAGTGAAAGACAAAAGTCCTGTGAGCTTCTCAGTAGCTGCAGAAAAGGCATAAAATGCGAGACTGCTCTGTGACAAAAACTGAACAAGTTATGTACAGTGTCAACATAACAAAGGCCATTTATAGCCAGCCAACAGCTAACATTTAATGGGGGGAAAGCTGAAGGATTTCTTAGATCTGGAAAGGGAGTCATTGCACACTATGGACATGTAAATTGATAGAGCCATTGTGAAAAACAATGTAGAGAGTCCTCAAAAAATAAATAGTGGTAGCATCATATGATCCAGCAGTCCTGGGTACACATCCAAGGGAAGTGAAATCAGTCTGTTGGAGAGACCTCATGCAATAAAATCATGTTTATTGCAGCGCAACTCTCAATAGTCAAGCAGTGGAAACAACAGACGCATCTATCAGCTAGTGAATGGATTAAAAAAATTAGGTTGTGTGCATGTGTATCATTCAGCCATGAAACAGGTATAATCCTGTCATTTGTAATAACATGGATAGAACTGATGATTTTCATGTTTAGTGGATTAAGATAAGCACAGAGAGACAAATACACATGATCTCATATGTGGAATCTCTAACAGTTGATCTCCTAGTTGTTGAGGGTAGGATGGTGGTTACCTGAGGCTGGGAAGAAATGTGGGGAGTGGCAATGGGAAAAGGTTGAATAATAGGATCTAACTTAGATCAGAGCAAGAAGTTCTGGTGTTCTGTGGTATACAGTAGAGGAACTATGGGTAATAGTGTACTACATAACACATTTATAAACATTTTAATATACAAATATGTGTTGATAGACATATATAAATCTAGAATACACACATATAAACCTAGAAGTGAGGATTTTGAATGCCCTCACCATAAAGAGATGATAATTTGAGAAGCTGTGCTTACCTTGATTTGATAATTATAATATATATATATATTTATAGAGAGAGACGTCACATAGTAATTCCTAAGAATATAAATTTTTATAGATCAAGTAATAGATAAAAGGTTAAATAAAAATTAAATCTTAAGACCACTTATTCCTCTATTTTTCAACAAATACATATTGCTTATGTTGTGGAGTATCTTTGTAGGCTTAAGACAATGTTTAGAGCATATTAATAGTGTTTCTATCTGGGTCATGGAAATATCCATAATACTTTATTCAGGTACCATATTGCTCACAATAGTGTCCTCACTGCTTAGGACTTGGTATGTAGTAGATGTTCAAGTGTTGTATGAATGGGTGTTTCTAAAAATAACTTGTGGAATTAATTAAAAGAAAGGGGAACTTATTTTCTGCTAAGTCAGTTTTATGGAGCTGAAACTAACATCCTACCAAAATCTAGATCTTTATTCTCCAGGAGCTAAAAATGTTTCCTACATTAAAGGTATTCATGCCTGGTTCCATTTCTAAGGAGTGAACCCTGAAGAGGCACATCCATAGTTTGAAATATTCACTTTTAACTGAGACCCTGACTCTACAGTGGTAAAATTTCCAAGGAGAAATTTGGAAATACAGAAGCTATTTTATCAGCTTCTTTCAAAATTGTTCCATCTGGTATCCATGTACTCTATCCATGACTATCTTTCTGTCTTAATGGACTCCAGATAGCTTATAAATGTTATCAGTACTATCCATAATTACCACCTATATGAGAAACTGTATGAATTACCTCATTTTCATCACAACAGATTTATGAGGTATTTCTTGAATTAGCTTATTAATAAATACAATATTTAGAAAAAGCTTTTAATGACTTTTTACAAAAATTATAACTCTTTAAAATTATAAATGTGTACATGGGGGAAAAGAAAATAATGGAGAAAATGGTCAGTGCATAAAAATGCATCTTTGAAATGTCAATAACAAATATTGCTGAAATTATCTCAAAGTCTGTCCAAAGAGAATCCACCAAGTCCTATGGTGCAGAGGATGTGTGAAATGAAGTCACTCAGAACCCAGAGAAGCACAAAGGACTGTTGGGAACCACCACCTGATAGTTTATAGTAAATAAGACTCTGTATGTGTGTGTTCTTTAATAACTTCCCTCACTGTAGGTAGGTCAGATTGATCATGCCAAAGCCCAGTCAGTAAAAGCAGGTCCCTGAAGGGGTTCACAACAGTGTCTCCAGGTACGTAGCTCTGACAGCCTGAGTCTAATCCAAAAATCAATATGAGTGTGTCAAGATGAAGAAATGATCCTCATGGCCTTCAGGCACTTCTCCATAAAAACTAGCTTTCCCAGCCAACTATTTTTGTAAACATTGAGAAGTCATGAATTTGGGGTTTGACTTGCTTGACAGGTACATGAGGAGCCAAAAGCCCAATCCACCCCAGGGAACGGGGTTCCTTAGGTGGTACCCAGGGGAAGGTCAGAATGTCCCCCCACAGAAAATAATGAATCGGCTCCAGTGGACAATGGGTCATGGAAAACACAGAGCAACTTTTTTGATGGCAGGGGCCTTGGAGTTAGGAAAAATCCCACTACAGCCCAGACCTGTGATCCTTAGATACACTCCTTGGTTCTCATTGGCTTTTGGCCATTTGTGTGCCCATGTTTGGTGCTTCCCAGAGAGGCTGTCTTTAGGACTGAATGGATAATGGGGGAAGGTGCTTTGTATTTATGTGAAGTTCAGCTTGTCCCTTAGGAGGGTGTCAGTTACTAATTAGGAGGCAAGGGGTTAGGGAAGAGGAGGAATCTGGAGAACCTGAAGATGAATGAAGTGGGAATGGATGTTGGTGATGGCTGAGTGAGAGCTCCTGCTCATGGAAGTCTACTGCAGTAGAAGCACCTGGATCCCAGAAGGCCTCTCCTCCCATGGCTTAGTTCTCTTCAGCCAGGGCAAGGAGTGGTCGATCAGCTTGCTTTCTTAGCACAGGCACATTTGACAGAAATGCTCACAGGAGAAGATAGTTACATTTCCAAATGATAATACTCTCCTTGGTATGCTCACAAAGGTAGGTATAGGAGCAACGACATATGTGTATTTTTTTTTTATTTGACAGCATTACAGACAGTGAGAGGGAGAGCCAGAGAGAAAGGTCTTCCTTCTATTGGTTCACTCCCCAAATGGCCACCACAGCCGACGCTGAGCTGATCCGAAGCCAGGAGCCAGGTGCTTCCTCCTGATCTCCAATGCATGTGCAGGGGCCCAAGCACTTGGGCCATCCTCCCCTGCCCTCCTGGGCCACAGCAGAGAGCTGGGCTGGAAGAGGGGCAACTGAGACCAGAACCCGGTGCCCATATGGGATGCCGGTGCCGCAGGGGAAGGTAAAAAGAGACGAGCGATTCCTTGAGGTTTACGTAATTAATTTCAATGTATTAAGGACAGCAATTTTCTGGTTTGAGTTGATCTGGTTTGAGTTGAGAGATGCCTTTCACACAGGCATCTCTAAGAGAAAGGGACTTTGCCCCACCCCCAGGTACTTTTCTTTGTCCTCTGCTATTTCTCTCACCTGCTGTCCAGGACGAGGCTCCCTCAGTAATAGTCATAAATGATTTACAAAAGTAATTCGTGCCTAATCCCTTTGGACTCGGCGTTTTTGTGATGTCGACAGATGTGACATTAAAAAAATCATGTGGATCAGAAACGTGTGATATATTGAATCAGAATCACTTAATTCCCTGAGGACACCTGATGGGTCTGATGCATTTTTCTTGGGATTCTCTCCCATTTTCTTCTGTTTACTCTCTTATTTGAGCAGGGAGAAGTCAACAAGAATTCTGTAAATGTAAAAATATTGGTGGTTTGGTGGTTGTTGACATGCATTGTGGATCTTGCTATTCATAGTGTTCTTGTTTGTTTTTTTTTAACTTTTTAAAGTTTTATTTAAGGTAAATAAATTTCATGTATTTCTTGGATACAGACTTAGGAACAGAGTGACACTTCCCACACTGTCCTCCCTCCTGCCCACGCTCCAGCCCTTCTTTTTCCTCCCTCTCCTAGTCCTACTCTTAATTTTTGCAATGATATTTTCAGTTTGCTTTATACTCATAGGTTAACCCTACACGAAGTAAAAACACTAATCCTCAACAGTAGAGACAAGGGCTATAAACAATCATCCAATCTCAAAATGTCAATTTTACTCCTTTAGATTACCTTTCAGGTACTCTGTTACCGCAGATCAAGAAAAACATATCGTATGTATCTTTCTGTGACTGGCTTATTTCACTAAGTATAGTAGTTTCCATTTTGTTGCAAAAGAAAGCTTATTTTATAGCTGAGTAGTACATCATGGTGTGTATATACCATAATTTCTTTATCTCTCGTGTGGTTAAAAGGACATTTTAGTCCAGTGAAAAAGTAGGAAGGAGAGAGTTTGAGAAGCCTCGGGTTTTTCATATATTTTTCTGTGTATTTCCTGTAAATACTGTTGACATGAGGCTAGTGCTGATTTTTCATAAATACACAGACATCTGTGGGCTAATACTTGTCCCTGTAGAAAGAGAGTACTCCAAAGAATCCATCTTTACTTCGTCTGGGCCCTCACCACATAAGGATTCTATGTGTAATAAAGAATTTTGTTTTCCACCTTCAAGTGAGGTCACTGGTTCAGGCATTTTGCTCATTCATGAAATTATCCATCACTGAACCCAGGGCCTGTATCACCTCCTCCTTTGCTCAGGATAATGTCTTTCATTGGTAATGATCTCACGGACTTTGTTGAATGAGGGAAAGAACCCAAAAATGAATGACTATGAACTTTCATTCCAAAACACATGGGGGAATAAAGGAAAAGATCCACTTGGGGATTTAAAACCACTTTGCCAGATTGTCTTAGTTCCAAAGCCAGGCAAAATTAAGGAACTTTGTTGAGGGGAGACTAATTCAGTTTATACCATCTCTGCAGCGACTTGGAAGGGTACCTCCTAAACCCGGAAGTCTGTTTTCTATATCACAGTCCCTCAGTGGAGATTAAAACCTTGGTAATCCCATGTAGCAAGGCTCAGTGTGTGCTTCGATGACAAATTAGCTATATGAGGGAGAGCTCCCTGTGTTGTCTGATTCCATAGTCCAGGAATCCCACGAATTTGCTGATGTGTAAGTTTCCCTTTAATGTAAAGCAGGCAGAAGAAAAGTGGGCATGTGGAGAGAGACTCTTGGGGGAAGAGGCCAAGTGTTGACATAATACAGTCACAGCAGTGACTCTGGAAGTACTTATTTAAACAGCTTTGCAGGAGTGCAACAATGATTGAGAGCTTTGAATGTTTGAAATCTAATATTTACATGATTCTTCATCTTTAGATCTTATAGGATATAAGGTAGTATCTTTGATTTTTTTTTAAATACCCAAATGGGGATGAGAAATCCTGATGGTATTACTCTTCCAGTGAAATTGAATTACTTCTCATAGTTACGTAATTTATAGATCAAGCATTGAAGTAATGTCACCTCTTGGGGCCATTGTAGGAGTCAATTGTTCTTCAAATTTCCTACTACCCTTTTAAAAGATTGTGATTGGTTGAATTCTGTGCAATTGTTTTAAAATAGTTGATAATTTTGTGGGGTTCATTTCGTTTGCAGGGAATGAATTTTCCCTAAAGATGGTTGGATATTGGCTGCAGCAACTTATTTTCTCCTGTTTGTTATTAGATACTATAACCTGCAATTTAATGCATGCATTGAGTATGTACAGTTCATAAATGTCTCAATAGTAGGACATCAGAATGTAGGAGTGAGATATTTACCCAAAATAATTTCTAGAAACTTAAAGGATGTTTATTTTCCTTTTGTGTTGATCTTGGTCCACATGTCATCTAGTTTTATATCATCATATAAAACAAAGATCATTTAAACTCTGGTTTCTTTTTTATTTTATTTTTTTACTTTTACAAGTTCATGCGTGTAGCCTGTTGCTGTGTTGGATGCTGTAGAGATAAGACTTACTGCTGCTTCCATATTGCTCACTCTAAGAGTCATTTCAGGGGAAAATACTTTTCTGGGCTCCACAGCAGATGGCACCATGTGTGTAGTGAGCAAACTGAGACTCATTGTACTGATCACACCTCTGTTTTTGCATTTGTTACTACCAACTTTGGAGATACCTTTGTAGTCTATTTTAAATACAGGATTTATGATGAAAAGTTTCCATAGTTTTGTTTCCCTCGTCCAATTCTATTCCATTCAACTAATTTTATTTTCTTTCAGCTCATTTTATAGATGGTATATAAAGCACTTAAAATCCTTTCTAGAATAATTTTTTCTCCTACTCTTGCAATATGTTCTTCATAATTATCATTTAAATTTCTGAATGTAGCCAATGAGCCATTATATCCATCTTTAGCATTTAGATGATTTCCATTTTCTTCTGGTGTAGAAAATACTAGAATAAACAACCATCACACCCAGATTTCTCCCCTTCATTCTTGAAATTATTTTCTTTGGGTAAATTTTCAAGAATGAAATGAGTGCTACAATGGTTTTTATACTGACAACCAATTCCAACCTCATGGTATCTGTTTATAAAGATAGAGGATAGTTAATCTGAAGTTAATCCATAGTTGTAGATAGACTAAAGCTTAGAATTGTTACTGAAAATTTACTCCTCACAGGATATAAATGAAACTTCTAGTTCCATTCCCAGTGAGTATACCACTTCTATGAAGAATTGGACCAAAATGAATGTGGACTTCAAAAGGCTATAAGCAGTGTAAATATTCTCCCTGGCTATTAGGAGAGAAATGATGAAAAATAAGATACATGTGCTTACTAAAATAACACTTAGACACTAAAAGTGAACTTTTAGCACACCTGTAATAAGAATTAGGGGCTGGCACTGTGGCCTAGTGGGTAAAGAACAGGTTTGCATCCTGGCTGCTCAACTTCCATTCCAGCTCCCTGCTAATGAGCATAGGAAAACAATGGAGAGTGGCCCAAGTGCTTGGGTCACTGCCACCCATGTGGAAGATCTGGAAGGAGCTCCTGCCTTCAGACCAACCCAACTTTGGCCATTCTGGCCATTTGGGGAGTGAATCAGTGGATGGAAGATCCCTCCCCTCACCTTCCCCTCTACCCTCTCCATTATCTCCCTCTCCCTGTCTCTCTCCATCTGTCTCTCCTGTTATCTCTATAACTGCCTTTTGAATAAATTCTTAAAACAGAACTACAGAACTAAAACTTGGATCTAAAGAATTTGTCATGCTTTTTAGTAATTTAGCACTCCATAACTTTGTTTTCTGTTAATTCTTCTCATCTTTGGAAACACAAAGGAGCTCTCTGGTTTGCTGGGGTAACTGACAGCTGCCGTTGGTGATTAATGAGCGATGGCCAAGGGTGTTCATCATCTGTTCTGCCATAGACAGTCCTGCATTGTGAAGAAATCCCAACAAAGCTTGTTCAGCTCTGAGTGCCAGTAACACCCAATGAATGACACGTGGTCTTCAGCTCTGGCCTTCGTGATGCTAGGATGGGTGTTGGCCAGGGGGGCAGTCTGCTGTAGACAAACACTCCCTTAGTACTTGCTGTGTATTCGATATTCCCACAGGTGCATGGAATGTACACCTGCATATAAAATACAGAGCCAAGCTGTCACAAAGCTTGTATTCTCCAGGAGCTCTTAATGAATGTTGTTTCAGGACTTTACAGCAGAAAAAACATGCAAACTGTCATTGACCTTATAACCAAATATGCCTAAATAAACTTAGTTACAGGTGTGGGAGCCTCAGATAGTATCATTCGAAGTGGTGGAAGGCATTTCATCGTTGGTTCCCTTAACCCTCCTGTTATCTTGACCTGTATGGCCTACTTATGTGTTTCCCTTTTACACTGATCACAAGTTCTCCCAATCATTGGCTTTTACATTATTCTTAATCCAAAGAAAAATCTCTTAGAACAGAAGTGAGTTTCCATGAATGTTTATATACCTCGGAAATGATTCCAATGTAGACAGAAGTCTTTAAGAAATTAATTTTAATGTTGACAATAAATGTTTGCACTGAAGTAAAAATGTAGGAACATTGAAACATTAAGTCTTTAAAAAGTTCAGAAATCACTTCTCTGAGTACGATTTATTTCATTGTACCCACGATCTGATAGCACTTTTTATTGTTTAATATGTTTCAATTAACTCAACTGTAATTGCTCATCAGCATCTCATTCTAACCAATAAATTTGTCATAAAAGTAGTAGTTATCAAATTTTATTGTTCATGATTTCCTTATTTGTTTCTCTTATCTGTTCCTCCTGCTTTGGAATACACTCTTTGCTAGCAGCTGCTGTAATATATTTTATAGGGAAATATTTTAACAATTACCATAGTAATTTTCTTTCATTTATATTATAAAGATTATATTGCTTTGTAGAGTAAGAAAGAAAATGATAATGTGGGATAAGAAAAAGAGAAATGGAGAACACTATGGAAATATGTGCCATATAGAAATGTATACATTTAGTGCATTTATATAGTATATACATTCACTATGCACTTTGAGTTTCAAAATTTATGTCAAATATTTGAAATTATTTAAAAGATCAAATAGCAAAAATATTTACCTACACAATTTAGGTGAAAGCTGTATGTTAAGATTACACTGGACATTATTCACAGAAAGCAAGATATGATTAACACCCGAAATATGTTAACTGATGAATGGATAAAGAAATTGTGTATAAATTACAGTGGAATATTATTCAGCTTTAAAAAAGAGATACTGGCGTTTGTGACAGAATGGTTGAAGCTAGAGCACATTGTGCCACGTGACATAAGCCAGATAAAGAAAAACACTGTATGATGTTATTTATATGTAGATTCTGAAAAAACAAAGTGAAGTATGTGGAAAGAGAAGAGAAAAGCTGGTTACCGTGGTCAGGGAGGGGTGAAAATGAGAAGTGGGTTGTTCCAGGGTTGTGTGGGATGAATCTTTGCACAGAACTAATGAGCCATGTGAGGACTATTGTTAATATTGCATCATAGATTAAAAAATTGCTGGGAGAATAGATTTTAGGTGCTCTTACCCCCACATACAAAAGATATCCATGGAAGGTGATGAATGGGATAATTTGCTAAACTGTCCTAATCATTTCACTATGTCTATGAATATCAACATACCATGTTTAAGTCAGATACAGAGCATTTCACAGGCTCTGGAAACAAGACAACCCTCGTGTCTAGAGATGAGAAGCAGTCGTGAGTATAGATAGGCCTGGAATTCTTTCAGAACAGGATCTCCTGTAAGTGTGGTACACAAGAATTCCAAACCAATTCGGGCTGATCAGAAGAATGTAACATTTCCTTATGAATACCCTGGAGTCAAATAAATTAACAAAATACCACTCTTATTAGCTTAGAAGAAGGATTGTAGACCACTGTTGACGTCTGTGAGCCTCAGTATCACGTGGTTCTGTTGGTGGCTCTGGTATGAGTCTCTTTAGACTCTCCTCGTCAAAGCGTGCTTGAAAGGATTGTGGTGGAAGTGGACGTGAGTTCATTCTGAAAAATAGATGACTGGGGCAGGTCTTTGATGCAGTGGTTAAGCCATCTTGTGATGCCCACATCCCATAGCCAGGGTCTGGGTTTAAATCCCAGCTCTGATCTCCTTTCCAGCTTCCAGCTAATGCCCCTGGTTACCAGGAGAGAGCAAGTTGTCACTCAAGTACTCGGGTCACTGCCTCCCACATGGGAGACCTGTATTGAGTTCTGGGTCTTGGTTTCAACCTTGCCCAGTCCTAGCTTTTGGGGGACTTTGGGGGAGTGAGCCAGCAAATGGGATAGATTTTTTAAAAATCTATTTAAGACTGATAAGACTTTACTATCTTATACTTCCCATGGATATTTTATTTTAGCAAAAACAGAAGTTTTAACAAGTTTTAAATCATGTCTTAAAAATGGGGTGTTTGGCTTGACCCAGTAATTGGAAAGCAAGGGGTATTTCTTGGTATGGAAAGCCTCCAATGCTGAAGTCACATCACCCAGTCTGTTGCCCATCCTTGCCATGGGTCGTAAGGGAGGAATTTTTCTTTCAAGCAATTTGACCTGCAGAGAGTTACTTCTTGGGAACCTACCAGTTTCTCAACAATTCAAACCTGTGATTGTATTGTCTTACATACTTAATATCTTGCTTAACTTGTAAAAAAAATTCTTAAAGTTATTCATGGGCTAAGGAACTAGATTTTTAATGGCATTGAATTTGATAGATAACAGTAGCAACAGAGTAAAATAATTTGTGTACATGAGAGGTGAGAGTGCTTACCGCTCACTCTGTTTTCAAGACTGTATCACCATTAACTATTGTCCCCTTACTATGCAAAGATTTCTGAACATTTATTCCTTCTCTTTAGCTATAATTATTCTGACCAATATCTCTCCATCCGAGTCCCCTCTCCCACAACCCTCTCACCCTCTGTTAACCATTATCCTTCTGTTTTTCTAAGATCTTCTGTAAGATTACATATGTGAGTGAGATCATGTACTATTTGTCTTTCTGTGCCTGGCTTATTTCACTTCACTTAATGTCCCCTGGATTTGTCCATGCTGTCACAGACAGGATTCTGTGCTTTTTATCACTAAATAGTATTCCATTGTGCAGATGTGCCGCCTTTTCTTTATCTGTTCAATCCTTTGTTGGACCTTTCGATTGATTCCCCATCTTGGCTATTGTGAATAGTGCTGCAGTAAACAGAGGAGTTCACATATTTTCCTACATAGAGATTTCATTGCCTTTGACTATATGCCTGGTAGCGGGATTGCTACCAGGATTGCTATGTTAGTTTGGTTTTTAATTTTTTGACAATCGCCATATAATTCTTTATAATGACTGTATGTTCTCAGTAGCAATATACAAGAACACTTTTTTCTCCACATCTTCCCCAACATTTCATACCTTTTGTCTTTTTTTAAAAATAACCCTTTAATTGGGGTGAGGTAATTTTTTTGTGGTTTTGATTTGCATTTTCCTGATTAGTGACACTGAACATTTTTTTCAGTCTCACTGTTCATTTGAGTGTCTTCATTTGAGAGTTGTGAATTCAGATCTTTTGCTTATTTTTTTTTAATTGGCTTGTGTTGTGTTGGTGCTCTTGAGTTTGAATTTTGGTGTTATTTTGGATATTGGTGTGTTGTCATTGGTATAGCTGGTGCATATTTTCCATTCTGTGAGTTACCTGTTCACTCTCGTTTTCTTGGCTGTGCAGAGGTTTTTTTGTTTGGTATAATTCTGTTTGTCTACTTCTGTTTTTGTTGTCCATGGTTTTGAGGCTTTGGCCCCCCAAAAATCCTTGCGCAGGCTGAAGTCATGCAGAATTTCTCAAATATTTTCTTCAAGTGACTGCATATTTTTAGGTCTTACATTTAAATATTCATTATGAGTTGAGTTTTTTATATGGTAGAAGATAAGGGTTTAATTGCATGTGTATTCAATTTTTAACACTGTTCTTAATATGTGGTCATGGCACCTTTGTCAAAAAAACTAGTTGGCTGTCAGTACAGGAATTTATTATCTCTCTGTTCTATTCCTTTGGTCTATGTGTCTATTCTTATGCCAATACTGTGGTATTTTGTTTACTGTAGCTTCACACAGTCCCACTTATGACAGCTACAAATAAAAAAATACCAAGGAGTAAGTTTCATCATAGAGGTGAAAGGTCTTCATAAAGAAAATGATAAAATATTAATAAAAGGAGTTGAAGTGTTGAAAAAGACAAAAATGGAAAGATGCCCACTTTTGTGTTTTGGAAGATTTAATATTATTACTTTGTGTAGTATGGAAATTTATAATCTATGGATTCAAAGCAATTCCTATAAAAACACCAATGACATTCATCATATTTGGTAATCATAGAAAGCCACAAAACTTGAATGGTGCCACAAAAGACAATAGTTAGCCAAAGAAATCTTGAACAGAAAGAAGAAAGTTGGAAGCATCACACTACTTGACCTCACTGGAAAGTCATATTTCTTAATGTGATTCAAACGTTCGGAAAAAGTACTTGTGGCATTAGTATCATATTCAACTTCTGAATTTACTCCAAATAAATCCATCAAATTTCATCCTTTATTATTATTCCCTTTATGTTTACTGGATTCACAAGCATTTTCTCAGCACCTTATAAAATTCAGTGAGTTTAAAATGATTTTATGGAACAAAGATGTGTTGAAAGTTTAACTTAATAGGGAATTTCAGTTTAATAGATTGTATTTTATCACTAGCTTATTGTGAAATTATAGCTTCATTTTCAGGAAGAAAAGGGGCCTTAGATCTGAATAAAAAAGAAATGTAGACATTTTATAAGACTAATCACATCCTGCAAGGAAAAACCATGTTTTGATAAAAATACTGGTAGTGATAGAATATCAAAATGTAAACATTTCTGTAAAATACCCAGAGATATTTATCTGAGTGTGTGCAATCTGTTAATTTCCTGAAATCGGTATTTGTGGCTGTATTTTAAATTGGTATTTGGTTAATAATGCAAAGAACGCTGTTTGAAAGTTTATTGACTATTTTTGCTCCCTTCTGTTAGCTTCAAGTAATGTAAAAGCTCTTCATCATGGTCGGCATCTACATACAGATTAGGTTATCAGGCAGATCATTAATAGTTCTTAATGTTCCAGGAGCTGGCGATGAAGGTGTCTGCATTGTGCCTTTTAAGTGGGCCATTCTTACAGCTTGCTATCATGGCAAGGGGCACTGTTACAGGACAAGGGGAAAAAAATGGCATTCCAGATGCTTGTGCTAGTTGCTTAACTTGGTTTCCTTAAAAAAACAGACTCTGAGACAGAGGTTCAAGTGCCGGTAGTTAAATGACAATTCAGAGGAGTAAAGAAGTGGCGCATGGAAGAGAAGCAAGCCAATAAAGTGTGTATTACACAAGTTACCATGTGGGCAGCTACCTCTGAATGCCACTGGCAGACCCTGGGAGACCACGTGGAACTTGAGTCATTGAGTTACTCCTCACAGAGAATGAACAGCTTGGGAATTTACCCATCAACTCAATGATAGATGTTGGGGAAGGAGGATGCTGGGTACATTTTGTTGCCGCATCCTCAATGGACACAGGTGGCCAATGAAGCCCCCTGGCAAAGAAATTCTAGGTGCTGGCAATTGGGATACACTGAAAGGATCGATTCTGAGGGCATATGGGTAACTCTGATAGTAGTTCATGTTTAGTGGTCATGAAATCTTTTGATCATCAGAAAAGTTTCACTGTGCCATTTCCTTTGAAGTTCAACAGTCAGTTCATCAACAGTATTTCTTTTTTTCTTTTTTAAAGATTTTATTTATTTATTTGACAGGTAGAGTTATAGACAGAGAGAGAGAAAGGTCTTCCTTCCGTTGATTCACCCCCAAATGGCCGCCATGGCTGGCACTGAACCAATCCAAAGCCAGGAGCCAGGTGCTTTTTCCTAGTCTCCCACGCTGGTGCAGGGGCCCAAGGACTTGTGCTATCTTCTCCTGCTATCCCAGGCCACAGCAGAGAGCTGGACTGGAAGAGGAGCAACTGGGACTAGAACTGGCACCCATATGGAATGCCAACGCCACAGGCAGAGGATTAACCTAGTGTCAGCCCTAACAAGTATTTCTAAAAATAGAGATACATACCCTCAGAAGCCTTTTTCAATATATTCTGATGCTCTAATATATAGTATACATGGTAATATTGTTGCTAAATGTTTGTCCAACTTCAATTTTCCAGTCCTAGAAATAATCAGACGATCCACCCGCATGGTTCTGTTGGGCCATGTAGTGTAAACCTTTCCTCTAGAGTTTAGACCGCTGGTCCTTTCTTTATTGCTAATACATGTAAGCCTTCCCCAAGTGAAAGTTCCCATTCGAAAGAGGAACTCTCCCTTGCACACTTGTTTTTACTCTGAAATCATTTAGTTCACACTGTACAGATTCCTGTTGCTTGACGTTGGAGATTTGCATGGTGAGACAGGGAAGAATAATGGAGTCATGTGCATGGAGACACTGTTCCCACTCAGGTCTACTCTGTATGTTTTCATTTGGGGCCTTAACAGAGAAACACTCTAGAAGTCGACCCTTCTGCCCATCCGCCCATTCCAGTTCACTGGCCTTCCTGAGTTTCACGTATGCTTGAGCAAACAGTTAAAGACAAGTACATCACTCCGTTAATATGTGGATGAGGCACAGTAGCCTGGTGACACACAGAAACTACACTGAAAATCATTGTGGGGGAGGTAGCCTAGAGTGACCTAAATTATTCTTCCAGATAAAGTGTGATTATTGCCCCGGTGCTGGGTTACTGTAGAGGTGTAGTCATGCCTGACCACTTCCGGGAGATTCCCCAAACTTTGGCTCCGTGTTCTGTGCCTGCATTTGTCGTTTACACCAAACAGACTGATGGCTGCCTCCATGCTGCCATCAGCAGTTAGTGCCTTTGCTGTGGTCAGTGCTAAGCATGTGATGTGGTACAGTTGTGCGCCCACGGCTCTTGACCCATGCGAAAGTGGATTGCCATGAATTTCATGAAGTGGAAGACTTGGCAGGCTATCCCTTGGTGTTTTTTTTTATTTTCATGGTCGTCTACTTTTCTCCAGATGAGACAGTGGTTCATCCTTAAACCTAAAGCTGAGAAAGAAGCTCTGAAATAAATGATCAAGTTGCATGTTGTGATCCTAGTGATGGAAAATTGGATACTGACAGTGCTTGTGTGCTTTGCTCAAGGAAGTACAGCAGATCTGGGACACGTACTCACATCTCTTCTGTTTCAGTGTTCTTACATATTCTAGAAAATACTGGGGGAGTTATGTATCAGGCACACAGAAAAAAACAGCTGCTGTTTGAAATTTTTATTTTTAATTTAAAAGGCACAGACAGAGATTTGTCATCTACTAGTGCACTCCCCAGATGTCTGCAACAGTCATGACTGCCTAATGCCAAAGCCAGAGCTTAAAACTCAGTCCTGGTGTCCCATATGGGTAGCAATGACCCAACCTATTAAGCCACCAGCAGACTGCCTCCCATGGTGCACATTAGCAGGAAGCTGGAATCAGAACCGGAAGCAGTACCTAAAGCCAGGCACTGTGATACGAGATGCAGAGTTCCTACAGGGCTTCTTGACCTGCTGCACCAAATACCTACCCCTCATCCTTGACAAGTGATAAGTAGCAAAAGTACAAAGCAAAAAAAAAAAATTGTTCCTTTGCCTTCCTTCGTTATCCTTTTTATACTACTAAATATTTTTAATAAAGCAAATCATTTGATTCCTTATCTTGTTTCTATTTCTTTGCTGGCAAGACAATTGCAAACGAGAAAGGATTGTGGCTTATGCTGTGCCCTGACTTACCCTACGGACTTAGAACACCACCAAGGTGCTCAGTAAATATTTGTTGAGTGAGTGAGCACAGTCCAGCCGCTCTGCAGAACAGCATATGAATGTAGGAAAATGGCAAGCCTTTTCTCTCAGGACCCAGGTTTCCATCAGTGGGAACGGATTTTACTTTAGTCTAACATTCTGAAATAGGAAATTATCCAAATATCTGAAGAAATTCCCTTGGAAATCATAATTTGCCAAAAAACTTGAGTACTCACAGACACTCAAGGGCTGATGGCTCAACTTTGTTGTGGTGATTTGTTGGATTTCTACTTTTAAATCAAGTCCTCTATCCTAATTTTGCTTTTCTATGCTATATTTAAAAATTGTCTTAGTAAGGTGCACCTTAGGAGGTAGCCCCCAAATCTCAGATACAGTTTTGTGCTAAATATCAGAACCATTCAGGTTTTTATTTGTAATTTTATTTTAAGTAAAATATTACTCCCTCTCACACCTTATTTTTTATTGTTCTGTGTCCTAGAAAAGACAGGGCCCAGCACCGTGGCACAGTAGGTTAATCCACTGCTTGTGGTGTCGGCATCCCATATGGGTGCCGATTCTAGTCCCAGCTGCTCCTCTTCCAATCCAGCTCTCCGCTGTGGCCTGGGAGGGCAATGGAGGATGACCCGCGTGCTTGGGCTCCTGTACCCACGTGGGAGACCAGAAGATAGCTCCTGGCTACAGATCAGTTGCAGCCATTTGGGGAGTGAACCAACAGAAAGAAGACCTGTCTGTCTTTCCCTCTCACTGTAACTCTACCTCTCAAATAAATAAATAAAATCTTAAAAAAAAGTAGAGAAAATGTCCCCACTACACCATGCCTTTGATTCCACCCTTTGACCTGGCATTTTCCTCAGTTCTCGTTTGTCTTATGGAAGAAATGTATTTTCTCTTACTCAAAGCCACGGGGTCAGAGTGGGCCCTTCAGATTTTGGCCGCATGTCCCCCGATGCTCAGCTGGAACTTTTCTTAGCCACCAGGGCCAGCAGACTCCTAGGAAGCACCCAAGTCTTCGTTATCCATGGAGTTCATGCAAAGGTCTTTCCTCTTATCAACGAGCTGCACTAAATAAAGTGCTCCCCACACAATCCATAAGCAGCAAATGACCCTGGGTTCAGTGTGATGCTGGAAAATAAACATGAATCACAACTCAGTGTTGAGAGCAGGGCTTTAAGTTAAAAGGGAAACAGAAGGCTGACGACGTGTCACCTATTCTCACTGTCACTGTGACAAGTGGCCACAAATACATGTGAGTCCACACATATCAATTTTGCCTAAACTTAGCTGTGTGGTGTCTGGAGTCGCTCCCACTTGACCTCTTTATCTGTCAGCTGGAGCTGTGTTCTGCAGGCGACCGAGTGGGTGTCATTACACTTAGATCTCTGGAGAGCAGAGCACGTTGCTGACTCCTGCGCTGTTTCTGGGTTATGACCACTGCATCACCCTTCACTGTTTGGGTGTGTGTGCACCCGCGTAAGTGCACAGTCGTTCCGTAGGTGGGTGTTGAAGGTGCTTGGAAGTTGTTTGCTCATACAGGTGTTTATGTAGATGTGATGAGTGCTGTCATGTGGGTTGATGGCATGCTTCACATCCATGCACTCACGGTAAACCCCAAGTTTTACCAAAGTGAATGTTTCATAGGACCATGGAGATTTGTGAAAACTAATGAAGGAATCCCACCACAGGGCAGCAGACCACGTGTGGGAGATTGAGTGAGGGCTTCCCAGCCCTGGTGCTGCTCGGTGTGACACGCACAGTCGTGCAGGGAGGCTGTGGGCTGCCCTCACTCGGCTCCAACCCCAGCTCTGGTGCTGGCCACGTATCACTCTGAAACTCCAAAGATGAGGCTCTCTGATTCACAATACGGTCCTGTTCAGAATAGGCTAAAGGGATTCTGAAACCCACATTTTTCTCCCTTGCTGAAAGATGGTTCTTGGGCCTTTGGAATGAATTTCAGGACTTAGGCACTGATCTGCCTTGTGATGTGACCATGAGACCATGCCCTAGGGAAACTGGTCTGCCACTTTGCTGCACTCAGCTCTGGCTTCAAAGTTAAGACATGGTAGCTTTGTAATAGATAAGATAAATTTCGTAATTCCATGTATACCATATCACCGTAGCCAGCATCTTGGGGAGATCACCCCGTAGGATACTTTCAGGCATCATCACCAACATCTTCCTCCTAAGCTGGTCTTGCTTTCTGGAGCAGAGGTTCTGAAATATTTGCATAACTTAGATTATCATTTTGGGCCACTGTTGACCAGCAATTGAAATGTATGAAGAAAGGAGACTGGGGATGGAGTCTGCATGCTTGTCTAAACTGTGTTCATTGCGGTCCTCACACCCAGCACAGCATTAGGCACATAGAATAATGAATGTTATAGGTGAGGAGCATCATATTAACCAGGGATTGACACCTTATGGCCACAGGCCAAATCGGGCCTACAGTCTGATTTGTAAACAAAATGCTGTAAAAATATACAAGCTCGTTTTCTGTGACTCTCTCACTACAAGCTCACATGTTACAAATAGACCTCCCCTAACCCTAACCCCCAAAGCCTAAAATACATACTACCTGGCCCTTCCCGGAAGGAAGTTTGCTGACTCTTGCTCTAGACCTAGCATAAAATTCCATTTAGTATTATTTTTAGTCCTGATACGAAATCTTCCAAAGCCCTGGGCTGGCTCTGGGTCGTGGTGAGCATTCAGCTATGTAGTGTAGAAGTCTTCATTGCCAGAGGTCCCTGACTTGGAAAACTAGAAGGAAGGCCACAGAAAGGAAGAAAGGAGAGTTCTCACCATGAATCCTCATCCTCCTGTGCCTTGCTCACCCTAAGGCAGACCTTAGGATTTTCTTTTTAAATAAGCCAGGATTTAAAAGGAAGTTTGGGCTGGCACCACAGCTCACTAGGCTAATCCTCCATCTGTGACACCGGCACACCGGGTTCTAGTCCCGGTCTGGGCGCCGGATTCTGTCCCGGTTGCCTCTCTTCCAGGCCAGTTCTCTGTTGTGGCCAGGGAGTGCAGTGGAGGATGGCCCAAGTGCTTGGGCCCTGCACCCCATGGGAAACCTGCCATCAGATCAGCGTGGTGTGCTGGCTGCGGCAGCCATTGGAGGGTGAACCAACGGCAAAGGAAGACCTTTCTCTCTGTCTCTCTCTCTCACTGTCCACTCTGCCTGTCAAAAAAATTTTTTTAAAAAAAGGAAAAAACAAAGGAATTTTGCCTGGACGTGGATTTTATAGTCAAGGACAAAGCCTGTTTCTCACTTAAAAAACCTGGGGTAGGAGCAAGTAGATAGACTGCTTTAGTCATTTCTCATCACTGAAACAAATACCTGAGAAGGAAAGAAAGATTGATTTCAGCACAAGGTTTTGGAGGTTCACAGTACAAGATCTAGTGGCCCTATTGTTCTGGCACACCTGATGAAGGCAGTAGGGAGGGATTACATGGTGAGAAGGAAATAGAGAGACTTCCTATGTGGTCTCTCCTTATAAAGCCACCATGAGTCAATCATGGGAACACCTCCCTAACAGCCCAGGCTAATCCAGTTACTTCCCAAAGGCTGCTTCTTCATATACCATGATTGGATCAATGTTCTATCTTATAAGTACCAGCAATCCTTGACTTTGGAACTTAAATGACTTCATAAGTTGGGAGCCAAGTCCTAGTCAAATTATAATACAGATATGTTTATGATTATGAACATAATGCAAATGTGTAACTTGGTTATTAAAGGTGGATATATAACACCTGTGGAAGGAGCTACACTTTGCTATTTACCCCAGGAGGCCTCCACTTGAATCCTCCCTAATGCTACCTTTTCCACAAGAGGAATGACTACCTTGATGTCCTTGGTGAACAGGTTTTTTTTTACTTTTCTTTAACATTGATCATCCAAATATATATTCATAAATACTATTGTTAGCATTGCTTGCTTTTAATTTTTAATATTACTCCTATATTCTTTATACTTTTGCCTATTCATCTTTTCTCTGTCACAATTTATTGAAGAAATCAGATCATCTCTCTTTAAGATTTATATAATTATTGAAAGGCAGAGTTAGAGAAAGTTTAAGACAGATCTTCCATTCACTGGTTCATTCCCCGAATGGCTGCAACAGCAGGGCCTGTAATGGGCCAAAGCCAGGAGCCTGGAGATTCTTCAGATCTCCTACATAGGTGAAGGGGCCCAAGTGCTTGGGCGGTCTTCCACTGATTTCCTAGTCTCATTATCAGGAAGTTGAATCAGAAATGGAACAGCCAGGACTGTCACCCATTTGGGATGCTGGTATCGCAAACGATGGCTTTACTTGCCAGGCCACAGCACTGGCCCCAGATCATCTCTTCTGTATAGTTTCCCTCTGAGAATTTGCTGGTTTCATTCCTACCATGTGGGTTTCCATCCTTCTTTGGACTCTGTTTTTTTCTAAAAAGTGGTAGTTGTACATAGACACTTGATCACATTCAGAGTTAACTATTGGAAGATAGCTTCTTAGATAATGTTGTGTTCTTTATCACAAGGTACAGACTATATAATTGTCTCTCTCTCTCTGTTCACAGCCATGATATTCAACCTTCACATCCTTAATTCATTAGGAGTAAGTGGTGATATTCCAATCTTAACATCCTTTGTTCATTTATTTGTTGGAGTATTTCCATATAGAGGGACTTCTGTTATCTGTTATCTACTGTTTGGTTACTTGATGGGCTTGATTCTTTGTTCTGTGAGTCACTGGCTGTATGTGACCTTGTCTCTTTCCCTAAACCCCTCTGAGAATCCCTTGTCGCATCTGCAAAGTTTACTGTAATAACGTTTGCCTCAGCTTGATATCATATGCTGATTGAGAATGTGCACAAAGCACCCAGCATGGTGTCAGGTGCACACTTGGTATTTGAGACAAGTTCCCCTCCATTTCCCAAACTCACTTTGCAGACTTCTTGCTGTACAGTGAGTCCTAGAAGCTGTGAATTCCAGGCCTAGTTCCAAGGGCAAGCTTGTGAGAAATGGAAGTGCTTTAAGATTGGGGTCATCCGTTGGGCAGCATGCTCAAAGATGTAAGCCCCTAAATGCATGTGGTTCTGGTTTTTTTTTCCCCTTGCCTCTGCTCTTTTTTTGTTTTCATCTAAAGGAAGTTTTCATTATTACCTTCAATAAAGTTTATTTTCGTTCCCTTTGTTTTCTGAAGAAAGTTCACTGGTATTTCCTAGAAGCCTTTTATTATAATACAAACCAGGTTCTGCAGCTTTGCAAAAGGATGCCCTCAGCGGCAGCACCGTGGGCTTCTCGGGCAGATGAGCGTGAGCCACGCTTTGATCTAGCTCGGGGACGCAGCCTCTAGGGGAGCACAGAAAGGTTGCGACAGCATCCATCTTCAC
This sequence comes from Sylvilagus floridanus, assembly GCA_949820135.1. Lineage (NCBI taxonomy): Eukaryota > Metazoa > Chordata > Mammalia > Lagomorpha > Leporidae > Sylvilagus > Sylvilagus floridanus. The sequence goes on from OX463244.1 coordinate 168,346,898, forward strand.
CTCTGCCCAGCATGTACACACATCCCACCCTCACGTGGCTGTCCCTGTTACCCCTTGGTACCCAGTGTGCTGTGCTGCGTTTTCCCAAGTTGCCTCTTTTCACCCGTGAGGAAGTCTAATTGCAAAATGTTAGCATGCCTAGAAATTGTCAAATTCTCGTCCAGTGCAACAGAGGAGGATTGCAGGGCATTCTGCTACGGTAACCTAGAGCGTCATCAACACTTCAATGTTGGGTTTTTTCCAGAGAGAAACAGGGAGTCATTTGCCATAGCCTGTGTAGTTCTCGGCCTTGACCATGTCTATGCAAAGGCCTTGAAGCGTACTACTGCCTACCATCCTACAGTAACCCTGGGGCGGCTAAGGTGACACTTGTCTTTCCATTCCTTAAAAGAACCAAGGCTGAGAGAGATGACTCGGGCCCTAGAGCTGTGACTAACACTCAGCTCTCCTCACTCCACTCCCAGTGGTCTTTGTTACCCACCCACTGGGTCTGCCCTACTTCAGGCTCTGTGAGTTCCTGCCGTCACACATGTGTTGCCCTCCGGGTGAGACCTACCTTGGCTTCTGCACTTGGACTTCCCCACTTGGAGCTTGTCGCTCTTTCAGTCACCCATTATATGGGGGTCCGTTCATTCAGTTGTGCACCTCACATATATCAACACGAGAACTCCATTGGTTAGCCACCAAACCCTTCTAACAGTATATAGTCAAAGGAAAGAAAATTCACATATACATACACATACACATATGTGTGTAATACATATAAAATGATACCTGAAATTTCCTTATTAAAGTCAATTTGGAATGATCTCTCTTGAACGCAAACTGATAAATTGCCTCTAGGTTAAAATGTCATTGTACCTCCATATGTCAACTTAAGTAAAGACTAAGGAAATTTCAAGCTACCTTATTTTCTTTTTCTGGCTGCTATTGCAACAAAATAAAGAGTACAGGAGGAGGAAATTTAGAAAATTAGGTGATGTTTTTGAGCCTTGAGTCTTTACCTTCAGAAGTAACATTAATTTATTGCTCAAGGTCTGAGATCACCAATTTTTTTCTAAAACCTAATGCATCTGTTGGTGCCAAAAGCAAGGATCTCAGGACAGGGATGGAGAGGTACATCTGTCCCTTTGCTGTTGTCTTATGCGTGCTGTAGGGTGCCATGCAAACCTTCCTACCACCAAACCCCACCCCAAACCCTATTTTTTGGAATCTGATTTAAAAAAAAAAATTTTTTAAAGATGTATTTGTTTGACAGAGACCAACAGACAGAAAAGAGACAGAGAAAGAAATCCCATGCACTAGTCCACTCCTCAAATGGCAGCAGTGACCCAGCCTGAGCTAGGACACAACCAGGAGCCTGGAACTCCATTTGGATCTCCTGTGAGGGTAGCAAAGTCCCAAGTACTTAGGCCATCTTCTGCTTTTCCAGGTACAGTTACCTGGGTTGGAAGCAGAGCAACTGGGACTGGAACTAGGTCTCCATTATGGGATTCTGGCTTTGCAAACCGCAGTTTAGCCCATTGCACCACACATCAGTCTCGATTGCAATCCTATAATACAACTACACTCAGGACTTTTGTTTTCAAAGATGGCATTTCCTGGCCTTTGTGCTCAATCATGGACCACAACTTCACGGCTTCAGGAAGTTCCATTGGATTTGTCAAAGAAGTGCATTCTGAAATGGCTTCAGAATGCAGAATCCTACACAGTCACCCTTCCAGCTCCACAAATAGATTCATAGAGTCAAATGTGATGCTCCCTATGGGAAAAAAAATCTGAGATCAAAAATAGAAATAAATCTACCTCACGTGATACGCATACCTCATTTTAAAGCTATTACTATGCTCAGAGCAAAACACTTGAAGAAATGAGTTGAATTCATTTTCTCCTAAAGACAATTATCAAATAGAGATAGGAATAATGAACAAGTACATCTGAAAGAATACATCTATATCATCTTAACAAAAAAACCTACTTTTCATAAAATTGTTACATGCAGCTGCTGCTGGTAAATTGAATTTCCTTGGGACTTCTTCTCTGTCAATTCTAACTCAAACATTTGTTCAGACGGCTCTATTTCCCTATCTGTGTAGTTCAGCAGTCGGTATTCAGAGACATTATTCTTCCTACGTAGAAAAAACAATTTTCTGTATGTGAAAATTTATCTTGCAATAACTTTGCTATTGTGTTTTGAACAAGTATTTAGCAATTCGTAAAAGTCATTTCATTAGTATTGCGATTTTTTAAGAAACATTGTATCCTGGGGTTACAAGACCCAAGTTCAAAAGCTAACCCAACCACTACTCTGTGGTTGACTTTGGTCAAGTGCAGATGGTCATTCATGGCCTTGGCTTTCTAATGGGGTCACTGATGCAGTTCAAGTTAGATCAACAAATAGCACTTGCAAAAATGTAAATCAGTGCATGGTTTAAGATATTATTCTTTTAGTTTCATTTTTAAGCTTCAAACACAAAAGCTCACCACTTGGCAAATTCTACTTTTTTAGTTGTAATTTATGATCCACTTCAAAAAAATGAAGTGGCTTATGATACAAGATGCAGATACAGTAAAACCAATTAAACAAGGGTGTGTGAACAGCAGCCAGATGTTGAAGGCGAGAAATACTGAGAGCAACTACTAATGTTAACTACTAAATTTTCTAAGCTGCCTGGAAGTTAAGACAAAAGGGAAAACGTGGTTTCTTCATGGTTTTCCCAACCTGATCAAGAGACTCCTCTTTGTCCTTTTGTTATATTAATTCATAACAGAGCTACTAAGATAGCTCTGTATCATTATACAGACTCCTACCTCATTACCTACATTTTTAAGAAACCAGAGTGTCTGGTCTACTACCTGACCTGACACAAAACAGGCAACTAATAAATGGTAGTTATTATTGTTAGAAGTTGAATGAAGAACCCTCCTCTTCTTTGTCATCATCATATTTTTCTTTGGCTGATACCAGCGCTGTCAAAATTCTGCACAAGCTCAAGACATGGGTGGGTTTATTGTTAAGTCTAATGCATATGAGAGTCATCTGTCATTGTGAAGATACAACTTGTATGATAAACTCTCTGTCAGACTCAAAGGGAAGGCACTGTATTTTTTCTCTTCCTCTCTCCTTCATCTCCTTTGAACCAAATTCAGCTTCTAGGGCAATTTGATTGACAAAAGGACTGCAGCCTGCATTTTTGAGGTAGCGATTTAGAGATCTGTAGAAATGTGTGTGTGCTTCCAGCCGAGAAATAGTGGATTCCAGGATGTCTTGCTTCTCCACTTGAGCCTGTGTGTCCCCTGTGAGCATCTCCTAGTGTGTAGAGCAGAGTAATGAAGCGTGTTTTGATCGGTGCCAAAAACATGGTGCCAAAGAACATCTTGACATTACTATTAGTGCATGTTGTATCCTGTAATTAAGCAGAAACGGCTTGTGGATGAATTCTGAACACAGGGGCTTTCTTTCATGGGAGCTTGATCAGAATGAGCTATCGTTCTCATTAAGGTACTTGGCAATAGATCACTGGTGTGACCTGTCATTCTTATGATGCATTAGTGTAATTCATCAACAGGGTGAATCCCACTAATAAGGTGTTTCTCCAGAGGCAGAGCTATCCCGTACAGAAGGCATCCTGGGGCAGATGTGTGACAGTTGCAGCCCAAGGCCCGAGGACTCTATATAATGGATTTCCTTTCCCCTCACTCTGATGTTTAACTATTTTTAAACTCTATAAATCAGGGACTGTCTGTTTCCAAACTCTTCAAAGTTTTCAAAGTTGTCCTTTCTGACTATTCCCTGATTCCTTATCCCAGAATATTTGACTTTGAATCCTCTGGGCGTGTCATTGAGTCACTTGGTTCATTCCTGAGTTACATGTCAAGAAAAGTCAGTTTCATAAGCTATCTTTGTCAAAGTGCCTATGGACTTCTATATGATTCATAAGCTTATTCTAAATTTAGCAAGATGTATTTTTAAAGATTTATTTATTTGAAAGGTAAGGCTACAGAAAGACAAAGAGATCTTCCATCTGCTGGTTCACTCCCCCAGTGGCTGCAATGGCCAGAGCTGGGCCAGACTGAAGCCAGGAGCTTCTTTCGAATCTCCCACTTGGTAGCAGGTGCCCAAGCACTTGGGCCATCTTCTTGCTTTCCCAGGTACATTAGCAGGGAGCTAGATAGGATGTAGAGCAACCTGGACTTGAAATGGTGCCCATATGGGAGGCCAACGTTACAGGCGGTTTTCTTTACCTGCAAGATGTATTTTTAACAAAGATGTCATGCCAATAAAGGGAAGATAGGAGAAACAAAGACACTAAATATCAAAGCTAACATAGTTGGTGCAATTGACCATTATACTAAAATGAGTGTTTGTCTCTGAGTTCCCTGGCAGGAAAATAAAAAAGAAATCATAGATGAAATGAATGAACACTATTTTGTTAGAAACTTTCTAACATTAAATCCTAAGAATTTTTTTTACTTAGGTCATTATATAAGGGAACTTAAAAAGCTTAGTGAACTTTGCCTTTAATGGTAGTGTTGTGGAAAATATTGTAACATTCTTCCTAGTGATTTCTTATTCTCAACTTTTGATAAATTAAGCCTATATTCAAATATAACAGGTTTAAGGCATTTTCTGTGAAGTGGAAAATCTAAGGTGCTCCAGGTATATAACATACTTCGAGAATAAATAGGAAACCTACAGGAATGAATGTGATCATTGATTTCTGTTATTTCTTATCACTTCTCTCTTTTTAATTTTTTTTCAGGAAGTGAATAAAATTAGAGGTTTTTTATTTATTAAAGTATAATTTATAAACAAAATTCACCCTTTGTATGTATGTTTTGATGAATTTGGTAACTGTGTATAACCAAATAATCACTGCCATAGTGAGGATACTGGACAGTTTCCTGGTGTCCTGTTGCAGTGGGTCCCATCCCCGGGCCCCCTGCCCTGAGCAACCGCTTGAGGTCCTATCTATCACTCCACTGTACCTTTTGTAGAATTTCATAGAAATGGAGTCACACATGTTGTTTGTGTTTGAATTCTCTCACTTAGCATCTGTGTTGTTATATATATCCATGTTTAGTTCATTTTTCTTGCACAGTAGTATTTCATTAGGATTTATTTTTATAAGAAAAAGTACTTAAAGGGTATTAAGTGTAGTGACAGGAAGGAATAGCCATATAAATTTGATAACAAGCACAGAAGTAGCAATTTGCATTCTTGCTTGAATAGAGAGCAAATGCCTTCTACTGTAATGTATTTTTTTAAATACTTTACAGTGACAAGCTTGAAACCTAAGTGATGGCAAGAAACACACTTTCTGGCTCGCCATTAGATCTGTAAAATCTAGCCCAGTGCCTGCATTTACTAGTTGTCTGATAAATCATTGTTAAATGCGTGAATGAAGACGTTAATAGATGCTCATCATCCTTGTACAATAGTTGCATGTGGAAAAAGCTGTCCCTTTAAAGAAGGAACAGTAAGACATAAAGAGAAAAATTAGCGACCGTGTATTGAGCACTTACCATGGAAGTGCTTGTAAAGTGACGTGATATTCTGCACATACTGCAGACTTTTTTCAAGCCTATTTTTAGCTCTGAACCTGTGCGTTTTTAAAACCTTTTGATCCAGTGTATTTTATCCTGAACTCCCAGCTCAGGCATAACCAACTTGGTATATTTACTATACACTGTCCTTTTATTTGACCTAAGAGGATTTCTAAATATTTAGTAATTTTCTGAATTATGCACACTCTTCAGTACTAAGAGTTTTTCTAAACATATCAAAGTATAGCCAAGAAGTGGTGTACTTGGAAACAGAACACCATAGAATGTTAACACTTGAAGATGGTTTAGTCTAATGTCCTGATTATGACAGAGGAGGAAACTGAACTCTTCAAAATGAGTGGCCCCAAGTCATACAACATTGGGCTGCATATTTTGTGGAATTGAACATAAACTTTCTTAATAGTTTGTTAATCCCAAGAAGTAAGTGGTTAGCTTGCAAAATTAGACTGAAGACAAAAGAGAGATGTCTTAATGTACATGCTTGTTCATAACCAATATATTCAGGAAAATTGGGAGTGTGCACTATCATATGAAGTATATTGAGGGAAAAATAACTGACAAGGAGCCATATTAAAACCCAAGTAGAGGCAAGAAAAAGATAAAATGAGGTTGAAATTTTTTATAATATATTTTCATTATATTTCAAAGTCAGAGAGATCTTCCATCAGTTTGTTCGATCCTCAAGTGCCACCGGATCGTTAGAGCAGGGCCAAGCTGAAACTAGGAGTCCAGGTCTCCTATGTGGGTGACAAGGATCCAACAGTCAGCAGTCACCTCTACCTTAGCAGAAAGCAGGCATTGGAAGTGGAGCTAGGACTTGAACGCAGGTACTCTGATTAGACATCCCTACTGGTATCTTAACACGGCACCAAACACCTGTCCCAAGTGGGCCACATCTGTACTAGTGGCAAACTGAAGCTCAGATCTACTGGACACCTCAGAAACTGGCCAAATCTTCTAGTTGCACACCTTAGACTCAGATGTTAGGACTTCAAGATGTTTTCTCTCTGCAAAGTTACTACTACAGAAATTAGATTTTCAGGTAGAAAGTGAAGTTTGCCTGAATTCTTAACAGTTTTTAGCTCTCACTTTATATCATATTTACACAACTTAGCTTTGATAAGGACTTCAATTCCTTTGACAAAACACCTTCAAGTGCTGGCCTCTTTAGTACCCTGAATGTCATAGATCGGGTGACGCAATGAATTGTGGTGGTATTACACACACAGCAAGTGATGCCCAAACCAGTGCTGTGAGTGTTCTCTCGCCACCACGTAAAACTCTGGCTTACTGTACCCATCCATTCATCTGTGAATTCAAAAATGACTTATGGAATGATCACTAAGAGCTTGGGTACCGTAACACAGAAATAAAACACCTTGATAGATCAAAGGGAGGAACAGAGCATTTCGGTGTGCTCATGTGTAACCTGGGTGTTTTACTGGGAGAAGTCTCTTCAGTCAGGCGGGTTCTGTGGGCTGCATGGGAGCTCTGTGACAGGGGAAAGAAGTGCAAGGTGTCCTTGCTCTGGGTTCCATTTGGCAAGGATATGAAATGCCTTCAAGTGGGAGATACACTCAGTAGATCAGAATCACATATTTCAACATGACTGTAAGAACCTTATACTTCCTAGATTGCTTAAACTCCCAATAATTAATATATCATGGCATAATAATTTTTTAATCTCTCCAAAATAATATGTTGGTGGGATAGAAGGCCATGATTTGGCTTTAACAATGGTTGTTTGAGAGGCCAGCATTTTGGTGTAGTGGGTTAAGCCACTGTCTTTGACGTCCGTAGTACATGTAAGCTCCAGTTGCAGTCCTGGAAGCTCCACTTCCGATCCAGCTCCCTGCCTATGTGACTCAGAAGCAGCAGGAGCTGACCCAAGTGCTTGGGCTCCTGCCACCTACATGGGAGATCTGGATGGAGTTCCTGGCTCTTGGCTACGGCCAGTACAGCCTTGTCGATGGCAGCCATTTGGGGAGTAAATCAATGGAAAGAAGATTCTCCCTCTCTCCCTCTCTCCCTCTCTCCCTCTCTCCCTCTCTCCCTCTCTCCCTCTCTCCCTCTCTCCCTCTCTCCCTCTCTCCCTCTCTCCCTCTCTCCCTCTCTCCCTCTCTCCCTCTCTCCCTCTCTCCCTCCTTCCCTCCCTCCCTCCCTCCTCACCCTCCCTCCCTCCTTCCTCACCCTCCCTCCCTCCTCACCCTCTCTCTCTCTGCACCCTCTGCCCCCCGGTGTGCATGTATGTGTGCGTACCTGTAACTCTACCTTTCAAATAAATAAAACTTCCTTAAATTATTATCTGGGGGCTGGTGCCATGGCTCATTTGGTTAATCCTCTGCTTGCAGTGCCAGCGTCCCATATGGGCCCCAGGTTCTACTCCCGATTGTTCCTCTTCTAGTCCAGCTCTCTGCTGTGGCCAGGGAAGGCAGTGGAGACCGCATGGGAGACCAGGAGAAGCACCTGGCTCCTGGCTTTGGATCAGCATGGTGCACCGGCCACAGCAGCCATTGGGGGGGGTGAACCAATGGTAAAAGGAGGACCTTTCTTTCTGTCTCTCTCACAGTCTACTCTGCCTGTCAAAAAAAAAAAGAGAATGGCACAAGTACTTGGGCCCCTGCACCCTCATGGGACACTGGGAGGAAGCTCCTGGCTCCTGGCTTTGGCTCGGTGTAGCTCCAGGCATAGCGGACATTTGGGGGGTGAATCAATGGAAGGAGGACCTTTCTCTCTGTCTCTCACACTGACTATCTGTCAAATAAAATTTAAAAAATTATCTGAAATTTTATGATAATGTTAGAAAATGAGAATTTTATAATTAGGAATGATACAGGTGTCTTCATTTGCACATGCACACACACACACACATTTATGAGGGAGACAACCAAGGCCAATGTTGACAATAGTTATTTCTGACCAGTAGGTTCTTCAATTTGCTTCAATAGCATGATGGTATCTTTGAGTGGATCTTAAAGAAAAGCTAAATGTGAACAACCTCTGACAACAAATAGCATACCACCCTTTGCTTTGCAAAGTTTGGTCGTCTGAATGAGAATGCATTTATTACCCCTAAAGTTAGAAAATAGATATATATTGGGGCTGACACTCTGGCGTAGTATGCTAAGCCTCTGCTTGTAGTGCCGGCATCCTATATGGGTACCAGTTAATGTCCCAACTGCTGCTCTTCTGATCCAGCTCTCTGCCTAAGGTCTGGGAAAGCAATAATATGGCCCAAGTGATTGGGCCCCTGCATCCATATGGGAGACCCAGAAGAAGCTCCTGGCTTTGGATCAGCCCAGTTCCAGCTTTTGGGGCCATTTGAGGACTGAACCAGCAGATGGAAGACCTCTCTGTCTCTATCTCTCTAACTCTGCCTCTCAAATAAATAAATCTTAGGAAAAAGAAAATAGATGTGTAATAAAGGTAATATCTAAGTTCCTGGAGGTTCAAATGATTGTAAGTAACTATATTGATAAAGACAACTATAACCTTTTTACTTGTGTGGAATTGCATGTGCAAATTCAATTTTATAGGACACATAGGGAAAGAGTGTTCGGGTTAGTAAAATATTTGCCACTAGGGTGGGCATTTAATGTGGTAGTTATGATGCTGACATTTCAAATCAGATTACCAAGGTTTTGGCTCCTGACACTGGCTCCCAATCCCAGCTTCCTATCATTGCAGACCCTAGGAGTCAATAGGTAATGGCTCAAGTAGTTTCTGTTCCCACCACCCTTGTGGAAGACCTGCATTGAATTCTGGTTCCTTGCTCCCTGCAGGACCAGCCTTGGCAATTATGGATATTGTAATAGGATTGATCTTCCCTCCCTCTCTCCCTTCCTCCCTTCCTCCCTACCTCCCTACCTCTCTCCCTCTCTCCACACCTCCATATAAGATTTAAAAAAAAATTAAAAATGATTTACTATGATATTTGTTTAGATGTTGCATTTTCCTTGTTACTTGGATAATCAGTTGAGGAACAAATACCTTCAGTTATACTTAGTGTTTACTCTATAAAATGAGACAGTTTTTATCGTATTGAAGTTTATTTTAATAGGTATTACAAGAGCTTTTGTTAAACATACAATGGAGCTAGATTGCAATTACTCTAAAATAGCAGTGAACTTGCTCTGACTTCAGCGTGATTTAGTCTTATCCACGAGCAGTGCCATCGCAATATTTTGCATAGGGGAAAGAAATACTATGGTCAGTCGCTTTAGAAGGGAGTCTTAAAATCAATTTTATAACGAATTCTTGAAGCATTTGGTGAATCTCCTTGCTCAAATTTTCATGTTTTCTCAGAATAAAATCTCTGAACCTACAAATCCTCATGACTTAATGCCATCTCTGTCCTGTATGTTATAGGCAAAAAAGTAAACAACTGAGAGAGAAGAATCTGATTTTGAACTCAACTTTTCTTCTAGCAGGTTGGCTGCTGTCTGAATTGCTAGTGGGTACTTAGTCAAAAATAGTATCTCCCTTCAGTTACTAGCATGTTCTCCCCAACTCCATGTCCCTCCCTATCAGGCTGCTCTGTAAATCAAATACAGGGAGACACACTAGACACACATCAAGATGCAACACAAGAGGGCTTGACGTATGGGCTGTGGAACTGTCCACAGTTATCCATAATTGCACTTCGGGAAGATCTAATTCCATGTTCTTTTCCAAGGTGCAAAACATATGATGCAATAGGAGACCAATCATATGAGAACCCACAGGACTGGAAGTTTACATGATTTTTATCAGCTGAATTAGGTGCTTTGCTTTGGTGGGTGAGCCAGTTTCCTGACCATTTCAAGTTGAAGTCTTCTATCCAGAAGATACTGATTGGATGCTATGATAGCAAAGGACTTACAAAGTAGGTGTACAGTTTAAAAGAGTCATTTGATGAGCACGTGAGTGAACTCGTGAGTTATATATGTCTGCTGACTCTGTGTTGAAAATTAAAATTGACAGATAAAGGTCTGAATATCATTGAGTTAAAACAAGGAAAGGAAATATTTTCAGGAATAAGTTATGCAGCAAAATAAATCATCAGCTCAACCTGTTGACCATGCAGAGTAAACATGTTTATCCACTCAAATGGAAAAGTTATTTGATATGACTTATAAAAGTAACAGCAATTTCATACTGTTCTAAATAGGAACCGACTTCTTTTCCTGCCAACGTGGCTACCCTGTCAACGGTGACAATTAGGATCACAAATATGCACACATATATACACATGTATCCAAACTCATTTGTATACACCTGTTCCTCAACTATTGTTTCACTTCCTATAACACATATATTCTCCATGGTGGTATATAGCAATACTTCTAGGAAACCATGGTTGACTTGCTTGCTGTAGAAGATGAAGATAGCCAACTCTGTTCCTCCTGTGCCCATCACAACAAAATCATGTTTGCTATATTATTAGATTGGCGTTATGATCCTTAATAAAATTTACATTCTGTTTTATTCAATTCGTTTAGTGGTTTAACAGTAAGTTTCTTCTGAAGGTAAATAGGACCAAGTCTTCTTTCTACAGTTTCCCCTCCCTAAATTGTAAAAATATATCCTTTTTTTATTTCTTGATTGCCTGGATTCCAAGTTTTTCCAAGAATTTACTTACTAAGAATGAGCCTTGGTTTTTAAAAGTGACTGGACTCCAGATGAGGCATGCTGGTGTATTTTTCCTATAACAATAAGTAGATCGGCGGCGCCACGGCGCACTTGGCTAACCCTCTGCCTGTGGCACCAGTACCCCGGGTTCTAGTCCCGGTTGAGGCACCAGATTCTGTCCTGATTTCTCCTCTTCCAGGCCAGCTCTCTGCTGTGGTCCAGGAAGGCAGTGAAGGATAGCCCAAGTACTTGGGCCCTGCACCTGCATGGGAGACCAGGAGGAAGCACCTGGCTCCTGGCTTCAGATCAGCACAGTGTGCCGGCCACAGCACGCCGCCCATAGCAGCCATTTGGGGGTGAACCAATGGAAAAGGAAGACCTTTCTGTCTGTCTGTCTGTCTGTCTGTCTCTCTCTCACTGTCTAACTCTGCCCATCAAAAAAATAAATCAGTAGATACTGCTTCCATGTCTTCTGGGAACGCCTGTTACCATGATGTCTGAGACCAGTCTGATTTTTAGGTGTTATTGATGATTTACTCTTTTTGATTCAATGCCTCCAGATTTCTTTTTCTACCCTTGAAGTTCAAAAACTTTGAGGATATATCATGATAATGATTGTCCTGTGACTATTTGTTATGATATATCTGCAGATATGCTTGGAGATTTTTCTTCTGTTGTGCCTTTGAACATATTTTGGCTTGCTTTGGTTTTTTTTAGTTAATGGATTTTCCAATTCTCTATATTAAGGATACTCTATTATTTGTTTGCTGTACCTAGTGCAATGTTCATTGATTTTTAGTTTTGTTTTGCATTTATTTTATATTGTTATGTTTCCCCGACTTGTCATTGCCTCTATTTTTTACCAGTATCCATTCGACTTTGGGTTCTGATGTGATTTCCTTTTCTACGACAGTGGTTTTCTGCCTTTCATAGTTTCTGTATGACCACCTTTCATCTCTCTAATTATTCCATTTCTTAATTCCTTTCCTGAACTGATTGACATTCTCCCTCCCTACCAAAAATTCTGATTTTCCTTCTATTTTTTTAATAGAATGGAGAAATATTTTGTTTATTGTCCTCTTTTCCAAACCCCTGAAGTGTATAGATGTTTTGATGGGGAATTGTGGGTATCCGTGTACAGGCACCATATATGATCCTGCTGAGTATGAGTCATCTACACGTGGCTTTCTCCTTGCCCTGCACTAGCAGAAGCACACTGGGAGTAAGTCGTGACTCCCAAAGACACATTCTTATCTTGTCTGCTTGAGAAAAATATGTGTCCTCCGCTACAGCAAATTCCTGAGCCAGTGGTTGGGGAGAGTCTTAGTGAAATTTTTTCATCAGTTGGACTTGGTTTCTATTCCTTCCTTCCTCCCTTTCTTTTTCTCTCCTGTTCAACTCCTCTCCAGTATGTGTCTCAACGTTACAGAGACAACTGTGCAAGAATGTCCCTTTGTCTGTGATGCCCTGTTCACCAACTTAGTCCTCACGTTCCTTGGGTATGGGCTGTTGGCTGAGTCTTTCTAGGACCTGCTAACACACTCAGAACTGTGTTTTGCAAGAGGATTTCACAGTGATCTGTTGGCTTTTGTCTTATTACCTTAATTTGGAGCAAATTCTGCTGTTTTGAGCAAACTTTTTTTATTCATGATTTGTGATTCTAGTTTTTTCCTAGTCAGATTATAGATTACGTTTTCTGCTTTTTTAAAATTTTTCATGTCCATGTAGGAAGGGGATTATACATGTACCTTTCCTTCATCAAATTTCATGACTATACAAATTTCATGGGATTTCATGAAGATTTAAAAAAAATGATTTCTAAATTGAATTTAGTAAATACAAAAAAACCTTTTTAAAGTCCCTTCTCAAATCAGTGATAGAAAAGTACAGCTCTCTATAAAGCACCACCATTTACAGTGACTTTTTACAACTCAGTACCACATTTGCCAATTGTTCTTCACCTTAATATGTAAGTAAGCATTCTGCCCTAGTCATCAGGGGCTGTCTTGTCAAGTAGTAAAAGGATGTGGACCTTTTGCTACCATTTCTCCATCAAAGCTAAAGTGATGGGTGTGTGTCAATGAAATTAAGTTCTGTGCTTTAAATGGGTGACCTTTCTTCTTTCTTCTTATTTTTTTAATGCAGCAGACTTTTTTCCCCCTCTCAGCAGCCATTGTTAGAAAGCATTAAATTGAGCATTCAAGATTAATTCCTTGGCAGGTCAAGAGGAGAACAGCGTGTAGCCAATCCTACCTTCGTGTTCCTCCTTAATGGCTTCAGCACAGTGTGAAAAAGTAAACAGTTGTGACAGGAGGTGTAATGGATGAGCAGGGTGTGACAGGTCACCCCACTGAAGCTCATCTTCCCTCTAAGTGGGCTCTGCAGTGAAGTGTGCCATTGCTCTGAGATCATCAAAGAAGGGTATTAGACAACATATTTCTAGAGTGGGGAGGGTCTTGAGTAAATATATTATGAATGATGATGCCCAGTGACACCAAAGAAATAAAAATAAATAATTAATGAAATGTGCTCAGCCTGAAGTTTTGGGTTAGGAATCCCTGGAATGAGTAAGAGCCACCTTCTCTCTTGCCTCTGTTTTCTACTGTTCTCTTTTATGTACAAACATAGTCCTTTGCCAGTAGTTTTCTTTCCTAATAATTATTTGAAAAGCAGTGATTTAGTAATAAGAGAGACTAAAGTGTATTTTTTTTTCCAAAACCCAACACACACCATGCATTTTCACTTTCCAGGAACCCACAAATTCATATAAAATGCAGTAAGTGAGTAGTGGTTAAACTAGCCTTTCCCATTTCTAGGAATAAGAAATTTTAAAAGGACAGCTCCCTCTTCTACTACTCAGCCCTGAATCTCAGAGAGGTAAATCAGCAAGAGGATATAAATAGAATGTCCTATTCACCAGCATGAATTGTTACTCAACCTTGGAGGAGACTATTTGAAAAAAAGTTAAGTTAGCCCAGGCAGATTGTATGCAACTCGTGGTCAGTCTCCAACATGAATTATCATTATTGTCTATTTAGTATTTACAGTGTATCAGGCATATATCTGACATACAGGTATATGACACACAATGTCTGGTTTTTAAAAATCTTCCCAAATAGGAAGTTTCTACATCAGTTTATGGAGCGGTGAGATTTATAGCCAGAGTAAAACCATACTCAACCAGACTCCAGGGCCTTCCTTTCATCTGTGTCCTCTCCTGTCAGTGTTGCCCAAGATGGCCACTGGTAGCACATGTACATTGGCCACTCCATGTGTTCAATACAATGGGGCTAATGTAACCAAGAAACAGAATTATTAAGTTTGGCTTTAAATAGCCACACGGCTGCCATATTGGACATCACAGATCTAATTGTCTTCTGTAAGATCAACTTCCTTATTTTCTATGATACAGTGATAACTGTCTTGGCCTGTTTTATGCTGCTAAAAGAAAAGATCTTAGGGAAAATTATAAAGAATAGAAACTTATTTCTTCCCAGTTTTCTGGAGGCTGGAAGTCCAAGATCAAGAGGCTAGCAAACACTTCCTTGCCACGTCATCCAACAAGGGAAGACAGAAATACAAAGTGGGTAACAGAGAAAAGTAGACCAGACTCCCCATTTTCTAATGAACTCACTCCCAGAATAACAGCATTAATCTGTTTGTTCTTCCCTCATATCCTAATCACCTTCCATTAGAATCCACTCTTCAACCTTGCATTGGGCATAAAAGTTTCCAGAGTATGGGTTTGGCGGGATATGTTTAAGCAATGACACTATCCAATGCACAGAACCAAAACTATGATGCCTCTAAAATCTCTTTAGCCTTAAAAATGTTTTTGTATAAACCCTAACAAAGAATGTGTCTTGTAAGTTGGTTGTGTGGGCTCTGAGCTCCTGGGAATATCCTTTCCTTCAAATAAGTAAACAAATATTTCACACCTAGTAACCAAGGACAAGTTTACAGTTTGCTGTTACCTTTTTAAGGGTTATTCCAAGAAAACATTGAAGTTAAAAATTCAACACTTCTGGAAATTTCAGCTAAAGAACTATTCATCGAGATACATGCCAGCAAAACAATGTTTGCTGTTCTCAGGAAATCGACGTGTGCCCTTTGTTTAAAGTTAGCTTATTTGACGCATAATCTCACTGGGCTTTCCTGTTTAGAAGCATCATGGTTAGGGCCCTTTCATTACCAGGGCTGCTCCAGCTGTCTGAAGTCAAACCCAGAAATCCTAGCAGACTTTTCCTTTGATTTCTGCACAGCCAAGCAACATTCTGTTAGGAAGTAGTCAATTCTCGGAGACCTTTCAGGTTGTCTCTTTGAAAAGTTAATCTATATCCGTGACCACCATACGTGAGTTCTAGCTGATCTCTATCTTGCCGGCACTTGGTAATATTATTTTTTAATATTTGTCATTCTAGTATGTGATGGCTCACTTTCTCATGTATAATGGCTTAAACTAGATCAACATTAATCTCCTTTCAGGTTAAATGTGCATTTCCTGACTGATGAAATCGAGCATAGTTTCATGTGTTTTCTTGCCTTCCAAATACCTTCTCTGAATGATCTGTTTAAATCTTCTGTGCATTTTGCCATAGAAGGTTAAGCCTCCTCCTGCAGTACTGGCCTCCCATATTGGTGCCGGTTTAAGTCCTGGCTGCTCCTCTTCTGATCCAGCTCCCTTCTAATGTGCCTGAAAAAGCAGCAGAAGGTGGCCCAAGTAATTGGGCCCCTGCACCTGTGTAGGAGAGCCAAATGAAGCTCCTGGCTTCAGCCTGACCATAGCTGCTGTGGCCATTCGGGGAGTGAACCTTTGTCAGCAGGGGAGAGTGTGAACACCTCTTTTGGCATAATCACACCCTTACCTACTCTCTCCCAAGGTGATCAGTGCCCTGAGTTAGCTCGCAGTAAGTGTAACACCCACAGTGCCACAAAAACCACACAAAGGATCTGTGCAGTACTTGTGTGAGCATGGATCTCGCTGGAAGGACCTCCCACAGGCAGAAAGGGAGCTGTGAGCTCTGGTGCCACATCCAGTGATTGCCCAGAGACCTAGCTAGATCCTGCCCTATATGGTGCAGCCACATAGTTGCCACAGTCCCAGCACAGAAAGCTCCCACAGTCATGAGGACCCGTTCCACCCCATTATCCTGTCCCATCCACAGAGAGGCAGAGACATTCCTAGAGTTACTGCCTATGGGTGCTCTACATTGTTGGTGTTAGCCTTGGAGCCTGTGATAACGTTGAGAGCGTGGGGGTACCTCATAGTCCTATATTGGTGTGCAGCCCACTGTCAGTCCTCCCAGCCAGACTCAAAGTCAGTGTAGAATGTGGATCTGTTACCCTGTGGTAAGATCCCTGAGTCACTCACACGCACAGTAGCTGCTGTGGCCTCTATTCGTGTCCAAGTGGCTCCTTATCCCCATCAGTTGCCAGGCATTGCCCAAGATCCACCACCACTGCTGCTGAGTTCAAAATGGTGCCTTCTCCCCACGCTTGGCTGGCTACACACACACAAGCCTCTGTAGCCACTATTGGTTTTAATATGGCGCCTTGTCCATGCCAGTTTCTGGGTGCACACACAAGAGCTGCCACAGCTGCTACTGGTTTCAAGATGGCTCCCTCTCCCAGCCAGTTGCCAGGTGCCATTGTGGAGGAATGGAGAGAGAGAAACATTTCTTTTTTTCCGCTGGGTAGGGTGGGTACCCTGACCCCCTTAGGGCTCTAGGTCAGACTCAAAGACGGTGTAGTCTGCCAGGCTCTCCTCCTGGCAGCAGTAGCACAGGCTGCTGCATTCTGCTCTCACTGCATTCTCCAAAACTGGCACTTGCTCCAGCTCGTGGCTCTGGCACTGTGTGCTATGTGTGTCTGTGCTCGTTGCGCACCTGCACCTTCTACGCTGATCCACAGCATCCCTGTCTCTTCTGTAGAATCTCCCCTGCAGATTTCTCTCCAAGTCTCCCCTAGGAATGCAGTTCCTCCATGTTTTTTTGCTATTTTCCCCTAGCCTAAAGCAGTATGTCCTTTCCCTATTCTACCATCTCGGAATCTCTGGAATTTTCTTTGCTGGAAAGTTTTTGTGAGTTCAATTTCTTTAATATTGTAGAGTATTCAGACTATGTGTTTCTTCTTGAGTGAATTTTTGTAGTTTGTGTGTTTAAAGGAATTTGTCCATTTCATCTAAATTACCCAGTTTGTTTTGTTTTGTTTTGTTTCTGTAGAGTCTGTAGTGAAAGCCCCTTTGTCATCCTTAAAACTCATAATATGTGGCTGGCGCTGCGGCTCACTAGGCTAATCCTCCACCTGCGGTGCCAGCACTCCAGGTTCTAGTCCCGGTCGGGGCGCCAGATTCTGTCCCAGTTGCCCCTCTTCCAGGCCAGCTCTCTGCTGTGGCCCGGGAGTGCAGTGGAGGATGGCCCAAGTGCTTGGGCCCTGCACCCCATGGGAGACCAGGAGAAGCACCTGGCTCCTGGCTTCAGATCAGTGCGGTGCGCCGGCCACCGCAGCCATTGGAGGGTGAACCAACTGCAAAGGAAGACCTTTCTCTGTCTCTCTCTTTCTCACTGTCCACTCTGTCAAAAAAAAAAAAAAAGAAACCTCGTAATATGTATCTCCTCTCTGGTTAGTTGATCAGTATTGATTTTTTTTCAGAGAATCAGCTGTTATTTTCATTGGTTTTTCTGTGTAGGTCTTCCATTTTTAATTGCCTTAGCCTCTGCTTTTTTTTTTTTTTTAATATCTATTTGTTGCTTTGGGTCTATTCCATGCATTCATGAGTTGGAAATGAGCTTGGGACTTGTGCCAGTTTAGAACATACATTAGGGGACCCCCTTCTCCAGGGCTGTTCTCCCTGTGATTTTCTCATTTTCTAATTCCAGAGGGCCCCTCTTCCTGATTTTCCTGATGAGAAACATGGGTTTCTCTCCCAAAACTTGCACACATATCCTAGTGCCTACATTTGCCTTTGAGCTGAAGCAACAAGAGAAAAAGAAAAATGATCACTCTTACTGCTCACAGACTCTTCAGATGTCAGCCCTGTTTTTGACCCTTCTGTCCAAAGATGCAGCTTTTCTAATACAGCCATTCTTCTGCTGCTGCTGTTCCTGCCGTATCAGCACAGCTCCACGACTAGAACTGTCCTTTGAGAAGCCCTGGTGAGGGGAAAAAAGTGGGGAATACTGCGTATTTCCTCAGCAACTTACAGCTTATGAGGATCCCTTTTTTGGGACCTCTTGCACATTGTTCTCTAACTTAGACCTGCAAACTCACCCTCTCTCAGTAAACTGGAAATCTCAGTAGACTTGGTCATTCTTCAAGACTGGACTTTCCTTACTACCTCCTTGCAGTGTTCCCTTTTCTGAATCCTCACAACATTTATTTGGACTCTGTCTGGGCTCTCTGCTTATAGGTCATAAAGACTTTCTAGTGGACTTGCTCCATGTTGATCAGTAACGCAAGTCCTGTCATCAAATATTATAAGCAAAATTGTATTCAGAAGACCAGAGAAGCTTCTGGAAGTCAGAACTGAAGTGATGGTAAACAGATGTTGTGTCACAGTTGATAAATGCACTGGTTGTTCCAGAATGCCAGATTAGGCCCCAGCAACTCTGCTTCCAGTGCAGCTCCTGCTAGTGTAGCCTAGGAGGCAGCACATGATGGCTCAAAGGCTTGTGTCCCTGCAACCCGCTGGGCAGGCCAGGATAGAGCTCCTGGCTTCGGCCTGGCCCAGCCCTGGGTGTTGTGAGCATTTGAGATAAAGCAGAGGATGAGAGATCCCTCACCTCCCTCCTCTCTCTGTCTTTCACATAGATGGAAATGAACAAACATTGTTAAGAACCAGATATTCAGAAAGTGTCTCTTAAAAAAATAAATAGTAAATTCAGAAGTTTGGAAACATTTCAGGTAAGGTTGAGTACTGAACTATTACCAAAAAAAGTGTCCTTCTCCCCATCGAAAACAGATGAAAAGTATTTTCAGAGTCCAGCAAGGGTGAAGAGTGTCCACTCTTCACGATGGTTGAATTTCAGTTGCCTTTTCTTCTGCGTCTGTGATAGTCATCATGCTTTTTACTTGCTCAAATCACAGACAAAACATTCCATAGCTGTAATAAGCTAGTATGCTGTTTCATGTGGTTAACCACTTTCCTAATACTTATTGCAGCCCTTGAGTAAGGTTACAGGTAACAGGCGAGAATAAAGAGATGTGTACACATGCACAAACATGAAATGGAAAGGCTTCCTTGTAAAAATCATTCTTTGATTAATACAGTTTTGTGTATTAAAATATGAGCAGGAATCTCATGATTTTCCCCATATCCAAATACTGAATTCATCTGTCATCTGTTTTTTAATGAAAATCAACTCTGGAGTCATATAATTCAAACATCTCTACATACTTTAAAAGACTACCAATCTCAGGTCTACATAGCCTGAAAAATGAGTGCAGAGCAATTATGTCAGGGAATCTTAGTTTCACTTCTTCCTAGATTTCTGTGTTTTTGTCAGAAATATCATAGCTGTTTCTGGTATGTGCATGATGGAGTTATATCTCATTGTGTGAATGAATGACCTGATAAATACAGCTGTATGTTCTACATTCATTCAACAGATATTAATTGGACAATAGAACAATGCTAATTGGTAGAATCAGAACAATAAAAACAAAGGAAGCAGTGGATAGTTGGCATTCCACCTAATTTTGCTGATCAAAAGCATTTAAGCTCCAAGCAAAGATAATGACATCCTGTTTATTCTTACTCAACATAACAGGTGCATAATTTGTTACTTCCATACCTTTGCCCAAAAGCCCATTCTTCTGACATTAAAAGGACTAAGAAATTCCCTTCTGAAGTGTCTTGAGCCTCTGAAACAACAACCTTGAACAACATACAAATGGTAGTTAGGTTACCAATAAAACAAAGAGGAAGAACAGAACACACCACAGAGCTTGTGGAGAAGGGAAGAAGAGGAGGACAAAGAAGGAAAAGGAGCCTTCTTGTTTGTCCTCACTATACATTTCAGTGCACATGGGAGGGCTGGGGCTCCAAGCTATAAACATGGATATATTCATGTGTGATAGTGAAAATAAATGTGGAATTTGACATCAATGCATTTCTACTGTTTCCAGAACAGAGCAGAGGTCCTCTTCATGTAATACTTCTCATAAACAGTGCTGGGACCTATTTTAGATTTAAGTATTCTTAAATTATCTGGAAGACTTTACATCATTTTTATAGCTAATATATTACTGTAATACTCTTTGCAAAACTGAAATTTTAAGGATAACATTCTTTTTCTATTTCTCTACCTAACTCTAAACACAGGTGACAGATCTTCTAGTACTGTGCCAATTGGACTACATGCTTTACGCATTTGATATCTCTCTGAATTTTTGCTGTTGCTTTAATGAATATTTTATGCTATTATCCTAATAGCTATCTTTTCATTTAATAAAGATCCCCTTTTTCTCTGAAAAGATTTCCTTAGCAGTTAAAAGCTTTCCTGCATTAATACCTCACAGCAGAATTCTGTATAGAACAATGTTCAGTATACTTTAATCCATTTAGAAAATTTGTTTCTAAAGAACTAAAATGATCTCATAATAAGTTGGTGCCATTTATTAGACAGTTTCTTAGGGTAGATTCCCAAAACAACATTATAAAATGATCTTAAAGTAGCCAGAACACTCTTTTAATAAGTGAACTCTTTTCTATATCTGATTGTTTGTCATTTATTTTCCTCTTTACACTCCAGTATTCCAAATACAAACTTCTCCTGTTTCGTACAGAAGGAAAAGTATATACTCTAAACAACTCTGTTTTATGTGAGCTGATTATCCCTTTAAAAAAAAAAACACTCCAGGGACCTGCATTGTGGCAAAGCAGATTAAGCTACCTGCGATGCCAGCGTCCCATATAGGTGCCAATTCGGGTTCTGGATGCTCCACTTTGGATCCAGCTCCCTGCTAATGGCCTGAGGAAAGCAGCAGAGGAAGACCAAAGTGCTTGGGCCCCTGCCACCTGTATGTGAGACATGAGTGAAGCTCCTGGCCTAGTGTTGGCCATTGCAATCATCTGGAAAGTGTACCAGCAGGTAGAAGATCTCTTTCTGTCTCTGTCTGCCTCTCTAACTCTGACTTTAAAAATAAATGAATGATTTTTAAATCACCCTTCCAAATGTTTGCTCAGTAGCTATATAATTTTCTTTAAACAGCTTTTTTCTGGGCCACACAGCAGACTCCTAGAATGACAAATGCCCTAAACAGCACTCTGGCCTCAGAATCAGCCCTTAAGGCATTTGGATCTGGCTAAAAAGCCCATGAGAGCATTTCAGCCATGAAAAACCAAGACACTGTGGCAAAAAAAAAAAAATGACCTAAATGTGAGATCCCAGTGGAAAGAAGGGGCCATCAAAGAAGGAGATACCTTTCTCTGGAGGGAGGAGAGAACTTCCACTTTGATTATGGCCTTGTCTAAATAAGGTCAGAGTTTGTGAACTTAAGAGGCCTCCATAGCCTTGGCAACTCGTTACAAGAGCCTCGGGTGATCACTGATGTCATAAGTAAGAGTGTCAATTGTTAAATCAACAACAGGAGTCACTGTGCACTTGCTCCCCATGTAGGACTTCTGTCTTTAATGTGTTGTACTATGAGAATTAATGGTAAAACTAGTCTTCAAACAGTACTTTACACTTTGTGTGTCTGTGTGGGTGCAAACTGTTGAAATCTTTATTTAGAGTAGATCTTCTGTATATAAAGATAATTAAAAATGACTTAATGAAGAATGGGATGGGAAAGGGAATAGGAGGTGGGATGATTTGGGAGTGGGAGAACAGGTATGGGGATAAGAACTGCTATAATCCGAAAGTTGTACTTAGGAAATCTATATATATGAAATAAAAGCTTTCTATAAAAAAGAAAAAAACAGCTTTTCTGAAGTATAATTCACTTATAAAACTCAGCATTTTAAGTGTATAAGTCAGGGTTTTTTTTTTTAGTTGATTCAGAGTTGATCTGTCACCACTGTCTCATTTCAGAACATCTTCGTCACCACAGTAAGAAACCAAACCCCAATATCCATTAGCAGTCACCCTTCAACCCCTGGCAAATACCGCTGTCCCCTGTGCCTCTGGGTTTACCTGGTCTGGAAATTCCTTATAACTGGAATCGTACAACATGCAGTCTGTTGTAACTGACTGCTCTCACTTACCAGGATAAATTCAAGGTTGTTCATATTTATCATATGTCAGTGCTTCATGCTCTTTATGGCTAAATAGTATTCCAATGCATGATACACAATGTTTTGTTTATTCTTCATTTGATAGACATTGGGTTGTTTGCCTTTGGGCGATATTATGAATAATGCTACTATGAATATTAGTGTTACAGCTTTTGTGGAAATGTGTGTCTTCACTTCTTTTGGGTATACAACTAAGAGTAAACTATTGGCTTACACAGTAACTTTGTAGGGACTGCCAGATTATTTTTCAAAGCAATTGCATAAGTTTGCATTCCCCCTACCAATATGTGAGGTTTCTGATTTCTCCATGTCATCCGGAATACTTGTGATTGTTCATTCTTGGGATTATTTCCATCCTCTTGGGTGTGAAGTGGCATCTCCTTGCAGTTTTGATTTGCATTTCACTACTAACTAATGACACTGGGCTTTTTTTTCGTGTAGTTTATGGCTGTTGCATATCTTCTTTGGAGAAATGTCTGTACATACTTGTTTTATTTTTAAATTGGGTTGGTTGCTTTGGGTTTGTTTTTGTCTTTGTGGTTTACAGTTGTAAGAGTTCTTTACATATCCTTAAAATCTCAAGATAAGTGATTGGCATGCAATCATTCTTTGGGTTGTCTTTTATTTCTTGATGACATCATTTGAAGCATGGAAGTTTTAAGTTTTGAAAAAGTTCAATGTATCTATTGTTTGTGCTTTTAGCATCATATCTAAGAAATTATTGCCTAATCCAAGGTCACAAAAGTTTATAAACATATTTTTGTAAAAAACTTATTTATTTGAAAGATACAGTTACTGAGAGAGGATAGACAAAGAGAGACAGAAATCTTCCATCTGCTGATCTACCCCCCAAATGGCCGCAACTGCTGGAGCTGAGCCAGTCTGAAGCCAGGAGCCAGGAGCTTCTTCAAGTCTCCCTCATGGATGCAGGAGCCATCCCCTGCTGCTCTCCCCGGTGCAGTAGCAAGAAGCTGGATCAGAAGTGAAACAGCCAGGACTTGAACCAGCTCCTGTGTGGGATGCCAGCATTGAGGGTGGCAGCCTAACCCATGACACCACAGTGCCAGTCCCTATACATGTCTTTTTTGAAATACTTTTGTAGTTTTAACTATCATTTTTTTATTTCTGATCAATTTTGAGTTAATTTTTCATGTGGTGTGATGTGAGGGGGGGGGTTTCCAAATTCATTCTTTTGCATGTACATACACAGTTATCTCAGCACCATTTATTGAAAAAAAAAATGGTTCTTTACCCCCCTTTAAGTTGTCTTATCATCTTATCAAGGACCAATAGACCATAAGTCTAATGGTTATTTTCTGGACATCACATCTATGTCTTATGTGTCTTTACTCTAGTTTTATAGTATGCTTGAAATTAAGGACTGTCATCTCTAACTTTATTCTTAAAAATTGTTTTGGCTACTTAGAGGCTATGCGTTTCTATACAAATTTTAGCATCAGCTTGAAAATGTCTCCAAAAAGACATCTAGGATTTAATTGGTAATGGTTGGCCTGAATCTGTCTATCAGTTTAAGAAATACCAAGAACACTGTCTTCCAATCTTACCAACATGGGTGTTTTTCTATTTAAGTCGTCTTTAACTTTTTTTCCATTTTAAGCCTTCTTTAACTTCTTCAGTCATGTCTGTTAGCTTCCGGTGTGTCTTATACTTCTTTTGTTAAGTTTTTTCCAAAATATTTTTTCTTTTGATGCTAACTTTAATTGGAAGTGTTTAATTTCTCAGTTTTATTTTCAGATGGGTCATTGTTAGTTGATAGATATACAGTCGATTTTTGCATATTGATCTTCTATTCTGCAACCCTGCTGAACTCATTTATTGCTTCTAATAATTCTTATGTGGAATGATTTCTGTCTACATTCCTTCTCACCATTTTCTATGAGAGTACTGATCAGTCAGAGCCCAATCCTCAAAGAGTAAGTCAGAATTCTCCATCTTTCTTTTATATCTTCTTTTCTCTGACATGGCAGGCTTTCGCTTCACCTGTCCTCATTTTCTGGACTGCATTCATTTAATCAAGCTGGGCAGAGTCCCTGTGAAGGGGGAGGTCAGTGTGCATTCTCCCTCTGTACCAATTTCCTGACCTGCAGCTGGGAGTCTGTGTCAAGCTGAGCTGTCTTCCTAAGCCGTGAAACTCCCAAACGCAGATCACATGTGGGAGACAGAAGGTGGGACTTCCATTATCCCACCTGCCCTGCCTCTGCCTGCCTTCTGGTGCTGCCGGCTACTAGCCATGCCATCGGTATCTGGACTTGGGATGATAGTGAGCACTTGAAATCGCCAATAGTGCTGATACCTTAGATTTCTGTTTTCCTTCTTTATTTTTCTCTATCAGAGCATGCATTCTGACTATCTTAAAAGAACAGTTTTCCATAGCCAGAATTGGTAAGGAAGTTTTACTGTCCTTGGAAATCCCATCCGCTGGTTCAACACTCTTTTGAAATACTTAGACTCCAGAGTATCCCTGGTGATACCTCTACCCTAAAGGAATTATATGAGTTAATTCCAAGAAATAGTAAATGACCAGAGAGCAGATTACCTAGAGCAGCAAACTACTCTCTACACTAGGAAAGGCCCCGGGCACCTTTTATGTATGCTCTGGATAGAATTACTATGAATTTTAAAGGCGAGTTGAGAGGAATAGTGGAAGGGAGAAAAACTGATAGATAAGTACACAAGGAAGAAGAAAACAGGAGTGGTGGTTGTGCCACAGTGGATCAGGGGCCACCTGGAATGCCAGTGATCTGATTCCAGGGTGTCAGTTTGTGTCCCAGCTACTCTGTTTCCTGCGCTGCATCTGGGACAGCAATGGATGATGGTCCAAGTGCTTGGAACCCTGCCACCCGTCTGTGAGGCTCCGATGGAATTCCTGGCTCCTGACTTGTGCCTGGCTCAGCCCAGGTTGTCACAGCCATTTGGGGAGTAACCACTGGATGGAAGATCTTTCTCTCTGTTCCATCTCCTTCCGTCACTCTGACTTTCACATACTTACCTATACACATACATACACACATACATGAATCTTTGTTAATAAAATTTTTGTTAAAACAGGTCATGAAAATCATCAAAAGCTGTAGATTCATTTGCCCATTTATATATGAGTTGTCTGCTGACAAAAAAGACCATAAAGCTTGCATTGCTTGTAGGGTAGAAAATACCTTTCTCCTTTCCAACCAGCCTCAGGGGTCCTCGCACTGCTTATATGTTCAGAACCACACTTTCATCTTAACCAGTATCTCCTGAGAACCCCTACTACCCAAAGGTCTAGAGTATCCATGGAGATCTATGTTCTAAAAGAATAGAATCATTTCAATATAGTCGGTACATAAAGGGTTCACTTTAGTTTCATCCTGGTATATAAGAGCTCTTCAAAAAGTTCATGGAAAGTGTGTATTAAGACTAAACAATGCTTCCATTTCTTTTTTCATTTATTAAAAGTTATTTAAGAAGTAGAGAGAGCACATTCATCTGCTAGTTCCCTCTTCACATGCCTATAATACCCAAGACCAGGCAGAAGCTGAAAGCTAGGAACTCATGCAGGTCTCCTTGTGGGTGGCAGACACCCAATTAATTGGGCCATCACTGCTGCCTCCCAGGGTCAGTATCAGCAAGAAGGTGGAATTAGGTGTCAAAGTTGAGAATCAAACTCAGGTACTCTGATGTGGGGCACAGGTGTCTCAGCTCGCACCTCAAATGCTGACGAAAGGGCTGCCTGCTATGCATGGATTTCAAAACTTTGTGCACCTCAGCAGCTGACTGCTTTTCCCTACTCTCACTGTTTTCTTTAAATGCATCACCTAAAAGGGGACTATGTAAGCCGTGCTTGAAATGTTTAAAGTCAAATCAAGGTTTTTGGAGTATATGAGATGGGGAGAGGGAGGGTGCTGGATGTCTTGGGAGTCTAGGGAATGACATTATGATAGTGCTTAGTACCTAAGCTAGGTCAGAGAAGAGGAAATTCAAATGGGATAGGATGGAGCAGAAGACGGTGCAGTGGTGTTTGGGGAGATAGAATACCATCTGTGATTCCAGTCTCTTCCACTGACCTTCCAGTCTTGGGCAGCTTACAAGTTGCTCTCATGCTTGGTGTTCCCATCTTCTGTTGGAGCACAGTGTCATGACTTGAACTGATTGGCATGCACATGAAAGGAACATTGAGCACAGTACCTGATACTCCTGTACATCCTCAACAGATGGATGCTCCCTGTAGTGTTATCTCAGTCTAATCTAGGGACTCCCCTCAATACTGACCAAGAGGTCAAGTTTAGGGGCCAGCTTTAAATTTGCCTTTGGCTCTGGAGTGGCTTCCACGGATGTCGGTTTCCAGGCATGAGTGTAGAGTGACTGGCTGCTTTCCTCTCCAATGCAGGCATTGCCTTGCCCCCACGACACAGGGGTAGATCAAGACAAATAGGAGTTTTCTTTGGAGATCAGGGCCTGGATGTTTAATTTGCTTTAGTGGGCTCTTAGATCTGCAGCCATCTCAGCAGTGACTAACAGTGGTGATCAGAGATTATTCTTTGTGATGAAAATTGTCTCTCGCACCTTGCACATCATTGGGGATTCTTCATAGGGCTGTGTTATTATCTGTGTTGTGTCACCCTCTCCTTCCTCTGCCTTTGCCATCACTCGGGAAGGGTGCAATTATGGATGCACAGCACAGTGGCCTCAGAGTGTGAAGCAGCATTTCTCCCTTGGCAACCAGGATCCTGAATCATTATGCAACTTGGAAGCAAAAATATAAATGGCTAAAATCTGGTACTTTATCTTCATGAACAAGAGTCAGAACTGGCCATAGCAGGCCCTCAGAGCTGATAAGAAAAAGAAACAGATTTTAGATTCTGGTTGCAGATAGACTTTACATCATATTAAAGTGGTTTATGAGATGCAATTTATTTGTAGTTGACCTGCTGAAGTCCAGAGATAACCAGAACCCAGTCTAACTACATGACTTTTGTCAAAATTCTGAATTAGTTACTTTTATACCTTTGGTGTAGGCAGATAAAGTATATGTGTTTGTAAATGCAGGTATTAATTTATATTGTAAAATATGTAGCATCATTTCACATAGAATTACTGACTTGTCAGTTAGGTTTATGAAAGGTATACTTGTCCTCCTAAACTTTGAATTAGTTACTGTCTCCTGACCCATCAAGTAAGTGTCTGAATGTTGCATGGTAATTCTGTGTAGGAATGGTGTTAAACATTGAATGAGTCTCTAGTACCTTAATTGTTTCAACCAATGGATGAGAGTCTGTAACCACTGAAATATCAAATGCTAGTGGCTTTTTTTTTTCAAAGATATACATTGAATTCCTTTAGTGGAGTTGCCCCTCCATTGTAATAAACATACAAGAACTAGTATTCCATGGCAAAGATGTGACCCCTTTCTTCTGCTAAGAACATTCCATTCAACATGAGAGAAGTGAAGTCAACAGACATGACGAGTCTTTGGAACATGCTGCTACCTTTGCTTGTGTGTGTTCATGTTGCTCCTTCAGTCTGGAAAACCCATTTCCCTTGGCACTTCCGTGGTTGTCGACAGTCTCCCAGTATGCAAGAGAAACAGAGAAGGAAGCCTTTTAATCATTAAGAGGGATTACGTGAATTAAGAAGAAATTGATTAAACAACTAAAATCTTCTAAGAATGCCCATTTTGTTTTATTTCCTACTTTTTACTTGTTGAATATTATGGCTAGTGGCAAAATAAGCCTATAAATTTATGTCTTTGTAAAAACTGATGAGCAGAGTGGTGAGGGGGTTGGGAGAAGGGAGAGTGAAAGAAGTGTGATTGTCTTCTTGGAACTGTACCTACAGAAGGCATGAAATCTGTTCTCTTTATATTGATAAATTTTTTTAAGTTTGAAATTTTTAAAAACTGATATGAAGTGGCTCAGACATTGACCCATGTTCGAGAGTTTTTAATTATTTGAGCAAATGTAAGCAGAAAATAAGACAAAGATTAAAGGACCATTTCAAAAAGGATGGGAAGGTATCAGGAAATCAGTGAGGCAAAAAAAATGAAAAAGCTCAGAACTCATCTTGGCTGCACACAGAGCTCTCTGAAAAAAACCCATATATAAACATGGGAAGAACACCTCAGGGTGAAGATAAAGGTTCCCAAAAGTAGCCTATCTCTGAGAGGTCTTCAGAAGAGGTTTCTACAGTTCTGTCTCAGCCTTTCCCCTTTAAACAATTATCAAGATCTTGAAAGAGAACATGAGCTTCATACTTGTCACACTTTGCCAAAGCATCATAAAACTTGGAGTACTGGTCTAAAAGCTCTTGACAGCCTGGAAAAGTGGACCAAATTTTACCAAGGGAAACGTAAATTGATCAATGTAAAGCTATGCACTTACATTCAAAAAACATCTGCCTCTCTACGGAATAGGGAATGAGCTTACCAGCAGCTCGCGTGGTGGGTGACAGTAAGTTCAGCATGAGTCATGAATGTGGTATGTGTGCTTGGTAACTGAATTTGATGCTTGAATACAGATCAAAGATAATGCTGGTGAACCCACACTTGGAGTGCTGTGTTCCATTCCGGGTACCACATTTTAAGGGGAATGTCAACCAACTGGAATACGTCCAGTGCAGAGGAGTGAGGTCAGAATGAAAAGAGAATTGCAAACAGCCTCGCAGAAAAACACATATGAAGAGGGCATTGAGCCTGAAGAAGGGGAGACACTTATGGAGACATAATAATTGTTTTCAGATTCTGAAAGGGCTCGTCTCTGAAAAAGTGATTATGATTGATCACTGTGCTTAGGAAAATAGAACTTGAACAAAAGCGCAGGAAGTAGGGTGGGTCAGCTTTTTACTGAATATTGCAAAGACCTTTATAAAAGCTAGCTGTTTCCAGATATGGGGTTGGTTTCGTCAGGAGACCTATCCTGTTGGAGATGGGGTCTTCTATGTAGACATCTCTAAGTACGTTCAAGCCCTGCAGGCTGCCTGCTTCCGAGGCTCCATCTGCCCCCTGTTTCCTGGAGTCCTCACAGACGTCGCTTTCCATCCATCTCATTCCCCATCTGTCTTACCCAGGCCCCTCGCTCCTTCACCAGTCCCTACTACCATCCTAGTGTCTCAGCCTGGAAAACTCATCCTTTTCCTTGAAAGCACAAATCAAGTGCCTCCCCTCAAGCACACTGAGTCCCCCTAGCATTTGTGTGTTGGTAGCATTCTCCTTCTGCCTTCACTAAGACATTCACCTACTTCTATTACAGTGACCCACCTGTATGCCAGTACCCTTTGTGCAATGACAAAGTAGGGACCCGGTGGTTCATCACTGAACCGTCCTCACTTTCAAGGCCATGTCTCAGGACACATGCTGAATGAATGAATAAAGGTAGGGAAAAAAGAGCTCTGACAGAGGCATGGGAGAAAGACTTGAAACCTTAAAGAGAACATTGCACAGGGGATCCTTTGAAGCCCTCCCAAGCTCAATAATGCCATGGTTTTACTATCTGAAGATGATTCAAAAAAGCAGAGGCCCCAAAACACACAAGGAAATTATAACTTCATGACACTGTCTTGTCACCCTAAAGTGATGATGGGATGGACAGCCCTATTCTGTGTTGTTTACACATCCTTGTTATGATCACAGTGGGTATTATAAAGTTGCCAGAGTACATGGTCCGTTAGAGGCATGTTAATCAGAGTGGGAGCCATGTAGATCTTTTTTGATAGAATAATTCTGATAACCTGATCCAGCAAAAGTTAAGAATTAGTCAATGCCTTGAAATTCTATTTTTTTGAGGATTTATTTATTTGAGAGGCAGTATTACAGAGAGAGACACAGTTCTTCCATCCACTGATTCACTCCCCAAATGGCCGCAATGACCAAAGCTGGGCCAGGCCAATGCCAGGAGCTTCCTCCAAGTCTCCCACATGAGTGCCGGGGCCCTAGAACTTGAGCCATCTTCTGCTGCTTTCCCAAGTGCGCTAGCAAGGAATTGAATCAGAAATGGATCAACTGGGATTGAACTGGCACCCATATGGGATGCCCTGGCTTTAACCTGCTGAGCCACAGTGCTGGCATGAAATTCTGACTATATAGGGTTCTCAGCTAGGGATGTACTGACCCTGAAGGGGGCATTTGGAAGTGTATGGTATTTTCGCTTGTCACGGTGTCTGGGAGTACTTCTAGCATTAGTGGGCAGGAATGAGGAATAGGACCTACCCATTTCAGTATGGAAAACAGTCTAGCAGTGAAACCACTGTTTCTCCCAAAATGAGCAAAGCACTCCTCAAGGAACCCTAAGCCAGTACAAATAAACACACACAGTAAGGAACAGTAAATATGTAGTAGTAAATGCATTGCTTCCAAAAGTGGCTAACGTTTCCTTTCCATCATACAGAGTTTTGAGTAGGAAGTAACCCACAGATCACATGTCCATGCACTCTTTTTATTTACGTGTGGACATGTGATTGGGTTTAATATGGCCAGTGGTTTGTGGGCACAAGTATCATTGATGAATAAATTCTGACGCACAGTCCTGCACCCTGTCTCCCCTTTCTGCTAGCTGAGTGTCAAGGTCCAGGGCAAGCCTAAGAAGCTGCACATTGCAGCTGACCCAGCTCTGCTTAGCCTAAGTCCCTAAGTGTCTGCCTGGAACCCAGCGTTGCACCACCTCCTCCCATCTACTGGTTGGATTTTACGGGAGCAAAAAAGGAAACTTGCAGTGTGTGAGGCCACTGAGGCCCGGGTTACCACACTTAGAATTAACTTGAAGCCTGCAGTTAGACCGGCTTCTGCATATAAATAATATTGAAGTTGCCAAAAGCATCGGTGTATCTTCCTTTTGAAGGAAACCCATTTTGTTTTATGCTCGATCCAAAGCTGTTCCCTTTCTCCAGAAACCCAGAGCCCCTGATTCCCGTCTTTGCTTTCCAAGGAAGCCAGGATCGGAGCCAGTTTCCCAGGCAAGGCTAGCGAAGCATTTGTCCCTTAGGCTTTGTCCCTTGGGCGTTCGTGGAGGCTGGGTGCCGTCAGTGCGGAGCCATCTTCTCGGCGGAGCCTTTTTCTCCTCCGTTTGTTTTTGGAACATTTTCCTCTCTCCTTCCCCCATGGTGTGAGTTCGTGTGTGGCTGGTTTTCTTGGGCACCAGGCCCAGCTGAGCGTCAGCTTTGTTTGTTGTTTGTACTGACTCTGTTCTGAGATCAGCTTCAGATGCCCGGTGGTCGGTGGTCCCTGGAAGAGGGGACCCGGCTGGAAGAGAAAGTGCTAGAACAGCAGAACTTCCAAGGCTTTGTTCACAGAGAAGAAAGTTGTAGCATTTTGTGCAGAGCAAAAAGACAGCTATTTTTTTTTTTACAACTCCATGTTCTGCTTCAAGCCAATGAAGAATTCCTAGTCTAAAAGAGAACTGTCCCAGTTGATGTTAGTTTACCACATACACAAACCGAACAACAGAGAAGTTCGGTTAATTGGTATTTTGTTCACATACCTTGCTAGGGGGGGAAATAGAATGAATACCACACTGAAGGAGAGAGCAGGATTTCCCACAATCTCAAGAGGGATAGAGACCCACCAGCTGCCAATCAAAAGCCTGAAAATACCACACCCGAAAGAACAGAGTAGAAGGCAGCCAAGTCAGAAACTGCAACCCTTCCTCAAGCCAGCCCCTCCCCTTACGTGGCTCCAGGAGGAAAAGTGATCCATCCTCCTGTGAGAAATCATCAACACCCAGCTCTGTTCACTTGTAATCATTACGATTGGTTCCAGCATGCACGTGAGTTTACTCCACCTGATCTCGTCCATTCATGCCTGCCCCTGGGACTGGCAGACCTTAGGTTAGCTGCCTAACTTTGCTACCTTCTCACTGGGTTGTGTATTGAAAGTTCAGTGAGATGGGACATGACAGAGCCCAGCTGTCTCTGGAGAGTCTGGTCCCATCACTCACTGAGTACCATTGGGCTAGTCACTCAACCTCTGTGATTTCATTTCTTTATGGTAAAATGGGGGTAGAAACAGTGTGTACCAAATGTGGTGGTGGTGAGAATCAAGTAAGCTGAAACTCCAAGATTGCTCAGTTTCTGGTAGAGTCAGTACATGCTCTATACGTAACCCATATTGGGTGTCCCAGAAGTGCTAGCTACTATTGCCATCTTGACTAGAATTATCTGATGGTGGTGGTGGTGCCCATAACAGTCACTGTGCCCATTATCATTGTCCAATTATTGTCTTCTTGGACCTTGATACGTTGAACACTGCTGAACCCCCATTCTGCATGAGATTCTCAATTCTCTTGACTCACGGGATATCACACTTGCCACTTCTCCAGGCTAGTCCCTGATAGTTCCCTGCCCCCTCTCACAAGCATCTCTTCTGCAGCACCTCTTAATGCTACTCCCTCCCAGGGTCTGGTCTTCAGCCCACTGAACTTCTTGTTTTAGAGTGACGTCATCCATTCTGTTAAACAGTACCCTTTATGTACTCCTGGGGACTCCTCATGCCAGAGGTCAAAACCATCTCATGTCTCCAGGTTCCCAGAGGTGCCAGGTGCCTCTATTTGGCTGTCAGCTGTGGTTCTCCATCTGGTCGGACCAGATCATCCAGAGGAAGCTCAGGGTCTTGTCCCTAAGTGAAGTCTTCTCTCCTCTATTCAGTGTCTCCTCTGAGGGCACCTTCATTTCCTGGTCACTCAAGCTGAAAACAGAGATCTGGGTTCTTTGCTTACCCTCATACTCAGATCCAACCTGTCACTAATGCCTGCCCTGCTAGCTGGCCAGGATTTCCCACCGTGAGTATTTCCTTTTCTCTCTGGCTCCACGGTCCTGATTCAGCATCTCCTCTTTCCTAGCTTTCCCTTGTCAAGCCCATCCTCCATCTGCCAACCCCAATGATGTTACCTGACTCTGTTACTCTCTAATTTAAAGCTCCCAAGAGTCCTCCTTTTCTTACAGGCCAAAGACCAGATTCCCTACTATAGCAAGCTCTCTGTAGCTAGATCCTTACCCATCAATCCTGCCTTATTTTCAGCCATCCCACTCTTGATATCAAATTCACTGGATCAGTGGAACTGTCACTCCTTGGTCTTTATCCAGACAAGGACCCCAGCCCGCATTGAGTGATCTTATTGTAAAGAATTACTAATCCTCCTGTAGTACTCAGCTCAGCTATGGCCCCTCCAAAATACTTCTCTCTTCCTCATCACCCCTCTCCCTTTCCACCTATAAACTGAATTCTGTTCTGTACTGGTGTTTTATGTCTGTTGTAACAGATTGCCACAAATTTGGTGTCTCAAAACAACACAAATATATTACAGTTCTGGAAGTGTGAAATCTAATTTGGGCTTCACTAGACTAAAGTCAGAGTAGCAGCTTGGCTTGTTCCTTTCTCAGACCTTGGATAGGATCCAGTTCCTTGTCTCTTCCAGGTTTTAGAGGTCACTTGCTTTTCTTGGTTCATGGTGCCCCTCCTCCATCTGCACATCCAGCCCGTCTGGTTGATTCTGTCCCACATTGTGTGCTTCTCACCTGCTCTTTTGCTCTTCTCTTCTGATTTTTGAGGACACTTGTGCTTATCCTGGGATTGCCCTGGAAATCCAAGATAGAATTCCTTTTTTAATTTCACTGGTTAGTGACCTTAGTTCCTCTGTGCTGTGCAATGAAGTATACTCATATGTGGACCCTGGTGGGTGGAACAGTATCCTGCTTCTCACAGTATCGCTTTCTGTGTTCCTGTAAAACTGATTCTCTCTCTCATTCCACATGATAAATATTGTCACTTGTGTATTGGTTAGTCTTCATGACTTCTATTTGGTCTTCTTAAGTTCTTGTTCATTTAAAAAAAATGGTAGAGGACAGTGCAGTGGCGTAGCAGGTTAAGCCGTCTTCCGCAGTGCCTGCATCCCTTTTCCTAGCTGCTCTACTTCTGATCCAGCTCCATGCTAACACACCTGCAAAAACAGCAGAAGATGGCCCAAATGCTTGGGCCCCTGCACCCATGTGGGAGACCTGGATGAAGCTCCTGGCTCCTGGCTTTGGCCTGGCTCAGCCCCACCATTGTGGCCATTTGGGGAGTGAACTAGTGGATAGAAGGTGTGTGTGTGTCTCCCTGTGTCTTTACTGCTGACTTTCAAACAAATGTTTTTTAAAAAATTGAATTGACATAATTGTACGTACTTGTGTATACCATGTGATGTTTCAATGCATACACACATTGTATCATGTTCAAACCAGCGTGAGCATATCTGTGTCCTCAGATAGTCACCTTCGCTTTGTGATGAAGGCATTTAATATCCCTTCTTCTAGCTGTTTTGAGATCCACATTACCATTATCTGTACTTACCTTATTTACTTTTCAATCCCCATATTAAGAGCAGAAAGTAGACCCTCTGCAAACATTTTGAAATGATAGATAATCCAAAAACCTAGTGATGCCCTAGAATCCCCCTGAGAGTTATTGCAGAAGAGGGATTAGCCAGTGTCCTGTAATTAGACTTGCTCGTGACAATAACTCCCCTTCTATGAGAAGCTGTTTTCCATGTGTGATATTCATGATAGAAGTTACATTACTCATTGTGGTAGCTAGCATCTATTGTGTGTCTTGCCATGTATTGGACACAGTTCTTGGTGAATGTGTTAATTCATTTAGATTTTATAACCGTCTTCTTGTGTGAGTACAATTGTTATTGCCCACTTTATAAATATGGAAACAGAGTCATCTGGGAATTAAATAGCTTGCCTTTTGTCATCCAGCTTAGTGTATGGTAACTGAGTTAACTCCTGTATGCTGCCAACCCAAACAAGCCTTTCTGAGGCCAGTCTACATGAATGGAAGGTCACTGCAGTTAATTTACATTTTGTTTATTTCTCATGAAACCCAATAGCCATTAGGTTCATGGGTTTCAGGAAAGAACTAAGTGGATTGGTTGGCTCCAACTGACTTCTAAGACACATAGGCTGTGGAACTCAAGTGTAAAAATGAGCTGTGTATTATCTTTCAAAGCCACCTTGGTCGTTGGGAAAATCCTTGAGCCTCACAGTGAATCCATGCACTATCATTTTGTCGGCTTGATGAGAGTCAGTCCCAGGGGAAAGCCAACGTGCCGGGAAGAAAAGATGGAGGGAAGAAGCACATTAAGTCCGTGGTTGCTCACAGCATTTGCCTTTGATGCAGTCCCGAGGGGACCGGCTGATCGTCGCCTCTCAGTCAACAAATTCTATGTCTTCTCAGCAGTTCGGAAGGCAGAGAGCCCTTGAAGGCATTCTCTCCTGACAAGCTTATTTCTCTTAGCACTCTAGAATGTAATAGAAGCCATCAAAGGCGAGGGATATTAGAAGGTTGTTTTGTGAGATGGCAACAAAATTCCTCAGTTGCCAGATGACTCCCTCACTCCCATCAGCAGTTCCATTAGTGGTGGGGTGAACTTGTACTAGGTATTGGTTAGTTGGAGCCCTGTTTTTTTTTAAGAGGATGATTCTGTTTTATTTTGGAAAACTGTGTTTAGAAAGCTGATGATATATTCCCTGCATTCAAAGCTGTTGTTAAACTAAGTTGCCAATGTGCAATCCAAGGAAGGACAGAAGAAAGCACCAGCAACGTTACATTGATGCCATCCAGAACCCTGGGGTGAGAAAGGAAGCTGGCTTCCTCCACCCGAGACACCTGGTGTGGGATGTACTGTTCTGTTTCCTATGGGGTGGAGAAACATAGGCATGAATTCTTGAAAAGAGCTTAAAGAGCATCAGGTCGATTCAGTGAATTCAGCCGTTCTGTTTTCTGTTGTGTGCATCTTCAAGAAGCCTGAAAGAGGTAATTGAATAGCTTTAGCATGATTAACTTCATGACCTGGAAGCCCAAATTACGCATTATATAATTTTTGTGTGATCCAATGCAAATGTCCTTACTTGAAGCTGGTGTATTTATAAGGTCTCAACATTATAAAAAACTTATGGGACAAACTAGTACTCCTCTGAACTCCCACCCACAAGCACACTGTGAAGGATATGGGGATATAACCTTGCATACTTTTTTCTCCCTGGACATATGTGTATGCCCTTTTTCAAAACTGAGATCATGGGGAGCCTACTTTTTGTAATGACATTAAGGGTAAGAGCATTTACTCTGAATATCTGTTGGCCTTTCTTATCGGTAGTACTATAAAGGAAAAGTGTATATTTCCCCAAATTCAGAGCAGGTGTTTGGCTACAGTGGTTAAGACGCTGTTCATGTGCCCACATCCCATAGTAGAGTGCTTGGATTCAAGTTCCAGCTCTACTTCCAATCCAGCTTTATGCCTGTGTGCAACCAGGGAGACAGCAGGTGATAACAGAAGTACTATGGGAGACCCAAATTCAGTTCTGGATCCTTGGCTTCATTCTAGCCCAGCTGTGGCTTTTGTGGCCATTCGGTAAGTGAACTGGTAGACAGAAAATACCTCTGTTTCTATCCCTCCCTCCTCCCCCTCCTCCTCCAGCCTCTTCCTTCCAAATAAGTACAAGTTTTAAAAGCTGTATGTAGAAGCCTATCCCCCATGTGATGGTATTGGAGGTGGGGCCTTTGGGGGGTGCTTAGGTCATGCAGATAGAGGCCTCTGAAAGCCGTGTGTGCCCTGTCCCCTTCCGCCACTGAGGACCAGGGAGAAGACGGCTGTCTTCCCAGATACCAGATGGTCAGCACCTTGATCTTGCACTTTATAGCCTCCAAGAGTATGAGAAATCAGCAAGAGCTTCCACACGTCTCACTGTGTCCTTGGGCCCTCCAACAAATGACCACAAACTCAGTAATTTAAACCATGCACAATTCTTTATCTTACAGTTCTAAAGTTCAGAAACCCAAAATGAGTCTCACCAGGCTAAAATGGTCAGCAGGGCTGGGTGCCTCCCAGAAGCTCCAGGACATGGTCCGTTTCCTTGCTTTGATGGCTCTCGATGCCACACACATCCTTTGGCTTGGGGTCCCTTCTTCTGTCTGCAAAGCCGACAACTTTAGCCCTGGTCCGTCCTACCCTGCCATCTCCAGGGTTCTCTCCCTTCCCCTCCCATGTTTGCTTTTGAGGCCCCTTGTAATTCCATTAGGACCAAAATGCCATTTAAGCCAGTATATCCACAGGCTCTGGGAGTTAGGCAGGGACATTTTTAGGGAGCTCGTGTTCCACTTAACATACTACTAGAAGTTCTACCCCTTCTGGATCTAAAGTGGAGAGCATTTTTATGATGCTAAAATTTTGATAGGGGTTGGCTCTGTGGCACAGTGGGTTAACGGTTTCGAGACCCGGATGCTCCACTTCCCATCCAGTTCTCTGCTATGGCCTGGGAAAGCAGTAGAAGATGGCCCAAGTCCTTGGGCCCCTGAACCCTTGTGGGAGACCTGGAAGAAGCTCCTGGCTCCTGGTTTCAGATCGGTGCAATTCCGGCTGTTGCAGCCAATTAGGACAGAACCATCAGATGGAAGACCTCTTTCTCTCTGTCCTCTCTCTGTGTAACTCTGAGTTTCAAGTAAATAAACAAATCTTTAAAAAAAAAAAAAACAATTCCTAAAAAAGATTTTGATAATGAGTTTGAGCATCCTTCATAACTTTTGTCCTTTGTAAATGATTGGATTATTTATACCCTTTCCCCTTTCTTGAAATTTTATTAATCATTTACAGATGTTTTATCCATTAATAATGTTAATTATGTGTATGTCATAGGTTGCATACAAAATAGTTTTTCCCAATTTTACATCTTTGGACTTGTTTATGGTCTGTATACAAAGTTTTAAATTTTTATGTCCACACCCTTTGTTTTCCTTCGGGTTTTATTTTCATGTTCTTGAAATTAAATCACTATGGCTATGGATTAAGCTGTGCTCCCACAAAAGTCATATGCTGAAGTCCTAACCCTCATGTAACTATATCAGAGCTGGAGTCTGTAAGGACTGAGTTAGGTTAAAGCAGTCTGAAGAGTAGATCCTTGATCAGATACAACAATGTCTCTTCCCTCTGCAAGTGAAAGAAGATGGTGTTCCCTCACCAGAACCCAAGCATGCTGGCACCCTGATCCCAGACCTCCAGTCCCCGGAACTGAGAGAAATCTGTTCATGTGGTTTAAGCCCCTCACTCTATGGTACCCATTGGTTATGGCAGCCCAAGCACACAGTCACCAGCTTGAAAACACTTAGCAGCCACACAATTTCCTGTCTAATTTCTTCCTTTTTAAAAGCGTTCTGAAGTTCTGGCTCTTGCCTGAAAGCTCTTAAGAGAACTACCTGTAAGCAGTTTGATGCGGTGGAGTCCTCAGTCGGCCATGCGGATTGTACTGAAGGTTGCATTGTGGGAAATCTTGAAGATGGAAGATGGATTTGACTTTGATTCAGTATTAAGTATCTTCATGTTATTGAGACTTTGTTTACAGAGTACACAGTCTTCATTTTGAGCGGCTGTAGTGCACAGACAAACACTGAGTAACAGTCAACAGCAACAGATCATATAGACAACGGTGGTCCTCTAATTTTACAAATAAGCTGTAAATTCCTATGGCTTAGTGGTGTTGTAGCCATTGAGCCTTCATAGCCTGAAGCATCACTCACCTGTGTGGTGATGCTGGTGTGAACACACCTACTGTGCTGCCACTCAAATAACGTGCAATTTTGTACAGTACGTAATAGTTGATAATGATATAACACGTTAATAACAATGGTTACTGGCTTAGGTGCTTAGTATACTGTACTTAGGTTATTTTGGAGTGTTCTCCTACTTATACAGTTTACTGTAGAGCACTATCCTGTTCAGTGCCAGCAGTAGCCTCATACATCCCGTGTTTACCACGTCCCTCGATTGCATCAAGAGGCGACGTGGCGTGATGGACCTATGTCACATAGGTTTGTGTGCATATACACACTCGACAGTGTTGGGATGATGACGTGACAACGTATTTCTCAGAATGTATCCCATGGTGCAGAAGGATCCTTGCGGCAGGCAATATTAGAAAGTGGTGGCAGCACAGCAGTCAGTGCAAAGCCTTTTGTGGTTGAAGAACTGAAGACTCCCTTGGAGGCTGACTTGTGACCACCAACTCCCCGCATCCTCTCCACCCACAGCTGTCTGTTCCCTTAGCCAGATGCCCTGTATGTTTCCATGTTTTAATCTCTTCTACTTCCTCTTTTGATCAATCTTCGTTCACCGCTTCCTGAGTATCCTTTTGTTTTTAAAATAAAATTTTGTGCATGACACTGGTTCCTGGAGGCTGGACTCCTTGAGAACCCTGCATTCCTCTCCCTCTATGGAGGTTATTTTTTCTTTTTATGCTGTGGCAAACATGACAGGCTCCTTCTGAAAAAAGATTTCTAATGTTTGGAGATTATTCTCAAATAGTCATTTAAGTTGTTTGAGTTTGGGAGTATCTGGGTGGGAGTCCATCTATGTGAGCTGGAGGGCTATAATTTATGGTTACTGCAGAATTTGGTTAAATATATAGTAAAAATCAGGACATTCTGTATAATAATGTCATAGAATTAAGCTCTCTTATTTTCCAGTTTTTATGGATTGAGATAGTCAGAAATTACCATGGAAATCTAATATGGAAAATTGGCAAATGTATACACATGATGCTGAAACTAATCTATTTTCTTATTTTTGTAATCTGTCAAGGTTCTTTGCCAAATACTAGGAGACGGGCTATATATTTCTTAAATCATCAGTTACGATGTCAGGTTTCTTGGAACATATAATTTAACAGTAGATTTTTTAAAATACAATCTCACAGTCTGTAAAAAAATAAAAAAGCAAAAAGAAAGCAAAATCTGTTCTGAGCTCATGATCTCACGTGAACTATGTGAAGCCTCCCTTTTTTATCTTTTAACAAATCTCAGCTGTAGGTTTCTTGTCCCATTCTCCTCCAGGGAAGATTTGGTGACCATTGATTTATTTATTTTTTTGGAAGGAGCAGATGGATCCACAATTGAAAGGCTCATCATTTAATATAGAAGAAATGAATCTAGACTCAAAGTGGGACCTATGCATGTGTTGATAAATGCATGTCATATCATGAGTGCTTTACTTTATGGGTAACTATTTTTTTGTTCATAACACTTTTGATTCACAAAAAAAAACAGAACAATAATCAGGGTGAAATGTGCTCTACAGAATTAGATCTACGAGGGGTCTTCAAAAAGGTTCATGAAAAACCTATGCAGAGACTGCAAAATTGTTAGGCTAAAAGGGATTTATCTTTTAATCCCATTTTCCATGAACTTCTGGGAGTGTGGTTTTTAATACTTACATACTTGCTATATTTCCCCATCTCAGTCCCTAAATACGATATATTTCCACTCTCATCCCACTAGTCTCTTTAATAAATTCCATTGTTAAAATGGAAAAGTCAAGGAGTGACAAGAGTTCATGCGTTTCAGCTCCTCTTTTACTCCTTTCCACTCACCCTGCCCTCCCTGATGTACATTCAAGAAGAGGTTCCTACTTTAGGGCCCTTTCCATTAGTTATCCCAGTTTTCTGAGATGTGGCTTGCCCATTGTTAATTTTCTCATCATCTTCTGTTCTGTCCCAAACATCATCTCATCTTAGAGAATTCCCTGATGATGCCACCTGAAAAGCCAGCCTCTCCCTACCCCTTAAGACCTCCCTCTCTCCCCTTACTTGATTTATGTTTCTTGCTACTCCCCACCATTGCTTGGTAGTTTATGGAGTTGTTTGTTCACTGCCTATCCCGCCCACTACCCCACAACTCATTAGAACAGGGCTTTATCCATTTGTCTTCCTGAAACCTGGAATAGTACCTGACACATGATGTGACCCAATAAAAATTTGAGGAATAAATGAATGAGGTGCAAACATTCTTCGTGGCATGTAGAATGCTGCATACCGAAATAATTATGACCTTACTTTTCCCCGCTAGTAAACTATCGAGCCAAGACAGTGTAGTGTTGTGGAATATAATTTCAAGCATGTGCCAAGATATATCTCAACTGTTAAATAACAGAGAATGAGTAGCCACGTTGCTGGCTGACTTCAGAAGTCCATAGAATTGTCATAGAAATGAGTCCATGAATCTCCTTAAGTATTCTGAAATGAAAGATCCCATGAGCAGTAACCTATGATTTATTGTTCTCTAATGAACATGTCCCATGAGATTTATTAGTGGGTGTGAGGTAAAAACAGAGATTGTGGAGTTGACTGGCTGGATTCAAATCTCACTTCTTCCACTTCCTTGCAGCCTGAGCTTGGGAAAGTCACTTTGCTTCTTTATGTGTCCATTTGCTTAACTATAACATGTAGATAACACAAGACTACCTTCACAGAGTAGGTGTGAAGAGCCACTAAGTTAATATGTGTACACTGCTTCCCATAGTGCCTAAAACATGGCTAGTTTTCAGTCATATTCGATAAAATAGAAGTAATAATTATAAATGATACAAGTAACAATAATAGACTAATGTAACAATTATTTTTAAAGGGGTTACTCCTTTTAGGTATTAAAATACGTGTTTAACAAAATGTTTATACGTTCATTGGTGCTAAGCATGTTTAAATGAGCAAAGAAATTGCGTAGACATGTCTCCAAAGAAGGCATGCAAATGGCTAATAAGTGCCTTAAGATTTGCTCATTATCATTAACCATTAGGGAAAAGCCTAACCAGGGTGACAGTGGATATCACTGCACACCATTGAATATGGCTCTTACACACACACATGAAATAGTGTTGACAAGGAGGAAGAGAAATTGGAGCCCTGTGTCCAACTTGTGGGAATGTCTGATGTGGGAAAAAAATATGGCTGTTCCTCAAAATATGAAAATGGGATTACCTTATCACCCTTCAACTCCATGTCTGGGTATATGCCCCAAAGAAGTGAAAGCAGGGACTGGAACAGATATTTGTACATCAATGTTCATAGTGGTGTTATTGCCCAAGGATAGAGACAAACCCAATGCCCAGGGGTGAATGAATGGAATTCTCATACATGCCATGCTGTAGATGAAACTTGAGGGCATGAAGTGGAATACACCAGACTCAAAAGGATACGTATTCTGTGATTCCATTTTTGTGATATATGTGACTAATCCAATTCATAGGAAGTAGGACAGTGGTTACCAGAAA
Organism: Sylvilagus floridanus; assembly: GCA_949820135.1. Lineage (NCBI taxonomy): Eukaryota > Metazoa > Chordata > Mammalia > Lagomorpha > Leporidae > Sylvilagus > Sylvilagus floridanus. Next base: position 168,389,372 of record OX463244.1, read on the forward strand.
ATGGAGGGATGAGAGAATGGGGAATGACTGTTGAATGGATGTGGGGTGTCAGCATGGGACAATGAACATGTTCTGGGGGTGGTTGGTAATGATGATTGCACAACAATCTGAATATTCCTTGTCACTTAGCTATATACCTGAAAATGCTGGAAATAGTAAGTCTCATGTATATTTTAACCCCAATGTTTAAGATACTTTGTTATGTTGGGAGCAAATGGGATGTATATATTTTGGTTCAAATCCAGCATAGACCTAAAACAGGTTGAATGCGGGAATTACTAAGGAAGAAATTGGACTTGTTATCCCAGACTAATAATTAGTACCTTGATAACGTTCTCACTTGCAGGGCATATACACCTTCATCCTAGGAGCTTCCCAAAACTCCCGTTGAGATGATGACATGCTCATCCTGTAGCACAAACAAGGATACACAGATACCAGGTGCATTAGCATCGAGTGATGCGTTCAGGGTTATGTTCCTAGTTAGGCTCGGTGTCAGGGATTGAACTCCAGCCTTCAGGACCCACCCATTATACGTGGTCCTCTCAGCGGTCAGGATCTTTTTTTCGGCCAAAGGCCATTTGGATATTTATAATATCAGTCATGGGCCATACGATATTATCAACTGAAAAATTAGCCTGTTTTCGATTTATTGAATTTTGAGTCCCTCTCAAACCAAATGATTTCATGGGTCTTATAAGGCCCATAGGCCAGACATTCCCCACCCCTACCTCATACTACTGGTTTACCAGTTCTTCTTTCCTTCCATAAATGAAATCACCCTTTCCAACTTTGAATGAAATAAAAAATAATGCTCACATCCGCCTTGGAAAAGAAACCCTGGGTCTCTAATAATCTCTGATTTTCCAATAGAAAATTGAGGTTGGTCAGAGATATTCCATCTGCCAAATATGATGGAATGTAGCTTAAATTTGTGTTCCCTTGGTTTTTATTAGTGTAAATCAAGATATGCTGTCAAGTATTTAAGAATGAGATAAAATAGCAAGATAGAATTGGCAGCAAGTTTGAATTTCCATGGGCATGATATGGTTTTTTCATATGCAGAAAAAATAAAGCACTAACCAAGAATAACTAAGTGTTGGAATGTTGTGTAGGAACATGCACACCACTGTCCCAGGAATCTTGTCTCCAAGGCAGGACCTACAACAGAGCGTCTGTCTCATTAACTGAGAGAGGTGACCAGAAAGTTTATGTATGTTCCCTGGCCAGTGGCCCCTGCATTAGAATTTGGGGCTTTGTGTGTTCTCTGAGAATAAGTTAATCGTGGTGCACAGCAAACTTCCTTTTGGAAGAGTTTCTGTGGAAAGATAGTCATGGGTGGACAAGTAGCTCCATGTAACGTGGCTCTTGGGCATCTGAGGGAAAGACTTTGAGCTACTTTCTCTTCCTAAAACTCATTCTCATCATATGCCTTCATATGGATTCTTTTGGTTCATTTCAGTAATCTTATTTATAAAAGAAAACCAAATATACAAAAGCACTTAAACGGGGCCAGCATTGTGGCACAGCAGGTTGAGCCACTGCCTGCGAGACCGGCATCCCCTACGGGTACCAGTTCCAGTCCTCGCTGCCTCTTTTCTGATCCGGCTCTCTGCTAATGTGCCTGAGAAGGCAGCAGAGGATGGCCGAAGTGCTCGGGCCTCTACCACCCACCTGGGAGACCCATATGAAGCTCCTGGCTTCAGTCTGGCCCTGCCCTTGCACCCATTTGGGGAGTGAACAAGCAGATGCAAGATCTCACTCTAACCCTCTCTCTTTCTCTGTAACTTTGCCTTTCAAATAAATAAATGTATTTTTAAAAAACACTTAAATATTATCATCCATGCCTTTTGTCAACAACCATCATCTAGAGAAGTTTTCTTAACATCGATCTTGCTGAATAAGCTGAACACAAGTATAGAAGGGGTAGGCAATAGCACACTCTAAACTATTTCTCATACAGACATTCTGCATCCACCTGATTGGGACAGTTCTGAGAGATCTTATGCATTGTCCAGTATGGTGGATATGAAGGTTTTGAACGTAAAAGGATTGGAATGAAATGCAAAATCCAGTTTCTTAGTCGTACTTGTAGCCATCGCAATGCCCAGCAGCCACATCCGGCACATTGTGACTGTTAGAGAGGACAGGTATAAAATGTGCCCATCTGTTACAGAAAGCGCTATACACAGGGGTACTACCAACCTTTTCAAGATGAGCATGTTTGCTTTCAAACTCGCTCATCTAGGTTGAGTAGGATGCTGGCCACGTGGCCGTGATGTGAGGTATCGCACTCTTACACCAGCATTGCTGCTGTGAGCTTAGTCAGCTCATAGGTGGAGCACGACCTCCTTCTCTAGGCAAAATCAGGGGAGTTGGCAGCTCACTGACAGAGGCCTCTGCATGGCCCTGCGCTTGCAGCCATCTCAAGCAGGTGTTGCCCTGCCTTTGAAAGCTGGGTGATTTCCCCTGGTTGCTCAGATACCTGCTTAGGCAGAAATTGACAGCTACATGTGAGAACCCTCTGGACAGCTGAGTCCCATCCTCAGATTCTGAATTGCTCTGGTCCAAGGCCAGTATTTTTTGAAATTCCCTCCAGACTGTCTGGTGTGTAGCCAGAGCAAAGTACTGCTGCCCCCAGGCCTGTTCTCAGCACCCCAGGTAACTTCATTCAAAGGCTTGCTGAATCCCTGGTCAGCTTCAGGTTGTTAGGCATCGAAGAGCACCAAGCAGAGCTGTGAAGCGACTTGAGTGTGGTTTCCAGGCCTCTTGTTGACTAATTATGGAGTGGGTGTCATCTTCAAATTCTGTTGATCTACGAAATACCAACCCTTCTCACAGCAAATAGAACTACATCAGATTATAGGAACAAATCTTTGATCTTCTGCCATTCCAACGTGCACATTAACAGTATGTATACTGTGCAAACCTCACACAGCCTCGGTCCACACGAAGAGCCCCCAGCTTGCCCAAGTATCGGGAGATGGAATGACCAACACTAAGCAGCCCCATACACAGTGTTTGCAACCCAGCTGAATAGTGTTCCTCTTCTATGTGGATCCACGTGTTGTGTAAGAATAGAGTTATCATCAGTGTTTATGGTGATTTTTAACAAAGAGCTCTAACTGGCCTAGCTATTGTGCATGGTAAGCTAATGTCGCCAGCTACATGCCACAGTATTTCCAGCTGCTCACTGGTGTAATCATTGCATAGCTTCCTCCATGAGTTTCTACAAGCACGTCCTAAAGTCATCACTAAGGGGTACTAAGTGAAAGTTATTTTTATCATGACACTCCAATCTGGATATGTCTTGATTTTTTCCTCTTGCCTTGAGCCAAAGCAAACTGGCTTTCTTAGAGGCTGCCTAATACATCTCCAGATGGGGCCATGCTTCACGGTGCTGTTGGAAGTGACATCTCTCTGCTCAGCCCATCAGCAGCAGTGATAGGATAGCCCCTTTCAAGGTGAGAGTGTTTGTGACAGCAGGCGGAGGGGACGGTGTGCTCACCACGGAAGATAAGGAATGTGATATCATTGGGTCGGTATGTTCCATCACCGAAACTGCTTATGGCCTCAAATTGCCCATGAATCACCCTGTAAGTGCCTTAGAATAGGAGAGTGGCTGCCAGCCGGCACTTGACTCCACTATCACAGATATTTCACTCCTCACGACTGCCGCTCTTCTCTTAGGACCCACCATCCAGCATCCAGGCATCCTGCATTTAGAAAGATCCTTTGCAGCCTTCTCCAGAGTGGGACTGTAGCCCACTCTGACTGCAGCATCCAGGCCTCTGTAGCCTGTGCCCTGTGACCCTGCTGAGCTGCTGCCCAGCCTGTATAACCCAACCAAGCCGAATTGAGCCACCCACCACGCCTTCTCCTGTTTTCTCACTGTGGCCTTTGCTCACATAGTGTCATCAGCCTGGGAACTCCTGTAGCCCAGAGCTGCCCACTAACATAGGAGAGGGCTTGAAAATGGAATTGAAATTTAAGATTATGTAGGTATCAAAAATTCTTGAAATCCTTGCACAGTTTTTTCGAAATACAAATTTTCCATGGATTTTTGGGAAGATTCCCATGTATATTCTGAGATACACAAGCAATATGAAATGGTCTTTTCATCACATTAAGAAAACTTGAGCGGCCAGCACTGTGGTGCAGGGGGTTAAGTTGCCATCTGCAATGCTGGCATCTCATATGGCCACCAATTCAAGTCCCAGCTGCTCCATTTCTGATCCAGCTCCCTTCTGATGTGACTGGGAAAGCAGAAGAGGATGGCTCAAGTACTTGGGCCCCTGCACCCACATGGGAGACCCAGGAAAAGCGCCTGGCCTCAGCCTGGCCCAGCCCCAGCTGTTGCAGCCATTTGGGGAGTGATTCAATAGATGGAAGGTTGATAGGCTGATCTCTCTCTCTCTTTCTCTCTCTCTCTCTCTCTCTGCCTTTCAAATGAATAAGTAAATCTTAAAAAGAAATTTAAAACTTGAAACACATGAAATTAATTTCAAAAATACTCTGTCATCCCTCAATATTTACAGGAGTTGGTTCTAGTAACCATCCTTGGACACCAAAATCTAAGGAGACTCGAATGATGTCATTTACATGTAACCTGTGCACATCCTCCCATATTCTTTAAATTTTCATGGGTTATTACAATATTGAATACTGCATAAATGTAGTTATTATATTTTCTAAGGAATAATGACAAAAGACCTGTACACATTCAGCACAGTTTTTCCCAAGTATTTTTAATCTGCAAGTACTTAAATTTACATCACATTTAACCTGGTGCATTCAAAATAGCATTTAAACATGATGTCAATGTAAATTTATTAAATAGTTTACATTCTGGTGTTCTATGCCTTAAATCAAATGTGTCTTTCGCCCTGAACACAGCTTAATTTGAGCTATACACATTTCAAGTGGTCGTTTTTATAAAAAAATTATTGAGAGAGAGTTACAGAGAAGGAGAGGCAGAGAAAGGTCTTCCATCTACTGGTTCACTCCCCAAATGGCCAAAATGGCCAGAACTGGGCTGATCCAAAGCCAAGAGCCAGGAGCTTCCTCCAGATCTCCCATGCAGGTGCAGGGCCCCAAGCGCTTGGGCCATCTTGCATTACTTTCCCAGGCCATAGCAGGGAGCTGGATCAGCAGAGGGGCAGCTGGGATACAGACTGGTGCCCATATGGGATGCTGGTGCCTCAGGCAGAGACTTAGCCTACTAAACCACAGTGCTGGCTCTTTCAGGTAGTCATTGACCACCTCTGACTGATAGCTGTAGGCTACCACACTGGACAATGCAGTCCTAGCCCCTTCCATCTGCTTCCTGAGGCCTACTCCAAGTCATGTTGTCAGACTCAGATCAAGAATCCATCTCTGACCTCAGCTCTCAACTCCCTTTTGCTTAATGGTGGTCAGTGTTAGGCCTTCCTGGAGATTTTGCAAAAGCTCACACAGATCAGCTTTGTTCCAGGTCTGTCTTACTGGGATCTAGGCACTAGTTTATTGCATGTGTCTGTCTCCTTAAGAAGCTCCAGTGTACAGCTGTGGTTGATACCTACTCTGGACTGAGTCTCTCAGTCAAATACCTAGTAGTCAAGTATGTTGTGGGTGTGCTGGGGGATTGAGACACAGCAAATGTAAAACAATTGTCTGTACTATAAGGAAAAGTAAGGCAAGGAAGGGAACAGTGTGGAGTAGCAACAGCCAACCTTTTGTGACAGGTGACCAGCAAGGGTCTCTCTTATGAAGGCCCACTGAGAGGGTGGGAAGGCAGCGCAAGTTCCTGGAGTCAGGTTACCTGCAAAGGAAGCTGAGGCATATCTCCCATATGTGCTGTAATAATTTTGTGAACCAGAAAACCCCCAAATCTGAGTGGTTAATGACAGTGAACTTTTTTCCCCCATAGTAGGGCTGGGCTGGGCTGGGCTGGGCTGGGCTTTGCAGGGCTAGATGGGAGTCAGCTGTGCAGGCATGGCTCATGCTACAGGTTGGGCTCTCAGCCACCTTGGTAGGTATTCTTCTCAAAACAATGCAAAAGTACAAGAAAGGGGAGAGAAAGGGTATCTTGGGCCCAAGGCTTCAGGCTAGCATGTTGACATTTCTGTCTGTATTGCATCAGCCAGAGCATGTCAAATGACCAAGCCCAACAGCAGTGAGGCAGAAATGTCCACATCCATAGTGATCCAAGGTGGAGAGGACAGACAACTGTGTGAGACAATGATCAACTTTTTATTCTGTATTAGGATACTCCACTGGTCCACCTTTGCTTGGAAGCTGGAAAATACTGTGTTTAAAGTAAGATCTAAGGCCTCTCTTGTCCCTGTGCTTTTATGTGGAAGTTATTTCACTTTCACCATTACGCCCTCAATGCCCCTGCACCCTTGTTTGTTGCAGGGGTTCCTGCTGTGTACTTAGGCTCACCTTGCAGTGCCAGGAACTTGGAGTCCTCTCTCAGTTCTGTATTTCTAGTACCTGGCTCATTGACTGAACCATCCGGAAGCTGACTCTTGGTAGTGTTGGCCACAGGGGGAACCCTTTGAGAATATGCACCACTCTTTGAGTCATGCATGGTCAGTATCTATCTGAGCTGAAACCTACAGACCCTGTGCAGGCAATAACTAGGCCCTTGAGTAAGGGCCTTATTCTTGCTCATGCCTGAATCTCCAGTACCACACGTAGTGACTGGCACAACATGGGCCCTTCACAAATGTTTATTTAACTGAATGGAATTATCTCAAATAAAATACAGTCATATTTAGCGCCTTCTCTGAGGTTGTTTCCCCTGCTGGAAAATGAGCTTTATAAAATGTTTACTTCATGGGGATAATATAAAGAGTAAACCAGGTAGTTCATATATGTCTTTGAATGTGGTTATATCATATCAGCTCAACACGTAGCTAATCTGTGGAATAGGAACATAAGGAACCAAAATGAAGTAAGATAGAATAGAAGGAACTTTGTTAGACTCATTGCACACTGTGCTTTTTCTGTCTTAGTAACTGGGTAACTAGCCAAAGTAATGCTGGGACCAACAACTGCTACTGGTAAGAGTTTTGAGAGGGGTTTCCAGAAGACATTGCACCACTAACTTCAGAGAGTGACCATGGGAAACGATGCACTGAATGCTTAGCCTGGGAAAGCCTAAGGAGAAACAAATCCAGCTCACACTCTCCTGCCACCACCTGGAAAACAGCAGGGTCTTTGATAGCAAGTCCATTCACTGCGTGAAGACCAAGGGTTGTGAGATCCATCTCTCCTCCCAATATATGACTGGGTGACAGCACTGGAGATCGGAGAACTTGATCAACACAATATATCTTGGCTGTAGTTGGTATGATGGCCATTTCATAAACTGGAAAGATATCTAATACCAATCATCTTTTCTGATTGGTAGGAATTAGGACAGTGAACCAGGAAAGTGAGTGAATGGATAAGTGAATGAATCTTTGGATGATTGCTTAAAAGAAACAAAGAGAAGGCTCTCTTTTTGAAAGGCTGATACAGTAATAACAGGAAAGCCCATATCGAAGTATTGTAAGAGAACTTCTAACGTCCATGGAGCAGAAGCTCAAAGCTTCAAGGCATAATTAAAAGTGTGGCTTCTAAGGCAGGATTCCTGGCCGATGTCAAAGAATGGGTGGACTTTGGTGTGGAGGCCACTGTAGCTGGCAAGCAGGCGAAAGGGACCCCCTTGGCACCAGGGCCTACGAGCAAGGAGCTTCTCATTTACCCAGAAGTCATCCAAATCCACCCAAAGAGCCCAGTGGTTACTGTTAGGATAAGCTTCTCACATGTAGGGGAAGGAAAAAGTAAAACAAGACAGAAATTTTTTATCAGAAACAAGAGTGGTAGTCCCTACCCAGCAGTTTGGTGTTCAGATTACAAGGAGGGGTAGCTGTCAAGGAGTTTGCAAACTGACCTGCTCTCTGAAGACTCTCAAAGTTCTTGGGTAAAATGAGCAAAATGGGGCTGATCCACAGGGTGTGTTTCAGCACAGTAGCTTAGGCCATGTGAAGCTTGTGTGTTTTCACTGCTTTTTAGTGTTCTATTCTTAAAGTGTTTAGATTATGACAATAGATGGTATGTAGTGGTTGTGGTTTTTTTCTTCATAAACCAAAAGTTGGTGCTCTCTGTAGCCTTCTTAATGTAAACTGAAATATAGCAGATAGAGGGCTGGTATTGTGGCATGGTGGGTACAGCCAACACCTGACATGCCAACATCCCATATGGGCACTGGTTTGTGTGCCGGCTGCTCCACTTCCAATCCAACTTCCAACTAATGCCCTGGGTAGAGGAGCAGAAGATGGCCAAAGTGTTTGGGACCCTGCCACCTACATGGGAGACCTAGATGAAGTTCCTGGTTCTTGGATTCCATCTAGTCATTGCAGCCATGTAGGGAATGAATCAGCAGTTGAAAGATAATCTATCTCCCCCTTTCTCTTTGTAACTCTGACTTTTAAAGAAAATAAATCTTTTTTTTTTTTTGACAGGCAGAGTGGACAGTGAGAGAGATAGAGAAAGGTCTTCCTTTGCCGTTGGTTCACCCTCCAATGGCTGCCACAGCCGGCACATCATGCTGATCCGAAGCCAGGAGCCAGGTGCTTCTCCTGGTCTCCCATGGGGTGCAGGGCCCAAGCACTTGGGCCATCCTCCACTGCACTCCCAGACCACAGCAGAGAGCTGGCCTGGAAGAGGGGCAACCGGGACAGAATCTGGTGCCCCGACCGGGACTAGAATCCAGTGTGTCAGCACCGCAGGCAGAGGATTAGCCTATTGAGCCGTGGCACCAGCTTAAGATTTATGTTTAATTAGCTTTATATACAGAAGATCAACTTAGTATATACTAAGTAAAAATTTCAACAGATTGCACCCACACAGACACACAAAGTATAGAGTACTCTTTGAGGACTAGTTTTACCATTAATTCGCATAGTACAACACATTAAGGACAGAGGTCCTACATGTGGCGCAAGTGCACAGTGACTCCTTGTTTAACAATTAACACTCTTATTTATGATGTCAGTGATCACCCGAGGCTCTTGTCATGAGCTGCCAAGGCTATGGAGGCCCCTTGAGTCCACACATTCTGACATTATTTAGACAAAGCCATAATCAAAGTGGAAGTTCTCTCCTCCCTTCAGAGAAAGGTGCCTCCTTCTTTGATGGCCTGTTCTTTTCACTGGGATCTCACTCACAGAGACCTTTCATTTAGGTCATTTTTGGCCACAGTGTCTTGACTTTCCATGCCTGAAATACTCTCATGGGCTTTTTAGCCAGATCTGGATGCCTTAAAGGATGATTCTGAGGCCAGAGTGCTGTTTAGGGCATTTGCCATTCTATGAGTCTGCTGTGTATTCTGCTTCCCACAAACAACATCTCTTGTACCTTAGGAGAACCTGATCCCATGTCCCAGTCAGTGCTTTCCCCGAAATCCCCTTTTCTGGTACATGACCATCTGCTTTTGTGCCTGCTCTGAGGTGTTTTCTCTTGTGCGTTTGCCCTCTCTCAACCCGATGTTTGGGAGACTGTCCCCTTTTGTTTGGGGAGTTGTGGTTGGTTGGTTGCCATTGCTACAAAGATAAAGAGTTCTATTCCTATGTGTGTGTTCATCCTACAGAAAATGGACATTTGGGAGTTTTCTACTTCAAGGCCATTATGAACATTGCTTCTACCAATGTATTTTTTTTAGGGTTTACCTATTTACATAAGGGGAGGGCAAGAAAGAGATTTTCTATCTACTAGTTCACTCTCCAAATGCCCACCACAGCCAGATTTAGGCCAGGCCAAAGCCGGGAGTCAGGAACTCCATCCTGGTCTCCCACATGGGAAGAAGAGGTAGTACGTAGGCCATCACCCACTGCCTTCCCAGTGTATTAGCAGGAAGTTGGTTTGGAGGAGGAGCGGCCAGGACTCAAACCAGCACTCGGATGTGCTGTCATCCTGAATGGCAACTTAACCTGCTGTACCACAACACTGATCTCCAGTTACCAGTGTATTGTATTTTTTTGAGGCATATCAATACATATTTCTGTTTTCTCAGTTCTCTAGGTGTCTGTTAATAGAGCTGCAGGAAAATGATTGCAACCTCACAATTTTGGCATAAAGATTAAATAAGGTGATACATGTGAAAATTGTCTACTATAAATGTCATGAAACTGCGAGTCACCCTTTTAAGTTTCCCCTCTACCATTTCACTCTATCCATTGAAGAGTCCAGTATCTCTTTTTAGATGTTCTGTCAGCACTCACAGACCTTCCGAACCCAGAGAATACGTGAGGTCTGTAACTGTGTTTCTTTACTCTTGGGTAAGGGAATTTCTCTACACGGGTGAAACTGCAAATATCTCTTGATATGTAGGCTGCATTTCTATTACAGATTAAGGATGCATTAGGTTATAACACCTTCTATCCAAGAGGCCCTGAGTAGGTCCACAGAGTAAGTGAGAACTAGATACAGCTCCCTGAATGTTCGTGGGAAGAAATAGCAAACTATCAGCCCAACTACAAGTGAAATTTGCATATTTACCAGATTATGTGACAACTTGGTCTCGTGTGCATGTGAGAGGACATACTTGGAGCAGCAACATTCTACCTGGCCAGACACACAACTAAAGGGGAAGATACGTGAAAGCTAAGCGCACCTTGGTGAACTCGGGGTGGATATTAAGGTATATCGCAGAGGTTTTACTGCAGTGATTTTTGACTTGTTTAATACTTAGTTTCTTTAGTCCCTCTAAGCACATTTAGCATTTGAACCATAAAGGAATGTGTGCCAGTGAAGGATGCTCATGGAGAGACCGGGTTGGAGCTCCTGGCTCCTGTCTTGAGCCTGGCCTAGCAGCAGCCATTGTGGCCATCTGGGGAATGGACTAGCAGATGAAAGATTCTCTAACTCAGATAAAATAATTAAATCTTTAAATACATAAATAATATGTACCATCATCCTTAAATATATTGTATTATTTATTATTTATTTATAATAAATCTCTCGAATTAGAATTCCCAATTGCAAGAATATAAATTTTTATAAGATTCTTGATGGATAGAGGACAAATTTCTTTCCAGAAGTTTTTATCAGTTCATATACCACCAACTGTGATACACGTATCCCACAGTGTCATAACACATTCTTGCAAGAACTTTTTTTAATATGTTTGAAAGAGCAATAGCAGAAAGAGAGGGAGAGAGTCACACAAAGGAAAAGATTGAGTTTCCATCTGCTGGTTCGCTGCCCAAGATGCTGCCCACTGCAGGGCCAGAATGAAGATGGGAAGCAGGAATTTCTTCTGGGTCTCCCTGTGGGTGGGAGGACAGGAGCTGGAGCCATCCTCTGCTGCCTTCACATGCAAATTAACAGGAAGCTGCACTGGAGGCGGAGTAGCCAGCATTCAAATTGGCAATCCAATGTGGGACACTGGTATTGCAGGCAGTGGCCCCACCTGCTGAGCCACAATGCTGGTCCCAAGAACTATATTTTAATCTTTAATTTGATGGGTGCAAAAAGACAACTTATTGTTGCTTTAATTTGCATTTTCTGATTACCAGTTGTTAAAAAAAATTGAAGTGTCTTATTAACATTTTTTCTGTAGTATTCTTATGATGAATTTGATTCAAAGTTCTTTGCTTGTTAAAGATGTTATCTTTTTGCTATATTTATTGGAGATACTGTTCAGTGTTCTAAATTGTCCATTAACTTTGGAAGTGGTAAAATTTTTTTTTAATCTAGGATATAAATTTTACATTACTGCATCACTGTTTAGATGGATAGTAGTTCATTAATTTCTCAAAAAAAAAAAAAAACCACGAAAAACTGTGTGCCAGTAGAGAGTTACCTTATAGCCAATTATTATATGTTGTTCCATGTGGTAATGAGAGCAGTGCAGTGCAGGGCTGCCCTGTAGTGGTTTTCCTGACCCTGCCATACAAGTCATTCTCCTTTTTTTTCTTATAGCTGCCCCAGAACTGAAGCCAGGAATGCAGTGTTGACATCCTTTTTTTACTGAAAATGAGAACCCAGACGGATTGTCTGGTCGGTGGGCACACTACCAAGTAGTGAAGCCAGCCCTGAAGCTTGGATCTTCTTCCTCCTAGCTTCTTGGATGTGGAGCCCCCTCTGTTGCCGTACTCTGAGAGAAGAGCAAGGGCCCTGTCCTAGGTTCTAGTTCTCTTCTCCACCCAGGCTTCCATCATGCACATGGTGGGCGTTTAATGGGGCTGGAATACCACAGGTTCTTTACCAGCAAGGTGGAGTTTAAATAGGTTCTCCTAAGAGTTCTAATGCTGGTAAAGAAAGATTCTCCAGAGGGAGGAAAGATCATTAGGAATCTTTTGGATAAAAATACGGAGTGGTTGGCAATTGCTTCCCAATGCACATCTAGGGAAGAGAGAGATTATTACTGATCTCTGAGAAAAAGGATCAGTGCTTCCGTTTAATAGCTTCGATGAAAGGTTGAGACCAAAAGTGAAGAGATGGCAAAGAAGGCTAGAGTAGCTGCCAGAAATACAGTGGCTGGTCAGGGTCCGAGAGGAAACAGAGGCAGTGAGAAATTCTCTGGGGAGAATGGTTGTGTGCTGCCATCTTCTATTCTTTTTCAAGCTGTTGTCTGAAGCTCTGTCTCTGGGTGTACATTGACACCTCTTGAATGAAGGTCTTAGGATCTGCATCAGGGGAGAAGGGCAAGGCAAAGGTGAAAGAGATCTTCCTGCTCCTGCTGTTTCTTACACTTAAGAAAACAGTGCCCCAGTTTGGGTTACATGTCTGGAACCCAACAGAGCAGATTAGCAGTGTTGAGCAGCACAACCTGCACCCTCGGCTTCCTTAGGAATACTTAGAAAAGATAGAAATCTCTCTGGAATTCCAACTGACACTGGTACTGGGGTCAAATCATTTTAGTTGGATATTGAAAGCAGTTTTCCCCCAAAGCTGGAGGATTTAAAAGACATAGAGGTGACACCCATAACTGAGTTATTCAAATTAGGACCGCAATCCCTCAGCCTTTGAAAAGTTTTTCTCTTTTTACCTTGCATTTTATTCTTGCCAATACCTTTTGCTCTTATTCTACTGGAAATGATTCAACTTAGTATTTTTGTTTGCCTATGTGTATGATCCACCAAATACAGGTACAAAGCCAAAATCCTAGTTTTCTCTTAGATATGTGTATGTGTGTATATTTATATTTCAAAGTCAGCAAAAGCCAGAACCATCGTGCCTATAGAACTGCATTTGCATTTATAGTACAAATAAGAAAAATGGATTCCAGCTGGAGCATGTCCTTAAAGAGATTATAAATCCACTCTCTTGACTATAGTGTTGGGCAGCCCTTTGATTGGTATATGGGGATGTGTGTTGCACTTGAGAGTTAAGACAAGCAAGGAATTTGGGAATGCAGCCAGTGGGGACTTTTTACCATGGGAAAAAATGTTGTCACAAAGAGCCATCTCTTCTGTTCAATACCACTTATACCCTCCTAACTTTGCAGACATCTAATCCACAAAGAAGTTTGGTTTATGATGGGTTAATAATTAGATACTTCTTGTGTATAGTTCAAGTGAAGGCCACTAGCTATGACTTCACTTTGGCTGGGGTTTCCCTGTAATCCATTTAGCAAATTAAAGAGATTACTTTGATTGGTGCCATTATCTCCTATTCTCTTGCGGGTGAACCACTTAACCTGTGCTTAATTGAAAGAGATAGAGAGGGTACAGTAACAAATACAATCAAAAGGAAGGGGCAATAGAATCTGTAGGCCAAACAAATGATCAGCACTGGGCTAACAATAGCAGATTAGAGGTGAGATCAATTAATTAGAAGCTATTGTAGGCGTTGGGTGGTTGCCAAGGTTTCTAATAGCCTAAGCTATCATGCCAGCTCTGTTTAGGAGGATTTTAATGACTCAGAGTTGATGTGGTTATTTAAATGATTACTTACTTTTATAATTACTTCATTAGAATACTAAATGTATTACTTCAACAAGGAAGGTCTTTATCCCCCCACACATGGAGCCACGTTGGAGGCTACAACCTCCCACAGAGACATTTCCCGTTGGGAAGAGGTAGTGGTTTTGAGTAGCTGTGCTCATATTGTGATAGTGATATATGAAGTGTCTGCTCTGGTAGGCCTTGGGCTGGGTGCTCAGAGTACAGGGAGTCACGAGGCTCTGTCTTCGGAATGGGTGCCACCATGAAAGTATCATTTCGTTGCAACTGGATAAGTATGAGGACTAGGAGAGAGAGACCGTTCTAGTGGCTTCAAACAGAAAGGGGTTTAATAGAGGGAATTAGATACAGGTGTGGCGCTCTCTTACCAGACTGGCCTCATCTCCAACTGTCTCCTCCCCTTGACCTGCTCAAACTACACCAGACTCTTTCTCCTCTTTGAACCCCACAGCCTCACTCCCAGCGAGGGCCCCCTGCTCTGACTGTTCCTTCAGCCTGCCTTGTGTCGGCTCCCTCTTCTTCAGTCTTTTCTCAAATGTCACCTTTTTGATGTGGCTTGTCCTCTTGGTTAATTAAGGTGCTACTCTTATTGTAGCACTCTTAATGCCCCTTACCCTGTTTTGTTTCTTTTTCACACCACTTAATTTTTAAAAATACAGAAGACTGACTTGTAATTTATCCCCTTCCCACAGTAGACTAGTATCAGTTCCAGGGGCAGAACGTGGGTTCCCTGGCTTCCCTGTTGAGTCCCAATGGCCTAGATGAGTGCCTCAAATAGAGATGGTGCACGTGGCACTCATAGCCTCACCAGAAGAGCTGGTGGAGAGCAGCCAGGGCACTGCCACCACACACAGGGTTCAAGTTCACTCGGCTGTGGCTGTGGCTCTCCAGGTCAGGAACCCATTGCACACCCCTAAGCAGGCCACCCCTGCAGCCACTCCCATTCCTGTGAACTTCTTTGCTGGTCTTTGAGTCCACAGATTTCTGTAAACATTATGTTGGTATTTAAAACTTTGCTGAATACTGCGAAGGTGAAATGGAGACTGGGAAAGCCCATGTGTTTCCCACTGGACATTGTCAAGAGGAAGAAAGAGGGACAATGCCTCTGCTTTCCAGGTGGGCCCCCTGCAGCATGGAGTGGTTACATAACTTGCGTTAGGCGGCATAAGGAAGTCGCTGAGCCAGCTTTTCCCATCTGGGTCTCCTGAGACTAAAGCCCTCTCTCTGCTCCACATCATCCCTGGAGGCCAACCACAGTGCCGTAGTTCTCATAAGAGGTTAAGTTCTCGGGAAGGCCTTGGGCTCTACTAGAGATCTGACAGAGACGTCGCCAGGCTGAGTAGGACGCGAGGGCAGAGGTGGGCTCCTGGAAACCACTGAGAACTCTGAGAACAGTGAGGCCAAAGCAAGAGCCTCCCCCAGGACAGGACGTCTTTGCTCTCATACCAAGTCCACTCAGTCTGAAGACCATTAAATGACTTCCCTCTCTCTATTGGGCCTGACCCCAAGCGGAAATTCCTCCATTTCCTCAGCATTGCAACCCCAGTGCCACAGCAGTCTGACAGGAGGCCACATAATTGCTGAAATTAAAGCATAATCCCTGACACCTTGGAGGTGGCTCGCCTGAGTCTGTGAATATTTATTTAATGGAAATGGAGTCCGGCTGACCTTTCCGGGTCAGGCTGCTGGTTTCTCTCTCTGACACACCTTGTGAAAGAACAGAGAAACGATAGGCTGCAGATCAATAAAGTCCGCTGCTCTGGGGCTGCTCGGCTGAGCTGGGACATTGCTAAGGGGCCCTTTGGTGAATGCATGACCCTTGGGTGTTGCGGAGAGCCCGGCAGGTGGCCCTCTGGAGCGGCTGGCCTACTCCCTCGTGTGTCCAGGGTGCACCCTTTCCTCCAGCCCATAGATGGTATGCAGGGCAAAAACGATGGGATGTCGTTTCCAGTATTAGGTTATTGAAGACATCGACTTCCGTCTTGCTGGCATCTCTCTGCTCTCCTTTTTCATCAGCCTCACTCTGATGAAATGAACCATCAGAATGGAGAAGCCCACATGGTAACTGGCTGAAGGGGCCTTCAGCCGAGCTGCATTGAGGAGCTAAGGCCCCGGATCTAACAGCTCCGGAGGAACAGAATCCTGCACACACACAGGAGCTTGATAGGAGGCCTTTCCTGACCAGGCCATAAGATGATTGTGGCCCAGTTGATAGCTTGGCTGCAGCCTGCAGAAGGCCCTGAAGTAGAGGGCCTGGCGAAGCTCTGTCCAGATCCCCGGCCTAAGGAAACTGTGAGATACAAAATGCTGTTGTTTTAGGCCCCTGAGCTTGGTGTAATTATTTTATGTAGCAATAGATAACTGATAGAGTGAGGGAGGCAGCATTCTAAATACAGTTCTGCCGAGCACTGCATTAATCCTTGTAAGATGAAAGGTAGAGATGGGTCTCGTGGCACTTAGGAAAACCATTTGGATGTATGTTCAGGATGATAAGTCGGAGCGTTGACTCGACTTGAATATTAATCACATTTGCCAAACGTCCTGGAGCAGCGCTATGAGACTGGTGCATGGGTTTCCCTTGTGCAGAGGCTGCCCGTTCATGTCTCACCCCTGTTCCACATTCTCCTTCTGCATCAATGCACAGCACTGTCATGGAGCTCCCAGTCCAGCTCTCTGCTGTGGCCTGGGAGTGCAGTGGAGGATGGCCCAGGTCCTTGGACCCTGCACCCCATGGGAGACCAGGAGGAAGCATCTGGCTCCTGACTTTGGATTGGCACAGTGCTGGCCACAGCACGCCGGCCATAGCGGCCATCTTGGGGTGAACCAACGGGAAAAGGAAGACCTTTCTCTCTGTCTCTCTAAATCTGCCTGTCAAAAAATAAATAAATAAAATTTTTTTTTTTGACAGGCAGAGTGGACAGAGAGAGAGACAGAGAGAAAGGTCTTCCTTTGCCGTTGGTTCACCCTCCAATGGCTGCCGTGGTCGGCGTGCTGCGGCCGGCGCATCGCGCTCATCCGATGGCAGGAGCCAGGTGCTAGGTGCTTTTTCCTGGTCTCCCATGGGGTGCAGGGCCCAAGCACTTGGGCCATCCTCCACTGCACTCCGGGCCACAGCAGAGGGCTGGCCTGGAAGAGGGGCAACCGGGACAGAATCCGGCGCCCCGACCGGGACTAGAACCCGGTGTGCCAGCGCCGCAAGGCGGAGGATTAGCCTGTTGAGCCACGGCGCCGGCCTAATAAATAAAAATTTTAAAAGAGGTGGGAGCAGCCTTCTCTCTTTCATCGTAGCCCTGGGTGTGTGAATAAAACCCCAGAGTTCTCAGGAGTAAGGAGGGCTCCTGTCAAGGAGACAGGACCTGCCCTGGGGTTTGGTCCAGGGGGGCTTCACACAGGAAGTGATGTGGTGAGTTCTGAACGGTGAGGTGGAAAGGAGAATTCCCATCAGAAGGAGTAGAAAGGTCTACTGTCTGCACTAGAGAGTAGGGAGGGGTAGGAAGCAGGACACACAGCTGGAGATGACAATATGAAGTAACTTGAAGGGGCCTTGGGGACATAAGTCTTTGGAGCAGCAGTTAAGTTGCCTCTTGCACAGCCAGATCCTGAATCAAAGTGTCTAGTTGGAGTCCCAGCCGCTGTACTTCCAACCCAGCTTCCTGCTAATGCACATCCTGGGAGGCAGCAGGTGATGGCTCAATGCTCAAGTTCCTGCCACCCACACGGATGACCTAGATGCAGCTCCGAGCTCTCAACTTCTGCTTGACCTGGGCTGTTGTGGGCATGGGATTCCAAATAAAATGCCTTCCAAATAAATTGAAAATATAGTTAAAACATACAGGAGGCACAGTCATGACAGGCTCAGGTCCCTTTGGCTACTGTGATATGTCCATCACTTGAGTTAATGCCAGAGACCAGTAGGAAGGGGAGAGTGCCTTCCGTTGAGCTCAGGGCTGCAGGGCAGGAAGGGTTTAAGGAGTAGACCTGCCAGGTGAAGTGGGCAGGCTGGGGAATGACCTGAAGGCAGCATGACCACATCTATCTTACAGATGAGACATTTAGGCCTGGAAAGCGTGACAAAAGGGAAGAAGCACTATCTTAGATTCTCATCATCTCAGGCAATGGAGCATGAGACCTGGCCTTCTTGGTCTGTCTTCTTCCAGAATAAAGCCGTACATACACACAGATGCATCCATACAGGCTCACACCTGTCGCACAGGTACACACACACACACACACAAGTTAAACTCAGTTTATTTTTTCTGCCCTCCCTTTGTTTATTTTCATTAATCTCTGTATGTCAATCAAAGAACATTGTGTAGTGACTCAAGGCCATTCAATTAACTGCTCATCTTGTTCCTACTCTTCCCCTCTCCCTGGAATGTACCCTCCTCTTCCTTCTCTTGCTCCTGCTGCCCCTCCGGCACTATGGCAGTAGGCCTCCACCATTTCTCCTCTCCAGCCTCTTTTTCTCCGGTGGGTCCTATTCAGTGCTGTCAGAATGATGTTCTTCAACCACCTCTTTCATTGTAACATACCCACTGAAAAAGCTCAGGTTGCTCCCCATTTTCTTATGTTAAAGTCCCGCCTCCTTACTCTGCTATGCTGCCCAGTAGAGGCAATTGCCCAGTTATTTTTCTTTGTGATACTTGGCTCTCCAAGGCTAATTAAATCTCTACCCACTCCTAACCAGCCATTTGAACATTTCAATCCTAATGTAGAGTTGACAACATCCACAACATCCTCTCAAGGTTAGGATTTCCACCCTGCAGAGAGTAAATGAGGTTCAAAGAGATTAAGGCCACAGCAGTGAGTGGCACCTGTACTATTACTGTTCCAGTACTTCTCTTTAAATACACTTATATGTTTACTTAAACATATTTGTTGTACAGGAAAATGTGTGTGTGTCACTGCCTCCAATGACAAACTCCCTATCACTTGTGAGGCACTCTTTGTGCAGGGGAGGTCAGAGAGATGCATTGCAGAGATGAAAGCTTTCTCCTGGCTGTAATTAGAAGCAATGCAAGAGGCAATTTGTCTGTCACTGCATGACTCACTTTTGTCATTTGTACTTGTGTGCCACATAAGCTAACTCACATCCTACCAGTGGTGCAGGTCCAGTATCCTGGGGGTGGATGTGGAACTGAAATGCAGATGGCCCTGAGCAGAATGAGGCCAACCCTGGTGCTCCTCCGTGGGCTCTGGGTCCTCTCTTTCCAGCAAACTCCATTCATCCTCCCTCTTCCATCCATTTCTGCCACGGCTTTGTTCTCCCAGATACTCTCTTTCAAACTGTGTTGCTCCCGGTTTCCACTTATAAGGAAGAGAAAGAAGCTAAATTTTTGGAATAAGCAATTTCTCCACAGGGAGTCCCCAGGCTGCACTCATATCAAAGCTAAATAACCTCTCATTCTAAGGGATGTTGGTCCCTGAGGCCAGAGCTGAGGTCATTAGGAGGGCAGGAGGGGGAAGCGTGGATGGTAACTGCTTCCATCCATCCTGTCCCGATCCACACATGGGGAGATCCCCTCAGCCTCCCGTCACACGGGGCCAGGCAGCCTTCTCAGCTTCTAGAGCCCCCTCACAGATTCTAACTGCTTTTGTATGGATTTCAAAGAGTTTCAAGGATCTTCCCTTTGTCTATGGACGACATGCATGGAAACTCTTTGTACATTGGGCAGTGTCCTACTTAAATATAATGTCTTATATATTGTGTATTTTCCAACTTTCCACCATCCCTACCCCATTTATTTAAAAAAAAATCTCCAGGAAAAATACAGTTAGACATCTTGAGAAATGATTCAGCTTATGATAGAAACATTTCTCGTGCTTTTGTTGTTAGCCATATTTACCCAAAGCTTAAAAAAACAGATTGAAGCCATCCTAAGTGTTCATACAAAGCCTGTGGGATCACAACCTTAATTCAGTGTGCATTCTAAAGGGGAGAAGGAGGGAGAAAATTTTTCCCTATTAATTTTCCACAAAGTGGGTAGATTTTTGAAAATGAAATCCATGCTTAATATAAAGTAAACATATGGTGTTTCCATACAATTAAAAGCTGTAAGTTTCCTGTTAAAAGCAAGGATCAGATATAGCACAGTATTGTCAAAGAAATTCAAGAAGCAAACACTCTGCAGGAGCTACAGGAATTATCCAGTGCATATTACAGGCAGCACTGAGTATAATGGTAAAAATTTTGTTTGCACCATTTCCCCAGCTTGGAGCGAAGGAAGGGAAATGACTAAGATGTTCTGGAATATAAAAAAATAAAATAAAAAATAGCAAAAGAAATTATCTAGAGACTTGGGGGTGGAGTTCAGAAGCAGTCGATGGCTTCTTTGGAATCATACGAGGCTATAGTGGGAATTACTCTAAGGCTGCTGGAGCTAATCAAAGTGGAGGGGACAGTCTACATACTCTTTTCTTTGGAACAAGTCTTTGGTGCAGAACATTTGTTTTTTGCTGCCACTTGAAATGAAACCCCAGCTGCATTCATCCCAGTAGCCCCAGAGCCCAGGCTAGGACGTGGGCCAATTTGCATGTGTGATGCTCTACCCCAGGTGGTCTCCATGTGGTGAATGATTACCTGGCCACAGACTGACTTTCTCCACTGGAGATGGTTCCATTCCTGCAACAGAAACAATACGAGAGGAGAGCCAAGCAGAATCATCCCAGAGCTGCCCTCTGCAAAGAGAATTTCGTCAGCCTTTGGAGCTGTCCTCTTTTGTTCTCTTTCTCCTGCTCCTCTAACGATGGAAAATCCTGCTTTTGATTTTCCCGGCAGAAATTGGAGACAGTGATTTTTCACCACCCAGGCTGCCCTTCTCCTGAGCCCTCTTTGTAATGCAAGTTTCCCGACCTGTGGCCATTTTCCTACAGACAGGGGACCAGAACCCCCTTATTTCCCATACTTTGCACTTTGCCTATGTTTGGAGACCTTACCCTCTGGAATAATAACCTCGTGAGCTAGTGATGAGAGCTTAATGATGCTGTCCCACCACCGAGTAGGTGTTGCGTGATATCAAAGTACAACAGTAGCCTGGACCTGGAAAAAGCCTTTCCCGATGTGTCATGTAGTGCCTTATGGTCCAGGTTGAGAGCCAAGGTCGATAGCAGCTCCACCCTCTGCAGCCTCTGACACTGTGGTCAGGTTCCCTAGTATGTGTGACCCTATTTCTTCATTTGCCAAAAATGATTTAAAAAAAAAAAAAAAGACTGCCCTTGTAGGGATGCTGTGAGGTTGAAATTGAGATACACATGTGTAGCCCCGCGTACAATGGCAGCCACTTGGCAGATGCCCGAGGGAAAAATCCAAGAGACACAGTATCCATGTTCTGTGTGCCCAGCAACTGCAAAGTCTCCCCTTTTCCAAAAGGCCAGGTTTGTCCACAGATGTCCTTATTGTGTCCTTGCGTGTCTGTGCGAGGCGCTTTGGATCAACAGAATGGCATGCAGAGAGGTTTGAGTTCCACATAACTCACAGCCACTTGAAATCATTTCCCTTGACTTCATTAAGCTTGAAGAATTGCACTTTTCCTTCGCCCTTTTCTTTCAAAAGATAATTGCTCTATTAACAAATGTTTATAGCACAATAAAAGTGGGGGAGGGGGCAAAGGATTTTTTTTCCCTATCTGGGCCATTCCCTCCAGTTTCTTGGAAGAACTGGAAAGCAGTGGAATAAGTCATAAATAACTTTTGGAAATAAACCAAAGGCTTGGTTTTTCAGCCACTGGCAAACAGTTCTTAGCAAAAGACTTCAGGACCTTGTTGGGAAAGGGGTTACCAGGAATCCCTCATAGCTGGACAACTCTCACAACAATGCTGAGCTGTGCAGAATTCCTGGTTTTACTGGAAACCAGGAAGAGCCTCTAGCAGGTGCTGGGAGGCCCTGTGGAAATCCCCGTTGGTCTAGGACTGGAGGATTTAAGAGAAGCATCTAGAGAATCCCCCCTTGTTGGGCTCTTCACATAGAATCCCCTTCTAACAGTGTGTCCTAAGCTGACTTGTGTCCTGTCCACAGTTCCTAAGTTGAAGTCATACCTGAAGTTATAAACACATGACTGTTAAGACTTTCCAAGCAGTAATCAAATGAAAGTGGTGGGCTTGATTATGGTGGGCTTGATCCAAGCTGACGGGTAGCTAAGAAGATGAGCCTAGGCCATAAATGTTCATGAGGAGAAGGCCAGGTAAAGCCACCCAAAGAAAACCAACATCTACAAGTCAGAGAGAGAGGAACTGTGAGAAAATTAATTTCTATTGTCTAAGTCCCCCGCCACACCCAGTCTATGGCACTTTGTTAGGGTGGCCCCAGCAAGCCAAAATTTTGGGGAAGAGGCTCCCCCTGATCTACCCAAGACAGTCAGAAGCCATCCCAATTGATAGAGTGAACACCCCCCAGAATGGGTCCGCTCGCCCACCCTGACACTGGGGCGAGGGAAGAAAGGAGGCGCGCGTTGTGATGTGCACAGCGAGGAGCCAGGCAGCTGTTTAACTCCCGGGCTCCCCCACAGATTCCGTGCAAAGGTTCTTGTAGCTTGAAATTGGGGCTAAGAGGGGCATGCTTAGGGCTTTTCTGGGTTAGTGGCTTGTCAGTGGTACTTGCAGCCTTTGCAGGATTGGTTGGCGATACCACGTTTATTAGGGAATCTTTATGATCTCCAAGTGGGCTGCTGTCAGTCTGGAGGCTACGTGGAAGTGGGTAGTTACTCTCTGCCCCAAACCTGGAATCCCTCCCCACATAAACCCTGGAGACAACACCCACCATCAAGGTGTAATCTACTGGAGACTCATGAGTCTGGCGATTAGAACTTTGTGGGGCCGGGCTGTACCACTCTTCCCATTCAGTGAGTGGATTTTAGTATGTTGATTTGCTGTCAATAAAAACGAGGATGGTATATAGCGAGGGAGGGAGGCTAGGAGACTGGAGCCTGTTGCTGTCTGGCTTTTGCATTCAAAGCGCTGCACAGGGGCTTGGTTTCATAAGGACTATGCCTAACACCAGGAAGCTCCTCTGGCTGCATGGTCACAAGGATCCTGCTCACCCTCCCTGAAGTGACAAGACTTGGGGACTCTTTCTCAGGTGCTGTTGTCTGTATAAGGGCTGCAAAGTGTCCCCTGCTTTCTGCTCATTGGTTTGCTTTTCCCTCCTCTTCCTCCTCTTGTTCTTCCCCACAACTTAACCTTTATTTGTCTGTGACCCAGGAATCATGCTTTCCTTGTGAATTCTGGGTCAGATGATGTCATCCTCAATGTCCAACCCCTCTGCTCACCTCTGACCTTAAAATTTTGTGCACCTTGCACAGGTGCTGGGGGATGATGGTGAGGGCAGTGGTGAAGAGACATTTTGTGCCCTCCTGGTCATCTCCGTGTTGCACTTGGGCAAATCTCCTTTCTGAAGCCCCTCAGTTTCCTCTTCCCAAAAGCAGAGGGTTGAAGCAGAATTA
Source organism: Sylvilagus floridanus (assembly GCA_949820135.1). Taxonomy (NCBI): domain Eukaryota; kingdom Metazoa; phylum Chordata; class Mammalia; order Lagomorpha; family Leporidae; genus Sylvilagus; species Sylvilagus floridanus. The sequence goes on from OX463244.1 coordinate 168,412,746, forward strand.
TCTTTAAGATCCCTCCACCGGGGCCAGAGCCTTGGCTCAGCAGGCATCCCATATGGGCACCGGTTCTAGTCCCGGCTGCTCCTCTTCTGATCCAGCTCTCTGCTATGGCCTGGGATAGCAGTAGGAGATGGCCCAAGTCCTTAGGCCCCTGCACCTTGGGAGACCTGGAAGAAGCTCCTGGCTCCTGGCTTTGAATAGGCACAGCTCCGGCCGTTGCGGCCAATTGGGGAGTGAACCATTGGATGGAAGACCTCTCTCTCTCTCTCTCTCTCTCTCTCTCTCTCTCTCTGTCTCTGTCTCTGTCTCTCTTCTCTCTGTGTAACTCTGGCTTTCAAATAAATGAATAAATCTTTAAGGAAAAAAAAAGATCCCTCCACCACAACATGCAAACATTCTCATCCGTCTGCTCAGCAAAATAATACACAGAAATACACCCATGGATATACATAGAGAAATGTCACCCCTTGGGTCACGAAGGCACGGCTCATTCTGAAGATCAGTTAGAGTTCAAGCACTGAACACTGTGCATCCTGTAACATAATTTCAGCAACAAACTGCGCTTCTAGAAACCAGTCATTAGTGGCCCCAAGTGGAACAGTGAACTTCTCTTTGTACTTAAGTTCTGAAGTGCCATAAAAATGCTTGCCCTAAGTCTTGGCTATAATAAGTCATAATTTAAGAGAGATGTGTGAAAATGCTTGAGCCAGATGTTTGATGATTTTTTTTTTTAAACACACACAGCTTGTTTGCACGCTGCCTTTTTTACCTGCTGCCGTAGTTCGGCCTCAGAGGATAACTACGGAAAACCTGGGAGACGGTTAGAAGGGAGCTTCACCTGCCAGTCTGGGCTGCGGAATCTCTATAGCAACCCAACATAAATCAAGGAAATGGCCCCTTTTGTAAGTTGGTTAATAGGCACAACATGCTTCTTTAGAAAATCCAACCATTCTTGCAATAGACTGTGATTGAAAGCCAGCCTTTTCTTCAGACGCATTCACATTCACTTCTAGTAGCAGCTTGTATGGCTGTCCACGGGCTAATTTATTACCCTTTAAAGATCTGGCAAAGAAAAAACGGCTCTCAGAACAATGTTTACATTCAGAGGCATAAGCACAGAGCCACAAAAGAGCATCTTTTTGTTCTGAACTTGGAATATTAATCTTTAACCCACATTCCCCCTCTTCTTGGGTTAGACAGAATCTCTCCTCTCAGGAAAATTTTGCCCATTTCTTCAAATGCTGTTCCTAATATGTGGGAAGAGGGGAGGAACTCTTCCTCCCATTGTTTTGACAAACCTTGATAGAGATTAATTGTTTCTCAAACTCTCCGCCCTTTGCTTCGCGAATGCTCTGCTTTGGGGACTGCTAATGAGAAGAGTTGGCGCTCTTGTCCCCAGTAGAAGAATCTGGCTGATAGAACAAAAACCCTGGCTATGCTTTTCACACCTTGCCATGCAGAGAAGTAAGGCTATCCGATGGGGAAGTGGCCCCTGCACCCCAGCAAAATGCCATTTGGAAGTGGGTCCAGGAGATGTCCCTCGCTGATGCGACCTTCCCAGTGTCACCGAGTACAAAGGCCAACTGGGGCACCCCCCGCCCTTGCTTTCATGTGGGCAGGGTCACATGGTGAAGTGAATGGTGAGCTTTCTCTCCCTGCCCTTGTGGGAGAGACAGGAGATGGGGAGAAGCCCATTGAAGCAAACCTTTGTAGTTTTGTTACAAAGCAGATGATGAGATGAAAAACGCCTTCTAAAACAAGAGGGAGTCACGTCGCGTAGCATCGCGTAGCATCGCTCTGCACTGCTTCATCTCGAAGACGGTGCAGGGCGCCCAAAGGGTGAAATGAATGCCTCCCTCGTTGGCTTTCTTAGAACCTCAGAGACCAAAGTCTTCAGAAGCGGCGTCAGGAGCTGCCTTCCCTTTGACTGGGTCAGGTGTGCTCACTGGCCAACAGGGAATAGAGGGGGTCCCGGGTTCATTTCACAATGGCCAGTGTTTTGGCAGGCCCTCTGTTTTAGGGTGAGCCCTCTGATAAGGGAGCTCTTAGAAGTACCTTTTGCTTTAGCAGTGGCCTGAAGATACCTCGGTGGCCTGTGAAACCAAACAGCCCCCCAGAATATAACAGGGACTAAGCACAGTGTGTCAGATCCTGCAGGAGCCAAAAATGTATCTTAGACACCGTGCAGGGAGGCTTGCATTTTCTTTTCTGTGGCTGAAAATCGCAGGGGGACAAATCCTGGTTACTCAACCTACACAACCAGATCCGACACTCCATGGATAATCTCCCCACACACCCGCATCCGTGTTCTGATGCAGCATGGAGAGGTAGTAACAGCACGGTTGTTTCCACCACAGGCAAGGGCTCCACATTGTGTTCCCAACTCGGCTCTGTCCCTTCCCAGCCATCTCGATCCAAACCATGACTTTAGCGCTCTGTGTTCAGTCCCCTCGTTTGGAATATGAGGTTATCACAGATACTACTTCGTAGGATCCTAAAGAGGATGCATTGTTTGATGGGGGCACTCTTAGAATAGGGCTGGCACATGACAGCCCCCAAAACTTAACTACCGTTAACATTGTGCATAACATGTGAGTGCAATTGCTATGCTTGTTGTGTAGTGCGCCTTACCCCAGTGTACAATTCACCCTTTTCCTAGTTCAGATAACAGTTTGTAGAGGAGTGGATAAAAGGAAAACTATGTTCTGATACAGGAGTCACTCCCTTTAGAAAATCCATACACAGGAAGCAGTTGTGTTCATGACAATAACCCCATTGCCCTAAAACCCTCATCACCTGGTATCTCCATCCTAGCCAAATGCATGGAAATAGCTCCAGAGAGTGGCTGAAGCAGATGGGTGGGAGGGTGCCTGTGTATGTCCTGGTTCTCCCCACCTACATTCGCACTTAGTTGCATATTTAGAACTGAACCTGAGAATTGTGAGGTTCAGTTTCACAACTGTCCCAACTGACCTTGTAGGCTTGGTTGCTGACCTCACACTGGTCATTGGTTCAAGGGCTTCCTTTGTCTCTTTCCGTACGGCCCCCTCACTTTCAGCCCTAGTGTTGAAGAGGCAGTAACTTCAGAGGCTGTAATGAGGGAGTGCTCATCAGTGGACTCACCAGGGAAGATAGGGCCTGTTTCCCAAGAAAGAGGTCCGTGTCTGTAAGAATTTGATGAACAAACCAAACTTGCCAAAATATCAATGGAATTTGGGGGAGAAAAATAGATACTGAACTAAAACTATACTCAGAACAAAAAAATCAATCATGATTTTGTCATTAGAAATATATAACTATTGAGTACTCAGAAAATTTCATAGAACAGGTGCAGGGTTTGAGAAAGGCATTTGAAGAACTTAAGACTTTAGTACTTACTGCATTGTCCTAGGCAAACCTTGGTCTGGACTTCATTCCACCTGTCAGCATCCAGTAAGGAAAGATAAATGCCACTCTTGCTATTTCTTACAAGGAGAATTTAGTGCAGGGACTTGGTTATGTAGTGATGAAAGAGCTAGCAGTGGAGCGTGCAGAACTGAGAAGATCTGGGTCTGATCTGCAGCAGGAAGCTGAGGCTGAAGGGACTACAGGAAGGGGTGGTGTGGACAGAGCCACAGCACAGGGGACATTCAGTTCTGTGGGAGGAGCCACGAGGCTCCTCCGTTGAGCAGCTTCCTGGAAACCAGTTGGCAATGTGTTCATGATTTCTCAGTCTTTTCCCTGGCTGCTTATATAAAAATAAATAAAAGAAGAAATAACAAGCCCTGAGGATTTCCTCTCATGCTTTCTGTGTCTTTACCTGCTCTGCTTTTCTCACTGGGTGCCATGGCACACTTAGAGATTATAAGCGCCCCCACCCCCAACCAACCCTGTGGTGTGGCATCTACTCTGTTGTACAGACTCATGGTCTACCAGAAAGTACATCTACATTTTCTCTTATGAGAATAATTGTTTATTTTCACAAAAGGACCATATATAAGCCTAAATAGTGGACTTCCAGATTACCACTTACCATATAACTCTTATGCCAGAAAGGCAATGTGTTCTAGTGGTTGAGAATAAGATCTCTTAAGTACTTGGGTTCAAATCCTGTTTGGCCTGCTATGGTTTTGGAGCAATTTAACTGTGTTTTGAGTCCTTCCAAAATTCCTATTGAAACATAACCCCAATGATGCTAGTGTTATGGATTAAGCAGGGCCAGGCTCTGCAAAAACTCAGACATTTAAACCCTAAAATGTTAGGTTAATAGTTAACAGATTAATGCTAAGGCTTGATGGATTAGCGTGAAGGCTTGATCCAATTATGACATCTGAAGGTGGGGCGTTTGGGGAGTGACTGGACTGGATTCAGTTGCTAGGTTACAGGCCCACAGTCACATCATGGTAGCTTGATAAGGAGAGACCACACGGGGGACAGTGTACTCTCACTGCATCTCTGTGCTCTCTGGCTCTCCATATTGTTCATCCACGCACACTTGGCCTCTACCAGATGCCAGGCTAAGAAGGCCGCCCGACCTTGAACTGTGAACCTCCAAACTGTAGGTTGAAAGAAACCCTTTCCTTCCCTAGATGTTCCTCTCAAGTGTTTCAGTTAAAGTAGTAAAAACTGATGGGTGCGGCTAATATTAGGAGGAGAGGTTTTGGGGAGCTGCTTAGGTCATGATTGTTCTGCTCACGTGTGGGATGAGTATCCTTATCGAAGAGCCTCTTTGGCCCTTCTGTCCTGGGAGGATGCAGCCAGAAGGCACTATCTGTGAGTAGTGCCCTTAGCAGGGACCCAGTCTGCTGGATGCCTTAATCTTGGACTTTCCAACCTGCACAACTGTGAACAAAAAGTTTCTGTTGACTACGGATCACCCAATCTAAGGTTAAAGCAGCCTGGAGGATTAAGATGTTAGACTCACTGTTCCTTACTTTCTTTCTACCATGAGATTAAGAGCAGTCCCTGGGTGGTGTATGGCACTCCTTGGGATTCCCACATCCCATATCACAGGGTCTGGGTTCAGGATCCATCTTCCTGCTAATGTACATCTCTGGAGACAGCCAGTGTTGATTCAAGTACTTGGGTTCCTGCCACATACATGGAAGACATAGATAGGGTCTATGGGCTCCTTGCTTTGTCCTAACCTGTCCCTGGCTGTTATGGGCATTTAGGATGTGAACCAGTGAATGGAAGGTCTCTATTTTTCTCTCAAATTATATGTACACACACACACACACACACCACATACGTAAAGAATGGTCCCAACCTCTTGGTATTTTGATTTTGTCTGCCTACTATGCAGGGCTGTGTTCTCCTAAGTATTACTGAAGTTTTTACAGGTCTCACCTAACATTCAAGCATATTAGTGACTTCCTTTTATTGCCGTGATAGGACAAAAAATAGGACTATGTCTGCCTCAATGTTGACTAAGGCATCTACATGTTAGGACTGAGTTATCAGCTGAAGTGTAAGGAAATCATCAAAAGCAGAAAGAGGGGTAGGTATTTATGGTACAGGAAATCGGGCTGCCCCTTGGAACACCTGTATCACATATCAGAGTATCTGGGATCAAGTCCAGGCTCCTCTGTTTCTGATCCAGCTTCCTGCTAATGTGCATCCTGGGAGGTAGCAGATACCTGCTCAAGTAGTTGGGAACCTGACATCCACATGGGAGACCTGGATGAAGTTCCTGGCTCCTAGATTCAGCCTGACCTGGCCCCAGCTATTGTAGGCATTTGGGAAATGAACCAGCAGATGGAAGATCTCTCTCTCTCTCCCCTCCCTCTCCTTGTCTCCCTCTCTTTCTCTTGCTCTGCCTTTCAAGCAAATAAAAATATATTATTTTTGAAAGCATGAGGGGATGTGTTGAGAGCAGGTTGCACAGTCCTCAATGCTATCCCCACCAGCAGACCCAAGGAGAACTGGGAAGTTTCAGGAGGGGAGAGGCTTTGTGGGGAATTCCACTAAGAACAGGAAGCTCTGCCTCACACAAGGGGCTTCATTGAAGGTCACCCATTGACTGACTCAGGAAATGTGCTTGGCTTTCCGCAGCAGAGACTCAGGACCTAGCTGAGCTGACTCTACGAACAGTGTGTTCAAGGACGCGTGACCCTAAATAGTCGAAAGAGCCCCAGGGACATACACAGAGAAAGGTAACTTGGACAGTTCTTGCAAGAAGAAATGTAGTGAAAGGAGTCTGTTTCGTCATCTATTAAGTCTTCATTTTAAGAAGATTTATTTGTTTATTTGAAAGGCAGAGTTAGAGGTGGAGAGACAGAGAAAGAGATAGTCCATCTGCTGGTTCACTTCCCAAATGGATGCAACAGCCAGGGCTGGGCCAGGCCAAAGCCAGGAGCCTAGAACTCCTAGGTCTTCCATGTGGGTGGCAGGGGCCCGAGCAGTTGGGCCATCTTCCATTGCCTCCCAGTTATGTTAGCTGGGAGCTAGATCAGAACAGAAACATCCAGGACTCAAACCAGAGCTTACATGGAATGCATTGTAGGTAGAAGCTTAACCTATTCCAATACAATGCTGACCCCTGTGTAGTCTGGATTTGATTCTTATCTCTTGGAACGAGCTTGAAGTTCACGTGTACATGTATGTGCTCAACATGCTACCTGGCAGGTAGTACACATCTGAAAAGTGTTCAGAGATTGTAATGATTAGATGATAAAGGTCTAGAAGAGAATGGTGGAGGGAGATCTGTATCAGTGAAGTGGGAAGACCTCCTCCTACCCAGCAGGGTTACCAGATGCCCTGTCCACTTTGCTGTGCTGTTTAATTCAGTGGTTCTTGTGGAGGATCTCGGACCTGACCCATGAGCTGATCCAAGCCATTATGAATAGCTGTAAGTTGGGGAGTCGCCATTACTTCTGTTTTCTTGCCTGGATTCATTGTATATTGAAGCAAACCAGGCCCCTGATTGGTGTGCCTTCCCCAGGAGCACTTTGCTTTGGACAGGAATGCTTTGTCGGCCTGAAGAGTTGGGGGTTCAATATCCTGGGCAGTCCCTGAAGCCCATGGGCCAAGGTGGTTTCCGGAGACTTTGAGTTTCAGGATGGGGCTTTCAGTCCCAACAGGAAAAGGGTTCATGATACTGAGAGCTAAATGGACTCTGAAGTTACTTAAGATCCAGGCCCTCGAGCTGACCATTTTTGACTCTTCGGAGTGGCATGTATATAAAGTTTAGGACATCTGTGACCCTCTGGGCGTGTGCAGAATGGCATGTGAGCATGCCAGTGCACGTCTTTCTCAGAGTTCCCTATTTCCTTCAGATTCTCAAGTGGTTAAATACGAATGGCTTAGGAGGTGGCCTTTAGTGCAGCAGTTGAGCTGCCACTGGAAAGCCTACATCCCATTTCAGAGTCCCTAGGATCAAGTCCCAGCTACTCTGTTTCCAACCAAGCTTCCTACTGTTGTGACCCCGGGAGGCAATCGATGATGGCTCACGTATTCAGGTCCCTGCCACCCAGGTGGAAGACACAGACTGAATTCAGGGCTTCTGGGGTTGGCCTGGCCCAGCTCTGAATGTGTGTATGTGTGTGTGTGTCCTGAGGATAGCAATTTGCATAGTGAATTAGTCTGAATTAGATGAGGACATTTGGGGAGTGAACCAGCAATTGGAAGATGTGTGTGTGTGTGTGTGTGTGCGCGCGTGCATTTCAAATAAAATAAAATACAAATTTAAGAAATAACTGGCTAGGATAAAGTCATGGATGCGGGTGCAGATTCCTTAGCAGCAGAGTAATCAGACCTATGAAGCACAGGCTATGAGAGGAAGAAGGAGCCTGCACTCAGCTCCACAACCTCCCCCTCCCACTCCTGACATCAGACAGTTGAAAAAAACCAGAATACCCAGAAGCCACTTTGCTTTTTCCCAACTCACAGTTTACTTTTAATTTTATTTTGGATTATACCGGCCAGAGGAGTTCCTGCCTTCTCCACAGAGATGTAATATAATGCGGACTCACAAGAATCGTGGTTGGTTTGTTTTCTTGTAATCTAAAACAGCTTTTATCACAAACCCGATTCACAAGAAGAAGCTAATCATGTACAGGAAAGGGCAGATATTTGCGGGGATTTTTTTGCCTTTCCTTTAAGGTATCAGGACTACAAAGTATTGCTTTTTCCTTTCCTTTTGTCTTCTCCATATTAAAAGCTGGTCAATCCAAATCCGCCCCCCACACCAGTCTGGTCTCCCGCATGGGACTAATTAGACAAGACAAATTACTGGAAGAGCATTTATCTTTATCCAGGAGCTGGTTTGCAGAATTTTTTGAAGTTGTCCTAGCGTTTCTCCTTTTCTAGTGGCTGTTGGTCATGATGAATGGTCTCCACAGCTCGTAATGCTGGGAGAGGCCAGGAGAAACACATTCACTCGTGTGTGTGTGTGTGTGTGTGTCCATATGAGAAACATTAATTTTTAATTTACTCTGTTTACCTTGAGAAACTGCCAGTGGATGATTCAGATATTCCACCGCAAGACACTTTTCTTTTGTAATCTGGGACAAGGGACAGCTAAGCATGTGCTCGTCCATCAAAGAGGAGGGTCAGGGTGGGGGGATAGGATCTACTTGTGCAGCTTCCAGGAGGTCTGCTCTAATTGTGTAAACACTCATATAATTTTATTAAGAGTTGCTACCAGATCTTTTCATCTAGCATAGACTTAAAAATTAGGCTTAGATACAGGGATGAATAGTCGGAGGGATTGTTCCCACATTGCTTTAACTCAGTAATCGTGTGTGTGTGTGTGTGTGTGTGTGTGTGTGTGTGTGTGTGTGTGTATCCTGAGGATAGCAATTTGCATAGTGAATTAGTCTGGCTTCTGCATTCTCATCCCAGGTGTGACATTAGGGATCCCAGCAGTCTTCCTCTTCCTCTTTCACTTGGGTCTCTCAGGAGGCTGGGGGTCCAGGGCCAGCTGATTCCAAAGAGGAGCAACACTTCTCCACTTCCCTGGGAGGGCTTAGCAATGATGCAAATAGGAGCATTCCAAAGAGCTCTCCAGTAACTACTGTGCACAACCTGATTTGTGGGATTGGAAGACTCTCCAACTCTTCCCACAGTGTTCAGGAACCTCCAAGGGTTTACGCAGGCGAAGCAGGGGCTAGTTCTGATTTCAGAGGCTTGGGGAGAACTGGACAATCTGTGCCTGTGTCGACTGCCACGTGGGAGTGTGCATCTAAGGGGACACCGCCCACATCACGGCTGCATCGTGCTCACCGAAGCTGTCTGCCAGCAAATGCCTCGAGATGGCTTGCTGAGGAGGTCGATGGATTAGCCCAGGGTTAGGGAATACGAAAACGGTTTCTCTCTGTGCAGCTGTTGTTGTTTGAGTAGCTAACACTTAGTGATTGTTTACTGGGGAATGATGGCTAACTGCTTCTGATTGCTCCCCTCACGGCAGACTTTTTAAGCTGAGTTCAGAGAATCCTTCAACTTTGGCAGGGGAAAAACATGCACCTTCATTCTCCTTCACTCTCGGCTGAGATTTGGGATGGTGAATGGGGACAACTCTCGTATGACTTCAGTGTCTGTAATGTTTTGCCTATCAGACAAGTTACAATATCTAAAAATATGGCTCACATTCATCAGTTCAAACAAAGCTAGTTGTTAAGACACTAATACAAGATTTTACAAGTTAATAAAAACATATCACTATAGCAAATTTTAAAAAATATTTTAAATGTTAATAAAATTGGTGTCCTTGGTGATCCTGTGTATCTTATTATAGGAATGCTATCTTGAGGAATTCATGGACCTGTCCGAGCTGTTAAAGGTCTATCGCACACACCTACGCACAAAGCCAAGAGATTCTTCTGTAGGAAGTTACAGAGGAGTAAATAGGATTCGTTTCCGTCTCCTATTTGAGAATCCTTCGCTCTCCCCACAGCCCCACTCAACTGACTGTGGAAAAGTCATAATAACTAGGAATCTCCCTGACCAGTTTGGCTCTTACGTCTAATTGCCATGCAGCACAGTTAGAACCATGCATAGCATTAACCATGGGTCACATTGATTTTTAATTTAGTTGATTCCGTTTCAGCAATAGGCTTGGTTCATGTAGTCGTCTTCACATCTCCATAGTTTATGCCTCAGTTAGTTATGGTTGAAGAGTAGACAGTGGCCTGGGAAATAACTTGAGAACCTCTGCTCTGACTTTAACCTGCTTTTCTGTTAACTGCCACTGTACTGTGTCTAATATATGTTCTTATATGACAAATACGACTGTTTTCTTCAAAGTGTGCTTGCACACACACTTACTCTTCAACATGCAAAACCGATTAAGATATGAAAAGTGGCACAACTTCTCGATTGTGTTTTTGTCGAGGAAGGAGAAGGAACATGGCTGAATTATACCCCGGTTTTTCGCATTGTGCAAGACAGACACACAGTCTGTCTACAGTCTCTAGATCCATGCGGTGTGTCAGTCCAGCCACGAACAGTCTACTTTCTGGATCCCTAATTCCAAATCTTAGAAGAAAGAATTTGACTCTCACTTTTAACTCTGATGAGCTTCAGAATCCACTCAGAAGGCCGACGGGGATGGCCCGCAGTAGTCTTGCAGCACTCGTGGAGCACAGTGGGGGACAGTCTCTGTGAAGAATGGAGGCAGCCAGAGCTTCCTGTATCAGGGCCACAAAGGCTTAGAAGTGGACCACACTGGCTGCCCCGGGGAAGCCAGGGCTGTGTGCATCCCCAGAGTCCCGGCCAGTCCAAACCACTGCTAGAACAGAATGCCGCAGGCCAGGTGACTTACAGAGGATGGGAATGTAGCTGCACACCTGGGAAGGATGAGCCCTGTGGCAGACTTAGTGTCTGAGGAGCACTGCTCTGTGCTTCCAAGATGGCGCTACCGCTTCACAGGGCAGAAAGGGAAGAGCCTGGCTGGCTCCCCAGAGCCCTCGTAGAAGCGTCCCGATCCCCATTCATGAGGGCTGAGCCTTCGTGACTTAATAATCTCTGCAAGGCCCCACCTCCCAACGCCATCCTGTTTCCAACATGAATGTGGGAGAAACACATCCATTCAAACCATAGCACCTTCCTGTTGGGACTGACATGGTAATTGTTGATGCCCCGCCTGGGGCAGTGCTCATGTGCAAGGGAACTTAAAAATTCATGAACATGGAATTTTAAAATGAGTTGATTTTGTTAGCAAAACATTTTGAAATCATATATACAAGGGATCTTCACAAATTTCATAGAAATCAATATTATGAAAATATACATCGGATTTTAGTTTATTCTTGGAAAACAATTCCATTTTCCGTGAACATATTTTAAAGATATTTATTTGTTTGAAAGGCAGAATGACATACAGGGAGAGACAGACAGGAAGAGATCTCCTACCACTGATCCATTCCCCAAATGCCAGCAACAGCCAGGTCTGGGCCAGCTGAAAGCAGGATCCTGGAATTCCATCCAGGTCTCCCATGTGGGTGGCAGGAACCCACGGTGCATTCTCAGAGAGCTGCATGGGAAGCAGCATAGCTGGGAATCAAACCGATGCTCCAGTATGGGATTCCTGGTATCACAAGCCATGATTTAACTCATTGTCTCAATGCCGACCCTTCCACGAGCTTTTTGAAGTGGCCTCGGAATTCAGGCACCGTGAGACAGCCTTCTACAGGGTCTCATTGACTTAGAACTTCAAGCCCATGTCAGCCAGTATTTCTCTGATGCCCAGCTTCTTTTTGTAATTCCTTTACCAGATCCTAATCCTCCCTCTCAAAGCTTCTGCCAGCTGTGTCTCAGAGTCATCAGGCTGCTTCGTACACAGAGCAATGTCCAGGCATTGCATGCAGGTGTCTCTTTGGTGCTTGGCCACTTTGCCCCTGCAGCCCAGTCCTTGCCTCCTCTCAGGGCTCCTTGAGTGCGGCACCCCCTGGGGCCTCTGCTGTTCCGGGGGCTGCTGGACACGAACCTCCTAGTCCACACAATCAGAGCTTGATGCCATTGGTGCTGGCACTTTCTTAGCTCTGACACCAGGACTGCCTCCAATTATGGGTCAAGTCAGTTGTAATAGGCTTCACTCAGGGTCTCTGACGCGAGTGGTGGGAGCATGGGGATCTTTGTCTTTCTCTAGGGACACCTGCACTTGAAGTCCCAGTGCTATACTGTAATCTTGAGCATGGGAACACTCTGCCAGATTTCCAGTTTAAAAATCATCAGTGGAGTACATGCAAAACTCCAGATGCACTCCTACACAAAAGACAAAAGTAATAAACATAACCAACAAATACATACCCACACTCTGTAACAGGGGATGGGGAGGGTGTATTTTTCAGTAACCAGGAGTAGAGAAACCAGACAAAACCTCATGGTTGTAAAGAGAAAGCGGCTGTGACTGCTTCACCAACAGAGCTATGGTGTACTCTGTGCCTCTTCCTGGAGCCCAGGGCCACTAAGGCCCATGGCCACCTGACCACCAGGCTGTGACAGCCCAAGACAGAGCAGGGAGAATCCTCCTATAGAAGATGAGCCCTTAACAGAGTGCCCAAGTAGCTGATGGAGCCCTCCCAGGCAGCAAACCGTGTGCTCAACAAATGGAAGAACTAACGCAGCACCAATAGGAATGTTAGAATAATGTGAGAAGTTGTTGTGCATTTTTAGAAAGGTACAGCTGGAGGGAGCCAAACGGGGAACTCACTGTGCTAAAATCAGCGTGGGAGGCTATGTTTGGAAACAAAGTTGTTAAGCAAAAATAAAAAAAACAAGGTTCAGATCTTAAAATGAAATATAGTATTAAGATTAAAAATTCAAATTTTGTTAAAGATTTATTTATTTGAAAGAGTTAGAGAAAGGAAGAGGGAAAGGCAGAGAGGGATCTTGCTAAATGGCTACAACAGTGGGAACTGAGCCATGCTGAAGCCAGGAGCCGGGAGCTTCCTCCAGTTTTCCCACCTACGGTGCAGGGGCCCAGGGAATTGGGCCATCCTCCACTGCTTTCCCCTGCACAAAAGTGGAGCAACTTGGACTTGAGTCAGCACCCATAGGGATGCTGGCACTGCAGGCGGTAGCTTTACTAACTATGCCACTGCACCAGCCCCCAAAATTTTAATTTTATAAACAAGCTAAATGACAAACTGAACTCAAGTGAGAAGTAAATTCCCCTAGCTGGAAGATGAGTAGTGGAATATGAAGTATCATGAATATTCATATATTCATGGTTAGGTGTTTAGCACAGTAGTTAAGATGCCACTTGGGACACCTGCCTCCCGTATTAGAGTACCTAAGTTTAAGTCCTGGTTCTGCTTCTGATTCTAGCTTTGTTCTCATGTACACCTTTAGAGGCAGCAGGTGATAGCTCAAGTGGTTGAGACAGTTTGAATTCCTGGGTCTGACTTTGACCTTGCCAAGCCCTGGCTGTTACAAGCATTTGGGGAGTAAATCAGTGAGCAGAAGTTTTTCTTTCTCTTCCTCCTTCCCTCCCTGCTTCTCTCCCTCTCTCAAGTAAATTAGATATTTTTAAAAGATTCAGAGAACTGGGGCCGCACTGTGGCACAACAGATTAAAGCTCTGGTCTAAAGCGCCGGCATTCCATATGGGCGCCGGTTCTAGTCTCGGCTACTCCTCTTCCGATCCAGCTCTCTGCTGTGGCTTGGGAAAGCAGTAGAAGATGGCCCAAGTCCTTTGGCCCCTGCACCCATGTGGGAGACCTGGAAGAAGCTCCTGGCTCCTGCCTTTGGATTGGGGCAGCTCTGGCATTTGCACCCATCTGGGGAGTGAATCAGTGGATGGAAGACCTCTCTCTGTGTCTCTACCTCTTTCTGTAACTCTGTCTTTCAAATGAATAAAATAAATCTTTTAAAAAAATATTCAGAGACCTACAGAATAGATCCAGAACTCCCAACAGCCATCTAATAAATGGCACACAAAGAGAATAGAAGCACAGGGTCATGATATAATGGGTAAAGCCACTGCCTGCAACACCAGCATCCCATATGAGTGCTGGTTCGAGTCCTGGCTGCTTCACTTCTGATCCAGCTCCCTGCTAAGGCATCTGGGAAAGCAACAGAAGATGCCCCAAGTGCTTGGGCACCTGCACTCACATGGGACACTGGGAAGAATCTCCTGGCTCCTGGCTTCAGCCTGGCACAGCCCAGACCATTGTGGTCATTTGGGGAATGAACCAGTGGATGGAAGATTGATTCATTCTTTCTCTCTCTCGCTCGCTGTGTGTGTGTGTGTGTGTGTGTGTCTCCCTCTCTCTTTCTCTCTAATTCTGCCTTTCAAATAAACCTTTAAAAAAGCAGGAAGGAGAAGAAATAGTGACCCTGAGTTCTTTAGGCCATGAGTCCTCACAGAAACTTCACATTGATGCCAAGAGGAACATTTCAAACAAAGCGCTTGAACATGAAAGTTCTTGCAGCATTATTTGTAGTTGCCATGAAGTTGAAACAGCCCAAATGCTCATCAGCTGGTGAAGGGATGAACAAATATGGTATTTCCACGAAGTGGAGTGATACTCGGCAAGGCAATCAGATGGAAGATGAAATGTTCATCTGTGTTACATCCGGATGAACCTTGAATCCTGTGTGCTAAGTGAAAGAAGACTGACACAGAGGCAATGTGGTGTATGATCCCATTAGAAGAATTGTCCAAAACAGGCTAATAGGACAGACAGTAAATTAGTGGTTGTCGGGGACTAGGAATAGGAAGAAGAGGGAGTGCCAGTAAGTGACCATGGAGCCTCTTTTGGCAATGATAGGAACGTTCCGAAACTACAGAGTGGTGATTACTGCACACTCTGTCAATATGCTTAAAGCCACTGAGGTGTATACTCTCAGTGAATTTGTGTGTATGAATTACACCTCAAGTGATTTATTTTTATTTATTTGAAAGACATACAAAGAGATCTTCCATACAATGGCCACTCCCAAATGCCCACTACAGCTAAGGCTGGGCCAGGGGAAGCCAGAAGTCAAGCCCCCGGTATGGGTCTCCCACATGGGTGGCAGGACCCCAAGTACTCTGGGCCGTCAGCTGCTATTTCCCGGGGTATCCGTTAGTAGGCAGCTAGAGTCAGAAGCAGAGCTTGTCCTTGAACCCAGGGACTCTCAATATGGAGCAGCCCAAGCAACATCTTAACCACTGTGCCAAATGTCCACTCTGTAAAGCTATTACTTAGAAGTCCTTACCATGGAGGGCATAGAAGATCCTACAAGAATAATTCTTCTTGTCCTCACTTTTGAGGTTTTAGTGCTAAAGTTTTGTCCCCAGAATTGATTTGCATTATTTGTTAGCGAAAGAAAGGCTTTGCCAGTAGTTTTCTCTACGCCACAGGTTTCTCGATTCTACCAGCAATGGTCGAGAAATCATCTGAGTGGCAGGCTCATTGCCCTCCTTCAAACAGCTCCAACCATTGATGGGTCGGCAGAACTCCGGTTCATTGCTTTATTTCCTTGGTCATTGTCTCGCCAGGAAGCTCCTCGGTTTGGGCAAGCAGTCTCTCAGCATGCCAGCAGTGTAAGCCGCAAGAGCCTGTTAGACTCAGAAGCACCTTAGGAGACACTTGGGCAGATGTAAAACCCCAAGCTCAGAGAAGCTGTGACCCAAGAGGAAAGAAAACTGATGCTGATTGTGTCCGCACATGGTTTGCCCAGCCCCCTATGATCGGCTGCTTCAAGAGCTCGTTGACAACGTGTGTGACACAGACCTTCTGTTTAGGACAGCCACAGTCAAACTACAGGCTAAATATTGGAGAGTACCGAAGCTGAGCTCCAGGTGTTGTGAGCTTGACCAGAGAGTAAGGCATGACTAAAGGCAGGGGGCTGAATGGGAGCCCAAATGAAGACCTGTGTGCATCGACCGTGGCTTTTCTCTCTCGTTCCCTGTGGTCCTTAGCAGGACAGCCCCCGCAGGCACCGCAGGGCTGAAATCTCTTCCAGTACAAGTGATTGCGTTCTGCAGCGTGGTCGCCCATCATCGCTCTCCTCTGAATAAATGAGTGGTTTAGATGCTCTTATTTCCTCTCTGTGAAACTCAGATACAATAATTCACCGCGCTCACTGGCGGAGTTTCAGCAGCAGTCACTTTTGCAACCATAGAGCCGCCAGCCAGCCTTGCAGAATATTTTCACTTGGGTTGGTTTAGTTTGGTCTTGATTTGTTTCTTAATTGCGCACCGCAGAAGCCCGGGGTCAAGTGTGGGTAAAATGTGACTGTGGGTGGCCCCCAGGTTGAAGAAGGCTTGTGAATACTGCAGGCCATACCCAACATCCCACTGAGGCTTGGGGATAAACTGCTATGGAAAGGAAAACGGATCAGCTCCAACCTCCAGGAAAATGGAAACCATGGTACACCCTCCTAAGGCCAGCTTGACCTCAGTCAACTGAGTGTGTGATCCCCTACCTTTGCTAACTTGAAACATAAAATGCAAGGCAAGTGTTTGGGTAGCATTTAAGACAGCTCTTGGGATGCAGCTTCCGTGTCGTCGGAATGCCTGGCTCCACTTCTAATTCCAGCTTCCTTATAATCCTCCCTCTGGAAGGCCATGGTGGTGATTCAAGTACTTAGGCTCCTGCTACCCATGTGGGAGACCCATAGTGTCTATGTCCCCCGCTGATTGCAATGTGAGCCAAGGCTGTGAGGAAGAGCTTGAAGCAAATTTGGAGTTAATCAAGGCTTATATTCTAGAATCCCAGGCAGAAATTAAGAATAGAAAACAGTAGTGTTCATGTAAATGATTAATTTTGTATGCCCACCCTGTGAATTTGAGATCTGGAGTTTGCATGCTACGTCTCTGGCAGAATGGGTATTTGCACACGTTTCTTGGGTCTCCAGAGTGAAGTGAGCTCTCATGGGACACACAGGTCACATCTGAGGCCGGAACCAGGTGTCCAGTCTCCAGTCTCTTACCGAGTAGGATCCTCTGGCGGATAGGCAAGGCCTCCAAAACCCTGCTGTCTCCAACCCCTCTAGCCCTATTTCCACTGATTCCTGGGAAGGCTTCTTTATTCAGTTATCTGATTCTCCCCTCCCTTAGTGTGAAATGTTTACGTCTATGACTTTGTCCACGTTTTTCCACCTGCAGAGGGTGTCCCCTGCACTTGCCTGTGGTCTCACTTGACTGTGCTGCATCGTCATAACACGGCGCCTTGTGCTGCTGTCAGCCTTCCTTAGGTGGTCTCTGTCTTCACTTTCATCCTTGATCAATTCTGCTTGGTCCCCCAGGGATGTAAACTTTACCTCTTGTTCCTCCCATGTCTAGTTCTTCTGAGAATCCTCTAGGCTCTCTTTAAAGTCCCCTGAAAACTAACCACAGCTTGCCCCCCCTCAACTACTGAGCTATGTCCAAGATACTGTTTGACCCTACTGGGTTATTGCAGTAGCTACTTAGTCTCCCTCCTCCTGCCCTTGCCCCACACACTGTCCTCTGCCCAGCGGCTAACGTGGCCCTTACAGGTCAAGTCCTGTCCTATCACTCCTTATTCGGAGCTCACAAGTGCTCCTTTTAACCTGAGAAGGAAAGCCAAAGTGATCATATAGAGAGGATTAAGTGTTAAAGTGACCATATGGATAGGATTAAGGTTCTGGTAATAATAATAGATAGAATTAAAAAGGAGCGACTGCTCCAGCTAGGGAAGTGGTCCACACAGCAGACTCACAGAATGAGTCTCTTTAAGTAGCACTCTGACCTAAGATTTATTCATTTAGCTGAAAGTCAGAGTTACTCAAAGTAGGAGAGTCAGAGTGAGAGAGAGGTCCTCCCTCTGCTGGTTCTCTCCCCAGATGGCTGCAACGTCCAGAGCTGTGCCAATCCGAAGCCAGGAGCCAGGAGCTTCCTCCTGGTCTCCCATGAGGGTACAGGGACCCAAGGACTTGGGCCATCCTCCACTTTCCCAGGCCATGGCAGAGATCTGGATCAGAAGTGGAGCAGCCGGGCTTGAACTGGCACCCATATGGGATGCCAGCACTGCAGGGGGCGGCCTTACTCGGTAGGCCACAGCATCGGCCCCAAGGATATTTTTGTCTCGTAAGTTTTAGTTATGCCTAAGTGTTTAACTCCATTGCTTGTTTTCTTAGGTGCTTCCTTAATGATAAAGCTCATTCTCAAGGACTTACTTTCTTTTAATGTATTAAGTGGAGGATAGTCTTATGTCTCACAAGTTATAGTTATGTCTAAGTGCTCACAAAAAATGTACCATTCTTGAGTGCTTCTTTAAAGTTAATTAAGTTTCAAAAAAAAGTGAAATTAACTTCAAAATGCAGTGACTTTGAACAGCCCTTGTCTCAACTGTTGAGGAACAGGGTTTTTTGGGGGGTTTTTTATGCAAATTGTTGAATTTTTAAAAAATATTTTATTTATTTATTCGACAGGTAGAGTTAGAGAGAGAGAGAGGTCTTCCTTCCGCTGGTTCACTCCCCAAATGGCCGCTACGGCCGGCACTGCGCCAATCCGAAGCCAGGAGCCAGGTGCTTCTTCCTGGTCTCCCATGTGGGTGCAGGGCCCAAGCACCTGGGCCATCCTCCACTGCCTTCCCGGACCACAGCAGAGAGCTAGACAGGAAGAGGAACAACCGGGACTAGAACCCAGCGCCCATATGGGATGCGGGTACCACAGGTGGAGGATTAACCAAGTGAGCCATGGTGCCAGCCCAAATTCTTTACTTAGAGTTAGTCTTCTGTATATAAAGTTAATTGAAAATGGATCTTAGTGGAGAATGGGACTGAGAATGGGAGAGGGAGGAGGTGCAGGGGTAAGAGTATGGGTGGGAGGGCAGGTATGGTGGGAAGAATCACTAAATTCCTAAAGTTGTACATACGAAATGCATGAAGTTTGTATTCCTTAAATAAAAGGTTTTTTGGGGGGTAGGGGGGATCTCACCAGGTTCTTCCAAGACAGAAATCTCAGTTCAGAGTTTCTCCATCTTCGCCGTTCGTGTGAATACTAGTTAGTATTTAGCAAGCATTGACCCCGTACGAGACATTCTTCTAAGCTGTTAACTTGAGCAGGGTTGCTGATATGCATGGGTAACACAGAGACTGGGGCATCACACAAGATGCACTGTCCGCAAGTGGTGAGCTAGGATTGGAAAGGGGAATGGACTCACACAGTCAGCTGCCACCCCGCCCTGCCGCTGGATATAGGATACACCAAGCAGTGGTGCAGTCTGCACTGCACGGGCAGGCCCTCATTTGAATTTAAAATATTGAGGGAAGGAACTCAGCCCTCTGCTTGTTTTCTTAAGCTTGCAGATGGAGCGATGCATAAGTGTAACTGTAGGAGGAGAGATTCTCGGGAAGAAAAAAGAGAAAAAGGCTGGAGCCTGCATTAGTATTAATGAGGGAAGCCCTTGTCCCTCAGACGCCGGTGCCCCAGAGCTAAGCTGGAAGCCAAGGCATTTGTTTTAAAAATATGATCTCTCCCTAGCCGAAGATTATGTCAAATATATGGTGATGTACCACCCAACGGGCAAAACCACCGGTTGTTTATTTCAAGGCTTGTTTTAGGTTGGCTTGGCTGCTTCTCAGAGCTGCACCACAAGCTGTGCTCTGAGTTCTTGGCAAGTGGTGAGAACTTGTCTTAGGAAAGGGTTTGTGGTCCTGCCCAGAGGGTCACCCAGTCCCCGGCCCCCTGGCAGGCCCAGGGAGCTGGCTTTCCCCACTGCCTCACCTGACTGATAGTCCCCACTCTGTTCCTCCCTGGTGAGGGGTGTACATCTGGGGAGCTGCAGAAAGAACCTGGGGTGTGGCTGGAACTCCCTCGGAAACAGTAACGTGTGCAACCATGGTGTAAAAACAAAACAAACAAACAAAAAAAAGGGGCTGGCGCCGCCGAGGCTCAATAGACTAATCCTCCACCTTGCGGCGCCGGCACACCAGGTTCTAGTCCTGGTCGGGGCACCGGATTCTGTCCCGGTTGCCCCTCTTCCAGGCCAGCTCTCTGCTGTGGCCCAGGAGGGCAGTGGAGGATGGCCCATGTGCTTGGGCCCTGCACCCCATGGGAGACCAGGAGAAGCACCTGGCTCCTGGCTTCGGAGGGAGCACGTGACTCATGCGCCGGCCGTTGGAGGGTGAACCAACAGCAAAGGAAGACCTTTCTCTCTGTCTCTCTCTCTCTCACTGTCCACTCTGCCTGTCCAAAAAAAAAAAAAAAAGAGGAAGGGTCTTTGGGTGTAGTTAGTGGTATAACTTAAGGTTGGGAGAAGGGGGCAAATGATTATTCAGATCACTCAAACATTTGAGAGATTCGGCCCTCCTTGTCCCCACTTTGTCCCACGGGCCGAAGCTTTCTGCCTAAGACAGCAGAAATGCACCAATTTGTCATGCAGGTAACTTACCCCAGACCTGGCCCCTCCACTGTGTCCTGGACAGTCACTATCAGACACCTGTGAGAAGGCACCAGGCCAGGTCCAGCAGCACAGCGCCCTGACTTTGGAGAAGGGGAGTGAGAAGGCATTGGGTTTCATTGACTGGGTCTCCGTGGCAGGCTGGCTGCCCCCCAGGAAGGCCTGGTATTCCTGTCCTCTCGGTGAACCTGCCTGAAAGGGATACAGGAGTTATTGGGTAATCAGGACTTGTCAGCACCTCGGTTATGCAGGATGGTTCAATCCGATAATGTGAATGGAACCTGTAATAGGCCTGATGAAAAGCACTCTGGCTTCAAAAGGGCCGTGAATGATTTTTTGTTCATTTTCTGTTTACATGTAATGTGTTATTGATGTCATTACCTTATAATACTGCGGCTTGTTTCATAGAAAAACCAGGAATTATTCATTCTAAAAAAAAAAAAAACTTAGAAAAAGAAGGAGAAGAAGAAAGGAGGAAAGAAAGAAACCGTGTTAGGTGGGGAAAATTGCATTCGAATGCTGCAACTGAAACATATTGATTTTCTGGCGCTAGACTTTTTAGATTAAAAATGCCAATACTAAATCCTTTCATGACCTATAGTTCATATGAAGTTCGCATGTCATTTGCTATTATTCTGGGGGAAAAAGCTGAATCTTTAATGAAAACAGAGTTGGAAAGAATGTCTGCCGTTTGCACAATTTGCATACCATTATAATAATGTCTGATTATGAGCTCAACATGCTGATAGTGGGGTGGGCTGAACACTTTTCTTATTTCAAATCAAAAGCCACTTGTCTGCTTTAATTGTCAGCTTGTCTTGGCTTCGTTCTTGGTGAAAACCGTGGCTCTGAATCTGTTGCCGTCCAGGCTTGTAAAGGCTGGTGCATTAAACTGCCTGTGCTAAAATTCCATGACGCTCCATGAGGTCTGGAGACCTCTGTAGGCCTGGTCTCACCCTAGTTCAGAAAATACTGAGGAAGCAGCCTACTGCTCAGCCAAGTTGGCTATCAATTTTGATATGCCCCCCCCCAAGTCCTTGACAGTCTTGAGTGTCTGAACTGGTTACTGCTGACCTCAGAGGCCCTTACTCAGGACACAGAATGCTTCTGGGGTATCTGTGGCTGCAGTTTTTGTTTTCCATCAATGATGTCCCATGAACTGGATTTGAAAGTTAAACAAAAGAATCTTCCCTAAAAATTAATTTTCTTTTATAATGCCCCGTGCTTTGGTTCTTGCTTTTTGGTTTGTGTGTGTGTTTGTGTGTGTGTGTGTGTGTGTGTGCTTTTTTCATGGAATTCTCAGGCTCCTGCAAAGCCTGGAATTATTTGGTTCCCTTGTCCTTAAACAGTAGGACCAGTAACATTCCAGCCTCTGTCTTTATCACTAGAAAGAGGGTGAGTCACTCACAGGGTGTTGATTTCTGTGATAAGCAGATTCTTCCTTTAGAATCCTCCGCAGTGTCTACAGCAGGTGTTGGCAAACTGCAGTCCACACACCAGCTACTCTATTGCCTGCTTTGGCAATAAAACTTTATTATAGGGTCCTGTGTTGTGACACAGTAGGTTAAGCAGCCATTTACAACACCGGCATCCTGTATGGGAGCACAGGTTCAAGTCCCAGTTGCTCGGTTTGTGATTCAGCTCCCTGCTCTTGTGCCTGGGGAGGCAGCAACAGATAACCCAAGCCCTGGGCCCCTGCTACCCATGTGGGAGATGTGGTTGGAGTTTCTGGCTCCTGGCTTCAGCGTAGCCCAGACCTGTAGCCCTTTGGGGAGTGAACCAACAAATGGAAGATGTCTCTCTTTCTCTCCACCACCTGCCTTTCAAATAAATAAATGTTTTTAAAATATTCATTAGATATTGCAGTTTACTTCCTTTGTTCTTTCATAGAGTATTGAGTTCTTTCAAAATCTAATTGTGTCTCTGTGTATGCATTAATCCATCGTTAAGGACTAAAAGGACATTTCAGTCCTGCTTCTGCTGATGCAAAGTCAGGTAGGACTATCACTGAGATCATTCTCGAAGTTGTATTTCTGTTAATGTGAACTAAAATTCATTTTTTATAACACTGTGTTTTTAATTTTTTTTGAAAGGTAGAGTTAGAGACAGAGATCTTCCACCTGCTAGTTCCCTCCACAGAAGGCTGCAACAGCCAGCACTGGGCCAGGCTGAAGCCAGGAGCTTCATGTGGGTCTCCTGTGTGGGTGGCGAGGACCCAAGCCATTGGGCCATCTTTGCTACCTTTCCAAGGCCATTGGCAGGGAGCTGGTGAACCATATGGGATGCTGGTGTTGAAGGCAGCATCTTTTCTCACTATGTCACAATACCAGCTCCTTAATTAATCTCTGTGGAAACCACTTGTCACTATTGACTCAGACTATGTGTTAAGTCAACCAGAATGCCTGTTTTGGTATATAGAAAATTATCTCACTAGTTTTCCTAACGTTGTCCTTTTTCTGCCCCTGGTCATTCCTGCCTGGACTGTGCCCCTATTTTTGTAACTGAGTCTGATTCCTTAACATCATTTCAAAGCCCCTGAGAGAGAAGAGGCCAAGTGTCTGTAATTCTTCATCTCTCAAACTTGAGAAGGGTGGTTTCTTCCAGATTGTCCACTCTCCTCCATTCTACATCTCCCACTTTAGATGGAAGTAAAGGGACTAAAAGCAAATAGACATAAACATCTCAGAGGCTGTAACTCACATATACCCGTCTCCTCTTCTTTGGACAGGTGGTGGGACAGCCCTTCGTGGACCCCCTATGGTTGGGCAAGCTATGTGATGAAATCTGGCCTATGAGCCTTGAGTGGAAGTGACATGTGTGGCTTTTGGGTCAAGCACTTAAATACCAATGTAAACCCCCCAGAGCTCTTTGTCTGGCCTGGCAAAGAACAGCATTCAAGATTGCGGCTGTTTCACCAGTCAGGGTCTTAGAGTAAGATGGCATGGAACAGGGGCGAGCCCTTTGTGACTGGTGAGGGATGGGGGACGTGAATGAGAAATACTCCTTCATTTCTGTAGGTGGCTGAGATTTGGGAAGTTGTTTGGTTTTGTAGCATAGCCTAGCTTGTCCAACAGAGAGTAAGATTCATTCAAAATTAGGCAAATATTTATTTAATACCTACACAGTAAGAAGCAGAAGGTCTGTCGCAGTAAACAAAGTGAAAGTCTCCATCTCTGTGCAGTTAGAGGTTTTATGTTTGATGTAGTGGTCACTTCAGATCCAAACCATTCCTCCTGCAGGATGGTAGAGAGAATGTCCCACGTCCAGGCTGAGTGTCTTCAAATGTGATTACCAACGAACAGGTTGGAAAAAATCCAGGCTGAGAGCTGGAGTGCCAGGCAATAAGAGCTACTTATACCACTTACTTTCTGTATGACTTTGGGCAAACCACCTGACCTCTCTGGGTTACCGTTACCCGTACCCTTGGAATGTGTTCATAATGCCTCTCCATACCAGTCATTCATACCCCCTGCCATTCATTCATAGGGCCACTCTGTACCATTCATTCATACCCCCTGCCATTCATTCATAGGGCCACTCTGTACCATTCATTCATAGCCCCTGCCATTCATTCATAGGGCCACTCTGTACCATTCATTCATAGCCCCTGCCATTCATTCATAGCCCCTGCCATTCATTATAATGGCACTCTATACCATTCATTCATACTCCCTGTCATTCATAATGCCTCTCTAAACCCATGTGCCATGGTTGTCCAGCCTGTACTTAGTTTTCAGAAATGGGATATACACCACGGTACGGCATTTCATCTCCAAGTGTTGTTATATCGCCTTTCCCCCTGAAACTCTGCAGCTCTGGATGCCTGGAGATAAAGCAGTTCTCTTTGTATTGGAACTCCAGGCCAGAAGTTGCATGTACATCAGTCTTCTGTGCCAAGCACTTCCTTGGACTAGATGCTCTGGACACTAGAAAGTATACACAGTGGCCCTGTGCTCCAAGTCCAGGCAGGTAGATGAGACAGCCATTGGAGACCAGGACAGCACGCAGGGTACTAACTTACAGATCAGATTTAGGGGAAAGGAAGTGTAGTGGTGATTGGTTTAATATAGGAGGAGTTCATGAAAGATGGTCCAAACCTTGGAGGATTTTGGATTCTAGGTAGTGGACAGTACAAAGGAGAGGTACACCAGACAGAACAGTTCAGAGAAGGCAAATAGAGAGGGAGTGTGGACTATCTGGGAAAACAGATGGAAATCCCACTTGGCAAAAACAAAAAATGGGAGTTAGAACCAGATGTAGACAGCTTTTTTGAAGAATCCACTGATAAGCATTTTCATTTCTTTTTATTTATTTTTAAAGATTTATTTATTTGTAGGCAGAGTTACGGGGGCAGGGGAGGGAGAGAGAGAGAGAGGTCTTCCATTCTGATTCACTCCCCAAATAGCTGCAACAGCCAAGTCTGAGCAAAGCCAAAGTCAGAGAACACCACCCTGATCTCCCACAATACTTGTGCCATCCTCCACTGCCTTCCCAGGTACATCAGCAGGAAGTTGGATAGGAAGTGGGGCATCCAGGACTCAAACCAAAGACCCAGTATGGGATGCCAGGGGTCTCGAGTGATGGTTTAACCCACTGCACCACACACCAACCCCTGAAAAGGATTTTTAAAAGTGGAATCCCAGCCATTTGTACTCTCTGGATCTGTAGAGAAAGAGTCCTTCATGTCCTCTCAAAGATGCCTCCCATAGCCAAAGAAGAGCTTTACACATCTGGACATTTTCCTGTCGTCACAGACTTTCTGTTCATGGTTGTTAATTAACAAGAGTGACAGTGTCAAACATGCAGATGCTCCTCTCGGACGTTCCTCCAGGTCGGTATATTTGTGTCGACTGAGGGCTTTGTCGGGGAAGCAGAGAGGGGTTCAGCCTGGTTTTGGCTGTAACAAGATGTTTAAGGAGGGAAAACAGGGAAAGGAATGCCAGTGCCAAGTGGGTTCCACTGAAGAAGTGATGGGTGTATGTTCCTTTCAGCGAGAATGGCGTTCCCCAGGGCACACATGGGGCATAGACAGTTAAGGTCCATGACACAAACCTCCAGAAAACAAAAGGAATGACAGTGGGAGGACATGGACATGCTCACTCAAGCTGCCACTGCCCTGCCTCTCCCATGATGACCTAAGAGGTAGAGAACCTTCTTTCTGCCAAGGGCCATTTGGATATTTATAACATCATTCACGGGCCATACAAAATTATTGACTTAAAAATTAGTCTATAGTTTTATTGAATTTCAAGTCCTATGTCTGGTTGCCTTGGGAGGGCCAAACCAAATGATTTCATGGTCCTAATACTGTCCACAGCCTAGATGTTTCCCATGAAATAAAAAATTGGGGTAGCTCATTAATGTTATCTTTGATTGGAAAAAAAGAAAACAAAGTATATGAGAAAATAAATGCTGGTGTTCAAAATGCTGGTTTGTTGAAGCAGGTGAGTTGTTTCCCACAGTGTCAGGGGAAGTGGTTAATGAACTTACTGAATGCGAGGCAATCATTTTTGAAATGCCAAGGAGGATGGTGGTAGAATCAGACACGGGAGAAAAATTAATGTGTTATTTTCTATAATCGGAAAGGGAGAATTTTGATTAATTACCTTTCTGAAAATTGAGGTTATCATGGAAAAATAATTTGACTTTTTGCAGATCTTGATAGTTTTCAAAATATGTTCAAATCCTTTGTTTCACTTGATTTGCATCCCCAGCAACGCTGGGAGGTAGGAGAGTGGGTGTTTTTTGTTTGTCATCTGAGGTTTTCATTCTATAGATAGGAACCTAACATCTTGAAAACTGAAGGAACTCAAAATTATACACCTGGGGTTGTGGGTGTTGGAGCGACTGGTCAAGTCGCTCCTGGGGATACCCTCATCCCATTTCAGAGTGCCTGGCTCGAGTGCTGGCTACTCCACTTCTGATCCTGCTTCCTGCTCACATTCCTGAGAGGCTCCATTTGACGTCTCGAGTACTTGAAACGCTGCAATACGCATGGACAGTCTGGGTGGAACTCCAGTGCCAGCGTCAGCCTGGCCCAAACCTAGGTATGGCAGGAATCTGGAAAGTGAACAGGTGGATGGAAAGTTCTTACTCATATCCACGCCACCCCCTACCCACCCCCACTTTTCAAATAAATGAGACATTTTTTTAAAAGATGTAACTTGGATGGATGTTATGCACAGCAGTTCAGTGGCCAGTTGGGATACCCACATCTCATTTTGGAGTGCCTGATTTGAGTTCTGGCTGTTCTGGTTCCTATTGCCTTCCTGCTAATGAGGGAAGCAGCAGATGATGCCTCAAGTACTTGGGTCCCTGCCGCCCATGTGGGAGCCCCAGAATGAATTCTTGGCTCCTGGACTTGGCCTGTATGTTGTGGGTATTTAGAGAGTGAACTAGTAAAGGGAGGATTTCTCTTTGTGTGTCTGTGTTTACCTGCCTTTCAAGTAAAATAAAAATATGTAATTTTTTAAAAGAGGAGGGATTATGAACTATTTTTAAAAATTACTTAACTAATAAGCTGTTACATCAGGACTAAAACTCTAGACTGTCTAACTCTGATCTCATCAAATATAGAGGAAAAGCAAAGCCCGGGAGCTCACGGTGGGTTTATAACATGTAATCCATTTAAAAGAGGACATGGGCAATGTGATTGAGTGGGCAAGAGCTCGCACTGCAGAAGCTGGGCCTGCACAGTGATAGACCAAACCATACTTACACAGTGCTGGGTTTTTTTTTTAAACTCCTAACCTATAAAACTCAGGATGTGTTTGAGTAAGATCTCCATCCCTGTCCTCTCATTTGTGTTCAGCCCATCTGGCCCCCACCAGCTGATAGTCCGACCAAGTCTTGCCCGCAGAGTTGAAGAGCAGCTGTCTCTCTTAGGTAGGCGCTCTCTGGTTTGCCTCCATCCCCTCACTGTCTCTTGTCCTGTATTTTGGAGCCCTCTGCTCAGCTGGTATTTATCAACACACGGCTGCTTTTCTCCTACCCATCTGCATCACTCATGGCTTTCTGGAGGCCCCTGAATTAGTGTAGTGCCCACCGCTCTGGGGGAAGTCGTCTGGCTCTGCCATTCTCTAGCTATGTGAATCTGAGCAAGTTACGTTCATTCTTCAAGCTTCTCTTTCTAGCTTTACTCTATAAAAAGGGGGTGGTGATGGTGATGCTGCACTGAATACTTAGAATTTTTTTCTTTTGATCGTTATCCCTTTTTTGGAAGTTCCCACCTGCTTGTTTCTAGCCTTTCTAGCACCTAGGGCATAGGCCTCTAACCCTGGCTCCTCCTATGGAGTGCAGATAAACGGGACTTAGAATTAAGAGTTCATGACACAAAGAGACACACGTGTATGTTTCATCTTGCAAGAGCTGCATGGGCTTTGTCCTGAGTTCCATCGGCGGCTCCATTTGAAGTCCATCCTTTGTGTATTTGTGACGTGAGCTGCGAGGTGTGTACACAGTGTGGGAAGTACCTGGACTTTCTTCTCTCACCGGTGTGATGTTTGTGATTGTCTCTGATTGTGCTGCTTCTAAGCCTTGATTTATTGTAACACGAGTCCTGTGCCTGTTGGCCCCCAGATCCTTTCCTCTAGTCTACTCTAGCTTGCACAGGTAACCACTGCAAAATTCGATTCTGAATCTCCTGCAACAGCAGACGTCTAAGGCTCAAAGTTTATGGAATTCTGGGGCCCACTTTAATAAAAACAATACAGAGTTTTAAATAAGTTTTTCCAAAGGAAATATTTTGCTTGAGAAAGGAAAATCGTAGCTAACTACAGATCTTAAGCATTTACTTAGAATGAGAAAACTCGAACAAATTTAAAAACTAAAGCTGGCAGAATAAGGTCATATTTTATTAATTTTTAAAATATATGTTGTATTCTTGGAATTTTTTGGATTCATACTCAGTCTCTTCCTATGAAAGTATTTTCAATAGAACAGAAATATTCAGTCTTTTCTCAGTATGCTAAATAGAATTTACTTTTTTATGAGAAATTTCAAAAAGTTTCTTTTCATAGCATTATTAATGTTACCTGAATTGTTAAAATCATTGTCAACTGTGGGAAAACCTCAATCAAGTTGCTGTCACAGAAGAGTTGCAAGACTTTAAGGCAATTTAAATTTCTTGCATTGCAACCACAACATCATTGTCCTAGTGGAAAGACTGTCAGGGTGAATGCCAGGTAAAATGGCACAGAGAATAGTTGTGTATATTGGCATCTTGGTTTGCTGTCAGAAGACCAAGAAATGTGAATATCTAAAGGGACATTTAAAAATTATGTTAAATGTGGAAAAGTTCCTAGGGATGTTGGTACAGGCTGATGCCTATTGAATATCTCACATTTTCTAACCTTTACACAGTAAGTGCTGCTAGCAACCTTTAATCCTTACAGGGACTAGAATCACTGACTTAAACCTATACACAAATAACTATACACTTACATATTGCATTAGTCATAACTAAATGAATTCCCTGCTCGACTTCTCCTAGCCAGCCCTTTTATACCTAACTCTATAGGAAGCATGATGCAGGGAATGTCACCATGCATGCAGAAAGCAGTTGTAATGACTAGAATTGTATGTGCAAATCACATTCAGTCTGCTAAATACTAATTAAAAATTAAAATTTTTAAATTAAAAAGTGAAATATGGAAAAAGTCACATTTGAGATTTTTAAAATGTTTTTTAAAAACCTTTGATCATTGGAGACTTAATACCATGTTTACAATAAAATCTCGCTGGTTTAATAAAAAATAAACTTGCTTATTTTTAACAAATGCCATACCTTTTGTAGTTATGCACACACAACCAGGGGCACTATTTGCTCTCACCCCTCACAGGCTTTGAAAGGGTTCTGTAGAGTGAAAGGCCCTGAACCTTGAGCCAACCTAACACCACTCTCAATCCAGTGTTCGCTCCAGCGTGGTGTGGCCAAAAGGAGGCACTGGCAGGAGATGGGGGGCTCCTGGCCTTTTGGATAAGACCATCTCTTCCATTTATCTCTCCAGCCTAGGATGGATCGTGTTTCCTGCCTGTGTTAATCTTTTTTTTTTTTTTTTTTGACAGGAAGAGTTAGACAGTGAGAGAGAGAGACAAAAGTCTTCCTTTTTCCATTGGTTCACTCCCTAAGTGGCCGCTACGGCTGGCGCATTGCACCGATCCGAAGCCAGGAGCCAGGTGCTTCCTCCTGGTCTCCTATGCAGGTGCAGGGCCCAAGGACCTGGCCATCCTCCACTGCCTTCCCGGGCCACAGCAGAGCTGGACTGGAAGAGGAGAAACCAGGACAGAATCTGGCACCCCAACCGGGACTAGAACCCAGGGTGCAGGCGGAGGATTAGCCTAGTGAGCCACAGTGCAGGCCATGCCTATGTTACTCCGGATTCCCATCTCATTCATTGTTCGGATCTAAAACACGTATAACTAGTTGCTGTATTAAATTTGTCCTCCTGGATCACCTGGAATAGGGTTATTTACCTAACTGGACGCTCATCCATAATCATTTTTTACCTGAAGGAACATGCGCAGATATATTTTTAATTTTTTTAAAATTTAGCTTAGATTTTTTTTTTAAAGATTAGTTGCCTGTTGTCTTTAGCAAACTCTATATGAGGAACCTAGTGGAGCCCACTGAGTAATTTGAAGACTATTATATCTACGTACCCTTATATTTATATAATTTTTATTCCATCTCTTTAGAGATACAGAATATCATTTTTCTCCATAATTGGCAGAACATGGAAAAGGTGACAGAGTATTAGAAGAAAATCCTAATTATTGGACATCTTCTGGAAGCTCTAAACTCACACAGTATAATAATAGATGCAGTCGGGATGAATTGTTTTAAAAAAAGATACAAAATGGTGTTTGTAAATATTTTAAGCCAAGTTATCTAGTGGGATTAGAGAGAGGAACAGGAAATGAAATTTTATTTCATTTGGAAAAGCATGCCCGGGAGAAATAATGTATAATTCAGGTACATTAGGAGGACGATGCTGATGCTGACCAAAGCTCAGTGCAGTCGGCACAGCGAAGCTGGTGTTGGCCCTGCATTGAGATGGAAGCCGTTTCCTAAGAGCCTACACCAGACTGTAGCCTGATGAAGGGCGAAAGCTGACATGGTGAGGAGATGGGAGAAAGAAAAGGAAAACACCTGGAATTGGATTGCAGGGCACTAACAAATAGGACAGTGATGAGGTTTGTGCTGCTTTCTTTCTCATCTTTTGGTGTTAGGGTCATTCTTACCAATGATGAGGATAAAGGACAGGGAAAAAAAATGATCCCAGTCCCTAGAATTTGATAAGAGACTAGGAACTACCTGTTAAAGCACACCTTGGTTCCAGTGAAAATCGGAAAGCTGCAGAGAAGAATTTAAACCAGGTCATTTAACCACACGAGGGCTTTTTCTTCTTCTCAGAGTTTGGTTTATGTAAGAATTTACAATTCTGTCAATACTGATTGAGTTAAAATGTATAACTATAAACATTTGAAGATTTTTTTCAAAGATTTATTTATTTACTTGCAATGCAGAGTTACAGAGAGGGAAACACAGAGAGAGAGGTCTTCTATTCTCTGGTTCACTCCCCACATGACCACAGCAGCTGGAGCTGGGTTGGTCCAAAGCCAGTAGCTTCTTGGGGATTTCCCACATGGGTAGATGGACCCAAGGACTTGGGCCATCCTGTGCTGTTTTCTCAGGTGTATCAGCAGGGAGCCGGATCAGAAGTGGAGCAACAGAGACTCCAACCAGGACCCATGTGGGATGCCAGTGCTACAGGCAGCAGCTTTACCCCCTATACCACAGCACCCATGCCAGTAGTTGACTACACATAGTTTAAAGAACACATTTTCACAAAAATAGGAATGATGTCATTGTTGGAACACCTTGTACAAGGTATTATATTCTTGTCTTGGTTCCCCCTTGTATCCAGCACAGAGAAGACACTGAATAGATGTTAGATCTGTTCGTTAAATAGATCATTAGTTGACTGCTGTATGATTGAGAAGTTGGATGAATGGAAGGGGAGGGAACAAGGGTGAGTGGATGGATGGATGGGTGAATTGGAAAGGGGATGTTTATTCTCTGATTTCAGGGGCAAGAATTGATCAGACCTGTGCTGGGCCACGCTATCTCCGATTGAACACAGCAAGGAACACATTGTTAATCTTGAACAGCAAGGAGTTCATATCAGATTTTTTTTTAAGATTTATTTATTTGAAAGTCCAAGTTACACAGAGAGATAGAGAGAGGTCTTCCATCCACTGGTTCACTTCCCAGTTGGCCGCAAAGTCCAAAACTATGCTGATCCAAAGCCAGGAGCCAGGTGCTTTCTCCTGGTCTCCCATGTGGGTGCAGGGGCCTAAGCACCTGGGCCATTCTCCACTGCCTTCCCAGGCCATAGCAGAGAGCTGGATCAGAAGTAGAGCAGCCAGGACTCAAACTGTCACCCATATGGGATGCCAGGACTGCAGGCCAGGGCGTTAACCCTCTACGCCACAGTGCCGGCCCCCATATCAGATATTATAATAAAGTTAGTATCATGTAGTGATGAAATCTCTAAGACTTGAAATTGCCAAGGCAGGTGTCCAAGAGTGTCAACAGAAGAAACAATAATAATCTGCCTAAAATTACCAACAAAACCCACTACCCGTGACTAATTAGTAGGATACCAAATTAGTGAAGAATCTGAATTATAGAACATGAGTTTATAGTATTTAGATACATGTAGGAAATGGGAATAGGCTAATATTACTTAGACGAGATCATTAGAGGAAACTTCACTAATTGATAAGAATTTATAAATGAGCTCAATGTTAAGTAAAAAAAGCTGCCTCTTAAAAACTTAAGGAGTGTTTCAACAGTTCTCTAGCATAAAACCATTCTCACAATACCTCTTTGATGCTGTTAATTTGATGTGCAAACCTGCATCCATGGTTTGGTCTGAACTGACCGAGCTTTGAAGATTGCGTCAGCTGTGGGCTGTAACAGTGGTCGCATCCTATGGCTAACTAGAGATTCTGAACATGTTACTTTAGAAAAAGTTTCAGTTGAGCCTGAGTTTCTTCCAGCAAAGTTTATCTGTCTCACTGATTAATTGTGTAATTATTAATCTTGTACATTTTTTAAACTAATGAACAGAAAATGAGAGGAAGGCCTGCCGTTTTTCCTCTCTCCTCCCTCTTCATGTGGCGCGGAGTTCAGTCACTATCAGCACTAAATTCCATTCAGAGTTCACAGCCGTCACGAGAGCTAGTGCAGTTTTAGGTTAAGCATATTTTATCCATAAATTGCTATATTTGGTTCTCGAGTTATTATTGCAGTTCCTTGGGGTACATTTAAATCCACCTTATTGTAATAGATTATGGAATATAGTGGCTAATGTGTCTAATGTAAAATAAATGACTATAATGATTTATGATGCGACACTTCAATTTTATTGAACATAAGGATCATTGTACTAAAATGGATGGTGTATTGCTGGTTTAGCATAAAATACTGAATAACATATTCAAGAAAATGAATGGCTTGGCCAGTTCATAATATTCTGCCCCTTCAGCTGAGAGGTCTTTAATAAGCAAGAGTGTCATTGCACTTGGAAATGTATGTGTAGGTAATCCATTATCTAGAACAATGACAGAGGTCTGCTCCAGTCCTTATTAAAGAAGGGACTCTGGAGGAGAAAATGCAGAATCTTTGGTCTTTTGAAAGGGTGATTTGCACTCAGCCACACACAACTGTAACCGTGCTTAGCAGAGTTGCAAATGGCCCCCACATTTAAAATTTATCACCTGGAGACTGTCTTGTGACCTGCAAGATGGAGGGGAATTTTAGAAAGGTTTTGATATTTTTCGACATTGTCCTCAGGTGGTATCCTTAACGTCCTCATCTCTGTACGTCCATTCATGAACCTTTTTTTTTTTTAAACGCACTGTCTGCAGAACTCATGCCCCATCCCTGTACTCCACATTTATGTTTGATTACTGAATAATATGCTAAATTTAATAAGGCCTGATTGAGCTGTTCATTCTTATTAACTCCAGTATTAAGGATGGTTTTCAGTGATGAACTGTGCCAATTTATTTGTGTGCTCAGACCTGGGAGATGAAAGGAGGTTCTTACATGGTGAGTTTAGATGAATGGTGAAGTGGTGGCCTCCACATGGTGGGGACATGGGAAAGAAGAGCTCCGGGACCAGTGCTTGCTGACCCTGTCCCCTGTCACCCAGTGACCTTGACACCACAGCGTCACAACCCTCCTGGGATAGTTTGATGACATAAACTAGTCCCACCTAGTAACGCAGTCCTTGTGGGGTTATCCTGACAGCGTGGATCTCATCCCCTACCAGGGTGACTAGTTTCCCTCCTGGGACATAGCCATGCTGAGGAGGGGCGATGGAGATGGCATCCTTTGACCTCTCACTGCTGTGTTATGGGTAACACTGTCTTCAGATCCTCTACCCATACTGCTCTTCAACATTTTCTGAGTTTATGGCCATTCTGCATCCTGCAGCCCAGTCAACTGACCAGCCCCGACAGAGGAGCTGTTAAATCCCATGCAGGCCATGGCTGGGCCTCTTCCTGAGAGGCCTAGGACTCAAACCAGGATGCCAGGCAACTTCAGCAATTGTTTCCTTGTCCTTAGTAGCAGATCTCACTAGTCCCTGAAAAGACAAGGATCGTGATGACACAGGAACCGATGATGATGTGAACACTGTGTGGCATGAGGGATTTCTAGAAATAAATACCCAGTGAATTCTGTACCATGTGGGCCACCCATGTTCGCTTACTGTGGATTCACTCTCAGGACACTGTACTGTCATT
This sequence comes from Sylvilagus floridanus, assembly GCA_949820135.1. Classification (NCBI taxonomy): domain Eukaryota; kingdom Metazoa; phylum Chordata; class Mammalia; order Lagomorpha; family Leporidae; genus Sylvilagus; species Sylvilagus floridanus. Next base: position 168,446,836 of record OX463244.1, read on the forward strand.
GCTTTGGTAAGGACCCTGGAACTATGCACTGGAGCAAGGGCCACTGCTGTGGCATAGTGGGTAAAGCCATGGCCTCAGGCGCTATCATCCCATATGGGCGCCGGTTCAAATACCAGCTGCTCTGCTTCCAATCCAGCTCCCTACTAATGCGCCTGAGAAAACAGCAAAAGATGGCCCAAGTGCCTGGGCTCTTGCACCCACATAGAAAACCACGAAGAAGCTCCTGGCTTCTGATTGGCCCTACTCCAGCCATTGTGGCCATTTGGGGAGTGAACCAGCAGATAGAAGACCTCTCTGTCTCTGCCTCTGCCTCTGCCTCTCTGTAACTCTGCCTTTTAATTAAATAGAGAAGGAGAAAAGAATAGAAGAAAAACAAGCTATATCTTCATGTGGTGCCTTAATTTGGGTGGTCAGAAGTTTGTAGTGAGTCCATCTGTTTCTGGAACAGTATGGACATTTTCTCTATAATCCGAAACTAAAAATGAAAGTGATAAAGGCCATCTTTTTGCTAATGGGCTTGTTGCTTTTGAATGTCTTGATTCACGCCGGTTGGAGAAGCACCGCACCACCCCAAAATCATTTGGTGCTTCCAAGGCAATCACAGGCAGGGCCCAAAATTCAGGAACTGCTTAGCAGGCTCTGAGGTTTCAGTGGATAATTTTGTGTGGCCTGTGAATTGTGTTCTACATACCCAGTTGGCCTTTGGCAGAAGATAAGGTTCCCTACCCTAGAACCCAGCGAGGACGGCTAAGGTACCTGTGATGTGAAAGGTCCCCCAGCTTCCTGGACTTCCTCACCCCCAGTTCTTAAACTTGCAGGTTTTATTTTCACTACACATGCTACTCAGCTCCTTAACGTTGTCAGGGTGTTTTCATAAAGAATATTAAGATGTTTCACTCTCTCCTCACACCTTCACTATTTTCCCTCAAATTATTGCAGCAAATTGAAATGGCTTGTAAGGTTTTACCACTGCCCCATCAGACACTGTTTTTCTCAGCCTCAGCCCACATGCCAGCATCGGTTTAAATCCCTGTCTGTCTGTGCAGCTGCTCCAAGGACTGTGACTATAGGACAGGAGCTTCCCAGGGCCAAAACTCACAGTCTCAAGTTTGGCCCCTCCGAGGCCCCGTAGTTCTGTCCCCATTACCAGTGTACCAGCCAAACCAGTAATTCCAACGTGGTTTTTCTTTCTGCTGTTTCCTTATGCATTGCTCCTGCGTCCTTGCATTTTAGATTGTTCATCATTTCAAATATCCTACTTTGTTCTAAAATCTGTGTCTTCCAGCACCAAAGCAGTATTTAGAATCCAGGCTTCCACTGATGTGTGGTCTCATGTAGAATAACTGATGTTAATGTTCCTCCCAAACAAGTTATACAACGATGTTTTCTGAAACTCAGGATTTACATACTTTTTCTTTAAAAAAAAAAAAAAAAGAGATAGGATTTGGCTTCTTTCCCAGTGCATTCATCCAGCTACTTTTCCTTTAGTCTGGAAATGTATAGTCAGACCCCAGGTAAACCATCAAAATCGGCCCTTAATCCCTTCAAAACGTTTTGATTTCCACAGCAGAGGACTGTACCTGGGAAACATTGAGTTATCTACCCCACACTGATGTAGAAAGCACTTTTGCCTTTATAGCCTCCTGCAGTTGCTAAGCTGGATAAGCCCATCAAAGGCACTGTGTTCCCAAGTGTTGCAGCCCCAGTGTGCACATCTGCCCGGGTTTAAAGGCAGACCTTTCAGTACTAGGTACTCTAAGTCCAGGACAAGTTTGGAAACCCTCAGGGCTGTCAAGTGCAATTATTTCTGAACTAAACAGGACAGCCCGTTGGAAATCATGTGTGCTGCAGTTAGGCTGTGGGCCCCTGACCAATAGGACTTTGCAACATACGGGGGAAAGCCACGGCACTGACTTACCCTGGTAGTGCATCTGTTTCCTCCAAGCCAGAAGCAATTGAATATTTTGTACACTGTCTTTTTAGAATACATTTATTTATTTACCTACCAACCTGCCCATTTGAGCAGCAAAGAGAGAGACAGAGTTAAACAGAGAGAACGTCCATCCACTGGTTGAGTCCCCAAAATCTCAAAGCAGCCAGGACAGGACCAGGCCTAAGCTGGAAGCTGAGAACAGAATCCAGGTCTCCCACAGGGGTGGCAGGAACCCTTCTCCTGGGCTATCACCTGCTGCCTCCGAGGGTGCTCATTAGCAAATGCTGGAATGAGGTGTGGAGCCAGGACTCGAACTTGGGCAATCCAGCATAAAATGCGGGTACCCCAACCCCAGCATCTTAACCAAATGCCTGCTACTTTTTGTTGACTGAAAATTTGAAATACCTTGTTGGTTATTGTTGATCGAAAAAGTTAAAATATCTAGAAATAAACTTAGCAGAGACCAAATGAAGACAAATTTTAAATTGTGCTGTCAGCCACTATAAATCAGGAATGAATGCAGATATAAGGCCCTTGGGCACAGGAGGGGTGATCAGTGTCGTAACTTCTCCCCAGAAGGAGCTGTGAATTCTGTGTGATGTTCTCCAATTTGTGGAGGTGAGCAGTTGGATGTGCGCTCAGCTGGTTTCTTTATTCTGAAGTTCAACCACAAAAATTAAATGATGGTAATCGCTTAAGGGGAAAAGTATGGGAAAAAATACAAAGAAGGGAGTGCCTCCCTTACTTATAATGAAATGTGTTTTATACAACATCAGCCAAAACAATGAGCTTATTCACATGAGAATAGCATCACGAGTGGGGAAATTCTGCATATGAGGTAACCATTCCAATGGGTGGTAGAAATACATGATATTTTGTAAGTGTTGGGGAGAAAATAATGCAAGCTTCCTACATCATTTCTTCTACCAAAATAAACTTCAGATAAACCGTAGAGGGATAAATGATTGTGATTTTTAAAAGCTGATATTATACAAGTTCTAAAAGAAATATGGGTATATTTTGTCCTCAGGAAGGGAGGACCTTCCTAGGAGTGACAAGAAATGCAGGCACTCTGACAGGCTTGACCATGATGCAAGATTAACATCTCATCAAAAGACAAACAAGGGACTAGGATATTTGCCATACTACGAAGGTCTATCATACTGAGTTGAGCATATTCATTTTATGTAGGGGTATTTTGAAATGTTCTTAGGAAATGGAAGTAAGAGGTGATATACATGCCCCAGGAACCTTTTGAAGGTCTTTGTATGTGAATATACACAGATACACATATAATATACATGTATATGTATATAAATACACATGTACCATTTTAATTTCTCTAAATTGCTTCCTAGTGTTATATACTCTGAGAGGTTACATACCAGGTTTTGTTTCTTTTTTTTTTTTTTTTTGACAGGCAGAGTGGACAGTGAGAGAGAGAGACAGAGAGAAAGGTCTTCCTTTTGCCGTTGGTTCACCCTCCAATGGCTGCCACGGTCGGTGCGCTGCGGCCGGCGCACCGCGCTCATCCGATGGCAGGAGCCAGGTGCCAGGTGCTTTTTCCTGGTCTCCCATGGGGTGCAGGGCCCAAGCACTTGGGCCATCCTCCACTGCACTCCTGGGCCACAGCAGAGGGCTGGCCTGGAAGAGGGGCAACCGGGACAGAATCCGGCGCCCCGACCGGGACTAGAACCCGGTGTGCCGGCGCCGCAAGGCGGAGGATTAGCCTGTTGAGCCACGGCGCCGGCCAGGTTTTGTTTCTTAACCATGGCTTTAGGACAACATTTAGTATAATTTTTATGTTTTTATGATATCACCCAATTTATATTACTTTTATAAACAGAAGCTGTGTTTCACTTTGAGTGACTCATAAGTCACTGATTCTTAGCTTTTTTGGAGAGAGAGACTCCCTTCAGAGTTGGAAACAGGAGACTCCAGCCCCTGATGACTGCGCAGAAGTTCACACAGGCCAAGTGCCCCAGGAATTACGGATTCTTGCTCTCCAGTTCCTTTAACCACGATTAGTCACAGTTACTGTTGCTGCCTAGCAAACCACCACCACCCCCACCTTAGTGGCTCGGAAGAAAAACCTCATATGGTTCTTGGGGTCAGAAATTCAGACAGGATTCAGCAGATACAGCTGCTCACTGCCTCAGGTGGGGTTATCTGCACATGCCTGCACTGGGAGTATCCACAGTCCCACTCACTCTGAGGGCTGGGGGCTCTCGGCCAGCTGGGTGGTCCCAGTGCTCCTCCAGGGGCCTGTGTCTAGCAGAATACCCTGGGTTGACCCAAGTGGAGGCTCAGGGCAAGAAACAAAGCCAGGCCCAAGATGTCACTGAGAGTCCCTTTGGCCTCATTCTCTTGGTCAAGGCAACTCGCAAGGTCAGATTCCAGGAGAGGAGGAATGCCATAGCCACACTGCAGAATGATTTGTGGGGTGGGACAGATTGCTGTGGCTTTTGTCTAAAATAACCCAAGACAGGCATTTGATATAGTGGCTCAAATGCTGATCGGGATGCCCACATCCCATAGCAGAGTGCCTGAGTTCAAGTTCTGATCCTGCTTCCTCCAAAATGCACACCTTGGGAAGCAGCAGGTGTTGGCTCAAGTACTTGAGTCCCTGCCACTCACGTGGAAGACCTGGATGCAGTTCCAAGCTCTTGTCTTCAGCCTAGCCCAGCCCCAGCTGTTGCTAGCATTTGGGGAATGACCACCAAATGGCCTTGGCTTATGTGTGTGTATGTGTGTGTCTGTCTGTCTGCCTTTCAAACCAAATGAAAATGAATAACAAAATTTTAAATGATTTTGCAAGTTACTTAAAACCTCCTGTTACAAGTATATGCATCCACTGAGAATGTGAATGCCATAACTTGACTTATATATTGCATCCACTTTGATATAAAATAACCAGTGTGCCCCTTGTAGGTCACTTAAGTGAAATAAGCTGACTTGGAGAAACACTCAAAGATGTTACCATAAAAAGTATCTCCCTGAAATCCCGGGCACCCAGAATGAAAAGGCCACACGTGTGTAGAAGGAAGGGGCTTGGAGCTTCCTCTGATAGTGAAACAAGGAGAAGGGGAAAGAAACGGGGAGGGCTCACTGCCTCCCACTGATGGTTGAACAAACGTTTGTGCTTCCTGGGGGTGGCACATGGCAGAGTGGAAAGGAGCAGAAGTGGAATCATTCTGGAAGGATCTCTGGAAGAGCAAGATGTGCCCAGTGGTCTACTGAGACAGTTGTACAAGATTACTCTTAATGCCTGTAAACGATCCATGTTCCTCTCAAGGGCAGGGAGGAAATATTCAAAATAATAGAGTTGAGAGGCTGGGCTTTAAAAAATAATTGACTTCCTGTTTTCATGATTTACACCTAACAAGTTTGTCAAGATTTGCATATTTTTGCATATTTAGAAAAACAGAGCAGAGAGAGAGAGCGAGCATGCATGCGCACGCCCGAGATCGAGCAAGCAGATTCATCTACTGGTTCACTCCCAAATGGCCACAACAGGCGGGGCCAGTCTGAAGCCAGGGACCAGGAACTGTATCCTGGTCTCCCCCCATGTGGCAAGGACTTGGAGTACTTGGGCCATCTCTGCTGCCTTCCCAGCCACATTAGCAGGGAGCTGGGTGGGAAGAGGAACAGCCAGGACTTTTAACTGGTGCTCCATTATGGGATGCCTGTGTTGCAAACGGTGGCTTAATTCACTTCTCCACAATGCCGGCTTCAGCTTTTTTTAAATGTTTTTCAACAGATTCTATCCATGTGTGGTTTCATCATTCTTTAGCATCTCCTTAGTGGCTCTGTTGGTAATTCCTATTGACAGCTCCTGGATTCTCTCCTGAAATTCTGAAAGAGGCTGACAAGTCACAGCACATGTCCTTTTATAGAAATGAGAATATTTAACAAGTAGATGAGGTGACACTATCAAGAATGTTTCACAGAATCTAGACTGAAAAGTCAAAGAATGGGAGGGGTCAGAGAAGAGAAACTTAGATGAACCCGGAAGTCTTCACACATTTGACTATTGGGAACTCAAAGTCAGAAGAGAGAAACTGGATGGGAAAAATAAAATTTTTTAAAGGGAAGCTTCTAAGAATAGAAGGATATAAAATTTGAGGCTGGAAATGCATGAGTATGTGGGTAAAAAAGATTGAAAAGTCAACAACTAGAAGGATCCACACCAAGCAGTACTATTTGGATATGACAAAATAAGATACAAGAATATGGAGAGTGCACCCAGCAAGGAGAGGCAAATGTAACTAGAGTCAGACTTGAGATTTTCTCATAGTTACATCCAAAGAGATAAAAACATAAAAGCAGTACTTTTGTAAGTTTAAGAGAAAAATAGGATTCAAGCTAGAATTTCACACCTACCTCAGTTTTTAATAAAGTATAATCATGTAATAGGTTTGCCTTCAGAAAGGTGGGTCTCCGTGTTTCTGTTTCCTGAACTCCTTCCTGCTCTAGTTCTTGATGTCTGCCTTCAGCACGTGAGTCAATGAACTCTAAATGTCTTACATGGGGAGTGAGAAATATGGGGCAACATCCAGTTGACAGAACCGGTAAAGTCCCAGGTGACAGCTGTTCCATGGATCTAGGAAGATACAAGCTCAGATTATATTGAGGGGAAAAATGTCATTGATATATTAGTGCCTCTCTTGGACTCTTGGAAGATAATCATGGTGCATAGGAAAGAGTGTTAAGGAAATAAATAGAGAAAACTGATTAAAAACTGGAAACAACCATAAACTTCTAGAAAATCCAAATATTCATACAAGAAAGCATAAGTGTCTTGGCTCTGCAGTACATAATACAAGGTGCTTAGAAATGTTGTTGATGTTACAACTTTATTAGGATTTTAAAATACTGTACCACCCCTTAGCCATGTTCCAAGAACCCCCGACAATGTCTGAAACCACAGACAGTACCACTCTCTATATAAACTATGTTTTTACTATGTTAAGCACAATAAGGGGCAAATAATAATGATGAAAAATAAAATAGAACAGTTATAACAATATTTTTAGTAAATGTTTTTAAAAATTTTATTTACTTACTTGAAAGGCAGAGTTACAGAGAGAGAGAGAGGTCTTCCATCTGCTCTTTCACTCCCAAGATGGCCATAATGGTCAGGGCTGGGCCAGGCTGAAGCTAGGAGCCAGAACCTTCTTCCATGTCTCCCACATGGGTGCAGGGGCCCAAAGACATGATCCATCTTTCACAGCTTTCCCAGACACATGGGCAGGGAGCTGGATTGGAAGCAGAGCTGGCAGGATGTGAACTGGCACCTACATGGGATGCCAGCCTCACAGGTAGCAGCTTTACCCACTATGCCATATTGCCAGCACTCCAGTGCCTAGCACCTGCTCAGTGCTCAATGAGTAGTAACCACTCTGGGTTAGTGAATAGCACATGCAGTGTCTGATGGTCAAGTGCAGTGCCAAGAGTGCTTAGGGAGCAGAGCTGGCAGATTAAAAAAAAAATGGTGGATTAAAAATCTTGCTTAGCTTCAGGGTGCTCACCATGAACTGAAAAGCCTTGCAGAAGCACCCAGCCCTTTGCTGGCCTCCTGAAGCCTAGCAGGCTGGCCTGTGTTTCCTTGGCTTCCGGTTCCTGCATCGTGCATGTCAGGCCAGGTTTGTCCCCTCCCTCGGCTCCACCAGTTCAGTTCTTGCAGCTACCTCTTAAGGTGTCTGCCCTAGGGTGACTACTGACAGCGTTCGCCCCATCTCCTGAGTCTTCTGTCTGTCAGCTGAAAGGCCACTGAGAGTTCATTTGCTGGGGGACCGGGCTGCCGGAGCCCAGATAATGCAGCCCAATTACCAGCATCCCCCGCGGTTACTTTTGCAGGGCAAACAGGAGAAGCGCTGACATTCTGCCTCTGGCCGCCTCATCTATTACAGTCTCAGCTGTGTTCTTCTCCTGCACTGATACTTTGTCACCCATGTGACCCAGAGCAAATCCCAGGAAAGTACAGTCAAAAGCATCAAGTATCCAAATGCAGAAATTTTGTTGCAACATATAGTAATCTAGCCATACAAAAACTTCCAAAGTCTCATTAATAAATATTTCCTTTATTTGAGTATTATTCAGCCTGCAAAATAGATTTTTTAAATATGCAAAACATGCTATGATCTTCAGAGGAAAAAAAGGAAATAAAATTATGTATTCCCTATAATTTTATCTGTGTGAGAAGAAGAAGAAAAAAAAGACAACTAGAAGGAAATAAACTACAATGTTAAGTGAGGTCATTCTGAGTTCAGAGATTGAATAGTTTTATATTCTTCCTAGCTCTTTTTTTTTTTTAATTCTTATTTTATTTGAAAAGTGGAAAGAAGAGAGAGGTCTTCCATCTACTGGTTCACTCCTCAGATGCCTACAACAGCTAGGGTTGGGTGAACCAGGAGACAGGAACTCAGTACGGGTTTCCCGCATGAGTGGCAGGGACTCAGCCGCTAAGGCCACCACCTGCTGCCTCCCAGGGTCTGCATCGGCATGAAGCTGGTATCAGAAGCAGAACTAGGACTGGCGCTCTGATACGGGCTCTGAGTGTCCCAAGCAACTTCCCCAATGGCCTCTTACTGCTGTGCCAAAGGTCCACCCTTCTTCATCAAGGTGATTATTTTATTGTGAGAAAATTATAATTAAGTAAATAGTAATGACCTCAAGATAACACAATTAGGGACCTGGCTGTGGTACAATAGATTAATCTACGTGGGTGCTGATTTAAGTCCCAGCTGCTCCTCTTCCACCAGCTCTCTGCTGTGGCCTAGGAAAGCAGTAGACGATGGTCCAAGCACGTGGGCCCCTGCACCCACATGGGAGACCCAGAAGAGGCTCCTGGCTTCCAGCTGACCCAGCTCCAGCAGTTGTGGCCATTTGGGGACTGAAGCAGCGGATGGAAGACCTTTCTCTCTGTCTCTCCCTCTCACTGTAAGGCTACATCCCAAATGAATAAATAACATCTTTAAAACACACACAATTAAATTTAATTCCACAAATACCTGAGTGCATAGTGTTTTCTAATGCCACTTTAGGCACATTTTCCCATAGTAGGTTTTAAACCTGCTGTGAGCAAGTGCCAAAGGTTAGATTTCTTTGAGACTCAAGGGCCTGGCCCAGTTCTTTTTGGATGCAAATACTTAGCGATATCCCAGAGAGAGAAGGGGCGGTGTTCCTTCCTCTCCAGCCACCCACTTAAGGATACTTGGAACAAATTCTCCACAATGACAGGAACCATTCAGACAAGGATGGCCACTTCTTTCCTTACCTGGAATTCCACTGAACTCTGCCTGAGTTTAGTGTCAGCTACTGAGTGTTAGCCTGGCCAGGCAATACCAGGAGGGCTGGTGTTTTTCCAAGAAATGGTGTGTAGCACATTCAGATGGAGAGGATATGATGGCCACAGTAGAACTGCTCACTTGGGAGACACAGAGTGTCCTGCTCTGCTCCTCTTTGAGTAGTGTCTGACCCTGGGAGGCCACAGGAAGAAGTCACAATGGCAGGGAGTGACAGGAAGCTGGGCAGGGTGTGTGCATGTGTGCAGTAACCAGGTGCAGATCGTCATGAGTGCTGTGATGAGCCAATTCCTGCCCCCACAGAAATCATTTTCACACAGACCTAAGCTCCATGGAACCCAATCTTTTGGAATGGGATGTCATTGAAAAGTGAGAGCTTTGTTGGCCATGCACTCAGCCAGGAGAGATAGCAATAAGAAATGTGCATTTTGCAATTTTTGATTTATTTAGGAACATCAGCCACGTCCTCACCATCCTGCTACTTAGCCATCCCCACCAAACACACAAACACACACACACAATTATAATATATTCCCTGTAGACTAGCATGCTGACAAAACATGCCGTGTGTCAATAATAAAGAATTCTAGCAACATGATTCTCCATTTCAGAATCCTGATCACCACCATAGTAGCTAATTGAGGAAGCATTTCATTCCTCAGAGAGAATCTGCAGCGTTGACTTGAAAAATCTCCTCCACCTATTGGAGTACTTATCCTTGGGAGGCGTCAGCAAGTGTTCGCTCCTGCCCTACACGTGCATCCTTGCTCCGCTGGCTCAGGACTCTGCACTTCTAGTCATGACTGCAACACCCCAGGATCACTTCCACCTCAAGACTTCTGCATCTGCAGTGTCCCCCCACCTAATCTCCGCATGGCTTCCTCCCTGACGGTTTCCAGTTCCTTGTTCAGGCATCACCAACCGTCCTCACTAAGCTACCCCCACCTCCTTACCCTGCTTAATGTTTATTTCGAGGACTTACTACTACCTGAATGTGTAAGATGAAAATTTAAGTAATTTCTGTCTCTCCCCCTCTAGAATGTGAATTCCAGCAGTAGAGAAACACGCACTTCTGAGGAACAGTGGTTTTTCTTCTTAGTATTCGTTACATTCTTCACTTAGCTGAGGGTCAAGCTTATGATTATAAAATAAACAAAGTACATCATTGTAAAAGTTACTAAGAAAAGGGGAGGGGGGTGTAAAGTATCACTATGCTCCTAAATCTTCATTTAGGAAATATATGAAATTTGTTCGCCTTAAATGAATTTAAAAGTTATAAAAAAGAAACTACTTGTTGCGTATTTGTCCTTTTGTCATCTGCATCCCCAGAGCATTGGAAAAGTAGACGACATAGAGCAGACACTCAATAAATATTTGTTGGATGAATGAATGCAGAGCTGAACTGAGTTTACCTGCAGGCAACAAGTGAGTCAGCATTGTGGTGTAGTGGGTAAAGCTGCTGCCTGCAATGCTGGCATCCCCAGTGGACGCCATTTGGTGTCCTGGATGGTCCAATTCCAATGTAGCTCCCAGCTAATGGCCTGGGAATGCAGAGGAAGATGGCCCAAGTGCTTGGACCCCTGCCACTCACATGGGAGACCTGGACGAAGCTCCTGGCGTTAGCCTGGCTCAGTCCTGGCCATTGTGACCATCTGGGGAGCAAACCAGCAGGTAGATAATCTGTTCCCCGCTCTGTAACTGACTTTCAAATAAATAGATAAATTTTTTAGAAAATACTCTAAACACTTTTTAATTTTCTCTGTGAATATCCAGCACCATAGTTCTCTTTGAACCACAGGCTTCAGGGTGCACTCACCATTATTGAGCACCACTACACAAATGGGTACACACACACAAACACACACACATGCAAATTAAGCAAAGTACTGAGCATAGAAGTGTTTCTGAGACAATGAGCTGTATTTTGGTCACTTAGTTGATAAAAGCCATCATTTGCAAACCAAGCCAGCTGCTGAGTTTTGGCCTCTTAGGGTGGGCATCTTATTGCAGAGAACATTTGGAAGTGATGTTTATGGGGGGGTGGGGAGTTTGCTCTGCTCTGAGATTGCCCTTGCTGCTGTCACATCATTGGTTCTTGTGGCTGGAACGTGGGGCCCTATTTGACATGGCCTGGTGTCTCAGTTGAGTGGGTAATAACAGAGATGCTCTCCTTGTCACCTTTGTAGAAAGACAGCTGGGGAAGTTGAGGTACCGAACTATCTGCTGGCTGTCGTCGATGACTTTGCCCAGAGTCACTGACACTCTCTAGTTACTGTGTGGCCAAAAGGCAGCTGCTAGCCCGCCAGGAACCTCCCTTTGATCCACAGGAAAGTTCAAAAGAAAGGGCTCAATAAACCAAACTGACTTCTTAGATGCTTCTCTGGGTTTCTGTAAGACCCTGGACAATCTGATTACTCACAAGAATCTAAGTCATTTATTTATTCAATTTCATCTAGAAAATAAGGCTGGCATTCAGCAATTTGCTGAATTATTCGATTATTTGCATGTTATTAAAATACTGTATACTTGTATTCCAGTTGGGAAACCGCTGCTGCCCTGAGTCTTTCCACCGGGGTCACGTAGGGTTTTGCCGCAAGAACCCTTCACGTGACCTTCCCAAAACTCACGGGGAAAAGATTTGTATCTGGTATAGCCAGGGGCATTCGGGATGAGGTCTCCAGGAGGAGAGCTGAGGCCCGTCTGGGTACTAGTGCTCACTGCTGAAGACTTTATTCAAAAGTTCTGGTTCCTTTACCTCCTACAAACCCAGCGCTAACTTAACAGGCAGAAGCCAGCGTAACCTGAACACACGAAGCTGTTGTGAAACACCCTAAAAAAGAAGGCTCCCAGGATCCAATCCTGTTGTCTTTCACTACCAAAATAAACCTCACACCCCTCGCCGAATTTAAGAGCATTTCCCATGTAGAATGTAGAATGTTCTGGTTTAATGCGTACACCCGCAAGCAGGCATCCTGCTAGCTTGTACGGTGTTGCCCTCCAGGGTATCAGCTGGACCCAGCTAACCCCATATTCTGCAACACAGGGCTCCCTGTTGGTTTCCTAGGACAGAAGTTCATCTTTGGCAGTCTCCACATGATGGCTTGAATCACACGTGACTGGCTCGAGATGCTGGGCTTCCATTTAGACGTGAACTGGTAAAGCCCCACTGTGGAGTTGGCCCCAGCTGGAGGCATGCAGGAAATACTGAATCATTTAAAGTCCTGTGCCATGGGTGTATGAAAAGGTGACCTTACACCCATTGGCTATTGGTGAGGAACGTGTGAGGTAAGAGAGCATTCAGAAAGCATCGTGACATTAAATGCAAAGATGGGTGGACCTGCCTCCCTCTCTGAGGCAGTGAGGAGCCTGGCGCCGATGCACTCAGTCACTGTGCTGGGCTGATTCTAGAAGGTGCTAGCAGGAAAGAGGGACAACCTCAATTTCCTGGTTCCTTAAGTCCTGGATCTTTCCATCCATCCATGCAAGCCCTATTTTCTTTAAAATTTCCAATCCATTCTTCACAATTGATGTGCTACCACCATCAGACTCCCTTTTGTAGTAAAGAGAAAAAGAGATGTGTGTGTGCTCTTACCTGTTCATTCCTCTGAGATGCCTGGACATGTGAACCAATGTGTGGTTCTGGCCAAAACATTACTTAGTATCAGAGGAAATGTTAATCGTTTTCCACTTGAAGCATCTGGCTCTACAAAGCAGGAAAGGAGTACTTTGCCTCACTTCAGCTTTCCTGTCCTTGGCTGTTCACTTGGATGGACAAGCGACAGACTGGGGAAGTTTCAGGGGGAGCCCTCTGCAGGAGAGAAGGATTTGGAAGTAGGACAAAGCCCAGCTTTTCCCCACTAATTTTTAGGGGGGAATCTCACTTTGGTAAGCTGTTGACAGAGATTGAGGCCAATGTAAATCAAGTCTCGCATTTATTGACCATGCAATTATGAAGAATCAAGCCTGGTAGAGTTGCCACTTCAGGAAAGGGGTGTGTGTGTGTATAGAGTCCTTGTCATATTGTTTCATATAGAATTATCAGTCGGATCTTTTGTTGTTCCCTCTCTCTGGCATCCTGGGTCCTGCATTGTGAGCTAAGTGAGCATCGCCCTTGTCCTCTAGTCTGTTTTCATCTGGAAGGATATGCAGGCAGCAGAAGTAACTGAACGCTCAACTTGGCCCCTGCAGCTCCTTCCAGTTATGCCTGAGCAAAGCAAGAAAATGAGTTCTCAGAGGGCACCCATCTTCTTACTCCTATCTGTACTGTAGCTTCTACACACACACCTAAGCATAAAGCATGCCTGAAGATGTCCATAACGTCTGGAGCTTTAGATTATTACATATACAATGTCATCTACAATGTTTTCAGCCTGAGAAGAAACAAAATAACACTGTCCGTGTTTTCAGACTTCCTGGGCACCCCGTGGTTTGTGCAATAGCAAATAGAAGGAAAAAAAAATCATGGAACTTCTGTTTATTCAGGGTGGGAAGCAGAGGAATTTGCCACTTACGTTTGTTATTCAGCAAAGACTTCCTAGAAGTAATTTTTAAATATCTTTGAATAAATCCAGAGAGCAGGAAAATTTACCATAGAGGGAGAGTGGGGTTAGACGAGCATGGATTGGTGCAACTGAGTCTCCTAGTCATCTTCCAAGTATTTGTTTAGATCAGTGGTGACCAACTGGGGACAGTTTTGTCCCCCTGGGATTTGTCAATGTTTGGAGCTGCAATTAGGAGGGAAGAACTTCTGGGTAAATACCCAGGATACTGCTGCACATCTTAGAACAAGCAAGGCAGCCCCACAGCAGTTATCAGCTAAGTTGTCTCAGGCACCGACCACGCTTAGAAAGCATGAGTTCAGTGATCCTCAGAGGAGCGTCTCCCGCCACACTTCAGCCAAGGCTAATTTCCCTCTAATGCCCTCGTCTCACTTTGCACTTCCCCCTCTGTAGCAGCTATCACAATTATAATTTAATGCGTTATAATCAGCTTCACAAAAGCCACAATCCGTGGAGGAGACACAGTATCTCTTTCATTTCAGTTCCAGCACCTATACCAGTGCCAGGCACACAGTAGACCCTCAGTGTTTATTGAATGAATGAAGAAGTGACGCATAACTGGGTGGAAAAGAGATGCTCAAGTTGTTAAGTAAGCAAAAGAGATACTCAAAGTGTTAAGTGTAGCTGTAGTTTCAGCAGCGTTCAAAAGTCTGTCGAGTGATTTCTTCTCTATTTGAATTTAAGAAAATGATGAGGTTGGCTGTGGCATGAAGGGGAGGTGGAATGAGCACTGAAACTCTTCTATGTGCGCCCTTTTAATTCATAACCTACCACAGTATTTCAGTATTTTCACTTTTTATCCGCAGATGAACCTGAATGCTAGCCATGGCAAAACAAAACAACAACAACAAAAACCCTCAAGAGTTGAATCAGGATTGATCTTGGGGCAAAAACCTTTCATCACTTGGCATGACGCCCTTTCAGTCTGCTGTTGCTTTGTCTCTTACAGCCATGTGACACCATTCTGCTCCAGGGGATAGAAAGGAGATCCACTAGGACAGGAATTCTGGGAAAGTTTTTGCTTTGCAAATAGAAGGAAAAGAGAAAATAGACACCAATGTTCGTCTTTATATTAAATGGAACAAACATCAGCAAACTGCCTATACATGGACTGATTATTTCATGAAAAAATCAGTTCACCTCTGTTTAGGCCACTGTGTTGGGTTTCTTCTTACCTGTTGCTGAATATGGTACACCTGATGATATTTCCTTCAACCTTGGCAGCCAAGCTTTCTCCATGTCCTTTATAAAGTTGCTAGAGCAGAAATCAAGATGATAGCTAGTGCAGCCTGGCCTGAGCTTAATCTCTTGTGAAACACAAAGTAAATTTATGACTCTAAGTTGGTAGAGGCTGTGGCCTTGATGGACTGGTGGTGAAGTCCAGTGCTGCTTTGAGATGAGTACAACAGAGAGCAATGCCAGAGCTTGGTCCTGGATAGGTAAAAAGCTCAAGTGTTCCTGATACAGTGTGTACCTCGCTGACCTCCCATGTACATTTTGCAGATGTTTTGTTTTTGTTTTTCTTGGTAGTTAGGGAATGGTTGGAAAATGAGGATTTCAGATGCTGTTTTAAAGTCTTGAGTAGAAGAAAACAACTTAGCATAGAATGGCTACTCTATATCGTGTGGGTCTTCTGCTCTGTGTTCTCCTCCAGGAGGCTCTAAGAATCTAAGAGATGAAGGTCTGGTCTTACTGCTCTCGCTTTCTCTGATCCCAGCAAGGTGCTATGCCTGTGGGATAGTCACAGTGTTTTCCCAACTGAACTCTTCCAGTTTTCTGTCCCTTGATCTTTAAAGTGAAAGGGTGTAAAAAGAAGAGAAAATTAAAATCAGTTTAATTTTATTTCTTTCATTCATCTCTGTTGGTTACCTTAGCACTAGTTTTTTGTGTTTTGACTAATAGAGAACATGGACCTCTGAGTTAGGGATGATCCTTAAGGAAAAAATTATATGCAAGGAAAGAATATTTAGGGCAGGGGTTGGCCCTGGCAGTTAGGTTACAGCTGGGGCATCAGCATCCCACATCTGGGATGTGCCTGGGTTTGTGTCCTGACTGCTCTGATTTTAGCTTCCTGTCAGTGCATACCCAGGGAGGCAGCATGTGATGACTCGTGTATCTGAGTCCCTGCCACTGATGTGGGAGACTCGGACTGAATTCTCAGCTCTGTGCTTAGGCCAGGCCAGCTGTTTCAGGCATTTGGGAAGTGCACAAGAGATGGAAACTGATTGATGTGCTTGTGAGTGTGTGTGTGTGCACACACGAATGCATGTGTGTCTCTCAAGTCAATAAGAACAGAATATTTTGAAAGGAAAGTTTTTCCAGAATTGCATTCCTCAGAATCCAGTTCCTTAAAATAAATGCATCTGGCCGGCACCGTGGCTCAACAGGCTACTCCTCTGCCTTGCGGCGCCGGCACACGGGGTTCTAGTCCCAGTCGGGGTGCCGGATTCTGTCCCGGTTACCCCTCTTCCAGGCCAGCTCTCTGCTGTGGCCCGGGAGTGCAGTGGAGGATGGCCCAAGTGCTTGGGCCCTGCACCCCATGGCAGACCAGGAGAAGCACCTGGCTCCTGCCATCGGATCAGTGCAGTGTGCCGGCCACAGCGCACCAGCCGCGGCAGCCATTGGAGGGTGAACTAACGGCAAAAGGAAGACCTTTCTCTCTGTCTCTGTCTGTCTCTCTCTCTCTCTCTCACTGTCCACTCTGCCTGTCAAAAATTAAATAAATAAATAAATAAATAAAATGCATTCTTTCATTTGGGAATTACTGGACTAAACAGCCACTGTCCTTTTTAGTGTATGTTTTGTCTTTCTTAGAGGTACATGGTCTGCTACTCTTCAAATCTGCGTTTGTGCATTTCCAAAAGGATACCAGGGCCATAAATACTTATGGAACAATAATTATTTGCTCCTTTGTGGCAAAGTTTAGTATCTGTTTTTCATTTTATTTGTTTATAAGGCAAAGAGAAAATGATTGATTGATTGATTTCCCATTTAACCGGATTATTCTCCAAATTCCTGCAATAGCCAGTGCTGGGCCAAACCAAATGCAGGAGCTGGGAACTCACTCTAGGCCTCCCAGTATCTATCACCTGCTGCCTCCCAGGGCGTGCATCGGCAGGAATCTGCAGTCAGGAGTGGAGGGGGCCTTGAACTCAGGGGCCTCGACTATGAGATGCAGATGTCCCCAGCAAGGATTTAACTGCTGCTCCAAATGTGCACCCCAAAACTGCTGTTATGGATGATAAATTGTATAAGAAAGGGGTGCATGGGAAAAGGTAAGGAGATAGCACTTCAGAAATCGGGGGATCCAAGCAGACAGAAAAACACAGACAATATGAAAGAAATGTTTGAGTTTCATGCATCCCATGACACTGTAAGTGTATGGTTTCACATAGAGAATGAAGAAAGTATATGTTGCACATGGTGTTAGCTCAGAATCAGGAGCTTAACAATAGCTTCTACAAATTTCCTCTAACCTGGCTCACTTTTCTAAGCTGATTATCCAATGGGTGATGAGCTCCATGTCTTCTTTCAGAAAGCCATTTCTGAAATGAGTTGTAAAAGTTAAAAAAAAAAAAGTGATAGGGGCCAGCATTGTGGTATAACCAGTAAATCCACCACCTGCGACACCAGCATCCCATGTGGGCACCAGTTCATGTCCTGGCTGCCCCACTTCTGATCCTGCTAATGGCCAGGAACACAGCAGTAAATGACCCAACTGCTTGGGCCCCAGTACCCACATAGGAGACCAAGTAGCAGCTCTCTACTGCTAGCTTCAGCCTGGCCTAGGCCAGGCCATTGCAGCCATTTAGGGAATGAACCAGTGAATGAAAGGTATCTGTTTGTCTCTCTCCCTCCCTCCCCTTCTCTCTGGAACTTTGCCTTTCAAATAAATAAATCTTCTTTTAAAGAAGTGAGGTTGATGGAAAACATCAAGTTATTTCAAGAACAGAGTCAAATAACATGTATGAAAAGACTTAGTACTGTGTGAAAAAAGTTATGGTTATTTTTATCATAATCCCTGAAAGTCATTTTTAAAGATTTATTTTTTTATGTATTATTTATTTGAAAATCAGAGTTACAGAAAAAGACAGACAGGGAAAGAGAGGCTTTCCGCTGGTTCACTCCCTGAATGACCTCAAAGACCAGGGCTGGGACAGTCCAAAGCCAGGAGCTTCATACGGGTCTCCCACACGGTTGGCAGGGGCCCAAACACTGGGGCCATCTTCGGCTTTCCCAGAAGCATTCACAGGGAGCTGGGTGGGGAGTGGACCAGCTGGGACTCAAATCAGTGTTCATGTGAGATGCTGTGTCACATCACTGGCCCCACCCCTGAGTCTTAGTTAAAGCTTCTTTTTTTTTTTTTTTTTTTAAGGGAAAGAGTTTATTGGGGGAAACCTGACAGACTGGAGGGAAGGGAAGAAGAAGGAAAAGAGGGAGGAGAGTATAAGAGGGAAAGACACAGAGGTCAGGAGACGGAGAGGGAGAGAGAGCCACGTGTTCAGGAACAGGTCCTTTTGAAACTTTGCCAGGGGGCAGGCAGGGATGTAGGAGCAGCGAATGCCATTAGGATGGGGGTGGGGCTGACACTGGTGGTTAGGCCATGGGCCACCTGGCTTCCAGCAATGGCACTGGTGGCTAGAGCCTAGGATGGTGTCAGGGTGTAGAACGCACCATAGATAAGACTGCGCCATTTTGCTGACATTCCCTACTTTTGTTTTTTATAAAGCAGGAGTTGTATAGGATTACATTAATCCCAAAAGTCCAGGAGGGGTAGAGGGACGATGATCTGTCTTTAGAGCTACTTCTGATGACATGGGCAATGAGGTACTCTTCGCTGGCATGGGGCTCCTGAGTGGGGAGCCGAGACTATCCCCGTAGCAGCACTTGGTTGACGGCCTGGTTGCTGAAGGCCTTGGTTCATTCCATTATCTACTCCTGTAAACACTGAAGCAGACATGGTAGTATAAAAGGGTGAGAATAGCAACCAATGAGCCTAAGAGTGGTATTAACCAGGTAATGAGAGGATTTCATAGAGGAGAGGAAATGGACCCTTGTGAAGACTGTTTGATGGATGTGGTTTAAAGCTGAGCCCAACCAAGACTGGGAGAAAGGCCACTCAACATATGCAGGTAGAGGGCTCTGTCTGTAGAGAAATTCTGAGCAATCATACAACATTAAGTGAGTTGAAGTTTCATACTACCAGATCAAGAATAATTAATTGAGTTTCAAGATTTATCTTTTGCTTTTGTTTGAAAGGCAGAGTGAAAGAGAGAGGGAAGGAGCAATATGAGAGAGATCTTCTATCCACTGGTTATACTCCCTAAAGAGCTGCAGCAGCCATGCCTGGGCCAAGCCAAAGCCAGGAGCCCAGAACTGCATCCTGGTCTCCCACATGGAGGGCAGGGCCCAAGCACTTGACATCTTCACTGCCTTCCCAGGCACATTAACAGGGAGCTAGATCAGAAGTGGAGCAGCTAAGACTGGAACCTGTGCTCTGACGTGGGATGCCATTGTAACAAGCAGGGGCTTTACCTACTGTACCCCAACACCGGCCCCAAGAATGATGAACTTTTTTTTTTGACAGGCAGAGTGGACAGTGTGAGATAGAGAGAGACAGAGAGAAAGGTCTTCCTTTTGCCGTTGGTTCACCCTCCAATGGCCGCTGCGGCCGGCATGCTGTGGCCGGCACACCCCGCTGATCTGATGGCAGTATCTGATAGGTTGGCAAGTGGTTGGGTCAAGCCATGAAAATGAAATAACTTCTCAGGAGGCATGTGTTTGTAATGACCTCTGAGGCAAAGTAGTCAACTGAATCAGGACTGGCCCTACCATCCATGTGTCTATCAGAAGTGTTAAGTTTAATATCTGTTGACAAATTTTAACACTGAAATAAACACATTATTTTTTCATTGAATGGAATTTGAGAGCTCCAAGGTGAAAACCCTCAAGCCATAAACATCACACAGCTTGACAGACTCCTCATTCTGGAACTACTTTGTGAAAACAACTTTGGTCCCGAAAGTGTTAATGCAATTTGATAAAAATCAGGTTTTGCTTGGGGTGTCTTTTGAAGCTAGTGTAACTCCTAGTCATTCTATATGACTATAAAAGCTTTGTGGAATCAAATCCTAATCCCAACATGTTTTTCTTGTTCATTTAAACCTTTTATATACATATGGGAGCCAGAGAGAGCTTAAGCTTGAATTGTCATTCTCATACATGCTCCCTGAAAGGTATTTGGCATGTTTGTATTCGCAAGTTGAAGTACACATTTGTGTTCTTAAGTCTTTTCTTTCCTTTCGCTCTGTGCTTGTGTTTTGTATCTGTTTGGTTTGGCTTGGTTTATAAATACAGACTATCTTACAATGGGAGGATGGGCAGGCGTGCTAGCATTTGGATTGTTTTTGGGAGGACGGGCAGGCGTGCTAGCATTTGGATTGTTTGCTAACCATCTCATGCATGGCATTGGAGAATGTTCATTCTGTAAGTTAGTCCCTGACTCAAGCTCCCAAAGGACAAAAGTGTTCTCTACGCAAACTCCATTACCTCAGCCACCACCAGCCCAGCCCCGAGAAGCACATAAAGCCCAACTAAAACTAAGTTACCAAAGCTGTCCAGGGCTGTGAGAGTCAGACTTAACTCTGCAGACTTTCTGCTTTTGTTTGTGTCATGAACAAGAAGCAACTGTGGCTGCTAGGTGGAATTCATAGCTCTGTATTACCCCTACGACTCTGAAGCCCAATAGTCATCCCAAGGAAAGATGGGGTTTAATCATAAGAAATTCATCTAAAGATTAAATTTAAATGAACTTGGAAAAAGAAGAGGAAATCCATACAGTACAGCTAGAATGTGAAGGAAGTAAGGATTTGTTCTCAGGAGGTGATGACTTTCGATGCTAAGAAACATTTCCAAAAGTCCTTGTTTCATGCAACCACTGTTGAGTCAGCCCAGGATTCTGCGAGTCTGTAGCTGGCAGCTGGTCCTCCTGACCGGTTCTTCTGCTCTGCTCTGCACTGGGGGTGACTGATCTCAGCTGGGTTCACTCGTGGGTCTGTGGTCAAGGTGGCTTAGTTGTGCACCATCTGCTCCAGGGTGGCCAAGGCAAGGAGACTGGAGTCTCTCTCCATGTGGTTTCTCAGCCCCGTCCTTATTCACATACAACTTCCATAATGTTTCCATTTATTTGGAATCCATTTGTTTGTAATTTTCTTAATGGGGATCATATCAGAGCATCCCAGTGGCAACATCCTCTAACTTGGTTGGTGGGACTTTTCTCGAGACAAGGAGTAGAGAGAAAACCAAGATTTCTCCCGAGTTACTTTCAATAACCTTTAGAGTTATTGTATTTATGTTTTTCATGGCATCAGCCCTAAATGCTTCCAGGAAGGAGCCACAGTCCAAACAAAACTAATTAATTAATTAGATGGTTAAATGATTAAAAATGGATGGCTAAATGAATTAGCATTTTTATTGAATTTATTGTTTTATATTTTACTTCCCATTTCCTGTGTGTCTCAGATGAGCTCACCAGTCCCTGGCTCTTTGCTGCTAGCGACTTTGTGCTGTGGTTGAAGTGGGACACCACTTCCAAACTCTGCAGCTGCTGCAGAGTGGGGTTTACTTGTCCCTCACCAATTAATCAGGAAGCTCCAAGTGACTGATGGCTGCCTCCATCAACACAGGATGTTTTGACACAGCTGTTTGGACAAGGCTGTTTGAGGCCCCCTACAGGGCTCAGTGGCATTTGGGAGCAGGGCACAGCCCCAAGGGTCAAGGTTTGAAAGCAGCCTCTTGTCTCTCATCAAACAGTAAATACTCAAATGAGTATCGGGGGCCCCTGCTTTGTGCCTGCCCCCCAAAAGAAGACTATGGTGAGCAGGTGAGGCCAGCTCTGCTCTCATTGGACACTGCTGTCAAGTTGAAGAGAGAATTGCTGGTTAGTAGAGAAAACACTGGGAGTAGATACTGGAGGAGAGGGAAGAGGTTTTAGATGTGTGGTTGTTGAGAGTGTAGGAGCAGGTGGTCCAGGAAACTTCCAGATTACCAGATGGTGACATTGATGCTGTGAGGCTACCATGCAGTGTCCACCTGGAGGGCTCAGCTTCCCAAGCCTAAGAAATTGCATAGATTTGTCCAAGACTTCGTACATACTTGTTGGCTCTGAAGAAACTACAAGGATGCATGAGAATTTAAAGTATGGGCAAGGGAGTTCTGAACTGATGAGATATGGAACGCAGGCTTCATAGTACAACTGAAAAATGGGTTAGACTTCTCATCCTCATTGGCGACAAAACCAGAGTTCTTGAGCTTGTGACAAGAATGGAATTGGCAGTCTTGAGCTATGCTCTGTACCATCTAAGGTAGTCTGATATCACCATTCCTGGAAATGATACTGGATGGTAACACTCTAAGAAAATTAGCAGTCATATGTAGCACAGTTAGAAATGGTAGATTAAGTTGTATTTTCTCTATCTTATGACTGTGACTTTATTATGAAGTTCAACCTGTTCAAATTTACTTTTCCAAACTCATTGACAGGGGCATTTAAGTTATCAGCCAAGTGAGGTTGGAGATAAATGACAGTAAGAGAAACTTCAGGTTTAGAAATTTTGTAAAATCAGCAAAATGCCTAAAAGCCTATTTAAATCCATGACTGTTTTCAGGATTTGTATCTGATGAAGAAGGGAATCAATGTGACATGTGGAAGAGTTAATATAGTCACAGGTCCAATCTTTCATACTTGCTCGTGCATTGCTTGGAAGACATATGGCAAATCCAAGCACTGAAGATAGGATGATCTGGTAGGAGGACTTCCCACCTGAGAATAAGGTAGAAGTACTTGTAGCACTGGGGATGAGGCAGGAGTATTTCCAGCACCGATGATAGTATAGGAGTATTTCTGGTACTGGGGATTAGGAAGGAGTACTTCTCCAGCATTAGGAGATAAGGTACTTCAACCACTGGGGTAATGTAGGAGTGCTTCCAACACTGGAGATAAGGTGGAGTACTTCTAGCACTAGAAGATAAGGTTGGGAGTATTCCCAGCATTGGAGGATAAGGTAAAAGTACCTGCAGTATCAATATGGAAGACTCTACCTTATCTGTCCTCGCCACTGTCAACTAGTCTAGAATCCTTGAGGGAACGACATTCTGATCTGTCTTGCCAGGATCATTGCAAACTCTCTGACTTGAGTTTCCAACGTGATTCTAATCTTGGATGATGAACTGATCATCAATCATGATCTTCAGAAGATTTATGGGCTGAAAGACCACATTTGGACAGTCACATGATACCAGCAGGCTATGAAATCCAACACATATTCTGAAGTTTCAATCTTGCCCTTAGAGTTTTGGTAAATTTATATAGACTCTCTCAGCCTCAGCTTCCTCGTAAGAGCAATAGTGTTGATCAAGTAGCAATTTGACAGGCTGCCATTATGGCACAGTAGGTTAAGCCACAGCCTAGGATGCTGGCATCGCATTTGAGCACCTGTTCAACTCCTGGCTACTCCACTTCCCATAGCCTCCCTGCTAATGTGCCTAAGAAAGCAGTGGAAGATGGCCCAAGTGCTTGGGCACCTGCCACCCATATGGAAGACCCAGAAAGAGTATCGAACTCCTAGCTTTTGCCTGGCCCAGCTCCAGCCATTGCAGCCATTTGGGGAATGAACCAGAAGATGAAAAATCTCTGTAACTCTGCCTTTCAAATAAATAAGTAAATCTTTAAAAAAAGTTTTGATATAAACAAGAGACAAAACATTTTTTATAAGAACATGTTAAATCCTGTCTAAATGTTCCTGCATAGAATTTTCTGCTAACTTTGTGACATTGATTGTTGGTTGAAATGAACTGGGATATGTCCTTCTACATACAGCTACACTGCATACAGATAGCCTTGTGTCATCATTCCCATGTTTTTCTGATTTTCTTTTTTACATCTTCTGCTTTCCTTGTGGGGAAGAAGAAAAAATGCTGCATTTGTATTTGTTTGGATATACCAAACAGGATCATAAAAATATATTCCTTTGCTAGTGTGTTTATATTACCAAACCACATAAAAATACATATTTTAAACTCTGAGATAAGATGAACTAGCAAATTAAATATTTTATATTTCATTCTCTTAGGTGACAATTTATTTTGATTTTCACTAAAATATTTTCAATAATAGTTTTTAGTGAGAACAATGTGGCATGGAGTTCTGTGAAACTGTCAGCCCCACCATTTTCTTATTGGTTTTGGACTTAGTAAGTTCTTTGCAGGAATCCTTTAAGCTGCTTGGCCATTTGAAACGAGGAAGTAGAATTAAAACTAGATAATACAGTTTGTAAATCTGCCAGTGGGTGTAAGTAACAGACAGGATTTTACACTAAATTGAAAGCAAATGAACAAATAGGAATAATAATCTCCAATTCCTTGGGTTGTGGAAGTTGCTTCCACAAATAACACAAGACTTACAGGTAAAGTAAGAACAAGAGAATTAGTGTTATACATTAGTAAATGTTAAATGCTAATAAAGCTTAAAGTTGTTCCTTAAAGTTTAAAAATAAATATAAATAGGGATTCTACCTTTTTTTTCTGGAATTTCAGCATGTTATTAATTTCCAAACTTCAAAACCGGCCAGAGGGCATGCTCAATACTGCTGGCGAGTTTTACTCTCGGGGTTTCTGGTTTGGTCATTTTGGGGTAGGACTCAAGGATTTGCATTTCTAACAAGCTTCCAGGTGCGGCCGACACTGCTCACCTTAGGGACCACACTTCGAGAAATGCGGTAATGAATCATCTTGATGACTCCCTGGGTTGGACACCCTCCCAGATCTTTGTTTTATGTAACACAGACATGATGTTCCCTTGTCTTCTGGTCTCTATTACCCATTCACGGCTTAGCTGTCTCCATCATCCAGTGCACATTATTTATCCCCAGTGGAGACGGAAAAGACCCAGTGGAGAGGGGAAGGATGGTGCATCCCCTCTGTGACCACAGCTGACGGTTCGCACTACCTGGTGAATTCATGGCCTCAGCATGTTTCCCCAGGGTGAATTAATTGCTTTGCTTTTCCTTTTCCTCTGCATAAAGCCATGCAGATCTGTCCCTTCTGTGTGAACAAGACCTTGCTGCCAGCACTTTCCGACGGTGGCCAGCAAGGGCTGCTGTCCGAGGTTGATAGTGTTGTCAGGAATTCCAGGGTGGGGTATTGTCACTTGAGTTGGGAAATGCTAACTGAGGTCAAGTCTAGTTCAGCTTCCTACCTCCAGAATTATGGCAGGACGTAAGTTTGGCCTGCGTGAGATGAATAGGTCAGCAGAAACATATTCTTGTCTTCCTAATAGCACATATCTCTATTTTTAAGCCTTAAGTCAGAACATATTTTTTCCGCTATTTGAGATCCAGCAATTCATGTTCTCAAATTAGGTGTTTTAAAATCAAAGACACAGACAATAAGCCAAGAAAATTCTAAGCCTACCCCTCGAAAAATTTCCAAGCCAAAGTTGTACATGAAAAAGTTATTACGTGTTTTGTGTCTGGAATGGAAAATCATTGTTTTGGTTGACTATTACTGAGTAGCAAAATTACCCAAGAGTTTAGTGGATTACACTACCATTTTATGTCTTTGTTCATGATTCTGCAATTTGTACAGTTCTTTGTAGGACTGCTGTATGTGGGGTCAGCTGAGGTGTCTCATATGAGGCAGGAAAATCTCACTTCCACTGATGAGATGATGCTGGAGCTGATGGGAGGGGTCTTTTCTCTTCCTGGTCTGTATACGGCGTGGCCAGTTTGGGCTCTTACAAGGAGCTGGTGCTGAGTGAGTAGGACGCCTCACAAGGCACCTGGTTTTACCCAGCATGCCAAAACACAATCTACTTGCACCGGAATGAGGTTTGAAATTGGCATAACATTGCTTCCATTAGATTCTGATGATTAAAATGAGTGTTAGGCCCAGCCCAGACTTGACGGGGGGAGAACCTACCCAAGACCGGGAACTTCCGGAAGCATGGATGTTTGGCTCCCACCAAAACGACAGCCTGCCACAGTCGTGATGATGTGTGGTGCTGTCTACTCCCTGGCCTTTCAAAGCTCTTCGCATTCCATAGCACAATCAGGCCATATCAGCATAAACAGAGGCAAGTTGTTAATCTCAGGATGGACAATAGTGCTTCCCAGAGAGGGAGCAGTGGCTTTGACTTCAGCTGAGAGACAATTGCCAGAGTGCAAGGCCGTGCATCTGCTGAGCAGGCATATCTGCTTCACTTCCTGCCCAAACCTGCCTCTAGTTACACTCTCTCCTGCTGCCTTTTGTCTTCATAGCACTCACCACTGCCTGATGCTTTATTAAGTAGCTGTTTACTTGGGTATTGTCTATTTCCCCCAGTCACATGTAAAACTCCCAGGGGAAGGCATTGTGTCTCCTTTGCTCCCCACTGGATACCCAGCACCTAGAATGGTTCCTGGTGCATAGACGACTCCATGTAAGTATTTACTGAATGAGTGAATATATAAATTTCATAGTTGAGAGTATGCACACAACTGCAAAGTAGGTTGCTGTGATTCCAGGACAATGACTGGGATTTGTCTCTTCCCCCAAAGAGGCTGGGCTGCGTGGCCCCTGGCTATGCATGGTGTGTACCTTCTGCCGGTTCCCATGGTGTCATTGTGCAGAGGTGTCAGTGGACATCAATCACGGGTTGAGAGGGTTTTTCTGTGGAGCGTCTAGTTCCTTTATTTGGCCAATTGGGCTTTGTGCTTCCATTTCCTGACACAAGGGTGGAAGAAACGTGAACCTGGTTTTATCTAACGCCTTAGTTTTAAGGAACAAGCCTCTGATGCAAGGCCATGTTATTTCCAATTAAAACTTGGCTGTCCTCATCCTTGCTAAAACTGGTTAGTGAGCTATTTATTCCGAAATAGAGGCTTAACCAGATAGTCTTTCATTGTGTTCCCTTTCAGTAGGACATGAACAGAGGCTAGCTGGCTTTCTTTTCTTCCTTGGCTTTCCACTGATCTATGTTTTTCTTTAATTCTTTGTGTTTCTTCCTGGTGGTGTTGGTTAGGAATCTCATCGGGAGCTCCTCCTTCTGTCTATTTGCTCATGTGATTGTTTATCGATCACAGGAAAACAAATTGCATTTCCTTAATGAATTCTATGTGCTTGCATCTGATTTCGTTACAGGTTGCCTGTATCTGTCCTTTCTAGGGCCTCGTCTTTGAATGCCACCTGTTTCTTATCCTTTAAGGAATTTTTATCTGAAACCTGCCCATGCTGGCTCTGCTGAAAGTGATCCTCAGTGCTGTGGTTTTCAACTATTTTACTAGTCCTCCAGGCCTTTGTATGTTTTCTAGTGAGGTTAAGACAGTGCTTGGAAAAAGCATTTTCAGTGTTTCTTTTGGATAGTGTCCCGATTTTCCTCCATGTTGTCTGTTCTCCTTTGTTCCATGCCTCTCTTCACCCCCACTCATGCCCTGCTTGCTTTACTGGGGTCCAGCTTTGCTACCCACAGGAGCCTCTGCCCAATTAGCCTGCAGGAAGGGAGAATCAGGCTAGCAATGTTTTTCCAAAGCACCAATGTGAATGTTGTTTCTGCTCACGATGACCTGTACCACATTCTTTAAATATGCTAGAGCTGCCTAGTAGACTTGTGGGGCATTTCAGACCCCATGCCTACAGTTGCTAGAACACAATGTGAGTTTTAAGTCCAAGTAAAATACCAACAATGATCTATGTGATCTGCACCCTGACTGCAGACACCACTCCAAGCTGCTTAGCCGGAATCAGCTGTGCATGGGTGAATCCAGGGTTCTGTACTGAAATGGTCAGCTGTGCTCCTGAAAGGGAACCAAGGCAGGGCGCTGGGCATGGCAGGACTTCAGGATAAAACCGAGAACCCCTCTTCCCTTGGAAGCCACTCCAGCTTCCTGTCTCACCTTCTCCATGTGAATCCACCTCTTTTCTGACCTGAACTTGTCCCTTGACTCTCTCAACCAAGACAGAAAAACTGTGTCAGGCTGTCCTGGGTTTGACACCCAATTTGAGGCCCCTGGTAATGGAAGTCTACTGGAGCTGGTTTGGAAACCACTTGTTGGGGGTGGAACAGTGGGTTCAGCTGCCACCTGCAATGCCAGGATCCCATGTGGGCACCGTTTGAGTCCTGGTGCTCCACTTCTGATTCAGCTTCCCACTAACAAGCCTTGGAAAGCTTTGGAAGATGGCCCAAGTCCTTGGGCTCCTGCACCCATGTGGGAGACCCGGATGGAGTTCCAGGCTCCAGGTTTCAGACTGTCCCAACCCTGGCCAATGTAGCCATCTGGGGTGTGAATCACAGATGCAGGATCTTTCTCATTGTGTCTTTCCTTCTCTCACTGTAATTCTACCTTTCAAATAAATAATAAATATTTTTTTAAAAAATTATGTGTTTTCTTTGTCAAGCAAGTCTGTGTTTAGCATAGCTCATCAGATTTTTGTGGGTTTAACCTGCCCCACAATGTAAGGACATTTTCCTTGTCTATTCTTCTACCTATATACAGTTCTGTAACTAATACCCTTATTGCTCCTTTTCTCAAAACTGGCCCGTGGAATGTCAGCAAGACAAAATTATCAGGCAGCTCTGTTCTCACTATGACCTTACCAGTCCTCCTCTCCCATCCTTTACTGTATCCATTTCAGGAACCCATAAAAATTGCTCATTGCTATTTCCTTGTTGGGCTATGTGTATAGTGGGAAGAGACTTGAATTCTTGATGTGTATCTGCAGTGAACGGACTGTGCTGCCCTTGGACCTTAACTTTCTAAGGCTCATTTTTTCCTCATTGGTATAATAGGAGCAGTCAAGACTAGCCTGCCTATTGTGGAATTGTTGCACAACCAAGTGGAAGATAAAGCTTCCATCTATTCAAGCACTGATACCCACCACCTCATACACCGAGTAACATGTGAACACTTAGGATACAGAAATGAAGTGAGGCTCCTTTCCTGCCTTCTGGACATGAAATCACCCTCCATGTCATCCTCAACACAAAGCTGCCTTTACTACAATTCTCAGAGCCATGACAGTGTGCTACCCCTGGCTTGGATTATGGTTGTCTCATTCACCTCTTTCATTGATGCTCTGTGATGATAAACTTGACATTAACAGGCAAAAAACTTGGCTCTGAATTCCTGCCATACCTTATTGGCATCCCGGAGAGGGTCTCTTGAATTAATTGCATATCACTATACCATGGTGTTGCCACATGGTAGAGTCAATGGAAACTTGCTTAAACTAATTTATGAATAAATCGTGAGTGACTGAATCAACAATGAGATTCTACACTGGACCATTTAAGATTGTTTCCTGAGCTTGGTAGTAGCAATGGAGAGTCCTGTGAAAATCTCTTCCTTTTTGTTTTACCTATTTTATTTGATGCTCACTTTTCACTAGAAACTGATTATCTTAAAGTTGTTAAACTAAACTATAAGATTGCTATCCTTTTGGCGGAAAACTGCTACTAAGAATTGATTTATTTCAGGTTAATTCAGTCACCTTTGTGAAAAAACACAGATAGAACCCAAAATTCAGATTATTCTTTGCCTTTCTGAGAACTCTTAACATTGAAGACTTGGCCATAGTAGCTGGCTATTTCCATGCTTTTTATCTTATCTTAAGATCGACTGATTGATTTAAAAGGCAGCTCAACCAAGAGAGGGAGAGCAGAAAGAGAAAGAGAGGAAGTGTGAGGGAGGGGGAGAGGGAGATCTCCATCCTCTGCTTCACTCACCACATAACTGCAGCCTGGCTACAGCCAGCATCCCAGAATTCCATCCAGATCTCCCATGTGGGTAGAAGACACGCAGGTACTTGGGCCGTCATCTGGTGCCTTCCCAAACGTCATCATCATTTAGCAGGAAGCTGGGTTGGAAGCAGAGCAACCAGAACTACGACTACCCCTCAGTGTGGTATGTATGTGCCCTAAGCAATGTCACTGTGCCACAATGCCTGCCCCTCCACCCTTTTTAATCTCTATATTTCCTCCTTTGGCAATGTAATAAAGGAGGCCCAGAGAGTTGCTAGAGAGAGGATTAATGGCCTTTGACCCAGTTGCAACAACAGGCCTACCTATGGCAGGCAAAAGTTTGACCTAGAAGTAAAGATACCCACATTCCATATCAGAATACCTGGGTTCAAATCCCAGCTCCAGTTCCTGACTCCATATTCCTGCTAATGTATACACTGGAGAGCAGCATTAATGACTCAAGTAGTTGGATTCCTGCCACCCATGTGAGAGACCCATATTGAGTTCCCAGCACCTGGCTTTGGCCCACCTCCAGCCATTGCAGGCATTGGGGAAGTAAACCTACAGGTAGGAGCTCCATCTGTCCAGCCATCCCTCTCTCTGACTTTCAAATCAAAAAGTAAATGAGGGGTCAGCCTTGTGCCTCCACCTGCGATGCTAGCATCCTATCTGGGTGCCAGTTCAAGACCCGGCTGCTCCACTTCTGATCCAGCTCCCTGCTAATGCATCTGGGAAAGCAGCAGCAGATGGCCCAAGTCTTTGGGCCCCTACACCCATGTGAGAGACCCAGAAGCAGCTCTGGGCTCCAGGCTTTGGCCATTTGTTACCATTTGGAGAGTAAACCAGTGGATAGGATAGAAGATTGCTCGCTCTCTTTCTCTCTCTCTCTTGTAACTCTGCCTTTCAATAAATAAAAAACAAATCTTTGAAGACAAAGCAAATGAATAAAACAATAAGGCGAGCCTTCAAGCCACTCTATAGCATCATCTTAAACTGTCTGTGGCATTCCGTTAGGACCTGAACATATAAAATGCTCTAGAGAGAGTTAAGAGATTTGTGAACCCCATAAAATAAAATCCAGTATATTATGACTGTATGCTTATGCATTTTTCTGGAAAGCGCATTCTGTAACTTTCATCAGATTGGCAAAGGGATCCATGACATTTTCCCATCCCACCTCCACCAAAGAAGTTGAGGGTGTTCAGTTGAAAGATTCTGGTCTACTTGGAGAATATGATTTCTTAGGATTTGCATACTTGCTTGTTCCCAGAACTGTCCTGTAGCAATAATAAAAATGTAACCCTCCAAACTGCCTGGCGGTAAACTTCACATTAGACAAGTCTATTGTGGAACGCATGGAACTTTCTCAGGCTTTTGCATTGAATAATCAGGAAAATCCGTGTAACTTTTGCATGCTTCTGAAGACAGTAATTGGGAAAATCCTCGAGGAGACTGTGGTTTGAAGGATGCTAAATCAGGTTGTGAGCGTGTGTGCCCTGATGGGTTGTTTTTCCTCTCTGGAATTTCCTTCTGGGGGTGGTCTGTTGTTCTCATTTCCAAAACTTGTATCAACATCCTCTTGGACCCACAAATGTAAGCTCCTCATTTATTTTATTTTATGTTATTTTGGACAAAGGAGAAAAGGAACTTTCTTAAGTCTTGGAAAGCCTCCCCATGGTGTAAGCAAACCAGATTATTATTACTGCTTGCACGCTGTGGAACTGGAGGCTGAATGTGCTGATCTCCCCTCAGCGCTGGCTTCTCGGGCACTCTGTAGACCAAACTCTGCATCCCCTTTACCTAGGTGCTAAATACTCCAGCTATTTTGCTTTGCTTTCCTTGGGTTTGATAAGGGGTGGGGTGGGGGAGCTGGTAATAAGATTGTATATGCCCAAGGGACAGGAGGCAATCATATTTTCAAAAGAGCCTGTGTTTTGCAGCTTCCCAGCTACTGAAAGATCCTCCCTAGGATTATTGAGTTTCTTAAAGTGTGACAAGGGGACTTGTGAACCATACACTTTCATTTCCAGTGTCTTTGTTCTCCTTCTTTCCAGCATAGCTTAGCACAGCAGCCATGATCCTACACTCTGGATTCAAACTGCTGGGTTTGAATTACATCTGAGCCATTTAACCAGGTTCTGGGATCCCTGTGTCTGTCTAGATACTAAAGAGGCTGTTACAGTTTATCTCATAGGGTCACAGGAAAATTAAGGAAGTTAATACTTGTGAAGCTCATAGGATTGTGCCTGCTACATGTGTCTTTTTTATTTTTATTTTTTTTAATTTGACAGGTAGAGTTATAGACAGAGAGAAAGGTCTTCCTTCCGTTGGTTCATTCCCCTAATGGCCGCTACTGCCGGCACTGTGCAGATCAAAGCCAGGAGCCGGGTGCTTCCTCCCGGTCTCCCATGCTGGTGCAGGGACCCAAGCACTTGGGCCACCCTCCACTGCCCTCCCAGGCCACAGCAGAGAGCTGGACTGGAAGAGGAGCAACCAGGACTAGTACCTGGCACCCCAACTGGGACTAGAACCCAGGGTGCTGGCACCGCAGGCGGAGGATTAGCCAAGTGAGCCACGGCACCGGCCACACCTGTGTCTTTTTAAAATGTCTAATTATAGAGGGTAATAGTGGAGATTGGGGTGGGATTAATCCAGCAAGAGTCAAAATGAAGTTCCTGATTACCATCATTGGGCCAGTTGTGGTTGAATTTTGGGAGTGATTTGGGGAGTTTGTTTTAAAGATTCATTTTTTTTAAACTCCATGTTATACACAGAAATAAGGAGACAGAGACATCTTCCATCCTCTGGTTCAATCCCCAAATGCCAGTAGCTGAGAACTCAATCCAGGTCTCCCACGTGGGTGGCAGGGACCCAACTACTTGAGCCATCACAGTTGCCTTCCAGGGTCTGCATCATCAGAAAGCTGAAGTGGGAAGCAGAGCTGAGACATGAACCTAGGCACTCATATGGGATGCGGGTAACCCAGGCAGTGTCTTAACCACTAGACCCATCTCCCACCCTCACCCATCTCCTCTGAGAACAGGATTTTCCTTGCCTGGCCTCCCATGCTCCCACAGCTTTCAGATCTGAAACGTTCCAGAGGAATCTTGTATGTTAACCCCTTTGTCACACAATGAGGCATTTCCATCAAAGCCACTTAGCTGCTGCTTGACAGAAAGTTCTTTGGTTACAGGGTTTTTGTGTGGTTGGTTTTTTGTCTCTTCCCCACCTGTGTTTGATTTCTACTCCTAACCTCTGAGCCTGATGTGACTTTTCTAAAATTGTCATCATTCCATAGAGGGTGTCCACAAATAAGTTTTCAAAAGAGCCGTTTTTAAGTTACTGTGATGTTCGTGATTAAATACAACCCTATGAAAACAAACTGGAAAATGGCCTGTGGACATTGTGAGCGCAGCACTTTTAACAACCTCACAATTAGCTAAAACAGCTTTAATAGAAGAATCACAAAATGCAATTCAGTCATGAAGATTGTATCTAAGGCCCGTGGAGTACACTCGGCCCAAAACACAGGTAATAATTTTATTTGCCTTGTGATTAGTTCTCTTATTTTTGACGGGATGTACTTATAATAGACTTAAATGTTCAACAGGAATGTAGAAAAAGAATCTTTGTAACTATTCCATAGAAAATGAAGAATTTCTTTTTTAAGAAAAAACTTCCTGATTTGCAAGTTCTAGTCCATGTTGTTGACTGGAAGGTCTGTATTTGAATAACATTTATCTTGATCCCATATGGTTTGAAGCATAATAAAAGCTTTATATCCAGCAACTTTGGTGTTTTGACAGCGTCATTGAGGATTTTTCAAAAAGAAATATTTACGGAATTTTGGAACCTCCTGGCCCAGTCTCTTTATCTTTTGGGTGAGAAACTTGAAACCTACAGAACTAGAGTGCACAGCTAAGTGAAAGCAGAGCACCAACGTTAATTTCCAAGGAAACTATAGGAGCGGAAGAGAGAACTCAATGTGGCTTTTGACATTCTTTCTAAGTTTTCTTTACAATAGAGAATGTTTTACCAGTGGTCTATTTTCAAACAAACAAACAAAAACTAGTTTGATAATTTGCATTACAGAGACAATGGAAGTGGAGTCTGGATTTGTGTTTAAGATCAATTGTTTGGAAAGGTGGAGAGACAGAACTTCCATACACACTGTTTAATTTCCCAGATGGGCTGGGCCAGGCTGGAGACAGGAGCTGGGAACTCCATCCATGCCTGCCTGTGGGTGGCTGGGGCTCCTTGAGCCATTGTCTAGTACTTCCCAGGTGCATTAGCAGGGAACTGAATTGGAAGTGGAGTATCCAGGACTTGAACCAGTGCTCTGAAATGGGAATGCCAGAGCTTAGATTTCATGGCAAATGTTAAAGAGTAAGAAAAGGATCAGAATCACTACTGTGAACCATGTACAGGTCGTGGTGATAGTAAAAACGATGTATATTGGGGAGGAGTTTGAAAGAATGTCTTCATTTGGCCTAAGCAGTATTTTTTTGCAGGTACAACAAAGGATACAAAATTGCGTGGAATACAATTTTTAGACTTTATTGTACAGGAAGAAAGATGAGAGTATATTCAAAACTGTAATACAGTAAAAAAATTTCACTAGGGAGGTACCAGCAAGGTGTTTGTAGGGGATCCTAGAAGGGATGTGGGCTGTTGGACTGGTCAGATGACTCCTTAATACAATCAGTGGTTCCCAAATGCTTAGCTCTGAGTCTTACCTTAGAAACCTGGCCTGACTCGGAAATCCAGCTACCAACCAAGCACCCCCACCTAAGCAAGGACAAAGCTCAGTTCCCGACTTTGCCCCTGAAAACCTCCTCTCCAACTTCCCTCATCTTGGCTGATGACGTTGCAGTCCGTCCAGCTCGAGGCCACACCTTGACATCGTTCCTGTCTCCTGTCTCTCTTGCCCATGGCACATCTGATGTATGAGCGAGTCCTATTGACTCTGCCTTCTGTCTGCAATCTGACAACCTCATTGCTATCGCCTTTGTTCAATGCCCCATTGTTTCTCGCCTGGATGACAGAGTCAGTCCATCTCCCATATAGTCCTCGCCTCCACCCTGTCCATACCTGGTGACTTTTGAAGCCCAAGGCAGATGACATCACTTGCTCCTAGAATTCTCTGTTGGCTTCTCATCCCTCTCACAGTGCCACACCATCAGCAGTGGCTGATTGTGGTTAGTATCATCCCCCTTCTCGTTCCTTCCTGGACTTGGTTCCTGGCAGACAACCACCTCAGAGCCCTTGGCCTTTCCCCATGTCTGGAATGTGGCTCACCCCATCAATTTGTTCAAGTCTTCATCTTAATAGGTCCCATGCTGACTATTCTGCTTAAAACTGCATTCTTCCTCCCAGGACTGCTTATCCTCAGAGGGTTTTTTTTTTTTTTTTTAATTTATTTATTTGAGAGGAAGAGACAGAAAGAGATATCTTCCATCTGCTGGTTCACTCCCCAAATGGCCACAATGACCAGGGCTGCACCAGGCTGAAGCCAGGAGCTTTATTCAGGTCTCCCACGTGGGTGCAGGGGCCCAAGGACTTGGGCCGTCTTCTGTTTCTTTCCCAGGTGCTTTAGCAGGGACGTGGATCCGAAGTGGAGCAGCCAGGACTCACACTGGCACCCGTGTGAGATGCTAGCACCACAGGCAGTGGCACAAGGCTAACCCTCATTCACTTTTTGATCTGAGAGTCAGAGAGATGGACAGACAGATGGAGCTCCCACCTGCGGTGGCTTAACCTGCTACATCACAATGCCCACCACAGGTTAAAAACAAACCAAAAATCACACTGTATTTTAGCTTACTAAGTAATTTACGCATTGTATGTTTTATCTATTACATGATATATTGTGCCATTTATCTATATTCTGATAGTAGAATAGAAGTGCCAAGCGGGCAGGATCCTTGTTTGTTTTCCTCACTGCTATATTCCAAGATCATGGAATAGTATCTGACATGTGGGGGGCACTAAGTACGTATCTGTCGATAAATGAATAGGCAAGTGGGCTCATTGGGGAAAAGGGGTGGTGACTCCGGCACCCTCCCCCAACCCCTGTGACCCCTCCTTCCAGAAGAATGCGCACTTGCAAGGTTACACCAAAGGCTGCCTCCGCTTCCAGGAAGACCACTTGAACCTTGAAACTCATCCGTAAACCCAAGATCAAGAGCTTGTGTCCTAGGTAAAAAGAGTAACATAGACTAAGACTCAAAGGCAGGAAGGTAGGGCATGTGTAGGAGGCTCAGCAGAAGCTCCAGCTTGAGTATGGAATGAGACAGGAGGACTGGGTTTGGACGTACTGTACAGGGCTCTGCCTGCCAGGGTAAAGGGCCTCTTTGCTGGGTGGGGAAGGTGATAGGAGCCATCAGGAGCCCTTCTGGAATTGTGCCCTATGTTGCCCATTCTGTCTGCATTTGTTTCTGAAACAAGTGAAACTCATAAAATTTGTGCAAGATTCTTATGAGCTATTACTGTAAAAGATACAGACGAGTCCTGTGTCATTGTGACAGTTAAGTGAGTGCATACTCCCGTCGAAGCCGCTTTAGCTTGCCAGCTTCTGTGATATGTCTGAGGCTGTGTCTCAGCTGTACCATTGGCCTGTCATCTCCATTGTTAGTATCATTTGGCACAATGAGATTTAAGTTTTCGTTTGGTGTTGTCCATCTCGGGCTGTGTTTTAGCAGTTATTTTCTAGAAGAAGTTTCCTGTTCTTTAAAGGCCCTAAAATGTGTCTGAATGTGACAATATATGAAATGAGAACATATGGGCTTCTAAGTCCTTGCCTAGTAAGTCCCACGCACTTTTAGAGGGTAAATAAGCCATTGAAAGGATAACTAATCCATCCTCCCAAATTCAAAATATGTCCTATGTACCATGTACAATTGCTCTGAAATAACCCCAAAACTTAAAGACATCAAACAACCTCTCACTGATTCCACTAGTTGGGAGTACAGACACGACACAATAGGAATGACTTACAGTGTCTAGACTTTGAGCTAAAAATGGCAGCTTGGAGGTGGAGATTGAAATCACATGGAAGATTATTCGTATATGTGCCTGACACCTGGGTGAGGGGCGCCCTACAAGCTAAGGTTGTGGATTCAAGGGCCTCCCTTGGCACATGGTTTGGGCATCCTCACAGCACAAAGACTCTGGGGTGATCAAGTTCAGGTGGCAGTGTGGAAGCAGCATAGCTTTCTGTGACGTAACCTTGGAAATGCCATGGCAACACTTCTGCCTTACCATTCAAGAGGGATCACAAATCCCATCTCTCCATGGAAAGAGCATCAAGGAACAGTGTGGCCATTATTTCAGAGCCAGATAGACTCAGTCCCACCTGCTGGTTCGCTCCCCAGATGCCTGCAATAACCAAGGCTGGGCTGGGCATAGCCCAAGCCAGGAGCCAAGAATTAAGTCAACGTCGGGCGTGTGGGTGGTTAATTCATTTACTTGAGCCCTCACCTATTCCCAGGGCCCACACTGGGAGAAAACTAGTCAGTAGCTACAGCTGAGTATCAAGTTACCCTTTTCATTTCAAACCTGGATATTCTAGTATGGAATGTGGGCCTCTTAACTGGCATCTTAACCACCAGTTAAGCTGTGGCATAGTAGGCTAAGACTCTGCCTGCAGTGCCAGCATCCCCTCTGGGCACCGGTTTGAGTCCCAGCTGCTCCTCTTCCAATCTAGCTCTTGGTTTATGGCCTTGGAAAGCAGTGGATAATGGCCCAGAGTGCTTGGGCCCCTGCACCCATGTGGGAGACCTGGAAGAAGCTCCTGGCTTCAGATTGGTGTAGTTTTAGCTGTTGTGGCCATTTAGGGAGTGAACCAGCGGATGGAAGACCTCTCTCTGTCCCTCTCTTGGTCTTTAACTCTGCCTCTCAAATAAATAAATCTTAAATGAAACAAATAACATGTATATGCATCCTTAGAGAGACTATGGGAGAGAGTCCTTCCTACGGACTTTGTCCAGTAGCTGGGAGCCACAGCTAGGCTCATTTCTTTTCAAGACCATTGTTGTATTAAGCACAGTGCTAAGACTTCACATACATTTTTCTTACTTTTTTCCCCAATCTTGTTATGTGGCTGTTACTTGTATTTTACAAATGAGAAGTGGTAGCTCGAAGAAATTAAGAAATAAGCCACATTTGCAAGACTAAAATGTAGCAGGTCTATTACTCATTATTTCCTTGTCCCCTGCTCCCCTGCCACACATACACACTGTAACATGATTCTTGGCCTTTGACCTCTGAATATTACTATTTGTTAAGAAAATAGTGAGACGTGTATGTTACATGATGTCTGCAGAATTAAGTGCTAAGTGTTTGAAAGGAGCAATCAATAGAAACAACCCATGTTTTGAAGGGTTTTAGAATCTATGTAAATAGCATTAAGATTCCTAGAAAACTAACAGAACCAGAACTTTGAAAACAAGGGAGGGAGAAGTTGGATAAGTAAACATAAAGGAAATAATTTACAGGGCCCAATTGTTTATAGCTAACAGTTACTAAGTATCAATCAGAGTGGGCATTTGGTGGCCTCCTCTTGGGACGCCCACAGCCCATATTAAGTGTGCCTGGGTTCAAATCCCTGCTCCACTGCTGATCTCAGCTTCCTGCCTGCAGGCACCCTGGAGGGTAACCGATGCTGAGTCAAACCCTCGAGTCCCTGTCACCCACAGGGAGACAGGATGCAGTTCTAAGCTGCTGGCTTCAGCCTGGCCCAGCCCTGGCTGTTGTAGACATCTGGGGAGTGAACTAGCAGGGGAAGCTCTCTGTCTCACCCTCCCCTTCTGTCTCCATCTTGCTTTCCTAATTAATTAGCTAATTGATAAATTGATTTGTTTTTTAGTGGTCACTCTATCTGGAGTTCACAAGTCATTAGGTTGTCATTGCTCCACTGTGAAACTAGAAAATGGTAAAAAAGAAAAATTATGGTAAACCTAAGTGTTTTATAGACCTAATGTCTTCAACATGAAAGACTTCTCTATTCTAAGATATTCCCAGCATTTTTGGACAGAAGGAGGCCTAACATGCTTTGCTTTTATGAAATGGTGATGGCAGTAAATAATAATTGTTATTCTTTTTTTTAATGTACTTCCTTGGTAAAATGGAAGTTGGCAAGCTATAGGAGACTCTAAATTTATTCATTCGTTTGCTTTTGTAATCATGCCATGATGTATGAAGGTCTGGGAATGTCTTTACTGGGCACTTGTACTTTTCTCCTGCATCTTAAACTAAAGAATGCCTTAAACAGTGCAACAGTTAATGAAAGCTCTGCCACTTAATTGGGAAAAAAAAAGGCAGTATTGTTCACTCATGTGTCATGGTTAGAATATGTCTTATGTGCACTACACTCACACTACGGAGACAAGTTCAGAGACAGCCAGTGGAATGTGTTATTTGAACTGCACACACACACACACACTCACACTCACACACTTTGGTTTAACTGAGGACCACCAATGTATCCACACACAAATGCAGGAGGTGGCAATCTGCTTATAAGGACTCATCCATGCATTCATTGAAAAGTCGCATCATCACCACCACGCATTCCTGGGTCTGCTTTGCATCCGCAGCAGCTGACACACAGACCCAACCTTGGTAGGTTAATTCATTTTCCCTTTCTAATTGCAAGTAGATTTCCAGGTGCGTTCGTTACATTTCAAATGAACCCTGCCTCGTGTTACCCAGTGCTGGCCCAAGGGTCAACCTGAGGGACTCATAGCTCCACTTCCGTCCCCGTCTTCTGATGCTCACCTGCACATCCTGGCGCATTATCTGAACCCCCTTGAGAGACTCCCTT
Organism: Sylvilagus floridanus; assembly: GCA_949820135.1. Taxonomy (NCBI): domain Eukaryota; kingdom Metazoa; phylum Chordata; class Mammalia; order Lagomorpha; family Leporidae; genus Sylvilagus; species Sylvilagus floridanus. The sequence goes on from OX463244.1 coordinate 168,486,230, forward strand.
CTGCTGATGCACCTGTCCACAGGCGGTGTAGTGAGGTTACAGGCTAGGAAGCTGACACACGTTGCTGTTCTAAGCTCTTGAAAACACGTTACATGTATGTGAAAAAGTTAAATAGCTAAAATACTAGTGACGTTTTGTGAACTAGATGTAAAAATCGCTGATTATACATGTTTTCAAAGGTGGGCTCAGTTGAGAACACGATTTTTCAATACATAGCAGCTCCCTTTATGTCTTCTGATTGTTTTTTAAAGATTTGCCTATTTGAAGGGTAGAAATAGAGAAAGAGAGAATCTTCCATTTCGCTAGTTCACTCCCCAAATAGCTGCAACAGGAGCTTCTTCCGAGTCTCCCATGTAAGTGCAGGGGCCCAAGGCCTTGAGCCATCTTCTGCTGTTCTCCCAGGCACATTAGTAGGAAGCAGGATCAGAAGTGGAGCATCCAGGACTCCAACCAGTGCCCATGGGGGATGCCAGCACTGCAGGTGGAACCTTCACCTTTTACACGACAGCACCAGCCCCTACCTCTTCTGATTTTGATGGGCACTTGAGAGGTTGTTGCAGAGAACAGAGAAACATGGCATAGAATGATGTGCTGAGAGTGTGTATCCCTTTAACAGCAGTGAGTATTTCTAAATGCTTATTTTATATGAGACTCTGTTAGGGATCAGCATACGAGGAATGTACCATTAATTCTGCCTCATAGCCACTCACTTTCTGCTGAAAGACAGAAACGGTCATCCACTCTACAGATTCTTGGTGAATGATTGTCGTGTGCCTGACCGTGTAGCCCAGGGAGCTGGCTATATGACAGTGGAAAGAATGAAGTGGTGAGCGTGTGGGTGCCTAAGTCTAACCCCAGAAAGTGGTGCTCTGTGCCGCTCCCATGGTGAAATTTCCTGGAATTTGATATGCACACCTGTTTTGGTGATTCCATCCCCCTCTGTGTTCCTATTTCCATTAGAAATGTTATCACATTGGCACAAGTGAACAGGCGCAAAAATGTTCATGTCTACATTGTAAAACTTGCAAGTTGGGAACTGTCTAAATGTTTATCTTTTAGCAGAACTGGGTGAAAGGTACATGGCAAAACAAAACACACATGTCTACTGTATATACACGGGTCTAGAACAACACAGCTATGTCTCTGGGGAGGAACAGGGACTGGAGTATGGTTAAAGGGGCACTTTATCTGTAATCCTGTTTTTAATTTTGTTTTAATTTGAGGGGCAGAGATAGAAACAGAGACAGGGAGAGCTTCCTTCTACTGATTCTTTCCCCCAAAATGCCCTCAATGGCCAGGGTGGGCCAGCCTGGAAGTCAGGGGCCTGGAACCCTATCTGAGTCTCCCAAGTGGGTAACAGGTGCCCAAGTCCGTGAGCCATCCACTGCTGTCCGCCGTATACATTAGTGGGAAGCTGGGTCAGAAGCAGAGGACAGATACTCCAATATGGGAGCCTGGTGTCTCAAGCAGCAGCTTAAGCAATGCACCATACTTCCCACCTCTGTAATCCTCTTCGTAACAAGGAGGTTGTGGGGTGGGCACTGTGGCACAGTGGGTTAAGTCGAACTTGGGATGCCCACGTCCCTTTCCATTTTGCCTGATTAAGATACTGGTTCCTCGGCTTCCAGTCCAGCTTCCTGCTAATGCACCTGGGAGGCAGTGGATGTGGCTGAAGTACTTGAATCCCTGTGACCTTCATAGCAGAGTTTCTGGCTCCTGCATTAGGCATAGCCCAGCCCTGGCTGCTTTGGGCATTTTGGGAGTGAACCAGCAGATAAAAGATTTCTCTCTCCCCCCATCAGAAAAATAATCACTCTTTAAAAATAATAATAAATGGCTGGCGCCGCAGCTCAATAGACTAATCCTCCGCCTTGCGGCACCGGCACACCGGGTTCTATTCCCGGTCGGGGAGCCGGATTCTGTCCCGGTTGCCCCTCTTCCAGGCCAGCTCTCTGCTGTGACCAGGGAGGGCAGTGAAGGATGGCCCAAGTCCTTGGGCCCTGCACCCCATGGGAGACCAGGATAAGCACCTGACTCCTGCCATCGGATCAGCGTGGTGCTCCGGCTGCAGCGTGCCGGCCGCGGTGGCCATTGGAGGGTGAACCAATGGCAAAAAGGAAGACCTTTCTCTCTCTCTCTCTCTCTCTCTCTCTCTCACCACTCTGCCTGTCAAAAAAATAAATAAAATAAAAAATAATAATAAATGAAGTGCCTTACAATTAATAAGTTAGTCATCAGAATATACTATACTAACACAAAAATTAGTGTTAGAATAAATGTATACATTGAAAGCTGCAGAAATTCTATAATTAATTAGTGCCTCAAGGGTATTAAGGTGCTTGTGGAAGTACCTACAGGGAGAGTGAGGGGTCTGGCATTGTGACGTAGCAGGTAAAGCCACCACCTGTGACACCAGTATCCCATACGGGCACTGGTTTGAGACCCAGCTGCTCTACCTCTGATCCAGCTCCCTGATAATGAGCCTGGGAAAAGCAACAAAAGATGGTCCAAGTGCCTGGGCCCCTGCACCCACATGGGGCACCCAGAAGAAGCTCCTGACTTCAGTCTGGTCCAGTCCTGGCAGTCACAACCCTTTGTGGAGTAACCCAGCGGATGGAAGGTCTCTCTCCCTCTCTCTCTCTCTGCAATTCTTTTAATAAAAATAAACCTTAAAAAATAAAAGTGAGGAACCAGAGAAATCTATGTTGGGCCTTGAAATCTAAGTAGGAGTTTTCAGCTTATCTAAAACAGGAGGAGTCGGAGAAATAGGCAGGAAGACCAGCATGTGTCTAAGACAGGGTATAACGCCTTGTTACTGTACCATGGCCTGTGTGGTGGTGATGGGCCTGTGGGAGGCATTGACAGAGCCTGCCCATGAGCCTGGGACAGCAGGCAGGCACTGAAGCCAGGAGGGCCTCAGGTGACAACCAGAGAAGGAAGAGAGCATTGTATAGCAGTTTGACATTAGTTTCCTGTGGCTGCCTTGACAAAGCACCCCAAACGTCATGGCATAAAATAAATTGTCTAGAGACCAGAAGTCCGAGATCCAGCAGGGCTGCCTTCGCTGTGGAGTCCCTAGAAAGCACCCTTCCTTGCCTCTTCCATGCATTCCCTGGCTGTGGCTGCAAACCCATTTCCACGTGGCCCTCCCCGCTTCATCCCCAAGTGTCCCCTGGAAGGACACTGACCATTGGACTTCAGGCACTCTTGGATGACCCGGGGCAATCGCACCTGGAGATATTTAACTTAATCACATCTGCACTCTTTCTAAATAAGGTCACAATCACCTACTTCACATCCACAGATTCGGGAGTTGAGGAGGGGAGGGTGGGGCACCATTCAGACCTCGCCAATGGGGGCAGAGTGCACCATAAGGTAATATTAGCAGATTTTATTTCTTGGAAGACAGTGCTGGCAGGTCAAACCTGAGGGATTCTCAAGGTTTTGAGTTGTTTCCTGGTCATTATCAAGAGCACAGCACCTATCACAGTTTCTGGCCTGCTGATTATTGAGTTAATAAAGAAATGAATGAATAGGCCAGCCAGGAAAGGAAATATTACAAACATTCAGAGACAAGGGGAATACTTGTCCTGTGGGAGGTGCTCAATAAGTATTTTCTAGCAAATGTTGGCCCTTGGGAAAAAATTATTCTCACATGTGTATGTTCCTATTAGGCCACTAAAGAAGCACACACAGTCATTCAGTCTTTACAATCCAAACATGAAGCTAATTCATTCAACAAATATTTATTTCATGTTTACTGTGGCTTTGTGGATAAAGTTTGAAAATGTTCCCAGCTCTCATGAGCTAAGAATCAATATGTAAACAGTATGAAAACCAGAAAACAGAGTCCTAAATGCAATAATAAAATAAAAAGTGGCGGTGTGAGAGACTGCAGGAGAGATATTTGAGGTTGGATGGTTGGGGAAAGCCTCCTCTAGGAGGTGTACTTGACTTTGAACCCTAGGGAAATCTGGCTGGTGGGTGTTTCAGGGTCACAGCTACTGTTAACACCTTAAGGAGCTGACCTAGGACATTGAGAATGGAAAAGGGTTGGGGGTAATATATAATAAGGTCCAAGAAGCATGTGGGGTGACACCATTTGAGGACTTGGTAAGAAGCTTGGGTTTTAAATATGCACAGAAGCCACTGGAGGGTTTTAACGACATGACATGATCTAATTTCTTTTTTTTTTTCCTTAAAGAGGGGGGATGAATAGGCAAGAGAAGACTAAGCCAGAAAGGAAGAGTAACTCAAAGAGGAGAAGCCAGAGCAATGCATGGCTGGACAGGATATGTTGTTGGGAAACCATCATGCATTACATTGCCAAAAAGAAAAGGAAAAGATGAGGGATGAGGGTAACCTTACCTCCTTAGGAAGCTTTGATGTTTTGAGTCACTAACAGACAAGGTAAAATTCAAGCAGAATTATGAATAGAATGAAAACTCAGGATAAGATGGCTGACTGGACACAGATGGATGTGGAAGCCAGGGACATGGGGTCACCATCTAGAAAGTACAGACAAGCCCATGGATACGTTCACACATTGTGCTGATTCCATGACCCAGAAAACTAGATCTGAGGATGAGGAACACGTGGGCACATCTAAAACCAGCTGTTCCATAGCAGGACTTCTGATCCAGGTGAGTTCTCAGCAAGAAACAGGCTAACTGAACAGCATCTGAAGCTATTGGTAGTATTAAGAGAGCTCAAGAAGAGACGGTGAGGTGTATACTGGTACCCGCAGGAGCAGGGAGTCATTAGCCTGGACCTGTAGAGTGAAAGGCGTAGTTACCAGATGCTGCAGAGTGGGAGAGCCACCTGCAAAACCACGGTGCCCTCAGTAACAGAACACAGCCAACCTGAAGATGCCCCAGCTACAGAAAGCTGGGGAAATACTGCTCTCAACATCAGTCTCCCTTTCCCTGTCAGTCAATCTCCAACCAGAGGCCAGAGTAGGTGGTAGCTTCCTGAGGCTCAAGAAGAGTGGAGAGGAGAGCTGCAGGGGTAAATGGATGCCATCCCCCACTTGTCCTGACATGACTAGTCTCAGCCTGCCTCGCCCCTCTCCCCCACCTCCAGTGTGCATTTTGTGTCCTGCAGAGTGAAGAAGATGGCTTCCTTCAGCTGCTAATAATTTTATCAGAAATTTAGTTACCCTAAGCAGGTATATCACCTTGAGTTGTCTACAGAAAACCATAGGACCACTTCTAGACTAACCTCACAAGGAAGACTCTCAGATCATTATATGCATCTTTTTTTTCCCCCCTGGGCATCTTTCCTGAAACCCACTGCCTTTTTTTTTTTTTTTTTTTTGGACAGGCAGAGTTAGAGACAAAGGTCTTCCTTTTTCTGTTGGTTCACCCCCCAAATGGCTGCTACGGCTGGCATGCTGTGCCAATCTGAAGCCAGGAGCCAGGTGCTTCTTAGTCTCCCATGCTAGTGCAGGGCCCAAGCACTTGGGCCATCCTCCACTGCCTTCCTGGGCCACAGCAGAGAGCTGGACTGGAAGAGGAGAAACCAGGACAGAACCGGTGCCCCAACCGGGGCTAGGACGCAGGGTGCTGGCACCACAGGCAGAGGATTAGCCTAGTGAGCTGCGGTGCCAGCCGAACTGACTGCCTTTTTAAGAAAGATTGACTAATTTATTTGAAAGGAAGAATTACAGAGAGAGAAGGGGAGACAGCAGAGATCTTTCATCTGCTAGTTCACTCCCATGATGGTCACAACAGCCAGGACTGGGTCATCCAGGAGCTTCATCTGGGTCTCCCATGTGGCTGCAGGGGCTCAAGTACTTGGACCATCTTCTGCTGTTTCCCAGGCACATTAGCAGAAAGCTGAGTTGGAAGTAGAGCAGCCAGGACTCTAACCAGCACCCCTATGCAATGCCCACATTGCAGACAGTTTAACTGCTGTGCTACAATGCTGATTCCCCCTCCCCACTGCCTTTTATTTAGTGCAGTATAACCTGATTATTTTCAAGGCTGAGAACCACCTTCACGGAAAACAAAGCAGACAGAAATAAACCAGGTTGTCAACAAATAATGAAAAATCATTAGTCCATGGTGCCAGCCACCAAAACTGTGTTACAGGACATCAGCCAGGGAGAAAATAAAGCCCAGGAAAATTATCCTCCTCTAGCATAATCCACCTCTGAGAAATTATTAGCCTCAGAAAAGGCGCTAACTGGGGAGTCTTGTGCACAGTAGGTGATCCAGTGCCTTCTCCACATTTTATTTCTACCACCCCTTGGTTGGAGCTGAGTGACTTCATGTGATGCATCTGTTTTATGTCTCAGAGTAGTAGGTATTGAAGGCACCATCACAGCCATCAGTCTTTAACTGAGGGCTTCCTGCACCAGGTCCTGTTGTTGCTTTAGTCTGGATGGCTGCAGCCCTGTTAAGAGAGTCTGTAGTGGTGCTTGAGTCAGGGAAGGTGACCACTGTCTTTTGGGTTCGTTTTTGGTTTCTCTGATTCATTGTTGGTACAGGAGAACTTTCCATTTATCTTTTTGATGTATAAAAGGCCTGAACAGTGCTCATATATAGCAGCTAAATAATAAATACATTTCTTTGTAGCAAACTTGGGTCTTTGGGTGCCTACCTGTCATTACAAGTTAATAGATGAGCAATGGCTGTTGGGTGAGAGAAACAGTACAATGCCTTCTACCACAAACTTCCCTGACCCTGTCCAAGCATACAGATGTACGCTAGGACACAGATACCATACTCAAAATGGAAGCACTGTTTGTGGTCAGCTGTTATCTATCACCCATACTGTTTTTGTTTTAGAGAGAATGATTAAAATCTTGCACTTTGAAGCCAGTATTCAAGAATTCAAGAGTCTCTACTTAGTATTTGTTAGCTTTGTGTCTGTGAGAGTTACTGAACCTCCCTGTGGTTCAACATCCTCATCTGTGGAATGGGGATAATGTTATATTATCTCTTCAGGATAAGTGTGGAATAAATGATCCAGTCTTCATATAACTCTTAAACCTATGTCAGGCCCAGAGGCAGCACTCTTAGAGTATTATTTATTGCAGATTCAATGTGTGTCACAGTGTTTGTTAATGAACCTCAAAGTCTTATTTACTTGTATAAGCTTTGCCACACAAAACAGCAGTGTGCTTACTCTACTGTTTATAACTTACCATTCCCCTCTCTGCCCCAATCCTACCCCCCCCCACCCCACCTCCCTGGAAGCCGATGTCAGTTGCCCAGAAAACCACCTATTGTGTGACATATAGTAGAGACTCCACTACTGTTCATGAGATGCATGTAGTCCAGCAGGACACAACTGCAACTGTTCTCAGAATGTTGTGTTTTGTTAGTGTGGTATACATGGAATTTTTGTCCCAGTGAGTAATTACCAGACTTCAGGACCCCAGATACAACCATGTCCTTATGTCACCTTGCAATCCAGCCTGTTCTGTGAAGCTAAAGTCCTCCCAGGAGGGTCAAGGATACACATATGCTGTTCCTGAGTGGTAGATTTTTTTACACTTGGAGACAAGGCCATGTCAGCAGATGTGTGAACATTGGCTGATCTGTACAGTTCCCTGTCTTCTTGACAACTGCGGAGAGCCAGGAACCCACACTATTTCTTTTCAGCAGGCATGAATGGACACTGAACCTTACTCCCCAGGTCTACCTGTTTCTATTGGTATGAGGCTGTCCCAAGAATTTCTTGGTTCACATCATCCATTTTTGTTTTCCATACACTGGATTGGAATCTATTCTAACACAGAGGAGATATGCAAATATGAATTTCCATGTCCTTCTGAAGGAAATGAGATCTACCCTCTGTGTCCTCCATCAGATGTCAGTCCCATTTCTAATGCCACATGGCTCCCAGAGCCTTCCAAATATCCCATGTGGATTTGGTAGGAACTTGGTGGCTTGTTTCATAATAATGAAAAATGCCTTATATTTATTCTTTCAATACATTATGTTCTTTCTTCCTTTCTTTCATGTGTATGTTTCTTGGGAAATGCTGAATAAGTGATTAATAGCCCACCATGGTTTTGTTCTTTCTCTGTCTGGCTTATAGGGAAATAATGTGACCTACAGATGTTTGGACAAATAATGCATTGTGTTAATGACAGATTGCGCTTAGACATGCCCCATGCCGAGAGCTTATCAGCAGAAGAACAGGTATTCCTGGACTTTGTCTAGTCGTCCTTTCTTTACTTTCCTTGTTAGACTAAATACCAACCATATTGAAAGGGGGACTTAACGAAACAGTGTTCTGAGCTTTTGTCCACTTATTAGGTAGAGGAGCAACCTGAGCTAGACCTATGTGGAGGTGATATAAACAGTCCCATTCAGAGCATTCCGAATGCCAGGCAGCCAGTTATTTCAATATATAAATTGGGTTTTTATTAAACTACAATAATAGTAAATAGATCTTTGTAAGCAAACAAAAATCATCAACTGATGGGGCAGGCATTGTTGCATAGAGAGTTAAGTCAGCGACTGCGACACAAGCATCCAATATGAGCACCAGTTCCTGTCCTGGCAGCTCCGTTTCCAATCCAGCTCTCTGCTAGTGGCCTGGGAAAAGCAGCAGAAGATGCTCCAAGTATTTGGGCCCTTGCCACCCAAATGGGAAACCTGGATGAAGCTCCTGGCTTCAGCCTGGCCCAACCCTGGCCATTGAGGCCATCAAGGGCGAGAACCGGCAGATACAAGATCTGTATCTTTCTCTCTCTCTCTCTCTCTCTCTCTCTCTCTCTCTCTCTCACTCTGTAGTTCTGTTTTTCAAATAAATAAATGTTTTTTTAAAAACTACCAAGTGAATTAATTAAGCCATCTTTTCTAGTAAGTAGTTTCATTTAAAGTAGGTGGTTATTGATAAATGAAAATCTCTGGACCAGTGGATATAGAGGTTTGTAAATAGAAAGGGAGGAGCCAGTTTTCAAATTGGGTCATGTTCCCCAGATAAGAAAATTAAGCAAGGTTGGAGTTCAGCCCTGCGTGGAATATGGTTGATGTTTAGAACCCACATCTTAAGTTTATTTATTTATTTTAATTTGTTTGGAAGGCAGAGCAATATAGAAAGTTTAAGAGATCTTACATCTGCTGATTCACTCCCCAGATTTCTGTGCCCCCCAGAAATACACTAAGCTGGAGCCAAGAGGCCAGAACTCAATCCAGTTCTCCCATAAGGATGGCAGGAACCCAAGCATGTGGGCCATCGCCTGCTGCCTTCTAGGGTGCACCGTAGCAGTAAACTGGGTGGGATGCAGGTAGCCGGGACTTGTCCCGGGCGCTCCATATGGAATGTAGGCATCCCAAGTGGCAGTGTAACCCATGCTGCCACAACGCCTGCCCCAGAACTTCAATTTTCAAACTGGCAGTGACCTTTGAGCCATTTAATCCAACATGCCCAGTTTCCAAATGAGGAAAACAAGATCTGGAGGTTCCAGTCCCATGGGCACGGTCTCAGGGCTTATCAATAGCCAAGCAATGGCCGGGATCCACTTCTTATTCACCTGAGAATCTTAGGTTTTCCTCACTTTGCTGCCCATCACCTTTTCCTAGTCACAGTTTTTTTTAACTCAAAAATATTTGTTAAGCGCATAATAGAGATAAGCACTCAAGTACAGCAATGTACATTAAAAGAATATAAGAGTTCCTCATGTGAACCATCAAAGTTGTTTTTCATCTGCAAAAAAAAAAAGAGACAGCTGCAAAGTATTTGATCTTAATGACAATTAAAATGAACCTTATTTGAAGTTGCAAAATCACCACATTGCCTTAACACAGGGCTCCGTCATGCACACTCCAGGGCACTTTGCAGATGGCTTACAAAGACGTAGTTTATGCAGGCACTTTAGGGAACAGATGGAACTTGCAATGTCCCATGGTAAATATGAATTTATAGCACTAGTCACAAGCCAGAGTTGCTCTATTCTCCCTCCTGGGACAGCTCATGCGGTGTGCTACCTCTGGCTTGTGAATCACCAGCACAGCAGTCCCTAAAGTAAATGCTGTCCCTGTTAAGACTTGGTTTCATCCAGTATCTTTGCAACACATCATTAATGGCCGTGGGATGTCAGTGAAATATCTATTCAAACTTTATAGAGGATAAATCAACATCTCCTAGAAGGCTAGAAGTTTGAGATTAAAAAACACATTAGTCTAAGCGTCTCCTGCTGTCGTCATAAAATCCTACATAGCTGTTATTTCTTTCCTGCAACATCTGTGTTTAGTATGTACGGTACATACCCCCTGCCCCAGCTTATCTGACCCTAAATGTTTTAAGAGCTTGAGATTAGAAAATTAAAGGAAAATACAGGTAAAGCTGAACCTCATGAGAATTCAGCTGATTGCTGACTTCAAGGTCTCTCATCTGTGAAATACTGATAAGGACTCGTGTCTTGGTTTCCCATAAGGTAGCATTTCAGCATCTCATAAAGAACCAGCCTAGGAGGTAGCGGCCTGGAAGACAAAAATTCCCACACATAATATCAAACAAAAGGGATCAATGAGACGAATGGCGAAGCTATTACAGTGAGCATGGACTATGCTCCGTATGATGGTGTCTTCCCTAATTATTTAAGGTCGCTTGTAAAATTGATTTTATGTAAACACAGCAACACCCGACCGCAGCCGCTCTCTGCCGGCAACATCAGTTGTAGGGGATTTATTGACCTGTCGTTCACATGTGTTGCTTTACTAGCACTTAATGGTCTGTTTAGATAGTCTTGGTGTGTACAAACTCCCCACCACTGGCTCCAAGCCCCACGCACTCACAGGTAGCTGCCACAGAGATAAAATAAGGGACCCAGTCCAGAGTCTGTGGGGCCAAGAAATATTCGTTATTTTCTCATGAAACGCAGGGCGTTGCTAGGATCTGTGGTGAGGAGGTGAGGTCTTTATAGGAGACTGAAACCTAACCTCGGATCCCAGTCTTGGCTCTTACAGGTGATGGGATATTGTGGGTATTACTTACACACATTCTATCTAAATGTGGTCGGAGTTGTTAGCAGTTAGCGAGGGAAATGCAAGCCGCTGTTGGTCTTGGGGTTGCTTGCCAGGTAGGGAACTGAGGTCCAAGAAGCTTCCAGTGGGACAGGGACGATGGAGATGCCTCACTTGGTGGATGTTGGCATTTATTTGACATTACCGCATTTCTGAAATTGGGCTGGATGATATCACTGATGGTGTAACTGAGTGCGGTAAGCAGGCTGTTTTAGTAGCACATGAAATATCGGTGCTGTGTCTTATACTCGGTAGCGTCTTAGATTCCATGATGAATTGAAGTAGGGCCTCACAGGTAACTCTCCTTGGGAACTGAGGATTAAGGGGGTTGGATGACGCAAGTGATGGATTCCCAGTGGACAGGTTCTTTGGAGTTGTGGTTTTTTTTTTTTTTTTCTCAGAAACACACACAGATCTCCTATCTGCTGGTTCTCTCCCCCAGATGCCCACACAGCCACGACCAGGCCAGACTGAAATCAAGAGCAGGGAATTCAATCCAGGTCTCCCACATGAGTGTCAAGCGCCTAGTACTGGAGCCATAACCTACTGCCCCCCAGGGTGTGCATTAGCAGGAACCTGGAATGGGGACCAGAGGCAGGACATGAACCCAGGCATTCTGATGTGGAATGAAGGTGTCCCAAGAATCATTTTAGCTTCACCAAATGGCTGTCCCAGGGGACAGATCTTTTTAAAATTGCAGGGAGACATTCTAAGCTGCATGGCTGGAGAATTAACAGCAGATATGATATGAGCTGGTTTGGGGAGGAAGTTCATCAATTTTCTAGGCATATCATTTTAAAATTCAGGAATTTCTGGGTGATTGTTGTGGTGTAGCCTGTGACTGGCTTCCCATAAAGGCACTAGTTTGAGGCCCAGCTGCTCCACTTCTGATCCAGCTCCCACTACTGGCCTGGGAAAGCAGCAGAGGATGGCCCAGGTGCTTGGGCCCCTGCCACCCACATGGGAGACCCAGAAGAAGCTCCTGGCTTCAGTCTGGCCCAGCTCTGGCCTTTATGAACCAGCTGGTGGAAGATCACTCTGTCTCTCCCTCCGTCACTCTGTTTCAGATAAATAAATCTTTTTTTAAAGTTCAAGAATTTATTTTCATGAAGAAAAGAATCTGAGCACTAATGAAAAAGGAATGAGTAAGAAATTAGTGCTGGCTTCCTCTCTGACCACTGCACTTTGCTACAATCAGTGGAACAACTGACTTGGCTCATAGGGAGGTTCTAGAACCTTCGCGTCCCACGTGCAGGACACCAGCCCTCAGACTAGAGCAAATGCCACGCGTAGTCTCCCCGACTCTGTGCCCATTGGGTGAACCCCGCTGTAATCTAAAACAGAACATCCAAGAATCCCAGGGGCTGTGCTGGGCTCCCAGGGCAACCTCAACTCCATCCCAGGGCAGAGCAAAGAGCCTCAGCTCGGGTTCAGTTTCCCGCAGGCCTTTGCTTCCAGGAATGCAGCTATGTGGCTATTTCCCTGACCTAGCCCCTGTCACAATGAATCCTTCCTTCCTGTGGAATTATTTCCCCCTCTTTCCTCTGCAAGATTTATCTCACATGCCAACCTGTAGGGAGACTTCTTTTGCTCAAGAAAAAACAAACAAGCAGCCAGGACTCAAGAGGCCACATTTGGGACAAAATCAAATATCATTTCCTGTATCTTAAAAGACTACAGAATATTCTAAAGACTAACAAGGATATTGACATAACCTTAATGAACACTTCTAATAGCTGGAGGTCAAAATCCAATTAATGACATCTTAGAGATTCCCTTCCTTGGGTCCTGAATTCTCCCTTTTTCACAGGCTTTGTTCTTATGGGGGATTTATAGAAAATGGAACTAAAAGATGAGCTTATATTGGTGCAAAAAAAATGTAAACCCATGCATATGTGTTTTGTGTTTTCCTTAATGTGGCTTCTACCATAGTTTAATTTTTCTGTGATGCATGCTAGTTTTTAGAGGATTTTCCCTCCTCTAGAATCTGCATTCGCCATGTATTATCCTCCCTGACCTTCCCATTTGGTTACTTTTACCCTTTTCCTTTCTTTCTTTCTCCTCCTGTTTTTCTTATTTCTCTTCCTTTACTCCAGTTGCCTTCTTTCTATTTGTCAAATCTTCATGCATCCCTTGTAAAATAATCCATTTTGAGCGAAGATATATAATTAAAATGATAGGCTTTAGTGAAATGAGAAACTGTTATAGTTACTAGACAGTAAAAACCAAGTTACCCAAGGTTAATGTCAGATGGCCTTGAGGTTGTTTGCCTTGTGTTTAGGGGACCCTCCCAAGGAGTCCTGTCTTTAAGGAGCGCTGTCATCCACCCAGGGACGAGGGTCACACTGGGAAAGCAAAGTGGGTTGGAGCGAGAGGGAGTGTAGTTTCGCAGTGGTAGCCTTTGGTGCCAGATTTCCTGTGTCCCAGTGCTAAATGCAATGCTCGCTTAGTTGTGTGACCTCACAAAGATGATGACTCTTGCCCACATTAGTGATGGGCACATGATACTTCCCTTATAGAATTTTTACATGGATGAAATTTGTATTCTAACCACTTAGAACAGTGCCTAGAACACACTAAGGAGTGGGTAAGTATTAATATTTACTTAATTTACTCAAGTTGGAATCATACATAAGGAAATAATGTTTTGAGTAATGCACTTCCCCCAGATGTGTCCATATGAGGTCAGGAGGGCGGTAGCTACCATATGACAGCAAATGAGTCTGTAAAATCATTTTCAGGTGGGTATCACCATGGGTTCTATTTAGAGGAAGAAAAAAAAATGATTTACCATTTTTTCCCCTTTTTAAAGATTGAGTGATTGATTTAAAAGGCAGAATGACAAAGGGAGAGAGAGAGAGAAAGAGATCTTCCTTCTGCTGGTTCACTCCCCAAATGCCTTCAACAGGCAGGACTGACCCAGGCTGAAGACAGGTGCCAGAAACTGCATCCAGGTCTCCCGTGTGGGTAGCAGGGACCCCAGTATTGAGCCATCACCTGCTGCCTCCTAACCTCATGAGCAAGGAGCTGGATCAGAAGTAGATGTGGGGCTCAACCCCAGAAATTCTGATATGGGATTCAGGCATCCCAAGTAGCAGCCATGCCACCATGACTGCCTCCTCTGCCTTAACTTTTTGAAACAACCTAGCAAACAGAATCTACTTTTGCCAAAATACCCAGCATATATGTATGTCTAATTTGTGTTTAACATTAGGGATACAGTCAATGCAAATAGTTGTTTTTGGTTTGAGAGACAGAGCTCACATCTGCTAGTATACTCTCAAAGTACCTGCAACAGCTGGGGCAGGGGCAGGGTCAAGCCCAAGCCACGAGCCAGGAACTCAATCCAGCTCTCCATGTGTGTGGCAGAGACCCAACTGAGTCTTCAGCAGAGATCTGGGGTCAAGAGTAGACCTGGTATTGAACTCAGGTACTCGAGTGGGACGGGAGTGCCGTAACCAGTGTCTTGGACACTAAGCCAAACACTCACTACCTCCCCACTATCATGTTTGTATAAAGATGATCTGGAAGCCATGTGCCCCCTGTGGGGCCCCTGATTACTACACAGCTAAGTTGTCCGATGCTTATGTGAGAAATTAGCACAGTGGTGTTCACTCTGACTCTCTCTCTCCCTCCTCCCCCTCCCTCCCTCTCTCTGCCAGCTTTATTTATTGTTGTTATTTCCCGTTAACCAACAGAACAGAATAAGCACCAGTGTGCAGAATTACAATGGGAGAGTTGTCCTCTGAGTTGGGCAGAGACCTTGTCTTAAGAATTATACACTGGACTCTGGACTGCTGTCTTTAGAAATGAAAAGGCATGGATAGTCACGGTGCTCTGCAGTTGCCTGATGATGGGATGGAAGAAATTGGGGCAGGCCCCTGTTCCTCAGCTCTCTTGTCTTCAAGGCAACAGAACCCCAGCTCTGCAATCACACCCACACGTGGAAGCCTCCAGAAGGAGGCTGACATCTCGCCTAACCTGAGAACATTCTTTTCTCTGCTAGGATCTTACAGTGGCAGGAGGTGGGCTGATGTGTGATATATTTGGCATTAGTGAGTTGCAGTTTATCTCAGCTGTCTACGTGATCTCCAGAAGAGAACAGTTGCAGACAGACCAGCCTTCTGTAGAAAATGCCTGCGGCAGCCAGGGCTGAGCCTGCTTTTGAGGGTGGAAGATCATGTAGCCAAGTTCTGTTGATTCAGGAAGCTTAAGAGAGAATAAGAAATAAATTGTCCTCCCAGTTAGGTGCATTTCTTTCCTGCATTAGCAGGCTGATAATAAAAAATTATGTGGGTGTGCAGGTTCCAAATGATTACGTATTACATAGCATCTACCATCTGTTTTGCTATAAATGAATCATAAACTCTAACCTGCGAGGTCGTCCATGGAGTCGTAAGCCACGGCCCTGAGAGATACTTGTCGGCAGAGCAAAATACACCCCTCACTCCACATTCGTTCCTTGTTCCCAGCCTTAGCCTTGAGTTGCCATTCTGTGGTCACGCATCCACTGGGCATTTCTGAACTGTGCCTTCCCTCTTGTTATACCAGCTGGCTGTTACCATTCCCTTTGTCTCAAGTGCCTTTCCTTGATTTCCCCACTTGCCAGAGACTCATTGAATGAACCATACATTTGCTCATTTATTTGATTCACATTTGCATAGCACATGAACTTGGGGCCAGTCACTGGACAAAGCCCTGATGGTCAAAGGACGGTAGGCTCCGTCAGCTTCCAGTTGGGTAACCTTGGGCATTCAGCTTCACAGACCTCATCTGGGAAACCACAGGAATGCTACCAATTTGTCCCATTTGTTGTCAGAATATGAGATGACACCATTCATCTGAGCTGAGTGGCTGTACCCAGGAGATACTGGGTGGCTGCTTCCTTCCCCTTCAAAGCTCTGCTGAAATCCCACCCTTGGTGGGCCCTTTCTCAGTTTCCTTGGTTGGAATCCATGTCTCCCTCCCCATCATGCCCCCCACCTTCTGCTTCAACCACAGCAGCACATGTTTCTGTCTGTTTTGTTCCAGTTACTTACATGAGCTTTGGACTCCTCGACCACATTTCAAGTTCTTGGGGGAGATGGTTCGTGTGTCTGTCCTCTCTCTGATCCCTGATCACTTCTGTTAAAGTCAACGTATAATTACATTGCTGCCTCTGTGTGTCACACACTGTGCTGGGCCTGCAGAGTCGGGTGTATAAGCCACCTTTCTGCCTTTTCTGTCTGCTCAGGAGCAGCCGCATTATCCGGGAGACCGGAATGGGTGCCACAGTTCTGTCTGCTTCCTTCTTCCAGAAATTATGTTTTCCTTCCTTTGACAAATAGTTCTTGTAGATGGAATCTTTGGCCCTGGATCTTCATCCACCCTTTTCCCCACGTTCCTTGCCATGTGGCTTTACTTTGCTTTCTACCAGAAAAACAATACCTTGCCTAGCCCTTGACCATGTGTTCGGCCAAGCAACCACGTTTATCCAATAGAATAGTAAAAAATTCAGCATGCCACTCAGGCTGTCTTCCTGTATCACAAGTCTCTTATCACTGTAAGAAGAGTCCCCTCTCCATCCTGGGTCCCAGAGTGAGCATACATGGAATCAGGCCTCAGTTTCCCCTCACCACAAGAAGCCTGGCTCAGGAAGATCTGCAGATTAAAGCACAACCCCATACTGTATTAGTCAACCTCTTCTCACATTAAAAAAATTCACATTTGCCACTGAGACTGTGTGGTCGTTGGTTTTGCAGCAGTAGGTAAGGCACATTCCAGCCCCGGCCCCACCCTGCTCCTGTTCTCCATACCTCTCTTTCTGTGTCAGGGCTTAGCCAGTGGTCT
The DNA here is from genome assembly GCA_949820135.1 of Sylvilagus floridanus. Lineage (NCBI taxonomy): Eukaryota > Metazoa > Chordata > Mammalia > Lagomorpha > Leporidae > Sylvilagus > Sylvilagus floridanus. The sequence continues at coordinate 168,503,044 of OX463244.1, forward strand.
GAATGGGGTCCACCCTCTTCATATTCTCTCTAAACCTGGGCTACAGTTCTAGGGTAGATGCATGACTCCAGAAGAAACAGTCAAGAGTTCTTACAGATACACTAAGACCAGAGCAGAATCCAGGGCTCTGCAAGCTCCCCACCCCCTAATTTCTCCTTTTCCCAGACTTGTTTGTCCCACATTTCTTTCAGCCTTGTGAGCTAACGTAGTCGCCAGTAAATTTCCTTTTTAGCTTAAGCTGATTCAAGTTGGGTTTCTGTCCCTTGCAACCTTGACCAATCCACAGACAACAAAGGAACAAACAACACTATCCTAGGGCACAGGCAAGGGCACCTGACTCACTTCCAAAAGTCAGAGAAGCCTTTAGGGGAAAAAGAACAACTCAGCTGAAACCTGAAATTTGGCCAGAAAAGTGGACTGAAAGAACACCAGAGGGAACCACATCTCAAGGACCAGGGGTCACAGTGACAAGTGGAGTTGGAAAGGCCAAAGAGGGCCAATGTGGGAGGGCCTTGCTAGTCAAAGGAGTGCACTAGACCTCTGCCTTTCAAGTAAAGTGAAAATAATTTTTTAAATAAAATGGAAAAAGGAGTGGAACTGGTCTTGATGATAGGTAGGAGTTACTTAAAAATCTTGGGGTGAGCTTTGTGGCACAGTGATTAAGCCACAGTTTGTGAGGTTTGCATCCCACATTGGAGTGCGGGTGTGGATCTATCTACTCTGCTTCCAATCTAGCTCCCAGCTAATAGGCATCCTTGGAAGACAATGGCTCGGACAATGGCTCAAGTGCTTGGGCCCCTGCCATCTAAGTGGGAGACCTAGATGGGGTTCCAAGCTCCTGGCTTCAGTCTGGTCCAGCTCTAGCTGTTGTGGGCATTTGGGAGTAAACCAGTAGATGGAAGGTGTGTGTGTTGTGTGCATGTCAGGATGAAAGTAAAGAAAAACCTTCTTAACGGTTTTTAAGAAGAGTCATGGTAGCCTCAATTTCTTTCTCCGGCTGCAGAGTAGATTTTGAAGTTTGGACAAAGTGCAGAGCCTGTTAAAAGCATCCAGGCATGAGATGGTTTCCTGGGTTGAGGCAGAGGCCGTTGTCTTTCCAATAGGGCTTTCCCGGGGCCTTGTGTGATATTACCTGTTAAATTGAAAATTAGAGAATTGAAGCCATTTTCTGAGACTGCCTTTGAGGGAACTGTGCCTTCCACAGAAGATGATGAGAAATCATGCTTTCATAGGGACAGTGTTGGTCAGTTAGGCCCCTTGTCCCATATTTCTCCTCCCGGGAGACTCCTCTGAACATCCACAACCTGGGGTGTTAGCGCCCTCGGGCCACCAACTTCTGCTCATTGTTCAAGATGCGCTGGGTGCTGTGCTTGCCCAGAATAAAATGATTCTCATTTACTGACTTAGCAGCTGTCAAAGCCTAAAATTTCTTTCTGTAGGCGTAAGTGATTTCTCCCCCATCAATGTGGTTTCATCTCAGGTTTGTTATCTGCCAGAGGCAGCAAGCAGAGGTACTGTAGCCATTTCTCCTTTCCCCTATGAACAATTAAAGACCAATTCTGCCGGAGTTCCAATGTGTCTGGTAGAGTATCACTCTGTAGTCACACACAGAAGAGGTTTAATGGGTCTTCCCAAAGACCATCAGATGAAGAAACAGCTTGGAGGTATACAATGGAAGACCAACAGGTGCAGGCAGTGACTTTGGGAGCTAGAAGGGAGGGGTCATTTTGCTCCCTGGACAGACAGTGGGACAGTGATTTGAGGAGAGTACAGGATCCACATCTTTCTTGAAAAAGATGAATTCCAAAGGAAGAAATAAACAATGGTACTTTGATGAACCAAACTGAATTTTACCCAGGTTAGCCTTCTTCTTGCTGCACCTATAGGTGCAAAACACATTGGCTGGAGTATATTCAGAGAACTGAAGTGGGAGATGGTACGACAAGAAGGGAGAAACAGCCAGTTTCTGTATGATGTGGCTGTTAGTCCTGGTTTTCATATGATTCCTCCCCTCACTGATTCTACTTTCCATGCATTTCTCTGATGTAGGCAGGGACAGGGTTATCCTAGACCACCTCCCCAACCAGGGTTGTGGACCCAGGCGGGCCTCAGCTTTGAAACCTGCTCTCATAGGCCCCTAAGAGTGTCAAGTGACCAACATCGGTCCCCTTCCTGTCTCCTTGGTCTTTGACCACCCACGTCATGAAGTCTCACTGCAGCAAAGTCTTTGTTCAGCCCCCAGTGATGTTCCCACCATCCTGACAGAGCCGGTTTTGTGTCTTCTGTCAAAATAATCACTTACCAAAAGTGATGGCCAGGCTCAGAAATATCCCTGCTTTGTCCTTGGGGAATAAAAAAAAAGAGTGTGTGTTAAATGTTTAACCTGGATTGATGAGGTTTGCTGAAACTATTGGATAAAATGAAAACTTTCTTAGAGGCGTTAATCACTGAAGAGAGTTCCCCTTTCTCATTGATTTTTGGATTCTGTTAATGATTCCAGCACTAAGATTATAAGGCTGGGTAGAAGATAAAGAAATGGAAATGCCACATTAACCTCTAAATTTTACCTATATGTTGATTTGTGACAGTGAAATACTATAATTAACCCAGACTATTTTACAAAGATTTAATTTTTTGCTGATGTTCAATAGTATTGCAGAAAAGCTGATTCCTAATTATTACACACAGCATTGCATAAATTTCTTCCTAATTAAAAAGCCTCTAAATTCTAAATAATCAATTTACAAAGACATATGGTTTTGAAAAATTAGGCATTTAATTTCTAAAGATTTATTAGTATTTTATACCATAACTAATTAATTATGGTTATAATACTATCGCAGTCATAGTACAGATTGATGTATTGATATGATTGGAAATTTATTTTAATATGTTCCCTTGTCTATGAGGAGTATTACAATATAGTTAGTTTTCCAGCCTGTTCTTAATTATGCTTGAAAGCATTAGTTTAATGGAAGATAAGAGGGCTTGGGAAGTGTACTATCAAAATTGATTTGAAAAACTATTTTCAACATGAAACAAACAAATTATTTTTGCTCTGGCAAAATGAAATTTGTAGTTGGTAATAAATTAGAAATGCCTTAAAATTAGGTAGTAGTTGATGCAGAATTTGCCATTAACCATTGTGACAATTGACAGAGCATAGCATGAGAAAGTAGTTTTAACTGTACAAGGGAGGCTGGCTGATGAAAGTGAACAGAACTCAGTATTAACAACCATGGTGCATTGCAAATGTTCACAAATGCACTGGATAAATGGGAAAGGTTTTGTTTTTTATTCTGTTTCTCTCTTGCCAGTGAATTTCTCAGCCTTAGAATAAAATCTAAAAACTACTGAGAATATTATCAGATTTTTCTTTGAGGCTATAGGGATTTTCTTTCTTATAAATTATTTAAAAATTGTTGTGTGACTGTAGTACATGTACATTTTTGTGGGGTACGGTGCAATATCTGAACATACATACACAGTAGAAAGTAACAGGGCCAGAGAAGTAGCCTTTCCATCCCTCTGTCTTGTCTTTGTCTTAGGCCTCTACTAGCAGCCCCTCTCTTCCACTTCTTCATGGAGTGTATAACGCGTTATCGTGAACCGCAGTTGCCCGCACTCAGCACTGGCACTCGTATCCGACTGTGTTAGATACCTGTTATCCAGCCCCCTCTGCCCCTCCTCACCCTGTCCTTCCCAGTCTCTAGTAACCAATATTTAAAGTTCAGGTCAATTCCTTTTAAATAAAAAATCTACATCTAAATAAAAACATGCGATTTGTCTATGTCACTTAACATAATGATCGTCCATTCCATCCATATTGCTGCAACTGTCACGATATCATTCTGTTATGGCTAAATAATGTGCCATTGTGTGTCTGATAGCACATTTTCCTTGCCCATTCATCTGAAAGAAATTTTTGACTTAATGGTAGAAGATGCCATGGATCTGTTTCATTGAACGGAATCGTATAATTCTTGTGAATAAGCTGGGCGTGGAGCCCATTGCTGGTTGCAGCAGGAAAGGAAGAGGGAGAGGGCGAAAGCAGCTTCCTAGCGTGGGCGGAGCTCAGGACAGAGCACACCACGTTCAGCATGGCTCAGGAGCACATTTCTACACGCAGAGCCTCTAGGAAGGGCTCCTGTAGAGAAGCAGGCCATATTCCTGCTGACGTTCCTATAGCAAAGTTGGTGGATGAGCTATGGGGACTCTGCCAGCCCTGCCTTCCTTGTTGGGCATAGTAATGCATTCACATTTTTCTTCTACTGCTTCTTTGGTGATAGCCTGGGTTTCAGTAGCTTGACTTTCTGTTTCTTCCCTGGTATTTTTCCAGCTCAGTCACTGGGAAGTTGTCTGTCATCAACTGTGTGACTTTGAGAAAATCACCAAAACTCTCTCCAGTCTGCACCAGTTAAAGGGGTAGAAGTGGTTCTGTGATGATGCTGCAAGGACACAGTGTGGGAATGCACCCTAGCTGATTCTGCCTGGCACACAGGAGACTGCCACAGTCCCTGGAGGAGAGACCCACAGCAGACAGCTGGTGCTCGAGGCCTGTGGGAGGCCTTGGCTTTTTGCCTTCCTTCATTTTGCAAATATGGGGACACTTCAGACAGTTCATAGAAAATGTATATTATGAATAAACTGCATGGATTTCAAGATTGCACCAAAATCAACTTACCTTTTAATCCCACTTTCTCACGAACATGTTGAAATGCCCTTGTGTATTCTCTTGACAGGACAGGGCTTATTTACCACAGACCAAGAAATAAATAGATTGTGTGGTTTCTGGCGTCTCAAAATCCACAATCTAATAGAAAAGGCAAATGTGGGCTAGGAAGAATGAAGTTATAGGTATTTTCGGCATGCACAGGGGCAGGAGGGAGAAGGCCCTTAGAGAGCTTGAAGAGAACTGAATAAGAACGGAGTAGATGTTTGAGTCTGGAGTGCAGGTGAACCTGGAGGGGAAGAGTACTGACGGACTGTCAAACAAGACGCGAGTTTCCATGGCAGGTGTAAAGGAGTTCTCAGAAGCTTTGTTGCTATGACAAAGCTGGTCGAAGATGAATTTGAAGGCTTGGGAAGAGGCTGAGAGACCTACTGAGTGCTGTGGTCTTAATGCTTGTGTCCTCCCAAATTTGTGTGTTGAAATTTAGCCCCAATATGGCAGTGTTAGGCTGTGGGGCCTTTGGGAGGTGATCCGGTCATGAGCACACAGCTCTCGTGACGCTCTTGTGAGAGGCCCAAGGAGGCCTCTTGGCTCCTCCTCCCTCTGGGTGGACCCAGTGAGAAGGTACTGTCTTTCTCTGAAGAAGAGCCCTTCAAGTTCCCAGCCTCAAGAAACTTGAGCAGTAAATTTCCAGTGTTTGTGAATTATCTACAGTTTAAGGTATTTTGTTAGAGAAGCCCAACTGGTCTGAGACTTGGAGTAAAACATAACTTATGAGACATAAAAATACCACAGGTCACTATGTGAATATTAGAAGACATGTCCAGTGCTTCCTCTTCAAAAAAGAGTACAGCTTTGAAATATGCAGTGGAAATCATCTCAAATAGAACAGAACCAGATGCACATCCTGTCGTCTTCATCCACGATCATAAAAGTCACCAACAAAGAGAAAAAATAAGACCACTTTAAAAGTGACTTAGAACATTTTTTCACATGTACATAAACTTCCATCACGTGTCCTTCATTCAACAGATATTTATTAAGAGCCAAGCGCACACTGCCAAGCCCTGTGCAACTTCTGTAGCTTGACTCTTCCTGGTACTTTTCCACAAAACAGGAACTATATTTTTATGAAAGGCAGGGAGAGAGAGATGTCCCATCCACTGGTTCATTCCTTGAATGCTTGCAGCAGCCAGAGCCAGGCCAACGCCAGGAGCCAGAAACTCAGATTGGGTCTCTCACATGAGTAGGAGGAGTCCAAGGACTTGAGCCATCACTCATTGCCTTGCAGGACGCGCCTTATCAAGAAGCTGTTGTGGAGAGCAGAGCCAGGACTCAACCCCATTATGCAATGCGGGCAGTAGTAGTTCAACTGCTGTCCCAAACATCTACCCCAAGAAAATTTTGATATTAATTTTGTGTTTGTTTAGCTCTAGGCTTTAAACTTTAAGAGCTACTGTTGGTGTGGTGGCAAAGCAGGTAAAACTGACACTTGAGGTCCTGGCATCCCATAGGGGCGCTGGGTCACGTCCCAGCAGATCTGCTTCAGATCCAGCTCCCTGATAATGCTTTGGGAAACACAATGGATGAAGGCCCGAATGCTTGGGCCTCTGCACCCGTTTAGGAGATCCAGATGGAGCTAGTGGCTTTCACCTGGTCCAGCCTCCACCATTGCAGCCGTTTGGGGAGTGAACCAGGGAATGGAAGCAGTTGCTCTCACTCTAACTCTACTTTTTAAATACATGTTTAAATCTTTTAAATAAATAAATTTCAATAGCCAAGTTTTGAGTTTATTCAAAAAGTATCAGTGAGTATCCATTCTGTCCCAAGCATGCACATGTATTTGTTCAATTGTCAAGTTCATATTATAAAGTTTTCACTGTCCATGGTCAGGGTATGACGTATATGAATTCAGATAATTAATTTAACCTTGCCAATCTAATTTTCCCCATCTGTAAAGTGAGTCTACTTCACAGCTCTCTTCCAGTTAGAAAAATACGTGATCTGTGGAAAGGAATGGGCTCTTTTGATTAGGAAAATATGCCTTATGTGCATTTTAAGTGCTGATGTAACTATCTACTGGCTATAACTTTTGTGTACTTTTAAAAAGTTGTAACTTTTTATATGTTCTCTAACTAAAACTTGGGCTGAACCTAAGCCAAAAGTTTGGGTGGAAGTTCACCCAACTTTAGATTTCAATATCATATAATTTTACATAAAATTTGTTTTCCTTTCAGCTCACTTAGTTTATATGTCCATGTACTAGTTTCTACCAAAATCACAAGGTAGCAAAACTCCAAATTTTGTGGCTAGCAAAAAGGAATGCAACCAGTCACCTTCCCACCCCCCTGGGAACTGAAATAATTGAGTCAGACTCCTGAACTCTAGGTTGTTGGTTCCAACACTGGTCCATCATCATTAACTATTGGAAGTCACATAAACACTCCATGTGCTCCAACATAACTCCCATTATTATCGATAAAAGTTACACTGCTATACCAAGGGGAAAGAGAGGCCACAATAAGGCTTTTAAAAAGCTATTTAATACATCCGCTCTCACCAAGATAGACGATATCACTAAGACAAAACAAGAAAAGATGTGTCCAACGTTATAAGGTATTGGCACTGTTAATCATATTTTGAAATATTACCAGCATATATCTTGGAAAACACACCACAATTGCCATATTTCCAGTGGGAGAGATGATAGATTTAATGTTGAGATACACTGATAATTCCAAACCCTCCATTTTCTCCTATGTAGGAAGTAGATTAGGTAATACCAGGTATGGTAGAGAAGTTTAAAGCCTAAAATGAAACCCTGTAAATTGTACCCCACTCTATTATCTTATTAAATATCTAATGATATACATATGAGCATACTTCAAAAAGTTATAGGAAGTGGAATGCAATGATGGGGATTTTTCACAAGTTTCTTGAAGAACCCTTGTATCTATATACATGTATAATCTCATTATAGATTTATCCACATTTGTATATATTTTATTTAAATATGTCAGACATTTATCAGGCATTTGGAATAGAGATGGAATTATAAAAAGGAAATGTTATTGAAATAATTAGCTGGTTTTTGTTGCTATTTCTTCATTTTATGGTACAGCAAACGCATACAATGCACAAGTCACTGGATTTCAAAGCATTGCTCCATTGATTATTTTTATCTTCCCAGTTCTGTGAAGTAGATACAACATGAGCACTTATTTTCCTTTTAGTGATAAGGCATGTGAAGTCAACGTGTTACACCAAGTCCTCTGAGTTACATGAGGCAAAAGCAGAATGTGGTCTTTTTCTTCTACATTCAAACTCAGGGACCTTGTCACAGTGCCACCCTGGCCTTGCAAATGAGATCACTTCCAGGGGGTTAGGGAGACAGCTCTGATCCAGGAGGGCGGGAGGTTCTTACTCCAGTGCCCCCGATCACCAAGAAATATGGCCCTGGGCTTGCTGGTCTTTGCGGAAGTTCTTTACTCTGTTTTCAATTATAACTTTAATAACTATGGCAGATATATTAGATTGCTATTCTCTTTTTAGTCCTTACTAACAGTGTCTTGATTTTCTTCCATGTGGCAATGTATATATTTAAGTAGTCCATTTCCCAGACTCTCTTGCAGCTATGGTAGCCATATGACATGGTCTGGGCCATTTCACTGTAAACAAAGTCACTGGACAGGGCTTCTGGAAAGCTATTCATTGTATTTCTTTTGAAATTTTTAAAGAAATACCAACAGACATATGAAAGTGATACATATTTATGGGGAACTATGTGGTATTTTGTTACATTTGTATATTGTGCAATTCTGAATTATGCTTACAAGCATTGAATGTTTCATTGTAGTGAAAGCATCAAAAATCCTGTCTTACAGGGTTTTTTTTTTAATAGAGAAATATACAGTACAGTAACATCCTATGTAGTCACCCTACTGTGAAACAGAACCCCACAATGTCTTATTCCTGTCTAGCTATAACCTAGTATCCAGCATTCAATCTTTCCCCATCCTGCTTCCCTCTTCCCTCCCCAGCCTCTGGTAATCTGCATTGTATTTTTTAACTTCTATGATATCACCTATCTTTTAGACTCCATACATGAATGAGATCATGTGATATTTTCTTTCTGTGCTGCACTTATTTTACTTAACATAATTTCCGCCAGTTCTGTCCATGTTGTTACAGATGAGAGGCTCCCACCCTTGTAATGGCTGAGAAATATTACATTGTGTATATGCCCCACATGTCTATCATTCATCAATGGGTAGACACTTAGTTTGCTTCCATTTCTTGACTATTGTGAATAGTGTTCCAGTACACATGGGAGCATTGATGTCACTTTCACAGAGTTAATTTCTCTTGGAGGTACACCCAGGAGTGGGATTGCTAGATCTGATGGTAAATCTGCATTTTGAGGAACCTCCATACTGCTTCGACAATGGCTTACTAATTTACAACCATGCCAACAAAATGCAAGAGTTGGAAATGTTACTTAAATGGGAACAGAATTATTGGCTGTACTCTTTGTCATCTTCATCCTTCTTCCTCCTGGGTGAAGCAGACAAAATGGAGAAGAAACAGCAGTCAGCGTGCAAGCAACATGAGATACTTAATTCCAAGGTTAGAGAGGGAGAAAGACTCTGGATTCCTAGAAGCATCATGGAGCTACTCTGTGAGCCGCCTACCTCTAGACTTCTTGTTCTGGTAAATCCACAGTAGCTACTGCGACTACTCCATCCTATTAAGTAGTATAAAACAAAATAAAAATGGGAAATAGGAAAATAATAAATGGAGCCAAAGGAAAAATCCACCATTAGTCTCTCCAGCAGAAACTTTTGCACCCAACTATCAAGTCTCATCAACTGTTTGCCTTGCATGGAGCCCACCACCAGGGAGCCGCAAGGTAGGGTCTCAGCTGATGCTTCCAGAGAGGTGAGCCTTAGGTAGATTTTTTGTAATTTTGCCACTGTCTCCATCTCCTTACTTGATAAATGGGAATACTTCTTGGGATTATTCTCAAGATTTAATCGAAATAACAGGCAATGCACCTAGAACAATGCCAGACAAAACATTCAAAGATGCTACCCACTTTAGCATCTGGAAAAAACAAAGTCATCATTGATTCCGCACAGACGAGAAGGCCTGACTCCCAGAGGCAAGTCTTAACAACTCTTCCCTTGCCATAGAAGGCACCCCCATGAAGATCTTTTTCTTCTCCCTTATTCCTTCCTGTACAAGGTCCTGTGAGTCTTGGAGTTTGCCCAGGGTGTGATCATGATGAAAAAATAAACCAAGAGTATATATTGGGTTACAACTGAAGTATCAAATCTAGTTCTTTTCTTCAAGAGCTCACACCCTAGTTGGGGAGGGAAGAAGGAACGGTTCATTCAACAATCCCAGCACTGTGACATGTTCTGTGAAATACTGATAATAAGTAGCATGAGGTTTTAGTGAAAGATGATCTCAATATTTACCTAAACTTTTAGCTAAGGTTTAAGCTAAAACTAAAAATGAACAATGAAGAGAGTAAGAATGGAACGGAGTTAAGCGTGCCTTCAGAGAACTGGATAACTTGTGAATGCCCCCAGCATAGGGATGTTGTCTTACTCATATTGAATCCCCAGTACAAGTACAGTTCCAGGCACATAGAATGTATTTTCCCAATAGGATTCTGAAAATTTTCTGCCCATGGGGTCTTGCCTTTGCAGGAACCACAGCTATTCAGCTATCCCATTTCTTGCTCTGATGAAGCAGCTCATCATAGACCCATGCTTCCAGCAAGAACAATGAGAAAAGACAGACAAGAATAAAATCAGTTTGAAGGCATCAGAAATCTGCCAAGGCATCTAAGACTAGAGGGGCTGAACCTGAGAAAGAAAGACCCAAATGGCTTTTTCTCATTCTTAACTGTATAAGGCAGGAAGTGAAAGGGCCAAGCAAAAGCAACACTGCTAAAAAGAATGGAATTCTATAATCTCCCGGGGCCACAATGACACAGGTTGGAATTCAGAAGGAGATGTTGGAGTAATTGGGACCCCTGAAGGCCATCCCCCAAAGAGCTGTTGAACCCAGGTAGACTCAGCCTGAGAAAGGTTAAAGTTGTTCTCTGGTCAGCTGATCCCTTGACTGGATTGACCTAAGCTCCCCTCTACTTTGGCTACCTAGATCTGTCTTCAGAAAGTTTCTCTGAAGGAAGATAACATCATGCAAACTCTTTGAAGTTTCTTAGATGCAGTGTCCCCTTGTTCTGCCAAAACTTGCCTGACATATGAAGAAACAGGGCTGAAGAAAAATAGATAACAGATGAAGCCTACAGGTACTGCAGATGTTGACCTTATCTTAAAATGAGCATGATGTGTCTGATCAAGAAGTAAACGATTAGATGGAGACTTTCACCAGAGAATTTTCATCAGAGAATCCCTTTTGAAAAAGAAATCCAGTAGAAATTCCAAAACTGAAAATAATGTGCTCACTGAAGTTCTCAGTGGATTGTTTAGCGGCAGATAAAACACAGTTGAAGGGTGCGTGAGTGAAGTCTAACATAGACTCAGGAAATGTTGAGACCGAAGTCCAAAGAGTGGGAGATGCAGAGAACAAAGAGACGTATTGAAGAGTTAGAGCAGACAGTATCTAGACCCTCGGACAGAAACAGATTTAAAGAGGAAAAGGCCACAGATTTCCAAAATTGGGAAAAGACATCACTGCCAGTTAAAGCACATCATTTGAACCCATGCTGGATAAAACTCTGTGATTCAAAGAACAGTTTCCTCTCTCACAATTGATTTGTGCCTGGTTGAGAACTAAAACCACATGACGCCACTTGAATTCATGTGATGTAGGCTGGAGAATAAGATACTTGTGCTAAATTTTGACCTCAGCTTTGCCTTTAAACTGGAGTAATCCTAGGCAGATCGGGCTAAGATACAGTTACCCTGGCTTAACATTAAACCAATAAAAAAATTTAATTTCAGCTCTCCTATTTAATATTTTTACTCTTCTCTGATGTGAGAACAAACTGTGTCCCGAGCTAAATTGCCATTTTAATAACTTTTTCAGCTTTTTGCAGTCCTTAAATTTTCCAAGAAACTCCTTGCCTTCTTTGATATTTGAATACAGGTATTTAGCCTGATTATTTCCATTTCTTTTTCTTTTTAAAAAACATTCATTATCTCCATTTGCAACAAACACAAAAAGATGCCAAGGTTTATAAGCTGTGAACTCAGTTTTCCTTAAAAATAGCAAAGAGAAAGAAACAGACAAAAGACAAGACAGACAGTGTTTTTCCAGAGTCTTATAGCTAGAGGGCAAATCTTCCTTAATAACTTTTTACTGACTATTTCAGGATTTCTTTTTTTTCCTGGACAGGGTCCACCTGGCGCCTTTCAGAGGCTGCTGATAAGGTGAGGAGGAGTCCAGTGTTGGACTGTGAAGAGCCTTTTGAGAAACTGTTTCTTCTTCAGCTGCTCGATTTTGATTTGAGGAAAGCAGGGAGGAGCGGTATTTGTCAACAAGTCCTTCGGTTCTCACGCTGCTCTGCACTTTCTTTAGTAATCTTTGCAGCTTCCTTCTTTCCGGGGATCCTTCTCGCTGATGAGTGGTCTTGGCAAGGCCCTGATGGTTTCCTTCCATGTTTACAAGGTGTGGGCTGCCCCCCGCTTAGCATTCCAGCAGGGCTATGTAGCCAACGGTAACATGCTCCTTAGTGGAAAGTTGACTTGCTAATGCTTATCCCCCTTAACTCCCAGGAGCCACTGTTCTTTTTCCACTGGACCAAAGAGAGCCCTGATGGCTGACTTATATCCTCCATTCCTATGAAGAACCTGACTCTGGGAAATGGAGAACTGACCTAGCATACGCAAAGTCAATAGTGTTCAACATTCTCTCCTTTTCTAGAGAAGGAAGAGGGGAGGGAGTTCCAGTGGGTACTCAAACCTGGTGGGGGGGCCCATCAGCAAGGTCCCCACATGGGGATGAATGGCACGAGATGGGGAGGGGAACTCTGACAAATTAGGCCCAGCCTCTGTATTTTAAGGGCTACCCCTGGGGTGAACGTGCCTCGCTGGTCCTAGGTCATCTCAAGCTGTAGTTGTGAAATAAGAGCAGGCCCTCAGAGCTCCTGCACAGAAGATCACTCTCACTCCTCTTTCTCAGTAGATCTCATGCTCGATCAGCATTTATCTATTTTAGATTTGTAGAAAAGAACATTGTTTCTATGGTGACCTGAGAGGGAAAAAATATACAAGAACCAAAACTCTAAATCCCCTAAGCCTGACTGTAGGTCTAACTAAATGGCATTTGCAGATCTGAGAGTGAGCTCCATGAGACCTGAGCCCTTAGAGGCCAAGGCTATATAACCATTGCTCACCAGAGACTGGGCAGAGAGCTGGCCTCCAGTGAAACTCGTGAAACTCATTAAAAAGCTCTTTCTTTTGAGGTATAAGATTGGCAAGTAATCTCTCCACTAGTAACTCCAGACAAAATGGCACTTGTAATCCACTTATAAACATCTAATAACATCTAACACTGCTGTGCATCAGGTGCTTAAGAGTGAGGCCCTGATGTCACCCGGCTTCCTACATGACTGGAGAATTGAGACATGTGCAGTGATATTGGTCAGCCATGGCAGAGTGGGATGATGCAATCAGCACTCTAGATCTGTGTTGCCAAACATGTTAGCCATGAGCAGCAGGTGCCTGTTCACATTTAAAAGAGATGAAAATTCTGTTCTTCAGTTGCAGAGTCTTCATTTCATTTGCTCTGTGGCTTACATGTGCCTAAACCTGCATGATTACAGAGCCCAGATGGTTTTCCATTATCACAGAAAGTTCTGTTGGATGTTGATGCTCTAGAAGTTCAGAGACATGAGAAGTCTCAACTGTTAGGTGGTCAGGGGAGGCTTCATGGGCTGTGTGGCCTAGAAGGAGCCATGGCAGAGGGAGAGGAACCCGAAGGGAAGGGAGGCCTTCCACAGGGCTGGCATCCGCTGAGGGCTCCGTGGGAGCTGCTTGGTGCAAGCATTCGTAGCTCTGGTATCGCAATCACTCTCCTGGGTGTTTTCTTTCTCTTCCTGCTCACCTATCTCTTCCCAATGAGGAGACCTGGCCTTTCTTGCTGTCCATTCTCATGGTTCTTTTACCAGTGCGTTACACAGGAGTCCGTCTGGATCCTGGCCCGGCCACGTTCAGGTCACAGCCACACACCACCTCGTGCAGCTTCGATCCTTTTCTGGGGTAGAGTACCCTCCTCTTCTGTGTGGGCCAGCCACCCACCGGGAAGCACACCACCTTCAGCAGGGGTTTCCTTAGTCTGCCCATGTGCTAGTCCCGACTACCATAGCGCACACGGCGGAGACTCGCAGCTCACGGCTATGCAAGGCGCAGGTCTGAGCTCAGACTGCCCTGAGCTGGTTTCTCCTGCACCCCTGTGCTTGCCTTGTAGAGGGTCAGGTTCTCAACTCTGTGACTCCCGTGTCTCTCCCTCTCCTTAGAAGATGTTAGCTATCCCTGTCATGTTGGACTGGGGCCTTCCCCTCGGGCCCCATTTAACCTCAGTCACCTCTCAAAGGGCCTGTGACCAAATACAAGGATACTCCAAAACGTTCCTGGGAACATGAATGTTATGAAAACACTGTGCATGCATTTCAGGGGTTTTTCCCTGTGCTAAAATAATTTTACCTTTTAGTTTCATTTTCTATGAACATTTTTTTAAAAAGATATTTATTTATTTATGTTGAAAGGCAGTTACAGAGAGAGAGAGAGAGAGATCTTCCATTCATGGTTCACTCACCAAATAGTCTCAACAGCCCGAGCTGAGCTGAGCTGAGCTGGAGCCAGGAGCTTCATCCGGGTCTCCTACATGGTTACAGGGGCCAAGCACTCACTTGGGTCATCCTCTGCTGCCTTTGCAGGTGCATTAGCAGAGAGTTGGATCAGAAGTGGAGCAGCCAGGAACCAAATTGGCATCACAGGTGGCATCTTAACCCATTATACCACAGCACCAGCCCTTCCCTAATTCCTTTATTAATTTGTTTAAACAATGTATTTATTTGAAGGGCATAGTTAGAGAGATGGCTCATGCACTTGGCTCATTGTACATCACTAAAGAAAGATCAATCTTTAATCATTGGTTCACTCCCCAAATGGCTACAACAACTAGGACTGGGTCAGGCCTAAGCCAGGAGCCAGGAGTTTCTTCCAGGTCTGGTGCAGGGGCCCAAGTACTTGGGCCATCTCTCACTGCTTTTCCAGGCACGTTAGCAGGGAGCTGGATTGGAAGTAGAGAAGCTAGGCTAAAACTAGTGCCCATATGGAATGCCAACACCACAGACGGCAGCTCTACCCACTATATCACAGTGCTGACCCTTTGTGAATTTTTTAAAAATCTTGCTTTTATTTATTTGAAATGTACAGGGGCGGCCAGTGTTGTGACATAGCAGGTAAAGCCACTGCCTGCAACAAGACACCGGCATCCCACATGGGTTCCAATTCAAATCCTGGCTGGTCTACTTCTAATCCAGCTCCCTAGTCCCTAGTAATGTGCCTAGGAAGGCAGCAGAAGGTGGCCCAAGTGATTGGGCACCTGAACGCACCTGGGAGATCTGGAAGAGGCTTCTGGCTTCAGCCTGACCATTGCAGCCATTTGGGGAGTGAACCAGCGATGGAAGACAGACTCCCTCCCTCCCTCCCTTCTTCCCTCCCTCCCTCTCTCCCTCCCTTTCAGATAAATAAAATAAATCCTTTTGAGAAAAAGGAAGAAAGGGTAACAGAGAGAGAGAGATCTTCCATCCACTGGTTCATGCCCCAAATGGCCACAACAACCGGCATTGTATCAGGCTGGAGCCAGGAGCCAAGAATTCATCCCATGCCTCCCCTGGGTGGCAGGGAGCCCATCAAGTGCTTGAGCCATCATCTGATGCTGCTCAGGGTACACGCTAACAGAAAGCTGCATCATAAGCAGAGCAGGCACTACAATCTAGGGTGTGGATGTCCCAATGCCTAAGCCATTGTGCCAGCTCCTCCTTGAACTCCGGGAAGTGCCCTTGTACCATTGCATTCTGAGACACTGGAGGTTGGGACTTCAACATATAAATTGGGGCAATTGCAGTTCAGCTTGTGTTAGTGATAAAGGAGGATAGAGGCCATCTGCCCTGATGCCAGGTTAGCCCAGACAACGAGCAGGGATGTCGGAGACCACAGCTGCCATCATCACACCAAAGCCTTGTGCTCTAGTCCTTTACATTGTGTTAACTTAAGGTGTTAAAATCTGAGCTCATCATTCATGCCCAAGCCTCTTGATGACCGCTGGTCACTCTCGCTAACCTTTCATTATGATGCCTCTAATTTATCTTTGCTTCCCTCTCATTGCCTCTATGGGGAGCCATTTACCAAATCCAGTAACATTTTTTGGAGTTTATACTTCTTTCATGTTATTTCCTGCATTTTTTTGACAGTTACCTGATCACTGGTTGCCTCCATCGTAGTCTTCTCAGCATGTGTTTGCCAGTTGCAATTGTGTGCCTCTCTCTACAGTGCTTTTGGTGACACTCACTGCCTGTAGTCCCGTGTTTGAGATATTTCTCAGCCAAGCCCAGTTTTGTGATATATGCTGCAGGCCTTGCTGCAGAGAGCAATTGAGCTAACTAGGAGGAGTGGTGGTCAAAAGAACACAACCTTCAGAGTCAAACATACTTGGATTCAAATCCTGACTTGGCCATTACTCATGGTTTTTTTTTTTTTTTAAGATTTTATATGAAATGCAGAGTGGCAGAGAGTAAGAGATGGATCTTCTATCTGCTTGTTCACTCCCCAAACACTCACATAGGCCAGGAGCCAGGAATTCTGTCTAAATCCAAGTACATGAGCCATCACTTGCTCCTTCCAGGCTCATTAGCAGGAAGCTGGATTGGAAGCACAGAGGGGCTGGGACTCAAACCAGGCACTCCAATATGGGATGAGGGCATACCAAATGAGGGTTTAACCTGCTACACCATAATGCCTGTCCCACTCATTGGGATTTGAGATATGTGAATAGAAACTCAGTTCTTCTGTCTATGCTCTGAAAATTCAGAATTCAAGGTTGCTGGAGAAATACTTCATAACACATATATATATATATATATGTGTATACATATATATGTATATTTAAGATGCCTATTTCAAAATGGTAGATTCCCAGTTACAGACCCAAAAATAATTATTATTCTTGTCTCTACTTGGAGTATTCTCTTTCTGTACCTTTGAGCACCTTATTCCACCCACTGGTTGTGACCTGTCCACTTTTCATGTCCATCTTAGTTGTACTTATAACCCAATATCTTTTTCTAAATATTGATTGATTTGAAGGGCAGAGGGACAGAGAGGGAGAGACAGGGAGGGATTTTTCCATCTACTGGTTCACCCTACAAATGGTCACAACAGTCAGGACTGGGCCAGGCTGAAGCCAGGAGGCAGGAATCCCAATCAAGTGTCCCATGTAGGTGACAAGGACTCAAGCACTTTTGTAGTCCTCAGCTGCATTCCAAGACTTACTAGCAGGAAACTGGATCAGAAGCAGAGCACCTGGCCCTTGAACCAACATTCCGACACAGGGTGCTGACTTCACAAGTGGCAGCTTAACCCACTATGTCTCAACGTGAGCCCCTATCTTAGTTGCATTCTTTAAGGTCCACCTCTTTCTACATCACATTCATGCGCGCGCGCGCTCTCTCTGTGTGTGTGTGTGTGTGTGTGTGTATGTGTGTTGATTACTGTCAGTGTCCCATTCGCTTTCCCATCTGCATGATGATGGCTGCTTACTGTGAACACCTTCAGTTAGCTCTCTTTGCTGGCCAGGAGGGTATCCATGCCCTCGATTCCTACAAGCCAGAAGTCTCAGGAAATTCAGTAGCCTTCAGCCAGGACAGATAGAAGGTTGGTGGATGAAGCCTCAAGCTGTCTTGCCCATTTTGGTGGATGCCTGTCAAGTGCAATCTCCACTCTCCCCCGGGGCTGCCAGCAGGATGGTCACTGCTCAGTAGCATACCTTTTACTGGCCTCAGTCCCCTCAGCATCTCACTTCCCCCACTTAGCACAGCTTGCTGGTATCCACCATATACACTACTTGCACTCCAAGCCTCATCTGAAGGCTATTTCTGATTGAATCCAACCCAAGAAGCAGACACATATGCCACCTTTCATCACCTGCACTGGACTGGCTAGGTCATTCGCTTTGTGACTCCTCAATGGCGCCTCACAATGGCCTGCAGGCAGCCCGCATTCACTGCAGTCGGTAGCCAGGTGGAGGGTGCTGCAGGTTCGTGGGTTATCTGTAGTGCTACACAACGTTCTTTTGCAGGGCTGTGGGTCATGGGAAGCCCCTCCTGACCCAACAGCAAGCAAACCAAGCAAGGACAGAGGAAATGCCACCGTCACATTTCAGAAATCACAAAAGCTGTGGTGTGGTTAAGTGCACAGTGCAGCATGTTCTTGTGATCCATCTGATGGCCTGGGACCCCCTAACTACAGTTGCCTAAGCCCATTGCCATGAGCTTTCTCTTCCTTGTTCCTGGATGCCAGAGCGAAATGTCTAGCTTGTGATTATCTTCTACTGACATCACAAAAAATTTTGTTCACCTATGTTTTCTTGTTGTTCTCCCCAGGGAACCTGCAACTGACTTTGCTTTTGTCATTGAGCATCTGTTAGCAGAAGCTCTGCGAACCTTCCTGGCCCTTGTCAGATCGCACACCATATGCTGTTATCTTGCTGGTCTTGCACATTTTCCTAGTTGACAGTCACCGTAAGCTTGCGTGTGTGAACACATTCATCACAGACTCAAGACTTTGTTCAAAATTTGTGTTAACTCTGTAATGCTGCGGGGTATGCGGACCTTCTGTGCTCAACATGAATATTTGGGATTCATGGAAATGAGAAATCCCAGAGCTCGATCACGTTTAACATTGGCCGGTAGCCCCCTAGTGTGGGACTGTGCTTGGAATTTCTGAAGACCTGCAAGCACCAGAGAGGCACACAGAATGTGAACTGTGCAAAATGCTCTTTATTGTTATTATTGGTGTTAAAGGCCATGTAATGATTCCCTCTCTAATAATGTTCAGAATCCAAAGTAGCCAATAAAACATAGTTCTACGTGCAAGCCAACTAAGCAATCCTGCTACATCTGTTCTCCAGAAATCTCATTGTGGGTGTCACCGTAGGTACAGGAAGTATTTCCATGCTCATTATGCTTGGATTCTTTCTTTCACATCCCAGGAATCCTGCCATGTTCTTTAGCAGGGAGTTGTGGAAATCCTGGAAAAAAATGCGACTTTTGGTCCTGAACAAATTCCGAGCAAGGCAAGTATGGGCAGCAGACAGTATGCTGTAGCTATAATCTTGATCATTTCTTTAATATTTGAGCACCACTTATACTTGCTCATTTCTCGTTTTCAATCATTCTTAGTCAATAATCAGTTGATCATTCTCTCTTGATGATATTTTGCACTTTGGCCAGAATACGTCATTAGGATCCCTCAGTCCTGAAAAATGGCTAATAACAGAACAACTAACTGTGGACTGTCTCTCACTCAAAGTCCTGTTCTGTGTTTCAGACTCCTCGGTTGTGTCTTAGCTTGTGTTTGCTAGGCTGCCTCCCATGAATTTCCATTGCCTGGCAAATTAAATGGTGCTTTTCCAGGCGCCGCACTTAAACAGTATCACAAATCTGTCTCCAGTGTTTTCTCTCAAGCTAGCAGCAGGATAAATGCTAGGAACATATTGCTGTGCCCTGTCATTCTCATCTGAACAAGGCAGTTCTTCTTATCTAGAGTCTCAAGTGAAATCAGGTGACTTTATAAAGAATTATTTCATTCATTCTTCCTTCCCTTTGGCTCTTGGAACAGAAAACTGTCTGATTCTAGTGGTGTCTGTGTTCCTTTCTCATATAATGTTGGGACTGTTTGTTTCATTATTTTTTCTTTGCTTAATTTGGGGTATGATCCCATAAGCTATGTTAGATAATCCAGAAAGAATTGGAGTGTCTAAGCCCAAATTTGATAACTAGTGAGTTCTATTTCATAGGAAATAATTTTCAGTGTCTCCACCCAACTACGTCCAGCAATGTCAGGCTGGTTGACTTGTGAAATTGGTCATAGTCAGGGTATTTACATAATGGAATCAGCAAACACTGCAAATCAAGGCTTCTTCCCCAAACCGCTCCTCTTGCAGAGAGCCCATGGTTAAATATTTACCACCACACCACTGGTCAAAGGTCAGCCTATATTTGTCATGAGGAAGCAAGACCTTACAGAAGCATTTAAGCAGTTATCAGAGAAACTGATCCAGTGACTAATTCTAAGTCATTGGTTCCCACCCCTTTGAGACCCTTCATTTCCTTTACGTAGTAGATATTTTGTAACATACTCAGTTGCATTCTGAAATAAAATTCATTGATAGTAAACTATATATATAAAACTTCTTTTAAAAACCAACATAACATACCAGTGATAACATATAGGAAAAATCAAAGTAATTTATAATAAAATAATTTGCAATTTTTTTAAAAGATTTTATTTATTTGAAAGGTAAAGTTATAGACAGTGAGACAGTGAGAGGGAGAGACAGAAATAGCCACAATGGCCGGAGCTGAACCAATCCAAAGACAGGAGCCAGGAGCTTTGTCCCGGTCTCCCATGCATGTCCAGGGGCCCAAGCGCTTGGGCCATCTTCCACTGCTTTCCCAGGCAATCACAGAGAGCTGGATCAGAAGAGGAGCAACTGGGACGTGAGCCAGTGCCCATATGGGATGCCAGTGCTGCAGGTGGAGGATTAACGTATGTGCCACAGTGCTGGCCCTAATAGTTTGTACTTTAATATGTAAATAGTTGGACATGACTACACTGGATAATAAGATGATAAAGCTATATGTCTATAACTTTATTTTGAACCAGTATGAAAGTAATAGCTCCAGCCAGCACCATGGCTCACTTGGCTAATCCTCCGCCTGTGGCGCTGGCACCCCGGGTTCTAGTCCCGGTCGGGGCGCCAGATTCTGTCCTGGTTGCTCCTCTTCCTGTCCAGCTTTCTGCTGTGGCCCGGGAGTGCAGTGGAGGATGGCCCAAGTGCTTGGGCCCTGCACCCGCATGGGAGACCAGGAGGAAGCACCTAGCTCTTGGCTTCAGATTGGCACAGGGCACCGGCCGTAGCGGCCATTTGGGGGGTGAACCAACAGAAAAGGAAAACCTCTCTCTCTCTCTCTCTCTCTCTCTCTCTCTCTCTCTGTCTTAACTGTACCTGTCAAAAAAAAAAAAAAGTAATAGCTCCAACACAGAGTGACAGAGGTGAGTCAACAGGGTTTTCTGAAATGATGAACAGCTCTAGGTAAAATTCCACAGTGCGAAATACACTCTTCCCATGACTCCGCAAGGTGGTTGCTTCTTGGAAGACCCAATTCATGTTAAAGTCATATGTAAAACAGTTTGTATCAGCGTATAAGAATAAATTGAATTCTGGGTTGAGGTTACTTACCTGTGTATATTACCTACATTCTAAATTCATGGTGATGGGGCCCATGCTGTGGCGTAGTAAGCTAAGCCTCCGCCTGTGGTGCCAGCATCCCATAGGGGTGCCAGTTCGTGTCCTGGCTGCTCCTTTTCCTATCCTGCTCTCTACTATGGCCTGGGGAAGCAGTGGAAATGGCCCAAGTGCTCTGGGCCCTGCACCCAAATGGGAGATCTGGAAGAAGCTCCTGGCTTTGGATGGGTCCAGCTCCAGCCATTGCAGCCATTTGCGGAGCAAAGCAGTAGATGGAAGACCTTTCTCTCTGTCTCTCCCTCTCTCTCTGTAACTCTGCCTCTCAAATAAATATATAAATCTTTTTTAAAATGTATTTAAACAAATCGATAAATAAAGTCATGGTGAATGTTGATAGCTCTTCAAACTAACATCTCTGGCACTGATCGCTGAAGGCCAGTAATGCCACCCAAAAAGGCAGCCAAAGCTATCTCCCAAAGACTTGCAGTCCCCTTAGGAATCTTACTGCCTGAGCCAGCAATAGCACTCTGAATCAAAATCAAGAAGTCCCCTTGCAGGCCATCGAATGTTCTCCTTTGTCCCGGTACAGTGGTTCTGAGAAAGAAGAGCCAACTGACTTAGTGAAGGGCACCCAGAAGGAAGGCACAAAGCTTTCTGAACTCTGAGCAAATCTGCACGATTCAGGGTCCACTGTGAGAGGCCACAGAACCCTATGGAAAGGGGGCAGAAAGACGGGCTGTGTAGGAAGTGAGGGGCTGGAAAGGGAGAGGGCAGAAGGAGCTGACGTTGGTGGAAACGGGAAGCAACAAGTGGATTTACCCATTCTGGGGCTTTACAGAACTGGGGACTCCCTAGAAATGACTAGAGGTACCTGCTGGTGTTGGCTTCTAATAGTACTTCGTGGTCAAGGTACTTTTTTTTTTTTTTTGACAGGCAGAGTGGACAGTGAGAGAGAGAGACAGAGAGAAAGGTCTTCCTTTGTCGTTGGTTCACCCTCCAATGGCTGCCGCGGCCAGCACACTGCGGCCAGCGCACCACGCTGATCCAAAGGCAGGAGCCAGGTGCTTATCCTGGTCTGCCATGGGGTGCAGGGCCCAAGCACTTGGGCCATCCTCCACTGCACTCCTGGGCCACAGCAGAGAGCTGGCCTGGAAGAGGGGCAACCGGGACAGAATCCGGCGCCCTACCAGGACTAGAACCTAGTGTGCTGGCGCCACAAGGCGAAGGATTAGTCTGTTGAGCCGTGGCGCCAGCCTCAAGGTACTTCTAAATGGGGAATTGCTAGAGAACAACCTAAAGCGAATTGGGTATTTTATTTTTCTTTTATCTCCTTCATTCTCTTGTATTTGATCACTCAGCTTTTATTTAAAAGAAAAAAAATCATGTCAATGTATTGAGGCTCTGGTTTCTTCATTGGATGTTGCTATTAACCAAAAGGGCCTTGTTGCCTAGATGCTGAAGTGGAATGTCATCAAAGTATGCTTGGGTTAATATTCTAAGCTAGCTGTGCAGTGATTCTCAGCGTCTGCTCTGCCTCCAGTATTTGACCTGCTTGTGGGGGGTTCCTTATCTTCTAACTTTGTTGACCCAAGTGGTGGTTCTTAAATTTTTCAATTCAAGGACTGGATGCAAAGAGTTTTTAAAAATCTGCTAGTCACCTGTCTTGCCCATGCTGTTTTTTTTTTTTTTTTTTGAAAAAGATTCATTTCTTTTATTTGAAGGGCAGAGTTACAAAGAGAGAGAGAGAGAGGTAGAGAGAGAGAGATCATCCATCCCCAAATGGCCACAACAGCTTGGGCTGGGCCAGGCTGGAGCCAGGAGCTTCTTCTGGGTCTCCCATGTGGGTGCAGGGGCCCTAGCACTTTGGCCATTTTCCTGGTGATTCCCTAGTGCATTATCAGGGAGCTGGGTCAGAAGCAGAGTAGCTGAGGATAGAACCACAGCCCATATGGGATGCTGGTATTTCTGTCTTAACCTGCTGGACCATAGTGCTGGCCCTATATTTTTTAACTAACATTTGTATTGAAATATACATAAAAGGAAGTGCACCAATCATTAGTGTTATGGGTGTTTATCTACAAGTAAATACCAACATTTAGCCAGCACCTAGATCAGGAAAAGACATGACCAGACACTAAAATCCGCTTTGTGCTTCCCTCCAGTATAACCAGAGAGTACCACCCTGTATTCTAACTTCCAAAATCATAGGCCGATTAGCCTCTTCAGATAGATAGAATCACGGAGTTGTATTTTTATGTGCATCTCTTGCTTCTTTCATGTACCATTATATTTGCAGCATTCATTCACATTTGCGTCATCATTAAAGCTTATTTTTTCTCATTGATGGCTAGTATTCTTTTATATGACTACATAACATTTTATTTATCCATTTTACTATTGATGGATATGTGGGTTGTTTTTTGCTCAAGCATGTTGTGATTGGTACTGCTATGACTATTTTCTGTATCTTTTACCTGATGTGCAGGCATTTCACTGAGAATATACATAAGAATGGAATTATCAAATCCTAGTGTTTGAACATATGTCATGCTTCAATAGATACTGACAAATGCCTTTCCAACATAGCTATATAAATTTCTGTCCTCACCAACAGCGATGGAAATTTAAGTTTCTCTACATCTCATCAACCCTGGCTATCATCTTTGTGGGTTTTCATTTTGGCCTTGTAGGTAAATGCAGAATGCTGTTCTAGTATCATAAAACTCATTTCTTTCTCTCTTTTTTTTTTTCTGGAGATTTATTTATTTGATTGAAAGAGTTTCAGAGACAGGTAAGACAGAGAGAAAGAAATCTCCCAACCATTGGTTCACTCCCCAGATGGCACCAGACCAAAGCAGCTAGGACTGAGCCTGGCCAAAGCCAAGAGTTTCTTCCAGGTCTCCCACATGGGTAGCACTTGGGCCATCTTTCACTGCTTTTCCCAGGCCATCAGCAGGAAGCTGAATTGGAAATGGAACATCCAGGACACAAACTGGCATCCATGGGGATACCAGCATCGCAGGCAGCAGCTTTACACACTACAGCACAATGCTGGCCCCCTTACAATTCATTTCTAAGTTAACCAATGAAGTTGATCACTTTAGCAGCCAAGCATGCCTGATATTCATCTGTAGCACACCAAAATAATTGGCGTTTATTCTCAAGAGTTGTCGTCTGTAACATGCTGGTTATTAAATATTTTAATACTCAGTTTTTCTGTGAAATACAATTGGCATACAACAAACTATGTTTTTTTTTTAAGATTTACTCATTTGCTTGAAAGGTAGAGTTACTGACAAAGAGAGTGAGAGACAGGGAAGTCTTCCATCTGCTGGTTCACTCCCCAAATGACCACAACAGCCAGAGCTGTACCAATTTGAAGCAAGGAGCCAGATTCTTCCAGGTCTCCCATATGGGTGTACAGGCCCAAACACTTAGGCCATCCTCTACTATTTTCACAGGCTGTCAGCAGAGAGCTGGATCAGACGTGAAGTAGCTGGGATTCGAACTGGTGGCCATATGGAATGCTGGTGCTGCGTGCCGGTGCTTAATCCACTATGCCACAGAACCAGCCTCACAAACTATGTTTTTAAAGTGCAAAATGTGTAAGCTTTGGCACCAGTGCTGTGGTACAGTGGGTTAAACCCCAGCCTGCAATGTCAGCATCCTGTATAGGTGCGAGTTCAAGCCCCAGCTGCTCCATTTCCAATCCAGCTTCCTCCTAATGTGTCTGGGTAAACAGCAGAAGATGGTCCAAGTCCTTGGGCTCCTGTACCCATTTGGGAGACCCAGGAGAAGCTCTGACTCCTGGCTTCAGATCAGCTCAGCTCTGGCCATTGCGGCCATGTAGGGAGCAAACTAGTGGGTGGAAGACCTCTTTTTTTTCTGTCTCTACCTCTCTCTCTAAATATGCCTTTCAAATAAATAAAATAAATATTTTTTTTAAAAAATGTAAGCATTGATGAATACATGGAACACCATCACCAGAATCAAGAAATGAACATATCCACCACCCAGCAGAAATTTCTCCACATGCGTTTGTAATTTCTTCCTCCTCATTCACATTTCCCACACCTCGTCTCCAGATCACCCTGATTTTTTTCTACTGCTCTGTCTCATTTCTGACATTCTTTTTTTATGGGAACACAAGGACCTCTATTCAAGCCATCTCCAGTTACACCACTGTCTTTTAGGTCTCATTTTTAGAATTCCTTATATAAATGAAACCATGCACCAGATAGTATTTTGTATTCATCTTCATTTACTAGGTATAATTATTGTGAGCTTTTACTATATCGTAATGCCTCAGTAATGCATTCCTCTCTTTTTTTCTCAAAAAGTATTATATTATGTGAATATACTGCAGTTTGTTCATCAGTTCCCCAGTTGGGTTGTTTCTGGTTTGGGGCTACTGCTAATAAAGCTACTGTGAACATTAGAGGCAGGTGTTTGGCCTAGGAGTGAAGGTGCTAAGTGGGATGCCTGCATCCCACATCAGAGTGCCTAGAATCGAGTCCTACTCCACCTGAATGTAGCTATCTGATAATACAGATCATAGAAGGCAACAGTGGTGATAACACAAGTTGTTGGGTTCATGCCACCCACCTGTTAAACCTGGATTGATTACCTGTTTCCTGGCTATAGCCCTGTTCCAGCCCCAGCAATTGTAGGCATCTGGGGAGTCAACAAACAAATAGGCGTGCCCTCTCCTCCCTCTCCCTCTCCCTCTCCCCCTCCCTCTCCCCCTCTCCCCCTCTCCCCCTCTCCCCCTCTCCCCCTCTCCCCCTCTCCCCCTCTCTCCCTCTCTCTCTCTCCCCCTTTTCTCCCTCCTCTTTGTCCCTGTCTCTCAAAAAAAACAAATATTGCTATGAGTATGCATCATATTTAATGAAAATGTTCCATATCTCTTGAGTAAATATCTAGGAGTAGGATGGCTGGATCATTTGTAGATGCATGTTTAAATTTTTTCCCAAAGAAACCTTTTATTTAAGGAATAAAAATTTCATGTATTTCATAAGTACAACTTTATGAATACAGTGATTCTTTCCACCATACCCACCCTCCTACCACACTCCCACCCCTCCTCCTCCTCCCTCTCCCATTCCCGGCTCCATTCTCTACCAAGATCAATTAACTTTATACACAGAAGACCAACTCTATACTAAGTAAAGAGTTCAACAGTTTTCATACACATACACACACACACACAAACTGTTGAGACAAGGGCTGTTCAAAGTTCAAAGGGCTGCATCTTGAAGTCCATTTCACTTTCTTTCTTTCTTTCTTTCTTTTTTTGGAAACAATTAACTTTAAAGAAGCACCCAAGAAGGATACATCTTTTGTGAACACTTAGACATAATTTTTAATACAATTCTTTGAGGACAGAGGTCCTGCCTGGGAAATTAGTGCACAGTGACTCCTGTTCTTAATTTAACAATTAACACAACTACCCTGTATGACGGCAGTGATTACCCAAAGCTCTTGACATGAGCTGCTTAGGCTAAGGAAGCCTTTTGAATCCACAAACTCCTTTAGTATTTAGACAAGACCATAACTGAAATGGAAGTTATCTCTTCCCTTCAGAATAAAGTACCTCCTTTGATGACCACTTCTTTCCACAGGGGTCTCACCAAGGTCCTTCATGTAGGACATTTTTTGCTACAGTGTCTTGGCTTTCCATGCCTGAAATGTTCTCATGGACTTTTCAGCCAGATAAGATTGTCTTAAGGGCTGAATCTGAAGTCAGAATGCTACTTAAAGCAGTTGTCATTCTATGAGTCTGCTGTGTCCATTACTTCCCACGTTGGAGCATTCACTCCTTTTTAATTCTATTATTATTACCAGACACTTAATCCTATCCATACAATCACTAAAGATACTATTTTTACAACCCAGCTTAAGGGAATTTGGGGTCACATGACAAGTTTTTTAACTGTACCCTTAGAAGTAAGTCTGTAGGAATGTGGGCAGAACTATACAGTTTTATACTTACAAACTTCAAACTACAGCTTTATGAACATGATGATTTTCCCCACCATGCCCGCCTTCCTGGACATACTCCCAACCCTCTTCCTCCTCCCTCTCTTATTCCAACTCTGCAAAAAATTTAATTTTTACAGAGATCTAGTCTCAATTGTCTTTATACATGTATGTTTAACTCTGTGTTAAGTGTTCAGCAAATAGTATGAAAAAAAAAAAAAAACCTGTTCCTCAAGAGTCAAGACAAAGGCTGTTCCTGTCATTGTTTCTTAAAGTGTCAATTTTTCTCCAACAAATTGCCTTTTAAGTGCTCTATTAGTTATCACAGCTCAAGGAGAACATATAGTATTTGTCCTTTGGGGACTGGCTTATTTCACAAAGGATAATGTTTTCCAGATTCATCCATTTTGTGGCAAATGACCAGATTCAATTTTTAACCACTGTGTAGTATACCACAGTGGACATATCCCATAATTTCTTTATATAGTCTTCAGTTGATGGGCATTTGGGTTGATTCCACATCTTAGCTATTGTGAATTAAGCTGTAATAAACATGGGGTGCAGATAACACTTTCATATGCTTATTTCTGAGTAAATTCCCAGGAGTGGAATGGCTGGATTATATGGTAGGTCTATATTCAGATTTCTGAGGTATCTCCATACTGTCTTCCATAGTGGCTTTACCAGTTTACATTCCCAACAAGAGTGGATTAGGGTACCTTTTTCAATACATCCTCACCAGCATTTGTTGATTCTCAACTTCTGTATGAAAGCCATTCTAACTGGGATGAGGTGAAAACCTCACTGTGGTTTTTATTTGCATTTCCCTGATGGCTAGTGATCCTGAGCATTTTTTCATGTCTCTGTTGGCCATTTGGATTTCCTATTTTGAAAAATATTTAAGTCCTTTGCTCATTTTTAATTGGGTTGTTTGTTTTGTTGTTATTCTGTGCTTGATCTCTTTATATAGTCTGGGTATCAATCACTTATCAGTTGCATAGTTTGAAAGTAATTTCTCCCATTCTGTCTGTTGCCTTGTCACTTTCCTAAGTGCTTATCTTGCATTATAGAAGCTTCTCCATTTGATGTAATCCCATTTGTTAATTTTGCTTCTCATCGACTGTGCCCCTGGGGTCTTTTACAAGAACTCTTTGCCTGTGCCAATGTCTTTCAGGATTTTCCCAATGTTCTCTAATAATTTGATAGTATTGGTTTATAAATTTTGGTCTTTAATCCATTTTGAGTGGATTCTTGTTTGAGGTAGGGGTCTTACTTCATACTTCTGCATATGGAAATCCAGTATTCCCAGCACCATTTATTGAAAAGACTCTTCTTGCTCTGGGGATTTGTTTTAGCTCCTTTGTCAAATACAAGTCAGTTGTAGATATTTGGATTGATTTCTGATCTATTCTATTCCATTGGTCTATCCATCTGTTTTTATACCATTACCAGGCTGTTTTGATTATAAATGTATGTCTTGAAATTTGATATTATAATGCCGCCAGCTTTGTTATTGTTATATAAGATTGCTTTAGCTATTAAGAGTATTAATTTCAGCATCATTTTTTCTATATCTGAGAAGAATGTACTTGGTATTTTAATTGGTATCACATTGAAACTGTAAATTGCTTTCAATGTATGGATATTTTGATTATATTGATTCTTCCAATCCATGAATAAGATAATTGTTCCATTTTTTTTTTTTGCATCTTCTATTTCATTCTTTAGTGTTTCATAATTTTCATCATAGAGAACTTTGATATCCTTGTTGAAATGTATTCTAAGGTATTGGATTTTTTGTTACTATGTGAATGGTATCGATCTTAGAAGTTTTTTCTCAGCTATGGCATTTTCTGTGTATACAAAGGCTGTCAATTTTTGTGTATTGATTTTAAATCCTGCTACTTTACCAAACTCTTTTATGAGTTCCAATGGTCTATTAGTGGAGTCTTTTGAATCCCCTATATATCTAGAATCATGTCATCTGCATATAGGGATAGTTTGACTTCCTCCTTCCCAACTTGTATCCCTTTGATTTTTTTTTTCTTGCCTAATGGATCTGGCTAAAGCTTCCAGGACTGTATTGAATAGCAATGGTGAGAGTGGGCATCCTGGTCTGGTTCCAGATCTTCGTGGAAATGCTTCCAACTTTTCCCCATTTAATAGGATGCTTGGCCACGTGTTTGTCATAGACTGCCCTGATTGTGTTAAGGAATTTTCATTCTATACCCAATTTGCTTAGAGTTCTCATCATGGAAAGGTGTTGTATTTTATCAAATGCTTTCTCTGCATCTATTGAGATAATCATATGGTTATGATTCTTCAGTTTGTTAATGTGATGTATCACATTGATTGATTTGCAAATGTTGAACCATCCCTATATACCAGCGATACATCCCACTTGGTCCCAGTGAATGGTCTTTCTGATGTGTTTTTGGATTTGATTGGCTGGAATTTTGTTGAGGATTTTTGCATCTATGTTCATCAGGGAAATTGATCTATAGTTCTTTTTATCTATTGCATCTTGTTCAGGTTTAGGAATTAAGGTGATGCTAGCTTCATAGAAAGAATTTGGAAGGATTCCCTCCCTGTCAATTGTTTTGAATAACTTGAAAAGAATTGGAGTTAGTTGTTCTTTAAATGTCTGGTAGAATTCAGTAGTGAATCCATTGGTCCTGGTCCTT
The DNA here is from genome assembly GCA_949820135.1 of Sylvilagus floridanus. Classification (NCBI taxonomy): domain Eukaryota; kingdom Metazoa; phylum Chordata; class Mammalia; order Lagomorpha; family Leporidae; genus Sylvilagus; species Sylvilagus floridanus. Next base: position 168,532,888 of record OX463244.1, read on the forward strand.
TCTTTGTTGGGAGGGTCTTTATTACTGATTCATTTTCTATCTTAGTTATGGGTGTGTTCAGGTTTTCTGTGTTTTCATGGTTCAATTTATGTAGGTTGTATGTGTGTGGGAATCTGGTATTTCTTCTAGGTTTTCTGGTTTGTTGGCATGCAGCTCTTTGTAGTAATTTCTGTTGATTTTTTAAATATCTATAATATCTGTTGTTAGAGTTCCTTTTTCAACTCAGATGTTATTAATTTGGGTCCTCTCTCTTTTTTTGGTTAGTTTGGCCAGTAGTATGTCACTGTTTTATATTTTTTCAAAAAAAAAAAAATCTCCTTGTTTTGCTGATTTTTCTATTTTTTGGTTTCAGTTTTGTTGATTTCTTCTTTAATTTTAATTATTTCTCTTCTCCTACTAATTTTGGGTCTGGTTTGCTGCAGTTTTATTAGATCCTTGAGATGCATTGATAGCTCATTTATTTGGTGCCTTACCAATTTCTTGATGTAGGCACCAATTGCTGTAAACTTTCTTGTTAACACTGCTTTTGCTGTATCCCATAAGTTTTGATATGTTGCATTGTCATCTTCATTTGTTTCCAGAAATCTTTTGATTTCTCTTTTGATTTTTTTCAACGACCCCCCATTCATCCAGGATCATGTTGTAAAGTGTCCACATTTTGCATGTGTTCTAGAGATTCCTGAGTTGCTAATTTCCAGCTTCATTCCAATGTGGTTCGAGAAGATACATAGTATGATTTTTATTTTTTTGAATTTGATGAGACTTGCTTTATGACCTAACATGTGGTCAATCCTGTAGAAATTTCCATGCACTGCTGAGAATAATGTGTATTCTGTAACTGTAGGATGAAAATTTCTGTAGATATCTGTTAGGTCCATTTGGTCTATAGTGTCAATTAACTCTGCTGTTTCCTTGCTGATTTTCTGTCTGGTGGCTATGTCCATTGCTGAATGTGGGGTATTGAAGTCCCCCATTACTATTGTATTTGAGTCTATGTCTCCCTGTAGCCCCCTTACCATTTTTTTAAATAGTCAGGTACCCTGTAATTAGGTGCATATATGTTTGTAATAGTGGCATCATCTTGTTGAATTCATCCCTTAATCATTACATAGTACCCTTCTTTGTCTCATTTAACAGTTTTTGTGTTAATGTCAATTTTGTCTGATATTAGGATGGCTACCCCAGCTTTTTTTTCTGTTATCATGGAATATTTTTCCATCCTTTCACTTTCAGTCTGTGTGTATCTTTGTTAGTGAGATGTGTTTCTTGTAGGCAGAAAATAAATGGGGTTTTTTTTAATCTATTCAGTGAGTCTGTGTCTTTTAACTGGAGAGCTGAAGCCATTCACTTTCAAGGTGACAATTGATAAGTAACAACTTTGCCCTGCCATTTTTCCATAAATATTCCTATTTTTTTACTTTTGATTTCCTTTGTACTTTTAAGTGGGAGATTTCCTTCCTTACATTCTTTCATAGTGATAACCATATTCTGTGTTTCGGTGTGCAACAAATCCTTAAGCATCTTTTGTAAGGTTGGATGGGTGGTGACAAATTCTTTGAATTTCTGTTTGCTATGGAGGGTCTTTATTTCACTTTTGTTCAGAAATGAGGGTGCAGGGTACATTATTCTGGATTGACAGGTTTTTTTTTCTCTTACTACTTGTTATATACCTTGTCATTCTTACCAAGCTATAGGGTTTCTGATGAAAACTCTGCTGTGAGTCTAATTGGAGATCCTTTGAAAGTAATCTGGCATTTCTCTTATGCACATTTTTAGAATCTTTATGTTTTACTATGTAGAGCTTGATTACAATGTGTTGTGGTAAATATCTTTTCTGATCATGTCTATTAGGAGTTCTGTGTGCTTCCTGTACTTGGATGTCCCTTTCTCCAAATTGGGGAAATTTTCTTATTATTTCACTAAAAAGGCTTTCTAATCTCTCGACACCTTCAGGAATTCCTAGAACTGTATGTTTGGTCATTTGATAATATCCTGTAGATCTCCAACAGTGCTTTTTAGTTTTCTAATTTATTCTTGTTGTTTTTGGTCTGAATGTATAATTTTTGTGATTTGTCTTCTAAGTCAGATATTCTTTCTTCTCCTTCACCAATTCTTACGTTAAGGCTTTCCACTGCATTTTTTTATTTGTTCTATTGAATTCTTCATTTCCAAGATTTCATTTTGATTTCTCTTTAAGATCACAATTTCATAGGAGAAATTTTCTTTCTTTTCATGTATGGATGTCATTAGTTCATGCATTTGCTTCTGATTATCTCTAAGTAATCCTATGATCAATTTTTTTAATTCCATTTCTGGCAATTCTTCAATCTCTTCATCTTCAAAATCTATTCTTTGTATTCTTTTGGGGGCCTCATGCTGTGTTCTTTATTCTTGTTTCTTGAATTGCTGCACTTACTATTCTGTATTTGTGGAGCTACTCATTGGTTTCCTCTTTGTTTTTTGCTGTGGCAGCTTTCATCTTTGAACTATGCCTCTTTGGATTAGAGTGTCTACTTTTTCAGTGAATACCTAGGGGTAGGTGGTGAGTGTAGCCTGGGAACTCTGTTCAGTGCTCCAGGGTAGAGGGAGTGTTTAAGGTGACACCCAGGTATGGTAAATCCTCCCCCCCCCCTTTTTTTGGTTTAAATCAGAGGGGGTTTGTTCTGCTCTGTTGGTGTAGACTAAGCTCATTGCATCTCAAAGGAGACCAGTGCCTGGGCCCTAGCCCCAGTGGGTATAGTATTCATCTGCACTGCCAAGAGGACCACACAGAGGCTCTGTGCAGTCCTCGGTGTAAACTCAGATTCCCCAGCAATGTCCCTCACCAGGGAACCAGGGAGTCCTGAGCATATGTAGTCTCCCACAGTGACTGCCCAACGTCCCAGCCATACCCTGAGCCCTCCAATGCAGCCTCCGTGTTTTCATAGTCCTGAAGCCTAAGTGTTTTCACAGTCCCAGCACACAAGCCACCCACAGTCATGAGCACCCTGACCTACATAATTTCTCCCTTCCAGACTTTGGAATCTCTGCTGGTTTTTGGGCATGTGGACACGAGCTGGTACAGCTGTTACGTACGTCCAAAATGGTGCCCACTCTCTATCTGCTTGTTACAGGATGCCATTGCAGGGTGACTGGGGAGAGAGAAATGTGCCCCTCCTTTTTTTTCTCTTCTGGTCTGGTGGGTACACTGTCTCCCACAAAACCAAATTCCCTCCAGGTTCTTCCTGCAGCTTTATCACCAGTGGTGTGGGCTGCTGCAGTCTCTTCTCATCTCACTCTCCAAAGCTGGTGTGGAGCCTCTTGGCTGCTGCGGTCCTGAGTTGTGGGCATCCACTCTCTTCACATAGGACTACTGTGTCCCTCTAATTTGTGTAAAGTTCCTTTGCCGTTTTCTTGCTAACTCTTCCCTGAGACTACACTCTCTACTTTTTTTAAACTATCTTCTCCTAGACTAGAACAGTAAACTCCCTCCCTACTCTGCCTTCTTAATCCAATACCTCATGTTTAATTTTAAGAAACTTTCAAGCTATTTTCAAAGTGGTTGTATTATTTTATAATTGCAGCAATAGCGTATGATAGTTCTAGTTTGTCCACATCCACAATGACACTTGCTATTCCCATCTTTAATTTTATCAATTCCAGTAGATGGGTAATGTTATCTAATTCTGGTCTTAACTTGCATTTATATAATGACTAATGATGTTGAACATTTTTTTAAAGATTTCTTTTCAATTTATCTGAAAGGCAGAGATCCAGAAAGGAGGAGAAATCATCCATCTATTGGCTCATTCCCCAAATGGCCACAACAGCAGAGCTGTGCCAGGCTGAAGCCAGGAGCTTGGCACTTCTTCCAGGTCTCCCATGTGGGTGCACAAACCCATGTGCTTGGACCATCTTCCACTGCCTTTCCAGGTCCATTAGCAGGGAGCTAATCAAAAGTGGAGTAGCCAGGGGCCAGCACTATGACACAATGGTAAAGCCTCTGTCTGCGGCACCAGCATCCAATATGGGCACCAATTCAAGCCCCAGCTGCTCCACTGCCAATCCAGCTCCTGCTAATGTTCATGGGAAAGCAGTAGGATGTGGTCCAAGTCCTTGGGCCCCTGCACCCAGGCAGGAGTCCCAGAAGAAGCTCCTGGCTTCAGTCTGGCCCAGCTCTAGCTGTTGGCGGCCATTTGGGGAGCAAACCAGTGGATAGAAGACCTATATCTCTTTGTCTCTCGGTCTGTAACTCTGCCTCTCAAATAAATAAATAAATCTTCAAACAAACAAAAAGGTGGAGCAGCCACATCTCAAACAAAAACCCATTTGGATGCCAGTGCTCCAGGTAGTGGCTTAACTCCTGATGCCACAATGCCCCTGGTGTTGAGCATATTTTCCTGGGCTTTTCTGCAAAATGTGTATTATTTTTTATAACATTTCTATTTAAAATGTTTACCCATTGTAAGTGAGGAAAGGGGTGCTTCTTTGTTGTTATCAAATGTTGGCAGTTCTTGGATTCTGGGCACGAATCCACTATCTTATAGAAGTTTCGCGTAGTTTTGATCCTACTTTGTGATTTGTCTTCTTATTCGTCCAACAGAAACAAAGTTTTTAATTGTGATGAAGTCCAAATTAGCATTTTGGTTTTTTTATGTGTCATGTTTTGTGTCATATCTGACACCAACCTTGCTCAATGCAAGGTCACATGATTTTCTCCTATGTTTTCTGGTAAAAGTGTATGGCTTTCTGCTTTACATTTAGGCCCATGGCCCATTTTGAGTCCATTTTGCCGGTGGTGTGGGCCAAGGTTCATTGGTTGTTTGCTTTATTTGTTGGCAATGAATTTCTCATTGCCCCAGCCCCATTTTTTTGTTTTTTAAAAAGCCTGTCCTTTTTCCCAGTCTGTGTGTAGGTTGAACTGCCTCATCAGTGAACTGAAAGCACAGGACTGTGCCAAAGATTTCATTTTTGTATGATGTCTACTAGTAATTAGTCCTAATTGTATTTTCTTTACAGTGAGGCCATTCTAATTGCCTTAAAACAGTAGATCATAGTTTCTGCCAACTGTAAGTTGCTACTGGGTTGTCCATGGCTCTACTAATCAGTTTCTTCCAGGAAGTTCTGTTTGTCCATTAAGTCATCCAACAGCTGTTTATCGAGGGATTGTTATATGTCATGAACCATACTCCTTACTGGGCTCTTAGTGGTGAACTAGATTGAGTTGCAGCCCTGATGAAGACTACTTTCTGTTGTGACAGACTAAATATATGCCAGATAGGACTATAAATAAAAATTACGGGGCCAACAAACATACAGTGTGATGGACGTGACCTGGAGTCCTATTTTAATTAGGATCATTAGGGTCTTAATTAAAGCAACATGCTCAAAAAAAAAATCAAGGAACAGATGAAATAAGTCATGTTGATATCTAAGCCAAGAGTACTCCAGGCAGAGCAAAAATAAACTAAGAGACACTGAACAAATGTATTTGGGATGTTTAAAAAATAAATGCAGAGGGCTCTTGGGGTGTTCACATTGAGAATTTTAGACCTTGAGAAAACCCTACATATTGATTTGGTTCCTGGACTGCTGGTAGATTTCATCTTCAAAGCCAATTCAGTGGATTGGTAGAGAATGCTTAGCACAGCACATTTTTTCATTAAAGGTACAGATTGTAAATATTTTTAGCTTTGTCGACCAGACAGTTTCTGTTGCAATCACTCAACTCAGTCATTGTGTGAAACCAGCCAAAGACAGTATGTAAACAAATAAATGGTTGTTCTCTGCATTGCAGTAAAACTTTATTTTCTAACAACAGGTGGTAGACTGGATTTGGCTTTTGCAGTCTGCCAACCCTTGGCCTACAGTATGATGTTGGGCAGCCTCACCTGGGTCTTTCAGGGGACACGTTAATCATTCTGTCATGGCCTTCTAGTTGCACCTTCTAGTATACACATAAATGTATTTTATACCAAGAGTCCTAGCAGCTTGTCATGGTACTGATAAGACCAGAGACGTTCTCCTAAGCAATTAGTGGAAAGTTCTCCTCTGGCCTCCCAGCTCAGTGTCGTTAGACTAACCTGTCCTTACCCCTCCAGAGCTGCTACAAATCACTCCCTCTGTTGAATGATAGCAGTTTGGTGAGGGGGTGGATTGTGCAGAGAAGTGTGATTAGGCAAAGCGGGGGTGACCAGTGGTAATGAATGGGGAGGAACTTGTCAAGGCCTGTGAGATGAAGTTTTTCTCTGTGCCCCCGTGCCTTTGGCTCCTTTCTTCCAGGTTGAGGGAAGGTACCTCTCCCATGAGGGCCTCCTGACCTGCTGCATGGGAAAGTAGGGAATGACTTCTCTAAGTCTCATAGTAGAAGGGCAAAGGAGAGAGGAGAGAAAGCTTCCTCTGCTGTAGTTTTCTCAAAGCCTGAGCTGCCATATTTGAAGGTCCTCTGTGTTCACCATGTGGAATACATTATTGGACCAGAGGTCAGATTCTGACAAGGGCAGACGAAACACCATAGGACCCTATGCCTTCTCATTAGGTAGCCCTGGTGGGAAGTTGTGGAGTCGCCATGCTTTGAGACCTTGCAAACGGATCCTACATTTTATCATTGTATTCTGCTCACCCACACAGAGGAGCTACTTCTGGTTTCCATCCATTCATTTCTTTTCTTATCCTCCCATGGTTAAGTGTCACCTTCAATTTTAGAACTATGTCTTTTGAAGCATCACTATCAAAAATAAGCAAGCAATGACAAAAGGCCAAAATTCAATTTTGGAAGCCACACTGTCTTCTCTGACAGGTTTTCAAAGCCCTTGCTGAGGTGGCTTTATCAGGAAAAGACGAAAACCATTTTTAGTCAGAAATATTTACATTGCATTTACTATACATGCCTATATACATGTATGTCTGTGTTTGATTTGCTTCTATACCTACCATCGCTTTTCCAACAGAAATTTCACCGAGACCGCCATCCAGTATTGTGTTGCTTTGACAATTCCCACTGGGCCTCATGGGACTTTTCTATCTACCTTTTCCCGCTCTGAGAGCAGGATGAGTTCAACCTCCCATCTTCTCTCCAGCTGCCTCTCTGATGTATTTGTACTTTTTCCTTTCCCTTTCTCAGTGGAATCTGAAGGAAATTCCTTTGAGCCTTTAGCTTTCCCTCTGTCAGAAACTTTTGTGTTGTTAATAGAACTCAGCTTCATTAGCATTTCAAATCCTGGGATGCTCTGAAAGGTCAGTGTTAGATCTGAGGGGCTTTCCAGTCACAACCTGATTTATCAAACCTGCCTCACTGAAATCCCCAGTGGCCAGTGCCTTTGACCTTTTTTCTGCCGGCAGGTCTCATCAGGAAATCCTTCTCAAGGATTCTAGCAAAAGGCACATGCATGATCTGAGAAGTTTTACTTTTGTCCCTTTCCCAACTCCCTCTATGTTGGCCACCAATAAGCCACGCTCTGCTTCCTCTCCAGTGGTGGCTGGGTCATGGGTGAGTGACCAGTCAAAGGATGGACGGATTGGTAGGTGGTTCCGTGAGTGCAACTAGGAGAGATGAGTAAATGTAGACGGATGGGTACACGGGGTAGATGAATGGGTGCATGCAGGGATGGGAAAAAAAGATGAAAACAAATCTTCCATCTTGGGAAATATCCCTGTCATTTCATGAACTGTGATTGGCCTTAAACCCCTGAGAGTGAACACCACACCAGCAGAAGAGCCATATGCCATTTCCTCCCACCCACAGGAGCACCAGGGTGGATCTTGTCAAGAATTTCATTGCCATTCTGATTCAATGTCTGCTTTCTAAAATAAAAGAAACCACCATCTTCCCTTATACAGTAAAAATGCTCTTATACAGTAAAATGTGATGAAGTTATAACCGGATTAATCCATTGTAAATGAAAATATCCTGATGTATGGACTGCGCCTAGCCTACCAAACACCACAGTGTAGCAACACAGTCACAGGTTGGTTGGGTCCCCTATGATCACTTAGCTGACTGGAAGCTACTCTCTTGCCTGCTGCCCAGCATTGTGCGTGAGGAGCCTCCTGCACATTGCTGATCCAGGAAAAAAATCAAAATGTAAAATGTGGCTTCTGCTGAATGCTATCACTCCCACACCTGTTGCAAAGTCAGAAAATCATAAATTGAACCATCATAAGTCAGGACAGATCTTACGTACAAAACTGTTTTGAAGCAGTGGTTCTTCCTCAAGCGTTTGCAGCAGAATCTCTGGGGACACTTGCTCTAATTGCACGTGGCCGGAGCCTGCAACCTGAAATGTCCATCCTGGTTGGAAATCACTGTCCTGACAGAACACTCTCTGGGCCTGGCAGCATTGGCTGTGAGTGGTGTTGAGGGATTGTGCTAACTTCATTTTCCTTCCTTGCAGTCTTTGCATTGACATTTTAGAAGTATTTATTATATCTCAGGCAGTGCTCCAAGTGCTTTTTACTTGTATTACCTCATTTAATCTTTACCACAACCTTTGGATGTAGGTACCAGTAATAATTCCATTTTATAGAAGAGGGAGTTAGGGCATGTTCAGGTTAACTAACTTGCCTTGGGTCAAACAGCAGGTAGAAAGGGTGCTGGAGTTTAGACGTAGTTGATGTCCAAACTCTGTGGTCCTACCCGTCACCTTTCACTGCCTCTCTGATCCATTAAGTTGACCTTTTCAAGTGAATGCCAAGTCCGATAGAACTTTCGTGTTATTCTGTTAATGTGATAACTGTAAGTCACATGAGAGTTCTGAGCGCTTGCAATGTGGCTAATGTGACTAAGGAGCTGAGTTGTTACTTGCTTAATTTTGGTTCATTTAAACAGCATGCTTTAAGAGCCAACTGATAATCTGTTCAAGTCTAGACCTCAAAAAAATGAAGTGCTGAGCTCAGAAATCAAGTGGGCGTCTTGGGCCAGGTGTTGTGGTGCAACAGGTTGAGCCATCCTTTCTGACCGAGTGCAGGTTGGAGTCTCGGCTACTCTGCTTCCAATCCAGCTCTCTGCTAATGCATCCTGAAGAGTAGCAGGTGGTGGCCCAAGTATTTGGACCCCTACCACCCACATGGGAGACCCAAACGGAGGTCTAAGCTCCTTGATTCAGCCTGGCCCAGTGTTGGCTACTACAGCCATTTGGAGAGTGAACCAGTGAATGGAAGATTTCTCTCTCCCCCCTCCCCTCTCCCTCTCCCCTCTCTGCTCTCTCTCTCCTCTTTTCCTCCTCTCCTCCTGTCCATCTCTCCATCTCTCTCTCCCTCTCTTCCCCTGTCCCTCTCTCTCCTTTTCTCTCTTCTCCCTCCCCCTCTCTCCTTCTCTCCCTCTTCTATTCTCCCCCCTCTGTCTCTCCACCTCTCCCTTTCTTCCTCTCTCCTCCCTCTCATCTCTCTGCCTTTCATGCAGAAATCATTTATTCTTTGAACCCTGTGCTGTTTTCCTTCCTTGAGGAATCTTGCTGTTATTTTAAGCACTCCATTAACTAGGGGGCACATCTAATGTTAACTCAGAGATACTGACATGAAGCTACTAAAAAAATGGGTAAAATAATAAATGAAAGTCACGAGCAAATTGTAGCATGGTGGTGCCATTGGCATCTACTCTTCTTCTCCCAAATACTGCAGGAGGTGTTGAAGGAAATGGTGGACTTCCAGGCAGGCGCTGATGGAGGAGGAACAGGGGCCTGTATGGACATCTGAAGACATAGCTTGAATCTACCATGCCTCTTGTACAGGAAGTGAAGTAGGAAGGTGGGAAGTTATAAGTCAGGAGAGAAGGCTCAGTGGCTCACTCTGTCCAGGTGATTAATCAGCCATCCTCTTCTTTGGGGACAGAAGCTGAAACCAAGTGAGGTTTTCAGAGAAGGAAAATTAAAGTGTTCACAAAACCCAACTGTATATAGCTAGGGTTTATGAAGCTGGAGACAGAAGTAGAATTTGTGAAATTCCTCAAAGTTGATTTTGAGCAGAAATTGGCGAACTGCATAAGGGCCATAGGCTACACCTAGTCCACTACCAGTTTATGTAGTTAGTGATTTTTTTTTTGTCTGTAAAGAATTATTGATTTATTATGTCAGACTTATTGGAGAGAGGAAGATTTTCCATTCTCTGGTTCACTACCCAAATGGCTGAAACAGCCAGCACTGGGCCAGGCTAAACCCGGGAGCTTAGAACTCCATCTTGGTATCCCATGTGGGTGGCGGGGTTCCAAACAACTGGGCCACCATCTGCTGCCTCCCAGGACACAGTAGGAAGGAGCTGGATAGGAAGCAGGGACTCTAGAAGCTTCACCCGGTTCTTCCTCATGTGTGCAGGAGCCTAAGCACTTGGGCCATCCTCTGCTGCTTTCCCAGCCACATGAGCAGGGAGCTGGACTGGAAGTACAGCAGCTGGGACTCGATTCAGCACCTGTATGGGATGCTGGTGCTGTGGACAGTAGCTTAACCTGCTGCGCCACAGTGGGGCCCCAGTTAGTTTTGTTGAATGTTCCTTGCCCACTTATTTGCAGGTGCTCAGTGGCTCCCTTATACTATAGCAGCAGAGACCAAGAGAATTTTCTGACCTGCTCCAGAAGAAAAGGTATCCAGCCATTTTAGATACAACTGTATATGTGTATAAATTTTAAAATGCACCTGGGGTGGGCATTGCGGTACATCAAGTTGAACCACTTCTTGGGACACCCACATCCTATATCAGAAACCCTGGGGTTGAGTCCTGCCACTATTTCTGATCCAGCTTCCTACTAATGATCACCCTAGGAGGCTATAGATGCTGCCTCAAGTACTTGAGTCCCTGCCACCCACATGGGCACCCCAGATGGACATCTTGGCTGTTGGCTTCCCCCTGCACCAGTCCTACCCCAGTTATTGGCAGGCACTTCGGGAATGAATCAGCAAATGGAAGCTCTTACTCTTTCCCCTCTCTCTGTCATGCAGCCTCACTAATAAATAAACTTTAGCAAAGTTTTAAATTCACATGTGTTCTTGTAGTAATGCCACTAAAATTCTGACTAGCAGATGTATTGGTGCATATGCTCACAGGGATGCTTATAATATTAAAAAAAAAAAACACAGAAACCTAAATGTCCAGTAGCTGGACATTTTTAATGTAGTCTATTTATACTGGTTATTTTAAATGAATGCTTAAGGAATATTGCTAAATTTTAAACTGTTGGATAATAATGGGCATTACAGAATTTTATTTGTGTTAAAGTGATAAGCAGAACCCCTGCCCCTGTCACATGGTGGGTACTCAACCTTTGGTGAATGGTTATGTGGAGATGAAGGGGCATGAAGCAGTTCACTGAAAATTCATGCATCCTTAGTATTTTTTTTTTCCATGAGCTTGTCTGCCTCGTGTATGTGTTGTTACTGTTTACATTGCATTTGCGAGACTAGATTCTGCATTTTATAAGTGTATATTAATTTTTAAAAACCTAAATTTCAGTGGTGGACATTCGGAGTAGTGTTTTAAGATTCCTCTTGGGACACCTGCAGCCCATATCCCAGTGCCTAAGTTTGAGTCCCAGCTGGACTCCCAATCCCAACTCCCTGATAACATGCATCCCAGGAGACAGCAAATAGTTGGGACCCTGCCATCCACATGGGAGACCTGGTTGAAGTTCCCAGCTCCCAGCTTCAGCATGACCCAGCCTTGGCTGATGTGGACATTTGCAGAAATGAACCAGCAGGTGGGAGATCTGTGTCTCTCTTTCTTTCTCTCTCTGTCTTTTCTGTTTCAAATAAATACAATACATTTTAATTAATAAATGCAAATTGATTTTTTTTATAAAGCTTTTATTTAAAGAATATAAATTTCCAAAGAACAGCTCATGGACCACAATGTGCAAATTGATTTTTTAAAGATTTGTATATTTATTTGAAAGGTGGAGTTGCAGAGAAACAGAGAGAGACATCTTCCATTTGCTGGTTCATTCCCCAGTTGGTGGCAACGCTGGGACTAGGCCAGGCTGAAGCCAGGAGCTTATTCCAGGTCTCCCACATGGGTGCAGGGGCCCAAGGACTTGGACCATCCCCCACTGCTTTTCCCAGGCCATTAGCAGGGAGCTGGATCAGAAATGGTGAGCTATGACTCAAACAGTCGCCCATATGGGATGTCAGCATTGCAGGCAGCAGCTTTACCAGCTATGGTACAACGCCAGCTCTAAGATAAATCTAAATTTAAAAAGGACCATGGAAACCAGAAGAAACAGCCAAAGAGTGGTCTTCCCCGACTTGCTGTGAGGGGATGCCCAGCAGTGGTGGTCAGCTGGGGCATCACTGGTACCCTCTGTTAAGTCCTGAGACTTTCAACTTGCAAGTTGGGACCCAAAGAAACTATTGGGCTTGAAGAAGTGTCCTATGAGTGACATAGAACAGAAATCCCAGAAGCACAAAAGAAAAGAACCCAGAAGCATGGGAAGAGGAAAGCATGGGACCCTTTCCTCAGGGAACAATGTTTGCAGGTAAGCAAGTGGGGAAGACTTCACACAGGAAACTTTGACAAAGCCGAGTTCTAGAGAAAAGAGCCATATGAGGCCAGTGTTGGGGCTGCCCCAGCTGCTCCACTTCCAGTCCAGCTCCCTGCTAATGCATCTGGGAAAGCAATGGAAGATGCCCAACTGTTTTGTGCCCCTGCACCCATGTGGGAGACCCGGATGAAGCTCTTGGCTTATGCCTTGCTCAGCCCTAGCCATTGTGGCTATTTTGGGGAGTTAAAAAAAAAAAAAACTATTCAAGGACACTCTGTGGACAAGCAGAGTTTGGTGGGTTTCTCAGAGGACCTAACCTTTACACTGGTACCCATAATCAACTGACAAGTCTACGTATGAAAAGCACGTTGGTGTGTTCCAGGGCAAGACCCATGGATCAGCAGTCTTGTTGATTCCGCTCTGAACTTGACACAGAAGCAGCTCTTCCGGGGAATATGGTAGCCTCAGGACTTGGATTGCGCTGGCAACATAGCCCCGCCTGGGCTTCTCTGCCCAGACACACCCATCACTCATAGCTGGCCACTCATCTGGCAGAAATGTGACAAGAAGGCTGTGGCACCGCCTTTGACACTGGCAACCCATGAGTGCTGGTTCAAGTCCCAGCTGTGCTACTTCCCATCCAGCTCTGTGGGTAAAGCAGCAGAACATGCAGTCAGGTAATGGGGCACCTGTCACCTGTCACCGATGGAGTTTCTGGCTCCTGGCTTTCACCTTGCCCAGCCCTAGCTGTTGCAGCCAGTTGGGGGAGTGAACCAGCTGGTGGAAGCTGTCCGTCTCTCTTTCCCCCTCTCTATAACTCTGCCTTTAAAATAAGTAACATAAATATTTTAGAGCTTATATATTAATGGGGAAAAAGTAATAGAATTAGCACTAATGAAACAAAAACCCATACAGGTTGGCATGTATTTAGAAACTGAGCCACGTCTACCTCCCTCCCCCTCCACCACCACCGTGGCTTCCTGCGCCGTGCTTGCCTTGTGGCTGAGATGGGTGTGTCTGTACTGGTGAGAACCTTCTCACTAGATATCACAGCGTCTTTGTCCGATTTTGTACACAGCCTGCTGCAGCCCTGGGCCACAGACGCCTCTTCTTTCTTCAGAAATTCTCCCGTTCAAACATGTTTGCAGAGCGTGATTCATGGTGTTTCTTTCTGGATTGTCCAGTGGGTAATTGCTGTACAAAAACCAGAGAAACAGATGTAGACCCTGAACCTTGGCTATAAATTTTTGTTTTATGATTATGGGTTTCAAATGTGCTGTGTCACACTGACAAATATACAGTTACTCTGAAACAAGATGGATTTTGCTCTCAAACTTTGGCTTTTTATTTTTGGCTTTTTGTTTGCTTGTTGTTTGGAATAACTTTTATTAGGTCATTGATCAAACACAAAGAAAATAGAGGAGAGGACATGTACCAGAGTTTGTTTTATGCCATACCAAGGGGATATTTGGGTAGGTTTCTTCCAAGTGTTTGGCTCATGTTTAAAATGGGTGTCAGTAATTTGAACTTCATTGTGAACAAATTATCTAGTCTATTTTTCACTTCCTACCCTATTCATTAATCTGTGTAGTACCTTGTATTTAAAGAATCCTGGTTTATTTATGTGTTTTTCCTTCATTTTTGTTAAAATGAAGAATTTGGATGAAGGATTGACTTTTTGAGAAGTATAGAAATTAGATTGATAAATGATAAATTGTGGGGTCTGCTTTATAAATTAATACTTGGATTAAGTAATAGCTCGTCATTGCCATGAGCATAATTAATTCATGATGAGAAATGAGTTGACTTTTGAATACTGTTGTGGTGGAAGAAACCCATAATATTCTGTTCACAAATACCAGTCACACAGTTCAAGGCCCAAGTTCAGTTCTCAACAGTTAAAAGAACCTGAGAATGATTGTAAATTTTATTTGTAAAGATTTATCTATTTGAACGGCAGAGTTAGAGAGAGAGGTACCGAGAGAGATCTTCCATCTGCTTATTCACTCCCCAGATGGTCCCAATGAGCAAATCTTAGCTAGGCTGAAGCCCAGGAGCCAGGAAATGCAACCAGGTCTCCTACATGGGTGACAGAGGGCCAGACACTTGGGTCATCTTCTGCTGCTTGCCCAGGCACATCAGGGACTCATATTATGGTGCTCATATTATGGGATACCTGTGGCGCAGGTGGCAGTTTAATCTGCTGTGTCACATTAGCCCCCATAAGCTTTAAATTTTCTTGTGCAAAGGAAAAAAACATCAAATCCTCCAGTGCTTGCTACACACACGTGCGCACAGAGTGCTGCTGTTTCTGTATGTGAATGTAGTGGAAGGATCGTGGCCTTGATCAGCTCCCTTCCTAGTGGGCGCTGACTCTAGCTTTAGAAGCAAAGCGAATAGAAATTTGAGATCCTCCATCCCCACTTTCACATCCCTGCCACCAATGCACCCATTCCCTTTGGGAAAAGAGGCCGGGCAGGGGAGTTGTGGAAGGCAGACCCCTGTCCACACCTCCCTGTCAGCGGTCCCTTTTTCTCATCTCTAACTCCAGTTCCTCTCCTGTCACTTAGCAACTGTTCCTCCACCTCCGTGACTCAGTATAAATGAGCCCAATTTCCGAGGAACTCTGAGAAACTGGAATAAGCGTTTTGAGCCGTGAGCCTCGGGGACCAATAGACACTGGCACAAAGGTGATGCTTTGTGTGCGTTTACACCTGTCTTAATGACAGTACCTTGAAGGTGTTGGGGAAAATAGAGGAAAAAAATAACCAACACAAAGTTTCCACCAAATCGCTCCCCTTTATCACTGGGAACTTTTCAACAGCAAGAACAGAGCTTGCTGGGCCCAAAATCGTGTTAATGCACCTTGGTGAATCTTCCACCTGGTAAGTGTGCACAGGGTAGAGTTTGCAAGTTACACCACTGAGCGACTCCTGGAGCAGCGATTCAGCTTGGGGCAGGGTCTACCCCACCCGGGCTTTTAAAAGACCTGGGTGCCAGGGCTCAGCGTGGCTCTACTGGCTAAAAGGAACCTGGAGCAGATCTGTTCCCTGCAGGGGGCGAGCTGCTCAGCCTCCCAGCCCACACCTGCCCCCCCCCCCCCCTGGATTGTAGGAGGATTGTAGGAGAATTAGAATAGAAGAAAGCCAGCAGAGGAGCCAGGGTGCTTTAATTCCTCCCCAGAGTTTTCCCGTCTTTGATGTGTGTTTCATCCCTTAGGCAACTTGTGCAAGACCGCTGGCGGCGGGAGGGCTGGCACTCTGGTTGACAGCTGTCTGTGGCCTGGGTTTATTGTGAAAATTGCACCTGTCCTTTTTAAGACTGGCTGGGAAGGTCCTCCGCCCTGGGTGTCAGGATGCAAGGTAGAGGAAAAGTCCTTTTCTCTTGAGATTATTTTATTTCTATCTGCGTTTGGACAGGGGCTGGGAGGGGCTCGTATTGGCCCTGGGGAATGGCGGAGAGACTCATAAATTAGGGCACCTCACAGTGGGGAAGGTGTGTGATGGGACAGGAAGCCATCACGTTGTTGGAGTGCGCTGCTGTGGGGACAGCAAGGCCATTGTCACAGAAGGCTAGGCAGCCAGGGAGCTGGGTTCCGGTCCTGCTGCTGAGCCCCAGTGGGCTCTCTCAGCTTCTGTGCCCTGCTTTCAAAAATGTGAAGACACAGCCAAGACTTGCTCCAGCGTATTTGCTGAGTTTGTCTAAGTGTTATTTCCTTCCTTCCCGGAACCTGTGGAGAAGGGTAGAATTGTATGCCCATTTCACAGAGGAGGTAATGGAGGTCCAGAACACTTCTATGCATACCCGGTTTAAATGGGTAACAGCTCCTAAGTGATACAGCCGGAACTGAGTCTAGTTTAGTTCGACTCCCAAATCCATGTTCTTGCCCACAGTTTCCTGAAATCAGGATCTCAAATCACGCGCACGCCCGTGTGTGTGTGTGTGTGTGTGTGTGTGTGTGTTTGGGGCAGGCGTAACCCTTTCCTGGCTGCTCCGCGTATTGGCTGCTGCCTGCATAGCATTTCTCACAAACTCAAGGAATCCGCCACGCTGGGATTCTGCTCCACAGCCACGCGGTCCCTCCCGGTCCGGGCTTACAAAGAGGCAGACCGAGAAAGCCCGTGCTCCGTGGAAAGTTTCCCAAGGGCTGGCCGCGGTCTGCGGCGCTCGTGCGCGCTCTCTGGGGGGAATGGAAAAGTACCTAAGCTCCGAGCAGCGGGCCAGACCGGGAGGCGCTCCGAGGAATGTCAAGGGTGGGCAGGGGGCAGCGGCGGGCAGGGGGCAGCGCTGGTCTCCCGGCTGCGCCGTGGCCGCCGCCGCGAATCCAGAGGCGTAGCAGGAGCGGAGCGGGCGCTGCACGTGAGCCGCGGCGGCGGTGGCGGCCCAGCTCCTCCCCTGCTCGCTTTCAAAGCCCCTGTCGCTTTGTGTGTAAGGTGAGAAATGGGCAAGGCAGCGCCGGCCTGCGCCGCCGCCGGCCTCCCGGGCTGTGCGCGTTTGCGCGGCTGCTGGGAGGTTTTAAGCGCTGTGAGAATCCTGGGAGTTGGTGATGTCAGACTCGTTGGGTCATTTGAAGGTTAGCAGCCCGGGAAGGGTTCACCGAAAGTTCACTCGCATATATTAGGCAATTCAATCTTTCATTCTGTGTGACAGAAGTAGTAGGAAGTGAGCTGTTCGGAGGCAGGAGGGTCTATTCTTTGCCAAAGGGGGGACCAGCATTCCCCCGTGCGCGCCGGGCGAGGACTGCGATGCCGAGGGCGCGGGCGACCCGGGCTGGGTCGCTCTGGGCACCGTCGGGCTAGGCTCCGGGACGCGTTCCGAAGGCTTTCTGCAAGCGTGCGCTTGGAAGGAGAACTTGGGACCTTCCTGGGAACCCCCCGCCCCGGCTGGATTGGCCGAGCAAGCCTGGAAAATGGTAAATGATCATTTGGATCAATTACAGGCTTTTAGCTGGCTTGTCTGTCATAATTCATGATTCGGGGCTGGGAAAAGGACCAACAGCCTACGTGCCAAAAAAGGGGCAGAGTTTGATGGAGTTGGGTGGACTTTTCTATGCCATTTGCCTCCACACCTAGAGGATAAGCACTTTCACAGACATTCGGTGCAGGGGAGATCATGTTTGACTGTATGGATGTTCTGTCAGTGAGTCCTGGGCAAATCCTGGATTTCTACACGGCGAGTCCGTCTTCCTGTATGCTCCAGGAGAAAGCTCTGAAAGCATGCTTCAGTGGATTGACCCAAGCCGAGTGGCAGCATCGGCACACTGCTCAATGTAGGTTTATTTTTTTTTCTTCCCTTCTTCTACCGAGAAAAAAAAATGAATTGTCTCTCTTGCATGCAGTAAAGACGTTGGAAATAAACTGCATCGGTAGCAAGACAAAGGGTTTAATGATTTAATGCTGAAGGGGGTGTGATGTGCTGGCGTGCTTTATTGATTCCCTCTGCTGAAAATTTCCTGTTAGATTCGCTTTTCCTCCCCAAGAACCCCTCCTGCAACCCTGCTCCTCTCCTCCCCAACCTTTCAGAGTCTTGAAAATAGTTTTAAAAATATGCATGCATGGGGGCGGGGTGGGGGGACAGGGTGACCACAGCACTTGGAAACATTCTTCAAGTAAGGCAGTTTGACACATTGTACAGTTTTTACTCAAATGTTTGGGGTGTAGGGGGGAGCGGTTAACTTTGCTGTTCTTTGAATTAGCTACCAGTTGTAGATATATAACCCTCCTCCCCTCCTTGTGTGTTTCACCAGTCCAAAGTAATTAAAATATGACATCTTCCTTGCAAGGAATTTAGCCTAATTAAGGTGGCTGCTGCTGCCGAAGTTCATAAACCACCAGCTCAGGCTGCTGCCTCCAATGTTTTCCTTGGGAAGGAAAGGCAATATTTCTTAGCATTGACCCTGCTGCCACCTTTCCGAGTCACTTTGTTGGTCTAAGAAGTTGCTGTTTTGCTAGAAAACTGCTGGCAGTGAACACCCCTTGGGCTGAGCCATCCATTATTTCCATATCTTGCCTTTCAGCTGGGAACCTGGATGTTGGTTAAAGGAATGGAAATATAAGTGGGGTAGCCCAGCTTTTTTTTTTTTTTTTTTTTTAAATATTGACTGTTTGGTTATCTGATGCTGACATGGTGCCGAGGCACGCATCTGCTCCACAGTAGTTTGGCTGCAGGCTTGAGGGATGAGCAGGAGTCCTAGGAAATCCCACCTTCGGGTGGCTGTAGTGGGAGCCTGCAGGATGCTTCGCCGCCCTGACAGTGATTTAGATAAATGGCTCAGCTATCTATCAAAATGTTTTTAGTACTTTATTTGACAATTCATTGGAGCATTAGCCTGAAAATGACATTTTAAATCTTTGTTTTCAGAGAGGTCAAAGTTTAACTGGAAGAAATTAAGTTTTCCTAATAACAGGGTGGCTTATCTAAAGGGAGAGAGAGGGGGGCTGGTGCCGGGTTGAAGTCACCCTCTCTGAAACTTTTGCTTGAGAACACACTTGCTTCGTGGGCCAGGAAATCAACAGGTTTGCAGCCGAGAAGTCTATAACCGTTGGATGCCAGCGGTGTGGGCCGACTGAGTTAACATTTTGTGGAGCCATGGGCAGGGCAGAATGTCATTTTCAGAACATGCCTTCATCTTCAGCTGCTCTGCAAATTTCTTTTCTTTCTGGTGGGCTTGTTTTCTTTGCGGAAATCTCAAAGAGAAACTGCTGGTTACAAAGTAATTTTCTAATCCTACCACCCGATCCTTCAGCCCTGACCTCTCTAGCAACTGAAAATCCTATGAACCATTTCAGTTGGAATCCCAGAGAGCTGGGACTCTCTGAAACTTTTTCCTTTTAGAGGAATTGTAATAAAATACGTGTGTGTGTGTGTGTGTGTGTGTGTGTTTTAACAGAAGGAGGGGGGGATGCTTGAGATCCTCTGGCTAAGCCATCCGACCTTGTGGAGCTTTTTCCGCGTAGGCATTCTCTCTTTTGTAATTAATCCTCTAAACATGCCTATTAAGTTGTAAGAGTAGGGGGAAAAGCTTTGTTTGTTCTTGAACAAGTTAAACAAGGGATTTGCTTTATCTGGGGGAGCGAGTGGTGAATGTGTCATTTGCCTAGGGCTAGCCGATAAGCAAGAAGTGTTGATAACAGCGAAGTTTAGCTAATCACAGAAACTTGCATTAGACTGAGTAAATAAAGACATTCGACAAAGGGATTTCAGAAATTCCAGTGTCTTATTTTTGTAAGCGGGGCAATTAGTGCTTATTGTGGTCGATTTCACAAGGGCTGAATCCCACACTCCAACTTTAGGCTAAATGAATAAAATGTAAATCTTGTTTGTCGCCTGCGGAGTTCTTTCTCCTCCATAAACCACTTGAGGAGTGGTTGGCTGAGTTGTGGAGGTGACTGGGTTTTTAAGCATAAATAAAACTAAAGCTTTTTTTTTAAAAAAATATATTTTTTTAGAAAGATTCTAACATGTCTGTGCCATGCAGTATTTGGCTCGAGGTTGTGTAGCCAGTTAGGGCTTTTTGAAATAAAAGCATATTAGGGCTCCTTTTGTATAAGTAAGAACGTAAAAACCACAACCTTTTCCATTTTACTTAATGGCTGTTTTGACGAGAAGCAGATCTGTTTGTGCTCTTAACATAGAGGAAACAGCGGGCAAAGAGGGAGAAAAAAAATAGTACTGAATTCCAACCCAAAGTATTTTCTGCAGAGATCCTACTTATTTTTTTGGTGTGTGTGCCCGTGTGTGTGTGTGTGTGTGTGTGTGTGTGTGTGTGTATGTATCATCACTAGGGTAAAACCTTCAAACGTAGAACACAGCACAAGCTTATTTTGAAAGGTATAAGAATATTGCCTTTTTTTTTATTTTAAAGACAGAAAAATGATATGCCAACCAGCTGCGGGTGTTGGAGAGCTTGTGAATTGCTTGTTATAAACAGTGGAAGTTGGGATTAGGGGGCTACTAGGGGAATGTGGTATGAATAATAGGACCGAAGGCTGCCCCTGGAAGTGTGGGAGCCACGAAGTTTCTCCACGAGTACCTCCTGGGTTATCTTGATTCTAGGCTGCTCCAGATGTTTTCGGCATTAATTGCTCAATAGGCATAGGATACATCTTAGCATTTTGTGACCTAAATATAGTTGCTTTTGGTGAAATGTCATGAGTGTGACAACGTCTTGGCCTTGTTCCCTGTCTTCTCCCTACTCGACACATCAAAAGGAGAGAGAAAAAAATATTTTCTTTTTGAAAGGGGATTTTGTCCATTAATGAGAAGAAACTATTTTTAAAACAAACAGTAGCGATGTGTGATTAGAGAAGGAGAAAAGTCCTCTTCTCAAAGCCCTTGGACCCAAATTTTAAGTATTAAACAGTATCTAAATCCTCTCCCAGTGAGATATAAATTGGGGTCAAAGTGGCAAAATCAAAGATACCCTCTGAAAGAGAGACTAAATAAAGACTGACAGCCACCGTATGAATTGAATGGGGTTTTGAATAAATATTTCAGTGAAAAGGAGCGATTGTTTTTCTAAAGTAGGACATAATTTTCTCCTGCTCTGCCACATGACGATGGTAACTAATACCCTCAGAAGACGAGACGGGAAGGGGATTTTGCTTCAATCTCAGAACGCAGGGCAGGGTCCTTTTAAAAACAAGTGGAAGTTTTCCCTCCCTAGAAAAGAAGGAATGTTCAAATAGAGGCAATACAGACAGTTTCATATCTTTAGCAGAGAGTACTGATGTGTAACTTTAAAAGAAGTAGAAAATGCATGAGTTTACCTCTGTGGCCAGACCACGTGAGCTCCGAGCAGTTGGAAAGGTAGATATCTGTCCCTTAGGCGTGCGCCGTGGGATTGACTGGGAAGCTGTAGTTAGAATGTGAGTCACGGGCCCCCACGCAAAGCCCTTACAAGGAATCGGACCTTCTCTTCCTAATAGACCAGTGGCCAGCATGGCCATTTCTGATAGGCCAGCTGACCACGCTCAGAAGTTGATGCCTCATTTCTGGAAGCCTGGGTCAGACCATAGTTGACCAGTCAATATGATCCTGGGTTTGTCTTTAAGGCATAAGGATCAAAGAAAGTTCTTCCGGATAGCACGTATTTATAATTTACTTTCAACATATGTTAAGCCCCCAGGTGGCCAAAAAGGAAGGAAAACCTTACTGTTTGCTCCTTTGCACAGCCTACAGATGCTCATTAAACTCTGGCCCAGGAGGACAATATATGATAAATGATAAAGATGATAAATTCTGCTCTCAAGGAATTTGCATTTTCTAAATCAGTTTTTTAAAAATGTTGAGGATTTTTGAGTTAGAAAATTACTCAGAGGATGGAGATGTAAAACCAAGATGCAAAATATAAATTTGTTTTTCAAGTGGCAAAGGACTTTAACAATAAATGCACTGATCATTTTGGAATATCTTAAAAAAGAATCTTCTATAAAGTGTGAGTACATGTAAGTGCCAATAAATTTATCCTTAAATGACATTTTTATACTTTAAATGTTCTAATATAAATTCAGTTAACTATCAATTAAATAGATTATTTCAGAAATGGGAGTCTTTGATGAAGGTTAATCAGAAAAATCTTGGCTAAAAACCTTCCTGCAGTTATTAATGTAGACTCTTGCCTTTCAAATTACAGGGTAGTTAGGGCAATCGTATATCTCTGATTTTCTAGAATAACGCACATTCAAATATACTACCACCGTTCCCACATAAATCATTGAAATATGCCAGATATTTCAATATTACGACATCTCCTAGGCTGCCCCTTGAACCCAGGAGTGGCACAGAAAGTCTTTGTTTGGATTCTATGGTCAAGCTAGCCAGGGCGCTTACAACTTAATTTTCCCATTGTGACTGAAGATGGCCTTGTGTTTCTGGGTCACTCTTCTGGACATGAATGCCTTCGGCAGCCAACTGTAGACCTGGAGGTAGGAGGCGGCCCCTGCAGAACCAGAGTGGGCTGTTGGTCTCGCTCCAGCACCTGCGCGCCGGTCATGGGTTGTGGTGGCGACGGGGTGGCAGTGCAGTGGAATTAAATTGCTGGGAAGACATCTGTATCAGCCTTTTGCCAGCTTCTTACAAAGCTAGAGCTGGAGGTGATGCAGGAAGGAGGACAGAGTTAACTGAGGTTTCGGATTTATCGGTATCCCCTTGGTAAGCGGCTTGGCTTAAGTACCTCTGGTTAAACAGGAGAGGAGATAACCTCCATCTGCAAGATCTAATAACATAGCCTCATCAGTCAATATGTTGCTCTGATTTCTCTTCATTCCTGGCTTCCTTACTTGCTCACTGAGATGTGAGGTTTCCATTCTAGCTCAATCCCAAGCCACTTTAAATGAACGAAAAATAAAGTTGCTGAAGTTCTGTCTATGGAGCAAGCAGGGGAGGGGGAGTTTGCAGGCATTTTATACGTTGTCTTGAACTTTCTCGGAGTTTCTTAGACAGGAGTGCAAACAGGCAGTGGAACTGCTGACTTGCTCTTTCTCTGGCCTTGCAGGATGGGGAGCTGAAAGGGGGCCATTCAGTAAGATAAGACTCCTGGCCCCCTGCATGATAAGGCGAGGATAACAGGAACTGACGTCAGCGAGGTGACCCAGGCTGGCCAAGCATTTCCTCTAGTCAGGGCCTGCAGACTCCACAAGTCTCCAAGCCTCTCACTACCCCAGTGACCCAGCTCAGGGGAGGGAGAAGGGAGAAAGTGAATTTTAAGGAGGTGGGGGAGGGCACGCCATCGTGGGTATCCCTGATTCCCCAGCTCGGATTTCTCTAAAGAGAAGCAGAGACTGTAACTTCAAGGGGGAGGGAGTGATTTTAATAAAAGTTGATTCTGAGATTACTGTTTTAATTTTACATTGTCACATAATAGATGTTTGCAGCTGGCCACCTTTTCCCACCGACATCTCACAAGACAGTCCATCCTGCAGTCACCAACTGCCACCCACCCACAGACCTTGCCAGCCCTCCATACAGCACAGACCATGAGGGAGTTCAGTGTCAGGGCTAATCCCCGCTCCTCCTATTTACTTTTCCAAGTCCAGAGTTCCCACCCCCATCCGCATCATATGACAGCGCTGCTAAAGCCGGTTCATTTGCACCGGCCAAAACCCGCCAGGCAGTTTTCCTGCCTTCTGTGCGTTAGTTCTCCCCCCACCCCCAGAGGTTTTGCCTTCCAAATGAAGGATCTGGCTTCTGGGGTTGGGAGAAGGAGCAGTTCCAACGGAAGGCTGCCCATGTATTCTGTTCAGAGTCCCAGGTTCACCGGAGTCTCCTCCTGTCTTAAAGACAGCTTCTTCCTTTTTCCATTTTAATTAGAAAACTTGAAGGAGTTGCCCATTTCTCTCATTTGACCTAGAACTAGTGGAATGTTTGTTGGTGGCTGTGGTGGTGCTATTGATCGACCACTGTTTGCCACAGATTAAAATTTTACCAAATTTGTTTTTTTAAGAAAAAAAATAGCTGAAATCAAAAGTCAGCTCCGACCACGTCAGAGGAATGTGTGCATCGGTCAGCTAGCAAAAGACGACGAGTGGATCCCATACATCCTAGTTGTTGTCCAATGTCCGGAGCGAACAAACACCTCGTATAATAGATCCCTCTTCTGCAAAACAGCCGAGCGCGCCACAGCCACGGTGCCTTTGTCGTGTCATCGTGGTCCACAGCGATAAAAACCCCTTTCAGCTTCAAAAGATTTTTTAGGGTCTGGTCTATTGGAAAGCTTGAGGGTATAATTAACTCGAATGGAAATAGAGGCAGCAAAATGTAGTTCCTGATGTTTTAATTTAGCTCAGTACTACCATGTGTTATTGGAGAGAATTCTTAAAGGCAAACATAATTATTTCATTATGGGCTTCAGAATGCTTTCATTGCCTTTAATGACAAGAAGCTGTATAAAAAGGCATACATTTTAATTAGTCCTCCTTATATTTACATCATATAAATAACAAATAATTGATGAAAAACAAGTCTTGGGAATGGATGATTTCACATGGTGCGCTGGTTACAGTTTAATGATGAAACATTTCTCTGTTGCTTTGCATTTTAATTATCTAGGCATTACTGTAGTGGGGCCATGGAGCTAAAATACCATCGTTGTCGTTTTATTACAAAAAAAAAATCACAATTAATGCCTCCAAGTTGAAAGTGGGAAAAGGTAGCTAGATTCTGGTCTCCGAGGAGGCAAATTGCCCGGTGCTGTGAATTGCGCTACGTTTGTTAGCGCTTATTTAGGTTACTTTTTTCTTTGCCCCTTCATCCTTTTGGGTTAAGATTGTCAGGGGCTTCCCTGGCGTTTTTAATGGCGTCACCTTCTGCCCACCTTTCCTTCTCTCTCTGCTGCCTGTGTTGGAGACTGATGTGGCAGTGCCTTGCCAAATGTGCCCCGGGAAGCGCAGAGAGAGTTTTTCTGTATTCCAGGCCCGCTCCACCTTTGATTTTATATGAAAACCCATTCCACATGATTCATCCGTTGTGGTGTACAGAACACTAATTGTTATTATTGATTTTAAATTCCATGACCATTGCAAGTAACCCAGATGACTGGCAGATAAAGGGTAATAATCCATGGAGTTCTGGAACTGCTTCGTGTTTGTCTGGAGTACTTTATGTGATCAATATTAACTGCCCCATTGAAACTAACTGCTGTATCAAATAACAGTCAATCAAATGAATGTGCTTAGAGATTATTTATTGAAAGCTTTAATTGTTCACTGGGGCCCTGCTTATCAGAGGAAACAATAGGAACTAGAGATAGGATGAACAGGTTTGCATTCCCAGGGAAAGTTGGAGGATGTAGATGGATGGAGCAAGAATTTCCAGAAACCCACTGAGCAGGGCAGAAGTTGCAAAGCCTGCCAAGGGGCTCTTTGGAGGAGGAGTGAAAAGCTGTCACCCGTCAGAGCTCACTGCCTGTCCCCGCTCCACCCTTCCTCCCACCCCAGTACCCAGCTCTCCATCTCCGCTCCCTCCTCACTGCTTAATGGTCTGAGATGGTGGAGATAGCCTGACTAGACACAGAATCGATTTCTCAGCTCGGAAATGGGAATAACAATGTCTACACAGCAGGATTTGTGGAAGGATTAGAGATCGTGTACGTTACCATTCTGTTCTCATCTTGAAAATATACGGAAGTAACTGGGTAGACTTTGCTCATTTATGTGAAAGGCAGAGTGATGGGGGGGGAGGGTCTTCCAGACCACTGGTTCATTTCCCAAATGCCTGCAACAGCCAGGGCTAGGCCAGGTGAAAGCCAGGAGCCTGGCCCTCCATCCAGATGTCCTACACAAGTAGCAGGGGCACAGGTTTTTGAGCCATCGCCTGCTGCCTCCCAAATGGTGTAGCAGAAAGTTGGATCAGAAACAGAGCAGCTAGTACAGGAGCCAGACCCTGGGGTAGGAGACGTAGGCATCCCATGCAGCAGCTTCACCCACCTGCTCCGATTTTGATATGACGCTTGGGGCTTATTGCCTTAGTAGTGAACTAATTTTTTAATCCCCTGTACATTATGAATCTCTGTCCCTTGGTGCCGTGGTTCCTCTCTCAGTAGCTTACTCCCTGGTTGGCAGTCCTTCCTGTCTCTCACAGTTTGGGGAGCATGGTATTCTTGATTCAGAGGCATGCATTTACCAGTTACCCCAGATTTCCTACAAATGATTGACTTTTACAAGTGAGTGTTGTCCCCCTCAAAACTGCCGTGGTACACAGCCTGAAGACACTGTTGGTGGTGCCTGTCGATGGATTAGATCTCACAGTGTTTGACCCAGCAGCCGGCTCTCGGGGTGGGCATTCTGCCTAGGGGTTAAGATGCCAGGCTAGGGGTTAAGAGGCTGCCTCCCACGGCAGAGTACTTGGGTTCAGTTCCCTGCTCTGCCTCCCAACATCAGTGTCCTGGTAATGTAGACCCTGGGAGGCAGCAGGGATGACTCATGGGATTGGGTTGTGGCTGCCCTAGTCAAAGACCTGGATCAAGTTCCTGGCTTGCAAGCATTTGGGAGTGAAATAGCTTCTCAAATCTGTTAAAACAGAGCTCTTGGTTGTCTGCCGTGTGCCAGGCTCTTTGACAGGATCGGTGGGGGATGCTAAGGATTCAGGCACCATCCCTGTTCCTCCTGGGAGAAACTTACATACACAAGTCATTGTGACACCCCTTAGAATATCTCAGGACTTTGAACCTGGGATTCATGATGGAAAGACAGAAACGGCTGAGAACCACAGCTGGTGCGTAAGATGGGTGGCCAAGTGACTTGCCCAATTTGGTCACGGTGGAACAGGCATGATGCTTTTCTGTGTGTGTGTCGCTTTATAGGCTGTCTCAGGCAGTGTCTCCCTAAGAGCAGTTTGAAACCCAGTTTGCTTCTAAAAGGCACTCGTATGTATGCTTCTGGAGTGTTTGATACATAATTCTGTTCTTTCCACAGCAGCTTTGATTAGATGAGATTTTTTTTTGGCAATTAGAGATTGGCTTCCACAATTTACTGCTGTGTGACAAACCATCCCAGATTTTGTGGCCTTGCGATTTATTACCTCGTATATTCTGTGGATCGACTGGGCTCAGCTGGGCAGATCTCTGATGCCACATGATGTCAGGAGGGTGCCTCAGCCCAGGCGTAATGGGGCTGGAAGTCCAAGAAGGCCCCTTCGTAGAAGCAGGCACCTGACGCTGGCTGCTGGCAGGGAGCGCAGCTGTGCCTGTGGGCTCGAGCGTCCGCGTGTCCAAGGAGGAAGCAGACGCTCCCAGGACTCTCAGCGATGCAGAGCTGGCACAGTCTCTTTTCCTTGTATTGTACTGGTTACGCAGTGGCAGGGCCACCCAGCGTCAGCCCCCTGCCTGTCGGAGGGGGAGTGGCAATGTGCCATGGTCTGTAGTGCACCCCAACATATATAGCCTCTGTGCCCCTCAATATGACAGAGAATAGTGTCCTCTGAAGCCGGCGAAGTTGGTTTTCAGACTGCTAAATCGTTGGTGAAATTCTGCTGTGTTCGCTTTTTGTTGTCAGTGGATCCCGAGAGCCTCAGGGGAAGGTAACGTGGTCCTCATTTTATGGATTGGAACACTGAGGTTCGGGGAAGGGGAGTGACTTGACTGAAGTCACACCCATAGGACAGGTCTCTGCAGTCCCAGCTCTGGCAGGTGCACTGTGCCACCCCTATCAGCCCGGTGAAGCATCCCTGGAGAGTTGTGTGCATCCTAAGAGTGCCAAGAAAGAGCCACGGAGTGTTTTGGTTTTGGGGGAAGGTGGAGAAGAGGGGTAGAGGACTGTCACACCACTTCCTCTGATTACGTTATCTTCTCTAATATAAATCACAGCCTTTTAAAGGACAGAGGAAGCTCTGCCCCAACTGCGTGGCTGTTTTACGCTGTCGCCCCTTTGTGTTTGCATCCTGTTTGTTGTGGGAGTCTGCCGGCCTGCTCACTGCTGTATGCACAGACGTGGGGAGCAGGATTGGCCTGTCTTTTCTGAGGGTTTGCGGGCAGTTGGGACCCTGTACTCATGCACTCACAACCCTCATCTGGGGACAGGCACTGGTGATCTGTGCTCGGCGGTGCCTCCTCTCGTGGTGTGTCTTCCTTGACCAAAAAACACCCCCACCCAAAGATAGAAACTTTCTAAGAGTTAGTGAAGTCGAATTGATTCTTGCTATCTGTTTAAATTATGCTGAGAGTGTGCCAGACTTAACCATTACTATATGTAATGAAATTTACATGAAGTGGTTATTATTATTGACTTTTCAAATAATGATCTTTTCTCAGTGACTTCAAATATATTTTATTTTATGTATTTGA
Source organism: Sylvilagus floridanus (assembly GCA_949820135.1). Classification (NCBI taxonomy): domain Eukaryota; kingdom Metazoa; phylum Chordata; class Mammalia; order Lagomorpha; family Leporidae; genus Sylvilagus; species Sylvilagus floridanus. Next base: position 168,561,108 of record OX463244.1, read on the forward strand.
CAGATAGAGAGAGAGAAAGGTCTTCCTTCCGTTGGTTCACCCCCTAAATGGCCACTATGACCGGAGCTACACTGATCTGAAGCCAGCAGCCAGGTGCTTCTTCCTGGTCTCCCATGTGGGTGCAGGTGCCCAAGCACTTGAGCCATTCTCCATTGCCTTCCCCAGGCCACAGCAGAGAGCTGGACTGGAAGAGGAGCAACCCAGACTAGAAGCCGGCACCCTTATGGGGTGCCAGCATCCTAGGCAGAGGAGCCACCACGCCAGCCGTCAAATATATTTTAAATACAATAGTTTTGCATTTTGGCTTTTTATATACCACCTTCTACCTGTTTCTTTCATTGGAGTGGCATAAGTGCTCTTAAATTTTATATGTATATGTAGTTATTAGTTTTGAAAATTTGGCTTATCTGAGGGAGCAGAGAGACAGAGAAAGAGCACCCTTCAATTGCTTCTCACCCCAAATACCTGCAGTGGCGAGGAGTGGGCTGGCTGTAGCTGGGGGCTTGGAACCCAGTCTAGTCTCCCATGTTGGGGGCAGGGACCCAGCTACCAGAGCCAGCTGCTTCCCAGGATCTTCATTAGCAGCAGGATAGAAGGAGGAGCCAGAGCCAGGAATCAAACCCAGGCACTCGGTTAGGGGATGTGGGCATCTTTCCCATAGGCCAAACACCGCCTTTGGAAGAACCAAAGGGGGTGGATGGGTTGAAGCGAGTTTCCAGAAGTCATGTAGTAGATGGCCATGCGAGCAGAGGTAATGTGCAGGACACTGACGTGGTACACCGTGCAGCGCACTGGAGTTTGACAGTCACTCCATGCACTGCCTCTGCTGTGAGGCACCTTGCTTTGTTCAGCTGTAAAATGGACCCATGATGCTTAGTGTGCTAGTTTAAGATCAAAGTTTTAATCAAAGACATAAATAAGAGTATGTTTGACGCATAAGGTTTGTTAATACATTATTTTCTCCAATATTTTTTTTTCTAATGTGGGAAAATTGAAAGCACTTCACAGTGAGACGCTGGATACCTACTACATCTGCTGTTAAAATGATTGACTTTCTTCCCTGTAGTTTTTACACTATTCTTGTTTTGTTAATTGGGTTCCTTCACTAAACTGGGAAATCTTTCAGGTCAGACATTTTCTCTCTGCTAGTATCATGCTTGGCCCATGATCAGCACTCAGGAAGCTACAGGTGGGTCCAGGGATGTGTTCAAGTACACGGCCTTCCGATGTACTTGGCGTCAGTGCTATCCAAGAACTGTCTACAGTGATGGAAATCCTAACTTAATTTTTTTTAATTTGAAGGGCAGAGGCAGAGTGAGAGAGACAGGCTGACATAGAGCAATCTCCCATCCACTGATTCAGTCCCCAGATGTCTTCAACAACTGGAGCTGGAACCAGGAACTAAGTCCAGATGTCCCACACAAGTGGCAGAGACCCAAGTACAATTTGCTATCGCGTGCTGCCTATTGGAGTACCCATTAGCAGGAAGCTGGAATGGAGAGCAGGGCCAAGACTCGAACCCAGGTACTTGGATACGGGATGCAGGCATCCCAAGCAGTATCTTAACTGCTGTGCCAAATCATCACCCTGATCTATTATTCTGTGATGTCCAATAGAATAGTGTGGCTGTTGAGCACTTGACATGTAGCCATTACATCTGAGGAAGTGGATTTTTTTTTTACATTTTAATTCCTTTTAATTAACTTTGAATATTCACATGTGGCCAGAAACTGCTATATTGGACAACACATATCTGTAAACTTCAGCTATTATTTTTTCCAATATTTGTTTATTTCCCGTTTCCCTTTAGCCTGTGCTCCTTTCTCCGAGTGCGCTGTGCACAAGCGCTAATTATCTCTTTATGTAGATGGTAAATAGACGGCAGGAGAATGTAAACATAATACTGCAGGGTGGTGATTTCAGTCATTGTTTAACTGCTTTTCCTTCTGGGCGGAACTGCTCTTCCTGGGGCCTGGCAAATAGTTAGCACTTATTTTGCAGCCGTTTATTTGGTAGAACTTTGCTGAGATTTTAAGGAATGCCAGGGGGCTGGCCTTCAACTCTCTTTCCTGTAGCAGTTCTGTGGCTGTGGCATCCGTGGTCTCTCTTGTGGTTTCTCTTGTGCCTTACCCCTATGTGGCTTTCAGATGGACACAGAGTACCTCCCAGCATCGTCAAGCTGTTTTCAGATCAGCATGTGCCTCTCTGCAAACTTCAGGATGGCAGAGAGAGACAGACAGAGACAGACACAGACAGAGACAGGGTTCAGTTTGTCTTCTAGAAAGTGCTGTGCACTCTTCATCCACAGAGGCCTTCCTCAGCTCCTGTAGGTCTTCTCTTTGTAACTTAGGAGCTGGTGCACAGTAGGCATTCAGTAGGTTCTGAGTGTTTGTTGTTCATCGAAAATTTAGGGGTGCAGCAGGTTAAGCTCCATACAGAGCACTGGTTCAAGTCCCAGCTTCCTGCTAATGCTCCTGGGAAAGCAACGGAAGATGGCACAAGTGCTTGGGCCCCTGCGGCCCCTGGAGGAGACCCGGACAGAGTTCTTGGTCTGGTCTTGGCTGTTGCCGACCATTTGGGGAATGAAGACCTCCCCATCCCACCCCCCCCCCGTGTGTGTGTGTGTGTGTGTGTGTGTCTGTCTGTCTGTCTCCCTAATGCAGCTTTTCAAATTTTTTTTTTTTATAAAATGAACTTGGGATCATCTCAAACTGTTTCTGCTTGTACTTGTTTGTACATTCCTGGGTCACTCAAAACACCTGCAACAGACTTGAGGTTCAAGTGTGCTTGTTATGGCAAGTCCTCAAAAATGCATGAGCTAGGGATGGGTGTTTAGCCTAGTGGTTCCAGATGCTGCTTGGGACATGGCATCCCCTATCAAACTGCCTGGGTTCAAGTTCTCTCTGCTCCTGTTCCAGCCTCCTGCTAATGCACACTCTGGAAGGCAGCAGGTGATGACCCAAGTGCTTGGGTCCCTGCCACATGTGGGAGACCCGGATGCAGTTCTAGCCTCTTGGCTTTGACCTGATGCAGCCCCAGCTGTTGTGGGCATTTGGGGAATGAATCAGCAGATGGGAGAGCTCTGTCTCTCTGCTTTGCAAATAAATAAAATTTTCAAAATGAGTGAGCTGCAAAACAGCTTTTCTGAAAATAGAAAGGGACATTTACTTGGGCTTCTGTCACTCACACGGGTGTCCTGGAAGTGGATTTTCTGAGGTGCCAGGATGTTACTATGCCCCCCAACTCTCTCCTTGCACCTCCATTTTTTATCCCTACCTAAAAATAGTGTGAAGAAAGGAAATAAAAATACAGCTAAAACTACAATCAAGAGAAACTCTGGAACTCAACTTTGCCTGCCCACATCCTTTCAAGTTGTGCTTCATTCTTTATTAAAATGGAGCAATCAGTGTCAACAGAATTGATATTTATTGAGTGCTTATTATGTGCCAAGTACTTACAATGAACAGTGCCATCTAACCTTCCCCACAGCCTCGGGAGAAAGGCCCTGTCATTCTTGCGTACAGGTGCAGGTTCGCAGGGACGGAGAGGTGCAGGAACCCACCTGCTATCTCCCGAGTAGGATGGAGCAAGTTGCAAGTTCCCGGTCCAGCTTTGTGTAACGCTGGGGGCCTCCTCTTGGCCACCTGTGCAAAGTAAATTCCTCATTGCCGTGCTGGCTAGGGAAGGTTGGATGCCTTAGAAGCCACAGAATAATGAAAGGGTTTCCTAGTGAAAGCTGAAAACAATACATTTTTAACAAAATGGGCAGTTACTCTAATTGCTGTGCCCCTACTGTTCAATTCCTTTTTATGTCCTAATTCATTAAATTATGTGCACGCAAGGCTTATTATTTACAGATGTATGCACTTTTAACTGGCTCATATGAAACAGATGTTTCACGAAAGGTAACAGAGAGCAAGTGATCTGAACCCCCCCTTTAGTGGGTATCAAGTGAGCATTATGGCCCATTACCTGCAAGTCTTTTGCCATTATTTTGAATTGCAATGTCCAGTGTGGGAAGGAGAATTCAATTTGTCCCCTGGAGGAACAAATAGAAATATAACAGCCCTGTACGCAAACATCTGCATCTCAAAATGAAAGTCTTTGCACAGGTGATAGGCAGGTGGCATTCCCATGTGTGCTCGGTGGATGTGCCAGTGAGTTTTTTTTTTTTTTTAAGCAATTTGAAAAAGAAAAAAACCCATTGCTTTTCAGGAGGTGTGGTTCATTGAGCTGGCTATCATGGGAGGCCAGTGCTACCATACTGGACTCACTGTATAAATAAATGGATGCTACTTTTCAAAAACAGGGTAACATACCTAATAAAAATCAATGTGACCAGCTCACCACATTGATAGACACTAGGTGGCTTTTGTCATTAGGCCATTATTGTAAAGCATAAGAATATTAGAGAGTAATAATAGTCACCTGTCAGAGTTCACAATGAGATTTATTGTTTAGAAGTTGTTAGGAGTTCGCTGTACAAAACAAAAAATGGGTTTCAAAAGGCAGGTGACATTGTGTCATTTTGCAAGTTGAAGGCTGGAAATAGCCATAACTGAAATATAAAATAGGATATGAAATATTAAGTGGCATATCAGGTTTATTGCATACATGACCATGAGAGTACATTTTATTTTGTCTTATGGAGCTCTAAAAAATCCATGTAATGGATTAAAGGTATTAAAACTCCCATATTCTATCTGGCTCTAGGCCAGGGAACAAGGCATGATAAATAATCCCAGTAGACAGAATATGTAGGAAGGAATTTTAAAATGTATTTATAGTAGACATACTGACCTCCCTAACTAATAAAACTGTATACATTAGGTTAGTTTGGAAGAAAATGTGTAGCCTTTACAACACACTGTAGTGTTAGTCTCTTTAAAATATCGCCCACGTCCCTGTGACGTATGGCTTTCATACCCTGGCTTTAGCCTGGGAATGAGGAAAAGCATGAATTTTGTAGTAACACATGCAGTCATATAAGGAGGCAGAGTTTTAATTTCCTTTATCTTACAGCAAAGGATCAGCAAACTGAGCCAAGTCTGGCTCCTAGCCTGTTTTTGCAAATAAAGTTTTATTATAATGTGCCATGCCTGTTCATTTACCTGATGTCTGAGACTGCTTTCACACTACAAGGGCAGGGTCAAGCCACTGTGACACGGACTGCTGAGCCCACAAAGCCTAAAATACTTATTTTTTTAAAAAAGATTTATTCGTTTATTTGAAAGGCAGAGCCAGAGACAGGGAGAAGGAGAGAGAGCTAACTGCTAGTTCCCTCCAAATAGCTATGACAGGGCTTGGCCAACCCATAGCCAGGAGACACGCACTCCATCCTGGCTCCCATGTGGGTGGCAGGGGCCTAAGGACTTGGGCCATCATCTCATGCTTCCCCAGGCACGTTAGCAGGAAGCTGGATTAGAAGCAGAGCTGTTGGGACTTGAACCCACGCTACTAAATGGGATGCTGGCATTCCAAGCAGTGGCTTAACCCACTGTTCCACAGTGCTGAGCCCTGAAATATTTACCATCTGGCCCTTTACAGAAAAAAATCTACTGCCTCTGCCTTGCAACGTTTAAAAAATTAATAGGGTTTCTGTGAGTAGAAATGAGTGCTTCGTTATGTATCTTGATCTGGCATGCAGTTGCCGGAGGTCAGTTCTAGAAAAGCCACTTCCTAACTGTGTGACCTTGGCCAGGTCGTCTGTCTCCTCCACGCTTTGGTTTCCTTGTGGAGACAGCAGCGATGAGCAAACTGATGGTGTGAGTAATCCCTGCTGCCCTCCACACTCTCGCCACAAGGGAGCAAGTGGGGTCTTTGGAGTGAAAATGCTCCTCGAGTCATCCGCCACCCTGGAATGGGTGCTTCTGGCGGATTCTGCTGAACTGGCTGGGACGATCATCATGCATTGGATATCGCATAGAGGGCTTTCTACGCAGGTTCCGGTCTGTGCGTTTTTCTCACCAGCACATACTGAGCTCCTGCTCTTTGAAACCCTGGGTTTCTACAAGCTGGCCAGCAGAGGCCTCGGTGCGTGCTCGCAACATGGCCTGTCGCAGCAGCCTCGACCATACATCACATGCCTCCCCTAGCTTGGCCATGTCTGCTTGCGGCATTTTTCGGTAGTCTGTATGGGTAAGGAACAGTGTCTTCCAACTCCTTTATTGTTATTCTTTTAATTTGAAAGGCAGACAGAAACAGATGACGAGAGTATTACCCTCTTCATCATTACTGTCATTACCCAAATACTTAGACCACCTGGAGCCAGGCCAGGTTAAAGCCAGGAGCTGGGAACTCCATCCTTGGCTCCCACACGAGGATCAGGGACCCAAGTACTTGAGCCATCACGGCTGCCTCCCAGAATGCACAGTAGCAGGAAGCTGGAGTCAGCAGTGGAGCTGGGACTCAAACTCGGCCACTTGAATATGGGACACGGGCGTCCCAAGCAGCGTCCTGACTGCTGTGCCAAATGCCCACCTCGCTTCTGACTTCTTTATAATCTAGACTTTGTCACAGGGTGTGTGCTCAAATACACACTTACCATCCTGTCTGGCTGTTCCCGCCCACACCGGGCCAGCCAAAGGTTTGAGACTTTGGGTTTTGAGCAGCCATAGATGGCTCTCAAATGAGAGGTTACTCTGGGAAGGTGGCTGTTTCTGGGGCTGGTAGACAGCGTGGCCTGGCATTGGCCAGGAAAACCTAGGAGGAGAAGGCTGTGGCAGAGCTGGGAATGAGTGCCTGTGGGCCTGGGACTGAAGGGACAGTTGACAGAGAGGCAGAAATGCTGACCAAAGTTGCTTTACTCTCACTGGCATGGGGAGAATCTCTCAGGAGGAAAACTGTTTTGAGAGGGAAAATGGAAGTGAACATCAGCAAGTCAAGAAGTGAGACTAATGCACAGAAAGCCGGCCAGGGGAATGGCGCTGCCATTCATCAATGCAGGCACCGCACACTGATAGCAATGACTCTGCTTGTGTAATGTGTTGTGGCTGGCACTGTGCCAAGTGATGTACTGTGTCCCGCTCAGTGACCCAGCAAGTAGTGTGCTGTCATTTGATACAAGCAGAAAGTGAAGTTCAGAGGAGTTAAGTAGGGACTATCCCTCCCCATCCAAAAAAAAAAAAGTCTTAGCCTTAGAAGTTTGGTTTAAAAAATCATTTGAATTATCAGGTTTTCCTTAATAAGGTTATTAGAAAATAAAACTAAAGCATTTTGAAACTTTCAACCTCCTTATGTCAAGAAAGGTATGCAAGAAAAATTAAGCAGCAGTGTCGTAGCATCTGCATGATCTGAGCGAGTCTATAAGCCAATGGAAGCTCTTTGCGGAAATATCGCTGAGTGCGTCCGTTCGAACTGAGCCGTCCTGCTCAGCCCAGTAGCAGCAGGATTTTCACATGAGCCTGCTGGAAGGCTGGTGCCTGTCCTTCCCCTGTCAGTCCCTCCTCCCGCCCATCCTTGTCCTGTTGGGAGGAGAGTCCAGCCCCTCCTCTAGGGCACTCCAGTTCTGTAGACAATGTCAGAAGGGCACAAGTTCGAATTCTGCATGTTGGTTTCAGTCTTGTACCAAATGGACTTTGGTTCAATGAGTGCATGTGGTCTTCAGGTGAGGGAGCAAGAGCCAGTTTAGGGGTGGGAGGCTCCCCCTCCCCCAGCAGAGGCCCGAGGTAGAGACTGTGCAGGCTCCTGACAGCGCTCAGCCACACAGCCCTGGACCAGCGCCAAGGCCTTTGGAACTTTGGACCCGCTGCCGCCACTCTCCCTGCTGGCTGCTGGTTGCTTGGCAAGAGTGGGCGGTGGATGTGTTTGTGCCTTGTAATTCCTGTGTCAGCTTCTGGGGGGACTTTCCTACTTTATTGCTCTGCCTGGAAAGACAAAAGGGCACGATTTGTCTCCTTAGCTTTCTTTTCCATTTTTCGGTTTTGCTTTTAGTCCTTATGCTGGCACAACTATGAGTGTGTGTGTGTGTGTGTGTGTGTGAGAGTGACTTAGCCATACTCTGTATGGCCAGTTGCCTGTGAAAGTTCTGGGCAGTCATACGAGAGATGCTAGTCTTCTCTCAACACCTGTGTCAGACCCATTCTCTTGGATCCATGACCACTTACGTTCAAATCCACCTCCTCATTCGCCTGTAAGAGCAAGTTACCTGAACACCTTGTGCCTCTGATTTCTTGCCAGTAAGAAAAAGATTAAAACTAGCTATTTGAGGGCCAGCGCCCTGGCTCACTTGGTTAACCCTCCGCCTGCGGTGCCAGCATCACATATGGGCACCGGGTTCTAGTCCCAGTTGCTCCTCTTCCAGTCCAGCTCTCTGCTGTGGCCCCAGGAGGGCAGTGGAGAATGGCCCAAGTGCTTGGGCCCCTGCACCCGCATGGGAAACTAGGAAGAAGCACCTGGCTCCTGGCTTCAGATTGGCACAGCGCTGGCCATGGAGGCCATTTGGGGAGTGAACTAACAGAAGGAAGACCTTTCTCTCTCTCTTTCTCTCACTGTATATAACTCTGCCTGTCAAATTAAAAAAAAAAAAAAACTAGCTATTTGATAACATCACTAAGGGAAATCGAGTAAATTAATACAAGTATATGCAAAATGTTTAGTACAGAATTAGGGAGGAGTGAGCAGTCCGTAGTGCAGGCTTCATAAATGGTAGCTCTTGGTATTGTTGCAATGTGATTGTCTGATAAGACTCTGGATGTGTCTGCATTTCCTGTGGGGATAATACAGTCGACCTTTCATATCTGCATGTTTCACACCCAAGGATTCAACCAACTTTGCCTTGAGGATACCCCCCCAAATTGCATCTGTACTGAACATATACAGAACTCTTTTCTTGTCATTTTTCCTGAACAATACAGTATAGTTGTCTACTCACATTTACATCCGAGTAAGCTAAGTAATAGAGAGGTGACTGAGTCTATGGGAGGATGTGTGTAGATTTCATGCCAATATGAGGCCGCGACATATTGGGAACCGCAGTACCCGTCAGTTCTGGTTTGTGTGGGGAGTCCTGCAGCCAGCCCCTGAGTATACTGAGAGAGCCTGTGTTTACTCACGCATCCTTAAGATACGGACTGCACTGCCTTCCCCCAGACAGCCTCATCATAAAGCATTAGGCGTTAACTTACTAGGATGTCATACTTCCTGTAGTTGCTGGCATACCGGGTTATAGTCCCGGTCGGGGTGCCAGATTCTGTCCCGGTTGCCCCTCTTCCAGGCCAGCTCTCTGCTGTGGCCAGGGAGTGCAGTGGAGGATGGCCCAAGTGCTTGGGCCCTGCACCCACATGGGAGACCAGGAGAAGCACCTGGCTCCTGCCTTGGGATCAGCGTGGTGCACTGGCCACAGTGTAGGAAACCTGAAATGTAGGAAGTGTGCTGTCCTCCTCGCTTTTCGGATCAGGGTCAGTGGCCCCTGTATGAGGCAGAACCGGATCGGAGCCCTTGGATTCGGCCTTTCAGGACTGGGCAGCCTCCACTTCCCCAGAGCTGTGTATGTGGTCCCCACTGCTTGGTGAAATCATCCCCTCCTGAGTAAGGTCCTTGCCCTGGACCAGGGCTTTTTAGCCTTGAGCGCCATCTGTGAGCTGGGCCAGGTTGTTCTTGGGCAGGGAGGGAGCTGTCCTGTGCACTGAGACATTCTGCAGCATCCCTGGCCTCTATCATGTGCCCGAAGCAGCCCCCAGTTAGGAGAACCCCAGAAGGCTCCAGATATTATAAAAGCCCCCTCAAGTGGGAAAAATCAGTGTTGGTTAAGAACCTCTGCTCTAGATTCAGAAAGGTGGAAGGGGACTGTGTTTACAGGGTGGGCGGTGGGGTTGGGCGGGAGAGTTTCTTATTGGTGATTGAGCACTTGTATGCCAGGCAAGCTGCATACGTGGCCTCCCTTTTGCCTACAGGAATTTTAGGAGCCTCTACATTTTTAGGAAGGAAACACCCGAGCTTCGAGAAGTATCAAAAACTCTATGGATGTTAAATTAGTAAGTGGCAGAAGACAGATTCGAGTTCAGGTCCACCTGACAGCAGAGCCCATGAACTTGTCATGACCCCCTCCACACTGTTTTATACAGGCTCGTGCTGTTTCTTTTTGTTAAGAACAAAGAAAACCCACCGGTAAGAATTAAGTTAGTTTCAGAGTTATTTTGAGACCGGTATTACGGTGTATACCCGTTTAAAAAAAATCCAAGAGAAAACTGTGCACCAGGCGAGCAGAACGTTGTTTTGTTCAGAAAGAGGGGTTTGGCTAAATTTTGATGTAGTCAATAACACGGAATTTCTCAGCTCTTAGCTGTCCGCAGGACAGGTGACAGCACCTAAGTTCATTACCACCTTCATTTAAGATTTAGAAGAAGTATCTTCTCATTGCTTTTCTGCAAGGCTGGCAGCAACCTGATTTTCAGATATGTTGACAGTACACCAGCAAAGACTGTGCATCTGAAATGATATCCATCTTAACCCCACTGCTTTAATCCACTGTTCACACAGGAAATCGGAATAGGTAAAAAAGAATGCCATGTATTAGTGCAACCGTTGTTTTATAAAAATATGGCTGTCCTGATTCGAAGTGGGAAAAGCAACGGAACCGTCTGCTGCTGAGATAAACTCTTCCGGGGGACCTTACTGTTGCGATGCCGTTAGCTTCATCTGTGCTCGACTCCCAAGACGTGCTCCGGCATTTACTCCCTCTGACGCCTCGCGGTTCAGATCATTAACAAGCAGTTAGATGTGTCGGCCCGTTAAGTGATTTTTAGCGAGAATTTATTTGAACCCTGTCATGAGCTAGCTTAGTGTGTCCTAGAAAATAATGATATAAAGCGTCATCTGTTTAAAATGTCACACAAAACAACCTATGAGATAATTTTTGAATATGTTCCTCAAAGCAAGAGTGGCCATTATAAAAATGAAATGTGGGTGCGGAACGTGTCATGGCCCCTTATGAAAGTATGACAGCGCTTCCCATGATAAAAGTCGGTCTCAGGAGTAATGGCTCCTGCTGGCCGTGGGCCCAGAGAGGTGCAGCTACAACACAGTGTGATGCGCAGGTGCAGAGCATCACTCTGGGTAAGGCCCAGACTGTCTTGTTGATGTGACCGTATACTGAATCAGATCAGTGTTTGGAAAAATCATAATCAGAGGGTCACAGAGTCCAGTGATTCTCAAATTTGTGTGAGCCTAACCACACCAAACCAGGGACCTTTCTAGCCTAGGTAGGACAAGAGATGGAAAATAAGAAGCTTAAAAGCTGGGGTGGAGTGTGTGTGTGTGGGGGGGGGGTGCTGGCGTTGTGGTGTGGCAGTTAGGGCGCTATTTGCAACACCAGCACCCCATATCTGAACTATTTGGCTATTTGGCTTCTGATCCAGCTTCAGGCTAATGCGCCTGGGTAGGCAGCAGAAGACAGCCTAAGTCCTTGGGTCCCTGCTCTCCATATAGGAGACCCAAAGGGAGCGCCTGGTCCAGACCTGGCCGTTGTGGTCATTTGAGGAGTGAGCCAGTGGACTGTAGGTCTGTCTCTTTGGTGATCTCCCTTACAAATAAATAAATAGATCCTTAAAAGAAAAAAAAAGCTGTTGAGTTTTTGAGAAAAAGTAGTCATAGACATTAAGCCATTTAAATCTCATTGTTGAAAGCATTGTTTTTAAATCTCCTAAATCTAAGGTGTGGTTACTGCTCCTTCTCCTCCCCAAGGAGTTAACAGGCATTAGGCAATTAGCAGGGGCCCAAGAGCAAGTCCAGGCTCTTCCCGTGCAGCCGGGAACCCACTGCCAACCACACAGTGTGGGAGAAAACGAAGGGTGCTCTTAGGTGAGCCTAAAAGCACACGGAGCCTGGAGATCTTAATGCAGTAAGTCCTTAACAAGGCCGAGTGTTTACCGAGGACTTGTGCAAAGGGAAGAGGGAGGCCGACAGAGCTCCCTGTGCCAAACTGACTCAGCAGAAACGTTTGGGGCTGCGGGAGGCGACCTTTGCGTGTTGTCACAGCGTCTCCAACACGTGCCTATAGCCATGGCCAGGGGGTTTTGCTAGGGTGCCCATTCTGATTCTGATTTTTACAACGTTCCCAAGTGATGCCCATGCGATCAGGGCTGGAAAATCAAAGTCTTCCCCGCTGCCCCTCCTGGGGTCGCCCCCTCCCTCCCGCCTGTGTCCAGCACCTGTTGCCTGTGTGGTCAGAATAGCAGGGATTCTCATAACCCGGCTGCAGCCCTCGGCCAGGATCCCGGCTGACCCGGGCAAACACACACTCCGCCAGGGTCACGGGCAGGTTACTGAGTCAGGCTGCCAGAGCCCGGCCGGGATGTTTTCCTTCGCTCTCGCCTGCCCCAAACCCGGACTCTCCTTGGAGCCGCTTCCTAATCACAGCGCCAGCGGCAGCGTGAGGCCAGCCCGATTTCAAAGCAGGTTTTTTTTTTTCTTGTTTGGCCATTACCTAATTTCAGAATGCGATTCCCAGACGGGCAAACCCCACGTGGGTTGGAAAGAAGCCGCTTCTGAAAAAAGGACTCCAAACAGACCACCCCCTCACGAAGAGGCCGCGGTCCCGAGGCCCCTGGACCGTGGGAGGCGTGTAAATTACACTTTAATAAAACGTCTCCACGCGCGCGCGCATGCGCGCAGCCAGCCGCGGCGAGTCTGGTTCTAATTACTTGTACTTGAGTTGAACTTTAGCGTTTCCTTTGACTTTCTCCCTAATGTATGTGAGCTGTGGGCTTTGCAGTCCTGCCGTGAACCCGCAGAAAACAGGGGGGAAAATCCAGATCGGCTCTCTCCGGTGCCAACGAAAACGAAGCCCAGGGAAGGCTTTGACCAAACGCCACACTTTGCGAAGCATTCTCCTTTAATTAGCTGAAATTACTCCTGCCCACGGGGACCCTGGAACTCTGGGCTGAAAAATCCCCTTGGGGCCCTGCAGGAAATGCCTTTCGCTTTACAATTCCTTTTTCTTTTTAAGGCTCAGCTGCCCAGAGAGTGCATTAAAATACTGTCTGAATCTTGGAAGGTTCGAGCAAGAAGGCAGGACGCTCATAATGCCTGCCTTTAATCAGGCGCAACATAAAATCCTGAAATCTGTCAACATGGGTTAGCCAGCCGTAAATTAGGAGGAAAAAAAAAAAAGGATACTGAGCATTCGCAAAAATGTTATCTGCTACTTCATCTAACCTTTAGAAAAATGCCAAGCATGTGAGGAATTGTGAAGGGAGCTATTGTTGGGGCCTTTCTGTGTGTTTAAATGACGCTCAGGTGTGTTGTAACAACAAGGACATTGATACGGTGTTTTCTCAGGTGAGTGAAGTTCCAAGTGCCAAGCCTCTTCACAGGCAGTAGAATTAACTGTGTGTGTGGTGTGTGTGTGTGTGTGTGTGTGTGGTTTTTCTTTTATTTGGGGCCTGAATGAGCCCTCGGAGTTGTGCAGGACTGAAAAAGGTGGCGTGTGTTGCAGGGGGTGGGCGCTGGTGTTGGGCTTTTTGTCCCATCTCAAGCCCGTCTTCATTTTTTTTGTGTCTGCAAACAACCTGTCGATATGATGTCCTTTCTGAGCCCGCTTCTCAGAATGCTGTCTCTGGCCGGGCACTGGCTCCTTCGTGTCCTGTTGCCAGTGCTTGATGTGAAAAGCACAGAAATGCAGAGCACGTGTTTAGAATAATGTCACAGCAACCGTACACAGGAAGTTTATGTCTGAAATCTAGTTGAGTTTTCTATTTTTTTTTTAAAGTTCGTTCCCTCTTTGTTTCTCCTTTATTCCCTGTTTTGTTTTTTTTTAGAATTTCATTTTTCTAGAATTTTATCAATTCATGGGGTACGCGGACGGGGGAGTCAGAAATGGTCCTTCTCCCTGGGGAGTCTGAAAATCACTCACAAGCATTCTGGAAGAAGAGCCATTCAAAGGGAGCCAGGGCCCATCACTAGCTGTACTGGGAGGAGGGGGATTCTAGCTTTGTCTTCCTTGGGGACAGTCATCTGTGTGCAAGCTCACGCGGGTGCAGTTTGCTTCACTGTCACTTTCCTTACAGCTCACTGCCCTGTGGGGGGGGCACACGTGTGTGTGTGTGTGTGTGCACGTGTGTGTGTGTGTGTGTGTGCATGTGCGCACGGCCCAGAAAAGCCCTTTCAGCAGATCTGGTGCTGACCATGCTCCGGGCAGGGACCCGCGGAGCCAGGCATCCATCTCACCCTGGGAACACAAGTTGCTGGGACTTGGCCATTCCCTGCCCAGCAGTCCATCTGCTGAGCAGTTTGCATACTGCATGTAGGGAATGCAGTCGCCACGCTGGCCAAGCAAGCAAGCAAAGGAAGGCAGGAGACAGAGAGCAGATCTAAGTAATTCCTCCAAGGCCACTTCCCCACACTGAAGTCACATCAGGATGGCTGGAGTGCCATTGCTTTGTTGAATGACACCAGCCTCCCGCCCCCCTCCCCCGGAAGTCTCGGAACTGCATTTTTGGCCTGCGTGAGATCGCTGAATGAGCTAATACAGAACACATTGTCTGCTGAGCCGGCAGAGTTTCCAGGCAAAAAATTTTTATCATTTCGTAGGTTGATTGTGCTTGTCTGGGGTATGGACCAAAATATTTGGAGCCTCTCAAGGGCATTTGATGAATCTTCGTCTAATTTAAAAGGACTAATAGATTATTGATTTCAGCAGGATGACAGCAAACAGATCTCTGGTCCAGTTCTGTCTCTACCTTGAATACCAAAAGTGACCAGTGGAAGGGGAGCCAAGGTGGGCTGTCTCCCTCCCTTCTTTCCCACTGTCTTTATGGGAGGTGGGGACAAGAAGGGAAGGGGAGGGGCCAGCGTTGTGGCACAAGGGTTAAGCCCCTGCCTGTGTTGCCTGCAACCCATATGAGTCCTGGCTGCTCTGCTTCTGATCCAGCTCCCTGCTCTGTGCCTGGGAAAGTAGTGCAAGGTGGCCCAAGTGTTTAGGCCCCTGCACCCACATGGGTTACCCAGAGGAATTCTAGGCTCCTGGCCTTGGCCTGGCCCAGCCCCAGCCTCATCCTTTGGAGCCATTGGTCTCTCCATCTCTTCCTCACCACCCCCCTTGCCCCGCCCCATTCCCTCCTCCTGTCCTAGACACAAGAAGCTCTAGTGAATTTTGCCAAAGTATGTTTTTGCTACATTACCAAAGAGGAAAGCGGTTGTTCAGTCTTTTCTGTTGATGCCATATTCCGGTTGTAATTCTGAATCTAGGCTTGACGAGTTGGCCTGAGGCTGGCTTCTGTGATCTGACCATGCCACTGAGACTGTTTGCTCTTTTTTGGCCTTTTTGGACTGTTAATTTTGAGGGTAGTATTGGAGAATAATGCAGTCAAATATTTAGTTCTCGACTGCCACTGGGAAACTTTTTCTGAAGATGATTATTTCTTCTCATATGAGAGTTTTCAACGTCTGTTTGGGATTTATTTACTCATTTGTATGATTTAAATTACAAACACAATAAAAAGACCTACCTCATCCTTCAAACACAGCTCATTCACCTCCTCTAGGATGCCTCCCTCGATTTTTTCCTGAGCTGATAAAGCCTCTGTCATTACCGTCTGGTTCCCAAACTGCTTTTATTTGGATTCACTTGGGAGTATTTTTAAAACAGGGCTTCCTGGCTCCCCCCACCCCAGACACTCCAGGGTAATGGGCCTAGGAGATAGCTCAGGCGTTAGGATGGTTAAAAGCTCCCCAGGTGATAGTAATGAGCAGCCAAGTTTGAAAACCTCGGTTTCACATATTAATTATTGGTTTGTTTTCTATCAGGCCAAGCTCCTGAGAGTAAGGGATCATACTGTGCACGTTCCATAGATTGTAATGATGCCTGGCAGGTAGTAGTCACTCAGTAAAATCAATGACTGAACACATGCGTGGCCTGAGCAGCAAGTGGCTAATATGGGCAAGTCCATGGCTGTGCTGTGAAACCAGGGTTTAACAGAAGTCTGCTGCTCTCAGTATTGATCGCTCACACTACAACATGTTCATTCAGGGCAACTGTTCAGGAAAAGCCTTCGTCTTAGTATATGATTCTTTTTAATTTTATTTATATAAGGGGAAACATCTCATGGATTTCATATGTACACATTTAAGAGCACAGAGTACTGCCCACCATGTCCTCCCTCCCACCCACACTCCCACCATCCCTCCTACTTCCTTTCTAATCTTTCTTTTAATTTTCACAACGACATACTTTCAGTTTATTTTATAATCACAAGCTTAACCCTCTGCTAAATACAGAATTCAACAAGTCGTAAGTAGAAAAACCAAGGTTTCTCAGGAGTGTGGACGAGGGCTGTAAACACTAATCAAAGCTCAGAATGTCAATTTTGCTCATAGATAGTGCATTGTTTTGTACTCTGTAGATTAGTTACCACAAATCAGAGAAAACATAGGATGTTCATCTTTGGGGGACTGGCTTATTTCACTAAGCGTAATGGTTTCCAGTTGCATCCATTTTGTTGGGAAAGACAGGATAGCAGAAGCCCTTTTGACTCCTTCCTTTGTTAGAATTGACTTTCATCCATGGAGAGGCTTTTCTCGGCCTTTGTGAAATGTTTTGGGACTTGGGTTGTCCAGGAGGCACAGTCCGGCTGCTTCTGTTCCAAGGGTGAACGCTGGACTCGCTTCAGCCTCTCCCTGTGAAGTGGCGTATTTATGGAAATGGCCACCCACTTTTGAAATTCAGGACAGCTCTGACAGCTGAATTCAGCCCTAGCAGACTTCTATTTACAACTTTCCTGGACAAGTCCACTGAGCTATATTCTACGCAAGTGAGTAGAGCCTTAAAACTCACCCCCACCCCCACCTCCACCTGGCTCCTGCCAAGGGCCCAGCACGGGACTGGCCCTGCAGGTGCACTGTGGCTTTGCCACCAAGGGTGAGACACACAGGTGGAAGCAGAAGTTCACAAATCAAACCAAAAGATTTAGGAGGCCTAGAGGGCAGACTCACCTATGTTGATATTAGGACTGTAAATTGACACAGCCTTGCTAAAAGAGTCAGTTTATCAACATGGATTAAAAGCTA
Source organism: Sylvilagus floridanus (assembly GCA_949820135.1). Lineage (NCBI taxonomy): Eukaryota > Metazoa > Chordata > Mammalia > Lagomorpha > Leporidae > Sylvilagus > Sylvilagus floridanus. The sequence continues at coordinate 168,578,112 of OX463244.1, forward strand.
AAATAAATCTTGAAAATAATATACCTTTTGAACTAATAATTCTACTTCTGAGAGTTTTCCCTAAGGAAATAGAAACCTGGTGAGGTTAGCTACAGAGATGTCCATCACAGTGGAATGTTCAGTGAGAAAAACACCCACTGACAAGGAAATAAATTCATGACATCATAAGCTATACAGAGTCCCAAACAATCTCCATGTAATTCTACCGTAGGAAGCAAACAATAGAACCGCATTCATATGCATAAAAAAGAAGCCCGATAGGATCTCTGCCAAGACCATCACATCGGGAGTTCTCTGCATGAAAGAATTGGGGGTGATTGTGCGTGTTAGATTTTGACAAAGAGCGTCCTATTGTTTTGTAATTTTAACAGCAGTGTTTTTCTGGATTAGCTCAGTGCAAGGCGTGCTTTTGTGCATACAGCGTGAGGGCTGGATCAGACTTGGGGCATCCTAGATGCCAGTGCTGCTGCAGGGCCCTGGCCATCCCTGTGCTAGGAGACCTCGAACAAGGGCTTCCTATTTGCTGGAAGAAATATGCACGATGATTGATGTCTTCATTCTGAATACCTCGGATCTAACCACAGAAGACTGCAGTAGATTTATCTACTACAACCTGTACTTCTCTAATGAATTCACTCCAGGATTCCCCCAAATTATGAAAATACTATAATTATAGTTGATTCTCTTCCAAGGGCCTAATTAATTACTTTTTTTAAGGAAGCAATGAGTGTAACAGAGCTATTTGATTTGTAATTTTATCATTCAACTGCCTAGAGGGGCACTTGGTGCTAGAGATGAGGAAGAAAAAGGAAAACATTCATATTTAATAAATATTTATTGTGTCCAGAACATGAGAGTATTCACTGGAGCTTTCTCAGTCTTATGAAACCCAAATTCAGAGTACATGTGGGGAGGAGTGGCACATATGGAATATAAAATTATACGCCAATAAATTTTCTAAATTTGGACAGTAGGTAAGGTTTGTTTTGGAAAGTAAGAATATGAGACAGGGACTGCAAATTAACCCACCACCTGTGTCACTAGTATCCCATATGAGTGCCAGCTCGGTGCCGGCTGTGCTGTCTCCCACCCAGCTCCCTGCTAATGTGCCTGGGGAGGCACCACAAGATGGATCAAGTGCCTTGACCCCTGCGCCCACATGGGAGACCTGGACGGAGTTCCTTGCTCCTGGCTTTGGCCTGGCCCAGCCTCAGCCATTGTGACCATTTGAGGATTGAACCAGTAGATGGAAGATCTTTCTCTGATTCTTTTCTCTCTCTTTGTCACTCTGCTTTTCGAATCTTTGAAAAAAAAATCGAATCTATTCCTATAAGTGGTGAACAACTATAAATTTTATGCTATTGGAAATATACTGTGTGTAATAAAGTGATTTGAAGAATGGAAGATTCTAGAACATTGACGACTTTCAATCATTCCCTTCTCTATTTGCATCATATTTCTTTGTGGTAAGAGGAGAGCCAATATAACCTTGGGGAGTAAGGGTGGGTGAATACTTGCGTCTTCCGTTCCATGAATTCCCATGTCCTGTGGCTGCGTGGTGGTTATGTAATGAAAAGGGAACCGTGCATTTCTAACTAGCGTGAAGACCTGTGGGACTTACCTGTGAGCTGCAGCACTCTGTGCCGTCCTTGTGCGTGACTTCCTGCTTCTGAAGCAGGTGCACACTCGGTCACCTGGGGATCTTTGTGAATGCGGGTTTTGGTTCCGTGGGCTTGTGCACACTAATGAGCTCCTGAGTGATGGTGTTGCTGACAGTCCAAGGACCAGTCTTTGAGTAGCGAAGGTCTTCCCAGCATTGTTATTGATGGAGGTTCATTATGGCCACGTGTTAGAGGCCCTTACCATACACTTGATGAAGGACTGGGCGGGGCATTTTCTTCAGTTTTCCTACAAAAAGTGACTTTTGGTCACACGAGTCACCTGCGGGCCTCGGGGTCAGAGGTTAGGGGAGGCAGATGCACGCAAGCACCTGAACTCTGTCCTCTGAAGCCGTGACTTGGAGTCGTGGCTCAGCCGCTGCCTTTTTGGTGTTGGGCCGCCGCCTCTGAGTGTCTGTTTCTCCCCAGGGTAAAATGGCAATTAAAGTCAGCGCCTTCCAGGCACAGGGGCCCCAGATCGGTGTGCAAACTGCTGCCTGCCTCACCCGAGGTGGGGTCGCCACTGCCATGCCCACAGTCACAGCCGTTCAGGCTGATCCCCGCCTGTGTCCCCACTGCACGCGAACTCACGGGTGAAAACAAGAAATGAACCGAAGCGCTCCTTGTGTTTTCTCGTAGCCATCGAAACCCAGAGCACCAGCTCTGAGGAACTCGTCCCGAGCCCCCCGTCTCCACTGCCTCCCCCTCGCGTGTACAAGCCCTGCTTCGTCTGCCAGGACAAGTCATCGGGGTACCACTATGGGGTCAGCGCCTGCGAGGGCTGCAAGGTGAGTACCTGCGCGCGCGCGCCCCCTGCAGGCGGCCCCGCCTCTGCTTATGGCTGTCAGTGTGGTAGCTTGGGGTGTCTTGGATGGTTTTCCTGGCTCCCCTGTACCTGTCCAGTTTAAAATTCAGAAACTTCCGCCCAAGACGATGGGTTGTTAGAATCCCCCCCTGCAACAGCTGTTCTCCTGAGAGAAGACTCTCCTAAAAATAATCATCTCATTGCAACTCACTGTCCGGTGTCTTTGTGGTTTGATTTTATTTTTAAATATGATTGACAGGCCCCTGAATCAACGTGCAGGGAGCCCGAGGTTGAACTTGGGATTTCTCTCCTGCTCGTTTGCTCGGCCCTGTGGCCTTTGGATTACAGTGTGATTTTCAGCCTGCAAGGACTTGCTACTGGATGCGTGTCATAAATTCAGGGTGGGTGGACTGAAAGTGCCTGCCCGCGGAGCACTGGAGGCTGAACATGTGTCAGGGAGTAAATGGCTGCTCTGAATCAAGAGAGACAATTGTTACCAGGTCCAACAGGCTTAATTGAGTGTAAGAGCCTCTTAGTTTTTTTAAACAGAGAAAAGAGACAAAGAATGACTTCATAGGCAGATTCAACTCATCCATAAAAAATTTCTCAAAGGAGCTGTGGCAGTCTTGAGCAGGCCCTGCCCTAGATACACAACTTCTTGAAGTTCTCTCTGCAGTCTGTTCAGTGTTGTTGTTTCTACTTCTCAACCACGAGACGCACTTTTGAGTGTTAACACGCTGTAGTAGCATTACAGGAGCTCCAGGTGTGTTGCATTTGGTTCATCCTAGGGGCAAGAATGGGGAGGCTTTAAGCAATTCATGGAAATATAAAAAAAAAAAAAAAAAGAAATTCATGGAAATGTGTAAACTGAAGAAAACTACACATGGGTTTCAATTTTTTTGCACCAAAATAAACTTAAAAAAAAGATATTTATTGACTTATTTGAAAGGCAGAGTGACAGAGAGAGGGGGAGACCCAGGTAGAGAGATCTTCCGTCCACTGGTTCACCTTCCAAATGCCCCAACAGCTGGGGCTGAGCCAGGTCAAGTCCAGGAGCTGAGAACTCCATCCAGGTCTCGAAGATGGGTGGCAGGGTTCCAAGCACTTGGGCCATCTCCGGCTGCTTCCCAGGTGCATCCGCAGGGAGCTGGAGCTGGAGTGCAGCAGGTGGGACTCCAGCTGGAACTGTGCGAGGGGATGCAGGTGCTGTGTCCCAACGCCTGGCCCAAGGCTGCAGCTCCTTCAGCTTCCGATCCTGTGGGTTTGTGATTCCAGCCAGGTGCTGTCTGCGTGGTTCCTCGGGTCCTAGCCATGCTCCCTCCGTATCTGGTGTGACTACAGTGGACTCGGGCAGCCTCTTGACTCTGCTCTTCAGGATGTCAGGATGCTAAGTGTCGGCACGGAGCCTCCATGCCCCGAGTGGCGTCTCCTCACCACACCTGCACTGGCTTGTTCAAAGAGACAGGGTTCCAGGAGAGGACAGGAGCACACAAGGCCTGAGCTCAAGAGCAGCCTGCCGTCACTCGGGCCACACTCTGCTGTGCATAGCAGGTCTGTCTAGACGGAGTCGCGAGGATCCTAAACTCAGCTGCTCTATGGGAGGAGCTTCAAGGTCCTCAGGAAATGGGGGTCCTTTTTACATTCCGGCTCCCACATCCCGTGTCTGATTGGCTGTGCACACACACACAAAGTGGGTGGGGCTTGTGTTCTATGGCACAGCTCCTCGTACACGGTCTGGCCGTCTGTGGGTGCTCAAAGAATGAGGTAGAACAAATGCATAAGCAGCCCCTCCCAGTAGTGACGTGGGCTTTCCTTCTTTCCAAAGCCTTACAATGAATGTACACATTAATGTTCAGGCCCAGGTCTGCTTCGGCTCCTCTCTGCTTCTGGGATCATGTTGCTTATTTTAAGAGAGTACCCTTCTCCTCCAGAGGCTTCTAATACGGTGATCAGGAAGGGGCTGTGAGCACCCAGTTCACAGCTGGTTAAAAAGTGAAACATTTGTGCATAACATTACTGCTTTATTATTGGTAACCCTTAGTTGAACCTACTTAAACACATCCTGAAATCTGAGAAGGCTTTACCAGAATACCAGTGCATTTAGTCTATTTGATGTGCAATTCATAAATAAATCATTTTCTAATGCCCCTTTGAAAGTTACATGAAAAGAGAACTCATTTTATTTCTAAACACTTTGAATCACCTCATGTCCAAAAATCTGGGTATGCTGGAACTCAGCATACCTGCTTCCGTGATGTCCTGGGGAGAGGGATCACCCAGTGTGTCTGCTCTCCTGGCTGACACTAAGGACCTGCACATTAAGCTGTTTTCCAATCTGGACAGTACAAACTGTTTTAATCAGCTCGTAGTCAGCTAATTCTCTGACCTCTTTTTGTAATTTGGAATTCTGACTCTTTTTAGGAAAAACCCCAACAAAAACAAAGCCTGTACCATGATGCGTAACCTTGACAAACTCAGTTCAGTGGTTCACCGTCATAGGACAGTGCATCTTTTTAACAGAGCACATAAGCCCTGGAGGGTCAAATGAGGCCACCAGCCAGTCATCGAGTTTGATAATTTTTATATTGCGTGCAGACCCATGAACACGCGGGCTGCCCTTCCTCCTGCTTGTTGGGACAGATTTGGTCTGCATTTTGGCTTACTGGGGAAATAGAATGACAACATTCACAGTACTGAAAAACACGAGAAAACAGGGCAACAGCCAAAGGAAAAGAAATACAACTGTTGGGGACAGCACTGTGCGTAACAGCAGGTTAAGCCACTGCCTGCGATGCCAGCATGCCATATGGCCGCCGGTTTGATTCCCGGCTGCTCCACTTCTGATCCGGCTCCCTGCTTATTCACCTAGGAAAGCAGTGGAAGATGGCTCAAGTGTTTGGGGGTTCCTGAACCCGTGTGGGAGACCTGGAAGAAGGTCCTGGCTCCTGGCTTTGGTCTGGCCCAGCTCAGGCCATTGCGGCCATTTGGGGGATGAACCAGCAGATGGAAGATCTCTCTCTCTCTCTCTCTCCCTTTCTCTTTGTAACTCTGCCTTTCAAATAAAATAAATAAATCTTTTTTAATAAAAAAGAAATATAACTTAAAAATATAATTTTGTCATGTAAAAAATTAGCAATGCAGTGCAGATCTTACTGAATAAACAATAGAAAGTAAAAACAACTGTGATTCTACTCTGGGAGGGAACTCCTATGAAAATTCAGTTTGTGAGTTTAGTGTGTAGTGATTTTTTATTTTATTTTATTTTTTTTCAAATAGAAGATTTTATGTTACAAACTGGTTTTAGCCTGCCCTCTAAGTTTAATCATCTTTCATGGCCCAAGTTTAACATCTGTGTAGTTTTTATGGTTATCCCATTGATTTAGTGGTTTATGGCTCTATCATAATTTATTTAACTACAACCGTTGTTGTACAGTGAGGGTGTTTCCGGTGTTTCCCTGTTGTAAGTGATGCCTTAATGCACAGTCTGGGCATACCTCTGATTTGGTGTAAATGGAGCTTCCAGGCCAGTGGCTGTGTATATTTTTAAGGCTTTTGATACAACTCACTAAAATGCCCTCTGGAAAAGGTGTAACAATTTATGTTCTGTTACTCTGTGCCAAGTTCATCCTTTTGCAGACTACCGATTAGGAATCTCGCCCTTGTGATAATGAGATAATGAATCAAGAAGCAACTTCCCTTCTGGAACTCTGCCGCATTTAATTGGATATTTACCATGGGCCCCGTGTGTGATACCATTCGGGCTTCCAGAAGATGCACCACAGGTCCCTGTCTGTCTTTTGCCTGGACACCGAAGGTCGTTGTTCTAGGCCGGATGCCTCTTCTCTCAAGTGGAGACACACAGAACCCAGCCTCTGACTTCAGGAAGTAGCTAACACTGCTCATAACGCCGGTGACCTTGTTAGTGCGAATCGGGTGTGGAGAAACTTGCTTTTTGACAGTGCCAGGTACAGCCTCAGCCTCTGCAGTCGTCCTGTGTGGGTCAGAATTTCACAGGTGTGTCCAGTGACTCAGGGTCACCATGGCAACACTGCTGCTGGACCCACCATAGGGATGTCCTCGTTAGGGGATTTCCAGCTAAGTGATGGCAGTTTTTTTCCAGGGCACAAGGAATATTTAAAATGAATATGTGGTGTGGTGTGTTGTGTGGTGTGGTTAGCCAAGCAGGTTTAACCACATAAAATAATAAAGTAACATTAAAATAGGGATATAAAATATCTTTGGGAAGCAGTGTCATTGTTCCCAGCTAAAATTTATCCTCAATGTTAGACTAAATCATGTTTTTCTTTTCTATTTTTTTAAAAAAGTTATTTATTTGAAAGGCTGAGTGACAGAGAAATAAAGAGAAAGAGCTTTTACATGGCACTGGTTCACTCCCCAAATGCCTGCAATAGCCAAGATGAAGCCAAGAACTAGGAGCTCCGTTTGGCTCTCCCAAGTGGGAGGCAGGGACTGAAGTACACAAGCCATCTGTGTTCTGTGTACATTAGTGGAAGCTGGTCAGAAGCAGAGGGTCCAAGACTGTATCCCAGGCACTGATACGGGATACCTGTGTCCCAAGCCAAGACGCCAGTCACTGCACCACAGGGCCCATATGGTTTGGCTCCATTTGTGTGGCCCTGACAGAGGGTGGTATGGAGAGTGAAAACACTGAGTCTCAGCTAAGCTACGCGCCAGCTTGCTGACTGTAGGTTTGGATGTGGTTTGCGCGTGTCCCCTAAGCGTTCCTGTTGGGGGAATTGAGTCCTGAGTGTGACAATATTGAAAGCAGGTGCAGCATCTTTAAAGAGGGGGTGTCATGGGAGTTGTTTGGGTTACTGTGATCACTGCCATTGGAGGAGTTAAGGTATTTCTTATGGGACCCTGGTGAGTTGTCCTAAAAGAACCAGCCTGAACCCTCCGCCTTGCTCTGGCTTCCTGCCATGTGGTGTAATTTCTCCTTCCCACATGTGTGTTTCCACTGTTACGGCATCCTCCATGGCGTTTTAGAAGCTTGGGGCCCCTTACAAGAGCTGGTACCATGCACTTGAAGCCCAGAACTGTGATACAAATGAGCTACTACGTAGAAAACATATGGAATAATACCTGGTGCGTGGTAAATGACACACATGCTTGGTTATCATTCATGTTATTGTCATAATGACTTTTGCACACGTGATGTAACATCAGTTATAATCTTAGTACTCTTTTTGTAATGTTCACTCGGCAGTTCTCCCTTCCTTTAAGCCAAAATAAATACTGTCTCTTCAAGACTCACATTAAGGGCTGGGCATTTGCCTTGGGGCACCTGCATTCTCTATCGGAATGTCTGGCTCTATTTCCAGTTTCAGTTTCCTACAAATGTGCACCCTGGGAGGCAGCAGGTGGCGGCTCAGACCTCACTCCCTGCCGCCCGTATGGGACATGTGGATGGAGTTCCTGGCTCCTGGATTCAGCCTGACCCAGCCGTGGCTATGGGAGGCCTTTGGGGAAGTGAACCAGTAAATGGAGTATCTCATTCTCTGTCTCTGTGCCTTTCTAAAAAGAAAAAAAAGACAACCCCTCCAGGCAGCCTTCCTAGATGACCACAGGCGTGGGTGATTGGTTTCTGCAAAGATCAGGCTCTGAGAGTCACATGCTGCCTGCCACATCTATTGAACTCTGCCAGTATAGCCTTTAAGGAGCCAGAGATGATTTGTAAACGAAAGGGCATCTCTATGTTCCAGTAAAACTTTATTACAAAAACAAGCAATGCACTAACTTTGGCCCTTGGGCTATTGTTGCCTGGCCCCTGCCGCACAGTAGGGTTATGTGTTCCTTTTCACAGTTTCTGAAGCTCAGAAGCTGGTGGCCCTAGGCGCTCAAGTCCAAGGTGGTGAGCCTGCTGGTCTTGGTGGGAAGTAGGGCTGAAAACTGCAGCTCCGTTTGCTCAAGGCTCGTGGCTTGTAGTTTCAAGGCCATTCTTGTCCAGTCATTCCTCTGACCTTCATTCCCACTCGCCTCCCACTTTCTCTTCATCCAGACTCAGAGAAATTGCTGATTTCCTTGTAATTGAACTATTTTTCTTATGTTGGAGAGGTTGTAGAATGAATATATTCTGTGAGTATATTTTTTTAGGGTTTATTTATTTATTTATTTGAAAGGCAGAGTTACAGAGAGGCAGAGGCAGGGATAGAGGTCTTCTATCCACTGGTTCACTCCCCCAAATGGACTCAATGGCCAGAGCTGAGCCCATCCAAAGCCAGGAGCCAGGAGCTTCTTCCAGGCCTCCCACAGGGGTACAGGGGCCCAAGGAATTGGGACATCCTCTACTGCTTTCCCAGGCCAGAACAGAGAACTGGATTGGATGTAGAGCAGCCAGGACTCAAATTAGCACCCATATGGGATGCCAACACTGCAGGCAGTAGCTTTACCCACTGTATCACAGCGCTGGCTCCTATGAGAGTATTTTTATATAGCAATACATTCCTATATAGCAATGTAAGTTAGCTTTTCCTGCTTTTTTTTTTAAAGATTTTATTTATTTGAGAGAGAGAGTTACAGACAGTGAGAGGGAGAGACAGAAAGAGGTCTTCCATCCGATGGTCCACTCCCCAGTTGGCTGCAATGGCTGGAGCTGCACTGATGCAAAGCCAGGAGCAGGTGCTTCTTCCAGGTCTCCAACATGGGTGCAGGGGCCCAAGCCCTGGTTTGAGTGCCAGCTACACCACTTCTGATCTAGCTCCCTGCTAATGTGCCTGGGAAAGCAGCAGATGATGACCCCAAAACCTGGGCCCCTGCCACCCACATGGGAGACCCAGATGTAGTTCGGGGCTCCTGGCTTTGATCTCACCCAGCCCTGGCTATCCGGGGCATTTGGGGAGTGAACCAGTTTATGGAAAATCTCTATCTCTTCCTGTCTGTTTGTCACTCTGCCTTTCGTGTCAATCAGTCAACCAATCAATCAGTCTGTAAGAAAACCCCCAAAATAAAAATAAAAAAGACACCCTGTTCTATTTTATTTCATAAAGGCAATGCCATTTTTGCAAAAAAAAAAAAAGTGAAACAGCTCTTCCAAGGTCATCTTTCCCAACAAGGAGCAGTCAGACTGGACCCACACACAGACACTGCTTTGGCCTTGATCTCACTGCCTTGCCACGGAAGGGAAGCAACATCTTGTCTCAGAGCCACTGCCCAGCCCACACTGCGAGAGCCCTTGGTACAGGCCTGGTCTACACAGGCCTGGTGGCCGCTCTTCCCCACAGGGGCACAGAGGGAATGCTGGGGAAGGTGGTGTTGGTAGCCTTCCCTTAAAGCTGCCTTTACTAGTTTAGACTGCCCTAGCCCCTCCGTCCCGCATCTCTGGGCTGGGCTGGGCTGTCCTGCAGACAGCAAGCAAAATGCTCAGTCACAGAAAGTTTTGCAAACGGGAAGATGGATGTCTGCACTTAATTTTAGAACGTCTATGAAATACGATAAATGTGCCTAGTAATTTTATTTGACCAAGGTCCTTAAAGGTATATTTTTATTTTCTTGCTAATTGGCGTGGGAACACGTGCACATGATGCACCACTTGGAGAATTTGGGGGGCTTTCCTCACCCTGATGGTGGCTTTCGTTTAGGGGTGTGCTGGAGTATTGAGCTCCAAGAACAGGGTAGCGCCCTAAAGACAGAAACCAGCGCAGAGCCAGGGCTGAGTGCTGGAATCGGCAAGGGCGGAGTCCAGTAGCCTGCCTCACTTGCTTCATTCTAGTCCTGGAATCATACCAGTTAGGCCCGTCGCATGGACCCAATGAGCTCTTCCTGTCGCAGTCACCAGCCTAGAGTGGGACTTTGTTTATTCCTCAGTCATCAGACACTTAAGCAGCTTCCATGAGATTGGTTTTTGGATTAAAAAAAAAAAAGGTTTTGTGTATTTCACTCCCCATGGGGTGGCCCAGTGCCTAGGACGTATGCAGAACAGTGCTGTCAAATAAAGGGTGCATGGAGATCATTTGTTGAATGAGTGGGTGAAGGCCTGAACCGAAGACAGCACGTGTGCCACGTGTGGGGTGGTCGCGGGGAAGGGGTTGGTGGGTACAGAGGAGACCTCTCCTGGGAGCCCCTGAGTGCTCAGTGAAGGTGTTAGAGAAGGCACTGTGTTATGGACATGGCAGCATTTTCTACAGGAGGAAAGGGAGAGGCCATGGGTGCAGGTGGGGCTGGAAGCCCGAGAGACTTGATTAAATAGCCTTCGAGGGAGCCTGGGGCTAAACGGGGCCCGTTCTGTACTCCGTGTAGCCCTAGGCACGCGCTGTCGGCCCCAAGGACAGTAAGAGGCTTTATTAAATGTCTTCACCCATGTCCCCTGTGAGTGCCTGGGCTCGACACCTAGCTCAAGCTTCCGACTCCAGCTAGTGTACACCCCAGGGGGCAAGGGTGATGGCACACGTAATCGGGCCCCTCCCACCCACATGGGAGACCTGCATTGACTTCCCATTGCAAGTCTTCGGGGGGATGAACCAGTGAATGAGAGCTCCCTCTCCTTCTCTCTGTCTCACAAGTGAATGAATAAAAAATAATTCAGAAGAAACTCATTATTAAGTCCTCCTTCTCCTTAAGGCTGTACACTCAGGAGGGCTAGAGCTGGTCTCCGGTGCCACAGCTTCTTGATCAAGGCCTGGGACAGGGATGGGAGGTCCACATCCCACGTCACAGTGCCTGGGTTTGAGCCCTGGCTCTGCTCCCAACTCCAGCTTCCTGCTGGTATGCACTGGGAGGCAGCAGGCGATGGCTGAGGTAGATGGATGCCTGCCACTGGTGGGAGACCACAGCCAGACCCAGTGCTTAGCTGTCGTGGGCGTTTGCTGGCTGATGGGGGCTTTCTCTGTCTAACTCTCAAAAACAAAAGCATAGCGCCATGCTAGGGAGACACACAATAGGGCTTCAGGGCATATGTTTCTATCATGAATCATGTCTCATTGTATAGTAATTAACATCCTCATAAATTACATATAAAAATTTCATACACTGTATATGATTATATAGGCTTTGTGATGATAAGCCCTATGTAAACATGTGAGCTTTTCTGTTTGATCTAAAGGACTAGGTGTTTGGTGGTCAAAGTCCAGTTCATTTTCTGAGTAATTTCAGCCTTCCACCTCAGAGTTAACCCTTCACTGCAAAAGTTGCATTCTGCTATCTTTGACCAAACTCCTGAGAGCCAGCAACCGCAGTGATACGCTCAAGGACAGGCTGGGCTGTTGGTTCTAAAGAACAAGCCTCCACCTCCCTGTCCAGAGACAGGAAGAGACCCGAGATGCCAATCTAGTTTTTCTTAGTAACAGTTGCTGCAGAAGGAGAAAATACCCTCCTTCCGTGGCAGATTTCATTCAGAATTGAGAAATCGTTTTGTGTTGAAAAAGAAAACTCTGTCATTGTTTTTCCTACTGCTCTATAAATAAACAGGAAGTGGTGTGTGAGTCCCGAATTAGCCTACAACCCTGTATTTTTTTTTCTTGCTGGACAGTCGAAAATAGTTTGTTTAATTTGGTGTTTTTAAGTAGTTTGTGAATTTTTTTTAGTGGTTGAAAGGCGGAATTCTTAACTGTTGATTTAGCTTGTTATTTGAAAATACCTGGAACACTGTCATTTGTTGTTTCTGTGATACTGAACTAAAGGCATGCAAATTTTGGTAAAGGTTTTGCTCTTTGAGAAATACAATTCCTAATACTTATGAATTACCTGTTGAATTGAAAGTGACTCACCTGCCAGTGAAGTCTCAGATGTCTGCCTTGAATTTTTAAAAATTACTATTATTTTAAAAATATTTGTTTATTTGTTTGAAAGAGTCACAGAGAGAGAGTGGAGAGACAGAGATGTTCCATCCTCTGGTTCACTCCCCTAATGGCTGCAACAACCGAGCTGAAGCCAGGAGCCAGGAGCTTCTTCTGGGTATCTCATGAGGGTGCAGGGGTCTAGGGACTTGGGCCGTCTTCTGCTACCTTCCCAGGTGCACTAGCAGGGAGCGGGATCAGAAGTGAAGCAGCCAGGAAAGGAACTGACGCCCACATGGGATGTCTACATCGCAGGTGATGGCTTTACCCGCTGTGCCACAGTGCTGGCCCTTGAAATTATTTTTAAATTTCTTTTGTGTGAAAGGCAGAGAGAGAGAGAGAGAGAGAGAGATCTCCCATCTATTTGTTCGCTTTCCAGATGCCAACAGCAGCTAGGGAGGGCTGGGCCAGATGAATGCCCCCAGATCTCCCAGGGGGCAGAGACCCCACTATTAGAACACTGACTGCTGGCGCCCAGAATGCACCCTAGCAGGGAGCTGGAGTCAGAAAGCAGAGCTGGGAACGGAGCAGGAACTCTGATGTGGGATGCAGACATCCTCAGGAGGGTCTCAACCACTGTACCAAACACATGGCCCTGTTTGGTGAATCTTTAGTCAGTCAGGAACAATAACCAGAAAGCCTATGTTAGAAAAAAATCATCACAAATCAATAGTTGTTTTCTGATATGAAGCAAGTAGTGAGTGGGGAGCAAAATAATTGACTTTCCCAAAATTCCTAGGCACTATCATCTAAAACTGATTGTGACAGTGTATTACAAGTACCTCAACCAAACCAAGCAACCCTAATTGTGATTTCTTATCAGAGAAACGAAAGTATTTTGGGGAGCTTTCCTGAGATGAAAATCACTTTTTGGGAAAGATTTCTATATTTATTTGAAAGGCAGAGCATCAGAGAGAGTGAGAGAGAGAGAGAGATCTTCTAACTGCTGGTTCACTCTCCAAATGCCCACAATGGCCAAGGTTGGACCAGCCTGAAGCTTGGAGCCAGGAACAGTATCTGGGTCTCACACGTGGGTGGCAGGGACCCAAGTACTTGAACCATCTTCTGCTGCCTTCCCAGGTGCATTAGCAGGGAGCTGGATCAGAAGCAGAGCAGCTGGGACCTGAACCAGTGCTCCAACATGGGATGCTGGTGTTGCAGGTGGTGGCTTAATACACTGTGCCACAACCCTGGCCCTCTCCCACTGTTTTGTTTTTTTAATTGATCCTCATAATTATTAGAGAAATAGGTGGAATGGGTTATTTTTGACCCCTCTATTTCACAGATGAGGGAATTAAGAGTTGATGAGACCAAGGTCCACTATGGGTGACCTTGATTCAGAATTGAATTCTTTTGCTGAAGTGGTTGCTGTGGAAACCTCCGTAGATGCATTTCTGTTCTTAGTTTTTCCTTAAACCCATTGAACTGTCTATTCCAGCTTGTGACTGTAATCATCTCCATACTGCTAGTCCATTTTGGCATATAAAAGGCTGGAAAAGGCTCACCTAGGGCCGTTAAATCTTTACCAGGGGTTGGATTCCAGTGTTAGCCACAAGGCAAAAACCACATGTAGACAGAGTGACCCCAGAAAATCCCTCTGGAGAGCAAAATGTTGGAGACTGACATATGTCTCTCATTAGAACCTACAAAGCCAGTTCTTCCTTCAGCTTAGGAACACGGCTGCTGCCCTCTTCATGGAAAACCAGAAGAAATGGCTGTTTTCTGTTCTCTGTACCACAAAGACATATTCTTATGCACCAGAATCGTGCTAGTATGACCCAGCACTCGTGTCATAAAAAACACACAACCTTCTAGGTTTCTTTGGGACTGGAAAATGCTTATGAACTGAGATGTCGTTGTCATGCAGTGTCCTTCTGTTTGGGAAAGAAGACCAGATGTGTCGTATGGATAGGCGATGACCACATGGGGGGAATTTTGTCCTGTGCACCCTAGCACTCATCCCTGAGAAAAGTCTAGGGAGAGGACGGCGGCTGCGTGCATCTCCTGCCTGGACAAAGCTCGCATTGTCCCAGGGGAAGGGAAGAGCTGGGGTCCTGGCAGGCCTGCTCCATGGCAGCCTTGTTCCTTGTTCCATATTGAAAAGATGACATTCCTTTGCTAGCAGCGTCCTGCCCGGATTTCTGGCACCAGTTCTGTGGCCAGCGCTGTCGCCTGGGGCATTTTTGTTTGGGTTGGTTTTGTTCTATTTCAAAAGCGGCGGAGTGCAGGCTGCATAAATGTACAAGGTAGAACTGTTTTCATAAAGCTTGTCGTCGCGCTTGTCGGTGCGGTCAAGGGCACCCGCCTGCCAGCCCGGGCGGCTGCTCCTGCTCACGGCTGTCACAGGCGAGCAGGCTCTCGGCATCAGCGTAGCTGCTTGTGCACCAGGGTTCCCGCGAAGGCCCTCGGGTTGCAATGTGGGCCTCCTCCTCCCTCGCAGGATTTCAGGTCATGCTTCACTTAGAACAGAGGTTGGTGGATCTGCAAAGCAAATGTTGCAATAGGAAAACACAGAATCTTCACTGACCCTCTCTGTTCTGCTCCTACAGAGGCTTTTTCTGTGTTTGGGGAAAAAAATCCTTTCTATTGGAGCATGCAAAATGTATCTCTCAGGTTCTGTGAGCCTAAAGTAATGAGCAGTGGAAAGCACTGAGGTTGGTCAGAGATGGGGGGGATAGTTAGGTTGTTTTCCCCCTTTTAAAAAACGTATTTGAGAGGCAGAGAGAAACAAGAGAGATCTCCCATCTGCTGGTTAGCTTCCCAAATGCTCACAACGACCGGGACTGAGCCAGGTGGAAGCCAGCAGCTGGGGATTCATCCTGGTATCCCCCACATGGGTAGAAGGGGTCCAGCTACTTGAGCTATCACCCGCTGCCTCCCGGGGCATACCTTACCAGGAAGCAGGAATCGAGAGGGAGCTGGGACTCAAATGCAGGTATTCTCATAGGGGATGCAGACATCCCCACGCAGCACCTTGACCGCTAGGCCAAATGCTTAACCTTAACCACGCCCCAGTGCTTGAGCTGAATGATGGATCTTCATGGTTAAACAACATTGGAAGACCTAGAGTGAGCAAACAGCCCTACTTCTCTGTGCTTTTGGATCTGAAAATAGCAGCATTCGAAGTACACAACAACACCATTCATAGCAGCCTGGAAAGTCCCCCAAATCATGCAAATTCTCCTGATTTGCCAAGCCCAGCAGAGATCAGCGGACTGTTCGAGGGGAAATAAGACTTTTAGTTTGGATCTCACTTCTCCCTGTTGTACTCAAGCTGTGGACGAGCTGTGCTGTATCTGGGGACGTACAGAGAGTGGACATACTTTTGGCCAAGAAATACTTTGAAACCTGCCCCTCTAATATATGGTATTTCTCCTCGTTAACCTGAAGAGTTTCAGAGTATTAGCATTTTGGGGTGTGGGGGAGCATGTTTTTAGGTACTTGTAGATCTCCGGAACCAAGTCCTGTGTCATTGGATCTTGGAACCCTAAGTTAGCCGACTGATGGTCTCGGACCCCTGAGATAACTTTGGGTGACATCTCTTTCATCTGAGTCCACAAATGTCTCATGTTTATGATTTCACGAGAAGCGTTGTTCTGAAATGCTTAATGCCTGTCCACGTGTTTGTTGTGTTGAATTGTGATGGAAGAAGTAAAATTTTTCAGTTTCTGTGTCAGAAACCATGAGAGAGAATATCGGAAGTTAAGTGTTTATGCTAATTAGGTTTATTTTCCTAAAACAGAATGAAGTAAACAGTTTGTCATCCAGTTCTATTTCAGTCTAACGTTATTCTTCCCTGCTTTAAGAGCTAGATAGAAGGTATGTCCTATTTAAATACCTAGTTGGTGCTAATTCTTGCCTGTTGACCAAAAATTCGAGTCTCATTTTGTCCCTGATATACATACAGATACCACATTTATTTCTGTAAATATTTGTGGCAGGTGGGATCTGCACAGAATTAGGAGTTCTACAGCAAAGGTTAAATGAGTCATAACTGAATGTATCTGGGTTTAAACCCAAGCTTATAATGAAGTTGTTTCTTATGCTTTGTATCACATGCAGACATTTGCTTGTAGAGTGTCAGGGTTATATCAGGAAGTATAAGAGGTCTTGAGAGTATTTAGTCAGTGAGTCCTCACCAAGCATTTCTTTGCTACATGATTCTTTTAATCCCTCTTATCTATGAACCCTGGGCCTCAGAAAGAATATTCCTGTTCCCTGCTGTGTATTCTCTCAGAAAGACGAGTTAGAGCATCAGTGGAGGATGATAAGGGTGACCTGCACAGAACTGAGTCTTTACCTGTGTTTAGTGAGGATGGGTGGACGAAAAATCACTGAACATGGCTATGTCTAAGTGCATTGGTAATACGTGTTTAGTATTTTAGTAGCTTATTTGATTTTTTTTTTTAATTTTAGAGAATGAAGGGGGAGAGGGAGGGAGAAGGAAGGAAGGAAGGGGAGAGGGAGAGGGAGAGAAACTCTTCCAAATGTGGGGTTATTTCCCTTAAGCTGATAACAGCTGAGCTCCGAGCTGCCAGCCCAATCCAGGTCTCCCACATAGGTAGCAGGGAGCCACCTACTTGAACCAACTCCACTGCCTCCCAGGACCTGCCTTAGTAGGAGGCTGGAATCAGGAGCTGGAGGTGAGTGTTGGGCCCAGGCACACTGATACAGAATGTGAGCATCTTACGTGGCTTCTTCAGTGCCAGGCCAGACAACCACCCCAAGTAGCTTATCTTATATAATACAACTGACCTTCTTACAAAGACAGGTATTTAATTAGCATAGAAAAATGGCTTAGATAAATGTTTAAAACTAGGTAGCCTTATAACATTTGCTAATTTTTTTTCAAGTTATCTGTGGGATAAAGTCAAATGGAAGTGACTCCATCTAAGTCTCCCACATGGGTGTCTGAGATCCAAGTATTTGGACCATCTTCTGCCTACCCAGGAGGATTAGCAGGGAGCTGGATGGGAAGTGGAGCAGCTGGGAGTTGAACCGGTGCTCATATGGGATTCCAGTGTTGCAGGCGGTAGCTTAACACCCTGTACCACAATGCCAGACCTGTGGATTTCTAAAGGGTGTGAGTAAATCTTTGGGTCTCTGTCCTTGCTGGAATGCGCATCCCTTCTCTTCTCCCTAACTGCAAGGCCCTCTGCCATTTGTTCCTTGACCTACAAACTTTTGTCTTTAGGATTTAGTTATTCCTCTAAAAGGCACATTAGCAGGAAGCTGGATCAGAACCACAGTGCAGCCAGGATGTGCCCCATGCACACCCATGTGCAATGTGGGTGTTCCACGTGCTAATTTAACCTGCCACACCACAACACCTGTCCCGCCTTCTCTTTTCACACCATTCTTCTCTGCAGAAATGTGTGAGAGCTGCTTCCTCACAGTTCACAGACTTAGGGAACAACATCGCGTTGCACCCGGGGTGCCTCTCTGCGAACCGAAGAGGAAGGCCGTGTCTGTCTCCTTTCCCAGTGACCTCCGTCCGTCCGTCTGGGAAATTCCCCAAGAAGGTGAAGGGCGGCTGCTCTCTGCCTTCATGCGGGAAACTCTGTCCCACGCCTCCTGCTGTCCCAGTCTGCGTCATCGCTGTTTCTCCAGCATGGCCTGGGAGCTTCAGTAGAAACACAAGCGCTGGCACCATCCTCCTGTCCAGGGGTCCTGTAGTGTCATTTTCTGCCCGTTGAAGTTACTTAATTAGTTGTGTACTTCTTCACTGCTTCTCCTGCGCTCATGCTGTCAGAATAGGAGCCTTGTAAGTCCTGTTTGCTTCTTTCATTTTTTAAAAGGTTTATGTATTTGAAAGAGAGAGAGAGAGAATCTTCCATTTGCTGGTCCACTCCCCAAATGGGCACAATGGCTGGGGCTTGACCAGGCCGAAGCCAGGAGCCTGGCACTCCATCTAGGTCTCCCCCATAGGTGGTAATGCCCAAGCACTAGACCATCTTCTGCTGCCTTCCCAGGTGCATTAGCAGGGAGCTGGATCAGAAGTGGAGCAGGGCCAGTGCTGTGGCTCACTTGGCTAATCCTCCGCCTGCGGCGCCGGCATCCCATATGGGCACCGGGTTCTAATCCTGGTTGCTCCTCTTCCAGGCCAGCTCTCTGCTGTGGCCCGGGAGGGCAGTAGAGGATGGCCCAAGTACTTGGGCCCCTGCACCTGCATGGGAAACTAGGAAGAAGCACCTGGCTCCTGGCTTCAGATTGGCACAGCGCTGGCCATGGAGGCCATTTGGGGAGTGAATCAACGGAAGAAAGAACTTTCTCTATCTCTTTCTCTCACTGTCTGTAATTCTGTCAAATAAAAAATTATTTTTAAAGAAATGGAGCAGCTGGGACTCAAACAGGTGCTCCAATATGGGATGCCAGTGTTGCAACTGACAGCTTAAGCCACTGCACCACAGTGCTGGCCCCTGCTCTACTACTGTGTTCTCAGCACCTAGCACAAAGCTTGGCAGTGAGGGAGGTACTCAGTAATAAATGTTAGCTGAATGCATCAGTAGTAAACAGCGTGTAGAGAGATGAAAGGAGAAAAGAGGACTAGGGCACATTTGTCCTCAAGTTGTCCCATGACAGAGGAAGATAAAGAGATGGAGATGTCTAGGAGAATGTTCGCTGACCAAGGATGTCTTAACAGCTAGGAAGGGGATTGTGAGAATTTGAGTCAGCATCCTGCCCACTCCATTTTTATTTTTAGGAGACGAGTTCTCCTCTGGGCACCCGGAGGTATGCAGGGTTGCCCACGCCATCTGCCTTCCTGCCTCCTCCCTGCTACCCATTGCTGCGCTGCTCTTGGGCATGGAGTAGGCAATGCAGGGACAGCGCTAGGATTCATTTGGACCTCAGGAGTTGGCTTATTGGTGTCTACCAAGGATGGCTGTTTTCTTTACATGGTGGTTGAACATACCAATTATTAAAGTCACTCCTTGGCTCTGAGTTGAACTTGTTTTAAATTTGAAATACTGATCTTTTGTTCATTCCTCTTACATGCCAGTGAAATAACAAATGGTTTCTTTTCATTTTGAAGTAATAAATTCCCAGCTGAGTTGTGGTGCCAGCGCCCCTGCTCCACTTCTGATCCAGCTCCCTGCTAATGCACCTCCGAAGGCAGCAAAAGATGGCCCAAGTACTTGGGCCCCTGCCACCCTCATGGGCAATCCAGGTGCAGTTCCTGGTTCCTGGCTTCAGCCTGGTGGAGCCCCGACCCTCACAACCATTTGGGAAGTGAACCAACAGATGGGAGACCTCTCTCTCTGTCTCTCCCTCTCTCTCTGTCACTCTGCCTGTCAAAAAAAAAAAAAAATCTTTTTTCAAAAAAATCCCATAGTTACCAAGAGGTGCAAAGCATACAGCAGTTTCCTGGGGGCTTTCAGGGGCAAGCGTGTCCTTGCTCGCTGTAGCAGCTGTTTCGTAGTAACACAGAGAGGGTCAGCTTCCTTTCCATGAGGGTTTGACTTCTGAAGTAGGTGCATGAGGAGAAAATTCTACACGGTTAAAATGACCCCAAGTCACTCAGTGTGTTCGGTTGACCACTGCTGCGTAACAAACCATTTCAAATCTTAGTGGTATATGGCAACTTATTTTTTAGCTTACAGATTCTGCCCGTCACAGATTTAGTCCATGCACAGTGGCAGTGGCTGGCCTTCACTGTAAGCTGTCTTGGGCCTCCGCCGGTGGGATTTGGCAGCTGGGCTAGACTTGTTTCTGTGCTCAGTCGTAGGTCTGCTAGTTGGTACTTCCCTGCCGACAATGCCCTCTGTAGGAGCCAGAGCTCCTGGGAGTATGTTCTTGCTATAGCCTGGGCTCCCTTATAAAATGCCAGTCGTGATATTACGCAGTGGCTCACAAGCTAGGGTTGTGCAGAACAAAGTGGAAGCCACGTGGGCTTTTATTTGCTAACCATGGACGTCCCAGAGCGTCCCTTCTGTCAGATGCTCTTGCTTAAAGCAGTCACCAACCCACCCAGATACAAAGGGGAGGGAAGACCCATCTCGCCCTACTTCCAGCACTGAGTTAACCAGCAGGTGAGCATTGGCCACCACCCACCTGAAAACTGCAGAGAAAATGAATGTGCCCTTGTCTAAGGTCACAGAGAGGAACAAAGCCAATCGGAAGGCCAGGGTGAGGCCAGGTTCTACGTCCCCTGTCCCAGGAAGTGATCTCGTGCTCAGGCCTCCTGTTTTTAACTTGCTTCTGTCAGATCAGACCACTGTTGTGGTGACCAGAAGCAGCTGCCTGCAGTTTTATCAGTTTTCTTTTTTAATTTTAAAATTTATTTATTTGAACAGCAAAATTACAGAGAGAGAGAGAGAGAGGCAGAGACAAATCTTCATTTGTTGGTTCACTCCCCAGATGGCTGCAGCAGGGCTGGGCCAAGCTGAAGCCAGGGGCCAGGAGATCCAAACACTTGGATCACCCTCTGCTGATTTCCCAGGCACATTAGCAGGGAGCTGGATCAGCAGTGGAGCAGCTGGGACTAGAACCGGTGCCCATATGGAATGCCAGCATTGGAGGCAGCAGCTTTACCTGCCATGCCACAATACCAGCCCCTACAGTTTAGTGAAATGTGGGTTCTAATGTGAGATGCTCCAGCCTCCGTGTTTCTAGTATTCAGGGTTATTTTTCCCTTTGTACGAGAACCATTCCTGTGCGTGGTCATGGTGCTGAACTGACATTGACTTCAACCAAGATTTTCTTTGGCCTCAGTTTGGAAGTTGTCTATGGGCCTTTAATTACACCCTCTGGCAAAAAAGCAGCAGCACTTGAAAATGTGCATAAATTCTGTACATATTTCCAAGGCTGGACTGCTTAAAACATGCTTTATGTCTGCCTGTCCCCATTTTTTTTTCCTCTTTGAACTTGAACATGAATTTTTGAGAAGTACAGCATGTCAAGGGAAGGGCAATGGGAAAATATGTGAGGGTATTTACTTAAAAATTATGCAGCAGATCCATCATGGTGTGTCCATTGGTTTTAATGTGGTATATACCAAGTTACAGAATGAAAAGAGGTTCACTGTATTTTAAATGGTTGCTTTGTAAAATATTTCTTGCACTGTGTGTTGTTAAGTGATCTCTGCCCATTTCTGACCATTTTATTTTCTGTTTCTTAAGATTTATTTATATATTTGAAAGGCACAATAACACAGAAAGGGGTAGAAACAGAGAGAGGGAGATACCTTCCATTCTCAAGTTCACTGTTCAAATGGCAGCATCTGCCAGGGCTGGTCAAGTCCAAAGCCAGGAGCCTGGAACTCTGTCTGGGTTTCCCACATGAATGGCAGATCTAAACACTTGGGCCATCATCTGCTGCCTTCCCAGGTGCGTTGGCAGGGAGGTGGATCAGAGCAGAACAGCTGGGCTTCAAGCCAGCACTCCAATATAGATACCAGCCTTGCAAGTGGTGGCTTAACCTAGTGCCCCACACACCAGCCCCTTATTTTCTTTGTTATTTTTCTAGTTAGATTAAAATACTAAAAACTATTTATTAATTTGCTTCTATTTAAACATAAAACCTTCAGGGTATGCTCAATCATGTTCAGGACCTTATAAATAAAATGCACGTGATGAATTCATAAAGCTTTGAATTTCATAGATTTTAAAGAAGCTGGAAATGTTTCTGGTGATTTTTTATCATTAGTTGGTTAGATAGTTTTGAGATCTTGTAAGTTTTCAGATCTCTTGGTTCGAACATGTCACCTGCTTCAGTCTCGGGTGGGTTATCACTGAGCACAAAATCCACTGTTCATGTGAATCCCACTGTGTGTCTCAAACCCTCTCCCAGTGGATATTTTTGAATAACAGCGCAAGGACATGAAGCAGACTGACTTGCCTTCTGCATTTTCACATGTGTGCTACCGTCAGTGCAGTGAACAGAAAGCTGGACAAGAACTTGGCTGATCCACAGGTGACCATTACCACAGAGTAACAGAAGATAGGTTATGTTCATTTGAGAGACAGAGTTGTGTACTTCATACAGTCTTGGTTTTTTTTTGTTGTTGTTGTTGTTGTTTGGCTTTTTTCCTTCTGTTTATTTATTTAAAAGAGCAATAGAGGGATAAGAGAGGTTCTTTCCCCAAATGCTCTCAACAGCCAGGACTGGGCCAGGCTGAAGCTGGGAGCCAGGAACTCCATCCTGGTCTCCCATGTGGATGTCAGGAACCCAAGTGCCTGAGCTGTCATCTGCTGCCTCCCAGGATGCACGTGAACAGGAAGCTGGATCTAAAGTGGAGCTGGGACTCCCTCCCAGGCTCTCGGATATGGGATGTGGATGTCTGATACCACAGCTTAACCTGCTGTTCCACAATGCCAGCTCAGCAGGCTCAGCTTTGCCGAGATAATACTGCTTAGAGTAGTCCCTGTTTTGTCTGTGATTGGTGTACATCCCCTCAGCTGTGTTCACTCCGTTGGGCTGGGAACCAGGACGCCCGAGTTCAAATCTGGGCTCCACCACTTTGCTGGACAAGCTCCTGCAACCTGTCTCATGTTTTATAGAAGGAGGATAATAACATCTAAGCACTGGAATTAGCTGGAGAAATAAAGAATGTAGGGCTGTAATGTGTACTCCGTGTTACTTTAGTGATAAAAGCACTCATCTATACATTAACCTATCTGTATATTAATATCTGTTAATGAAAGCATTTACCTGTGTATTATCTATATATTTAATCCTCACAGCAGCTCTGACGGCGGCACTGTTGCTGCCACATTTTGCAGGTGAGGCTTAGTCCCTGGGCTCTTTCTTTCTTCCTTAGTGAACTTTCCTTTATGGCAAGGAGGTGTTCTGGTCTTGTGTTATATAAATCATTGCTACATATCCCAATCTGTTTACTGGAGTTTGGGGTTAAAAGATGCCTGATCCTCTTCTGCAGAAATCAGCCCCCTGCAAGTTGTATTTACTTTTTTCTCAGTGGAGCCATTTTACTATTGGAGTTGAGAAGTCATTTTCCCTCATGGAGGGCCAGGCAGGTACGTGAATGCTGTAGACAGATTAGGCACCATAGAGAGTGGTGGGGAGTGTGGCAAAGATGGAGTCCTATCTCTCATTCATTAATCCTGTGTAGCAGTGGCTCTCACATGGAGTAGAATAGCCTTGATGGCTTGTTACTCAAGGCTGACTGTGGGTCCCACTACCAGAGTTTCAGATTCAGGATGTCTGGGAATGGGTATTTCTAACAAGTTCATAGGTCATGCGGGTGCTGGTCCAGGACTGCATTTTGAGGCCCACTGCCCTCTGGGGTGTTGCCAGGGTGTCCAGTATTTTAGGAGAATCACTCTGTTACTTGATGACTGTGGCTTTTTCAAGGCACATTCTGGTTCTGCACAATTTCATAACTGGAAAACATTTAGATTACACACTGGTGAGTCAAGAGAATATAACAAAGGAACAGCAAGTCCATCCCCTTTGTCGCTGAAATGTTGGCCACAAATTTAACTTTTTCAAGAGACTATGGCCAGCCCCAGTCATCGGAGCCAAGGTCAACATGTCTGGAGCTCCGTCCAGCTTGCACATGAGCAGTTTGCAGTCTCGGCTAGGATGATAGAGTGCACGAGAAGAAAAGAATTATGCTTTTTGAATTTATTTCCCGCTATTGAATATTTTATGAAAAACATTTGTGGAATTAAAGAAAAGCTGGTACAGAGAGCCACAGCATGTGCTTGCTTTTTAAGCAGGGAAGAAGGCCCACGGATCTGTTGGAACTGACAGTTGTCCCTTGGCTCAGCATGTGCAACCTGTGAGCTGTGGCCCCTGCATAAGCCTGTAGCTAGTGGCAGGCACGGTTTGTGTGCAGGAGCCTAGCAGGGCAATATTTCTTCCCATCCTCATCTTGTTACACCTGTGGTTCATTCAAGACTTTTCCCCCCTCCTGCCTTGTCCAACTTGTCTTTTCTGGTCTCGCCTTTTCTTTTTTTAAGATTTATTTATTTGAAAGGCAGAGTGACGGGGGAAGGTGGGGGGGAGCAGTGGTGGCAGGGGAGAGATCTCTTCTATTTGCTGGTTCATTCTCCCAAATGCCTGTAACAGCCAGATCTGGGCTAAGCCAAAAACAGCTCCATCCGGGTCTCCCACCTTTGGTGTGCAAACAGGAAGCTGGATCAGAAGTGGAGTAGCTGGGACTCGAACCCGTGCTCTGATATGGGATGCTGGTGTCCTGAGCAGTGACTTAAGCCGCTGAACCATGATGCAAGCCCCATCACATCATTATTTGTTTTCGCTTCATTTGGACCTTTTGCCAGTTCCATTAGCTTGTGATAGCTTCTGCCTGCCTTTGAAGGTAGACTAGTGATGATGATGATGATGATGAAGAAAATAATAACAATAATAGTGCTTTTGGAGCTCTTATATTGTAGGCATTTCTCATGTTTTAGCTCGATCGTCATAATAACCTCTAGGACAGAAAATAGTACTTGTCCCCACAAAAAGAAAACACAGAGAAGATACGTGACTTACCTGAGCTGAGAGACAGGCTCTCTGGCACCAGCACCCAAGCCTGCAGCCACAGGACTGCTTCTGCAATGCAGCTTCCACCCCCTGGTTTTCCTTCAGGACCTGGACAAGTGGCAGGCTGAGCACAGAGCAGCCCACAGAGTCAGGGCCACTTTCCTCTGTCTCCAAATGGACCTCAGGCTCATCAAACTGTTATCTTGATAAAAACGTCCTTGTGCGGGCCGAGATCAGAATTTCTGCTCTTGGAAAAGTTTGCAGTTGCCCAGTGGGACATGTGTAGGATTTATTTGATTGACAGAAGTTCTACCTGAGGAACCAGCGCTGTGGCATAGCAGGTTAAGTCACAGCCTGTGACTCAAGCATCCCCCAAGAGCACCAGTTGGAGTCCCGGCTGCTCCACTTCAGTCTAGCTCCCTGCTAATGCACTTGGGAAAGCAATGGAAGATGGCACAGGTGCTTAGGCCCCTGCACCCACTTGGGAGACCTGGTTGGAGCTCCAGGCTCCTGGTTTCCAATCCTGACTGCAATGGCCATCTAGGGAGAAAACCAATCGATGGACCATCTCTCTCTCCCTCCTTCTCTGGAACTTGGCCTTTCAAATAAATAGATTTTTTTAAGCTTATTTGATTAGGCCTTTTTACTTTTGGTTTTGAAAGTATATTATTTTGGCCAGCGCCATGGCTCACTAGGCTAATCCTCTGCCTGCGGTGCTGACACACCGTGTTCTAGTCCCAGTTGGGGCTCCGGATTCTGTCCCAGTTGCTCCTCTTCCAGTCCAGCTCTCTGCTGTGGCCTGGGAAGGCAGTGGAGGATGGCCCAAGTGCTTGGGCCCTGCACCCGCATGGGAGACCAGAAGCACCTGGCTGCTGGCTTTGGATCGGCACAGCACTGGCTGTAGCGGCCATTTGGAGAGTGAACCAACAGAAGGAAGACCATTCTCTCTCTCTCACTGTCTAATTCTGCCTGTCAAAAAAAAAAAAAAAAAAGTAAAAAGAAACTGAAACTAACTTCAGTAATAGATGTTATCTAACTCAATATCCAAAGTATTATTTCAAGACTTACTAAAAATTTACTTAATAAAAACTTTTACATCTTTTTCACGTGACATACCTCAGTTTGGATGAGCCACCCTGCAGGTGCTGAGGATCACTTAAGGCTTAGGGCTGATGTGTTAGACGGCACTGGACCAGATAGATGTGGGAGCTACCCAGAGTCAGCAGCGTGATCAGGAAACCCTGAGGCATCTACTGCAGATGGGGCACGAGGCAGCAAAGATCAGGAGGGCACTTGGGATGTACTTATTTTAAAGAACTGATTTTGGGGGAAAATCATGGGGAACTTTGGAGGAAATTTTGTTAAGTAACATCTCATTCAGTGGACAGAGAGATGATTTATATCAATGCATTTTTATTTGGAGCAAGGAAAGGAATTAGCACATACTATTGTTGGGTGTGCCAGGTGATAATGCAGGCAAATTTCAGAAAGAATTGTTTCAAGATAAGAGTTATTCCATTGGAGCCACTTCTGCTGCCTGACTTCTGACCCCTTTTTGGTTTTTTTAGATCTGAAGAACATAATAAATTTTTTAGGTTGTCGTTCTTTTTTTTTTCCTTGCTGGTAGAAGAATGTGTGCCTCAGCTCCTATGGAGTTTCTGATTTGGATAAATAAAGCATTGGCTTTCTGGGCCTTGTTTTGGGAGCACAGGAGAAAAGAACCCCCATCTGGGCCCATCAAGTCAGCAGCAAGAACTCGCTTCATTCTCCCTGTTAGTTAATGGCTAATCTGGAGATCGTGCTGCCGTTTGCTGATAGAGCACAGTTTAAAATATTTTATCATTAATGTGACAGGGAGTTGGATAAAGAAAATGAAGCGTGATTATAAAATGCTAATTATCGTTCTCAAGTGCATATTGGGCACTCGCGAATATTTGCAGCGTAATTTGCTTTATTTATTATTTCAGTTTGGTTATAAATGTTAATTCAATTGCAGATGGTATGTTGGCAATTTACAGAGCAATAAAGTTATTTGGAAATCCTAATATTTTCTACCAAAATGTTCTGTTAGTGATGGATGAGCTAAGTTAAAAAACCTCAGCTCTTTAGAGTTAAATACAGTAATTGGCAAGTAGGCTGTAGGGATTTGCCGACCCTTGCTAGCTGTGTTAACTCCTTAATGAAGGGGAGGACAGCGTTTCTAATTTAGAGTAGGAATCTCTTTATGAGAACGGGTAGGGAGGAGAGAGCTTTCCTGCAGCCCCCGACAAATGCTTCATTTTCTTTCTTTTTATTTATTTATTTAAAAGAGTGATAGAAGGAGAGGTGGGGGGGGGGATATCTTCTATCCTCTGGTTCATTCCCGAACTGGGCCAGGCTGAAGCCAGGAGCCTAGAACTCCATCCAGGTCTCCCACATGGGTGGCAGGGTCCCAAGTACTTGAACCATCACCTGCTCCTTCTCAAGTACGTTAATAGGAAGCTAAATATGGGGTTCAGTGTTCCAAGCGGCAGCTTAACCCACTGTGCCACAAAAGCCTACTGATTGTAATGGTTATTTATGGCTGAGATTTTCTGCACGTCCTGGTTCTTAGCAAGGAGTTGAAATCACGTAGTATCTCAGCAATTTCAGAGACCAAGATGTTGATCATTAGGGTGTATATATGTGTACATGCCTGCATGTGTGTTTGGGTGTGAGAGAGAAAAAAATATGTTTTCTAAAAACCCCACCAATCAAAATACACACACATACATGTTTTAGACCAGAGGCTAAATTCAATCCAATTTTTTAATAGCCAAGAGCCGTTTATTTATATATTTATCATTTATTTACAGTAAGTATTATTTATTTAGGAGGTAGAGAGAACTCCCATTCACTGGTTTACTCCCCAAATGCCAACAACAGCTGGGGCTCGGCCAGGCTGAAGCTGGGAGTTGGGAGCTCCATCCTGGCCAGCTTGTGGCTGGCAGGAACCTAACTACTTCAGCCGTCACCTTTGTCTCTCTGGGACTACATTGGCAGGAAGCTGGCATTAGGAGCCAGGAGTCAAACCCAGGCACTCCGATGTGGGAATTGGGCATCCTAAGCAGAGTCTCAGCACTAGGCTGTCTACTTGCCTCTTTTTTCGCATTTTAAATGTTCTGAAAACTTTTTTTCAGTATAATATGGCACATGAAAATGATATGAAACTCAAATTTCAGGGTTTGGCAATCAGGTTTTCTTAGAACACAGCCATGTCCTCGTGCTATTTTCCATTGCTCTCCCAAGTGCATTAGCAGGGAGCAGCCCATGCACTTAGTACTGTCCGTGGCTGCTCTTCCCAGCAGTGGTCATGGAGGGACTGTGTGATCCACAGCCTGAAGCTTTGTGTTTGTTCCTCTGCAGAAGGCTGCTAGACCCGGATTGCTACCCGACATGTAGTTCAGTAAACGAAGCTCTAACCAGTGTTTGAAACCTCACTTAGAAAATGTATGGACTTACATAAGAACGCGGGGGAACAAATAGGTTTGAAATAGAACTCTTCATTTTTGAAAGCAGGGAGGTTAAGAAACATGAAAATGAATGCATGCTTTTCTTTGGTGATGTTAGTAACTCAAAGAGACATCACGGAAGTTAACAATGTGGTGCTTCACCCATCTGCCATATACTCAAAATATTCTCGTTGCCCCCTGAATAAGAATAAAAGTCAACATTGTTCTCTTTTACTGTCAAATTGCAAACATAAGCGAAGCAGTGTCCCTGGATCTATTTGTGTTAACAATTAGGGCTGTATGTGTGAGTGCAGTAACTGCGGGAAATACGGCTACCTTGTCTAACTCGTTTGGAAAAGTGTCATTCTTTACTAAGAAATACTGTGCTTAATTAATTCTTGCTCCTGGGAGGTCAACTTGGGGCACTCATTATGGCCTTAATTGGTGATATAAATCCTGGGACCCTGGAGGAAAACGCATCGAGTGGTCAGTGGTCTCTAGCTTTTTGGGCGAGTGTACCCTGCCGCCTGCCTCCTCCCAGGAAGTGACAGCTGTGGTTTTGATGGCTTTGGGCCTGGCCATACTGATAGGAGGTGTAAAGGCCAATGTGCAATAAGAAGAGAAATGGGATGCCTTGCCCCGGTGCTGTGCATTAAACAGTGTGAGACGACCCGCTACCTTCTGACTGGGAGAAGTGTGTTTCTGCGAACTCCAGTTCCTCGTATTAAATTATGTTCATTACACAGCCCATCTGGAGTCTCCTGCCAGGCCAGAAATCATCGAACAGGCATTAGCAAAAGGAAGTTAAATGTAATTTTTTTTAATTGTATACTTTTCATTTCCATTTATTTTTTCCCTTTTATTGGAGAAACCAGATGGAAAGGAGAGCAGGACCCTCTGCCTCACTCTGGTTCCCTTCGGGACCGGAGGCAGCGTCCCCGGCTGCCGCTCCCCTCACACGCTGGCTTGAGGTGATGATGGGGCTGTCTAGATTCCGGGGATAATTGCTGCCAAGGTCAGGAGTTCAGGGGGAAGCTCGCACTGGCTGGGTGCTGAGGTCCGGAGGGGGAAGCACAGCGCCGTGGCTGACTGTGGGCTTTCGCGAGGGCGGACGGCCACAAATTACACTTGACAGTGTGGAAGCGAAACATCAGTATCAGCGTGATGCAGTTCACTTTGGCACCCTGCTACCAATTTGGGTATTTTGCGGGCTTTTGATTGTCTGCAGAAAGGACCCATATTTGGGAGACTTTGGGCTCCCGTCGGCTCTTTGCATCTCAACCACAGCAGCCATGTCCACCAGAAAAGGTGGAGGGCTGAGGCTCCTGTTGGAAATGTGATGAGCGTGCGTTCCCTTCTCCCAAACACCGTCCCTGGAAGGCATGTGGAGAACAGGTCAGATCTGTGGAGTGGAACTCCCTGGGCAGCTGGACGCTTTGCCCACGGTCCCCATGCCAGGTAAAGGCAAGAAGGGAACCTGCCCTCACCCCCCTGCGCTTGGGTGTGGTACTTTTTCTCTTCAGCCACCCCCTGGCCACAACAGATCATGGTCCCCGTAGGCAGCCTCCCACCCATCCGCATAAGGTATCTGCGGAAAGCCAGGCAGAGTTCTAGATTTGGTGCTGAATTTACAAGAAGCTCAGGAGTTGGGGCAAGTCTTCAACTCCATAAGCGGCACGAGGGCAGTCCCGTGGGTATTACCTGCACGTGCCTGAGCGCGCATGCATGCATCAGTTCACACAACCTGATGTGGAAGAGTTATTCTCAACTCAGGTGCTAATGACCTCCTTTATGGCAGTATATGCGACAGTATGGCGAGCGCGTGCACTTCCTGGTGATGGAGGTCAGGGGCAGGAGAGGCCTCGGGGCTCGTCCTGAAAGTCTGGGGATGAGCGTTGTGTCCTGTGCGTGGTGTTACTGCCACGCAGTTCCAGACATTGAGCAGTAATTCATTATCTAAGCACACATTGTGCTGTAAAGGTTTTACTCAATTAGGATGAGGTTTGGGGGGGCTGCGGGGTGGTGGGTACCGCCTGGTGTCTCTGATGCAGTCCAGGATGAAGCTGGCCCTGTCCTGCCTTCATTCTTGTTGGACAGGGTAATAGACGCACATTACAGACATAAATAGCGGCTGTACGTCTTCCCTTAGCAGTGTTCGCCTCCTCCACTCAATGGGTTCCTTTGGCTTTAAATCATAGACCCCAGGGCCTCCCTGTTCATCGGCGTGTGATGTGGTTTCGCCTGCACTCTCTGCTTCCAGCCAAGCAGATAAGGTCTCCGCACAATTAAAAGTGAAAAGCATCCGCCTGCTTTGCCGGTACACACACTGATACAATAGATTTTAAATTATTTATGTCTGGCACTTTTTTTTTTCAATCTATAAATGAGGACACCTATCACACAAAGGCTTGCCTGATACCCTAGCCTGCCCTCATGAAGATAACAAGATGAGAGGCCATGATTCAGGTCGGTGTAATGTGGGAGCCCTGTGCAGACAAAAATTAAAAATGAAAAGCGATGATGTGCTGAGAGTTTGGGTAAGTGAGTTCCTAAAAGCCATTTGGAAACCAGAAATTACAAATCGATTCAGAATCTCCTTCGGAGGGGCTCCTCGAAGTCCTCTGTATTTGCTTGGCAGAGTGGAAGAGCCACTTTGGTGACCCCGTTTGGTGTGTTCACGGGGTCTATTGGAGGGCTCGCTGGGGTGTTGTGCCCAGCCCTAGTGTGTGTCTGGCAGTCATCTGTGGTCTGAACCCAGTAAACCCAGGTGATGCTGAAAACAAATAGGAGTTAGTACACGGTGCCTTAACGTCTTCTCTCTGTAGACACGTTCAGTCTCGAGTTACCAGGATAATGGGAGTCATGTTCCATGCCTAAGGGTGCCGTTGGTCCAGTCCCAAGGGGTTGGATAGAGCTGCTCTTAGCAGGAAGGGAACTCTTCAGCCTCCAGACTCCTCCAGTCTGGGGACATGCCGCCCCGCAGAAATAAACCTGCTCCACTGTGTACCAGAGGCCGCCCAGACCTTTGATGGTTACATGTTGTTTCACTGTGATTTATGGGGTCCAGCTCTTTTTCCTACACCTGCCCTGGGATGTCTCCTAATTATTCATCTGAGAAAACGCTGGATAAAAATAGCAATCCAGAAAACGTGTGTGTTCCGAGGAAGAAGGCCAACCATGTCTGAGGAAATCGTCAGTCCTGTTTGATCTGAAGGCCACAGTTCCCAAGTTCCACACTCAGGCAGATGCGTAAGAGAGACTTAAGTGTTTTTGGATGAGTTCAAAATAAACACACCCTCCTCAGTTATCTTCTTTGGCCTTCTGGAGAGCATGAGAAGGGTAACTATAAATCCCACGGAACGGTTCTCTGAAGAGGGCAGAATTGGGGTGAAGCACCCCCAGGGCTCCCACATGCACCTTCCCGGCCCCGGGCACAGGGTCTGACACCCCATCTTCCGGAACAGGCTACAACATCAAGGCCCACCAGCCATGAACAAGCCGCCCTGGGCAGCAGAGAGCTTGGTAAAACAGATGGGAAGTAGCCACTGAAGAGAAAGATGTAATTTTGATACAGGAAATAGAACAGCACTCAAGATATATGTCTCGTCTGTCTAGAGCCAGCAATTTTGGAAAATGGAGCTAAGAGTTTAAAAATAAGAGCTCTGTCCGGGAAAATAAAACAAGTCCCCCTACATCCATTAGGCTGCCTTTAATTGAAAACTGGAGAACAATCTAGCTAATTGGCGGGTGCCTCATATTCCCGGGACAGTTTTTCCCCTGCTCTCCAGTGTCGTCCAGAGGCTGCTCCTCTTTATGTCAACTGAAGTCAGGTGTGGAGTGGAAAAGCTGAGACGTAACACTTAAAAAATTAATTGGATGCATTCTGCTAAAATTTCTCTTGCAAAATAGATTCAGAAAGTACAAAAGCTGCGGTCTTTGAAACAGCAGCAGGGCCAGGAGTATATTTTTATATAGCACGGTGCTTAGGTGGAAGCCATAATGTGCTAACTGCAGACAAGTTCATGTTGTTTGAAAGAACTCTGCCTTTTGCATTGGGGACCTATTTAATTTCAGATCTTGGCACCATGCTGACATAATATAGCTACTCTAATTTTAAAGATCAAGAAAGAAGAGCCTGTAGATGGAATTTGAGCCTTTTTTTTTTTTTTTTTTTTTGCTAATTCAGAGTCAGAAAGAAGGGAGGTTGAGATAAATCATTAGGTTAACATTACTGCCTGAATTTATGATATGTGAGTTGTACTTTGGGAAATGTAACTTGCTTTTTCCTTTAAGAATTTTGGTAGTCGATCCATTGATTGAATTTAGGGTTCTTTGCTGGCCTTTTCCTTTTCCTCCCTTTCCTTCTGCAAACACTATCTACACAATATTTTATGTTATGATTTTTTTTTTTTACTTTCAAAAGTGCACTCGCTCCATCACAAATAGGATGAAGAGGCATCTTTGCCTGCAAGGTACTCCTGGGTTGAGGAAGAAACAGACACCAAGCATTGTGCCATAGAGTGGTTATTACAAAAGGATATGCTTGGCGAGAGGCTGACCCTTCTTGGGGACTGTGTCTTGAGCCATGAGCAGGTGGGAACCAGAGCACAAGGTGGGGAGAGGATGTTGAGTCATAGGGCTTGGCACGTGCAAAGGCACGGAGCAGAGGAGAGCCCCCGGGTACACACATGGGTCTGAGCGAACATCTGAGCAACTACCAGGGCCCGGACAGGCTCTCCAGGGTTTTGCTGATCTCCCTGCTTAGAGGTTGTGACTGGAAGAATGCTCTTGGCATGATCGGGCCAGAGCCTGGAGCCACCACAGTTTATCCATACAAGGACAGAGTCCGTTTTGAGAACAGGAAGCTTCATCGTATCTTCTCCATGCACTCAGTGAGGTTTTTGCACTGTCAGAGCAGTGTCTGTGGTGAGGAGAAGCAGAAGGCACATCCAATAAATCCCCGTTATTTTCCAGTTGTCAGACTCTTGAAGACTTAAATGGACACGGCTGGCTGCCTTCCCTCCTCCTGCCCTCGCCTCCGCTGTGATTTCTACCCTTCTACTTCAAGTTCGGACATAGTCGTTCACATAGCAAATAAGTGAGAACAGTTTGAGTAAAAAGATCCCAAAGTGGCCCTGAAAATTAAATAAATTTGAAAAAAGACGCATAATTGTGGACAAGCATATTTTTTCTGTACTAATTTGGGAACGTAATGTCATCATACAAGTACATCATAATTATCGGTGTCTGTGAAAGGGTATGAATCATACAATGTGCAGGGTTGCCATGGTGATGTGCATTGTCATCACCACTGTGTTAGGGTAGAGCAGAGGCCTGGCCCTGTGGATGGTGGAAATACTGCATTCCAGACTTCTAAGAGAGATGCTAAAGGCCTGCTCCTCCGTGAAGAGTGGACGTGTATTTGAGCCTGTGTTCTCTCTCTATTGCTTACCTTCCACCCCCCCCCCCCGCCCCTTTCCCATTTCAGTGCAAAGGAGAGTCTTTCATTTAGGTCCAGATGAGATTTAGTAATTAATGTGCAAAGCAGCTGGGGGCTGCTAACTCCTGGGCTGTGGCTGAGCAGCTATTTTGGTGCCTTTGCTCAGTCAAATAATTGAGAATTTAAAAACTTCAGATTCATTGGCTTCCTGCCCTGGTATATTTAGAGTAATCCTGATAATAAATCGGTAACTATGGGTTTCACCGTGGAAGGGCACAGAATAACTGACCCAAGTAATCTAGAAAACAGATGTCTTTAGTTGGCTTAAAGTACATTCTCAAGGCCAGCGTTAAAGAAAGCTATGTGGAGCCCAACGAAATCTTGCATTTTTACAGATTTTTTTCCCCAGTTATGCAGTGTTTCTCCTTACCTCGTCTTAACTCAGACTCTTGAGCAGACTTGAGAGGATCCCAGAGGTATCATATCTATAATATTTAGCGTGCGGCACAGAAATTCTTTGGCTAATTGGTTAACGGCTCCGCCTTGCAATCTTTCCCTTCTTATTCTACCTTTCGTTTCAGTCACACTCAGCTGAGGGTCTGAGACCTCCAGGAGGGCTGCCAGTTAGGGCATCCTTGGGAATACCGTGCCTACATGGGTGTGCTGTTTGGGAGGAAACTCTGTCCTTCTCACTCCCCCGTTCCTCCCACCACCACCAATGCCTTCCCAACCATGCAGAGAGTCAAGCCCAACTGTAAATCATAAAATCCCTCCTTGGAAGGCTTTCCTTTGCTGAGGTGGAGGAATTTCGTAGTGCTCCCCACAAGGGACACCTTGGAGGGTGGGTGTGATGGTGCACTACTTAATTCTGTCTGGTCCGCAGTCGCTAACCCACCCCAGGGTCCACCAGAGGAGAATAGAGACCCTCCGAGACTTGTCTACGTTTTCACAAAGGTAGAAGCTTGCAGACGTTTGCTGCCCGTGCTGTTCTTGAGCCAGGACCAGCTACGTCATCTGCAAGACCCTGTGCAAAACTGGAAACACTTGCCTCTTGATCAAAAGTTCTAGAGAGTGTCCAGCCGGGGACAGCAGAACAGTAAGCCAAGTGAGGACCCTGTTAAGAGTGAGAGGCCCTGAGAAAATGCCAAGCTCACAGGCCCAGGAAGCTGGCCTGCCCGGTGCAAACCACTTTGTGAGAGGAGCCAGTTTAAAACCAACGGTGTTTACTTGCCTTACGAAACGCTCTCCCCAAAAGGTCTCTTTGGAGATGGCGGGCCACAAAACCTGACGCATTTGCTACCTACCAATTAGAACGGGGTGATGGCAGCCAGACCTGTGTGATGCCCGGTCATTTTCAAAAGTTATTTTAGCCAAGGTCGTGTTTTAGAAATACAAAAAGACATTTTTTTTCCACCTAAATTAAAAGATACTTTATCCATGCAATCTCTCCGTACTGTGGGTTTCCAGTGTGTATTACCCAGTAGCAGTTCTCCCCTGGATCAAGGACTGAGCTGAAGTTCTTGGCTCTCTGCCCCTCCCTGAGCCGTCCCAGATTTGGAAGTTTAGACCTTGATCGCTGGTGATGGGAGTTCAGGTTCGCGGGTAAGAACACGTACCACTTTTTCATCGGTGTTCCCGGGGAGTTTTAATTAATTGAGGATTAGAAGGCTTGAGAAGTACAGCCTCTGGGTCTCACGGGGGTTCGTCTGACAACGTTTGGGAAAATGCCGTCATCGCACTCTTTCGGGAAGATTAGGTCCCACAGAGATGATGTTTTTGCTAGATCGGTAATCACTGCCTGGGCGTCTCTCAAAATAGGAGCTCGTCTTGCTAACCTAGGCAGGAGCTGGTGTGCAGAGGAAGCTTCTGGACCAGGCAGTTGAGAGAAGGCTCGCCTAGAAATCCTCAATCGGGTTCCGGCAAGAGGCGCTGTGGACTGCGGGGCTTCAGGGCTACAGAGCGGTTGAATCCGCTAGTCGTCACTAAATTCCCAAACCCAAGACTCTGTCCTCCTGGGGGTTTATTTACTTTCCTTCTTTTATTTGCTTTTTTTTTTTTTTAAACACTGAGCCTCTCCCCCTCAGGACCACTCAGCTTTCCCGTTTGCAGTGGGAACTCTGCACTGTTGTCCTCGTGTGGCCCAGCGCTTTGCCCCCTCTGCAGGCGGGCGTGGTCTGTGCCAAGTGCACTCAGTCCGTGCCCACCTCCCCTGCTCCGAAGGAAACCTGTGTCATCAAAACACTGGGCTGTTTTTCTACTTTCTCCCTCCCTCTCACCCATTGTCTTTCAGTGGGGTGAAAAGGTCTTCACTTTTCTCTCTCCCCTCTCCCCACCCAAATCTTACTATTAATAACTTTTCAGCGTTGTCACGCATAGACTTCCACTGGACTCCGGAGGGTGTTTTTTGTTTGTTTAAGGCAACGTGTTTCCTGGTCTGAAAACCATGTTTCCCAAAGTGGCCACGATAGGATTATTCCACGCTCCCCTCCTATCTTTACTGCTGCCTGGAAGTAGGAATTGGCTGTGAGGCTGCAGGGCTGTGGTGCACAGCGACCCCCGCCCACCTGGGACAGTCGCCTCTTTAGGTTTTGCTGGAGC
Source organism: Sylvilagus floridanus (assembly GCA_949820135.1). NCBI lineage: Eukaryota > Metazoa > Chordata > Mammalia > Lagomorpha > Leporidae > Sylvilagus > Sylvilagus floridanus. The sequence continues at coordinate 168,614,321 of OX463244.1, forward strand.
CGGCATGGAAGCTTCTCCTTACGGTGACCAAGAAGGAAAGCCATGAAGGAACACTCCACTCTTCCCTGGCCTTCTTTCACTCTGGAAGGAGAGATTACCCTTTTGAACTTTGCATGGGATAGAAATTAACTCTGTAGCAGCCAAGTTCCAATAAATGAGATTCCCACACTGCTTTTTGGATGAATCTCCTGACCCAATGCTTCTTATGACTAAATATGGTACCAAATTGCCTTTTATAAAAAAAGACAACTTCTTTATTTAGTGCCTTTCCAATCATGACGTGTTCTTTGCACGTTAAACCTGATACAAATGGCTCTATGGCTAGAAGACAGCTTCCACGGAAAACAGCGTAGTATGAATTCTCACCAAGAGTTGTAGGATTCAATGTGAGTTAGTAGATTATACCATTATTTCAGAAACAAGGACGCTGTGGCTACACTGCTGCCCACACCATAGGCATGTTCAAGATACTAGGTATGTGTATTGATACCCAGAACTCGGTGTCTACTTTAGTGTGTGTTAAATAAGAACGTAATTCTCGCCCTCCCCACTCTGAGAAGAGCACCTTGTCTCCCTGGTAACGTTTGCCAGCCTTCAGGTTCTTCCTCGGTCTGAACATCAACCCCATTTCCAGCTGTGTCTCTCACACACACATACTCCATTCACACCTGTGCACCAGGTCTGCTTTCTGTTCCCTGCACCCCTTCACCCCTTACCTTGCTTACCCAAAATACTCTTCCTGGATGATCCAGAAGCCTGTAATGCAAGTCCAATGCTTTCATTAGAGCTAGGATCAGTGGCCAGTTCAGTAAGGCCTTTGAATTCCTATGGCCTTGATTCATTCAGTAAATATTCTATGTGTGCCTACTATGCACAAGGCACTTTTTCACTACCCATTTCCATTAAAGTTTTTATCACACTGCTTGGTGCCAAATGCTACATTAGTATTCACTTGACATCGTTTTTTTTTTTTATTTATTATTTGAAAGGCAGAGTTACAGAGAGAGGAAGAGAGACAGAAGAGAGATTTTCCATCCACTGGTTCATTCCCCAAATTGCCATAATGGCTGGGGCTTGGCCAGGCCAAAGCCAGGAGCCAGGAGCTTCTTCCGGGTCTCCCACTTGTGTACAGGGACCCAAGGACTTGGGCCATCTTCTATTGCTTTTTCAGGTACATGAACAGGGAGCTGGAATGGAAGTGGGATAGCTGGGTCATGAACAGGCACCCATATGGAATGCCAGTGTCACAGGTTTAGGCTTTTTTTTTTTTTAAGATTTATTTATTTATTTGAAAGTCAGAGTTACACAGAGAGGCAGAGAGAGAGAAAGAGGTCTTCCATATGATGGTTCACTCCCCAACTGGATGCAACAGCTGTAGATGCGTCGATCAGGAGCCAGGAGCTTCTTCTGGGTCTCCCATGTGGGTTCAGGGCCCCAAGACTCGGGCCATCTTCTACTGCTTTCCCAGGCCATAGCAGAGAGCTGGATCAGAAGAGGAGCAGCCAGGACTAGAACTGGTGCCCATATGGGATGCCGGTGCTTCAGGCCAGGGCATTAACCTGCTGCACCACAGTGCCAGCCCCAACAGGTTTAGGCTTAACCTGCTACACCACAGCACCTGCCCCAACTTATCACTTCTTATACATGGAGAAAGGGTTGGGATTGTGCCTTACACATCCCTGTGTGCCTTACCATAGACAGCCTACCATGTCCAGTCGAATTAATTGACGTTCTGTGAATGAATTGATAAGGGAATGAGAAAATGCAGGGATGACCTTTGGAATCATGACGTTGTCCATTACGGTATTATTCAGAGATCCAGAACACTGTTCGTCCTACTTGAAAATATTTAAACACAGAATGTGTATGGGAAATGACCCAGAAGAAAGCTTTGAGAAAAGAGATTTTGTGAATAGCAGTAGCTACTATTCACTGGGCCATATACCTCAGGTTTGTATTAACACTTTACATGCATTTCCTCATTAGAGATAAACAGTGATCCTCTGTGAGGTAGGTACTTTTTACAGACGAGCAAGGTAAGACCTTAGCTTAACTCACTCATGATCACATAGATATTAGATGGCAAAGTCAGAGTTTAAATCGGCATGTGCCTGAACTAAAGCCTAATCCTCTTTTATTTATTTATTTAGGATATATAGTTACAGAGCCATATGGGGAGGGGGAGAGAGAGAGACAGACAGAGAGACAGACAGAGAGAGAGAGAGATCTTCAGGCTGTTGGTTCACTCCCCAAATGGCTGCAGCAGCCAGGGCTGGACCAGGCCAATGCCAGGAGCCTGGAACTCCATACAGGTTTCCCACGTGGGTGGCAGGGGCCCAAGCACCTGGGATATCTTCCTTTGCTTCCCCGTGTGTGTTAGCAGGGAGCTGGATTGAAAGTGTATCCAGAATTGAAAGTGGCACTTGTACAGGATGCTGGCCTTGCAGGTGGCAGCTTAACCCACTGTGCCACAACCTCGGCCTCTAGAGCCGCATTGTCTTAATCACTAGAAAAATAGCTAAACCAACAAAAATCACTCTCTGTGAGAAACAGCAGGAAATATTGTTATGATAACATCTGAAAACTGGAAGATGAAACAGGGTCCTTGTTTGGGGGAAAAGTTTAGAGCAATGATTTAGAGAAGAGTGGCCTTGCTTAATCCCATGTCTTCATGTGAAGAAGAGAGAGAGAGGAGCCACTTTTCTCCATGCACTCTGTAGATGTGGGATCTACAGCTAGTCTCACAGGGGAATTATGAACAGTAGGAATTTATCTAAAAGGCATATTTGGATATTGAAGATTCAGTTATCTTTTGACTTAGCATTGTTTCTGCACTGTGGATCATAGGGGATGAGTTGAAATAGTGGTGCTTGGTACTGTCCAGGTGAGGCAGAAGTGATCTGAGTATGATATGGCCATTCCATTAGTATTTCTAATACGTGAATCACGTGGCTCAAACGTGCGTGTTGGCCATCTCCACCGTATTGGTTTCTTTTTTTCCTTTTTGGTTGGACCCCAGTTCTTTGATAGCAAAAATGGAACAGCATGAGGTAAAAGAGGTTGCAAAATCCATTGTTAAAAAAGACCCAACTCAGTTTGTGATGCAGATCCATCTTCTTGATGTAGGTGGTAAATTGGATCATTGGCCCTGATTATCACAAACAGAAGAAAATATAGTTAATGAAGAGAAGTCATAATTAACCAACGGAAGTCATGATTACCCAACAGAAGCTATGATTAACTACAAAACTCATCATTAACTTGTACAAGTCTCTGCTAACCAAGAGAGGTCCAATTTACCACCCTGATTATGCCTCAGATAGTGGTCTTCTATGAACTTGAGCAAAATCTGGCTGTTCAGTAAAGGCAGTATCATCCTCCAGGGATGTGTTCAATTTTGAGGAACATTTTGAAGGATAAAGATACAACAAATCCAGGATTATGGCCCTGGCTCTGGTTTTAGCTTCACCATTTGTTAATTCAGTCAGTGATTATCTAATATTTACTATGTGTTCCAGCCCTGGGGACCCAGCTGGTATGAACAGTACAATTTTGTAGCAATTGGAAAACTGAAATACTTCCCCACCAGTTGTTGAAAAATCACATCCTTGAGTTTGTCCCTCCCACCATCCAAGTCTACTTTCCTGGTTCCAGGGAAGCAGACCTAGGCACTTCCTGGGGTTGCCTTGGCCTTATCCACTTGTCCGCTCTCATTTATGGAGCCAACCTCCATGTTCATCTTTCTCCCCTGTTTAGGAGTCATGCATCCCATCCAGAAAGATGGCACCATGCCCACTGGGCTCCTGAACTGTGACCTGTATACTGGCATTCCCCCCCACACGTCAGCCACGTAACCTCTGAGGCAGACAGGGCTGTGGATGAATACTTTAAATATCATCCTTGAGCATTTGTTTGTGCTTAGATCAGATGGCAAAGGTTTCTTGGATGAGGTGACTGCGTGGAAACTTCATAGGTTTACTGGGAAAAGGAAGTCTCAAGGTGAAAGAGTAGAGTTGTGGCATTAGGATCCCTGGTCCTGGTGTTGAAAAACGAAAGTTTCTGCCCCCAGCACTTGAGACAGTGTGGTAGCATTCCAGCTTCAAGTGAGCAGCGGATACCCACCCGAAGGCCTCCACAGAGCAGCTGGGATAACTCAGTTCTAAGAGTCACACAGGCAGCGGCTGAATTCTCTCTCGTTGGCATCCTGGAAGCTTCAGGTCTGTCTCAGGCATTATGGTTTTGCCCGTGCAGGTGGAGGGTTTTTCTTTCCGTAGTCGTCAAAGCCCACCTCCTCCCTGGCCTTTTCCTTTACACACACAAACTCCCTCATCTTTACTCTCAAGCCACCCCAACTCATCACTCCCTGGCATAGGGCTACAGCTGGACTCCCAGGAACTTAGAGCTGGCCAGCACCTTGCAGGGGTGAGAGAGTGTAGCCCCAGCAGGGTTGAGATCTACTCAAGGCCTCGCAGTGGGAGTGAGGACGCGGCTGCGTGGGGCTCAGGTCCCAGGCCAGTTCTCTCCCTCCTTCCCTGCAGCCTGCTCCTGCAAATGAGCCCACACTCTTCCTTTTTACAGGCTCAGCTTGTCAGTCTTCTCTCCTCCAGGAGTGTCCACCTGCCTACTGGCTTCTCATGCAGCTAGCCCTTTCAAAGCCCATTTTCCTATCGGGCAAGTTTTGGGTTACAGTTTTGTTGCCCAAAGCTTGAGGTTCCTAATTCCAGGTGGGATGGACCTGTGGTTTGAATCCCATCGCCTAGCATGGTAAGAAACTTGTTTCTTCTCTCTGAACTCCTCAGAAAGTCTCAAGTCCGTGCTGATGTGTGTCTGTCATGCTGGCTCAGCTCCCTGTTCAGCAGGAGTGAGGAGGCCAGGGGCTCCATGCCTTCCGCAGATCCAGTATCCAGTGAGAGTGAAATAACAGCTGCCTATTTTATTATCTGACTTTCTTGTATTTGTTTTATGAGTGCCTTCTAATGTTGACAGTTGGTGCTGGTTTTTCAACTAAGAGGTGAAAGGTTTCTATTTTAAATAATGGTAAAAATAAAGGGAAGAGTTAGCTAAATTAAAAATATTAAGGAAATAAAATTAGGGGCTATGGAGATAGGCCCCTTTCCCCTCCCCCCACCCCTCCCACACACTTGTTCCTCAAAGCAGTGGTCTACAAGGGAGCAAGGTTTATGTACCATTTCATAATAACAACCGAGTAGAAGGAGGATTTGTGTGATGCAGACTTCTGTTTGGTTTACCCAACCCACATATAAAAATACCGCATAGCATATATTGTAGTCAGCAAGTATCCTACCATGGTGGAAATGATTTACTGAAACTTAGACCTTCTCCTGAAATCCAGCCAAAAATCTGATTCGGAAAACCAAGAAGTCCTATTTAGTTTCTGCCGTCATTGTTACTGAACCATACTGACTGGGTAATTAGTGACATATAAAGTTCTCTAATTCTCTCTTCTTTCTTTTGCGCATCATGAGATTGTTTTTCCTTCCTCCATGGTCACTCACTAAGAATTTGCTGAACTGAATATTTGGTTTTAATAAACAGAGGCGGTCACCTTTGTGCATACCTCGCTCTCTTCACACGAGCGGGAAAGACCATACCTGCTGCTCTGTCGCTGTCTCTGGGCAGAAGAGCTGTGGAAATTGCTGGAAGTTGAGCTTGTACATCTGACTGCAAGCGTGGCCTGTAGGGATTTTTTTGTAGGGCAGATATGTTTTGAAGTGACCACTCTGCACAGATTCTGTTAGGGTTTTGGAGGGTGTATAACCTGTTATTTTAGCTTCTGAGCATATTTGTAGCCCCAGAGGTACAAAAATAAACTGTGTTTTCTTGGAAAATGCATGTGTATGGGATATGTGACAGGAGTGCCAACCTTAAACAAGATTTCCAGGCACTTACAGTTGAACTGTGCCAGTAAAAATATGTTTATTTAGACATTAAAATCCTAGGGTGCCCACGTAAATATCCTAAACAATATGTGCTACATGAGCTTTTTTTTGCTAATGCATCTCAGCTCTAAATGTTTTTGGTTCTGCCTCCTGTAGTGTTAATGTACTTCAGGGAAAGTTGAACTCAGATGGTTGGGTGTATTTTCTGTTCAGCACTCTCAGTGGTGTGTTTCTTACATTCGAGGGAATTGTTTCCATGGAAATTTAAGTCACATCACAACCAATAAGGTGAAGCTCCTTGGTTTCCATACTTATAACCTCAGAGAATTCTCACTGGGCAATTACAAGGTGGAAAAGACAGCAGGTGCAGCCTGCACCACCCACTGTATTTGGTAAGCACCACCGCATTATCCATTGTCTGCAAAGCTGTACGGTTAGAGATGTGAGGAACCAGCAGAAGGCTGGGGCCCTCGATCACTAAACCTAAAGTCTGCTGTGTTTTATCAGTGTTTCACAATTGGAATAGATTACTTCTTGTATAAAAACATACTTCTCAGCTGAAAAAGACGAATGCAAATATTCAGTACATGTGCAAAATTTAACTCGTTAGTGAGAACAGTTGGTTGGCAAAGCTGGTTCAGAGGAGGATATGAGAAAAGTAGGGAGGAAATAAGGAAGGAAGGAAGGAAGCAAGGAAAAGAGAGAACTGGTGACAGGGAAAAAAATGCACGAGTAATATTGCAAAGTTAGATTCAAAGCTGGTTGCCATCCTATGATGCAATTGAACAGTTGTCTTTGGGACTGCTTTTCATCTGGGTGGAAATACCTTGCACCCACACTAGACAAAGATTATTTGTAACAACCATTCTTCTCCAGTCTCCACACAGTTTTGGTCCCATTGCTGGTAAGTAGTAAGTCAAACCAAGGTACCTGTCCTGAGAGAGTCACGTGACCCTATTGTGGACTCATCAGTCCACGCCGTGGTACAGGGCTTCCCCACCCAACTTTCTACTGTTCTGGCAGTTGACTGTATATGTTCCATCCAGCATGGCAGCTGCTGGTCATAGGTGGCTGTTGACCGTTTGAAGTATAGCTAATGCTGCTGAGGAACTGAATTTTTAATGTTATCTAATTTTTTATTAATTTTGATCTAGACAGCCACCTGGGGCTACCATATAAGACAGCAAAGCACTCACGTGCCACTGAATGAGCAGAGAGTCTTTTTTTTTTACCTTGGTTCTGACTTTGGATAATGTTTTTCTAAACACTTTGTCAATTAAATCATGTTTCAACATCATCACAGAAGCTAAGTATGTAGCCAACTCAGAGAAGACTCCTTCGAAAGACCTAATTCTTGTGGGAATCAAACCATTTCTTTTGCAAGTGCGTATTTCTGATCTTAGGCTTCTTGGTAGTGTGCTTACCTGCAATCATCGTGCAGCCAGCGAGGCTGTTAGGAGGCTGAGCCTGTTTGGAGGGAGCCCAGCTCCACCTGATGTTTTCCAAGCGAATCAGCTTGGTATTAATTTTCCTTTAGCAAGATAATAACAGTCATGTCTCATTTTTGATTAAAAGGGGCTTTTGGGTTAGCAACAAAGGGAGAGCTATTAGTACTTCACGAGGATTGCAAGGTCTGAATTCAGAAACTTCTGCCATCACTTCGTTATTCAAAGAAAGCAGGCAATGTATTGATAAGGTCGGCTTGGATGTCTCTGGAAGCCCGGTTGTTTTACTTAGTTTTCTCGTCTTCTTGCTTGCTTGCAGGGGTTTTTCCGCAGAAGTATTCAGAAGAACATGATTTACACTTGTCACCGAGATAAGAACTGTGTTATTAATAAAGTCACCAGGAATCGATGCCAGTACTGCCGGCTCCAGAAGTGCTTTGAAGTGGGAATGTCCAAAGAATGTAAGTGGAGTCTCGACAAGACGTTTCCCTTGTTTGCCTTATCTATAGATGTATTTGCTCAGCTTCCAAAATCAAACTTTGGAGGATGCCAGCAATGTGGAATTCAGACATGACAGTAATGACCTATTGCTGGGGGCGGGTGTGAACAGAGATGCCATGAAAATGGAATCACTGGAGATTTATTTAAAAAAAAAAAAATTAAGTGAGTGACGGTTGGTGCAAAGGTGGCTCCTGGGTGTCGTGGATGCACAGAGGATCCTAAGTCACTGCGTATTTTGGGACTGTTAGGAACCCAAGCATGTCACATAGCTGCTTGGTAACTGCATTCCGCATCCTGACAGTGAGAATCAGGATTTTTGCCTGTATGTGTGGAAAAGTTGATGCAAGAGGCACGACTGTGAACCATGCTTCTCGTTCACCCTTTTCTAGTGGGGTTGGACCAAATAGCTTTCCTTGAGGAAGCAACATTATGAAGTTTGGAGCATTGGCACATTTCTAAACCTGCCTGAGCTTGTCTTCTCCGAGTCCCATCTTCCAAATAGCAATACATTTTATTAATGCCAAAGAGAACATCTTAGTAAGTTAGAAGTTGGTTAATGGTCCACCAACACCTGATAATGAGGAATTGAAATATGCATTCTTTCATAAAGACAGAAAATCATTATTGATGTCTCTTGTTGGCTCCAGCAGACCCCAGGAACTCAGAGGGGTGGGTGTCAGGTGAAGCACTCGTGGGATTGCTGCTTTTTCATCACCTATGACTTGGGGATTTGGTGAGGGCCACTCTGTGTGTGAGACTGTGTAGGGACTCTGGAGGGCCATTGCCCTCCAAGAGCACGGGACAAAAATTCAGGCAAGCCAGCTGTGATCCAACAGTGGCCTGGGAAAAATTATGTTATGACTCAAGGGCTCTCAGATTTGCAACTGGGAAATGTGGCCCTAGCAGAAGACTGGCCGAGGAGGGCGAGCCCTAGGAGCCAGGCAGCCTTGCCCTGGGCGTGCTCAGCTGGGAGCCTGGCTTTCTGCCTGCATCTCGTCCTTAGGTTATGCCTGTTTCATGGTAACCCATGTTTCATGGTAAACCCCTGCCTTTCCTAACTGTTCTTAGATTTTAGTTAGCTTTCACACTTCAAAACTTCAGGGTTGGAATCAACTCTGCTAACTCAAGACCGTCTGTGTGCTCATCCCTTAGAGGTGTGAACATGTCACCTAGGTCCATCTAAGGTGAGGGAACCTGAGACTCACATACACAGAATGTTGAGACCAGAGCACTGTCCTTTCCCCTGTGTGTGAACAAGGCCTCCCATAGCCATGGTCCAAAGCCAAAGGCAGTCAAGCTGTTGGACAAAGACAGAAAGCAGGTCCTCATTGGCATCATTGTGTTTCTAAATCTGCCAGCCCTGCGAAACCGCATTGGCCAAAGGGTGTTTTGTTCTATTTGTCAAGAAGTGTCCTTTCTGAAGGTCTTGGAAGTTGGGGTCCTGTTCATAAGTAGGTTGCTCAGGACAGACATGGACAAAGTCATCACACCGTGTACCCTCCCTGCAGGGAGAGCCTTTCTGCCCTGATGATAAGTCACCTGACCACATTTCATCCAGTTTCCTTTGATCTTTCCAAACTTCAGAGCTACTGCATTGCTCGGAAAAAAAAAAAAAAAAAAAAAAAAAAACCATGCAGAGATTGGGCGCTGGCATTTACTTGGGCCCCAAATTCTGCCTACCACTGTGGAGAAAAGCAGGATGACCTGAGAGAGCCAGAGTCTTTGTACACGAGACTCAGGAGACGATCAGCTCATGCCCACGTTCTGTAGACGTGGCTGTCCTGCCTGTCTGTGGGAGAATTTCGGTTCGGGCTGAAATTATAAATGAGTAAGCCAGATGTGGACACAGGGAAGATCGGTACTTTTGCACTTATTTTGTGTGGGCTGGAGACCCGTTTCCTGCTTACATTACTTAAACCCCATATCCTGCTGCTCTGCAGAAACTGGCAGCTTGGTTGGCAATTAAAAAAAATAATGTTTACACCCACAGGAAAAATCTAGCTTCAGCCCTCAAGGAACTTATCACTTTAATTAGATTTAAAATATAGAAATGGGAAGAAAATGGGTTCATTATGTCCAAGTATACAAAAATAAATATATTTTTCTTAGAAGGAAATTGAAGAGGAAGAAATAAACACTTGGTATATAGGGACTGAGAGTCTAATAGAATATTTTAGAAGTTGAAACAGAAGGAAGCGGGCAAATATGAGAGTCAGTAACCAATTATACCACCATGTATGCATCTGAAACGAACCCAAGAATAATAGATACTTGTTGAACGTTAGAACTGAAAAGGGATCTTAGAGATTGATTTTCACTTGCCTCTCTTGTTTGACGTCCGAGTACTCTAGGACCCAGAAAGATGAAACGGTTTTCCCAGTGATCCCTGGCTTGCCGGAAGGCAGAATGAAAGCTAAGTTCAAGTCTGCCACCTCCCCTTGCCATGTTTTCTCGCTTTCTCTACAGCAGCAAGATGAGCAAGATTTACACTCAGTTTTAGCCATAGGACATGTTACTGCGTTCGTCTGTGCCGGGCCCCTTAGCTGCAAGTGACAGAGAACCCAGCTCAAACTGGGTTGCGCTGAAAAAATCGACACACATCCCTGAAAAGTCCAGAGCCACTCGCATGGGACTCAAGGGTGCCTGCTGGTTTTCAAGGCGTTGTCTCTCACCTTGTGTTTCTCACTGCTTTGGCTTTGTTCTTAGAAAGGTTTTCTGTGTGTCTAACAAAGATGGCTCCCAACAGCTCTGGGCCAGTAGGTGACCCAGCAAAAGGAGACGAGACACTTAGATCTCAATTAGTACACCAGAACCTAGGCACAGTGTCTCATTGGCCTGATTTGTTGTGCACCCCTCTTTGGACACACTGCTTTGCCAAGGGGATAGAATGTTGGCGCTGAGTAGGTCCAGACTCTGTGTCAATCCCAAGAGCTTGGCAGGCCAGAAATCTAGAATAGTACTCCTCCATGTGGAATGAGACAGACAGAAATGCCCCCCACCCCCCCCCCACCCCCCCCCCCACCCCCCCCCCGTCTCCAGTGATGGGAGGAGCCCCACAGGGCTGTTCCCAATGCATTCTTCATTCTTTATGCTGGGGTAGGAGTGAGGGAAGATAATACCAAGGAAATCTAACACTCAGGTTATAGTGATAGATAAGGAGGCAGGTTGTTTTCTGAGAGCCAGGTACTGCCCTAAGCACCGTTAATGCTCTATCCTAGTGGTCCTCACACAACCCAGGAGACAGGGTCATTGCAAACTGGCCACTTTTTGCTTGTGTCGAAGCTGAGTCATGCAAAGGTTAGCTAACTTACCCAAGGAAACACAGTCAGAAAGAGACAGGGCACCAGATAGTTTGATTATAAAGTCTGTTCTCGAACTGGAATATATACTGCATGCCATAAAAAGCCTCTTTTAATACTCAGTTCCCTTTTCTACTCTGTTTTACTGCCAGTGGTTAATAAAACAATAACCACGTTCCTTGCTGTATATTAGAGTTGTATTCCCTAGAAAATCATGTGCAAATTTAATTTTTATAGATCACATTTGACTTTAAATGTGTAAGGGGATTTACTAGTAAAAGAAATCCTTTAAAGTGGCGGACCAGAAAAGTCTGATTATTTCTTCATTTTTCTGGTTTGTAAATGCTGGTGGGTGTGCCCTCTGTTTTGCAAAGGCTTTGTGGGAGGAGGCAAGCTTTTCTGCACAGGAATAGCTTTCTGTTGGCCTTGAATTTGAAAGTGGGAATGGCAAATGAAAAATTAATTTTGAGCAGCAGTCTAAGTGTTACAAAACTTTTTGAAGAATTGGAGAAAGAGGCAAAGGAAGCAGAGTGACCCACAGTTCAGTGATGGGTCTCGGCTGGTATGGTGGGAGACTTGTAGTGATATCAGCACTGGAGAGCACGTGGCAAAGCCCTGAAATGAAAGGGAAACAACCAATGCAAGCATTAAATTTGGGATTGCAAAAGGTGTCCAGACAAGCTTATGGTATAGATGAACAGCTAGTTGTCCATGACCAGCAGAGGTTTAACGTAATGCTCCTTAGAAAGCCTGGCCATTTGCATTGGAGTCAGTTAGGGAAATCAAAATGAGTAGCGCAAATATTTACAAAGATATTTTTAGCTTTGTGGACCCCATGATCACAATCTTGATTACTCGACTCTGCCTTCATAACAAAGAAGTTATATAGAAAATATATAAATAATATGTATAAAAATATATATTTATATATATAAAGTTATATAGAAAATATATAAACAAGCAGAATTGGTCATATTCCAATAAAACTTTATTGGCAAACACAGATGAAGGGCCCATAGGCATTGGTTTGCCCACCTGTGGTTCTCCCAGTCACCAGGTGTCCACTTACGGCTCCCCGCATTGGGACTCACCTCCCACCTGTAGACACCCCAGCCACGCTGGACCATGCTCACCATGGGCTTCATACCTCCTCTTTTCTGATGCTTCTACCTCCTCCTTCAGCCAGACCCCAGGACCGGCTGTAATGTCATTTCCTCCTTGAGGCAACCTCCCCTAACGCCACCCCACATTCTAGGCCACGTGGTCCATTCTACTCCTTTATTTCTGTAGTGTGTTGCATGTACCTCCATGAATTGCAGACGTGAGTCTTTACACACCAAGTCTGTCTAGTGTGGTGATGAACCGGTGAATGGCAAGTTCCATGTCCTCGCCTTATGGCCTAAGAACTTAGCACAGTGCCCAGTGAAGTTAGATTGCTCAAATGGTAAAAATGTGACCGTTTGAAAAAAGACAGTCCAACCCAGCCTCTCCCTGGCTTTACTTTCTGAAGCCTTGTCAGACAGAAAGCAACTCTCAGTGTGTATCTGTTCAAGTGACAGGCATTTGCTTATCTGCTCAGGGCCCGGGGCAAGCTCTTCAACTTCCCTAGGGTTGTGTTTTCCACCTAGGTAAGAGGAACTGGTGCTAACAGCCCAGGCGTGAACTGCGAATTGATACTTTTAATCCTGTTTAGACAACAGTGTTTCCATAAGCAGCTTCCTCCTGTGGTTCCCTGCCCTAGAAGACATTAGATCCCAGGGAGTGTTTGCCAGTGAAAAAGACTGAGCTGAGCTGAGTCACAGAGCATCGCCCAAGCTCGGTCAAGATGGGAGACGGACAAGTGGTAGCGGTGGACCCACCTTCACCGAAACTTGTCCCTCTTGTTTCTTACTCACTGATGAAACAAGAAGGGGTCCGGGGAGAGGCTCAGTACTGGGACAGGAGGAGAGCCCGGATGCCTCTACCATCTGACCTTGTTCCCTTGGGCCCCTGCCCTTCCCCCCACCCCACCCCCATATCTGCAACAAAGATACCATGGAAGGCTCTGTGGCTGCCACCCCCCATTCTATTTCTGTCCTTTCTGGAAACCACTGGCAATAGATGCACAAAGACAGTCTCTTTTTTGCATGGCTCTTTGAGGTTATGTTGATGTGACCCATGACCTTGAAGAGTGGGCAAAACATGTCTTTGATTCTGTTTGAGAAGGGTGCTCAGTGTTGATTTCATAGCAGCTTTTCCTATGACCATCTCGTAAGTGTATCTGTAGAACAGAGCAACTGAATAATCCCGGAAGTTAAAGAGTCCCAGAGTGCTCATTGACACCTTCTCATTTGGGGCACATTTTGCTTAAAAACAGCTTTTTATAAAGTCTCTAAATTTCGATTTTTACCATAGACATGGCTGTCCCCATGGGTCGATTGCCCGAGATGAATGTGCTTTGTCCGGACACTCAGATACTTCCACATGAGAATTTTGGCAGTTTTGTGTTTTTCTCATTCCCCGTCGGCATTGAACCTGCATTAAAAACAAACCTTTCCCACCAAAGGCACTTAACCTCGGTTAAAATCACCTTTGCAGGTGCACAAATTATATTGATGTGCTCATTGCTTCTGCTGCTGGATTTTACTGGCTTAGTAACAAGGAAATTCGTATTGTAAGTTGCCCTGTGTACTCGGGAAATTACATAAAAATCATCACCAGGGCACTTAATGTCTTTCTAATTTTAGTTTATTTCTTCATCTGTCCCCATGTTGCATCGCAGCCTGTTACTGCGTGCCCAGGGTCCGTGTGTGATCTCCATGGTCTGCTCAGGAGAGATGTCTTGTTAACCCCCCCACCCCCCACCTTCCGCTTTTGCTCCAGGGCACACAAATTCCCGAAGTGAGCAGAGGCTGGGAACTTCATATTTCCATATCTCACAAAGCCTTAGAAGTTGGAAAATAAAAATCTACTGTCCCTTTCCACTTGCCAGATATTCATGTTTTCCTGCATCTGTCCGGGAGATAGAAAAACAAATTCCGTTCGGGCACCAGCAAGCCAGTGATGTCAGTGCCACTGTGGGACTTGAAGCCCATTAACACTCAGCCTGCAAAGGAAGTATTAAAATTCCTTCAGCTTTGCTAACACGTTTCTCCCTGCCGCCTGTCTCCTGGAGAGGGGACACTCAGTGCATTCTCACCTTACAAAAATGAGAAATTTCCATTGCACAACAGAACAGAGCAAGGGAAAAGAACAAAGGGCTTTGAACTTAGCCTGAGCTGGCTTCAAGTGCAGCCCTGCCCTCTGACAGTCTCCATTCAGCAAGTTGCATAATCCTGCTCGCTGTGGAATAGGCTGGGGATCATCAGAGCAATCTGGCAGGGTTGTCTGGTGCCTGGGACCTCAGGAAGGTGGTGCATTTAGCTCCGTGCTTGGCACACAGTAGGTACAGAGTGAGCAACAGGTGTTTTCTCTGATTCTTCTGGTGGTAACACAGTTCTGTGCTGGTGCCACAGCTGTTTTTCCTTATAATAACCACAGTGCTGTAGGTACTTGAGCACAGGGTTCTGTTCGTCTCTGATTTCTTTATAATGCCGTGGTGAAGATGGACAGCCCCAAGTAGTATGGCACCACTTTCAAAATCGAGCTCAAAGATGCAGTATCATGGATAAATATCCGCTTCCCTCGTCTCTGGTAAAGTGGGAGGCACAAGGCTCATTTGCCCGGAGATGGCGAGACTGGTGTAATCAGAGAATGGGACAGTATCCTGGTATCATGGAACCCAACTCCGAGGAGAAAACCGAACTGGGGTACTAGAAAGGGCACCTGCTGCCTCCTTGCCACCCCCGCTGCGGTCAGATCAAGGTGAGGCCATGGGGTCTCCAGGCAGTCCCACACCCCCGCCACATCACCCTGGGAGCGAAGTCCTTCAGACCCCCTGGCCTCATCCAGTCTTGGCTCATTTGGTGCCTTCTATGTCTCCTGTTTTACCCGGGACTCAGGGGCCTGACTTTCCTCCAGATCTGTCCTCTCCCTTCTCCCAGGCAAACCTTAGCCCTGGTTTGCCCTCTCCAGCAGGAGGCTTATGCAGTCAGCCAGGTGACAGGCCTGTGACAGCTGCAGCTCACACCCAGACTTCGGGCCATCCTGAGCGGCAGGTAGGACAGGGACTGTGTTCAGATTCAGAGAGGCCGCAAGGCCTGCCTGCAGTCACACTGCTGGAATGAACCCATAATTCCAGTTGCCTATGTACTGCACTTGGCTTGCCTTACAGTGGATTAATTCATGCATGCATTTAAGGCTTAAAAAGGCACAGAGTGTTTCATAGCCTCATATTTGCTCCCAAGGTGTGCTGTCTCTCTCCTCTCCTCTCTCTCTCTCTCTCTCTCTCTCTCTCTCTCTCTATATATATATATATATATAATATGATTATATTATATAAAAGTAATGATATAATAGTAATATTATACACATTATATTATATAATATTATACACATTATACACACTCCTTTTTCACAATATTTCTCCAGATGTCAACCATGCACACAGGAATAGGAAACAATTTTAAGGAATAATCAAGGCATATGGTGATAAAATTAGTGCCCTTCAAACACTGATCAACAATGAGAACATCTCGATTTGGTGTCAGTATCTCCTTAATTAATACCTCTTCAACCATTGTTAATCTCACTTTTCTTTTTGATATTACTTTATTTATAAGACTTACAGAGAGAGAGAGAGAAAGAGAGCACTTCCACCCACTGGTTCACTACCTAAACAGCTGAGACGGCCGGCGTTGGGCTGATCTGAAGCTTAGAACCTGGAGCTTGTTCTGGGTCTCCCATGCTGGAGCAGGGGCACAAGCAGTTGGGGCATGCCCCGCTGCTTTCCCAGGTGCATTAGCAGGGAGCTGAATTGGAAGTGGAGCATCCAGGACTCAAACCGGCCCCCAAATGGGATCCTGGTGCTTAACCTGCTGCACCACAGAGCCAGCCCCCCCAATCTCACTTTTAAACCGAAGGGACAAGCAGTAGTGCTTAGCTAGGACAAAATTGTTTTTATTTTGGAGCTCTGCAAACTTTGGTATTTTCTTTTGTAATGGGCGGCATTTCAATTGTTGTTTATTCCAGAGACCAGACTGAGAGAGCTCCCATTTTTTTGCTTCACTGCCCAGATGCCCCCAATGGCGAGGGGGACGAACCTGTGAGCCAGGAAATCAGTGCAGGCCTCCCTTGTGGGCAGCAGGGACCCAGCCACTTGAGCCATCACTGCTGTCTCCCAGGGTCTGCATTAGCAGGAAGCTGGGGTCAGGAGCATCAAACCCAGGCACTCCCATGGGGGATTATGGGTGTCTTACTTGGGATCTTAACCACCAGGCCAATTGCCTACCCCTGAAAACCTCTTCTTTTTAAAAAAGATTTATTTCTTCACAAGGCAGTTTCAAAGGGGGGGGGGGGACAGAAAAAGAGAGATCTTCCATCCACTAGTTCTCTCCCAGTCACAATAGCCGGGACTGGGCCAAGACAAAGCCAGGAGCCAGGAACTCTGGGTCTCCCGTGTGTGTACAGGGGTTCAAGCATTTCAGCCATCTTTTGGTGTTTTCCCAGGTGCATTAGCAGGGAGGTGGATCAGAACTGGAGTAGCCAGGACTGGAATCAGTGACCTTATGGGATGTTAGCATCTCGGTATCTTAACCCACTTTGTCACAATGCTGGCTCTCAAACTTCTTAAATGACCAGATAATAAATTCTTGAGGCTTTGTAGGCTGTCCAGTGTCTGTTGAAACTGCTGTTCTGGGGTGAGAGGTTCACAAATGAGTGGGCTTTGTGCCTGTGAGACTTTATATACAAAACCAGTTGAACTGCAAGATCTGCTTATATTTTGCCCTTCTATTTATTGTTTATTTTTTATTTTAAAACATTTATTTTTGGGGGGATCTACTCAGAAGACCAAGCAACAGAGGGGGAGACATCATCCATCCACTTCCCAAATGCCTACAACAGCCAGGAGCCAAGAAGTCCTTCTATTTATGGAAAAATGATACTGGCTCCACCTCTGTGGTAGTAATAAAAACTATCTTCTACATTTTATTTAAGAAAAAAATACGACACACAGATCCTGAGACCACCACTGTGACTAAGTGAATAGTCTTGAAGCACTAGAAGTATGGACGTTTGACAAAGGCAGTTTTTGTGTGTGTTAGTTGTCCCAGGGGTCTCATCTCTTAGCAGGAATGGAAGCAGAGCCCGGAGCTGGAGATGAGCCCCCTCCAGTTTCTGGAGTGTGCAGTTGCTGTCATTTTCTCTGTCCTGCTGCCTCCTCCCTAAATGTTCACCTCTTGACCTCTGCACAACCTGTGGTTGGGCATCATGGTCTTGCCTTTCTTGGATCGTTGGGGTTCAGTCCTGTCCTGATCAAAGGGCTAATGAATGGGTTCATGGGCCAAGGTAGCCTGCCAGCCCCCCTTCCTTTCTAAGAGATTCAGAGAGAGAGAGATCTTCCATCTGCTGGTTCACTCCCCAAATAGCCACAACAGCCAGGCCTTGGCCAGGCTGAAGCCCAAAGCCAGGAACTTCATTTGGGTCTCTAATATGAGTATCAGGGGCCCAAGCACTTGGGCTGTCTTTTTGCCGCTTTCCCCAGGCCAATAGCAGGGAGCTGGATCAGAAGTGGAGCAGCACAGACTTACACTGGGGCCCATAAGGGATGCTAACATGTCAGGAGGCAGCTTGACATGCTACGCCACAGAGCCTCCTGCCCCAGCTACTCCTCAAGCATCCAGATGAATTGACTGATGGAGGGAACGTGGGAAACATGGGAGACTCCCACATTGTATCATTTACTCCACTTCCTGAAGAGCAGCAAATAGTGTTGTAGCTAAAAGCTCCAGGGGCAGCCTGGATTCAAATCCCAGCCCAGTACTTAGCTCTGTGTGACCTTGGGCAGGTTTTTTACCATCTGTTCTTTGTCCGTGACATGAAGATAGTAAGGGTACCCATTTCATGTGGCTATTGTGCAGAGTAAATGAATTAATACACAGCACAGGCTAAAAGCCCATCCTGTGCCAAGCGTTCACTCCCGTGACTGTCCCTCCCACCATGACCCTAAGCCATCTTTGTTTCCAAAGATAGCACATTCAATCATCAGCCATTCTTAGTGACTGCAGGCAATCACAGTGCTGCTCCCAGCACAGCGATGTGTTCACTCAGGAGAAAACACTCTTCAATTTGAAATTTATCCTTGGGGGGCTCAGTTGTGCACTCTCAAAGCAAGGGGCTGGGTAGATGGGAACAGAAAGTTTCAGCTCTGAGCCACATAATCCCATGTTGGGATTCACCGCCCCCTTCTTTGCTTAAAGAATGGACTCAGAATGTGTCAGCGTGGGCAGAGCCCTGTTGCAGCTGCTGCAGCCTGCCCTGAACACTGATCTCTTGTCACACTCCCCAGAACGTGCTGTGTGCTGTCTGCCACTGACCACTCACGGTGTGCATCGGCTGGCACAGCCCTGTGTGTGCCTTCCCTCTCTCTGCTTACAGTGCCTTTCCCCTACTCTCCTTCCTGCTCTTCCTCCAAGTCCTCTCACTCCTCACTGCTCACACATCAACACACTTTTCTAACACCAGGAAACGTGTGTAGGTCGCTCCTGTTTTTCCACAGTGAGATACATTCATGGCAACTTACTTTTGTGCCCAGAGGGTGCATGTGTATATGTTGAGGAGTAGATCCCACAGGAGCTCCTTGCATAGGCTAAGCACCTTGCAGGCAGGCATAAAGTCTTATTCTTTTTTTTTTTTTTTTTTGATAGTGTTATAGAGGGGAGGAGAGGAAGGGAGGGAGTTCTTCCATCTACTGGTTCACTCCCCAGTGAACAGCCTCAATGGCCAGGACTGGGCCAGGCTGAAGCCAGGAGCATTTTCTGGGTCTCCCACATGGCTGCAGGGGTCCAAGCACTTGGGCCATCTTCCGCTGCTTTGCCAGGCACATTATCAGGGAGTTGGATTGGAAGTGGAACAGCTAGGACTCGAACAGTGTCCATGTGGGATGCTGACATCAAAGGCGCAGCTTTATCCACTATGCCACAGCACCTACAAAGTCTTATTTGGGTCCTCAATTGTGAAGCTAGTAACTTATCCTTGATGGATATGTTCTAGAGGCTGGAGATTGGGAATTGGGAGCTTTACACTGATTTTTTTTTTTAACTTAGAGATTTGAAACATGGATACTGAATGCGACGAGTTCCATAGCCTTTAGGACCCATCAATGCAATAAACGCAGTTTGCCTGCTTTGCTCCATGCGAGCAACACTGTGTTATCCCTTTCCTTAGGTTGTCTGCTCCCTGGTGAGTGTAACAAGCTAAAGCTTGTAAAGACGTCCAGCATGGAAGATTGGTTTACTCTCAAAGCTGCGTACACACACACACACACACACACATCATCATCATCTTCATCATCAAATCTGTAATTGTTAATGCACACCATTAAAACCACTAAAAAGAAAACAGCAGCAGTTAAACCAAGACACACTGAAGATTATAAGGCAGATGGCAAGTTCAGAGTGCGAGAGGGGAAGGGAGCAATGGAGAAACCGGATCTCAACCCTGTAAGAAAAAGGAAGCGTCTCCCATGCTAGGCTGAAAATATGGTATGTTTTCATCTTGAGCTATTTTTCATTCTGCTTTAAATAGACATTGATAAAACCTCGGTGCCCAAAGACAATCCCCAGTACAGAGAGTTGGCTGAATAAATATGCAAGTGCTTCTAAAATAGCTGGCAGAGAGCCCTTTGTTTGGAAACAAATGTCTCCGAGAGAATAGCAGCCCGAAATTCTCCCACAGTCCCTGTGTTCTGGGGCGATGAACATGGCCCTTTAAGTACCTTCTCCCAATGACAGCAATTCTCTGGAGGGTGGCTACCTAAATTGCTCAATAAATCCACGCATCGAGTACGTCTGGAATTTGCTCTTCCTGGAGTGATATCAAGCACTTAAACCCTGTCTCTTCTCCTTCTGCCTTCACAAAATATTAACTATTACAGTTAGGTTATTCCTCTTATCCTGCCCCCTTTCCGGCTGGCAAACAGAGTCGAGCAATTATCTGATGAACTAGATTAATGGAGACAGGCATCTTTGAGTACTGGGATCAAGGCAAGCAAATGCCCCATTTCCTCAGAGAAGGAATGTTTTTGACCCAAATACACGCTTGATTGTCCCAACACTTCATTTTCCCGGTGTGAAGCATCTCCATGATGTTTAAGAACTTCTGATTCTTTTAAAGTCAACGTGATTTGAGGACAAGAAGATTATGTGGATAAATGTGAATCCCCCACGTTCTGTTTATTTTTCTGGAGGGAGGAAGGGGTTAAACCTCACTTAGTCTGATTTCCAAACAATATTTGGATTCAGCAACATTGTGTGAATCTTAAAATAGAACTAAGGAATTTCACTGGTGTTTCAGAAAGGGCCCATTTAGAGTTAGATCATGATGTGGTCCTTCCAAAGGGAAAGATAAAAGCTACTTCCAGTAAACTCCATCCAGTCAGGGGATTTAAGGAGGACAGGAAGAGAATCAAGTGCAAAATGCTGTGAGGGAAGGAGTCCCGCTTTGTGTCTTCAAAGTGTTGGAACAAAGTGCTTGAGCAGTGTTAAACTGAGTGGAAACTTGGCTCGGCACCCTTGCCTTCTGAGCTTCAGAAATCTGAAAATATGCAGGCTCAACACTGCCCTCCCAGCCCCTCTAATGGATGCAGCTGGTGAATTACTTCAGCTAGAGAGGTATCAGGACTTCTCCCAGCACCTGGGCTGAGCTGGCGCTTGGAGATGGTCTTCCGCACATGCAGAGACCCATCTGGTTTTCACACGTGGTGCTCCCTGTGTGGCTTTGTGTTCCTTCATAGTAGAACTGTGTCTGTTGCATCGAAGTGTGGTGCTTTATTCCACCAGAAGGGCTGGCATTCAGAGAAATGACAGACCCAAGTGTTGGTGAGATGCGAAGCAACCGGAACTCTCATGTAACTAGTGGGAGTATCAATCCAGCCAAAGTTTGAAAAAGCGTTGGCGGTATCTCCTAAAGCTAGACATGGTGATATGATGCAATAGTTCTTCTCCTGGGAGCATACTCATGGGAAATGGTTGGATGTGCCCCACCAAAAGACACACACGAGACTGCTCACAGCAGCGTCATTAAGAAAAGCACAGACCGGCAAACATCCTGTGTGTCTGTCCGTGGTAGCGTGTGTAAATGAATTGTGACATAGTCAAGCGATAGAATATGAAAGGCAGTCAAACGAACAAATAAGCCAACAGCATGGATGCATCTTATATAATATTTAGTGGAGAGCTTAGAATAAGACAGAGCAAGCATGCAATGTGATGCCATCTCTATGAAGATTAGAAATGAGCAAAGGGCGTGATAGTGGTGAGAATGGTGGTTATGTTCAGGAAGGGGATATGGACTCAAAAGAGACAAGTGGGAGCCTTGGAGGGTACTGTTCATTCTAAATCTGTAGCAAGTATGTACATACACAGCCATGTATGTGTCTTATGTCTCAGTCAAAAAAGAAGAGGTCGAAACGTGAGCACGTTGGAGTAGGCAGCGGATAGCTGTGCCTTGCTGAGCACAGAGCTTGCACTGTCTCCGAGGAGCAGTAGCGTGTCCCCTTGTTGCAGCAACCCTGCTTCCTTTCGGCTCTCCAGGAGCTCTTTTGAGCTCTCTGCCTTTCCCTCTGATGTGAGCCGCTTCTTGCTTGCAGCTCTGAATGGGGAAGGAACACTGGCGATGGGGCATGGCCCTGAAATTGACTGACTGCTCTGAAAGTGTAATAGAAAGCCTAGAGTCACACCCGTCCACTTCACTCACTAGCTTTTCTGGTTGGTGCCATGCACTGTTCGTTAGTAGCCCATGGACCCACTCACAGTCAGTTGTGTGTGAAAGACCGCTTTAAGCATCAGGTAACAAATAGCCAAAACAAAAAGAGATAATGTAGAATTACTATTTTTTTTTAAAGATTTACTTATCTATTTGAAAGGCTGAGTTACAGAGAGGCAGAGGCAGAAGCAGAGAGAGGTCTTCTATCTACTGGTTCATTCCCCAGATGGCTGCAACAGCCGGAGCTGTGCCCATCTGAAGCCAGGAGCTTCTTCTGGGTCTCCCACGTGGGTGCAGGGGCCTAAGCACTTGGGCCATGATCTGCTGCTTTCCCAGGCCATAGCAGAGTGCTGGATCAGAAGTGGAGCAGCTGGGACTTGAACTAGCACCCATATGGGAAGCCAGCACTGCAGGTGGTGACTTTACCCACTACCCCATAGCACCGGCCCCAGAATTACTATTTTTAAAAGTTGTTAAATTATCAGGAGTGCCAGTAAATTCCTCAGATATGCAGTGTCATCAAAATGTGCATTATGGACCTATGTGGATTCTAGTCAGTAATTGACTGTCCTTTTTTCCCATCACTTAAAAACCATCAAAGTAGCGCTCATTCATCGCAGGCAGCCAGTAGTAAGTGACCACAAAGGTTTGACTGCTAGAATAGATCACCGGAATCTTTTACATAGCCATCTGAATAATTTCTTTGTGAGACTGTTCTTATTGGAAGAAAAAGTTCTGGATTTACTAGAATTCTGTCTTTTCCTTTTTATTTCTTAGGGTGCTTAAAATGCACATATGATGGAAGAGAAGGTAATAAAATGACAATTCTTCCCTCATGCCAGTTGGCGGAGTATGAACAATTAAACCAGTATCTGAAATTGAGACTAGTGGTTTGGCAGGATGGTGTATTGAGTTGGTTTAGGATTTACAAAATCTCTTCAAAAATGTTCAGACTAGTGGAGTTGGTTATCTTGACAAAAGGGCGAATCTAAGCAGCCTCCAGCCCTTTCCATAGACAGCAACTCTCCCTCACCCACAGTCTTGGCTTGCTGCAGTTTCAGATACCTGCCATCAACCATGGTCTGAAACAGTGCGTAGAAGCTTCTAGAAATGAGTGATTCCTAAGTTTCAAGTTGTATACCACTCTGAGTATCAGGAGGAGTCTCGCATGGTCCTGCCGTGTCCTGCCTGGACGTGACTTTTCCCTTTGTCCAGTGTTTCTATACTGTGTGCCCTCCCCTCAGTAGTCACTCAGTAGCCCTCTGGATTATCAGACTGACTACTGAGATATTGCAGTGTACTAAACTGCTGTTGGGGGGAGGGAAGAGAAGGGGGAGAGGACATACCTATAATTATGATTACACTCTATTGTTAAATTATTCTCTGTTATTATTAATCTATTACTGTGCCTAGTGTGTAAATTAAACTTCATCGTAAGTGTGTATGTATAGGAAAATACAGTCTGGGTAGTATTCAGTATTATCTGTGATTTTAGACACCCACTGGGGTCTTACAACCTATCACTCATGGATAAGGGGATACTATTTGAAACGTATTTCCCTCTTGATGCCATCTTCAAATAATGTGATAGAACTTAAAGAAGTATTTTTTAAAAAAAGATTACAACAACAATAAAATGGCAACCTAATTAAAAATTGGATGAATTAGAATCATCATTCCACCAAAGAAAATATCCAAATAACCAACAAACACCTGAGAAGATGCTCAGTGTTTTCAGTCATCAGGGAAATGCAAGGGAAAACCACAATGGTGAAGATGGCTAATATCACAAAGGGGCCAATTGCGAGGCTGCCAAGCAGAATGCCAGACATTCTGTGCACAGAAGCTGAGCCCTCACGCGCTGCCGGAGGGGATGGCAGTGATGGAGCCGGGCCGGAAAGTAGTGTTCCCAAGAAGTCAGACCCAGAGTTACTGTACGTGACCCGTCGTTCTGCTCCTAAGCGTGAACCAGATAGCCACACAAAATTTGACAGAAATGTCCACGCCACTATTCTTCTTAGTTGCAAACAGTGGAAACAACCCAAATGCCCGTTAATTGATGAATAGATAAATAAAATTTGGCGTATCCACAGAACGGAATATTACTATTGCCATAAAAAGGAATAAAATACTGATAGACATACTGTGTGGATGATGCTTGAAGTATTATGCTAAATGAAAGAAACAACACAAGAGGCCGC
Source organism: Sylvilagus floridanus (assembly GCA_949820135.1). Lineage (NCBI taxonomy): Eukaryota > Metazoa > Chordata > Mammalia > Lagomorpha > Leporidae > Sylvilagus > Sylvilagus floridanus. Next base: position 168,638,509 of record OX463244.1, read on the forward strand.
TTTTTATATGAGCTTGTCCTGATGAAATGTCCCAGATGGGCAAATCCATAGACACACGAAGTAGGTTGCTGATTGCCAGGGGTTGTGGGGGACAGAAAGTGACTGATATTGGGTTCCTTTCTGTGGCAATAGCATCCCCTGGGCTTACATGGTGCTGATGATTCTGTAACTTGGTAGATATATTAAAAACCAATGAATAGCGAAATTGGAAGGATGAATTATGTGGCATGTAAGTCATATGTCAATAAACAACCAGAGGATTCAAAATGGTAGCCTAGTTGACTTTGGGACCAATAGTCAATTAAAACTTGCATCAGATTAATGAACTAAGGTAAGTGTGTGCACAAAGAGCGTAACTGGGTCCCGGTGTTTCTTCTAGTCAGAGCAGAAAGGGGCTAAAGCCAGTGACAAGATGCTCAGAGCCCGCAAGGTTAAAAGCAGCCTCATCGTTCCAAAGAAGTGCAGATTTCCCAGGTCCTGATGACTGCGATGGATGCCTCCCCGGGGTCCTTATAAAGAGAGGACTGGGAGACGTCATTTAGGATGTCCTTGACATTTCTGGCTCTTCCGTAGGACATCCCTCTGCGTAGTTAAATCTCATCCGTCTTACAAATTGTTACCAAGTAAGCATAGGAAAACAAGGCAATCCTTAGGACCCTAAACTGCAAAAGGAGCGGTGGGCATGAAACTGAAGGGAGCCCAGCAAACGATCAAGCGAGAGGTGCGTCTCCTCCTTGTTCCGTTTCCAATGCTAGCATTTCAGGGCTCTCTCCTTTAAATACGGCCTTTGTGGGAGCCTTCCCAGTTTCCATTTGATTCTCCTTTTTAAGGTCAAAAACAACTCTATTGTAGAACATGTTTCTCTTTATTAGGGTATAATTTATGTATCTTAATGGCATAGACCTTAAATGTGCCTCTTAGTAAGTGTTCATGAATATATACATCCTTCAAGCCAGCTGTCAAATCATGCTATTAGAAAGAGGCATTTGGAAACCTGAGAGTGGATGTTGCCCATCTTGGTTCAGGTGGCCGGTGGCTGTTTTACTAAGGAGGGGCGGTTTTAGTCTAGCTCCATCGGTGAGTTTGTTTGCTGGTAGGACTTCCTATCTTGGACTCTGACAATCCACACCATTCATTGTTATCTTTGCAGGATGTTTTGTATTTGTGCGTGCATGGATCGTGTGCTCCTTACATTGCTCAGTAGTATTCCATGTTACAGATAGACAGTCTCACTTTCAGCATCATTTGAGTTGTTTTCAGTTTGAAGTTATTATCAGGGGAGCTGCCATGAACATCCTTGTAGGACGTGCTTTTGTTGGGGGACAAACAGCACTTATTTCTCTTTGGGATTTACCCAAGAGTGGAATTACTCCATCATAGGGGAAAATGTGTTTAATTATACCTTTTATAAAAGTCAGCTTTCCAAATTGGTTATTCTATCTGCCACTTTATAGTCCCCCAGTAGTGTACGAGAGTTCAGGTTGGGGGCAGCCATTGTGGCTCAGCAGTTTAAACGCCACTTGAAATGCTTAGGTTTGAATCCCACCTCCACTTCCAATCCAGCTTCCTGCTAATGCGCACCCTGGGCAACAGCAGAAGATAGCTCAACTGCTTGGGCCCCTGCCTCACACGGGAGACCAGGAGGGAATGTCTGGCTCTGGTCTCATCCTAGTCCAGCCTTGGCTGTTGTGGAAATCGTTGGCATTTAGGGAGTGAACTAGCAGATAGAACATTAGTGTTAGTCTCTCTCGCTCTCTCTTTTCTTTTCTCTCTTTTCTCATTATCTCTCCTCTCTCTCTCTCTCTCTCTCTCTCTATATATATATATATATATATACATACATATATTCTCTAGAGAGAAATATTTGTATAAATATATTTAATTTTAAAATTCATTTAATAATTATAGAAATTAAATATATATTATATATATTTCTCTGTTTATATCTCCCTCTTCACCTCCATCTTTCAAATAAATGCAACCCCCAGCTCTCAAGTTGATCTACATCCTTGCCAAACCCTGATGTTTCAACCTTCCATTTTACACATCCTCCTGAGTACAAGGCAGTATCTCATTGTGGTTTTAGTTTCTGTTTTCTTGATGACAAATGATACTGCATTTCTTTTGCATTTAACAAAAACTTGATTCTTAAGATAGAAAATATAGAAGAAAGTTATGCACAGTTTGATCTCATATTTATAAGTTTGGAAGATATACCCCAAAATGTTAGAGCTATCATTCTTTCAACAACATCTCTGTACTTTCAGCTTCGCATTTAACCTTAGTACACCGTTGTTATGTGATGAAAAAGAACAGCTATTTTTAAAAGGATAGTGACTCAGACTAACTTGAGGTAGAGCTTCAGTTTTTCTCACTTTCTGATACTTTGAGTGGCATCAGCTATTGACAATGTTGAGATGGGAAACGCTGGGAAACCTGATGCCTAGGCTGTTTTTGTGTTTGCTGCTTTTTCTGGAGAGGAACAGATCCATTGCTGGGTACTTAAACATCTTGTTATCTGAGACTGACATCAGGACTGACCTCCGTGTAAATGACCGTGACCTGAGGCCAGCAGACTTGAGCCTGTGGGTCAAATCTGGCTTGCTGCCTGCTTTTGTCAATAAAGTTTTATTGGAACACAGCCATGTACATATTGTCTGTTTCAAGCAGTGAGTAGTTATAACTGAGCCATATGGCTCACAGCGGCCTAAAATATTTACTCTCTGGCCCATTACTAAAATAGTGTGCCAAGGCCTGCCATAACATATTCACTGTTTAAATTTTTTGTTTTAATTCAAACACTGGTTGTGATTAGCTGCATGTATCATGTGTATAATCTATCACTACACCTTCATTTTATCCAGTTCAGTTACTCAGTGGTTACCTCCCTCACAGCTGTATCCCAGCAATCCATCAGATACCTCCTGATTTCACCTTTGAACTAAAAATTCATAAATGAATCCTCTTCCAGCCCCACTGCCTGATACGGTGATTTTAAGAGCAAGAAGAGCAAGCAGAGTTCATTCCAGATAGTTATGCAACTCAACAAGTGAGAACTTCCATATCCAACTGAACGCTCATTTTTAGATCGAGCAGCAACTAAACAAATGAGCGTGGTTTTCTTGTGTGAAAACTGGCTCTGGACATACTGCAGAAGAGACAGAAAAGCATTCTAAGCAGTGGGACTGGAGTCAGAACAGATAAATCCCAGGTGACACTTCCAGGGCTGGGGCACATCCGGCCCACAGGTGAATAAAGCCCACAGAATCATTTGGTCTGGCCCAGCCAGGGTGACCACAGGCAGGACGCAAAATTCAGTCAGTCTATGGGAGGCTACTTTTTAGGTTGATAATGTTGTGTGGCTGCAGGATGATACTATAAATGTCCGAATGGGCCTGGGCAGAGGAGAGGTTTCTCTCACCACACGGCCATTCATTACGTAGAGCTCACCCACTCACAGCCACACATCCCATACGAGGGTGCTGCAAAAAGTGCATAGAAAACACGTTATACAAAAAACTGTCCATGCATTTCAGTGTTTTGCAACCAAATAAACTTATCTCTCGGTTCTTTGCCACACGCTTTTTGAAGCCCCCTTATATAGTGAAAAAGCTTTACTTTTCTACTCACCTCATAAGAAGCTCAATACCCTTCACTAGTGCCTTTAATGAATTGCCAAAAATTTCTGAATATAGACCTACCATAAGACCCAACCACCCCTGGGAATCTACCCAAGAGAAATGAAATCAGCATATGAAAGAGCTATCTGTACTTCCATGTTTAGTGTAGCTCAATTCACAATTGCAAAGACATGGAATCAACCCAAATGCCCCTCAACTGAAGACTGGATAAAGAAATGATAGGATATGTACACCATGGAATACTACACCACAGTTGAAAAAAAAAAAATTCTGGTCATTTGCAACAAAATGGATGAAACTGGAAGACATCACACTTAGTGAAATAAGCCAGTCCTAGAGTGACAAATTCTGTGTTTTCCCTGAGCTGCGATAACTAATAGAGCACCTAACAGAAAACATATAGAAGTGAAATTGACACTATGAGAAGGAATGATTTTGAACAGCCCTTCTCTTGACTGTTGAGGAACAGCTTTTTATTATATATTTTTTTTATCATTTCCTTTCTTTTCAATATTTTCCTTTTTCTCTTTCGTGCAAATCATTGAACTCTATACTAAATATAGAATTAATCTTATATACATATACATACACACACACACACACACAGTTAATTGAAAATAGATCTTAGTAAAGAATAAGAGTGAGAATAAGAAAGGGAAGAGGAAGGGGGATGGGAGTGTGGGTGGGAGGGCGGGCACAGTGGGAGGAATCACCTAGATCCTAAAGCTGTAATCATGAAATGCATGAAGTACATAATTGCAAAGCAGTATAGTCCTAAATACTTTGCTGCAACAGACTCACTTCTACAACGAAACAGATTGCCATAGGACCCCAAAATCCTTTAAGCTGGCTGATAAAAATAGCAGCAGCTTAAGTGTTATAAAAACCAAATAGATAGGACTAAGTGGTAAAATGACCATATAGGTAGGGTTAAGTGATCATATAAATAGGACTAAGTCTATGGAAACAATTACAGAATTAAAAAAAGTACAAGTACAGTACAAAGAATTACTATATACAGAATGTATTTATAAGATACTTATAAATTTCCTCCGCCTTGCGGCGCCGGCACACCGGGTTCTAGTCCCGGTCGGGGCACCGGATTCTGTCCCGGTTGCCCCTCTTCCAGGCCAGCCCTCTACTGTGGCCCGGGAGTGCAGTGGAGGATGGCCCAGGTGCTTGGGCCCTGCACCCCATGGGGAGACCAGGAAAAGCACCTGGCTCCTGGCTCCTGCCATCGGATGAGCGCGGTGCGCCGGCCGCAGCGCGCCGACCGCGGCGGCCATTGGAGGGTGAACCAACGGCAAAGGAAGACCTTTCTCTCTGTCTCTCTCTCTCACTGTCCACTCTGCCTGTAAAAAAAAAAAAAAGATACTTATAAATTAAAAATTAAATTGCCAAAAAATTTAAAAAGCATAAACCGCCAAAGGTTCCCTTAAAAATAAATTCGCTGAAGGGGCTGGTGTTGTGGCACAGTGGATAAAACACTGCCTGTGACGCTGGCATCCCACATGGGTGCTGGCTCCTGTCCCGGCTGCTCCACTTCTGATCCAGCTCCCTGCTAATGGCCTAGGGAAAGCAGTAGAAAATGGCCCAAGTGTTTGGGCCCCTGCACCCATGCGGGAAACCCAGAAGAGGTTCCTGGCTTTGGTCTGGTCCAGCCCTCCATGTCGCAGCCACTTAGGGAGTGAACCAGCAGACGAAGATCCCCCTCTCTCTCCGTCTCTAAACTCTGCCCTTCAAAGAAATAAAATACATCTTTTAAAAAATAAGATAGAGTGAAATAAGCTCGCGTGGCAAGCTGGCCCATGTGAAGGAGGAAGAGCCACTGCCTCTACTTTGTCCCCTGGAATGAGAAGATCTGTGCCATCCGAGGGGGTTTGTGAGAACAAATTACTGGGAGTATCAGAAAACCGTGTGTATTCTCTTCACAGTCGAACTCACCCGGCCTACTTAGCTTCCAAACTTTGCTCATGCATAAGATGCACCCATCTATGTGAGAGTTCCCTCCTTGATCTAATTATATGAACCCGGGGGCGCACCAAGCGTTGCCTCCCATCGCAGCCATCACGCACGCTCCTAATCCAAGGGCGCAGCAGCACGTGAACCTGGCTGCTGCAGGGAGCTGACAGCTGCTTCCGAGTCATTCCTGGTGCCTCTGCCAGTTTCTAGGGTGTTTGGGGGGCGGGGTGCCGTGGAAATGAGAATCCACTGGGGTTTGGGGCCTGCTGCTCTGATTGATTAGCAAATGGAGAAGAGATTCGTGCAGGAAGCCTGGATACGCCTACCTGTGTCTCATGCAGTGTCTGCTGCCCTGGGAGTCCAGAATGTGAGATCAAGGGGCTGGCCGAGTGACCACAGGACAGTCACCTGACCATTCTAGGTACTGCACTTCTGTAAAACAAGGATGTGGAGGTGATACTGATCCGATCCCTTCCAGACTGTGCACCATGGGAGAGGGTGGACTACACCATCCCTTTAATCAGAGTTAGTAAAACCTCTTCATTGTAAATCACATTTGCTCCCAGGACATAATTACAGTGAAACCTAATTCATTGTCCGCGCTGCTCCTAATAAAGTTGACAGAGAGTTGTTAAGTGGTTTTCAAACATAAAGCTGTGCCAGGGTCGACCTTTCTCCCCTACTTTTTCTTGTGTGTCCCCTTTCAGCACGGGGATCACTGGACATTCTTATCAGGATGTCCTAGGAGAGTGTCAGCATTTTAGAAGTGAAGTATCTGAGATACAAAGAGGTGAACCACCTTACCCAAGAAAATTTGTGAAAGCAAAACACATAAAATAGACGTGGGCAATGGGAAATGGGTAGGCTTGGTGTGGGAGATAATTAGAGCTGTAATTATACCCTTGGAGCTTTCTAGAAGATCTAGCACAAATATGTAGATATTAAAGTCTCTCTGAAGATCTCTGCTTGCTGTGTCCCTAGTCAGAGGTTGTCACTGAGAAGGCAGAAACTAAAGGAATGGGTGTTTCGTGTGGGAGACCTGTATGGAGTTCCGGGCTCCTGGCATCATCCTGGCTCAGCCCTGACTGCTGCAGCCTTTTGGGGAGTGAACCAGTGGATGGAAGAGCTCTCTGTGCATCTCCCTCTATCTCTGTCACTCTGCCTTTCAGATGAATCAGTGAAGGTTTAAATAAATGAATGAAGCAATAGGTGTTGACAAGCCCTTTGTGTAGGCACAGGGAGTCGGACATGTTTTATGAGCAGGTGACGTTTTATACCCATCACCTCCCCAGGCCCCAAAGTCCACTGGATACTGGGTTTTCATCCTCACTGTTGAAGATTTCTTCACTTAGCAGTAAGATTTTTTGTATATAAAATACCACAACAGGGGCCAGCGCTGTGGCGCAGAGGGTTAATGCCCTGGCCTGCAGTACCAGCATCCCATATGGGTGCCAGTTTGAAACCCAGCTGTTCTACTTCGCATTCAGTTCTCTGCTATGGCCTGGGGAAGCAGTGGAGGATGGCCCAAATCCTTGGGCCCCTGCACCTGCATGGGAGACCGGGAAGAAGCTCCTGGCTCCTGGCTTTGGATGGGCACAGCTCTGGCTGTTGTGGCCAACTGGGGAGTGAACCATCAGGTGGAAAACCTCTTTCTCTGTCTCTTTCTCTCTACCTCTCCTCTCTGTGTAACTCTGACTTTCAAATAAATAAATAAAAAATAAAATAAAATACCACAACAATAGAAATCTTCCTGGAGAGGATAGCAGGCTAATTGACTTGGTGAGACTTTAAAGAAATTAAGTGTTGGCTCGTGGTTTGAGGGCACATTTGAAAGAGAAGAGAAAGAAGGTTGGCAGGTACTTGGAAGGAGGAGCTACAGACAGGGAAGGGGTGGCCTGGATCAGCCAGCGCACAGAGTTCCAGTCTGAAGTGCAGCCCTAGGGAAGTGACAGATCTGCATGTCCTCTCAGGGTTGCTGTTATCTCTGTCCCTGAGATGGCCCTGCCCAGCCCTCCTGGACCACTCCTGCAGTATCCCAAGAGGTGGATTTTGGTAGTAGGGGTTATGGAATTCTTTTTCTTTTTCTTAAAGATTTATTTATTTATTAGAGAGGCAGAGTGGGGAGGGGGAGGTCGGTTGGTCTTCCATCCTATGTTTTACTCCCCAGATGGCCACAGTGGTCGGAGCTGTACCAATCAGAAGCCAGGAGCTTCTTCCCAGTCTCCCACGCGGGTACAGGGGCCCAAGGACTTGGGCCACCTTCCAATGCTTTCCCAGGCCACAGCAGATAATTGGATCAAAAGAGGAGCAGCTAGGACTCAAACCGGCACCCATATGGAAACCGGCACTGCACAAGCTTTATCCACAAAGCCAGAGATCCAGGCTGGTCCCCAGGAGGCCCTGAAGAGGAAACGAATGAACATGTCAGAATCCCGGTTAAAGGTCGATGGTTTTATGGCGCTGTCTAGAAGGTTCTGTTAGTCACTAGAGCTCATGCCTACATGTGGAAACGTGTGATTTGGCAGCAGCCTTTCCCAACAACCTAGTGTTCACCACATACCGTGATTACCATCAGCACGGGCCTGAAGCTACTGAGAATGTCCTTGGTTTCCTGTAGGTTCTGCCAACTCATTCCGGAGCACAGCTGTGAGTGAGGTGAGGGAGGGCTGCCCAGGGTAGTGGTTCTTTGCCCTTGTTTTCCGCCTGACTTCTGGCCTATTGGGTTGGGAGTGAAATCCTAACCAGTAGGAAACTTATTTCCAGATACAGGGGTTGATGGCTGTCAGGTAGCAGCATCTTGGCAGGTGTCATGGGAGGCAAACGGGGGAGAGACTGAAGTTCCTGGTTAGAGACTTGGGGATTTAGAGATCTGTAGAATTTAAACAGCTTGGCCGGTGTCGATGGCCAAGCAGTGATGTGCGATGTGCTAGAAACAGAACCTGAGTGTCCTGATTCTAAGGGGAGCCCCTCCCTCCAGCTGAGCTGCGTGCACTATGCATTAGGAGACTGCAGAAGTCAGAGACCACGTCTGCCCCATGGACTTGATGGACTGCACTCCAAAAGGCTCCTCAAAGCTTTTTGAAAATGATGAGAAATCAGCCCCCCTGTCACTCCCTTACTTGAGTAAGGAAGCAGCCCTACTCAATCTTTCTGAATTAAAAGGGCAACTATAGCCGTAAAAGTCCTGCCGTCATTTTTACAAACTTTTTCTCCTGCTCAAGGCCTGTTTGTAACATTGCATGATTGTTTTTAAGTGGACCGTTTTTAGCAGGAGGGGCAAAGTCTCTCGTTCCCATCCCTGTATAGAGTAGAATTTGAAAACTGCCTCTTAAAAAGTTGTAGTATGACATCCTGTAGGCATCGCCTGAGGCTGATGCACATCGAATTTTCTGTGGGATTTCATCGCTGTGCCCTCAGTGTAAAATAGGTTGCTCGTTGCAGCTAGACAGGAATTTGCTTAAAAAATGAAGGAAATTCTTGAAGGATCTAAGAGGGATTTGGAAATCAGAGCTAAGTGGAACAGTACCTTTCCCCTCCCCACAACGAGTGGCTGCTGCAAACCCGCTTTCCAAGGAGCCTGAGCATGGGGAGCCGCCTGACAGCTCTAATGGACTCAGAGACGTGCAGGCAAATCATGGTGACCTACTTCTGTTTCCACGGCACCCAGCATAAATGCTCGTTCTCAACCACTTGAAACAGCAGTTGAACAAAAAGTACTGTTAATGTCAAGGTCAAGGTGTTGGCAGAAAAATAAGATCTAAAGGATAATTTAATAAGGAGCTTTATCCAGCAGGAATGAGGGCTAGATTTGAAAAGGACCAGCAGCCCCCCAGCGGCTGTCATCGTCTCCATCTTGGTGGGAATGCAGACGAGAATCCTAAGTCATTTAGTGTAAATCTCTTTCATCTCATAAAGGTTTAGGCACTAAAACCACAGGTCAACAAACACCTTCAAAGGAAGTCTCCCTTCCTCCCTCCTGGCCTTCTACTGTGCATTCCCTCCCTGCCTCCCTCCCTCCCTTCCTGGCTCCCTCCCTCCCTCCCTCCCTCCCTGTGCCCCCCCCCCCAAGTTGTTTATTTTCATCTACTCGAAAGGCTGAGAAAGAGCCTTTCAAACCTCCATCCCCAAATACCCACAACAATAGGACTGGGCTGGGCTGCAGCTCAGAGTCCAGAACTCCATCCGGGTCTCCCGCATCGGTGGCGGAGACCCAGGCACTTGAGTCTTCCTCCCAGGATGCTTTAGCAGGAAGCTGAATGGGACGCAGAGTTGTTGGAACTCAAACTCACACTCTGATATGCTCTGTGGTGTATTCCAAGCTCTGGCTTAACCCGCTACGCCACAACGCCCACTCCTTTTGGTATTTTGTCTTTATAGCCCTAGAGAATAAAATCAGGCATTATACTTTATGTAGAAATCCTAGCTTTTCAATTTATTTTGCAATACCCTAATGTGTTGTCACATAGTTTCCCTCGAAAGTGCATACACTCCTGGTGTTAAATAGGTGGAGGGAAATAAAAGTTTCTATCGTGAGAGGAAAATGCCCAGGTTGCTGGTTTCTCTTGCCTATCTTGAAGGCAAATACAAGGGAAGTAAAATTAAAGCCTGGGGACCCGTTGAGGGGAGAAGCAGAGGACGAGGGGCAGGTGGGGAGGAAGTGGCAAGGTGCAGTGGGAGGACTCAGGGAAGGTATTGGTGCGACATCAAATCCCCCAGCAAGCCATCCTCCGGAACAAGCTCCTGGGGGCCAAGAATCTCAACTCCATTGTTTTCTTAGACCCCTCGGCCAACACTGCTTTGGGTTTGTGCCTTCAGGAGGTCCTGCGCTGATTCACCCTTTTCCTGAGTAGCTTACCATTTAGCCTTCCGAACGCCAATATTTGCTGTGTAGCTGCTATGTTCCTGGTGCTGTTGTCCCCAAGAGTCAACATGGAAGACAGAGTTTCTGATATCACAGAGCTTATATTTAGGGTAGGGGAGAAGGTAGATGGATGTAAGGAATAAAGTTTTATATAATAATATATGAGATGCTCATCAGTGCTTTGAACTGTGTTGTGCAATATGGCAGCCCCTAGAGATATAAAGGAAATGTAACACACACAGCATTATGGGGTTGGCAAGAGCTGTATTGCAAAGGAAGGCCTTGGAAGGTCTTTCTGCAAAGTAGCATGTGGGCAGCGAGCTAAAGGGAGTGAGGGAGTCAGCCAGGTGGGTAGGTATCAGGTGAAGAGCATCCCTGGCAACAGATGAGCAGTTCCAAAGCCCTGTGCCTGGTGTTAGGGCTCAAGTGGTGAACAACACAGACACAGTCATGGGCCATGCACCCAGCCTTTGAATCCAGCACACCCAGCACACTGAACTAGGAAACAAAAAAATACAAATAAGGTTGAAAATCAAGCCATGATGTAGAAGGAGCCTAGGATGGACTAGTGAGGGAAGTCCTTGGGATGGAGGCATGGAGGGTGGGGAGAGGTTGACCATGTGTGTGGAGGGAGAGGGTGTGAGAGGCAGTGGAGCTGTGGTGGTGGGGGGGAGGTCCCAAGTGGAAGGCTGGGACATAGCAAGTGAAGGGAGATAGGTCCAACATGCCAATCAGGAGGACGCCAGGGGCTGTGAGCCCTGCTGCCTACTCAGAGGTATGTTGCTCTTTATGCCCATGTAATATGGCACCACTGGTTTGCAGTCTGAACATACGGACTGCTCAGTCTTCTGTGTGCAGAACAGTTTGAGGGAGGAGCTGGAGTGGAGGTGGGTGACCAGCTAAGACACCAGGCAAAAGGTCATGATGATGGCTTGATGGAAGATATTCACAGTGGAGATAAGAATCACTGGAAAATGAGATTTTTAAAATAAAGCCAATGGATTTGATGCACGAATTGGGGGTAGGAACCAAGATGACACTGCACGTAAAAGAAATGTGGAGAATGTAGGATGGACTGGGCGGATGGGGCGTGGGGGGAGATGGATGGAAGGGAGGGAGGGGGGAGTAGCTAGCTGGTTGGCCAGGAGTCCTCTGGTCTTTCAGTATACCTCTAGCAGGCTAGCCTCCAACCTTCAATAGGACGGGTGATGTCTCAGGTGAGCACTGCGTTTCCCATGATGCCATACTCACGACCTTAGTACTGGAGTTCTGCTGCTGAAGGGACGGGCCATTCACCAGGGATCTTGCCAGAAGAGCTTCTCTCTGACTGCAGATGCAGCTGGGGCCAGGGCGCGTGTGTGATGCGTGTGCTACTGTTTCGTTCAGGGCCAGCAGTGCAGTGAGTGGGTTGCTTAGAGCAGTGTTTCTTGAATGGTCTGTGTGCATCATTCACACAGGAATCTCCACAGAACACAGATTCTCCCTCCGCGAGCCTGGAATGGGCCTGAAATTCTACATTCTGACAGGGTCCCACGTCTCCCCGATGCTCTGGTTTGAGTAGTGAGGCCTTAGCCATGATTGGCAAACAGCTGGCTGGCAGGTATTCTCAGCTCTGCAGGTCGTGTGGTCTCTGCCACAGCCACTCAGCTCCTTTGCTGAAAGTGGCCCAAGCCACTCCCAATAAAACTTTATCTACAGTGTGAGGCCGAGGGCCACCCACAGCACAGTCGTGTGCAGAGCTCTGCGAATCAGGATCCAGAGAGAAAGTGTTAAATGTAGAGATAATGGTAAAATTGAAGTGGGGGGAAGGGGTAGATAGGAAAAGAAGGCAGCAGGGGAGGGAAAGGGCCAAGGAGGAGGGAAAAATGGAAACACAGACAGAGGTAGAGGTGAGTCCCAGCCAGCAGCAAGGACGCTGAGAGCCACAGGTATTCCAGATGAGTCTAGTTAAGAGGCCTCAATGTGTGCCAAGCTGCAAGAACGGGGGTGTGTGAAGGGGTGGGTACCTTGGAGCCCCTGGGGAGCCAGTGCAGGAGGCTCCGGGAGTCTCCAGGCACTGGGTGAAGCGGCAGCTGTAGCGGGCAGTGCCTGCCTGCCTGCATGGGTGGCCGTGACCGTGGCAAGGAACACACAAACCCAGCCCCGCCGGGCCCCAGTCCCTCTGCCTTCTTCCTTCCCTGGGGTCACGTGGGGCAGGACGTGGTGCACACAGCCGGGCAGCTGTCTGTCCAGGGCAAGCCCACCCTGTGTCCCTGCGTTCGTTTCCTTCTCATCCAGCCACTGTGGCTGAAAGTAGGAAGGGCGTCTGGAGGGAAGAGTGGCTGGCACGAACGTGCGCAGGACGCAGGCAAGAAGGGCACGGCGGTTTGCCGCTCTTTTCCCGGGGAGCACTTGAGTCACGCTTTGCTTGGCAGATGCTTTCGCAGGCTCCCTGGTGCCAAGGTCCTGGGCATCTCAGTCCCAAGTTCACATGCGCAGGGTCCTCAGGTCACAAGAAGGATGGGTAGCCGCTGTCTATGGCACTGGTAATGGCTAGTGCAGTACCAGCTGCTGGCCGTAGCCTACGGCACTGCGCTGTGCACCATTGGACTGTCCCCGTGTAGATGAGGCCATACAGGCTCCTGGACGGATGAGCAGCCTGACGCTCCCAGGAAGGATTCCCTCCTGTGCCCAGCTGTGCAATGGAGAACCTCCAGGGTCATCTCTCACCGGCCAACTCTCGAGGGTCTGGTTTTCTATGATAATGTAATAGCCAACATTTCACAGCTCAGCCTTAAACTCTTCACTGTCCCAGCATCTTCCCTTCGAGGGGCAATGGCTTCAGAGATTTCGCAGCAGCCCGCTGCTGACATAACCCCAGTGTGGGCTCAGGTCTGTGCCCCAGTTGTCTCCTTGGGGAGGCCTCCCTGGCAAGGTCGTCCACTGAGGAGTTCTGCAAATGGTAGTGAAAGACATTGCATTTTTCTTTTCATTTTATTTTTTTTTAAAAAAATTATTTGAAAGGTAGAATGACAGAAATGGAGAGAAAGAGATCTTCCATCCACTGCTTCACTCCCCATAGGACCGCAACAGCTAGGACTTGGTCAGACTGAAGCCAGGAGCCAGGAACTCCATCCGGGTCTCCCACATGGGTGACTGAGGCCCACGTACTCGGGCAATCACCTGCTGCCTTCTCAGGCGCATTAGCAGGAAGCTGGACCAGAAGCAGAGCATCTGGGATTTGAAGTGGCACTCCAATAAGGAGTGATAATGTAGAGATAATGGTAGATAATCATTAGCAGGAAGCTGGACCAGAAGCAGAGCATCTGGGATTTGAAGTGGCACTCCAATAAGGAGTGATAATGTAGAGATAATGGTAGATAATCATTAGCAGGAAGCTGGACCAGAAGCAGAGCATCTGGGATTTGAAGTGGCACTCCAATAAGGAGTGATAATGTAGAGATAATGGTAGATAATCATTAGCAGGAAGCTGGACCAGAAGCAGAGCATCTGGGATTTGAAGTGGCACTCCAATAAGGAGTGATAATGTAGAGATAATGGTAGATAATCATTAGCAGGAAGCTGGACCAGAAGCAGAGCATCTGGGATTTGAAGTGGCACTCCAATATGGAGTGATAATGTAGAGATAATGGTAGATAATGTAGATAATGGATGATGCCGTTGCAAGCAGCGGCTTAACCCACCGTGCCACAATGCTGGCCCCCAGGATATCGCGTTTTGCAAGAACAGTAGTTCCCTTTAGGATCAATGTCAACAAACCTGGACTTTGAAACTGGCCAGCTCTTGGTTCAAGTCCAGCCCCTCAATGGTCTGTGCACTGGAATATCCTTAACATGGGGGCCAGCGTTGTCGCATAGTAGGCTAAACCACCAGCATCCCACGTGGGTCCAGTTCATGTCCTGGCTGCTCCACTTCTCATCCACCTCTCTGCTACAGCCTGGGAAAGCAGTGGCGTATGGCCCAAATGCTTGAGCCCCTGCACCCACATGGGAGACCCAGAAGAAGCTCCTGGCTTCAGATCGGACCAGCTCCAGCAGGTGCGGCCATGTGGGGAGTCAACCAGTGGATGGAAGATGTTTCTGGCTCTCCCTCTCTGTCATTCTGCTTCTCAAATAAGTAAGTAAAACATTAAAAAAAAGACTCTAAGCGCACCTCCATGGCATGTTGTGACATCAGTTGTACATGAAGCATTTAGTCCAGGACCTTCCAAACACAAGGTGCACAGAACAGAGAACAATCGTGTGTAAGGCAAGCATTTGAGTTCTGGGAGTGTGAGTAAATGTTCCTGGCATTCCTTTAGCCGACGCAAGTGTGATTCCATCTCCTTGAATGAGTAAAACTGAATGACAGGTGAAGAATCATCTCTGCCTCTGGATCTCAAGTAAGCAGCTCACTCTATAAACATCAGGCGACAGGCCTCTCCCCAGATTTCTTGCTGTTGGTTTCTTTGTCCCAGCCCCTTCCACACAGAGCAGAATGAGCGTTGTTTTTGCTCCAGGAGCAAGGCCATTCACCAGCCAGGAGGCTGTGGGTGAGGTGCCCCACAGGCTGGGCCGGAGCCTTCCAGGCATGCTTGCCAAATGCTGATGTTTGACTAATTGGGCCTGTCCGAGTCGCTGGCACTGGGAGACAGGAAAGGAAGGACGCGGCTGGTGGCTGTTGAGGAAGGAAACCAGACTCAGGGCCAGGCATCGAGATCCCGGAGAAAGAGCCTGGCCAACGTGGAAGTTCAAGGAAGTTTGTCAAACTGTTCTGAAATAGTCGGTTCAATGCCACCGCAGGACAGCAGGGCCGCTTCTCCCCCTCCTAATCTCCCACTCTTTTAAAAAGTGTATTTATTTGAAAGGCAGAGTGACAGAAGGAGAGATTTTTCAGCCACTGGTTTGCTTCCCATGGCTGGACCAGGTAGGTGGCAGAGACTCAGGTTTGAGCCACCATCTGCTGCCTCCCAGGGCACATATTAGCAGGGAGCTGGATCCAAGTGGAGTAGCCAGGACTTGAACCAACGCTGATATGAACCTACTTCTCCCACATTTAAAGCACTCTTGTGATCGCGTTGGATTCAATTGAGTTATCCAGAATCATACCTCAGGAGCAGCTGATGAGCAACCTTGATTCCCCTCTGACGCGTGACATAACGTGTTCACAGTCGCAGGGGGGGCATCATCATGCTTACCCCCTTTGGTACACAACCAGTAAAGTTCTCCACTGAAATTGAAGGGTGACAGCTCATAGCGAGTGCTGCCTCCTAGTTTCAGGATCACACTGGACTTAGGTCATAGTCTGCACACCCCAGAAGCAGAAGCTAAGGCAAAGATTTGAGCGCATGTAGTTTGTGCTTTGTTTTGTTTGCATATTTGTTTTTGCAAAATCCCTAGAAATGCTGGGCTGACAGTGGAAGGAGAGGAGGAAGCAAAGGAGGATGATGGTGTATTTTTAAAGCAGTTACCCTGTGTACAAGTGGAACTAAACATTTATTTTTTAAAGATTTATTTATTTGAGAGGTAGAGTGACAACCTTCCATCTGTTGGTTCACTCCCCAAATGGTCCCAACAGCTAGTTCTGGGCCAAGCTGAAGCCAGGAGCCAGGAACTCCATCACGGTCACCCACAGGGATGGTAGGGGCACAAATACTTGGGTCATCTTCAGCTGCATTCCCAGGTGCGTTAGCAGGAAGCTGGATGGGAAGCAGAGCAGCTAGGACCAAAGCTGGTATGGGATGCTGGCATGGTAAGCGGAAGCTCTACCTGCTCTGTCAGGCACCAGCCCCTACCAGTGGAATTTAATCTGGGGAACTGCAAGAGGCAGTGGACAATGTAAACCTCAGAGTTTTCCCCAGGAAGTATCAGTTATTAGTTGTGGGAATTCCCAGGACCTCTGGGTGACTTGGGCTCCAAAGCCACAGAAAGCCCTCAATTAGGAGATGCAAGCTTTTGGCATTGCGCAAGTCAGGTCAAAACGTGCTGAACAAGTGACGGCCAGGGCTCCTGTGTAAGGTCAGATGTGTGTATGAAGAGTCTATGTGGACGTACACACACACACACACACACACACACACACATACGTATGTGAAGATGTGAGGCACAGCAGCCTAACAGCTGGGATTGGAACATCAGTGTCTGGATGTGTGCAGTCAGGGTGCTGAGTGACTACGCAGGGTCTTTTTGCGACAGCTCAGCAGTGTCCCCATTGTGCCCTGAAGGATCTGCACAGAAAAATCCAGGTTCCCAGCTCATCTCTGCTTGAACCAGAAGCACTTAGGTTTTTGGGTTTTTGTGTGTTGGGAGATTATGTTTGAGAAAAGGAAAAAGGTATGCATTTCAGTTAAATGAAAGCCATCAGTTAGAAAATTTGAGTGTCAAAATCCAACTGGAGCAAAGAAGACCACGTTCTAATTTCGCTCAGGGCCTATGTAGAAAGGGTCACAAATGAAAATATGGATTTACTTTTGTTGGTTAAAAAAGCATCTTTCCAGGGTGGGTGTTTGGCCCAGCTGGGAAGACACCCAATCGCATATAAAGGGCCTGGGCCGCACACTTGGCTGAGCTCCTGACCCTGGGAGGCGGCACGTGACGGCCCAGGTAAACTGGTTTCCTGCTACCCACATGAAGATCGGGATGAGCTCCTGGACCCCAGTTTCAGCCCCCAGTTGGGGCCTTTGTGGGCGTTTGGAAAGTGAACCAGCAGATAGAAGATCTTTCTTTCTACCACTACTGCTTTTTTTTATTTTTAGATTTGACAGATTGACACAGAGGGAGATCTTCAATCCATTCTGATCCCTAATGGCTGCAGTGGCTAGGGCTGTGCCAGGCGGAGGCCAGGAACTCCATCCAGTTCTGGCATGTGGGTGCAGAGGCCCAAGCACTCGGGCCACCTTCCACTGCTTTTCCAGGTGCATTATAGGGAGCTGGACAAAAGCAGAGCAGCCAGGACTCGAACCAGCACTCTGATATGAGATTATGAGATGCCAACCTTGGAGGCAACAGCTTAACCTGCTGTGCCATATGCCAGCCCCTCTCTCCACCTCTTAAAAAAGCAAATAAATTTGGAAAGAAATCTGTAATATTAATAAGAATCTTTCCACCAGAAACGTGAAAAGCTACATTGTTCAGGGCTTCAGTCCTTTTCAATGCAACACAGGCTGAGAGGTGGGGGTGGGAAGGGGAGGTTTTGAACTGTTTAGTTTTAATGAAATGTTTAAGGCTGAAATAATGGTTCTATACAGCTCTCAGTGTGATTTATTCTATTTTGTATCCATTTGCCTGAAGTGTGTAATGCCGTGGCACTCTGTGCAGGGAGACTGCAGAGGGCTCTCGCCGAGTGGTGGATTAAAATTTACTTCTAGAAAGTCTACACATTCCATAATTATGGTGTGCTATGAATTAGTGGCATAATATTGAATATCCCTAAACCCCTTATTATGGCTTCTCACTTGAAATATGTTTTCAATATACATTTATTCAACAGTGCTTAAACATGGCAAGTCATAAACACACGCTTTTTAAATCATGTGGCTACAGCTTCTTCCTGCTTAAATGTAAGATCAGATGTTATTAACAGCGGAGGGGGGAGCGAGGGGCGGAGCAGCTCAAAAACAAATAGCATTTTTTTAGTTTAAAAGAAATGTCTCCTATTTACGAGACCCTTTCCCCCGAAGCAAAAAAGAGAAACGTATGTTAGAAGCTTATAGTCTTTCTTGGGTAATAATTTATTTTATTTTGGGGGCACTTTGCCTCCCAGGAGCAATGTATGTTTGAAATCTGTCATCTATTATGTGGAAAAGCTTGACCAACTGGTCTGGTTAGCAGAGCTCTCTGGCTAGCATCCAGGAATGGGAGCTGAAGATGCAGCTCCAGGGTTAGTAACAAACGGCCCCAACAAGGCTTCCTGTGCTCATCTCCAACACGAGAACTGAACTTCATTCTTTGTGGGGAGTGGCCCAGACACTGAGCCAAAAGATGAGGGAATTCCTCCCAAGGAATGCAACTCGGCATTTTGGGAAGGAAAGATCTTGCTCTCTGGGACTTTTCCCACCCCTCACTTCACAGCCTGGCGTCTGCCTGTCTGTCTTGGTCCTGTGCTTGCAATTTCCACATGCTGACACTAGGTGGCAGGCAGCCCCGAGGACATGCCAAATTTCCTGTTAACACTGGGTGCAGCTCATGAGTAAAGACAATTTTTATGCCGGCGCCGCGGCTCACTAGGCTAATCCTCCGCCTTGCGGCACGGGCGCACCGGGTTCTAGTCCTGGTCGGGGTGCCGGATTCTGTCCCGGTTGCCCCTCTTCCAGGCCAGCTCTCTGCTGTGGCCCGGGAGTGCAGTGGAGGATGGCCCAAGTGCTTGGGCCCTGCACCCCATGGGAGACCAGGAGAAGCACCTGGCTCCTGCCATCGGATCAGCGCACTGCGCTAGCCACAGCACGCCAGCCGCGCCGGCCATTGGAGGGTGAACCAATGGCAAAGGAAGACCTTTCTCTCTGTCTCTCTCGCTGTCCACTCTGCTGTCAAGAATAAAAAAAAGACAAATTTTATTTTTTTTAAAGATTTATTTCTTTGAAAGGCAGAGTTACAGAGAGGCAGAGCGAGAGAGTGCTTCCATGCACTGGTTCTCTCTCCAAATGGCTTGGGCCACTCCCCACAGTCCAGCTAGAGCTGGACTGATCCAAAGCCAGGAGCCAGAAGCCAGGAGCTTCTTCCGGGTCTCCCACACAGGTGCAGGGGCCCAAGAACTTGGGTCATCTTCTACTGCGTTCCCAGGCCGTAGCAGAGAGCTGGATCAGAAGTGGAGCAGCCAGGACTTGAATCGGTGCCCCTATGGGATGCCAGCACTACAGGCGATGGCTTTACTGACTTTGTCACAGCACCAGCCACAAAAGAGAGTTCTTTATGAAATGACAAATCTTGATAAAAATGAGACAAAAGCTGCCTTCACTTTTTAAAAAGATTTATCTGTTCATTTGAAAGGCAGAGTGACCTAGAGAGACCTTCCATCCTCTGGTTCATTTCCAGATGGTCACAGCAGCCAGGCCTGAGCTAGGCCAAAGCCAGGAGCCAGGAAGTAGTCTTCCAAATGGTTAGCAGGAGACCAACTACTCGGCCATCTCCCACTGCTTTCCAGCACGTCAGCAGGGAGCTGGATGGGAAGTGGAGCAGCTGGCATGTGAACCGGCACTCCCATGTGACGCTGGTGACAAAAGTGGCAACCTCACCTGTTGCTCCACAACACCAGGCCTCTTCGCTTTCAGAAACAATGATTTTAGTGTAAAGACCATGTCAGTGCGCACTAACAAAAAACTCTTTGTTAAAAAAGGAAAGCTTTTCTCTATTTTTTTAAAGATTTATTTTATTTCTTTGAAAAATATAGGGAAAGAGAGAGAAAGGGAGGTCTTCCACTTACTGGTTCGTTTCCCAAATGGCTGCAATGGCCGGGACTGTGCCAAACTGAAGCCAGGAGCCAGGAACACCATCCTGGTCTCCCAGGTGGGTAGCAGGGGCCCAAGTACTTGAGCCATCCTGTGCTGTCTTCCCAGGTGCATTAGCAGGGAGCTAAATCAGAAGCAGAGCAGCTGGGACTTGAGCTGGCATTGGATTGAGACATGGATTGAGTTCCAGGTTTCTAAGCATTGAGGTAGTACTGTCTGACTGCCTATCTCTGCCTCTCAAATAAAGTAAGCAAAAAATTTAAAGTAAATAAAATGCTTTGCAAATGATATGTCGAGCTTTATACTTTGTTACTTTCATTATCCTCGATCATTTGTAGAGATTATAAAACAATTTGTAGACAAACCAAAAAGTAACCCATAGGATTCTATTAGACAATGCTAAATGAATGAGGAGAGCCAATTACAAGGTTTGAATTAAATGTGGAAGCTATCTGTAAAAATAAGTTATTAAGTTACATTGTTGAGAGCATGATCTAAAGAAATCTGAACTCCTGGGAAAAATTAAATGCTTGATTTCCTACCATTAGTCTTCACTGAAAACCTTGGTTTTCTCTTGTGATAGGGACAGGGACTCACAATGGGACTCTCACTGTTCCTCGGTGGCTTCTTGGAGTTCGTCCATGAAAGCCAGGTGAAGGGTGCTCACAGCTGCCGCATAACACAGTTCACGACATGCTCTCGCCACATGCCCCCTGAAGGAGCCCCCTGCCTATGTGTAGCACAACTGAGCTGTAACTCCCTGTAGACCTACATGCTGGGTTTCTTTGTTAATAACGAATCATCAGAAAATTAACCTATGAATGTGTAGACTTCAGACTCGGTCCAGACTACCTGGAAATGCAGCTGACCCTAAGACCTTGAGAAAATAACCAAGAGCATTTGTAGTTAGAATTCTAGTCCCTTCCTTTAAGACAGGGAACACTGTACGGGGCCCTGTGTGCAATGTTCAGGTGCCTGGTACCTAGGAGTTGATAAACTCAATAAATATTAACTGTTGTTGCTGTTATTAATGAGTCTTCAGTTTCATTATCTATTGGTTCAATCCCCAAATGACCACAGTGCTTGAGCCATTGTCGGCTGCTTCCCAGGGTACAATTAGGAAGTTGCAGCTGGGCAGGAGCCAGGGCTTGAACCCGGGCACTCCAATATGGAGTGTGGACATCCCAAGTAGTGTGCGAACCACAGCGCCAAACACCCCCCACCATCCCCCAGGCTTGGTTTTCGTTCAGCTGCCAGCCGAATAGCTGAATGTTCTATGAGTTCATTAATTTCCAGAGCTTTGAGTCAGCAATTTTAGAAATTGTTCCTTTTTTTTTTTTTTTTTAATTTCTTTTGTTCCTGATAAGTGTTGAGTTCTGAGTCTGGAATCTCTTGGGTGGAGTCAGTGGCCACTTTCTTGGGATGAAGTTGGAGCAGTATTGGCTGGTGTTTAGGAACACAACCTAATTCAGTCCCTGGCTCCACCACCTGCTGGTCACATGACCTCGTACAAATAATTTCTCCTGCCTTAGTGTCCTTACCTCTCAGGCAGGAGAGACTAGGAATTCCTTCTACAACAGATTGCGTACGAATTGAATGCGCTTGTACACAGCAGTATTTTCTTTTCTTTTTTTTTTTTTAAAGAGACTTATTTATTTGAAAGACAGAGTTACAGAGAGAGGTAGAGACAGAGAGAGAAGTTTTCCATCCGATGGTTCACTCCCCAGATGGCCACAACAGCCAGAGCTTTGCCAATGCAAAGCCAGGAGCTTCTTCCAGGTCTCCCACGGGGGTTCAGGGGCCCAAGGACTTGGGCCATCTTCTACTGCTACCCCAGGCCATAGCAGAGAGCTGGACTGGAGGAGGAGCAGCCGGGACTAGAACCAGCGCCCATATGGGATGCTGGGGCTTCAGGCCAGGGTGTTAACCCAACTGTGCCACAGCGCCAGCCCTCACGGCATTATTTTCAAGAGTGCTGAACATGGAGAAGGCCAGCTGTAAAAGTGAGGAGGGCATTGAGGGTGCCGACAGCGATCCCAGGGTCCCCCGTCTTCCTTCGCCTACGACTATACTGAGCGGCACTTTCTTCTCACCTGTTTCTCTATTCAAAATATCTTCAGTAGAACCTCTCTATTTGGTGGGGACAGAAAAGGCTTCCGATCTCATTTTAAGGATAAGAACTGAAGCTAAGAATGGTTAAGTGACTTTTTCTGTTTGTTTGAAAGAGAAATTTCCCTCAATCTCTCTCTGGTTCACTACCCAAATGGCTGTAATAGCCAGCTCTAGGCGAGACCCAAGCTAGGAGCCAGGAAATCCATCCTGGTCTCCCATGTGGGAGATCCAAGTACTGGGGTCATCCTCCACTGCTTTCCCAGGTGCATCGGCAGAAAGCTAGACAGAAGCAGAGCAGCAGGACTCAAATGCGTGTTCAGATGTAGGATGCTGGCACTGCAGGTGGCGTCACCCTCCGTGCCACCATGCCCACCTCTAAGAGACCTTTTAAAAGTCACACAGTTTGTCAGACAAAGAGCCAGGCCTAGAAACCATAGTCTACAGAATTCCAGTCTGGGCCAATTGCCTGTGTCATGCCAACTTCCCGCTGGAATCAAGGATTTTAATGTAAATGCGTGAAAACACGTAGCAGGTCCAGTTTCCTTGAGGCTGGAAGGGAAGGTTGATTATGCCCATTCATTCCAACCCCCAGAAGCTACCCGAACAGTGAAGCCCACAGGGGGAAACCAAAAGACAAAATGCAGCTGAGATATTTGGGGAAGGAAAAAAATGTTCTGAGTCGAACCATCCCTCGGAAAGTCAACAGGAAAACTAGATAAGATTTGCGGTTTCAGAAAACAAACAAACAATCCGGAGATTGTCATCGCTGGGATCCGGGGGAATTCATCTGTTACAGCAACACACACTGGACTCCAGAGGAAAATGAAAGGCAGATGTGGTGCTACCACAGCGAACACCGCTGGTATTTCGAAGAGCCGTCACCTCCCAGAACGTCAGCGGTGAGGGCATGGGCTGAGGTCGCCCAGGGAAGTGTTGGGGAGTTCCTAGGAGCGCTAGGAGTGATCGGGGAGGGAGGGAGTCACCATTAAACAAGAAACAGAAACCCTAGAAAGTTGGGGAGTTTTCCAGCAAAATTTTGGGTTGAGAAAGACAATCAACCCACAGTGTGCTCAGCAAGATGGCAGATCCAGTTCAGAGAAATTGAGGAAGAGACGAAATTCTCAGAACCTCACACACACACACACCGAGCCAGTCTTTCCCTGAGGAGTATCCAGCTCAGAAGGTTGTCTAGGGGTGGTTTTTTTGGGGAGGGGTGTGTTCTCTGCAGATTGCTGAGGGGGTCCTGCCAGGGTTGGAAGCTGGGAGGGGTGATTTGGACCTGAGTCAAAACAAGACCCCAGACCTAGAGGAGTGGAGGGAGTTGAAAGGGGGCTCTGGCCCAGTGCAAAGGCCCAGTCAGGAGAGGCCTGCTGACAGGAAGCAGCTGAAAACAAGCAGCGTCTGCAAAGGGCCACTGAGCGCTTTCAACTCATGCCAAGCTCATTGAGTAATGCAAGCTTATGTGCCTGTAAATTATTGCAACTGTATGTTGTTCCGCCCCTGGGATTGCCTTACCCTGCAGTTCAGGAGCGGCTGTGTGTGCACTCTCTGCGTGTGCTGTCCTCTGTGTGTGTGTGTGTGTATTCTCTGTGTGTGCTGTCCTCTGTGTGTGTGTGCACTCTGTGCTGTCCTCTGTGTGTGTGTACACTCTGTGCTGTCCTCTGTGTGTGCGCACTCTGTGCTGTCCTCTGTGTGCACACTCTGAGTGTGCTGTCCTGTGTGTGGGTACACACTCTGCATGTGCTGTCCCGTGTGTGTGTGTGTGTGCACACTCTGTGCTGTCCTCTGTGTGCGTACTCTGTGCTGTCCTGTGTGTGTGCACTCCGCTGTCCTCTGTGTGCACACTCTGCTGTCCTCTGTGTGCACACTCTGAATGTGCTGTCCTGTGTGTGTGCACACTCTGCGTGTGCTGTCCTGTGTGTGTGCACACTCTGCGTGTGCTGTCATGTGTGTGTGTACACACTCTGTGCTGTCCTCTGTGTGCACACTCTGTGCTGTCCTGTGTGTGTGCACACTCTGCGTGTGCTGTCATGTGTGTGTGCACACTCTGTGCTGTCTTCTTTGTGCACACTCTGAGTGTGCTGTCGTGTGTGTGTGCACACTGAGTGTGCTGTCATGTGTGTGTGCACACTCTGTGCTGTCCTCTGTGTGCACACTCTGAGTGTGCTGTCGTGTGTGTGTGTGTGCACACTCTGAGTGTGCTGTCGTGTGTGTGTGTGCACACTCTGCATGTGCTGTCATGTGTGTGTGTGTGCACACTCTGCATGTGCTGTCCTGTGTGTGTGCACAGTCCTGCGTATGCTGTCCTCTGTGTGCACACTCTGCATGTGCTGTCGTGTGTGTGTGTGTGCACACTCTGTGCTGTCCTCTGTGTGCACACTCTGAGTGTGCTGTCCTGTGTGTGTGTGCATACTCTGCATGTGCTGTCGTGTGTGTGTGCACACTCTGCGTGTGCTGTCCTCTGTGTGCACACTCTGAGTGTGCTGTCCTGTGTGTGTGTGCACACTCTGCATGTGCTGTCGTGTGTGTGTGTGCACACTCTGCGTGTGCTGTCCTCTGTGTGCACACTGAGTGTGCTGTCATGTGTGTGTGTGCACACTCTGTGCTGTCCTCTGTGTGCACACTCTGCGTGTGCTGTCGTGTGTGTGTGTGTGCACACTCTGTGCTGTCCTCTGTGTGTGCACATACTCATGCACAATCTACTGCTGGTCGTCTGCATTCCCCATCCCATATCCTGACTCGCCCCACCCTCACCACGGAGTCTGTTCACACAGCTGGTGGACAGTGCCCATGTTGCAGGTGGAGACGGAGGCTCCTGCCAGGCTGTGTGTGGCTCCCTTGGGTCATCACCATGCAAATGTCTG
Source organism: Sylvilagus floridanus (assembly GCA_949820135.1). Taxonomy (NCBI): domain Eukaryota; kingdom Metazoa; phylum Chordata; class Mammalia; order Lagomorpha; family Leporidae; genus Sylvilagus; species Sylvilagus floridanus. Next base: position 168,663,370 of record OX463244.1, read on the forward strand.
TGCAGTGGGGGGGGGGGGGGGGAATGAGGCCAAGACTGTGTTCCTGCAGCCCCTCTGTAGACCGAGGCTGTTGTCCGTTAGTCCAGCTCTGACTCATGCTGTCGCTTGAACTACGAGACCCTCTCTGCTCACAAAGCTGAGGATGAAAGTCTTCATTATAACCAGGCGAAGAAAGCGCTCCACCCTGGCCCTCCCCCAGTCCTGGTTGCCCACCCCTCTGCTCTCCGCATGGACAGCTCCCAAGATCTCTGCCTGCCTGTTTTGTTTCTGCGTGGAAGTCAGGAAATCTAGGTCAGTTTATCCAAGTAGAAAGTGTTATTTTATTGAGTTAACTCTGTGCAAACTGCTGCCTCTTCGCTTTGTAGACACAGAGTCCCTTGTGTCCAGGGCATTGTCTCTGGAAGTTTCAGAGGCCTCCAAGTAATCACTTGGATTTAACATGAACAGGGAAAACCTTTTTATCCTGCACTTTTAAAAAATAAATGGTATTTCCCAGTAACAAGTGGCTGACTTTTTGACTATTTTATCAAACAATCAGTTCAACATTTTTGACGATGAAAGGACTTTAAATTAAATTGCCAGTGCTACTAGTGAGTGTCCAGAAAGATCAGAATCCATTTGACAGGATGGGAGGCTTCGACTCATTTCATGATTAATAAATTATGGAACTTTCTTGTTGCCCTAATTGGGCCCAATAAGTCTTTATACCCATATAGTTAGCAGGAGAGAAAGGGGGCCTTTTCATTACGCACCATCATGTGGAATTTTGTCTTCTTATCATGGCTGTAGATATGTTGTCATTGTGGTTCTGTAGCTGCCTTAACCTTACGGCAGTGCTGGATATAATAGCGTTCTCGACATCGTGGGGCTACGCAGAGGGTGGCCCACAGCGTGTTTGTTCCCAGGCCTGACGAGGTGGGGACGGAGCTGAGAGCCAGCAGCCCGAGGCTTGTAGCAATCTGACAGTGCTGCATCTTGCCAGCAGCATCCCACTTCCCTGAGTTCCTCTTTGCTGTATTTGGTAAGCATCTTTGTCCGTGATAGCCTGGAAAGGAAAACAACAGGAGTCCTGGGCCTCCCCGCAGGGGCTGAGGGTGCCTGTGCAGCATCCGATACCTCCGCCATGCTGCCTGCTTCTAGGAGGGAGATGGGCGTTGTGAAGGAAGTCCCACCTCACAGATAAGCCCGGACTGAAAGATAGAAGCGACCGATGTCACGTTTTTGTTCTAACCTGGAAGCAGCTCTTTTCTAGAATGTCACTCTGCTAATCATGGATGAGGGAAAGCAAATTCCTCTTCTTGCCTACACTTTTTTTTTTTTAGGAGTTACCTCTGCGTACGATTCATTTCAAATGATAACCTTTCATGACATTTTGAGTTCTCCCAATTCAGAGCCCTATGTAGACCCCAACAGCCTGGCCAATTTTCTGTGCTTTCCAAAGAAATTGCTGAGCCCCCTGATAGGGAGCAGGCTGGCTGGCAGCCCAGGCACCATTGGATGCCAGTCTTAGGGCAGCAGGGATGATCAGCAAGTTCTTTGTCACGTCTTACCCACCTCTACTTTCTAGCACCTACTTAGTGGTCCTATACAAGGGTACTTCAAAGCATTCATGGAAAAAAATGGAATGGAAAGATAAGTTTACTTTGATGCAAAAAAAAGGGAAAAGAATACATAGGATTTTTATAGTTCTCATTTTCCGTGAACCTTTTGAAGGCCCCTTGCATGCATGAATTCCAGAATTTTTTTGCATCAAGATAAAGGTATCTGTGCATCCTATTTTTCTATGAACTTCATATCCCCTCATATCTACCTTCTTAAGATACTGAGGATAAATCTCAGCATTTGGTAATTTATAACCCTCCTGAGTCTTCTCCACCCCAAGCCAAGCACCCCTGGTTTTTCCAATGATTCCTTATGCTGTATGGCTTTAAGAATGCCCCATCCCAAGTCTCATCTCCTGGCCACACTGTCTTCTCTTTAGTCAGCGTTCATCCTAGAATAGGGGAGTTCTATTAATGAAATGTGACATTCCAAATGTGAACTTCCTATAACGTATAAAAATGATCATCATCCCTTCAGTCCACACACTGTATGGCTTATGCAACCTAAGACCATATTATCTGTTTTGCACCTTACACTGGATTTAGTCTTTGTTTAGTTGCTTGATCCACCGATTTATTTGTTATTTATTTGAAAGGCAGAGAGAGAGACAGAGTGAGAGCATCTTCAGTCTGCTCACACATGCCCCAAATGCCCACAACAGCCAGGGTCGGGCTAAGCTAAAGCTGGGAGCCTGCAACTCCGACCAGGTCTCCCACCTGGGTGTCAAGGACCTAAGTACTTGAGTCATCTCCTGTGGCTCCTGGAGTACATGTTACCAGGAGGCCAGAACTGGGCGAGGAAGCAGGACCTGAACCAAGACACTACGATGTGGGATACAGGCATCCCAATCGGCATCTTCGCTGTTGTGCCAAGTGCCCGTCCCCCGTCCCACTCATTTAGGAGTTGATCTGGTTCCTTCCTTCACACAGCGTTCAGCCAGGCACGCTGCAAGCCAGGCAGTGGGATATTGCTTCACCATCTAATCCTGTCAGATATTTTGAGAAGAAGTCATGCTCTGTGGAAGGAAAGCAGTTTAGGCCTCTTAATCTTTCCCAGTTCATTTGATCTGGACTCTCAGAGTCTCAGAAGGCCACAGCTCTGTGGTCCGCACCTCAGGGTGTGTGTAGCCAGCTGACTAAACCCCAGCTAGCTGAACTCTCTGGAATCTGAGTTGACCAGTACGCCCCCCGAGTAGACACGTCATTGTAAGTGTCCCCCTCGCGACCCTTCCCGTGTTTAGACTCACCAGGGCCTCTCTGCTGTGAACTTGGGGACATGGCTTTTCCTAGCATCAGACTGTGTGTCTGTAGGATGGATGCAGCATCCCAACCTGACGCCTTGGTCTCTGCCTCCCAGAGCCTCTCCAGACCTGCCCCGTGGGTGGCTTCAGGAGGCTGGGATGGGGGAGTGCAAGGGAGATCGCAATACATGTTATTGTTTCCCATGTTATAATGAGCATGTATGATTTTTTTGGAATCAAGAAAATAGCAATGCAAAATATGAACAAGAGAGGTACCCTGTCCACCCGCCAGTGTTGGCTACAGCTGTGCACCCAGTCCCAATAGGACCTCCCTCCCTAGCAGCCTCCTGGCTCACTCAGGATCCACTCCTTGACCACCAGCCTCCACCCCAGCCACTGAGCAACTAAGGAAAGAATAGTAAAAGATTTTTTTGAGTTCATCTAAATCAGAGGTCGGTGAACCCTAGGCTACGGCCAGCAGGCCAAATCCAGCTGGTCACTTGTTTTTTTAAATTAATTAAACTCATTCGAAAGGCATCATCAGAGAGAGAGAGAGAGAGAGAGAGAGAGAGAGATACTCCAATTACTGGTTTACTCCCAGAATCTTAGAATCCTGCAATAGCCAACACTGGGCCAGGCCAAAGCCATGAGCCAGGAACTCCATCCAGGTCTCCCACATGGGTGGCAGGAACCCTAGTACTTGGGCTATAACCTGCCTCGCAGACACATTAGCAGGAAGTTGAATTGGAAGCAGAGGTGGTGCTCAATCCCAAACACTGCAGTATGGCGTGTGGACATCCCAAGTGCAGCTGGAGCACACCACCGTGATGTCCTGATCCCCTGTTTCTGTAATTTGGTTGGAACACAGCCATGTCTGGTGATTTCCACTCATTGTCTCTGGCTGCTTTCCCAGCACAGACTTAAGACTGGGGGCTGCTCAGAATCTACCCAGAACTGGTTCCAGCAGCCTGCATGCTCAAGTCCCTTATGGAAAAGAACCGAGTTGTGGTGCAGAGGGTTGAAGTGCTGCTTGGGACACCCACACCCTTTATCAGAGTGGCGGATCAAGCCCCTGCTGCTCCAGCTTCCTGCTAATATTCCCAGGAGACACCAGATGCTGGCGCCAGGACTTGGGTCTCTGCCGCCCACATGAGATCCAAATGGAGTTCCTTGCTCCTGGCTTGGGCCTGGCCCAGGTCTGGCCATTGTGGGCATTTGGTGAGTAAGGAAGGGCTCTGTCTACCTCTACCCCTCTGTGCCTCCCTCGCTCCTTCTGCCTCTCCCGTCCTCCATGCCTCCCTTTCAAATTATTAAGTCTTTTTTAAAGAAAGCAAAGACAGCATAGTAGTTGTGTGTGCCTTCCACACATCTTCTCGTGGACTTGAAGTCACCTCTAGATTACTTACGATGTCTAATGCAATGTGAGTGCTACGTAAGCTGCTGCTGTACTGTGTTTTTTAAGGAACGGTGACAAGAACAAGAGTTGGTGCGCGTCCAGTAGAGACACAGTTGTTTTTCCAAGTATTTCTTCCCCATGGTAGGAGACAGAGTGGATGCATACTCCTGCTGCAATTGGGACAGAGACTGTACGGCCCACAAGCTTGACAGATTTACTCTCAGTTTGCTGACCCTTGAGCTGAGTCAACAACTCCTTGACATACTGTTGACCTTGACTACCTCCCCTTCCTTAGGCTCCAGCCTGTCTTGGGCTCTCAGGGCCTTGAAAATATCTCCCCTCACCCACGGCTACTCAACCTCCTGATTCTCTCCTCTTTGACCACTCCTTTCTGATTTCCCCCTGGCCATTGCAGGTGAGCAGACATAAAGACACAGGTTTGTGTCCATTTGTTTGTGTCTGCCTCCCCAGTCCCTTGAAGAGCCCTGGGCACCTGTTTCATGAATGGTTAAATGGCGCTAGCTCCGTCTGCAGGAGATTTTGCTCAGAACTCTTCCTTGGGCATCACCTTGCAAAAAAAGTGCTACCTGGACTTCACAAGTGACAAGGTGGGTCTCCTTGACTGTTAGAAGAGGAGTGTTTGTAGGGGACTGGTTTCCAGGTCTTCAGCCCCATCCCTCGGCTCCACGTCACGACCTGTTGTGACTCCTGTGTGTAACAGTCAGTGCTGCTTCTAAAGACTTCTTCCTGCTCACACCCTTGTTTGATCCTATCTCCTAGGATCTGAACTTGGCCTCATCCTCCACAGACCAGAGGAGGGCCCTGGAATGCGGTGTGTGAAAGGTGGTTATTCTATTCACCCCGACCTGGGCACAGCCAACAAAAAACACGTTTGTCAAATAAACTATCATGGAAGGAAAGAAAGGAAGGAAGGGAGAGAAGGCAGGAAGCAGGAAGGAAGGCTGAGTGGAGCTATGCCTTTTACTTTTTAAATAAAGATTTATTTGCTTGAAAGAGGGAGAGGCAGAGAGAGAGAGAGATGGAGGGAGAGGGACAGGGAGAGAGAGACAGAGACAGAGCCAGAAAGAGATCTTCCATCCATTGGTTCACTCCCCAAATGGCCACAAGAGCCGAAGCTGGGCCAGGCCAAAGCCAGGAGCCAGGAGCTTCTTCCAGGTCTCCCACCTGGATGCCCGGCTGAAGAACTTGGGCCAGCTTCTGCTGCTTTCCCAGGCACATTAGCAGAGAACTAGATCAGAAGCAGAGCAGCCAGGACCTGAACCAGTATCCATATGGGATGCCAGCATCACAAGAGGAGGCCTAACCTACTACACCACAGTGCTGGCCCCAGGAGCTAAGGATTTTTATAAAGGCTGAAAATGTATATGGCCGTTGACTATTTTCACAGATAATCTTTGCTAATCAAACCTCATTTGCTAAACATGTAGGCATAAAATGCTAGGGTAAGGGGTTTTGTGATGGGATCAGAGAAAGAGAAGGCAGTTTTGTAGAGAACGCTGCCATGGCTGGTACAGGGGACAGCCTAGACACTTCCGGCTACACACTCTGCTTTTGACCTCGGCTAAACTCAAATGCGTACCTGGGAAGTCAAAAGAGGACTCTTCCGTTGGTGCTTCTGATGTTGTTGATCTCTGCAAGATGACTGACACAAAAGGAAAACTTTCAAACAGACTCAGCCTCGTTCATCCACTCATTCATCCACCCATGTTTGCTGTATGCCTACTGTGTGCCACGCAGTGTTTTCTGCACTGCACATATAACACAAGCCTAACACAAATCCCTGCGTTTTAGATGCCTTTCTGGTGGTAGTAGACTGACAATATGTAAAAAGTATATACTAAGTTAGTGAATGACAGATGCTAATACAAAATAGAGAAGAGGCTGGAAGAAAAAGCAGGTGGCATGCAGGCAACTGAACGAGAGTTCTGACTGGTGTAGACAGGACGTCGGGAAGGAGTCTCTGTCCGTGTGCTGAGTGAAGACCTGGAGGTGAGGGAGTGACCATGTAGATGTACAGGGAGGCGCCTTCCAGCCATGAGAGACTGTAGGTGTGAGGGCCCTGCGGTGGGGAGCTGCCTGCCGGAGGCCAGGAGGCCAGAGTAGCCGGAGCAGAGTTAAAGGGAGGGTGGAAGATGACAAGGTCAGAGAGATAAGACAACAGAGCGAACCAGAGATGCGGCTGGAATCACTGTGCTTCTGTTGCTGAGCCTGAACATTTTATATGATCCTTGGTCATTTTCCCAAAGGAAATTAGAGTGATGGTAGGGTGGAGAGACACACCCAGAACTCCCCCCTCCAACTCTAAGATTAAGCACTGCTCAGTTCAGTTGGGTCTTAATTCATCTAAGAATGACTCGAGACAGCTGGAATTCGGCCAAAATGCAAAATGTGATGTAATGAAGCCTTGCAATTGTGTGTGTGGTCCTTTCTGAACAAGTCGCCATCGCGTTGCCCTCACCTGTGTCCTTGTGCCGCAGGCATTTCCCTGAGTGTGTCTGCAAACACGCCCCGCGGCGTCCGTAACTGCTTCCTCGGGGCCCCGCTCGGTGCGTCACACCCAGTTCCCAGCATGCTCCTTCCAACAGCCCCGTGAAGCCTGTAGTGCGATCTGAGAAGGAGTCAGGAGCAAGGAAAGATTGGTGGTTTGCCGGCACAGTCAGTTGTGGTGTGAACCAGTTGTGGTGTGAACCATTCCTAAGCCTGCACTCCTGAGTACTCACTAGTTCAAGGTTATAATAATTGTGGGACCAGTGGACCTCAACGGCAGGTGTTTTTGCTCTCCAGGAAACACCAGCAGTGTCTTGACGTTTTTGGTTGTTACAGCTGGGGAGGTGCCACTGGCTTCTAGCAGGTAGAGCCAGGAGTGCTGTGAAACCCCCTGCCACACCCGGGACAGGCCTTGGGACAAGGAGTTACCTGGTTGAGAATGCCGGTCATGCTAAGGTGGAGGAATCTGTGTCCATACGTGAATATGTGCTGGTAGCACCAGAAGTCCCCAGAGTTTTGGGTCTGTCCAAGCAAATGGCTTACTACTTATTAGAAATTATTTATTGTTGAAAGGCATAGCACAGGGCAAGGGGGTTGGAGGAGAAACAGAGAGAGAGAGAGAGAGAAAGATAGATCCATTCATCCATCCATCCACTGGTTTCCTCCCCGAATGGCCAGGTCTGGAACTCCATCTGGGTGGCAGGGGCCCAAGACTTTAGACCATCTTCTGCGCTCCCAGGCACATTAGAAGGGAGCTGGATCAGAAGTGGAGCAGCTGGGACTTAAACAATTTGTGATGCCAACATCACAGTTATAGGCTTAGCCCCTCTGCCACAACGCCAGCCCCGACTGGGCACTTCTAAGACAAAGTTCACTGTGAGTGGAAACCAGCTCCTGATGCCGGAAAGAAATCTTCCCTAATGTCCCCACACTTCTTCTGACCTTGACACACATCCTCCAAAGAGGGCAAACGTGCAGTGGGTCTGATGAGGCTGTGAAACTGATTAAAGCCTGTGCTTCAAGATGGCCCTCCCATGAACGCCTTAATAACTCTGCAGCCTGCAGGGGCAGCCTGGCAAATCCACTCCTTTTGGGCAGGTGGCTGTTTGTAAAGCCAGGCTGAGGTTGGCCAGAGGGGTCGTGGTCGTCCTGTAATCAGATTATGTTGCTATATCCGCCCGTTGGTCATCTGTGGCCCAATGGGGACCATTAAGCCAGCAGCACTGACCTAAGTGAGATGGACGATAGCAATGTTCCCTGGAATGATAGATCGACCAGAGAGTGTAATGGCCCTGCCAGTGGGGGTTAGCAGGAGTGGAGCTGTCTGTTCCCCACAAAGATGAGAGAGAGTGGAAAGAGAGAAGTAAATTCCCTCCACAATATGCATCCCATGACCTACAAACAAGGCAGTAACCAAGCCTGTGGCAGACAGACCCCAGCTTGACATAGAAACCGCCCATGTCTTGGCCAAAAGTCTTCAAATTTCCCTTCCTGCTGTTTTAAAGAAATAAAGAAAAATGTGTGCAATGACATATAAAGATGTTCATTGCAGCATTATTTATATTATCATGAAATGACTAATAACAAAAAAGAGTAACAACTAAAGATGGCTGTGCAAATTAATTCACACCCATAGAAGGGGACATTTTGCTGCTATGAAAAGCAGAATAAAACAAAATATTAACTGGGCTTGGGGCTGGCATTCTGGTGTAGCAGGTAAAGCCACTGCCAGCTATACTGGCATCCCATATGGGTGCCAGTTCAAATCCCAGCTGCTCTACTTCCAATCGAGCTGCCTGCTTCTGTGCCTGGGAAAACAGCAGAGGATAACCCTAGTGCTTGGGCCTCTGCACCCAAGAGAGAGATCCAGAGGAAGCTCCCAGCTCCTGCTCCAGGTTCCTGGCTTCTGCCTGGCCCAGCCCCAGCTGTTAAGGCTGTTTGAGGATGAACCGCAGATGGAAAATATGTCTTTCTGCCTCTCTGTCCCTCTCTCCCTCCCTACCTCCCTAACTCTACCTTTCAAATAAATAAATAAATCTTTAAAAAATATTAATAGAGCGTATTTCTGAGACATGGATTAATTATGATTTAGGTTCTTCTTTGCAAATTCCAGTACTTTGCAGATTGTCTGTGTGGCTATTTTTAAAATGCTACTTTTCTTTCAAAAGCAAGTAGCATTTCCCCGACACTAGCAAGGTTCTCCTGGTGCATGGAGACTCCAGGAAACTAGCTGGGCTGACACTGAAGTTAGCAGCTGCCCTCATCAAAACCTCATTAGTCCCTGGAAGGTGACTGAGCTTAGTTTATCTTGAGTACTGTGTCCCTTGTCACACTCAATGCTGGGGTTTAGTTGGATACCTGAGGACCTTCTTCCTATTTGTCCTGGTAAATTGCTAACTGCCCACCTGGAGTTTGGGAAACAGGTGAAGTTGTCTGGCCTGGTCATTGACCCCTTCCCCGAAGCGCTGCTCCAGTAGATGCACGTGGGAGACAGACCCTCCGAGGGTTTTCTACTTTCCCACCTGCCTTTCTTATTCATACTCTCTCTGCCATGCATAGGTTTTAGTCCTGAATGGAGACAGATTTCCGAGTCATAGCCGATGGCAACATCCATGGCTGTCCCAGTTGCACTAGGTTGCCCTGAGCCGCTGGTTTCAAAAAACAGGCTGACAAGTGTTGGGCATTTCGTTCTGCCCTCCACTTTCTCCTTGGCACACCTTTGTGTTTTCCTCTTTAGAAAGATGGCGGTGATGCACTCTACTAATTGACAAGAATACCTTACTTTGAACGCTTGCTTCGCATAGGCAGGTGCTCTGGGGCCAGGCCTCAGAGCCCGCTGTGGTTGGCTTTCGTATCCACTCCTCCCAAGGCAGAAGCAGCAGAGGAGCCTGGGGGCAGGTGGTTTGCCAAGGTGTGACTTGGAGGAGCCATTTTCCCCCAGCCCAGCCGGTGATCACATGATCGTGTATTCTTCCCCTTCATCCCTGCTGTAGCCCTGGCCGTGCAGCCGGTGTGGTCATGGGCAGCAGATGAAGACAGAGAAGCAGGGCTGCCCCCAGATGAGGATCTGGAGACAGAACATCTCTACCACGGCTCATCTCTGCAGCTCCAAGCTTGTGGGTGAAGAGCTGCAGCTCTGCTCCCTGCCCAGCACATGCCCCCCACCCCTTCCAGAACCTTCCTCAACAGCAAAGATTCATTGAGGGCTGACAGTGCCTCAGACCTGTGCCCCAGGAGCTTGGCTCCTGTACCTGAGGACAGCAAGGAAGACAAGCAAAGGAGAATAAAACGAGGTGGGGGAATAGGAGTGTGGCTCTTGGTGTGAAGAAAGGCCTCGTGAGACCGCAAGCTCTGAGCAAGGAGTGGAAGGAGGCGAAGGGGACAGGGCAGCCAGGCAGAGGAGCTGAGCTGGATCTGTGCCCCATGTGTTTGGGGACCCCCACAGAGGCTCCTGTGTCTGGAGGGGAGCAAGCATATGGACACAAGGCCCAGTCTGTGGGCTTTGTGGGACTTTCTGTAGATGTCTACTCCAAGCTTGATGATGTTGGGTGTGTTGGGATCCAGAGTGACAAACTGGGGTTAAGTAGGATCCAGCTGATTGCTGTGCAGGGAACAGAGGCAGAGAGAGTTGGGAGGAGGCTACGGAGGTGAGCAGTGGAGCGGAGCTGGTGCTGCGACATGCATGGGAGTGGGGAGGTGTGGGATGGCTGTGGTGAGCCCAGCCCTCTCTGTCTCAGCGTTCAGACCCTGTCTCTGAGTAGCCACAGACATAAGGCAGAGGTCAAAATGTCAGCACCTTCTTCCCAAGAGTCCCCAACTAGCCTGAGAACCCAACAAATGCCAGAGAAAAAACAACCTTTTGATGAAAAAAAATTAACAATGTGCCAGCACCATAGCACAGTAGGCTAAGCCTCTGCCTGCAGGACCGGCATCCCATATGGGCGAGCTGCTCCTCCTCTGATCCAGCTCTCTGCTGATGGCCTAGGGGGGCAGTGGAAGATGGCCCAAGTGCTCAGGCTGCTGTACCGTAAGGGAGACCTGGAAGAGTGCCTGGCACCTGGTTTCAAATCGGCCCAACTCTGGCCTTTGTGGCCATCTGGGGAGTCAACCAGTGGGTAGAAGACCTCTCTCTCTGTCTCTGTCTCTCTCTCTAATATGGCTCTCATAAGTAAATTTTAAAAAATTTTTAAAAATCTGGATTTCTTTAAAAAGAATGATAAAATCTTTACCTTCTTCGCATTAATTGACCTGCAGACACTGTGGAAAGTCCTGAGATTTATAAAGAAGAAAATGTGGATCACCACTCATCCCCTGACCTAGAAATAAGCCTGTTAACATTAAAAAAACACTTTTCGTTTTATTTGAATGGCAGAAAGAAAGAGACAGACACAGGAAGATCTTCCATCCATTGGTTCACTCCCCAAATGCCTGCAAGAGCTGTGGCAGAGCCAGGCTGGAGCCAGGGGCTGGGAACTCACGTTGGCAGGTTCATCATCTGCTGCCTCCCAGGGTCTTCATTAGCAAGAAGTGGAATTGGAAGTGGAGCCAGGACTCCAGTCCATGTACTCTGCTGTGGGATTCAGGCATCCCAAGAGGGGTCTTAACCTTGGCACCAAACACCTCCCTCCCACTCCTATGAACATTTTGATTCATTCTGTTTTGTCTTTTTTTTTCTCTGTGCTTATATATATATATACACACACACACACACTCAAACTTTTCTGAATTTTTCTTTAAGCTAACAATGTGAATATTTCTCCATGATATCAAATAGGCTGAAAAGATTGTTTTAATGGCAGCATAATGTTCCTTCCTTCTGGTATCAATTAATTTATGTAGATATTTGCTTATTAGAAGATTGGGCTTGGAAGTATAGCCCTAATGGGCTTCCTGCAACTTCACTCCCAGCTGAGATAGGTGCACCTGCTGGGTGATTGGCAGGGCTCGTACCTGAATGTCTCCGCCTGGGACACAGCCTGCTCCTTGGGGCTTCCGTGTCATGGAGAACAGGGCCCTGGTGCCTCTTCCTGAAGGCACACAGACATGAGAAATCCTGGAAGACCCTGAACTGAGAACACCAAGTACCTTCCCTCAGGGGACCCTTCCTCCTCTCTAGGAAAATATAAAAGAGAGGTGGAGACAAGACAGTCACCATAGTGAAAGACCCGTCCATTTGTGAAAACCCAAGGCCTGGCCGGCACCGTAGCTCACTAGGCTAATCCTTCACCTGTGGTGCCAGCACTCCGGGTTCTAGTCCTGGTCAGGGCGCCAGATTCTGCCTGTCAAAAAAAAAAAAAAAAGAAAAAGAAAACCCAAGGCCAAGGGGAATGAGAAGGGTCCTCTTTCCACTGGCGGTTCAACATGGCTAATGGGTGTCAAGTAGTTGGTCCTAGCAAATACTCAATAAATGGCACCCTACCCACCATGGCCAGGAAACTACCGGAATGTCATAAAGTCAGCCCAAAGTGGGTGATGGTGATGATGATGATGATGAGTGCTATTTATACAGAATGTGGGACCAATTCAGTGAGCTTCCCCTGAGTGTTTAAGTCCTTCTCACTTGGAGACTTTTGAACATCCTTAAGAAAAGGAAAGACACTAATCTCCCCAGCTGGATCAGTCTCTTGGTGACCTCTGCTGGAGTCAGCGGTTAAAGGTTGGGTGCATGGATGGGTAGGTGGGTGAATGAATGGATAGGTGGGTGCTGGGTAGATGGATGGATGGGTGGATGGAGGAAGGGAAGGAGGGAGAAAGAGAGATGAATATATAGAAGGAAGAAATAAAGAGCAAATTAAGACAAAGGCGTTGTATCTTTTGCTTTTTCTCTGATAAGATGTAAGGGGAATAATGATTTTATATAAGCCAGTGTAGTTTTGTCTTCATCTCAGATAAAATAAAAGCCCAAGATGAAAATCCTTAATTTCTGTTGGAAAAACGAAGAGTCACATTGGGATCTGAGCAGCATATTTTATCGGTTTGAGCCCAGGGAAGGAAGATGGGTGATTTTGTAGCTTGAGTGACATAAATATGTGCCCCTCCTCCATGAAATGTATTGTTACTGCTGTGATTCATTGGGCTTTTTTTTTTTGAAGTGGACGATGGCTTGTGTGCAGTGGATGAAGTAATTGGAGAGAGTGCTTCTCCCTAGAGACAGAATCAATCACCATTGTAGAATATGGTGACATTTTAGAAAGAAACTCTGAGGAAAATGTCATGCTTAAAAAATTAGATTTAAACATACTGGCTCCAGATTGATTTTTATTACACTCAAATGGATACCCTGATTGATTACCAGTCTTACAAATGTTTAGCACATTTCTCACTTCTCTAATAATCAGAATAATCTAATTCTCAATGTCATTTAATGTACTCTATTCAAGGTTATAATAGATCATATTTCTAATAAAACACAGCAATTATGGAATGAATAATACAAGAGGACCAGCATTCAGAGTCCCTAGATTGTCAGACAGTACCCAGGGAAGATCTTAGACAAACCCAATCCTTTTAGTGTCGGTTCATGGTCTTCGCAGCTTCTGGGGTGTTTGTTTTCCTGGTGGTGAACTGAATGGAACTTTTGCAGAGAACATCACCATGTCCCTTCCTGCTCCCATAACCTTGGGAAGAAACAGCGACTTTTGAATACTTTCTTTCTTTTCTTTTCTTTTTTTTTTTTTTTTGACAGGCAGAGTGGACAGTGAGAGAGAGAGACAGAGAGAAAGGTCTTCCTTTGCCGTTGGTTCACCCTCCAATGGCCGGCACAGGAGCCACGTGCTTCCTCCGATGGCAGGAGCCAGGTGCTTCTCCTGGTCTCCCATGGGGTGCAGGGCCCAAGCACTGGGGCCATCCTCCACAGCACTCCTGGGTCACAGCAGAGAGCTGGCCTGGAAGAGGGGCAACCGGGACAGAATCCGGCTCCCCGACTGGGACTAGAACCCGGTGTGCCGGTGCTGCAAGGTGGAGGATTAGCCTGTTGAGCCATGGTGCCAGCCCTGTAGTACTGTTTTTATTTTCACTTTTTATCGCTTTATTTTGTATTTTCCTACCTTTTGCAGGAGCTATTATGCACAAAGCATCATTCAGAGAGAGGAAATACACTTGCAAAATAGTAGACTCAATGGAGCTTAGTAGAGACATTGGATAAGGAAGAGAGGAGGACGAGCTGCTCCCTCCCCTGGGACATGGGCATCAGATGGTTTATGACAGCACAGGAGGGCGGCTGGGGAGTTCCTCTTTAGGAGCAGATCAATGCGAGGAACTAGATGTGTCTAGTGGGCAGTCAGGTATGCACATCCGATGCTGAGAAAGGTGCAGGCCGCAGATGGAGAGAGAGCTGCATCCGGGTGTCGTGTGGGATAGTGGAGAGCCTGGGCACGGATCTCACGACAGATACAGAACGAGAGGAGGGCTGGGGACACTCCGGAGACAGTAGGTCCTGGAACTTTCCAGGGGCTGTGGAGTGGTCTTGCAGGAATCCCGGGATGTGGGTCTCTCCAGTTGAATGTTTGTTAGCTTTCTCAGCCAGGCTCTCCATCTGTTTTTCATAAGTCTGGGAGGCAGCGGTCATTGTGAGAGAGGGGAATCCCAGTGCATGCCCATGTGTATTCCTCTTTTTGAAGTTAGTTAGCTGCTCAATGCACTTTTTTTAATAACTGTGTTTCATAATTCTTAGTGTTTTTTAAGGTCAGGGGGTATCCTAAAAAGTTTCCATAGCCACTGACCTTTCCCTGTTTTTAAATAAATGTGGATACGAACAAGAGCCCTGGCCTGAGAGGTTGAAACCAGTCATCCTGTTTGAACGAGGGCCCCTCTGCAGTTAAGGTGCAAGGCAGCTAAAACAGCCTGCGTGATGGAAAATGGCAGGCCCTGGACTTGACCTGCCACTTTGCAATTTCCTGAATTTGGTCAAAAGATTATGGGGTAAGCAGGGGGAAGCAAGTCTGGTGAAATTAATAAGAAAAAATATTGTTTTAGAATCCAGCGTTCCTGTCCCGCTGAAGTTCTGGGTAACCTTAAATGTATCCATAGTTAGGTTGTATGTTTCTCAAGGTGATGAAGGTGGCTGAGAAGGGAAGAGGTTGTGGGTTCTTGAAGAAAGTGACTTGGCTGTTAACTGGAGGGGCTTTGTAAGGGAGTGGGAGGATGTCCTCATGTCAGTAGCCTGTTAGGACAACTTGATCTGTGCGCGTGGGTTCCAGAAGTTTCCAGGATAGCCGGCTCTGCTTTGAATACATCAAGGCCAAGCACTACACCATGTCTTTCAGTCTGATTTTCCCCTCGGGTTTATAGAAGGTCAGTTCTCACTCTTGATCATTGTCCCTTCACCCCTCTAAAATGAAGCAGGGGTGTGATAAAAGTTACAAAAGAAAGAATGGTGAGATATTTATGGATGAGAATATGTGATGTCTAGGGTTTCTCTCAGAATAATCAGAGGAAGGGGTGGAAGTTGAGTGAAGCCAAGCCTGGCTGCACGTTGGCCATTGAAGCTGGGTGTGGAGTGAGTGGGGGCACATCCTGTCTGCACTTGGGGTGTGTTTGAGGTTTTCCGTAATAGACATGCTTGCAATAAATATGTGTTTATGCATATTCGGGACTGGAAGAGTTCATGACATAGCTCTAAGGCGTGACTTTGTGTTTTGAAGCTTTAAAACAAAGAACACCAATTCTACAAAGGAAGAGGTACAAACTGTTGATCTGCTCGCTGAACGTTATGAAATGCACAGAAATGCTTAAATATTTAAAATTTCCTTCTGCCATCTTTTACAGTGTTTTTTAGGAAGAGAATTGAGTAAATAATACAGAGCTCTATTAGTCACTTCCAGCAGAATTTTCTGGCTGCTCAGGGCTTTCCTGACCTCTCACTGCCTGGTGGCCTCCTTGGAGGAGAGCGTCTGATGCCTGGGCACCGTCCTTGGTGTTGCTCGGGGTGACAGGCAGGTGGCCAGTGGCTTCTTGTCAGAGGAGACCCAGAATCTTTCCTGTCTCCCTCTCCTCCCTGCATCAGTCACACACTGCTGGTAAGGGTCCCTGTTCACTGGACTACCTTCCAGAAGAACAGCCAGTATAGCAGTGGCTCTGGAGAATCCTTGAATGCAGAAGACCCTCCCTCACCACCAAAAATGCAAGGTCCTGGGAGATGCTGCTTCCTGAGAATTCGGATCAACACATAAACTCCATCCCTAATGTCTCACACTGCCAAGCCTCCAAAGGCGTGGGACATGAGCCTGCTGGATGTACTGTGTGTACCGCTTACTACAGTCCTGCATGTTTGGAGCCAAGCTTTGTTACTTGGCCTTGTGGGAACTGAGATACTCTGTTTGGCCCGTGAACACCCCTCAAAGACCACAACCTCCCTGATTTTCTTTGTGTTCCCGAGAGCAGGGCTCATGCGTTCCTCTCAGCCTAGAACCTTCTTTGCTTCTTTGCCTGGTGAACTGTCTGCTTCTCAGCTGGAATGTTCCTTCTGTGTCCCTGGAGTGGAGAGACAGAGAAAGAGAGGCACCCCATCAGAGCTCCCATCTTCCGGTTCACTCCTCAAATGCCTGTGGTAGCCAAGGCTGAGCCATGCTGGTCCATCCTGGTCTCCCACTGGTGGTAGGGACCCAAGTACTTAGGCTATTGCCTCTTGCCTCCCAGGGTCTACATTAGCAAAAAGCTGGAATTCAGAGCCAGAGCCAGAAAATTCAGGCATTCTGATATGCGATGTGGATATCCCAGCCAAAACCTTAACCCCTGGGCCAAATGAATGCCCCCTCTAACTCTTATTAAAATTTTTTTTTAATATAAAGCTTTTATTTAAAGAATATAAATTTCCAAAGAACAGCTTATGGATCACAATGGCTCCCCCCCCCACAACCTCCCTCCCTCCCCCTACCCTCCCCTCTCCCTCTCCCTCCCGCCCTCCGCCCACATCAAGATTCATTTTCAATTCTCTTTATACACAGAAGATCAATTTAGTACATATTACGTAAAGATTTCAACGGTTTGCCCTCGCATAGAGACACAAAATGATAATACTGTTGGAGTGCTAGTTATAGTATTAATTCACAATGTACAGCACATTAAGGACAGAGATCCTACATGATTTTTTTTTAAAAAATTGATTAATTGTCTATGCAATTTCCAGTTTAACACCAAGATTTTTTAATCATTTGCAATTATCTTTATATAAAGAAGATCGATTCAATATATACTATGTAAAGATTTCACCAGTTTGCACCCACTCATTATTAAAATTTTTAAATTGTTTGAAATAATGAAAGAGCAGGCACTGTGGTGCAGCAAGCTAAGTCACTGCTTAGGATGCCTGTATCCTATATCAGAGCGCCTGGTTTGAGTTCTGGCTACTCCAGGCTTCTGATCCAGCTTCCTGCTACTGTGCCTGGGAAGACAACAGAAGATGGCCCAGGTACTTGCATTCCTGCCACCCACATAGAGACCAGAATAGAGATCCTGGCTCCTGGCTTCAATGTGGACTAGCCCTGGCTGTTGTGGTCTTTTGAGGAGTAATCCAACAGATGAAACTATTCTTTCTCCTCTCTTCTCTCTCTCTCCCTCTCTGCCTTTGAAACAAAAAGAAGTGTTTTGAAAAATACAAGGTGAACTGCTTTGTGTGTAGTGCAGTTGTTTCTTAGGGGTGAACTGTGTCCCCACATGTCCCTGGAGCTCTCACACTGATCGTAGGTGTGGATCCATGAGCTCTAAGTGGCTGTGAGATGGGGCACTGGGCTCTCCTCCACTACCTTCTGTGCTCTGTGCTGTCTTTGCTTTGTCCCCAGAGTCCTGAAGGTCTCAGCAGATGTCTTTCTGATTAAGAGAGAAGGAAAGCACGTTCTGGGGGTGGGTGTGGGTGGTTAGGGGAAGGGCGGAGGAAGGGCAAGGGGAAGTGGATTGTGAACTCTGGCAGGAACGTCTTGTGTGCTATTTCTTGGACTTCTTGCAGTTTTTGACCCCTTAGCAAAAGCATTCCCAGGAATAGAAAACTGGACTCTGCTAGCGTCAGGCATCCAGGTATGTGGCCGTGAGCTATGCAGAGAATGGTGACGCTGGCTTTATTTCTTTTCCAAATGACTCTCTGGAGAAACAAACAACTGAGAATTAAAGTTCCGCAGGCGGAAGGATGTTTGTGAACTAAATAGGATTCGGCAAGCCTTAACAGACAGGCCAGTTTGGGAAAATCCATTTATGTTGAGAAACCGATAAATTCACTCAGGGGAAGGCCAAGTTGGCTGCAGTTGTAGCCAGCACTTCATATGCTGAGATCGCCTTGGGGGCGGGGACTGACTTCTGCTGTTTCATTTCTTAACATTTTCTTTTAGTAACACATGTGACCTGAGAGTGACCCCTCAATGGCATTCAGGGCAGCCAAGGCCAAGTAGAAAAATTCCTTAGTTGCAGTCCTCATTACATTCTTGTTATGAGCACTAATCTTTTGAAAAGCAGTTTTAAAGAATTATTTTATGAGCAATGGATAGCTTTGGAACGAGTGAGAAACTGATTCAAACTGTGGCCCCGCAGATTACTGGCTGTTGTCACTTTCTGGGTCCCTTACCCTCAGGTTCCTTGCGTGCCACTTGGTGAGTGATGATACCAGCCATGCAGGGTTGCTGTGGATTACATGATGGGAGTCTTTAGAATCCACTTAGAAAGTAGTTTCTCTCCGCTGTGCCTTGTTCGCACGTGGCATTGCGTTCCTACACACACACACACACACACACACACACACTTTTCCATGAAAGCAGGGACTTTTGCTTTGGTTTTCCGTTGCATCCCCAGTGTCTCCATTAGCACCTGACACGGTAGCAGCCTCAATGTCAAGTTCAAAATTGCTGAGCCTGTTTCATGTCAAGTCAATTCCTTAAAATCAAGAGCTGGAATTTGCCACCACGTTCCATGGCCTCTCTTCCAGTGGTCCCTTCCCAACGCTCTGTCTCCAGCCAGCCACTCCTCCATGCACAGGACACATGCTGGACAACTGCAGCTGGCTGGCACTGGGGCACCTAGAATTCCTTACATCCTGCCCCTCCTCCGTTTCCTTGCTATTGTGTCTGCTGCAAACCAAGTTATCCGTGGCCTGCTGCCCCACCTGCCTTTCCCTGGCTCTTTGCCACAGTCCCGCCCTGGTTCACTCGTTTGGTTGCCTGGAACTTCTTTTTCTTTTAAAAGATTTTGGAAGAGTTACAGAGAAAGAGGAAGAGACAGAGAAAAACCTTCCACCTCCTGGGTTCACTTCCCAGATGGCCGCATGGCCAGCAGGGGTCAGGCTAAAGCCAGGAGTTTCATCCAGGACTCCCACTTGGGTGGCAGGGGTCAAATACTTGGGCACCTTCTCCTGCCTTTCCCAGGCTGTTAGCAGACAGGTGGATCAGAAGTGGAGCAGCTGAGAGGTGAACCAGCGCCCATACGCGACGCCAGCGTTGCAGGTGGCAGCTTTATCTGCTACGCCACGGCGCCGGCTCCAGCGTGCCTGCAACTTCCAGCGGCACCTCAGGGATCTCCCTCACCCCAGGTATTTCTTCTTCGTGCACAGAATCATCCTTCCCTGGACAATTCTGATAATACTTCTGCCATCATCCCCAAACGAACGTAAACCCCACATCGCCTGGTCAGGGCTCACAAGATCACAAACTCCTGAACCCAGAGCTGCAGGCCCCACCTTAGACCTCGTATGCTGCCAAGTTCCCTGTAAGCTTGCTCTGTCTTCTCCCCTCCTTTGCTTAGCTAAAGCGTCCTCTTGCTTTGATTTTCTACTGAGACAGTTCCCAAGTGAATGTGACTTCCAAGATCTCACTGCTCCAAATCGACCCTCTCTTGAGCCTCATCAAGTGAGCAATTTCAGAGTCTCTGGAAAATTCAGGCAGCCTGTTCATGTTTCCACATAGGAGTGGTTTTGCTGACCTCTCTTACAGGTTTGATTCCAGAAAACCATGTGTTCAAGTGCATGGACTCAAGTTTATGTCTGAGGTTGATTTTTTTGAAGGACTTTGTCTGGGCTTCTCTTAACCTCCCCTGCCCCCCAGTCTGGCTTCCACCCTGTTTCTGTGCTATAAATGTTCTTTTCTGACAGTTACCACTTTGTCCATTGCCAAAACCAGTGAACTTTGCTCTCGCCTCATTCCTTCCAACTGGCGGCTCCATTGGACACTTGACCGGGCTGCTGCAGCGATTGCTTTTATCCATTGGTTTCTATGGGTTTTTTCCCCCAATTCCAATTCATCCGCTTCCATCATTGTATCTTCTTCCCTTACCCAAAAACTCCTAGAAACTCCTAAGGATGGACCCTTCCCTCTTCCTCTTCCTCTCTTCCTCCCTCCCTCCCTCCCTCCCTTCTTTCCGCTCTCTCCCCTTCCCTCCTTCCTTCCCTCCCTCCCTCCTTCTTTCCCTCCCTCCCTCTTTTCCTCCCTCCCTCCCTTCTTTCCTCTCTCTCTTTCTCCCCTTCCCTCCCTCCTCCCTCTCTCCCTCCCTCTCTCTCCCTTCTCCCCCCTCCTTTCTGTCATCCATTCCTTCCTGTCCAGTCCCTCATGCTTTCCAGGGTCCTCTCTAAGTCGCCGGGGCAGATCCACAGTCCCCTCTCAGACAGCCTCCGGACTGTGCACCTCAGTGTCTCGTTCACCTCATTTTCTTCTGTGTCGTGTGCCATCAGCAGCCCAGACTGGGGTCACAGCCTTGCTGTTCCGTCTGCATCTGGGTCTTCATTCCCACCTTCACCTGATGCCAAGTCCAGCGCAGTTTCCTGCCGGTACCTCCCTGTATCCCAGCTCCTCCTCCCAACCTGTACCAGTCTGATCTTTTCCTCCCATCACCTCCTAGACGCTACTGTTTCCTTCAGTCACCTCGGCCAGCCCTCGTTCTTCAGACGTGATGCGGTCATTCCTGGAGGCATTGTCTCACATTCCATATGTATTGAGTAGCCCTGTGGGAAAGACCCTGTACTGTGCAAGGAGGACATCTGAGTGAACAAGA
Source organism: Sylvilagus floridanus (assembly GCA_949820135.1). NCBI lineage: Eukaryota > Metazoa > Chordata > Mammalia > Lagomorpha > Leporidae > Sylvilagus > Sylvilagus floridanus. The sequence goes on from OX463244.1 coordinate 168,684,078, forward strand.
CACAGCACAGTGTCTATGGAGCCCTCAACTCAGGATCCCTTTCTCCTGTGATGTTTTCCATGGCCCTATAGGCAAAAACATGAGCTCCCTCATCTGTGGGTCTAAGTGCTGTCTCACAGCCTTCTCCTTAGGTTTTCTGTTCCTTTTGCTCAGATCAATGAAGGAATATCATATACCATCTGAGTGTGTGATGATTATTTGTTCAGATGGCTTTGTCTTTTACTAGAATGGAAATCTCTCGAAATGAACTCTCTGTTTAACATAGGTCACAGTAATAGATGCAATATGCATTCTCAGTAACTCTAGAGGTAAAAAGGAAATGATAGACTTGTGGATGGATAGACACATAAAAGGTGAGAGGATAGAAAGGTGGGCAGATGGATCAGCAGATGAACACATACCAGTGATTGCAAAGTGCTAAAGACGAGAGAATATGCCAGTGGCTTGATGGGCAGGTAGGTGGATACATGAGTAGACAGACCACATTAATAGATAAATGGATGAAGGGCTAGATGGATGGGCAGGTGGATGGATAGATTTTAAAAATCTATATTTAACAAAAACTTAAGATCCATAACTATCAGAAAAGGAGGTTATGGTTAATTGACTATGTATATACAAGAACGGGTAAAATGTTTTAAAATACACTGACAGTTCTCTAAAAATTAAAATCTATAGATACAGGGACAAAATCTGTTCTGAATAAGATTTATACTTACTTTCAAATACTGAGGATCCTTGGCAACATTAGTACTTCTAGGACGCCCTCCCATATGAAGTAGTTAACAGATGGACATGCACACTGTAAAGTAAGAGTTTTCCATTTAAACTAAATATTGTAGTCTAAACATAGTAGACAATTTTTCTAATGATTCAGGTTACTAAAATTTATTTGACAATATGTAAGAGCTTCTCTGCATTAATATCCTAAATATGGTATTTGGCAAACATGGAAAGCTTGCAGGCCAGTTGTCTGTCTCCCTCAAATACCTTACTGACACATGGATAGCTCAAGCAGAGGCTCATCAAGTATGTCAAGCAGTAACTGGAAAAGTTCACTCCCAAGATGGGCATTGTGGTGCAGCCAGTTACGCCCCCACCTGCTCCACTTGCATGCCCATGGCAGAGGTCATTACTTCTGTCAGTGCACACCCGGAGGCAGCAGGTGATGGCTCAGTTATTTGGCCCCTGCCACCCACGTGGGAGACCTGGACTGAGTTCTGGGCCCTTGGTTTCAGCCTAGTGCAACCCTGACTCATGTGGGTATTTGGGGAGTTAATAAATGAATGGAAGAACTCTCTCTCACTCTCACTCTGCCTTACAAATAAAAACAAACAAAACCATTGGATCAGAAGGCGATGAATGTGGTCACATCTGTTTACTCATCAAGGTCAGATGGGAAGTCCTGGCACGAGACTTGAACTCACCGAACGTGTACATTCTATTGGGCCAGCTTTCCTCTGCTTTGTTGTCCCTCTCATCTCCAGTTACGTGGTGTGCCTGGTGGGAACTGTGGTCTTGCCTTGGGTGAAAATTCTTTCCGCCTTCCCCACTTCATTTTCTATTCCTTTTCTTTCCTTCCTTCATTCCTCTTTTCCCTCTGTTTCTCTTTGCCCTCCTTCATCCACAGCTGCCTTAGCATTTCCCATGTAGATACATTCCCTGTACATTAAACCCTTATATCTGTATTCTGTATCATATATATTTCATTTATTGAAGGAGAAGCTGTGATTCAGTATCTTCAACACCTATGAGAATCATAAATATTTAATGAGTAAGTGAATTTGTATACAGCTCCCACTATGTTTATGTTAAACTTTATTGCAATCCTTTATATATCTAAATATATACAAGAGTCCTATGTGCAATAGACAAAAATTAATGTCCTCACTTTACAAAAGGAGAAACTGAGGCTCAGAGACTATTAAGAGACTATCTGAAGTTTGCACAGTTAGGAAGTGATGAACTAAAACATTGAAGCTTTCGGAGTTTTTCCTCAGTGTCCTTCAAACTTGCTCAATGTCCCTTTCATTTTATTTTATACCCAAAAAGGAACAATTCCATCAATTCATTTTTTAAAAAAAAATAACTTAATTATTTATTTATTTAAAAGGCAGAGTGACAAGGGGGTGGAAGGGAGGAAGAGAGAGAGAGAGAATCAGAGAGAGAAAGAGCAAGTGTTTCTGTCCACTGGTTCACTCCCCAGATGGCTAAAACAACCAGTGCTGGGCCTGGCTGAAGCCAAGAACCAGGAACTCCACCCTGGTCTTCCACATTAGTTGCAGGGACCCGATCAGCTGCCTTTCCAGGCGCCTTAGCAGGCAGTTGGATCAGAAGCATAGCTGCCTGTGCTTGAGCCCACACTCCCATATGGGTAAGGGCTTCCTAAGTGGCAGCCTAACCCACCGTCCCATAGGGCCCACCCCAGTTCCCTCATTTCCGTGTGTTACAACAGATGTGGGCAGGATCTGAAAGCCCGAGCTGTAGGAATGACAAATTGTTTTCTTTCTTACCTTAGCTGTTAAATGAAGACAACCATTGGTTCAAATACCCTTTGGGCTAAAAGGCACGTGGGCTTGTGCTTCTGCTGTGGGACACCCCTCTTCCCCAGACTGCATCAGTGAGCTGTTCTGTAGCAGATCACCCACAGCTCAGGGCCTGGAAACAAGGAGCCCGGTGGCACTTATGGGCTCCTAGGCTTTCTCCTGAGTCTACGGGCTGCAACTCCGCAGACTTCGCTGGAGCTCTGTGCCAAGTTCAAGCATCACTTGGCTCCAGGTCAACCTAGAATGGACTTGTCTGGAGCAGGCAGGCGCTCTTCCTCGTGGTCTCAGAGCACTTCCACTTCTCGGAATGTTTCCCAAGCTGAGAACAACCTCATTTCTCATTTCTATTTGTAAAAAACCATTTGGAGTATACTGACAATATCAAGGAAAAATTCAGTTTGTTTGCTGGAAACTAATTGGATTTAGAGGACAGAGGGAGTAAGAAACCTGAGCACTAGAATGTGTTGTGGTAGATTGTTGTCTAGTGTTTGAAAGCCAATGGTTCTCTATACAAATACACGTATGACACAGAGCAAGATAGAAGTTTATCTGGAGCAGTGTGCTGCTGGGAACTGGCGCTTGCCCTGTCAGGTAGTTTTTGTAAACAGTCGGAGCCTACTCCCTGCAAGGAATATACAGTAGTGTGCCTGGATCTCTGCTGAGCTGGTTTATCCTGGATGTACGTAACCCTGTTTGATGACTGTTGGTTCCAGAACCTGAGACTACCTTTCTGTTGTCAAGAAAGGTTAAAATACCCATAAAGCCATGTTCCAGGTCCACTGGGGAGGTTTGGACTACAGCACACGTGAGCTTCAATATGGTACTTGGGAAGTTGGTGGAAAAATGAATTAAAGATAAGTTTAGCTTTGGTGCCAGAATTTTTGAGATCCATGTCTAGTTTTCTCATATTCATTTTTACATGAATATTTTGAAGTGCTCTCACAGGTGAAATTCAAAATTTATTGCGCACATTGAAATTATGTTTTTCTTTCATTTTATACAAACCTTTTAAATTTACCCCTGTGGAGCAAAGAACTTCACCTGCCTGTAAAAATTGGCTGTAGGAGTGGATGCCGAACTCATGCTTTCTTGGGTACTTTTTAAAAAGGTGAACTGATCGGGTTCTGTAGATATATGTGTTTACTCCACATTTAAAAAACAGGGCAGAGGGAGAGCGCTGTGGTGCAGTAGGTTAATCCTCTGCCTTCGGCACTGGCATCCCATATGGGCGCCAGTTCAAGTCCGGGCTGCTCCTCTTCCAATCCGGCTCTCTGCTATGGCCTGGGATAGCAGTGGAGGATGGCCCAAATCCTTGGGCCCCTGCACCTGTGTGGGAGACTGGGAGGAGGCTCCTGGCTCTTGGCTTTGGATCAGCTCAGCTCTGGCTGTTGCAGCTCTAGCCATTGTTGCTATTTGGGGAGTGAACCAAAGGAAGGAAGACTTCTCTCTTGGTCTCTTCCTCTCACTGTCTGTAACACTACCTCTCAAATAAATAAATAAAATATTTTTTTAAAAAAGTGGGGGGGGGCGTGGAGTGGGCATGTGTTTGACTGTTAAGGCATCAGTTAACACACTGGCATCCACATCTGGTTACTGGTTCTGCCTCCCGACTCCAGTTTCCAGCCAGTGTGGACCCTGGGAGGCAGCAGTGATGGCTCCAGTAATTGGGTTTCTGCCACCCATGTGGAGACTTACGTTGAGTTTCTAGCTCCCAGCTGTGGCTCAGCCCAGCCCTGGCCATTGTGGACATTTGAGGAGTAAACCAGCCTATGCGGGGAGCTCGCTCTTGCTCTCTCGCTCTCTTTCCCTCTTTCCCTTTCAAGGAATTAAAAAAAATACTGAAAATTAGCAGAGGGCCAGCCTCATAGTCTTCAGTTTCCATTTTTTCTCATTCAGTTCCACATCACAGACAAGGTCGTTCTCATGCATGTTAGCTCTGTCAGTATGAAGCCGTGGACCTGTGCGCCTCCTGTGGACAGCAATGAGGCAAAGCCGTCCATGACAGTGGCCTGTGCTGCAGGGGAGCACACAGAGTCCCATGCGTTATGAAGCCAAGAGTCCTTGAAGGCTGTGCTCTTTCCCCCCTACTCACGGTGCCACTCCTGCCTCTGTAGGTCATCCTGGAAGGTTTTCTTTCCCCTCCCCTCTGGAGTTGAATGTAAGGTTGAATTCCTATAGTTTGTAAAAGAAAAGGACTTGTCACTTTCTAGAACGAGCTCGAGCTCTCGAGGGCAGATCTCCGGCCTTGGCCTTGCGTGGAGAGCTGCCACGCAGGGCCTGTCCAGGAGAGAATCGCCCACACAGGGCTGCCTGCGCCGGCCCAGAGAGCAGAGCTTCGTGGAGCGCTGTCAGCTTCTCCATATCTCAAAACTGGCCGTGAAAGAGACCGTGCTTCACCTTGGAGTTGCCCTGGTGTAACTCAGAAGACATACTCGGCATCTGTGTGCTCTGATATTTGGGGGATTTGCTAGAACCACTTTTGCATAACCGTAAGCTGCTGAGCTTGGCCGGGAGAGCCTCGCTAAACTCTCTGGAGTCTGTGTCCAGACTGCTGCCCCCAAGACATGAATATTTCCTATTCTGTAAGAATTCCAGGAATGCCCCTTGCTGGGTCTCTGGCACAGTGGGCACCAGGTTGTCCCTTAACCCTGGGAAGTTGTAGAGGGCATCATGTTACTTTTTGTTGTTGTTGTTTTTAAGATTGATTGATTGATTTGAATGGTGGAATTACAGAGATGCAGAGGCGGGGGCGGGGGAGGGAGAAGGAGGGAGAGAGAGGTGTCCTCCATCTGCTGGTTCACTCCCCAGATGGCCACAACAGCCAAAGCTGGACCAATATGAAGCCAGGAGCTAAGAGCTTCCTCTGGGTCCAACCACATGGGTGCAGGGGCCCAAGACCCGGGCCATCCTCCACTGCTTTCCCAGGCCATAGCAAAGAGCTGGATCGGAAGTGGAGCTGTCGGGACTCAAACTGGTGCCCATATGGGATGCCAGGACTGCAGGCAGTGGCTTTACCCTCTATGCCACAGTGTTAGCACCCAGGTCACCTTTTGAAGTCGTGTATGCATGTGCCATGTTGCAGGTGGGCAGCAGCGCGCTAAGGACTCTGGGTCACCTCCATCTCACAGACCCTGAAGTCAGGGTCCCAAGGAGTGAAAGGACTTGGCTCTTCCAAGAGACACTCTGCCAAAGGCACACGTCAGGGACATGGCTGTGACGAGAACACGTCACTGCAGCCTCTTTCAGGAACCTCCTTTCTCTGTGTGTTTCTGCCTGTGTTTCTGTGGCAGGTGCAGTGTTAGGGAACACACGCAGTCTCCACGTCCGAGGGGAATCGGCTGCAGCAGGCAGACCGGAGCATCCCGACTTTTGCAGGGGGCCCTGCCGCATTCAGTGTTGGAGCACCAACCCCCGCAGCCTTCAATACAGGAAAACACGGCGTCTCTAAGTTAGTCATGGAGCTACTCGCCTTCAGAGCCATGGCAGTTCATTTGCATAATTCGTTCTGAAAATGATTTTTAAACTACGATTAAAGTATATTTTTGTGTTTTTCTTTTAAGTATATCAGTGTGCTAGGACCAGGCCCTCCCCCACCCCCGACAACCAGAGAGCTCGAATCACCAACTGTGACCCATTATTCTAACAGTTAGTAAGGAGCCGAAGAGCCAAGATGAACGAATCCCAGACTTTAATTTTCCAGCAAGAATAGATAGACCATTATGCTTCCTTTGCTAAGCTGAATAGCAAGAACTTCATGGACAAAAATACCATTGATTGTCTTTTTGGGTTTTTTTTTTCTGGACATGAAGGAATTTTTACTCAAGTATTGTTTCCCTTCCTGAATCCGAGCGGAGTCCACATCTTCTGCATGTTTCCTGCATTGCATTTTTATTGTGTGCATGGGAATCAACATTCCAGATACATGCACAAGTGCACACATTAAAATGAACATGACTTCATTTATTTCCATGATTAGACATTCAAATAAAAGTGCTTGGGTGTCTGTTTTCATATTCATAGGTCGAGATCCGTACATCAGAGGTATTTGTATAAGTGACACTTTTATTACATTCATTTCATTTGCAATATGATAGTGGATCATAAATATGTTACTTTTATGCCACCAAATCTGATTTGTAGCACTTAGCCCCTCGCAAGGAGAATACTTGATATTTTATGAAGCACCTTTCGTCCAAGAAGTGCTTTGCAAAAATCGGGCTGGATCCCATCACATGCATAAATCACACCCGTGACCCTGGCCGTGTCCCCCCTCCCCGCCGTTAGCTCAGGTGAGCCATCTGTGCTGCCACACACAGGCTCTGACGGTGGCTAGAAGTCCAGGCTGACTCACCCATCTTCCTAGCTGTCTGCAGAACAATTTGGGGCCCCCAGTGTGGACTGGGTGCTGTATCAAGCCCTGGAGCTATGCAGACAAGCAGAATAAGGCCCCTGTCTCCCACATATCCATAACCAGAAGGGGAGAGCTGTCGGAGCAAGCCCTGAGGCAGGCGTGATGGTGGGTGCCTCCCCTCTCCCTCCCTGGGTGCACTGTGCCTTTTCAGCCCCTGGGTTGTTAGGATCCTTGGAGCCCATGCCAGCCCACTGCAGTGAACATGAAGGAAGACGTGGCCCCAGTGGCTTTTGGAGTGGATTGGCTGCTGCACGTGCCAGGCTGCCTGCTCACCTGCCTGCAGTCCCCTGCACTCTCCCTCCCTGTTCCTATGTCAGCTTCCCGATCCCTGCCCTACACACAGAGCATCCATTGTAGAGCAGAGCACCTTGGAATTGTGTGAGTGCGCAGCAGAGCGCAGTGGCTAGGGTAGGGCCTGAGCAGGTCTCCTGAGTCCAGATCCCCACTACTTCAGGATGCATGGCCTTGGGCAGCTCCTCACGTTTTTGGAAGATGTTATTTATTTACTTGAAAGTAGAGATACAGAGAGAGGGAAAAACAGAGATCTTCCCTTCACTAGTTCACTCCCTAAATGGCCTCAGTGGACAGAGCTGGGCCCACCTGAAGCCAGGAGCCAGGACCTTCTTCTGGGTCTCCTATGTGGGTACAGGAGCCCAAGCACTTGGGCCATCATCTGCTGCTTTCTCCGGCATATCAGCAAGGAGCTGGAGTGGAAGTGGAGCAGCCAGGTTTCCAAGCAGCGCTCATCTGGGATGCTGGCGTCACAGGCAGCAGCTTAACCTGCTAGGCCACAGCACTGGCCCAGCACAGGGGGTTCTGACAAGTGACCAACAGCTACTGTGACAGCTGTGGTTAACACTTGTTAGGTTATAATAAATGATATTCTGATGTACCAACCCCAGCATAAGGGTACTTCAGAAAGTGTATGGGAAATTGGTGAATAATGAAAAGATAACTTCAGGAGTGTACATTTGGCCTCTGTGAGTGCCTGCATCTCATGTTGAAGTGCCTGCATTCAAGTTCTGGCTCCGCTCTTCATTCCAGCAAATGCACATCCCAGCAGATAGCAGGTGACGATGGCCCGAGTTCTTGTGTCCTTCCCACCCACACTGGAGACTCCAATGGCGTTCCTGGCTCCCAGCATTGGCCTGGACCAGCGCTCGCTGCTACAGGCATTCAGGGACTGAACCAGTACATGAGAGCTTTCCAGGCCAGCGCCGCAGCTCACTAGGCTCATCCTCCGCCTGCGGCACCGGCACCCCAGGTTCTAGTCTCGGTCGGGGCGCCAGCTTCTGTCTCGGTTGCTCCTCTTCCAGTCCAGCTCTCTGCTGTGGCCTGGGAAGGCAGTGGGGGATGGCCCAGGTGCTTGGGCCCTGTACCCGCATGGGAGACCAGGAGGAAGCACCTGGCTCCTGGCTTCGGATCGGCACAGCGCACTGGCCATAGCAGCCATTTGGGGGGTGAACCAACGGAAGGAAGACCTTTCTCTCTGTCTCTAACTCTGCCTGTCAAAAAAAAAAAAAGAAGCTTTCCAGTGGGTTCTCATTCTCTCTCTCTCTCTCTCTATCAAATAAGTGGTAAAGTAATTTTATTTATTTTTTATAACGCTTTTATTTAAAGAATATAAATTTCCAAAATACAGCTTATAGATTACAATGGCTTCCCCCCCATAACTTCCCTCCCACCCGCAACCCTCCCCTTTCCCACTCCCTCTCCCCTTCCATTCACATCAAGATTCATTTTTAATTCTCTTTATATACAGAAGATCAGTTTAGTATATATTAAGTAAAGATTTCAACAGTTTGCCCTCACATAGCAACACAAAGTGAAAAATACTGTTGGAGTACTAGTTATAGTATTAATTCACAATGTATAGCACATTAAGGACAGAGATCCTACATGATATATTTTTAATTGATTAATTTTCTATGCAATTTCCAATTTAACACCAAGATTTTTTTTTCATTTTTAATTATCTTTATATACAGAAGATTGATTCAGTAATACTAAGTAAAGATTTCATCAGTTTGCATCTACACAGAAACACAAAGTGTAAAATACTGTTTCAGTACTGGTTATAGCATTACTTCACATTGGACAACACATTAAGGACAGATCCCTCATGAGACGTAAGTACACAGTGACTCCTGATGTTGATTTAACAATCTGACACTCTTGTTTATGGCGTCAGTAATCTCCCTAGGCTCTAGTCATGAGTTGCCGAGGCTATGGAAGCCTTTAGGGTTCACCGACTTCGATCTAATTCCGACAGGGTCATAGTCAAAGTGGAAGTTCTCTCCTCCCTTCAGAGAAAGGTACCTCCTTCTTTGATTGCCCCGTTCTTTCCACTGGGATCTCACTCACAGAGATCTTTCATTTAGGTTTTTTTTTTTTTTTTTTTTTTGCCAGAGTGTCTTGGCTTTCCATGCCTAAATACTCTCATGTGCTCTTGAGCCAGATTCGAATGCCTTAAGGGCTGATTCTGAGGCCAGAGTGCTATTTAGGACATCTGCCATTCTATGAGTCTGCTGTGTATCTCGCTTCCCATGTTGGATCATTCTCTAGTGGTAAAGTAATTTTAAAAGATTACTTTGGTACAGGAAGATTTTGAAACTGCTGTATGTATAATATGCATTTTCCATGGATTTTTGGAGGGTCTCTCCTGCATACCCGGTGGTGATCACACCAGTGTTCTCCGTGTCAGTACTGTCACTGTTAGCTTGTGATAAGTGCTGTCTGCCCCTGGCAGTGAGATCTATGGCAGCAGGAACCAGTCTGTGTTGTGGGCAGCACATAGTAGGCCCACAGCACATAGTTGTTAAGCATGTCAACAAACTGTTGAGCCCACCTGCTCACGTGATGCTGCTACTGGACAGCTTCTCCAATAGCATCCTCCCCTGTGGCATGGCCTGCCAGGGCCGCCCTAGGAGGGGCTCTGTTCTTCCTCCTGCTCCACTCAACTTTACAGGTCCACCTGGCACACGGCTTCCCTGCCACCCTGCATCTCTGTGTGGTGCTGCTGAACTTCAGAGAGGCTGTGCAGGATCTGGCCCCGTTCTGGTGTTAATTCCAGGGGGTCAGCACTGCCTCCAGTGTCTCTGGCTTCCTGGGTGTCACCCCTCGACACCCACACATACACACTTGGGAGGATGTGTGACTGGAGGGATTCCTGGAGAAGGTGTCAGCCCTCCTCTGGACGTCTGGGGCTCCCTGGCAGTCTGTTCCACCTGGCAGAAGCGGGTTCTAGTTTTACAGCTGTGACCTGGCACGGGAAAGGTCTTGTCACTGCACTCCCAGCCAAGTGTCTGTGCGGGGCAGTCCCCAGCAGCTCACCATGGCTCCTTTCCACACCACCCTGCCTCTCACTTTCTTGGTAGGGATCAGGGCCGGTGATGAGGGCTCACTGAGCACTCCTTCCTCCCAGGTGGTCCTCCAGATGTGTGCTTGCTTGGCTGAGTGTCCCTGGGGACAGGGAGGCAGAGGGCTACGGGCACTGCGGGTAATCCTTGGGTGGGTAGGTGGGTGGCTGTGCCATCCCTCTCCCTATTCACTGCAAGATTCATTGAAGTCTTTACAGGTTCCCTGAGTGAGTGTAGACATGGGATCGGCCTGCCCCTCTCTACCCGACCCCCATGGGGATCCTCCACTTGGCTGTGGCACTGGCTGGCCTTTGGTGGAGCCGCTGCATGCAACTCCTGTTACCATGGGACCTGGGCTCCCAGGGCCTATCGGATCTGTTCCCAGTGGAGAGTGACTGTGGCCTCCCTGGGTTTGGGAGCGCCAGGCTTTTTGCTGTTGCTTTGAGAAATAACTCGCATAGCGTAGCAGTCATCATTTTAATTTAAAATTAAACCGCGCATTGACAGTGCACCGTTGAGTGGCCTGTGATGTATTCACAAGGTTGTACAACCCTCACCAGCATCCCAGTCCAGAACGGGTTCACCTCCTCCAAAACAACTCTGTGCCCGTGAGCACTCAGCCCTTTCTTGGCCCCTGGCAACCATTTGTCTCTATTTTGTTTGTTGGTTTTATTTGAAAGGCGGAGAGAAAGATCTCCCATTCACTGGTTCACTCCCCAAATGCCCACAACAGCCAGGTCTGGACCAGGCGGAAGCTGAGAACGTCGTCCGTGTCTCCCACACGCGTAGCAGGGACTCAGCCACTCGAGCCATCATCTCCTGCCTCCGTGCGTGTGCGTCAAAGTGCTTTCTGTCTGTGGACATGCTTTGCCTGCTATCCCATCTCGCACGCTATATGGCTGCAGCGAGTGGGCCTCTCTCACAAGCTTCCCCTCCGTGGGACACAGCCTCGCTCTTCATTGCTTCCTTCCGTGGCCTGGGATCCCCCACTTCCTTAGTGTTCACGGGCTGACCGACGTCGGGTTACTTGCGACTTGTGGGGTGAGGGACGGTGATGCCGTGGACATTCAGGTCTGAGCGCTCTTGGGTGAAGCCCTAGGAGAGGACCTGCCGGCTCCCTCTCCGCTTCCTCTTAGGAGGAGTGGCCAGCCCGTCTGCCTCAGGCCTCTGTCTTGGCAGCACCCTTGGTGCGTAGATGCGTTCTTTGCATTAGCTGAACAAGAGTGTCATTGGCAGGCAGGAAAAGCAGGCGATGGATCCCAGCCCTGAGCCCGTGGCGATGGCTCATGGTCTTCGGTCGCACCCCCAGCCCCATCTCCACTACCGTGTGCGCCCCCTCCCGCCTGCATGCAGCCCCCTCAGCTGAGCTCTCTGTCTCCTGCTTTGAACCACTGTGCCCTCCCACCCTGGGGCTCGCACCTGCTGGGCGGGGTCTGCTCACAGTCTGCTCCGGAAGGGGACACACTGAAGCCATTGCCTGCTCATCCCACCAGTTAGCTGGCGACGTTCTGTGCCCAGGAGCACAGTGCTGGCGGAGGCAGCGTCATGCCACCTCCTTGGGGATAAAGTGAGTCCAAGTGAGGAAGAACTTGTCAGCTGCGTAGACCTGGGCCCATTCCTTAGGCTCTCCGTGACTCAGTTTCTTCACCTGTAAAATGGGTTTAAATTGCCTGCTGCAGAAGGGGACTGAGTGAGATACGGTCACCCAGCTCCCAGGCAGCGTTAAAATGCTCATGCAAAGTCCTGGTCGCTGCAGCCGCCGCCTCCCTGCTCTGTGACTTCTTAGTACCATTCAGCCCTCCCTCCCTTCCCTTCCACCAGAGGCCATGCAGGCCCAATCCTCTTAGGGCAGATCAGATTACGCCCTGGGTCATTTTGCAGCACAGATTCTCCGGTCATGGTGGTGACATACACAGCCCGGCGGCACCCAGCCAGGCACCCCCTGGATCCCCAGAGGACGTGGGTTCCCCAGAGCGGGTGGCGTGGTCTGGTGTCACCTGTCTGGGTTTTAGTTTCCGTCCCCAGGAGATGCTAGCCAAGGGCTGGAGCATTGAGTTACACTTGAATTTGCAGTTGCCTGAGAGACCTGTGCTGTGGAGGCAAGCCAGGCCTTCAGGGTTCTGGGTCGTGAGGCCCTGCTGGGTGCCCAACGCCATGCGCCAAGGTCACGCACCTGCTGAGATCCCACACACAGCCTGGACTTCAGTGACTGTGAATGAATGAATGAATGAATGAGTACTTTTCCAGGCTGTGAGTTTCATACTGTTTTAAATAGCTTTATAGGCATAGGCGTTTGGCAGTGTGTGTGACACCACTTGGGACCCTCACGTCCCTTTTCAGAGTGCCTGGGATTGAGTCCTAGCTCTGCTCTCATTCCAGCTTCCTGCCAATGCACACTCTGCATTGAGTGATGGCTCAAGTATGTGGGTCCCTGACCACCACGTAGGGGACCTGAATTGAGTCCCAGACTCCCAGCTTCAGCCTGGCCCAGCCCTCGCTGCTGTGGGCATTTAAGAAGTGAACTAGTGGATGGGAGAGGTGCCTGTCTATGGGTATCTACCTGCCTTTCAAATAAATAAAAGAATTAATTTAACATTATGAATAAAATACTATGTGATCATTTCAGGAAATTTAGGAAGCAAAGAAGCAAGAAGGGGAAAAAGATGTAACCCTTTCACTTCTCAAAAAACTTCTTCCAACGTGCCAGTCAGGAAACTCAGAAAACTGAAAAGCAAAGAAACCGAAATGTGTCACTAGGAAATGCTAACTATGAAGCAGGGACCTGAGTCCCAGGCGACCGGGATTTCCTTGCATCTCTCAGGGCATGCCCGATGGAATCGGGAGTCACAGCCTCGGAAAAGTCCTTCTCCCTTCAAATGATCCAGTGCACCCAAGTTTTCACTCACCGCCGGCTGGGTGAGCCTCCATGTCTCCCTAAGATCTGACTGGCAGGTGCACAGTCACACACACAAAGCTGTCTCTCCCAGGCTGTCCTGGGTCCCCGGTCAGAGCAGCAGGGTGAGGAGGTAGACCCTCCTGGCCCAGCAGTGCCGGCCAGGCCCCGAGTGACCCTGTGCTCTCTCGTTTCCAGCCGTCAGGAATGACAGGAACAAGAAGAAAAAGGAGCCTTCGAAGCAGGAATGCACAGAAAGCTATGAAATGACGGCCGAGCTGGACGACCTCACAGAGAAGATTCGCAAGGCTCACCAGGAAACCTTCCCCTCCCTCTGCCAGCTGGGCAAATACACCACGGTAAGAGATGCTGCTGCCCCGGCTGCACACACACACACGCACACACACACACACGCATGCACACACACACACATGCACACACATACACACACTCATGCTCTCTGCCCTGGGTCTGGCAGGGACATCCCCCACACATGGCCCTGGAACCTGTATTGATGAAGTGAGGCCACACTGTAGCTGCTTCGCACCGTGTGGCAGCATTGTGGGTGTTCCCTCACTTCAGTTCTGTATGCCGGTGCTCGTTGAAGAGACATGAATTGTGCACTTACTGTATGCAGGTCGTGTGCATGAACCGTGCATTGCTGTTCTCGTGGGTTTCGGCAAAGGTGAAAAGTAAAGCCAGTGCGTTTGACATGGGTCATGGTGGACATCTGTGCAGAACCCCAGAGAGGGGACCCAGAGGCACTAAGCTAAAAACCCCAATCCAGCTGTGAAATCCAACCTAGATTACTGGCTCCAGCAAGAAGGCGGGGGTAGGACGCAAAGCAGGGACCCCAAGGAGCTCAGGGAGTCTGGACCTCTCTGTCCGCCAGGGTTCTGCAAGGACTGGCTTTCACTGAGATTGGAAATAAAGCTGAGGATCGCAGCGGGAGGTGAGATGAAAAGGCAGAGGTGTGTGTTGGCTGCTGTGGGACGTGCCGGTGGAGCCCCCCTGAGGTGCTGTGATTTTTCAAGGTGATTTGTACATTCCTAGGCTGGGAGACGTAACAGGCCCTCAGTAGATATCTGATGTGTGAATGACAGGATATAGCTAGAAGGTTGTGCTGTCCTCTTTCCATGACTTGGGACTTGCCCGGAGTTGCTGTAAATGCACTTTCAAAGACAAGCCACATGGAGCCGCATCTGCTGGCGTGGAGACTGGTGTGCCAGGGAGACAACAGTTGGCAGGATCCAGAAGAGGAAAGGAGCACACAGTGGGGCTGGGAAGACGGCGCAGCGAGTGGAGAGATGGCTGCCACTCCTAGGGAGCTTGCAGAATCTTGAAAATGGGAGCAATGGGCGAGGGCAGGCCCAGAGGGTTTGCCTGTGGAAGTTGGTGCTCGGCCATGCCCAGGTGGCTTCTCTGGTGAGCCTGACACTGCTGGGGGCCGCCGAGGCTGGCAGCCTGGTGAACCAGCTTTCAAGTGGCTGGCGCTGATGTGAGCCAGGCAGGTCTGGCCCGAGTAAAGGCTTTGGCTCCCCGGGAGCAGAGGAGGAACCAGGAGCCCTGCCTCCCAGGGCAGTGCACCTGGCCGTCTCACGGAAGCTTCCAGAACCGTGTGTTCTGGCTTAGCAGGTGTGGCCGAGGGCCTCCTGGCAAGCTCAGGTGCGTGGCTGACTGGTGTTGAGTGGAGAGGGAGTGGGAAGTGGGGTGGGGGGAGCCTGGCAGAGCCTGCAGTGTGCTGGGAGTCTGTCATCAGCTGCGAGCATTAGAGAGAAATGGACAGCTGTGCCTGGTGGTCTTGGTCGGTGTCACGGTCGTGAGCGTTACAGGTGCGTTGTCGGCTGTGCATCGCACCAGCGCCAGCTCTGTAAAGGGCAGAGGTTGGTTCAGCTCGCATTTTGGGCGGCTAAAAGTCCAAATGGCACAGCGCACTCAGCAGCCGATTCATGACTGTGTCACCAGGCGGTGGCAGGCTGATGGCAACGACCGAGGCCCACGGGGCAGCCAGCGATTCCATCCAGCAGCAGATGGCCAGACTGATATCCCACCGTCCCCTGCGAGGTCCCCTAAGGACCACACGCAAACCTCTACTGAGCACTGAGTAGGCGCCGGGGGCCAAGCTGAGTGCTCTGAGCACTCTTGCTCCTTACGAGGACTCTCTGGGGCAGTTTTCACTGTCCCCGCCCTGTTACAGATGAGTAAACTGAGGCAAAGAAAGGCAACAAGTTGTAGCGGTGGGACTCGAACCTGGGCAGTCTGATTCCAGGGGCACCTCTCAAAGCCACTACACTACTCATAGACACAGAGCCAACAAGGCTGCCCTGCAGGTAAAACTGAAGCAGGAGCCCCTGGCAGCATCTGGTCCCAATGAAGGAGCTGTCCCCGGGAAGCAGACTTTGAGCTCCAGGAAAGATGACATAAAAGCAATCAGCATAGGCAGCCTTCTGAGCCTGTGTGGCCATCCTGGGTCCTTCGCTGCTGTGTCCGAGGCCCCTCCCCCCAAACTCCTCCTCACCTGGGAACCAGGTGAAACGGCTCCCACTGGCATCTGAGGAGGGCAAACTTCCTGTCTGGTGTTGGCACCTCCCAGATCCTGAGTGGCCTGGATCCCTCCAGCATGGCTCACAGGTGGGGCTGGGCACTCCCCAGAGCAGCTCCCAACCATGCATACAAAGAAGCCGACGGTGCACAGCACGGCTTCCTTCCACTTGGGCAGATGGTGTGCAGGTGTCCTGTAAGCCATGTCCCAGAGTCCCCCGTAGAGTCCCACAGTCCCCAGCGCCCACGGGGATGCTCCTCGCAGGCTGCCTCCTTTCCTGACCTCTCCCATCCTCTCCCATGGCTTCCCCGACACCTGCTCCCAAATAAGCTGCTTGCATCCCATCCTAGCATTGGGCCGCTTCTGGTCCTGGACACAGGGGCTTCCTGCAGCCTCCCAGGGCCCCTTCCCATTCGCCCTGCTTAGGAGATGAGCTGCCTCCTGGATCCATCATCCCAAGCGCTTTCCTTCCATCGGGAAGGGAGAATGGAATCACAAGTTCATGGGCGGGGCAGCCCTCACATCTGGGCAGTCCGCCCTCCTTCCACACGCGTGCCGCCCATTCTCTGCCTTGGAGGGGCTCTGATGCCATCCCCAGCTGGCATTTCTCTGTTTCTACGATCTCTGTGCAGATCTGGCTTTGCCTTCAAATCCTCTCTGGAAGTAGGTGGAGTATAAATAAACAGCAGCTGCAACACATTCTCTGCAATCCCTTGGTTCCGAGGGGAGCATTTTTAAGAAGAGTGCTGTTTTTAGATGGGCAGCTGCCCCCCCTGCCAGAAGCTTCCGGCCCCCTGTGCCAGTGTGGCACCCCCGTCAGATGCCGTTGGAACAAGTGGGCAGAGAGGAATAAAGGTGGCACCAGCTGACCACCTACAGGTTTTTGACAGAGCGGCTCCTTTGTCTTCCTGAGTTAGCGTAGATAGGAGACAGATTCCAGGTCAGATTCCAGGAGTCAGCAGGAATGGATAGGAGGTGGTAGCATGTCTACTGTCCTGCATGCCAGGCCTGGGCCGGGGGCCCACCGGCAGGCTTCAGAGCCCATCTCCTTGGGGCGGTTCCTAACCAGTGCCCCCCTCCAAAGCGGCGGGGATAGGGCCCTCATGGAAGGACAGAACGCGACGCAGTGGCTATTTATAGGTGAGCGCTCCAAAACAGAGCCGGGAGGGACCCACAGGGAACGTCTCCGTCCCAAGACTGTTTGCTCCACTTCCTTAGGTCAAGCCCTAGTGACTGTCATTTAGGGCTTCAGATCTTGCCCAGGCTGCCGAGGAGTTGCTTGACCTTGGAAAGTTACATGGCCATCTGAGCCTCCACTGCTGCTTCTGTCCAGGGGGAGCTTTAACAGCACCTGCCTCGTGGGGTTGCTTGGAGGGTTCTGGGAGAAAAATGTATCAGAACGTTTCTGCACAGAGCAGCGTGTCACGTGTCACGTGGGCAGCTCTCTTGATGCTATGAACATCCTGCCTAGGGTCTGGAAAAGTAAGGTGGTCGGTGTGACAGTGTGACAGGGTAGTCCTCTGGGGGAGAGGCAGCCCACGGGGGTGGAGATCGGAGGGGAGCGCCAAGGCCCCAGTTCTCACCCCAACACCGTCACCCATAGCTGTTACCTTGAACCCACCCGAAGCTTCGTGAGCCTCAGTTTCTTGCCAATAACCACACTGCCCCGCCTGAGTCACCTTGACCACACCTGCTGTGTAGGTTTCCTAGGGCTGCCTGCCATAACGAAGTAACACAGCCCAGGTGACCGAGGATCCCTTAGTTTATTACCTCAGGGTTCTGGAAGCAATAAGTCCAAAATCAAGGTCAGCAGGGCCAGCTCCCTCTGACAGCTCCAGGGGCAGATGCCCCTGGCCTCTCACGCCTCTGACACTGGACGCAGTCCGGCATCCCTCAGCTGGAGCTGCCTCCCTGCGGTCCTCTGCCTTCACATGGCCCTGTGTCTTCACGTCATCTGCCCTCCCTGTGTGTCCCTCTCTGTCCCAATCTCCCCTTTTCCTAAGGGCACTGATCATATTGAATTAGCGCCCACCCTGATGGCCTCATTTTAGCTTGATTATCTCTGTGATGTCCCTATTTCCCAATGAAGTCATACTCTGAGGTTCTTAGGACGTCAGCATCTTCTTGGGGGATATGATTCAACCCATAGCATCTACCAAGGGCAGGACTGTAGCGTGTACACGTGGCCCCTGTCCTGCCTGCAGCTCTTTGTCAAAGTCTGGCTGAAAAATCAGATTTTGGGGGCCAGCGTTATGGTGCAGTGGGTTAAGCCACCACCTGTGAAGTCAGTTTCCCATATGGGTTCATGTTCTGACCGCTCCACTTCCAATCCAGCTCCCTGCTAATGTGCCTGGGAGGGCAGCAGAGGATGGCCCAAGTCCCTGGGCCCCTACCACCTGTGTAGGAGCCCCAGAAGAATCTTCTGGCTTCGGCCTGGCCCAGTCCCAGCCACTGCAGCCATCTGGGGCATGAACCAGTGGATGGAAGTGCACTCTCTCTCTCTCTCTCTTGCTATAACACCTTCAAATAAATAAGTGAATCTTTTTTAAATAAGCAGATGTTGTCCCAAATATAAGCTTTTAGAAACCTCTGGCTGCACATAGAAGTCCCCACTACTTGGGAAAAATGCTCTCTGGGTGCTATGCTGAGTACCCCAGATCTTGCTGGGTAGTTAGAAAAGGCAAGGACTTTCCCAGCAAAGGAACCAGCGTGAACATGGCTCAGGGTTTTGCAGAGAGGGCTGGAGGGAGGCAGAGCTAAGTGTGAGGAGACAGGTTGGAGGGCTGTGTGTTCTGGATGAGGGTGTAAGCATGAGCCACTAGCTCACTCCCCAAAAGGCTACATGGTCAGGGCTGCTCCAGGCCAAAACCAGGAGCCTGGAACTCCATCTGGGTCTCCCATGTGGGTGGCAGGGCCCAAGCACTTGGGCCATCTTCTGCTGCTTTCCCAGGTGCATTAGCAGGGAGCTGGATCAGAAGCAGAGCAGCCAGACTCAGGCTGGTGCCCCTATGTGGGTCACACTGCGCAAGCAGCCCCACCTTCTGCACACAGAACCCGAAAGGACAGGAAACTCGCTCAGCGCAAAACATGCCAGGCCTCGGGAGGGAGGTGGCCACCGTGGATGTGCCCAAGGTCACAGATCTCCTTGTTTGAGAGAAAGGTCACGTTGCCTCCTTAGCACAGAAGAGCGTCCCTGAATAAACCTGGGAGCTGCCACCAGTGGGGTTTTGAAGACGCTGGTGTGCCCACCTCCGCTGACGGTCATGTTCTGAGAGTTGTGCTGGTAGGGGCTCAGCCTGCTCTCGCAAGAGCCAGACCCCAGTAGAAGGAGTCCATTTGCGGGGCCAGAACTGCCGCTCCGTGGGGTTTTGTGTGCAGAGTTGGGCTCTGCAGCTGCTTAAGGTGTCCCTATGGCAGCTTCCTCCACCACGACCACTGCTGCAAAGCATCCTGGGAAGGCGGCTCAGCCTGAAGCCTGGGAGCCAGATTGTCCCTGAGCTCCGCAGGGGAGGCGAGGGCGAGGTGCAGTCCTGCCCTCCCTCCTGGCAAGCGCCGCTCCTCACCACCCCATTTCCCAGCTCTTCCTCCCTGCGTCATCAGCAATGCGGCTCTCAAGCCTGGCTTCCCCTGGGCGGCTCCCGGCGACCGCCTGCGCTCCCACGGCGGCCAGGCCAGGGCTGTCCCAGGGCCACAGCTGGATGGTAATGTCGAAGCCATCGGAAGCCCGGTGCCTATGAATCCAGCAATGAGTGTAATAAAACACCAGGCTATTTTGTGTTTTATGAACTGCCTCTTCCCTTCCGTTTGCATAATAGTCAGTGAGATTTACATGCTGTTCCGCTGGGTGCGCATTATTTTTAATAGAAGGTGCGACAGACGCCTCCCCCCCCCCCCCCCCCCAGCTCTCATTCTCGCTCTTGCTCGCTCTCAGGCTTGGCATGTGACAAAGTAACCTCGTGCAATAGGGATGAAGATTTGGTTCGCACTTGTCCAGTCGGGGCGATGTCATTTTTTTCCAGACAGATACTCTCTTGTGAAATGATTTCCCACCGTGCGCTTGCCTGTCCGCCCCTCTCTGCCTTGCCATCTCCCTCCACCCCCAGGAAACTGCCTGTTACATTTAATGACATCCCCAATGGCCAGGCTTCTTGCGCTTGCATCCCCCAAGTGCGGTGGACTCCAGGGGCCTTGAGGAAGGATCGCGAGGCATCCGGGCAGGTGTGGCTCCTCTCTGCCAGCAGTGGTCTGGGTGGCAGTGATGGTCACCACCGGCTCAGGGCGCCTGCGCCATCCCTTTGCCAACTCTCCTTGCCAGCTTTGCCTGCCTGGGTCAACAGCAAGAGCTGGTTTCTGTGACTCCTGTGGGCTGGTTCTAGCTAAGGGAGATGATGCTAAGGCCCCATGCCTGAGCTCCTCTCGCCCAGTGGGTCGGTTGTGCCGCTGGGGACAGCAGATCTTCGGGCCTTAGGAGCAGACCCAGGCCACAGCCCAGGGGGAAGCAGCATCCTGGAGCCTCAGCCTTGATGTATTGTTGCCCTGGGCTGCTTAAAGCACTCATTCAACAAACATTTATTGAACTGCTACTATGCACCAGGCACAGTCCTGGACCCTGATGTACGGCAGTGAAGACTTGGGGAGCTCCCGTGTGAGGGAGCCCACGACAGAGCATGCCAGGAACAGAGTGCAAGGGCGGGCTTGAAGGGATAAGCTTGCAAGGGCTGCGGCTTTGCATGGAGGAGTGGCAGGGCCAGAGCGCCATAGGCAGTGACTCGCTGATGACTTGAAGGAGCGAGAGAGATCTGAAGGGGTTGCAGCCGTCCAGGCTGGGGGCACCGCTGGTGCCAGGCCCCTAAGCCAGGACTTGGGGACTCGACCGGCATAGCAGAGAGATCTGTGTGGCTGCGGTGGACCACGCCAAGCAGGACTGGGAGGAGGTGAGCTCAGAGGGAAGGGCTCTTCCAGCAGGGCCTTGCAAGGCCCTGGAGGGCAGGCTGGGGCCTGAGTGAGATGGGAAAGCATGGAGATGCCCGCAGCGCAGCGGCTTACTGACTTGTGTTTGTCGAGGTCCTCGATGCTCTGATGAGCCAGGCTGTGAAGAGGAGGCTGGTGCCGTGGTCCTGGGCGGAGCTCACGTCAAGGTGCTGCGTCGGAAGCGGAAACTGCTCTGTCTTAGCAGTCCTCTGGGCAGGAAATAACCTGTAACTCTCAGGCCCAAGCCCTCTTCCGCCAAAACTGTGCATTTATCAGAATGCTTCCTGTTGCCAGGGATAAAATCCAGATGGAAACCGACCTAGATTTCTGAGCAATCCCCATGCAGATCAGGCCTGGCTGGACCCAGCGGCTCAGTGCCTTCGAGACTGGGCTGCCCGCCCTCTGCTTCCCTTGAGTCGGCTCCATGGAAGCTTCCTCAGTTGTTCCACCCACAACCCTAGAAAAAGGAGTCTCATTGGCTTGCTCTGCATCTCTGAGTCTTTCCTGAACCAATCACTGTGGTCAGGAGGAGGGGATGCCTCTGATTGACAAGCCCAAAGTGCAGCACCCTCCCCGCGGTCTCAGGGAGTTCATGCAAACCCCAGGGCCGAGAGGGAGGAAGGGGAAGTTCTCCAAGAGACTCCAGAGGCGGAATGGAGGACGCCAAGTAGGCGAAGCTGCAAAGAGGGTCCCTCAGCTCCTTTCACACCAGACCTCCTGCTGCTTGCAGACCACAGAAAGGAAAACCAACACCGCACTTGGGGGTGTTGAGGTCGGGTCCCGGGGTGTAGTGAGAAGGGGCCGTACTGATCAAACCCCGGACATACTGGACCCTCTGGGATGGTACTTATCCTAACTGACCAGTCTTAGAGAGCAGGTGCCGTATCTAGATATAGCTGTAGATTATAGATGTAGATATAGATAAAAATATAGAATCTCCCCATCTACTGATGGGAAGATTGAGCTTGACAAGGGAACGGCACTTGTTGGCAGTCACACTTGTCAGCTGAGGCGGGCAGAGGCCACTTTGGGGACCAGGCAGACCCACATCCAGCCCCTCCCTGGCAAGTCGCTTCCCACATGTGACGCCGAAGCTGACCCCAGCCCCTTCTCCCTGCCGTGTCAGTGGGAGCGCAGCTGGAGAAGCGGCTTGCTGGCAGCCTCAGGAGGATCCAGGCATTTGCCTGCTTGGCTGTGGGCTCGGTGGGTATGGTGGCCGGGGCCGGTGTGTTCACTGGAGGTGCTGCAGCCCCTCCCTGTGTGGAGATGGGCCAGGAAGTGTTGGCTGGAACACAGGGAGGGAAGAAGGAATGAGAGAGTGTGTAGCGGGACCCAGCCAGTAGCTGGCAGAGGTTTGGGCTGAACCCCTAGGGGTAAGAGGAAGTCTGTGAATATCAGAACACAAGAACTCGCACACACAGTTGGTTGCACGTGAAACTGCAGCCACTATGGATGACGATATGAAGCTGCTGTAGGATCCAGCCTCTGGTGTATCTACTTCTGGGTGTTTACCCAGAAAGCATGAAATCATTGTGTCAAGGACATACCTGCCCCACCATGTTTATTCAGCGCTGTTCACAGTAGTCAAGATATGCAATCAACCAAGGAGTCTGTTCTCAGAAGAGTAGAGAAAACCTGCTGTATAAATACACAACGGAATAGTGCTCAGCCATAAAGAAAGAATGAAATCCTGTGAGTTGTAACAAAACTGAAGGAACTGGAGGATATCATGTTAAGTGCAATAAGCCAGACCCAGATAGACAGAGCGTTTTATCCCTGATACGCAGGGGCTGAAACACTCAATCTAAACAAAGAATGGTGATTACTAGAAGCTTGGACAATTAGCGGGCATAGAAGGAGCTTGGATAATGGGCACCACATAGAGTTGGGTCTAGAGCAAGTTCCTGGTGTTGCACAGCATGGCCGAGAGACTCTAGTTCATAGTAGCCCAGTGGGCGTTGTATGAACAAACAGAGGAGAGGAGCGCCAAGGTCCAGTCATAAACAGTGTCAAAGAAGGGGGATGCTGATGACTGTCCTGGACCAGTACACCTCGTGTGCTCGTATGGAGATGTCTCACTGTAGCCCGTAACTGTGCACACTCCTGTTACTAAGAATATGTAGTTTTTAAAAAGGAGGAACTTGGGGTTTCTCAGAACCCCCCTCACCGGGCTGTTTCTTATGCTGCCTGACTGTGGTCTGGGCCCGGCTCTGGCTCTCTGGTTGAGGGGCAGCCTCCTGCTGCCCTGATGCCATGCACGTGGCCACTGCTTTGTGTTGTTGCACTGTTGTGTTATTGCTTGTTATTTTCAGTGTCAGTTTTATGTTTTGTTTTTTTAAGATGTATTTATTAGAAAGGCAGAGGGAGAGGGAGAGAGGGAGAGAGGGAAGGGGAGGGAGATGGGGAGAGAGAATCGATCTTCAGTCTACTGGTTCACTCTCCAAATGCTCCCAACAGCCAGGGCTGACTCAGGCTGAAGCCAGAAGCCATGAACTCCACCCTTGCCTCCCATGTGGGTGCAGGGGCCCAAGCACTTGGGCCATCCTCCACTGCTGTCCCAGGCACATCGGTAGGGAGCTGGATTGGAAGTGGTGCAGCCGGGACTGGAACCAGCGCTTAGATATGGGATGCTGGCTCAGCTCAGCTCAGTGGTGCCTGTGTTTCATTTTTATTTTGAAAAATTTCAGAACATGAGATTAGTATAATGAGCATCCATGCTGTCTCTTTAGCAATTTTGTTGGATGTCCACACCTTGATGTACCCTCTCCATCACGTATTATTTTGAAGTAAATTATAAACATCTCATCTTTTCATCTGTACATTTTTAACATGTTCTAAATGATAGAAACTTCTGCAAAGAAAAACAAAATAACCATGCTGTTGCCACCCTCCTCAAGTAAAATCCCCATCCCAATCCGCTTAATCTCTCAGATTGCCAGTTTTCTGTCACAATCTCTTTAGTTTGTCTGAATCAGAATTCAGAACAGAGTCACAGTTTGCAGATGGTTAATAAGCTTCCTAAATATTTTGCAATTGGTTAATAAGCCTCCTAAATATTTTTAAAAAGTCATTTATTGGGGCATAATTTTCATAACATTTAACTTTTTTATTTTTTATAGTTTGATGAGTATGACAAAAATGTAGTCATTGGGTGCTGGCATTATGGCACAGCAGGTTAATCCACTGCCTGTAACGCCGGCATCCCATACAGGAGCACCAGTTCCAGTCCTATCTGCTCTACTTCTGATCCAGCTTCCTGCTGTGATGCACCTAGGAAGGAAGTGGAGATTGGCCCAAGGGCTTGGGCCCCAGCACCCGTGCGGGAGACCTGGAAGAAGATCTGGGCTCCTGATTTTGGCCTGGCCCAACCCTGGCTATTGTGGCCATTTGGGGAGTGAACCAGCAGATGGAAGATCTGTTTATCTGTCTGTCTGTCTCTCTCTCTCTCGCCTTTCAAATAAATAAAATAAATCTTAAATAAAATATACAGTCATGTAAATGTGACTCCAGGCAAGGTGTGGAACATGTCATCACTCCGAAAGTTCCATCAAGGGCCTGTGGTCAGTCCCCTCCTACCCCCAACCCCCTACAAAGCTCTGCGGTGCTCTCCACCGCTGTGGTTTTGCCTTTCCCAGGATGCCCTGGGAACGGACTCCCTCTGTGCCTGCCTTCCCTTAGCGGGATGCGTTTGAGTTCACCCATGTTGGGGCAGATGTCACTCTCCCTCCTAGATAACTCTGCCTGGCCTTTCATTGCAGAGCTGTGGTCAAGTGCATCCACTCACCAGTTTATGAGCATTTGAGTTGAACCCTTTCTAGTCCATAGGTTTCTCTCTCCTGTCCTTTCGCCCTTGCAAAGTCCTTGTTTAGAAACCCATTCAAGGCCGGCACCACGGCTCACTAGGCTAGTCCTCCACCTGCGGCGCCAGCACCCCGTGTTCTAGTCCCAGTCAGGGCACCGGATTCTGTCCCGGTTGCCCCTCTTCCAGGCCAGCTCTCTGCTGTGGCCCAAGAGTGCAGTCGAGGATGGCCCAAGTGCTTGGGCCCTGCACCCCATGGGAGACCAGGAGAGGCACCTGGCTCCTGGCTTCGGATCAGCACGGTGCGCCAGCCGCAGCAGCCATTGCGGGGTGAACCAATGGAAAAGGAAGACCTTTCTCTCTCTCTCTCTCTCACTGTCCACTCTGCCTGTCAAAAAAGAAAAAAAGAAAAAAAGAAAAAAGAAACCCATTCAAGGGTTTGTTGTGGTTCTGCACTCGGCATTGGCAGTTGCGTCCCAGTGGTGTAGCTGACCCTGTCCCTGGATTTCCTGCAGTTTGTTCTAGAGGCTCCGTCTGACTGTTTTTTGTTTGTTTGTTTTTTGTTTTTGCCAGGCTATGTCATAGGTGGTGGTATATTTGTTCCATCAGGATGCCCACGAGACAGGTGCTCACTTGTAAGATACTAGCAACCACTGATGGTCATTGCCTGGAGCCATTAAACTTTCATCATGTTTCTAAAATGGGTTTTTTCCTCATTCTGTTGCTCCTTCTTCATGTATTAGCTGGACACCTGCATCCAGAGAAACCTGCTCTCATCTGTCAGTTGTCTGTTAGCGGTATAGGTATAAGATTTGCAGCTGTGGAAAGAAGGAAATCCAAGGTAAAAGCCTCATCGTTCCACCAGGAAGGTCCATGGTCAAGACTAAAGTGTCCACCCGTTAATGGGAACCTGGCGTGGGCCCTGCCTGCTGTCGGCTCCCCAGAAACCACACCTGATGGCACTTTCTCTTCCTCTTAGAATTCCAGTGCTGACCATCGCGTCCGGCTGGACCTGGGCCTCTGGGACAAATTCAGCGAGCTGGCCACCAAGTGCATTATTAAGATTGTGGAGTTTGCTAAGCGTCTGCCCGGCTTCACTGGCTTGACCATCGCAGACCAAATCACCCTGCTCAAGGCCGCCTGCCTGGACATCCTGGTAGGTGCCCTCCTGGACGCACACTGGGGAGCTGCAGGGGTGAGGGTGGGCAGGCAGGAGGGACTTCAGTGATCTCCAGAGAAGGTCCTGGTTTCCCCAGCCCCCCCTCTTGCCACCCCGCTGCACACAGCAAGTCCCACTCTCTCCACTTAAATCTCCCTTCATTGCCAAAAGCTCAGGGACTCCCTGGAGTTGGACAGAACCGCTCCCCTTCTAAGCTGGATAGACCCTCCGTGCACGGCCCTGGGAGAGGGCCGGCCTCCTCGTCTCACCCTTCAGTAATGGCTCCCTGCGCAGCTTCCCGAGGCCACCTGTCCCAAGACAGGCCACGCCCAGTCGTCACGAACTTCATCTGGCTGCAGGGTGACCTTCTTCCTTGCCACTCCTGCTGGCCCTGTCCCCAGAGCGTCACACCACATCGGTAGCCACTTCCATGGGATAGCCTAGAAGCATTGGAGAGAGTGGCAGGATTCTCCAGGCTAACCCAAGGGGAGCAGCACACCTTCCCTGCCCTCACCTTGCTCTACCTCCACCTGTGGGCTTGGAGACTCTTCCCCGTTGTCTCAGATCAGAGCCCATGACAGGTGCCATGCAGCTGCCACTTTACAGTTCTCACTGTACTGGCAGCTGCCAAGTCCCAGACCAGGAGCTAGTGGTAGGGCTGTGGTGAGGGCCTCAGGTAGCAGCGAGAGGGATCCCTGGTCCCCTTTTCTCCTTTTAAAGTCCTGCATCCCATCCAGGGGCTGTACCCTTGCAACCTTATCTAAATCTCATCACCCTCAAAGACTGCATCTCCTGATACCATCACAGTGGGGCTTCCGGCTTCAACATAGACTCTGGGGAAAATACAAACATTCGGCCCACGGCTCCTCTGGGAGCCTCAGTCTCCCCAGCTCTGCAAAGGGGGATTGCCGGTGCCCCTCGGCTCCCTGCCATTCCCACACTGTGGCTTCTAGAGTCTTAGAGTTAAGGCTGCTGTCACACCTCGACCTCTGTGCACACTGCTGGCTGGGCGTCTCCTCTGTCCCCCCGTGGGGCTTCAGGGCACAGGTGCCCTGTTCTGCCTGGGACGTTCCTGCCAGAAGAGAGGGGGCGAGGGAGACTGGCCTTCAGGGATGCATGAGAAAACGGGCAGTACAGCCACCTGTGGAGGGGCTTTTGCTTTTTCTTAGATCTTTCACAGCTTTGGGGGAGAGCTGTTCTGCAGAGCCAGTAGAGTGACTCAGTAAAATTCAACACCCACACTCACCACCCTGCTCGGGAGGAGCAGGACAGTTTGCCGGGCGGGGTCGCTTTGTGCTTTCTCTAGGCCCAGTCTTGGGAAGGCGGGGCGTGCTTTGAAGTCCTCCAGTGCAGCGTCCTTTTCTGCAGAGCCACAGGCTCAACCGTGGGCCAGGGTCTTCTCCCCGTGACTTAGCCCCCCACCCACAGCAGGCCCCCTCCCAGCCTCCAGCTTTCCCACACCCGGGGTCGACACTGACCCGCTTCCAGTTTGAACAGAATCAGTTGCTGTGATCTTGCTAGTCACGCTCTCCAAACCTCAGTTTACCTGTGTGCAAAATAGCACACTCACTGAGATCATCACTTATGTGGGACCAGAGGTGGCCATGGGCCCTGGGAACTCAGCAGTGATGTGGAAAGTCAGGGCGAGGCCGGCGAAGCATCTATGAGTGATGTCAACCCCCTGGCATTGTCAGACCCCACCCCCTTTTTTTTAGAAGAAGAAAATAGATTTATTTATTTTGAAAGGGAAAGTTAGAGAGAAAGGGATGTCTCCCATCTGCTGGTTCACTCCCTGAGGGATTGTAACTCCTTGGGCTGGGCCAGACTGAAGCCAGGAGCCAGGAGCTTCTTCCAGGTCTCTCGCCAGGGCGCAGCGGCCCAAAGACTTGGGCCATCCTCTGCCGCTTTCCCAGGTCATAGCAGGGAGCTGGATTTAAAGTGGAGCAGCCAGGACTTGAACCATGTGGGAGGGTTACCCCTTTATGCCACAGCACCAGGCCCAGTCAGGGACTTCCGGCTGCTGGCTGCTGGCCTCAGGGGCTGGGCTTCCTGATGGCGATGCCCAAGGCAGGGGAGGAAACAGCCATAGGAAGGGAAGCCCCCAGCCGGGTGAGGTGAGGCAGAAGGCACACTTCCCTGGCCCCCACCAGATTGATTGCATTTCCAAGAATTTGTAGCAAAAGCAGTTGCTCCCAATGTCCCAAACAAAGCACAGCTTCAAAAAGTAGCTTTGGGATGCGAGTCTTGCCTGGCCGAGCTGTTTGTCTAAGACATTGATGGGTGCCCAGAGTGAGACAGAGACCAGATGAGCAGACACACACATGGTGATGGCGTGCAGTGCAGTGCACTTGGAACCAGTGCCTCCTGGGGTTGTGTGTGGGCGCCCAGCAACATAGAGCCATTTGTGATGGTTTGTGAGCTGTGGCTGGCCTGTGATGGGGCACCATCAGCTGCAGGGTGTGGAGCCAAGGCTTGGGGCAGGGAAGGGAAGAGTTGTGGTTTTTTTTTTGACAGGCAGAGTTAGTGAGAGAGAGAGAAAGGTCTTCCTTTTTCTGTTGGTTCACCCCCCAAATGGACGCCATGGTCGGTGTGCTGTGGCCAGTGCACTGTGCCTATCCGAAGCCAGGAGCCAGGTGCTTCTTCCTGGTCTCCCATGTGGGTACAGGAGCCCAAGGACCTGGGCCATCCTCCACTGCACTCCTGGGCCACAGCAGAGAGCTGGCCTGGAAGAGGAGCAACTGGGACAGAATCCAGCGTCCTAACCAGGACTAGAACCCGGGGTTCCGGCGCCGCAGGAAGAGGATTAGCCAAGTGAGCCGCGGCACTGGCCAAGAGTTGTTTATAAATGGAAGGTTGCAGGGACCCGAGAGCCTGTGCCTGTCCTGCCATGGCTGCCACCGAGCCCCAGTCCACAGAGAACACGTAGCCCACAGCTGTGCCTCCCTGCCAGCCTGGCCCAGCTTTGAGTTTCCCGATTTCCCACAGCGGCCCAGCAGCCAGAATGTCTCTGTCAAGGTCAAGAAGCTCTCAGAACCGTTGGAGGTAGAATGTTCTGTTCCTATCCTCACGCGAGAGTCGCCGCATCCTAAGCTTCTGTTCGCATCAGGAGAGGGAGCCCCCAGGATGGCGTCCTGGCCTGCCCTCTGCCCTCTGTCTTCTTCCCACCTTTCCTCTGCAGACCCTTAGGGATCCAGGCTCTGTCAACTCAAATGTCCTACATGCAGGCATCCTGGAGGCGGTGGCTCTGGTTTTCCTCCTCCCACTCCCTCCCCTCCTCCCTGCCTCTGTTTCCCCTTTCCTCCCTTTGCACTCCCATGCCCTAACAATGGGCTGTGTGCCGGGGCTGTGCCAGTCTCTGAGGACCGCCATGAGCCTCAAAGATGAAAGTCCCTGCCCCATGGAGCTGGTGGGGGCGGGGCGGCCAGCAGGAGTGGGTGTGGCGGTGTCTTCAGAGCCCCTGCGGGCAACAGAGACGGGATCAAGGGCTGGAGCGGGACTGGGGCGGGCAGGGGCCCTGTCTCTGGCACAGGTCGGGAGGAGCTGACTTTTGAAGAGACTGGATTGAGGGGACAGAAAGAGGCAGCAGTTGGAAGGGGTGCTGATCGGAGAGGTCTGGGGGCAGCAGGGACAAGAGGGAGTGGAGTCGGG
The DNA here is from genome assembly GCA_949820135.1 of Sylvilagus floridanus. Lineage (NCBI taxonomy): Eukaryota > Metazoa > Chordata > Mammalia > Lagomorpha > Leporidae > Sylvilagus > Sylvilagus floridanus. The sequence goes on from OX463244.1 coordinate 168,713,406, forward strand.
CGGCCCCGGGGACAGCAGAGGCCCTGGAGGGTGTATGAACACAGGAGAAGGGAGTGTGCCTGTGGGGGAGGAGGGGAGGGGAGCCTCAGGCTGCAATGGGGTGGGGTGGGGGGGCGTCCCAGCTCAGCAGCTCACCTGAAGTGCAGTGGCAAGAACACCAGGGTTCATTCTGTGCTGCTGTTTGGTGCTGAGGCCCTGACAGGACAAGCGGGACAACGACTCGCTTGCAATGCAAAAGCCAGTTTCCCATCAGCACCGTGGCCAGATGACAGGGAAAGCTGGGATGCAGGAGTGGTGGGTGCAGAGCAGAGCGGAGGTCCCTCCTTGCAGACCAGGGCCAGCTGCTGGGCCGGGGCTGCCCCACGGTATGAGCTGAGCCATGCTTCTCAAAGCAGGAGCCTGGAAGGGGGCTGCTGGGATTTGCCAATGTGGGAGAAGCTGCCAGTCTGTCCCGCCTCTTGGGGGCTCCCCACTCACCTCCTGCACCTCCCATCACTTCCTCGAACCCTGGCAAGCTCTTTGCTGACCCAGAGCCTTTGTGCGTTTGGTTCCTTCCACCTGCGGCACTCGCTGGCCTTCCTATCACGTGGCTCCTGGCCACCCCTTCCTTAACCTAGCCAAAATGCTGCATCTTCCAAGATGCCCGCCCTCGCTGATTACGTGGTTCCCACCCCCACCCCGCTGCTGCTGGTCTCTGATGGTGTTGAGATGCGGTATGATCAGAAACCTGTTCACCAGTGTCTTCCAAGTGGGCTGCCGGCTCCCTAAGCCCTGGACCCACGCAAGAGTCATGCAGTGAATACTGCTGAGCGGAGAGATGGACAAGTGGATGTGTGAGTGGGCTGGGGCGTGGGATGGTAAATGTATGTATGCAAATGTGGACAGATGGGTGGAGGGAAGGAAGGAAGGAGTCAGGGTCAGATCCCAATGCCAGCTTCACGTGTGAGGTCTCTGCTGGTGTCCTTGGGTCCCTGTGCTCACCTCGCTGCTCCCAAGAACAATCCCCAGCAGTCAGAGCAGCACGTTGTCTCTGCTGGCACAGGAGAGGCTGTGTTAATCAGAACAGGCTCATGCCTCCTGGAGCCTGGGAGGCTGCGCGTCTGCAGCCAGGCGTTCCCACACGAACCTGTCCCTCCCTGGCCTCAGGAAGCAGAGCAGGGAGCTCCGAGTGGAGGCCCACACCCAAGCTCAGGCCCAGCGTCTTCCTTGGCCACCTGTGCCATCGCCAGGGGCTCCTGTGAGTCTCTGGCCTCAGCTCTCCAGTCAACAGAGCCAGCCAGGTTCCCTGGGTTTTAATCCTAGCTCTGCACTTAGCTTCCCTGTGTTCACAGTCTCTAAGTGTTCTCTCTGAGCCTCTGACCTCATCGGTGAAATGGGTATACTAACATCTCCTAATGGGCTCGAATTGATTGAGTCAAATAATCCGTTAACGGACTCGTGGGAGAATTGACTCACTGCTAACACCAGTGCCCCTTTCAATAAGCTCCCCCCTCTACCCAGCTGCCTTCTCCTCGCCCTCTCCCCCTCCCCCTCTACCCAGCATCTGAGAACTGGTTGGAAATAGCTTGCAGAGCTGCGTGTGCAGTTCAACAACCACGAGCCCCTGGAAATGGGGCTGCCCTGAAGTGCCGTCATTACCGAATAGACGCTGGATTCCAAAGACTTCACGTGTAACAATGTGAACTATCTCCATAATGATTTTTTATATTGATTACATGCAAAACACATTTGGTTCCATTAGGGTACATACATCTCGATTTCTCTTAACATCTTAAACGGAAGCCTCTCGGAGGGCCAACCTAGACAGCTGTGCGCGACCAGAGTCAGCGCCACCTTCTCAGCAAAGGTGGCTGGCACGGGTCCTGCGGGGAAACCTGCTGTCTCCCTGAGCTCCTGCCGGTCTGTGTGCCGGGCGTGTGCGCTGTGGTCACTGTCACCACCTAGGCATTCCCACCAGCACTGGGGGTCAATGGTCAGATCTGATCAGCATCTGCCTACAAGGCACCAAAGAGTGTGGAGACCAACATGAGCAATTTGAGCTCCCTCTTTTGCCTCAAAATGGAGCAATTCCTAGCTGTCCCCCTCAGCCGCCCCCCTTTCTGCTCAAGTAAGAGCAAGAATCCCCTTATCAAGTTGTCTTAAAGACTGAGTGTAGGATAGGAACAATACTTAACATACAGCAGGCATGTAATACATGGTAGATACTGTCAACTATGGGAGACCACAAGCTTTTTAGAAAAAATCTTATTCATCTTTTTGTCTTCAACAGTTGATCCTGTGCCGAGAGAAGTACTCAGCAAATGTTTATTTGAATCAAACAATGAATTTCCTTTGACAGAAAGATGTTTCTCAAAATTTCTCGTGTCTCATCATTCCCTAACTAACTTCAGCCCCTGCGTTTTGACGTCTGTAGTCTTTCAACGAAAGAGCTGGAGAAGAGGTTGAACGTCCCCAGGGGTGCCACACTTGCCCACAGAGTCGAGGACTGTTTGGACATCTCCTGTTGTTTCCTTTCCCACTCATGTATGATCAACAGGATCAGGACAGGCTGGTGTCGATCACACGTCATACGTGGGCTTGTTTTTTCTTTCAGATTCTGAGAATTTGCACCAGGTACACCCCAGAGCAAGACACCATGACTTTCTCAGATGGCCTTACCTTAAACCGAACTCAGATGCACAATGCTGGATTTGGGCCTCTCACTGACCTCGTGTTCACCTTTGCCAACCAGCTCCTGCCTTTGGAAATGGATGACACAGAAACAGGCCTTCTCAGTGCCATCTGCCTCATCTGTGGAGGTACCGGTCACCGAGAAAATCCCCAGGGATTCCACGGACAACAACTTCAATCCTCTAATGTGGGGGGGATCCCTCACTGCTGTTTGGGAATTATTTTGCATAGGAAAAGACATGTGAATAAAGCCCAGGCACATTTGGGATTCTTCTGCCCTGAAAGAAATGCCAAAATGCTATTTTTCTCCAGTTGCCACAGGTTTTAAATTACCTGGGGACATTTTAATGATGGCCCAAGGGCCCTGCATGTTCTGTTAATTTAGTGGCTGAGAATGCCAGTTATTGGCTGGGCCTTCCATCAGCCCTTCGAAAACCTGGATAAAGTAGGGCTTTATTCTCTGTAGTGACCCCTGCTGGCTCCAAGGAGAAGTAATCATAAGTGGTTAAAAAATAACAGCATTAATTATGGGGCAAATTTACCTTGCCTTTATAACAATCCTGCTCAAGGTCTGCTTTAATTTCGATCAGTAGTGACACCTTCTGGTCACAAGAGGTAATTCTTTCCTTCGGATAAACAGCCATCAAAATGTGCCTTAGATCAACATGAGGACAATTATTTTCAAGTATTATTGCTTATTTCTTCAAATCTGCATATGTGATTGAACCATTAAATTAACAAAGTCCTTCTATAGTAGGAACAAGAAAACAAGGAAGAAGGGAAATGGGCAGAACTCTTTAACTAGCAATTGCATGACCCTTTCTGTCCTGATACTCATTTTCTAATTATTTATTCCCGGTCTCTAGACCGCCAGGACCTTGAAGAACCAACGAAAGTAGATAAGCTACAAGAACCGTTGCTGGAAGCACTAAAAATTTATATCAGAAAAAGACGACCCAGCAAGCCTCACATGTTCCCAAAGATCTTAATGAAAATCACGGATCTCCGCAGCATCAGTGCTAAAGGTACGGCCTTAGCCCGCGCCTGTGGCCTAGGGCCTGGCTCACTGCAGTGTGGTGGTTTCCAACTCCATGTTCTCATGCAGGGTATTCAACAGTTGCTCTCTGTTCTAAGGTTTGGAACTCACTTCTCTTTGGACTAAAATTTACTTATTTGAAGAATTACAGGGAAGGAGAGAGAGAAAGAGACAGAAAAAGGTCCTCTATCCACTGGTTCACTCCCTAAATGGCCTCAAGGCTGGGGCAAGCTGAAGCCAGGAGCATCTTCCAGGTCTCCCACGTGGGTATAGGGGTCCAAGTACCTGGGCCGTCCTCTGCTGCTTTCCCAGGCACAATAGCAGGGAACTGGATCAGAATGGAACAGCTGGGTCTAGAACCAGTGCCCATATAGGAAACCAGCACTGCAAATAGCAGCTTACCCCACAGTGCCCCAAACTCAAAAGGAATTAAATAGTATTCTCTCCTTAGATGGAAATAGAGCCTTAAAAACCTTATTCTTTATAATGATCTTAACAGGGAATTTTAAAAATCAGATGATTAGAAAAATTTGAGAATGTAGCATATGAGAGCCTTTTTAATATTCTACTTCGACAGCTCTGGTTATGTAAATTTAACTCCCATTTTTTCCAGGAAAATCCAAACCTCAAGAAAAATTAACAGTACTTACAGTAAAAGTGATTGGTTGTTTCTCTTTCAAGCACTGCTCTCTTGTATATAGGCAGATTTACTTCTATACAACTCTAAGCAAGGGAATTCTTATTTTCCTGAGTGCCCAGTGATTTACAATTGCAGAAGTGCCTAGAGCCGTATCTATCACGTTGCAGGTTATACTTGGGTGTTTCTATGTAGAGAGACGAGTCAGCAGCTAGCCCCACTATGTCACTGTCATCCTCCTTCCCCCTGGGCCTTGCAGACCCAAGAAACTACATTTCAGAGAGCACTCAAAAGCACAGGAGCAGCAAGTCTTGGGTTCTTTCCAAGAGGTTTCTTCAGTGAGACATTCTGAGTTTATCCCCAGCATAAGAGAGTAGAGGCAAAGGTCAGATAACCAGTGCTTGAGCAATGCAATTATGAATGTTATCTTTTTTTAAAATGAGGCTGTTTAACTTAATACTGTCATTCACTATAAATAGCTAGACCAGTGAGAAGTAGAATTTACTGTGACTATGGAAATATGACCATCTACATTGTCCACAACATTAACCACTAGCCCACATGTGGTTCTCAAGCACTTGTAATGTGGCTAGTGCAGTTAATGAATTTGAAGTTAATAAGCCACCTATTGTAGAGAGACGAGTCAGCAGCTAGCCCCACTATGTCACTGTCATCCTCCTTCCCCCTGGGCCTTGCAGACCCAAGAAACTACATTTCAGAGAGCACTCAAAAGCACAGGAGCAGCAAGTCTTGGGTTCTTTCCAAGAGGTTTCTTCAGTGAGACATTCTGAGTTTATCCCCAGCATAAGAGAGTAGAGGCAAAGGTCAGATAACCAGTGCTTGAGCAATGCAATTATGAATGTTATCTTTTTTTAAAATGAGGCTGTTTAACTTAATACTGTCATTCACTATAAATAGCTAGACCAGTGAGAAGTAGAATTTACTGTGACTATGGAAATATGACCATCTACATTGTCCACAACATTAACCACTAGCCCACATGTGGTTCTCAAGCACTTGTAATGTGGCTAGTGCAGTTAATGAATTTGAAGTTAATAAGCCACCTATGGCTACAGGCTACTGTACCGGACGGTGCAATGCTACATGAAGTTGATAATCAGTGCATATTGATTATTCAGGTCAATTCCCCCATTTGTGGAGAATTTAGCATCCCTTTCAACCATTAGTTTTAAAATAGAGTCTGTTCTTTGTAAATTGTCGTTTTCTGAAACTGACCCAGGCACCAGACTATCACATTTAAACATGTTACCATATCTCTGCTCCTTTTCATACAGTAAAATTGTTTTAACATTGTAAAATCAGGATACTCTCTGGGAGGTATCATTTGCACTATCTTGTTTTTAAGATGAGCAATGTACTGCTGCTGCTTCTACAAAAGATGAGTGAAGTTAAATCAAAGTAGAAAGACCCTCTATCAGTACTGTGACCCTGAGCTGGCTAACAATCTAATCTAACCACTGTTCCAAATATACTTATTTTTGCATGTATGAGAGCTCTAGTAATAAATACCTCTGCAACAAGTAAAAAATCTGATTTTCATAAGCAAGAGTACACCCAAGAAAACACTCTTGTTAAAATGAGCTGGATAAAAAGGCCCACGTTTTTCTCAACTCCTTCACCTTAACCAGACTTCTGTTATGTGTTTAAAAGGTGCAGAACGTGTAATTACCTTGAAAATGGAGATTCCTGGATCAATGCCACCGCTCATTCAGGAAATGCTGGAGAATTCGGAAGGACATGAACCCTTGACCCCAAGTTCAAGTGGGAACACAGCAGAGCACAGTCCCAGCATCTCACCCAGCTCAGTGGAAAACAGCGGGGTCAGTCAGTCACCACTGGTGCAGTAAGACATTTTCAGCTACTTCACACATTCCCCAGTACCTTCAATTCCAGGATTTAAAATGCAAGAAAAAACATTTTTACTGCTGCTTAGTTTTTGGACTGAAAATATATTAAAACTCGAGAAGGACCAAGAAGTTTTCATATGTATCAATATATATCTTCCTCACTGTGTAACTTACTTAGAAATACAAACTCTTCAAGTTCTAAAATATCAGCCATTTCATGCAACCACAAACTAGTTAAAAGCTTCTATTTTCCTCTTTGAACACTCAAGATTGCATGGCAAAGATCCAGTCAAAATGATTTACCCAGTGAAGTTTCTGCAGACTTTGTACATACAGAAATGTTCTTTCTATACTGTATGTTTGGTGCTTTCCTTTTGTCTTGCTTACGCAAAATAACCAAGACACCCAGGTTATGAAATAGACTACTGTACATGTCCACCTAACCAAGTTTAAAAAGTCACTTGTCTGGCTTTCATGGGATAATCAAGACATCAAGGTAAGGAAACAGGACTGTTGTACAGTATGACAACTGAAGACTAATGGTATTCTAATTTAGTTAGTATGGAAGCTTGTCCTTGCTCTTTTTGATGCTCTCGGATTCCATCTTTTATTTCATATTGCCCAGTAAAAGTATACAAATTGACTGCACTAGCAGAAGAGAATTCTGTGTCGGTGTAACTGCCAGTTCAGTTAATCAAACGTCATTTGTTCAATTGTTATTGTCACTTTAAATTAAAAGTGGTTTATTTCTTGTTTAATGACATAACTACATGGTTTAAAAAAAAAAAACACTACATTTTTACAGTAATGATAGCCTCCAAGGCAAAAAACACTTTTCAGTGTTAATAAGTTTTTGTTTACCTGTTCACAAGCCATTAGGGAAATTTCATGGGATTAGTAGGCTGGTCTACCACCTGGACCACGTAACTCTAGTGTCCTTCCTGGTTCATGCCCAATACTGGGATTTTTCTCCAGCCTTCTTGATGCCAAGGGGTTCACATTAACTCCCAAAGGCATGGGCATAGAATCTGCCTCTTTTGACCTTGTTCAATCACTATGAAGCAGAGTGAAAGCTGTGGTAGAGTGGTTAACAGATACAAGTGTCAGTTTCTTAGTTCTCATTTAAGCACTAGTGGATTTTTTTTTTGATATTAGCAAGTCTGTGATGTACTTTCACTGGCTCTGTTTGTACATTGAGATTGTTTAACGATGCTTTCTATGTTCATATACTGTTTACCTTTTTCCATGGAGTCTCCTGGCAAAGAATAAAATATATTTATTTTAAAGGTGTGTGGGAGCTTTTACTATGTTTTCATCTTCAGTAAAGAGACAGAGAACACAGTTCCATTTTTAATGTTTAAATTTCATTTCAAAAAGCAGGTCTGTTGTCTGCAATCATGACAATTAAAATCTGTGCTAATGCACGGCAGTCTATTACAATTCTACAAGCCAATCAGACAGTACATGACATTTCAATGAGTAAAAAAGAGCATAAAACTGTATGTGTAAGAACAAAATGTTAAAAGGCCTACCACAATAATAAAAAACCATCAATTACATCATCACATTAAAATAAGCCAGATGTACAAAAGTCTGAGACAGAAAAGACAAAAGGACAACACAAGGTATTTGTTGAAAAATGTTTCTGTGCTCTTTGGGCACTCAATTAAACATTGCAAAATCAACATCTTCTTCTTCATCAGATTCTGCAAAATATTTTACTTCTTTTCTAGCTCGGCCAGTTCGTGGCAGAGAAGGTGGTTCAGAAGTGAAGTCTGAGGGGAAGATGTCCACATCTGAATCCTGATCAAAAGATGTTTTCTTCGGTTTCTAGATTTTTTAAATTAGAGGAGTCATGTTAAAAACTGCTACTCCTTGGGAAAACAGGATGAGATATGATAGTTTGCTACCTTGGTGGTCTCACTGTTTACCAAGTTCTAGCCTCAAAAACGCAACACCATTTATTAAATTTTCCACGGTTTGAAGTACCTCATATTACGAAACAAGTATGCACGATGCCCAGATAAAAATAAGACAGTTTGGGTGTTGACTTATGTACTTAAGCACTCAGAAGAAGACAGAATCATGCAGGGAATAGTACACACTAGCAGTGTTTCTACAAACCTATAGAAGAGTCACCAAGGTGGACTTACAGAAAACAAGATGGCTGAGGTCAATGTGGAAAGTAGCATAAAGCTGGAATCACTTAAATATAGGCAAGAACATCTGATGTCATTTATTTACATGAAAGAGATGGTATACTTCTAAAGAACTCATTGGGAAAATTAGTCACAGTCAAAGGGAAATTTTTGTTCTCTTCTTGCTTGAGTCTGCCTTTCAAACAGACAGATGAAGAGAGATCTTCCATCTACAGGTTCACTCCCCAAATACCTGAAACAGCCAGGGCTGCGTGGAAGCCAGGAACTTACTCCAGGTCTGCCGTGTGGGTAACAGGGACCCAAGTACTTGGATTAACACCTACTGCCTCCCAGGGTTTGCGTTCACAAGAAGCTGAATGCCAAGTAGAGGAGCCAGGACTAAAAGCGCTCCATTATGGGATACAGGCATTCCCAACAGTGACCAGAGGCTCACCCCTGAATTCACATTTTTAAAAAAAAAAAAATCAAAGAAAGTCTAATGTTCTGACAGCATAGTACTACTACAGTTCAATGAATGAGTGGATAACTATTCCTAATCTACTTAGCATTTCCAAAAATGTCTGATTATATAAATTTATGCTTTGATAATTCATTAACCATATACAAAAACCCTTTCTACTGATAATCGATGCAAGGTTTCCAGCTGTTACAAGACTTCAGGTACCTTACAACCTAAGTCAGTTATAATCATGTTAAACACAATCAGGTACTATGAAGACATTCCTGATTACCTTGCTTGTGGTTTTGGATGGTTTCCTGCCAGGGTTATAATCACCTTCATTTTCGGAACCAGAAGCTTTCCTTTTCTTTGCCCCTCGGCCTTTACCTTAAAATAATACAAAAGATTTTTCTCTCAAAGGTAAGTGTGATATACAAAGAAAAGACAACCAAGCATTACAATTACTTCTTTGGCATGCCCAATCAGTGGGGCACTGGAATCCTGCACTTTTAAATATAAATGGCATACAATTAATTTGGCAGCATCACTTCGATCCTGTAGTTGTTGACATGACTAAAGAATATTTTGCAAATACGTTTAGACTATGGGAAAAGTCCATGACCTTGATATGTAAAACATTTACATTTTGCATATGTGATCCTTGAACCTGAAAAAGGAAATTTTAAAAGAATGCTTCAAATAATTTTTGATGGAAATATTTTTAAATTTCCAATTTGTCATTGAATACTTCTAAAAATGAAACAAATTACTAACACGTACGTTTTAAATGTTTACTCTCAATTTTATTCCTCATAGACTAACATTAATCAATCACAGATCCCACACGGAACAGCAGTGGTACAGTAACTGCCCACTGTCCTTAACGCTTTTAGTTATTGACAGGGAGAGGACGTCTATCTTCCGGTTCACCCCTGAAATGTCCACAGTAGTAGGGGTTGGGCCAGGTAGAAAGACAGGGGCTAAGATCTGTCCAGGCCTCCCATGTGAGTGGCAGAGACCAAGTACTTACCAGGTCACCTACAAGTTCCCAGGGTATATATTAACAGCAGGATGGACTCAGGAGCTCTAGAACTCAAATCCAGGTTTGCTGCTCTGGGATGTGGCTAATACAAGCAGCAACTAAACTGTGCCAAATGCCCACCTCAAAAGCATTTTTTAAACCATTCAACTGTTTGTCTAACTTTGTTTTACAAATGAAAAAACTGGGACTCAAAGCTACTGGACCAAACTGCTGTTTCCTTTGGACCCTAACTCAGCACTCAGTCTTGGACATTCTGCTTACTGAATTTTGTAAAGCAATTTAAAATACATGGGTGCTCCAAAAAGTTCATGGAACAATGAAATACAATTTTATTTTTATGCAAAAAATTTTTGCAATTTATGCATATTTTTATAATACATTTACCATGTACTTTCTGAAGACCTCTTATATGCATGGAGTTCCTTTTATCTTTTTTTGGCACAGAAATAAACTTATCTTCGCATTCCAGCTTTCCATGAACTTTCTGAAGCCCCTCCTCCAAAGTTCCCAGCATCTTTAAATTCACTGAAGTTAGCACTCTCCACACAGCATACATCAAAGGGTTAGATGAAGACAATCCTCACCTTTTGGTGCTGTACTCTTCTTTGGAACGCCAAATTCTGAATCTGAGTCAGAGTTTACAGTCTCTACTACTTTCTTCTGTTTGGGTGTTCTCTTGGGCTTAGGGGCTGTATCTGAAGTTGGTTTTCCTATTAAGCAAATTTCCATTTCATAGGTCAATATAATATACTTAAAAAAACAAAGCTAAAGTGAATCTAACAGTGGAATTGCTGACTGCTGATAAGTAATTGAATAGCCTTAAATAATGAAATGGTTTCTCTCTGCTGGGTGCCAGTGTAAAGGCAAATAATCTCTCATTTATGACAAAATACTTTTTATTTAATTATGCATAATTTACCTTTAGATAATTCAAATGAGTTTAAGCAAGGGCCATTAAAATTAATGAAATGGTAACTTTTAAATATAGTCATGACAAAAAAGCAGATTTGACATTAATTATAACCTAAATGTAATCATGTTAAGCTCCAGCTTGTAACATGTTCCAGAGGAAAAATGCAGTTTTTGTAATGCTCAATATAATTGAATGGAAATGCATTAATTTCTATTCAAAGTTAAAACCTAGACTTGGTACCTTAACAGAAATAAATATGAAAATCGTAGACAAGACACAAGGCCTTTACTTTGTTGCAGTTTGTTTTAAAAGTAAACCTTGTTTTTCAGCTTCTTCTGCAGTTCTATGTGAAAACTATCTTTTTTTTACTTGTTTAATTAATAAAACCCAATTTAGGAAAAAATGTCATGGATGAATCCAAACTGACTACAGACTTTTCTACTTAAAGAAATTCTATGGAAAATGTATTCCAGTTTCAGTCTGAGACACTAGAGATAAGGGCTCTCATTAGCCAACAGCTAGAGCCTTAACTCACATTATGGCTGGGACAGCCACAGCTGGATCCCAGGGTCCTCACAACTAAATTTGAAATGAGAGCTATACATAGACTTAACATAGCTGGCTGATCTATGGACCACTTTTCTGTGGCACAAATCCCAGTTCTTCCTGGGTTAGGTGACACTTTAAGATTTACTTATTTGAAGGGGTTGGGGGTGGGGGTCGGATCTTACACCTGCTGGTTCACTCCCCAGATGGCTAAAAAGACCAGGGCTGAGTCAGGAGCTTCAACCGATCTCCCACATGGGTAGCAAGGTTCCAAAACACCTGGGCCATTTTCTGCTGCTTTTGCCAGGCCATTAGCAGGGAGCTGGATCAGAAATGGAGCAGCCAAGATTCGAAGCAGCACCCATATGGGATGCTAGCCCTGTTAGGTAACACTTTCAACTATGCCAGGCAAACACGGGTCATATGTCTAAGTACTATGGTCCACCTTTTTGCTGAAAACTACTGAAACTACCAAGTGGAATCTGGGGTTAACACAGACAATCCCACAGAGGAACATGAATTGAAATGGCGCATTTTATGAGTGTCATATTTTGAGAGGAAAGTAGAGGAACCTGAAGCTTTTCTAGAGTCCCTGAAATTACCCTGCAAGTCACTGTTCAACTAAGGCCAAATTAGCTACTGGAGAAGCAACCAAACAAGAGGGTGGCATGACATGCTCAACTCAAACTCATTAGGTTAAATATGGGTAGACAGCTTAATGAATGACACAAGATGACATTTCAATAAGTGATGAAGACCCACATTTTTAGGGTTTTTATCTTTTTTTTTTTTTTGCCACTTCATATGAGGGTTTAGAAAGAAAAGATGCTTAAAGGGTAATTATAGGGTCTATTTCAGTTTGGGTTCCTCACAAGCAGACCTTGCCTGATACAAAGAAAAGAATTCAATCCTAAGAATTTGGATAGTGACGTACAAGGAAGACAAAAATCAGGCAACGAAGAGAGGGAAGCCAGTAACGAAGTTATCAAGATATCCATCACTTTGAAAGCCAGTATATAAAACATACATCCCAGAGTTAGCTCACCCTCAGGCAAAGAAACATATTTATAGACCAGCTTTCCTCAATCACTAGTTAAGGGCAGCCACGGGCAAGGCTGTTAATACTCTAACAAAGCACAAAGAAACTGGTCAATGCACAGTGAAATAGTTAAGGGCAGTGAGGCATGGTCACCTAGTGTACTGGTTCTCATAGCCAATGAAAACCACCACAATCCTGTAAGTATGTATTTTTCTTAAAAATATGTTCTACTGGGGCCGGCGCTGTGGCATAGTGGGTAAAGGCACCACCCGTGGTGCTGGCATCCCTATGGGCACTGGTTCAAATCTCAGCAGCTCCTCTTCCGATCCAGCAATCTGCTATGGCCTGGGAAAACAACAGAAGATGGCCCAAGTGCTTGGGCCCCTGCACCGGTGTGGGAGACCTGGAAGAAGCTCCAGGCTCCTGATTGGTGCAGCTCTGACCATTACAGCCATCTGCGGAGGGAACCAGCAGATGGAAGACCTCCCTCTCTGCCGCTCAACCTTTCAAATTAATTAAAAAAATGTTTTAGTACATTCAATACATGTATCTCTAAAATAGTGTTGCCTGTTATGGATCTTTAAGATCCTTGAGGGAATAGCTCCTATTTATTTACTTACTTGCTGTCATATTTCTTTTAAAAACACAAAGCACTAATACTGACCTCTTTCAAAAAGCCCAAGGTATATTCCTTGGTACTGTAACAGATTCAGGAATGAACTCAAGGTGTTTTGTGAACAATCTAAGGCTATGGACAAGAAAGAAGCTACATAGCTCACAAATTTAAAAAGGACCCCAACTCAACCGACCAATCCCGCCACATGCGGAGCTGAGACACCACTGACACAGGTAAAAGAATCAGGCTACCACCAATACAGCATTTTAATCCACTTAACAACCTAACAACCACAAAGGAGCTTTACTAAAAAACTATTTTTAGATATCAACACATGGGATTATTTTATAGTTACATTTTAAAATGCCATCTGATAAACACTTAATTCTTTTGCATAGTTATATATTCAATGTAGTTGCGCAGTCATCTCTATAGTTTATTTTATGCAATGCTTAATAAACAAATTAAGTACATACCCTTTTTGGCAGCTGCTGTTTTACTTGGAACTTTATCTGTTTGTTTCAAACCAAACGACGGGGAAAAAACAGAAGCAGAATCTTCTTCATTACTGTCAAATTTAGCTGAATCTGAAAATTACAAGCTATTTTAAGTAAAAAGACTCTACAAAGACCTCTTAGTAAACCTGGATTCTTTCAACTGATGACTTTAGTAATTGATCTAAAAATTCCTATTTTATGATCATCTAATCCAGAATATACAAATAGTGAAAATATAAAGAGACCAATATTATACCTCAAAAATGCTAATTCTGTTATAAACCAATAGAAATGCATAATGAAAATAGTTCCAAATACTAATCATCTAAAATTGACCAATTAAAATATATACTGATGATTTAATTTTAAATGAAATATGAAAATGTTCTATGATTATTTAGTATTTAAATAATACCATTAACCATTTCAATAATATCAGTTATAACAGCCAAAAAAGATCTGCAAGTATTCATATTTTTAAATCAAGAAATAAATTAATTTAAAAGGTATGCAGGCTTACTTTCAGCTTATATTTACACTCAAATCACTTTAATCAGTCATTTCTCCCCTCCTTTACAGAGGGGCAGGAACTTTTAAAATGGCTACTTGGATCTAAGTAAATATATACCTTTTGACATACCATTAAAAGTCAATATCCATACATAAAGGATATGTAACAACTCTAGGTTTGTCTCTATGTGTGTATTTAAAATCCAAGAGAGTCAATAAACTGTTCTCAAAAATTACATACAAATAATGTAAGGAATAAAAACATACCGCGCTTATTTAAATCGGCTCTTATGAAGGTTTGCATCTCTCAGATATAAACAGGATTAGAAAAACACATCTGTATCTATGTTGGTTCCCTTAAAGCTTTATTTATACATTCACATTGCCAATGCAGTCAAATTTCAGTCTCTTAAAATTTCTATTTCATGTATTCAATTCAATACTACCTTTATATACACACTACACACAAAAACAGTTTAGCACCTGCCTAGCTAAATGATTCCATAGTGATTATTTTAAGAAATCAGTAGAATCACCTCAGAAAAACAAAGTAAATCTTACTACCTTAAGCAAAATGTAAAGAAGCTTTATGCTCATGAAAATTTTTGATATCAAATTATGACCTACTGATTTATCTGCCACTTTCTCTCCACCACTATATAGTAACCAACAGAAAGAGTAAGTGTGCATACCATCTTCTGACTTTTGAGAGTATGAAGGAAATGAGAAGAGACTCCCAAAATCCTGACTTTTTTTGTCATGTGAAGATTTTCTATTAGAAAGAAAACAAACACCACAAAGAGGATATAATTCAAACATCTTGTTTCAACCCTATTATTTAATATGTACTGCAGGATTATAATCACAGGGTAAACCTTTAGTTCTCACTTCTTCTGTTAAAGAAAGGGCAAAGTTTTCTCCCTTCATGTGCACAAAAGTGTACACATATACACAAACTATGTCAATACACATATATACAGATACCTCACAAACCAATGATTTAACATTAAAGTAGAATAAAAACTAAACAATGTCTTAAAGTTATTCAAATTACCATTAAACTACATTCTATGATTGGCCAAAATAATTTTTCTAGAAAATATCAGCAAAACATGGGCAAAAACCACAGAGAAAGAATCCCCATTATGGCAGGCAATAATCCCATATACTATCCTAGATTACAGGTGACCAGTTATTTTAGGATCTTGGTCAAGGCAAATTATAGTAATTCTTTACAAAATATCTAAGAGTTCATAACCTCACCAAAATCAAGAAAAATAAGACCAAACCTAGGGAAGAAGCATGAAACTGTTCATTCTCAAATCTTAGTAACTTTTTGCAAAGCCAAGGGTCATCCAATTACATTCCATTGGCCTACTGACTATTCTTGTAGATAATGGTTTTTTGGAACACGGCTATCCTGATTTATTTGTTTATGACTGTTTTCTTGCTACAGTGGCAGCATTGAGTTAGTTTTGACAAAAATCATATGACCTACAATGCCTAAATATTTAACATCCATCCCTTTATGGAACAAGTTTGCCAATCCCTCCTCTAAAGGAGAGCCAACAGTTACGGGAACAGCTGCAGTGTTAACTAGATTTATTCCTTCATGAGGAAGACCTTAGCTATAGTAACAATTTCTTATGGAAAGTCCACTATAAGACCTTTGGCAGATCCCTACAACAACTAACTGTACCATAATACTAAGTAGCAGTTGCTTCAGAACTTACTCTGGAGTAGCTTTTGATTTGCCTGGTGAAAATGTATATTCATCTTTATCTAGGCCATCTGAAGGAACAAATTCATCTTCCCCATCATTTATTATGGGAGATGCTTTAACTTTCAGCTCCTCTAAGTCATTATTGTCATCATCATCATCAGCATCATCATCCTCTTCTTCTGAGAAATCAAATGTGTATTTAGGTCTTTCAGCTAGGAGAAAAACAACAATGTTAAACTCAAATCTCAGCTTTACCCACAGGCAAAATTACTGATAACACTTTGAAAAATATTCCAACTATCTCTAAAAATTCATGAGAAAAAAAAAACGAAACATTTATGATAAAAACTGACAACTTTGGCCTCAATTACTTGACAGTATTAACATCTGTCTTACGTCTCCCAAGAGGCTGTGTGGTAATGCTACATATATTAAAAGAGCATAAACTAATGGGACTGATTGATCAGAATGATGCTTGTTCTACTCAAACGTAATTCAAAACCATTGAGGAGGGACTAATGTTGTGACATAATAGTTTAAGCCACTGCCAATGATGCCAGCATTCCATATGGATGCTGGTTAGAGTCTTAGCTTCTCTACTTCACATCCAGTTCCCTGCCAAAGTGCCTGAGAAAGCAGTAGAAGATGGCCCAAGCGCTCTGGCCCCTGCACCCTCATGAGACACCTGGAAGAAGCTCTGGGTTCCTGGGTTCGGCCTGGCACATCCCTAGCCATTAAAGCCATTTGGGAAGTGAACCAGAGGATAAAAGATCCCTCCCTTCCTCCCTCCCTCTGCCTTCCAAATAAATTTTAAAAATAAAATGAAAAACCAATGAGGAAACTGGTCAATGGGGCCATGGCAGAAATAACTACTAATTTTTCCCATTTCTGTGACTACAAATTTCATTGTTCAAGAAGTATATATTCTCTACAGGATTAGTTTTACTATGATGTAACAGTCATCTTTCAGATGAATGAGAAGAGACAGAAAACTCAAGACCTCAAAATATTAGCAAAATAATAACAGAATGTTTTAAGATACCAATTATGGAGAAAGGCACATTGGCACAATGCAAATACATTTTCTTATAATTTCTAGCATATATAATACAATTTAAAATTTTCTTGGAGGATATGTAATTTTGTACTTTCTTTTTAATGTATAGAATAGCCTCTGTAATTTCAAGCATTTAATAAATAATTTTCATGTAACTTAAGTTGCTCATGTTAAAGATATGCCTATATAATAATACTTACAGACATTAGGAAAAAGAAATTCAATCACTTGATGACTAGAGAACCCAAGAATTTAAGGCCTGACATATAATTAAAAATGGCTCTCTCAAAGGTAAATCATAATACAGTATCACTCATTTTAATAACGGACTTAAATGGAGAATAATCTATAAAACAGGAAACTCAAATTATCTGAACACTTCAAGTTAGCAGCAATAAATAATAATAAAAAGGAATTCTGCAGTCTAACTTTACCAGTGGAATTATCTAAAAGAGATCTATGTGATGGAATCAAACTCCTAAAGAAGGAGAAATTCTAACAAGTCTGAAATCAACAAAAGCACAAAACACACTTTTTGCTACCTCTCCCACAGCTGTATATTCCCAAACACCTTCAAACTAAATGTTGAACAGAACTTATAAATCTGTAAGAAAACATGATTCACTTTAGAGAAATTTATGTCCAACTTTGCTAGAAAGGGCCACTCTGTAAAGCACTGCTTTTCATCTTCCTAACTGAAAATTCTACAATAGTAATGACTTTGTATTTAGCAGCACTGATAACATTAATACCAACTTGTAAGTCAAACTGTAGTACACAATAATATAAACAGAAAATGTATCACAATACCAGCTGCTCTCCTAAGCAAAGAATCTCTTGGAATAACCACAGGTTCTGTTTCTTCCAAGTCACTCTCTGACTTGGATTCATCATCTGACCAAGGATTCCGTTTCTTCACTTTCTTTGCACTGGGTTTACCAGATGTTGTAGGTGTTTTTCTCACCCTGGTACCTAAAAGACAAAGAACAGCAATAAGATATGAATACTTACACGAATGTCATTAGTAAAAATAGAACTGTTAAAATGAAAAGTACTTTATAAAATAAACGTTTGTGGAGCCGGCACTATGGCATAGTGAGTAAAGCCACCACGTGCGAGGCCAGGACCCCCCAAGTCCCAGCTGCTCCTCTTCTGATCCAGCTCTCGGCTATGGCCTAGGAAAGCAGAAGATGACCCAGGTCCTTGGGGCCCTGTATCTGTGTGGGAGACCAGGAAGAAGCTCCTGGCTTCGGACTGGCGCAGCTCCAGCTGTTGCGGCCATCTGGGGAGTGAACCAGCAGATGGAAGACCTCTCTCTCTCTACCTCTCTATAACTTTTTTTTTTTTAAAGATTTATTTATTAATTTGAAAGTGCTACACAGAGATAAGGAGAGGCCAAGAGAGACAGGTCTTCCATCCACTGGTTCATTCCTCAATTGGCCGTGATAGCCGGAGTTGCACCGATCCAAAGCCAGGAGCTTCTTCGCGTCTCCCACATGGGTGCAGGGGCCCAAGTGCTCGAGCCATCTTCCACTGCTTTCCCAGGCCATAGCAGAGAGCTGGATTGGAAGTGAAGCAGCCAGGGCTCAAACCAGCGCCCATTTGGGATGCTGGCTCTGCAGGCAGTGGCTTTACCTGCACCACAGCGCCAGCCCCCTAACTCTGCATTTCAAATAAATAAATCTTTACAAAAATAAATAAATGTTCGTAAAAATTAAAGGCATTACTTCAACTACTAGAAAAAAAGCATAGTCAAAAAAATTCAGCTATACAGCCTGGATAGTTTTTCTCACATATACCGACCAAAACAAAGCAACCTTATAATAATTCCTCACCAGGCTCTTTTTTCTCCCTTTTGGGCTTGGGGCCTTTGTTTACAGGTGCCGATTGTGTCAGGGCCTCTTCTCCTGTACCTTCTACTGGTGCTCCACTGAACTCTTCATCAAACTCCACTTTCACTGCTGTGGTATCAAGATCACCCTACATTTTAAAAAGAAATCATAAAATTAAAATGAAATTAACATCACAAAGATAGAGTTCCAGTCAATAGGTAGCTTCTTCATTATCACATAAGTTAAACACAAACATGATTCTGCTGAGGTCCTAAAAAGAGCTTATGATAACATAATTGTTTTGTTTACCTGTAGCAAATGATATTGCTTACATTGTTTGTTTTTTTTTTTTTTTTTCTTTTTTGGACAGTGAGAGAGACAAAGAGAAAGGTCTTCCTTTACCATTGGTTCACCCTCCAATGGCCGCTGCGGGTGGTGCACTGTGGCCGGCGCACCGCGCTGATCCGAAGGCAGGAGCCAGGTGCTTCTCCTGGTCTCCCACAGGGTGCAGGGCCCAAGCACCTGGGCCATCCTCCACTGCACTCCCGGGCCACAGCAGAGAGCTGGACTGGAAGAGGAGCAACCGGGACAGAATCTGGCGCCCCGACTGGGACTAGAACCTGGTGTACCGGCACGGCAGGCGAAGGATTAGCCTATTGAGCCACGGTGCCAGCTCTTGCGGTTCTACTTTTCTGTTATACTCATAAAACAATGACTACTGGGAAGCAGCCATAAAAAAGAAGACAGAGGCAGGCACTGTGGCAGAGGAAGGTAAGCTGCCACTTGTGATGCCCATATCCCCTATCAGGGGCTGGTCAAGTCCCAGCTGCTCTGCTTCCAACCCAGCTTCCAACTAAATCGCCCAGGGAGGCAGCAGATGATGGCCCAAGTGTTTGGGCCCCTGTGACCTATGTAGGATACCTGGATGGAGTTCCAGGCTCCTGGCTTCAGCCTGCTCCAGCCCTAGCTGTTGTGGACATTTGGGAAATGAACCAGTGGATGGAAGATCTCTGTTGCTGTCCCTATTTTCATCCACTTGAAAGGCAGAGCAACAATCAAACATTTTAGAAAGGAAAAAGGTAAAAGAAGGTAGCTTTTGATTACCAAAGGGACTTTCAGAACAATAGTTAAGTATAGTAAAAGTTATCTGTAAACTAAGTTCCTAGAGCTCAGGTTTTCACATAACTAGAATAAAAAAATCTTCAAATTATTGAAGGGAAATAAGGAATACTTGTCATGCACTGGTAGGCACTATAAGACTAAGGAAAAAGACTCATTATAGTACAATCATATAAAAACAGACAAAGCTGTAGCTCAATGGGAAAAAATAAGTTCCTAAGGGAGAGGGGAAGACGGCCCCATAGAGAAGGAGCCTTTCTGATTGAGTTCTAAAGCAATCACTTAAATGGACCGGGTGAGAAAAAATAGCAAAGAGCCATCCTAGGCAGAAGGCACAGAAGCATATAGAATCACACTGTGTTTACTGTAATAAATCTGTAAACACAGGAAATAGCTTGCTAGTAGTCAAGGAAAGGGAAAAGAGTAATGAAGAGAAACACAGGGAGGCATGTAGGAGCTAAGCTACTGTATCCTAGGAGTCTGTGTGTTGTCAGTGGGGAGTCACTGAAGGCTTTAAAGGATGTGTGTAATCAACTTAATTTTCAGAAACATCATTCTGGTAGTAGAAGATATAACTGGGGGCCAGCGTTGTGGTGTAGCAGGTAAAGCTGCCGCCTGCAATGCCAGCATCCCATATGGTTCATGTCTTGGCTGCTCGACTTCCAATGCAGTTCCCAGCTAATGGCCTGGGAAAAGCAGTATCAGACAGCCCAAGTGCTTGGGTCCCAGCCACCCATGTGAGAGACCCATATGAAGCTTCTGGCTCCAGGCTTTGGTCTGGCTCGGCACTAACCACTATCACCACTCGAGGAGTCAACCAGCAGATGGATGACCTCGGTCTCTCGCTCTGTGTGACTCTGACTTCCAAATAAATAAGTCAATCATATACATAGATATTATTTCATATATGATATCACATATAACGGAAAGGAATGAAGTAGAGAAAAGTAGAAATCATGATTAAGACTAGAGATGGAGACAAGTTAAGAAGACTACTTAAGTAGTCAGAACAAATAAGGCAGTATCAATGGGGATCAAGGTTAAAAGGTAGATTTTGGATTATTTTATAGGCAGTCAATAAGATTTAGTTAATGATTAAGTGAGAAAACTCCTTGATTTTGGCTTATGTCAGTTATTACTAATCATGTCATTAACTGACATGAGTTACAAAGGAGGTTTTGAAATTAGGATAACAGGTTCAGTTTCAAACATGCTTGGATTTAAGGGGCTGTAGACATTCAGGTGGCTTTATGAACCTGTTGCCAATGAAAATAGTATAGCCTAGGCACACTGATTTAGGAGTCACCAGTAGAAGTGGAAAAAGTTCTGGGCATAGATGAAGTTACCTGAGGAAACTACTTGAGTGATGAGAACTGAACCTGACAAAACCAACTGAAAAGGAAAGAAACCATTCTCCCAAGGACAAAGGTCAACGTAAGTGAACCTGAGTGAGATAGGGAGTCAGGAAGAGCAAAGTGGTACAGACATCAGTTTAATGGAGAACACCTGCTCTAGCGTCAAAATATTTCTGAGCTTCATATATTAGCTCTATAGCAGGAACTCTCTAATCTCCAACCCCAGCTCTTAGGCTCATTTCTCAAATAATCTGACTCGGGGAGAGGTGAGAGGGAGAGAGTAGTGCAGGTGAGGGAAAAGTAGAGCTAATGAGGTATGTCATACCTTCTTCTTCTTCAGTAACTTTTTGCTGGCATCTGCCTTCATGGCAGTAATTTCAGGAATTATTCTCCTTCCATAAGGCGAGGGCATTGTCTCTTCCAATTGAAGCTTCTTCACCTTAGGTTTGCCAACTTTACCTTTTATTGCTTTTCCAGACATTCCAGCCAGGATATCTTCTCGTTCTTGAGCTTCTACTTTCTGAAATAAAATTAAAAGGGAGGAGGGGGGCATAGACAACTCCTTAGAAAAGTTTATCATTACTGCATAAGAAATTGAAACAAGTTTTATTCAGCAAGAAATGAAGCTTTCCTTTCAACTGATCTACGCCAAAATAAAGTAGTGAAAAACATGATTGTAAATCAGAAGACCTGCACTGTAATCCCAATTCTACTTACTAGCTTCTCACATGTAATCCATGGAGGTTGCACTGACTAAATGACATGATTCCTTCCAATTCTATGATCTTATGATCTTATTTTGGAACCAAGACCTCTGATGACCTGGTGGCATCAGAATCCTAGCAAATCACACAAAGAGGCAGTTCTGTTAACAAACATTCTTTTCTATTGCTTTAGCTATAATAGAAAATATTTTCAAGTGGCTCACAAATTTAAAGTCAGGAAGTATGTAAAATTAGAAGTGCCAACATAGATAAGACTGAACTTAGGAGGTTCTATGTAACAATAAGTGAGGATATATTCCTAATTAATATCATACAGCTTGCATTTTACAAAATTACTCCTACAAATGATTAATAGGCTTCAAAAGGTACAAGTGACTTAAAGGTACAAGGAATTTGAAAGATAAAGGGAACTGAAAGAAATTTTTGAAGCACAATAGTCTAATGAAAATAATTTAAGTTTTAAAAATAGGCAGACTTGGATTTCAATCTTGGCACTTGTACCTATAAATTATATATATCCGTGGGAAATAAGATTATTTAAAGAGCACCTACCATATGCTAGACATTAAAAAATCACCTTGTGATCTCCATTTTAGAGACAAGAAAACTGATGACCTAAGAGTTAAGTAATTGCTCTTAACTGTGATACAATTCCTCTCAAAGCAAGTTACCTAAATTCTGTATACTTCAGGATCTTTTCCTGTATTACAGCTTAATGGGAGTCACTGAGGATACACAGAATGTAGGACCAGCATACAATAGTAAATTAACAGTATCATTAGACTTAAATTTCATGTCTTTCTGTATCATTTGAAGTCCAAATCATTTTAGATGTTTAAAAAAATTATGTCCAGAACTGAATCATACCGTTTGGATCTACTTTGCTAAAAGCTGAATAAAAAAGGGGTGACCAAAGTGAAAAGATTTTTTTGCGAGTGATGACTTTTTTTGCTAGTGATGACTTTTCAGTAGTGAGGAAATTTATATAGAATAGCTACAAGAAGGTTCTTTTGTTTCACTATCCTAGAGACCAAACCTCAGCCTTCAGAATATCATTAATATTAATCAAAAAATTATTTTCCTTTGAATATATAATTTTAATGAATATTAACTTTATAATATACAATATGCACACCAGAAAAAATACATCTCAAATTTTTTTAAAAAAATCAAATGGAATGAAGGTCACTTTTTTTTAAAGGTTGATTTATTGATATGAAAGTCAGAGTTACACAGAGAGGAGAGACAGAGGGAGAGACCTTCCATCTGCTGATTCATTCCCCATATGGTTGCAATGGCTGGGGCTGGGCCAGACTACAGCCAGGAGCTTCTTTCTGGGTCTCCCACATGAGTGTTAGGGCCTGAGGATTTGGGCCACCCTCCTCTGCTTTATCAGGCACATTAGCAGGGAGCTGGATCAGAAGCAAAGCAGTGCCCATCTGGGATGCTGGTACTGCAGATGGCAGCTTAACCCGCTGTGCCACAGGTGGAGGTAACTCTTTAACATATTGACTTCACAGATTGGTGTTGTGTCACAGCAGGTTAAATCACTGCTTGAAATACCAGCATCCTGTATCAGAGTGCTGGTTCATGCTCTGGCTGCTCTGCTTCCGATCCAGCTCCCTAATATACATGGGAAAGCAGCAGAAAATGGTCCAAGTTGCTTGGGCCTGAGCCACCCATCTTGAGACCTGGATAGAGTTCCTGGTTCTTGGCTTTTGCTTGGTCTAGCCTAACCACTGTGGCCATTTGAGGAGTAAAACCAATCTCTCTCTGCCTTCCAAATAAATAAATTTATATAAATATATATACATACTCATGTCCCTTGGATTTACATCCAGTAGTGGGATTGCTGGATCATATGAGAATTTCAAACACTTCATAGACAATAGAATTAAAGTATACAATCACTACGGTACAAAAATTTTTTAGATCTATTCATACACAGGTGTTCATAATTTCTTGAAGCTATTATGCAAAACCTACACCTGAACTTTAAAAATGTTTTGCACTAAAATAAACTCATCTTTCAGTTTCATTTTCTTTTTTTTTTTTCCGGAAATATACTGATTTAGGGGCAGGCATTGTGGTGTAATGAGTAAAGCCACCACCTGCACTGCCAGTATCCCATATGGGCACTAGCTGGATACCTGGCTGTTCCACTTCTGATCCAGCTTCCTGCTAATGGCCTAGGGAAAGCAGTGGATGATGGCCGAAGCATTTGGGCCCCTGTCACCCACGTGGGAGACCTAGAAGAAGCTCCTGGTTTTGGACTGTTCCAGTCCTGGCTATTACAACCATCTGGGGAACGAACTTGCAGACAGAACACCTCTCTTTCTGTCTTTCCCTCTCTCTCTGTAACTGTTTCAAATAAAAAAAAAAAAAAACAACTTTAAAAAAAAACAATATAATCACATAATCAATTCTATTTTTAATTTTTTCAGGAATCTCTCTACTGTTTTCCACAATGGCTATACTAATTTCCATTTCCTCTAACAATATATGTTACCAAGGATATAAGTTACATCCTTGCTAGAATTTGTCACTTTTTTGTCTGAGCTCATAGAAGTAAAGAGCTGAAAAGTGGGTATCAGATGCCAGCTAGGGTAGAGGGGAGACTGGTCAACTACTGGTTAACATATACAAAGTCAAGCCACATAGGAGCAGTAACTTCTGGTGTCGTGTTACATAGAAGGGAGATTACAGGTAACAATACTGTGTTTCATTTAATTCAAAATACCTAAAAGAAAATTTTGCATGTTCTCATCACAAAAAAAATGATAAATGTTTGAGCTGGATAACCTAAATAATTGATTTAATCAACATATAATGTATGTTTGATGAACTATCACATAAGGAGGGAAAATTATCAACTTAAAAATAAAAATCTAATACACAACATGATAAAAATATAAATCTGGGCATGCTTATTATAGTGTGGCATTTGAAATATCACTAAGGGAACCTGAGACAACAGAACCAAAAAAAAATTCCAGAAATTTTATTAGGTGACTAATGTACCACAGTTGCTCTTGCAATTCTAACTTGAGCCACGAAAATAAAATTAAAGCATGTGGACAATAAATCAATGAAAATTATTAGAAAGTAAAAAGGAAAAGTAATTTCATGTAAGCAGTAATTAAAACGGTAGTTTACATTCTGCTACTCAAAAGTAGATAGTTATACTGTGACTATTAATCTAATATTTTAAGTAGACAATTTTAGAGAAGGTTTACATTTTCTTTTCTCCACATTTTTTAAATCTATGTTTTACATTAGAATTCTACTTGAAGAAAACTAGATTGCAACATAAAAATATTATGATTTCTAAGTCTAATGAGACTATCATTCTACTGCTAAAAGCAAAATACGTGTATTCAATTATCAATACATACTTGTCTTATATCCTTGCAGGAAAACAAGCTGAATGAATTAATTTAGAATTTACTTAAGAAACTTCAATAAAGTATTATATTTTAACTTATTCTAAATTTCAATTCCATATCATTCATCTATACAGCAACTTTTCCTAAAATTTCATATAGCTATATAGCTAAAGCTTAATCCTAACTTAGCTTACAAACACATTAACCCTCAGTTAAATGAAATCAGATAATTACAAAAATTTTTATCTTGTTTCATGAAGATTACTTCTCTAAATATATTTTAATATAGACTTAACCTACATCCAGTTCTTCAACAAATGCTGCTAAATCTTCTTTCCAAAGGTCTGAAGGAGATTTTCTTTTAAGATCATTGACCTCTCGTCCCTATGATAAAAAAGTAGTACAGTTTAAGCACTCACTCATTCAAAAATGTATAAAGGATAAAACAAAAATTTTTTTGGAAAAAGAAAATCAAAGATATGGATAACACTGCAATAGTTTCAAATTATTTAACCCACAAAAGTTCATACTTTTGTATCTCTCTGTTTAATCAGTTCTTCAACTTTTTCTTTAGTAAGAGACCACAGAGACATATTTAAAATATAATTAAAATCGGGGCCTGAAGGAGTTCCTGAATCGGAGGAACTATCATCATGCTGGTTTTGTGTTTCTTCCTCTTCTGCTGCCTGTAAAAAATAATACACTTTATATTAAAGCCCTGTCATCAAATTAATGTTGAAATTTTTTTTTTAATATTTAGTTAAAACTTCTACCAATGCTATACTGTCAATGCTATAGCTTCAGGGTGGTAGGGTTATTTTAGATTATCTGCAAGAATACCTATAAAAAATGTTTCCTATAAAAAGTTTAAATTTTTCTAAAGATGCACAACAAAATCTTCATAAAGAATGGTATATTCAATCCCTATTTATCTAAGAGTCTGATGAAAAATTGATTGTTTTCCTCAGGAACTAAGTCACAAAATGAGAACACACCAAATCTTAAAAGTAATAGAGTGGAACTAACTTATTGTTGCATCTTGTCATATTTTAATACTGGTGAGTGAACAGAAAACTCAAAACCCAAAATAAGTATCCCTTATGATAACTGTTTTGCAGTTTTAATAAACATATTTGGTACAGGCACTCACTAAGGGTAAGGTCTCAAAATTCTCCAAATCAAGAATACTCATGTGAGAACTCCAAAAGTGTTTACTTTAGATATTAAGAGTTAGTAAGTTAGAGTAATCATCAGGGCCTTTCTGAAATTTTATTCAGAAGGCCTTCTTTTCACAGAAACAACTGCAACCACAATCTTCTGGTGCTGATATTAAATTTAAAAATGTAATGGACTTAATAGACGTTCTTTCAGGCGATATCACCCTCAAAACTTTTAAAATTAGAAGTCATAAAGTTTAAACTAGGTTTTTTAGGGCACTCAAAAAATTAAAAATGACTGAGTTAAATCTAACACTCCATAAATCAAGAGGTTTCGTTTCAGTAACCAAAAAGAAAAATATATCGTTATAATGTAATTAAAAATTTTAAGTAAAACAATATATATATTCCAAGTTCAGATATACTTTAGAAATACAGTAAAAATTAAAATGTCATAGCAAGGTGCTTCATTTCATAAAGAAAGCTGTAAATTTTATTACACAACATTACCAAATAAGGAATGCTGTTGTTGACTTGGTAGATTAATAAGTATCTACATAACATCACAAATTATGATTTCTACAGTCTTGGATAATTCCTCATGTAATAGTGTATTGCTATGGAGTATTTCAGCTGTTAACTACTATAAAAATATTACTAGGGTGTCAAACTTCAATCTATTCAGTTTAGGTTTTGATGACACCCAAAGTATTATTAATTAGTGCACTATGACAATGTGTATCTATCATTGTTAATGGGACAATGACCTAAGACACTTTCATAAATTAAGAAAAATAAATTCTTCAAATTCAAATGACATAATTCTGTTTTAGAAAAAAACTTTATAATTAGCTGCTTTCTAATTCTAATTCTTCTCCAACTGTCTAAAATAGGACACTCTTGTACAAGCAGCTTCTTCTGTTACCTGTTCCCACTCCCACCCTAACCACAAATGTGCACATAGCCAAGATGCTGAGGAGATTTTGATGGTGACTATATAATTACAGAAACAAGGTATGCTTTACCCATGGATTCTACTTCCACCAAAAGTGCATTCTCAAACTGCAGACACCTCTATCTTTGAAAGCTAAGCAATACAAAATGATTAGCTAGTAAGCTAATCAATTTTAAGATAAAAACTGAAACTAACATTGATACAAAAGGGCAAACAGTATATAAATCTTAAAGCATATTTAGAGGAAAACAAAGTGCTTCTATCATCTTAATTCTGAATGCTGCTCATCATGTCTTGTTTTCTTCAAATGAATAAATCTACTGTATTAATATGTAATTACTATACTATATATTCTAATTTTGCTCATTTTTAAAGTGGCATTGACTTAAAAATTGAAAAAACCTTAATATAAACAAAAGCAACAATTCAACATAATTCTGATAAATAATATGAAAACATTATGGTTGAGAACTCTTTAAGTAGGGAAGTTTTCATTTCAAGTTATGTCACATAATCGTAATTACTTTTAAAGATATTAGCATTATCAACATGATATATATATATACATACACAAATAATCTAAGTATCAAAATTAATATCAAATTTTCTTATTTTCTGCTTTTCTGTTCTCAATCACAATGTTGTATTGTCTTTTAAAATTTTTCCTTTAATTAAAACACATCAAGAAACTATTCCTGAGGGGAATCTCAGTTTCGATATCCCATTCACTGAATTAATATCACTATTTTAGGATCTGAAAGGGACAAATCAAATTAATAAAACATTAGACTTTTAATCTGAAGTTCCAGGCTTTAAATCTCTAGCCAAAAATCTAAGCACTGGGAAGAGCACATATTTGATGCTCAATAAAATTCTATAATAATGAACATTTTTGTCTCCAGCTTCCCAGCACTGAATAAAACCAGATCAAGAGAGTAGTGACTGGATGCCATACTTTGACCATAGACCGAATAGTGTGAAACCATTCCAGTGCTACCATTCTGGTTCCCAGATAGTAGACGTGCATCTCACAAAAAGCACCACCACAAATGACACCCTTTCATTGGCAGGCTCAGAAAAAAACGCCAAGGAGACTGAGCTACCTTCTCACAGCTGGAGTCATTTCTCCAGGCCTGGGGGAATCACACTGGCCAAGAGTTTTGTGGTGGGTGTGCACTACCATTTCCTGTGCTGTATTTATTCTGTGGATAAACAGAAGACTTCAGTCTCCAAAGAGACAACTCATCACCTTTAGCAATACTAAATTTAAGTTTCAGGGGTTGGGTTTTTTTGTTTTGGAAGTTGATTTTAAAAGCTTCTCTGAATGTCTTTTTCTGCAAATGATTACCTTTTCTTGTGCTTCTTTCCAGGCTTTCACTGGGTCAGATTCATAACCTCTCTGGACTAACATTTGAATCAAATCTTTCTTTGACCTATTCTCTATGTGAGGGAAAAATAAAGTTAGGATCAAGAAAAGAGATTCAATTTGTATTTGTTTATATTCTACTGATAAAAATGTCTTCTATTAATAAAGTTTTTTTCCATTTTTAACTAACGTTCAAATTTTAAAAGGTTGCATCTTACCTATAGTAATTTTCCCTTGTATCTTCTCTAAAATGAAACGCGCTTGATTGTTAAGCTTTGTGGATTCTGCTCCCAACATTCCTACAAGCCACTCCTTTCGTAAACCATAATAACTTAACCGTAAATCAAAGAATTCTTTCAGAATGTCTTGCACAGTTTCATACTTCTTCAGACATCCCATATGATCAAAGAGTACCTAGGCAAAACAGTTTTTGTAGATTACATAAAGCTGTTCTCAGTATTTCAATTGAAATGACATCCACAATATTTAAAATAATGATAATATACTATATGAACACACAACCACTAAGAGCTATTGAACAGAACCAACTAGTAAGCTCATTTCTGTAAATATTGCTTTGGAAACCAATAAATTACAGAAGTAGTTAAAATAGAAATATCTCTAACAGTTAAAAACAGATCCTTTTAAAAAGTAGCCATCAAGTGAACTGGTGCTGTAGTGTAGTGGGTAAAGCCACCGTTTGCAGTGCTGGCATCCCATATAGGTGCTGGATTGAGTCCTGGCTGCTCCACCTCCCATCCAGCTCTCAGCTCAGGCCTGGGAAAGCAGAGGAGGATGGCCCAAGTTCTTGGGCCCCTGCACCCACATGGGAAACCCAGAAGAAGCTCCAGGCTCCTGGCTTCAGATCGCTGCAGCTCCAACCGTTGCAGCCATCTGGGGAGTGAACCAGCAGATAGAAGACCTCTCTCTGCCTCTCCTCTCAGTGTAACACTTTCAAATAAAATAAATCTTAAAAAAAAAATGTAGAGGCCAGAGTCATGGCATAGTGGGTAAGACTTCCACCAGTGATGCCAGCATCCCATATGGGCACGAGTTTAAGTCTCAGCTGCTCCACTTCTGAGCTGGTTCCCTGCTAGTGCACCTGGGAGGGCAGCATTGGATGGCCCAAGTGCTTGGGTCCCTGCACCCACATAGGAGATCCAGAAGAAGCTCCTGGCTTCTGTCTGGCCCAGATCTTGCCATTACGGCCATTTGGAGAGTAAACCAGCAAATGGAAGACATCTAACTCTATCTCTTTCTCTCCCTCCCTGTTAACTCTGTCTTTCAAATAAGATAACTAAATCTTAAAATAAAGAAAGTAGCTATAAAACCAAGAAAAATGTTTCCCCTCAACTAAAAAACACATATTTTACCTCTAAGCTTAAAAATATTACTTAAAATTCTCTATCCAGTGGATATGCATTTGCCCCCACCTTCTTTCTTTTACAATTACTTATGCTATAATTCAAACTCTTGGCTTTGTTTTCCCTCTATCAGTCTGTCTTAGCAGATTATGATGATTTTTCAACCATTATGCTATTATTGGTTTTTTTTTTTACTGTGTTTTAAATCTAAAAGCTTATTTAGAATGCAATTTGGGTAATCATACACTCTACCTTTTTACCTTCCTTCCTAATTACATGTGAACAGAAATACATAATTTTAATGAAGCACACTAGAGTTATGAGGAGATAAGACTACAACTGAAATGCTAATAAAGTTAGGCATAAGACACATAAAAATCCTGCAATAATCACTCTCTCCTAACTTTCAGTTAGTGTATGTGAAAATGTGTATATCCTATCTTCAAGCTTTGATGCAGAAACATGAATTGCAAGTAAAGATAGCAGTAGAGAAAGGCATATACCCCTAGATTCTTCACCAAGTATGCAATGAAAAAATGCATTTGGGGCTTACTATGGCCATTTCTATTATGATACCAATTACAACAATTCAACTTATACCATGCAAGGAAGATCAAATTAACAGTAAAGGTATAAATTACCATGGAATTACAAGTCAGAGTAGTTTGAAGCTTAAAAACTTTATGCAATCCAGCAGCTTCTGCTTGTGCTAGTTTCTCCTCTGTCATTTTCACCACAAATTTCACAGTTGTATCAGTATGATATTCTTTATAATCAGAAATTAATGCTGGTGTTTTGTCGGTTCCATTTAGCATAGGTTCCAAAACTTGTTCTTTGTATACCTATAAAAAAATTACAAATATGTAATTATTTTACTTACTCTTATGTTCTCCTACTACAAGTCACACAATCTTTTAAAAATTTTCGACTCCTGTAAGAGAAAAGACAATGAAATCTCCACATCTATCACCTCCTGTCCAATCACTTTAGAAGAGAATTTATGGAGATCTTAGTGGCGAGAGAAGACCAACAAGGTAAAGGTTCTGTATATCTGCTCCTATTCCCAAGGGCAAGGTCAAGTGTGAATCATAGCAACTAAAAGTGACAATAGAGAACATGGACACCTTTAGATTTGTGATAGTGATACCAATTGACTTAAACATTGACCACTATAAGGACTCAAAACACTAATTCTTATTCTAATCATTTTAAGGTAAATAAAAGATATAATCTCAAAAATACACCTAACTAAACAATATTAGACTACTTCAATTACAAACATTTAAAACATTTAATTACTATTTGAGGGGATAAAAACATATACAGGATTTTTTAAACACTACTCAGACTTAGGACCAACAATGATAGAATCATTCTTACCAGAAAGAACTGCTAATGCAATGCCCTTTTTGCAGGGAGCTCACATTTTATACTAACCTGTGTCCAAGTTCTGACTGGAAGCTCTGTAATTTCTACTGTGTTTCTATCAACCACAAATATTTCACCACTGACTGCATACTGGTTTTGACCAAGTTCTTGGATTGTGCCTTTAAAGTTCTTATAGTTTGGAAGCTGCAGAGAAAAATGGAAATAACTTAAAAACCCTGAATTTTCTCTCAATTGTCTCATATTTGAATGTTCCTTAGTATATAGTCTACTGATACTGACAAATAAACATCACTGAAACCGAATTCCTCATCCTTAATTATCCCTCTATATCTAAGTGATCATTCTTGAATTCATGGCCTCTTTAATATTTAATAGTATTTAGGAGTATTTAATATTTAATAGTATTAGGAGTCAGCACTGTGGTGTGGTGGGTAAAGCCACTGCCTGCAACCCTGGCATCCCATATGGGCACTGGTTCAAGACCTGGCTGCTCCACTTCCAACCCAGCTCCCTGCTAATGAGCCTGGGAAAGCAGTGGAAGATGGCTCAAGTGCTTGGGCCCCTGCACCCACATGGGAGATCCATAAGAAGCTCCTGGCTTTGGCCTGGCCTAGCTGTGTCAACTGCAGCCGTTTGGGGAGTGAACCAGTGGAAAGAAGCTCTCTTTCCCTCTGTGTAACTCTGACTTTCAAATAAATAAATAAATCATTCACACACACACACACACACACACACACACACATTTTAACCTCGAAATCCCAGCATCATCCTTCCCAGTCTTTGTAGAATACCATCACTTCGCTCTATTGCCCACCCCCCCTTAGACTAATACCCTTTAAATTCAAACTCTTTGGGCCCTACATTGGAAGGTTTCCACATTTCAAACCCAATCTAATTTTCAATTTTTTCCTCTAATGATTTGCCATACAGAACCACTATTTTTCTCCCACATTTTGATTATCTTCATTGTTCTTTCACTCTCTATCCACCAGCCCTCACACATATGCAACACCCTCATTCTATTCATCTATCTAAATTTTATCCTTCCCAAATTACAAGTAATCTTTCTATAATTCATATTTATCATCATTAAAAAAGCAGGCATACAGCATAGGACACTACTAGTTCTGATATACTAAGCCACTGTTAACATCTTCTGTGACTATAAACTTCAAGCTCTAATGTCTTATCTTGACAAGAGATTAACTTTTGAAGACCGTGATCACAGATCTTTATCTCACCACTCAGATTGTTCAATACAGAGTAAGCACACAAGCTGCATTTATTGATCACATCCTCAGATACTAGCTTAGTACTCCAAAATGTGTCTAATACCAGCTGAAATAAAATTATAATCATTAAAAGAAGCTTGGTGCTTCTGTTAGAAATAAAGTACACTGAAGTATTTATAGGAAAAATCAGAGTATAACATACTCATAATTTTTATTTTGAAATACAAAAATGAAATAAAACATAAAAAGAAACATATCAAGATACCAAGTTCATTCTTATATGATGGATTTGTGGAATTTTGTTCCTTTATGTCTCTGTACTTTCTAGAATGAGCATTATTTTTGTAACAAAAATACATGTAAGTTTAGCAAGATAAAGAAAATTTCCAGGTAATTTGAAAATTATGTAGAGGAGGGGATGACTTTTTTTTTTAGAGGTTCAGGGGAAAGAATGAGCATAGTGAGTTCTACAAGTAAAGGACAACAATTACAAATAACAGGATACATTAAAATATACACAATGTGCTTGAAAACCTAGGATATAGCGTATTTTTAAATTTCAACAATTTCTCCCAATAAAACTGACCTCCAGGTTCATTCAAAAGTTCCTTTTTGGAAGTATACATCAAGTTAACTCTAATAAAGGTTTTTCTGCCTATGTTTTAAAATATGTTTAAAACATCTCATTTCTAAAATGAGCTGGTTATTGTGTTAAATAAACAATATATGCAGTAAGTTCCAAATAGTTACCATGGGGTGAGGATCCAAACCATCCAGCATTCGCCTGACATTGTTCACGATCTCCCTGGCATCATAATTTGGTAGTTTACAAGCCCATCCAGTACCAATGCCTTCAGCACCATTTATTAAAACCATGGGAATTATGGGAATATACCACTCGGGCTCTACACGTTGATTATCATCATAAAGAAACTTAAGCAGGTTGTCATCCACAGCAGGAAAAAGTAATCTTGCTAAAGAGCTAAAGAAAAAAGAAAACAGAAAAAGCAATTGCTTTGGCAAGTAATACCTAACGAGGACTTTACTTTGCAAGAAACTTAATATTTTTATAAATTTTGACTACATGTGCTTAACAATAAAATTCATCAGGGCCAACACTGTAGTGCAGTGGATTAAGTTGCTGCCTGTAATGATTGGAGTCGCTACAGCTCCACTCCCCATCCTGCTCCCTACTAACATGCTGGGGAAAGCAGCAGAAGATGCCTGGGACCCTGCTACTCATGTGGGAAGACCCTGATGGAATTCCAAGGCTCCTGGCTTAAGCCTGGCCCAGCCCATGTCATTGCAGCCATTTGGAGAACAGACAAGCAGATGGAAAAAAATCTGTCTCTCCCTTTCTAACTCTGCCTTTGAAATCAGTCTTTAAAAAATAAGATTTTCTAAACTTATTACCATATATATGTGTATGTGTATATATATATATATTTCTCTTGGGCATAAAGACAAAAAATTAGCATTATTTTTATTACTTAGCCCTAAGTTCTTAAATATTAGCAGAAACTTTAAGGATTTCCTATTTTTCTGAATCAAACACATAATCTATTCTCAGCCATAAGATTAACAATGAATCAGGAAAAAAAACTCCTACATTCACCAATAATTTCTAGAAATGAAGGTTAACATACTTCTATTTGTAATCAAATAATTTGAAACAATGAATCACTTCAGCTGTTTTATGTAGAGTGAGGGATATATGGGAATTCTTTCTATTGCTATCCCACGATTTTTATTGTGTAAACTTAAAACTATTCTCAAATAAGATGTTTAAAAGAACACAAAGCATAGAAGAGTATAGAATTAATAGTAATTTGGAGCCCTCAACAAAATAACTAGGCAATCATATCTTCACAGCTACAATTCTATTAATTATTTATTTAGTTCCAGTTAACTTGAAACCAAATTTTATACTACTGTATCAGGAAATATTTACCTTAACATTGTGAAAATATAACGAGGGCTTGCAGCATCTTTGCCACCATGAAGTCGAGTCCCAAACTGACCAATAGGCTGAAGCAAGTTAATGTTGTTACTTCCCACAAAGTTCTGAGCCAAGTTCACAATTGTCATCATCAACGCTTGCTATAAAATAGAAACAGAATATAGCATTCATATTCTAAATTGTCCATACCTTCTCCTCAATTTACACTAAATCCAAACCCAATTCTTTTACATTTCCAAAGACCTCATAAAAGGAAAGGCACGTTCTTATGTAAAATTATCATTCTGTATGCCAATGACTACAGTTCTCAAATTATTCCAATTTCAATGCTTACTTCTCCATGATGATACGCAGACATCTCAGCAACAGATCCAGCCAACTGGGCAACTTTTACTTCACGTTTATCATTCCTCTTGAAACAGGTAAATAAAACTTTTCGTTGGCCAGGTTTAAAACCTATTTTTCAAAAAGAGCAATGCTCTCTTTTAAAAACACCATTTCAAGGTATAGTTGTTAACAATTCTTTTAGTGGAAACAAGGTTCCATATATGTACACACACACACACACACGAATATAGTTTGCTATTGAAGAGCTGACCAAAATTTTTATTTGAGTACACACTAACATGTTTTCATGTCATCTCCATCTATTCCAAAAAGAAATCACCAATTAAAAGACAAGCTTCAGGTATAAAGAACTGCTCACTTGTACCAAACTCTGGAAGTTATTCTTAGTTTAGTTACATGGTGATTGACCAAAATAACATGTCTCAACATCTTCATCAGAATACAGAAGTCACTACATTCTTAATACATTCATCAGAAAGATTACATGAAGCAATGTGAACAAAGCACTCTGCGTCTTTATCATTCTCCTTGATGTAAGCCAATAAACATTATGATAACCTTTTCAGTATATACAAACTATTGTCATCATCACTGTAGAGCCAGAGCATGTAGCAACAAAAGGATAATATTGTTCACTTCTCTAGAAATGTTATAGTCTAACAAGTAGGCAAAATTAATGCAGGTAAAATAAGAAGCATACAATAACTGGCAGAGAAGTATAGGCATCTGAGATCAATTTAGACTAGAAATGCTAGGGAGAACTTTATAGAAAGGAAGCAATTTCAGGCAAGAACTTGACAAATGGATAGAATCATCTGCTGTTAGCTGGGGAAAAAATTGAAAATAAAGATCAACACATTTTCTAAAAGTTAGAGACTGAAAAAAAATTCTAGATAGGAGACCAAAATTTGCTTTAATGAGAATCAGTTTTTAAATTTTTTCATCAAGTTAAATAAAGCACTAGGTATGTGGGTATTTTAAAAGTTTAGCCTCTGATAAATAAAACTTTTCATTTTAGGAATTCTACAATCAACTTGCGCTAAATCTTTAAATATTACTCTTAATTAATTTTACTGAGAAACACAAAAGCATTTAAAGGTT
This sequence comes from Sylvilagus floridanus, assembly GCA_949820135.1. Taxonomy (NCBI): domain Eukaryota; kingdom Metazoa; phylum Chordata; class Mammalia; order Lagomorpha; family Leporidae; genus Sylvilagus; species Sylvilagus floridanus. Next base: position 168,749,447 of record OX463244.1, read on the forward strand.
TCAAGTTAAAAATTTCAGCCCTATTAAAACATATCCCAAAAGCACAATCAAAAGCCTTTAAATTTCTCTGAATCAGTTCTTCATATACTTCACAACATTTCCAGTAAGAATTTTAAAATGTCTCATAGGATATCTTAAAAATATGAAATTAAACTAGTTTTTAAACAAAGGTTACTTACCATCAACAAGAGATGGTATAGATCTCTCATTGTCTGAGTTTGAGAATAGAATCAATTCCTTGTTGATGAAATCATTGTAAGTCAAATGTTTTGTTGCTGTACCATATAAAAATTGCTAAGAGAAAAGTTATATAGCAATAGTGTCATTATTACCGCATGAATTTCATTTTCTCTCTCTCTCCTTCTTCCCCTAGATCACCACTCTTTATGACTAACCTCTGGTAAGCCATGTAACCTACGCTGCCTCCGATCTTCCATAAAATTTGTTAACCATTCTTTTCTGTCATCAATCTTCTTCTTACTGAATGCCTGAAAGATTCCAAGTAATGATTTTATACATTAAAAATACAATGAATTTCATTATAAAACAATTTATAAATGGAAAATTACTATTAATTTGGTAAGTTAAGGCTTTTCCAATGGTTTTAATCAAAAAATACATTTTAGCAGTCTTTCAACTAAAGAAGTATAAAAGCAGAACAATTAAAGAAATAAAACCAGAGTACAAGCTGGGGAAAAAGAAAATTATCTACTTTGGGTGTTAAAATTTCAAAAGCGTTTTATAAGAAATAAAGACTTGAAGAAAAACTGTGGGAAGTTTAATTAAAGTAATTTTATTACCAAGGTAATGGCAGCATCATCTTCAGGGCCAGCATATCTAAACAAGATGCGATGCCTTTCCATATCAGCAAAATATTCTTTTGCTTCTTTAGCTGTACTGGTACCCAATCCTGCACAATTTTTAAGTGAGGAACATCAATGACTTTTTAAAACCATTAAGTGAAAAGCTAGTGGGGAAAGTTATAATACATAAATCAATTTGGCAACACCAATATCAATTAATCAGTCTTTTTATTTTTATTTGACAGATAGAGTTAGACAGTTTGGTTCACCCCCAAAATGGCCATCATGGCCAGCACTGCGCTGATCCGAAGCCAGGAGCCAGGTGCTTCCTTCTGGTTTCCCAGGTGGGTGCAGGGCCCAAGCACTTGGACCATCCTCCACTGCCCTCCCGGGTCACAGCAGAGAGCTGGACTGGAAGAGGAGCAACCAGGACTAGAACCTGGCAGTGCCCATATGGGATGCCAGCACCACAGGCAAAGGACTAACCAAGTGAGCCACGGCACCAGCCCTAATCAGTCTTGATAGACAAAGACAAATCAGATAATGCATGCCTCCTGACATAAGTACACAATGCTACCTATTGAATGGTTTTGCCAAGCAAACCTAACACAAATCTGATCATGCCTCCAATTCAACTGCTAGTTAACAGAAAAGAGGCAGAGGAACAAGCTACATATTAAATGAAACTATAGGAACACAATTAGCAAAATCTAAAATATGAAAAATTACATAGAACAATCCAACTTTTTATAAATAAAATGCAAGGGAAAAATAAGAAACGAGAAGCACTATATTAAAAAATTTGAGACTTATCAAATGCAATGTGTTTGAATCCTGATTTTAAAATAAAACCTATAGGGGCTGGTGCTTTTTCCAATCTAGCTCTCTGTTTATGGCCTGGGAAAGCAGTGAAAGATGGCCAAGTATTTGGGCCCCTGCATGCACATGGGAGACTGAGCAGAAGCTCCTGGCTCCAGACTGGCTCAGCTCCTGTTGTTTGCAGACATTTGGGGAGTGAACCAGCAGATGGAAGACCTTTCTTTCTCTCTCTGCCTCTCCTTCTCCCTGTCTATAACTCTACCTCTCAAATAAATAAAATCTTTTTTAAAAAAAGCAGCATAGCTAATAAAATTTTGAAAACAAAATAAAACCTATAAACTTTTTATTACATTTATGTAGAATTAATACAAGGTGAATATTTAAGGACAGCAAAGATACGAAATTTCTTTTTTTTTTTTTTGATACGAAATTTCTTTTAGAGACACATATAAAACTAGTTAGAGATGAAATATGATGATGCCTAAAAGTTATTTCAAACTAATGGGGTAGTGATGAGAGAGGTGCAGATGAAACCAGACTGGCCACTGAAATGGTGACTATTAAAATACAGGAGAAATCCACTATATTACTCTCTGCTTTTCTAAAATGGTCTAAGAACAGTTTTTTTTTAAAAATCAGCAATAGCTTATTTTGAAGTCTAAAGAAGCAAATTCACAATGCATTTTTTAGATTACTCTAATAAAAATAGTTGTATCAGTAGCACCTCACAAAACTTAATTACTTTAAAACACAAACCTTTGTAGTATTTTATTTTCCAGGCTTTCTGGTTTTCTATATGTTTTTTCCACTCATCAAATTCAGGAATACTGTAGAAGGAAAGTTCCTGCTTATTTTTGCTTGCCTTAAATTAAGAAAAAAAATTAATGTTTCTGCTACCCTTTAAAACAACAGTACAAAAATATAATAATGTAAAAGTACCTTTACAATAGGAGTAATGAACTCTTCAAGAAAACCATGCTTCAAAAGTGATGGCCAATTGTGGTGAATGAAATTAATAAGCAGGCCTTTGATATGAGAACCATCTTGATCCTAAATGTTAATAAAATCAAAAGTCCCATAATAATTTAACAAAATAAAATTACTTTTAACCGTTTAAGTCTAGAAATACAGCAAAGAGGCAATATTTCAAATTTTAGAACTGCATTTTACAAAAACAGGTATTTAGATAAACATAGTGAAGATTTCTTAAAATGCAAATAAAGAATACAGCACATCACAAATTGAGTATTCCTATCATTATAAAATATATTATCATTTAATCTGTTTTACAGTTTACACAGATTTCACTAAAAGAATTTAAGATTAGTGAAGCAAGGGGAGAGGGAGAGGGAAAGGGGAGGGTTGCGGGTGGGAGGGAAGTTATGGGGGGGAAGCCATTGTAATCTATAAGCTGTATTTTGGAAATTTATATTCTTTAAATAAAAGCATTATTAAAAAAAGAATTTAAGATTAGAAAATACATGAATCATGACACTTCATTGAGCAATACAAGGAAAAAAAATCTATGGAGTAGAAATACTTCTAGGTCTTTGTCTTTTCTTGACATAAAAATTGAAAAATGTCTACTTAAAACTATATAGAAGCTTTTTCAATTAAAAAATCAGAAAATTTTCTTGTTCTATTTTACTATCATTTTACTATTCATGTTCTCCTGCTTTTTGTGCATCCCCAAATATGCCAACACATAAAAATACTAACCATTATTCTAGTGATCTTTCTCACTTGCATCTGTCACTGTGTTCCCATTTATGTACAGGCTTCATTGTCATAATGCTATACTATGCTCAATTTGTCTAACATTTACTATATTTAAAAATATTCATAAATAACCTATAAGACTATAATCCAAAAAACTGATAATGTAAAATGTGTTACACACAAATGATTCCACTAATCGATGTTATTTCTCTTTAACATACAATTTTTGAACAAATCGCATGGAAGTATCTACAACCTGAAGAAGATATGAATTTCAAATATGTGATAACGGTTCAAACCAACCTGATCAGTCATAATCATGATCTTTCCATAACGTAATGTTTTCAGAGATTCTGCATCATCATAACTTTTTTTGTACTGCAGACCAACTATTTTAATAATATTATTTATTTCTGCATTTTCCATGATCTGTGCAAAAAGGAAAATTATTTAAAGTATGTTAGTGTTGACTATATAAAGGTTCAACAATTTCAGTAAACCATTAAAAATGTCATAAATGTGTAGATGTATATATACCTGTTTATGAGAAGCTTCCCGTACATTAAGAATTTTACCCCTGAGTGGAAAAACTCCGTATCTGTCTCGCCCAATCACACCTAATCCAGACACGGCCAGTGATTTGGCAGAGTCTCCCTCTGTTAATATCAGTGTACATTCCAGGGAATGTTTGCCTCCTGAGAGAAATTAAAAATTGCATATAGCAGAAACCAGAAAAATTGACAATCACAATCATGATAGGGGTACACTGTAAGAGCCATCATACATTATGTATACATTATGTATACATTATACATTTTGCTGAATTCCCATCTCCTGAGAATCACTAACATGTGGTACCTGTGGCAATTTCAATGAAGTAAAATTATATTCTGAGGAGAAAATCATAGCCTAATTATATATGGAAAATGGAACTTTCTATAAATGAACAAAATAAAATTAAATCAAAATCTTAATACAAAACAGAAACAACAAAAATACTGAACCTTACCAGCATCATTAGCATCATCCAGTTTGGGAATACCTTTGATTTTACTGTATTTTACTGATGAACACTTCTTGTTCAGCTGAGTCTGAGCTTTAAATTTCACCCAGTTCAGGATACTTTCTACAATGCCACAATTAGAAGCCTAACAATCAAAGAATAATGGTATAAAAAATAAGCCAGTAGTTTAAAACTTAGATAAAACTTACAGAAGTTAATGGCAGACCTGGGAAGTTTTAAGGTAAAACAGTAATGGTGATGACAATAATAATGATACATGCCAAAAAATTTTACTTAATCACAGTAAAACTAAATCAGGCAGCTATCACAACCACCTATTGCACTGAAATATAAATACTTGGAGAAAGGATGATTTTGCTACATGTAAAAAAAATTCTAGATAAACTTATTGAGGAATATACATTGCTTTTGTTACAAGTTAATTTTATTAAAGTTAACAGTAAAAGCTGATTAATTCATGAATTTATTAGATGGCAAATTCTAGACCTCCTTCAATACAAAATATGAGTCTTGAATTTTAGGACATAAAAATTATTAATATGAAAGGAACATTAATATAAAATTGAGAACTTACAAATAACCTTATTGCTTAAACAGTTTAGTTTATCCTAACATTACATAATATTATTTATTCTCTGCAATGAATCAGTATGTCAAGGTGTTAATAAAAAGAAAAAAAGCTAAGCATTTCCAATTCCAAGCCCTAAGAATCATATTTTATCATCTTGGTGATTTTAGATGAATGAAATGCTTTTTTAGATTAAGACATTAACACAAAGAGGTGAAATGTAATGCCAAAACTAAATTTATTCCACATAAAATGGTAAGATAAAATCTAAAATCAAGTCAATCATATGAACAACTGTTACTAGGACAGACCTTTGTGATTAGTATTTGTGTAGGGTAATTTGTGCTCAGAATTCATTATGATTACATCTAAAAGTACTTCAGATAGTAAAATCAGCCTCTGTTTCTATTCCTGAGGCCTTTGAAAATATCCCTTGGAATGTGACAAATATGTTCTTTTAGGGCAACTGTTTAGTAGTTTCTCAAACTGGTATTCATCTTTACATTTCCATTGCCAAATGTTGAAAGACACTTCACAGAAACTTACTAAATGTTTACCAATGGTACTGCTGAACAAAGGAACTGAAGCAAATTTTTTTTTTTAAACAGGCAGAGTGGACAGTGAGAGAGACAGAGAGAAAGGTCTTCCTTTTGCCGTTGGTTCACCCTCCAATGGCCGCCGCGGCCGGCACGCTGCGGCCGGCGCACCGCGCTCATCCGATGGCAGGAGCCAGGTGCTAGGTGCTTTTCCTGGTCTCCCCATGGGGTGCAGGGCCCAAGCACCTGGGCCATCCTCCACTGCACTCCTGGGCCACAGCAGAGGGCTGGCCTGGAAGAGGGGCAACCGGGACAGAATCCGGCGCCCCAAACGGGACTAGAACCCGGTGTGCCGGCGCCGCAAGGCAGAGGATTAGCCTATTGAGCCACGGTGCCGGCCCTGAAGCAAATCTTTATGCAATGGATTACAAGAGCTACTAATAGCAGTAAGGCTCAATTATAAGTCTTAGAGATTTTTTTTACTTGGCCTCTCATTTTAGAAAAATTAATATGACTAAAATATGTGCCAAGTAAAATAAAATTTTTAAATATGTAGAAAATAGATTTTATATGTTACCACAGTAAAATAAATACATGAAGCTAAAAGTCAGAAGATGAAGTTGCAATGAGAACAGAAAATATGAAACCAGGAGTCCAGAAGGATTTGTATACTTGTAAACGAGAAATCTGAGCTTTACAATGGCCAATGCAAAGCTAAAGATACAATTAGTTACACTAATTAGTTACTCCCTATTTTAGTTTCTGACAGAATAATCAATGGTTTTATGAAACCGTAAGGTCTATTCTTTAAAGTTATCAGAATCAAGTATACTACTTTGTGGAATAAGCCTGCCTATATTCTCTGTTAATAAGAGTGAGAAATCAATCACAAATGAATAAATCAAGAAACTGCTTAACTCTCAATAATAACAATGAAAAATATTACAAATTTTACTCACTGCTTTAAAAAATTTTTCTGACAGTTGGCATTTGGATCCAAAACTTTTGGGTTGCAGAGTCATGTTTTCCTTAGTTTGAGAATCAAAAGTTGGATTTTCAATAAGGCAATTAATAAAAACCCATATGTGGTTTTTCACCTGTTGAAAAAAATAACCACAAAAATAAAAGAGGTCAACAGCAAAACTGATGGATAACAATTCAGGAGAATAAAGAAATTATCACTTACTTGAAATGGTTTCACTGATACACCAGCTTTGTTCTTTTTCTTAACTACTTCAATCAGTTTACCAACAACTTGATCTACTACATAGTCTACGTGCCGTCCACCCTAAAGAGGCAAAGAACAAAGGATGGGTCCAAAGTCTTCTATAGTTAGGGTAACAAGATACTTACATAATCACTTTCTCTAGAATAAATGTTTTAATATTCAACAACTTTGAGATGTTAGTATTATTAATTATTTTGCAAAGTGATGTGAGTTTCAAAATGACAGCCAGGATTTTAAAAATAAGCTATTTTGGCTATAGAGTGAACAAGTTAGCTTCTGTGGCTTTGTGTGTGTGTGTGTATGAAAACAAATTTACACACTTACTTTTGTCGTTGCAATACTATTTACAAAGCTGATCTGCTGGAAGCCTTTTTCACTCAGTGTAAGGCAAACATCCCATCTTTCATTTGCAAGTTCATGAATAACTTTCAGGGCCACTCCAGTTTCATCTAATTTGTCTTTCACATAAAGATCTACATAACTTCGAAATCCATTTACCTATTAATTTAAAAAACCAGAAGCAAAAATAACTGCAAATTGGCAAATCACATAGCTGAATGCCATCAGGCACTTATGCTTTCATTTCCTCTCATTTCAAACATAGATCCAAACCTCCAATGAGTTTTCCCTATTCTACTCCTTCAATTCTCCCTTTAAAAAAGAATTCTTTTGTTCTAGATAAAGAGGATATGAAAAGACAGCTGGACAGGTAAATCATTATAAAAACCTTTCAAAAAATTTAAGTTTTTAAAATTTCAAGGTAGATTTCCAGCATGAGTTCAACATTATAGAGGGCTGAAAAAGCAGTTTTCATCCTTACAAAAAAGCAACTAGTTAGACAACAAAGTGATAATTTCTCACAAATCCATCAAAGAATCAAGATCATAGGAAAGCTGGGCAGAGGAACAGCAGTCACTGGAAAAAGCAACCAAACACATCAGTCTTACCCACAACACAACACCAAAAAAGCTTATATCGCAGAGCAGGTGCCTCAGGACACAGAACATTGGTGGATACCTGTTTGCAGTTAGGAGAAAGGCTTAGAGGTAAAATATTAGAGAACACCTGTACAACCAAGTTAACAAGCCTGCAATAGTAGTAGATTTTAGCTGAAACAGCTGCAAGAGACAGATTATACCTAAGGGGTATTTGAGCTCAAACAGCAGTCCCCAAGCCAAGAAAAGGCAAAAATCAACAAAAAATTTGGAAGATTTGGTATCCACAGAAGCAGCAAACATCAACCCTAATAAATAGCGAAACACTTTAAACAACCAAATTCTTGGATAGACTAAAATTCCACACCTATTTACCTCAGTATCTACCATCCTACACAACATTTCAACAGAAAACCTACAAGGCATGCCAAAACGCAAGAAAAAATACTCTGTAAAAACAAAGTAATCATCAGTACCAGACTGACATGTCACAGATGCTGTAGCATGTATCAGAGCATTTAAAATAATTATGATTAATATGTTAAAGTCTCTAGTGGAAAACAGACAACATGCAACTTCGGCAACGAAATAGGAACTGTAAGAAAAAATGGAACACTGGAAGTGGGAAAAAAAGAAGGTGAAGTATAGTCTTTTGTTATATTTTCAATTGCCATGAAAACTAACTGCTTAAAGCAGTAACAATATCTCCAGTTTTAGAAATTTTTCTGCCATCATCTTTTCAAGTGTTTCTTCTGGCTCATTCTCTCTTGCTTCCGCATCTGGTATTTGTAACACAGGTAAAACTAACATGTATAAAAGCTACGAGTGATTGGGAGGAACTAGGATTATTGGGTACAAAGTCTTTTCACTGCAAATAAAGTGGTGGGTTCAAACCATTTCCAAAAGTAGAACTTACTGTAAATCCTAGAGAAACCACTAAAAGATGTTTATCAAAAGTATAAATAAGAAATAACACGGGACAAACCAGATTCATAAAATGTTCAATTAAAACTAGAGAAAGCAGAATAAAAGGTAAGAAGAAACAAAGAACAAATACAATGAATAGAGATCAGTTAGCAAAATGGTAGATTTAAATCCAAATGTATCAATAATCACTTTAAATATAAAACATTTAAACATACCAAATGACATTTAGAAAGCAAATTCCAACTATATTCTATCAATAAAAAGGTATAAACTATTTTAGAAGAAACTTACTGGTAATTTCTTTCCATTAAACATGACTTTGACCCCTTTACATGAACCAGCCAAATCATATGCTCTTCTGGTCATGAGAGCCACAATATCCTTGTCAAGTTTTTCCATCTTAAATTTGGCCAGATCTGGTTGGAATGTTATACATGTGTAATCTTCACCATCAAAATGCTTAATTTTGGCTTCAGAGGTCTTCATCATATTATTCATCCATGTCTTTAAAAGAAAAAAAAATTCAAGTATTTCTATAATGTTTCTACATTTTATAATAGACTCAGCTCACTAAATACATTCATTTACCAAAACTATCTCCATTTTCCAACCTCACAAAATGGAGTTTTACAACTGATAATATCAGAGATGAAAAAAGTCTACATACTACTATTATAACATGTTGAAAATAAACTGCACTACATTATATACTATCAGTAAGTTACATTTCAGATTTAACAAGCCATTTAAATCTTTACAAAAATAAACAGCTGGGGCTGGCACTGTGGCACAGCAGGTTAAAGCTCCAGCATCCCATGTGGGCACTAGTTCAGGTCCCAGCTGCTCTACTTCCTATCCAGCTCCCTGCTAATATACCTGGGAAAGCAGCAGAGGATGGCCCAAGTGCTTGGGTCCCTGCACCCATGTGGGAGACCTGGAAGAAGCTCCTGGCTCCTTCCTAGCTTCAGATCAGCTCAGCTCTGGCTGTTTTGGCCATTTGGGGAGTGAACCAGTAGACGGAAGACCTCTCTCTCTCTCCCTCTCTACCTCTCTCTGTAGCTCTTTCAAATAAATAAATATTTAAAAAATAAATAACCAGGTATAATGGTTTTTCCGACAAAATTACTTCAGCTTACAAAAAATTTCAAACTATTTTTAAAGGTCTGTAAGAGTAAACTAAAATAAAATTCTGACACGTGAGTTTCATGATTGAGGAATTTCTGCATTTAAGCAAGTATACGGGGTTCATGACATTTTTACTAATACTCCAAGTTAAAGAAGTCTAGGCCAGCACCATGGCTCACTAGGCTAATCCTCTGCCTGCGCACCGGCACCCCGGGATTCTATCCCAGTTGGGACGCCAGATTCTGTCTTGGTTGCTCCTCTTCCAGTCCAGCTCTCTGCTGTGGCCTGGAAAGGCAGTGGAGGATGGCCCAGGTGCTTGGGCCCTGCACCCGCATGGGAGACCAGATGGAAGCACCTGGCTCCTGGCTTCGGATCGGCGCCGCACGCAGGCCCTAGCGGCCATTTGTGGGGTAAACCAACAGAAGGAAGACCTTTCTGTCTGTCTAACTCTGTCAAAAAAAAAATAAATAAATAAAGTACTCTTCTAAAGGAATGAGAGAAAAACAGGCCCAATATAAAATCTACCAGACATTTTGATTTATCCTGATTCTGCTGACTTGCTTAATCCTTTAAAAAAAATAATGTGGTAACTGCAATTTACCTAAGATTCCATTAGTTCAACAAAAAATTTTTAAAAATTTCTATTATACCTGCTTAAAACTGTGTTTGTATTCTTTGCAAGCTGTTTCTACTGTAAACTTTGTACTAAAAATATTACAAAGTTTTGCACCATAACCATTGCGACCACCTGTAAAAAGAAAGTGAAAGATTTAGTGAAAATGATTTTAGAGAATCTTTATTAACTTCACTACCACAGAGCAAATCAGTTACAAAACAGTTCCACTCATTGCATATTAATCATCAACTGAGTATGCTATGGTATAGGTTTTTTCTCAATTAAAGTAAAATACAGTTAAGATTTCCCATATATAGCAGTGTAATCAAAATAATTTTATAAATTCATGTTCATCACAATTTCAAAAATATTAAGCTTCCTATACCCTACAACATAGTAATGAGTATAAATTTGAACTTCCTATCAAAGTCACTTTTCTCTATTCATGTCATTTCCCTGGATCTTGGTTTTACAAAGAACCTATCAACTTTCTTGAGTAACACATATAAGTAGGAAAACATTTAGTTTGGGTAAAAGCATTTTCTTATTCATACAGTCTAGATTTTTGATCATCTTCCTCTAAAGGAAAACATAGCTTAAAAGTAATTTAATACCAAAAGAAATGGTGTTTATATCGTAATAAATTTATATATATAAGCAACACAGTAGTCTCATCTAAATCAAAATTTAAACTGTCAGGCTAAGAGTTCCAGCAAGTCTAACACGAAAGGTGCTGTATTACCAGACTTTTTAAAAGTCATTCTCAAATTACATAATGAAAATAATACTTACACATGATAAATATTTTTATAGATACTAATTCTGAAAAGGCTTTTCTCAAAAAGAAAAATGAACAGGTTTCTTTATTTTAAATATATGATACAAAAATAAGTTAAAGGTTTTATTTTATAAAAATATTATTCCTCATTAAAATTCCAGACTTTACCTGTAACTTTTTTCTCATCATCATCATAGTTGCTGGATGTTAAAAGCTGTCCAAAAATTAAAGCAGGAACATACACTTTCTCTACTTTGTGTTCTACTACTGGAATGCCTTTCCCATTATTCCAAATGCTTATAATGTTAGATTCTCTGTAAGCAAGCAGAATTTAAAGCTGAAAATTAAACATACATTAATTTTCACAAAATATAAAGTAATCCAGGATAAACAAAAATGATTATAAGACATCAGTTGGAAGACTCTAATCCATCAAGAAAATACTTACTGAAGACATACATTTCTATCCCTGAATTATAACTGTAATAAACATCATAAAATCTGCAAAGTAAGAGTGCAACTTTTCAGGAGAAATTCTTCAACATCCCAAAGAGTGTAAAAAGAGGCATATCTTCATAAACCCTGGTGCCACCAAAAGACACACAAGAGACACAAAGCTTTGGCAACCAGTCAGCTATAGATTCAGTTTTCTTTTAATATATACCAGTCATGTTCTTCCCGCTTGATTCTACCATTTGTATCTACTCTGTGAGCCACAACCTCTGTAGAGTCAGTGGCCCATTTAATTACATTTAAATGAGTGTATAGGGTTCATGAAATTTTTAACTTTGTTTGCTACCTAACCATTACCTTAGTATAGGAGAAGGAAAAAATAGCCTGAAGTGTTTCTCATTCTCAGCCTAAATGTTAAGAGGGTTATTTGTATTGTGGCAATCATTGTCATTAAATTAATCTGATTTTTAAATATTTAAGTATTATCCAATTCAGGTCTTTCAGATTTTTCTATCACAAAGTCACCAGTTTAAGCCCTGAATGGTATAGAATAGAGGCTCTTATAATATGTAACAGTAATTAAATATAGCCAGTAGTCCAGGTGAAGTATTTTACCTATTGTTTTTAGTCACATGATAGCTTTACTCATTTCAGAGCAAAATTTGCAGAAACAGCTTCATCACACTGAGAACTTTTTTTTATAAATATGTGAATTCTTGTTCCTTAGTTTAATCCTCTCATTTTTTTTTAAAGATTTATTTATTTATTTGAAAGTCAGAGTTAAACAGAGAGAGGAGAGGCAGAGAGAGAGAGAAAGATCCTCCATCCGATGGTTCACTCCCCAACTGGCTACAACGGATAGAGCTATGCTGATCCGAAGCCAGGAGCCAGGAGCTTCTTCTGTGTCTTCCATGCGGGTGCAAGTGCCTGAGGACCTGGGCCATCTTCAACTGCTTTCGCAGGCCATAGCTGGATTGGAAGTGGAACAGCCGGGTCTTGAACCGGTGCCCAAATGGGATGCCAGCGTTTCAGGCCAGGGCCTTAACTCACTGAGCCACAGCGCCGGCCCCAAGAATTTACTTTAAAACCTATCATTTACCAATTTGTTTCACAATTAGAAACCATGTTTCTTTACATATAATTTTATTATTCTAATAACTTGAAATAAATTAAGTCATAAAAGATAACTAAAGATCTATGATGTAAATAATGAAATAAAAAAGTAAAATAATGAATAAAATAAAGCTTTTAACATCACCTTCCATTCCCAAATATGCAACCAACTTTCCTTTCTCTTACTCTTTACAACACTGTCATGTCTTGTAGTCTTCTAGGCTCAAATTACAATATACTTTCAATTCATAACACATGATGGTTCTCTAAAATGAGTCATCAAATCAAATTAGCTAGCTCAATTAGATTTGTATCATATTAGTATCACTCTAAATGTCAATATGAGACTAGATAAATAGCACCTTAAACAATCTTCTTGCTAACCACTTAACTATATTTTTCATTACTACCATAGGTCAAATATAACCTTCGTAACATCTAATTTCACAGTACAACATAGCAGCAGTTCCACACTTTCAATAAAATCTAGCTTTGAAATCCTCTAGTATATGTAAAAGTCCTGTACTTACAACTTAATATAACTGACACCATTCTGCAATGTGCAACCTACTTTTCCTTCAGCTCAGTTTTATAATGTCCATACTTATTCCCAATATCTCCATTTCTTTATTCACTGGACTTTGCTTATAATGTCTTTTTCTTTCATGTAGCTAAAATGTGTTTTCATTTATTTGAAAAGCAGAGAGAGAGACAGGCAAACTAAAATCTCCCATTGCTGGTTCACTCCTTAAGTAGTCAAAACAGCTGAGCTGGGAATTCAATTCAGGTCTCCCACGTGGGTAGCAAGACCCAAACATTTCAGACGCAGAGCCAGGGCTTGAACCCAGAAACAGCAATATGGGATGTGGGCATCTCAAGCAGCAGCTTTTTTTTTTAATTTATTTATTTGAAAGGCAGAATTGGAAGAGAGAGAGAGAGAGAGAGAGAGAGAGAGAGAGAGAGAAAGGAGAGAGAATCTTCCATATGCTGGTTCACTTCCCAGATGGGAACAACAGCTGGGCTGGACCAGACCAAAGCCAGGAGCTTCATCTGGGTCTCTTTTTTTAAGATTTATTTATTTGAATGTCAAGACTTACAGAAAGGCAGAGACAGAGAGGGGTCTTCCATCCGCTGGTTCACCCCCAAATGGCCACAACAGCTGGAGCTGGATAGAACTGAAGACAGGAGCTTCCTCCAGGTCTCCCAAGCAGTGGAAGATGGCTCAATCATTTGGGCCCCTGCACCCATGGGGAAGACTGGAGGAAGCTCCTGGCTTCAGACTGGTCCAGTCCCAGTCATTGCAGCCATTTTGGGAATGAAGCAACAGATGGAAGATCTCCTTGTCTCTCACCTTCCCTAACTTTGCCTTTCAAATAAATAAATTTTTAAAAAATAAAAAAATAAGGGGCTGCTGTTGTGGCATAAAGGGCTGCTTTATGGCATAACAGGCTGAGGGACTGCCTACAATGCCAGCATCCCATATGGGCAGCAGTTCGAATCCCAGCTGCTCCACTTCTGGTCCAGCTCCCCACTGGTGAGGCTGGGAAGGCAGCGGAGGCTGGCCTGAGCCCTTGGGTCTCTGAAACCATGTGTGAGACCTGGATGAAGTTCCTGGCTCCTGGCTTTGGCCTGGCCCAGCCCCGGCAGCTGTGGCCATCTGGGGAGTCAATCAGCAGATGGAAGATCTCTATCTCTGTATCTCTGCCTTTCAAATAAATAAGATAAAAAAAAAAAAAAAGCTAAGCTGTAGTGTAGATACTATACACATGTCTCATTAGCTATTACAGCTTAATCTCTCCTTCCACAAGAAGTTCAGGGGCAAAAATGCACAAAGAAAAACAAAAATCTGCTATACAAAATGTTAAAAAGAATGAAACTCTAAAGATCAAAAATAGTGAAGAAAACTCAATGTCAGTGTCACTATTTGAGATCTTTAGATCTCATTTATCTCCATTTTAATTCTCTCCATTTTAATTCTGCTTTAAATTACATTCTAAGTTAGAACTCTAGCTTAAGCAAAAATGAATAAAATGAAAAATAATAAAATGAAAAATGAAAAATATGAAAAAGTATATTTTATAAAAAAACACTAGTTCTATAGTATATGCAAAGATTAAGAAATGACTTTACAGTAGGAAATTAACAAGAGACACAGTGTTACAATTTAATACTTTATCCCTTTTAGTATTTTTTTTGTTCTAGTTAATACTATTAGTTGAACTCTGTAATTAACACACAATTATTCCTAGGTGTTTAAATTTAACTGAAAAATGATCCCTGTTAAATATAAAAGTGGGAATAAGAGAGGGAGGAGATGTACAATTTGGGACATGCTCAAGCTGACTTGCCCCAAATGGTGGAGTTAGAAATGTGCCAAGGGATTCCAATACAATCTCATCTAGGTTGCATGTACCAATGCCATCTCACTAGTCCAAAGTGATCAATTTCAGTTCACAATTGATCACACTGATAGGTCTAAGAGTCAAAGGGATCACACAACCAAGACTAGTATCTGCTAATACTAACTGATAGAATTAAGAAGGAGAGAACGATCTAACATGGGAAGCGGGATACATAGCAGACTCATAGAATGGCAGATGTCCTAAACAGCACTCTGGCCTCAGAATCAGCCCTTAAGGCATTTGGATCTGGCTGAAGAGCCCATGAGAGTATTTTAGGCATGGAAACCCAAGACACTCTGGAAAAAAAAAAAAAAAAAAAAGACCTAAATGAAAGATCTCTGTGAGTGAGATCCCAGTGGAAAGAACGGGACCATCAAAGAAGGAGGTACCTTTCTCTGAAGGGAGGAGAGAACTTCCACTTTGACTATGACCCTGTTGGAATAAGATCGAAGTCGGTGAACTCAAAAGGCTTCCATAGCCTTGGCAACTCATGACTAGACCCTAGGGAGATTACTGACGCCATAAACAAGAGTGTCAAATTGTTAAGTCAACAACAGGAGTCACTGTGTACTTATTCCTCATGTGGGATCTCTGTCCTTAATGTGTTGTCCAGTGTGAATTAATGCTATATCTAGTACTGAAACAGTATTTTACACTTTATGTTCTGTGTGGGTGCAAACTGTTGAAATCTTTACTTAATATATACTAAATTGATCTTCTGTATATAAAGATAATTGGAAGTGAATCTTGATGTGAATAGAATGGGAGAAGGAGTGGGAGATGGGAGGGTTGCGGGTGGGAGGGAAATTATGGGGGGAGGGAGCCATTGTAATCCATAAACTGTACTTTGGAAACTTATATTTACTAAATAAAAGTTTAAAAAAAAAGAGACAGTGTTGTGGTTAAAATTCAGAAACAAGATCTAAGGATCAAAATATGCTTCTCTTCTGCCAACTTTAATGATACAGAAAATTCTACATAAAAAAGGGAACTCAGGGTCCAGTGTTGTGGTATACCAAGTTGAACCACCACCTGCAATGCCAACATCCCATAAGGGCACAAGTTTGAGTCCTGGCTGCTAATGCACTGTGCCAGGGAAAGCAGCAGAGAATGGCACAAGTACCTGGGCCCAGCTACCCAAATGGAAACCTGTATCGTGTTCCAAGTTCCTGATTCAGCCTGGCCCAGGCCAGACTGTTGCAGCCATGAGGAGTAAACCAACAAATCGAAGATTTCTTTTCTCTCTCCACCCCCACCCCTGCCTTTCAATCAAATAATTCTTTGTTTTTTTAAAAAGGGGGACTCAACCTCTCATTAATGATTTATTAACAACAATAAAATCAAGAACAAGGCCAAAATGTACTATTTTTATCCTTTCTTCCTTGGAATAACTAGGTATTTTTGATTTATACAGAAATAATTTTCTTGCAGAAGTAGTTAAAATGAGGCAGAGATCAATAAGAAAAAAAGAAATGGTTATCTGATTATCATTAAGAACCAAATAAATTTAGTTACAATTCTATCTCACTCTTACACCCATATGAAAATGTTTGCTGATTAAAAGGGAGTTAAAAGACACTAGTTACTGGGACTAGCGTTTTGGCTCCTGCAATGCCAGCATCCCATATTGGGGTGCCAGGTGGGAGTCCCAGCTGTTCCACTTCCAACCCAGCACACGCTACTCATCTGCCTAGGACAGCAGCAAAGGACGGCCCATGTACATGGGCCCCCACCACTCAAGTAACAGATCCAGATAGAGTTCTAGGTTCCTGGTTTCCACCTGGCCCAGTCCCAGATGTTGCAGCTATTTGGGGAGTGAACCGGTAGATGGAAGATCGCTCACTCTGTCATTCTCCCTACCAAATAAATAATCTTTAGAGAAAAAAAAGACAATAGTTACATACAAGTATTCTTTGTACAGAATCTATAATAAACTGAGAAAGTAAAACCAACAACTGCCTTTACTTATCAAGTCTACAACATTAACATAAAGTTCACTTGTTTATCACTGTTGTGCTGGCATCCTATAAGCTGTTTTTTCAATTCAATCTTGTTGTTTTGATGGCTAGCACAATTAAAAGAATGATTACAAGTATGTTCATCAGGACTATCCTTACAGAAATCCCATCTTCTTTAGTTTTCAATCAGAATCTTAACCCAGAATTTTGAAGTGTAAAGTTATCAAACATTCATAATTATGATCAAACATAAATCATCGAAAGTACTATTTTTTACAAGAAAAGAAATGTTGAAGCAGGCACTCGCACAGTTGTTAAACTGCTGCTTGGGACATCAGCATTCCTTAACAGAGTACCTAGGTTCAAGTCCCAACTCTGTTTATTCCAGCTTCTTGCTAATGCACACCCTGGGAGGCAGCAGTAATAGCTCAAGTACTTGAGTCCCTGACACCTACATAGGAGACCTGGATGGAGTGCATGACTCCCAACCCTGGCTGTTGAAGGTACTAGGGGGAGTGAACCAACAGATGAGAGCTTTCTTTCTGACTCTCTCTCTTTAAATAAATAAAAATTTTAAAAGAAGGAAAAGAAAAAAACTTTAGCAGTTTAATTATGTGTTAACATTTTCATGAAGTACAGTTAACTTCATGATATAACCACATAGATTTTATTATACTATTAATCTTAACCATGACATCTGAAATTAGATAGATAGTAAGACTATACCTGAAAAAAAAAACATAAGATCATGCTAAATTACTAATGAAAAAGGACAACTGTATTCTTTTACAAAAGGTATACTGGTAAGAACAAGATAAATTTAACAACTATGTTTCTCATTTAAAGCTTTTTTCTTTACCATCCAACAACAATCACCATAGTGAGATTTATTTAGCTAAACAGCTGGCATATATTCTGTGATATCAACAAAACTAATTTGTTAAGTCATAGCACAAACAATGTTAAAGTCCAAAAGCCAGTTATGAAAAACATTATGGCATGCAACTGGGGTAGCACTAATAATAGTCCTCAGAGTTGAATCCCACAGTAAGGGTAAGAAGGAAAGGTAGAGCTGAAATAGCATGCACAGCACTGAAGAAAAATGATCTCCAAGAGCTCCCACTGGAATTACTTTGGGAGATAAGGTCATAAATGTTAGAGAGGTAAAAATAAGGTCTCAAGCAACAGGGGAACAAAGGAGTATTAATGATATAAATTATTCATATAAGGAGCACTCATAAGTTGAGATCCACTTGAGTAAAACAATTTCAAATTTTAAAAAGCTTGAAATATACTTACGGGTCAATTGAAATTTTAATACAGGTCATATTCTTATCCCTCTGTTTATTGTCAGCAGCATTAACTACAAAAATAAATGACTTAATTTGTAATTAAATACATGCACACAACTGCATTGCATCATTGTTTTAAACATTTACATATAACAGTAACTAAAAATAATTACTTGTAACTGGAATATAGTCTTATTTTCCAAATAATATTCCTGAATTTTATATCACATTTAATTACTGTTATGTTTTCAATCACAAAAATGTAAAGTTTTAGTAGCATATAAAAACAAATAAAAGCAAAAACATCTGTACATTACAACCTTCTAACCCAAGTATAAGAGTAAAAAATTGGTTTAATTATATTTGATCTTGGTAAAAATATTGAGATTCTTCAATACACTAGTGATTTTTACAGGTTAGACTGAACTGAAATTAACCATTTATTTTTTAATTACAGTCTTTAATAACCTCAGGAATCAAAACTTTAAATCCTATGCACTATAGCCAATAATGAAAACATTTTTGCATTCATTAACCGCTTCAAGAAAATCTGAATACTACAGTAAAAGTAATATGTTCCTGACAAACACTGTTTAATCAACCTTAAATCATCAAAAATCAATTTTACTTCCCATTTTTTCGAAGAATTAGCAAGAAGCAGCTTAGAGAAACTTGGACAACCCCACTATACTCAAATAGCCATTCACACACCATTGCATTTTAATTCACTCATACTTTGGAAATTAATTCACTCATTTGAACAGTGGTTACTAAACACTTTGGCTGACCAACAGAAATACCCGATTTGTTGGTGAAAATCACCAATTTGTATGTTCTACCTCTAGCCACTGAATATGCCAGCACACTCCCTACATATCTGGGATGCCAGAAAACTCAGATAACTACACACACAAGATTATAGATCAGTTATGAGATTAGAACTACAACACACTCATTTTACAGATAAACGAACTGAAGCACAAAGATATGCAACATAGAAATAGGAAAATGTTTCAGTTAATGATATAAATTTTCTAAACACATTCCGCATAAAAGCCAAAGATAAACCTTTAAAATTTATACTATAAGCCTGGCTTTATATACATAGGGACATTTTAATACTAACAGAAAAAGATGCATTAAATCCTAAGCAAACACTCACCCAAAATTTCATCAAAGATCTTATATAAACCTGGCACAAAGGTAACCTCTCTGCAATTCATTCCTACTTCTTCATCATACACCCACATTAACTGCAAAGAGAAAAAAATCCAGAAACATGTGTTACTCCGTAAGTCCATTAACTTGGTAGGCATTAACTAAGTCAGTAGATATGTATATATTCTAGAACATATCACCATTAAAGTAAACCACAACTTGAACCTAACTTTTGAATAGTTCATATGGAACCATTTTACTCTAAACTTCTTTCTTCTGATAGTTTTTATCACTAGAAGAAAATGAAGACATTTCTATTTCTGTTAGATTTCTCTACCTACTTTACTTACATACATACAGAAATGAAATTATGGATTCACAAGACATTTAGTCACATGATCTTATTAATATATTAAAATTAGATACACACATATTCTAATTTCAGTCATTTTTAGCCAAAAATTACCTGTGTCAATGGCTCCACTGACCCAATGTATGTGTCAGGACGAAGGAGAATGTGTTCAAGTTGTGTCTTCTTCTGATACACTCTCTCAACAGACAACTTCTTGGAAGTATCATTTTTGCTTGTAGTTTCTGACTCTTCTTTTTTTGCAGCATTGTTCTGATCAAAAAGAGTCTAAAATTAACCAAAAAATCAAATTTAAATAACCTAACAAAGAGTAAACTAAAATGTGTATGGACACGTGTTATGGGCTTTTTCTTTTAATGGCAAAACTATATTTCAGACTCAATGATTCTCCAGTCCTAAAGAACACAGGTCTATTTACTACCAGTCTAGTTCTACAGTTCTTACTGAGCCCAAAATGTGGGTATATAATCACCAGAATCACTACAGTAGCCTGCATATATTCAATTCAGAAGTATCAACATCTCCCAATTCTGTAAAATACCAAGGTTATTTTTGTGAACCCCAAAACTTTCTAAGGAATGTCAGGCATATAGAATCACAATGGTTCAAACTGGCAGGCTGCAGGGATGCCAAAAGCTTTCAGATGCAGATACTACCCCATTAAGCAAAACTACAGTAAGGGATGGGCAAAAACAACCTACACAAAATATTAGCCTACCTAATAAACACTGATATAGCTGAAAATATCATACTTTACATTATCCTCGAATTTTGTACATCTATAAATCATGTATCATGTCTAGGTCACAATTCTGAGGCAACCTATGATTTCAGTTTCTGTACCAGTTCCAAGGAAGTGGAAGTCAGTGATCCCAACTCTTTCCTTCTGGAATTTCCTAACGCTGACAAATATGACATCCCACTATATTACAGTGGCTTATTTTTCCCAGAGAATAACTCAAACAATAATAACTGAGATTATCCTTTAGAGACCCTTAAACATTAGTAAAAAGGAAATAAAGGACATGATACAAGATAGAATTTGAAGCCACTCCCAAAAGGACAAATACTATGTGTTCTCCCTGATCTGTGAAAACTAACAGAGCACCTAAAAGGAAATCTGTAGAAGTGAAATTGAAATTTTGAGAAGCAATGACTTGAACAGCATTTGTCTTGACTGTCAGAGACAGTTTTTTCTCTTTTTCATACTATTTATTGAATTCTTTACTTAACATAATCATATGAGTATAAAGTCAATTGAAAATAGATCTCAGTTTTAAAAAATAAGAGTGAGGGAGGAGGAAGAGGGGTGGGAGTATAGATGGGAGGGCAGGCACAGTGGGAAGAACCACTATGTTCCTAAAGTTGTAATTATGCAGTTTATGAAGTTTATAACTGTAAAGCTATATAGTTCTGCACACATTCCTATGAACTTACTTCTAAGGGTACAGTTTATAAACCTGTCATGGGACCCCAAATCCCATTAAGCTGGGGGGTAAAAATGCCATCTTAAGTGTTTAAGTGATCATATTAACTGTTAAATTGATCATATAGATAGGATTAAGTGTTAAAGGAATCATATAAATAAGATCAAATGTCTGGTAATAATAATAGAATTAAAAAGCAGAGAATGTTCCAACATGGGAAGCAGTTCACACAGCAGACTCATAGAATGACAATCACTTTAAATAGCACTCTAACCTCAGAATCAGCCATTAAGGCATTCAGATATGGCTGAAAAGCCCATAAGAGCATTTTGGGCATGGAAAGCCAAAACATTGTGGTAAAAAATAATAATAATCCTACATGAAGGATCTCTTTGAGAGACACTGGTGGAAAGTGGCCAAATGATGTACTTTTCTCTGAAGAGAGGAGAGAACTTCCACTTTGCTTATGGCCTTGTCTAAATACTGAAGGAGTTTGTGGATTCAAAAGGCTTCCACAACCTAGGCAGCTCATGTCAAGAGCCTCGGGTGATCACAGATGTCATACATAAGAGTTAATTATTAAACTATCAATAGGAGTCACTGTCCACTTTCTTCCCAAGCAGAACTTCTGTCCTCAGTGAGTTGTATTATGAGAATTAACTGTAAAACTTGCTCTCAGTTATGTGGGGAGGGGGTGCAAATTGTTGAAATCTTTACTTAGTATGGAATTGGTCTTCTGTGCATAATCTTAATTGAAAATGAACCTTAATGGAGAATGAAACTTGGAATGAGAGTAGTAAGGCTGGTATGGTGGGAAGAATCACTATCTTTCTAAAGTTGAACTTACAAAATGTGTACTCACTAAATAAAAGTTTTCTTTGGGGGAAAAAATATTATTCCCCATAAATATATACAATTATTATTTGCCAATTAAAATCCCTTAAAAAGAAGATCAAATTTGTGTACTTAATCAGTATACAACTCTGATTCAGCTTCTAAGCATAAGTATATTTTAATGTTATTTTAAATGTCATTGTATATTAGAATATCAAGATATGTGACCTCTGGGTGGTCTAAACCAAAATAAGAATTTGAACATATAAATTCTGAAGAAATCCAAACAATCATAATTTCGAAATATCCTTAGTTTTACAGATATTAAAGATGTTTTAAAATTAATATTAGAAATAACTAATTGTCTGGGGCCAGCGCTGTGGTGCAGCAGGTTAATGCCCTGGCCTGAAGCACTGGCATCCCATATGGGTGCCGGTTCTAGTCCCAGCTGCTCCACTTCTGATCCAGCTCTCTGCTGTGGCCTGGGAAAGCAGAAGATGGCCCAAGTTCTTGGGTCCCTGCACCCACATGGGAGACCCAGAGGAAGCTCCTGGCTCCTGATCAGCACAACTCCAGCTGTTGCGGCCAATTGGGGAGTGTACCATCGGATGGAAGACCTCTCTCTCTCCCTGCCTCTCCTCTGTGTAAATAAATCTTTTTAAAAAAATAACTTATTGTATTAGATTTTAAACTATGTTCTTATATAATCATTTATTAAGTTTATAATACTTAATGCTGTAATAATACTATAATACAACTAGGAGCCAGTCAAAAATAACTTTGGGAAAATAGAAAATAACTGCTTCATAAGGCTTTTATACTCTATTTCTGCCAAGAGTTAGATAATGAACAAGTCTTCCAGAAATAATGAACAAGTCTTCCAGAAATAATGAATATTATTTTTAAACACCAGTCTCCAAATTTCTAATAAATTGCTTTTAAGAAATACTTATAGGAAAAATCATAACAATAAAAACATAACTGATTTGAAAATGGATCCTCAGAATAGAACACAAACTGTAATGACTAAAGTCACTCTTTAAGAAAACTGCTGGGGCTGGTGCTGTGGCGCAGCCGGTTAAATCCCCAGCCTGCAGTGCCAGCATCCCCTATGGGAACAGTTCAGGTCCTGGCTGCTCCACTTCAGATCCAGCTCTCTGCTATGGCCTGGGAAAGCAGTGGAAGACGGCCCAAGTCCTTGGGCCCCTGCATCTGCGTGGGAGACCTGGAAGAAACTCCTGGTTCCTGGCTTCATATCAGCTCAGCTCTGACTGTTGTGGTCATCTGGGGAGTGAGTCAGTTAATTTAAGACCTCTCTCTCTGTGTCTTTCAAATAAATAAATCTTTAAAAAAAAAAAAAGAAAATTGCTTAAAAATGACAGATTATAGAATCAATGGTGAATATCTACCATTAAGTTATTGACATAAAGGTTGGAAAAATAATGGTCATAAAAGCTTTAAACTAAAACCCATAAGTAACAGCTTTCTTAGCCAAGGCTCCTCCAAAACAAATCATATCACAAAGAAAATATTTTCTAAATTAGATTGTCCAGAATATTCTCCTTCCCATACAGACAAGGATGAAACAATATACAAACCAATTACAGGCACTTATGTGCTTGCCATGTGCTAGGTGAGCACAAAACCACATCAAATCCCATGATCCAACTTACCAGATGACCAAGGCATGACTGAAAAGACCCCCCCCCCCCAACTTCCAATATTTCCCTGGGGAAGGAAAGAAGTTGAGTGTACCTCCAAATGAAAAGGTGAGAGGAGTGTTAATCTACAGATTGCATGCTACCCTGCTTAAATCTAAACATTGAGAGAAAGGGTGCCAGACTGGAGGCCACTGAGAACAAAGGCAATCAATACAGTTTGGTCAAATGCCAGATAATGCAATAGCAGATGTAAACACCGGGTGGAGCTCCAATATCACCATTTGCTTCATCATGAGCCAGAGGCTGTATTATAGCAGAAATATTCTCAGGGAATGCTCCTGATCTATGTAGACACAAACAAACCTATTCAATTAAGAGGTTACCTGTACAAGCCCAAAGAGGACACTTACTTAGAAAGTTGGCATGATCTCAGGATTTTCCAGTTAGAACCACAAGATGGAGTAAGTTCTCCCAGGATGCAATCAGACCAAAAAGATGCAGAGATATCTGGGCATCCAGATATCAAACTCCAAAAGAGAAAATAACAAAGCATGCAAAGAAACAGGGAATACAGTCTATGCAAAGGAACAAATTAAATCTTCAGAAACTGGCTCTAAAGGAAAGGAGATCTGTGGATTACTAAGTAAAGAATCCAAATAACTCTCAGAAGGAGACTCAGTGGATAAAATAAGCAGACAAATCAGTAAAACAATGCATCAACAAATGGAGACAATCAAAAACAGATGCAAACCATGAAGAATCAAACGCTATTTCTGAAACTGAAGAATGCAATAACTGAATCGAAATTAGATTAGACTTAACAGAGCTGACCAGGCAAGAGGGATAGGGGAAACAGCAAAGTTGAAAATAGAACGTTCAAAATTACTAAAGCAGATGAGTAAAACAAAATAAGACAGCCAAAAGAATATACAGGATGCCATCAAAGTCAAGAGTAGTGATAAAGAGCTTACCTGACAACACAGTGGCTGAAAACATAAAATTTGAGAAAAATGGAATAGAAATTCAAGCCACTCAAAGGATTCAAGTAAGGATAATCAAAGGAGACCTACATTGAGACACATTATACTCAAAGGGTCAAATGTCAAAGGAAACAAAAATCTTAAAAGTAGCAGAAAGAAAAGTGAATCATTACAAACAAGGAAATCCCACATAGGCACCTGTTCAAGTCCCGGCTGCTCCACTTCCGATCCAGCTCTTTGCTGTGGCCTGGGAGGGCAGTAGAAGATCAATCAAGTCATTACGCCTCTGTACCTGCTTGGGAGACCAAGAGGAAGCTCGTGTTCCTGGCTTTGGATCGGCTCAGCTCAGGCTGTTATAGCCAATTGAGGAGTGAACCAGTGGATGGAAGACCTCTGTCTCTCTTCCTCTGTCTCTCTGTAACTCTGACTTAAATAAATCTTAAGAAAAAATGGAGGATTAAACAAGTCATTATTCTTTAAAATTTATTTGAGAGGCAGAATTACATAGAGAGATTAAGAAAGAGAAAGGCCTTCCATCCTCTGGTTCACTCCCCACATGGCCTTAAAGGCCAGGGCTGGGCAGATCAGAAGCCAGGAGCTTCTTCTGGATCTTTTATACTGGGTGCAGGAGCCCAAGCATCTAGGCCATCCTCTACTGCTTTCCCAGGTCATGGCAGAGAGCTGAACTGGAAGAGGAGGAGCCAGGACATGAACTGGCGTCCATATGGGATGCCAGAGTTGCAGGCGGAGGCTTTACCCGCTAAGCCACAATGCCAGTCCCTCCAATAAGTCATTCTTATACAACCAATAGGTGAAAGAAATCACACGAGGACATAGAAAATATCTGGAGACAAAGAAAAAGAAAACACATACATTTTTAATGTTCTTTACATTAAAAATTAAGAAAGACCTCAAATCAACTTTGCACATCAAGGCATTAGAAACAGAACTAAACCTGAAATTAGCAAAAGAAAATAAAAAATAAGGTAAATGAAATGAAAAACTAAAGAGCAAGTCAATAAAACCAAGAGTTGATTTTTTTTTACATCCACAAAACCGAAACACCCTTAATTAAGATGAGAAAAAAGTGGTGAGACTCAAGTAACTAAAATCAGAAACAGAAAAAGAAACATCACAACTGATGTTACAAAAACAAAGGGATTATAAAAGAGTATGTCAAGAAGTTTGTGAGGCCGGGACTATGGGGCCAGCGCTGTGGCGCAGCCGGTTAAAGCCCTGGCCTGAAGCACTGGCATCCCATATGGGCACTGGTTCTAGTCCCGGCTGCTCCTCTTCCAATCCAGCTCTCTGCTATGGCCTGGGATAGCAGTGGAAGATGGCTCATGTCCTTGGGCCCCTGCTCCCACGTGGGAGACTTGGAAGAAGCTCCTGGCTTCAGATCAGTGCAGCTATGGCTGTTGTGGCTATCTAGGGAGTGAACCAGCAAATGCAAGGTCTCTCTCTGTCTCTACCTCTCTCTGTAACTCTTTCAACTAAAATAAATCTTAAAAAAAAAAATTGTGGAAAATGGAATTAAAAGATAAGTTTATTTTGGTGCAAAAATTTTGAAATCCATGCAGTAGCACACTTAAAGGATTAAATGTAGGGTTTATACCTGAGATGTAAGAATGTTTCAACACATGAAAATCAATCATTATAATAACCACATTAACAAAATAAGGACAAAAATTATACCATAATCCAAAATTAACTCAACATAAATAAAGGATCTAAAAGTAGAACCTAAAACTATAAAAGTCCTAAATGAAAACACAAGGGAAAAGCTTGTGTTGGAAATGACCATGGTATGACACTAAAAGCACAAGCAATATAAGTAAAAACAGGCAAACAGGACATCAAATTTCAAAGTTTGTGTGCAAAGGAAACAATCAAGTGGAGACTACCTGTTGAAAGGGAGAAAATATTTGGGAATCCTACAAAGGATAATATCCAGATATGTATCTACAACTTCTCAAACTCAACAGAATATATACAATTTTAAAAATAGGATAAGCCTAATCCTCTGCCTGCAGCACCAGCATCCCATATGGGCACCGATTCTAGTCCTAGTTGCTCCTCTTCCAGTCTTGCTCTCTGCTGTGGCCTGGGAAAGCACTGGAGAATGGCCCAGGTGCTTGGGCCTCTGTATCCGCATGGGAGACCAGGAGGAAGCACCTGGCTCCTGCCTTGGGATCGGTGCAACTCTGTCTGTTGTGGCCATTTGGGGAGTGAACCAATGGAAGGTAGACCTTTCTCTCTGTCTCTCTGTCTGTAGTTCTGTCAAATAAATAAATAAAAACCTAAAAAAAAAAATAGGCTAAGGGCTTGAATAGACAATTCCCAACTAAGATATACAAATGATCAGTAAGCATATGAAAAGATACGATAGTAAAAAAAAAATGTAAATCAAACGCACAATGAAATATAATCTCATACCCATTAAAATGGCTAGGAGAAAGCAAGAAGTGCCGGCAAGAATACAGAGAAAGTGAAACTCTTACACATTGTTAATATAAAATGTTGAAGTCATTATGAAAACCAGTATGGAGATTCCAATCCCATTTTACTGAGTATACATCCAAAGAATTCACAGCAGGATCTTGGAGATTTGCATACCCATGTTTATCACAGTATTATTCACAATAGCCAAGAGGTAGACACAATCCAAATGTCTACCAGTGATTAATGTATAAAGCAAATATGGCACATAAATGCAATATAATATTATGCACCTTAGAAAAGGAAATCTTGTAGTGAGCTAAAAAAGGGACAAACCTCAAGAAGACTATGATAAGCAAAATGATCCAGTCACAAGGACAAATTCTGCACAATTCTCCACATATCAAGTACTTAAGGTAGTCAAAATCATAGAAGTAGTTACTACAGCCTGAGGGGAAACAGGAAATTTATATCTAGTGTGAGTTTGTTTTACAAAATGAAAAAGTAAATATCTTTAACACTACAATTCTACACTTAAAAATGATAGTAAATTTGATTTTCTTACCACCACTTAGAGAAATGAAAACATCTGAAAAGTTTGCTTTCTCCAATTATTACTTGGAATTTTCTCTATGAAGAATATATACTCTAAGTTTTGATGATGTATTTGGAATATTTTCTGCCAAAATAGTTTTCCTGAGGCAGACATTTGACACAAGTTACCACATCCATATCTGAGTGACTGGTCTCAGTCCTGCCTCCATTTTGAGTCCAGTTTTCCACAAATGAAGACCCTGGCAGGCAGCTCAAGCACTTAGTCTCTGCCTCCCCATACCACCTTTGATTGAGTTCTGAGCCCCTGGCTTTGGCCTCGCCCAACCCTGGCTGCCGGAGACATTTGAGGAGTAAATGTGAACAGAAAGTCGCTCACTTGCTCTGCCTTTCAAATAAAATTTTAAAAGATTTTCCTGGAGCCAGCACTGTGGTGTAACAGGTTAATTCTCCAGCTGCCACGACATCAGCATCCCATGTGGGGACTGGTTTGAGACCCAGCTGCTCCAGCTCCTTGCTAATGAGCCTGGGAAAGCAGCAGAAAATGACCCAAGTGCTCGGGTTCCTGCACCTATGTGAGGGACCCAGAACTAGCTCTAGGCTAGAGAGAGACAGCAAAGGGAAAGAGTTCTCATCAGTTGGTGCACTTGACAGATGCTCATAATGGCTCAGGTTGAGCCAGGAATTAGAAATGCAACTCAGATTTCCGAGTCAGTGGCAGGAGCCCACCTACTTGAGCCACCACCACTGCCTCACACAGCTTGCATTAGCAGGAAGGTAGAGTCTGGAGCCTGAGCTCCAGGTATCAACCCCAGGCATTCTATTTGGGTCTTTGGCTTCTTAGCTGGTGTCTTAACCGGGAAGCCAAATGCCTGCCCCTTGGTTTCTTTTTTGATACACACTTTCCAACTTTCTATAACTACCACATAAAGCAAAAGAAAATGGAATTAAAAAAAACTTATTAACCCACATACATGAAAACATAATTAAGCTAGAGTAGAATTGAATGGCTTTTTTTTCCTGGAGGCATCTTTCATACCTACTAATTATTTCTGCAGCCCCAGCTCTCTCACTGGAGTCTAGATGTAAAACGTAACTAAAACCAAAAAGATCAAGTAAGACTGAAGTCTTGAAGGGTAAAAAGTAGAAATTAACATTGCAGTCAGATTTGTCTTTCACATTCTCATTCTCAACAAGTGCTAGTTTGCACTGTTCACTAGCTCAACAGCAACAAATAGGAACCTCTCCCCTGAGATGGCTATCAACTTTTGTTAACAGAATCCTGGGGAGAAAAAAAAGTTTCTTTCAGCTCCTAGCTCCTATTTATTAGCAAGAAGTTGAAACTTCAGTCATGTCAAAGGTACCAACAATCAAAATCTAGGACTAAGAGGAGAGAGAGCTACTTTCCCCAGTTAATGGGATGGTTTTATCACCAGAACATGTATGAATACAAAAACCCTTGGTTTTAGAAAAATGAAGCTAAGTGAGGAATCTGTTTTATATCTTCTCCCCAGCTGTTATCTCTATCTCTGAAGTCATTCTGAAGTCATTTCAGTTTTAACACTGTTGCTGGCAATCCTCAGAAAACAGAGCAGGAAACGTTACCAAACGTTTGTAAAAGCACTCTCAGGGGTGGACATGTGGTAAAGTGGGGTAAAGCCAATGCCTACAACGCTGGCATCCCATGTAACCATGGGTTCATGTCCCAGCTACCACTACTCCACTATCCAATCCAGCTCCCTGTTAGTTAATGGCTGGGGAAAACCATCCGAAGATGGTCCAAGCGTTTGGGCCCCTGCCACTCACATGGGAGACCTGGAAGCTCTTGATTTTGGCCTGGCCCAGGCATGGCTATGACAGCCATCTGGAGAGTGAACCAGTGGATGAAAGATCACTTTTTGTGTCTTCCCCTCTCCCTATAACTGAGTTTCAAATAAATAAATCTAAATAAATAAAAGCACTCTCAAATTCTACAAATAAAAAAGAAAGTGATGTATACTTGATACATCTAGGCTAAAAGAACTATGCTAATTTTAGGCACTGAAAAGGTCTTTTTTTATTTTATTTTTCAAGAGGTATAGACACAGAGTTTCCATCTGCTGGTTCACTCCCCGAATGCCCAAAACTGGCTGGGACCGAGTCAGGCTGAAGCTGGAAACCAGGAACTTAACTGAGGTCCCTTATCAGTGACAGGAACCCAACTACTTAAGCCATCACCCACAGCCTCCCATGGTGTGCACTGGCTAGAATCAGGAACCAACACAGAATGTGGTAGCCAACCAGTATCTCAACTGCTAGGTAGGAGTCTTTTTGATTTAGTCTTTTCTTATTCTTACATTATAATCGGCTATCATGTACTCTAATAATTACATTCAGTATTCCACAAGTAAAAATTAACATACCTTTAAAAATAATGAATGTGTGTGGCTCAGTGGGTTAACCAACCACCTGTAACACTCGCATCCCATATGGGCTCCTCTTCCTATCCTGGCTGCTCCTCTTTCAATCCAGCTCCCTAATGTGCCTGGGAAAGCTACAGAAAACGGCCCAAGTGTTTGGGCTCCTGCCACCCTTGTATGTAGGAGACCCAAGTGGAGTTCTGGGCTCCTGGTTTCACCCTGGCCCAACCCTAACTGTTGTGGCCATTTAGGGAGTGAACCAGTAGATGGAAGATCTTTGTTTCTCCCTCACTGTTGCTCTGCCTTTCAAATAAATCTTAAATAATGAATTACCAAGAGCATTCTGAGTAAATTCACATTTAATCACAATTAAAAACTTAGGATTTAAGTTTATTTG
Organism: Sylvilagus floridanus; assembly: GCA_949820135.1. Classification (NCBI taxonomy): domain Eukaryota; kingdom Metazoa; phylum Chordata; class Mammalia; order Lagomorpha; family Leporidae; genus Sylvilagus; species Sylvilagus floridanus. Next base: position 168,779,960 of record OX463244.1, read on the forward strand.
AAATTGTATTCATTGCCTTAATTTGTTTATAAAGACAAATTACCGAACTATTTATAGTAATACATTATTCCAGCATCTAATTTCACTAAGAAATCAAGGCAATTTTTTATTCCCATATAAAACTAAAAACAATCAATATGTAAAATAACTATTTTACAGACATCCTACACATAATCTGAGAGTTGTTTTCACCCTATTCTTTGATTACACACGATTCCATAATTAACTTTTTCTAAAGCTTAAGGGCTGGCTGCCAAATCACTTTTAAAAGATTTTATTTACTTATTCAAAAGGTAGAGTTACAGACAATGAGAGGGAGAGACAGAGTCTTCCGTCCATTGGTTCACTCCCCAAATGGCCGCAATGGACGAAGCTGTGCCGATCCAAAGTCAGGAGCCAGGTGCTGCTTCCCGGTCTCCCCTGTGGGTGCAGGGGCCCAAAGACTTGGGCCCTCCTCCACTTCCCAGGTGACAGCAGAGAGCTTGATCAGAAGTGGAGCAGCTAGGACTAGAACCGGTACCCATATGGGATGCCGGCGCTGCAGGTGGAAGATTAACCTAGTGCACCACAGCGCTGGCCCCATTAAGTCATTTTTTAACGTTATAATGAAAATATAAAGCATACAAAGTCACTTATAACACTACTGAAATTGCTAACTCCTAATAAAGAAATAGATTGAATACCTACCCTTGACTTGATCTTTATCAATATTTCTCAACTACCAGAAAGAACAAAACACGATAAAACATCCTGTGTTTCAGAATGAGTAAAATACCAAGATAATTCTGTAAAAACAAAACAGATTCTTCCATGCAGAGTTGTCACCTCAGATACAGCAACTGGGGACAATCACCCCTAGTTCCTGTTTTGCTGTGGGAGAATGAACAACAGCCACTGGGGGAAAGTAGATAGTCTGTCACTTGGTACTAAATAAGGACTGAACCACTTTCACATCATCACAGAATCTGCACCATGACCAAGCCAGCGAGCGGCATGGGGCTGGCAGAACAGCAGCAAGTCCCTTTCCCTTCTTTCCTTATAGCCCCTTCCGACTTAACATTCACTTCATGCTTTTCTTCCCAAAGGCTGCCACTCTTTGAAGTTTGTTTTAATCACATTTCACTGATACAAAAATGCAGAGGAGCCATTTTATCTACCCACTATTAATGAAACAAAAAGCAACAATTTGTCTACCATTTGTGCTCCCCAAGAAATACCCTCTAAAAAAAGAGATAATTAAAAGAGGCAGAAGATGAGGAATCCCAAAAATAAGAAATGCTTAAATTTCTGCTATGAAGATCTGAAAAAAAATGTTTTCTCTAAGATAAAAGCAAAAATACATTATACTGGATTTAAAAAAAAAAAAAAAAACTGTGTACACCTCTCTGAGAGCCAAGTATGGAAATTAAAAGGATAAGCTCAATCCTTCTGGAGGGCCATAATGTAGATGCTCTCATTATGATTCTTTCTGTAGAGAAATAACAGATCTGTAGAACTTAAGTCCTTCTCCAAAGCTAGTGTTTGCAGGAGCTGAATTATAAAACCAAGTAATCTCTCACTTTTCAGCCTATAAAAACTACACTGTAATAGATACATAGACCCTTAAAAGGAAATACAAGTAATAATGCTTTTACTTCTTGTATAAAAGGTTAGTAAGAGACAGGTATATCTCAGAAGTCCCTTTAAAAAAAAGATTTAGACAGAGAGGAGGAGAGGCAGAGGGAAAGACAGAGGTCTTCCATCTGCTGGTTCATTCCTCTATTGGCCACAATGCCCACAGCTGCAACAATCCAAAGCCAGGAGCCAGGAGTTTTTCCAGGTCTCCCACAGGGGTGCAGGAGCCCAAGGACTTGGGCCATCTTCTACTGCTTTCCCAGGCCACAGCAGAGAGCTGGATTGGAAGTGGAGTAGCCAGGACTCAAACCAACGCCCATATGGTTTGCCAGCACTGAAGGCGCCAGCTTTACCCTCTATGCCGCAACGCTGGCCCCAACATCACTTCATCTTTAACTGTCTTAATATTTATTATCAAAAATTAAGTCTTTTAAAAGTTAACATTTTTGTTTTTTAAAATTCATTGAAATATACGGCATATGCCTTTTTGACTGTGAGTCAAACATGACTAAATACTTCAAGATTTATAGAACAGCACTTTAAGTACTCATTATTGACATTCTAAATTCCTCAGGCAGATTTTCATAAATTATGTGCCCTCTCCATTGAAATTTATTTCCCAAGTTACCCAAAGTTAATCTCTTCATTGTCTCCTATATAAATTATGCCTTTTTTGGGTTACTTTTGCTTGCTTCCTTTTCATCAAGAATGCCCTTCTCCATTTTTAGCAGTCTGAATTAGCTAGTCTCTTCAAGACTAGCTCGGTCTCAAACATTTTCTAGTTTATAGTCATCCTGTCATCTTTTTTTCCTCTTTAAACTTTGTTGTTCTTAGAAATCATAAGTCTGATAGCCGGCGCCGCAGCTCAATAGGCTAATCCTCCACCTTGGGGCGCCGGCACACAGGGTTCAAGTCCCGGTTGGGGCACCGGATTTTGTCCCAGTTGCCCCTCTTCCAGGCCAGCTCTCTGCTGTGGCCAGGGAATGCAGTGGAGGATGGCCCAAGTCCTTGGGCCCTGCACCCCATGGGAAACCAGGAGAAGCACCTGGCTCCTGCCATCAGATCAGCGTGGTACGCCGGCTGCAGTGCACCAGCCGCGTCGGCCATTGGAGAGTGAACGGCAAAAGGAAGACCTTTCTCTCTGTCTCTCCTTCACTGTCTACTCTGTCAAAAAAAAAAAAAAATCGTTAAGTCTGTCTTTGTAACTTTCTTGCATGTCAGTTTTATCTTAAATAAACTTCTGAAGTTAGACCCTGTTGATGGCCTTTATTGTGTTTACCAAAGATCTGAATACATAATTCAACCTGTTAACAAATTGAATAATTGGCTTATTGACTTCCAGAAATTTTTCTGTCAGTAACAGGTAGTTACTAGCAATGTTCTTTAGATACATTTTCAAAAACAGTACTTTGAAATACTTTTCCTAAACAGTGCTAAGTTTTCTGCGTGTTCAAATCTATTAGATACTTAGATGGTGGCTTTCTATTTTTAAAAATCTCGACACTAAAGGATCCAATTTTAAAGAAAATAGGTATAATTCTAGGGGTTTTAGAGAATAGTCAACAAATTGTATATAACCACCTGCTTAAGGCAAAGGTGGGATTTAAATCAGTTTATGTTCTTAACCATCATTTATGCAGCTGCCCATCTTAAAAACATTCAAACACAAAGCACCCTGATGTGACAGATTTTAAGAGACTTCTGAGAGGGGCCAGCACTGTGGTGTAGCAGGTAAAGCTGCGGCCTGCGGTGCCGGCAACCCATATGCAGTGCTGGCATAGCATATGGCGCCAGTTCTAGCCCCGGCTGCTCCACTCCCAATCCAGCTCTCTGCTATGGCCTGGGAGAGCTTGACCCTTGCACCCACGTGGGAGACCCAGAAGCTCCTAGCTCCTGGTTTCTGATCGGCGCAGCTCTGGCCATTGCGGCCAATTGTGGAGGGAACCAGTGGATGGAGGACCTCTCTCTTCCTCTCCTTCTCTGTGTAACTCTGACTTTCAAATAAATAAAAAAAATCTTTTAAAAAAATGAAGCGATATAATTCTAGGATTTGCTTTTCTTTAAAATAGTGAAAAGGGGAGAAGTAGGTAACTTTAAGTTGACAATTATTGAGGTTTAATGTTAGAGAAGGCTCATTATATTTTGGCTACCACTTTTTAGATGCTTACTTAACATTTTCCATTTTTTAACCAAGTTAAAGTGTTACTAAAAAACATGATGAATAATGACTGTATTCTAATATTTTTATAGATTTGCTACAATCGCCTAAACATGATAAAAGAAAAGAGTAATAGAATGAAACAAACTATTATGGTCTGCTAATCAAAGCTTTCAAACAGAATTAATTCAAGAAACTCCACTGGCTTCAGAGAAACCTTTATACCTGTAGTCTATTTTAACTCAAAATCCTTACACCACACTTAAAGTATTTATCACCTTTTATTACAAAAATACTGATTAAGATACTGCAAATCCCAAACAGATCAAATGAATTACTAAAAAGAAAAATTAATGCCAATCTTAAACCTCTTTGCTCTATGGTTCCAGGTAATGAAAAAATAAACTTTGCGCAATGACAATGTTTAACACATGCTGGTACACAGCCCAACGGAAGTTAACACCAGCAACACATGGCATTCAACCCACTCCCATCCACCCAGAATATATGGGACTATTCCATTTTTATTTCTGTCATCCACAAGCAGGTGGCAACCTAACACCAGCTTCAATAAAGCAAAGTTACCCCTCTTGCAAAACAGATGACTACTGCAATAAACCCTGAACTCGTGGAAGGGAAAAACTTTTTCACTGCAGCTAAGAGCAATTTTTGTAAAAGCAACTGTGATGTGTCATTTCAGAGTGTGCAATTCTTGAATCTTGCCAATTATAACATTTATTTAGCGTGGCCCTGTGCTACCTTATCTAACTTCTCATTGTAACCTTATTAGATGAAGAAACAAGCTTAAAAAGGTTAGGTTCCTTGCCGAAAATCCCACCAACAGGACATGTTGGACATATGACCTGAACCTTTATTAATCAGAGCCCATCGCTATTTCATTATATTGCCTCCCAAAGAATTAAGCCAATCTGTGGTCACCAAAGTATATGATGGACATTAAGATGCTCACATAAACTAAAATTTAAAGTAAGCATCAAATCTTAACGAAAACTTACAAAGGTGATTTCCTAAGTAAACTTCTTATTCAATAACATACTCTCAAATCATTTCTATTTCTCCATTTTACTGTATAATAGGTCAATTTTAGTTTCAAATGGCTTTCCTAATGTTGACTGAGACTATTCATGTTTTGCTAAATTTCTTCTGTAAATGAAAGTTTCCTACTGAGCTTGAAAGAAAAAGCAGTCATGTAATTATTTACAAAGTTAAGAGTTAAAATTAAGTAAGAATTAAAAGATTGCTATCACATGTTAAAACAAATTCAACCTTGCAGCAAAATGTTTATCATTATAAATCAAAGGGTCCTCAGAGAAGGCATGGATCAGGCCTCAACACTTTTCCAAATAGTCAAGGAAAGTTCAGGACACCATCTGGCTAATTCCATTGCACATCTCATGTTGGTAAGGGGTTAGGGACCACCAATTTTAGAAAAGCTCTCTTCTGCAGATACCACCACCCTCCCCCCAGGTTCACATGGGCCACAACTTACTGACATTTTCTCTTCTGGCTTTAAGTCAGTTCATACTTCCACATGACAGTCTTTTAGTAATATAAAAAATTCAGAAACATTCAACCATTGGGCCTGGCAACTTATTTCGCAAAGTACACCGGGACACATTTAAGTGATGAAAGTGTCTTTCTGCCATTAACAACCCTGTTTACAAGGGACAATTCACGCTAGACTCACCCAAAGACAAAAGGAAAATGAGCTTAGTGATCCAAATGCCAACAGGAAGTTCACTTGGGGTGTTTAAAGGCGGGGAGGCAACTCCACTGAGAGCCCTGGGCAGCAAGTGTGGTGTGTGTAGAAGTGACCCTGGCCTGAACTGCACGCTGAGCGCGTGAAACGCCAGCGAATTATCGATCTGCCGTGGGAATCCGGCCTCTCCAGTTCCTCTTCCACTCGCCGCAGGAACCGAGCGCCGAAATCCTTGACCCAAAGCCCCGCGCGCTCGGGTCCGGTCGCCTTGCCCCCGCCGGCTTCACCTGAACCGCTGACGTGGGTAAGCGCTTCTTTGAGTAATCCCACCCTGACAGATGGACGGAGCACCGCACCTTAACTGCTGCGATGCCGTGACCCCGGTGCCCTGGCCACCCTTGAGATCGCCCCAACTCCGGTGCCGACCGCTCGAGACGCCCAAGCCCATTCGGAGGGGCTGGAGCACCAGCGATGGGTCCCTTTGGCGCGCGCACACACCTCATTCCCCCCGATTTTCCTACTCCACCTTGGGAGAAAGCGCTGACCCACCCACACGGGCACCACCGCTAGCCCCTAGGAGCTCGGAAGCTAGGGAGGCGGCGGGGGGCTACACGGTGTGTGACGGTGGATCCCCCCACCCCACCGCACCCCACCCCCCAAAGTTTCAAGTGCACGCCTCGTTCTGCAGCCTGAGCTTCCGGAGGGGTAAGAGAAGGAATGCAGGAAGAAAGAGAAAAAAAAAAAAAAAAGGCGCGGGGGGCTCTGCAGACCGGATCGCCCCCTCCCCCTCCCCCCACGGATCGGCCCCCCCCCGCAGAAGCCCGCCCCCTCCCCCGCGACCACCGCCACCCCCACCACCGCGGGCCGCGAACAAAGCGGCGGCCGGGACGCCCGCCCCGGGGCCCCGCCACTCACCACCCAGGTCAGCGCCCCGTTGCCGCCGCCCGACTTGGCCATGGCGGCGCCTCCCGCTCGCAGGCCCCGAAGCCGCCGCTCCGCGCCGACCGCTCCTCCGCTCGCCGCGCTCCTAGCGCCCCATCGCCGAGACCCGGAGCGCGCGTGCGGCCGAGCCCGCCCAGGAGGCCGCGCCGCCGGCCGCCGCCAAACTCGAGGCGCGGCGGCCGCGGCGCTCGGGCCTAGCGCGGCGCCGGAGGAGGAGGAGGAGCGCGGGAGGCGGCCGCGCGGCGCTGCCTGCTCCGCGGGGCCTGAGCCCGGGGGCTGGAGCTGCGCAAGGGCGCCTCGTCCTCCGCGCTCTCCGCCCAGGCCACGGCCCCGCTCGCCGGAGTCCTCGGCGCGGTCGCCGCCACGGCCTCCCTCAGAGGCGGCGTCCGACGGCCGCGCTGCCCTCGCGGGCCCTCCGCACGCACACGGCGAGAGGGACAATACACAGAGCCGTCGCCGCCACGGTCGCCTCCCTCTAGTCCGGCATAACACCGCGCGCACACACACACACACAGTCGCGCACCCGGGTGGGGAGGGAGGGCGGGCGGGCGGGCGCGGCGGCAGCCCCCGCTGTCCATCAGCGCCCCGCCGTCCAATCGGAGCCTTGTCGCCACTACCTCTCGACCAATCGCAAAATTCCAAGCCCCCCGGAGGGGCGGGACCCCGAGGGGGAAACGTCATTGCGGGTAGCAACCGAAAGGCAGACTTGGGGTTTTTTTGTTTGTGCGTATGTGTGTGTGTGTGCGTGTGTGTCTGCTGTGGGTTTCCATTCGAAGGGGCAGCAGGGGCTGCTGTCAGGGGTCATTCGAGGGCGGCCGAGGCAAAGTGGCCCCGAGGCGACGGCAATCCTCCGAGCGCGCTGTCGACTCCGACACCCGGCCCGGGCGCCCAGGCGGTTCTGTGCCCGGGGCCCCCGCTCAGGCTGGGGGTGGGGCAGAGGCTGGGGGTGCAGGAGGGGGAGTGTCCCAGCGGGAAATTATTTTTAAAGAGCGGTTGTAAACCGCAAGCGAGACGTTGTAGGGCACTGGTGCACGGAGGGCCCCGTGGCCCCAGCCTCCCCAAGGCCTCGCGTGGACACTGCTGTAGAAAGACATGACTCAGACCACCTCCTCCCTCCCCCGAGGAGGATACGGTCCCGAGGAAACTGCAGAGACGTTCCGGGAACAGAATGCGGGGCTGGGGGCCCGGGTGAGCGTTCTGTTTCTACTTGCCCGTTCTCTGAGCCACGCGGAGAGGTCACTGTCACTTTGCTCTCTCCAAGACTGTGCACACCCTGCCTTTAAGAAGGGTCGCTGAATTTCACCTGCTTTCGGCGGAATTCCCAAACGCACCCTGAGGAATCAATCCACTCGCATCTAAGCTTTCTAAGAACGGACACTTCCCATACAGCGACACCAAAGCCTTTGGCACATGGAAGAAGGCGTCTCTTCGTCCTGCGTTTCAAGTGTAATTCCATTAAGCAAGGATTTATTGGACGCACACTCCTGCACCCTATGCCAAGCTCTACAATGGGTTCAAAAGGAGAACGGTGCCCGATCTCCAGTCATTGATAATCTGGCTTGTTAAGGGACTCAAAGGGAGTTATCCATAGCCAAAATTAGTACTTGAGGGCTTGAAGAGCTACCCAAGAGTTGTGAGAGCTTTGGATCAAGTACTTCTGCTTTGTGAAAAGGTGTTATTTGTGAATGTCTCGTCCAACTGCTCACTTCCTCTAGAGGGAAAACGGAAGTGAGCGACTCGGGTTACATCTTTCAACTGCATTCTGAGCCCAGAGGTGCGGAATTCTGAAACATGGAAATAAACCAAGTTGTTCTTAATTAGCTCTCTGGTGGCCGTGAATTTGGGGGACTTTGGTTGAGAACAGTGGAACCTTTCTTTACCTTGAACTTGGGGTTCAAGCTGTAAATCTGACCAGGGTCTAATCTGGGCCGTGAGCCTCACCAACTAGCATCCATTGCCTTGTAACGAAAGTTCCCCACACCTCAACGTGTGCCTTGTTACAATGAGGATTTTCACTCTTGCATTTACTGTGATTTTAACATCTACAACTTCATATGTTTTATGTTTAAAAAGAGGTAAACAATTTTTAAGGTTGTGGGGTTTTCATGAAAACACATATAAAAATCCCAAGTCATAGTCTAGCTGTCTTTTTTAAACAACTTCAGTTTTCAAAGCTTTTCACCTTCAAATTTGGAATAGAATATTCAAAAGTCACAGGTTCATGAAATTATGTCCCTGTCACTTGCCATATGAGGCATTGACGTCTTTAGCCAAAGTATGAAGAAACCCTATAACAAATGTTCCTAACACCGACTTACCTAAAAGAATCACAAATAAATGAGATTGAATATACATGCAAATCAATTTGAAAACAGGCTAATGGGCCGGCGCCGCAGCTCACTAGTCTAGTCCTCCAACCGCGGTGCCAGCACACCAGATTCTAGTCCCCGTTGGGGCGCCAGATTCTGTCCCGGTTGCCCCTCTTCCAGGCCAGCTCTCTGCTATGGCCCAGGAGTGCAGTGGAGGATGGCCCAAGTGCTTGGGTCCTGCACCCACATGGGAGACCAGGAGAAGCACCTGTCTCCTGGCTTTGTATCAGCTCAGTTCTGGCCGTTTCGGCCAACTGGGGAGTGAACCAGCAGATTGAAGACCTCTCTACCTCTCCTTCTCTCTGTATAACTCTTTCAAATAACAGAATCTTAAGAAGAAATTATGCATGGTTTCATAAGTTTTCATGACAAAGTAAATGTCTTATAATTCCATTTCTCCATGAGTTTTTGAAAGTACTTTCACATCAGATTCTAAAAAAATGTTTGATAAAAAATTATTTTTACTTGAGTACCACTTTGCCTTCTGGGGTAATGACAATTTTCATTTACAAAGGAATTATAGCAAGAATTGTCAGGTTAAGAAGCTTTGAAGGATAAGCAGTTAGCCTAGTAATTAAGACACCTGCATCCCAATTCAAAGTTCCAGTCCTGGTTCTGGCCTGGACTCCAGCTTCCAGCTAATAAATTCCTGGAGATGGTGGTGATGAATCAAGTAATTGGGTGTCTGACACCTAAATGGGAGACCTGGATTGAGTACCCATCTTCAAACCACTGGTGGTTGTGAGCATATGAGAAATGAACCAGTAGACAGGAATAATCTCTCTGCCTCAAGCAATGTAAGATATTTTTTAAAAAGCTTCCAAATGAGATTCTTGTTTAAAGGTTCATTTATTCTGAAAAGACGAATGAGAGCTCTTCCATCCACCTTTTCACTACCCATATGGCTTCAATGGCCAGCACAAAGCCCGGAACTTCCTCTGGGTCTCTGCACATGAGTGGCAGGGAGTCAAACACTTGGGCCATTTTCTACCGCTTTTCCTAAACCAGTATCAGGAAGCTGGATCAGAAGTGGAGCAGCTAGGACACAAACCAGCACTCGTATGGGATGCTGACATTACAGGCTGCCTCATTAGCTACTATGCCACAATGCCAGCTCCAGCTTTGCCTTCTTTTAGATTCAACTTAAATTGTATATGTATATATTTTGTTTAAAGTCTTCATTTCTCCCATCCAAGTACTAACCAGACCCAACCCTGCTTAGCTTCTGAGATCAGACAAGATTGGGCACGTTCAGGATGGTATGACTGTCAACAAAAGGCTTCATCTCTATCCACTAGTAAGCATTAGCATGTGAAAAACTGGATAACTCAAATTTCTATAAACCGCACAAATAAAGGCCTTTAATCAAACTTTCTATGTAACTTCCATAGGGCCTCATCCTAACTACTTCAAAATTTTTAGGCCTATGTTTTTTAAATTGCATATTTCTCTTTTAAAAAAAATATTGAGAGGAAGGAGAGACAACAGGAAAGCTCTATCTACTAGTTCACTCTTTAAATGCCTACCATGGCAAGGGCTGATCCACCTAAAGGCAGGGCTAGGAATCCAATCACTGGAGCCATCCCTGGTGACTCCCAGGGTCTGCACTGGTGGGATCTGCAGTCAGCTCAAGCTAAACTTCAAACTCAGAGCCTCAGATACAGGACACAGGTACCTTAACCACTAAGCTCAATGCCTGCTTTGCCGGCTTCCCTGCCCCACCCAAGAAATATTTAATCAAATACATATTCTGTTAGGTACCGAGTATCTGGAAATTTTAAAAGGTGATGGAGATGCAGTCTCTGCCTTGAGTTTACGCTAGTGTAGGTTAGAGCTAACCCTTTAGGTCTATTAAATAGCGAATGAATGACTTGCTTTTAAACAGTTTACTCAATGAGTCACATCTACCATTGCACTTTATACCCAGCAGATAACCTATTCAATAAATGAAAACGTAAGATGGCACATCACAACTATAATGCCATTGCTATTTAGCAATGTTTCAACAGGATTTCCACTTAAATCACGTGTTACCCTCATATTGAAACTCATTTGTAGATATAAGGGAATAATGTTTAACCTAGTAAGCATTTACAGTTAATACTTGAATTTAAAATGTAGTGCCTTATTTTATCTCTTCTTTCTCAATGTTGGCATATATATATATATATAGTATATAAAGTTGCCAGAATAAGAAAACCTCACAAAAGATGAGAAAACCCAATAACAATTTGTCCACTGGTGACTATTAAATGTACAAATTTAATTTAGCCTATTGTATTTCTTTAGAAGGGACTTCAAGGCTTTAAAGTTTATCAATGTAGATTTTCAGTTTTCTGCATATCTATAGTAAATAGATATCTTGACTGATTTTTGGACCACTTAGTTGCCTTACATGTTTTATAATTACATTTTTACTTCTAAAAAATACTTAAACACCAAAGGTAACAAGTGTTTGTGATTAGCTGAAGATAACAATGATCATATTCCTGAGTATCATCACCAATGGCAAGATAGACAAAAACTAAGGGGAGACATGGGAGTCTTTTCTGATTGGCTTTTACCAAGTAAGCTATACTGATCCTCTGATAATGTTCTATTTTGTTGCATAGACAAGGGAGACATTTTCACTTATTTTACATTAAACACGTCAGTAATAGTTTAGGGATCTTAACTGCTCTGGTCAATTATGTAACAGAATACAATTGACATTTGCCTCATTTAAGAAAGCTGTTGTGGCCCTTGCAAGAGTCTAAATAATAGGTTGGACTTTCAAAGAATCTTATTCTGAGAGAACTCTGCATTGGGGGACACTAGATGCTATCATTGATCCACATTTCATCAACAGAATATTATACAATCTTAGCATGTGTGTTGCTAAATTCTAGTAGAAGTTTCTTGTTACCCACAGTCATCCATGGGTTTCTAAGACTCAAACCTAAAGAAATGAGATAGCAACGGCTTTCCTACTCAAACATTTCCACTGGAGAACAGGAGAACCAAAAGCCAGAGTTACCAAGTTGCTTTTTTTCTGTGGTGTATTAGTTTTTAATTTGAGGGCAGGGGGTGGGATCCCATGAAGGATGAGGAAATATCTACAGCAGAAGAAGCTAAATAAAGGCTTTAAGTTTGAGGAATTTCTAGGACAAAATGAAAATGTATACACAAGTTATGCAAGGTGCTAATTAAAAATCAGAATTTTGAAAAGATACCATCTTTTAGCGTGCCAATTAACAGCAAAAAGCAAATTACTTCCTTATTTTCAAAACACTTAAGAAGTTAGCCCAGCTGTCTTATACAACTGACATCTTTGTCTATCAGCTTTCTTCTTTTAGAGCGTTGTTTGGATGTAGCAAGATCAAGACATGACTGAAGAAGGCTGAGTCTTGAAGGCATGCATTTCTGGTTTACATTTTGTTTAGGAAAAGTAAAAGGACAAGAAGACCAGCCCGTTCAGTAAATGGTAAATCGCGTAGATCTGGCTTAGTTATAAAAGGCACCTGGCAAATAGTGTTAAAACGACAACAGCTCACAGAATGAATTTGAGACGCATTAAAGAGCCCCTCTTGGCCAAATCTTAGCTATTAGGGATTTGTTCAAGGTCCTGTCTTGTGTTGTCCAGTGTTCTTGGTTGAGTACCAAATAGGATAAAGTGTATTACACTCTATCAGTGAACAGATGATCAAGAATTGGTTACAATGCTATTTCTCTTTAGGAAGGAGAAACAGGATGGTGGGAGGATGTAAGGCAGAAGAAAGGTTACAGTAACAAGATTAAACATGGAGGGGAAGAAGACAGAAAGCCACAAGTTTTCAACTGTATGACACTGAGTGGAGAAAAGAAACATTCTAGTCACAGAATTAGATAGCCTATTGTTACCAGTGCCTCTACTTTGTTTCATTAAGAGGGAAAGTGGCAGGGGCCAGCATTGTAGCATGGGAAGTTAAGCCACCCCCTGCAATGTCAGTATCCCATATGGGTGGCCAGTTGGTATCCTGGCTGCTCCTTTTATGATCCAGCTCCCTGCTAATGGCCTGGGAAAAGCAGTGGAAGATTGCCCAAGTGTTTGGGCCCCTGTCACCCATGCAGGAAGCCTGGATGAAGCCCTCTGACTCTGGCCTGGCCCAGCCTCAGCCATTGCATCCATCTGGGGAGTGGAACAGCAGATGGAAGGATGATCTCATGTTCTTTCTCCTCTCTATAACCTTTACTTTCAAGCAATCTTTAGGGGGGAAAAGGGAAGTGAAGCCGAGGAAGCCTCATTTATTAAGAACCTACTATGTATGAAGAGCCAAATAGATATTAGTTTAATTAACTCAACAATCCTAACAGAGAGGTTGTATTGTCATTTAAGTCTAAGAAATTTGAGGTCACAGAGCTGAGTAAGTAGTGGAACTGAAATTCAAACCCAAGCCTCTTACCCCTTTTGTCACATTGCCAAGTTGGCTAACATACTTGGCAATAAAGCGTGTTTGGCAATGTATTAGGAACTTGGCAGCATTGGTGAATAATTCTAGCCATCATCCCTCAGTAAATCCCTTTGGTTGTTCAATCTCATCATTGAAATGGATAAGTATCTGCAATTTGAATGTCTGACTAGAAATTCTCTTTGAAACCAGCCTGTATCTTCTTTGTCTCACCTTGTTGCAAAGAAGTTTACTTTTTCTAGTCTAAAGGCTCAAGGAGCACCAGAGGCCCAAGATCCTGTGGATCTTGTGACTGACACCTATGTAGCCTTAACTTCAGAATCCAAATCCAGTGTTCCGATTATAGAAGATATTCAAATAGCTAGATTTCAAATGCAGAGGGAAACATACACACTATGAGAGCACACTGTTACATCAACTCCAACTTCACAAAGGTTATTTAAGATGGTATAAAGTTTCTCAAAGTGTTTAGTCACACAAGGAAGACTAATTTGTAGACTTTTCAGCTATTCTAAGAATTTTATGACATTTTGGTAATTATTTTTATGTATTCTATTTTTGCTTCTCCCCTTCCAGAATTTTCCAGGTAATGAATCTCCGTTAACTAGATCCCTGAGGTATTAAGGGGTACTTTAGAAATGATGGTTCTAGATACCATGGATACCACTGAATAATATCTGTGCACAAAGGATTCATAGAATATGTTAGCATTTTTTTAGTCTCCAATCAATAGTGTAGTAAAGAAACAAATTTTAAGTTTAAGATTTGAAAGATAGAATTAGAGAGCTTCCATCTGCTGGTTTATTCCCCAAATAACTGCAACAGCCAGGGCCAGGTGGTTTTTTCCTGGTCTCCCACGTGGGTGCAGGGGCCCAAGCACTTGAGCTATCTTCCACTGCTTTCCCAGGTACATTAGCAGGGAGATGGGTTGGAAGCAGAATAGCCAACACATGAACCAGCACCCACATTGGATGCCAGTGTCACAGGTAGAGGCTTAATCCAAACCAGAATGCTGGCCCCAAACTTATTTAGTCTTAGAAGTATTTTGGGGCTGGTGCTGTGGTGTAGCAGGTAAAGCCGCTGCCTGCAATGCCCGCATCTCCTATGGGTGCTAATTTGAGTCCTAACTGCTCCTCTTCCAATTCAGCTCTCTACCATGGCCTAGGAAAGCCACAGAAGATGGCCCAAGTGCTTGGGCCCCAGCACCCTTCGTGAGAGACCCAGCAGAAGCTCCTGGCTTCAGATTGGACATTTGGGGAGTGAACCAGAAGATGGAAGACCTCCCCCTCTCACTGCTTCTGCCTCTTTAACTCTGCCTTTCAAATAAATACACCTTTAAAAAAAAGTTTTCAGGCATATTTATTCATACTCTTAGAATCTATATTTAGTGAACCGCCACTTTTTATGATTCTTGCCATTAGAACATAAGTTTAGAAAATGTAGACAAATGAAAAACAAAGAACGAAATGACCCACATTTCTACCAGATAATTACTATTAAAGCTTGATGAATATCTTCCCAGTCCCTTTGTAAATGTTCAAAGACATGTACTTTGTTAAAAAGGAACAACTGGGGGCCAGCATTGTGCCTCAACAAGTTAAGCAGCCACCTGAGATGTCAGCATCCCTTATGAGTGTCGATTCAAGTGCCAGCTGCTTCACTTCCTATCCAGCTCCCTGACAGTGTGCCTAGGAAAGCAGAAGATGGCCCAAATACTTGGCACCTACCATCCACACGGGGACTCCAATGGAAATCCAGGCTCCTTGCTTTGGCCTAGCTCAGGCCTAGCCATTGGGGCCATTTTTGGAGTAAGCCAGTGGATGGAAGGTCTTTCTGTCTCTGCCTCTGTCACTCTGCCTTCAAATAAATGTTTGTACAAACAAAAATAAAAAACAACCTACACACACACAACTAAACGATTGGCTCTCATAAGTTATATAAGTTTCAAAAGGAATGTTACCCTACCAAAGTGGCTAAAATTTAGAGGACAAACAATATCAAATATTAGGATATGGAGCAACAGAAATCGAGACACTGCTGGTAGTTTGTAAAAGCAATTTTGAAAACTATTTCTCACCTACTGAACATTCACATTTCCTAGGAACCAGAAATTCTACTCCTAGATACATACAAATAGAAATGCATGCTTCTGTGTACCAAAATCTATTTAGCAACACCATTCATAGTAGACCCAAACTAGAAACAACCCAAATGACTATCAGGGACAGAATGGACACATTGTCTGTGGATAGAATGGAATAGTGTTTAGCAATGAAATGAATGAGCTACTAACTACACCTAACATGAATGAATCTTACAAACGTGACAGACAGCACTTCAAAAAGTTTGTGGAAGATGGATTAAAAGAAATGGATTTTTGTACAAAAATGTTTTTAAATCGACAGTTTTTCTTATAAAAGTTCATAAAGGACAGGTGTTGGGCACAATGATGTGGCACCAGTTGGGATACCCATACCCCGTATCAGAGTGGGTGGCTCTGGAGACCCAGCTCCACTTCCAACTGCAGCTCCCCAGTATGAACCCCAGGGATGCATCAGGTGGTGGCTCACGTGATTGGGTCCTGCCACCCACATGGGAGTCCTGGATTGAGTTCCTGCCTTCTAGTTAGGGCCTTGGCTGTGTGGGTGTTGGAAGAATGAACTAGTAGATGGGAGATACATCAGTCTCTCTGCCCTTCAAATAGAAAAGTTCAGGAAAAATGCATATTATAAGAACTATCAATGGATTTCAACTTTCTTGCCAAAATAAACTGACTATTTTCCAAGCAAAATTTTTGAAGTCAAACAGAATACTATATGGCCCCCTTTAAGATTTTAAAACAATGTTACTATAGAATATTAGAAGTCAGGATGTGCTTACTTGTGAGAAGGTGATTCTGGGTACTAGTAATTTCTACACAGAACTAAGGTGAATATATGTTTATCTTGAAAATTCATCTAACTGCACACTTTTGATTTTATTATGTTCTAAGAGAAGCTCACTTTGAAAATGCTGTATCACTGACACCTGACAAAGATGTGAGTCTGAAAACAGGACCATCAATGGCTGCAAGTGATCAGTGCCTCAGAAGATTTGTACTCAGAATATGATGTGGCAGGAAATACTAATTTATTTCACTTATATTTTGCTTTTTATGTGTGCACAAAATGTTACAAGATTTAAGATTGCTTTTAATAAGCATAAAATGAAATGCATGTGATGGAAAAGTGAATGCTACCCCATTTGAAACTAAGTAGTTAGTGCAGTCTGAATTACAGTGTTTACCTGCACGCTTTTGCCTCCTGAACTTTTCACTGAAGAAAACACAATTACTATTAGGAAAACTCCACAGCTAATTTATTGACACTATGCTGACATCATGCTTGTTTTATCTCCCTTGGCCCTTACAGGAACCACATACATTAGGAATTTGTTTCCAAAAAAGTCTTCAAAATTGTCAATGTAATGTCATCTAGTTGTAAAATACCAAAAAGAAGTGTCCAGAAAGGCTTGTAAACATTCTGCTAACATCACTTTTCTCCATAGATGTTTCTAGATAATAGTGTTTGTTCTTCACATCTTTTGTCTGTATGTAGAACACATGAATTGAGATAAACCATTAATGAACTCATACTATAAATACGTACTGCACTTTGTTTTTTAAAGGTCTATTTATTTGAAAGGCAGAGTTACAGTGAAGCAGAGGCAGAAAGAGGCCGATTCACTCCCCAAATGGCCACAAGGGCCAGAGCTGTACCCGATCCAAAGCCAGGGGCTTCTTCTGGGTCTCCCACAGGGGTGCAGGAGCCCAAGGTCTTGGGCCATCTTCTACTGCTTTCTCAGGCCATAACAGAGAGCTGGATCTGAAGTGGAGCAGCCAGGACTCGAACCAGTGACCATATGGGATGCCAGCACTACAGGCAGCAGCTATACCAGCTACACCACAGCACCGGCCCCTGCACTTATTTTAAGTGTACCTCCTGGAAATCTTCCCTTGTCTGCACACAGATCTATGTCATTCTTCTCATGATTGCAGTGATTAGCTGATAATAAACCAGTATTCAACCTCATTTTGAACAAGCTTTCAACCAGAAACACTTTGGGTCCTGGGTGAGTCTTTAAAGGTCTGTCCTTTGTGTTGTGACATGCCTGCTAGCACTCCTGACTTCCTCCCACTAGAAGTCAGTAGCATACCCATGCTGCCATCACCAGCCCATGTGGCAAACAAAACGTCTCCAGAGTAAGCACTGAGCCTGGTGGTTCAGACGCCTGCGTTCCACATTGGAATAGTGGGGTTTGATACCTAGCTCGGTTCCTGACCCCAGCTTCTTGGAAAGCAGTAGTGGTGGCTAAAGGACTGGGTTCCTGCTACTCCCATCGGAGATTTGGATTGAGCTCTGATGCTGCAGGCATTTGAGGAGTGAACCAACAGATCAGAGCTCCCTCCCTCTTAAATGAAAGATTAAAAAAAAAAATAACAATACAACCCTCCAGGCATTTTACTCTTTGAAATTTTCAGCCCTCAGTGGACAAAATGATTTCCTTCTACCACCATCAAGCAGCACTGGTGTAGAATATTTATATCATAACGTTCAACCAAGTAAAAGGGAGCCATTGAATACAATAGTTTATTACAAACCATGTTTTGCAGATAAGACTGCAAGCTTTTTAAAATACCCTGTAGCATACCTCTCTGAAGCATGTGAAGACAGATGTTAAATAGCTACTTGCTTGAATAAATGATGGCAATTAGTGGGTGGGCCATAATCAGGTAGGGGTTTACCAAGAGAAGGCTTTCGTAAGATTATGTTGAGCTCTGAGGATGGAGAGTGAGTTAACAACAAGATTAGCAAATGCTAGGTCTAAAACTCTCAGGCACTGTGGGACATGACATATTTGAGGAAGTATAGGAAGACAATGGAGTCCGAAGAGAGGGAAACCAAAGCCAGACCAAGCTGCCTGGTAGGTCCTGTCAGCACTTTTTATCTTTGGCTACAAGAAAAAAAGATCAGTGACAAACCATTAAAAAATTGTAAAACTGGCCTGCGCCGTGGCGCAACAGGCTAATCCTCCGCCTTGCGGCGCCAGCACACCGGGTTCTAGTCCCGGTTGGGGCGCCGGATTCTGTCCCGGTTGCCCTCTTCCAGGCCAGCCCTCTGCTCCGGCCCAGGAGTGCAGTGGAGGATGGCCCAGGTGCTTGGGCCCTGCACCCCATGGGAGACCAGGAGAAGCACCTAGCACCTGGCTCCTGCCATCGGATGAGTGCGGTGCGCCGGCCGCGCCAGCCATTGGAGGGTGAACCAACGGCAAAGGAAGACCTTTCTCTCTGTCTCTCTCACTGTCCACTCTGCCTGTCAAAAATAAAAAAATAAATAAAAATAAAAAAAATTGTAAAACTGCGGCATGTCATGATTACACTTTGAGTTTTCTGTTGTAGTTGCTCTAACATTCACTATCTCACTCTTACAGTAAAGAAAAGCAGGGACCATGTCTTAGAAATTAACAAGCTTGCCTACTCTAATATTCTTTCCTTTCACCACCAGAGAAAATATGATAATGTGGGTCAGGGTGGTCATTGTCTCCCTTTTACTAACAGCTAATGGCACCTTTACAATTTTGCCCTCAACATTTTCCCCTTACGGAGGATTACACAACCTACAATTAAACCATGCACCAAGTCCTTGAAAGCCTGACAAAAGAATTCTGTTTCCATTTAGCTCTTTAATTTTCACACCTTGAAGATGAGATTGCTCATTTTTCATTCAAAAGAAGGAATAGCCAAAGTGTGATTGCTCAGAGTGCTAAGTACAAAAATCCCCAGTGATTCTACTAGTAGGTTCCATCAACCACCATGGATGGACTCCCAGTTAAAAGTCTGTTTTCCTGCACATACACTGTTGACACACTCTGTGCTTTCTTAAGTTACTCCACAATGGCTGAGCTGACCCGCCCAGAGGATCACCAACAGCCACATAATGGGAACTTCACTGGGTTGTGGATATCTGATAATAGAGAATGAGATAAGCCTGAAGTGTTTGCCAATAGCTGGGTGATGAATTCCTCCCCAGTCTATCATACTGCAGAACTCATACTTTTCAACGAAGCCATCTCCTCGTCTTTACATTATGTTGTTTGTCTGTTTGTTAATTGTCTCCAGCAACTAACCCCAAGTAAAAATGTACCCAGCTATTTTTAGTTCCTCAGCATCAATTTTACAAGTTCTGTTTAAGTAGTTCTTTTGAAATGTCACTTCTCTAGATCTCTAGTTTCTATATCGGTAAAATGAAAAATTTGGATTTGGTATTCCTTTGCAGCTAAGTATTTCCAAGGAGTTTTGCTTTTCTCTTCCCATTATCTCAATGTCAGAGTAACAACTTGAGAAATATGACCGTGAGTTGCATTCACGGTCACAGCTTGTTTTGAGACCCTTGTTTTCTGTAACTTGATGCCAAATATTTCATATTTTACTCACACTGTTGGCTTCTGAAAGAATGAATACAGCCAGGCTTCTTTCAACACCACTGAATAAGAGCATCCATTGTTTTCTACTATGGCTCAAAAGTCTTATATTCTAGTTCAACAATTGGAGGGGGAAGAGACAGACATGTGACCAGATCCATTTTGTGCCTGGTTTTAGAAATGTTGAAAATGTCTTTGGCTGCTTAAAAACTTATTTTGGTATTTTGCCCTTTTAATAGAGTGTCCTCTTCAAAGGTCATTTGGGGAAAAGCCATGCTCTTGGGAAGACTACTGTTTCACCTAATGTCAGCCAACCAACTCTTGCTGCTGGAGAGAGCCGAGACTTGAATCCCAACAAAACAAATACCTTCGAGTTAGGGCTGTTCAGGCCCTGAATGAGCTTAACCATCACTTCACTCCGCCTCAAAAGAAACATCTAGATTTTCTCCATCCCCTTTACAGGTCCCCACAAAGACATTTTAAATGAATTCATTTGTTTTCATTTCCCAAGCTCCTTTCCATTTTGTTTGTAAAATTTTAATCAGTTTAAAACAAGTCAAAGCTGTTTGCCCAAACTAAAATCATTGGAAGATCATGAATTTGGGGGAAAAAAAAAAAAACCTGCCAATGCCACCACTCAGTAACTTGCTGGAATTCTATTTTCATAACAAATAGTTTGGAGAAGTTGTTATCTCTTGTACCAAGATAGAAATAAAGACAAAAGACCTTCTGGAATTTTAATAAGGAAAACAAGCAGCCATGTTTTTATGCCTCATTGTTGGGCCCAGATTCTATTGTTTTTCCATCTGTCTACTTGGTCTCCTTGCAACTAGCTCTCCTCAACTTCCTAACAGAGCAAAAGCCAGGAAATCGTCAAAAGCCCAAGGTTGATGCTTTACTCCTCCCAGACAGCTGGTGATCTACAATCATGTGCAAAACATGTTGGGGAATTAGTCACCAAGGAAATGTAATAAAACCAGAATCGCTAGGTAAGAATCACCTGTTCAAAAGAATGCCCCACCTTCTCATTGCCATCCATGACAAAGTTCTAGAATTTCTTTAAAAGCAGTGCCTTTCATGCCAGTACCACTGCTATTGGTTACTTGTAACTTCAATTTTCCTTTTACATTATGTTTCCAGATAGTTGGTTTTGTCAGGACAAACTGGTGTTTCAGAGAGGAGTGGGAATGAGATACAGGCAAAGAAACCAGAATCAAGAGTAGGGGAATCCTAGAGATAAACTCCACCTGATCCTGAGTTTTGCTCAGGGCCGGCTCTGAGCACAGTTTGGAGGAGTGGAATCCTCTGATCCACTCTGTTCAAACAAGGCCCCAAACTGCCATCAGAATTCAATGTCTAGTGTTCCTTTAAGTCATAAAAAAATCTCCAAAGCTGGACCTTACCAACGTAGGCTAAAACCTGTGTAGTTATAAGTACAATTCCCCTCCTTTAGGGAACAAAGCCATTTACACTTCAGCTCTGTCTTTACTATGCTATGTACTTTATAAAGTGCTGTAGCTAGCACTACATTAAAGTGAGGTTCCGGGAGGCTAGGAGACGTGTCTCAGGTAATACACACTAACTAGGGTTCAGTTATGGGTATGACCAACCTTGAGACCATGCTCCCTCCTATGCCTTACCTTCCCAACCTTAAAATTACCACATGCCTATTCATCGAATAGCTCAGCCAACCTACTTCTCCACTCTTACCACAACAGGGTATTGGTATAAACATTTAGTCAGGACAGCTCCATTGAAGATACTTGACCCAAAGAAAAAATTCAACAAAAAGGCAATGTTTTGCCGGTTCAATTTAAATGCAACTTTCAAAAAAAGCATTATTTTCTCTGGCACTTAGAGTGTATTTTACAACAAATAAAAACCAACCATTAACATTTTAGGTTCCATTTTAAAGTATAGCTTATCATTGTCTTTCAAGACCTCAGCCACATGAATTCTCTACCTTACCACATCTTATGAAGGATCCGCAAAGCATCTGCATTCAGGATTAAGTACTTCAAAGTAGATTAAGGGTTTTGCTCTTTACAGGATTTGAACTTTCAAGGTGCTCCCCTACGTCTCCATTGTTGTATATGTTTACGGATGTTATATTTCATAGCATCTCCCAAAATTATTTGGCCACACAAAACTTAAAAAAGACCCCTCTGCCTTTCAAATAAGAAATTCTTTAAAGATAATGTGAGAGCCAAAACTTGAACAAGGGAACCAGAGCTAAGAGTGCAGCATTAACAACTTACTCAGGGGCTAGCATTGTGGCACAGCAGGTTAAGCTGGCTCCTGCAAGATTGGCCAACATCCCTTGTGAGTGCTAAGGTTGGAGTTCTGGCTGCTGCATTTCTGATCCAGCTCCCTGCCAATGGGAAGGCAGCGGAAAATGGTTCAAGTGCTTGGGCCCCTTCCACCACATGAAAGATACCAATGAAGTTCCAGGCTTCTGGATTTGACCTGGCCCAGGCCTGATTGTTCTGGCCATTTGTGGGGAATAAACCAGGGGATGGGAGATCTGACTACCTTACCTTTCAAGTAAATAAAAATTAACCATATATATATATATATATATATATATTCAAAGGCCTGGAGATGTGGCTTAGATTAAACATCTGCCTGTGGTGCCAGGATTCCATACAAATGCCGGTTCGAGTCCCGGCTGTTTCACTTCTGATTTAAGAAGATGACCCAAGTCCTTGGACCCCTGCACCCAAGTGAGACCTGGAAGAAGCTCCTGGCTTCAAATTGGCTCAGCTCTGGCCGTTGCAGCCATTTGTGGAGTGAACCAGCTGAAGACCTATGACTCTTCCTTTCTCTGCCTCTCAAATAAAGTCTTAAAAAAAATATTCAAATTTAACTTGAGAAGTACCTGGGAGGTAAGTGTGGTGCCAAGCTGCACTCCCACTTCCCTGACTGGGATACAGAGGATCCGAGGTGAGGGTCAGGAATCTACAGAAGTGCTCCAAACTTCAATGGAAGCAGTTCTTGGGCCCCACATTAACAGTGAGCCAGAGTGAGTAGAAAACAAATGCACATGATGGTGTATGAAAATCAGATTTTACATAGGAAGAAAAATTTGAAGATTAATGTTTTTAAAAATTGTATTTGAAAGTTAGAGCAAGCAAACGAGCTTCCATCTGCTGGTTAACTTCCCAGATGGCCTCAACGGCCAGGGCTGGGCCTAGCTGAAGCCAGGAGCTTCTTCCAGGTTACCCATGTGGGTGGTAGAGGCCCAAATACTTGGGCCACATCCACTACCTTTGCCAGCCAGGCCATTAACAGGGAGCTGGATGGGAAATGGAGCAGAGAGGAAATGAGCTAATGCTGATATGGAATGTTGGCATCACAGGTGGTGGCTTAACTTGCTTCACCAAGATGCCAGCCCCCGAAAATTAGTTTTAAGAGGAAAATCTGGGCTGGTGCTGTGGTATAGCTGATAAAGCCACTGCCTGCAGTGTCGGCATCCCATATGGTCGCAGGTTCAAGTCCCGGCTGCTCCACTTCCAATCCAGCTCTCTGCTATGGCCTGGGAAAACAGCGCAAGATGGCCCAAGTCCTTGAGCCCCTACACCCATGTGGGAGACCAGGAAGAAGCTCCTGGCTCTGGATCAGCACAGCTCCAACCATTGCTGCCATCTGGGGAGTGAACCGGCAGATGGAAGACCTCTTTCTCTGTGTAACTGTCTTTCAAATAAATAAATCTTTAAAAAAAAAAATAAAGGAAAATCTTTGCTGGACTATTCTGCAATATAAGCTTTTGACTTAGTCTAATTAGAAAATAATTCCCTATTTTTAATTCAAACATTAAATATAGGATGTAGTATTCAAGAACATTAGCCACTTGAATTTCCTCTTGAAAAAATACCTGTACACTAATCCACTGTTGGTGGGAATGTAAACTGGTGCAGTGACCGTGGAAGACAGTGTGGAGATACCCCAGAAATCTGAATATAGACTGTGGTGGAATGAGAAGGCCATGCCAAGATGGCCACTGGCAACGGAAACTGCCTGGCAACAGGCTGTCATTGGATGGTTTCGGAAACCACACAACACAGCCTTGACTGACATCAGGCTGTGATTGGATGGCTTTGGAAACTGCCTGGCAACAGGGTGTGATTGGTTAGGGCACAGACCGCCCCTTGACCGGATTGGCTGCCTTAGCTATATAAGCTGCTGTAGCAACTGAAATAGTCTGCAGGCTGCTCACCTCTGGCCTGCTTTCACCCAGCTCCCAGGGTCTGTGTGGTGACTCTGTGCCTCTTGCCCCCACCATGCTCCTCCTCAGAACAAATCAACCTCAACAATGGACCTACCATATTATCCAGCCATCCAACCTGGAAATTTACCAAAACCAAAGTAAATTATCATATGAAAGAGTTATCTGTACCCGAGGGCCATTGCAGCACAATTAACAATAGCCAAAATGTGGAATCAACCCAGATGCCCATCAACTGATGACTAGATAAATTATGGTATGTGTATACTATCGAGTACTCAGCTATTAGAAAAGAGAAATCTGTCTTTTCCAACAATGTATGCAACTGGAAATCATACTTAGTGAAAAAAGCCAGTCCCAAAAAGATACCATATGTTTTCCCTGATCTAATAGAGTACCTAAAATGTCATGTATTGGAGAGAAATGGGCATTCTGAGATTCAATGATTGTTTAGACACGTCTATTTTGTTTAGAAACAGGTTTTTTTCTTCATACTATTTATTGACCTCTTGGTGTAGGATTAACTTTACAGTCATGAAGTAAACTACTTTAACAATGGGAATGGGACAGGGAGGAGGAAGGGTTGGAGCATGAGCAGGAAGGGTGACAGTGTGGGAAGGGTCACTGTGTTCCTGATCTGTATATATGAAACACATGAAACTTGCACAACTGAAATGAAAAATAAAGAATCTTTCAATTCTGCAAAGACTCTATGAGATGTTTTTCTGATAAACTATTACACCTATACTTAAAAATAATGCATCTCTGGAAATATATAGTCCATTATTTAGACATTTATTAACACTATATGTACCCATTATTTATACAGTTACTTGACACTGTTCTCAGAACCAAATTATAATCTTTAGAGTTAAATACATTATTCAAAGTTTCATAAGCAACCTTTGTGACCTTTAATGAATATTTTAATTTTACTGAAAGTTATATGTACTTACATATTACACATGTAAACTGAATAGTATAGAAATTAACTTTAAAATACAAAACAGACAAAAAAGAATGTTAGGATGTTGTCTACAGCCACACTACTCTGAACACACCCCATCTTGTCAGATCTCGGAAGCTAAGCAGAATCAGGGCTGGTTAGGACTTGGATGCGAGGATGGAATGATTAAATAAAGGCAATAACAAATTATTTTCAGCTTTTCTTGATTTAGAGTTGTAGAAGTGTACTTCAGCAATGTTAGAACTTTCAGTTAGTTTATATATTAGGTTACAGTAAAGAAAGCCGCAAGTTATGGTTCAAATTTGAACAGGGCTACAAATAGGGAAGGTGGCACCGGAGTAAATCTAGCAACACCCAAGTATTCATTGAACATTAACTACAAAGCTGTCATTGTAAGGGCACAAGAAAAAGACAAGTGTAAAACATTGTCCTTGGCTCCAAGGATATTATAAATATGGAAATAAAGTTAATAATACATGAGAAATCATTTATTCATTCAACAAACATTTGCTGAGTACCTGCTAAGCCGAACACTTCTGCATATGAAAGTTTTTGTATGTATATTATCTATTCTTGATGTCTTTCTGTGTTGTCTAAAATATTTTAATACAAGTGATTGTAAGTAGTTTTCTGGTTTAGTGTTGGTAACTAATACCTTTCAGGTTTTAAAGAATAGATTTAACATGCAAAATAGAATAAAAATGAACACAAAATGAAAATTATGCCTTCGATTGGTTGTAAAGTGAAAAAATGTAGTAATTCCTTTGGCTTTAAATTACTTGCATTTACCTTTAAGGATGCCTTTAGTTATAATTATTTCACTTACTCTGGTTCTTAGTGAACACATGCCTGGTGCTATTTCATGAGTTGTGCCACAGGCATACCCTGGCGTCTGGATAGATCAGAAGACATTCCACCTTGTGCCTCTTTGTAGTCCCATCACACAGCACCACTTCATAAAGATCCTTAACGGTGGTGCATTCCAACGTAAAACACTCTTGTTACTAGCACAGTATGATTGAGCAGGTGCAATGCTGAGACTGTGGGAGTGTCACGTTATTTCAGTCTTTGATAAAAACAGCTTTGTTTCTAAGAATGTCGGGTGATACCTTATTCACAAGCTCTGGAGGGGTGGGGTGTTCGACCTAGGAGTGAAGACATTGCATGGGATGCCTGCACCCTGTATTGGAGTGCCTGGGTTTGGCTCCAAGCTCCAGTCCCAATTCTAGTTTCCTGCTAATGTACACTCAGAAAGGCCACAAGTGGATGGCTCTTGTGGCTGGGTCCCTACTACCTATGTGAGAGACCTGAATTGAGCTCTTAGCTCCCAACTTCCTCTTGAGAACATTTGGGGAGTGAACTAGTAAATGGGGTCTTATACCTTATGAGAGGTAGACAGCTATCTCTCAAAATAAAAAATCATTTAGGGGCTGGTGCTGTGGCGTAGCAGATAAGGCTACCGCCTTTGGTGCCAGCATCACATATGGGCACTGGTTCAAGTCCCAGCTGCTCAACTTCTGATCTAGCTCTCTGCTACGGCCTGGGAAAGCACAAGATAGCCCAAGTTCTTGGGCCCCTGCACCCACGTGGGAGACGTGGAGGAGGCTCCTAGCTTCAGATCGGCCCAGCTCCAGCCATTGCGGCCATTTGGGGAGTGAAGGCTTTCTAACTCTGCCTTTCAGATAAATAAATCAATCTTTAAAAAAAATCTTTAAAAAGGAAAAATAAACTGTGAAATAGTGGTTTATACTGTTTTACTGAGGATAGTAACTTTTTTTCCTGATAAATTATATTGATAAGCAAAATACTTGCCCAGAAGAAAAGCATTTCAATATGTTGATCAGCCACACTGCTTGTGCATTTATGACTGTAAAGATATTAACCCCAAAGTAAAATCCCTGCCTACGGGTCGGCATTGTGGCTGCGGGTTAAGCTGCTGCCTTTGATGCGATGCCCGCATCCCACCTGAACAACCAGTTCAAGTCTCAACTGCTCCACTTCCAATTCAGTCCCCTCCTAATGAGTTTGGGAAAGCAGTGGAAGATGGCCCAAGTGCTTGAGCCCCTGCCACCCACATGCAATACTCGGACCAAATTCCTGGCTCAAGCCTTGCCCAGACCAGGCTGTTGCTGCCATTTGGGGAGTGAGCCAGTGGATACAGGATCTCCCTTTCTCTCCCTCTAACTCTGCTTTTCAATTCAATAAATAAATCTTTTTAAAATCTCTGCACAGTAGAAAATTTAAGTTGAGGGCAAAAAAGGAGGCATTTCACAATACAGTGAGAGCATAGGAAGAATTTTAACAGACTCAGGTTAACTTTTGTGTGTTTAGGGAGAACGTGACGTGACTGTGGGTGGTATATTTCCTTTGCTGTTCTGTGCATACCAATCTCTAACTCCATCACTAAAAGCTATACCAGTGGCCCCTGGCCCATCTTGCGGAGCATAGCTGACACTGCACGTACCTTCAGTCCTCTGACTTCTGCAACTTCAGCCCGCCGCAAAGCCTGCTCCCGTCTTCCCCCATGACGCCTACAGGCCCGGCTTCGGCTGCTCTTTTCAACCCCCTCACCTCCCCTTTCCCCATTTCCTGCTATAGAACCCACCTGGCAAACTCCAGCCAGTGCCCTCTCCCCACCAGCTCCACCTGACCCAGGCTGCAGAGTGCAGCTGGGGAAAATGAAAAAAAAAAAAAAAAAAAAACCCAAAAACCAAAAAAACACTTAAGCAGCATCAGCATCACCTGGGAGCTTGTAGGACCTGCAGACTCGCCACCTGCCCTAGGCCCGTGGAAGCAGACTCTGCATTTCAGCTGGATCCTCAGGATGCCCAGGTGAGCCCTGCGCACATTAGCATTGACAGGAAACACCGGAGGTGCTACAAGGCTCACCTTATCTTGGCACTTCGGGACGTCCTAGGCAGACCCATCTCCCCCAAACGCCACCCAGCCACACATTATCTGTCCCCAATTTCCAGCTTGATCCTGGCTTGGAACAAAACAAACAAGGCCTCAAGCAAATTCTCCCTTTGTCCCGCCCCCTCCCTCTTCCCCTTCCTCTTTCTCTCTGAGGATTTGCCTTCCAAATAAATTTTTTTAAAAGGTGATTCTGGGGCTGACGTTGGGACATGCCAGGTAAAGTCGCTGCCTGTGACACCTGCATCCCATGTGGACGCAGTTTGTGTCAAAGCTGCTCCGCTTCCAATCCAGCTCCGTGCTAATGTCCTGGGAAAAGCCGTGGCAGGTGGCCCAAGTGCTTGGGCTCCTTCTATCCACGTCCAAGACTCAGGTGAATCTCCTGGCTCCTGCCTTTTGAGGCCATGTGAGGAGTATACCAGCAGTTGGAAGATTCTCTCTCTCTCTCTCTCTCTCTCTCTCTCAAATCTTTTAAAGGCGGTTCTCCCATGGACTGTGCTCGGTTCTCCCTTTGTGCTCTCACCTCCATGAGTCAATTCTTGGTGCTGGGGATACAGGAATAATGAAGCATAAGCCTCCCACCTTCATCTTCTGAAACCTACAGAAGGAGGCTTATAGAACACTGTATAACACTTAGAGAGCAGGTGCTTACGAGGGTGAAAGAAAAGTGGAGATAGGTAAGGGAGAGAGAGGGCTGGCAGGGGCCGAGAGAGGAGGAAGGTGTGGTGCTTCCTTTGTGGTCGTTGGGAAAGGGCTCTTTGGTAAACTAGCTTTTGAGCGGGGACCCAACAGAGTGCGGCAGTGAGCCATGGCCAGGGAGGACCCAGAACGACGAAGCAGCAAGGGCAAGAGGCCTGAGGCAGGAGGAGGCAGGAGTGTTCGGGGGCCATCCCCAAACAAGAAGGCGAGGGCATGTGGAGCAGAGAGACCCTGGCCAGGTGGTAGAGGGTCCAGGAGCAGTGGCAAGGACTTTGCTTTTACATGTAGTGCCACGGGAGCCACTTGAATTCTGAGCGGGAGAGGAGCGTGTTCCGACTTGATGAATCTGTCCAAACTCCACCCTCTTCACCAGCCAGTTTCTCCCTGTTGTCTCTGTCTTGGCAAAAGCTCCCTCCTTCCTCTGTGCCTTACAACTCCCATTCTCTCTCTGAAGGTTCAAAAATCCTCAAGACTACACTCTAGTTTTAAGGACACCATTATGCTGTATAAGGGGCCCCTCTTGCTAACAGCGCTCAGTCTAAAATGCTGTAACTGTAGCCTTTCAATCAACTTGCTAAATCCAATAACTCATAAAAGTACTTCAAAGTTCAGGACTGTTTTTAGAAAAAGAAAATACAGGAATTAGCCTAGAACAACAGAGGTCTTAAAATTAGATTGGTCTCGGGGTGCCAGGAAAACATTCTTATCACAAAGCAATGAATTTCCAGAGTGTTCTGTTAGAGATCAGTGAGGACTTCATCGTGATGCATGAGAACAGAAAACAGAAGCTGGGCCAATGAACTGACCCAGTTCAGAGCATACAACTCCTCGAAATGCAAACACTCTCCAGGCTCGCTGCTTTTTCCACTTTAGTGTGTTCCTGATGAAAAGCCAAACTTCAACAGGTGCGCCTTTGCTTCTTGACAGCCTTTGTTGCCGAAGGAAAATCCAAATGGTCATGTTCGTTCTTAGGGAGAATGCAAGCCGAGTTAATCGCAGAGGCGAGGGCGAGGCAAGTTTAAAAACCCTTGGATCTGAACCCAGAGAAGTCTAAGCAGTCATTGCGGTCAGAGCCAAGTCACACCAAGGAACCTGCCCTACAACCTGAAGCCTTCTCCAGCGGCTCAGTGCTTCGGGCAAGGTTTCGTCACACCTAATCCTGCAGCTCTTTCCTGACCGAAGCGTATGGTATCTTTCTTATTCCATATGCTGTTTCTTTTATATCTGCCCCAAAGGAAATCAATGATCCAGTTTGTGGCCCCCTTTTCAAAAATAATGCATTCACGCTTTAAATACAAATGAGATGCTGGGTGGAATGGAAGCCAGTGAACCGAAGCTTAGGAGTGTCCATGTTCCTGGGAGACTGGTTATACAGGGCATTTAAAAAATATCCCAGCACATGTATGTATAAAAAAATCCAGCACACCCAGGCATTATTTATCTAAATAACTCTTCTTATCCCAGGCCCTATCTGGCATCATTAATTATGCCTAATAAGTGAATGAACATGTCCTGTCCTGAAACCCTGCACTTCCACAATGACTTAGATCATAAGTTACAGATGAAAGCAGGAGACGGTGGTAGTCTGAAACTTTCAATGCACGAGGCTCCAATTAGATACGATGAGAGAAAGAGGCAAAGAACTTCATGTTCTTGGCTTTTGATTTCGCGCGTGTGTGTATATGTGTGTGTGTTCTCCCTCTAATGACCTTAGGGAGATAGGTATGCAAACCCCAAGGAGGAGCAGGTGATTTTGGTCTGGGCCATGTCAGTGAGTGCTGACAAAATGGAGAGAGACAGTTCTAGAACTCAGGACAGAAGGCTGGGCTGTGGATAGAAGTTACACATGCCAGCAAACCTCTATGAGGTGAAGCCATGAGGGTGCATGTACTGGCCCAGGAAGAGCGTGTGGAGTAGGAAGAGGCAGTAGGGCAGCAGGACAAACAGCATGTTGTGCAGGAAAAAAATGGGCCCATTGAGGGATGGGGGATGATTGAGTGAGATAGACGGCGAAATGACGCAGCCAGCGTCTGGGCTGAGTAAGAAAGGAAACACTGCCAGCAATAAATTGAGAGGCTTAGAGAAAAGGAAGAAGTTAAAGGATTGGTTGTAGCGACATTTACCAGCTGAGTAACCTTGAATCTGTCACTTAACCTCTCCTCTTTAAATTCATGCATCCCATGGGCAACTGTACCAGGGCTCTAGCCACTCTCCATTAACATGACATTAAGCCATCTGACAGACATGTTAGGAGGATGCCTCAAATGTGCTCTCTTCACCCAGACAAATAATTCTCTTCAAGAACCAATGTCAAGCCATTTAAAATGACTGAGAGAGGGGCCAGCGCTGTGGTGCACCGGGTTAACACCCTGGCCTGAAGCGCCGGCATCCCATATGGGTGCTGGTTTTGGTCCCAGCTGCTCCTCTTCTGATCCAACTCTCTGCTGTGGCCTGGGGAAGTAGTGGAGGATGGCCCAAGTCCCTGGGCCCTTGCACCCATGTGGGAGACCCGGAAGAAGCTCCTGGCTCCTGGCTTTGGATCAGCACAACTCCAGCTGTCCCAGCCATCTGGGGAGTGAACCATCGGACAGAAGACCTCTCTCTGTCTCTACCTCTCTCTGTAACTCTGTCTTTCAAATAAATAAAATAAATCTGTAAAAAAAAAAAATGAGAGAAAGAGGGGAGAAGATACTAGAATATGGGTACACTGCTTCCCCCATGACAACATACATTATACACAACTACAGCCAATTTTGCTGGACTCACAACCATCAAGGTGCATGGCTCTATTTATAACACAAACCCAGGAGTTGCAAGATACACATTTCTGGCAGCTGCAGGAGGCAGAGAGGCCCCGACTCTCATAAACCGCGCATTCTTTTTCCAGCTGCGTGCCAGGCCAACAATGACTGAACTATACTACTCCCTCAGGACAAGCAGGAATGTGCAACTAGAACAGAGCTGAAATCTATTAAGATTCATATCCATAGGAGTTTTCATGAGGCTAACAAAGGACGTTAGACAAACTAAGAGCAACTGTAGCACAACCCCCAATCCTTAACTTGCTTACAGGTTGAATCCAAGTGCTTAAATTAATGGGAATCCCCCTTTTGGGAGAAGAGAATGCAGTTCAACAAAGCTGTTAGCCATTTGGATATTGGAAGAGAAACCCAGTATATATTATGCTTTGGGGAAAAGTCATAAAACCTGTTTCTGATCTGAATCATTAAAACCCCAAAACCTTGTTTTATTTAATCCTGGACTCTGTTCTTAAAATGCTGTGAACACTGCAAAAGGGAAAAAAAGCTCTTAGAAAAGCTGCTCTTAGAAAAGCTGAAACATGTATCCTAGGTGCATTGTCTGTGTGTTGTCTGTGTCTGTATCCATGTTGTCTGCATGTTGTTTCAACTTTGTGCTGCAAGTTTTAAGAACTGGAATGCAAAGGTCCTTTAAAAAAAAACTTTTAAAACATTTACAAAACTTTTTATAGGAGCACAACAGCCATAAAATGTCACTGGATTTTAGAAAATAAGCTACATGAACTTCTGGTGCTTTGAGAAGTACCAGGTTGACAGCTGAAGTGTCAGTGGGCACTGCTAATTCTAAGTTCCGACAACTACAGCTATACGCAGTTAGCAAATAAAATACCCACCCATGAAAGAGTGGAGCAGACCTTGGGAGGAATCCCGGTGCCACTCTGCCCTGGTGAAGGAGAAAATCTCTCTGGAGCTGGGATCTTCTGGGATCTTGTCCACGGGTCAAGGGAGAGGGCACCTGGAGCCCCTGCCCAAGACGCTTCTTACTGAATGCCCTCTAATTGGCATGCTTGGGCCACAGGTTCTGTTCGGGATTGCACAGCTCACCTTTCTTCTGTTCTTCTTAAAGTTTCTATTTATTTACTAATTTGATAGGCAGAGAGGCAGAGAGAAGGCAGATATACATAGAGAGAGAACTTCCATTGACTAGTTCATTTTCCAAAAGCCCCACAATGGCTGAGGCTGCAGGGCTGGGTGAAGCTGAAAACTGGAAACCCAATCCAGGTTTCCTACACGGGGGGCAGGAGCCAATCACCTCAGCCGTCACAGGGTTTGCATTAAAGGAAGCTGGAGTCAGGAGTGGGAGTGGGGCATCCAACCCAGGCACTCAGATGTGGGCCATAGGTGTCTTAACCAATGTCTGAAAGCACACCCCAAGCTCATCATTTTTTTCTTGGTCCAAGCAGAAAG
Organism: Sylvilagus floridanus; assembly: GCA_949820135.1. Classification (NCBI taxonomy): domain Eukaryota; kingdom Metazoa; phylum Chordata; class Mammalia; order Lagomorpha; family Leporidae; genus Sylvilagus; species Sylvilagus floridanus. The sequence continues at coordinate 168,812,679 of OX463244.1, forward strand.
GAAAGTTACAGCCCTTGGAGAGGAACACTCGGGGAGTGTGCAGTGCTGGTAAGAGGAACGGGTAGGAGTTGTGTTTATTTCCACACTCTCGGTATTGGCATACACTCAGCAAGTGTTTCCATAAGCAAAATAAGCTAACTATAGCTCCCACTTTGCTATCAATTTATTGTATGACTTTGGGCAACCAATCTTGCTTGACTGCCAGTTTTTCTGTGTGTAAAGTGGGTGTGACCCTGAGCTATACCCTGTGAACGAATTTATCAACACTGCAGCTCTGTGCACACGAAGGGATGAAGACTGAGAGTTGCCTCTATTTTGCTGCTTTTTAAATATCGGCAGCTATTAAACTTTCAGTGTCAAAAACCCTGCTAATAGTCTCAGTGAGTTCCTTCTAAGAAAAATCTTTCCTAATTTGAAAAACTACACATTTTTTCCTATAGGCAAAACCTAATTTCATAATAAGATTTTTAAAATTTGGTCTTAAGTGGCTTTGTTTTTTCTGAATTGAACATTATAAAATGTTTTCTTCACCTTGGTTTTAAGACAGTTTTTTTTTTTAGGGTGCTTTATAAAAAACTTACTTTAATCCATATTGTGGATTATTTTTTAAAGATTTATCTATCTATTTGAAAGAGTTACAGAGAGAGAGAGAGTCAGAGAAAGCATGCAATGGAGAGAGCTCTTCCATCAGTTGGTTCACTCCCCAGATGGCCACAAGGCCAGGAGTAGGCCAGGCCAAAACCAGGAGCCAGGAGCTTCACCCAGATCTGCCACATGGGTGCAGGGGTCCAAGCACTTGGGGCATTGTACATGGCTTTTTCCAGACCTTTAGCAGGGAGCTGGATCAGAAGTGGAACAGCGGGAACCCAAAGCAGTGCCCATATGGGATGCTGGCAATGCAGGTGGCGGCTTTACCGGCTCCACCACAGGGCTGGCCCCCTTGCTGTTAACTCTAAGTTCCAACAGCTACAGCTGTATCTGCTACTGCTAGACTATTACTGTTATTAATTGAATTCTCACTATATCCCAAGCACTGTGCTTTGCATTTTATATGTATCTTTAATCTCAGTGATAACTCTTAGTAAGGAAGAAATTACTCCTGTTTCACATATGCATAAAGAGGCTCTGGGAGCAGACTTTAGCTTAGTGGCTCAGATTCCCGTGCCCCCCATCAGAGTGGCTGGGTTCAGTTCCTGCCTCTGCTCGTGACGCCAGTTTCCTGATAATGCAGACTCTGGAGGCAGTAGTGATGGCTCAGGCAGGGGGATCGTTTCCACGCATGTGGGAGACCTGGATGGAGTCCTGGGTGCCTGGCTTCAGCCTGGCCCAGTCTCGGCATCCCAGGCTTCACAGGCATTTAGGGAGGGAATCAGCAGGCGGGAGCTTTCTCTCTCTGCCTGTCAGAGAGCTTGAGAGAGAGAGAGAGAGAGAGAGAGAGAGAGAGGGAGAGGGAGAGGGAGAGGGAGAGGGAGAGGGAGAGGGAGAGAGAGAGAGAGAGAGAGAGAGAGAGAGAGAAGGAGAGAGAAAGAGAGAGAGAGGGAGGGAGAGAGAGAGAGAGAGGGAGAGGGAGAGAGAGAGAGAGAGAGGGAGAGAGGGAGAGAGAGAGAAGAGAGAGACTGAATGTATAAGGGACTCAGTCTAGCTAAAAACCAACAGAACTAGTATTTGACCACAGTTGGTTTCTTCAAAGTCCCTGGTCTTTATGTCAGCTAACTTCAAAACAGACTTAGGGAGAACAACCCATCAGCAAATAAGAGCTTGTATTTATGAATGTCAGAACCACTAATTATTTTTTAAAAAAAAAACAAGAAAAGATAAAAGAAGCCTCTGTAATATGTAACTTTTCCAAAAACCTCTACTAAATATGTCTCAAATTAGCACATTTAATGTTCTTCATTGTTCAGTACAAACTGTACCAAATGAACAGCTCACATGCACTCTCTTGACATTTTCTAATTCAAATAACACCCTTGATGATACTGAAATAAACTGGAAAAGGGTTTCACAGAAGACAATGCTTCTGAATTGAAAACAATCCTTGAAAGACTTTAAAGAGGTCCTGGCATTGTGGTATAGTGAGAAAAGCTGTCAGCAGTGACGCTGGCATCCTATATGGATGCTGGTTCAAGTCCCGGCTGCTCTACTTCTGAGCCGGGTCCCTGCTAATGCACCTGACAAAGCAGTGGAGAATGGCCCAAGTGCTTGGGCCCCTGCACCCATGTGGGAGACCCAGAAGAAGCTTCTGGCTCCTAGCTTTTGCCTGGCTCAGCTCCAGTCATTTGGAGAGTGAGCCAGTGGATGGAAGATCGATCTCTCTTTCTCTCTTCTCCCCACCCAACAACTCTGCCTTTCAAATAAATCAATAAATCTTTTTTTAAAAAAAAATAACAAATATTTTATTTTATTTTATTTTATTTATTTTTTTTGACAGGCAGGGTGGACAGTGAGAGAGAGAGACAGAGAGAAAGGTCTTCCTTTGTCATTGGTTCACCCTCCAATGGCCGCCGCGGCCGGCGCACCGCGCTCATCCGATGGCAGGAGCCAGGTGCCAGGTGCTTCTCCTGGTCTCCCATGGGGTGCAGGGCCCAAGCACCTGGGCCATCCTCCACTGCACTCCCGGGCCACAGCAGAGAGCTGGCCTGGAAGAGGGGCAACCGGGACAGAATCCGGCGCCCCGACCGGGACTAGAACCCGGTGTGCCGGCGCCGCAAGGCGGAGGATTAGCCTGTTGAGCCACGGCGCCGGCCATATTATTTTTTAAGGGAAAGAGTTTATTGGGGGAAACCTGACAGTCTGGAGGGAAGGGGTGAAGAAGGAAGAGGGAGAAGAAGAGCATTAAGAGAGAGAGACAGAGACAGAGATCAGGAGATGGAGAGGAAAAGAGAGAGAGAATGTTCCGGAACAGGTCCTTTTAAAACTTTGCCAGGGGGGCGGGCAGGGAAGCAGGAGCAGCAAACCCCATTAGGATGGGGGTGGGGCTGACACCCGTGGTTGGGCCATGTGGCCACCTGGCTTCCAGCAATGGTGGTGGGGGCTAGAGCCTAGGATGGTGTCAGGGTGTAGATCGCGCCATAGATAAGACTGCGCCATTTTACTAACATCCCCCCTTTTGTCTTTTATAAAGCAGGAATTATGTAGGATTACTCTAGTCTCAAAATTCCGGGAGGGGTAGAGGGAAGATGATCTGTCTTTAGAGCTGTTTCCTACTGACATGGGGCAATGAGGTACTCTTTGCAGGCATGGGGCGATGTATCCTGGGTGGGGAGCCAAGTATATCCCTGTAGCAGCATTTAGTTGCCGGCCTGGTTGTTGAAGGCCTTGGTTCGTTCCATTATCACCTGCTGTAAACATTTAAACAGACACTGTAGTATAAAAGACAGGGTGAGAATAGTAACCAATGATTCTAAATGTGTCATTACCCAGGTAATGAGAGGATTTCATAGAGAGGAAATGAGGGGGCATCTCTGGACCCTTGCTGCCCAGCTGCAGTGGTCACTTTGGAAGCTGGGCTGAGTGAAGGGCTCTTCAGCTTGGAGCCAGCAAGATCTGTGGCTATGACCTGGGCGTCCTTCGACTCCAGGGCAGTTCCATTTCCAGTGGCTGGCAGAGCTGCAGGGCTCTTCACAAGCTGACTTCTGCTGAAGCCCAGGCTTTCCACATCGAAAGCCACTGCAGTGGACTGGCCTGTGGGGTCTCCTTGAGGGCAGATCACTGTGCAGAGCAGCCATTAATAGGCTGCCACCTGTCTTTACATTGCTTCTGATGCCTAGCTTTCTTTTCCTCCTGGTTTTAAGAACAAATATTTTAAAAGAACTTAATTTTTAAAAATTTTTTTTCTATTTTTTTTTTTTGACAGGCAGAGTGGACAGTGGGAGAGAGAGACAGAGAGAAAGGTCTTCCTTTTCTGTTGGTTCACCCCCCACCCCCAATAGCCGCTGTGGCCAGCACGGCCGGCGCACTGCGCTGATCCGAAGGCAGGAGCCAGGTGCTTCTCCTGGTCTCCCATGGGGTGCAGGGCCCAAGCACTTGGGCCATCCTCCACTGCACTCCCGGGCCATAGCAAAGAACTGGACTGGAAGAGGGGCAACCAGGACAGAATCCGGCGCCCTGACCAGAACTAGAACCTGGTGTGCCAGCGCCACAGGTGGAGGACTAGCCTAGTGAGCCACGGCGCCGGCCCATAAAAGGACTTTAAAGATAATTCCCACCATCAGACAGACAAAAAACATCCTTGTATCTTTCATCTGTTTCTTTACATATCCGTGCTGGCCCCGTTGGGACAGGGAACAATGTGGTTAGTGGCTCCTGTTGGGTCTTTGCTATTCTGTTGCAGATGTTTTCTTGTTCTTAAGAACAAGTAACTTCTAGTGTTATCTCGCTGGCTGGAGGCAAGTCTTTTGGGAAACACTGTAGTAAATTTGGCTCTGAAACATTTTGAACATATAATTACTCTACAGTTCTAAACTACACAGTGATGATTTACAATAGGCAGCTTATTTGAGCACAGTGAGAGGAATGTTACATGTAGACTCTTGGCAAAGATAGTCTATCACAGCTTAAAAGAATTATGCTTTTTAAAAAAAATTATTTAAATTGTACAAGTTTCATGTATTTCATATATACAGATTTAGGAATAGGGAGTCTTCCCTCATTACCCTCCCTCCCACCCAGCTCCAACTCTTCCTCCTCCTCCATCTCACATTCCCAGTCTTAATGTTTACAAAGATCTATTTTCAGTTTACTTAATGATGGTATAGTTAACCCTACACTAAGTAAAATAGTTCAACAAATAGTATTGTTTAGGTAACTTTGAAACACAAACTAACTTTCCATATTTCTTCCCAGCCCCTGGAATACAAACAACTTGACACCCAGCCCACAATTACAAAATATTGAGTATGCGATCAGAGAAGCTAAAAGAGCTTCTATGAATCAAAGAAATATGCGTTATCACAGTTAATTATTCAGCGGTTAATTATCCAGAATCATCCAATATTAGCCAGAACCACTCAAATCTACTTTATTTCCCTCATTTTCCACCACTGAACAGCAAGCTGCGCATCTTCCAGGTATATTCACAGAGACTCAGCTGATACAAAAAGGAGATTCTCATCTCAGCCAAAATGTAGGGCCCCAAGCCTGGCACTGACCAAGAGCTGTGACACTGTCAGTCATTTGGACTAATGGGAGGATGTAATGTACCAAAATCACCCTAGGAACTGTTTCAGCCAACTCTAGCTTCATTCAGTTTGTGAGCCTGGATTACATGTGTCTTTTTTTATCTGGGCTATATAATTATTCTAAACTTGTTATTAAGACTTGCTTAAAATCCAATTATCATTTGGAAATTCTAAGTGGGGGAGTGGAGAAGAGGCAAGAAAACACTTCCAAACCAAATGCAAACATTTCACATTTCATTTAAAATTTCCCTTCAGTCCAAAAATGATTAACTCTGCACATCAAGGTATTAATCAGATTTTCCAACACCTATGCTGTAGCCCCAAACTCTACCATCACAGTCCTCCTTGGTGTTGGTCATGCTCACGAGCATCTCACAGACAAATGATTGGCAGGTTGGCTGGTTCTAAAATAAAAGAATGAGAATGGTTGAGCATATACAGGTAAGTAGAAAATAATGAGGCTGATTTTCCAAGGAAAATTGTGGAAATCTGTGCCTTCTTTATACACACACACACACACACACACACACACACATATTATTTGAAAGTCAGAGTTACACAGAGAAAGGAGAGGCAGTGATAGAGAGAGATCTTCCATCCACTGGTTGACCCTCCAAGTGGCCGCAACAACTGGAGTTGCACCGATCTGAAGCCAGGATGCAGGAGCTTCTTCCAGGTCTCCCACGAGAGTGCAGGGGCCCAAGGACTTGGGCCATCTTCCACTGCTTTCCCAGGCCACAGCAGAGAGCTGGATCGGAAGTGGAGCAGCTGAGACTTGAACTGGAACCCATATGTGATGCTGGCAATGTAGGCGGCAGCTTTACCCGCTACACCACAGCGCTGGTCCCTGTAACTTCATCTTAAAGACACATGTGAATGATTTAAGCTTTTTTTTTTTTTTTTTAAGATTTATTTACTTACTTGAGAAGCAGAGTTATAGACACAGAGAGGGAGAGATAGAGAGAAAGGTCTTCCATCTTCTGGTTCGCTCTCCAAATGGCTGCAATGGTTGGAGCTGAGCCAATCTGAAGCCAGGGTGTACTTGGGCCATCTTCTACTACTTTCCGAGGCCTTCTGTGGGAAGCTAGATAAGAAGTGGAGCAGCTGGGACTCGAACTGGTGCCCATGTGGGATGCCGGAACCATAGACTTAACCCAATACATCACAGTGCCAGCCCCAAATGATCTAAGTTTCAGTGAGGTGCAAATTAGACTGTGACTTTGAATTATTTCACAAGATGGAAGTTTAGTTAAAGCATTACTCTCCTTAGTTTATTTCATTGTCAACAATCATTTCATAATGCCATGGTGAATTTAACAGTGGTAAATGGAAATAAACTGAAAGAAGTATAGTACCATATTGATGAATATAAATTTAAGCTTAGGAACTCACATGTGTGTGCTAAAATAAAATACTACACAGTGAAAACCAGTAAGTCCATCAAGCACTCAGCATTTCTGGAAAGCCTGTTGTGTGCTAGGAATTGGACTAGGACTCTTGCCCATGTTGCATATGTTGGCATCAGGAGACTGGGCATGTGCCATCTTGCATAATGATGAGTTAACCTGCCAAGAAGGGAGTGGGACAAGTGGAGGACTGCCCTGATGAAATACATGATCTTTAAAGATCCCAGTCACTCTGCTGTGATATGTGGAATGTGTTGGAAGAACAAGACAGCAGAGCACAAAAGCCAGTTAGGAAGGGATGCAGGCTTGGACCGTGTTGTGGAGTGGAATTAAAAAGGAACAAGTGGAAGATAGAACTATTTTTAAGGAAGAATCAACAAGATAGACTTGATAGGGCTCGGCACTGTGGCGCAGTAGGTTAATGCCCTGGCCTGAAGCGCAGCATCCCATGTGGGCACCGGTTCAAGACTCAGCTGCTCTACTTCCAATCCAGCTTTCTGCTATAAGCTGGGAAGGCAGAAGATGGCCCAAGTCCTTGGGCCCCTGTACCTGCATGGGAGACCTGGAAGAAACTCCTGGCTCCTTGCTTTGGATCAGCATAGCTCCGGCCATTGCAGCCAATTAGGGAATGAACCAGAGGATGAAAGACCTCTTTCTCTCTCTCTGCCTCTCCTCTCTCTCTGTGTAACTCTGACTTTCAAGTAAATAAATAAGTATTTTAAAAAAGATGGACTTGATAACAGGTTTCTTTCTTGTATTTGAAAATCAGAGTAACCGGGAGACGGGAGAGACAGAGACAGATGTTCCATCTGGTTCACTAGATAGGGCTTCAGGAAATAAGATGGCATTGCTGATAGAAGTAGTGAGGATGGGAAGGTAATCCCAAGGAGATGAGGGTTATATTTGGGTTGGTGTGGAGTACCTTCCATTCAAGGTGATGGTGGCTCATCTAAATGATTGCTGGGTCAATTTAACTAACCAAAGAACCCAAAGTATATATGATTTCTTTCAATGGTACCCATTATAATTCTATGCAATGAGAGGTTGAGTTTGGAAAGAGGCAATCTATTATTTATGTTCTCACACATTTACTGTCTTAGTTAATGTAATCATGTACAATATCTACTGAGAAAATGGAGGTTTAACTGAGCCTTTGAAACCTTACTTTTTACACAATGACTATTGTCTCATCTTATTAATATACAGTCGACAGAGACAAACTTTGCCCATGTTAGCATCAGGAGACTGGGTATACACCTGTCTCACACGATGCTGAGTTCACCACGACCTCACCGAGGCCGGTCCATCCAGCTCTGCGTGGATCTCTGGATTCTAGAAGTTGGAGCTGCCACATCTATTTCCACATAAATAGGCAGCAGTTCTAGAACCACCAGGCTGGCATGTAGCCATCAGGCTCTGTTTTAATCTCACTTCCCCTCGAAATTGCTGTCATCTTGCAATGCCAAACATACGTCACAGATCACAGAAGTCCTTTCCAACTCTCATGATATTTCATTTGCCTTTATGTTACATGAAGGTGAACAATTTTTGTTGTTGTTCTTTAAGTGTGTGATAAGCAATTAGGAATCAGGGGGACCAGGAAATGGTATGTTTGGCATTATGTTTAGAATAGTTAATAAATTTAATATATTCAAATATTAAAAAATCTCTGTGCTGATAATATATTTGCCACAAATGCTAGCTGATATAATTTATATTATAATAAACCAAAAATTTCTGCAACTTTTAAATATTTTCCATGCTAAAAATGTTAGCCCTAGACTGAAGAGAACAGCTCCTTGAATGCTGCTGTTGTATTTTTCATTCCCACTATAGTACCTGGCATATACAGGAAATATGCAGAGAGAGGATGACAGGCACATTAAATTGGTGAAATCGCTAAGATGTTATTTAAGTATTGGAAACTAGCCTGTAGCTATATCATATCAGCACCTGTTCTGAGTACTGGTATTTTGGCTTTCATCGAAATATTTTCTGGGAGCTGCTTTTCTTGACATTTATCTTTTTCTCTTCAAAATCTTGAAACAAGAACAAAATGAAAGAAGCAAATCAAATCAATAAAAATCCAGCAGGAGTTGATTAGTATGCAATCATAAAAATAATGAAAAGCACATTATTATGCACAAACACATATTCTTTTTTTAAATTTTGGAGAGAGAGAGAGAGAGAGAGAGAGAGAACCCCATCCACTAATTTACTCTGTGGCCAGAGTTGGGGCCAAGAACTCAATCCAGGTTTCCATGTGGGGGGCAGGAACCCAAGTACTGGAGTCGTCACCACTTCCTCCCAGGGTCTGCACTGGCAGGAAGAGGGAATCAGGAACCAGAGTAGGAAATCGTACTCAGGCCCTCAGATGTGGGACACGGGTGTCTTAATGGTAGGCTAACCATCTGCTCCACAAACTCACTGAAGTATGAAATGTTATAAACAGTATCATTCTATTTTGTTTAAGAAACATACTAATTTGAAAACATGTGTTAATACTTTAGACAAATTTGTATGTTGGTAAAGAAGATACCAAAATGTAATCTGTGGTTATCTCTGAGCAATGTGTTTTAATTTTTTCTATGGTGAATATATTATAAGAAAGATAGCTTTAAGAAAAAAATCAAAGCTTATTGTTTCAAGTTAGTAAAATACTGCATGCTATTTAACACTAACAATTCCTTCAACATCTCTGATTTTCTTAGCACATTTTTGAAAATAATGTACAATCACAAAGTGATGTTAAGAGTTGAAGCAATTATAAACAAGAAAGGCATCTAAACGGTTGCAGCCAGGGGTAAAATTCCTGAAGAAGGTGCCGACTGGCCAAACCTGGCCCTCCTGAGACAAGAAAGACCCGTTCCACTGACCACTACCATCCACTGAGTTCTCCTGTATCCAAGAATCACACTAACGTGTTGCCTGAAATATCTGTAATTTTCACTGCACTCTTGAAAATTTAGAATCATTATACCCCTGTGTCCTACAATAAAATGGACTCAGAAAAGGAAATTGCTTGAAACCACACAACTATGGAGCAGAGTGGCCATAGTCCACTGAGCGGACGTTTGTGAGAACAAAGCAAGGCAGATTGGTCCAGGTGGGGTTGGAGAGCTGCTGAGAAGCCTGTGTGTCACTGGAACATTCCTCCTGCTCAGTGTTTGTCCAACAGCGCTAGCGAGTGGTTGGTCCCTCAAAGAAGTGGGGCCACACTTAACATCACTGACCTAACAGCCAAGTGTTCCGTATGGAGAACAGGTGTAGTGGGTTTATCCTGATGATTTTGTAACTAGCTCCAGGAATTGTGCAAAATCTGCAGCCCGTCTTAGTTCTTCAGTGCATATAGTGAGAAATGATAATGAATGGTAGCGCCCTCCTTGTAACCATCATCTTGCCTTTTAGAGGTGAGTGCAAACATTGAACCATAGGGGCTGGCGCTGTGGCATAGTGGGTAAAGCTGCCGCCTGCAGTGCTCATTCCATATGGGTGCCGGTTCCAGTCCCAGCTACTCCATTTCCGATCCAGCTCTCTGCTATGGTCTGGAAAAGCAGTAGAAGATGGCCCAAGTCCTTGGGCCCCTGCTCCCATGTGGGAGACCAGGAAGAAGCTCCTGACTTTGGATCAGCCCAGCTCCGGCCATTGCAGCCTTCAAGGGAGTGAACCAGCACACGGAAGACTTTTCTCTGTCTCTATCTCTCTGTGTAACTCTTTCAAATAAATAAAATAAATCTTTAAAAAAATTATTGATCATTCCAGCTAGGAGGCTGGGCAGTTGGCTAGGTTCATAAACTAAGGAGTCACTCTTGGTTTGTCAGCTTAATTTTGTATCTTTAAAAAAAAAACACCTATTTGTTTATATCTGGCATTTATCATTGTGTAAACATCTAACACTGTTTAAACATGCAGTTACGTTGCTTAAAACTCATTCATCTTGGGGCCAGCGCTGTGGTGCAGCAGGTTACTGCCCTGGTCTGAAGTTCCGGCACCCCCTATGGGCGCCGGTTCTGGTCCCGGCTGCTCCTCTTCCAATCCAGCTCTCTGCTATGGCCTGGGAAAGCAGTAGAAGATGGCCCAAGTCCTTAGGCCCCTGCACCCACGTGAGAGACCAGGAAGAAGCTCCTGGCTCCTGGCTTCGGATCAGCGCAGCTCCGGCTGTTGCAGCCATCTGGGATGTGAACCACTGGATGGAAGACCTCTCTCTCTGTCTCTACCTCTCTCTGCAACTCTTACAAATAAATAAAATAAATCTTAAAAAAAAAACCCTCATCCACCTTTTGCTGTACAATATGAACTCCAGAAGCACAGGGAGTTTTGCCTTTTTTATTGATGCTGAATTCCCAGCACCCAGCACCTAAAACAGTGTTGACTCAGATGCGGCTGTCAATTGCAGTTACTGGAACACGGAGTCAGCTACGTTATGGGCACCAAGAAGGCTCATACATGGTTGTTAACTTCAGTTGCCACAATAAAAACTGGGATGTGTTTGAGAAAAGCAGTGGAGCATCTGCCTGGAGTGGGCCTGCAGTGGTTGGAAACACAAAGTCAGCACACGTTCTCCCTGGGGCATCCTCTGTGTCTAGGTTGATCAGCACAATTATGAGATAGGTCAAGTTCTAGAAGAGAAATAGGTAAATCAGAGAGAAAACCCAAAAACTAAGCTTTGGAAAAGAGCTCAGTCAGACAGGAAGAATTAACTGGAAGATGGATAAGAATTAACTATGCCAAAAAATTGTTAAGAAAGATGTGGCAATTATTACTATCTATCCAGTTATCCAAGTGGTTAAGCAAAGTTTGTAATGTACACATTAATAGCAATTTTTTTAAGTTTATTGAAAAGCAAGGTCTGTGTGTGTGTGTGTAATACACACACACACACACACACACACACACACAGAGTGATTTTCCATCTGCTGATTCTGTCTTCCAAATACTGCAACAGCCAGAGGAGGGTCAACTGGAAGCAAGTAGCCAGAAATTCCAACCAAGTATCCCACATGGGTGTCAGGGACCCAAGTACATGAGCCATTGCCTGCTGCCTCCTAGGGTCTGCATTAGGGAAAGCTGGACTGGAAGCAGAGGCAGAACTCGATCCCAGGTACTTCAATATGCAACGCAGGCTTCCTAAGCGAAGGTTTAATCTGTTACACTAACACCAGCCCCAGTAATGGGATCCATATTAATAAATGAGCACTTGTTAAACTGATTAGGGTAGCAGAAGGTTAACTAGAATTATGCCGACAGATTCCATTAGAAAAGGAAGCAGGATGCAGGTGAGGGGTTGAGTCCCCGTGGCTGAGGGAGAATGAGATATTCACGTATCTGAGGCTGGTTCTCATGCACTATGATGAAGAAGAACTCAAAAGCAGACATTCAGTGACATTTCACAAGTTTATATGGTGGATGCAAAATTTATAGAAAGTGTCCTGGAGCAAAACTGTTAAATAGACCCTGCGCCAGTAGCAGGTGAGGCAGAGAGTCCATTTCAGGATTCTTTGATTCTGCACTTACTGCCTCTTCACATAGCCTCCTTCGGCGCTGTGCTCCGTATAGCAGGAATAACAAAAAGAGAAAGGGCAGCGTTCCCGGGATGAAGGGGCTTGCTCTCTGTATTTCAGCAGAGTGGATGCGTAAAAGATAAAGAGCCGCGGGTTCTAGATGAAACAGGATACAAAGAAACAGGCACAGTTGATCTGGAAAAGCTACCTTTCTTCCTTGGCCTCTTCTCTCCCCTGTTCTCCCTTTGGAGGCAACCCTGGTCTGTTCTGCAGGAGTTCAGAGAAGAAAACCCCCAAAAGCTGAAACTACACTGTTTTCATGAAATAAATAAATAATAATCATAAAAAGCAGCCAAGGCATAATAATGCCAGGGAAATTACAACAACACATAGCAAGAAAAAAAAACACATTGGTAAAATCTTGGTATCAATGACAGGTAAATCATTTTAGTCTTCCAAATAGGAAGCATTGGTCCAAGATTGGTAACTTCCTTGACCCTGGCCAATGTCTTAACCTCTCTGCTCTTCAATCTCCTCATCATACGATTGAGAGCATTAGAACGTAGCTCTCCAACGTCTGTCCCTTTAAAAATCAGGGCTTTTTAATAAACCAAATTTCCTATCCTCTGTCAAGAATTTGGACTCACAATTTCCTGAACAGAAATGAGCATTTTAAATGAACCCCTCTCATGGTGGGGCTATGCCTTTGCTCTTGGCAGCTCTGGCTGATGGATCGCAGGCTCTGTTCAAAGCTTCATTACAAAGGGGAAATAGCGCAAATACTAAAAATGTATAGCTTGTAATTTCTTTTCTTCCTGTTTCTATTTATGTATTCCCATTATAAAACAGTCGCTAACAGTTTACAGAAGGAGTTATTTCATAAATAGACGTATAATTTAATCTGTATGCAATTCCTTCTGCAGTGATTGAAATCAAAATTAGACATTTATCAGAAAATGAGGTTTAAATACAACACAGCATTTAAACTAAGAAAAATAATTAGCTTGCACTCACAAACCAAAATGAAAATTTCTCCCCAAATACCTGATTTCTGAATTCTGATGTGGAGAGCAGGGTCTGAGGGATCAAATATAGAATGGTTCCATTCTCTCACCAAAACGTGTTAGGAGTCAATCTGTGAGACATTCATGGAGTTCCGGTGTGCCTCGAGGGACTGGCATGGAAGTGTTCTACAGAGCCATGGAAAAAAGTGGCAGGTGGGACACTCATTCTCAGCTGGGGTCTTAGGCAGAACAGGAGCCTCGTGACTGCTTCGGCGTAGACACATACACCCCAAACATCTGGACATGAAGAGAAATGTCACTTGGGCTTGCATCTTTTGGACAACTCCTCTGCCCCCTGGCATTTTTAGGCTAATAGTACTTCATTTAAAAAGCTACCATGTTTTTCCATCACTGGTAAGGATGCGTGGCTTGATTGCAAGGCCATTCAGTGCTAACACTCCGCATCCTGTGAGATGATTTGAATCTGAGTGAAATTAGGGCCCTCATTTCCGCAAACGTGAATTTTTTGAAATTCAACTACTTAGTGACTCATTTTACAAGGCTCTCCTGCCATCATTCCCCCCCTTCAGCACTTAATCTGTTTCAAATTTAAGTTTACAAGAAGTACAAGAGCTTTGATGGTTCCATATTTATTAAGTGAAGATCAAAGACCCTCTGCTTTTTTAACTTCTTTTACATCTGCAAGGGATGACATAACATTTCAGACAGCCTTTCTTTACACCAAGGAATTCAGCAAGAGAATGCCTTCATTTCTAAGCATTTACTTCTCCTTTAACTTAAACACTCTCTAAATTATAAATGTGCTGTCACCACACATGGCATCGCACTCAGTGCTGTAAGAACACCATGAATTTAACACAGTATTTTTATGAGAAAAAGAGAGAGAGAGAGAGAGAGAGAGAGAGAGAGAGAGAATCTTCCCAAATATCTGCCTCAGCAGGAGCTGGACCAGACTGAAGCCAGAGGCTTATAACTCAATCCTGGTATCCCACGTGTGTGGTAGGGACCCAAGATCTTGAGCCATCACCTGCTGCCTCCCAGAGTTTGCAGGAGCTGAGAATTGACCCCAGGCACTTGACCCCAGGATGTGAGTGTCCCAAGGGGCATCCTAACTGCTATGCCAAACACCAGCCCCTGCACACAGTTTTTAATTGCCGCCACATATTGCTTTGTTTCTTTTCTTCCCATGAAGCCTGTTTCATAAGAAGACTGGCTTCGGTGTCTACAAGGAGGTATAAGTCAAGGATTGTTATCTAAATAGATCTTGTTTAAGATGGTTTTTGTGTCATTCTGATGAAAGGCCACCCACAGATCTAAATACTGGGAAAATATTATAGAGATAGATAACAGAAAAAAGATGAATGTCCAGAATTCATAAAATCAGTAAGAGAAGGACAACACCCAATAGAAAAGGGGGCAAAGTATTTGAACAGTCTCAGGATGGGGAACCCAAATGATCAGTAAATGTGGAAGTAATCAGGAAAGCACAAAGCAGAATAAAAAACTGTTTCACACGTATTGTCATGGCGAATTTATGAAGCAGGTGAAGCAAGGATTCAAGTCAACTGTCTTTAGTACGGAGAGATGGCACTAAGCCTCTTGGGGAACAGTGGGCAACAAATCACAGAAGTATCCACCTTATGATCATCAGTTCTATTCTAGGAAAGTATCCTAGAGGAATTCTGCACGTGCCCACAGGGAGATACAGCACCATTGGAGGTAATGATAACAACTGCTTGTGACATCCACCACGAGTACCTCAAATATTTATCAGGTTGGTCAAGGAGAAAAATCGGGGCTGTTAAATGATGGAATCTATGAAACTCTGAAGAAGGGTAAGACCTCTATATGTCAATAGGGAGATAGAAAATGACTGGAAAAGCAACTGCAGAACATCATGTACTAACTATGCTACTACGTACTATACATGTAGAGTTAAAACTATAAAAATCAATATTGTACATTAGTATACATATGCATGTAGCAAAATATGGAATGAACTCATTCTAAACTCCTGCCCACAAGTGCCCCTGGAGAATGCAGATGGGAGAATGGGACTGAGAGAGACCATGGGAGACTCCAACTTTGTGAGTACTGTTCTCTCATGAGGAAAGGATGAACAAACAAAGCAAAAAGTCAGCAAGTCAGGCAGCAAGGTAGAGATTAGCCAAGTGTGTAAGAGGGGCCAAAAAAATGAGAATTTTTTGGAGAAAAATGGGAATTCTCTGTGCAGTTGAATGAGGGAAGCAATGTAGGAGCATGCCTCAGAAGCAGACCAGCGTAACCTCGCTAGGTGGGTCCCAGTCCTCGCTGGAGGGCAGCTTAGGGGAGTCTTTCCCACAGTGTGAGGGGAGCTATCAGGTTCATTAATGCAGTGTTTATCCAATCCTGGGAGGGATTTTATGAATTCCATCCCCAGAAAGCCCACCACACAGCAACATCCCAGTAGGAGGGGAGGGGAAAGGAAAAATGGCGGGCTCATGCCACCCACATCCATAGAAACTCCACACTGAATCCAGGCTGAGCTCGCAGGTCTTTGCTGAGATGCCCACCATTCTTTCCACTGACCTTGGCTAGCATGCTTACTGCTACTCTCTGTCTTATGTCTGAATTCTTTCCTTATGCAAAGAGAAGGACCACCGATCAAGCTGTCTCTGGTAAATATATATATGTATATATATTTAATATATATTTATAAATTCTCGAAAGGACGCTGGTTTGTATATTACTCTTCACACTTCTCTGTATTTTTAAAAAGAATTTTTTTTTTGACAGGCAGAGTGGACAGTGAGAGAGAGAGAGAGACAGAGAGAAAGGTCTTCCTTTGCTGTTGGTTCACCCTCCAATGGCCGCCACGGCCGGCGCACTGCGACCGGTACACCGTGCTCATCTAATGGCAGAAAGCCAGGTGCCAGGTGCTTTTCCTGGTCTCCCATGGGGTGCAGGACCCAAGCACTTGGGCCATCCTCCACTGCACTCCCGGGCCACAGCAGAGAGCTGGGCTGGAAGAGGGGCAACCGGGACAGAATCGGGTGCCCTAACCAGGACTAGAACCCGGTGTGCCGGCGCCACAAGGCGGAGGATTAGCCTGTTGAGCCGCGGCGCCGGCCTGTATTTTTAAAATTTTTAAAACTAAAATACTGACAGGCCAGCGCCGCAGCTCAACAGGCTAATCCTCCACCTGTGGCGCCGGCACCCTGGGTTCTAGTCCTGGTTAGGGCACCCGATTCTGTCCCGGTTGCCCCTCTTCCAGGCCAGCTCTCTGCTGTGGCCCGGGAGTGCAGTGGAGGATGGCCCAAGTCCTTGGGCCCTGCACCCACATGGGAGACCAGGAGAAGCATCTGGCTCCTGGCATTGGTCTGTGCTGTGCGCTGGCCACAGTGGCCATTGGAGGGTGAACCAACGGTAAAGGAAAACCTTTCTCCCTGTCTCTCTCTCACTGTCCACGCTGCCTGTCAAAACAAAACAAAAACTAAAATACTGACACATAATTGCAGAGGTTATCTGATAGGACAGTAGCTAGTGTTAAAAAAGGCAGTGGTGGGGCGG
Organism: Sylvilagus floridanus; assembly: GCA_949820135.1. Lineage (NCBI taxonomy): Eukaryota > Metazoa > Chordata > Mammalia > Lagomorpha > Leporidae > Sylvilagus > Sylvilagus floridanus. The sequence goes on from OX463244.1 coordinate 168,829,340, forward strand.
ACACCATGGCACAGTTGGTTGATCCTCCGCCTATGGTGCTGGTATCCCATATGGGTGCCAGTTCTAGTCTCGGCTGCTCCTCTTCCAGTACAGCTCTCTGCTATGACCTGGGAAAGCAGTAGAAGATGGTCCAAGTCCTTGGGCCCCTGCACCTGCGTGGGAGACCTGGAAGAGTCTCCTGGCTCCTGCCTTCGGATCGGCATAGCTCTGCTCATTACGGCCATCTGGGGAGTGAACCAAAGGAGGGAGGACCTTTCTCTCTGTTTCTCCCTTTCACTGTCTGTAACTCTCTCTCTCAAATAAATAAATAAAATCTTAAAAAAAAAAAAAAAAGGCAGTGGTGATACTTAGCAAGCATTCTGAGAACTATGTGCTATAAGAATCCAAAGACAACTAAGTGAAATTAACACTTTGAGATGCAATGACTCTGAACAGCTCTCATCTCGACTGTTGAGGAACATTTTTTTATACTAGTTGTTGGACTTTTTGCTTAATATAGAGTGAATTGTATGTGTATAAAGTTAATTGAAACTAGATCTTAGCAAAAAATATGAATGGGAGTAGGAGAGGGAGGAGGAAGAGGGGTGAAAGTGCGGTGGCAGGGTGGGTACAGTGGGAAGAATCACCATATTCCTAAGGTTGTATTTATGAAAAAAAATAGTTATACATTAAAAAAATGAAAATTTGGCTTAAGGCACAAGCAAATAGCACCATCCTCAATCTGAACACCTGGAATGTAAGAATAAATTTGATTTTAAAAAAAAACAGTATACTTGCTTCACAGAAAATTGAAATCAGTTGAGAAAAGGTACAAGTTATAGAAATAAAAACATAAAAATTGGCAAGACTTCTACATTTGTTTTTGATAATAGTAATGATTCGTATGATCTTGAGTAACTTGTTAGATGCTATGCTTCTGCAAATTCAAAGACACAACCTTCCCCAAAGCTATTCCACACGCCAAATGATCTTGTTTTCAGCAACTTGTAATGTCATTACATTAAACGTGACTGAAATACGATCAACTAAAACAGCATATTCCTCTCAGGCAGAGGTACAAACTCCAACATGTATGGGCGGGTCACTCAGTGACTGCAGCTGGAAATGAATGAACGAGTAAACAGAATCATGCAGCTGATTGAGCCTATCTTTGATTTTACAGCGCTGGTAGACGCGGGAGCACAGAGATATCTGTCTAAGAGCGGTGCACACATTACAATAAGTGGTGACACACTAGACTTCAGCCTTAGAGCCTAAGACAGGAGTGTGGCGTTTATAGTGAATGGGCAGAGTGCAGTGCCTGTGTTTAAAAAACAGTTTTTGGCTGGCGCCGCTGCTCAATAGGCTAATCCCCCGCCTAGTGGTGCCGGCACACTGGGTTCTAGTCCCGGTCGGGGCGCCGGATTCTGTCCCGTTTGCTCCTCCTCCAGGCCAGCTCTCTGCTGTGGCCAGGGAGTGCAGTGGAGGATGGCCCAAGTGCTTGGGCCCTGCACCCCATGGGAGACCAGGAGAAGCACCTGGCTCCTGCCATAGGATCAGCGCGGCGGCCACTGGAGGGTGAACCAACGGCAAAGTAAGACCTTTCTGTCTCTCTCTGTCCACTCTGCCTGTTAAAAAAAAATTAACAGTTTTTAAGTTTATTCATGAAGGAAAGAGAGAGAGAGGGAGAGGGAAAGAGAGAGAGAGAAGGGAGAGGGGAGACAGAGAGGGAGAGGGGAGACAGAGAGAGAGAGAGAGAGAGAGAGAGAGAGAGAGAGAAATCTCCTATCTGTTGGTTCAGTCCCCAAATGCCCACAACAGCCAGGGCTGGATCCGGCCAAAGCTGGGAGCTGGGAACTCAGTCCAGGTCTCCCATGCAATTGGCAGGAACCCAGGTACTTGAACTGTCGCCTGCTGCCTCCCAGGTGTGCATCAGGAGGAAGCTGGATTCAGGAGTGGAGCACGGCCTCAAACCAGGCTCTCTGATACGGGCTGCTCACGTCCCAGGCAGTGCAGGCCCTGACTTAGAGGTGCACAACCACCAGTCAGGCTCAGTCAACTGCTGCCATAGATAAATGACAGACAAAGGGCTGTCGTTTTCTAGTAGCAGCTAAAACTCCGGAACTTCCTGCTTACATGGACTAACTATAAATTTAGTTGAAAGAAGACTAGAGGCAACTCAAATTGTGAGCTCTTGTGAACTCAAGGAAATATTATAGAGCTGTGAAAGGATGAGGCAGCTCTTAAAATACCAATTCATGAAAGATTCGTATTAAGTTAAAAAGGAAAGGGCAAAACAGTGTCTCTAGCAGTACAGTGCAGCAGAGCAATTAATACATTAGTCTACAGAAATGGAAAGGGGGAAAGATGTTTTTAGTTGTGTTTTGAAAATGAAAAAAACAAACCAGAATGAAATCAAGCTAATAAATATGTAATCTATAAGGGTAAATGGAAGGGGACAGGGAGGAAACCAGACTCCTGTGCATTCACTCAGCAGTTCAGAGGCCACTGAGCAGGAGGCGTGGGTCTGTGCCTTCAGCATGTCCATTGCAGAGCAGCTCAGGGTTGGCATGGAGGCCCACCTTGCTCTGCAGTCCCAACCAGAAGCGGCAGACTGAGTGATGAAACCCAAGCCTATTCTCATCAGGTTGGTCTTGAATCATAGACAGAACAAATGTTTAAGAAAAACCAGTAATACAGAAGAGCAGCACAGTGAACGTGAGATCTGACCCAAGAGAAAACACAGAACTCGGTAACAGAAACCTCTGGAAAAGTTCTGATCTTAACCTCACAGAGAAGGTATTGTGAGCAGACTTTAAGAAGTTCACAGAGGGGCCTGGCGTTTGGCACAGGTTAAGCCACCGTTTCCGACCCCTGCATCCCCTATTGGAGTGCTAGTTCAAGTCCTGGTTGTCTGCTTCTGATCCAGCTCCTAAATGTGCCTGGGAAAAAAGTGGATGATGGTCCATGAAAATAGACTCCTCCCACCCACATGGGAAACTGGGATGGAGTTCCTGGCTCCTGGCTTCAGCTGGTGCACCCAAGCAGTTGTAGCCATTTGGGGAGATGGACCAGCAGATGGAAGATTTCTTTCTCTATCATTCTGCCTATCACATAATTTTTTTAAGTTCTCTGGAAACTAAACTTGTTTATTTTGGTGGGTGCCAATCTTTGTATAGTTTTTTCATAATATGCATTTTCCATGAACTTTTAAAGATTTCTCATGTGCATGAATTTTAAAGTTTTTGCATCAAAATCAATATCATTTTTTTTTTGCTTTTTTTTTTTTTTTTTTGACAGGCAGAGTGGACAGAGAGAGAGAGAGAGAGAGAGAAAGGTCTGCCTTTTCTGTTGGTTCACCCTCCAATGGCTGCTGTGGCCAGTGTGCTGCGTGCGGCTGGTGCATTGCGCTGATCCGAAGCCAGGAGCCAGGTGCTTCTCCTGGTCTCCTATGCGGGTGCAGGGCCCAAGCACTTGGGCCACCCTCCACTGCGCTCCTGGGCCACAGCAGAGAGCTGGCCTGGAAGAGGAGCAACCGGGACAGAATCTGCACCCTGACCAGGACTAGAACCCGGTGTACCGGAGCTATAGAAGCCTTTTGAGTTCGCCAACTTTGATCTTATTCTGACAGGGTCATAGTCAAAGTGGAAGTTCTCTCCTCCCTTTGGAGAAAGGTACCTTCTTCTTTGATGGCCCCATTCATTCCACTGGGATCTCACTCACAGAGATCTTTCATTTAGGTTTTTTTTTTTTTTTTTTTTCCAGAGTGTCTTGGCTTTCCATGCCTAAAATACTCTCATGGGCTCTTGAGCCAGATCCGAATGCCTTAAGGGCTGATTCTGAGGCCAGAGTGCTATTTAGGACATCTGCCATTCTATGAGTCTGTTGTGTATCCCACTTCCCATGATGGAATGAGTTTTTTTTTTTTTTTTTAAGATTTATTTTATTTATTTGAACGAGGTACCAAGAAAGAGGGGGGGGAGTCAGTCATCCATCTGCTGGTTCACTCCCCACACTGCCAAAATGGCCAGAGCTGAGCTGATCCGAAGCCAGGAGCCAGGAGCTTCTTCTGGGTCTCCCACGTGGGTGCAGGGGCCTAAGGACTTGAGCTTTCCTCCACTGCTTTCCCAGGTGCTTTAGCAGGGAACTGGATTGGAAGCTGAGCAGCTGGGACTTGAACTAGCACCCATGTGATGTCTGCACTGCAGGCCAGGGCTTTAACCCACTGCACCACAGTGCCAGCCCTGAGAAAGTCTTTGAAAATTAACATAGCAGAACCAAGTCTCAGCTTGAGTGCATTTTCACTTGTAGTGCAATAAAAGGATTATTAGTTTCATTCTCTACCAAGTGGGGATAAGATACACTACCTGCCACCCAATGTCATTGTAATCAATTGAGACACTGACAGTAGTTGCACATAATTAGCTCAAAAGTGGTCACTATTATGGTGAGCTCCATTATAAATTTTATTTTAAAGATTAATTTATTTGAAAGACAGAGCTAGAGAGAGAGAGGTAGAGACAGAGAGAGAGGTCTTCCATCCACTGGTTCACTCCCCAAATGGCCACAACAGCTAGGGCTGGGTCCATCCGAAGTCAGGAGTCAAGAGCTTCTTCTGGGTCTCCCACATGGGTGCAGGGGCCCAAGCACTTGGGTCACCCTCCCCTGCTTTCCCAGCAAATTAGTAGGGAGCTGGATCACTAGAGCAGCTGGGACTCGAACTGGTGCCCATATGGGATGCCAGTGCTGCAGGCTGGAGGCTTTAACCCACTGTATCATAATTTTTTTTTATTCTAAATCTCTTATTAGAAAAAAGAAACATCGCTTTGGTCAATGTAGACATGACTAGGTACCTGCTAAATGGAATAAAACCAATTATGATTTTTACTTATTTTTCCCCTGTAACTATTTAAGGAAGACATTTAGATCAGAGCTATCAGCTTGAGAATGTATTTATTCTTTTTTTTTTTTTTACAGGCAGAGTGGACAGTGAGAGAGAGAGACAGAGAGAAAGGTCTTCCTTTGCCGTTGGTTCACCCTCCAATGGCTACCACGGTCGGCGCTCTGCGGCCAGAGCACCGCGCGCATCCGATGGCAGGAGCCAGGTGCTAGGTGCTTCTCCTGGTCTCCCATGGGGTGCAGGGCCCAAGCACTTGGGCCATCCTCCACTGCACTCCTGGGCCACAGCAGAGGGCTGGCCTGGAAGAGGGGCAACCGGGACAGAATCCGGCGCCCCGACCGGGACTAGAACCCGGTGTGCCGGCGCCGCAAGGCGGAGGATTAGCCTGTTGAGCCACGGCGCCGGCCCGTATTTATTCTAATAAGTAAAAATCATCTTAACGTGTGGTAGAGAAAAAAGTTTTTGGAGAAACTACGGTGAGAATAACTATTGGTTCTAGTATCAGTTGTAGCACCTTTCCAACTTGAGCATTTGTCATTAAAGGACCTTTATTCATGAGAATGCCTACTGAAACAGCCACACACACAAGTCTATGATTCTATACCCTTGCAGCCTGATAAAAGGAAAGACAGGTGTATAAAATGAATCTTGCCTACAGAACTGATTCACTGACTTGCTTCAACAGGTCATTTAACTTTTCTGAGCCTGAGATTTTCCCAGTCTGGATTGAATTATCTCCATTACCTGTCTCACAACCCATGTGAAAGTGTTCTCTAGCCCTCCCCTAACCAGAGGAAATTCTTCTCCTTGCAAACCGATCAAGAGCCATCAGATGTACTTCTTGTTCACCCTGAGAATGTTATATCCAGCAAAGAACTTAAAAAAATTGCAGGAAAAGCAGATGTGGAATTCATCATGATGGGATATGACCTGCAACCACATTATAAATCCTTTTTAAATGGAGAGCAACAGCAGTGGAAAACCAATTAATCAGAAGCATGAGCCAAGATCTCTGTGGAATTACTTCCACAGTGCTCTCACATTCCTTCTTTAGCCACATGGCCTATGTGCTTTTTTTTTTTTTTTAAGATTTATTTGAAATTCAGAGTTAGAGTTAGAGAGAGAGAGTGAGAGAGAGAGAGAGAGAGAGAGAGAATCTTCCACCCACTGGTGCACTCTCCAGATGGACACAATGGCCCACACTGTGTCAGGCAGAAGCCAGGAGCCAAGAGCTTCATCCAGGTCTCCCACGTGGATGGCAGAGGCCAAAACAGATGGGCCATCCTCCTCTGCTTTTCCCAGACTATTAACAGGGAGCTGGACCAGAAGTGAAGCAGTTGGTCGGGGCCGGCGCCGTGGCTCACTTGGTGAATCCTCCGCCTGTGGTGCCAGCATCCCATATGGGCGCCGGGTTCTAGTCCCGGTTGCTCCCCCTCCAGTCCAGCTCTCTGCTGTGGCCCACGAGGGCAGTGGAGGATGGCTCAAGTGCTCGGGTCTCTGCACCCACATGGGAAACCAGGAGAAAGCACCTGGCTCCTGGCTTTGGATCGGCGCAGCGCTGGCCATGGTGGCCATTTAGGGAGTGAACCAGTGGAGGGAAGACCTTTCTCTGTCTCTCTGTCAAATAAATAAATGAAAAAAAAAAAAAAAAAGAAGTGGAGCAGTTTGGATCCAAACCAGCACCCATATGGGATGCCAGTGTCGCAACCCACTATGCCACAATGATGGCCCAAACTATGTACTTTTTTTAAGAAAACTTATTTAATAAATATAAATTTCAAAAGTACAACTTTTGGATTATAGTGGTTTTTCCCCCATAACTACCCTTCCACCCACAAACCATTCCATCTCCTACTCCCTCTCCCATCCCATTCTTCATCATAATTCACTTTTAATTATCTTTATATGCAGAAGATCAACTTAAGGATTTCAACAGATTGCACCCACACAGACACACAAAGTATAGAGTACTATTTGAAGACTAGTTTTACCATTAATTCACATAGTACAACACATTAAGGACAGAGATCCTACATGGGGAGTGAGTGCACAGTGACTCCTGTTGTTAACAATTGACAATCTTATCTATGATGTCAGCAATCACTCAAGGCTCTTGTCATGAGCTGCCAAGGCTATGGAAGCCTCTTGTGTTCACAAACTCCAACCTTATTTAGACAGGGCCATAATCAAAGTGGAAGTTCTCTCCTCCCTTCAAAGAAAGGTACCTCCTTCTTTGATGGCCCGTTCTTTCCACTGGGATCTCACTCACAGAGATTTTTCATTTAGGTCATTTTTGCCAGTGTCTAGTCTTTCCATACCTGAAATACTCTCATGGGCTTTTTAGCCAGATCTGAATGCCTTAAGGGCTGATTCTGAGGCCAGAGTGCATTAGGGCATTTGTCATTGTATGAGTCTGCTGTGTATCCTGCTTCCCATGTTGGGCCGTTGTTTTCTCCTTTTTAATTCTATCAATTATTATTAGCAAACACTGGCCTTATTTCTGTGATCCCTCTGACACTTAATCCTATCTTTACAATCAATTATGAACTTGAACTGATCACTTTAACTAGTAAGATGGCATTGGTACCTGCAAATTTAATGGAATCTGGAGTCCCATGGCACATTCCTAGCTGTACCATTAGGGGTAAGTCCCAGCCTATGTACTTTTACATGAGAAGATCCTACGTAATTATTATATAAACTCTACCCTCACAAGTGCGGTTTTACTGAAGGGTCTGTACTATCAGCCTCCTTTGCTTAAGTTACCTCTGCCTTACCAGTTTGCTGTCACTCAGCTTTATACTTGACTGAGAACTGTTTTCTCCCATACCTTCTGTGCTAGTTCTAAACTTTTCTGTATGATAAAATATCTATTAATACAAACTGGAAACCATCAGAATCCAACTCTCATGGAATACGTTTAAGAGGTGTGCAACTACTACTTTTTCTCTTTGCTTGTTCAACTCTATTAAAAACATTAAGTCATTTGAACTCTAATCATTTTTCTCCTGAAAGCCACAGTAAAATTTAGAATGTATCTCTAAGACAAACTATATTGTTGAAGTTGTCACACTATTAGCATCTTTATATAACTGCTTTTAGGTTACTAGGTTTTCTCACGAAGTTAGGGTTGGTCTATATAATCATCAAAATACTTTACTGTGTCAATAACAGATCTATAAGACAGATGAGTGTCAAGTCTCTCCAATTATAAGTATTTGGCCACTATGGGCTGCTATAATTAAGAGTCTTTAGCGTTCCTGAATATCTTCCAATATTCAAGACATATTAATAACTGCAGATGCCTAAACTACTTCTTCTGAAATTTAACTTTTTAGGACTGGTGCTGTGGCATAGTAGGTTAAGTCTCTACCTGTGGCACTGTCATCCCATATAGGCACTGGTTTGTGTCCTGGCTGTTCCTCTTCTGATCCAGCTCTCTGCTTGTGGCCTTGGGAAAGCATTGAAAGATGGATCAAGTGCTTGGGCCCATGTGGGAGACCTAGAAGAAGCTTCTAGCTCCTGGCTTCCGATTGGCTCTGCTCCGACTGTTGTGGTCATTTGGGGCAGTGAACCAGCAGAGAGAAGACCTTTCTCTTGGTCTCTCCCTCTCTTTCTGTTAATTTATCTCTCAAATAAATAAAGTCTTTTAAAAAACAAATTTTAGCAAGAAAGTTAATTCTCAGAAGTTTGCAGATAAAAAGCAAATAGAAGACCTTCACTTTAGGATCTTATTCTGCATTTTGCAAAACATGTAATATTCTACAGAGCTGCATGATGTTAGAAACTCTGAGCACATCTCTTTTCCAGAGCTCACTATGCTTAACATGACAAAGGAATCTGGAGACCTGGGATTCTTTTCACCACTGCTTTCTTTGTAGTGCTATTGCAATGATCTGCACACAAATGCTTCATAATGCTCATGATACTCAACTGGAGGGGTTATATGTAACATATAATTTCTTGATGTAGTGTATAAATATTGTATAATGTATGGTTTCAAAGTCAAGAACATTTTATTCATTGAGGTAGATGAAAATACAACTCAAAGGTAAATCATTCTCAAGTATCCACATATCATGGAACTTATAATTTTAAATTTATGCTGCCAATGTTAAATCTTTATATCACTTGTGTCTATTCAAGTGGTTTTCAATGTTTAGCATACTTACCAAAGATTTGTATTTAACCAATATAACCATTAAAAAGATATAAGGAAAAATAATTCATTTTATTTCTTAAATGCCTAAATATTTACAATAAAATTTTCCATGCATTATATAACTTAACAGATATTATACTTTCACATTTATTAAAATTAAAAATCTTAGGAAAATGTAATTCAACCACTTATGAAGAAATTACTGGCTGATCAAAAACATCAGATTACTATATTAGCCCATGATTTTGCCATAATCACGAACAGCATTTAATCATGAATACCATCATTTTACTTTAAAAACTATACTTATAGTATTGAGATTAAAGTCTTTATCAAGGCAACAAGATTTTATTCCAAATGACAGTCACATATGGATGATAATTTTTAATTCAAGGTTTCATTATGGTCCACAGTATAAAGATTATTTTCATGAGGGTCACATGATGAATGGCCACCAAGGAAATATGCTGGCATACAGCAGTAGATTGCCCACTAAGCAGGCACTGAACCAACGGACTTCTGTGGACCACGGGAAGTTCTTGATTATTGCCAGCTCTTTTAAAATATTCAGGTTCTTAAAGGTCACTGAATTTTATAATTATCTCCAAACAATTTTCTTCATGGTCATCTGAGCTTTGTCTAAACAGCTGGGTATGTTGCCAAGCAACATCACCATCTCCTCCGCTTAATTCTGCTTCCAAAATAACTTCAGTGGCACCAGAAAAATCATGATAGGAGTGAAGATTTTTATCTGTTGGAAGGGAGAAAAATTAACACTTTACTTTCAGTAATTTAAGAGCTAGTTCTAGTCCACAGTTTCTATAGGCTATCTTGTAAGTTAAAATCAACCTTAAAACATTATGCTTTATGGAGAAAATATATCTTTTGAAACTAAGAAATAATTTTTCTCCTTGCGTATTCCAATACACAAATCATCAGCTTTTCTGTTACAATGAGGTTAAACAGGTTTTATTATGTATTTCTTTTTCAATGACAGTATGAATAACCTTTTGCTATGAAAACGCCAGGGCGACATCTCAGATGAGCAAAAGCAGTTCCCAGAGTGACAACACGCACATCATGACTAACTTTCTAGTCAGATGCTTACCGCCGGTCAGGTCTACCTGCGTGGCATTGGATCTCAGTTTCCACTGAACTGTTCCAGTCTGGAAGGTTTCACTACTTGCTCTGACGGATACGCTATCTACTTTCAGGCCAACTGACCCAGACTCAAACTTCCAGGAAATGTATGCAGAGGGTGATCCTTCCTTTCGGGCTAAATACACCTATGAAGAAGCGGAGAAGAAAGGAATCACCAGTGAAAAGTCTTTCTGCTACACTGCATCACGTCCAAGTTAAAAACCAGTTTTTCCCCACGGACACAGATTCTTGCTGGGGCCAGTATTATGGCACAGCAGGTTGAGGAGCAGTCTGTGATGGTGGCATCCCATATGGGTGCCAGTTTGAGTCCTGGCTACTCTACTTCCGATTCAGGTACTTGCTAATCCACCTGGGAAGGCAGTGGAAGGTGGTTCAGGTACTTGCGCCCATCACCCACATGGCAGACCAGGATGAAGCTCCTGGCTGGCCCAGTCCTATCCACTGCAGCCACTGGGGGAGCAAACCAGTGGATGGAAGATCTGTCTCTTTTTGTGTATAACTCTGCCTTTCAAATAAATTAATCTTCACCACCATTCGGATTTCCTCTTTTGAAAAATGTCTATTGAGGTCCTTGGCCCATCACTTAAGTGGGTTGTTTGTTTTGATGTTGTGGAGTTTCTTAATTTCTTTGTAGATTCTGGTTATCAACCCTATATCTGTTGCATAGTTTGCAAATATATTTTCCCATTCTGTCGGTTTCCTATTTACTTTCCTGATTGTTTCTTTTGCAGTACAGAAACTTCTCAATTTGATGCAATCCCAATAGTTAAATTTGGCTTTGAGTTCCTGTGCTTCTGGGGTATTTTCCAAGAAGTCTTTGCCAGTACCTATGTCTTGCAGGGTTTCACCAATGCTCCCTAATAATTTGATGGTGTTGGGTCATAGATTTAAGTCTTTAATCCATGTTGAATGAATTTTTGTGTAAGGTGAAAGGTAGGGATCTTGCTTCATGATTCTGCATGTGGAAATCCAGTTTTCCCAGCACCATTTATTGAATAGACTGTCCTTACTCCAGGAATTGGTTTTGGATCCTTGATCAAATATAGGTTGGCTGTGGATGTTTGGATTGATTTCTGGTGTTTCTATTCTGTTCCATTGGTCTATCCATCTGTTTCTGTACCAGTACCATGCTGTTTTGATAACTACTGCCCTGTAGTAAGTCCTGAAATCTGGTATTGTGATGCCTCCGGCTTTGTTTTTGTTGTACAAGATTGCTTTAGCTATTATAAAGGTTTTTTTTTTTTTTTAAATTTATTTACTTGAAAGAGTTACAGAGAGGGAGAGACAGAGACAGAGAGAGGAGTGGGTACAGGTATCTTATATCCACTGGTTCACTCCTCAAATGGCCAGGGCTGGGCCAGGCTGAAGCCAGGAACCGTGAGCTTCTTCCAGGTCTCCCATGTAGGTGGCAGGGGCCCAAGTACTTGGGCCATCTTCCACTGCATTCCCAGGTGCGTTAGCAGGGCAATGGATCAGACACGAAACAGATGGGACATGAACCGGCGCCCATATGGGATACCTGCATCACAGGCAGTGGCTGTACTCGCTATGCCACAAAGCCGCCCCCAGGTGTTCTTTGAATGCTGATGTCCCAAAGCATGCAGCTCTAAAGGACTGTATGTTAACCAAATGTTGGTCAATCATATTCCTTCAAATTAACAAACTCAGTTATTTTAAATGAACTTTATGATAAATTCTGTTAAAAGTGAGGAATGCAGCTACTCTCTTCTTTTTGAAGTCTGGACTCTTAAACAAGCTTTCCTAGGGAGAGACAGGCACAGCCTCCAAGTGGAGAAAGCACCGAATCATTGCCAACTAACAACAGATGCGAACACCCACACTGCCTGGGTTGTACGCTCCTTGCTCCTTCATCACCTTGTCTCCACGGGACACCATCTAAGGCATCCAAGTCCACTGGGTGCTTCCAGCTCCCCCCTCCCCAGTTTCATCTCGCTCAGGATGTTGGCATGAAAGCTGGTACCTACAGCCTTGGTCGTACACAGGGAGCAACACTCACTCAGGCTTAGACCCCCTAATAACTGACTCTTAAAACATTTACCCCTCATGTCCAGACTCCTATAAACACCCATGTATTTCTTTGAAGTAAGTCTTGGAAAAAAATCGTCTTCAGTTATACTGCATTCGTTACTATAGTTTTATGACTTCACACTTGTCTTTCTGTAACTGCCTAACACTGCTCAATTCCAATCACCATGATGGATGTTTTTATGTTTTAGAATTGTTTTTATTTTTTAGATTTATTTGCATATTCATTTGCAAGGCAGATGGACAAAGAGAGAGGATATATATATATATATATATAGAGAGAGAGAGAGAGAGAGAGAGAGAGAGAGAGAGAAAGAAAGAGAAATCTTCCACCGGCTGGTTCAATCCTCAAAAGTCTGCAACAGTCAAGGCTAAGCCAGGCCAAAGACAGGAGCCTAGAACTCCATCTTGGTCTTTCTCCTACATGGGTGGCAGGGGCCCAAGTACTTGAGCCATCTTCTGCTGTTAGGAATACTAACAGAAACTTGGATAGGAAGATGGGATATGGGATCCTAGTGTGACAAGTAGCAACTTAACCTTCTGTGCCACAACACTGCTCCAATCAATGCTTTCAAAATCCCACTTTCTTTATATCACCTGCTTGGTCCAGAATGGAGAGCAAATAGCTGGTTCTTACATTAAGTCTAAGTTCTTAGCTTTCAAAGTCCTCCACAATCCATCCCACCTTGAACTACCAATGTGCTCTTACCTAAGTCTAACTATTTTATGAATATTCACATGCATTTGTCTGACCTAACTTAACCAAATCATAGAGGCTCTTGTTCCATAATGAGGTTTCATAAATGTATTAATTAAGTATGAAAAGTTTGCATGCAAATGTGTTCACTCAAGTCAGAGTTGATTCTTTTAGAAACACAGACTCCCAGTTCTCAGGGGCAAACAGCTGGAAGTGTTTTGTAAAATACACCTGCAATGAAAAGGTCCTACTACGTGGACTATTCCATATTCTAATCTTTACGCTGCAAGCAAAACAGCAGTCACTGCTAGCATTCTAGTCACTATTTGGCAACTGACAGCTCTTCCATGTTCATGATGCCTGTTAATTTAAGTTCAAAGTTTTTAGAATCAGTGAGTTGGAGATTCTGTAACTGAGTAATCACTCTCTAATGAAAATGATCTTGAACTCCTCAGTACTGCGCATGCTAGCCATGTTGTTTGCTGACACACCTAGACACGTGGACCTGTCAAGTGGTCTGCTCAAGTCCAGGGCAGCCTCACCCTGTTACATCCTCTGACGTTCACATGCTTCTACTATGTGGTCCCTGTACAGCTGTTTGTAAGGAAAGCCTGGGCTCAGGATTACACCAGTGCTCCCTCAAGTACTTGGCATCTAGAGATTATCCACAGTTGATTTACTTTTGGAAAGTAATGGCTAATAAAGGGGGTTATCTGAGAGAAATCAGCCAAACAGAGAGGTTGCTGGAAGAGAGACAATTGGAAGGAACCAAAAGACTTGGGGAAAGTAATCTTAAGACAGAAATTGGTAACATTCAAGTTTATTTCCCTATATATGTTTCTACATCTTTTGTATTTTCAGAGCTCAGTAGTTTCAAATGTCCTCCAAAGTGTGGGTATAAACTATGATAGGTCAAAGTCAGGTTAACTTCAGATTTCTAGCTTACTCTAAGAATTGCCTAAATGATACCATGTATCTTTAAGCGAAGATCTTCTGTAGACTGTGAAATACTCAAAGAAGCTGACATGCAAATTGTTCTCAGTGCTGAAAATAGTGACTGCTTTTAAGAGCTTTGAAAGTTAAAGGATAAGATGGAATCCTTGATTGAATTCTTAAATATTGAAATCAATATTCAAACATACTATAAGCAAATAAGAGATTGTTTTATGCTAATGAAACAAAATATAGAGTTAAAACAGTGCCAGTTTGTTTATATTGAAAAGTCACATCTTTTCCACAAAATGTTCTGTCTACAGCACTTTAACCAACTCAAAGATAATTTTTAGAGGAGGTAAGAGTTTTCCAAGAAAAAAAAAATATATATATATATATTCAATTTGGCAATTGGAAATGCACCAAAACATGGGGTGGCATTTTGCCTAGCGATTAAGACATCCATATCTCACACTGGAGTAGCTGAGTTTGATATCTGGCTCTGGCTACTCATTTGAGTTTCCTACTAACCCAGTAGTTGGGCTCTGGCTACCCACATGAGAGACCTAGATTGAGTTTCTGGATCCTTGGTTTAGCATCAGCTGTCGTGGGCATTTGGGAAGTGAACCAGCAGAAAGGAGCTTACTGTTTTCTTTCTTTCTTTTTTTTTTAATATTTATTTATTTGAAGGGCAGAGTGTCAGAGAGAGGGAAGGAGGGAAGGAGGGAAGGAGGGAGGGAGGGAGGGAGGGAGGGAGAGAGGGAAGGAGGGTAAGTGGGAGGGAGAGAATTCGAGTGAGTGAGCGAGAGAGCTCTTTTCTACTATTCACTGGTTGACTCTCCAAATGATCACACTAACCAGTTCTGGGTCAGCCTGAAACCAAGACCCACAAATTCTAACCTGGTTTCCTACATGGTTGGCAAGGGCCCAAGTATTTGGACTGTCTTCTGCTGCCTTCCCAGGTGCATTGAAGGAAGATGGATTGGAAGCAGAGAGCTAGGACTCTAACTGGCACTCTGATATGGGATGCCAGCATTGCCAAGTGGCAGCATAATCTGTCGTACCACAACACTGGCCCTGGGAGCTCCATCTCTCTCTTTCTCTCTGCATCTCAAATAAATAAGAAAAAATCTTTCAAATGCACCCAAACAATAGGATTTACATAAACCTGCAATTATTATCCAATATATGTGTGATACCAACAGAATCAGTAACTATAATTTATTTATAAGGAAAAAACATACTTCTTAAGCTCTCAAAAATTTGCTTGTTTAGCCTAGAGGGAAAAGAAGTGATTTTTATAACTATTTATTAACATTTTGAATTATCTGATAGATTTTTGCCTGTTAGCTTTATTAAGTCATAAGCTATTTTACTGTGTGCAGCTCTACGTGCTTGGCTTTGCAATGTGGGGATTTACTAAGAGGTGAGTGTTGCTATCCGACTTTGCCAGGAAGGCTAGAAAAGCCAGAAATCATGGAGTCTTTCTCCTGTAGACTGAATTCTAAATGCCGTTCCACCCTCTCCCCTCAGTGTTACACCCCTGCTCTTGTCAGCTCTAAGCACGTACAGGCACACACACCAGGGAGTGAGCAATAGACCAGTTTGTCTATGACACACGGTCTAAGCGGCACTACTCACAAGGGTTGCCCTTGCAGTCACTATTTTCAGCACTGAGAACAATTTGCATGTCAGCTTCTTTGAGTATTTCACAGTCTACAGAAGATCTTCGCTTAAAGATTTTTTTATTACTACATGTCAGCCTGCTACGCTTTCCTGGAGGTTTGGTTTTTACTGCTCCGTTTGAAGCTGTTCTTTAGTATGCTCTTAAAATTATTCTTCTGCTTAGGCTGCTAAGATTCACTCTAATTAAGTTCACCATACAGCAGGCACCCTGCGGGCAATCATTCCTACAGACATCCAGCAGAGCAGCTGTATTTCAAGAGATTTTAATTCAACACTGATAAACTGGCATTGCTCATGAATCTTACTTTTGGTTTCTCCATTTTATCACTGAAACTGAACATGAGCCTGCTGTCAGTTCTCGTTGTATTTAAATCTTTCTCTGCTACACTTCTCATTTATTCCACGTGTAGCCTCTGGGATCGTCTCTGGAACATCAGTGTGATCATGTCCTGTCCCTGCCTGAACTTTTCTTGGTTTCCTGTACGTATCTGCAAGGTCATCAAAAGCCTGGGATCTGACAACTGATTCTACCTCTCTAGTTTCATTTTCTACTGTTTTCCAACATATTCCAAACCATTACTCTTCTCTGGATAGATAAAGTTCCTCACTTCTGTGAGCTCAGCGCTGTCTGCACATGCAATTTCTCATGTCTCAAAAATACCCTCCTCTTCCACACTCTGTCCTCACACTGAGAAACTCTCCTTCTCCTCCCTTACCAACACTATTCAGCTATCACGTCTGTGACTCTTCCTTGTCATCCCTCCCTCAGCATTATATACAGACTCATGTTCCTCCACTCATCTACGAGTTGGCCCACATGTGTCTTTCTTCTACACTAACTGATGTTCACCCTGAAGCTTGCCTCTCAATTCACCATTACATCCTGAGTGCCAAGCATGTATGACCATGCCATGACATGTTTGCTGCAGAACTAAATGAAAAAACTGAAACAATGCCATGCACACAAAAAGCGCTAAAATGACTCTAGTAACAGAAAGAATAAAGCTGCTCAAAAGTGAAACATATCTAAGAGCATCCAAGAGACACTTCTAAAAAAAAACAAAGAGTACCTACAGTGCTCTATGCAGCCCCAGGGTGTTGCAGATTCAATCATTTTTCTTACATTTGACAATCTTTCCTAAACACATATGTATCAGGCACTATACTAGACATATGAATACGGAGAGCACGCAGTCAGCAGAAAAAGAGCCCAAGGAATGTGCACAATCTAGTGGAAGAAATAATGTATTCTTATACATACTTGTTGAATAAAATGCCTTTTCAATTCAGATTTTACTGAACGTATCTGCTAAGCAGCAAAATGTTTTAGCTACTCAGAGGACACCCCCAGAGGGTTAAGAATCTGGTCCAACTGTCTGAGAGCAGGCTGTATTAGATCTGTCATGACATCAGGTTGGCAATTACTGAGAAAAGGTATAGTTGGAAACATATCTACTGTTTTAACAAAGCTACAGAATCCCTAATTGGGAGCTGGTATGGAACCAGATATACTAATTTGATGGGATTACAATTTTTAAGGACAACTGTTACTTCTGAGTTGTCGCTCTCTTTAAGTATAGTTAAGATTCTATTTTTTGTGTTGTTTTGTTTTTCATTTGGTACTAGGCTTTGTAGCTAGAAACAGATTCATTCAACTTTTAATGAATGACGTCCTTCATCAAAGTATAGCTAGGCACACACTTTTCTTGAATAGGGGTCTATTTTCTATTTAATGGCCTTCGCATCTCATTTACATTATTTAAATCCTTCTTATACAACACACCCTCTCTGACCACAATGGTCTATTTAGAGTCTCCCAACGTGCCATGTACTCTGTGTATTTTCCTGTTCTTTCCTTGCCTGATGAGCACCAACTCATGCTTTACCATCCAGCTCAAATGTCACCTGCTCTGTGGAGTTCTGCTGAACTCCCACAGCCAGAGCTAATTACTCCCATTTCGGTGTTTCCATGGCAATGTGTTGATATCCTTATTATAGCACTCTGCATCAGGGCTAGGATAGCTGTTTATGTCTTGGTTTCTCTGTCAGACTGTGAGAGCAGGAACCATACCTTCATCTTTTTATCCACCTAGCTGAGAACAATGTCTGGCACAAAAGGCAGTCAATGAATGTTGATGAACAAATGAGTACACTAGACAAAGAAGAAATCTGTCACAGAAGAGCCTTGTTTCTCAGCACATCACGTCTTCTGCAACACAGCATTATTTTCCTGAACATCAACTTCTCTAACGATGCTGCTAGTTAGAAAGCAATACGTCATTTTTCTTTCATTCGGCAAGGATACACCAGTCCTTGGATAAATAGTATTTCCATCCCATTTTCTGTTTGGGGAAATTTTTAGGCTAAGTATGGTCTCCCAGAAGACCATATTTTCTTTTATCAATTATATAATGAATTACTTATACATTCATCTTGACATTTTACATTTCACCTTGTTCTATTCTTCTAATGTATTTCTTTAGCAAGAAGAAAATTCCCAAGTTTATAATTTTAATAATTCTACAAATTATCCTTGGCTTAATTTAAAAAGATTTCAATTTCTTATTAAATAATGTGATTTAAATTGGATATTTTGTTCTTAGGCATCAAGATAAGTTTAGGAACAAAAACTTAAAAAAAAAAAGCAATGACTTTGTATACCTTTTGTGAATCTCTATTAATGTCTAGGATAGTGACAGCACACATCAGCAGGTGTTAATCTATGATTCTCTCTGTTCAGTATATCTTATAAGTGAACAATATTCCCACTCAAATATCTCAGCAAGCTAACTATACAGCTCCCTCTAAGTGAATGAACTATGAAAATCCATCACTAATATGATCAGGTCTACTGAGGTCATATTAATAGCTTTGAGTTTACTGCTGGTGTGTTTCTAAGAAGCAGGGCAGTTCAGAGGCTTTTGAACTTGGTACTGATAACAGGAGACAACAGTGTGCAGCTCCATATAAGGGAACTACTATGGCCTTATATTCTATTTCTTATTTAATTTTTTAGGACACAGCAAAGAAATAACCAGTATTGTTGCTCAATCATTCAGATTCCTATGAAATGAAAGCCTGTTACATGGTTAGCATCCAGGGAGTTTGAACTAAATCTATTAAACTCTCGAAGAGACTGCATTAAGTGGGCAATCAATACATATCTGTGAAGAAACTCAACAGTAATATACATTATATATTTATGCAAAAAACTCCATGTGGATTGGTCACACACGTATTTTTTTCCCATGAAACAATTAAATTTAGATTCTTTGATGAGAACAGTTACTTTCTTGACATGAATGCAAGAATTTCTATTGGGTTTGGATTATGCATTGTGTGCAGAATTTCTTTTCCAGGATAAAGGATTACTATGAATAATCTCGACACATCAGTTTTCACATTATGCACAACTGCACAATAACGTCAATCTGACTTTGCTTGACCAATGATAGAGACTCCCAACAGTCCCACACACTGACTCACCATGTTCCAGTCTGTTTCGACTTTTCTGAATATGGACCCCATTTTCCACACACCATTCTCCCATCCGGAAATGGTCTGACTGTTATTTGAAACTCGGACGTAACTATCTTTCACAATATTATAACAAAGGTGCAGCTCTTTAGAAATCTTCTCATTTTCAGAAGGGATGAAAAGGACTTCTTTTCTCTTAAAAAGGAAGAAATAATATTTCAACATTATTGAAGATGTTAAAAAAAAAAAGAAACAACTACAAACAGTGGTAAAAGACTTCTTCCACTTGAAAAGGAAAAACTGGTGACACTGGGAAGTTCAGAAAAATATTTTAGAGGTTAAATATACTGAGTGTGCTACTTGTGTACCAAATGTTACCAGCGCAAAGCCAGATGCATGAGCTGACTTACAGTTTTGGAAGCATGCCTTCAACCTGAATTCATTCACCGCTCATTTCCCACACCACGACCTCTTACTCAGACAACCCCAACAGTCTCAAGGAGACGCTCAGCTTCAACCCTTCCCTCTCCTGGTCATGCTCCACACAGCGACACCCAAGTGACTTTTGAAAACTTACAAAATGTAAATTGGGAGATGCCATTTTTTACTTACTCACTTCAGTGACTTCTCACTGCACCCAGGCCCTAACCCTCTGCCTGCTTCTCTAACCAGATCTCACATAACCCTCTCCTAGTATCTCCACGTTGCCACCACATTACTTTTCCTTTAGTTCCTCACAAAGGCTGCTGGGCCTTGCCACTCGCTGCTCCCTCTGTTTAGAATGCTGTTCTCTCTCTCCCCATATATTTCTTTCTTTGTCATCCTTTAGGCCTTAGTCTAAAGCCATTTCATCAGAGTGTCCTTTCCTGACATCCTAAGGGAGGAGGCTGCCTGAGGGGTATAACCTGCAACAGTCTTCAACAGGTGTGAAACTACAACAAAAATTTCAAGTAATTTTAATAAGTCCATATTTTTTAATATAAAATAGCCCTTACTTTCTGAAACTACAGTGTGAATGTAAAGTGTGAAAAGAAGATAAACTTATTTTTTTATTTTTACATTTTTATGTATTTGTTTGAAAGAGTTACACAGAGGAGACATAAAGCTCTCTCATCTGCTGATTCACTCCCCAGATGACTACAATGGCCCGGACTGGGCCAGACTGAAACCAGGAGCCAGGAGGTTCTTCCAGGTCTCTTGCATGGGTAGCAGAGGCCCAAGCACTTGGGTCATTCTCTACTGCTTTTCCCAGGCCATTAGGAGACAGCAGGATTAGAAGTGGAGCAGCTGGGATATGAACTGGTACACATACTGGATGCCAGCATTGCAGGCAGCAATTTTACCTGCTATACCACAATGCTGGCCTCTAGATATATTTATTCTTTTTTTAAAAAAAATATTTATTTATTGGAAAGAGTTACAGAGAGGCAGAGGCAGAGGCAGAGAGAGAGAGAGAGAGAGTCCTCCATCCACTGCTTCATTCCCAAGTGGCTGGTACCATTGGAGCTGGGCCGATCTGAAGCCAAGAGCTTCTTCTGGGTCTCCCATGTGGGTGCAGAGGCCCAAAAACTCAGGCTGTCCTCCACTTTCCTCCCAGGCCACAGCAAGGAGGTGGATCAGAAGTGGAGTAGCTGGGACTTGAACTGGCACCCACATCGGATGTTGGCACTGCACGCAGAGGCCCTACCGGCTACAGCACAGCGCAGGCCCTGATACATTTATTCTTGTCTTGGTGTGCCATGAATGCAAGGCTGTTCCTGCTTGGACACAGACATAAAAGCATTTTGGGTCAGAACATCCCCTGTGAGAAGGGCTGTGCTGTGCAGGGCAGGCTGTTAAATATCCAGGCCTCTAATGGCTGGATGCCGGAGGCATTCCCTCTCCCAACTGTGACAAGCAAAATGTCTCTAGACATTGACAAACATGCCCTGGTAGGCAAAATTATCAACTGTCGAAGTCTATACCAATGCCTCACCATAAATTTACCAATTGACCAGGACAGTAGGCAATGCTCTTTTGCTAAAGCACCGAGCACTAGGTATTAAAAGATACATTTTTAAACAAACTTCAAATGTGCAAGAATGAATGAACAGAATGTAAAACGTCTTAAACACAGGAAGAGAAAAGTTTATACGTGTGTGTGTGTGTGTGTGTGTGTGTGTGTGTCCTGTCAGAATTTTAAAACACTAAAATGAACAGGAAGAAAACTGTCTGGCAGAAACCTGTGAATATTGCTGCCAAAAAGATAAAAAGGTCATTATTTTTAGAAACTAGTTTTAGAATTATGAATTAAGATACTTTACTTCACAATAATCTTGCAACAACATTCCTCAATTCTATTTATTTATTTATTTATTTATTTATTTGAGAGGCAGAGTTACAGAGAGAGAAAGGGAGAGACAGAAAGAGAGGTCTTCCATCTACTGGTTCACTTCCCAGATGGCTGCAAAGGCTAACCCAATGCTTTTCTTCTATTCTTAATAAAGATGTTTCAGAAACGAAATAGAAATAAATATCTTCTATTTTATTATGGGTAAATAATCACCAAAAGGAGAAGAAAAAACGTATAGGCACTGAACACAACATGAGAGCACATGAACAAGGTAATGTGGCATAGGAACAGCACTAGTGTTTCACAAACGTGTTTTAAATCGACGATTAAGACAGACATTTTCCTTCTGGAGAGGTTTCCATGAAGGTGGAATCTTGCTGCTCTAGTCTAGGGGACAGTTAAACAGTCGAGCAAGTGCAATCTCAGGAAAGAGGGAGAAAACGGCAGAGGAAACTCCATGCAAACTGGAGGGACACTGTGGACCTCCAAGGAGGATGTGGACGCATGCAACTCAGGACTCCAGCAGCCGAGAGCCTCAGCACCAGCTCTGGAGAGTGAGGTGAGACCAGACTGCAGCAGCCCAAGCCACTGGTGATAAAGCTGTGGGAAGAGCTGGGCATGAGTCTGACTTGGAGCTCTGGGGAAAGGGGTAGGGGGACAGTGTACCTGCCAATCTAGAGGAAAAAAAAGGGGGCAGGTTTCTCTCTCTTCCTGACCACCAGGCACCGGCTTTCTGTGACTAGCTGAGAGAGGGTGGGTGTCATTTTGCACATATGTAACATCTGTGCCAGCTTGTGTCCATGCACCCAGCAGTGAACTGAGAGGAGATGCTTGAGTCGGGCTAGGAGAAGTGACAGGAGGCTGGTTGCTCATGACTGTGGGAGGCTTGTGTGAAAACAGTGTGGCTGCATGGGAGGGTGCAGGGTGTGGCTGGGTCTTTGAGCAGTCACTGTGGATGGCTCCACGTGCTCAGGGCTCCCTGACTCCCTGGTGAGGGTCAGTGCTGCGGGATCTGTGCTCACACCGAGGACTGCACGCATCCTTTGTGTGGTTCCTGTGGCTGCACAGATGAATACTGTACCTACAGGGGCTAGCGACCAGGCATTGGTCTCCTTGGAGGAGAGGAGATGAGTGTGAGACGATGCCAACAGAGCTGAATAAACCTTCCCTCTGATTAAAAAGAGAGAGAGATTTACCATACGGAACTTGGGTGTCACCTTGGACAATCTCCTTACCCTGGAGCACTGAAAAGAGCTCCCTGTCCACACCCAGCACATGCCGGGGGTACTCACTGAAAGAACAGACAATCCACAAAGCCACAGAGGCATAGTCCAAAGATAAAAGCCATCACGGGGGAAAAAAAAAACCCAAAAACATGACAAATATCTCCACAAATGGCTAAAAATAAATGCTGAAATTCAAGAAACAAGAACAAAGAAGACAACATGAGGCCCACAAAAGAACACAACACCACTTCAATACTAGAAAGTGAAGATGAAGAGACTGAAGAAATACCAGAAACAGAATTAAAAAAAAATTGACTGCAGGATTACTTAGAAGTAATCAGGAGCATATCGACAAATTAAAGAAATCCATACATGACATGAATGAAATTTTTTCCCATAAAATTGAGATTTTAAAGAGAAATCAAAACAAAATATTAGAAAAGAGGAATTTAATAGAACAAATAAAAAATGTGGTGGAAAACAGACTTGGTGAGACAGAACAAAGAGTGTCTGAGGGGTCGGTGCTGTGGCGCAGCAGGTGAATCATCTGCATGCGGCGCTGGCTTCCCATACGGGCGCCAGCTCTAGTCCCAGCTGCTCTTCTTCCAATCCAGAGGATCTCCAGTTAGACTCACAGCGGACTTCTCTTCAGAAACTCTACAACTAGGTGAGAATGGCGAGATATAGTCCAAGTCTTAAGAGAAAAAAACTGTCAATCCAGAATACTGTACCCTGCAAAGCTCTCATTTATGAATGACGGTAAAATAAAAACCTTTTCATAACAAACAGAAATTGAAAGAATTTGTTACCACTTGTCCAGCCTTATGAAAGATGCTTAAGGATGTGTTATACACAGAACATGGTCATCACTATGAAAGAAGGTGAAGGCAGAAAATCTCCTAGTACAAGTACAAAGGAGGGGTCAGCACTGTGGTGTACTGCATAAAGCTGCCACCTGCAGTGCTGGCATCCCATACGGGCGCCGGTTCAAGACCTGACTGCTCCACTTCTCATCTAGTTCTCTGCTGTGGCCTAGGAAAGCAGAAGATGGCTCAAGTCCTTGGGCCCATGCAACCACATTGCAGACCCAGAAGAAGCTCCTGGCTCCTGGCTCTGGATCAGCTTAGCTCCTGCTGTTGTAGCCATTTGGGGAGTGAACAAGGAGATGAAGACCTCGCCCTCCCTCTCTGCAGCTCTGCCTTTTATTTAAATAAATAAATCTTTTTTTTTTAAAAGTACAAAGGAAATCCAAAGTCAACAACAGGAATATCTATGGAAAAATGGCAGGACCAAGTCATTACTTATCAATAATCACCCTGAATGTAAATGGCCTCAACTATCCAGTTAAAAAATACAGGCTGGTTAAATGGATTAAAAAACAAAACTGATCAATTTGCTGCCTACAAGAAACACTTCTCACCAACAAGATACACAACGACTGAAAGTCAAAGGATGGAAAAAAATATTCCATGCTAACAGAAACCAAAAGAGCTGTTGTGTCCATCCTAATATCAGACAAAATAGACTTTAACACAGAAACTGTTGAAAGAGACAAAGGGCAATACATATTAAGGGATCAATGCAACAAGAAGATGTGATTATTATAAACAAATATGCACCTATGCATATATTATAAACATAATTACAGGACACCTGGCCATTTAGAAGAAATGTTAAAGGATCTAAAGGGAGACATAGATTCTAATACAATAGTAATGGGGAACTTCAATATTGCACTCTCAGCAATGGACAGATCAACCAGACAGAAAATCAGCAAGGAAACAACAGAGTTAATCAACACTACCGACCAAATAAACCTAACAGATATTACAGAACTTTTCATCCTACAGCTGCAGAATACACAATCATCTCACCACTGCATGGGACTTTCTCCAGGAGAGACCACATGCTAGACCCTAAAGCAAGCCTCAGCAAATTCAAAAAAATCAAAATCATACCATGCATCTCCTCTGACCACAATGGAATGAAGCTGGAAATGAACAACTCAAGACTCTTTAGAACATATGCAAATACATGAAGACTGAACAACATGCTTAGAATGAACAGTGGGGTCATTGGAGAAATAAAAAAATTTCTGAAAACAAACGAAGACAACAAATCAATGTATCAAAACTTATGGGGATACAACAAAAGCAGTGTTAAGAGGAAAGTATAGCAATTGGTACCTAAAAATACAAAAGATCAGTGAAATGAAGCGCTGGTTTTTTGAAAAAAAAAAAATCAACAAAATTGACAAACCACTGGCCAAACTAACAAAAAAGAGGGAGAAGATCCAAGTCAATAAAATTAGAGATGAAAAAGGACATGTAACAACAGATATCACAGAAATAAAAAGAATTATCAGAAATCACTACAAAGAGCTGTATGCTAAGAAATCGAGAAACCTAGAAGAGATGGATAGATTCCTGGACACACAACACACCTAAATTGAGAAAGGAAGACAGAAAACCTAAACAAACAAATAACCAAGAAAGAAACTGAATCAGTAATAAAGACCCTCCCAACCAAGAAAAGCCCAGGATCAGATGGCTTCATTGCTGAATTCTACCAGACATTTAAAGAAGAACTAACTCCAATTCTTCTCAAACTATTCAGAACAATCGAAAAAGAGGGAATCCTCCCAAATTCTTTCTATGAAGCCAGCATCACCTTAATTCCTAAGCCAGAAAAAGATGCAGCATTGAAAGAGAATTACAGACCAATATCCCTCATGAACATAGATGCAAAAATCCTCAATAAAATTCTGGCCAATAGACTGCAACAACACATCAGAAAGATCATCCACCCAGACCAAGTGGGATTCATCCCTGGTATGCAGGGATGGTTCAATATCCGCAAAACAATCAACGTGATATACCACATTAACAGACTGCAGAAGAAAAACCATATGATTATCTCACTAGACGCAGAGAAAGACATACTACAGGGCAGTTATAATCAAAACAGCCTGGAACTGGTACAACAACAGAATAGAAACACCAGGAATCTACCCACACATCTACAGCCAACTTATTTTTGACAAAGGAACTAAAATCAATCCCTGAAGCAAGGAGCATGGCAGGAGCATGAAGCAAGGCCCCTACCTACACCATACACAAGAATCTACTCACATGGATTGAAGACCTAAATCTATGACCAGATACCATCAAATTATTAGAGAACATTGGGAAAGCCCTGCATGATACTGGCATAAGAGTTCTTGAAAAAAACCTCAGAGGCATAGACAATTACAACCAAAACTGACAAACGCGATTACATCAATTTGAGAAGCTTCTGCACTGCAAAAGAAATACACTGCAAAGTGAAGAGGCAAGCGACAGAATGGGAGAAATTATTCACAAACAACACAATTGATAAATGATTAATAACCAGAATGTATACAGAACTCAAGAAACTCAACAACAGTAAAACAAACAACCCAGTTAAGAATTGGGCATAGGACTTAAACAGGCATTTTTCAAAGGAGGAAATCCAAATGAACAACAGACACATGAAAAATGTTCAGGATCACTAGCCATTAGGGAAATGCAAATCAAAACCATAATGAGGTTTCACCTTACCCCAGTTACAATGGTTTTCATACAGAAATCAACAATCAACAAATGCTGGTGAAGATGCAGGGAAAAAAGTACCCTAATCCACTGTTGGTGGGAATGTGAACTGGTATAGCCACTGTGGAAGACAGTGTGGAGTTACCTCAGAAATCTCAATCTAGACCCACCATGTGACCCAGCCATCCTACACCTGGAAATTTACCCAAGAGAAATGAAATCAGTATCTGAAACAGTTATCTGTACCCCCTTGTTTACTGCAGCTCACTTCACAATAGCAAAATGTCCATCAGCTGAAGTCTGGACAAATTATGGGATATGTACACAATGGAATACTACAAAGTGTTTAAAAAACGAAATCCTGTCATTTGCAACAAAATGGATGAACCTAGAAAATATCATCCTTAGTGAAATAAGCCAGTTTTAAAAGGACAAATACCGTATGCTCTCCCTGACCTGTGATAATTAATAAAGTACCTAAAAGATAATCTCTGGAAGTGAAATTGACACTTTGAGATGCAATGACTTTGAACAGCTGTTGCCTCCTCTGTTGAGGAACAGTTTTTTTTTTTCAATATTATCTGTTGCACTTGTTACTTAGTTAGTGTTCATCTTATGTATATAAAGGTAACTGAAAATAGATCTTATTAAAAAGTAAGAATGGGAATAGGAGAGGCAGGAGGAAGAAGGGTGATAGTGTGTATGGGAGGGCAGGTAGGGTAGGAAGAATCACTGTTACTAAAGTTGTATTTATGAAATGCATGAAGTTTGTATTCATTAAATAAAAGGTTTCTGGAAATATTACAACAAAGGCTTTTTTACTTTCTCTACTAAAAAATTTAGTTTAAAAAATTTTTAGGATTAACATTTTCTGTTTACTTAAAATTATTTATCATTTTTATTTATCTGAAAGGCAGAGAGACAGAGATTTCCCATTTACTGGTTCACTTCTCAAAAGCCTGCCACAGCTGGGGTTAGGCCAGGCTGAAGTCAGGAGTCCAGAACGTCATCTGGAAATTCCACATAGGTGGCAGAGACCCACTCTTCAGCCACACAGGAACTAACTGGATGTAGAGCCAGGACTCAGGCCCATGTGGGTATCCCGCACAGTTTTTAACCAAAGCACCAAATGCCCATCCCTCTATTTACTTTAGATGCTCTTTAGCAATAGAGTTTTCTTTTTTAAGAACAAATATCCATTGTAAAGGGGAAACTTTTTTCCTTTTGCATCTATGACCCTAAAATGGCCTCCTGCAAATGAGAAATTAAAAAAATTCTCATGATTTTCATGAGGGAAAATAGTGCAGGTCTGTTGCCTATTTCATATTTTTAAACTTTAAGCAACTTACATGCCATCCCAGCGGAAGCACATCTATCCACAAAACGAAATTAAAACCTAAATAATATCCATGTTTTCAACTGACAACAGCTGTGAATTAAATTAGCTCTTTTTATTTGGCTTCATTTAGATTCACACTTGTAAATTGCACTGCATCAGCAATGATTTTAATTATTTGTTGAATTCAGATCTTGTAATTCTATGGCGCAACTAACACTTCTGCCTGCCTGCTATAAATGATGGGATAAATTAAAAAGCAAACATTAAATTTATTGATAATTCACTAGTTTTGGCCATATTCCTTTACTAGAGAAATGAGTTGCAACAATGGGCAAATCTAGCAAAAGTAGTTAGAACTGATATCAACAGTGAGATGCGTTATTTTCCTTTCAAGCATTTTTCATTAATGTTTTCCTAAACATTTGCGTTTAATACTTCTCAATGATTTAATTTTAAGCTCCCTAAAGGCAAGGGACAGTGTACCTTCTTAATGTCCATTACTGGACCTATCACACTGATTTTTACTGGGCCCCTTAACCATACCACTTAACTATATAAATTATATTTCCAGTCTTAATGACTAAATATCAAGACACTAATCAACTGATATCTTAAAATTAGTTTGAAAAATATATTAGTAAATCCCATCAGCATTTGCCAATATCAAATGTATGCACACGTATCCCAAGAAATAAAACAGCTGAATTATCCAAATTCCTATTTTCTCCACTGTATAGTTCTCAAATGCAGAAAACAAAGTCAAATATGGTTTAAAAATGCATTAAAATCTCATTTTGAAAGAAAGACCTGAACAGACATTTCTGAAAAGAGGATATCCAAAAGTTTAAAGAGAGGCACTCAGCTTTATTGGTCATCACCAAAATGCAAATTAAAATCACAATATACCATCCAGACCACTAAAATGAAAAAGACAGATAACACCAAGAGAAGGCAAAGATGTAGAAAAATCTGATGTGCTGTTGGCCAGAGTGTAACTGGCACAATCACTTTGAAAAAATTGTTTGAGAGTATTTATTAAAGCTGAACATAGTCATATTCTGTTACATACTCTGTTCACTTGTAGGTATATATTCAACAGAAATGCATAAATATATTCACTGAAAACATGCAGATAAACATTCACACACAATTTTTAACAGCCCAAATCTAGAAAAAAAACCAAATGGCCATCAACAGTGAAATGGATAACTGGTAGTACACTTACACAATGGAATATTAATACAGCCAAGAGAACAAATATACCATACACACTGCAACATGCATGACTCCAACACAGCACAAATGAATCTATACCCAAGGCAGTACATACTACATGATTTCATTTACATAAACACAGCAAACAGACGAAGGTAATACTTGCATGATGGTAGAAGCCAGGATAATGGCTGGTTTTAGGGGTGGGAGACAGAGACTGGAGAGGAACTCATATTCGTTTTCTGGTGCTGATGATCTATTTCTAATTCTAGTTAATAGTTAAAGGTTGCTAAATGTTAAAAATCCATGCTGTACATGTAGAATTAATGTTTTTTTCTATATATGTCACTAAAAATCAGACTGTGCTAAAAATTCAGAGAAAAAATTATAAAACTTCATTTTAAGATGTTTTACTAACTCTTACATGGAATTATACTATGCCAATAAATTACTCACTTTCTTCAAATGTCTGCATTTTTAATTAATTACACTGAAAGTTAACTGAAACGTCATGGTTAATACATTTTTCTGGAGACAGATCATAGCATATTATGCAAGAAAGTAAAAAGATTATAATGCTAGCAAAAATTAAAATACCTGTAGTCCCATTTCACCTCGGGCTACTCTCCAAGCCACTGACCCAGATACTCTTCCACCCAGTTCTCCAGGTTTAGGGGTTTTGGGAGATATAAATTCCACAAGTTCCACAATTATTCTCTGGAGAAGTTCTTTTCTTCTGTTTTCTGATAAAGACAGTTGCCTCTGTAATTCATATTTTGAAAAGTTAGGTTTAGGGGACTGGAGAGGTTCACTATAAAAAAGAATATACAATAGTGACTTGTATTTTAATAGATATTAAAGGAAGTAATTAATTTTATTTTCAGAAATGTATTATTTGAAAAAAAAAAGCATATTGTGCAAAACTTAAAATAACTTTACAGGGCTGGCGCTGTGGTGTAGTGGGCTAAGATTCTGCCTGCAGAGCCAACATCCCAAATGGGTGCCAGTTCTAGCCCTGGCTGCTCCTCTTCTGGTACAGCTCTCTTTTATGCCCTGGGAAAGCAATAGAAGATGTCCTGAGTGCTTGGGGCCCTGCACCCACCTTGGAGACCTGGAAGAAGCTCCTGGCTCCTGGCTTCAAACTGGTCCAGCTCTGGCCGTTGTGGCCATGTAGGGAGTGAAAAAGCGGATGGAAGACCTTTCTCTCTGTCTCTCCCTTCCTTTCTCTCTCTTTACCTCTCAAATAAATAAACAGAATCTTAAAAAAATTAGTAACTTTACAACTTTTATCTTTAGAAATCATTTAAGGACACCTATTTCCAACTCTCCATGACCCCAACTATCCTAGATTACAAACAGAGGTAGCACGTTCTCTTCCTGCCATATTGGTCAGATCAACTGTCCCACCAAGAAAAGCTGGAGATCTAAGGTGCCTGAACAGGGTGTAGCCACATTAACTTCAGCTGCTCTGGGATATGGAAAGAACAAAGGAAGAACATATTTCCAGAGGGCTAACTGACAGACATTTTTGGCAAAGAAGTGAAAAAAACAGGACAGACACTGTGGGACAAGAGGAGAGCAGACAGACGCCAGTGCAGCCAGCTGTGTGGCGCAGCTGGCTAAAGGCTGCGAGCCGCCACTGCATCCTGACAAGGTAGAAGAGCCTGCTGTGTGTCTCCTAGGGCACAGCTTTAGCTGGGAAGGATTCCACAGTCACCCACTTTTCTTCAGCCTCGGGAGCGGACGAGGACCTGACAGTTGCTAGGTTTGGCGCAGGGAAGCTGCCTCGCTCCTTTCCCCTCCACCACTCTAAGCACCAAACTCAGTGGTGTGAAGCTGCGCAGTGCTCCTGTGTTCCGCTCCTACCGCTAT
This sequence comes from Sylvilagus floridanus, assembly GCA_949820135.1. Lineage (NCBI taxonomy): Eukaryota > Metazoa > Chordata > Mammalia > Lagomorpha > Leporidae > Sylvilagus > Sylvilagus floridanus. The sequence continues at coordinate 168,859,937 of OX463244.1, forward strand.
GAGAATCAGTGTCGAGATACCATCTTCTACAGAGAAGTGAGAAGAGACTGCGGCAGCCCGTGTCACTGGTGTCTCCTAAGGGAGAACCTTGCAGGGCACGCAGACTTTGAGTCCAGCCTCGAGTGCTAGCGGTGGGGCAGGGTGCCCATCTAACCCCGTGAAGCAAGAGCACACTGCCTGTTTCTGATCCCCTCCACAAGGTCTCCTGCAAATAGCAGGGAGGGAGCGCCATCGGAACAGGGAAGTATAGGCTGCTATGGCTTCCCCAGGTATGACTAAGGAATAAATCCATGGTCCCTGCTGATTGTGAGTCTGGCCTAGAGGGTTGGCATGGGGCTGGGCACCCACTTAAGCCTGTGAGGTGCTCTCCTCTTCTCTATATTACTGGTGCCTGTACTCAAACTGCCAAGGAGAATACTGACAGGCAGCTAGCACTGGGAATGCTGTGGCTCCCTCTGTGGAAGGAGCAGCCTTGCAGCGCTTGAGGGTGGATCCCTGCTCCATGTGACTGTGGGAATTCTGACTGCATGGGAGGGCGTGGAGCTCTGAGTCTCTAGGCAATCACTGTGTCTGGGTTCAGAGGCTCAGCGTTTCCTGACTGCTTGGAGTGGGTCACTGCTCATACTGAGGACCGCATACATCCTTTGCATGGTTAATGTGATTGAGTGGGTAAGCTGTGTACCCACCACTACGGGCTTGCCCTGGGCATCGATCACCTTGGCAGAAAGGAGGTGGGTGAGGTAGGGATCACACCAGCTGACATGATCATACCACCTGCTGACAACAGAGGCAATCTACTATGCCTAACTTGGGTGGCACCCTGGCCTCCTGGACCACACTCAGAGCACTGAGTGGAGCTTCCTGACCCACCCAGCAGATGCCTTTGAATATCCACTAAAGGAGCAGACACTCCACTAAGCCAGGGAGGCATATTTCAAACCTAAAAGCCATTAGAGGAAAAAACAAACAAGTGGTTCCACAAATGCCTAAAAATAAACATAGAAACACGAGAAACATGAACAAGGAAGACAATACGACTCTTCCAAAGGAACACAACAACAGAACGTGAAGAGGAGATCGATGAAAAGGAATTCAAAAGATTAATCATAAGATTACTGAAAAACAACGAGAAACACATTTAGGAGGTAAAGAAATCTATACATGACATGGATTAAAAATTTTCCTATGAGATAGAGATTCTGGAGAGAAATCAAACTGAAATATTAGAAATGAAGAATTCAGGAACCGGCACTGTGGCATTGTGGGTAAAGCCACTGCCTGAAGTGCTGGCATTCCTCATGGGCACTGGTTTGAGACCCGGCTGCTCCACTTCCGATCCAGCTCTCTGCTAGGGCCTGGGAGCGCAGCAGAAGATGGCCCAAGGCCTTGGGCCCCTGCACCTATGTGGGAGACCCAGAGGAAGACCCTGGCTCCAGGCTTCGGATCTGCATAGCTCCGGCTATTGTGGGCAATAAGGGAGTGAACCAGCAGATGGAAGGACTCTTTCTCTCTGCACCTCTCTCTCTGTAACTCTTTCAAATAAATAAATAAATCTTTAAAGAAGAAATGAAAAATTCAATATGTTTAATAAAAGACATAGTTGGAAAGCTTTAGCAACAGACTTAGTGAGGCACAAGAAAGAACATCAAGCTGGAAGACAAATCTTTGGAAATATCTCAGATCAAAAAAAAAAAAAAGAGAGAGAGAGAGAGAGAGAGAGAGAGAGAGAGAGAGAGAAAAGCTGAAAAAATGTTAGAGACTGATGGAATACATCAAATGACCTAATATATGTGTCCTGAAGGTGTGGAGAGAATTGATTAGAGGGTCTACTTGGTGAAATAATAACAGAAAATTGTCCTAGTTTGGAAAAAGAAAGGGGCATCTAAATATAGGAAGCACATAGAACTAAATCTGACCAGATCTTCATCACACACATTATAGTCAAACTTTTAACACTGAAACATAAAGAAGAGATTCTAGGTTGTGCATCAGAGAAATACAAGATTATCTTCAGAAGATCTCCAACTAGGCTGATAACTGATTTCTTATCAGCAACCCTACAGTCTAGGAGAGAACTGAGAAACATAATCTAAGTCCTAAAAGAAAACAAACAAAAAACCCTGTCAACCCAGAGTACTCGACTCTTTGAAGCTCTCATTTACAAATGAAGGTGAAATAAAGACCTTCCTTAACAAACAGATATTGAAAACATTTGTCACCACTTGTACAGTCTTACAAATGCTTAGGATATGCTAGAAACAGAAACACAGTCAACACTATGAAAGAATATGCAGGCAGAAAATCTCCCAATAAAGTACAAAGGAAATCCAAAACAAACAATAGGAATATTAATTATTTATTAATTCTCCAAATAAAAGATACAGACTGAATGGATTAAAAAGACTAATTTCATTTTTTTCTCAAGCTATTCAAAACAATTAAAAGGGAGAGAATCATCCCAAACTCCTATGAAGTCAGCATCACCTTAATTCCAAAACTTGAAAAAGATACAACAAAGAAAGAAAACTGCAGACCAATATCACTGATGAATGTAGATGCAAAGATCCTCAACAAATACTAGCTGATAGAATTCAACACATCAGAAAGATCATTCACCTGGACTAAGTGATATTTATTCCTGGTATGCAGGGATGATTCAACATACATGAATCAATAAAGATGATACATCACATTAACAAACTGAAGGATAAACCATATGATTATCTCAATAGATACAGAGAAAGCATTTGATAAAATACAACACTTCATGATGAACACCTTAAGCAAACTGGGTACAGAAAGAACATTCCTTAAACAGGGCGATATACGACAAAATCACAGCTAGCATCACGTTGAATGTGGAAAAGCTAGAAGCATTTCCACTAAGATCTGTAACAAGACAAGGAAGCCCACTTTCACCACTGCCTTCAATAATAGTTTTAGAAACTTTAGCCAGAGCCATTAAGCAAGAAAAAGAAATCAAAGGTATACAAATTGGAAAGGAGAAAGTTAAATTATCTAAATTTTCTGGATGGGATCTCAGAAGAGTTTACAATGGAAGAAAGAACAAATTCAGGACAGACTGAAACCTTACCTTGAACCTCAACTACTAATTGGACTAAGGTGGTCTGCCTTATGTTAACTGCCTGTCAAAAGGAAAACTAGTTGTTTTTAAGATTTTATTTATTTATTTGAGAGGTAGAGTTATAGTCAGTGAGGGGAAGAGACACAGAGAGAGAGGTCTTCCATCTGCTGGTTCACTCCCCAAATGGCTGCAACGGCCAGGAGCCAGGAGCCTCTTCCGGGTCTCCCACGCAGGTGCAGGGGCCCAAGGACTTGGGCTATTATCCACTGCCTTCTCAGGCCATAGCAGAGAGCGGGATCGGAAGAGGAGCAGCTGGGACTAGAACCAGCGCCCAAATGGGATGCCGGCACCATAGGCAAAGGACCAATCCACTGCACCATGGCACTGGCCCTGGAAAACTAGTTTTTAATTATGAAAAAAGTCTACATGGATAGTAAAATTATCCATCTTGGACATCTAGTTCCTCTTCTCAGAAGTCACCCTTGTTAATACAGAAATTTCCATACATGGACAGGTGTATGTGCATACATATGTACATATATATTAAAGACTTTAATAAACAACATTTTTTATGTTGAGTAATATATATATTCAAATTTTGTTTGATTGAATTTTGAGAAGAGTTTTGACAATTTAATCTAGAAATCCATAATATTTAAAAAGAATTCTCAAAATTTTCAATAAACAAAAAAGAACACTCAACATCTTAATATATTCTCACTTACAAAATAATGCTACAATTAAGTCTGTCAATGGGCTGAAAACTATATATTTTTAATAAATATCGAATGTCCTAGCACAAATGACAACTATCCATCATATACCTGCTTATTAAGGCCATTGATAGTTTCTCGAAGTAAGTCTTCTTTAATCTTATTTCTTCTGGAGATTACCTCTGCATGTTTACAAGAATATCGCCAAGTGACATCGACTACCTGAAACAAATTACATAATACAAATATTTAATAAGATTATAGCCATCAGTCATTATTTGTTAAATGGCAGGAATGTATGTAATTTTAAACACAACTTAAAAAATGCTGTGTTTTGCTTAAAATTTTAAAACTTGTGAAAGAGAATATATTTATTCATTTATTTATTCATCCATTTGAGAGGCAGAAAGGCAAAGAGAGAGTGGGTGAGTGTGAGCTCCAATCCACTGATTCATTTCCCAAATGCCTGAGACAGCCTGGGATCAGGAGCTAAAGCTGGGAGCTAGGAACTCAATCCACGTCTCCTACAGGGGTGGAAGAGAACAAGTTCTGTGAGCCTCCCAGAGTTCACATTACCAGGATGATGGAGTCAGAAGTTAAAGATAGCTATTGAACTCACACAATCCACTATGGAATGCCAGTATCTTAACTGTTAGATCAAGTGCCTGCCACCGAGAATACACTTTATATTCATTTTACAACAGGTACCCTTTCAAGAAACAATATGTTTTAAAACAAGAAATTTTCAAAATACTAGGTTAACTTATATACAAAACTTATTCCAGATGAAATCCAACAGACAAAAACTTAACCTGCTTTTTATTGTATTAAATTTGAATTACAGGGCTGTCTCTATGGTGTAGTAGATGCTGGTGTCCCACACGGGTGCCAGTTCATGTCTCAGCTGCTCCTCTTCCAATTCAGCTCTCTGCTTATGGCCTGGGAAAGCAGTGGAAGTGCACCCGCAAGGGAAACCCAGAAGAAACACCTGGATTTTGGCTTCAGATTGGTCCAGCTCCAGCTATTGCAGCTCTTTGGGGAGTGAACCAGCGGATGGAAGACCTTTCTTTCTCTCTCTCTCTCTCTCTCTCCCCCTCTCTCTGTCTATAAGTCTGCCTCTCAAATAAATAAGTGAAATCTTAAAAAACAAAACAAAACAAAAAACCACTAAGTTCTGACCAAGGTACAAAGATAATTCAAGGAAGAAAGGATCTTTTCAACAAATGGTGTTATAATAATTCATTACTCATATGTTGAAAATGATCTTCAATCCATACCTTGTACCATATAAAAAATGAACTGAAAATGGAACACAGACCTAAACAGATAAAACTTCTAAAAGAAAACTTAGGACAAAATCAGTGTTACCATGGGCTAGGCACATCTCTCTTCCATACAACATCAAAAAGTATAATCTATAAAAGAACAGACTGATGAATTGAATTCATTGGTATTTTCTTCAAAAGTCATTCATAAAGTACATGAAAAGATAAACAATAGAGGCAGAAAAATTTTCGCAAAGCATAATTCTGATAAAGGACTGAACAAACTTTTTGGGGGGCAAGAATTTAGTGTAATGGAAAATCACTGCTTGGGATGCCTGAATTCCACACTGGAGCACCTGCATTTGGGAACTGGCTCCACTCATGATCCCAGGAATGTACCTGGGATGAAGCAGGTAACGGTTCAGGCATGTGGAGTTTTTGCAGCCCACTTTGGATCCTGAGTTGAGCTCCTGGCTCCTGGCTTCAGCCTGGCTGCTGTGGCATTTGGAAAGTGAACCAGAGGATGACAGCTGTCTCTCAAATAATAAAGAAATTAACGAAAAAGCAGTTTAAGAAGCTTCTTAAAAAGTTATACAGGGGTTGATAGTGCGGTGCAGTGTGTGAAGTCACTGCTTGCAATACTGGCATCCATGTTGCAGCATAGATTTTAGTCCCAGCTGTTTCTCTTTCGATGCAGCTGAAGCTCATGGGAAAGCAGCAGGAGATGGCCCAAGCACTTGGGACCTTGCCACCCATGTCAGGGACAGGTTGGAGTTCCAGCTTCCTGGCTCCAGCCTGGCTATTGTGGTCATCTGGGGGATGAACAAAAAATGCTAAGAAAGATTTATTTAATTGAAAGGCAGAGTGACAGAGAGGGAGAAACAGAGAGATCTTATATCGCTGGTTCACTCTCCAAATGGTTGCAATAGCTGGGCCTGGACCAGACAGAAGACAGGAGCCAGGAACTTCTTCCAGGTCACCCACATGAGTGCCAAGGGCCTAAGGACGTGAGCCATCCTCTGCTGCTTTTCCCAGACCATTAGCAGGGAGCCAGATTGGAAGTGGAGCAGCCTGGACTCAAATTGGTGCCCACATGGGATGCGGCACTGCAGGTGGCAGCTTTATTTGCTTTGCCGCAATGCTGACCTCAAATAAATACATCTTAAGCAAAAAGTTACACACTTCAGGATGATACAGTCATTCTACTCCTAAGCATGATACAGAGAAAAGTGTATGCCCATATGACTTGTGTGCCTGAATGTTCATAACACTCAACAAAGAACCAGAAACTAACTATAGTACATCCATACAACAGAATACTGACTGCAGTGACAATTTCACAGGTGCACACAAATGACAAGACTTAAATTATACACTTTAAGTTTATACAGCATATTGTAGGTAAATTCAATAAAACTGTCAAAATTATATTTATTCTTAGAAGAAAATTTTCTTTTGCCCTACCTCGTCTTTGGAAAATGCTAATACATAGGAAAGCTTCTTGCCCCACCCTACTTCATACAGGAGTGGTTTGTCACAGACATCTTCACATGCATCACAGTGCAGCCACCGCTGCTGCGAACAGGAGTAGACTTCAGTCCAGACATGGTCTACTCCAGCAAGGGAGAAGAGAACAACGGAGAAAGGAAGTACAAGTTAAGCTTATAAAACCAGAATGCTCTTCACTAATTACAATAATCCCTAATACCAGAATCACACAATAAGGTAATTTGTAGCATTCTAAATTTTAGTTAATATGAGCATTTTTTGGCATATAGATTAGAATACTTGTATTAATTTCTCTATCTCTTCAAAATGTTCCAAAACACTTTTGGAATAATCTTTAATGCAAGCTGGTTTCAGCCTTAATGAACTCCAAAGAAGGAGAACCTATTTATTAACACTGCCAAAGTCATCAGGCTCAGCCTAGCAACATTGGGATGTCCACGCCACTTCTGAAACATCAGTCTCTCTCTCTTCAGACTTTTAGATCTAGACCCGGTCTAACTGGATCTCTGGTTACTGGTGCTGCATATTTTAAGAGAACAGTAACTATTAACTGAAGATTTTATTTGAGTCTAAAAAAACCAACAGAAACATAGATAAGATTCTAAGAACAAAGAAAACAACTTTTTAACATGCAAACATGAACTATTTCTTTTTTTTTCTTTTTTCAAAAAAAATTTTTAAAGCTTTTATTTAAAGAATATAAATTTCCAAAGTATAGCTTATGGATTACAATGGCTCCCCCCCCCCCCCATAACTTCCCTCCCACCCGCAACCCTCCCCTTTCCGGCTCCCTCTTTCCTTCCATTCACATCAAGATTCATTTTCAATTCTCTTTATATACAGAAGATCAGTTTAGTATATATTAAGTAAAGATTTCAACAGTTTGCCCCCACATAGCAACACAAAGTGAAAAATATTGTTGGAGTACTAGTTATAGTATTAATTCACAATGTACAGTACATTAAGGACAGAGATCCTATGTGATTTTTTTTTTAAAAAAATTGATTAATTTTCTATGCAATTTCCAATTTAACACCAAGTTTTTTTTAATCATTTGCAATTATCTTTATATACAGAAGATCGATTCAGTATATACTATGTAAAGATTTCATCAGTTTGCACCCACACAGAAACACAAAGTGTAAAATACTGTTTTAGTACTAGTTATAGCATTACTTCACATTGGACAACACATTAAGGACAGATCCCTCATGAGAAGTAAGTACACAGTGACTCTTGATGTTGATTTAACAATTTGACACTCATGTTTATGGCGTCAGTAATCTCCCTAGGCTCTAGTCATGAGTTGCCAAGGCTATGGAAGCCTTTAGGGTTCACCAACTTCGATCTTATTCCGACAGGGTCATAGTCAAAGTGGAAGTTCTCTCCTCCCTTCAGAGAAAGGTACCTCCTTCTTTGATGGTCCCGTTCTTTCCACTGGAATCTCACTCGCAGAGATCTTTCATTTAGGTCTTCTTCTTTTTTTGTTTTTTTTTTTTTTTGGCTTTCCATGCCAAAAATATTCTCATGGGCTCTTGAGCCAGATCTGAATGCCTTAAGGGCTGATTCTGAGGCCAGAGTGCTATTTAGGACATCTGCCATTCGATGAGTCTGCTGTGTCTCCCGCTTCCCATGTTAGATCGTTCTCTCCCTTTTTGATTCTATCAGTTAGTATTAGCAGACACTAGTCTTGTTTGTGTGATCCCTTTGACTCTTAGACCTATCAGTGTGATCAATTGTGAACTGAAATTGATCACTTGGACTAGTGAGATGGCATTGGTAACTATTTCTAAATAAGACAGCACTGGGGCCGGAACTGTGGCACAGCAGGTGAAGCCGCCACCTTGGCATCCCATATGGCCACTGGTTCTAGTTCTGGCTGCTCCACTTCTGATTCAGCTCTCTACTGTGCAGGATGGCCCAAGTCCTTGGGCCCTGCACCTGTGTGGGAGACCTGCAAGAGGCTCCAGGCTCCTGGCTTCAGATTGGCACAGCTCTGGCCATTGTGACCATTAAGGGAGCAAACCAGTGGATGGAAGATCTTTCTTTTCCTCTTTCTTTGCCTCTCTATAACTCTGCCTTTCAAATAAATGAATCTTGATAAAAAAAAAAAAAAGCACAAATGTCACAGGCTATTACTACATTATTTTTGAATAGTGTAATTTAAGTTCACTAAATCTTCTGTAGAAATTCCTAAAAAAAGAAAATCCCTATAGCACATTATTATACATGTTCTTATCTATACAGAAACAGCATTACTATAAATATCATGGTAAAGTGCTAATAAATGGATTTCAACCTTTTGTGCACTAAAATAAAAATCTTCAAGCTCAATTTTCCATGAACATTTTGAAGGATCTTCATATCACACAACTTCTAATTCTTTCAAAAAACCTGTGAGGCTGATATTGTTACTGAGGGAAAATGGAAGCTGAGACTGACAAGGGTGGAAAGTGACAGACAAAATGATAGGCTCATAGGATAAATCTAAACCGGTCAGTCTACAAAGCCCCACAACTCTCTGCTCAAAGCAGGTTCTGTACCTGTATAATCCCAAACATAGCGAGCTTCAAACCCTAAAGCTCGGCAACACAGTGTAAAACAATTGGCCCACTCGCCACATCGTCCAGATCTTGTTTCCAAAAGCTTTTCAGGGTTATTATACCTGTTTTAAAAGAAAAAAGGGAGCTTTAATTTATTATCAAAATCAAGATTTTAAAAGAATCTCTATCATCTCTATGCTAAATAATAATCACGATTCTTCATCTTTAATTGCGGAATACTGGTTGCAGAGTCTCTAATATGTAAAGATTTGTGCTAGGCTCTTTGTCTAAATGATAAACAGACATGCTACCTCCAGGGTATTTACATTCCTGAGACAGAAGCAACTACCACAAATGACTGTAACATATGGCCGAATGTGAGACAAGCCATATACACAATAGGTCGGATTTTGTTGTGGACGAGTGGCTGGGGAGCAGATGTATTTAGTGGACTTTGAAAGGTAGGATTTGAACAGGCAAATTCTCTAGGACATCTGCTAAAAGCATCAGCCTTACTCTAAGGAGTGGTGTAATTCGCTCATTGTACTTAAATTCAACTTTATTTAAGATGTGATTTTTCTAATGATTATTTTGATTAAAATTTATTCTTCTGAAGTATTTAAATGAGTTGTTTGGTAATGTAGAAGCTGATTTTTGAGGAATAGTGGGTATAGCTGCCACCTACTAAGCCAGCATCCCATATGGGTTCTGGTTCTAGTCCCAGCTGCTCCACTTCTGATCCAGCTCCCGGCTAATGCGCCTGGGAAAGCAACAGAAGATCGCCCAAGTGCTTGGACTGCTGCACCCACGTGGGAGACCAGAAGCTCCTGGCTTCAGCATGGTCCAGCCCCAGCATTTGTAGTCATCTGTGTGTCTATGTAACTCTGCCTTTCAAATAAATAATTCCTTAAAAATTTTTTTTTCAAAGTTACTCCAATTATAAAATTATACTCATAAAACTAGAGAACAAAGTGTGCACGTGGTGCTGGGAAGTATTCTGAGCTTATGCAGAAGGAGGAAAAGTGTCCCAGCAGAGGAGGATGGCAGCCACGAGTGTGGGAAGAAAGGAAACAGCATGAACGAACAGGCCCTGCAACAAGCAAGTTTGTTAAGCAGATGTTCTTGCTTAAACTAAGTTAAATGAACTCAGAGCTCAGGTAACACACTATTTGAAAAAAAGGTGCACATTTATATTAAGGAATGGTAACACAATTACAGTATTCTGTACACTTCTCTTCATACTCTACTAGTACCAAGTCAAACGACCTGTTAGTCCCCAATTAATAGAGTTCATATCCAAATCCTAAATAGAGAAGACCTAACAGTTAAACAAGCAAATGAATAGAAAGAAAAAGAGTTACAAATAATATTTTGCATAAATATCTGTAAGCCAGTGCTACTCCACACTGACTAAGTTTACATTCAATTGCCTAGAAAGAGTATATCAGGACAGGGACACGCACATACATGTGTATCTTCTAATATCGGCAAAGGACCTGTGCAAATGTATGCTGGGAGAAGAAATAACACACAGATTTTTAGATAATTAATGGGTATTAGATTCTGCTTTTCTTATATTCTGTATATTGCAGGGCTGGTTCCAAATTAGGAACACAGTTCCTAAACCCCCAAGATTAGGTATGAAAACATTCACAAAACGTAAGTATATGAATCAGCAGGGCACACTAATAAAACTTTATTTACAAAAATGGTATGTATGGGCAGGTGTTGTGGTATAGTGGGTTAACCATGCAGCTGCCTGCAATGCCAGTTATCCCACATGGTGCTAGTTCGAGTCCTGGCTGCTCCACTTCTGATCCAGCTCCCTCTTGATGTGCCTGGTACAGCAGCAGATGGCTCAAGAACTTGGGCCTCTGCCACCCATGTGGGAGACCCAGACAAGTTCCAGGCTCCTGGCTTTGACCTAACTCAGCACTGGCCATCACGGCCAGTTTGTAGTTCACAGGTAGTGAACTAGGTGATGGAACATCTCTCTGTCTCTCCCTCTCTCTAATTCTGTATTTCAAATAAATAAATCATTAAAATAAGCATGTGGGCTGGATTTGGTCTGGCAGTCATATCTGCTGATCTATGTCCTAGAAGAATATATCCTAATATTTGAAATGAAGACAAATTCACTTAATGACACTTCAGTCCTATCTACTCCACCATCAGATTTTTCTGACTGTTTTCCATATACTCACCTTGGGAATCTATTGCTGAACTGGCACGCATCACAGTAATGATCTTCTACTTTTCTTGCACCCCACCTCAGCTCCTCCTCACTGGGCACCAATGTTACATCTCTGGATTTAGTCTGTCCACCGCACTTAGTGCACGAAATGTTATTCACCCAGTGAAAAAACTCCTCCTTAAACCAGTGCAAAAGCTCCAGCAAAAGGAAGTCCTCCTCATTTAGATTAGTACCTGAGAAGTTAAAAAGAAAACTAAGCATCAGATCTAAAACTGACAAAAATCTAAAAATATACATGAACATTTTATTCGTTAGAATCTAGGTAAAAACATAATTGAAAAAAGTTGCAAATTTACATTAGAGTAGAGTAATAACAGAATAAGAGCATCCTTTCACTATTATGAAACATAAGAAGGCATGAAAGGCTTTCAAAAAGATGCAGGAAATAATTGTCTGTATATTGTGAACTGGGCCGAAATACAATGACCTGTGTAACCACACACTGAGAACATTTACCCATTGGCTACTTGAGTGGAACATCAAGTCCTCTCAGCGAACTACTATCAGCTTGAAACTGATCTTGAAGCATGAGGGAGGTAGGAAAATGAGTCTGATTTAAAAAAAATAATTTAAAATGGCTATATTACATTCATCAAGTGTATCCACAAGTAAACATAAAACAATTTCAAAAAAGGCAGAAATCAATAATTTCAAATTTCCATAGCTTTTATTTTTTTAAAAAAGATTTATAAGTTATTTGAAAGGCAGAGTTACAGAAAGGCGGAGAGAGAGAATGAATGAATGAATATCTTCCATCCACTTGGTTCACTCCCCAAATGGCTGCAATGGCCGGAGCTGGGGCAATCTGAAGCCAGGAGCCAGGAGCTTCTTCCCAGTCTCCCACATGGGTGCAGGGGCCCAAGGACTTGGGCCATCCTCCACTGCTTTCCCAGGCCATAGCAGAGAGCTGGAACGGAAGCAGTGCAGCAAGGTCTAGAACCAGCAGCCATATGAGAGGCCAGCACTGAGGGGGTGGCTTTTCCTGCTATACCACAGCACTGGCCCCACTCTATAGCTTTTTTTTTTTTTAAAAGATCTATTTATTTATTTGAAAGTTAGAGTTACACAGAGAGAGGAGAGGTAGAGATGGAGAGGTCTTCCATCTGCTGGTTCACTCCCCAGTTCGCCGCAAGGCCGGAGCTGTGCCAATCTGAAGCCAGGATGCAGGAGCTTCTTCTGGGTCTCCCACGCAGGTGCAGGGGCCCAAGGACTTGTGCCATCTTCTACTGCTTTCTCAGGCCACAGCAGAGAGCTGGATCAGAAATGGAGCAGCCGAGTCTTGAACTGGCGCCCATACAGGATGCTGGCACTGTAGGCAGCGGCTTTACTCGCTACGCCACAGCGCTGGCTCCTCCATAGCTTTTCTCTCAGTGCTTCAGTTGTGCACTATGATCCATCCATCCCCAAACACATAAAAATGCAACCCTAGCAAGTAAATTTGACAGATAATATTATAACCACTTTACCAAATAAAAAGGACTCTCTTTTTCATATTTGAGACTGTGGTACCTCTGGAAAGTGGGGAAGGAGAAGGGAAAAGAATCAGAGATGTAAAAGCAGCTTCCATCTCTGTATTTATTATTATTAAAAATTAAAGTAAAACAGATATACAAAGGAAATACATGGCATAATGTTAAGATCTAATAAAGTTGGTCATAGGTGTTTAATACGTTATACTCTATTCTTATATTTATGTTTGGTATATTGCAAAATATAAAACTGGGGGCCAGTGTTGTGACACAGCCAGTAAAGCCATGGCCTGTGATGCTGGCATCTCATGTGGGCACTGATTTGTGACCCAGCTGGTCCACTTCTGATCCTGCTCCCTGTTAACAGCCTGGGAAAGGCAGCAGAGGATGGCCCAAGTGTTTTGGCCTCTCCTGGCTTTTGCCTGGCCCAGCACTGGCCATTTTGGCCATCTGGAGAGTGAACCAGAAGATACAAGATCTCTCTTGCTGCCTCTCTCTTTCTCTCTCTGTAACCTTTTCAAAATACATAAATCTTTTTTTAACAAAAAAAGTAAAAACCACAGTAACAAAATTAAAGAGAAAGCGAATATAAAAAGGCCAAAAATATATATATAATGTTCCTGGATAGGAAAACTCAGTGTTTCTAAAGTTGTCATTTCTCCATAAATTAATCTACAATTTAATACCAGCCCAGTTAAAGTTAAATGTTTTCATAAAATTTGACAAGCTAACTATAAAATTCATGTGAAAGAGAAAATGTACAAAGCACCTAAGCTTTCTTCATATAACAAGAGCTGTGACCTTTGGCAGAGGGACAGATCTGCCTGGCAGGGTGAGTTTAGCTTTTCATATATAAAAGGGAACATAGAGGAAAAGGCAATGCAAAGATGCGGCAGAGAAATTTGACTATACCTATTTTTTTTAATAAGATTATTTATTTGAAAGGCAGAGTTATGGGAGGGGGCAGGGCAGACAGACATCTGCTGGTTCACACCCCGAAAGGCCACAATGCCTGGAACTGGGTCAGGTTGAAGCCAGGAGCCAGGAACTCCATCCAGGTCTCCCAAACGAGTGGCAGAGGTCCATCCTCCACTGCCTTCCCAGGTGCATTAGCAAGGAGTGGATCAGAAGTGGAGCGGCCGGACTCAAACTGGTGCCCAAGTGGTATGCTGGCACTGTAGGCAGTGGCCTTACTCCATCGCACTGGCCCCTAAACCTTTATTAAGAATGGAGTGATCCAGTTGTGAGTGTGGACTGCCAGCAGCCACCTTGTTAGAAACATGCTTTGCTTCATTTTACCTCTAGATCTTTTTGGAAAAATTAAATTTAGTATACACTACTCTGCTTGAAACCCAAAGTCATCAAAAATATGGTTCTCAGCCTACCTGATCTTCCACTGCTGCTTCACACATGTACCACACGGCACACAAACTGTGTTACTCATTGTTCCCCAAATGGAGCTGTGCTTTTCTGCCTCCATGCATCTTCTTCATCATACTTGTAAGAAAACCCCTAGTCTCTGCCCCTCACGGCCTTCAAGAAAAAAATATTTTACTGATTTTCCCAGTATCTTATGCCAGCCTGAGGTGTTGTTTCTTATTTCATTGAAAACTTTGTAAGCGTGAAGGACATATACTCAGACCTTAAAAGTACTCAAATGTGATGAATCTAGTTTCTCCTAGCCCTATGTTCCAAATTTTCTACAAAACAAAACAAAAAACCCAAAACAATTCATTATTTTTATAAACAGAGGGAAAGGTCAATTGAGACTGTCAGCAGATTTTATAGAAAACGGACTTGAAGTCCTAGCTGGGTACACTGTGAGGACAAGAGGACAGATATATCCTACCATTCACCTAACTGGTACTTCTTTTTTGTGGATCGTGTTCCTTGAGAGATTTCTTGTTTGTTGCCTGCCTAGAGAAAAAGAATGTGCTGGACACAAACGAGCGCATCTGTTGCTGCAATATTTCTCAAAGTATTCATTTGTCTGCTTATTTTAATTACTGTACCCTGTTCAGCTGCTTCTCTTTTTTAAAATAAACTTATCATTTAATTCCATTTTCCATGAAATTTTTTTTAAAAAACTTATTTATTTATTTGAAAGTCAGAGTTATAGATAGAGAAGGAGAGACAGATCGATGTTCCAACTGCTAGCTCACTCCCCAAATGGTTACAACAGCCAGGACTGGGCAAGGCTGAAACCAGGAGCTTCACCAGGATCTCCCATGTGGCTAACAGAGGTCCAAACACTTGGGTATCTTCTGCTGCTTTCCCAGGCACATTCGCAGGAAGCTGGGTCAGAAGTGGAGCAGCCAGCACTTGAACCCATGTCCATATGGGATGCCAGCATTGCCGGTGATGGGCTTAACCTGCTACTCCACAGTAGCGTCTGGCTTCCACAGTGTCCAATTCCACGATTCAAACAGAGTGTGTTCAGTAAGTGTCTAATAAACAGGCATTCATGTAAAGCACCATATTGGAAACACAGTACTCTGAGGCTGGACAGAGCCTTTATGATCACATATGGTAAACATCCTTGTTTTACAGACACAGACACACACACACACACATACACACCTCCAATGTGTGCTTACAGGGAGCAGAAGCCACAGGAGCTGTAAGAACATCTAGGTGGTAATTTTAACAAACTGCTGGGGAGTCTAAGTATGTGTGAACCAGCTCAGGAGTAAGAAATGCAGTCCTGGTAGAGGTCTCCATGTTTTTGTCATTTTGCTTCCAGGAATCCACCAGGTTCTCATGATGAAGAATTAAGAGCTGTGAGGTACACCCACAGTGTCCTATACAATCAATACCAACTTGTCAAGGAAGGGGTTCACCACGGCCTTATCTAACCTGGCCTTCCCTTCTCACCTATGAGAAGAAAAGGGCTACGAAATGCTTGCGAAGGAGTCAGGTCCATGTGATAGAAGCCCGTGAGAACACCGAGATTCGATCAAAAGCTTATGGAAACTTCTCCTGCCCCACACCTTCCATCAACAGGGCTCCAGTATAACCACAGGGGATTACAACTCAAAGATGGACAAGATGCAGACACCAAGGAGGAGTTCTTAGGAAACTCAAAAACTAGAGCACCAGAGGAAGATAACACCTACAGCAAACATTACACACGGCACAATTTCCAGCTAGACTGACAAATCTTACAAAAAGTCTGTTTCCCTCAGTTTCTATTATCTAATATATCATGTCCAGTTTCAACAAAAAATTCCAAGGTATGCTAAAAAGCAAGAAAAAGAATAAGTTCAATTGTACAAAGCAAGCACCAGACTCACTTTCATGTAGTACAGAGTTTGGATTTACAGAGAATTTAAAATAATTATGATTAATATGTTAATGTTAGAGGCTCTAA
Source organism: Sylvilagus floridanus (assembly GCA_949820135.1). Lineage (NCBI taxonomy): Eukaryota > Metazoa > Chordata > Mammalia > Lagomorpha > Leporidae > Sylvilagus > Sylvilagus floridanus. The sequence continues at coordinate 168,876,145 of OX463244.1, forward strand.
CAGAATAAGCAGACAACTTATAAGAGACAGGTGACATAAGCAGAAAGATGGAAACTCTAACAACAAACTCTAAGGAAATGCTAGACATCAAAAACATTCTAACACAAATGAACAATGGCTTTGATGGGCTCATCTGCAGACTGAACACATCCAAGGAAACAATCAGTGGGCCTGAAGATGGGTAAACACAAGCTTTACAAAAAGAACAGAGCAGTCTAGGATTGTGGGGAAATTAAAAATGGAACACAATCTAAGAACTGTGGTGAACTGAGCCACAGAGATAAATGTGATGAAATAAAAACTGAAGGGATGCAAGGATGGTTCAACAGACGTAACTCAATAACATATCAGCCATCAACAGAATGAAGGATAAAAATCATGTGATAGCAATAGATACAGAATAACATTTGATAAAAATCAACATCCATTCAAAATTAAAAACTGAAAAAATTAGGAACAGAAGGATCTTACCTCAACATAATAAATGCTGTATATGATAAACCCACAGCCAACATCATACTGAAAACATTTCTTCTAAGAGATTCACTCTCATCACTCTTGTTCAATATTGTACTGGAAATCTTAGAAGAATAAGATAAAATGAAGAAAGAAAAGGCATACAACTAAAATAGGAGGAAGTCAAATTACCCTCATTTGTGGAAGGTATGATTCAATACACAGGAAAACCTAAACTTTCTACCAAAACAGTATCAGAATTGATCAGCAAATTTAGTAAATTAGCAGGAAACAAAATCAACATACAAAAGTTAGCAGCGTTTTTATCCAGGAATAACAAATTCACTATGTAAGAAATTATAAAAGCAGTCCCATTCACAATAGCTACAAAAAAACAAAAATGGCTAGGAATAAATTTAATGAAGGAGATGGAAGATCTCTACCATAAAAATAAAAAACACTAATGAAAGAAACTGAAGACACACAAAGTTTTTTCTAATCCCATGGATCAGCAGAATAATATCGTTAAACTGTCCATATTACCTAAAGAATGCAACACAACCCCCATCAAAATACAATGATATTCTTCACTGAACTAGAAAAAAAAATTTCTAAAATTCATATAGAATCACCAAGGACCCCAAATAGCCAAAGCAAAACTGAACAAAAAGAATAAAGCTGGAGGCATCACAATGCCTTTAGGACATACTGCCGAGCTAAAGTAACCAAAGCGGCTTGGCATCAACAGAGACATACAGACCAATGGGCCAGAACAGTCCCCAGGAATGAATCCACACACCCAGTCAAGTAGTTCTAAGAGGTACCAACTCTTTACACAGGAGACAGGACCGCCTCTTCAATAAATGGTGCTGGGAAAACTGGACAGCCAAATGCAGACCAAAACTTGCCTTCCTCCACAATTCTTACTCTACAAAATTCAACCCAAAGTGGGTCTCGCACCTAAAATGTAAGACCTGAAACTATCAAACTACTAGACACTGGTCTAGGCAAGGTACTTTTTGGGTAAGACTGCAAAAGTACAGGCAACTAATCCCCCAAACAAGACAAAATAGGGCAGATTAAGGAGTTTCTGCCTAGCGGAGAAAACAATCAACAGAATGAAGATGATACCAACAGAAAAGGAGAAAACCTGTGCAAACTATTTATCTGATAAAGGATTAACAGCCACAATACACAAGGAATTGAAAAAGCTCAGTAACAACAACAAAAGAAAAATAATTTAAAAATGGGTAAATGATATGAATAGATACTTCTCAAAAGAATAAATACAAATGGCCACTCTATTTATGAAAATATGCTCATCGGGCCTGGTGCCGTGGCACAATGAGTTAGACTGCCGACTGCAGCCATGCTGGCAGCCCGAGTGCTGTTTCAAGTCTTGGTTACACCACTTCTGATCCAGCTCCCTGCTTATGCACCTGGGAAAGCAGTGAAGGATGACCCAAATCCCTGGGCCCCGGCACCCATCTGAAAGGCCTGGATGGAGTTCTTGGCTCCTGGCTTCAGGCAGGCCTCAGACACTGGCAGTCTGGAGAGTGAACCAGTAGATGGAGGATCTCTGCCTCTGGCTCTCTAACTCTGCCTTCCAAATAAATACTTAACTTTTTTTTAATAAAAGAACATGTGTTCAACATCATTAGCGTTCACGAAGTACTAAGCAAAATCGCAATGAGAGAGCATCTCACCCTAGGCAGAATGATTATCAAACAAAACTTTAAAAACAAAAAGAAAAACAAATGCTGGAGAAGAAATGGAGAAAAGGGAATCTTTACACACAGTTGATGGGAATGCAGATTAGTACAGCCATTATGAAGAACAGCGGTCCTTTAAAAACCTAAAAATAGAGCTACTCTATGAAGCAGCTACCCATTCTGTGTGTGTGTGTGTGTGTGTGTGTGTGTGTGTGTGTATGTATATTTATCTCTAAAGGAAAAAAAAATTAAGTATTGGCCTCTCAGGGAGATACCTATCTATCCTATTTACAGAATGGAAATGAAAATCCCACTAACCAAGAATTCTGTATCTTACTGATACATACTATCCTTCCAAAGTGAGGGAGGAATAAATACCTCATTAGGTAAACAATTTCCCCTCCATAAGACCTGCCATGAAAGAAATATTGTAAGAAATTCTCTGGGGAAAAGGCAGCTGATGTAGGTCAGAAACCGAGATATACACAAGAAAACAAGAGCACCAGAGAAGAAATAAATGAAGGGAAAATAAATCTGGCTTTTAAAATGCTTACTTGTGGGGCCAGCACTGTAGTGTAACAGGTAAAGCTGCTGCCTGCAGTGCTGGCATTCCATATGGGCACCGATTAAAGTCCTTGCTGCTCCACTTCTGATCCAGCTCTCTGCTCTGGCCTGGGAAAGCAGCAGAGCATGACCTAAGTCCTTGGGCCCCTGCACCCATGTGGGAGACTGGAAAGAAGCTCCTGGCTCCTGGCTTCGTGCGGCCAATTGGGGAGAGAACCAGTGGGTGGAAGATCTCGCTCTCTGCCTCTCCTTTCGCTGTGTAACTCTTTCAAATAAATAATTTTTTAAAAAAATTATTACTTGTATGAAAAATAACTTTAAATAATAAGAGTAATGTGTTAGGTGCTTATAATATATACATAAGTAAAATACATGAAAAGAGTGCCATCAAGGACAAGAGGGAAGAACTGGCACAGTTCTACTGAAAGCTACTTTCGAATGAAAGCACTTGAACAAATATTGTTTTTGAAGGTGACTTCAGAATCCACTCTTAGGAAATAATTTCTCCGTATTAACAAAAAGTGAGCCAGTAGTCTCACTGTAGGATCAATTGTGAATATGGTCTTTATCAGATTCATGGTACAATTTATTCAAATTCAGGTTAAAGAAAGTATTTAAAAAAAAAAAAAAAGTTCACAAGATTTGACTAGCCATTTCTCAAAAAAAAGTATACCAATGACTAATAGGCACATGAAAAGACTTCCAACATTCACTAACCACTAGGAAAATGCATGTCAATCAAACTTGCAAAACACAACCTCAACCCCATTAGCATGGCTATTATATAAAAAAAAAAATAACAGAAAATACAAGCATACTTCAAAAAGTTTGTGGAAAATGGAATTAAATGTAAATATATTTTGGTACAGAAAAGTCTGCAATCCATGCATAAAAGGGGGAATCAAAAAGTTCACTGCCCTGTCTAAATACTGACGAAGCTTATGGACTCACAAGGCTTCCATAGCCTTGGCAGCTCATGGCAAGAGCCTCAGGTGATCACTGACATCATAAAGAAGAGTGTTAATTGTTAAATCAACAATAGGAGTCACTGTTCACTTACTCCCCATGTAAGACCTCTGTTCTTAATGAGTTGTGCTATGAGAATTAACTGTAAAACTTGTTTTCAAACAGTACTTGATACTTCGTGTGTGTGTGTGTGTGTGAGTGCATTGAAATCTTTACTTATTAGAGTTGGTTTTCTGTACATAAAGTTAATTAAAAACAAATCTTAGGCCAGTGCCGTGGCTCACTAGGCTAATCCTCCACCTGTGGCGCAGCACCCCGGGTTCTAGTCCCGGTTGGGGCGCTGGATTCTGTCCAGGTTGCCCCTCTTCCAGCCCAGCACTCTGCTGCGGCCCTGGAGTGCAGTGGAGGATGGCCCAGGTCCCTGGGCCCTGCACCTACATGGGAGACCAGGAGAAAGCACCTGGCTCCTGGCTTCGGATCAGCGCAGCGCGCTGGCCACTTGGGGGGTGAACCAACGGAAAAAGGAAGACCTTTCTCTCTCTGTCTCTGTCTCTCTCTAACTCTGCCTGTCAAAAAAAAAAAAAAAATTAAAAACGAATCTTAATGAAGAATGGGATGAGAGAGGGGATAGGAGGTGGGACGGGAGTAGGGGTGGGAGGGTGGGTTTGGGAGGAAGAACTTCTATATCACTAAAGCTGTATCTATGAAATTCGTATTCATTAAATAAAAGCTTTCTTAAAAAAATTCATGAAAAATATTATGAAAACACTCATGGATTTCAAGGTTTTAGGACTGGTGCCATGGCTTTGCAGGTTAAGCTTCCGCCTGCAGTGTTGACATCCCATATGGGTGCTGGTTCAAGTCCCAGCTGATGTGCCTGGGAAGGTAGCAGAGGCCCTGCACCCACCTGGGAGACCCAGAAGAAGCTCCTGGCACTGGTCTTTGGACCTGCCCAGTTTGAGCTGTTGTGGCCATTTGGAGGGTGAACCAGAGGGTGGAAGATATTCTCTCTCTCTCTCTCTCTCTGTATCTCTGCCTTTCAAACACATAAATAAATCTATAAAAAAAGAAAGCTTCTGCAGCAAAAGAGACTAATCACTTTTACCTCGAACATACTAATTACCACAAAGATGTTGGTGAGTGGGCTGGGTAAAGCCACTGCCTGCAATGCCATTATCCCATCTGGATGCCAGTTCGAGTCTTGGCTGCTCTACTTCTGATCCAACTACATGCTGATGGCCTGGGAACAGCAGTGGAAGATGGCCCAAGCACTGGCCACCTCTACCCATGTGGGACACCCAGATGAAGCTCCTGGCTTGGGCCCAGCCATGCCCTAATCATTATATCATCTGGGGAGTGAACCAGTGGATGGAAGATCTTCCTCTCTCTGTAACTTTGACTTTCAAATAAATCAATCAATCTTAAAAATCAATGTTGGTCAGGATATGAAGAATTGAACTCCTTGTGCATTGTTGGTGGGAATGTTAAATAGGACAGTTGCTATGAAAAACACTATGGAGGTTCCTCACAAACAGAAACAAAAAGAGAATTACCATAAAATCCAGCAACATACTCAAAATAACTGAAATCAGAATCTCAGATTTTGTATACCGACATTTACAGAGCCATTATTCACAAGCTACAATATGGAGGCAACCTAAGCATCCACTGACAAATGGATAACCACAATGTGGTATACATATAGAATGAAATACTATTCAGCCTTAAAAAGAAAAGATATTTTGTAGTATGTGACAGCATGAATGAACCCTATAAGCCAACAACACACATACACAAATACTATTTGAGTCTGCTTACATGAAATACATAGAGTAGTCAAAACTGAAGAGACAAATAATAGTATGGTGGTTGCCAGAGGCTGAAGGGAGGATGGGGAGTTGTTGTTTAATGGGTATAGAGTTCTCAGTTTTACAAAACAAAACAAAACAAAACAAATTATGGATCTAGATAGACGCGCAACATTATGAATACATTTATAAACACTGAAATGTACACTTAAAAATTACAGATGATAAATCTTATGTTAAGTGTATGAGGATATTTCAAAGTATGTGGAAAATGGATTAAAATAAAAAGACTTTTGATTCAAAGAATTTTGAGGTTTATGCAGTTTTGTCATAATACTCATTTTTCATGAACTTTTTGAAGATCCTTCACAACCTTGGATTTAAAAATTTTTGTGGGGCAGTATTGTAATGCAATAAGCTGCCACTTGTTCACTGGACTCCATCTCACAGTGCCAGCTGAGTCTTGGCTGCTCTGCTTTTTGATCCATCTTCTGCAAATGCACTTAGAAAAGCAGCAGAGGATGTCCTGGGTGTTTGGGGCCCTGCCACCCATGTGGCAGATCCAGACAAGTGTTTCAGATTCCTGGCTTTAGCCTGGCCCATCCCCAGTTGTTCTGAAAATTTGGGAAATTATCCAGCAGACGAAGATCTCTTTCTCTGTCTCTCCCTCTGTCATTCTGCCTTTCAAAAAATATTTAATTTAAGAAAAATTGTGCACCAAAATAAACTTAGCTTTGCATTCCATTTCCACTAACTTTTTAAAGGAACTGCATATTTTACAATTAAAAAAACAGAAAAATTGAAAAAAATTAACATATATCCATGAAATACAATGTAATAGAATTAAACTATTATTGCATTTTTGCAAAATGCAAATAGAAATGGATTAGATATCTACAATGTACACAGCTAAAGATATTAGGTCAGTATTTATGTTTCTTTAGCAATGATGTATATTTAGCCATGAATCATTACGTAAAGCCCTACCTTTATCCAATTTTCTAGCTTGAGATAACTTTTCTTGTGATTTTCTTTTTAATTCTTGGACTGGAATACAAGCCAGTGCTTTCTCCTGGAGAGCAAGATTTTCATAGAGTAGCACATGCTCAATGTTAGACTGAAGAATTTTTAGAATAGCTGAATCAGCAGTAACCTGATAGAGAAAAAAAATGAAATTAGAGTTTCACTAAGTGCTAAAAAATCACATTTAACAAAGCACTGTGGGTCTATGAGTTCACAAATAATGAGAACATATAGATTCAGGGAATTATGATAATTATACCCAAAAGCTCTATAATATTAATATTAGGAGACAGTCATGCCCATTTCAGAGTTTAAGACATGTTTATTTTTCCCAACGTATATTTTGTTGCAGATTTTTTTTACCTTTAGATATTACTTTTTTTTTTTTACCTTTACACATTTATTTTGCTTTGTCCAGATAATTATTATGTGCTGGTTAGCTTTCATAGGAGGTGAGAACAACCCCACTGACTTCATATGCCAACTGCCTTTTATTAGATGTATGTCTAATAAAAAAAAGTTGCCATTACTCTTTTAAATCACAGATGATGATGTTCACCCCTCTTTTTATCCAAAGAGGACAGGGATAAAGTAGGAGGAAATACTTGTATGTATGTATGTATTTTTTAAAGATTTATTTTATTTGAAAGGCAGAGTTACAGAGAGAGAGGGAGATCTTCCATCGACTGGTTCACTCCTGAAATGGCCACAATGGCAGGAGCTGGGCTGATCTGAGCCAGGAGTCAGGAGCTATTTCCAGGTCTCCCATGTGGGTGCAGGGGCCCAAGCACTTGGGTCATCCTCTGCTGCTTTCCCAGGTGCATCAGCAGGCAGCTGGATCAGAAGTGGAGCAGCTGGGACTCACACAGGTACCCACATGGGACGCCGGCCAGCAGGCAGCCCATCCCAGGCCTCTGATAAAACTGTTCTTCATAGTTGTTCCTTTTTGCTAAACTCCTTTTCCTTGTCTTAGAAATACTGAAGCTATTCTTAAAGTGCTGTTTTTTTTTTTTTGGGGGGGGGGTCAAATTTAACTTAAAATCCTGAGACATAGATACATCCACAGAGTTGCTCTCATAATTTTCATTGTTGCTGAAGTTTTTGCTTCTTTGAGGATGTATTAAACAGGGATTATTCTCGACTGAAATCTTGGATTAAGACAGTGCTCTGAGTAATGCATCTGACAGCTTTTTCTACTTCAAAATACTACAATACATAGCATCAGTGAAAGTAGCATGCCTTTAAGGGATCAAGAATTTCAAGAAACTAACAGAGAAGGCAGATATGAATGGACTACAGGAAAACCAAGGCAATGTGCCCTACCAAGAGGGTGGTAATAAGTTTCTAAAATTACCCCACGGGCAGAGGAGCGCAGGACAGCAGAGCACAAGTCAGGGAGACGGCCTGGGCTCTGCAGGGGAACAGACAGCAGCAATCTTGGCTTCAGCCGCCTCGTCACTCAGTCAACCAAGAAGTCTGCTTCTGTGCAGTGGAGGGGCATGCACAGACTCCCAACAGCAAAGAGTGACCAAGCCCAGACCAGTTGCTTCTGGCATATTCAACCATGCTGCATGTCCTGCCAGTCTCCACAGCTGCTCGAAGCAAATGGAGTATCTACAGAAAAGCTAGCAGGAACTCTCAAGAGCATATGGAGCTAAACAACCCTGACTGTTGAGGAGATGCATTAAAATCAATATCAGAACTAATCTTGTAGCAATGGGAGCAAGTACAGAAAACTAAAAAAAAGTTTACCTTCAGAGATTTGAGAGTATACTGTACAGAGGTGCCAATAAACCTGTAAAGTGGCATTGTTAAGTTGAAAAATGCATTTAATACACCTAACTTTCCAAATATCATAGCTTAGCAACACAGCACAATATAGAGAACTGGTTGTTTACCTTCGTAAACTTGATGTCACTGTCCAGTATCCCTACAGAGGATCACATCACATATAGCTAGCCTGGGAAAAGATCAAAATTCAAATCCCAATTATCAGGGCCAGTGTCGTGTGCAGTAGGTTCATTCTCCACCTGTGGCGCCGGCATCCCATATGGGCACCGGTTCGAGTCCTGACTGCCCCTTTGCCAATCTAGCTCTCTGCTCTGGCCTGGGAAAGTAGTAGAAGATGGCCCAGGTGCTTGGGCCCCTGCACCCACATGGGAGACCTGGAAGAATCTCCTGGCTCCTGGCTTCAGATCAGCACAGCTCCAGCCGTTGTGGCTATCTGGGGAGTGAACCAACAGAAGGAAGACCTCTCTCTCTGTCTCTCCTTCTGTCTGTAACTCTACCTCTCAAATAAATAAAAATCTTTAAAAAAATGCAAATTATCTCACACCATCATAGAGTAGAAAAAATTATAAGTCAAACTCTTGTAAGTTGGAGACTATCTGTATTTAGACAAAGACAACTATGGATCTTAGACAAAAAGTTAAACACTGAAATAAAGTAAGCATAGATGGTGTCGAACAGCAGAACAAACAGAGCTAAATGATCAACAGCCAGTTAGAAGATTAAGAAAGCTATCTTCTGAGAATGAGGCACAAAAAGACACTGAAGATAAATCCAACAATTCTCCAGCCCAGTTCCCAGGAATGCTAGAAATAGAAACAGTGGAAGAAAGCGACTGCATACGAAATGACAGACATGAGAAGGAACTGAAATAAACTTCTGAAAGCTTAAGATCCAGGATAAATGGAAAATAGAACAAAAACTAAGCACATAACGGTGACTTTTTCAATAAAGATTTTTATTTATTTATTTATTTAACAGATAGAGTTAGACAGTGAGAGTGAGACAGAGAGAGGGTCTTCTTCCATTGGTTCACCCCCCAAATGGCCGCTACAGCTGGCGCTGCGCTGATCCAAAGCCAGGAGCCAGGAGCTTCTTCCTAGTCTCCCATGTGAGTGAACGGGGCCAAGCACTTGGGCCATCCTCCACTGCCTTCCCGGGCCACAGCAGAGAGCTGGACTGGAAGAGGAGCAGCCGAGACTAGAACCCGCCGCCCATATAGGATGCCGGCGCTGCAGGCGGAGGATTAACCAAGTGAGCCACAGTACCGGACTCTATAAAGATTTTTATTTATTTTACTTGAAAGTCACAGTTACACACAGAGAGAAGGAGAGGCAGAGAGAGAGGAGAAACAGAGAGAGAGAGAGAGAGAGATCTTCCACCCGCTGGTTCACTCCCCAGATGGCCGCAACGGCCTGAGCTGAGCTGATCCAAAGCCAGGAGCCAGGAGCTTCCTCCAGGTCTCCCACGTGGGTACAGGGGCCCAAGGACTTGGGCCATCTTCCATTGCTTCCCCAGGCCATAGCAGAGAGCTAGACTGGAAGTGGAGTGGCCGGGCACCCACTGGCACCAAACTGGCACCCACATGGGATGCCGGTGCCGCAGGCAGTGGCTCTACTTGATACGCCACAGCACTGGCTCCAAAGGTGACATTTTTAACAGTAAGGCTAAAAACAAAATCCTAATCTTTAATCAGAAAGAAAGGTTATGTGCAAAGAACACGTGAATTTATGTCAGACAGCTAACTGGAAACAATGAAGCACAAGTTGTGAAATTTCTTAGGGGAAATGATTTGTAACCTAAAATTCATATCCAGCCAAATCAGTCATCTAGGAGGGCTAAATAAATACATTTTCTAACATAATAATCTGAAAAAATGTTACTTTCAAGTCCTATCTAAAAGAATTATTAGAAAAGTTAGCAAAAACATAATATAGCCTAAATAAATAAAGATACCCAGGAACAGGAACTGCAATAAAATAAATAGAAGAGATCAGGAAAAACAAACAAAAAAAAAATCAACTGGCAAAATCTGAGTTGTTTTGGTATAAATACAAGTTGCAAGTAAAATCTCAGGCACTTCCTAAGGAAGGTGGCAAAGGGAGAAAAAAAATAAGTTCCTCTCTAAGATGTTGGTAAAAAAATATATAAAATTAAATAACTCTCATTAAAAACTTCAGGCCAGTAATTAGAAGTCTAAAAAGATGATGGTTAAGTCCCTAATCCTTAGTGGGGTAATAATGGAAGAAAACTTGATCTAAACACAAGCAGGAAAATTGGCACTAAAATGTGTCAGAAATAAGTTCAAACATAATATCAACCACAATAAATATGAATAGGTTAAAGGTGCATATTGAAAGCAGAAACTGACTGACCAAAAAAATTAATAACCCATTACCAAGATCCCGAAAGGGAGGGGAAACAGGGAAGTGGTGGGTGGGTGACCATTGCCCAGAGAGAGACAGGAAGCTCCAGGGACAGGGAGACGGGGACGCCTGGCTTTCAGGGCCAGGTGGGGTAAGAGACTGAGCCGGGATCTGGGCATACTGCTGACTGACAGCCTCCGCCCTTTTCCCCTGGCTTTCCCCTTTAGGTTAGGCAGCCACAGAGCAGCTTCTAGCCAGGCTGTGCGCCACCAGTGCAGCGTGGGTGCTCCTGGTCCGGGAAGAGGACACTATGGGCCACTCTCCACCCAGCTGGTGCTCAGCACCCTGTCCCACGTGCTCTGTGCCATGTTCAGTGTCTGTCACTTGGGCCACCAAAGGTTGCTAGAGACATCTGTCTGTTTGGCTGCAAATCTCTCCTACAATCCACATCCTCCAGGCTGTCACCAGGGTAACGAGGTCCCTGAAGGAGTAAAATCCCAGCATAACCACTCAGAAAACAAAAAACCAAAACCAAAAACCACTACCAAGAACTTGTGATGGGAGGCCGGCTCTGTGGCATAGTGGGCAAAGCCATGGACTGCAGTGCCAGCATCCCATTTGGGTACTGGTTTGAGACTCAGCTGCTCCACTTCTGATCCAGCTCTCTGCTATGGCCTGGGAAAGCAGTAGAGGATGGCCAAAGCCCAAACTCTTGCGCCCCTGCACCCTCATGTGAGACTGGGAAGAAGCTCCTGGCTCCTGGCTTTGGGTCAGCACAGCTCTGTCTATTGCAGCCAACTGGGGAGTGAACCAGCGGATGGAAGATTTGTCTCTGACTCTGTCTGTCTCTGTCTCTGTTTCTCTCTGCCTCTCCTTCTCTGTTTAACTTTGATTTTCAAACAAATAAATAAATCTTAAAAAAAAAACAAAAAACAACAACAAAAAAAAACTGGTGATGTATGGTACACAGGCCAAACATGATCACTCTATGGTCTGTAGGGTAAAGGTAATAAACACATACTGACAGAAACACTAAAGATATTCAACAAACAATTATTTGTGAATGTGTTTTCTGGAAAAATAATGGAAATGAAAATAGAAAATGACATTAACATTATAAATCAAGCAGTTTATGGATATAGAAACAAACTAATAGTAATACAACTATGTTCACTTACTCAAATATTTACTGATCCTTTATTTGCTAGGTAATGGGGATACAACAGTCACTTAAACAACTTGTTCTTAAGTATAAGAGTTAAAAAGTAAATATAAAGGATAAAATAAGACTCTACAATAGGGCTTCTGAACCTAGGCTGCCCTGAAGAAATGACATCTGTGTTGAAATATAAAGGAGAAGCAGCTAGCAAAAAAAGAAAAGGGGGACGGGGGAGAGACCGCTCCTGTCAGAAGGATCAGCATGCAGGTACCCTGGGAATGTGTTGGGATGTGCTTGGCATATTTTGAAGGATTGGAGAGTTCGATGTTCAATATATAGAGAACTAAGAGGAAAATGGTGGAGAGGGAAAGCTGAGAAGTAAGTAGGGTTGGTAAGCAACGGGAAAGTCATTGAAGAGATTTAAGCAAGGGAATAAAACCTTCAGTGTTTTCAGAATATCACTCCAGGTGTCACATGGAGAAAGCAGCTATCAGAAGACCCCACAGGAGACTACTGCAGAGCTCTGAGAGACCTGATGGCCTGAACCAGAGCCGTTACAGTAACAGCAGAAAGAAGCAAACGGGTACCAAAGGAACTTCAGAAACAGTCAACATATTCTGATGGCGGATTGCACTGCGGGAGTCAAGATGCTGGAAACGGTGCACAGGATCTCTGACATTAGCCAACTGGGTCAGAAAGTGAACCACTTACAGTAGGAAATGGCCAATTAAGCTGAAGTCAAGTAAAAGGGGGTAGGCATTTGGTGCCACGGTGGGTAAGATCCTGCCCGCAATGCCTGCATCCTATTTTGGAGTGCCTTGGTAACAGTTCCCACTCTGCTTCTGATTCCAATTTCCAACTAATGTGTACCCTGAGAAGCAGCAGATTTTGGCTCAAGAAGCTGGGTCCCCGCCCCCACGTCGGACACCTGGATTGAGTTAACTGCTCCTATATTTAGCCTAGCCCAGCCCAGGCTGCCGCAGGCCTTTGGGAATGAACCAGAAAACCAAAGATTTCTCTCTGTCTCTCTGCCTTTCAAATTAAAACATTATTGAATGGTCCAGTAAAAACAACAACAACAACAAAAGCACTGAACAGTCCAGTGAAAACAGTCTCCTAAGTGTAGCAACGTAAAACTGTTGATGACCTTAGTAGGAACAGTATTATGATGGTGTTAATGAGAAAACAAGCTGCTGAGACTGAGGTGTACAAGAGAGTTCACAAAGTGGGCTAAGTACTCTCAAAGAGCTGTACAAAATAGTTCATTTGGATATGAAGAGAGAATATCACAACATTACAACTTCTATTTATACCATTTTTTGTCCAAAAAGTAAAGAAGTTAAATTATAGCAATACTTAATATTTGGACTAATCACGGTTCCTCTGCAGACAGGGGAGGGGCAGACAGAACATGCCGCACAGTAGAAGAGGGGTTAATAGTGGTGAATTTACTCCTACTTACTTCTAGTCATCATGTTGCAATGCTTGTAGTTCAAATGTACCTGGTTAATTAGATCTAGAATATGTGTGCTAGTTTTAGCTAAATCAAACCTTAAACTGGTTTAGGAATACGAATCACTCTGAGCATTGACGCTAGTACTAAAAATGCAGGCACATGTGAACAGGAGAAAACGGCAATGCTAAAACTTCTACTTTTTTAGTGTGAGCCCTTCAACAACTGTATTTCAAGGGAAAAAAATCTTTAACAATCCAATGATCTGACAAAGTCAGTCTCCCTAAATTCAAAATTATGACTATTTAAAATTTAGATTTAGGTCTACATTTATTACAAATGCTTTAGAATAGAGTAAATTATTTTGGGGCCAGCATTGTGGTGTGGTAGGTTAGGCTGTCGCCTACAACTCCAGCATCCCCTCTAAGTACTGGCTGGGTTCCATATACTTCATTTCTGATCCAGCTCCCTGCTAATGTGCCTGGGAAAGCAGTGGAAGACGTCCCAAGTCCTTGTGCCCCTGCCACCCACATGGAAGACGCAGATAGAGACTCAGGCTCCTGCCTTTGGTCTGGCCCAGCCCTGGCCATTGTGGTCATTAGGGAGTGGACCAGCAAAGGGAGAGCTCATGCTCACTCGCTCGCTCGCTAACTCTGCCTTTTAAATAAATAAATAAGCCTTTGGGGAAAAACCACATTATTTACTCTAGCTCATTTATACTGTTTTATATTGCATATAGCATATTGCCATAGTAGTACACATATATAACTTATACACAAAAATATATTGAGTACATGCTCAAAAATATTTTTCTGATAGGGTACATAATTATTTAAAGTGTGGAGACCCACCAGATAAGCATATGAGAAATCAAGACACGTGCTTGCTTTGGCAGAACATATACTAAAATTAGAAATCAAGACACAATGATGAATAAGGGGAAGAGGAAGTGAGAAATATAGGATGTGCAGGATCCAGCAAGTCCGTATGTTGGCTTGTTTCTAAAATAGGAGTGCCGGAGTTTACATTTGGCACAGTGGTTAAAATGCTGCTTAGGATGCCGGTTTCCCATGTTGGAGTGCCTGGTTTGAGTCTATTTCCTGCAAACGTGCACCCTGGGAGGCAGTAGATGATGGCTCAAATAACTGAGTTGCAAGCTCCTGGCTTTGGCTTGGCCTAACCCCAGCTGTTCTCAGCATTTTGGGGGTGTGAACCAGCAGATGGAAGATCTGTCTCTTTGCCTTTCAAACAAAGTAAGTAAATAAAATTTAAAAAAAATTTTATTTATTTGAGAGGTAGAATTACAGATAGTGAGAGGCAGAGACAGAGAGAAAGGTCTTCCGTTCACTGGTTCACTCCCCAAATAGCCGCAACGGCCGGAGCTGTGTCGATCCAAAGCCAGGAGCCAGGAGGTTCTTCCGGGTCTCCCACGTGGGTGCAGGGGCCTAAGGGCTTGGGCCATCCTCCACTGCTTTCCCAGGCCATAGCAGAGAGCTGGATGGGAAGAGGAGCAGCCGGGACTAGAACTGGTGCCGCAGGCGGAGGGTTAACCTCCTCTGCCACAGTGCCAGCCCGGTAAATAAAAATTAAATAAGAACACTTTCAAAAAAAGTTCTTACACATTAATCTGCTTGTTAAACATGCAGATTCTAAATTCACTTCCCTTCCACTATGATGCAAGCCCGTCTGGGATTAAGTTCAGAAACCTGCCAGTGATACCACCGGAACAGCCGTAAATGAAAAGTGGTCTAAAGCAAAGTTTAAAGGGCTCTGAGGAGAGTCTCTGAGAAAAGAGGAGGTTCACAGCGGAGGTTCACACACATCTGTGTGAGATTCCAGGGAGCAGGCGGGACACAGAGAGGAGGGAGGAGCACGCGGCTGAAGGAACGACAGACACCAGCCACAGAGGGACCTGCTCCTTTACCAGGACTGACAGAAAAGCATTAAAAAAAAGTCGCCAATTTTATTTGAGAGAATTCTGACAAAAATGAGGCATTTAAAGTGGTATCTTCTTCTTAAGTGTGGATTTCCATTTACTGAGAGGGTAAGAACGCATCCAGAGTATTTTTTATTCTCAATTTAATTCTTTTCAATCTGGGAACTACCTCATTCATTGTGGTTTTAATGGCATTCAAATGATCTTGAACAATAACGTTTATTTTCTTACTTTATTTCTTTACATATTCATTGGCACAACCCTGAAAAAACTAAGTCATAAAAATAGAAGGCTGCTGATTGCATTGCCATCGCAGCAGCTGGGTAACCATGCACTCAGGCTACATAATTGCCTGACAGAGTAAAAGTTATTTGGAGTACAAATGGAAGCTTAGATGTGAAATCTGTCTTTTTTAAAACCAAAGAGACTTTTCTTCTTCACTAATCATACTTTCAATTATTTTTGGTTTCTGATGCAAGATGTATTTAAGACTCTTTGTTAAAAAAAAAAACACAATGTGTGAGACTTTGTCAAATCATATGATAGAATTCAGAACTTACATTAGCAAAGTCACTGCTTCAGCAAAGGATCAGGCTTCCCGAGCCCACTAGCCCTCATTCTACCCTCATGTAACTCTTTATTTTTGTGACTTTTAAGTATAATCTATTTTTAAACACAAAAGTTCTGTGTAATAATAAATTCTAAATGACAGCTTTAATCAACTGTGACTTTAATGAACTTATTTCTTTTTTTTTTTTTACAGGCAGAGTGGACAGTGAGAGAGAGAGACAGAGAGAAAGGTCTTTCTTTGCCATTGGTTCACCCTCCAATGGCCACCGCGGCTGGCGCGCTGCGGCCGGCGCACCGCGCTCATCCGATGGCAGGAGCCAGGTGCTAAGGGGCCATCCTCCACTGCACTCCCGGGCCACAGCAGAGGGCTGGCCTGGAAGAGGGGCAACCGGGACAGAATCCGGTGCCCCGACCGGGACTAGAACCCGGTGTGCCGGCGCCGCAAGGCGGAGGATTAGCCTGTTGAGCCACGGCGCCGGCCTTTAATGAACTTATTTCTTACACTCCTCCCACTCCAGTTTTTCTATTTAAGAAAGTAATACATGTTATAAAAAAATCTCAGGAAATGCTGAAAGGTATAAAAATGAAATCATCCATAATTTTATCACTCAGAAAAAATTAAAGTTTCCGTGTATGCTTCTCTACACCTTTTAAAAATGGACATATACATGTATGTATGTTTTTACTAAGCCAAACTGAAATATTATGCAAATACTACAAATGTATTTAAATTCAAATTGTTATCTTTTTTCCATACAATAATGATCCTCAAATCAAAACAGACCACATCATCATTTTCAGCACATACTAATTATGCCAATGTAAGGATGTACAGTAATTTAAGGAATTCCCTATTGAAGAGCCTATATGCACTTGTATTCATTTACCTTTAAGGGGTTACTTCACAAATAAGAAATTGAACATTTAAATCTTATGTCTAATTAGAAGATTTCTTCTCTTACAAAGAATGCACGTGGATTCAGACTAAGAGATTATCTCATTATTGGTGTGTGAAGGGTGACCCTTTTGCTGTTTCAACACTGAACTAGGGAGGGTTAAATTCCAACATTACCACTGGCGTCAATGGTGGGTTTGAGGGCTGCCCTTGATGGTTCCCCGCATTCTGGATTGGCTCTGTGGGACTAGAAGACAGTGTGGCAGGCAGTGGAGTACTGGCTGCAGGCTGCTGAGAGGATTCTGTCTTCTGGCTGTTACTTGACCCATCCAATCTGCTGCTTCTCTCTGTGGCAATCAGGTCTCGAATTTTTTGTAACTGCTCCACTGAAGCTTTTTTAGGAAAGATGAGATGCGTTTCTCCCTGGAATTTATAACATTAGGAAAAGGATCAGGAATCACATAAACCAGTAAGTTATATAGCAACTATTAACTCCTCTAAACCCAGGGATTTTTTTTTTAATATCTATCTATTTATTTGAAAGGCAGAGTTATACACAGAGAGGAGAGGCAGAGAGAGAGAAAGAGAGAGAGAGAGATCTTCCATCTGCTGCTTCACTCCCCAACTGGCCGCGACAGCAGGAGCTGCGCTGATCTGAAGCCAGGAGCCAGGAGCAGCTTCTGGGTCTCCCACAGAAGTGCAGAGGCCCAAGGACTTGGGCCATCTTCTACTGCTTTCCCAGGCTATACCAGAGAGTTGGATTGGAAGTGGAGCAGCCAGGATTTGAACTGGCGCCTACATGGGATGTTGGCACTGCAGGCAGTGGCTTCACCTGCTACGCCAAAGGGCCGGCCCCATAAACCCTGGTGTTCAAAGAAGTCAGATTACCAGGTCCATTAACTTCTCTCCGATAACAAAAAGTACACTAGTGTCATTTCTTAACTACAGATTGTTGATAGTAAAAAGGTGATCTCAAGTCTTATGTGTAGCTTAGAATAATGAATATCACAGAATGTTTTTTAAAAAGATTTACTTACTTCTTATTTATTTGAAAGGCAGAGTTATGGGGGGAGCAGGGAGACACAGAGAAAGAGATCCTCTATCCACTGGTTCACTACCCAAATGGCCACAATGGCTGGGGCTGGGCCAGGCCAAAGCCAGGGGCATGTGAGTGCACAGGCCCAAGCACTTGGGCCATCCTCCAGTGCTTTTCCAGGCGCACTAGTAGTGATGCAGCCGGGACTCAGCCAGTGCACATAGAGAACAATGGTGTTGCAGGAGGCAGCCGCTTATTAACCTGCCATGCCAAGTGCCAACCCCTACAGCATGTTAAAAGTACTCAATGGGGCCCATGTTGTGGCACAGTGGTAAGGCTGCTGACTGTGTCACTGGCATCCTATAGGGGAACCGGTTTGTGTACTGGCTGCACCACTGCAGATCCAGCTCCCCATGATGGTTTTGGAAAAACAACTGAAGATAGCCCAAGTGCTTGGGCCCTTGCCACCTATGTGGGGAGACCTGGATGTGGCTCCTGGCTTCCACCTGGTCCAGGCATGGCCATTGTGGCCATCTGAGAGTGAACCAGGGAATGTAAGTCCCTATATCTCCCTCTTTGTAACTCTTTCAAAATAAATAAATAAATCTTAATCTAAGTGGAATTTATATTTATTAAATAAACCTTTCTAAAAAAAAGAGTTTCTGACTGGCTTTTAGTCTTCACATTTCAGGACCTAAAAAAGTAGTTTTATCAGTGTGACTAAGCAGCAAGAGACAGTAATGCAGCTGAAACTGAACTTGTGAACTTTTGGGTTGAAGAATAAGTCTGAAATCTATCCCAGAATTTATAGCTGTATATTAAGACCCCTGATACTTTCAGACCCTCTTGTCTCTGAGCGTGCATTGTTTTTTATGAAAATTCTGAGAGTAAAATTGAGGAAAGTGGAATCCAAATGGATATGTGACCCTACAGTTTAATTTAATGGAGTGATTCTCAAACAGGAACCATACCTACCCTCTACCTGCATCCTCTTTCACACTCTGGTGATGAATAAAGACTTTTCAAAAAAAGTCTTTTAAGATAAGATAAACATGACAAGCTAATAAAGTAAAAGAATTAGCAAATAACAAAATTAGAAAAAAGGTAAAATAAAATATATTCAATCAAGTTTTAAGGTGTTGAGAAACAAAAGTGTTAATTAGGTAAAACAATGTTACAACCTGTAGTAGACAGATCTGCAGATCCTAAGCATTAAAATTAACACCCCTGTGGCCGATGCTGTGGCACAGCCAATAAAGCTGCTGTTTGCAGTGCTGGCATCCCATAGGGGCGCTGGTTCAAATCCCGGCTGCTCCACTACTGTTCCAGCTCTGCTATGGCCTGGGAAAGCAGAAGATGGCCCAAGTCATTGGGCCCCTGCACCCACGTGGGAGACTCGGAAGAAGTTCCTGACTCCTGGCTTCAGATGGGTGCAGCACCGGGTGTTGCGGCCATCTGAGGAGTGAACCAGCGGATAGAAGACCTCTCTTTCTTTGTCTCTCTGTAACTCTTTCAAAGTAAACAAATAAAATCTTACCAAAAAAAAACCTTCTACTGAGAATGCGCCTATTTCCCTGGTAAACCTACAGAAATCAACTGACCAAGACATTACTCAATAATGACATAAAAATCAATTCTATATGAATCCTTTTTAAAAATTGGAAAGAAGCTTAGCGAGGTCCAAGTACTATCCATAACAGTGGATGAAAAAAATAGACTACTACTTATTGTGTGCTGATGTGTTGCAGGGACTAGGCTAAGCACTTCATAGACATAATCTTAAGCAATTCTCACAACTGCATTGAAAGGTAGGTATTAGCTTATCCCCACATTTTATATGAAAATACAAAGGCTAAGGAGAAGTAAACCTGATGTTGCAGATAACTGGCATCACGCTATAATTATCACATGATAATTGAATTCCTCTTAAACTGAACAGAGACTAAAAACCATTAAGTGTGCACAAAAAATATTTGTAAAGAAAAGCAGAGTATCTCTGTGATGATGACATATACAACAACTGACAGAAACTTTAAAACAATGATTTTTCCAACATTAGAAAGAACCACCTGATATTTAGTGATGAGGCTTGAGAAGAAAAACCAGACATTAGTTGAAAGCCAAATATGAGACATTTGAGCTCACACTGTTAGTAGAGAACCAATTAGAAAGGCAAGAGCACCATGCACAAAGAAGGGAAAACAGCATGTTGAGTATCTGGATCCAGGTCTCAGCCCACACTTCAGAGAGCGCCCCACGAGACAGAGGTGCTGCTCACGCCTTGTTCCCTTCCTTTCCATCTCTTCTGGAAGAACATGTAACTACGGCCAAAATGCCTGTACCAAAAAGTTTAATCAACAGCACTCTTACTTTCACAAAAGGACAAAATGGGCTTAATGTACTAGATCCAATAACATTTAAAGAAATCCAGGAGAGTTCTAGAATTTAACAAACTTGTTTCTCAAAGTATTTTTGCTATGGCAATTTTCACTGTAGCATGTTTAACAAACCTGGTCTCTGACCATTAAATGTTGGTAACATCTTGCAGTCATGGAAACCACCGAAACTACCCTCACAAATTTCCTACAGCCTACCATCACCAGAGTATGAAGGAAGATGCAGGTAGAGGGTAGGTATGGCTCCTGTTTGAGAATCACTCCATTAAATTAAACTGTAGGGTCACATATCCATGTGGATTCCACTGTTCCTCAATTTTACTCTCAGAATTTTCATAAAAAACAATGCACGCTCAGAGACAAGAGGATCTGAAAGTATCAGGGGTCTTAATATACAGCTATAAATTCTGGGATAGATTTCAGACTTATTCTTCAACCCAAAAGTTCACAAGTTCAGTTTCAGCTACTTTACTGTCTCTTGCTGCTTAGTCACACTGATAAAACTACTTTTTTAGGTCCTGAGATGTGAAGACTAAAGCCAGTCAGAAACTCTTTTTGAGAAAGCTTTTATTTAGTAAATATAAATTTCATAGGTATAAGTTTTGGAATATAGCAGTTCTTTCCCTTATAACCCGCTCTCCCACCCCAAACCATCCCATCTCCTAACTCCTTCTCCCATCTAATTCTTCATTGATTCATTTTTAATTATCTTTATATACAGAAGATCTACTCTATACTAAGTAAAGATTTCAACAGTTTGCACCCACACAGACACACAAAGTATAAAGCACTATTTGAAGACAAGTTTTACCAGTAATTCTCATAGTAACAACTCTAATGACAGAGTCTCTACATGGGGAGCAAGTGCACAGTGACTCCTGTTGTTGATTTAACAACTGAAACTCTTATTTATGACGTCAGTAATCACCCGAGGCTCTTGTCATGAGCTGCCAAAGCTATGGAAGCCTTTTGAGTCCACAAACTCTGTCAGTATTTATACAGGGCCATAAACAAAGTAGAAGTTCTCTCCTCCCTTCAGAGAAAAGTACATCCTTGTTTGATGGCCCCTTCTTTCCACTGGGATCTCACTCACAGAGATCCTTCGTGTAGATCATTTTTTGCTGCAGTGTCTTGGCGTTCCCTGCCTGAAATGCTCTCGTGGGCTTTTCAGACAGATCTGAATGCTTTAAGGGCAGGTTCTGAGGTCACAGTGCTATTTAGGGCATCTGTCATTCTGTAAGTCTGCTGTGTGGCCCAGTCAGAAGCTCTTAATTTAGCCTTCTCAAAACATGTTAAATTTTTCTGAAACTGTGACTCCATTTGCATCAAATGCTGCAAGTCTCACCATGACTTGTTACCTGGCACTAGGGTACCCAATCACCCAGTGTGCCTGAGACTGAGGGGTGTTCTGCTATGTGGGATTTTCAGTGCTAGGCAAACTGGGATGGCTGGTTAACTTACCTGGTACTCAAATACTTTCTGAATGAAAAGACAAATCTGATTTCATTGAACATATGACACTTCAACCATAAACATTAGTTGTTATTAATTAGCCTCTAGTTGTTATTTACTAAAATTTCCTGTCCAATTTGAGTCTCAAAATCTTGAACCAAATCAGCAATGTTGTCATTTCAAATTCTCTATATTCAGATGGCTGTGTGTAACTTATAATCTGATACCCTAACTTACTTCCCCTGCCTGACCTTTCATAGATTCATATATCCAATCACTTATTTGATGTCTCTAGTGAAGAGTATTTAACAACAAATTAGTCAAGTTGTCCAAAAGACAGGTGATGATTTCCCTCCCGAAGTCTGCCACTCTGAAAGATTTCTCCATCCCAATTACTGGCACTCCCATCCACGGAGTTGCTCCAACCAAAACCAGGAATCCTGATTTCTTCCTCTCGGATAACAAACATCTGATTCAGCAGCAAGTCTTGTTTACACTGCTGCAAAAAGTAATCCTGGATTCATCTATTTCTCACCTCCACTACCATGTGTATCAAGCCAACGAGTGTTTGTAGAATGCCCAGCATCTGACGTGTGCTGGCACTACCGCAAGAGCTAGCAGCATGAGGAACGAAACCAAAAGCCCCGCCCTCCTGGGACTCACAAACCATGACCATCTCTGATTTAGACTAACATGAGCTGTCTGTCTCCCTGCTTCGTCCCCTGACCCTAGTATTTTTACAACAGCTACAGTAATCTTTGAAAATATTCTTCTTTGCTGAAAACTTTCTGATGGCTTCCTATTTCACTCAGAATCAAGTCTAAGAAATTTCCATAATCCTCAAAACCCTACAAGTTCTGCTCGCTGCTGTTCCTGCAGCTATTCTGCATGTCAAAGGTACAAACCCTTTGCAAATGTTGACCCTGCTGCCTAAAATACTCTCACCCCAGAGTTTCAGGTGTTTTAGTTGCTTATCACTCAGGTTCCAGCACAAATGCTACTGCCTCAGAGGTCTCCTGGACCACTGCTTCTGTGTTGATGCCTGCATGACCCTGTCCGATTTTCTTCTTGTTTCCCCCAGGTCTACTGTTTGTTTAACCTAAAGAAGGCAAACTCCGTGTGAGACGGGACTGTATCCACCTAGCTCACCTCAGTACCCTCAGGTGCTGGGATGGGATTTGCAGCGGGAAGCCGAGACGGGGAGGAAAGTGTGCCTGGGGCAGTGAGGCAGAGCTAACAATTTCTGCACCTGCCAATCCCAACTGCTGCTTGCTGCTCAAGCCCCGGCAACCTGGTTCCACCTCTTTCAATACTCCACAAACAAGAAACAGCTAAGGGTGTAATAAGAGAAATCACAATCACGATAATTACTTTCGTTGTGTCATTAAATTAGGACACAAGATTCCTGAAGATGGAAACAACAAACTTTTCTTTTGAACTAAAAACAAGACAAAAAATACTAAGATTCCTCTAGGCAGAGAAGAAAACACTTTTCTGTGCAACTGGACTCAATTCTTTTGTATTTACTTCACAACTATTATTTCTTATTGGAGACAGATGGTTAGACCCTATAACTATCATATCAATTCACAAATCAGGTATGTGCTCAAAAGGATTGAGCCTTGTGAGTCTCTCCTTGTGGAGAGCTATTGTATTTTACGATGACTTTGAAGTATATGAAGTATTTTTTTTTTTTTACAGGCAGAGTTAGACAGTGAAAGACAGAGACAGAGAGAAAGGTCTTCCTTCCATTGGTTCATCCCCCAAATGGCCACTACGGCTGGCGCATTGCACCGATCTGAAGCCAGGAGCCAGGTGTTTCCTCCTGGTCTCCCATGCCGGTGCAGGGCTCAAGCACTTGGGCCATCCTCCAGTGCACTCCCGGGCCACAGCAGAGAGCTGACCTGGAAGAGGAGCGACCAGGACAGAACCAGCGCCCCAACCGGGACTAGAATCCTGAGTGCCGGTGCCAAAGGTGGAGGATTAGCCTAGTGAGCTGCGGCGCCGGCCTATGAGGCAATTTTAAAAGTTCATGGAAAATGGAACAAAAAAGCAAGCTTATCTTGGTGTAAAACATTTTGAAATCCATGTGTAGTTTTTTTCATAGTACACATTTTCCATCAACTTTCCGAAGTACCCACAAGCTATGATTTTTAAATGTCAAATAGCTGAAGAAATCACTAGCTCTACAGATTCTCCAAACATCCAATTAAAAAAAAGACATCCTATTCTAACAATTATTTACCAACATGCAGATGACTGGCAGAGAGAAATCATGAACATACATACCTCTTCAAAACCCATTTCAAACAGACACTCCACAGCTCCCCTGACAGGCAGGAGTCTAGTAGAAAAAGCTGTGTTTCCAATCCGGATAGATCTGTATTTTTCATCATTAGGGTTTCTGGGGAAAAAAAAAAAGTTGGATTATATGGGGCTTGCACTGTGGTGCAGAGGGTTAAGTACCACTTACAACACCAACACCCAACATGAGCACTGGTGAGTCCAGGCTGCTCTGCTTCTGATCCAGCGCCCTGCTAACTGAGAAGCTCCTGGGAAGCAGATGATGGTCCAGGGGCTTGGGCCCCGGATATCCATGTGGGAGACCTGGATGCAGCTCCTGGCTCCTGGCTTCTGCCTGGCCCAGCCTGACTGTTGTGGCCATTTGGTAAATAAACCAGTGGATAGAAAATCTGTTTGTCTCCTTTCTATTATCCTGCCTTTCAAATAAATAAATAAATATTTTAAACAGAAGTTGAATTTTATATGTGTGTGTATACACACACACACATATAAATTTACGCTCTTCCTAGTTTTGTTGCATTCCTTTTCACTTTTTTTTACTGGCTACTATCCTCCATAGTAACACAAACTCCAATTTTAAAGAGGAGGAAGTCTGGAAAAGTAGTCCAATTTTGTGATTCTTACCTCAGTGTACATTTAGTACAATCTCATTTTTTAATATCACAGCTCAAAATATTAATGCTACCACAGACAAAATCCATGGACCATTTTAACTTTACCGATTTTTTTTTTTTAAGATTTTCAAAATTTATTTGAGAGGCAGAGTTAGAGAGAGAGGGAGAGACACAGAGAGAGTTTGCAACTATTGGTTCACACCCCAAATGGCTGCAATGGCTGGAACTGGGCCAATCCAAATGCAGGAACCAGGAACTTCTTCTGGGTCTTCTATATGGGTGCAAGGGCCCAAGCACTTGGGCCATCTTCCACTGCCTTCCCGGGTCATTAGCAAGGAATTGGATCAGAAGAGGAGGAGCTAGGTTATGACACAGTGCCCATATGGGATGCCAGTGCAGCAGATGGAGGTTTAACCTACTACATCATAGTGCCAGCCCCCTTTACTGTGTTTATGAAGCTGAATACGTTCAGGTTGCTAAAAAAAAAAAAAAATCATGTAACTCTAGGAGAGGCAGAAGAATCTGTCTATTTTACTCTGATGAATCACCATCATCTAGAATGGTGCTTGGCACAGAGATTATGATTAATAGTTATTTGTGAAATAAATTAAGCTATATAAAAATGGATCATAGCTCTCACAAACTATACTTTCAAGAAACAGGAATCAAGACATGTTGTAATCACTTGATTTTCTTAATTTCCCTTGACCCGCAATTGCTTTTACTATATGTTTTGTTTCAGTCAAGATTGCATGTATTTTTTACACAGCAAGTATAGACATAATATATATTCATATACATTTCTTTTACCATAATTAAGATTTTTGGGGAAACATTTATTTATTTATTTGAAAGGCAGAGTTACAGAGAGAGACAGACAGACAGAGAGATCTTTTATCTGCTGGTTCACTTCCCAAATATGTGCAAAGGCCAGAGCTGGGCCAATCTGAAGCCAGGAACCAGGAGCTTCTTCCAGGTCTCCCATATAGATGCAGAGGCCCAAAAACTTGGGCCATCTTCTGCTGCTTTCCCAGGCACCTTAGTGGGGAGCTGGATCAGAAGTGGAGCAGCTGGGACTTGAACCAGCACCCATATGGGATGCCAGTGCCACAGGCAGTGGCTTTACCTGCTAAGCCACAGCCCGAGCCCCTATCTGAGTAGTAAACATAAAATGAACAACAAACACATAAGCTTCAAATTGAAACTTTTAAAATAAGGTTGATAAATCAGAAAAACTTAATAAAATCAGAAAGAAAATCCAAGATAGTCAGAGTGCTGCACTTAACAGAGCCTCAGAACATGGCGTAGGATGGTACGTCTGCAGTAAAATGGTAGCAGCTCCCGTAAGCACTATGTTAAGGTCTGTCTTGTGTCAAGGCTCCCCAGAAAGGCGTGCTGAGGGCATCTGACCAGGGTAGGGGATGGAGGATGGGAACACTCTGGCAATTAATCTGCTACCTTTGTCCTACCTGTACATGCCCTCTATTTATTCTAATATAAAACCCAAACCCAAATATTTTAATTGTGCAAGTTTCAACAAATTTTGCATTTGTTTTCCATAAATAACCTCCTGTTACCAAATTGTTATGAATACTAATTTTGTGTTTTAAAAATCTTTTCCTGATTTCAAAGATTATACAATTTTATTACAGAACATTCAGAGATAAAAGCTCTAACTGGTGCTATTCCAAATGTCCATAGATGGATACTGATCTATATCCATGAGAAATATAGAATATTCAGTCATTTAGTCAGTCATTTTTATAGCAATTCGATAACACCATGAAGTTCTCATTGTATTTTACAAAGTTACATGTCCACAAGAACTGGAGATTAAAAAACAAAAACACTACTCTTTACCACAGGTAATCCGAGAATCATGGAGTTGGGAGATAAAATTTTACTAGGGATTTGGTTGGGATACTGCTTGGCCTGCCCACACTCCATATGAGAGTGCCTGGGTTCAAGTCCCATGTCCATTTCTAATTCCACCTCCCTGCTAATACATACCCCGTCAGGCAAAAGGTGATGGCTCAAGTACTTGGGTCCCTGTACCCATGCAGAAGACCCCTATTGAACTCCTGGCTTCAGCCAGGCACAGCTCCAGCTGCTGTGGACACCTGGCAGGTGAGCCAGCATGTAGGAGCTTTCTTTATCTGAATACAAATTTTTTAAAATAAAAATGTGTGCTCTATTCCTTTATTCTATGCATCAGATCAGGGTTTCTCAACTCAGCACTACTGACATTTGGGGCTGTTGCTGGGGAGCCTTCTCTGACAGTGCAGCCTTCAGCATTCCTGGCATCTGTGCACAGAACTGTAGCAGTCTTCCTTACCACTTAAATAAAAAGCTGTAACTTTAAAATAATTCTGCATCTATCAACACTAGTTGGGGATAACTGAGGTATCTTTCCATATTACTCAATATACAAGGTAATAAACATGTCAATACCACCGGTATAGTATAGCTCACCTGGATCAAAACTGCTTGGGCTATTTTCATCTATTTTTACTCAACAGCTTCCATCTCTCTGCATAAAAGTCTTTCTGGGCTTAATTTTCTAGCGTTTGTTTCCACTTTGACCAACGTTTAAAAATTCCTATAAAACGCTAGTTACTGTAATATAACTTATTTTGATACACGTTTTACTATATGTTGATAGGTCAGATTTTCCTCTTCAGTTTTCAGTGAGCGATTATCTGTTTTTAAAATACCTCTAAACCTCACCCATCATTTGTTGGTTTTTCTCACTGAAAGCATATTGCAATCAGGGACTAATCATGACAGTCATACAAAGTTCCTCAAATCCTATCCTTCTCATATTGGCTAAGTTGAGCAGACAAGACATGGTCTTGAGCAACAAATGATGACAAAAATTTGCCCTCAAAGTGCTCAGAGAATCTGACTGTAGGGCTCATCAGAGCCAAATTCATCAAACCCTGTTTCCTGTCTTTGGAAAAGTACCAAACACTTCAACTCGTAATTTGTCTCCTTCATCCCATTGTCCTCATCATCCTTGAAATCATTACCACATTCTTCATCCTGTACTAAGAGACCCTTAAGGATCATTCTCATCTTTGCTTGCTCTTCTCCCATTAACTTACTTTTTATGGCATGCTTTTCTCAATTTTCACTGTAGTGCTTTGATTTTTTTCTTTTAAAAAAGTTTGTCCCCATTTATTGAAAAAGCAGAGACAAAGAGGTAGAGAGGGATCCTGTTTATTGGTTCACTCCCAGATGCCCACAATGGCCAGGGCTAGGTCAGGGATGAAACTAGGTGCTGGGAACTCAATCCAGGTCTCCCACATGGATGCAGGGACCCAGCCACTGGTGCCATTATCACTGCCTCCCAGGGTCTGTACTGGTGGGAAGATAAAGTTGGGAGTTTGAGCTGGGACTCAAACCAAGGCACTCCAACATGCGATGCTGGCATCTTGATCGTTAGGCCAAATGGCCACCTCGATGTGATATTTTTCTATCTCTGTTCATTAATTCTGCAACTTCTAATGTTGAATTTGTTACCAATTATTTTATACCTTTGCTTTTTCTTTTTTAATGTGTGGTGGTGGGGTTAGTGTTGAATGAATGGGGCCTTCGAAGGGCAGCAAATTTTCCTGCATCTCAACTCTCACTCAACAATCACTGTGAATTTGTTTTGGTGTCTTCCTAATTGTCTTTCTCCATGGTTATCTATCAAGTCTTTTTTTTTTTTTTTTTTTGATAGGCAGAGTGGACAGTGAGAGAGAGACAGAGAGAAAGGTCTTCCTTTTTGGTTGGTTCACCCCTCAATGGCCGCTGTGGCCAGTGCGCTGCGGCTGGCACACCGCGCTGATCCGAAGCCATGAGCCAGGTGCTTCTCCTGGTCTCCCATGGGGTGCAAGGCCCAAGCACTTGGGCCATCCTCCTGAGCCACAGCAGAGAGGTGGACTGGAAGAGGAGCAACCGGGACAGAATCCGGCACCCCAACCGGGACTAGAACCTGGGGTGCCAGCGCCGCAGGCAGAGGATTAGCCTATTGAGCCTCGGCACAGGCCCAAGTCATTTAACTTATGGAAAATTAGTCTGCTTTTATAATTGAATGGTAAGAAAACATCGTATTTTCTACTTTAAAAGTCATAATCTGAGGCTGGTGTTGTGGCATCATGGGTAAAGATGTCACCTACAATGCTGACATCCCATATGGGTACTGGTTTGAGTCCCGGCTGCTCCACTTCTGATCCAGCTTCCTGCTAATGGCCTGGGAAAAACAATGGAGGATGGCCCAAGTGCTTGGGCCCCTGCCACTCACGTGAGAGACCTAGAGGAAACTTCTGACACCTGGCTTCGCCCTGGCCCAGCCCTAGTCATTGTGTCATCTGGGAAGTGAATTAGTGGATGTAAGTTCTCTCTCTCTCTCTCTGTAAC
This sequence comes from Sylvilagus floridanus, assembly GCA_949820135.1. Classification (NCBI taxonomy): domain Eukaryota; kingdom Metazoa; phylum Chordata; class Mammalia; order Lagomorpha; family Leporidae; genus Sylvilagus; species Sylvilagus floridanus. Next base: position 168,905,047 of record OX463244.1, read on the forward strand.
TCTTTCAACTAAATAAATAAATCTTTAAAAAAAAAGTCATAGTTACCATGTTTCTAAGATTGTAAGAGATGTTAATAGTAAGCCATAATACTATCTCAGAAAAATGAAAAACTGAAATGCTCATCTCGATTTTAGTATTTTAGAAACATTGAGAATTAAATATATTTGACTATTAATTAGCCTCCTTAAAGAATGCATAATCTCAGAGGGATTTCACATAAATCGAAATTTGGTAGGATTATGTCCTATAATCTTGCATTTTTATTAGTAAATTTTATCTAGTCCTTCTGAAAACCTGTTTTTCTGAGATATACATATATTTTTCAAAAACAACTATGCCTTTAAGAAGCATGTTTAAATCCACTCGAGGTTCTAACTCGAGCAATCTGTGTTGCTGACAACTTGTATACCTCATTTAGTCTGTTTAACATGAAAAAGTGAATAATACCAACAACAAACATCAGTGGCAGCTGCATACTGTGTGCCAGATCTTATATTTCTGTTTGAGGAAACTGAAGCCCAAAAAGTTTACATAAATCATCTATGATCATACTCTTAGGAAATGGTTGAGTAGGATTTAAATCCACCAGTGTGATTATAAGGTTTATAATAACTCACACAAGGTATCAACAAGCTTACCAATTCTTAATTAACTACCCTCTATCCTCAACTTCTCCAGGTGTCAGAGTTCTTTCGATTATTTTATCTACTATGAGCTCTACTCCACGCATCCAATGATTAGAACTGCCAATTCCTGCCTATACTGCCTGTCTTCGATCCATCTGCATTTATGAGTATATAATAGCTTCACAACTGGAATCAATGTCATGTGTCTTACTACTATTCTGCATGAAACATTCTCATTTTATGCTTCTCTTTGACCTTAGAAACTGTGAAAGACTCCTCGTGGAAATCATGTCAGTTATACGGTCTCTGCTACTCCACCAACTGGTCCTATCTCATCAAACGTCTAGTCTCAAAACTGTACCATGTCGGGTCCTCTTGCTCTCTCCTCACATAAACACGCATGCACTTAAATACTGTCATGGAATTGTCCATAGAGGACATGATGTTGCCCCTTTTCATAACTGTGTGTTTTTACAAAACAGATTTATATTCTTTGGGTAAAGAAGCCACTTTCCATTGCTGGCTCTTCCCTATCACTAGCCAGTGCAGTTTATCATCAATAATTGTGTGCAGTGTACAAAGGAAATTAGTGGAAAATCAGGATATTTTTTAAAGAACAAATGGAACAAATGCTCTACAAACCCCTATAGAATGTCAATGAAACTGCTACAAATTTTGGGGAAAGTAGATACCATAGAGGACAGGTCATTTTATCTAGAAGTCAGTGAACAGAAAAAAAAGGTCCAAATCCATGACATATTATGCCTGCACATTAGCACATATTTTACTCTATAATTACACTGATGGCTATTAGTTGGAGGACAGGCTAAATATCATCCAAAGCATACATTTAAAACTGAACCAAAAGTATTACTTTTGAGATTCAGTGTGTACAGTGACAAGTACTGCTGCTTAATAAAAACCGGATGAAATCCTCACTTCAGCACTCATTCTAGGAAACTGTATGTCATTTCCTGAGGTAAGAGCAAGGGACAGCAAACCGAAACCCTTTACACAGTCCCTTACCTCTAATGCTAGATTTCCCCGAACAGCACGGGGAACAGACAATCTTGAACTTCTGTACTTTGCAGTTAGCTCAGCAGATCTGCAAGGCCAAGTGGTGGGAGACGAGGAGGGGATTGGAAGCTTTCCTGTAGGACGCTGGCAAGCCTCCAGATCCCCACCCGCTGTCTCACTGTCCCCCAGCCTGAAGGGGTTCGAACTCTGAGAATATGACGTTAGGGACACTATCAGCTAAGAAAAACTGACAAGTGCAGTTTTCAATACCATCTCCAATTATCTGAGTTCCAAATTCAGAATTCCCCTTTTTAGAAAGAAACTCTTGAACATCAGAATCAAGCCACAGTAAAGACAGTACATGGACTGATTCCATACCAAGAATCTTTCAGTTTACCAAACATTCAAAATGATTATGACGCACACAGTCATTCGCATGCAAAGGTTTCCTTCCTCAAAACACCCTGGTTCCACTGGCCGGGAAGCAGAAGTGAATCCTCATTAGAGGCCACCTCCCTTCTCTGAACAGCAGGGTTAAAACAGTTTGATGGCTGGCTTTCCAGGTTGGAAGACCAAGCTGCCGGCCTCTGGAGAACACAGCCTATAAATTCACTCACAGCAGCCACCACGGGCACCTGCGACCTCGGAAGGGCCGTATGGCCTCCAGGGGTAGCCAAGGTGAGTGGAGAAGGTGTCACAGAGGAGGAGGGTGGTCCTCACCTAGGTCACAATTCTCTGGCTGTGAACAGTCCATATGCTGCATCTCTCACAGCTCCGGGCACATAGTAAGGGTGTAACAGCTTGTCCCTTCAGTGTACTTTCAAAATCATTAACTTTACCTAAATAAACAACGGTGCTGCCAGGGATTTAAAAACTGCGCTTGCAATTGCTCTGAAAATTGGGTCACATAGTGCCTACAGCCTTGGAAGTGACCTTCTAGACTCCATGCCAATCCACACACCGCTTACAGGAGGAAGACGCGCCAGAACCTACACAAGGGTGACCCAAGAGGGAACCCCGGGGAAGCACCTGGAGCTCCAGTCCCTTCCCCTAAAGCCACGTCCCCGCTGAAGACCCCTGGCCTGCTGTGAAGAGCTGGGGGTGGCGGGGTGGAGCAGGACAGCAATCAACCTTGCCTGACAACTCCCCCAGCGCGTACGGTGGCGTCCGCCTTCACTAATTCTTACCTGTAGGATAAAGTGGACTCTAGATATTAACATGTAAGAGTAACTGAAGCACATGGTTAGTATTTCAACCAGCAAACTGGGCAGGAAACACAACAGCCCACGTGAAGCCCACCCCTCCCTAAACAGGGGCAGGAAGCAGTCCTGGGACATCCACTCGCTGCACCTGCCAGCCACGCCGCTGGCCCTGGGCACGGGCGAACCCCAAGACGAGCGGCGGCGTGCGGGGCGCCCGAGCCCCAAGACGAGCGGCGGCGTGCGGGGCGCCCGAACCCCAAGACGAGCGGCGGCGTGCGGGGCGCCCGAGCCCCAAGACGAGCGGCGGCGTGCGGGGCGCCCGACCCCAAGACGAGCGGCGGCGTGCGGGGCGCCCGAGCCCCAAGACGAGCGGCGGCGTGCGGGGCGCCCGAGCCCCAAGACGAGCGGCGGCGTGCGGGGCGCCCGAGCCCCCGGACCTGCGGGGCCCCTGGGCAGCAAACGAGAGTCACTCCTGCGAGGACACTCCTCTCCCGGACGCCGGGCCGGGCCCGCTCGGACCCGGGTCCCTCCGGGCCCCGCCGCCTCAGACCCAGGCCGAGCAGGCGCCGCGGCCCGCCCGCCCCGGGCCCCCGTCCCGCCCCCGGCCCCACACCTGAGGATGTTATCGGCGTAGGTGAGCAGCAGCTTGGAGGCCTCCAGGAAGGTCTCCGGGGAGTTCTGGCAGAGCTCGGCCACGGCCGGGGACGCCGCCGCCGCCGCCATGCCCGAGCGCCCGCGGCCGCCGCCGCCCCGAGCGCGCCGCGTCCGCACTGCGCAGGCGCCTCCGAGGAGGGCGGGGGCTCAGGGCGGGGCGGGGCCGGGCCGCGGGACGGCGGGGTCCGGCCGGCGAGGGGGTCCGGGCGCCCCGGGAGGGGCGGGGTCGGCCGGGACCAGGCGGGGGTCTTCGGAGCGGGCGGGGTCGGCCGGGACGAGGCGGGGTGGGTGGGGGTCTTCGGAGCGGGCGGGGTTGACCGGGATGAGGCGGGGTGGGTGGGGGTCTTCGGAGCGGGCGGGGTCGGCCGGGATGAGGCGGGGTGGGGTGGGGGGGTCTTCGGAGCGGGCGGGGTCGACCGGGAGGAGGCGGGGTGGGTGGGGGTCTTCGGAGCGGGCGGGGTTGACCGGGATGAGGCGGGGTGGGTGGGGGTCTTCGGAGCGGGCGGGGTCGGCCGGGATGAGGCGGGGTGGGGTGGGGGGGTCTTCGGAGCGGGCGGGGTCGACCGGGAGGAGGCGGGGTGGGTGGGGGTCTTCGGAGCGGGCGGGGTCGGCCGGGAGGAGGCGGGGTGGGTGGGGGTCTTCGCAGCGGGCGGGGTCGGCCGGGATGAGGCGGGGTCCACGGAGTGCAGGTTTGGGCTGCGTCCGAGAGGGTCCGGGAACTCAGCGCCGAGCGCCAGCCCAGGGACCCGGGCGCGAATGTGGAGAGGCCGCTTAGGGTTCCTTTTCTTCCCATAAAACGCTGTTAGGGCCTCTGTGCCCAGGCCGTGCTAGACAGACACGTGAAGACCCCCGGAGGAACGACCCCAGAAGGAAGGAGCAGCAGCCCAGATGGGTTCCTGGTTCTGCGGATTCTGCAGTCTGTTAAGTCCCGGCTCAGATAATAGGATTCAGTAGAGCAGTGTTTTGTAAACCTCCTGGGCCGTGGTGGCCAGCAGGAAACCCGTCCACAAAGATAGTAGGATGTGGGGGAGGGCCAGAGGAGAAACATTTGCATCCCACACAGCAAGGGCGCTATTTCGGGGGGACGGATCATGCTTTCAGTGTCTGGACTTCATGTTTTTCAGATAACTTATTTGCCTAAGGAGCCTCTTTAAATGTTCTCGATGCTTCATCTTCTGTTGACTTTTAAGATTTAAAATTCTCTTCAGTGTCTCTGAGCAAAATTGGGAGCTGTGCAGTCCATTTCTGCTACCATTCGTCTGCCAGGTGCACATAAGTTTTTTGATAACTTTTGGAACTAGCTTCAAGAATAGTGTGTTCAACAGGTAGTATGTGGCGAGCTGCTGTAATGAAAAATTTTGGTGGCTTAACAAAAAATTCCTTTCTGGCTCACCTAAGAGTTTAATAATGCAGGTGTCATTAGTCATTAGTCAGTGGGCCCAGGCTTCTTCCATTCTTAGAACAGGAGCCAACAAACATTTAAGAGCCAGAGAGTAAATGTTTTAGGCTTTGCAGGACATAGGGTCTGTCTATTTAACTCTACCTCTACATTTGTAGCTCCATAGAAAAATGAGTGTGGTTTTGTTCTGACATTTTATTTACCGACTTGCAGCCTGCTGGATTTGTCCTGCAGGCTATAGTTTGCTAACTCTTGCCAGTAGGCCTCTGAGACTTCTTCATTTAATTGAGCAGAAAGAAGGCCTGCATACTTCTTAACCCCACTATGCCACAAATGATACACAGCATTTGTACTGATCCTTGACGAGTATGAGGCTTCTACTAGATAACAGGGAGGGAGTGGAGGCTGGCAAACGTAGTCCCTACCCGGACAGGCACCTCCCACAACTACTTAAAGGGAAAGGGAGAGGCACTGGGCATATAACCAGCTGTCTCTATTGCCAACTATAATCTCCTAAATGTGGGTTTCTCTTTTCCATTTATACGTGTTTTCCTTATAATCACATAAGAATATGACAATATATGGTAATTATGACTTTTTTTAAAAAAAAAGCCATTTTTCATGTAAAGTCTTAGGAAGAATCTTTATACACAAAACACCACGACAAAATGCCTTGGAATTGGAGGTGTGTAAGAGGAGGGGCAGAATGCTGTCAGCTCAGCCTTCCCTTCACAGATACAATGGCCATAGGGCACTTCTGTGGGGACCATGCATCCACAGTGAAAAACCAATACCATAGCATTAACACTGAAACGGAGTCCCTGTGCTAATGCACTTGTAGGCTTTATCAGGCCCTAGCCTTGTCCCCTTAGCTTGCAGCCCCCCTGTCTCCACTTTGAAGATTGCAAGTCAACTCCTTAAGAATAACTCATTAAATTAAGAAAGTAGTGCAAGGTCAGTCCCCACAAGACCCCAGATCACAAGACTCAGAATTCAATGATCACTTCTAGAGTTAAAATCCTATTAACAGGCTCTATTTTGACATGTTTCACAGGTCCTGATGAAACAAATTAATGACCAGTCTACCCACGGACCAAGCCCTCTGCCATCACAGCATTCGCAGAACATGCCAGTCTCCTGTCAGTGGCCAATCAAAGGAAGGCCATGGGCACTGGGGGGCTGATCACACACTGTGCAACCCCAGCTGTGATGTTTATCCCAGAGAGTCTGGGAAACTGAGCAAGAGCTGCCTGCTGCTGCACAGTGACACCTACGTTCTTCCACCACCCCCGTGTCAGTGATTGGCTTGTTCTGTGCAGGGCAAGCAAACCTAAGTCTTTTTTCCTTCTTTTAAACAATTTGTCAAGTGTGTGCATGAGAGAGAATTAGCTTCCATTTTCTGGCTCACTTTCCCAAATGCCTGCAATTAGGGCTGGGCCAAAACCAGGAGCCAAGAATCCAATCCAGGTCTCCTGTGTGGGTGGCAGGACCCCAATTACGTGAGTGGTTGCCACTGCTGTCCAAGGTCTACACTGGCAGGAATGTTGAGGTGGGAGCTGGAACCAGTTATCAGACTAGATAGTCCAACGTGAGTTGTGGACTTCTTAACTGACATCCTAACCACCAGGCTAAGTGTCTATCCCTTAACCTGGGTTTTATTTAAGATTGTACAACAATGCAGATTTTGTCTCACTCTTTTCCCTGCTGCTTATTCCAGTAAGTCAAGTTGGAGACATTTTAAAAATGCAAGATATTAAACTTTCCTTAATCTCCTTATACTGTCAAAAATCTTAATATTAAATCAACTTTGAACTTCCTATTATTTTGATTTTTTTTGATTGTTGTTCCTGTATAGTGATTTTTTTTTCAGGATTCCAACTTTAATAAAGACATTGTCTTTAGAATTGGCACATGGTGGCACTAGTCTTAAATGGAATGGCAAAAAGAAATAACCCACTAAAATCTCCCCAGGATAAGTTTTGTCATTTAAAAAAAAAGTAGAAAATATTGGCACCAAGGAACTGGTGTGGTGAGTCACCATTGTGTGATTGCATAAATTAGTGAACCAACAACTACTTATTCAGTGCCTGCTGTGTGCAAAGCAGACTGAGAAAACTGGCATAAAATAGTTTTAATCTAGCAGTGAAGACAAAAATAATGCTAATAACTTATACACAGATGGCCTTTTAGCTGACAATAGAGAAACTTACTGTGAAGAGAAAAACCAAAGCCCTTTGGTAAGAAATGCACAATACATGTATATAGCCCAGGTAAGGGTGTATGTTCACCCATTCATTCTGTAATTCACTCATTAACCAAACACTTATGAAGTGACTGTTAAATGCCAAGCACCATGCCAGGCACAGCGAAACACTGAGGCAGACAAGTACAATCCGTTTTCATGCAAGTCATGATGAGTTTAGACAGCAACATCAATGTTACCAGGAACTTGTAAGGGAGACCAATTCTTAAGCCCTATCTTTAAAGGTGTGGCCTAACACAATAAACTTGAGAAACACTAATTTAAAGGAGGGAAAATGTCATCGTAGCTTACATTTTCTTGGTAGGGGAAGAGTTTCAACAGAATCCTTAAATTGAGAGGTTAAAGAAGAGAGAAAGGGGAGGACTTCCAAGCTATGGAGAAAAAAAAAAAAAAAAAACCTCCCACACTTAGTATGGACACTATCCTAGCGACGTTTGCGTTTCAACATCTGCATGTCTGCTCCTTGCCTTGGCTTTAGTCCAAGTCCTCCTCATCCTGTACCTAGCATCACCTACTCCCCTGTTTCCATTCCCACATCCTTCTGTCCTCCCTGTACTTAGCTGCAGTAGTGATCTTTCTAAAGCACACATCTGACCATGTCATTCTCCTGGTCAAACATTTTCTGTGGTTCATCCTGCTACACTGTACAGTCAGGGTGTCAGAGCCAAGTGTGTAACGTCAATGTGTGAAGTGACTTTGTTCAAGACATCGGAGTAGGGGAACTTCTGGTGAAAGGAATGAGAGCTAACCATTTTCTTCATAGGGAAATTTAGATTCAATGAAAGAGCAATGCACTCCAGATTAGACCAGCGCTGTGTTGCATTTGATCCAAAGTCCTCCATGTGATACCCAAGGCTTTTGTAATCCAGCCCTTGCCTTACTCTTACACTTTTTAAAAAAACTTATTTATTTATTTAAATGGCAAAGTTACACAGAAGCAGAGACTTAGAGAAAACTCCTATTAGTAGACTAAGCCTCGGCCTGTAGCTCTGGAATCCCATCTCTGCACTGGTTCGTGTCCTGGCTGCTCCTCTTCCAGTCCAGCTCCCCACTAATGGCCTAGGCATCATGCATTCATGTGGGAGACCCAGAAGAAGCTGCTGGCTCCTGGCTTTGGATCGGCTTAGCTCCAGCTATTGCGGCCATTTGGGGAGTGAACCAGCAGATGGAAGACTTTTCTATCTTTCCCTCTCTCTGTCTGCAACTGTACCTCTCAAATAAATAAAATCTTTTTTAAAAAATTCAAAAGGTTTGGCTATGTTTTCCCTTAATAGATTCACAGACTGCTCTAAGCAAATGTTAGTAAATTTTTCAGACTAAATTTACAGTTAAATGTCTCAAATCTCTTTTTTCTCCATTCTTATTTGACACTTCACGTGATGCTTTGAGTACTGTCTCAGATGCAGCAAATTTTTTTTAAAAGATTACGTATTTATTTGAAAGGCAGAGTTAGAGAAAGAGAAAGAGAGAACGATCTCCCTTCCACTGGTTCACTCCTCAAATGGCCACAACAGCAGAAGCTGGTCCAGGTTGGAGCCAGGAGCCTGGAACTCACTGTGTCTCCCACAGGGGTGCAGGGGCCCAAGTACTTGTGCCATCTGCTGCTGCTTTCCCAGGCGCAGAGGCAGGGAGCCGGGTCAGAAGCGGAGCAGCTGGGTCTCCAACCAGGGCTCCTATGGGATGCTGGCACTGCAAGCGGGAGTTTAACCTGAGCCATGTCACCGGCTCCTCCAAGTTTATTTTAAATGTAAAAACTTTGTGTCACAAGCACTAATAAAAAACGGGCAAATCACACTGTGCACTCCTGCAGATAAAGTTTTTAAAAATGACATACTGCATGTGTTAATTAAAATTTTAAAATCGACATACTGAAATATTTGGATTTATTCTAAAACATAGCATCAACATGCTGACACATTAATACTCATTTCTTAAAATGGCTCCACAGCACTAAGACGTACCACCAAGTACAACTTCCTGATGCTGGGCATCCTGGACTCAGTTTTATTTTACTCGCTATTCTAGATAACTCCAGGTTATGCTGTAATGACTGACGCCACAGTGATTTCCTTAATTTTTAATTTTTCTAGGAGTGCTGTGGAGTATGCGGACCATTTGGACAGCAGCACTGCTGAAACATGGGATTCTCTCAGATGGGCGGAAATACCATCTCGGCCCGACGCCCAGGCCGCTCTGACCTCCGCCAAGGTGACGCGCCGCGGGCAGCCGGCTGCAGCGGGCGCGCGCGGGGGCGCGGGGGCGCGCACGTACGTACGTACGGCGCGTGCGCACGCGAGCGTCCGCCGACGGCGCGAGCCGCCTCAGGTAGCCGCTGCGGCTTTCCTCGTCCGCTGGGTGCTGCCCCTCCGCCGCCGGGTCGGGCCGGGTCGGGTTTCGGGAAGGGCGTCGGGGGGCTGCTCGTCCTGTGGGCTCGCTGTCGGCGGGGCGGGCGACGCCGCTGATGGCCGCCCCTGGCCGGCGGGGGGCCCCGGCGGCGGTCACGTGGGCGCCGGGCACCCGCCTGGCCGCAGCGCGGATGGTCAGCCCGGTGCTCGGGACCCGGTCCTGGGCGGCTTTCGAAAGGCGGGAGGTTCCCAGGGCTGGAAGACCCGTCCTGCCGCGAGCGCCGCCTCAGAGGAGGCCCTGGTGCCTCCGGCTGCGGAAGTGCCGTGTGGGATAAGTCCTCGGTGACCCGGACCAGGGTCCCGCGTGCAGCCCGAATCGGTCTGATAAGTCCTCGGTGACCCGGACCAGGGTCCCGCTTGCAGCCCGAATCGGTCTGATAAGTCCTCGGTGACCCGGACCAGGGTCCCGCGTGCAGCCCGAATCGGTCTGATAAGTCCTCGGTGACCCGGACCAGGGTCCCGCGTGCAGCCCGAATCGGTCTGATAAGTCCTCGGTGACCCGGACCAGGGTCCCGCGTGCAGCCCGAATCGGTCTGATAAGTCCTCGGTGACCCGGACCAGGGTCTCGCTTGCAGCCCGAATCGGTCTGATAAGTCCTCGGTGACCCGGACCAGGGTCCCGCTTGCAGCCCGAATCGGTCTGATAAGTCCTCGGTGACCTGGACCAGGGTCCCGCTTGCAGCCCGAATCGGTCTGATAAGTCCTCGGTGACCCGGACCAGGGTCCCGCGTGCAGCCCGAATCGGTCTGATAAGCCCTCGGTGACCTGGACCAGGGTCCCGCTTGCAGCCCGAATCGGCCTGATAAGTCCTCGGTGACCCGGACCAGGGTCCCGCGTGCAGCCCGAATCGGCCTGATAAGTCCTCGGTGACCCGGACCAGGGTCCCGCGTGCAGCCCGAATCGGTCTGATAAGTCCTCGGTGACCCGGACCAGGGTCCCGCTTGCAGCCCGAATCGGCCTGATAAGTCCTCGGTGACCCGGACCAGGGTCTCGCTTGCAGCCCGAATCGGCCTGATAAGTCCTCAGTGACCCGGGACCAGGGTCCCGCTTGCAGCCCGAATCGGTCTGATAAGTCCTCGGTGACCCGGACCAGGGTCTCGCTTGCAGCCCGAATCGGCCTGATAAGTCCTCAGTGACCCGGGACCAGGGTCCCGCGTGCAGCCCGAATCGGTCTGATAAGTCCTCGGTGACCCGGACCAGGGTCGCGCTTGCAGCCCGAATCGGTCTGATAAGTCCTCGGTGACCCGGACCGGGGTCCCGCTTGCAGCCCGAATCGGCCTGATAAGTCCTCGGTGACCGGGACCAGGGTCCCGCTTGCAGCCCGAATCGGTCTGATAAGTCCTCGGTGACCTGGACCAGGGTCCCGCTTGCAGCCCGAATCGGCCTGATAAGTCCTCGGTGACCGGGACCAGGGTCCCGCGTGCAGCCCGAATCGGCCTGATAAGTCCTCGGTGACGGGGACCAGGGTCCCGCGTGCAGCCCGAATCGGCCTGATAAGTCCTCGGTGACCTGGACCAGGGTCCCGCTTGCAGCCCGAATCGGCCTGGGGCTTCCTTTTTATTTTTCACCATGCAGTTTGCATTTTGCTGACTAGTGCATACTTTGGTCTCCGTGTCTTTAGACGGCTGAGGGTGCTTGTAAACCTAACAAGGGAGTTGTGTCTCCACAGATGGTTGGAAGACACAGTGTAAATTGAAGTTTCGTAGCATTATGTGCCTTGTGTTTATTTAACATTTCGCATCAACGATGCCTGGGATGTCGTTTCTCGGGCCCGTCAGCGGTTTTAACGGTGACTCTTTTCCTGGGTGTGTTGTGGTCTGTTACAGGGATGTGTTTCTGATCCTCTGAATATCGGCCATGCTGTCAGACGGCTTGCAAAACTTGCTAAAGCTTACAAGCCCTCGCCTTCTGTATTCAAGATCACGCCAGCGGGTCAGAAGCAAAAGGAGGTTTTTTGGAACTGCGCCGACACCCAGGTTGCCAAGGCGGGTTGTCGTGACAGGCATTGGCTTGGTGACCCCTCTGGGTGTTGGAACTCAGCTGGTGTGGGACCGGCTACTCCGGGGAGAGAGTGGAATTGTTTCTCTGGCTGGTGAGGAGTATAAGAGTATCCCTTGCAGTGTCGCTGCTTTTGTGCCAAGAGGTTGTGATGAAGGCGAGTTCAATGAGGAGACCTTTGTGTCCAAGTCAGACATGAAGGCCATGTCTTCTCCCACTGTCATGGCCATTGGGGCTGCAGAGTTAGCCTTGAGAGATTCCGGCTGGCATCCTCAGTCGGAAGCTGACCGAGTGGCTACGGGTGTTGCCATTGGAATGGGAATGGTTCCTCTTGAAGTTGTTTCTGAAACAGCTTTGATGTTCCAGACAAAGGGTTACAATAAAGTCAGCCCATTTTTTGTCCCTAAGATTCTGATCAACATGGCAGCAGGCCAGGTCAGCATTCGATATAAACTCAAGGGCCCAAATCATGCAGTATCCACAGCCTGTACCACGGGAGCTCATGCCATAGGTGACTCTTTTAGATTGATAGCCCATGGTGATGCCGATGTGATGGTGGCTGGAGGCACAGATTCCTGCATTAGCCCTTTATCTCTCGCTGGGTTTGCCAGAGCTCGGGCTCTGAGCACAAACACAGATCCTAAGTTGGCGTGTCGACCGTTTCATCCAAAGAGAGATGGTTTTGTAATGGGAGAAGGTGCGGCTGTGCTGGTGCTGGAAGAACATGGTCATGCCGTTCAAAGAGGGGCCCGGATCTATGCGGAAGTTCTGGGCTATGGACTCTCAGGTGATGCTGGTCACATAACTGCACCTGATCCTGAGGGAGACGGTGCCTTAAGGTAAAGATTGGCTGTTTTATTCCTACTCTTTCAAAACAGACTGTTTGAGTTCCAAATTAGGGAAAACCAGTAATGCCTTGGTGTACAGATCTCTGTTGTTTTCTTTTAGGCTAAGCAAAGTGATTTTTTTATTTTTATTTTTAGTTTTTGGCTTTAAACCCTTGAAATGTTGGAATATCTGTGCAAAAATTGGATTTTAGTTAAGGGTGATACATTTGTGAAGAAGACCATGTTTGTCTGCCAACTTTCATACATCCATCTGTGCTTAACAGCTGTCAGGTGCTCCTTCCTACAGCCCTCACCTGTGGCCCTCCATCAGTTTGGAGAGAAAAGTCAGTCCTCTCAGACCTGTCTCATTCCTGCTGCCTTTCAAATCAGTTACTTCTCAACCTTTCATGCCCCAGGATCTCATCAAAATACTGATTCTAACTCTAGGCTGGCACTTGAGATTTAGCATTTCTGAGAAGCTCCTGGATGATGGTGATGCCTCTGATGTAAGACCACACCTTGAAAAAAAGTGAAATGTTGTAGACAAGATAATTAGTAACAAAAAGCCCAAAAAGACCTTGATAACATGTTACTATATAATTTGTTAGCTTTCATACATTCTATGGTATTTTTACCCCTTAAATTAGAAGTTAGTAAGTCTTTTCTTTAAAGGGACAAATAGTAAATGTTTTTGAGTTTGTGGGCCATTGAGTCTGTTGCAACCACTAACTGTTGCCCTTAGAGTGTGAAAGCAGTCTTAGACAATGGTATGGAAATAAATAGTTGTGAATATATCTCAGTGGGCATTTGGCCAAGGCTCATAGTTTACTGACCCTTATATTAAAATTTGGATTTTGGTGAGTGGTTGCTGCTGCTAGACATGTAACTAGCTAGATGAAGAAATAGTTACATTAGGGGAAACCTTTCAGCAAATTTCAGATTATATCATGAGCTTCCTGCTAAGAAATACATGCAGCCTTGGGGCTGGCGTGGTACAGCAGGTCATGCAACCACCTATATGACGTTGGCATCCCATCTCAGAGTGCCAGGTTCCAGTCCTGGTTGCCCCGCTTCCCTGATCCAGCTCCTTGCTAATGTGCCTTGGGAAAGCAGCCGAAAGGCTCAAGTACTGGGCCCCTGCTGCCTACGTGGGAGCCCTGAATGGAGTTCCAGCTCCTGGCTTTGGCCTAGCCGACCCCCAGCTGTTGCTGCTGTTTGGGGAGTGAACCAGCTGGTGGAAGATTTCTCTCTCCACTCTGTCTTTTAAATAAATGAAATAAATATTTTAAAAAGAGAAAGGAGTACATGCAGCCCACAGATCAGGAACTGAAAAAGTATCCACATCAAAAAGTTTTCAAAAGTTCTTCCAGAGATTTTTTTAAAATTTGTCTTTGGCTTGGCTTCATATTTATTTATTATTCTTATAGCCTAAATAAAGAGGGTCTTGAAAGGTTACTTGAAGCATTGAAGTAGTAGATCATTGGGAAAAATGCCAAGTTTTACATTTAAATATAAAAAATTAAAAGTCATAAATTTGTACATTTAAAATCTCTGCATTTCCTCTGGTCACAAAAATTTGCTAGAAGAAAAATTATTCTGGTCTTTCAACATGATTTTTTTCCCCCAGGAAAAAAAATGTCAATTCAAGTAAAAGGAATTATAGCTTTAGTAGACATGATAGAGTTCATGGATTTTTATGTTTAACTCATGGTGATGAATCAATCCAAGGTGCTGGCTGTGACTTACTCTTCTGCTTGCAGGTGGCATTCTACCTCATGTGAGAATCCAAGATAGATGGGGTCCTGTTACTAGAGCTAGGATTGTTTTCATCTAGTATAATCAAATACCTAATACCTCTATTTCTTTCACATAAACCATGTATAAAGAACCTCTTATTAAAATTAAACTTAGTCCTGATAAATTTATTTTCTTATTTTATTAGATGTATGACTGCTGCTGTAAAAGATGCAGGTGTTCAACCTGAAGAGATATCCTATGTCAACGCACATGCTACTTCCACCCCTTTGGGAGATGCTGCTGAAAACAAAGCTATCAAGCATCTTTTCAAAGGCCATGCGTACAACCTTGCAGTTTCCTCAACCAAGGGAGCCACAGGACATCTACTGGGAGCTGCAGGGGCGGTTGAAGCAGCGTTCACCACACTAGCTTGCTATTACCGAACACTACCACCTACTTTAAACCTGGATTGTACAGAACCAGAATTTGATCTTAACTATGTCCCACTAAAGGCCCAGGAATGGAAAACTGAGAACAGACTTATCGGACTTACCAATTCCTTTGGTTTTGGTGGTACTAATGCAACGCTTTGTATTGCTGGCATGTAGGACAAATCATTTGTAATTAAACATTGATTTTTAAAAAAATGCTGTAAGAGAAGAAATAATATGTATATATGTACGTGTGTTTGTATCAATAACCAGATACCCCTTTTTGGTAGTTTTTCTGTCTTGACACTATTGATAATCTGGGTAGGATAGTTCTTTGTTGGGGAAAACAGGGGTGCACCTAGCATTGTGGGATGTTCAGTAACACCCTGTTCTTCACTGTGTTGACCACCAATTCCTCCAGACATTGCCAAGTGTTTCTCGGGGGAAAATACAAGACAGGTCAATACCACTGACCTGTCTTTTCCCAATACTCCTAGGCCAGACAGCTTTCTGTGACATTTTGCTAGCTTTGGTCCGTTTCACAGATATTTAGTGAATACTACTCTGTGCTGGGCCGGGGTGCTGTATTGTACCACTCCAGGGGAACCATTCATATGTAATGTAAGAGTGTAATGTAACTGGTGTTGGCATCAGTGTCCTTCGAGTAGCTGCCAGTCAGTGGTTATTTGCCTCTTACCTCTCCAATCTTCTTCATATTATTCACACTGTAATTCGGTGAAATTAATGGAGTTTGCCTGAACTACCGAGCCAGTGATTCCTGAAAGAAGTGAAATTGGTTTGAAATTCCTTATTCTTTTTGTATTTATGCTGGTACCTCAGTATAGAGATCAGGATCTTTGGGAAATGGGGCAGTAATTGATGATTTACCCCATTACTGTGGCCCACCTCTAACTTCACTGAAGCTTTGGTGGTTCTCTGTGTTCTTCCGACACTCCCACAAGTATTGGAGGTCCCTCTACTATTCTGCCTTGGGACATTCTCTAAAGCCCAAGGGATTGCGTTCTGTCCCAGCAGGCTGGTAGTGTGAGGAGAGAGAGAGAGGAGCAAGTTCCCCAGTGGCAACTCTGAAACACTGAGGATGTTGTGGGGGTAAGTGCCGAAGCCTCATTTCAAGGCCTGTCTAACGTCTGCACACTTCCTCAGTGGGTTCCTGGTGAGATGGAACTTAAGTTGCCCATAGCAGTAATTAGCTCAGAGTTCCTCCTTTCCTGGCTATTCTTCCATGTCTCTGCACCCCTCCCCCTTTTAATTTAAAAAAAATTTTTATTATAATTTTTATTTATTGAATACAAACTTCATATGTACAGCTTTTAGGAATATAGTGTTTCTTCCCCCCATTCCCACCCTCTCACCCCACTTCCATCCCACCTCCTGCTCTCTCCCATTCCATTTTTCATTATGATTGGTTTTTAATTATCTTTATATACAGAAGACCAACTCTATACTAAGTAAAGATTTCAACAGTTTGCACCCACACAGACACACTAAGTATAAAGTGCTGTTTGAAGTCAGGTTTTACCGTTGATTCTCATAGTACACCTCATTAAGGACAGAGGTCCTACATAGGGGGTAAGTGCACAGTGACTCCTGTTAATTGAACAATTAACACTCTTATTTTGGATGTCAGTGACCACCTGAGGCTCTTGCCATGAGCTGCCAAGGCTATGGAAGCCTTTTGAGTTCACAAACTCCGTCGGTATTTAGACAGGGCCATATGCAAAGTAGAAGTGCTCTCCTCCCCTCAGAGAAAAGTACCTCCTTTTATGATGGCCCCTTCTTTCCACTGGAGTCTCACTCACAGAGATTCTTCATGTAGGTTATTTTTTGCCACAGTGTCTTGGCTTTCCCTGCCTGAAATGCTCTCTTGGGCTTTTCGGCCAGATCCAAATGCTTTCAGGGCTGATTCTGAGGTCAGAGCCTACACCCCTTTTTGATTTTTAATACTATTCCCAGGAGTTGCTTCCCAAACCACCTTTTATCAGGCTTTGTTTGCTGAGTGTGTACAGTGGTAAATGGTTTATGTGTATTTCTGCAGAAACAATAGGGATCCCCAAGTTATACGAGCCCAGATGTATTGCCCACCCACTGACCTTGACTGGATACTTTAATCCCTTGTATGCCAATGATTCCAGCCATGTATTCACATGACTATAATCAACTCTGATCATCATCAGCAAACATTTAGTTCGACTGAAATTTTGGGGTGCTATTGTAGAGCTGGCATTTTTCTGATCATTGATTTGATAAATGGAATGTGCAGGGAAATATTTCCTAAAGGAAGCAGAAGCTGTAAGAGTGAATAGATCCCAGCCAGGTGAAGGTGGGGCAGATGGAGAAGCAATGATATTCTAGCCAGAGGGAGGTCAATATGAAATGGTCTAGAAGGTAGAATATTTGTGCTAAAATGCATACACCCTGATGTGGGGGGTTGGGGGAAATTGCCAAAAACATCTGGTGGAGGTCAGATCCCAAAGAACCTTACAGATTTTGTTAAAGCAA
Organism: Sylvilagus floridanus; assembly: GCA_949820135.1. Taxonomy (NCBI): domain Eukaryota; kingdom Metazoa; phylum Chordata; class Mammalia; order Lagomorpha; family Leporidae; genus Sylvilagus; species Sylvilagus floridanus. The sequence goes on from OX463244.1 coordinate 168,922,126, forward strand.
TAAGGGTGGTGGGAAGCCATTTAAGGTTTGGGATGTGATGGTGCCTTTGTAATATGTCAGATTGGCTAGGTTGAACTACATTTCCCAGTATTCCTTTAACTATGTTTTTGGTTAGAGGGGGCCATGAGAGATTGCTGTGGGAGACTTGCGAGTAGAAGCGAAGCAGCATTTTTTTTTTTTTTTTTTGTAGCTCCTACGTGTCACTTATCTGCAGGCTTGCCTTAGTGTGAGGCAGTGGCTGAGCCTGTAATTACTTTACCCTCTCTGACTCCTTCAGCTTCCCTGACTTCTAGACCAGGTGTGTGTCAGCTCCTTGCTAATGAAGGGCCCAGCTTCTGCCCCTTGCTGCCTAAGCTGGAGCAATAAGAACTGTAGGGTTTCATTTCATCTTGTGTTTGTGAGTTCCAGCTTCTTACTGGAACATTACATTCACCTTCCCAACTGCCTGCCTTGTGGACTTCAACTCCAGGATGGGAAGATAATAGAGAGGGCATTACACAGACCACTTAGCCAGTTCCTGCCATGGGGCGAGGTCAAGTCTATGGAAAGCATCCATGTTTATACTTAGTGGTTCCATTTTTCTGAATAAATCCTGACTGGTACATATGAAGTATAAAAGTTATTGAGAGGGATAAAGTCCTTTTCTTGTAGGAGCATCTCAATAGCTACAGAACAGAGAACAGATTGGATGAAAGCTTGATTCTGTAAGAGAAAGTCTTGCCTATTAAAGGCAGAGTGGCTGAAGCAGACTGTTTTGATCTAAGTTTTTTCTTAAGTTGAAAATCACTTGTAAGCATTTAACAAGTGACCTCAAAGCAATAAAATGCACCCGTAGTAAGTGTGCAGCTCAGTGAGTTTTGGGAAAGGTGTGTACACACACGTGTAGCCACCACCTCAATAAAAATGAAGTCCATTGCCGCCACCCCCAGAACTCTCTTAGCTCTAATCACTGCAGAGTGCTCTATCACTATACATAAGATTCCCCTTTTCTAGAATTTTATATAAAAAAAACACAAGATACTCTTGTGTCTGGCTTTTTTCCACTTGTAATGTCTTCGAGGTTGTACCTGTTAATGAACTGGGTTCTCTCCTCTTTTATTACTAAATTTTAAAAATCTTTAATCAGTAAAGATGTCCTTGACTTGTACTCTGCCTCTAATCCCTACTTAATTTTTCCCTTTTTACTTTTTTCCACTATTAATTTTTAAAGTGGATATGCCTTGCCTTTGGAACAAAAAGATAAGGATTAAAAAAATTGTAAAAGCAAGTTTGCTGCTAAAGCAAAGAATCTCTCTGAAAATCACAGATGTGTAAGAGTTTTAACAAAAGACACAGACCCATGCTTACATAAGTTAATTGAAATCATGGGAAGTAGTGCTAGAAATCTGAGAGTTTCCTGTAGCCCAGTGCCAAGAGTATGTGTAGGTTACTATTGAATCCATGTATCCCACCTCTATCCCTGGGGTCTTAATGTTTAACAAAGAAAGAGAACATAAGATAAAAAAATAAACACGGCTTTTATGTTAGTTCGGGTTTCCTGAGAAGCAGGTTCAAACAGGATTTTCTGTGCAAGAACTTTCCTGGGAAAACACCTGTGAAGGACAGAGGTGGCAGGGGAAGCAGGGGAAAGCAGAGAGGAGCTTCAGACTGCAAGAGAAGCATGCTGCTGCAGGAGAGGAGATGCAGGAACGAAAAGATCAGACTGAAAAAGTTTGGCCAGGCTAACAGTTTACGAGCCACAGTCTCTCATGAAAGCATCCCACATCTCTAAGGGATGGGCCTACAGTTGTATCTGCCTGGTGCTTGGTCCCTGGTGCTTGGTGCTTGGTCACTGCCTGGTGCTTGGTCACTGGGATCTGCCTCGGCATAGCAGGAAATCTAAGCTGTGCCTTTTTCATTGCCTTTATAATCCACCCCTGGGAGCACAGAGATCTGTTTCTCCGGGCAGGGTTTGGGAACAGCTCCTTCATGGTTCTCATGGGTCTCTTCCTTCCTTCCTTCCTTTTTTTCTTGACAGGTAGAGTTAGACAGTAAGAGAGAGAGGCAGAGAGAAAGGTCTTCCTTCCATTGGTTCATCCCCCAAATGGCCACTATGGCTGGAGCTACGCTGATCCGAAGCCAGGAGCCAGGTGCTTCCTCCTGGTCTCCCATGTGGGTGCAGGGGCCCAAGCACTTGCGCCATCCTCCACTGCACTCCCTGGCCACAGCAGAGAGCTGGCCTGGAAGAAGAGCAACTGAGACTAGAACCCGGCACCCATATGGGATGCCTGTGCTGCAGGAGGAAGATTAACCAAGTGAGCCATGGCGCCCACCATGGGCCTCTTTCTGAGGGAAATTTTGAAAGAGGGAAGTTAGGCCCAACACATCTCTGATGTTGCGGTTCATTTTGGGTCCACATTAGGTACTCATCCTCTCTCCCATCTACTCTTCATCCTAAATTTTCTTCATCCTCAGTTGTTATATCTTGGAAGGCCTTAGTGGCTTTGCTGGTGGTGTGACCCAAACCCTGCATTCTTGAGGCATGTTGGACTTTGGTGATGGATGACAACGTATCCTGTTCAGATAGTACTTACTGCATGTGTCATGGAGCACTGGGATCGAGAGGCAAGGGGATACCAGGAAGGAGTCAAGTAGATTGTCTGGATTCCATGTCCGTGTTCCCTCTGTCCAAGTTGTGCGGCACTGCCTGCTCTGCTGATTCGAGTCAGATACCACAGCCGGCATGTGGCCTTTCTGGTTTCTGGGCACAAGCCGTCCAAAGTGTCTGTCCAGCATCTACAGCTTGCTGTTCAGTGTGGTTCTTGCTGTGTCACTGCAAAAACACAGACTTTGTGGAGACCAGGACTGCAGGGTCTGAGTCCTCCCGTACAAGGATGGACTGGGTCCGGGGAAAGGTGAGTGTGCCACTCGCCCGTTCCCCAGCCTCCCGATCCCGGAGACAATCAGACACAGCGTGGAGCCAAGTCTAGCGAGGACTCATTTACTCCGTGCGTAACTGAACCTTTTATAGCACAAAACTGCAGAGTCATTGGGGCAGGGCTAAGAACCAACCAATCACTTAAACGGTCACCTTACGGGGGGATTTCTATAGGACTAGCCATATGTCTATACTACTCTTGTTACCTCCCCTGATGTTGCGTAGCCAATTAGCTTTTCAGTTTCGCCCACTTTACTTCCTCTGGGCGCCATCTTCTTTGCCCCTCCTTGGCACCGCCCGGTCCGTGGGCCACGTGCGCCACGTGCGCGTGTGCTGGGTCCTTCCCTGCACTGCCATCCCCGGGACACCTGCTGGCTGGCTCCGCGGGCCCTGGCTTGGGTTAGTTCGCGGGCCTGGCTCCATGCGGCTCCGTTCCGCGCAGCTTGGGCAGGGGCGCCCGCGCATGGGGAGCCCCGGGGCCTGGCCTGGCCGCACCATGGCCATGCTCATGCCCCGCACAGGACATCCAACGCTGCACCACCCAGAATTCCAAGGATGAGAAGCACGAAATTCTTCATTATGATGGAACCTTTGGGAGTCCTGGTAAGTGGGGCCACTCCTGTTCCCCAACCCCTTTGATTCATGGACCCATATGTTCTTGTTGGGGACTTTCTCCCCAGTGAAGTTTTTGTCACTTCAGCCAGTGCTGTATGTTGAGGGTGACATTGTGTCCTCTAAGAATGCATGTTGCCCTTGAGCTGCAGATGTAGGTGTTCCAGCTCTTTTGAGGTTAGCTGCTTCTGGATGGTGGGATATGTGAAAAAAACCCATGTCCACCCACCATCCCCAGCCTGCAGCTCAGCTGGACGCCCCCGTGCCCCCTCTGCTGCCCTGGCCTTGTCCTCCCCCAGTAAAGAAAAAAAAAAAATGGATCCCCTGGTCATAGACCTACTCCCCAGGCCATCTCCTTTGCTGTGTAGCTTGGCTCCTGCTCAGATGCTGTGGTACAAGGGATTCCACCTATGGATTGGATGTATTGTAAAACCTGCAGATAATGGTAGTGGATGAGGCTCTGTGGGAAGGAGAAACAAACTCAGTGAAATAGGCATCAGTACCTGTGAAGATGAAGCATAGGTTCTTTTGTACTAGGTTGGACATTCAGAGGCAGAAATAGCTAGATTGAACACTGTAAATAGAGACAGCAGTAGCTAGATCCATCTTGGTGAGTGGGAGTTTGGAATGTAGGTAGCCTCCATTTCTACCATGGTAGCTACATCATTCGTGTGCTTTTCATGCAATTCTAAGGTGGCCAGTGGCAAAAGCTGGCTAAGATCAATTGGCAGGGTCATCTTGTCTACTTGCTTGTTCAGTCCCTCTGATGTTTCTGGTAGATATGAATGTGTGATATGGAAGAGTTCACCATTCCTAGACTGTCCAGTCACATGCCTCTGTTGGAGATAGCCTTCCGCACTGCTAGTTCTTTTCCTTATAGATCCCTGACTGCAAACCAGGACTTTGGCCAATGCCCTGGAATTTTTATTGTTCTGACTTCTCGGACTGCTTCTGCTGCTGCACAAAGCGAGTGGCCAGATGCAGCTCTGCCCTTTGGGGACATTTTCCCTTGTCAATGCTGTTGCAGTCCACTCCTGAGTATGGTGGGAGTGTGGCTGTCATCTGTTTTCTATTTGAACTACTGCCAGAGACTAGGAGGTAAAATCAGCAGGCTTTCATAGTTTGATCCCCTCCCTCTCTCCCCCTGAATTCCTTGCTTCTTCAGTTTTCCTTATTCTCTGTCCCTCCTAGGATATAAATGTCATCAGAAAAGGAATTTTTGCTGCTTTTTTGCTCTATAATTCCTGTTGCCTAGAACAGCAACTGGCACAATGTTGGTTTCAATAAACATTTGTGAAGGAACAAATGTGTGAATCTCAGAAAACTTCTAGCAGCCACCTAGTTGCTCAGATCATCAGATCACAAGACTAGCAAGAGTCAGCCTGGATTCCTGCCCTCCCTCTGTCACTTTTCTAAGCCTTCAGCAATTCCAGCAAATTCCAGTTTCAAAATACACCCTAAACAGTCACTGCTGTTCATTCCTGCCACTGTTATCTCCCTTCTGAACAGCAAGGATCAACTTGTTGGTCTTTTTGCGTCCCAAACACCACTCATTCTTGCTGTAGTTGACAAATTGATCTTTTCACAATATGGATCACATCATTTTGTTCCTCTGCTGACAATCTTCTAAGGACTTCCCATCTGACTCGGGATGAAACTCAACCCCCTCACCAAGGTCTGTGAGGCCCCCCTGATGTGGACCTGACCTGCTTCCTTGCACCCCCTGCAGCTCGCATTCATGCCATGCTGGTGTTCCTTCCATTCCTCCAATCTCTGTCTTTATCATTGTGCTTCTCTAGGCCTGGAACGATATTTTTTATTTATATCAAAATTGGCTTCCTGTTGTTATTCAGGTTTCAGCACAAATGCCTCTTCTTGGAGGTCTCCTCTGGCCTAGACCTAATCTAAAGTAAGTATGCTGACCCCCACCACACGCTTCTCAATCCTTCTTCATCCCAGGGCCATGTTTTGTTTCTTCGTGTCTCTTAGACAGTCAGAAATTATCTTTTTTAAAAAATAGACCTATCTCCTGGGATTTTTTATTCTCTCTGTATATAAAGAATATAAACTTTATAGAAAATGGGGTCGGCGCTGTGGCACAGTGGGTTAATGCCCTGGCCTGAAGCACCGGTATCCCATATGGGCGCCAGTTCGAGACCTGGCTGCTCCACTTCCAATCCAGCTTTCTGCTATGGCCTTGGAAAGCAGTACAAGATGGCCCAAAATGCTTGGGCCCCTGCACCCACGTGGGAGACCTGGAGGAAGCTTCTGGCTCCTGGCTTCGGATCGGCGCAGTTCTGGCCATTGAGGCCAATTGGGGAGTGAACCATTGGATGGAAGACCTCTCTCTCTCTCTCTTTCTGCCTCTCCTCTCTCTATGTAACTCTTTCAAATAAATAAATAAATCTTCAAAAAAAAAAACTATAGTTTAAAAAAAATTTTTAGAAGCTGAGATCTCATTGATCTTATGAACAAAAGTGGTATCCCCAGAATGTAGCAAAGAATGTGGCACACACATGTACTGACAGACAAATGTTAGTCCCAGAAGCAATATTTGTTCCAAAAAGGACAGCAAAGAAGAGCAGTTCATGTATGGTTTTAGGAAACCAGGAGAGTTGGTATTGAGAGTAAGTGGGAAGGCTGGAGGCAGTCGTGTGCTGTCTCTGTCTTGGCACCTGACTCAGCTTGGAGGTTTGGGACCGTGTAGGAAAGGGAGAGTGGTATTTTAGCAATGTCTTTAGAATTGCCTCACACAAATGACGTAACCTGAATTACAAGTGACTAGTGATATTATCTTAAACAAAAAAGCCTCTAACTCAGGATCCAGCCAGTTTTTTTTCTGTAAAGGATCAGATAGTATTTTTGGCTTGTGAGCCGATGGTGGCCGTGGCAACTTCTCAGTTCTGTGTGCTTGAGTGTGAAAGCAGTCCTAGAAAATACATAAAGGAAGAGGCATGGCAGGATTGGTCCTGCAGAGGGCTCGATGAAGCCAATGAGCTATAGTTTTGGTGAGTTTTGCTTTAAGTCTGCAAGGAAGCACATTTTCTCAAATGTTCAGCCAGTTAATTTTTGCTGTGTGTGTTTGTTTCTTAAATTTGTTTTATTTATTTGAAAGGCAGAATTACAGAGATAGGGCCAGAGACACAGAGAAAGAGAGATCTTTTATTCACTGCTGACTCCCCAAATGGCTGCAATGGCCAGGGCTGGGCCAGAAGCAAGGAGCTTCATCCAGGCCTCCCACGTAGAGGTCAGGGGCCCAATGCCTCAGGAATCTTCCACTGCTTTTCCCAGACCATTAGCAGGGAGCTGGAGCTGAAGTGGAACAGCTGGGACTTGCACCGATATCTTATGGGATGCTGGCATTGCAGGTGGCGGCCTAACCTGCCATGCCACAACACCACCCCCTAATTTTTTTTCTAAGTTACATAGAGAGGGAATGACAAGAATGGTCTTCCATCTCCTTGTTTCTACACCATATTGCTTCAACGGCCAGAGCTGGGCCAGGTTGAAGCCAGAAGTCAGGAGCTTCATCTGTGTCTTCTATGTGGGTGGCAGGGGCCCAAACACCTGTGCCATCTTCAGCTGCTTTTCCCAGATCATTAGTAGGGAGCTGGATCAGATGTGGACCAGCCGGGACATGAACCGGCACCCCTATGGGATGCCAGCACTGCAAATGGCGGTGTCACCTGCTATGTCACAATGCCAGCTCCCTGCCAGATAATTCTTCTGTGACACTGGAATATCCAGAAATGCTATAGTATATGATTAGAAAGCTGAATCTCAATACCGGAATGATAATAATAACAAGAGCTAATTCTTAGGTGTATGCCAGGTGTTGTTTCAAGTACTTTTCTTAATATTGCTTCAGTTAATCCTTACAACAGTTATGTAATTTAGGTCTGACTATTGTCCTATTTAATGGATAAAGATTTGAAGTTCAATGAAGTTAAAAAGCTGGTCCAAAAGCACACAGCCAGAAAGTGCCAGAGCAGAGACTCAAAAGGGTCTTCTGCCTCCAGGGCACAGGCTCTTAACTTCTTGAATATACCAACTGCCCAAAGAGCAAGCATCGGCTTTTCTCCAAGGGAAGTCTTAGAGGGCAGAAATAACCACGTTGGAAGCTGTTTTGAGTTGGGAAGTTGGGAGAGGGCATGATATGAGATGAATTGAGCATCTCCTTTAGTTTGGGAAGAAAAGAACAAGGATGTGTCCTGTTCTACCTTAAAAAGGTATTGAAAATTAAATTAGATGTATAAAGTCTGATAACCGAACTCCATCCTGAGAATTAAAAGGCTTCCTCTCTAAATAGTCTACTCTTTCCAGATTTAATGTATTAGCATCTTTATGGACAATTTCTTTTTTTTTAAACTTTTATTTAATGAATATAAATTTTCAAAGTGCAGCTTATGGATTACAATGGCTCCCCCCTTCCCCATAACTTCCCTCCCACCCGCAACCCTCCCCTTTCCCGTTCCCTCTCCACTTTATGGACAATTTCAAAGCATGTTCATCATAGTACAATAAGGAAAGGACTCATTAATTTAAAAGTTAAAAACACTGTTGGTAAATAATATGTGCTCACTTAAACAAATTAAAGCAGTGCAAAAGGTATAAGTCATCTCCTCTCTCCACACTCCTCACCACTGGCTAATACCATTTTGCAGCTTCACAGTGAACCGACATTTGTGTTGCCATTTGGTGTAATTTCAATAAACAGCACATGAGAACTTCCTTTATCCTTGCATGGCTTAATTCCACAATGACTAAGTTCTATTAACGATGGCCCAGTGGTGAATATCCTACACCAAGATCTCCTTGCCTACATGAGTGACATAGTAGGAGAAATGAGATTTAGATTCAGTAGGCCTGGATCCATATCGTCATTACTAGACCATAATTTTCTTATCTGCAAAATGGAGTAGGTAATATTACCTGTCCAATAATGGTTATAAGACTCATTTAAGGTCAATAAACTAAGTATTAAAACAGGGGCTATTAAATTAAGAGAGGAGTGTGAACTTTTCCATGTTCATGAGTTTTTGAGGAGCTTGGTTGCTAAATCCAGAAAATTGTACTGGTTTTCAATTTTACTATCATTATTTTAAATATGTTTTTATATCTTTTCTCATTTTATTTGAAAGATGGATAGACAGAGAAAGATATTTCATTCACCTGGCTTACTCCCCAAATGCCTATAGTAGCCAGGACTGGTTCAGGCTGAAGCCAGGAGCCCAGAACTCAGTCTGTGTCTGTCACATGGGTAGTAGAGACTCAAATACTGAGTCATCATCTGCTGCTGCCCGGAGTGCACATTAGCAGGCTGCTGGATTGGAAGCAGAAGAGCTAGAACTTGAACCAGGCACTCTTTTTTTTTTTTTTTAAAAGCTTCTATTTAATGAATGCAAATTTCATAGGTACAAATTTAGGAATATAGTGGTTCTTTCCCTCAATACCCACCCTCCCACCCCTGCTTCCATTCCACCTCCTACTCCCTCTCCCATCCCATTCTTCAGTAAGATTCATTTTTAATTTAACTTTGTATACAGAAGACCAACTCTATACTAAGTAAAGATTTCAACAGTTTGCACCCACACTACTACTCTTTGAGTACTAGTTTTACCGTTAATTCTTGTAGTATAACTTATTAAGGACAGAGGTCCTACATAGGGAGTAAGTGCACAGTGATTTCTGTTGTTAATTTAACAATTAACACTCTTATTTATGACATCAGTGATGACTCAAGGCTCTTGCTATGAGCTGCCAAGGCTGTGGAAGCTTTTTGTGACCACAAACTCCATCGGCATTTGGACAGATCAAAAGCAAAGTGGAAGTTCTCTCCTCCCTTCAGAGAAAAGTACATCCTTCTTTGAAGGGAACCAGGCACTCTTATAAGGGATGTGACATTGTCTCAACTAGCATCTAACTGCTTTGCCAAACGCTGGCACTTATTACTTCATATACATATTTCCACTTATATTTATTATTATTATTGTGTTGTGCTTATGACCTGTTGCTAAGTGGAGAAAAGCTTTGTCAAGCTAAAGTGTACCACACTCAAACTTTAGAATTTTTTTTTCCTAAAAAATGCACTCTGAGACTTTGAAACCTTAACAACAGAGCTAATGAAATTCCTTCAGAAGAGGTGAAATGTCAGAGAGCTGCCTTTCTGCCTGGTTCAGGCCCACCTCTTTCTAGCAGTAGGGGCGGATTAGATGACCTCTCAAGGTTCCTTCTAGCTGATGGTTTTGGTTTTTTGATGTCTATTTAAAGATTATGCTAATACCACGGATGTGAAACCCTTTGTACAAAAGGATGATTGAATATGCTGGCTCATGACCTGAATCTATGGCTGATTTAATATTGTACGCTTGAGCTGAGCAGATCTCATGCTTAATACAAGCCTTTGGATCTTTTCTTTTCTTACATTTTTAAAGTTATATTTTGATCTAATGCAAGAGGGAGGTTGATGAAAAATGCATTCAGATATACAGAAGGAATTAGATTTTTTCAAAGCAAAGCTCAATTATCATATTGTGGTTCAGAAAGATGAATGAATAATAATGCAGAGTGCAAAGATGCAGGAGGTAATCCCTCAGACAAGACAGTGTTGGATCAGCATATTAACTAGCAAAGAGCCATTGTCAGAGAGAACGGAGAGAGAATCCTCCAAGTTCATAAGCCGCGTGTGTTTAATTATTAACTCGGATAGCACTTCAGGACAACGTGCTGGAGCCTGCCTGCCTGGGATCCCATACTGGTGTCTGCCCCTTGAGAATTCTGTGACCTTGGAAATTTATTTAAGCTCTTTGTAGTTTGTGTTATCTGAAAAATGGTATCAGTATGTGGTGTTATTTTTTTTTTTTTTTACAATTTTGTTGAAGATTAAATGAGTTAATACAGCTAAATGGTGATTACAATGCCTGGAATAGAATGTATTTAACAACAGTGATTAATTCATTGTGTTTTATTTTCTTTACCATTTGTTTTTGCTTCTTTACTTTTTGTTATGGAAAACTGCAAACCTATTTTATTATTTTTATTTTTTATTATTTTTAAGATTTACTTATTTATTTGAAAGAGTCACAGAGAGAAGGAGAGACACAGAAAGAGAGATCTCCCATTTGCTGGTTCACTCCCCAAATGGCCACAGCGACTGGGCTGGGTCAGGCCAAAGCCAGGAGCTAAGAGCTTCTTCCCCATCTTCCACATGAGTATGGGGGCTCTAAGACATGGGGCATCTTCTGCTGCTTTCCCAGGTGCATTAGCAGGGGGCTAGATCAGAAGTGGAGCAGCCAGGACTCCAACTGGAGCCCACATGGGATGCTGGTGCTGCAGGCAGTAGCTTTACCTGCTTTGCCACAGTGCCAAGCCCTCCAAACTTCTTTTAAAATAGAGTAAAAAGCATAATAAACCCTCACATATTCTCCATTAGTTACCTATTCATGAACGATCTCATAATGCCTGCTCATTTCAGTATTCTTTCTTATTTTTATCACTATTATTTTCATTTAAAAATTAAAATATTTTAATGACATGTAAAAAGTTTACATATTTAAGGGATATTATGTGATATTTTGATTCATGTCTATATTGTATGATATCTGATCAAGGTAAATACATTTCTCTCCTCAAACATTTAAATTTCTTTATGGTGAAAACATCCAAAATCCTGTAGTCTAGTTGTTTTTTAAAATAAAGAAATGCTCAGTTTATTAGCTATTGTCACCCTACTGTGGAGTAGAGCCCTGAAATTTGCTATTCTCGTCTAACTGTAGCTTAGAGTCCTTTAATCAACATTTCGGCACTCCTTCTTCTCCCTTCTCTATCCAGACTCTGGTAACCACCATTATCCTCTTTAACTTTTTCCAGATCGCTGTTTCTTTTTTAGGAGTGAGATCATGTGGTGCTTTTTTTGTTCTTCTGTGCTTGGCTTCTTACACTGAACATAATGACCTCCAGTCCCATCCCTGTTTTTGTGAATGATGAGGTCATCTAGGGGCCAGCACTGGGTGTAATAGGCTAAGCCTCTGCTTGTGGCACTGGCGTCCCCTATGGGCACTAGTTCATGTCCCGGCTGCTCCTCTTCCCATCCAGCTGTCTGCTATGGTCTGGGAAAGCAGTGGAAGATGGGTCAACTGCTTGGGTCCCTGCAACCAAATGGGAGACCCAGAAAAAGCTCCTGCCTCCTGGCTTTGGATTGGCCCAGCTCTGGCTGTTGCAGTCACTTGGGGAGTGAAGTAGTGGATGGAAGACCTTTTTCTCTGACTCTTATCTCTCAAAAAATATATATTTTTCTTTTTTTTTCTTTTTTGACAGGCAGAGTTAGATAGTGAGAGAGAGAGACAGAGAGAAAGGTCTTCCTTTTTCCATTGGTTCACCCCCCAAGTTGCCGCTACAGCCGGCGTGTTGCAGCCGGTGCGCTGTGCCGATCTGAAGCCAGGAGCCAGATGCTTCCTCCTGGTCTCCCATGCAGGTGCAGGGCCCAAAGACCTGGGCCATCCTCCACTGCACTCCCCGGCCACAGCGGAGAGCTGGACTGGAAGAGGAGCAACCGGGACAGAATCCAGCGCCCCAACCGGGACTAGAACCTAGGGTCAAATAAATATATATTTTTTAAAGTTTCTCTTTTTTGCATAGCTGAGTAATATTCCCTTGTGTGTAAGTACCACATTTTCTTTATTCATTCATCAGAGAATGAACACTTAGATTGTTTCCATTTCCTGTCTATTGTGAATAGTGCTGCAGTAAACATGGAAATGCAGATGTCTCTCTTTATTTCCCTGGGCTATATAACTAGTAATGGAATTGCTGAATCAAATAGTAGTTCTATTTTTAGTTTTTTGAGGAGCTTCCACAGTGTTTCCCACAATGGCTGTAGTAATCTACATTCCCAGCAACAATGTACAAGAGCTCCCCTTTCTCCGTTTGTTATCTTTTGGATAATAACCAATTGAACAGGAGTGAGGTGATATCTCATCATGGTCTTGATTCGCATTTCCCTGATTATTAGTGATGTTGAGCATTTTTTCATGTACTTGGTGACCATTTGCATATTCTCCTTTGAGAATGTCTGTTTAGATATACTGCCCATTTTTTAATTGGATTGTTTCTTTGCTATTGAGTTATTTGAGTCCTTACTATATTCTGGTTATCAACCCTTTGTCAGATAAATAGCCCACGTTTTCCTCTATTCTGTAAGTTGTCTCCCTCACTCTGTTGGTTGTTTCTTTTGCTCTGCAGAAACTCTTGGATGAAACACTGTTTGCCTATTTTTGGTTGTGTTTCCTGTCCTTTGGGGATCCGATCCAAACAATCCTTGCTCATTCCAATCTCCTGCATCATTTCCCCTATGTTTTTTTCTCATAGTTCCAGGTCTTATGTTTAAGCCTCTACTCTGTTTTGAATTGATTTTTGTACATGATGAGAGATAGGGGTCTAGTTTCAGGGATTGCATTGAATTTGTCAATTTCTTTGGGCAGGATAGACATTTTACTGATATTAATTCTTCCAATTCATGAACAAGGGATGTCTTCCCATTTCTTTGTGTCTCTTTCAATTTCTTCCATCAGTGGTTTATAGTTTAAATTGTAGAGAACTTTTTACTCTTTCGTTAAGTTTTCTCAGTTTTTCTTTTTTTTTTTTTAATAGCTGTTAGAAATGGGATTTGTTTCTTAATTTCTTGTTAAAATAATTCACCATTGGTGTGTATCAAAGCTACTGATTTTTGCATATTGACTTTGTATACTGTGACTGTTGAATTTGTTTATTAACTCCTTATTTATTTATTTATTTGACAGGTAGAGTTACAAACAGTGTGAGAGAGAGAGACAGAGATAGAGGTCTTCCCTCCATTGATTCACTCCCCAAGTGGCCACAACAGACAGAGCTGCGCCCATCCGAAGCCAGGAGCCAGGTGCTTCCTCCTGATCTCCCAAGTGGGTGCAGCGGCTCAAGCACTTGGGCCATCCTCCACTGCTTTCCCGGGCCATAGCAGAGAGCTGGACTGAAAGAGGAGCAACTGGGAGTAGAGCTGGCGCCCATATGGGATGCCGGTGCCGCAGGTGGAGGATTAACCAAGTGCGCCATGGCTCTGGCCCCTGTTTATTAATTCTAACAACTTTTTGGTGGATCCTTTGGGGTTATTGTTATGTGAGTTGATGCCATCTATAAACAGTGACAATTTTATTTCCTTCTTTCCCATTTAGGTGCCCTTTATTTATTTTTTTTCTGTTGCCTAAATGCTCTGACTAGGACTTCCACTACTATGTTGAATAAAAGTGGTGAGAGTAGGCATTCTTATCTTGTTCTACTTATTATAAAGCCTTCAGCTTTTCCCTATATGGTATGATACTAGCTGACTTGTTATCTATGGTCTTTATTATGTTGAGATTAAATCCTTCTATACCTAATTTGTTCACAGTTTTTATCATGAAGGCATGTTTAATTTTAGTAAGTGCTTTCCTTGCATCTATTGAGACAATCATGATTTTTGCCCTTTATTCTGTTGATGTGGTGTTTATTAATTTGTATGCGTATTTGTATATGTTAATCAATATGTGTTCATTAATTTGCATATGTTGAGCCATCCATACAACCTGGGATTAATCTCACTTGAACATAGTAAATAATGTTTTTAAGGTAAAGTTGGATCTGAATTTTCTAGTATTTTCTTGTGGATTCTTGCATCTTTGTTGATCAAGAATATTGGCTGCTAGCTTTCATTTCCTTCCTTCTTTCTTTTTTTTTTTTTAAACCAAGTTTTTGTCTGATTTTAGTATCAAGGTAATGCTGCCCTCATTGAATGAGTTTGGAAGAATGCCATCATCTTCTATTTTTGAAATAATTTAAGAAACATTGATGTTAATTTTTTTTAAATGTTTGATAGAATTCAGTAGTAAAGCTGTGTGTTCCTGAACTTTCCTTTGCTGGGAGACTTTTTATTACTGATTCCATTCTGCTGCTTGTTAATGTTGTTCAGTTATTCTATTCTTTCATGTTTTCATCTTTGTAAGGTGTGTGTGTTCAGGAATTTGTCCTTTTCTTCTAGGTTATCAAATTTGTTACCATATAATTTCTCATAGTAATTTTTTTTCTTTTTCTAAGGTTTATTTATCTATTTGTGAGGCAGAGTTACAGACAGAGAGAGGGAGAGAGAGCAAAAGAGGTCTTCCATCTGCCAGTTCACTCTCCAGATAGCCACAATGGCCAGAGCTGTGCCAATCTGAAGCCAGGAGCCAGGAGCTTCATCTGGGTCTCCCACATGGGTGCAGGGGCCTGAGCACTTGGACCATCTTCCACTGCTTTTCCAGGCCATTAGCAGAGAGCTGGATCAGAAGAGAAGCAGGCAGGACACGAACCCGCGCCCATATGGGGTGCAGGCGCCACAGGCGGAGGCTTAACCTAAGTGCCAGCCCTTCTCACAGTAATTTCTAACAACCTTTTTTATTTCTGTGGTGTCAGTTGTAATGTCTCCCTTTTTACTTCTGATTTTATGTATTTTAATAATCTCATTTTTTCTTAGTCTGGCTAAAGGTTTTTTAGTTTTGGTTATCCTTTCAAAAGAACAGCTCCTCAGCGAGTACCAGCAGCGGGTTGCTGCTGGCCTGTGTGCTCTGAGGGAGGGTCCAAGCCGCCCGCCGCCGCCGGAGGAGCCCCTCGGGCCGTAGAAAGCATTAATAATGTCTTTCATCTTTGAGTGGATCTACAATGGCTTCAGCAGTGTGCTCCAGTTCCTAGGACTCTATCAGAAATCTGGAAAACTTGTATTCTTGGGTTTGGACAATGCCGACAAAACCACTCTTCTTCATGTGCTCAAAGATGACAGATTGGGCCAACATGTTCCAACGCTGCATCCGACATCAGAAGAGCTGACAATTGCTGGAATGACATTTACAACTTTTGATCTTGGTGGGCATGAGCAAGCACGCGGGTTTGGAAAAATTAACTTCCTGCAATTAATGGGATTGTCTTTCTGGTGGATTGTGCAGATCATCATGGAATCCAAAGTTGAGCTTAATGCTTTAATGACTGATGAAACAATATCCAATGTGCCAATCCTTATCCTGGGCAACAAATTGACAGAACAGATGCTGTCAGTGAAGAAAAGCTCCATGAGATATTTGGGCTTTACGGACAGACCACTGGGAAGGGGAACGTGACCCTGAAGGAACTGGACGCCCACCCCATGGAAGTGTTCATGTGCAGTGTGCTCAAGAGGCAAGGTTACGGCGAGGGTTTCCACTGGCTCTCCCAGTATATTGACTGCTGCTTGGACAGTGAAAATAAACACATTTTACTTCTCTGGACTGATCCTACTCACAGCTTCCTTGGGAACTTCTCTAATAAATCAAGGAAAGCTCTCCAGCCATGTCTGGTGTTGAGAAGCCACAAGTCTGTCAGCTCTCATCGCCCAGCGGTGACATGTGCTCTTCTCCGCACTGTCGGGAGGTGACTGCCCACGCACTGGTACAGGTCAGAATCCTGGGGAGTGAAGCTGTGTGCCGTCCGGGGGCACCGGAAAGAAGAACACGTCTCATCACTGTGGTGCATTTCGAGCGAAAGTGATTCTATTTTTTAAAGAAAGTGTTGTTATTGTAATTGGTCTCCCTCCTAACTATTTTGAGTTCACAATTTTCTTGGTCCAGAGTTTTCTATTTTTTTTTTTTTAACTAGTAAATGGCATTTAGATACTTCATTCAATTATGAACCAATACAATTAGAGGCCAGGGCTCAGTTGGGTGGCCCCACTCCTGCTGAGTTGGCAGGCTGCTGAGAGACACTCCCCTGAGCTCCCCAGCTCTATAACCGCTTTGTAGCCGGAGGCGTCACCTTGTGCATGGAGAGTGGAAAAGGAGGGGGGAACCCTGGCCTCGCAGTCATGGCAGGCTTCACTATGGAAAGCTAGGGGCGTCCCTCACCCTGGGGATAGACATTGTTCACTGTGGAGAGAGCATTGCAGAGTGGGTTGTTACTATTCTACTTACAAGGTTACAGATGTCAGCCGTCTTTGCTTTTATACCATTGTGAAATTTCATTTCTCTGTATAGCATCTTTTCATTGTCAGTTATAAAGTGACTTAGCCTCATTTCAGAGTTGAGAACATCTCATGTGGTCATGTACTGCAGGTGTGTCTCAGCTACTTTTGCACAGATTCTGGGGGAAATTTTTCTGAACAGAATGACAAAGTGAATAGCTAAAGAGGTCTTAATTCTGTGAGTTGAGGACTTAAAACTCTGGTCTTACAGTACTTGTTTGAATCCAGGGCAGATTTACTCAGTGGGCTTTAAAATTTCCTCTTGCAGAATTTGGCCCCTTTATGCACGAGCTCTTTTGCTCACATCTTTTCTTCTTACCAGTTATTTTTGTTTTTATTTTTTGGTGTTTGTTTAAAGGTCAGTATCTGTAGCTTTTCCAGATTTGTTTGTTTGGAATGAAACTACCTTTCTCACGTCACAGCGGGAACAACACTAACCAGGGGCCCTGTGGGCTGCTCCTTCACAGGCAGCCTCGTGTGTCAGTGAGCACCCCGGACACAGACATCAGCATCCCCCGAGTGGGATGAGGGCTGTTTGCATAGTGTTCCACTTTCTCAGTGCCACGCGTGCAGTTGGGTGGGTGTTCATGATCTTAACCTGTGTTCTGCCCTTGCAGTAGAAGGGGGAGGGACAGGAGGTGGTCTGAGGAGCGGAGGGCGCCTGTGTGCATTTTTCCTTTAATAAAAAAGAGTCGAGGTACTTCTTGTGATGGTGGTGCTTATTTGCAGAGGACTGAACTAAATTCTGTGGATTCCTCCTTGTGTGAGGGCAGGGAGGGTGCGGGTAGCATATTTGTGGGTGAGAGAGTAGTGTTCCGTAGTTGGATGTCCTGTTCTGTATCCTCAGCACTGACCTGCAGGGAAAGCCTGCTGTCACTGCGGGGGCCCAGTGCGGAGGCCTGGGGGAGTCAGGCTCAGAAGTGCATGTGTTTCGTTCGTTCCCAGGCATTGCTGGAGTAAGACACAGTTGTTGGTTTGGAAAGGGGTTAAAGCCTTAAGTGAACAAATATAGCTAAGGGTGAATGAACTAGGTGGTAACTTGTGAACTTTTGATTTCCTTTAGCTAAAGGTTACCTGTACTTCTCAACTCAGAGACATGGGAAGTATGATCGCTTCAGTGTTAGTTTTCTTGTTTTTATTTTTTCTTGTTTTCCCCCAATCACTTTGTAGCAAGCCAGAGACCATGGAAGTCAGCTCTTTGTGAAAGTGGTTTATCTTGGCCACTGGAGAAAGCGGAGATGGCAAAGCTAAGTAGATGTCAGTCTGTTTCTCGCCCCACAGAACAGCATTCGTGTAATAAGATAGCTGAAAACAGGATCAGAGCCTTGTGCGGGAACTCCCGGCATTGAGACTTTTCATTCTGTTTTATCAGAGTGTTTCTATGTCCTATTTCAGGGAAAGTAAAACAGTTATTTACAAAAGAAAGTCAATCTGTATCCTTAACATTTTAATAAAAAGTTAAAAAAAAAAAAGAATAGCTCCTCAAACCAGCTCCTCACTTCACTGATTTTTTAATTTTTTTTTTTTTGACAGGCAGAGTTAGACAGTGAGAGAGAGAGAGAGAGAGAGAGAGAGAGAAAGGTCTTCCTTCCGTTGGTTCACCCCTAAATGGCCACTACGGCCGGTGCGCTGCGCTGATCCAAAGCCAGGAGCCAGGTGCTTCCTCCTGCTCTCCCATGCGGGTGCAGGGCCCAAGCACTTGGGCCATCCTCCACTGCCCTCCCAGGCCACAGCAGAGAGCTGGACTGGAAGAGGAGCAACCGGACAGAATCCGGTGCTCCAACCAGGACTAGAACCCGGGGTGCTGGTGCCATAGGCAGAGGATTAGCCAAGTGAGCTGCGCCTCCTCTCTCTCACTCATGCTTTACAATGTATTATTTCTTTCCCTCTACTAATTCTGGATTTTATTTTTTAAAGAATTATTTTATTTATTTGAAAGGCAGAATGACTGAGAGAGTAGGAGAAGCAGAGAAAAAGAGAGCTTCCATCCTCTGGCTCATTGCCCAAATGAGCACAACAGTTGGGGCTGGGCCAGGCCTAAGTCAGGAGCTTAGACTCCACCCACATCTCTCACTGGGGTAGCAGGGGCTAAGGACTTGGGCCATTTTCTGCTTCTTTCCCAGGTGAATTAGCAGGGAGCTGGATTGGAAGTGGAGCAGCTGGGACTGGAACTGGTGCTCATATGGGATGCTGGCTTCGCTAGTGGCTGCTTAACCGCCTGTGCTACAATGCGAGCCCCTCAGTCTTGTTTTTGCAGTTCCTTGACCGTGCAGTGATAAGTTATTTATTTGAGGTTTTTCTACCTTTTTCTTTCTTTTCTTTCTTCCCTCCCTCCCTTCCTTCCTTCCTTGGCAGAGTGACAGACAGAGAACTTCTGTCTTCTGGTTCACTCCCCAAATGCCCACAATAACCAGGGTAGAACAGACTGGAACCAAGAACCAGGAACTCCATCTGTGTCTCCCACATGGGTGTCGGGAACCCAAGTACTTGGACCATCACCACAGCCTATCAGGCACATTGATTGTAAGTTGGGTTGGAAGCTCTGAGTGGCTGGGACTTAAACCAGGCGCTCCAATGAGGAATGTGGATGTCCCAAGAAACCGCCTAACCTGCTGCACCTCAACATCCACCAGTCTTTCTGCTTTTGTGATGCAGGCATTGATTGTCACAATCTCCCCTCTTGGTGTTGCTTTTGTTGTATCCTGTAAATTTTGTGTTTCTTTTTGGTTTCATCACATGCAGTATCTATTTCTATCCTTTCAGTTTCAGTCTATGTGTGTTCTTAGAGATGAAGTGAGTTTCTTGTAAGCAACATAGAATTTGGTCTTGTTCTGTTTTGTTGTTTTGTTTATTTTTTAAAATCCATTTAGTCACTCTATGTTTTTAATTGGAGAACTTAATCTATTTACATTTAGGTTCACTATTTATAGGTAAGATCTTACTACTTGCTATTTTGGTATTTGTTTTCTGGTTTTATTGTAGCTCATTGCTTTCTCCCTTTTTAAAAAGATTTATTTATTTAATTGAAAGGCAGAGTGACAAAGGGAAGACAAAAACATGGAGAGAGAGCTAGAATTTTTTAAAAAATGATTATTTGAAAGAGTGAGAAAGAAAGAGAGAGAGAGAGAAATTCTTTCATCTGCTGGTTCACTCCCCAAATGCCTGCAACAGCTAGGGCAGGACCAGACCAAAGCCAGGAGCCAGGAGCTTCATCTGGGTCTCCCACGTGGGTGCAGTAGCCCAAGTACTTGGGCCATCCTCAGGTGCTTTCCCGGGGGCATTAGAAGGGAGCTGGATTGGAAGTAGAGCAGCCAGGACTTGAAATGGAGCCCATATGGAATGCCAGTGCTGCAGGTGGAGGCACAGGGCCTGAGGGATAGATCTTCCAACTGCTTGTTCATTCCCCAAATGACTGCAACATCCAGGTCTGGGCTAGGCTGAAGCCAGGAGCCAGGACTCCAAATCAATCTCTCTTGTGGGTGGCAGAGGTCCAATTACTTGGACCATCTTCCCACGCTTTCCCAGGCACATTAGTAGGGAGCTAGATCAGGAAGCAGGGGAGCAAGGACTTGAACTGGTGGCACCCCAATATGGGATGCTGGTGTTGTAAGTGGCAGCTTAACCCACTGCACCACAATAATCCACTGCACCACAATTTATGTGTTTGAAATACAGAGTGACATAGAGAGAGGGAGAGAGAAGAGAGAGAGAGAGAGAGACCTTCCATCTGCTGGTTCACTTCCCAAAAGCCTACAGCAGCTGGGGCTTGGCCAGGCTGAATTAATCAACATTGAACTCTCATATATTTTTGAAAAAAGTAGGATCCAGGGGCAGGTGTTTGGCGTAGTGATTAAGACACATCGCACCTTGAGGTACCTGAGACTGACATGTAGCTCCAGGTCCTGCTCCAGCTTCCTGCTCACGCAGCCCTGGGAGGCTGCAGTGATGGCTCTAGTGGTTGGGTTTTGACACCCATTGAGGAGGCCTGGATTGAGTTGCTGGCTCCTGGCCTTGGCCCCACTGCCTGCTGTGGGCATTTGAGGGAATGAACTAGTAGACTGGATCTCCCTCTTCCCCCTTCTCTCTCTCTCCTCTCAAAAAGAGTTTTAAAAACCAAGATCAAATGAGGTCAGTACATTTGGAAGATGTCTCTCTGATGTTCCCTTTCCCCCCTTGCTATTTGTCTGTTAAAAAAGTGGACTTAGAGTTTTCTACACCTGCACTTTACTGGTTACAAGTCAATGGGGTCACTGGACATGTTACTCCATCCCAGTATTTCCTACAAATTGGGATAGAATGGGAGATTTACTTGATTCAAATCACAATGTGAATGGCTATCAGGCAGCACATAATATATGTCTTATTCAGAATTAGACAGGAAGACTAATTCTGAATAAAAATGAGCAATAGTAGTTATTCCTTGTTGAACAGGGGAAAGGTCCACTTACACAGCATTGTGAAATTATTCAAAGATTTATCTTTTTTTTTTTAGAGGTTATTTTGAGACACTTTTTCAAATTTTTTATTTGACAGACAGTGAGAGAGAGAGAGACAGAGGGAAAGGTCTTCCTTCAGTTGGTTCACCCCCCAAATGGCCGATACGGCCGGAGCTGCGCCAATCCAAAGCCAGGAGTCAGGTGCTTCCTCTTGTTCTCCCATGTGAGTGCAGGGGCCCAAGCACTTGGGCCATCCTCCACTGCCCTCCCGGGCCACAGCAGAGAGCTAGACTGGAAGAGGAGCAACCGGGACTAGAACCTGGCATCCATATGAGATGCCGGCACCACAGGTGGAAGATTAACCAAGTAAGCCATGGGGCCAGCCCCCCCAAATCTATCTTTTTTTAATCATAGATGCTGTGAATAGGTGAAGATTAGCAGACTTCACAAAGGCGAACCTCTGACTTATACCCATTTTTTGTTTTGTTTTTTATGTATTTTTTTTACCTAGAAACCTTTTAACCACTTATTTAAGGTACGCAAACTTAATATATTTCATATATACAAATTTAGGAACTTAGTGATTCTTCCCACCCTACCCTCCCTCCCACCTGCACTCCCATCTCTCGTTCTCCTCCTTCCCCTATTCCCATTCTTATTTTTTGCAAAGAGCTATTTCCTATTAATTTTATACACATAAAATTAACCCTGCACTAAGTAAAGAGTTCAACAAATAGTTATGGAAAAAAAAAAAAAACCTGTTCCTCAACAGTTGGGACAAGGGCTGTTCAAAATCATCTCATCTCAGTGTCAATATGACTTCCATAGTTTACCTTTTAGGTGCTCTATTAGTTACCACAGATCAGGGAGAACATATGGTATTTGTCTTTTTGGAACTGGCTTATTTCGCTAAATATAATGATTTTCAGTTATATATGTTTTGTTGCAAATGATAGGATTCTTTTTTTTTTTACCACTGTGTAGTATTCCATGGTGTACATTTACCATATTTGTCTTTTTTTAAAAATTTATATATTTATTTGAAAGGTAGAGTTACAGATAGGCAGAGGCAGAGAGAGAGAGAGAGAGAGAGAGAGAGAGAGAGAGAGAGAGATGTCTTCTATCTGCTGGTTGACTCCCCAGATGGCTGCAGCAGCTGGAGCTGCATAAGATGCTAAGCCAGGAGCCAGGAGCTTCCTCTGGGTCTCCCATGCAGGTGCAGGGGCTCAAGATTTGGGCCATCTTTCACTGCTTTCCCAGGCCATAGCAGAGAGCTGGATCGGAAGTGGAGCAGCCAGGACTTGAACTGGTGCCCATATGGGATGGCGGCAGCACAGGTGGCAGCCTTACTCACTATCAGCACTGGTCCCCCATAATTTCTTTATCCAGTCTCCTGTTGCTGCACATCTGGGTTACTTCCATATTTTAGCTATTGTGAATTGAGCTGCAATAAACATGGGGATATAGATAACTCTTTCATATGCTGAATTCATTTCCTTTGGATTAATTGCCAGGAGTAGGATGGCTGTTATATCCATTCTTATCACTTTTAAAATACATCTGAGGTGGGCGTTTGGCACAGCAGTTAAGAAGCTGCTTGGGAGGCCTGCATTCCATAGCAAAGTGCCTGGATTTGATTCCTGGCTCTGTTCCCAACTCCAGCTTCCTGCTATGCACTTGCTGGGAGGCAGTGGTGATGATGAAGTACCTGGAGCTGTGCCACCCACATACGTGGGAGACCCAGACTGAATTCAGGGCTCCTGGCTTTGGCCTGTCTCAGCCCTATTGTGGGCATTTGAGGAGTGATCTAGCAGATGGAAGGTATCTCTGTGTCTATCTCTTGTGTCTCACTAATTAATAAATTAATTAAACGCATATCTGGAATCCATGCACTTATTGCACCTCTTTTGCTCTTGCTATCCTTGTCCAGACTACAGTCATCTCCCATCTATCTCACTGCAATAGTCCCTTAATAGCAAGAGTGTAACTTCTGCACTGGCTTCTTCTTCTTCTTCTTTCTTTTTTTTTTTTTTTTTTTTTTTTTTGACAGGCAGAGTGGACAGTGAGAGAGAGACAGAGAGAAAGGTCTTCCTTTGCCGTTGGTTCACCCTCCAATGGCCGCCGCGGTCGGCGCGCTGCGGCCAGCGCACCGCGCTCGTCCGATGGCAGGAGCCAGGAGCCAGGTGCTTTTCCTGGTCTCCCCATGGGGTGCAGGGCCCAAGCACCTGGGCCATCCTCCACTGCACTCCCGGGCCACAGCAGAGGGCTGGCCTGGAAGAGGGGCAACCGGGACAGAATCCGGCGCCCCGACCGGGACTAGAACCCGGTGTGCCAGCGCCGCAAGGTGGAGGATTAGCCTGTTGAGCCACGGCGCCGGCTTTTTTTTTCTTTTTTCTTTTTGACAGGCAGAGTGGATAGTGAGAGAGACAGAGAGAAAGGTCTTCCTTTTTCCGTTGATTAACCCCTCAATGGCTGCTGCAGCCGGCGCGCTGCGGCTGGCGCACCATGCTGATCTGAAGCCAGGAGCCAGGTGCATCTCCTGGTCTCGCATGTGGGTGAAGGGGCCCAAGCACTTGGGCCATCCTCCACTGCCCTCCTGGGCCACAGCAGAGAGCTGGACTGGAAGAGGAGCAACTGGGACAGAATCTAGTGCCCTGACCGGGACTAGAACCTGGGTGCTGGTGCCGCAGGCGGAGGATTAGCCTAGTGAGCCGTGGCGCCGGTCCATACTGGCTTCTTTACTACCTGTTCTGAACCTAACAGCCACAGTAACCCTTGTAAAAAACAATTCATGGGTCCAATGCCGTGGTGTAGTGGGTAAAGCCACCACCTGCAGTGCCAGCATCCCATATGGGCACTGGTTCAAGTCCTGGCTGCTCCACTTCCGATCCAGCTCTCTGCTATGGCCTGGGAAAGCAGTAGTAGATGGCTCAAATCCTTGGGCCCCTGTATCCACATGGGATACCCAGAAGAAGTGCCTGGCTGCTGGCTTCAGATTGGCGCAGCTCCGACTGTTGTGATCAATTGGGGAGTGAACCAGTGGATGGAAGGAAGACCTCTCTCTCTCTCTCTGCCTCTCCTCTCTGTAAAACTCTTTAAAGACAATAAATGAATCGTAAAAAAATAAAATACAACTCATGTCATGTAACTCCTCTGTTTGAAACCTTCCTGTTTTCCTTGTATTATTTAGAATAAGTATAAAAACCCTACATGGCTCAAAAATTCTTTAAATAATCTATGCTCACTGCTGCTCACTCTATTGCAGTCCTGATTGTCTCTTTGCAGACGCTGTCACAACTCATCAAAGGCCCGTGGCATTCTCTGTTCCCTCGGCCTTCAGTGCTTTTCTCCCAGGCACCCATCCTCAGCTCCTTCAAGTCCTTGCTCAAAGGCCATCTTCTAAAAAAATCTCTAACCAGACCACTCTATTCAAATATCACATTGATTACCCACAGTATTGTTCAGGGTCACTTAACTCTTTAGCTTTTCCAAGGCATCAGTCACCTTATAATTCGCTTAGTTTCAATGCCTGTTGTTTATTTTCTATTTGGCCATGCCAGAAAGTCAGTTTCCCAGTGGTAGTATTGTTTGTGTTGTTCACCAGTGTCTGGCACATGGGAGGTGTCTGACACATGGCTGCTGAGTGAATGCCTGGACTGCTGTCACATATTCCTACTGACAAGATAACACGAATACATTCAGTGAGCCAAGGGGCCTTGGAACACCCTCTTCCTAACACATTGTGTCTCTCTTCCTCCTATGAAATCAGTCTGTTTGCCAGGAGCTGTGTAAATTGGTTTCCAGGTATTATGTTATTTAATTCTTCAAACACCCCTGAGAAAATATGCACTTCTATTATTTCTGTTCCCAGATGATATAAATCAAGCTCAGGACAGTTTTGATCCTGCCCCACCTCACACAGCTGATAAGATACAGAGCCAGGACTGGAGCTTACATCTGATTGACAATTAAATCCCTGCCTCAAACCACAGGCCTAATCCTTCCTCAGTGGATGAAATTGTTCTAAATTTGGTCATTATGGAAATTTCCCCATTCATTCATTCATTCATTCAGCACTGACTGTGTGCTAGGTCTGTGAGAAATATCAGTGAAACAAATGGAGTTCTTTGTCCTAACTGAGATTTCATTCCATCGAACTTTTTAAGACAGAGGATTCAGGTTTAATGTGGAAGGGAGATCAGGAAGACTGCTAGTGCACAGCATTTTGGATTCATAGAGAAAGATGACATCATACAAAATCAGTCGCCTTTACTCCAACTTGTCTTGATACTCTGTAGGAAGTATCTGGATTACTGGTACCTTCAGTCAGATTTCCTTTTTTTTTTTTTAAGATTTATTTATTTATTTAAAAGTCAGAGTTACACACAGAGAGGAGAGGCAGAGAAAGAGAGAGAGAATGGTCTTCCATCCAATGGTTCACTCTCCAATTGGCCACAATGGCCAGAGCTGCACCGATCTGAAGCCAGGAGCCTCCTCCAGGTCTACTACGCATTCCATATGAGCACCAGTTTGTGTCTAGCTGCTTCGCTTCCAATCCAGCTCTCTGTGGCCTAGGAAAGCAGTGGAAGATGGCCAGTGTTCTTGGGCCCCTGCACCCATGCAGGAGGACTGGACGAAGCTCCTGGCTTCTGGCTTCCGCTTGGCTCAGTCCCAGCTATTTTGGCCATTTGGGGAGTGAACCAGTGTATGGAAGACCTTTATCTCTGTCCTACCTCTCTGTAACTATACCTCAAAGAAATAAATAAAATCTTAAAAAAAAGGCTTGCATTAAAGTGCGTATTTTTTTCCACTTAGATTCATCCCTACTTTCTAGATAGAAAACCAAGGCTTAGGATGACTTTGAGACATTCTCAAAATTAGTTAATAAATGGCAGAATTGAGATTTATGGCTTTAAATCTTGTGCTCCTGTTAGTGTGGTAATGAACAGAAAAGAACATGAGGGTTTACGTGGGATGAAGGAGTGTTCTGGGCAGCCAGGTCTATAGGAGGAAAATTAGACAGGAAGATAAAGGGAACCTGGAAACCTTGATTTACTCGTATGCTTTTTTGGAGTTGAGTAACAGAGACATTTGGTACAAAAGGAAGAGCAAGAGTGCATCAGTACTTCTGCAGGCCAGTAGACAAATCATAAGAACTAGGGGACATATGAAGGTAGGAGCCCTGCTGTGTACACTCTGCTGGGAGCTCCTCAATACCTTAATTCAAAGTGATTTTCAGGGGCACAGCATCAAGGGAATCAGAGAGGAGTGGCAAGAAAGTCATGCTGATCTGGTCCATGATCTTCCACTTTACCTTGCATGGGATGTCTGGACCCAGCTGAGCTCAGCTTACTATATTTAACTTCTCTCCTGGACTTAGACCAGGCAGGTCTAGAGAATAAGAGCTCTGTTACTTTCTACTCTGCTCTTTGGGTTTGGACAGGAAAGGAAATGAGTCAGAAAGAGACAAGGCTTAATTTAAGAATTGTTTTTCTTTATATTCTTTTTCAGTTACTATCCAAATTATTTAAGTTCTAAAAATCCTATTTTTTTATTTAAAAAATGAACACTACTTCTCAGTATTTGTTAAGCTTTTATGGACATCTATTATGTAAAAAGAACCATGCATAATAGTTTTTGGGGATAAAACTATCTATCAATCAATCAATAATCTGTCTAAATATCTATTATCTGTTATCAATTTATCTGTCTACCTAACAAGTGCCTGGCACATAATAGCTGTTAAGCAAGTAGCAGTCATTGTTGTTATTGTTATTACTGTGTATGCATGAATCAACAGTAGGTCTTTTGGAATGATATGAGTACACATATTGTGTCAGTTGCCATCCAACCATGATTCAAGAGGCCCTAACTTAATATCCTTGTGGTACTCTCTCTGCCAGAAGAAAAGATTGTCTTCTTCTCTAACTACACACAATACATATTTCTGTAGTGGTTATGAGACTTCTGATAACCCTAGTCAGTCATATCCCAGAGGAAAATTAAGCTGGATGCCCTGAATATCATTCAATTTTATGACAGTTAATATGGATTTACTAATCATTTTGATCTGGTAAGGAGTCAGTCAGTAGAAAATTAGAAATTTTAATGAAAATTCCTATTAACTGTTCCTCACAAATTATGAGGCTATCATCTAACGCAAGATTCTTGGCAAAGCAATTCTCATTTCAATTCTCACAAGTAATTATTATTTAATGTTTACATTGCTTTGTATTTCTTAAATATTTTCAATTATTTTTCCATTATTCCTTGGGGAAAAAATTTAAATCCAAAATCCTTTGATGTATGTTCACATTTTAATCTTCATTTCACAGGCAGGAGAATATGGGTACTTTAATGTATCCTGTTACTCTAACAAAAATAATGCAAAGTTCTCTCCTAATGAGTGACCACAACCAGCACCCACTGTTGAACAGATGTAAAAGTATTTGCAAGATGGGGCCACAATAAGATAAAGCTTCAACAAGAACATGGAAATGTGATGTCCAAGGAGACTGACCAGCAATTTCCATGGCTGATAGGTTTATGGCTAGAATAGTGCATGCTCTACCCCTATAATTCAGCACTTTGCAATGTAACTGTGAATAGAACCTCACCAAGAAGCGACGTTCATTTCCCTATGAACTGAGTCTGGGATATCTGGTGACTTGTTTTGGTCCGTAGCACAAAGTGGATGTTTTGATAAAGTTCGCTGAAAGGTGGGACAGAGCTGGGATTTTCAGCTGTTTCTGCTGAACTCACTGCTGGTCATCTAGTCCACAGTCAGACTACCAGTGGACTTCATACAGGACTACAGTGAGATGAACAAACTGCTTGGCTGACCTATACATACATGAGACATAACCCAAAGTTGTTTTAGGCCATTGAATTTGGGGTGTTCTGTTAGACATAAATACCAACTAAAACACTCCAGACTTTCCACCTTGGGCTGTCTTGACCCATAGTAGTTCACTTTACCAGAGCCTGCATATTTGGGGGGCAGGCTAGAGGTAATGAACTATGCTTTCAATAGTTCAATAGTTTGGGGATGGAGGGGCAAACTTGTCCCCTTTCTTTCCACATCCCCTGGCTTTTCTATTGTAAATGTGCATACTGGGTAACTATTTCTTTAGGAAGGTTATAGGATTCTAATTGATTTTGGAGAATGTGATTACAGATATGACAAAAACTAAAGTAAAACACATAGTGTTTTCTGTTCAGGCTGTCAGTTGCATTCCAGTTTCTGTAACAATGACAATTAATTGTAGCTGGATAGAAAATCCATTTTCTTTGAAGATCAGTGAACTATAGAGCAATTTGTCAGTAAACATTGGTGGAATTTTAGTCTGCATGTAGGAGGCACAATAATTTACACTGACAGCTAATACACAGGGAAACTAACCCAAGACAGAGAAAGAGATCTGGCACTATTGTGTATTTCTGGAAATAGGTGATAATGGGATTGAAATCAAATAAAAAGGTAAGAGGCCCTATATTAAAACTCTACTTCTTTCTTCCCTATTTTATTTTTTCAGCACTAGGATGCACTGTAAAAATAGAAATATAAAGAAATAAGTGTGATGACTCACAGTTCACATTTTTACAATTTTCAAACATAAGGGCAAGACCTTCAGGATTTAGAAAAACATTGCTTTAAGAAAGTATCAGAGGAATGGCCTACTTTTTTGTTTATTATTTAATTCTACTGTAAATCTTCTGTGGTTTAGTGTTGTGTTATCAGTATTTTCCAACTCATAACTGAATTGTAATAGACTACTTTCCCATTTGTGGGCATAGGTCAATAGCTTATTTTTATGGTGCACTGTTATAGCTGAACTACAGTACTGGTTTAAATTAGTCTATCAAAGTAATAATAGGGGATGTGTCACAAATCAAATCTGTATAAGATAAGGATACAACAGGATGGTTCACACTGTTTTTATATCCTCTGATAAACATTAGTCTACTTCTTTTTTTTTTTTTTTTGACAGGCAGAGTGGACAGTGAGAGAGAGAGAGAGACAGAGAGAAAGGTCTTCCTTTTGCCGTTGGTTCACCCTCCAATGGCCGCCGCGGTTGGCGTGCTGCGGCCGGCGCACCGCGCTTGTCCGATGGCAGGAGCCAGGAGCCAGGTGCTTTTCCTGGTCTCCCCATGGGGTGCAGGGCCCAAGCACCTGGGCCATCCTCCACTGCACTCCCGGGCCACAGCAGAGGGCTGGCCTGGAAGAGGGGCAACCGGGACAGAATCCGGCGCCCTGACCGGGACTAGAACCCGGTGTGCCGGCGCCACAGGCGGAGAATTAGCCTGTTGAGCCACGGCGCCGGCCATTAGTCTACTTCTAAAACGTTTGTTGGTCATAGAGGTGGATTTGCAGTCTCATTCATACTTTGTCTCATGTCCCTGATGGAAGGCAGATACCCTCTTCTTCTTTGTCACATCAAGGTTTACCATATGCATACAATGTATAAATGAACTTGCTATCTTGGGGTGACAAGAGAGCCAGCTTCCAGCAAGCCTGTTTGTAGGAACAAGAGGAGCACAAAGGATCCAGGCCTTCTTTGTCTATTGACTCTTGCTTATAAGTTTCCTTAATGTAAAACTTTTGACTTCAAGTATGGCATGTGATATTTTGGAATTTTTTATCTTTGGGCTTTGACAGGGAGTTGATCACAAACAGACTTCCTTCTTTCCTAATAATTTCATTTAAAATAATTCATTAAAGGAAGAAAATAAATATTTGTACCAAGAATATGAGTGAGGTGATTTTTGCCTGTTTTGTTAGTTGTTGTATCTCCAGTAGCTAGCATAGTATCTGGCATGGAGCAGGCAATAAATATGTGTTCAAGGGATGAAAATGAATTTGAAGAGGGTAGAGATCAAGAGATCTAGGTAAACTCCTTGGAAGTTACCCAAAGGAAATTAAATTGGCAAATAAAAGAGCTGTCTGCACCTCAATGTTTATTGCAGCTCAGCTCACAACAGCTAAGACCTGGAACCAACCTAAATGCCCATCAACAGTAGACTGGATAAAGAAATTATGGGACATGTACTCTATAGAATACTATGCAGCAGTAAAAAAAGAAATCCAGTCATTTGCAGAAATGGAGGAATCTAGAAAACATCATGCTGAGTGAATTAAGCCAGTCCCAAAGAGACAAATATCATTTGTTCTCCCTGATCAGTGACAACTAACTGAGCACCACAAAGGAAACCTGTTGAAGTGAAATGGACACTGTGAGAAACAGTGACTTGATCAGCCCTTGTCCTGACTGTCGAGGAACAACTTACTGCTTCACTCCTTTTAGTATTTTTTTGTTCTACTTGATACCATTGGTTGAACTCTTTAATTAACACACAATTATTCTTAAGTGTTTAAATTTAACTGAAAAGTGATCCCTGTTAAATATAAGAGTGGGAATAAGAGAGAGAGGAGATGTACAGTTCAGTACATGCTCACTTGGACTTATTCCTAGTGATAGAGTTAGAAACTTTCCAGGGGATTCCAATTCAATCCCATCAAGGTGGCATGTACCAATGCCATCTCACTAGTCAGAGAGATCAGTTTCAGTTTATAATTGATCATAATGATAGGATTAAGAGTCAAAGGGGTCACATAAACAAGACTAGTGTCTGCCAATACTAACTGATAGAATTAAAAAGGAGAGAACAATCCAACATGGGAGGCAGGATACATAACAGACTCATAGAATGGCAGATGTCCTAAACAGCACTCTGGCCTCAGAATCAGCCCTTAAGGAATTCAGATCTGGCTAAAAAGCCCATGAGAGTATTTCAGGCATGGAAAGCCAAGACACTGTGGCAAAAAGAAAAAAAAGACCTAAATGAAAGATCTCTGTGAGTGAGATCCCAGTGGAAAGAACGGGGCCATCAAAGAAGGAGGTACCTTTTTCTGAAGGGAGGAGAGAACTTCCACTTTGACTATGGCCTTGTCTAAATAAGATCGGAGTTGGTGAACTCAAAATGCTTCCATAGCCTTGGCAGCTCATGACAAGAGCCTCAGGTGATTACTGAAGTCATAAATAAGAGTGTCAGTTGTTAAATCAACAACAGGAGTCACTGTACACTTACTCCCCATGTAGGATATCTGTCCTTCATGTGTTGTACTATGTGAGTTAACGGGAAAACTAGTACTCAAACAGTACTTTATATTTTGTGTGTCTGTGTGGGTGCAAACTGATGAAATCTTTACTTAGTATATACTAAACTGATCTTCTGTACATAAAGATAATTGAAAATGAATCTTGATGTAAATGGGCTGGGAGAGGGAGTGGGAGATTGGATGGTTATGGGGGGAAAAAGCTGCTATAATCCAAAAGTTGTACTTTGGAAATTTATATTTACTAAATAAAAGTTAAATACTTTTTTTTAAAAAAGAGAGGTCTAAACAGCTGTATTCTCTAAACAGCTGAAGAATCCCTGAGCATTACCTGTTTCCAGATATCCTGGTAGAAGAGACGCTGCCTTTGGGAGAAGGTGACTTACCCATTCTGAAGTTAAAGGCGCTTGTACTTTCCTTCACCTTCCATTTGTCTGAATCTTTTTCTTCCCCAACCTGCCCTTTAGCGTTCAGTTCAAGTGCAACTCTGACCCCAATGTGAAGTCTTTCACGATGAGCCCTGTGTCGTGAGCTTCCCCTTTATCTGAGCACTCAGACTCCCTAAGGATCTCCCCTTTATCTCAGCATGTGGGGTCTGATTTGCCTGTGGGGGTCCTACAAAGTTTGATACAGCTTTCATGCAACAAACAGAGATGTCTAGAGGGTAACTTTGTGGGGCCATCCAGTGGGGCTAGGGGGTGTGGACCCCTCAGACATAGGCAGAATGTGCTTCACAGTCAGGCTGTCAGCAACGGCTGGAAAGCTTGTCTCCAGACCGACCGGCATCTCCTCAACCGGCAGCTTCCTGTGCTGCATGTGTGACCTTGCAGTTTTAAGTCACAATGTCAGGGTGGTTGCGATCTTTCACCCAGAGCTTGCAGAGGGAAGGGCTGTGCCCCTGGAGAGAGTCAGGCTGTCTCCAGGAGACCCCGCTCCCCTATCTCCATGAGCCTCAAGGCAATCAACGTATGCATGTGAAAGTCCTGTCCATCCCCCCCCCCCCAATAGAATGACTCAATGAACAGATAATATGCCTTGAAAACACTGGACACTTCCTTAAAGCCAGTGTCCCGCTCAGGCACTCCACCTGGTCTCATCTCAGACCATAGCCTTTTTCTGTCACTTGCCAATCAAATAAAAATATCTGCTTCTTTGCATACTGTTTCCCTGCCTTTTATTTCTATCCTAAGCTGAGGAAAAGAATCCACGAGACTGGCTCCTGCAACTGTCCTCCCCTCCACAACCGGTAACATTTTGTATATATGGGTGGAGCTCAGGCGTCATGGGTGTAAGGGTAATAATGAAAGTCTCATTGAATGAGATCTCTCAGAGAGACTGTAGAATGACAAACAGCAAGTGCAAAGCAGAACTTCTCAAACTTAAACGTGCGGTGGGGGCCCTATTAAAGTGGAGGTTGCAATTCAGGAGCTCTGGGGTGAGGCTCAGGCTTCTGGATTTCCATCAAGCTTCCAGCTAATGGCAAAAGTGTTGGTCTGTGGACCACTCTTGGAAAACCAAGGTAGATGATTGAAATGTGAGGAACAGTAACATTTAAATAATAGGGAAAATGCATGAAAGTAGGTAGAAATGGAAGAAATCAGGATACATATTGGGGTCATGGAGTCAAGACTGGAAAGCTTTTTAAGATGGAGCATGAGCCCAACTCCACCAGAAGTTACTGAGAAACAAGAAGAAATAGAACAGGCCCTGTGGAGGAGGTTCCTGATGATTTTAGGGAAGTTTTACTAGGGTGAGAAGGGTAGGGTGCTTCAAAAAGATGAGAGAAAGAAGGCAGTAGTATTCATTGGATATATAATACTTCCACAAGAAGAGATATTTGAGCATGGTTATGTGCTCAAGAGAAGGAGGAAGCAGAGAAGGAAAGAAAAGGGTGAATAACTGATGGGGCAGTTCCTGGGAGGGTGGAAAGTGACTGGGATGAGACTCAGGCCAGAGGCAAAAAGGATGGGTAAAGAGACATAAGTGTGAATCCTGATGTAAGGAGCTGAAGTCCAGGCACGTGGAGTTCTTACTTTAGGCTGCATTTCTCTGTGAAGAAGAACTGGAGTTGTCCATGAAGAAATGATAGAAGGTGTTTTGCAAAGGTAGTGGGCTTAAGCAAAATGGGAAAGGGAATTGTTTGGAACGGTATGTCTGTAATGAGTTTCCAGTAGAGATCTGAAGCCTTGAATTTGTTGAAAGCTCATGGTGTATGATTTTTTTTCTCCAAGAGAGAGCTCAACAGCCTGACTGCAAGTGCAGAATGGATGATTGATATTTCTGTTTTCACTGGATAGATGTCATAGTTCACAAGATGTATTTCAGATTCTTGACACACATGCTTGGGTGCACCCGTACCCACATGTGATGTTGGAATTTGCCATTTTAAATCCCCAGGATGGAAATTTTATAGCACTTACGCTACACATAATTAGGAATTTGGATTTAGGGGAGTCATTCTGATTCCTAGCTCAAAGAGATATTAGGGAGTTGCCAGCAAAAATTAAAAACCAAGATGATTTATTTTCTAGATCCTTTTGTCCAATATAGCTATTTAGTTTTTGAGTACTTGCAATGTAGCTAGTCTGCCTTGAGCTAAGCTGTAAGTATAAAATACACATGGGATTTCAAGATTTGCACTAACAAAAGAAAAATTTTTTTAAAAAGGATTTGTTTGAAAGGCAGAGTTACAGATAAAGAGAGAGATAAGGAGAGAGAGAGAGAGAGAGGGGAAGAGAGAGAGAGATTGATTTTCCATCTGCTGGTTCACTTCCCAAGTGGCAGCAGTAAGAGTTTTGGGCCAGGCTGAAGCCAGGAACCTGGAACTCCATCAGACAAAAAATAATCGCTACTCCAAGGTACTCTAAATAGCAAGACGTCTTCAAGGCTAGCTGCTTCTTTGAAGGACAGATTGAGTTTGTGTCTGCTGGTTGAGTTTGCACATCTGAGTTTAAGCAGGCTGGAGTTCACCCACACAATTGTGTGCGACTGAAATGACCAAATCATCCTGAATTGTGAACTTGACAACTGGAAAATAAAGCACTTATGCTTTTTCTGAATCACTTGCTCTGCTTAAAGTCATCTGCCAGCATTTGCATGGTTTCATTTGACAAAGGCATAGAAAGTACTTAGCTGTGAAATGCTGTGTAATTATATGACACTGTAAGTGACTGAACCATTATCCACAGTAAGTTAGTGCACAACCTGTCATGGAGAAAGAGCCTTAGGATTTATTCTGTAATTAGTCTGTCTTTACTATAACCATGCTCTTGGCCCACTTTCAACATATTTTGAGGAGAATAAAAATCCCTATTATTTAAAATTGTGCTATAGTACTGTATTAAAAAAAAAAACTATTAGAGTTGATCAAATGAGGCTCCCGGAATTCTCTTTGAAAGAAAAATAAACAAAAGACATGTGAAATGTGATTGCTTTTGTTGGTCTGATGTTGCTTTTGCTTTATTTTTTCATTATTTATTTATGTGAAAAGCAGAGAGTAAGACAGAGAGACAGGAGATCTCCCATGCACTGACTCACTCCCCAAACACCAGCTACAGCCAGGTCTGGGCCAGGCTGAAGCCAGGGGCCCAGAATTCCATCTTCCACATGAGTAGCAGAAACCCAGGTACCTGACATCAGGGGTTACCGCCTAGTGTGTGCACTGGCAGGAAGTAGAATCAGAAGCAGAGCTGGAAACGGACCCAGGCACTCCCATGTGAGACACTGGTGTCTCAACTAGCAGCTTCATTGCCCCACCAAACGCTCTTTCTTGCTTTGCTTTTATGTTAGGCTCCCCTTTATCTCTTGGTTTTGGCATTTGAGACATGATATGTCAATCATCACTGAAAATAAAAGTAAGAATATAGTTAGCTTTAACTTGTAATTAAATTAGTTCTCATAGCTCCTCGTTGTTCTCAGCGTTTACCCACGGATGTAATATATTCCTAGGAGGAAGGCCTTGATGGATAAGGAAATGGGGAAGCAGTGATATTGTTTTTCTAAGTCACGCAGAGAGTTGCAGCGCTGAGACTCCCGTGCCATCTACGTCTTCATGTTTTTGGCTACCCATGTCAAGAGATCTGACTAAAAGTGGCTTAAGTGATCATCTTGCTTAACAAGAGGACTGGGGGGTGGGGTGTGCCGGTGCTGTGGCACAGTGGGTAAAGCCGCTGCCTGCAGTGCTGGCATCCCATATGGGCACCGGCTCAAGTCCCGGCTGCTCCACTTCTGATCCAGCTCCCTACTAATGGCCTAGGATAAGCAGCAGAAGATGGTCCAAGTACTTGGGCCTGTGCACTCATGTGGGAGGCCTGGATTAAGCTTCTGGCTCCTGGCTTCGGCCTAGCTCAGCCCTGGCCATTGTAGCTTTTTGGGGAGTGAACCAGTGTATGAAGATCTCTCACTCTATCTTCTCTCTCTGTAACTCTGCTTTTCAAATAAGTAAACCTTAAAAAAAGGAAACATATTATGAGAAAAAATGCATGGATTTTGAAATTTTTGCACCAAAAATAAACCTGTCTATTGACTTGACTCTTTCCATAAACATTTTGAAGTATCTTAGTATATTGAGTAGTAAAATAGGATTGGTATAAAAAATTTAAAATATTTATTTTGAAATAATTAGACATATGAAAGAGTATAACATATACCATCATAAAAATATTTGTGCTTTCCACTCAGTATTATAAAAAATGAAATGTGCTAGGCCAGCGCTGTTGTGTAGTACATTAATCTTCAGCCTGCGGCACTTGCGTCCCATATGGGAGCCAGTTCGTGTCCCAGATGCTCCTGTTCCAATCTAGCTCACTAATAATGGCCTGGGAAAGCAGTGGAGGATGGCCCAAATCCTTGAGCCCCTGCAGCTGCATGGGAGACCTGGAAGAAGCTCCTGGCTCCTGGCTTTGAATCTGCCCAGCTCTGGCCTTTGCGGCCATTTGGGGAGTGAACCAGTGGATGGAAGATCTCTCTCGCTGTCACTCCCTCTCTCTGTCTGTAACTCTGCCTCTCAAATAAATAAATATATATTTGAAAGAAATGAAATGTGCTTTTGAATGAACATTTGCACTTTCTTGTGAAGATAATTAGGACTTGCAGTTTGAATTTTGACAATGAATCGGGGTTAAAGGCTTATTTTTCTCCATATTAAATCTTTTTGTTTTTGCAAAGCATCATATTTAGTTTAGGCTGACAGATAATTATACAATGTATTTGTGAGGTACAGTGTATTGTTTTGATACATGTATATGTTGTATAGTGATTAAATTTGAGTGTTTAGCATTTTCATAATCTCAAACATTATTTTTTCTTTTTCTTTTTAAAAATTTTATTTATTTGAAAGACAGAGTTACAGAGAGGCAGATGCAGAGAGAGAGAGAGAGAGAGAGAGAGAGAGAGAGATAGGTCTTCCAACTGCTGGTACACTCTCCAAATGGCTGCAACTGCTAAAGCTGTGCCAACTGAGGCCAGGAGCTTCTTCTGGGTCCCCCATGCAGGTGCAGGAGCCCAAGGACTTGGGCCATCTTCCACTGCTTTCCCAGGCCATAGCAGAGAGCTCAATTGGAAGAGGAACAGCTGGGACTTGAACCGGCCCCCAAACATTCATTCTTAAAAGTCCTTTCAGCTATTTTGAAATACACAGCACTTTATTATTTTTTTAAATTATAATCATCCTACTTTGCAATAGGACACCACGAACTGTGCCTCCTAGTCGTAACATTTTGTGTGCACCGACTAATCTCTACCTAGTTCCTGTATCCCATTCCTTCTCCAACCTCTGGTTATAACTGTTCTACCCTGAACTTTCATGAGCTAAAACTTGCTTGTAGTCCCCTTAGGAGGGAGGGCATGTGGGGTTTGTTTTGGTGTGTCTGACTTCTACCACCTAACATAACGCCCTCTAGGCTCACCCCTACTGTCACATATGACAGAATTTCAACCATTTTTATGCGTGAATAGTATTTCATTGCGAATATATACCGACTTGTCTTTATTTGTCTGTTAATGGATGTTTACATTGATTCGTATCTTGGTTGTTGTGAGTAGTGCTATAATAAACGTAGGAGCGTAGGCATCTTCAACAGACAGATTTTATTTCTTTCAATCTCAGTAATGGGATTTTTGCATCACAAGGTGGCTCAATTTGTAATTTTTAAAAAGGTTGTTTTGTTAATCTTATGAGCATGAAGTAAGCTATAAATGGATCTTTGTAGAAATTAATAATGGAAATAGGAAAGGGAGGAGGAAGGGTGGGAGTGTGGTTAGGAGGGAGGGTAGGGTGGAAAGTGTCACTATGTTCCTGAATCTGTATATAGGAAATACATGAAATTTGTATACCTTAAATACAATTTAAAAAAAGAAAAAAAAACCAAAAGCAAGAGACAAAGGATATTTTTATCCCAAGTTTTGGGTAAGTTATGTGAAATGCACGTATTTTTTCAAAAACATAAATTTAGAAAACTTACATGAAAAGAAAAAGTTTTTATTTTTTAAATAGCTTAGTATGTTTAAGAAATTAAATTCATTTAAAGATTTTATTTATTTATCTGAGAGGTAGAGTTACAGACAGTGAGAGGGAGAAACAGAGAGAGAGGTCTTCCATTCTCTGGTTCACTCTCCAAATGGCTGCAATGGCTGGAGCTGCACAGATTCAAAGCCAGGAGCCAGAATCTTCTTCTGGGTTTCCCACAGGGTTGTGTGTTGTGTGTGTGTGTGTGTGTGGGGGGGGGGGGTGAAGCACCTGGGCCATCTTCCACTGCTTTCCCAGGCCCTAGCAGAGAGCCGGGTTGGAAGAGGGCCAGCCGCTACTAGAATCGGTGCCCATTTGGGATGCAGGCAGCAACGCAGGATGAGGCTTAACGTACTACGCCACAAGTGCCAGCCGCAAGGAATTAAATTCATTAAAAATTTTTTCTCAGAGACAAACAAAGGCCCAGATAGTTTCACTGATAAATTCTACTAAATATTTAAAGAAGGAATAACAGTACAAGAATATGTTCTTTCAGAAAATGGAGAATTTTAAGAGACTCACTTTAAGAGACTAACAACTGCCTTATAAAAAACCTAATGAGGGGCCGCCAGCATTGTAGTGTGGCAGGTAAAGCCACCACCTGTGTTGTTGGCTTATGAGTGCCAGTTCGAATCCCAGCTGCTCCACTTCCTTTCTAGCTCCCTGCTAACGGCCTAGGAACAGCAGTGGAAGATGGCCCACGTGCTTGGGTCCCTGCTGTCCATGTGGGAGACCTGGATGAGTCTCCTGGCTTCTGACTTCAGCCTGGCCCAGCACTGGTGGTTGCGGCCATGTGGGGAGTGAATCAGTAAATGGAAGATCTTTCCCTCTCTGTAACTCTGACTTTAAAAATAAATTGATCTTAAAATAAGCTAGTAAGAAAAAATTACAGAAATATACTTTTAATTAATACAGGTGGAAAAGTCTTAACTAAATGTTAATCAAATCTAGAAAAAAAAGTAAAAGTAAACTATGAATCATTATATTTTTCTTATTCTTTTTTTCAGGAGGAAATACTTTCTTTTTTTAAACTTTTATTTAATAAATATAAATTTCCAAAGGATAACTTTTGAATTATAGCGGCTTTTCCCCCTATAACCTCCCTTTCTTATTCTTTTATGTTGTGTATCTGCTCTGCTGTTGAGATTCGTACTTTTGCATGTTTTTATAATAATAGGACTCAAGCATTTCATGTAGGGCTGAGCTGGTGAGATGAATTCCTTTATTTTTTACTTGCCATAGTAAGTCTATTTCTTGTTCATTTCTGAGGGATGGCTTTGCAGGGTATGTAGAATTCTTGGCTGGAAAGAATTGTTCTCTTTCAGGACTTTGAGTGTATCATCCCGATTTCTCCTGGTTGTAATGTCTCAGCTAAATCTGTCATTAATCTAATGGTGATTCCCTTATAAGTGACAACACTTTTGCTGTCTTTGGAATTCTTTCTTTTTTTTCCATAGTTAACTACAGTATGCCCCAGAGGTAATCTTTTTGGTGGGATCTTTCAGGAATCCTTTGAACTTCCTGGGCCTGGGTGTCTGTATTTTCTGCAACATTTGGAAAGTTTTCAGCAATTATTTCACTATATGGTTTTTCAATGTCATTTTTCTTCTCTTTCTCTTCTGGAATACCCATATGAATATTTGCTCCTTTAATAGTGTCCTATAATTCTTGAAGGATTTCTTCGTTTTTAAAATCTTTTTAAAGATTTTTATTTATTTGAGAGGTAGAGTTACACCCAGTGAGAGGCAGAGAGAGAGAGAGAGAGAGAGAGAGAGAGAGAGAGAGAGAGAGAGAGAGAGAAAGAGGTCTTCGGTCCACTGGTTCACTCCCCAAATGACCGCAACGGTCGGAGCTGTGCCGACCCGAAGCCAGGAGCTGGGAGCTTCTTCTGGGTCTCCCACGTGGGTGCAGGAGCCCAAGGATCCAGACCATCTTCTACTATTTTCCCAAGCCGTAGCAGAGAGCTGGATCAGAAGTGGAGCAGCCGGGACTCGAACTGGTGCCCATATAGGATGCTGGTGCTGCAGACAGCGACTTGACTCACTATGCAACATCTCTGGCCCCAAATTTCATTGATTGAGTTCTTTGGTGCCAAGATTTCTGATTAGTTCTTTTTTATGATCTCTGTTTCCTGAATTTTTCATTCATTTGCTGAATTGTCTTCCTATATATTACTGAATTGTCTGTATTTTTTTGTGTCTCATTAATTTCATTTTGAGTTTTTCTTTGGCATTCTGTTCAGGCAATTTGTTAATTTCTATTTCTTCGCAGTCTATCATGGTGTTCCTTTGGAGGTATCCTGTTACCTTGGTTGTTCGTGCTTCTTGTGCCCATGTGTTAGTGTGTGGGTAGGATCTCAAGACAGCTTCATGAAGCAAAACCTGGTTGGGGGAGGGTACAGTATGATCTGGGCTCCTTCTCTGGGGCAATGCCATGTGTGATAGCCACACAGCCTCCCACACGGGCCTGAAGGACTGCACGGTTAGAAATCTGTGGTGTCAGTGGGACTGCTGAGGCTCTACTGGTCATCCTTTCTCTGCTGAGTGAAGTCCCTCTTGGTCCAGGGTTGCTCTTGAGAGACTGAATGGCAGATGCTGCCTGTTTAGTTCCCTCCATAGGTATGATGGTATGTGAGACCATCACATTTCTCTTTGCTGGCGATGTCCAGTCTGTCTCACTCCCCAGTGGGTAGGGTCTTCCCTCGGGCTGTGCTGTCTGAAGTTGGGGGAGGGGTACTAGAGACAGCCTCTCGGCCTCCTGGCCAACACAGTTCTAGAGACTGTCTTACCATCGTGGGGTTTCATTGTAGGGTTGGTATTACAGCCTGGGCTTAATTTTCTTTTTTCCTAAGTGACAGGCATCTCTCTTGCAGTTGGGGTAGGGATGATGTGGGCAACTCTTTCCTTCAATGCATGCTTTTTTTTTTATTTTTTCTTATACTAAAACCAGACACTGTGTTCTGTCGTTGGCTTCCCCAGCCCTCTATTTTTTTTTTTTTTTAAGATTTATTTATTTATTTGAAAGTGAGAGTTACAGAGAGAAAAGTAGAGGCAGAGAGAGAGAGAGAGAGAGAGAGAGAGAGAGAGAGAGAGAGAGAAAGATCTTCCATCTACTGGTTCACTCCCCAGATGGCTGCAATGGCCAGAGCTGCTCCGATCTGAAGCCAGGAGCCAGGAGCTTCTTCTGGGAGCAGGGGCCCAAGGAGTTGAGCCATCTTCCACTGCTTTCCCAGGCCATAGCAGAGAGCTGGATGGGAAGTGGAGTAGCCGGGATTTGAACCAGAGCCCATATGGGATGCCAGCACTGCAGGCGGCAGCTTTCCTGCTGTGCTACAGCACCTACCCTCACAGCCTTTTTTTTTTTAAAGACGAACCAGTACCCACATGGGATGCCTGTGTCTCAGATGGCGGCTTGATAAGCTATGCCACAATGCTGTCCCCTCTAACTAGTATTTCTATCTCTTTGGGAGGCAAGAACCTCAATTAAAAATTTGATATGTTCATTCATTGCCCACATCAATTCTAGACAGAATGTGGAAGCCCCAGCTAAGATGATCCAGTAGAGTTCCCTGCCGCCCAACCCTCAGAGACTTGAATGAGCCCAATAACAGCAGAACCATACCCGTAGCCCACAGGTGTGCCAACACTAAGTGCTCTTTCTTGTGTACCAGTGAGAACTTGTGGTTATTTGTTACACAGCATTAATGTGGCAATAGACAAATTGATTATTTATTATTTGAGAGGCAAAGAGAGAGCAAGAGAGAGTGTTTCCATCTGTTGATTTACTTCCCAGGTGTGTGCAACAATCAGCGCTGGGCCCAGGCAGGAGCCGGGAGCCAGGAACCAGGGGTCAGGGTCAGGTCTCCCATGTGTGTTGCAGGGACCCGATTACTTGCAGCATCATTGTTGTTTCATGGAGTCTGTGTTGG
Organism: Sylvilagus floridanus; assembly: GCA_949820135.1. NCBI lineage: Eukaryota > Metazoa > Chordata > Mammalia > Lagomorpha > Leporidae > Sylvilagus > Sylvilagus floridanus. Next base: position 168,963,674 of record OX463244.1, read on the forward strand.
TGGGATGCTGGGGTCAGGAGTTGGAGCCAGAGATGAAACCCAGTCACTCTGATGCAGGACATGGGTGTCTAAACTCTGGGAAAAATGACTGTTCCATTGTTGCTAATAGATTCATTTGTAGTTCTTCAAGCCTTTAAATGTCTTTTGGGTATTTTTCAAGGTAAAAAATGCAGTTGTATTGAAGTGATAATACACATCCTTTATAATCAAAGTATAAGGACAAAACAAACAAAAAAGCCAAAATCTCTTTGGTGTTTTGAAGACATCTTTCTTAACTTTTTGTGTTTATCTTGGCTTTGATTATATGTATGAAAAGTTTCATTCACATGAACCAGCTTTATTTTTAAAGTCGCCTTAGAAGATTGTTATATTTTTATCAACCTCATGAAACTTTTTTTGAATGCTGTTAGTTTCTGAGCATTATTGTCAATAATTTTGCTGTCACATCTCTGAGTCTTATTTTAAATGATTATTAAAACTCATGCTTGCCAGTACCAAGCTTCTTGATCACCTTGGCCTTATTTTTCTACCTTTTATCCATGGCCCCATATTAATATTTATGCAGTACTAATAGAAGTTTTTGTCGATTCTCACTGTAGACTTTAAAATGAGATAATTAGTTCCTATAAATTAAGCAGGATTGACTCTCATAGCATATTCAGTCCAATTATCCTTGAAATGCACAGGTAATCCCCCAACCTCATTTGAATGATTAGTATCCACTGAGCCTCCCTCTCAGAATTGTGATCAAGGGTGGAATGAGCCAGCCTCACCTCTTCTCCTTGCATCACTGTCAAACTCTCTTGATCTCAGCCTATCCGCTCTCTCTGGCTTTTTTCCTTCCCTCTCCAATCCAAGAGCTGCTACCCTTCCTCTGACCACAGTGTTCGCATCTCAAGTTTCCACCATCTGTTTACACTTCCACTGCACCCACCAGGCTGACGTAGAGTAGGCCAGCCCTCCCAGGGAGGATCTCATTGAAGGGCACACTGGCCATTGCCCTCAAGTCTTGACTGTACTCCTATGCTCAGTGTCATGGACAGATGACCAGTTTGAAGAGAAAATGGTGATCATCAGTGCAGGTATTCGTCAACTTTCTTTGTTCCTAATCTTCATGGCTCTGGACTTTTTTCTCATCCATTCCCTGTATTGCCATTGCTTGTTTTTCTAAAGCGTGATCACATTGTTCCACTGATTAAAAACACCCAATGGTGAGTGAAGCTGAACGTCTTTTTCATGTGAGTGTTGTTCATAGCCCTTGCCTATTTTCCTGCTCAAGTATGGTCTTGTTATTCATCCAACTCTTTATTTAATGGAGCATTAAGTCTTTGACTATAATCTAAATTAAGAATGTTATCTCAAAAATAAAAATAATAGGGGCTGGCGCTGTGGCGCAGGAGGTTAATGCCCTGGCCTGCAGTGCCGGCATCCCATGTGGGTGCAGGTTGGAGACCCGACTGCTCCACTTGCAATCCAGCTCTCTGCTATGGCCTGGGAAAGCAGTAGAAGATGGCCCAAGTCCTTGGGCCCCTGTACCCACGTGGGAGACCCGGAAGAAGCTTCTGGCTTCGAATCAGTGCAGTTCCGGCCATTGTGGCCAACTGAGTAGTGAACCAGTTGATGGAAGACCTCTCTCTGCCTCTCCTCTCTCTGTGTCACTCTGACTTTCAAATAAACAAATAAATCTTTAAAAAATATAAAAATAATATGTACAAATAAAAAACACCCAATGAATCTCTCTGTCCCTAAATTCTAGTCATGGCATTCAGTGCCTGTTGCCATTTGGTGGCCATCTCTTTCCAGCTTCATTCCTGCCTCTCGGGAAGGAATGAAAGGTAACTGGGAACTAGAAGGAGCTAAAGAGGCAGCTAGGATGGAACTGGGTGTCAATCAAGATGATTTGTGAGATCCCAGGTCGGTACCACACCATAGGAGGCTCAATCTTGGGGGAATTGAAAGAGTTTGAAAGAGTAGGGGGTATCCTAGGCTTGGCTTTCCTTAAGACATAACTTGAGATATATGCTTGTGTGAAGTCAATTTATTTGGAAATATGATCCCAGGGCACAGGGGTGCAGGACAGAAGAATTAAAGAGGGAAGGATGTAAAGCCAAGGTAAGGACTGTCATTGTGTTGACCTGTGCTAGAGGTGTCTGCTGTTGAATCCTATGGGTCCTTGTGATGTGCCTGATATGCATCTAAGAACTATTTGGTTGGAAAATGCAATAAGGGAGACTGTAATCCGTTGGCTTTTAGCCCTCATGGTTACAGGTGGTCTCATTGAGGTTAAGTGCCCTGATGAATAGAGTAAGAATCAATGTTTCAAGTAATTTGTAAAACAGTTCAAAGGAAACCCTGGGCAGAAAGCAAAAAGCACCCAGTGGAATGTAGGGCAAGGTGCAATCCAGTTTTCTGGGAGAAAAGTTGTCCAAGTCTGCATCGAGCTAGCAAGTGGATCAGTGGTTAAATAAGAGGTGGGGCCAAGAAAACTTTGAAATGGATCCAAGAAGCACCTGATTCAGGAGATGCCAGGCTGAGCCAGAGTAATTGAAGGCATCCACATGAGACAGTGAGAAATCAAGGAGGGTGTGGCCAAAGCTTATGCTCAAAACCTTGCTGTGGCTCCCTACCACAGTTTGAGTGTGTCTCCCAAAAGTTCATGAGTTAAAAACCGAATCATCTAATTCATATGTGAGTGGTATTTGGGTGTCTACTGGGAGATAATTTTGATTAGGTGAGGTTGGGAAAGTGGGGCTCTCAGGATGTCATTTGTGGCTTTTTACAAAGAGGAAGAGAGATCCAACCTAGCATGCCTAATTTTCCCTACCACGTGTTACCCTCTGCATGTTAGGATGAGCGGGAAGATCCCTTTGCGCTTGGACCCCTCAGCCTCTAGAGCCATGCGCTAAATAAAACTCTGTTCTCTACAAAGATTTATTTATTCATGTGTTTGAAAGGCAGAGTGACACACACACACACACACACACACACACACACGGAGCAAGAGAGCATGCTTCCATCCACTGTTTGACTCCCCAAATGGCTTCAACACCCTGAGCTGGGCCAGGCTGAAGCCCGGAGCTAGAAACTCCATCTAGGTTTCCCACGTGGGTGACAGAAACCCAAGTACTTGGCTATTATCTGCTGCATTCCCAGGCACTGCTCCCAGGGAGCTGGAATGGAAGAGGAGCAGTCAGGACTTGAACTGATACTCTGATACAGGATGCGGGCATTCCAAGTGGCTGCTTTTTTCATTGCTCCACAATATCCACTCCAAACTTCTATTTTATGCATTATCTCTCTCTCCCTCTCTCCATCTCTCTCTCCCTCTTTCCCTCTCTCCCCCTCCCTCTCTGCCCCTCTCCCACTCTCCCTCTCACCATCTCTCTGTCCCTCTCTCCCTCTTTCCCTCTCCCCCCTCTCCCCATCTCTCCCCCTTTCTCTCTTTATCCCTCTCCCCATCTCTCTCTCCCACTTTCCCTCTCTCCTCATCTCTCTCTCCCTCCTCCTCCTCTCTCCCCCTCTCCCTCCTCCTCCTCTCTCCCCCTCTCCCTCCTCTCTCCCTCTCCTCCTCTCTCTCCCCCTTCCCCTCTCTCCACCTCTCCCCCTCTCCATCTCTCTCTCCCTCTCTCCACCTCTCCATCTCTCTTTCCCTCTCCCCCTCTCTCCCCTTCTCTCTCTCTCTTTCCCCCTCTCCCCCCTCCCTCTCCCCCTCTCCCCCTTCAGAAAGCATGCTCTGCAAGAGATAACATCCTTGGTTTGTTGGTGAATGTGCCCAAAGTCCCTGAAGCAGTGATTGAGACATAGTAGGTGCACAGACATTTTATTTTGGGGGGAGAAAACGAGAAAGCGGCCTCCATGGTGGGGCTGCTCCAGGGGACTCTGCCTTTAGGAAAGGGCTCACACTCCCTTTTGTGCTTTCTGAGTTGAGGCAGTTTGCAGCTCAGTTGGTAGGAAAATCGCCGCTTGCTGTTAACTGAGGAAAATACAGGAATGGACTATATTTCAAAACAGGACTTTTCTTACATTGCAATGCAAGGCAGAGCAGTAGTGACAATCAAGCAATTTGTTGTCCCAACAAATTCACATGTGATGAACCACAGCTGAGAAGCTTTGAAAGGAATGCAAACTCTGTCCCGGAAAGGAAACTAATCAGGACTGATCTTTTTAATCTATGTGATACTTTACTTTGCTCTGTATCATTCTAAGCAGTGTAACAATCCTTTGTGATTGATAGCTCTTTCTCCCTTAGAGGGGCAAGAGTTGTGGCACAGTGGGTGAAGCTGCTGCTTGGAAACTGCATTCTGCGTTAGAGTGCCCATTCAAGCCCCCACTACCCTGCTTCTGATCCAGCTTCCTGCCTCCTGCTGATGCATTCTGGGAGGCAATAGATGACGGCTTAGCTGCCCATGTGGGATACCTGAATGGAGTTCTGGACTCATGGCCTTCAGCCTGGGCCAACCCTGGTTCTTGTGGGTGTTTGGGGAGTGACTCAGCAGATGGAAGATTCATTCTCTCTCTCTCCCTCTCCCCCTCTTCCCCATTCCCCCTCTCCCCCTCTCCCTTTCTCCCCCTGCCTTTCAAATAGATGCAAATAAATATTTAAAAATAACTAGGCTAATCCTCCGCCTGTGGCATTGGCACCCCAGATTCTAGTCCCGGGCCTGTGGCGCCAGCACCCCGGGTTCTAGTCCTGGTTGGGGCATCAGTTCTGTCCTGGTTGCTCCTCTTCCAGTCCAGCTCTCTGCTGTGGCCCGGGAAGGCAGTGGAGGATGGCCCGGGTGCTTGGGCCCCTGCACCCCTATGGGGGACCAGGAGGAAGCAACTGGCTCCTGGCTTTGGATTGGCGCACAGTGCTGGCCGAAGCGGCCATTTGGGGAGTGAACCAACGGAAGGAAGACCTTTCTGCCTCTCCCTCTCACTGTCTAACTCTACCTGTCAAATAAGTAAAAAAAAATTGTAATTATGGCACAGAAGAACTGACTATTATAAAAAAGATTTCTGCTGTAAAATGCTTATTGATATATCTGAACTTTTGAAAAACTGATATAAAATTAACATACTACAAACTTAACCATTCAAAGTGAACAATTCAGTGATATTTTGCATTTTCACAACGTTTACAGCCATAGCTGCTCCTAAGTTCTCAAATATTTTTCTCATTCCAAAGAGAAACTCCACACTCGTGAAATAGCCTCTCTCTGTGACCCTCTTCCCCAAACTCTGGAAACCTCTGATCTGCTTTCTGTTTCCAAGGATTTAGCTATCATGTTCTTACGAAAGGAGGGTCATAGCGTATGCAAACATCTGTGTCTGGTCACTCATCTAACACAAAGTTTCCAGATCCAATCAGGTTGCAGCAGGTACATGCGTCATCCCTGTTTTGGTTGCTATGACTTCGCAGGATAGACCACATTCTGTGTATTCACTCACTGTTGATGGACATTCGGATTGTTTTCACCTTTTGGCTGTTGTGAATACTGATGTGATGATATTTGCATACAAGTTTTTGTCTGAGCTCCTTCTCTCAATTCTTTGGTGTGTCTGTATAGAAGTAAAATGTAGATTCATTTTTACCCGCTTCATCCTGAAGACACTAACATGTATTGAGGTACTGTGATGTATGTTAGCTAAGTTGGCTGTTAGTTAACATTAAGAAAGTTAGAAATATAAATTAGAAAAGAATATTGAGTTAAACTAGAAGCTAAATTTAAAAATGCAAAAATATAATCCATAAGACTCACAATGCATGTAACCATTAGACTGAGAATTTTCTTTGTAGACACACAGCAGATGTTGAAGGTTTTCTTAAGTTAGAAATGAAACCCAGTAGTAACATGTTTACACAGCTATGAAACCTGAAAGACAGATTTGACACAAAAAGGATAATCTGTGCAACAAAGGGGACAAAAGTTAAAATATAATTAGGAAGCCAGAAGGGACTATTTATAACATCAGTACTGAAATGTCAATACACGTGATGTGTAAACAGTAGTAATAAATCATCTAGAACACAATATGGTTTATAACAGGACAACCAGGAATTTCTTAAAAAGAAAGTATTTTGGGGAAGAGTCTAATGGAGTAGAAAAGAAGTTAAAAGACAAGCAGTACTCAGTATAGATGGGGATGTGGAAAACAGGTCAGTGAGGAGCAGTGTTGCTGAGAATCTGTACTGGCGAATGGTTTTTGGAGGGTAACCTGATAACATGAAATTGACGGAAGAATAGATGCATGGATTGACATAGACTAATCGACTGGGACAGGGAGACTAGAAACGGGCCCACACAGATTTTTGACAAAGGAGCAAAGGGAATTTAACAGAGAAAGGATAATCCAAGAATGATGCTGGAACAACTCAATTTTTAAGTCTATATGCAAAACAAACAAACAAACAAACAAAAGATAAAAACAAAAAAAACCCGAAAAACAAAAACCTAGACCTGATAGCAAAATTTCCACAAAAAAGTTTACACATTGTAGTGAAATTTCAAACAATTATCAATAAAAAGAAAATCCTAAAAGCTACCAGTTTTAAAAAACAGACTATTTACAAAGAAAATAAAAATGGGGGCCGACACTGTGGCACAGTAGGTTAATCATCCGCATGCAGTGCCTGCAACCCATAAGGGCGCCAGTTCTAGTCCCAGCTGCTCCTGTTCCAGTCCAGCTCTCTGCTGTGGCCCAGGAGGGCAGTGGAGCATGGCCCAAGTGCTTGGGCCTCTACACCCGCATGGGAGACCAGGAGAAGCACCTGGCTCCTGGCTTTGGATGGGTGCAGCTCTGGCTGCTGTGGCCATTTGGGGAGTGAACCAACGGAAGGAAGACCTTTCTCTCTGTCTCTCCCTCTCACTATCTGTAACTCTACCTCTCAAATAAAAAAAATAAAAAATTTTTTAAAAATAAAAATGATTGTAAGATTTTCATCAGGAACAACTGACACATACGACAAATGTGTAATATATTCAGAATCAATGGGAAATTTTTTAAGAAAGACTTTTTATTTGAAAGGCAGAGTTACAGAGAGGCAGGGAGAGAAAGAGGACTTTCAGCTGCTGGTTCACTCCCCAAATGATCACAACAACCTGGGCTGGGCCAGGCCAACGTCAGGAGCCATGAGTTTCATCTGGGTCTGCCATTTAGGTGGTAGGGACCTAAGCACTTGGGCCATCTTCCACTGCTTTCCCGGGTACATTAGCAGGGAGCTAGATTGGAAGTGGAGTAACCAGGATTGAATCAGCACCAATATAGGATGCCAGTGTTGTAGGTGGTAGCTTAACCTCTGTAAATCAGTGCTGGCCCCAGTGGAAAAGTTCTGTGGATGGAAAAAAGGACATCAATAAAACCTATACACTTATGTTTTATACGTGTGTGTGTGTATGTGTGTGTGTATTTCTTTTAACAATGAGAAGGGATAATCTAGACATAAACCCTGATAGAATATTAGAGTTCAGCACAGCTGGGGATGAGTGTTGTCTCAGTCTGTTTTGTGCTATAGCAAAACCCCTGAGACTAGGTAACTTGTAAAGAAAAGTGGTTCGTTTTGGTTCCTGGTTCTGAAAGCTGGTTTGTCCAGGACTAGTTGTTGACCTCTGGCAAGGGCCTGATGCTACTTTGTCTCCTGGAAGAAAAGCGTAAGAGAGAGCAGGTGAGGGTAGCAGGAGCACACGTGCACGAGAGCTTCATACCAACCTGCTTTAGTGGTAACTAGCCGACTCCCTGAGGCTTCTGTAACTCAAATACCTCCAGGTAGACGCCACCTCCCAGCGCTTCTGCAATGGCGATCACATTTCAGCAATAGGTTTGGAAGGTTCAGACAATCTTGAAACAGGTGCACTAATGCAGGGTCTGAGTCCACCCGTACAAGGATGGACTGGGTCCGAGGAAAGGTGAGTGTGCCGCTCGCCCGTTCCCCAGCCTCCCGATCCCGGAGACAATCAGACGCAGCGGGGAGCCAAGTCTAGCAGGACTCATTTATTCCATGCAAAACCGAACCTTTTATAGCACAAAACTGCAGAGTCATTGGGGCAGGGCTAAGGACCAACCAATCACTTAAAAGATCACTTTACTGGGGGGGATTTCTATAGGACTAGCCATATGTCTATACACTTGTTACTAGTCTTGTTACCTCCCCTGATGTTGCGTAGCCAATTAGCTTTTGAGTTTCGCCCATCTTACTTCCTCTGGGCGCCATCTTCTTTGCCCCTCCTTGGCGCCGCCTGGTCCGGGCCCCTCCCGGCGCTGCCTTCCCCGGGACACCCACCGGCTGGCTCCGCGGGCCCTGGCTTGGGTTAGTTCACGGGCCTGGCTCCACGCGGCTCCGTTCCGCGCAGCTTGGGCGGGGGCGCCCGCGCATGTGGAGCCCCCGGGCCTGGCCTGGCCGCACCATGGCCGTGCTCATGCCCCGCACACTAAGGACAAAATGATTAGTGCACATTCAGTCTTGGATAAGGTAATTAAGTAATGGGAGTCTGGGTATCTCTAATTGTCTCAACTGCACATTTATTCTCCTTACACTAATTGTGGTGGAGCAATATCAATGATATTAATGTAATCCTTGTGCCATACTGGACTTTTGTCTCTGGCAGCTGACAGGGTTTGCTTTAAAGGATCCTCTGGTCAGTACAATTGCTCATAGCGTGACAGCTCCTTCTGCTGTAAGACATGCTTTGAATAGAAAGCTTTTGCCAAAAAACAATGCAATGTAGCCTGGTCAGTTAATCAGAAAGTATAATGTTAGGACACACAATTTCATCACATGGAAAACTTTTGATGCATTATCTCATCTACTTGCCAAATGTGGTCTGGATTCCAATGAAAATTGCTTTGTATACCAGCAGATGGAATTTTATGCATGCACAAATAGATGTGTGCCAGGATAGTAGGGAGAGAAATTTCAAAGCAGAGCTGCCAGCTCTGTTTAACATAGGACTGAAAGGACCAAATTTATGAGTGAGTGCATGCTAGACAGCAGACCTCTCCGTTTAGCCAATTATGAGAAGGAAACCTGAAGAATGATTTGTAGTAGGCACAGTTTTGGATGAATGCCTGCTCTTGAAAGGCCGCATTCTGGGTCTGCACTGATTTTTGTTTTTATTTTATTTTTTGCTGTTTCTCCGGCTTTGATTTGATTTTTATAACTCGTGGAAAGACTCTCTCTCCAAGCAAATGTAGGCATGTAGAGTAAGAGCTTTGTTCAGTTGATAACTGTCAATAAGACATAAATCACCAGAAACAGTGGAATTTTAATCACTAACTGGTATATTTTTGTTTGGCAGGAAAGAATTCTCAAAAATTGGTTAAATTAAGTTATATAGCAGAGAATCTGCATGCATAGTATTTCATTTGCTAGTAACATCTCAGAATGTGATGATAATGAAACAAGCCACTGGGACTGCGAGTCCTGCTTTTATGTCTAAAAGTTATCTTGGGGTCTCTGTGCATTGAGAGCAATCCTGGGGCCAATGTGGGTTAAGCCACTACTTGGGATGCTGGCTTCCCAGACTGAGTGCCAGTTTGAGTCCCAGCTACTCTGCTTTGATTTCAACTAGCTGATAAAGCACCCAGGAAGGAAGCAGATCACGGGCCAAGTACTTGGGGCGTCACCACTGGGCAGGAGACTGGGCTGGAATTCCTGGTTCCTGGCTTCAGCCTGTACAGCCCTGGTTATTGCGACTATTTGGAGAGTGAACTGTGTGATTGGAAGATCAATTTCTCTGTTTTTGTCTCTCCTTCTTTGTCACACTATTTTTTTTTAATAGGCAAAATATTTTATTTATTTATTTATTTTTACCCAGAAATCTTTTATTTAAGGTATACAAACAATATATTTCATAAACACAAAATACAGGAACAAAGTGATTGTTCCCACCCTACCTGCCCTGTTACCACACTCCCACCCTTGTTCCTCCTCCCTTTCCTATTCCTATTAGTAAAAATAGGAATAGGTTTACTAATATCTACTTTCAATTAACTTTGTACACCTAAGATTAACTCTATATACTAAGTTAGATGTTGAACAAATAGTATAAAAAAAAAACTGCTCATCAGCAGCCAAGACAAGGACTGTTCAAAGTCATTCCCTCTCAAAGTATCAGTTTCACTTCTATTGATTACCTTTTAGGTGCTCTATTAGTTACCGTGGATCAGGGAGAACATAGAACATATGGTACTTGTCCTTTTGGGACTCACTTATTTCACTTAGTTTAATGTTTTCCAGTTGCATATATATTTTTTCAAGATTTATTTATTTACTTGAAAGTCAGATTACACAATGAGAGATGGAGAGGCAGAGAGAGAGAGAGAGAGAGAGAGAAAGGTCTTCCATCTGCTGGTTCACTCTGCAGTCAGCAACAACAGCTGGAGCTGCGCTGATCTGAAGCCAGGAGCCAGGAGCTTCTTCCAGGTCTTCCACGTGGGTGCAGGGGCCCAAGGACTTGGGCCATCTTCTACTGCTTTCCCAGGCCATAGCAGAGAGCTGGATCGGAAGTGGAGCAGCCAGGTCTTGAACCGGCGGCCATATGGGATGCTGGCACTGCAGGTGGTGGCTTTACCCTTTACGCCACAGCACTGGCCCCAGTTGCATCTATTTTGTTACAAACAGCAGGGTTTCTTTCTTTTTTTTTTTAACCACTGTGTAGTATTCCAAGGTGTACATATCCCATAATTTCTTTATGCAGCATTTGGTTGACAGACATTTGGGTTGATTCCATATCTTAGCTATTGTGAATTGAGCTGCAATAAACATGGGGTGCAGATAACTCTTTCATATGCTGATTTCATTTCCCTTGCGTAAATTTCTAGGAGTTGGATGGCTGGATCATATGGTAGGTCTATATTCAGATTTCTGAGGTATTTCCATACTGTCTTCTACAGTGACTGTACCAGTTTATATTCTCACCAACAGTTGATTAGGGTACCTTTTCCCACATCCTCGCCAGTATTTGTTATTTGTTGATTTCTGTATGAAAGCCATTCTAACTGGGTTGAGGTGAAACCTCTTTGTGGTTTTGATTTGCATTTCCCTGATTGCTAGTGATCCTGAGTGTTTTTCATGTGTTTGTTGGCCATTAGTATTTTCTCTTTAGAAAAATGCCTGTTTATGTCCTTTGCCCATTTCTTAACTGGGTTGTTTGTTTTGTTGTTGAGTTTCTTGATCTCTTTATATTTTCTACTTTTTAATTCTTTATTAGTTGCATAGTTTGCAAATAATTTTTCTCATTCTGTTGGTTGGCTCTTCACTTTTCTGTTTGTTTTGTAGTACAGAAGCTTCTCAATTTGAAGTAATGCTATTTGTCAATTTTGGCTTTGACTGCCTGCGCCTCTGGGGTATTTTCCAAGAAGTCTTTGCCTATGCCAATTTCTTGGAGGGTTTCTCCATTTTTTTCTAGTAATTTGATGGTATTTGGTCATAGATTTAGGTCTTTGATCCATTTGGAATGGATTCTTGTGTAAGGTTAAGGTAGGGGTCTTGCTTCATACTTCTGCATGTGGAAATTCACTTTTCCCAGTGCCCTTTGTTGAAAAAACTGCTTTTGCTCCAGGGATTGGTTTTAGCTCCTTGGTCAAATATAAGTTGGTTGTAGATGCTTAGATTGATTTATGGCATTTCTATTCTGTTCCATTGCTCTTTCCATCTGTTTTTGGACTTGTACCAGGCTGTTTTATTTTTATTTATTTATTTATTTTACAGACAGAGTGGACAGTGAGAGGGAGACAGGGCGAAAGGTCTTCCTTTTCCGTTGGTTCAGCCCGCAATGGCTGCTGCGGCCAGCGCACCATGCTGATCTGAAGCCAGGTGCTTCTCCTGGTCTCCCATGCGGGTGCAGGACCCAAGGACTTGGGCCATCCTTCACTGCACTCCCAGGCCACAGCAGAGAGCTGGACTGGAAGAGGGGCAACCAGGACAGAATCCGGCGCCCTGACTGGGACTAGAACCTGGTGTGCTGGCACCACAGGCGGAGGATTAGCCTATTGAGCTGCCATGCCAGCCAGGCTTTTTTGATTATAACTGCCTTGTAATATGTCTTGAAATCTGGTATTGTGATACCTCTGTGTTTGTTTCTGTTGTATAAGATTGCTTTAGCTATTTAGAGTCGCCTGTGTTTCCATATGAATTTCAGCATTTTTTTTCTAGAGAAGAAAACTGTTAACCTCCATTGTAGGACCATAAAAAAAGTCTTGATGCATAAATTGAAAATCTTGTTTTGAGATTAGGCTCTCAATATTTATCATGCTTTTTCATCTAAATACAAATCATGCATATTTTAAGGCAGTAGATACATTATGATAGTCCCTTTATGAGTTGCACAGAGTTGTTACGAATGGGTATATCCTGTCCAAACCAGTTCCCAATGATTAATACTAGATTGTGTCCAAATTTTCCAAACTGGAAGTAACATAAGAACTTGCTTATACACATATTCCTCTATCTTTATGCCAGTACTTATTTTCTTTCTGGAGATAGAATTCCTGGCTTACACTGTCTTCACATGTAATATTTTGGCAAATTTTGGGGTGGGTGTTGTGCACATCAGGTGAAATCACTGCTTAGAACACTGGTACCCCATATGCGAGCCCCTGGAATCTAGTCCTGGGTACTCTGCTTCTGATCCACCTTCTTGCTAATGTTTATCTTGGGAGGCAGCTAATGATGGTTCTAGTAACTGGGTCCCTGTAACCCACATTAGAGACCCAGATGGACATCCGTTCTCCTGGTTTTTGGCGTAGCTCAGCCCCGGTTGTTCTAAGTATTTGGGGGATGAACCAGGGGTTGAAAGATTTTCTCTTTTGCTCTCTGTCTAAAGTTCTGTCTTTCAAATACATAAAAATAAACTTAAAAAGATTTTGACAAATATTGTCAGATTACCTTCCAATAAAGGTTTACAAATAAACCCTCCTACTACTGTTTTACAGTGCCTTTTTCTCCACAGCCCTATTAACATTGAATGTTATCTTTCTCTTAAGTTTTCTCAAACTACTAGACTTCCCTCTGAATATTTTTTTTCCACAATGCCTACTTACTCTTTAACATACTGGGTTGTCTTTTTTTTTTTTTTTATACGCAGAGTGGATAGTGAGAGAGAGAGAGAGACAGAGAGAAAGGTCTTCCTTTGCCGTTGGTTCACCCTCCAATGGCCGCCACCACTGGTGCGCTGCGACTGGCGCACCACACTGATCCGAAGCCAGGAGTCAAGTGCTTCTCCTGGTCTCCCATGGGGTGCAGGGCCCAAGCACTTGGGCCATCCTCCACTGCACTCCCAGGCCACAGCAGAGAGCTGGACTGGAAGAGGGGCAACTGGGACAGAATCCGGTGCCTCGATCGGGACTAGAACCTGGTGTGCTGGCATTGCTAGGCGGATGATTAGCCTATTGAGCCGCAGCGCTGGCCTGGGTTGTCGTTTAAAAAATTATTTGTAGGTGTTGTTTACTTATGTATGGTGACCTTTTGTTACTGATACTGTAAACAGTTCTTTCCAATTTTCTAAGTGTCCTTTAACTTTCTTCCCCTTTTATTGTACAGATGTTCTTATTTTTAAATAGTCATATCTGCTTTTTAGATTTCACAGTTTGTGTGGATGTTTCACTTCTGGGTTTAGTTTCATTTCTAATTTTTCTTTTGGAAAGGCTTTGACATCTGCTAGGTGCCTGTAAGTCAACTTCTCAATCTGATTGCAGTAGTTTTTCATGCCTGTGCCTCTGGTTACAGGTCCACCATTGTGGTCCCAACTGTGGATTTTGAAGTGGTCTTGTGATGAAGCTTCTTCCTAGTACTCAATCCTGTCTGCTCAGTGATCCAGGCGTGTTTATGCATGCCCCTTGCAGTAGGCCTGGTGCCTTCCATCTCTCTTATGACTGCTGAAGTCAGTCTTGGCTGTGGCCCCTGAAGCAGGCTTTAGACTCACTTTCAGCCTTATTCTGCCAAAGACTCAGAGTAATCTTCCCTGCCCAGGGAACTGGTGGGAGACATGGCACTCTTCCTGACTATGGACCCTGTAGCAGCACTTTGATTTGGCTTTTGCAATGCTCTACCAAAGTGCCGAGAGTCTTACCTTGGCAGGAACCTACCCAGGGACCTGACAGGAGCCTGTTCAGGGACCTGCTGGGATTAAGCGTGGTACCTGTTCAGGGACCTAGTGGGATTCATAGCAGGGGTCCTTTCTCTGAAGACATCATATCAGACAAAGATGCAGCTCTGTGTCCTCATTCCAGTCTTGTTTGACTGTGGTCCTGGAGGTGGTCCCATATCTACAGCATTATGGCAAGAACCATGTTTGTCCACACCTATGTTAATATGACTGACAACTGAAGGCTACACAACAGCCATGTAACCCAGTTCCAGTCCTGCTTGATAGATTCTGGGGGCTTGATAGATTCCTCATGAATTTGTGGGGACCAGGCTGGAGAGGATCTTTACATTCTTAATGCCATCTGTAAAGATAGGAAAGGATTATTGCACCTTTAGATATGCAGATATACATGTAAGACTACATGGATTATGAAGTACCAGGCAAACATGATACCACCAAAGGAAATTAGTTAGTTTCTAGTAACTACCTATGAAGAAATGGAGATTGCTCCACAAAGAATTGACAATATTTGTCTTAAGGAAGCACATATACTAAAAGACGAAGTAGATAGACAACTCAATATTTCAGGAAAACAAAACATGAACAAATGAAAAGTTCCATAAAGAGACAGGAATCATTCAAAAACCAAATCGGAATTTTGGAGTTGAAAAATACAATGAACGGCATTAAAAAAAAAAAAAAAAGCAAAATGCTTATTTAAGGAAATAATGCCTGAAAATTCCCCAAATCTAGAGAAGGAAATGGTTATCGTGATTCAAGAAGCCGAAACCCCAGATGTGTTGAACATTAAGATGTCTGTGCTGAGCACATACTTATATTGTGAAAAGTCAAGGATAGGGGCCATTATGGTGACACAGTGGGTGGATGCCTGCAATGCTGGCATCCCATCTGAGTGCTAGTTTGATTTCCAGCTGTTCTGCTTCTGATCCAGCTCTCTCATAATGTGCTTGGGAAAGCAGCAGAATTTGGCCCAAGTACTTGGGTCCTCGCTCCCACGTGGGAGAAGCTTCTGGCTCCTGACTTCAGCCTGGCCCAGCTCCAGATGTTGTGGCCATTTGGGGAATGAATCAGTGGATGGAAGATCTCTCTCTCCCTCCCTCTCTCTTCCTTCTTCCCTGTCACTTTGTCTGAAACTCTGCATTTCAAATAAATAAAAATCTTTTAAAAACAGATAGAAGAGATTTTTGAAAGTCTCAAGAGAAAAATGACTTGTCACATACACAGGAACTTCAACAGGTCTATCAGTGAATTCCCAAGAATAAGATGATGTATTTAAAATGCTAAAAGAGCATTTTGCTAACAAA
Source organism: Sylvilagus floridanus (assembly GCA_949820135.1). Taxonomy (NCBI): domain Eukaryota; kingdom Metazoa; phylum Chordata; class Mammalia; order Lagomorpha; family Leporidae; genus Sylvilagus; species Sylvilagus floridanus. The sequence continues at coordinate 168,979,065 of OX463244.1, forward strand.
AAAATACCATACTTAGCAAAACTGTTTTAAAAATGAGAGATAAAATCTCTTCTAGACAAAGAAAAAAATTGAAGAATTTCATCACAAGTAGACCTCCCTTAGAAATAAGTTTTTTTTCAAATGAGTTATTTATTTATTTGAAAGAGTTACAGAAAGAAAGTGTGAGGGAGAGAGAGAAGGAGAAGGAGGGAGAGAGAGACTGACTGACTTAGCTCTTCCATCCACTGGTTCATACCCCAAATGGTTGTGATGTTTGGGGCTGGGCCAGGACAAAACCAAGAGCCAGGAACTCTGTTTCAGTCTCCCATGTAGGTGCAGGGTCCTAAGTGCTTGAGCTGTCTTCCATTGCTTTGCCAGGCATATTAGCAGGAGCTGGATTGGGTGGGGAGAAGCTGGTATTTGATTCAGCGCTTATATGGGATGCTGGTTCTGCAGGCTGTGGCTTAACTTGCTGCACCCCAAGCCCTGGCCTCTAGAAATTTTTATTTAAGATTTATTTATTTATTTGAAAGTCAGAGTTACACTGAGAAAGAGGGAGAGGCAGACAGAGAGAGAGAGAGACAGAGAAAGAGAGAGAGAGAGAGAGAGAGAGAGAGAGAGAGAGAGAGATCCTTCATCCACTGGTCTACTTCCCAGTTGGCCGCAATGGCTGGAGCTGAGCCAAGCTGAAGCCAGGAGCCTGGAACCTCCTCTGGGTCTCTCACATGGGTGCAGGGGCCCAAGGACTTGGGCCATCCTCTACTGCTTTCCCAGGCCACAGCAGAGAGCTGGATTGAAAGTGGAGCACCCAGGACTTGAACTGGTGTCCATATGGGATGCCAGCACTGTAGGCGGCGGCCTCACCTGCTACACCACAGCGCCGGCCCCCTAGAAAGAAATATTAAAGGGAGTTCTTCAACCTGACTTCCATACCGCACTTTCAGTAATGGATAGCACATTCAGATAGAAAAATCAATAAACATAGACAACAGTATAGATCAAATGGGCCCAACAGACATATAGATCTTTCCACTCAACAGCAGAATACACATTCTTATTTACTTGAAATGCAGAACAAGAGAGAGAGAGATCTCTGCCACTCACCGATTCACTCCCCAAATGCCTAAAACAGCAGGGCTGGGCCAGGACAGAGTCAGGAACTATACTCAAGTCTTCTGCATGGGTAATTGGTACCCAAGTATTTAAATCATCATCTGCTGCCTCTAGGGTGCACATTAGAAGGAAGTTGGGGGCTGGCCCTGTGGCCTAGTAGATAAAGCTGCTGCTTGTAGTGCTGGCATCCCTTATGGGCACCGGTTTGAGTCCCCGCTGCTCCACTTCTGATCCAGCTCTCTGCTACTGACTGGGAAAGTAGTAGATGACCCAAGTCCTTAGGCCCCGCATCTGGGTGGGAGACCCGGAGAAGCTTCTGGCTTTGGATTGGCACAGCTCTGGCCATTGTGACCATCTGGGGAGTGAACCAGCGGATGAAAGACCTCCCTCTCTCTCTGCTTCTGCCTCTCTGTAATTCTGGCTTTCAAATAAAATAACCAAATAAAAAAATAACAAGGAAGCTGGATCAGAGGAAGGACTTGATTCCAGGCACTCAATATGGCATATCGTCCTCTCAAGCAGCAGCTTATCCCATGGCCTTCCCCAAGAATACACACTTTTCCTGAGCAGACAGCAACATTCTCTAGAAAACATCACATATTTTATCACAAAACAAATTTTAATGGATTTAAGAAGATTGAAGCCATGCCATGTATCTTCTGTGTCTACAGTGGAATGAAACTAGAAATCAATAACAAAAAATGGGAAACTCACAAATACATGAAACACACTCTTGAATAATCATTGGGTCAAAGAGGAAATCAAGAGGAAATTTACAAACTTGAGAAAAACGAAAATGAAAACACCATGTACCAAAACTTATAGAATGCAGTAAAAGCAGTGTCAAGAGGGAAGTTTATCAAGAGAAATATCCACATTTGAAAAGAAGGATCTCAAATGAACGACCAAATCAAGAAGAAATAGAAAGCCTAAACAGATTAATAATAAATATGGAAGTTGAATTGGTGATCAAAATCCTCACAAAAGGGGTGGACATTTTACTCAGTGGCTAAGCTGCTGGTTGGGATTCCTATGTCTATTAGTGTGTCCACCTCTGGTTCCGATTCCAGCTTCCTGCTAACACATACCCTGGGAGACAATGCTGATGGCTCTGATAACTGGGTTCCTGCCATGAATACGGGAAACTGATACACAAATTTAATGAAATAGCAGAATACAAAATCAGCACACAGACAGGTATTGTTTGAAAATATTAACAACAAACTATCCAGAAAAGAAATTAAGAATACAAGCCCATTTACCATACTGTAAAATAATACTTATAAAAAAAAACCTAAGAAGTGAAAGCTCTGGATACTAACAACTATAAAACATTAATGCAAGAATTTGAAGAAGACACAAATGGGAAGATAGCCCATGTTCATGGGTTCTAAGAATTAATGTTGCTAAATGTCCATGGTATCTAGAGATTTAGTGCAATCTCTTCTAAAATTTCTATGTCATTTTCCACAGAAATAGGAAAAAAAATTATAAAATTTATATGGAACCCCAATAGGTAAAGCATTCTTGAGAAGAAAGAGCAAAGCTTGAGGCATCACACTGCCTGATTACAAATTATATTATCAATTTATATAATATTGCCAAAAAAACCAGACAGTGATTGGCATTGTGGCGTAGCAGACAAAGCCACTGCCTGTAACATTGGCATCCTATATGGGTGCTTGTTCATATCCCAGCTGCTTTACTTATGATCCAGATCCCAGCCAAAGGCCTGGAAGCACCTGCCACCCTCATGGGAGACCTGGATCAAGCTCCTGGATCCTGGCTTGTTCCTGGCCCGGCCCTTTCCACTGGGGCCTTTTGGGGAGTGAACCAGTGGATGGAAGATGTCTCTCTCTCTTTCTATAACTCTGACTTTCAAATAAATGAATTAATTAAAAAAACCCCCAAACCAAACATGCACATAGATTAGTGGGGTGATATAGAGGGCTCAGAAACAAACCTACACATGTACAATCAACCGATCTTTGACAAAGATGCCAAAAATACATAGTGAAGATGGATAATCTCTTTTGTACCTATTGTTGGCAAACTGAACATCCACACTGAAAACAGTGAAATTCAATACTTATCTTACACCATAGATAAAGTTCAAAATAGATTAAAGACTTAAGCCAAAGACCTGATACTGTAAACTTCCTAGAAGAAAACTTAGGAAAAATGCTCACAGGCATAGACCTCGGCACTGATTTTTTTGGTGCAGTGTCCCAAGCAGCCACTTGCGACACCACATCCCACGTTGTAGTACCTGATGTTGAGCCCCTGATGCACTTCTGATCCAGCTTTCTCCTAATGTGTACCCCAGGAGGCTGCAGGTGATTCTTGACGTTCTTGGGTTCCTGCCGCCCATGTGGGAAGCCCAGATGAAGTTCCTGGCTCTTGGCTTTGGCATGGTCGAGCCCTGGCTTTTGTGGGCATTTAGAAGGGTGAATAAGCTAATGGAAGATCTCTTTCTCTCTTGCTCTTCCTCTTAAATAATAAAAATGGGTATGATATATTAAAAGGTGGTCAGTATCATTAATCACTGGGGGAATACAAATCAGTCCCACAGTATATACCTGTTCACCTGTTAGAAGGATTATTACCAACACATCAATAGATAACAAATATTGATAAAGATTTTGGAGAATAGGAAGTCTTATGTGTCACTGGAGAACATGAAATCTGGTACAGCAAATAGGAAAAGAGTATAGCAGTACCTCAAAATATTAAAAATAAAATTACTATTTAACCCATCTGTTCTACTTCTGAGTCAAAGAAAACAAAATCACTATCTTCAAGAGATAGTTGCACTCCCATATTCATTTCAGCATTATTTATAGTAACCAAGATGTGGAAGCAACCAAGTATTCACTGATGGGTGAATGGATAAAGAACACATATATGTGAAACCAAAAAAAATGTTTCAGCCTTAAAAATGAAGGCAACCCTGTCATTTGTGGTAATATCATGAACCTGGAAGGCATTATACTGAGTGAAATAAGCAAGATATGAAAGACAAATATGGCATAATCTCATTTTTATGTAGAATGAGGAAAGTAAAACAACTATGAATAAAGTGCTGAAGGTTAGGGTGTGGGGGAAATGGGGAGATATTGTTTATAGTTTCAGCAATAAGAAGATTATGTTCTGAAGACCCAGCAACAAGAGTGACTATTGTTAATAGTGACCAATTGTATATTTGAAATTCACTGAGAGTAGATCTTAAGTGTTCTTCACACACACGCTATGTTGGGTGGCGGATATGTTAATTAGATTGATTATGATTATAAATGTCTACATACATCAAAACCACAAAATTGTACAACTGAAATATTAGCAGTTTAGATTTGTCAGTCGTGCTTCCATAAACCTGGAAAAAAATAAAATAAATCTAAGTGGCCACACGATGGTGCCAAAACCTTGGTAGTTAATATAGCCTTTCCTTTGCTCTTGAAAATTCCTTCCATAGAAATTCTGCCACCTTCTAAGACCTGTTCAGATAGTTCCAAATTCTGTAGGTCAACTAAGTGTGCTAACTATTATTCTAGCCTTTGTTTATGGAACAAATACTATATTTTTAGATTTAGAACAAAAAAGATTGCATTGAGAAAAGCCTAAAATAAATTAAAAGCTTTATAAATAAAAAAAAAAAAAAAGAAATTCTGCCACCTTGCCTTTGTTATTTAAAAAGAAAATCTATTAAGCGCAAATGAATTCTATTGGCATGTGTTTTCAAAGTAAAATTTTAGTTCTAACTGTGTTCTTAAGTTAATAAATAGACCTGACTTTGTCCTCATTCGTTTTTCCTCAAATTGGAGTTTTCTAAATCCAGTGTAATGCATTCTCGGAGTGGTGCCATCCTGTATTTATTTGTTTAAGAATGAGGCCTGTAGAATCTCTGCAGAATACAATTCACATTCCTTTGGGGATGCAGCGATTTCTGTATAGTACTTTTGGAATATATATGGAGCTTCAGCAAGAGATATTTCTAAAGCTGGCTAACCAGACACATAAATATGACATTTGACACGAGATAGTTCTGTCACTTTTGTATGAGTATAGTTTATCTTTAATTTATATTTTCTCACAGTCACTAAAAGTGTAAATTAATGAAAATCCAAAATGCTGTTGGCCAAAGTCTCTCATTTTTTTTAAGATTTGTTTTTATTTATTTGAAAGAGAGTTGCAGAGAGAGCTAAAGACAGAGAGAGATCTTCCATTCTCTGGTTCACTCCCCAAATGGCCACAATGGCTGTAGCTGAGCTGATGTGAAGCCAGGAGCCAATCAGAAGCCAAAGCTTCTTCTGGGTCTCCATGTAGGTGCAGAGGCCCAAGGACTTGGGCCATCCTCTGTTACTTTCTCAGGTATATTAGCAGGAAGCTGGATTGGAAGTGGAGCATCTTGGGCTTGAACTGGCATCCATATGGGATGCCGGTGCTGCAGGCCAGGGCTTTAACCTGCTGTGCCACAGTGCCTACCCCGCTCAGTCTCTTCAAAGTTAAGTTGCCATTGTTGTTGAATACAAAGTATGAAATAAATTAATAAGCATTAGAGATATAATCATTAGCGCCTCTTGGAGGTCCAAGTAAGGATCATGTATTCACTTAATGAATATTTTCTGAGGGTTTGATAAGGACTCAGGGCTGATTTTGGTAATGGTAAATTGTCCTCAGTCTCATAAACTAAAACCACTTTCTAGAACTACAAATGTCACCAGCACTTGCAGCCTTAAGGGTCACCAAACGTAAGAACTTAAGTGCTTCAGGACCTAGAGTCATAAGTGCACCACACGTTAGTTCTGCACAGTGACAGAAAACACAGAAACCTGGAATCGTATGTGCTATTTATCAGGTGCCACAAAATGTCAAGATGCTGCTGGCATCTTGATGTCACAGACATTTCAAATGACAAGTTCTACTAGCTTCCAGACCAGCACCAGAATCCCATATGGGCGCCAGTTCGAGTCCTTGATACTCATGTTCTGAAGGACTAACATCTACTTCTTTCTTTTTTTTTTTTTTTAAACTTTTATTTAGCAAATACAAATTTCCAAAGTACAGCTCATGGATTACAATGGCTTTTTTCCCCCCATAACTTCCCTCTCACCCACAACCCTCCCAACTCCCACTCCCTCTCCCATTCCATTCACATTAAGACTCATTTTCAATTCTCTTTATATACAGAAGATCAATTTAGTATATATTAAGTAATTTAGTATATATTAAGTAAAGATTTCAGTTTGCACCCACACAGAACATCTGCTTCTATAAGTGAAGTTTTATTGGAATAAAACCATGCCTCTTCGTGGTCTTGTTGTCTATGGCTGTTTCGTGTTATAACTGCAGAGTCCAGTAATTGCGACAGAGACTTTTTGCCTGCAAAGCTGAACATCTTTAAAAGCCTCATTGTTTAGGGAAGTAGTTTGCTGACACCTCTTCCAGACTCCTAAATGCCAACAATCTATAACCACAATGTCATTAATTCCTAGCATCAAGTTTGACTCGAATAGTTTAAATCAAAACTGCCAGCAAGGGAAGGCAATGCCACACAACTACTTTGATGAGTAGAAGAACAAAAGCTGTACTGTAGATTGAGCCCTGCTAAAAGCTGGCAAGTGTCTGTACATTCTATCTTTGCATTTCATTCAGAATAAGATTATAGAATATAGACAAAAGCTATATATTTCTCACATTGAAATTCTCAATTAAGACATTTTGTTGTTATTGAATGTAATTTGAACATTTTTAGGGATATTATTTTTGTACTACAAGAAATAAAAGGAGGAAGTAATACATTTTTTCATATCTGAATTCTCGGATATTAGCTCTGTTTCAGGAATACTGACTTGATTAACCTTGAAATATTGGAGTGTAGATAAAAGATTATGAATATAAATGAACTCACAGTTAAAAGTTGTTGACATCTATTTTTAATAGCAATATAAATACTGCTAGATGAGAAAGGGCTGTTGTGACAAAGTCAGTGACTAGGATGATGTGAGAGCTTGAAGGCACTACATGCTCATCTGTTACTTAATTTAAAAAAATAAAGGGCACGCAATTTCTTCTCTGGATTTGTTGTCATGGTTCTAATTGGACTATTAGGGTTCTCCAATCTGGAAGGAACAAGTTAGCTGATATTTAACATTTGTAAGTCAATCTGCAAACTAAATATCCTTGTGAGTGAGAAAGAACCCAAAACTATTTATTTAACAAATGTCCCAGGAGATCCTTGGGTGTCATCAAAGATAAATATGAAAAGGTATGAATAGAAGAGCTATCCAAGACACTGTGTGACATTAGACAAGACAATTAGAATCTTGATTTTTTATGAATAATCATAGCCTTTATCGTCACCATCATTATCATCATTGACTAATATTTGGATGTTACTTACTATGGATCACCATCATATATATATATATATATATATCAACTCTATATCCTAATTTATTATTAGTATTTTTAAAATATTTATTTGAAATTCAGTTACAGAGAGAGAGGGAAACACACACATGCACAGATCTTTCATCCACTGGTTCACTCGCAAATGGCCATAATGGCTAGGGCTGGGCTACATTGAAGCCAGGAGCCAGGAGCTTCATCCATGTGGGTGCAGGGGCCCAAGCACTTGGACCATCTTCCACTGCTTTTCCAGGCTATTATCAGGGAGCTGGATTGGAAATGGCGAAGCCACGACATTAACTGGCACCCATATGAGATACCAACATTGTGGGTGACAGCCTTACCTGCTACGCCACAATGCTGACCCTTTGATTCTAATTTAAAGAATGTTTTATTTTCCTCCTGTGACAGATGAGTCAGTGAAGCTTAAAGTAGAAGTGACTTTCTTCAGGCGGCTATGGAGCCAATGGCTGGGCCAGGCTGCTTCATGGCCTCGTCTTTTATCTTTGTGCTAACTCTGCTTTGTGCTAACTCTTTATGAAAAATCTGCTTTGGTACACCTTTCTGTTACTGGTAGCTTTGTTCTAGCTTTTTAAAAATATTTTTAAAGAAAGCTTTTATTTAATAAATATAAATTTATTAAGTACAAATTTTGGATTACAGTGGTTAACTTGTTTTTGAAAGAAATTTCCAAAGCATATTAAGAATCCAAGAATGTAACTGCCCTATTATTTGGTAATGTCATGTCTGGGAATATCATAAGGAAATATTCCTATAAAAGTGAAGTGAATAACGACAATCACTGCAGCATTCTTATTGGTAAATAATTGTAAACATCTTAAATGTACAGCAAATGAGGAAAACGTAAGTAAATGATAATCCGCTATACGGCCGGCACTGTGGCTCAATTGGCTAATCCTCTGCCTTGCAGCGCTGGCATACCAGGTTCTAGTCCCGGTCGGGGCACTGGATTCTGTCCCGGTTGCCTCTCTTCCAGGCCAGCTCTCTGCTGTGGCCCAGGAGTGCAGTGGAGGATGGCCCAAGTGCTTGGGCCCTGCACCCCATGGGAGACCAGGAGAAGCACCTGGATCCTGGCTTCAGATCAGCGCGGTGCGCTGGTGGCAGCATGCCGGCTGTGGTGGCCATTGGAGGGTGAACCAACGGCAAAGGAAGACCTTTCTCTCTGTCTCTCTCTCACTGTCCACTCTGCCTGTCAAAAAAAAAAATAATCCATTATACAACATCTTAGACATGTACCACAGGCCTATGTAGTGATGTAGTATAATTCATGGATCCATTATGTGAGCAACTGGAATAAATAATTATATTCAGATTATGGCTACCAAGCCTATAAAATTCTATATTCATATGAAAAGGCTAGAGGAATACAGAATAAAAAATCAAATATTATTTCTTGAGGTGACATTTTGAATGAATTTCTCTTCTATTTTTATCGTGATCTGTAAAAATACGAAAAAATTTGAAGGGAAATGAAGCATCTTCAAAAAGTTCATGGAAAGTGTGTGTTACCTTTGAATTTCATTTTTCCACTAACTTGTATATGCGCCCCATGTGCTGATTCAGTGTCATTGTAAAGATCAAATGAGTAGATGAGTAAATGCTGTAAACTAGACAATTCAAATGCTACCTTTCTACCTGGTTAGAAGAGCAGCTATTGCATTCAGACCCAGGAAAACTCTGGATTCCAGCACAAGGGGGTTGACTCGTTCCCCTTATGCACCCGCATGATCAGAGATGGACAGACGATGACCATGAGCCAAATCCTGCCGACTGCCTGCTTGTGTGGTCCCTGAACTAGGAATGCTTCTTGTGTTTTCAAGTGGTTTAATGAAGAAAAAGAAAAAGAAAATTATGACGCAAGAAAATTATATGAAATTTAACTTTCAATGTACATAGATTTTTAGTGGAACACAGTGACATCCATTTCTTTGCATTTTGTCTGTGGCTGCTTTTGTTCTATAGCAACAGAACTGAGTGCTTGTGGCAGAGACCATGTGGCCCACGGAACTTAAGTATTTCTTATTTGGCTTTTTACTAGAAGAATTTGCTGATCCAATCTAGTCCATCTTCAGTTCTCCAAATCTTATCCTGGCCTCATGAAAATTCTATTCCAGAAATTTTTCTCAACTGCCCTTAAGTGATTAGAAAACTACCTTTTATGAATGTTTAGGCTTTTTCAATTCCTTTTTTAAAAAAAGATTTATTTATTTATTTGAAAGTCAGAGTTAGAGAGAGAAAGAGAAAGAAGGAGAGGCAGAGCAAGAGAGAGAAGAAAGGTCTTCCATCTGCTGCTTCATTTCCCGTTTGGCCACGATGGCTGGAACTCCATCTGGGTCTCCCACATGGGTGGCAGGGGGCCAGGTGCTTGGGCTATCATCTGCTGCTTTCCCAGGTGCATTAGCAGGGAGCCGGGTTGGAAATGGAGCAGCCAGGACGACAACAGCACTCATCTCTGGGATGAGGTCATTACAGGCAGCAGCTTGACTGCTATGCCACAAAGCTGGCTATAATTCAACTGAAAAATATATACAGTATAACCCTCTCTTTACAGCAAATTCCTGAATACTGTTTGGACTTTTGGGTTGCCATTTTAAGAATTCTCACATCTACATGTAGAAAACTTCTTATATGACTTTCCACTGTGGAAGGACAGCAAAGTTCCACTGTGCACTTGTCCATCAGAGAAGTCTTTCTTCAGAGCCTTAAGCCAAGCTGAGATGGCAGAACGTCTTCAAATGGACATAGGCCTGGACTTCCCTTAGCAGTTTCAGGATTTAAAAGGCTTTTAGAGGTGTGGCTCTGATTTTCCACAATACCATTTCCAAAGCTTTTCAAACAAGGAATATCTCCTTCCTTCTCCCATATTCACTTTGAAGCTGATCATTTATTTGCTTGGCTAGCTAGAACAGATCCTGGGCCTGCCACATAAGCAACTTCTGCACAAGCTATCCTTTTATTTATTTTTCTGGGTTGTTGGACATATAATGGATTTTTTAAATCAAAAGATATTCACGGAATGTTTGCTAATTGTAGAATTGCTATAGGTATAGAATTGCTATAGGCAGTGAACTAAACAGAATCTTGCTTTTGTAGGACTTACATTATAGAGAGGAGGATGAACAGTGGGTAAGTACATATGATGTTGATAGCAGTTAGTGTTAAGAAGAAAAATGAAGCCAATCAAGGGAGTTGAGAGTGATGGGGAGTGCTATTTTAGACAATATGGTCCTGGAGGGCCTCTCTGAGGGGCCTACCTTTCAGCAAAGACCAAATGAGATGGCTTAGCTGTCAGTGTATTTCTGGGCCAAAGGAACGGAAAGTACAAACGCCCTCAGCAAGACTGCTTAGTGTCTGAGGATTGTCAAAGTGGCTGGTGTAGATGGAGAGCAGTCACCCTGCAGAAGAGTAACAGGAAATGAGATCAAATAGGAAGCCAGGCACTAGATGATATAAGATTTCATAGACAGGAGGAAGAATTTTATCTTAAGAGTGTGGGAAAGCCAATAGGAGCACACCATCTGATCACCTTGTAGTAGTTCACTGTGGCTTCTGTAGGAGCAAGTGTTTGTGCAGAGACACCCGTTAAGAGGCCCTTGTGCTGATCCATGTAAATGGGTAGTGGACAAGACCAATAGCAGAGGGTGTGTCGAGAAGCGTTGGATAGAATAATATTTACAGAGGGTAGATGTAACTTCTGTTCACTCTTTAGGACAATTCAGAGGCTGCATTCTCTGGGAGATAATTTTTTTAAAAGATTTATTTATTTATTTGAAAGGTAGAGTTACATAGAGGTAGAGGCAGAGAGAGAGAGAGAGAGAGAGATCTACCTATCTATTTTCCATACGCTGGTTCACTCCTCAGATGGCTGCAACTGCCGGAGCTGTGCCAATCCAAAGCAAGGAGCCAGGAGCTTCTTCCAGGTCTCCAATGTGGGTGCAAGAGCCCAAGCACTTGGGCCATCTTATTCTGCTCTCCTAGGCCATAGCAGAGAGCTGGATTGGAAGTGGAGCAGCTGGGCTCAAATCAGTACCCATCTAGGATGCTGGCACTGCAGGCAGCGGCTTTATCCATTGTGTCAGAGTGCCGGCCCTGGGGCAATAATTCTTAAACTTTTGCTCCATATGACCTTGGTTTCTGTTTTCTATGATCTTTTAAGCAGCCCAAATTTACCTCTGATAGAGACACTGTATTTTGTTGAAATGATGTATTGTGTATTTGCTTGACTGTGGATTCTTTTTGAAAAAAATTATTTGAGAGGTGGAGGAGGAGAGGAAGGGAGAGAAGTGAGAGAGAGAAGGAGAGTGGGAGGGTGGGGGGAAGGAGTGAGAGAGAGAGAGAGATAAAGTAAGTCTCTTACCTTTGATTTACTTCACAAATGCCTGTAACAACTGAGGCTGGACTAGACTGCAGCTGGGAGTCCTGAGTTCAATCTGGGTTTTCCATGTGGGTCGCAGAGACTGAAGTACTTGAGCCATCACCTGTTGTCTCTCTGTGAGCTGGAATTGGGAGTAGAGGTGGGATTTGAACCCAGGCACTCTGTAGGGGTTATGGGCATTCCAAACACTGTCTTAATGGCTAGGCCACGTGCTCACCCCTAGTTTTTTTTTTTTTTTTTAAGTTTTGAGCTTAGGACTATGCCTTGTTTCTTCCTAGTACCTGGCATTGTGCATTGTGTTTACACTTAATTGGTATTAAATGAATGTTGGCTTCATGGATATATAAATCAACAAATTTTTAGGAAACATAGTCCAGATGAAAGAAACTGTTAGGGAGACAGAACTGATCAACTATTAAGACCACTGATGGTCTGTTATTTTGGTGGAAAGGTTTTGTGAGCCTCAAAGAACCTGGATTTTCTTGGTGGTTGGCTTTATCTTGGAGTTTTCCTAAGTCCTACTCAGACAGACAGACTGAAAACTTCCCTCCAAGTAAATGGCATCTCGAGACACTTTCTATGTCTAGAACTCTATGAGGCAGCAAATCCATGAATATGCGACTTCTGAAATTTTACAAAAATACTTTTACATTTTCTCTGCCTTTGAGAGTGAGTAGTAATCTGAAGCTTATTGACAGTAGAAGGATAATTTTAGACATGCCATTTATTTGTTAGATTCTCTGAAACTAAACCATTTAAGTATAATGCTCTGTGTTTCTGCAGACCCGTTTCATGTGTCAAATTTTCATCCCCTTTGAATATAAAATGTAGGAGAATAAAGTATCAAACATGACCTTCCTGGAAGAGTTTTTCTTATGTCCATGTGGTAATACCCTACAAGAAATAACATAAACATAGTTTTGAAATGAAAATACAAGAGTAGGGGAAGCAGATGTGAGTCATGGACTGGGCAGCCAGAACAAGACTACACTCAGGGCTCTAATCCTTGAGAATGGCTGACTGTGTGGATTTGATCAGAGAGCCTAGTGTAAGTAACAGCAGGCACTGTCATTCACTTAATCATTCAGTCAATACATTGACCAGCAAACTCTGAGGTGTGGTATTTGCATCAGGCATAGTAAGTGTGCAGTGGGAGGGGGGATTCCATTAGTTACAGTTTTAGTTTCATTGCCATCAACAAAAATATCCAAGATGAGGTTATTTTTCCTCACAATGAGAAGCTCAGAAAAAACCAATCCAAGGCAGTCGTAGCTACTCCACAAACCTGTTCTTAGCTCTTTGTTCTTAGTGTGCCACTTTCATTTTCTTGGTTGCAAGATGGTTATGTCTATGTTCCAACTATTTTTTAATGTATCCTACATCTAACATTGCCTAGTTCATAGGAGACATTCAAATATTTATTGAGCACATGAATGAGTGGCTGTTCAATGGTAAAAAACCCTCTGAAGTACAAAAATGAGAGTACACTGTTGCAAATTACTAAATGACTCATCATCATTAGCTGATCTGAGAAACTTGTGTCTCTAGGTAGACAGTAAGATGTTTGGAGTTCAAGATGTTTATTAGGAATCCATACCTGTGAGAGAAAGAGGATTGGATTTGCATTTACCAGAGGACAGAGTTGAGATGTGATGAAGGTCTAGGTAGGTGTAGAACAAACACTGCCTGTTAGGAGTTGTTTTACATTGGGTTGATACAGCTGGGTCTTCGCATTGCCACCTTTGTCCCCTCTCTCTGAGCTCTCCCAGAGAGAAGAGTGCAGGCTGCACCAGGGAAAGCTACAAACTCCAGGGTAGCTCTCTGAAGCCAACACCATGGCAGAGTTGACAGCTGGAGGTTTCCTGGTGATGACACAGCCAGGCAGAAAGTCATTTCTTGAAGTGTGATCTGGATGGTATATCTCTCTATCTGCTATAGCATGATATTTAGCTGTCCTTGTCTTGACACAAAAATAAAATGAGAAGATTCAAGGAATAAAAGAAGAAAGAAGTGGCATAACAATAACAAAACATTCAAGTTGGGAAAAGAAAGTCTAAATCAGCTTGAGCTGCTATAACAAAGTAAAACAGAGCGGGTGGCTTAAACAACAGACGTTTATTTTTCAGAGTTCTACAGACTAGGACGTCCAAGATCAACGTGCCAACAGATTTGGTTTTGTGCAAGGGCTGTCTTCCAGGTTTGCAGATGGAAGCCTTCACACTGTACCTGGACATGATGGAGACAGAAATCTCCCGTCTTCTTGGAGAACAGCACATGTCTATAGCCTTTCTTCACTCTGTCTGATTTTTGGTTTCCTTTAGATCCAACTGGTGGTGATTCTGCTGGTATGATCCCTTCTCTATTCCTGGCTTCTGCAGAGATGGCTGATTAGATCTGTGATTCACTCTTCCACACTATCAAATGGTTGGTCGGGGGCTGACACTGTGGCTCACTTGGCTAGTCCTCTGCCTGTGGAACCAGCATCCCATATGGGTGCTGGGTTCTAGTCCTGGTTGCTCCTCTTCCAGTCCAGTGCTCTGGACTGTGAAGGCAGTGGAGGATGGCCCAAGTGCTTGGGCCCCTGCACCCACATGGGAGACCAGGAAGAAGCACCTGGCTCCTGGCTTCGGACCGGTGCAGTGCCGGCCGTAGCGGCCATTTAGGGGGTGAACCAGCGGATAGAGACCTTTCTCTCTGTCTCTCTCTCTAGTGTCTATAACTCTACCTGTCAAATAAAAAAAAATGGTTGGTCAACCATCTCTCTCTCTCTCTCATCTCTCATCTCTCTCCTTTCTCTCTCTGCGATATAGACAGATTGGGAATTTTCCAAAACTCTAAGTTCTTATTGATTAATAATTCTGTCTTGAGGTAATTTCTCATTTTGCACATTATTTTAAAGCAATCAAAAGGAACAAAACCAGTTCTTTGACACTTTGCTTAGAAATATCTTCCATTAAATAACCAACTTCTTCACTCCCAGCTTCTATTTTTTTTTTTTTTTTAAGATTTGCTTGTTTATTTGAAAGGCAGAGCTACAGAGAGGGAGTGGCAGAAGCAGAGAGAAATCTTCCATCTGCTTGTTCACTTCCCAAATGGCCACAGTAGCAGAGGCTGGGCCTGGCTGAAGCCAGGAGCCAGGAGCTTCCTCCAGGTCTCCCTCCAGGTCCATGTGAGAGGAGGGGCCCAAGGACTGCTTTCCCAGGTACGTTAGCAGGGAGTTGGACTGGCAAGTTCTACCCTTTATAAAATACTAGATCATAAGGGAGTATAAGGTAGAGAGTACCACTATGTTCCTAAATCTGTATATATGAAACACATGAAACTTGTATACTTTAAATAAAATAAAAACCAAAAGAGTAGAACATGAACACAGTTCAGCAAATTATCTGCCACCATCTAACAGGGCTTTTCCTTTCTTCCTTGTCCAACCGCATACTCTCCATTGTCTCCTGAGACCTCATCAGAATGACTTTACTGTCTACATTTCTATCAATCTGCTGCTTATGGTTATTTATGGATTCTCTAAGGATATGGAGTTTTCCCTTTTCACTTCTCTTTTCTTTCTGAGATCTCTAGAATAACCTTTGGTGGTACCTTAGCAGCAATCTTAGTATTTCTACCAAGAACTTCACACCTCTTCCACTCTCTACCCATTACCCAGCTCTAAATCTGTTTCTACATGTCCAGGTATTTATTACAGTGACACCCCCCTCCCTTCTCACCACCGGTTTCTGCCTTAGTCCACTTGAGCTGTTATAATAAAATACCACACACTGGGTGCCTTATACACAGATGTATAAATCTGTTCTGGAGTGTGGAAAGTCCAACAGCAAGGTGCTGGCAGCTTCAATTCTGGTTGTGAGTTGTCTCCCGGCATCCTGATAGCCACAGGCATCCTGATCTATCTCCTCACAGCTGTGTCTCCACATGGTGTATATAGGGAGCCCTGATGCCCCTTCCTCTTCTTAAGAGGGTACTCATCTCTGGGCCGGCACCGTGGCTCACTTGGTTAATCCTCCGCCTGCAGCGCTGGCATTCCATATGGGCACCGGGTTCTAGTCCCGGTTACTCCTCTTCCAGTCCAGCTCTCTGCTGTGGCCCAGGAAGGCAGTAGAGGCTGGCCCAAGTGCTTGGGCCTTGCACCTGTATGGTAGACCAGGAAGAAGCTCCTGGATCAGCACAGTGCCAGCCATGGTGGCCATTTGGGGAATGAACCAATGGAAGGAAGACCTTTCTCTCTCTCTCTCTCTCTCTCTAACTCTACCTGTCAAATAAATAAAAAAATAAAAAAAAGAAATTTTAAAAAGAGGGTACTAAGCTCATCCTGGGGGTTTCAGCCTTATGACTTCATCTAAATCTAATTTTATCACAATAACGTCACCACTATTTTTTTTCTTTCTGACTGTGTTTTGGTACATGTTATTTAACCTACTACCTCTACCCTCTTTCCACCATCCTTCCTAATCTCCAGTAATCAGTTTTCTAATTTCAAATCATATTTTTTGAATTTATGCATATGAGAGTACATACAATATTTGTCCTTCTGTGTCTGGATTACTTATGACTCTAGTTCTGTCAATTTTGCTGCAACTGTCAGGATTTCATTGTTTCTTCTGTAGCTGAATAATATTCCATTGTTTATATATGCCATGTTTTCTTATCCAGTCATCCATAGACAGACATTTATATTGATTCTATGTTTTCACTATTGTGAATAATGCTGAAATGAATATGGAAGTTCAGGAATCTCTTTCATATGCTGATTTCATTTCCTTTGAATATATGCCCAGAAAGGGAAAGCTGTGTCATATGGTGGGTCTATTTTTACCTTTTTGAGGCACTTCCATACTTTTCTCTATAATGACTGTACAAACTTACACTCCTACAAAGAATGTATTAGAGTTTCTTTTTCCCCACAGCCTCAATAGTGTTTGTACATTTTTTGTCTTTTTGACTGTAGCCATTCTCATTGGAAGGAGATGATACCTCATTGTGGTTTTTCATTTGTGTTTCCCTAATGGCTTGTGATACTGAGCATTTTTTCTTGTGTTTTTTGGCCAATTATATTTCATTTTAAAAAATGTCTCTTTAGCTCCTTTGCCCATTTCTTTTTTTAAAGAAGGCTTTTATTTAATGAATAAAAATTTCACAGGTCCAGCTTTAGGAATATAGTGGCTCTTCCCCCCATACCTCCCCTTCCACTCCCACTCCTGTCCCACCTCCTACTCCCTGTCTCATCCCATTCTTCATTAATATTTGTTTCTTATTAACTTTATATACAGAAAACCAACTCTATACTAAGTAAAGATTTTAACAATTTGCACTCTCCCCACACAAATTATAAAGTACTGTTTGAGAACAAGTTTTACAGATAATTCTCATAGTACAACTCGTTAAGGACAGAGGTCCTACATGGGGAGTAAGTACACAGTGACTCCTATTATTGATTTAACAATTAAGACTCTTATTTTTGATGTCAGTGATCACCCGGAGCTCTTGTCATGAGCTGTCAAGGCTATGGAAGCCTTTTGAGTCCACAAACTCTGTCAATATTTAGACCAGGCCATAATCAAAGTGGAAGTTCTCCCTTCAGGGAAAAGCACATCCTTATTTGATGGCCCCTTCTTTCCACTGGGGTCTCAATCATAGAGATCCTTCATGTAGAACATCTTTTTTTTTTTTTTGCCAGAGTGTCTTGGCTTTCCATGCCTGAAATGCTCTCATGGGCTTTTTTAACGAGATCTGAATGCCTTAAGGGCTGATTTGGAGGCCAGAGGGCGTTTGTCATTTTATGAATCTGCTGTGTGGCCTGCTTTCCATGTTGGATCGTTCCCTCCTTTTTATTTCTATCTATTATTATTACCAGACACTTGGTCTTATTTTTGTGCTCTCTCTGACATTTAATACTATCTATTTTATGAATCCCACACTTATATGATACACATAAGATGCATTAGTAGCAACCAGCTTAATAGGATTTGGGGTCCCATGGCAAGTTTTTAGCTTTAACCTTAGGGGTAAGTCCGTGGGAATGTGTGCCAAACTGTACAGCTCCTCCCTCTCTTATTCCCACTCTTATTTTTTACTGGGATCTATTTTCAAATGACTTAATATACCTATGATTAATTCTATGTTAAATAAAGAGTTCAACCAATGGTATTAAGTAAAAAAAAAAAAAAACAACAAAATAATAAACTGTTCCTTGACAATCAAGACAAGGGCTGTTCAAGTGATTGCTTTTCATAGTGTCAATTTCACCTCTATAGATTTCCTCTTAGGTGCTCTGTTAGTTATCACCTATCAAGGAGAACATATATTATTTGTCCCTTTGGGACTGGCTTATTTCACTAAGTATGATGTTTCTAGATTCCTCCATTTTATTGCAAATGACAGGATTTCATTTTTTTTTTTACTGCTGTGTAGTATTTCATTGAGTATCCCATAATTTCTTGTTTTATAGAAAGCTTTTATTTAATAAATATAAATTTCATAGGTACAACTTTTGGATTATAGTGATTCTTCCCCTCATATCTGCCCTCCTACCCCCAAACCCTCCAACCTCCTACTCCCTCTTCCACCCCATTCTACATTAAGATTCATTTTACTTATCTTTATATACAGAAGATCAACTTAGTATATTCTAAGTAAAGATTTCAACAGTTTGCACCCACACAGACACACAAAGTATAAAATACTATTTGAAGAGTAGTTTTACCATTAATTCTCATAGTACAACACATTATGGGCAGAGGTCCTACACGGGGAGCAAGTGCACAGTGACTCTTGTTGTTGATTTAACACTTGAGTCCGCAAACTCTGACATTATCTAGACAGGGCCATAGTCAAAGTGGGAGTTCTCTCCTCCCTTCAGAGAAAGGTACCTCCTTCTTTGATGGCCCCTTCTTTCCACTCACTACTCACAGAGATCTTTCATGTATGTCATTTTTGGCCACAGTGTCTTGGCTTTCCATGCCTGAAATGCTCTCATGGGATTTTTTAACGAGATCTGAATGCCTTAAGGGCTGATTTGGAGGCCAGAGGGCGTTTGTCATTTTATGAATCTGATGTGTGGCCTGCTTTCCATGTTGGATCGTTCTCTCCTTTTTATTTCTATCTATTTTTATTTAGCAGACACTTGGTCTTATTTTTGTGATCCCTTGCGCACTAATCCTATCTCTTTGATGAATTCCACACTTAATATGATCACTTTAACACATAAGATGGCATTAGCAGCAACCAGTTTAATAGGATTTGGGGTCCCATGGCAAGTTTTTAGCTTTAACCTTAGGGGTAAGTCTGAGGGAATGTGTGACAAACTGTACAGCTCCTCCCTCTCTTATTCCCACTCTTATTTTTGACAGGGATCAATTTTCAATTGCATTTAAACACCTAAGCATAATTCTGTTTTAAGTAAGGAGTTCAACCAATGGTATTAAGTAGAAAAAGAAAATACAAAAAAGAAAAAATAGTAAGCTTTTCCTTGATAGTCAGGACAAGGGCTCATCAAGTCATTGCTTCTCATAGTGTCAGTTTCACTTCTGCAGGTTTCCTTTTAGGTGCTCAGTTAGTTGTCACAGATTTGGGAGAATATATGATATTTGTTCCTTTGGGACTGGCTTATTTCACTAAGTATGATGTTTTGCAAATTCCTCCATTTTGTTGCAAATGACTGGATTTCATTTTTCTTTTTTTTTTTTTTTTACCACTGTGTGGTATTCCATAGAGTACATATCCCATAATTTCTTTATCCAATCTTCCTTTGATGGGCATTTAGCTTGATTCCATGTCTTAGATATTGTGAATTGAGCTGCAATAAACATGGGGTGCAGATAACTCTTTCATATGCTGATTTCATTTCCCTTGGGTAAATTATGAGGAGTGGGGTGGCTGGGTCATATGGTAGGGTTATATTCAAATTTCTGAGGTATCTCCATACTGTCTTCCATAGTGGTATTACCAGTTTGCATTCAAAACAACAGTGGATTACAGTACCTTTTCCCCCACATCCTCGCCAGTATTTGTTATTTGTTGATTTCTGTATGAAAGCCATTCTAACTGGGTTGAGGTGAAACCTCTTTGTGGTTTTGATTTGCATTTTTCTGATGGCTAGTGATCCTGAGCATTTTTTCATGTGTCTGTTAGCCATTTGGATCTCTTCTTTTGAGAGATATCTGTTTAAGTCCTTTGCCTATTTCTTAACTGGGTTGTCTGTTTTGTTGTTGTTGAGGTTTTTGATCACTTTATATATTCTGGTTATTAATCCTTTATCAGTTGCAGGGTTGGTTTGCTAATAAGTTCTCCCAATCTGTCGGTTGCTTCTTTACTTTCCTGTTTCTTTTACTATATAGAAGCCTCTCAATTTGATGCAATCCTGTTTGTTAATTTTGCTTTGATTGACTGTGCCTCTGGTTTCTTTTCCAGGAACTCTTTGCCTGTGCCAGTGTCTTGCAGGGTTTCTCCAATGCTCTCTAATAATTTGATGGTATTGGGTCATAGATTTAGGTCTTTAATCCATTTCTTAAAGATTTATTTATTTATTTGAAAGTCAGAGTTACACACACAGAGAGAAGGAGAGGCAGAGAGAGAGAGAGAGAGAGAGACCTTCCATTTGATAGTTCACTCCCCAAATGACTCCAATGGCTGGAGCTGGGTCTCCCATGCAGGGTCCAAGGATTTGGGCCATCTTCTACTGCTTTCCCAGGCAACAGCAGAGAGCTGCATTGGAAATGGAGCAGCCAGGACTTGAACCGGTGCCCATATGGGATGCTGACACTGTAGGCAGGAGCTTTACCCACTACACCACAGCGCTGGCCCCCCTTTAATCCATTTTTAATGGATATTTGTGTAAGGCATAAGGTAGGGATCCTGCTTCATACTGTTGCATCTGGAAATCCAGTTTTTCCAGCACATTTTTTGAAGAGACAATCCTTACTCCAGGGAATGATTTTAGCTCCTTGGTCGAATATAAGTTGGTTGTAGATGCTTGTATTGATTTCTCCTTTGCCCACTTCTTAACTGGATTTTTTGTTATGTTGATTTTTTGAATTCCTTGTATATTCTGGATATTAACCCTTTATCAGATGAATAGTTGGCAAATATTTTCTCTTATTCTGTTGGTTGTCTCTTCACTCTGTTAATTGTTTGCTTTGCTGTGCAAAAGCTTCTAAATTTGATAAAAATCCTGTTAGTCTTTTTTTTTTTTTGCTTTTATTGCCTGTGCTTTTAGGAACATATCTAAAAACCATCCCTATATTAATGTCTTGAAGAGTTTACCCTACATTTTATTTTTAGAAATTAAAAAAATATTTACTTAAGAGTCAGAGTTACAGAGAAAAAGAGAGGGAGAGAGAGAGAGTGAGAGATCTTCCATCTGCTGGTTCATTCCCTTGGTGGCATTGACAGGGTGGACGAAGCCAAAGCCAGGAGCCAGGAGCTTCTTCCACATCTCCCACGTGGGTAGCAGGGGCCCAAGCACTTGGGCATCTTGTACTGCTTTTCCAGGTCATTAGTAGGGTGCTGGATCAGAAGTGACGCAGCCGGAACAAGAACTGCGCCCATGGGGGTTGCCAGCATTCAGGCAGTAGCTTTACCAGCTATACCACAATGCTGGTCCTTGTGTTTTCTTATAGTAGTTTCATGTCTTATAGTTAGATCTTTGATCCATTTTGAATTGAGTTTTGTATAGGGGAGGAGGTGATGAGGATGTCGAACTGCAGTTTTCTGTGTGTGGATGTCCAGCTTTTACTCCATTTATAGTATATGTTTTTGGCATATTTCTGAAGTATTAGTTGGCTGTACATTCATGGATCAATTTCTGTTTTTTTCCCACTCATGTATACGTCTTTTAATGCAAGTAGCCTACTGTTTTGTTTTTAATATTATTGTAGTATGTCTTGAAATCTGGTATTATGATGCCTCTAGGTATGTTCTTTTTGTTCAAGATTACTTTGGCTATTTGGTTTTTTGTGACTCTTTATGATTTTTCCAGTCCTAGTTCTGTGAAGAATGCCATTGATATTTTGATGGGCATTGCACTGAATCTATAAATCACATTGGGTAATATTAACATTTTAACACTATTAGTTCTTCTGTTCAGTTAACATGGGAGCTCATTCTATTTTTTAATGCCTTCTCCAATTTAGTTCATTAATGTTTTTTAATTTTCTTTATAGAAGACTTTGACCTCTGTGGTTAAATTTATTTTAAGGTATTTTGGTAGTTATTGTGAGTGGGTTTGCTCTTGTAATTTCTTTTACAGCAAATTCTTTTTTTGATGGTTAAAAATGGTACTGATGTTTAGTCACTGATTTTGTATCCTGGGACTTTACTGAATTTTATCAGTTCCAGTAGTCTCTTGGTGGAATCATTAGGTTTCTCTATATACAAAATCATGTAACCTGAAAACAGGACTAATTTGACTTACATTTTTCCTATTTATATGTCTTTCTTTTTCTTTTTTAATGGAAGTGAATAAAACTTCCGTAGTATACTAAAAAAGAGCACTGAAAGTAGACAGCTTTACCTGGCTCCAGATCTTGGAGGAAATGCTTTCAGTTTACTCCCATTCAATATAATGTTGACTGTTTGTCAAACATAACTTTTATTATATTATGTACATTTTAAAGTATATGGCACATATTGCTATATACTTTCCTCTTAGACTGCTCTTCGAGTATCCTACAAGTTTTGGTATGTTATTTTTTCATTGTCCAAAGTTTCAAGGAATTTTTAAATTTCTCTTAAACATTTATTTATTTATTTATTCTTCTTGAGAGAGAGCAAGCAAGTGCTCCTATCTTCTGGTTTTCTCCCCAAATGCTCATCATGTCTGAGGCTCAGCTAGACTCTAACCTGGACCTGAAAACTCAATATAGGACTCTTATTTGGGTGATAAGAATCTAAGTACTTAAGCCCTTACCTGCTGCCTGCTAGGGGTCACATTAGCAAGAAGCTGGAGTTGCTCAAACCCAAACAACCCAAATATTCTCATGGGATGCTGGTGTCCTGCTTGGTATCTTAACCGTTATGCCCAATGCCAGCTTTTAAATTTTCTTTAGGATTTCTTCAATGATCCATTGTTAATTTAGGGGTATGTTGTCTCCATGTATTCTTATAATTTCTAGTGTTTCTTTAGTTGCTGATTTCTAGTTTATTCCATTATGGTCAGAAGAAATATTTGATATGATTTTGAAAATTTTGAAATTGTTGAGACTCATTTTGTGGGCTAATATGAAGTCTATCCTAGAGGATGTTTCATGTATTTATAAAAAAATGTATATTCTGCAGCTCTTGAATGCAGTGTTCTGTACATTCTGTTAGGTTCATTAGATCTATAGAGCAGTTTAGCTCTGAGGTTTCTTAGTTAAGTTTTTGTCTGGTTAACCAAAGTGGGACATTGAAGTTCCTCACTATTATTATGTTGGAGCATCTAGCCCTTTAGATATAATAATATTTGTTTTGTAAAACTGAGTGTATTGTGGGGCTGGTGCTGCTGGGTGGGTAAAGCTGCTGCCTGCAGTGCCAACATCCCATATGGGTGCCAGTTAGAGTCCCAGCTGCTCCACTTGTGATCCAACATTCTGCTATGGCCTGGGAAAGCAGTAGAGGATGGCCAGAGTGCCTGGGCCCTTGTGCCTGCATGGGAGACCTGGAGGAAGCTACTGGCTCCTGGCATTGGGTTGGCCCAGCTCTGGCCATAGTAGTCATTTGGGAGTGAACCAGCAGATGGCATTCTCTCTCTCTCTCTCTCTCTCTCTCTCTCTCTCTCTGCCTCTGCCTCTCTGTAACTCTGCCTTTCACATAAACCTTAAAAAAAACCTGAATGTCCTGGCATTATACATGCATATACACTTTAAGCTTTCATACCTTTTTGTTGACTTAATCCCTTGATCATTATATAGTGACCTTCATTATCCCTTTTTGTAGTTTTTGTCCTAAAGTCTATTTTGTTTATATAAATATAGTTAATTTATAATTCCTGTTAAATTTTGATTTGCATTTTTATGGACTATCTTTTCCCATCCTTCTGCTTTCAGTCTGTGTGTGCCTTTATTGATAAATCGTATTACTTGTAGGCAGTATATCATTGGATTTTGTTTTCCAATTTATTGAGACAGTCTGTATATATTAACTGGGGAAGTTAGTCCATTTACATTCAAGCTATTATAATAATAAATAAATAATGACTAGTTCTATTATTAAAAATGCTAAATAATGACTTAGTCCTATTATTAAAAACACTCTTTTATTTATTTTATTTTTTCTTTTCTCTCTATTTTTTTCAACTTTTATTTAATAAATATAAATTTCTAAAGTACAACATTTTGATTATAGTGGCTTTTATTTATTTTAAATATACTTTGTTCTGTTTCTAGTGGTCTTTATATTTCTTTTTTTTAACTTTTATTTAATAAATATAAATTTCCAAAGTACAGCTTTTGGATTATAGTGGCTTTTTCCCCCCATAACTTCCCTCCCACCTGCAACCCTCCCATCTCCTGCTCCCTCTCCCATTCCATTCACATCAAGATTCATTTTCACTTATCTTTATATACAGAAGATCAATTTAGGCCGGCGCTGTGGCTCAACAGGCTAATCCTCCGCCTTGCGGCGCCGGCACACCGGGTTCTAGTCCCGGTTGGGGCGCTGGATTCTGTCCCGGTTGCCCCTCTTCCAGGCCAGCCCTCTGCTGTGGCCCAGGAGTGCAGTGGAGGATGGCCCAGGTGCTTGGGCCCTGCATCCCATGGGGAGACCAGGAAAAGCACCTGGCTCCTGGCTCCTGCCATCGGACGAGCGCGGTGCACCGGCCGCAGCACGCTGTCTGCGGCGGCCATTGGAGGGTGAACCAACGGCAAAGGAAGTACTTTCTCTCTGTCTCTCTCTCACTGTCCACTCTGCCTGTCAAAAAAAAAAAAAAAAAGAAGATCAATTTAGTATATATTAATTAAAGATTTCATCAGTTTGCACTAGTGGTATTTATATTTCAGCATATTTTCATGATGGTTGTTAAATTTCTGTTGCTTCTATGTATGGGACTCTGTATGCAACTTTTTTGAGATTTGTTTGGTGGCAATGAATTCTCTCTCTTTTTCTTGTCGTGGAAAGTCTTTATTTCTCCTTCATTTATGAAAGCTAACTTTGCTGAGTATTCCTGGTTGGCAGCTTTTTCTTTTAGAATTTGGAATTTATCATTCCACTTCCATTTGAACTATAAGGCTTCTATTGAAAAATCTGCTGTGAATCTAATTGGGAGTCCTTCAAAAGAGACCTGGCACTTTGTTCTTGTAAATGTTGTACTTTTGAGAACTCGACTCTAATGTATTGCCCTGAGAATACTTTCCAGTCCAGTCTACCTGGGATCTGACGGGCCTTCGATGTCCATATCTTTGTCCACATTGGGGATGTTTTTGGCTATTATGTCATTGGCTAGATTTTCCAAACATCAGTTCTTCTCTTTGCCCTTGGGAATCTCCATAATTTTAATGTTTGTGTAATGGTGGCCCAAAAGTCACAGATGCTATATTCATTTTTAAAATATTTTTATTTATATAGGGTGAACACACTTCATGTATTTCATAAATATAGATTTAGGAGTATAGTGGTTCTTCCCATCCTACCCTCCCTCTCATTCTTGCTCCCACTCTCCCTCCTCCTCCCTTCCTTATTTTTTCTTTTAATTTTTTTTCTTTCTTTTTTTTTTTTTGTGACAGGCAGAGTGGACAGTGAGAGAGAGAGACAGAGAGAAAGGTCTTCCTTTGCCGTTGGTTCACCCTCCAATGGCTGCCGCGGACGGCGCGCTGCAGCCGGCGCACCGCACTTATCCGATGGCAGGAGCCAGGTGCTAGGTGCTTTTTCCTGGTCTCCCATGGGGTGCAGGGCCCAAGCACTTGGGCCATCCTCCACTGCACTCCCGGGCCACAGCAGAGGGCTGGCCTGGAAGAGGGGCAACCGGGACAGAATCCGGCGCCCCGACCGGGACTAGAACCCGGTGTGCTGGTGCCGCAAGGCGGAGGATTAGCCTGTTGAGCCACGGCGCTGGCCTTTTTTTAATTTTTATAGTAACATCGTTTCAGTTTATTTTATGATCATAAGCTTGACCTTCCACTAAGTAAGAAATTCAATAAATAGCAACAAGAAAAAAAAAAAAAAACAAACACTGTTCCTCAATAGTATAGACAAGGGTTGTAAACAACAAGTAGATCTCAAAATGTGAATTTTGCTCATATACATTACATATTTTTGCGCTCTATTAGTTACCACAGGAAAAGTATGATGTTAGTCTTTTTGGGTCTGGCTTGTATCACTAAGTATACAGATTTCCTGTGGCATCCATTATATTGCAAAAGACAGCATTTCATTCTTTTTCATGGCTGAGTAGTATTCCATAGTGTATATATACTACATTTTCTTTATCCAGCCATCACCTGATGATTATCTAGGTTGATTCCATATCTTAGCTATTGTGAACAAAGCTTCAATAAACATTGGGGTACAGACAACTCCTTCATATGCTTATTTCATTTTGTTTGGGTAGATTTCCAGGAGTGGAATGGATGGGTCATATGGTAGATGTATTTTCAGATTTCTGAAGAATCACCATACTGTCTTCCATAATGGCTGTATGAGTTCACATTCCCCCAACACTGGATTAGGGTAGCTTCTCCCCACATCCTTGCCAGTATTTGTTTTTTGATTTCTGGATAATAACCATTCTTACTGGGGTGAAGTGAAACCCCATTGTGGTTTTTATTTGGGTTTCCCTGATGATTAGTGATCTTAAGCATTTTTTCATGTGTCTGTTGGGAATTTAAATCACATCTTTTTTTTATCCTGTAATTCATGAATGCTTTTTTTATTTAGAAACTTTTTATTTAATGAGTATAAATTTCTTAAGTACATCTTTAGGAATATGGTGTTTATTCCCACCATACCCATCCTCCACTCCTACTCCCTCCCCATTTCTTCCTCCTTCTCCCCATCCTGTTCCCATTTTCCATTAAGACTGATTTTCATTAACTTTATACACAGAAGACCAACTCTATACTAAGTAAAGATTTTTACTATTCACATATACAAACAAAATATAAAAAACTGCTTGAGAACAAGTTTTACAGATAATTCTCATGGTACAAATCATTTAGGACAGAGGTCCTGCATGTGCACAGTGCAAGTGCACAGTGAATCCTGCTGTTAATTTAGCAATTAACACTCTTATGTATGGTCAGTGATCTTCCAAGGCTCTTGACATGAGCTGCCAAGGCTAAGGAAACCTTTTGAGTCCACAGTCTCTGTCAGTATTTAGGCAAGGCCATAGGCAAAGCAGAAATTCTCTCCTCCTTTCAGAGAAAAGTACAGCCTTCTTTGATGGCCTCTTCTTCATGTCACTGGGGTCTCACTCACGGAGATCCTTCATGTAGGACATTTTTTTTTTTTGCCACAGTATTTTGGCTTTCCATGCCTGAAATGCTCTCACAGGCTTTCAGCCAGATCAAAGTACCTTAAAGGCTGATTCTGAGGTCAGAGTAATATTTAAAGTGATTGTCATTCTATGAGTCTGCTGTGTGGACTGCTTCCCATGATGGGACATTCTCTCCTTTGTATTTCTATCTGTTATTATTACAAGACACTTGGTCTTATTTATATGATCTGTTTAACAATTAATTCTATCTATATGATCATTTTGACACTTAATATGGTCACTTTAACACTTAGGATGGCATTTTTACCACTCAGCTTAATGGGATCTGGGGTTCCATGGGAAGTTTTTAAACTGTACACTTAGAAGTAAGCCCATAGGCATGTATGTAGAATTGTAGGGCTTTACAGTTATAAATTTCCTCCTCCTTCTGTTATTCCCACTCTTATTATTATTATTATTTTTTTTACTGAGATCTATTTTTCAATTGGCTTTATACACATATGATTGATCCTGTTAGGTGAAGATTTCAGCCAATGGTATTAGACTGCCCCATTCTAGTCCTCTGCTTATTTCTTAACTGGATTGTTCATTTTGTTGTTGTTGAGTTTCTGGAGCTCTTTATAGATTCTGGATATTAATCCATTATCTGTTGCATAGTTTGTCGGTTGCCTCTTCACTTTGTTGAGTATTTCTTTTGCAGTTCAGAAGCTTTCAGGTTGATGTAATCCCATGTGTCTATTCTTAATTTTAATGCCTGTGCTTCTGGGGTCTTTTCCATAGGCATTGCCTATGCCAATGTATTATAGAGTTTCCATAATATTCTCCTGTAGCTATTTCAAGGTATCATGTCACAGATTTAGATCCTGGATCCATTTTGAGTTGATGTTTGTGTAAGTTGTAAGGTACGGGTGTTGTTTAAGACACCTGCAAGTGTAGATCAAATTTTCCCAGCACCATTTGCTGAAGAGACTGTCGTTTATCCAAGGGTTGTTTTTATCTCACTTGCCAAAGATTAGTTGGTTGTAGATGCATGTATTGATTTCAGGAGGGTTCTATTCTGTTCAATTCCAAGTGTGTATTGATTTCAGAGGTTTCTATTTTTGTGCCAGTACCAGGCTGTTTCGATTGTAACTTTTCTGTAGTATGTTTGAAGTCTAGCATTGTGATATTTCTGGCTTTGTTTTGGTTGTTTAAGATTGCTTTAGGGCCGGAGCTGTGGCGTAGCAGGTAAAGCTGCTGTCTGCAGTGCCAGCATCCCATATGGGCGCTGGTTCGTGTCCTGGCTGCTCCACTTCCAATCCAGCTCTCTGTTATGGCCTGAGAAAGCAGTAGAAGTGGGACCCTGCACCCTTGTGGGAAACCTAGAAGAGGCTCCTGGATTCAGATTGCCACAGCGCCAGCTGTTGGAAGCCAATTGGAGAATGAACCAGTGGATGGAAGACCTCTCTCTATCTCTGCCTCTCTTCTCTCTGTGTAACTCTGACTTTCAGATAAATAAAGAAATCTTTAAAAAACAAATAAGCAAACAAGATTTCTTTAGCTTTTAGGGGTCTCTTGTGATACCACATGAATTTTAGCTTTCTTGTAGGTCTGAGAAGAACATCATTAGTGTTTTAATTGGAATCTTATTGAATTTGTAAATTGCTTTCAGTGGTGTGGACATTTTGATGGTATTAATTTTTCCAATTCATTAACATGGAAGAGTCTTCCATTTTTTGTGTCTTCCTTTATTTATTTGTTTATTGTTTTATAATTTTCATTGTAGTGATCTTTTACCTCCTTTGTCAAATTTATTCCAAGATGTTTACATTTTTTCATAGCTATTTTGAGTGACATTGTTTTTATATGTTCTTTCTCAGATGTGACATTGTCTGTGTATATAAAGTCTATTTTCGTGTGTAGATTTTATATCTGGCAAACTCTCTTATGAGTTCTGATAGATAAGACTCTTAGTGAAGTCTTTTGTTTATTCTATATATAGGATCATGTCATCTGCAATCACGGATAATTTAACTTCCTCCTTTTGATTTCTTTTTCTTGCCTAATGGCTCTGGCTAAAACTTCTAGAATATATTGAGGAGCAATTTTGAAAGTGACTATCCTTGTCTGGTTCTTGATCTTACTGGAAATGCTTCCAGCTTTTCCCCATTCACTGTGATGCTGGCTGTGGGTTTCTCATAAATTGCCTTGATTGCATTGAGGAATGTTCCTTCTGTACACAATTTTCCTAAGGTTTTTTTTTTTTTTAAATTATGAAAGGATGTTGTGTTTTATCAAATGCTTTCTCTGCATCTATTGAGATACTCATATGGTTTTTATTTTTCAATTTGTACAGTCACAGAATTCCCACAATCATAGCACACAGGGCTCCCGCAGTCATGGGGAGCAGGGGACACACTCTCAGCCCCGTGAGGAGAGAGCTGAGGTGTTCCCAGAGCCGGCAGCCCATCAGTGTTCTACCTTGGCAGTTTGAATACAGGCACCAGAGATATAGAGGGGAGGAGAGCACTTTACAGGCTTAAGTGGGCACCCTGCCCCCTGCTGACCCTCCAGACTGGACTCAAAGTCATGGGGGCCATGGACTTACCCCTGAGGTAAAATCCCCACAGGCTGTACTTGCCTTATTAAGATGGCGGTTCATCCCTGCTAGTCACCTGGAGCCCTTGTGGACAGGGATGGAAAAGTCATGTGCTCTCGCTTCACAGGTTTAGGTGGGGACCTGCCCTCTGCTAGCATTCCAGGGCACACTCAAAGTCCATGGGGTCTGCGAGGCTCTCCCTCAGGCAGTAACACCATGACACTGGCTGCCACCGTCTCCTCTCATTTCTTTTTAGAAGATGGCATCTCCTGACGCCGATTCTGATACTGATAGGAGCTGAAGAGAGGAGCACTGCCCAACTTCTCCACTTTTTGCTGCCGAGTGTGGCACACTGCAGGAGTGGGGGAAGGGAAGAAGCCAACCAGCTTCCCTGCTCCAAGGCAGGCAGTCGCTCAGACCCCAGTCAGCTCCCAGACTAAAGCAAAAGTCAGTGGGTGCCTGGAATTCCTCTCAGCTAACACTGCAAGTGGCAGCACGTGGTGATTCCTTCCTGCCTTGTTGTGGTGTGGTGTCCGCTCAGGGTCAGCAGCTGGCTGCCATTCGTGGCTGGCTGCAGGGGGGGGTCCCTGTCTTCTTTCCTCTTGTCCCATGGAATCTTTGCTGTTTTCTTCAGTTCTTGCTGAAAACTTCCCGTTAGTCAGGTTCCTGGAAATGTGGTCCTCCCTTTGTTCTGTACGTGTCCCAGAGCAGCTGAAGTCACTGTGGCTACACCCTGTTCAGCCCTCTTGGATCTCCTATGTTCATCTGTAAAAATCTTTTCTGGTTGGGTTGTGATACTTAATAAGACTTGTTTTCAAGTGAAGATATTGTTTATTCTGCTTGATATCATTCGTTGTTGAGTTTTTCAACTGTACTTTTTTATTTGATTTACTGAGTTCTCAATATCCTAGATTCCTGCCTAGTTTTTTTTTCAAGCTCACTGTGTCTTTGTTGAATTTTTCATTCACATTATACATTATTTTCCTGATTTTTTCCTGCTGTCTATATCCTCTTGTATCTCATTGAGTATCCTTATAATCATTCATTTTTATTCCTTTTCAGGCGTTTTTGTCAATCTCCTTTTCTTTGGAGTCTGTTCCTAAAGTTATTTTCTTCCTTTGGTGGCATCATATTTTCTTTTTTAAAAGATTTTATTTATTTATTTGAGAAGTAGAGTTACAGACAATGAGAGAGAGAGAGAGAGAGAGAGAGAGAGAGAGAGAAAGGCCTTCCATCTGCTGGCTCACTCCTCAAATGGCTGCAGTGGCTGGAGCAGAGCCAACCCGATGCCAGGAGCCAGGAGCTTCCTCTGGCTCTCCCACACAAGTGCAGGGGCCCAAGCACTTGACCCATCTTCTACTGCTTTCCCGGGCCATAGCAGAGAGCTGGATCGGAAGAGGAGCAGCTGGGACTTGAACTGGCGCCCATATGGGATACCAGCACCGCAGGTGGAGTATTAACTTACTGTGCCACAACACCGACCCCCATATTTTCTTTATAATTCTTGTGTCCCTTCACTGATATTTGTGCATCTGCTGGATTAGTTGTTTGTATTAATGAGTGTGTTTCACACTGACACTTTTTCCTGAAGATGTGTCTTCAGATGTCAGTTTGGTAGGGTAGAAGTTTTACTTCTATTTGGATGTTGCAGTATAGTCTCCTGTATATATTCTTCCATTGCTGGAAGGGATGTGTGGATCTCAGTGACATTCCATGGAGCAGTGTCCATGGTCATAGGAGCACCATTCCTCAGCCTACTGTGCTGGGGTTGTGGGAACACTGGCCCAGAGACTTTACCTGGTGTGTGGTCTTACTGGTAAAGGTCCAGTTCTGGTTTGGCTATCTGCTGGAGGTTGGGAACTGGGGGTAGAGAAAGTGGTTCCTGGCCCATGTCTCAGTCTGCATACTGGCTCGGAAGCAGAGAACACGGGGCCTTGTCTAAGCCTAGGTTTCATCGTAGCAGGCCTGATACCGGACTTCAGTGGTCTGATCTTTGTTCCTCCCCCCCGCCCCCAGGCTGCCTTACTTGAATCTAGGGGAGCTAGCGACTCATTCCTTCTTGCTTTCTTGAATGCACCTTTTCTTGTGCCAAAACTAGGCCTTGTGGTCCCTCCCTTGGATTTCTTAGCTCTTGTGAAGATGGTCTGCTGCATGAATTGCAGTTCAAACTGGTGTCCCTGTGGGAAGATCACTAGAACGTTTTACACTGGAGCATCTTGCTCTTCTTCCGACCTTACCTCTTAATACCATCACACTGGGGCTTAGGGATCCAATCTATGAATTTTGAGCTGGAGGCATGAATATTTATTTAAGCCATAACTGAAAATGATGGTTATTGACACTGAAACTTAGTGTGACTTTACTCATATAAATGCAGCATTTTAACAAAATGTTCTCACTGGACAAAAGTCTACACTTGGGCAAGGTGGCTCATTAGCAGCAAATGCTATTTAAAATTGATTTGATTGAGGGGGCATAATTTATAGATGAAATTTATTTATTTGAAAGGCAGAGTTACAGAGAGGAAGAGGCAGGGGCAGAGAGAGAGAGAGAGAGAGAGAGATCTTCCATTCATTGGTTCATTTCTCAAATGCTCACAACAGCTGGGGCCAGTCAGGGCTCACCTAGGAGCTTGGAATTCCATTTGGTTCTCTCATGTTGGTGGCAGCAATCAAAGAACTTAGGTCATCTTCTGCTGCTTTTCCAGGTGCATTATCAGGGAGCTAGATCAGAAATGGAGCATTTGGGACTCAAACCTAGTGCTTCAATGTGGGATGCCAGCTTCGCAGGTGGTGATTTAACCCTTTGTACCACAATACCGGCCCTTTCTTTTTAACAGCACATACTTTTTTTTAAATTTGATTCTTGTATCCATCCGTTGTACATGAATACATAGCTGATAAAGAGTGCTTTGTCATATAACCATTTCACTTTCCATATGCCCCCTTACAATGTCCTTGGTATACAGTCCCCTCGCTTGTGTACTATTTCTGGCCACTTTTTCACTCTCAGATGACTGTCACTATCAAGGCCTGAGATGAATTGGCTCAGGGAGTATTTGCTTTTCAATGATGAATTATTTTTCAATAATGACTCTTGATAAAGTAAATGCCTTCAGGACCCCAGGGGATGACTGAGAAGTGGTATGTGTTGGCCATTTTAGCAGGAGGTAGGAGAGATATTTGGGAAGGAGAAAAGGGCAGAAAGAGAGGGGCTTGACCTACTTACAGCTGCTGCAACTTAAACCCTATAGGAAATAAAAAAATATCATGCATTTTAAAATTATAATCTTATATTTTATTTCTTTGGACTATTGCTAATAATTCATTTTCTCTTGCCAGTCACACTCTTCATATCAGATATGAGCACTCTCGGAATTGTCCAAACATGATCATAAATGTGCTGTGAAGAGGAAAAAATAAAGTCATATTGGTACTGGCATCCCCTAGCCAAAATTATTATTAAAGAAAGCAAGTTCTTCTTATGAGTGTTGAGACATTTTCAACAGCAAACTCATATTCTTAATGATATGTCTTTGTTTTTATTTTTTGTTTTTTCCTTTTTGTTGTCTGTTTCCTGCTATTATTGTTTGTATTATTGCTTTTGAAGATTTGGAAAACTGTCTTAATTGTCTTGGTAGGAACTCATCATCAAACGCTAATTGCTCTTATTGGAAATGTATTGTATTTTTCTTTAGCAAGGAATACTGTAAGGCTTTGCAAGTTTGTGAACAAAGTAGGGTTTGCATTTAGCCACCCAATGTGCTGCCACCTTTGTGACGTCTTCTGATGGGATTAAAACTTTCACTGCTTCCCTCTTGGAAGAATTCGATTTTAATTAAAAAATATTAAGATTTTAATTATGATAATGTAATTTTATTTATCACAGAAACAAAAATAGAGAACAACATATATTTGCAAGGTAAAATATAGTTTTATGATATTTATATAACCTATAAACTATAGAAACAGCATTTTGGTATATATCTGGCTCATGGGAGTGTGCCTATATATGCATATGCATATGTATTTATAAACTATAAAATATATAGTTTATATATGATACAATTTATTGAGAGATATAACTAATTCTTGATTTGTCCTTTTTACTTAATTATTCAGAACATTCATATCCTGTTACACATTTTAGTGGTTGCAAAGAATTTTAGGCTGGCACCGTGGCTCAATAGGCTAATCCTCTGCCTGCGGCGCCAGCACACCAGGTTCTAGTCCTGGTCGGGGTGCCTGATTCTGTCCCGGTTGCTCCCCTTCCAGGCCAGCTCTCTGCTGTGGCCCGGGAGTGCAGTGAAGGATGGCCCAAGTGCTTGGGCCCTGCACCCCATGGGAGACCAGGAGAAGCACCTGGCTCCTGCCATTGGATCAGCGTGGTGCGCCGGCCGCAGCGCGCCAGCCGCGGTGGCCATTGGAGGGTGAACCAACGGCAAAGGAAGACCTTTCTCTCTGTCTCTCTCTCTCTCACTGTCCACTCTGCCTGTCAAAAAAAAAAAAAAAAGATTTATTTTATTTATTTGAAAGACAGAGTTACAGAGTTACAGAGAGGTGGAGAGAGAGAGAGAGAAAGATCTTTCGTCTGCTGGTTCACATCCCCAAATGGCCACGATGGCTGGAGCTGAGCTGATCCGAAGCCAAGAGGCAGGAGCTTCTGAATCCCCGTTGTGGGCATGGGGGCCCAGGGATTCGAGCCATCCTCTGATGCCTACCCAGGCCATAGTAGAGAGCTGGATCAGAAGGGGAGCAGCTGGGGCCCTAACCAGCATCCATAGGGGATGCAGGCAATGCAGGCTGTGCCTTTACCCACTACGCTACTGCTCTGGCTCCCAACCTAAGTTATTTTCAGTTTTTATAGATACTTTTATGCAAACTATTGTCAATGGTTTTGGGGAGTCTAACTTTTTCTTAGAATACTTTTTTTAAAAAAAATTTAAATTTTTTATTTCTTTGAAAACAGTTACACACACACACACAGAGAGAGAGAGAGAGAGAGAGAGAGAGAGAGAAAGAGAGAGAGAGAGGGAGAGAAAGAGAGAGAAGGGATGGGAGTGGGGAGACAAACAGATCTTCCATCTACTAGTTCACTCCCCAAATGGCTAAAGTGGCAGTAGGTAGGCCATTACAAAGCCAGGAGCCAGGAGCTTCTTCTAGGACTCCCATGTGGGTGCAAGGACCCAAGTTCTTGGGCCATTTTCTGCTGCTTTCCCAGGCACATTACCAAGTAGCTGGATTGGAAGTGGAGTAGCCAGGACTTGAACCTACACCCACATGGGATGCCACTGTTATTGGCAGTGGCTTTACCCTCTACACCACCATGCCAACCCCAGAATACATTTTTAGAAGTGCAAATGTAGGTCAAAAGATGAATAGGTGGTTGCATTTTTTGATATACATTAATTACATCATAGAAAATGTATAACATTTTGTACCTTCTTTTGTAACATTTAGGAAAGCACACTTCACAACATCCCCACGTCCCTGGGTATTGCCATTAAGAAAAAGAGAGAAACTTGCTGTTAGACAAATAGTGGGGTCACTAATAAGGGTGGACAGATTTTTCATGTTTTCTTGGCAAACGTGCTTCTCTTCCAGACTGTTTCATTTTCTGTTGACCTGTTTAATCTTTTCTTTTGGTCTGAATTATTTAGATTTTAAGAACATAAGGTCTACACTTTGGTGTATTGAGTTAAGCTGTCGCTTGTGATGCCAGCATCCCATATCAGAGCATCAGCTGGAGTCGTGGCTGTTCTACTTCCAATCCAGCTTCTTGTTAATACACCCGAGAAGATAGCAGATGATGGTCCAAGTGCTTGGGCCCCTGACACCCATGTGGGTGACCTGGATGGAGTTTCCTGGCTTTGGTCTGGCTCAGACCTGGCTATTGTGACCATTTGGGGAGTCAGGGAGTAGATGGAAGCCCTCTCTGTGGGTCTCTCATTCTCCCTGTCATTCTGCCTTTCACATAAAAAATAAACCTTAAAAAATAGAAAAAATATTAAAAAAGAGAAAAGACTAGTAACTGTTGTTTGTATTGGAGGCATGATATGCAATCTCACTTCATTTTTCGTCTTGTTTGCCTATAAAGAGCTTCAACTGTTTTCTCTAACATGTCTCATTCATGATTACTTCTTTGCCTTTAGGTTGAACTTTTTCATTTTACCTGAGACTAAAATTACTCTATTGAAAATTTTAGACTCCAGTCAGTATACAGGGCAGCATTTTTGAAGGCAAATGTGTAGGGAAATGTTGTGTGTACTTTGTTTTACTTTAAATTTTGACTCCAAATGGGGTATTATTTCATCTTCATACTTTGATGTAGGATTTTAAAAATCCAGTGCCTCATGTTTTCTCATTAAGATAATTTTTAATGCTCTGTAATGTTTTCACCTGGTTTTATACCAAATCTTGAAAGTTGGGGTAATCACTTAGTAGAGCGAACACAGACTGTGGAGTCACAGAGACGTGTCTGGGCTGGAATCCTGATTGTTCTTACTAATGGGTATTCATGGGTAACTTACATAATCTTCAGCCACCCTTTCTTTTTCTGAAAAATGGGATTGCTAACACTTGCCCCATGTGGTAGTCACAATGAATTAGCGTACAGTTTTCCTTCCTCCCTTCCATTTTTATTTCTCCCTCTTCTCCTCTCCTTTCTCTTTTTTCTCTCCTTGTCCCTTTCTGTAGGTACCTGTAGAATACATGAGTGAATCAGCAGTTACTCAAGACACTCATGGGCGTGTCTCTGGTTTCTATATGTTGGAAATTCCCTTCAGTGCCTCTAAGAGCATGTTCCTTCGGTTTCTTAGAACCAGTGGATGACCTTTCCCTTACACTCACTGAGGTTCACATGCAAGCTTTTATCCCTGTCATCGTGGCTTATTTATATTCCAAAGATCATTGTTTCTCTGCAAGTATGAGTTTTTTTGAGCATTCAGTCTTATAGTTTATAAAAATATTAAATTCAAAAACCATCATGTAGCCTGTAGAGATGCTGCTCAGACATTTTCTTTTACCCAGGACAAGTGATTTTTCTCCAAACTAAATAAAAGGAACAGTACCCATGCCATGTTCTGGGATAGCTTGTCAACTGACAAGTGACTCCTAACTGCTTCCTTGGCTCACAGTGGTTGACTCAGCAGCCATGTGTACCCCAGATGATTGGGTGATCCCGATGCTCTGGGCCATTGCTGATTGGATCAGGGTGTGTCAATCAGACAGCAACTCCCAGAGAACTAGGAATTAACAACTCTGAACCCAGAACTAGGAATTCTGGCTTCCTTTAGTCTAGCTTTTCATAGAGGGGTGGAGTGAAGTTGGCAGGGTGAGGCGGCCATCCTGCAGAGCTTTGTGGGCTGAGGAAGAACTGGAGAGAATGTCGAGCATGGGGAGAGTGCCAGAGTGCAAAGTGCTCTCAGAAAAGCAGCCTGGACTCCTGAAGGCATTGGGGCCCTTGGTCCCAATCCCTTCTGGAGACCAGATTGCATTTCTCTATTTGGAGTTCGTGAGTTATCCCTTCATCATTATGACACATTCTCATTTTTCTTAATCTAACTTTAATTAGCTCCCCTCACATGCAGCTGAAGAGACCTTTATCTTTTTTTCTTTTAGCCCCAATATATATCATTTAGTTAGCATTTACCTGTCTTCTATTGGCTCTCCACATTTTGATTCCAGCAAACACTTTCAAATGAAATTCTTTTTTTCTCCCATTCATTACAATGCTGATTCTCTAAAACCAAATAGGATCATTTGCACACAAGAAAAAATATGTCCACTTTTGGTTTGCCGAATGATGTTCTGTATACAGGTTATATCCATTTAACAAAGACAGCTCAGGAAGGAAGGCAGCAGTCTTGGAACTTGATGACATTTGCTTCTCCTTGTGCAGGTCCTCGTTCACATTTTCCAAGTCCACACTGCCCACTTGTGCTTTTCATAACCATAGAAATTGACTGTGGATACTGTGTCTGATGTCTGCCAAGTTCATGCCCTATTCTCTGAGAATTGTCTGATCTTGGCTTTGCTCCTCTGATCACAGCTTTTTAGATCAGTCAACCCTTGACTCAAACTAGGTGGATTTGGAGTCTCTTCCAGGGATCTAAAATGATGCCATAAACATGCTAGTCCATTGGAGCTGGGTGTTAAAGATGAAAGGAGCTCTGCATTGAGTAGCTGAAGCCACCACATCTGGAAGCCAGGATGCCAGTGCACACGCAGAGAGAATATTAAAAAGGTTGTACAGAGAGAAGTTGAGATGAGCTATGTTGTATCAAAGGGGATTTGTCTGCCCTTTGTCCCAGGTTCCTGCATGGAGCCTCTAAAACTTTCAGAATTTCCCAGGTGATAGCAGTGTCTTTGTTATTCATGAGTCCCTTGAATCACATCTGAATTTATGCTAATGGAATGACTCAAGGTCAAGCCTTAAATAGCTTCTGGACTGGCCATCAGAAAGACCAACTGCATGATTAGAGGGTAGAGACATTCAGTCTGGCTGACTTCTGGGGAGCAGAAAAGGGCTGGAGATTGAGTTCAAGCACAGGGCCAGGGCTTTAATCCATCATTCCTGTACAATGAAGCCCCAATTAACACTCTGGACACCAAGGCTCAGTGGCGCTTCGTGATAGATGAACACAGTGATTTACTGGGAGACTGACTTGTCCTGAGTCCACAGTGAAAGGTCATGGAAGCTCTGTGTTGTGTATTCTCCCAGATCTTCCCTGTGTCTTCTCATTTGGTTGATCTTGATCTGTATTTTTTATAACATAAGTAGAACAATTCTTTTTCAGAGTTCTGTGAATTGGCTTTAAAATGATTAAAATGAATTAAAATGATTAAAAATCTGAGGGGCTTGTGGGAACCCTCAAAATTAAAGGCAATCAGTCAAAAGAGCAGGTGACTTAGGGACTGGTGTCTGAGGTTAGTGTAGTCTTGGGCGGGCCTAACCTTTACTTTGTGGAGTTTGTGCTAACTCCAGGTGGTTAGTGTCAGAATTAAGTTGTGGTGTTATTATGGTTATTATGGTTAATTATGGTGGTGTTATAAAAGCTGTATTTCAGTTTCAGAACCATAACGAACAATTTCAAGCCCTTTTGATACTGGACCACTGGGACCCTGTGTGGATCACTCTAGGGTTCTTGGCTTCAGCATGAGATGGCAATCAGTCTTTTTTTTAATGCTTTATTTAGGAATTCATGTAAGGGAATCAGTCTTGAGCTAGCAAGGTGAAAGCAAGAGGATTTTATTAAAGAAAGTAGGAAAGAGCAGGCTGCACCACAAACACAGTGTGCCTTTATGGGATTTGACAAAATATGTTAATGTCTGGGCGGAATAGTCATCTTATTTCTGGGGAAAGAGCAGCAGCTTCTAGGAAATTGGGATCTACCTCTTATTTTGCTCTTAGATGCATGTCCATAGGTTGTCATGGCAATTGTAAACTGTCATGTATGAGGGGGAGTAATTATTGCCATTCTAATGCTTTATAATGAGGGTTCCAGTCTTCTCTAGGTTAGGTTAGGTGCCATCATGGATCTATCTTGTCTGAACCAATTCAAAGGATTCTTGTTCCTGTATTTTGATTTTTGGCCCACTTCCTGCTGGGTGAAGCTGAAGTATGTATTTTCTCCCCTTCTTCTCCTTGGAGTGCCTTCTGAAGCTCAGCTTACCATTGTGTTTAGGTAGGATTCCATCTGATCTGCTGGAATTCTCCTAATAGAATACAAGTTTTCTTTGAGCTGGTTGAAGTTTCAGCTAGACTCCAGCAATCTCTTACAAAGAGTTAAAACAGACCTTTGGAGGAATGGGATATGATGCATGAAAACATTACTTGCTAATTCTTTCTAAATTTCTCATTAATATTGTAATTAACATTTTCTTCTGTTTATATATGTGAGAACTTAGCTTTCACAATAAAGCCCCTCATTTTTTTTTGAAGAAAGCATGATGACTCTATCAAATTGTACAACTTCCATCTACCATAGCAGTTAGATTCTAAAGGTCTCTAATTTTTCTCCAATTTAGTTTTTTGGCTTTGAAATCTTAATGGTGTGTTATCCAACTCCAAATTGCTATAAACTCTTAGAACATGAGTCCAGGAACAGACTCCTGGGGTTTCTAGTTCATTCTTTTTATTATCACAAATGAGAAATCAAAGGAACAGAGAAATAAGTTATCTGGCTTAAGAACATATTTGTTAAAATTGGCAAAGTCCAGATTTGAGATATCTTTTCTATTTTCTGATTCAGCAAATTTAATCTCACTTTTCATGATAAGCATGTTTACTAAGGATTTAATTACTTTTTCCAATGATATAAATGAGTGTGAATATTGCCATTATACATTTTAGAAATGAATGTGACTGTGAATTGACACTGAATATCTCCAGCTAAGCTGCCTTTCATGTGCGACTGCCCTGGTCAATTCTGCCTTTGGGG
Organism: Sylvilagus floridanus; assembly: GCA_949820135.1. NCBI lineage: Eukaryota > Metazoa > Chordata > Mammalia > Lagomorpha > Leporidae > Sylvilagus > Sylvilagus floridanus. The sequence goes on from OX463244.1 coordinate 169,019,398, forward strand.
CTTGGTGTTCAGGTGAGGCTGATTTAAGTAAGTGACTCCTAATGTCATTTGAACCCACTACATTCCATGACTTTGCTTTTCTGAGTGAGTTTATTTCTTGGTGAATCTTTGCAAACACTCTTTTGCTCTGAGTGAAAATGTTTATTTTGCTCTTTTTTTCTGTTTGTGGATACTCTGAGAGGGGCGACTACATTTTTGTTCATGTCAAGCCCTGAAGTAGAATTTGTAACTCAACTTTTAGGTGTATGATGAATTCTGACAAATATATTTTGTCACCCATTGCAATGATGTTACAGAGTAGGTCCATAACCCCCAGAAGTTCCCTCATGCCATTCATGGTTTATACTCTCTTCTTATCCGCATTTTAGATAAATAAAAACAGAATTTACTCCAGAATTACCAAAAGAAAGTCTGAAGATCTATTTCAGAAATCAAGCACTATGTAAGATAGTCACTATTGTTCTATTTTTAATTTATTTAATAATTTTTATGTGAATAGATTTTAATATTTGTTTATTTGAAAGTCAGAGAAATGGGGAGAGAGAGAGAAAGAGAGAACAGGCAAGCACTCCCATTCACTGGTTCATTCCTTAAATGTCTATAATGCCTGAGGCTGGGCTGGGCCAGGGTTGTGAACTCAATCCAGGTCTCCCATATGGGTAATGGGAAACCAACTACTTGAGTCGTCACCATTGCCTCCCAGGGTCTGCCTAAGCAGAAACCTGGAATCAGGAGCCAGAACTGTACCCATGTACTCCAATGTGGGACATAGATATCCTAACTGGGGCTTAATTGCTAGGCCAAATGCCTCCCCCACCCCCTTAATAATTTTAAACACAATTGGTTTATAAACTCAAATAGTTGTATTATGTTTAGTCTTCAGGTTGTAAAGTTTTCTTTTTTTTTTTTTTTGTATACCATCTTCCTTGTGGTGGTTCATGTCCCTCTGGGATTTGCAATTTTGTATTGTGAGTTTGTCTTTCAATGTCATTTCTATTCCATTGCTAGTGTCTGAGTTGCCAGAAAATTGGAAACATCCCTTCAAAGCGGTTGTTTTGCTTCTTTGCAAAATATTTTGTTTAGATTTATTTATTTATTTGAAATTTGGAGTTATAAAGAGAGGGCAGGGAGACAGAGAAAGAGATCTTTCATCCGCCAGTTCACTCCCCGGATGTTTGCAACTTCCAGGGCTAAGCCAGGCCAAAGTCAGGAGCCAGGAGCTTCCTCCAGATCTCCTAGTGAGTAGGAGGGACGTAAGTACTTGGCCAGCTTCCGCTACTTTACCCAGGCCATTAACGGGGAGCTGCATCGGAAGTGGAGCAGCTGGGACTTGAACTGAGACTCACAAGGGACACAGGGATCTCAGGAGGGGGTTTTACTCACTGTGCCACGGTGCTGGCCCTCATTTTTGCTTCTTTTAGGGCTTCAGATGTCTTGTCAGTTCAAGAGCAATTTCTTAAATTAATTTTTTGGTTTAAAATTCCTGCTCCATGAAGAACATGTAAAATTTGACTCTACCTCTGAATGTAGGCTTGACCTTTAAAATTTCTTGCACTAGAGTTTCTTTTTTCCCACCCAGAAGGCAGGTTTCCTTGACACTCTGACTTCCATAGGGACATAACCTTTGTAGGTTCTGTTTCATGGACTGAATCCTGGCACTAGTTTCTGGCTCTGTGCGAGGGTCCTAATTCTAGCATCATTTCCTAGCCGTACTCTCATTCAAGCCAAGACACAAAGTCCAAACCCTCATCTCTTAGAGCATAGATTTTGGTCGAATACCACTCTGACTGCCACAGTGTCAGCACTAACTCTTCTTATTTGAATTTGGCCCATCCCAGCTCTATCTGTCTTGTAAGTAGACACATTTTTAAAAACTTTTATTTAATAAATGTCAATTTCCAAAGTACAACTTTTGGATTAGTGGCTTTTTCCCCACCATAACCTCCCTCCCATCTGCAACCATCCCATGTCCCACTCCCTCTCCCATCTCATTCACATGAAGATTCATTTTCAATTATCTTTATATACAGAAGATCAATTTAGTATATACTAAGTAAAGATTTCAATAGTTTGCACCCACACAAAAACACAAAACATAAAGTTCTGTTTGAGTACTAGTTATCCCATTAATTCACATAGTACAACACATGAAGGACAGAGATCCTACATGGGGAGTAAGTGCACAGTGATGCCTGTTGTTGATTTAACGATTGACACTCTTGTTTATGGCATCAGTAATCACCGTAGGCTCTTGTCATGAGTTGCCAAGGCTATGGAAGCCTCTTGAGTTCACCAAATCCGATATTATTTAGACAAGGCCATAGTCAAAGTGGAAGTTCTCTCCTCCCTTCAGAGAAAGGTACCTCCTTCTTTGATGGCCCATTCTTTCCACTGGGATCTCACTCAGAGATCTTTCATTTAGGTCGCTTTTTTTTTTTTTTGAAACAGTGTATAGACACATTCTGATAATTTTTCTTCAGTGAATCTTATTTTCTAAGAATTTTTCTCCCAGTTTTTCCAAACACCTTACTTTTTCTTTAGTGTTTTTCTTTAGTGTTTAGTTGATTGTCATTATCAAATAATGTGTTTTTACTTACTTTTTTTTTTTTTGACAGGCAGAGTGGACAGTGAAAGAGAGAGAGATAGAGAGAAAGGTCTTCCTTTGCCGTTGGTTCACCCTCCAATGGCCGCCGCGGCTGGCGCGCTGCGGCCAGCGCACTGCGCTCATCCGATGGCAGGAGCCAGGTGCTAGGTGCTTTTCCTGGTCTCCCATGGGGTGCAGGGCCCAAGCACCTGGGCCATCCTCCACTGCACTCCCTGGCCACAGCAGCAAGCTGGCCTGGAAGAGGGGCAACCGGGACAGAATCCGGCGCCCCGACCGGGACTAGAACCCCGTGTGCCGGCGCCACAAGGTGGAGGATAAGCCTGTTGAGCCACGGCGCCGGCCTTTACTTACTTTTTTATTTGTCTCTGTTGGTTGACATCTGTTTCTAGCTGATTTGTTATCAGCTATAGACAATTTTGATTTCTCCATACTTTTGTTAGATGCAAAGAGGTTAGATCTAATATGTGCTTCTTCATTTTGCCTTACTTTTTGGAAATGATATCCATTTGCTGGAGATTCCCATTTGATCTTTGTTCTTCCTATCTTGCCTGCCTATGCGAGATTAATATTACCGCAGTGAAATATCTATTCCTTGAGGATTGGTGCTGGGTTAATTTGTGCATTGTCTTTAGCTGATCTTCAGCATGGCCTGTGTCTCTCTGAGAACACTCTGCAGTTTATTGTGGCGTCTTATGTGATGCCTGCAAATATTTCCATTATGAGAGATTGTAAACTAATTGTCCATTTACCTCTTAGCATTTCCGTGATTGTCACACTGTAGAATGAAACTCACATCTTTAATTCCAGTCATTAGTTGAGGACCAAACAAATAACACTTGACTGAAAGAGAATTAGAACCATCTGCCTAGAGTTAAGGTCCCTTTGTAATGGTTAACTCACCACCATGAAGATTTTAACAGGCAGAAATTACAAGTTGTATTGCATGTAATTTGTATTTCTGTCCTGTATTGTCTGTAAACTATTAAGCAAAATTGGCCAGGATCTGTGTATCCACATTGGAAGTCATTTTTGGAAAAAGGCTATTCTGATTGCCCATATTTTTTAATTGATACCACAAAATAGCAGTTTCTAGTTAGTATAGTAATTCTAGGATTCCTTATCACCCTATAGAGAGAGACATGATTTCCCAACCAAACTCAGGATACACTGACTGGTAGAATTGCAGTTTTGAGAGCAAGGAGCAATCATTTTCAAAAAAATTTCTGGGGCATGTGCTTGTATCTTCTACAATGACCTGTAGTATGTGTGTGTGTGTTTGTGTTTTCTTTTAAGATATTTTATTTATTTATTTGAGAGGTAGAGTTATAGTCAGAGAGAGAAAGAGACAGATGGAAAGGTCTTCCATCTGTTGGTTCACTCTCCAAATGGCTGCAAGCCAGGAGCCAGAAGCTTCTTCCAGGTCTCTCACGTGGGTGCAGGGGCCCAAGGACGTGGGCCATCTTCTACTGCTTTCCCAAGCCATAGCAGAGAGCTGGATTGGAAGAGGAGCATTGGGGAACAAACTGGCACCCTTATGGGATGCTGGCACCACAGGTGGAGGCTTATCATACTACGCCACGGCATTGGCCCTGACCTGTTGTGTTTTTTTCACTTCTTTTTCTGGTGTAGTGCATGCTGCTTCTACTACTAGTTGCTAACTAATTGTTGATTTCATTTCTAAGGTGAAATATTTACCAGATAGATGCAGTTGTGAGTACAATAGAGTAAAATCTAGGTCGTTTGCAAAAATTACAACTCTTCAGAAAGCCAAATCATTGAGAAACTGCCATAAACAAGGGGATGACCAAAGTTTGTGGGGAAATGGAATTAAAAGATGAGATTATTTTGTGGCCCACCCCAAAAAATGAAATCCATGTGTAGGTTTTTCCTAATATGGTTTTCCCATGAGCTTTTTGAAGACCTCTTGTATAAAGACAGATGAAGTCTTTATTAGAAAGCTTATTGTAAAGGAAATGTATTATGAGGAAAACAGTCTTTAATCCTATAATCTGTACTGCTGCTCTAATGATTAACAAGCCAGTGGTGGAAGGAAGCAAACCCAGATGATCTCTGAACCTCGGAGTTATTTTCTATAAAATAAGGATATTAGCCTCAAAGAGTTGCTTCAGGGATTAAATTAAGTAATATAAGTACAGCACAGAAGATAAGCTATAAGTGTTTATGTTTTCCTCCTGTCTAGCCCAAACCCACAGAGAAGGTGACTGAGTAATCAGGTTTTAAAGAATTTGGTTTTGATATCAGAGAATGTATGATTTAACAGATTAGGGGCAGGAGTTTAGCTTAGCAGTTAAGACTCTCCCATCCCACATCCGAGTACCAGGGTTTGATACCCAGCTCCATCGCCTGACTCCAGCATCTTGCTAGGCAGACCTTAAGAGGCAGTGGTGATGGCTCCAGTAACTGGATTCCCACTGACGTGGGAGACCTGCCCATTTTGGGCATTGGGAGGTGAACCAACAGATCCCATCCCTCTCTCTGTATTTCTCTCAAAAAAAGAAAAAAGGTTGAATTTCCAGATGTGGCCAAATGCCAAAGAAGCCAGTAGCTCAACAGAGCTCTCATGGGCCATTTTGTAATTCAATATGCCTTGGGTAACTCATGAATGGCTGCATGATAAGAATCACATTGTTCTGCATTGTGTGTGTGTGTGTGTGTATTTAGAGAGAATGGACAATGAAAGATTCGTAGGGCGCAACAATATAATAAGTCACACTGGCGTGAATTGTTTGAGAAATACTCTCATTTATCTATTTGGAACTTTTCCTGATGCCAATGGTCATTATTACCAGCATGTGGATTTTCCAAGGTATTCAGTATTCACTCGGTTATCTTCAGTACTTATCCTCCATCCTGCTCTTCTAGTACAAAATAGTTTTTTTTTTTAAAGATTTATGTATTTATTTGAAAGGCAGAGATACAGAGAGGCAGAGAGAGAGAGAGAGAGAGCAGCAAGTGAGTGAGCAAGAGAGAATGGTCTTCCATCCACTGGTTCATTCCTCAAATGACTACAATGGCCGGAGCTGGACTGATCCAAAGCCAGGAGCCAGGTCTTCCACGCGGGTGCAGGGGCCCAACGACTTGGGCCATCTTCCACTACTTTTCCAGGCTATAGCAGAGAGATGGATCAGAAGTGGAGCAACCAGGACTTGAACTGGCTCTTATATGGGATGACGGCACTGCAGGCAGCAGCTTTATCCACTATACCACAGCACCAACCCCTACAGAATGTTCTGCGCATGCAGTTTTTCCAGGTTATTGCCCAATTTTTTTTTAAAAGATTTTTTATTTATTTGAAAGTCAAAGTTAGAGAGAGAAGGAGATGGAGATGGGGGGAGATAGATAGATAGATAGATAGATAGATAGGGGTCTTCCATCTGCTGGTTCACTCCGCAGTCTGGAGCTGCGCTGAACTGAAGCCAGGAGCCAGGAGCTCTTCCAGGTGTCCCACATGGGTGCAGGGGCCCAAGGACTTGGGCCATCTTCTACTGCTTTCCCAGGCCATAGCAGAGAGCTGGATTGGAAGTAGAACAACTGGGACTAGAACCAGCGCTCATATGGGATGCTGGCACTGCATGTGGCAGCTTCGCCTGCTGTGCTGCAGTGCTGACCCCTAGTGCCCAATCTTAGTTATGCAGTCATAGACAATATAGAGACTCTGCTAATGAAACTCCCCAGGTAATCCCAAATCCCAGCTTAACTTTCATATTCATCACTTACCAAAGTTTTTATTAGAGCTTCAAAAGGGGTGAAGTAGGGAGAACTGAATTTCTGCATCTCACAGAGGTGATACTATGTGTTAAGGTCCCCAACTTACTCGTCGTAGATAGAAGTAACTTTCAAAATCATCCTTTGACTGATTATATATTGTTATATAACAAGCCACCCTAAAAGACATGGGTTAAAACAAGAATTTATCATTCTATCTCACAGTTCTGTGAGTTAACCAGGCTCAGCTTAGAGTCTCACACGTAGTTGAAGTTAAATGGAAGCTAGAGCTGCATTCATTCCAAGGCTTAGTTGGATTGCAATGTCACGAGGCTGTCAGGTGATGCTGGGAAGCCTAGCTGGGCTACCCAACTAAATAGCTCCCCATGGCCTTTCCATGTGCCTGAGAGTTCTCATAGCATGCCAGAGTCCTCAGAGGGAGTATCCCAAGGATTCCTCTTTTTTTTTTTTTTTGGACAGACAGAGTTAGTGAGAGAGACAGAGAAATAGGTCTTTCTTCCATTGGTTCACCACCCAAATGGCCACTAGGGCTGGTGCGCTGTGCGGATCCAAAGCCAGGAGCCAGATGCTTCCTCCTGGTCTCCCATGAGAGTGCAGGGCCCAAGCACTTGGGCCATCCTCCACTGTCTTCCTGGAAGAGGAGCAACTGGGATAGAATCCAGCACCCCAACTGGGACTAGAACCTGGGTACCAGCGCCACAGGTGGAGAATTAGCCTGGTGAGCCACGGCGCCGGCCCAAGGATGGCTCTTCTAAAAGACCCCAATGGCTGCTGCAAACCTTCTTAAAGCTGGTCTCAAAAGCCTCATAATCATTTCTGCCAAGTTCCATAGGTTAAGCAAATCACTAAAGCCAACTCTTTAGGTAGTAATGAGCTATTACTTCTTATTTTTTTTTAAGGAAAGCCATTTCTTTCTTCTTTTTAAAAAATTGATTATTTTTTTTGAAAAACAGAATTACAGAGAGAGGGAAATACACACACACACACACACACACACACACATAGATCTTTCATCAGCTGGTTCACTCCTAAAATGGCCACAATGGCCAGGGCTGGGCCAGTCCAAAGCCAGGAGCCAGGATCTTCATCTTGGTCTCTCATGTGGATGCACAGGCCCAAAGACTTGGGACATCCTCTGCTGCTTTCTCAGGCACATTATCAGGTATCTGGATCAGAAGTAAAGCATCTGGGACTCCAGCTGGTGCCCATATGGGATGCCAGAATTGCAGCTGACAGCTTAGCCAACAATGTCACAACGCCAGCCCTCAAGTTGCCACTTCTTGACAAGGCAATTCCAAGGCCACATTGTAGAAGAATGTTTGTGTAGGATATCTTGTGTTGGCTGTCTTTGGAAAATATAGTCTTCTACATTTAGTTCTTCTACTCCTGTTTCAGCTGTCAACAGAAGTCATCTGTATCATGAACATTCCTGGGCTCCAGCTAGTTTACATACATTCTTGCATTTAGCTGTTAACTCAGAATAATTCACAAATTGTAAAGCATATGGAAGAAATCAGAAACTATTAACTTTTTGAAACAAATCATGATTATTTCACCAATCAGATATTCTTGCCACCTTATTCTGGGTGTCAGTGTTTTGCTCAATATGACATTCTGAATCTGTAGGCATCTACTTTGGCCACTGAAATTCTGTTGTCTTCCTCATCTGTGCCTCAGATGTTTGATTTGCTCCTGATTCCTGATGCCCAAGACTCTTCTCACTACTGCCTTCAAAATTTGGCTTCCAGGACTTTGAACAATGCCTTAAAACTTCCAGCTTAGCCTTTGTAGCTTTTCCCTTTACTTCTGGTCTTTGATGTGGTAGAAATCTGAATGTCCTATTTTTCTATCTTGGCCCTACTCCAACCAGTCCCCACCAGCTTTTAATTTTACTAACCTGGTCCCATTGATGTCTGCTTCCTATCAGAATGGAAGTGTATCTATGCCTATAATCTGAATCCCTCTCACTTCAGTGAAAAACTGACTCTTTGCCAGACATCCCTCAATACTGGTTCTTTTTCACCACCCAATGTCTTTAGTCTTTGACAGTTTCTGATATTTAGGCTGTTATTCTCTCTCCAGCTATACTATTCCTGTATTTGAGTAACTTAGGTGGTATATTTGGTCTCTTCTTTGTCATTTAGTCTGTTTCTGCAAGGATTCTGCAAAAACTTCTGTTAATCATCAGCCGCATTGAAGGAAATGCTCTTAGTAAGGGATATGGGGTAAACCTCAAGGCTTTGGATTTGTGCTTTTAATGGACTGGAAAGAACCGATATAAACACGTAAGTGACCTACCTTGAAAGCCAAATGTCTCAAATGAGAATACTGAAATCATTATATTTTCTCTGTATTTTTTTATGAATTTAGTTTTCTACTGCATTGTAAAAATGGGAAGTTAAAAAAAATATTGTTAGTGGATTTTGTCAGTGTTTAAAGCACCTATGTTCATCTTTGTATTCATATACATAATTTAAATTTTGTGACATAAGCCTATGAAACAAGTAGTTTTAAAATTTAAAATAAAATTGCAATGTTTTCTTCCCTTGTATTTTCTTAAACTGTGTAGATAACAGTTATCAAAAGGGAATAAAGGGGGAAGAAAAACTCCTGAAAATCTTAATTCCCTGATTCATAAAATTTTATATATACTTATATATATTATAATTTTATATATAATTATATGTATATATGTTTCATGAACATATAAACTTTCCAAATAAAGATTTTAAAAATTAAAAAAAAAAAAAAAAAAAAGAACCGATACAAATGGAACATAATTGGATAAATGGTCAGTATCTGTAATTTGAACTTGTGGGGAACCATGGGTAGGTCTGCCATGGGACCCCCATGCTGGGCCTGGCTTATAGCCGTATGCCGAGGCAGATGTTTCTAGTTTCAATCTTGATGTAGCAGCTGATTGAACTTTCCATCTAGCTGAGGATTGTGGTAAACAACAAGATGGCGCTGATGCCCTGCTCACTGCGTGACTCCACAGCTGAGCATGATCAAGTGCTGGATTGGAGAGCTCCGTGCATGGACTGTGATTGGTTGAATTCCGTATATAAGCAGACCGCGGGAGAAGGAGCGCGCGCGCCATCTTTCCCCCTTCTCCCCTGTCCCTCACTCTTTTTTCCCACTCTTTCTAAGTAAAAGACTACTGAAGACCAATTAGCTGCGACCAGCGTCGTTCCTTTGCGGCCGAAGGAGCGACAGAACTGACTTCTCATGTGTCTCTAACCTTGAGATGGGACAATAGGTAAAATTTATTGGTAATTGGAAGCTATATTTGTTTCCCCAGGAATTTTCCCAATTAAACTTCTTTATACTTAAGTCGTGCAAAGTCTTTATAGCCAGAAATTATTGTATGGGATATGTCGTTTTCTAATTTTGGAAAATTAGAACTCTTTCAGCTTATCAGAAAGCAGTTTTTGTGAGTTAATTTCAACTCCTGAATTCAGTTTGAAAGTTTTCTGTTGATCATGTCTTAGGTCATTGCAGGTGTGTGTGTCTATGTGGGTGAGGGACATATTTAAGCTGAATAATCCTTGCCTTCAATGATTTTCAGTTCAATAAGAGAGCACATTCAACTAGATATCAATTACATATAATAGATAATGTCTTTTATTGGGAGGTATAATTTTTTTGAGCCACTTGAAGTGTGCTTTGAGAATTAGATTTTGCCATGCCAGGGGGTACTGGGGAGTAAAAGGGGCTTTCTAAATAAGAACAGATTGAATAGACGTATAGAGCCTGGTCCCCATTTCTTTAGTGAGATGATAACTAAATGAATTTTGTTAGGACAGAAGATACAGTTAAGGGAATAGTGGGTTATAGGAACAGAGTTAGATTTGAGCCATTTTAGGATGACTTTCAAGAACTTAAATGTGAGCATTTATATTATACTGTTGGCAATAGTGACTGTGGAAACTTATAGAGTGTTATGCTTGTTGACTAGTAAACTCAACTTGAGAAGGGTGTTCAGAATACATTACTAGTAGGGACTCCGAAACTTAGGAAACAGTCTATATGATGCTGCTTCTAACTGTTCATGGAAAATGGAATTAAAAGATAAGTTTATTTTGATGAAAAATTAAAAAAATCTATGCATGATCTCAGGATTTGTGATGGCCATAAGGTGTGCCTTTGGTGGCTCCACAGATGTTAGTACACTTTTTGAAGGGCAGAGAAGTTTCTGTGAGCATTATAAATCAAAATCTTGAAATTACACAGTGACATGTGTCACTTTTTCTAGGTGGCTGTACAGATCTATTGATGTTTTTAAGAAAATAGTATCTCATTTTGAGCCTCACCTCAGCATTTTCTAGTCTGATTCTGTGATTCATCTGTATACATTTTTCACAGGACACAGGGTCTATTAATTTATTACTAAATGTTGATTTTTAGTTGAAAAATGACAATTTCCCAGAAAGTTCTAGTAAATGTAGTTTTTTGTTTTTGTTTTTGTTTTTGCTATTCTTTGTGAATCAGAGTTCTACTTTCAGTTATCTAAGTTTCAGTAATTTATTTTGGAGTTTTCTGTTAAAATTATTGAGAACTATATTTTTATTAGAAAATATTTCAAATACATTCACAGGTGCTTAACAATGAGGTTTGCATCAGTAACTCATTTCTAATAAATATCTTCCACACTTGCTTCAGTTCTTTCCTGTTAAGAAATATAGCAAGGTGTCCTCTCCTTGTTCCCATCGTCATTTCTGCCCTCCACAGAGGCACACACTGTGCTGAATTTGTGCAATATGTATTGCAAGAAACATATCTATAGGCTGTGCTACCATTTTGTCTGTTTTTAAACATATAGAACTGGATAATTCTGCAATTAGACTTCTTTCCTCTCAAATTAGTTTTCCATATATATATATAATAATAGCTTTAGCTTGTGCTTACTCATTTAAATCACTCTGTAGTACCCCCTATTATTATGGAACAATGGCTTATTTGTCCATTTTCCAATTATGGACGTTTGGATGGTTTCTATCTTAATTTTTTTTTGTTTTTGTTATTAAACGCCACATTGTGATGGGTATATATATATATGATTGGGAGGGATGAGCTGGGGAGTGGGTTGGGAAGTCGTCGCACATACTCACTCCCCACCTGTACCTTTCTATTTTTTCTTCCTCTTCTTCTTCTTCTTTTTTTTTTTTTTTAATTTATCTGGGGGGTGGGAGAGAGAGAAAGAGAGAGAGAACGAGAATTTCCATCTACTTGTTTACTCTCTAAATACCCAGGACTGGATCAAACCGAGGTCACGAGCCAGGAATGCATCAAAGTCCTCCATGTCTCACAATACAGTTCTCACAATTACTTGAGCCTTTACCTGCTGTCTCCCAAGGTCTGCATTAGCCGGAAGCTGAAGTCAGAAGCTGAAGCTGGGTACCATATTCAGGCACTCTAGAATTGAATGCAGACATCGTAACTGCTAGGCCAAACTTGGGTATTCGTATGAGCATTTCAATGCACTTAACTGGGGAATTGTTCAGTGGGGAAATCACATTGTCGGTTGTACTAGATGTTGTCAGATTACTTTTCAAGTCATCGCACTGACTTCCTTCTTCCATCAGTGTGCATGAGAGTTCCTGTTTTCCCTCTTGCTCTCTAACACCTGCTATTTTCCAACTTGTTAGTTTCTGCTAGCTTGATGGGTGAGAAATTATCTCTTGTTGATCTGTGATGCCTACACTACTGGTGATCCCAGGAGTCCTTTCAAACATGGGATTCTCTGTAAACTGCTTGTTCATACTCTTTGCCATTGGTTGGTTTGTCTTTTTCATACTGCCTTGGTGGGCTTCCTTTAGCATTCTGGGTATTGTTCACATATTGCAACTTGTTACCTGCTTCTGGTGTATTATCTCATGTTCCAACATTATTATAATGCTAGTTGAGACCCACTTAGTTTTAAATTGGAGGACTGTGAAAGTCAATTTTTATCCCTAATGATTTGTACCCTATCAAAACCACAAAATATTCTTATTGACTTCCGAAATTTTAATTGTTATTTTTGTGCTATGTTTAAAACATCCGAAATGTATTTCTGTGTATGATATGAAGTATGAGTCCTATTTTAATTTCTTTCCATGCTGTTTTTCGTAGTGGCTTTACTAATTTCAAATCTCACCAACAGTGTGTAAGATTTCCCCCTTCTTGGGGCCAGCATTGTGGCGTAGTGGGTAAAGATGCTGCCTTCAGCCCTAGTATCTATATGAGTACAGTTCAAGACCCAGTTGCTCCACTTCCAATCCAGCTCCCTGCTAATTCGCCTGAAAAAGCAGCAGAAGATGGCTTAAGTGCTTGGGCCCCTGTATCGACATAGGAGATCTAGAAGAAGCTCCTGACTCTTGGCTTCGGCCTGGCCCATCCCTGGCTATTGTGGCCATCTAGAGAATGAACCAGCAGATAGAAGATGGATCTCTCTCTCTCTCTCTCTCTCTCTCTCTCTAACTCTGATTTTCAAGTAAGTAAATAAATCTTTAAAAAACTTGTTACTTTATTTATGATAATAGCCATTTGAACAGTGGTAGGGTGATATGTCATTGTAGTTTTGGTTTGTATTTCTCTGATAGTGATTTTGAATATTTTTTTGCATACATTTGTTGGCCATTTGTATTTCTTTTGAGAACTATTTTAGATCATTTGTCCATTTCTTTGTTGTTTTTTTATATTGAGTTTTTTGTCTCATATATTCTGGAAACTAATCCTTTGTTGGTTAAGTAGATTGCAATAAATTTCTCCCATCCTGCTGGGTGTTTCTTCACTCTACTGATCACTTCCTTTGTCGCACAGAAGCTTCTGAGTTTGACATAACCCCATTTGCCTAGTTTTATTTTTGTTGTCTGTGCTTCTGTGATCTTATAAAAAATCATCGCCTCTTCCAGCATCTTCAAGTGTTTCACCCGTGTTTCCTTCTAGCAGTTTCCTACTTTCAGTGTCACACTCAGGTCTTTGGTGCATCCTGAGTTGATTTCTGTGGATGGTGAGTAGTAGTGATCTATCATTCTTCTACATATGCATGCTCTATTTTATATGGTGATTCTATAGCCTGCTACTGTACTGAATTGGTTTATCAGGTTTTTTTCTTTGTAGACTGTTTGGGTAATTCCTGCATAACATCATATCTGCACATATGGATATTTTGACTTTCTCTTTCCTAATTTTGATGCTCTTATTTCCTTCTGTTTCCAAATTTCTCTTGCTAATTGGTCAGAAGCATTGGAATTTGTCCTTTAAATATTTTGTGGAATTCAGTAGTAAAGTCCTCAGGTTTTGGACTTTTTTAAAAATGATTTATTTATTTGGAAGATAGTTACAGAGAGAGGAAGAAGCAGAGAGAGAGAGAGAGCGCACGTGCAAGAGAGAGTGCAAATGAATGAGCGAGAGTGCTATATTTCATCCTCTGGTGAACTGCTCAGTTGGCTTCAGTGGCCAAGGTAGAGCTAGGCTGAAGCCAGGAGCCAGGAGCTTCATTCAGGTTTCCTATATGGGTGGCAGGACCCCAAGCACTTGGGCCATCTTCCACTGCTTTCCCAGGCCATAGCAGAGAGCTGGATGGGAGGAGAAACAGCTGGGACTATAACTGGCACCTATATCAGATGCCAGCACTGTAGGCCACGGCATTACCTGGTATGCCACGGCACTAGCCCCAACAGTTTAAGTTTTATATTCCTTCGAAAAACAAGAGGATACACGATATGTGTATATGGTGACTTGATTTGTGACCTAACAGATGACGTATCTTAAAAAAGCGTTCCATGTGCTGATGAGAAGAATGCATATTCTGTAGCCATTGGATGAAATGTTCAGTAAGTACCTGCTAGGTTCATTTGCTCTCTAGTATGGTTAAACTCAATTGTACCTGTTGGTTTTCCATTAGGAGGCTTTATCCATTGATGGCACTGGAGTGTTTAATTTCTCCACTATTGTATTAGAGCCTGTCTCTGTTTAGGTGTAATAATATTTGCTTTATGTATTTGGGTGGTTGTGTTGAGTGCATATATATGCAATTGCTGTTCTTGTTGAATTAATATTTTTATCAATATATATAATATCATTCTGTTCTTTTTAAACTATTTTTTGTTTTAAAGTCTATCTGATGTGAGTATAGCTACTTTCTTGTTTCCAGTTTCCTTTTTGTGGTATATCTTTTTCCAACCCTTTACTTTTAGTCTATACATACCTTTACCTGTTAAGCAAGCATTTAGTTGGGTCTTGTTTTCATTACACATTCAGCCAACCCAGGGAATTTAATCCATTTAGATCAAAGTTAATATTGATAGATAAGAACTAACATCATTTTGTTGTTTGCTTACTGATTGTTTTATATAGTCTGTTTCTTTTTCCTGTCTTATTAGTTATCTTTGTGTTTTGGTAGCTTTCTCTCATGCAGTATTTGAATTCTCTCTTTTGTTTTGCTTTGTTGGTGAATATTGTATGGTTGTTTGTTTTAATGGTGGTTGTTATGATCCTTTTACTTCTAATGTAGAACTCCATGATTTGTTGTAGAACTGGTCTCGTGGTGATGAATCTTGTCGGTTTTTCTATCAAGACTTTGACTATATCATCCTGGTCTCTTCCCCTACATTTCCCCATAATATGAATATTGCTTGCTTAATTGAGTTCCGTTATATACTAGGCTTTCTTCATTCTCTGGAATCTTTCCCCTTTATTTTTGTCTGATTTTTTCTTTAAATGTATTTATTTATTTGAGAGGCACAGTGACAGAGAGGGATAGCTAGAGAGATATCTTCCACTTATTGGTTCACCCCCTAAATAACTGCACATCGCAGTCCAGGCCACACTTAAGCCAGGGTGCGGAATCCCATCCACGTGTCCCTCATGAATGGCTGGATTAGAGACAGAGTGGCCAGGACTGAACCAGTGCTCTGATCCTGCTTGACAGCATTGCAAACGACAACTTGCTGTGTCACAACACTGGTCCCTGATTGGGATGTTCAAAAGTCTTATTCTAACATCAGAAGCTATTTCTTCCAGTTGGTGAATTCTGTTGTTGAAGGCCTCAGTTTTATGCTTTATTTTATTGATTGAAGTTCTCAGTTCCAAAATTTGATTCATCCCTTTTATTGATGTCTATCATTTATATCATGTATTGTTTTCCTAATTTCTTTGACTTGTCTATCTATATATTTTTTTGCATCTCAAACTCATTGTAGATTTTTTTCACTCATATAATAGATTTCCTTTGAAGTAGGATCTATTTCTGAAGAACTATTGTGTTCTTTCGGAGATGTCCTGCTTCCTTGTTTCCTGTGTCCCCATGTTGGCATCAGCACATCTGTTCCAACAGCTCCTTTTCTTTATGCAATAGCTTTCGTTGGAAAATAGTTTCATTCAGATGGGATTTGGGGTGTCAGTTTGGTAGTTGCTTTGGTTCTGGATGGGTCCATAAGTGTCTCTGGGTGAGTCAAGCTGATTTCTTCAGCCGTAATCAAGGTCACCAGTGTCTATCAGTGCCACAGTTTTCTAGTCTGCGGCAGTTTCTGGGAGTAGGTAGTAAGAGTTTGAAGTGGATGTGGGTTCCAAAGGTGTGTGTCTTCGGGCCACAGAGAGTTGAGTGTCTATCACAATGTGTGATGGCAGGAGCCATGTTCCTTTGTTTTGGGATGCAGAGAAAGCTGTCCTCTTGTCCAACCAGGCAAGCCTGAGTGATGCTGGGGTTTGCCAGGCACAATAGCTGAGGCCCTGGAACTGTGAGATGTGGATGAGAGTGTGCCTAGTCCTGCTGTATACAGCGTGGGTGATTCTAGGGCTTATCACACCAAAAGCCCTGGTCTAAGCACTGGGGAATGTGAAGGAGACATTTCCCAGGTCCCACCAGGTGAGTACAGGTTACACTAGCACTGTTCTCTGCTGGGTGAGGGCTCTGAGCAGTGGAATGCAGGTAGGGTTTTCCCAGTTCCTGCAGGGTTCAGGTAACTCTGAGGGATGTAATGCTAACAGTAACAGTCCTGCAACCGCAGGGCAGGAAGGGAACTTTTTCCATGGCCTCATCAAAAAGAGTATCTCTGTCCTTAATGTGCTGTACATTGTGAATTAATACTATAACTAGTACTCCAACAGTATTTTCCCTTTGTGTCTCTATGTGAGGGCAAACTGTGGAAATCTTTACGTAATATGTACTAAACTGATCTTCTGTGTATAAAGAGAATTGAAAATGAATCTTGATGTGAATGGAAGGGGAGAGGGAGCGGGAAAGGGGAGGGTAGCGGGTGGGAGGGAAGTTGGGGGGGGAGCCATTGTAATCCATAAGCTGTACTTTGGAAATTTATATTCTTTAAATAAAAGCTTTATATATATATATAAAAAAAAGAAAAAGAAAAAAAAGTACGTTATGCTGGGGGCTGCGGACTTCCTCACTCACAGCCATGAGTCTGCAGCAGTGGAATGAATGTACAGGCTTCTCCAGGTCCACGGCCAGTGAAAGTTTCTGGGACTTACAGCACCAGCAGCTATGGTTCCAGAGCTGCAGCATACACTGGAGACTTGACCCAGGTCCTGTGTTTCACGAACAGGTTAAGCGGGAAGTTGTGAACTGGCAGGTGTTGGTCTGAAGCAATGGAATGCAGGTATGTTCTCCCTAGGCCCCAAGAGGGTGATCTCATGTTGCTCTGTGGGATGTAGCTCCAAGAGTCCCAGTTTCACAGCTGCAGGACTTGGATGTCACCTTAATCACATCCTACAGGTTGTGCTGGGAGCTGTGCCTCAGCAGATGCAAGCCTGGAGCAGTAGGATGTAGATTAGTCTTTCCCAAAGTCCAACAGGTGAGTGTAGGTTCCCTGGGGGCATACAGAACAGTTGTAGACCCAGAGCGGCAGGATGCAGTGGGGTCCTCACTGATTGCTCTTGGAGTGAACTCAGGTAACTAGAATATAGCTCCGGTAGACCCAGTCCCAGAGTTTCAGTACCCGGAAGATACCTTAGCCAGGTCCCACCAGGTGATCACAGGTCATACCTGGGATTGTGCGCTAGTAGGTATAGGCCTGGAGAAGAGCAAGGTGTATAAGGCATTCTGCAGACACTATAGGTAGGACCACAGGTGCTCCTGGGAGTTACAGATGTAATAGTCACCATCCCAGAGCTGCAGTATACTGAGGGTCCTTACCCAGATCTCACAGGGTGAGAGCAGATTACACTGGTGGTCACGGACTGGCAGCCACAATGCAGTTAGGCCCTTCAGGTCCAGCTGATGATTTTGGGTTATAGCAGTTATAGCACTAACAGCCCTGGCCCCAACGCTGCAGGACACAGAAGGGACTGGCCCCAGGTCCCACAGTTTCCTAACCTATGTGCCCTGGGCACCCAGCCCTTTGAGCTAAGAGAGATAGGCGCACACCTCCTCACTTCTGGTCTTCTGGGCTTATGTATCAGCTGCTGCCAAACCCCAAGCAGCAAAGAGGAACTTCCCAAATCACATGAAGCATGGAAGCATGGCTCAGGGGATTGTGCTCAGCAAGCCCATTGCTACAGATGCAGAAGGGGCCTGATCTCTTCCCTGTGAATAAGCCTGGTGCTGGCTCTGAGTCTCAGCTCAGTTCACTGTTCCTTAAGACAGAATGGCGTTTAGCAGCAACTGTACTCTAGCAACTTGGGTCTCAGACTTGAGTGGGAGGCATTGTGGATTCCTTTTATGGGACAAAGCAATGGTCGGTGAGCCTTCTAGACTGGATTGAAAGCCAGTGAGGACTGTGGGATCCTCTTCTGGGCAGGGCTGCTGGTCTGTGGCAGTGGTGGGGGTCACAGAGCATTCTGCTTGTCTTTTCTGTGCAAGATGGAGGCCTCCCAGCTGGGCAACTGGCTTAGGAGCTGCAGTGGGCCCTGGTTCTCCCTCTGTGCTGGCTTTCTGAGTCTGTGCTGTTTGGAGTTCCCATCACTTCTTTCCTGGGACGCTGTCCCTCCTTTGTCCTGGTTTTTCTCGTGGTAGAGGCCTGTGCAGGGTTTCTCTATTCAGCCATCTTGCATTTTCTTCTGTGTCTCATTCTAAGCTTTCTTTTCTGTTCTGCTGATGCATTTTTCCATTTCTGCATGAGTATCACATCATTTTAGCTACTCCAATTTAATAATGAGTCTATATTAATTCATTATTTTTTTGGAGTCTCAAAAATTGTGTTTAATATTATCTGTAAAACTGTAGGGGATTAGGAGCTTCTCTTGGTAAAGATTAAACAAAAAATTCAGTGTTTTAATGGCTTTTTGTTCAGGAATATCATTTTTTCTTGAGCTAATTTTTATGATTTTCTAGAAAATTATTCACATTATCTAACTTTAAAAATTATTCATATGGGGCTGGTGCTGTGGTGTAATCAGTAAAGCTGTCACCTGTAGTGCTGGCATCTCAAATGGACACCAGTTCAATTCCCAGCTGCTCCTCTTCCAATCCAGCTCTCTGCTATGGCCTGGGAAAGCAGTAGAAGATGGCCCAAGTCCTTGGGTCCCTGCATCTGCGTGGGAGACCTGGAAGAAACTTCTGGCTCCTAGCTTCAGATCAGCAGAGCTCCAGCCATTGTGGCCATCTGGTGAGTGAACCAATGGATGGAATACCTCTCTCTACTCTCCCTCTCTCTTTGTAACTCTCAAATAAATAAAAATAAATCTTTTAAAAAATATTCATATTTTTTAAAGATTTTTATTTTTATTTATTTGAGAGTTAGAGCTACAGACAGTGAGAGGGAGAGACAGAGAGAAAGGTCTTCCTTCTACTGGCTCACTCCCCAGAGGGCCACAATGGCTGGAGCTGTGCTGATCTGAAGCCAGGAACCAGGAGCCAGGAGCTTCTTCTGGTCTCCCACATAGGTGCAGGGGCCAAGGACTTGGGCCATCTTCTACTGCTTTCCCAGGAGCTGCTGGGACTTGAACTGGTGCCTATATGGGATGCCAGCTCTGCAGGCAGAGGATTAACCTACTGTGGCTTGGCGCTGGCCTCTCATATGTTCTTACTTACAAAAAATAATTTGTTTGAAAGTCAGAATTTTACATAGAGAGGGAGAGACAGAGATTTTTCATCTTTTGATTCATTCCCAAAATGACTCTATAGGCCAGGAATGGGCCAGGCTGAAGCCAGGAGCTTCATTTTGGTCTCCAACATGGGTGCAGGGGCCTAAGGACTTGGGCCATCTTCCACTGCTTTCCCAGTCTACCAGCAGGGAGCTGGACCAGAAGTGGAGCAGCCGGGTCATGGATTGGTGCTCATATGGGACATTGGCATTGCAGGCAGTGGCCCTACCTGCTATGCTACAATGCCAACCTCTGTATTCTCATTAATTGTGGAACGGCCTGATTAGGGCTGTCTGATGTTCAGTTTCATTAGTTGTTGCCAAGATACTCTTCAAGCCAGTGTATGGATCTGAGCAGCTGTCTTCAAGAGTATTACTTTCTGACTATATCCTTTATTCCGTTTGCATGGCATTATCATTGAGCATTAATTTCAGCCTCCCTCTCTGTTTCTATCTATATATCCATATCAATACAGATTTCTTTAAAATCCCTTTATCTCTCTGTGCTGTGTTCTGAGTGGATTCTCTACATTGCCTTCAGATTTTTAATTTTTCACTTTGAGCCCAACTAGAGCTTTATGCTGTGTATCTTAATTTCAATGCTTATAAGCTTAATTTTACTAATTTTTATTTACCATTATCTGTTCTGACTGCTTCGGAGTTAGGTTTATTGTTTATTTTCATGAGCATTATTCATTTATTTATCTCTTTGTATCAACTTCTGTGGCATAAATTCATATTCTGATTCTTGACTTTATTAGCTATAATTTTATGACAGTTTGCTGGCTCATTCTGTATTGAAACTCATCTTGGGTCCAGTGCTGTGGCACAGTGGGTAAAGCTGGCGCCTGCAGTGCCGGCATCCCACATGGGCGCCGGTTCTCGGCCTGGTTGCTCTGCTTCCGATCCAGCTCTCTGCTATGGCCTGGAAAGGCAGTAGAAGATGGCCCAGGTGCTTGGGCCCCTGCACCCTCCGCATGGGAGATCTGGAAGAAGCTCCTGGCTCCTGGCTTTGGATCGGCACAGATCCAGGTGTTGCAGCCAATTGGGGAGTGAACCAGTGGATGGAAGACCTCTCTCTCTTTCTCTCTCTCTCTCTACCTACCTGTCCTTCTCTTGCTGTGTAATTCTTTCAAATAAATAATCTTTTTTTTTTTTTTTTTTTTTTTTTTTTACAGGCAGAGTGGACAGTGAGAGAGAGAGACAGAGAGAAAGGTCTTCCTTTGCCGTTGGTTCACCCTCCAATGGCCGCCGCGGCCGGCGCGCTGCGGCCAGCGCACCGCGCTCATCCGATGGCAGGAGCCAGGTGCTAGGTGCTTTTTCCTGGTCTCCCATGGGGTGCAGGGCCCAAGCACTTGGGCCATCCTCCACTGCACTCCCGGGTCACAGCAGAGGGCTGGCCTGGAAGAGGGGCAACCGGGACAGAATCCAGCGCCCCGACCGGGACTAGAACCCGGTGTGCCGGCGCCGCAAGGCAGAGGATTAGCCTGTTGAGCCACGGCGCCGGCCCTAAATAAATAGATCTTTAAAAAATGAAAGTCATCTCTTTCTCTGCATACATTTCTCCCTGTTTGAGTTTTGGGGTTAAGCTATCTGTCTTCCACCTGATCACCCCTGGACCACTGGCCCAGGAGCATGTCTCATGTTTAGTGGTTTGTGTCTCTTGTCCCTCAGTAGCGATGGAGCTGTTGCAAGACCACTCACCGAGTCCGGAGGTGGCTTGGCTCTGCATCTTGCTGCACGGTGGAGAGTGTGTCTGTCTGCCTCTGTGGCATGAGGTTCATATAATCATCAGCTGCAGGCAGTGGTTGGCAGCATCTATTCCTCCTTACAAGAACAGAGTCCAGTTGGAACCTGTTCCCCTGCAGGAGCCAGAATCCAGAATCTTCTGCCTGCTCATGTATGCAAAAGTCCACAGGTCCTTCCTGTGCTCTGGGCTTCAGCGAATGTTTCTGTACTGTTTACTCCTTGGAGTTGCTTGTCTCCATTTCGAACGTAGTTCATATTTTTGAATGCTGTTTTAAAACATTTTATTTATCACTGTTATATGCTCGAAGCACGTAAAATCCTCAAGATAGAGACAGAACAAACTAATTTTAAAAACTAAAATCCATATAAAAGTGGTTTAAGGTTAGTTCACATTTATTTAGAATAATAAGCAGACTTTCAGCCTTTCCTTCTTGTTTGTCTTTCTTTGCTGATTAAGGGGTTGATTAGTATTCTAACTACTTTTTACATTTTTACCTTTGTGTTAAGACTTCACTCGCCCACATAATGTAATGTTGACTGGTTCAAATGTGTAATTTGTGCCCAAGAATCATTTGAACATTATAGCTCTGATCTCCAGGAAATTGTTGCCGGTTTTTTCAAGAAAAAAAATTGTGAAGGCTTTTGTAGATTTAAGGTAGTACTCAGATCACTCTTAGAACTACTGCCATTTGAATTTTTTTTAGCTTTAGATTGTATAATGGTAAATTTGAATATGCAGCTTATAGCCCACATCATAACATATTATGAGGATTAAGTGGGAAAATGTACATTAAAACACTATAAATTTTAATACCACATGCAAGTGTGAGTTAAATATTATATGTTGTATGCAAATTGCTCGGTTTCAATTTGTTCATAAAAGCTGTTTTAATAGATTTTGTTCTGTAGATCAAAAGTTCTTTTTCCAAGTCATGGAAAAGTATAAGAATTACCCTGGATTGCATTTTAATACTATCATTAAAGTGTAATTGACAATTGCTAATGTCTTATTAGACAGTGAGGTAGGCATAAACTCAAGACTGTGGGTGCTCATAGTCTCAAAATTAATAGTATGTAAATTGGAAGAGCTGGATATTGCAACAACTTTTGCAGTAATAGAATTTAAATATGCTCAAGCTGTGAGGAACCTTGGAGGTCAACGAAATCAGTTTTGCTCTGATTAGGCCGATCCAACCGGCAGTTATTCCCATCAAAGTTTCGGTTGCTGAAATAGACACAATGAAACCGTGATCGTGTTTAAGCACAGTTGAGGCCTGTGGTTGTTTGGACCCAGCACAATGCAGACAGAGTTTCTACAACTGCACCTGCTACTGATTGTCAAGCTGCTGCCCTCTCACCCTACCCTGAGGAACTGCCCATAGCCACATCCACTACTGCTCATACCCCACTAGCTCTGGTCAGCCTGCGTGTAGTCTTGCCATTCCTGATTACCATTGTTCCTCATTCCCACCCCTATCTGAGCAAGCCCTCCTGTGGTCTCCCATTTTGAGCACTGGTGAGTCAACTATGGGTAAGATCTCCTGGGGGATAATCTAAGACAGGCATAGCCGCTACAGAGACCACATGGAAACGGGGTCAACAATGGTATGGCCAAGAATCATGCCTCCTGTTGTTCAAAAATAAATGAAAAGGGGAAATATGGTGGAATGAGAAGGCCATGCCAAGATGGCTGCTGGCAAGCAAGCGTCAGTTACTCAGGAATGGCTTCAGAAACCACCTGGTAATGGAACCTGCCTGGCAACAGGCTGTAATTGGTTAGGGCATAGACCGCCCCTTGACGGGATTGGCTGCCTTGGCTATATAAGCTGCTGTAGCAACTGAAATAGATGAGTGCGGGCTGCTTGCCTCTGGCCCACTTTCACCTGACTCCTGGGGTCTGTGTGGTGACTCTATACCTCTTGCCCCACCTTGTTCCTCCTCTCGGAACGAATCCACGGCAACAGCCTAGCCCTGGTCACTGTGGCCATTTGGAGAGTGAATCAGTAGATAGACAACCTCTCTCTCTGTCTCCCCTATTTTCTGTCAGTATGCCTTTAAAATAAATAAATAAATTTTTAAAAAGATCTGCTCCTTAAACACTCATTGCAACAAGATTGTTTATGATTAATTTACCCTTTTTTCTATAGAACAAAGTCTTATAGATAGACAAGGTTTCTATTGTATTTATGATCTGCTGCATGATCTCGGCCATATATTAGAGATTTGTTTAAAGAAGTCTTCATATTCCTGTTGGGTTCTTGGGAACAAATTTATAGGCTTTCTTTTAAAATGTTTTTTTTTTTTAATCTTTGAAAGGCAGATACACAGAGAGATAACTTTCATCTGCTGTTTTATTCCCAAATACCTCCAACAGTTGGGGCTGGTCCATGCCAAAGCCTGGAGCCTGAGATTCAATCTTGGTGTCTCACATGGGTGGCGAGGACCCAGCTTCTTGAGCCATCACATGCTGCCTCCCCTGGTGGACGTTCGCATGAAGCTGGCATTGGAAGTGGAGCCAGGACTTGAACCCTAAGCACCTCAATATGAGTTGCAGGTGTCATAAGTAGCATTTTAACTGCAGCACCAAGTTCCTATTCCTATAGACATTCTTTGCATGGTTAAATAATGCCCTTTTCTAGTTATCAGACTTGTAGAATTCAATGTCCTTCAGCAGCAAGAGGAATACTCCATCCCTGCCCAGTGGAATGCCTGTGATGATGAAATGTGATGATTGTGACCTCTTTGTATATTGCTTCAGAATTCAGGAAATCTGTGTGAGTGTTGCTGCCTCTCATGTGTTAGTACTTACTAGAAGTGTAAGGAGAACAGTGGTGTAGAGAATCCAAGCAACAATTAGTTTTTTTTTTTTAAATTTTAGTGAAATATATATGATATAAAAATTTACCGTTTTAACCATCACTACACGGTATGGCATGAAATATATTTACAATGTTATATAACTCTCATCACTATGTATTTCCAGAACTTTTTTTTTACATTAAAAATTTATATAAGGTGAATATATTTCATGTATTTCATATATACGGATTTAAGCAGAACTTTTTTTTGATCATTCCCAACAGAAACTGTGTGCTCCTTGTGTGGTAACTTGTCATTCACTTTACCCCTCTGGTAACCTCTGTTCTATTTCTGTCTCAATGACTATTCTAGATTCTACATATTAAGTGGACAACACAGTATTTGTTTTTTGGGTCTGTTTTCAGTTAAGGTTTGTAAGTTCATTCATATTGTGGCGTGTATAAGAATTTTATTTTGTTTTATGGCCAAATATTCTATTGCTTGTATATACTACATTTTAGTTATTCATTCATCTGTTGATAGACACTGGGGTTGTCCCCATTTTGGCTGTTGTGAATAATGCTTCAAGGAACATTGTTGTATAAATATCTAAGTCTCTGCATTCAATTATTTGGGGGGTATATGCATAGAAATGGCATCAATGGACTATATGATTGTACTTATGCCTTTTTTTCCAAAGCTAAGCTGTATCCAGCTTTATTAAGATTTTTTAAATAAACAATCGTGGTATTTCAGGCAGCACATGGGAAGACAATCGTGAACAGTATACAACAACTTTCAACTCCCTTTTCCATTGGGCTACCAACATCAGAAAGCCGCTATAAAACCCAATGAAGTCTTCAGCTGATGCTCTGAACAGGGGAGGTTTAGAATGGAGTTGACATTTCACATTTAGCATGTTGTCTGGCAACCTCTCACAAGCTGAGCCTGACTTCAGGAAATGAAATGAAAATGGCAGAATGATCAATCTGAAGATCCGTAGTCTAGAAAAGGGATTGCAGCTCTTTTGTGGGACAGCATCTCAGTGGTGTCACTGTGAAGCCCAGATTGTCTGTCATGCTAGTAACAAAGTTTTTGGGGTCAGGACCCAGCAGGTCTCTGGGTTTAAGGGAGTTAAGTCTATGCTGAAAGAAGACAGGGAGGAGGAAAAGGACATAAAATCACGTTTAGTTTTTCCACACCACGAAGTTTTGTGCCCTGGTGGCTGTGTGTCAGTGACAGGGAATCCCCTCTGTGACCCAAGGAGAAGTCTCTCAAAAGTCCAAGGAAAAGGTACCCCCCCCGCCATAAGTCGAGCTTCAGAGACCTTCTGTTAGCAACCTGTGTCCCTTTCCCAAAACAATAGCGTTCTGTGTGCTAACAATCAGCTTAAAAAAAGTAAAACAAAATTCTGCTTTTTTATAAAACTTGATAAAAATATTTCAAGCTATATAGTCAACTGAAGTAGTTTTCAAAAATGCACACACTGGCCGGTGCCATGGCTCAACAGGCTAGTCCTCCGCCTTGTGGTGCCAGCACACTGGGTTTTAGTCCCAGTCGGGGCACCGGATTCTGTCCCAGTTGCCCCTCTTCCAGGCCAGCTCTCTGTTGTGGCCTGGGAGTGCAGTGGAGGATGGCCCAAGTGCTTGGGCCCTGAACCCCATGGGAGACCAGGAGAAGCACCTGGCTCCTGGCTTCGGATCAGCGCCAGCCAGGGGGCCATTGTAGGGTGAACCAACGGCAAAGGAAGACCTTTCTCTCTGTCTCTCTCTCTCACTGTCCACTTTGCCTGTCAAAAAAAAAAAAATGCACACACTGCACGTGGCACCTGCAGCACATTCAGCTTTCTGTGCCTGATCTGTTTGGCATCTCCATTTCGGCTAGATATTCCCACCCTTGCCAGCTTCATTTCCATTTTTCCCCTTTGAGTACCCTCCCCCCCCCCCTTTTTTTTTTTTTTTTTTGCAGGGGCATTTTTACATTTGAGTTCTAGTTATGGAGGAGCTAGTTTAGCAGACAACTTTGAGGATCTTCTCTGTGGTTTGTCCTTCACTTGGTCTTAGCTCCTTTGAAATCCCCATCAGCCTTTCCCATGGGCATGGTGGTGGTGGTGGATGTAGGCTCAGGGTGTGGGGATGCAGTGGTACATGGGCTTTGGTCAGTTCAGGGCTTGTTCTAGCCTCTTCTTTTTTTCCCTGTGATGGATTTTATCTTTTGATTATTCCTCTGTGGCTTAATGAGGTGTCTGCTCTTTCAGGGAATACCCGGAGGCGTGTGCTGGTGTGGCCAGGAGGCTCTGTTCAGTGCTCCAGGGTGAGGTGAGTGTCCAAGTTGACGTTCAAATTGGGTGTGGTAATTTTTTTTTTTTTAATTCAGAGAGGAGATTTGTTCTACTCTGTTGGCATCTGCTCACACTCACTTCCTCTCTTCAAAGGAGACCCACCCTGGGTGCTGGCCCCAGTGGGTAGTTTTTGCCTGCACTGCCACAAGAACCACACAAAGGATCTGTGCAGTGCTTGATGGGAACATAGATCCTGCAGCCGTGATCCTCGCCAGGTAATCAGAGAGTCCCAAGCGCATGGAGCTGCCTGCAGTGATGTCCCAAAGTCCTAGCCACAGCATTTTCACTGTCCCTACACACAAGTCTCCCACAGTCATGAGCTCCCAGTCTCCCAATTCTCCCAGCCAGCCTCAGTAATCTCCTCTTGGCTGCTTGCTCAGCATGTGGACACAAGCTGGTGCAGCCATTATGTATGTCCAAAATGGTGCCCACCCTCTCTTGGTTAGTTACAGGATGCTGGTGCCGGGTGGTAGGGGAGAGAGAAGCATGCCCCCATTTTTTCCTCTAGGTTGGCAGGTACATGGTCCTCCACAGGGCTCCAAGCCAGACGGCCACCAGGCTCTTCCCACAGCTGTATCACCAATGGCTTGAGTTGATGCTGTGTGGTCTCACTCCGAATCTGGTGCTGAGGACTCTGGTGCCAGGGTCCTGAGTTGTGCATGTCCACACCCTCCATGTCCACAGTGTCCCTCTAATTTGTGTGGAGCTTCTTCTGTCGTGTTCTCCTTAACTCTTTCCTGAAATTGCACTGTCTCCACTTTTTTTAAAAAACTAGCTTCCTCTAGAGTAGAGCCATGAGCTCTCTCCCTATTCTGCCATCTTGAAGACCCCATAGCTTGCTTTAGTAAACGTGATCACCCTTGATATGTGGGTGGGCCTCATCTAGTCAGTTGAAAATCTTAAGAACAAAAGCAGAGGTTTTCTTAAGAAAAAGAAATTCTGGCCTAAAATTGGAGCTCCAAGGTCAAAATTGTGCAAGTGACCAGTTAGCTTGTCCTCTGGTACTCTGGTACTTGCCATTTCCCACTGTTTTATGAGCTAATCCTCTCTCTCTCTCTGTCTGTCTCTCTGTCTCTGTCTCTCTCTCGCCCTTGCCCTTCCTCCTTCCCTCCCGCCTCCTCCCTCTCTCTCTCCTTCCCACCCCTCCTTCAGTTTCTGTTTCTCTGGATTTGCCTAATATAGCTGCCCAGGCGTCTTTAGGGAGAAGGGAGAAATGAGACGTTTCCAGAAAATTT
The DNA here is from genome assembly GCA_949820135.1 of Sylvilagus floridanus. NCBI lineage: Eukaryota > Metazoa > Chordata > Mammalia > Lagomorpha > Leporidae > Sylvilagus > Sylvilagus floridanus. The sequence goes on from OX463244.1 coordinate 169,046,899, forward strand.
CAGTGAGACTTGTGAAGATCAGGACTCTCATATTCAGATCTGAGAATCTTTCCACCACACATGTTGGCCTTCATTCTGTAAATTTCAAAGGGAAGGTGTTGGGATCCCAGGCTCTCAAGTCTTGCTCCAGAAAGGCTCAGCTGCTTCTTCCAATGAACTGAGAACCAAAGTCACCGGACCCTCAGCCTGGACACTGAGAATGGAAACCACCCTTTTAACGTCTGTATTAATGCAGCTTTGTTATTCCACTGTATTTATTAGAAGGACTATTTTTCTAGGAATGTCTTCCTAGGAAAATGACTTGATCATTACAGCAGCTTTTTAAAGGTGCTGCCAACTCTTCAGTGGAAAACGCCAATAGCCGATTGTATCTTAAGATTCTTCAAATTCTATCCCTCAAAATTGTCCCTTTGCTGTTTCCATTAATTCTGAATTGCTATATTGCAATCCTTGCCCAACTGTCATCAAATGCCTGCATGAAAAATTCACCTAAAACTGAAGTTCTAATTCTCGATAACTTCTGACATTACTCCCTGTGACCAGTCCCTATCCTGACATTGTCAAGCCTCCCTCACCATGGTGAAGAATATACTCAGTTTTACCCTATCAACAGCTGTGTTACTTTTACTAAAGGAGATAACATTCCGGAGAGGGGACATGATGATGAGCCAGTTACTTTCAGACATAAATTATATAAGGATGACTTACCTATAGTTGCAATTACTTTCTTGTTCATTTTGTGATCTTATAGGTTCATAAATTAAGAATTTCCACTCTTCTATAAGTAGCTTTTATTCCAAACTCTATTGCTTGTGTTATAACCTTCATGGGCAAAAAAGTTTTTGGTATGTAAAAGTGGGTCAGTCTAAGGAATGCATATGTTCTCTCTACTTCTTGTTATGTGGTGGCACATAAGCCCTAGCAGGGCTGCTTGTCCCTAACCATAGGTGGCAGATTAATCCCATTCTGGGAAAGTAACAGGAATCTTGGTTAATTGTGAGGTCCAAGCAACACCCTCTAATCCAGTTTTGCCAGCAAAATGCTGACATCTTGATTCCTGATTGACTCCTGGGTCTTTTTCTTAATTGTTTTAGAATCTATAGAGGAAGGAGATATGCTTGGTAGTTTTGTTATTTGTTCTCATAGCAACATATCCAGCCTGCTTATATGCTCATCCCCTCTGGTTTAGCCCACCTTGCATGGCAAAAAAGAAAAATAAACAAATCAAAAAACAAAACACCTCCAAGTGTCAAAACAGGAATAGATGTTAAATAATTTTCAGCTGGAATGGTCAGGAAACCCTTCATGGAAGAGATGATTGAGTTGACCTCCAGGAAATAGCTTATTTACCTCGGCAGGAGTTTAAGAGAACTCCCCAGGGAGCTGTAGGTAGTTCGGTAGGGCCCTGGTGGGGACGATGGTGAGTCTCTAGAGAAGTCCAGGTGTGTTCAGCCTGAAGGAGTAGTCAACTTTGAGTGCTATACAAGTTTCTGACTGGGTGTAATGGAAATAAAAGTAGAAATAAGTGGGGTCCAGATTTTGCCGGTATTTGCATGTTTCTAATGTGAAGGGTAATTTTGAAAGTATAACATTGATTAACCAAATTTGAAATGATTCCCCAAGCCTGCAACTAGGAAGCAAATTTAAAATAATTATTTCTAGAACTTTAGATTTGTTTATTTTCTTGGGTTGGTTATTTATAGGAAATACACACACACACACACGCAGACACACACACACTCTTATACTGCCGACCAGAGGACTTTTAGACATAATCCGAGTTTTTCATCTAACATTTACTCAATGGCTTTCACACCCAGTAAAGCTGACTTGCTGTGTCACCTACAGATATTTGAGAAGAGGTGAAAATGCAGTAATTATGCTGTGAAATGAAACACCATAGGTATCAGATTCAGTGTCTCATTGTTTCTAAGTCATTGTCATACCAACAATAGGAGTTGAAAGGACAAGATTATACAGTAAGTGATTAACATTTCAATATTTCACAAATTAGCCACAGTCTTTACTTTCTTAGCATGCCATCAAACTTTCTTATTTTCTAGAAACCTGGTATAATGAGGTATCTGTTTTTTAATTTTGGAAATGAATTACTGACATGGCACTTTGCTACGACAGGGCTGGGTAAATTTGCTTATGGATCCCAAGTACCTCCTGAGAGAGAAAGGATTGAGACATCTGTTAAAAGACAATTTTCAGGAAAAGATACATTTTTGCCTCTTGTACAGGTGTATAAAAAAGAAACCCATGTTAAAGATTTTATTTTACTCCTATGTGATAGACCTAGGCTAATCTTATGTCCTATTAAAATGAAAAGTCAAAAAGCATGCTTGTATATGTACTAAAGGAACTGAATTGCAAAAGAAAGTAAATTTCTTTTCTCTGCAGAGGGACAGTAAAGTCACTTGAAATACTGTTGGATGAGAGAGAATTTGAATGTCTACTCACAAATAATTATAAACTGGCTCACGGCAGTGGGAGACTAGAATCCAATCACATAAAAGGAAGTGCTGCTTGAGGGAGTGTTGACAATATAAAGTTTTCTATCAAAACACAAATTGTTTTTATGTACTTCAACTTGTCTTTGAGTGTCAGAGCTTTGGAATCTGTAGACAAGAGTGTGGGTATCCCTGATGGATAATCTGACATAGGGAGTCAGAGAAATTCATAGGATGCAGGGGCTGGCATTGTGGATCTGTGGGGTAAGCTGCCATTTATGATGCCAGGAACATGCAGTATGAGCACTGGTTTGGGTCTGGCTGTTCCACTTCCAATCCAGCTTGCTACTAATGTGCCTGTGAAAGCAGTAGAAGGTGGCCAGAGTGCTTAGGCCCTACCACGAGTATGGGAGACCCAAATGGAATTCCTGGTTCTTGGTTTTATCCTGGACTAACCCTGGCCATGAACTAGTGGATAGATGATATTCTCTCTCTCTCTCTCTCTCTCTCTCTCTCTCTAATTACTATTACACTTTTCAAATAAATAAATGAATAATCTCAAAAATTGTTCTACAGAGATAAGAGGATGGGACCAGTGGGAATGACAGTTGGATCTTTTGAGGTGGTGAGTTCTAGCCCAGCCTACTGGGACAGGCTTGCATACTCTAAAGGAGCTGTCATGGTGCTGCATATTTTCTGTTTTCTACTTGTTCTTCTACATGCAGCTGCTCCCCTGCTCTACTCTGAGACTCACTAGTCTGAATGATATCATTGGATTCCCTTGCCCTCGTGTTTTCTGCTGAGCTTGCCAATGGTAGATACCAACAGGGTGCTAGAGGGTTAATTGGGTATCCCCTGCCCCTAGCTCCCTGCCTGTGAGCTTGTTGCAGACTGATTGTATCCTTCAAGCAACTGTCACAGCTCTTGTCCAACACCATTTCCTAGTTTTTTCTCTGGTTCGCTGTCTCTGTGTTTACCCCAGATCCTCAGCTCTCCACTTCTGCTCATTCCAGAGTTAATGCTACCCCTTAGATTTCCCTGAATCATTGTTGTGCTTTTGAAAAAAGTTCCTTAAAAATGACTATCTGATTGAAAATAATGATCTGTCAGAACTTTGACAAATAGATTGAGGAAATTTTAAAATGAAACAAATGACAGGGCAGTTTTGGCGTGGAGTGCACACGATGATTGTAGCACTGAAGGGTGGAGGCAGGAGATGTTGGGGAAAGAAGCATCTTCCATTGTATCTGGAAGCCCCCGTGGAACCTGGCAAGGGCTCAACCAGACGATGGCAGTGACTAGACTATAAGGCAGAGGATTTGTTTGAATGAACTAGTTGTTGTATTGGATACTGTTTTATGGTTTGACAGAGTTGTAGTTTTTTTCCTAAAGTAACTTGCTTCTGATGGCAGGTGTCCCAACGTTCAGTCTCAAGGTGATGCACCCAGGTCTGGCCTTGTGGCACTGTGCGTGAGAGCTGCTGCTTGCGATGCCAGCATCTTTATTTTATTTTTAAAGGTTTATTTTATTTATTATTTGAAAGTCAGAGTTATACACACACACACACACACAGAGGAGAGAGAGAGAGAGAGAGAGAGAGAGGGAGAGAGAGAGAGAGAGGTCTTCCATCCATTGGTTCACTCCCCAGATGGCCGCAATGGCTGGAGCTGTGCCAATCCAAAGCCAGGAGCCAGGAGCTTCTTCCAGGCCTGCCACTTGGGTGCAGGGGCCCAAGGACGTGGGCCATCTTCCACTGCTTTCCCAGGCCATAGCAGAGAGCTGGATTGGAAGAGGAGCAGCCGGGACTAGAACTTGTGCCCATATGGGATGCTGGTGCTTCAGGCCAGGGCGTTAACCCACTGTGTCACAGTAATGCCAGCAATGCCCTATGATGCCAGCATCTTATATTGTGCTGGCGCAAGTTCTGGTTGCTTCACTTCTGATCCAGGTCAGGGAAAGCAGCAATTGTTGGCCCAACTATTCAGGCTTTTGTCACCCACATGGGAACCCAGATAGACTAGGGGGCTTATGGCTTTGGTCTAGCCTAGGCCTGGCAATTATGCCCATTTTGGGGAGTGAATCAAGTAATGGAAGATCTTTCCCTCTCCTTCCTCTCCCTCTCCCCCTTCTCTCTACCTCCCACCTTCTCTTCCTTTCTCTCTCTTTTTTTTCCTTTGTAACTCTGCCTTTAAAACTAATTAATTTTTTAAAGTAATAACTTTAGATGAATATGGTGCACATGAATTTCTGCTTCTCCTAAAAGTTAGTGGGACATCTGGATGAACCTTTAGTTATGAGTAAGCATTATGGAAATTTGGAGGATTCTGATGGGAGGTGTGTCCCTGATAGAATACAAAAGGCCATTTTTGCAAATAGGTGAGGTCAAGGTTTGAACTATTTTTCTGATATTACATTGTCTGTGGTTAACTTTAAATATAATACTCATGGTTGTGATGTATATGTATGTAGTGTAGAATACTTTGCACATATGAGGGCTTGATTAATAATTAAAGATGTTCTAATCAGAAATCCAAAGTTGGTAGCTATTTGAATTTCCACACCATGGCATATTATTTAGCATAAGGGGTGCTAGAAATACTTTTCCATTGATTAAGTGAATATGAAATATAATTGCCTATGAGATGCATGGTTGTTGGGTCTGGTTCTGTGGTGCAGTAGGTTAATCCTCTACCTGCAGCACTGGTATCTCATATGGGCACCGGTTCTAGTCCCAACTGCTCCTCTTCGGATCTAGCTCTCTTCTATGTCCTGGGAAAGCAGTAAAAGATAGCCCAAGTGCTTGGGCTCCTGTTCCCATGAGGGAGACCTGGAAGAAGCTCCTGGCTCCTGGCTTCGGATGGGCCCATCTGTGGCCATTGAGGCCATTTGGCGAGTGAACAGCAGATGGAAGACTTTTCTCTCAGTGTCTCCTTCTCACTCTAACTCTACCTCTCAAATAAAAATCTTTAAACAAAAAAAGAGATGTTTTGTTGCCCAAAGTGATTGCACAAGTCTCTTATCTTTGCATGAATGAGTCAAATCTGGTGAGCCACTAAACTTTAGCATAATCCTCTATATACAATATTTAGGTCATCTCCCATTCCCATACAACCTGATATTGTATATGAAGGATTTGAACTTCTTTAAATTTAAAAGATTAATTGATTTAATTATATTAGTATATATTTTTTTCTTTTTAAAATTTACTTGCATGCCTTTCATAAATCAAGATTAGGAACATAACAATTCTTTCCACAGTACCCGCTCTCCCACCCACTCTCTCATTTCCCTTCCTCTACTCTTTCCTGTTCTCTGTCTTGATTTTTACAAAGATCTATTATCATTTAACTTTATATACATAAGATTAGCTCTATTCTAGGTAAAGAGTTCAATGCTTTGTATGACAAAGAAAAAAAAAAAAAAACACTGTTCCTCAACAGTCCAGACAAGGGGTGTTCAAGGTTATTGCATCTTGAAGGTAATGTCACTTTTTTTCCCTCTTTCTCTTTCTTTTCCCCTCTCTTTTTCCTCTACTTTCTCCCTTCTTTCCTTTTAGAAACTTATTATCTTTAAAGAAGAACCCAAATATGATACAAGTTTTATGATTACTTAAACTATAACCTGTGAGACCTAAGACTATCCTCCACTTAATACCCTAAAAGGAAGTAATTCTTTGAGAACAAGTTTTATTATTAAGTCTCATAGTACAACTCTTTGAGGACAGAGGTTCTGCATGGGAAGTTAGTGCACAATAACTCTTTTTTTTTTTTTAACAATTAATACACTTATGTATGATGTCAGTGATCACCCAATGCTCTTGACATGAGCTGCCTAGGCTATGGAAGCTTTTTGAATTCACTGTTGATACAGCCATAAGCAAAGTGGAAGTTCTCCCCTCCATTCAGAGAAAAGTACATCCTTCTTTGACTGCTACTTTTAATTTTTTTTGCTACTTTTTCAAATTATTCTATAAGTTCCAATAGTCTCTTAGTGGAGTCTTTTGGATCTCCTATATATAGGATCATGTCATCTGCAAATAGGGATAGTTTGATTTCCCACTTCCCAATTTATATCCCTTTGATTTCTTTTTCTTGTCTAATGGCTCTGGCTAAAACTTCCAGGAGTGTAATTAAAAGCAGTGGTGAAGGTGGGAATCCTTGTCTGGTTCTGGATTTTGGTGAGAGTGCTTCCAATTTTACTCCATCCAATAGATCATGACCATCAGTTTGTCATAAATTGTTTTGATTGTGTTTAGGAATGTTCTTTCTAATCCCAATTTGCTTAAAGTTTTCATCATGAAAGGGTGTTGTATTTTGTCAAATGCTTTCTTTGCATCTATGAGATAATCATATGTTTTTTGTTCTTCAATTTGTCAATGTGATATATAACATTGATTGATATGCAAATGTTGAACCATCCCTGCAGCAGGGATAAATCCAATATGGTTCGGGTGGTGCTCTTTCAGATGTGTTTCTGGATTCGATTGGCTAGTATTTTGTTGAGGATTTTTATGTTATGTTCATCAGGGAAGTTGGTCTGTAGTTCTCTTTATTGTATCTTTTTCACATTTGGAAATCAAGGTGATGCTGGATTCATAGAAAGAATTTGTTTTGAATAGTTTGAGAACAATTGGAGTTATATTTTCTTTAAATGTTTGGTGGAATTTAGCAGTGAAGCCATATGGTACTGGGTTTTTTTTTGTTAGGGGTGGTTTTATTACTGATTCGATTTCTTTCTTGTTTATTGGTCTGTTTAGGTTATCTATATCTTCATGACTCAATGTTGGTAGATTGTATATGTCCAGGAATCTCTCAATTTCTTCTAAATTTTCTTATTTGTTGTCATACAGCTCTTTGTCATAATTTCTGTTGATCCTCTTCATATCTGTGGTGTATGTTGTTACATTTTCTTTTTCATCTCTAATTTTATTGATTTGAGTCTTCCTCCTCTTTTTTTCATTTTTTGAGCCAATGGTGTGTCAATTTTATTTATTTTTTCAAAGAACCATTTCTTTGTTTTGCTGATATTTTATATGTTTTTTTGGTTTCAATTTTGTTTATCTCTTCTCTAATTTTAATTATTTCTTTTCTGCTCCTAGTTTTGAGTTTGGTTTGCTGTTATTTTTCTATGTCCTTGAGATGCATCAATAGTTCAATCATTTGGTGCATTTCCAATTTCTTGATGTAGGCACCAGTTGCTATAATTTTTCCTCTTAACATTGCCTCTGTTATATCCTGTATGTTTTCATATGTTATATTGTCATCTTCATTTGTTTCCGAACATATTTTGATATGTCTTTTAATTTCTTCAATGACCTTCTATTTGTTCAGGTGTATGTTGTTCAGTCTTTGTGTTTGATTTGTTTTGGGGATTCCTGACTTGTTGATTACCAACCTCATTCCATTGTGGTCAGAGAAGCCACATGGTATGCTTTCGATTTTTTTTTTTTTAATTTACTGAGACTCGCTGTAAGGCCTAGCACATGGTCAGTCCTAGAGAAAGTTCCCTGCAGTAGTGTGAAGGATGTGTATTCTATGGCTATAGGATGGAAAGCTCTGTAGATAACTGGTAGGTCCTTTCGGTCTATGGTCTTGATTAAATGTGTTGTTTCCTTACTGATTTTCTTTCTAGTTTATCCGTCCATTGCTGAAAGTGGGGTTTTGAAGTCTCCTATTACTATTGTATTTGATTCTATGTCACCCTTTAAATATATTAACATTTTTAAGTTATCAGGTGCCCTGTAATTAGGTGTATATATGTTTATAATAGTCACATCTTCCTGTTGAATTGATCCCTGATCATTACATAGTGCTCTTCTTTGTATCTTTTAACAATTTTTTGTTAACATCTATTTTTTTCTGATATTAGAATGGCTACACCAGGCCTTTTGTGGTTTCTGTTGGCATGGAATATCTTTTTCTATCCTTTCACTTTCAGTCTGCTTGCATCTTTGTTGGTGAGATGCATTTCTTGTAGGCAGAAAATAAATGAGTTTTCTTTTTTAATTCATTCAGCCAGTTTATGTCTTTTAACTGGATAGTTGAAGCCATTTGCATTAAGAGTGACTGATGTTAAGTAACGACTTTGCCTTCCATTTTCCCATTAATATTCCTATTTTTTTTTTTTTTTTACTTTGGATTTCCTTTGTACTTTACTGGACAATTTTCTGTCTTCACCTTCTTTCATAGTGATGTCCTTGTTTCTGTGTTTTATTTATAGCATATCCTTGAGCAACTTTCATAGTGCTGGACAGGTAGTGAAACATTCTTTCAATCTGTTTTTTTTTATGGATGATGTTTATTTCACCTTTATTCATAAATGAATGCAGGGTGCAGTATTCTGGGTTGACAGTTTTTTTTCTGTTAAGACTTGGACTATATCTTGCCATTCTCTCCTAGCCTGTAGGGTTTCTGATGAGAGGTCAGCTGTGAGTCTAATTGCAGTTACTCCGAGTGTGATTGGGCATTCTTCTGAGCATATTTTATCTTTTCTTTGTTTTACTGTGGAGAGTTTTACTACATTGCGTCATGTTGGTGATCTTTTCTGGTCATGTCTATTGGGAGTTCTATGTGCTTCCTGTTCTTGGATATCCCTTTCTCCAAATTAGGGAAGTTTTCTGTTATTATTTCACTGAAAAGGCCTTCTATTCCTTTCTCTCTTTCCATGCCTTCAGGGACTCCTGGAATCCATATGTGTTGGTCATTTTATAGTATCCTATAGATCTCTAACAGTGTTTTTATCATTTTCTAATTTCCTCTTGTTTTTGGTCTGAATATAAAATTTCCAGTGATTAGTCTTCTAGGTCAGATATTCTTTCTTCTGCCTCACCTACTTCTGTGTTTAGATTTCCACTGTACTTTTATTTGATCTTTTGATTTCTTCATATCTATTATTTCATTTTGATTTCTCTTTAATAACTCAATTTAATTGAAAAAATTCTAATTTATATCATATCTATATTTTTAGTTCATGTATTTGTTTCTTATTGCTTCTAAGTAATCAGATGATTAGTTTTCTGAGTTCTGTTTCTGGCATTTTCTCAGTCTCTTCATCTTTGCCTTCTTGTTTTTTTAAAGGGATATTTTTATTGGGGGAAACCGGACAGACCAGAAGAAAGGGGTGAAGAAGGAAAAGAGAGGGAAGGAGAGTGTAAGAGAGAGAACCAGAGAGATCAAAATATGGAGAGATCAGGAGATGGAGAGAAAGAGCCATCTTTGCCTTCTAATATTGACATGTTGTAGTGTTCCTTTGAGGGGCTCATAGTGTCTTCCTTAAGTTTATCTATTAAATTTTTTCCTTTGTTTTTTGGCTATTGTGTATTTTTGTTGTTGTTATTGTCTAGTGGCTTTTATCTTTGTCTATATCTCTGTGGCTTAGTGGGACATCTATACTTTCAGCGAATACCAAAAGGTATGTGCTGGGTATGGCCAGGGTGCTCCGTTCAGTATTCCAGTGTGGGGCAAGTCTTCAAGGCAAGACCCCCATTGGGCTTGGTAGCTCTCCTCTGGTTAACTGGATGGAGAGGAATGATCACCTCTGTTGGTGTGACCAGCCCTTCTCACAGCTGTGCCATTACCCAGTGTTAGTCCCTGGTGTGCTCAGCTCTCCACAGTGCTTAATGAACTGCACATTTGATCTGTGGAGTCTTTCCTGTGAGTACAGTTCCCTCTGTACTGAGCTGCTATAGGTAACTGAGAAGCTCCAGGGGTGTGGAGAGCAATCTGTAGTTGCCCAGGACCTAGCCACACTCTGTCTCCTTTTATGCAGTCACTGTTTTCTCAGACTCAGCTCCCAGGGCTCTCTCTCTTGGTGATGGATTGTGAGTGGGGCCACTCCATCCCGCTAGCCAGTTGGTCTATAGTAAAACTAAGGTGTTCCCAGAACCGCTCTGTGTGTGGTCTTCCCAAACAGCTTTGGTGTCATTGTTAGGGGTGGTTTTTTTTTCCCCCTCTGGTTAGGTTTGTGGATCATTGGCATGCAGAGCACCAGCCCACTGCAGTCTCACTCAGTTGTTGATGGTTCTGCGTGTGTATGAGGGTCCCATAGTGGGGCATTCACTCTGTAGGGGCATCTCCCTCACCCCTCTGGTTGCCAGGTAACTGGTGTGGTACAGCTTGCTCAGAGAGGGAAGAAATTCTTCGGAATTATTGTAGCCCTGGCTGTTTGGGTGGGAGACGACCCCTGTTATTGCAGGGTTGCACATGGGTGGTAGGGTGGCAGCTACTTGCCTGTGTCTAAAAACCAAAAGTGGTGTGAGCCTACCCCCTGCTGACTGCAAGTCTCCGCTACATCAGGGAGAGGGGGCAGGTAAGAGAGATGTGCCACTTTGTTTTTCTTTCTTCTGCCTCTGCTGTTTTTAGGTGGTTCGCATGGAACTTTAAAAGCAGTTCACTGAGCTCTTCCTCCTAGTGTTAGCCGTGTCGTGGTCCCATGGATTCCCCTCTTTGCTGTGGCAGGCATCTTCCTCCCTTGGTCCAAGCTTTCATTGTTTTTTGTTGTGTATTTGTTCTTTCAGCACTAGTCTGGACTTTTTCTGTTGCTTTCCCTGGGTCTCCTGCAGGGATTCTCCCATGGCTTTATCCTACAATTGTACTTTCTCTCCTTTTAAAATATTAATTTAGCCCCATATGAATTGGACTGTTCTGTCACTATTTCACCATCTTGGAAATCATCAATATAATCTTAATATTATTCCATTTGTTTCCGAGTGAAACTCTCTTTCAAAATATCTGTTGGCATAAATAAAGGACAAAAAGGGGAGACTTCATTGAGCTTACAGTAATTGTATAGTAGGATTACTATGTTATGGTGTACGTACAAATAATATCTATCAAACTCAAAACAATCCTTATGTTTTCACTCATGCTGTATGAGAGGTCTTCAAAAAGTTCATGGAAATGCATATTATGGAAAAACTATGCATGGGTTTCAATTTTTTTTTGCACCAAAATAAACTAATCTTTTAATTTAATTTGTCCATGGACTTTTGATGTATCATATGGCTATTGATGTCCACCTTGCAATTATCCTTGAGTTAAGACCCTCTGTGATGGAGCAGTCATTTATTGGAACACTGTTCACTGTCTTAGAAGGACAAAGGGAATACCTCTGGAGTGTTTCTATTGGCAACACAGGTCCACCTGTGATGAGAAGACAGTCACTTGAAGATATTTAGGTATCGGCACTTTGACTATCATAGGTTGCCTGGCTTCATTTTTTTGTTTTGTTTTTATTTGTTAACAAATATTTTTACGCATGGAAGTATTTAGCCTGAGATTTGCTTTTATTGTAACCTGGCAGAAAAGTTGTGCTAGAAGAAACAAAAAGTCCCTGCCTTTTTTTTTTTTTTTTGATAAATGAATGCTATTGATGTTTACCAACAAAATATTGAGCAATTTTTGATTGGACAAATTGACTTAGATCAGTTTGCATCAAGTGGAACACTAAAAGAAGACATGACTTTCAAGTGAGGAAGAGGGACACACTGGCTACAGTATTCCGATTCATGTCATCTGTAGCTTGAATGCTAGCAATGATTAGAACACAAAGGTAAAACTATAGAGATTCCTAAGAATTCTCTCTCTCTCTCTCTCTCTCTCTCTCTGTCTCTGTCTCTCTGTCTCTGTGTGTGTGTGTCTTCCCCTCTTCCTTACTTTCTCTCCTTTATTTCCTTCTCTTTTCCTCCCTCTCTTCCATCCTTACTTCCTTCCCCTACGTTCATGCTTAATAATTATTTGAACATCTTGATTATTCTGTAGGACCCCTTGTCACCAAAGACAAGCAGTGAAGTTCCAATAATCTCACTTTGTTATACCAGCAATTGGGCTTTTAAAAAATAACCATACTCACTGTCAAGATTTTTGTAGAACTATTGGAAAGTTCCCCAGTTTAGCCCATAAAGTCATGGAGTACTCAGAGAACATCTAAATGAGAGCTGATTTCCAGCACACAGTATTTCTGCATTGACTACCAATTAACTGTAGCTTAGAGTTGAGTATCTGATTTGGGGATGAAATGCTTTTTTTTTCCTTTTTTCTTTTGAAACATGCTACACACAAAGGCAATTTCAGTCTTTTTTCTTTTTTTAATTATTGTTGTTTATAACTTTTATTTAATGAATATAAATTTCCAAAGTACAGCTTATGGATTACAATGGCTTTTTTCCCTCATAACTTCCCTCCCACCCACAACCCTCCCCTCTCCCACTACCTCTCTCCTTCCATTCACATGAAGATTAATTTTCAATTATCTTTATATATGGAAGATCAATTTAGCATATACTATGTAAAGATTTCATCAGTTTGCACTGACACAGAAACACAAAGTGTAAAATACTGTTTCAGTACTAGTAATAGCATTAATTCACATTGTACAACACATTAAGGACAGAGATCCTACATGGGGAATAAGTGCACAGTGACTCCTGTTGTTGACTTAGCAAATTGACACTCTTGTTTATGGCGTCAGTAATCTCCCTAGGCTCTTGTCATGAGTTGCCAAGGCTATGGAGGCCTTTTGAGTTCGCCGACTCTGATCATATTTAGACAAGGTCATAGTCGAAGTGGAAGTTCTCTCCTCCCTTCAGAGAAAGGTACCTCCTTCCTTGATGACCTATCTTTCCACTGGGATCTCACTCATAGAGATCTTTCATTTAGGTCTTTTTTTTTTTTTTTTCCAGAGTGTCTTGGCTTTCCATGCCTGAAATACTCTCATGGGCTCTTGAGCCAGATCTGAATGCCTTAAGGGCTGATTCTGAGGCCAGAGTGCTGTTTAGGACATCAGCCATTCTATGAGTCTGCTGTGTATCCTGCTTCCCATGATGGATCGTTCTCTCCCTTTTTGATTCTATCAGTTAGTATTAGCAGACACTAGTTTTGTTTGTGTCATCCCTTTGACTCTTAGACCTATCATTATGATCAATTGTGTACAGATATTGATCACTGGGACTAGTGAGATGGCATTGGTACATGCTACCTTGATGGGATTGAATTGGAATCCCCTGGTATGTTTCTAACTCTACCATTTGGGGCAAGTCCTATTGAGCATGTCCCAAATTGTACATCTCTTCCCTCTCTTATTTTCTGAAACTACAGTAACTCCACTTTTATTAAACTATCTTTTCCTGGACTATCAGTGTGCGCCCTCACTATTCTGCCATCTTCTCAGTCTTTTTTCTTGTAACTAGTTAAGTGGTAGTTAAAATAGCCTAGTTACTTAAAAATCACCATACTTTGTACACACATTTCTGTAATTTAATAATCATAAGATTCATCTAAACTTCAACTTAGCCAGTAATTTAGCAAATTTGTAATCTAGATGTGTTAACTTATGCTTGTATGTCAATTAACAACTTAAAACAGTGAAGTTAAAATATGAGAGTTGTGATGGATTTGGATGGCCTAGTGATTCAGTCCTTGAGTCCCACATTGGAGTTCCTGAGTTCCATAGCTGGCTCTAGCTTCTACTCCAGCTTCTTGCTAATGCACACACTGGGAGGCAGCAGTGATGGCTCAGGGAGTTGGGTTACTGCCACCCACACAGGAGACATGGGTGGAGTTTGGCCCTCCTCCTTACTCTCCTTCCCACTTCCATCTGTTTGGGGGCATTTGAAGAGTTAACCAGCAGATGGGAGCTCTGTCTCTCAAAGAAATACACTTTTTTTTTAAAAAAAATGAGGAATTACTTATTATTAGAAAACCATACATGGGCACTGTGGTGTAGTGGGAAAAGCCTCTGCAAGGCTGGCATCCCATATGGAGACCAGTTTGTCTCCTGGCTGCTCCACTACTGATCTAGTTTTCTGCTATGGCCTAGGAAAGCAGTGGAAGATGGCCCAAGTACTAGGAGCTGTGAAACTGTATGGGAGACCCTCAGGAAGCTCCTAGATTCTGGCTTTTGATTGGCTTGGCTCTGGCTGTTGTGGTCATTTGGGGAGTGAACCAGTGGATGGAAGACTTTTTTCTCTGTCTCTGCCTTTACCTCTCTAACTCTGTAATTCTTTCAAATAAATAAGTAAATAAATCTTAAAGAAAACCATACATGGACTTGAGAGTACTTTTGCATCAAAATAAACTTATCTTTTAACCCATCTTCCAAGAACTTTCCAAAGTTCCCTCGTATACCACATCTAGAGAGAGCGTGCTTTTCTCAGATGTGTTTAATTCTATAATGAGTTTCCTAAATGTAAAATAGCCGTATTCAAAACTCAAACAGCTGAGCTTACCTAGATCATACCGCTATCTGATTTTGCGGCTTTATAGCAATCTCTTGGTGAAAAGGATTGGAAATCTCTGTTATTCTGGCCTGAATTAAAAATAAAGCTACTTGATAAGTAGGAACAGCATAATTTATATACATTGTTTGTGAACAACCTGTTTAAACATTTTTCTTACTGAATCTCAAAAGTTTACCTTTATAAAAATTGAGTGGCTTACTCAAAATGTTGATACAAATGCAATATTTATATTGTATTTTCATGAGGAATTTCATAACCATGCCATAAAAGCAAGCTGTGGATGTGTATTTATGATTCAGTTGACTCCATTAAGTTCCACTCAATTTTCTTTTCTGACCTCAAAATAAATTGAAATTATATATCAAATGAGAATAAAAATGGGTGGCTGTAAGTGTGTGGGGAAAAAGTAATTGTGGGTTGGAAGGCGTTAGGTCACTCTTGAGCTCTCATTAGCTTTACTAGTTAGCAAATGACCTATGCAAGCTTCTCAGAACTAGTACGTTTGGGCCGGCACCGCGGCTCACTAGGCTAATCCTCCACCTGTGGCACCGGTACCCCGGGTTCTAGTCCCGGTTGGGGTGCCGGATTCTATCCTGGTTGCCCCTCTCCCAGGCCAGCTTTCTGCTGTGGCCCAGGAGTGCAGTGCAGGATGGCCCAGGTCCTTGGGCCCTGCACCCGCATGGGAGACCAGGAGAAGCACCTGGCTCCTGGCTTTGGATCAGCATGGTGCACCGGCTGCAGGGGCCGTTGGTGGGTGAACCAAGGGTACAGGAAGACCTTTCTCTCTGTCTCTCTCACTGTCCACTCTGCCTGTCAAAAAATAAAATTAAAAAATCAAACTAGAAAGTCTTGTAAACCTGGACAGGTTTGTTTCTAGCTTCCCTTCAATGCTCCATTTTCTCTTCTGAGGGGCTTCATACTCCTGATATTTTTATATACTCTGTCATTCCTTGCCTTAATAAGGCATAACTATCCCTTGTTTCATTCTATTGCTTTGCAAGGTGGCAATGATTGAATGAAACATTAGGAAACTGAGGGGTTCTGTGTAATGGTGACATTACATCTCAAATTGATGAAAATATTGTAGTTCTTAGGAGGCTCTCAATGTGTTAGTCCACTGGCATTCACTTTTATGAGAGCACAAGTATGAAAATCTTCACTGTGCTTGGCACAATGGGGAGAATTCAATAGTGCGAAACAATATTTAAAAGAAAATACATCTGGTAAGATGCATGCTTCCATTTCTGCCTATAGAACAGAGATACGGTTATCTGTACATAGAGAGAAAATATGTAGTAGAGATAATTCTATAGTAGAGATAATATGCTTTTAGATAATACTCATAATTACAGCATTATAAGAGTGTTGGGAAATATCTAATCTAACAAAGGTGCCTATAAGGTGTTTAGCCCCAGCTCAAATTAGATCTGACTGTCAGTGTGGCATGGCCCAAGAACTTCACCATCATGATTTTTAAAAAACATTTATGTTATTTGGAAGGCAGAGATATAGAGAGGGAGGGAGAGACAGAGACACATAGAAAGAGTATGCTAGTGAGCTTTCATTAGCTGTGTTACTCCCCAAATGGCCGTGAAGGCCAGAGCCAGACCATGCCAAAGCCAGGAGCCAGGACTCCCATGTGGATGCAGGGCCCAAGCGCTTGGGACACCTTCCACTGCTTTCCCAGGTACATTAGCGGGGAGCTGGAAAGGAAGTGGAGCAGCCGGGACTTGAACCAGCGCCCACATGGGATGTGGTGCTGCAGGTGGCGGCTTATCCTGGTTCACCGCAGCGCTGGCCCCTATCATGACCCTTCTGTGTGCTCCGAACTTGAAGACCCGCCACTACTCAGTGACATGAGGTCTTTGCAGTAAGTAAGCCTCATTTTTTTTTTTTTTTGACAGGCAGAGTGGACAGTGAGAGAGAGACAGAGAGAAAGGTCTTCCTTTGCCGTTGGTTCACCCTCCACTGGCTGCCGTGGCCGGCACACTGCGGCCGGCGCATCGCGGTAAGCCTCATTTTGTTCACTTAGTAACCTTTAATACTGGGTGCAATCACATGAAATACATGGGGAATCTGACATTTTCCTCAGAGATTCAAACTCCGATAATCACAGTATGAACTCCTTTTAGAGTACCTCTGCTTTGCAGCAATTTCTACATGAAGAAAGAAAAGTAAATGCTACAAAGAGGACAAGGGCAGCAAACATTCACATCTTTCTCTTTTCTCCATTTCCTTATCTCTTAATACATTACTAAACACAAAAGTAAGTAAATAAATGACTATTTCTCATAATAAAAACACACATATCACTATGTAGTTGTTTAGTTCAGGTCTTCGGCATGTCATATACCGATTGTGCAGACTCAGGTCAGGCAGGTCACTCTTCCAAATACCACCCAAATTTAATCTTTATTTTCAAACTAATCTTTTACATGAGTTTCCTTACTGGTTGTCAAGCATGGAGAAGTGGAAAATCAAGTATGTTTAAGTATCAGTCATAACATGTAAGTTCTAAAGAACAAAAGAGAACACAAGAAACAAAGGAAACATTTCTAGTCTTTTTTTTTTTTTAAAGATTTATTTATTTATTTGAAAGAGTTACAGAGAGAGAGAGAGAGAGAGAGAGAGAGAGGCCTTCCATCCTCTGGTTCACTCTCCAGATGGCTGCAACAGCTGGAGCTGTGCCGATCTGAAGCCAGGAGCCAGGAGCCAGGAGCCTCTTCCAGGTCTCCCACATGGGTGCAGGGGCCCAAGCACTTGGACCATCTTCTACTGCTTTCCCAGGCCATAGCAGAGAGCTGGATTGGATGAGGAGCAGCTGGGACTAGAACCAGTTACTATATGTGATGCTGGCGGTTCAGGCTAGGGCATTAACCCGCTGCACCACAGCACTGGCCCCGACACTTCTAGTCTTAAGCATTTCCTTTTAAGCTCCACAGAATATTTCTGTGTAGTTCTCATTTCCCAGAATTTAGTCAACTGATCACATGTATCAACAAGGGAGGATCAATATATTCTTTTTTCTTCATAATATGGGCCAGGCTAAAAATAGGAGTCCTCCTACTATGGAAGAGAGTGGATATTGGGCATACCATTTTTACCACATGAATTTTCTGCTCTTCTTAAATTTCTACAACTCCTCTTTACTCCTCTGTTCCCAACTATGACTTACTTATTTATCTGAGAACAATATAAGCAATTGGAAGGGAATATTCATATATGCCCATCAGCAAATTAACTAATTTACTTTCAACTCCATATATTTCTTTAGCACTTGTTCCATTTCTCTGTACCTTTTGAGAGCAAATTTCTCAAAAACATGTCTGTTGCCTTTTCTATTCCTTTCTTGCTAAGTCTCAGTAGAATCTAGACTAGCATTTTATGTCTCTCGAAACAGTGTTGTCAAAGTTACCAGTGATTTTCATGCCATCAGAGTCCAGGGGACCCATCTTCTTAATTGAGTTAGTACGTGTCTTATTTGGTTCTCGTCTTACTTGACACAGTTAATCACTTCTTCCTGAAATTCATCTCCTGCCATCTAGTCTACCACAATCTCTAGGTTGGCAGCCCACCTCTCTGACTGTTTTGTTTCCATTTTCTTTGTTCTATCCCTTTATCTTCATGACCTCTAAACATCTCAAATTGAATGTCTAATACACACCTCAAATTTATCTGACTAGTGTTTGATCAGGGAATGTCAATGTATTGGTAGCTACCAGTAATGTTTCCTACACACCCTTTTCAAGATCATTAGGTGGGACCTACATCTGGAACAAAAGCCTCAATAGCCAGATGTTCCTTTGGGAATGCTGTTGGCTAGTGGCAAGAGATTCTGAATGGTTGTGTAATAGAAGAGATCTAGCCAATGCACGTAATTTCAGAGGGTTAAATCTGTCTAAGGCTATAGGAATTGGATGTTTAAAAAAGGGTCTAAAGGAAAAACTAGTAGGGCATGAAGGTAAACTGGGAGAGATAGTGCCTGGTAGAAGAAGTAAAGGGAAGAACTCGTTTATGAGAATACATAAGACTGTTCTTAAGGACCATGTGCATGAGGACCAAAATGATGCTGTAGGGTCCTGCATCATGCACGTGGAGCAGTAATCCAATGCAATCTGACTTATTCCTTTTAGACTGTAACTATGTAGACTTGCATTGAGAATCAAATAAATGAGCTGATGTATGTGACAGTGCTGAACGAACCCCAGAAAATGAGCAAATGCAATTTAATAGAGTGTGGGTATGTCTGAGAAAAACTGTTGAAAGAAAGTTGGCACCATCATTTCTCCATTTCACCAACCTGCTCCTGCTTTCCCCTGATTGCAAGTACTAAAATGTAAAATGAAGTACAAGGAAACATCATCCACTCTCACACAGATTATTCCAAGAATCCCTTCCTTTCAGTACCTTCTGGAGTAATCCTTCCAAAGGAAATCTGCTCATATCACTTTCCACCTGTGATTGATGGCATGGAGATATGCCACCTGGATCCCCTTCCAAAGGAGAACATTTTTACAGGTGGGGTGTGGTCATCAGGCAGCCCTGGCTTTCAGCTCCTGAAAGGAGGATCTGCCTCAGTTGCAGAGTTGTCTACCACGCTCTGCCTGCATTCCTTCCAATGAATGGAGTTCACAGCCTGGGTGCTGGTGGAGGGATAAAAGCCTGGAGGTTTCTGCTCAAAGCATACAACTCTGACTGGTTCTTTTCATTTGCAGAGCTTCCCACAGGGCTGGTTGAGGCTTTGCTGAGCCTCTTCTTAGCTTCTCTTCTTTTTCTGCTTACTCATGCTGCTGTTCCTCTCTTTGCTTTTTGCAGGATTTAATCCTGCATTAAGAAATTATACCCCAAACTGTCTCAGAATCTGCATCCTGTGGAACCCAGTCTACAACACTTAGTATGATTTCCTATCAGCTCTGCAGAGCTTCTCAGTGGGAGTATATGGTAGGGTACCAGCTACAGGAGTATCTGGAATATAGTAGGAGCTCAATAAATTCTCTTGCCATTGCATGTGAAGTCAAAGGATGTATAAGAGAAAGCCAATCTCCCCCTAGCACCTCTACACTTCTAATTTCTGGAGTATTGGTTAGTCAGTGGAAATTAAAATCATGAAAATGTGTAAAAACAAACATTGATATCTTATAGAATAGAATACCAATTTGTATGAATCTCAAAGTTAAGATTATGAATTTCAAATAATTTTGGCCCAAATAAAAATTTGCATTAATCTGCAGCTTCTAACTCTGGGGGAAAGGTGTTGCTTTTGCCGTGTTGTTATAAGGCCACTCATTCATAATCTGAGAAGTCCTGATTTTCTATATCCTGACCTACATGGTGTAGCATAACCCTTTCTTCCAGTCTTTTGCCCCATTGAACTGCCACATTTCACCCTAGCTATGTGGATCCTCTTTAGATCGCCACATGCCCGTTTTATGGCCATATGTGTAGGATATGCCCTAAATCTACTTGTTTCATTTTTTGTTCTGGTCATTGTGATCTTGAATCTTTACTTTTGTTTAGGGACCACACCTACTCCACTCTCCGTGTCATTTGGATGAAGGGGATTCTGCTTTGGGCTCCAGAAGTGGACTCGCAATGTAAGTCTGGCCAGAAGGTCACATTCTTTTGATTGTAACAAGATCACTTGCATCAGCTAGACCCAACAGGGCTGGACTTCAGGGCTTTCATATCAGGAAAGATAAGAGTTAGATGTGAGGTACAATGTAAGTCTAGGGCTGCCTACAGCTGTTCACAGCTACCTTTCCACCATGCAAGGGAAGGCTGCTTCAGTACCACGTCTGCTGAGAGGAAAGTGAGCTAAGAAGTGAAGAGAGAGGTGGTTAGTGATCTGTTGAGACCTGGATCTACCTAGATCTGAAGGTTGTAAACCTCTGAATAGTTCACTTATATGAAACAATATATTTCTGTGCTTTTCCTTTCTTAAGCCAGTTGAGTTAGGATTTGTCTATGAGTTTATATGTTAATATGTGCCTTAAATGACACCTGGCCCCATTCTCCCATGTTGGTGAATTCCTTTTTAAAATTTTCATTTTAATTTTTAATTAATTTTTAGCAAGGTCAATGTGCTTTGTAGATACAATTCTAAGAACATAATGATTTTCCTTCCCTCCTTCCCCCTTTCTCCCACCCACTCTTTTTCCTTCTCCTTTTCTTTTTTTTTTTAGTTTTTGAGATAACATATTTTAAATTTATATTACAGTAAAAAGGCTTAATGCTTCACCAAATTAAAAGTTTAACAGGTACAAAGCAAAAAGACCCTAGTTTAATGGGAATATAGACAATGGCTATAAGGAATAATTGAATTGAATAATTCATCCAGATACAGTAATTTTTTTAAAAAATTTTATTTATTTAGAAGAAAGAGTTACAGAGAGGCTGAGGCCGAGAGAGAGAGAGAGAAAGGTCTTCCATGTGCTTATTCACTCCCCAAATGGCCAAAATGACCAGAACTGGGCTGATCTGAACCCAGGAGCCAGGAACTTCTGAGTGTGGGTGCAGGGGCCCAAGGACTTGGGCCATCTTTTGTTGCTTTTCTAGGCACATTAACAGGGAGCTGGATCAGAAGTGGAGCAGCTGGAACACAAACTGGCACTGCAGGTGGCAGCTTTAACTGCTATGCCACACTGCCAGCCCCTGTATAGTAAATTTTAAAGTAATCACGGATAATTAAAAATATGGTAGTATAACAGTCGTACGTCCTTTATTTTTTAAGACTAAAGACAAAATCACCACCCATATAAACCTGTATTCCTGGGTCAGAGGCTCAATGATTACATCTTTTGGTGTCTCTTAGTAACTAGTCTCTAGCTTTATTAGAACGTAATTTACTAGCTATTTTCATCATCTGTTTCGATCTTCTATTGTCGGATAGTGGTGCTGTCATCCACCCTAGCTCAGAGACTGTACATTCTTTATTTGCTCATGTCCAGTGCATTATAGAGTACCTGGCACAGGATGGGTGCTCATTACATTTGCCTGAAAGAAGGAACATTGAGATGAGAGGTGATCTATTATTGATGTGCAGCTACTCAAAATATTGTATAGGAATGTTTTTGACTCTACTAATGAGGCCTCCTAAAAAGCCTCATTTACTGGAAAGTATTAGAAATATTGTACAAAGTGTATTAACTTGATTAGGTGACTTCAAGAATAACATCTTGTGGCCGGCGCCGTGGCTCAATAGGCTAATCCTCTGCCTGCGGCGCCAGCACCCCGGGTTCTAGTCCCAGTTGGGGTGCCAGGTACTAGTCCTGGTTGCACCTCTTCCAGTCCAGCTCTCTGCTGTGGCCAGGGAGTGCAGTAGAGGATGGCCCAAGGGCTTGGGCCCTGCACCTGCATGGGAGACCAGGAGGAAGCAGCCATTGAGGGGTGAACCAACGGAAAAGGAAGCCCTGCACCTGCATGGGAGACCAGGAGGAAGCAGCCATTGAGGGGTGAACCAACGGAAAAGGAAGACCTTTCTCTCTGTCTCTCTCTCTCAGTGTCCACTCTGCCCCCTCCCCCCAAAAAAAAAAAACAAAAACAAAAAAACCAAACAAAATCTTGTGATTATATGCAGGATATGGTGTGGTATCCTCATTGCTGTGTTATCTGTGGGCAGTTTCAGATCCTTATTTTTCCAATGATTAGAAAATAACTTTTTCTTCATACTTTTGTTGTGAATAACAATTGATTTTTAGCCACAACATTGTAAGCTTCTTTAGCCCAGAAGGATTTAAGATAGACCAGAAAGTCCAAATCGCCTTCCGCAAATGATACTTGAGGTTTTCAAGCATATTGTGGGAAAACAATTGCCTATCATTAGTTTAGTCTATAATAAAAACTAGTTAGTTTAAACATTTTAATGAGCTTTGTTCTTGGTTTCTTGGGTGGAACATTTTTCTGCAGTTAAACAAATATAATAAAGGCAGGTACAAATCTGTCAACTTTGGTGTGTTGATTTTATTCCAAACTTTTTAATTAATAATTTCTTAATAAGTGACTCTTTAATTATCCTGGGTTTTTAGACTGAACCATTCTGAGATCAAAGGATGAAGAGACAGACACCATACAGACTTCTGTAAACATCACAGGAAAGCCGATAGGAGGCTATCTGACCCTGATGCAATTTGAAAAATACAGCAAAGCAGAGCAATGGGAAATGATCATTTAAGCAAGGAAATGAAAATATGTTTTTTGTTGTTGTTGTTGAGGGTCTTATACCATCACACCATTTGACAAAATTGATTGGGAATAGTAATAAACAGATTTTCTTCTTAAGAACCCAGAAAAATTTTGCTTTTTAGTTTTATGATGTTTGGACATCATGTTTTTTCTTATTTTTATAGATGTTATTGTGGGGATGTTAGTCACCACGTGGGATGGCTACATCCATTGCAGAGTGCCTGGGTTCTAGTCCTGGCTCTGCTTCTGATTCAGCTTCCTGTACTTGCTGTACCACGGGAGGCAGCAGGTGATGGCTCAGATGCTTGAGTCTCTGCCACCCACATGGGAAACCTGATGGAGTTCTGGGCTCCTGACTTTAGCCTGGTCCAGCCCTGGTTTTGGAGACATTTGGGAAACTGAGCAGCAGATATATCTCTCTTTGTTTCTCTCTTTGCCTTTCAAATAAAATAAGAATAAATAAATAACTAATAAGAAAGAAATGTTACTGTGATTTTTACTGTTGTTTGCAATAAACTCACATTGATAGGTTAATTCATCTGCTCTACTGTCAGTGACTGTGAGTATATGCATATATCTGCCAGCAGGCAAAGCAAGCAAAATTATGATTATGTTGCCAAAACCAAAATTTGCTGAGCAAGACTTGGCTACAGATAGGATGAGGGATTAAGTATTGTTTGCAATGGTTTTTTAATGCACAGTGACATTTCAGAAGAAATATACTCAGCTATCAGTTTTTGAAAAAGTAAGGATCAGATAAGTGAAATGTGGGAATGGTTCTATTAATGTTTCTGGTAGATTTTCCTATATTCTTAAAATCTCAAGCTTCACACCAATAATTGTATAAGGAGGGCAGAGAAAATAGCAATTTATTATGATAACAGGATTAAGTAGCCTGGCATGGAACAGAGAAAAACAAACTTATCTGCAGATGGGAATGTGGCCACATGACGCTTTCAGCACAGATTTCTATGGAGAATTTTTGGCATGAGGAGCAAACACTCTTTTGCTGGAAACTTCTGCATGAATTATGCTGGGGGATGTTTTTCAGAAAAACTGGGACCTGTTATTTATTTCTTGGATCCTATAGTTCTGACTTATGTATTGGAGGATAAGAGAAATATAAGTTGCTGATGACTCACCTCCGGATCATTATTAGGACAGGTGTTCATGGTTCTGAAGCAATTTGATAATTAAAAAGGCTTGCTTAGCATTTCCAAATCAGAAGGTGTAGGGTGTGTTGATGATTCCAAAATATGTTCTGAAATGGCAATTCCACTGGCAGAAACAGACCAGTACTCTGAGTAAGGTGAGAGAGTTGTGCCACTTTGGACTTCTCTGATCCTCACAAGGAAATGTGACAATGATAATTACCAATCTCACAGGATGACTATTAATTAAGTAAAATTACATACCTGAAAATCACTTTGTAATTTACTAGGTACTAAATATCTATACTTATTGCCATTTCAGAAACACAAATGTTATTTCTAGTAGATACTTAGGTTGCACTGGGCTGCATCCTGCTAGTCCACCTGATGTACATAGTGACACGTGAGTGACAACATCCTTCCTCAAGCTTGGCGAGTGGTGACACTTGTGAAGCCACAGAAGGAAGATCAGCCAGACTCAGAGCCCATCAGTGTGGTAAACTAAGTGCCAAAGGCTGATGGGACCCAACGTGTGTGTCTCTGACTTCTTTCCCTCTGGGGAGATAAGTCAGGTGCAGGTCACACAGTTCCCCAGAGATCACTCAACAAGAGTGAGCTGTAGCTGCCTAGATGGCTAGTGAACCCATCTGCATGCAATTCTATGGTCTTTTTTACTCTCCTGTTTTCTACTCCCTCATTTTTGCTTTCTGGAATTGCCTTCCCTTCAGCCACCTATACCAGCCGTTGTCTTAAGCTTTGCCTCCTAGAGATATTGCTGTAATCTCAATTCCTCTATACATATTAGCATAGTTATAAAGAGGGAAACACACCAAATTACAGCAAAAGGTAGTATTTCATTAAGCACCCTATGGTGAACACTCCTGGCAGTGAATTTTACTACCGTACTGAGAGATTAAGAGAATTTCTGTGTTGACAGGTAATATACATAGTACTCTCAAAATTTCAGGGTTGTTATCTTTAGTATTTGTCACTCCTTTAATCACAGAAGAAAGTCTTTTTTTAATTTTAATTTTTTCCTAAAGAAACATTTTATTTAAAGAATACAAATTTCATAAGTACAACTTTAGGAATTCAGTGATTCTTCCCACCATACCCACCCTCCCACCTATACTCCAACCCCTCCACCACTTCCCTCTCCCCTTCCCAGTTTCATTCTCCATTAAGATTCATTTTCAATTAACTTTATACACAGAAGACCAACACTATTCTAAGTAAAGATTTCAACAGTTTGCACACACACCCCCCCCCCTCGACTATTTGAGAATTAGTTTTACAGTTAACTCTCATAATACAACTCATTGAGGGCAGAGGTCCTCCATGGGAAGTTAGTGCACAGTGACTCCGGTTGTTAATTTAACAATTAACACTCTTACGTATGATGTCAGTGACTACCTGAGGCTCTTGACATGAGCTGCCTAGGCTATGAAAGCCTTAATGAATACAAATTTCCAAAGTACAGCTTATGGATTACAATGTCATCCCCCCCCCCATAACTTCCCTCCCACTTGCAACCCTCCCCTTTCCCATTCCTCTCTCCTTCCATTATGAAAGCCTTTTAAATCCACAAACTCCATCAGTATTTAGACCAGGCCATAAGCAAAGTGGAAGTTCTCTTCTCCCTTCAGAGAAAAGTACATCCTTCTTTAATGGCCACTTCTTTCCTCTGGGGTCTCACTCACAGAGATCCTTCATGTAGAACATTTTATTTTTGCCATAGTGTCTTGGTTTTCCATGCCTGAAATACTCTCACAGGACTTCCAGTCATACTGGGGAGCCTTAAAGGCTGATTCTGAGGTCAGAGAATTACTTAAAGTGATTATCATTCTATGAGTCTGCTGTGTGGATGCTTTCAATGTTGTAGCATTCATTCCTTTTTAATTCTATCCATTATTATTACCAGACAAGAAGAAAGTCTTGAATGTGGGGAGTAGGGACTCAGATTGTTTCTGTTTGTGGTATTGCTGCTATAAAATACTGTGAATGGAGCAGCTAAAGGGAATAAAATGGAGACATCAAAGGAGTGAGAGGAAGATGTAGTAATAACATAGATGATGGTTTCCCAAAGTTTCCTTGGCCCTGTTTTAGGCTTCCTCCCAATCAAGCTTTTATTTGATAAATCCTGAGTCATAAATTCTCTGGCACTGAGTTGTCTGCATATTATTCCCATTAAGTTCCCTCCGACAGTACTTGGAACATAGTAGCTGTTCATTAAGCAATTTTAGGATGAATAACTTAATTAACGGATTGATTTTTCCGTCTTAAAATTGTGATTTGGAGGAGGGCCTTAGAGTAGAAATTGGCAGACCAGGTTCAAGCCTATGTCATTAACTTGGAACATCAGCTAGGCTGTCCTGGGTACCTCGACATCCACACAAGGGCATTTAACTGGTCTCACAATTCTAAGAAATCTGGCCCTCTTTGAGGTCAGGCAGAAATGGGTGCATGTGCAGCACATCTAACATGTGAAAATTAGTTAATAGACAAGTCCTAAAGTTTTGAATTTGTCAAAAGATATAATATTACCTTCTTCTCTGGGTTCTTGGGTGCCAATATTTATAAAGTTTCTGGTATAAAGTAGTTAATTTTTTTATACCTTGCTATCCTCTAAGTGTATTTCTGGGATGCCTGTTTACCTCACCAATACTGTAAACTGAAGGACATAGAGAACAATGAAGATGAGGGAATTTACAGCTTGAGAACAAACCTTTTCTGTTTCAAGGAGCTGCTTGTTTTTGTAGCTGTAGGCCCACATATTCCACATATGCTATCAGGAGGATGGGATTGCATGCTAGCGACTCCTTTTCCAGAAAGACTAGTACTTTTTCACTTTGTTAAAACTCATGTCTGGGGTTTTCTCTTCTCCTTTTGCCCAAGGGCTCCGAGTCTTGTTGGGAGTTGCCGGTACCTGAGATGTGACTCTGTGGTGCACCTGTTCTTGCACTGACCTTTTCTGTCAGCTCTTCAGCTCCCTAGCCCCTCTGTTAGAAGAAGCCAAGCATTCATTTGTCCATCAAGCATTTTATTTTTGTAGCTGCAGAATCTTCCAGTTCAGTGGATGCATTTCAAGCCTGAGGTTGCCTAAATTAGTTTTCAACAAATACTGCCCTCCAGACTCTCCTTCCTGGCTGTGAACTGCAAGATTGTTGGTTGGGAATGGGTGTGTCAGGTGACAGAATTCAGAGGGGGACAGCTAGTGATTTTAGAGGCTGAAAGCTGGCCTCGCTTTACTTGGTTAATATACTTAGATTTGTGAAGAACCTTTGGGGTTGGCAAAAATGTTTTTCCTTGTTCTAAACCAAACTCCCTACAAAGGAGCCACATTTTTTGCTTGGAAAGATTATTTATTTCTGTCGCAGACTGAAAAACAGCTATCATTTTCCATTTCTCCCTGGATCCCTGCCCTTTGCAATGGGAGACCATGCAGATTCCTCCATAAAGAGATAATATCCATTTCTCCAAACCTTGAACTTAGATTGGGCTTGTGACTTCCCTTGGCAAATAAAATGCAGTCAAATGACTCTGCATAAGTTAGGAGCCTGGGCTCCCAGAGGCTTTTGTTTTTTTCTCTTGGGACACAGTCAGTCATCATATGAGCAGGGCAGCCTGATGGAGAAAAATCTAATATGTGGGCCACAGTGGAGTCATGTCTGTTACTCAGGCCAGGCCTCACACATGAAAGAGGTTAGCTAAGAGCAACCAAAACTCACCAGTTTAGCAGTACCATGTAGATGACTTGTAAACTCATAAACTAGTGAAGCATAATAAGGTATTATTTTAAACCTTTGACTTTTTAGATCATTTAGCTACAAAATCTAACTAAATTTGGGTTTTTGAAACTCAACAATACATGATTGTTGAGTTGATTGTTTAGTTTCCAATGATACAATGACAAGAATAAATGACAGTGAATAATAGATCAGAGATGAGAAAGGAGAAAAATTTCCAGTGTGTAGGGATTTAAAAAATACTGTCTTTATTTGATCTCATGATTGGTAAATTTTGAGGATTCATGTTCTTTAGTGGCTTTCAGAGTATACAGCTTTTTGTCACATCATTGCAAAGCCATCAACCACTCCTCCAGATCAGGAAGTCTTGACCTCTAGGGTTGTTCCCATCTGTTCTAGGTCTTTGCATGTTCTTTGGTATTGTGAATGATTGGCACACTGGGCAGAGCTGGTGAAAACTGAACCAGTCTTGGGGCACTACTGTTGTCAGTGAGGTATATGAGAAGTTCCTGAGGAGTTCCAACGTTGTGGGGTAGGGAGGGAGGGAGCTTACTTCTCTGGTATAGGAGAAGATGATTTTAAAAAAGTGTACCGGCCAGCACTGTGGCTCAACAGACTAATCCTCTGCCTCGTGGCACCGGCACACTGGGTTCTAGTCCCCGTTGGGGTGCCAGATTCTGTCCTGGTTGCCCCTCTTCCAGGCCAGCTCTCTGCTGTGGCCCAGGAGTGCAGTGGAGGATGGCCCAGGTGCTTGGGCCCTGCACCCCATGGGAGACCAGGAAAAGCATCTGTCACCTGGCTCCTGCCATCGGATGAGCGCGGTGCGCCGGCTGCAGCACGCTGACCGCAGCGGCCATTGGAGGGTGAACCAATGGCAAAGGAAGACCTTTCTCTCTCTCTCTCTCTCTCACTGTCCACTCTGCCTGTCAAAAATAAAAAAATAAAATTAGACCGAGGGGCTGGTGGTGCAGTGGGTTAAAACCCTGGCATCCTTTATGGGCTCTGGTTCTAGTCCTGGCTGCTCCTCTTCCAATCCAGCTCTCTGCTATTGCCTGGGATAGCAGTGAAAGATGGCCCAAGTCCTTTGGCCCCTGCACCATGTGGGAGACACAAAAGAAGCTCCTGGCTTCGGATCGGTGCAACTCCAGTTGTTGGAGCCATGTGGGGAATGAACCAGTGGATGGAAAGCCTCTCTCTGTGTAACTCTGTCTTTCAAATAAATTAAATAAATCTTTAAAAAAACTGGAGAGAGTGTGGTCTCAGGGAAGCGTTAGGGAGAAAATGGCAGAGGAAACTCTATGCATATTAGAGGGATTTGGTGGACCTACATGGAGGGCATGGATGCCCGTTACTCAGGACTCAGCAGGCTAGAGCCTGTGCACCAGTATTGGAAAATGAGGTGAGACCAGACCATCCCAGCCCAAGCCACTGGGGATAAAGCTGCAGGAAGAGCCTAGAGGGCACTCAGCTTGGTGCCCTGTTGGGGATGGTGTAGCTGCCAAACTAGATGAGAAAAAAAATACAAAAAGAGTGACATGTTTCTGTCTTCCTGACCACTTTACAATGAGGTCCTGTAACACGCTGATAGAGCAGGTGCCAATTTGGACACCTCGTGTCTGCGCCCAGAAGCAAGCCAAGTGGAGACTCCTGACTCTTGTGGGGAGAACTAACAGGGTTCTGGGAGCTTGTGACTGTGGGAGGCTTGTGTGCCAGACTGTGAAAAAAACTGAGGCTGTGTGGGAGGATTCACGGTGTGGCTGGGACTTCGGGCAGTCACTGTGGGAGACTCCACATGCTCGGGGCTTCTTGTTTACCTAGTGAGGGACATTGCTTGGGAATCTGAGCTTACACTGAGGACTGCACAGATACTTTGTGTGGTCCTTGGGGCATCACATATGAATATTATATCCACTGGGGCTAGCACTCAGATACTAGTCTTCTTGAGGAGAGGAGCTCAGCTGAGCAGAATAAACTTCCCTTCTGATTAAAAAAAGATTATCCATGTCAAACCCGGGTGTGTTACCTTAGACTTGCCCTTCACCCTGGAGAACTGAATAAAGTTCCCCAGCCACACCTGCTACAAGCCTCTAGATTTTCACTGAAAGCAGACATTCCATTTATCAACAGAGGTATGATACAAAGATAAAAACTACCACAGTGAAAAAATTAAGAAGAAATCAATGAATATCTCAACAAACGCTGAACAACAAATGCACCAATTCAAGAAACAAGAACAAAGAAGACAACATGATGCTCCCTAAAGAACACAAAACTTCAATACTAGATTGTGAAGATGATGAGATGGAAGAAATACCAGAAATGGAATTCAAAAAGTTGATCATAAGATTCCATAGAAGTAATCAGAAGAAAATGCATGAACTACTCAAATCTGTACATGACATGAAAAAAATTTCTCTCAGGAAATTGAGATCTTAAAGAGAAATCAAGATCAAAGAATTCAATACTACAAATAAAAAATACGATGGAGAGCCTTAACAACAGAATCAGTGAAGCAGAGGAAAGAATATCCCACTTAGAATACAAAGCACAGGAAATTATACAAACCAAAAACAAGAGGAGGAAATTAGAAAACTAAAAAAAACAAAACTGTTGGAAATCTACAGGATGCTATCAAATGACCCAGGATATGGGTTCTAGGGGTTCCTGAGGCATGGAAAGACAGAAAGGACTAGAAGGCCTTTACAGTGAAATATTAACAGAAAACTTCCCTAATTTGGAGTAAGAAAGGGACATCCAAGTACAGGGAGCACGTGGAACTCCTAATAGACATGACCAGAAAGATCGTCACCTGAATACATTTTGATCAAACTCACCACAGTAAAACATAAAGAAAACATTCTAAAATGTGCATGAAAGAAATGCCAGAATACTTTCAGAGGGTCTGCAACTAGCCTCCCAGCAAACCTCTCATCAGAAACCCTACAGGTTAGGAGAGAATGGAAAAATATATTCCAAGTCTTAAGAGAAAAATACAGTCAACCAGAATACTATACTCTGCAAAGCTCTCATTTATGCATGAAGGAGAAGTAAGACCTTTCATAACAAACAAGTTGAACGATTTTGTTGCCACTTGTCCAGCTTACAAAAGATGCTTAATGATGTGCTACACACAGAAACACTGAAGCTGGTCATCATTATGAAAGAAGGTGAAAGCAGAAAATCCCCCAGTAAAATTTCAAAGGAAATTTGAAGTAAAAAATAGGAATAGTGTTGTAAAAATGGCAGGGCAAATTGTTACTTATCAATAGTCACCTTGAATGTAAATGGTGTCAACTCTCCAGTTAAAAGACACAGACTGGCTGGCTGGATTGAAAAAAAAATCTATTTGCTGCCTGCAAGAAACATATCTCACCAACAAAGATGCATGCAGACTGAAAGTGAAAGGATGGAAAAATATATTCCATGCCAACAGAAACCAAAAAAGAGCTAGTGTAGCCATACTAATATCAGACAAAATAGACTTTAACACAAAAACTGTTAAAAGAGACCAAGTAGAGCACTATGTAATGATTAAGGAATCAATTCAACAAGAAGATATAACTATTATAAACATATATACACCTAATTACAGGGCATTTTGTTATTTAAAAGAAACATGAAATGGACACTATGAGAAACAGTGACTTGATCAGCTCTTGTGCTATTGTTGTACAATGTAATACTTTATCCATTTTAGTATTTTTTTATTCTAGTACTAGTGGTTGAACTCTGTAATTAACACACAATTCTTAGATGTTTAATTTTTAACTGAAAAGTGATCCCTGTGAAATATAAGAGTGGGAATAAGAGAGGGAGGAGATGTACAATTTGGGACATGCTCAATCGGACTTGCCCCAAATGATGGAGTTAGAATTGTGCCAGGGGATTCCAATTCAATCCCATCAAGGTGGCATGTACCAAGGCCATCTCACTAGTCCAAAGTGATCAATTTCACTTCACAATTGATCACACTGATAGATCTAAGAGTCAAAGGATCACACAAACAAGACTAGTGTCTGCTAATACTAACTGATTGAATCAAAAAGGGAGAGAATGATCCAACATGGGAAGCGAGATACACAGCAGACTCATAGAATGGCAGATGTCCTAAATAGCACTCTGGCCTCAGAATCAGCCCTTAAGGCATTCGAATCTGCCTCAAGAGCCCATGAGAGTATTTTAGGCATGGAAAGCCAAGACATTCTGGAAAAAAACAGAAGACCTAAATGAAAGATCTCTGCGAGTGAGATCCCAGTGGAACGAATGGGGCCATCAAAGAAGGAGGTACCTTTCTCTGAAGGGAGGAGAGAACTTCCACTTTGACTATGACCCTGTCAGAATAAGATTGAAGTCGGTGAACCCTAAAGGCTTCCATAGCCTCGGCAACTCATGACTAGAGCCTAGGGAGATTACTGACTCCATAAACAAGAGTGTCAAATTGTTAAATCAACATCAGGAGTCACTGTGTACTTACGTCTCATGAGGGATCTGTCCTTAATGTGTTATCCAATATGAAGTAATGCTATAACTAGTACTGAAACAGTATTTTTATACTTTGTTTTTCTGTGTGGATGCAAACTGATGAAATCTTGACTTAGTATATACTGAATCGATCTTCTGTATATCAAGATAATTGAAAATGATTAAAAAACTTGGTGTTAAATTGGAAATTGCATAATTAATCAAATTTTTAAAAAAATCATGTAGGATCTCAGTCCTTAATGTGCTGTACATTGTGAATTAATACTATAACTAATATTCCAACAGTATTTTGCACTTTGTGTCCCTATGTGAGGGAAAACTGTTGATATCTTTATATAATTTATACTAAACTGATCTTCTGTTTATAAAGAGAATTGAAAAGGAATCTTGATGTGAATGGAAGGGGAGAGGGAGAGGGAAAGGGGAGGTTGCGGGTGGGATGGAAATTATGGGGGGGAAGCCATTGTAATCCATAAGCTGTACTTTGGAAATTTATATTCTTTAAATAAAAGCTTTATAAAAAAAAAGAAATGTTAAATGATCTAAAGAAAGACATAGACTCCAATACAATAGTAAAGGGGGACTTCAAAACCCCATTTTTAGTAATGGACAGATAAATCCAGCAGAAAATCAACAAGGAAACAGATTTAATCGACACTATAGACCAAAGGGACCTAACAGATACCTACTGAATTTTTCATCCTGTGGTTGCGGAATACACATTCTTTTCACCAGTGCATGGCTCTTTCTCTAGGATTGATCACATGCTAGGTCATGATGCAAGTCTCAGAAAATTCAAAAAAGTCAAAATCATACCATGCACCTTCTTGGACCACAGTGGAATGAAGCTGGAAGTCAGCAACTCAGGAATCGGTAGTACATACACAAACACATGGAGACTGAACAACAGGCTCTTGAATAAATAGTGGGTCATATTTTCCCTTTGCAAACAAAGTGCTAGATCTAAGGCTCGCTCCTTTGTGAAAAGTTTGAATGGAGAGTTTTTTCTTATATTGGGTTATAACATCCAGATTTTTAAATGGTGTTTGATTTTTAAAATTTTAAAAATTTAAAAATGATTAATGTGGTACTCGTACATTCTAATGGTATGTAGTGCAAATTCACAGCACATGTGTATGACATAAAGTAATCAAATCAGGCAATTAGTATTTCCATGGCCTTTTTCTTTCTTTATGCCTAGAGGCTCTTACATAGCTCTTCTGTAGCTCTTCACAAAGAATGTAAGACCTCATTCTGAACTATTGTTGCCTTACTGTGCAACTAGAACTTGTTAGTTCTAGCTGATTGTGTTTTGATATCTGTTACCCAACCTCCTTGTCTATTTCCTCCTCTTACCCTTACCAGCCTGTAATAATTCCTAGCCTATGTTTAGATCAACATTTTAAAAACTTCTGAATATGAGAAAGAATATACAACTTACAGTATTTGTCTTCCTGTCTCTTGCTTATTTAACTTACTGTGATGACCTCCAGTTTCATCCATTTTGCTGAAAATTTCAAAATTTCATTCTTTTTTTAAAATTTATTTGACAGATGAGTTAGACAGTGAGAGAGAGAGACAGAGAGAAAGGTCTTCCTTCCGTTGGTTCACCCCCCAAAATGGCCACTACGGCTGGAGCTATGCCGATCCGAAGCCGGGAGACAGGTGCTTCCTCCTGGTCTCCCATGTAGATGCAGGGACCCAAGCACTTGGACCATCCTCCACTTCCCTCCTGGGCCACAGCAGAGAGCTAGACTGGAAGAGGAGCAACCAGGACTAGAACTGGCGCCCATATGGGATGCTGGCACCACAGGCAGAGGATTAACCAAGTGAGCATGGCACTGGCCCCAAAATTTCATTTTTTCTTAACAGATGAATAATCCTACATTGTATATGTGTAATATATTTCCTTATCCATTCATCCATCAGTGGGCACCTAGGCTGATTCTATATTTTGCCTGTTGTGAATAAAGCTGCAATGAGCATGGGAGTACAGGGGTTTCTTCCATATGCTGATTTCAATTACTTGAGGTATAAACCCAAGAGAGGAATAATTGCCTCATACAGTAGATTTATTTATAGTGTTTGATGAACTTCCATACTGTTCTCTATAATATCTGTATACTTTTCATTCCCACCAATAGTGTATAAGGTTTCCTTTTTTTCCACATCTTTGCCATCATCGTTACTTTTTG
Organism: Sylvilagus floridanus; assembly: GCA_949820135.1. Lineage (NCBI taxonomy): Eukaryota > Metazoa > Chordata > Mammalia > Lagomorpha > Leporidae > Sylvilagus > Sylvilagus floridanus. The sequence goes on from OX463244.1 coordinate 169,081,345, forward strand.
TCTTTTTAATAATAGCCATTTTAGCTTGATTGAGATGTCTCATTGTGGTTTAGATTTGCATTCCTGATGAATAGTATTATTTAGCATTCCTTTCATATCTTTCTTGACCATTTGTACTTCTGATTTTTCATATATGTTATCTGTTTCTTAACTGGATTTTTTTAGTTTATTTTAATTCTTTATGCATTCTGGATATTTTATGCTTTGTCATAAGCGTAGTTTGCAAGTATTTTCTCTCATTTTTTGTCTCTATTGATTATTTTCTTTTCTATACAGAAACTTCTTAGTTTGATATAATCCTATTTGTATAATTTGGTTTTGTTGCTTTTGATTTTGGAATCTTAAAACTCATCGCTGTTAGTGATGGCTTGAATCCTTTTCCTTATTTTCTTCTAGTAGTTTCAAAGTTTCAAGTCTTATATAACATCCAGATTTTGGTGGCTTTATCTAAAAGAGGTAATTTCTCATCACTCACCACATTCAAAATACTCAGAGCAGAATTTAGTAAACCCAAGCAGAAGTGGTCTCAAGACATTTGAAAATATTGCTGTATTTATGTATTTTTATTTGAGGAAATTTTAGTACTGAATTAGATTAATATGTGATCAATTTTCTTATTTTAAAATAGGGTTGTAAAATAGTCCTTCCTTTAAAAAGATGTTTGAGATTCAAGAGTTAGGGAAAAGCACTGTTGTTAATCATATGCTTTTTTTTTTTTTTTTTTTTTGACAGGCAGAGTTAGACAGCGAGAGAGAGAGAGAAAGAGAGAGAAAGGTCTTCCTTTCATTGGGTCACCTCCCCAAATGGCTGCTATGGCCAGTGCACCACGCCGATCCGAAGCCAGGAACCAGGTGCTTCCTCCTGGTCTCCCTTGGGGTGCAGGGCCCAAGGACCTGGGCCATCCTCCACTGTACTCCCGGGCCACAGCAAAGAGCTGGCCTGGAAGAGAGGCAACCAGGACAGAATCCGGCACCCTGACCGGGACTAGAACCTGGGGTGCTGGCTCCGCAGGTGGAGGATTAGCCTAGTGAACCGCAGCGCTGGCCAATCATATGCTTTTGAAAAGGGAAATGTTCAGATTACACAGTGTTGCATGCTGTTTGGCTTGGCTGTGCCAGGGTGAATCTGGAACTTGGCCCGTCAGATTCTTTGGCTTCACTGAACAGTGTTGTTTGTACTAATACTGCAGTAAAATTTTACTATGTATTTAACATAGAAATCAACACAGAAGCATTCACTTTAAACCTGCAGAATCATAGAGAAAACTATTCCTGACATAATTACTCATATGAAACTTATTTACATAGGAGTCTATGTTAAAAACTCCTTCTAGAAAGGAACATATAAAAATGTTTTCTGGTTATGAATATAATGAAAGGGTCTGGATTAAATCAAGAACCTCTTCTCTTCTCTACATCCTTGTTGTATCTCAGGCTGATTTATTTTTGCCCGGTTGTACTATGTATTGTATTAATAATCTAGATGGAGAGGATAAGAAATGTAAGATTTGCATTTTTTTTTTTTTTGAGAGGCAGAGTGGACAGTGAGAGAGAGAGAGAGAGAGAGAGAGGTCTTCCATTTTTGTTGGTTCACCCCCCAATGGCCGCTGTGGCCAGCGCACCACATTGATCCGAAGCCAGGAGCCAGGTGCTTCTCCTGGTCTCCCATGCAGGTGCAGAGCCCAAGCACTTGGGCCATCCTCCACTGCACTCCCGGGCCACAGCAGAGACCTGGACTGGAAGAGGAGCAACAGGGACACAATCCGGCGAACCGATTGGGACTAGAACCTGGTGTGCTGGTGTTGCAGGCAGAGGATTAGCCTATTGAGCCGTGGTGCTGGCCAAGATTTGCATTTTTTTAATCCAAAAACATGATAGATATATTGCTTCCAGTCTCCAAGCAAGCAACAGCCAGGGTGGAATTCATCTCAGATGGCGATAGGTAGGTTTTCTAGAGAATAGTTATCCTCCATTCCCAAAATTGTCATTTCTGATTCTGCCACAATTCATAGTCACAATTTTCTAGGTATGACTTTAATAAATTTCTTTCTAAACTAGCCTTGAAACAATTGCTACTTAATATGAACTTCCAAGGAATGATTTTAGGAGTCTTAAATCCATGGACATATACTAAAAACTCAGTGTTATGTGCGTTTTCTATCAGTACCATTTTATTTTGTTTTTTTAAACTTTTGTTTAATAAATAAATTTCCAAAGTACAGCTTTTGGATTACAGTGGCTTTTTACCCTCATAACCTCCATACCACCCACAACCATCCCATATCCTGCTCCCTCTCCATCCCATTCACATCAAGATTCATTTTCAATTATCTTTATATACAGAAGATCAACTTAGTATATACTAATTGAAGATTTCAACAGTTTGTACCCAGACAGAAACACAAAGTATATAGTATTGTTTGAGTAGTAATTATACCATTAATTCACATAGTACAACACATTAAGGACAGAGATCCTACATGAGGAGTAAGTGCACAGTGACTCTGTTGTTGACTTAACAAATTGACACTCTTGTTTATGGCATCAGTAATTACCCGAGGCTCTTGTCATGAGTTGCCAAGGCTATGGAAGCCTTTTGAGTTCGCCAACTGCGATCTTATTTAGACAAGGCTATAGTCAAAGTGGAAGTTTTCTCCTCCCTTCAGAGAAAGGTACCTCCTTCTTTGATGGCCCATTCTTCCCGCTGGGAGCTCACTCAAAGAGATCTTTCATTTGGGTCATTCTTTTTTTTTTTTGGCCACAATGTCTTGGCTTTCCATTCCTGAAATACTCTCATGGGCTCTTGAGCCAGATCTGAATGCCTTAAGGGCTGATTCTGAGGCCAGAGTGCTATTTAGGACATCTGCCATTCTATGAGTCTGCTGTGTATCGTGCTTCCCATGTTGGATCATTCTCTCCTTTTTTATTCTATCAGTTAGTATTAGCAGACACTAGTATTGTTTATGTGATCCCTTTCACTCTTAGTCCTATCATTATGACCAATTTGAACTGAAATTGATCACTTGGACTAGTGAGATGGCATTGGTATATGCCACCTTGATGAGGTTGAATTGGAATCCCCTGGCTCGTTTCTAACTCTACCATTTGGGGCAAGTCTGATTGAGCATGTGTTGTACTGTACTCTTATTCTCACTCTTATATTTAACAGAGATCACTTTTCAGTTAAATGTAAACACCTAAGAACAGTTGTGTGTTAAATACAGAGTTCAACCAATAGTGTTAAATAAAACAAAACAAAAACTAAAAGGGATAAAGTATTACATTGTACATCAACAGTCAGGACAGGGGCTGATCATGTCATTGTTTCTCATAGTGTCCATTTCACTTCAACAGGTTTCCTTTTTGGTGCTCAGTTAGTTGTCACCGATCAGGGAGAACATATGATATTTGTGCCTTTGGGATTGGCTTAGTTCACTCAGCATGATGTTCTCAAGATTCCTCCATCTTGTTGCAAATGACCAGATTTCATTTTTTTTTAACTGCTGTATAGTATTCTATAGAGTACATGTCCCATTTATCCAGTCTACTTTTGATGGGCATTTAGGTTGATTCCAGGTCTTAGCTATTGTGAATTGAGCTGCAATAAACATTAATGTTCCAACGGCTTTTTTTATTTGCCGATTTAATTTCCTTTGGGTAAATTTCAAGGAGTGGGATGGCTGGGTTGTATGGTAGGGTTATATTCAGGTTTCTGAGGAATCCACAAGCTGACTTCCATAGTGGCTTTATCAGTTTGTGTTCCCACCAACAGTGGGTTAATGTCCCTTTTTCCCCACATTCTCTCCAGCATCTATTGTTGGTAGATTTCTGAATGTGAGCCATTCTAACCGGGGTGAGGTGAAACCTCATTGTGGTTTTGATTTGCATTTCCTTGATGGCTAATGATCCTGAACATTTTTTCATGTGTTTGTTGGCCATTTGGATTTCCTCTTTTGAAAAATGTCAGTTGAGGACCTTGGCCCATCTCTTAAGTGGGTTGTTTGTTTTCTTGTGGAGTTTCTTGACACTTTGTAGATTCTGGTTATTAATCCTTTATCTGTTGCATAGTTTGCAAATACTTTTTCTCATTCTGTTGGTTCCCTTTCACTTTCCTGTTTCTTTTGTAGTACAGAAACTTCTCAATTTGATGTAATCCTAATTGTTAATTTTTGCTTTGACTACCTGTGCCTCCTGCGCCTTTTCCAAGAAGTATTTGCCTGTGCCTATATCTTGTTGGGTTTCTCCATTGTTCTCTAATAATTTGATGGTGTCGGGTTGTAGATTTAGATCTTTAATCCATGTTGAGTGTATTTTTGTGTAAGGTGTAAGGTAGGGGTCTTGCTTCATGCTTCTGCACATGGAAATCCAGTTTTCCCAGCACCATTTGTTGAATAGACTCTCCTTGCTCCAGGCATTCTTTTTAGATCCTTAATTAAATAGTTGTTTGGATTGATTTCTGGTGTTTCTATTCTTTTCCATTGGGTTATGTGCATTTTTATTCTCAAAAAGCCAACTCTCCCTTGAAATTCCTACAGGGTTGCACCATCTCTCCAAAAGTTAGAGAATCATCACTAAATGGGCATTGAGTTTAAGATACTGCATTTGCCATGACTCATGACTTCCTTCTCAGAGGAAATGGCATAATCACTTATCATGAGCACCCATGCAAATTACCAAAAAAGTTCTGATCAGTGTAAAACTGACCCAAGAAGTCTGAATGTAAAGACAGATTCAGATGATATGTGTAATGATTTTTATGGAGAGTGTCACACTTTGTATCTGTTTTTTAAATTTATTTAAGTTATACAAGTTCATATATTCCTTCTATACAGATTTAGGAACATAGTGATACTTGCCACCCCACCCTCCCACCTGCTCATGCTCCAGCACTTCCACCTGTTCCCCTCTCATTCCCACTGCTAATTTTTACAAAGATCTACTTTCATTTTACTTAATGATCATAAGTTTAATCCTACATTAAATGAAGAGTTCAACAAGTAGTATGAAGAAAATAAAATACTGTCACTTAACAGAAGAGACAAGAGCTGTAAAGAATCATAGCATCTCAAAACGTCCATTTCACTCCTATACATTATATGTTAGGTACTCAATTAGTTACTTCGTATCAGGGAAGACATATAATATCTGTCTTTTTGGGACTGACATTTCACTAAGTGTAATGGTTTCCAATACATGGTAGAGTACTACTCAGCTGTAAAAAAAAATCCTGTGTTTTGTACACTTTGAATCTTTAGTAATTCCAGCTGTAACCTAGGAAATTCTTAGTTTCTAATAGAATACAAGCAAATTCTTATTTATTAGTTAAGCTATGTTTAAGAAATACATTCATTAATACATTTTACTAATAAATACATTTGTATTCTCACATTAAAAGAGTAGAAATTGATATTTTCAGAGTTAGATTAACTGGCATATTTTTAGCCTTTGTAATGGGAGGTGAGTGATGGTCAAGAGAGTCAGGAATGGCTGCTGGGAAAAAATGATAGTGTCTGTGCTGTGATTGCCACAATTAAGCAAAAAAGAGATTTCACACAAATATCTGAATTACGCTTTGCTTGGTTTTAGTGAGATATGTATTCCAAATGCATACGTATGGCCCTGAAGCCATGGAGATTTTTAGAGGCTGCATTTGTTTCAGAGGAGTAGCAGCCCTTCGCAGAACTTATGGCGTCTAGGAGGTGGACCTCATGGTAGGTCCTTAGGTTACTGGAGGTGTGTCCTCAGACGGCATACTGAATCTTATCACTGCAGCTTGAGTAGGCATCACCTGGGTGAGAATATTCTGCAACAACTCTAGTCCCATATTCCTCTTGGCATTTCTCCACTGGGGCTTTCTGCAGTGGCTCCCCCACTGTGGCAGGTCTCCACTTAGAACCCACCCTACCCCCCAGCTCAATTGTGTGAAACACCATTTGAAATCTTGAGGGTGTAGATTATAAAAGCCTATGGTGTGCCTAGCTCTTCTGTTTCCTGGCTCACTATGCGATCCTTCCTTTGCATTTACTCCACCTTTGCCACATTCCTGCCTCGTCTGATGGTGGAATCAATGCTGATCACCCAAGTTTGTACTGTGTTACTTCCAAGATCATGAGCCAAAATAAGATTCTTTCCATTGTAAACAGATTGTTTCAGGTATTTGATTATGGTGATAAAAATTGGCTGATACAGAAAATTGATATCAAAGAGCTATACTTCAAGGTGAGGAGGAGCCTTTGGAATTGGTTTTACATGAAAGTTCGAAGAGTTTGGAGGACATGGCTTGAGAAAGCCTCTAGGGCTGTAAGCAAACAGTTATGGGCAATTGTGAGAAGGGCTCAAAATACTAGAATGTTGGTAGAAATGTGTGTAGTAAAGACCACGCTGATGAAATTTTAGTTGGAAATGAAAATTCTATGAGGAACTGGCCCAAAGGTCACCCTTGTTTGTCATTGCAAGGAAACTGGCAGTACTGGGTCCCTATCCTGATATTTTGTGGGTGGCTGAACTTAAAGATAGTGGGGATTTCAAGCAGCAAAACTTCAGTATGAGTATTATTGGATAACGTTAGTAAGTTTGGCCATGAGAATCAGGGATGAAAAGGAACAGAACTGACATATTTGGGAAAATTAGCATCTTGGTCAGAGAAGAAAGGAAGAAACAACATGAAACAATATGTTCAGGACATAAAGAGATTAGTGCAGGTAATAGGAGGTCCCATGTGCTAACAATCAAGGCAATGAGAGAAATAGCACAGGACATTTCAGAAATATTTGAGGTTCCCCTCCCCCACTTCATAGACCTAGACATCTAAAAGGGCAGAATTGTTTTATGAAACCCAAGGCACTTTCAGTGAGCTTGCGAAAGATTGCTAAACATTCATTTCCCTGTGTTCAGCAGCCAAAGCACTCAGGAACTATAGCCATAGTCCAATCAGGCCCAGATGCAGTTCCTGATCTTGGCATCATTCATAGAGAAAGCAAGAGTTATGGGGTCATTGAGTCCTTGATTGGGATGATGCCTAAGGAGCTGAAGGAGTGATGCTGATATGGAAAACCACTAATGTGTGCATGCATCTTCAGAGAGCACACATGTGAGCAGAGACCTACAGAGTTCCAGGGAGGCATGGAGACTTCCACTTGGATTTCAAATGGTGTTTCACACAATTGAGCTGGGGGGTAGGGTGGGTTCTAAGTGGAGACCTGCCACAGTGGGGGAGCCACTGCAGAAAGCCCCAGTGGAGAAATGCCAAGAGGAATATGGGACTAGAGTTGTTGCAGAATATTCTCACCCAGGTGATGCCTACTCAAGCTGCAGTGATAAGATTCAGTATGAACTGAAACATGGGCTGTGGGCTGCCCCTGCCACAGGATGTCAAACATGGCACTTTAGGATTTAATTCTTGTCCTGATAAGTTTTGACTTGATTGAGTTAATTAGGCATCCTTTTAAAGTCCCTGTCTCCCTCTTTTGAAATGAAAATGTATACCGTGTGCCTGTTTTTCCATGTATCTTAGAAGTATGTAATTTATTTTCCATTTCACAGAAGCTCACAGCTAAGAGTTTGCCTTGAGTCTCGGATGGGATTTTGAAATTTTGAATTAATGTTGGACTGAGTTAAGACTTTGGAACTACTGGAGATAGAATGATTTTATGTTTTATGAGAGAAGGACATGAATTTCAGGAAGCCAGGAATATAATTCCATGGTTAAATAGGCTATGGCTCTCAAATTCATGAAGCTGATTAACTCACAAGGTCATGGATTGATGGTACTAATAGTGTGGGGGATTGATCCAATTATGGTGTCTAAGAGACAGGCCTAGTGAGAAGACCTTAGGTTCCTGGGCTCAGTTACTGTCCCTCAGAAGGTAGTTCTCATGAATGGATTGGTTATAAAAACTTGAGTTAGGCTTAGTTGATCTCTCTGCCTGTTGTCTCACTATATAATTGTTTCTTTTCACTCGCTCCATCATTGCTGTACATCTACCTCACAAGATGGCTAAACAAATGGTTACCCAATCTTAGACTATGATGCTCCAAAACCATGAGCCAAAATAAATCTTTCCTAGTAGCTTGTTTCAGGTGTTTAGTTATAGAGATGGTAACCTGAGTAATGCATACCACCTTTTAAAAGATGAAAAATCTGGAAATACTAGACATGCTTTTATAGAAAAGATAAGCTAGCTCTCAATAGTTCCTCCATTACGATGGGACATGAGAACTGACTTTTCCATAGGCCTCATTGTTCTTCAGTTTCTTTCCAACACTGGGATTCTGTTACTTGACACTCCTCATTGTGTTTGCATTGTTGTTTTTGTTACATAGCAGTTCTGTCATTTGTTCATGCCTGGTTCATCATATAGGCATTTCAGTTGAATTGCTTTAAACAGTAGGACTAAGAAAACACAGCATCCCTGTGAGATTTTAGGAGGTCCTTATCTATTTCTAAACTTTGGCTTTTAGAAAAGAAAAATCTGATTTTAAACAGATCATCTAGAGGCTAAAGGATGGACTTATGATGTCCAGCTAAGGTATCAACTTGCAAAGTTCAGCAGGAAAAATTAGGAGAGAAATCAATTTGCATTTATCTATAAGATGATTACATTTGAAATAAAAATAACAAAGCTTCAGAAACAAAATAAAACACAATCAAATTTGCTTTAAAATGAAGTTATCAAGCTCTTTCATTTCAAAGCAGTAAAGGGAAAATATGACATATAGTGATTTAAGAATGACTTTATTGACCCTCCCATGAAAAAATCTCCTTAAAGAATATAGAAAACTACCTCATGAAGTAGGGAGATTTTGCTTGCACTGCTCTTTTTTTTCCTTTTTAAAAATTATTTATTTATTTGAAAGGCAGAATTACAGAGAGAAAGAGGAAAAGACACAGAGAGAGATCTTCCAACTGCTGATTCACCCTCTAAATGGTCACAATGGCAAGATCTGGGCTAGGCTGAAGCCAGGAGCCAGGAGCTTTGGGGTTTCCAACATGGGTACAGGGCCCAAGGACTTTGGGCCATCTGCTGCTGCTTTCCACTGCACATTAGCAGGGAGCTAGATCTGAAATGGAGCAGCCAGGACTCTAACCGGCACCCATATGGGATGCTGGCACTACAGATGGTGGCTTGATCTACTATACCACAGCACTGGCTCCCATTACACACTTTGTTAAAATTTTATTTAAGTTGTATAACTTTCATGTATTTCATATATACAGATTTAGGAATATAGTGACACCCCCCTACTCTCCTTCCCACCCTTGCCCCAACTCTTCCTCCTCCTCCCTCTCACATTCCCACTCTTAATTTTTGCAAAGATCAATTTTCAGTTTACTTAAGGATCATAGAGTTAACACCACACTAATTGGTATGGTGTTCAACAAATAGTATGAAGAAAAAAAAAAGCACTGCTCTTCAATAGAAGAGACAAGGGCTGTAAACAATCATTCCCTCTCAAAATGTCTATTTGACTCCAATACATTACAGTTTGGGTACTCTATTAGTTACTTAAATCAGGGAAGGCATATGATATCTGTCTTTTTGGGACTGGCTTATTTCACTAAGTATAATGGTTTCCAATTGCATGATCTTGTTGCAATAGACAGGAATTCATTTTTTTTTACAGCTGACTAGTTTTCCTTAATGTATATATACCATAGTTTCTTTATCAAGTCAACAGTTGATGGACATCTGGGTTGGTTCCATATCTTGGCTATTATGAATTGTCCTGCAATGGATATGGTTGTGGTTGTACAGATAACTCTTTCATATGCTGAATTGTTTTGGTTTTGGTAAATTCCCAGATTTGGGATGGCTGGATCATATAGTAGATGTGTATTCAGATTTCTGAGGTATGTCCATACTGTTTTCCACAATATGGAAATAGTGGCTGGACAGTTTACTTTACCACCAACAGTAGACCAGGGTAACTTTTTTTCTCACATCTTCACCAGCATTTGTTGTTTGTTGATTTCTGTATGAGAGGGATTTTACCTGGAGTGAGTTGAAACCTCACCATGGTCTTGATTTGCATTTCCCTGATGGCTAGTGATCCTGAGCATTTTTTTCATGTGTCTGTTAGACATTTGGATTTCCTCTTTTGAGAAATGTCTGTTAAAGTCCTTTGCCCATTTCTTAATTGGGTTGTTTGTTTTGTTGTTGAGTTTTTTGATCACTTTATATATTCTGGTTATTTTTTTCTTTTTTTTAACTTTTATTTAGTAAAAAAATTTTCAAAGTACAGTTTATGAATTATAATGGCTTTCCCCCCCATAATTTCCCTCCCACTCGCACCCCTCCCATCTCCTGCTCCGTCTCCCATTCCATTCACATCAAGATTCATTTTCTTTTTTTTTTTTTTTGTGAAATTTACCCCTCAGTTTATTTTTTTCTTTTTAAAAAATTTTTAAAAACTTTTATTTATTGAAAGATTCATTTTCAATTATCTTTATATACAGAAGATTGATTTAGTATATATTAGGTAAAGATTTCATCAGTTTGCACCCACACAGAAACACAAAGTGTAAAATACTGTTTCAGTACTAGTTATAGCATTACTTCACATTGGATAACACATTAAGGACAGATCCCTCATGAGACGTAAGTACACAGTGACTCCTGTTGTTGATTTAACAATTTGGCACTCTTGTTTATGGCATCAGTAATTTCCCTAGGCTTCAGTCATGAGTTGCCAAGGCTATGGAAGCCTTTTGAGTTTGCCGACTTTGATCTTATTCCGACAAGGTCATAGTCAAAGTGGAAGTTCTCTCCTCCCTTCAGAGAAAGGTATCTCCTTCTTTGATGGCCCCATTCTTTCCACTGGGATCTCACTCACAGAGATCTTTCATTTAGGTCTTTTTTTTTTTTCCAGAGTGTCTTGGCTTTCCATTCCTGAAATACTCTCATGGGCTCTTGAGCCAGATCTGAATGCCTTAAGGACTGATTCTGAGGCCAGAGTGCTGTTTAGGACATCTGCCATTCTATGAGTCTGCTGTGTATCTCGCTTCCCATGTTGGACCATTCTCTCCCTTTTTTATTCTATCAGTTAGTATTAGCAGAGACTAGTTTTGTTTGTGTGATCCTTTTGACTCTTAGACCTATCAGTGTGATCAATTGTAAACTGAAATTGATCACTTGGACTAGTGAAATGGCATTGGTACATGCAACCTTGATGGAGTTGAATTGGAATCCCCTGGCACGTTTCTAACTCCACCATTTGGGGCAAGTCTGATTGAGCATGTCCCAAATTGTACATCTCCTGGTTATTAATCCTTTATCAGTTGCAGGGTTGCTAATAGTTTCTCCCAATCTGTCAATTGCCTCTTTATTTTCCTGACTGTTTCTTTTGCTGTACAGAAACCTCTCAGTTTGATGTAATCCCACTTGTAAATTTTGGCTTTGATTGCACGTGCTTCTGGGGTGTTTTCCAAGAAGTCTTTGCCTATGCCAATATTTGCAGAGTTTCTCCAATGTTATCTAATAATTTGATGGTATTGGGTCATAGATTTAGGTCTTTAAACCATTTTGAGTGAATTTTTGTGTTAGTTGTAAGGTATGGGTCTAATTTAATACTTCTGCATATGGATATTCCAGTTTCTACAACAGTATTTGTATAAGAGACTGTTGTTGCTTCAAGTATTGACTTTAGCTCTTTTGGTTGTAGATACATGGATTTATTTCTGGAATTTCTATTCTGTGCCATTGGTCTACAAGTCTGTTTTTGTACCAATGCCAGGCAGTTATCATAACTGCCTCGAAATATGTCTTGAAATCTGGTGTTGTGATGCCAGACATCATTTTTTCTAGATGCGCCAAGAATGTCGTTGGTATTTTGATTGGGATCACGTTGAATCTGTAAATTGCTTTTGGTAGTATGGACATTTTGAAGATGTTGATTCTTCCAATACATGAACATGGAGAATTTTTCAATTTTGATGTCCTTCTCTATTTCTTTCTTTAGTGTTTTGTAATTCTCATTGTAGTGATCTTTGACATCCTTCATTAAATTTATTCCAAGGTATTAATTCTTTTTGGAGCTATTGTAAATGGGACTGATCTTAAAAGTTCTTTTTCAGCCATGTAATTGTCTGTGTATACAGACTACTGTTTTTTATGTGTTGATTTTATTTCCTGCTATTTTACCAAACTCTTCTATGAGTTCCAATAGTGCTAGTGGAGTCTTTTGGATCCCCTATATAAGAATCATATAATCTGCAAATAGGGATGGTTTGACTTCCTCTTTCCAAATTTCAATCCCTTTAATTTCTTTTTCTTGCCCAAGAACTCAGCTAAAAGTTTCATGACTATATTAAATAGCTGTGGTAAGCGTGGGCATCCTTGTCTGGTTCTGGATCTTATGGGGGAATGCTTGTACCTTTTCCTCATTCAGTAGGCTGTTGGCTGTGGTTTGTCATGAATTGCCTGATTGTGTTGAGAAATGTTCCTTCTATAACCAATTTGCTTAAGATTTTCATGAAGTTCTCTCTCTCCACTCACTTTACAAATCCAAGTGAGACAATAGAGCAAGCACCATTTTGGACATACATAACAACTGCGCCAGCTTGGGGCTGTGCCTGCTCTCTGCCAAGCAGAAAAACCTGACTCTGGTGGGGAGAAATAATAAGAGACTAAGATCTAGTGAATGTGTGGAGCTTATGAACTGGGACTGTGGAAAAAAAACAGGGTATGTGAGAGAACTCATGTGTGGTTGAGATGTGAGTAGTCTCACTGGGAGACACCACAAATTCGGGTGGGCTTGGCTACCCGGTGAGACACATTGCAGGGGAATCTGAGCTTACACTGAGGACTGCATAGATCCTTTGTGTCATCCTTGGGACAGAGCAGACAAATATTATACTCACTGGGGCTAGCACTCAGGCACTGATTGCCATTGAGGAGAAGAGCTCAGCTGAGTGGAATTACTTCCCTTCCAAATAAAAAAAGAGAGAGAAGATTTACCATGCCAAGCCTGGGTGTGTCACCTTTGTTACACCCTTAACCCTGAAGAACTGAACAGAGCTCTCTGCCCACACCCAACACAAGCCTCTAGAGATTCACCAAAAGCAGACAGTCCACTTAATCTAGAGTCATAGTATAATGAGAAAAGCCAACACAGTGAGAGAAAAAAAGAAGAAACCGAAGAATATCTCCACAATGCCAAAGAATAATGGAGAAACTGAGGAAACAAGAACAAGGAAGACATCATGACTCTCCCAAATGAACTTGACACTCCAATACAAGATTATGAAAATTATAAGAAAGAAGAAATGCAAGATATGGATTTCAAAAAATTTGGTAAGAACATTTAGAAGTTATCAAAAACAAATGCATGAACAACAGAAATCCATACAGGACAGGACAGAAAATCTCTCTCATGAAAATAAAATCTTAAGGAGGAATCAAAATGAAATGAGGAATTTAGTAGAACATGAAATTGAGATATTGAAGAGAAACCAAAATGAAATGAAGAATTCAATAGAACAAATGAAAAACAAATTTGAGAGCCTAAAAACAGATTCAGTGAGTAAGAAGAGAGAATATCGGACTTAGAAGACAGAGAACAGGAAAGTATGCAGTCAAACCAAAGTAAAGAAGAGGAAATTAGAAATCTAAAAATTATTATTGGGAATCTACAGGATACTCTTAAAAAAAAACCCAACATTTAAGAACTTTCTGTACTGCAAAAGAAACAGTCAGGAAAGTGATGAGGCAACTGACAGAATGGGAAAAATATTTGCAAACTATGCAACAGATAAAGGATTAATAACCAGAATCTACAAAGTGTCAAGAAACTCCACAACATCAAAACAAACAACCCACTTATGAGATGGGCCAAGGACCTCAATAGACACTTTTCAAAAGAGGAAATCCAAATGGCCAACAGACACATGAAAAAACGTTCAGGATCACTAGCCATCAGGGAAATGCAAATCAAAGCCACAATGAGGTTTCACCTCACCCTGGTTAAAATGGCTCACATACAGAAATCAGCTAACAACAGATGCTGGAGAGGAAGTGGGGCAAAAGGGATATTAACCCACTGTTGGTGGGAATGCAACCTGGTAAAGCCACAATGGATGCCAGTCTGGAGATTCCTCAGAAACCTGAGTATATCTCTGCCATACAACTCAGCCATCCCACTCCTTGGAATTTACCCGAAGGAAATTAAATTGGCAAATAAAAGAGCTGTCTGAACCTCAATATTTAATGTATCTCAATTCACATAGCTAAGACTTGGAATCAACCTAAATGTCCATCAACAGTAGACTGGAAAAAGAAATTATGGGATATGTACTCTATAGAATGCTATACAGCAATAAAAAAAATGAAATCCGGTCATTTGTAAGAAAATGGAGGAATCTTGAGAACATCATGCTGAGTGAACTAAGCCAGTCCCAAAGGGACAAATATCATATGTTCTCCTTGATCAGTGACAACTAACTGAGCACTGAAAAGGAAACCTGTTGAAGTGAAATGGACACTATGAGAAACAATGACTTGATCAGCTATTTTCCTTACTGTTGAGGAAAAACTTACTGCTTTATTTCTTTTAGTATTTTTTTGTTCTGCTTAGTACCATTGACTGAACTCTTTAATTAACACACAAGTATTCTTAGGTGTTTAAATTTAATAGAAAAGGGCTGGTGCCAAGGCTCACTAGGCTAATCCTCCACCAGCGGCGCTGGCACCTCAGGTACTATTCCTGGTTGGGGTGTCGGATTCTGTTCCGGTCAATCCTCTTCCAGTCCAGCTCTCTGCTGTGGCCTAGGAAGGCAGTGGATGATGGCCCAAGTGCTTGGGCCCTGCACCTGCATAGGAGACCAGGAGGAAGCACCTGGCTCCTGGCTTTGAATCGGCGCAGCACGCCGGCCAAAGCCACCATTTGGGGGGTGAACCAATGGAAAGAAGACCTTTCTCTCTGTCTTTATTTCTTACTGTCTAACTCAGTGCCTTTCTTTGAAGGGAGGAGAGATCTTCCACTTTGAATATGGCCTTGTATAAATAAGATTGGAGTTGGTGAACTCAAGAGGCTTCCATAGCCTTGGCAGCTCATGACAGGAGCCTTGAGTGATTACTTACGTCATAAGTAAGTGTGTCAATTGTTAAAACAACAACGGGAAACACTGTTCACCTTTCCCCATGTAGGACCTCTGCTCTCAATGTGTTGTACTATGAGAATTAATGGTAAAACTACTACTCAAACAGTACTCTATACTTTGTGTGTCTTTGTGCATGCAGTCTGTTGACATCTTTACTTAGTATATACTAAGTGGATCTTCTGTATATAAAGATAATTGAAAATGAATCATGATGAAGAATGGGATGGGAGAGAGAGTGGGAGATGAGATGGTTGTGGGTAGGAGGGAGGTTCTGGAGGGAAAAGCTGCTATATTCCAAAAGTTGTACTTTGGAAATTTTTATTTATTAAATAAAAGTTGAAAAAAAAGATTTTCATCATGAAAGGGTATTTTATCTTATCTAAGTTTTCCTACGTCGGTTGAGATAATCATATGATTTTTGTTCTTCAGTTGGTTAATGTGATGGATCACATTTGTTTGCAATTTTGAGCCATCCCTACATAGCAGGGACAAATCCCATTTGGTCCAGATGAATGTTCTTTCTGATGTGTTTTTGGATTTGAATGGCTGGTAGTTTTTGAGGATTTTTGCATCTATGTTCACCAATGATACTGGTCTACAGTTCTCTTTCTCTCTCTCTCTTTTTTTTTTTTTTGCTTAGGAATTAAGGTGATACAGGCTTCATAGAAGGAGTTTGGGAGAATTCCCTCCCTTTCAAATGTTTTGAATAGCTTGAGAAGAATTGGAATTAGTTCTTTTTTAATTGTGTGGTATATCATAGTGAAGCTGTCTGGACTTTTCTTTTGGGGAAGTTTTTTATTAACTGATTGAATTTCCATATTTGTTATTTGTCTGTTTAAGTTTTCTGTGTCATCATGACTCAATTTTGATAGAATGTATGTGTCCAGGAATCTTTATATTTCTTCTGGGTTTCCTGGTTTATTGGCATACAGCTCTTTGTAGTAATTCCTGATGATTCTTTTTATTTCTGAATTATCTGTTGTTAACATTTCCTTTTTTCAACTGTGATTTTATTGATTTGGATTTTCTCCCCCATTTTTTTTGGCTAGTTGGGCCGATGACATATCAATTTTATTTGTTTTTTCAAAATATCAGCTCTGTTTTGCAGATGTTTTGTATGTTTTCGATTTCAGTTTTATTTATTCCTTTTCTAATGTGGATTATTTCTTTCCTCCTACTAACTTGGGTTCTGGTTTATTGTTGTATTTCTAGGTTCAGAGATGCATCGGTAACTCAGTTTTTGGTACTTTCCCAATTTCTTCATATAGGCATCTATTGCTATATGCTTCCCTCTTAACACTGCTTTTCCTGTATCCCATAGATTTTGATATATTGTCATATTCATTTATTTCCAGAAACTTTTTGATTTCTTCTATGATCCACTGTTCATTCAAGAACATGTTGTTTATTCTTCATATTTGCATATGATCTAGAGATTCTTGAATTGTTCATTTCCAGGTTCATTCCATTGTGTTCAGAGATGATGTATGGTATGATTTCAGTTTTCTTGAGTTTGCTGAGACTTGATTTATAGCCTAGCATATAGTCTATCCTAGAGAAAGTTCTATGCTCTGATAAGAAGAATGTACATTCTTCAACTGCAGGGTGAAAAGTTCTGTAGATATCCGTTAGGTCCATTTGGTCCATAATGTCAATTAGCTCTATTGTTTCTTTGTTGATTTTCTTCTAGTTGATGTGTCCATTGATGAAAGTGTGGTGTTGAAGTCCTCCATTACTATTTTATTGGAGTCTGTGTCTCCCTTTAGATTGATTAACATTTTTTAATAGCCATGTGCCCTGCTATTGTGTGTGTATACATTTATTATAGTCATATCTTACTGTTGAGTTGATCACTTAATCATTACGTACTACTCTCATCTCTTCTAACAGTTTTTTTCTGTTAATTTTTTCTGTTAATTTGATATTAGGATGGCAACACCTGCAATTTTTGGTTTCTGTTAGTTTAGGATACCTTTTACTTTCATTCTGTGTGTAATTTTATTGGTGAGATGTGTTTCTTGTAGGCAGCAAATAGATGGATCTTATTTTTTAGTCCATTCAGGCAGTCTATATCTTTTAACTGGATAGTTTAGACCATTTGCATTCAAGGTGACTACTGCAAAGGAATGACTTGGCCCTGCCATTTTCACATATATATTTCTGTTGTTTACTTTGGATTTCTTTTGTACTTTTACTAGGAGATTTTCTGCCTTCACATTCTTGTATAATGATCACTATCATAATGTGTTTCTGTGAGTAGCAAATCCTTAATAATCTTGTAAGACTGGATGAGTGTTGAAAAATTCTTTCAATTTCTGTTTGTTGTGGGAAGTTTTTATTTTGCCTTCATCCATAAAGAAGAGTTTTGGAGGGTACTGTATTCTGTGTTGAGAGTTTTTTCTTTTAAGTCTTGCACTGTATCTCACATTCCCTTTTAGCCTATAAGGTTTCTGATGAGAATCAGCTGTGTGTCTAACTGGAGATCCTCCAAAAGTAATCTGGCATTTCTTTCACGCACATTTTAGAATTGTTTATTTGTTTTACTATGGAAAGTTTGATTACAGTGTGTCATGGTGAAGATCTTTTCTGGTCATATTTGCTAGGAGTTCTATCTGCTTCCTGTACTTTCTTTCTCCAACTTAGGGAAGTTTTCTGTAATTATTTCACTAATTAGGCTTTCTAGTACATTCTCCCTTTCCACACCATCAGGAACTCCTAAAACCTGTACATTGGGTCATTTGATAATATTCCATAAATCTCCAACACTGTTTTTAAGTTTTCCATTTTTTCTTGTTTCTTTAATTTGACTGTTGTATTTCTAATGATTTGTCTTCTAGTTTGGATATTCTTACTTCTGCCTTACACACTCTGCTATTAAGTCTTTCCACCACACTTTTTATGTGATCTATTGAATTATGCATTCCTAATATTTCATTTTGACTTCTCTTTAAAATTTTCATTCATGTGATATATAGTCTTTAGCTCGTAGGTTTGCTTCTGCTTGCTTTTGAATAATTTTGATTAATTTTTGAATTCTGTTTCTGGTATTTCCTCAATCTCTTCATCTTTGCATTCTAATAATGAAATGTATTCCTTTAGAATGGTCATGGCGTCTTCTTTATTCTTGTTTCTTGAATTTCTGTGTTCATTTTTAAGCATTTTTGGAATTGATTTTTTTTCTCCCTCTGATGGCTTTTATCTTTGAGTTGTATCTTCTTGACTTAGTGGAATATCTGCACTTTCAGTGAATGCCAAGTGGTGTGTTTGGTTGTGGCCAGGGAGCTTGGTCAGTGCTCCAGGGTGGTATTAGCATCCAAGGTAATACCTAAGTTGGGTGTGGTAGATCTCAGTGTTTGGGTGTTAGCCCCAATGTGTTTTGCACCACAGTATTAGCCACACAAATGAAATATGTTGTCCTCACTGTGAACACAGTTCCCATTGCAATGACCTGCTCTGGGCAACCTAGGAACTCTGAGCATGTGGAGCTGAACCCAATGAATGCCCAGAGACCTAGATACACCCTGCACTTTCTCATGTACCATCGAGTACCCACGAGCTCGGCACACAAGGTTCCACAGTCGCTGGGTGCAGAGGTTTCTCTCTGCCCTGCCAGTCTGTCTAGTCAACAGAGAGTCATATTTTCCCTGAGATGGCTCTGCTTAGGCATCTTGATTCTGGGAGGCTGCAGGTGCCTCCTTACCATCCTAAGTGTTGTTCAGCCACCTCCCAGTGAGGCTTAAAGTCAGTTGGAACTACAGATTGCTCCCTCCACTAGAATATCTGGATAACATGCATACACAAGAGTCATTGGTCAAGTTTTTCTCTCTCCTCACAACTGCCACCTGTATTGCCAAATAGATGGCATATCCTGTCTCAGCCAGTTGCTGTTGCATTGTTTTTGGAATACATCGAACAGATTTTCAATTTTCTCACTTCAAGAACACAAAACATCAAAATTGTCCCATTCAATACTGAATAGCATGGCAGCACAAAATGCTCCCTAACCCTTGACAGTAAAGAATATGAATGGTTTAAAAATTCTTAAGTATTCATTGCATGGACTAGTCTATTGCAGACACAAGGAGCTCTTTAAATATTGTATCTATCAAATATCTCTCTGCTTATAAGACTTGCATAGTAGTATAATTTAAGATAAAAATTTAACTTACGTGCTCAACTCATACGGTTTGACTCTACTCAATCTTTGTCACACTCTGTTATTATTACCTGTTAATGATTTTCACCTAAGAAATTCTTTTTACCATTATAGGTATATACTTACATATTCTTCCTGTTTTATCTCATTCTATTTGATTCCTTTTTTCTGTGTAGCTGGTTGTTTCACATTCAGTTTCCATCTAAATCAAAACGAATTTTCAAGGTCCAATTTAAGACTTGACCCTCCCTGGGAGGGACATCTCACCCTCAATGTCATTAATATCTTTTTTCATTGAGTTGCGATTCTCTATACAGCCTTGTAGAGAACATTATTGCTCTATGGATAGAGATGCTATGCTCATCAAGGACAAGGATGGAACATTTTATTACTTTTGTAGCCTTCACACAGCTCATCATAGCACGAGTACAGATCTGGGACTCAGTAAATGCTGGTGAATAATATTTCTCTGACACCTTCAAGCACAGTTCAGTGATTTTTTTTGTTCTGTGAAGCATTGTTCAGAGTTCCATTAGAGTAGTGGGTTATAAATACCTGTTTAAAACATGCATCCCATAAAAGACAGCAAATCTTTTGTAATCTGCAACTATATTCTCTTTGTCTTTGACTCTCCAGTATCTTCTATATTAGTGAGTACATAGTAGACTCTTAATAAATATTTGTTGACCAAATATATGTAAAATATATTTTAATGTTAGAATAACTAGGAACACTGAAGGTAATCAAGTTTAAGTCAAAAAAGTGACACCTGTATTGGGAGTTCCTGGCAATGTGGAAATATATAAGATTAATAATTCTGATCAGGGGAAAAGTTAGCTATACTGAAAAACAGAGAAATTGTTAGGAAGAATAATATATTTGGAAAATTTGTCTTATAGGAATTTTTAAGGTGTGTTCTTCTAAGTTTGGGGATAGTCTACAGGTTATGTTTTGTTTATAGATCTAATGTAAGAATTACACATTTATAGTTTGGTTTCATAAATAGAAATATAGTAATGGCCATTAGAGAGATATTATTTAATTTATACCTTCTTATAACCAAAGAAAAAAGCATGGAATAGGAAGAGTTTGGGAAGAGACTTTGTAAAGAAAAATACCTAAACACTGGAAGAGAAAGGGACAGATCAATATAGAAGATAAAAAAATATATACAAAGCCTCTTTCCCATTATTTATTTTCATAAACCAAATCATGAAAACCAAGAATGGTAGAGTCCTTTAGCTATCAACCTACATTTGTTCTCTCCTTATACTGGCATAGGGACTGGATTTTTTTTTTTTTTTTTGGAAGGGTGTAGGGTTAGTCCACATTTCCCAGTGGAAATGTTTCCATGGGATACAATGCATGTGATGTGTGCCACCTATGGGTCAGGGCGTTTTAAGAAAGTGTGTTTGGAGGTGGCACTGTGGCATATCAGGTTAAACCTCTGCCTGCAATGCTGGCATCTCAAATAGGTACCAGTTCAAGTCCTGGCTGCTCCACTTCTGATAAAGGTCCCTGCTAAACACCTGGGAAAGTGTGGAGAATGGCCAAATTACTTGGGCCCCTCCACCCAGAGCTGGAAGAAGCTCCTGGATCCTGGCTTTGGCTTGTTCCAGCCTTGGCCATTGTGGCCATTTGGGGAGTGAATCAGCAGATGGAACATTCTCTCTCTGTCTCTGTCTCTCTCTTCCCCACTCCCTCTCCTTCCCTCTGTCCCTCTCTGTATCTCTGCCAAATAAATAATAAATCTTTTGAAAAAGTGTGTTTTCCTTCTCCACATTGTCTTCTTTATGCCAGCTAGATAAAGGTGTCACTGGGGTCCTAAGGGTTCCTAGAACCACAGATGAAAGGAGACTAGGTCTCTGAATAACTACATGGAACAGTTTCAGTGAATCAAGAATACCTTTGTTGGACCATTTTGTGAGCACAAAGTAAACTTCAATTTTATAAGGAGGCTACTGCTCTATTACTTGAAATAATCAAAGAAAGATGAGACTTTTCAAAGACAGTATAGGCCAAATGAATGAAATGTGTCTTTATCTGCAAAGATATTGTTACTTCTATTGGATAGCCTAAAATCTGTTTATAAAATCAATGTTATAAAAGTTCATTGTATAGTTAAGAAAGTGATATTTACAAATAAAAAGTAGATTAATAGACTCTACACACATGTCGAATGAATGGGCAGTGTGTGTTTTAGGAGTTCATAAATGAGTTCCCAGTCTAGGCTGCTGCAGTAAGGAAAGGAAACAACATATGTAGAAGGAGAGAGGTGCTAGAGAACAGAACTTTTCAGGAGGGCTTTGGAATACTGTAGGTCATGGTATAGAGATTGACTCTCATACAGTCCAAATCTTGAGGGACCAGGAAACCCCAGGTGATTCGTATTTTGAATATGTATCTTTTTATTAATACTATCTTTCACTTCCAGTCATGTTTATATTCCTAGCACTTTTTTCACACGGTAGGAGCACAGTATATTTGTTAAGTAATTACTGAATGCTTTTACTCTCTAGTTGTGTTCCCTGTGTTCTTAGATTCTCTTCAATAGAACTGTAGGATCTCAAAAGTTGCTTCACAGTGTTCCTTCAAGCACACAAATGACTTCCAAATTCACAGAGGTGTCCTCAAATTCTTCTTGAATTGTCATGTTTGGAATTCCAATTCCCTACTGTATATCACCAACAGGGTTTCCCTTGGATCCCTCAAATTCATCGCACACAAAAGCTCCAGGCTTATGTGTGCATTTTATAATTAGAAAAGAAGAAAGACATCCTTTTGTTCTGGTAGTCATTACAACTCTCACAAAGGAAACCATCTCAAACTCTTCTCTGGATCAATTCTGTGTCCAGGGAGATGGAATAATCTAATTGTCTCACCTGAGTCTCTGAGGGGAGGCAGGAAGAGTGCTCTGAATTGATAGCCTCATTAGAAGCTGTCATGAATTAGGGAGATGCACCTGCCCAAGGGAAGTTAAGTGGAGCAAAAGCTTCCTATGGTAGGAACTCAGTGAGAGTTTGTTCTGTTGAATTGTGTGGGAATCTTCACAATCAAAATTTGTTCCAAACTTCACAAAGATAACTTTTCAGCCTACCTTTCAGTATGAGCTTAGTTTTGTTGAGCCAGCTTACTCATCCTTGAAAAAAAGTCTTGATCCAGAAGCTGTTATGCCAAGTTTTAGATCAGACTATCTTAGACAGATTTATAACCTCCTGAGAGGCTTGTATTATAATGAAAATGCTGACAGCCCCCAAGTTTTGCTGACAGGAGTAGCACAGCTGTGATAAAACTAGATGATGAATGGAAATATGGTACCTCATCCTTGTGGAGTTGTCATGAGTTTAGGTCAAAGAGAAACAAGTCCTTAATTAGTTCAGGACAAGAAGAAAGACCCTCCAACATCTGAGCTCCAAATTGGTTTTGATTCAGTTAACTGGATATTTTCCCAGGCCTTTTCAAAGCAAGCAAGAAAGAGTTGAGAGTTGGATCATTAATTTTAAAAAATCATTTCATTGTTGGCTTTACTACCTAAGTCAGATGTCAGCCTGTGGGTGAGATGTGACTTACTACAGGTCACGGGAGATAAAGGTTTATTAGCTCTCAACTATACCTTTTCTTCTCTATATTGTCTGTGACTGCCTTTGCACTGTGGCACAGTTAGCTGTGACACAGACAATATGACCCATAAAGCCTAGAACATTTACTATTTGGTTCTGTACAGAAAACAGCAAGGGACCCCTGACTGAAAAAAATGTTTCCCAAGATTTTCACTATTCATTTAGCTCTACAAAATCATGTATTATCTCCTTCCCTAACACACACTTCTTTTGAATTTTGCTTAGAATATATAATTGTGTCTTAAGCAATCAAGTGAGGTAGGCTTGTTAAGAAAATTCCTTTTTAGTTACTATGTTAGTTGGATACATGTGGGGTTTCCAACATTGAGATGGTGATTTAACTTTTATAGTAAGTGTTGCATCAATATCAGCAAAAGTGCAAGGACCAAAATAAATTTTTAAAAGCTGTTATCTTCTAGGGAACATGGACCATGCTCAAATTAGAAAGAATTGCAGCCGGATTGATTTGAAACCTTTAACATTGTTGAGGAAAGATAAGTATATTAAGGGTCTTAGTTACAGTTTTCTTTTCCTTTTCTTTTTCCTTTTCTTTTTCCTTTTCTTTTTCCTTTTCTTTTTCCTTTTCTTTTTCCTTTTCTTTTTCCTTTTCTTTTTCCTTTTCTTTTTCCTTTTCTTTTTCCTTTTCTTTTTCCTTTTCTTTTTCCTTTTCTTTTTCCTTTTCTTTTTCCTTTTCTTTTTCCTTTCCTTTCCTTTCCTTTCCCTTTCCCTTTCCCTTTCCCTTTCCCTTTCCCTTTCCCTTTCCTTTCCTTTTTCCAGGCAGAGTGGAGAGTGAGAGAGAGAAACAGAGAGAAAGGTCTTCCTTTGCCGTTGGTTCACCCTACAATGGCCGTTGCGCTGCGACCAGTGCACCGCGCTGATCCGATGGCAGGAGCCAGGTGCTTCTCCTGGTCTCCCATGGGGTGCAGGGCCCAAGCACTTGGACCATCCTCCACTGCACTCCATGGCCACAGCAGAGAGCTGGCCTGGAAGGACTAGAACCCGGTGTGCCAGCGATGTAAGGCGGAGGATTAGCCTAGCCGGATTAGCCGGCCACAGTTTTATTTTTCTTTGTTCATCTCACAGGGGGGTGAAATGATGCTTAGAAATGATAATAGAACTCCTATTTTATGTTGGATATTGTGTTGGGCATTTTCACGTAGTTTGAATGCCATTTAATGTAACAGCAGCTATAGGAGCTAGGATTTGCTCACCTCTTCATCCCTTTGTTCAGTTGAAGGGGCAAGGTTCAGAGAGATGAAATAGTTTCCCTAAGCGTCCTTTGTGAGCAAGTCAAGATGTCACAGTTCAAGTCCAGGTTTTCTGATTCTGCTTAATTTTCCACTGGATATACTCGTTGTGGGTGTGATAAGCAAGCAGTTGTGCTTCTGATTATTGTAAGTTTTCTTTCTTCTAACAGAGGCAGTATAGTGTATACAGTGGTTCTCAATGTATGGACTGTCCACTGCAAAAAGTGTTGTGTGGTTATTTGACATTTTCACTGTTAAATTTTTACACAACAGAGTGGATTTTTCTGAAAGCTCCATGAAGTTTAATTATTATTGAGTACTAATAGTTGTGAAATCAAAGATTTAAATTTTTTTTGTTCCAATGTTAATGTTGTAAGGATTGATAAACTAAACATATTAAAACCTTTGAAGGCCTCAACAATTTTAAAAAAAAAATTATTTATTTGAAAGACAGAGTTACAGAGAGAAGGGTAGAGTCAGAGAGAGAGAGAGAGAGAGAGAGAGAGAGAGAGATCTTCCATCTCCATCTGCTGGTTCACTTCACAATTGGCCTCAACCAGCAGAGCTGAGCCAATACCAAGGTAGGAGCCAGGAGCCTCTTCAGGTCTCCTACATGGGTGTAGGGGCACAAGGGCTTGGACCATCCTCCATTGCTTTACCAGGTACATTATCAGGCAGCTGGATCAGAAGTGGGGTAGCCAGGACTCTATCTGGTGCCCATATGGGATGCCAGAGGTGCAGGCTGGGGCCTTAACCCAATGTGCCACATCACTGGCCCTGGTCCTCAAGAATTTTTAAGAGAATGAATAGATTATTACCAAGGCATTTATCTGGAAGCCATTGATAAATTAATATAATTTCCCTCTCTCACCTGCCCAAGCCAGAACTCTTAGATTTTAAACCCTTTATCTACCACATACCACTATAGGCAATTATTTTACATATCCATTCATTGGTTTCCCATCTCTGATGTAAGAGCAAAACTAGTAAGTAGCTGATTTCCAGGGTTTTGTAAATGCTTTAATATTTATGATTAACAAGTCTTTGTTAAATAAAATAAAAATGTCCGTTTCAGGAGCTCTGAGACAGAAAATAAAGAAAATAAATTACCTTTTGATAATTGTTCTTAATTATAGAATAAAATTATTTTAAACTTTATGAAATATACTTTTATCTAATAAAACATATGTTACTAATCATCTGTGTAAAGCTTATTAAGCACAAAATGAGCCCATTTATACAATTGCCCATATCAAAAAGTATGCTGCCAAACTTCCTAAACCTTTTTGCCCCCTCCCAGTCACCATTGTCACCTTATCCTCCAGTGATAAGCCGTAACCTGGTTTATAACACTGTAGACTAATTTTGTTCATTTCTGAACTTCATATAACTGAAATACAAAATGTAGGGTGTTTGTATCTGACTTCTTTCACTCAATATTGTGTTTAAAGATTTATCTGCATTGTTGTCTGTAGTATATGGGTAGTTATGGTTGCTGGTGGTTTCCCACTGTATGAAAATACATAAATCATTAATCATACTACAGATGGTATATGGGTCATTTTTCATATTTTGGTTATTATTAATAGTGCTGCTGTGAACCTTCTTGTACAGATGCAAACTAAGATTCTATAGAGGAAATCCATAGGAGTGGAATTACCGTGTTGTTGAATTGCACATTACTGTGTCATGGGAGTGCATATTACTGTGTCATGGGAGTGCATATTACTGTGTCATAGGAGTGCATAGTACTGTGTCATAGGAGTGCATAGTACTGTGTCATAGGAGTGCACATTACTGTGTCATAGGAGCGCATATTACTGTGTCATAGGAGCGCATATTACTGTGTCATAGCAGCGCATATTACTGTGTCATGGGAGTGCATATTACTGTGTCATGGGAGTGCATATTACTGTGTCATGGGAGTGCATATTACTGTGTCATAGGAGTGCACATTACTGTGTCATGGGAGTGCATAGTACTCTGTCATAGGAGTGCATAGTACTGTGTCATAGGAGCGCATATTACTGTGTCATGGGAGTGCATAGTACTGTGTCATGGGAGTGCATATTACTGTGTCATAGGAGTGCATATTACTGTGTCATAGGAGTGCATATTACTGTGTCATAGGAGTGCATATTACTGTGTCATGGAAGTGCATAGTACTGTGTCATAGGAGCGCATATTACTGTGTCATGGGAGTGCATATTACTGTGTCATGGGAGTGCATAGTACTGTGTCATAGGAGTGCATAGTACTGTGTCATGGGAGCGCATATTACTATGTCATGGGAGTGCATATTACTGTGTCATGGGAGTGCACATTACTGTGTCATAGGAGTGCATATTACTGTGTCATAGGAGTGCACATTACTGTGTCATGGGAGTGCATATTACTGTGTCATAGGAGTGCATAGTACTGTGTCATAGGAGTGCATAGTACTGTGTCATAGGAGTGCATATTACTGTGTCATGGGAGTGCATATTACTGTGTCATAGGAGCGCATATTACTGTGTAATGGGAGTACATATTACTGTGTCATAGGAGTGCACATTACTGTGTCATGGGAGTGCATATTACTGTGTCATGGGAGTGCATAGTACTGTGTCATGGGAGTGCATATTACTGTGTCATGGGAGTGCATATTACTGTGTCATGGGAGTGCATAGTACTGTGTCATGGGAGTGCATATTACTGTGTCATAGGAGTGCATAGTACTGTGTCATGGGAGTGCATAGTACTGTGTCATAGGAGTGCATAGTACTGTGTCATAGGAGTGCATAGTACTGTGTCATAGGAGTGCATATTACTGTGTCATGGGAGTGCACATTACTGTGTCATGGGTGTGCATATTACTGTGTCATAGGAGTGCATATTACTGTGTCATAGGAGTGCATATTACTGTGTCATAGGAACGCATATTACTGTGTCATAGGAGTGCATATTACTGTGTCATGGGAGCGCATATTACTGTGTCATAGGAGTGCATATTACTGTGTCATAGGAGTGCATATTATTGTGTCATAGGAGTGCATATTACTGTGTCATAGGAACGCATATTACTGTGTCATGGGAGTGCATATTACTGTGTCATAGGAGTGCATATTACTGTGTCATAGGAACGCATATTACTGTGTCATAGGAGTGCATATTACTGTGTCATGGGAGCACATATTACTGTGTCATAGGAGTGCATATTACTGTGTCATAGGAGTGCATATTATTGTGTCATAGGAGTGCATATTACTGTGTCATGGGAGTGCATAGTACTGTGTCATGGGAGCGCATAGTACTGTGTCATAGGAGTGCATAGTACTGTGTCATAGGAGTGCATAGTACTGTGTCATGGGAGTGCATATTACTGTGTCATAGGAGTGCATATTACTGTGTCATGGGAGTGCATATTACTGTGTCATGGGAGCGCATAGTACTGTGTCATAGGAGTGCATAGTACTGTGTCATGGGAGTGCATATTACTGTGTCATGGGAGTGCATAGTACTGTGTCATAGGAGTGCATAGTACTGTGTCATGGGAGTGCATAGTACTGTGTCATGGGAGCGCACATTACTGTGTCATGGGAGTGCATAGTACTGTGTCATGGGAGCGCACATTACTGTGTCATAGGAGTGCATAGTACTGTGTCATGGGAGTGCATAGTACTGTGTCATGGGAGTGCATATTACTGTGTCATGGGAGCGCATAGTACTGTGTCATAGGAGTGCATAGTACTGTGTCATAGGAGTGCATAGTACTGTGTCATAGGAGTGCACATTACTGTGTCATAGGAGTGCACATTACTGTGTCATAGGAGTGCACATTACTGTGTCATGGGAGTGCATAGTACTGTGTCATGGGAGCGCATAGTACTGTGTCATAGGTGTGCATAGTACTGTGTCATAGGAGTGCATAGTACTGTGTCATAGGAGTGCACATTACTGTGTCATAGGAGTGCATAGTACTGTGTCATAGGAGTGCATATTACTGTGTCATAGGAGTGCATATTACTGTGTCATGGGAGTGCATAGTACTGTGTCATGGGAGTGCATAGTACTGTGTCATAGGAGTGCACATTACTGTGTCATGGGAGTGCACATTACTGTGTCATAGGAGTGCATATTACTGTGTCTTCGAGGTTGTGTCTGTTTCAGTTTCCAATAGTTTTCCAGTATTCTTGTACCACTGCTAGCAGTGTATGACAGTCCAGTTGCAAACATTTGTATTTTTGTGCATTTCATTTTAGACATTATTGCCTACAAACGCATTATAAAAAATTGGGTTTCGAATTTTCATTTTCCTGCTGGTGAAGTTGAATATCTATTTTATACATTGTTGGGGTAACTCTTCTATGAAGTGCATGTTTAAAACATGTGGAGTTTTGAGCCCAAGACTGCGGTATAGGAACAGGATGATCTGTATCATGTGGGTTAAAATAGATAGTTAAAAAAGAGAGAATACAAGCAGGAGAAAGAACCATAGGAAACTCACCCAGGGAAGCCCAGGAGTCCAACAGCGACTGGGCAGGTCCATGCTGAAGGAGCAAATAAGATAGGGAAGTGTTGGAGGTGTAGCAGAGGCCTGGTAGAGATGTGGAGGGGGGAGGCTGGTGCCACCCTCCAGTGGATCAGGTTAGACAGGAAATTGTGAGTCCATGGAGCTGCAGACAGCAGTAGGAGGGGGAGCTTGGTGAACTGCATTTGAAGTTCCATGAGGGAAGAAAGAGAAAGTATAGGGAAACAAACGGAGAGGTCAAGGACCCCCCTGTTCATATACGTCTGCCCCCCTCCCCCAACTGGACCTGCAGCCAGCTGGGAGAAGCCATATTGCTCATTTACATTTTCGAACATAAGCAGGAGCCCACCG
Organism: Sylvilagus floridanus; assembly: GCA_949820135.1. NCBI lineage: Eukaryota > Metazoa > Chordata > Mammalia > Lagomorpha > Leporidae > Sylvilagus > Sylvilagus floridanus. Next base: position 169,110,325 of record OX463244.1, read on the forward strand.
CATTTGCTTCAAGGGCACATGCCCATCAGTTGTAGGGGCCACCTCACCACATCCCCACCCACGAAAGAGGACCACAGCATTTCAGAGTAATTTCCTCCCCACCATGCAAGCTGTACAACAAGGAGAAATCCTGAATATTGAAAACTTGACCTTGTTTCATGCACCAGTGAGAAGCGAGATGTGCCCCAGTAGGTGAGGCTTAGTGCACCAGAGCTTGCACCAGCCCCATCACGACTGAGAAGTGAGGGGACTCCAGGAGGCAGGGCTGCATCCTTCCTCTTGCCACACACTGATACATAGCGGCTCATAGCAGAGGGAAATTTCACCTCAAGCACAAAGACACAAATTAAAGAGAAAAACAATTTACCAAAAAAACACAAATGCTGAAAAGCAAAGGAAAGACCCTAAATAAGAATAAAGAAGACACTATGAGCCCCGCAAAGGAACGCTACAACTCTTCTATAACAGAAGCTGAAGAAGAGATTGAGGAAATGCCAGAAATGGAATTCAGAAAATTAATCATCAGAAGCAGATTCACAATCTTTTAAAAATTTTATTTATTTTTTAACTTTTATTTAGTAAATATAAATTTCCAAAGTACAGCTTATGGATCACAATCACTCTCCCCCCATAACTTCCCTCCCACCCGCAACACTCCCATCTCCCACTCCTTCTCCCATTTCATTCACATCAAGATTCATTTTCAATTCTCTTTATATACAGAAGATCAATTTAATTTATATTAAGTAAAGCTTTCAACAGTTTGCTCCCACACAGAAACACAAAGTGTAAAATACTGTTTGAGAACTAGTTATAGCATTAATTCACATTGAACAACACATTAAGGACAGAGATCCTACATGAGGAGTAAGTGCACAGTGACTCTGTTTTTGACTTAACAAATTGACACTCTTATTTATGGCATAAGTAAAGACCCAAGGCTCTTGTCATGAGTTGCCAAGGCTATGGAAGCCTTTTGAGTTCGCCGACTTCAATCTTAGGGAGTAGATTAACAATCTAAATGAAAATGCTCCCAAGAAATTGTGATACTAAAGAGAAGTCAGAATGAAATACTAGAAATTAAGAATTCAATAGATAAAAAATGCAGCAAACAAAAATACTCAACAAAAGTCTGGCCAATCAAATCCAACAGCACATCAGAAAGCTCATTTACCTGGAGCAAGTGGGATTTATCCCTGGTATGCAGGGATGATTCAACATTCACAAGTCAATCAATGTGACACAGCATATTAAACTGTAGAACAAAAACCATATGATTATTTCTCAACAGATGCAGAGAAAGCATTTGACAAAATACAACACCATTTCATGATGAAAACTCTAAGCAAATTGAGTATAGAAGGAACATTCTTCAACAGAATCAAGGCCATTATGACAAACCCACGGCCAATGTCCTGTTGAATGGGGAAAAGTTGGAAGCATTCTCACTGAGATCTGGAATCAGACAAGGATGCCCACTCTCACCATTGCTATTTGATATAGTCCTGGAAATTTTAGCCAGAGCTATCAGGCAAGAAAAAGAAATCAAAGGGATTCATTCAGGAAAGAGGAAATAAAATTATCCCTATTTGTAGGTGAAATGAGTCTATGTATAGGAGATCCAAAACTCCACAAATAGATTATTGGAATGCATAGAAGACAATGGTTAAATATCAGGATAAATAAACAATACACAAAACAACAGCCTCTGTATACACAAATGCCAAACAATGCCATGGTTGAGACAGAACTTCTAAGAGCAATCCTATTCACAATAGTCACAAAAATATAAAATATCTTGGAATAAATTTAACAAAGGACATCTAAAATCTCTACAAAGAGAATTACAAAGCATTAAAGAAAGAAATAGAAGAAGGCAGAACAAAATGGAAACACTTCCATGTTCATGGATTGGAAGAATTAACTTTTGGGAATTTACCCAAAGGAAATGTAATCGGCAAATAAAAGTTATCTGCATCCCCCATTTTTTTTTTTGCAGCTAATTTCACAGTAGCTAAGAAATGGAATCAACTTAATTGTCCATCAACTTAAGACTGGATAAAGAAATTATGGAATATGTACTCTATGTAATACTACACAGCAGTTAAAAATGAAATCCGATCATTTGCAACAAAATGGATGAATTCGGAAAACATCAAACTTAGTGAAATAAGCCAGTCCCAAAGGGACAAATACCTTATGTTCTCCCTGATCTGGGAGAACTAATAGAGCACCTGAAAGGAAAGCTTTGGAAGTGAAGTTGACACTACGAGAAGCAATGACTTGAACAGCCCTTGTCTTCATGGCCAATGAACAGTTGTTTATTATTTTTTATTACTTTAATTTTTTCCAACTTAATACCATTGGTTGAACCTTTTACTTAACGTAGAATTAATCATAGGTTATAAAGTAACTGAAACTAGATCCCAGTAAAATAAGTGCCATAATAAAAAAGGGAGCAGCTGTATAATTCTGCATACATTCCCACGGACTTACCCCAAGGGTAAAGCTAAAAACTTGACGTGGACTCCAAATCCCATTAAGCTGGTTGGTAATAATACTATCTTACATGTTAAAGTGATCATATTAAGTGTTTATTTGATCATACAGATAGAATTAAGTGTCAAACAGATCACATAAATAATATCAAGTGTCTGCTAATAACAATACATAGAATTAAAAGGAGAGAATGTTCCACCAGCAGTCCACACAGCAGACTCATAGATTGATAAATACCCTTAACAGCACTCTGACTTCAGAATCTGTGGTTGTCATTCTGGTCTGGCTGAAAAGCCCATGAGAGCATTTCAGGCATGGAAAGCAAAGACACTGTGACAAAATAAAACAAACAAACAAACAAACAAAACAAGCAAAAAAAACCCCCCCAAAACAAAAAATGGTCCTACATGAAGGATCTCTGTGAGTGAAACCCCATTGGAAAGAAGTACATCAAAGAAGGATGTACTTTTCTCTGAAGGGAGGAGAGAACTTGCACTTTGATTATAGCCTTGTCAAGTTGGTGGATCCAAAAGGCTTCCATAGCCTTGGCAGCTCGTGTCCAGAGCCTCGGGTGATCACTGACATCATACATAACAGTGTTAATTGTTAAATCAACAACAGGGCACTTGCACTGTGCACTTACACCCTCCTCTGTCTGCAATGAGTTATACTATGAGAATTAACTCTAAAACTTGTTCTCAGACAGTACTTTGTGTGTGTGTGCAAATTGTTGAAATCTTTACTTAGTATAGAGTTGTTCTGTATATAAAGTTAACTAAAAATGAATCTTAATGAAGAATGGGATGGGAGAGGAAGGAGGAGGTAGGCTGGGAGGGGAGTGTTACTAATTTGCTTATTAATAATTAAAAATTAATAAGCCTTGCGGGTTCTTGCCTCATATTCAGAGATGAATTCTGAATACTGGCACAAATAAACCAGGCCTCATGATAAGTTTTTAAGCTTTTTATTTAGTGAGAGAAATGCACGGGAGAGTGAGGGCTCTAAGAAAGAAAGGGAAATCTGGATTCACACTGTGCACCGGGAGCCAGCCATGTGGAGAAGCATGCAGGTCACTCGAAGGCCACATGCCCTGAAAGTGCAGGGCAGCAAGGGCATTCAGGGCAGTGAGGAAGAAGAAGAGCAAAGGGAAAAAGGGCAGAAAAAGGCTTTAATCCACTTCCAAAGGGGAGTGGTTAATTAGTCTGATTGGCAGGTAGGCACACAGGTAGGGGCATGAGGTCACAGGGGGGGAGTGGTGAAGGCATGGTTTTCCAGCTCACAAACCTAATCAATTTTATCCTGTGTGCCTGCCTACAATAGGAGGATGGGGATTGTGGAAAGAACAGATATTTAGATATTCCTAAAGTTTTACTTATGAAATTTGTATTAATTAACTAAAATATTTCTTAAAAGAATAAATAAAAGGAATCCTGTGGGCTTAAATAAAAAAAAAACTGAATTTTTTTTTGGGATTATCTCCTTTTTATTATTGATTTGAAAGTTATTTATATATCTTACATGCATGTCCTTTGCTAGTTTTATTGCACTTTAAAAATTTTTGGTACATTTTATGTATTTTAGAGCATCCTTCTTGGATTCTACAACCTCAGTTATTTACATTTTGCAGTGGAAAAGACTTTCTATACAGCATCTAATTTCAAAGCCATCAGCAGCAGCTTTTCCATTGTTGTAGACTTGCAAATAGAAGTGCTGAAAACAAAAGGGATTTGGCCTGTAAGTTAATGTTTGCATTTCTTCTGCTGTGTTTACACACTATTATATGCACACTCTAGAATGTTGTAGAACAAGAGACACAATGCTGTACTCAGAACTCTTCCATAAGCCGAGCTCCCTAGCTCTTCAGCAGTGTTAACAGCAGGCAGCTCTGAGCTGGTAGCCTTAGAGTGTAAGCAGGAGGTATCCTGATTTATATAATTGAACCGACCATCTAGTGCCCTGAGGGATGGCCTGTGGAGCAATTTTCAAGTTCACTTCCCAACCCAACCTGTCACACCTTGTTATGGAATGCAGTGGTAGAGTTCATTTCCCACATTCCCACATCCCATTCTCTTTACAGGCATTTATACAGAAAAACAAGCAGTTCCTCATTTTGGAATTGAATGGTCTTTCTGAACCTTCTCATCATGGGTTCTAAATCACTATTTCACATTACAGTCAGCTAGGAATTTCTAAACAGTACTGGTGCCCAACATGTGATCCTGGGTGTTGGTTTCTTTATTTCTTTTCTTTTTTAAAGCTCCCCAGATGATTCTAATTTCAGTCAGTGTTGAGGACCACAGTCTTCACTAGCAATGGAAGTAGTCGGTGTTAGAAGAAAGAAGAATGCAGGAACTGAGTCTATTGACACCATCCTCTGGCTCCTTTGAAGACCAGATGTGACACTGGAGTCTCCTGCTCTTGGGGCAGCCCCGAAGAATCCACCTTTCCAAAGTCAACTAAGGATCTTGTTGCTTCTGGTCCTTTCTAGATTTTTCACTTTTCCTCTCACCCTTTGTTTGGTCTTTTATTCTATGTTTTTAAATTTAATTTAAAAAATATTTGAAAGGAGAGAGAGAGAGAGAGAGGAGAGAGGAGAGAGAGAAGAGAGAGAGATTTAACTTCTATTGATTGGATCACTCTCCAAATATCCACCACATCTTGAGCTAGGCCAGGGAAGCCAAGGGACAGAACCTCCATCCTAGCCTCCCACAAAGGTGGCAGGGCCCCAAGTTCTTGCGCCATCTCCTGCTGCTCCCCAGAGTGCACATTAGCTGGAATAGGAAGTGAAATCAGGAACTGAACCCGAGCACTCCAACAGCCCTTGGTCGTTTAAAACCCCTGCTTCCTTTCCCTCATCTCCTCTTTGCATTTTCTGTTCCAGGACTAAATTTTTCTTATATCTTGACTTTGATGAACATTTTTGGTTATTATTCCAGATGCAGTTCTGTTGCAGAAGGCTCACAGGGTGTTGGATACTGGGGATGGGTTGGAGGTTGGTGGGGATGATCAGACCTTTAACAAGATTGATTTTTAAGATAGAACATAAAAATGCCTTTCACACTTCTAAAAAATTGGTTTACTGCAAACCTATCTTCTGTATATTATTATGAGGCAAGAGGTTCTGGCCTTTTCTTTTACTAGAATCTCATTGCCAAAGACCCTTCTGCTGTAGTTTCAGTGTATATAGGAAAGAATTGATGTTATAGGGGACCAGGAACCATAATCCTTGACGAGAAAAATCTAAGATAATCTAAGATAATAAATAATAATGAGGTGCTACTCCTTTTCATCTTTTTTTGCAAAGGAAACAATCTATTTTATTAAAATATAATTGTGAATACATTAAAAATTAATTTGTGATATAGTAAGATAGATGCTTTACTGAAAAATAACAAGATCTTCCACACAAGCATAATTCAAAGCCATGAGTATATATAAATGATATTTTGAGATGTCTACAATGTCAATATTTTTAGATAACTAAATTGATATTAAAATATCTATGGCTTCTAGTAATGATAAAGTCTCAGGTAGCAGTAATAAGTAATAGTAATACTAATAATGCTTCCTCGGTTTGTAAAAGAAAGAAATGCTAGACTCCAGTTAGAGGTTAGTGAAATAAAGATTTTGTGTGTTTTGCTGTTCGTGTTTAAGGACCCATCTACACATGGACCTCTTGGGGTGGAGGAGTGTGGCATATGAACCCTGCACTGAATAAGCGATCCCTTTTAGTGTCATGTCTGCCTGTAAGAAAATGGGCTTCAAAGACTGACCCAGAGGTTAATGGTCTTGTTCTCAAAACTAGTCCCCAAACTAGTGGGGCCTTGAGAACTTGGTCTTACAGCCAAGGAAGTCTACTGTCTCCCATTTGGAATGAATAACTCTTTCCTGAACTTTGGTGAGGCCCCACTGCAAACGCTGGGGAAGGGCCATTTCTTTCTTTCTTTTTTTAAAGATTTATTTTATTTATTTGAAAGACAGAGTTAGAGAGGTAGAGACAGAGAGAAAGGTCTCCCATCTGCTGGTACACTCCCCAAATGGCTGCAATGGCCAGAGCTGCGCTGATCTGAAGCCAGGAGCCAGGAGCTTCTTCAGGGTCTCCCACATGGGTGCAGGGACCCAAGCACTTGGGCCATCTTCCACTGCTTTCTCAGGCCATAGCAGAGAGCTGGATTGGAAGTGGAGCAGCCGGGTCTTGAACCAACACTCATATGGGATGCTGTTGCTTCAGGCCAGGACTTTAACCTGCTGTGCCACAGCACTGGCCCTGGGGTCTTTTTTAATAAGCTGTAACTCCCATGTTTGAAAAAAAAAATGTTTGTCAATTGTAGGTTTTGGAATGAGCACTCTCCTGTTGCATTAAACCAGCAAAATGAATAATTTATGTTCTTTTTTTTTTTTTTTTGACAGGTAGAGTGGACAGTGTGAGAGAGAGACAGAGAGAAAGGTCTTCCTTTGCCATTGATTCACCCTCCAATGGCCGCTGCGGCCGGTGCGCTGCGGCCAGCGCACTGCGCTCATCCAATGGCAGGAGCCAGGTTCTTCTCCTGGTCTCCCATGGGGTGCAGGGCCCAAGCACCTGGGCCATCCTCCACTGCACTCCCGGGCCACAGCAGAGAGCTGGCCTGGAAGAGGGGCAACCGGGACAGAATCCGGCACCCCAACCGGGACTAGAGCCAGGTGTGCCGGCGCCGCAAGGCGGAGGATTATCCTGTTGAGCCACGGCACTGGCCCTATTGTTCTTTCATTCAGGAGCATGCAACCTTTGAGGGGAGAGAAGACACAAGAAATACGTACCTACACAGAGAACAGAATTAGAGAAAGTGCTGAGTTCAGAGAAGGGAGAGGACATTCTGGATTGGGGAAAGAAGAGGTAGACTGTGTCTGAAATTGTAGATAGTGTGGGAACAGAAAAGATGGGCCCCCTTTTCCAGATGGGTGGCAGCAGAGAGAGCCAAGGGGAAGGAATGGGCAGGACTGGTTCTGAGATCCAGGTACTCGATCACTAAACAATCTTTTGCACAAAAATTTCAGTTTGTTTGGGAGCTTCTCTTTCTTGTTTTCGTTAGTAATCTTAGTAAAAAGCCAAAAACAAATAAGGAAAAAATGCTGTTTTTCGCCTCTGTTTCTTGACCAAATCTAATGCCCATGGAACATGAAAGACTAAAAAGAAAAATCTCCTGCTCTTTGAAAATAAGACTTTTTGTGGTAAGCCAGATTAGGTAGGGAAGGCTACTCCTTTCCTTGTATTAACAAAATAGCTTTTCCCTCATGAGAATATCTCATGTTGATTTCTGTGCTACATTTAGAGGAGACATAAAAGGGGTCATGTAATTATTCTTTTCATAATAAATCTCGGGACATAATCTAAAAAATGCAGAAATGACTTCATGTGTACAGGTGGTCAGTGTGGCTCTATCTACTAATACTGAAAAATAGTTGATAGCCTAAGAATATCAGGAGTGTTAGGCGAACAAGGAAGCAATTATGGAACATCCAGCTTAAAGAATAATATGTTACTTTAAAAATCGTGTTTGTGAATTCTCATTTAAAATGGTATCTAGGGGGCTGGTGTGGTACAGCAGGTTAAGCTGTGGCCTGTGATACCAACATCCCAAATGGGCATCAGTTTGAGTCCTGGCAGCACCATTGCTAATAGAATTCGCTTCTAATGCACCTCACAAAGCAGCAAAAGATGTTTCCAAGACTTGAGCCCCTGCCATTCAAGTGGGAGACCCTGATGGAGTTCTCGACTCCTGGCTTCAGCCTGGCCCAACTCTGGCTGTTGTGGCTATTTGAGGAGTGAATCAGTAGATGGAAGATCTCTCTCTCTCTCTCTCTCTCTCTCTCTCTGTCTCTGTCTCTCTGTCTCTGTCTCTCTCTCTCTGACACTGCCTTTCAAAAAATAAGTAAAATTTTACTTAGCTAGCAGTCCTTAAACATAATTTTTTCTCAAAAATATCAATAGTGACCACTCCTAATGCCAACATCAGATAAGCTGATGTACAATTTTTAATCTTTTCCACACACAGAAAATTTGTTCAAATTTACCTTCATGATATAGAGCAACCTGGGAAAAAGGCTCATTTATATTTTATTTTATTTTATGGATGGAGGGGGGGAGAGTGAAAGCAAGAGTGAGAGAGAGAGAGAGCGCAAGACATAGTTCTCTCATGTGCTAATTCACTCCCAAATGCCTGCAACAGCCAGAGCTTGGGCAAGCCAAAATCAGAAGCTCAAAACTAAATTTGGATTCCTCATACAGGTTGTAGGGGCCTGAGTACTGGCGCCATCATCTGTGGTCTCCTAGGGCACATGTTAGCAGGAAGCTGGAATCAGCAGCAGAGCAGGTACTTGGACCCAGGCACTCTGATACGGGATGTGGGTATGCCAAATGGCACCTTAACTGCAACATCAAACACCCACCTCCAAAGCACTGTTCCCTCTCTTCACTCTGCCTTCAAGGACTTAGGTCCCTTTACTGCAAAGGTCTCAATGTATGGTCCCTGACAGCCTTAGCATTGCTTGGGAACTTGTTAATAATGAATTAGAAACCTTGGGATGGGGCTCAGAATCAGTGGCAGGTGGTTGAGATACACTGTCATCTTCAGATGTCATTGCTCTATCTTGGTGCTCATTTTTGAGGTAGTCAAATTACATTTTCCCTTGCTCCTTTTGTTTGCCAACTTTCTTTGAAAGTTGGGGGACAGCCATTCTCGGAACTGATGGGAAGGAAATTCAGGGTATTTGGTAGTGGCGAATGGTGTCCTGGGAAGTAAGGTATCTACCATGGAAGTGCTGAAGCTAGCTGCGGGAGAAGGAGCTTGGCAGTGCATTCTGTAAATGGGAATTTATCTTCACTGACTCAGAGGGCAGGAGAACGAGGAAGGTAGTGCACCAGGGAATATTACCACAGTAGGGAGAGGACATGATGCTCCTGACGAGTTGTGTCAGGGAATGTATGACTGGCCTGGAAACTGATCACTTGCAGTTGAATTGGAATTTAGCCACTGCTTCAGTGGACAGAGAGATGCTCCCACAATGAGCAGTATTCCTTCGCAGCCCTGAAGCTGGAGGGGGTCACATCCACAACCAGTGGAGCCCATGGGAGAGTGTTATAGAATAAGGGAAGAAAACAGACTAATAAAATATTTGAAGGAGACAGCCTCTCTCCAAAAAGAGTCTTACTGTGTGATTTAGAGTACCATGAAGAAACAAATATTCTCAATAGTGTGCCAGGAGAAATGGACTGTATATATAAAAGAATTGCCACCAAAATATCAAGGTGTAAAGGCTCCAATGAAGAGATGAGAGGGTGAAATAAAATGGGAGATGAATAACATTTAAAAGGATTTCAAGTACATTAAAAAATAAATAGAATTAAAAACTATATTGGATACAAAAATGATTTAGCAGTATAAAAATCAAATCAATGAAGACATACTCTCCCAGGCATCCTGTAGAAATAAAAGATAAATTGATCAAAATGATAGGAAAGAAGATATACAAATAGAAGGCACAACATAAATATTCTACAAATGGAGAATTGTATTCAAGAGAGCAATATTGGAACAAAAGAAATAAACATAGATGTTATAGATGAGCTACAAAGGATCAGGCATATTGAAAGATTCTGTTATGATCTTGAAGAATAATTGAAAACAGATCTTCATTCAAACTTACAGACAAAAATTATGAAACTAAACAACAAAGGAAAACAATCTTATATAAGCATTGAGCCAGGGAGGAAAGAAATGCAAGAAAATACAAAAATGAGATGGCCTCAGAATTGGAGTTTCAACGTGACTGCTAAAAAGATCAAATTTAAGCAAAGTAAGGTGATGCTATATGGAAGATGACTGTTGTGTGCCTGGATTAGTTTAACAAGGCATATCCAATTAATAACTGTAAATGTTACATGAGTGAATCTTTGTACTAGTGTTTTTAGAAAAGATAGGTAAAGTAAAAACGTGATGCAAAAACATCTGTGATGTAAAAATTAAGTTTAACAGGGACTGGGCTGTGGCATAGCAAGTAAAGCTCCCACCTGTAGTGCAGGCATCCCATATGGACAATAGTTTGAGTCCTGGCCACTCCACTTCCAATCCAGCTTCTGGTTAATGCGCTTGGGAAAGCAGCATAAGATGGCCCAAGGAATTGGGCCCCTTCACCCATGGGGGATGGCCTGTTGTGGCCATTTGAGGGAGTGAACCAGCGGATAAAGATCTCTTTCCCTATCTTTCTCTGTCTCTGTCTCTCTCTTTCTCTCTGTAATTGTGCCTTTGAAATCAATAATACCTAAATCTTTAAAAAAATAACTTTATCATGAAAGTATGTTGTATTTCATCAGATACATTCTCTGCTTCAATTGAGATAATCATATAGTTTTATTCTTGAGTTTGTTAATGTGATGTGTCATATTTATTGATTTGCCTATGTTTATTTATCCCTGCATACCAGGAATAAATCCCACATGGTCTGGGTATATGATCTTTCTGATGTATTCTTGAATTCAATTACCTGGTAGCTTGTTGAAGATTTTTGCATCTATGTTCATCAGGGATATTGATCTGTAGTTCTGATTTCTTTGTTTTATGTTTTCTGGTTTAACAATTAAGGTGATGTTGGCCTCAGAGAAATTTGGGGAGGTTCCCACTTTTCAGTTGTCTTGAATAGCTTGAGAATAACTGTAATTTGTTCTTCTTTAAAGGTCTGTGAGAATTCAGCATTGAAGCCATCTGGTTCTGGGCTTTTCTTAGTTCAGAGGCTCACGCTTAGTGATTCAATCTCCATCTTGGTTGTTGGTCTGTTTAGGTTTTCTGTGTCTTTATGGCCCAATTTTGGTAGGTTGTATGTGTCCAGGAACTTATGCCTTCCTCCTAGATTTTCCAATTTGTTGGCATATTGCTATTTGTAGTAATTTGTAATGATTCTTTTCATTTCTGTGATATTTGTTGTTACATCTCCTTTTTCATCTCTGATTTTATTAATTCAGGTCTTCTCCCTCTGTTTTTGGGCCAATGGTGTATCAATTTTGTTTATTTTTCCATAAACAGGTATTTATTGCATTGGTTTTTAATATTGTTTTTATTTCAATGTTTATTTCTTCTCTAATTTTAATTATTTCTTTCCTCATAGTAATTTTAGCTTTGGTTTGTTGTCATTTTTCTACATCCTTAAGATTCATTGCTAGCTCATTTTTTGATGCCTTTTCAATTTCTTGATGTAGGTACCAATTGCTATAAACTTTCCTTTAACACTGCTTTTGCAGTATCCCATGTGTTTCAATATGTTATATTGTCATCTTCAGGCATTTCCAGAAATTTTTTGATTTTCATTTTCATTTCTTCTATGACCACTGTTCATTCAGGAGCAAGTCATTCAGTCTCCATGTGTTTGCATATTTTCTAGAGATTGTTGAATTGTTCACTTCCAGCTTCATTCCAGTGTGGTCAGAAAAGATGACTAGTATGATTTCAACTATTTTGCATTTGTTGAGTATTGCTTATCATATGGTATATACTAGAGAAATTGCCATGCACTGATGAAAATAATGTGTATTCTACAATTATGACAAACCAATAGCAAGCATCTTATTGAATGGAGAAAAGTTTGAAGCATTACTTAACACTAAGATCCAGATCAGACAAAGTGGCACACTCTCACCATTGCTACTATATATAGTCCTGAAAATTTTAGCCAGAGTGATTAGGCAAGAAAAAGAAAACAAAGAGATACAAATTAGAAAGGAGGAAGTCAAACTATCCCTATTTGCAGATGGCATGATTCTAATCTAGGGGAATCAAAAGACTCCACTAACAGATAATTGGAACTCATGGGAGAATTTGGAACACTGGCAGGATATAAAAATAACATACAAAAATCAATGGCTTTTGTATACACAGAGAATTCCGTGGCCGAGAAAGAACATTTATGGTCAATCCATTCACAATAGCTACAGAAAAATTAAATGCCTTGAAAAAATTAAACCAAGGAGGTCAAAGATCTCTATGATGAAAATTACAAAACATTAAAGAAAGAAATAGAAGCGGACAAACAAATGGAAAAATCTGCCATGTTTGTGGATTAGAAGAAATAATATCAAAATGTCCATACTACTCAAAGCAATTTACATATTCAATGTAGTCCCAATCAAAATACCAATGATATTCTTTCAGATCCAGAAGAAACAAAATTAGAGTTCATATGGAAACAAAATAGACTCTGAATAGCTAAACCTTAAACAACAAAAACAAACCTGGTGGCATCCCAAGATATACCTTAGGATAATTATAATCAAAACATCCTGGTACTGGTACAAAAAAGGCAAGTAGACCAATGGAACAGAGTAGAATCCACTGAGATCAACCCACCAATTCATACATTTACAAACAACTAACTTTTGACAAAGTAGCTAAAATGAATCCCTTGATAAAGGACAGTTTCCTCAATAATGATACTGGGAAAGTTCCATCTTTGCATGCAGAAATACGAAACAAGACCCATACCTTACACCTTATATGAAAATCAAGTCCAGTTGGATCAAAGATCCCAATCGATGACCTGATACATCAAATTACTAAAGGAGAACAATAGAAAACTCTGTAAGACATTGGAATAGGAAAAGATTTCTTGGAAAAGACTCCAGAAGCACAGGCAAAAAACAAAATAGACAAATGGGATTACATCAACCTGAAAAGCTTCTCTACAGCAAAGGAAACACAGAAAAATAAAGAGGCAACTGACAGAATGGGAGAAAATATTTGCAAACTATAAAACTGATAAAGGGTTAATGTCCAGATTCTATAAAGAGAATAAGCAACTCAACAACAATAAAACAATCCAAGCAATGGGCAAAGGACTTGAATAGGCATTTTTCAAGAGAGGAAACTGAAATTGCCAACAGAGACATGAAAAAATGCTCAGGCTTTCTAGCCACTGGGGAAATGCAAGTGAATACTATAATGAGGTATAACCCCACCCCAGTTAGAGTCGCTTTTATAAAGAAATCAACAAACAATAAATGCTGATATGGGTGTGGGGAAAAAGATATCCTAATTCATTGTTGGTGGGAACATAAAATAGTACATCCATTGTGGAATACAGTATGGAGATACTTCAGTAATATTTTTAAGAAGTTTTTTTATTTGAAAGGGAGGGAGGGTAGAGGGGGGGGAGTGAGAGTGGGAGCAAGATTGAGAGAGAGAGAGGATGTTCCATCTGTTGGTTCACTTTTCACATGGCCACAATGGCTGAGGCTGGCCAGTCTGAAGGCAGGAGAAAGGAGGTTCTTTCTTTTTTTTTTTTTTTTTTTTTTTATAAAGCTTTTATTTAAAGAATATAAATTTCCAAAGAACAGCTCATGGACCACAATGGCTCCCCCCACACACAACTTCCCTCCCTCCCCCCACCCTCCCCTTTCCCGCTCCCTCTCCCCTTCTGTTCACATCAAGATTCATTTTCAATTCTCTTTATACACAGAAGATCAATTTAGTACATATTACGTAAAGATTTCAATGGTTTGCCCTCGCATAGAGACACAAAATGATAATACTGTTGGAGTACTAGTTATAGTATTAATTCACAATGTACAGCACATTAAGGACAGAGATCCTACATGATTTTTTTTTTTAAAAATTGATTAATTGTCTATGCAATTTCCAGTTTAACACCAAGATTTTTTAATCATTTGCAATTATCTTTATATAAAGAAGATCGATTCAATATATACTATGAAAGGATTTCATCAGTTTGCACCCACTCAGAAACACAAAGTGTAAAAATACTGTTTCAGTACTAGTAATAGCATCACTTCACATTGGATAACACATTAAGGACAGATCCCTCATGAGACGTAAGTACACAGTGACTCCTGATGTTGATTTAACAATTTGACACTCTTGTTTATGGCGTCAGTAATCTCCCTAGGCTCTGGTCATGAGTTGCCGAGGCTATGGAAGCCTTTAGGGTTAGCCGACTTCGATCTTATTCCCACAGGGCCATAGTCAAAGTGGAAGTTCTCTCCTCCCTTCAGAGAAAGGTACCGAAAGGAGGTTCTTTCTGTTCTCCTTCAGAGTGTAGGGCCCCAATAATTTATGCCATCTCCTTTTGCTATCCCAGGCTCATTATCAGGGAGCTGGATTGGAAGTGGAGCAGTGAGGGCTCAAACTGGTGCCCAAATGGGATGCTGATGTCACAGGTGATGGCTTTACCAGTTATGCCATAATGCCAGCCCAGGAAACCTTAAATTAGATCTACCATATAACACAGCCATTCCACTCGTGGGAATTTACCCAAAGAAAATGAAATCAGCATATATCTGTGCTACTATGTTTATTGAAGTTCAATTCCCTATAGATAAGATATGGAATCAACCCAGATGTCCATCAACTGATTACCAGATAAAGAAATTGTGGTGTATTTATAGTATGGAATACTACTCAGCCATAAAAAACAATGCAATCTTGTTTTTTACAATAAAATGGATGTAACTGGAAACCACTATACTTAGTAAAGTTAGCCAGAACCCAAATGACAAAATACATGTGTTTCCCCTGATCTGTGGTAACTAATAGAGTACCAAAAATGTAATGAATAGGAATGAAATGGACATTTTGAGATTCGATGATTGCTTACAGCTCTTTTCTCTACTGTTGAGGAACAGTGGTTTTTCCTTCTTACTATTTGTTGAACTCTTTACTTAGTGTATTTTTAATCTGACGAGTGTAAATAAACCGAGCATAGATCATTGTAAAAACTGAGGGAGAATAAGAGAGGTAGGAGAAGGGAGGGTGAAAGCATGGACAGGAGGGACGGTAGAGTGGGAATCTGTGTATATGAATTATATGAGAGTTGTTTAACTTAAATTAAAAAATTTCAAAAAATAATTTTAACAAAGCCAGTGCTTTACAAATTTTTATATAAGTAGTGTATTTTCTCATAAATGTATATAGTATTTAACAGCAGTAATCCAGGTTATAATTTACTACTAGATTATAAAAATAAATATTGAAAAGTACTTTAGGGCTTAAAGAGTATCCTGTATACCTTATAAATGAGGAAAGTAAAAAGGTGCTCTATTAATATTAATTATGAGAAGCTGAAGAAGGTGAGACCATTGAGTTAATCGTTAGCAGAGTTAGAAATAAGACAGATAGTATGTAGTACAGTATATAGCAAAGCAGAAAAAATAAACCAAGTGTATGAATTAAACAAATAGAACAAAGTATATCAAACTTCATTAAGTGTTGCAAGAAATGAGGTTCTGTCCTGTTTCTATCACTTGCTAACTTCAGTTTCTTAGCACTGGTATTTAACTTCAATAAGCTTTGGTTTTCTTTTCTGCCAAGTGGGCATTCATAGTAACTACTTCTGAGGTATGCTAAAAGGATTTGTCAAGATTTTATTGAAACCAGCCTGTAAATATTATCCACTGTTTGGCATAGTGAGGAGTTAGTAGTGCTCCTGATTGAGAGCCTGGGTTGATGTCAGATAGGTTTTAATTTTGAATCTGTTATTTATGAATCATGTAATTTGAGGCAAGTTACTGAACACTCCATGCCTTAGTTTCCTCATCTGCAAAATGGGGATAAAACAGTGCCTCATAGGACATCCATGAGGATTAAATGAAATAGGACATGTAAAGTACTATGGACAATGCCTAGTAGAGAGTGTTCAGTTGTATTTGCTATAATTTTGAGAGTGACCTAGCAGTTTTAAATTCTAAATGTCAGAATCTAGCAGTATAAAACAGCAATTATAGTACTTGAAAATATCAGATTGGATGAAAGACTCAAGCAGGCAGCAATTGTAAGGAATTACATAAATATGTGTAGTGGTTTCCTATAATGTCACAGTCATAAACTGATGTGAGAGAATATGGGAAAATTTATATTTCTGGAATATTTACCTCCCACATATTGATAGGAATTAAATTTTGAGAAGTACACATATTTTTCATTATATTTTCTTATAAGTTTCCCCAAATTATAATAAACATGTTACTTTTAAATAAATAAATTGATCATCTTGTATTTTAAATTATATTTAATATTTCTGAAAAATGTTGGACTATACAGGGAAAAGTCTTACTACCATGTTAAGAGGAAACAGACAAGAATTTTTATGCAAAATTTTACAAACTGAGTGAAAAACTTACTTGGAGGCCAGTGCTGTGGCTCACTAGGCTAATCCTCTGCCTTGTGGTGCCGGCACACCGGGTTCTAGTCCCAGTCGGGGTGCCAGATTCTGTCCCGGTTGCCCCTTTTCCAGGCCAGCTCTCTGCTGTGGCCTGGGAGTGCAGTGGAGGATGGCCCAAGTGCTTGGGCTCTGCACCCCATGGGAAACCAGGAGAAGCACCTGGCTCCTGCCATCGGATCAGCGCGGTGTGCTGGCTGCGGCGGCCATTGTAGGGTGAACCAACAGCAAAGGAAGACCTTTCTCTCTGTCTCTCTTTCTCTCACTGTCCACTCTACCTGTCAAAAAACAAAAACAAAAACACAAAACAACTTACTTGGAGAAGCATTGATATTGTTAGCACTGTTATTTCTGGGTGATAATATTGTTATTTGTTTTTGCCTTTATTTTGTATCTCTTTTCCCAACTTTCCCATTGTATTCAGGAAATAGGCTAACATAATTGGAAAAAAGCAGACTATAAGTAATAAGAATAAAAGAAGTCCCTCAGGAGTAAGCCATTAACACAGACATTGTCAAGCAGTTTAGTGGAGCTGAGGGAAGGTGTGGAGAGCAGTGTTCTTATTCCTTTCATTTTACTAGTGAGGCATGAGGCAAAGACACTTAATCATTTGATAGAAGTCACAGAGAGGCTGGGTGAAAGAATTAGGTAGAGAATCCAGATTTCCTATCTGCATGATTTTACCCCAAATTGCAGGCCTCTTCAATTAGTACAAATTTGGTGCAGAATTTGTTTAGTTTAATGTAAATGCTCAATTCCACACAAGGCGTGAGAGTGTTCTAATGCATCCCCAGCAGCAGGAGATGTTTAATTACAACACAGAATGTCTCCAATCAGAGTGACAGTTTGTAGAGAACAACCATAAGCAGTGAGATCTGCTTCCTTAATTGGCCAAAAACGCTTTATGCATTTGGATTTGAAGTTGTCTACGTCCCTCTCCATCACCAAACACACACATTTACATTTTACTCATGTTCTCCTAGTCATCCTTTTTTTTTCTTTTTAAGACTTAGTTATTTATTTGGAAGAGTTAAAGAGAAGGGGGAGGGAAGAGAGAGAGAGGGAGGGAGGGAGGGAGAGGGAGGGCGGGAGGAAGAGAGGGAAGGAGAGAGAAAAGGAAAGAGAGAAGGAGGGAGGGAGAGGGTGGGAAAGAGGAAGGGAGAGAGAGAGAGAGAGAGGGAGGGAGGGAGGGAGAGATTGATTGATTGTTTCTGCTGTTTTACTCACTGAACGATGCAACAGTCAGGGTTGGTCCAGGCTGAAGTCAGGAGCCTGAAACTCCACCTGGATTTCCCACGTCAGCATCAGGGGTCCAAGTACTTGGTCCATCTTCTTCTGCTCTCCCAGGTGCATTATCAGGGAGTTGGATCAGAAGTGGAGCAGCTGGGACATGAACTGGTGCTCCTACGGGTTGCTGGCATCTAAGGTGGTGGTTTATCCCACTGCCCACTATGCTGACCTCTCCTAGACATCTTGATACATGTCTGAGGCTGGATGTCAACAAAGCAGACTCTGACAGCTTGCATATTTTCTTTCATTTTAAAAAATATTTATTTATTTGAACGGCAAAGCAAGGTTACAGAGGGAGAGGGAGAAGCAGTGAGAGAGAAAGAGAGGAAGAGAGAGAGAGAGAGAGAGAGAGAGAGAGAGAGAGAGAGAGAGAGAGATCTTCCATATACTGGTTCACTCCCCAAATGGCTGCAACAGTCAGGGCTGGGCTGTTCCAAAGCCAGGAGCCGAGAGCCAGGATCCAGGGGCCTCTTCTGGGTCTCCCAAGTGGTGCAGGTGCCCAAGGACTTGGGCCATCTCTGCTGCTTTTCTAGGTACATTAGCAGGGAGCTGGATTGGAAGTAGAGCAGCCGGGACTGAACTGGCACTCGTATGGGATGCTAGCACCACAGGTGGCAGGTTTACCCACTATGCCACAGTGTCAATCCCTGAATATAATTTTTATTTCAGAGGCAGGGAATACACAGAGAGACACAGAGATATATAGATAGAGACATAGAGGTAGGTCGATAGAGGACATATATGTGCTGATGCATTGCACAGAAGCCCACAATAACTAGGACTGGACCAGGGCTGAAGCTGGGAGCCAGGAAATCAACCTGGATCTTGCATGTGGAGATCTGAAACATCTCAGCTGTGTCCCAAGGTTTGCTTTGGCAGGGAGCAGGAGTCAGGATCTGAGACAGGAATAGAATCTAGGTACTCCATGTGGGATGTGGGTGTGTTTTATTTTTAGAAGTAAAGACTTCTAAAAAGTACTGCTAAGCTATATTCCTATCACTCCCAGTTTTCAGATTTTGGTGACAAATCCAGCCCAATCTTGGGCTGAAGGACTTTCTTGCATTGTAAAATGAAGAGGCTACCCGTTTTTGCAACGGTTACCAAGTACAAGTTCTCAGAACTGAACCATCTGATTTACGTCGCTTGCTTCAATGTAATAAAATTAATATGTAGTAAATTAGTTCTGAAGCTAAGTTTATTCGGTGTTTTGGTGTCAGAATATCCTGTTTGAATGAGATGATGGTGACAGGTGGATGTAGATGTGTGTCTCTGTGTGTTTAACATCTGCACTTCTAAATGTAAAGCATTAATGAATTTATGCTGATCCCTTAAATGTTTTTGAAATTTTACAGCTGCGAGTTTGGGATTAGAATAAACTGCAAGTCCTGGTTTCATCCCTGACTGGTTGTACACACTTTGAGAAGTTTCCTTATTTTTTGTGTCTTCCTCTGATCAGATGTAAAGTAGGTGAGGAAACATTTCTATTAGAAACAATAAGTATTATCATTCCCATAACATATCCAGATAAAGTCTGCACGTCATTGTCTCCTGATCAGACCTGGAACAAAGCCCAGGTGTAATGAAAGTTATGATTTTGACATTGAATATCTGAGATAACTTACTAACCAATGCATGTTGGCTCCATTTCCCATTGTTATTATTTGGTGCCATACAGTCATTAAAAAGATCCCATTAGATAGAGAAAAATGATGTTTTTATCATTTCTAGACTTTTCCCCTCTATTGTCATGCATCATTTTAAAACTAGATTTTAAAACTTTTACTGTGAGTTTTTGGAAGTAATTTTCAAATAAATTCTCATATTCTTGGAATTTTAGGATTGTTCCAAAAGGCTTGTTGTCTACGTCATGATCGTGTTTTGTACTGTAACTAGACATTATGGCAATGTTCCAGAGCATACCAAGTGAGAGGAGATTGCTAAGGGAGCGGCACACAGTGTCCACAGTGTTTGTGTGTTTGTGCAATGATAGGACAGTGGGGACCACCTCATCAATGCTCCCATTCCATAGACATGGTGCATGGTGCTCTGACCCCCATAACTTTGACATGGCATTTGTTCTCTCTCCCTACTCGCTGCTGCTTTTTGTCTATTTTACCTTCTTTAATGGTGCAGTCACTGGAGTGTTTTGATGTCTTGATTCCATGATATTCTCTCATCCTCTAGACCTTTGCAATACCTTACTAAGTCTCTACTAAATTTTTCCTTCCAGTAAAGAAATCCTAAAACCTCATTTACTCCAGAGTTCATCCTTAAAAGACATTATTTCAATTTAGGAATTTTCCCCCATTTTGCACTCTTATATACTACTGGAATTTTAATGAGTTGTGTCTTTTAATATGTACTTTATATGCATCAAGTTGAGCATCTTTTCATTTGATTTTTTTTTAGTCCTTGCCTAGTTTCCTGCCTTTAACTTTATATTTATTGACATCTATATTTTGTAGAGCCATTAGGCCTCTGGCTATAATGTAAATTAAAAGTAAGTTATCTCAAAAAATAAATATTAAGTTGAAGATAAAATAAAATTCTTACTCATAGGTTTAATGGTTTTAGAAATAAGTCATTATGGAAAGTTGAAATACAAACAAACAAACAAAAAATAAATTCACACATGAAACCTTGAGCTAGGAATTTATTTTACTATATTCCAGAAACATCCATGTTTCTAGAGGTTGTTATAGATGGCGGGGAAAACACTTATTACTTGTTTTCTCTTATTCATTTGTCTCCCTGCTCAGAATTATTTTGAGAATCATCAAGTGTTTATTTGTCATGTGAATAACACAAGGAAACACTTGATTTCTCTCTATAATGTTGGGAAAGGATCGTCTCTTCAATGACGGTAGGATTTGGCCAACAAGCGTATATAAGGATCAACTGTATGTAGGACACTTTGGCATAGAGTTGAATTCAGTAGCTTACAATGTTGATTGATGAGTAAGAAAAAAGGAGAGATACAGTCTCCAAAAAAGTCAGAGTTAAAAGTAAAGATGCTGGGGCCAGTGTTGTGGTTTAGCATAATATGCTAATTCTTGCCATGCTGGCAGCTAATTTAAGTGTGTTAGTTTAGGTCCTGGCTGTTCTACTTCCAATACATATTCCTGTTAATGCTCCTGGTAAGGTGTATCATGGCCCAAGTGCTTGGGCCCTTCCACTCATGTGGGAGATCAGTATGGAGTTCCTGGCTCCTGGATTTGACCTGGTCCAGACCTGGCTGTTGTGTCCATTTGGGGAGTGAACCAGTAGATGTAAGGATCTCTCTCTCATTCTCTTTATTTCTATCAATGAATCTTTAAAAAAATAAAGGTACAGTTTTTTTTTATTCATTAGGAAAGAAATCCCACGTGTTTTGCAATATTAGATAACAGATTAGGTGACACATAGTTATTGTAATCCCAAGTAGGGAATAGTCAACTATTTTTTTTTAAAGATTCATTTTATTTGAAAGGCAGAGTTACAGAAAGGCAGAGTCAGAGAGAGAGCAAGAGGTCTTCCATCCACTGGTTCATTCGCCAGATGGTCGCAATGGCTGGAGCTGCGCTGATCCAAAGGGAGGAGCCAGGAGCCAAGAGCTTCTTCTGGGTCTCCCATTTGAGTGCAGGGGACCAAGGACTTGGTCCATCTTTTACTGCTTTCCCAGGCTACAGCAGAGAGCTGGATTGGAAGAGAAGCAGTGGGACATGAACCGACACCGATATGGGATGCCGGCACTGCAGGTGATGGCTTTACCTGCTGTACTACTGTGCTGGTCCCGTGAACTCTTTTTAAAAGCATTATTTTAGTTGACACATAATAATTATATATATTTATAGGGTGTGTTATAATATTTAATATATGATTATAATATGAAATGATTAAATCAAGCTAATCAACCAGTTAATCTTATATACTCTTTTATAGTGGAAAACATTGAAAATATACTCTTTTAACATGCACTGTGTGTAGATGGGAAAACGAAGAACATGTGGTCAGAAAGTATTGATCAAAGGGAGATAAACATCTTTGACAGAATGTTCCAAGGTGGTCGTAGAGAAATGCGAGCTAGGGAGGGTTGAGGAATCAATGTATTAATTACCTACTACTAGGCGTGAGGCATTGGACTGCAGTGGGTAGCAAGATGAGTAAAATTAAGTCTTATCCTTGGGAAGGTTGGTACTTAGAGGTGGAAAGAGACATGCAAATAGTTGATGAACTATGAGAACTGTGGTAGATGTCTTTATTCATACCACATTCTCCCCCGAAGTTTGGTCCCCATATTCCAGGAAGGTTTGGTACAAAACTAATCCTTCCTGACATCCTTTTTCCCCCTATGCTTTTAGAATCCTCAGACTTGATGTCTTGGGCTTATTTTTGGATTTATTGCTTGACTTTTTGCAAGTATGGTAAATCATGTTTTTAACCACTGACATAAGCCTGAAACTATGTCCCCTAGGTGCCTTGTGAAACTTAGCAGTGTTGAGGGCCCAAAGGCATGCTCTAATGAGGCCAGTGGGCAAAGCCCAGCATTGCAGCGGGTGTTCTACATTAGTTCACTCTCTGCCAGGTGGTCGAGTGCTGGGACACCATAGCTGCTTCCAAGTCCAGATGCCCAAACTGAAGGAGACGGGCGGTATTCTTTGATTCGAGGTGGGTGGGCAATTTGTTCAATCCCAGGGGCCTTTGGACTTCGAGATGTAGGCTAAGAGAGCCAGTTAATTTGAAATGAAGGTGACTGGCATGCACAGGATGGGCACCCAGCAG
Source organism: Sylvilagus floridanus (assembly GCA_949820135.1). NCBI lineage: Eukaryota > Metazoa > Chordata > Mammalia > Lagomorpha > Leporidae > Sylvilagus > Sylvilagus floridanus. The sequence goes on from OX463244.1 coordinate 169,133,071, forward strand.
GGAGGGGAGACAAGAAGCAGAAAGCCTTCCAAGAAGAAGCTGAAAATTGACCTAGTTAATTTGATGGCACGCTCTGTTGCATTTTGCCTTCAGGCCAAGTCCAACCTCCCCAACATGAAATTAAAGGACTTGCTGCCAAAACTTAAAATGTGGGGGTTTTTCAATTGTTTTATTTCTTTATTCTTTTTCCTTTCTTCTCTCCCCACCCATCCCAAAGATATGCTTTGTTCAGTCAAGAAATGCCTGTCTTCAGGCTGGAAATAGCCATGATAATTGGGATGATTTGTGCTGAATCCATGAGTTCAGAGAGGAGTGGACCAGCAGAGAGTGAGAGGCAAAGCCATCTGGCTCTGTGCACCACTCCCTACAGGACCTGGACAGCTTATTGAGACATATGGGAAAGAACGTGGGCAGAGTGTGGGGGCTGAAGAAATGGAGGCAGGTGCAGTCCTGCCCTTTCTTTCTCTTGGGGTTTTCTGCCAAAATGCTGCTCTCCCAGCCCTTTAGTGATTGATTACAACTGTGTTTTCTCCAGCCTTCCATCTCCATATTTCTTTTGGGCCATTTTTTGGATTTGTGGGTCAAACAAGTGCAGGATTTTTCAATAGTGGCACTATTGACATTATGGGTCGTGTAATTCTTTATTAGGAGTGGGTCGGTGTTGGCCTAAGCACTGTTGGATTGCTTAGACGCCTCCTTCTCTGATTTGTGACTCTCAAAATTGCCTGCAGACATTAGCAGATATTGCTTAGGTGGCAAAATCCTGCTCTTTTTTGAGAGTAATGCTGTAGAACTTTTCAAAACTGAACACAGAACATCACCCTGCTTAATCTGGAGCAAGGAACCTCCCAGATTCTTTCTTCAGACACTTAATGTCATCTAAATGCAGAAATGTTTATATCACAATAGAGCTGTAAATGCTTTGTTGAGAACATTGTTCTCAAGGTCTTAATAAGAAATATACACACTGAATCTGAGATGACATCCTTAATAGCTTAACTGAATAATTTATCGTGTATTTATTTTAGATTCATCTATAGGCTATATAAAAAGGAATCACTGGAGAAAAGATTGAAGAGTCACACTGGTGCTACACTCTGAAGCATTATGAGACTAAGAGTTAGGACTTTATTCTATAGACAGTGGGAGGTGTATTGACAGATTCCCTAGATCTTTGCCACGGTTACTTTACTTTGCATTACTTAGCTTTTCACTCTGGCTAAATTGATGTCCTCAAAGATATTGACTAAGCTATGCTTGTGTCTACTTTAAGAAAATGTTGTGGTGCACTGCTCAAAGCCCTCCTTTTTTTGTTTGGAAAGATTTTATCATTTTTTATTTATTTGAAAGACAGAGTTAGGTGGAGAGAGAGAGAGAGGTCTTCCACCTGCTTGTTCACTCCCCAAATGGCTGCAATGGGTGGGCTGGGCCAGGCAAAAGTCAGGAGTCCAGAGATGGGTGGGAACAGGAACCCAGGCACTTAGATCATCTTCCTGTGCTTTCCCAGGCACATTAGCAGGGACCTGGATTGGAAGAGGAACAGCTGGGTAGGGAGCCAGTGCCAATATGGGATGCTGGTGTGGCAGGAGGCAGCTTAACCCACTATGCCACAATGCTGGTCCCTCAAATCCCCTCTTAGGCATCCTCAGCCCGATGGAGAATCTTTCCTGCTGGCCTCAAGGATAATCCCTTTGTAGAAATTGCCCACAGGATATACCTTCCTCCTGATGACAGCCTACTTCCAATGACTTGTCCTTTTGAGATAATCAGACCTGATGCTCTTGCCCCCAGGGAGACTCTGAAGAGCCACCCCACTCCAGAGCTCCTTGTAGGATCAGCTGAATCGTTTGTACTGAGGTTGCATTCTTTCTTTCTTTCACATGTGTTGATCCTAAAAGCAAAACCCCACATATTTTCTGCATAGGAACCTTTGTCTCAGTGTTTTGGGGAACTGTGCCTGTACTGAGCCTCTAGGCCTTAGCTCCAGTGGCACCCAACCTGGAAGCTTTCTTTCTTTGTTTCCACCTATTCCTGAAGGTGAAACAAAAGTCCCACTCACCTAATCAAATGGTTGTGGGTGATTCCTGTTATGCCTGCTACCAATGATGACTTAGAAGATAGAATTGAGGGGGTATACTGAACCACCACTGGAAAACAGTGAGTATGTTTAGCTTTTGATCTTGGAGTCCTAGTTAGTGGAGTAGGATGTGGCTTCAAAGCCATGGCATGTGGTAGCTGCTATCTGTTAAGATTTCTTCTACAAGATGGCTCAAGTCCTCATGTGGGAGACCTGAAAGAAACTCCTGACTCTTGCCTTCGGGCCAGTGCAGCTCCAGCTGTTGCGACCAATTGGGGAGTGAACCAGCGAATGGAAGACACACACTCTCTCTCTCTCTCTTTCGCTCCTTCTCCTTCTCTCTCTGTGTAACTCTGACTTTCAAATAAATAAATAAATAAATCTTAAAAAAAAGATTTCTTCTACAGTAGTAGAATCCTTAATTTTTGTTTGGGAACATGGCTATTAAAAAAAAAAAATACCAGCCGGCGCTGTGGCTCAATAGGCTAATTCTCCGCCTGCAGCACCGGCACACTGGGTTCTAGTCCTGGTCGGGGCACCGGTTCTGTCCCGGTTGCCCCTCTTCCAGTCCAGCTCTCTGCTATGGCCCGGGAATGCAGTGGAGGATGGCCCAAGTGCTTGGGCCTTGCACCTGCATGGGAGACCAGGAGGAAGCACCTGGCATCCTGGCTTCGGATCGGCGTAGTGTCCACTTTGGGGGTGAACCAACGGAAAAGGAAGAGCTTTCTCTCTGTCTCTCTCACTGTCCATTCTGCCTATCAAAAAAAAAAATCACAAATCCAGTCTCTCTTGAAGATGAATGTGGCTGTCATTAGATTCTGGCCAGTAGTCTGTGATCAGGGTGATGAATTTGATTTTCAGGAGTGTCTTTAAAGATGGTGAGTATTCTACCTTTTCTTCTAAAAGAAACAAGGGTGTGGTGATGAGTCGTGGTTCATGAAGAAGAGAACTCTAGAGATGACTTCCATGTCCAAGTCTTCAAACAGAACGATAGGTAGAACTGAATATTATCTCTGAGTTATCTGCTTCTAGCCTGGTATATGAGAGAAAATACATTCCTGTTGTTTAAACCACTGTTGTTTTAGACTTCTATGTTAGTTAGATGAGGCTAATACATTGTCCCTCACATCTTAAAATAGCTTAAAACTTAAAAAAATTAATTTTTTTGGTTATGACCATGCTACTTTATTTTTTGAATTACAATTAGTTTTTTCCAAAGATTTATTTATTTATTTGAAAGGCAGAGCTACAGAAAAGCAGAGGCTGAGAGAGAGAGGTCTTCTATCTACTGGTTCACCCCCAAGATGGCTGCAAAGGCCAGAGCTACACAGATCTGAAGCCGGGGGGGAAGGAGCTTCTTCTGGGTCTCCTACACAGGTGCAGGGCCCAAGCACTTGAGCCACCTTCTGCTGCTTCTCAGGCCACAGCAGAGAGCTGGATCAGAAGTGGAACAGCCGGAACTCCAACTGGTGCCTGTATAGGATGCCAGCGCTACAGGTGCTGCTCTCACCCACTATGCCACAGCACTGGTCCCTTAATTAATTTATGGGCTCCATTTATCTTTGTATCAGTTTTTATGCCAGTACCAAGCTGTTTTAATTATGATAGCTTTGTGGTATGCTTTGAAATCAAGTATTGTGATGCCTCCAGGTTGGTTTTTCTTACTTGGGATCATTTTGGCTATTTGGAGTCTTTTGTGATTTCATATGAATTTTAGGATTTTTTTTCTATCTCACTAAAGAATGCCATTTGTATTCTGATAGCGAATTGCATTGAATCAGTAAATTGTTTTATATAGTGTAGACATTTTAATGATATTCAGTCTTCCAATCCATGGGCAAGGAAAATCTTTCCATTTTTGTGTGTTCTAGATGGTTTCTTTTGTCAATGATTGATAATGTTCTTTGTAGAAATCTTTCACTTCTCTGGTTAAATTTATTCCTAAGTATTTGATTTTTTGATGGCTAGTGTGAGTGGGATTTTTTTCTTGATTTCTCTTTCAGTGAGTTTATCATTAGCATACAGAAATATGGCTGAAAACTGAATTGCCAAAATAACTATCAGTCCACAAAGAAGAAGTATGTTTAAAGATCTTCTAAAAATTTTTTATTTATTTGAGAGGCAGAGTTACAGAGAGAAGATCTGCTGGTTCACTCTCTGCATTGGGCCAGGCTGACACCAGGATCCAGGAGCTTCATCCAGGTCTCCCCATGTTCGACAGGGGCCCCAACACGTGGGCCTTCCTCCTCAGCTTTTCCCAGGCTATTAGCAGGGAGCTGGATTGGAAGCAGAGCACCGTGGACATGAACCTGCAACCCATGAGGGATGTTGGCATCCCTTTGCCACAATGCTGGCCCCTCCTGGTTTTCCTTAGCTGTCACAAAGAAGTTTAATTGAACAAGGAGGAGGGGTGGAGTCAGGGGAGCACAACAGTCAGGTGCACTACTCAGACGTGGTAGAACCAGAGACAAATGAAGGTCTATTCCCTTCCCCAGGGTCTTGGTCGCAATACCTTCCAAGCTGATTTTTAGGATTACAAGGGACCAGAGACTGCTTTGTGCCTCTCACCCTTCCTCTTTCAAAGAGTTAATTTCCAAGTGATGTGTTAAGTACAGGTATCTTGCTTTTGTTTAGTTGCTGTATGTTGGGGGGCGGGGGAGCAGATCATCTTTTAGTTTCCAGGTCTTTGGATCAGGGGACTGCCACGTCTGGTTCTCCCGTAGGGCTGTATGCCTCAGCAGGTGATCCTGCACTTGATCTGGGTACTTTTTCTTCTGCTCCTCTTCCTGCTGCCCCTTCCCCCCATTCTTCTTTGGTCCAGGTCTCTATCCCTTCTGTCCTCTCTCCCTTTCTACCTCCCTATTTTTTCCCATCCCCTTCCCCTTCCTCTCCTTCCCTCTTTCTGTCTCTCTCTCTCCACTCATTTCCTCGTTTCTTCTTTTCTCTTGTTATTACTGTTTTGGTCTCTAGCCCACGATTTTCATGGTGATTCTTCCAGCTCCTGGTTAGTGACCAACCTTGCTGAGAATTTATCTTTGCTCAGATACAGTACTTATGAATAATTCTTGACTTTACCCCTACCCCAACACTTGCTTCCATTCTTCCTAAACTAAGATTTCAGACTTTGATATTGTGTCTCAGTTTACTCTTCTATGACTTGAGATTCTGGAGATTGGAAGATGCATTCATCCTGATTTATAATACAATACATTACTTTAGCCTGATTTTATAATTATGAAATCATACTATGCGTTTTAAATTTTTTTTCCACTCAACACTAAGTTGTGAAATTCATCCATGATGTTTTATGTTACAACTTAGTTCTTTCTCATTGTTCTGTGGTATCTTATTCTGAGAGTATGCCACAGTTTTCTGAATCTATTTTACTATTTGTGGGCATTTCTGTACTTTCTAGTTTTGATCTATCTTGGAGAGTGCTGCTCTGAACACTTTGGTATATATGTTCTGGTGAGTATCTATATGGATTTCTTTTGGGTATATACCTAGGACTGAAATTTCTGGGTTATAGAGTACATAGATGATATATACACTTCCAAGCAGTTTCCCAAATGATTTTACCTCTTACCATCAGTGGATGAGAATTCTGATTTTTCTATCTTCTCGCCAACACAAGCTTTTTTATGTCTTCCTCATTTTAGTCATTCTGTTGATTATGTTGTAGTATTTTATTGTAGTTTTAATTTGTACACCTGAATGACAAGTGAATCTGAGAATCTATCTTTGTGTCTTTCTAATTGTATTTATGTATCAATATTTTCATTATACTCTTTTGGGAAGTACCTCTTTCAATTTTTCTAAAAATGTTTTGAGGCCTGGCAGTGTGGCGTAGTGGGTTAAGCCACTGCTTGCCACACTGACATCCCATATGAATACAAGTTGGAGTCCCAGATGTTCCATTTCTAATCCAGCTCCCTGCTACTGTGTCTGGGAAAGCAGTGGAAGATGGCCCAAGTACTTGGGTCCCTGTCACCCAGGTGGGAGACCTGATGGAGTTCCAGGCTCCTGGCTTTGGCCGGGCTGAGCCCTGACCTTTGCAGATACATAGGGATGACCAGAAGATGAAAAATCAGTCTTCTCTCTCTCTCTCTCTCTCTCTCTCTCTCTAATAAATAAAATGTTGTGAAAAAGAGTTTTTAAAAGTTACTTAAAGGCAGAAACACAGAGAAAGTGAGATGAGAGAGAGAAAGTGAAATGAGAGAGATTGATTGATTCCATCTCCTGGTTCTCTCCTCCATCTAGGGCTCCAACAAGGGTGGAAGATACTCAAATACTTGAGATATTACCTCCTATTTCCCTGATACATTAGCAGTGAGCTGAATTGGGAGCAGAGTAGCTGTTACTCTAACTGGCACTCTGACATGGGATGCAGATGTCTCCAGCAATGGCTTAACTCACCATGTCCTCTTTCAATTTTTTGACCTTAAAATACCTTTCTTTTTTTAAAGTAACAAATTATATTCCATTTTCCCTTGCTTTTTTCTATTATCACTAAAAATGCATTTTAAATTTAATTGGGTATAGAAAGAAGGAGATGTTTTCACATGAATTATTGGCAATAATGTTAGCTATTGAAGTTACTGCGGAAGTATCAAGGGCCAAGTACCTTCAATATTCTCTTGATGTTAGCCTGTCCTTGTTGCTATTTAATTTCTGGTAGAATGGAATATAGTTGATGTGAAATAAATGACCTTTTGTATCACACAGATGGCAGTCTGAACACAGTGTAATTAGTCCAGAAGTTAATGATACAATGGCCATGGAAACATAATTCCACGAACTGTGGAAAACTTTTATTTAGGTTTTTTTTTTTTGAATTTGTCATAGAGGCCTTGGAATTTTTTTTTTTTATTATTTATTTGACAGATAGAGTTAGACAGTGAGAGAGAGAGAGAGAGAGAGAGAGAGAGAGAGAGAGAGAAAGGTCTTCCTTCCGTTGGTTCACCCCTCAAATGGTCGCCACGGCTGGCATGCTGTGCTGATCTGAAGCCAGGAACCAGGTGCTTTTCCTGGTCTCCCACGTGGGTGCAGGACCCAAGCACTTGGGCCATCCTCCACTGCCTTCCTGGGCCACAGCAGAGAGCTGGGCTGGAAGAGGAGCAACCGGGACTGGAACCAGTGCCCATATGGGATGCCGGTGCTTCAGGCAGAGGATTAACTAAGTGAGCAATGGCACCGGCCCCGGAATTTTTAATTTTTAAATGATGTGGTTATTCTTGAAGTTATGACTTTACATTTGTTTTACTTGGAGTCTCATTCTCTTTCTCTTCCTACCTTCCTTCCTTTCTTTGTTTCTTTTTTCTCATTTATCTTTTTTCTATTGGATCATCATCTCGAAGTTCTTCCACCTTGGCTCTCTTTTCAGGTACGAGGTAATTGCTGAGTAAGTGAGAATCTGTATGAACTTTCCAGTCTTCCCTGAGGTATGGCAATTGGCGTCAGGCTCTTGGACACTTACCTGGTGGGGGATTTACTCACCTTGTCATTTTGCTCTACTCTGTTCTTTACGCTGTCAGTCTCCTCACATGCATATTTCCCTTTGCCTGAACAATCTTCTCGATTGTCTTGACACCGTGCCCTTGTTTCAGTTATACTCTTGGGAAAATAGAAAAGAGACACTTGTCCCCTTCCTTGATGGCCACATTTTGCCTCATTCTAGAGAACAACCTCTAAGTTGGAAGGAATTATTACGATCGCAGCTCAGAACCCAATTACTTTGCAAACAGAATGTGTGGAAGCAACCAGTTTCCAGGCTCATGGTGTAGGAAGATTGCCAGCTTCAACTCCACATCTTCCAAAACACTGTTGAGGCCCAAGCAGTCATTATGGAGAGACCTACAGAGAGAGAACCCAAGCCCCAGGCTAATGGTGCAGGTGAAGCCGCCAGTCAGCAGTAAACACCGACTTGCCACTCATGTGAGTTGAGTTGGAAAGGGAATCTGTGCCCCAGAAGATGCTGCGTGGAACAGAGACACGCTCTCCTTGCCAGGCCCTTCCCATTTGCAAATTAGTGCATAAAATGAATTATAGCTATTGTTTTAAGCTTTTAAATTTTATGTTATCTTATTATATAGCAATAGAAAACTAGAACAAGGGCCATATGGTCCCTGAAGCCCAAGCTAAAATTTCCAATCCAGCTTTTTATTTATGAGCCTATCATGGAGAACTATAGGATATATGCACTACCTTTTAGAAATAGTTCTACTTTTTCCCATCTGGTTATCCCTTGTGTGTATCTCTCCCCTCATCGTGTGTGTGTGTGTGTGTGTGTGTGTGTGTGCAGTTTCTTAATTAGGATCCCAAGAGGGAAAAAGGGCAAGAGGTAGAATAGATAAAACTCAGTACAGAATCCCTCCAAGAATATCACTGGCCAAAAACATTTATTAAGAAAATTTGCTGCTATTGGTGATAGAAAAAGGTATTAAATGCTGGGTGTCAACTTTGCTTTCACTTTGGAATGAACCACCCAGGCAGCTTTATAAAATACTGAGGTCTGAACCCCAGCCCCTACCCTTAGCTTGATTGGAGTGTGGCCTTGGCATTGAACTTTTGCAGCCTCCTCAGGTGAATCTTAGTTGCAGCAAAATTTGAGAAATCAGAGTGCAGTAGTAGGGGACATTTGTACTGTCCTTGAGGAAAAAGGTTTTCACACGAAAAGCAGCAAGTCTCAGGGAACATGAGTGTAGTGTTTGAGATGGACAACGCCAAATGTGAACCAGTTCTTGAAAGATAAACAATGTTTGTTAATTACAGAGGGGTTTCCTCATTTTGATTTCTCTTTCTACTAAAATTGTAGCCAGCATCATATAATGCATTTTGTAATTATGCTACTTTGATTATAAGACATGAATATTTTCAGAATCAGGAAGCTTCTTCCTACCTCTACTCACAGTTAAAGAATTAGTTTTCTAAGAAAGTGATGAGCTAAAATTAGCAAATCTTAGAATGGAAGAGATGTAATCTATATTATATTTCTTCTGTGCTATTGTGTATGTGATATGTTCTCATTATATTTTATATTATAAGATCTTGAGGACAATTTTGTTGTATATACATCCTCTTGAACACCTAGCACAATGCTAATACTACAGACTCAACAAATAAGTGCAGATAATTGGACATATTCTACTTCTTGTCACTCAGCATTTAGAGGTTCTCAATGCTGGGATAATCTGTAAATGATTTATTAAATTCCAGAGAGAAAAGAATTGTAGAGACCCCACTAAATACCGTTTAATCTGTTTTGGTATTTACCATCTTTCAACTTGTGCACAATTTTCATTTAGGCTTTCATTACAAAATGTTTCCTATGGCTCTGATGTTTTCTAGGGAGCAGTAGACAGCATCTGGGTTACCCTTTTATGTATAACTATCATATATATTCCTGGAGCATAGAAATGCTGTCCCTTCATGGCATGTTGTTAGCTTGAAGGGTTAGGAGTTTTATAAATCCTCTTTATTTAGCATGCTTTATAGCTAGAACCCACTAAATCATGTGTTGCTCTTTCCTTAAGCACATTCCTTATTAATACCACTGCCACAAAATTATATTAATAAATTTAACCAACAAAGCTCTTGATAGTCAACCAGTTGGTGACTAGTACATGCAGATAATACATCCTCATTCTCCAGCCTGTGTTCCACCAAATAGCTGCTTTCCAATTATATTTGTTTTACTTGGGATGGCTGAGGCCAATAATTCTTAAATGTGTGCCCCTCTTTGTTAAAGTCTGTGCTTGTGGTTAGTACTACTTCCATGTGTTATATGGGTTATTTCTAACTTGCTTGCTGATTTAGGCTTATAGAGAACCATGCCTGATATTCAGTATTGGTAGGTGTTTGCCAAGCTGCCTTGTGGCAACATAGAAATGGGGTGAGAGCCTTCTTTTCTCTTGGTGTTGCCACATTCTTTTCTTTTTTCTTCTATAAATTTTTAATTACTTCCAGTTGCACTGCCACCCTCTCTCTCTTTTCCCAGACATCCTCCATAGTCAAATTATATTAACATATGCCAGGTAGTTCATTCCTTCTCCAACAGGTGTTCACAGAACAAGGTGATGTTAGAATTATCTGTGTGTCTTTTTTTTCCCTTTTTTTTTGACAGGCAGAGCTAGACAGTGAGAGAGAGAGAGAGAGAGAGAGAGAGAGAGAGAGAGAGAGAGGTCTTCCTTCCATTGGTTCACCCTCCAAATGGCCACTATGGCCAGCGCACTACACTGATCCGAAGCCAGGAGCCAGGTGCTTCTTCCTAATCTCCCATGCAGGTGCAAGTCCCAAGCACTTGGGCCATCCTCCACTGCCTTCTTGGGCCACAGCAGGGAGCTGGACTGGAAGAGGAGCAACCGGGACAGAACCGGAGCCCCAACTGGGACTAGAACTCAGGGTGCTGGCACCGCAGGCGGAGGATTAGCTTAGTGAGCTGCAATGCCGGCCTATCTATCTGTCTTAAAAGTAGAGATACTTGGAATCTACCCCCGGATGTTCTAAGTCAAAATAGCTGGGTGTTGGGCTGATGCATCTGTGTTTTTAAGGAAATTTATAGGCGATTCTTACATATAAGTCTCTTCGAAGACCACTGTCTGAGACACCTGCAAATGCAATCAAAATTAAACTTTAAGTAGCTGGTACTTATTTTGTAGGCATTTGCTTTGATTTAAGGGCAGAGTTTTGTACTCCTTTGCTATATAATAAAGTTTTTTATGTGTTAACACTTGCACAAGTTTCCACTCTTGGAAAATTGATTTGATTTAGAGTTTTTCTTTAATGTAACAAGTTATCTGCTTCTTTTTGAATCAAGAGCTATTTGTTTTCCAGTGAGAGATTCCTTAGATGTGTGCAATATGATGCTTATTTCTGCAAAAACAAATAGGGTAAAAGCGCTCTTTCCATTAAAAGGCAGACTGCAAAAAATATTTAAGAAAATGACACATAGATCCAACAAAAAAATAGACTCTATAGAAAAGGACATTTCTTGGATCCTGATGACCCTCCCCCATTTACCTCTTTTCAGAACATTTAGTGTGTGACCTTTTCTTTGCACGTTCTTGAGGACTTTAATTTCTCTCACATCAGAGCAGGGACTCTAAGGACGTTTGGAAAGCCATTGCTCATTGTGTCTACAGTGAATGTAGCAGTGCTGGCTCTGTCCCGGTGGGCTTTACCTTCGCAGTTTCTGTTGATAGCACCATACTACACCACCTGTAGCCCTCTGCTGGAGGACTCTCTCTTCTCAGTGTAACAAGTAGGTGGGAAGTGCGAAGGAATTCACATCAGGCTCTCTACCCCGCTCTCTACCCCCAGCTAAAGATGGATGGGTGCTGAACGAGACAGCTTTGTTTTAGGTTGTCCCCACAGTTCTCAAGCAGGAAGAACAAGTTGCCCACAGTGGTAAGCTTTGGTGGAGCCTTTTATTCTACCCCTGTTTACTTTCCCTTTTACTGCATGTATTTCCTGAGATTACTTGCCCAATAAACCACTTGCCCTCAACACTTTTTCTTCAGTCATTTGTCAAGAAGCCATCTAAGACACTGACCATTTTCCCTTATCAATTGGATAACTTGTTCCTCTGTGGTTTCCTGTGTGTTGTTTTCCTAATAGATCATTATGAATTTTAGAGCAGAAACTGAACCTTGAAATTCTTTCTTGTCAATCTACAGAGCAGTCTATTTTACAGGCACAGCTGGATAATGGGGACACCTCACAATTAAGGGATGAAGGGATCCTGAGGGAAAATTAGAGTAGGTAATAAAGTTATTTTCAAAAACGGATTGAAGGAGGCTGGCGCTGTGGTGTAGTGGGTAAAGTCACTGTCTGCAGTGCTGGCATCCCGTATTGGTGCTGGTTTGAGTCCTGGCTGCTCCACTTCTGATCCAGTTTTCTGCTATTGCCTGGGAAAGCAGTGGAAGTTGGCCATGGTCCTTGGGCCCCTGCACCTACGTGGGAGACCTGGAAGAAGCTCCTGGCTGCTGGCTTTGGATTGGCCCAGTTCTGGCCCTTGCAGCCAATTGGGGAGTGAACCAGCAGATGGAAGACCTCTCTCTCTCTCTGCCTCTCCTTCTCTCTCTGTAATACTTGGACTTTCAAATAAATAAATAAATCTTCTGTAAAAAATTAAAAGTGGACTGAGAAATTTGAGGAGAAGTGAACAGTGCAGCAGCTCCTTCCTTGTTCTACAGGAGCAAGGGTTGGGTGAAATTTGGTAGAAGGAAGGCATGGGGAGAGGGGAGGAAGTCATCTTTCATCATGTATTTCAGAGTAGCATTTAACACACTTCATGGAGAATGAGCTCATCCAGTATCTCAGGAGATTTAAAAAAAAACCTCTGAAGCAAGAGTATGTGAGAGATGCTTTGGGGTGTCGCACGTAAGGAAATGTGCTTTTATCCTACTCTTCAGGGAGGGCCCAAAGATTGCTTAGAATCTGTGATCTATGTTGTCAATAGATTGCTGTGCAAGCTATACTAAGGGGACATCAACTAATAGGCAATTTTTTTCTTTTTTTAGATTTAAAAAATTTATTTGAAAGGGAGAGTTATAGAGATGGGGGGAGGGCAGAGAGAGAGAGAGAAAGAAAGAGAGAGAGAGAATCTTTCATCTTCTGATTCGCTTCCAGAATGGCTGCAATGGCCAAAGCTGGGAAAGTCTAAATCCAGAACCCCAGAGCTACTTCTGGGTCTCCCACATGGGTGCAGGGACTCATACACGTGGGCCATCTTCCTCTGCTTTTCCCGGCGCATTAGCAGGGAGCTGGATTGGAAGTGCAGCAGCCTGGTCTTGAATCGGTGCCCATATGGGATGTTGGCATTACAGGTGGAGGCTTAACCTCAAATTTACCAAAAGATAAAACTATTGTAATTTACTGTGTTCTGCTAAGAAGATACAGAAGAGAAAGAAAAAGAAGGAGGAAGAGTAGGAGAAGAAAAGGCAGTGTTTAAAGTTATAGTTGTTAATTCCTCCAGGACTTAAAGTATTATGTTACGGTAGGCTACTAAATATACATCTATGTCATTGATTTATATACTAATCCCTGCTATGAGGATTTATTTTTTGCTTGCAATAGTTTAGTTTTATAGCTTTAGTTTCTTAAGGTGAACGATTACATTATTAAACTGAAAGCCTTTTTTTTGGGGGGGTGGAGGAATTAAGCATTTTAATATATATTATTTTTCTTTAAAACACAGCTTTGGCTGCATCTCATAGGTTTTAATATATAGTAATTTTGTTTTCATTTAGATTAAATAACTTAAATTTATTTCCTGTGACTCATGGATTATTTGAGAGCATTTTTTATTTGCACACACCTCATAAATACAACTTTAGGAACATAGTAATTCTTCGTACCAAACCCGCCCTCCCACCCACACGCTCACCCCTCTTTCTCTTCCCTCTCTTGTTCCTAGTCTTGATTTTATTGTGATCTATTTTCAGTTATCTTTTTAAAAAGATTTATTTATTTATTTGAAAGTGAGAGTTACACAGAGAGGGAAGGAAAGGCAGAGAGAGAGAGAGAGAGAGAGAGAGAGAGAGAGAGAGAGAAGTCTTCCATCTGCTGATTTACTCCCCAGTTGGCTGCAAGGCCAGAGCTGTGCCGATCCAAAGCCAGGAGCCAGGAGCTCCTTCAGGGTCTCCCACATGGGTGCAGGGGCTCAAGGACTTGGGTCATCCTCTATTGCTTTCCCAGCCATAGCAGAGAGCTGGATTGGAAGTGGAGCAGACAGGACTGGAACCAGCGCCCTTATGAGATGCCAGCACTGCAGACGGTGGTTTAACCTGCTATGCCACAGTGCTGACCCATATTTTCGTTTAAATTTATACACAGAAGATAAACTTTATTCTAGGTAAAGAGTTCAGCACTTTGTATAAGGGAGAAAAAGAAAAAAGAAAAAATGAAAACAAGCAAAAACAAAAAACACCTAAAAACAAAACAAAACATAAAGAAGAACAAAAGCTGTTTCTCAACAGTCCAGACAAGGGCTGTTCAAAGTTGTTGAATCTCGATGGTAATTTCGCTTTTTTTTTTTAAACTTAATTATCTTTAAAGTGGAAACCAAGGATGGTACATCTTTTGTGAGCACTTAGACATAACTAAAATTTGTCTGACATAAGAGTATCCTCCACTTAATACACTAAAATGATGTAATTCTTTGAGTACAAGTTTTACTATTAAATCCCCTAATACAGCTCTTTGAGGACAGAGGTCCTGCATGGGAGGCTAGAGCACAGACTCTTGTCATTTATTTAACAATTAACACACTGTTGGATGACGTCAGTGATTACCCAAGGCTTCGGACAAGAGCTGCCTAGTAGAGGCATTTTTATTTAATTTCCAACATTTTGAGATTTCACAGATTTCTTTCTGCAGTGGACCACTAAGTTAACTTTATTATGGTGAGAGAACATGTTTTGTATGGTTTAAATCCTTTGATTTTTTTTGAGACTTATTTTATGGCATAGCATGTGATGTTTCCTGGGGAATATGTTTTTTCTTCAAGTACTTTGCTCTTTTCATTATTGGATTGTGTATCAATTGGGGCCTAATAAGAAAAAATTCTGCATTCCCTAATTAAGTAGATAAAGGCAATGTTTACAAAGATTCAGGTGAGGTAATGAGAAACCAATTACAAATGGCTCAGCATCCTAGTACAAGCAATCATCAAAATGTGAAGGGTCTTATACTTGAGGAGATAAGGAGTGGAAACAATTACCTGCACCTAGAAAGAACTATACTGTAAACGAGGGGTACTTACAGGAGCTGTTGCTTCTGACAGAGAAACACAGTCAAGTTTTAACAACCAACAGGATAAGTGACAGAGAAACAAACAGCTTGACTTCATCCTTCTCCTTCCTTTTTTAGTCTGTTGCCAGTCCTTTTACAGGTCCCACTGAATGGTAAGCCAGGAGTTGAGAGCGCCTATTAATGCTCTAATGAGAAATGTCTTGGCTCACGCACAGGACAGGATGCAGAAGAGTAGACAGTAGATTTGAGAGTTCACACAGAAAATATCTAGCCTTTTCCCCTGAGCGTCTGCCATTATTATTTGGGTTACAAAAGTGTTCCTTGCACAGGCGCACATAAAGTTCCATCAGATGTGTATTACCACAGTTAACATTCAGATCCTAAAATCTAAAACATTGGCTGTGACTGGTCTTTGTATAAGCTAGCGTGGCAGGGAAAGAATTTTAACTGTAGTTGGCTACCTCTCCTGGATCTGTGCTGAGGTCTGGCTGACGATCCTGTCTCTGTCTTCTGAACCCATTCCTTGCCCTCCTTGAAAGCACCTTGGCCGGCTTCTGTATTCTAGAGGGAGAATCAAACTGTATTCCCAAAGAATTTGACTTCTAGGTGGTGGTGTTTTTATTTAGTTGCTGTAATTAGTTTTCTCTTGCTACAATGAAATTCCTGAGGCTGGATAACTTTATAAAGAAGAGGTTATTCTGCCTCCTGGTTCTGATCCAAGGTTGAAGGCTGGCATCTAGTGATGGCCTTTTTTGCTGGATTCTTTTTTTAATTTAACAGATAGAGTTAGACAGAGAGAGAGAGAGAGAGAGAGAGAGAGAGAGAGAGAGAGAGAGAAAGGTCTTCCTTCCGTTGGTTCACCCCCTAAATGGCCGCTGTGGCTGGAGCTGCACCTATATGAAGCCAGTAGCTAGGTGCTTCCTCCTGGTCTCCCATGAGGGTGCAGGGCCCAAACACTTGGGCCATCCTCCACTGCCTTCCAGGGCCACAGCAGAGAGCTGGATTGGAAGAAGAGCAACCGGAACTAGAACCCGGAGCCCATATGGGATGCCGGCGCTGCAGCTGGAGGACTAACTAAGTGAACCATGGCACTGGCCCCTTGCTGGCAGATTCTTAAAGTACCACAGGCCATTATACATTATATGGCAAGACAGTCAATGCACATGTGTGTCTTTATAACCTCCCCATATTGCCATTAGTATTCAGTTATGGGGGCTGTAAACACCAGGGTTTTCCACCTTCTTAGTACCTCACAGTGGGGTTTATATTTCAACATGTGAATCCTGGGGGAACCCAAGTGAATTGTATCCAAACCATGGCATTTGCTAAAATTTCTGTTGGGAAATAACATTATTCAAGGGAATACTAAGAGCCTCCTTAGGGTTCCAAATGTAGTTTTCTTTGACTCCTTGGGTAATGGTATCCCAATTTCTTCTTGGTCATTAGAATCCATCATCTTAGATTATTGATTAACTCTTATGTTAGGTTCATTGCCATACAGATTTTCAGTTCTGAGATCTTAAGAGAATGACCTAAGAACATGAGAAGAAGCAGTAAAATGCTAGTTAGATGATTTTGTTTTTTAAATAAAAAAACAGTTCCAATAATAAACAGATCCAGAGAAAAAGGACATGAGAAGATAAATGGTAAGATTGTGTGGGATACCATTTGTGATGCACAAGGCATCCTTAGAGAAAATTCTCAGACATTGTGTCCATGGTGAAAATATTATTATTATCACTTTAGCACATTTGCACCAACAGTCTGGTGACATTGTGGCAATTTCAGAATAGAGTAATTTCAAGATTCTAGAAATAGTTCTGTCATACATTCTAATTTATAAGTTGAGAATTAGGCAAAAATGGCAATGACACAATAAACACATTGTTAGAAAGAAATTAACCACGGAATTAATGCTGTCAACATCAGATATTCAGTTGCCAACTTAGCATCCTAAAGACCCGACTTCAGACCACCATGGTGGTGGAAACTCTAACCAATTCCTTTGCTCTCAGGTTTGACTCTCTTTGATCAACTCACTATTCATTGCAACTGCAAATACAAATCAAGGTATACCACCATAGTGCAATCTAAGGGCATGGACTAGCCTATGTCACTGTGTGGGAGATATTTGAATCAGTATTAATCATTCTTAGCCTGTCCCATTGTGTTATTGATGGAAAGGATTGTTGGTTGCTTATTAAGGGGCTGACAGTATGTGTTAAATTAGCTATGTGACTAAGTTTTTATTTTTATTTTAAAAGAGAAATTAAAGTTCTAGTCTTGCATGCTTATACATCCTGAGTTTGATATGAGAAAATTTGAGCAGTGAGGCATCTTGATTAGGGATTGCCCAACCCTTTTCATGCAGCATGAATGATACTAATGGCAAATCAATTCTGTGACTTTCTCTGGCTTTGTTTTTGGGTTGACAGGCAGATTTTTCTGAGGCTGAATGCTCACTGCCTATGATTTGGTAGGTGGGTTGGACAGAGATCATAGTGATCACCATCCATTTAAATGATGGCTTTTCGAGTGTAGCTGAGGGAGTTTGGAATGATTTTAACAAAGTCATATGTCTCCCTAAAATAGTTTCGAGTTATTTAGAACAAAGCACAGATTCTTTGTTTTCCCTTTGATCTTAATGTTGTTGGACATGATGCTGCTGCCACACTGTGAAACTGTGTTTGTTTTGAAGATTTTTAGCACCTGAATGAGATTGAAAGTAATTGTAGGTAAATGTTACTGAAGTAATATATAATTTATTTCTTATGAATTATTCATATAAACACCTATTTACATAACACTGGAGTCATATAAAATATTACACAGTGTGTATATAAATGCATTTATCATGCCTTATTTGTAACTACTATTTGGAAGTTATTTGGTAAAAAATCCTATCCGAAAACAAACAAAAACCTCTTTATTCTCATATAAAAATTTTTCACTCTCAGATTATTAGTCATCTGAGTACCAACACATCTGTTTTTCATGATACCCTCATAATTTTACCATTTTGAGTCTTTATTATAGTATTAAAATAGAATTTATTTTCTTACTACCTACTTCTCTTCAATGAATTATTGAAAGAGTACTGCTGCTGCTTCCAACTAAGGCGCTGTGTTTATTATATTAGTAATTCCTCGTGAGTATTTAGATACACAAGGTAGATTGATCTATGGGATTGCTTTATCTTCATTTAATTGTAAGGAGACTATCCAGATACATGCTGTTTTCTCTAGATAACTTTAGTATTCTTGGAGTATAATGGAAATAATAAGACTCTTGAGTCAAGAAGTCATGAGTTTGAATCTAAAATCTGCATTTACTAGGTGGGTAACTTGAGTTCCCCATCTCTCTCTCTTTAACTTCAGATGTCAGAATTTACTGCTTCTATAGGACAAAACTTCGTAACGGCCCATAACAGTGCAAATGACATCAGAGATACAGTTGGTATGAGAGAGTGCATGTACTTCCAGTGCCTTGTGCTGAGTTTCTTAGGTCCCAGTCCACAGGGATCCTCAGTTTGAGACGTTGGCATCTCAGTTCACTGACTGCTTCAGCTGTGTGAGTGGAAGAACAAGGAGGGGAGACCATGATTCTGTACAGCAGAGCCTTTCTCCATTAGAGTACGTTAGGAAATACAGTTGTCTGTTTCAGAATCCAGCTAATTGGAGCTGAGATTACTCTTTGTTAGGATGTCCTTTCTAGTCTTGATTTTGGCCTTTGCAATAGAGGTGGATCAGCGAGTGGTAGTGGAGCTGGAGTGGTGAGAAGCCTTGAACTCTTGGAGGCCACATTCTGCTTCCAGGCTCATTGCGAATATCTGGTTAATGCTAGTTTCATTAGCACACTGAAAATTATATGTGTCACTAGGAATCAAGAGTGCTTTCTTTGAGATGGTATAACTAATTGCTTTTTTTTTTAAAAAGGGAAGATGACAATTTTTATTGTTATTACAAAACTAATTGGTTTTAAAAGTGCTTTTCATTATCTACTCTAGGGAAGGGGGGAGCAGCGGGGAGGGGAATGGAGAGGAGGGGAGAGGAGGGTAAGGTAGCGGAGAGGAGAGCGAATTGCCATTTGCTAATTCACTCTCAAAATGCCTACATAGGCCAGGATGGAGCCAAGCCCAAAGCCAACAGCTGAAAACTCAATACAGGAACTTCACACAGCAGGAACCCAACTGCTTGAGCCATTACCTCACCTCCCAGTTTGAAAATGAGCAGGAAGCTGGATTTACGAGCAGAGCTGGAACTCAAAGCCAGGCTCACAGGGGCTGTTGGCGTCCCAACAGGTAGCTTAAATGCGAGACCACATGCCGCCTCTGAGAACTTGGTTTATAAACACTTCTTTTCATTGTTCTTTCTGGAAGGGTAATTAAGAACTTCTTTCATCCATCTGTGCTTCTTCTCCATCAGCTACTGAGTCCCAGAACATTCCAGTGGCTTTTCTTAAGTCACATAGATACTCAGTCACAGAACTGATAGATGAAACCAAATCTTCTGCCTTCCAAATTAATATTTTTTTCACTAAAGTTGCTTTGCAAATATTTTAACTCTTTGTATATTATTTATGAGGCATGCTTATGAAAACAGATAGACTCTTGTTTCTATCTTGGAGTAAGTGAGAAGACATTCAATGGAATGATTCTCAAGTATCTGGCACTTTCTGATTCTGCCTTGGACACTGACTTTCGAGCCCTGGACACAGCGAGTTTTGGGTAGAAGGATGGATACAGCAGAAAAGAGGTCAGAGACTGTAGACCACAGCAGTCCTTCAGGAAGTAGATGGCACACTCCAACAGGAAAACTGAAGGCAAAGTGCTATGGTCATGTGGCAACCCAAACCCCACTGTGGTGGTGTGAATGGGGGGATCTTGGGAAGTCAGTGGGATTATTGTCCTTATAAAACAAGCTCCCAGGACCTCCTGCAATGTGAAGACACAGTGCCATCTCTAAGGATCAGACTCTCAGCAGACACCAAATCTGTTGAGGCCTTGATGTTGGACTACTCATTCGCAAGAACTGTGAGAAATAAATTTCTACTGTTAATAAATTATCTAATATAAGGTAATTTATTATAGCAGTATGAATAAGTAAAGGAGAATTGCTTGTTTATCCATTGATTGGCAGGGCAATTACTACAATAGAACTTTGGAATGAGACATACTAAATGACAACATCTGTCTCAAGAATTGACTCAAAGATACGTGCACTCCTTTCCCATGTACATTACAGCATTATACACAAAGCCAAGTTAGAGAATCACCCTAGATGTTCAGCCATGGGTAAACAGATAAATAAAATGTGCATATATAGAATTGAATATTATTCAGCCACCACAACAAATGAAATTCTAATATTTGCAATAACATGGATGGAACTTATGTTAAATGAAATAAGGCAGGCACAGGAAGAACAATACCACATTGTCTCTACAATGTGCATCTGAATTTAGAAAAGTGATTAGTAGATACTGAGAAGGATAGGGGAGGGGAGATAGAGGGAGTCTGGATAACAGATAGTGAAATGCAATTAGCTGTAAGTAACAAGACCCAGTGCTCCACATTGGAGCAGGGCAACTGTAGTTCCCAATAATATGTTATATTTGGCATAATGAACTAGAGAAGAGGAACTAGCAGGCTGCAAACAGAAAGATAAAGAAATGGAAAGGCTAGTTATGGTTTGCACTGTGTATATATGTTGAAATATTGCACTATACCCCATAAAAATGTACAAATATATGTTAATTAAAAATACAAAAATAAAAGAATTTAAAAAGATGAATTGACTCATAGACTGGCAGAGTCAGAATTAGTGTGCAGCTAATATATATTATTTTAACTAAGGTACTGTTTGCTATGGTATGGATAGAGAGGTGAGTGTCTTGTATTATTTTTCTGTACATCCAGTTTGTTTGCTGCTTGGTGGAGAGAGTTCATTTCAGGTATCACCCAGCATGATCAGAATGTGGGCTTGTATATTGACTTGGTGATTCAGACTTTTGCTCAATTATTGATCCTGACATTTCTGTGCCAAATGTTTGATGAAACCTTTTCTGTTGTGACATAATTTAGCAAAGTCAGTGTTCAAATATCAGCTATCTAGAATAATGCATGTTGATGTTTAGTCATTATGCACATGTTAAAAGACAAACTGTGCAAGATCAAATATTTATGGATAACCACATAACTTTGGGACATTGCTGTCTTTTGTGACCCCTTTCTTCCTCCACAGGTGAGTCGTGGTGCCCATTTGGTTCTATTGTTGGTTATCACTGGAAGTCCAGTGAAGTTTTTGGTAGCACATAATGATAGGTACTTCTGATCATTTACATTGTGCTTTGGAGGATGTTGATATACAATCTTTGGTGAAAAGAAATGAGAGGGAAAATAGAGTGAGAGGTGAAATGTGTTTTCTAGGTTGTGGGAGTGAAGAGACCTTGACAGTACTAAGAACCTGAAATCGAGTCTGATATTAATAATAAAATTAATTGTACAATTAATTTGTATTTTATTATCATGGATTTTTTATTTTCCTCAGAGATATGTGTGCACATAAGGCAAAGACTCAGTTGGTTATACAAGGTTAAAATAATTTCTTAGGCCCATTTATCCTGTTTTTCCAGAAATAATCACATCCATCTCTTTAACACAAATAAATAAAATTATATGTGTATGTATATTTTGGGCTTATACTTTATTAATTGGGACAATATCTATGGTTCTTTTTCCTCCTCCTACCCTACAACACATGGGTACTTTATTTAAAATTAATGTAGTTACTCACCCAAACACTTAAAAATAGGCCCATTAATATTCAGAATTCAAATCTCCGACTGTAACAAATATTGTTTATTAAATCTTGGATTTAACCTCTCTAGTTGGAGGATATACTCCCTTCCTTAACAGATCTGATTATGCATTCCTATGATTTCCAGGTATGTGAGAAATTATTACTGGAAAATGAGGATTAAAATTTTAAATAAGAATCAGGAATTGGGGAACTACTAGGAGTACTAGGGATAGAGAGGAGCTAGTATTTGTCACATACCTGCTATGTGCAAACACTTTGCTATATTATTTTTTTGGGGGGGAGATAGATGTATGTTTTAATTTTTATCAAGCATTTAAATCATTATAGAAATACTGAGTTTCTGTATAATTTAAGCCAAAGTATATCAGTGATCATCAATAGGATAGCTATATTTTACATTTGAAAAAATATATATTCAAAAACATTAAATAACTTGAAAGTTATAATACAAATGAAAATTTGATAATAAACACATATTTCATAAAAATCATCATATGTCACTTATTGATGAGGAAGCTTTTTTTTTTTTTAATATATAAAGCTTTTATTTAAAGAATATAAATTTCCAAAGAACAGCTTATGGATCACAATGGCTCCCCCCCCACAACTTCTCTCCCTCCCCCTCCCCTCCCCTTTCCCGCTCCCTCTCCCCTTCTGTTCACATCAAGATTCATTTTCAATTCTCTTTATACACAGAAGATCAATTTAGTACATATTACGTAAAGATTTCAATGGTTTGCCCTCGCATAAGACACAAAATGATAATACTGTTGGAGTGCTAGTTATAGTATTAATTCACAATGTACAGCACATTAAGGACAGAGATCCTACATGATTTTTTTTTTAAAAAAAATGGATTAATTGTCTATGCAATTTCCAGTTTAACACCAAGATTTTTTAATCATTTGCAATTATCTTTATATAAAGAAGATCGATTCAATATATACTATGTAAAGATTTCATCAGTTTGCACCCACTCAGAAACACAAAGTGTAAAAATACTGTTTCAGTACTAGTTATAGCATTATTTCACATTGGATAACACATTAAGGACAGATCCCTCATGAGACGTAAGTACACAGTGACTCCTGATGTTGATTTAACAATTTGACACTCTTGTTTATGGCGTCAGTAATCTCCCTAGGCTCTGGTCATGAGTTGCCGAGGCTATGGAAGCCTTTAGGGTTTGCCGACTTCGATCTTATTCCGACAGGGTCATAGTCAAAGTGGAAGTTCTCTCCTCCCTTCAGAGAAAGGTACCTCCTTCTTTGATGGCCCCGTTCTTTCCACTGGGATCTCACTCACAGAGATCTTTCATTTAGGTCTTCTTTTTTTTCTAGAGTGTCTTGGCTTTCCATGCCTAAACTATTCTCATGGGCTCTTCAGCCAGATCTGAATGCCTTAAGGGCTGATTCTGAGGCCAGAGTGCTATTTAGGACATCTGCCATTCGATGAGTCTGCTGTGTATCCTGCTTCCCATGTTGGATCATTCTCTCCCTTTTTCATTCTATCACTTGAAAGTTATAATACAAATGAAAATTTGGTAATAAACACATATTTCATAAAAATCGTCATATGTCACTTATTGATGAGGAAGCTTTTTGAGAAATTGATTGTTAGGAGATTTCATTGTTGGGTGGACAAGCCATAAGTTTCAATATATGCTTATAATAAGCCCTGGGTGCAACTCCTGCAATATGAATAGACAAAGATGGAAACCAAGCAAGCCCAAGTACAAGGATGTTCAGTGGTAAATTTTGGAGACAAAGTGCATTTTGGGAGCTTAACAGTGGTGTCAGGGATCTGGTTCTCTCCTGCTCAGTCCTGCTCACCTTGACTTGGATTGCTTGTAGATGGGGTCTCTCTGTGCATCAAACATGTCTTCATCCTGTCCCTGTGGTGGCTGAAGAATTTTCTCTTCCAGAGACATCAGGTTAACCCCAGAAACTCCGATTGCTCTGTCTTATGAGGGTAGACAACCCTTCCCCAGACACATGGGATGAAGATCTAATTTTCTGAAGAAAGAACATCCATCTACTGACAACTTTATGAGGCAAATATTATCATTTCTATTTTCTACAAGGTGAAACAGGTTGAGAGAGGTTAAATCATGGGGGCTCGCACTGTGGCATAGCCAGTGCTAGCATCCCATATAGGCACCTGTTTGAGACCTGGCTGATCCACTTCCGATCTAGCTCTCTGCTTTGGCCTGAGAACACAGTGGAAGATGGTCCAAGTGCTTGTGCCCCTGCACCCGTGTGGGAGACATAGAAGCTCCTGGTTCCTGGCTTCATATTGGCCCAGCTCCTGCCATTGCAGACATTTGGGGAGTGAACCAGCAGATGGAAGATCTTTTTCTTTGTCTCTTCCTTTGCCTCTGCCGTTCTGTAACTCTGCCTTCCAAATAAATAAACTTTTTTTTTTAAAAGGAGGTAAATTACTTGCCCTAGATGACATCATTCAGTAGAACTGGGTTTAAAAAAATCATATTTTTGGGCCGGCGCCGTGGCTCAACAGGATAATCCTCCGCCTTGCGGCGCCGGCACACCAGGTTCTAGTCCCGGTCGGGGCGCCGGATTCTGTCCCGGTTGCCCCTCTTCCAGGCCAGCCCTCTGCTGTGGCCCGGGAGTGCAGAGGAGGATGGCCCAGGTGCTTGGGCCCTGCACCCCATGGGGAGACCAGGAAAAAGCACCTGGCTCCTGGCTCCTGCCATCGGAGGAGCGCGGTGCGCCGGCCGCAGCGCGCCGTCCGTGGCGGCCATTGGAGGGTGAACCAACGGCAACGGAAGACCTTTCTCTCTCTGTCTCTCTCTCTCACTGTCCACTCTGCCTGTCAAAAAAAAAAATCATATTTTTATATAAAGCTTTTATTTAAAGAATATAAATTTCCAAAGTACAGCTTATGGATTACAATGGCTTCCCCCCCACATAACTTCCCTCCCACCCTCAACCCTCCCCTTTCCCGCTCCCTCTCCCCTTCCATTCACATCAAGATTCCTTTTCAATTCTCTTTATATACAGAAGATCAGTTTAGTACATATTCCATAAAGATTTCAACAGTTTGCCCCCACATAGCAACACAAAGTGAAAAATACTGTTGGATTACTAGTTATAGTATTAATTCACAATGTACAGCACATTAAGGACAGAGATCCTACATGATATTTTTTTAAAAAATTGATTAATTATGCAATTTCCAATTTAACACCAAGATTTTTAAATCATTTTCAATTATCTTTATATACAGAAGATCGATTCTGTATATACTAAGTAAAGATTTCATCAGTTTGCACCCACTCAGAAACACAAAGTGTAAAAATACTGTTTCAGTACTAGTTATAGCATTACTTCACATTGGACAACACATTAAGGACAGATCCCTCATGAGACATAAGTACACAGTGACTCCTGATGTTGATTTAACAATTTGACACTCTTGTTTATGGCTTCAGTAATCTCCTTGGGTTCTAGTCATGAGTTGCCCAGGCTACTTCGACCTTATTCCGACAGGGTCATAGTCAAAGTGGAAGTTCTCTCCTCCCTTCAGAGAAAGGTACCTCCCCGTTCTTTCCACTGGGATCTCACTCGCAGAGATCTTTCATTTAGGTCTTCTTTTTTTTTTTTTCCCCAGAGTGTCTTATCTTTCCATGCCTAAATACTCTCATGTGCTCTTGAGCCAGATTCAAATGCCTTAAGGGCTGATTCTGAGGCCAGAGTGCTATTTAGGACATCTGCCATTCTATGAGTCTGCTGTGTATCTCGCTTCCCATGTTGGATCCTTCTCTCCCTTTTTGATTCTATCAGTTAGTATTAGCAGACACTAGTCTTGTTTGTGTGATCCCTTTGACTCTTATGCCTATCAGTGTGATCAATTGTGAAGTGAAATTGATCACTTGGACTAGTGAGATGGCCTTGGTACGTGCCACCTTGATGGGATTGTATTGGAATCCTCTAGCACGATTCTAACTCCATCAGTTAAAATTTGAACACCTAAGAATAATTGTATGTTAATTACAGAATTCAGCCACTAGTACTAGAACAAAATAAAAATACTAAAATGGATAAAGTATTACATTGTACCACAACAGCACAAGAGCTGATCAAGTCACTGTTTCTTATAGTGTCCATTTCACTTCTACAGGTTTCCCCTTTGGTGCTCAGTTAGTTGTCGCCGATCAGGGAGAACATATGATATTTGTCCCTTTGGGACTGGCTTAGTTCACTCAGCATGATGTTTTCCAGATTCCTCCATCTTGTTGCAAATGACTGGATTTCATTGTGTTTGACTGCTGTATAGAACTCTATAGAGTACATGTCCCATAATTTCTTTATCCAGTCTACTGTTGATGGGCATTTGGGTTGGTTCCATGTCTTAGCTATTGTGAATTGAGCTGCAATAAACATCAACGTGCAGACGGCTTTTTTGTTTGCCAATTCAACCCATATTTTTCTTTTTATAAAAATGTTTATGTATTGAACAGTGTTATGGAAATTCATTTAGTGGTAGCTTTCAACTAATGCATTACAATCTCTTGAATACTTTGTATCTCATCATAGAAATATTTCTTCAAATATTCTGTATCTGAGCAAATGGGGAAATATTATGAATTTATAGATTACCATTATTATATAGTTACAGAGAGCCCCCATTATGGGAAGCCATTTATTCTCTGAATTGAGAGACAGACACATCGAGCTAGAGATGCTGCTGGTGGGCTGCCTGCATGTACTGAGCATGCGGAACTGGGTGACTGCTGACCTCATGATGTCCAACTGTAAACACCTGCTCCTCTTGCCTGGGGGCTTTCTCTGACTGACAGAGATATGTCAGTTCCTAGAAGCAGCTCTCAACCAATGACGTACAGGAGTTGGTGGGTAAATACCCCAGCTCTTTCCTGCTCAGGAGGTGCATAGTTTACATTGCTTCTTCCAATTCCCCAGTGACGCTTATGCACAGATGCCCATAGTGTTCATCCGCTTAATGATAATTTTACTGTCTTCTTTACATTTCCTGTTTCTTGTGCCTGCTTCCTTTCAATTGCTTCTTGGGATCACTTTCCAGATAAACTGCTTGCTCCCACATTCTGTCTCAGGGGCTGTTTCTAGTGGAATTCAGCCCAAGGTAGGAGATGCTTATAGCAGTTGTGAGACTAATTCTGGTTACTTCAATCAACTTATCTTCCAAATATTTATTTAAACATGCTTATTAACTACAACAGCAAAACTAGCTGCTGCTATTTGTTTTCAGATAAAAATTAAATTTAGTCAAAATTAATAAAAACCTTCATATTCTTAGCAATGAGTTTGCCTTAACATGGATTCTCTCAAAATGGATAGCCTGAGTTTGAATCCTTTCTGGTTGTGGGTATTTTTCTCACTCTGTCTCATTTTCTTAACTGAGGTAGATGGAATTTACTTCAGTGTTTTCTAAGAGCATTAAGAGAGTTAAAACCTGTAATGTGCTCAGAGGAGTGCCTAGCATCTAATAAGGGCTATGTTAGTGTTGATTAAATACTTGAATAAAAAAATTAGGTCTATCAATGGAAAAGTTAAGATACTGCTTTCTCAAGTAGGCCACAGACTAACCATTTCATTAACAAATTATTTTATTTTAATAATACATTCTTTTCCATATTAATTATACATTTTAAACCAGAGCACAATTATGTTTTAGCATCCATGAGCTGTTCGTTTTTAATGAGTACTGAGTTAATTAGCAAGACCTTCTTTTTGGGCACTGCATCTGTTCTGGAACATTCATTTCAGTATTCATTATTTTAAGACAGTGATTCTCCTTTTGAAAAATATTTGGAGAAGCGGATGAATAATTACTTTGCTGCAGTGTATCATTAGGTTTCAAAGTGCAAAAAATTGGAAAATACGCATGCGAGCATGTATATACCTGAGGTGTGAGTCCATGTTTTATTATGCATAAGAAGTACTTCCTTGCTTATTGAATTAATGCAGTTCATTTTTACTTTTTCTCCAAAGAACTATTTCTAGTCTGTTTACAGAATGCCTGTTGGGCCATCCTTTTGTTCCCTGAATGTCAGTCTAATGCTGCTCTTATGAAGCTATACACCACCTAGAACTTATTCCCTTCACAGAGGTGTCAATCCTCAGTATATCAATTAGGTCATCATTGGCTTAAACAATTATAACATCTTCAACAGTGACTTCTCATATTCGTTTTAGTCCTGTATTTTCAGCTGACAATAGTAGTGATTTCAAATCATGGGCCGTGGACTGGCTGTATCAGAACCACTGAGGAAATGCACAGACACACACACTCAAATGTGAATCATGTAAACATCCATACCCCAAATATATACATGTATATGAGATATATAATGTATAATGTATGATATAATTTATATATAATGCTCATATATCTTATATTCGACTTTCACAGATTCTGATATAGTAGTTGCAGGGTAAAACTTGGACATCAGTATTTTTTGGAAGTTGCTCAGGCAGTTCTATCCCAAACTTGAAAGCCCTTGGAAAATGGCTCACCCAGTGGCCCAATTTCATTTCAAACAATTGTGTAACTTGACAGTGATTTTCTCATTCTGTTCATGTCTTCACAACTCTTTGGATACTTTAGGGATAAAGTTTTTAGTATCACGTTTGGTTCTGCTGCTTCATTTCATTCAGCAAACAGTATGAGATCCAGTAGCGTTTTCTTTTCACCTTTTCTCCCTTCTAACGCTCTATATTGTACTTAATGTTATTTTATGCAGCACTAAGTTTTATTTGCTATATTTAATTATTAGCAGCTGGAGACAGGGAACTATTTTTTTTTTTTTTTGACAGGCAGAGTTAGTGAGAGAGACAGAGAGAAAGGTCTTCCCTTCGTTGGTTCACCCCCCAAATGGCTGCTACAAGAAGCCAGGAGCTAGGCACTTCTTCCTGGTCTCCCATGCGGGTGCAGGGCCCAAGCACTTGGGCCGTCCTTCACTGTCTTCTCAGGCCACAGTAGAGAGCTGAACTGGAAGAGGAGCAACCAAGACAGAAACGGCGCCCCAACTGGGATTAGAACCCGGAGTGCTGGCACCGCAGGCGCAGGATTAACCTAGTGAGCTGAGGCACCAGCCATCCTTTGTGTTTTGATTTGGATTGCATTGAATATGTAAATTGCTTTGAGTAGCATGGACATTTTGATGATATTAGTTCTTCTAATCCATGAACATGGAAGATTTTTCATATATTTGGTGTCTTTTTTTTTTATGCTTCCAATATTTATTTCAGTGTATGTAGCAGTGCCTCAGTATCTGGGGGATTGGATCCAAGATAACTAGCAGGTACCAAAATTCATGGACATTACAGTCCCTTACATAACATGATGCAGTATTTACAAATTACCCAGAGACATTCTCCCATATATTTATATGTTTTTCCCAAAGAAACCTTTTATTTCAGGAATATAAATATCATAAGTACAACTTTAGGAATAGTTATTCTTTCCATCAGATCCGCCCTTCTACCCATACTTCCACCCCACTTCTTCTTTCATTTCCAGTCCCATTTTCCATTGAGATTCATTTTCAATTAACTTTGCCTAGGCCTAGGAAGCCTTTTGAATCCACAAACTCCATCAGTATTTAGACCAGACCATAAGCAAAGGGGAAGTTCTCTCCTCCCTTCAGAGAAAAGGACATCCTCCTTTGATGGCCACTTCTTTCCGTTGGAGTCTCACTCACGGAGATCTTTTATGTAGAACATTTTATTTTTGCTACAGTGTCTAGCATTTCCATGCCTGAAATGCTTTCTTCGGATTTCCAGCCACTCCAGGATGACTTAAGGGATGATTGTAAGGTCAGAGTGCTACTTACAGCAATTGTCATTCTTTGAGTCTGCTGTGTGGACTACTTCGTATATTGTAACATTTTTTCCTTTATAATTTTATCTATTATTATTATCAGATACTTGATTATATTCATATGGTTACTTTAACACTTAATCCTATCTATATGTTGACTTTAGCACTTAATTTCATCACTTTAACATTTAAGATGACATTTGTACCACCCAGCTTAATGGAACTTGGCATTCCATCACAAGTTTTTAAACTGTAGAAGTCTGTAGGAATATATGCAGAACTATATATCTTTATAGTTACAAACTTCCTCCTCCCTCTCTTATTCCTACTCTTTTTTTTTACTTTCTATTTTCAATTGGCCTTATATGCATATGATTAATCCTCTGTTAAGTAAAGAGTTCAACAAGTAGTATGAAGAAAAAGAAACTGTTCCTCGACATCAAGACATGTGCTGATCAAGTCATTGCTTCTTGAGGTGTCATTTCACTTCTACAGATTTCCTTTAAGGTGATCTACTAATTCTCCCAGATCAGGGAGAACATATGGTATTTGTCCCTTTGGGACTAGCTTATTTCACTAAGTGATGTTTTCCAGATTCATCAATTTTGTCGCAAATGATCGAATTTCATTTTTTTTACTGCTGTGTAATATTCCATAGTGTACATATCCCATAATTTCTTTATCCATTCTTCAGTTGACGGGCATTTAGCTTGATTCCATGTCTTAGCTATTGTGAATTGAGCTGCACTAAACATGGGGGTACAGATAATGCTTTCATATGCTGACTTTCTTTCCCTTGGGTAAATTCCCAAGGATGACATGGCTGGGTCATATGGTAGGTCTTTATTCAGATTTCTGGGGTATCTCCATACTGTTTTGAAAAGTGGCTTTACCAGATTACATTCCCACCAACAGTGGACTAGAGTACCTTTTTTCAACACAACATCTCCAGCATTTGTTGTTTGTTGATTTCTGTATGAGAGCTATTCTAACTGGCATGAGGTGAAACCTCATTGTGGTTTTGATTTGCATTTTACTGATGGCTAGTGATCCTGAGCATTTTTTCACGTGTCTATTGGCCATTTAGATTTCCTCTTTTGAAAAATACCTGTTTAAGTCCTTTTCCCATTTCTTAACTGGGTTGTTTGTTTTGTTATTGTGTATTTTCTTGATCTCTTTTTATATTTTGGTTATTAATTCCTTATTCTTAGGCATTTAAAATTACCTGAAAAGTGATCGCTGTTAAATATAAGAGTGGGAATAAAAGAAGGAGGAGATGTACAGTTCAGCACATGCTCACTCGGACTTACCCCTAATGGTAGATCTAGAAATGTGCCAGGGGATTCCAATTCAATCCTATGAAGGTGGCATATACCAATTCCATCTCACTAGTCAAAGTGATCAGTTTCAGTTCATAATTGGTCATAATGATAGGATTATGTGTCAAAGGGATCACATAAACAAGACTAGTGTCTGCTAACACTAATACTAATAGAATTAAAAAGAAGGGAATGACTCAACATGGGAAGTGGGATACGCAGCAGACTCATAGAATGGCAGATGTCCCAAACAGCACTCTGGCCTCACTACCAGCCCTTAAGACATTTGGATCTGGCTAAAAAGCCCATGGGAGTTTGCAGGCATGAAAAGCCAAGACACTCTGGAAAAAAAATGTCCTGAATGAAAGATCTCTGTGAGTGAGATCCCAGTGGAAAGAACGGGCCATCAAAGAAGGAGGTACCTTTCTCTGAAGGGAGGAGAGAACTTCCACTTTGACTATGGCCTTGTCTAAATAATATCAGAGTTGGTGAACTAAAGAGGCTTCCACAGCCTTGGAAGCTCATGACAAGAGCTTCAGCTGATTACTGACATCATCAGTAAGAGTGTCAATTGTTAAATCAACAACAGGAATCACTGTGCACCTATTCTCTTTCTAGGATCTCTCTCCTTAATGTGTTGTACTATGTGAATTAACAGTATAACTGCTACTCAAACAGTACACTATACTTTGTGTGTGTGGTTCAGTCTGTTGAAATCTTTACTTAGTATATACTAAGTTCTTCTGTTTATAAAGATAATTGAAAATGAATTTTGATGTGAATGGGATGGGAGAGGGAGTGGGAGATGGGATGGTTGTGGGTGGAGGGAGGTTCTGGAGGGAAAAGCCACTATATTCCAAAAGTTGTACTTTGGAAATTTTTATTTATTAAATAAAAGTTGGAAAAAATTCCTTATCATTTGCATAGTTTGCGAATAATTTCTCCCATTCTGTCAGTTGCCTCTTCACTTTCCTGAGTGTTCCTTTAGCAGTACAGAAGCCTCTCAATTTGATGCAATTACATTTGTGAATTTTGGCTTTGATTGCTTGTGCCTCTGGGTCTTTTCCAAGAACTCTTTTCCCATGCCAATGTCTTTCAGAGTTTCCCCAGTGTTCTCTAGTAATTTGATTGTAACAAGATATAGATTTAGGTCTTTAAATAGACTTTTGTGTAAGGTGTAAGGTAGGAGTCCTACTTCATATTCCTTCATGTGAAAATCCAGTTTTCCCAGCACAACTTGTTGAAGAGGCTGTTCTTGTTCCAGGGATTTCTTTTAGCTCCTGGTCAAATGTAAGTTGGTGGTAGTGCTTGGATTGACTTCTGGTATTTCTATTCTGTTCAATTGGTCTATCCATCTGTTTTTGTACCAGTACCAGGATGTTTTGGTTATAAATGCTTTGTAGTATGTCTTGAAATCTGGTATTGTGATGCCTCTGGCTTTTTTTGTTGTTGTATAATATTGCTTTAGCTCTTCACATTCTCCTGTGTTTCCATATGAATTTTAGCACCATTTTTTTTCTAGATCTGAGAAGAATGTCTCTGTATTTTGATTTGGTATTGCATTGAATATGTAAGTTGCTTTTGGAAGAATGGTCATTTTGATGGTATTGATTCTTCAATGGAAGATTCTTCCATTTTTTGGTGTCTTATTCTATTTCTTTCTTTAACATTTTGTAATTCCAATCTTACAGATCTTTGAAATCCTTGGTGAAATTTATTCCAAGGTATTTGATTTTTTTGTGGCTATTGTGAAAGGGATTGATCGTAGAAGTTCTTTCTCAGCTGTGGCATTGTCTGTGTATACAAAGGCTGTTGATTTTTGTGTATTGATTTTATTTATTTATTTAAAGATTTATTTTATTTATTTGAAAGACAGAGTTACAGAGAGAGAGAGATAGACAGAGAGAGGTCTTCCATCCACTGGTTCACTCCCAGATGGCCGCAATGGCCAGAGCTGTGCCAATCTGAAGCCAGGAGACAGACGCATCCTCCAGGTCTCCCACGTGGCTGCAAGGGCTCAAGGACTTGGGCCATCTTTTACTTCTATCTCAGGCCAATGCAGAGAGCTGGCTCAGAAGTGGAGCAGCCAGGATTAGAACCGGCGCCCATATGGGATGCCAGTGCTTCAGGCCAGGCTGTTAACCTGCTGCTCCACAGTGCTAGCCCCTGTGTATTGATTTTATATCCTGCTACTTTACCAAACTCTTAGATGAGTTCTAATTGTCTCTTGGTGGAGTCTTTTGGATACCTTATACATAGAATCATGTCATCTGCAAATAGGGATAATTTGACTACCTGCTCCTCAATTTGTATCCATTTGATTTCTTTTTCTTGTCTAATGACTCTGGCTAAAACTTTCAGGATTATATTGAATAACAATGGTAAAGTGAGCATCCTTATCTGATTCCAGATCTCAGTAGGAATGCATCCAACTTTTCCCTATTTAATTAAACACTGGCCTTGGTTTGTCAAAAATTTCCTTGAATGTGTTGAGGAATGTTCCTTCTATGCCCATCATGAAAGGGTGTTATATTTTATCAAATGCTATCTCTGTGTCTATTGAGATAATCATATGGTTTTTATTCTTTAGTTTGTTAATGTGATGTATCACACTGATTGATTTGCAAACGTTGAACCATCCCTGCATGCTAAGACACACATATTGAATAACAATGGTAAAGTGAGCATCCTTATCTGATTCCAGATCTCAGTAGGAATGCATCCAACTTTCCCCATTTAATCAAACACTGGCCTTGGTTTGTCATTTATTTGGAGCATTTCCAATTTCTTTATGTAGGCACCAATTGCTATAAGCATCCATCTTAATACAGTATTTGCTGTATCCATAAGTTTTGATATTTTGTTTTGTCATCTTATTTGTTTCCATAAATTCTTTGTTTTCTTTTTATTTTTTTCTATGGCCCACTGTCCATTAGGAAGCATGTTGTTCAGTCTCCATGTGTTTGCATATGTTCTAGTGATTCCTGAGTTGCTGATTTCCAGCAACTGATTTCCATTGTGGTCTGAGAAGATGGATGATACGATTTTGATTTTTTAAAATTTTCTGAGACTTGCTTTATAGGGTTAGCAGGTAGTTAATCCCAGAGAAAGTTTTGTACACTGATGATAAGAATGTGTATTCTGCAACTGTTGGATGAAAGTTCTGGAGATATCTGCTAGGTCCATTTGGTTTATAATTTCAATTAACTCTGCTGTTTCCTTGTTGATTTTCTGTCTTTTTGATCTATCCATTGCTGAAAGTGGGGTATTGAAGTCCCTCATTTCTGTGTATTTGAATCTATGTCTCCCTTTAGATCCCCTAACATTTCTTTTGAATAGCCAGGTATCCTTTAATTAGGTGCATATACATTTATAATAGTTACATCTTCCTGTTGAATTTTTTTCTTAACCTTTACATGGTGCCTTTCTTTGTCTCTTTTAAGTCTATTTTTTCTGACATTAGGATGGCTACACAATCTCTTTTTTGGTTTCTGTTATTATGGAATATCTTTTTCCATCCTTTACCTTTCAATCTTCATACATCTTTGTTGGTGAGATGTGTTTTTTTGCAGGCAGCCAATAGATGGATTTTGTTTTTTAGTCCATTAAGCCTGTCTGTGTCTTTTAACTACAGATTTGAGACAATTTACATTCAAGGTGACTTGATAAGTAATGGCTAAACTTTGTCATTTTTAAAATATTCCTATTTTTTTAATTTGGATTTCCTCCAACAAGTCCATGGCATTCCTCTTCACCTTGTAATATTTCCAGTGTAGTTTTTTTCTCCATTTCTCCCCTGAGAATGTACTTCCTATACTTTTTCAAAAAACTATTTATCCATAACCTAGCACAGTAATTTATTCCCTAATCTTCCATCATTTTCGTCTCTACAATGGAAGAAATTCTATGGATGTGAAACCATTTCTGTCTTAAAAAATCTCACTGATGATTTACTTGATTGGAAAATTGGAAATAATAATGGGCATTCATACCTAGCTCAGCTCTTCCCTTCTTACTTGGCCTGGTCCAGCCCTGTGTGAGCAGGGTATGTAAATATACTTGATTTTGGAATATAAATATATTTCTTTTGCTTTCATTTAAAGTTATATCCTTTAATTAAATGGGGTCAATAAAAAGATAATATTTGGTCTCTGCTACCTCATTGTTTTGTTCCTCATATTGTTCGAAACCTGGGGTATAATGGTGTTGTTTACTGCAATCAAGTTGTCTTATTCATTGGAAACCTTCTCATGTCTGCTAGACTGGATTAGATGCTTCATCTATGTGTTTGCATAGTTCTTTGTTCATCTATCTTTCTAGCTCCTGACACAGTTTGCTGTTGTTTTGATGCCTGCTTCTTTTCTAGATGATAGTGACCAAGTCTGTCTTGTTTATTTTGGTAATGTAAGCGCATAAAAACAGTAGTTATCTGATTATTTAATGAATGAATGAATTGATGAGCTACTGCTTGAGAAAAGAGATTGAGTGCTTAACTCATGTAGTGAATGAGAAAGAATAAATTTGAAATTTATCACTGAAAAAATATGAAAATAGCAAAGACAACATGTTTTCATACTGTAGTTTTGAGGTAAGTTTAATTATAGCCATTAAAATGTGTGCATTTTTTCAAAGAGTCATGGTTAAACTGAGCTTCCTAAACTGTGGTTACCTGGAGCAATTAATTCTTTTTTTTTAAAATCAGGATTAGCAGTTCATTGAAGCCCAGCCCTCATCCTAGTGTACAGCCTTCCAGACAAAGATCATTTCCATCTGCTAGTGCTTTGCATTTGAAAGTACAGAGATGAAAGCCCACAATCTAGAAAGTGCTTGATGTGATTCCATGCTAATAGTAACATCAAAGCCTATTTTTTAACAAGACTTTTAAGGATCAATAGATGTTTGTGGACACCAAAAAGTTTCTGAAAAGTGGAGCTGCAAGATTAGCTTGGTGCAAAAATTTTGAAATATATTCATAGTTTTTTGATAATTTGCATTTTCATGAACCTTATGAAGACTCATCACATGCATGGATTTCAGCACTCTTTTACATCACAATGTTTTCCTCTTTTAATTCTATTTTCCACAAAATTTTTGGAGTACCCTCAAATTACTGTTTTATAATGCTTTAGCTGTTTCTACATTAGGAGAATTAGGGGATAGTGAAAAATTAGATAATTGTGTTACTATTTTGAAAAAAATGTTATAAAATTTACTTTAATTTAGAAAACATTGAATGAGGCTCTATAATAAAGCTTATAGAATTGTAATGCCTAACCTAGAACCATACAAAGAAGGAGTTGAAAGAAAGTATCTTGGTTAGCAGCTGAATATGCCTTTCAATAGTTGAATGGATATGCCATTCAGGTTAATTATTTATAATAACACATTCTCAAAATCTGGAGGTGGCAGCTTTCAGATGGATACTTCTTGCTTAAGAGTTCCCAATATGTTTGCAATTAGACGGTGGCTGAGGTGGGATTCACATGTCTGGCCCCAGAGCTGGATGGTCTGGGATAGCTACAGGCTGGTTGGCTGTCTTTCTATCTCCTTTTGACTATCCATGAGGCCAGCTGGAACATTCTCATTGCATGGTGATCTCAGGGCAGCTGAATCTTTTTGTGGGTCTAGCCTCTGCCAGAGAGTGTTCCAAGAGAAAGAAGGTGGAAGCTGCCAGTCTCTCATGACCTAAAGTGAACAGTGTCATTTCTGCCACATTCTCTTCATGAAAATAGTCACAAAATCACCCATTTTCAAAGGGAAGGACATAAATACTACCTCTTGGTGGCAAGAATGTCAAAAAATGTGTGACTTTTCTTTAGCTACAAAATAGGCTAATGCCTCCTCAGCTGAAAGATATTAGCATTGTTTGATTGTGATGGGAAAGGTGTTAGCATAAAATAGTTATTAAAAATTTTGCTCTTGGCTGGCGCTGTGACTCACTAGGCTAACCCTCTGCCTGCAGTGCTGGTACTCCTGGTTCTAGGGGTTCTAGTCCCAGTTGGGGTGCCGGATTCTGTCCCGGTTGCTCTGCTTCCAGTCCAGCTCTCTGCTGTGGCCCAGGAAGGCAGTGGAGGATGGCCCAAGTTCTTGGGCCCTGCACCTGCATAGGAGACCAGGAGGAAACACTTGGCTTCGAATTGGCGCAGCGTGCCAGCTGTAGTGGCCATTTGGGGAGTGAACCAACGGAAGGAAGACTTTTCTCTCTGTCTCTCTCACTGTCTAACTCTGCCTGTCAAAAAACTAAAAAAATGCTCTCATGTAATCAAGAAATAGTAGCTTTTAATTTTTGTTTATATTATATATACACTGTTCATTGGTTCTTATAGATCATTTAAAATTCTTGCTTTAAAAGATAAGAAAAAGCAAAGATAGGATAGGTGAGAGTTGGGCAAGATGGCGGAATAGGAAGGGAGCACACTGATAGTCTGGGGAGAGACAGTTTAATAAAAGTGGAGATACTGCAGGTTCAAGGAAGAGTAGGGGAAGAAACAGCAGAGGAACCTCTTCTGGAACTAATGATTCACAGTGGACCTGCGTGGAGACCGCGGGAGCCCACAGTTCGGGACACCAGCAGCAGACTCAACACTCCAGCGCTGGAACGTGATGTGAGCCGAACCTCAATAGCCCGAGACACCGGCAGAGAAGCAGTAAGAGGAGACTAGAGCAAACAAGGCTTGAAACCCTGCCGGGAAAAGTTCACCAGGCTAACTAGAAGAGAGAAAGAAAAAAGTGACCGATACGGACAGGAGTTTCTCTCTCTCCGCTCACCTCTCAAAGGTGAGCAAGACAAAGAGCAGGCGCCATTTTGGACATACGTCATAAGCAGGGCGACCTCGGGTCGGCACCGGCCCTGAGCCTAGCAGAAAAACCTGACTCTGGGCGTGGGGGTGAAATAACAGGAGATTAGAACCTAATGAATGTGTGGTGCTATTGAACTGAGACTGTGAAAAAAGAGACGGTGGGGGAGAGAACTCACGGAAATCACGAATTCATGTGAGTACTCTCCAGAGACACTACAGTTCAGTAGCCTTGGCAGCCCAGTGGGAGACTACAGGAGAATCTGAGCCCACACTAAGGGCCGCAAAGATTCCCTCTCTGGTCCTTGGGAAAGAGCTTCCAATCTCTGGCTCCTGTGGGTATATCATTCGCCTGCTAACCACCCCCAATTCCATTCAGCTGTGTGGAATTACTTCCCTTTTGAACCAAAAAAAAAAAAAAAAAAGTAACAGAGAGAGATTTACCACGCCTAACCTGGGAGTGTCACCTTTGGCACACCCTCAACCCTGAGGAACCAAACAGAGCTCTCAGGCCACACCCATCTCAAGCCTCTAAAGCTCCATCAAATGCAGACAGTCCACTTAATCTAGAGTCATAGTATAATAAGAAAAAACACCAGAGTGAAGAAACCAATATGCCAAACAACAAACGCAAAAACCGAGGTAACAAGAACAAGGAAGACACTTTGATTCCCCCAAATGAAAAGGACACCCCAATTCAGGATTACGAAGATGATGAGATAGAAGAAATGCAAGAGGCGGAATTAATTTTCTATGAGTTTTTGAAATTAACATCTATCTTAAGGCTATTATGTCTGGCAAAGTGATTGTAGCTAATGTTTTTAAAAAATGTTTTTCTCAGTTAGGTCTTTATATTATGCACAAGCAAATGATTCTGTGCCCTCAGTGGTTTTTTCTCTCTCTAGAAAAAATGGTATTCCGTATATGGTTTAATACTCTATGAATTACAGATATTTAGACAATCAAGGAGGAATTTTTGAAAGCCTGAAGGTGGATTAATTTTGACCTTGGAAAACATATTTACATCAACCTGATCCTTTTTTTTTTTTTAACCTCCCATTTTAAACCCAAGGAACCAATTGTTGCTGTATGTTTTCTCCTATTGGTGTAACCTGGATTCCATAGCTAAACAAATCCTGAATAAATTCCATAGCTGAGCAACTTAGCTAGGTGACCTGATTCACTGTCAATACTATCATTTCATTGTGCTTATCTTATTACAAGTAACAAGAATTTAATAATAGCTAGTATTTTTATCAGAAGCTATATTCTAGGTTCTGTTTTAAGTGTTTTCTCTTCCACTATGTCAATGAATCCTTTCAACAGCTTTCTGAAGTAGGTACTGATACCATCTGCAATTTCCAGATGAAGAACTTGTCAAGTTCATGTAACTTGTGGCTGATGGTCTTGGAAATCATACCTGAGTGTGTCTGATTCTCAAGACTCAGTTTCTAATCACTTTATTATTTGCCTTCTAAACACATATTCATGCCTCCCAATGTCAGTGGATTGCATGTTTATTATTATTATTATTGTTATTATTCTATTGTGACTCCTGTAGACTGGGAATGAAGTTCAGTGCTAAAGGACACTATTCGATCTACTATCCAATAGAAAGAGCTCTATATAAATAGAGAGGAATAAAGACCGAAAAGTTATGATTTACCAGGTATTTTAGTTGCATTTTAAATTTATGAGTATTTGAAACTAAACATATGATTCTTAAGTTTATGTTAGTACTTTGTAAGTTAAAATGCAACTTAATAATTTTAACACCTCTACCTCGGTAATATATTATTCAGATAAGCTAAATTCATAGGTATCTTATCCCCAAGAAAATACTTGCCACTTTAAAAGCAAAATTGTGAGCACTTTGTGTGTATCCGCTTCAGCAATAAGATGTGGCTGATTTACATTTGTACCCCAATATAAAGTCTATCAGATCCAATAATTGAGAGATGGTTCATCAGAAAATGCTATTGATAAATATAATATTTACAAGATGTGTAAGGTTAACCAAATAAAATCAAGATAAATCACAATGATATAGTTAAACTAAATGCAATTGATGAATAAAAAGCAAAAAGAGTAATCATTAGAAACTAAAACCAATTCAAGACAAAACATATGTTCTTAAGAAGCAATGCTTCCTAAACATTGAAAGATTAATGAAATGAAATACAAAATGCTTATTGAGATTTTCCTATGTGCCAGATATCCACAGAATAAGTTCATGGAATATATCTATGAGTTCAAAGAGTAAAAATATTTTGTCTTTTGTGCTTACATTCTAGTGAGAGATTCAGATAACAAAAATTAGATAAAATAAGTAAATCATATTGGTATATAAAAAGAAATGGAGAGACAAGTAAGGGCCACTGGGAATACTGAGGATAGTTGTATGTAGTTTTAAATATGGATAGGCTCCACTGAGAAGGTAATGTCTATGAATAGATTCAAGTGGAGTGTGTATTTGCTAAATGGATTTCTGGTAGAAAGCTAGAGAGAGGAAATGTCCCACATTAATGCTCTGAGGAGGAGAGGACCTGGGGAACTAATGGCAAGGCTGCCCGTAGGGCTGGAGTAGAGTGAGCAAGGGCCCAGGATGGTGTCAAAAGTAGAGGCCTTTGGGGATGACAGGCTTCAAGTTTGAGGGTAACTGGAAGTTCTTGAAGGGTTTTGAGAGGAGTGACATGCTATAACTTAGAATTTAATAGGCTGTTTGTTAAAAGATTGTAGGAAGGCAAGAATATAAGCTGGGATTCTTGTTCGTATCCTGTTGCAATACTCCTGATGAGAGGTGATGGTGGAGTGTAGTGTTTAGGGTTTGAAGTAAAAATATTCAGAACAGATTAGAATGTGTGCATGTTTTAAACTAGCACCTACAGAATTTCCTCATGGATTTCTTGCAGCATGGGAAATATCAAAGATGTCTGTAAGAGTTTTGGCCTGAACAAGTAGAAGGATGCAGTTTCTTTTCTTTTTTTAGGAGAGTTATTTATTTGTTTGAAAGTAAGGGATACACAGAGGGAGAGGGAGAGGGAGAGGGAGAGGGAGAGGGAGAGGGAGAGGGAGAGGGAGAGGGAGAGGGAGAGGGAGAGGGAGAGGGAGGTCTTCAATCTGCTAGTTCACTCCCCAATTGGCTGCAATGGCCGGAGCTGTGCTGTTCTGAAACCAGGATCCAGGAGCCTCCTCCAGGTCTTCCCATATGGGTTCAGGGGCCCAAGGACTCGAGGCCACCTTCTGCTTTACCAGGCCATAACAGAGAGCTGGATTGGAAGTGGAACAGCTGGTACTCAAACCAGCACCCATATGGGATGCCAGCACTTCAGGTGGTGGCTTGACTTGCTATGCTACAGCACCAGCAGTATGTAGTTTCCATCAACTAAGTGTTTGGAGGTGGCTGAGTAGGTCTTGGCAGAGATAGTAGGAGCTCTGTTCAGGTTTCGGGTGTCTGTTAAATATCTGAGAGGAAAGATTAAGTTGATAATTGATATATGAGTTTGTAGTTCAGGAGAGAGAAAACTGCATTAGAATCCTAAATTTAAGAGTTGCTTCATGTAAATAGATGATAGTTAAAGAATAGATAATTTAACCAAGAAAATGTAAGATTTTAGGCAAGAAAGGAGCATGGAGAGCTGTGTCCTGTTGCCTTCTAGTTTTTTTGCATCTATCAAAAGGGAGGAATTGGACAAAGAAACCAGGAAGCAACAGGCAACTATATTCTAAGAGAGACAGAAAGTATGGAAGCCTAAATGGGTAAGTACAGTAAAGAGGAAACAGCACGTGTCAAATGCTCCTGATAGATCAAGTATGGTGAGAACAGGAAACTAGATTTAGCCATTTAGGAAAATGCAAACCTGCATTTACTCATGCTTAGTAGAGATTTGTAATGTTGCATGGGAAACAGTTCATTTATTAGATTAGTCCATGAAAATCCTTAGTAACCTTTGTAAAGTGCTATTTTTAGTTTTAAAATTCCAAATTTTGGTACTGCTCCACAGCTTCACTGGAGGCAGGAAAGCACAGAATTCTGTAGCCAGAATTTATGGGTTCTGATTCTACTTCCTCTAGTGCTGATTAGTTATCTTGTACCTCTACGTGCCTTTATTTTCCCATTTGTAAATAGGAAAGCAAAGTACCTATCATCCAGGTATAGTGTGCTGAATAAAAGCACAAATATATACATATAAATATATGTATATTTATCACAGTGCCTGTAAAGAGTAAGAGATATAAGAAATGAATGATAGTTATTGATACTATGAATACTAATACATTTATATGATTAAACATAATAAAGCCTATAGAATTGTTCATCACTCACATAGAAGAACCAGAAATCATGTAATTACAAGGAATATTCCAAATATTAATGGAAAAGGAATACTATGAAAAGCTGTGTATGGATTTTAAAAATATTTTGCCCCACATAAACAGATTTTTAATTGCATTTTTCCATGAATTTTTGGAAGTACCTGTGCATGAATCATTCGCTGGTCTCCCAGGAGAACGCCTGTGACTCATTTGTGGGTTGCACTGAGATCCTCGTAAGTCCAAATGAGCAA
This sequence comes from Sylvilagus floridanus, assembly GCA_949820135.1. Lineage (NCBI taxonomy): Eukaryota > Metazoa > Chordata > Mammalia > Lagomorpha > Leporidae > Sylvilagus > Sylvilagus floridanus. The sequence continues at coordinate 169,175,227 of OX463244.1, forward strand.
ATTTGGGCTTTCATAATAGTTTACTCTTATTTGGGGTTTGGGGCTTGAAATGGAAAGAAAAAAATAGCTGAGATTGTTTCCCTAAAAACTAACAGTTTTTCCATGTCCTCCCTTCCCTGACTATTTACCTTATTTTTGGACTTTTGGGAAATATTGAGAGAAGCAAAAGCTAGAGAAAGTTGAAAGTCAGTAAGTTAAAAGCAGGAAGGAAGTGTAGGAGGAGCATTTTGAAGACATGCACAGTTATTTATTTGTGAGTCAAAAGAATAAAAAAATTAAATGTTTGCTTGCACTTCTTGAAGAGAATAATTTTTCTCCTTTTAGGACACCTGGATGTTTGCGTTCAGGCAATTTGCCATTGAATGGAGATGCTACCTAAGTAATGTGACCTCCAACCTGTGGCTGTGTATTTGCTTCTCCTCCCAAACTCCATCCAGAGACAGTCAGTGTGCCTCAGCAGGGCCTGAAGTCACAGTACCACACAGGTCCAGGATTCGCAAAATCTACCTTTTGTCTTTGAAGGTAAGTAATGGAGAAGTTAGTAGACAGCCGAAAATTCATCTTTTCCATCATTTGTGCTCCAAACTAGAATATTCAATAAATATTCAGAGGATAAATTAATGTGTAAAAATAAATTGTAGAAATATTAGATATGAAGTGATTGGGCAGCAGCCCATTGATTTCCATGATTTGATTAAATTGATCTAGCTTTTAAAGATTTTTCTTTTGTTATATAAAATGTAGATAGTAATATCTTAGACTCCAAAAACCAAGTGTGCAGAAAGTACAGCCTCCTAAATGTTTCCATAATTCAATATTATTTTTGAATTCCTGTTCTGTTAGTGGCAGAAAAATAATAATGTTAATAAATTCTGAAAAACCTAATGTACAAGATGCTGTCATGCCCAAGTCACATCATCTTTGGCTCGTTTCTGATTTAAGACTTAGTTGTGTGCACAATTCTACATGGACTTTGACTTACTGCCTATTTTTCTGCCTCTAGTCAGATTTCTATGTGCTGAATCTTTGCATTTCTGTCCAGAGGCTCCTCTGAATTTACCAAAATTGGCTGCATTCACTTGGCCTGTAATTCATGTATGGCTTGGAAATGCAGAACTGGCATCTCTGTGGGTATGCTAGTTAATTTTATGTATCAACTTGGCTAGGCCCTGGGTACCCAGCTATTTGATCAATTGTTTTTATGGGTGTTTCTTAGAGGGAATTTTTGGGTGAGATTAACTTTTCCGTCAGTATTCTGAGTCAAGCAGATAGCCATCTAATGTGTGTGGGCCTCATCCAATCAGCTAAAGACTGAATAGAACAAAAAAGTGGACAGTGGACCTTCTGAGTAAGAATTTCTCTACTGAGGACCTTTGAATTGGCACATTGACTTTTGCCAGCCTTCAGAATTTTTATAGTGTCTCATTCAGTCTTGAGTCAGTTAGCCTCTGTATTGGAACTACACCATTGTTTCTAGTAATAATCAGCTTTTGTCACTGTAATGGAATACCCAAGACAAGCTACTTATGAAGGTTGATTTAGCTTATAGTTTAGAGATTCAAAGTCCAAATGGTTCTGGTGAGGATGGAAGATGGCAGATGGTATACAGAGAAAGGCTCTCCAAGCACAGAGAATAGGTGGGGTGAACTCAAGCTTTTATTACAGCTCTTCAGCAAGAACTAATTTCTGAGGACATGTCCCCAGTGAACTAAAGACCTCCTGCTAGACAACACCCCACTCCCTAAAAGTCTTGCCAATTCTCAATAGACCATGGGGACCAGGTCTTTAACATATGGGCATTTGGGGGACATTCAACACCCAAATCACAGAAGTTCTCTTGGTTCTCAGGTCTTTGAACTTGGATTGAAACTACACTGTCAATTCACCTGTGTTATTTGTTTGTTGACTCTGAAGGTGTTGGGACTTCACTCTCTGCATTAACATGACTAACTCCAATGTGTGTGTGTGTGTGTGTGTGTGTGTGTGTGTGTCCTTTGACTACTGAGGGTGTGGGAACCAATAGATACATGCCTCAGCTTCCCATGATTCATGTGGTCAATTTTGTATGAATCCCAGTTGAAGCCCTCATTGCCCACAATGGCTCACTCAATAGCATTCCCTTATATTGCCCTGTTGTGCCCTCCTAGTGTCTTATTTTTGGTCTCCAGAATCACCTCTGAAGAGAACTACTTGAACACAAATTCTTGCTTCTGGCTCACTTTTTTGGAAAATCAAAACTAAGGCATTCAATCATTTCATATTTAACCTCCATCAGTTCATACATTCCCCCTCCATTCTCCTCCATGCATGTTGTGGACTGAATTATGTCTCTCCAAATTCCTGTGTTGAGGCTCTGACCTCCAATGTTAATGCATTAGGAAAAAGGACCTATGATAAAGTATTTAAGGTTAAATTAGGTTATAAAGGGGGATTCATGAGATAGGATTGGTGTTTTCTCCCATGTGAGGACATAGCAAGAATGCATCCATCTGCAAGCCAAGAAGAGAGCCCTCCTAAGAGACCAGGAATCTTGATCTTGGACTTCCCAGTTTCCAGAATTATGAGAAATTAACTCTGTTGTTTAAGTCACCCAGTCTATGTTTTTTTATTTTGTTTGTTGGTGTTTATTTTTATGGAAACCTAAGTAGGCTAACATTCTGAAGAAGCATTTAGATTTTTAGGAACTTTTCAGAATGTACAGCTTCAGAGGAAGGAACCTGGAACTTGTTTTGCATCTGGTCTTTTGAAACATCTGCAGAAAAGGTCATTGTTCTCAGCTATCACTATCTTTCCATGTTGACTTGTGCTGAAATGTCCATGTTCCCATTGACCTTGGTTATAGTTTCATGAACTGGTTCCTGCACATCATCACCTTGCACCTTTTCTTATACTCTTTCATGCCATATTTTTTTTTTGTATTTTATATGCTTCCTGAGATGACCCTCAGACATCATTTTCAATCTATGTGTGTTACTATTCCAAGCTAGTGAGGTATAGGCGCTTGAAAGGACTTTGTATTCAAAGGCTCTGCCTTTAAACCCCAAAAGTTACATGAGGGTTCAAGTATTATTCTTTAAATTGGACCTGGACTTAGCCTGTGTGGGGTTGGGGGAATTAAGGGCAAATTTTCTTTTCAAAGATTTATACAAATTGCCACGCTCTTAATTTCCCAATGCCTGTATATCTTATTGTCTTCCCTTCAGCCATCAAGCGTATTATAACTAGTACTGCTAATGCCTGGCCTTATGTTTTCTCATTGTCTTGCCCACTTAAGCTGTATCTGTAAACAATTTCTGACACTCTTCTAGTTTCCCACCTAATATGTCAGAACCTGTTTTATTTAGTTTTCTGTACTTAAGTGATTTTTTTTTGTATCATTTAAGATCTTGCTCAGTTGTGCAAGTATAGTGCAGAATCACCTGATCTTGACATCAGTGGGGACAATGCTGACCAATGGATAATGGGATATGGTGAACAAATACCACAGCCTCCTTATCAATAGTAGGAAGATTCCTAGGGATGCTTCACACTGTTGTTCAGAGGGTTCCTAGTAAGATTTACCCCTAGCTGCCCACAGAGGGAACCAGCATTCTAACACACCATTTATTGGGTTACCTCCCATCCCTGTCTCACTTTCCACCTATACTCCTTGGAGTCATCTCTTAAATATACTACTTGCACTGAAATCATTATTTTATGGACAACAGCGATCTTTTTCATGTGTGGGAAACATTCTCTCTGCTTTCATTTTTTGGTACCTTGTTATGATAGCTGAACTAAAGCTCTGAACTTAAAAGCCAATTATTTTCCATCTTCTTCCTCTCATTTTTGATAGTTCAAATGAGGTTTGTGGAAGGTAAGGGGTCCCAGGTAAAAAGAAGTAACAGCAAAACAGAAATAAACATTCCTGTCATGGCTGTATCTGTCAACCAAGGCAATCTTCTTGGGTAAAGTAAATCTATTCCTGGTTAAGTGAGTCTGTGTAGTCACGCCCCACCTGGAACTGCAACTCCTGGCATAGCAGCCAAGCATGCTGGGGGATTTCAGCCCATCTGTCATGCCTTGCTATGAGAATCTGTTCTCTCGTTCTATCCGCTCATGAAAATAGGCAGGTGTCCCTGAGGTGTATGGAGATCATCTCCCTGGACATCTGCCACTGAATGCAGATGTGGGCACTAAAGCAGCTGAAAAGCTGCAGTAAGCTGGTGCCAGACTTACCCACTCAGGGAAGATTGATTTTATGATCAGCTGGGTTTATGACTAGGGAATTGCTTCACTGACCTGGTTTGATTAAGTCAAAGAGAAGTGCTAAGGATGTTTTCCTGTTGAATAGGTGGGGCTTTGGAATAAATAATGAACACTAGGCAGAGAGATCAGCTCTCTCTATGTACATTCTGAGATGCATTGTATGTGCCAAGGTCATTCACAACTACTGGGAATAACTGTCTCAGCAAGGAAAAAAAAGTGTAAATTACAGTGAAAGGGAGGCAACATAGCCCAGAGATTCTGGTCATTTCTTGAAGAAATGCTTATTTTTATCATGTAGAACAGATGAGTAAAGAAGCTTTTTGGTGAATGTTTTGGTTGAGTTTTCCCAGAAGCAGATCAGAGATAAGGATTTGAATATGTGCAGTCTCTTTGGGAGGCAGAGGTGGGATGTGTGTGGGAAAGTGATACAGGAAAGGGAAGGAATCCAGTAAATGGTATGGTATTGTGCAGACAATCACTTTGGGCAACTGGTACTCAATTGGAGAATTCTGGGAGATAAAGTGGAATGTGCCTTAGAGTAACTTTCTTACTAGCCCTAACTCCAGGAGGTGAAGAGCTGAAATGTTTACTCACCAGCTCCTATCAGTCATTGTCTGAGGCTTGTTCTCTGGGATTTGTGGAAAATGTCATAATGCCCAGATTCTCCTTTGAGGAAGAACCCATTGCCCAGCTTCTGAGGGCATGGGCAGCAAACAACCTTCACCTGTCAGCACATTCAATAATTTCCTTAGCTGCAGAGTCGTGGCCTTCCCTGGTAGCCCATATCCAGGGGATACATAGGCCTGGCCTTTCAGAATAACTTGGGACAAATCCAGTGCAGCTCCAGGGCTCCCCTTAGCACTGGTGGAGGATATCATGGAGCCCTGCATCACCGCTTTCTCCATCTGCCTCATCCTGCTTCCTTCCAATCACTTTCTTGGTGTTGATCCCAAGGGAACTTCCTAACAAACATCCTGCACACTAAATTCCATCTCAAAATCTGTTTTCAGGAGAACCCAATCAGAGACAGATAATAATTCTCTGATTTCTCGACTTGCACTCCGTCAGTGTCCCCAGTGTTTCTCTGTAGGAACCATGAGTATAAACCAAGATGGTGCAGGATAAAGCATATAGCATCTGTTGCAGGAATATTAGGACAGACATTATTTCTGTATTTAGATTGATCAGGGGAGGTGACTTCAAAGGAAGGGAATGGGAAATAAGGTTTAATAGGATATGATTTCATGTCTCATATGATCATGGTGGACTCAGAGCCTCAGGATATGAGCAGGAGGACAGGTAGACTAAGAGATGATAGTGTGTCAGGGAAAAAAATGTGTGAAGGAAAAAAAATGAAGGTAGTCCAAGATGGTGGAAGTGAGAGCACTGAACTACTGGGCACCTTATGCATTAGCAGCTATTGTCATTTTCTATTATAATTACTTCTCCCTCTCACTATTAAATCACCTAGCAAGTGCTGCTAATGATGTCTTTCTGAGTGTCCTGAAGCCTGTCTAGTTCTCTCTGTCCCTATGTCTACCACTCTGATGGGAATCTCTTCCATCTGAATTTCCTGTTTTATTTATTTATTTATTTTTTAGTGGGTTTCTTTCTGGCCTTGCTTCTCTCACAACTTCTTTTTGAAATGCATCCGAAATGATCATTTTTAATTTTTTATAAATATTTTGTTTATTTATTTGGGGAGTATAGTTACAGTCAGAGAGAAGGAGAGACAGAGAGGAAGGTCTTCCATTTGCTGGTTCACTCCCCAAATGGCTGCAATGGCCAGAATTGGGTTGATCTTAAGCCAGGTGCCAGGTGGGAGCTTCTTGTGGGTCTCCCACATGGGTGCAGCGGCCTAAACCCTTACTGCTTTCCCAGGCCATAGCAGAGAGCTGGATTGGAAGAGGAGCAGCTTCAGGCCAAGGCATTAGCCTGCTGTGCCACAGTGCCGGCCCCAAGGCCAAAACTTTTAATGTGGGTTTGAAAGCCCTACTCAGCCTGGATCTTTTCTGTGCTTCTGCATAGTTGTCTTCCTCTCCAGCTACACTGCACCGGTTTCTGTCCCACTTTTTTTCCAGCATCAAATCTTTGCCTACACTGTTCCCTCTTGAAAGTGTCTCTTATATCTGCCTCTTGTGTTCCGTATCCCTGTGTACAGTCTACACCAGGGCCCTGCTGCCTCTCCCTGGAATAACTTCTGAATTTTGGAATTTAGAAGTGTCTATTGATCTGTTCTGACCCTCTCATTTTATTGATGAAGAAACCAAGACCCAGAAGGGTAGAATGGTAAGTCTAGATCATAGCATTCATGGTAGAGCTGTGAAAGGAACACCTGTCCCCGACATTGGTGGAGCTTGATTCTTTCACTGCCTCATAGTAGGCTTCCCTGACTCGTGCCATTCTCCTTCCTTTCCGGTCTTCATTTCACACTGAGCGTGCTCACGTCTGTCTTACGTGTCATTTCAGGCAGGATAGTCCACTGTTCAGAAGGTCAGGTAGGGTCTCGATGACTTTCATGTCACATCTGGAGTATGAGTGCTTTCCAGATGCTCTGTAGTTTGCTCTGTTGACTCCATTCATCTGGCAGCTATCTTCTGTAGGAATCATAAAAGTCATTTTGACACCAGTGTTTTATTTCATTGACTCTAGAATGATATTAATTGTAAAATGGAGTATTACATTAACTTGTCATCTAGGGTGAAAAAAGAATGTGGAAGAGACCATCCTTTCTCCAGAGACTGATTTTAACTAATTTCTCAAAGATTAGTTGGCTTTAGCTGCATGGATTAAATCCTGTGGTTTCCATTTAGTCCCATTGGTCTAAACTTCTATTTTTTTTTGTCAGTAACAGACTTCTTTGTTTATAACTGCTCTGAAGTTTGTCTTGAATTATGGCATTGTGATGCCTCCAACTTTGTTTTTGTTGTTTAACATTGCTTCAGCTATTGTGGGTTTGTTGTGGCTCCATATGTATTTTAACATTATTTTTTCTAGATGTGAGTAGAATGTCTTTTGTATGTTGATTGTGATTACATTGAATCTATAAATTACCTTGGGTATTATAGACATTTTGATGTAACTAATTCTTCCAATCCATGAACAGGGAAAGTTCTTCCATTTTATATTTATTCTTCTATTTCTTTCTTTAATATTTTATAATTGTCATTGTAGAGATCCTTTCACATTCTTAGTTAAATTTATTCCAAGGTATTAAATATTTTTGTAGCTATTGTGAATTATACTGTTCTTATACGTTCTATCTCAGTCATAGCATTATTTGTATACACAAATGCTATTGATTTTTGTGTGTTGATTTTATATTCTGTAACTTTACCAAACTCTCTTATGAGTTCCAGTAGTCTCTTATTAAAATCTTTATGTTCCCATATATATAGGATCCTGTCATTTGCAAATAGGAATAATCTGACTTTCTCCTTTCAAATTTGTATCCCTTTGATTTCTTTTTCTTGCATAATGGCTCTGGCTAAAAACTTCCAAAACTACATTTAATAGAAATGGAGAAAGTGGGCATCCTTGCCTGGTTCTGGATCTTAGAGGAAATGCTTCCAACTTTTTCATGTTTGGTGTGTGCTATTTTGCTGTAAGTTTCTCATATGCTGCCTTGATTGTGTTGAGGGATGTTACTTCTATATCCAATTTGCTTAAAGTTTTTTTTTTGATCATGAAACAATACTAGATTTTATCAAATGCTTTCTCTATATCTATATCGATTTTTAAGCTGCTAATTTGCAGTTTTTATGGAAGTACAATTTTCAATTTAAAATGTAAATTCTCTGTATAAAATGCATGGGTGAATGATCTTTCAGATGTGTTGTTGGATTTGATTAGCTGGTATTTTGTTGAGGATTTTTGCTTTTATGTTCATTAGGGATATTGGTTTTAGCTCTCTTTCTTTGCTGTACTTTTTTCTGGTTTTGGAATTAAGGTGATGTTGGCCTCATAGAACAAGTTTGTAGGCATTCCATCCATTTCATTGTTTGGAATAGTTTGAGAAGATTTGAAATTAGTTATTTAAAACTTTTGTAGAAATAAGTGAGGCCAACTGGCCTTGGAGAAAGGATAGTCTCTTCAACAAATAGAGTTAGGAAAATGGAATCCATGTAAGAAGAAGTATGAAAAGTTTGAAAAAAGACCCCCATATTACACCTGGTACAAAAATCAACTCACAATATATCAGGATCTCATTCAATAACCTGATACTATTGAATTATTAAAGGAAAACATCGGGGAAATTTTTCAAAATATTGGCCTAGGCAATGACTTTTTGGAAAGAACCCAGAAGCACAAGCAATAAAATAAAACTAGGCAGATGGGATTACATCACGCTAAGAAGTTACTATACTGCAAAGGAAACTCTAAACAAAGGAAGAGGCAAACAACAGAATGGGAGAACATATTCGCATCACATCAGAGCCAATTTTGAACAGTATGGGAAAATGGAAGTGATTGAGATAGTGATTGACCGAGGTGGCCACAAGAAGAGGCTTTTGCTTTTGTGACCTTTGATGACCATGACTCTGTGGATAAGGTTGTCATTCCAAAATACCATACTGTGAGTGGACACAACTGTGAAGTAAGGAATGTCTTATCGGAGTAGGAGATGGCTGTCACTTGATTCACCCCAAGATCTCAAAGTGATTCTGGAAACTTTGGCAGTGGTCATGGAGGTAATTTTGATGGTGATGACAACTTTGGTCATGGAGGAAACTTCAGTAGCCACGCTTTGGTGGAGGCCAATGCGTTGTTGTGTCAGTGGGGGGTGGTTATAATAGATTTGGTGATAATGGAAACAATTTTGGAGGCAGTGGAAGCTGCAATGATTTTGGCAATTACAACAATAAATGTTCAGTTTTTGGACCTAGGAAGGGAGGAGTTTGGAGGCAGAGCCTCTGGCCCCTATGGCAGTGACAGTGAATATTTTACCTAGCCATGAAATCAAGGTGGTTATGGTGTTTATAGCTGTGGCAGTAGCTATGGCAGTGGCAGAAGGTTTTAATAATTGCTAAGAAACAAAACTTCGTGTGAGAGGAGAAGAGCAAGATAAATAATAGGGAAGCTACATGTTAAAACAGATTTGTGAACACAGCCAAGCACAGTGGTATCAGGGGCTAGCTGCACATAGAAGGCATGTTTTATGACTATACTCATGTGTATGGGCAGAAAAACCAGAGGACTATATTTGTGACTAATTGTATAACAAGTTATTTTTGTTTCTGTTCTGTGGAAAGTGTAAAGCACTCTAAGTATTTTAAAGTAGTTTCTTTTTCTTTTTCTTTTTTGCACCAATGCTGTTTCCTGATAAATATAATAATCTGATAATGATATTGAATAAATGTGTCTTTTTTAAAAATTTGAATATGAGATCTGTGTAGAAGTGGCCAACTCCTGGATGAGCAGCTTTTCAGATGCATGAGCGTGGATAGTTAATTTTTTGCACCTCCAGTTTCTCCATCATTTGAGTAACAGTAGCGCTATTTATATTTTGTGTTGTTCAGAAGAGTAAGTGAGAAAAATCAACAAAATGTCTGCTTCCTTGCTGTCTGTGAATGAAGAGTGATATCATCCTTCACTTAGGAAGAACAGAATCCATCTCATTATCTCTGTGTCCTCCTATCATTCAGCAGAATTCACTGTCCCTGTCAACAGTATTAGTGAAGTGTGAGAGAGGAAGTGAGTGAGTACATGGCAGTGTCCACTAAAGACCTTGCTGGTGACAGGCATGGTATTCACATTCCCACTTCTGCTTCTTTCTTTTCTGAGAATAGATGATAGTGTGTGTGTGGAGTTTCTTTGGAGAAGGAATTTTGCGCATCTGCCCACTCCCTTATAGGTTCATCACATCCTTCAATGTAATGATTCAGCCTTATCTTACATAGATTTACCAGGTTAGACTGTCATCCTTAGTATCTTGTTCTTGAAAGCTCTGAGACTTCTGTTAGGGACAATGGGAAACTGGTATTTTTTTCCTTACATAATTAATAATTTCCATTGGTAAACACAATTATCAGGATCCAGCAAAATACCTGCTTGTAGCTTTGGTTTTCAAACTGGAACTTATCCCTTTGAAGATGGTATGAACCCTCTGATTATCAGTCTTGGAAATCCTTACTTTCAGGAAAGCCAGTGTCTACAGTCCTGAAAATGCACAAAATGTGTATTATTTGAGTCATAACTTGCAACATTTGTTTCTCAGTCCCTTTCAGCGTTTCTATGTCGCTGTTGTCATGCTACTCTGTGACTCCCCATTAAACCCGACATCTGGCTTTCTTGCTTTTATTAAGTATTAATTTATTTTGGACAATTTTCAGGGCTAATCAACCAAAAGCCATATCCTTATGGCTCTGGGAAAACATTTCTCTTCTCACCCTAGCCACAATATATCGTTTATAATAAAATGGTTCATTAAATTGGATCTCAGTGATAGACACGTGTCACAAATTATTCCATCTTGCAACATCCCTAAGAGAACAGTGCAAATCAAACTAAAGCCAAGATAAAATGTTCTTTTTGATAAGTTTCAACAGAATAAAGAGGACATATTGTACCAAATACTTGACTTCTCCTTTGCTCCTTATCTTTATCTACTCCCCAAAATTTAATCAATCCCTCCTCTTCACTATTTCCAAAATGCCTCTGAAGCTGGTCTGTTTTTCTCTACCCTCAGAGGCTTGTCCTAGGTTGAGGATACCATCTTCACAAATGGATTATTGAAACAGCAATCTCAGTAGCATTTTTACTGCTGACATGGCTTGTCTTCTGTGTGGGTGACACTCCATGGCCCCAGTTCTTCACTTCTCCATGGATATGTACATTTGCCATGTGACTGCACTTCTCTTCACTAAAGAGAGGACTCAATCTATTTCTTCCCCTCTGAGTCTGGGTTGCCTTTATGACTTACTTTGGACAACAGAAAGAAGCAAGAGTGGAGGAATGTCACTCTTGGTCTCAAGAGGCCTGTGGCTTACCTTGTTTTTTCTTTTACAAGTTATTTAGTTATTTTCTGTTTTTAAAAATTTGAGAGACAGAGAGACAAACTTTGGGAGAGATTTTCCATCTGCTGGTTCCCTCCCCAGATTCCTGGAACAGACAGTGCTGGACCAGGCGAAAGCCATGAGCCTGGCTCTTCCATTGAGCAGTAGGGACCCACATATTTGACCCATCACCCGCTATCTCCCAAGGAGCATTAGCAGGAATTTTATTGGAAGTGGAGGGGCAAGGATGCAAACTAGGTACTCTGGTATGGGATGTGGGAGTCCTGTGTGGGGACTTGAGCTGCTGTACCAAATGACCTGTGCCTATCTTGGTCTCTGGTGTTCCTGCCATTAAAATGAGTATAGGTCAGGTGGTCCTGATGCAGGATGAGGGACCCATGGAACAGAGTTGAGTTGCCACAGTTACTCTCTGAGGCCAGCCTAGATTAACAGCCAGACCACTTCCAAGCGTGGGAAAAAGATTGCCAAGATTGGCAGAGCCCCTAGCCTAAGCTCAGCTGATTCTGGACATGTGGGAATAACATGTGTTGTGTATGCCTCAGATATTTTGTGGTTGTTTTATAAAATATTATTGTGAAAATAGAGAAACTTGTATAATTTCTAAAGTACAATCTGATCCTCTTTCTGTTTTTAAAAGCCAAGACATTGCTAATTATTTATCTAATAGCTGTCCTGACTTTTCTTTCTTTATAACAAAAGAATATAATTTTGTTTGGAGCAAATTTTGTTAGTGCCTGACTCCCTGATTACTAATGTTGAATATTTGACATGGTGCTGGCCAATTTTGTATAGGCAGAAATCACTGAAGAGGAACTTCTTTGTTAAATAAAAAGATAAATAAAAAGATAACAATCTTCTAGAAATATTCAAAAGGGAAAAATAAATTGGATTTCATAAAAAATTAAAACTTTGGTTTTAAAAACATCATTTTTAAAACGCTGGGAGAGGATATTTTTAAATCCTGCTTTTGATAGAAGCCTTAAATCCAGAATAACCAGGACCGTTTACAACTCTATTATAAGAACATAAATGCGGCAGCTTAAAAACAGACAGAAAATCTGAATGGACAGGCATGAAAGAATATATTTAATGGCCACTTAGCAAATATAAAGACTCCACATAATCAGGAAAGGGAAAATTAAAACCACAAACAGGAGGATACTTGACAGCCACTAGAATGACCATCATTCAAAAGAAAGGCAAGAATAAATGTCGTAAGAATATTGAGTTATGGCTGGCGCCGTGGCTCAACAGGCTAATCCTCCGCCTTGCGGCGCCGGCACACCGGGTTCTAGTCCCGGTCGGGGCACCGGATTCTGTCCCGGTTGCCCCTCTTCCAGGCCAGCCCTCTGCTGTGGCCCAGGAGTGCAGTGGAGGATGGCCCAGGTGCTGGGGCCCTGCACCCCATGGGGAGACCAGGAAAAGCACCTGGCTCCTGGCTCCTGCCATCGGACGAGCGCGGTGCGCCGGCCGCAGCGCGCTGACCGCGGCGGCCATTGGAGGGTGAACCAACGGCAAAGGAAGACCTTTCTCTCTGTATCTCTCTCTTTCACTGTCCACTCTGCCTGTAAAAAAAAAATAAAAATTAAAAAAAAAAAAAGAATATTGAGTTACCAGAAACTTCAAACATCATGGTAGGGTGTAATATGGTCGAGGTACTTCGGAAAATTATTTTACATTTTCTTAAAGAGTTAATCATTTGTCATAAATTTACCAACCCAACTATCTCACTCCCAGGAATCTACTTAAGAAAAAATGAAAATGTATGTCCACACTGAGACTTGTACATGAGTGTTCATGACAGCATTATTCACGATAGTCCATTGTCAAAACCCAATTCTGAAAACCCCGGAAACTTGTCAGGTGGTAAATAGATAAATAAAACGTGCATCTCCATTGAATGCAATACTATTCACCAGGGGTAGGAAAAAGAATAAACTAATGACATAAACTATAACATGGATGTTCCCCACAGTCTGAGAATGAAGAAGCCAGTTACAAAACAAGCCATATACTATGTGTTTATTTTATATGAATGGCTTTGAAAAGGCAAACTTATAGAGAAAGAAAGTAGATTAGTGGTTGCCTGGGATTGGAGGTGGTAGCTGAGAGAAAGTGTAGGTGGGCATAGGGATCTTTTGTGGGTGACGGAAATGTTTTCAATTGGCCTTTGATGACAGCTCCATGATTCTGTGAATTTATTAAGTCATTGAATTGTACACTTTGAATTCAAGGAGAATAAGTTGTACCTCAGAAAAGCTGTCAAGAATAAGAGAAATGAAAGAGTTAAGACATGTCTGCAGATTTTAAGAGAATGTATCCTTATTGTAATGACAATGTGTAAAATAAAACAGAATGGAACATTTGTTCAGACAACTCTTTTGTCATCTCATTCCTTGGCCTTCTTTCCTCTTCCTGCCTGGAATGCAGGTTTGGTGACTGGAGGTATTGCAACTATCTTTTGAAAAAGCTTTATTGAATTTATGAGAGAATGAGGAACCTCTGTGTTAATGCTAGTGGGAGTTCTGTCATGCAGAAGATAACGAGCTTGTGCCTTTAAAGGTTTTCTGGTTCTCATAAGTAAATTTAAAACTCACTAACCTGATTATGGATCTCTTAATGATCTAGCTTTTACCTATGACTCTGAGGAAAAGTGATGTTTTTCTATTTACTATTTGCAAGAAAATTAAAAATATGTTATTGTAAAAATTAAAAGAAAAATAAGAAAAGGAGGAGGGAGGGGAGAGTGAGGCAAGGAGTAAGGTATGGTGGGAAGTACCATTATACTCTTAAAACTGTATATATGAAATGCAAACTCTATGTTATTGCAAAAATTAAAGGAAAAAAGAAAGAAAAGGATGGGGCTGGGAGGGAGGGAGGAGGGGAGGCAAGTATGGATATCTCAGAATTGTATCAATGAAATACATTACATTCGTTATATAAAAGTAAATAAGTTAAAAAATGAAAAATTGAAAAAAAAAAGCCACTCAGCCATTGGTGGCCATGGATCTCCCTCTTCCTCAGTTTCCATCTCTCCTCCTGCTCCACAAGGAAGGCACTGAAAGCCACCTAGCATGGTACTTAGGCTTGGTCCTTTTCCAAGAAGTCCTCACCAAGAGTAAATATCATCCAGTAGAGGATTTACATGCCTGCTCTTGCCAGGCTTCTAGTCATCCTCTTAGAGTGGTCACCTGGATTCCTTTTCATTCTGCCCTGCAAGGTGTTGTTTTTCTGGGACACTGAGGGGCTATCTTCTAGCTCTTGCTTCTCTCTTTCATGCCTTTAACAACAGCATAAGGAATTTTAAGTTTATCTCCTGTGGTTTGGCCCATGGAAAATCCAGGGTTACCATGGATACCACTCTTTGCCATCCTTTTGGTGTTACCCCATGCTGTTGTGGTTTGAGATACTGGTAATGCAGTTGACATGGTGTGTTCCAGAGAAGACAAGTGAGGTACTGATTTCTTGGCTCTCATATCACTCATATCTATCTGGTAGACTCCATGATGTCTCCCTTCCATCAGCAATAGGATTTGGGACATAGAGATGGATCAACACCTGAACATTCTTTCTCTGCCTCTTTTTTAAAAAATTTATTTATTTACTTGAAAGATAGAGTTACACAGAGAGAGAAGGAGAGGCAGAGAGACCGAGAGGTCTTCTATCCACTGGTTTACTCCCCAGATGACCACAATGGCCTGAGCTGCACCAATCCGAAGCCAGGAGCCTCTTCCAGGTCTCCCATGTGGGTGTAGGGTTCCAAGGACTTAGGCCATCTTCTACTGCTTTCCCGGGCCACAGCACAGAGAGCTGGATAAGAAGTGGAGCAGCTGGGACTCAAACTGGTTCCCATATGGGATGCTGGCACTGCCTGCAGCAGTGCGGGGCCCCAGAACATTCTCTTTCTCACCCTTGTTTGGTTGTCCAGCTCAAACATTTAGGAGCAAGAAACCATTCTGTTTGATTACATGTCTGTGACATTCATTTTGGACTTGCACTGATTTTAACACTTAACAACAAACATTTAGTGTATTATCTTCTTTCTGGGGATTTGAAGAGAATAGTGAGGTCACTTAAAGGAGTGAAGAATAGGAGACATGTGAGCCTGTGATTCATAATGTGTCTTATCCCATCAAGAGTCTGGTCTCACTCTTGCTTTTCTTTCTTCTTTTTTAATGGAATACTTGAAAAGACCCATCCTGGCAACCAGCATTGAGAAGATCTCTGTATTCCGAAATGGATACCTCATTCCTACTTATCCTCAGTTTCTCAGTGATAAGGCTAGTTTGATTTTCCTATGTTTAAACTTGGGCTTTTTGGGGATCATCTCCTTCCTGGGAGTTGCAATTTTGTTTGTTCCAGAAACCCCATGAGTTCTTTAGTTTGTCCTTTCTCTTAGTCCCAGTATGCTGTGCAGCTGGTGCAGCTGAGAAATCTAAACCATCCCCCTGCTGGGGGATAATTACAGCAATTAAAGACAAGACTAGTATTTCAAGAGCACAGTATTTTCACATCATCATTAAAACTGGTTTAATTTGCCATGTGGTTTGAGTGGTAAACATTTTTCCCAATGTTGTGAATTTCAAAATATTCTACTATCAGTACTATGAAAGTCTGAGAATATGTAGCTTATGAAAATTCAATCGGCCAGAGCACAAACAATGAGAAATATTCTGGTTTACTGTATGATGTTTTAGGATTGTTCACCTGCATTAAGAAGGGATCTAGCAATCTGAACAGTGCAATAAGAAATGCTCTTTTACCAGAAGGTCAGTTAAAAATAAATATAATGTGATAAAAATTGGAAAGAAAAACCATGTGACATAAACCATAATAATTTTTCTCAAATAATTTAAAGGCTTGAATAGGAGTCTTTGGTTCCAATATAATTTGGTCCACTAAAGGCTGAATTTTTAAGACTTTTTATAAAATATTAATGGGTTAAATTTCCCTTCAATGGACCCCAATATCCTCCTTATGTTCACAAATTTAATTAAAAAGCTTATCTATTAGCACTGGACTCACTTTACATGTTCCTGGCCTCTAGCTAATTATGATCCCATAGAGCTAAAGAATTCCTCAAAAGCATCTTATATATGAACCATGATAATGAGAAAAGGTGAGCTACATAAATTTTTTTCCTATTGATTTTATACTAACCAGATCAACAGAAACTCTAGAAAAAGCAATTTTAACCAAGATAAGATTTTATTTTAAACAGTTTCATTTGCTTCTATTATTCGCTAAGATAAAAGATGAACCAGAATCTATTTTTTTCCTATACCTTATTGAAGATGTTATCAGGCTTCTAATGACAGAATCCAGGAATGCCAGAATTTAGAAAAACTGGTCAAATTATTGGATAGTGCTGGAAATGTAGCTGAATACTTTCTCCATTATTTAGTCTAATGTTTGGGTGCAGAGTTTTTCAATTATAGCAGTTCCTCAGCAGGAAGTTTCCTATTTATTTCCTGAATATAGCATGATTCAACCAATTAGGGGCACAAAAATATAGTGCAAAGATCACAACGTTTTAGCAGCATGCATCAGTAACTTTTATGTAGCTCATGATTTGTGGGGTAGTCTGACACTCAGCTGATTGAGACTGGGCTCCGACTACAGCTCAGCACCCCATGTCTCTTCCTCCTTTGTGGACGAGAAGACTGCTCTGAGTGCATTCTTATGACAGTAGCAGAAATGCACAAAAATTTGAGTGAAAACACTGAAGGACTCTTAAGCCTATATTTGTAACTGACTTGCTATTATTTGTGCCTTGTTTTATTCACTCAAGCAAGCCATAGACCTAAACTCAACATCAAGGAATAGGAAAATGTTTTAAACTTCTTTAATGTGAAAAATGGGAAAGTCACATGGGAAAGGGCAAAAGTTAGAAAAATTCTTGAAAAAAATCTTACAGGAAAATTAAAAAATTGAGGCTAAGTGTGCCATCAAATACACAAATGAAATTAATTTTACTAAACATCAGATATATGCCAGGAAAAAAATCTTTATTGATTGATTGATTTACTTTACAAAGGATCTACTGCATAACAAGTTACTCCAAAATTTAGCAACTAAAACATACACATTTATTACATTAAAATTTCTGTAGGTCAGAAACCTGTGCACTTGACTGAGTCGTATAGCTTTGAAAGTCTTACAAGCCTTGATTGGGAAGAACTCACTTTGAAGCTTTCACACACGGTTGTTGGCAAAATACAATTTATTGTGGTTTGTTACACTGATGTTTCGGTTCCTCAGAGGTTAGCTCCACTCCTTGCCATGTGGGCTTCCTCATACGATATCTTACAACATGGTATCCTGCAAACCAGAGAGCAAGAGTGAATACCAACCAGAGTGAGAAACGCAGGACGGAAGTCACAGTTATCTGTAACCCTGGGCATGGAAGTTACTTCCTACACTGTGTTCTGTTCTTTAGAAGCTAATTATGAGGTCCAGCCTATACATAAGGGGGGGTGATGGCTCAAAGAACTTGGAAACCAGGAGGGCAGGGATCACTGGGAAGCATCTCAGAAGCTATGCATTCTACCCAATCACTCTTAAATTTATACAGGGATAAAGACACTACAAACCTTGACTTTCAGCAGTCTCACAGATCCAGGGATGATTCAGAAAACCTCCATTCAGACCTCTAAAAACCTCAAGCTTGAATAACGATACCACAGTAATACCTTCAGATTTTTACATTTAGACACCTCACTGTCCTCAGAACATTCAGGAAAAGAATCAGTCTCTTTGGAGGTTTTTTGAACCATCACCAATAATCTCTGATTATCTCCATCTCTGTTCCGTAAAATAATAATTCCATGAACTGTTAATAAGATTCTGTATTGAATTTGGTAAATTCTGGTTAAAAAAAAAAGCAAGCTGGTTTACATATCATAAGGTTTCTTAGAGCCTTCAGAAAGCTAAAATGTGAAAATAACCTGCTGTGTTTCCCAAACATGCTACTTTTTAACCATCAAATTTTTTTTGTCAGAGTTCCAAAGGACTCACGGTCCTGATTACATTATAGAAAGAGTTCTGGCTGCTCAACTGTTGAGTCTTTACCACTTTTACTTCTATTCTCTAATCCAGCTGGTCACTGGAATCATCATGCATTTGCTTGTCTCCAAGTATCTGGTATCCAAAACTCCCTATCTGAAATGTTCTCTTCCCCTCATCAGCTCAAAAACCAAATCCCCCCAGAAACTCAGCCTAGTTGCTCATTCTCTATACATTAGCAGTAACCTCTTCCCTCTGCTTATCATTTGATATTGCTTGCTTTTGTTGTCTCCTCTTCTCATTTTCCTGAATTGTAATCTCCTTGAGGGATGGTTCACGTGTAGCTCAAGTGCATAGCCCTAGAATGCATACAGAGGATCAGGAACACATTGGCTATCAAAGAGTACAAGTTTATTTTGAACACTAGAGCAAATATATAACACTTTGTTGTTGTTGTTTTCATCCAGTGCAGAGACAGTTAATGTGTTTTTTTATATTTAATAGCCTCCATAGCAGTTAGGTTGAGCACATGTGACTCATTCTGGCCAAAGGATTACAGAGGTCATGTATTGAGATCCAGGGACCACAAATGTTAGTATCATAGATCTCAATGTCACTGCAGAGAGCTGTCTTCCATCAAAAAATTAGATGAAGAAAATGAAATGAACCTTTAAGGTGTTGTCACTAAAACTTCAGTTTTTAGTCTATCTTTTTTTTTATATAAAGCTTTTATTTAAAGAATATAAATCTCCAAAGTACAGCTTATGGATTACAATGGCTCCCCCTTCCAACTTCCCTCCCACCTGCTACCCTCCCCTTTCCCGCTCCCTCTCCCCTTCCATTCACATCAAGATTCATTTTTAATTCTCTTTATACACAGAAGATCAGTTTAGTACATGTAACGTAAAGATTTCAACAGTTTGCCCTCACATAGCAACACAAAGTGAAAATACTGTTGGAGTACTAGTTATAGTATTAATTCACAATGTATAGCAGCACAGTAAGGACAGAGATCCTACATGATTTATTTTAAAGAATTGATTAATTATCTATGCAATTTCCAATTTAACACCAAGATTTTTTAATCATTTGCAATTATCTTTATATACAGAAGATCGATTCAGTATATACTAAGTAAAGCTTTCATCAGTTTGCACCTACACAGAAACACAAAGTGTAAAAATACTGTTTCAGTACTAGTAATAGCATTATTTCACATTGGATAACACATTAAGGACAGTTCCCTCATGAGACGTAAGTACACAGTGACTCCTGATGTTGATTTAACAATTTGACACTCTTGTTTATGGCGTCAGTAATCTCCCTAGGTTCTAGTCATGAGTTGCCAAAGCTATGGAAGCCTTTAGGGTTCGCCGACTTCGATCTTATTCTGACAGGGTCATAGTCAAAGTGGAAGTTCTCTCCTGCCTTCAGAGAAAGGTACCTCCTTCTTTGATGGCCCCGTTCTTTCCACTGGGATCTCACTCGCAGAGATCTTTCATTTAGGTCTTTTTGTTTTTGTTTTTTGTTTTTCAGAGTGTCTTAGCTTTCCATGCCTAAAATATTCTCATGGACTCTTGAGCCAGATCTGAGTGCCTTAAGGGCTTATTCTGAGGCCAGAGTGCTATTTAGGACATCTGCCATTCTATGAGTCTGCTGTGTATCTCGCTTCCCATGTTGGATCATTCTCTCCCTTTTTGATTCTGTCAGTTAGTATTAGCAGACACTAGTCTTGTTTGTGTGATCCTTTTGACTCTTAGACCTATCAGTGTGATCAACTGTGAACTGAAATTGATCATTTGGACTAGTGAGATGGCCTTGGTACATGCCACCTTGATGGGATTGTATTGGAATCTCCTGGCACAATTCTAACTCCATCATTTGGGGCAGGTCCGATTGAGCATGTCCCAAATTGTACATCTCCTCCCTCTCTTATTCCCACTCTTATATTTCACAGGGATCATTTTTCAGTTAAAATTTAAACACCTAAGAATAATTGTGTGTTAATTACAGAGTTCAACCACTAGTACTAGGATAAAAAAAATACTAAAATGGATAAAGTATTAAGTATTGTGACAAGGCATGTGGAAATTTGAAACAAGTAAAAAGGTGTAGCTCGGAGATAAAAACAGAATGAAACAAAACAAAAACAAATACAAAATCAAAACAAAACATCTAAGAGATTCAGACAGGCGCTAAGAGGTTGCTTTGGAGTTCTTTCTTATTTTGGTCTATGAGAAGCTGCAGAATGCACATCTCTTTAGGAAACGTACCATGGGAAATCTTGTAGACATGCTAACAATAAATGCTAGATTTTAAATTAAGCTGCTCAATTGGACTTATTTTATGCAAAAATAAAGCATGTGGAAAGGATAAAAGTCCAAGGAAATACGCAATTGTCAGGATCTCCTACTCCGGGGAACTGGCCAGGTTGCCGCGAAGGAAGAGTTGAGGAGACTGAGGAAGTTCAAGCTAAACACATTTTATTAATACTCTAGGCAACTAGGAGGAGAGTTCTGCTCAAGCCTACTCCTGTGGGCACTAGGCACTACGGACCAGGAGCTTCTCCCCGCGGGCACTAGGCACTAGGGACCTGGGAGAGAGGCTGAGCAACCTATAGTTTACAGCGTTGGAGGGTCCCCTTATATACAGTTTCTAGAGGCTAGCCCTGCCCACATTCCAACCTCCCAGCGTCCCGTAGTCATGGCAACGACAGTTTGTGGTTAGGCCGTCTAGTTAGGCCCTCACTTTTCAAATCTTGCCAGCTAGTGTGGTTATCTTTCTACTTTTCTTTCAAGCTGTGCTACCAAGCAGTTACTTTGTTTCAAATGGTGCTACAGTTACTTTCTCCATGAATGGTTCCCTAACAACAATGGTTTCTTATTTTTTAAGATTAATTAATTTATTTGAAATGGAGAGTTACAGAGAGGTAGAGGCAGAGGCAGAGAGAGAGAGAAAGAGAGAGAGAGGTAACTTCCATCTAGGTTCACTCTCCTAATGGCCGCAGCTATGCCAATCCAAAATCAGGAGCCAGGAGCTTCTTCCAGGAGCTTCCACCACGTGGGTGCAGGAGCCCAAGGACTTGGGCCATCTTCTGTTGCTTTCCCAGGCCATAGCAGAGAACCAGATTGGAAGAGGAGCAGCTGGGACTTGAACTGCTACCCATGTGGGATGCTGGCGCCACAGGCAGAAGCTTCACCTGCTATGCTGCAGCGCCGCTCCCACACAAAGATTTCTAAAAGAAGCGAAGCATTTCATAAGGCAAATGATTAGAATTTTCTGTTTGGATCAAATTTGATGGATAATTGGTCAACCTGACCCTTGCTTTTCCTATGCAGCCTAAATTGAATCTCATAGACATTCCTCTAGGATTAATCTGACTACAGCTTGGATGCCAGGCTTCTAATTCCAAGAGACAGGCAGATTCCTTTTCCACTTATGGAGAAGTTGATAAATGAATGCTTTATTTTATAAGGAAAGTGACTGTGAGAAATATCAAGGACTCAGTTTTCAGTCTGGATTCTTAGTTGCTAGTAGCAGAAATGGACTCTGAGCTAAAAAGGGATTTATTAGAAGGATATTTTATTGACCACAGTTTCAGTGAAAAGGCTAGAGAGCCAGGTTCTAACATTACTGGCTCCCTGCCAGAACCATTTTATACGGCTGCCTGACCCCTGCATGCTAGGTGCAAATCCGAACTCAGAAGTACTGATTGTTTCAGTAAGGAAAAACCAGTGTCTCTGCCTTGATAGAGAAAGTGCAGTGCGATCAGCCTTGTGTGAGGTAGCTACATGCTCGCCTTGCTGTTCCCAAAATAAATGGTTTTATGCATCACAGCTTACGTTTGGTTGCTATTGCTGTCAATTTAAATTCTCATTTGTAATAGTGACCAATTGACTTTCATAGGAGAGACTCCTTTCTTTAGCTATAGACACTTAGTTCCTGAGTTAACTGACTGAAGACATAAGCTGACATGCCCTGAATGGATCATCTGATTCCTACGAGTTTCCTACACAGTAAGGACCTCTGGGAAGGATTCACATAGGGCACAAATATCCTTGTACCTTCTGAGAGATCTTTTTTTTTTTTTTTTTTTAGATTTTGTGTTATTTATTTGAAAGGTAGAGTTATAGTCAGAGAGAGGGAGAGAAAGAGAGAGAGAGGTCTTCCATCTGCTGGTTCATTCCCCAAATGGCTGCAACAGCTGGAACTGGGCCAACCTGAAGCCAGGAGCCAAAAGCTTCTTCCGGGTTTCCCAGGTGGGTGCAGGGGCCCAAGGACTTGGGCCAACTTCTATTGCTTTCCCAGGCCACAGAGAGCTGGTTCAGAAGAAGAGAAGCTGGGACATGAACCAGTGCCCATATGGGATGCCGGAGCCACTGATGGTGGCTTAGCATACTGTACCACAGTACCGGCCCCATTCTTAGAGATTTTTACACATATTTCTTCCTTAAAACTTCTTGTACCAGATCTCCAAGCTTGATTTATGTCAACTATGAGCTGCTTCCTATAAACTGGTCTTAAATTATTCCTTGGAAATCTCTCTCTCCACTAAAATTGACCAATGAAATGTACTGCTTGTGATAGATCACACTGTTTTTCCTAACTATTTACTGCCTGCCCCCAGTCCCTTCCCTTAGAGCCTACTGGTAGAGACCATCAATTTTTACTTATTTTGACCAACAGAATTTGAGCAGGAATACCATTTGACACATCCAAATAAAACATCAGATGGCCATTATGACTTTAAAAAAATATTTATTCATTTGAAAGGCAGAGTTAGAGAAAGGGAGAGAGGGAGGGAGGGAGGGGTCTTCCATCTGCTCGTTCACTTCCCAAATGATTCAGTGGCTGGAGCTGGGCAAATCTGAATCCAGGAGCCTGGAGTTTCTTTTGGGTCTCCCACATGGATTCAGGTGCCTATGGACTTGGGCTATCTTCCACTGCTTTCCCAGGCACTTTAGCCGGGAGCTGGATTAAAAGTGGAGGAGTCGGGACTTGAACCTCTGCCCAGATGGGATGCCCACACTGCAGGTGGCAGCTTATCTGCTATGCCACAGCACTGGCCCTCCATTTTGAGTTTGTTTTGTTTTCCTTCTGACAGGAAATGCAAGGCCATAGATAAGAGCTGTTCTTTTCATTTTGGATACAAGACTGAGGAAACACAGACAACAAAGCTACAGCTGATCCATAGTCAACATAATAGTGACAAAATAAACCTTTTTTTTTTTTTCATCACTCAGATGATGAAGTTGTTGGTTACCACAACTCACTGAGTGAAAGGTTGTTACTATCCTGTTCGATCTTTTACCCATAGTGAGGACTTGTTTCAATGGTCTTTCATAGCCATCTGCAAGGGGCTTTCAGACTGTCAATAGTCTGCTTCTAGTTGGTTCTTGCACTGGTATACAACTATAGTTTATAACTACCTGTAAAATAAGCTCATGTCTTTCCCTTCTAAGATCATTGGTCTGAGGCAATTCCTAGGAAAACCATAAGTGAAGACTGAGGGAGAGGTGACAGGAGACATCAGTGAGTATCCAGGGAATGCAAATCACTGGGGCCAGTAACTTGCACTTTGAAGATGTACCACAGGTCTATATTGATCTCAGTCTCTATCTTCAACTCCATATTAGTGTCTAGCTCCCTTCATTTCTATCTATCCATCATCTACTTATCTCTCTACAAATCACTTTTATATATTAACATGTCAATAATTTGATTATGACGTTTTTGAATATGCTAGAGTTTATGGTGGTACCACTGATGAGATAACATTTAATACATTATGTTATATGCAGAAGTACATGTTCTGTTGGTGTCCCATGTTAAGATATTTGAGTCTTCATTTAGTCCAATGGCAAACCAATAGATTTTTTTTTATTTTATTAACTCATAAGTGGATCTTTATTTTTGACTAAAAGCTGTAATACACACACATACACACACACACACACAATAAGTATTCGGTGCATTATGGAAGATGGATTGTGTCCCCAGTTGGGGTCAAGGTTTGTATAATTCCACCTGGGTAGATAATATCTTACTTCCATTACACTTAAACAGAGCAATCACTCTTAAGCAGCACGCAGGATTACACATCATATCTTGTGCCAAGTTGGGGAAACGTTCTTTCTGAATGTGTGAGAAGATTCTTTGTGGTCTAGACCTTTTATTAGCTTATCTTTTTTTTTTATTTAATTAATGTGAATTTACAAAGTGCAACTTTTGTATTTTTGTGGCTCCCCCCCTACCTCCCTCCCTCCCGCAGCCCTCCCCTCTCCTACCCCCTCTCCCGTCCCGCCCTTCATCGAGTTTCATTTTCAATTACCTTCATATACAGAAGATCAACTTAGTGTATACTAAGCAAGGATTTCAACAGCCTGCACTTAGACAACCGCACCAGGTACAGGATTGTTCGACTAGTAGTGTGTAAGAGGATTGGTCACTTTTTGTTCTTCAGGTTTCAATAGAGTAGATCAAAAGATTACTACGCTTAAAAGATAACTATTTTTTCAGTGAAATTCTTGGCAAATGCTTTGTGATTACACATTGCTCTGTGGGTTATAAAAATACCCTGTAGTAGGTGTAGACCTCATTTTAAATATTCGTTAGGCTACACATACATTGTAGCAGGTATGAAGTCCAAAAAGGAAAAGACATGCCTCCTCTGACAGATTTAGTATTAAGGAATCAGTAAGGAGTGAGGGAAGTTATGTGTGGCTGTGAAAAAATTAGTGATCCTGCCAGCACCATGCCTCATTAGGCTAATCCTCCACCTGCAGCGCCGGCACTCCGGGTTCTAGTCCCAGTAGGGGTGCTGGTTCTGTCCTGGTTGCTCCTCTTCCTGTCCAGCTCTCTGCTGTGGCCCGGGAAGGCAGTGGAGAATGGCCCAAGTACTTGGGCCTTGCACCCGCATGGGAGACCAGGAGGAAGTACCTGACTCCTGGCTTCGGATTGGTGCAGCATGCCGGCTGTGGCGGCCATTTAGGGGGTGAACCAATGGAAAAAGAAGACCTTTCTCTCTGTCTCATTCTCTCACTAACTCTGCCTGTCAAAAAAAAAAAAAAAAAGAATTAGTGGTCCTTCTGAAGATGCATTCTTGCCTTGCATGTTCCCTGGGGGTTGACTTATCAGTGCACAATGGCAAAATTGCCTATTTATTCTGTGGGAGCCCTCCATTCAGAAACATCATAGACATGAAACTCCTTATATAGATACCAGGCCTTCATCAGCTTGCTTTAGGTCATTGTGGAGATCCTAGGACCCAAGTTAGAGTTTGTGCTACCTGTGTCCTGGCAAGAGAGCACATTGAAGTGGGAAAGGTTGTGGCTGGCTTTATAAAATTTAATTTAGGAAGCTGGAAATAATTCACTCTTTCGACAAACAAGGCTGCTTATTTCTCTCAATGGCATTTCTTTTCATCACTGTCAGTATTTTGCTCATAGGTCCTTCTCTTCTCTGGATTTGATATTTGTAATTCTTCATTATATTTACACTCTTTGGGAACAAACACCTTAGGTGAAATATTTAAATGGAACCAGATGCTTTTTATTTAGAATGTGACAGACAAAACAGATTTACTACAATTATGGGAAATTATGGAAAAATAAAATATTCATTTCCATTTTGGAGAGCTAATATTGAATTTAATAAAACCATTGTGATTTCTGGAAGTCATGCTACAGGATTGCTCACAAACATTTGGAGAAAACTTGTTATGGCAAAGATTGAGATGGAATGTATCCTGAAGGAATATATTGAATGCTTTTATTTTTGCTCTTTTGTCAGTAATGACTTACAAAATCCCTGCGAAATGACAATATTTTACTATTTCATTTATTGGTGGGCATAGACAGATAATTCAAAGTAATTTAATTTCAATAAATATTTACTAAGAACTTACTTATGAGACTGATGGTTTAAGCAAGGCTATCAGAGTTTTGATAAAAGGCAAAATTGATGTTTTAAAGCAGTACAAGGATATTAGAGTCATGTCATTAACAAACTGTGATGCATCAGGGCTTGAGCAATTAGTGGGGCAGAGGTGGGAGGAGGAAGGACAGAAAACTTGTTTGACTTTGTTATTAGAGAGACTACTTGGTGAATAATTATATTGTAACTTTGGGGAAGGGAAGTTTTACCATAATTTACTACTTAGCTATGCTGTGAAGAATAGAGTAATAATAATGGAAGTAGCACATGTTAAGGTTCAATATTTATGGTTAACCTATAAACTAGATGCAAATTACATATTACAGAAAATAATGTAAATATTACCGACTTGACAATGAAAAAGTAAAAGTGTTCCTGATTGAAGTACAGAAAGAGAAAGAGGGAGGAAAAAAGGAGGAATGGTAGACTTGCTAAAAGTTTATCTAACAAGTATGGGTAGTAGATTCTCTATGTGATAGAAAAAGAATGTACTGTATTCATGATCTAAACTTATGCAGGATAGCCAATAGAAAAACTAAGAATAATGACATAAGCATCCACATGTTTCAGGTTTGCTGTTGAGTAATAAAATAAATCTTAATCTCTTCTAACAATACAGAAATAAATGATATCACCAGTGCCACGGCTCAGTAGGCTAATCCTCAGCCTGCGGCGCTGGCACCCCAGGTTCTAGTCCTGGTTGGGGTGCTGGATTCTGTCCCAGTTGCTCCTCTTCCAGGCCAGCTCTCTGCTGTGGCCCAGGAGTGCATTGGAGGATGGCCCAAGTGCTTGGGCCCTGCCCCTGCATGGGAGATCAGGAGGAAGCACCTGCCTGTGGCTTCGGATCACCACAATGTGCCGGCTGTAGCAGCTACTTGTGGGGGTGAACCAATGAAAAAAGGAAGACCTTTCTCTCTGTCTCTCTCTCAATGTCTAACTCTGCCTGTCAAAAAAAAAGAAAAAAAAAAAAAAAAGGCCGGCGCCACGGCTCAATAGGCTAATCCTCCGCCTGTGGCGCTGGCACACCAGGTTCTAGTCCCGGTCGAGGTCCGGGCGCTGGATTTTGTCCCAGTTGCTCCTCTTACAGTCCAGCTCTCTGCTGTGGCCCGGGAGTGCAGAGGAAGATGGCCCAAGTCCTTGGGCCCTGCTACCTCATGGGAGACCAGGAGAAGCACCTGGCTCCTGGCTTCGGATCAGCGCAGTGTGCTGGCCACAGTGTATCGGCTGCAGTGGCCTTTGGAGGGTGAACCAACGGTAAAGGAAGACCTTTCTCTCTGTCTCTCTCTCTCACTGTCCTCTCTGCCCATCAAAAAAAAAAAAAAAAAAAAGAAAAAGAAAAGAAAAAAGAAAGAAATGATCTCTAGCTTTGATAAATGAAAAATCTGTAGTATAAACATGTTATTTAAAATGCAGAGATAATCTCTTGAAGAACAGAAGCTATGAATTATTGAAAGTGATTAATGTGTTGACAGTAGACTCTTGCAACTTTGTCATTAGCCTTTGGGTTGTATTTAATATTGTATCTTGTTGCATGCTTTAAAAAAATTAAAAAATGAACCAGCTCTGAGGAGAAAGTAACGGATAATTCAGGTGTCTTGGCCTTCTAGAAGTAACTTTCTGTGAATCATTTTCCCTGTGACTCTGACAATCAAGTATGGTAACTATTATGGTTCATACAGAGTGGAGATGCTGATCAGATGGTTTCTTTCATTGATCTGTATGGGACATTTTAGATGTTCAGCTGGATCCTGATAGACTTGATGTTGTAGTAGGACAAGAAGGGGTGTCTAACTAGACTAGAGTCTGTGCAAGGAGGGAGTGAAGGGGCTGACAAACAGTGGTAAACTGCCTGCCAGAGTATTAAAATTGGGATTCAGGGACCCTTACAATGGCTATGAGACTTATTGATTCCAGGCATTTGAAGACATCTTTGTCCAGTTATGAAATGCCTGCATCATGTATGAGGAATAGTTCAAGTCCTGGCTGCTCTGCTTCATATCCAGCTCCCTAGCAAAGCACTTGTGAAGGCAGCAGAAAATGGCCCAAGTGCTCGTGGTCCTGTCACCCATGTGGGGCGCAACTCCCCCACTGTTGCAGACATTTGGGGAGTGAACCAGCAGGTGGAAGATCTTTCTCTCTCTGTCTCTTCCTTTCTCTTGTTGTAAACCTGCTTTTATAATAAATAAATATAAAGGAGAAAGGATAAACATTCAATTGATCAAAAAGTTATAGTAATTAAAAACATAAATGCACTTAACAAAGTCCCAAAACACATGAAATAAAAAAAAAAACTGACATGATTATATGGAGAAATAGACATTTCAATAAGAATTGTTTGTGCCTTCAATATTCCACTTTCAAGAATGGGTAGAATAAGTAGACATAATATAAACATGAAATAGAAGAACTTTAGCAGTACAATAAACCAAATATTCCTAACAGACATGAATAGAACACATCACTCAACAGCTTACACATTTTTCCCAAGTGTAAATGCACCATTCTCCATTATGACCCCATGTAAAACCAGAAATCAAACTTTCATAATTTTAAAAAAGGATCAGTATCTTTGACCACAATGGAATGAAGTTAGAAATCAATAACAGAAGGAAATTATGGAAATTCACAAATATGTGGAAGTTGAATACATACTCTTAAACAAGCAATGAATCAAATAATCACTTAATAGAAGAAATTAGGAAATACCTTCATACATTTTTTATTTGAAACACACACTCACAGGGAGGGGAGAGGGATAGATATCAGAGACAGAGACACAGAAATATGTATATGTAGAGAGAGACACATCCAAACACACATAATGATTGAGAGATTGTCCATTTGCTTGTTTACTCCCCAAATGCATATAACAGCTTGGAAGCCAGGATTCTGGAACTCAATATGAGTCTCCCTGTGGATTCCAGGGACCGAAACACTTGAGTCATAATTGTTGCCTTCCCATTACAGAAAGCTGGGTAGGAAGCAGAGATGGGACTCCAATCCAGGCATTCTGATATGGGATGTGGGCATCCTAAGTGTATTATAACCTCTGTGCCAAATGCCCAGATAATAATAAAAATAGAAACACAGCATACCCTCAACTTTTGGGACAAAGATAAAAGGAAGTGCTTATACAGAAATGTATCACTATGAATGTTTATATTAAAAATAGAAGTAAAATATCAATTCAAAAATTGGATCTGTTACATTAAGGAAGTAGAAGAAGAGCAAGCAAAACCTAAAGCCTACTGAAGAAAATAAACAATAAATATTAGAGCAAAAATAGAGGAAATATATAATAGAAAAACAATAAAGGTAACACCATAAGTTAGTTCTTTGAAAAGATCAACATGATTGTGGGACCTTTAGCTGGACTGACAACAGATGTTAGTAATATAAATTAGTGAAGTCTTAAAAAGGCTTGGGATTGAATACTATGAGTAATTGTCAACAAATTGGATAAAATGGATAAAGTTAACAAATTCATAGAAAGTCACACCTACTGAAGTTGAATCATGGGATGTCCAGTTGTAAATCTTTTTTTTTTTTTCTGCTGAAGTTAATAGCAAAATGGGCTTGAGAGAAACCAAAAGAACTCAGATAGAAAATATTCATAATACCCTGGGAGGAGTTTGATGTTTGAGCATCTCTGTCTGTGATAGTTTCATCCCCAGGTCATTTTTGTCACCTTCTATAGTCTCTCAGTTTCACTGACACCATTGCTTCTTGGCCACATCATGTAGATTTCACCAATGGGACAAACTTTGAATTTGTCTTGCCTTGTGTAGACCTGAAATTATGGATGGAACATCCAACTGGAAAACCAATATAATGTGATTATACTCTTTATGCTAGCAGGTGTGCAGAAGCAGAAATAATTCTCTAATCATTATTCAAAAAAGTACAGGTTAATTTTCAATCAAGAGAACTTCAATATTTAGTAGGGAAAAAGGTAAAAATAATTTCTCATTTTCAAGCTGATATTGTGTTTAGATATTCTGAATTAAAGATATCTTTATTTTCAGCACAAATATTTGTTTTAGGCCCTCCGTAAAATGAAATTATCTTCAAAAATTGAAGGTAAGTTCATATTCTGATTTAATTTCCTTTGGATATATTCCCAGTAGTGGGATGTGTGGATCATATGGTAGATCTATTTTCAGATTTCTTAGAGCTCTCCAAACTGTCTTCCAAAATGGTTGTACTATCACATTTCTACCAACAGTGTATTTGGGTACATTTTTCTTCGCTTTCACAAGAAGTTGTTATTTTTTGATTTTTGGATAATAGCTATTGTAATTGGGATGAAGTGAAACCTCACTGTGGTTTTTATGTGCATCTACGTGATGGAAAATGATCCTGAACATTTTTTCATCTGTCTGTTGGACACTGGTATTTCATAATTTGAAAAATGCCTGTTCATGTCATTTGCCCATTTCTTAACTGGATTATTTGCTTTGTTGTTGACTATCATTAAGTTCCTTACGGAACTTAAAATTTGGAACAATGCAAATATGTCTGCCTTCGTCACTTCTCTACAGCATAGTATTCGAGGTTTTACCTAGTGCTATTGGGCAAGAAATAGCTGTAAAAGTTTTCCTGACAGGAAAGCAACAACTGAACACCTCTGTATTTACAAATGACATGATCTTGTATATAGAGACCAGTAAAAAACATCCACATCCAAGCATGTACATCTATAGACCATTGGAACTGATAAACCATATATCAATGTTTCAGAGTACAGGATCAATAGTCAAAACTTGGGTGTTTATATAAATTAAAATAAATAACACATAAATTTAATTAATAAAACAGTTACTTGTACAAAAGCATAAAAAGAATAAAATATTTAGGCATAACTTTAATGAAAAAAAAAAACTTGGAGGACTCGCATTTCCCAATTTCAAAACATATTAGTTACAATAACCAAAGCTCTACAGTACTGGAGTAAGGAGAGACATAAAGATCAACTGATAGAATTGAATAAATAAATTCATATATTCATGATCGATTGATTTGCAACAATGGTGCCAAAATAATTCAGTGTTGGAAGGAATGGTCTTTTAAATGGTGCTGTGGCAAATGAATATCTAAATGAAGAATAATGAAGTTTGATACTTACATAACATCACATGTAAAAATTAATTCAGAATGAATGGGTTAAATGGAAATGGCAAATATATAAAATTGTAAGAGAAAACATAGCATAAAATTTTGCATCCTTGGATTAGGCAACGGTTTCTTAGATATGACAGCAAAAGCTATACAGCTAAAGTGTAATGTATTGGGGGACTATAATAGAATACCTTAGCCTGTATGGCTTATAAACAATATGTTTATTTCATAGGGGGCTGGAGGTTCGGAAGTCCAAGTTCAAAGAGCCAGATCTGTTGTCTAGTGGGAGCAATGCTTTTAATTTATAGACAGCTATTTTCTGACTGTTCTCACATGGTGGCAGAGGAAAGGGAGCTCTCTACAGTTGCTTTTATAAGGTCACTATTCACGCTTATGAAGGCCCTACTCTTGTGACCAAAACACATTCCCAAAGCCCTACCTTTTAATGCCATCATATTAGAAGTTAGAATTTCAACAGACAAATTTGAGAGGACTCATTCATTTGATAGCAATAATTAAAAACTCTTTTACTTACAGAGATGGACATTTAATTTAATTTAATTTTTAAAGATCTATTTATTTGAAAGTCAGAGTTACACTGAGAGAAAGGAGAGGCAGAGAAAGAGGTTTTCAATCTTCTGGGTCACTCCCCAGTTGGCCACAACAGCTGGAGCTGCTGCCAATCCGAAGCCAGAAGCCAGGAACTTCCTCCAGGTCTTCCCATACAGGTGCAGGGGCCCAAGGACATGGGCCAGCCTCCACTGCCCTCCCAGGCCATGGCAGAGAGCTGGATCAGACGTGGAGCAGCTGGGACTTGATCTGGCACCCATATGGGATTCCGGCACTGCAGGTGGCAGTTTCACCTACTACACCACAGCACTGACCCCCCTCCCTTTTTTTTTTTTTTTTGTTTTTTAAGATTTACTTATTTGAAAGGCAGAGTTACAGAGAGTGAGTAGAGACACACAGAGAGAAGGTTCTTCCATCTGCGGTTCACTCCCCCAGATGACTGGGGCTGG
This sequence comes from Sylvilagus floridanus, assembly GCA_949820135.1. Lineage (NCBI taxonomy): Eukaryota > Metazoa > Chordata > Mammalia > Lagomorpha > Leporidae > Sylvilagus > Sylvilagus floridanus. The sequence goes on from OX463244.1 coordinate 169,207,568, forward strand.
GCCAAGCTGAAGACAGGAGCCAGAAGCTTCTTCTGGGTCTCCCACGAGTGCAGGGGCCTAAGGACTTGGGCCATCCTCAACTGCTTTCCCAGGCCTGTTAGCAGGGAGCTGGAACCCAAACTGGAGATTCTGAGACTCAAATCAGTGCCCATTTGGATGCCATCGCTGCAGGCAGAGGCTTAACTTCCTATGCCACAGCAGCAGCCCCAAGAGATGGACATTTGATGCAACTGTCAAGATGCTGTCTAGGATGCCTGAGTCCCATATCAGAGTTCCTGGATTTGAGTCCTGGATCTACTTCCTATTTTAGCTTCCTGCTAATGTTCATACTGGAATGAAGCTGATTATGGCTCAAGCATTTGGATCCCTGCCTTCCATGTGGGAGATCTGGATGAAATTCTGGGCTCTTGGCTTAGTTCTGGCCTAGCCCTGGCTCTTTCAGGCATTTGGGGACCTGCAACTGAATGAGAGATTGGAAGAACACACTCTCTCTTTTTCTTTCTTCTTCTTCTTTATTTTTAAAGATTTATTTATTTATTTTGAATGTCAGAGTTATATACAGAGAGAGAGAGAGAGAGAGAGAGAGAGGGAGGGAGGGAGGGAGGGAGGTGTCTTCTCTCTGCTGGTTCACTCCCCAATTGGCTGCAATGGTTGGAGCTATGCAGGAGCCAGGAGCTTCATCTGGGTCTCCCATGCGGGTGCAGGGGCTCAAGGACTTTGGCCATCTTTTACAGCTTTCCCAGGCCATATCAGAGAGCTGGATCAGAAATGGAGCAGCCGGGACTAGAACTGGCGCTCATATGGAAGGCCAGCACTGCAGGCGGCAGCTATACCCACTATGCCACACTGCAGACCTCTCTCTTTTTCAAATAAATAAAGTTAAAGATTCCTTTGGGCTTCAAAGGACACTATCAATAAAGTGAAAGATGACCCATTAAATGGGAGAAAATATTTGTAAATTATATATCTATAAGGAACTAGTATCCAGAATATATAAAGAAGTCTTCCAACTCAATAATAAAAAAAAGAGCAACCCATTATAATTGAGCAAAGGACTTAAGTAGACATTTATCTAAAGAGGGTGCACATGACCGTGACACACATGAGATGCTCAGCGTCACTCACCACTAAGGAAGAGGAAAGGAGAACCTCTGTGAGATGCCAGGTAACACAGGCTAGGAGGGCTGCCATCAAAACTGGTGAGGATGGGAAGCAGTGCTTGTGCCAGAGGTAGTGGATTGATTGTAATTTAATTTTTTCCCATGACATTGTAAGAGGGACCAATATCCTTTGGGTACATGACTGTATCAGGATTGTGATGGGAGCCCTGAGATCCTATACTTCTAATAAAGCAGGTAGTGGGTAGAGTGGTTACTTGAAGAAGCAAAAGATCTGGTCTCAGTTGTACTCCAAGCAGCTGAATCAGTCACTAGGATCCCACAGAGGAGTCGGAAGATGACTAGATGATATAATATTTAAAAAGATCCTCTGCTCAAAAAACTTTAGCTTATCAATTGGTCTGTAGCACATGTTTGAAAAAAGCTATAATAGCCTGACTTAATGTCTTTCATATTTCCTGTGATGTTTTAATCACAGAAGTACGGTCTGATGAGGGAGTCACTTTGGGCACAATGCCTGTGTTCTTCAGTTGTCACTTGTTACCAGATTGTTCCCAGTATTTCTCATCTTGTCAGAGAGCCAGCTATGTCATTTGAGTGCAGCTTGCATAGAAACCACTTTAGCCAGCCAAAGCAGGATGCCATGAATATTTTGGGAGAGTACTCTTTTCCTTTTCTACACATGTCGTTCTTTGCAACTGGCTGCAGGCCTTTTAAAATCAGTGGTCTGTCACACAACAAAGCAGACTCAAACCTCTTCTTTTCCTCCTGGCTGAAAAACACGGGTGCTCTGAGGGGCAGGGAGACACCTGCTTTCAAGGTGCCAACTTGAATTACAGCAAACTCCTCAAAAGTAGGAGGAAACCCCTGACCTTGCCCAATTACCTCTGATTGTGTAGTGTAAAACAATGCTGCAATTTTATCTTTTCTAAAGACCAGTGATAAGGTGCTTTGTTCTTTTGTTGTTTCAAGAGATTTTCTGGAAGGGAAATTTATGGCAAGTGTTATCCTGGGATTATAGGACATTTTAAGGACACAATGATTTCACATAGGACTGTTAGTGGGTGGTCTGAGTTTTTGCGTCAATCTTTTCAAGTACTTATGACTTTTTTTCAAAGTTTATTTTCAATACTGATTTGCTCTGGCTCCTTTCCAACTCTTGTATCAAAAGAAATATGGATCTAAAGCAAAGTTTTCTCATAATTAAATATTGGGGGAGCTTGAAACAGACCGATTAAAGTGAATTGATCAGTATGCTTGGTTTTTGAGCCATTATTCAAAGGGCTCTGATATCTGTAACCTTGACGAAAATGCTGTGTTGTGTGTTTTCCTTTGTGGAAACCAAAGTTGCTGAATTCTTTGAGGTCATGGGCTATGGTGCGAAGCTGCATCAGGGATATGCTTTGCATTAGGAGTGGTGCTCTCAGCCTATCATAAAATATGTCAGTTTAAAATAGCTCTACCTAAGGGCTGTCCAGATGACATACATAAAAGGGAACAGAAAATCACACACTCTGGGGAACTGAAATGCCCAACTCAAAGGAGCAGGAAGCTCTTCCCCCTCCCCCTTTCCTCTGTGGTTCTGCCAATCTTCACAACTGTATTTATTTTTAGAATTTGATTCTATAAATCAGTGCCTTGCTGCTACCTTTATCCTGTGTCATGCCATCAGTAGAAAATCAGATTTTTGTGCATTGGAGTAGCCCATGTGTTTCTGATGGCTATTTTTGTAGTTTGTCCTTCTGATTGTCAAAACTCAGTAATTCACACCAGTAAACTCTGGTTTCCAAGCATGTGCTTGCAAGCTGAGGCATCTGTCAGCAGGTTCCTCAGCATCCGTGGACCAGGATGCTTGTCTGTACAGTGTCATATGCAGTCTTCCTCTTCCCTAGACCCAGGGAAGAGTGCTGCGAATCTTAGGTATGACAGTCCCCAGAGTCCTAAATGTCAAGAAGGGCTTTTGTGCTGCAGAATCTTTGTTCTGAACATTTCTGAGCCTCTTAGGAGCCCCTGTACAGTCCCACAAGTGCTGCCTCAGTTTTCTACCATGTGGACATCGATATAGACCCTTGTGCTATTTGTAGTTTCCATAGAAGTTTCTTTCCATGTGGTACTTTTTGTGTCTAGTTCCTATCTGACTGAAGATTTGGGAGTGGTAATGAATTGGGGATTAACAACTGGGGTTCATTCTCATCAAAGCAACTTGAACACTGCACATTAATATTCTCCTCCCTCTACTCTTCCTCCTCTTTTCCCTCCTTTCTTCCGTGTCTTCAGTGTCTCTTTGTCTTGTGTCTGGCAGGTCGGCCACCCTGTACCCTGCAGACATTCATTCTTCTAAGTTCATCTCCTGTAAGTTGCACATTGCAATTATAAGACCCTTTACTCCTTAAAAGAAGCTTTTAATTTACCCTACAGAAACGCATTGTTTTTTCACTTCTGTTTCTTCTTTTTTAGAAAAAATGTAACTGAAACAAGCATATTTCTTTGGAGTTAATTATAAAAGCACTGAACAGTGACTGGGTAATTTTGGTCAATATCTGACTCCCTCGGGGAAGTTGTCAAACATGCAAAAGATTGGGCTGTGCTTGGGGGATTTAAAAGGCCAAGTATAATTACACTCAGTGGAATTTCTTAATGTCATGTGTAATAAAATGTCATTTAAGGTCAAGTGTGAGGGTCACCACTCTGGTGCAGCGTGTTAAGCAGCCTGTGACACCCATGTGGGAGACTCAGATGATATTCTTTTTTTCAAAGATTTATTTTTATTATTTAAAAGAGTTACAGAGAGAAACAAGCAACACACACACACACAGAGATCTTCCATCAGCTGGTTCCCTCTCCAAATAGCCACAACGGCAGGGGCAAAGCCAGGAGCCAGGAGCCTCATCTGGGTCTCCCACATGTGTACAGGGGCCCGAGTACTTGGCCATCTTCCACTGCTTTCCCAGGCATATTAGCAGGGAGCTGGATCAGAAGTGGAGCAGCAGGGATTTGAACCAGGGCCCATGTGTGCTGCCAGCCTAGGATCAACTCACTGTGCCACAACAGCAGTCCCAGAAGGGGTTCTTGGCTCCTGGGTTTTGGCATGCCCAGCCCTGAACATTGTGGCCACTTGGGGAGTGAACCAGTGAATATAAGATTTCTCTGTCTCTCTGCCTTTCAAAAAAAAGGAAATCAATTTTTTTAAAGTGATCAAATCCAAATTAATTCATAACCATACCTTCTTGTTCACTTTCTCCACACAAGAATACAAAATTACTTGAACACCAGTCTCAAGGTTAATTAATTTATCATTTTTATTTATTCTTCTGGGAAATGTATCTAAAAAGTTACTTCACACAGATGTTTACATTTTAACTTTTCTCCCACGATGAAGTTGTGTTATGTGGAAGATGGGCCTGGAACTATGAAAGTAGTGGAAGAAAAGAGGGGGATACTTAAGGACGTTGGAGTGGACAGGGCAAAAGCAAAATCAGGCAAGCGGGAGTTTATCCAACCAAAGGGCATTTGCACGACGACACAAGCAGCACATTGAAGAGATGATGTATAGCATGACAGAAAATGTTTGAAAAGTATATATCTGACAAGGGGTGCGTAACTTGAATATATGACAAGCTCAAACAACTCAGGTAGCAAAAAACCACAAATAAGCCTTAACAAATGGGTGGTAGATATAAACAAATTTCTCTAAGGGAGGCATATGAAAATGCTCATATCACTAATCATCGGGGAACCACAAATCAAAACCATGATAGGATAGCACCTTCATTCCAGTTAGATTGGCTTTTTTTTTTTTTTTTTAAAAGTGTTTGTGAGGATGCAGAGAAAAGAGAACCCTTGCAAAATGGTTGTGGAAATGTAAGTTACTAAAGTCATTGCAGAAAAACAGTGTGGAAGTTCCTCAATAAACTGATGATAGAACTAAATGATCCAGCAGTTCCTCTATTTATATGTTCAAGGACAATGAAATTCATCTGTTGAAAAGATGTTCGTATCCCCACATTTATTTTAACTTTATTAACAATATCCAAGAAATGGGCTGGCGCCACGGCTCAGTAGGCTAATCCTCCGCCTGTGGCGCTGGCACACCAGGTTCTAGTCCCAGTTGGAGCGCTGGATTCTGTCCCGGTTGCCCCTCTTCCAGTCCAGCTCTCTGCTGTGGCCCGGGAAGGCAGTCAAGGATGGCCCAAGTGCTTGGGCCCTGCACCCACATGGGAAACCAGGAGAAGCACTTGGCTCCTGGCTTCGGATCAGCGCGGTGCACCAGCCGTGGCGGCCATCGGAAGGGAACCGACGGCAAAGGAAGACCTTTCTCTCTCTCTCTCTCTCTCTCTGTCCACTCTGCCTGTCAAAAAAAAAAAAAAAAAAAAGGAAACAATATCCAAGAAATGGAAAGGACCTAAGTGTTCACGCACTGATGAACGGATTAAGGAAGCATGGCATATACACCAGACTGAGCACTCTTCTCACTCTAGGTCAGGTCTAGCTGACCATATCCTCAACATCTGCACCAAACTCTGTCTATCCTTAGTTTGTTCCAAGATTCCCAAATTATATTGGCTGGCGTAATTTTCAAGTTAGTATGATAATATTTATCGTAGTAGCCCATCTAAATACCCTTCTGCTATGGAATATATTTTGCGTTTATAATGAAAAGTTTATGAAAGGAAAAACTGAAGGCTGATCTAAACTTTTTTGGAGGAGGGAGGTTTAATGATCCTGAGAAATAAAACTCTCATTTGTTGAGCTAGGAAACTATAAGGAGAAGTGGAGGAATCTAAAACACATATTATTTAGTAAAAGAAATCAATCTATAATGGTATAAACTGTATGATTCCAGCTATATAAATTTATTTTCTTTGAGTAAATATCAAGGAAGATGGTTGCTAAACTATATATAAGAAGATGTTTAGGTTCGTAAGAAACTGCAAAACTGCCTTCCAAGGTGGCTGTAATGTTTTGTATTGTCATCAACAATGGAAGTTCCTGGTGACTCCTGCATTTGGTATTGTTAGTGTTTTGGATTTTTGTGATTCCAGTAAGTGTGCATGCTAAATATTTTCTTTTTTTAATTTAATTTTATTTATTTTGTTTGGTAGGCAGAGTTAGATAGTGAGAGAGAGAAACAGAGATAAAGGTCTTCCTTCCATTGGTTCACCCCCCAAATAGCCACTACGGCCGACATGCTGCACCAATCTGAAGCCAGGAGCCAGGTGCTTCCTCCTGGTCTCCCATGCAGGTGCAGGGCCCAAGCACTTGGGCCATCCTCCACTGTACTCCACAGCAGAGAGCTGGACTGGAAGAGGAGCAACCGGGACAGAATCTGGTGCTACAACCTGGACCAGAACCCAGGGTGCCGGTGCCACAGGTGGAGGATTAGCCTAGTGAGCCAAGGTGCTGGCCAAAGCTTTTATGCTTCTAACCATTCTGTGTACCCTTTCTTTAAGCTGACACATTGAGAAAGAGGGAGGGAGGGAGGGAGGGAGCAGAGGAGAGGAGGGGGGAGAGAGAGAGAGAGAGAGAGAATGAATGAATGAATGAATGAATGTATCTTTCTTTCATCTACTGATTCATTCCTCAAATACCCACAATAGCTTGTACTGGGCAAGGCTGAAGCCGGGAATCCCATCTGGGTCTCCGACATGGGAAGCAGGAATCCAGGTACTTAAGATATCCTCTGCTGCCCCTCAGGTTTATTAGCAAGAGCATAGACTCGAAGCAGAGTTGGAACTCAACTCTAGATCTTTGATATGGTTGTAGGCATCCCAAGTGACCGCTTAACCCATTGCTCCACAATGCCTGTCTAGAAATCTCTGAGATTCAATTATGTTGTTGAATATGTCAGTAGTTCTTTCTTTTTCAGCTGTTCATTACTAGTCTATAGTCTGTGTGCCCATTCTCCAGACTAAGAATATTTGGATTATTTCCAGTTTATGGCAATTAGGAATTGACCTCTATGAATGTTTGTGTACAAGTTTCTCTCTCTCTCATGTTTTCATTTTTCCTGAGAAAATATTTAGGAATGGAATTGCCAGTATTACAAAACTAAAGGAAACTGACATTTTTCCAAAGTGTTTGTCTTGTTTGCACTCTAACTTGGTATTTTACTTCCTCATCAACGTTTGAGTCCATTAATCTGTTCAATTGTAGTCATTCTGATGACTGTGTTTTTTTATTTTTACACTTTGTAAGTTTTAAAATTTTCTCTAAATTTTAACTATCACTTCGTCAAACTCTAGATTTTTTTGACTTAACTTCAAGGAGCCCTAAAATCAGCTAAATTGGGAATGAAGATTTTTTATCCTAGCATTTGCCAAGGGAATCTCCTTTTATCCTGTCTTTTGCAACAAAATGGATGCAACTAGAAACGATTAAGCTTAGTGCAATAAGGCAGTGTGAGAAAGACAAATATAATACATTTTTCCTGGTTTGTGGAAACTAATATACAGAGTACAAAAGTGCAATATATATGATCAAAATAGATATTTTGAAATTTGATTATTATTTATAGCCCTTTACACTCATGAGGAATGGTGGTTTTTCATTTATTGCTTGTTGAATTATTTATTTAGTGGAGGGTTAAGCTTGTGATTATAAAATAAACTGGAAGTATTACATTGTGAAAATTAAAGGAAGAATGCCGGCGCCGTGGCTCAACAGGCTAATCCTCTGCCTTGCGGCGCCGGCACACCGGGTTCTAGTCCCGGTCGGGGTGTCGGATTCTGTCCCAGTTGCCCCTCTTCCTGGCCATCCCTCTGCTGTGGCCTGGGAGTGCAGTGGAGGATGGCCCAAGTGCTTGGGCCCTGCACCCCATGGGAGACCAGGAGAAGCACCTGGCTCCTGGCTCCTGCCATCGGACGAGCGCGGTGCGCCGGCCGCAGCGCGCCATCCGTGGCTGCCATTGGAGGGTGAACCAATGGCAAAAGGAAGACCTTTCTCTCTGTCTCTCTCTCTCACTGTCCACTCTGCCTGTCAAAAAAAAAAAAAATTAAAGGAAAAATAAGAAAGGAAGCAGGAAGGAAGGTGGAAGCATAAGCATAAGGGTAGGGAGGGAAGTAGCATTATGCTCTTAAATATTATACATAAAACACATGAAATTTGTTCACCTAATATAAATTTAAAAATTAAGAAAAAATCCAAAGGATTACTTCATGAGTTGAGCTGAATTCCACTTAGCTTTCCATGGTCCTGACCACCTCATCTCACCCTACCTCATCTTTGTGGCAGGGAGAAGCAGGTGGACATGACTCCCCAATTCCCTTCTTGTACTTCATTGAAAACTAATGGGGAAAATATTACAAGGATAGTAAGTCTTCTTCCAGCTATAGCCCTTTGTCTACCCTTGGTTACAACTTTTTGCACATAAGGCAGTATGGAAACTGATGCTTTTATTCATCCTGCTCTTTTAAAGCAAAATTATGAGGTCTGGTTGTACAGTGTATACATATATAAACTGTATAAGTAGTGTGTGTATACATATGAAAACTGTAAAAAGAAGATAACAGCAGCTTCTAGAAACAGATTTTCTTCAAGTTTTCCTGTATTGTAGGCACCTTAAATACATTTTATAAAGTTGTCTTGTGTGGTGTTATTTGCCTTATTCTAGTTGGGTTCTGCTTTGCATGGCAAGGAATGAAGCTGCCGCTCCTTGGAGGGAGTTGATCTACCTGAGTGTCTGTTTTCTACCCCCTGCTTTGCTCCAATATGTTCATGCTAGGGAGAACAACAAAAATATATAGTAAAAAATTAAGTACCGAATATACAGATTTCTGTAGAATTTCCTCCCCACCATTTCTTCTCTGTTGTGTTAATATTTTTGTCACTGATTTTTATAAATATACTTTTACACTTGAGCATAGTATAGGGCATTTCTTTTATGTGCTTATTGGGCAGCCTATATCTTTAGGTTGAGACATGTACAAATCTCTTGCCTATTTTAAAATTATTCTGTTTATTCTGATATTTTTATTATTGAGCTATTAAAGTATTTTACATATTGAGATATATACCTTTTGTCAGACATATTTTTCAAATATTTTTTCCAAATCTATGGCTTGTCTATTTTTTCTGGGTATTTTAAAAAATATATCTTTTACTTGATTTATTCGACAGAAAGAGGAAGGGAGAGAGGGCACTCCTGTCTGCTAGCTCACTTTCTAAATGTCTTCAATGTCCAGGGCTGGGCTGGCGCCAGACCCCAGAGTGAGAACTCAATACAGGTCCTTCCTGGGGATGACCGAAACCAATTGTTTGAACCATTGCTGTTGTCTCCCAGAGTGCACATTAGCAGGAAGCTGCAGTTAGAAGATGGAGCCAGGCACTGGAGTTGGGAATTGAACTTTTAGGCATGCTAACTATTGTGCTCAATTACCCACCTACTTTATTTTATTTTGTGTATGGTATAATTAAAAGGGAGATTTTTTTCATTTTAATTAAGCATTATTTTTCCAGTGCCGTGGCCCACTAGGCTAATCCTCCGCCTGTGGCGCTAGCACCCCGGGTTCTTGTCCAGGTTGGGGTGCTGGATCTGTCCCGGTTGCTCCTCTTCCAGTCCAGCTCTCTGCTGTGGCCTGGGAAGGCAGTGGAGGATGGCCCAAGTGCTTAAGCCCTGCAACTGCGTAAGAGACCAGGAGGAAGCACCTGGCTCCTGGCTTTGGATCAGCGAAGCGTGCCAGCTGCAGCAGCCATTTGGGGGGGTGAACCAAAGGAAGGAAGACCTTTCTCTCTGTCTCCCTCTCTCACTGTCTAACTCTGCCTGTCAAAAAAAAAAAAAAAAAGAAAAGAAAAAAATTAAGCATTATTTATCATGTTTCTTTTATAATTATTACTTTCTACGTCCTGAATTAGAAAGCCTTACCTACCCTTAGGCAAATATTCTCCTTTGTTCTCTAGAATGTTTAAAGGTTTAACTTTTGCATCTCAGTTTATGACCTGTTTTGAAGAATATTTTGAGTATAGTGTGATGTAAAATCAAGGTTCATTTTTTATCATGTAGATATCCAGTGGTACAAGCACCAAGTTGTCAGAATATTTTATCCTCATCAGATTGATTAGATTATATGTCAAGAATCTGAGTATGTTCTTGTAAGGCATTGTCTGAGCTCTCAATTCTGTTTTGTCTATCCTTATGTCAGTTCCACAGAGTTAATTATTGTTGCTTTGTAACAAATCTGGAAGTTAAGTTGTGTAGTGTTTTTGCTTTTAGAGGTTGCTTCAGGCACTCTGGGCCATTTACAATTCTATATACATTTTAAAATCAGTTTGTCAGTTTCAACAAAAAGATCTACTGCCATTATGATTTGATTAATTCAGGAAAGCGTATTTGGCACCTTGACAAATACTGACACTTCAGATTCATGAAAATTGCATGCCAGTCCCTTTATGAGCATTGAGCTCCTTAAAAAAGATTTATTTAAAAGAATAGCTACAGAGAAGGGGGATGGAGGGAGAGGGAGAGGGAGAGAGAGAGAAAGAGAGATGGATTACCCATTCATTGATTCACTCTCTAAATGGCCACAATTGCTAGGGCTGGGCCAGGCCAAAGCTGGGAGCCCAGAACTCCCTCCAGGTCTCCCATGTGGGTGGAAAGGGCCCAAGCATGTGAGCCATCTTTGGCTGCAGGGCTATCGATTGCCAATGGTACAGCCGGGACTTGAACCAGTCTTCTTATAGGATGAAGCAGCACAGGTGGTTGCTTGATCTGCTGCGTGACAACGTTGGCCCCCATTTCGATAATTTTTAATTTCTTTCAGAAATATTTTGCTTTTGTGTAGATTTCTTTTATGTCTTGTTAAATTTATTCATCAGTATATTATTTTATTATTTTTGTTTTGTAAAAGATATCTCTAAAGAAATTCTGTTTCCAGGGCTGCTATTGTGGTATAGTGGATTAGGTTGCCACTTATAGTGCTGAAATCCCAGGTTGAAGTATGGGATGAGTTCCTGCTATTCCACTTCTTTTCTTTATAAAAAGCTTTTATTTAATAAATATAAATTTCTTAAGTACAACTTTTGGATTTTAGCGGTTCTTCCCCCCATATCTGCCCTCCTACCCCCAAACCATCCTACCTCCTACTCCCTCTCCCATCCCATTATTCATTTTTAATGATCTTTATATACTCCCATAGCCTTGGCAGCTCATGACAAGAGCCTCAGGTGATCACTGACATCATACATAAGAGTTTCAATTGTTAAATCAACAACAGGAGTCACTGTACATGTGCTCCCCATGTAGGACCTCTGTCCTTAATGGGTTGTACTATGAGAATTAACAGTAAAGCTACCCCACTTCTAATCTAGCTTCTTACTAGAGTACTGGGAACACCCTAGATGGTGGTCCAAGTACTTGGGCCTCTGAAACACATATAAGAGACCAGGATGACATTCTTGGTTCCTGGCTTTGGCTTGGTCCAGCCCCAACCATTGTGGCCATTTGGGAAGTGAACCAGTATATGGAAGATCTCTCTCTCTCTCTCTGTCCCACTGCCCCCTCTTTCTGACTTTCTAATAAATGCTTAAACAATTTCATTTTGTAGTTTTTGATTGTGTGTGTATATATAATATCAAGCTTGAATGAGAGAACATTGATGGATTCTTGTATTTATGAATAAATGTATAATCATTTTTGTAGACTCTTAAAAATGCATGTCATCTGCAAATTGAGACAATTTGCCTTCTTTCTGATCTTTGTAGCTTTCTTTCTTTCTTTCTTTCTTTCTTGCTTTCTTGCTTTCTTGCTTTCTTTCTTTTTACACTGGGGCTTCATATGAAAGCACAGATCTACTAGCATCATAGGTCTGCTGTATAAACCTCTGAATGCTCCACTACTGCCTCCCAGATCAAGTCTGGACAGATCTCCTGCCTCAACTTCCGAAGTCGTACTTGGCTCACTATGATCCCAAGACGCACTTTTTACATATTTTATGTACTCTAAAGGAGATGCATTTGAAAAGTGATCTGTATTTAGTGTTTGTCTCGGAAGTATTTCCCAGATCCTATTATTCAATATTGGATCTTATATCAAAGCTTAGAAGAAATATAGTACTCAGAGTTCCTGATCTATGGCAAGCACATTCATACACTAGCGAATTTTGGCTCAAACCTTTTCATCAACCTTGCTGTGGGAAGTATCCCTGCTGTGATGTGGTTCATTCGTCAATGACCAGTTTAAATGCTACATTTTTTTCTGAAATCACCATTCTGGCAGGTTAGAATTAATTCTCTGGTTCTCTACATTTTGATATAGAATCATATTTTTACCTTTGTATAAGAGTTATCAATTTTGCTTTGAAAATATTTTGTTACATGTTTTGTACATCTATAAATCTCTCCTGGTGCCTAGCACAGCTCAATATATATGTGTGTGCATGTCTGTGTACACACAGTCTATATTTGTGCATATAAATAGTGGATGTTTTTTTCTTAAATGCCCCTCTTAATGATTCTCTCCTGCTGGAATGTTTGATGGGTAAATAGTCTCAGATTTTTATGAATTATATTGATCTATCTTGTTAATGAACTGGGTGTTTTGGGTCATTTAATCAAATGATAATTTTAATTACTGATTATCTTCATGCTCAGAGCATCCAATTGCCTGTGAAAGAAAGTTGAGGATCACCCTTGTCTTCTTCTTTTCCCTCAAAGCCTCATCCAATCAGTCTTTAGTGCTATTTCCAAAATGTCTCCTAAATCTCTTTGTTTCTCTCAGTTTTTTAATATCTAACCCTGGATTGCTGTGACAGATACTGGTTGATTTCAGACTAATATTTCTTCAATTCTCTTTTCCGTTTTTCATGGAGGCTCTTTCTATAACACGAATCTGACTGTGATACCCTTACACTTAATGCGATTTAGTGTGCCTGATTCCAATGGGCATTTAGATGATTTTATGCTTGCTGTGGAGAGTCCATAAAAGATTCACCATTTCCAGATATTTCGCCTCATTTTGAGGATAGGGTAAAGTGTTTCCCCTTTTTGGTGACAGAGATAGAGCTGGCGGGGGAGGTAAGAGGGAAAAGGAAGAAGTAAAAGGAGAAAGAATGACATTGCTCATGACTGTCCTGTGCACTCTGGTTTCTGGCAAGGCAATTAGCATGCAGATCAGCTGCAGAGAATGCTGCCTGCATTAGCAGGCGAACACCCCCATTTCAAGCCCTTCTCTGCTTCTTCACAAATCCACACACCTTCTGCCTGCTCTGACACAGCGCTGGTTCAGAATCCATTAACTGGAGATTTAGGCCATGAACAAAAAATGATTGTGTGTGTTCATGATTAATGAGAATGCTGCTTCAAAATCACAAGGCACTATAGCAGCTAACCACTATTAATTATTTTTATCATTATTACACTGAGAAAGCATTTCATCCTACCAGAAACAATTGTTCAAATTGGCTGGCTTGGGTAGGGAAGTGCACTGCGCATCAATTGGATAAGCAAATATTTTCTGATGTCTTTAAATGAAGGCAATCGCAATAAACATGACTAATAGTGTGGGCTTTTATTAAGTGCACTGCTGTGGTAACTTATTTATATTACTTTCATTTACTTAATCCTCCCAGCAAACCAATGAGGCAAGTATGATTACTGTCTTTGTTTTATGGATGAGAAACAGGCACTGGGTTAGGTTACACATAGGCTTTTAGTGATAGAGCCTAGATTAAAATGGAATTTTTATGCCAGAGTCCATCTTTTAGCTCTTTCCCAAAGTGTGATAGGTGAGCAGATTACTTGTTTAGATAGATCTTTGTTGTCATAGGAACACCTTGGATGTTGTTGTGTGTTGAGACTCCTAGAGGGCAAATGGGTTGACTGATGCTAAGCTGTACAGGGCTGTCAAAAAGGAGTAAGAGCAATGTATCTGGCCCCCATCTCATCCAGGATGAAGTCAGTAGTTAATAGTATAATTCACAATATTTGGTGAAATCTAGTTGAATCTGGAAATTTTCATCCAGGGAGGCTGCAGATGATGGCTTAGAAATTGGGTCCCTGCCACCCACATGTGATACCTGGATTGAGTAACCAGCTCCTGACTTTGGCCTGGCCCAGTCCCAGCTGCTATGGGTATTTGGGGAGTAAATCAAAAGATGGAAGATCTCTCTTTCTGTCTCTCAAATAAGTAATAAATTAATGAATAAATAAACTAAAAAAAGGAGGTTAAACACTCCTACCTGAAAAAATTCCTGAATGGATTAGATGAGATAGAGTTCATAAAGCATTCACCATAGCTCAAAGCAGGAAGTAAGTGCTATTAATGTGGAAGTGCCTTTCAATGAAGACAGAGAAAATGATGGTCAAGAAGATGATAATATATTGAGTCCCCAGCTGACTGGTTTAGGGTTCAAGTCTGGATCTCAATCCAAAAAAAAAAAAAAAATGAAGCAAAGCAGGTACTATGAATAAAATATATGGGGGGAGGCCAGGCAGATTTGGCCTGTCACATTTAGTAAAAATGAGTCAAAAAGGTTGCTTCCTAACCTTCTTAGGCCCCCAGAGCACTGATACGCATCCCTATCACCATAGGCAAGATGGTAGGCTCTTTGACGTTTATCCCTGAAGAATACTGCCTGTGGCATTGCCAACACTAGTTGTGTCATATGCCATATTAATGTTAAGTCTACACAATCATTATTTCTTCTGATTGCTCCTGTTTTTGAGGTTGTGCAGACAGGCATGGCATATAGGAACTGTGCACAACCCTGCTTTCTCAACCCACTCTGGGGCTTCAAGTGGAAATTAATAGTGGCTGTTTCCCTGGTCCTTTTGCTACAATCTCCAGATCTTCACTCTGTCAACCTCTTCCGCATTCCTGTGAGCCCAATTACTCAATCCAAACCTCTAAAAACATCATATTGCAAGAGCTTTGTTTTTCTAATCAAAACAATACAACCTATTCCTCTTTGAATGTCTAGGTTGTGCCTGGTTATAGAGAGGAGGGGCTGGAGAACTTTTTCTTAAATGATGTTAGTTAGTACTTTAGTCATTTTGGAATGTTTGATCTCTGTTGCAACTGTTCAGCCACCAATAGTCTATTGTAATATGAAAGCAGCCATACACAATACTTATGCAATGAGTGTGGTTGTTGTCTAGCAAAACTTTATCAATTCTGAGACTTGAATTTCATATAGTGTTTATACGCTATGAGAAAGTATTCTTTCGCTTCTGCCACTTCTATATCTCAGGCTGGACAAATTCAAGGATGAGCTGGCTTGGGCCATAGTTTGCCTACTCCTGATGGAATCAGTCCGATCTGGACATAAACATTTCTGATGTTGGGACACTTATTAAATCTCTATGAGCTTCACTTCTAAAATGAGGACATTTGGATTGATGGCATAGATTAGGGTCTTGCAAGTTTTAAACAAGAATGGATATAAAATCCTTTGCTGACTATTGGGTACATTGTTCATGGTCTGATATATGTCTCCATATGTCAAGGAGTTGCTGCGGAAAAGGAGAACTGAGGGCAGTGTGAAGCCATGGAGATTTGCACGTGTTTTTGCATAGGCAAGGTAAAATAACGCCCAGGCAAAACTGCAATGAAAGAATTCCTAAGGCTTTGCAATGATCTATCACATTTGAATTAAAAATATGAATATGAATAGAGAGTGCTTGTCAGTGATTCCAGCTTCGACCAAATTGTTCCTACCGACTTCCCCTGGTATAGCAGTGGCTCTTAGGCATGGTGGCACAGTGATTAGAAAGACAGAAGAGTCCCTGGTATAGCAGTGGCTCTTAGGCATGGTGGCACAGTGATTAGAAAGAAGAATGGAGAAATTTAATTTAATTTAATGATTGTTTTTAAGTCATAAAACTATGAATGATACATAATTTCTTGGTGTGTTTATTTCTCTTCAAATAAAGTGATAGGCTATGGAATAGTGTTTAAAAATAATATAGTCAGAATAGATTGAGGAAGCATCACATTATAAATATATAAGCCCATCTAAAAAAGATATAAAAGTCATTCTAAACTGTTAAAAGATATTTTGGCTGCTATTCATCTTTCAGCATTCATCTCAGATGTCACCTTCCATGAAAGGATTTTCTTGATCACTCTGTATATAAATCAGCCATCCACCTCTGTCCCTCAGTTACTGTATCCTATTACCCTACTTTCTGCACCTCACAATACTTCTCTAGAAAGATTTATTTGTTTGCCAGCTTATTGTCTATCAGGGTACTTCAAAACATTCATGGAAAATGGAATTGTAAGGTAAGTTTATTTTGGAGCACAAAACTTTTGAAATCCATGCAGAGTTTTTTTTTTTTTTTCATAATCTGTGTTTCCATGAACGTTTTGAAAAACCCTGTAGGCACAGATGGCAAACCCTTTTGTCACTCCAAAATGAACTTATCTTTTAATTCCATTCCCCATAAAGGTTTAAAGTCCCATTGTATCTTCCTCTGAAGGTAAGTTCCAGAAAGACAGGGACTCTTCTCATTTCCCTGGGACTCAGAATGACGGACAGCTTAGTCCTTCCCTTGCTGTTCTGGGAGAAAGTAAAGTAGAGCATCTGACTGCTTTGTAGTGGCTGCTGGGCCAGCAGTCTTTTTTGTCCTGATTGTGTTCATTTTTCCTCTGCTATCTTTTGAGGAGGAGGCGACATCTGGAAAATTCGCCTGACCACAAAAAACAATCAAGAATTTATCCTTGGGGCAGACGGTACTGTGGAGTAACAACATCTGGAGCTGAAAATCCAGCTGACAACAGGAGTAATTGTCAAAACATTTAAAGACCATCCAAGTTGTTCATTTTAAATTATGTCTTCATCCCTGCTGAATTTATGATTTGGTCAGCAGATACTGAATCACTTTATTCTCTGTGTACTGAGAATCCCTGGACTTCCTCCATGCATTCGAAATGAGAGTTGGCCTCCATGCTAGGTGCCTTTTGTAGGCCCCAAATGGGAGTATGTGTCGGAAAAGCATTTTGAAGATGACTACATTGTGGGAAGGAAATGCTTTTAAGATAATAAGTTTAAGCGAATCTCTTTAGCAATGGACTTGCTGGAAGCCCTCATCTGTTTTTCTTCTAAAAGAATGTATCTTATTATATTTGAAATCAGCTTTAAATGTCCTGTTAATATCCTGGAAATGAGGCACAATGGTTAGAATAGGGGACATTTCACCATAGAAATCTTGGCACTGCTGACTAATATATTTGGTTGCTGAATTAGAGGAAGGGAGGTAAAGAAGGAAGAAAGCTGATCTCAGATTAGTCCCATAATATGTTAACTCATGAGGATTAGATTATTCATGATTGCTTTTCAACAGAAGAGGGCTTTTTTTGCTTTTAAGATTTATTTTATTTGAAAAGCAGAATTAGAGAGAAAGAGGCAGAAAGAAAGAAAAGGGGATCTTCCATCTGACGGCTCACTTCCCAAATCACTACAGTGGCTAGGGTTGGGTCAGGCCAAAGATTGCATTCTGGAATTCCACCCCAGCTCCCCTGTGGATGACAGGGGCCCAGCTACTTTGATCATCTTCTGATGCTTCCTCAAGTGCATTATAAGGGGGCTGGAAGAAAGTAGAACAGCCAGGACCAGAGCTGCCTCTCTGGTATGGGATGCAGTGTTACCAGCAGCAGTTTAATCCGTTGAGTCACACCAGCCCCAGAAGATGTACTCTGCTTTACGTTTTGGCCTTCATACATTCCAGAGCTGTGGATGTTTCCATAGAATGTATATGTTCGTTAATATTTTCACTTTCATAAAATGAACCTGCAGGTTATCTGCTATTTCTTGCAAATAAGAAATGTCACCTGAAATCTCAAAGCTGTTCCTGTTCGATGATAAAGATATAAAGAGAAAAGTGTGTCTGAAGTTGATCCTTTAAGGCTGGCTGGAGAGATTAGACTTAAGAAATGTTTTTTATTTATATAAAGGGAACAAATTTTGTGTATTTCATGCATATAGCTTTAAGAGCATAATTATACTTCCCATCCTAACTTTCCTCACTCCCTCCTTTTTTTCTTAGTTTTCTTTTAATTTTTACAATGACCCACTTTCAGTTTTCTTTAAATCACAAGCATAACTATCCCCTAAATAAAGAATTCAACAAGTAGTAAGTAGGAAAACCACTGTTGTTTAAGAGTATAGAGAATGGCTGTAAACAGTAATCAAAACTCAAAATGTCAATTGTACTCAAATGCATTAATTTTTTATATTCTTTATATTATTTACCACAAATCAGGGAAAAATATGTTATTTGTCTTGTTAGGACTGGCTAATTTCACTAAGCATAATGGTCTCAAATTGCATCCATTTTAATGTGAAAGACAGGATTTAGTTCTTTATATGGCTGAGTAGTATTCTATTACATATATATTATATATATGCCATAAATTGATAGATATGTCATAAATTGATAGATATTTGGGATGATTCCATATCTTAGCTATTGTGATTTGAGCTTCTGTAAACATGGGCTACAGAAAAAACTTTACTTGCTGATTTCATTTCGTTTGGGAAAATTTCCAGGAGTGGAATGGTAGAACTATTTTCAGATTTCTGAGGAATATCCATATTGGCTTCCTAATAGCTGTACAATTTTACATTCCCACCAACAGTGTATTAGGGTATCTTTTCCCCAACATCCTCATCAGCAATTGTTATTTTTTGATATTTTGCTGATAGCCATTCTAACTGGGGTGAGGAGCAATCTCATTGTGTTTTTATTTGCATGTGATGGCTAGTAATCCTGAGTCTCTTTCCATGTGTCTTTTGGCCATTTGTATTTCATCCTTCAAAAAATTCCTGTTAATATCTTCGACCCATTTCTTAACTGGATTGCTTGTTTTTTTGTTTTTTATTTATTTGTTTGTTTTTGACAGAGTGGATAGTGAGAGAGAGAGAGACAGAGAGAAAGGTCTTCCTTTTCCGTTGGTTCACCCTCCAATGGCCACCGCGGCTGGCGTGCTGCAGCTGGCGCACTGCGCTGATCCGATTGCAGGAGCCAGGTGCTTCTCCTGGTCTCCCATGGGGTGTAGGGCCCAAGTACTTGGGCCATCCTCCACTGCACACCCGGGCCATAGCAGAGAGCTGGCCTGGAAGAGGGGCAACTGGGACAGAATCCGGCACCCTGACCAGGACTAGAACCTGGTGTGCCGATGCCACAAGGCAGAGGATTAGCCTAGTGAGCCCTGGGACCAGCCTTGCTTGTTTTGTTGTTGTTGAGTTTCTTGAGCTCTTATATATTCTGCATCTGAATCTTTTATCAGATGTAGTTTATAAATATTTTCTCCCATTCTGTCAGTTGCCTCTTTGTTAAATGTTTTCTTTGCAGGTCAGAAGCTTCATATCTTAATATAATCCCATTTGAGATTGAATTGGATTAGTTCTTCTTAAATGTCTGGTATAATTCAGCCATGAAGCCATCTGGTCCTGGACTTTTAATTGCTGGGCAGGTCTTTACTGTTGATTCAATTTCCTTCTGGTTTACTGATCTGTTTAGATTTTCTATGCCTTCATGACTAAATTAAGTAGATTGTATGTGTAGGGAACCTATACATTTCCAGTTTTCCCGATTTATTGGCTTACAGCTCTTTTTAGTAATTTCTTTTTATTTCTGTGGTATCTGTTGTTACATTTGCTTTTTCATCTCTAATTTTATTGATTTGGGGTTCTCCCTCCTTTTTTGGTTAGTTTGGCAATGATGTGTCAATTCTATTTTTTCAGAAAACCAGCTCTTCATTTCACTCATCTTTTTATTATTTTTGAGGTTTCAATTTAGTTTATTTCTTCTCTAATTTTAATTATTTCTTTTCTCCTACAAATTTAGAATTTGGTTTGCTGTTGTTTTTCTAGGTTCTTGAGATGCATTGATAGCTCATTTTTTTGGTGCCTTTCCAATTTCTTGATGTAGGCACCAATTGCTATAAAAACTCTTGCTGTATCCCATAAGTTTTGATATGTTTCATTGTCATTAATTTACAGAAATTTTTTGATTTCTATTTTGATTTCTTCTATGACCCACTGTTCACTCAGGAGCATGTTGTTTAGTCTTTTTGCGTTTGCATATGTTCTAGAGATTCTTGAGTTTTTGATTTCCAGCTCCATTCCTTTGTGGTCAGAGAAATGCAGGGTATGATTTTAATTTTTTTTTATTTTGTTGAGCCTTGCTTTATGGCCTAGTATATGGTCAATCCTAGAGAAAGTTCCATGTACTGGTGACAAGAATATGTATTCTGCAATTGTAGAATGAAAAGCTCTGTAGATATCCATTAGGTCCATTTGGTCTATAATGTTAACTCTGTTGTTTCCTTGTTGATTTTTTGTCTGATTGATCTATCCATTGCTGAATGTGGGGAATTTTAGTCCCCCATTATTATTGTATTGGGGTCTATGTTTCCCTTTAGATCTATTAACATTTCTTTTCAATAGCCAGGTGCACCATAATTAGTTCATATACAATTATTATACTCAAATCTTCCTGTTGAATTGATCCCTTAATCATTACTTAGTGCCCTTCTTTGTCTTTTTAACAGTTTTTGTGTTAGATTTTATTTTGTGAGATATTAGGATGGTATACCACCTCTTTTTTAGTTTCTGTTAGCATGGAATATCTTTTTCCATCTTTTCACCTTCAGTCTTTATCTTTTTGGTGAGATATGGTTCTTGTAGGCAGCGAATCGATGGGTTTTGTTTCTTAATCCATTCAACTAGTGTGTTTCTTTTAAGTCGAGAGTGAGGACATTCACATTAGGGTGACTATTGATAAATAACAACCTGACCATGCCATTTTCCCATAATTTTCCTATTGTTTACTTTGGAATTCCTTTGTAATTTAGTTAGGAGGTTTTCTGCTTTCTTCTCCTTTTGCTATGATGACCATGTTTCTGTGTTTCTGTGTGTAAGCACATCCTTAAGCATATTTTTAAAACCTGGAAAAGTAGAATTTTCAATCTGTTTTTTATGGAAGATCTTTATTTCACCTTCATTCATCACTAAAAACTTTGCAGGGTACAGTATTCTGGGTTGACAGTTTTTTTTTTTTTTCTCTTAAGACGTCAAATATATCTTGCCATAATGTCAGCTGTGTCTAGTTGGAATTTCTCTGAAAATAATCTGACATTTCTCTTGTAAACATGTTAGAATCTTTTCTTTATGTTTTACTTTGGAGAATTTGACTGAAATATGCTGTGGTGAAGGTCTTTTCTCATCATGTCTATTAGGAGTTCTAATTGCTTCCTGCAGTTGGATATCTCTTTCTTTCTCTAGTTTGGGGAAAATTTCTGTAATTGTTTCACTAAGAATGCCTTCTAATCCATTCTTAATTACCATGCCTTCAGGAATGCCTAAGGCCTATATGTCAGTCATTTGATAGTATCCCATAAATTTCTAACATTGTTTTTTAGTTTTCTTATTTCTTCCTCTTCTTTTTTTGTCTGACTATAAAATTTCCAGATATTTGTTTTCTAACTTGGATATTCTTTCTTCTGTCTCACTGAGTCTGTTGTTAAGTCTTTACTCCTGATTTTTATTTGATATATTAAATGCCTCATTTCCAATATTTTGTTTTGATTTCTCTTTAAAATCTCAATTTCATGGGAAAAGGTTCATTCATGATGTGTATGGATTTCTTTAGTTCCTGGATTTGCTTCTGATCACTTTTAAGTAATCCTACAATCAATTTTTTGAATTCTGTTTCTGTCGTTTCTTCAATCTCTTTATCTTCACCATCTAGTATTGAAGTGTTGTTGTGTTCTTTTTGGAATGTCATGCTGTATTCCTTATCTTCTTTCTTGAATTGCTGCATTTATTTTTAGGATTTGTGGAGATACTTGTTGTTTTTTCCCCTGTGGTGGCTTTTATCTTTGGACTATGACTTTGTGGCTTAGTGGATCATGTGCTCTCTCAGTGAATACTCAAAGGCATGTGCTAGGTGTGGTAAGGTAGCTCTGTTCAGTGCTACAGGATGAGGGGACTGTCCAAGGTGACATCCAAGTTGGGCATATAAATTTCCTCTTTTTTATTTATCAGAGGGGAGTTTTGTTTAGCTTTGTTGTCTCACACTCACCTCATCTCCTCCAAGGAGATCAATGCTTGGGTGCTAGCTCCAGTAGGTATAATAATTCATTCACACTGCCACAAGAACCACACAAAGAATCCATGCAATCCTTGGTATGGGCCTGCAGCTATGATCCTCACCAGGGAATCAGGGAGCCCCAAGCATGTGGAGCCATCCACAGAGACTGCCCAAAGACCAAGCCACATCCCTGCCCTCTCATGCAGCCACAGTGTTTTCACAGTCCAGCACACAAGGCTCCTACATTCATGAGCATGCAGATCCCTATCAGTTCTCTTAGCCAGACTCAGGAGTGTCTTCTCAGCTGGTTGCTGGGCATGCGGACAGAATGGTGCGACTGTTACATATGTCAAAAATGGTGCCTTTCCTCTCTTGGCTGGTTACAGGATGCCAGTGCTGGGTGATTAGGGAGAGAAAAATATGCCCCCTTTTTCTTTTTTTTCCCTCTATGTTGACAGGACTCTCTTTACCACAGGGATCTAAGCCAGATGTTTGCCAGGCTCTTCCCACAGGTTTATCTCCAGTGGCTTGGTCTCCTCTTCCTAGTCTCACCTCACTCTTCAAAGCTGATACTGAGGCTCTCAGTTTATGAGGTCCTGAGTTGTGCATGACCACACCCTCCACATAGGTCCAGAATGTCCCTCTAATTTACATGGAGATTCCTCTGCTGTATTCTCCTTAACTCTTCCCTGAGATTGTACTCTCTCCACTATCTTCTCCTAGACTAGAGCAGTAAGCTCTCTCCCTATTCTGCCATCTTGGAAAAACTAATAATATAATTTTTATTCTTCAGTTTTATTTCTTTTTGGATTTCTTCTGTGTCCCATTCTTCATTCAGCTACATGTTGTTCAATATCCACGTGTTTATTTATTTTCTGCAGTTTCCTCAGTTGTTAATATCAAGGTTCATTGAGATTGTATTGGAACTGGAATCCCCTGGCATGTTTCTAACTCCACCATTTGGGGCAAGTCTGATTGAGCATGCCCCAAATTGTACATCTCCTCCCTCTCTAATTACCACTCTTATATTTAACAGGGAATCTAATACAATCCCATCAAGGTGGCATGTACAATGCCATCTCAATAGTCCAAGTGATCAATTTCAGCTCACAATTGATCACACTGATAGGTCTAAGAGTCAAAGGGATCACACAAACAAGACTAGTGTCTGCTAATACTAACTGACAGAATCAAAAAGGGAGAGAACGATCCAACATGGGAAGTGGGAGACACAGCAGACTCATAGAATGGCAGATGTCCTAAACAGCACTCTGGCCTCAGATTCAGCCCTTAAGGCATTCGGATCTGGCTCAAGAGTCCATGAGAGTATTTAGGCATGGAAAGCCAAGACACTCTGGCAAAAAAAGAAGACCTAAATGAAAGGTCTCTGTGAGTGAGATCCCAATGGAAAGAACGGGGCCATCAAAGAAGGAGGTACCTTTCTCTGAAGGGAGGAGAGAACTTCCACTTTGACTATGACCCTGTTGGAATAAGATCGAAGTCGGCAAACCCTAAAGGCTTCCATAGCCTTGGCAACTCATGACTAGAGCCTAGGGTGATTACTGACACCATAAACAAGAGTGCCAAATTGTTAAGTCAACAACAGGAGTCACTGTGTACTTACGTCTCATGTGGGATCTGTCCTTAATGTGTTGTCCAATGTGAAGTGATGCTATAACTAGTACTGAAACAGTATTTTTTACACTTTGTGTTTCTGTGTGGGTGCAAACTGATGAAATCTTTACTTAAATATACTAAATCTATCTTCTGTCTATAAAGATAATTGAAAATGAATCTTGATTTGAATGGAATGGGAGAGGGAGTTGGAGATGGGAGGGGTGTGAGTGGGAGGGAAATTATGGGGGGGGAAAGTCATTGTAATCCATAAACTGTACTTTGGAAATTTATATTTACTAAATAAAAGTTAAAAAAATAAAAGAAAATGAACATCTTTTAAAAAAAACTTCAAGGTTCATTGCATTGTGGTCAGAAAAGATATATGATTTCATTTTTCAAAAATTTGCATAGACTTGCTCTGTGTCCTAACATATGGTCCATCCTAGAGACAGTTCCATGCACTGATGAAAAGAATGTGTATTCTTCATCTGTGATGAAATGTTTTGTAGATAACATTTGGTCCATTTGGTACATGGTGTCAATTATCTCTGTTGTTTCCTTGCTGATTTTCTGTCAAGCTGATCTGTCCATTGATGAAAGTGGGATGTTGAAGTCCCCCATTATTCTTATATTGCAATTTATATCTCCCTTTATATCAATTAACATTTTTTTAAATAGCCAGGCGCCCTGTAATTAGGTGCACATATGTTTATTATATTCACATCTTCCTGTTAAATTGATCCCTTAATCATTTCTTAGTATCTTTGTCTCCTGTAACAGTTTTGTGTTACAGTCTATTTTCTCTGATATCAGAATGGCTACTCCTGATCTTTTTGTGCCTTCCATTAACATGGGATATCTTTTTTCATCTTTTCACTGTTATCCTTTCATTTTGTATGTATTTTTTGGTGAGATGTGTTTGTTGCAGGCATCAACTATATGAATCTTGCTTTTTAGTCCATTAAGCCAGTCTGTTTTTTTAAAAATTAAATTTAGATAATTTGTACTCAAGGTTATTATTAATAAGTAATGACTTGGCCCTGCCACTTTTCCATAAATATCCCTATTAATTACTTTGGATTTCATTTGTACTAGGATATTTTCTATCTTCACATTCTTTTATAATGACAGCTATCTTTTTGTGTTTTTGTGAGTAGCACATCTTTCGGTATTATTTGTAAGGCTGGATTAATGATGACAAACTCTTTCAATTTCTATTTATTATGGAAAGTCTTTATTTCAACTTCATTCATATGAGATCTTTAGAGGGTACAGTATTTTGAGTTGACATTTTTGGTCTATATGTCTCTTATCCCTTCCTAACCTGTAGGATTTCTGATGAGAAGTCAGCTGTCAGTCCATTAGGGATCCTCTGAAGGTAATCTGGTGTTTCTTTTTTGCACATTTTATAATCTTTTCTTTATGGTTTACAGTGGAAGTATGTGTAATATGTCATTTTGAAGATCTTTTCTAGTCATATGTATTATGAGCTCTATGTGATTCATGTGATTGGATATCCTCATCTTTCTCAAAATTAGGGGTGTTTTCTGCTATTATTTCACTGAGTAGGAATTGTAATCTACTCTGTTTTTATATCTTCATGAACTCCTAAGACCCATATGTTGTTTGTTTGATTATATATCATAAATCTCAAGCACTGTTTTTTTCTTAAATTTATCTAATTCCTTCTTTGGTCTGAGATATTTCCAATGATTTGTCTTCTAGATCATCTATTCTTTTTTTTTTACTTACCAATTCTGTTGTTCAAGTTTTCTACTATATTTTTGTTTGATATATGTAATTCTTAATTTCTAATATTTCAGTTTGATTTCTCTTCTATATGTCTGTCTCACTGAAAAATTTTTCATCCATGTCATGATTGGTTGTCTTTAAGATATGAATTTGCTTCTCATTGCTTTTTAATAATCTTTTGATCATTCTTTTGAATTCCTTTTCAGGCATTTCATCAATCTCTTTGTCTTTATATTCTAATATTGAGTGTTGGTGTGTCCCTTTGTGGGTATCATATTGTCTTTCTTGTTTGTTTCTCCTGTTTCTATGTCCATTTTTAGGCATTTGTGGAAGTAATTCTTTTCTTTTCTGATGGCTTTTATCTTTGTTTTCCTCTGTGGCTTGGTGGAGTGTCTGTTTCTTCAATGGATATTCTGATGCATGTGCTGGCTTGGGCCAGGGAACTTCAGTCAGTGATTGGGTATGGTGTGAGAGTCCAGGTTGACATCCACATTGAGAGTGGTAGATCTCCTATATTGTCAGCGAGGGGGTGGGGATGATCATTTTGGCTGGTGTGATCACTGCCTCACTTCCCCTCTGTCAAGGTGATCAATGCCCTGGGTGAACCCAAAGTGGCTACACACCCCACCCATTCACAGGATCTATGTGATCCTCCATGTGAGCATCCAACCCTTTGCAATGGCCCATCCCAAGCACTCAGGGTAATCTGAACTTCTGAAGCCTGACATGTTGATTGCCCAGAGAACTAACTATACTCCACACCCTATTGTGCAGTCACCAAATTCCCACATTCTTAGGGCACAGGGCTCCCATAGTCACAGGGAGCAAGGGATCCACTCTTTGCCCTGTGAGGCTACTCCATTTTTGGAGAGAACTGAGGTTTTCAGAGCCAGCTGTCTTTTAGTGTTCTACCGTGTTAGTTTGAGGACAGGTGCCAGTGATATAGAGGGAAGGGGAGAGCCTCATGGTCTAAAGCGGGCTCCTACTCCCCTGCCAATCCTGCAGGCTAGACTCCAAGTCAGTGGGGGTTGTGGATATGTCCTCAGATAAAGTCTCCTAGTCACATGCATGTGAGCTGCAGCAGCCTGTACTAGTCTTTTAAGATGGCACTTTCACTCTGTTATTTACAGGGATCCCTTGCAAGGAGATGGGGCACAGGCAGAGTGCTCCTGTTTCATGTGTTTAGGTGGGTGCACTGCCCTCCACTATTGCTTCAGGCTGGACTCAAATTCTGTGTAATTTGCAAAGTTCTCCCTCAGGGAATATCACAGTGATAGAGGCTACTGCAGTCTCCTCTCATTTCTCTTTAAGAAAATGACATCACTTCCTAATGCTGATTCTGGTACTGGAAGGAGCAGAAGAGAGGAACACATCCTGAATTTTTGCTTCTCAGTATGCCGTTATTCATGATTGGGGGAGGGGAAGGAAGCAGTGTGGCTTCACAACTCCAAACCCAACAGATTCTCAAGCCCCCGTCAGCTCTCTAGGATGGAGTAAGTCATTGAATTTCCTCCTAAGTTAAAACTGTGAGCAGCAGCATATGGTGAGATCTTCCTACTTTGTCATGGTATAGTGGTGGCTCACAGACGATAGCTGGCTGCACCACATGGCTGGCTGCAGTGGTGTCTCTGTTGTCTCTCCTCTTCTCCAATGAAGTCTTCATTGTTTTTTCTTTTTTTTCATTTCTTCACTAAAAATTTCCTTCAGTTAGGCCCCTGGAAATGTGGTCTTTCATTTGTTCTTTTTATATCCTAGAGCCATTGAAGTTAGGGTGGCCATCTTGGAACCCATTATCATCAAGAAGAAACCTTTTAACACTTGTGGGAGACCATTAAATGAGCAAATGTTTACATTATGGGTATTCCAGAAGGCAAAGAAAATCGACAGGTTGTAGAAAGCCTAATTTTTTTGTAAGAAGGATATTTTATTTATTTAATTTTATTTAAGTCATACAAGTTTCATGTATCTCATATATACAGATTTATGAATATATTGATACTTTCCCCATTACCCTCTTTCCTGCCCATGTTCCAACCCTTTTTCTCCCTTCCTTTCACATTCACACACTTCATTTTACAAAGATATATTTTCAGTATACTTAATGATTGTAAAGTTAACCCTACACCAAGTAAAAGAGTTCAACAAATAGTATGAAGAAAAAAAAAACACTTCTCTTGAATGGAAGAAAGAATGGCTATAAACAATCAGTGAATCTCAAATGTCCATTTCACTCTAATGTATCACATGTCATGTACTCTGTTAATTACCCTTGATCAGGGAAAATATATGAAATCTGTCTTTTTGGGACTGTCTTGAATCACTAAGTATAATGGTTTCCAGATACATACATCTTGTTATAAACAACTGGATTTCATTTATTTTTACAGCTGAGTAGTACTTCATAGTGCATAAATACCATGATTTCTTCCTGCAGTCAACAGTTGATGGACTTCTAGGTTGATTTCATATTTTTTTAAGATTTATTTATTTAACTTAAAGAGTTACACAGAATGAGGGAGGGAGGGAGGGAGAGAGAGAGAGAGAGAGAAAGGTCTTTTATCCGATGGTTCACTCCCCAATTGGCTGCAACGGCCAGAGGTGTGCCAATCCAAAGCCAGGAGCCAGGAGTTTCTTCCAGGTCTCCCATGTGGGTGCAGGGGCCCAAGGACTTGGGACATCTTCTACTGCTTTCCCAGGCCATAGAAGAGAGCTGGATGGGAAGTGGAGCAGCTGGGTCTTGAACTGGCGCCCATATGGGATGCTGGTGCTTCAGGCCAGGGCATTAACCTGCTGTGCCACAGTGCTGGTGATTTCATATCTTAGCTATTGTGAATTGTGCTGCAGTGAATATGGCCGTACAGATAACTCATTCAGATGCTGCTCTCTTTTGGTTTGGAGTAAATTTCCTGGAGTAGGATGGCTAGATCATATAGTAGGTCTGTATTCACATTTCTGAGGTATTTCCACACTGTCTTCCACAGTGGCTGCACTAGTTTACGTTCCCACCAACAGTGGATTAGGGTTTTTCTCCACATCCTCACGAGAATTTTTTTGTCGTTGTTTCCTGTATGAGAGTCATTTTAACTTGAATGAGGTGAAACCACATTGTGATTTTGATTTTCATTTTCCTGATGGCTAGTGATTCTGTGCATTTTTTCTAGTGTCTGTTGGCCATCGGAATTTCCTCTCTGGGAAAATGTCTGTTGAAGTCCTTTGCCCATTCTTAAATGGATTGTTTGTTTCGTTGTTGAATTTCTTGAGCTCTTTATAAATTCTGGATGTTAACCCTTTAGCAGTTGCGTAGTTTGCAAATACTTTCTCCCATTCCATCGATTGCCTCTTCACTTTGCTGAGTATTTCTTTTGCAGTGCAAAAGTTTCTCAATTTGCTGTGATTCCATTTGTCAGTTTTATCGTTGCTTGTGCTTCTGGGGTGTTTTCCAATACATTTTTGTTTATGCCAATGTCTTGCAGAATTTCCCCAATGTTCTCTAGTAATTTGATGGTATTTGGTCATAGATTCAGGTCTTTAATCCATTTTGAGTGGATTTTTGTGTAAGATGTAATGAAGGGGTCTTGCTTCATACTTCTGCACGCAGAGATCCATTTTTCACAGCACCATTGTTTGAACCCTGTCCTTTCTCCAAGGTTGATTTTCTCTTTTGTCAAAGACAAGTTATTTGTAGAAGTGTGGATTGATTTCTGGAGATTCTATTCTGTTCCATTAGTCTACAGATTTGTTTTTGTGCTAGAACCAGGCTGTTTTGATTGTAACTGCCCAGCAATATGTCTTGAAATCAGGTATTGTGATCTCTGACTTTGTTATTGTTGTATAAGATTGCTGTGGCTATTCAGGCTGTCTAGTATTTCCATATAAATTTTAACATCATTTTATTCTAGATGTGAAGAATGTCAGTGGTATTTTCATTGGGATTGCATTGAACCTGTAAATTACTTTTGGTAGTATGGACATTTTGATGATGTTGATTCTTCCAATCCTTGAACATAGAAGATTTTTTTCCATTTTTCAATGTGTTCTTCTATTTCTTTCTTTAGTGTTTTGTAATTCTCATTGTAGAGATCTTTGATGTCCTTGGTTAAGTTTATTTCAAGATATTGAATTCTTTTGGGGGCTATTGTAAATGGGACTGATCTTAAAAGTTCTTTCCCAGCAATGACATTATCTGTGTATAAAAAAGCTATTGATTTTTCTGTGTTGATTTTATATCCTGTCACTTTACCAAACTCAAATTTTAAGAGTTCCAGTAATCTCTGCATGGAGTCCTTTGGTTTTATTATGTACATAAGCATGTCATCTGCAAACAGGGGTACTTTGATTCCCTCCTTTCCAATTAGTATCCCTTGATTTCTTTAGCTCTGGCTAAAACTGGTCATTAGACCATTCCTGTAAGAAACCCTTAATTGAATCCTGCATTTGAAATGAAAGGATGATAAGTAGCATCACAAATGCATACATATCAACAGTAGAGCAGATATACAAAAGACAAAAGGGAGATAGATAATCCATACCTGATAATACATAATGCCACAGAAACCCAGTGATGAACCAGAGAGGGAGAAAGGAGCACAGGATACATGAAATAACAAGAAAAGAATGAACATGGACAGGATTATACCTTTACTTATCATAATAACCTTGGATATTAGTGGATTTAGCCCCTCAGTTCAAGAATATAGACTGGATGAATGGCTAAATAGCAAAACTCAACGATATGCTGCTTAGAAGAAACTCACTTCATCTCAAACAAGGCACACACACTGAAAATGTACAGATAGAAAAAGATATACCATGCAAATAGCAACCAGAAGTAGGAAAAAATAACTATAATTGTATTAGAGAAAATAGATTTTAACTCCAAAACTGTAAAAACAGACAACAAGGTCACTATGTAATTCAACAAATGTAATTATGTGCTTCAGTGCTGGGGCACTCAATTATACAAAGGATATATTATGAGATCTAAAATAAGAGCTAGACTTGAGTACAATAATATTTGGGGATTCAACATAATGCTTTCATCAGTGGACAGATGAATAAGGCATAAAATAAGCAAGGAGACAGCAGGGATATTCTATATTACAGACCAATTTACCTAACAGATATTTACAGAATATTTTTACCAACAGCTGCAGAATATATATTCTTCTCTTCAACACTTGGAACATTTTCCTGAATAGACCATATGCTAGGCTATAAAATAACTCTCATTAAATTCAAAAAATGAAATTGTATCATGTGTCTTTGATGACTACAATGAAATAAGATTAGAAATAAAAAGGAAGGAACTTCAGAGAATGTAGAAATACATGTAAATTAAACCAACATTCTCTTTGGAAATCGATGGTCAATAAAGATACCAAAGTGAAATTAAAAAATTTCCCAAAGTAAACAAAAATGAAAACACAGCATATTAAAATATGATACAACAGAATTAAGGGGGAAGTTTAAAGTAACATGTGCCTATATAAAAATAGATTTAAATAACAATTTAACAATGCAACTCAAAGTACTAGAAAAACGAGAAAAAACAAATCTCAGATTAATATAAGGAGAGGAGACATGAAGATTAGAGCAGACATAAGTGAAATAGAGACTAACAATAATGTAACATCCTGGAGAAATGAAGAGTTGGTTTGTTGAAAAGATAAACAAAATGGATAAACCTTAACTGAACCAAAAAATGAGAGAAAATTCAAATAAATAAAAGCAGAAATGAAATAAAATATTAGCACTGATACCACAGAAACAAAAAGCCTGATCAGAGATATGGAGAACTAACTGCAGGCCAATTAATTAGAAAATCCAAAATAGGCCGGCGCCGTGGCTCAACAGGCTAATCCTCCGCCTTGCGGCGCCGGCACACCGGGTTCTAGTCCCGGTCGGGGAGCCGGATTCTGTCCCGGTTGCCCCTCTTCCAGGCCAGCCCTCTGCTGTGGCCCAGGAGTGCAGTGGAGGATGGCCCAAGTGCTTGGGCCCTGCACCCCATGGGAGACCAGGAAAAAGCACCTGTCACCTGGCTCCTCCCATCGGATGAGCGCGGTGTGCCGGCCGCAGCGCGCCGTCTGCGGCGGCCATTGGAGGGTGAACCAACGGCAAAGGAAGACCTTTCTCTATGTCTCTCTCTCTCACTGTCCACTCTGCCTGTCAAAAAAAAAAAAAAAAAAGAAAATCCAAAATAAACTGATTCATTTTTGGACATACATAACTTGACAGAACAATACGTGCATAGAACAATAACAAGTAACAAGATTGAATCAGTAATGAAAAGCCTTCCAACAAAGAAAAGCCCAGGACCAGGTGTTTTTCACTACTGAATTCTACCAAACTATTATGAAACAATTGATTCTATTCTTTTCTGAAGCTACTCTAACGTTTCAAAGGGTAGGGATACTGTCAAACTCATTTTATGAGGCTGGCATTGCTTTGGCACCTAAATCAGATGTGCACATAACACAAAAAGAAAAATATAGACAGATAACTGAATGAATATATATGTATATATGTTATACATACATATATTTATATATATACACACAAAAAATAAAAATTCTCAGTAGGAGGCTAGCAAACCAAACCCAAAGGCAAATCAATGGATTATATACAATGATCAAGGGGGATTTATCTCAAGAATATAAGGATGTGTTCTGGGGTTTTCAGATGAAGGATCGGAACACAAGTGCCTCCATCAGAAGAGCACACCACCAGACAACTCTTGGCCAGCACCTTTTGTTACAGGGTACAAGCAATTCTACAAGCTACCAAGCACATAGGCACAGCAATATATTAAGCAGAGCCCAGTATATGGACAAGAAAAACCAAACCCTATATTCCAGAATGAGAGACAGCAAGTTGATCCCTATCATGAAGTACCAGGATCCAGAATCTTATTTACAATCTTGAGCTCACAAACCAGTATTCACCATTAGTTACAGATTACCCACCTTGCTGCCTTCTGTTTTGAATGTGTGTCCTCACCTAGCCTACAAAGGCAGAGACAGAACTGCAACCATGCCCTATTCCAGGGGAGTGGGCTCCCCCGAGAACATTTAGGCAGTATCCTCTAAAATGTATCAGCATACAGAAATTGATAAATGTAGTAAATCGTGTCAATACAATAAATGATGAAAACTTATGATTGTATAAATAGATGTAGAAAGACATTAGATAAAATTCAATATCCATTCATGACGTAAATTCTCAAATAATTTGGATGAGAAAGTGTATCTCAGCATAGTAAGAGCTATGTATATCAAGCTCACAGGCTATAGCATACTAACTAGAGAAAAGATGAAATTGTTTTCTCTAAGACCAGTAGCAGGACAAAGATGTTGACTTTGATTACTTTTACTCAATATCGTATTGGAACTCCTAATCAGAGCAATTAGTCATGAGAAAGTAATAAGGGGCATTCAAATAGGAAAGTAAGAACTCAAATCATACCGGTTTGCTGATGACATGATTTTATATATAGCAAAATGTAGAGACACCACCAAAAGCTATGAGACCTGACACAAATTCAGCAACACTGCAGGATATGAAATCAACATGCAAAATCCATAGCTTTATAACAAAATTTCTGAGAAAGAAATCAAGAAAGCAATCACTTTCACAATATCTACAAAAAATCACTAGGCAAAAATTTAACCAAGGAAGTTAATTATCCATGCAATAAAAATTATAAAACATTGGTGAAAACAAAGAGAAGAAAAATACACACAAAAGATGAAAAGATATCCTATTAATATACTTGAGGAATTAAAATTGGTAAAATGCCCATACTGCTCAAAGTGATCTATAGATTCAATGAAATTCTTACCAAAATGCCAATGGCATTCCTCACAGAAATAGAAAAATCATTCCTGCATATTTCAGGGAACTGCAAAAGCAGATTAATCCTTATCAAAAAGAACAAGACAGGAAGAATTACAACACTCAACTTCAAAATATACTACAAAAGAATAATAACCAAAAAAGCAGTGTAGTGGCATAGAAACAGACACAAATAGCAATGGAACAAAATAGAGAACCCAGAAATAAATCCACATATTTACATCCAACTTTGAAAACAGGTAGCAAGTCCATTGGATAACAGAAAGTCTCTTCAATAAATGGTGCTAGGAAAACATGGTATCCATAGCAAAAGAAAGAAACTAAATCTCTATCTCTTTTTGTACAAAAATCAGTTCAAAATAGATCAAATACTTACATGTAAAACCCCAAACTATGAAACTTTTAGAAGAAAATATAGGGAAAATGCTTCTGGGCTGAGATATATATATATATATATATATATATATATATATATAGCCCTGAAGCCAGAGACTTTAAAAGCAAACATTTGCCAATAGAATTATATCGAACTTAAAAGCTGCTTGCATACTCAAAGAAAACAAAATAGTGAAAAGTGAAGCTACAGAATGGGGAAAATAATTTTAAAAGATTTACTTGATGTGTGAGTAAATTTTAGAATGTATAAGGAACTCAGAATACTCAATGACAAGAAAACAGATAATTCATTTAAAATGGGTGAATGTCCTTACATAACTCATTTACAATGGGTAAATTGTTACACATTTCTCATAAGAGATTGTACAAATGCCCAACGGCATGACAAAATTGCTCAACATCAATAGGCGGGCATGGGCATTTGGTGTAGTGGTTAAAATGTCCGTATCTCATATCAGAATATGTGGGTTTGATACCTGAATCAGGCTCCTGAGTCCAACTTCACACTAACGTGGACTCTGGGAGCCTGAGTAA
Organism: Sylvilagus floridanus; assembly: GCA_949820135.1. Classification (NCBI taxonomy): domain Eukaryota; kingdom Metazoa; phylum Chordata; class Mammalia; order Lagomorpha; family Leporidae; genus Sylvilagus; species Sylvilagus floridanus. Next base: position 169,241,863 of record OX463244.1, read on the forward strand.
TGGCTCAAGTGATTGGGTCTCTCCCACCCACATGAGTTTCTGGATCCTGGCTTCATTTTGATGAGATTTAGGGGGTGAACTAGCAGATAATAGCTCTCTTTCTGTCTCTTACTCCCAAATAATAGTTAAAACATAAATAAAAACTGTCAAAATCATGTTTTAAAATGCTCAACAACCCAAATTATCAAGGAAATATGAATCAAAACCACATGAAGTATCATGTCACCCAAATCAGAATTAATAATATCAAAAAGACAAAAATTAAGAAATTCTGGCAAGTGCATGGAGAAAGGGATATTTTCCCACTGTGGATGGGAATGCAAATTAGTACACCCACTATGGAAATCAGTATGAAGTTTCTCCATAATACTAGCAATAGAACTACTGTTTGAGGCAGCAATTTCAGTACAGGATATACAACTAAAATATTTGATATCAGTATTTTGAAATACTTCTGCACTCAAACGTTTAATGTACTGCTATTCTTAATAACCAAAATGTGAGAGGGAGAGAGAAAGAATAACAATGATGGAGAGAGAGAGAGAGAGAGAGAGAGAGAGAGAGAGAGAGAGAGAGAGAGAGAGAGGAGAGAGAGAGAGAGAGAGAGAGAGAGAGAGAGAGAGAGAGAAAATATAAGAATGACACACACACACAGAGGGAGAGAAAGAAAGAATGACACACACACAAAGAGAATGACACACACAGAGAAGGGGAGGAGGGAGAGAAAGAATGACACACATACACAGGGAGAGAGAAAGAGAGAGAGAGAGAGGGAAAATGACATACACATAGAGGGAGAGAGAGAGGGAGAGAGAGAGTGACAGAGAGAGAGAATCACACACACACACAGAGATAGAGAGAATGACACAGACACACACAGAGAGAAATGGAAAGAATGACAGACACACACAGAGAGAAAGAGGAGGGGGGAGAGAGAATGACACACACACAGAGGGAGAGAGAGAGAGAGAGAAAGAGAGAGAGGGAGAGAGAGAGGGAGAGCAAAAAGAATTACACACACACACACACAGAGAGAGAGAGAGAGAGAGAGAAAGAGAGAGAGAGAGGGAGAGAGAAAATGAGAATGTTCCACCTCTTGGTTCATTCCCCAAATGACCACAATGGCCAGGGCTATTGGGTTGGGCCAGACAGGAGCTAGAAACCTGAGTTCCAAGTGGGTCTTCCACATAGGTGGCAAAGGCTCAAGATATTTGATCATCTTACAATGCTTTCCCAGGCACATTAGAAGGGAAGGAGATTGGAAGTAGAGCAGGTGAACCAGTGCTCATATGGGATGCCAGTGTTGCAGGTCGTGGCTTAACCTACTGCACCACAACACCAACTCTAACAGAAGTAATAACTTATAATCTTCTTAGTACAATAGGATGAATGTTCACTGAATATTTCATAATAGATCATAGAGAGGATTTTGGATATTCTTAACACAAACAAATGAAATGTGTTAGATGCCTGATAGGCCAATTATTCTGATCTGATCCTATCATTATATACGTGTGCTGAAATGTCACATTAGATCCTACATATATGTATTTGGCCATATGTCAATTAAAAAGAGATGAAAATACTAAATAAAAATTTTTAAAAGTTGGATGACAAAATAGGAAAACAAATAGAATGAAGGACACTGTTTGGGAATTCTGACTTTTAAGCTTAGAGTTGATGAGCATGGGAAAAATGAGGTGAGATTAGATTGAAATGGTACAATAATAAAACATAACAGGTATCTTTTTTAGAATCTCATTGAACAAATCAGTTGTACAAAGGCACTTTAAAGATCCTTGGAAATTTTTTATGTGAACTGAGATAAAAAATACCAAGGGATTAGTATAATTGCATTAAAAGTTGAAGAAGAAAGTAGTTACATAAGAAAATATTTATTTTTAGAGATGCTTAGAAGCCTGCAGCAATAGAAGCAATAAAATGACATGAGGCATGGATTTTCTGTAAAATACTTTAGAAAAAAAGAAAAATGAATAAATAAAAGTGGTGATGCTAATTGTTGATTCTGGGTGATGAGTACTATGGGATTTCTCAGGTGAATTATCACATCATAATTATTGAAAATAACATTTCTTAAAGATTTATTTATTTGAAAGGCAGATTTACAGAGATATGGAAGGAAGAAGGGGGGGAAGAAAGAAGGGAGGGAGGGAGAGAGGGGAAAAAGGGGAGAGGGGATTGAGAGAGAGAGAGAGACTTCAATATTAGAATGTGAAGATAAGAGACTGATGAAATGCTTGAAAAGGAATTAAAATGATCATAGGATTACTCAGAAGCAATGAGAAGCAAATTCATGAGTTAAAAAAATCCATATGTGACATGGATAAAAAATTTTCCTGTGAGATAGAGATACTGAAATCAAATTGAAATATTAGAAATGAAGAATTCAATGTCTCCAATAGAAAATATGGTACAGGCTTTAACAACACACTTGATGAGGGAGAAAAAAGAATATCTGAACTACAAGACAAATTGTTGGAAATATCTCTGACCAAAAAACAGAGGAAATACTAAACGTTAAAAACAATGTTTGAGATTTACAGGATACTATCAAACGACCCAATATACAGGTGTTCAGAGTTCCTGGAGGTGTAGAAAGAGAGAATGGCTTAGAAGGCATAATAAGTGAAATAATAATAGAAAATTTTCCCTAAGTTGGAGAAAGAAAAGGACATCAAAGTATAGGAAACACATAGAATTCCTAATAGACATGACCTGAAAATATCTTCATCATGGCATATTGTAGTCAAACTTTGAACAATAAAGCATAAAGAAAAGATTCTAACACATGTACAAGATTAATACCAGATTGTCTTCAGAGGATAGCCAATGAGACTGATAGCTGATTTTTTCATCAGAAACCCTACAGTCTAGGCTAAGTCCATGTCTTAAAAGAAAATAAAACCAGTCAAGACAAATACTGTACCCTTTAAACTCTCATTTATAATGAAGGTGAGATAAAGGCCTTCCATTACAAACAGAAATTGAAATAATTTATCAACACTCATCCAGACTTAAAAATGATGCTAAACAAAGAAACATAGACATCATCATCACTAAGCAAGTATGTGAAAGCAGAAAATCTCTTAGTAAAAACACAGATCCAAAGCACAGAATATGAATATTTACGGAAAAAATGGCACATCACTTATCAATAGTAACCTCAAATGTAAATGGCCTTCATTTTCCAATTGGAATATACAGACTGGTTGAATGGATTAAAAAACAAAATTCAGGGTCGGCATTGTGGTGTAGTGTGCTAAGCCTCCGCCTGTGATGCCAGGATCCCATATGGGCACCAGTTCTAGTTCCCGCTCTCCTCTTTGATCCAGCTTTATGGTATGAACTGGGAAAGCCATAGAAGATGGCCCAAGTGCTTGGGTCCATGCAGCCACATGGGAGACCTCTTGGCTGGATTGGCTCAGCTCCAGTTATTGGAACCATCTGGGGAGTGAACCAGCGGATGTAAGACCTTTCTCTCTGTCTCTCCAACTATCTGTCTGTATAACTCTACCTCTCAAATAAATAAATAAATAAAAACAAAAACCAAGACTCATCCATTGCTGCCTGCAAAAAACATCTCATCAACAAAGATACGTGCAGATTGAAAGTGAAAGTATGGAAAATGCTAATTCATGCCAATGAAAATAAAAAATGTTGAAATACACAAAAATGTGTAATATAAAATGATTTAGGGATCAATTCAACAGGAAGATGTGATTATAATAAATGCATATGCACCCAATGCCAGAGTGCCTGGCTATTTAAAACAAATGTTAAAGACTCTAAAGGGAGACATAAAATCTAATACAATAGTGATGAGAGACTTCAAAACTCCACTTTCATCAATGGACAGATCAACTAGAAAGAAAACCCATGAAGAAACAACAGAACTAATTTACACTATGATCCAACTGGACCTAACTGATATCTATGAACATTTCATCTCACAGATGTGGAATACAAATTCTTTTCATCAGTGCATAGAACTTTATCTAGGGTGGACCATACACTGGTAGTAAAACAAGTATCAGCAAATTCACACAAATTGAAATCTTATCATGTATCTTTTCTGCACAAAATTGAATGAAGCTGAAAATTAGCAACATAAGAATCTCTAGAAAAGATGCAAACATATAGAGATTGGACAACATGCTCATGAATGAACAGTGGGGCAGAGAAGAAATCAAAAGGGAAATAAAAACATTCCTGAAATGAATGAAGATGACAACACAACATATTAAAAAAACTTATGGGATACAGCAAAGCAGTGTTAAGAAGTTTATAGCAATTGATGCCCATATCAAGAAATTAAGAGGCATCAAATAAATGAGCTATCAGTGCATCTCATGGACCGTGAAAAACAACAAAAAAGCCCAAAATTAGTAGGAGAAAATAAATAATTGAAGTTAGAGAAGAAATAAGTAAAATATAAACAAAAATAATAAAAATATGAGTGAATTGAAGAGCTGTTTTTCTGAAAAAATAAACAAAATTGATACACCATTGGACCAACTAACTAAAAAATAGAGATTACCTAAATTGATAAAATTAATGAAATCAAAGTTGAAAAAAGAGATGCAACAGTGGATACCACAAAAATAAAAATAAAAAAAATCAGGGATTATTACAAACAGCTACGTGCTAACAAATTTCAAAATCTAGAAGAAATGAATTCTTAGAAACATAGAATCTACCAAAATTAAGTCATGAAGACATAGGAAAACCTAAGCAGACCAAGAATAAAGATGAATATTGAATCAGTAGTAAAGACCCTCCCAATAAAAAGAAAAGCGAAAGACAAAAATAGCTCCACTACTTAATTCTACCAAACTTTTAAGGAAGAACTAATTCCAATTCTTTTTAAATCATTCAAAACAATTGAAAGGGAGGGAAGCCTCTCAAACTCCTTTTATGAGGTCATCATCACCTTAATTCCAAAACCAGAAAAAGACACAACAAAGAAAGTGAACTATAGACCAATAACCCTGAAGGACATAAATGCAAAAATGCTCAATGTAATTCTAACTAATTAAATCCAAAAACACATCAGAATGATCATGCACCCAGATCAATTGGGATTTTTCTTAGTATGCAAAGATGGTTTAGCATAAACAAATCAATAAATATAGTACATTTCATAGCAAATTGAAGAATAAAAGCTATATGATTATCTCAATAAGTTTAGAGAAAGCACTTTATAAGCTATAATATCCTTTCATGATAAAAACCTTAAGCAAATTGTGTATAGAAGGAATATTCCTCAACAATCAAAGCAATATATGACAAATGCAAACCAACATCATATTGAATGGGCAAAGGTTTGAAACATTTCCACTAAGATCCAAGACCAGACAATGTTGCCCACTTTCACCATTGCTACCCAATATAGTTCTGGAAATTTTTTCAGAGCCATTGGACAAGAAAGAGAGAATCAAAGAGATACAAATTGGAAAGGAGGAAGTCAAATTATCCATATTTGCAGATGACATAATTCTATATACAGGGGAATGAAAAGACTGCTAAGAGACTATTGAAACTCATAAGAGAATTTGGTAAAATGGCAAGATATAAAAATCAACACAGAAAATCAATAATCTTTGAATATGCACACAATTCCATGGCTAAGAAAGAACTTTTAAAATCAGTCTAATTCACAACAGTTACCAAAAAATTTAAATACCTTGGAATAAAATAAACAAATTATGTAAAAAATCTCTATTATGAGAGATACAAAACATTTAAAAATGAACTAGAAAACACCAAAAAAATAGAAAAATCTTCCATGTTCATGAGTGGGAAGAATTAATATAATCCAAATATCAGTTCTACCCAAAGCATTTTATAGATTCAATGTTATCTCAGAAAATGATGCCAAAATTCATATGGAAATGCAAAAGTCCCCAAATAGCTAAAACAATTTTAAACAATAATAACACAGCCAGAGTCATCACAATACCAGATTTCAAGACATACTATAGGGCAGTCATAATCAAAACATACTGGTACTGGTACAAAAATAAGCATGTAGACCAATGGAGCATAATAGATACACCAGAGATTAATCCACACATCTACAACCAACTGTACTTTGAAAAAGGCACTAACATCAAATCCTGGAGAAAGGAAAGACTACTAACCAAATGGTGATGGGGAAATTGATCTCCACATGGAGAAGTATGAAACAATATCCCTACATTACACCTCATACAAAATTAAGTAAAAATTGATCAAGGATCTAAATACACAACCTGATACCAACAAATTATGAGATGAGAACTTTGTGTAAATTCTGTAAGACATTTGCATAGGCAAAGATCTTTTGATAAAGACCCTAGAATCAAGGCAGTCAGAGAATAAATAGACAAATCGGAATACATGGAGGTAGGAAGCTTCTGAAGTACAAAGGATACACTCAACATAGTGAAAAGGCAAACAACAAAATGGGAGAAAATATTTGCAGACTATGCAACTAATAAGAGATTAATATCCAGAATCTATAAAAAGCTTAAGAAACTCAACAACAACAAAAAATACAATCCAGTTAAATGATGAGCTAGGGATTTGAATAGACATTTTTCAAAGGATGAAATTCAAATGGCTAACAGACACATGAAAAAATGCTCAGGATCACTAGCCATCAGTGAAATACAAATAAAAACCTTACCTCAGTTAGAATAATTGAGATACAGATGTCAATAAACAATAAATGATGGCAAGGTTGTGGGAAAAAGGTGTCCTAATACACTGTTGGGTGTGGATGCAAACTAGTACAGCCATTGTGGAGGATAGTATGGGATTCCTCAGAAATCTGAAACTAGACGTACCATGTTACCCAACCATCCCATTCCTAGAAATTTAGCCAAGTGAAACAAAATCAACATATGACAGACTTATCTGTTCCCCCCTGTTTATTAAAGCTCAGTTCACAATAGGTTAGATATGGAATCAACCCACATATCCACCAATCAATGGAATATTATTCGTCCATAATAAAGAATGATTTTTTCTTTCAAAACAAAATGAATTCAACTGGAAACCGTTATACTTAGTGAAATAAACCAGTCTCCAAAAAACAAATACCATATGTTTTTCCCTGATATGTGTACTAAACTAGTAGTGCAATAAAACTACAGTGCAATAAAGCTAATGTATAATTATTTGCAATGCAATCTGCCTAAAAGTATGCTTGTACATAAACTGTTGAGGAAATGACTTAAAGTCTAAATGAACTTAGCTATTTTCTTTCAACCACACAGGGAATATTTAGATGTTACATTTTCATTGGTTCTATTTTAGTGAAAATTGTAAATTATAAATGACTGATTGAAAAAAAAAACTGTATATGGGTGAAATGATTATTTTTCCACTCCACTGTTTATGGCCATGATCTATATTCCCACTAAACCAGGGTCTTTTTGCTTTTTATGTGTTAAACTTCTTATTTGGTGAAGTAATAAGCCTTTTCACTGCATTATAAATATATCATCTCAAAAACTAAAAAAAATACAAAACTAAAGATAGAAGGAAGGAGAAGGAGAGCAAGGAGGGAGGGAATATGATTATGTTCTTAGACTTGTATCTACAAATCATAGTGAATATGTAAAATAATTAAAATACTAAATGAGAGAAATTATGTATACCACTTAGATCATGCTCTCTGAACTTTGAGTAAGATGTTTCAAAGTGAAACAACAAACAAAGTGAAAGACAACAAAAAGCTGTCTTTGGACATTAAATTGCACTTGTAAATAATTCTTCAACATAAAATAGACTTTAAATGAAGTTCAAACAAATAAACTTAGAAGTAAAATGATCTAATTACAAAGTGAGCATTTTTATAAATAAAAATATGTATGCTAAAATTATATGGTAACTTTAAGGCAATAGATTTTTTTTTAAGAAAAATGGATTTCCAAGATTGACTGCAAAATAGAGATGGATTAATAAAACAGCCATTAAAGAGACTGAATTGGAGTCTACATTCCTACTGTCTTCTATCTTATCTAAAGTATCAAGTAAAGGTTTGATTTCACTAAATCTGCAAAAATCAATTCCTTTTATTATAAATTATTAATATATTCTATTTATATGCATTAATTATACAAATAACATACATGATATGCTATATGAATTATATAAATATGTAAATACTATATAAATATTACATTAATTATATGCATATATAAATCATTAACAAAATCACATAGACTTGAATAGACAAAAACAGATAAACTGATTTACAGACATAACAAATTCTAAGATATTAGCAAACCAAATCTAGTAATATGTAAGACATAGTTTACCAAATATTCATACAACTCATCTCAACTATGAAAAGCAGCAAAACTCTAGAAAATGTATTAATGTAACATATCTCAACATCATATTGAGGGAAAAAAATCCACAACAATTCTTAATTAAGACTTCTTAGCATGTAGAACTTGAAAAAAAGATTGTTCACAGGGCTGACATTGTAATACAAGCTATTGATTGAAACATTGTTATCCCATATCAGAGCTGGAGGTTGAGCCCCAGGCTCAACTTCTGATCCTGTTACCTGCTATTGCTGCTGGGAAAGTAGCCAAAGATGGCCTACATAGTTGGGCCCTGCAGCCCATGTGGGGCACTTGACTCCTGGCTTTGGCCTGGCCCTACCCCAGATGTTGTGGGCTTTTGGGGAGTGAACCAGCAAATGGAATACTCTCTGTCTCTTTGTGTCTCTCCCTTTATCTCTGTAATATCTTTCAAATAAATAAAATAAATCTTTAGGAAAGAGAAAAAAAGAGCATCAAAATGTTAAACATTATAATGTCTGAATTAATGATGAAAATTTAGATACAATTCCATTGAAGTCAGGGATGACATAAATATGCCTCTTTATTAGTGTTCTAGTGGTACTATCAAATGCAACATTGTAAGATAAAGAAATTGTAACTATAAGATATGCAAAGGAAAAGATAAAATGCTCAAATGGGCAATTGGTCAATTGAGAAAATCAATACTATATGATCTACTGATAGTGCACTAAAACTATTAAGAAAGTTCAGCAAGAAAATCAATATGATAGGACCTACTTATAGTGTACTAAAACTATTAAGAAAGTTCAGCAAGATTTCTAGAATCAGATCAGCACTTACAAAGCAGTATTTTAGGAATAACTAATTAAAAATACACTGAATTATAAAATGATTCTATTCATAGCAGCAAGGAAATTAGAAATATTTTTTGCAACATTGTGCAAAATCTTTGTGGAGAAAACTAGAGCATTCATTAAAGTAATGAGCAAATTTTAAATATGGAAAGATATTTTCATACATGTGAAGAGTCAATGTTTAATTGTAAATTTAATGTAATTCCAAAGAAATTAAAATCATTTGTGTGTGTAGATGAGTGTGTGTACTTACATATGGAACTTGAAAATTAGTTCATTTTGTTCATGTGGAAGAGTAAAAAGTCAGAAATAATCAACATCATTTTAAAGAAAAAAATAGGAAGAGGAATCTTGATACACTACAGATCAAGGATTTAAAAATATATTGTAATTAAGACAATGTGGGATTGGTGAAGAATTAGTAGAATATATCAATGGAATGTAAGAGAGAAATCAAGAAACATCCATGCATACATGGGAAATTGTGACACAGAAGCCATTGCATGTTACGGACAAGAAAATGGAATATAGTTAAAGTCACAAGGGGAAGTAGATTCCTCAATATGAAAAATAAAACTTTTCAAAAGGAGATTATTGTTATGAACAGTGTTGGGAATGGTATTTTTTAAAATTTATTTGACAGGTAGAGTTACAGACAGGGAGAGAGAGAGAGACAGAGAGAAAGGTCTTCCTTCCATTGGTTCACCCCCCAAATGGCTACTATGGATAGAACTAAGCTGATCCAAAGCCAGGAGCCAGGTGCTTCCTCCTGGTCTCCTATGCAAGTGCAGGGGCCCAAGCACTCAGGCGATCCTCCACTGCCTTCCCGGGCCATAGCAGAGAGCTGGACTAGCAGAGGAGCAACTGCGACTAGAACCTGGTGCCCATATGGGGTGCTGGCACCGCAGGCAGAGGATTAACCAAGTGAGCCATGGTGCTGGCCCTGGAAATTATATTTTTATCAGAACTTAGAAAGGCAGAAATTGGACAGGAAAGTATTAATAAATTTGGTTACCTTAAATTTTTAAAAATCTGTATGACAAAAGATTCTATAAACAAATTTAAAACAACCATTAGACTAAAAGGTGAGAGAGTGTATATAAGAGTATTTCAAAAAGCTTGTGGAAAATAGAGTTAAAGGTCTCAAAGCTACATGAATGGCATTACAGCCTTGGAAGTGCACAGTGACATGTCTATAAGCGCTGAGCAGCCAAAATTGGAAGAGAATGTACAAACCTATTACATACCAAATAAAGAAATCCTGGACTGGTTGCAGGAGCAAAAGCAGCTCATTATGAGCAAGAAACAGTACAGTATTTCATCCCTGTATACAGTGGTGTAGTACAAGGGACTATATCTATTTACAGGATCTTGAGTAAAATAGATACCTCTATCCCTTTTCCCTGAGTTCTTCTTGGGAAATAGAGATAACATCTCCCTATTTGTTTAAAGGAGTTCAAAAGACTCTAGGATGTCTCAAGACAGAAGGCAGGTTTCCTCTCTGGTTCTTTAGTCGGCATCCTTTCTGGAACTCGTCATGGATATTTGTAAGATTCTAGGACAATATTTTAGTCACCACCAGTGTTTGGGCATGGCCCTCTTTGGGATCAGGATGTACAGAGATGTACTTTCTTGGCTTTATTTTTTCTTGGTTAAGAACAAGGTAGTTGAGTTGTGATGGGAAGTGTATGCCAAGAGATAGACTTGATGTCTCATTCTTAGGGGCAGTCTTGGGTAGAATCAATCTCTGAAGAAATGTGTATACAAATTTTTGATTACCTCTTCCACATCATACTGTGGGCAATCCTAGACCTCGAGGGAGACAGAAATTCACAGAACAAACAGGATAACATTTGCCTGTTGTAGACTTTGTCCTTGTTTTGAAGGATTTCTTCCTAAGCACTGAGGCTGGGCTACAACTAGTGCTACAATTTAAGTGCATCAGTATATGGTGTACTGTTGACTCAGACACCAACCAGAAGAAGCCAATAGTCAGATGAAGTAAGAGGTGTATAGAACCTTGAATCTCCTAAGAGCTTCAGATGCTGGAGTTCCTTTCAAAACCTAGGTCAGGATCATTCCTATTTTGATATCATTCTTTGTCTTATTAGCATTAACCTCCTCCCAGACCTTCCTCCAAAGGGAAGCTGATTGTAGGGTCCTGATCTTAAAAGAGGTCTTGTTTTTCATTATACTACATCCAAGTGGAATATGCATTGTGCCCTTTAACTCTATATTCTCTGTGGTTAATGTAATGCCCTTTTTCTTCCTTTGGTTTGCCTCTCACTACAAAGTATATTTCACTGAAACAATTGCTCTTAAATTTAACAGTTTAATTCCTATGTTTGATTATATTTATTTTGTCCTGTGTTCTCTTTATGAGATTTTATTCTCACAATATCTACTCAACTTTTACAAAGTATTTTCTTAAATTTTATCTCATAAAAAGACTGTATCTATAATTTTTCCTCATTTCTTTTCCTTGTTTCATTTTTCCTTTGTATTGCCTTTGCTGCTATACCACATTACAATCTCAATTATAGCCACATCAGCTTGTATTAAAATTCACCACACTAAACCATGTAGCTGTGCAATCCAATAGTCACATTGCTGTAGTCCTTTGTGATCCATTGGCTTTGCAAATTAGAACTCCACATTATTTTGCAAGAGGCACCAAGACTCAGGTTAGTTCTCCATAAGCTACCTCTTGGAATATTTCTTCCATTGAGGATCATTTTATTCTGTGGGAACAAGAATGTGAGGGGACATTACCTAGAAGAAAGAAATGTCTAGAGCAAGATAATTTCATAAGCAGCTTTCATTGTGTCCCTTCTGGAGAAACACAAGAGTTGTTACTCAAAATCAAAACTCCAAGTTCCAATGGAAGACTCTTTCCTTACCAATATGGCCATATTTCATTATATTCTTTTTCCTAATCCAATAACCAGACTGTATTGTATCTCATGAGGTTACTTTTCTGATTCCTGATTTGATCCAAGATAACCCAACATGCAATCCATGTGAACATGACTCCATAGCCATAAACATTAATCTCTATCATGCTTCTACAACTTTGCAGATGATGTAGAAAAAGTACAACTTTACCCAGCAATCATGAGTAGCCTGGGTTACCATGGTTTAATAATAGAAAACATAGCAAAACCAAACATGTTACCTAACTTCTGGATTATCTTCACAATGAATGATAACCACTGTGAGTAGAGGTGTTAGGTTTCGGTTTAAGAGCTCAATAGAGCCAGGAGACTGCTAGACCTATCAACCGATACTCACTGCCAAATAAGAGAGAGGTTTTTAAAAAAATATTGATTTAACTCATAATTTTGAATGTATTTTCCTATGAAATATAAGGCAAAGTTCCCCTTTGACTTTCATCCCCAATTATAGACTTCTATCAGATCTCCAATTTTAGCAATGATCATCCTGTGTGTATACGTCCAGAAAAAAAATTTTTTTTGACAGGCAGAATGGACAGTGAGAGAGAGAGACAGAGAGAAAGGTCTTCCATTTCCGTTGGTTCACCCCCCAATGGCCGCTGTGGCCAACACACTGCGCTGATCCGAAGACAGGAGCCAGGTGCTTCCTCCTGGTTTCCCATGCGGGTGCGGGACCCAAGCACTTGGGCCATCCTCCACTGCACTCCTGGGCCACAGCAGAGAACTGGACAGCAAGAGGAGCGACCAGGACAGAATCTGGAGCCCCGACCAGGACTAGAACCCGGAGTGCCGGTGCTGCAGGCAGAAGATTAGCCTATTGAGCTGTGGCGCCGGCCAAGAAATTTTAAAATATATTTTCATATATAAATATTTTACCTATAAATAATATCAGTTCTGCATTTTGCTGATATATTTTACACTCAGTAGCATGCCTTGCTGATTTTACCAAGAGTGTACATTTAGGTTATATTAATGAATATTAGATTCAGCTGATGATAGGAACTCCAGTTAACTTTAGGCAAAGAATACAAAAGTTTGATTCTTCTTCTCATCTAAGAAGTACAGATATTGTAACCCTAGGTTTGATTTAAAGCTCTGCACGGTCAGAGACCAAGCCTCCTTCATACTTGTTCTTCCATAGTGTGTGGCATCACCTCTCAAGGTTGTTTATGATTCTAGTTTCTTATTCCACAGTCATCTGGAAGGAGAATCTTTAAAAGCATTTCTCTGAGATCATGAGCATCATTTGTTATTTGCAGAACGTAGACACACTGAATACCTAATTGCAAGTAAATGCAGATCAAAGATGTCTTTTAGGTAGGGTGGCCATGTCCCCAGCTAAAATCTTTGAGTTATGTTATGAAAAACATGGGAAAGGCAATTATTTTGGGAGAAACATAGCAATTAAATATAGCCCATTTGGGGGCCAGGGTGGTTTGATCTTCTTCTTGAGAAAAACAGGAGTTGAAAGAGGAGGATGCATTCCTAGTATTTGTTCTAAATCTCAGAAATTGATAACTATCCTTTATCATGTATACTGTGAAATATTTTCCACTTCCCCTCTAAAATCTACTCTTCCTTTTCCTCTTACCCCTAATCTTTGCCTGTAGACACTCTATATGGCTCCCGTCTCTCATTCTTTGGCCCCTTTAGTCCTATATGGGTTGGAGACTCGTCAGTTTATTAGCTCTGGGTAACTTCATTATCTTTTGCAGTTTCCTTACACTTCCCACATACATAAAAATCATCCTAATGTGAGTGTGCCAAGCGACTGCTGTCAGCATTCTAATAAATGTTCTGAGGTTTGAGGTGGTGGCTCTCTAGTAGTCCAACAACTTGACTTTGTGCCATGTAAGATTTTGGTTAGTTTTTGTCACCAATTTCCCTACTTGTTTAACTTTTCTGGGATTCCACTTTTTAATTTATATAGAGTAAAACCATGAAGAAAAAGAGCTCTCAAATGTGATTGTGCATCAGTCACACTTGGGTGGATTTTTAAAACACAGATTGCTAGGTTCCTTCTTCAATGCTTTTGAATTAGTAGATCTGGGTCAGGAATTTATATTTCTAGTACAGTCCTAATTGATGCTGATGCTGATGGCACAAGGAGCTCAATTCTGAGAATTACTGGTCTTGAAGATCATCTGTAAGATTCAAGCCACTTCAGTGCTCCATGACCTAACTCTAATATCATGTAGCACAGATTCAATTAAATTTTCTCATGGGTGGAATGATTCTGTTGATCATTTGTGCTAAAGATATCTCCAGTAGTTGAAGCGACCAGTTATATGCCATGGCTGTCTAAATAAGATGGCTTTCCTATTGAATTATTCAGCAGATAGCCATAATAACCACATTTGAAAAATAAAATAATTCAATGATTCAATGCCAGGTCTGATTTTCCAATGCACATTTTAGTAGTTCCCTTGTGCGTCATTCCTCAATAGATTTCAGTATCCATATGTGTTAATTTTTCTCCCACTCTTACCTTTATTTTCCTTTAAGTTCTATGTTTGGTCAAAGAATCAGAGATTAAAATAATGTTTCAAAAACACTGATTTACTAATATTGGCACACCTCCTGGAGCCTACATTGCATAGGTGTCTTTGTGGTAAAAAGAGTCAAAAGAGTTTTTTGGAGAAGTGCCCTGAACAGAGACGGAGCAATGCTGTGTAATTGTACTGTTTCTTCTGCCCTTTCGACTTGGTAATTCAGTGGAACTAAATGAGAAAAATTTGGGGGCCTGAGGATATACAGATGAGACAGAAAATGCAGAGTAGACCTATAATTAGTGCAATAAAGTAGTTTTCCCTCCATAGTGCTCATTAACACCGAGGGAGTTTAACAGCATAAACTGTGCATGTTTATATGTGTGTTTATAAGTGCACGTGTAGGGGGCATGCATAATAACCACACTGATAATAAGCTATTATTTTAGAACTCTTTGTAAATAGCAATAAAAGCTGTATTTAATTCAAGGAAGATCATTAGAACTACCTAATCACTCCACCTTGCATTATGGTTATGAATGGTCCCAGAGAACTAGTGAGCAGCCTACACAGGGAAGATTATACTTAGACCCAAATAACTGCACTTTGGGGCCAGTGGACATTTGCAGGAGTCATGAGGAGGTGCTTGGAATTAAGCAAAAAGGAATCAAAAGCCATACATAGGCCAGGGACAAGAGGTGATGGTCAAGGTAGCTGAGAGGAAGCTGAGAAACTGCTTTTCCTGAACTGTTGATGAGACCTTTTCTAGGGCATTTTTTTGTCTCTGACATTCCTTATCACGGTTGTACTCTATGTGGGTTCACATTTGTCCTGGACCCATGGCACTTAATACTTAGTGAACATGTCTTAGCTATGGATAGGATGTAAGTCTAGGAGTAGCCTGAGACCTATCCCTGAGTTTTTGTTTCCTGAACATCAACTCCTGCTAAATTTCCCAGCGTATATTAGATAGGTAGTAAATTTACAGAATAAAACATCATACAGAAGGCAACAGAAGGAAACTTCTTAGGATAGTTGGGTAAACTGTCATGGTGTTAACAGCCAGAGAGACAATCTTTTATTTTGTTTTAATTTACTGATGCCGTGCCCTGTAATGAACATTGAATTGTATTGTGCAGTTTTTCAATAATGTTATGATTTTTAGTCAGCTGTGCATTCTGCATCTGCTGGGGTGTTTGCTAGCTATTCATTTCTGTATCTTACATCCAATCACTGCCAATCTGAGCTCATTAATGAGAATTTCCTATTGACATTGAGCTCAATACCAGTCTTTTAGATTTCTGCCAGTCCTTAATTGCCTGAGAATATATATTTTGCATGTGGTGCCTGGAAGAAAATACAAAGTAAATACAAGTAAGAAGGATGAAATCATATATAGAACAAACTGCCTTTTCATTTCTAGTTTCTAGTCTGCAGTCTTCGAAATCTAGTACACAAATTATGTTTTAATAAACTACACAAAATCCTCCAAAAGAGGTCTTATAGCCAAAACCCAAAATATCTCTGGGCTTGAGGCATATAAGATGGGCAATACTCATTTAGGATCTCGTCTGAGATTGTGTCTGGGGTCTCTTTGCTAATGGCTCAAGAGTGCTTCCATTCCTGTCTTGACTTCTGAGGTTGGGTTATTAAAAATCCACTTCAGAGCCAGTGCAGTGGTATAGTAGTTAAGCATCCACCTGTGGTGCTGGCATCCTATATGTACAGCAGTTTGTGTCCCAACTGCTCCTCTTTCAATCCATCTCTGTGCTATGGTTTCAGAAAGCAGTGGGAGATGGCCGAAGTGCTTGGATCCCTATACCCGCATGGGAGACACAGAAAAAGCTCCTGGCTCCTGGCTTTGTAATGGCCCACCTGTGGCTATTGTGGCCATTTGGAGAGTGGACAAGCAGATAGAAGTCCTTTCTCTCTGTTTCTCTCTGTAACTCTGTCAAAAAATAAATAAAATCTTTTTAAAAATCCACATTATAGGGCTGGCACTGTGGCATAGAAGGCTAAACATCTGCCTGCAGTGCCATCATCCCATATGGGTCCTGGTTCCAGTCCCAGCTGTTCCACTTCTGATCCAGCTCCCTGCTACTGGGTTTGTGAGAGCAGTACAGAATGACCCAAGTGCTCGGGCCCCTGTACCCATGTTGGAGTCCCAGAAGAGATTCCTGGCTCCTGGCTTCTGCGTGACCCAGCCCTGGCTGTTGTGGCCATCTGTAGAGTAAAACAGTGGATGGAAGATCTCTCTCTCTCTCTCTCTCTCTCTCTCTCTCTCTCTTCCTCTTCTTTTCTTCTTCTTCTCCTTCTCTGTATCTCTGCCTTTCAAGTAAATAAATAATTTTAAAATATTCACCTTACCAAGAATAAACCTAGATTTAGTTGCAAGGAAAGAATAAAATTTGAAGTTGCTTAGAAAAAAATTCACAAAAGACTTCATTCCCTTTTTAACTTTTATTTAATAAATATAAATTTCCAAAGTACAGTTCATGGATTTTCCCCCCATAACTTCCCTCCCACCCGCAACCCTTCCCTCTCCCACTCCCTCTCCCATTCCATTGGCATCAAGAGTCATTTTCAATTATCTTTATATACAGAAGATCAATTTAATATAAATTAAGTAAAGATTTCAACAGTTTGCACCCACACAGAAAAACAAAGTGTAAAATACTGCTTGAGTACTAGTTATAGCATTAATTCACATTGGACAACACATTAAGGACAGAGATCCTCCATGAGGAGTAAGTGCACAGTGACTCCTATTGTTGACTTAGCAAATTGACACTCTTGTTTATGGCATCAGTAATCACCCTAGGCTCTTGTCATGAGTTGCCAAGGCTATGGAAGCCTTTTGAGTTCGCCGACTCCGATCTTATTTCGACAAGGTCATAGTCAAAGTAACTTCCCTTCATTTAGGTCTTTTTTTTTTGCCGCAGTGTCTTGGCTTTCTATGCCTGAGATACTCTCATGGGCTTTTCAGGCAGATCTGGATGCCTTAAGGGCTGATTCTGAGGTCAGAGTGCTGTTTAGGACATCTGCCATTCTATAAGTCTGCTGTGTATCATGCTTCCCATGTTGGATCATTCTCTCCTTAGCAGACACTAGTCTTATTTATGTAATCTCTTTGACTCTTAGACCTATCATTATGATCAATTGTGAAGTGAAATTGATCACTTGGACTAGAGAGATGGCATTGGTACATGCCACCTTGATGGGATTGTATTGGAATCCCCTGGCAAGTTTCTAACTCTACTGTTTGGGGCAAGTCCGATTGAGCATGTCCCAAATTTTACCTCTCCTCCCTCTCTTATTCCCACTCTTATATTTAACAGAGATCACTTTTCAGTTCAGTTTAAACACCTAAGAATAATTGTGTGTCAATTAATGACTTCAACCAATTGTATTAAGTAGAACAAGAAAATACTAAAAAGGGATAAAGTATTAAGTTGTTCA
Source organism: Sylvilagus floridanus (assembly GCA_949820135.1). Taxonomy (NCBI): domain Eukaryota; kingdom Metazoa; phylum Chordata; class Mammalia; order Lagomorpha; family Leporidae; genus Sylvilagus; species Sylvilagus floridanus. The sequence continues at coordinate 169,259,940 of OX463244.1, forward strand.
TCAACAGTCAGGGCAAGCGCTGATCAAGTCACCATTTCTCATAGTGTCCATTTCATTTTAACAGGTTTCCTTTTGGGTGCTCGGTTAGTTGTCACCTATCAGGGAGAACATATGATATTTGTCCCTTTGGGACTGGCTTAATTCACTCAGCATGATGTTTTCCAGATTCCTCCATTTTGTTGTAAAGACTGGATTTTTTTTTTAACTTTTATTTAGTATATGTAAATTTCCAAAGTACAGTTTGTGGATTGCAATGGCTTTTTCCCCCTCATAACTTCCCTCCCACCCGCAACCCACCCATCCCCCGGGCTCTCTCCCATTCCATTCACATCAAGATTCATTTTCAATTATTTTTATATACAGAAGATCAATTTAGTATATATTAAGTAAAGATTTCATCAGTTTGCCTCCACACAGAACACAAAGTGCCAAATAGTGTTTGAGCACTAGTGACATCATTAATTCACATTGAACTACACATTAATGACAGAGATCCTACATGGGGAGTAAGTGCACATTGACTCCTGTTGTTGACTTAACAAATTGCCACTTTTGTTTGAGGCATTAGCAATCTTCCCAGGCTCTAGTCATGAGTTGCCAAGGCCATGGAAGCCCCCTGAGTGCGCCAACTTTGATCTTATTTCGACAAGGTCATAGTCAAAGTGGAGGTTCTCTCCTCCCTTCAGAGAAAGGTACCTCCTTCTTTGATCGCCCATTCTTTCCACTGGGATCTCACTCGCAGAGATCTTTTATTTAGGTCCTTTTTTTTTCCAGTGTGGTAATGACTGGATTTCATTGTTTTTTACTGCTGCAATGTATTCTATAGAGTACATGTCCCATAATTTCTTTATCCAGTCTACTGTTGATGGGCATTGAGGTTGATTCCAGGTCTTACCTCTTGTGAATTGAGCTGCAATAAACATTAAGGTGCAGACAGCTTTTTTGTTTGCCAATTTAATTTCCTTTGTGTGAATTCTAAGGAGTGGGATGGCTGGGTGTATGGTAGGGTTATATTCAGGTTTCTGAGGAATCTCCAATCTGAATTCCATAGTGGCTTTACCAGTTTGCATTCCTACCAACAGTGGGTTAGTGTCCCTTTTTCCCCACATCCTCTCCAGTATCTATTGTTAGTAGATTTCTGAATGTGAGCCATTCTAACCAGGGTGAGATGAAACCTCATTGTGGTTTTGATTTGCATTTCCCTGATTGCTATTGATCCTGAACATTTTTTCATGTGTCTGTTGGCCTTTGGATTTCCAAAATTTTTTAAATGTGCAGTGAATATCTGCTACATATCAGACACTGTTCTAGATACTGGAGATATGTTAGAAAACATAGACATGTAGAAATCCCAGCTTTCCTAGAGCTAATGATATCCTATGAATAATGTCTTCATCAAAGGCAGGATTAAGACTGGGTTTCCAGAACCAGAGAATCCCACCACCATGTCTTTGTTTTGCTTCCACTTTTGTACTATACTCCTTTCTTATTTCAGATCCAATTCCCCTACATGTTTGGGAACTTGGCTCTGTAAAGCACCCAGAACTCACTTCACACAGCTTTGAATTTAGAGAACCACCTGCTTCCCTCCATTCTTAGTGTGAAAAATCCTCTTAATTGGCCTGGCTTGGATCACATAACAAATTCATATGCATATTTCCTTACCTCTAAGTGTGACCAGTCACTGTGGTAGTTTCTGTAATTGACTGTCCACTCTTCAGTGTTAGGATTCGAGAAAGAGTACTTTCAAAAAAGGCAGATGCTACTCCCTGAGGATGGTAGAAGTTCTGGACAGATAAAATAAAAGCAGTCTATTATGGCCTTTTAAAAAAGATTTACTGGGGACAACGCTTCAATCCAGCTCTCTGCTATGGCCTGGGAAAGCAGTAGAAGATGGCCCAAGTCCTTGGGCCCCTGCACACATGTGGGAGACCCAGAAGAAGCTCCTGGCTCCTGGATTAAGATCAGCACATCTCTGGTTTTTGTGGCTCTCTGGGGAGTGAACCAGCAGATGGAAGACACCTCTCGCTCTTGCTATCTCTATATCTCTGTCTCTATCCCTATCTCTATATTTGCCATCTGTAACTCTGCCTTTCAAATAAAAAATAAATAAAACTTTAAAAAAATAGTAAGGTCGAGATTCTGAAATTGCTTAGGTTAAAATAAATGGTAATGATAATGATATTAGGATAAAATACATGATCAAAGGAAACATAAGAAAAGGCAATTTTCCCCTGACTCTGCCAATTAATATGAATTTGTGATTCAATGAGCATATATTCCTCTTCTTGGAGACTTGGTAACCTTATGGATGCAATGAATGTCATTAGGAAATTCAAAATGTTCATGTGATTCTAACTTTCCTACTGAAGCCATTGGAACAGGCTATGCTAGAGAATTTTATTTTTTTGATGAGAAAGTAAGTATGTTCTTTTCAGAATACTTTTCCTTTAATTATCAGTTTAATTTGTCAGTAATCCATAGGTTTACTTCTCCCTTTGGCTTAGATCTGTACTTTTCTTTAGTACATGTGGGAATTTTTTTCATCGGTTATTATTTACGTTTCACAAAGCTTATTTCTTTAAGTGATTTTTGTACTAGGTTTTCCTAGCGTGCCTATTAAGAATATTGGCAAAGATGCCTCACAAAGATTGAATGATACAAACACATTTATTGACTTAGTTGGGCTTTTTCTCACTTCCTTTCAATTGCTCAGCAGTCCTACCTGAATTCTGAAGTCACCTGAAGATTCAAAGTCCCTTTGAAGTAACTTGTAATCATTAAAATGAAGATAAAAATCACTTGGCATTTTCCACAGCATTTTCCTAACCTTATCATGCAGTGCCAATTCACAATTAAGACCTTAACTTTAGGTACACATTTTCAGACAAACCCACACTTGATATTACCTTTATCTAAGAAGGAAGATGCTTTTCTTACAGCCTAGGCGGTGCCATCTCCAGCTGTGAATTTTTGCAAGTGTCTCACGTTTCTCTTTGCAGCAGTATCCTTCATTTCATGTTGGCTCCACTGTGTGAAAATCGAAGCAGACAAACACCACAGGATTCTAATAAGTTTCTCAGTTTTGCAGGCAGTGTGACTTTCTTACTGTGGAACACACAGCACAGCGATACTGTAAATAACAAACATATTTTCACCAACAAAATCTGTAAAACTATGCAATGTAAACTTGAGCTCTGGAAGCCTTCATTTAATAGCTCGCTTGAGAGCCTCATCTCCTTCTGTATCTTTGAGAATAAGGATTTCTCTTAGTGGCTAATCTGTCTCTCTCTCTCTCTCTCTTTCTCCTTTTTAAAATATTTATCTGAAAGTTAGAGTTACACGGAGAGGGAAGGAGAGGCAGAGAGAGAGAGAGAGAGAGAGAGAGAGAGAGAGAGAGAGAGGTCTTCCATCCGCTGGTTCACTCCCCAATTGGTCGCAATTACCGGAGCTGCGCTGATCCAAAGCCAGGAGTCAGGAGCTTTCTCTGGGTCTCCCATGCGGGTGCAGGGGCCCAAGGACTTGGATCATCTTCTACTGCTTTCCCAAGCCATAGCAGAGAGCTGGATTGGAAGTGGAACAATGAGGACTCGAACTGGTGCCCATATGGGATGCTGGCACTGCAGGTGGTGGCTTTACCCACTACACCACAGCACCAGCCTCTCTCTCTTTCTGTCTGAGATGTCCACTTGGTTTTAAGTGGAGAAAATATTATGAGAATATGATGAAAAAACTTATGTAGCATTGACTTTCTCTGTGTACATAGTGAAAAGATGGGTTCATACCCCACCTATCATGATCTGTTTTGGTTATAAATATCATTCACTTGACCCTTTTTGAAACCAAACCCCTGCAAAGAGCCTTGAACGCAAATGCTAGATACCATCAGATCCTAGTTCCCACAGTATCCCAGCCTCCTGCTTTAGCATAACGTTTGCTTGCCCTGCTTTCATAATCACAGATCAACCACTTACTAAGCTTTACTCACTGAATTAAAGCAGTGGGGAAACTAGCCCTACCAGGTTCCCAATCACTGGCTCTACAAGGTTCTAATCACTGGAATCATGAGGTTATTTATTTCCCCAAAGGATAACATCTTATGTTGCCTTTTATCTTTTTTTTGACAGGCAGAGTTAGACAGTGAGAGAGAGACAGAGAGAAAGGTCTGCCTCTTATCTTAAGAGGATTCCTTTTCAAGAATTCCAGGCCTGTTGCAAAAATAACTATCATATTCATGTAGCTTCCAGACTAACTGAAGCCCATTTTACCATCATGGAGATTCCTTAAAAACATGATATTGCTTACCATGGAAGGTCACGAGTACTGCTGACCAACCAGGGACCTGGGCATGTGCTGAACAAGTACCATCGAGTCCCACCTTCATTCTATGAGAACCTTCACCTTAGCCCCTCAAAGAGCCTGCAAATTAAGCAATAGCTGTCAGGATCCTTGCTCTGTGCATTGCAATAAACCGTTCCTTTCTTCCACCACCCAGATGTCAGTTACTGTGCCTCAGGGGAGGAAATCTAGTTCTGGAGATTCTATAGTTGCTCCTCCAACCAATATTCCTTTTTTAAACTAAAATAGGAACATACTTTATTTTTTATTTTTAGTAATCTAAAGAGAACAGATTTCATGTATTTCACAGATACAGTTCTGACAATAGCCATACTTTTCTGCCCTTCCCTCAATCCCCCTTCTTTCTTTCCTTTCTTTTTTCTTTAAATCTTACAAAGCCATAATTTTAAGATACTCTATAATCATAGGCTTAATTCACCACTAGTCATAATATTCAACAAATAAAAGTAGGAGGCTACAGTTCCATAGGAGTATACACAAGGGATAAAAATGACAACCATATCACAAGATGTCCATCTCATTCCTTTAATTTTTTATTTTATATTAACTGCCACATATTAGAGAAAATATATGATATTTTTCTTTTAGAGACTGGCTTATTTCACAAAGTGTAATGGTTTCCAGTTGCATCCAATCTTTTGTTGCAAAAGATTGGATTTTATTCCTTTTTTATGGCTGAGTGTATTTCATAGTATTTAAGCTACATTTTGTTTATCCAGTCTTCAGTTGGTGGACATTTGGGTTGATTCCATATCTTAGCTATTGTGACTGGAGCTGCAATAAACATAGGGGTACAGATAATTCTTTCATATACTGATTTCAGTTCATTTGGTAAATTCCCAGGAGTAGAATGGCTGGGTCATGTGGTAGATCTGTTTTCAGATTTCTGACAAACCTCCATGGTGTCGTCCACAATGGTTGTACTAGTTTATACTCCCACCAATAGTGGAGTAGGGCACCTTTCCCCCAACATCTTTGCCAGCATTTATAATTGTTCTGCTTTTTGGATGACGGCCGTTCTAATTGTCATGAGGTGGAACCTCACTGTGGTTGTTACTTGCATATACCTGATGGCTAGTAATTATGAGCATTTTTTCATGTGTCTCTTGGGCACTTGTAGTTCATCCATCGAAAAATGTATGTTCATGTCTTTTGCCCATTTCTTATCTGAATTGTTTATTTTATTTTTGGTAAATTTCCTGAGCTCTTTTTAGATAATAGACATTAATCCTTTATCTGATGCATAGCTTTCAAATATTTTCTCCCATTTTGTTTTTTACCTTTTTGCTTTGTTGATTATTTCCTTTGCAATTCAGAAGCTTCTTAGCTTGATGTAATTTTTTTTTTTTTTTTTGGCAGAGTGGACAGTAAGAGAGAGAGACAGAGAGAAAGGTCTTCCTTTACTATTGTTCACCCTCCAATGGCTGCTGCGGCTGGTACACCACGCTGATCCAATGGCAGGAGCCATGTGCTTCTCCTGGTCTCCCATGCAGGTGCAGGGCCGAACACTTGGGCCATCCTCCACTGCGCTTCCAGTCCACAGCAGAGAGCTGACTGGAAGAGGGGCAACCGAACCAGAATCCGGTGACCTGACCGGGACTAGAACCTGGTGTGCCGGTGCCGCAAGGCGGAGGATTAGCCTATTGAGCCGCAGCACTGGCCTTGATGTAATCTTATTTGTTGATTTTTGTTTTTATTGCCTGTACTTCTGGGGTCTTTACCAAGAAGCCATTTCTTATGCCAATATCTTCAGAGTATCCTCTATGTATTCCTTTAGTAATTTAGGTTATTATGTGATAGATTTAGCGCCTTGACCCATTTTGAGTTGATTTTTTTGTATAAGATTTATGTGTAAGATTCTTGTTTTGCACTTCTTCTCTCAGAGGTCCAATATTCCCAGTACCATTTGTTGAAGAGAATATCTATTCTGGAGTGATTGATTTTTGCTCATTTGTCAAAGATAGTTGGTTGTAGATATGTGGATTAATTTCTGGGATTTCTATTCTGCTGCATTAGTCTACATGTCTGTTTTTGTATCAGTACCAGACTGTTTTGATTATATCTGCCCTGTAGTATGTCTGAAATCTGGTAATGTGGTGCTTCTAGCATTGCTTTTGCTGCTTAATATTGCTTTGGCTGTTCAGGGTCTCTTGTGTCTACATAAGAATTTTAGCATCATTTGTTCTGGATCTGAGAGACTGTCCTTGGCATTTTTATTGGGATCACATTGAATCTGTAAATTGCTTTGGGTAGTATGGTCTTTTTGTTGATATTAATTTTTACAATCCATGAACATGGAAGATTCTTCCACTTTTTTCTCTCTTTTTCTATTTCTTTCTTTCATGTTTGTAATTTCCATTGCAGAGATCTTCCAGATCCTTGGTTAAGCTTATTCCAAGGTATTTAAATTTTTTGTAACTATTATGAAATATACTGATATTAAAAATTTAGTTACAGCTATGCAATGGTTTGTGTATTCAAAGGCTATTCATTTTTGTGTGTGATTTTATATCTTGTAACTTTACCAAACTCTCTTTTGAGTTCCAATAGTCTCTTTGTGAACTCTAAGTTCCCCTATATACAGAATCATGTCATCTGCACACAGTGATAGTTGTACTTCTTCCTTCACAATTTGTATACCTTTGATTTTTTTTTTGAGTAATAGATCTTACCAAAACTTAACAGAAATATATTGAAAAATAATTTTGATTGTGGCCATCCTTGTCAGATTCCAAAACTTAGTGGAAATTTTTCCAACTTTTCCTTACTCAATATAGTGCTGGATGTAAGGTTGCCATATATTTTCTTGGTCATGTTGAGGAATATTCTTTCTATACACAATTTGCTAAAGTTTTTATCATTAAAAGATGCACTTGTATCAGTTTCTTTCTTTGCTTCTATTTAGATGGCCAGGTAGCTTTTATTCTTCAATTTGTTAATGTGATGTATCACATTTACTGATTTATGTAGGTTCAACTGTTCCTGCATACCAGGAATAAATCCTACTTTGTTCAGGTACATGATCTTTCTGATGTGTTGTTAGACTCAATTATATAATATTACATTGAACATTTGTGTCTATCTGTGTTAATCAAAGGCATAGTGCAAAGATTAAAGCCATCGCAGAGAAAAACCAAACCAACAAGTATCTCCAAAAATGTGTAAAATTAGATGAAGAAATTCAAGAAACAAGGATATGGAAGACAACAGAATGCTCCCAAAGGAACACAACACGTCAGTACTAGAATGTAAACATGAAGAGATTGAAGAAATGACAAAAATGGAATTCAAAAAGTCCTTGTAGTATTACTTAGAAGTAATCAGAAGCAAGTTCATGAACTAAAGAAATTCATACATGATATGAATGAAATTTTTCTATGAAATTGGCATTTTAAAGAGAAATTAAAATGAAATATTAGGTATAAAAAATAAATAGATTAAATAAAAAACGTGATGGAAAGCCTTAACAACAACATACTTGGTGAGGCAGAAGAAAGAATATCTGAGTTTGAAGACAAATCTCTGGAAATTTTACAGTCAGGAAAATAATAATCAAAACATTCTAGTACTGATACAAAACAGATGTATAGACAAATGGAATAGAATAAAACTCCAGAAATCACCTCACACATCGACAACCAACTTATCTTTGACAAAATATCTTAAGTCAATCCCTGGAACAAGGACTGTCTCGTCAACAAATGGTGCTGGGAAAATTGGATTTCCACTTGCAGAAATATGAAGCAAGACTCCTAACTTACACCTTACACAAAATCCACTCCATTGGATCAAAGACATAAATCTTTGATCCAATATCATCAAATTATTAGAGAACATTGGGGAAACTCTGCAAGATGTTGACATAGGCAACGGTTCTTGGAAAAGACCCCAAAGGCACAGGCAAGCTAAGCCAAAATTGACAATGGGATTACATCAAATTGAGAAGCTTCCTCACTACAAAAGAAACATTCAACAAAGTGAAGAGGCAACCAATAGAATGAGAGCAATTACTTGCAAACTATGCAACTGATAAAGGATTAATAACCAGAATATAAAAAGTGCTAAAGAAACTCAACAACAAGAAAACAAACTAGTTAAGAAATGGACTTGAACAGGCATTTTTCAAGAGAGGAAATCCAAATGGCCAACAGACACATGAAAAAGTGCTTAGGATTAATAATAGAGCAATGCAAATCAAAATCACAAAGAGGTTTCATCTCACCCCAGTTAGAATGGCTTTCATACAGAAATCAACAAAAAACAAATGCTGGTAAAGATGTGGGGAAAATGGTGCCCTAATCCACTGTTGGTTAGAATGTAAACTGGTACAGCCACTATGAAGACAGTATGGAGATACCCCAGAAATCTGAATATAGAACTACCATATGAACCAGCCATGTCAGTCCTGGGAATTTATTCTTGGGAAATTAAATCAGCTTATGAAAGAGTTGTCTGTACCCCCTTATTTACTGTAGCTCAATTCACAATAAGTAACATATAGAATCATACCAAATGTCTATCCACCGATGACTAGATAAATTATGTCCTGTGTATACCATGGAATACTACACAGTGGTAAAAAAAAATGAAATCTTGTTATTTGCAACAAAATGGATGTAACTGGAAACCAGTATATTTACTGAAATAAGACAATCTCAAAAGGACAAATATCATATATTCACATTGATCTGTGTTAACTAGTAGAGCACCTAAAAGGTAATCTATAGGAATGAATTTTGCACTTTGATATGCAATAGCTTTGAACAGCCCTTTTCTTGATGATGAGAAATATTTTTTCATACTATTTGTTGAACTCTTCTCTTAGTATAGAGTTAATCTTATGTGTATAAAGGTAATTGAAAATAGATCTTAGTATAAAATAAAAATGATAATAGGAGAGGGAGGAGGAAGAAGGTTGAGAGTGTGAGTGGGAATACTCACTACCTTCCTAAATTATATTTATGAAATTCAAGAAATTGGTACACCTCAAGTAGAAGAAAATAGAAGAATAAAATAAAATAGAAGAAAAAAAGGAATTCAATAGTGAATCCATTCAATCTCAGGCTTTTCTTTGTTAGGAGTGTCTGTATTACTTGTTCAATCTCTATCTTTGTTATTTTTTTATGTTTTCATGACCCCTTTGGGTTGCTATTATGTGTCCAGGAATCTATTCATTTTTTCTAGGTTTTCAATTTGTTGACATACAACTGTTTTTGTTAATTGTTGATGATTCTTTTTATTTCTGTGGTATCCATTGTAACATCTAGTTTTTTATTTCTAATTTCATTAATTTGGGTCTTTTTTATTTTGGTTTCTTGAGACATTGGTGTATCTCTTTTAAAAAATATTGGTTCTCATATCATCATTCTTTTGTATTTATTGTTTCAGTTTTGTTTATTTTTTTTATCTAGTTTTGATTATTTCTTTCTTGGTACTAATTTTGCTTTGGTTTGTTCTTATTTCTCTAAGTCCTTGAAATGCGTTGTTTGATCATTTCTTTGATCACTTTCCAATTTCTTGTGTAGGCAATAATTGCTATAAACTTCCCTTTTAACATTGCTTTGCTATATCTCATACATTTTTATATGTTGTATTGTTAACCTCATTCATTTGCAGGAATTTTTTATTTTCCATTTAGTAGTTGTAGGAGCCATTGTTCATTCATGAGCATATTCTTCAATCTCCATGTGCTTGCATATTTTCTAGAGTTTCTTAAGTTGTGAATTTCTGGTTTCATTTCATTGTGGTCAGAAACAATGATTTAATTTTCTTTAAAATTTTCTTAAGCTCTCTTTATGGCTTAGCATATGTGCTATCAGAGTTCCCTGCAATGATGAAAAGAATGTGTATTCTGCATCTATGGGATGAAATTTTCTTAAGTTATCAATTAGGTCCATTTAGTCCATAGTGTAGATTAGCTCTGTTGTTTCATTTTTGGATTTTATATACTTGATATGTCAACTGATGAAAGTGGGTTGATGAAGTCCCCCATTATTATTGTATTGGAGTACTTGTCTCCTTTTAATTTTGTTAACATTTGTTTTAAATAGCCAGATGCACTGGCATTGGGTGCATATACATTTACTATAGTCACATCTTCCTGTTAAATTGATCTCTTAATCATTACATAATGTTCTTCTTCATCTCTTTCAACAGTTTTTGTGTTAAAATCCATTTTGTTTGATGTTTAGATTGCTACACCTGCTCAATTAGCTTCCTGTTAGCATGGAATATCTTTATCCATCATTTCATTTTCAGTCTGTGTATATCTTTGTTGGAGAGGTGTGTTTATTGCATGCTATAAATAGATTGGTCTGTTTTTAATCTATTTAGCCAGTCTGTGTCTTTTAATTGGAATATTTAGGCCATTTACATTCAATGTTATTTTGACAAGTATTAACTTGGTGCTGTAATTTTCCCCTAAATATTCCTGTAGTTTGGTTTGGATATCCTTTATACTTTTACTATGAGATTTTCTGCCTTCACATTCTTTCATAGTGAGGACTATGTTTTTCTGTTTCTGTGTGTAGCACATCCTTAATACCATTTGTAAGATTGAGTGGTTGGTGAAAAAAATTTTAATTTCTATTCATTTTGGAAAGTCTTTATTTTGCTTTCTTTTTTTTGACAGGCACAGATAGACAGTGAGAGAGAGACAGAGAGAAAGATCTTCCTTTTTGCGATGGTTCACCCCCAAATGGCCGCCACAGCTGGCGCACTGTGGCCAGTGCACTACACCGATCCAAAACCAGGAGCCAGGTGCTTCCTTCTGGTCTCCCATGTGAGTGCAGGGTCCAAGCACTTGGACCATCCTCCACTGCTTTTCTGGGTCATGGCAGAGAGCTGGACTGGAAGAAGAGCAACTGGGACAGAATCTGGAGCCCCAACCCAAGGCCGAAGACAGAGGATTAGCCAAGTGGACCTCGGCACTGGCCTATTTTGCTTTCATTTACAAATGAGAGCTTTGTTGTGTACAGTGCCCTGAGTAAACAGGTTTTTTTCTTTAGTACTTAGGATGTCTTTGGTATTTTGATTGTTATTGCATTGAATCTATAAATTGCTTTTGGAAGAATAGATATTGTGATGATATTGATTCTCCCAATCCATGAACATGGAAGTTTTTTCCATTTTTTTGTGTCATATTTTTTAATGTTTTGTATTTCTCATTGTAGAGATCTTAGATATCCTTGGTTAAATTTCTTATTTTTTGTAGCTATTGTGAATGGGATTGATCTTAGAAGTTCTTTCTCAGCCATGGCATTGTCTGTGTATGCAAAGGCTGTTGATTTTTGTTTATTGATTTTATATCCTTTTACTTTACCAAAATCTTATATACTCTTGGTGGAGTCTTTTGGATCACCTATATATAGAATCTTGTCATCTGCAAATAGGGATCTTTTGACTTCCTCACTCCTGATTTGAATCCCTTTGATTTCTTTTTCTTGTCTAATGGTTCTGGTAGAACTTCCAGGACTATATTGACTAACAATGGCATATAGGAGATTCTTGTACTAGGTAGGGCGGTGCTTGAAGACTGAGATTCTGCCATATTGTCTTTTGCTGACAATGGTGCCTGGTATAGTTGAATGTTGAAATTCTTTGCTGTATAAATAAAATAGTAACATGACTTATTGCGAAGTACTGAATTCAGGGCTCAGACATTGGCAGCAACCATGAAGAAATCCCTTCACACTGGTCCTGGGTTCCTGTATGTGTGAAATAGTAAGAGCTGATGATCTATACTAAATCTATCCCCTTCTGCACTTAGATGTAAGGACATTTTGCCATGTGATCAAATGACTCTTATTTCTCCATAAGGATCAGGAGCAGAAAACTGAAAATCATTTCTTCAGAAGATGTCAACAACCAATAAGTGTTTAAACTTTCCTTTTGCCTGGAATTACCTTGTTTGGCTTTCTACATTGCAGACTATTAGTTCTTTTACATTGACTCATAGGGAACAATTTCCATTATAAATTTCATTATAAACATTGGAGACTCAATGCTTTCAGGTTTCTTTTTTCTGTTAGAGGAAATTTAATACATTTGCAAGCAATAAAAACACACTTATGGGCTTAGAGGTGAATTCAATTGAGACTATTAGCAATTGACTCATGTTTGATCTTTATTGTTACTTTAAGGAGGCACTTTTTCTAGCCCAGCTGCTTTCATGTAAATCTGATCCCTGCCAGCCTCATTAATTTGATCTTGCACTACTAACCACCTTTTCATTCTGCTCCAGATTCACCAACCTCCTCACTGCTGAACACCTCAAACTGGGTTTCCCCAGAGCCTTTGGTATGAGCTGCCTGTGCACGAGGTGATCCTTACCAGAGTATTGCTTGCTTCCTCATTCTTTTTTTTTTTAAATTTCCTTTCAAATATCACCTCTTCAGTCCTCCCATGATCCCTTTGTTTCTTTATTACCTCATTACTCTCTAGCTGATTTTCTTCTCTTTTTAAAAAATATTTATTTATTCATTCATTAATTCCAAAGGCACAGAGAAACAGAGACAGAGAGAGAGATAGAGAGATCTTCCATTTGCTGGTTCACTCCCCAAATGGCTGTAACAGCTGGAGTTGGGGTGATCTGAAACCAGGAGCCAGGAGTCAGGAGCTTCTTCTGAGTCTTCCATGTGGGTGCAGGGGCCCAGGGACTTGGTCCATTTTCTACTGATTTCCCTGGCCATAGCAGAGAGCTGGATTGGAAGAAGAGCACAAACCGGGGCCTATATGGGGTGCCAGCATTGCAGGCAGAGGCTTAGCACACTATGTCATTGTACCAGCCCCTCTAGCTTATTTTGTCAATATGTTTTCCAACATAGTACTGACTACTATATGATTGTTACTTATTTACATGTGGGCTATTTATTTCCTCCATTGGGATGTCAGCTCTTGAGGTCAAAGTTTCTGTCCTATTCATCACAATATTTTCAGAACCTAGAACAGCACTTTGCACTGTTGCAGGAAAAAAAGAAAGGATGAATGAGTGCAAACCTCTAGTCTACTTAGAACAACAGATGATCCAATCTGGAACACAGTATCTTGTTGAAATGTTGATCATTTTGGAAGTATTTGTATGCTAAATGTCCTTTTCTTGGATTTTGTAGAAGATGAGGAAATATCTTTTCCTGGAATAGACTTTCTTGCTACATAGGAATTAGCAGTGTGAATTTATTTGGCAAAGAATTATGGAGGCAGTTACGTACTTCTTTTAAATCATGAAAGAAAATTCTTTATTTTAACAGAAAAAATAAAAGTTTTTTTCTGTTGTTTGCCTTGTGCCATACATCTTGCATAACACTTGTTCAGTGGTGGTCTTTCGATGGACCCAATGGCATAGGATCATGCTAGAGTTCTGGAAGACGTGGAGACATCCAAGGAGAGTTCATATCCTAAAGAGGTTTCCAATCTTCTTAGATAGGTCACACTTAAACTTGCAGCATCTAAGACAGTACATGTATGACTAAGAACTAAGATGAAAATTGTTTAAAATAATGAAGTGCTTCAGTAGGGAAAGGTGATACAAATTGACCAGAAAGGTAAGAAAGCCATGTAAAGCAAATTGGATTTGCACTATGCCATGAAGGAAAGATAAGAGTCTGCTGACAGAGAGCAAAGGGATGATGGATCCTATAATTCAATGTGCATGGGTGGGGTGCCTGATGTTCTCATAGGAACCAGGAGTGTCAGCTGCCCCGTCCTGGGCTGTATCATTTGAGCAGAAGCAATGAATTCTTGGCTCACTTTGGAAATCCACACTTTGAAGTGGACCTTGTATGCGATTTCCTGTTTAACTTTTATTATTAAATGGGGATATTTCTAGTTTGAAATGTTATCAGTCCTTTTTTTTAAATTTCATGGTTGAATGGGTTGATTTATTTTATCCCCCTCCCCAAAACCTTTTTTTAAGGTATAAAAACTTCATGCATTTCATAAATATAACTTTAGGAACATAGTGATGCTTCCCACCCTACCTGCCCTTATTTGTTCTTGAGACAAGTACTCACCCTATGCCATAGGAATCTCCCTTAAATTGAGTACTTTCTTTGAAGTATATGACATCAGCTTCCATAGGCTGCTTACCTTGCATTTTTGCTACAGTTGGTGGAAAATGGAAGATCCTTCTTTAATCCCTGTCTCTAGAGAGATGATGTGGTGAGCCAGCTCAGCCATTGAGATCACCAAATGTCAGTGTTTTAGAACAGTGAACATACTATAACAAAATAACATAAACTGGGTGGCCTATAAATAACACAATTTTAGTTTTTACACTTCTGGAGTCCTGGAAGTTCAAACTGAATGTGCCAGCAGATTTGGTGTCTGTTGGAGGCTAGCCTTATGGTTCCTGGATGGTGCATAGATGTGGCAAGACAGCTCTCTGAGGCCCAATCCATTCATGAGGGCCCTGCCTTACAACCAAATCACCTCCCAAGTGCCCCACTCCTGACACTACTCCTTGGAGTCAGGATTTCAAATATGAAATCTGGGGGAACATAAATATTAAAATTATAAGCTAATGGGATAGTAGAGAAAATCAAAGTTGTACAGAGCTCTGAAATGAAAACATCACAAGTTCTCCTACCATTCTTCCAATCAGGGCTTCCAAAGGGCTCTCAAGCCAGCTGGAACAAGCTCAGTTGTAAAACACCCTCTGCTGTGGTGAAATAAAGCAATCCATAGCTAGATGTTGCAATTTCTTTAAAGAGGTTGTGAGTGACAAAAGCTTTTCAAATTAAAAAAAAAAAAAGTATGCCATGCCTCTTCACTATTTCATGTTTTCCATGAAACAGGCAGAACAATTATTAATTTATTTTTAGAGAGAAGTCACCAGCCTTGCATGGCAGGTGGGAAGCACCTTGGATGATTTAGGAGAAATTTTTGGCTTCAGTGATTGTGTTAGAACCATACAGTGGGTTAGATCTCCGATTTACTACTTTGAGAGGGAGGTTTAGGGGTCTTTGTCATACAAACAGACTTCACGATATTTGTGGAAAATGAATTAAAAATAAACAAAAAATAGAAACTTTATTTCTCATAAGTTCCAGCAAGTTCACAACGCTCTCATAAGCAACCATACTAGCCATTTAGTTAATCTCTAAAGGAGTGAGAGCCTTGGGAATTTAACCATGTCAGTGTAATCTTATTAAGATTATTAACTGGAAAACTGCAAAAAGAAACACTTTAAGGAGATCTTAATATTAGGAATCAAAAATATTAGAAGGAGCCAAATCAGGATTGTAAGTTGGATGCACATTAATTTCTCATCAAAACTCCCACAAAATTACCCTTGCTAGATGAGAGGAATGAGCGGGCGGTGGAGAAGGACTCTCTGTTGAAGCTTTTCCAGGTGTTTTCCTACTAACATTTTGACTAACTTGCTCAAAACACTCATTGATAAACAGATGTTATTGTTTGACTTTCCAGAAAGTCAAGAAAATGGAGCAACCCAAAAAACTTATCATGACCTTTTCTCTCAAGCATTTTTGCATTGACTGGACCACTTCTAGCTCTTTGTAGCCATCGGTTTGAAGGTGCTGTCTTTGGGATTGTTCTGGTATAGCCATGCTTCATCTCTTGTTATACTTTTTCCAAGATTTTCAGGATCTTGATTTCCTTGACTTAAAATTTCCATTGGAAATTTTACTTTTGTCTGCAGTTAGTCTGAGTGCAACAGTTTTGAGCAGTCATTGAACAGAAAGTTTAATCCACTTTAAATCTTTGGACAGAATTTTGTAAGATGAACCACCTGAAAAATCTGTGGTTTTGATTATTGTTTTTGGTGTTAATAATTGATCAACTTTGATGAGGGCATGGATGAAATTAATTTTTCCTGGCAGACTGATGTGGATACAACTTCATCTTCAGCTTTGTCTCATCCTTACTTAAAGTGAGTTATTGATTCATAAGCTGCTGATTTCTTTGGGACTTTGTTCCCATAAAACGTCAATAATTTAATAATTTTTCTGCCTGATACTCACCATATACTTGATGTTTACTTTGCTTCAAGTGTAGAAGAATTAATGATGCTTTGATAGGGGTGTAATCCAAACTGATACATTCCTGAGTTCCCCAAATTAGACCCTATTCAGATATGTTACAACAATTAGTATGTTTTTTGTCACATAAAAGCTTTTGAAATTCATGCACAGTTTTTTTACAATACACAGTTTCTATGAATCTTTGGAAGACAACTTGTATTTCCTGATTTCTCCCTGTCTTTTCACTCACAAGAGGTTTCCTGTTTATTGTGGTATCTTCGCACCCTCACTGCATACACTCCAGCTGCCCAAGGAGAGGACTGTGTGATACCCATGAAGACCTAACTCCTCGGGGCAGTCCCAAATGCAACCAAAGAAGACAGCTGATGCTCACACCAGCACCCAGTCAGTGGTTGAAGATATCATTTTGCCTGTTAACCATGTTGTGGTATTGGAATTTTTCCTGGGGAAAAGGGAAAACAGTGAAGATCTGTGAACAAATGGAACTTTACTTACTTGGGGCTATGAAAGATTTTGCAGAATTTATTACTTTTGGGAGAAGAATATTTTAACTAAATGATTCTTTGAGAAGGAGGAAGAGTATTTTCTACCCAGCATTTTAATTTGAGGGTTATTTCCTCTTTTCTGAAAAAAATTTGCTGCATATATTTCAGATTTTATCTGTTCATTTCTTACTTCCCCATTAACTTCTCAGTCTCTTCTTTCTTGTGCTAAAGTGTTCCTTCCAAACCTGCCATTGGTTGCAATCATTCTCTTCATACTCTTTCTCTTGGTTCTCTCAACTTTCTCCATAGACACAATTTATCTGTACTTGGATGAATTCTTGAGGTACAGGATTATCTAGCATTTACCCACTGACTCTAAAATCAAAACTCATGCCTTTGTTCCTCCTGAGCTTCTGATGAGTGTTTACTCAGGCCTAGTGGACACATCTATCAGGATGATCTATGATTATGTTCATCAGATTTAAGGCTTGTGGCACCAGTTGTCTAATTCTGCATCTGTGTGGTTTGTTTGATGGGCACACTGTTTTTAGTTTCATTTCAAAAATTGAAATTGAATATGTATCCTCAAATTCATCAAATTTGCCACCAATCCCTCACTCTGTATAGTTGCAATTTAGCACATTTATTCTTCATATCAGTCCTTGAAGAGATTTGAACTTGTGACTCCAGCCATAGGAGTGTATTGGATTTTTTTCCTTCCTGCCCAATTCAATCCTTCTTTTTCATATCTTGACAGTTTCTTTTTTTTTTTTTGACAGGCAGAGTGGACAGTGAGAGAGAGAGACAGATAGAAAGGTCTTCCTTTTGCCGTTGGTTCGCCCTCCAATGGCTGCCACGGACGGCGCGCTGCGGACGGCGCACCGCGCTCATCCGATGGCAGGAGCCAGGTGCTAGGTGCTTTTTCCTGGTCTCCCATGGGGTGCAGGACCCAAGCACTTGGGCCATCCTCCACTGCACTCCTGGGCCACAGCAGAGGGCTGGCCTGGAAGAGGGGCAACCGGGACAGAATCCGGTGCCCCGACCGGGACTAGAACCCGGTGTGCCGGCGCCGCAAGGCGGAGGATTAGCCTGTTGAGCCACGGCGCCGGCCAATATCTTGACAGTTTCTAAGCACTGTTTATACCCTCTGCTCAGTGCTCACCACATCTAAACCATTTGTTCCAATTTCCCTACTATTTAATTGTCAACATCTGCAGTAGAATCTGAGCAGTATTCTATTCTTTCATGATTACTCCTTTTGAAAGCTTCCTAATATGGAGGTGATTCCCTGATCTAAGATTCTTAACTGATTTCTCGTTTTGACTAATTTAAGTCAACATTTTGTATCCTGGCCTCTTCACTTGCCCCACTACTACTCTTCTGTTCTTTTAAGTTTATAAATTTATTTTTTTCATGTATTTGAAAGAGCAACTGACAGAGATAGAGATAGAGATAGAGATAGAGAAGAGATAGAGATAGAGATAGAGATAGAGATAGAGATAGAGATAGAGATAGAGATAGAGATAGAGATAGAGATAGAGATAGATCATCCATCTGCTCATTCACTCCTGAAAATGCCCAATACCCATGGCTGGGCCAGGCCTAATCTAGGATCCCAGAACTCTATCCAGGTCTGCAATGGGAGTGGCAGGGAGCTCACTCATCTGCCACATCCCAGGATGCGTAAGCAGGAAGGTGGATTGGAAGAGAAACTTGGAAGGGCATTCTGATATGCGTGTCCCAAGCAATGGCTTAATCTCTGCACTGTAATGTCTCATCCTGCTTTTTTGTTTTAAAATTTATCTCTTCCTTTTTTTTAAGATTTAAAAAAAATTACTTGAATGGCAGAGTTGCAGAGAGAAAGAGAGGGATACGCGCGCAAACACACACACACACACACATACACACAGAAAGAGAGCGAATTTTCCATTGGCTAGTTCACTCCTCAGATGGCAGGGATGGGCCAGGCAGAAGCCAGCAGCTTTTTTCGGGTCTCTCTCATGGATGCAGGGGCCAAGCACTTGAGCTATGTGCCATTGCTTTCTGAGGCACATCAGCAGGGATCTGGATTGGAACTGGAACATCTGGGAAATAAACCAATGGATGGGAACATGAATTCTCTCTTTCCTTCTCTCTCTCTCTCTCTCTTTCTGTCTCTCTCTCTGTCTCTCTCTCTCTCTCTCTCAATAATTAAATGAAAAAAAATTCCGGCATTGGTAACACATTTAAAGGAAATATTTTGAAAGTAACATGTAAGCTCAACAAAGCCCATGCATGGGCCCCCTTAAGCTAGCAGGTTTCCCTAGGTAGCTCAGAACCCAGCTTACGCGAAGCTTTCCCTGATTCTCCCTTCTTCCTTCCAAGGGAGGAGCCCTTTGCACGTCTTGCTGTGTTGCACTCCTTTGTTTTTCTTGCAAGTGATTCCCATGCTGATTTTCCTGGATCATGCAATCTCCTTGAAAACTGAAGCTGGATCTTGTTCAGTTCTCTTGTGAACTAGAAACTGATAGAGGGTTCTGCACAGAGTAGGTATGTTTTAGTAGGTATGATGTTAAATGAAATATACATAATAGTAAACTATGTAATTCGAAGAGTTAAAGTCAAAAAAGGGGAAGGCTGAACATATTAACAGTAAAATTCATATACATTCCTTTTCCCTTCTGATTCATCCAATATTTTGTACTTGATTTTGAAGCACTCTTAGCCCCAGGGATGCCCCTGAAGTAGAAATTCTGTTTCTTAGAGAAACTCTTCATACCCATTTCCCCCAGGTCTGTGAATTTTGTCTAGTTCACCTGGATTCTGCATTCCTATATGGAGAAACAGATTTGTAGACTTATGTTTGGGATTTTTTTTCCTGTTAGCTTTGGATATTTAAATCAAAATCCTGAAACCTAAGCCTAGAGGTATTTTGAGGTGAATCCAGTAAGAATCCATTTTATGCTTCTTTTGCTCTGTTTTTCATGCAATGAAAAATGAGAAACATAAGGTCAAACCTGAGTGCTTTGTATTAACATAAAAATTCAGTAAAATCTCATGTCTTATAAAGTACAGAAAAATAAAAGGGAAGATTTCTGTGGCAAAGGGAAAAAATAGCAGATGAAAAATGTTGCTCCTACAGGATGAACACAGCCACCGAACCCTGTTTCCCTCGCCTGCCAAGACTGAGAAATGGAAATGCCACACAGCTAGCGTGTTTGCTTGGCTGTGAGATTCCACACGGTTACCCCAATTCCAAGGGTAACAGCTGAGAGAAACCTGAAAATAATGAAATGTGATTGATTACACTTGGGAAACATAGCAAGTCTTGTTGAAACTAGTATAAAAATAACAAAACACATAGCAGCCCCAGAAGCAATCACAGTGTTGAGCCCAGGTCATGTTGTGTGAAATAACTAAAGTATTTCTGATTAATTTGCTAGGAAGTTCTCTCTCTCTCTCTCTCTCTCTCTCTCTCTCTCTCTCTCTCTCTCTCTCTCTCTCTCTTTCCCTCTCCCTCTCTCCTTGTGTGTGTGTGTGGTGTGCAAGCACTGTGAGCAGTTTATTAGGGATTCAATTACTTTGCTCCTCAAACAGAAAGCTAAAGGCTGTAACTGATATATAGAGAATTTCTCTCTCTTAATTGGCCAGTCAAGGTACAAATCCCACTTTCTGAATATAGAGGCTTTTGCATAAACATCAAGCACAATGGATTTTTTGGTTAAGATCAAATTTTGTTCTTTTACATTCTAAAACGCTACCTCTGTCTCCCGTGGTGCTCTACAGAGGTTGAATTTTAACGTCTCCTTACTTTGCTCCTTTTCTTTCCCAAGCTGGTTCCTTCTGAAATAGGCTCTTCTGCTTAAAGAGGATTAGCTACAGATTCTTTTAAAAGAAAGATTTGTTCCAAACATCCCTTAGTCATGTTCTTTTCATTGTATAAGTAAAGGAATTTCGGTTGCTAGCAATAGAGACTGATGCTGATTAACCTGAGCAAAAATGGAGGTCATTGAAAGGATATAAAGTGCTTGATAGAATGAATAGGAAGGCAGTATTCTGCCTATCAGAAAGGAGCAGAGTGGAGGTGAAATCCTTCTTTATTTGGACATCACTGATAGAGCACATCATCTCCAACACTCTTTTGTGGCTAGTCAACACCGGTTGGTGCTGGACATACACAGTGAATGGAAAGAGGTGCTACTTTTGAAAACCTAAGGTCAGACTGGCCAGCACACTGCCTCTTCCACTTGAATTTACTTGTCCAGAGCATGTCACTTGGCCAAATCTAATACATGTGTGGCTGGGAGTCTTGATTTAGCAGTAGGAACAGTAAAGTCACGTGACAAAGCACATGGATACAGGGATGGGTAAATAATTGTGGACAATCATCGAATGCACCTCAAAGTCATTCCCTGAAAAGAATATGGAGTGGTCATATAAGGAGAAGGGAAGTATGGAGGAGAGATGGCTGCAAGGTCTTCAGTGGGATTTTGATGCCATGGACATTTGTCCTGCACATTTGGGATGCATGTGACAGTCCTTGATGGAGAAGAAGGATGTGAAGAGAAGTTCTGGGTGATCTTGGGAGTTTCTGGTGTGCACATGTATCTGTGGAGCTCCTCAGCCAGATACTGGGAAATGTCTTAGAGTGGCTCTTTGCATCCTTGAGAAAGGAAAAGAAAGAAGTTGCTCTTCTGACCATACATCTGATGTTTCAAGCAGAAGCTTCAGAATGATGAATGCAACCAACTCTTAGAAATGTGTGCATGCTGCATAGACACTCATCTGATACAGCTTTCACCCTTGAAATCTGCTGTTGATTTTCACATTAGTGCTTATTTGTAAAAAGATGTTGGAATTAGAGGGAGGATAACAATCTGGCCACTCATATGTCTTATGACTGTTTTGATGACGTATTACTCTATAACAAATTATTTGCAAACTTAGTGGTATAAAAGAACCATTTATTATGCTCACAGCTTCTGTCAGCAATTCAGAGAAGAACAGGGATGATTTGCTGTCACTTTACAATGTTTAAGGCTTTAGATGGAAGACTAAAAAAGTAGGGTTGAATGATGGAAGTTGCAGTGTTCCCTAAGAACGTATGAGAATTGACATGTCAGTGTGCCTGATGTAAAATATATTCATCTTAAGTCTCTTACATTTGGAAAAAAGCCAACTGTTTCTTTTATCCCTTTTGTATGTTGGGTCTGCATCGGGAGTTACTGGAATCAAGCACCAAAAAGACTTTTGGTGTTGGTGAGGCCATTAAACAAAATCACAAAATGTCATGGCTTTTCTTTACTCTTCAAGGTGTCCAGCTCTGTTTAGTTGTTTAGTTCTGTGTCTGTTCTGTCTGGCTCTGTTTTGTCCAGACCCATTCCTTGTTCTGTGTCTATATATTTCTTTCTTTTTTTTTGTTTGGACAGGCAGAGTGGACAGTGAGAGAGTGAGACAAAGAAAAAGGTCTTCCTTTTCAGTTGGTTCACCCCACAATGGCTGCTGTGGCCAGCGTACTGCCACGCTGATCTGAAGCCAGGAGCCAGGTGCTTCTCTTGGTCTCCCATGCAGGGGCAGGGCCCAAGGAGTTGGGCCATCCTCCACTGCACTTCTGGGCCACAGCAGAGAGCTGGACTGGAAGAAGAGCAACCAGGACAGAATCCAGTGCCCCGACCAGGACTAGAACCTGGTGTGCTGGTGCCGCAGGCGGAGGATTAGCTATTGAGCCACGGCACTGGCCTGTGTCTATATATTTTAGAGACCATAAACTCCCAGACTCTTTCGTTTCATCAAGATCCAACCCTCTTGTCGCAAAGAAAAGAGCATGTAATTATTCTTGATTGTCTTTAGCAGTATTCACATTAAAAAAAAAAGATTTACTGTGAGGGATGATGCTTGAACATGGCATAGTTGTTTATGAGGCAATGTTACAGACGTTAATAGGAATACAGTGTGCAGTGTCTTCTTCAAATCACAATCTGTGGGATCCTGCCACTAAATCAGCTCTAATTGTTTGGCTTGTTTCTCCCTTCAATCCCAAGAATATTGAGAAGGAAAAGAGAAGACACACTCACTTCTCTGGTGCTACTTTTCTCATCAACTCCTACAAGCATTTGGAGATATTTGGATTAAAAAGGATGACAGATGTAACAACATGACTCTCAATAACCAAATTCAAGTAGACAAAATTTTTCACATTTATTTCCTTCCTTTTAGTCAAGTTAATTTGCACTGTCAGTACCCATATTCTCAGATGAGGAGGCTAAACTAAGTTCTTTTTTTTTTTTTTTTTTTTTTTTACAGGCAGAGTGGACAGTGAGAGAGAGAGACAGAGAGAAAGGTCTTCCTTTGCCGTTGGTTCACCCTCCAATGGCTGCCGCAGACGGCGCACCGTGCTCATCCGATGGCAGGAGCCAGGTGCTAGGTGCTTATCCTGGTCTCCCATGGGGTGCAGGGCCCAAGCACCTGGGCCATCCTCCACTGCACTCCTGGGCCACAGCAGAGGGCTGGCCTGGAAGAGAGGCAACCGGGACAGAATCCGGTGCCCCGACCGGGACTAGAACCCGGTGTGCCAGCGCCGCAAGGCGGAGGATTAGCCTGTTGAGCCACGGCGCCGGCCTAAACTAAGTTCTTGAGACTCCTCTTGTCCTTAGGATAATATCAAGGTCCAAGGTTATAGGTGGCACCAAGCCTTTGTTGGGAGAGACATCATCTTCCCTCATACTTTGTCCCTGTGTTCATGATCCCCTAAGATCTGGGGGCTGTGCTATAATTCCATGGGGGGGGGGCATGAAATTGTTGATGATACTGTGCATCTCAGAGCCCAGGCAACACGACAGAACTTACTTCAGAGGCTTTGTCATCTTCCTGAGGATCTTTCGGTAATCACAGCACCAGTCCTCACTGATGGCTCAGGGGACCATCTGCTGTGTCCATTTCGCTTCTTTTTGATCTGCCTTCTCTAATCTTTTGCCCTTAGCATGATCTTGTCAGTTGGCTTAGATTATTGAAAACCAAAGTCAAGGTAGGAAATGTGTTGTGCAACCTTCTGCCATCCTACCTGCTGCATTATTCTTCCTGCTTGACTTTGGAAAGGGAAAGGAAAGGAGATGATGGGAAGGAAAATAAATATTAAGTATTTTTGAAGACATCAACTGTTCCATTGGAATTTGAAAATTGCTGTGTCAAAGGAGCCATGTCTACTATTAACCAAGGACAATGACACAGTTTTTGTCCTTTATGATAACAAGAAAATTTTATTTTTAATCATAGATGCAACTGGTGATGATTATGTTAAGTGAAATAAGCCAGTAACAGGAAAGGAAGTACCACATGATTTCACATATATGTGGAAACTGGGACTGTTAATTTCATAAAAGTCGAGAGTAGAATGGTGGTTACAGAAGGTTGAGCTGGGTAGAGTGGAGGAAAGGATTGGGAGAAGGATTATCAAGAATGCTACATGATAGGTAGGATAAAGTTCTGGTGTTCTGTATTGCCTAGTAGGGTGGTTACAGAAAACAGTAATGTAGTATATGTTCCAATAAGGCTAGAAGAGAGGATTTTGAAAGTTTTCAATGCAAATAAATAATAAATGTTTGAGGAGATGATAAGTTTACCCTAATTTGAACATTACATAATGTACATATTATACATATGTATCAAAATATCACTTAGCAATATGCATAATTTTATTTTACTTTCATTTCTGTTATTTTTGAGATAGCATATTTTTAATTTACACTATAGTCAAGAGCTTAATACTCCAATAAATAAAGACTTCAACAAATGAAAATTAAAAAGACAGAAATATGGGCAAGGACTATAAGCAATAATAAAATGAAAAGATGCCGATTTCACTCATGTACAGTAAATTTTGAAATAGTCACAGATCATTAAAAGTATAGTTGCATAACTTCCCTATAGTTAGTTTGACAAAGATTTAAAACAAAGTTTGAAAATATTCTGTATTTTCAGAAAAACTGAGATATATTGGCATTTTTTTGTTTTTCTTATTTTTTAATGGGTCAGTTAAAAAGAAATAAAATTTTGTCTCTAATCCACGTTTGCCTCATCTTCCAGAGGTTAAAGGGCATGAGTGCGCATGTAGACTCATCTCTACAGAGTTTTGTGCTGGCCTGTGTCAGAGGAAGGAGGTGGTACAAGGGAAGGTTGAGGCTTTGTGTTGCCTGGAATTGCTAACACTGAGTTAGGGGAGAGTTTTATCTTCTTTGGTTTAAGGTTCATTGCTGATCAGATTCAAATTCTACATCATTGAGCTCAATTCCCTTTTGATCTCTCTGACTTAGGCATGGAAGATGTGGTATTATTGTCACTTTTGTGGAAATAATATGTGCAACATTACCTTTAAAACCTTTCAGTGTAATATATAATTATTAATGAGGAGTTATTTATTGTGTCCTTATAATGAAAATTGAAAGTTTTATAATTTAAAATTTTAAGAATTATTATCAAGAAAACTTTTAATTTAGCATCAAAACATGCATTTTTATGAGTTATACAGTACAATATTTCAATACATATACACAGTGTAAGCCAATCAATTCAGGCTAATACCTTTTGCATTTCCTTATCTTTTTGTTGCATTTGACGCTTGCAGCTTCTCTCTTCCAGTTCTCTGTACAATGTACAATGCAATATTGTAAACTATAGTCACCCACCATAGTTTGAAACACTAGAACTTGCTCCTTCTATCTGATTCTGTTTTGATTCTCTTTATCCAACATCCCTCCACCCTTCTTAACCTTTAAGAATCTCTATTTCAGGCCGGCGCCGTGGCTCAACAGGCTAATCCTCCGCCTTGCGGCGCCGGCACACCGGGTTCTAGTCCTGGTCAGGGCACCGGATTCTGTCCCGGTTGCCCCTCTTCCAGGACAGCCCTCTGCTGTGGCCCGGGAGTGCAGTGGAGGATGGCCCAAGTGCTTGGGCCCTGCACCCCATGAGAGACCAGGAGAAGCACCTAGCACCTGGCTCCTGCCATCGGATGAGCGCGGTGCGCCGGCCGCAGCGCGCCGACCGCGGCAGCCATTGGAGGGTAAACCAACGGCAAAAGGAAGACCTTTCTCTCTGTCTCTCTCTCTCTCACTGTCCACTCTGCCTGTCAAAAAAAAAAATTAAAAAAAAAAAAAGAATCTCTATTTGAACTTCAGATTGAGTATTTTTTTAACATCTGCATATGAGAGAGAACACATCATATTTGTCTTTCTGTGTCTGGCTTATTCATCTTAACATAAGTTCTTAACCTTAAGTTCAATCTATTATAAAATAAATTTTCATTGATTTATTTTATTTACTTGTAAGAGTCACAGAGAGGTATAGACAGCGAAGTCTTCCATCCGCTGGCTCACTCCCTAGATGGCCTCAACGGCCAGAGCTGCGCCGGTCTAAAGCCAGGAGCCAGAGCTTCCTCTGGGCCTTGCACATGGGTGCAGGGGTCCAAGGACTTGGGCCATCTTCTACTGCTATCCCAGGCCACAGCAGGGAGCTGGATTGGAAGAGGAGCAGCTGGGACTAGAACCAGTGCTCATATGGGTTGCCGGCGCTTTAAGCCAGGGTTTTAACCCACTGTGCCAAAATCAAATTATATAAAATTTTGTCAATATATTCATTTAGCCTCCAGTTCATTTTTTTTTTTTACTTTTTAACCTTTTAATTTTGTATTTAAGTTTTAATTAATTTTTAACAGATTCAATATGATTTGTAGATACAACTCTAAGAACATGATGATAGCCCCTTCTTCCTTCCTTTCCACCCTCCTTCTTTCTACCTTTCTGTCTTTTTTCTGGTATTTGTGATAAAATACTGTAAATTTATATTACAGTAAAAAGGCTTAATACTTAACCTAATAAGTTTAAAAAGTCAAAAACAAAAAGACAAAGTTTAGTGGGAATATAGACAATTGCAACAAATAATAATTTTGAATATATTAAATGACCATTTCACTCAAATATAGTTTTTCTTGTCAATTAGTCATTCATAATTTCTTTCAATGATATAGAACCAATGATAATGTAACATCTATATTTCCTGTCAATCCATGTCTTGGATAAGAGTCTCTCAAGGTGGCTTCTCACTACCTGGTTCTTCTGCGTGTGTTTTCTTTCCTTCTCAGAGGGGTGGTATACTGCTGAGTTCTGGAGCCAGTGTGCTTATATTTCAGCCCTCATTCGCATGTTTTTTGTCTCTATGGCTGTTGCAGGTTGTTTGGCTTCCATATTTGCTTCCTCTTGTGCAAAATGAGAACAGTGAGAACAACCCCTACTGCACTGGCAAGAGAGGAAAATGGAATGAGTTAGCAAGTGAATCACATGTAGAATAGTACCTGGAACCAACTATGCCTGTAAAGATGACAGCTCTTATTCACAGAGCGTCTCTGTGACCTGATCGGTATCTCAAAGCCAGAAATGTGATAAAATGTAGGGGGGAAACCTCAGACTGTCTCACTGTTCTGCTAACAACAAAGAAGTGAAATAGAAAGCATCAAAGCCTTCTCCTGTTGCCCAGAACAAAGGCTGATGGTGTGATTACGACTTTCAGGGCTACCCTCAGCCTGACTGGCCCACCTCTGCTCCTCTTTCCCCACCATCCCTCTGCTCACAAAACTCCTGCACCCCAGGTCCCATTCAGACTTGTCCTTCCCGCACGTCAGAATCTTCAGTGCCGATACGGCTTCTGTGGTGCTGCCGTTTATAGGAGGGCTTGTTGCATGTTAAAATCTTCTCTTCAAGAACGCGTCCAGCACTTCCTCTGTGACGTTTTTGTTTTCCCCAAGTCAGAATGAGTCACTGTTCTCCCTGTCTCCATAACACTGCAATAAATAAGCAAACAGCTAACATGGTATTTTGGCAATTACTCCATTAATCTTGATTTATAATTGGTGTTAGATCTGTGTTTCTCTATTGCAAACCATAATATATTTGTGGTTTTCTCAATTTTTTATCTTTTTTTTAAGATTTTATTTGTTTATTTGCCAGATAGATTTACAGACAGCGAGAGAGAGAGAGACAGAGAGAAAGGTCTTCCTTCTGTTGGTTTACTCCCCAAGTGGCCGCAAAGGCCAGAACTGCACCGATCAGGGGCCCAAGAACTTGGGCCATCCTCCACTGCTTTCCCAGGCCACAGCAGAGAGCCAGACTGGAAGAGGAGCAACTGAGACTGTATGGGATGCCGGTGCCGTAGGCGGAGGATTAACCTAGTGTGCCACGGCACTGGCCCCTTCTCAATAGTTTTAGTTTGAATATTTTCAAATGTAAAGAAAAATTGGGAGGCTAGAGTTGTGGCAAAATGTGTAAAGCCACTGCCTGCAACACCAGCATACCATATGGGAACCGGTTCAAGCCCAGGGCACTCCACTTCTGACCCAGTTCCCTGGTAATGTGCCTGACAAGGCAGTGGAAGATGGCCCAAGTACTTAAGGCCCTGCCAGCCACATGGGAGACCCACATGAGGCTCCTGGCTGCTGGCATTGGCCTTGCCCTGCTCTGGCTGTTGTGGCTATCTTTGGAATGAGCAGAAGGAAAATCTTTGCCTTTTGTCTCTTTCAATTAAATAGATAATTTTTTAAAAAAAGCAAATAAATTTGAAGAGCAAGGAATACAACCCACAAACCTGCCATTTTCTTTCTTTTCTTAAGATTTATTTATTTATTTGAAGGCAGAGCAACAGAGAGAGAAGGAGAGGCAGAGACAGAAAAAGGGGGGAGAGAGAGAGAGAGAGAGGGAGACAGAGAGAGAGAGAGAGATCTCTTCTCTGTTCATTCACTCCCCAAGATGGCCACCATGGGCAGGGCTGCTCTACATTCTCCAGAACTCCATCGAGATCACTGTCCAAATGCTCACAGTAGCAGGGGCTGAGCCAGGGCAGAGGTGGCAGGGACCCAGATACTTGAGCCATCAGCTGCTGCCTTCCAGGGAGTGCATTCTCAGGAAGCTGGAATCAGAATGATGCCTGATCTCAAGCCTGTGCACTGGGCTTGAGAACAAGGGTGCCCCACTAGGGCTTTACCCACTATGCTGAATGCCTGCCTCCAGAGCAGTTCTCGCAGAAAGAGGCCATCTTTCTTGTATTTTGAGACTTGATCCTCCAAGTCCCCCCCCCCCCCCCCCATGCTATGGGAAGGAGACTAAATGCTTTCACGCAGAGGCAGGCATTTGGGGAAGACCGAGTTGCATTTTCTTTCTGGCACAGTGAACTTGCTCACCTTTCTGAGAACGGTAGGGTTTTTTTGTTGTTGAGTAATAGTCCTGGAGGCTGTGACAACATTATCAGCTGTAACCTGGGAATTGATTATGCAGCCAGTGGATTATGTAGAGATTTTGCTTCTCTTGTTTTTTTCTGTCTGCCTTTAGGCCACTTTACAGACTAAAGGTTTTCCATGACAGTGAAAATCAAAGGACAGGAATCTGAGTTTGCATTTCTTTATTTTTTTTAAGTAGCTTTGCCCAGGAAGTTGATAGTGACTGAGTCTTGGGCTAAATTTAGGTTTATGGATTATGTCTGAATTTTCCTTTACTAGAATTTTTGTGTTCTATTAGTGAAAATGATCAAAGGTTACTTTTAATAAATACAGCAATGCAGGAATTTGAAGACTCTGTGTCAGTATAAGAAATAATGATTATAAGAACTGTCTACCAAGGGATGATAGCATCACTAATGGGAAAGACATGGACTCTGCTGTGATGCAGAGAGATTTTTCCCTTTGACGTGTTCAAACCTAAACCTGATATAGGGGAAGAAGACAGGGCATTAGAATTTCTGCTACTCCTGCACTTAACTCTATGCATTTACCTATCATCTCATATGCCCATTCTCCCATGATGCACTGTCTCATCTGGGCCCAGGAAGGAGGGCACCCATGATGGCCGTGTGGAAGTTAATTTCCATGTGGAGGCACCATGGAAGTTCCAGAAAGCCTCATGGACACTAAACTCCACCCAGACTCCACACATTTGCATATTTAATTAGGGCATCACACCCTATTTCATAAAAGAGACTGATCATGTGCATGCCCCCCCCCTTTTTTTGTTGTTGCTGTTGGGCATGTCCAGGGTTCCCTCTCCTCCCTCTCTCTCTCCTCACAGACAACTCTTCTGGCACACGCGTGATGGCATCTCTGCATGTGGATGATCCACATGCACACATGGATGCATGTTCACGTTCTCTCTCTGTAACGTAAATCCTGCCCTCACTGTGTCCTCTATTGATGCCTATTCTCTGAATTCTTATTTCTGTGAAGGCAAGAACCTGGATTAAAGATTATTATACATAGGCCCAGAACAGATTTCCAGTTCTTAAGTTTGGACTGTTTTGCCACTATTTCACATTTTCATTTTAATGTATTATCTTTATTATTTTAGAGGCTAATACTTCTGAAGTCAGTCCAGTTTTTTGTGTTCAAACCTCATTTCTGCCACGCGAGCAACTGACATCAGCCGAGCCTTGGTTTGATCAGCTGTGAAGTGGTGATACTAATACTTATTTCACTTGGTTGTTCTCAGGACAAATTACCTAATGGAGCTAACAGGATTAGCAGATGGAAAGGACTCAGCAAATCCTTTTCTTTTAAGACAGAGTTATAGAGAGAGGTAGAGACAGAGAGAGAGGTCTTCCATCCACTGGTTTACTTCCCAGATGGCCGTAACAGCCGGAGCTGCGCTGACCCAAAACCGGGAGCCAGGAGCTTCTTCCGGGTCTCCCACATGGATGCAAGTGCCCGAGGACTTGGGCCATCTTCTACTGCTTTCCCAGGCTATAGTAGAGAGCTGGATCGGAAGAGGAGCAGCCGGGACTCGAACCGGTGCCCTTATGGGATGCCAGCGCTTCAGGCCAGGGTTTTAACCCACTGCACCATAGCACCAGCCCCCATTTCAATATATTGGTACCAAGGGCTTTTAACACTTTATCCAAAATATATTAATCATTAAAAAGGTTTATTGTAGTGAGTAAAGCTGCTGCCTTCGATACTGGCATCCCATATGGGTGCTGGTTCATGATCCTGTTGCTTTACTTCCAATTCAGCTCCCTACTATTGTGCCTGGGAAAACCAGCAGAAGATGTCCAAAATATACGGGACCCTGACAATCACATGGGAGACCTGGATGAAGCTTGTACTTCCTGGCTTTGTACTGGTTCAGTGTTGGCTGTTGCAACCATCTGGGGTGAAGCAGCAGGTGAAGGATCAGCTCTCTCACTCTCTCTCTCTTTGTAACTCTGACTTTCAAAATAAATAGATAAATTTTTTAAAAAGATGTATACTATCTAGCATAGTGGAAATTCATGTTTTTAGTTATGCTGCATTATTTGCAAAGGCAAATCTTGCAATTAAATTTGTATGATTTAATCATCGAGTCTGAAACTCTTAGCTTATTTGGACACAGACCCAGAGGAAAAGTTATTAATGTGCTTTGAGATTACCCTGACTCAGACAGTCTGTTCCAGAAGAAATAGTCATAGTTTGTGCTTATTAAACTCATAAAAGTACAATAAATGTCTAAAAGGACAAGAAAGGGAAATGATAGTTTATAAAACAAGTTTTAAAACATGAAAACCAAAATGAAGGCTTATTTAATCAAAGCATGCATGTATCAAATATTACATATTTTGTCACTAACAGATTTTGTTTTCTTAAGGTCTTTGCAGAACAGGAATGGTTGTACTAGTTAGTTGGTAACAAGTCCATTCTGCTGCTTTGCCTCGTGCATGTAAACCCTGGATGGCAGATAATTCTTGTATATTCCTGTATTCTCTGTGTCTGATAGAAGAGGGCCGGCTCATGGCACAAAATCACTACGTATCTGTTGAAAGAATGAATCCTATGTAACTAGGTCGTTTTTTAAAACTTCAGCCAAGATAAAGATTAAATGGGCCACTGTGACATAGTTAAGATAGCCCTTAAATAGTGACTCAGTTTTTGTTGCTGCTGTTGTTGAAAACTTCATTTTGCCTATGTCACTGAGAAGTTAGTAAGACATTGTACGTCAAAGCTTCCAGACAAAACTTTTAATACAGAAAGCAGACATCCAAGAACTCAGCCCGAATTTCCCTTTAAATAAAAACTACTCATTGACATTTCTGGCCTTCCAAATTTCAAATAATCAGAGTTAATATCAACTCAATAGAGATTATTTCTGTCAGACTTTATCCTTTGAGTTATTTTGAGTTGCAATGTTGTCTGTTTGTCCCACATAGAAAGAAAGAGTAAGAATTTTAGCATTTTATGAATTATGGGATATGAGAAATTCTCCAGTTTTTCCTTAGTTGGAAGTTCAAAATGGAGCTTAATCGTTATGGCTGTAATGGTTGGTGCATCAGGCATATACCTCGTGTTGTGAGATTGGATAAAAGAGCATGACAAAAAAGTAATGGCTTTTAGGTAATCTGAGTCACATATTATATATACTCCCTGCCTACAGTTGTAATTGATATAACAAGCAAAGCAAAACAAAAAATGGCAGAACTTGAAATGTCTTTGAAGTTTAAGGAAAACTCATGTTCAAAGTTACTGAGCACTATTGCTGCTTTTCTATGAGGAGTCAACATACACTTTTTAATTCACAAGAAAGAGGACATCTGGATTGTTATTATAAGGGTCTATGGTAGAGACACAAAAAAATGACGTATTAACCTTTGACATGATAGTCATAAAATAAAATATTTCATATGAGTTTTGCTTTGAGTTTCCTATAGGAATACAGTGGGTTCTTTTTAAAATCACATTCTTACCCTGGAAAATTCTCAGCGTTTTTGAGAAGTGTTGATAATTTCTAGGCCTCCACATCTTTGTTCATCATAGTGGCTTTCTTATTCTTTCAGCAATGAGTTAGCTTGTATTATCCCTCTAGGAGCTTGACCTTGCAAATGATAAGAATGAACTTAACAGTTTGCCTAGCCTCTTAATCTCATGGCCAAAGTCTCATTTGGAACCTAAACGAACATCAAATTGCTCCAACTCCAATGATATGTGACCCTGTGAATGCCATTGGTCACAGGATCAATGGGGTTGACAGAAAAGCTATGGCTCCTCCAGTGTTTATTTTTTACATCAAACCCATGTAATGCTTTAAAGATGAAAAGTCTCCTTCTTCATCTCCAGAGCCAGGGAGATTCCAACAGAGAGAACTCCGATCTTGATAATGGCGTTCTCCAACTAACCCCCAATTATAGGATCTTCTTTTCTTGTCTCTTTTACCAAAACAGCAGGCCTCTTTCAGTCTGCTTCTTTCAGGGGATTCTGAGATTCTGAATTAGGAGGCGAGTACAGGATGCCAGATTTGTTGCACTTTATTCTCAGAATCGTCCAGGTTGCCTCTGAAATCAAGGAGGCAGTAGAGGGGCACGGTCCACTCACAAAGAGAAATTCCTTTGCATATGTCTGCCAAGAGCCACACTGATCATGTTGATCAGATAGGCCACCACTGTCCAGTCCCACGGTGGCTGACCTGGCCATGTCTTTGTTTCATAAAGAAAAGGAGGGCATTCAGACCCTCAGGCAATGCATGGTTCAGACAGATAAGCTTTGAGGATGACAAAGAGGCTCTGTTCCCCTGAGGAAGGGAGGTAGAGAGAAGATAAGTCAGACTCTCAGCTTCCCTGACTTTCTTACATTCTTTTTTTATTTAGTCATACATTAAGAGTTTATCAAGTTCTTATCCTGTGTCCAGCATGGCTCTGGTCCTTGCCACTTTAGTTAAAGATG
This sequence comes from Sylvilagus floridanus, assembly GCA_949820135.1. NCBI lineage: Eukaryota > Metazoa > Chordata > Mammalia > Lagomorpha > Leporidae > Sylvilagus > Sylvilagus floridanus. The sequence continues at coordinate 169,293,479 of OX463244.1, forward strand.
CTGAGTTCCTGGGAACTCGTAACAGCTAACCTACCCCTTGCTCCCAAGTCCTCCACAAACGTGATGAAAAGTGCTCTGGCTTTGTTATCAGAAGAAGCTGGATTTGAATCCTGTTCCTGCCACTTAGGAATACCAAGGAGGCAGGTGGTATTTTACACTCTTCTAACAGTCTATTACTTTCCCTGGGGGATTATCTTGTCCCTTTTGTGGTCTATCTTGGTAGGGATATAAATCAAAGTGTACTTCCTTTCCCTAGCCAAGATAGGAGTCTGACTTCCTCCCTGAGAATTTGAATCCTAGCAACACCAGACGAAAGCAGTAGTGTCCATTTCTCAGAGCAAAGGTCTGAGTAGCTCCTGATGCTGGGAATTCCCCTGGCTGCTGTCTGGTGTCCTGCTTCTCTGAGAATAAGGGAGCTACCTACCAATATCCAGAGCACAGACTCCCTTCTCTGCCAGGCTAGCAAGAGCTGGTTTCTTTGATTCTGGCTCGGCCACCTCTGGGCCAGTTATTTAAATATCTCTTGAGTTTCAGTTGCTGCACTTCTAAAATTAAATAAATAACACCTACTTGACAGGGTAGGGAGTGGATCAAATGGAGATTGTAAGTGGAAATGTTACCAGAGGGAAGGCCACACAAGAAAGAATTCAGGCGTGAGACAGAGAGTGGAGTGATAAGGCTTTATTGGGACAGGGCATATGTCAGAATGGAAGGGACAGAGAGAGAGAGCCCAGTTGCTCAGACTGAGGGAGAACAAGGTTACATGGTTGAATGGAGAGCATATACCTGGGCAGGCCAGCAGTGAGCAGACAGCTGAGTGCACAGTCTGGATTCCCTAGGTGATTAAGGGAGTCTGTTTACCCACTTTCCCCTCTCCTCCAGGACGAAGGATGGAGAGTCCTGGTGGAAGGGTTTGCTGGCTGCCAGGCAAAGTAGAGGGGCTTCCCTTAGGGCGTCTGAGAAAGTTTTATTGCTCCATGTTATCAGGTCAGGAACCCATTTGGTCCTGAGGAGAGAGAATTCTCCTGGGAGCTTTCCTTGGGGGAAGGGCTGGGACCACCTGGGAGGTTATCAGGGTCTGGGCAGGACTTTGAAGCCAAGATGCTGGGCTTCTGGAGCTTCCACAGTAGGTGCTGGTCTTTAGGCCTTTCTTATGCACACATAGGCTCAATTTCTGACTTCCTACCTAGCATAAGCACTAGACCTAGAGCCTGGCACTCAACTGATGGTAGTCACCAGCACCAATAAGAATTTTCATGCTGTCTCAACCTTAAAGTGTGGCCTTGAGGCGATTCCATTGTAAGTCACCGCCCATCTCTATACCTTTCTCCCTCCACAGTTATCTGGCAGTCAAGCTTTGTTAAGGAAGGACAGGCTCAGAAATTCAGACAATGGGAAGAAAGGCGACATGGAAGCTTTTTGACAAGGGTGGGAGGGCACTGGAGATGTTGTCTGCAAGGGAAGGGTGGACAGAAGGGGCCTGGAGCTCAGAGGACCTTCCATTCTCTCTGTCATAGTTTGAGTTTTGAGCTTCTGGTCCCTTCAGATACATCCTCAAGAATTCTGCTTTTGCAACACTGGGTACACTTCAGTTCTAACCGAAATTATGTCCATGGACACGGATGTTTTCACTTAGTTAAGAAGCACTTGGCATGTCTTTCTTGTTTTTAATCAATGAAATGACATTGTTGCAGTGTCATTTAGTGAGGAGAGGCAACTGGCTTTCAGTTGCATTAATTTCACATGTCTTTCTAGGCCTAAGTGCAAAAATGGATTTTTTGCCAGTATGAGAATCCATCACATATGCATTCGAGGGGCACTTCTTGGGGTCTAGTCACAGCTTATTTGCTAACTAGCTGTGTGACATTAGCAAAATAATACAACCTCAGTTTTCTCATTTGTTAAAAAATCTGATAATAGTATCACTAAATTGTGGAGATTAAAAAATATAGACATTTGGTACAGCATGAGACTAATTAGTGCTCAGTGAACGTACTTGTTAAGCTTATATTTGTTGCTAGTGCCAGAAATGGCCATTATTCAAGAAAAAAGTAAAACAAGTTGCAAAGATATTGGCATTTGCAGAATTTAACACCCATCTGATATCCCTAGGTTATGGAAGAGGGAAGGTAGGGAAGGGCTGGACTTTCTGTAGAGTTCCTGTCATCAATGGGACACCTCTACAAGTCTGTTGGGCTCATTGCCCCTTCTCTCCATTGCAGGAGACCCTATGTATCAAGCTATAGAATCAGTGAACTCACAGATTGCATCACATGGGAGAGACCACTTCAGGACCAGGTGCTGGATTAGCCTTTTGAAAAAGCATAAGCTTTGTGTCCCTTTTCTTGCTTATCAAGACTGAAATCTGTGTTAATAAAGAGCAAAGCCTTGCAAAACCAGGTTTCTTTCAAATCCTTGCTCAAAACACAATCCCCATGGAGAAAAGTGACTTTATTAGTCCTGAGGTTATGGTAGGAAAATTCAGGATGCTGTAGATTGCCTTTGATCCTGAAGGCCTGACCAAGCAAAAAGTTTGATATTTTTTCTACAACACTGCTAAGCATTGCTGAAATAATTTGTGTTTTGTTTTATATTGTTTTAAATACAGTATGAACTCCGGGTGGCGGGCATCTGAATACAGGGACAGATTTGTAAAAAAATGCTCTGACTTCTTTTCGAGCTTGCAACTAATGAAGTAGATCCTTTTAGTAGGTAATTTGCAGCTATAAATTAGAACCTGATTTTGGAAAAGCTTTTGATGCAATGTGCATTGAGGCAATGCTGTGTTAAAATATTGTGCTGGTGCTTCTGGCCTAAAACACAGTTCCCAAAAGGGTAGAAGGTTTTGTGTAGAGGGTGATGATGATAATGATGATGATGGCCAACATTTCTTACACACTTACTCTGTGCTATGTCCAGTGCCTAGCCCGGGGCTTCTCCAACAACCTTGTGAAGTAGTTACTATTTTTTTTTTTTTGACAGGCAGAGTGGACAGTGAGAGAGAGAGACAGACAGAGAGAAAGGTCTTCCTTTGCCATTGGTTCACCCTCCAATGGCCGCTGTGGCTGGCGCACTGCGGCTGGTGCACCATGCTGATCCGATGGCAGAAGCCAGGTGCTTCTTCTGGTCTCCCATGGGGTACAGGGCCCAAGCACTTGGGCCATCCTCCACTGCACTCCCTGGCCACAGCAGCGAGCTGGTCTGGAAGAGGGGCAACCGGGACAGAATCCGGCGTCCCGACCAGGACTAGAACCCGGTGTGCCGGCGCCGCAAGGCAGAGGATTAGCCTATTGAGCCATGACCGAAGTAGTTACTATTATTATCTACATTTTATAGGTAAGGAAGCCAAGAGGTGAGTTAACTCTTTTTTTAAAGATTTATTTGACAAACAGAGTTACAGAGAAAAGTAGAGACAGAGAGAGAGGCCTTCTATCTGCTGGTTCACTCCCCAAATGACCTCAATGGCTGGAATTGCGCCAATCTGAAGCCAGGAGCCAGGAGCTTCTTCCGGGTCTCACATGTGGATGCAGGGGCCCAAGGACTTGGGCCATCTTCCACTGCTATCCCAGACCATTACAGAGAGCTGGATCAGAACAGAAGCAGCCGGGACTAGAACTGGTGTCCATATTGGATGCCGGCACTTCAGGCCAGGGCTTTAACCTATTTGATGTACACTATATGCCGATACAAGCCAACTACACACTGAATTATTATTCTTCACAGCATGCCTTTGCAGAAGGCTTCTCTACCTCTTTCATGGGGGAAGTTGAGCAGAGCAGCTCAACATGGCACAGTTGGTTGGTATGGGAATAGAGGGGCCTGGGTTCTAACCCAGGCATGTGGGATTCACAACTGTTGTTGTTGTTGGTTTGTTTCTTTCTTTTTAAACATGTCACACAGACCTCTGAGTAAAGATTGGAATGTTTCTCTTTTCCACTTCTTCAAATGCTCTCTCCATACAATATTCTGATATCTTTGTTAGGTAGCATGCATTGCTGTAGTAAAAAAGGAAGACTTTGAGAAGTGAGGTCTGAGTTGTGGTCCACAGTGAAGTCTCTGGGCAGAGATTCTGAAATGCTAGCTTCTTGTAACAGTTTCACCCTAATAGCTGGGAATTGTTAGTCCCAGACTGTGCATGGAATTAATTCTATCCTTGGGGATTTGTAGCCCAATTCTCTGAAATAAAACAAATGAAGGCACTTGCCATTTCAGTAATGAAAGGAATGAAATGTTCCCTTGATGAAATATGCACTCTAAAATATAAGCAAGAAAAATCTCTAGATGAATATGAAGTTGTCAAAAATAAACTGAAACAAACAAATGAAGAAACAAAACAATACATATTTGGAGACTTGAAATTAACTTACATAGTTGTTCCTTTTATCCATGGCTTTGCATTCTGTGGTCTGTTACCAATGAGTCAACTGTAGTCTGAAAATATTAAATGGAAAATTTTAGAAATAAATAATCCATAAGTTTTGATAGTATATTATTATAATTGTTCTATGTCATTATTAATTATGGTTGTTAATCTCATACTGTCCCTAGTTTATAAGTTAAATATTACCATAGCCCTGTATGTATAGGGAAAATTTATATATCCTTAGATATATATAAAAGTTTTATTTATCCCTGGAATATACGTAATATTCAGAGTTCCAGGGATCCATGGAGGTCCTGCAGTGGATAAGGAGGGACTGCTCTACACGTATGGGCAGATGATCTGGCACATGAAATATGAGGCCTACAGACTCCCAGAAGCTTTGGCCTTAAGAACTCAATTCCCCCATTCAATAAATGCAACGATATTATCAGCTCAACTTACACAACAAAAATGAATGAATAGAATGCAATACTTCTCTACTACATGAATTAAATGTAAGTTATTTTGGAATACATTATATACTTCTAAAATGGGCATAGAAATCTTTCAAAGTAGTCAAAGCCAACCACAGAAATAGACTTGTTGGGCTTGAGAATTTGGTGTTTTTTTTCTGTCTTGCTTATGACAAAACACAGAGAATATCTTAGGCAAGAGGCATGCATCCAGTTGTATGAAAAAGTGAATTGTTCTCACAGGTCTTTTCTAGACATAAAATAGCATTTTGAAGAGGTAAGTCTTGGTTTGGGTTAGCTTTGGAATTTTCCCTGAGTATATCCTACTTGGAAATGCCAACTTGTACCATCAGTGACTGAAGACATCCTCTTTTATCTCATTTGGTGATGTTTTTGTGTGAACTAATATCCAAGTTCAAATAAAGGAGCATTATATGTACAAGAGAGAGATTTTGTCTCCAAGTATGCCACCTCCAAGTTAAGTCAACAAATAAGAATTGGGGGAAAATGTAGAAAAAGCAACACCCAGGCTAAGTAGCACAACCACTTTAGGAAACAGACACAAGTCAAATAGGTTTTATTTTCTTCCTCTGCTTAACATCTATTAATTTTATTTTTCAATGCATCTCTACTAAATATCTCATCACATGCTGAGAACACCACATATGCTAGGTCATTTACTCTCCACAACTACTTGTGAGGCTGGGAAGGGTAAGGTCCCCACCTTATACATAGAAAACAGTCTCAGTGAGAGGTAACTTAGCAAGGGTCACACAGAGAGTACATGATGGGGGTCTAGACTTTAATGTTTGGTTGTTTGGTTTCATTGTCTATATCTGTTTCGCCCAGCCAGAGTATCTCAAACTGTCTAGAATTGGAATTCTCTGGGGAAGAGAGAGAGAGAGAAAGAGAGGAGGAGAGAAACACAGAGAGAAAACTCCATAAATCTGATGCCATTCATTAGTTGCTTGCACTTTATTAAATAGTGTTCCATATTATGTTGTTATCTAATAAACAGTGATTTCTTTCTTTTTTTAAAATTTATTTATTTTTTAAATTTATTTTACAGGTAGGGTTATAGACAGTGAGAGAGAAAGAGAGAGAAAGGTCTTCCTTCTGTTGGTTCACTCCCCAAATGGCCAGTATGGCTGGTGCTGCACCTATCCAAAGCCAAGAGTCGGGTGCTTCTTCCTGGTCTCCCACGTGGGTGCAGGGGCCCAAGCACTTGGGTCATCCTCCACTGCCCTCCTGGGCCACAGAAGAGAGCTCTACTGGAAGAGGGGCACCGGGGACTAGAACCCGGTGCCCATATGGGATGCTGGCACCACAAGCGGAGGATTAACCAAGTGAGCCACGGCGCCAGCCCCAACAGTGATTTCTTTCTAAACAACTCTGAGAACACTTCCGTGGTCAGCTTCACCCTGAAAACTAAAATAGCAAAACTTACCATGATCTATGTGGGAACATTAAAGAAGATGCTCTATGGAAAGCGGTGTGTCTGAAATGAGATACTTCTCTTTTCTAAAAGGCAAAGAGGATTAGAACATCCAACATTAAGAGCGTTAAGTCACCAACTCTCGAAGTGACTCGCATGGCTTCTCCGAGCTAAGGGCCAGGTAAGACATACAGGAGTTGGTTCTGCCTGTGTCAGGAATCATGGGCATGGATGTCCCTCATCATCATAATCACAGAATCCCAGATTAATTGAAAAGCCAGCAAATCCTTATTGCTGGCATAGCCCATGAAGTCTCATGAAAGCTGACTCCACTGTTGGCCATGGAGTGGCTGTGGTCATATTTCTTCTCTCAGAACACCAGTTCCTTCATCTACAAAGCTGAGACAGAAAGGATTCTTCATAGGAAAGATCCAAGGCAGCTGAATATAGGTGCCCAGTGTTTTCCTCCTCCTCCTCCACATAAAAGATCCAAAACAACAAGTGTAAAGCTGCACTTTGAGATGAGCGCTTGAGCAAGAGCATGGGTACTCTGCAAGTGAATAACAGGAACCTGGTAGGATAACCAGACCAAGGATAGCAACAGAGAGAGAACAGAATTCTCTGGGAACTGTGTCTCTGCAGCATGGCTGGTGGGAATCCTTGTTACAGGGAAAGGATGAGAAGGAGAGCCTCAGTGGAGCTGTCAGCAGGAGCACCCTACTTGGGCAATCGTTGCCACCATAGACTGGCAGCTCTAAAAGAACATCTCCCTGCATGATTCATGGCCTCATGGATTCAGAGAAGGGCCTCACACAATCGACTGAGCACAGGCTGCAGCAGTGTGGCATCATCTTGAGGAAGCAGTCACTGGGGGGCTCTATAGTTCCTTAGGAGACAGGACTGTGGCATATCTTCAGGCCTTTGTCTGGAAAGACATCCGACCACTCTATCAAGGAATACTGCAACCTCCTGAGTACAACTGAACCCAGCAGAGCAGAATGACGCAAGCACCCTAGAGCATTCAGTGCCATACATTACAGTGACAAGAGGGTGCAGAGCAGCATGGAGATCCAGCCCCTAAAATCACCAAAATAGGTGCACCTGCCTCTAGGCATAGGGAGTACCTTCCCTCCACGCTTTATTTGAACACTGCAATGCTAGACTTCAGGACTTACTACATAGATCTGGTAACTGAATGGCGTGGTACTGGCATAAAACAAATACATAGACCAATGGAACAGATTAGAAATTTTAGAAATGAATCAGAACACGTAGCCAATTTGTCTTTGACAACAGTGCCAAAAACATTCCTTGGAGAAAGGACAGTCTCTTCAGTAAATGGTGCTGTGGAAAATGGACTTCCACAAGCAGAATTCTGAATCAAGACTCTTAATAACACCCTATAGAAAAGTAAACTTAATATATGTCAAAGTTTTAAACATAAGATTGGAAACTACTAAACTACTTTGAAACCATAGGGGCAACACTATAGTACACTGGCTCTGGTGCCAATTTACTGGATATGAGCCTTAAAGTACAAGACAAAACAAAAATAGACAAGTGGGGTTGTAGCAAACTAGGGGGATTCTGCACAGAAAAGGAAGAGCAGAGAGAAGAGAAAACTGACAGAATGTAAGAAAATATTTGCAAGCTATTCTTCTGACACAGGATTAATATCCAGAATATATAAGGATACTAAATCAACAATAAAAACAACCCAGTTATGAAATATGCAAAGGATTGAAATATATATTTTTAAAAGAAAAAAATAGAACAGGCAACACAAACATAAGAAAATGCTAAATATCACCAGCCATTTGGGAAATGCGAATAAAAAACACAAGTTCAGTTGACCATTCAATTAGAGTGGCTCTTATCAAAAAGATAAACAAACCAAAACAAATTCTGGCCAAAATGTGGGACAAAAGGAAGCTCCGATAAATTCTAGTTGAGAATGCAAATTAATATATAGCCATTATGGAGAACAGTGGCATTGCCTCAAAAACTAGAGATTGATCTACCATACGATTCAGCTATCCCACTTCTGGGAATATATCTGAAAGAAATGAAGTCAGCATATGAAGGAATACCTGCACTCTAATGTTTATTGCAGCACTATTCACAACATGCCAGTTCCAAAATTAACCTAGGTGCCTGTGGATGGATGAATGAATAAAGAAAATGATGCTTCTGTACACAATGGAATATTATTCAGCCATAAGAAAAATGAAATCCTGTCATTTGCAGCAAAATAGATGTATCTGAAGATCATTATGTTAAATGAAATAGGGGCCGGTGCTGTGGTGCAGTAGGTTAGTCCTCTGCCTGCGGCACTGGCATCCCAAATGGGTGCCAGTTCTAATCCCAGCTGCTCCTCTTCTATACCAGTTCTCTGCTGTGGCCTGGGAAAGCAGTAGAAGATGGCCCAAGTGCTTGGGCCCCCGCACCCATATGGGAGACCCAGAAGAAGCTCCTGGCTCCTGGCTTCAGATCGGTGCAGCTCCAATTGTTGTGGCCATCTAGGGAGTGAACCATCAGAAGGAAGACCTTTCTCTCTGTCTCTCCCTCTCCCTGTCTATAACTCTACATCTCAAATAAATAAATAAAATCTTTAAAAAAACAAAAAAGATAAGTGACACAGAAAGACAAACACCACATGTTTTCTTTCATGTATGAAAATTAACAAATATATATTATGTTCATATATAAATATGTTCAATATATATTATGTTCATATATAAAATATATATTATGTTCATATATAAAACATGTATTTTTATATAGAGAGGTAGATTTACACAAGGAGTTAATGTAAGTCTAAAACACTCATTACTAGAGAGTGGGATGGGTCGAGGGAGAATGGATGAGCAGAGAATAGACAATGGATACACAAACCTAATCTGAGGAAGGTAATGGTTTGTGATCTCCCACAGAGGAGCAGGGGAGCTATAGTTTGCCATGAAGGAAATGGAAGGGCTAATTGCCTGGCGTGATTAGCTTATGCTGGGTGTATGTGTTGACATACTACATCCCATAAAACAGAGAAATATTTTATGTTAATCCAAAGTAAAAATCAGAATATCAAAATTAAAACTTCTTCATGGAGTTGTCTGAGGATGAAGTGAAGCAAGAGTGCATGGAGGAGTCACACGAAGCTAGCAGGTGTACAATAGACATGTGGAAACAGTATCTTTGGAGACCCTGGTCATATTATTATTAGCAGAATTGTTACTATTACCTTATCATTGAATCTGAGGAAGTGCTATAAACCCATAATCCTTTGTAGCAAGGCCTTGACCATTGATACCAGAAATTTATGTGAATTTTTGGATTTTGGAAATATATTGTATGTATAACACACATCACATAACACACCAGGGACTGACAGAGTACCTGTAAACCACATTCCAATTTTTCTGCAGTGAAATGGAGCACATTCACAGTAATTGGTAATAGGATCCTGACCTACTTTATAAGGAACTTTCAGTTTCAACGCTTTTTGGATCTTAGAATTGCAGAAAAGGGATTATGAATCTTTCTAACAGTTCCATTGACATTATTTTCCATAGATACTTCTTTCTAAATCCATTAATTGACTATAATAGTAGTAGCAATCATAATCTTTTATCTATATTAGCTTAATAATTTTATAATATTGGAATTTTATATATTATCAATCAGTGAGGTGAATTAAAGGGTTAGATTGTACTGTTTTAATTTTTTCTTGTTTTTATGCAAATTATAAAAGGTGAAATAAAGCAGAGAAAGAGTTTCGAAGTCAGAAGAAAAAATTACCCCCTTAGGCAATTATGTGCGTTGCCCCTTGACAGTGGGATGAGCCAGGGATGTTGCGTGGCAGATGGGGTATTAGCAGTGAATGCAAGCAAACAGACGAAAGGCGGGGTTTCATATTAGACTCATCTTCTACCTTGAAACTCTACCATTTCCATGAAAACAAGCCCAGGCTACCTTGCTGGTCTCAGGGAAAGGAAGAAGGCCATATGGACCAATGGTGAGCTGAAATCATGTGAGTTCAGCCTAGCTCAGAAAACAATCAGCCAATCCGGAGATGTGAGTGATCCCAGCCATGGACTAGATTTACATAATTAACTCTGGTGACTCCAGATACGCAAGCAATAAATGCCTGCTGTTGTATGTCATTGAGGTCTTCTCAGCAACAGCTAATTCACATGGGATGTGTTTACCTTCTGAGCCTTTGTTTGGCTGCTTTACTCTATAAGCACATAGTAGGGCTTGACGATCTCTCAGGAACTTAAAAACCAAGTCCTAAGATTGCTGTTCTCATTGAACAGCAATTTTATTTATTTTTAAGATTTATTTTATTTATTTGAAAGGTACATTTTGTTCTTTTTTTCCTTTTTTGACTTTTATTTAATAAATATAAGTTTGCAAAGTAAAATTTTGGATTATAGTGGCTTTTTCCCCCCCATAACCACCCTCCCACCCACAACATTTCTCAATCCCTCTCCCATCCCATTCTTCATCAAGACTCATTTTCAATTATCTTTAGATACAGAAGATCAATTTAGTATATACTAAGTAAAGATTTCAAGATTTCGAACACACACAGAAACACAAAGTATAAAGTACTGTTTGAGTACTAGTTATAGCATTAATTCATATTGTACAACACATTAAGGACAGAGATCGTACATGGGGAGTAAGTGCACAGTGACTCCTGTTGTTGATTTAACAATTGACACTCTTATTTATGATGTCAGTAATCACCTGAGGCTCTTGTCATGAGCTGCCAAGACTATGGAAGCCTCTTAAGTTTGCCAACTCTGATCTTATTTAGACAAGGCCATAGTCAAAGTGGAAGTTCTCTCCTCCCTTCAGAGAAATGTACCTCCTCTTTTGGCCCATTCTTTCTGCTGGGATCTCACAGAGATCTTTCATTTAGGTCATTTTTTTGCCACACTGTCTTGGTTTCCATGCCTGAAATACTCTCATGAGCTTTTCAGCTGGATCTGAATGCCTTAAGGGCTAATTCTGAGGGAAAGGCACATTTTGACACACACACACACAAACACAAGCACACACACACAGAAAGAGAGAGAGAGAGAGAGAGAGAGAGAGAGAGAGAGAGAGAGAGAGTTAGTTCACTCCCCAAATGGCCAGGATTCAGGAACTCCATCCAGGTCTCCAACATGGGTGAAGGGCCCAAGCATTTGGGCTATCTCCCCCAGCTTTCCCAGAAGAATTTAGCAGGCAGCTGGATTGAAAGTGAGCAGCCAGGACTTGAACTGACACTCATATGGGATGCTGGCAGTGCAGGCTGAAACTTAATCCACTGCACCACAATTCTGGGGCCTGAATTAAAATATTTTCATGGTATAATTTGAAAGGAAGTAGGCTTGGATCCAGAAAACCTGAATTCAAAGATTTTGAATTGACAATAATCATATTATTTAGGATAGTTCCCTACCTCCTTAAAGAACCCTTTTTAAAAATTAATATATTTGAAAAGAATAAAGGAAGAAAGGAAGGAAAGAGAGAGAGAGAGAGAGAGAGAGAGAGAGAGAGAAAGACAAAGAGAGAGAGAGAGAGAGATCCCATCTTTATCTATTTCCCAAATGCCTGCAACAGCCATGGCCAGGCCAAAGCCAGGAGCCAGGAACCCAATCCAGGTTTCCCACATGGGTGGAGAGACCTGGGTACCTGAGCCTTTACAATGCTGCCTCCCTGGGTGCACATTATCATGATGCTGGAATGGAGAGTGGAGCTGGTACTCAAACCCAGGCACTTCAATATGGGATGCAGGCATTCGAAGCAGCTCTTTAGTGCTGTGGCAGATGCCTACCGCTGGGTAATTCTGTTAACTTCTCTAATTCAACCTTCTCATTTCTGAAATGAATGTAGTATTACTTGCTTTAGGCATCATGTAATTAACATCATACAGGTAAGATGTGTGTTGTGAGTTGAATGGTTTCTCAGATACGTTGAAATCCTAATCCCATGTATCTCATTTGGAAAGAGGGGTATTGCAGATGTAATAAAGTTAAGACTATAGTGTGGCCCTTGTGCTACAAGTGGAGGGAGATTTGCACACGCAGGGAAGAAGGCCATGTGATGCTGAGTGCAGACATTGCAATGATGGAGCTACAAGGTGAGGAGTGTTAGGAACTGCTGGCAATGCCAGAAGCTAAGGAGTGTAAGAATACAGTCCTCCCTAGAGTGTTCAGAAGGAGTGTGGTCCTGCTGCCACCACTGTTTTAGATGCCTGTCTTTCAGAACCATGGAAGAATAAATTTCCATTGTGGTAATGACTCAGTGGCGTGTGGTATGGCAGCCATAGGGAGCTGATAAGAGTGGATGTTAAGTGTTATGCTACATTATGAATTTTACAGTGAAGGAGTAAACTTGTTTAATTATTTCATGGAAACTGAAATCAAAGATGTGTTTATTTTAGTGCAAATAATTTTGAAATCCATACACTTGATGGTCTTCAAAAAGCTTTTTGGAAAATATATATTATGGATAAACTATGCATACATTTCAAAATTAATTTGTATGAAAATAAGCTTATCCATGAATTCCATTTTCCCATGGACCTCCAAAATATGCTTGTATGTGATTCATCTTTGGAAACTTCAGAAATATCAACAAGTAGGATGATTTTTAGTGTGCTGAGTTCTCACAGGTGAAGTAATAAGCTTGTGGTATTTGAGTATTGAAGTCAATGTCAATTTAATTGTATCCCCAGAAGAGTGAAGCTCAGGGAATTTCTAATTATTTAGTGGAACAAAAATATATAAAAATATTTAATCACAAATATTTGTCAACTCTCAATTTCTATTCTCTCTGCTTTATTATGTAAGTCTGCTGTAACACTGTGTGGTTCTGGATTGCTGAGGATCTAATCAGATCTGACGTAAAGATCCAACGGTCTGACCAAGAAGATCTTACTTCCAATATCTAAAACAGGGGATGCTATAATTTAATAAGTTATTTACATAAGTAATGGAGTTGCAGGGGAAGCAACAAACAATATGGAATCACCTGAGATAAGCAGCATTGGGAAGCTGCTGTCACTCACAGCCTCTGCCGGAGCACCTGCCTGGGAGTGAGAAGCACCTGGGCTTTTCCCTTTCTCCTGCTCTTTACTCTCCCATTATTGCCTCCTTATTCCCCACTGAACTCAGTTGCCGTGGGACCTGGAGAAACAGCACCGAGGTACAAGGCAGAAAAGGGTATGGACATTCCCAGGACCAATTACGAATGCTCCACCACACCAACCTTCAAGATGAGCCAGCTGAGGAACAGGAGGGTGAAGTCATGTGGAACTGAGACTTGAGTTCAAGAGGTCTGGCTCCAGACCACTTAACCTCTTCCTACAACACTGTCTCCTAGCGTCAGGAGAGTGCAGGCTGGGGGCACAGTGTGGGGGTTATTCTGATCATTCTTGGATCAGGGATGAAGGGTTTAGACTAGGTTGGTATTTGTGCAATTGAACCGAATAGGTTTCTCTAAGAAATATTATGATGGAAAGAATTTTTTGTTTAAGGAAATGAGAAATGAAATAGCTTCTGGTCATTTAAAAGTATTTGAAACAAGATACAAGTTGTTTTAACAGCAACTGTATTCAATTTAAAGGGAGAAAATAAGGGAGGCAGCATGACCAGATAAAAAAAATCCCGTATTCATAGAACAAAATTCAGCTTCACAAAATAACTTGAGATGTCTCTGAAAGTCTGCATTTCCTGGGTGTGAAACTTCTAATGTCGCTTGTCTTTTGTGGTTTCCTGTTATCATCTACCTTAAGAAACAATCCTGTTATGCTATTCTCAGGAAATAATAACATTCAAAGGTAATTGTTTTTCTTGGCAAATTAGAGCCATGAGCCAAAGATGGCAGTAGTCAAATTAGAAATGTTATTTTATACACAATTTACTTTCTAGTCAGGGGGGTGTAGCATAAAATAAGGAATTGTTAATTAATTGAACTAGGGAAAACTGTTGCATCTTTCTTTATTTTTAAATGATTTGTTAGCTAAGTTTAATTAAGAAAATCAACAAGTCTGCTAGAAACTGATAATTACTTGAATTAATGGGTGATACAAATCCTTTCTAAAAATATAAGTTGCAAAAGAGGAAAAACCAGGAGACATAAATGTTCTTTGTAATGAACATGGCATGTGGGAGAGAAAGAGAGATTAAGTAGAAAATGAACAGTTATTCTAATTTAATGAAAATAAATGTCAATCTGGATGCTTTAGACCACCCTGAATTCCTGCTCCTTCCCTAGATAAACCTAGGATGTGATGATTTGCATCTCATGCACCTGAGCCAAAGCAAAACTACCCAGTCAGCGTCAGCCTGGTAGATCTGTGCTCGCCTTCAGCATGGATAGCTTGTGATAGCTGCCTTCGTTGTGTTAGCACTGAAATTCCAAAAGGGAACCGGTCTTTGGTTTCAGGCAATGAAATTGTATTGGGTATAGGTGTGTGCTTAATTTGAATTGTGAACAGCTGCGTCAGTTGAATTAATTCAAACATAGTTTGGACAAATACTGGGCAGTGCCTTTATAAATCAAAGTCTTAAAGTAAGGGTCTAGTTGGATCAATGAACTCAGGTTCCTCTTTGTGATTTTTTTTTTTTGACAGGCAGTTAGACAGTGAGAGAGAGAGAGACAGAGAGAAAGGTCTTCCTTCTGTTGGTTCACCCCCAAAATGGCTGCCACGGCAGGTGCTGTGCCAATCCGAAGCCAGGAGCCAGGTGCTTCTTCCTTGTCTCCCATGTGGGTGCAGGGCCCAAGCACGTGGGCCATCCTCCACTGCCTTGCTGGGCCACAGCAGAGAGCTGGACTGGAAGAGGAGCAACCAGGAAAGAATCCGGTGCCCCAACTGGAACTAGAACCCGGGGTACCGGCGCTGCAGGTGGAGGATTAGCTTAGAGGGCCGCAGCGCTGGCCCTTGTGATTTTAAAAGTACATGAAATCTCAAAACTTTGTCTTTCCAAGCATGATTGAATCATGCAGGATTAAAAGCTGTCAGATAGTGTGATCAGTAATGCGATCCTGAAGCAAACAAAGATGTGTGCTTTGGTCCCATTCTGTTTTGGTTCATGTTATGTATATTTGGGTATCAGTTCCGGTTGAATATCTGTTTCTCTGACCTAAACTCTGGACTTCACTGAAAAGTACAGTTTAGATGATAAAGGCAAATGGATTTTCTTGAGACCAGCATTTCCAAACCTGGAACAGATGCAGGGGCTCATGAACACAATATTAAGGGGCAACTGAACTATGTTCAACATTTTGAAAGAGTAGAAGTAAACTTAAAAATAAATTTAAAAATCAAAATATGCAAGTTATATATGTCTGTGCTTAATTAAATATTGAGAAATAGAATCTGAAATACAGTCTTAACAGACAAAAAAATTTAGAGACAAGTTTTTTTTTTTTGTAAGGGAAGTGAGTATATGTGTCTTTAATATTTAAAGAAGTGGCCGGCACCATGGCTCACTAGGCTATCCTCCACCTGCGGCACCAGTACTCCGGATTCTAGTCCCAGTTGGGACTGTTTTTTTAGCCTTTACAGTTTCATAGTAACTGTTACTTGGTTTTAAAAACAGAACACAAAATTCCATCCTGAAGAAATGGACAATTGAGGCAAAACATCTATGCAAGGTGGTTTATAGAAATTCTAAGATTAAAGATGAACAGATCATTGAGGTGTACTGAAATGTTATTGAGGTACTGTATATATCTTCTGTCTAAGTCACTGCACTAATCGGGGTCCAAATAGGAAAAGGGGGACCATGCCTGATATTTCAAACAAAGGCAGCTTAATAGGAAAATTGGCTATATGGGCATTTTGAAAGCTGAACATGTAAAAGAAAAATAAAATGGATGCCCAGATTAGACTGATATGGTAACTACCATAAGTAACTTTTATTTTAGGGAGGAAAAAGAGACAGATTCACTTAATGAGGAGCTTGGCCCAGTGTGTCTGGTTCTGGAACCTCCGAGAGGCTGGAATGGGGCTGATGTGGGCAGGGATGGCCACGTCTTGAGGGAATGCTCTGTGCTGGTTCTGGAGCACATCAAATGAATCTGGAGGTTGTGGTTACAACTGTGCCATCATCTGAGTAATGGTGACAAGATCCAGAAGCAGATCAGTCCCGCTTTCTGTCTTCCCGCCTCCCAGGCACTGGGTTGGGTGTCCCACTGGAAAAGCCAGAAGCAGAGAAATGGGCCATCAGTGGCGTCCACATCACAGACTACATCAGGAAAAGCTTGTGGCTGAGAAGAGCAAACTAAACTGAACGGAGCATATGGTACCTGGTTTGATCTGCCACTAGAAAAGAAAGACCAATAGACTGCAAAGGACTGCTGAGAATGGTCACCTTCTGTGCCATCAGAGTGTCGTGAGGCTGTGTCTTTGACAGTGCTTTGCTTTCATTCTTTGGGTTTCCTCCCACATTGCAGAAATCAGTTCTGCAAGTTTTGATGCACGTGTTCTCATGTTCTTGCCAGAGAAGGTTTTCAGGCAACAGCCAGGGTTAGGGGCTGAATTGTGCACCACCCCTAACCGCATCTACATGTTGGAGTCCAGTACATGGCTATATTTGGAGACAAATAGATGACTCAGTTATAGTGAGGTCATTAGGTTGGGCTCTCTTTCAATCTGATTGGAGTCCTTATTAGAAGAGGAAATTTGGATACAGAGAGGAGAAAAGAGAAAGAGAAAAAACCATATGAGGTCAGTATGAGAAGCTGACCTCTGCAAGCCAGAGGGACCTCAGGAGAAGCTAGCCTCACTCTCACTGTGATCTTGAAGGATGAGGATCCTTCAGCACATGAAAAAATAAACTATTGCAGAAGTCATCCAGTCTTTGGGACTTCGTTATGACAGCCCTAGAAGATGAACACAAACAGAAAAGTCGTTTAAACAGCATTTAAGCTCAACGTGTAAAAGATCAGCTATTCACAAAACTCTCTGATGGACCAATAATATCTGTATTATGAGGCAATTCATACCCATGCAGGCAATCAGAACTAGAGCCTGGCCAGTGTATGAAGTAATTGGATCTCTGAGATCTGAAGTGAGAACAAATGGGCATCTTGTTTTTAAGATTTATTTTATTTATTTGAAAGAGTTATAAAGAGAGGTAGAGACAGAGAGAGAGGTCTTCCAGCCACTGGTTCACTGCCCAGATGGCCGTAACAGCCGGAGCTGCAGTGATCCAAAGCCAGGAGCCACGCGCTCCTTCTGAGTCTGCCACGTGGGTTCAGGGGCCCAAGGACTTGGGCCATCTTCTGCTTTCCCAGGCCATAGCAGAGAGCTGGATTGGAAGTGGAGCAGCTGGGACGAGAACTGGTACCCATACGGGATGCCGGTGTTTCAGGGCAGGGCTTTAACCTGCTGCACCATAGTGAGCCAAAATGTGCATCTCATACTTCATGAGATAGTCATACTTTCACCTTTCATGTGCCGCAATTCCATGCCAGGTCTGTTCTCTTGCAACTCCATCCTTTATTTTTACGAACACTCAGCATTATTTAGTTAGTTTAGGACAAAGGTATCTGTGTGACTTGAAGATTCCTTACGTAGCCATTGACTCCAGAAGCCAAATAAGAGGAAATGGATAATCTGAGGTCGAGTTACACATGAAAAGCAACCTTTGTTGGTGCAGTTTTAATGTACAAACTAGGAGATCTCTTATCATAGACTAATTGATCTGAACAATCAAATGAGGCCCGGAGCATGCCAAGTGAGCAGGACCGATGGAGGATGGAGGATTTGAGTGCCAAGATACAGTCCATGGCTTGACCCAACTTCTCCCTGGGTGGAAGGAAGGTGATTAGAATAGGGTTTTGTGCTCAGCAACATAGGCAGTAAATTGTGTTGTGTTATTTTGTCTAGAATTTAGGCTTTAGCATTTAAAATTACCGTTTCAAGTTTAAGATTCTGTCATACCCCGAAAGCTTATGAAAATACACACTTTA
Organism: Sylvilagus floridanus; assembly: GCA_949820135.1. NCBI lineage: Eukaryota > Metazoa > Chordata > Mammalia > Lagomorpha > Leporidae > Sylvilagus > Sylvilagus floridanus. The sequence continues at coordinate 169,311,723 of OX463244.1, forward strand.
CGTTCCTGTCATTAAACTGACAACTTCATCTGTTTGTTGTCCTTATTCACCTCTAAGTGTCTAGGAAAAACGTGGTTTTTTTTTTTGCTTTTGTTTGTTTGTTTGTTTTAAATTAGCAAGTTAGGAGACTATCATGGAGTCATCCCTGAGAAAAACACTGTTGACAGGGAATTTCAGCTTTTACCAATTTGAGAAAAATGAAGAATGTTTTTCTGTGCATCCCACTGGGGGGAAATGTCCCTTTTTCCCTCTGTTACAAGTGATGTGTCTAAGCTGTAATTTCACCATTATCCTCTTGTTTCCAGCACTGAATTTTTTCTTTGTCTTCTGGACTCTGCCTGCAGGGGACTATTCAGATGAATTCAATCCTTCCCGTGTCCAAACTCCATCACCTTTTGGCATCATGCATTCAATCCATTCAGGTGCTGTGTCAGTTAGAAACTTCTGGGTGTAAGTAACAGAAAATGAGAGTCAGGTTGGCTTCAACAATGAAGGGGATTTATTGGCTCCCATTACAAACAAGTTCCCAAATTGGATATACTCCATGCCTGGTTTATTCTGAGTTCTTTGTTTCTTTGTGAAACTCTACACTTGATTCCTAGGTTAGCTTTCTAAGCCCTCATTAAACACAAGATATCTTCAAATGGATATGGTTTTTTCACAACTACGGAGCAAAATAGCTGCACTATCCCCAAGCCAATCTTTGTTCTAAGACGATCAAACACCTGCTTAGTTAATCTGAAAAATTGCTTTTGACAAAGGAATTCACATTTCCAAGATTGGATTGTCCAGTCAAATTCTACCCTAGGGCTGGAGTTAGGGGAGTAGAACAAATATTTGGGAATAAACAATCAGGCACTTTCTAAGCTTATGATTGCTTTCATTGTTAAATGTTTTTTTGCCATACACTGCTATTTTTTCCTATGTTTTTTTTTTGGGGGGGGGGTGTTATAAACATCTTAACTTCTTTCTAATTTTTATGCATGGGATTTCTTGCTGCTAGGGTCTTCGAACAATGACTAGCATTTTAAGCTACAGTTCCTTCATTCCATCAGATGTGACCTGCTGATTCTGAACCCTACCGCATTAGTCTGGTTATCAGCTTTGTGCCTGTTTAAACTGAGAACAGGCTCCCTATCGTCTAATCAAGTGAGCATATAAGGAATTAGATGAGCAGAAGTAAGCTCTCATGTTCTTTTTCTTGATCCTTCGATACAACAGAGAGCAGGAGGAGGTGTGGTGAGGCTATCTTAGCAGCCTGCACATTCTCAGGTCTCTGGAGCTGCCTGACCTGGTCAGGGAAGCTTTATTGATTGTGCCAAAGGGCTGCAAATAGAGAGAATATAACCTCTAATATGTGTGGAGGACCAGGGATTTATATCTTCTACAGTGTATTTAATTAAAGTCAAGTAAAGCCTAAGTTGTTAAGAATGGCCAAAAATTCAGGGAATACTCAAGAAAAACAAACATGATACAACAATCTGGTCACATTATGTTATGAAGAATCATTCTATTCTTAGAATTTGAATACAGTATTTCTCCTTAAATACAATTTAGCATTATAGTAATGTTGCATGCTTCTTCTTGTATCTTAAATCCAGCAATCTGACTAATTAGGGAGCAGTTCTGGTGACCATGCTTTATGGGTATGATGTAAACCATCCAGTACAGCCAAATGGTTATCTATAAAATATTAACACATTTAATTTATGCAATAATATGCTTATTATAAATAATGCTGGCTGTCTTTTTTCTATTTAGAATCATAACTCAATGAATCCAAAGTTTAATCTCTTCTTAACTGAGTATTTTTTCTAGAATAATACATGCATATATTATGAAGAAACTTCAAAATGTTTGTGGAAAAACAAAATTAAAGATAAGTTTGTTTGAAATCTATGCATAGTTCTTTCATAATACACATGTCCTTTAACTTTATGAAAATCCATAGTTTTAGAATGAAATAATATTTCAAATTTAATAATTAAAAATATACCCTAAAATCCTTCTAGCCTCATTTCTGAATCTAGACATTGGCTACTTTTTAGGATTTTCTTTGGATATTTACTTCCATATTTTTGTAATTATCTTGCAACTTTCTGGTTTTCTATTCAATGAGCATTTCACTTTCTTCCCTACCTTTCCAAACCTAAGTGAAAGGCAAATACCTTTTCTCTCTCTGTTCCATATATACTCTCTCCCTCTTTACCTTTCCTGTATCATCATGTTGTGTTAAATGACTGTTGTGGAGCCACCTGCTGTGGCATAGCAGGTAAAGCTACCACCTGCAGTTTTGGCATCCCATATGGGCACCGGTTCTAGTCCCGGCTGCCCCTGTTCCAATCCAGCTCTCTGCTATGGCCTGGGAAAGTAGTGGAAGATGGCCAAAGTGCTTGGTCCCCTACACCTGCATGGAAGACCTGGAAGAAATTGCTGGCTCCTGGCTTCAAACTGGCCCAGCACTGGCTGTTTTGGCCATTTGGGGAGTGAGCCAGCAGATGGAAGACCTTTCTCTCTCTGCCTCTGCCTCTTTGTAACTCTGACATATATATATATATATATATATATATATATATATATATAATCCCTACTATATTTTTGTGGGGTTATCTATGTAAATATTACTTTTAAATGATCCAAGTGGTGTGATATGACTGCATTTTCTTTCTTTTATTCTCAGTTGTTTCCCCTGGAGGTTTTTTTTTTTTTTTAAGATTTATTTTTTTTATTTGAAAGGTAGAGTTAGAGAGTTAGAGAGAGAGAGAGAGAGATATCTTCCATCCACTGGTTATTTTTCTGTCTTTGCTGATGTTTATTTGAATTCTGCCTCTTCCACTGCTGATCTCAACCTGAGCTATAAGCCTCTTCTTCACTAGCCCAAAAGAATAGCGGCCATCAGCTGCATTTTTACTCAGGAAAATCCTTGCTGAACCCTGCCTCCTATGGGCTATAGCTAGGCTCTAGTTAGGACTGGTCACAGCTGTGGCCTGAAACATCCTTTCTCCAAAACTGGAATTCCTGAGAGGTGCCTATTAAGATTACCTTTGGCCTTACCTATGGATTCTCTCAACAACCTGTCCCTGTCATTGTTGATGGACATTGGGGAGGTTGAAAACCTAGAAAATGAGTATTAAAGTTGTGCCTTTTTATTTTATTTTATTAAAAATTTTATATTTATTTATTTGAGAGGTGGAGTTACAGACAGTGGGAGTGAGAGACAGAGAGAAAGGTCTTCCTTCTGTTGCTTCACTCCCCAGATGGCTGCAATGACCAGAGCTGCACCAATCCAAAGCCAGGAGCCAGGGGCTTCTTCCTGATCTCTCATGCAGGTTCAGGGGCCCAAGCCCTTGGGCCATCTTCCACTGCTTTCCCAGGCCATAGCAGAGAGCTGGATTGGAACAGGGGCAGCCAGAACTAGAACCAGTGCCCATATTGGATGCTTGTGCCACAGGCGAAGGATTAACCTACTGAGCCACGGAGCCAGCCCCCTAAAGGTGTGTCTTACCAAAGGAAAGGAAACTGATCAGCAGGGTTGAAAACATAGCTGAACCAAACATAGCAAAGCACAACATAGCAAAAACAAACCCTATTATGCTTTTCATATCGTGATGTAGCTTGCTGAGCATCTATATTTATTATCTCTATTGAGTATATTGACTAGTATTTTTCCTTTTCATTTTTTCTTCTGTTTCCTAAGTGCTGTGATGTAGATTTTTCATATCATGTCTTAATCTATTTGGTTTCTCCTTTAAGACCTCAAGGTGATCTTATAGAGTGTTGGGGCTCATAACACAGTATAGCAAAGTGAGATTCCTTTGGCTTTCTGAGTATTTCTGGACCAAAGGAGTATTTCTTGGATGGCTGCAGAAGTCAAGGACTTCTTTCTCTTTTTCTGTCCACCTTTTCTCTCTCAAAGCAGATGCTGAAACTAAAATTCCTCCCTGCATAGCAATCATAAAACCAGGAAGTTCGCTCTGTGACTCTTCCCTTCTCCTCTGAAGATCTTCACGTGACAGATGTCCTGCCCCATGCCCAGGGAGAGTAGTGTCACAGAGAGGCACAAGAGGGATTTTGAACAAGCAGAACTTATGGGAGCTGTCCCCTACCCCAGCTTATTCCCATTAGATCATACTCCTTTGTGTCCAATCGTGTTTCTCAACAATTATGTACTTCCTTCATCAGACAATGCAAAAATATAATTTTCTCTCGGTCTTTTGATCTTTGTTTCTGAAATCTCCTGTGTCATGTGAAATTTTGGTTAAATAAGCCTACTATGCTTTGCTCTTTTTAATCTATGCTTTGTTATACAGGTGTCACCTATGAACCTTGTGATATATGAGGAAAACATACTACTTTTTCTCACCTTCAGTAGTTTGAAACTATTTACTCCTTCAAGATTTTCAAATTTTGATTAAATTTCCAAAGTGAATGCAAATCATGTTTAAATAAATGTTCACATAGGCATACATATAATTAATCTGAATTTTATGTATTAAGTTCAAAATAGCAAGTGTTCAATGATGCATATGACCAATATTCCAAACTGAATTAAAAACATTAGCAATAAAAGTGATCATATATAAACTTATAAAGTTATTTCCTATGTCACCTATTAATGTCAACACTTACAAATAGATAATTTTGGTTCTCGCTATCACAGCTTGCCTGTCCATTGACTTCAAATGATCATATGAAATTCATCCCTTACTGAACCTATCTGAGAATACCTGAAACACATCTGAGTATAACAGATGTACAAATATGAAGAGAAAGAGAGAAGGCTCAATGCACGTTCACATTTAAGTAGCATTTACTATGTGTTAGGCACTATTCTGAGTACTCTACTTGCATTAACTTCTCAGATAAAATCCATGGGTTGGGGGCACTGATTTGGACTGAACTCCTGCACTAGATCTCAGAAAACCAATCCCAATAAAACCACTCATGCTAAACAATCTCATCACCAAACCAAAACCTTTGCTGTTTACTTATAGGACCCTACCTTCCCAGAAATCAGTAGACAGATGATGTTCAAATCCTCAAAGAGGACAGTTTTCCAAAAAACAGGAAATTTGGGTTTCTGTTTCTACTGCTTTGAAATAATTCAGTATTTTCCCTTTCTCTGTGGTTTCACTTTCCATATGTTCAGTGAAGTCAACCAGCATTACCACAGGTTGATGATGCTCCATCTGACCTGTCATCAGAAGACAGTAACAGCCTAACATCGCAGCACAATGCTTACACCACTCATCTCACTTGATCTCATCGTGTAGGCTTTGTATCATCTCCTACCATTGCAAGAAGGAAGAGTAGATAAAAATAAGATGTTTGAGAGAGACATCACATTCACATAGCTTTTATGACTATATTTGCATCATTATTCTATTTTGTCATTAGTTATTGTTTCAAATATCTTACTGTAAATTATTTATAAATTAAACTTCATCATAGGACTGTATGAGTAGAAAGAACATAGCATACTTTAGGTTTGGTATTTCCCGTTGTTTCAGGCCTCTATTGGGGAACTTGGCACACAGTCATTATGGATAAGTGGAGACTACAGTACCCAGACTGAATAATATATAAACAATAGAAGTTTATTTGCCTCACAGTCGTGGAGGCTAGGAAGTTCAAGAATAATGTGCTGACAACAGGTGAGGTCCTTTGTTATGTGTCATACTGTAATGAAAGGGCAGACAAACATGCATGAGACAGAGACAGAGTAGGACTTGAACTTATCGTTTGGTCAGGAGCCCCTTCACATAATAACTAACTGACTCCTGCCATAACAGCATTCATGAGGGCAGAGTCCTCAAAGCCTAACCACTATTTAAAGGTCCCTCCTCTTCATATCATCACAGTGGCAGTGAAACTTTGTCATCAGTTTTAGAGAGGGCATTCATTCAACCCATGGAACACAGCAAGCAATCTAAAGAGATCCAGTGAACCTGAGCCAGAGTGATAAAGATGTCCCTTCTGCTTTAACCCATACAAAGAAAGAAAGACTTTGAAATAACCAATCCAACCTAAAAGGTAATCCATAGAAGTGAAATTTACACTTTGACATTCAATGATTTTGAACAGCCCTTGTCTCGACTGTTGAGGAACAATTTTTTTTTCCATACTATTTGTTGAACTCTTTACTTAGTGTAGGGTTACTATTATGTGTATAAAGTTAATTGCAAACAGATCTTAGTAGAAAATAAGAAGTGGAATAGGAGAAGGAAGAGGAAAAAGCGGTTGGAGTATAGGTAGGAGAGAGGATAGGGTGGGAAGAATCACTATGTTCCTAAAATAGACAAACAGATAAAAATAAACATCTACCTTATGAAAAAAGAAAAATACATCATCAATCCAGTTTTTGTTCTTGTTTCCACTTTATTCAATCTTTTCAGCCTATAAATCCCATTCTGTATGCCCAGATTAGCAGAACATTTCATATTTCATAGAAAGCAGATGCTGCCCAGGTCAGAGTTGTTAATAAAAGCCAATTGGTTCTTACAAAAATTACTTTATTTATTTGTTTTCATGTTTACTTGGAAGGCAGAGAGACATAGAAAGATATTCCATTCCACTGGCTCACTATTCAAATACCTACAACAGCCAGGATAGGACCAGGACAGACTCAAGGACATGGAACTCAACCTGGGTGTCCCAAGTGGGACTCAAATTCTTGAGCCATCACTTGCTGCCTCTCAGAGTGTATATCATTATGAAGCTAGAATTGGAAGTAGAACCAGGATTCAAACACAAGCACTCAAACATTGGTTGTGAGCATTCCAAGCAGCATATTAGTTGCTACATGGAATGCCCACCCCCAGAACTTTTGTTCTTTGACAAAAATTAGTGCGTCCTAATTACAGTCCATGGAAAAAGTCTTAATATGGTCTCCATTTTAAAGGTAGATAAACTGATGCTTAGGTGAATTGTCCAAGGCAACATAGCTAGTAAAATGGTAAAGCCAGGATTCGAACCCCCTGATTAATGATTCCTGACTCCTTTCTGGGTTCTCAGTTCACCACACTAAGAATGAGTGTTAGAACATGACAAGCACCTAGAAACCACTGAGCGAGATCAACTGCAGAGTGCTGGTTTTCAAAGCACTATCTTACAATTAACATTCAAATAATTTTTATATGTCTTTTGGCAAACTTACGCTCATACTTATTTTTATAAAATATATCCATATACCTGAGATATATCCATGTACTTGAGGTATATCCATATACCTGATAGCAAAATTGTTAGGTCATATATTAAATAAATAAATAAATAATGCCATGGAATTTCCAAAAATACCAATTTATATACTTTTTATAGCAACAATGTTTGAAATATTCAGTGTTCCTTATCCTTGTGAACAATTGGTATCATTGATCTCTCTCACTCAAGTTTTTTTGATGAGTGTCAGTGGTGTCTCATTGAGACTCTAATTTACATTTTCCTAATAGCTAAAAAAGTTGAGCCCTCCTTAATACATTTATTGCTCAGTAGAATATCTCATTTTGTGGAGTATCTTTTTTAATCTTTTTTTTCCATTTCTTCCTATTTGGTTATCTGGATGGTAACATTTAATCACCTAGGTTATAATTTAGTGTCACACTTTAAAGAGCGTGAACAATGCTACTACTGTAAGGTGAGACACTTGGCTTTAGTACTTGTATAACTATTGTTGCTTATTGAGTGTAACTGAATACCTCCATAATGCTGCCTAGAGGGAAGATGCCTTTCTACCTTCCTTTAGAAATTAAAAGCTGTCATAAACAATATGTATTTTTAGCAATTGGTATTTAACACTTGACATGTCAGTGAAGTGTTTTATTCTATTCCAATGGCCATATGCTCTGTGATGACAACTCTGAAAATGCTTACTTCTTGGACAAAAGCTGACCTGTCACTCTTTGACATATGGTGAGTGGTGGGTGGACCCTTGCTTCCCTATATGGCATCTTCCCCCACTGCTTTCCTGGCAAGGTTGGCATATTTTTGGGCATGTGCCTGTCTAAGTCCCACAACAGAGGTACTTTCTTTCCTTCTAGGGTCATAAATTGAGCCTCTATTGGTGACTGCACTGCAATTTTTTTACATGGCGGATACTAGGAAAGGCTTTGCATGAAAGGCAGAGGTCTGACTATTGTTCCATCATTAAAAGGCAGGAGCAGAAATAACATGACCGTTGGTGGTAAATAGACACGGGTCACTCAGTGTCTATAAAGCTCAGTTTCCTTTTCCCTAACATGGGGATAATTGTCCATGACCCATTTTCAAGATGGTTGTAAGTATATACAGTGTTCCTAATGTGGAAAAAATATTTCAAATACAGAATACATAAATGACCTAGCTTGTGTTACTCATGGTGTACTACAGACCATACCAAAACTCAGTGGCTTAAAATAATGACCTATTTCTCAGGTTCTATGAATTGACTAAATTCAACTGGACAGTTCTCCTACTCCATATGGTGTAGACCGACTCTCATGTGACCGCATTCAGCTGGAAATCTGAGGGTGGCTTGGCCACCCTGGAGCACTTCTCATTCTCTTGGACCTTGCTTCGTGTGGGGACCAAACACTCTTCACAGTAGACAAAAGCCTATTTCACAGTTTTTGTTTGTTTTACAGTACGACATCTGAATTTGTTTTATACCTATAACTATCACAGGAGCATTTCCTCCAATCTATTCATCAGAGCTGGTCTATTAATTTTCTCTTATAGGTTATACATGTGTATAGACATAGCTGTTTAAAACACTCAAAAATAAACACCTTTTATTATAGGCAGGTCATAAGTCCCAGCAATCTTTCTGGTTCTTTGCTTCTGAGGCCTCAAAAGGGCAAAGTCAAGAATTTTACTTGTCTGGTGCTTATCTGGAGGCTTGGGGGGAAGTTTCCAGGCTCCTCTGGTTGTTGGCAGAATCCAGGACCCTGTTGCCTTGTTTGTTGTCAGCCGAGGGTCACTCAATGCCTTTCGAGGCCACTCCTACTCTTTCTCATGTTGCTCCTTCCATCATCAAACCAGATCAAATCCTTCTCATGCTTCAAATCTCTGCCTTTTTCTGCTGCCAGCCAGAGAAAGTGATTCTTCTTAGGGTTTCTGAAATTAGTTCAGGCTCATTTGGATAATCTTCCTTTTTGTTATTATTTCCAAATTTAAAGTATTTAGATTCCACATAAAAATGGTATCATGAGGCTCATCTTTCTATGGCTGTCTTACTAGCCTCATGTCCTCTGAGTTTATCCATGTTGTTCAAATGACTGGATGCCCTTCTTTTTAAGGGCTGCATAGTATTTCCTTGTATAAGCCACCTGTTTTTTATTCATTTTCTGTTTGTGGTCACTTAGGTTGATTCCATATTTTGGATGCTGTGAATAGTGTTGCATTGAACATGGCAGTGCAGACATCTCTTTGGCAAACAGATTTCAATTCTCTTGGATGTATTTCCAGAAGCGAATCTCCCTACCTTAGGGTCACTTGGGCCATTTAACATATAACATAATCCTGGAGTGAGGACCAGGTTGCTAGGTCATAGGCCCAGTCCATATTCCAAGGGAGAGGATAGAGAATGGTCCCTGTGTAATGGGAGGGGTATTCTAAAAGCCATATTTGTAAATTAAGCACCACAGGCTGGTTGTGACTAATCAAATGGTGGCTATGTGTTTTTGGAAGAGTTGTATAACCAAAAAAAGTGAGCAGCAGGGATTTTTATGACTTTCGCAGCAGTTTTCTTCTATTCCTTTGAGACAGATGGCTCTTACATACAGGAACCATGAGAACAAGGCCTTTGCTGTCCCGTTCACTGCTACATTTCCCGTGACTAAGGCGTGTCTGAAAAAGTTTAAATAAGTGTTGAGTGAATGAATCACTACTTAACAATGTGAAATGGTCTGATCCCACAAAGAGGGACAGCAGATGGGCTTTCCCAGGTCATGTGTTCCAACTAGATTGCTCTCAGAGTGCTTTCATAAGAATTAGTTACTGGTGAACTGCTTTCTATTAATGCCTCATCTGAGGAAATCATAATTTTGAGGGCCAAAGATGAGCATACTTCTGTTCCTGGGAATAGCTTATGACCTAGTTGGGAAGACAACACACATAACCAATACTATGGGTGATATGCGCTGGTAGAATTATCTAGTCAGGGATGTAGTCAGTAGAGAGATGATTTAAATATTTAAAAGAAGGAATGAGTATTGTCTGTTAAGTCTTTCATTGAGGAAGTGCATTTGATTTGGGTCTCAGGGTGAATTGAAATTGGATATGTGCGATGAAGGATGAAGGTAACTTTAGAAGAGAAAAATTAACAGCACCAAAGCAATGATATAAGAAATAAACCAGTCTGTGCATAGGGAATTGAAAGAAATGGTTATTTTTTTGGTTAGAGGAATAGAGTAGGGGGTGGTGGGTAATATACTTGGAAATGTAGGTAGAAATATGCCTGTGGAGTGTATAGAATTCCATAGAGAGTAGGTCTTTATCTTACAATTAGAAAGTAGAATAGATGGGCAGCACCTCCCCCACAACACTTCAGTCAGCTCAGCTGGCATTCTCTGCATCTCTATCCCAAGGACCACTGTGGAACATTAAAAAAAATACTCTGCATGTGCAAGACAATCAAAAGCGCTCTCTCTCTCTCCTCTCTCTCTCTCTCTCTCTCTCTCTCTCTCTCTCTCTCTCTATGTGTGTGTGTGTACGTGTGTGCGTGTGTGGCATGTGTTTGCCCTAACATTAAGTTGCCTGTTAGGGTGCCCTTGTTCCGTATCAGAATGCCTGTGTTCAAGATTATGACTCTAGCTTCCTGTGATGCAGACTCTGGGAGGCAGTGCTAATGGCTCAATCTGTTAGGTTTCTGCCAGCATGTGAGAGATCTCTATTGAATTCCCAGCTCCTGGCTTCTGCTTCAGCCCAGCAGTTATCTTTGCAGGCATTTGGGAAATGAACCAGTGGATGGGAGCCCTTCCACTCACTCCACCATCATTGTGTCTCTTTCTGTACCAAGAGAAATAAATAAATAAATAAAGACAAGAAGAAGTACTATGGACTTGACTCTTTTCTCCAGGGAGCGGTCTTCACCAAGGACCCTCACTTGGTGTGTTAGTTTCCTAGGACTTCCATAGAAAAGCTAGAAATCACAACAAAGTTAGGACCTTGTCACAGCAAACTCTTGGTGTCTGTACATGTCTCCCCGTCTCTCAGAAACTAATGCATGTATTGGCTCAATGTTTTGGAGTCCAAACTTTAAAGTGGCAGAAGGGCCATGTAGAACTCTGAGACCTGGGTAGATTCCTTTGCTGCCTCCTTCTAGGTTATGGAAGTAGCTGTCAATGTTTTTGTTCCTTGGCCTGTAGTTGCATAATTCCAATCTTTGCCTCCATCTTCACATGCCATTCTTCCTCTGTATTTTCATATTTTTCCTGAGGTACTGGGGATTAGGATTTAACACATCTCTGGAGGTTCTTGTACTCAAGGCAGGATAGATATAAACATGGCATCATTTTGCCTTTATTTAAGTCCAACACACTTACTATGCCATCTACCAACCCAAAACATTATCACATTGCCAAATAAAGACAGAAAGGTGAAGTTTAAATTCCCAAAAAGCATAGAAGAAATGTCAAAAGGATGATTTTTGAGTATGTCAGTCCATCATCCAAAATCTTTACTGACTCATGGTTTTTGTGTGGGGTTACCTAAACACAGAACCCAAGACAAGGACCCACTACCACTATCTGGATTAGGTAGGAGATCCAGAGGGGAGTAGAGAAGTGGCATGGGAAAGGCATGGAACACAGTGTTAAAGAACTAGCTACCTCAGGGGGCATCTGGAGGGTAATCACGTGCAGAAACTCAGGGAAATGAAACTCATACTGCAGAATTGGATTGCCTAAATGGTACTCTTGGCAAATTGAGGATTTCTTTTTTTAAAATAAATATAGTTATTTATTTGAAAGCCAGAGTTAGGGAGAGAGAGTTTTACTTCATCTGCTGGTTCACTCCCCAAATGGTCACAATGGCTGAAGTTGGACCTATCTGAAGCCAGGATCCTGGAGCTTCTTCTGGATCTCCCACAAGTACTTGGGCCATCTTCCACAGCCTTCCCAGGTGCATTAACAGGGAGCTGGATTGGAAGTGGAGCAGTTGGGACTTGAACCAGTGCCCATGTGGGCTGCCAGCACCACAGCTTTACCTGGAGTAACACAGCACTTGCCCTAAACCTTAGGATTTCTAAATATATAATTCTTAAAAAAATTCTCGTATTTTTTCACTTTGTGTTTCTGTGTGGGTGCAAACTGATGAAATCTTTACATACTATAATATTAAATTGATCTTCTGTGTATAAAGATAATTGCAAATGATTAAAAAATCTTGGTGTTAAATTGGAAATTGCATAGATAATTAATCAATTCTTTAAAAAAAATCATGTAGGATCTCTGTCTTTAATGTACTGTACATTGTGAATTAATACTATAACTAGTACTCCAACAATAATTTCAGTTTGTGTCTCTATGTGAGGGCAAACTGTTGAAATCTTTACATAATATGTTCTAAACTGATCTTCTGTGTATAAAGAGAATTGAAAATGAATCTCGATGTGAACAGAAGGGAGAGGGAGCGGGAGAGGGGAGGGTAGCGGGAGGGAGGGAAGTTGTGAGGGGGGGAGCCATTGGAATCCATAAGCTATACTTTGGAAATTTATATTCTTTAAATAAAAGCTAAAAAAAAAAAATTCTCCGTGTCCTAATTCATCCATTAATTTATTCTAGCTCTTATTTCATATACTGTAAAGAGTTGTTATTTCAAAGCCAGAAAGCAGAAAAAAATGCTTATTCCTTAAAAAGTACTAAATAGCCTTGTCACATAAAAAAGGTTGTGATGCAGTGTTAAAAGGTAGAAAAGGTGGCCGGCGCCATGGCTCAACAGGCTAATCCTCCGCCTTGCGGCGCCGGCACACCGGGTTCTAGTCCCGGTCGGGGCACCGGATTCTGTCCCGGTTGCCCCTCTTCCAGGCCAGCCCTCTGCTGTGGCCCAGGAGTGCAGTGGAGGATGGCCCAGGTGCTTGGGCCCTGCACCCCATGGGGAGACCAGGAAAAGCACCTGGCTCCTGGCTCCTGCCATCGGACGAGCGCGGTGCGCCGGCCGCAGCGCGCCGACCGCGGCGGCCATTGGAGGGTGAACCAACGGCAAAAGGAAGACCTTTCTCTCTGTCTCTCTCTCTCACTGTCCACTCTGCCTGTAAAAAAAAAAAAAAAAAAAAAAGGTAGAAAAGGAATGGCCGATAAGTGTCACAGTTAAGTTGTTTTCCTGACTCTGTCTCTCATGCAGGTCAGAGAATTCTCCAATAGTCATCATGAAGGTGATAGTCATCATGAAAGCAATAGTCATAAATCCTTTTTACCTACGAAAATTCATTTGTGACAACCTTGAAACTAGATGAGTGAAAAAGTATGTAATCAACCCCTGGTTCTATGTGTGATGGTCCTTTCTGGTTCATTTAGCAGCTGAATCCCTGAGAATATGCCCCCATTTTCTTAGCCAGGTTTCTGGCTAGGAGTGGGGTGCTGTGGCTGTAAGGTCATGTCTGTTTGGAGCAACACGTCTGAGATCACGTCCCAGGCATCTATGTAGTGTCTGCATTAACACTGGAACAAAGATGAAGGCGCCCACAAGGTTCTGTTTCTCTCTAGATGTGCTGTATTTTTACACTGCATGGTTTACAGCTTATTCATTCACTATATCAGCATTGTTTTCTGTGTTGTGTTTCAGCAGTGCTTCATTTATAATTATTTATGCCTTCTCAACTTTTAGCTTGAAGTCTTACCCATAGGAAATGCTCAATATATGCTTCTTAAATAAATGAATTGCTTAGAAATCTCCTACGATGAGATATATGACAAGTGATAAGATCCAGAGGGATGAGCTCAGCATTGAATACACACAGGAAAGATGAGATGGGCCACTCATGAAAATAGGCCACATAATCAGATGCTAAGAATCTGGAGTATGCATAGAGGAAATACGAAAATAGGTCCAAAGGAACTATAGCTCTGGATAGTCTCTTTTATTGGTGATGTGTTTGTGAAGTAACTATTGACTTTGGCATTTTCTTAACAAGTGAGCTGGAGATTAATGAAATAAGAAAAAAGAAATGGGGTGAAGAAGTCTCATTAAATTTGTTTTGTTCACAAGTGAGGGATGTTGTGTAACCACTGAAGCTCAATTCCTAGAGGATATTGCCTTTAACTAGAAAATTATCTCCTCTACTCTTGATAATTTTACATATATGATACACATATATATATACACATGTACATATATATCATGTATATTATATATATCATATATATATATACACACACACATTTATCCCTACCTCACCTGAACATTCCTAAACATGTAATTTCTGAAAAAAAATTTCTTTCCCAAATTCCTCCATCAATTATATACTTATGTGTGTGTGTTAGAGAGAGAGAGAGGGAAGCAGAAAAAGAAAATAAAGAGAATATATACTATGTATGACAGAGATGCATATATATCACCATACACAAAAATATCTGAAGCTTATATGTATGTACAATGCACTATGTACTACACTGTTTTATATTCCATAGTACTACACACACACACACACACATATGTAATTCACAGTTATTATATTATTAAACAGTTATGCAGATAACATATCAAGCATGTTATGACTAAAACACATCTCTGGCTGGTTCTTTTCACAGATATTTAGTGGTGTTATCCAGGAGCAAAGCTGTGTTGCCCAAAATAGACATCCAGCATGGGCATGAGAGAGTGCTTTGCTGGAAGTAGATGCAGGATCAGTTAGCAGACCCCAATCCCTGGCTTAACAAAGAAAGCAAGTGACCATTTGTTGCAAGTGTTGGAAATGCAAATCATGTATAAATATCACAGTAAAAGAGAATGCTCTATGGTGGTAGATACAGAAATCAAAGATCATTTTTTAAACTTTTATTTAATAAATATAAATTTGCAAAGTACAACTTTTGGATTATATCTGTTTTTCCCCCTTAACCTCCCTCCCACCCATCCTATCTCCCACTCCCTCTCCCATCCCATTCACATCAAGATTCATTTTCAATTATCTATATATACAGAAGATCAATTTAGTATATACTAAGTAAAGATTTCAACAGTTTGAACCCACACAGAAACACAAAATATAAAGCACTATTTGAGTACTAGTTATATCGATAATTCACATAGTACAACACATGAATGACAGAGATCCTACATGAGGAGTAAGGGCACAGTAATGCCTGTTGTTGATTTAAAAATTGAAACTCTTGTTTATGGCATCAGTAATCACCCTAGGTTCTTGTCATGAGTTCCCAAGGCTATGGAAGCCTCTTGAGTATGCCAACTCTGATATTATTTAGAAAAGGTCATAGTCAAAGTGGAAGTTCTCTCCTCCCTTCAGAGAAAGTTACCTCCTTCTTTGATGACCCATACTTTCCACTGGGATCTAACTCACAAAGATCTTTCCTTTAGGTTTTTTTTTTTTTTTTTTTTTTTTTTTGCCACAGTGTCTTGTCTTTCCATGCCTGAAATACTCTCATTGGTTTTTAGCCAGATCCGAATGACTTAAGGGCTGATTCTGAGGCCAGAGTGCTGTTTAGGACATCTGCCATTCATTCTGTGATGGGATTGAATTGGAATCCCTTGGCATGTTTCTAACTCTACCATTAGGGGTAAGTCCAATTGAGTATGTGTCAAACTGTACATATCTTCCCTTTCTTATTCCTACTCTTATATTTAACAGGGATCACTTTTCAGTTAAATTTAAACACCTAAGAATAATTGTGTGTTAATTAAAGAGTTCAACAAGTAGTATTAAGTAGAACAAAAAAGCACTAAAAGGAATAAAGTACTAAGTTGTTCCTCAACAGTCAGAACAAGGGCTGATCAAGTCATTCTTTCTCATGGTGTCCATTTCACTTCAATGCATTTCCTTTCTGATGCTCAGTTAGTTGTTACCGATCAAGGAGAATATATGATATTAGTCCCTCTGGGACTGGCTTATTTCATGCAGCATGATGTTTTCCAGATTCCTCCATTTTGTTGCAAATGATCAGATTTCATTTTTTATTGCTGTATAGTATTCTATAGAGCACATATCCCATAATTTCTTTATCAAGTCTACTGTTGAAGGGCATTTAGGTTGATTCCAGGTCTTAGCTGTTGTGAATTGAGATGCAATAAACATTGAGGTGCAGACAGCTCTTTGATTTGCCAATTTAATTTCCTTTGGGTAAAGTCCAAGGAGTGGGATGGCTGGGTTGTATGGTAGGGTTATATTCAGGTTTCTGAGGAATCTCCAGACTGACTTCCATAGTGGCTTAACCAGTTTGCATTCCCACCAGCCGTGGGTTAGTGTCCCTTTTCCCCCATATCCTTGCCAGCATCTGTTGTTGGTAGATTTCTGAATGTGAGCCATTCTAACTGAGGTGAGGTGAAACCTCATTGTGGTTTTGATTTGCATTTCCCTGATTGCTATTGATTCTGAACATTTTTTCATGTGTCTGTTGGCCATTTGGATTTCCTCTTTTAAAAATGTCTATTGAGGTCCTTGGCCCATCTCTTAAGTGGGTTGTTTTGTTGTTGTGCAGTTTCCTGATCTCTTTGTAGATTCTGGTTATTAATCCTTTATCTGTTGCATAGTTTGCAAATATTTTATCCCATTCTGTCAGTTGCCTCTTCCCTTTCCTATCTGTTTCTTTTGCAGTACAGAAACTTCTCAATTTGATGCAATCCCAATAGTTAATTTTGGCTTTGACTGCCTGTGCCTCTGAGGTCTTTTCCAAGAAGTCTGCCTGTGCCTCTATCTTGCAGGGTTTCTCCAATGTTTTCTATTAATTTGATGATGTCGGGTCGGGTCGTAGATTTAGATATTTGATCCATGTGGAGTGGATTTTTGTGTAAGGTGTAAGGTAGGGGTCTTGCTTTCGCTTCTGCACGTGGAAATCCGGTTTTCCTAGCACCGTTTGTTGAATAGACTGTCCTTTATTAGATCCTTGATCAAATATAAGTTGGCTGTAGATGTTTGGATTGATTTCTGGTGTTTCTATTCTGTTCCATTGGTCTATGCATTTGTTTCTGTACCAGTACCATGTTGTTTTGATTATAATTGCCCTGTAGTATGTCCTGATATCAGGTATTGTGATGCCTCTGGCTGTTGTTGTTGTTATTGTTGTACAAGATTGCTTTAGCTATTCAAGGACTGCTGTGTCTCTATATGAATTTCAGCGTCATTTTTTCCAGATCTGAGAAGAATGTCTTCAGTATTTTGATTGGTATTGCATTGAATCTATAAGTTGCTTTTGGGAGAATGGACGTTAGCCCATTTTTTGAGTTGTAAACAAAGAACCTGAAATAATACAACAGCCACCACTGGCCAAGCTCCTATTCTGTGTCAAATATCACATGTGCCTTAATGATAAATCTGAGCCCAGTGCTGTCTGCAAGTTATGTTTTCATTCTGGAGATGAGAAAATTGCTGTGAAATGGGCTACAAGTTACAACCCAGGCAGAACAAAGCTTCAAAACTAGGCTTGTGGGATTCCACATACCTCAAATCTTTGCAGTACACCACCACTCAGTGCTTTCTTACAGAACACAGCAAGACAAGGCTTGATTTGATATCAACATGGCACTCACAGCCATGTTGTCAGCGATCACTGATTCAGGCTGTTATCATTATGAGGCTTGATTGCTCTACCAAGTGTGGCTTCCTCAAGCAAACGTAAGTTACTGACCTCAAGGAAATTCTGCACTACGAAAAACAACCTCAAACCTAAAAAACCTGATCAAACTCATCTCATTTCCATACAAGCCCCTACCTTTTCCCACATTGTAAAGTTTAAAAAGTCCTAAGTTTATAGCAGACATGTATCTGGTCTCCTCATCTCCTATGTAACATGTCATTGGAGAGTGATGTGACAAGACAGGGTTTGTAGAGAAACAAGAAGTTGTATAAAAGGGGTTTAGCATTTAAACAAATCAAAATCGTATCTTTAGTCAGAGAGATCATAGTTTATGAAGATTGTTAGATGTGATCATACTGTTTCTGGACATAAACTCACTAGTTAAACAAGGAAAAATCTTTTTCCTACAACCAGGTGAAGATAGTTACAAATGTCCACTTCCTGTTTTCTCTCTGGCCTTGGCAATAGGTAGATTGCACTCTGTGACACTTAGGTCAGTTTCTGTAAGCAGTGGAAAGTAGAAAGTCTCTGTAATCAAGCAGGCGGGGGAGCTCTTTGAAGCCTGAATGAACCCAAGGGGATCTTCAGAAAGGGCAGAATGAAAGCCAAGGTATGCAATGAAAGCCAAGGTATGCAAATAGAACCAGGCAGGAGGAAAGATTAAATGTTGCTATTTGAATGAATAAACCTCTTCATGTTTAATAAGTACTCACAGATCTGGGGAAGTAAGTTTCAGAGAAAATAGTTATAAATAGCATCCTATCTGAGTAGCTTGCACTCTAAGGCCAGCATTGGGTCTCTATAAATACCAGCAGAGGTGTCCTTGCTTTGGTTTCTTGTCCAGTGTCCTCATTTTTCCAGGCCTGGACAGCTAACTTACCACTGTTTTATCTACCTAATGTCTGTCCACACTCAAGTCAGTATTAACATCTTGAAATTGTTTTTTTTTTTTTTTAATTGACTTATTTCAGAGAGAGGAAGAGAGAGAGAAAGAATGCAAAAGTGTGCACACAAGAGTGAGAGAATTCCTATCTGCTGGTTCACTATTCAAATTCTCAAAACAGCCAAGGGTGGGTGAGGGTGAAGCTGTAGCTTAGAACTGAATCCAATCTCCAATGCAGGTGGTAGGAACTCAATCACTTGAGCTGCCAATGCTACCTCTCAGGGTGTGCACTAGTGGGAAGCAGGAGTCAGGAGCCAGCATTGAGAATTGAACCAAAGCACTTTAATACAGAATATGGGCATCTTAACCAATAGGCTGAACACCCACTCTCCAATTTGAGATCTTAGAAAATCTTTTATGTCCAACCAATATTAATTCAAACATTTTAGTGAGCCTGGCCTTCTTCTTGCCCCAAGATTCAGGGGGAAGGCATGTAACTCAGACTTGATCACCGTTTTCCCAAGTCTGTCAATTTCTTAACATTGATGAGTCAGAGGTAGACACATAAATGAAGGTGATTCAAATGAACTCAACTCAGAATTTTTTCCAAGAACTGTTGAGAAAGAGAAACTCTCTTCCTGTCTGAGCTTGTATCCCTTGTGGTAGGAGATGGGCATGCAGTGGTGAGGAACAATCATGAAGGAACACAGAGTTCAGCAATGAACCAAACTGGGTCCTGATTACACTGTTTCAGTTCCTAGATCTTGCCATGCCTGAAAATTGCATATTTCTAGACATTTTAGGTATTATTCTAATAGATTATCTTCTGTTGGTCAGGATACCTGGTATTAGGCCACTTAATAAGTAATAGAATCCCGCTGGTTATGCTTCTCAAGTCTTCTCTTGAGTTTATCCCTAAACCTCAGCCACCCTGGATCATGCTGCCAGATTTCTTTCATTTGGAGGATTTCCCCAAATATTTTGCTTTATTCTGTTATATGAGTGGTTTTCAACTTAAGATGATTTTACCTCCTAAGTGACATTTGGTACAGTTATGGAAGTGGTTTTGGCTATAATAAATGTGAAAAGGAGTGGGGGATACAGGCCAGAGATTCAGTGAAATATTCTACAATCTTTTGGATAGACACCTGCAACAGAGAATTATCAGCCAAAAGTTGTCAGTCAATAGTGCATTGTTAGGAAATTGTGCTTTAGATATTATAATTGACCCGTAAAGCAAGTACTAATATTTTCCACTATTAATTAATTTTTTGTTTTCTGGTTGCATATTAAGTAGGGGGCCTTTGTGCTAAAAAATTGTATTAATGTCTTGGGATACAGCAATGGTCAGGGCACAGTTCTTGCTGTTAGCAATCTAGAGCTGTATTTGACCCCAATGCTGTTATCCTACTATTGCTTGCCTTAGTTCACCTCCATGAACTTCAGAATCACTCCAGGATTCTGTCTAGTCTTAGGATGTTGGATATCCTGAATATGGCCCTTTGTTAGTCCTTAATTGAATCAAGGCAAGCAACATTGATCATCCTAAATAGCTACTGTTAGCACAGCAATGTGTCACTTGTAATGACCATGGAGAGTCTTAATGGGATAAAGGAGCTGGAACCTTTTCAATCTTTCATTTTAATTTTTTTCCTTCATGGAAATATTTTGTAGGAGAAGTAACAAACTATAATTGTATCTTTCTGGCTCCATGTTGTGGTGAATAAAGGATTCTGGGCAAAATGAGACTACTTGCACAGGAAAAGCAGTGTTAGGAGGAAAGTTTTTAGCGATTGGAGCCTACAACAAGAAATCAGAAAGGCAACAAATAAATGAGCTCTCAATGGATCTCAAGGACAAAGAAAAAAAAACAGCAAACCAAACCAAAAACTACTAGGAGAAAAGAAAGAGTTAACATTAGAAAAGAAATAAAAAAAATTGAAAAAAATAAACAATACAAAAGATTGCCAAAATGAAGAGCTGGTTTTTTGAAAAAAATAAATAAAATTGACACACCATTGGCCAACTAACCAAAAAAGGATGGAGAAGACCCAAATTAATAAAATTAGAGATGAAAAAGAAAATGTAACAACAGACACCACTTAAATAAAAAGAATCCTCAGAAATTACTACAAAGAGATGTATGCCAACAAAACATGAAACTGGAAGAAATGGATAGGTTCCTGGATACATACGACCTACCTAAAATAAACCATGAAGATATAGAAAGCCTAAACATACCAATAACCAAGACAGAACTCTAATCAATAACAAAGACCCTCCCAATAAAGAAAAGACCAAGATTGGATGGCGTCACTGCTGAATTCTACCAGACATTTAAAGAACTAACTCTAATTCTTATCAAGCTATTCAAAACAACTGAAAGGGAAGGAATCCTCCCAAATTCTTTCTATGAAACCAGCATCATCTTAATTCCTAAACCTGAAAAAGATGCAGCAGAGAAAGAGGAGTACAAACTAATTTCTCTGATGAACATAGACACAAAAATTCTCAAAAAAAATACTAACAATTGAATCCAACAACACATCAGAAAAATCATTCACTTAGACCAAGTTCTATTTATCCCCAGTATGCAGGTTTAACATTCGTAAATCAATCAATGCGATATATGACATTAACAAACTGAAGAACAAAAGCCATATGATTATCTCAATAGATGTGCAGAGAAAGCATCTGACAAAATACAATGCCCCTTCATGATGAAAACTTTAAGCAAATTGGGAAAAGAAGGAACATTCTTAAACACAATGAAGGCAGTTTATGACAACCTCACATCCAGCATCCTATTGAATGGGGAAAAGTTAGAAGCATTCCCACAGAGATCCAGAACCAGACAATGATGCCCACCCTCACCACTGCGTTTTGTTATAGCCTTGGAAGTTTTAGCCAGAGCCATTAGATATGAAAAAGAGATCAAAGGGATACAAGCTGGGAAGTAGAAAGTCAAACTATTCTTATTTGCAGATGACATGATCCTATATATAGGGCATCCAAAAGACTGCACTAAGAGACTATTGGAACTCAAAGAAGAGTTTGGAAATGTACTGGGATAAAAAATCAACACAAAAAATCCAGCATCATTTGCATACACAAGCAATGCCATGACTGAAAAAGAACTGAGATCAATCTCATTCACAATATCCACCAAAAAACATCAAATTTGGAATAAATTTAATCAAGGTTGTCAAATATTTCTGATTAGAATTACAAAACATTAAATAAATAAATAGAAGAAGATACAAAATGGAAAAAACTTCCAAGTTCATGGATTGGAAGAATCAATATCATCAAAATATCAACACTACGAAAAGCAACTTACAGGATTCAATGCAATACCAATCACAATACCAAAGAATCTTCTTAGATATAGAAAAAATGATGTTAAAATTCATATGGTAACATAGGAGATCCCAAATACCTAAAGCAATCTTATACAACAAAAACAAATCAAGAGACATCACAATACCAGATTTCAAGACATACTACAGGGCTGTTATAATCAAAACAGACTGGTCCTGGTACAGAAGCAAATGGATAGACCAATGGACCATAATAGAAACAACAGAAATCAATCCAAGCATCTACAACCAACTTATCTTTGACAAAGGAGCTAAAGTCAATTCCTGGAGCAAGGACAGTCTCTTCAACTAATAGTGCTGGGAACACTGGATCTCCACATACAGAAGAGTGAAGCTAAACCCTTTCTTTATATCTCTCACTAAAATCCACTCAATATGGACTAAAGACCTAAATCTATGAGTTGATACCATCAAATTATTAGAGAATATTGGGAAAACCCTACATGACATCAGTATAGACAAAGAGTTCTTGGGAAAAAAACCCAGAGGTATAGGCAATTGAAACCAGAATTGACTAATGGGATTACGTCAAATTGAGAAGCTTCTGCACTGCAAAAGAAACAATCAGCTAAGTGAAGAGGCAGCCGACAGAATGGGAAAAAAATTTTCAAACTATACAACCAATAAAGGATTAATAGCCAGAATATATAAAGAGATCAAGAACTCCACAACAAAAAAAGAAAACAACTCTGTTAAGAAATGGGCTAAAGATTTAAATAGACATTTTTCAAAACAGGGAATCCAAATGGCCAACAGACACATAAAAAAATGCTCAAACTTGCTAGCTATCAAAGAAATGCAAATCAAAACCACAATGCAGTTTTTTCTTACCCCTGTCAGAATGGCTTTTACACAGAAATCAATAAACAACAAATGCTAATGAGGATGTGAGGTAAAAGGTACTCTACTCCACTGTTGGTGGGCATGTAAATTGGTAAAGCCACTATGGAAGACAGTTTAGAGATACCTCAGAAAATTGAATATAGATATACCATATGACCCAGACATTCTGCTCCTGGGAATCTACCCAAGGGAAATGAAATCAGTACTTGAAAGATCTATCTGTACCCCCATATTTATTGCAGCTCAATTCACAATAGCAAAGTCATGAGATCAATTCAAATGCCCATCAACTCAAGACTGAAAATGAAATTATGGGATATATACACCATGGAATACTACACAGCAATAAAAAAAAAAAACTGAAATCTGATCATTTGCAAAGAAATGGATGAAACTGGAAAATATTGTATTTATTGAAATAAAACAGTCCCAAAGGGACATATTCTATATGTTCTCCTTGACTTGTGATGACCAATAGAGCACCTAAAAGGCAACCTGTAGAAATGGAATTGACACTTTGAGAAGCAAAGGCTTTGAATAGCCCTTCTCTTGAGTGTTGAGGAACAGCTTTTTAAATTTTTTTCTTTTCTTTTCCTTTATCATACTTTACTTTTCTTCTTTAATACTAATCGCTGAACTCCTCACTTAACATAGTGTTAAGCATATGTGTATAGAGTTAATTGAAAATAGTTATTAGTAAAAAAAAATAAGAGTGAGAATAAGAAAGGGAAGAGGATGGGAATGGGAGTGAGGATAGGAAGGCAGGCACAGTGGGAAGAATCACCAAGATCCTAAAGTTGTAATTGTGAAATGTATGAAGTTTGTAACTGTAAACCAGTATAGTTCTGCATACATTCCTATGGACTTAGTTTTAATTTGCCATGGGATACCAAATTCCCTTAAGCTGGCTGGTAAAAATAGCAGTTTGATTGTTATAGAGATCATATGGATAGGATTAAGTGATAAAGTGACCATATTGATAGTGTTAAAGTGATCATATAAATAAGGCTAAGTGTTTGATAATAATAATAGACAGAATTAAAAAGGAGTGAATGTTCCAACAAGGACAGCAGTCCATACAGCAGACTCATAGAATGACAATCACTTTATCTAACACTCTGACCCCAGAATCAGCCCTTAGGGCATTCTTGTCTGGCTGAAAAGCCCCAGTGAGCATTTCAGGCAGGGACAGCCAAGAAACTGGCAAAAGATGTTCAACATAAGGGACATCTGTGGGTGAGACCCCATTGGAAAGAAGCAGCTACCAAAGAAGGATATACTTTTCTCTGATAGGAGGAGAAAACTTCCACTTTGCTTATGGCCTTGTCATGTTAGTATATACAAAAGGCTTCCATAGCTGTGGCAGAGAGCCTTGGGTGATCATGGACATCATCTATAAGAGTGTTAATTGTTAAATAAGTAATGAGAGTCACTGTGAACTAACTTTCCATGCAGGACCTCTGTCCTCAAAGAGTTGTATCATGAGACTTAACAGTAAAACTTTTCTCAAGAATCACTTCCTTTTAATGTATTTAGTGGAGAATACTCTTCTGTCTCATTAAGTTATAGTTATGTCTAGGAGCTTGCAAAAGATGTACCATTCTTGGGTTCTTATTTAAATATAATTAATTTTCTAAAAGGAAAGAAGGGGGAGGAAGGACACGAAAAGAGGAAAGGGAAAAAAGTGAAATTACCTTTGAGATGCAATAACTTTGAACAGCCCCGGTCTTGCTTATTGAGCAAGTTTTTTGTTGTTTTACTTTCTTTTTGTTTTTTTTTTCTTTCTCATACTAAGCTTTGAACCCTTTATCTAGAATAGAGTTAACCCTCTCTACATAAAATTAAGTGAAAATAGATCTTAGTGAAAAACAGGACAGGGAAAAGGAGAGAGAAGAGGAAGTGAGCTGGGAGAGTGGGTAGGAGGCCAGGTACAGTGGGAAGAATTAGTATGTTCCTAATGTTGTATTTATGAAATGCATACAAATAAATAAATAAGTAAAGTGAGACTATTTGCAACAGTAGGGGAAGTGTTTTGTCTGGAATATTTGCAGTACATAATTCTGGAAAACCACTTGGGTCACTTCCCAAGGTGTCTCATTAGCGTCATTATGCTAGTGGCTTATTTCAGATTTCAGATTTTTGTGGATGAACAAGGGACAAGAGCAGAATTAGAGGAGTACACTTTTTTTTTTTTCCTCAGTGAATCAGATGGACAAAACATGTTGCTCTGCGATGCTGTGTGACTGCTATTTTGAAAACCTGATCATGTATTTTTGGTCTGCAGAACCTCTGCTCTGATACGTTTTCTCAAGGGGATCCACAGGGCTGCTGAGAGAAGGGAAATCCCAACACTGCTTTCACACTGTGAAACAGAAGGCCACACAGGCAGGTAAGAGAAGCCCTTTCAAGCTCTAGGCATGATAATCCTAGCACAGACACCAGATTTGAAAAAGTATGCTTTTAACACAAAACAAAGTTGCCCTGGGGTCAGGCTGGCTACAGGCAGTGGAGGTTGGGTTGAGGAAGGAATGAAGACTTGAACTAATACAAACAAGGCCATTCCTTCAGAGTGCTGCGCTCTTAATCACGAGTGGAAATTGCTGGAGGAATGACTGGGTTTCCAATTATCATCATCAGTTGTTGTTCATGCTATATCCATTCTCTAATTTAATCTATAGGTAGGAGAGGCAGTTATTATTTTCATTTTATTGAGGTAAATGCAGTGTTTTTGGGCAAATTTATCATGGCATTTCTGCTGAAACATGGCTGTAATTTAGAAGGCGTTCCATTAATAGTTGTTGAATAATTTGTAAAACAAATGATGGCATAATTCTGGGTAAGAATGATGAAGTAAATTTATCCCTACTTCCTGTGGCAGATACTTTTGACTGAGAACAACTAGCTGGATGAAATAGTGAAACAAAAAAATCTGTTGGAAGTTTAAAAAGCAGATTGCAACCAAGCTAACTTTCCGTGAGGGAAGTCATAAACATACAAAAACCTGAACTGAGGGAGGCATAGGACCAGGATTCCCAAACTGATGCCATTTTCTTTTCCCACTGAGGTATTCTTTTTTTTATTTATTTTTTAAAAAAGTTTATTTACTTGAGACATAGTTACAGATAGAGAGAGGGAGAGACACAAAGGGAGGTCTTCCATCCACTGGTTCACTCCCCAAATGGCTGCAATGGCCAGAGCTGAGACAATGGAAAGCCAGGAGCCAGGAGCTTCTTATGGGTCTCCCATGTGGTGAGGGGCCCAAGCACCTGAGTCATCTTCTACTGCTTTCCTAAGCTGTCAGCAGGGAGCTGTATTGGAAGTAGAGCACCTGGGACTTGAACTGGCTCCCATATGGGATGCCAGTATTGCAGGCTGATGCTTAAGCTACTATACCACAGCATCGGCCACTCCCCCTCCTTCTCCTCATTTTACTTCTTCTTCTCCTCATCCTCATACTCATCCTCATCCCTCCTTTTTTTCTTCTTCCTCTCTCCCTCCTCCTCCTTCTTTTCCTTTTTTTACATTTTTGAAAAGGGTTTAATCTGCAGCATGAGTGCCAAAATGGGATGTGTGCATAATAACAATGCACTAAGATAAAGTTTTCACTGTCTAAGAGATACCCGGCACATAGTAGGTGCTGAAGAATATTTTTAGATAAATAAATACATGAATATGAAAGTAAGTAGTAAGAAATTATCTATGGTGACAGGATTAAAAAGAAAGGACAAGAGTCAATACAAATGAGCAATCATTTTCAATGTTTCTCAACCCTAGCTCACATTACAATCACCTGAGGAAGTTTCAAAAAAGATTAGTGGCTGGCGCCATGGCTCACTTGGCTAATCCTCCACCTGCAGCGCCGGCACCCCAGGTTCTAGTCCTGGTTGCTCCTCTTCCAGTCCAGCTCTCTGCTGTGGCCCGGGAAGGCAGTGGAGGATGGCCCAAGTGTTTGAGCCCTGCACCAGCATGGGGGACCAGGAGGAAGCATCTGGCTCCTGGCTTCAGATTGGTGCACTGCACTGGCCGTAGTGGTCATTTGAAGGGTGAAGCAATGGAAGGAAGACCTTTCTCTCTCTCTCACTGTCTAATTCTGCCTGTCCAAAAAAAAGAGAAAAGGATTAGTGATGGGACAGGCTTTTGCACAGTAATTAAAATGCTGCTTGGGAGGGTCTCATTTTATATCAAAGTGCCAAGTATAAGTTCTTGCTACTCTGCTCCCAACACAGCTGTCTGCCTTTGTGCACTCTAGGAGGCAGTAACTGATGGCTCAATCATGTGGGTTCCTGCCACCCATCTGGGAGGCCCAGATAGAATTCTGGGCTCCTGGCTTTAACTTGATCAAGCCCTGGCTGTTGTGAGTATTTGGGGAGTGAACCAATGGTTGGAAGAGCTGGCTCTCTCAATGTCTCTGAGGCAAATACCATCCAAGTCAGTGACAAAGAAACTGAGAAGCTCAGAGCTTTCAGAATTGTCCAGGGTGGAGGAGGGTGTTTGGCTTAATGATTAGGACTCTGGTTAAGATGCCCACATTCAGCATTGGAGTGTCTGGCTTTGATTGACAGGCCAGTTCCTGACTGCTGTTCTGTCAGGGGAGAAGCTAGGAGGCAGTGGTGCTGGTTCCAGTATTTGAGTCTCTGCCACTCATATGGGAGACCTGGATTGAGTTTCTGGCTTCCAGTTTTGGCCTTGGTCTCAGCCTTGGTCATTGTAGGTATTTGAAAAATACATCGAAGAGTGGGAGATCTGTCTGTCTCTGTCTCTTAAACAAATCAATAAATCATTTTAAATTGCTAAGTATCCATAAAAATAAATATTTTAAAAATAAATTTTACAGGGCTGAGGTACAAATATGGGTTATAATAGCCCACCAAGATGAAGATGCCCTGAGAATGTGAGGTTCCTGTCCCCTTTTCCCAAAGTAATCAGTATCCTGACCCCTTAGGCCATAATCATGTTTTGTCTGTTTTTGAATTTTGTATAAAAATTTCTCCTTTTCCATCTGCCTTCTATCTGAGGGATACATCTATGTTCCTGCACATAGCTATGTTACTGCTGATAACCACACTTTATGGCCCTATATAAGGTCACTTTTGGTAAATTTTCCAAAATGCATGAAAAGCATGCATCTGACAAGGGCTTGGTGTACCAGCCTATGTTTCTCATGTCAGATTTATTAATCATATTTCTCTTCTCTATCTCTACTGATTTCTATGATTTTTCCCTTATTACTAATGATCATGTGCTAAAAACTCTCATAAATTGGGATAGGGCTTTAAAAACAATTTGGCTTATTTATTTAATTTTTCAGATTATAAAGTAAAGGCAGAAGAAAACAGATAGACTCAATATTGACTTAATAAATATCATGTCCCTAGGTAATACTTAGTTCCATTAAACCCATCTCATTTTGTCTCACGAAAGCACTGTGAAGTAGGTAAATCCCTTGACGTTTTACAGGTGAAAAAACAGACTATACAAGATTAAGAAAGTTGCTCAGATCTCTCTGGGTGCTACAATGTAGCACATAATATTCTAAAGCCCATTCCTTGTCCACCTGTTCAAAGGAACTCAGATTAATTGCCATTCCATAGACATTCATTCAGGATCATGGTTTTTCAGTACACCAGAAGCTAGGGTACTGAGATGAAAGGAAAAAGTCATAGCCATTTTCCCTGAACAATTCCAGGAATACCAAGATGATGTAAACCAAGATGTAAAGGAACTGTGACTGCCTAAATTTGACAGACAGCCTGGGACATACCCAGCTAATGAGTGTCAGTTTTATGTGGAAATATGGAAACCAGAAGGATTTTTTGCCAGACGATGGAGGCTAAGCATTAACTCCAATAAAAGCTGATGGCAGTCTGAGTTGTGGGTGTGTCAGTGGGGACTGAGATCAGGGAATAGATGTAAAGGCATGTAGACAGCAGAACTGGGAGGGGCAGAGCAGGGCTTTCCCCACCATTTTTGCTTATATTAAGCAATATAGAGATGCCCTTCGAAAAAGAGTTTTTTAGCACTGAAAAAATAGCACCAATTAAAGCAACTTCAGATCGTACATTTATAGAATCCTAACTTCTCTGAGCTATGCTCTTTGCTTGAGGTGGGAATGAGGTTTCACGTTGATAGAACAAACCAAGAAGTCTATAAAACAAGTCTAAAAGCAGAGTGAATATGGGCACAAGGAATGGGATTGTAGGTGAAAGGATTCTTCTCCTCCCTGACCATACCCTCTCCCACCAAATTTCAAACTCGTGAGATACTTACTTCATGCTCCACACGTATGAGCTCCTTTTCACCTTACCTGCAGCAGGACTGGGCTCCACCCCTGTCTGGTGTCAGAGTGCATTTCCCTTTGAGAGCCCTAGGTCTTTGCGTACTGACAACTTGCACGCATTTCAGTTTACTTCCAGTAATAGTTTATCTGACATCATTCCATAATTTGATTTTCCAGTTTTCCTTTAAAAACTTTAGCTTAGTTCAAATTTTATTTTCTCGTGACCCACCCCCCAATAGGGATCTTTCTAGAATAGTTTATGTTCTTTGCCTATTTAAAAATATAACTGAAAACTGAATGCTTTAGAAGAGGTGAAATGATCATCAGTGTCTACACTTGTTGCTTTTGAAGTGCTTGATGTTGTACACAATGACCCAGCTTATTATATTTTTGCATGGGTATCGCTGTCTCCTGGATTTACAGTTATGCCTTTGTTAATGGCAGTGACTCTCAGCTTACAGATTGATGCTCTACTGAGCCCTGAAGGCCACATTCTATCCCTTTCCTGGTAGTATGTGGGTTTTGTGATAATTGTGGTGACATTTTTCTAGGCTTTCACTGAAACCCATCCTGATAAATGTGGATGTAAATGCTAACAGAGAGTAGCAGATGCTCTCTCAAGATAAATAATAGATTTGTTTTCAAAATAAATATATAAATTTATTTACTTAAAAGGCAGTATGATGGGGCAGAGAGAGACACAAACAGAGACAGAGAGAAATTTTTCAGCTACTGATTCACTCCCTAAATGGCCAAATGGTCACAATGTCCAGAGCTAGGTCAGGCTGAGGCCAGGATCCTGGAACTCCATTCAGTACTCCTCTGTGCATGTCAGAGCCCCCAGTACTTGGGCTATCTTCTGTTGCCCTCCCCAGCACATTAGCAGGAAGATGATTTGGAAGTAGAGCAGCTGGGATTTGACTCATCCATGGTGTTTTAACTTGATGCACCTCAGTATCAGCCCCAAGGACACATTTCTGGAGACATTCTTTGTCCACATTTTCAGTGAATTGTAGCTCCTTGGTTAATGATCTGCCTTTAATTTCTTCTATTTGGAGCTATTCTCTTTTACTTCTGCTTAATATTGTAACATTTGATATTCAGAGTCTCAAAATGGTGGGTCTCTTTGTATAAACTATGTATCAACAACTTTAAAAATCCATAAGTGGACTTGACTTGCCCTCCTTTATCTACTTAACCTCTAAATGTGGTAAAAGAAACGATCCATATTGAAGGACTGAAGGAATTATTTTCCTAGTGGAGGAGGTATTTCATCTGCATGATTTTGATTTAGTTGACCCACAGAATCCACCACCTAATTTACCTTTGTTCTGAGGATGCACTGTCTAACTCTATCTGTCCAATAAACAAACAAACAAAAAATCATAAAAATCATGGATTACAGGACAATAGACTTCCAATTTTAAAAGAGAAAACACTTACTTTAAAATGCTGTTTTTGATTTTTAATAATAGATTCTAATATATAAATAATGAACTTTAAATAGCTTTTCTAAAAATTAAATGGAAATTTCTCTCAAAAGTATTCTAAAGCCAAACCTAACATTATTGCTATAATGACTAGCAATAACTTGTAAACCTATGCATATGTGTGCATATGTGTGTGTTTTAATGCCTTATATTAAAACTAAAATTTTACACCCATTAAACAATAATTCCCCATTGCTTTCTCTCCTGATGATCTGTACATAGCATTCTACTTCCCATCTCTATGATTCTGACTAAGCTCGTTATCATATAAGTGAAATCATACAATATATGTCATTTTGTGACTGACTTATCTCATTTAACATAATTTGTCCAAGGATCATCTATTTTGCAGCATATGTCAGATTTTATTTACTTTGTATTTTAGAAGATATAATTTATTTGAAAGGCAGGGTGACAGAGAAAGACAGGAGGAGAGAGAGAGAGAGAGAGAGAGAGAGAGAGAGAGAGAGAGAGAGCGAGAGCGAGCGCGAACGAACTCCCTTCACTGATTCATTCCCTAAATAGTTGCTATGGAGGCAGCCAGACTGGGACTGGAACTAGGAGCCAGACACACAGTCTAGGTCTCTCACATGGGTGCGAGGAAACTAGTTACTTGAGCTATCATTGCTGCCTCCCAGTGTCCACCTTAGCAAGAAACTTAGGTCAGCAACTAGAGCAGGGAATCAAATCCAGCTGCCACAATGTGGAATGTGGGTGTCTTAATGGCTAGACTGAATGAATGCTCTATATTATTGTCTTGTCTTTTTTCTTTTCTTTCTTTCTTTATTTTGAATAGTGCATCTTTTCATGTGCTTGTTGACCATTTTTACATCTTGTTTGGAGAGAGTCTATTCAAATCCTTTGCTCATTTTTAAATTGGGTTATTTATTTTCTTGTTGCTGAATTTTAGCTTTCTATAAATTCTGATCTTAATCCTTTATCAGTTGTGTCTTGCAAATATTTTCATCAATTATATGGATTTGTTACTCTGTTGCTTTGTTACTCTGTTGGTTTGTCTTTTGATACAAAAATAGTTTTTAATTTCATAATGACAAATTTGTCTATTTTTTTTTCCTTTTCTTGCTTGTGTCTCTGGTGCCAAAGTGAGAAACAAGTGTCAAATCCAATGTCTTGAAGTTTTTGTCTCATATTTTCTTCTAACTATTTTATAGTTTTTATTTCTTAATTTGGGTCTTTGATAAATCTGTGTTAATTTTTGTGTAAGAATTCAACTTCCCTTTTATGAATGTGGACATCCAATTTTCTCAACAGTACTTGTTTAAAAAAATTCTTTCACAATAGATCTCAGTAAAAAATAAGAGAAGGAGGAAGAAGTTCATAACTGTAAAGCTGTGTAGTTCTTCATATTTACTTCTAAAGGTGCATTTTAAAAACTTGCCATGGGATCCCAAATTCCATTAAATTGGGTGGTAAAAATGCCATTTTAAGCGTTAAAGTGATCAAATCAAGTTTAAAGTGATCATAAAGATATAATTAATTGTTAAAGTGATCATATAGATAGGATTAAGTATCTGGTAACAATAATAGATAGAATTAAAAAGGAAAGTATGTTCCAACATAGGAAGCAGTCCACACAGCAGACTCATAGAATGACAACCATTTTAAATAGCATGCTGACCTCAGAATCAGGCTTTAAGGCATTCTGTTCTGGCTGAAAAGCCCACAAGAGCATTTCAGGCATGGAAAGCCAAGACACTGTGGCAAAAAAAAAGACCTATATAAAGGATCTCTGTGAATGAGACCCCAGTGGAAAGAAGTTGCCAACAATGAAGGATGTACTTTTCTCTGAAGGGAGAAGAGTACTTCCACTTTATTTATGACCTTGTCTAAACCCTGACAGAAATTGTGGATTCAAAAGGCTTCCATAGCCATGGCAGCTTTATTTTTTTAGAGACAGTGAAATTGAGAGGACTATATAGAGATTTCCCATAACTCTAGCAGTCACACCTGAAGAACCTTCCCCATTAACATTCCTCTTCTTTTACAAGATTATTTTGGCTACTTGGTATTTCTTGAGATTCCAACCAATTTCACAGTGAGTTTTTGTATTTCTACAAAAAATTTGTCAGGTTTTGAAAGCAATGCTGAAATCTGTAGATCACTTTGGGTAGTATCACACCTTAATAATATTAATTATTCCCACTCATGAAGATGATATATGTTTCCACTAAGTGTCATTTAAGTTTCTTTCATCAATGTGTTGGAGTTTTCATCATTCAGCTCTTTCACCTCTTTGATATTTTATTTTTTATTCCTTAATATTTTTGGATGTGAATATAATTTTTTTCATAATTTCATTTTTAGAGTACTCATTGTTAGTTTACAGAAACACAGTTAATTTTATGTGTTAACTTTATTTCATGATTTTTACCTGAATTTATTTATCAGCTTCAACATTTTAAGATAAATGTGAAATATTCTATATTTCCCTAAAATATGCAAACATCAAAAGAATGATAGCTATTTTTAATTTTTTTCTTGTTTATCAAAACTTACTTTTTAATGATATAAGGAGAACAGATTCCATGCATTAAATATATATACACACACACAGTTCCAAGAAGATAGCCACACTTCCCTCACTCCACCCCTCTACCCAATTTCCACCCTCCCTTCCATCTCTTCCTTTATTATTTTTTTAAAAAGCATAATTTTTAATACATTCTACATTTAAAGGGTTAATTCTCCACCAATCACAATATTCAACAAGTTAAAAGGAGCCACAGCACAATTCCACAGGAGTATAAATGATGGCTAAAAACAACAATAATATCACAATATGTCCATTTCATTCCTAAATGTTTTTTGTATGCTATATTAACTGTCACACATTGGAGAAAATATATCATATTTGTCTTTACATGACTGGTTTATTTCACTAATCGTAATGGTTCCCAGTTGAATCTATTTCATTGCAAAAGACAATATTTCATTGTGTGTTTTTTTTTTTTATGGCTGAGAAGCATTCCTTAGGATTTGTATACTACCTTTGCTTTAACAGTGAGCAGCTGAAATATGGAGGTACAGATAAGTCTTTCATATGCTGATTTCATTTCCTTTGGGTACATTCTCAGGAGTGGGATGGCTAGATCATTTGGTAGATAGATTTTCAGATTTCTGAGGAAACTCTGTATTGTCTTCCATAATGTTTGTACCAGTTTACACTCTCACCAACAGTGTATTATAATGCCTTTTCCTCCCACATGATCATTAGCATTTATTGTTATTTTGAATTTCGTATGATAACCATTCTTACTGGGGTGAGGTGAACCATCATTGTGGTTTCGATTTGCATTTCTCTGATGGCTAGTGATCCTGAGCATTTATTTGTGTGTCTATTGACCACTTGTATTTCACTGTAAAAAATGCCTGTTTATGTTCTTTGCCCATTTCTTAACTGAATTTTTTGGTTTATTGCTGTTGAGTTTCTTGAGCTCTTTATAGATCTTGGATATTAATCCTTTATCAGTTGCACAACTTTCAAATATTTTCTCCCATTCAGTCAGATGCCTGTTCACTTTGTGGAGTATTTCCTCTGCTATGCATAGATTCTTAGCTTTTTGTAATTCCATTTTTTTTTAGCTTTGATTGCCTGTGTTTTGGCATGTTTTCCAAGAAGTCTTTGCCTATGAAAATGTCTTGCAGAGTTTCCCTGATGGTTTCTTCTAGTAACCTTGATTCATTTTTAATTGAATTTTGTATAAGGTGTGAGATAGGGGTCTTGTTTCACTCTTCTGCATGTGTAAATACAATTCTCCCAGAATCGTTTGTTGAAGAAACTGTCCTTTCTCCATGGATTTATTTCAGTTCGTTTGTCAAAGGTTAGTTGGTTGTAAATGCATGGATTAATTTCTGAGTTTTTTATTCTGTTCCATTTTTCAATAGGTCTATTTTTGTCCCAGTACTAGGCTGTTTTAATTATAATTTCCCTGTAATATGTATTGAAATCAGATATTGTGGTGCCTCCAGCTTTGTTTTTGTTGTTTAAGATCGCTTAAGCTGTTTGAGTCTCCTTTGTTTCCATATGAATTTTCATATTATTTTTTTCTATATCTGAGGAAAATGTCTTTGGTATTTTGATTGGGATCTTATTGAATCTATAAATGGCTTTTGGTAGTATGGAGATTTTGATCATACTAATTCTCCCAATCATGAAAATGTAATATTGTTCCATTTTTGGTGTCTTCTATTTCTTTAATGGTTGCTAATTTTCACTGCAAAAACAAAATCCACTCATGACAAAAACTTTAAGTAAATTGGATATAGAAGGAACATTCCTCAACACAGTAAAGACAATTTATGACAAATCCACAACCAGAATTATATTGAATGGGGAAAAGTTGGGAGAATTTCCACTAAGATCAGGAATCAGACAAGGACGTCTGCTTTCACCCTTGCTATTCAATATAGTTCTGGAAGTCTGAGCACTTTTATCAAAAATCAGTAGCCTGTTTATATGTGGATTAATGTATATGTGGATTGATTTTTATTCCATTAATCTATGTATCAGTTTATATGTCAGTACCATGCTATTTTAATTACTGTAGCTTTGTAGTCTGCTTTGAAGGCAGATATTATGATGCCTCCAGTTTGATTTTGTTGTTCAGGATTGTGTTAACTATTCTGAGTCTTTTGTGATGCCATATGAAATTTAGGTTTGCTTTCTTTCTAATTCTGTAAGGAATGGCATTGGTCTTTTTATAGGCTTTTCATTGAATCTGTATATTGCTTTAAGTAAATAGACATTTTAATGATATTAACACATCTGATCCATGAGCAAAGAATATCTTTCTATTTTTTTGTGTCCTTGATGATTTCATTCATTAATGTTTCACAATTTTCATTGTAGAGATCTTTCGCTTCTTTGGTTAAATTTACCACAAAATATTGGATTTTTATGTAGTATTGTGATTGGGAGTTCTTTCTTGATTTTCTTTCTGTGAGTTCATCATTAGCATACAAAAAAAGCTATGCTTTGATGTTTATTTTGTAACCTGCAACTTTACTGAATTTGTTTATTAATTCTAACAGCTTTTTGGCGGAGAGTTTAGGTTTTTTCCATGTACAACATCAGTCGTCTGCAAACATGGACAATTTGACTTCTTCTTTTCCAATTTTGAGGCCCTTCTGAATTACTCTCCCTAAAACTTCCAGTACTATATTGAATAAGAATGGTGAAAGTGGACATCTTTTTCTTGTTCTAGAACTGAGGGAAAATGCTTTGAGTTTTTCTCCATTGAGTATGATATTGGCTGTTGCTTTGTGATAATTTGCCTTTATAATAATTTTGAGGAATGTTCATTCTGTACCCAATTTATTCAGGGTTCTTACCATGAAGAAGTGTTGAATTTATCAAATGCTTTTTCTGCATCTATTGAGATGACCATATGGTTTTGGTTCTTTGTTTTATTGATGTGACATATGATTATTGATTTGTGAATCTTGAGTCAATCTTCCATTTCTGGGATATATCCTACTTGATTGTGATATATTATCTTTTTGATGTGGTTTTGATTTGATTTGCTAGTATTTTGTTGAGAATATTTGCATCTATATTCATTAAGAATATAGATCTGAGACAGCGCCATGGCTCAATAGGTTAATCCTCCACCTGCGGCGCCAGCACCCCAGGTTCTAGTCCCTGTCGGGGCACCGGATTCTGTCCCAGTTGCCCCTCTTCCAGTCCAGCTCTCTGCTGTGGCCCGGGAGTGCAATGGAGGATGGCCCAAGTGCTTGGGCCCTGCACCTGCATGGGAGACCAGGAGAAGCACCTAGCACCTGGCTTCGGATCAATGTGGTGCGCCGGCCGCAGTGCTCTGGCCGTGGCGGCCATTGGAGGGTGAACCAACAGCAAAGGAAGACCTTTTTCTCTGTCTCTGTCTCTCACTGTCCACTCTGCCTGTCAAAAAAAAAAAAAAAAAAGAATATAGATCTGTAGTTGTGTGCGTGTGTGTGTGTAGTCATTGGTTTTCATATAAAAGTAATGCTGGCTTCATAAAAAGAGTTTCTGGGGCTGGCACTGTGGTGCAGTACTTTAATCTTCTGCCTGCACTGCCGGCATCCCATATGAGCACCAATTCTAGTCCTGGCTGGTCCATGTTTGATCTAGCTCTCTGCTACAGCCTGGGAAACCAGCAGATGATGGCTCAAGTGCTTAGGCCCCTACACCCATGTGGGAGACCCAGAAGAAGCTCCTGAAACCTGGCTTCAGATTGGCCTTGCTCAAGATATGTGGTCATTTGGGTAGTAAACCCGAAGATGGAAGACCTTTCTCTGTATCTCCCTCTAACTGTCTGTAACTCTACCTCTCAAATAAATAATAAATAAAATCTTAAAAAATAATAAAATAAGAAGAGTTTGGTAGAGTTCTATCCTATTCAATATTTTTGAATAGTTTAAAGAGTATTATAATTACTTCCTCTTTGAATTTTTTGTAGAATTCAGAGTAAAGCATAAGGTCCTAGACTTTTCCTCAGTGGAAGACTTTTGATTACTGCTTCAATCTCACTGCTTGTTATGTGTCTGTTTATGTTGTCTGTATCTTCTTGATTTACTCTTGGTAGATTATATGAATTGAAGAAATTATCCATTTCTTTGAGGTTTTCCATTTTATTATAGTATAGTTCTTCATGGTAGTTTCTTATGATCCTTTGTATTTCAGTGGTTTGAGTTGTAATATCTCCTTTTTCATCTGTAATTTTACTTTTTTGATTTTTTCTCTTTTCTTTGTTAATCTGGCTAGAGGTTTATCTATTTCATTTATCTTCTCAAAAAATGCCTTTTTGTTGTGTTGGCTTTTGTAAATCTTTTAGTTTTAATTTCATTTATTTGTGCTCTGACCCTTATTATTTCTCAACTCCTGATGATTCTGGATTTGATTTGTTCTTGTTTTTCCAACTCTTCAAGATGCATCATTAGATCTTTAATTTGAGATATTTATCTCCCCCTTTCTCTCTCTCTCTTAAAAATTTATTTTGCTTATTTGAAAGACAGAGTTACAAAGTTAGAGAGAAAGAGAGCTCTTCCATTAGCTGGTTCACTCTCCAAATAGCCACAAAGGCTGGAGCGGAGCCAACCTGAAGCTAAGAGCCAGTAGCCTCTTCTGTGTCTCCCACATGGGTGCATGGGCCCAAGACCTTGGGCCACCCTCCATTGCTTTTCCGGTGCATTTAGCAGGGAGCTGGATTGGATGTGTAGCAGCTGGGACTCCAACCAGCACCCATATGGGATGCCAGTGCTGCAGGCTTGGGCTTTAACCCACTGCACCACACCATGGAGCCAGCCTCTCTTTTTTAAGATATTTATTTATTTATTTAGAAGTAAGACATACAAGGAGAAGCAGAGAGAGAAAGCAAGAGAGAGAACCTCCATCTGCTGATTCACTCCCCAGATGGCCACAATGGCCAGAGCTGGGTCATGCTGAAGCCAAGAGTTTCATCCGGGATATCTACTGGGCTGTCAGGGGCCCAAGTACATGGGCCATCTTCAATTGCTTTCCTAGGCCATTAGCAGGGAGCTAGAGCAGAAGTGGAGCAGCCAGAACACAAACTGAAGTGTATATATGATGCCAGCATTCTAGGCAGTCGCTTTACCTGATATGCCACAATGCCACCTCCCTCCCCCATTTCTCTTTTTAAGTAAGCACTTAATGCTATAAATTTCCCTCTTAATACTGCTTTTGCTATATCCTAAAGATTTTGATATGCTGTGTTTTCATTTTAATTTATTTCAAGATTTATTTCCTTTTTGTTCAATGACTTATTGATCATTCAGTAGCATGTTGTTTAATTTCCAAGTTTCCCACCAACATTGGGTATTCTTTTGTTAGTGAATTTGGTGGTGTCATGTGTTTTTATTATGTTTAGTTCAAATTCAGGATGCCCTTCAGAATTTCTTATAAGGCTGGACTGGTGCTGGTTTATTCTCTCAGTTTTTGTTTATCTGGAAAATATTTCTCCTTAACATTTAAAGGATAGCTTCACTGGATATAATAGTCTTGATTCCAAGTTTTGTCTTTTAACATCTCCTTTTACCTGTAGGGTTTCCACTGAGAATTATGATGGTAATCTAATCTGTTTTCCTTTGTATGTGACTTGATGCATTTCTTTTACTGTAGTTAGGATTCTCTTCATTTAATGGCAATATACCTTAGATAAGACTCTTTGTTGTTGTTGAATCTGCTTAGGGTTCTTTGTGCCTCTTGTATCTAGCTATCCATGTCTCTTTCCAGACTTGAGAAATTTTCAACTACTAGTTTACTTATCAGGTTTTAAATGCCTTTTTCCTTTTATTCTCCTTCAGGAACACCCATAATACAAATATTTTGTTGTTTAATGGTATCCCATATTTTGCCCAGACTTTCTTCATTCTTTTCTTTTTATTTTTGCCTGATTAGATTATTTCTAGATTCTTATCCTTGAGTTCAGAAATTTTGTCCTGCATCTGGTCTATTCTTCTATTAAAGCTCTCAATCATATTTTTATTGCACTAATTAAATATTGCATCTGCATAATTTATATATATATATTTTTTTTGTCAGGCAGAGTGGATAGTGAGAGAGAGAGACAGAGAGAAAGGTCTTCCTTTTTGCCATTGGTTCACCCTGCAATGGTCTCTGCAGCCGGTGTGCTGCAGCTGGCACATCACACTTATCTGAAGCCAGGTGCTAGGTGCTTCTCCTGGTCTCCCATGCAGGTGCAGGGCCCAAGGACTTGGGCCATCCTCCACTGTCTTCCTGGGCCACAGCAGAGAGCTGGCCTGGAAGAGGGGCAACCGGGACAGAATCCGGTGCCCCGACCGGGACTAGAACCCGGTGTGCTGGTGCCATAAGGCAAAGGATTAGCCTGTTGAGCCACGGCGCCGGCTATATTTGGTTATTCTTAATGAGTCCTATCTTCTTAGTAATATTTTCATTCATGTTACTCTTTGATCTCCTCATTTCTTTAATTTGTCTATCTGTATTCTCTTCATCTCATTGAGTTTCCTTACATTTATTATTTTGAATTCTATACTTGTAATTTCATAGGTTTCATTCAAATCAGGATCTAATTCTGGAGGAATATTGCATTTGTCTGTTTAGAGGTCATGTCATGCTACGTTGCTTCTTCATGTCTCCTGTGTTCCTATGTTGAAGTTGAAGTCAGCCATCTGGTGTATTTATCCCTTCCTATTTATGGAGTAGGCTTTATTGTAAAAGAGTTTATAGTTTAACTGGAATGCAGTGGAGTAAGGATCATTTCTTCAACGAATGGTGCTGTCAACTGGATCTATATATGTAGAAGAATGAAATTAGATTCATACCTTTTATATACAAAAATCAGCTCAAAATGAATGAAAGACCTAAATTTAAGACCTGAGACTATGAAGTTATTGGAAGGAAATGTAGGGGTAATATTTCAAAAGATTAGTGTAGTAGATGACTTCTTGGACATGACCAACAAAATATCAGACAGCAAAAGCAAAACTAAACAAATGGGACTATATCACACTCACAAACTTTTGCACAGCAATGGAAGTGATCAGTAGCGTGAAGAGACATAAAACAGAATAGGAAAAAATTTCAAATCACCTATATGACAAAGGATTAATATACCAAATATATCAGCAACTTAAAAGTTCAACAACAACAACAAAACAACCAATCCGAATGAGAAATGGGCAAAGGACTTCAATGGATAGTTCTCAAAAGAAGAAACACAAATGACCAACAAATATACTAAAAACTGTTCAACATCACTAGCCATCAGGGAAATGCAAATCAAAACCACAATCAGCTATCAACTCACCCCTGTCAGAATGGCTAAAATCCAAACACAGAGAGTAACGAATGCTGATGAGAATGTGGGCAAAGGGGAACACTTACACACTGTTAGTGGGAAAGTGAATTAGTGCAGCCACTGTGGAAAACAGTGTAGATATTTCTTTAAAAAACTAAAAGTAGACTTGTCATTTGATCTAGCAATGCCACTACTGGGTATATACCCAAAAGACTTGAACACAATGTATCAAAGAGATGCCTTCACCACCATGCTCATAGCAGCAATGTTTGCAATATCCAAAATTTGGAATCAACAAAGGTGTCTGTCATCAGAAGAATAGATAAAGAAAATGTGCTATATATACACAGTGGAATATTATACAACTATAAAAATGAAATTCTAACATTCACAGCAAAATGGGCACAAGTAGAGAACATCGTGTTGAGTGAAATAGGATAGATCCAGAAAGACAAATACGCCATCTTCTCCCTTACATGTGGGAGCTAAAAAAAAAAAAAAAAAAGAAAAAGGAAAGAAATATCTGTATATCAGTATTGTTGCCAATATAGTTTTGTAAAGGATTGTTTTATACCTCTGTGAATCCAATGGTTAAAAACGGTATACCACTACAGATTTAATGATCTATGATTACTTTAAAATTTACTGTTTCTGGTGAAATGTTCATTTTTCCATTCAGTTACTGTTTATAGACCTTGTCCCTATTCCCATTAAACTAGGGTATTTTTGCTTTTTATTAGTTAAATTCCTTAATCAGTAAAGTATTAAACTTTTTATTATAATGTAAATTTAAAATTTGTTATTTCAATAACAAAAAACATAGAAAAAGAAGGAAGGGGGATAAGAAGGAAAGAGGGAGAGGGAGTATTGTATCTACAAGTCACACTGATTCTGTTAAAAAACTAATTAAAATTAAAATTAAAATATCTCCAAAATACATACTTCTGAAAGTTTCAGCCATAGCTGTTATGCAAGAAAAAGATACAAACTGGAAAGAAAGAAGTCAAATTATCCCTATTTGCAGATGACATGATTCTGCTATATAGGGGAATCAAAAGACCCCACTAAGAGACTATTGGAACTCAAAAGAGGGTTTGTGCTTTTGTGGCTATCAGCAAGTCTCTAAACACCATTCTAGCTGTATCCTGTAAGTTTTAGTGTTGTGAGTTTTTTTCACTTTTTGTTTTTGTCTTCCTTCAAGGCCAAAACATTTTGTGATTTACCTTGACTTTTCCGTGACTGAATCTGATAATCTATCTTCTCTCCCTGCCATCTCTACCACCACATATATGGACAGTCTCTTAAATATTTGTCAATTTTCTTCCCCTTTTCAGAGAGCCATCTTTTAGTTTCATATTTTCTTTTTTTTTTTAAATTTATGACTCTGTTGTTTAATTTTTGAGAATTTGGGGATTTCCCAGATAACTTTTGATTGTTATGGTTAAAAATGCTCTTTGTATGATTTCAGACATTTTACATGTATTGACATTTTAAAAAATTAACTTATTTGAAAGGCAGAGAAAGGGAGAGGGAAAGAAGAGACCTTACATCTTCTGGTTCACTCTCCAACTGGCTACAACAACAAGTCTGGGCTAAGCTGAAGCCAGGACACCAGAACTCCATCTTGGTTCCCACATGAGTGGCAGACACCTAAGTACTCAGGCTATCTTGTACACCCTTCCCAGTAACATTAGCAGGAAGATGGATGAGAAACAGAGTTGCTAGGTCTTAAACTGGCACTTAAATTGGATGCCAATTTTACAAGCAATGTCTTAACCTGCTGCATTACAATGCTGGCCCCCATTGAGATGTTTTTATTTTATCCTATGGTCTGTTCCTGGAAATGTTCCATGTGTACCTAAAAAGACCATGTACTGAGGGCCAGCACCATGGTGTAGCAGATAAAGCTGCTGCCTGCAGCACCAGCATCCCATATGGGCACCAGTTTAAGTCCCAGCTGCTCCACTGCTGACCAGCTCCCTGCACCTGGGAAAGCAGTGGAAAATGGCCCAAGTGCTGGTGCCCCTGCACCCATGTGGGAGACCTGGAAGAAACTTCTGGCTTCAGATCAGCTCAACTCTGGCTGCTGCGGCCATTTGGGGAATGAACCAGTGGATGGAATCTCTCTCTCTCTCTCTCTCTCTCTCTCTCTCTCTCTCTGCCTCTCCTTTTCCATAACTCTGACTTTCAAATAAATAAGTAAATATTTAAAAAGAAGACTGTGTACTGTGCACTTGTTGGATGGAATGTCCTGCATGAATAAATTTGAGTTGGTTTATAGTATTGTTCAAATCTTCTAAATATTTACTGGTTTTTAGTTCAGTGGTTCTATGAATTACTGACTCCTGAGTATTAAGGTCTCCAATTATCACTATTGAGTTACCTATTTCTTTTTTCCTGTTCTTTTGCTGCCTGGTTCATTGTTAAGATAGCATATTTAGTGTACCATTTTTATTTCTTAAACTTTATTTTGAGATATTCTCTCAAGTGTTTTTTTTCTGAATTATAAAATGCATATAATTTATTGTAATTTCTTATAGAATAACACCAATAATTTTAGCAAAATACAGAAAATTTGATAAAATATAACTTCTTTTCCATTCCTTTGTGTTA
The DNA here is from genome assembly GCA_949820135.1 of Sylvilagus floridanus. NCBI lineage: Eukaryota > Metazoa > Chordata > Mammalia > Lagomorpha > Leporidae > Sylvilagus > Sylvilagus floridanus. Next base: position 169,354,732 of record OX463244.1, read on the forward strand.
TTACTTTTCTATATATTACACCTCTATGTATTATCAATCTAATATTATAATGTTATAATTATTGCTTTGTACTACCTTGTGCTTTTTCTGGAGTCTTATGGCTAGGAAGTTTCATTTTTTATTTTGGTACAAAAAAATCTGTTTGCTATAAAGAGTCTCAGACTGACATTGTTGTACAGCAGACTTACAGAATAGGAACACCTGCTTCCAACTCTGAGGATATCATCTATGCTTCATAAAAAAGTTATTACTATTTAGGGGCTGGCGCTGTGGTGCTGCGGGTTAAAGCCCTGGCCTGAAGTGCCAGCATCCCATATGGGCACTGGTTCTAGTCCCAGCTGCTCCTCTTCCAATCCAGCTCTCTGCTATGGCCTGGGAAAGCAGAAGAGGATGACCCAAGTCCTTGGGCCCCTGCATCCACGTGGGAGACTCAGAAGAAGCTCCTGGCTCCTGGCTTCATGTTGGCACAGCTCCAACCACTGTGGCCTCTCTCTCTGTCTCTACTTCTCTCTGTAACTCTGTCTTTCAAATAAATAAAATAACTCTTTAAAAAAAAGTCGTGCCGTGGCTCAACAGGCTAATCCTCCGCCTTGCAGCGCCGGCACACCGGGTTCTAGTCCCGGTCGGGGCACCGGATTCTGTCCCGGTTGCCCCTCTTCCAGGCCAGCCCTCTGCTGTGGCCCGGGAGTGCAGTGGAGGATGGCCCATGTGCTTGGGCCCTGCACCCCATGGGAGACCAGGTAAAAGCACCTAGCACCTGGCTCCTGCCATTGGATGAGCGCGGTGCGCCGGCCGCAGCGCGCCGACCACGGCAGCCATTGGAGGGTGAACCAACGGCAAAGGAAGACCTTTCTCTCTGTCTCTCTCTCTCTCACTGTCCACTCTGCCTGTCAAAAAAAAAAAAAGTCATTACTATTTGAATTCAAATACACAGAGTGTGAAAGGAGGGAGTAATTGTCTCCCTCTCTCAATTTGCCCATGATTTTATTAAGTCATCATTTAGAAAGCTGGTGGTTAGGATGTCACACAGTTATTCTAGAATCAGGTAAGGGAGGTAAAATGAGCCATCTGAATCCAGCTAGATTATGAAAATTCTTGAGTGACCTTGTATTTCCTCTTTGTTTCTGGCAAAGTCAGGATTTACTTTGTATTTCCTATGGGCTAGCAGTAGGCTGAGTTGTAACACATAGATTCCTTTTGGTTATAGTTGCAAAAGAAGCCTTCAAATTCTTGAGGGTTTGATACCTCTTGGAAAGATGCAAATCACCAGACAAACATGATCTGCATTTGCTTAGATGGATACAGTTACACTTGGCATCCAGTTGCCCCGTTCATGTTAAAACAACCATGTCTGTGCTGATCAAGGTCCAGTTAGCTTGTTGGGCTATCAACCACAGACCTGTAAGTGAAATACTTGAATTGTTCACTGTAGATTCATAGCCTCAGCTCCATCAGTTGTGGTTATCTCCTTTGACGTGATGCCCATCAGTTCTTACCAGCAATAGCAGCCAACTGCTTGGTAAAACTTTGTCACGAAGTTTGGCTCAGTGATCTCCAGCTACCTGACAAATTCATTGTGTTTCTGATTGGCCCAGCCTCAAAACCATTGATCCCAAAGATGCAGCTGGCTCTCAAAGGTACAAGGTGGTTGGTTTCCCCAGAAACACAGGACCATCGAGCACTGGCTGTAGTTTTCCTGGTACTGCCTTAGCTACAAGGTCCTTCAGGAAGCATTCAGGCTGGGGACTTGACCAACTGGCAAACCAGTGAAGAATACACTTGTCTCCTTGGAAGTGAGATAAGACACTGGGGGGAAGGAAGAGTTAGTAGTATCACCTGGTTCTGAGGGATAGGGAGAAAGGAAGGGTAGTGGTATCGAAGAGGAAGATGATTCCAGCTGCATCTGCCCCTTTCCTCTCAGAGGGTCCCCAGAGGTCATCACGTGAGTCCTTAGATGCTAGCTACCGCCACCACTTTATGCCTTTTAAAGAAGTTTCAGGAGAAATGTGAAAATACATGATTTTGGAGTGTTTTATATTAACCTACATATTTACTGCTTCTTCAATTCTTCTTGTGGATTTGAATTATTCTCCTGTGCCTTTCAGAATGAAGAACTTCCTTTTTATCTTGTAGAGGTCCTTTTCCTCTCTTACCAGGAGCTCCAAACAGATGAGTAATTCCATCAAGAACCTCTCACCACGCAAAGAGACCAAGCCTGGAAGATAGGCTAGCTCTTAACCAGGAAATCAAGACCTCTCCCTGTATTTAGGGAGAGCTTGGTTACAAAGAGATGGGAGGAAACCTATTAAATACAAAGCAGGGAGTTAATGAGCAACACATGCCCAAGGATTAGGAAGGTTTAATTCAATATGAACCTTATCACATGAAAAATGCGGTTTTTCTTGCTTGCATAACTTGCTTCAAGGAAACAAAGAATTCTCTGATGAATATTCTGACGCATTAGTTAAATATGAACAGATAGCCCATGGTATCCCAGTGTGATTTGTACTTCAGCTCAGAATCTCACACTTACAACTACATTTCCAGAAAATGTTGCCCCAGTATTTGATTCAGACACCCAAGGCTTTAAACTGCATATTTGAAAAAGCATACCTTGAAACTGTCCCTGTGAAAGTTTGAACTGAATTGAATATGAAGTAAGAAAAGACAACAAATTCAACAAAGAAAATGAACAAAAAGCTTAACAGTACTGCTGTGACATTCTGCAATGTTTACAACAAAGGAAGAATAAATAGATTAGGGGATAGGTGTCTTTTTTAAAAAGATGTATTTATTTCTTTCACAGAGTTACAGACAGAGAGAGAGAGAGACAGAGAGAGGTAGAGACAGAAAGAGAGGTCTTCCATCTATTGGTTCACTACCCAAATGGGTGCAAAAGATGGAGCTGGGCTAATCTGAAGCTTGGAGCCAGGAGCTTCCTCTGAGCCTCCCACATGGGTACAAGGGCCCAAGCACTTGTGCCATCCTCCGCTGCTTTCCCAGGCCATAAGCAGAGAGCTGGATTGGAAGAGGACCAACTGGGACATGCTACAGGCAATAGCTAACCCATAGATGTCTTAATGAGACATGTAATTGGTTTTCCTATAAGTTTCACCACTTTTATTCATTTTTTTTAGAGATTTACTTATTTATTATATGAAAGGCAGAGTTACAGGAGAGAGAGTCTGAGTCTGAGAGAGGAAGAGATCTTCCATTTGCTGGCTCACCCCTCAAATGGTAGCGATGGCCAAGGTTAGGTCAGCTTAAAGCTGGGGATCTGAAATTCATCCTCAGTCTTCCATGTGAGTGACAGGGACCCAAGTACCTGGGCTATCTCCCTGTGCTTTCATGGGCACATTGGCCAGTAGCCAGGACTTATGTCACAGGGGGCAGCTTAACCTCCTATGCTACAATGCAGTTCCCAAGGTTTATAACCTTAAAAAGAAGCATTCAATCCCAGATTAAGTTGAGACTCCTTTAATAGGCAGCATTATCCATGAATGCCTTGCTCGGTAGTCATGTTCTTTGAGTACTGACTGTATTATTAGTCATTTTGAATATCATCATTATTGTTTCTGAGGAATACAAATGGTTTGTTTTTAGGTTTCAGGAGTTTTATTTAAAAATTTTCGTTCTATATTTTTCTTGGTGACTTCTACTTCTTTGAAATTTAAATTCTTTTATTTTCTGAGAAATGTCATGAAGTCCCTTATTGTTGTTAAGTTTTCCTTGATGTTGGAAAGCTGCAAAGATGTGTTATGATGCAATGAATTATTTCTTAATCATTTTAGACATTTCTATAATAACATGAATATGCTCTTTCTCAGCTCTTTTGATTCATTGTACATTAGAACTATTCCTTTAAGGTTAGTAGATGTTAATCTCATTTTGTGGTAGAATAAAAGAGCTACAGAGGAGTGTGATAGCTATCTTAAGATGGCCGGAAAATGTGTATGGGATAGGGAGGGTGAACTTTACGAGGATTTTTCATGCATTCTGCTGTTGTGTAAGTCGGCAGATAGGCCAACAATGTTAGGCATGTTTTGACAATTTTACTACTTGTAAAAGGCTTCAGGAACCACAGGGTTGGAGGGGTAGTTTTTAGGAAAGGAGGAACTTACTTTTTCTAGGGATTCCTATTGTATTGTGTACTAAGAGCTTCCCAGAGTCAATGCCGTGTGCAGAGAATCAGTAAGTATGTAAACTCATTCTTCTTTCCTCATTTCAACTATACATTCAACCTTATAGACATTATTATACAAGTTAATGACCTGAAGAATAGCTAATTATATTAGTGTGCTACTTGAAAAAGGATACAGAGAAGCCTGACCCCATGTCCCCCTTGCAAATTTGCATCATTAGAAAAAAGACACATTTAGCAAGGGAGATCAAGTTGGGGCCATATGATATATTACATCACAGGACACAGTTGTTATTAATGCAAAATCTGTTGACTTTCTGCTAACTAAACTATCTAATATAGTATTGACTAACTTCTGATCTGGGAACTGGCAGATTGTTGATCACTTGTCTAGAAATGAAGCCAAGTATTCAGTCTACAAGTATTGAATGTCTATTAGGTATGTCAAGCTGGATAATGAGTCTACACCATAGGACAGAGAGGAAAAGAACACCCTAATCAGCTCTATGCCCATGTACCAGCTCAAACAAAATGTAGAAAATGGACTTTCACCCATACTACTCCTGTAAGATTGTGGGTTACTTCTCTTGAGGGAGAAATGTTAAGGTAGCTAGGTAGATATTAACCTATGTGTATAAGATAGGCTGAGGAAAACGGGAACTTTTATAGGAAGTGGGCTTTTTTTGAAGAAAATGGGAATTTTTGTGTGGTTGAATGATGGAAGAAAAATGTAGAAAGAAGCCATGGAAGCAGACTAACATTTGTGTATCAGAAGTCTTGCCTTTGTTCAAGAGCCTTGATAGGTATGTGGGAGCTTTTTCTTGGGGGCAGCTTAAGGGAATCTACTCCACCCTGCACCAAGGGGCTATTAGAATCATTATGAAGTTCTGGCAGGGAATTCAGGAATTCCATGCACAAGAAGCCCTCCACCCACCATATCCCAGAAAGGCAACTAAAGGAGACATGCAGGGCCTGTATCCATATCCATGAAAATGCCATTCTGAATGCAGACTGGGCTCTGAGTTCTTTACTGAGATGTTTACCTGGTCTGTCAGGTGTATTCTCTTTGTTAAACTTGGCTAGCATGATGATGATGACTGCTAAAAAAAGCATAAACTTAAATTAAAATTAAAAGAGAAAATCCAAAAAGGCAAGATCTGTTTTCTCACAGAGATTTCAGAATTGCAAGACAGATAAGTAATAATATAATTATGAAAATATCCAAATACTATAGACATATAAAGTTGAATAAGGGCATACAAACAAGGCGAGTGGTCTTAGGATGAGGAAAGTCTTCATCAATACTAATGAGGAGTTTGCTGTGGAAGCAAGTAGAAGGGGGGCCAGGTGCACAGACCCCACAGTAGAAGGTAGCATGACTTTTTTGAGGTACCCACGATGGCAAAGCATGGAGTACAAGATAAAGAAATATACAATGTGAGACTAGAAGGCAGTCGAGGCCAGATCAGAAAGTGTGCTAAGATACAAAGGGAGTGGATCTTTAGAAAAACTCTCTACCTTATAATGTAGGAAAATAGTTTCAAATCACCAGTTTAGTAGATAAATGCTTACATCAAGAGTTATTCAAGAATTGAGACTTCTCTCCTAAAGCAATAATAAATGAATGATTTTTGTGCTATTATCTAACTAAGGAGATATCATTACTGTCCACAACAGAAGAGCAATTTTCCCTTTTAGTCTGATGCTATATTATCAACTTTTGGATGTAAAGCTAATTATTTGTCAAATTAAAGCCTCTTATTATCCATACTATTATTACTACTTATAAATAATTGACCATCTTGAGTTTTCAGGGCTCTGGTATAACACTAGATAATACAATTTCAGATTCAAAAGACCTATAATAAAGATAGTTTGGTCATTCTAAATATTAGCTTTAGAAATATAAATGTAAACAGAGCAAAGGATGTCTTTTGTTCTTTCCTGTTGTGTCTATTAGGTAGCATTAATATTAGAAATATTTGAACATTTATATTCTAGTAGAAATAGCTTGATGATGCCTTTGTCTCTGAGAAAAGAAAAATTATGTAAATGAATCACTTGTTTGTACCTGAAAAAAAAGCTAAGACAACTTTTATGAGTGTCCTTGTGCCTATTGTCTAGACAAGATAGCTAAGTTAAAGTATATAACTTAGTTGCATATATATAATGATTCAGTTGAAATAGCAAAGACAATTACATGTGACTCATAATATTGTATAATTTCATAACAATTTGCCATTATAGTCTTTGATAAGTTTGTTTTATTTTTAATGTTAAGGCAAAAATGGTCCTTTGTCTCCTTGGGAAATTTGAGTAGAAACTCCCTTTCACTCTGCTCCTGCCCTCAATTACAAATATGGAAGAATGATTTCACTATTGGGAGCAAGCAAGTTGTGGAATCTCACACCTTCATTGCTGTTGAATGAACCTCTGTTTTGCCTGACTAGGAGGATGAACTGAGTATTGCACTGACACTCTGTGACTGGACAATTTCCCTTGTGGTGGACTAAATCCTACTGGATTTGGTTTTTACACATTAAAGACTTTTCTGCATTTCTAGAGGTAGTGCTGTCATGTTTCCCTTTTATGTGTCACATATCTCCTCCAGGGGACATTTAGGGCACTAGTTGATGGTGATGGGTGGCAAAAGGCCCACGGTACACATAAGTGAGCTCTTTTGAAGTGAAGTTTCACTCTTGCATTCACCCTTCTCCATACCTTGCCCTTTCCATCCCAAATTTTCTTTGTATTAAGTAACAGAGGAAGTTCATTTTCGTTTTTCACATTTTATGTACAGTTTCTGTGCATGTATTGCATGGCACAAAATTTTCTTTACTCTTTTCATAATAAAATAATATGGAGTATACATCATACACCATTTACTATGAGATTTTACAAGTATTCTCATTCAGTGCTTTCAATGAATCCCTAATGCTCATTGAATAACCCTACTTAACAGATTAAAAAGAGAGGCTGGTGCCATGTCTCACTTGGCTAATCCTCCACCTGTGGCACCAGCATCCCATATGGGCACCAGGTTCTAGTTCTGATTGCTCCTCTTCCAGTCCAGCTCTCTGCTGTGGCCCGGGAGTGCAGTGGAGGATGGCCCAAGTGCTTGGGCCCCTGCACCCGCATGGGGGACCAGGAGGAAGCACCTGGCTCCTGGCTTCTGATCGCTGCAGTGCCGGCTATGGCAACCATTTGGGGGGTGAACCAGCAGAAGGAAGACTTCTCTCTCTCTCTCTCTCTCTCTCTCTCTCACTGTCTAACTCTGTCAAAAAAAAAAAAACAGATTAAAAAGAAAAATCTGAGGCAAAATGAAGTTTATTTCCATATAGTAAGAAATGAGAGAACCTAGGAAGACCAGTGCAGAGCTCAAGCTGTTAATCACTTGGTAATACTGCCATATTGAGTGAATTCCCTCCACTATATACTGTATATACATATATTAGATAAAATAGACTTTAAGTCTGAAACTATCACAAATAAGGTCATTATTTAATGATAAACAGATCAATTCAACAGGAAGACACAATGATTACAAGTATATATTCAGTCAACAGACATAATTTACATATAGAAGGTTAATATTGACAGTCCGGAAGGTAGAGATAGATAGTAGTACAATAGTAATGGGAGAATTCAATACTCCTTTAAATAATGGTTAAAGCACCTAGGCATAAAATTTCAAAAAAAAAAAAGTGAGTTGAGCAACACTATAGATCAAACATACCTAAAAAAAAAAAAAGAACTTTACATCCAGCAGTAGAAGAATGTACATTCTTCTCAAGCACACAGGAACATTATCTAGTATAGAATGCATGTCTTAACAAATTAACAAAACGAGTCTTAACAAATTTAAGGAGATTGAAATCATGACCACAATGGAAGGAAATAGAAATGAGTCAAAATAATAAATGTGAAAATTCACCAATAAATAGAAACTAAACCACAAATTCTTTTTTTAAGATGTTTTATTTGTTTGAAAGGCAGAATTACAGAGAATGAGTAGATGAGACAGAGAGAGAATTTTTTCAGCCATTTGTTCACTTCCAAATGACTACAATAGCTGGAGTGGGGCCAGACTGAAGCCAGGAGCTGGGAGCTTCTTCCAGTCTCCCATGTGGGTACAGAGGCCCAAGAGTTTGGGGCATCTCCTGCTGCCTTCCCAGGGACATTAGCCAGGAGTAAACAGCCAGGACTTGAACCAGTGCCCATATGGGGTGCCGACTTCACAGGCGGTGGCTTTACCTACCAAGCCACAATGCTGGCCCAAGAATGGTCCCCTCCCTTTGTCCAGGAGATCTGGGGTGGAAACTGTGAAGAGGAGAGATTCTTGGTTTCTTGGGTGCTGAGTAGGAGCAGGGACTCACTAGCAGCAGAGGGTTTCCGGCTTCTATATACCTCTGGTTCTCTTACTAACTATCTTGATACTAAAGCCAAAGACATCACAGGAAGGAAAAGCTATAGGCCAATAACCCTGATAAACATAGATGCATGTTACAAAGACAAGATTGTCTTCTTTTTTAACACTGATATCCAATTTTATATCTATTTTTTTTCTGTTTTTTTTTTATATATAAAGCTTTTATTTAAAGAATATAAATTTCCAAAGAACAGCTCATGGACCACAATGGCTCCCCCCCCCCACAACTTCCCTCCCTCCCCCCACTCTCCCCTTTCCCGCTCCCTCTCCCCTTCTGTTCACATCAAGATTCATTTTCAATTCTCTTTATACACAGAAGATCAATTTAGTACATATTACGTAAAGATTTCAACGGTTTGCCCTCGCATAGAGACACAAAATGATAATACTGTTGGAGTACTAGTTATAGTATTAATTCACAATGTACAGCACATTAAGGACAGAGATCCTACATGATTTTTTTTAAAAAAAATTGATTAATTGTCTATGCAATTTCCAGTTTAACACCAAGATTTTTTAATCATTTGCAATTATCTTTATATAAAGAAAATCGATTCAATATATACTATGTAAGGATTTCATCAGTTTGCACCCACTCAGAAACACAAAGTGTAAAAATACTGTTTCAGTACTAGTAATAGCATCACTTCACATTGGATAACACATTAAGGACAGATCCCTCATGAGACGTAAGTACACAGTGACTCCTGATGTTGATTTAACAATTTGACACTCTTGTTTATGGCGTCAGTAATCTCCCTAGGCTCTGGTCATGAGTTGCCGAGGCTATGGAAGCCTTTAGGGTTAGCCGACTTCGATCTTATTCCCACAGGGCCATAGTCAAAGTGGAAGTTCTCTCCTCCCTTCAGAGAAAGGTACCTCCTTCTTTGATGGCCCCGTTCTTTCCACTGGGATCTCACTCACAGAGACCTTTCATTTAGGTCTTCTGTTTTTTCCAGAGTGTCTTAGCTTTCCATGCCTAAAATATTCTCATGGGCTCTTGAGCCAGATCCGAATGCCTTAAGGGCTGATTCTGAGGCCAGAGTGCTATTTAGGACATCTGCCATTCTAAGAGTCTGCTGTGTATCCTGCTTCCCATGTTGGATCATTCTCTCCCTTTTTCATTCTATCAGTTAGTATTAGCAGACACTAGTCTTGTTTGTGTGATCCCTTTGACTCTTAGACCTATCAGTGTGATCAATTGTGAGCTGAAATTGATCACTTGGACTAGTGAGATGGCCTTGGTACATGCCACCTTGATGGGATTGTATTGGAAACCCCTGGCACAATTCTAACTCCATCATTCGGGGCCGTTCCGATTGAGCATGTCCCAAGTTTTACATCTCCTCCCTCTCTTATTCCCACTCTTATATTTCACAGAGATCACTTTTCAGTTAAAATTTAAACACCTAAGAATAATTGTGTGTTAATTACAGAGTTCAACCACTAGTACTAGGATAAAGAAAAAAAAAATACTACCATGGATAAAGTATTACATTGTACAACAACAGTCAGCACAAGAGCTGATCATGTCACTGTTTCTCATAGTGTCCATTTCACTTCTACAGGTTTCCCCTTTGGTGCTCAGTCATCGCCAATCAAGGGAAACAAATGATATTTGTCTCTTTGGGACTGACTTAATTCACTCAGCATGATGTTTTCCAGATTCCTCCATTTTGTTGCAAGTGACCGGATTTCATTGTTTTTGACTGCTGTATAGTATTCTGTAGAGTACATGTCCCATAATTTCCTAATCCAGTCTACTGTTGATGGGCATTTGGGTTGGTTCCAAGTCTTAGCTATTGTGAATTGAGCCACAATAAACTTTGCTGTGCAGACGGCTTTTTTGTTTGCCAATTTAATTTTCCTTGGGTAAATTCCAAGGAGTGGGATGGCTGGGTTGAATGGTAGGGTTATATTCATGTTTCTGAGGAATCTCCAGACTGACTTCCATAGTGGCTTCACCAGTTTGCATTCCCACCAACAGTGGATTAGTGTCCCTTTTTCCCCACATCCTCTCCAGCATCTATTGTTGGTGGATTTCTGAATGTGAGCCATTCTAACTGAGGTGAGGTGAAACCTCATTGTGGTTTTGATTTGCATTTCCCTGATTGCTAGGGATCTTGAACATTTTTTCATGTGTCTGTTGGCCATTTGGATTTCCTCTTTTGAAAAATGTCTATTGAGGTCCTTGGCCCATCTCTTAAGTGGGTTGTTTGATTTGATGTTGTGGAGTTTCTTAATTTCTTTGTAGATTCTGGTTATCAACCCTTTATCTGTTGCATAGTTTGCAAATATATTTTCCCATTCTGTCGGTTTCCTATTCACTTTCCTGACTGTTTCTTTTGCAGTACAGAAACTTTTCAATTTGATGCAATCCCAGTAGTTAATTTTGGTTTTCAGTGCCTGTGCAAGTCATAGGTACTGGCAATTTTATATCTATAACACATTTTATTTACCCATTCTTCTGTTGATTGACTCTAGATTCTTTCTACATCTTGGCTGTAGTGAATAATAGTACAATGAATATGGGAGGGCAGATATCTCTTCAGGATCCTGACTTTAGTTCTTTTCAATACATACTCAGAGCTCTTGTGTTGTGGGAATGGTGGGTTAAGCTCCTGCTAACACTGCTGGCATCTTGTTTTAGATCAATGGTTTGAGTCCTGGCTGCTCTGCTTCCAATTCAGCTTCCTGGTAGTGTGCCTGGGAAGGCAGCAGAAGGTAGCTCAAGTACTTGGACCCCTGATACCCATATGGAAGAGGAGGTTGGAGTTCCTGGCTCCTGGCATTAATCTGGCTCAGATCTGGCTATTGTGGAATGAATTAGAGAAAGAAAAATGTTTGCAATTTATATCTCCTTCTCTGTTACTCTGCCTTACAAATACATAAATTAATTTAAATATATATATATACTGAGAAGTGGGGTTGCCGGATCATATAATTTTTAATTTTTTAGGAACTACTCTGATGTTCTCCATGCAATTTGTACAAATTTACATTCCCACTAACAGTGTACAAGGGAACCCTTTACCCACACGGGTGATGATACTTTGTATCTCTTGTATTTTTTAACCATACAGGTAGGAGGTGACATCTATTTGTTGTTTTATTTATTTTTTTCATTTTTTTAATTTTATTTTTTAATTTACTAAATATAAATTTCCAAAATCCAGTTTATGGATTACAATGAATTCCCCCCGCCCCATAATTTCCCTCCAACTCACAACCCTCCCATCTCCAACTCCCTCTCCCATTCCATTCACATCAAGATTAATTTTCAATTATCTTTATATACAGAAGATCAATTTAGAATATATTAAGATTTCATCAGTTTGCACCCACACAGAAACACAAAGTGTAAAATACTGTTTCAGTACTAGTTATAGCATTACTTCACATTGGATAACACATTAAGGACAGATCCCACATGAGAAGTAAGTACACAGTGACTCCCGTTGTTGACTTAACAATATGACACTCTTGTTATGGCATCAGTAATCACCCTAGGCTCTAGTCATGAGTTGGCAAGGCTATGTAAGCCTTTTGAGTTTGCCAACTTTGATCTTATTCTGACAGGGTCATAGTCAAAGTGGAAGTTCTCTCCTCCCTTCAGAGAAAGGTACCTCCTTCTTTGATGGCCCCGTTCTTTCCACTGGGATCTCACTCACAGAGACCTTTCATTTAGTTGTTGCTTTTTTTTTTTTTTTTGCCAGAGTGTCTTGGCTTTCCATGCCTAAAATACTCTCATGGGCTCTTGAGCCAGATCCGAATGCCTTAAGGGCTGATTCTGAGGCCAAAGTGCTATCAGGGACATCTGCCATTCTATGAGGCTGCTGTGTATCCCACTTCTCATGATAGATCCTTCTCTCCCTTTTTGATTCTATCACTTAGTATTAGCAGACACTAGTCTTGTTTGTGTGATCCCTTTGAGTCTTAGACCTATCAGTGTGATCAATTGTGAGCTGAAATTGATCACTTGGACTAGTGAGATGGCATTGGTACATGCCACCTTGATGGGATTGTATTGGAATCCCCTGGCACAATTCTAACTCCACCATTTGGGGCAGGTCCGAATGAGCATGTCCCAAATTTTACATCTTCTCCCTCTCTTATTCCCACTCTTATATTTCACAGAGATCACTTTTCAGTTAAAATTTAAACACCTAAGAAAATTGTGTGTTAATTATAGAGTTCAACCACTAGTACTGGAACAAAACAAAACAAAAATACTAAAATGGATAAAGTATTACATTGTAAATCAACAGTAAGCACAAGAGCTGATCAAATCACTGTTTCTCATAGTGTCCATTTCACTTCAATATGTTTCCCCTTTGGTGCTCAGTTAGTTGTGGCCGATCAGGGAAAACATGATATTTGTCCCTTTGAGACTGACTTAATTCACTCAGCATGATGTTTTCCAGATTCCTCCATTTTGTTGCAAATGAACGGGTTTCATTTTTTTTATTACTGTATAGTATTCTATAGAGTACATATCCCATAATTTCTTTATCCAGTCTACTGTTGATGGGCATTTGGGTTGGTTCCAGGTCTTAGCTATTGTGAATTGAGCTGCAATAAACATTGAGGTGCAGACAGCTCTTTGATTTGCCAATTTAATTTCCTTTGGGTAAATTCCAAGGAGTGGGATGGCTGGGTTGTATGGTAGGGTTATATTCAGGTTTCTGAGCAATCTCCAGACTGACTTCCATAGAGGCTTAATCAGTTTGCATTCCCACCAACAGTGGGTTACTGTCCCTTTTTCTCCACATCCTCGCCAGCATCTGTTGTTGGTAGATTTCTGAATGTGAGCCATTTTAACTAGGGTGAGGTGAAACCTCATTGAGGTTTTGATTCGCATTTCCCTGATTGCTAGTGATCTTGAACATTTTTTCATGTGCCTGTTGGCCATTTGCATTTCCTCTTTTGAAAAATATCTATTGAGGTCCTTGGCCCATCTCTTAAGTGGGTTGTTTGTTTTGATGTTGTGGAGTTTCTTGACACTTTGTAGATTCTTGTTATCAACCCTTTATCTTTGTGTAGTTTGCAAATATTTTTTCCCATTCTGTCGGTTGCCTCTTTCCTTTCCTGACAGTTTCTTTTGCAGTACAGAAACTTCTCAATTCGATGCAATCCCAATAGTTAATTTTTGCTTTGACTGCCTGCGCCTCCAGGGTCTTTTCTAGGAAGTCTTTGCTGGTACCTCTATCTTGCAGGGTTTCTCCAATGCTCTCTAATAATTTGATGGTGTCAGGTTGTAGATTTAAGTCTTTAATCCATGTTGAGTGAATTTTTGTTTAAGGTGAAAGGTAGGGGTCTTGCTTCATGATTCTGCATGTGGAAATCCAATTTTTCTAGCACCATTTATTGAATAGACTGTCCTTACTCCAGGGATTGGCTTTGGATCCTTGATCAAATATAAGTTGGCTGTAGATGTTTGGATTGATTTCTGGAGTGTCTATTCTGTTCCATTGGTCTATCCATCTGTTTCTGTACCAGTACCATGCTGTTTTGATAACAACTGCCCTGTAGGATGTCCTGAAATCCGTTATTGTGATGCTTCTGGCTTTGTTTTTGTTGTACAAGATTGCTTTAGCTATTCGAGGTCTCCTGTGTCTCCATATGAATTTCAGCATCATTTTTTCAGATCTGAGAAGAATGTCTTTGTTATCCTGATAGGTATTGCATTGAATCTGTAAATTGCTTTTGGGAGAATGGACATATTGATGATGTTGATTCTTCCAATCCATGAGCATGGAAGATTTTTCCATTTTTTGGTATCCTCTTCTATTTCTTTCTTTAAGGTTTTGTAATTTTCATCATAGAGATCTTTAACGTCATTGGTTAAGTTTATTCCAAGGTATTTGATTATTTTTGTAGCTATTGTGAATGGGATTGATCTTAGCAGTTCTTCCTCAGCCGTGACATTGGCTGTGTATACAAAGGCTGTTGATTTTTGTGCATTGATTTTATATCCTGCTGCTTTGCCAAACTCTTCTATGAGTTCCAATATTCTTTAGTATAGTTTTTTGGGTCCTCTAAGTAAAGAATCATATCAACTGCAAAGAGGGATAGTTTGAGTTTTTCCTTCCCAATTTGTATCCCTTTAATTTCTTTTTCTTGCCTAATAGCTCTGGCTATAACTTCAAGAACTATATTGAATAGCAGTGGTGAGAGTGGGCATCCCTGTCTGGTACTAGATCTCAGTGGAAATGCTTCCAACTTTTCCCCATTCAATAGGATGTTGGCCGTGTGGCCAGATGGTGGAATAGGAAGGGAGCACACTGATAATCCTGGAAGAGACAGTTTAATAAAAGTGTAGATACTGCAGGGTCAAGGAAGAGTAGGGGAAGAAACAGCAGAGGAAACTCTTCTGGAACTAGTGATTCACAGTGGACCTGCGTGGAGAGCGCGGGAGCCCGCAGTTTGGGACACCAGCGGCAGACTCAACACTCCAGCGCTGGAATGCGAGGTGAGCCCAACCTCAGTAGTCTGAGACACCAGCGAGCAAGAGGAAGGAGACTAGAGGGAAGGAGGCTTGAAACCCTGTGGGGAAAAGTTCACCAGGCTAACTAGAAGAGAGAGGAAAAAAAAGTGACTGATACGGACACGAGTTTCTCTCTCTCTGCCCACCTCTCAAAGGCAAGACAAAGCAGGCGCCATTTTGGACGTACATCATGAGCAGGGTGACCTCACGTCTGCACCTGCCCTCAGCCTAGCAGAAAAACCTGACTCTGGGGGTAGGGGGGTTAAACAACAGGAGATTAGGACCTAGTGAATGTGTGGTGCTAATGAACTGAGACTGTGAAAAAAGAGACGGTGCGGGAGAAAACTCACGGAATTCATGCTAGTACTCTCCAGAGATGCTACAATTTGGTATGTTGTTTTATTTTTTAAAGTATTTACTTTATTTATTTGAAAAGCAAAGCTAGAGAGAGAATTGGAGGAAGAGGGATGGAGGGAGCTGGGCCTGTCCAAAACCACAATCTTCTTCAGTGTCTCTCATGTGGATGTAGGAACCCAAGTACTTGGGCCATCCCCTGCTGTTATGGTAGGTACATTAGCAGGGAATGGAGCAGCCAAGACAGGAACTAGAGCACATATGGGATTCTTACATTGCAGGTGGCAGATTTACCTGCTACCCCACAACCCCCTCTTTGTGGTTTTGAATTGCATTTCCTTGATACTGATATTGGGCATTTTTTTGTATACTTCTTGGTCATTTGCATATGTTATGAGAAATGCCTCTTTGGGATTCATCTCTTCTATCATGTAAGGATAGAGGGAGAGGTGGGTCCTCACCAGACACAAAATCTATCAGTGCCTTGATCCTGGAATTCTCAGCTTCCAGAACTGTGAGACACAAGTTTGTGTTATTTATATAACACCCAGTATATGCCATTTTGTTATAGCAGCTTTACTGGCATACAGACAACTGAGTTAAAGAGGGCTAGCAGCTAGACCAGTTGTCATTGCTATGTGCTGTCCTGTTTGCTCTGAATAGTCCTCCTGTTACCTCCCTAAAACATTCATCTTTCAAATACCATTATGATCCCCATGTTTAGTTTTCAAGGACTCTCGGATGTCTGAGACTGCAGTCCATTTGCTCAAACAAGATTGCCAGAACCCTTTGATGGGATAAAGTGCAAATAAGCCACTGAAGAGTCTGGTCATCTGCCTTTCTTACTTCACACACACACACACACACACACGCGCGCGCACAAACACACACGGTGGCAGAGACAGCACATGTTTACATGGCTGCTCATGGCATGTGTCCCAGAGGGCACTGCTAGCTGATACTTGTGACTGCACAATGCAGTCTAGGCTCTGGACCAGCAGCTGTGACGTTCTCTGTTGATCTGATTGTTGTTTGGAACCCACCCTGCTTTGTGAAGAAAGGGCTTGAATATATCTGGGGCCATAGTTCTTATCAGTTCTCTCTGGTTTCCTTCAAAGTAACTGAGTCTGGCTTCCTGCCTCCAGCAAAAAGAATCATCAATGAATCTAAGCTTGTTTCATGGATGACAGCCAGAGACCATCTCACTCTTCTGAGACAGCTGTGTTGATCTGCATCATAGCACCCAGCTTTCCCGCCACGCCACAGAGCATTTAGAGAGCCAAGTGACAGGACACTGACTCCTGCACTGTGTCTTGCTTTGTTTAACGAAATAAATGAAAATCTAGTCCAGATTACTCCATGTTGGGCTGGGTCAGATTTTGTATTTCATCACAATTTTATGTGTTCCAGAGAATGAGTGGATATAAACGCATCACCAACAATGAGGCATAGTGTCACAAACAAGAACAGCAAGAGAGAGAAAGAAAAAAAAGTAAGCAATGTAGGAAAGAAAGAAAGAAAGAATAAAGAGGAAACTATGATAATAAACAATAGAAATAAATGAACACAGTATGTTATAAAAAGTTTTAAGCCTACACTAACAACTTTATTATCAATGTTTTTAAGCCCTAGAAGTCAAATATGAACACCCAAACCTATACTACAGTTGGCATTTAGCGTTAAAAGTGGAATTTGTTCTTTACTGCACTCTAGCAAATAAATATCATTATGCATACTTTCATAACATATACCTACATATTGAGAATTTATAATGAGTTAGAGGTTTAGTTCTCTGTCAGAGAGTAAACAGGTTTTCCATTCTGGATACATGCTTTCAAATATTAACTTTGCTGTAAGCCCATGATTAGACAATATTCTGAGCAAATGAATGCCTGTGTTAGCTGTTGTTTAGTGGGTGATCCACATATCACCTTCTATGACAGGGTACGGAAGGAGATGTGGAGAAAACCAGACAGTTACAACAAGAAGGGACCAGATTGTAGCCAACCATTAGCAGAGAGCAGACTCAGAAAGCAGTGGAGACGTTGCTCTTGAAAGATCATCTAGGATCGTTGCTTATAGCATTACTGCTTCTAGAAAGGGAAAAAGGAAATGCTGCTACATAGTGAGTTTACTTTTAGGTCTGCGTATGTGTATCTTCTCGTTTAGCATTATCATTTGATCACAAGAGCTAGCTTTTAACATCCTATTTAATAAGACAAAAAATAAGCTGTCTGAATTTACGTAACTTTCCAAGAGTTGTACAGCTAAGAAGGAAGAGAGGCAGAATTTGAAGGCAGGGCTATATGACTTCCACTGTGCTCTTGTAGAGAGTATTTTCCGGAGATGGTCACAATGTTATCTCCCATCCTACAAGCTCTCTTAAAAAGTGTGACTTTGCTACTCCCCCATAAAGAAGTCATGTGTAAGTCCTCTCCCTTTGAATTTGGGATCACCTGTGACTCACCTGGAATCTAGAATATGGCAGTAGTGATACTTCCTGGCTTCTGAGACTAGACAAGGGCCCCAAAGGTCTTGTAGTTTTCTGCCAGTTCTCTTGGGATATGAGCTCTGGTGAAAAGCTTTGCCAGGGTAGAATTCCAACCACCATGAAACCTCCATGTTTGAAAAGAAATATTAGTAGCTCCTGTGAGCAGTTGTATCTGAACTGAGCCTTCCGGCCTCTCCTGCCAAAACCCAAGTTATATGGGTTAAGCAGAATTCCCACCTAACGAATACCACTGAACCACCACCAACACCTCAAGGGACAGGGTATCTTGACTGAGACTGCCCTTCTCTCTTACCCAGAGAATCATGAGACATTAGAGACATTATTCACTAGAATATCTTGTGACTCTATGTTTGCTTTTTCTCCCTCCACAAGAAAAATGGAGAAACAAAGATCTATTCTCAGTGAGTGAGAGAACTTTGACAGCATTGTGTGAGGCTATTAGAAACAGATTGAAACTGATTAAAAGAGTTTCAGGAGGCTAATTGGAGACGGACTTGGGCTGAGGATGAGCTAATCAAAAAATTTGGACTAAAGAGTACCTCTTTACATCTTTCAAGGAGCTCTGAATCTTGTCTCTATTCCCTTCTAGTCTCCTACTATTCATTTTACGCTATTCCTAAAATCAGCTCGTTTTACCCTTTACCTTAAACACTGTTCACTCACTCATATAGGTAGAAAGCGTCAAAAGTGCTTACCTTAGTAAATCAGTTTGTTTAGTCCAGTATGAATCAAGAGTGAGGGGCAAATATTTGGCCTGTGGTTAAGATGCTCATTGGTGTACCTGCATGTATTGGTGTGCCTGGGTTCAGATAGCAGCTCCATTCCCAATTTAGCTTCCTGCTCATGCACACCCTGGGAGGCAGCAAAAGATGGCTCAAGTACTTGGGTCCCTGATACCCAAGGGGGACATCTGGATTGGGTTTGGACTCCTAGATTTGGTATGGCCCATTGTCAGCTGTTGGATGCTTTTGGGGAAATGAGCTAGGAAATAAAAATCTCTCTTTTCCCCCACCCCACCTTCTTACTTTCTTTGCCTTTCAAATAAAATTAAAAAATAAAGGTTAAGAGTGAATGGTTGGGCCGGCACCGCAGCTCACTAGGCTAATCCTCTGATGCGGCGCCGGCACCCTGGGTCTGGTCTCTGTTGGGGCACCGGATTCTGTCCTGGTTGCTCCTCTTCCAGTCCAGCTCTCTGCTGTGGCCCGGGAAGGCAGTGGAGGATGGCCCAAGTGCTTTGGCCCTGCACCTGCATGGGAGACCAGGAGAAGCACCTGGCTCGTGGCTTCAGATCAGCACAGTGTGCCAGCTGCAACGCACCAGCTATAGAGGCCACTTGGGGGGTGAACCAATGGAAAAAAGAAGACCTTTCTCTCTGTCTCTCTCTCTTTCACTGTCTAACTCTGCCTGTCAAAAAAATATAAAGAGTGAGTGGTTGGGAGTCAGAAGACTTTGGAGTAGTTAAATTTCTAACTTCTAATTAGAAATCTCACTGTCTGCTAATTTTGTGTGTCCCATGAATATGCAGTATCTAGTATGGCCAAGATAAGTTAAAGAGAGTTTTGTGGAACACACAAAACAGTGTATATTTTTCTGAAAGATGTTCTTCTAATACAGGCAACTGAAGTTGATACTGTATAAATTTTTGTGAATTCTTCAGTGAAGTTCACTGTGGTCACTATTTCCAAATATAATCTAAGATTTATCTGAGATTCCAGTTATTTTTAGCATTTGCCAAAAAAAGGTATTAAAAGGTGTCTACACATTTAGATGGTAGAGAAAGTGTGACAGTTATAAGTAACTCAGGGTTATATTTCTCTTCTAGGTTCATGGAGTAGTACATTATCCAAAACACTTGAAAATTCCTTGTTTGCAAATATAATGGCATTGTAAGGGTGAAGAGTTTAACCAAGGAAATTATAGACTCATGATTTTTCAAAATTTATTTCAGAGGCAGACAGAGTGCACATGTATGTGTTTGAACATTCTATCCATTGGTTCACCCCCAGCCCCCACAAAATAATTGCAAATGTCAGGGCTGGGCCAAGGCTGGAGCTAGGATCCTGGAACTCAATTCAGGTCTCCCCTGTGAGACGGAGGGACTCAAGTACTTGAGCCATAACCACTGCCTTCCAGGGTACACATTAGCAGAAGTTGGAGTCAGGAGCCAGAGTTGGGTATTGAATCGTGACATTTCAATGTGGGATGTGAGTGACTTAACCACTAGGATATGTTGGCAGGAGTGTCTTCCTCTTTTGCCCAACTAAGAAGTGCCTTTATAACCCACTGTATTTGGTAAATGACACTTGTGGGAAAAGCAGTGACTATCTCAGTGCTTTTTAGTACTTTGTGACTAAGCTCAGTTGTAATATCATTAGGCAAAGCATTGGTGGTAAAAAAAAGTAATGAATTAATTTCTGGTGGGAAATCTTGGAGTTTGTGTTCAACCACCAAGCATCTTTTTTTTTTTTTTTTTTTGACAGGCAGAGTGAGGGAGAGAGAGACAGAGAGAAAGGTCTTCCTTCCGTTGGTTCACCCCCCAAAATGGTCGCTATGGCCAGCGCACTGCTCCTATCTAAAGCCAAGAGCCAGGTGCTTCTTCCTGGTCTCCCACGTTGGTGCAGGGCCCAAGCACTTGGGCCATCCTCCACTGCCCTCCTGGGCCACAGCAGAGAGCTGGACTGGAAGAGGAGCAACTGGGACAGAATCTGGTGCCCCGACCGGGACTAGAACCCGGGGTGCCGGCATCACAGGCAGAGGATTAGCCTAGTGAGCCATGGTGCTGGCCACCACCAAGCATCTTATAGGACCCCGTTGAGGGATGTTGCCCAAGAAAACCTGTCTGAACCTTTGTCTTGCTATCCACCTCACTCCCTCTGCAGCCCTCATCATCTGTGATTTCAGATTAGCTTTTAGTCTCTGATTTACTGTGGATTTTTTTTTTTGACAGGCAGAGTTAGACAGTGAGAGAGAGAGACAGAGAGAAAGGTCTTCCTGCCGTTGGTTCACCCCCCAAAATGGCCACCACAGCCGGTGGGCTGCACTGATCTGAAGCCAGGTGCCAGGCAATTCCTCCCGGTCTACCATGCAGGTGCAGGGACCCAAGCACCTGGGCCATCCTCCACTGCCCTCCTGGGCCACAGCAGAGAGCTGGACTGGAAGAGGAGCAACCAGGACAGAATTCGGTGCCCCACCAGGGACCAGAACCCAGGGTGCCAGCGCCACATCGGAGGATTAGCCTAGTGAGCCATGGCGCCAGCCTACTGTGTGTGTGGTTTTTTTTTTTTTTAATTTATTTGTTTGAAAGAAAGAATTACAGAGAGGCAGAGGCAGAGAGACAGAGAGAGAGGTCTTCCATCCACTGGTTCACTCCTCAGATGGCCACAACGGCCGGAGCTGAGCTGATCCAAAGCCAGGAGCCAGGTCTTTAAGGTCTCCCAGGGGCCCAAGGATTTAGGGCATCTTCTACTGCTTTCCCAGGCCATATCAGAGAGCTGGATCAGAAGGAGAGCAGCCAGGGCTTGATCTGGTGCCCATATGGATGCTGCCACTGCACGCAGTGGCTTTACCTGCTATGCCACAATGCCAGCCCCTGATTTACTGTTTAAAACAAGATTTGGACTTGGCATCTTTTAAAAGTGGACTCAGAGGTGACGTTAGCCTATTTTCTGCTCTTCTGTTAGCATATTCCATTTCTGAGACGCCAGCAGAGCATGGTCTTTGGATTAGCCCACTCTGGTTTGACAGCCTTAGCTTTCATTAATTTTACGATCTTTGGAAAATAATTGAGTCTCTTCGGGCATCATTTTCTGTCACTTGAAAGGTGACACATAAATCGTCATTGTCGTCGTCATCGTCACCATCTCTGTACTCAGTGTTAAAGGCAGTGATTTGAGATTAAGTTTTAGCTGAGAAGTGTGTGTTCATCTTGTGTTCAAATTCCTTAAAGTGCTTGTGGACTTTCTTTAGACGACCAGTGACATCATGTCCCTTAGGGAATTTTGAAGATAGCAAAGTGGGCTCCAGTCAGGCTAGGGATATTTGCATGTGGCAGTTATTTGTCACTAGAGGCCTGGGATTCCTGGAAATGAAATCCCTCAAGAAAAGACATAGCATTAAGATTATCTATCTATTGGACAAATAAATAGCCTCATGAGTCATGTGATTAGGGACCACTTGCACTACTCTCTCAGTTCAGTGAGTTAATTTTAGTGAAAACCGGGCCAGAGAAATTTTAACTAAGAGGGGGAGACTGGGAGACCATGGGGGGCTAGGACCTGATGTTATCTAGCATTGCATTCAGGACGTTGTGTAGGTGCTTGGATTCAGTTTCCCCCATAGAGAATAGGAGAGATGATGAAGGATCTTAGAGCAATGCTGGGGGGCAACAGTGACTTTCTGTTCAAATGTCTCATTTAATAAGAAAACTGTGGGGGTGGGCGCTGTGGGTCAGTGGGTTAACGCCCTGGCCTGAAGTGCTGGGATCCAAATGGGTAACAATTCTAGTCCTGGCTGCTCCTCTTCTGATCCAGCTCTCTGCTGTGCCCCTGGGAAAGCAGTAGAAGATGGTCCAAGTCCTTGGGCCCCTGCACCCGTGTGGGAGACCCAGAAGAAGCTCTTGGCTCCTGGCTTTGGATTGGCGCAGCTCTGGCCTTTGCGACCAGTTGGGGAGTGAACCAGCAGATGGAAGATCGATCGATCTCTCTCTCTCTCTCTCTCTGCCTTCTCCTCTGTGTAACTCTGACTCTCAAATAAATAAATCTTTTTTAAAAAAAGAAAATAAAACTTTGAAGTCAAATACAGACATCAAATCCTTCAGGATATCCACAATGATCCATTTTAGGACATGATTCTGATCAGGCGCGAGGATGAAGGTCATAGTCAATTAATTCCCAATTATTCTTCAGAATACATTTACATTGCCTTAACGTCTCCACCTGTTTTTACCTTGAGCTCTGGAGGATTCCTCTCTAGAAAAGATATACCACTGGGCAGAAAGATGATCCTTGCTGCTACAAAATATAGCCTTGCCAGAAACACAATTTGCTGCACCACTTAATTAAAGAGTATAGAAAGTTAACAAAATATTAACATTGAACCTTCCCCTCCTTCTCTCCTTTTTTACATAAGGATGCCTTCAGAGGAGAAGTAACAGCAAAGACAGGCAATCTGCATCTTCCCTTTCATCCCCTGGTTGAGAAAAGACATTGTTCAGCAAATTAAACAGGTAAACAAGATTTTAAGGAGAATGTTTAAACTGCTTAATAGAACAAATTGTTTTTTAACACCCTTAAGCAGCTGTTAGAGTCATTGATTTACATATAAATAATGAATATGCTAATTGCAAATCTTTCTCTCCTAGTCATTAAAATAGCTTTCCTTTGGGGCTTCCAGAAGATAGCTTGTTGTGATTCTGGTTGTAGTTACTACATATACCTGGGTGCATTCATTTAAAGATCTTTACAACTTACATGTTTTTGCTAATTGGGGTAGGTCTTCCTCACTCTTGTCACTGGGTTTATGAGATTCTACTGCATGGAACCATGTACAGATTTTATTAATTTTATAAAAGGTGCATTTCACTGACCTGCCAAATAACTAGTTTATCAATTTTTCCCCCACTTTCCCATTTTAGCTTACTCTGTTTTAACTTGGATGTATCCTGTGGTAGTGAATACCAGGCATGCAGAGAATTACAGTATTATTGCTTTGAGTCATAATTTCAATTATTGCTGATATTCCAATGCTCTCAGAGAGTAATTTAGTTTAGGCGTAACCAATTTCCTTTAGATCCTGAGCCTGTGGGACTTATTAATCTGCATGACTAATTTTATATTAATATTAATGGAAATACTGATTATTTCTGAATTCTTCATCACTTAGGAAGGTTAATCTGAGTACAACTGCTTCTTTGAAAACATTCAAGTATATTTATTTTGTATGGAAGATAGTTTGTACACTTAAGTGTACCAGTTAAAAGTCAATCCAGCAAACTCGGGAATAGAGGGACACAGATATGAACAGTCACCTAACGTAGGATGGATATCTCAGGCACTGAGTTAGACTGTAAATTATAAATGGCTAAGGAAATAAAAAAAATGATCTTGTTAGGAATTTGGCATCAGTATCGGTTCTTTGTCTCACTGCAATGAAGAATTATGACACAGACAACAAAGGGGGCTGAGCAAAGCAAGTGAAAATAGTTTTTATTAACAAACAGGTACACCAGTATGCCTGGGAGGGCTCCCCAAGGGAAGCGTCGGTCCAGGTCTGGGTATTGGACTTTTATATAGGATCTGTATCTCAACTGATCAGTTCTGCATAGTTTCCAAACACCAGGGGTCTGCTTTGTTTTTTATGTCTCTTGCATAGTGGCCATGGTTCCTGACCCGCTAACAAATGTCACCATGTGGACCACTTGGGAGATTTGACAGTTGAGAAATATTATTGAACTGATCAATTAAGGCAGGTTACCCCTACCTGACCAAGTATGAAGCGCGTGAGACCTGCTGCTTTGTGGTATGTTCTGGTATGATGCCAGAGCCTGGTTTCTCATATGGTTACCTATGGGTGTGGGATACATTGTGTTTTCTGACTATCAATCTTTTCATTTTCTTGGGGCAATGTCTTTTGTTTCATCAGAGGATAGCAGGTTTCACCATCAATGAGGAACACCTGTTTCCTTATTCCCACAGGGGACTTTCCTAACTGCCTATTAACCCTTCTAACACCTCACAATCTTGTATTACATGGACCTATCGTTGAACATTTTTAATCCTTGATTTAGAGCTTTGAGTAAAAAACTCCACAAGTGCTAATAATTTACATTTTTAGAAAGTTAACCTTGTCTGGTTTTTATTAAAATTCAACCAAGAATGCTGCTAAGTGAGCAGAGTGACTGTGACTGACATGTGGATGCTTGAATAATTCAGGTGAAATCAACTTTTGGAAATAATTCAAAGCAATGATAAGATTTTTCCCATTTATTCACAAAACCTAATCATGTATTTTATCTCAAAATGCATATTTGTATGTGATGATTAATAAATAATAGCTTTAAAAAGATGAGAGAATAAAAAATAGAAAAATCCTAAAACTGTTTATATTAATATATTTTTGCAAAATAGACTCAAGCTCCTTGCAACACTGCTAATGAGCTCTCTTGCCACTTTTTTTTGGTCAGGATTACAGGTTTCCACTGAATTTCATTTTTCCCTTAAATCAATTAAACCTCTTTACAGCGAGTGGGCTGAATATAGTTTCTTTTAATCCTCATCTATTTGTCTTTTAGACATCTATATTCCTCAACTAATTTTTTTTGCCACTTTTCTTTTCAGCTGTCTCTAAACTCCCATTTTTGAGTTTTTCAAACATTTCCTCCTTATTTAGGAAATAAGGCCCCTCTCCCCTCTCTCCTGTCCCTTTTTTGCTTTCATAAACCTGTTTAGACATATATTTGACAATCAAATGTATGCTTATTGACATTGAAAGAAAACCCCTAGATATTTAGACTAGAATCTGGTTAGGACACCTGTGTCCCATATCAGAGTACCTGGGGTTGAATCCTGGCTCCTGTTCCCAGCTCTAGCTTACTGGAAAAACAGTTCTGGGGAGGCTGTGATGATGACCCAAGTAATTGGGTTATTGCCATCCATGGGGGAGATCTGGGTTAAGCTCCCTGCTCTGAGTTGTGGATTAGTCTAAACACAGCTGGCTGTTGTGAGCATTTGTGAAATAAAACAGCATATGGAAGGTCTCTCTGTCTCCCTGCAAATCTCTCTTTGTGTTTCTAACATTTCATGGTTTGGGAAATTGTTACATAATATTCATCTTACATAAATCTTGAAACTATAAAGATGGATTTATCATATAGATACTAATATAAAGTATGTTATATGACAAAAAGGATAGTAATTTTACTTATAAATTTGTAAGGCATACGTAAGTATTGCTCAATCAGCTGTTCTAGTGATCGAATAGTAACATAAATTATGCCGTTAATAGTCCCCTCAATAGAAACATCTTCAGGGTGCCTGATTATCTAATGTAATATAAAGAAAAGATCTAAAAAATCTAAGGAACCTACAAGAATAAAGTATATATGTTTAGCAAGCAAAGTGCAAATCGCAGTTAAACCATAATTAAGTTCTCTTAGTGTCTACAGGGCCAAATCAGAGTATTTAATAGATTCTATGAACTTTCCTGAAGTTATTAACAGAAAACTGTGGTATGTTGCTGAAAATATTTTTAGCATATTTACTGCTATGTGTATGGAGTATGAATATAAATCTCCATAAGCTGCTATGTAGTATTTAAATGTGTACTCCTGTCGGAATTAATAGGATACACAATCATTTTCTTGCTACTAAAAATGAGGACAAAAAAAGACAGGAGAAACTACATTCTCCCCAGCAAGTCAACATTCACAGTAAAGAAGGATAGGAGGGCATTTTCAAGAAGGCAGCATGAAGTCTAACCAGACTAGCTCTCGACTGCCGATGACATATCCTTTGTCATCTTCTGTCCTCTGGTTCCACCTGCAGAACAGATTCCTCCAACAGTTTTACTTTCAGTTGTTGTTCACATCGGCCAGAAAACTCTCTGAATCTTTTTAAAACAGTAGGGATTTGTCCTATTCCTTTTCTACAAGGGGCCACTGATATGGCAGATGCTTATGAATCTTAAGGTGAATACAGAATATCCATATAGAGCTAAGCATTTTTCCCCCAGGGGATTATTGATTTGTGCAGTGACTTTTGTCCTTGGTAAATCTCTTTTCAGTGGTGTGCAATTTTGTAGAGATAAGCCAAACTCCCAGGGCCTTTCTTCAATTAACACATACTTTATTGGAAAGATTGTCTTTCTCCATATGGCTTCCCTCTAGACAGAATGGAATTTTATAAAAATAAATATGCTAAAATGATAGCCTGTTGTCAACTTCAAACCAGCTTTTGATTAGGTTTACAATTAGAAAGTTGGGTTTGTTAAAATTAGAAACCAAGTATTTATTATGGATGGTGACTTGACATGTTAAAACAGGTTTTACATCTATTTGTTCTTGTAGAGAGCTGTCCTGGGCCTCACAGGATGTTTTGTAGCATCTCTGACCTCTACCAACTGGACGCTGATAGAACCCCACCCCTCAGTTGTGACAATTTTCTAGAGATTGCCAAGTGTCCCCTGAGCAGCAAAATTATAACCCCCCACTGGCCACCCCAGGGTGAAAGCAACTATTCTGATTTCTTGCAAATCACACTGAGAATTTGGGATTTTTACAGCTAGAAGTCTTATGCATCTGACCCAGGATGTTTCACTGAGCAAGGTTTTTAAAAACTGAGCTTCAGTTTCATCAGTAGACACTTAACTAGTCCAGTTCTTCTGGTCCTGTGTGCTGCAATTATCTTTTCTGATGATGAAGTTTAGACAGTTTCTGCAGGGCCTCTCCCTACATTTCTAGTCGTGGATACCTCTTGGCACCCTTTGACCAACAGCAGCACCAACCTGGGTTTCTTCTTTTCTACCTGTGTTTCTAAATCTACAGATTCTTCCAGTTAGTAACTGTGGATTGCCAATAGCTTAATATAATGTTTAAAGGGATTGGGCCAGTGCCGCAGCTCACTAGGCTAATCCTCCGCCTTGCGGCGCCGGCACACCGGGTTCTAGTCCCGGTCGGGGCACTGGATTCTGTCCCGGTTGCCCCTCTTTCAGGCCAGCTCTCTGCTGTGGCCCGGGAGGGCAGTGGAGGATGGCCCAAGTGCTTGGGCCCTGCACCTGCATGGGAGACCAGGAGAAGCACCTGGCTCCTGCCATCGGATCAGCGTAGTGCGCCGGCCACAGCGCGCCAGCCACGGCGGCCATTGGAGGGTGAACCAATGGCAAAGGAAGACCTTTCTCTCTGTCTCTCTCTCTCACTGTCCACTTTGCCTGTCAAAAAAAAAAGGTAACAGCTGCAGTGATAGATAAAATTTCAAATCTCAATGGCTTGTTGTCACACAAATCTATTTTTCATGTATATGGACATGTCATAGTCCATTCACATGGGAATTTATGATTGGACACTTCATGTAATCTATATGATCCAGTCTACTTCTGTTTTGTGGTCTCACTTGTCTCTAGGCTCTTGAAAATTTAGTTTGAACATGATAAATAGAGATGATATGGAAGATATCCTCACATTTTAACCATTTCAGCCCCCACTTGGCAGGTAACACCCATTCTCATTCCATTTTCTGGAACCAGTCATTGACTATATCTAATTGTAAGTCAGATTGGGAAATGCATCAGGATATGTGGTCATTTGAAAAAAGAAACCGGTTTTGTGAACAGTCTCTGCCAGACTGAACTTCTCCCAGTCTGTCTAGGCATGTGGCTTTCTTCTGGATCTACTTACTTCTTGGCTATGCCTGGACAGAAGGGCCCATCAAAGCTCTTCCTTGATAACCCAAATATCTTTGCTCCAAGAGGTGTCCTAAGTGCTTGCTCATCAATTTCCTGCTAGTCTTTGCGAGTCATCTTGAGGATTTCCTTTTTTCTTATGGCCTACAAGCTGTAGAAATAAAGTAGTGGCTGATAAAAATGGACTCCTACTACTGCCTAATAATGGATCCTTTGTGGCTTTTGCTGAGAGCCCCCTCTCTCTGGCTTTATCTTTACTATAAACATCTCTGATGGTCTTTACTCTTCTTAAGCAAGAATGCCTTTACCTTGCAAAACTTGACAGATGGTTTCATCCTATTTTACTTTTCAACTGAAGAATATTGAAGGAAAAAAAGAAAAAAAAAAAAGATTACCCTTTCTTTCCTTTACTTCAAAGCCTTGCTGTGACTCATCTCTTCCTTTTCATGTTTCTTGGAGGAAGAGGTGCTGTTTTTAGTGAGATCACAGCCTACCACATTGATACCATCACTGGATACTTCCTAGAACTACCTGCCACATTTGTCCCCACTGTCCCAGTACTTTTAATGGCTCTTCCTTGTATGTTTGTAGATGAATGTACAGCTGTGTGAGTGGCAACCTTCTAGAGTGAAAAATCTCCTCTTATTTACTTATTTGTTTCTTCCCAATGGCATTTGTTCAAATTCCGTAATTATAATCCTTTCCCTCTAGATTCACAAAAATCATACTCTTTAACATCCTCAAATCTCATAAAAAAGACTGGTTACTTTTCAAACCTTGTGACTTTTCCTCACTTGGGTATCTCTGTAGCCAAGTCTGTTGCTTAAAATTCTTGTCTGAAGGGGCTTCAGTATTGTCGTACAAAATGACGTTATCTTATAATTCTATTTTCCACCAAATTTTTGCAGTATCCTCATATCTCTCAACACCTATCCCATCATCCTCTCCTCATCTCATCCCTTCCCCTGGCAATTCATTGTTTCAAAAGATCATGTTTACGGGGAACCCACTGAGCTGGATCTCCTGCCAGGCTTTGACAGTCAGAGATGGTGATGCATTTCCTCCCACACTCAGCTTCCCTCTCCCTTGCCTAACTTTGGGTTTTTTCGAAAATTTCAGGCTTTGGAGCAGCACTCCCCTATCTGTCACTTCACTTTGGAAAGCTCTCCCTTAAAGAGGAGTAGTTTTTATAGCCCCATCTATTAGAACTATGCAAAAGTGTCTTGTATTTTGAATTGAGCTTGTTGGCAAGGACCAGCACCATTTCCTCTCCTTGCTGTCCATTGTTATGAAAAATCAATGAATATATAATAAATTATGATACCTGCTGTTCACTCTGTTTCTATTCTTCTTAGTCTGCAACATTAGAATTTTATGTCTTTATCATTATTTAATAATAGACTTGATTATAATTTATTAATATCACAAAATCATACTAGAAAAAAATGATACATCTAATCCCATCAACTAAATATAGGTAATAATGTTATGTAGTACAGAATGGGTATTATTGATGTTTTGGGTCATATTCAGCATGCTGTTTCCAAATATACTTTTGCACTTCAAATGCCATGAACATTTTTTTCCTTTTCTGTAGGTACATTTGGATGACTTTTAATGGTGGATAATTTTCCATAATTTAATTAGTGATTGTCTAAAGATTACAATTCCCTGAGTGGTAGACAAATCCTTGTTCACATCTTCATTTTTCCAGACACATTCCTAGAAGTGAAAGTGCTGAATGAAAAATCCTGCTGCATTGCTCAGAGGGAGCCTCCTTGGCTTCATGCATCAGTGAAGCTTCCAAGAGGTTCTTGTTATGTTCCAAGCCCTATGTTTCTGCTTCTCCCTTCTCCAATCTATTTTTCATTCTACCGTGTTAATTTTGCTTGTGCTGTGTTTGCATTTGACATTACCTCACTTAAAACCTCCCTCTCCAGTTCACTCAGGACTAATGGCTAAGCTTGCTCTCTCTAGCCTGCTGGTCAAGACCTACCTCCTCCATACAAGTGCATGTGCACACACACGCCTTTCCCATTAGAGTTTCTACTGTACTCTCATGTGACTCTTCTACATTGCTCCAGGCTCCTGTACTCCTGGAAGTATTTTATCAAGCCTGCTTCTATATTTTTGCATTTCCACTTACCATTCAAAGAGCCAAAATGACATGAAAAATACACTTCAAAATCACACATACCCCAGTGGTGCCATTTCTTAAACCGTGATACATCCCTTCTACCACTAATTTCCCAACTAATAAAACATCACCTAGTAATATCCTGGAAGGATACTAAGTCTCTATGGTTAGGATTGAAACAATTTTACCCTGTTAATCCTCTGAACAGGATGCCATGCATTCTCTTTTTAGAGCTCATAAGCATATTCAACATTTATTGAGTACCTACTATTAGAAAAAGAGTTGAAGAATAGAGAGGAGATAGTGTATGAATTTACAGCCAGACTGAATTTATTCAGAGAAAATAAATTCACAGAGGTGGGTGGCTAATTGCCCATGTGTGCATTGAGGGAACGTGGGGCAGAAGGTTCCAACCCCTAGGGAGCCAGGACTTTTAATATTTTAAGAGGACTAGGGATGGTAGTGGGAGTAGGGGTAGAAGGCAGAGGGGAATTCCTAGAACTAGTCTTCCAAGTGTTCTGAGCAACTGGTCTTTCAGGTGGCCTTGGGGCATGGGGTATAAAGGAAATAGGGTATGAGATCCAACTGAGATTCAAGGGTAAGGAATACATTCCTATGTTTATCTCTTTTGGGCAATGAGCAAGAGTGGCTGAGGCTTATGTCCTTGTTCCATCACCTACTATGTGCCAGTCACTGTAGTTGATTATAGGGATCCAGTGATAACTAAATTATAGTTTCTGTTGGCATTGCCAACACAGTCTAAGAGTTGGTAAGTGTCAGCTTTCCAGACCTACCCCTTTGAACATAACCCAAATAGTCATATTTGCTATGAACACAAATATGTGCTATTATCACTACCTCTTTATGAAAACTACTTCTTGATAAACTTCTTTCATAAAGGGGTGAGAACCTGAGTAAGCACAGTGCAGTTTGCTATTTATGAAATTTAATTCTGTTCGACTGGGCCCATGCAATATTATACACGGAAATGTTCAAAGAATTGGGGGGCTGATGGAACCTAATTTCACAGATAGCTTCTCAGTGCCAATTCTGTGGCTATCCATGGTAAGGGTAACTGCATTTTAAAGAAAAACACATAAATGCCTTCTTATATTCGAAGTTTATAGCATTAAATAAGATTTACTAAATGAAAGTAAATACACAGATTATGCAAAAACACATTAAAGTAAATGGAACTAAATTATAGCTATGAAGGAGTCACACACTAAATAGTAATAGCAATACTAATGTGATCACATTTATGTCTAATCCTCAAAACATTAGAATAAATTCAATTTGAAAAGGTATCTCCTCTATGACAAATTCTTTAATTGAGAACACTGAAAATCACCACATTTCATTCTTTCCACTGTGAAATATGCATTTTTGTGATGACTTGCAATTTAAACTGTAAGGAAATATCTTAATAAAGATGTAAGTCTTGAGGGCCCTGGGTCAGTATTTCCCTAGGTATCAACACCTCCACAACATGAGCACAAAATATTGGATGATTAGGGAGATTTTACACTTTCATTTGTAACAAATAATTCATAGGAAGGAAAAGAAGCCAAGTAAAAGGATTAGGCAAAAATCCAACTAGGGATATAAATGATCAATATGTTTCTTTTGGCTCATTTAATGAAAAACTCAAGTCCAAGAAATTAGGTAGGGAGAGAAGGAATCTATGCTGTTAATAAATGAAGAAAGAAAGGAAGCATAATGATGATTTATTTACAAGTTCCCACATACTTAATGAAAAATTTTCTGGGGCACAATGAGATGATTTTTATCTCATTTATTCCTCACATTTTATCGTCTCAAGACAATCTAAGAAAAATATCAGACTCAATACTAATGAATGTATTTTGGTTTTAATATATTATAATTGAAATTTTGAATGATAATTTAAACTGAGGAAGACACATTTTTAAAGGTAATATTGTAATTCCTTCTTGATTTAATTCACTGGAAAGTTAGAAAATATGGTGCTTTAAAGAATAGTTTCAAATAGCACAGATATAATAACTACTGAATACTATAAATATATATATATATATATGTATATATATTTGCAAAAATTGATGGGTGTAATGTGTTAAGCAAAGGAAAACTTTTTGGCTGATAAAATTTTCTGCATATCCAAGTCCATTTTTTCTTACATCACAAAATCTAGAATATTCTATGGTATTTCTGACATTTAATTTATTGCTTTTGTACTCCTTAAGCATCAATCTTACTTTGTCTTCTTGGTTTATGTGTTTCCACGATGCAGGATAACCCCGTCTTCCCATTGTGATTCATACACATCTTGACCTGAATGGCAATTCACAATCCAGGAACACAAAGTGAGTCTGTTTATGTGGTTGATCTCTTTTTTTAAAATCAGGCATAACATCTTTCTGAGAACTAGCTGGTTTTTGGATCCATTCATCATTTTTGTTTTAACACTAAGATAATATTTACATGGTAACAATGCTTTAGAAATATTCAGAACCCAAAACTCTTCCCTATGGTCAGGAGTGAAAGGCATTGGAATGGGAAAGCACTTCCTATGGGTGAGAATGTCTCAGGGTCCAATTCTGGCCTAGTGGGTCCCTGCCTTAAAAGAGATGCTACACTGACACTAGAAGCTCTATTTGGCTAAAGGATATTTTACAGTGTCAATGTTAAGAAACTAGATTAGCACTTTGTTTTGCCTTTATTTTTTAAAGATTTATTTATTTGAAATGTGGAGTTACTGAGAGAGGGAGAGGTCTTCCATCTATTGGTCTTCTCCCCAGAGGGCTGTAACAGGTAGGGCTAGGCCAGGTCAAAGTCGAGAGCCAAGGACTCCATCTTCATCTCCCATGTGGTTGGCAGGGGTCCAAGCACTTGGGCCATTCTCTGCTACTTTCCCAGGCACATTAGTGGGGAGCTGGATTGGAAGAGGAACAGCTAGGACTTGAACTTGTGTGCATGTGGGATGCTGAAGTCACAGGCCTATCCCACAGTGCCACAACACCGGCCCCTTTGTCTTTATTTTTTTCTTAGTAAGACAGGCTCAGAGAATTTACTCCTCAGCTGTCAGCTTGTGGTCATCTTCACTCAGACAAGAGCTTTCTTCTGTGTTATTTTTATTTAGTTTGACTGTCTCTTTCTCTCTGAAACCTTGCTTCCATTTCATTTTCTCCAATAGAAACCTGAGTGCATCTTTCGTTCAATATTCATTTATTCTTAAAAGCTGTTGATTTTATGAGTATATGTGTTCATAGTGTTACTTATCAAACTCATTCAGCTTTAGACATTTGACACTATTTGAGTGGTGCATGCATAGCTAGTTCAGTATGAGTGATTTTAAAACTCTTGTTTTTTTGACTGTAGAATCCTTTGTTGAAGTGAAATTTTATAGACAACCAGGCATGACAGATGAGTGGCATCCGGGTTACTTTGTGCAGGAGTGTTGGGATAGAACCTCCTCAGTCTGCTTGGTGTTCTTTTATTTCCTAAAATAATCTCTGATATTGCTCGTTCGAATCCAGGGCTCCTTGCAACACAATCTAAAACTCCTACACTAGAGGCTTTCTGAATCTACCCTCTCCCTGCCAACACCTTTCTAAGATCTCTCCTAGGAAATGCAATACAAGCTTGACTGTGCCTGAGCTTTCTGTCATGCTAATTACCTTTGGAGGCAGGAGTTGTTTGGAAGGCTTCAGTGGATCTGCTCAGCCTTCCATACACATATTAAGGGAATGTGTGGAAAAGGGCCTTATTTCAGTTGACAAAGGATATGATGCTGTGGTAGGTAGATGTTGATACAACAGGCCAATAGAGTGCTTTGGAAAGGAGTACACAATGCCAGGTCACTTCTGTTACACACATACGGAAAGTTCCTTCATTCTGTCTCTAAATAAACTTGGATATGAAAAGTTTGCACTTTGTGAAGTATCACAGAGTTGAAACTTACTAAAGTTTTCTGAAAATGCAGGCTTCAAACACACATAGACGGTATTTAAATGAAATATTCAATGTTTAAGTGAAAGTCTTTAAAAAATTGTTCCAGTTTTCTGCCCTCCTTCACAGTATAGTGAAAAGAAATATGAACAAACAGAGGTGTTTGCTCCTGCACTAAATGGTCCCAAGCTGCTGGAAACTAGAGTTAGTACATCTTCCTTCACGTTTCCTCTGTTTCTTTGGAGTTGTCCTTGAGTCTTGTTTTGTGGTCTAGTATTTGGCCTCTCCTGGCAAATGTTCCGTGTGCTGATGTGTCTTCTGCAGATCTTGGATGGACTGTTCCACAAATATCTTTTAGGTTCATTTGATCTATAGTCATTTAATTCTGATGTTTATTTTTTTTTCAAAGTATAGTTTACTTTGTATCACAGTTTATAGGCTGCTCATATTTTTCAGAAAGAAAAGTTAAGAATACTCTTGGCAGGCGTTTGGCCTAGTGGTTAAATACTGGTTAAGACGCCCATATCCCACACTGGCGTATCTGAGTTCAAGTCTCAACTTTATTCCTTATTTCAGTCTCCTGCCAGTGCAGACACTGTGAGGCAGCAGTAGGTGACTAAATGGTTGGGTCTTACTGATTTGGGTTCTGGGTGATTTATCTGTTGGGGAAAGTAGTGAGTTCAAGGCCACAACTATGATCGTGACGGCAATTATCTCTCTTTTGGTCCTGTGTGTAGAATCTTAAACATCTTTTGCAAGACTGGACTGTCGGTGATGAATTCCCCCATTTTTTGTGTGTCTTGGAAAGTCTTTATTTCTTCTTTGTTTATAAAGGATAGCTTTCCTTGGTGTATTATTCTTGGGTGACAATTCTCTCTTTCAGAATATGGAATATATCAATTCATTTCCTCCCAGCCTGTAAGGTTTCAGCCGAGAAATGTGCAGTTAGTCTAATGAGGGTTCTATTAAATTTGATTCTTCATTTTCCTCTTACAGTGTCAGAATGCTATTTTTGTGATGTACATTTGAGAGTTTGACTACAATGCATGATTGTGGTCAGTCTAATTGGAGTCCCATGAGCTTCCTGTACTTGAATGTTATATATTTTTCCATACTGGGTGACTTTTCAGTTGTTTTTTTTTTTTGTTTTTTGTTTGTTTGTTTGTTTGTTTTTTGCAGGTTTTCTTTACCCTTACACCTTTCTGCTCCTTCAGGAACGACAGCATCCGTCTGAATATTTCTCTGTTTAATGGTCTTGAAGGTATCTTTGTCTTTTTTTTTTTTTGCCAAATATTTTATAAGATTTATTTATAAATTCAGATTTTAATTCTGCTTCAAATTTGTTGTTGAGATTTTTAAGCATATAATTTGACATAGTTATTCTTTTTTTTCTTTTTTTGACAGGCAGAGTTAGACAGTGAGAGAGAGGCAGAGAGAAAGGTCTTCCTTTTTCCGTTGGTTCACTCTCCAAATGGCTGCCACAGCTGGCACGCTGGGCCAATCAGAAGCCAGGAGCCAGGTGCTTCTCCTGGTCTCCTATGGGTACAGGGCCCAAGCACTTGGGCCATCCTCCACTGCCTTCCCGGGCCACAGCAGAGAGCTGGACTGGAAGAGGGGCAACCAGGACAGAATCTGGCGCTCCGACCAGGACTAGAACCCTGAGTGCCGGTGCCGCAGGCAGAGGTTAGCCTAGTGAGCTGCGGCGCCGGCCCATAGTTATTCTTTTGAAAGATTTCTGTTTTGTTCCTTTTCAAAATCTCTATCACTTTGCTGAGACTCTCATTCACATCCTGCATTGTATTCTTTTGTTCAACTGCCTGTATTTTCTTGTATCTCCTTGAATAATATCCTTATAATCATTCTTTTGAATTCTTTGTCAGGGGTTTTGTCACTCTCCTTTCCTTTCGAGTCTATTACTAAAGCATTATTGTGCTCCTTTGGAGACACCATATTGCCTTGCTTTCTCATACTTCTTGTATCCCTATGTTGATATTTGTACATCTGGTGGATCAGTGATAAGAAAACTTTCAAAAATTGTCTCTAAATTACACAATTCTGCCTGAAGGCTTCAGTGCCTCATGAATACTTTTCACAATATTTAATGTTTTGATTTTGTAGCATCTGTTTTGGATGCTTAGAGTTTTTATTTCATTAACTTATGGTTCTCCTCTTCCTTTTGGACAGTTGCTAGCAGAGTGCCTGGGGGACTGAGTTGACTTTAACCATGTTCATTTTTGAAGGAAATGCATACTCAGGCTCGTTGCTTTCCCAGCATCCTCTGTTTTCCTTTGCTAGCAGTTAATCTGAATTGGAGAGTTGGATTGTTTTTCAGTGTTACTAAATTATTTTGGTTTATTGAAGTAGTCAACCATCTTTTTCCACTTAACCATTAATTGTGGACTGTTGCCATAGAGTTAATCCTGAGTGGGTCTCAAATTTACTCCTGGAAAGCTTCTTAGATATCTGTTGTTTATAATTTGTTGCCTTACCCATGATATATAAAATATAGTGACCATAAGAAATCTGTTTTTACTCAAAGACCTTCAGTTCAAACCAGAGTATATTTTGTTATGTTGTTGTTGTTAATACTAGTTTCAATAAATAAATGCTTTTCAGAGGGTAAGTAAAATTTTCTGATGACTGTGATGTTGAGAGTTGGATTTCACCATGGTTAGTATCTTCATTAATCGTAATGTCAATGAAGCATAACACCTGCCTACTGAAAGGCCATGTGATAGCAACAAGATTCCTGTATTCAGCTCCACTTTATAGAACATGATTCAGTGCAGTGTGCCTCAGGGCAAGAGAACGTATAATCTCATCTATTGAATGTCATCAAAATCATTTCAATAACAACACTGTATGTCTTCAAGGAAGTGGTGGTCATATCAGTGTTCTGGAGCATACTGAACTAACATGTTACCATATTGCTTGTTAGCATATTGATGCTAAGATGAAAACTGTCAACATTGCCTGTGTCACTCCTTGTTTTTACCTGGCCTGAGTTAACTACTAGAAGACTCACACCGAATCTACTATTTTGGTATTTCTTTTTTTTTTTTTTTTCCATTTCCAAACTATTGGTTGCTTACTTCTGCTTTGAAGTTATATATATATGTTATATATATGTTATGGTTTCTGGTTTCATGCTGGTGTAAATTATTGGAATAAAAATGTGACAATCTGCTTGTCTTCAACAATTTTCTACAAATCTCTTCAGAAAGCAGTGAGAAGGTGGAACACTGAAGTTTCTTTTTTTTTTTCTTTTTTTATTTATTTATTTTTTTATTTTTGACAGGCAGAGTGGACAGTGAGAGAGAGAGACAGAGAGAAAGGTCTTCCTTTGCCGTTGGTTCACCCTCCAATGGCTGCCGCGGTCGGCGCGCTGTGGCCGGCGCACCGCGCTCATCCGATGGCAGGAGCCAGGTGCTAGGTGCTTTTTCCTGGTCTCCCATGGGGTGCAGGGCCCAATCACTTGGGCCATCCTCCACTGCACTCCCGGGCCACAGCAGAGGGCTGGCCTGGAAGAGGGGCAACCGGACAGAATCCGGCGCCCCGAATGGGACTAGAACCCGGTGTGCCGGCGCCGCAAGGCGGAGGATTAGCCTGTTGAGCCACAGCGCTGGCCGAACACTGAAGTTTCTAAGGAAGGACAAATGAGATAGAGACTCTATGGCAAACATCCACAAGTTATGGCTAAGTGAAAAATGATGGTTTTAAAGCAATATTATTATCCCACATTTGTCCATCAATGACACATACAATAAGAATGCCATTATGATTTAGATAGTAGTTTGCAAGTCCTATAAGGGCCCATGTATTAAGGACTTGGTCCCCAAGATCTCATTTTAATGGTTATGGGTTAATGTTAATGGTTGATAGATTAAGATGGAAGCTCAATCCAGTTATGGTATCTGGGAGGTGAAATTAGTGGGTGATATTTAGGTTGTTGAGAGGCATGGCATACAAAGGTAGGTCCCAAGGGAGTTGGTGAGAAAAGCGGTCTGGCCCTAGCTTCTCTCTCTTTGCTTTCTGGATAGCCATATGATCCCCCATCCACATGTGTTCCACCACCCATCATTCTCAACAAATGTCAGACTAATGGAGCTAACCAAATTTGGACGTGAGTCTCTAAAACTGTTAACCAGAAAAAACCTTCTTAAGAAGCTCCTATCAGTTATTACAGTTGTGATGAAAAGCTGACTAATAAAGTTTATAGGACTGCATTGGGTATAATCATCTAAAAACATATGGAGACAACCATGCTTAGGAATATGTCTGGGGGAAAAATCATGCCACTACCAAAATTGATATAATTAAAAGAAAGTGGGGACCATGAGGGATGGATTTGAGGAACACATAATTCTATTTTGTATTACTTTAAAAAAGAATGACTTATTTATTATAAAATAATAACATTTGGGAGGTTATTTCATAGAAAAAAGTAGACAAGCAGAATAATGGATTTTTCTGGATGCATAAAGAAAGAATTGTACAAAATGGATAGGTTTTCCTGGACAGGATCACTGAAAGATGCAGCCTCTCTCCATGCCAGCAATACCATATTCTATAGGCTCAGCCCTGCAACTGTCTAGCTGCAAGTTCTTAAGTGATGGGATTGAAGGATAGACTTTCTGTCACCCTCCAAATCACTGAAAATAATTGCACTGACCTTCTGATTGGCCCAGAAGAAATTTTCACAGAGCAGTGTTGACCCAGTTCTCTGTAGTCATTTTCTCTCAGTGGCTGGGTTTTCTGTATTTAATTGGATTTGATAGATAAAAGGAGTGGAGTTATATATTTAGAATCATGTCTGTCTTGAGGTGAGCTCTCTCCCTGCATGCATGCACGTGAGGTTGGCCTCATACTGACCAACAGAAAATGACCCAGTGTTATTTTTCAAACATTGCTTTGGAACATCCTGGTCTGCAAAGTTGAGGTCTCAGTTGATCCGGCATTACAGTTACCATGAGATGTTTACAGAGTTTTGAGTATAGAAAGAAGTTCCTTGACCCATGTACTTAAGAAAGGAAGGAAAATGTCTTACCTGTCCATGTGTTAAGCAAAAGAGAAATAATACAACTTTCTTATTACAGATGGAAATTACAAAGCTTTCTTTGAGTTTAGAAAGTATAAAGGGTGGGGCCAGCATTGTGACTTGGGGAACTGGGCTGCCGCAAGCAGTGACAAAATCCCACATCAGAGCACTGATTTGGGTTCAGGCTGCTCAACTTCTGATCTAGGTGACGGGAGCGCAGCCTCATAAGCTTCCTCATTCAAAAATGTTGGGCTATAGAAACTCTATACTGGTGGTAGGAGAAGAAAAAACATGGTCATCTTATCAGGCTACTGGGTAGAACTTATTAAAAATGAAAATTAGGGGCTGGCATTGTGGCATAGTGGGTAAAGCCACTGTCTGTGACACTGACATCACATATGGGCACTGGTTGAGTCCTAGTTGCTCCACTTCCAATTCAGTTCCCTGCTAATGGCCTGGAAAAGGCAGAGGAGAGTGGTCCAAATGTTTGGGCCCCTGATACCCATATCAGAGACCTAGATGAAGCTCCTGGCTCCCAACTTTGTCTTGGTTCTGCCCTGGTGTTTGTTGCCATCTGGGAAGCGAATCAGTGGATGGAAGATCTTTCTCTCTCCCTCTCTCTCTGTAACTGTGAGTTCAAATAAGTAAATAAATGTTTAAAAAATGAAAATTAGCATATATTACTATTTCAGATATCTGTGGCTACATTAAAATTTTCAAAATTTAGTACTTAAAAAAAACCTTTTACCACATCTCATGGTCCTATGTGTTGATTGGGCTAAGCTAGGTAGTTCTTGTTGGGGTTTCTTAGGTAGTTACAGCCAAATGGCAACTAGGATTAGAGTTACACAAAAACGAGTCCTTGGAACATACAAGACAGTTTTTCACTCAGAGCATGTTTGATGCTTCAGTTACAATAGCTGGAATGGGTATATGTATGTGTATATATATATATATAGACTAGCAGGCCTCTCACTCAGCTGGCGTGACTTATTTACATGGCTGGTTTGGGCTTCCTCACAGCAGGGAGTCATAGGGGTCCACACTTGTTAGAGAATGGCCTTCTTGGAGCTAGTGTTTTCAAGGGTGAAAGCCTAGGTGAAGGCTGCAATGTGCCTTCTTCGGATCCGGTCTTAGACCTTGAAGAACATCATTTGTGCTGCACCCTGTTGATCAAGGAAATCACTAAAGCCAGGTACATTTCCAGAGAAATGGGAATTAGACCATTGATTTGAGGAGTATCATGAGTTTATAGAAGGGTAAGGAATTTATTGTAACAGAAATAACAAACCCACTTCTAGGCCAAGCAAACCAACTTCAGAGATTTTTTTTTACTGAACTTCAATTGGAGTCAAAGACAATCTTTCTAATTACCTTGTGAAAATGAACATAGGAAATGACACACAGAAGAGTATTCATTATAGCATTGTCTTTATTCTCCAGACAGAATCAACTAAAATGCCCATCAATTCATGGCTGAGTAAGTAAATCGTGGTAATTTTTTGAGAGAAAAACAAATTTCATGTTTGATATATGGTACAGCAAAATTTATGTAATATGACAAAATTTCCATGCAATATTTATCTCTATACAATACTTCAAAAGCATGGATAAATGGTCTAGAAAGAGATGGTAGCAAACTGGATTTTAGTGAAAGTAGAAGGAATGAAATTCATTGGGGATTTAGCCTTAAATGTCATGTATCAATTTTTGAAAAAGAAAATCAATGTGATCTTGACCAAGTAAAAATTAATTAAAAACACACAGAATATACTTGAGCAGTTTAAGTACTAAAGGTTGTTTATAACCAAATGCAGATGTTAGGCAATATTGAATTAGTCAATTTCTTTGCCAGGAAGTTTCTAAAAAGTTAGATATGTAGATAAAATATATTGAGGTAGAAATGATTAATGCCCTTTCATGCATGTAGAATTGGATTATCCTTAAAGTTATGTGCATTGCTTTGTCAATTTCCAGGTAAGAATAGGTGAAGTGCTGTCTTTTTCTATAGCCGAGATCTAGAAACATCATTTTCAAAGGGAAAACATTTTAAAAAAAAAAAAATAAAAAGTTGTCACAACTGACACATAGGGAAATTGCCTTCTCATTTTCATTTCTCACCAATGTCTCTTCCTCTAATTGTTTTCTCCTATTTTTACCCAAACCCTAGTCTCTGGTAGTGTTCTAGAGGCCTAACACTGGCTTTAAGTCTGAAGAGACCTGATAGTCAAGAAAATGTAGGCGCTGAGATTTGCACAATGAAGCACACTTTCCCGAAAGTGAACCAGCTCCCTTTCAGTGCCTTTCTTTTCAATGACTTCCTTTTACCCCTGGAGTTGCCTCTCTAGATCCATTATCTTTCCCTCCCCCCTTCTAGGCTGAAGTGTATGGACTTCATCGTTAGGGTTATCATGGCCTCTGGATTCTGACTGGATTTGAACAATGGGAAGTGGGTGGGTGGGGAGAACAGTCTAACATCAGAGAAAAGGACAGTGAGGACAAAGTTTTAAATCTTCCCATGAAAAATTGCCCTTTGCTAGCTGTGTCCCTTAACAGAAGGTCACCCCAAGGGCAGGATCTCTAGAGCATTCAACTCTCTCTCAAGTCCTTCTTCC
This sequence comes from Sylvilagus floridanus, assembly GCA_949820135.1. Taxonomy (NCBI): domain Eukaryota; kingdom Metazoa; phylum Chordata; class Mammalia; order Lagomorpha; family Leporidae; genus Sylvilagus; species Sylvilagus floridanus. The sequence goes on from OX463244.1 coordinate 169,396,767, forward strand.
TTCTGCCCTAAAGGGTGGTAGTGAACTTGGCTGCTACTGCTCCTAGTTACTGCATTGCTCTTTGATGTTACCCAACACTTACACATTTGTCATGGGTTCTGATAAATCCTGTTGTCTCATTTTTGATCTAATTTAAGTGTGCCTTTTTTTTTTAGGGATATAAGTGATACACAGGGTATGTAAGTGGTGGGGCATATTACCAGCCTTTCATACAGAAGCTCTCAGAAAAAGAATATCTACCTCCAACCATTCCTTCAGTTTTTTCTTATATACCATGATAAAAACATCTAATATGTACTACAATAATGTATGTATTTTTGTTTGCTTAGAGTTTTTGATATAAAATAGTGGCTACTATAGGGGAGATGAGTAGACTTAATGTATCATAACAGGCATGGGGATAACTGGAGAAGTCTGAAACTGAATAATCTATCTGGAGTGTTACAGAACAAGTGATGTCAATCAACATTTAAGGACATTTTCACAAAAGGCTGATATCAACCCATTCCAGCGTGGACAGTGGAAGGGGCAAAGTTCAACTGAGGAGAGCTTGAAGAAGAGTTTGTTGATTGAGTTCACTTGGTCAGAGCCAACTTCTTAGCACTGAGTTTGATGCAGGGAATCTGCTTGTTTTCTACCAGGTCTTAAAAATCAATTAAATACTGAAAGACTTCACAAGCCAAATGTACCATTGTTTGTATGGTTTCCCAGGGTTTTAGAGATATAATAAGGAAGTGGGTGGGCACTATGGGGACTTGGTTTCCCATTTATTTTCTAAAAAGGCAAGAGAGTCCTGGCTTACAGAATTCCACTTTTGTATCTAACTCCAGAGAATGAGATGATTTCAGGCAAGAGCCTACTTCCTTATGATAACAAAGATTAGCCCGGGAACAGTAGTATTGGTTGAAACCATAAATAATAATAATAAACAACTAGCAGCTGTTGAACATTCTGTTATTTAGGATTTTTTCCTTTTCAAGTAACAGAATAGTCAATTAATGTGACTGAACAATAAGAACATTTAATTTAGTTTTCTCACATATTCAAATGTCAACATAGAGGTGGTTTCAGAGCTGATTGATAGAACTCACAGAGGTCCAGCACCTTGGATGGGCTTCTCTGTAATAATCAGCTTATTCTGTGATAATTGCAACAATATGGAGACCACAGGTCATAAAAACAATATCTGGGTTTGTGGGGACTTTTGAGTCCCTCTTTCTTCAAAGAGAAAAATCCAGTAAACTCTTAGCAGAATTTCCTCAAGTTTTTTCATTTGGGACTGTCTTAAGCTTTCCTGTAACCACTTACTATCAGAAGGGTTTCCAAATATCTATATCTATCTTATCTCCAAAATCATTGCTGACCCATACCAGGCTAACACCTAATATCTACTGGTTGGTGGAAGGATTCAGGGGTAGGTAATCAGAATTATCTGCTACAAACTCTATCTATGGGACAGACGTGCTGGTAAACATTTTACAGGGCATTTTTTCATTTAATCTTATGCTCAACTTAGTACGATTTATAGTGGTAGCCATATACAAAGAAACTGAGACATAGAGGGACTTAAAGAACTCAGGATAATAGCTAGTAATTCATGGAGTGGAGAATTGTTAATTCATGAGACATTTATTAAACACCTGTGGTGTTCAGTGACAATATGAAGAGAGGTAAAGGATAATATTTGTTCTCAAGATGTTTATAGTGTAGTGAGGGAGTTTTGATGGGTAAACTAATGACAGTACTAATGGCAGCTGATGTAAGTGTGTACCAACTTGCTCAGTGGTACCAAAGAGAAGATCTGAAGAAATTTCCCCATAATACTTCCCAGGAAGGTTGATTTTTCTTGTCAACTAGACTAGATAACTAAAGTCCACACATAAATATGGACCAGGTTGGAACATGTCAAACCAAGCAACAGCATTGGAAATGTACGGCTCTTATAGAAAATAATGTGCCGTCTCTCTTTGTCAAGCTTGTGACTGTTAGTTGGAAATGGTGTCTCTCAGAGTATTAGAGAAGATATAAGATGCAGTGATCCTAAACCAATTTAGGAATATGCTCCTGCAACTTTGGTAAAAGGACTGCTTCCAAATTGCATGAAAAGTGATCTCTCTTGCATTCATGGAAATTCAAAGACAGGTAAATTTTCTTTCCTGGATAGATTTTTTAGACAACTCCAGTCTTTTCTCAGAAAATGTATAGTTGTAAAACTTAAATAGAATAAAATTTCATCATTTTCCTATGGAGCAAATTTCCAAAAAGAAAAAAAAAATTCTGATATTTTTTCCAGGTGATTCTAGATATATTTTGTAGAAATTTATTCAAGGAATGGTAAGAGAGAGGTAAGAATTAATTTAGAAAACCCCGAGGAGACATTTTTTAACTAAGATAATTTCAAAAGCATTAAACCTTGAGCAGTAACTTAAAGAGAACACCAGTTTATTTTTTGCATATGAAGTAATATTCCTCAAAGATAAAAATCATTTAGCCAAACACCACAAATTACCACAAGGAACAATAGCATTTCCCCTTGCACCTTTATGTTGTGTAGCCGGTTCCATGTGATAACCTTTGCCTTTTCTACACGAGCGTTAATGACTCTAAAGGACTACCATATCAGTCAGCACCCCCTTGATAGACTTTCCTACCATTTTCTTGTCCCAACCCACCCTGTGCCTGGGCCGAGAATGTCTAGGTGTATTGGTTGGCAGTTCAGACTTGGGGAGTTTAGTCTTTAAGCACTAACAGCTGTAAGAATCCAGCCAATATATTTAAGAGTGAGGGGAAAAGAGTGGTTGAGTACAGAAAAGATTAGAGGTTGGATCTCTGAAGATGTTATATTTTGGAATTTAAAAAACTATAGTTTTTACCAATAATTCAACTCAGCTTTTTAATTTATTTTCATTAATTTTTTGCCATAACATACTGAAATCTGGTCATTATTGTTGACACCTTTCATCATTCCTGGGCACTCAGTCCTTATTGAGATGGCATCATTCAGAGAGGCCTACAGGCAACAGTAAATGGGCACATAACTGATTTCTAAAATCTCATCATCCCTGTGATAGATCCAGAACAAATAAAGAAGCTGTACATCCAACTAGACCACGTCTGGTCATGAAGAGAGTCATAGAGGTGACACAACAAATAGGGAGGAATATGGTTTTGGTACACCACAACTTTATCAGCCTGTAAATTATTTAAGAGAACACTCATCATTCAACAGCAATTTGTTGAAGATCCTGAGAAATAAGTTTCATTTTCTCTTTAGAAATGACAATAAGTAATCAGGTTTTTTTTTTTTTTTTTAATCGCAGAAGCCTCGCTTGGAAATATGTTAACTGAGGTTTGAGTAGGTTTGTGCTGTTACACAGGCAAAAGGTGGTAATGGACTCTGAAGCCTGCCAACATGAAGTTGCTAATCTTACTTTTCAATGATGAGCGTCCTAGTACTTCCTTCATAAGCATGAGAGTGAGCAGGAGTGATGATAGAATGAATCCCATCTCAGAGGGGACTCTGGCACAACTGACCTTGGCCAGTTATATGAAAAAACTAGGAGTGGACACTGTTGCAACCTTTGGCTTACCCCACCTACCCCGCCCCCCCCCATAGAGTTTAATTCAACCTAAATTAACCAGAGTTTGGAGTCAATGATGTGCTTTTGATGGATGTTCACTGAAAATTCTGTTACACAATCTTTATTCTGCCTCCTTCTGGTTACATTCCTAGCACACCACGAGTGATCAGAACGTTCCTGAGACCCAGTAGCATCTTCACCCACACTGAAGCTCCAGAGGAGATCCAAGTATAAAAATATATGCACTGTCCTTATGGAGATTTGATCTTATGGTGCAAATATGACCTAACATAAGGAACATTTAGAGACCAGATAGTAGATAATAAGATGTCAAATGCAGATGACATGAACTTGTTTTAGAATACAGACAAGAGAAGTTCTTGTAAGCTGAGGCAGAGAAAAATGGCTTATTGAGGGTGGTGATTTGAATAACACTTTAAAAACAGAAGAGGTATTAGATAAAAAAGAAAGTGGAAAGTTGATGAGGTAAAAATGTGGCAGTGAGTGATCAAAAATTGGATTTGAAAAGCGTGTGTTGCTGGAGACTGAACACCAGGACTAAAGTCTCTGAATCCCCATGAACATTCCAGGGACTTCATAGTTTATTGGTGAGTCATGCCAGGCTTCTTGCTGATATTAATCCTCTTGGGAGCTGTGACCAAGTGTTCTCTATCTTCCCTGCTTGTTGCAAAGGCAATTTCTCCACTGGGATTTGTATTGCATTCCTTTCACTTCAGAAGGCATCAAGTTGTGCCGTCCAACTCCTTTGTATCCATTGTTTCCTGCTCTGATGAGTTCACACATACTTACATCAGGGGTCCTCCTACACCTATCACTCCGGTTTTGGTCTCTTCTTTGCAGAACAATGTACTGAAGGAGTTACTATTACCATCGCTCCTTTTCTTTCCTTCCCTTCCCTTCTTTACTCACTACAGTTGATCTTCTTTTCCTACCAGTCCTGTGAAGGCACGGAAGAGCTCTATATCAGCAAATTAAGGATTATTTATCGCCCTCGTCTTTCTCAGGCTTTCTGTGTATTTGGACACAGTTGGCTCTGCCTGCCTTCCTCAGACATCTTCTTTTGTTAGTTTATGTGATACAATATACTATTTTCCTACTCCACAACTTCTGTGTTAAGTTTCCTTTTTAGACACCTTCTCATCTCATTTCTTCTTTTGAGCTGTTCACAGCAGTTGTAGTTTCCCAGTTTTTGTCTCTTATATTAGATGGCCTCATCTATTTCATGACTACAGATTTATGTGTGTGTGAGTGTGTAATAGCTTATAATGTGTGTTATATAACCTATATATCTAAGCTAACTTCATTCTAGAGTTCAAGATTCATGTATCAGCTATCAAATATCATTATAGGGCTTCTAAACCAGAACTATTAATTGAGTTTCTCCTCTTTGATCCTCTATATAGTATACCACCATTTATCTACACTAGTCAAAAGCCTTGGAGCCAGTTCTTTTTTATCACTTTTGTTGCTTTCACAACTATTTCTTTTTTTAACATGTATTTATTTATTTGATAGGCAGAGTTACAGGGCATCAGAGGGAGAGAGAGAGAGAGAAAGAGAGAGAGAGAAAGAGAGAGAGAGAGAAAGGGAAAGGTCTTCCATCTGCTGGTTCACTCCCAGATCAACCGGAGCTGCACTGATCCAAAGCCTGGAGCCAGGAGCTTCTTCCAGGTCTCCCACATGGGTGCAGGGATCCAAGGACTTGGGCCATCTTATACTGCTTTCCCAGGCCATAGCAGAGAGCTAGATTGGAAGGAGCAGCCTGGAGTCAAACCCACATCCATTTGGGATGCCAGCATTTCAAGCTGTGGCTTTACCCACTACGCCACAGTGCCAGCCCCTCATATCCATGTATAAGCATCTCCTTTTGACTCTATCTCCAGAGCATATGTGAAATCATCCATTTTTTCATTTCCATTACTACCCCACTGGTACAAGCAGCCATTAGTTTTGCACTCATCTACTTCAGTAACATCCGTGTTGGATTCCCTAGGACTGATCTTCTTTCTGTATAATCAGTTCTCTATGCAGCAATTATCTTTTAAAATGTAAGCTAGCTCCTGTCACTCTTCCACTTAAAAGTTCCTCCAATAGGTTGCCAGTTGCACTCAGAATAAACGCTGAGCTCCCAATCATGTCCTGCATGCCCCTAGAGCATTCTTCAGTTCCCAAGGCTCTCCTCTTGCTAACTATGCTCCCGTCACATAAAACCTTCGGTACCTTGAACACTTCAAACTCATGGCCTCTGAAATATTTCAGACACATGGCTGATGCCTTCTTATCTTGCAGACATCAGCTCATAAGTTACCATCTCGCCAAGACCTTCCCAGATGACTGATTTTTAATTAGCTCTCTTCTTGTTTCAAGTTCCCAATAAACTAGATACCGTCTCTCATACTTCTTAATTTTTTTTTCTTCAGGTGACAGGTTAAACAAGAAAGGGAAAAGTTGAGAGTGGCAAAAAGAGAAAATATCTACCAACTGCTTTGATTCAGTTTTTGTTGAGGTTGTTGTAGGTAAATAAAATTATTAAGAATGTTGGAGACACAATCACATTGGTAGCCTCTCAGCTTGAAAGTAATATTTTGCAAGAAAAAAAAAGAAAAGATAAAACGAAAACCATCTACCTGGATAGTCTTGTTGTTTAATTTTCTGTTTTTTTAATCAATACAAATAGTCTGAGTTTATAAGCTTAATCAGCTTCATTAGGTGGAAACAAAACATTAAGGCGCAAGGATACCTTCGTGACTCTCTCAGTTGATTAGAAAACATTCACATCAGTCTTCTAGATTCCCACAATTATGGAGTTAGCTTGTTGCAATATTTGAATTAGCAAATATTGTGTATTAGGTGAAGTGGAAAAAGCAACAGATTCAACATCACTGAATGTTTTCCTCACATACTATAATAGACAGATTCACAGTTCTTACTGTGGTATGCCACGGTCAGCCTGATGAGCTCACAGAACCTCAAAGCATGAATTGTCTGTGGCAGAGTCTCTACATCCATGTTTTCTGCTGGGTGGTCAAGTCATTTCTTGCATGGTTGCTGGACTGATAGGATAGATTCTAAATATTGAGAAAAGTTTTCTCAAGGGTTGAAAGTCATTCTTGTTTGTCAGAGACTAAGTCTGGCTTGTAAGTTTCTTGATGGGAGTGTCTTTGTGTCTTACAGTAGCATATGGAAAGTGGTGAGGGGTTGTTGCTTGTCCCATGGATGTGGTAACATGACAGATGCTCTCTTTCCACCAACTGAATCAGCAGGAAGAGCCAATTTTTTGCTTGTCACTTGGGAAGCTTATGGTGGAGGACGAAAAAACAGGAGACATCAAGCAAATTAATGTTTATGATACTCAAACTACTTCCTGATACATTGAGAACTCACTGGTAATAGTTAAAATATTGCAAAGAAATTTTATAGCTAACCAACAGAAGTGAACACTCTACGGCAATGAAAAATAAACAAAAAACATGTGCACGCTTTTCTTTCCTTTGCAGCCTGACTTTGTGTCTTCTCTCTTTTTTTCCCTAAGGAATAAAGACATAATAGAATTTTCAACCTTCAAAAGAGAATTTTCAACCACCCAAAGGTGGCTAGGAACTTGGGAATGTAAACCCAGGCCTCTCAAAATCATATTCCTAATTCCAGTTCTGGATTTCTTCTCCCAGTTGAATTTTCCAATTTTACCAAATCTTAAGAAACTGTAGGTGTGTCTTTACAAAAAAATAAATTGGAAAAATAATCCATAGGCACAAGAATAAAAGTGATCTGAAATTCACATTTCTACATATTTTTTTCAGCTGTTTTCCCTTTCTTTCAGTAAATATCCAAATGTAAGAGTCCAAGGGAAAGGAAACACTTTGCAGAATGTTATGAGAGGGATATTACTTAGTTGATCAACTTCTTGACGCAATGTAGCAAGTTCCTTGTGCCACAAGGAATCCCAGTAGGGAACTAACAGGTTTTTGTGTTGTGTTGTTGGTGGTGGTTGTTTTCAAAAAAATCAATCATGACACAATTTTAGTTAATGTTTTCTATTGGAGATATAAAAAACAAGCCCTGCTAATAAAGCGATTAATGTCAGGAGCAATGCCTGATGATTTGGTTCCTGTTGGAACCTGGACAAAGAGCCAGCTGCTCTCCATCTTCTGGAAACAATAAACACGGTCCCTGGCCTTAAACACAATCATGTCAGACAGCCCTGGCAGGGATGCTGCTTCGGCTGCTACTGCTGCTGCTGCACTTTCAGAAGAGAGGAGAGAAAACACCACTTTGGTCAATGGCTGTTGGTTTATTTATTTCCATGTATTTATTTCCATTTTTGGGAGAAGATTATGTTAAAATTTTAAACAGACATGTGACAAAATACAGTGGCATGTAAAAGAGGTATGTTTACCAAAATATTATTAGATGGTAGGAGTATAGGACATTCAGATGCATTGTCAATCACAAAGTTAGTCATTATACTCGATAAGCTTAAAAGGGTGAGAGGTTGTCAGCAAAGCAGAGTTCTACAAGTAAGGAAATGGTTAATTTAATTATGTGATTTCCATTCAGTTGGTTCTATAATCCTTAAATTCTGTTCAAAAGAATAGGAAATAGGGGGAAATACGATAAGAATTTTATGAGTGTAACTTTATAACACCTTCAATGATAAGACCTCACATGAAAAATAAGAACTGGGTATAGGAAGAACAAACTGGGAGAAAATATTTTCATTTATCCAATGAATGCTTACAAGGTGCTTGTGTGTTTGTATGGGTTAGTATGGGCAGTGTACAGAGGCTTCAACATCACTGCCCAGTGCAGGTGTTTCTGACTTGCTCTCTGTGGTCCCCTCTCCCCAGATCCTGGTGGTCTGCACTGCCACTGAACACCCAGGAGTCCTGCCCAGACCCCTGGAGTGAGTAGGTCTGTGAAAGGAGCTACTCTGCAAGGAGAATCATCAGGAAGGAATTTGGAGCCACTTTTCAACTGTGGACTGCAGCCTGCCAGACGTCACCCGGACTCAGCACCATCATCTCAATGGTCCCTGAGATCCAATATGTGCAAGTCCCTCAGTCAGGTGGGCAGACCTCAGGCAGTGTTTGGTTCTTGCTCTAAAGCACACAGGGGTATCTCTTTCTTATACCCAAAATGAGATTAAGCCTTTAAGAGGGCACATGATTTTTTTTCCCAGAGCATCCCTCAGGACATTGCTATTGAGGTGGTAGATTTTTAAAGAACAGTCTTATAATTGGTGAAGAGGTTATTTCAGCATGCATCTCCCATGTCTTCTGAAAATACTGAGGATGGTGCTGCTACTGCTGCTGTTGATCTGCAGTGACATCGTGGTGGTTCCTGTGCTAGAGGTTTTTCTGTTTTATTTTATGTCATTTGATCTTTGCAAGATTTACAAAGCAGAAATCAGTTTTCATCATCGTGATCATTATCATTTTGCAAATTTAAAAAGTGAAATTTGGAGCAAGGAGGTAATTTGTTCAAGGTTGTGTATTTAGTCAAACTTTAAAACCTATGTACCCTTTACTAGCTGATTTGTCCTTGTAAACTACCCTGCATCCATCCCAGCTTTTCTTTTTTAAAAGATTTTATTTATTTATTTGAAAGTCAGAGTTACACAGAGAGAGGAGAGGCAGAGAGAGAGAGAGAGAGAAAGAGAGAGAGAGGAGAGAGAGGTCTTCCATCCACTGGTTCACTCCCCAATTGGTCACATTGGCCGGATCTGTGCAGATCCAAAGCCAGGAGCCAGGAGCAGGAGCTTCTTCCAGGTTTCCCGCATGGGTGCAGGCGCCCAAGGGCTTGGACCATCTTCTACAGCTTTCCCAGGTCATAGCAGAGAGCTGGATTGGAAGTAGAGCAGCTGGGTCTTGAACCAACGCCCATATGGGATACTGGCACTGCAGGTGGCAGCTTTACCTGCCACAGCGCTGGCCCCATCAGCTTTTCTTAATATTCCAATTCCTTTGGTGTTTTCCATCTATTACAACCTTTCAGAATGAAGCTGTTCATTTCTCATCCTGAAAAAGAAGAGAACCCCCTTTTTTGTGTTCCTCTCTGCACCCTGCACACCTCAGCTGACACGTGTGAGCTAAGCCTGGCCTACTGAATACTGAATCTTGAGGGAAGGATCCGAAGCAGAGGAAGTAGCTATTTAACTGAGACTAAAACTAGGAGTACTCTTAGTGCTTTCTGTGACTCTGTAACTTCCTAGGTGTTGCTGGTTTCCAACTGATCTCTCAAACTCCGATCAATCCCACGACCCCTCAGACATTCGTCTAATGCATTTCTTTTGGATAAGTAATCCAGACTAGGACTCTGTTGCTTATAATTCAGACCACTGTATTATGTATCCAGATGCTACTGGCTGTAAATAATGGGAATCCTATGCATACAAACTCATTTATTTACTCAATAGACAACTTATTGCCAATAAAGGAAAGTAGGCAAAACCTTAGGGGTTTTCAGTGCTGGTAGAATGGTCCAATTTTCTATTGATCAAATGTGACACCTCTATCCCATGTGGGAATGCCAGTTTGAGTCCTGGCTGTTCCACTTTCTGTCTGGCTTCCTATTAATGCATCTGAGAAGGCAGTGGAAGATGGCCCACGAACTTGGGCTCCTTCCACCTCTGGGGAGACCTGGATGAAGTTCCTGCCTCCTGGTTTCAGTCTGGCCCAGCCCTGGCTGTTATGGGCATTTAGGGAAGTGAACCAGCAGATATAAGACCCCATCTCTCTCTCTTCTCCCTCCCTTTCTTCTCTGATGTTTTCCTTTCAAATTAATAAATAAATCTAAAAACCAAAGCAAATAACCCTTCCTCGCTTCCTGTACTGTCGTTTCTTACAACACATGGAAGTGATGAATCATTGGTAATTATTGTTAAATAATTAAAGGTCATTTGCAATGTTGAACACATATCATTTTAATGAGATGTCTTGTATTGTCTTCTCTATAAAATAGGCCCTGCCTGTAAAACCTGAATTACACATTTTTACAGTATTAAAAAGGAAAATTATATTAGTATTTGGTTTAGAGTTGAAATGTTTAAAAGTTTTTTTTTTTTTTTTAAGATTTATTTATTTTGTTTGAAAGGCAGAGGACAGAGTTTGGGGAAAGACAGAGATATATCTTCCTTCTTTTGGTTCACTGCCCAAATGGCCACAACATCTGAGTCCAGGCTAGACTGAACACAGGAAGTCCATCCAGGTCACCCATGTCAGTGGCAAAAATTCAAGTACTTGATCTTCCATTGATTTGTTTTTAAAGATTTATTTAGTTATTTGAAAGGCAGGGTTACAGAGAAGCTGAGGGAGGGAGGGAGGGAGGAAGGGAGGGAGGAAGAGAGAGAGAGAGAGAGAGAGAGAAGTCTTCCATCTGAGGGTTCACACCCCAGGTGGCCGCAAGGGCCGGAGCTGGGCCGATCTGAAGCCAGGATCCAGGAGCTTCCTCTGGGTATCCCAAGTGGGCTTAAGGGCCCAAGGACTTGAGCCATCTTCTACTGCTTTCCCAGGCCATAGAAGAGAGCTGGATGGGAAGTGGAGCAGCTGGGACTCAAACTGGACCCATTGTGGGATGCTGGCACTGCAGGGGGTGGCTTTCCCCTCTTTGTCACAGCGCTAGCCCCATCTTTCACTGATTTTGTAAGACAAATTAGCAGGAAACTGGATCAGAAATGGAGTAGCCCATACAAAACCCAGCATTCCATTATGGGATGCCAGCATTGCACGCAAAGGCTCAACCAAGTATACCATAATGATGGCCCCTAAAAGTTTTATATTTGCTTTTCAAAGACATTGAATTATAAACATGCAGGGAAAGATCATAAATTCAAAATGTGAAAAAAGAAAGAGCTTTGTTGTTTCAGTAACACGGAGACTATGAATTTTTAATCACAGGCCCTGGTTTCCCAGGTTCTCCCAGCAAACTGTGCGGATGCCTGCAATGAGCATTTCCTCCCTCCAGTCACTGGTTGACTGCACTGCCTTTCAGCAAGGGGAGGAGATTCTCCGGTTTTTCTTTTGTATTAAAGGCCCCAGGGAAAGAAGTATCTTCAAATTGCATTAAGTGAAAGTGATGCCTTTTTCTTTTCCTTTTAAAAAGATAAATACAAACCAGTCTTCACTTTCCAAGCTAAAGGTCAGAAACATAAGTCTAAGAGCAAGAAATGTGTTGTTTCCACCTGAAAGAGGTTGCAATGCAAGTAGAGAAAGTGACATCAACAGGAAAGGCCACCAGAGAACAGCTCAAGAGCGCAGACGCCATCCTGTTCTTCTCCAGAGAGAGGCAGCCCAAAAAGGCCAGATAAGGAGGCTGCCCAGGGTTGTACACACCACCTGCTTGGCTCTTTGCAGATATTCATGTGTTGTCTGCAGAACTTCTTCCAAAAGCAAAGCCCTTTCTTCATCAACTTCATAACAGAATGTGTCAATGAGAAGAAAACAATGCCTCCAGTTTATGGCTGACAAGTTCACAGGAGGAGTTAGAAACAACTGAGGCTAAATGTGGTCCCAGAGTTCTGCAAAACAAAATTAAAATTTCTCTTCTTGAGGATCAGGGATTCTGGTCAAAACCACAAAGGGATCTGTAACAGGCATTTGAAAGCAATCCAAGCCTGGTAGGCTGAGAGGTATGATCTAACCTAATATTAGAAGTAAATAGGTATTTACATTTGATATATAAGAGAGAGCCATTTTACCTTTTTCATGTGCTTTGCTTAAGACAGGAGTAAAATCCGCTAAAGTGTGACGTGATCCTGAAATGCATTCAGCGGCCCAGTAAATGAATGCTGCTTGGAAAAGATTTATGCCGAACAAACAAAAGTGAGTAATTTACCCAACTTTAATGGAAAACTACATCTTTTTCTCCTTGTCTTATTTCTCTATTATTTATGCCAACTAAGATAATGTTCAGATATGTGGAAGAGACCAAGCCCTTTTTTTTCCTTAAAGAAGCAACAGAATTCCTAATTTGTAATAAACTCACAGCTCTCATCAATCTAGAAAACATCCATCTGCTACCACAGATTCACTCTATAAGGCAGGCTTTGGAAAAACAGCACTGTGTCATTAATTTAGACATGTTGTGAGTATGAATGCTTATAAGCAATTGGTCTGTTCTAATCAACACAATGAAACAATATCTTACGTTGATGGAACAGTCTCAATGGATTGAGCTGGGCACACCAGGCAACATCAATCCCATGACACATTGTAACAGGAGATGCTTTAATGGAAACGTTTTCTGGCCCTGACATTTCCTCCAATTAGCAGCAGTTACTTTTCCTCATATTCAGCTATGCATCTATTCTTATTCCAAATTTTGCTCTCTCATTCACTTAACCTCATTAAAGTCAAAGAATTTTAGAAATCCTAACTCCACAACAACACCCCTCAAATTTATAAGATCATTGTCTGAAGGGCATATGTGATTATTATTCAGTATCCACTCAATGAATGATGTATATCATGATTTGTGGAGTCACTGTTCACTAAAATGCATTAGAGAGATTTAAGGAATTAGAATTATTTAGAAAGGAAAATTCTGAAGAGATGGCTTAATAATTTCTTACTTAATAGGGGTTGTTGATTTCCCTTGCAATTGGTCACTTGTCTATCTGGTGTTATTTTAGAAGAAATCGGAAAAAGATAATCCCATAATTCCATAATTGTTATTATGTTAAATTGTTATTATTATTACCATTTTATACTTGCCACACCTGAGATGCAGTGCTTATGAACTTCTTATAAGAAATCCCCAAATACAAAATCCTAGATCTTGCTTCTGGGTCAAGCATTTTTTTCCTGTACAATTCATGGTCAAAGCTTCCATGAAGGAAACTTGAGTTAGGCACATGGTTTAGTCTATACAAGAAGCAAAAGAAGAAGGGAGAAGAACTGCAATGATAAGAGAGATAGAGGTGGGAAGTAGGAGAAGGTAAACTTACTTCCCAACTCTACCTCTCTCTCATTACATCTTTTGCTACTTTCCCAGGCACGTTAGTAGGGAGCTGAATCAGAAGTGGAGCAGCTAGAACTTGAACCAGTGCCCATTTGTGATGTCGGCACTGCAGGCAGCAGTTTAATCTACTATGCTATAGCACCGACCCCTATTCTGACTTTTTTATCCTTTTGTTTATAATTCTTAGTAATTGTGAATTGAAATCTCAGCTCCTTCATTCCCCAGTGTGTCAAATTACATAATCTCCTTAAACCTCAATTTTCTCATGAGAGAGTGAAAATAACACAAATGTAAAAGCTAGGTCATGGTGTCAACTTAATGAAAGAAGGTATAGAAGGAATTTGATAGCGTCAGTCGCTGTAACGTGGTAACCATGCAGCAAATATTAGCTATCACTAATATGTAATTTATATTTATTTAATTTTGGGCTACCTACTATTCAAATCCTCTTCAGATATTTGGAAATTCTCCAATATGCTGTTAGTGCTAACCACAAGGATTTCTTGTTCTTTTCTGAGTACTTGGTAGGATGGTACTTTGCTGCACTCCTAGTACCTGATCTTTTTCTCTTGAATCTGGGTGTGGTCATGTAGCTTTCTCTGTGACTAAAGCATAAGCAGGAGTAACAGGAGTCCCTTCCAGTTAGAAGAGCTGAGTGCAAGTGCACCCATCACTTCTGTGCCCCTTTAGCATGTTGACCTCCAGTATTCCACCTGTTCTCGCCACCTGTGTTCTAGAATGAGACCCAGAACAGAGCCACTGTCTAACTTGTTACAGATAAAAGGTTCAACTCAGGAAAAAAATAAAACTCTTAGAAGTGTTATAAAAACACTTTATGATCAGCTGCTTAGATCTGGGGTCTCTTGGTTATTGGAGTCTAACGGCCTAAACTATTATTCCCACCCCCTCCCAGTGCATCTTGATGGGAGGAAGATGATCTTCATGTTACGTAAGTACAACAGACCTGATGGTTGATGTGATAAACCCCTTTGTATGCCCTCGAGCTATAGCTGAACATTAACAGATCCACCAATGCACATGAGTTAGGAGCTAGAAATGCTAAGAAGTAGGAACCATTGATGATTTATTCCCATTAATTCTGATAGCCAGTAGCAATGAAGGAAATACAGATTTCTTACAAACCAGGGAAAGTGGGTGCCTGCATTATCTGGCACCATTGCTGGAGGCTGTTGCCAACTGTTGAGCCTTAGCTTCAGGAACTGAGGACCTACTGGACAGGCCCCACGGTATAATCGTAGCCCTCATCCGGGTGTTGTCTCATCCCCCTGTTCCTGCTCATTTCCAACTTTCTGTATCACTGAATTCTGCAAGCAGTTGATATAATTTCAATTCATTCATTTTCTGAGTAAATCAGCCAGAGTGTGATGGTTGCAAATAAGATTCCTGAGTAATACAATACATAAATTGATTTTGAAATTTTCATTGTTAAAGTGCAGAGCTACTTTAGTGGATTCCTGGTATCATGAATTAGTTGTTCTGAATGCTTCTGCTCATCCATGCCAACAGGGTATTTACTTTAGACATGCCCACACTTCATATCAGCAATTCTTTTTAGGATATTAAGTCAATAGTTTTTTTAAAAAAGATTCTTAAAGAGTCGATGTACATAATTCACTTTTGGGTTTAAATTATATGAAAAATCTTGGGGCTTCGAGAGTTAAGCTGTCACCTGCAGGGCTGGCATCCCATATGGGCACCAGTTTGAGTTCGTCTGCTCCACTTCCGATCCAGCTCTTTCCTAATATGACTGGAGAAGCAACAGAGGACAGCCCAAATGCTTGGGCCCTTATACCCACATGGGAGACCCTGTAGAAGCTCCCACTCCTGGCTTCAGCCTGGCCCAGACCCTGCTCTTGTGGCCTCTATCTCTCTCTTTCTCTCTCTCAAAATCTGCCTTTCAAATTAGTAATACATAAATACTAAGAAAAGAAAACAAATCCAATAATCAAACCATTTGTTTTATTAATTCCCTCTTTAAAATGTGGACGATTTTCCTGTGTTAATCCACTTAAATAAGCATGTCATCACTGAGACTGAATTTTTCACTGATTTAAAATTACAAAGTTCTCCTCATTTTGAAGGGATTATATTGGAATGCCCTGGCACGTTTCTAACCCCACCATTTGGGGCAAGTCCAATTGAGCATGTCCCAAATTGTACATCTCCTCCCTCTCTTATTCCCACTCTTATATTTAACAGGGATCACTTTTCAGTTAAATTTCAACACCTGAGAATAAATGTGTGTTGATTACAGAGTTCAACCAATAGTACTAGAATAAAACAAAAAAATACTAAAATGGATAAAGTATGAAATTGTATATCAACAGTCAGGACAAGGGCTGATCAAGTCACTGTTTCTCATAGTGTCCATTTCACTTCAACAGGTTTCCCCTTTGGTGCTCAGTTAGTTGTTGCCGATCAGAGGGAACATATGATATTTGTCCCTTTGGGACTGACTTAATTCACTCAGCATGATGTTTTCCAGATTCCTCTATCTTGTTGCAAATGACCGGGTTTCATTGTTTTTTACTACTGAATAATATTCTATAGAGTACATGTCCCATAATTTCTTTATCCAGTCTACTGTTGATGGGCATTTGTGTTGGTTCCAGGTCTTAGCTATTGTGAATTGAGCTGCAATAAACATTAAGGTGCAGACCACTTTTTGTTTGCCAATTTAATTTCCTTTGTGTGAATTCCAAGGAGTGGGATGGCTGGGTTGTATGGTAGGGTTATATTCAGGTTACTGAGAAATCTCCAGACTGACTTCCATAGAGGCTTAACCAGTTTGCATTCCCACCAACAGTGGGTTACTGTCCCTTTTTCTCCACATCCTCGCCAGCATCTGCTGTTGGTAGATGTCTGAATGTGAGCCATTCTAACCAGGGTGAGGTGAAACCTCATTGTGGCTTTGATTTGCATTTCCCTGATTGCTAGTGATTTGAACATTTTTTCATGTGCCTGTTGGCCATTTGGATTTCCTCTCTGGAAAAATGTCTATTGAGGTCCTTGTCCCATCTCTTCAGTGGGTTGTTTGTTTTGATGTTGTGGAGTTTCTTGACACTTTGTAGATTCTTGTTATCAACCTTTATCTTTGTGTAGTTTGCAAATATTTTTTTCCCATTCTATCAGTTGCCTCTTCACTTTCTTGACTGTTTCTTTCGCAGTTCAGTAACTTCTCAATTTGATGCAATCCCAATAGTTAATTTTGCCTTTGACTGCCTGTGCTTCTGGGGTCTTTTCCAAGAAGTCTTTGCCAGTGCCGATATCTTGTAGGGTTTCTCCAATGCTCTCTAATAATTTGATGTTTTCGGGTCATAGATTCAAGTCTTTAATCCATGTTGAGTGGATTTTTGTGTAAGGTGAAAGGTAGGGGTCTTGCTTCATGATTCTGCACATGGAAATCCAATTTTCCCAGCACCATTTATTGAATAGACTGTCCTTACTCCAGGAATTGGTTTTGGATCCTTGATCAAATATAAGTTGGATGTAGATTTTGGGTTGATTTTAGGTGTTTCTATTCTGTTCCATTGGTCTATCCATCTGTTTCTGTACCAGTACCATGATATTTTGATAACTACTGCCCTGTAGTATGTCCTGAAATCTAGTATTGTGATGCCTCCAGCTTTGTTTTTGTTGTACAAGATTTCTTTAGCTATTCGAGGTCTCTTGTGTCTCCATATGAATTTCAGCATCATTTTTTCAGATCTGAGAAGAATGTCTTTGTTATCCTGATAGGTATTGCATTGAATCTCTAAATTGCTTTTGGGAGAATGGACATATTGATGATGTTGATTCTTCCAATCCATGAGCATGGAAGATTTTTCCATTTTTTGGTATCCTCTTCTATTTCTTTCTTTAGGATTTTGTAATTCTCATTGTAGAGATATTTAACGTCCTTAGTTAAGTTAATTCCAAGTTATTTGATTGTTTTTGTGGCTATTTTGAATAGAATTGATCATAGCAGTTCTTTCTCAGCTGAGGAACTGCCTGTGTATACAAAGGCTGTTGATTTTTGTGCATTGATTTTATATCCTGCTACTTTGCCAAGCTCTTCTATGAGTACCAATAGTCTCTTAGAGTTCTTTGGATCTCCTAAATAATATTATCGTCTGCACAGAGCGATATTTTGACTTTTTCCTTCCCTATTTGTATCCCTTTAATTTCTTTTTCTTGCCTAATAGCTCTGGCTAAGACTTCCAGAACTATGTTGAATAGCAGTGGTGAGAGTCGGTATCCCTGTCAGGTACCAGATCTCAGTGGAAATGCTTCCAACTTTTCCCCATTCGATAGGATGCTGGCCATGGGTTTTTTCATAAATTGCTTTGATTGTATTGAGGAATGTTCCTTCTGTACCCAGTTTGCTTAGAGTTTTCATCATGAAATGGTGTTGAATTTTATCAAATGCTTTCTCTGCATCTATTGAGATAATCATGTGGTTTTTCTTCTGCAGTCTGTTAATGTGGTGTATCACATTGATTGACTTGTGAACATTGAACCAAACCTGCATACCAGGGATAAATCCCACCTGGTCTGGGTGGATGATCTTTCTGATGTGTTTTTGTACTCTATTGGTGAGAATTTTATTGAGGATTTTTGCATCTGCGTTCATCAGGGATATTGGTCTGTAATTTTCTTTCAGTGCTGCATCTTCTTCCGGCTTAGGGATTAAGGTGATGTTGGCTTCATAGAAAGAATTTGGGATGATTCCATCTTTTTTGATTGTTCTGAATAGTTTGAGGAGAATTGGAGTTAGTTCTTCTTTAAATGTCTGGTAGAATTCAGCAGAGAATCCATCTGGTCCTGGGCTTTTCTTTGTTGGGAGGGCCTTTATTACTGATTCAATTTCTGACTCACTTATGGGTCTGCTTAGATTTTCTATGTCTTCCTGGTTCAATTTAGGTAGGTTGCACGTGTCCAGGAATCTGTCCATTTCTGATAGGTTTCCCTGTTTGCTGGCATACAAGTAATTTGTAGTAATTTCTGATGATTCTTTTGATTTCTGTGGTGTCTGTTGTTACATTTCCTATTTCATCTCTGATTTTATTGATTTATGTCTTTTTGCTTTTTAGTTAGTTGGGCCAATGGGGTGTCAATTTTGTTTATTTTTTCAAAAAACCAACTCCTCATTTGGCTGATTTTTTGTAATGTGTTTTTCGATTTGACCCTGTTGATTTCTTCTCTGATTTTCATTATTTCTCTTCTCCTACTAGTTTTGGGTCTGGTTTGCTGCAGTTTTTCTAGATCCTTGAGATAAATTGAAAGCTCATTTATTTGGTGTCTTTCCAATCTATTGCTATAAACTTTCCTCTTAACACTGCTTTTGCTGTATCCCATAAGTTTTGGTATTTTGTGCTGTTATCCTCATTTACTTCCAGAAAGTTTTTGATTTCTTCTATGGCCCATTGTTTATTCAGGAGCATGTTGTTCAATCTCCATGTGTTTGCATATGCTCTAGGGATTCCTGAGTTGCTAATTTCCAATTTCATTCTTTTATGGTCTGAGAAGCTGCATCATATGATTCTAATTCTTTTGAATTTGCTGAGACTTGCTTTAGGCCTAGCATGTGGTCAATCCTAGAGTAGGTTCCATGTACTGCTGAGATGAATGTAAATGCTTTCTGTGTAGGATGTAAAGTTCTGTAGATATCTGTTAGGTCCATTTGGGGTATAATGTTGTTTAAATCTACTGTCTCCTTGTTGATCTTCTGTCCTGTTGATCTGTCTATTTCTGAGAGTGGAGTATTGAAGTCCCCCAGTACTATTGTATTGGGGTATAATTCTCCCTTTAAGTCCCTTAACAAATATTTTAAATAAACAGGTGCCCTCTAATTAGGTGCATATACATTGATAATCATTATACCTTCCTGTTGAATTGATCCCTTAATCATTATATAGTGTCCCTCTTTGTCTCTCTTAACAGTTTTTGTGTTAAAGTTTATGTTGTCTGATATTAAGATGGCTACGCCCGCTCTTTTTTCATTTCTCTGGGTTGGTATATATTTTTCCAGCCTTTTACTTTCAGTCTGAATGCATCTTTGTTGGAAAGATGTGTTTCTTGTAAGCAGCAAATAGATGGGTTTTGTTCCTTAACCCGATTAGCCAATCAGTGTCTTTTAACTGGAAGTTGAGGCCATTAACATTCAATGTGACTATTGATAGGTAGTAACTTTGCCCTGCAATTTGCCAAAGATATTTTCTAATATATGCTTTGAGTTTCCTGTGATCTTTTGCCGTGAGGTTCCCTTCGTTTACCTTCTTTCATGTTGATGGCCGTGTTTCTCTGTTTCTGTGTGTAACACATCTTTAAGCATCTGTTTCAGGGCTGGATGAGTGGTGACAAATTCTTTCAATTTCTGTTTGCTATGAAATGTGTTTATTTCACCTTAATTCACAAATAAGAGCTTTGCAGGATATAATATTCTGGGCTGGCAGTTTTTCTCTCTTAGTACCTGGGCTATGTATCGCCATTCCCTTCTAGCTTGTAGGGTTTCTGATGAGAAGTCTGCTGTGAGTCTATTTGGAGATCCTCTGAGAGTAATCTGACATTTCTGTCTTGCATATTTTAGAATCTTTTCTTTGTGTTTCACTGTGGTGAGTTTGATTACAACGTGTCATGGTGAGGATCTCCTTTGGTCATGTTTATTAGGGGTTCTATGAGCTTCCTGTACTAGGATGTCTCTGTCCCTCTCCAAACCCAGGAAGTTCTCTGCTAGTATCTCACTAAATAGGCCTTCTAATCCTTTCTCTCTCTCCATGCCTTCAGGAACTCCTAGAACCCAAATGTTAGTTTTTTTCTGCTTCACTAACCCTGTTTTTAAGGCTCTCTAATGTATTTTTGATTTGATCTATTGAATTCTTCATTTCATTTTGATTTATCTTCACTATCACACTTTCCTGTTCTACTAGTTTCTTCACTTCATTTTGATTCCTCCTTAATACTTCATTTTTGCAAGAGAGATTTCCTATCTTGTCCAATAAGGACTTATGTAGCTCAAGCATTTGTTTTTGAAAACTTCTAAATGTTCTTATAAATTTTTGGAAATCTGTATTTTGCATTTCTTCCATCTCATCATCTTCATAATCTTGGCTTGGGGTGTCTTGTTCATTGAGGGGCATCATAATATCTCCTTTGTTCTTGTTACCTTGGTTTCTGCGTTTGTTGCTTGGCATTGTGGAGATATTCTTTGGATTCTTCTTCCTTCGCTGTTTTTTTTTTTTTCCTCTTTATACTATGACTGTATTAAGTGGACTGTCTGTTTTTGATGGATCCTTAGAGGCTGTGATGGGTGTGGCCAGCGAGCTCTGTTTGGTTCCTCAGGGTTAAGGGTGTGCCAAAGGTGACACTCCCAGGTTAGGTGTGGTAAACCTCTCTCTCTCTTTTTTTTTTTATTCAGAAGGGAAGTAATTCTGCTCAGCTGAGCAGAATTGAAGGTAGTCAGTTTCCAATCTCTAGCTCCTGTGGGTATAACATTCACCTGCTCTTTTCCAAGGACCACACAGGGAATCTGTTCTGTCCTCAGTGTGGGCTCAAATTCTCCTGTAGTCTCTCACTAGTTTGCCAAGTTTACCGAATTGTAGCGTCTCTGGAGAGTACTCATGTGAACTCCATGTGTTCTCTCACCCACTGTCTCTTTTTTCAGTCTCAGTTCATTAGCTCCACCCATTCACTAGGTCCTAACCTCCTGTTATTTCACCCCCCACCCCAGAGTCAGGTTTTTCTGCTTGGCTGTGGGCAGGCACAGCCCTTAGGTCGTGCAGCTTTTATGTATAATCAACAATCAAAATGGCACCTGCTCTTTGTCTTGCTTGCCTTTGAGAGGTGAGCAGAGAGAGATAAACTCGTGTTCGTACTGGTCCCTTTTTTTTTTCTCTCTCTCTCTCCTCTAGTTCGCCTGGTGAACTTTCCCCCACGGGGGTTCAAGCCTCGTTTCCTCTAGGTTCCTCCTTCTGCGTTCCTGCCGGTGTCTTGGGATATTGAGGTTCGGCTCACCTTGCGTTCCAGCGCTGGTGCATAGATTCCACCACTGGTGTCCCAAGCCGTGGGCTCCCACTCCCTCCACACAGGTCCACCATGAATCACTAGTTCCAGAAGAGTTTCCTCTGCTGTTTCTTCCCCAATTCTTCCTCGAACCTGCAGTATCTCCACTTTTATTAAACTGTCTCTTCCCGGACTATCAGTGTGCTCCCTTCCTATTCTGCCATCTAGCTGGAAATCCGCTCATAATTTATTTTTTAGTTTGGTGTGTGTGTATGTGAGGAGGGGTGTTGAGTGAATGTTTTTGCAAATATAAGATGATATAATGTTTCTTTTTTATAGTCAATTGTTTCACTCTGAGTTCAGCCCAAGAAATAAAAACAGTGGTAAGTACACATTAAGAAATTCGTTGTAAGGAATTCATTTAGGGCTGGCTGGGAAAGTCCAAGATTCATAGGTACCAGGTCGACTGGAGCCTTTAGGAGCCTTTAAGAATCTGCTGTTCACAAGGAGAATGCTCTCCTCTTCCTCCGAGGGAGCCGCAGTTCCGCTCCTAGGGGCTTTCAGTTGATTGAATCAGGAACAGTTATCCATAGCTAAGACCATGATTGAGCTGCAAGTCACAATTCCCCCTGAAGGAGCTTCTTTTAGTTTTGTGGGTAAAATGATTACTCTTCTAAAGAGCTATTCTTCTTGATATGACTTTATGATAAAATTGAACTGGAACATGTGAATTGGGAATTTGGGAAGAAGTAGATTCATTGTAAATAAATGCCGAGCAGAGATGTAATTTTATGTATTTGAGGTTTACTTTTTTAACCTGGTAGGGAATAATAGAGAAGGCAACTTTCCTGTTGGTGGGCATACCAACACTCTAATTTCCTGGCTGAGGGTCATATTTAAGAATAACTCTGATTTGTTTGCCAACCTTTTGATCTGCAAGTCTAAGAAAAGAGAATAGAACCAAAATCAAACAAGGTTAGACATGCAAATTGTCAGAGAGCTAGCTCAGCACCCAGACTTAGTTTGCTAATACGTTGGGTGATATTCCTTCCCTAAGGAAGAATCACTGAACTTTTTCTTATAACTCAAATCTTCAGAGACATCTGTGGGTTCACAGCCCAAACCTTTTACTTCTGTAGAACAAAGTCTACAATGTAATTAGGCAAGTAATAAAATCTTAGCAATTGATGTTGGAACTCTGCTCCTGTTCTACATTTAAAACTTTTTTTAACCTTAATTTTCTACATTTACATGCCGCTTATTTATTCAGGATTTTTGTCATTGTTTTCTCTTGTTGTTTTTGACACAAAGTAGTGAAGAGATGAATGATTGTTTGCTCCAAACACTTTGTTTCTGGAAATGTGAGGAGAACACAGTGGTGGGGGGAGTGAAAGGATTTCTTGGTAGATATTGGAGCCATCCTAGCAGTTTTAAACAAGAAAAAGCAAAAACTTCTCAAGCAATGAAACTTGAAGCAATAATATAAGCCAAGGTTTGATACTGAAGTTTGGGATGAGGTAACTGCTTCACAGTAAGATAAAAGGTTTTTGATATTTGGAATAATCACTCAAACATGTTTCACAATATTGCATCTTGTGGATGGTAAAGAAAAAGAAACAAGAACAAAAACTAAAACTGAATGACAAATATATGGCATGTAAATTAGAAATTTAAGATTGAAAACGGCCTTAACCAAGGAGAACACAAATAGCCAAGACCTGATTGTCTAGTTTTATTATAGAGTTTGTCCTGCAGCTATAAGGAGTAGGTGTTGTCAAACAACAGACATCCATGAAGATTCAAAGGATGTGAGAAAGGGCAGAGATTTATTTTTCCTTAAGGAGTGAATACTTTCTTAATTTATGAATAGGCCAAGGTTCAAAATGGTCAAGTGACTTTTCAAATACCTTTTGACTTATTCAGAACAGAACTTGGAGAAATACTCAGGCTCCGATGATGAATACTGAGACCTAGAAGCCAAGGTCTAGATTGGTTTTGGCCTTCCTGGCCCCTGGTAGAGTACCAGAGGTGCTCTTCAAATAACTATTGATATTCGATGTCAAGATCTATTCCTCTGCTTGAAGAATTGCACTACAGAATAAAGGATTACTTTAGGAAATAGGTAAACTCTTTTTTACAGGCTTCCTATAACTCAGTTTTACTGCAAACTAAGAGCTTAAAAAGAAAATTCAAGCAATGCTATAAACTGAGGGATTTAAGCATCTGACTCTATATGTAGTTATTCTTGGATTTAGCTCAGCTCTGCTACTTATTTATTGTGTCATTTTGGGAATTTTAATGAATGTCCCTAAACCTCAGGTAATGAAAACAGTTATGGTAGCTACCTCTTATTTTTTTTTTTTTTGAGAATTCATTAATGCAAGTAGAGAATGATATGAAGTATGAGGTAAAAGGTTAATAAATGGAGAAAAGAGAACCAGGTATGAAAAAGAGTATAATACGTATTAGCATAAAGGATAGAATACATTTCTCAATATTTATTGAATTCCATTGTTTAACATTTATTAAACATATTCCCTTTTCTTCCTCCATTGCTGAAATTCATTGCTGCCAAAATATGCTTACACTGGTTACTTTCTTTGTGCACACCACTTGCACATCCAGTTCAAAGGTGAAGTCCCTGACTTTTTTAATCCATAAACGTTTCATCCTGGGAAAGTCAGCAGGAAAAATCTACCTAGAAATTATGAACGGTGATTAGCATTACAGGAGCTCCATGTGGCTAAGCAGGAGAATGACCTCAGCTCTACTGAAGGATTTACAAAGTGCTTCCGAGCAGAAATCAACATTGGATGTCATCCATCTGCCTCATTTTATGGAGAGGTGGAGAAGTCTAGAGACCTTGTGCACATACTGCTGGGGTCCCAGAGTATTTCACCCTTGACTCTTCTATTTATTCCACATTTCCCTCTTATTCAGTCCTCTTTAGTGTTTCCTGTAGTGTTTCCCATGCTATATTGATAGGGGCACATCAGAGCTTCTCTTTAAAATGGGTCGCAACCTCTGGCTTGACTGTGATTTTTGCAGGCTTCTCCCAGTGCGAGTGAGTGCAGGTGTTCTAGATGAATGCATTTCTTGTTGATGGCTCCTGCCTCACTTCTGTCTCTGAAACTGGCAAAGATTCTCCACTAGGGAGTGGAATCTGGCCCATGCCCATGCTCATGCGTCTCCTCCTGTTATCCCCTCCATTACCCTCATCCTGTCTCGTGGCAACTTCTGAGAGGCAGGTTAACAAAGGCAGCAGCTGGAGCTAGTTGAACAGTCCTCTTCCAACAGTGGGCATTTTATCTTTGGAAGACTTTTCCTGACAGTGCGACAAAGTATTTGCAGGAAGAGCAAACCCCAGCCAACCATATCACAGAGTGCTACAACTGGGTCCACCACTACATCCTTTATCCATGTATTAAGGAGTGATGTATTTGGAGGTGAGGACCTTGATCTTTCTTTTTATGGCTTTCAAACTACAGTGATAAAGCCTATAAACCAAAACAGATCAATACCAGATTTGAAAAGTCTCAACCATTTATCCCCAAAGCATCTAGAACTTACAGAATGGTAACAGCTAGTCACTTTGGTATTGGTCAGTTTTTATGAGATTTATAACTTACACTAGTGGCTCAAATGTTACCGTTCACCAGAACTGTCTGGAGAGTTTGCTAAAACATAGATTCTAAGCCCCTATCATATGAGATCTGGTATACTCCCAAGTGATACTGATGCTGATGCTGCTGGATTAGGAACACTTTTTTAATACTCTGCTATAGAAGACAGTCCTTTTCTGACCTTTTACGTTCATTTCCTACCTTACTCTTTCTTTCTTTTCTTTTTTTTAAGATTTTATTTATTTATTTGAAAGTCAGAGTTACACAGAGAGGAGAGGCAGAGAGAGAGGTCTTCCATCTGATGGTTCACTCCTCAATTGGCCTCAATGGCCAGAGCTGTGCTGATCTGAAGCCAGGAGCCAGGAGCTTTCTCTGGGTCTTCCCATGTGGGTGCAGGGGTCCAAGGGCTTGGGCCATCCTCCACTGCTTTCCCAGGCCATAGCAGAGAGCTGGATCAGAAGTGGAGCAGCCAGTTCCTGAACCAGTGCCATATGGGATGCTGGCACTTCAGTCCAGGGCATTAACCCTCTGGGGCACAGCACTAGTCCAAATCCTACTTTCTTTTCATGTTCAGCTGCTCAAACCTACTTTCCAGTGAAAACATGCTTGCAGATCCTCTTTGCTCACTCAAACATATTAATGGTCATTGTAACTCAAATCCAGCTTCTCTCCACACAGCCCTTAAGTTATTTTGAGTGACTGAATTTTTGAATTTTGAATACCAAACCTTAGACAATGAAGGCAGAGACCACAACTCTAGCACTCTCTCAGATTTCTTTGCCTGTATTTATGTGCCAGCGAACTCTCGATTGGTATAACTGAAGAAGGTGAATGGGGGTGAAACTTTTGTGATTAAAGTCACCAAAGGAAATGGTTATGACGTGGATGATGGAATTTTCTTTCTTTTCCCTCTGGCTTGATGAACTGAATTTGCCACCTCATGTTTTAATGAACTGTTTTTGAAAATATTTGTGGAATTCTAGACACAGAGTTGTTTGCAGGTCTAGGAACAGGGGGTGTCATTTACCGGTTAAGGGATTCCTATGGGACAATGATGACAGCTCACCTAATGGCTCTTGAAAATGTGCTCCTGGACTCTGAGGTTGTTGATGCTCCCTGGCTCACAACCGTCCTTGGACGAACCTGTTTTCTTGGCTCATCAGTAGCATGGGATGCCTGACTGACTGAGAATCAGAGTAGGGACTGCCAATACAGGGTTCCTCCAGGCTGAGGTTAGCAACAGAGCATTTAAATTGTCCTGCTAGGTTGCCTGATTCTCGCAGGCAGGGAGCCCAAAGGTGGTAATGTTTGCTGGGACAGTTTGCCAGCTTCTTTACATGCTTATTTTCTTTCATCCTGGGTAGTCAGGTGCCCCCTAAAGCAGTGGGCTGGGAATTCAGATGCATTCACAAGTAATGAATTTTGCAATATCATTTGCATGTTTAACCTTCCTCTGCTTCTCTTATTCTCAAACAGATGCAGGCAAAGCCATTTCTGTAGAAATTTCCATGTTATTGAACAAAGCTGGGATTTCAGTGAAATAAATAATTGTTCTATTTGAGACTTACCCCCAGGTCTCTTTTAGGAAGGGCGTTTTTGAGCACCTGTGTTAGACGTTCCGACAGGGAATGTAACCTGGGTTTTTATTTCATCCACAATTCAAGGACCTTGTTATTATTTGTTCATACAGGAGTACTGAAGTTGCACTTTTCCTTTCCATGGAAACAACGCTGCTCATGAAATTGGAAGGTGTGATCGTCAGTTATGGCCTCTCATAGAGCTGGTGAGTGTCTTTGGGATATAGCTAAGACTTGCTTGGTTTCCCCAATATGGCCATTGCGAGGGCCAAAAAGAGGTAAATCACTTTTTTAGGAATGTTAAGAGCAAAACAAAGTGAAGAATTTATAAGATAGAAAATACCATGTAGCTGTTGCTTATACTAGAGCTTTGTGACCAATGCCAGTACACCCATCTAAAGGGACTGCCCTCTGCTTTCCAGGTGGTTTTTCTATCCAGATGCACCCAGTCTCAAATCTAAGCTACTGCTTTTACAAGCTATTTAATCTGAGTTCTACTTTTCACACATATTTTCCTGTTAGGATACTATGAGGATTACAGATAATGCATATAAATGCCTAGAAGAGTTCCTTCCACCCAAACAATGGCATTTTATTATTTTATTTTTTGTCCTTTGCCAACTAGGGTGGAACTCTTTGGTAGATTGTAAAATAGACTCTTTTCTGACAGAGTGCTATTACCAGGACTGAAGGCTCATATGGACCCTCTGCCTGACCAAGCATCCTGTCTGCATTAAGAAGTACTGAGTTTCCTCAAAGAAATAAAATCTTTGAGGCAAACCATCACTGTTTCTCAAAGGTTGGCATCTCTCTCTGTTTCGCTCTCAATGAGGACCTACTTTTAAGACCTATCATCTGTCTTGTATACATGTTGGCTTGCCAAATGCTGCTTTCTGCAGAGTTGCCTGGTCTTCCACTTGTGCTATAAACAACATGTTTAAAAATATATTTATTTGAAAGGCAGAGTCACAGAGACAGAAAAAGGCAGAGAGAGAGAGAGAGAGAGAGAGAGAGAGAGAGAGAGAGAACTTCTGTGTGCTGGTTCACTCACCCAATAGCTACAGCAATCAGGGTTGGGCCAGGTGGAAGCCAGGAGCCAGGAACTACTTCTGAGTCTCCCATGTGGGTGCAGGGGCCCAAGCACTTGGGCCATCCTCTGCTGCTTTCCCAGGCACATCAGCAGGGAGCTGGATTGGAACTGGAACAGCTAGAACTAGAACTGACCTATATGGGATACTGATGCTGCAGGCTGAGGTTTTAACCCTCTGCAGCAATGACCGTGATTGGCATATTACTATCTTTCCCATGAAAGTTTACCCTGTCAACAAGGTTGCCTTAGACTTTTTTCTCCAACACCCATTTGGCAATTATTGTCTGTAACTTGAGGAATCCTAGCCTGTAACTTGAGAAATCCTAGCCTCTAATT
Source organism: Sylvilagus floridanus (assembly GCA_949820135.1). NCBI lineage: Eukaryota > Metazoa > Chordata > Mammalia > Lagomorpha > Leporidae > Sylvilagus > Sylvilagus floridanus. The sequence continues at coordinate 169,424,953 of OX463244.1, forward strand.
TAGATAGTACCTTCTTGTTCATTTCTCTGTCTGGACCACTTGGTGCAGTACTGTAAATATATACACAGGCATCTTGATCTTTATTTCATTCTTTTGTGTACTGACCTCCCCAAATACATTCTGAATGTTTTCCAGGGGCGGGCTTTGCCTTTTCTATTCTGTAGCTCCAATGCAGAGCAGATAGCCCAGTGGAATTAGGTGTACAGTAGGCACTTGCAGTGAACTTATTATGTAAAGGAGAAGAAGAGATGGTTCCTGTAGTGAGGGTCTGCCAATTTCATGCTACAGGCTGCTGCTAAAATTTCTCAGGAATTAGATCAATTGCTTTCTTCCCCCGAATGCTTTTAAAGGGGCTTTCTAGATATTTTATGAGTGCTAGTATCTAAAGAGATCACAGAGTATCAAATGGACACTTATATATTAAAATGCCTTGTTTTGAAGAATACCAGATGGGGCTGGTGCTGTGGTGCAGCAGGTTAAGCCACCACCTGCAGCGCTGGCATCCTTTATGTGTGACAATTCAAGTCCCGGCTGCTCTGCTTCAGATCCAGCTTCCTGTTAATGGCCTGGGAAAGCAGCAGAGAATGGTCCTAGTGCTTAGGCTCCTGCACCCACCTGGGAGACCCAGAAAAAGCTCCTGTCTCCTAGCTTTGACCTGGCCCAGCCTTGGCCATTGTGACCATTCGGGGAGTGAACCAGTCAGTCTGGAGATTCCTCAGTAACCTGAATATAACCCTACCATACAACCCAGCCATCCCACTCCTTGGAATTTACCCAAAGGAAATTAAATTGGCAAACAAAAAAGCAGTTTGCACACTAATGTTTATTGCAGCTCAATTCATAATAGCTAGGACCTGGAACCAACCCAAATGCCCATCAACAGTAGACTGGATAAAGAAATTATGGGACATGTACTCTATAGAATACTATACAGCAGTCAAAAACAATGAAATCCAGTCATTTGCAACAAGATAGAGGAATCTGGAAAACATCATGCTGAGTGAATTAAGACAGTCCCAAAGAGACAAATATCATATGTTCTCCCCGATCGGAGTCACTGTGTACTTACTTCTCAGGTGGGATCTGTCCTTAATGTGTTGTCCAATGTGAAGTAATGCTATAACTAGAACTGAAATAGTATTTTACATTTTGTGTTTCTGTGTGGGTGCAAACTGATGAAATCTTTACTTAGTATATACTGAATTGATCTTCTGTATATAAAGATAATTGAAAATGAATCTTGATGTGGATGGAATGGGAGAGGGAGTGGGAGATGGGAGGAGTGCGAGTTGGAGGGAATTATGGGGGTGGGGGAAAGCCATTGTAATCCATAAACTGTACTTTGGAAATTTGTATTTATTAAATTAAAAAAAAAAAAAGATCTCACTCTCTTTCTCTCTGTCTCTCTGTAACTGTGCTTTTCAAAATAAATGAATAAATTTTTTAAAAAGAGAAAGACAACCAGACACAGAAGAGTACATATCACATTATAGTGCTTGTATAAGGGTCATAAATAGGCAATAGTGCTGGTGCCTCTGTCCTGGGAAAAGCAGTGATCAGAAGACTCCTGGGGGAATGTATGGGAGAATGTGATGTTTTGTGTCTTGCTCTGGAAGAGATTGGACAGGCATGTTTTTGTTAAAATTCATCCAACCAAATGGCAGAATTTTTGCAATTCTTCCTCTGTGTATTGTTCATTGACAAAAAGAAAAAAATATTGTTTGCGCTCTCTTATTTATTTTTGTGGAATATCTAATTTTTTTTTAAAAAGCAAATCAGTTAGGGTTTAGAATAGAAATGATGTTATCTTGACCTTCCTTGGATGCCTTCTGTCCCACAGACCTGCAAAAAGAGAAAATCTGCTGCTGCCTGGTTGTATTTCTGATTTTGAAACAAGTTCACAGAAAATTAAAAGTCAGCCACCTACTCGAATTTGAGGTGGACAACCACCCTTATCTAGCCTACCCAGCACAGAATGATGAAATGAAAATGCCTGCTGACTTTTGTCCATTGTCTGCTGTGAGCATGGCTATCGGTGAGATCAAACAGTTCAGCTACCAGCTTCCACAGCTCTGTAAGGGCATGGCTGTCTCGCAGCAGTCATGGATGAACAGGCACTTATGGAAAATGTTAGCAAGGCTTTTATATATCCATTCAGATATTCAAATTGCATTTTTTTATTTTTAAATGTATTTAAAAATAAATGTTTTTGGAAAGGGATAAGGAGAGGGACAGGAAGAGAGAGAGAGAGAGAGAGAGAGAGAGAGAGAACTCATTCCTTTGTTGGTTCACGCAATAAATGCCTGCAATAGTTAGGACTGGGCCAGGCTAAAGCTGGGGTCCAGGAACTCCACCGGGTTCTTCCTTGTGGCTGGCAGGGACCTACGTCCTCGAGTCATCATCTGCTAATTCCCAGGTTATGCACTGATGGCAAGCAGAGCCAGAACTCAAACCCAGGCTCTGCGATATGGGGTGTGGGCTTCCCAAGCAGCAACTAACTGCCTGTACCAAATGCCTGCCCCCTCAAGGTTTGGTAAGAGACTCAATCTATAAACTTGTGGCCAGATTTATTTTTGAGAAAAGAAATCTTTGATTATATATACGTTTAGGCTACATAGAGTGACAGCCTATTTTTGCTAAACAATTTTTCTAGTGAACAAGTCTCTCTTTGTCTCTGCATTCTTCTCTTTTTAGAGTAGTTTGCACAAAGCTCCAGTAACACTATTCTATATTATCTACCTCCTGACTCTGTTGTTAGACATAGAAGTACTGAATACCATAATAGAAACTCTTTCTTGACCACATGAACAGGCACCAATTTCAGAGTTTTTTTCCTAGTTTCACCCTGGAACACCTGAGATGATGTTTTTCAACCAAGCTTTGAATCACCTGCTTTGCTTGTTAACAATGTGAATTCCTGGACTCTAGCCCACACATAATAGAGCTGTGGTAGATAAAGCCCAGGATATTATATTTTAAACAGGATTTCATAAGGATTCTCATACGCATTAAAAGTTGAAAACCATTGTCCCAGTGGCTATGGCAGGTATAAAACTTATTTGGCGTGGGAGGTGGGCCTGGGAGACTTCTTCAGGACGTCTGGAAGGGAGTACCTGAGGAGGAATTCGTGTTGAACACTTTTGTAAGGTTTGGAACATGGTGCTACTAAGAGGTGTCCTCTGACTCTCTGTGGGAAAAGTGTGAAACTTGTCTTCCTAGGCAGGGAGAGATAAGCGGCTGTTTTGAGCATAGGCAGCGTGGCGACCTTACCCTCCCAGGGTTTTACGCCTCTGTCCTCTGTGTTGGCAGCAATTCTGACTTCTGCGTTCCCCTTGAATCACAAAATTGTCCTTTTCTGTGCTTCCTTTTTGCCACAGCAGGCTATTTCTGAAAGAACATTGTTGCTTTTCTTTTTGTGGATTGTTTCCTTTCTTCCCCAAAGACATTTGAACGAATGCTCCCCTGTGGGTTTTGCTCTGTTGACTTTATTACAAGGACACATCCCTACAAAGTACATCTAGTGATGTGCAAGTTAAAGTGGGAGGGTTGGGGTGAAAAAAAAAATCTTTGTTGGAAAAGTAGCTAGAAATAAACCAGAAGGGAGAAAACCCTGTTACTTTTGGTATAAACAATCAGTATTTCTTAGAAAATGCTTGCAAGAGAAAAGCCCAAGGCAAACCGATGGTCTTTTCCATTCCAAGAATCAGGGTGGGTGTTGGAATTGGAAGCGTTAAGGACTTCTGAGTATTGTCTCAGGATTTCATTTTTTCCTATTAGTTTTACAAATTGAGAAGCTATGTGATTATCTTCAACTGTTTTTTGGTGTGTTCAAAATGTCCGATTTGCAAAGGAAAGAAGTAAAGATGTCAGATTCAAAAGACCACTTCTAGGAACTCTAAATATAAGAGTCTGGATAGCCCTGAGGAGAGTATCCGCACACAACCACATGTCGGGAGGTGTTATAAGCAATGGCAACAATGAGTCAGTTTGCAGGAACCATTAGGAACATGCCCATGACGGTTGCCATTTAAACTAAACATGTCTACACATGATTAGAAAAATTTTGAGTCTGGCCCAGAGAGTTTGTGGGGGGCAGGGCACCCACTTAGGTCCATAGAGAGCTCCCTTCCCATCACCCTATCATGGAGCTCGGACTCAACTTGTCAACGCAGAGCACCAACCAATGCCTATCAGTTAGGGAGCTCACTTTGGGAACACCTGACCCTTTCTGTGTTCAGGGGAAGCTTGTGGTCTGTGAGTGGATCCTCTACTCCTTGTGACTGTGCAATAGAGCATGAGGTAGGGTGTGGCTAGGTCTTTGAGCAGTCCCTGTGTCTGGCTTCGAGGCTCAGGGTTCCGTGCTCACACCGAGGAGCATGCAGATCCTTTGTGTAGTTCCGATGCTTGCATAGGCAAAGTACCTAAGCTGGGTACTAGTGAAAACCTTAAAAATGAGTTGGGTTGGGGCCGGTGCTGTGGCACAGCGGATAAGCCGCTGCCTGCAGTGCCCGCATCCCATATGGGTGCCGACTGGAGTCCAGGATGTTCCACTTCCTATCCAGCTCTCTGCTATGGGCTGAGAAAGCAGTAGAAGATGGTCTAAGTCTTTGGGCCCCTGCACCCACGAGGGAAGATCTGGAGAAAGCCCCTGGCTCCTGGCTTCAGATCAGCACAGCTCCAGCCATTGCAGCCATCTGGGGAGTGAACCCTCAGAGATGGAAGACCTCTCTCTCTCTCTCTCTCTCTCTCTCTCTGCCTCTCCTCTCTCTGTGTAACTCTGACTTTCAAATAAATAAAATAAATCTTTGAGAAAAAAAAAGAAAAGTATTTTCCAGTGGAGAGGAAGAAAACAAAAAACAAAATCAAGTGGTGTTGTGACATAAGGTTAGGAAGGAGAGTAAATGAAGTAAGTTCCTGCAGATTTACAATAACTTAATACTGGAATAAAAGGAACTATGACTTTAAAATGCTAGTAGAACCTAGTAAATGGGACTTCTGTGTTTGTGTCATTGTTAGTAACCTCTGAGGACTTGTGATTTAGTTTCAGAAAAAATCAAAACTATCAAATAATTCCCTTATTTTCACAAAGCTAGGTTCTTGTTCATATAAACTGGCAAGCTTGACGCAATTCTGAAATGGATTATTAAACTGTCTATATACTTTTAGAAAAAGAATTTGTAGCCACTCTTTGTATTCATTAACACATTTGATGCTGACTTCAGTTTGTTTATGGGTATCTTTGTGAGGTTGGTAGACCCAAGGAGGTGCTCAATGAGAATTTTTCTTGAGAATAGCAAAGCACTCGATAGCATCAGACTCACAGGTGGTTGTATAGATCGATGTGTCTTCTGGGTGGAGGTCTGTAGTGGAGTTTCACAGGCCTCAAACATTCTTGCAAGAGCACATTTTAAAAGCAATAGCTTAATGAGATAACTAGAACAAAGGAAGAACAGTGCAAATGCTGATTACAATAAAAAGTGTGTTTTTATCTCAGCTAATTGGAAGGATGAGCCAACTTCTACCCCCCCCCCCGCGCAAAAAAAATTAAAGTGGGGTGTAATAGGGCCAGAAGTCAGCATCACAGTTGGTTGAACTGCCATTTGTGACACCTGTATTTCATTCTGAAGTGTTTCTGATCTGTGTTTCTGCTCATGTACCTGGGGAAGCATGGAGGATGGGTCAATTGCTTGAGCTCCTGTCACCCAGGTGGGAGACCTGGATGGAGTTCTGAGTTCCTGAATTAGGCATGCTAAGTCCCAGATATTGAAGATATTTGGGGGAAACAACAGAGGATAGAAGAAGATTTCTTTGTCTCTGTCTCTGCCTCTCTGTTGCTTTGCCTTGCAAATAAATATATAAATAATACACGTGGGTTTTTTTTCCCCAAAAATGTACGGGAAAATATGGTCCCAAATTTGTCCTAAAAAGTTAAAGATGGGAGTAAAAATAATGAAGATTTGGTTGGGCAGCATTTTCTTTAGAACATCTATGGTTGTGATGAACTATGAACTAATAACAGCAGATAGCTATCAAAAAGACAAAAACTAAGAAATCATGAGACTACTTAGGAGATCATGGAAATGGTTATTTGTGCTAAATAGATCACACAGAGAATTATATTGTGTTCTGATATGATCTTTGCAAGAAATATATTATAATTGAGCTTGTATGAAGATCAAAGTGAGAGTGAATTGGCTTAGAAATAATGTTCTAAAAGAAGTACTTGGAGAAATTTGAAGGAGAATATAAGGCATAGCATACCTGCTGACTAGCATGACTAGACGCCTTCAGTTACTATGCAAGACAGCTTTGTTCCATATCAAGAATTGATATGGAGCTGTAGGAATGGTTAGATTTTGCGCTTCAGAGAAAATCACTAACACAAATGACATGACAGATGATTCTGGCTGTTTGAGAGGGCTGAAATGCCCTGAAGAGATTGAAATACATGAGAGATGGAATCCCTTTATTTGATGGTGAATGAATTAACTCATAAGGTCCCATACTGGGTTGCTTTTCTGAATCACCTGGGAGCTACTGTCTAAAACTACTAGTGGGAAAGGGTTCAAGCATATAGATTTTGAAATGGGGGAGTTTCTTAGTTGAGTTATATGTACAGGCAAATTTGAAGCCAAGAAAGGCATCTAATCTCACTGGCAACATTCAGCTTCATGCTTCTAGGTGAAGCTAAGGACCCACTAGGGAAATCAGGGCAGGTTCTTTGGTGCAGTAGTGTGAACTTGCACTTGATCGCTGTGTTGTTACACTGTGCACAAGTCTATCAGATCAGGCACCTGGATTATTTGTTTACATACATTATCTCACATTATCCTCACACTAAACAGATGAAGGAGGTCTTATTTTTGTAATAGTTTTATGCTGAAGGAAACTGAAATTGAGACAATTTATCTAATAACTTAGTAACAGAATTGGAATGCAAGTCCAGATTATCTGATAGCAAAGTTGATTCTTTTCTTTCTTCACTCTTTTACCTTCTACTATGCTGTGAAAGACTAGAAGTGTGAAATGTTGTAGACTAGAAAAAGTAGAAAAATGACAAATGAAAGAGACACTTTTTGTTTTCCCTTTCTTAACTCCTCTGGCTCAGACCCATGCCAGTTCCACAGGTTCTTCATTGCTCTGTTTCTGAATACATAATTGAAGCACACATTTACTTCACTGTTAAAATAGCATGCTTTTATTTCTTAAACCATCAAATCCTTCCTATATCATTGACTGTTTTGAAAAAGAAATCAACACCAACACTATTTCTTTGGCCTCTCAAGAGCTTGGTTGGTGCAGAATTCATCTAAATGGATGGAAATGAAAGAAACTGTTCAAGCAATAGCCCCAGCAGGCATGGCCTCCTGGCCTTTGCCATTACAGGCATCGTGTTCCAGGAACAATGTGTAAGAAGCTGTGTGTGCCATGAATTCAGTTAGGAATATGATACAGTAGTCCCCTAGCCAATCACTACTACAGTATGAATATTATCTCTGAAAATTCCCCTTCAAATTAAGCAGAATATGCTTGGCTATGTGTCCTTTCTCTGAATTTTTTATTACAAATGATCTAGATCATCAAATATTTGATCAGGGAATCATGTTCCTCTGCTAGAGCAAAGCCCCTATCAATCAGTATCTATTTATATATCACTTGTCCATCCATCCATCCATCCATCCATCTCTTTATACTTGACTTGGTTCTTTTTTTTTTTTTTTTGACAGGCAGAGTGGACAGTGAGAGAGAGAGACAGAGAGACAGAGAGAAAGGTCTTCCTTTGCCGTTGGTTCACCCTCCAATGGCTGCCGCAGACGGCGCACCGTGCTCATCCGATGGCAGGAGCCAGGTGCTAGGTGCTTATCCTGGTCTCCCATGGGGTGCAGGGCCCAAGCACTTGGGCCACCCTCCACTGCACTCCTGGGCCACAGCAGAGGGCTGGCCTGGAAGAGGGGCAACCGGGACAGAATCCGGCGCCCCGACCGGGACTAGAACCCGGTGTGCCGGCGCCGCAAGGCGGAGGATTAGCCTGTTGAGCCACGGCGCCGGCTTGACTTGGTTCTTTAAAACATTTGAGTTGGAATCTTAATTTCTCCAAGTGCTACTGCTAGAGCAGCAGATATTCTCGAAGCATGTATAATCAATACAGTGGAGAGTGAGGCATGGACACAGGAAGAAAACTGCCCAGTATTTGTCAGCCTTCAGCTACTTCTATCCGAATCTCTTCTGACCAGTTCCATATAGCTGATGACCTTTGAAATACAAATCTTTCACATCAAATGGCTCCTTAATTTCAGGCACAGATTGAATACTTTTTCTAAAGGGCCTCTTTTAAAACACAATAAATTTAAATAAAACTTGCAGGCAGGCTGTTCAGTTGTGTCTGACCTTTCTGTAAATAGGATGAATGGAGTTCCAGTGTAAACACTGCAGCCCTGGTAAAAAGTTGTGCTGTATTGAATGGCGGTTCTCCAGGCACAGGCAGATTGGTTTTACTGAGCTGTTTCAAAAGGAAGCTGAAAGTCGAGGACCCCACTGTCAAGCCAGTGCAGTCTTGCCAGAGCTCTTTAATAAACTATTATTAGGCTGTGAAATACTTTCCAGACCTTCAGTGCGGCTCACATCTCCTTCCCTCTTCACAGCTGCCTCCCACGTAGCATCCTCAAGTTCTTGCTGGGGACAGAATGAGGCCTGGATTTCATCCAGGCATTAGATTTCCATTAAATTAAACATGGAGCAAAAGGCAGAGAGGAAAGGTATATATATGGAGATTGGACATGCGGTCTGATCTTGATGTTCTTTGAGAAATCCTATTTCATGCCGATCATTTAACAAACATTTGTTTAGCTTTGAGTTGGGGAGGAGAATAATACATCCCTAAGGCTTGGGAGGCCAGTCATGATCCTGCAGAAAAATGGGGTGGACAGGCCTTATATGGGTGCTGGTTTTCTTATCTGAGTTCTTCCAGCATTGGGCTTCATGATTCTAGTGAAGGGGTTGGTATATTTTCCCTGTAAAGGGAAAGAGAGTTAATATTTCAGGCTTTATGGACCTAGAAGCAAAGTTAAGGATCTTGTGTTGCTATTTATAGAACAAGATAGAAATAAAGACCCATGGATTTTTGTTGAGGCAAATTAACATCGTTATAATAATTGAGTTATGAAGTCTTCTGTAAGTTGTGTTGTTATTGGGACAGTAGACAACATCTTGGTAGTTGAGATTGAGTGTTAGGGCTCCCATCATCAGACTAAGTTCAGGTGCTTTACATGTAGAAAGCCTTTGCTGGCAGGCCCTACAAAAATTCCAGGGAGGGAAGGATGTGGCTCATGGGATTGGGTTTGCCAATCACTATCTGTTGGCACAGAAAGACTCTTGAAACTGGTGATTTAGGAACTGAGTTAGAAGAAGGTGTCAGACACCTAGAAAAAGAAGGGTGCTTCAGAAAGATGGGGAAGCATGAATAGAAGCATGCAACAATGCATGATAAATTGTATGGTTAAAAGGCACTGGAGGCCGGCACCGTGGCTCACTAGGCTAATCCTCCACCTGTGGCACTGGCACCCCGGGTTCTAGTCCCGGTCTGGGCGCTGGATTCTGTTGCTCCTCTTCCAGTCCAACTCTCTGCTGTGGCCTGGGAGGGCAGTGGAGGGTGGCCCAGGTCCTTGGGCCCTGCACCTGCATGGGAGACCAGGAGGAAGCTCCTGGCTTTGGATCAGTGCAGTGCACCAGCCATAGCATCCACTTGGGGGGTGAACCAACGGAAAAAGAAGACCTCTCTCTCTCTCTCTCTCTCTCTCTCTCTCTCTGTCACTGTCTAACTCTGCCTGTCAAAAAAAAAAAAAAGGCACTGGAGACTCAGAAGGCAAAAGGGGCTATTTCTAGTGAACAAGTTCTCTGACCAATGTCACACAGGAAGCACAATGTATTCTTTTACAACCAAGCAATTAAAATTATTTTTGCCTAATCTGATTCCAATTTTCTACCCTCATCACATTCTCTCTATATTCATTTTTATGATTATTTTATTTGTCATTGTCCATGGCCAATTTACTTTCTTAGCTGATTTCTGTAGCTAACAAAATTCTATATAGCATGTTATAAAAATTTAGTCAATGAGTTCTCTTGGATGATATCAACAAGCAACTCTCAGGACTCAAGGCACTTTTGGAATTTGATTGGATGATGGGACCTACCCTATGATTTGTCTAAATGTCAAACGGTCATAATGATGTAGGTTCAGGAAGATTTGTATATTGTTCCTGCAGTGAAGTTAGGTTCTATGCTTTACAGAATTTTAGATGTTATAGAATGGTTTTACAGTTTAAAAAATATTTACTCATTTGAAAAGTAGAGCATCAGGGAGACAAGGAGAGATACAGAAAGGAGTAATTTTTCCATCCATTGGTTCACTCCCCAAATGGTTACAACAGCCAGGGCTGGGCCAAGCTGAATCCAGAAGTCAGAAACTCCATAAAGGTCTCCTTCACGAGCAGTCGGGACTCAAGCACTTTGACCATCATCTGCTATGTTCCTAGGCACATAAGCAAGAAGTTAGATCAAAAGCAGAGCAGCTGGGATTCAAATTGACCCTGTAATATGAGATACAGGTATTGCTAGTGGTGACTCAACTCACTGTGCCATAATACCAGCCCCTGTCTTTACATTTTTATGAATAAAAATGTATGTGCACGTTAATGCATTAGGCTGTTGATTTGTCTAAAACAAAATAGAATCTTCCTTTCCAAATGGCCTGAAAATATATACTTACTTTAATTGTGTAGTTTATACAGTCTTCACCTGTGAGATGGAAGGCAGAATGTTGTACATTTCTGTTACTGTGGATTCATTCTGAGAGGAGGAACACAGTGGGGGCAAGAGGCACGGAGTCACCACACAGACCCCAGGAGTCAGGTGAAAGCAGGCCAGAGGCAAGCAGCCCGCAGACTTGTTTATTTCAGTTGGTACAGCAGCTTAAATAGCCAAGGCAGCCAATCCGGTCAAGGGGCAGTTTATGCCCTAACCAATCACAGCCTGTTGCCAGGCAGTCTCCATTGCTAGGTGGGTTTCCAAGCCATTCCTGAGTAACTGATGCTTGCTTGCCAGCAGCCATTTTGGCATGGCCTTCTCATTCCAGCACACATTTCCATTTTAGGCTAAGTAAATTGTTGCTCAGAGAAGAATGCGCCCCACAGCTCTCTCTGAGTTCTGTCATAGCCTGGATTACTAGAAAGCAGAGCCTGGGCGAGGGTAAACACCATGCTGGGGCTTTGTGTAGGGGGTGTAGTTTAGAGTATGACAGTAAAGGAGAGTAAGTCAATAAAAATGTGAAGCAGTGCGAATTCTGCATTACTGCACTGGCTATAGCCTTTACAGTCCATGTGAAGAGACAGTCTATATTGCTCAACTAGTGCATTTACTGAACCTAAAGAGCATCTTCAGGCAACATGGTTTAGAGAAATTTTCTCTAAGAGAAGTCCATGAGAGGATTAAAGGAAAGGAAATCCAGCTCCCCTTCCACCTCTGATCTCTTGTTTTCCATCAGCCCAAATGTATTTTGAGGGCAGTAAACTCCCCCAGTGTTTTGGTTTCCAGATGTCAGATCTTCTCATCTACAGTGTGGTGTTTCATGTAAGTCCAGAGGAGGAGAGAACCAGAAATTTCAGGCATGTAGCTGCTTGGGCAAAGGCTTGGCAATAACCCAGCAAATAGGTTAACGTTACTGAGCAACTTACTGGTCACCTCCTGGTGGTAGCCTCAGAGTCTTACAGACTTTAGTCAGATGTCAAGTTAACCTTATAGGAGAGGTGTTGGTTGGTTAGGAAGTTGGAGGTGAGATTGAAGTGAACCTAAAATGATGGGTGAAATTCACATTTCTAGACCCTCGGGGACCCTCGGGCAAGTGCCTATTCTTCACAAAGCAAATAATAACAACCAAATACACAGATGAAAATCTCTGGGAGGAAAATGCTGGGGATGATGAGTGGGCACTTGTGGACTTGTATATTTTATGTCATGTGATTCAACACTGTTGGTTACTATCGGTGTTACCTCTCATCCTCTTCTTTACCTCATGAAACACTCATAATTTAGCTTGAGCTTTGTGTCTTCTCCTCATGCCTGCATGCCTTGGCTCTGAAGATTGGATCTTAATCAGCCCAAACCAATCCAGGAGATTCCATGGCTCTTGCTGATAGCTAGTTGAGAGATGGTATATGATCTAATTATGCTCAAGGAGAAAACATTTTCTGAGTCTTTTGAGAGTATTCCCTTAATCATTGGAAAATGATACTGATATTTATATTCTCAAGTCTAAAAGTTATGCCTGGATTAGCTTTAACCATTCTGGAACCACAATGGAAGAAAATTGAGATAAAAATAAAGTATCAGAGATAACAATTGGGAGAGAGGTGAAGAACATTTGCTTTAATGAGATTTGGTCCATATGTCAACCAAATAATAGTCAGCCTTTCCTCTGGACTCCATGTTATATGAAATAATATTTTTCATACTATTTTAGGAAGTATGAATCAGATCTTGGTTTTATGCACCTAAAAGCATTCTGATACAAAATTCAAATATCCATCAGATAGTAAAACATCTTAAGCAGTAACTGAACTGTCCTTTATTAAAGATAAAGATAGGTCATGATAGGATAAATACAGATAGCCCTTTATTTCTCACAATTTAAGAAGCATAAAGGAATCTTATATGCTGCCTGGATACAGCAAGAGTAGAGTCAAATAACAGAACTGAGAACATTGTTTCAGAAAAAGCCATAAGCTCTCTTCTTTCTTGTGGCCAATTTTATTTTTCTTTTCTTAGTTCCAATTGAGATAACAGTAAACAACTCAGAGGTTTGTTGAAAAGATGCAAGGAGATGCTGTACGTAAAGCTCCTAAAAGGGACAACCACCTCATCTCTGCTTTCCCTACAGCAGGCTTGTCAATATTCCTCTGACTGACAGAAAGCTACATTTTTTTTCTGCTGTGGTAGTGGTAGTTTTGACTTCTTTTTTTTTTAAGCCTGCAATTTGTTTATTTATTTATTTTGAAAGCTTTTATTTAATGAATACAAATTTCATAGGTAGAGCTTTAGGAATATAGGGTATTTGACCATATGTGAGGTTATGTTACACAAAAGCTAACTTCATTCTTTTTCTTGAAGATTCTTTATTTGTTTAAAAGGCAGAACTACAGAGAGGCAGACGCAGAGGCAGAGAGAGAGAGATAGAGAGAGAGAGAGAGAGAGATCTTCCATCTGCTGGTTCACTCCCCAGATGGCCACAAAGGTTGGAACTGCATTGATCTGAACCTGGGAGCCAGGAGCTTCTTCCATATCTCCTTCACAGATGCAGGGACCCAAGGACTTAGGCCATCTTCTACTGATTTCTCAGGCCATAGCAGAGCGCTGGATCAGAAATGGAGCAGCCGAGACTCAAACTGATGCTCATATAGGATGCCGGCACTGCAGGCAGTGGCTTTACCTGCTATGCCACAGGCTCCTTCATTTGGTTTTGACAATTCTCAATAACCAGTAGAGCTAGTTCTAGATATAAGTTTCAATATTTTTGTGCTTTAGTTTTTGCATAGATGGAAATTAATTGCTAGGGTATGGATTAATTAATAGCTCTTAGGGTATTTCTATTCATCCTCCTCGTTTTTTGAAATAGATTTTGCAAATGTGAATATTGTAAACAATTGAATATCTTCTCTCATCAAAATTTAATTTTATGATTTGTACCAAGCTATGTTGATATTGCATGAATAATTTTCATGAGAGACATTAGATATAGTTAGATTGAGCAGTTTGAATGTCTGAGATGCCTGCTTTGATTTATTCCATATTGAATATAACTTCTTGCTTAATTCACCACTAGTCATAATATTTGACAAGTAAAATGTAGGAAGACAACAGTTCTAAAAGAGTAAAAACAAGGGCAAAAAATTGACAACCATATCCCCAAATGAACATTTCATTCCTATATGTTTTTTGGTATCCTGTATTACCTGCCATAATCAGAGAAAACATGATATTTTTCTTGTTGAGCCTGGCTTATTTCACTAAGCATAAGCGTTTCCACTTACATACATTTTGTTTCTAAAGACAGGGCTTCATTCTTTTTTATGGCTGAATAGTATTCTATAGTGCATATATACATTTTCCTTATTCAGTCATCAATTGAACTTCTATGAATGTACTGATCATTTATTTGATACTTTTTCATTTCTTGATGTAGCCATTAGTTGACATAAACTTTTCTTTTAACATTGCTTTTGCTGTATAACATAAGTTTGATATGTTTTGTTGTCATTTTCATTAATTTCCCAGAATTTTTTATTTCCCTTTTGATTTCTTCCATGGCACACTGTTCATTTAGGGGCATGTTGTTTAGTATCCATGTTTACATATTTTCTAGAGATTCTTAATTTGTTGATTTCCATCTTCATTCCATTGTGGTCAGAAAAGTTGCATGATATGATTTCATTTGTTTTTCAATTTGTTAAGACTTGCTTTATGGCTTAGCATATGGTCTGGCCTAGAGAAAGTTCCATGCACTGATGAAAAAAATTTGTATTGTGCAACTATGGAATTAAAGGTTCTGTAGATATCAATTTGATCTATAGTGTCAATTAGCTTTGTTGTTTCTTTTTTGATTTTCTGTTTAGTTGATCTGTCCATTATTAAAAGTGGGGTGTTGAAATGCACCATTATTGTTGTATTGGAGTCAATGTCTCCACTAGGATCCATTAACATTTGTTTTAAATAGCCATGCACCCTGGCATTGAGTACATAAACGTTTAATATAGTCACATCTTCCTGTTGAATTGATGCATTAATCATTATGTAATGCCATTCTTTTTTCTTTTAATAGTTTTTGTATTAAAGCCTATTTTGCCTGATGGCTACATTTGCTTGTTTTTGGTTTCTGTTAGCATGAAATATCAATTCCATCCTTTAACTTTCACTCTGTGTGTGTCTTTATTTAGAGAGTTGTGTTTCCTGTAGGCAACGGATAGATAGGTCTTGTTTTTTAATCCGTTCAGCCCGTCTGTATTATTTACTTGGGGCACCATGCTTAATTTCAAAGGTTGTATGGTGCTTTATTGTTGTATGCCTCATGACTTATTTTTTCTTATTTTCCTGGTAATGGAGATACAAAATATTTTATAGTTGTCTCCAATACAAACCGTATTGAAATGAAAATTGGCCGGCACTGTGGCTCAATAGGCTAATCCTCTGCCTGCCTGCGGCGCTGGCACACTGGGTTCTAGTCCCGGTCGGGGTACCGGATTCTGTCCCAGTTGCCCCTCTTCCAGGCCAGCTCTCTGCTGTGGCCCCGGAGTGCAATGTAGGATGGCCCAAGTGCTTGGGCCCTGCACCTGCATGGGAGACCAGGAGAAGCTCCTGGCTTTGGATCAGCGTGGTGTGCTGGCCACAGCATGCCAGCAGCAGCGGCCATTGGAGGGTGAACCAACAGCAAAGGGAAGACCTTTCTCTCTGTCTCTCTCTCTCTCACTGTCTACTCTGCCTGCCAAAAAAAAAAAAAAAGATGGAAATCACATAATGCACACTGCTTCAGAAGCTTGATCCTTCATGCGGCAGTGTTGAGAAGTGATGGAGTCTTTCACAGGCAGGATCAGTGGCAAGCAACTGGTTCTTTGAAAGGGATTCCTGTGTTTCTTGTGGGAGTGTTATCACTGTTAGGAAGTCCCATGATTGTGGGTTATTGCACAGTAAGGCCTCCTCATACATAGAACCCTCCTGTACAGGGCGTTCCCATCCCATTCCCCCACTATGTTGTGGAACAGCCAGCAGGAAGCCCTCACCAGAAGCTGAATAAATGGGAAACCCTCAAAAATTGTGTTTAATGGATCCTCCTTTTAAGATTTATTTATTTATTTTGGAAGAGTTGCAGAGAGGGAGAGATGGGGGGAGGGAGGATGGGGAGAGAGAGAGAGAGAGATTGATTTTTCTTCCAAATGTTGTGTTGTTTCTTCCCCAAATGACCGGCTCGCTGAACCAGGCTGAAATCAGGAGCCCTAGAACTCCACTCGTGTCTCCCACATCAGTGGCAACAGCTTAGCACTTGGGCCATCCTCTGCTGCTTTCCTAGGCTTTCCTAGCAGGGAGCTGGATTGGAAGTGGAGCAGCCAAAGGAACTCAAAGTGCTGGGCCACAGCACCAGCCTAGGTGCCTGTTCTTTATAAAGAACCTAGCCTCAGGCAATTTTTCTTAATAGTAAAAGAAAATGAACTGAGAAATACTTGTATGTGAACAGAATTATAATATTCTATAGAGAAAATATATGGAGAGAAAGAAATACAAGTTTAGGTATTAGAAAAATCAATACCATAAGGATGTAAATGCTTCTTAAATCAATCCATTAATTCAATTAAGTCCCCATGAAAGCCTCAATTGGATTTTTATGTAGGATGATACAAGAGGGAAACTGAACACAGTGGTTCCACAATGAACCTGCGTGGACTGGCTGTGAGAGTGAGCTGAGCAAATCTGCCTCCTGTTCCAACCCTGAATCCCCAGAAGTGACCCAAAGCCTTGAATTTAGAAATCTATCTATAGAAATGCTGAACAATTATAAAGTGCCCTCTAGGTGGGCATATTTAATAAGAAATCACTGAGATACTTTGTTCAGTCAGGCTGAAGTTAGAAGTCCACAGCTTAACACATGAACAAGGTACATAAGTGTCAGGAGAGGTTCAGCGTCTGGAGAGGATGACGGAGATGTAGGAGGAGGCTCTGGGATAGCCCTCAGCCTGGCGCAGTGAGGAGCCACAGAAGGAGAAGCTGGAACACTCCGTGGTACTCTCTCCCCCTAAGTGTGCTGAATAGTAGGCAAACAAAGATATCTGTACCCCACAGAGACCATGGCAAGATCATTGGACCTGAGAGAAACGGCAGTGCCCCAGGCAGCTAGTACCATGTGGGAGGGAGAGTTCCAGAGCTAACGGGCGAGCTACAGGCATATCTTGCCAGGCAGCACATTCTATTCTCCTCCTAATGACAGGGGACAAATGTACTATTCTCAGAGAGCTAAGAGACTGAAAATCAAAGATGCACAAGCTACCAAGAATCACTCAATTGTGTGGGAAGACTAACATTGTAAAAGAAAGCCAGTAGAATCAACAAATAGAACAAACACCATAGATCAGAATTAAAACAGCAAACAGAAAAAAAAAATCCCACAACTGTTTGAGAATCTTCTCATAAGAGTCAATTTAAACTATGTAATTCTTTTTAGTATGTACATGGTATTCCAGGATGTGCCACACCCTGTTTAGCTTATTGAAGAACATTTAACATTGTTCCAGTGCAAAGATTAAGCAAGTGCAAGCCTCTTAATATATTTGTGAGTATAACTGATATCTTCAAAGAATCGTGATGATATTTCTACCTTTCAAAAAAATCAACTAGCTAAATATATCTTTAAAAAGAGACATATTGAGCTCAGCACTGTGGTGTTGTAGGTTAAGCATCTGCCTATGGCGCCAGTATCCCATATGGGTGCTTGTTCCAGCTGCTCCTCTTTTGATTCGGCTCTCTGCTATGGCCTGGGAAAGCAGTGGAAGATGGCCCAAGTCCTCGGGCTCCTGCACCCATGTGGGAGATCCGGAAGACGCTCCTGGCTCCTGGCTTCGGATTGGCGCAGCTCCGGCCATTGCAGCCATCTAGATAGTGAACCAGTGGATGGAAGATCTTTCTCTGTCTTTCCCTCTTTCTGTAATTCTACCTTTCAAATAAATAGATAAAACTATTTTTAAAAAAGAGAGATCCATATCAACCATCCTATGATAAAAAGATATTTTGGGGTAACAGTCCTTAAATTACAAAGTTGAATTTTTTTATTTCAAAGGCAGAGAGAGAGAGAAAGAGAAAGAGAAAAATTGCTCATCCACTAGTTCAATCTCTAAATGGCTGCAACATATGGGGCTAGGCTGGACTGAAGCTAGGAGCCAGGAATTCAACCTGGCTCTCTCCATGGGTGGCAGAGACCCTACCACTTGAGCCATCACCTGTTGACTCCCAGAATGCACTTTAGCAAGAAGCTGGAGTCAGGCAAGAGAGCCAGGATTCAACCCAAGGCTCTCTTGATAGGGAAGACTTCCCCACAGTCTTTACTGCTAGGCAAACGACCAACACTCAAATTCCTAAATATTATTTTAATATTTATTTGGAAGTTAGAGTTACAAAGGGGTAAGGGAGGGATGGGAGAAAGAGAGAGAGAGAGAGAGAGAGAGGGAGAGAGAGAGAGAGAGAGAAATTTCCATTTGCTGCTTCACTCAATGGCTAATGGCCAAGGCTGTGCCAGGTAGAATCCAGAAGCCGGGAGCTTCATCTGGGTCTCCCATGTAGGTGGCAAGAAATTCCTCAAATTTTGATGGTTTATTGCACATTAATCTTATACAATAGTGACCTTATCAAATAACTTTAGAATAAATTTACACATATTGTTTTTCTTAAAAGAATCAGTTATTCCAATTAGACATTGTTGAACTCACATGTGAATAAAGGCAGGTGCCTTGTTTCACACGCCTCATTGTTTGAAGTCTATTAGTATTGCAACCATGTCTCAACATGGAGTAGAAATTGGGGTCTCATTCATTTAGTCTCCTATGACTTGGAATTTTCTCAAAACCATTTTTTGAGGAAAAGCTTAGCTGGCCCTGCCTGTGAGCTCATGGGGAACAGTAAACCCAATAAATTACACAGTTCTTCCTGATCACTTGATTTGCTTCCTTTCTTAGGAAATGATGAATTGTGTAACTGATCTGGTTTTCCTTTTCCCAGTGGCAACCAGCCACATCACGGGTCGCAAGTTCACTGCATTCTGATTCTTGCTTATGCCCCTCTTGTATTTTTATGTTTAATTCTTGCCTAGTCTCAATTTTAATTTTTGTTATTACTTATATTTTAATATATCATTACAAATTACAGTAAATTCTTTCTGAAAGTGTTATAAAGATGAATAACTAATATGAGTGGTACAAACAAAAATGATAAGGCAACATACAACATGCTGGCTAGACGATATCTTCCTAATGAACATCAACACCACCAAAATATTTATATTGAGAGGTTGAATTAGTTGCTGCTGATGTCATCGATGAAAAGATCTTTAAAATTTCTCCTTTAGAATTTCCTCTTAAACTCTTGGCACAGTGTGAAAATGTTTACTGTGGTTGTAAGACTTTGTAGGTCATTTTGCTTTTTGGAAAAAGGCCCAAGTGTTTCCTGGTAAATAAAGCTTGCTAACTTAGATGGCTCATTAAGCTAGGTAGTCAAGTCAGTGCTCTCCTCAAAAAATATGTAGTTCAATATAATCTGATAAGACTTTTTCTTTACTATGTAATTAATAAACTGATAGTGAAAGTGTTTCCCAAAGTAGTTTGAGTTTGCATGACTGTCGGCATTGTTAGGTAAAGGGGATGCCCTTTGAGGAAGTCCATTAATTTGGATGCATTTGCTCTGATGTATCTCTTCAAAAGCATCTCAACACCCCCACCACACCTACAATGTGAAGAATAAGTGACAGTTCAGGAAAGTGTTAGTCATGGTGATTAACTCATCACCAGGAAAGTGCACAGGGGCTCCCACTCAGTTTTAGGGAATAGAGAAACTAGACATTCCCCAGCATGCACAGGAGAGATGCAGGTTTTGTTACACATTTTTGAGGTATGGAGTTTCATACCTATTTTTTGATTGCTTATAGTAGTATCTGTAGTTGTTGATAGTTGGGAAATCTGAAACCAATTTTTTTTTAATGAAGATCTATGTTTAAAGTCTTCCCAGGGATTAGTCTATTACCTGCTGTTCAGCAAGTCTCTTTCTCTGTGTGTTATTTGTTTAGTACCAGTGCTGCAGCATTATGGTATCATAGGGTATTACCACTGGAAGGGACATTTGAGACTTACCAGGTTGTTGGGCTACAGGTAGGTATTTGAGAATTAAAAAGAATTTGTTGAAAAATGAAATTAAGAAGTAAGTTTATTTTAGTGCAAAACTATTGAAATCAATACGTAGTTTTCATAACATACATTTTCCATGAACATTCTTAATATCCCTGTACAGATCTGGGGTACATTGAGATATATCACTTGAGTGCTCTGCACTTTTCACTGGATTTGTATGATTGTGTTGTGATAGCTTCAAGAATTTCAAAACAAACTCAAAATAATTAATATTGGAAAAGATTGTTCCAGAGAAGTTCTCCACTTTGTCATCTATAAGCTTATGGGGCCAGTGCAGGAGGGGCAGGGATCAATAAGATGAGAGACGTAACAAAAGTGATAAGATGATGACCATGCAGTTATGGCCCTTGTCTAGACTGAAGGATAAGAAGATAGCTAATTAGCTTTTTTATTTAGTTTTTTGCACCAGCTTCGAGGCAGGTAGGGGCAGGCAGGCACTCTTTTTCTCTTTCTGGTAGAAGAGAATTTAGCATAGGTTTTTCTGTTTTTCCTTCCATCCCACTTACCGCCTCCTGATTCCCTCTACTCTCTTCCCCATCTACTGTCATGATGGCATCTCTGGCTTACTTGGTGGTGCTTTTTGGGATCACTGCTGGGGCCAAGGAGGCCAAGCTGCGTTCAGATGAGAAGGAGCTGGCCCTGCTGCTATGGAAAGTGGCGGATCTGGCCAACAAGAAGGTGGGATGTTTGGATGAAATACTAGTTAGACCAGATCAGCAGGAACTGATGGAGGATTGTAAAAAAGAAGCTAAAATAGATGCTGGAAGCCCATCCTCCATGCTGCAGTTGGACAGTGTCTTCTGAGAGTTCAACCAGTCTGTGAGCAATGAGCTTAACATTGGGGGTGGATCTTCCTTCTGTCTCTGTACTGATAGACAGCTTCATGACAGGCAAATCCTGCATCCTGAGGCTTGCAAGAATAATGTATTACTCCATGAGTGTTTCTATTGTCTTTTTGATCTTCAAAAAGAATTCAAGAATTGTTGCCTGGGTGCACCTGATGTTGACAAACTGAACATTGCAGCAATGACAGAATGTTTAAAAGTTAAGAAGAATAGCTCAGTCTCCAGATATGGAGTCCCTCAAGTTGAAGTTAAGGGGAATACAATCTTAACCATGATTCCAGAGCCTTATAATCACACGTTTTCAGATCTAGAAAGAGTAAGTTGAAAATTTGCAAGTAGCACTTGCAGCAAGATGAAACTTATTGATTATAACACTGTAGTCAGGGCAGAAGGTTTACCATGGCTATCTTTGGATCAAGATATTGCAGGATTCTTCAAATGACTCAATACTGCCAAGGGAGGTGCAGCATTTTGAATGCTGGGGGTCAAAGAATGGAGAAGCTCTGATTACGTTTGTGCATAAGGAGCAAAAAGACTTATCACTGCAGAGACATAGACATCACAAAGCGACCCAGCACTTGAGATTTACAAAGCAACAGGTGAAGATTTTTTTTAACTGCAAGTGGAACATCCAGTGAGGTAGCATGGTTTCTCTTTAAGGGAAATGAAGTCGTTGTCCACATGTGGGCTAGCCCTTTCATGGCCACAGCTGGAGAAGTGATGGCCTACTTTGGATGGTATTGCCCTACCACCAGGGCGCGGGTGGAGGGGGGGGAGGCATAATCTTGATTACCTTCCCTGATGGTAGACCAACAGGGGATGCTTTTGTCTTCCTCGTGAGAAGGATGCACAGGATGTGTTGAGGAAGAATGAGGACTTGTTGGGTAGAAGATATATTGAACTCCTCAGGAGCACAGCATCAGTTCAACAGGTTTATCCATTCACCTCAGCCCATCTCATTCTACTTCTAACCCCTCCCATTATTCAAGTACTCCTCAACAATTCATGCTTCCTACAGATGTTGGAGACGGTGTGTGCCTTCGAGGTCTTCCCTATGTGGCCACAACAGAAGACATCCTGGACTTCGTGCCTGTTCTCTGTGGATATTCATACACATGAGGTCCACATGGTATTGAATCAGCAGGGTGGCCCATCAGGAGATGCCTTTATCCAGAGGAAGTCTACAGAAAGAGCATTTATGACTGTGCAGAGTCATAAAAATATTCCAACCTTTC
This sequence comes from Sylvilagus floridanus, assembly GCA_949820135.1. Taxonomy (NCBI): domain Eukaryota; kingdom Metazoa; phylum Chordata; class Mammalia; order Lagomorpha; family Leporidae; genus Sylvilagus; species Sylvilagus floridanus. Next base: position 169,447,021 of record OX463244.1, read on the forward strand.
TACTTCTTCCTTGTTGAAGACTATTTAGTGGAACCTTAGTCTGTGATTATAAATAAATTGAAAATATATTATTGTATAAATTAAAAGAAAAAAAGAAGGAAAGGAAGGAAGAGGGAGGGAATGATGAAAGTATGAAGTATCATTATGTCCTTAGATTTGTAGAATCTGTTCTCTCTATTTAAAAAAATGAAGGGCAATTATGTTGAAGTTTTTCTGTGTTCAGCTGAGGTGATGAACTTCATGTTGATCAGAGGCACTATTAATCGCAATGCTTATCCCCGCTACTGTGTAAGTTACCAAGCCTGTCTCCTCCCTCCTACACATTTCCAGTCCCTGCAGCAGCGACTCCTGCTGATGCTGCCACTTACCAACCCTCTGTGTTTTTGAATCCAGGAGCACTGAAACCCTCCATGACATACTACCCAGCAGGCTCTCAGCTCTTCAAGAACCACACAGTGTACTCTCCCAGCCCGCTGGGTTCCCCTAATAGTCTTGGCTACTTCCCTGTAGCTGCTAATCTTAACAGTGTCCCCCCACAGCCTGGCAGCATGGTCAAAAGGCAGGGCCTGGGCTACAATACAATACGGAGTTAAGGAGATTCCTAACTTCTTCCAAGGTTACCAGTGTTTGATAGATGTAGGGTGATCCTGAATCCATGTGACACAAGAAAACTTCTAGCAGCTGCGGGAGATGTTTGTCTACCCTCAGGCTGCAGTATTTTTAGCAAAAATGTTTGGACAGTGAGCCTGTTTCTTATCATTTGGTAGAGTGAAAAAATTGAGCCATTGAAGCCAATCCTTGTAGTAAGCAGCATGCAGCACACCTGAATTCTTGCTGATTGCAAGTAGGCATTTACAATGTGAATGAAAATCAGACATGTCCATTAATTCCAGCTAAAGTGAGATCATAGGTGTTTCCTAAGTTTTAATTCTTGAATACAAAAATATGCCACTATTGTTTACAATCTTCACCATGAATTCCATTACAGAAGCTTCGTCCTTGTGTATTCCCACTCTTTTCCCCTCTGTCTCCTTATGCTTTATACAATTGCCCTTTTGCTAAGTATTCCAAGCATACACTCCTGAAATACTTAAATTTCAAACTCGAGAAAGGGAATAAAACTACTATCCTTCCAGTAAAAAAAAAAAAAAAAGAAGAAGATGACTAATTAAGTATGGGGAATGAAGACTTGTCATGCAGCAGCTTTTGAGCAGAATGGGGCAAGACATTGTATTAGGCAATGATGAGCTACAGAGTGGAGTGTAGCTGGTCTAGAGCCCTTCCCAATCTTCTGACAAGGTTGAATTGGAGGTGTCAAGAGAAGTGCTGAGCATTTGATTGGATTAGGTTAAGAAGAAATAAGATATGTCTTTTAGTGCCAACATTATGGACTCTCAACCCCAAACTGTGCAATATCCCAGCGAGGGATACTCTAGTGGGCAGCATAACCTAACCTACTAATCTAAAAGTCAAGAAAAACAGAGCCCAAAGATTTGACTAATTAAAATAAGTCAAATTATTGGAGCAAAGCTAAAACCATGTTAGTTGATGTTTATGAGACAAGAGGGAAAGGGTAGACTAGAGATCATCATTCCCCATTTCTTGTTCTCCTATTTCTTCTCAGAGCTTTCTATTTGAAGCTGGAAGTCCTCCTTGGTGGGTATCCTGAGGTTCAAAAGGTCTTTGGCTTGTTGATGTTGGTGAGCTCTCCTATATTCAATTTTTGGGGGATTTTTACAACACTGTGAAATATGTAATATCTGACATTATTTAATTTTTTTCTGCAAAAGACCTCTGTTATAATACTGATCCTTTGGGAAATATAGTTCTAAGTATCAAGCCCACTCTTTGCCCTCCTGGTACATAAACATCAACTAACATGGGCCATAATGGAATAGGAATGAAAGCAGATTAATCTGTTGCAGTCTAATTTTTTAGTTACTTGAATGAAGGTTAATCTCTTTGTGATGTGTTTTGTGATTTAATTGATTATTTATTATCAGTTTACATTTGGAAAGTGTCTGAGTGATGTTCCCTGTATTCATAAAAGAAGGATTTGTGTGGCTGTATATAGGGCTGAACAGAAGGGTGGGAGAGAGACAGCTGAAAAAAAGAAAAGAAGAACCACATTTCCTTCTCTTATTTCTTTCCTGGATTTTTAATTTTAAGCCTTGCAAAATCTTTTATAGCATTTGTTTGAAGAGAATATTAACTTTAATATAGTGTAGAGCTGTTTTGAAATTCCAGCTAGAGGATCTTGGGCAAATCTCTAAATCTCTATGGTATTTTTCCTTCTTCTGTACATTAGGGATAATAATATTGTCTGTTTCATAGGATCATTGGGAGGCTTTATGAGTAATAAATACCTAGATTAGTACTGACATTTAATAGGCACACAATGAGTGTTAGGTAGTATTATCATATTGTACCTTGAACAAGTAGACTTGCTACATGTATTAAAATGTTCTTGAATTGAATTACTGTAGTTCACAACAATGTATCATATATTTTATAAATAAATTAAAGAAAGAAATTAGAAGATTTCCAACACAAAAAAATATAAATTTTAAGGAGTTGGAAATTGTAATTACATTGTACATTGCAAACATGTGTCAAATTATATCCACAGTAATATACTTTTATATATGTCAATAAAATTCAGTATATAATATATATTCAATTAGGGTCATTACAAAATAGAAAATCATATTGAATGATAAGAAATATTGGACATTTGGTCTCCAACCATTCATAAGACTTCATTTTAGTCCAACAAAGAAGCCTCTTTGTTTCATTTTCCTGCTATAATATGCATAGACTTGACACAAATTGGAGTAGAGCTCACTCCTAGGGACTCTTCTATGCACCATGGTTATGATACGCCTTCTTTCTTTTAATGAATACCTCTATCCCTGTGGCCCCACTTTAGTCATGTGGTCTGAATAACAGATGCTATTTTTTTTTTTTTTTATAAAGACTCAATTTTTCTGGCCACTGGGATTCTGGAAGCATGGATGTTTGGATCATTGTTTTCCCTAAAGCAATGGTTATAAAATTCTGGCAAGAAATAAGTAGGAATAATAAGCTTCAATGCACATCTAATGACCTAAGCAGTTTACTGAATTACCTGAGGTCATAAATATATATAATTCCTGTAATAATTCTTTAATGATTAATTTAAATGTCTGATATGATCAAATTAGCTAGGTTTTTAAGCTGTGAAACACCATGCTTTAAAATCTAGGGTTTCTAATAAAAGCAAAATTTGTTCTATTCATTCTTAAAATAGAGATAAATTCTTTACAAAGAGCTCCAGAGTTGTAAATATTCTTTCTTGGAAATCTGTTAGCTTTGGAAATACGGAAATGTTAAGTCAGGGACCCAAATTGTAACAGGAGGTAATTTGTAGTTTCAGAATTATTTAATTTCACCAAAGACTTCTGTTTTGCAAGATTTTTATTTAAATGACTATCAAATACTAATTAATTAGCTCCAGTTAAGCTATTATTGGTGTTCCACTTAAATATGGTCCTAGATTTAAATCAGCAATCCAAGTTTATTATGAAAATGCACAAGCCAATACTTAGTTATGACACAACATAAATAACAGTAAATAAGCATGCGGACACTGGAGATCATCCCAAGCTGTGGGTGGCTGTTTTAGTTACCTTTCTGTGTTTTGATCTGAGCGAGTAGGTTCTGCATGCATAGCGTTGCCTTTTTGACACAATGGCTGTTATGTCAGAGTTGGCTCCACCGATCAATCCCAGAGAATTCTGCAATGAAGTATCTTGTTACACTGCAGTAATTTCTTGAAACTTTCCCAGAATATTTGGGGAGCTTCTGGGCAGCATGATAGCATTTGTTTACCATACTGAGTTTGTGTAATTCTAAGTGAAAACAAAGTCAGTTTTTACATTTGTTTTTCATAGCTGTATTGCAAGAAAATTCCCATCACATTTCTAGAATTACTGAAAATAACTTAAAAGACTGTGCAATTCTTCATTCACAAGGCTGGCACTTGAGGCTGAAAATCATTGGCTTCATAAAAGGACCAGAAAGAAATCTTTGAAGATTGTAGTTCTTACCTCCGTCTAGTAATGAATAAAACGGGTGATCTGTGATACCACTTGCTATCTCTGAGCAACTTTAATTCCACCTAACATAGGGGAAGACATTGAACTCGATGACATCATTGGGTCACTCCCAGAGCCAAAAAAGCTCTTATTCCTATGAGGTTGCTTTCTAGGGTTGTCAATCCATAATGAAATGTTTTATTTTCTATCATTTTTCAAGAAGAATTATTCATAGGTATTTTGTTGGCTCCAGATTATCCTCATTTACTTCACTGCTTTATGGAGCATCACATAGAAAAATGATATATTTCCAATTCTTGAAAGAATTGGATGTCAGAGGAGAAATTTCCTCTCTTACAAATAGTATGTCCTGAACTAATCCATTTTCATTTATAACACTTTACATAATCTCATTGGAAATGTCAATTCATGGAGCTCAGTGAAGATCTGGTGAAGTATGTAAAAAATATCTACTGTTTTATATACAGGAAATCTGCTGTTCTTATTTTTATTTTTTTCTGAAAATATATACTTTCTGCCATAGAATTAACACATTTTTTAAAAATGTAGACTCCTCAGATTTACTGAGTCAGATATTTGGGATTTTTTTTCTCCTTTAAATTGTCTTTTTAAAAGCAATTATATTAGTAACAATTGTTTGTGTTTATGGGTTACAATGTGATATTTCAATCAGTACACAATATGTACTGATCAAAACAGGAAAATCAGTATTTCTTGACATTACTTTATAGTTGGAGATTTGGGTTTTATTTCTTCTATGTCTTCATACAATTTGTACTACATCAGTGTGAACTGTAGTCTCTCCACAATGGTGTGTAACACTAACCCAGTTTTGTACCCATTATCCAACTCCCTTTTATCCAGTCCATCCCTCCCAGTCTCTGGTAATCACTGTTCCGTGTTCACATAGAGTTTCTTTTTTAGCTAACGCCTAAGGGAGAGCATGCATTCAGTATTTGTTTACCTATGTCTGGTTTATTTTGTATTTTGCAGCAATTGACACTATTTCATTCCTTTTATGGTTGAATAGTATTCCATAGTGTGTATATTCCACATTTTCTTTACTCATTCATCTGATGATGGACACCTTGGATGATTCCATATCTTGACTATTGTAATAGTGCTACATTAAGTGGAGCAGGTATTGCTTTGATACACTGATTTCCTTTCTTTTAGATACGTAACTACCAGAGGTTTTGCTGGATCGTATGGCAGTTCTATAATAAATTTAGAAGACCTTTTTGGTTATGATTACTATTTTCAACAAAATTGCATAAGATGAAACTGACTTTTATCAGAGGTTAAAATTAGGTCATGAGAATTTGTGCAGAAATGCTTTTATGTTCGCTTTCATTACTCTGTTGAAATTTGTCCCAGTTTTTGCCCAACAGCATATACAAAAGGAGCCCTGTTCATTTCCAAGGAAACTGATTCCTCTTCAGTCTTCACTGTTGATTCCACTTACCAAAACCTTCCTTCCTTCATTAGCTGAGACCATATTTAGAACCTCTTTCTAGAACCAAGTGATACAAGCACATAAACCATTTCTGCATGTGTAGAATGGGTGGTTATGAAAGAATTTATCTAAATTCATTCTTATAGGGACCAAGGATATATATTGCAAATGTTGAACCATCTTTGCATTCTAGAGATAAAAAACACTTTATTGTGATGCATGATCTTTTTGATGTAATGTTGGAGTATGTTTACTAATACTTTGTTGAGAATTTTTTGCATTTCTTTTTCATTGGACATTGAACTGTAGTTTTCTTTTTGTGTTTTGGGTTTGGTTTTGATATTTGAGTAATACTGGCTTCATAGAAAGAGTTTGGCAGAGCTCCACCATCTTCAATACTTTGGAATAATTTGAGAAGCTGGTATTAATTTTTCTTAACATATCTTATAATATTTATTTTTAAAACTAACAGGTCTTAGATGTTTCTTTGATGGGAAACTTAATTAGTCCTTCTGTCTTAGTACTTGTCAGTAGTCTGTGCAGTTTTTTGCATATTTTTTACTTAATATTGGATGGTTGTAATTATGCAGGAATTTGTACATTTATTCTGGTTTTTACAATATTAGCATATAGTTGTTAATAGTAGTTCTTATGATCCTGTATATTTCTGTGGTACCAGTTGTAATGTCTAGTTTTACATCTCTAATTTTCCTTGTTTGACACTTTTTTCTTTCTTAGTTAGACCAAAGTCTTTTCTATTTTGTTACTGCTTGTGAAAAATAATTCTCTCCTGTTGATCTCTTAGAATTTTTTATTTAAACTTCATTTTGTCTGATATGAGTACAGCTATTCCAACTCATTTTTAGTTTCCATTTGCATGGTCTTTTTCCAACATTTCAATTTCAATATTTGTGTACATTTAGGTGTGAATTAAATTACTTCTAGGGAATATATAGTTAGGTCCTTTTCTTATCCATTCAGTTGACCTATATCTTTTGATTGGAAAATTTTAAATCCATTTACATTCATAGATGAAAAGTATTTTCTGTCATCCTGTTCAGTGCTTACATAGAGTGTTATATATCTTCTGTATCTTTCTGCCTCTCATTATTCTCTTAGTGCTTCTGTGGCTTTCAGTAATGATAAGGTTGAATTCTCTTCTTTTTTTGGTATCTGCTATGCTAGTGACTTTCGCACTGCTATGTATTTTTACGATGGTTATCCTGATCCTTTTATTTTTAATGTAGAAATCCCTTCAGGATTTCTTATAAGAATAATGTGGTAGTGAAGAATGCTCTGCTTTTGTTTGCCTTGGACATACTTTATTTCTCCTTTACGTCTAAATAATAACTGTACTGGATATAGTATTGTTGATTGGAAGTTTTTTCTTTCAAGACCTTGAATATGGAGCCAGCATTTTCGTGTAGTTGGTTAAGCCACGGCCTGAGTCCAGCATCCATACACGTGCAGCTTTGACTCCTGGTTGTTCATTTCTAGTCCAGGTCCCTACTACTTTGCCTGAGAAAGCAGCAGAAGTTCCAAGTCCTTGGGCTCCTGCACCCAGGTGAGAGACCCAGAAGAAACTCTGAGCTCCTGGCTCAGCCTGGCATCTGGAGTGACCAGCAGATGGAAGATTCTTCTCTCTCTCTCTCTCTCTCTCTCTCTCTTTCTAATTGCTTATCCTTTTTATGTAACTCTACATTTTTCTCTCCTTGTCTGTAGGATTCTCTCATTTTAACTTTTGACGATTTGGCTGTAAAATGCATAGGAAAAGGTCTTTTTGTTGAGTCTGGTTAGGATCCTTTGAGCTTCATATCTCTGGATGCTTATATGTCTTTTAAAACTTCGGAAGTTTTTAACAATTATTTTACTTAATAGATTCTCAATGCTTTTTTCATTCTCTTCTCAGGTAATTTAATCTGAATATTTGTTCACTTAATGACATATTTCTCATTGGCTTTCATCATCTTTTTAAATTATTTTCTCTTTACTTTTGTCTGACTGAATTATTTCAAAATTCTTGCCTTCAAGATAAAACATTATTTGATCTTTGGCTCTTCTGTGTTTCAGCTCTTAATTGTATTAGTTGCTTAATAGATTTAAATTTTTAGTTCCAAAACTTCTGATTGGTAAAGTATTAAGCCTTTTTACTGCAACATAATTTTAAAATATATTGTCTCAATAATAAAAAGGAATGAAAGTGAGAAGGAAGCAGGGTAGGAGGGAGAGACAGGAAGAGTGGGAAGGTGGGACAAAGGAATAGCATTATATTCTTAGAAGTGTATCTAGAAACCACATTGACTATTAAAAATAATTAAAAAGTAAAATAAAAAATATAAAAAAGAAAAAACCCTTTTATTGGTTCTTTAATGATTTCTATATCTTTGTTGAATTTCTCATTTGTATCTTGCATTGGTTTTCCTTCTCCTTTGACTTGACTATCTGTGTTGTCTTGTATCTCATTGTGTTTTGTTAAGAATATTATTTTTAACTCTTTTTTAAAAAGTGATAACGATTTATTTATCTGATAGAAAGATAAATGGTACACTGAGAGAAAGAGAGAAAGGGATATTTTCTATATGCTCATTCACTCTCCAAATGGCTGCAATGGCTGGGGATGGTCTAGGCTGAAGCCAGGAGCCTGGAATTCCATCAGACCTCTCACATGGGTGACAAGGACTCAGGTCCTTGAGCCGTCCTCTGCGGATTTGCCAGGCACACTAGTAGGAAATGGATCATAAGTAAAACATCTGGGATTAGAACTAATTTTCCAAATTAAAAAAAAAATAAGAACTTATGCTCCATTCCATTATGGGATGCTTATGTCTCAAGTGGTAACTTAATCACTGAACCACAAAACCAGCCCCATCTTTAGATTCTGATTCAGGAGTTTACTAGATTTTATTCAATACTGGTTTCTGTTAACTAGTTTCTGGTAAACTAGTGTGTCCTTTTGGAAATGTCATATGTTCTTGATGCTTCATGTGTCCTACGGCCCTGTGGTGATGTTTGTTCATTTTGTATAACAAATCATTTTTCTTTATGGAATAGCACTCATTGGAGATGACTTTTTTCATTTATGTGGAATGCAAAGTGTCAGGTGGGAAGATGCTTTGGCTTTGGTTCTAGGTAAACACAGAAATGTAAACTCTGGAGTGATTTCTTCAACTGCAACTGGTGTCAGAAGAATCTATGAGAACCACAGTTGCCTAGTTTGCACCATTCTTGGAGATTGTACTATGATTTTGAAGTGGATATGGGCTTCCAAAGGTATATGTCTTCAGGTCCCAAATAGTTGAGTGCCAACCTCTCTAAAATTTTTGATGGCAGTATACATGCATGGGGACATTGACAGAGAGGGCAGTCTCCTGTCCTGTTAGGCAAGTCTATGTGATGCTGGGGCTTCAGCATCAGTGACTATGGTCCTGTAACTGTTTTATGTAGCTGGATTCTTCCATATATTCTTCTGGGTGGGCATGGTGATGCTGAGGCATAAGCACCAAAACCCTCATTTCCAGCACTGAGCAACATAAAGGGGACTTTGCCCCAGTCCATAGGTCAAATACAAGTTACTCTAGGGAGGTGCACTGGCAAGGTGAGTTCCTACGTTGTTGACAAATCTAATACTGGTAGTCACAGTCTTGGTGATGAAAGGCAATAAGTGTTCCTTGCCAAAATGCCATAGGAAACTGTAATTTATTGGTGAGGATTGTGCACCAGAAACCATGGGCTCGTGACGATGAAATGGAGATAGAGTCATCCCCGGGTTTCAAAGGGCAAGCACATGAATTCCCAGGACTAATAGAGCCAAAAGTTGGCATCCCAGAATTTCAGGATGTAGTGGAGACCACGTCCAGATCTCATATTTTAGATTCAGGTAGCTGTGTACTGGTAGGTATTGGCCTGGAGCATTGGAATGTAGATAGGGTCCACTCCGGATCCCACGGGGATCTTCCGTAAGAACTCAGGTGACAATCCAAGAGCTGCAAGATGTGGAGGGTGCCTGCACCAATAGGCACAGTCTCAGAACTGAAGGATACAGAAGCGACTTTCTCTATTACCACAGTTTCCTTTAGGATGATGCTGAGGTTAGGCCCTGGCCAAGGGTAAAGGTGCAGAAGGGGACTTTCTCAGGTCAGGTCTTATGGACCTGTATATTACTTGCTGCTTATGCCAAATCCTGGAGGCAGAGGGGAGCTACCCTAGAACACATAGTGGATTTTTATTTTCAATGGTCTACACAAAAACACTAGTAAATGGGGGATATACTCCTTTTGCTATTATTGAAATGTTTTTGATACATTCTAATAAAATCACCATTTTATTGTACTATTTGAAGAGATGATGCATATTAGTACAGCTCCCTGTGATACTATGCAAAATTAATGTGGAAAGGTAATTTACCAATTCTTTAAAAAATTTATTTGTGGGGAAGGAAGAGAGAGAGAGTAAGGGAGGGAAGAAAGGAGAAGAGACAATATTTTCCATTTATTGATTTATTCTCCACGTGCCCTCAGAAGTTTGGGGCCTGGAGCCAGGATTCTAATTCAGAACTCCCATGTAAGTGGCATGAACCCAATTACTTGAGCCATCACCACTGTATCACCTCTGTATCCTAGGATCTGCATTACAGGGAGGTAGAATTGAGAATAGAGTCAGGGCTTGAACCCAGGCACTCTGACATGGAATATAGGCATTTAACTTCTGTGCCAAATGCCTGCCTCATAATTTGCCATTTGTTTCATTGTTTCAATGAAAATTAATTATCTACACCCAATGTGCTAAAAAGACCCTAGGGTATATATAAAAGCACCTATTACTTCTGCTGCCATTTATGAAACTTGATAAGCAACATGTTTTAAGTAAATTATCTCTTTTTAGTGGTCTTGAAAAGAATAAGGGATAGGTATTATTAGGGCCTCCAAGTGATACTGAGAGTTATAAGGATTAAGCAAGTGATTTAGATGAAGACAAAGCAAGGTAGCAACTAGGTAAGATGCCCCAGTGATTTTCCTACAGACATTGTTGAACAGCTGTTCATGCATCATGTCATCTTCACAAGAATCCAGGAAGCCAGACCACACCATTCACAGATGCAGGCTCTGGTTCTTCCTTGACATCAGGCAGAGACCTAATCCCAGTGAAATGGATGAGGTGTGGTGTGCATCTGCAAGACTGTATGGGGCCCTTTAGCTGGGAGACTCAAGTGCAACCCAGTTTAGTGTCAGCCTAGGTTGTCAAGGCACTGCTTCCTCACCTCTGTCCGAATTGTGGGTAGACAGCAAGAAGCAAGACTTCTGCCATAGATAACTAGTACACTCAATGTATTGAAATGTGCCAGTGTTTTTTTTTTTTTTTAAGAAAAAGTTATTTGCTTATTTGAAAGAGAAAGAGAGAGAGAGAGAGAGAGAGAGAGAGAGAGAGAGAGAGATCAACCGAGACCTTGTGTTTGCTGGTTTACTCCCAAATGGTCACAACATCTTGGTCTGGGCCAGGTTGAAGCCAGAAGTCGGGAACTCCATTTGGCCTTCCCACATGAATGGCTGGGGCCCAAGTACTTGGGTCATCTGCTATTGCTTTCCCATGTGCATTAACAGAATGCTAGATCCAAAAGGGAGCAACTGGGAAATGAGCTGACACTCTGATATGGCATGTCAGTGTTGAAGCACTGACTTAACCTGCTACCCCACAATGCCAGATTGAATCTGGTATCTAGTAATGTCATTACTGGGAAGATAGTAAAAATCGCTCTGCCCAAGTCAGTGCCTGCACATGGAGGTGCAGTACCTGCTCTGGTTCTGAGTGGTCACCCATGGCACCAGTCAATTGTGTTTCTATCTCAGCTGACATCACCTGTGGTTCTTTACAGTTGTGTGGGGACTGTAAGTATACCTCAGCATTAGGCAGCCTGGAGTAAAGGGTCCTTGGCCCTATCCTGTGCTTCACAGTTCTGTGGGACTGTGGGATCTGGATGTGATCTGACACTGGGATGTAGATGGCCGTGAGACTGCACTCCCATTCCTTCTCCAGATCCAGGCCGCATAACGTGAGAGAACAGTTGTCTGCCTGGGAAAAGAGAAGGTAAGCAGGTGTCCAGACGTTGGATAAAAAGTGAAGACTACCTCATCCAAAATGTGGAGGCTGGTGCCTAACGTGACCTCAACCAGGTACCTGCCAATACAGACGGCTGAGCAGCTCCCCAGGACTTCGGGGCTCTCCTAAAATGCCAGCCAAACTGCAGTATCAGAACTTGCTCCACAAGCTGCTACAAAGACTTCCACAGCCTTGTTGGATCTCACTGGTTAAACCCATGCCCCTACTGTTGCTGCAATCAATTATTGTGTAAAAGGTCCAGGGAAACTAGACTATAGCATCCAACCAGAAATAAAATCAAAATAACCTATCAAACTGACACTTAAAGACACATCTTCAGGAAGAAACCTTTTACCATGAAAGCCACTTGCTAAAAGTAGTAGAAGCAACTAATCTGTCAGATGTGACGAATACTAATATAGAGATGCAGGAAGAATGGAAAAGAAAGACAATATAATGCCCTCAAAGGAATACAGTAATGCTTTAGTAACAGATTACATTGAAAAGTGACTGACAAAATATCTGACAAAAACTTAAAGAATGATTATAAGAATTCCCAGAGATACAAGCAATATAAACAGACATAAAAAAATCAAGCAACAAACACATGATATAAATGAGAGATTCAGAAAAGTGATAGAGATCTTGAAAAAGAATCAAATTAAAATCTTGTAAATTAAGAACTCAGTAAATCAAACTTAAAAGATACTGCTAAAAGTCTCAACAACAGACTACATCAAGCAGAAGAAATCTGAACTTCAACAGTCTTTTGAAATAACATGAAGATAAGATTCAAAAAGATGAACAGAATGAAGATAACCTCTGAGACTTTGGGATACCATGAAAGGAACAAATATTAGAATCCTGGAGGCAACCAAGTAGAGCCTGAGAAAGATTATTCAATTACATAATAACTAAAAACGTACCCAATGTTGAGAAAGATGGACATTCAAGAACAGAATGTCCATAGGAACCCAAATACACAGAACCAGAAAATACCCTCTCCATGACACAATATTGTCAGATTCTCATTAGTGCAACACAAAGAGAGAACCCTAAACTTTGCAAGAGGAAAGCACGAAGTGACAAATAAGGGAACCCCCAACAGATTAACAGTGGATTTTACAACAGAAAATGTATAGGCCAGGTAGGCATGGGATGTTATATTCTATCTTCTGAGAGAAAGTAACTGCCAACTAAGAATACTTTACTCAGCGAAGTCATGCTTCAGAAGTGAAGAAGAAATGCAGACTTTCTAAAGCAGGCACAAGTTGAATAAATTCATCACCAACAGATCAGTCTTGCATAAGTTGCTTAAGGGAGTTCTATATACAGAAGCAAAAGAAAGACAAAAAGCGTCATGAAAACTTGTGAATGTATAGAACATTAGACATAGAAAATAAGATATTCAAAATAAGCAGAAGAAAATTTTAAAAATGAAAAAAATGTCGCTACTTATCAATAATAACATTGAAAATAAATGAGATGAATTCTTGAATTAAAAGATACAGACTGTATGAATGGATTATATAAAGAAATCTCAATGATATGCTGCCTATGATGAATGTACTTCCCTAGTAAGGACACACATGCAGACTGAAAGTGAAAGGATGGAAAAAGTATTTAATGTGAACAGCAACAAAAGTGTTCATGCATAGCTGTGCTTGTATCAGACAAAATAGTCTTTTTTTAAGAGATTTATTTATTTTTATTTGAAAATCAGAGTTACACACACACACACACACACACACAGAGAGAGAGAGAGAGAGAGAGAGAGAGGTCTTCCATCTGATGGTTCACTCCCCAATTGGCTGCAGCGGCCATTGCTGCACCGATCCAAAGCCAGGAGCCAGGAGCTTCTTTTGGGTCTCCCACGCAGGTGCAGGGGCCCAAGGACTTGGGCCATCTTCTGCTATCCCAGGCCACAGCAGAGAGCTGGATCAGAAGAGGAGCAGCTGGGACTAGAACTGGTGCCCATATGGGAGGCTGGCACTGCAGGCCAGGGTCTTAACCTGCTGCACCATAGCTGTGCTTGTATCAGACAAAATAGTCTTTAAAGTATTAATTGTAAGGTGCTAGTGCTTTAGCATTTCGGTAAAGCTGACGCCTGCTACAATGCCGGCATCACATGTGCCTGCCAGTTGGGATCCCAGCTGCTCCACTTTTGATCCAGCTCCCTGCTAATGGCCTGGGAAAGCAGCAGAAGATGGCCAAGGTCCATAAGCCCCTGCACCCATGTGGGAGACCTGGAAGAAGTTCCTGCTCCTGGCTTTGGTCTGGCCCAGTCCTAACTGTTGCAGCCATTTGGGGGAGTGAGCTAATAGATAGAAGATTTCTCTCTCTCTCTGTAACTCTGTCTTTCAAGTAAAATACATACACCTTTTTAAAAATTAAAAGATATGAACCAGAAAATGAGACAAAGTCACTATATAATAATCTATATCAATTCAATAAGATGACACCACTAGAAATCTATATATGCCTAATATTGGTGCATCTAATTTTATAAAACAAACATTATTAGATCTAAACCAAGAGATAATCTCCAGTACAATAATACAAGGAGAATTCAAAACACCCAGCTTACATCAATGGACAAATCATCTAGATGAAAATTAACAAAAGAAATGTTGGAGTTAAACCACAGTATTGGCCAAAGGGAATAAACAGACATTCACAGAACAACTCATCCAACAGTGGCAGAATATACAATATTTTCATCAGTACAAGGGATTTTCTCTAGCATATACCACATATTAGGTCACAAGACAAGTCTCAAATTGAAAATAATCAACATCATATAAAGTATTCTTCCGACCAAAATGGGATAAAGCTAGAAACCAACAATGAGAGAAACTCTAGAAATTATAAAAATATGAAGAGACTGAACAACATGCTCCTAAATGAAAAATCAATCATTGAAGAAATCACAAGGAAGTTAACACAATTCCCTGAAACCAGTGGAAATGGCAACATAACATATTAAAGCCATAGGATACATCAAGGGCAGTACGACGAGGAACTGTGTACCAGTAAGTGCCAATATACAAGAAATATCAAATAGACATTCTGAGACTGTATCTCAGGGATCTAGCAAATAAGAAGCAAACCCAAATTTAGCAGAAGGAAAGAAATTATATAGATCAATTCAGAGATAAATGGACTAAAAACTACACAAATACACAATAAATCAAAGAAATGGAGTTATTTTTTAGAAAAGTTAAACAAAATCAATAGTTAAACTAACCAAGGAAAGAAAGAACATTCTAATCAACAGAATCAGATGAAAATGTTATATTACCACTGAAGGAACAGAAGAACAAAAGATATTGATAAACTTTGGAAAAGTTTAGCTTAGTAAATTGGAGACAAGTTGCACAGAAAACCTGAACAGATCAGTAATAAGTAATGATTTTAAATCAATAATCAAAAGTCTTCAAAAAGAAGCCTAGGATAATACAGCTTTCTGCTGAACTGTACCAGACTTTTAAGGAAAAACAAACACCAGTTTTTCTCAAGCCATTCTAAAAATCACAAGCAAGGGAAGCCTTTCAAGCTGATTGTTTGAAATTAGAATTACCCTGATCTCGCAACCAGACAAGGATTCATTGAAGAAGAAAAGTTTTAGAATAATATCCCAGAAGAACCAAGATGCAAGAATTCGTATTCCTATCAAAGTACTAACAAACTGAATCCAATAACACATCAAGAAAATCATTCATCATGATCAGGTGAGATTTATCTCAGGGGTGCAGGCGTGATTCAACATATGGAAATCAATAAATGTAATACATCCTGTCAACCAAACCACTAAAATCATGTGGTCATCCCAAAAGATACAGAAAAAGCATTCCATAGAATTCAAGATTCATTCATGATAATAAATACCTTGAACCATGTAGGTACAGAAGGAACATACTTCAGTATAATAAAGGTTATATATGACAAATCAGACAGCATCATGTTAGATAAGGAGAACCAAGTGCATTTTCTCCAAGATTTGGGACCAGACAAGAATGCCCACCATCATTATTCTTATTCAATGTCCTACTGGAATTTTTATCCAGAACCGTTATACAAGAGAAAGCAATAAAAGGCATACATATCAGAAAGATAGAAGTGAAATTATTCCCATTTGCTGATTATGTGTATTTATATATATGTATTTAAAATAACCTAATAATGATTAGTTCTGAAAAATAAATTCAGTAAAGTCTCATTATACAAAATAAACATGCAAAAATCAGTAACATATTTATACACAAATGTTGAACTCACTTGAGAAGGAAAGTATAAGAGCAATCCTATGACT
This sequence comes from Sylvilagus floridanus, assembly GCA_949820135.1. Classification (NCBI taxonomy): domain Eukaryota; kingdom Metazoa; phylum Chordata; class Mammalia; order Lagomorpha; family Leporidae; genus Sylvilagus; species Sylvilagus floridanus. The sequence goes on from OX463244.1 coordinate 169,462,979, forward strand.
ATTCACAATAGCTACCAAAATATAAAGAAAATACCTTAGAATAAATTTAAACAAGGATATGAGACACTTCCTCCTTCAGTGACAATTGCAAACCAGGAATGTGCTTGTACTTCAAGAGGGTACATAAAAGTAGCAGACTTCCCCTGTTGATGGTTTGAAAAAGTAACATTGTTAAAATATCACCCAAAGTGACTTACAGATTCCACACAATCCCCATTCAAAATACGAATGACCTTCTGTCCAGATCTAGACAAAACAAACCTAAGATTCATATGGAAGCACAAAGACCAAATAGCCAAAATAACCTTTGAACAAAAAAGCTGTAGGCATCACAATACTGTGTCAAGGCATATCACAGTGCTATTATAAGGAGAACAGCATGGTACTGGCATAAAAACAGACACAGCGACCAATGGAATAGAAATTAACCCACACATCTGCAGACAACTGATTTTTGACAAAGATGTCAAAAGTATAAACTGAAGACAGGATATCTTCTTTAATAAATGGTGCTGGGAAAATTGGGTATCATTTGGAGAAGGTTTCAATTTCATTCCTACCTCTCACCCTTTGCAAAAATCAATTCAAAATGCATCAAAATGGCAACATAACATATTAAAGCCATAGGATACATCAAGGACCTAAACATCAGTCCTAAATTATGAAACTTAAAATACAAGTAAAATGTCTTAAGACATTGAAAACCCTTTCAGATGGGTTATATAAAACCAAGAAACTTCTGCATAGCAAAGGAGTTATAAAGTGATAAGGTAATCAACAGAATGGCAAAAAAATATTTTTCAAATATGCATCTGACAAAGGATTAATATCTGGAATATATAAGGAACTGTGACCAAAATAGAAACAATAAAATTCCAAGCAATCCAGTTAAGAGATAGGCAAAATATCTGAATAGATATTTTGAAATATCTATTCAGCTCACAAACACATGAGAAAAAGAAATACAGTCAGCTCACAAACACATGAGAAAAATACTTAGTAACACTAGCTATCAGGGGAATGCAGATAGTTGCCCACAGCACAATAGGACAATTATAGTTCACAATAATGTGTTATACACTGTATAAAGAACTAGAAGAGAGGAGCTGGTAGGCTCCAAACACAGAGAGGAGACATGGAAATGGAAAGGCTAATTGACTGGTTTGATTGATTTACAGAGGGTGTATGTATCAGAATATAATAGTGTACTCCATAAAAAATGTGTATGTAATGCTTCATGTACATAAAAAATAAGAAAATAATTTAAAAAGTGATTTGCATAAATGCTAACACTTAGTGAAGTAGTGGGTATTAAAGACTTGTTCCTATAGTAGTATTCACACTTGAATCCAGGTTCTGTTTTACTATATAACGCACACTCTGTTCTACTTGACCATGATGGAAAGACTGATACATCATCATTGTTTCTTGCTTCATAGACTGCTGGCATGATTTCTGTTGATCATGTGATAACAGGTACCACCTTTAAAATATCCTGCCATGGTGGTGACTTGTCCTAGGGGAGCCTCTTGCTACTGCCACCACCATAGCTCTTGTACCTGTTGCCTATGCATCTTCCACATTGCCTGATGTGGCTTTACTATTTCCTGTGGTCTTAACACATATCCAGTCATCCCTGGCATTTTTTAAAAAATTTTAAAACATTTAAAAATTCCTTTGAAAGGCAGAGTTATGGGGTGGAGGTAGGGGAGATCTTTCACCTGTTGGTTCACTCCCCAAATGGCCTCATGGCCAGGCTGGGCCATGCTGAAGCCAGAAGACTGGAAATCCATCCATGTCTCCTGTGTGGGTGGCAGGAGTCCAGGTACTTGGCCCATCTTCTGCTGCTTTCCCAGGTGCATTAGCGGGGAACTTGTTTGGAAGTGGAACAGTTGGAGTTCGAACCTTTGTTGATATGAGATGCTGGCTTTGCACACAGCAGCTTAAACTGCTACACCATGATGCCAGCCCCATTCCTGGCTTCTTCAACCCAATCCACTCTGTTTCCCCGACCAGAGTTGCTTGAGTTGTGATTATTTGTTCTTTGAATAGTTTTCTGGCAAACCCTTTGCTATGAGGGGTAGTAAAGTTTCAGAAATAGATGACATTTTGAAAATATGAGCAAAATAAGTATAATTTCATTTATGTCCCAAAGTAAATTCAATGGTTCTGATAAAGCCTAAAAATTCACATGCAACCTGACTTTGAAGTACAGAGAAGGGCATGTTTTGCTTATTTGTACTTGGTAAAGTCTGCTATTTATACATTACTGGTTTGTGCTAAAGTTCACATCTTTCCAATTAGGTCTTGGATAGAGTTCCACTGGCATCAGTAATATCTAGGCTGATTTGCCGGGATGAGAGAGAGCTATGATTTAATATGTAATGAGAAATTTATAGCATTAATCCTCATCTCAAGCTAAATATATAAATGTGATTCAGATGAGGTGTTCAGTTTGCACTCATTACCCAGGGCATTGTGTAAATGCAACAGCCTAGCCTGGTGATTTTCTCTTTATAAGGAACCCTCTTTGTGTTTAATTTTACTTAGCGATTATATTTTTAAACCTATTGTCCTTTATTCTGTTTAAATTTGTAGTACACTGAATGGGTCATCCCAAATTTTTGTCCTTTTTTAGTAATTTTTTAAAAAGATTTATTTATTTATCTGAAGGGCAGAGTTAGAGAGAGAGAGAGAGAGAGAGAGAGAGAGAATGTCTTCCATCCACTGATTTACTTCCTTAAATACTACCACACCCAGGGATAGGCTTGGCTGAAGCCAGGAGCCAGGAACTCTATAGTGGGCAGCAGAGGCCCAAATACTTGGGGAATTTCCTACCTCCTTCGCAGGCACATTAGCAGGAAGCTGAATCGGAAGCAGACTATCTGTGAGTCAAGCCAGTGCTCCAATACAGGATGGCAGGATTATAAGCAGTGTCTTAACCTGCTGCACCACAGTGTCTGCTGCCAATAATTTTGAAATTCCTTCTCTTTAACTTGGGACTTGGCCACATGCCTTCTCTTGGCCAGTGGGAAGTTAGCACCTGCAATACAAGGAGAGGCTTGGAATGTGCCTGCGCCTTTTCAATTCTGCCATCTCCAGGGAAGAACCTTCTCTGGTGAGCTAATGATCCTAGTAAGATTAGTACAAATGGTGCAGCAGAGCCATTTTAGCCGACCCAAAGATTTAAGCAATAATTATTTTAATACATCGACTTTTGGTGTGTTTTGTTACACAGCAATAGCCGACTGATACAATGTTTTACAATTTTCCTGGCACACTGAAGAGAACACCAGGCAAGGAAGGCAGAGAATCGGATGCTTATCCTTGTTCTGCCAGAGTAGCATTACCCAAGTTCCTCATCTCCCTCAGCTTCAGGGCATCCTCAACAGTCAAACAGTTACACTGAGGCAGGACAGAAAACAACCAACTCTGTTCTGTTCACAATTATCGGTTTAGGATTGGAGTGAAATTTCGTAAGTATTGAACTATGGGCTGGCGCCGTGGCTCACTTGGCTAATCCTTCGGCGCTGGAATCCCATAATGGGCGCCGGGTTCTAGTCCCAGTTGCTTCTCTTCCAGTCCAGCTCTCTGCTGTGGCCTGGGAAGGCAGCAGAGGATGGCCCAAGTGTTTGGGCCCTGCACCTGCATGGGAGACCAGGAGGAAGCACTTGGCTCCTAGCTTCAGATCGGCATAGCTCTGGCCATAGCGGCCATTTGGGGGGTGAACCAATGGAAGGAAGACCTTTCTCTCTGTCTCTCCCTCTCACTGTCTGTAACTATACCTGTCAAATAAATAAATTTTAAAAAAAAGTATTGAACTAGTACACCTAAATCAGTGGGACCTACTCTTCTGAGAATTTATCTATGATTTTGGAAACAAAACAGAAGAGCTTGGAAGTTTTGCAGATGTAAAAGGAGAAATGTCCAGCTATCGCTTTTCCTTCTTCCCCTTGACGAGTCAGAATCATTTAATGACGTGATGAAGGATGCCAGCAGATGAATGGTTGCTATTTCTCTTCATGCCTTATTCCTTTGATTCTTTATGATTTATTGAATATTAAAAATTTAAACCTCAATGAATTACCAATTTCCCTGTTATGGACAGAAAAGCCTTCCTTACTGTCCTTTTTACCTTAATTCAGCCAATTCCATATTTTTGTTATCAAAATATGAATGCAAAAATACTTTCAGTTCAAGCTAGTTAACAAATTAGCTTTGTGGTTCATTAACAGAAAAATCAGAGATGGAATAGCCTTTGGCATAGTTCTAAAGATTCTAAATCTGAAGTTCTAAATCTATTTTTCTGCTGTTCTCTTGGCTTTGCTATCTTGTGCGTTGGGTTCATCGTTGGCCTGGATTTCTTATGATCATAAGATGGTCATTGGTAAGAACTCAAATAGGGCTTCTGTGTTTGTATCAGAGGTGGGAAGAGCTAGCTTCCCAAAATCATCTGAATGAAGGTATTCTCTCACCAGATGAATCCCTCCCATCTCAATCACTTTATAAAGAGATACTGGATTTTCTTATTAGGGCTTGAACATTTGGGAGAATTCTGGGGCTTGGGTTGGATCAGTGATACCCAAAATCACATTGCTACAACACATCGGGGGAAGGCATGGAATGAATATTGGAAGGCAATCACATTGTCCTTTATGAAGCAAATTAGGCGCACATAATTATTTCCATGTGTGAAATAGCCAGTGATCATTCACTGGAATGGTTTCCTGAACTAGCTCTTCAGTTAAGGCAGTCTGGAATCTAAGGACTGCAAGTTTCCATATTTGCTGCATTTCCTAGAACTTACAGATTTAAGACTTGTCACGGATAAGACCACCATGGTCTTTGTAGCCGGCCATGCAAAACATTGGTAACTTATTCAACAAAAGGCAGGATGTAGTCTTGTCCATTCCCCTTTGGCAAATTGTTCTAAAGGCAAATACCCTGCTGAATCTTGCAAGATGGAATGACAGTTTGTTGGAAAGGCAGTTAGAATTCCTAAAGATATTTCTTTATGTATTTAGCAAACATTTATATGACATTTACTGTTTGCCAGACACACTTCTAAGCACTTTACAAAGATTAACTCTCAAATTTCTGTGTCTGTAACTGCTTTAAGTGAATGTAAATTATTAAACTTCTAAATTTAAGAGAACCTGAGCTAAAAGAATGCCAAGCCTAGCAAAGTAGCAGTTTTAGCAATGTTTAAAGTTCACTTGACTGGAAGTACACTCCCTGCTATAACTTCTCTGAATGAATGCAAAGAGCCCACCTAAGTGTTGTGACCACTGAGCCAAACAAAAATGTACCCAGGGAATAAAGTTTCAGGTTTTTGAAAATAGTTTATTAGGGTAAATACTAGTAATCTCTCTTAAATGTATACCTTTGCACATGTACCTTATTCAGGGTACATCAAGTGATGGTGTAAAATGGGATTAAATGATGAGCTTATTTTGGTGCAAAAATTTTTTGAAGCCCATGCATAATTTTTTCATAACATGAACTTTGCATGAACTTTTTGAAGACCGTCTTCAAAAATTTTTCTGCACCAAAATAAAGTTTTAATTCATTAAGTTTTTGAAGTGCCATCTCATATATTATTTAAAAATATATTTTAAGCTGATCTTGTGTTTTTTAATTCTAATTTTAATATTTACAACCTGAAATGTTAAATGAATAAAAGCATTAATTGGTTACCCACTACAACATCGACACACACATTGCCCTATTTTATGTATGAATCCAATGAATCCATTAATGGCATAAATCTACCTGTCTTTTCCTTCTCTGTAATATCTCTTTGCTTTCCCCAGGGGCAGTCACTATTTTGCTTATATATTACTGGTTCCCATTATTTAAAACATGTTTGTCGGGTTGGGGGATGGGAGGAGGTGGATTTGGCAAATATATAGTTTCCCTAAACACTGGTTTTAAACTTAAAAATAGTATTCATAATGAGTATGATATTCTAGGTCTTAACATTTTGTCTCTGGATTTAAAATTGTTTAAAATCTAGCTTGGAGTAAATTGAATTTCATAAAAGCTCAAAATAAATGTGTTTGTATAAAAGGGATTCCCAAGGGGAGGTGCACACTGCCAAAGTGGAAGTTTGGGTATCTCTGGTTGCTGCCTCTATTTGGATATTCCAACAACAGTCGTGGCCACCATTACCATCGTCACCATATGGACATCAACTAAATTCCATGCTCTGGGTTATGCTTATTTTACTTGCATCTTTACTTGATTATTCCATCTTAGTAGGACAAGATTATCTTTTTTGGGGGGGGGGTCAGGGGATTATTTAAAGTGTACTAATAATTTGATATGCATATACAAGATTACTTCAGAAAGCTTGTGGGAAATGAAATTAAAAGATGTTTATTTTGGTGCAAAACTTCTTTGAAATCCATGTATAGTTTTTTTCATAATACATATTTTCCATGAACATTTTGAAAGGCCCCTGTACATAATAAAATTATTACTATAGGTAAGCAAATTAATGCATGCATCATGTCACATGCTTTTTCTTTGTTGTGAAGCACCTAAAATCTACTCTATAAGCAGATGTTCAATATATAATATCATTAACTATAGTCCTCATACTCTAACTTAGAGCTCTAGAATTATTTTTCCTACATAATTGCAAGCATTACCCTTTTAATTACATCACCTGGAGAGTCCCATTCTACTTTCTCTCTTTATTCAACTTTTTGTTAAGTATATAGATGTGATATCATGCAGTGTATTTCCTTCTATGTTTGGCTTATTTCACCTAGAATTATATCCTCACATTCACTCATATTTTCACAAATAGCAGTGTTTCCTTTCTTATTAAGGCTGAATAAGGCTCCATGATAGAGTGTTCTTCATTATGTAAATGAGGGGATCTTCAAAAAGTTGTGGAAAATACATATTATGAAAAGAGATATCCGTGAATTTTCAACTTTTTGAGTGAAGGTAAACTTTTCTTCGAACTTCACTTTCCATCAACTTTTTGAAGTTCCATGATATTAACAATCCTGTTATGCACTCATCCCTCAGGGGGCATTCAGGTTGTTTCCATAACTTAGCTACTATGAACCATGCTGCAATGAACAGCAGAATGTGGCTATCCTACAATGTGCTGACCTAATATCCTTTGAATATATACCTAGCCATCATGGCCACACAAAATTACATTCCCACCAGATTTCTTCAAGGGATTTTTTTTCCTACTCCATTGGCAATACTTATACTTCTTATCTTTTTGATAAGAGCTATCCTATCAGGTGTAAAGTGATACCGCATTGTATTGTTTATTTGCATTTCCAAGATGTTTAGTGATGTTCAGCACCTCTTCATGTACCTTCATGCCATTTTTCATGTCTTCCTGATAAAATTTCTTAGATCCATTGCTCATTTTCCAATAGCATTGTTGTTTTTTGGGTTGTATCTGTTATTATAGGTGTCTAAGTTGCTCACATATTTTAAATGTCAACCCCTCATCAAATATATGGCATACAGATAGTTTCTCTTAATTCTTAGGCTACTGTTTCATTATGTTGACTGGTTCATCTGCTCTGTTTGAGGTAGTCTCAGTGTGGGGAATTTTACCAAAGTCATACCCCTAAGAAATAAAGGATCTAGGATCCAAAGCTAGGCAGATTCTCAGAGGACAGATTTTAATATGAGTGACCTATAGAGCATATGATTTCAGCCACAAATGAGAACACTTGGCTAGGAAAACACCGAAGTGAAGGCCCATCTACCATGGAGTTTGGTAGTGGCAGAATAGTAGAAAAAGCACTAGACTTTGAGTCAAAGATTGGGGAGTTGATTCCAGATCACTAATTAGCCTCAGGAATTTGGGTAAGTTAATCTTTGAAAAATCAATTTCCTTATCTTTCAAATAGGGATGAAGATATGTATCCTGTAGACTTCTGGTGCATAATTGTTAGGATGAATTGATACAATGCATGGAAAGTCTGTTATGAAATATAAAGCTCTCTCCATATATTAGGTGGAGAGGTCCCTGGGGCATAAGTTGTCTATGTTGAAAGAATCAGGCTTTTTACTTAGGTTGGGGAAGATGTTTTGTGACTTTGCCATACACCTTTTCCTTCCAGTCCAGTTGTCATTTCTTTATCTTGTTATTTTAGGTCTTTGATCCTTGCCAACCCATTACTTAAGGAATTTCAAATTTTGTGTGAGTGTGAGTACTTCTGAGACTATGAGCAAGACAAGGAGGCTCGCAGGCCCTCACTGAAATAATTTATTCAGGTCAGAATATAGGCTGAAGGGAAAGGTAAAATGTTTTTCTTATCTGCCTTTTCAGTGATTTTAGCAAAAAGTACAGACACCTGAAATTCAGAGTGATTTTTTTTTAAGACCCTCAAATGTCTATCATGGTTTCCAGCTGTCTTCAAATCATATCATGCGGTAGCTGGAATTTCAAGTGCTTCTATGGAACCTCCTACCTTGAAAGCTCCGGGCAGCCTTCTCTTGGCACTACATCAGTGTAATTTGTATATGCTGATCATCCGGCACCTGGGGAGTGAATGATGAAATATTCATGCTGGTGACCATTCATTCTCCCTCCGCTAAAAGCCTCTGTTATCATCTTCTTGAAAGAGGGTTCCAAAATTTGCCTGCTGCTAAATGCTTGTGCTTTTATGAGAAAGCCCAAATAGAATTCACAGAATCGCATTTGCAGTTTGAATCAGTTTGGATTTGATCCTGTATGAAACTGGAAAAGCCTTTTCTGTGACTTCCTCTCATTGTTTTCAGCCCTAAGTTCTCACTTGACTTTCTGTTCCTGGAGTTTCACTGGGGTTGGACTAGTGTCCTTGTCGCACAGATTAGTACGTTTGCCAACTCGAGTGCAATGCAGATATTTTCATGCCTCACTTTCTTATCCCATGACTCATCTGGACATTTTTGAGGGGTAACAGTTTAGAAGTTTTGGAGGTAGCTCTCCTTTAAAGTTACAAGATCAAGGACAAAAAATCCCAGTCATTTTTTCCTTATATTTTGTTTTTCATGTTAATGTAATTTTAATACGAAGAGAACAATTCAATGTATTTTGTAGATAAAATAAAAGATCTTCAAAGAACAAAGCAATTATTTTCTCCCTTGATGTTTATTTAATTGGCGCACTCTGTTATCAGAATAAATTCCGTGTTCTCACACACTGTAGCCATCCCCAGTTTTCATTCATTTACTTATTCATCCATTTGACAACAATTAATTGAACCCCTACTACTGGTAAACAAGCTTTCATGTATTTGGATGAACTGTGTCTTATCCTAAACCTTGTGACACAAGCATGTCTTAGCTTCCAAGTCAGCAGTGACATGGTTTCTAGGACAGCAGCATCAGCATTCCCTGGAAAGTGGTTAAAAATGACTTTTCAGGGTCCCCTGTCAGATCTACTGAATTATAAACTCTGGGGATGTAGACCAGTATTCTATACTTTAACAAGCCTTATAGATCATTCTGAAACACATAGTAATTTGAAAAATCAGAATATTTGCAGTATCTGACCATAGTAAGTAATCAACACATTTTGAATTGAATTAGACTTAATACGCTGGCATGGGTGACTTGGTCTAAACTCTGGGTTTTAAGAGTAATGAACTCTTTTTATTGTTTTTTTTTGTTTGTTTTGTTTTTGTTTTTGTTTTTGTTTTTGGACAGGCAAAGTGGACAGTGAGAGAGAGAGACAGAGAGAAAGGTCTTCCTTTTCTGTTGGTTCATTGCCACAATGGCTGCTGTGGCAGGAGCGCTGCAGCCGGCACACCGTGCTGATCTGAAGCCAGGAGCCAGGTGCTTCTCCTGGTCTCCCATGTGGGTGCAGGGCCCAAGGACTTGGGCCATCCTCTACTGCACTCCTGGGCCGCAGCAGAGAGCTGGACTAGAAGAGGAGCAACCTGGACAGAATCCGGTGCCCCAACCGGGACTAGAACCCGGTGTGCCGGTGCCACAGGTGGAGGATTAGCCTATTGAGCCGTGGCGCCGGCCAAGAGTAATGAAGTCTTTTTTTTTTTTTTTTGATTTTTATTTAGAATATAAATTTCCAAGGTACAACTTGTGGATTGCAATGGCTTCCCCACCCATACCTCCCCTCAACCCCGCTACCCTTCCCCCTTACCCACTCCCTCTCCCCTTTCATTCACATCCAGATTCATTTTCAATTCTCTTTGTATACAAGAGATCAGTTTAGTATGTGTTAAGAAAAAATTTTAAACCATTTGCCCTCCCATAGCATTACAGAGTGAAATATACTCTTTGAGTACTAGTTATAGCATTAAATCACATTGTACAGCACATTAAGGGCAGAGATCCTACATGATATTTTTTTTAAATTGATTTTTTATGTAACTTCCAATTTTTTTTAATCATTTCTAATTATCTTTATATACAGAAGATCGATTCAGTATATACTAAGCAAAGATTTTGTCAGTTTGCACCCGCACAGAGACACAAGGTGTAAAAATACTGTTTCAGTACTAGTTATTGCATTACTTCATATTGGACAACACATTAAGGACAGATCCCACATGGGCCGTAAGTACAGTGACTACTGTTGTTGATTTAACAATTTGCCACTCTTGTTTATGGCATCAGTAATCTCCCTAGGCTCTAGTCATGAGTTGCTGAGGCTATGGAAGCCTTTAGGGTTCGCCAACTTGGATCTTGTTCTGACAGGGTCATAGTCGGTAATGAACTCTTTTAAAAGGGCAAAGACTAAAATAACAAGACTTTTCCACGTACCAGAAGAATGACACCTTCACCATGAAGCAGTCGGAAGTTTGGGTCTTCTCAGTTCATGTGCTCTGAAAACACAGAAGCACGTGCAGCCCTTCTGACCATGGCCTGCTTAAGCTTTTCTCTCCCCACCTCCCTTCCTAGAGGCCTCCAGGATGACATGTCTTTTATTCTTGTGAATGACAAGGTCTACATGGGTCAATGCTTCTGTTGAGTTCTTTGTATCCTGTGTATCCTGGCAGTCAATAAGAGGCAACATCCAGTTCCTACAGGAAAAAGAATGTCCCTCTGAAGAGTGGAAATTCTCTGCATACTCAAATCTCAAGCTTAAATTATTCCTTAGTAGGGAGTCAACTCTTGAGACAACTTCTTCTAAACTGGTGGCGGATGAGGCAAATGTTTGTCAATGTGTTCTAGAGAAGCTCACATTGGCCCATGGGTTACTTAAATATAAAGGGTGACCCTGCTGAGTTGCTTTAGTTTGTATTTCCTCCTGCATCATCTGGCTTCACTAAACCCTAGCACCAGGGACTAAGAAACGATATATCCTTTCATACCCTCTTACCATGAATAAACCACTTTTCAAAGTAGGTCATAGATCCTTGAAATATAAGAAATAACTGGTCAAATTCTAAGTAACCTTTTCAGTTTGATGCGGCAAAGGCCAGGGAAGAAAGAGAGCTTTTTCCTGAGTGGCAGCCAGGGAGAATATTTTCACTTCAGCAATATCTGTCTCAGGGCTCAGCCTCGGTGGCTACACTGGAAACATAATGATGCATTTTGGAAAATATACATGAGTGCTGGCAGGAGGAATCCCTGTGGATTAGAATGTTGCTCTCAGTCACGATTCTTGGCTCTGCCCTCAGGATGGAATTCTGGCAACTGCGATCATCTTCAGAGGCCATTTCTATCCTCTGCCTTTTATGAGGGTTTTCCTTTAAGGGACAAAAGCAGTTTCCTGGTAGATGCAGGTGGTTAAAATTTTCATCTTTTCAAAGAAATGGCTGGCAGAGTCAGGAGAATACAATATTAAGTGGCAAAGATCATTTTGTCCTGCCACCCTACATAGAAAAACACTAAGCTAGGCCGGCGCCGTGGCTCAACAGGCTAATCCTCCGCCTTGCGGCGCCGGGACACCGGGTTCTAGTCCCGGTCGGGGCACCGATTCTATCCCGGTTGCCCCTCTTCCAGGCCAGCCCTCTGCTGTGGCCCAGGAGTGCAGTGGAGGATGGCCCAGGTGCTTGGGCCCTGCACCCCATGGGGAGACCAGGAAAAGCACCTAGCACCTGGCTCCTGCCATCGGACGAGCGCGGTGCGCCGGCCGCAGTGCGCCGACCACGGCGGCCATTGGAGGGTGAACCAACGGCAAAAGGAAGACCTTTCTCTCTGTCTCTCTCTCTCACTGTCCACTCTGCCTGCAAAAAAAAAAAAAAAAAAAAAAAAAAAAAAAGAAAAACACTAAGCTATCCACCCAACAAAAATCTCAGGAGTGCCAATGTATTCCATTTGTGTTCAGTTCCATCAGCTCTATGGTTTTCATAATAAAGTAAATTAATCTTTACTACTAGAGGTACCCATATGTACTGCTCTTTTTTTTTTTTTTTTTGACAGGCAGAGTGGACAGTGAGAGAGAGAGAGAGAAAGGTCTTCCTTTTTGCTGTTGGTTCACCCTCCAATGGCTGCTGCGGCTGGCGCGCTGCGGCTGGCGCACCGCGCTGATCCGATGGCAGGAGCCAGGTGCTTCTCCTGGTCTCCCATGGGGTGCAGGGCCCAAGCACTTGGGCCATCCTCCACTGCACTCCCTGGCCACAGCAGAGAGCTGGCCTGGAAGAGGGGCAACCGGGACAGAATCCGACGCCCCGACCGGGACTAGAACCTGGTGTGCCGGCGCTGCAAGGCAGAGGATTAGCCTATTGAGCCGGGGTGCCAGCCTACTGCTCTTTCAAGTCATTTCAATAGGACTTAATTGTGTCCTGTTAAGTCAATGGCTTTCAAACTTCAGTGTGCAAAAGAATGTTTAGCTTCAGAATGTAGAAGAAAACTCAACAAGTGAACCCTTATTAAAATTGCAGGTGATCAACCTACTGAGCCTGGACCCTGATGGGGTGCCCTGGTGACACTGGGAAGGAGAGGCTTGAAAGGCTGCCAGCCCCAACTTTAATCCAGAGGATGTCAGTGCGGTTTTAGCAAACCAGGGAGATTGCTATATTAAATGAACATCATTTTAACAATTAGCTTCTGTATCCAAGAAGAAGACTCTACTTAGCATGGGATGTTTGAATATTGTAGCAGGGAAATCAGAGCATAAATGAGGTTGTCTATTTATGATTTGGTATGTCCAGGAACATTTAGTTTGCAGGTGATAGAATAGAATAATCCTTAGGGTGCCGGCGCTGTGGTGCAGCAGGTTAAAGCCCTGGCCTGAAGCGCTGGCATCCCATATGGGTGCCGGTTCTAGTCCTGGCTGCTCCTCTTCCAATCCTTCTCTCTGCTATGGCCTGGGAAAGCAGATGAAGACATCCCAAGTCCTTGGGACCCTGCACCCACATTGGAGACCCAGAGGAAGCTGCTGGCTCCTGGCTTCGGATCGGCACATCTCTGGCCATTGCAGCCATCTGGGGAGTGAACCAGCAGATGGAAGACCTCTTTCTCTGTCTCTATCTCTCTCTCTGTAACTCTGCCTTACAAATAAATAAAATAAATCTTTAAAAAAAATACTACTTAGGAGACTGGCTTGAGTAACAGTCTTATTCTGACATTTACTAATGTGAATCCATGGGCAAGTAAGTTGCTTCATCTTTCGGAGACTCTGTGTCTGTGAAATGGTAATGAGATAATGCAGGTAAAGTCACTGGCACACTACGTCCATGGGAGCTGGTATTACTGAATAAGCATATACTAGAGATGAGTGAGAGAGTACTTAGAGTCACAGTGGTGTATGAATGATAGGTAAAAAGTCACCTTTTATGGTCTATGATCCATGAAATTCTCAAGGATAAGAGCAGGCAACTGAAAGATTAAAGTGAGCTAGAAAGCTCTCAACAGGGAACTGAAATCCTCACAGGTATATAGAATATTTCATTCATTAATTTATTCAACTCATCAGAACCCAGCAGAGGATGCTTGGGACTTTCAATTGCTTTTTGACTTTTAAATCCAATAATATGCCAAGAGGAAACAAATGGAGCTACTCCCCATCTTGGACACCATTTAAGCAATTTTCTTGCCATCACTTTCAAATTCCATGTTTTGTTTCATGTAGCATCAGTCTGAAAAACTGCACCCCAGGAACAATCCTCCAGTGCAGCTGCTGCTGGCGGGATTCACAGAGGGTGGCAGACTGGTGTCCCTGTCACTTCATGATCATCAGCCTTGGCTGCAGTCTTTAGGGAACTAGCATTTTCTAACCAACTCAGTCCGTGTATTTCAAATCTGCAACCTAGGGGCCGGCGCCGCAGTTCACTAGGCTAATCCTCCGCCTGCGGTGTCCGCACCCCAGGGTTCTTGTCCCAGTTGGGGCGCCAGATTCTGTCCTGGTAGATCCTCTTCCAGTCCAGCTCTCTGCTGTGGTCCAGGAAGACAGTGGAGGATGGCCCAAGTCCTTGGGCCCTGCACCCACATGGGAGACCAGGAGGAAGTGCCTGGCACCTGGCTTTGGATCGGCGCAGCATAGCAGCCATTTGGGGGGTGAGCCAACGGAAGGAAGACCTTTCTCTCTGTCTCTCTCTCTCACTGTCCAACTCTGCCTGTAAAAAAAAAAAAAAAAAAAACAAAAAACCTGCAACCTAGGTACTAATCTCCACCTCTCCCATCTTTATCTACCATCCTCAAGCCTGAGTTAATCTCCTGCAACCAGAGAAATTCAAGGCTATTTAATGGACTCTTTCCCAACTTCATGCCTATGGTTTGTACTCACTTTATTCTAATCTCGATATGCTGCTTTATGAAGGGGACCCACATAGTATCTATATTCAATCCATCTCCCTTCTTAGAAACCAGGCACCATTAATGATTCCCTCTCTGTGTGTACATCATTCCTCCAGCATCAGATACTTCCTGCTAGTTTTACAGGTACCTAAAGGCTTCATCTCTCCAGCATACCTCTGTGCCTCCCCTCCCTTTCAAAGCCACATCTAAAATAATTGCTATTTTCTCATATTCTGAATACATTTCTAAACATACAACCCTGCTTCTTCATTAGAGTTTTCAATAATTTGTATGTATGCCATTTTATCCAATGAGCACATTTTTAATCATGTCTTAAAATTTGAAGTTGATTTTTGCCTTGTAGATCTCCTTTATAAAACCATCCGTCTCTTCCTATATTTCCCTAGAAACCAGCTCTCCTAATTTTTTTCTAGTTATTTTATCTTAATCAGCTATGTTAGGCTCTTCTTTCTCGTCAGACTATTGGATTTCCTCACAGCTGAGTTTTACATGCTTTCTTATTCCTACACTATGTTCTAACTGGACAATGCCATCAATGCTCTTGCATCAGTTGTCACCTAATAATAAGCTAACTGGTAACCTAACTTCAAAATGACCATCTCCAGTACAGAATCTTTTTTGAAGCCCACATTTGTATCCTATTTGCCTGCTCACTTTTTTAAAAACTTCAGTAACTAAGTCTCACACTAAACTCATAGTCATCACTTCTCAAACCTGGTCATTTTTCAGGATTCTGTGGCTAAGCAGGGACTTAGCTGCATGTCAGAAAACCAGTAGTCTTCCTTTGACACTTTCCTCTCTTTCTCTGATCTCCACTAACCCAAAACAACAAATATTCTCGCATGTAATACTCATTTTTTTAAAATTTCAAGAACATCATTTGTATCCTCATGTCTATTGCACTTAGAGAAAGAAATCCTCATCTCTCTCCTGGATTTCAGTAATAGCATACATCCTGGTCTTCCTGCATTAACTTTGGGTCTTCAAAGCCTTCCCATTGCAGTGAAAAGAAGGACATGGATCCAAAAAAGATTCATTTATTTATTTTGAAAGTCAGAGTTAAAGAGAGGGAGGAAGGGAGGGATAGTAAGAGGGAAGGAGAGAGAGAGATAGAGAAAGAGAGAAAGAGAGAATGAATCTATCCACTGGTTCACTCCCCAGATGGCTGTAACAGCCAACCCTGAACCAGGCTGAATTCACCAGCCATGTGCTTCTTGTACATCTCCTACATGAGTAGCAGGGACCCAAACACCTGGGCTATCTTCTGCTGCTTTTCCCAGGCCATTAACAGGGTAGCTGGATCCGAGGTGGAGCAACCGGGACAAGAACCGGTGAACATAAGGGATGCTGGCATCACAAGTAGTGAATTCACCTGCTCTGCCACAATGCTGGCCTCTAGTACCCAAATCTTTACCATGATCTACAAAACTTTCCATATTTTCTCTCACACAGCCTTTATATTGTAAGTCAGTTTTCACTACCCTTCACTCCTTTGTCTTATTGTCTGATTAACTCCAAATCACACTATGGATCTCAGAAAAAGTTACTTTTTTTCCTTCAGAAAAGCACTTCCTAATACCCTTGTGGTCTTGATCATGGCCTTTAGTATACACGCTAAAGGAACTGTAGTCCATTTCTTTCACTACCTTTGTCTTTGTATATGTGTCCCCTAATGTGATCACTTGATGGATATTGGTCTTATCCACTTAACCATAATCAACATGAGATCAAGGAATATGTCTTTTTTTCACCATTATTTCTCCTGTGTGAAGTGCATAATAGTAGCACAATAATATGTATTGGATGAATATATGAAT
Organism: Sylvilagus floridanus; assembly: GCA_949820135.1. NCBI lineage: Eukaryota > Metazoa > Chordata > Mammalia > Lagomorpha > Leporidae > Sylvilagus > Sylvilagus floridanus. The sequence continues at coordinate 169,479,490 of OX463244.1, forward strand.
GTTTGCCCGTAAGCCCTTTTGTGTTTTAGGTCAGTGAACCTATCTAATTTTTACTCTGGTCTCATTGTCGCTGGTAATTCTGTTGTAATTCTATGGCTAAGAATACAGTGGGAAGATACAGCCTCCTAATTCGCTGCCAATTCTTTGTTGCATGGCAATTTAAGGGCAGTTATTAAGAAAATCACTTGGCAAAGTGAATAGCAGTATTGGGAGAGGGAAGAAAGAAAGATAAAAATAGTCACTCTGAGAATTCTGAATGTCCAGTCCTTGACACTTTGAAAATCTGTTGAAAGAAAACAGCCTTTAATACAATCAGTGCAGACCCAAAGGAGATGTGAGATTTTTTTATTCTATAAGACATGAAATGGACAATTACTAAAACTTTATCTCTTTATCTCTTTGCTTTTAAGGACAATCAATATTCTAACAAGGGTGTATTTTTATATCTTTTTTGATCATGGCAGGGGAAGTAAAAGTTCACTCATATTTACTGAACACATACTATTTTAAAGACATTGTTATGTTCTTTTGATTAAAAATGGTCCCTGATTCTGCTTTAGAGAGCTATTTTGACAAGTCCAAAGGTCCTTTTGCATCATTTGGTCCTCAGTGGGGCAAATAGACTAGACAGAGGTAACCCACAAGAGTTTGAAATTTTTTTCTGGCCATGGATGAATTATACTGCCCAACTAGTCCTCTGCCACAGTGTCAACTTAATCACCAAGCTTCAGGAGTTCAACTTGATTGGCCATTTTGATATCTCAGTTTGGTGAATTAGAGGGTGGTTTCTGATGGGAAAGGAGTGATTAAGTGAGAGCTTGTCAGAGGCCAAATCCAGTGACTTAGTTTAGGTTCCTACCATTCAGGCCCAGTAGGTATTTAATGATCTCCACGATTCGCTCCTCAGTTTCTTCTCCATTGGCCACTGTCCATCACTTGCTGCATCATAGGGGAAGTATTAATAAAGAAGCTCCCATGGGAGTTCTACAAAAGCAGAGACATCCATTAAGCAGTTCAATTTTCAGCAGAGCTTTCAATAATCTGACATGAAAGATCATCGGTGTCTGGGGAGTCTTTTTGGTTGAACAATACAGGTGGACTGAAGAAAACATGAGCCATACTGCAACTCTTGGGGCTAACTTTTTTGTTTATTTTAATCTGATACTTCTGGTTTCTTCATATTGAACCATGGGTAATTCCTAGGGCATACGGCACCAGTGTTCATAGCTTGTGCTTGTAATTGATTTTATTAGTAGCAACTGTGCTTTCTTCCACAGGACTTTGTGAGTCTTTGGAGAATGACCAAGGCTCCCTCTCTCCCCCGGCCCCTGCCACTTCGTCCCCTCTCAAAGAAATACAAGTTAAAATCCAAACAAATAAGAACAGCCCTCTAGTTCCTGCTGCATTCCTTTGCTCTCCTTCACAGAAAAAAAAATCTGTATGCTGAGCATTGTGCTAGGTAATTTACATGTGTTATCTGATTTGTAGGGATCTCTACTCAAATGTGGTTGTGTAGATAAGGAAAACACATGTTCTATAAAATTGTACACTAATGCTGACAACGCAATAGGAACAGTAGACTTCAGGAAAACCACTCAAAATCTGCTCAACTTCGTAGTGGGAGCAATAACAATTCTATTAACAAAATCCCAGTATAGTTAAAATAACATAAGCTTCATTTCTTTTAAATGGTAAAGGTGGCTTGATGGAATAGGATATAAAGAGAGGTTACAAGTGCTGAGACAGGGAAAAACTGTTCCATAAATGCTTTCAAATCAGAACACATGGCAAAACAAAGCCATGAGGTAGAATGCAGAGGAAACGTTACGGTGTTCCTCTGAGATTTGGGGTAGTAACTCTGCTGGTGTGCTTAGCATTTCGATATACTTACTTAATAGTATGAAATGTCATGAGATTAGAAAAATACCAACATGATTCATGAATTCTACCAATATACTTCCCATACTTAATAATCACATATAAACAGTTTCACATCATAAAATTAAGCATTACAGCAGAACAGGTTGTAATTTTTACACTAGATTTGTAGGAGGTAGTAGGCACACACATGCACATACACATACACACAAGGGTGCTTCCAAAAGCATGTGGAAATGCAATTTAAAAATAAGTTTATTTCAATTCAAATTTGATATTGGGAATCTATGCATTTTTTTTTATAATGTGTATTTTCATGAATTTTTGGAAGAAAAAGCTTAACACATACACACAGTTTACATGAGGTAACTGGCTTGGGGGGTTTAAATGACTTCCTCAAGATCATTAGTCTGTAAAGGTAGACTCAGTTTTTTTTTTTTTTACTTTTTTAAAAAATTTATTTGACAGGTAGAGTTATAGACAGTGAGAGAGAGAGACGGAGAGAAAGGTTTTCCTTCTGTTGGTTCACCCCTCCAAATGGCCGCTACAGCTAGCACTGCGCCCATCCAAAGCCAGGAGCCAGGTGTCTCCTCCTGGTCTCCCATGCAGGTGCAGGGTCCCAAGCATTTGGTCCATCCTCCACTGGCTTCCCGGGCCACAGCAGAGAGCTGGACTGGAAGAGAAGCAGCCAGGACTAGAACCCGGTGCCCATATGGGATGCCAGCACTGCAGGTGGAGGATTAACCAAGTGAGCCAAGGTGCCAGCCCCCTAGACTCAGGTTTATGCTGTCTTTCCTCAAGAATTGCAGGCATTTTGAATATTGAAATTGCATGCTACTTCTTAGGAAGAAGATAATAAATCAACATAGAGTAAGAACCCAATACACACAAATACTGTACATATTATATATTATACATTCATAAAAACTTTTTTCAGTCCCTTGAGGTTGGGTTATTTTTTTTTGTCCATAGAGAAAGCCTGTGTAACTACTCAGAGTCCCACTAAGTGGTTGATTTGAAGTGTGTCAGAGACCATCCCATGTCCAGAGGACCACTTTGTCGTCCATGGCAGTCCAAAGAAGGAAAGAGAGAGGAGCGGGAGTGCTTATTCAATTATAATTCTAGACAACCGTCATTTAACTTCAACATTTTTCCTCTTGTGTCCCCAAAATGCTGTCAGAAGAGAAAGAATGAGATATTAAGTTGTCAAAAAAGAAATCTCATGTTAATGTCAAAGCTTGACACTGACAGCCAATTCTGCACCCTACTCCTTCAAGATAACCTCAAAAATAGCAAATTATCATGGACAAAAGCCTGTTTCTAGATTTGAAATGCTTGTTCTGGACATATGAGTCACAAATTGCAAAGTCTAGGGAAAGTAAGAAATAACACTGAGATGATAAGTATGTGTGCTTGTTGTAACTGTGCATTGTGATTTAAACTTAAAATATTTATTATCATAATGTGTCTTTATAGCCTCAGACCTAATGATGCTGATTGGTATCCCAGCATTTTTACTGTAGTGTAAATTTTTTAAGCTGACTGGGATTTTTAAATGTTGTCACAGAAATTCAGGGCTAGAAGGAACAATAGCAATTATAGAATCCAGAAGATTAATTTTGTGGATAGGGAAACTGAGGCTCAACATGGAGAATGACATTCCCAAAGGCCATCCATCTACTTAATTATTCCTGGACCAAAGTTTATTCTCTGATACCAGTTAGCTTTGATTTCTACCTGAGAAGGAATTCCATTCTTAGACTTGTCAAAGTTTTCTCCATCAAATAAAACTCAAACAGAACATAGCAGAAATGTATGTATTTTTGGACCTCACCTGTTTTGTAATTGAAAATTTAGCCATAAAATAGATCTAGACCCAGCTAAATTGCCTCTGTTTTTAGCTTTATATCATCTTTATAGAGAGCTGGGACTTGCTATAGCATTGCATGAAGTTGAAATCGGGTTGTTTGATTTGCTTTCCACAAAATGACTGGTATCTGGTTTTCAAAACAAATTTCATTTCAGAACATTTGATCGTCAAATATTTGAAGTTTCATAATATGTACTATTATATCTTTGCATAAAAAGCAGATTTAGAAAATTACCTAAATGCCAAAAATAATGAAAAGTAGGGCCTTGATCTAAAGGTAACTTATGTCAGAAACCATCTATCTCATATTCTTCTAGTTGAAGCTAGATAAAGATGAGAGAACTTCTTTTAGTCCCAGCAACTTACCTTTGCCTAGGCTTATCTTTCCTGTCATCTGTAAGTATTTAGGTGGCATCAGCTTTCACTGAAACTTTGAATTTATCACTGGAAATGCGCCTTTCCTCAGGTTAAGAAAACTCTTTAGGGATGCAAAAATAGTTATTCATAAATTAGTGCAAAATGTTCAAACTGAAAATGAGATGACTAATACAACACTAGCACCCTTGAATACTGATAAGCATTTTCTCAGACTCTGGTAATGTCTTTAAATGATGTTTTCCATTTACACAAAGAATAAAACAATGAAGATGAAAATATTAAAAAAAAGCTTTTTTGATTATGTGACTTCACATGAATGCTCTTGAAAATGCATCAGAGAAAATAAGATTTGAGAAGCTAAATAATGGCTCCTTGAAAAAAAATTGGAGCGTTTTTTTAAAAAATTTGAAAAAAAAATCTGAAGGAACTATTAGTAGATGTATTTGCCTTTCTCAATGGGTGAGCAAGTGTTCTGTAAATTCCTCAAAGCCATTCTTTCCCATGTTTCTGGAAGGACTAGTTTCTACATCTACAATTTAATCAAAGGTGATTAGCTGAGAATTTTAAAGAAAAAAAGACCATTTCATTTCCACAAAAAACATCCATCAGAATGCACAGAAACAAACATTAAAATCCAGGAAAGTGTAACCCATGACTAAGAGGATTTTACTAGTATTCCTCTCATATTGTCATGGGAGACAATAACTTTCTTACCTACAGGATGTTAGGGAAATCTACTATTTTCCTAATACTTAAAGAACAATATGTCAATAAGTGATGCAATACGTCAAGGTTATTTCCAAGAAGCAAACTTTCTCTAGGGAATAAAAGCTTCCATATTGTCATAGAGTCTCCCATCTCCCCCAGCTCCACCCACCTCATTACCATAGCACCCCACCAGTGCTTAACAACAAAAGCAGTAAGGAGAGGTTGGGAGAGGCTTAGATTTAATTTTGTTTTGGTGTTAGTTGTTGTCAGATTTTGGCTCTAAATTTTAATATTCTGAGATCATAATTTCTCCGTAATGCAGACTTCCAAATTTTCCTAAATGTAATACTGTAAAGGATTCCAAAGTAGCTAGATTATATTTAATGTAACAATATTGAGACTACATATCCCAATGAGATGCTTATAAGAAAGTGTGCAGAGATAAGTGTTGAGACAGTGATATTCCAAAATAATCTGCCAAAGGCAACGAAAATGCATTATAGATACCCAGCCCTTTCAGGGATGCTAGAAATCCAGAGAGTGGTAGAAACAGGAAGAATAAAAACCACATTTTAGTCACTTTTTTGTGCTAAGACAATAATATATACTTGTTATAAGAGACATTTCAACGACATTACTTTAGACGTTTTTATTCTTCAGTAACATGTTCTAAAGTGTTTTTTTCTCTTTCTTTGTTTCTTGAAGGATATTGACATGTTTTGTTACTTGTCTTCATTCCAAGAATGGCTTAATTTTGTAGTGATTCCATGTATAAAGAAGCAAAAATAATTCCAGTGGCATACACGCTTAGACTACAAGAACACTGTTTTGCCTAGTAACTCAAATTGCCTGGTTCTTGTACTTTGTCCACAACAGGACTGTCCATAGAAGTCTGTGACCAATAACTAGGGTATGCAATAAAAAAGATCAAGAGTTCAGTGACACCATTCCCATAAACTTTCAGTGTACTCCATATGAGGCACTGACCTTTAATAAAAAACAAATGCAAGTTGAAATGATTAAGGAAAGCATGGAGGTCTGTGCTGCAGCTCACTTGGATAATTCTCTGCCTGTGGCGACAGCACCCCGAGTTCTAGTCTCGGTTGGGGCGCCGGATTCTGTCCCCATTACCCCTCTTCCTGTCCAACTCTCTGCTGTGGCCCGGGAAGGCAGTGGAGGATGGCCCAAGTGCTTGGGCCCTGCACCCCATGGGAGACCAGGAGGAAAAACCTGGCTCCTGGCTTTGGATCGGTGCAGTGTGCAGGCCGCAGAGCACCAGCCATTGCAGCCATTTGGGGGTAAACCAACAAAAAGGAAGACCTCTCTCTCTCTCTCTCTGTCTCTCTCTGTCTCTCTCTCTCTTTCTCACTGTCTAACTCTGCCTGTCAAAAAAGAAAAAAAAAAGGAAATAATGGAAGCAGATTTGGTTGTCACTAACATGAACAAAAGTAAATCAAGAGCCACTTAGCTGAAGTTACTCATTCCAATGCACAGGAGGGATGAGAACAGGGGAGCCACATGACAAAGCAATTATTTTATCATTTTTATCATTGCTTCTTGAACTCAACAAATAAAGCTTCAGTCAAAAGTATGGACATTATTCATGGAGAACATTTTCTCATGGCTTTCAGGAAACATGAATACATACTAATGCAGATTATCATCCCAATCAAAAGGTCATGAAAATGAGTGATTTACCCATTTGAGTTTTTAATACACCTACACAGATTAATTTAGAGCCCTTTATTCCTGTATACATTTGGTCAATATTTTTTTATCCTATTCTTACCGTAACAGGAGGCTAAGCATGGAGAGAGTAAAGAAATACAAATTATAATTAAAAAAAAAACTTACTGTGCTTCAAGGAGTGTATTGGTAAAAATAACAATAAAAAGTAGCTAAATAGCTAAATAAAATAGCAATAAAAAGAGCAATAAAAATAACTAAAACTTTTGTTTGTCTCTTCAACTTTGCACAGAAAGCATTGTTTAATTTCATTGCAACTCTGTGATGTACCCATCATGATTCCCTTTTAAACAGAAGAAAGTGGGATATAGCAAGGTTGTGTAACTTTCCCCGGATCCCTTTGGCCCTAAATCTTGTACTTTTTTTCACTATTCCAAGTGTCTTCCCTTAATTTATACTGTAGTAGGAGAGATGAGATAGAACATATGATCCCATACAAAGCAGGCTTTGCAAGCCATTGATTACAGATGTTTCATTAACAAGTCTCTAAATCTGCATTGGTTGCAAGTTCTATGTGTCTGGTTACAGGTCTGTTATGTCTCTGGAAATCACCAGGGACAGTACTTTCATCTGTTGACAAATCAGCCCTCCTTGTTGCTGATCAGGCGAAACAGGAGTCTGAAATCACAGCTCCTGTGGTTTCACAGCTCGGAAGCTGTAATTGTTTTCCAGTCATCTTAGTCACTAACCTCCTCCAGATGCCCTGAAGATGGGAATCTTTCTTGTTGGACAACAGTAAAATTTCAATACTGGATCACTGGTTAATAAAAGAAATGCTCAGGTACTTCCAAAGAGTTATACTGATGTCTGTAACTTACTCCAAAACATGTCAAAACGAAAGATGTATTAGTGGATGGATAGATAACTCATAAAGCAAATAAAGTAAGACTGAACGACATGGTATATGGGAGTTTAATATAAAATTCCTCCAACTTTTCTATATATTTGAAAATTTTCAAAATAAAATATGGGGGGAAATTGCAGTATCAATTGTGACTGAAAATATTTGAAAAATGTTATGCCTGTACTGAAGAAGTACAGACGTTTTTGTGTCATTATTTCCCAAACTATATGGTTTAACAACTATTTCCATAACATTTGTGTTGCATTAGGTATGATAAGTAATTTAGCGATGATTAAAAGTACATGGAAGATGTGTGTAGCCCATATGCAAATACTGTGCCATTCTTGTGATGGACTTGAACATCTCAAGACTTTTATGCCTGTAGGGGTGGTGGAACCAATTCCCTGTGCATACAGAAGGCTGACTGTATTTTTCTGTTTCAAATCTATATAAAACTGGTAGATCTGCCTAACAAACAGGACTTTTTTTAAAAAAAATATTTATTTGAAAGGCAGAGTTACAGAGATAGAGAGGGAGATACATATACAGAGAGATCTTCCATCTGCTGATTCACTCTCCAAACAGCCAGAAGCTAGGAGCTTCATCTGGGCGTCCCACGGGGGTGCAGGAGCCCCAAGCACTTAGGCTATCTTCCACTGCTTTCCCAGATGCATTAGCAGAAAGGTGAATTGAATGTCCAGTAGTCAGGATTTGAACTGGCACCCATATGGGATGCTGGCATCAAAGACAGCAGCTTAACCCATTACACCACAAGTCTGGCCTCTGGATATTAAGTTTTTTTAAATTTTAAGTTTATGTTTTTTCCATTTTAAGATTAACACTTTTAAACATTTTGTAATATTTACTTCAAATGTAGACATTACATATATACACATAGGTACTTTTTCCTTGAAAAAAAATAAGGGATGCATGACAATGATTGTAACTTGGGGAAAAAAGGATATATTGTTTTTTACACAATATGACAGCAAAGCAATATTTATAACTGTACACCAAATGACATGACATATACACAATACTCTACATATTAACTTCCAGACCTAAAAGAATGCAAACCTTTGGCATATCCAGTTTAATATTGAGAGTCTCACAGTAAGGCTATTTCTTCCCCACGTATTAGGACAGTAAACAAGTTTCTCTATTTCCCAGATGCACCCCCTCTCAACCAAAGCATGCACCTGCCACTTGGCCTGGGCTGAGTTCAGATTACCAGGTACACTCCACAGGATCGAGACCACATTCTCTTGACTCAGTCTCTATTTCTGGGTGTTTCTCATTGCAGCAGATACTTTTTGAAACATTTTATCATAGGATCTCATTGTCTCTTTCTGTACTCTGCCTTCAGCTGTGGTCAATCCAGTCTGGCAGATGACAGAAGAGGCCTGAGTGCCCATCACTGACACTTGGTAAGAGGTTCCTCTGATGCTTTGTGAATCTGTCAATGCCAATGATTAAGTGGCAAATGGATGTGGCTAATGAGTATTTTTTTTAAGATGCTCTGAGTTCTAGTTCTTTCCAAGATAAAAATAATCTGATGCAAACAGAAAACTGACAAGTAACTTGAATGACAATTCAAATACATTCAAATGTCCAATGAACATATACAGCAAAGGGGCTCAGCTTCCTCAGATTTTGGATAAATGAAATTTGAAACTAGTAGAGAGATAGATTACCACTAGGTAGGAAGGATCAGGGAGCCACTCCCCACCATCTGCAGGCAAGTGTACGAAGACCCAAGAAACGTCAACAACTGACTTCTCTGAAGGATGCTGCTCTCATGTGCTGTTCCTTTTTATCAAGGTTTTTCTGTGCTGTTGTAACTGACCTAAGTAATGAGAATTTTATGTGCCATGAGGGAAAGTTTCATGTGTTTTCTTTTGTCTTTCTTAAGTATCAGTTGGAGACTTGACTTTCACCCAATTAACTGAACAAAATTGTCACTTCTCAAAGACTCTCCCAGATCAGTAATGAGATAGTCCCCTTTTGCAGCCCATAATAAGCCCTAAACAATCATCCCTCAACAGTTCCCTCCTCCAGGGATGCCTCTCAGCACAGCCAGGAGCTTTTTTTTTCTCTTTCTCTCAAAAAACTACTTGTGCTTTACACATACCTCCTTGTCTGTACTCCTCATTCTTTGTGGTCACAAGAACCAAACTATTAGAATTACAAACTCCTGTGAACCCACAATGTGAAGTCACAATACAGCCGCCATAATCGTTTCAATGTAGTTTTATGTTTTGTGCATTTTTTTTTATCTTGGGAAAATACCTAGGTACCTAGGTGTAGAAATTCTGAGCCATATGATAAGCACACATTTAATTTAATCAGAAACCACCAAACTCTCTTCTAAAGTGAATATACTATTTCATGTTCCCATCAGAAATATGTGAAACTTCCTGTTGTTTCATATTCTTTGTCAACTCTTTGTATTGCCATTCTTTCATTTGTGATCATGTTTTGTAAGAAGAAAAGAAAAACACTGTTCCTAAATAGCAGAGAAAAGGCTGTAAACAATAATCAAATCTCAAAATGTCAGTTTTGCTCATATACATTACATTTTTCGTACTGTGTTACCAAAGATCAGTAAAAACACAAGATAGTTGTCTTTTTGGACTGGCTTATTTAACTAAGTATAATGGTTTCCAGTTGGATCTATTTTGTTGCAAAAGAACATTTCATTCTATTTCTAGGTGGGTAGTATTTCATGTATATATATTTGTGTGTGTGTATATATATACACACACACACACACACATGAACACACACCACATTTTCTTTTTCCAGTCATCAGTTAATGAACATCCGGGTTGATTCTATATCTTAGCTATTGTGAGGTGAGCTACAATAAACATAGGGATACTGATCACTCTTTCAAATGCTGATTTCATTTCCTTTGGGTAAATTCCCAGGAGTGGGATGACTGGTTCATATGGTAGATATGTATTCAGACCTCCGAGGAATCTCCACACTGTCTTGAACAATGGCTACTAATGCACATTTCCACCAACAATGGATTAGGGTACACTTACTTTTTCCCCTACATCCTCACCAGCATTTATTATATTTTTAGCATTTTTTAAAGATTTATTTATTTATTTGAAAGGTAGAGTTACAGAGAGGCAGATGAGAGAGAGAGAGGTCTTCCATCAGATGGAAGACACCCCAGATGGCTGTAACGGCCATAGCTGGGCCAATCTGAAGCAAGGAGCCAGGAGCTTCTTCTGGGTCTTCCACATGGTGTAGGGGCCCAAGGATTTGGGCTCTCTTCTGCTTTCCGAGACCATAACAGAGAACTGGTTCAAAAGTGGAGCAGCCAGGACTCGAACTGGTGCTCGTATGGGATGCCGGCACTGAAACCTGCAGCTTTGCCCACTATGCCACAGTGTTGGTCCCTATTATTTTTTGATATTTGTATGAGAGCCATTCTAACTGAGGTGAGATCAAACCTCAGTGTTTTTTTAATTTGCATTTCCCTGATTGTTAGTGATCTTTAGCATTTTCTCATGCGTCTGCTGACTATTTGAATTTCATCTTTTGAAAAATGCCTGTTCCCTCACGAGATGTAAGCACACAGTGACTCCTGAAGTTGATTTAACAATTTGACACTCTTGTTTATGGCGTCAGTGGTGTTAAATTGGAAATTGCATAGATAATTAATCAATTCTTTAAAAAAAAATCATGTAGGATCTCTGTCTTTAATGTGCTGTACATTGTGAATTAAAGCTATAACTAGTACTCCAACAGTATTTACAGTTTGTGTCTCTATGTGAGGGCAAACTGCTGAAATCTTTACGTAATATGTACTAAACTGATCTTCTGTGTATAAAGAGAATTGAAAATGAATCTTGATGTGAACAGAAGGGGAGAGGGAGAGGGAGAGGGGAGAGTAGCGGGAGGGAGGGAAGTTATGTGGGGGGGAGCCATTGTAATCCATAAGCTGTACTTCGGAAATTTATATTTTTTAAATAAAAGCTTTATAAAAAAAATGCCTGTTCAATTCCTTTCCCATTTCTTAACTGGATTGTTTTGTTATTGTGGAGTTTCTTAAACTCTTTATATTTTCCTTTATCAGTTGCATGGTTTCCAAATACTTTCTCCCATTCTGTCAGTTGACTCTTCATCTTGCTATTTCTCTTGCCGTGCAGAAGCTTCTTAGTTTAATGTAATCCCACTTGTATGTATTTTGCTTTTTTTAACTGTGCTTCTGGGCTCTTTTCCAAGAAGTCTTTGCCTATGCCAATGTCTTGCAGAGTTTCCTCCTCTAGTAATTTGATCATTTCAGATTGTACATTTAGATCTTTGATAATTTTGAATTAATTTTTGTGTAAGGTGTAAGGTAGGGGTCTTATTTCATGCTATTGCATGTGGAAATCAAATCTTCCCCGAACTATTTATTGAGGAGACTGTATTTTCTCCAGGGATTGATGCTATTTCTTTGTAGATTAATTGGTTGCAGATGTGTGGACTGATTTCGGGGTTTCTATTCTGTTCCATTGGTCTACAAGTCTATTTTTGTGCCAGTACCAGGCTGCTTTGATTATAACTGCCCAGTAGTATGCCTTGAAATCTGGTATTGTGATGCCTCCAGCTTGGATTTTGTCATTTAAGATTGCTTTAGCAATATGAGGTCCCTTGTGTTTCCATATGAATTGTAGCATCATTTTTTCTGTACCTGCAAAGAATGTCATTGGTATTTTGATTGGAATCACACTGAATATGTGAATTACTTTCAGTAGTATGGACATTGTGATAATATTAACTATTTCAACCCACGAACATGGAAGATTTTTCCATTTTCTCATGCCTTCTATTTCTTTAATGTTTTGTAATTTTAACTGTAGAGATCTTTCACCTCCTTGGAAAATTGAAAAAAAAATTTCCAGATGTTGCTGAGAATGTAGAACAAGGTCAAACCCCTAGGTAGACTTAGTCCAGTTTATGTCTCTACATGAGAAAAAATTCAAGGAAGAGACATAGATAAGCATGAGCAGAGAATCAAGATTTAGTAAGGGGGAGGGAAATTATACACTCAGAGGGAGTATTGGTAACCTCATGGAACAGTAATGTATTTATTAAAGTTCAGGATCATCATTTTATAGGATGGGTGTACTGACTCTGGCAGAACTAATTTGAATATTTAAATGGGGTGGAGCAGCTGTAACACAAAGGACACAAACCAGCATCCACATGGGATGCCAGCATCACAGGCCACAACATAACCCTAATCCTTCTGATAATTCAAAAAATAGGCAAGGAAACTTGAGTACACCCATTTCCTTGCCTATTTTTTGAATTATCAGAAGGATTAGGGTTATGCTGTGGCCTGTGATGCTGGCATCCCATGTGGATGCTGGTTTGTGTCCTTTGTGTTACAGCTGCTCCACTTCCAATCTGGCTCCAGGCTAATACTCCTGGGAAATCAATTGAAAATAGTCCTTGAGCCCCTGCCATCCATGTGGGAGACTCAGGATGAAGCTTCTCGCTTCAGCCTGGCCCAGAACTTACAATTGCAGTCATTTGGGGAGTAAAACAGCAGATGGAGGATTGATCTCTCTCTCTCTCTCTACTTCTCTCTCCCTTTCTCTTTCTCTCTCACCTTCTTTCTCTGTAACTCTCACTGAAATAAATAAACTTTTTTTTTTAAAAGTGTCATGATGTCAGGAATATGTGATGCTGCAGGGCGTGTGTTGAAATCTCAGAAGTGTTACAGTTCCTGGTGCATGATGGCGTGTGGTTCCCGCACAGGATGGGACTGGAGGTGGTGAGCCTGCAGCAAGCTTGGCTATGTCGAGCTGTTTTCACTCCAGCTGCTAGGTCTGCATGGCAAGGAGTGGGCGTTTGGGCTATGCATGCAGGCTGGCAAGTCCTCAGTTCCTCCCTCCCTACCTGCTTACATCAGAACAAGTGAAATTCTCATGCTAGGAATGTAAATTGGTAAAAATAATATGGAAAACTGTCCACTGAAGTTGAACAAGCACAAATTCTATGAACCAATAATTACATTTTAGCTGTATATAGATATTCTTCTATCTAATCACTGTAATATGTGTATAAGAATGTTCATAGCAACATTATTCATAGTAGCCACAAAAAGAAAACTTCTTGAACACCTATTAATAGTAAAATAGATAAACAAACTGGAATATTCATATAATGGAAAGCCAAAGAGCAAATGAGAATGATAGATCTACACAAAGAAGATGGGTGAATCTCATAAAACAAAATATTGAGCAAAAGAAGTAAGACATGAAAATACATGTGGGGCCAGCACTGTGGCATAGTAGGTAAAGCCACCGCCTACAGTGCCAGCATCCCATATGGGCACAGGTTCGAGAGCCATATGCTCCACTTCTGATCTAGCTCTCTGCTTTGGTACTGGAAAGCCTGGTAAAGCAGTAGAAGATGGACCAAGTCCTTGGGCCCCTGCACCCACGTAGGAGACCTGGAGGGAGCTCCTGCTCCTGGCTTTGGATTGGCGCAGCTCCAGCTGTTGCGGCCATTTAGGGAGTGAACCAGAGGATTGAAGCCCTCCTCCCCACCCGCCTCTGCCTTTCTGTAGCTCTGCTTTTCAAATAAATAAATAAATCTTTAAATAAAAAGGAGTACACGTGGCATTATTCCATTTATGTAAAGTACAAAGCAGGCAAAGCTTATCTATGGTGTTAAATATGGGAGTAGTGGTATTCCATTGAAAGGGTAGAGTGGAGAGTGAATAATAACTAATTGGAAGAGAGTTTAGAGTGTGTGTTGCGTAAGCAGATAATAATTGCCTGGCAGTTTTCACTCTGAAAAATCAAAATATCCAGTTATACTGGTGAATTTCCAAATCAATGTTATATCTCCATAACTGGTTAAACACACAGTGAAGTATAAAAACCGTAGTAGAGCAGTTTTAGAAAATGTGGTAAGAATCCAAAGGAATAAGCATGCAATCATGAGGACTTGAATGGTTTAGCTGTAGGTGAAAGAGGATTTGAAGAGCTCTAAGGAGGGAAGTGATTGGATTTTTCTCTAGTATTTCCATGGGGTTTGAATATTTACCTGTCAGCCCTTTCCTACCAGGTAATGTGCCTAATATTAATAACATATACGTTTGAGAACTATAATTTTAATTCATTCATAAAATATTTGTTGGATATTAATCACATACAATGTTCTCTTTTGGGTGTTGGCATTAGAGCACTGGATAAGATTCCCTGACTCCATGATAGTAGTGTATGCTCTAATGAAAGAGTTAGAAATAAACAAGATAACATAGGAACTTACTGTAATGAGTGCTTAAACAAAAACATAAAGTCTTAGGAGTGGAGTAAGAAATGTCAGCAAGGGATGTTTTTCAAGTCAGATAAGCCCGTGGCATGTGAACAGGTGACAATGGAACAGAGGAAGGGAGTGAGAGCCAGACATTGAAGTGATGAAGGGAGAAAATGCTAAGAAGTGAGGAATGGTAGCACCAGCACAGGCAGGAGTAGAATTTGGATGCTGGAAAAACATGAGAGGATCGCATGACTGGTACAGGGCAAGAAAACAGGTGCAGGGGGAGATAATGTGAGCCAGTTAGTAAGGGCAAAGCCAATTAAAGCCTTGGACTTTTTTTCTGAGTTTTCCATGATGACAGAGTTTGGAGCAGAGGAATGGCACGACCTGATTGTGTTCTAAGAGACTCACACTGGCAGCTCTGTTGAGAAGAGACTAAAGGGCAAAGAGCAGAAGCCAGAAGGCTTCTTGATCAGAGTGAAGAGACAATGCTGGTCTGAACCATGTGTTTGCAAGGAAGGTGATAGGAAACAATCAGAGTAGGAAAATATGTGTAAGGTTCATTGGACAGGGTTTGTAAGCCTGGCGAATTGGATTAGCAATAAGATGGAGAGTCTAGTGGTCTAAGTGTATTAGCTTGAGCAGTAGCTGGAAGAATGGAATTGGCATTAATCAAGGCAGGAGAGATTACAGGAGAATGCATTTTTTTGAGAGTAGAAGAGGGAGGGTTGGAAATAGGCATCTCAATTCTGTACATTTTGAATTTGAGATTTTTGTTAGACATCTAGATGCACTCAACTGGCTATATACTGAAGCTCAGAGAACACATCTAGGGTAGAGAAATCACAGAAGAAGCACATGGAGGAATATCTGTAGCAGTCAAGGGAATTCTGGGTTCTATCAGAATCCTGGAAGAGTAAGTGGTCACCAATGCTAAATACTATTGACAAGTCAAGATGCTGAGGACTTAGATGTGATTAGTGGATTCCACAATGTGGAATAACTCCGGCAACTTTGACATGTTGGTTTTGGTGGGGGTTCCAGGGAGGAAATGCTTTCTGGAGAGGGTTCAAGTCAGAATAGGGGGAGGGAAATTAGAACTTTTTGATGGTCTTGCTATAAAGGGAAACAGAGACATGAGGGATTGCTTGATAGGTAAGAGGAAAGAGAGTTACTGTGTATTTTCTCATTGTGCAAGTAGAATAATGATTAGCAGAGAAAGAAGTACTGGTCGTGAAGTGAAATGGATGGATTGCTGGAGCCATTGCTTTGAGTAGAATGAGAATGGGATGGAAGGCCTGGGGAGCCTCTGTTAGAATAATGGAGTGTGCAGCATAGTAACAGAGAAGGTAGATTGTGTGGGCCTGGTAGAGATGGGAGATGTGTGTAGTAAGAGGAGTTATGAGTAGAAACATACCCAACAAGATATTTTACTGCAGTAACTTATGCCAATGTTATATTTTCTGAGAAATGTTGCGATTTCTGAGAAAAAGTTAGTCTTACACATGATTCAAGGTGTCTTAATAGGCTTTTTTGGAAGGAAATAACCAATAACTGATTGTAAAGCACTCAGCAAATGTCAAGAGTTTTATAGTGAAACATGTTTCAAGATTTTTCATTTTTATGTGTAAAGATGTTAAAATGTCTTTCCATTTAGAAAACCCAGACAAGATCCCATACAATGATAATTCTACAGACTGTACTCACTGTGTGTATGAAGGTCAGTTCCATGGGGAAAATATTTTCTATAATAGCTTTAGGGAAAATACAAGTAATGCATAGGTTTGCATAACTATTTCCCCCTCAGAGTGTTCTATTTATAATTTTTACTAGCAAAAATCAAACAACATACATACACAACTTAAATTCCCCTTTGCCATCATCTACTGGTCTAGCTTCTTCTCCAGAGATAACAACCAAAGAGCTTTGTATATGTCATGCTGGTCTTTTCCCTGTACCAGACCTAAAGGTATTTGTTTATGTGTTTTCTTAAAACATGGTATCATATCTTCTATATTGTTCTCCAACTTTGTTCACTTCACTAGCAAATTCAGTCTTGGAAGTCTCCCTATGTGAATGTATATACAACCATGCCAATATTTTTAAGATGCTTAAATTACAAAGCATAGAAATACCATATTTTGTTAAACATACTCCTTTTGGATATCACATCAATCGCTCCCATATTTTCTTGTTGCAAACAATCTTGTAGCAATCTCATGAATAAGCCTCTGTAATCTTCTTTGGGACTTTTAGAGATGTTGGATACAACAGCTCTAGTAGACGTGGATTCAAACAATGGCTTGTGTGTTAGTCTGCTTTTCATTATTTTATTTAAAATACCTGACAGGAGCTCCTTGAGGAAGAAAATGTTTATTTTACTCTACAATTTGGAGGCTACAGTCAGGATCCAATGGCCCCACAATCTAGTGTCTATGTTAGACTGGTAATGGCAGATGCCGAGGAGCAACCAGATAGTGAACCAAGAAGTAGAGAGAGAATACCTAGACCGAATTTGAACTCAGAATAACAATTGTCTCACACGAATCACTCTCTGAAGGCACCATCCCAATAGCCTAAATATTTCCCACGAGACCCAGCTCTCAAATGCCATAATTAGATGAAGTCTCCACTCTTTATCCACCAACCCTTAACTTGAAGAATTCTGAGTTTAAATATCTGCATGAGTTTTGGGGAGACAAATTCTGTTTTATCTCTTGCAGCTCATTCCTGAGTACTGCAGTTTCTTCATATAACAGCTAATGCCAGAATTCAAAGTGATGGCACCTCTTTGACTTTCACCAAGAATGAAAGTGAAAATACCAGTTTCCCCACAGCTTTCCCAATATTTAATATTCTTATTATAATTGTTTTTCTGATTTTCCTTGCCACCATGATGCATTATTTCTTTTAACTCTCTTGCCCTTTTGGGTTTGTTATGTTTCCTTTTAACTTAAGAGAGAATGAGAAAATGACAGAGATGGGGGCTGGTAGAAATGTACCTGCTTGTTCATTCATCAAATGCCCACAATAACTGACTGGGCCAGGGCTGAAGTCAGGAGCCAGGAACTCCCATGCAGGTGGCAGGAACAGAGTTGCTGAGTCATCACAGCTGCTTTCCAGGATCTGAACTGGTAGGAAGCTGAAGTCAGGAGGCAGAGTCATCAGGCAGTCTGATGTGGCATATGGGTGTTGTAACTACTGGACATATCCTCTGGGCTCACTTCTTTTTGATGTTAGCCAAAACCTAGGAGAGCAGCTGAATCAGCAATCCCAAGCCTATGAATGAGTCTCCACAACACAAGAATGAGCTCTGTATTTCCTCAGTACTGGGATTCCTTTCTGGCAACAATGAAATGGGCCTTTTGGTCTCACATGTTGTTGTCTATATATCTTTGGTGTCTATAAATCATTTAGAGAAATTGTTAAAATGAAAATCCTAATATAACAGATCTTGGGCAGACCTGAGAGTTTATATTTAAGGCAAGCTCACTAGTTCATGGAGCATAATTGAATTGTAAGGTTTATATATAGAAAAAATTTTACTTACATTGAATGATGATGTCCATTGGTCATGTTGCAGATCACTTACCTACACCTTCCTCAAAGCACAGGCTCAGTGCACTTTTTTTTTTAAATTAGAAAATGTTGATTAGTATGTGACACTTAAACATTTTTGTGAGGTGCCATGCAATATTTCAACCGATGTACACATTGTGGACTTATCAGACCAGTCAATTAGCATTTCCATGTCCTTATCTTTTCTTTATATTTGAAGTCTCCGGCTCCTCTCTTCTAGTTCTTCCTATAGTATATGATACGTTACTGTGAACGGTACTAGCCCCAGTGTGCTGTGAAGCATTAGAACTTATTCCTTCTATATGACTCAGTTTTGATACTTTGCACCCAACCTTTCTTGGTACCCCTTCCCTCTCAAGTCATTTTCAGCCTCTAGTAATTACTTTTCTAAGGTCAAATTGACTTTAAAAATTTACACATATGAGAGAGAACATATGGCATTTGTCTTTCTGTGTTTTGCTTATTTCACTTAACATAACTTATTACTTATGGAATAAGTGCTTTTCATAATCATCCATATTAGAATGTTTTATTATAGACTCATATTCCATGGTATGGATAGGCCATAAATTATTTATACATTTCCTCCAAAATTCCATAAGTAATAACATAACAATCTCTAGTTCTATCCAGATTTCTGCAAATGTCACTTTTCATGGCTGAATAATATTCCATTCAATATTGTTTTTCTAATTTACAGATTCAAGACCTTCCTCTACCCATATACCTCTCTCTCTCTGCCTAAGTTCATTGGTCACATTTTATCTCATTAAATTTAATTATATTAGTATGGTTACTATGTACTATGTACAATGTTCAGGATACAGAGCCTTATCATTACCCCAAAAGATTTCCTAATGTGCCTTTGATGTGAATTCCCTATCCTTAACATCAAGTTGCCACTGATCTCTTTTCTTTCATTGTGTATTTTTGAACAGTTTCTGTATTTCATTTAAATCAAATAACATAGTGTGCTATGTTTTGTGCCTGGTTTCTTTCTCCAAAAACAGTGCTTTTCATAATCATCCATATTAGAAGGTTTTATTACAGACTAATATTCCATGGTATGGATAGGCCATAAATTATTTATACATTTCCTCCAAAATTCCATAAGTAATAAGTATTGTACTAGTCTGGTCCTTTCTGTTTACCTGTGAGTTCATGAGTAAATGGCTCAGGTTGGAGTTGTTGAGCCATATAGTAAAATGCTCACTTATTTTATAAAAATCAATTAATTTCCTTAATAAATTTCCATATCTATTTTAGTCTGGGTTCCCCAGTATTGTTTAGAACTTATATTGTAAGTTCTACATCCTTGCTAGAACATAAATTTTGATATGGTAGGAATCACAAGTTATCATGTCTGTCTGTCTGTCTTTTTTTTTTCTCTCTCTCTCCCTCCCTTCTCTCTCTTTCTCTCTCCTTTCTCTCTCTCTCTCTCTTTCCCTTCTCTCTCTCCCTCCCTTCTCTCTCTCTCTCTCTCCCTCCCTTCACGCTCTCTCTCTCTCTTTCCCTTCTCTCTCTCTCTTTCTTCTTTCTTTCTTTCATGCTTAAAACAAAACAAAGCAAAAAACATGTGCCATGAGAACATATAAATGCTTGTTGGATTATGGTGTTTTAATAACAATATTGCACAAAACACAATGACCCTAAGTTTCATTCTCTTTGAGCTGCATTTGCAAAGTTACATTTCAGTTGTACATAAGCAGCATCAGACTCTGTCTTGTCCCTCTAGGTAGGTGTGTGACCTAATGGAGCCACCTGGATCATTCTGAGATTCTAACTTAACTACAATAAAACAGGTTCTCATGTTTTCATGAGGTCTTTAAGTTGGAAGAAATCAAAGTAGGATTGCCATGGTTATCTTTGTCCCTGGATAGATTACACCTGAAAATACCCATGATGAAGAAAGATTCAAATTTTTCAACTTTCATTTAATAAATATAGATTTCCAAAGTACAACTTTTGAATTATAGTGGCTTTTCCCCTCATAGCCTCCCTTCCACCGGCAACCATCCCATCTCCCACTCCCTCTCCCAATAACACATTTGAAATCTGAGTAATGACAACAAAATTAGAATTAGGTTATCCACTAGGAGATAGAACTTTTACTTCCTAACTATAGTATTTGAGAAAATGAAAGATGGAAACTTTAGGGCTTCATTTAGTTTATTCATACTTGAAAACTGTTTGTGAAACACCACTTTTATACTTATTTCACTTATGTTTCAACAAAACCCTGGGAGAACTACCTCAACATGCAATGCCATGAATCTCACACCATTATGTTTACTAAAGGTGGCCAGAAACTGAGTGATTCTATTTCCATGAAACTTAACCATGTAAAATTCATCCATGGCAATGAAGGTTACCACACTGCCTCAGGAAAGTTCACATTGTTTCTCACTGGAGAAAGAACTCTGGGAGACTCACAATCCTAGTCAATGTTCAGTTCTGCCATTCATTAGCTTTGAGACCCTGGATAAATCTCTCAAATTAAGGCTTTCTTCAGCTCTGCAATCCTGAGTGGTATACAAAAATCCCTCCACCCATCCTTTCCAAGGGGTAGGTTTGACTGGAAGGGGACCAAGGGAACTTTGTGTGAGGTGGACATACTGCATATATTTTTTTTTTTACAGGCAGAGTGGACAGTGAGAGAGAGAGACAGAGAGAAAGGTCTTCCTTTTGCCGTTGGTTCACCCTCCAATGGCCGCCGCGGTTGGCGCGCTGCGGCCGGCGCACCGCGCTCGTCCGATGGCAGGAGCCAGGAGCCAGGTGCTTTTCCTGGTCTCCCCATGGGGTGCAGGGCCCAAGCACCTGGGCCATCCTCCACTGCACTCCCGGGCCATAGCAGAGGGCTGGCCTGGAAGAGGGGCAACCGGGACAGAATCCGGTGCCCCGACCGGGACTAGAACCCGGTGTGCCGGCACCGCAAGGCGGAGGATTAGCCTGTTGAGCCACGGCGCCGGCCCCATACTGCATATTTTAAGTAGTGTGCCAGTTAAAAAGGCATATATGTTTGTTAAAATCATCCGGTTGTGCACTTAAATTATTTATTTATTTTTATATTTTTGAAAGGGTAGAGAGAGAGAGAAAAGGGACGATATGTATAGCATCCCTATATAAAGAGATAGAGAGAGAGAGTGAGAGAGAGAGAGAGAGAGAGAGCGAGCCCTGTCTACTGGTTTACTTCCAAAATGCCTGTAACAGCCGGAGTTGTACCAAGCCAAAGCCAAGAACCTGGAACTCAATCCAGGTCTCTCATATGGGAATCAAAGTACTTAGCCATCACCTTCTGCCTTCTGGTTTGTGCTTTTGTGGAAGCAGGAATCAGAAGCGGATCTGGGCCTTGAACTCAGGTACTCCAGTATGGGATGAAAGAATCCCAAGTTGCATCTTAGTGACTGTGAAAGGCCCACCCCATGCTGTGTATTCAAAATCTGAGCATTTAACTGGAAGTAAATATGTGAAATATATGGAAGAAAAACTTAAAGAGTCACTCTTATGACCCACATATTACTCTTGAGACAACTGGGACTCAGAGCAGAGGAGTGATGATTTCCCAAGTTCAATGCGGGATTTGGGAAATCTATGTTATCTAATGAGAACTGCAATTCTATCTTTTGAGAAGTAGCAAGATTTTCACCATAATATTAATTATGAAGCTAATGCCCTATACTTTGTACATTAGAAGAAAGCTAAACAAAAGTGGAAGCATGTCCCCACATTCTGCTCTGTTTATGCACACATTTATATGTTACAGAGGCAAAGCGTAAATGTTTTTCCCTTGGGAAAACCAAAGGCAGAAGCTGTCCAGCATGGAGGTCATGATGAGGCCACTCCGCAGTGTTTTGAGATATTTATGGTTTAGTGAATTCCAATAGGTATTTTTCTTTAGTGATGTGAAAAATCTGACATAACAGCTTTCACGGTCTGTGAAATAGATCCTAGGTAAGCACTCCCTAAGCAAATCACCTGGCATCTTGTCAAAACAGTGAATCTGAAGTGAGGCCTGTCCAGTTGCAGTTTTAGCAAATCCCCAGGTACTGTTGATATTACTGCTCCATGGACCACATTTTTAGTAGCAAACACATGGTTATTACAGGTGAAGGGGAAATCGGAACTTAGCTACAGTTTCAAACCAAATGGAAGGTTGAACTCAGAACTCACTATTATGAGACTCTAGTCCCCTGCACTATGTAAGCTAAGAAAAGTATGAAAGGGCATACCAATAAAAATGAATATGCAGGATTAGGGAGAAACTTCGCTGGAGCCATTTATTTGAATTGACTATTTAGATTTGAATTATGTTTATTACTGCTTCCCTATATAAAGCTTTAGGTTAATGTCTTAAATTTCAATGCAGAAGTTACCTTCTAATTAAGGATGACTTTGAAATCTCAGAAAACATGGCATGAAATAACAAAACACAGAAGTTTTTGATGACCCTAACAAACAAATACAATGCTAGTTGTTGAGATTGTGGTACACATCCTCAAATATGGCCCTGGATAATCCTTTCCCCTGGCATTCACGCTGTCGTGTAATCCTTTTCCATTTTAAATGGAAGTGACTTTTGAAACCAATCGGATAATGCAGAAAGGATGCTATGTGACTTCCAAAGACCATCAGTAAAAGACATTCAGGTTCTGCCTTGTTTATTCTTCATTTCTTCCACTGAGGAAAGCCAGCCACCATGTTGTGAGGAAGTTCAAGCAACCCATGTACAGGCCTACGTGGCAAGAACTAGGCTTCTTGCCAATACAGTCATGGAGGGGAAATGGATCTACCAGCCCCAGTGTTTTGATGTATTAGGTAACTAATAAAATGTTAGAGAGAGAGAGAGAGATTGATTGATTGTATTTGGCAGATAAAATCTCAAAAAAGTTACCTAAATATAATCACATCTTTTTTAAACTAATCCCAAGAGGTCTTCTAATTTTAAGATACCAAGTCATTTTTGCAAAGGAGCAGGTATTCTGGAAGAAACAGATAAAAATATAAAATCATTAATTGGGCCAATTACATTTTGCTTAATGAATAAAATCAATAAGTTATGAGATCTATTAGGTTACTGTTGTCCACTCAGGCACATTTTGGTGAGTCTTTCAGCTGATATATCAGCAAAAGAAATAGGGAGGGATATAAATGAACATTTTGAATAATTAATAGGATTTCATGATGAATTGTATATAAAGGGGAAAGAAGAATAGAAGATATCTTCAAGATTTTTACCTAACAGATTGAAGAATAATGACACTCACCATTAAATGAAATAGATTAGTTGGGAAGATAAGTCAGAATTTAGAGACTGGGAAGAGGGCTCTATTTTGGGATGAGCTGAGTTTCTTAACAAAAAACCTTGAGAGGAAAATACTTCATTTTTCTGTCCCTGTACATACCAGTGACACTTCTGTTTTTCATTCACAAACTCTATCCCTGCAAAACAGAGATAACCAACGTACTTATTTATCTGGGGAACAAACGTGATTCTCAGAGTAGGGAAATTCTTCTTTCGCAAGTATTTAGATAGGAGTAGGAAGTTCTGGTGCTCTATTGCACCGTAAGGGGACTATAGATACTGATAACGTACTGTAGAAAATGAGAGGAAAAGATTTTGAATGTTTTCACCATACAGAAGAGTTAAATGTTTGAGGATATATTTACCCTGATTGGACATCATGTAGTGTTACATGTACAGAAACATGTGTGGTCCCTCTTAAAAATGCACAATTGTTATGTGTCATTTAAAAATAAAATAAATTTAAAAATAGTGACAACAAACAAACAAAAACCTTGGCAAGCAAGAGATTTAGCAATATGTTCAGTTGCACAGGGTCAACAAAGGTCTAAAATCCAGGTTTCTGAGAAATCAAGTATGATTCTTTTCAGTTGGAGCATGCTATGTTCATTATATAGCATGCTTCTTCATGTTATCTGTAAGCTCATTTCCAGATGTCTGCGATTAGCTATTCTTACAAAATGTGAAAGTGTTTGTCTAGATGTGCTATTTTTCACACTATTTGTTCAACTCTTTACTCAGTATAGGGTTAATCTTATGAGTATAATGTCTAGATGTTTATGGTAGGATGCTTCTCATGGAGTATTTGTCTCTTGTAGGGACTTTGTAGGGTTTAGTTTTTGCTTTTGAACAATTAGAAAGGCAATGCTATAAGTTCAAACGAATTTTTCAGGCTCTGTTAGTATAGCTGAACTCCAAGAAACCAATTTGTGAAAATGAACACCGTGCATTAATTGACAAATGGGTATGATAATTTTAATAACTAGAACATTCAGGTGCCATTTACTATGTTCCACCTCAGGCAGTGAAGCTTAGTTACCAGAAAGTTACTCGGTGAGCATAAAATTGGAAGAGATTCCACCTCTGGAGAACAAATCACACAAGTTGTGGTGGAGCTTGCAGAATATTTTCCTCTGCTATAGAAACCAATTTTTGAACAACTCAAATGTTAATGCTCTTAATATCCATTGTATTCCTTGCACAGGACTACGTCAAATGGTGAGGTACACAGCAGATATTTGTTAAGGATCAACTGTGCACCTGATAGTGTTTCAGAGGTTGAACATACAGAAATGAATAGCAGCCTAGTTTTTAACCTCAAGGAACTTATATCTTAGCAAACAAATGATACCTTACTAGTTTCCAAATCTTCTTTTGTCATCAAACTCTTCTGGCCTCACACCTCTTCCTTTGATGATTTCTAAAATCATAGTTGCCTTGCATTATCTACATTTTCAAAGTTTCTTCTAGATGAAATATTAGGAAGACAGATGGATGTAATCCATGATACATTTACAAATCTTAATTTTAACTGAGTACTTTGATGAAGGTGGTTAGATTGACTTGTATTTATAATAGTAGCATTTTGTTTTTCTTTTTTTAGTGTGTCAACTGTGTAAGTTTTAACAAGAAAGGAATGTAAATGCAAAGAATTATGGTTAAACAAATAGCTGAACCGTAATTACTCTATAGCACTAGATGTAAACAAACCTATAGTAAATACTTAACAAATTCAATACATTTCAATTTGACAGCAAACATCAAGCAATTTAATTCAAAGACATTTAAAGCTAATTATATGTTGCCTGAGGTTGGAAATATTTCCTTCAGCTGACTTATTGATTTGTTGCCTTTTAACAGAAAATTATGCTGATCTAATTACACAGAAGGGTTAAAAAGCTAATAACTTCAAACCTAGGTTATCTGTAATGGAACAGAATGATTAATGGTCTAAAAGAAACAACCTCCCATGAACCGACAGCCAGAGACTTGACATACCATGCTGCTAATGGGGGTGTTTGAAATGTTCTAAGCGGTTTTTCTTTCTTGATGAAAGCAGTGTTAACATCATATGGTCAATGGTTTGTGATTGGACACGTGGAATAGCAATGGCTTATGACCAGATCTGTAAACATTGTTTGTTTAAAGTCTTTGGCATTGTCAATTTAAAATAATTCTATTTATCTTCGTTTTATTTGAAAAGCAGAAACACTGAGAAAAAGAGACAACAATCTTCCATGTGCTGGTTTACCCTCTAAATGCCTGAAACAGAGCTGGACCAGACTAAAACCCTGAACTAGGAACTCCATCCAGGTCTTCCCTACGGGTAACAGGACCCAACTACTTGAGCCATTACCTGCTGCCTCCCAGGGTACCATTAGCAGGAATCAGAGTAACCAGGGCTTGAACTCAGCACTCTGATACGGAATGCTATTTCCCAAGTGGTGGCTTAACCACTGCACCAAATACTTTCCAATGGTGTTACTAATTTTTTAAAGCAAAATCTCTGCAATGATAAGTATAAATGCATAAAAGCAATACTATACCACAGCCTTCTCCAATTTCCTTAAGTTTGTATGAGAGTCATAGAGGGAATACAATTAATGATACCAGGGAAACCTGCAAGTAAAGTCACCAAGTGTTCATATGAATCCCTTTCTCCATTCCCTCCAACAAGGGAGTTATAACAGCAATGTCAAGATATATAGTTGGAATCATATAAATTAACAATAAGGTTTTCATGTAGAATAGTTGAGGAGAAAGCTATATGACACACATACCATTTGGGGACTAGAAAAAAACCAGAGCATTCAAATGAAGGCTGTTAGTGTTACCATTTTTTTACAATATTTTCTGGCCCAGTTCCAACCACAAATGACTGTCACACCCAGCCTCAGCTGTCATTGACCCAGAGTAGAAAGAGCTATGATGGCAGGTTGGTATGGGGGACTTTTGGGGCAGTGTTGGAGCCCAGATTTAGAACTTATCTATAGCACCAGAGGTTTCATGAGGCTGGCTACAACATCATCAACATTTTTATGACCAGGAAAGTGGCCAGTATCAGAGGATCAGGGACCTGGGAGCAGCCTCATTGGTCACTGGAACTGTGAGTTGGACAGATTAAAATTTGAGACCCTAATCATCTGCTTTGAGAAAGAGAGAACTACTAGGACATTTCAAAAACCTCATGGAAAATGACTATTATGAAAAACATGTGCTTAGATTACAAATTTTTATACTATCATCTTGTTTTGAATAAGAGGAAAATAAAGATCACCTACAATTCTACCAGCTCTTCCCCAAAAATGTTAATTCCCATGTGTACATGATTCTAAATGTGTTACCTTCTAGCTTACGCCTATGTTTGCTTTTTTTTTTTGCTTCCATCCACCCTATTATATTTTAATAAAGTTTATTTACTTTCATTTTATTTGGAAGGCAGAGAAAGAGATTGGATTTTTGAGAGTAAAACTGCATAATGAATTTCTTTCCAGATCATCAATTCTTCCATAATATAATTTTATTGGCTGTTTAATGATTAGTTGTAAGTGTTCACTATCATTGGTAATTAAATCCATGGCCAAAAATATTTGCATTAAAATCTAGATTTTCATTTTGTTTCATTTTGGGGTGTATGAAAATTATACCCCAAATATCTTCAATTCCTAGATTCAGCAACCTTTACTTTATTGTTTGTATTGTCTATTATATAGGACAGGAATGGCCTTGGAGTCTTTGCTTTTCTCTTAGATACCTCCACCTAATTTGGAGAACTGGCCTCCATGATTTAACCAGAGTGATAATACTAGAAGCAGTTACTTGATTATTCCTATACTAGTGATTACCAAACTTCACTTTGGATTCATCAAGGGAGCATCAAAAATTCTAACATTATATTCTATACCTAGAGACTGTGATTTAGTGAGTTTGGGGTATGGGTTAGGAAGCAGAAACTTTAAAATATGCTTAGATGTTTTGAATATGTAGCAAAGTT
Source organism: Sylvilagus floridanus (assembly GCA_949820135.1). Classification (NCBI taxonomy): domain Eukaryota; kingdom Metazoa; phylum Chordata; class Mammalia; order Lagomorpha; family Leporidae; genus Sylvilagus; species Sylvilagus floridanus. Next base: position 169,507,067 of record OX463244.1, read on the forward strand.
TAGGAAGCACTGCTCCACACATCCAGTACTAGTTCTGCCCTGTTCCAAATGTTTTCACAGGGCTCATCCCATCGCAATTGGGGTTATCATTTTCTGGACCTGGAATTTCCACTCCATTTGTCTTCTATTTGATAGAAATACCTAAAAATGCTGTTCCATTAATGGCATATATTTCTCATTTTACTACTTAATACCATTGCATATTTAAATGTTGTGCTCTGATGTTTTCCAAGGGAAAATTGTATATTATTTATAGCTGGTACATCTTTCATTCCATTTTTTCCTTTACACTGTCCTCTCCTTTCTTCTTGGCATAGCCAGATTCCTCAAAATCCAACATGGATACACCATTTTTCACATCTTTTTTTTCTCAGCTCTTTTTCTATCTTTTTGATTCCTTGTTGTATGTATTGGAATTCCTGAGGGATGCAACTATAGCAGGGTTTCTCAACCTTGGCATTGTTGACATTTGGCCCGGGGAGTTCTTTGTGGCTGGTTGTCTTGCGTGTAGGCGAATGTTCAGCTGCACTCCTGACTTATCCCCTAAGTTTCAGTAGTACCACCCACCCACCACCTAATCCCCCAACCCCAACACTCAAGGTGTGACAAAAGTGGTTCCAGGTATTGTCAAGTGTTGCACAGGAAGTGCCATGAGTTAGAGGTTGTCAAACATTATCAATGGCTAAAAAATATTAAAACAAGTACATTTAAATGTATCATTAATGAAATAGTCTTCACCATTTTATGACCATGTCAATGGAAATAAATAGGCTCTGTAAAACAGGTCATTGTAAGGTTAATTAATGCAGGGCAGAATATGAGTGACCTAGGCCCAATGACTTCAAGTGAGTCCTCTGAATTGTTCTAAAGTGGTATAATCTAGTCAGAATTTGTGTGTTTCTTGACAGTAATCTTTCATTTGTCATTACACACTAACCATGCAGTGGGTTGGGCCAAAAGAACAGGCTTTGGTTAACTAGGAGCAAATTAATCACAAGGTGGAGATTACCTTTTTTAGGACATGATGGTTTACAATACCTTTAAGAGAAAGAGTATGCTGTAAATAAGGCTACTGGTTAATTTTAAAGAGGACATTTCTGAAAATTGATAAGGAATATGTATTAATAAAGATTAAGGGTTGTGTAAGTTTGCTCCAAATGGCTAAGATGAAGCAGATACTATGTGCACATCATCCAAGTCAAATAGACATGGTGGATAAAATTAATAGCTCTGTCTGGATATTTCTCAGATAAGTCTCTGAGTGCTTTATAGGATTTTTAGAAGTAATTTGTTCTCAACAGGTATATATTTTTTCATGCATTTTATTCTGTATGTTAGTGTCCTGGGATTGTCCTGAGTCTATGTAATGTTAGTCTTTATTATTAAGATGGTCCAGCACATGAAATGTGAATTAATTTTTATGCATTAAAGGAATTCATATGTCTAAAATGTGATGTATTGGAGTGAAAGAACATTTTGTGATTCAATGACTGTTCATAGCCCTTGTCTTTTCTGTTGATGATCAGCGTTTTTTCCTTCATACAATTTGTTGAACTCTTTACTTAGTGTAGGGTTAACATTACAGTCATTAAGAAAACTGAAAATAGACCTTTGTAAAAATTAAGAGTGAGAATAGGAGAGGGAGAAGGAAGAAGGGTTGGAGCATGAGTGGGAGAGAAGGTAAGGTGTGAACTATCACTATTCCTAAATCTGTGTATTTGAAATAAATGAAACTTGTATAGCTTAAATAATTTTAAAAGAATTCATATGAATGAGTTTGTAGAGCTAAAGATAAATAGATAGATAAGACATTAATCAATTATAGGCCAGGGATTCCAATATTAGAATAAGGAAAAATGATAAAAATGATCACTAATAATCACTCTTTAGAGTGAGTTATGGCTAAATCTACCTTATTTTTGGAAAACAAACATTTTATCTTTATTGTAATGCTTTAAAGATGAATGGAACATACAGTAAATATCTGCATAAGTAGACCTACCATTTTTGCTTTTAATTCATGCCAGAAACCTAACTATTTAACTCTTAAATACTCATTGCTCTGATGAACAAAGTATCCAACAGGACTGTCACTGTTGATGGCCAGATTGCCTGGCTTCCTTTTGGCTGAAGGAGTAATGAATTACAGTTCAGAGAGATGAAAGTAGGACTAGTAAAGCAAAAGTTCATCGAAGACAATTCCAGGGTGGAACGGGCCAGCTGAGAGAACACGTGTGTCCTTTCTTCCTGGTTTGGGATTTGTATCCCTAAAGTATAAGGAGTGTTGACTAATGATGTGGCATTTGTGATTGACATTTGGGATTTGCATACCATTTGGCTATCTGTGTATGTGGCTACAAACTAGAGTTTTCTAGTTTGGTTGAGTTCCCATTTATCAGGATACTTTACCTTCAAGTTAAACTGCAAGTCCACAATCTTGGATAGGTCCCAGTAAACAGCAGGGCTCCTGCTCCCGCCCCTGGATGAAGATCTCGTGGTCCCTCCCCAGTTGTTCATGTCTAAGTATCTACCTGACAATGAGAATACTTTGAGAGCAGGAAATAGAAATGTAAAAATAAGTTTGCACCCTGAGCTTCCAGTTTCCTTCCTTAACTGATGGAATTAGTTGTAGCTAAGATTGAGCTGAAGTCTACCAGCTGAAGCACACATATAATACTATTCATAGAAATGAAAAGGCAGTGTTTCCAAAGGAAAATGTAATCTTTGGTACACAGCTGTATTTCCTTTATTCTACCTATGACATGATTCATTCATGTTTTTAAGCAAAAAGTTGAGTTAAAATGAGGCCAAATCTAGCCATCATGCCAATAGCATGCCATTCTGTTGAAGAAGGTTCCAAGTAGGCATGGAAAGACTGAAGGGAGATTCACATATGGAAACCAAAGTGTTGCCCAGTTGAAGGAGCCTCGACAGACCTAAGGAATGTTTTCTGTTTAGGCATTGCATTTGGAACACCAACATTTGGGCAACAGTTTGTTCCCAGTGAGCATTTCAGAGAAAAGAAGACTACACATCCACGCTGTTGCCAGGAGCACATCCCTAGGACTGCCTTTTCTTGGGCCTTGCACTAAGTTCCACTGGGCTAGATTGGTGTTCAGCAGTGCTGCAGCTGAGTGCATTATCAGGAGTGTAGCTGGGTGACTTGTCCTCAAATAAATGGAGAAACTGAAAAAAATTTTCCTTGGACAAATGCAAATAGAGCAAATTAAAAAATAAAATTTATTCTATTTCAGGAAACATTTTTGTTGTTTTGGGTTTGAAAAGCCCTCGATCCTTAATTTAAGTTCAGTTCCTTCCTTTCAGAATTCTTTCCTATTCATGAACAGTTTATTGAAATTCAAGCTGCAAGTGGGCTTGCCCTCATCAGCTGGCTAGGCGATCTGCACATGAAAAAATATGCCTTCCCCTATGAGTTGCATTATCTTAACAACTGAACACTTCAGTTAGTTCATCTGTGCTATGGCCTGAAATAGCCAAGCAATTGAGTCAAAAATATATAATTTTATTATGAAGTCTCTGGAAGATGCCTCATTCTGCCATTCACTTTATTTCCTGTTTTGGAAGTCACATTAGCCAATGCTTCAAGCTGAAGGAATGAATTGAATGTCTGTTAGCTATCTTTAAAGATAGGGAAAATTAATCATGATAACAGTTGTCTTCATATTGCCATTTGTTGAGTTGCTTTCTTTGTTCTGGGTTAAATGCTTTTCTACTTTTTACCACATTTTGTTCTCATACTGACCCTGATACAAGGTCGGGTTAGTGCCAACCTCTTTAACAACTGGTCTGATCTGAGTCTGGAGACTCTGACGGTGATGGGGATTTTTACTTCACACATTCTCAAAGAGGAGAATGAATTTTGTGCTCTGCAGCCAACTTCATGCAAGCCCTCCTTAGACGTCTATTCCACTCTCCAAATTTGCTTCCCACAATGGGCAGTAAAACCTGCTGCCCTGACTACACGCCTCTCGGCTCTCCCACAGTCCTCAGGACTATGCCATTTTCCCTCTTTATTCTCCTTTTACTTAGTGCCATTTGCTTTCTGCCTTCACCTGTCTGCCACCCTTTGGGAAGTACAGTTTGCCTCTGGATTAATATACCTCTCTTGGAGCTTGCATTGTGGTACACAGGATTAAGTCCCCACTTAACACACCTGCATTCCATATCAGAGTGTCTGGCATCAGGTTCTGCCTCCACTTCCAATCCAGCTTCCTGCTAATGTGCCTGGGAGGCAGCAGATGATGGCCCAAGTACCTGGCTTCCTGCCATCAGTATGGGAGACCCAGATAGAATTCCCCGGCCTTGGATTCAGCTTGACTCACACACAATTTTCGCAAGTATTTGGGGAGTGAAGCTGTGGATAGACGATTTTCTCTCTCTCTCCCTCTCTCCGTGTGTGTGTGTGTGTGTGTGTGTGTGTGTGTGCATGTGTGTGTATCCCTGTCTGTGTCACTCTGTTTTTCTAATAAATAAATAGATAATAAATAAATAAATCTTAAAAACAAGGCAAAACAAAATCCTTTTCTCAATTTTCAATTCTGGTGAAGAAATTCTGGACTTTGTTGGGGCGAAGTAACTAAAGTAATTTTCCCAAAACCCTCCAGTTAGTCAGCAGCAAATCTGGGTTTGATCCAGGGTCATTCTTTGTAATGACTGTGTTATTTCCTTTTAATCAATTTGTAATTTTATCTTTTGTATATGACTCTGTTTATATCAAGACTTAATGTCAGATTTCATGTCTCCAACAGACATTATTTGAGCATAGATTACATGGAGTCAGAGCTAACAAGTCCAAGTGTGCCCAGAGGAGTTTGAAATGGGTTAGGAAAACTTGTTAACTGGGTTGTTTATTTAAAAAGGAAGCAAAATCCCTTAGGTTATAAAGTTAGAGGCAGCATAATTAAACTGGCATCCCAAGGTGCATTCTTTAAAAAGATTTTCTAGACTAAAAGATTTCTCCTTCATCCACCCACACAACCATTACTCCTCTGACTGATCTTCCCTTAGGGAAATCAGCGCAGTCACTCCACCACTCAACAAGTACAGCTGTCACTGGCCTAGGCCTTAGCTTTTGTTTGCCTCTACTGAGTGAGAACAGTGGACGGCTGAGATTTTAGAGTTGTTGTTGTTTAAAATGTAATGGAATCTCTACCTAGAAACTCTCACTGTTCCATTGCCCAGGCCTCCACACAGTCACAATCTGATGTGGATTTGTCCCTACCTTCGTTCCCAACGTGGTCCTTCCAGACATACAACTTGCACTCCACATCTCCTCCCCTCTAGCCAAAGGTTCTCTATCTTGGCCACATGCTTGTACCACCCAGGGAACTTAATAATAAACTGATTATGCCTAGAGCTCATTGTGGAACGAGTAAAGCCGAACCCCGGAGAGTGGAGGAGTCTATCGTGTAACCTCTGGCTTAGGGAGCCATTATATTAAACTAAGTTCACATTGGATATGATTATGAGGCAGATGACTACTCTATGGGTTGCATTTTTCAGTTTCAGCAACAGCTTGTGCTATTCAGGCTTATAATGCAGACAGAGTGTGTTAGTGAGATTTTCCATAGGGATGTTGAGTGACAAACCACTGTTAAACAGTAGCTCCATTAACCAGCATTTATTTTTTGCTCATAGGCCTATGTTGATTGGTTTGCCTGGTCTAAGATGAACTCTGCTTGGCAGTCTTGAATGAGGCATCATACAAGGTGCACTGTACTCTGGGTGAGGATGTAGTTCAGGTCTGTTTCCTATATCTCTCATCTCCTTGGACCATACATTGAGTGCCTGGAGCATATACTTCTTGAGGCAGATCACACACATGTAAAAGCCAAACTCGCTTGTACTAAAGATCTCCGGTTGTGTCTACTTAGTGTGCCTTAGGATAAAGTAATTCATATGGCTCAGCCCAACACCAATGGCGTGAGGATCTATATTCTGTCTATGAGAGAGGAAAAAGGATAAATATTTTCTGACAAAAGTTCATGTTCTCAGAAGAACAATGTACTTATTGGGCAATAACTTAGAATACAACAACGTGAGGACTAGGGGGCTGGCATTGTGGTGCAGTGCATCAAGCTACCATATGCAGTGTTAGCATCCCATACTGGAGTGCTGGTTCTAGTCCCAGCTGCACTGCTTTTAGTCCAGCTTCCTGCTCATGCACCTGGGAAGGCAGCAGAAGATGGACCAAACACTTGGGCCCATGCTACCAACATGGGAGACTCAGCTGGGATTCCTGGCTCCTGGCTTCAGCCTGGCACAAGCCCGTCTGTTGCAGTCATTGCATATTGAACCAGTAGAAGTAGTATCTCTTTTGGGGGGGGGGGGCAGTCTTTAAAATAAATAAATAAATACTTAAAAGACTAAAGAAAGACTGGATTTTCAACCATTCTACAATTAAAATCCCTTCAAAATAAAAAAAAAATCATTAAAAGGGGCTGGTGCTGTGGTATAATGGGTAAAGCCATTGATTGCAGTGCTAGCATCTCGTATGGATGCCAGTTCTAGCCCTGGCTGCTCTAGTTCCTAACCAGCTCTCTGCTATGGCCTGGGAAAGCAGTAGAAGATGGTCCAAGCCCTTGGGTCCCTGCATCCATGTGGGAGACCCAGAAGAAGCTCCTGGCTCCTGGCTTCAGTTTGGCCCAGCTCCAGCCATTGCAGCCATTTGAGGAGTGAGTCAGCACATGGAAGACCCCTCTTTGTAGCTCTGCCTTCCAAATAAGTGAATCTTTGGAAAAAATAATTTAAAAATAACAAAAGAAAACCAAGTCTGCCAGGGGAATGGGGACATAGCGCAAATCCTGGAAGTGTCAGAGCAGAGAATGGAAAACCCCTGGTGGGACACATGTGCAAAGGATTCAAGCATGAGCTGATTATTGGACCTGTTGATTAGATTTGCAGTTGGCATTACATTGGGAGGAAGAGAAACATTAGGGCATGACAGATCCAGAACTCAGAATTTCATGCTGAAAATGACAAGGTAAAATATCAAAGGAATAAACACAAAATCACCCTTTTGAATTTACAATCTCTGTTTTATATATACTAAATAAAAATATGGATTTCATAAGACACTGATGTGTGGTCTATATTTTATTAAATCATTGAGTATGTATAGCATTAATTAATCTTCCTACATAATCTTGGATATCCTATGACAGATTAGTCTGTAAGGCATACTGTGGCCAGAGCCTCAATTTTACCACAAAGAACCCATTGGCTGGGATTAATAGTACTGTTTATAATAATAATGCAGTAGCTAGTATTTTTGTAATGTTTCCTACTTGGTATGTACAACTAAATTCTTTACATGGAATATTTCATCCTTTTGAATTTTTTATTTATTTACTTATTTGAAATGGAGAGAAATACACAGAGGGAGAACTGGCTCACTCCTCAAATGGCTGCATTAGCCAGGGATGGGACAGCCTGAAGCCAGATGCCCAGAACTCCACAGAACCCTGCCACATGGGTGAAAGTCCTCTAAGTCCTTGGGCCATCATCTGCTTTCTTCCTAAGTTCAATAGCAGGAAGCTGATTTGGAAAGTGGAGGAGCTGGGACTCAAACTGGCACTCTGAACAGGATGCAGGTATCCCAAGTTGTGACTTAACCACCATGCCACAATTATTTCCTCCTTAGAAAATCCCACGAGGTAACTACTAAGACCATCTCCATGTTAGAAATGACAAAACCAAGGCTTAATGAGTTAAAGTAAACTCCAGAGATCCCACAATTCATGGTGCATGGCCGAAAATTCATCTCAGGCTGTCTGTCCCATAACATGTGATGTACCAATTACTCTTTACTGCCTGGCCATTTGTACAAAACTGCCATGGCAAACCCTGCATTCCCTTGGGAGCTAAGGACTGCTCCTGGAAAGTTAACCGTAATGGCACATTTCTAGGGCTATCTTAAGCTGCTGTTGTGTCTGCATTTGGGTAGCTCTTCTCTCTGGAATGCCTTTGGTTTTCAGGATTTCTTCTTCAAAATCTACATGACCACTCTCACCACCACCACATACATTTGAGACACACTCTTTTGTTGCAACCGCTTCCTGCTTTGCTATTGATGTTTTCAACTTGCCAAATGGAGCTGACAGCCAAGTGAAGGGCTGGGGTTTCCCAATCAATGATCATTAAAGCTGCGTTTATCATGGTAGAATGACTTTTAGAGCCAGGGTGACATCTTTAACAACAAAAAAAGGGAAAGTAAGAGCTTATGTTGGTAACAAAAATGTATCTCTCTTCAGGGAGCAACATAATTGAGCCAAACAAATGTACTAGGTGATGTTCTTTTTTTTTCTCTCAGGTATCACTGCTTCACATATAAGCACATCTCAGAGGATACTATCCAACACTGCTCTGAGAAAGGATGTGGAATAGGATAAGTTCTCTCTCTCTCTCTCTCTCTCTCTGTGTGTGTGTGTGTGTTTGCATTTTGAACTGAAGGAAGAAATTAAGTCACCAATTTCATTCACCAAACTTAATTGTAAAAAGAGAGCTGACGAAAATGGAAGCCCTCACCTTTTGGTTAGAGCAGTCCGAACTCTTAGTGAAAATGAATGGAGAGATGCACAGAAAGATGACAGAGAAAGCCAGAAAGAATGAGAACTGGTCAGAATGGGATATGAGTCAAGATATGGTGCTTGGTAGAGTCGTGTTGTAAAATACAAGATGTCCCTAAGCAAATGCTCTTGTTGAAGTGTCCTGAGATGATCAGAAAAAGAGAGGACACATTTTCACAGAAACAAATGAAAGTGCTCAGTGAGTTCTGAGGCAGAGTTGTGTATTCTCACAAGTTTACTTTTACTTTTTTGAACAATAGGAAAGTTATTGATGGTCAATTTTTCATTACCTTTCATGTTCTAGTAGGGAACAGATTATTTTAAGTCTGTTTGGCTAGTGTGTTTCCTGAAATAAGAGATAAAAATCTTTACAGAAAGAGAAAGAAAGCTCATGGTTTCCTGCAAAGTGATCATTTGGGACTTGCTCAATGAGCCTTCTACTTCTTGTCCCTCTGCCTCATATGTTTTCCAACCTTCCTGTTCACCCCATTCACCTTCAAAGAACTTTTTAGGTAGGATTTCAAAAAGCCCTTCCAAGTTGAATTCTCTAGGTGACTCTGCCTTCATTCTCAAGGATGTATCCAGAGCTAGGCATCAGAGACTTGCAGGGGGCAAGCTCAGCAAACCCAGCAATTTGTCCCCATTATTTCTTTGCAAATTATTTCTGGGCATGGGTCAGAAATAAGATTGGTTAATCAGATCAATTAGATAGGTAGAAGAAGGAATAAATTCCAGGAGCTAATGCAGACCTTGGAAGTGAGGGTGCTGTAAATTAGTAGCCTAAGGACCCAGTCAGATAGTTAAAACTTCTGAATTTCCCACTACTTTTGATACTATGAAGCATTATCTACAGATGGAGAGAAGTTCTATCTGTTCTAAGCCATTAGATAAAGTGAGGGAAATTGACATGACTAAAATTCTTCCCCCCCCACAGACAATAGGAATATTTATAGATGGGTATAGAGGTAGCTTCATCATAGTGTATTTTTTTATGAAATTACTTATTTCTATCATTTTTGTATACATTTTTGTATACTGCAAATCATTTGTCAAACCACACATAAAAGCATAAAAGTTATAATAACTAACTAGATACATAGATGCTTAGACAAATAGGTAAAATTTGATTCCTTAAACATGAGGAATTTTAACAGATAAATCATAGTAAGTTGATGCTCTTAACTAATAACAAGGGAAATTCAACTTTAGAGAAATACGTAGTAAGAGGGAAATTTAAGAACATATCAGACTGAACTAGAATTAGGAGTTTGTGCTATGAACAGTTAATGTATTGAAACTACACTTTGGTGAATGATACAGGTTCCTGATGTTTAAGCCAAACCAACAACAAAATGCTCTCTTTAGTAAAAGCACTAGAGAGAGAGCCTGGGAGTGTAGTGCTAACCATAAAACTGGTAATAAAATGAAACCAGTACATAGAAACTTCTGGAGGCAGTTATTTGTCTTTTTGAACTTCTTGGCCCATAAAAAGCCTTGATTTGTAGCATTTTCTGATTTCCATGTTGTAAATACTGCCATAATGGCCAGTTTCAAACTACCAATGTGACATTGTTGTACTTGGAGTTGGGAAGAAATGCTTATAATCACCTCATTCAAACCTGTATGAGCCACTTCCACTGTTTCTCTGAGCACTTTGCTCCAGGACCCATTATAGTGTGCAGGAAAGTGTGATCAATTTCTATGCTGTGGGTGGCTTCTAAGTGGCTCAGGAATACAGACCATGAGAGAGGAGAAGGATCTATCCACTGGTGCCGATAACATTCATGTGCCCCAAGCCCTCTTCCACCAGGAGGACCATCAGAGCAAAATGATGGTGTTACTTTCTCAAATGCTTACTCATATGCCTATCCCCAACCCCCATGCATTTAAAAAGAAGAGAGAATGTGTATGACATACCAGTGTAGTTTACCTCTCCTCCACTCCAAAATTCATTCCCACTTTCTCTAATTCTTGGAACTTGGCTGTAAAGCATTAATATAACCTTTGAATTTATTGTCACTGCCCAATCCTTTATCCTCTTCCTGATTTCTCTGTGGTCTCCTGTGCTGCTCCCTGTCTATCTTTCTTGTAGTTACAAGAGCCATGAGCTAAGTACTCCTTTGAACACTTTATTTCCAATAACTCCCCATATCTTCCTACCAGTTGGATTAGGAGCAAAATATTGTTAATAGTCATGATTTTCAGATGATGAAACCGAGGCACAAAGAAGATAAATACCCTGCTCTAGGTCATGTGGCTGATAAGTGGCAGAGCTGGGGTTTGTATACAGGTAGGCTGACTCCACAGTTACAACTATTTATGGGGAATAGTGTGGGAGTTTTCTCAACAAGGCCTTTAGCTCTCAAGAAAACAAGTAGAAATATGACAAATTGTTGTCCTTGATGAATAAAACAGAAAGAGTGAATTTCTAGAAGAATGAATCAGATTTGGGAAAAACCTTAGCTTTATTGTGAGGAAGATTGTGAGTCAAATGTCTCATATGCTTAGAAACCCATGGAAACAGATTGATCCTACTCAACTTATTTTACTACCTAACTGCTCACCTGGGTGTGGAATGTACCCTGCCTGATTCATTTCTTTTATTAATAGGAAAATAGACTGGTATTGAGGCTCAAGATTTAATGGTTTGATGTCTTTCCAAATTTAAGTATGCATGTGACTGAGCAATTTTTTGTATTAATAAGACATAGATTATCATTATCAATGCTATTAGTATGACAGTGAAAAATAACTGGGTTCGAAAACACAGAAAATATCAGTTTCTTTTTTTAAAGATTTTATTTATTTATTTGAGAGGTAGAGTTGTAGACAGAGAGGGAGAGACAGAGATAAAGATCTTCCATCCACCAGTTCACTCCCCAAATGGCCGCTACAGTGGGAGCTGAGCTGATCTGAGGCTAGTAGCCAAGAGCTTCTTCCAGGTCTCCCACATGGGTGCAAGACCAAAACACTTGGGCCATCTTCCCATGCCTTCCCAGGACATAAGCAGAGAGCTGCATCAGAACCAGGACACAAACCAGCACCTGTATGGGATGCTGGCACTGCAGGCAGAGGCTTAGCCTTCTATGTCACAGCAATGGCTCCAAATATCAGTTTCATATGGGGAGCAATTGCTGAATTCACTGCATGATCCAGGCTAGATCACAATTCAGGAATTGGTTCATTACCCATAGATGCTAGCTAAAAGTCCATTTATTTACCCTTACTAGAAAGAAGAGTAAAAACTCAATTATGTGAACTTCAGTTCCCAAGCAATGAGACATACCTGAATGTTTTCTGGAAATAATGAGATGAAACCAGTATATGAAAGGTCTTCAAAACATTCACAATAAATGAATAGTACATTATAAATTAATTTTCCATGAACTTCTCCTGTATCTTCATTTTAGAATTAGAATCAAATGCATATAAATGAGAATACAATATATTGATCACTTAACCATACAAGTTTCGTGTTGACTTCACGTAAGTGAGTTTGAAGGTCAGCAGTTCAGGTTGGTGTTGGAGGGCCATGTTTTCAGCTTCTCAGGCTCCATCTAGTTTTCTGCTTCAGCATCTTTTGTACATGGTCACATCCGTGTTCAGTCTGACTCTTGGTCCTGCACTCCACATACCCAAATCCTAGGAACAACTAAGTATCTGTGGAAATGCAAAAACCTCACTCTAGCCTCTTATAAGGACTCTTCCAGAGGAACTCATCCAGTACTTATACTTCCTTCTCGTTGGCTAGGATGTAGTAGCATGCCCTACTCAAAGGCCAAGCAGGCTTAAAAACGTGGTATTTTAGCTGGTCCAGTGTGGCTTAAACAAAATTATGATTTTGTTGCTTTGGAAGAAGAGAATAGGTAGAGGATAGGGAACAGGGAGTTTCTTCCACAGCAGAAATGACTAAACTCTGGTTTATGTGACATAGTGCGTGCATGTTCTTGATTAAAGAACTCTGAGGTTCTCATGCAGAAATGATTTGCTACTTTTATTGAACTTTAACTGGATTGGAATGTACATAGGATTAAAGTGCTAACTTTCCAGTTACTAGGGGAAAACTAATCTAGGTTCTATTTCTTCTAAACAAAAGAAAATTTGTGAGTGTCAGTGGGGACGAGGCAAGGACAGATCCAAGGAGACTGCCCTTGTGTTCAGACTGTCCCAGAGGAAAACACCACAGAGCTCTCACTTGATTGGATTAGCCAGGAGAATCCTGGATCTAATCCAGCACTGATTAACAAATAACCTCCCAGAATCCTTTAAAGCTGTTCTAAAAGGCTCACATATTCTTGCACTCCAATGACACATTTGTATCTAAAATCAAATTGTACCACTCTATTACTTTGTACCACCCAATGTTTCATATCTGAAGCCTATATCCTTTAGTAAACTGATGATATGTTCTGTTGACCAAAAGAGAATACTTAAATAAAAATATGGATTTATTTGGAGGAGGCATAGGCATCCAGAGGAGTTGTCCTAGGTGCCTGTACCATTTCACATAATTGCTTTGTTACAAATCATATTGCATGAGATTATAGTTGAAAAGTCATCAGTGTTAAGTGCACAGGTTTTTTTTTCCTTTTTAAGATTTTATTAACATAAAGTGAACAGATTTCATGAATTTCATAGGTACAGTTCTAAGAAGATAACCATACTTTCCTCTCTCCACCTTCCTTCCTTCAATCCCCCTCCTTCCTCCCTTTCTTTTTTTTTTTAATTTTTGCAAAGACATGCTTTCAGTCTGTTCTATAATCACAGGCTTAGTTCAGCACTAACCGTATTATTTGACAAGTAGAAAGAAGGAAGACCACAGTTCCACAGGAGTATAACCAAGGGCTAAAAACAACAAGCATGTCTTAAAAATGAATACAAACAGCTTCAAACCAAAGGATGAGTGAAAAAAACCCATAGAACTGGCAAATGCCCATATAGCTGATAAAATTCATACTAAACCATTGGGAAAACCACACAAAACTGAGTTAAATGAACATGAATTTCCATTTGGGATCATTTAATGTTGGGGAAAATTTTAGTAGATTCTGAGTTATCATAACACAGATATTCCGAAAAATCATTTGTATTTACTTTAAAATGTTAAATTATACCCAATACATATTATTAAAGAGGGCAGAGAAGTATTTTAAGTATTAGAAAACTTTCATCCAAAGTTTTAAAAACAATTTTGAATTGTTGCTTAAATAAATGAATGATAAATTCAACCGTGAATCATGCATTAAAAGCTGTCAACTGATAAAATTCCACTGTAATATTACAGCTACTTTTGAGGAGCTTAAAGGAATTTATAATTTTTTTAAGTCACATTCTGCACTTTGCAAACTTTTGATAAACTATTATATTAAGCAGCATCACACTTATTTGGTTGATGGAAACTATTGACCAGATTTTTTTTAACAATTTCATTAGAATTACAGAGCATTACGATGGTAGAACTAGAAATCGCTTCCTTTGAATGCCCCTGATATATCCTGAACTTTCTGACCAACGTGCTTCTGAATGTATGAATCTGTTTGCATTGACTTCAAAGACAGAAACTTGAATATATGAATCCAAAATTGTTATTTCTTCCTTGAACCTGTTCTTCACTGCTCAAACCAAAAAGCTGGGGATTTCTCAGCTCAGTCCTCCTCTTAACACTCCCAGTCTACCACCAGGAGAGCTTCTGAGCTCTGTCCCTGGAGTCTGTCTTCAGGCTCCCCTCTTTTCTTGTCTTGCCTGTGGCTTTCAGCCCCAGCTCTTCTTTAGGTCTTTCTCTGTTCCCACTCCATTGTGTTTTTCAGTTCACAGCTACATTATTTTCTCTATATTTGAACTGAATCACTTTGCTCTCTCACTTGAAAATCTCCAGGGCTCCTTATTGTCTCCAAGAAGAGCAGTCCTCTAGATCTGATGCGGAAAGCTCTCCACGTGTTGTGCCCGGCCTGACTCTGGCTTCAGCTCCTGAGTTGTTTCACAGTAAATGTATATGCTGTACTCTTTCACTCTTTTCTGGCTTTGCACCTGCTGTTGTGCCTGTCTGGAATACCTGACTCATGTCTTTCTTGCCATGACTCCTACACTGCTCAACTTTGATTCTAGTAAGCCACATATTTACTTGAATTAATTTCACCAAATCCTCTAGGCAAAATTAGTTGTTCTGAGCTCCTCTACCTTTTGCTATTCTGTCATATTTTGTAGAACATGATACTTTTTAAACTTGATTTATAAATATTTATCCTCCTTGACTTCGATCTTCATTCATTCATCTCAGTATCTCAATACACAGCACAGGAAATCTTACATAGACTTTAGCTGGTGTTTTAGAATGGATTTAGTACTTTTTAGTGCTTTTAAATAATTAAAGAAAATGACATTTCTCTCTTGAGTGCTTATTCTTCTCTTGTAGAAGGTTTATTTCTTTTAGATAAGAGTAAAAACAATGTTCTTCATTCTCAGGTTCCTATTATCATCAAGCTGATGAAAGTGAGCTGATGACCTGTTATATTATTAGCTATGTTGCATGACTGATCAGGAATTTCACATTTTATTAACACAAGTTGCTGCACTTTTCCCACTAGCATGAATTATTAAGTGTCCAATATTCATAGCCTGTATGGCCAGGAAAATTATATTTGGCATGCCTGGAAAAGTCAGAATATGATGGTGAAATGGGCTAGAATAGATATAGACTGAGTGAGGGATATTAAAATATGTAACATATCAGAGTTCATTTCCTAAAAGGAATCATAAGACCCAAAAGTCTCATCAAATTGTTCTAAATATAGTACCTAAATAATGTCACCTCCAGGCTTTTAAGTAGCAGGGCAAAATTAAGAACTCAGAATGTTGGACAGTAAAACTTTCTTTTAAGATACTCATCTCAAATGAGTTAATTAGATTTACTCTGGGAAGTTTCTGACACAGTTAGAGACATATGAAAAAGAACAAAAGAAATAGGGCACATTTGCTAGATCTGCAATGATAGAAATTTAGTTCGTTAGATTGGAAAATTTTCAAGGTATTGGCTTTTACAATTTTTCTATAGATTTTTAAATACCCATGGAATATAGTTAAATGGGTTTATTCAGGAGCTTTAATGTCTCTTTTTAAGTCTTTCATATTCTTAATCAAATAAATGTCTATCTAATTTTGCAAATATTCTCCTATGTTTATTCTCAGGATGGTTAGATCATCGGTTAAATGGATAGAACGCAAGAGGAGTATTTTAGGTCTTTGATGATGCTCTGATGGGAATCCTTTCTTTTGTTTTGTTTTATAGTTGCTTTTAAAGGTGCTTTCAATGTAGCTGCCCTCTTATCCTTTTTAAGGGATTGAAGAAAGTTCTGAATCCTACTGATACAACCCAGAATCAGAACAACATCAAGGCTTTTGCTTTCCAAATTTGTCATGTGGTTTATAATGATGAGAGATCCTGGTATTGGAAGAGGTCTACTGATTTCAATGAGGATCTTAGGATTCTGGGGATTGAGACAGAGACAAATGGCCTACAAAATGCTTAGCAATTAATGGTTCCATAATGGTAATAAAGATGGACAGAAAACCAGGGTTGACTAGCTGTCAGAGAGTTTTTAAAGAGAGTAACAGAAAATGGAGCCCCTAACACCAACACAGAAGGCCAGTCCATTTGTACTTCTTGGTATGATTAACTGAGGAAACAATTCTGAAAATGATTGATTTCCAGGACATACTCAGACTTCCTTAGCAGTGGCAGCTGGATCCCCTTGAAGAAGGATTGTGTAACATTTCAACTCTATGATGTGACTTTTAAGTTATCTCCAAGGACACCAGAGACAATTCACTAATGTTTTGAAAAAGATCATATTTAGTCTATGAGTGCAATACTGAATATTCATTTTATTTTTTCTATTTTAAAAAATATTTTTAATCAACAAGTAAAAATTATATAATTTATGGTATACAGTATGATATTTTGATAAAAGTATACATTGTGCAATGGCTAAATCAAGCTATTTAACATGCATTATGTCAGATATGAGGGGTCATCAATTCCTGGAAATGGGTATTATGAAAAAAACTATGCATAAATTTCAAAAATTTTTCATCCCTCTATTTTCCTTCTTTCATTTCTTTCTTTTGATTTTTAAAATGACATAGTTTTTTATTTTTGAGAGGCAGAGTGGACAGTGAGAAAGAGAGACAGAGAGAAAGGTCTTCCTTTTGTAGTTGGTTCACCCTCCAATGGCCGCAGTGGCCATCGCGCTGCGGTCGGCGCACCATGCTGATCCGATGGCAGGAGCCAGGTGCTTTTCCTGGTCTCCCATGGAGTGCAGGGCCCAAGCACCTGGGCCATCCTCCACTGCACTCCCGGGCAACAGCAGAGAGCTGGCCTGGAAGAGGGGCAACCGGGACAGAATCCGGTGCCCCAACCGGGACTAGAACCTGGTGTGCTGGCGCCGCAAGGCGGAGTATTAGCCTATTGAGCCATGGCCTAAAATGACATAGTTTTAATTTTCATTATACTCACAAGCTTAACCCACCACTAAATAAAGAATTCAACAAATAGTAAGTAGAAAAACGCTATTAAGCATATGGGCTATGAACAATAATTAAATCTCACAATGTCAATTTTATTAATATACATTACATTTTTGTACACTGTATATTAGTTACCACAAATTAGAGAAAACATGATATTTGTCTTTTTGGTATTGGCTTATTTCACTAAACATAATGGTCTCTAGCTGCATCCATTTTGTTGTGAAAATAGAATTTCATCTTTTTTAGGACTAAGTAGTATTCCATTGTGTATATTTACAATTTCTTTATCTGGTCAGCAGTTGATGGACATCTGGGTTTTGTAATGAGAACACTTATAGCCTACAATCTTAGGTTTGTAAATTGTAGTCTCCATGAGAAACAATGCATCCCTTGAACTTGTAACTCCTAACTGAAGATGCATGTTCTTGGACCAACATCCCTGCAACCTCTGCCTCTCCCCTCTGACATCAGTCTCCAGTGACCATCAGTTTTCTTTACTGAGCATTCGTTTGGAATTAATTCCAGGTCTTTGGGCTTCCCAACAATTTGTTGCTCACTGGTTAGTGTAAGGCACAATGAGGAACAGGTAATAAATAGTTTTGTTCTAAATCTACCTGATGGAATGCTTGGCATGAACTGATTTATAGATGTTTTCCAAGGTTTTTTAAGATTTATTTATTAGAAATACACAATGACTGAGCAAGAGAGAGGCAGACACAGAGAGAGACAGAGATATTCGCTTTGATGAGTGACTCCCCAAATGGGTGCAACAGCCTGCGCTGGGCCAAACCAAAGCTAGGAGCCTGGAACTCCATCTGGGTCTTCCGCATGAGTGGCAGGGCACCAGCACTTGGGTCATCTGCTGCTGCCTGCCAAGAGTAATAGCAGGGAACTGGATTGGAAGCAAAGTAGCCAGGTCTCAAACCAACAGACACAGGATAACTGACCTTGCAAGTGGGGGGCTTAACCTGCTGGGCCACAGTGCCGGCCTCAATAGTTTCCAAGTTTCTGAATATGCAGGTGGCAGAATACTCAGAGGTTCACAGACTTATGAAGTAAGGATTTCATAGCAAATAGGACCAATTGGAACTTCCTGAGGTGTACTTTCCCTATGAGATTGATACTACATCCATGAGAGAGTCATGAAAATGGAAGATGAAGAATTCATACCCTATGCATTAGTCTGAACATTATGCTGATTTGTATTCCAACATATTAATCCTCTCTTCTGTTGTGTCAAGAGTCCAGTAAAAAATCTACTGAGGTATTAATTTTCATTGTGTTTTTAATTCCTAGGCTCACCATTTAAGTATTTTAAGGCAAATTTCATTTGGCCTATAAAATCTTTCTGCATGCATGAATTATAATTTTTATAATTATGTGCCTAATTACTAACAACTGGGTTACCTGAGTGTATTTTCTTTTTTAAGAGAAGATTTATTTATTCATTAATTTGAAAGACAGAGTTATAGAGAGGCAGAAGGAGAGAGAGAGAGAAAGAGAGAGAGAGAGAGGTCTTTCATCCATTGGTTCACTCCCCAGATGGCCATTACAGCCAGAACTACGCCAATCTGAAGCCAGGAGACAGGAGCTTCTTCTGGGTCTCCCATGTGAGTGCAGGGGTACAAGGACTTGGACCATCTTATACTGCTTTCCTAGACCATAGCAGAGAGCTGGATCAGAAGTGGAGCAGCCAGGACTCGAACTAGTGCCCATATGGGATGCTGGCACTGCAGGCAACGGCTTTACCTGCTATGCCATGTTGCTGGCCCCTGTGTATTTTCCATTATTTATTTTTTTATCTTGGTCTTATTTCTTGATACACCTCATCAGAGCAGCTTGCCTTATAGATCAACAACAGACTGACTCACGTAGGCTTAAGTAAGGCTCAGTCTATTTCTGGCACCTCTTTGCGTTTAGGAAGTATCTCTCTAGGTTTTTCACTTGAGAGCCTAGGAATAAAACTCCTTGGGAGCCAAAACCCAAATACCAATAATTAGCTCATCAGCACCATGAGACTGCCAAAGACTCTTGTTTGCATTCCTTGGGCTTTCTTCCTGGATTTTTAATGTCCTTACCTGGAAAATGTGAGGATGCAGTAAACATCCTGGGTGGGTAACAAAAAGTGTCACTTGTCTGCACTATCTGCATTATTTTTCTCTGGGCTTTTGGTCCCTCCAGTCCTGCCTGCTTAGCCAGCCTTCAATTCTATTTCTTTTCTCTCTATTCCTGGGAGATTTCCAAAGCCTTGCTGATTTTTGTGCCCCTATGCAACTTTTGTTCACCGTGCTCCAGGCCATTGTGCTTGCTCCC
Organism: Sylvilagus floridanus; assembly: GCA_949820135.1. Lineage (NCBI taxonomy): Eukaryota > Metazoa > Chordata > Mammalia > Lagomorpha > Leporidae > Sylvilagus > Sylvilagus floridanus. The sequence goes on from OX463244.1 coordinate 169,526,494, forward strand.
GGTATCATCATGGGGCCCTGAGAAAAAGCAACCTAAAGAACATCAGCTCACCTCCTGTCTCTGGGGTTTCCACTTGCCAGACCTGCTGCCTGTGACTTCACAAAGATGGGCTTTGTACTCAATGTGGCTTCTCAAACTCTTGATGGAAGCCATGTTTCCATATGCTACTGCAACAGAGGTGGATTCATTGGTCCTAAGTGACTCTGGAATGGGGCAATCTTTTTTTTTTTAACCCCTAGATGACTCAAGTGAATGCCAAGTGGAAATACAGATTTTTTAAAATTTTATCATGTAAGATAAATTTTCATGAATTGTATTTTTATAAAAATGATTTGATTTTTAGATTTCCAAATTAATATACATAGAGGTGAGTAAATATCTCTTATTATTTTTTTATTTTGCCTTTTATCTGCCATTATTTTCCTGCACTCTTACTTTCAATAGTTATATTTGTACTCTCTTCTATAGTTTGAAATTCATATTGTGGCTTATTCAATATCAGCTCATTTATATTCTTTGTGCACCAAATAATTTTCTAATTTTTACCTTTGTTAAATTGACTCTTCTGGCTTTATCTACTTGTTTTCCAAAATTGTTTTAATTGAATATTAATTGATTCATTATTTCTTATTAATTAATATAAGTATGTAACACTATACATTTTTTCTGAATGTGGATTCAGCCATGTCTCTTAATAACGTGTCATAGCTTCATTTTTTATTATTTTCTTTAAATTTTGAAATTGTGCTTTTTTTAGTTCTTAGCATTCTGCTCCGCAGGTTTAAGAGTTAAGTCGAAGGGCTGGCATTATGGTGCACCGGGTTAGGGTACCATCTGATATGCTGGCATGTAGTGTTGGAGCCCTGCTTCTGATCTAGCTCCCTGATAATATACCTGGGAAGGCAGCAGAACATGGTGCAAGTACTTGAGGCCTTGCCGCCTGTGTGGGAGAAGTATGTAAAGTTCCCTGTCCTGACCTTGGCATGGCCCAGGCCCAGGTGATGTGCCCATCTGGGGAGTAAACCAGCAGATGGAAGATCTGTGTGTGTGTGTGTGTGTGTGTGTGTGTGTGTGTATCCCTCTCTATTGGTCACTCTGCCTTTCAAATAAATAAAATAAATCATTAAAAAAACTATGACAATGAATACTTTGTGAGACTTTATCTTGTTTAATGGAAACTTTGAACTGTTTAAAAAGCAACAATTTATATGTCATTATAAAAGGGCAATTAATCCAATTTTTAGTAGCGAAGGGATTCAGAATGGCAATATCTGAAAAAATTCTGAATTTTTACTGTAGGCACCCTTACAAAACATGGTGCAGACCACTATTTAGAGGTTAGCTGTACAGTTTTGGTTTTATTTTCTTTTCTGTACAATAGTTGCTGGCATACAGCCACAGCTACCTGAGTTAGTCCAGCACAGTCAAATGAAGGAAGCCTCAAGGTCTTCTGGAAGTTTCAATAAACTTTTGTTCTCCAAAAATTAATACAAAGTATGTGTTTGCTTCTCAGTGATGTTTAGTCCTTGTTCCTCAGTGATTTATAGTTCCCTAGTGTTGAGCATCAGTTAAAATATATTTGCAGAAAGGAATGGACAATGGACATTCCCTTGGAAGAAAGGAATAGAGACCATGGAGGGACATGAGAGCCCCTGAGATTCTGCTTTATTCCCCATTAAGTGATTTGCCAACAGATTTCCTGACTTTCCTTCTCCTTACCAATACTTTTCATGTGGTGTTTAGTTGTAGTCTTCCCACAAGGTGATTCTGGTTGATAACAAACTAAACTAAACAGCCCTGTTTTTACTATATCGACTGCATTGGATACATGGCATCAGGAAAAAGGGAAAAAAAAAAAAAAAACATTGCCAGAGAACAAAGGAGAAACAGCTTTTCAAATAGCTTCTTACCCGGGAGGAAAACAAAAATAGTTGCCGCTTAGTGTGATCTAAGACACATTCATAATTGACATTGGAGTGAAGGACATTTTTGGTTTGTCCCAGGTGATTTCATTTCAGACGCTGCAATTGGGGCAATCATACATCACTTTCACTCTCTGAACTCTGGTCAAAGGCATGGTTAATGCTATCACAAGGAATGAGCTCGAGAAACGTCTTTCAAAAAACAAATCTCTTTTTTTTTTTTATAAAGCTATTTGCACATTGAGATGGCCTATCTGTCATTACACTAATTTCTGAGGAAATCAAAGAAGACAAGCACTCAATTTGCTCTTTAATTTACTCATCAAGACACTCAGGAAGAGGCTGGAGGGATCACTGGGTCTACAGGGAACATGAAATCACAGTGTAAAAGCAACAAAATGATTCCACTCATCAGGAAAACCGCATTCAGTTTCAAGATCATGTAACAAGAAATGAGTCCTGCTGTGAGTTTGGGAGGAATTGAAGATCCTATCGACACAAGAGTCACTTCTGGCTGCCCTGGAATAGGCAAGCATTAGCCAGACTGCTTTGTACCCATTTCAATTTCTTCTTAGATTAATTCATGCGAAATCATATACCATGCATTGAGAAGTTAAGAAACGTATACAATTAGGAGAAGGAAAGAGGTATTTGAGATAACGTACTAGTAAACAAGTGAGATTACCTTTCTACATCCACAAAATATTGTTTCAAAAAGGGGGTGGGGGTTTAGAAGAATCTCCAAACACTGGCCAAAAATCTTTTCATTTAAACCTTAGTTTTCCTACTTTTTTCTCCATTCTTGACACTATAGATCTCAACAAATTTCAGTGAAAGAATGGTAAGGCTAGAGACAAAATATTTTAAGGTGAGAATGTGCAATTAAGAGTCCTAATCCAGACTATTAAAAGGGAAGTTTTGAGTCCAGCTTCTCTCTCTCTCTCTCTTCCTGATTTACTAGAGCCATCTCTTTTCCACAAATGAAATTCCTAAAAGTAGATGGCAAACTTCTAAAGGGCATGGGTTGATGGCTTGTACGCGTTCACTAAACTTCTTCTCACTATTCTCAGCTCTAAGGAGAGCTACATTAGTACCTGCTGCAAGGTATATGAGAAAGTAAGTTCATTAATTTCCTACTATTCACATAAATTCCACATACAGATGAATACTTTGGCCCTCACTGTTGTGAGGGTGGTGATGAAGGTATTATAGCAGTTATGTCTATTCTGAAATCATTTTGGATCCTCCTCTTTATGAATTGCTTTGTGCTATGGAAGCAATTTTATAAAATTCTTTAAGGTAGTGAAAGCCTTCATTAACTCCATATACATCTTTTACAATATTTACTATACATCTGTATCTATTGTATCTATAAAAATAAGCACAAAGAATCTACTAGGAAGTTGCAGTTGTGTGGAATGCAAATCTTAGCTCCATTGCTGACAATCACCATGAGGAGCCCAGATCACAGCTTTGCAGGACATCAAGACTCGCTGCTACAGGGAAGTGGTAGTATTCTCTCCCACATGTCTGTCCCTTGAACTTGAACACAGTTATATTGATATATCTATTTCAATAGATATTGAACAACCTATATTAAGCATATGAAAATATATAGATAAGTATTCCCAGGCAACCCAATTTTTTTGACAACCATTACATAAATTTATTTATTTATTTATTATTTACTTATTTATTTATGAGAGAGAGAGCTACAGATAGAGAGAGGCAGAGACAAAGAGAAAGGTCTTCTATCTGCTGGTTCACTTCTCAAATGGCTGCAAAGGTCTGAGCTGGGCCAATCCAAAGCCAGGAGACAGGAGCTTCTTCTGGGTCTCCCATGCGGGTACTAGGGCCCAAGCACTTGGGCCATCTTCTATTGCTTTCCTAGGCCATCAGCAGGGAGCGAATCGGAAGTGGAGCAGCTGGGACTTGAACTGGAACCCATAAGGGATGCCAGCACTACAGGCAGAGGCTTAGCCCATTACACCACAGCACCGACCCCTTCCAGCCATCTACGTAGCCTGTGTGCACTTTCTTCCAGGTTTTCCTAAACTCTGTACTTTCGTATGTAAAACTTCTATCAGTCACTCATTGCTTCACTGGGTGTCTTTTTCTACTGACCTCCTAGCGATGGTCCTGGCAAGAAGCTCATGTTTGCTTTTGAAGACAGACAACAAAGAAAGCAAAATAGGACTCTTAGATTCATCCCACCCAAACTTACAATGTCTTGAATTTCTGTAATAGTTACCATAGCCACTCTCCTGGCTTTCTGTCTCTCTGTGAAATGTTCAAGAAGTGAAATCATTTCTGGTTGTAGGAGAGCCAGTTACAGTGCCAAGCTTGGCTCTCCCCTGGAGTCAGGCCCAGTGAATCCCTCTTCAGTTCTTCTGAGTTACATAAAAAAATTAATGAAACATGCTATCTCCCCCAAAAGCACGTCTTTCTAAAATGGATTTGATTCTGGAAAACAATCAAATGTCTTTCAAGGCCAAATCAGGAGAATAATTTAGGTGATCAGGCTGAGTAATTCCACCATTTTTTTTTTTATGTCTAAAAGGCATTTAATCAATAAAACATTGCTTGAGTTCCAGGCTAGGTGTATAATGGTAAACAAACATACTTTTTATGCTTATGGAATTTTAATTAGGCCAATATACACATTCCTAAAAGTTACTACTTTATTTTAAAAAAAAAAACCCTTATTATCATTTATTTGACAAGGAGGGAGGGAAGGAGGAAGGGAGAGAGAGAGAGAGAGAGAGAGAAAGAGAGAGAGAGAGAGGAGAGACAAGCTCCCCTTTCATTTTTGCTGCCTCATTTCCTAGATGTCTACAATAGTGCAATGATTGGGGCCTGGAACCCAGTTTTGTCCCCCACATAGTTGGAAGGAAACCAATTCCTTGAATTGTCACCACTGCCTTCCAGGGTCTGCCTGGAGGAGGATGGGGTCAGGAGCTGAAGTTAGGAATCAAGGTTAGGCACTTTGGTATGGGGTGTAAGTATCTTACCCAGTGTCTTAACAGCAACGCTAAACTCCTGTCCCAAGGTCACTATTTCAAAAGCTCTGGCTTTCTCTCAACCAGTTAGTTACTGACAGGTCTGACACCTCGTAATTCACTCTGGTTCATTCACTTTTACTAGTGTTAAAGGTTAGTTAAGCAGGACTCCGTCCAGGTAGCTATAGTTTTACAAGGTAATTCTTATGCCATTTGGCTTCTGTTGTTGCTGTTAATGAAGAGGACTGAAAGAAAGGCGAGGAGAGGTACAGGAACAATATATCTGCATTTGAATGTTTGTAAACTGGGTGGTTTATTGGACATATCTATTTGCTTTTTCACTTGTATTTTCTAGAAGGAAATAAAGGAATGCTAAGCAAGAGCATTAGGGGCATTGGAAATTATATTGACTATTTCGCTATGTCAATATTCTGCTAATAGCAGAGTTTTGTTTGATTGATTACCTGAAGTATTTTCAGACCTGTGTCAGTTTATCTTCTTTCAGAATTCAGATGCCACTGAATATTACAAGAGACTTACTGGGAGTAACACCTGTGAAAGCTACAGGTGACATAAACAGCAGAAGGCAGGCATAGCCTCAGACCACGATGCACCTCAAGCAAACTTTTTAGTCAAGTGTCAACCCAATGGGGAGCTGCACTGAAAGGGTGCCCTTGAGAAGAGTATGGTCTCAGGCAGAAATAGTCATGCCCTAGGATGATCATCACTGGCTGGAGGGCCTGTGAGAAGATCAAGCCCTTGTCTCAGGACCTTCTAGGGTAGAAACCAGAAACTGGTGGCTAACATCATTCCTGGCAGTTGAACAGATTTTTCCTAGGGAGATCTGAACACACACCACCATGGCAGCTGCCATTCCAGTGTGTCCTCAGCCTGAAGTCCTTCCTCCACTGGGGCCAGCATACCCTGAAGCAGCCCTTTGTTTAGGTAAAGTGGTTACACCAAAATGCAAAGAGAAAAAAAAAGTTCAAATCTTGGCTTTGGATTCCAAAATAAATGTTCAGTATGCATGATTGTGACTATTGTTGAGAGAATAGCCATTGTGTTTATCAAAGCAAGAGTCATAGCTAATGAAAGACAGAATGGGAAAATTTCTTTCCCCCCTTCAAGATGTGGGGTAGGGCAACCAGAGACTGAAGGGAGGATGGAAGAAGCCAAAGCACCTGGGCTCAGTTGCTAATAGGGCAGAAGAGAGAACAAAATAATTCAGACTGATGAGGAATCTGAGAGCCTGAACTAGGGAATCCACTCTGCACATAGCTGTGCAAGTGGATCCAGGTCGAGGGGCTGAGGGTGAGGCTGAAATCTAGTTTGCATATTACTTTTTAAGCCACATCAGACCTGGAGGAAAGGAGCCTTCTAATTGGTCTTGACAATTTTTTTTTCCATAAAGAAGGGACATTTTAAAAATAATCCTCGCAATATTTCCTTGATCAGCAGAGTCCCTGGTAATGCATTGTGTTCTGCATGGAGTCTGAGAAAAGGTCACAGAAACTTCTCCGTCAAATCCAGGTACAGAATTGGAGAAAATAAATATCAGGTGGACTGGTTATGGTCCTGGACCTGAAGGATCCTCATCAGTTATTTGAAGATCTAGAACAATGTGGAGAATTCTAGAATGTCTCCCTTCCAGAATCTAAGAGCAGTGTTGAGGTGGTACCGGAGTTAGAAGATCTGGAGGGGTTTTAAGTAGAATAAGGAGCTTTACTAAAAAGTTAATGAATGGAAAGTCAAGAGCATGTAGAGTTAGTGGTGGCAGGTGGATAAGTATGTTGACTGAGTTCATTGTTTCCAGAGCGTTATATAAAACTGAGTGTTCTGCCACAGCTCTGGAACAAGATGGAAAAGATCTTAAACTGACGGACAACTTCCTATGCGGTTGAGATAACCTGAATTAACTGAAGTTTCACTCATGCCATCCTGGGGAATTGAGTCCCTGAGCAGTTGAGTGGTAAAAAAAATAGTCCCATTTATTTTCAAGGCCTGGTTTTGACTTGAGAAATTAGAAGTTCTTGCACATGAATCAGTAACTGAGGTTTCAAGTTGAAGTGAATTGCCCAAGGTCTTGGAAATGGTGAGGTGAGAGAGGAGAATTCAGACTCAGACTTGTGACAGCAACCATGGAGTCTCTAACTGACAGCATCACACTTCCTTTCTGCAACCTGTTAGCAAAAGCAGCTAGCATGGGCAGGGCAATGCTTGGCACACAGCAGGTGCTGGATAAATGCATGCTTGTGAATGTTAATGGACTCATTTGTTGCATCCCTGAAGGTCAAATTAGCTGCACACACAAGGCTAAGAGGCTCTAGACCTGTGTTTTAATAGGCAAACTAGGATGAGCCTAAGTGCCTCAGAGAAAAGGGGAGCTGATTGAAGCTAAGATTTTTAAATGTTCAGAATCGCTGATCTGTTTACCCACATGATGTCAGAAACTGGCTGGTGAGTATTACAGAAGCACTCTAGCAGCCAAATTCTTGCATACACAGCTCACACCGTGCAATGACAGCTCTAGCTGAATTTATACCTCTTTCTTGTGAGGATGCCACCTACCATCTAGCCCAGACAGCAGGCCTCCTGGTTCTGTGGGACTCATTACCATCTCTTGCCCACTACTGTCTACTCTACCACCATGAAGTCTGGGAACCAAACCAATTTATTTTATATTTTAAAAGCAAAGTATTTAACATTCTTCCATTGATTCACAAAATAAATTCCGCTTTAACACACACACACACACAAAACACAATGTACATTTGCTGGCAGATTTCTTCATTTGTGGATCCATTGTAAGATCTAAAAATGTAGTGTTCAAAATCAGGCTGTACAAAAATTGAGTAAATCCAAATGTCCACCAACAGGAGATTGGATAAAGAAACTGGAACATTCATGTAAGGAATGGTTCTAGTTATGTGACAGAACAGACTATGTATGTCTGCATAAAACTGTGTGGATAAATCTCAAACTGTGTCAGGAAAAAGGAGCCAGGCAGGTGCCCGTAAAGTAGAATATGTCTGTAAAGCTCTAGATGAACCAAAACAAACATTGTATCAGAAATAACAGAAACGTGACTGAAAATTGCTTCTGAAGGGGCACAGGTAACTTTCTGGAACAGGAGAATTATGTTTAGTATCTGTGAATTTTACTGTATGCTAATTATAACCCAATGACAACAAATTAATCAATAAAAATGTGAAGTTCTAGTAAGGAGCTGGAGACCTGGTTGCAGGGGGAGACTTCAGCATGTGGTCATAATGGTGACTGCTATTACCTGTATTGATTGCATCTACCCACATGCATTTCCATGGCCACACTGGATTCTCTTGAAGGATGTGTTGGATGCTTTTCTAGATATTGAGTAAAATAACCTTTGTATAATTTGTCATTGGCTATGTAAAGAATATTTTGTTTTTTAACATTTTTGGGATACAGAGAGAAGGGTGGGAGGGAGAGAGAGAACAAGCACTCCCATCTGCCGGTTCATTCTTCAAATGCCACCATTGACAGGGGCTGGTCCAGGATAAAGCCAGAGCCAGGAGCTCAGTATAGGTCTTCCACTTGAGTGCGGGGTCCCTACTGCTCGAGCCGTGACCTGTTACCTCCCAGGGTATGGCAGTAGCAGGAAGCTGGAGTCAGGAGTGAGACCAGAACTTGGATCCAGTCTCTCTGGTGTGGGGTGCAAGTGTTCCAAGTGATAGTTTACCTGCTGCATCAAAGTCCTGTTCCAACTTGTTCTTAGTAAAGAAAGCATATTATGTACTTCACATGGTCACGGTCACATTAGAATAGCTAAAATCTGATCAATATTAAAATCAGTTTAACATTAAAAATTGATTAAATGGTATAAGCATTGTGGTATAGCAGTTGAGTCACTACCTGCATTGCACACATCTCATATGGGTGTCAATTTGAGTCCTGGCTACTTTGCTTTCAATCCATCTCCCTCTTTATCTGACCAGGAAAGCACCGGATGATGGCCCAACTGTTTGTACTCCTGTCACTCACTTGGGAGACCCAGATGAGTTCCAGAGTCCCAATTTCAACTAGGCTAACCACTGACCACTGAGGCCATTTGGGGAGTGAACCAGCAGGTGGACAATCTCTCTCTCTCTCTCTAACTTAGCCTTTCAAATAAATATAAATATTTTAAAAATCAATTAAGTATGAAAAAGTCCCTCATTCTTCCTTTTACTAAATATGAGAAACAGCCTCACCCATCCACTCAAAGGGCTTAGATTCAGGAAGTGCAGCAAAAGCAAGACTTTATTAGTGATCTTACCAGATAAGGTGCCTGGTGGTCCAGCACACCTAGGGTGGTTTACAGCAAGCTGCTGTAAACCCCAGTTTTTCATCGGCTGAGTAACTAGAGGGTTACAATCTTCCTGGCATTTGCTTCACCTGTTTTGGCCAATCCTAATAGCCTGTTTGCCTAAGAATTTTCCAGGTACATGTAACCTAGATATATGCTAGTTAGCTACTTGTAAATTTCCACACATCTGCAAGCTGTTATGCTAGTTAGTTGTCAATTCACAGCTAAATGCTTGAAAATGAATCACTTGGAAATGAATCAAATGTTTACTTCTCACACTAAAGAAACATGAATTCAAAGATTTTAACTTGAAGTTGTAATATTTCTGTGGTTTGAGCTTGCATATAGCAATATGGACTCAGGATTATCAGGATCAAATCAAGTGTCCTATATAATAAAGTCTGTGATAAGTCACAAAGACTTACATAATTGTCTATTACTGTTGTTACCTTTAGTGTTTACATCAGTACAGAAACATCAGACTAGTCTTTCCTGTACGTTAGAAGAAGACTAGGAATACCACAGGCATAGTACATTGAATAGACATACGAGGGTACCTCAGGAAGCTCACGGGAAATGTGTGCTATGAAAAACTGCACAGATTTAAAAAATGTTTGCACCCAAATATGCTTAATTCCTTTTTCCACAAATTATTGAAGTATCTTCTTGCTATATTTTATAGTGACACTTCCTGATTTCGTGTAAAAATGTAAAGAATTTACATGGAGCAATGTGCATATTTCCCCACCCTCACTTCACTCACCAATGTGTTTGCTATTCACCCTAATTGTCAGCAATTATCTACAGAAAAATACATTCAATCTTCCGCTAATTTGTCTGTTGACAAACTCCAGATACTCAGTGTGTAATGGGTATGGGGGCGCAACAGGAAGAGAAAAGATACACTGGCCTCTTAAAATTTCTATCCTGGCTTCTTTCAATGTCAAATACTTAGGATTTTTTATTTTTGCTGTGTTGGCTCTTTTTTTTGTTTTCCTCCTCCAATTATCTTCTGATGGCTGCATTTGCTGAATATATTTTACTTTAGTTTCATAAAAAAAGAAGTATCAGGTGAAGTGAAGTTTGGCACCATCTGCTTGGAACTTAGTCATGATGTATTGATGCCTTTTTCGAGATGATAAAATTTGGAAATGTTAAATGCATATTGAAAGCAACATTGCTGTAATTTAATACATGTGTCTATGGCACTGTTGACAAGATGGATTTAAGGACTGAGTGTAACAGCCTCAGGCTTTATAAAATTAAAACACCCAGTAAGAGATGTTCCTCCTGGTGTCTGCTCTTCATTTGTAATCCATGTGTGGTATAACAGAGCAGACCAATTTAGTGCCTATTATTTTTTATATACTTCTAGGACTTTCACAATTAAAGTGAATAGAATTTTGAAGTCACATGTAGACTTAATAGCTCTCTTCATAAGAGAAAATAGTGTCCAAATTTAAATGCTAAAGAAAGTTTTGACACACTTTGGTGAAGTTTGGCGTAGTGTTTTCACATGTAGACTGTGGAGTGTGACAGACCTGATTTCAGCGGTCTATTCTCTCATTTCCTTTGTATGTGAACTAAAATTGGTTTAACTCTTCAAAGCTCCAGTTTCTGTATCTGTAAAATGGACATGTTAGTAGTACATTTTAATTATTGATTTCTGTGAAACAAGCACCTTGAAACACAGTTGCATAACTCAAGAATTTATTACATGATTCTGTGGGCTGAGTGGTTTTTTGCTTTCTTTACAGGATGCCAGTTTGGATGCTAGGAAGGCTGGAGTTGTTTGGAGGCAAGACTGGGCCTTGGCGATGGTGGTTGAGAGTCTGTGGTTCTTCCACACAAGGCTGTTTGGGTTGCCTCACTGGATGGCATCAGAGTCCCGACAATGAACATTCTGAGAATAAGCACCCCATAAAGGAGAACGTGGAAGCTTCCAGGTTAGATAAGGGGTGTTTCCATAATTAGGTGCATTGTATTCTATTCAAGAATTGTGAAAATTACATAATTTAGATGTGCATATAGAATATGTATATCTAAATTTAGATATGCATATAGAATACAAAGTTATTTTATAATAAGCTTTGTTCTATTTTTCTGATGTTGCTAATACATCAGTGCACTATTATAAATAAGGTTGGAGGTGACCATATTAGAGCCTCCGGATTGAGAAAATGAAGTTTACATATGGAGACTCCTTAGGGGTCATAAGGACAATCTACCTCATTTTTTAACTTGACAAAACTAAGACCCAAAGAGGGGCATGATTTACTCAAGGATACACCATTCATTGTAGAGCTAGAACCTAGGCTATTACATTAATCATTGCTCTTTTGGAGTGCACAAGATTTTCCCCTGTCTGTTACCTCAGTTCCTCCATCTGTAGCATGGAGAAAGCAGTAGGAATTTCTTTAACATGTTGTAAGGATTCAGTTGTTGCAGGCAAAGTGCTTTAAAATGATCTGAAATATAACACACACTCAACAACTTCTACAGCAGTTCTTCTGATATATTCTTTCCATCATTATCACTACTGTATGCTGCTTTAAGAGTTGCTTGATCACATCTTATTTGGATTGATATTATTGGGGGTTTGAAAATGTGTACCTTCTGCAATATCTCCCCCAAACTAAGAGTTCGGCATTTAAAATAATTTGCAATTTTATATATTATTGTTTTTAATTTTATTTGAAACAGAGACAAATATAGACCAAGATCACTTCTGTCTGCTTGTTCACTTCCCCAAAAGCCCACATTAACCAGAGCTGGGCTAGGCAAGAGCCAGTAGCTGCGAATTCAATCTGGGTCTGCCAGATGAATAGTAGGGGCCAAAGTAATTTTCTTTTTAGAGGTTTATCTTATTTATTTGAAAGAGGTAGAGAGAGAGATTGAGAGAGAGTCTTTCATCTGCTAGTGCATTCCCCCAATGATGACAATGGCCAGAACTAAGCAGATTATAAATCAGGAACCAGGAGCTTCTTCTGGGTTTCCCATGTGAGTGCAGGGATCCCAGGACTTGGGCCATCCTCAGCCACTTTCCCAGGCGCATATGTTGGGAGCTTGATCAGAAGTGGAGTAGCAGGGACTCAAATTGGCAGCCATGGGAGATGCCAATGCTGCAGGCTAGGGCTTTAACCTGCTGTGGCACAGTGCTGGCCCCAGGGGCCTAACTACTTAAGCTATCATCTGTTATCTCCCATGGTGTTCATTAGCATCAATCAGGATACTAATGGAATCAGGAGCAGAGCCAGGACTTGAACTAGGCACTCAGATATTACGTGTGGGTGTTGCAAGCAATGACTTAGCTATTGTGACAAATGCCCAATAATTTTGTTATTTTCAGCATCCTTGCCAGCTTTATATTGTGTGTTACCTGTGAGGAGACCGCACAGTGCACTCAAGGTCTGCTAATTTGCATTGAGGCTAAATTGAGGGTTTCCTGCAACAAACTGTTCCTGTGATTAGAAATGCCTTTGTCATACCAACAATCCTAATGTGACAGATGCAGCCCAGAATGGAAAGTCCTATTGTATGTTCACCATCACTCTCTGGATGTCTCAGAGTCACTACAAAGTTCAAGTATCCAAAACTGATCTCTGGACTTTTCTACTTAGTTGAACTCAGCTTTCCCCATTTCAGTTGATCTTGTCTTTCCATTTGCTCAGGCTGAAAGGTTAAAGGTCTAAAACCTTAGTGCTTTACTTGACTCCTCCCACACTGCACCTGTAAAAGTTTAGACTGTGGGCTCTGTTTACAAACTATACTAACAATCTCAGTGATTCTTACCACCCTGGACTATCCCCTTATAATCATCACTTTATAGGATTTCTGAGATAACTTCGTAGTGGTCACCTGCTACCCCCTTTTCTGTCCCTAAAACTTATTTTCAAAACAGTAGCCTTAAGAAAGCCTATTAAAATGCAAGTCAGCAGGCTGGATCTTGGTATAATGGATTGGTTTGCTGCCTGCAGTGCAGGTGTACTGTCCGGGTGCTGGTTTGAATCCCGGATGTTCCATTTCTGATCCAGCTCCCTGCTAATGCTCCTTGGAAGGCAGTGGGAGATGACCCAAGTACTTGGGACCCTGCCACTCACAAGGGAGACCTGGAGGAATCTCCTGGCTTTGGCTTGGTCCATCCCTGGATGTTGCAGCCATTTGGAGAGGAATCCGTGGATGGATAACCTCTCTCTGTCTCTCCCCCTCTCTGTGTGTGTTTCTGCCTTTCAAGTAAATAAACAACTCATTTTTTAAGTGAGTGAGGTCTTTCTACACATCTACTCCAACTTTATGTAATTCCCTAAACTGCCTTCTCCGGTGTCTGAGTGTAGTGCTAAGTAGAGCGAGAATCCTGAGACTGAAAAATGCAAAAGGAAGCTCCATATGAGAAGACACAATTTATTAGGGAAACTTACATATAGGGTTCCAGCCCAGAGCAGAGCTGCACAAGGCTTGCTCTGCTTATTCCACACAAAGTGGTAGAATTGGCAAGGATTTATGCTTTCACAAATCATAAGGGAGCTGGGGGTTAAGACTGTGTCACAACATCCCTTTACTGTTGTTTGGGAATAGCCTCTTAGGCATCTTGCTACAAGCAATGCTCCTAATGGACCTTAAAGTTTATAGCTGGTCAGTAGACTCAATAAGGTTGACAATGTCTGCTTCCTTCTGAGAGAGCAAGACTCTATATTTTCCCACATGCCCTCTCCACGCATTGAAATTCCCTCTCTTCCTCTCATTGCTCACTCCTTCCCAAATCTTCCACCTTCTCTACTGTTCAGAAAACAACACAGGTATGATGACTTGATGACTTTGATTGCCTGGTTCCTCCACTTGGGGCATTTTCCCATGAAATATTCACTTAGATAACTTTATGATTTTCTCTTTTCAGGTCATTTGCTTAAATTTTATTTTTCAATGCTATCCATCCTAACCCTGTTCTTTTACAATGTAATATGTTCCTATTTCACCATCCTCCACACTTCCCATTCCCCTAATCTGTTCTATTTTCTATTCTGCTATGGTACACACCTGCTAACATGCTATATGACTTATTGACTTATGTCTATTTTCTACCCCCTCCACTTAAGTTTAAGCTCCATGAGATCAAATTTATTAATTTTTGTTTATTGATATATATGTCAATAATATAGCTAGCTAGATAGATAACTCAGTATATATAACCCATATAAAATTGTATACTGTGATATCTGTAAGAATTCCCAGAAGATAGCAATTGCCTAATAAACATTTGCTGTTGAATGAACAGTTTCTAGAGTTAAGTTAAAGTAAACTGTCATCAAAGCGATAAATTTGCCTTTAAGGCTGTAGTGTATCTGTGTGACCTCACTCATGCGGCTGCTAGGCAAGGTCCACCAAATGACTTTAAATGATTTGTTTTAGCTCCCACTTATCTATGTATCCACTCATCTTGCTGCCTACATCAACATACATTCTTATATATACTCTTTATGTAAATACAATACAACTTTGATATATACATGGGGATATCCCAAAGTGATGGAAAATTGAATATGTTAAAACTTGAATCTTTCATCCATTGCATCCTCTTTCTTCTATGTGTATTATCTCATTGGATGGTACCTATAACCTATTTCATAGTCAAATTCAGAAATCACTAAATGTATTACCATTAATCAGATTGAGACTTCAGAGAAATGAGAATTCATACTAAACAAAGATGTGACACTAAAGTAAGATAACACTACTTTTCAGTTACTGTTTCAGTCAATGATTAGGCAAATATTTGGGTTTAACGGTGTCTGTAAAGAAGGTGTAAGGTACAGACTGAAGCTGTTTGCAAGAGCACAATTTTATGATGAATCATCAGATCTTATTCAGGTTAACAATAATTTGAGAGTACGAGGAATGTTGATGGTAAAAAGGAGTTGAAGAAATAGGAATTGAAACTGGTGGAGTTGATAATCGTTAGAATTAAGACACCAAATTTAGTGTGCACAGCTATTAATAACAAGACATAGTTGATAAATATAGGAATGTTGTCACAAGTAAGCAAAAAACTGGAGATGATGAAGTGAAAATCAAAGGGGCCGAGGCACTGAATATAGTATCTTTGGGGTTACCAAGTAACAAAGGAGATGACAGACGTATTAGTGAAGAAAAGAGAGGAATCATTTTTCAGTGGTTCTAAGAGGGTTACTGGGATTCAGTGGGTAAATTCAGACTTCCCTAAATCATTAAGTGATTAAATCTAATCACTTCCCAAGATGTATTGATTTCCCTCCATTAAAGCTATAGATCCCACTGATTTCTGTCTACCTCCTCTGCTGCTGCCTTAGTTCATATTCGTGTGATTATTGCAACATTCTCTTAATTGGTCTTCTAAGACTCTAGGAGTCCCAAGCAGGATTTTCCAACATGAAAAAAAAAAAGGTTAAAAAAATAATTTAGAATGATTTCCTCAAAAAGAAATAACAAATGTTTGAGATATGTGTTCACCCAGATTTTGGACATTACACAAAGTATACATTTATTAAAACATCATATGGTGCCTCATAAATATGCATAATTTTTATGCATCAGTTAAACACTTTTAAAATCTAAAAACACCTCAATAAAATAATCAATGAATAAGTGACATTTTTCTAGGTTGGTGATAATAGTGAAAGCTATTGTTTTCCTACCCAGAACCCATTGCCAACTTTTCTTCTTTTTAACAGAAAAATCATTTTACGTCTTGTCTGGTATCCATCCTGCAGTTACACGCCTAAGAGAAAACTCCCTTCTCCAAAGTAAGGCAGATTTGGTTAAGGACATTGTTTCTGAAAAAGTCTGTTTTGGGGCAGGTGTGTGGCACAGTAGGTTAAGCCACTACTTTGGATACCCACATCCCATATAAGACTGCCTAGGATTGAGCCCCATCTAAACTTGTGAGCCAGCTTCCTGCTAATGGACATCATGGAAGGCAGCAGGAGATGGCTCATATACTTGAGTCCCTACCACCCACATGGAAGGCCCAGATGATGTTCTAGGCTCCTGGCTTTGGCCTTGCCAACCGTGACTGTTGTGGGCATTTGGGGAATCAATAGATGGAAGATCTCTCTCAGTCTCTCTCTTTCTCTTCATATCTCTCTCTCTCTCTTTCTCTCTCTCTCTCTCTCTTGCTCTCTCTCCCTCCCTCCCTCCATTTCAGATAAAATGAAATAAATAAGAAGTAAAAATTTTTATGTCACAGTAAAACATACCACTCTGCTCTGGATAATGTCATAGCTGTATCATCTACCTTGAATTGCTATTTTGCTACCATCTTGAAAATGAATCCCTGTCTCTTCTGTTGAGGAACAATGTTTTTTTCTTCATACTGTTTGTTGAAATCTTTTACTTAGTGTAGGGTTAACTTTATGATCATTAAGTAAACTGAAAATAGATCTTTGTAGAAATTGAGTTGGAATAGCAGAGGGAGAAGGAAGAAGGGTTGGAGCATGGGCAAAAGAGGGAGGGCAGGGTAGGAAGTATCATTATGTTCCTAAATCTGTATATTTGAAACTCATGAAATTTGTATAAATTAAATAAAATTTTACAAAAAGAAAAGAAAATGTAACCATCCTTAGGCATGGTGGACTGGAAGAATAATATAACACTGGATCCTTTAATACCTAAATTTTGAGACCAATGCTATCTCGGTTTTTCCTTTTATATCAGAGAACAAAATTTTGAGCACTTAAACTGATTTGATTTGGGTTTCTGCTACTGGTAACTAACAGCATCCTAAATTGTCTGTATAATATACTGGGACCTTAAACCAGCTAGGAAGAAAAAGAAAATTTTCAGACAGGCAGCTCATTATTTTATTTTTGAGTGATAAAATGAATTTTGTATTACAGGGCATTTCTCTTTCTTGCTCCTTCTAATCCATTCAGAGAATTGATTGAAAAGCAAAGGAAAAATCATTTGGAGAATATAGCATGCAGCTTTGTTGGTTCAACCAAATATGTATTGATTTCTTTGCTAGAAGAAAGGAGTAATAAGCTTCTCTCTTCTATAGTTCATGCAAGGATCAGTCTTCTGCTATCTGTAGATTGGTCAACTATCTTCATTACCTCTACCACCTTTTTTTCCTTTATAATGAAAGGACACTCTTGGGGTGAGCAGCTGGACTCAAGGTCCAACCAATGGATCAATTTCAATTTCGTAGGGGACACACTCTATGGAACAAGTCGAAAAGATCATTTGATTATCACAATTGCTGCCCAGAGGAAGAACTCTGAATCTATAAGCAGGGAAATGGAGCACTAACTAGACTTTATGACCAGTTTGACAGTTCAGGTCTCTCTCTCTGAATCACTAGCCATGGGCAGAGACAATTTGTACAGCAGAAACCAGAGAGAATGATTTGGAGAGAAACTTGGCTGAAAGTAAAGAACTTTACAAGGTCAGGTCTTTTCTTCTGAGTACTTCAAGTTATAAATTACTTGAAAGCACTGATTATAAAGCTAACATGTTGTCTCAGAACTTGGGCAGAACTAGGAAATGCATCTCTTTGATGTATTTTTTGGACAAACCTTCATCTAGTAGATCACAGTGGATTAGGGTTTTTAGTTTTCAGGTCTTGATTCTATCCCTTGAAAAGAATATGAAATTGGGCTATAAACTTCCTCCTGGAACATGTAGATGACAGAAAGTATACATTCCTTTGAAGACTGCTTGGATATTCACCATGCTTGACTGATACACATACATTCTCTTTTAGCAGCACTTAGACAATTGGAATTGTGTGGCAGTGAAATGAGGTAGTAAGGGGAGAGAGAGACGCTGGCTTGGACGACAGCATAGAGGGTTTCAGGGAGATCCTGGAGGCCCTCAAATAGACCCCTCCATCATTCTCCCTCCATCCTCTCACACAAAGTTTCCTAATGAGCCCACTTTTTATTAAAAAATATTTATCTATATAGTTGAAAGGCAGAGTTACAGAGAGGCAAAGGCAGAGAGGGAGAGGTCTTCCGTCTGCTGGTTCACTCCCCAGATGGCTGCCATGGCCATAGCTGCACCAATCTGAAGCCAGGAGCCCGGAGCCAGGAGCTTCCTCTAGATCTCCCACATGGATGCAGGGGCCCAAGGACTTGGGCCATCTTCTACTGTTTTCCCAGGTCACAGCAGAAAGCTGGATCAAAAGTGGAGCAGCTGAGACTCGAACCAGCACCCATGTAGGATGCCAACATGGCAGGTAACGGCTTTCCCCGCTATGCCACAGAACTGGCCCCACCCACTTGACTTTTAAGCAGTGATATCTGCCCTAGTGACATCTGTTCCTAGCAAGCTCTAGGGCTAACAGAAACAAATCACACAACATTCTATTACTATAGTAATATAGTGACTCTAGTCAATATTTTTCTGAGTAGGAATTAAATTCTTCATGTTTTAGGAATAAGGTGAAATTTACTACCTCTTTACACTTTCCAAAAGGTTAATATTGCCCATTGTCTCTGGAAAAAATCTCTCTCTCTGCCTCTCTCTCCTCTCTCTCTTCCTCTCTGTCTCTCCCTCCCTTCCCCCTCCACCTGTATCTCGTCCTCCTTGCTGTCACTGAGAGTGTTTCAGGGACAACTCACCACTGTAGACGCTCAAAGCTGGAGGAGATCCTTGTCTATTCAGTTCTCTAGAAGAGATTCAGACATGTGGCATGAGCTTGAAAATCGTATAAAATTGCAGTAGACTTGAATCCAGAGTTAGCTACAAAAGACAGTGGTGGGGGAGGCCCCTTCTCTTGGTCCCTGGGTGTCCTTTTCCTGGTGCAACACTGCAGGTGGAGGGCACACTGTGTCCCAGCCCAGCGGAGAGAGCACTGCACAAGTGCAGGTGTCCAGTATTGGACTGCAGTTGTTGACACACTCATAGAACTGGCTCTGTGCCACCTTTTAGCCTAGGAGCCTAACTACCTAACCTGCCTTATTTCTACTTGATTTCTGAATCTGATTTTCAGGTTGCTGTGTGTGCTTAGGTATTTATTTAGCAAAATTTTCTACTTCATTTCGTAAGTACCCAGTAATCTATCAAAGTTGTTATCTTCACTCTCTCCTGAATTCATATTTTTTCCGATTTCATATTTTTAAAAGATTTATTTATTTATTTGAAAGGCAAACTTATAGAAAGGCAGAGAGAGATCTTCCATCTGCTATTTCACTCCCCAAATGGCTGCAACACTGGAACTAGGCTATTCTGAAGCCAGGAGCCAGGGGCTTTCTCTGGGTCTCCCACACAGGTGCAGGGGCCCAAGCACTTGGGCCATCTTCTATTGCTTGCTCAGGCCATAGCAGAGAGCTGGACTGGAAGTGCAGCAGCTGGATCTTGAACAGGCGCCCATATGGTATGACAGCACTGCAAGCAGCAGCTTTTCCTGATAGGCCACAGCCGGCCCACCCATGAATTCATGTTGAAAGTAAACTCGGTTCTAGCTTATCACCATGCGCAGAGTCCTTAAATAAGTGGTTCTCAGCAGTGGATAGTTGCATTCCATGGAAGATATTAAGCGATGTGCGGAGATGCTATTTATGGATTTCGTAGCAGAGATGTGTTACTGGCATACAGTTGCGGAGCAGCCATGAACAACAACAAAAAAATCCACCTCCGAATTTAATTTTCCTGAAGTTGAAGAATCCTGTCTTAAGAGCAGACAGCTACAGAATTCTGGCCCTAGCTTCATTATTTACCTGTTGTAAACAGGTACTTTGACAAGACATTTAACCTCTGTGTAGTTTCTACATAAAATAGGGATGGTAATTATTATGGATAATCAATAATATACATTGATAGTATTGTAAGTGAATGTATAGTGAAAGTGCCAATCCCTTACATAGCAGGTGTTCAGGAGTGTTTGTTGCCTTCTCCCTCCCTGTCTTTCTTTTTGGACTTCTGTGACTATAGAGAGGAGTTTGGTAGTTACTCTAAACTCACAAGCCACCGGCATCCTTCTTCCTTTTTCAACTTTATTATCTTTTGTAACTCTTTTTTAGTTTCTTAACTATCCCTGGAGCAGTGTCTTTTTATTAACTCCCTATGAGGCATCAAGCAGTACACACAGTGCCTCGCTTGGCTTTTATTTCACTATTAATTTTACGTGTGCACATCTTCCACTTAAAGCCAAATTTCCACAAGAGTAGGGTTCATAAGTTTTGATATCATAGTGCCTAATACTATGCAATGGAACAGTGGTAGGTATTGATAAATGTTTATGGAATAAAAGGTTTCATTGATCTGCCCCAAGTACAGCCATGACTGCTCAACCACACAGATGTTACAGCACAGGGCAACTCTTTGGAAGGGATTTCCCTTTATATTACCACTCCCCTTACGTTTTACACTTCCTTCTGCAAATTCCACTTCCCCAGTACCATTCCACCTCAACTTGTTTGGGTAATTAGCCTAAGAATCAAGGAAAATCTGTGAAATGGAATAGAATTGCTTCTTTTTATAGCCACTTTTCAAAGTCAGTTTATACTTTTTATAGCTATAATGTGCTTATTTTAGCAATGGGTCCCTAGTGTTTTGTCCAAACTACTGATTCCCGTTTTTAAAAACCTGTGTTTATTTGAAAGGCAGACATAGAAAAAGAGAGTGAGAAAGAGACAAAGAGACAGATGGGAATATCTCATCCTGTGATTTGCTTCCCAAATACATACAATAAACAGGGCTGGCCCAGGACAAAGCTAGGAGCCAGGAGTTCAACCTTGGCTTCCCTTCTGGGTGACAAGGATGCAACTACCTGTGTAATCACTTGCTACTCTCAAGAGTGTTCGTCAGCAGGAAACTGGAATGATATCAGAGTTGGAACTTAAATCTGGGTGGTCTAACATGGGATGATGGCATTTTTTTTTTTACAGGCAGAGTGCACAGTGAGAGAGAGAGAGACAAAGAGAAAGGTCTTCCTTTGCCGTTGGTTCACCCTCCAATGGCCACCGCAGCCAGCAAGCTGCGATGATCCGAAGCAGGAGCCAAGTACTTCTCCTGGTCTCCCGTGGGGTGCAGGGCTCAAGCACTTGGGCCATCCCCCACTGCACTTCCAGGCCACAGCAGAGAGCTGGGCTGGAAGAGGGGCAACGGACAGAATCTGGCGCCCCGACCTGGACTAGAACCCGGTGTGCCGGTGCTGCAGATGCAGGATTAGCCTATTGAGCCATGGCATCTTAACCACTCTGCCAAATGTATGCCTCCAAGATATTGATTCCTCTGAGAGTAGTTTATGTCAGAGGGAAAGTATGTGGTGCCATCATTAATTTATATCATGATTGGGTGTGTCATTATTTTAGTTGGGCTTCCGGTGGGTTATTACTGCAATTCAGTTAATCTGATTCTGTCTACGGTTACTTCCAATCCTCGATTTCAATCAGCAACTTGAGTTCTGATTTGCTTCTTAAATATATAACTCCCATATGTCTGTATGTCGGTTTATGTATTTACTATATATTTTTAAAATTCTTCAATGGAGTGCCACTGTTTTAGGGGAAATCATGGGGGATAAGTTTAAATTTCCCAGCAATTCTTCTTAAAATGCTCCTGGATTATTGATCCCACTTCATGTATAGCAATTTGCCCTCTAAACTTTGCCCTCTAGTAACACCACAAATTCTAAAATCATGAATGCCTCTAAAATTCACAACATATGCATACATGTTCATGCACACACACACACACACACACACACACCCATACTTCCACATACTTGCTACCTAATCAGTGGTTTGTTCATGCTATTTCTTCCTCCTTAAATACCCATCCTTCTCTTTTGTGCTCAGTTCTTCTCTGATCATTTGTATGCCAAATACTCTAGAATTATCTCTACCATATGATGGAACAAAGACGTAAGCCTCAGCCATTCTTGCTCATTGCCCCAAAGACAGGTAAGCATTGGAATGTATTCCTTGCCCCTGAATCTCAATTGGGTCTCACATCCTACGGACTTCATACCCCATTCCCCAAGGCCACCTGAAAGGCCATTTGCTCCAGTTCCAGGAATTCCCCCCAGCCTGCTGCTCCTTATCCCCAACCCCAACCCTACCCATCCTAAAATATAAAATGCCTGGCCCGTGATGGTCAAGGGCCTTCTGCCATGTGTTCCATCATGTGTATGCCAGCAGTTGGTCAGCCTCCTCTACAAATTTATTTTCTCTGAATAAATTCAGTCTGGCTGTAAATTCATACACTGCTTCTATCTATTCTGTGCTTCTTTTCCTAACATTTTGGTGCCCTGTGTGGGGAGCCACAAATCTGAAACTCTTTTCCTAACACCATAGAAATATCTGAGATCTTACTTTAGTGCTCCTGGTACAGAAAGTGATTTTTTTCTTCAATGGTATTGAAATGAATTTTTTTTAGAATCTGTATTCGCTTCTAGACTGTGGTACTATTGAAGGCTCTAGATTCCCCTGTAACCAAGGAAAACTAAGTTGTTGAGTGAACTTGAATGTGCATTGAAAACCAATGGCCTGCTAGCTGCACATGTTGTGCAGTAGGCAATTTGATCTTTCTTCAAGAAGGAAATTAACATCTGTTGTTGTCAATGATTGCTGGGAGGGCAGTGAAGAGGGAAACCAGTGCCATGATTGATTGGTGATGTCTGCCTTGGGTAGAAGTACAATTAGCAGGTTTGTAAATGAGTTCCCTAAATCTCAAATTCTCAGATGCTAGTCTGTAAAATATTTGCGCACTTTGGTCCAGATAAAAATCTTCATTCTCTTTTTCTGTGACTGGTTTCTCAGCCATTGCTGTTGTGACAGAAGTGTGGAGGTGTATCAATATACTTTTTTTTTTTTTTTTGCAGTTGAAAGTATTGTTTGTTTTCATGGCCTGGAATCCTGTTAAGAATCAAGTAGCAGATGCTAAATACTCCTTCTCAGAGCCTATTGGAGAAACTTCAGAGTTAGCTTTATATTTTGGGACTAGACACTGAAACGATAGGATGATCCTGGGCTTCAGCTGTCTGAGTCTCCACGACAGACCAGAGATGAGAAATTGATATTACCACGGCGGGCCTGTGCCTATCATGTTTGTCTTTATCCTGTAGTTTTATTTGCTTGCTTATTTATTTATTTATTTATTTTAGTTTTCTTTTCATGTTTAGTTTTTAACAGATCCAATACGGTTCATAAGTATGATTCTAAGAATATAATGATATTCCCTTCAAGAGGCCAGCCTCTACATCTGCTTTCTTAAAGCTTGCTCAGAGCTACTGAGTAGTTTAATTTTTCAGTGCATACAGAACCAGAGCTACTTCGTATGACAAGGGATAGCTATTTTCATATATCTGCATAAATTTCCATAAAATAGATATAACTAGTGTGCTATGTTCCAAAATCCTCACTCCAAGAACAGAAAGAAAGGAACATAATTACTCAGGCTACTACTGCTGTGTTCAGGTATAATATTCAAAATCATGGGAAAAGATAGGACTTTAATCTAAAAAGGCCAGGCATATGCTGACAAATCTGTTTTTCACACCCTGGGGAACACTGCACTCAGAAATGGAAGACTCTTGAGCAAATGAAAAGATTCACTTGACATCCATAATGGGCACAAGCTCTACTAGGTGAGGAAAGTAAAGAGAGATGAAGCAATTTCTGAACTCCTGGCATCTATATTTTAATGAGGGAGTCAAGACATGCCTGTGGTTAATCTTAAAGCAGATGAGAGGGTACATTTCACTAGCAGTGCAAATAAAATGCTGAGGGAATCACAGTGAATGGAGACTGTGGAAGCCTTTGGGGGGAGTATCTATGTAATCGTCCAAAGGAAAAGTGGTAACAGAAATGGAGTTGAATATCATAGGAAGGATATAGAGGATTTTAGCTCTGTCGTCAGACTATTTCCAAAAGGCTAAGTACTATGCCAGTTCCTAAGGATATAGAAACATGAATAGAATTTGATACCTGGAAGTTTTAATATAATGCTGAAAATCTCCATATATTGTTTATGGAGGATATTTTTCTGGTTTGGCTAAAATAATTATATAAAAGTTGATTAGTGGGAAGATGGGAATGATTAAGTGAATAAAGAGACTTTGAATAAAAAACTAAGGAGTTGAGTGTTGTTTTACAAAAATAATTGAAAGTTTGGGATATTGAAGAGATGTGACATCTTTTGTTTTCATTGCATAATATCACTAAAAGTTACTTGAAATCTTCTGATGAAAGTCATTTAATTATTTAAAAGCATAATAAAGAATCATTTAGTTGGATTCCAGTAATATTTTATAATTCCATTAAGATCTGGACCAAAACTTACTTTTACATTATCTTGGAGAAAATAATATGACATTCTAAATGAACTAATAACATAACTGAAATTTATGGAGAAATATTTTCATTTAAAACTGTTTTTAAGTGATTAAGACGTGTATCTATGATCATAGTATAAATGCTTGTGCATAGAACATTGTTAATGTCAAGTTCATTGAAGGTAACTATAATAAATATATTAAATCTGTCAAGATTTTAACTATTTAAGGCATCATTGCTTCAGTAAACGATTTGATTGCCAAATTTTATGTCTAGAATAACCTTTGAGTTAGAATACTTTTAGAAATTTTTGTCACATTTGGAGCTAGGCTTATAAAAAAGGCTACTTTTTCTTGGGAAACCTCTTCCTAAAAGGACAAGTGGATTTTAACTCAGTGTTTTCCCACATATCTACCATCAATAAGACTTCTCCAACTCTTTGACAGTCCTAGTCATCAGCTCTTTGAGTTTTGGGTTCATTATAATCAATATCATCTCCTGAAAATAAAATCCTTCCTGATTAAAAAAAAAACATAAGAATAGTCTACCAGTCCACAGTAATTTCTTAAAATGGCATGTGTTTTTGGAATAGTGGTTTAGTTGCTGTTTGGAATACCCACATCCCATTTCAGAGTACCTGGTTTCAAGTTCTGGCTCCAGTTTTCATTCTAGTTTCCTGTTAATATCCGCCCTGCGTGAGCCAAGCCCCCGCCTGTATTCCTCCCTTCTGGCTCCAGCTGGACACACAGGATGGTTTCTGTCTTCAGTGCTTTCCCCAGAGAGCAAGGAGGGCCAGAAGAGATTGTGGGGGTGGGGGGAGGGAGCTCAAATTTGTTTATTATGCTACTTTTCCATAATTTGATGAAGGGAAGATTACAAAAAATTGGCTGAAAAAAAATGTTTGAGTCTTAAGACTAACACAAAGCAATTAAGACACTAACTCAAACAGGCGTGCAAGAATTAGTCATGGGGACAGCACTCTGGCACAGTGGCTTAAGCTGCTGCCTGTAACACCAGCATCCCATATCAGAGTGCTGGTTCGAGTCCTGTCTGCTCTGCTTCCAATCCAGCTCCTTGTTCATGTTCCTGAAAAGACAGCAAAAGATGACCCAGGTGTTTGGGACTCTGCCCTTGCTTGGAGTTCCAGGCTCCTGGCTTCAGACTGGCCCAGCCCCAGCTGTTGTGGCCATTTGGGGAGTAAACCAGCAAATAGAAGATTCTCTCTCTCTCTCTCTCTCCCCCATCTATTTCTAACTCTATTTCTGTCTCTCTGCCTTTCAAATAAATAAATCTTTTTAAAAATCCACAAAAAAGAAATTAGCTAGTTTGTTGGTTTCAGTAGCTATTAAGTAAAAGAGGGACTCAGTATGCATATGAGAAGACAAGAAATACAGATTCAGCTAGGGAACCAATCCCTAAACACTCTCAGGGTTGTTTTTATTCGTTTTTGAATCCTTTTAACACTGTGCCAGGAACCAAGAACAAAGACTAAACATATTCCTGTATTATATCACACCACCATTGCAAAATCACACAGAATAGTTTTGTCGCCTTCAAAATCCCCAGTGCTTCAACCCTCTCCCCTACCCAAGCCTCTGGCATCTACTGATCTACCTTTCTGGATTTTTAGCTTTTTCAGGATCATATAAATGGAACAAAGCAGTATGGGATATTTTTCAGAATGCCATCTTTGACTTAGCAGTATGTATCAAAGATTCATACATGTTGTGGACTGATAGGTCATTGCTTAATAGGTATTCCATTTTATGGGTTTACCCAAGCTTGTTTATCCATTCACCTCCTAAAGGACATCTTAGTTGCTTCAAGTTTTTGAAAATTATAAATAAAGTTTCTATAAACCTTCACACGGAGGTTCTTGTGTGCATATGAGTTTCAAACCAGTTGGAAAAACACTGGGAGTGTAATTACTTGATCATGTGGTAAGACTGTGTAGCTTTATGAGAAATTCCCAAATTGTTTCCCAAAGTGTGTGTACCATTGTGCATGCCTACCAGCAATGGATAATGGTTCCTGCTGCTCCGTATTCTTGCCGGTGTTGTCAGCTTTTTGGATTTTAGCCATTCCAATAACTGTGGTTTACGGTCACACCACCCTGAATGTGATAATAGGTATATAGAGGCATCTCACTGTGATTTTGATTTTGATATTCATGTTTGCCATATATATGTGTATAGATATGTATATACATTTGTTCTTTGCTGAAGTGTCTGTTTAAGCCCCTTGCCCTTTTTAATTGGACTATTTGCTTTCTTATTGTTGAGTTCTAAGCATCCTTCGTACAATTTAGATACAAGTTCTTTATCTGAAATGTGATTTAAAAATATTTTCTCCAAATCAAATACTTGTCTTTTCAATCTCTGAAATGTGTCTTTAGCAAAACAAAATTTTTATTATCAATGAAGTCTTAAACTAATAAATTTGAGTTTTAATAAAAAAAAATATCCTCCCTGGAAGGCAGTGGTAATGGCTCAAATACTTACGTCTGTATCACCCATGTGGGGAACTTGGGTTGAGTTCCTGGATCCTGGCTTTGGCTTGGTTCAGCCCTGGGTGATGTGGGCATTTGAGGAGTGAACCAATAGATGGGAGATCACTGTCTATCTATATGCCTCTGTCTTTCTCTCTACCTTTCTGCTTTTCAAATAAAAAAAAAAAACTAAGTAAACAACAATTTTTTAAAAGCTTACAAGAAAACATGCAGTTTTCACAAATGTAATTAAGTATCTTCCAGTGATCCAAGCAAATCATTTACACTCATTTGGACAGGAATTGTCTCACCCATATTTGTAACTGCAGGGTTACAATACAGAACAACATAGCTCTTTAAAAAGCAGTGATTTGGCTTGAATTCACAAAATGATCAGAATGTATGATGAAGTCACTAAATAGCTTTTATCAATCACAGCACAATCACAGCTCTGTAATGAACTCCTAACTGGGACTCCCAGAAGAACAGTGGTATTATTCTCATCATTTCCCATGTGCAAAGCAATCACAGTGGATACATAAAGTCTTGGAAAATATTTATGCAGGTTTCTTATTCTTAATTTGAATATAAATTTCTGAAAACTTTTGTCAGGATAACAAATCCAATTTCTCATTTTCCCCATTTACTTGTTTGCTAAGAAATGTCACTCTATAACATCCTGGCTTTCAATGACTGTTGGTGTAAAAAGTGACAACTGATGATAATGATCATAACTGTTCATCCAAGGATAACTGACAGCAGTAAACACACAAGACAAAAATTTACTCACTCATGTCTGGGTTCATGGTTTTTGGGCCAATTTATGATCATTTTCTGTAGAAATAGGTAGAGTTCTTAAACTAGAAAATGTTTGAAAAGTAAGTGTTACAGGAATCTTAGCAGATAATCAACAGGTACTAAGTAGCCACTGTATACTTTATATTTATTCCTCACAAGAGGAACTCATGAATGGCATTTAAATAAGCAGCCTCTATAAAATAAAGGAAGAGCAGATTCCTGTATTTGAGAATCCCAAGTTTACAACACAATGCTCACTCTCCCAGCCGTTACTCACATGACACAATGAAGACTATTAATAAACATTGAATTTGAAGACAATTAATATGATAGCAAAATTGAACAAACTGTATGCAAGTGGAAAATTTGGACTCCTTTCTCCAGTTAACTGCGAAAGATTTGATGTTATCTTAAAATAGTAGGGGTTACATATCCAGGTTTCTGAATTAAGATTTTGTTTCTTTCCTGAGCATTTAGATACCTTTAAAGATTCTCTTTGCTAGGTTCCCATATTCTTTTAAGTTATAGTGTTTTAGAGTACCTAATCAGAGCTCAGAGTGGTCCCCTGGTATATAAAAATGAGACATATTGGTACTGTTAAAAAGATGTACTGATGTTGACTCTAACAATATGAAAATGTTGGAAAATTCCTAATGGTACATTGTGTCTTGTGTATTACACCAAATATATCATTTTGGAAAATATGGGCATCAGATGCCTCCCCCTGCTTTCCTCAGCAGGTGCCTCTGCCATCAACCAGCTATAGGAGGAAGAAGAGGTTTCTGTGATCTATAAACTGAGTCCAAATATATCCCTTTGGGATGAGCTTGAAATGCTACATTGCTCTTTTTCTTGATGAATCCCTTGGCTTCATTGGGGTAGCATTTTTCTCTTGATAGTATACACTGGCATTTTAACAATGATGATGTGAGGTTGTTGAACTGGGAAATAGATTGTGGATGCTACAATTTTTAAGATGCTGTCAACCTTTGCCACTCCAGAGGAAAATTCTCTGCTCTATCATTAACTATGTTTCACAGTAGGTAGAGTTGCTAAATGACTGGAAATCTGGGTGCATTTTTGGGGTCACATTTTACTAGTGGGGCAGGTCAAATCTCAGACTTGAAGTATGCTTAAGGGCATTTAGGAGAGAAGAAAATCTTGTTTAGCTATGCAATCTTTAGTTAATAGTCCAGTGACAGGTACCTCAGAACATCCACAGGGAATGGACTAGAAACTGCTTATTGTATATTTGCCAGGTCATTAAGAAACTGAGGTTCTAGTATTTATGACCCCATTTACTGAAGCATGGAGGAGAGGAGGTGTGACTGGCAATTGTTGTAAACCTTGTTGTGACAGCTAAATGGAGAGGGGGCTGCTCCATTGGAACTGTTAGGAATCCTGGTTCCTTTGAAGTGTGATGACAGCAATGCTTTGTCAACCCAGGTGATGCCAGAAGGTATTCTGAGTTCTGCAAAGGTTCTTAAGATTCAGAAAGTCAGACTAATTTCTGCCTTTGCAGTTTTACCCCATAACTACTGGAAAGGTTCTATTTCTGGTAACACAGATACTTGAATACGTAAACGTAGATAGCCTAGAGCTCCTATTTGAGGCAGTCTATATTCTATGTGGGGAAAGAAAACAAAGCCATATAAAATAGGTACATTTCAAGGCAGGTTTCATTAGCTGTCAATAGCAGGGAAAAAGCAGTTCACAATACTGGGTCATCTTTGGCAGGATTGGGGCAAGAAATTCAGAGCAGAGAAAAAAATAAATCAATTCAGCTAGGCAACCCCTATACACTATTGGTGGGAGTTTAAATGGGTACAGACACTTGTAAGAACAAGTGGCAAATTCTGTTAAAGTTACCCCTGGGAACAATTTTCCATCAGATTTTAGACCTCCATGGGGGCCACCCTGGGAAACTTTCAACCACTCACTAGGAGACATGTCCGAAGATGTTAATTGTAGCAGTGGCTGTAATGGTACAAACTGGCTACAAACAATGCATTTTTTTTTTTTTTTTGACAGGCAGAGTGGACAGTGAGAGAGAGAGACAGAGAGAAAGGTCTTCCTTTGCCGTTGGTTCACCCTCCAATGGCTGCCGCGGATGGCGTGCTGCGGCCGGCGCACCGTGCTCATCCGAAGCCAGGAGCCAGGTGCTTTTCCTGGTCTCCCATGGGGTGCAGGGCCCAAGCACTTGGGCCATCCTCCACTGCACTCCTGGGCCACAGCAGAGAGCTGGCCTGGAAGAGGGGCAACCGGGACAGAATCCGGCGCCCTGACCGGGACTAGAACCTGGTGTGCCGGCGCCGCAAGGCGGAGGATTAGCCTGTTGAGCCATGGCGCCGGCTCAAACAATGCATTTCTAAGAAAGACAACGTAAATAAGCTACTACATAGCCACAATATAGAATTTTATACAGGTGTCAAAAATAACCAGGTCACTGTGCCTTAAAAACATGGAAAGACAGCAAAGATACTAGTAAATAAACACCATTACATATGATATGATACCACAGCAAATATATGAAACAATATGCACATATGTACAAATATACAGAAAAAACAGGAAGGTCCACACCCATTTGTTGGAAATAGAAACTTTCACATGGACACCTAGGAATGGGCATAGATTTTAGTAGGAGGTAAGCATTAGCTTTATATGTTCTTATATTACCAAGGTAATTAAATTTTTATAAAACTACTTTTCTCAGGTATTTAAAATTTAAAAATATTTTAGCAACAGTTTTTATTTTATTTTTATTAATATAAATAGAACAGGAGAAATCATTGAAGGAGTAGCATTGAAAGAGGGACAGAAGTATAGTTATCTTCTTGGATTCATATATTTGAAAACATTTTTTAAAGATGTAGTTATTTGCTTGACAGGCAGAGATACACAGAGAGAAGAAACATACAGAAGAAAAAAAGATCTCCCATCCACTGGTTCACTCCTCTATGGCTGCAACACCCTGACTGGACCAGGCCAAAGCCAGGAGCCAGGAGCTTCATCTGCCAGGTATGTCAGGGATGCCAGCATTGCAGGTGATGGCTTAACCTCCTTTCTTTTTGCCTGCATTGCACAGTGTACATACTTTGTCACCTACGTCACTGTCTTGAACTCATTTTTACATGTCTATTGCCCTTGAGTAGTTTAAATTCTTCATTATTAGGAACTACATTTGGGATAAATTCCTTCAATCATGCAATCACCCTCATTCAAGCAACAGTTGAGTTCTTGGTCCATATCTCGCATGGTGATGGACACTGGAGAAGTCAAACTTGGATAAAACACATTTCTTTCTTCTTCTTTTTTTTTTTTTTTTGACAAGCAGAGTGGACAGTGAGAGAGAGACAGAGAGAGAAAGGTCTTCCTTTGCCATTGGTTCACCCTCCAATGGCTGCGGTGGCCGGTGCGCTGTGGCCTGCGCACTGCGCTGACCCGAAGCCAGGAGCCAGGTGCTTCTCCTGGTCTCCCATGGGGTGCAGGGCCCAAGCACTTGGGCCATCCTCCACTGCACTCCCTGGCCACAGCAGAGAGCTGGCCTGGAAGAGGGGCAACTGGGACAGAATCCGGCACCCTGACCGGGACTAGAACCCCGTGTGCCAGCGCCTCAAGGCGGAAGATTAGCCTAGTGAGCCGTGGCGCAGGCCTAAAACACATTTCTTCTTCTTCAGAATCTCATAGGACTAAATTAAGGAATGGAGGAAAAGGTAAAAGAAAAATCAAAGTGATATTATCCCATGTTCTAAAAAATTTCAAAGAAGAGGACATAGAGGGGCTTTGATGTTTCTTTAGCTGGCACTTTTCAATTCTCCCATGGCTGAATGTGCTCTTTCTTTTTGGGAAATGTCCTAGCCAGGTTGTGTCTGGCTAGCCCCAACCCAGAAGTAGGAATAAGGCAGCTCTTCATTCCTGTCATACCAGTCTTGAAGGGCAGCAGCAACCCCAAGCTAAGGCAGCCCAGCCATTCCTGGGAGTGTCCTATTTCTCGGTTTGCTTCCAGTCCCAGCCTGCTGCCTTCTGTGCACCCTAAGAGGCATCGTGTGCACAATCAGATTTTCTTTCCTGTTGTAATTCCCTGGGGAATTAGCTTCTGTCTCTTGTAACCCATAACGTTGACACCTTGGTGGGCAGAAGCTGATGCTACAGAGTAGTCAAGGCAATGTGTCTTCTAAGGTGTAATTCAAGTTTGCGGCTGGGTGACAGCCTGGCCATGGGGTGCAGCAGGCCAATAGGTGATTTGAGTGGGAGTTACCCATCCTATCATACCTCAGTTCTGCTTCTCTTGTTATGTGCATTCTTGAAGACTCCAGTAAATAAGGAGTTAAAGAATCCAAGGAACTAGTTTCTCCATAGACTGAGCACATTGGTAACTATCCAAAGGCCACTAATAGACATGCCGTTTTTACACAAACAGCTTGGGGTCATGAAGCTTGCTTTGTAAGCCCTTCTCAGGTATTGAGTATCTGGAATTTGTCTTACCTGAGCAAGTACTTCTTAACGTGGCTTTTTTTCTAATCCGGGCTTGTTTTGGCAATCAGTAAATTATTAAGACTATATATAGAATACCTCATAAATTTGACAAGATAGAAGATGTCTAGGTCTCTGAATTCATTTAACAAAATCTCCTCACCACCCATTTGTATCAGAAGTGCCTAACTACTCTTACATTTTCACCTGAGGATAGGTCAGTGGCAGAGGCTGCATATAAGGAAGTTCAAGTCTAATTAAGGCTAAATGAATTCTTTTAAAACCCCATAAAGTAATCACTCAGTTCCTTTTAAGTGTGGGTAATCAGTGAGTATTGAAATGCTATGTTCTGCCAAGTGATTTATTTCTCCCGCCTCCCCCCTCCACACACATATGCATACTTCCTACACTGAATCGTCGAAGCACAACCCTTTTGCAATATTGATTTTAAGAGCACTGACTGCAGGTATTAGGACCTGTGTCCAATCTCTGGCTCTGATAAACAGTGCTGTTTGACCTTCAAAAATTTCTTTACCTTTCTGCATCTCATGCCCTCTGCAAATTAGACTTAATAAGTAGCACATTAGTGTTTGGGGGGCTACAAAGGAAATAGCTACGAAAGGCACACTGTTGAGCATGTTGCAATTGAATTATTGAAGGTTGCTTTCACTGGTTTTTACTTATGTATTCCCCATTAATGGTTCTAATTAGTGTTCCCTTTAGATTTACCAAAATGTATAAAACTCTTACTGCTTTCATCTCCTATGAGAGCATAAAAAATGCATTTTTGTTTGTCATGTTCATCATTGTAGCCTGAGCGCCAAATACAGAGTGGGGCTTATATTTGTAGAATAAGTTTTTACTACTGGTAGTCTGTTATTCTGTTTTATGCTATTGCTATTCTATACCATGATTTATTGATTGATTTATTCATTTTTGAGTTTTTTATTAATACATGCTGACCTCTTAGCACAATGTTTGGGAGAGTAGAAACACATCATCCACTATTGAATGAATGGGTAAATAAAGAAATTAAAGGTGCATTGTCCCAATTGTCCTTTTAAGTACAGACTTTCTAGATGGAAGGCATTGTGCCTGTCTTTGTATCCATGGAACCTAATAGGTATCCTGTAAACACTTGCTGAATTTATTTTATTAAAATTGAGAGTAGGGATTTGTGCCTTAATTATAGAATTGCAATGAGCTTAGCTCATTTCTGTTAGCCCTTCTATTTTCTGCTACTTTGGTTTATTTCTAGTCCCTATTGTGGAATCTGGCATGAGAATCTATCAACAGGAAGACCAGAGGGATTAACTCAACAAGAACTGAATTATTGCTCTCAGTAGGACTCAACAACATCCCTTCCTAATTCCTGCTCAGCCCCCAAACTACATCATGACAGGTGGGAGAAGTAAATCCCATCGTGTTCCTGCTTCCTCACCCATCCTGAATTTGTTTATGACAGGGAAAATGAACACGAAGAACAGACTGGAAAGGGGGAAAGAATTCACCTAGGGAAAACAGGCAACCTTAGAGGGTGTTGCGAAAGGAGGATTGGCTTTAATTGGGAGTGGTGTTGCTCTAATGGACTTATTGTGTAACCACATGAATCTTGGGACCTTGTAAACACTAGCCTGCTGCTAGCTTAGCTGCACTCTTTCCTCTAAAATTCTGCTTTTGATACTCTGTGCAGGGGGCCAGCAGAAAGAAGGGAGACGTCTGACACGGAAGCAGTTTGATTGCTTCTCTCAGACTCTAGGACAATTCCTCTGATTGCTTTCCCCAAGAAATAGCTCCGGCTCCACCATTTATGATTAGGACCTGCCCCCCATATTCTGCTGCCAGGATACCAGCAGAGCTGGAACCAATTATGTCACCCGAGTGGGAAGCAGTCATTGTAAAGAAAATCTTCCTAGGTTTGTTGGTTGCTGTTTCCCTTGCAGTAACAGATTAACTCTCCCCCACAACCTCATCCCCTTGATGGAGAACCTTTGTACCAGGTAAATTAACACAGGACTTGGATTGTGATGCTGCTTCTACTAGGTTCTAGGATCATCGCTAAGAAAGTTCCTTACTAGCTGTATAACCTTGGGAAGTCACTCAACTCTAAATATGATGTTACACCTGCCTGAAGTGGTAACCTTGCCTTGGTCTGTTTCTTGTGACATTCAGATTTTCATAGCATGAAATCTTTCTAGAGTCATAGCCTACACTAGTTGTGGGGGTTAAGAGAGCATATATTGTTCATATGGTAATCATTGACCCCTTTTCCTTTTACATTTTCCCCAAAGACCTGGGATAGATAGATAGATAGATAGATAGATAGATAGATATAGATATGTAAATAAACATCTTTTTTAAAAAAATTTTTTTGTTTATAAGTCAGAATTACAGAGAGAAAGGGACAGAAAGAGAAAGAGAGAGAGAGAGAGAGAGAGAGAGAGAGAGAGAGAACCTTCCATCTGCTGGTTTACATCCCAGTGGCTGCAAGGGCTAAAGCTGGGCCAGGCCAAAGCCAGGAGTCAGGAGATTTTTCCAAGTTTCTCACATGGGTGCAGGGGCCCAAGCACTTGGGCCATCCTCTGCTGCTTTCCTAGGCACATT
The DNA here is from genome assembly GCA_949820135.1 of Sylvilagus floridanus. NCBI lineage: Eukaryota > Metazoa > Chordata > Mammalia > Lagomorpha > Leporidae > Sylvilagus > Sylvilagus floridanus. The sequence goes on from OX463244.1 coordinate 169,561,356, forward strand.
AGTAGGGAGCTGGATTGTAAGTGGAACAGCCAAGACTCAAACAGGTGCTCATAGAGGATGCTAGCATTCCATTAACCCACTGTACCACAGTCCTGGCCCCTAAATGAACCTGTCATCAGAGACTGTTGTAGCAAAATAAAAATTAGAGAAATTATAAAATGTCTCTGAACAAGTCATATTAGCTGCTCCTTCTCAGATGGGTAGCAGAGAGCCTTAAAGATTCTTGAAGGGAATATATAAAAATATTTGTAATGGCATAATCTTAATAGCTGGCAACCAGAAATACTTTATTTGGTCAACATTTCTGTTGATCCACAGAAGAGTGAACAGAGAAATTGTGATATATGTACACAAGAGAATACTATGTAGCAAAGAAAAGGGACAAAGTGCTAATCAAACCAATGTTATAGACATATAAAGGAGTAGATGCAAATGCATAATGCTGTCTGATACCATTTATGTGAATTAAAAAAAAAAACAGGGAAATCAGTTGATAGTAATAGAAGATGGAAGAGTATTTGTTACCTACTGAGTTAAGTATATTGCCAGTGAAGGGCCTGGGATTCTGGAAATGTCTTGAATCTTGATCACAAGGTGTGTATGAGTATTTGCTCTTGTAAAATGTCATCAAACTAGGGGTGTGTGTTTGGCCTAGTGGTTAGATACTGGTTAAGGCACCCATATCTCATGTTGCAGTGCCTGGCTTTGATACCTGAATCCAGCACTTAACTCCATCTTTCTGCCATGGCAGACCCTGGCAGACAGCAGTCACGGCTCAAGTGGTTGGGCTCCTGCCACTCATGTGGAGACCTGCACTGAGTTCCAGCTCCAGGATTCAGGCTGGCCCAACCCCAGTGACTGTGGGCGTTTGATGAGAGAACCAGTGGATAGGAATTCTCTCTCTCTTGTTCCCACTCTCACTCTCATTCTTACTTTCAATTTCTCTGTCTTCAAATAACTGATTTAAATCATCAAGCCATATACTTAGTATTAATGTGCTTTATGTATGTTGTGCCCTAATAAAAGGGTGTTTATGTATTCATACACATTCATATAATTATTCAGTGATGTGTGAAGTACATGTGTGTGTGTGTGTGTGTGTATTTATAATTATTTTGCTTTCCTTTTCCCACTAGAGGAAATATAAAGGGGGAATAAAGATTTTTTTAATGAACAAATCCCACAGTACTGTAACCATCATTAATAAATGCCTTTGAGTTTAGTATGCCAAGAGACTGGATTATATTTATGATTACTGGGAAATTATTTCTAAGGAAGACCAACACCTAACAAATTAGTCATCAGTATTTGGTGACCCTGAAAGTAGAAAATATGTCAAATGACAATTTTTGATAGGATCAAATCGTATTGACATCTCAGTAAGTCTCTGTGCCTCATTAATTAGCACAGGAAACATTACGGTAAATGATCAATCACTGACACTCATTTAGAACCATGTTTGAAAGTGTGGATTATTTGCACTAAAAACTCAATGAAATTCATTAGCTGAGAGGCAGTGATTGCCTCCCTATTCTTTAAAAAGTGAGATTTGATTTATCCTTTGACTCACAAATTAAGGTCAAAGATAGATTATCATCTGCAACAGATTTTCAAACATTTTACAATGTATATACATCAAGAACATACGTTTTTTTCTTTTAAATTTTGGTAATAAAATATATAAAACAGATAACAAAAGCTTATAATGATTAATTTGAATGCACAGTGATATATTTCTTAATGATAGGATCAACCTTGTTGAGAATCTTGTTGGTGTATGTACATAGTCCCCAAATAATTAAGATGGGAATATTAATGTCTGAATTTTCAATACTTTTCTTTAAAGATTTCTTTATTTATTTGAAAGTCAGAATGGCAGGGAAAGAATCTTCCAGTGGCTGGTTTGCTCTCCAAATGGCCTCAATGGCCAGTGCTGGGCCAGGTTGAAGCCAGGAGTCAGGAGTTTCCTCCGAGTCTCCCCCATAAGTGGCAGTGGCCCAGACACTTGGGCCATCGCCTGTGGCTTTCGCAGGACATTAGCAGGGAGCTGAATTGGAAGTGGAGCAGTCAGGACTTGAACCGACATCCAGATGGGATGCAGGCAGTGCAGGCAGCAGTTTTGTCTGCAAGCTGGCCTTTAAGCCTTTATTTTTCTACCAAATTACTAAATGTCAGAATTTTATTATACACATTGATTGTTCAGGTGAGACAATTTTTAAAAAGGAGCTGGTAGGAATCCATAAGGATCCGTAAAAATGAAAAGTATGACTTACGAAGAATTTTTCTCTTTAATGTAAATTCTCCTGGACTGTTTTAGAGATCTTAGAAGGAGACAACACGTGCATCAGAACATGATGATTTGCTGAACTATGGTACGGAGAGCAGCCCTGAAGGCCACAACTTCTGTTAAAATGAACAAGAGGGTCCAGCATCATGGCTGCAGTAAGCTAAGCTGCTCACTACAATGCTGGCATCCCAGACAGCAGCACCTGTTAGAGTCCCAGCTACTCTGTTTCCTATCTAGCTCCCTGTGTGCCTGAGAAAGCAGTGGAAGGTGGCCCAGATACCTGGGTCCCTGCCACCCATAAAGGAAACCTGGATGAAGCACAAGACTCCTGGGTTCAGCCTGGATCAGCCCTGGCTAATGTGGCTGTTTTGTGAGTGAACTACCAGACGGAAGATCTCTCTCTCCCCCACCCCCTGCCACTCTGGCTTTTTAAATAAATCTTTTAAAAATTAAAAGGACTAAGAAACAAATTTCCTTTCAATGGACCTAATTCTGATAAAATGTCAAGGCAAGGCCATTAGGCAGCAAAAGGATTTAGAGGACCTTCTTCCTAGACTCCAGAGTTTTTTGAAGAGAAACGCTTTCCCCATGTTTTTCCACTTTCTAAGGAATACAGAGGACAGAGGATAGGGGAGATAAGGATACTTTCTCAGAAAAAATATATCGCAGAAATGCTAAGAAAATCAGAACCAGCCTCGTGGCTTAACAGTTTAACATGCTGCCTGCAATGCCGACATCCCCGGTTCGAGTCTTAGCTGTTCCACTTTAGATCAAGATCCCTGTTACTGTGCTCGGGAAGGCATCAGAGGATGACCCAAGTGCTTGGGCCCCTGCACCCTTGTGGGAGATCCAGATGAAGCTTCTGGCTCCTGGCTTTGGCTTAGCCCAGCCCGGCAGCTGTAGTCATCTGGGAAGTGAACCAGCAGATGGAAGGTCTTAATCTCTGTCTCTTTATGTCTCTGTAAATCTGCCTTTCAAATAAATAAAACAAATTTTAGAAAAGTGAAGAAAATCACCACTAATAAATTCTTCACAATAAATGTTTCTTTTGCCATTCTTCAGGTTAGTGTTCAATATGCTGCGTGTCCACAACGAAAGGAATCATTATTGCCATTTTGGTTAAGGTACCAGAAGTGGTAAAACCATGTTTAAGATAATTTTTCTTTGTCTTTGATAAGCAAAATTCTTTAGAAAGGATAAAACACCACCCTTGTTTTACAGATGAGGTAGCTACAGCCAGGTAGGTAAAGTCACTTGTCCAAAGTATTACACTGTTTCACAAAGCATTCTTTGTGGACCAGGTGCATTGGCATTGCCTGGAAACTAGATTGAATATAAATACATAGTTCCTCCCCAAATATCACTGGATCTGAAGCTCTGGGGGTGTGGCCCAAGAGTTTGTGATTCAATATGCTCTCCAGGGGATTCTGATACTCTCAGAATGTGAGAAACACTGCCCTAAGTGGATACAGTGGAAAAGTTTCATAGAAGCAACTTTACTGGAAGTCTTATTTTCCATAATTCCTAGTGACAAAGCTGGGAATAAAGTTGAATAGGAAAAGAAAACTGATTCTCAGAATCAGAAAATTCATATTGTTAGTGTAACATTCAAATGGTCTTTGGGGGAAGCTGGGCTTTCCATAATAACAATAGGATTGTAAGGGAGAAAATGAGTTGATTTAGCTAAATCTGCCTAGATTTGGGAAATGCACCTTTACTGGAGTGATGTCTAGTGGGGATACTCAATATGCATGGGTATTTCTTATGTAACACATGTAGGCTTCTCTGGAGATACGTTTATTCCATCCAGCACAATTGATCATGCTTCACCGATTTTACTTCACATATGTTGTCCTTAGAAGGCTGCTGGACAACTAATTGTCTTCCTGGGGTCTCTTGGAGATCTCACAAAGGTGAACCATCATGAATGAAAGGCAGCCAAGTTGTTGATCAGAAACCACAGGGCCATCTAACAGCAGTTCCTTTTCACCTCTGGCCAATTGTTGCTGCATCAAATACAGCTCTAGCAGTAGCCAAATCATCCAGTTTTTCACAGGAACCAGAAATCTGAATATCTGGGGGAAACTCCTGTTTTTAATTGCTAGCAACACATTTGTATTTTTTAAAATATTTATTTATGTATGTACGTATGTATTTGAGAAGCCGAGTTACAGACAGAGAGAGGGAGAGACAGAAATGTCCTCCATCCGTTAGTTCACTCCTAAAATGGTCACAACAGCTGGAGCTAGGGCAATCCAAAGCCAGGAGCCAGGAGTTTCTTCTGGGTCTCCCTCACGGGTGCAAGGGCCCAAGTATTTGGGCCATCTTCCACTGCTTTCCCAGCCATAAGCATAGAGCTGGATCAGAAGAGGAGCAGCAGGGACATGAACTGGTGCCTATATGGGATGCCAGTACCATAGGCAATGGCTTAGCCTACTACGCCACAGTGCTGGCCCCACAAATTCATATTTTCAAACATGATGCAAGCTGAATAAAATGTTTGTGACCCATAAGTTATTGACCTCTGATATGTAATATTGTGTAATCATGCATGAGTTATTGTTTGACACATTTTCCAGGGCAGTAACATCTACCTGGGATTATAGAGGCAGTTGTTAGCTTTGAGAGTCTGACCTCAGTTTACTAAAACTTTGCTAGAAGCATCCTGGTTCTACACAACAGAGAAATGTTACAGGGTGAATGGGTTTCAAGGTAGGTCAGATATTCACTTCTCTGTGACCCTTACTCTACCTAGACAACATTACTCTTTCAAGTTTAATTTTTTTCCTAAGATTTTCATGTCTAGCCGATTGGACATTACTTTCTCTGACGTCATTTCTAATGTTATAATCAGGAAACACTCAAAGTTGTGAGAGCTGCCGGGCAGGTTTGAGGTGCTCTGGACCAGGTGCCTTACTTCTATTTTAGGATACAGGTTGGGGAAGACCCTATGGCTTGAGTGCCTAATGAGGCAGCAGGTGTGGAGACTGGGACTGCAACTCTAATTCTTGGTTACTTTCAGCTGAGTATGCAACACCACCTACATTGAAGTGATGATGGATTGCTCTGAGATGCAGGAATTCTCCAGCCCTGACTCTGAACAACTCCAGGGTATTTAGTGTCAATGTCTAATACACAAAACAAAAAACAATCCAGTAACCCTCTCTCCGCTGAAGTGAGGGAACAATTGAGATGGCCCTAGCTTTTGGAAAAGAAAATGCAAAAATTAGCAATTAGCAACAAGTGTAGTGGATGTTTGGTACAGTGGTTAAAATGCCCACATCCTATATCGTTGTGCCTGGGTTCGGGTTCCAACTCTGCTCCCCATTCCAGCTTCTTCCAAGGCAGCAGGTCAAGTACTTGGTCCCTACCACCCTGATTGAGTTTTTGGCTCCCAGCTTCCACCTGGCCTGACCCTAGTTGATGAAGGTATTTGCAGAATGAACCAGCAGGTTTCAATATTTTTTAAAATTGCCATCTGTTATTGACCTATTGATTGTTTTCTATGTTTTTATTCTGAAAAACACAATTAAATGCTACACATTTGCCAGTATCTAATGTTACCAATGTGTGAAATTGGTTAAATCTAATATCAACACTTTGTAATAATTATTACGTAAAGAAATATTTTGGTTCATGTTTTTTCCTGATAAACTGTTTATATATTCAAAGTAGTTGATCTTACCTACTGCCTCTTATAATAGTTATTTTATTATTTTTTATTTTGCAAACTAACTTTTGGGTCAGACCTATTTTTTAATTAAGATTTTATTTTTATTTATTTGAAAGGCAGAGTGACAGTGAGATGCTGGAGAAATAGAAAGAGAGAGCTTCTGTCTGTTGGTCACTCCCCAAATGGTTGCAAGAGCCAGGATTGGGTTGGGCTGAAGCCAGGAGAAGGAACTCCGTCCAATTTCACATATGGGTGTGGCCATCTGGTACTACTTTCCCAGCACGTTAGCAGGGAGCTGGGTCATATGCAGAGCAGACAGCACTTGCTCAAACTAGAGCTCTGGTATGGGGATGCTGATGTTGCAAGGGGGGTATTTAACCCATTGTGCCACAATGCTGGCCCTGGGTCATGACATTTTATTTCTCCAAGTAAGTAATCAACTGCTTCAATGTTTTTCAAACTTACAGTTAGTAAATCCTTTCTTCAGATAAATGTCATTTTGCAGTTACCAGTGTATCAACAGAGCTGAAGCAGCAGTGAGACTTGGGGCTTCTCTAAAAATGTCTTTCCCTAGTGCTGTTTCTTAGTTTTTGCTGCATGAAATCCCACAATCTCAGCAGCTTATGTCAACCTGTATTTGTCCTCATGAGATCTGGGTGGTTTATGCTGTGTCTATCTGTGCAGCTCTCCTTTCAACTGTCTTCTGGGTGGAGCTACGGTCTGCCCCTTCACATGTTTCTGAGTATCCCCTGTTAAAGAGGCAGGCAACACTAGGGAGAAGCCATTTCTCCAGCGCATTATGCAGTATAAGAGGGCAGGTTCTGCCACCAAATGCTTCTCAAACTCTGGATCACACCATGTCTGCTGTATTGTTGGCTAAGGCAATAAATGTGGTCAAGCACAGAGTTAAGAAGTTGGGAAGAACACTCTACTAACCAGCGGATTACTCCAAAAAGTGTGTATATAAATCTGTTCCAGGAGAATGAAAATTTGGATTATTAATACAATTGACCACTTAATTCTACCCCATAAAGGTGTTGGAACCAAGTCTGTGTAACTCATGAAATAATAGTAAGCAATTCTAAACCAAGCATTTACCCCAATCATCTCATTGTGCAAATGGGAGAAATCAGGTAGACTAGTGACTTTCACCAGTACACACAGCTAAAGACAGGTTTAGAATTGGTTAATTGCTTATAGTTCAGGACTTTCTTCTACAAAACATATAATGTCTATATTTAAAAAGTCCCAAGAAACCTGAATTAAGTAGCAATATTGTAAATATAATTGTGAACATAGTAAGCTATCTTTATCTTGCTGTTCAGTTTACAAATGTGTTTAATAGAGTGACAGGAAGATAGCCTGGGCATAATGCAGGTAATGGGGTACTGTTCCTCCTTGATCTGGCATTTACTGGCAGGATGACCTCGCACATAGCATTTGCCTCTTATATTTATCAAATAGGATAATGACTATACCCTCAGAGGGTTGTTGTGTGAATAAAATATGAGACACTCAATGATTTTGAACTCTTTTTCATTGGTTTGTCAGTAGCCAAGAGCTGTGCTTTTGTTTTTGTGTCTACTGTTGGGAAATGGATGCCATGTGTTCAGGAGTAAATGTTCTTTACTGAAAGCATAAATAAAATAGAATGAAGGGGAGCCATTTCTCCACACAGTGAAGGGCAAAAAGGTCAGTTTTCTGCTCAGTCCTCCAGGATATTTCTAGTATGGAATTTTCCCAGACAAAAAGCCAACTCGACATGACTGCTTTGTAGTCAAATTTCATATACAGAATGTGTTTGGTAATTACTGTAACAGACAGCAAAATTCAAAAGGCTTCAATAATTTATTCTGCAGGAGAATTTTTAAAGGCCATTTGGTCAGCAGGGTGCCTATTTGACATGTGGCTGGTGTGCCTTCTGCATTTTCGTCTTGGTGGTCAGATGACATAATCAGAACCTCTGTGACATGTTTGTCTTACTTGAATGTTTTATCACCTTGCACTACTCTTTCATCTTCAGGCTAGTACTTCTCCTGCCATGCAAATGCATCCATCTATTCATTACTCTGTCAAAATGTCCATAAACATTAGATTGCTTTTTCTAAGCCAATGTCTAATTGTGGCAAACAATTATATTTAAAATAATACCCTCATAACTCCTTTATACAACAATTTTGATAAATGTCATTGTTCTCATAGGATATATTAACACCAACTAGTTATAGTGACTTAAATTATCTGATGATTGGAATGTTTTGCAAAAATTCATTGACTAAAATAGAAAGAAGATGGAAATTTCTATAAATAACTTCGCTCAAAATATAAATAAATGTCTCAGTATTTTGCAAACAATCATACCTCCTGGCTGTCTGAAATTGATTTTTTGCATAGAATATGAAGTATGATTCAAGTTTTGTTTTTCACAGCTAAATATCCAATTGACCTAAAAATTGTTCCATTATTCTACTTGCTATTCTTCAATCTTATACTAAACTTTCTCAATTAAAAAATAATTATTGGTAGGTAATTGTGTGAGTCTCCTACTTTTATTTTCCTTTTTTAAGATTATCAGCCACTGTGGAAAATGGTATGGAGATTTCTTAAAAACTAGAAATAGACTTGCCATATGATCCAGGAATCCCACTACTGGGTACATACCAAAAAGTCTTGAATACAATGAACAGAGAGATGCCTGCACCATCATGTTTATAGCAGCACTATTCAGAATAGCCAAAAATTGGACTCAAAGAAGTTGTTCATCAACAGAATGAATGATAAAGAAAATGTGATATGTATACACAGTAGATTATTATTCAGTTATAAAGAAGAATTAAATCCTACCATTTGCAGCAAAATGGGCAGAACTTCAGGACATCATGTTGAGTGAAATAAGCCAGAGCCAGAAAGACAAATATTGCATGTTTTCCCTGATATGTGGGGGCTACAATTAAAAAAGAAAAAAGAAAGTAATGTTTGTGTGTATCAGTATTGTTGCAAATATAGTTTTGTAAAAATTTGTTTTATAACTTTGTCAAACCAGTGGTTAAGAATGTTATACTAGTGTAGTTTTAATAATCTGTGATTATTTTACAATCTACTGTATGTGGATGAAATGGTCATTTTTCCATACTGACGTTTCCTCTGACCACATTGCTAAATTCATTGTAGGTCCAGACAGTTTTTCCATTGCTGTTCATTCTTTCTTGCATTTCCCTTAGATCATTTTGCTTGGGTATGATGGATATCTGCTAACAACATATTATCTCAATTTTTGATTATCTGAAATATTATGCATTTCTTTTTTACTTTAAGGAGCAAGTTCACTTCTTACAGAACCCAAGAATGGCAGTAATTTTCCTCTAACCTTTAACTAAGTCATACCATTGTCTTTTAGTTGCTTTCATTCTGTTGAGAAGTCAATAATTGCCATTGCTCCATTGAAACTAATGCCTTTTTTCTATGGGTGCTTCAAAGAAGTTGTTTTCCTTTGATTTTTTAGTCTTACCACTAGTATTACAATATTATTTGGCATAGTTTTCTTTGAATTTATAATACTTGGAGTTTTAAATAGTTTTCCAATTTGTAGCATGATATTTTTCATTGGTTTTAGAAAACATCTGTACATTTTCTTCACAAATATATTAACTGTCCAATTACCTATCTCCTTCTACTACAAATCTCCAATGACAGTTATGCACCAAATAATGATGTTTTGACCAATGACAGATTGCATATATAATGGTGGCCCCCTAAGATTATAATGGAGTTGAAAATGTCCCATTGCCTAATGACATCATAGCAGTTGTAACATCATGGTGCAATGCATATTTGTGATGATGCTTGTTTAAACAAATCTACTACAGTTCCAGTCATATAGATGTATAGCACACATAGAGGCCAGCATTGTCTGGCCTAACCTTGGCCATTGTAGCCATTTCAGGAGTGAACCAGTGAGTGGAAGATCTCCGCCTCTGTCTCCATCTCTCCATCTCTATCTATAACTCTGCCTTTCAAATAATCTAAAAAATAAGCATAGCACATACAATTATGTACAGTCCATAATACTGATGTTAAAAATGACGACTCCTCAGGTCCAGAATTGTGGTGTAGTGGGTAAAGCCATTGCCTGTGTTGCCAGCATCCCTTGTGGGTGTTGGTTTTGTCCTAGCTGCTCCACTTCTGATCCAGCTCCCTGTTGAAGGCCTGGGAAAAGCAGTGCAGGATGGCCCACGTACATGGGACCCTGTCAGCCACTTGGATGAAACTCCTGGCTCCCAGCTTCGACCTTGCCCAGATTTGGCCATGGTAGTCATCTGGGGGAATGAACCAGCAGATGGAAGACCTCTCCGTCTTTGTTTCTCTCCTTCCCTAACTCTGACTTTTAAATAAATAAATAAATAAATCTTTTAGTAGAGTGACGGGTGTGGGGGGCAAGAATCAGAGAGAGAAAGAGGCTTTTCCACCTGCTGGTTCACTCCCCAGTGACTGCAACAGCCAGGACAGAATTGGGCTGAAACCAGGAGCCCAGAGATTCATCAGGACTCCCTCTTGGGTACAGGGGCCCAAACACTTGGGCCATCCTCTGCTGCTTTCCCAGGCACATTAGCAGGGATCCGGACTGTAGGTGGAGCAGCCTGGACTTGGACTGGTGCCCATATTGGGATGCTGGTGCTTCAGGCCTCAGCTTTCATCTGCTGAGCCACAGTGCTGGCCCCATAAATAAATGTTAAAAAAAAAAGAAGGGCTGCTCCTGGTTTATGTAATTACTACACTGTACTTTTTATTGCTATTGTAGAATGTACTCCTATTTAAAAAAAAACACTATGAAAGACTATGTCCTGTTTACATATGTGTGGCAGATATTCCTGCTTACAAGTCTCTTGATTTATCAAGTGATTGTGTTGCGAGATTGACCAGTAGCATCTAAGTTGGTGTAAGCACACTCCATGATGTTCACATAATAATGAAATCACGTAAGGACACATTGTTCAGGAAGTATCCCCATTGTAGACATGGATGTATATATGAGAATGCTTCAAAAAGTTTATGAAAAATGGAATTAAAATGTTTATTTTGACATGAAATTTTTGGAGTTCACACACATTTTCTAAATAAAGACCATTTCTACAAACATTTTGATGACCCCTCTTCTATGCTGGGGTGTTTATCATGTAACTCCTGTGCTCCAGGCCGTATGTCCAATCATCGATAGTCTCCATAGTTCTCCACGTGTACAATTAGCAAGTGCTTGAGAGAGAAGAGCATCGCACGGAACAGTTACTCATCTTGTTGATTTTTTCTTAATTTGAAGTCTTCACCTCTCAAGTTCTGATTGCTCACTATCTCTCTGAATGCCATAGAAATATATATTATATATATATATATACATTTTCTGATTTTGAATTTTACTGAAGTCTTTTTATTGCTTTTGTTGAGAGAGTTGGATTGTTGAAAGCTTCTGCATCACAGCCAGCCTCATGTTTCTCTGAACTCAAAACTCCAATTCAGTATTCATTTATTAGGGAATAAAATTCTGATTCAATTCATCTAAGTCCAAGAAGTGCTCTCACTGATTATGATCTTTCTGGTTGCATAATACTATGCTGTTCTCTTAGAAACTTGACAGAAGTAGTGACAACTCTCTTTGAACTAGGCTCTGCTTTGATATTTCTTGTATGGGAAGAGGTAGAACTATAGGGAAACAAAGAGGCAAAGCCTCGTCAAATAATATTCATTGTCTCTTTTTCCTTAAGACATGGGATTTTTCCACAAATCACAAGAAAATTGGGGATAGGTGACAGATAGATAACCTGGTGATGATTTCAATAATGAAATGTCCTGATTTTTATTCCCTCTACAATAGCAGAAATGATATATAGATGACACACAATTATAAGTCTTTTCCCTCATTGGAAGCACCAAAGAACAGTTCCTTTTAAGTACATTCCAAGAAACATTGAACATCTAGTAAGCCGCATTTCTGATAAAGATGATTTTCTTAGGTAAATTTAAAAAAATAAACACTACATATGCTATTCTGTTTTGGCATTATGCATAGTTGATTTCTGGCACATGACACACAAAATATAAATAACTTGCTTAATGGATTTTATTAATTCTTTTTCCCTAGAGAAAGGGGGAAATAAGTGATAAATTGTCAATATCAAGTGGTGTTATGAGTCAAGGGGAATTGTTAGTGGTCACTCACAACCAGGGACAATCTCAAAGCCTAATGCAAATTGCCAGAGAGGGTCTAAATGGCTCATTCTTGGTTCGAACACATTCTATCTAACTTTTCACTTCCTAGTTTAAAGTATCAGTCTAGAAATATGTTCTCTTACTTGCAAAGGACAATATCCTACTTTTTTGATCAAAATGAAGAAATCAGTCTTTTACCACAGTTTTAAATTTTGCCAGTGTTTTAAATACATAAATATGTCTTATGTGAGTTGAAAGCTTTGTGGGTATTTCTAGGCAAGCAATTGATCTTAATGAAAATGGTGCAGTATCTTCTGCCTTTGATGTGTTGTGATATGGAGCACTGATGCTTCTGGTTCGCTGAGAATCATATCGATGCTTTGACTACCAGGATAGTACATTGCTTTTAAAACGTATGCATGTCTATTTATAAGCACACAATGGAAATTTAACTTACATTTTAAGAGAAAAACATATTTTGTCCATGTACTTAGACTTCAATATACTTTTTTAATTGTGGACTATTTCAAGCATAGATGTATAGAAAATAAAATATCCTAATCCTGATCCAAATGTGTTAACATTTTGCTAGGCTTACTTTAAACATATACCAGAGAAAATATTGCATGATAGAAAAAAGAAGAAACAGCCATATATGTTGAAATATTGCTGTAAGTAATGAGAAAGTGGAAGGAATGCAATTTTCTGTTATTGGAGAATTCATAAATAGTGGAGGAGCAGATCAACTCCTCTAAATATGGAAAAAGACAGGGAGAAAGAGTGGAGTGGTGAGAATTTACAGCTGTCTTCAAAATTTTATATTTTACTAGATTATTTTTAAAAAACTAGTTACTAATGTTAACTTATTGCAAATTTTTAAGAACTAGAAAAAATAGAGGATAGGCATCTCTGTATGAAATGCTGCTATTCAGAGACAATTATTACTCTTTTGATATATATTTTTATGTGTTCCCAAAAATGTGTTTTTAATTACGTATATATAATTGCATGGTGAATTTTAAAGCTAATTGAAAGGCAGAGTTACAGAGAGAGAGGTAGAGAGAGAGAGGGAAAGACAGAGAAAAGGAGAGAGAGAGAAAGAGAGGGGGAGAAGAGGGAGGGGGAGAGAAAGAAGGGGAGAGAGAGAGAGAATATCTTTCATTTGCTGGTTCACTCCCCAAATGGCTGCAATCGCCAGTGCTGGGCCAGGCCAGGGTCTCCTACACTGGTGGCAGGGGCCCAAACACTTGGGCCCTGTTTTGCTGTTTTTCCCAGGCCAGTAGTAGGGAGCTGGATCAAAAGTGGAATAGCCAGGACACGAACCAGCACCTATATGGGATGCCAGCATCATGGGCAGCAGCTTTAGGCCACAATAACAGCCCCAATTATTTGGTAATTACATAGATAGACATAAAGGTAACAGAAATAAGTAACATTAATTAGGTTTTGCATATCATTTTTTATTCCGTGATTTTTAAAATTATCCATTTATTTGAAAGGCAGAGAGCATTGTAGTGTGTCAGAGAAGCTTGGGTGGGAATCAGAGATTATTCAAGTGTCACAGCAACGAGGAGAAGGAATGAATACATGAATTGTCTCACGAGTTGATGAAGGGTCATGTCCAGGTAAAATGAAGTATGTTTGATTTATAATGACCAGATGATAATATAAAGTATGGAATATGCCATGACTAGTTGGGTATTCCTATATTGATTCCTGTATTGTTCACCTTGTTCCATGTTTTGCCTGGTATCTGTTTTCTAACTTACCCTGTTCATTTTACTATGAGAAAGATTGCCAGGAATGAAATATTATAGTCAGTATCTCTGTAAGTTTTTAAAAGAATTATTTTATTTCAAATGCAGATCGATGGGTGGTGGGGAGAGTGAATCTTCCATCTGCTTGTTCACTCTCCAAATGACTGGAGATTCGGATGGGGTCAGGCTAAAGCCAGGAGCCAGAAACGCCACCTGGATCTCTCATGTAAGTGGTGGGGGTCCAAGTGCTCGTGCACTTCCCAGGTGCATTATCAGGAGCCTGAATTAGAAGCAGAGCAGATGGGACTCAAACTGGAACTTTGATATGGGATGCTGGCTGGCTTAAACCGTGGTGCCACAGTGCATTCGTGCATTTTAATATGTATTTTAAATATTAATTTTAACATGTATTTTAAATTTTTTTGCATCTATAAATTTTTAATTTGAGTACACATTGCCAAATTGACTCCAAATATACTGTCTTAATATTTCCACCAAAATGTTTTTATTTCATTACAAGGAAATCTGTATACGTATTTTTACATATGTGTGCTTTACATTTTTTTGACAAGCAGAGTTAGACAGTGAGAGAGAGAGACAGAGAGAAAGGTCTTCCTTCTGTTGGTTCACCCCCCAAATGGCCGCTACAGCCAGCGTGCTGCGGCCTAACACCTTGCTGATCCAAAGCCAGGAGCCAGGTATTTCTTCCTGGTCTCCCATGCAGGTGCAGGGCCCAAGCACTTGGGCCATCCTCCACTGCCTTCCCGGGCCACAGCAGAGAACCAGACTGGAAGAGGAGCAACTGGGACAGAATCCGACACCCCAACGGGGACTAGAACCGGGGGTGCCAGCACCGCAGGTGGAGGATTAGGCTAGTGAACTGCAGCACTGGCCTGTGTGCTTTACATTTAAATTATCAGTTTAGTATGGTGTAAATCTTTTTCATTTTTGTTATCTAAAAACCTTTCTATTAGTGGAAATCTCTGATGGGAGTCAGCAGATACTCTTCTATCCCTTTTCAAGGGGAACAGTTTTGATTCAGGCAAAAAAAAACCCACAACTAAGCAATGATGCTGGAGTCAGTGATTTTTGTGAGAGGAACAAGGTGCTTTGATGCCCTTCCTTTGATATAAATACCCCCTTTTCTTTTCAGATATTTCTGTTACTTAGGGGAGCCTGCCTGTTGGTGTCAACAGGGAGCTTCCCCTTGGACTGATTGACGATACCAAGTTGCCAAGAAAACCAACACAGAATCAAAGCTAGGTCTTGAGGAAAAGTCTTTCTTAATTAAAAGGAGTTATGGGGCTAGTTATTTAGGAGACTGAGACCAAAGATAGACTTGCTTCATAACCTTAGCTAGGAATAATCTGCATGGTTTCACTGTCAGTTTCCTTGTCACTCTGCTCTACAGAGTTGTGTGAGTACCATTAGCTGACTGTGGGAGATTCCAGTCATCGGTTCCTGATCTCTGTACCATGCCCTTCAGAAGTAACACTGATGGTCTTAAAAACATTTGGTTCTGTGGAATCCGTCCGATGACATTATGATAGGTACCTGCACTGGATGGGTTATATCCGACCACTCAACGAAGATTATAGTGTCATACATTACAGAACCAGTATACGTTTTCCTCTCAGAAAATTAAAAATGGACAGGACATATTATCTAGCAATCCAAAGGTTATGAAGTCAGTATCTTGAGGAGACACCTATCCTGCTATGTTTAATGCAGCACTATTCACAATAGCGAGTAAACGGTATCGACCTAGATGTTCAACAACAGATAAAAAGAAGAAAATATGGTGTATGTATACACAATACTATTCTGCCTTAAGACAGAAGTGGGGCCAGCGCCGTGGCTCAATAGGCTAATCCTCCACCTGCAGTGCCGGCACCCTAGGTTCTAGTCCCGGTCGGGGCGCCGGATTCTGTCCCAGTTGCCCCTCTTCTAGTCCAGCTCTCTGCTGTGGCCCAGGAGTGTAATGGAGGATGGCCCAAGTGCTTGGGCCCTGCACCGGCATGGGAGACCAGGAGAAGCACTTGACTCCTGGCTTTGGATCAGGGCGGTTTGGTGGCCGCAGCGGCCATTGGAGGGTGAAACAACGGAAAAGGAAGACCTTTCTCTCTGTCTCTCTCTCTCTCTCACTGTCCACTCTGCCTGTCAAAAAAAAAAAAAAAAAAAAGGCAGAAGTGTGAACCTTGCCATTTGTGACAACATGGATGACCCTAAAGAGTGTGAATAGAAGGGAAGGTAGGGAAGGAAGTATTACTATGTTCCTAAATCTGTATATATGAAATACATGCAACAAATACATTTATAAAAACACAAGATATGCCTAGAAAGGATCAACATAAGTTCAATTCAAGGAAGAAAAGAACAGAATGGTGGTTGCGGAAGGCAAGCGTGTAGAGTTGGAGAGATTTTGGTCAGAGGATAAAATATCTGTAGGATAGGAGGAATAAATTCATTAGACCTATACAATATGATGACTATATTTAATAACAAAATAATGTATTCTTTAAAATTACTAAACTAGCATATTTTGTGTTCCCATTACAAAAATATGACATGTGAGGAAATGCTTATGCTATTTAACTCAAATTAGCTATTCCACCATATATACATATTTCAGAACATACTCAGCAAGTAAATATAAATTTATAATTAAAAATAGGAAAAATTTAATAAGGAAAACAAACAGAATAACCCAAACAAAAAATGTATGGTGTCAGTTAGATCAACATATTTTCACAAACTTGCTATTATACCACCTATTCTGGTGTTGAGTTATTTTTGTAAGAGGCATACACTTTATATTAAACATGATCGAGGTGATGCAAATAAAGAAATAAATGCTGAATAAGTAGGCTTAGTTGGAAGTCTAGTTTGTAGAATGGTTGATATGGGTTCTTGTGCTGGGTTTGTTTCTACTACATATGAAAACGTAGGGCCTCAGTGTCCTAAAAAGGTAAAATAATTACTTGGAAAGTGACCATTTTTAAAATATTCAATAATTCCTTTTTTAACCTAGAAATCTTGTATTTAAGGAATACAAACTTCATGCATTTCACATATACAAATTTAGGAACAGTGTTTCTTCCCACCATACCCACCCTCACACATGTACTCCCACACTTCTTCCTCCTCTCTCTCCTATTCCCATTCTTATTTCTTACTAAGATCTATTTATTTAAAAGATTTATTTATTTATTTATTTGAAAGTCAGAGTTACACAAAGAGAGGAGAGGCAGTGAGAGAGAGAGGTCTTCCATTCGATGGTTCACTCCCCAGATGGTCGTAATAGCCAGAGCTGCGCTGATCCAAAGCCAGGAACCAGGAGCTTTTTCCAGGTCTCCCACACGGGTGCAGGGGCCCAAGGGCTTGGGCCATCTTCTACTGCTTTCTCAGACCACAGCAGAGAGCTGGATGGGAAGCGGAGCATCTGGGACTAGAACCGGCACCCATATGGGATGCTGGCGCTTCAGGCCAGGGCATTAACCCTCTGCGCCACAGCGCTGGCCCCACTAAGATTTATTTTCAATTGACTTTATACACATAAGATTAACATTACACTAAATAAAGAGTTCAATATATAGTATGAAAAAATTTCAATAATTCTAACATTCTCTTTGGCTTTTCGATTGGGTGAACAGTTGTTTAATGTGGTAACCTCATCTTCATGTAGAGTTTACAGTCCTGTAGTTGGTAAGCCCAACTGGTTACCCCCTTGTGCTTCTCTTTATGGCCCTTGAGTTATTTTCAGAAAAATGGAAACCAGTGTAGCATGTTAATGCCAGGTTTTATGTAATTATGAGATTGGCTGGACAAAAGTGTGCTTCCCAAAGACAGGCTGATAGCCTGTGCTATTTACCACCCTGTTTATGCTGTTGCTTATTGAAGGCCAAATCTATTTTACTCATTTCCATGATCAGCTTATTCTCTGTGAAGTCCTGGATTTGCAATTCTGGTCATAGCAGTTATTGCTGATATGAAAACAAAAACAAAAGTGAAAGGATTTCGTGTCTATGTAGGTCACTTAATCAATAAAGATCAGTTAACAAAGTTAAGAATGATCAGATTATCTACATGTGACGGGCTTAGAAATAGTTGAGCATACAAATCAAGCAGTAAAAATAAAAATTTTTCTATAGCAAATTACTTAAGATTTAGATTGTTTAATATATCTTTCCTCTAACCTTTGTTGGTTTAGGTAGAAGCATATCTTTCTGTAACATTCAATTACTTATGTGCTTCCACACTACTTTGTTTCTCCTGGCCAGTTTCCTTAGGGTTTTTGGAATGGAGGAAAGCAGGGGAGACAGGAAGATTGAATGAGGTCCACTTCTATGAGAGTGACACTTACAGAGATGAAGATGGGGCAGTTATTTTCCAAGAGAACACTATCATATCTAAGAAACCTATTTATCAAAAAGAAAGTGAAAGTGCCCCACTTGTGTGCCGGGAGTGGTAAATTTCTGTTCCCAAGGAGTTCTCAACATTCTGCTTTCCTGCTAATGAGATATTTGCTTTATATCTGTTCTTGATGAGACTACTTATTGATCTGACTCTTTGGTTTTTATATGTTTGCCAATGTGTTTCAATACTAAAGTGGGAATATATAATGATGGGAATTTTGTATGTTGTAAATCAAGTAAGTCCATTCACTTTAGTTCTTTTTGCATGTGTGTTCTTGTTCCAAAATGCAAACACATCAAACTTCCTTTTAAAATGTCTCCAGAGTTTCAAAAGTAAAAACTAGGATTGCTGAAGAGCACTAATCCTTGGACAGAAAAAGTAAAAATAAAAACCTAAACAAGAAGTCCAGAGCCCAGACAAAACAAATGAAAAAGAACTCCTGGAGAAACTACCACTTGTGATAACTAGGGTACTTATAGTTCATGAGAAAAATGTATATTGTGAACAAACTATGTATAGATTTCAAAAATTTTTACACTAAAGTAAACTTATTTTAATTCCATTTTCATAAGTTTTCTGAAGTATCTTTGTATAATTTGTAGTAATAATTTCACCTATTCTCCTTGAAATAATCCAGGGAGATCTAAAAAAAAAAAGCATGCAGATACTTATCTCCTATAGTTAACAAATTTACAATATAAATGTTGGGGATATGGTGAGAGAAAGGAGAGAAAAATATCAAAGATCTATTCTTGAATTTCTGTATGAATCATTGCCATTATAGTACTCAGGTTTGGGAGTTGACTCACCTCTCATTGTCTTATATTTGACCACTCCTTGTGTGATAGCCCTTACTCCACACTCAGGGATCCTATGTGGATTCTGTCTACTTCTTAAGTATACCACTTCTGGGAATAGAGATATAATATGAAGTGTAAATAGCCGTGTTAGACTTAAGTTAGATACACTTCTGTGAAGTTTCTATCACCTGATTTCCCATAAACCCTTTCTCTGAGCAGCAGACCAACTGGTACTTGGGTTCTCCAAGGATTGTCACAGATTCAGAACCAGTATCTAATAATCCGCCTAAGGGTCAGGCTATTTCCCTTATTTCAGAATGCAGGCCACCCTGGCAGATGGCTACATATTGGTCCTGTCTGGAAAAGCTTAGGGAAAGAGTCATAATCTGTGTGTGAATGCAGGCTACAGGATCCTTCTTCAATGGAGGGCTAGAATGAAATATTTTTAAGATTCATCTATTTATTTGAAAGCCAAAGTTACATAGAGAGAGGGTAGGCAGAGAGAAAGAGGAAGAGAGAGAGAGAGAGAGAGAGAGAGAGAGAGAGAGAGAGAAAGAAAGAGAAATAGAGGTCTTCCAGTTCACTTCCTGATTGGCTGCAACAGCCAGAGCTGCAGTGATCCGAAGCCAGGAGCCAGGAGCTTCTTCCGGGTCTCCCATGTGGGTACAGGGGCCCACGGATGTGGGCCATCCTCCATTGCCCTCCCATGCCTCAGCAGAGAGCCGGATCTTTAGTGGAGCAGCCGGGTCTCGAACCAGCGCCCTCATGGGATGCCAGCGCCTCAGGCCAGGGCGTTAATCTGCTGTGCCACAGCACCGGTCCCCAAGAACTACTTTTGATTTGAAAACTCTTATGAGTCCAAAGAGTCCACAATGAGAATGTGAGTTATATTTCTTCCCAAGCAATGAAGAATATTTCTGCCTATATATGTCAAACAGCACGTTAGTAGACTATGAGTGTAACTTTTTGATGAGTTAGCCATGTCTTTTGTTACAAATAGAGATAAAGAGCTCTTGCACAGATACCAAGGGAGCCTGTAATATAGGATCTTAGCATTTAATGTCTTGTTTTCCATTTTTTTCTCCTGGGCAATAATGAGCTAGTTGCCTCCACATCTTTTTTTTTTTTTTTTAAGATTTATTTATTTATTTGAATTCAGAGTTACAGAGAAAGGAGAGATACAGAGAGAGATCTTCCATCCAATGGTTTACTTCAGAAGACTGTAAAGGCCAGTGCTGGGCCAGTCTGAAGCCAGGAGCCAAGAGCCGGGAGCTTTATTCAGGTCTCCTCTCCCACCTGGGTAGCAGGGGGCCAAGCACTTGATTCATCCTCCACTACTTTTAACAGGCCATTAGCAGAGGGAGCAGAGAGCTGAATCAGAACTGGAACAGCCATGAAATGTACTGGTGCCCACGTGGGATACCAGCATCGCATGTGGTGGCTTTACCCTCTACGCCACTATGCTGGCAACATTCTGATCTTCCCAGGGCTTCTGTAGGACAAGTTGTCTGTCTCTTTACCTGTACTTTGGGAGGCAGGCCACTGGGCTAAAATCGTGTCTACTTTGCTGTGTGGATTAGTGCTCTTCTACTGTATATGCAGCTCTTGAATTCTCCCAGCTATAGGTGCTTCACCTCCCAGCCTGGTATTGGTTGTACAGTAACAACGTTCACATTTCCTTTACTGCCACCCTACTCATGTTTTGAAAGTGAAAAAAAAAGATTTTTGACCAATTGGCCGTGACAACATGGACTTATAAAAAAACTTTTGTTTTGAAAAATATTCCTCCATAATATAACGCATTTTCTGTATATAAGCAGCAGTCAACATATTCCTTTAACTTCTACTTACATTCCAAGTCTGTAAAATCCTGGGGCACTAGCGCTTCAGATGTTTATTAACACAACAGCAGCAGTGGGATCCTGGTCTAGAGCCCATGGCATGTTCCTGTGAAGGACACGTTTACTCATTGAGCAATAGATGAAGTTCAGCATTATCATCGCTTTTTGAGAGAGATGACATGGTATTACCCTGTCTGCCTTCAGTAAGAGATTGGGAAATCAAAGGAAGTGCTGTGCAGGTGTGTGCATGTGAATGTTTATGTGTGATAATTTAAAGTTATGTTGCTATTAGATTAAATAAATTCAAAAGTATTTGACATTTTATAAAGACAGAAGCAGTTGGTAAAAAGATTATTGTTTTCCTTATTCTCTTAAATATCAAAGATATATTAATTATAAATGATCAAATTAAAAGAAAGAAGTGACTATACCCAAATTATAAGTGAAATTTTTGCATAGTAAATTGTCTTTAATAAAAATTTACATTTTTCTCTAGAATAAATTTTCTGTGAAATTCAGCAAATTATCAGTCAGTGACAATAAAAATTCCAGCAGCCAAAATAGCATAAACACACTATTGTGATACAGTTTTTTTAAAAGATTTATTTTATTTGAAAGGCAGAGTTGCAGAGAGAGAGAGGAAGAGAAAGAGAGAGAAGTCTTCCATTCGCTGGTTCACTCCCCAGATGGTCGCAATGGCTGGAGCTATGCCAATCGGAAGCCAGGGGCTTCTTCCAGGTCTCCCAAGTGGGTTCAGAGGACCAAGGACTTGGGCCTTCTTCTACTGTTTATCTAGGCTATAGCAGAGAGCTGGATCAGAACTGGAACAGCCGGAACTCTAACCAGTGCCCATATGGGATGCCAGTACTGCCGGAGACTGCTTTACCTGCTATGCCACAGCGGCAGCCCCGATCCAATTTCTTAATGTTTATTATAGCTCAAAGGATTCTAGAGTAATTGTTCCCTTAGTTCTCAGAAAGAAACTGGGAATAAAATGGAATGAAATCATGGGTTCCCTTAGACAGTGATAAGTAAAGCATAAAATATTGATAAATACAGAAGAGTACCTAGGTGAGACTATAAACTGCAGGTCATCACTGAAAATTGAAGATTACCACTTTCCAGCTGTTGGAGAATGTTTTAGCTACAAGATATCGCAGCACTGTGAAACAATAATAACCACTATTTTCTCCATTTGCAAGCCTGCTATTCTCAGTCTGAAAAACACAAAGTAAAATTATTCCTTGTTTTTTTTTCTGATAAAGTAGCTTTAGAGATAATTTATCTCACTGTGCCAAACTTTTCCTTAAATTGTTTGCATTTGAAAAATCAAAGCATTTATAGAACACTTCTTCCATGCCTTTTATATAATGAGAGGGAGATCAACTGGTGCCTCATAATGTTACTCAAAATCTCAAGGCTAATTTATGGAAGGCCTTGTTTGCTTTGTTTCTTACTTGTTCACTTATATGATAGTTTATAGGCTTTGTTTCTCATTCTCTACATCATGCATTCAACAAGTAGAATTTGGGGTCTAGTATGTGGAAGCACTTAAACCACACTGGAATGCCATGTACAGACCCTGCGCCAAAGAGCCCTACTGCATAGTGCAGGAAATAGAATCTAAACACATGATTTCACACAATGAGATGAATCTAATGACTAACAGATAGACACCTCACAAGGGACAGGAAATTTTTCTCCTGAAACCTTAAACCTAACCATAGCACCATAAAATTGGACATTGAATGTATGCTGAATATTAATAAACAAATACTATAATAATTTGATGAATATGGAGTATTAAAGAAAGTATTGTGTACCATGAAATTTTAGCAGTGGAGCATCTATACCTGCCCAGAAGGGGTTGGCGGAGGTTCCAAGGGAGATATGGAGTAAGTTTCACTGAGAACATAATGCATAAGGGCAGTGGTGCAGACGTGAACAGCACTGGACGCAAAGGAATAGGCAAGTAAAGACCAGCCATAAGAAACATGCGTAAGGGATGGGAAGTCATCAGAGGGTATGCTCACCTGCTTTTGCTATGTGATGCATATAACAATCTCAAAATCGCAATGACTTACAACATCACATAGCTTTTCTTCCTCACCTATCATGCTGGTGACTTTGAGTATTCTGCTGTAGCTCTCCTCCTAGCTATGAGTTGAGATGTCCCCTACATTCTAGGACCCAGTCTCAAGGACCACTCTCCAGCTATGTTCTTCTCGTGGCACAGGGCAGAGAAGCACAAACACACAATCCAATTTAAATATTCTTATCAACAGATGTGTTACATCTGCTCAAACAAGCCATAGGGTCAGGTCCAACATCACTGGAGAAGAGCAGGATGCTTTTCCTACAGGGAATGACAAGGGCATGCTGTGTAATCCTCCTATGAAGGAGAGACAAGGAAGTGTGAGTAATGACACAACTCACTACAGAGTTTCCTGTAGGCAAATCGCTGCTATTTTAAAATCTAACATAAAAATAGATTTAGAGGAAATGTATGGGTTATACATTGAGAATTTTGGATTCAATCTAACTATATACATTCTATATAACATTCGAGGTATATAATATTTAAATAATGCTAACAAAAGTGGGACATTCCAAAGTGCAATAGGTAGGGCAATGCACGGGAATGGGAAGGGACCGGGTCCATTTTTACTGCAAACCTCAATCCAGAAATGATGACTTTTGCCAAAAGAAATTTATCTTTCCCTTCCAGCTCTGTAGCAGAGTATACACTGATTGGACAGAATCTGCAGCACACAGAGGCAGCACATTCAGCTTAGAGAGATGAAGAGTGTTCAGGCATGATGCATTACTTGGGTTGCAGAGAAATAGGCTATGTGGGGAGGAAAGAGCAGAAGGTTGTAAATATTTTGTAGAACATGTTGGGAAAAAAATATCTTCCTAAGGGAAATCACCCAAAGTCATTAGCTATGTGGTGGCTGTGTTTCCTCAGTAATTAATTCCTTTTTATCCAGTGTACAGGGTCTAAGTCGTTAAGTGTCCTGCATGCCTCATGGAATAGTTTCAGTTTTATCATGTTGGTTACAGGGAGCCATTGGATAAACACAAATGACGGAGATTGATGAGCTCATTCAAGATACGTATATGCACATATGTATTTATAGTCACATGGATGTGTATGTTGATTAAGAACACAGACATTGGAGCCAGAGACTTGGTTCTAATCTTTATTAGCTGTATCGAAACCATTCTAAATAGCAATTTCTTTGTGAAATATGAATAATACTATTTCCAACAATATGGCCATCAAGCAATCAAATTTAAAGGTGTGAAAGGCCCAGTGGTGGCACATCAAGAGTAAGTCTTGGGGCTGGTATTGTGGCATAGTGGATAAAGCCACTGCCTGAGATGCCAGCATCCTGTATGGGTACCAGTTTGAGTCCCAGCTGCTCTACTTCCAGTCCAGCTCCCTGATAATGTGCCTGGGATGGGAGCAGAAGATGGCCCAGGTCCTTGGGCCCCTGCACCCAGGTGAGAGATGCAGAAGAATCTCGTGGCTCCTGGCTTCAGACCAGCGCAGCTTCAGCCGTTGTGGCCATCTGGAGAGTGAACCAGCAATGGAAGTGCCCTCTCCCTCTGTCTTTTTCTCCTTTTATCTCTGTAAACACTGTGTTTCAAATAAATAAATCTTAAAAAAAAAAAAAACAAGGCTAGAGTCTTGACCCAGATTGCCAGGTCTTAAATGTGGCTCTTGCTGTTTTATTTTAAGCAAGTTTCATACCACTCTGACAGCCATAAACCGTAATATGGTTTCATAAATATTCAATAAAACCAATATTTATGTGTTCTGCTATAAGGAATTTTATGCTGCCTAGCCCGGAATTTGATGTGTATTTCAGGTTAATTTCATATGTAACATCAACTGGGGAAAATTACTCATCAAGTGTGTCTAGAAATATACTTTTAAAGTATCTTACCAAAATTCAGTTTGTGATCTCAACCTGGTGCATTTTCCTCTTTAATGGTCATGTAAGTTTTTCCTCATTTATCCACCCACCCATGCATTTATTAACTTGGAGTCCATTTGATTCTACTCCCATGAATTAGAGGGCACAGCACTTCACTCCGATAAGATAGTATTAACTACCTTCCCATTACAGAATTTTTCTTTCTTAAGAGTCAAGTTCACACCAGGCCAAAGAGATTTGCTATTTCTGGCCCAACACTTGGTTGTGGAAATCCTGGTGGTTGCCTCTCCTTGGCCTGGTAGCTCCTGTGCCCTTACTGTTTCGCTTTGAACAATGTGTCTTTAATGCACTCGTTCTTTCATCTCTAACAGAATACAGGGCATCGAACTCCAAAGGTCATGAGGCAGGGCTTCCAGCCAATCCCATTAGAGGATGTGACCAGCCCTCTGAACCATGCGGGACAATCTTTTCCCAGGCCACCTCCAAACACCAAATGACAGACAGCAATAGAGCAATACCCCCAACCAGCTCTGTGCCCACACACCAGCTTGGAGATGTCTAGACCTTCAACCACAGTACTCCTATAAGATCGTGGGCTACTTCTCTTTACAGTGTAATGTTAGGTAGCAAGGTAGAAATTCACCTATGTGATATAGAGGCTGAAGAAAATGGAAACATTCATGTGGTTGAATGAGGGGGAAATTGTAGAAGCAAACCTTGAAAGCCGCACAGCAGTTGCACATCGAATGTCTTGCTCTGGTCAGTAAATGTGTGCATTTTTGATCTGCCTTTCATTAGTTATCAAGAAATTCTGAATCTTTTCTTGAGTCTTCAGCTTCATTGTCTGTAAACAGGGATTGTGTGAAAGCTCACACAGACTAGAAGGCATATGTTACACACGAGAGGCAATATTGCACAGCAGTTAACAGGGCAGGTTGTGGAACCAAGTGGAGTTGAACTCCACTTCTTCCATTTACCGTATGCCCAGAGCCCAGTCGTTGAGGGCTTTTGGGGAGTGACCTGGGAAATGGAAGATTTCTCTCTCTTTCATTTTCTTGTTCCATTCCTCACTGCCTCCCTCCATTTCAAGTAAATAAACACGTAAATAAAGACAAAAAATACCTTTGTGGATTATAGCTGATGTAGTAATTCGGAAGTCACACATTGGGAATCCCTGAGTCACTGCTGACTTTGGCCATCCCTGAAGGTCTGAGGTAGTGGGTATCTGGCCATAGACAATGTCCATGGTCCTCTTCCTCAAAACATAATTGAGAGCAACACATTACTTTTCTCCACACTCTGCCCTTTATAAAATACTTAGCAGGCACTATGTCACTGCACCTCCAGTAACCCTGAGAAAGAGGCACAGATCACAAAAAGATAATGCTTTGTGAACACGTCTGAGCCATTGGTATTCATCTGGTCACCGAGTGAGTAGCTCCCAAGTTGGGTCTCCAGGTGGAAAGAAAAACAGCAAGATCAGTGCTGTGTTTGTTCTCAGTAGAACACAGCAAAAATACAGAACAGAGCAGGCGCTGGAATCAGCGCTGTGTCTCGCTAAACATTTTCAAAAACGTATTTATTCATGCCCCTCTTCCATTTTGCATCATTTTCACCTATTCCAGTTACTCAACAACTTACTAAAATGACTAAGAAAGTTCATCTTTATGGGTTGTTCATAATCTCTCTTCAAAAACAATGGTATCCAAGCAGAGAGAAGTCAATTCACAGGAGTTTGCGGGCTTTAGAATGTGATGGCCCTGGTGTGTGCTCTTGTTCTGCCTTTTACTAGGATTTGAGAAATGCCAAATCTGCTTCTTGAGCCCTCTGCCTCATCATCTGTAAATAGGGATTTTATTATTTATGTATGACAGACAGCATTGCACGGGAGCTACCAGGGCAGATTCTGAAACCAGAGTGACTGGAGTTGACTTTCTGCTGCCATTCACAATGCGCCTCGGGGAAATTTCCTCCTTGACTGCCTCAGTGTTCTCATCTGTAAAGTGGGTCCCTCAGAGGCTTTGCTATGCATTAAATGAGTCAACATTTGTAAAGGACTTCAAATTGTGCCTGGAATAAAGCAAGTGGTCAGTATATTCTAGAAATTAATATGGGCAGATAAATATCTTGACTCCATATCCTTGTGTTAGGATGTGTTGATCTGAACTCAGAGAAATGTCTGCGGCGTAAGGCCCTAAATTAATGAATGTTGGTTTACCATCCCCTGAAACCGCTGTGCCAGACAAAAGTTGGATTAACTATGCATAAGCGTTGCAGATGATATCTGTGTTTCTAATCCATGATATAAATTGTTGCTCAACCTGCATAAAGTGTCTGTTGTGAAGGCTTATGTATTACTATGAGGGTCTTAAGTAACCAAAAAGATAGAGACTTAAGATCAGTGCTCAGCAATAAGGACTTCTTCAGTAGAGGTGACTAATCGAGTACCTAAAATGTAATGCATTAGAGTGAAATGGACATTTTGAGATATGGTGGTTGTTTACAGCCCTGTCTCTTCCATTGAGGAACAGTGTGTTTTTCTTTTTTTTTTTTTTCTCTCCTTCATACTATTTTTTTCTCTCCTTGATACTATTTGTTGAACTCCTACTTAGTGTAAGGTTAACTATACAATCATTAAGCAAACTGAAAATGGATCTGTGGGAATGTGGGAGGAAGGATTGGAAAGTAGGCAGGAGGGTAGGGTGGGTAGTTTCACTGTGTCCCTAAATCTGTATACATGAAATACATGAAGCTTGTATAACTTAAATAAAATTTTAAAAAAGGAAAGTTTAAATATTTTAATTATTAAAGAGACTTTTCCTTTACAGGTCTGTCTTGGAAGATTTCTCTCTCTGCCTCTCTCCCTCCCTTGTTCCCTTTCTTCCTCCTTTCCTTTTTTCCTTCCTCCCTTTTTCCTTCTTCCTCTATTGTTTTTGTTTCTACCCAGCACAATCTAACTGGCCAGGGAACATGCTGGGTAGCCAATATGAAAGGAATGTACACTTTTGTCTGAAGTAAGCCTTGACAAATGAGAGAAGCAATTAAATAAAATCCTGCCCTTCAGCTCCTTTTAACACTTTTCATATTTTGTATAGAATCTGCCACACGGTGAGAGTTTATTAAAGGTATTTAAAGGCCATGGGCTCATCCATGTAGAACACTTTTATAACTAGGGTTCGTGTTACCATCTGGTGCTCTGTCTGACAAAAACAAGCCTCTTAAACTCTGTCTTCCCCATCTAGATATATACAACTACATGAAAGAATGCTGATTTTCCACATCATATCAACATTTAAGAAAAAACCCTGTGTCCTCCATTCAGCCTGCCTGGAGAGTTTATTTCTCTGTGGGTGCTAGTGTAAGATGATATTTTCCCCTAAAAAACATCATTTGCCACTTCTATTCCAGTGCATCTTTTCCAATAATGAGCATGTACAAGATACATGTGTTCCAGTACAAACTTGAATACCAGGTTTTGGTGTGTTTCTTAGGATCTCTTGGTATATGAATAATTCTATACCAACCTGTACATGGGAAGAGCAAAACCAAAAAATTTAGAATAAAAAAAGCGGTTTTTAATCTTTTTTTAAAAGTAAATTTTTAGTCTTAATTTAAGAATCTTTTTCTGTGGATGTATCTTTCTTCTTTTAAAAACAGAGTAAAAATAGTTTAAATAGTGCATCTAATTTTGACTCCAAATACATGTTGAATGAAATTATAATTTTCTCTCTAGCAGGGCAACCCAATTAGAAATATGTTCAAATTAATTAACCCTCTCTCCCCAAGTAAAGTAAGGCAGTTGAGTTAGTAGTGGCATTAAATGCCTCTGATTAACGAAGTGTAGACTAGAAGACGTTGTAATAAAGTACCATCAAGATTTCTGTGATTTAATATAGCAAATATTTATTTCTCGTTCTTAAACAGTCTTTAGCAGGTCACTGGGAATTCTGGGGCATCTGCCTTCTATGCAGTGGCTCAGTAGTTTAGGACATTTGGATATAGTAACACCTTCATCCCAACATATATGGATGTGTCTACTGTAACTGAGAAAGAATATATGAAGAATTGGATCACAGCCAATGTCTACATGGTCTCACCTACTGCAAAGAGGGTTGGGGAGGTGTAATGAATACAGGGTTAGGAAAACTGGAAGTATCAATGAGGCAGTGTCTGCTGCCACTTGGCAACATTTAGAGGACTTAAGTAGAAATAAACCAATGGGAGAAGAGTTTCTTCTGCTCTTACAATCTTGGATCAGAAGAACAAACAGAATATTCGTTCAGCTCAGAAGAACAGCTATGTAGATAAAGTATGAGTAGATCTGAGTTCTAATTACAGACAAAAGCTAGTGTTATCAGTGTCATGGCCATTGGATCAATAAATCATTCGAAGAGCCAGCTCTACTTTCTGGATACTCTCAACATAAGAGGGAAGGAGCCTTGACCATCAGATCTGCTCCTAGCCATGTCCAGTTTATCAGAGGGCAAGTGGAGATCTGAGGGCCATCCCCACTGAGGTAAGGGGCAGGGTACTAAAAAGAGGGCTGACTAATTCCATTTCTCTTTTCTCCCCTTTGAACACAACCCACTAAGTAAGTTGTGTTTTGTTTTTTGATGAACACAGCTGGTAAGAAAGAATGATTACTTTGGTTGAAACTCGCAGTTTAGCTAAGAAACACCAAAGTAGGTTGTAAATTATTGGAATTAGATCACAGATGTCAGCCTGGGCTTTATTACTCTTTGAATTACACGAAGTACTAATAGGTGCAAATCTCTTACCTTTCAATTACAGCTGTAAAGCGCTGAGACATGTTTTGCCCCCAGCCACATTACTAATGGAGATACTAAAATGAGCTTGGCAGAGCCTGTTCCCTTATTAAGACCATAGTGCAGGGCAGAAGCAGGCACTCAGCACTCACAATTAATGCAAATAGGGGAAAAAGTCGACAAGGCTGAGTGGGGGAGGAAGAGTGAACTATTAACTCTGATGGAAGGGGATGGGAATGGGATCAGGAAGACTCCATAATAAGAAAACACTGGACCTGAGTTGTGAATGGTAAGGAAAGTTTTTGGCATGGAGGCATGGAGACCTGAGCACCATGCAGGTGGCACCTTGCCACCCACTAGAGATACCTCTTGCAGTCCTCAGAATCAGAAACTACTTTATTATTTGTTTTTTTGTTAAAGTGTAGTTGATTGCATTCTCTGTTGATTTTTAAAGATTTATTTATTTGAAAGGCAGAGCTATGGGGAGGGCGAAAGAGAGAGAGAGAGAGAGGGAGGGAGAGAGAGAAACACAGAGGGAGAGAGAGACAGAGAGAGAGAGAAACACACAAGGCTCTCATCTACAGAATCTGCAGATTCACTCTCCAAGTACCCGCAATGGCTGAGTGTGGATCAGTGCCAGAGCCAAGATCAAGGAGCATAATCCAGGTCATTGACATGGGTGGCAGGAACCCAATTACTTCAGCCATCACTGTTACCCACCATGGTCTTTACTAGCATGAGTTGCAGTCAGGATCCCAGGTACTCCAATGCGAGATGTAGATGTCTCTCTTTTTTTAATTTGAAGGTCAGAGTTACACATATACAGAGAGAGAGAGAGAGAGAGAGAGACAGAGACAGAGACAGAGACAGAGACAGAGACAGAGAGACAGAAATCTTCCACCTGCTGGTTTGCTCTCAGATGGCTGCCACAGCCAGTGCCAGGCTAGGCTGAATTCAGGAGCAGGTGCTTCTTCGGGATCTTGCAAATGGGTGGCAGGGGCTCAAAACTGTGGGCCATCATTCACTGCTTTTTAAAAAAATTTTTGACAGGCAGAGCGGACAGTGAGAGAGAGACAGACAGAGAGAAAGGTCTTCCTTTACCTTTGGTTCACTCTCCAACGGCCACCGCGGCCAGCACACCGCGCAGATCCGAAGCCAGGAGCCAGGTGCTTCTCCTGCCTTTCACTGCTTTTTGTAGATCGTTAGCAGGGAGCTGGATGGGATGTGGAGCAGCTGGGACACAAACGGGCACCCATATCTAAGTTCCAAAGATATTTAAGTGTCTTCCCCACCAGGCTAAATGTCCTCTGCAAGTAATTGTTTTTATCTTATAGAAATAATAAAACTTATAAATGATTAGGGCTTCCTCTTCGCTTTTGCTTAAAGGAGGTCCATGATATATTCTGGTCTCCAAGAAACAACTGTACATATTTTGGCAGCATGTATCTTTACCTCTTTTCTAATATTTCTCCTGTGACCGTGTCTCCTCTTCCTCCATTTTTCTAAGATTTTGCTGTATATTTGTCTATAAGTTGCCTCCAATTCTCTTTCAAACAGCTCCAAAAGAAAGAACATGAAATTCTATAAAATTCTGCATGGTTTGCTCTGTTTGGAAGAGAGGAAGAAAATGGGAGAGGCGCCATATGTTAACCATCAGCATCACATGTCTGATACATCAGAAAAAGGGAGGATCCAGCCCAGAAGGCAAGTGAGGAGTGGTTCTTTCTAATTTGTAGAAATAGCAAAGAGGTAACCAGGACAACATAGAAAGAGAGAACAAGATTCAAGAGATAAAGTTGTACTGTGTGGGCTATGAGGACAGCTTGAATATCAAGAATGACTGCCAGTTTTATGGCCTGAATTACTGGGTAAGAAAGAATGAGCTACATGTTGTTGGCAAGTAGAGGCAGAGTAAAGTACACTGTAACTAGGTGTTAAAGGATCCAAATGAGAAGATTGCATAGGTGTACAGCAGCAAAAGAAATGGAATCAGAAGTGGGGCTAATGGTTTAGAAAGCACTTTTTAAATTTAGAGCTCAAAAAAATAATGGACAGTCCAGCATCCCAGGTAAGGCACAGGTGATAGATACGATACAAGGCTGCTTTGTAGACAAATGAGATAAGACACATGAAAGTATGTGGCTAGAATACAAATACAGAAGATATAGATGACACTGAACCAAAGTAAATCTTCCGTGTTGATTATCCTTCTCACTCAGAGTTTCCCTATTTTTGCTTATTCTTTCCAAGCCCAATCATGACCAAAAATGAATAACTATTTCTGTGTAGTCCAGGAACCATTGCAGTGTCATGGACTTATTGAGGCATTTGTATAAACTTAGAACACTAACTGTGGATATTGTGTAAAAGTAGAATTAAAGTTGACATGAAGGAGAAAATAGAATACAAAATTTGTTTTTGTGTTTAAAATAAAGCAAGATATTATAGATATTTTAAGAAACGCGTGGACACTTTGGGCTATACAACCATCGTTTTAGGAATTGTACTTTCTCCCCTCCCTGACTGCCAGCATAGTTATTAGTAGAAAAGTGTGAGCGTTCACACTCACCTGCTGCAGATACCGGAGGCAACCCTCAGAGACAATGTCAAAAGTTGCTCAGTGAGAGCACTGATGATATAAATGGACAGCTTTCTGAAGTTCTGACTTTGAAATATCCAGCAATCTTTTGGAAGTGTGAACTCTGGGAGGACTGTAGAAGTAACTAGGACCATTTCTGCACATGCCAACTAGACAATAGCAGGGTAATTAAACAACCATGGCTCATCTCTAGTATGAAACACTAGTAAAATGGTGATGTAAACACATATTCAACTATGTGAAAATACTATACATTAATATTTTAAAACTTTTATTTCTAATTCTTAGCAATTTTTTTTTGGAGTACAGACCTATTCACACAGAGAGAGAGTGAGCAAGAAAAACAGAGATAGAGAGACAGAGAGATCTTCTATCCACTGATTCACCACCAAATGCCTGCAATAGCCATGGCTCAGGCCAGATCAAAACACAGATCCAGGAACTTCATCTGAGTCTCCCACATGGGTAACAGAGCTCCAGATATTGAGGCATCACCTGTAGCCTGCCAGGGTGCACGTTAGTAGGAAGGGGCCATAACTCAAACCAGTTACTCCAAAATGGGATGTGGGTATCACAAGTAATGACTTAACTACTACCCCATATGCCTGCCCCACAATACATGACCTTTTAAAAGGATGTTGCAAAAGATGTTTCTTATAATATTCAGGTAGTATTCACATAGCATATGTGTCATGTTCACAAGGAAGACTGATACAAGTATATATGAAGCTATATATTTAACTAGTTTTGGGCACTAATTTTTGTGTGTATGTGTGTGTGTGCACACACACATGTGATTTAATCATGTTTCTTTTTGTTCATCAGTATATTCTGAATTGCCTACTACAAACTCTTATGACTTGCATGATAAACATAATAATAAATAGAAAATAATGGAACATCTATGGGAATGCACCATAGCATTGAGCTCCCGAAAGCCACTTCAAAGAACAGAATTTTATTTACAGTGCATGAGCTAAATCGTCTGTTTTCCTATTCCCACCTCATCGTCCTGACCTGTGGAATTCCTGCCAGCCCTTGGTGCCTGTTGTTTTTGTGGGTCTAGTGTTCCCTGCTCACTGTGACCTTATTGTGCACTGCAAGAGACACTGCTACACCCACTGATATTTGAAGGTCACGGATAGCTTCTTATTATCTAGTGCAAACGTGGCTTTATGCTCACAGGTTATTATTATTGTTATTATTATTTGTTCTGCTTCTGATTTGAATCTTGAGGGGAGAAGTTTTCAACCAAGCTTTAAGAAGGAAGCTGCTGTCATTTGTGAATGCAGTTAATTAGAATAACATTTGCTTTTAAGTATTCAATATTTGGCATGGTTATCAGACCTAAAGGTCATGTTGTTCTATCAGATAAGTTGGACTCCATGGAGTGCCTGTTGTCTCCCCAGACTGGTGCTGGATAAATATGGGAATCCAAGGTGGATAGGAAGAATCGCCTTAGGCATTAAATATGCATACTATAGTGATGAAGCTTACTTACATCTTTTATGGCGCTATTGACAGATGGATTTCTTCTGTATGGAAAACTGAGGTAAAGGTTGATTCCCTTGAACACAGTGGGGGCTTCTACAGGCAGCAGCTTCCAGGGGGAAAGCAGCCCAGTTGGTTAGGGTGAAGGATATTTGATTTCTGTCTGGGGCTGGCACACATTGTTTAGGGGATGGCAAATTAAACTGTCTAATTAAAAGAGGCATTCTCCATAGAGTGCAAACCCTCCACAACCAACAATCCACTGAATCTATTTAACAGAACTGTTCAAAGCATGCACATTTGTCAGTGCTATAAGATAACTTTTCTTCTCTTTCCGGGGACTTGCTGATGAAAACAGCAATGGGCTGATGCACAGTGAACAAAAATGTTTCTTAGTTCCTACCATGCATATGTTAGGTAGGAAGTCAGATATGAGCTTATGTGCATGTGAGAAAGGCCTAAGGAGACATCTAGGTCCAGCATATGCATCTCAAAGTCATCCCGATAACCTTCCAGGGGCAGCCCAGTATCTGCACTTGAAATATCCTGCCCTGCCCCTTCTGTCCCATAACCCGCCAGGTGGGGGTCCTGCCCCTTCTGCCTGATAACCTTCCAGGGGCAGCCCAGTATCTGCACTTCAAACATCCTATCAGTCTTCCAGGGGTTCCCGTCCATTCTTCCTCTAACCCGGGGCAACACCAGCCAGGCTTTCTCCTGTCTGATAACTTCAGGGGGAAAACTCATATAGGAATTTTTCATATTTACATCCAAAAAGTCCTTTGTTCCAGGAGGAGCAGAGGTGGAGAGGCAAGACCGATCCCCTTAAAAACCCCTGGCCTTAACCGGACTGCGTGCTAGCCCCCTGCCTCGCTGCTGAGCCACCCACCTGGCCCATCCAGGTGTATTCCCTCCACTCAACCATGTAACCTCGCTCTCCCCCAGTCTGAGCGACTGGGCACTCTCTCTCAGGTTCTGTCTGGAGAGGTGCCCATCCATTCTTATGGATGTCCCTGCCCTAATAAGCCTTACTATTTACTTTCCACTTACTCTCTGTCTCACGCCTGAATTCTTTCTTGTGCGAAGACAAGGACCATGCCATTCTCCAGTAACAGATATGGGGTGGGAACTCATCGATTTAGATTTTAATATATTCATCTGTTTGGGAGGATGAAAGGAGTGGTATATGAGAGTACTTGAAAATGTTCTTAGGAAGCGGGCATGGTATAGCAAGCTGAACTGGCGCCTGGATGCTGGCATCCCATATTGGGGTGATAGTTCAAGTCGCAGCTGCTCCACTTCCCACCCAGTTTTCTACTACTATGCATGGGAAAGCAACAAAACATGCCCAAGTATTTGGGCCCCTGCCACCCACGTGGGAGATCAGATGGAGTTCCTAACTTTTGGCTTCAGCCTGGCCCAGAGGATGGAAGATCTCTCTCTCTCTCTCTCTCTCTCAATCTCTCTCTCTCTCTCTTTGTATGTGTGTGTGAGTATGTATATATGTATGTATATGTATACTATATCGCTGTGCCTTTCAAATAAAACGAATCTTTAAAAATAAAAATTTCTTGGAAATATAGGATTAAAACATGTTTTTTGGTATGAAATTATTTTGAAATCCATGCACATAAGAGATCTTCCAGGCTGGCGCCACGGCTCACTAGGCTAATCCTCCGCCTTGCGGCGCCAGCACACCAGGTTCTAGTCCCGGTCAGGGCGCCAGATTCTGTCCCAGTTGCCCCTCTTCCAGGCCAGCTCTCTGCTGTGGCCCAAGTGCTTGGGTCCTGCACCCCATGGAAGACCAGGAAAAAGCACCTGGCTCCTGCCTTCGGATCAGCGCAATGTGCCGGCTGCGGTGGCCATTGGAGGATGAACCAACGGCAAAGGAAGACCTTTCTCTCTGTCTCTCTCTCTCTCTCACTATCCACTCTGCCTGTCAAAAAAAAAAGAGATCTTCCAAAACTTTATGGAAAATGTATGTTATGAAAAAAAACTATGCCTGGCTTTCAAATATTTTGCACTAAGAAAACTTCTTTTAATTTCATGAGCACTTTGAAGTAGCTTTGTAATTAGTGAGGGCTTGAGAGAGAGGAGTGAGGAAGTCAGTGTAGGAACATTGCCTCAGCTAAACGTCTAAGTTACTTCTTTCCCTGAAGAGCTAACATGTACTGACAATGTCACTGGAACTGCACTTGAAGATGAAAGATACATGAATAGTGTCGATGGGAACCAAGTTCATGAATGCTTTTACAAGGGCACCTGCTTCCTTCAATGGCTTCACTTAGCATGTTCTGGAGGAAGAATCCTAGCGTTCTGGGTAACTTGCTTCAAACCTTAGATTTCAATAAACTATTTCTTGTGAATTCAGAATCCTATCCCCTGTGTTTACTTCATGGTGTAGTGAAGGCAGAAAGAAAACATAAAGCAAATTACTTGCAGCTTGAGAATTTGTTTCCAATCACTTTGATGGATGTCAGAAATTCTGAGATGAAAGATGTCAGATTTTGATGCTCTTGATCAAGGCTGGTCACACTCTTAAATAGGGCATAAATTGGGTTAAATGGAGCTTCTACACTTTACTGTAAACCTCTCACAGCAAGTTGGACATTTGAAACTTTGATATCTGTATTTGTTCAGCATTTTTTTTTTTGACAGCCAGAGTGGACAGTGAGAGAGAGAGACAGAGAGAAAGGTCTTCCTTTGCCGTTGGTTCACCCTCCAATGGCTGCCTCGGACAGCGCGCTGCGGCCGGCGCACCGCGCTTATCCGATGGCAGGAGCCAGGTGCTAGGTGCTTTTTCCTGGTCTCCCATGGGGTACAGGGCCCAAGCACTTGGGCCATCCTCCACTGCACTCCCGGGCCACAGCAGAGGGCTGGCCTGGAAGAGGGGCAACCGGGACAGAATCCAGCGCCCCGACTGGGACTAGAACCCGGTGTGCCGGCGCCGCAAGGCAGAGGATTAGCCTGTTGAGCCACGGCGCCGGCCTTGTTCAGCATTTTTTTATTGGGGCTACTATGTGCTAAAGACTTTAGAAATATTGCCCGACTCAGTCTCCCACTTCAAGGAAGTTATAGAAGGACTAGCTACACCCTCCAGATTCCAGACTGTCTCTTCTGCTGCATTCTGCTCACTAAAGCATGCCAGCAGGTCTAGTACAGATTCAAATCGAGAGGCTGAACCAAGAATGTGAATACTGAGAGTCGTGGTTTATTGGAAGTCACCACTGTGGTCTGGAAAAAACAAAGATGCCCACGTTCATCACATTATTCGACATAGCACTGGAGGTCCTAGGTAAGGGTGTTAGGCAAGAAAAAGAGGTAAAGGACATCCAAAGTGAAAAGAAGAATTCAGCTTGTCACTGCAGATGCTATGATCTTATATAGAGAAAACCTGGAAGACTCCACCAAAAAGCCATTAGAATTAATAAGCAGTCTAGCAAAATTGCAGAATACAAAGTCAATGTACAAAAATCAGTACATCATTATACAACAATCAAATGAAAAAGAAACCAAGAGCTCATTCTCATTTCCAATAACTACCAAAAAAAAAGAAAAAATCCTGGGAATAAATTTAACCAAGAGGTGAAAGATTTTTACAATGAAAACTATAAATCATTCATGAAACAAATTGAAGAGGAAACAAAGAAATGGAAAGACATCTCATGTATATATATTGGAAGAATCAATATTATTAAAATGTGCATACCTCCCAAAGAAATTTATGAATATAATGCAATCTATCAAAATCCCAATGACATTTTTCACAGAACTGGAAAATTCATTACTAAAATTTGTGTGGAATCACAAAATAACCTGAATAGTCAATGTGATTCTAATCAAAAAGAACAAACAGGAAGCATTTCAGTATCAGACTTTAAAATATAATACAAAACTGCAGTATATAAAACAGTATGGTACCGACACAAAATAGACCCATGGGCCAATGGAACAGCATAGAGACCATAAAAATAAATCCACACATTTACATATATGACAAAAGTGCTGTGAACATGCATTGGAAAAAGTGAAGTATTTCTAATAAATAGTGTTAGGAAAATTGGATATCCACATATAGTACAATGAAACAAGAAACCAATGTCCAAAAATCAACTGCAGGGTCCAATGTGTTGGATAGTGGGTTAAACTTCCAATTGCAATGCCAGCATCCCATATGGGAGCCAGTGCTAGTCCTGGCTACTCCTCTTCTGACCCAGCTCCCTGTTAATGGCCTAGGAAAGCAGAAGATGGCCCAACCACCCTACCACCCATGTGGGAGAGCAGGATGGAGTTCCAGGCTCCTGGCTTAAGCCTGGCCCAGCCACAGCTGTTGTGACCATCTCGTGAGTGAAACAATGGATGGACTATCTCCTTCTCTCTGTGTGTCTCTCCCCCATCTCTGTAACTCTTTCAAATAGTTAAATAAATCTTTAAACAGATCAACTCAAAATGGATTGAAGACCTAACTGTGAGACATAAGCTTTGAAACTATTAGAAGAAAATATAGAGAAAAATATTTCAGGATAATAGAATGAGCAAGACTATCCTGCATAAGACCCTAAAATCACAGTTAGCAAAAGCAGAAAAATAGTGAAACAGCATTTCATCAAGCTAAAGCAGTTGTGCATAGCAAAAGGTACTGTCAACAGGGTGGAGAAAGAGTCTACATTCCGGGAGAAAATATTTGCAAGGGGTTAATATTCAGAATATATAAGGAACTCAAACAACTCACTAGCAAAATATCCCAGATAATTTTATTTAAAAATGGGCAGATAAGAGGCTGGTGTCATGACATAATGTGTTAAGCCACCTGCAACACTGGCATCTGAAATGAGGGCCAGCTGGAATCCCAGTGGCTCCACTTTTGATACATCTCTATGCTAATGTACCTGGGAAAGCAGCAAAGGATGGCTCAAGTCCTTGGGTCCCTGCACTCACATGGGAGAGCAGGATGAAGTTCCTTGCTCCTGGCTTTGGCTTGATCCAACCCAGCCATTGCTGAACTTGGGAAGTGAACCAGTGGATGGAAGATCTCTCTCTCTCTCTCTCTCTCTAACTATGTGTTTCAAATAAAAAAAGTCAGATAATATCTTTACCATTATGAAATATCTTTTTATTAGCCTTATTAATTTTGTAATTTATATATTCAAATATATATGCAATATATATTTAAATGTGCAAGAACAAATTGTCACTTTTAACATGTGTTTCTCTAAAACTGACAGATTAAACTGAGAAAATATTTCAAAAATTGCAAGTCAGCAGATCTAAGCACACTGTTTCTCAAATGATCGATAGGTGCCTGAAAAACATTCCACATCATTAATCATTAGAGAAATGCGAATGGAAACCAGCCTGAGCTATCACCTCATTCCCTTAAGCTTGGCTACAACAAGTGTTGACAAGGCTGTGGAAAAAAAGGGGACACTTGCACACTGTTGGTGGGAATGTAAATTAGTACAGCCATTGTGGAAAAGAGAGTGGAGGTTCCTGAAAAAAACTAAAAACAGAACTATGGTATGATCTGGCAATCCCACTCCTAGGGTACATGTCCAGAGAAAATAGTATCCATCGGTCACTCCTCTCTGCACTCCCATGTTTATTGCAGCTCTATTTACAATAGCTAGGAAATGAATGCAATGTAAGTAATCATCCACTGATGAATGGATAAAGAAAATGTGGTACATACACAAAATAGAATATCACTCACTCATCAAAAGGGTGAATTCTTGTTTTGAGCATCATGGATGGAATTGGAGGTCAATATATGAAGTGAAATTAGCCAAACATAGAAAGACGAATTTCACGTGATCTCACTCATATGTGGAATCTAAAAAGCAGGGAATCTCACAGAAGTTAAAAATACATTGGTGCTTACAAATGGCAAGGGGTTGTGGGGAGGGAGGGATAAGGAAAGGCTGATTTCTGGGTTCTGTTTTATAGCTAAGAAGTTCTGAGATTCCATGGCATAGTAGAGTGACTATGGATAATAATGTACTGTATATTTATCTATTTTTAAAACCTGAAAGATAGAATTTTGGATGCTTTCACTATGAAAAATGTTAAGTGCTTGGGAGGATAAATATATTTACCCTGATTGGATATTACATCATGTATACATGTTGTGAAATATCACATATTTTCCCATAAACATGCCCAACTTTTAACAAAAAAATTAAAAACTTTTAAGAACACCACATCTATATGTTGAACTCTATTTTTTTTTTTTTTTTTGGACAGGCAGAGTTAGAGAGAGAGACAGAGAGAAAGGTCTTCCTTCTGTTGGTTCACCCCCCAAAATGGCTGCTACAGCCAGCACACTGTGCTGATCTGAAGCCAGGAGCCAGGTGTTTCTTCCTGGTCTCCCATGCTGGTGCAGGGCCCAAGCACTTGGGCCATCCTCCACTGCACTCCCGGGCCACAGCAGAGAGCTGGACTGGAAGAGGAGCAACCGGAACAGAATCCAGTGCCCCGTCTGGGACTAGAACCCGGGGTGCCGGCACCACAGGTGGAGTATTAGCCTAGTGAGCCACGGCCTGGCCTGTGTTGAGCTCTTAACATAATTACTGAAAATACTTGGGTTATATCAGTGGAAAAAGAATGGAGAAATAATGGAGAAAAACCCAATCCATGATCTTGGGATACTGATACTTTAGCAGGAGGAGACAAACAATAATGCATAAACATAGTAAATAATGAATATAGCATGTTACAAGGTATTAAGTGGTATAGTTAATTTGTCTTTCATACAGTGCACCACCACTGATACTTTGTTCTTCATTTATTTGGTTAATAAATATTGAAGACCTCCCTGTGCCA
Organism: Sylvilagus floridanus; assembly: GCA_949820135.1. Taxonomy (NCBI): domain Eukaryota; kingdom Metazoa; phylum Chordata; class Mammalia; order Lagomorpha; family Leporidae; genus Sylvilagus; species Sylvilagus floridanus. Next base: position 169,601,947 of record OX463244.1, read on the forward strand.
GGTGGTGTCCTAGTTACCAGGAATAAGAGTTGGCTGAAGGACGGTGGTCCCTTCTGGCACAGCGCTCACATCTCCCTTACTCATTGCCAATTTACACCACACCAATCACAGGTCTTCCCACACATAGTAACTTCTGTGCTGTGGCAGGCAGCTCTTCAAAGTGGTCCCCATGGCCCTTGTGTCCTCCTCTTCATATTCTCCTACAAACCTCTCCCCTTGTGTTAGGTCTGATCTGGTGCCTTAATCCTAATGCAAGTCAAGAGATTGCACTTTGAAATTAGGTTATACAAGACTATGACCTCTGACTTGGTCATGTTCTTGCCTTTTCCTTCTAGGAGGGGCACATGATCAACATCCTGCAATGACCTGAACCCTTCCAAAAGCCACAGGAACAAGCTCCTCTCCCACTGAGCCTTGAGGTGACTGTGCCCCTGCCCACCTGCTGATACAGATTCAGAGGAGACCCTGAGCCAGAAAACCTAGCCCTCTCTGGTTTCCTGACCCACCATAAGAGTGAGGTTGTTATTTTAATCCATTACATTTTGGAGTAATTCATTATACAGAAATACACAACGAACATACAAGCCATCACACACATGCTGCTTCCTTCTTTCATTCACTCAGCAATTACTGAGCATCTGCTATATGCTAGGTTCTTTCCTAAGTGCTAGGAAGCAATGGAAACAAAACAGATGAGGCCTCAGCCTAACATCTTGGTGGGGAGGCCCACTTACCATACTAACTCATTCATAATTTATAATCTTAGATAAGTTAAAATTTTACAGGTTGCGTTATGGGCTTGGGAAGAAACGGAAGGTGAGGCTGAGATTCTAAAATTAGAGTAATGATGATGGGGTGGGGGAGGAAGTGGAAATTCTGCTGGAGATCGGCTGGAGGAAGAAAAGACCTTTAAGCAGAGACTGGATGGGTGGGAAACAGACATTCACCCAGAAAGCGAGCAGAGCAAGCCACCTGTGCTAAGGTTCTGAAGCAGGAGTGAGCAGGCTGGTGCAGAAGCTTCAGTAAGACTTGCTACCCCGGGAAGAGCATTGCAAAGGGAGTTAGGTAGCAGATCACGCAAACTTTTGCAACGAGTGGATAAGAACTACAATGTTATCCTAAACAGCAGAGGGAATGCCCTTGGAAAGTTTGAAGCAGGAGGATGGCATGATAAAATACATGTGTAAGGAGTTTCCCTTACTGCCAAAAGAGGACTGCATTGGATGGTGAAGGAGTACAGGGAGAGCAACAGAGATCTGCCTGAATAGCCCAGGCTGAAGATGTTTGTGACATGTACAGGACCACTGAAAGTAGACAGGGAATACAGTAAATGTGTTTAACATATGCAACACTCTTTCCAACCTGTGCTCACACATACTCAGACTAATAGCTAAGCAAGGATCATCTTAGACTTTATCTCTTGACCTCCTCCGTAAAACTGCTCCAGGTGAACTATTCCATCACCCTGTATTCTACTCACGCTTTGCATCCAGTAACATTATATACAAAATCTTCAGCAATATGGTCCTGCACTGAACACACAGTGGGTATTGAACAATATTTATCAAGTGGACTTGAGACATTCTGTACCCTCTATAACTGAGTCCATAGGTGGCTTTCACCTTTCAGATAGAATCCTGCGTCCCTCATCAGAGGATAACTTAAATATCCATCCACAGTCCCATCTTGGAAGTATTGAAGTTTTCTTTCTATTTTTAAATCTCTCTACCGTAGCAAATTTATAGAATCACATCCATGAAAACTTTAGCCATATTTTCTATAAAATTGATAATCAGGTTGAAGGCAAACTTCGTTTTGGTCAAGAATTGTTATTTTTGCATATAAATATAAAGATTCCCTCCCTCTCTCCCTCCCTCCCTCCCTCCCTTCCTCCTCCTCCTCCTCCTCCTCCTCTCTCCTCCTCCTCCTCCTCCTTCTTCTTCTTCTTCTTCTTCTTCTTCTTCTTCTCTCTCTCTCTCTCTCTCTCTTTCTCTCTCTCTCTCTCATTTTAAATTCTGTTGGGTGGTTCTATTTCCTTTTACAGCCTGGCCAACTCACTTTTCTTGCTTAGCTTCTTATTCCTGAAAAGGGAAAGCCAGACAGTTACTGCAATAAGTCCTCTAAGAGTAATGTTATTAAGGCATCAAACTTCTACCTTATAGGAAAGTCAGCAGAATCCTAGCATGGCACTTCTGTATGTCTGTTGACCTTTACTTCATGTTCCATCAGATACTGCCTAGGACTGGGCTAACGTGAATTTTTTACTTATGCTATGCTAACTAAAATAGATTGTTCTTACTGAAGTTACATAAATTTCTCCCCTATGAATATGGTACTGGCTAGAAACTTAAACTGCAGCTAAATTCACAATAGCTAAAATAAAATCAACCCAGATGTTGATTAATGGATAAAGAAAATGTTGTACATATACACTATGGAATACTACTCAGCCATAAAAAAGGATGAAGTCCTGTCTTGCAACAAAATGGATGCAACTAAAAACCATTACACTTAGAGAAATAAGCCAATCCCAAAAAGACAAATATCATATGTTTTCTCTTATATGTGGCAGTTAATACAGAATACAAAAAAATGCATGTAGGAATGAAATGGATGTTTTGTGATGTGATGCCTTTGTTCATACTCCTGCGGAACTGAAGCCTTTCTACTTTCTACTTGTTGAATACTATGGTTAGTGTTTAATTAAGCCTGTTAGTATAGAATGCATTAAAATTGTATCTTTGCAAAAGCTGATGAAAGGAAGAGAGTGAGGGAGGGAGGGGAATTAGGGAAAGGGAGGAGCAAAAGGAATGAGGTTGTCGTTTGGGACTGTAACTATTGAATGAAATTGTTTCTCTCTTTTTTTTATTTGACAGGTAGAGTTATAGACAGTGAGAGAGAAAGAGAGAAAGGTCTTCCTTCCATTGGTTCACCCCCCAAATGGCCACTACAGCCAGCACTGCACTGATCCGAAGCCAGGAGCCAGGTGCTTCTTCCTGTTCTCCCATGCAGGTGCAGGGACCCAAGCACTTGGTCATCCTCCACTGCCCTCCGGGCCACAGCAGAGAGCTGGACTGGAAGAGGAGCAACCGGGATTAGAACTCGGCATCCATATGGGATGCTGGCACCAAAGGCAGAGGATTAACCATGTGAGCCATAGTGCCAGCCCCGGTTCTCTTTATATTAATAAAAAACAATAAAAATTAAAAAGGAAGTTATTAAAGTAATAATGTACCAACTGTTTAGGGATTAACTGGTTTGGGCTCATCAACAACATAAAGTAGAAGAACTCAGGGAAATTTAGACTTTTCAGGTTTTCCATTTATGTTCCATTTAGAATAGCCAAACAAAATTTTAGGCAGAGGAATACTGTATAATACATTTCACTGGTCAAATATCTTTTTGATCTCCATTATCAATCTATAAAAAGACCAATGTGGGCCAGTGCCATGGCTCAATAGGCTAATCCTCCGCCTGCAGCGCTGGCACACCAGGTTCTAGTCCCGGTCGGGGCACCAGATTCTGTCCCAGTTGCCCCTCTTCCAAGCCAGCTCTCTGCTGTGGCCCGGGAGTGCAGAGGAGGATGGCCCAAGTGTTTGGGCCCTGCACCCCATGGGGAGACCAGGAGAAGCACCTGGCTCCCAGCTTCGGATCAGCGTGGTGCACCGGCCACAGCGTGCTGGCTGCAGCGGCCATTGGATGGTGAACCAACGGAAGGAAGACCTTTCTCTCTGTCTCTCTCTCTCTCAGTCCACTCTACCTGTCAAAAATAAAAATAAAAATAAAAAGAAATAAAAAGACAAATGTGAAATGTAATTGAAGATGCATCATATTGAAGTTTGTTATCAATTCTTAGCAAAAGTGTTTCAGAGTAGCAAAAGAGAGATAAGGCCTCATAAATAAATAAATAATTTAAAAATATTTCTGGAGCTAATGTAAACACATTTATGAGATTTCTTTGTCACTCAATTTCAAGGAATCTTGTTTGTTAATATGTTCCTTAAGAAGTATGCCTTGGTTGTGGTCTTTAGATAGGGGATTGACAACATGTTTCTACCAGCTCTAAACTCATGGCTGCTCCGGGGACAAGGCCAGCTCTGAATTATGACATAAAAACCCAGACACCTCTTGCAATTGCTTCTATGAGGCTGATTTCTAGGACATTTGGAAGTGTAATCACTGCATTGCAGGTGTGATTCTGTTCTCAGGTTCACTTAATTTCTTTCACCATTAAACTTTGGTTCGGGTATCTAGAGCAAAGCGCTCTAATAAACTCATTCTTGGGGAGGTATTGACGAATGCAACATAAATAGTAAATATCATTCATGGAATCTAAACAGTGGTCTAAATATTTTAATGAGAGAAAAACTGTCATTGTGAATCCTTAAGCCATAGCTAACTGGAGCTCAGAGAGACTTCATAACATATTCAAAATGATATAGTTAGTAATTGAGAAATCTAGGTTTTGAAACTAGGTCATTGGACTTTAAAGCTATGTTAATACGTCACTCCTCTAGGGTAATTTTAAGAGAAAGAAGATATTTGAGGCATGAAAAGTTGAAGTAGTGGAAAGGATCTCTAATGATGGGATTTCAGACTTTGTGGCAGATGGATGTGGAAAGATTTCTTGGGAAATGGTAGACTGAGAATATTTAAAATCACAGTATAAAGGCAATTGCTATATCTGTTTGAATGTAATTTTGGAAACAAACGCTAAAAAGGAGGAAGCAAATTTAGCAATTTTTACCCTCCATATTCCACATCATTCTCCCCTCATCCCCATTGTCCAATACAGAGGCTGAATGTTGACCAATTCTCAGTGTTCTTCAGCTAAAACTGTATTTACTTTTTAAAAAACTGAAGCAGTTGTCAAGATTTTAAAATCATAAGAGTCTCTGGTTTCTTTGAAAAAAAGGAAAATCTGTTAGTACCGGGCTTGCATTTCATCGGCAAGAAGAGGCTAGGGCTGAATAATGGCGGGGGCCTGTGCTCCTCCCAAGTTCGTCACAGTTCTTGCTTGGCCCACTGCCCTCATTTATGCAAGGTATTTGAGACCTCTTACCTTTTCTTAGTTGTTGGGACATATAATATAAGTTGATCCATAGATAAAAAAATTTGTCAGGCAGGAGTGTATCTCAAATGGAAATAGTGTATTTCCGAAGGCAGTCACTGAATGTTCAGAGTAGTGGTTCTTACAGTTTACCATGCATCAGAAGTAAGAGATGGGCTTACTAAAACAGATTTCTGGGACACAGCTCCAGAGACTCTGGGTCAGCAGATCTGGGTTAGGCCTGGCCATTTAAAGGCTCAGCACCGTCCCAAGTGATGCTCATCCAAGGCCACACTCTGTGAACCACTGTTTTTATGACTGTGGTCTGATCCATGGTAATATTAATACTCCATAGCCTATTACTTCTTAGTTTTTTTCCTGTATAATTTGCTTCCTGATTGTTCTGTCATATGTTTCATATACCACTTAAGTAAAAGGCTTGTCTTTCTTTAATTTTCTTAGGAATTTCTAAGGCCAGGACCAATAGCTGTTCACCTGGACTGGCTTACAGACAGGTCCTGTGACAGAGAAACTTCTCTTGTCTCACTTCTGTTTTTTCCTCTGAAATGTTTGGTGTCATGGTGACCAACAATTTGTGGCTGTCAGCTATATGGTCCTGCACTGACAGCAATTCTCATCAGATTTGAACACTAAGGACTTTTCTGGTTGCCTCACATCATAGCCCATATCTCTGTCTTCTGCTAATCTATTTTTACTACACAGATGGCTGGAATCATACAGAAGAATGACACTTTGAAATCTAGAGAGAGTGAATATACTCTAAGAAAAAATAGTTGGGTGATTTTTTTAACTTCTGGCCGTTTTTCACTGTGTATATTTTTTCTCTGTATATTGCTTTTCGTATGCTTAATGATCACTCCTAAGCTACTTTCTCTCACTGTGTGGCTCTTTCTTCAAACCTTCCTCTAAATAAATTGCAACAGATGCCATACGACTTGAAAATATTCTGAATTCAGCTCACAATATAGGGGCAGGATAGTGGGACTGGGAGGCATTGAGGAAAAATGAACGTGGGTGGAGGGGGCTTCTGGCCAACGCAGTAGACAGTGGACTCAGGTCTCTGCAGAGTTCATGTCAGTCTCCTGTTTTCCAGCCTTGCACAAAGACTGTAAACATTCCTTTTGCAGGAACTGACCTTTCAAGCCCTGGTTGCCTTTAATAGCCGATTAAGAAAGAAAAAAAGAATTTTTTTCTTTGTGAAGTGCTTCATTTAACAGGAATGCTCAACAAGATGAAAATGTGCAATGATCAAGATGAACGTGGGTGCACAGTGCCTGGAATGTTTTAAGATAACAGCCTTTTCCCATCAAGAGTATCTCTTCAATTATAGCTGTTCATAAGGTGCAGCAGTAACCCTTGTCTAGAAAAGACGGGGTACAAAATGCAAATACAACTAAAACACAGGCGCTAATTGGAAAATGAACTCATTAAACATCAATCTTGTGCAAAGTTCTGTATAAATCACAGAAGTAGGAAGGTATTTCAAAAAGTTGATGAACAATGGAACTAAAACATAAGTTTCTTTTGGTGCAAAGATATTGAACCCATGCATGATGTTTTCATAATCCTCATTTTTAAGGAACATTTTGAAGATCCCTAATATAAATGGATTTCAAACATGTTGGACCAAAATAACCTTTACTTTCACTTTCCATGAACTTTTTAAGTACCTTCATATAGTCCATTAAAGTAACTTCAATTTATGCTTAATTATAAAGGTGTATGTTGTAAGAAAGCCCATTGTATAAACATTAAATTTTATGAAGCAGAGGACTGGGATTTTGATTATTCACTTTGAAAAATAACTCTGAGTGCAAAAAAAATTGTCTGAATAGGGATTACAACTTAATGCATTTATTTACAGAGCATTAGTTATTTGACTAAGCAGTGGAGCATGACATAACTTGAAGCTAAAATCCCTAGGATTTCAAAATTAATATAAAGAATCCCTGAAATAACAGACTAAGTGCCTGGTACTTTATGATTTAGGTTACAAAGTCTGATTTATGCAGTTTCCATATATACATTGCTCATATATCTGAGTAAGGAAAAATGTAACTTCAATTTGAAACTAAGAAATCATTTACTTCAGTATTATTTTCTAGTGGGCAGTGGAAGAATAAAGCTTTTTCCAAGTTTTCTCCCTGTAGTGCTGTTCTGTCACTTGCTAAGCAAAAGATCTACTTTTAGGAAGATGTCGTTACATTTTAGAACATCATTAGTTTCATTTTGCTTATGTTACAAAAAGGCTCAGGATTCTTCCACTTCTTGTCTCGGTTTTCTTGAATAAAGAACAAGATATATAAAGGACTTGATGTCAAGATAGGAGAAGTCTTCTAAAGTGAATTGAATGCTCTTGGTAATGGTTTCTTCTTAATGAGGTTTCAATAAGAAGTTCGGGGTAGAAAGAGGGTGAAGGGGCAAATGATTTTCACTGTAAGATGTCTTTGTTCCCTTTCAGACAATGAAGCAATAGCTAACGGAAGTGCCTGAAATATTTTTAAAGATCTTCCAGGTCCTCCATGTTACTGTAAGTCATCTCCTAGTGGTATTGCTTCTCCCAAGGTGAAAATGAGGACATGTGAGAATAGAAGAGAACAAAATGAACCGGTGGCCCAGCCATTCTGGCTTTGAGTTAACAAAGTTATTCCAAAGTCACTTCTACTCTCACTTTTTAAGATGATTTTTAAAATTTTTGTCTGAAAGGCAGAGTGACAGAGAGAGTGGGATAGATAGAAAAAGAGATGTTCCATTCACTGGTTCACTACCCAAATGATTATAACTGCTGAGACTGGGCCAGGCTAAAACCAGGAGGCAGAAACTCTGTCCAGATCTCCCACACGAGTGGCAGAGGCCCAAGTACTTGAACTAGCTGCTACAGGATGCATCAACAGAGAACTGGGTTGGAAGCAGAGGACTGAGAACTTGAACTGGTTCTCCATCATGGGATACAGGCATTGACTTAACCTTCTGTGTCACAATGCTGACCCCACGTCTCTCCTCCATGAGGCTCTTTCTTTTTCACCTTATTTCTTCTCTTTTTCATTTTTAAAAAACAAAACCCTACGAGGGAATGCAATGATTCCTTGAAAATCCATTCTTGTCTCTTCATCATTAGTCATTATCATAGTTGGTACTTTGATGTGTCAAAGCCACAAAGTGCAAAGTATTCTTAAAATGAGACAAATGAATCTTCTAAGACACTGTAAAGTTGTGTGTGTGTGTGTGTGTGTGTGTGTGTATGAGAGAGAAAGAGAGAGAGAGAGAGAGAGAGGTAAAAGTTGGTATGTTAAGTGACATTCCAATAATCTTCATTTTCCTGATATGATTGAAATGGTTGAATGCTTCATTCAGTGTGGGAAAGTCCTTTTGGGAGATGGTAATTGCAGTAGGTGTAGAGTCTTGTGCTTTACTGTTAAGATGAGAAAGCAGTCAGAAAATCCTCCTGTCTTATTCTACAGTCACAGGACTGCCAACAATCCATACATATTGTCCACAGTCAGGCCATATAATGACACTTCCACTTTGTTTGATTTTGACATTCCCAGCTTACCCTTATAAGATTCTCTAGAGCAGAAAAAAATTTAAATAAAAGGAATTAAAATTAGACTATCTTTTTGGGACTGGCTTATTTCCCTGAGTATAATGGTTTCCAGTTACATCTATTTTGTTGCAAATATATTTTAAAAATTTAAAAAATAATAATCAATATCACTTTAATGGAATAGACCATGTTTGGCCCTAAAAAAATAAAATGAGACTATCGTAGCCCCTGAAAAAGTAATTGTACACAACCAGGAGTATCTACAAAAAATGGATTTTTTCTTGACCTACATCACAGATGTAGGGATGCAGCATGGATCTGTATCACCTCAGACCTTGATCCTTCTTTCTGGGAAGAATTAATTATGTGATTTAGAAATTGGTAGCAGATTCTTGAATTTAGTTCTTTATATTCATTTTCAATTTTTCTCACTGATTTTAGCTCAAACAAGTGGATCACCTTGTAATACTTACAATGAACTAAAATAGTCTCTACGACAATGCCTCCAGTGACTTACAACATACCTGCCAATTGTGGGTGTTAGTCTCTGACATGAATTCCTCAAATGAGTGAAGTGTGAACATCTTGTATAATGTCTCACTTATTTTACTGCCAAACAAGGGCATTTCTATCAATGGTGACTGAAGCATATTTTCTGGAAATGAAGCTGTGTAGAGGAGATTCCGAGAACTCAGTGCTGGGTGCATATGCTTCCTTCTGGCATATTCATCCCTTCATCTGGTTCTGTGTGTTTGTATATCACCTTTCTCCTTTTGGAGCAATGGTACTTGTGATGGAATTGGGGCATCAGTTGTATGGAGACAGAAAAACCCTCATTTCAAATCTGTTCTTGTCTTCCTGTTTAACCTAAATTAAATCTATCAAAGAAAGGGGGCTTGACTCTAGCTAACAATAAAGTATAACTTTGTCTTATTTTGTTGGCTTTGGTTTTTCTCTTTGTTCTTCTGTCTCTAACAGCTGTCTCTATGGAGACATAATTAATTTTTAATTAAAAGGCATATTTTAGGTTCTCCTGTATTCTGACCAATACCAATTTCATAGCAGACTAATGGTCTTGCAAGTGTCTTCCATATTCCTAATCTTCGAAACCTGTCACTGATGGTCTGTGACAAGAGGAGGTTAAGATTGTAGATGGAGTTAAGATTTCCAACCAGGCATGAGCATTTGGTCTAGCAGTTAAACTGCTCTTAGGCAATCTGCGTCCAATGCTGGAGTACTTGCTTTTGAATCCTGGATTCTCTCCCAATTCCAGCTTCCTTATAGTGCTGACCCTGGACCACAACAATGGTGATCTCGTAGTTGGATTCCTGCCATCCACATGGGAGACTTGCATTGAGTTCTCAGCTTCTGGCTTCAGCCTGGTGAGACCCCAATCATTGTGGGCATTTGATGTATTTAACCAGAGATGGGAACCCTCTGATTCTCTATGTTGTTTCTCTTTGTCTGTGTCTCTGTCTCTCAAATAAATAAAATACATAAAAAAGATTGTTTACTTCAAAGTAAGAACATTTTCTTTGATTATCTGGTTGGCCCTCTGTACTCACTAGTGTCCTTATATACGGGAGATAAAGAGGTAGAGGGGGCAGCTTTGTGGCCTAGAGGGTAAAGCCAACACCTGTGGGCGCTGGTTTGTGTCCTGGCTGCTCCACTTCATATCCAGCTCCCTGATAATGGCCTGAGAAAGCAGCGCACAATGACCCAAGTACTTGGGCCCCTGCCCCCACTTGGAAGATCCAGAAGAAGTTCCTGGATCCTGGCTTCAGCCTAGGCTACTCCTGCCATTGTAGCCATTTGGAGAGTGAACCAACCATTGGAAGATTCTCTCCCCTCCACTCTGTAACTCTGCTTTTCAAATAAATAGGTAAACTTAAACAAACAAAACGCATCTTTAAAAATACTTGAAAAATAAAAAAGATGCAGAAAAGTCAGAACCAGAGAGATGATATCATGAAGGAGACTCTCCTGACCATTGCTACATTAGATGTAACAGGACCCAAACAAGGAATTCAAGCCGCCTCTAGAAGGTGGAAATAACAAGAAATCCATTCTCCTTGAGAGCTTTCAGAACAAAAGGCAGACCTGGCAACTGCTTGGAGTTAGCTCAGTGAGGCCTGCATTGGATTTTGGACTTCCAAAATTATAAGGCACCACATTTATCTTGTTGTAAGCCACAAAATTTGTGGTAATTTGTTACAACAGTCATAGAAAACTAATATCATCATTAAGTATCTTATTAATGTAATCCCCAATCCAAATGCAATTGATTAGCACATTTTTAATTTGTAATTTTTCTTATTTAAAGAGAGAGTGTGTGTGTGTGTTGAGAGAGAGAGGGAAAAAGAGTGGCAAATTACAGACAAACACACACACACACACACACACACACACACACACACAAAGAGAGAGAGGTCTTCCATCTACTGATTCATTGCCAGTGGCCACAGTGGCCAGGGCCGGGCCGGGCCAAACCCAGAAATTCATCCCAGGGTCCCACGTGGGTGGCAGTGGCTGATCAGAAGTGGAGGAGCTGAGACTCAAACAGAACTCTGATATGCGATGCTGACATCACAGGTGATGGCTTCACCTGGTCCTGTTGGCCATGACACCACGCCTATGAGTAGCACATTTTGAGAAGACAAAGCACAGTTTCCAAGGAGTCTCACATCCTCTAGCGGCTTTCCCTTTCCAGCCCTATTTCTTCTGAGCTCCTTCTTTGCTTGTTCACTTTAGTCAATAAATGACTCACTAAGATAGATCAGAAAGTGAAATGCTACAGAACCTCATTCAGGAGTAAAGAAAATAGTAATAACACAGATTGGGTTTTGTGTGTGTGTGTGTGTGTGTGTGTGTGTGTGTGTACATAAAGTGTATTTTGTTGATCCTCCCCTCTCCTCCCTTTAACCAAAAAATTAAAAAAGCATGAACTGAAAGAGCCCCATTTCATCTAGGGACTAGCCCAGATCACTGAACTGTGGCTTAGATAAAGGCTATCTGGAAGGAAAACCAGATTGTGGGGCCTTAGCTTGAAAGTCTCTGGCTAACCATTATGCATTTGTAACTCATTTGATCCAGTGCTGAAAGCTGGCAAAAAGTTCTGCTTGTCTGATCAGTAAATATTTTACCCCAGGAAAGCACTTGAATTTAAGTGGAAAAAGACTAAGGGATGAATATAGTCTCAATTCTCATAAATGCTGTATTTACTCAATATTTTTACCTACAAGTTTTGTCTTCATTGTGCTGCTTTACGTCTAATTCTTTTATGCAGAAGATGCCTCTTTTTCAATTAGGTAAAAATTTAGTCCATATATAAGTCTATATATTAGAGCTTTCTAAGTTTATTAGCTGCTTGGGTTATTTTGTTGAAGTTATACCATTTTCCTTTGAAATCTTCAGTTGTTTGAGAAAATAGGATATGTTCAGCTGAAAATTTGGTTTGAAATGTTCAGAATAATTTGTTCCACTTAGTGGATAAATGGTTTTATTAGCTTCTAAACAAGAACTCATAAAATGTTAGGCCTTTAAGTAAATGGATCATTAATGAAAAGTAACTGGGGATGTTCTTATGTTTACATAAAATTACTAGATTCTTAAATGAAATAAGACTTTTAAGCTGACAGTAGAAGCTAAAGAAAAATCAAGTGTTGAAATTTAATGTATTTATAGTTTAATTATACATTAATCCCAAATATTGATAGATAGATAGATGTAGATATATCTACAAATATATATCAGTGCTGTTAAAAACTCTCATTCTTAGCAATTTAGAAATTATTTGACAATTTATACAGATATGAAATAAGGAAGAATTTGACAAAGTTCACACATTCAACATTCATTTGATATATTTTTTGGTTTATTTTTTGTTGTTTGTTGTCGCTGCTGTTAAAGATTTATTTATTTGAAAGGCAAAGTTACAGAAAGATAAGCAGAGACAGTCAGAGAGATGGTCCATCTTCTGATTCATGCCTCAGGTGTCTGCAACATCCAGAATTGGGCCACTCTGAAGCCAGGAGCCAGGAGTGTCTTCAGGGTCTCCCAAGTGGATGGCAGGGGTCTGCATACTTGGGCATTTGTGTTATCTTTCATTGCTTTCCCAGGTGCATTAGCAGGGACTGGATTGAAAGTGGAGCAGCTGGGGTATGAACTGGAGTGCCAGTGTCATATTCAGCAGCTTAATCCACTGTGGCACAATATCAGCCCCTGTTGCATTCTGATGAGTTGAATACTGTGGTAGGTACTAGTGCAATGGGCTCAGAATGGTGTTTCACACGCAGACTGTGCTGGCGATTATTATCAATAGAAGCCATATTTGCGTACCCAGTTACCTAGGCCAGTAGTTCAAGTATACAGATGTGTGTGTGTGTATCTGGCTCTGTCTTTGCCAGCATCCATGGTCATGTCCATAGCCATTTATTTCTATCTACCAAGGGAGAGGAGAAAGAAAAGAGAATATGAAAACTGGTAGATATTTGAGGTGCTCTAGTAGTGACTGGCAGTGGGCACACACATGCAGATGCACATGTGTACACAAGTCTAATGTACACCTAGAAACAGGCAGTTTGCAACCAATCTTACGCAGTGAAATTTGAACACAAAATGCCTCTGGAATCAGAGTGGGAGAATTGGAAAGAATAGTTACTTTGCCTAAGTCTGACAAACTTTTTGAAAAGGAAGTGGAAGCCCCAGGAGATGATAATGTGACTTTCTCAAAGTTCCTCAGCAAATTTTCCGGAGTGAGAACTCTGCTTTGTACTTTAGCCAGGTTCTGGTAATAATAACTGCACCAGAGACCGTAGAAAGCTTCTATCTAGGAAAAAAAAAAAAAAAAAAAAAAACATCTTTTATCCTCGTTAAATGGTGGGACCAGCTTCACAGCTTCAGAGCTCCTTTGCAATTTGATAATATTGTTGAAGGGTATATCTTTGTGTACAGGATAGCTGCCCACTTGAATTCCAATCATGTACACTGCATTTAATAAGTGGCAGCCATTATGTCTACAAGTAACATCATCATACTCAATAGAAACACTTCATTCTTTTTATTGTTTTTTTTTTCAAATTTATTTATTTGTTTTTTCACAGGCAGAGTGGACAGTGAGAGAGAGAGACAGAGAGAAAGGTCTTCCTTTTGCCGTTGGTTCATCCCCCAAATAGCCGCTGTGGCTGGCGCACTGTGCCTGTCAGAAGCCAGGAGCCAAGTGCTTCTCCTGGTCTCCCATGGGGTGCAGGGCCCAAGCACTTGGGCCATCCTGAACTGCCTTCCCGGGCCACAGCAGAGAGCTGGCCTGGAAGAGGAGCAACCAGGACAGAACTGGCACCCCAGCAGGGACTAGGACCCGGTGTGCCAGCACCGCAGATGGAGGATTAGCCTAGTGAGCCATGGCACCGGCCTATTTTATTGTTTCTACTCCAACCAGTGCTGCCTGTTTCCTGTTGAAGTCTATCTTGGTTCTTCTGAAATGATCAGATCATCCTCTAATAAATATTATACTCTGCTCCCTTGCAGTCAGAATCTGAAATAGGAACAACTAATAGAATAAGTTTATTCACTGTTTTAGTGGCCAATATTTACGTTATTTAAGCCTAAAGTTTCCAGCTCCCTTAGTAATCTATTCCAGGTCTGTCTTTATACAAGCTTTAGCCCTTGTCTGAATCTCATTACCAGCTTTTGGATATAGTGAGTGTATAAGTTCATGCTCTACCAAATGAACCAAAACATCTATTTATTGCCCCAAAAGCAACTTGATCAAATTGCAGTTGGTGGTCCTTTTAGTTCAGATAGTTGTCTTTTCCTATTTCCCAAACCTGATCTATCTTTAGATCTGTTTAAAATTTGTTTATTTTGCTTATAGTGAATCCACATCTACATTCTTCTGAGATTAATTGGAGACATAGAAGAGCAGGCATCATTCTTACAAATTCTGGATCACTCTCTCAAATACTCCTTCATCAGTTCTATTTAAGCCACGTTGTTTTCATTCTTTGGAAATGCTTTGAAAACTTTAAAACTCTTTCACCTCTGTAATTTTGGTTTAATTTGTCAGAGTATTGAATAAGATGCCTGAAGGTGAATGCATTTTTTCTTTGTTTCCTTTCTTAAACATATATTATGCCTCTACTTTAATTTGTACAGTTTTCATGCATTGGGTGATAGGAGCAGTTTATTTACACCTTTGTTTTAGCAATCCCTGCATTTTGTTATCTTCTTTTTTGTAAGAAAGATATTTATTTATTTAATGGGGAAGGGAGAGATAGAGATAGAGATAGAGATAGAGATAGAGATGATAGAGTGAGGGAGGGAGAAAATGAAAGGGAGAGACCTTACCATCTACTGATCCACTCTCCAAATACTGACAATGGTCATCACCCTGTGCCCATCTGTTTCTTGGTGTTGCTGTGAAATCTCATCCAGTTGGAAGGCTTTGAACCCGTGAATAGTCTTGTAAGTACCCCCGATAAAGAATAAAGGGTAAGTCAGTAACGATCATAAATAGTTCCTTTCTGCTCAAAGTTCTGTAAAACCTTGCTTAATATTCATCAACTGGGTTCTGTATCAAAACAGCAAATCTTGTATTTAATTCCTAAGCAGAGCAGTACTTTTATTCTTCATTTATTTATAACACAGTAATTTCAGAGCTTATATATATATATATATATATATATATATATATATGACATAGAGATATAGACCACAGTAGCAGAATATTCATTACAATGTATGAATGGCAAGTGTATTCATGTTTCAATGAAAAACTTCTCTTTCTAAGAAAAAACTGACATCAATAATTCAGGATGTAAACTTGAGAGTTATTAATTCTGTAAAACTTACTGAATCCAGTGTATGGGAAAATGCAAGTGAGATGTGAGTTGGGGGAAAGGATCTGTTTAAGAAATCCCACAGAGAAGTACAAATAAAGAAGGAGGAGTCATTCAATTAAGAACAACCACATAAAGAAACACTTCAGAATAGTGCCTTGTGACTATTTATGAACCAGAACCTGTAAAGGAAATGGTTAATAAGTAAGTTTATGCATTCTGTGTAAATTAGAACTGCAAAAAATCAGCTTTAAAAGATAAGTTACTGAAATTTAGTGACCTGATCAGGTGGAAGGAAAAACTCTCCTGGAGAAAAAATAGAATGAAATGAAGCTAGCAAAACCTGAAGTCATTGTTTGTCTCCTTCCCACTCCACGCCATGGAAGGGAACTGAATGAAGACAATGTGTGAATAATATCCCAAGGTCTTGAACGGGATAAGAATAAAGGCGTTGCAAGAATTATCTTCTTCTTTAAGGAATCCTGCTTAATGAGTTGTTATTGGCCTCCATGCATTGTGTTACATATCAGTGATAGCTCAGGTTATGTTATACACATGGTTTACTACGTGCCTTCACATGCATTCCCTCTTTGGAATCTAACTGTAGCTCCAGAAACAGGGAAGGTAGTGGGCATGTCAAAGATGAACAAACTGATGCACACAGAGATTGTGTGACTTCCCATGGTCATACAGTTCATATGGCCAAGTGCTTTTTATTAAAGTCTTAGGCACTGATTCCTCATCCAAAAATTTCCACATCATTCTTTTCTTAAAATAGTAATTACCGTGGAGAGACAAATTGAATGACTATGCATGAGAGAGATAACGTAATGAGAAACAATGATAATGGTTTGTAATTGTGAGGTTTCAAGAAGCTGTGTGTCTTTAAATCAGGGGTTAATGAACTATGATCTGTGGGCCAAACCTAGCCCATCACCTGTTTTAGTAAATATAGTTTTATTAGAGCACAGCTATACTCATTTGTTTATGAATTGTATGTGGCTGCGTTTGAGCTTCAAGGGAGAGGTTAATCATTGTGAGAGAGAGATTATAGCCTGAAATGTCTGAGATGTCTACTATCTGACCTGTTACACAAGAAATTTCTAGCCTCTGGTTTAAATCACTATCTCAACAATATACCATCAGCTCAAGCATATTATATCGGTTTGTGTTTACATTTAGAAAAATTCCTTTAATTATTATACTACCAGTTTGTAAGGAAAAGGTTTTCTGGGTTAATTTATTGTGTCTGTGATGCCCCAAATCTGAAAGTTTTATATGTGCATGATTTATGGGTCTAATGAGGCCATGCCACTGAAAAGGGCAAGACTTCAAAATTCGAAGTGATAAAATGGTATTGTCTTGGTTTGTGCTGCTATAAGAGAATAACACAGACTAGTTTATAAGCAAGAGAAATCCATTTCTCGTGGTTCTGGAAGCTTGGCAGACCAACCTCAAGGTGCCAGCATCATGTGCAGGACTTCGTACTGGGCGTCTTCCCGTGGTAAAAGGCCGGGGGGCAGAGAGGGCGAGATTGAGAGCAAGACATTTAACTCATAGGCTCCAGCTCTTTCATTGTTGGAATTGGTTCATTCATTGGTGAAGGTGGGTCTTCATGACTTAAACACCTCCCATTACACTTCACAGTCTAACACCATTGCTCCAGGTATTCAGTTTCTAATGTATATTTTTAGGAGGACACATTCAAAAAATAGCAGGAACTAAATACCAAATAAGTAGAAGTAATAGAATTTGTAATCAAACATGTGGAATAATAAATTATGGAAAAACTTTGTCTTGGGCATTTTTGTGCTACACATTGGAAAGAAAGGGAGCTAGCTACCATTTATCCTGCCATGAGGTTGGTCTACTGCCCAGTTGGCTGACATCCCATTTTACTATTATCCAAAGTGGATGGTCTTATGGATATTAGAAACTAGAGAATGTTTTTATGATGAGAATTGATTATTGGTAGCACCCAGGTTTTGTCATTTTTAAGGCATTTAAGCATCCGTGTGCTAACCATTTTAACTTGCATATGCAATGTTTCACTTTCTTGAGGACAATGACTATTTCATATTTTTATGTTCCTGGTGACATCTGCTTAGAGACAATTAGTCTAGACAATTCTTTGTGAACAGCATTGGAGAGCTACATTTACTTAGTACGTTCAGATGAAAACATTCTGTTCTTTGCTTGGTCTGTCAATCTCTGTTTGTAGCCAAGAGTTTCCTACTTTATGGCAACAGGTTTTTTTTTTTTCAGCTGAAAAAAGATCCCAACAAACAAAATAAACAGTGCTAAAGCACTTTGGTCTTTTCTTGATTTGGAACTATGAAAATGATAATTTATAACCTATGATTTTTGCATTAGAAGATAGTCCCTCTGCCTTAAAGGCAGTCTGTAGAGTGATAACAGATAGGATTCCAATATATGAATTATAGCCAGGGAGGTAATTTGATGAGTTGCAAAGTTGGCCCCCTGTGTTCTATTTTTTTTTTCTGTATCTATTTTCTCTCTTTCAATAGATTTTTCTCTAAATCTTTCCCCAATGCCTGGAGCTTGTATACCACCTATCTCTTCTTTTCCAGTGAATGATTCACCTGGAAATTTTAGTGAGAACAGTAGGTTAAATAATGAATTCATTTCATAAAATATTTAATCAAAATTATAAATTTTAGTACATTATTTTTAAATAAATGAATATAATTAAAAATAATTAATACACAGTTACATATTATTATGAGAATTTGGGGGGACTAATAATTAGCCAATGGGGGAAACTTTTTGAGAAAGAGCATTTTTGGTTCCCATAGCTACAGTGATGCCCTACGGTGTGAATGATACTCATTACAGGTCTTTGGTAGAGGAGGGAGAAGATATATGGAATCAGATGAAGGCTAGAACTGACTAGATTTTGCACTCAAGGTAATAACAAAGTATCTGATTGATACTTGAATTTAATTGTTGTAAAGTTAGATTTACCTAACCCTTAAAACCAGAGGATATAATTGAGTATTAATTCCAGGGGTTCCCATGGATCTGGCAGTTTCCAAATATTCACATTAGATTGTTTGTTTTAAACTATAAGTATGTAGGCTGTGACTTGTTCAATTTATCCCAAAGGAAAGGGATACACACAATATAAGAGGTCCACAGCATGCAGCTGTGCATGAGTCTGGCTGATTCAGATGGATCCACCCTAAGAGTGTATTGTACTCCACTCTCAGAGATAGACAGATCAACAGGACAGAAGATCAACAAGGAGACAGTAGATTTAAACGACACTATAGCCCAAATGGACCTAACAGATATCTACAGAACTTTTCATCCTACACAGAAAGCATTTACATTCTTCTCAGCAGTGCATGGAACCTTCTCTAGGATTGACCACATATCAGGCCATAAAGCAAGTCTCAGCAAATTCAAAAGAATTAGAATCATACCATGCAGCTGCTCAAACCATAAAGGAATGAAGTTGGAAATTAGCAACTCAGGAATCCCTAGAGCATATGCAAACACATGGAGACTGAACAACGTGCTCCTGAATGAACAATGGGTCATAGAAGAAATTAAAAGAGAAATCAAAAACTTTCTGTAAGTAAATGAGGATAGCAGCACATCATACCAAAACCTAAGGGATACAGCAAAAGCAGTATTAAGAAGAAAGTTTATATCAATAGGTGCCTACATCAAGAAATTGGAAAGGCACCAAGTAGATGAGCCTTCAGTTCATCTCGAGGATCTAGAAAATTGGCAGCAAACCAGACCCAAAGCTAGTAGGAGAAGAGAAATAATTAAAATCAGAGAAGAAATCAACAGGATTGAATCCAAAAAAAAAATTACAAAAAATTAGCCAAATGAGGAGATGGTTTTATGAAAACAAAACAAAAAAAAAAAACAAAATTGACACCCCACTGGCCCAACTAACTAACAAAAGAAGAGAAAGGACCCAAATCAATAAAAGATGAAATAGGAAACATAACAAAGATACCACAGAAATAAAAAGAATCATCAGAAATTACTATAGGGACTTGTATGCCAGCAAACAGGAAAATCTATCAGAAATGGATAGATTCCTGGACACATGAAACCTACCTAAATTGAACCAGGAAGACATAGAAAACCTAAACAGACCCATAACTGAGACAGAAATTGAAACAGTAATAAAGGCCCTCCCAACAAAGAAAAGCCCAGGACCAGATGGATTCACTGCTGGATTCTACCAGACGTTTAAAGAAGAACTAACTCCAATTCTTCTCAAACTATTCAGAACAATTGAAGAAGAGAGAATCCTCCCAAATTCTTTCTATGAAGCCAGCATCACCTTAATTCCTAAGCCGGAAAAATATGCAGCATTGAAAGAGAATTACAGACCAATATCCCTGATGAACATAGACGCAAAAACCCTCAATAAAATTCTGACCAATAGAATACAGCAACACATCAGAAAAATCATCTACCCAGACCAAGTGGGATTTATCCCTGGTATGCAGGGATGGTTCAATGTGTGCCAAAGAATCAACCTGATACACCACATTAACAGACTGCAGAAGAAAAACCATATGATTATTTCAATAGACGCAGAGAAAGCATTTGATAAAATACAACACCCTTTCATGATGAAAACCCTAAGCAAACTGGGTATAGAAGGAATATTCCTCAATACAATCAAAGCAATTTATGAAAAACCCACGGCCAACATCCTATTGAATGGGGAAAAGCTGGAAGCATTTCCAAAGAGATCTGGTACCAGACAGGGATGCTCACTTTCACCACTGCTATTCAATATAGTTCTGGGAGTCTTAGCCAGAGCTATTAGGCAAGAAAAAGAAATTAAAGGCATACAAATTGGGAAAGAAGAACTCAAACTATCTCTCTCTGCAGATGATATGATTCTTTATTTAGGGGACCCAAAGAACTCTACTAAGAGACTATTGGAACTCAGAGAAGAGTTTGGCAAAGTTTCAGGATATAAAATCAATGCACAAAAATCAACAGCCTTTGTATACACAGGCAATGCCATGGCTGAGGAAGAACTTCTAAGATCAATCCTATTCACAATAGCCACAAAAACAATCAAATACCTTGGAATAAACTTAATCAAGGAAGTTAAAGATCTCTACAATGAAAATTACAAAACCTTAAAGAAAGAAATAGAAGAGGATACCAAAAAATGGAAAAATCTTCCATGCTCATGGATTGCAAGAATCCATATCATCAAAATGTCCATTCTCCCAAAAGCAATTTACAGCTTCAATACAATACCAATCAAAATACCAAAGACATTCTTCTCAGATCTGGAAAAAATGATGCTGAAATTCATATGGAGACACAGGAGACTTCGAATAGCTAAAGCCATCTTGTGCAACAAAAACAAAGCCGGAGGCATCACAATACTAGATTTCAGGACATACTACAGGGCAGTAGTTATCAAAACAGCTTGGCACTGGTACAGAAACAGATGGATAGACCAATGGAACAGAATAGAAACACTAGAATTCAACCCAAACATCTATAGCCAACTTATATTTGATCAAGGATCCAAAACCAATTCCTGGAGTAAGGAGAGTCTATTCAATAAATGGTGCTGGGAAACTGGATTTCCAGGTGCAGAACCATGAAGCAAGACCCCTACCTTTCACCTTACACAAAAATTCACTCACCATGGATTAAAGACTTAAATCTACGACCTGACACCATCATTTTGTTAGAGAGCATTGGAAAAACACTGCAAGACATAGGTACTGGCAAAGACTTGGAAAATACCCCAGAAGCACAGGCAGTCAAAGCCAAAATTAACTATTGGGATTGCGTCAAATTGAGAAGTTTCTGTACTTCAAAAGAAACAGTCAAGAAAGTGAATAGGCAACCGACAGAATGGGAAAAAATATTTGCAAACTATGCAACAGATAAAGGGTTGATAACCAGATTCTACAAAGAAATCGAGAAACTCAACAACATCAAAACAAACATCAAACTTAAGAGATGGGACAAGGACCTCAATAGACATTTTTCCAAAGAGGAAATCCAAATGGCCAACAGACACATGAAAAAAAATTCAAGATCACTAGCAACCAGGGAAATGCAAATCAAAACCTCAATGAGGTTTCACCTCACCCCAGATAGAATGGCTCACATTCAGAAATCTACCAACAACAGATGCTGGTGAGCATGTAGGGAGAAAGGGACACTAACCCACTGTTGGTGGGAATGCAAACTGGTTAAGCCATTATGGATGTCAGTCTGGAGATTCCTCAGAAACCTGAATATAACCCTACCATACAACCCAGCCATCCCACTCCTTGGAATTTACTCAAAGGAAATTAAATGGGCAAATAAAAAAAGCTGTCTGCACATTAATGTTTATTGCAGCTCAATTCACAATAGCTAAGACCTGGAACCAACACAAATGTCCATCAACAGCAGAGTGGATAAGAATTATGGGACATGTACTCTATAGAATACTATACAGCACTCAAAAACAATGAAATCCGGTCATTTTCAACAAGATGGAGGAATCTGGAATACATCATGCTGAGTGAATTAAGTCAGTCCCAAAGAGACAAATATCATGTGTTTTCCCTGATTGGCGATGACTAACTGAGCACCAAAGGGGAAACCTGTTGAAGTGAAATGGACACTATGAGAAACAGTGACTTGATCAGCTCTTGTCCTGACTGTTGATGTACAATGTAAATCTTTATCCATTTTAGTATTTTTTTTTTGTTCTAGTACTAGTGGTTGAACTCTGTTATTAACACACAATTATTCTTAGGTGTTTAAATTTTAACTGAAAAGTGATCCCTGTTAAATATAAGAGTGGGAGTAAGAGAGGGAGGTGATGTACAGTTTGGGACATGCTCAATCGGAACTGCCCCAAATGATGGAGTTAGAATCGTGCCAGGGGATTCCAATACAATCCCATCAAGGTGGCATGTACCAAGGCCAACTCACTAGTCCAAGTGATCAATTTCAGTTCACAATTGATCAAACTGATAGGTCTAAGAGTCAAAGGGATCACACAAACAAGACTAGTATCTGCTAATACTAACTGATAGAATCAAAAAGGGAGAGAATGATACAACATGGGAAGTGGGAGACAAAGCAGACTCATAGAATGGCAGATTTCCTAAACAGCACTCTGGCCAGAATCAGCCCATAAGGCATTCGGATCTGGCACAAGAGCCCATGAGAATATTCTAGGCATGGAAAGCCAAGACACTCTGAAAAAAAAATACGAAACCCTAAATGAAAGATCTCTGCGAGTGAGATCCCAGTAGAAACAACGGGGCCATCGAAGAAGGAGGTACCTTTCTCTGAAAGGAGGAGAGAACTTCCACTTTGACTATGACCCTTTTGGAATAAGATAGAAGTCAGCGAACCCTAAAGGCTTCCATAGCCTTGGCAACTCATGATTAGAGCCTAGGGAGATTACTGATGCCATAAACAAGAGTGTCAAATTGTTAAATGAACATCAGGAGTCACTGTGTACTTAAGTCTCATGTGGGATCTGTCCTTCATGTGTATTCCAATGTGAAGTAATGCTGTAACTAGTACTGAAACAGTATTTTTACACTTTCTGTTTCTGTGTGGGTGCAAACTGATGAAATCTTTACTTAGTATATACTGAATCGATCTTCTGTATTTAAGATAATTGAAAATTAAAAAAATAACTTGGTGTTAAATTGGAAATTGCATAGATAATTAATAATTTTTAAAAAAAATATCATGTATGTAAAGGTTTCAACAGTTTGCCCTCACATAGCAACACAAAGTGAAAAATACTGTTGGAGTACTAGTTATAGTATTAATTCACAATGTATAGCACATTAAGGACAGAGATCCTACATGATATATTTTTTTAAAAAATTGATTAATTTTCTAGGCAATTTCCAATTTAACACCAAGATTTTTTTCATTTTTAATTATCTATATACAGAAGATCGATTCAGTATATACTAAGTAAAGATTTCATCAGTTTGCACCCACACAGAAACACAAAGTGTAAAATACTGTTTCAGTGCTAGTTATAGCATTACTTCACATTGGACAACACATTAAGGACAGATCCCACATGAGACGTAAGTACACAGTGACTCCTGAAGTTGATTTAACAATTTGACACTCTTGTTTATGGCGTCAGTAATCTCCCTAGGCTCTAATCATGAGTTGCCAAGGCTATGGAAGCCTTTAGGGTTCGCTGACTTCAATCTTATTCCGACAGGGTCATAGTCAAAGTGGAAGTTCTCTCCTCCCTTCAGAGAAAGGTACCTCCTTCTTTGATGGCCCCATTCTTTCCACTGGGATCTCACTCACAGAGATCTTTCATTTAGGTCTTCTTTTTTTTTCCAGAGTGTCTTGGCTTTCCATGCCTAGAATATTCTCATGGGCTCTTGAGCCAGATCTGAATGCCTTAAGGGCTGATTCTGAGGCCAGAGTGCTGTTTAGGAAATCTGCCATTCTATGAGTCTGCTGTGTATCTCGCTTCCCATGTTGGATCATTCTCTCCCTTTTTGATTCTATCAGTTAGTATTAGCAGACACTAGTCTTATTTGTGTGATCCCTTTGACTCTTAGACCTATCAGTTTGATCAATTGTGAACTGAAATTGATCACTTGGACTAGTGAGATGGCCTTGGTACATGCCACCTTGATGGGATTGTATTGGAATTCCCTGGCACGATTCTAACTCCATCATTTGGGGCAGTTCCGATTGAGCATGTCCCAAATTGTACATCTCCTCCTTCTCTTATTCCCACTCTTATATTTCACAGGGATCACTTTTCAGTTAAAATTTAAACACCTAAGAATAATTGTGTGTTAATAACAGAGTTCAACCACTAGTACTAGAATAAAAAAATTACTAAAATGGATAAAGTATTACATTGTACAACAACAGTCAGCACAAGAGCTGATCAAGTTACTGTTTCTCATAGTGTCCTTTTCACTTCAATAGATTTCACCTTTGGTGCTCAATTATCACCAATCGGGAGAACATATGATATTTGTCCCTTTGGGACTGGCTTAATTCACTCAGAATGATGTTTTCCAGATTCCTCCATCTTATTGCAAATGACCAGATTTCATTGTTTTTGACTGCTGTATAGTATTCTATAGAGTACATGTCCCATAATTTCTTTATCCAAATGTATGCTTTGAATTCCCTGTGATCTTTTGCTGTGAGGTTCCCTTCGTTTACCTTCTTTCATGTTGATGGCCGTGGTTCTGTGTTTCTGTGTGTAACACATCTTTAAGTATCTTTTGCAGGGCTGGACGAGTGGCAACAAATTCTTTCAATTTTTGTTTGTTATGAAAGGTCTTTATTTCACCTTCATTCACAAATGAGAGCTTGGCAGGATATAATATTCTGGGCTGGCAGTTTTTCTCTCTAAGTACCTGGGCTATGTCTCGCCATTCCCTTCTAGCTTGTAGGGTTTCTGATGAGAAGTCTGCTGTGAGTCTAATTGCAGATCCTCTGAGTGTAATTTGACGTTTCTCTCTTGCGCATTTTAGGATCTTTTCTTTCTGTTTCACTGTGGTGAGTTTAATTACAACGTGTCGTGGTGAGGACCTCTTTTGGTCATGTTTACTAGGGGTTCTATGTGCTTCCTGTACTAGGATGTCTCTGTCCTTCTCCAAAACTGGGAAATTTTCTGCTATTATCTCACTAAAAAGGCATTCTAATCCTTTCTCCCTCTCCATGCCTTCAGGTACTCCTAGAACTCGAATGTTGGGTTTTTTAATAGTATCCTGTAGATTCCCAACAATATTTTTTAGATTTCTAATTTCCTCTTCTTTTCTTTGGTTTGACTGTATAGTTTCCTGTGCTCTGTCTTCTAAGTCCGATATTCTCTCTTCTGCCTCACCCATTCTGTTTGTAAGGCTCTCTAATGTGTTTTTCATTTGATCTATTGAATTCTTCACTTCATTATGATTTCTCGTCACTTTCACAGTTTCATGTTCTACTAGTTGTTTCATTTCAGCTTGATTTCTCCTTAATATTTCATTTTCACGAGAGAGATTTTCTACCTTGTCCATTAAGGATTTCTGTAGTTCAAGAATTTGTTTTTGAGTACTTCTTAGTGTTCTTATCAATTTTTTGAGATCTGCTTCTTGCATCTTTTCTATCTCATCATCTTCGTAATCTTGAATTGGGGTGTCTTTTTCATTTGGGGATGCCATAGTGTCTTCCTTGTTCTTATTACCTCGGTTTTTGCGTTTGTTGTTTGGCATATTGGTTTCTTCACTGTGGTGTTTTTTTCTTGTTATACTATGACTCTAGATTAAGTGGACTGTCTGCTTTTGATGGAGCCTTAGAGGCTTGAGATGGGTGTGGCCTGAGAGCTCTGTTTGGTTCCTCAGGGTTGAGGGTGTGTCAAAGGAGACACTCCCAGGTTAGGCGTGGTAAATCTCTCTCTGTTACTTTTTATTTTTTGGTTCAAAAGGGAAGTAATTCCACACAGCTGAATGGAATTGGGGGTGGTTAGCAGGCGAATGATATACCCACAGGAGCCAGAGATCGGAAGCTCTTTCCCAAGGACCAGAGAGGGAATCTTTGCGGCCCTTTGTAACACCAAGATTTTTTAATCATTTGCAATTATCTTTATATACAGAAGATCAATTCAGTATATACTATGTAAAGATTTCATCAGTTTGCACCCACACAGAAACACCAAGTGTAAAAATACTGTTTCAGTACTAGTAATAGCATTATTTCACATTGGATAACACATTAAGGAAAGATCCCTCATGAGACGTAAGTACACAGTGACTCCTGATGTTGATTTAACAATTTGAAACCTTTACTTAATATATACTAAACTGACCTTCTGTATATAAAGAGAATTGAAAATGAATCTTGATGTGAACGGAAGGGGAGAGGGAGGGGTAAGGGGAGGGTTGCGGGTGGGAGGGAAGTTATGGGGGGGAAGCCATTGTAATCTATAAGCTGTATTTTGGAAATTTATATTCTTTAAATAAAAGCGTTATTAAAAAAAATCATGTAGGATCTCTGTCCTTAATGTGCTGTACATTGTGATTTAATACTATAACTAGTACTCCAACACTATTTTCACTTTGTGTCTCTATGTGAGGGCAAACTGTTGAAATCTTTACTTTATATATACTAAACTGATCTTCTGTATATAAAGAGAATTGAAAATGAATCTTGATGTGAATGGAAGGGGAGAGGGAGCGGGAAAGGGGAGGGTTGCGGGTGGGAGGGAAGTTATTGGGGGGGGGGAGCCATTGTAATCCATAAGCTGTACTTTGGAAATTTATATTCATTAAATAAAAGTTTAAAAAAAAGAAAACAGAAAAAAAAGAGTGTATTGTGACTCTGATCCTAGAAAAATGTCTGCTTAATCCACTCAGCGTAGTGTACAGGTGAGGGCTTATGGATCTGAATTAAAAACCAGAGGAAAAGAAAACCTTCTTTGCAGGGTGGGTTTGGGGATGGGATTTCAATCTGCATTACATTGAACAAGTTAAAGAGATGAATCTTCAAAAAAGTGTAGAAGAAATACATACACATTGGTAGATATTTTTTAAAGATTTATTTTATTTATTTGAAAGTCGGAGTTTACAGACTGAGAGAGAGAGAATGAGAGAGAGAGAGATCTTCTGGTTCAATCCCCAAATGACACAATGGCTGCCAGAGCCACCACAATACTGGCCCCAGGTAGATAATTTTTAAAAATACAAATGAGTATGAAATCATTAAAAAACTCAGTATTTCACCACCCAGGGGAAATGACTATTTGCACAATAATGTCTAGCTTTCCATTACTACCTATCTGCCCATGTATTTAAGGAAAGCTCTGTGCATTTGTGTGTGTGTGTGTGTGTGTTTGTCCATTTTTCTATTTATTTTTCTGCTTTATTGAAGGACACTATTATCGTTCAGCAATTAAAGTCATTGTATTTTCTCCAATTTTTTATTGAATGTGATTCTACTAGATGTGCTAATCTGGCATAGGGTTCTGACACTGTTTCAGCTGGTTTTGGACTGTATTATTGGCAGCAGTTGTTCATCATAAAGACTTCCTGTTAGAAGAGGATCTCATTACAGTAATAAAAGGAGAGATAAGGGAAGGGAAGCCAATACAGTTAAATTTGCTGCATAATTAAACCATCCCAAAACTTAGCGCGTGCACACACACACACACACACACACAATCCCTTTATTATACTCATGGATTCTGTGGATCAGAAATTCAGACAAAGCTCAGTGGAGATGATGTGATTCTACTCTGTTATATCTGGGGCATCACTTGTGGAAATATGGGCATTTGGGGTGACTTGAAAGCTGAGGCTTACCATCCGCTGCAGATATCTTGGCTCATCAGCCTAGCACCTATGGTTTGATGACTTGGGGAGGCTTGAGTAGGAAGAAGTTTTTGATCTGAGCATATGCACATTGTTTTTTCACGTGAGTTAAAGTTCTTCATAGCATGGTGACTTTGTTGTAGTTGGACTGTTTCAGAGATGTTGATGGCTTCGAAAGTTAATGTCTTTGATAACAAGTCAGGAGCTGCATTACCTTGTGTGATAGAGCCTCAGAAGTTACTAGTAATACCTTTAGTATACCACCCTGGTTGAAACAATCACACAGCATCCCAGATTCAAAGAGGGAAAGGACATAGACTTGATCTGTTAATGGAAAGGGTGGTCAAGATTCGCAGCTCCTCAAAACTTAGTCCAAACATGGAGAGAAAATGAACCAAAGTTCCTATATTAACCACAATTTAAGGATAACAGTCCAAGGTGTTTGTTCATTTTGTGATTGTTCTACTTCTAGGCAGTTTTTTTTTTTTTTAAAACGAGTCAAACATTATAGTAAGGAATAAAGAAAATTACCCTTAATGTTGTAGCCTAGAAGAACCTAAGACTTTTAAGGAATGGATTTTTACCTAGAGTAGATAAGAAAAAGAATCTTTGCTGACTCACTTTACGTCTAGAAAAACACAGCTTACAAAAGCCTGAGGTATGCCAGCAGGGGAGGGCAAGCTGTAGCTAAGGTTGGCAATTTGACAAGGCTAGGGGACTACAAGAATATATTATGGGGTAATATACTGGAGCAATATTTATATTTGTATGTGTCACAGGGGGCAATTATTTCATTTCTACCTGAAATGATCCAGAACAGAAGTGTAACTTGTTTTATTTTTGTTTATCGTATTTGAATGGAAAATTCAGATTGCTGGGCCATGACTCCTGTAGTTGTTGGTAGCCAAGGTAACATTTTTGTTGTTGTTTCCCAGAACAGTATATCACTCTGAAGCATAAATCTGCAATTAATCCTACAAAACCACTCGTGATGTTGCACTGCTTGGCATTATCAACGGCTCTTTTCCTGCAGGTGCCAAGCACACAGAACTCTTAAAATGCCCCAGGAATCTAAATGCCATTTTAGAATACTTACTTCCTCATGGAGTTTGGCTTTCTTTTTATCATCATCTTTCTAAACTGGGAGAAATAATTCTCAAAGTTGAGGATATAATATAAACCCACTCAAATTTAAAATACCTTTTGATTCTGGCTCATGTTAGAGATGGGTCTTTGTACATAGTGGTCTCATGGCAGTTTTCCAAAGGGCAGATATCTGATGTCATGTGTCTAAAACCAATAAAACTACTTGCTGTATTACAGGTTGTTGATGAACCTTACTCAGATAAAGCCCTCCAGTGGAGTTCAACAAGTATGTTCTTATTTGGTGTAGAATTGTCCATAACTGATCAGCTCTAATAATTGTAAAGACAAACCAGTTGTTCTAGAGTGTACTCTTGCTCATGATTGAAGTCAATTCATATTTGCTGAGCACTGTTGGAAGGCACAGTGGTGGAGGAGATGCACCTGCAAAAATTATTTTGGATTTTGACATAGCAAAATGGAGGTTCTTTTGAGAAATGAGCATTATTAAAATGGTAGAGAGTCATCATTACTGAAGAAAAACCAAAGAACAAGCAAAAGTTTATCACAATTAAAAAAAATACTATCTTCTAACACCTAGGTGTGTGAAGAAAGGGAGGATATGATTGATTACTATTACGTGGATGGCCCCATTTCATCATGGGAAGCATAGAGGATTGTGTGATTACCAGCAGTGTAGGGCTTTAACTAGTAATTGTGCTGGTTGCAAGAAAAAAGATGGAACTTAAATTGTATGCATCACACACACAAAAAAAAATTCAAACATAATCATTTTGCCTGTTCCAGTTTGCCAATAGCCAACTTCTACTCACCAGATCAGGTTATAGAACCTTGTTGTTTGGAGACTTCTCTGACTTATTGCACAAACTGGGAACATAAGTATCGGCCCCAGAAAATACCTGCCATCGTAATTTCTGAAAGTTAGGAAAGGGAACAATAACAAAAATTTCATGATGGTTGTTCGGGGATTGAAATTGCAAAGAGGCAATCACATTGTTAGGGTTTTCCTTATCTCCTTCCATGATAAGCACCTGCTCTTTGCCATGGCAGGCATAGAGCAATTTAATAAATCTTATCTGATTTAATCAACACTGTACTCATAATAGGGAAAACCAAGACTCACAGATAAGCCAAAAATCCTTAAGGTCACACACCTGGTGTGTAGGAAAATGGAATTCCAGTCCAAGGAATTGTAACTCCAAGTTCAGAAATCCTAAAGCAGTGCTGCTATCCATTGTTGCTATCCAGTGTTGCTTCCACTGGTCTGTTGGCAATTTACAGACCAGCTTCTTCCTCTTAATGTTCCTCTTGGTCTCATCCAACATATATTGATTTTTCTTCTTCCACTCCTGTGGATTTAGGCACATACCTTTTTTCAGCACATTTCACACCGTGCACTGTATTACTTGCTTAAATTTTTAACCTTTATTTTTTGGAAAAAAATAAATAATATCAAGAAAGTTCAGAGAATAATGTACAAAATATCATCATACACAGAGTTGACAATTATTTATTTTACATAATGCACTTGTTGGTAAATAGAGGATCCTGCATATGAGATAAAGTTGAAGATCCCTGTCCTATTCCCCTCTTTGCATTCCCAGATGCAGTTATCACCATAGATTCACATATATTCTTCTAGTGCATATTTTTATTCTTTAGTTCATATACACTCATCCATTAGCAATACATAATATTGTATGCATTCTAAAAATTTGCTTATGCATGTGCTTATATAGTTTATCTTCTATAATTTATTTAATATTAACTTTTAGATAAATACTTTTATGGATATAAAAGTACATTGTTCATTCCTTTTAACTAATAATATGCTATCACATAAATGTAAACACTTCATTCACTCAGTCCTCTAATCATAATCAAATAGCTGTTTTTCAATTTCTGGTTGCATAGAACATACTTGCACACGTTTTCTTATTCTAATGTGTGAAAAATTTTCTAGAGTATGTATTTATATATAAAACTGAAATTGCTAGCATGTGGCATGTTCAATCTTCCTAGACCCTGCAACATTGCCCTCTAAAACAGTTGTACCAATATCTACTTCCCCCAGTGGTATAAGGTGAGGTGCCAATTTTCCTGCCTGCTAGCTAGTAATTGGTGTAGCCTAATACCAGCTAATTTTTAATGGGGATATTTATTTCCACAGTCAGTTGTCAGCCTTTTATGTGAGATGTGCTGTACTTATATTTGTTGATATCCTTAGAGTTCCATATGTGATCATGTATATCACACTTGATATTCATGGATTAATTGATTGACTAACTGTATTTACTACCAGAAGGTTCCCCACTGTCTGTTGAACTATGCTTCTAGCTCATATCATCTCAGAATATTTTATATGAGGTAATGTTAAAAACAAAAACAAGCACACAGAAAAACAACCTATTGATTAGGAAGTGACTTAATTGTCTTAGTGTGAGACAACTCACAGGCTATTACAACAAAATTAAGAATATCTAATCTCCAGAACTAATTAGTCAAAATCCAAG
The DNA here is from genome assembly GCA_949820135.1 of Sylvilagus floridanus. NCBI lineage: Eukaryota > Metazoa > Chordata > Mammalia > Lagomorpha > Leporidae > Sylvilagus > Sylvilagus floridanus. The sequence goes on from OX463244.1 coordinate 169,633,344, forward strand.
ATCAACTATGCATAGAATTTTTATGAGCACCTTAGACCACCTTTGGCTGATGTTACTAAAACGAAGCCAGTTTCCTTGCTTCTACCTTACTCCACTATCCACTATCCACAGTATTATCCTGTTTTAAATATTCTCTCTATTTCTTTGGTTTATTCAAGTTCTCCCTCTCACCTGAATGCTCCCATTCGTACATAAAAATGCTACTATCCCATGTCTGAGCTACCTTTTAGAAAACACTATTAACCAGTACCTGAATATTGCCCAGTTCATTGTATACCTGTGCACCCTCATCTTACCTGATCTCTTTGCACTATCCTAATTGTGGACTTCTCCCTCCTTGGAGAAAACTTTGCTTCCATTTGGTCCTGGTGACTCCTTCCAAGACTAATCATCTTCTAGCAGGATAAAGATTAGAATCTTCCTAGATTAACTCATCCAAGCTCATGATTTCAATTACCAGAATGTAGAGCTGCAGCCAAGATTTCTCTGATCTCTAAAGCTGAGTACATAATGATGTACTGGTTAAAATCTTGGATAATACACCGTGAATCCAACATGACCTAAATGACACTCATGTTTATTCATCCTCCCTGTCTAAGGGAGAGAGTAAGAACAAAAGGAGCTGATGTTTGAGAGCACTGCCCTACTGCCTTGCCCAGCCTGCTGCAGCCTCACATGCCAACAGCACATATGATGGTATGACAGCCCCAGCTGACCCCCATAACAGCTCCAGCTGACCTACGTGACAGCTCTGGTCAGCCCATGCAGAAGCCCTGGCAGTCTGGTCCCTGTGACAGTGCAGTCTGCACCATCCAAACCCCCTTTCCATGCACAGATAAAGCTATTTTCTGGGCTCTACCCATATCTCCCTTTTGATGCATTGCCACCACCTCTCCCCCACTTCCATGTACCAAAAATTGCAAATTTCTGGATGTTGCAAACTTAGAACCAGTGCCAGGTAGAAATATGCAATATGGCTGCAATCTGTGCTCCTGCGATAATCTTTAGATCATTATAATTTCATTGATTACAGATGTCATGACACTTCCAATATTTCTAAAAAAGGACACGGAAATGGGCTGCACTCAAGTCCCTCCCAAAACTCCACCCCTATTGAATATTCAGTTAAGCCCCGCCCAGACACCACCCTTTGTGCCTCCAGACAGTATAAAAGGAAGGCCCTGAAACTTGTTGATTGCAGCTCATTCTCTCTTGAGCTTGTCCAAACTTATTCCTTGAATGTGTACTTCTGCTTCAAATAAATCTTGCTTCTCTGCTCACCTGTATCCACACCTCTTCTTTGAATTCTTTCTCACAGAGAGACAAGAACCTAGATCAAGCCTGGCCAGGAGCCACCCCACAACAATACCTGTTCCATTTTCTTTGCTCCTTCCATCAGTAACATCATCGTCATTCATTTAGAACCTCAAGACAGGAAGCTGAAAGTCATACTTGCCTCTTCTTTCTTCCCTGAGCTTTGTCATATCCAACCCACCCCCTTGACTTCACTTTCTTTCTATTGTTTACATCTGTCCACCTGACTTCATCTCCCTCTGTCCGTCTTTTTCATGGACCATCACAGAAGTCTCCAAGTTGGTAGTACATGCTAATCAATCCCCTTGGAATTGTGTTGGCTTCCTGTTGCTGCTATATAAATTATCACAGCTGAATGTTAGGCTTAAAACAACATAAAGTTATTATCTTCTTATTCTGGCATTCAGAAGTGCTAAAATCAAGGTGGTAGTTGGGTGACATTCCTTTTGGTGGCATTTTCTAAGCTCCAGTGGCCAACTGCATCTCTTGGCTCTCATCCACCTTTTTAGAATGATTGCTGATTTACTCAAAACATATCCTTCTCTTACCCTGAACTTCCTCTGTATCCTTTATAAGGACACCTGGGTTTACAATGGGATCATCTATGGAACCCAGGATACTCTTCCACCTCAAAACCCATTGATTTAATCACAGACAAAGACCTTTTGCTATAAAAAATGATACATTCACAGGTTCCCAGGATTAGAATGCGGGCACCTTGGGGAGCTGTTATTCCATCAACCACAGACATGGCCCTCCTCTCCACTCTTCTTCTGAACCTTCAAATCTCAGCTTAGCTATCACATCCTAAACCCCTCTTCTTGAGAGTCAAATTTACCAGTTTTGAGTATGAACTCCTGTGGGGCTACCATTGTGTCACAGTGGGTGAAGTTACTGCTGCTACTAGTTATGCTGGCATCCCATGTGAATGCTGGTTCCAGTCCAAACTGTTTCACTTCCAGTCTAGCTCCCTGAATGGGAGGTACTGGGAATGCAGTGGATATTGTTCCAGGATCCTAGCTTCAGCTTTACCATTTTGGGGGTGAACCAGCTGATAGAAGATTTTTCTCTCTCTCTCTCTCTCTGAGTCTATGTGTGTATGTGTGTATTTGTCATTGCTTTCCAAAAAATAAATCAATATTTTTTAAAAAGAAATGTGGATACCCTCATGTTATTTGCATGTAGACTTGATTCATGTCCCTCCATTCCTCTAGTCAGGAAGTTTAATGAAAGCAGAAACCATGTTGGATTTACTTATTGATGGTCTCTAGATGAGTGGAGATCCTGGAATACTGAAAGTTGTTTTTTTTTTTTAGAATCTATAATTAATTACACAATTCTGGTTTGATGTGTTGTAGAATGTGACACTCTTAAGACATAGACTTTTTATAGTTAATATAAATAATTAAGATTACATTAAAGAATCCTTTTGTGAAAGGGGATAATTAGCAGTGTTTAAGAGTAAAACCCAGAGGCCCAGTGCCATGGATCACTTGGCTAATCCTCTGCCTGTGGGGCCGGCATCCCATATGGGCACCAGGCTCTAGTCCTGGTTGCTCCTCTTCCAGTCCAGCTCTCTGCTGTGGCCTGGGAAGGCAGTGGAGGATGGCCCAAGTGCTTGGCCCTGCACCTACATGAGAGACCAGGAGGTAGCTCCTGGCTCCTGGCTTTGGATCGGCACAGCACCAGCGGTAGCGGCAATTTAGGGGGTGAACCAAAGGAAGGAAGACCTTTCTCTCTCTCTCTCTCTCTCTCTCTCTTTCACTGTCTATAACTCTACCTGTCAAATAAATAAAAATAAATAAATAAATAAATAAATAAATAAAATAAAGAGTAAAATCCAATAGACACATGAAAAAATGTTCAGGATCACTAGTCATCAGGGAAATGCAAATCAAAATCACATGAGGTTTCACCTCACCCCGGTTAAAATGGCTCACATTCAGAAATCTACCAACAACAGATGCTGGTGAGCATATGGGGAAAAAGGGACACTAATGCACTGTTGGTGAGAATGCAAACTGGTAAAGCCACTACGGAAGTCAGTCTGGAGATTCCTCAGAAACCTTAATATAACCCTACCATACAACTCAGCCATCCCACTCCTTGGAATTTACCCAAAGGAAATAAAATTGGCAAATAAAAAAAGCTGCGTGCACCTAAATGTTTATTGCAGCTCAATTCATATTAGCTAAGACATGGAATCAAACTAAATGCCCATCAACAGTAGACTGGATAAAGAAATTATGGGATATGCACTCTATAGAATACTATACAGCAGTAAAAAAAAAAACAATGAAATTGGTCATTTGCAACAAAATAGAGGAATCTGGAATACATCATGCTGAGTGAAATAAGCCAGTCCCAAAGGAACAAATGTCATATGTTCTCCCTGATCAGTGACAACTAACTGATCACTTAAAAGGAAACCTGTTAAAGTGAATTGGATACTATGGGAAACAATGACTTGATCAGCCTTTATCCTGACAGTTGAGGAACAACTTACTATTTTATGCCTTAGTGTTATTGTTTTGTTCTACTTAATACCATTGGTTGAACTCTTTAATTAACACACAATTATTCCTAGTTGTTTAAATTTAACTGAAAAGTGATCCCTGTTAAATATGAGTGGGAATAAGAGAGGGAGAAGATGTACAGTTTGGCACATGCTCACTCAGACTTACCCCTAATGGTAGAGCTAGAAACATGCCAGGGGATTCCAATTCAATCCCATCAAGGTGGCATGTACCAATGCCATCTTACTTGTTAAAGTGATAAGTTTAAATTTATAATTGATCAGAAAGATGGGATTAAGTGTCATAGGGATTACATAAATAAGACCAGTGATTGATATAATTAAAAAGGAGAGAATGATCCTACATGGGAAGCGGGGTATACAGCAGACTGATAGAATGGCAAACGCCCTAAACAGCACTCTGGCCTCAGAATCAGCCCTTAAGGCACTCGGTTCTGGCTAAAAAGCCCATGCGAGTTTCACAGGCATGGAAAGCCAAGACATGGTAGAAAAAAAATGATCTAAAGGAAAGATCGCTGTGAGTGAGATCCTAGTGGAAAGAATGGGCCATCAAAGAAGGCAGTACCTTTCTCTGAAGGGAGGAGAGAACTTCCACTTTGACTATGGCCTTGTCTATTTTTTATTTTTATTTATTTATTTATTTTTGACAGGCAGAGTGGACAGTGAGAGAGAGAGACAGAGAGAAAGGTCTTCCTTTTGCCATTGGTTCACCCTCCAATGGCCGCCGCTGCCACCGTACCACGCTGATCGGAAGGCAGGAGCCAGGTGCTTCTCCTGGTCTCCCATGGGGTGCAGGGCCCAAGCACTTGGGCCATCCTCCACTGCACTCCCTGGCCAAAGCAGAGAGCTGGCCTGGTAGAAGGGCAACCGGGACAGAATCCGGTGTCCCGACCAGTACTAGAACCTGGGGTGCTGGCACCGCTAGGTGGAAGATTAGCCTATTGAGCTGCAGCGGACTATGGCCTTTTCTAAATAAGATCGGAGTTGGTGAACTCAAGAGGCTTCCATAGCCTTGGCAGCTCATGACAAGAGCCTCAGGTGATTACTGACGCCATAAATATGAGTGTCAATTGTTAAATCACCAACAGAAGTCACTGTGCACCTGCTCCCCATGTAGGACCTCTGCCCTTAGTGTGTTGTACTATGAGAATTAATGGTGAAACTACTGCTCAAACAGTGCTCTATACTTCATGTGTCTGTGTGAGTGCAGTCTGTTGAAGCTGTATATAAAGATAATTGAAAATGAATCGTGATGCAGAATGGGATGAGAGAGGGAGTGGGAGATGGGATGGTTGTGAGTGGGAGGGAGGTTATGGGGGGAAAGCTACTATAATTCAAAACTTGTACTTTGGAAATTTATATATATTAAATAAAAGTTGAAAAAACAAAAATAAAAAAAGAAAAGGGATAATTAGCTGTGTTTAAGAGTAAAATCCTCTTGTTTACTCAGGAAGCAATGCAGACAACAGGACACTTCTTTTGTGTTACAATGTTTGGAATTCCATTTTTCCTCCTCAAGTTTAATTAGAAGCCTTTTATTAAGACAAGTGATTAATGACATTGTTGAGTATGCTTGACAATTACAAAAAAAGTTATTCTGAAAACTTTTCTTACCATAAATTGAAATTTTATTGTTTTTCATGGTTATTTTAAATGCTCGACTATGGGAAATGAGATTTCTTTAATAAAATTATTTTGAAATATGACCCAAACGAGTTAATGACATTAAGTGTATCCTTGGTAAAAATGATAGAGTTCAATCTGTAAAAGGAGGAGAGTTTCTTTAAGGAGTAATGAATTCAGCTGGTGAGAGAATAGATGCAGGAATAAATGAGTCTTTTTTTATCCTAAGAGAGAAAGCGAGTTTGAAGAAAATAATATGGATGTATTGCTTCATCTAAATTAGGGTCCCAGGGGCATAAAATCAGACTAGATGAAAGGTATCCTGAAACCATGGAGTTGGAAGAGAGAAATGTGGAAAGCATTTGTAGATATAACCAGTGAGATATTTTTTGGGAAATGCTAGCATTAGAAGTAAAGGTTCCTATAAAATTAAAGGTTATTTCATCAATCAGTGAGCTGTTAACCAAGGACATCTGGAAGTTTAGGATCCAATTAGGAATGATACGCATAATATGAAAAAGCTCTTATATGTGGCACGTTGCACATAGGAGACAAATGGGCAATTATATAGAGGTAATCAGCAATGTAATGTTGACTGAAAGTCAGTTATTTTGAGTAAAAACTGTATCCACCCCACGAAGTTCAATTAAACAGACATTTATCAAGCACGTGTTGCTGCATCCTGGCCACTCTGATAGCAGGGGCATTTACAAACCTCAGGCAGAGCCCCTTGGAGTGAAGGAGACTCAATTCCAGGGCATTTGTTGGAACCAAAGGTAAAAGACAACCCTTTCCATACTAGCAAAACTCCTGTCTTTTAATTTGAATATAATCTGAAACGTGACCTCATTCTGCAATAGAAAATGATAAATTGCACATGAACACTTGATCACATTCATAAATGCAACACAGATTTTTGAATTTCCTTTTACTTTATCATTATGGATTCTCAGTACTCATAAAAATATATAGGAAGTCATAAGGATAATGAAGTTTACCATTTCAATTTACTTGCTCCTTTAGGCCTTTCTACTATTTTTCTATTAGAAAAAAAATTTCAATAAAGAATATTCTGTCTTGATGTTTTTCTCTGATATTCTGAAGATTATATTTATTTTTTATTTAAAGATTTATTTATTTGAATGGCAGAGTGACAGACAGAGGGATAGACAGAGAGAAAGAGATCTTCCATACACTGGTTCATTACCCCAAACAGCCAGGGCTAGGCCAAGCATTTTAACCCACTGCACCACAACTCCTGCCTCTTAGTTTTTTTGTTTTTTTTTTTTTGTTTTTTTAATAGAGAGGAAGAGAGTGAGAGTGAGAGCTTGAGAGAGAGAGAGAGAGAGAGAGAGAGAGAGAGAGAGAATAAGAAATCCCATCCACTGGTTCATTTTCTAAATGTGGATATTAGCTACACCTGGGCCTAGGCCAAAGTCAGAAGCCACTAACCTAGTGCAGGTCTCCCACATGGGCTGTGGGAATCCACTTCATCATTACTGCTGCCTCCCATGGTCTGCATTAGGGGGAAGATACCACCAGGATCCAGGGCTGGGGCTTGAACTCAGGTACTCAAATATAGGATGAGGGAATCTTAACTGGTGGGCAGCCTGCCACCAAAGATATACTTTTAGCAATGTGATTGCTAGATCAAAGGATAGAACTTTTAAGATATTTTATAAGAATCATTAAATTGTTTTCCAAAATGTTTTTGCCAATAACATATAAAGCTATCAGGAAAACCTGAGAGTCCTGCATTGTCCTTCCAGCAATGTGTGGTATGTGTTCATGCTTTGTTCCAGTCTTACTAACTTGAGAAGTGAAAATGGTGCGTCACTTACAATTGCATTGACTTTACTATGAGTTGAAAATGTTTACATTTACATAGTGCATTAGGTATTATTACTCTTTCCTTTTAGACTTTTTACCATTGTTTATGTCTGAACTGGGAAAACAATATTTTTTCTTATTTGTATGATATCTTTGAAAAGTAAAAACTTTCTCAAGATGTTTGTGGGATAAATAGAAATATTTTTCTAAAATAGAGGTTTGTGCTTTAATAGAGTATTAGATTACATTGCATTTTTTAAAAAGATTTATTTATTTATTTGGAAGGCAGAGCTACAAAGAGGCAGAGGAGAGAGAGAGAGAGAGAGAGAGAGAGAGAGAGAGACACACAGAGAGAGAGAGTCATCCATCTGCTGCTTCACTCCCCAGATGCCTGCAATGACTGGAGCTGCACTGATCCAAAGCCAGGAGCCAGGAACTTCTTCCAGGTCTGCCATGTAGGTGCAGGGCCCAAGGACTTGGGCCATCTTCCACTGCTTTCCCAGGCCCTAGCAGAGAGCTGGATCAGAAGTGGAGCAGCCGGTACTAGAACCTGTGCCCATAAGGAGTGCTGGCACTGGAGGTGGCAGCATTACCTGTTATGCCACAGCACTAGACCCTTACGTTGCATTTTAACACAAGCATGAATCTTAATTAGAAGTGAAGCACCTGTTGAATTTATTTCTGTAAAACTAAAGGTATGAGATACTAAAAGTCTTCTCTAAAGTTTCAAAATGAATTACGACACACATTAAGAACTTTTAAAACCCAACAGAATTATCATAGATTGTATATGTTAATCCTTGTTTTATAAAGATGGCAAAATTAGTTGTAGCCATTTTTGCTGCTGCTTTTTCTCTTTCAGCTATATGATTTTTTGGTAGTCATATTATGGTTCACAGAATAATCTAGCTATATCATTTCTATAATTTAAGCATCATAAAATGTTTTCAAAGTTAAGAACATTTTTTGCTACTCTAATCACTAATCATGACTTAGGGCTTAGTCATGAGATAAGCTATTTCTCAGTTCATTCAAATTTAGATGAAAGTTAACATATGAATGTAGTTTAAAATGAGAAAAATAAGAATTTCATCCCAAAGTCGCTCTAAACCATGTTAAAAGTTTTCAAAAGCAGATTCAAAATGTTACTGTGAATTATTTTTGAATAAAGAAAGAAAGGGACATTGTATGAATGTTTCTTTAAAAAGGTAGGTAGGATAACAAATTAAGCTTTTAAAATATGTAATAAAATATCAGTAGAAAGTTGTGACAGGAAAAAACAACTAAAATATTGTCCCATAATGGATCATTGTTTAGGGAATCATTTTCTAATAAAATTGTGATTAGAAATAAAATGAAGAACTGTTATAAAAACAATTCTATTCCACCAATTTGATTTCAGTGGTGATTAAATTGTTTCTATTTCAATGCAAATCATGGCTTGCAAAACTTGGATAAATAGATTTTGACTTCATTCATTTCTATCATAGTTGCCATATCTAGCTTATTATTATTTTTAACAAAACAAATCTAAATGGAGAATGATATGAAAGAACTTGTTTTGATCTCAATATTTGGAATCAATTAGCTGAAATACGTTTGTAAATTTAGCTCTAAGAGGTCCATGCACAATGGACCAACGATGGCCTATCAGGTAAGGCTGTTCCTCCGTATTTGCACATGCAGGTGGGAGCTTTGCAAGGACAGACATGGGAGCTGATGGTTAGTATTAGCAGAAACAGAGTGAAGAGGACATGATTTGGGAGGCTAGTGAAAGGAAAAGTATTCTCTTCCCTCTTTTAGGAGAGCAGAAATGCTGGCTGTAGGAAAATGAGTGTATTTGCTCTCTTTTTGCTGGTAGGAGAGGATAATGATTTGGACCAACGGTGGATGCTCTATCCCTCCTGGGCTCTGCTTTTTCAGGAAGGAGGTAATTTGAGTTTTCAGAAAGGAACCTGTCAGAACATGAGAAAAGAAAAGCAGATTGACTTTGAAGGAAATGGGTTGGATGCATTCTTTGAACTTCAACATATTCCATGAAGGGAAACTGCATCTGTTCTAAATAGTCCCTCAAAGCACAAAGCATTTATCAAGGGATAGATACATCTGGAACTGGATTTCCACGGGACTGTAAACAAACTCAAAGGATGGCTACAAAAAATGATAATCTCATATTTCTTATATAAATGGCAAGTAAACACTTTTGAATTAGAACAATTGGCTTATTAATGTGAAATTACTGTAAGCCATATATGGATCACAAATTTCCATGAACACAAAATGATATGCTTGGAGCTGGCACTGTGGTGCAGTAGCCTAAGCCTCAGCATGCGGCACCAGTATCCCATATGGGTGCCGGTTCAAGTCCTTGCTGCTCCACTTCTGATCCAGCTCCCTGCTGATGGCTGGGTCCAAGTGCTTGGGCCCCTGCATCCATATGGGAGACCCAGAGGAACCTCCTGGCTCTTGGCTTCAGGTCGAACCACTCTAGTCATTGTGGCCATTTGGAAAGTGAACCAGCAGTTGGAAGATCTTTCTCTTTGTCTCTCCCTCCCTCTGTCTGTAAATCTACTTATCAAATAGATAAAAAAAAAACTTTAAAAAATGATATGCTCAACATAAATAATTAAATCAACACAAGTTCATTTATTTGTTGTTGATTTTGGAAACACTTTGAAACCTTGCATTTCCAAAAGATTATGCTGAATAATATTTTATCACATTGAGGAAGGGGAATCAAGACTCCTATTTTCCAGAATATTGAATAAAACATTTAATGTTGGGGTACATACACATAATGGAATATTACACAGCCATAAAAGATAAAATATTGTCATTTAAAATAGCATGGATGTAACAGGAAGTCATTATATTAAGTGAAATAAGACACAAAAAGCCAAATATCAGTGATACCACTCATATTGTACTCTAAAAAATAGGTGCTGTCATGCAAGTTAAAAATGTAGTGGTTGTTATCAAAGACTGGAGAAAAGGGGAAAAGGAAAGGGGAAAAGTTGATTAATGAGTACTGGGTTATAGGTAGACAGGTATAAGAAGTTCTGAAGTGCTATTACACAGCAGATTGACCAGAGGTAATGTTACTTTATTGTATATTTCTCTATTAAAAAAACCCAAAAGGTAGAAGTTCAGATATTTTTTCATTACACAGAAATGTTGAATGCTTGAATTGGTAAATATGCTTACTTTCATCAAACATTACAAAATAAATATTTAGAAAACCATAAAATATACAAATTTTTCATTTCTATTAAATTTTTTACAAAAAAATCTTTTTAAAAACAAGGTTAATAGAAGAAGTAAGAGAGCTTGGAGTAGGTCCTCACTGTGCCAATATTAGGGCATTATAAAAATTTGTAGAGGGGCTGTCGCTGTGGCATAGCTGTAAAGCTACCGTGAATGCAGTGCTGGCATCCCATATGGGCACTAGTTTGAGTCCTGGCTGCTCCATTTCCTTTCCGGCTCTCTGCTATAGCCTGGGAGAGCAGTAAAGATGACCCAGGTTTTGGGTTCCTGCACCTACATGGGAGACCTGGAAGCATCTCCTGGCTCCTTGCTTCAGATTGGCTCAGCTCTGACCATTGCGGCTGTTTGGTGATTGAACCAGTGGATGGAAGACCTCTATCTTTCTTTCTGCCTCTGACTTTATAAACTCTGCATTTCAAACAAATAACATAAATAAATCTTTTTTAAAAAGATGAAAGTAAAACATAAGCTTATTTGGTAAAAATTTTAAAATAAAGTATGTAGTTTTTTCATAATGCTCATTTGCCCTGAACTTCTTGGAGATCTCTTGTAGGCATGGATTCCTAATTCTCTAACACAGATATAACATCTTTTAATTCCATTTTTCTACAAACTTTTAAAAAAGATATTTATTTATTAAAATAGTAGAGTTAAAGAGAAAGAGGGAGATCTTCTATCCACTGGAAGATCTCACCAAATGGTCGCAACGACCAGGGCTGGGCAAGGCAAAAGCCAGAAGCCCGGAGCACTATCCAAATATTTCATATGGGTGGCGGGGGCCTGAACATGTAGACCATCTTCCACTGCCTTCAAAGGTGTATTATCAGGGAGCTGGATCAGAAATGGAGCAGCCAGGTCTTGGATCAGTGCTCATATGGGATGCCAATATTGTACGCAGCAGTTTAACACGCTGTGCCACAGCACTGACCCCTCTACAAATTCTTTGATTCACCTCTGTGTGCAGAGATCAAGAAGAGAAGAGGAAACTAACAAGGGAACTAAGATAATGTGATGCCTTAGAGATTTCAAGAAAGGAGTGTCTACTCTGTCAACAGGTGCTGGACTGTCAGGAAATGATGAACTAGGAAAATATCTGTTGCCTATTTTAAGATCCCTTAAATGAGTGGGTAATTTTGAATATTGGCAATTGTTAAGATCATTATAATTGATTACGGGAAATTATGGGGAGTAAGGTGGGAGAGACAGAGAGAGAAAGAAATAGAGAGAGAGACAGACAGACAGACAGACAGAGAGATTATATTCACTGGTTTACTTTCCAGATGGCCATCGTGGCCAGGGCTCTGCCAGGCAGAAGCCAGGAGCTAGGAGCTTCTTCTGGGTCTTCCACACGGGTGGCAGAGGCCCAAGTGCTTGGACCATCTTCTACTGCTTTTTCCAGTCCGATAGCAGAGAGCTGGATCTGAAGTGCAGCAGTCGGGACACCAGTGGGGCCCACATTGGATGTTGACGTCTCAGGTGTTAGCTTTACCCACCACACCACAAGACTTCCCTGCACTCATAGAAGCCCCCATGTGCGTGTGTGTGTGTGTGTGTGTGTGTGTGTGTGTATGCTTATAAATACTGATCATCCTTGACATCCCTTTGTGTTTCACTAAAGCCAGTAACTTAGAATCATTTTTTTCTGTGAAAGTTCTTGTATAAATACAGAAAACAAGCTTCAAATTAATGCATGTCATCTTGTAACATGAATTCTTAATGAATTCAGTAACAAATGTCTTTGGTTTACAGAGTTACCGAATGTGGTTCAGACACTCATATGTGCTACTGTGTTTTTATACCTCACAGCAATTTTCAGTCCTGAAACAATAACAGTGTGTGTGCATGCATGCACACACACACACACACACACACACACACCTGAAATACTGGTGATTTTAGAGTAATATTCACTAAAGTGTGTTCTTGGCACCTCCCCTGTGATGATCATAGCAAAAAGAAAAATAATTCATTGCCACCGGCCTTGTACGTTATTATAGGGGGAGGCAGGAGGAGCCTTTGGAGTGCTGTAGAATCCCCTAAAATCCAAAAAGTCTAGCCATCAAATGCATGTGTGCACCTGAAGGAAATATTTTGTGCACAGTTTCTCAAAGTACAGATCTCCATCTCAAGCCCATGTATGGGCCCTTGGAAGGGCTGGAGCTTTCTATTCTAGAATGTGATTTATAATACTTCTCTGAAGGTCTAAGAAGCTGCAAAAGAGTTCATAGTCGCTGGAAGATCCACAATCAGCTTCTAAAGACTGGGCTGTGATGTGACTTTGCCACCAAGTCTTCCTTTGTCAGAAAAGCTGAGTGCCATAATGAACAACTGGTCCAATTATGTTGTTCCAAGAGAGCTGACCACACAGTTTGTGGATGTATCTGCGTGTAATAAGCATCGCCCTATTTAAGGTTGTTCATCATTCCCGTCACTGTGAAGGAAGCTAGGAAGCCAGTTTTCCTCCTGACGAAAGTGCTGTGCTTGCTCAGAGTACGTTACTCTTCATGAAGCATTGGCCTGATTATCAAGAAGGCCAATGTGGTCTTTTCCTGAGTCCCAAACAACCCCGTCCTTTCTCTCTCTAGTTCCAGCTGTAACATAAACCCTGATGAAATGCGAAATACTAAAGGATGGCTTCTAATTCATATTATATTTTCTGACCTTTTGATTTTGATCTGGAAAAATTGATGGAAGGTTGAGTAAGCACATATCTATGGGAATTGTTTAAAATCATATTAATCAGGGCTGGCACCATGGCTCACTAGGCTAATCCTCCACCTGCGGCACCGGCACCCCCGGTTCTAGTCCCAGTCGGGGAGCCGGATGCTGTCCTGGTTGCTCCTCTTCCAGTCCAGCTCTCTGCTGTGGCCCGGGAGTGCAGTGGAGGATGGCCCAGGTCCTTGGGCCCTGCACCTGCATGGGAGACCAGGAGGAAGCACCTGGCTCCTGGTTTCAGATTGGCGCAGCGCGCCGGCCGCAACACTCTGGCCATAGCGGCCACTTGGTGGGTGAACCAACTGCAAAAGGAAGACCTTTCTCTCTGTCTCTCACTCTCTCACTGTCTAACTCTGCCTGTCCAAAAAAAAATCATATTAATAAGCATATTGGGGGGAATGGTTTCTCTGACAGTAGATAGTGATCAGAAATATACACACACATACACACACACTATATATATATATACACATATGAATATATGCTTTAATGTTAAAGTTATTATTTACTTCAAAGGCAGAAGGAGAGAGAGAAAGAGACAGAGAGCAAGTGCTCCCATTCACTGATTTACTCTCCAAATGCCTGCAGTGGACAGACTGGGCTGTGGACAAAGCCAGGAGCCAGGATTTCAATCCAGGTCTCCCATGTGGGTGGCAGGGTCCTGGCTACTTTGGCTATCACCAGTGTCTCTCAGGGTGTGCATTAATAGGAAGCTAGAATCAGGAGTAGAACCCAGTGTCAAACCCAGGGACTCTGACAAGGGACGTGGTCACCATAATCGCAGGCCAAATGCCCCCTCCATATACAGATTACACATCTACTAGCAATTTTGGTATTCCTTGTCCTATAGAAGCATCTTTGCTTTCATGTTCGTATAGCCTTCTTTGTGTGTGTTTCTCTTTGTTCAAATATCCACCTTTTATAAGCATACCAGTTATATTGGATCAGAACATCTTAATGTAACTAATTACATCTATAATGGCTCTTTCTCCAAATAAATTCATAAATTCACATCCTGAGGTACTTAGGGTTATGACTTCAACATAAATTCTGGGGAGACACAATTCAGCTCATAATACTAAGTGCTCCAAAAGGTTCAGTCATGGCATGCTTATAATTGATGTTGAAAGAAAGAGTGGTGTCATTTGTTTGGATAGCAATCTGGCAAAAAGTATCACAAAAGCTTTGAAATATGCATACATCTTGAGCAAGATATTACATTTGTAAAATGTAACCTAAAGAAATGACTAAAGTTTAGTGAAAGGAATATTCATTATAATAATATTTATAATAACAGATATTTAACATCTCTTCAGCTTCTAAAATAAGGGATTATTTAGCTCTAATACTTTCAAATAATGAAATATTAAGCAGCTTTTCAAAATCCAATAGGGGAATTACATTAATAACAGATGTTTTTGCTGTGTGTAGAAAAGTAGAAAACAAATTATGATATTATAAAATTATTATTGCATTTCTGCATAAATTCATCTATCTACATAATGGGGAAAAAATGTGCATCACAAATGGGGTTATCTAAGGTAATGGAAATATGAGTTGTTTTAATATTTGCTTTTTTCTCTGTATCTTCTGCATTTTCTACAATAACCACTCATTTTTTGTAAATCAATAAAAATGAATTTTTAAAATATTGTAAGTAATTTTTCATTGTTTTTGCATTGGCAAACTATTTTAAGAGCTTTGGATACTAGTATGTAAATATCCTTATGCTGAAGACAGAAAATATAAAAGTACTTTCTCCATTACACCAAGGACCCTGACTAAAAAAAATTAAAGTACTTTCTACTCCTCAGCTCCACTGAACAGGAGATTTGTGACAATTTATGGCCAAGTAGAATAAATACATAAAATTCAGGAATCTTGGTAAATAAGATAAACATTAAATAAAACAAAACAAATAGATTGGGAATACGAAAGTTTTCAATCTGATAAAGTTATATTTTCCAAGTATCTGTGAATGATGGTTTCATTCAAGCAGTTTCATCTGATAGAAAAGAGCTTTGTGGTAAAATGGTTGTCCCTTTTAGATTGGATATTCCTGTAACTGTCAGTGTATCCTTTATCACGTGGGCAGTCGAAACCTAGAAAGTAACTAAGCCCAGAATTATTCCTGCCGCTAAAAAGCAAAGAGATCAAGAATTTTATTTAGCCATAATAATAAGATAGAAACCTTTCTTCTCATTTCCTTGAATTTACAACCGGCTGCAGAATTTGCAATGTTGGCATTAGCGACCATTGAAAAGTCCTTGTAGACTAGAACTGAAGGGTGTTAGAAATGTTTCCTTCCTAGCAGTCATGAAGCTTTGAAGGGATGAAAATCTTTGATCAATAAGAACCTTGGCATGTATGATTTTAAAGGATTCTGAATAATCCATGTTGTTCAAAGCAAAGTTATTTAAAGAAACCCCAATTCATGGTGCTAAATTTTCAGAATATGCCTCAGGGTAATAAGCTAAAAACAGATGCCCCAAGAAAGGCTTTTCCTCCTGACTTGCTTGGCCTGGTATCTGTAAGAAAGACTTGAAAAATGGATTACCGAGCAGTCCTGATGTCTGCACCACTAGCCTTAGGAACAAATAATGGATTAAGCTATTGTGGAAGACAGAAATGGGAAATGTGAATGCCGGGCAAACTTTGCTCAGGTTTTAATCAGTAACACTGGAATTTTCCGTGAGATGCATAAGAATCTCAGAAACTTCTGGGTGTTATAGTGAATAAATGGGGGCAGGAACCCTAACATGTTAATCGATTTTCCTCCTATTTATTCTTTACATCATTATTATATTATAATAATTATAATTATACGATTATAAAATTATTACACAGTTAATACACAAGTATTCAGCAAAACTAATTGGACAAAACCATAATTGTATTTATACCAATAATTATTTTAGCAACCAACATTTACTCTAGTCTTATAATATATTTGTTTTGGAAAAGAAAAAAGCAATAAAGGTTACTTATCATCTTGAGATAAATATTTTAACATTTTCATGCATTCTCACATATTTGTATATGTGTAAATATATATTATAAACATGGATCATCTTGTTTTGTATATCTAACTTTTGAATTAGATAAGCCATGAGTATTTGACATGTATCCTTCTGTACTCTTCAAAGGAACAAGAAAATCTACCTAGTGATCTTAATTTATTCAAATTCTGTATTCTACAAGTATGTGATGAGGAAATTATAATCTAGGAAGAGTGAAGATATAGTAATTAGTAATTCAGACTCTGTGTCCTTAGTTAGCATGTACTCTAGCAATAAGAGGTCAGAAAGGGTTGAATAGAAATGAAACTGTCCAGTGTAAAACATGGTAAGAGAGAAATCCAGGACGTGTTCGTGGAAGACCAAGGGATGAAACAGCACTTCTGAGTGAGGATCGGAAGGGCATCTTACAATGATCAACAGGAAGATAAAATGACTCTCACCTTACGGGTTTGTATTCAAGTTCCAATGAGCTAAAACCTATTAACTACGTGGAATAGTGCCTGGAACTAAATACTCAATAAGTCTTTGATATTACTATTGTTGTTACTGTTGCCACAATAATTTTATGGCAATTTTAGGAAAATGTTGAATATGGAGCTATCTCTGTGACCCTCTTCCCAATTAATCCCTAAAACTCAAAAAGCCACACATTTTGTAAAGCAAAGGGTCCTCACGACTCAGCCAGCATGTCCACTGGTGTCAAGAAGTCCAGCTGTCTGTCATGCTTCGGGCCCCGATTAACATTTCTCCTCCAATTTCCAGTTGTCTGAAATGATCCAAGGAGTCATAAACTTGATGAGAGTGCTTAATTACTTTGCAAAATAGGCCCATGATTCTTCATGCTGGTTTAATAACTGCATTTCTCTGCCTTTGGAGTTGCTTACAGTACACATTTTAAGCTAGTGACACTTACCGCCTTTCTTATTGTTCCTTCTCTGTTAATATGCATTTATCTTATTTCAGTCTCTGTGGTCCTGAAACAAGTGCTTATTAATCAGAAACAATTTAAAGGTGGATGTGCCATGTTCTGTATTAAGGAAAATAAAAGAACATCAGGCAGCCAAGTATGCATAGGTTCTTTCCCATTTAATTAAAAGCTAGTTTGTACATGTAATTCCTTTCCTGGCATATTATGTGGAGGTATTAAAATTAGACTCCACTAGGATGGGGGGTAATTATAGGCAGAACTAAAGCTTCTTAACAGCCTTATTTTAGAAACTTTACTCACCCACAGATGACAAGTTAATATATTATGATTGGTTGTTAGCTAATGGACCTCTACAGGTTTGTAGAACCCCTACATGCAGAAACCATAACTTTGGGGCTGACATGGTGCTATAGCAGCGCTGGCATCCCCTTTGGGCACCAGTTGGAATCCCTGCTGCTCCTCTTCCAATCAAGCTCTGAGCTATGGCCTGGGAAAGCAGTGGAAGATAGCCCACATGCTTGGGCCCCTGAACCTTTGTGGGAGACCCAGAAGAAGCTCCCGGCCCTTGGCTTTGGATTAGCATCCAATGGATGGATGGAAGATCTCTCTCTCTCTCTCTCTCTCTCTCTCTCTCTCTCTCTCTCTCTCTCTTTCTCTCTCTCTCTCTTTCTCTCTTTCTCTCTCTCTCTCTTTTCTCTCTCTCTCCTTTCTCTCTCTCTCTCCTTCTGCCTCTCTTTAACTCTGCCTTTCAAATAAATAAATTAATTAAAAAAAAATAGTTTCTCCTGTTGACTAGGAATAATAAGGTACCCAAACACTCACTGCTTTGGGAAACATATCCAGGTCTGTCTTGATTGGTTTTACACCTTCCTAAAGTCTTGATGAACATCTTGGAGGTGTATTGATATGATTCAACATAAATTCTAAACTGCAGTATACGATGGAGTTGGAAGTTTGGGCAAAGGGGTTTCCTAAAGGGACAGGAAATATTTCTATAGACACAAAATGAAGAAAACTGCAAAATGATTTTATAAATTTAATTTTATTTGACAGCAGAGTTACAGAGAGCAGTAGAGATAAAAAGAGAGACACACTGATCTTCCACTTGATGGTTTACTACCCAAATGACCCTGATAGGGGAACTGGGCCAGTCCAAAGCCCAGAGCCTGGAACTCCATCCAGGTTTTCCAGGCGGATAGCAGGGCCCACACACTCAGGCCATCTTCTGCTGCTCTCCCAGGTGCATTAACAGGGAGCTTGATTGGAAGTGGAGCAGCTGGAACTCCAGTCATCTTTCATAACAGAGTCCAGGGAGTGGCTTAACCTGTTGCGCTGCAACGCTAGCCCCTAGATTTTTAAATAGTGATGTGAATCGGTCTGACTTCTAGGCGAGATGTTTACAGCAAAAGCAATGACTATTGGAAGATAAGGAATCCAGGGATTCTCTTCTGGGGGAAAATGACTAAATAAAATGGGAGTACCAGCACAGAGTTTAGGAAAAGTAGAGGCCTGTTCTATAAGTGAAGTCTACCAAGGAGATGAGCCTCACTGAACAGAGGTGGGATTCTAAAAGTCAGATGTCCTAACAGAAGCAATTAAAATATACAACAACACTACTCATTAGGATGTTGCCTTTGCTTTTTTTTTTGTAGAAGAATCCTTTGCGTCCGCACTAATAGAAATTAGATGTCACATGCCCAAATCCAAAAGTAAATAAAGCCTTTGGAAAATATTTCCCCTATCAGCAAAGGGTCAAGAGCTGTGTACCACATCTGTCTGATGTACATGACAAATACCACAATTATCACATCTTTGATATGGTTTAAGAACTTTTGCTGGCATTGTGGTGTAGTGGATTCAACTTCCACCTGGGATACCAGCATGCCATGTCAGAGAGCCGGTTTGAGTCCCAGCTGTTCCACTTCCGATCCAGTTCCCTGCTAATGCTCCTGGGAGAGCAGTGGAGGAAGACCCATGTGCTTGTCCCCCTGCCACCCATGTGGGAGACCTGGATGGATTTCCAGGCTCCTGGCTTTAGCCTTAGTGGGGCCTTGCTGCTGTAGCCATTTGTGCAGTGAATCAGTGATCTCTTTCTAAGTCTCTCCCTCTCTCTCTTGGTCTGCCTTTCAAATAAACAAACGAACAATAAAACTTACAAAAAGGAATTTATTGCCTTTAAAGGTACTTCAAAAAATTCAGTGGAATTTAATGTCTGTACACTGAATAAGTCAGTTTCTAGTGAACTTCACAAAAAAGTGCTCAATGTAAGTTATATAAAGAACACAGACTGTTTTATTCAGTAGCCTGATTTCTTGCCCACAATTTACACCTTTTTCCATATCATAGTTCTTACCCAAATTTGAATAACTCTAATATGGTGGTAAGCTTACTTAGATAGCATAATGACATGAAAAATTTCACATTTAAGATTTGGGGTCATGAACATTAATAGCAGGAAGTGGCTTTCTATAAAGTTCAGAATGATAGGAAAAAATTTTCCTCTCCAATCTTATCAAGTCCCAGTCACCTGCGCATGCAATTGGCAGCAGAAAGGTTTTCTGGTACTGCCAATTTTAGGTTTCTTGTCACCTTGCCAACTTGCTTTGTCTCCACAACCTGACAAAATATTACTATTGGCAAGAATTTGAGTATTTGAAAATGATTATATTTTATTGGGATTTTTGGTTCCATAACATCTAATTAAGTTATTTAAATACTATCTTAGCATGAGGGACAAATTTGCTTTATACTTTATAGTACACAGCCCTTCAGTCACCAATCCTTCAAGGAAAGCAATAGAATGGCGTCCTCAATGAACATTACCCATAACAAGGATAATTGAGCAAACTACTAGTGACCTCGATTTTGTAATTCTATGACTATAATCTTCCCTCCAGCTAGCCAGGGGCATCCAAATGCCTGGTGC
This sequence comes from Sylvilagus floridanus, assembly GCA_949820135.1. Lineage (NCBI taxonomy): Eukaryota > Metazoa > Chordata > Mammalia > Lagomorpha > Leporidae > Sylvilagus > Sylvilagus floridanus. The sequence continues at coordinate 169,653,500 of OX463244.1, forward strand.
TGTGGATGAGAGGGTAGGGGCAGAAAGAAAAGAAGAGGAGTTTTTGTGTGAAGAATACAGAGAGAAAAGAAGAGTTAATCTTGTACTTCTGAAAGGTTGGACCAAAATATGATCCTCCTACCTTTTTCTGAAGGGAGGAGAGAACTTTCACTTTGACTATGGCCTTGTCTAAATAAGATCAGAGTTTGTAAACTTCCATAGCCTTGGCAGCTCATGACAAGAGCCTCTGGTGATTACTGATGCCATAAATAAGAATGTCAATTGTTAAATCAGCAACTGGAGTCACTGTGCACCTACTCTCCATGTCGGATCTCTGTCCTTAAAGTGTTGCACTATGTGAATTAACGGTAAAACTACTACTCGAACAGTACTCTATGTTTTGTGTGTCTTTGTGGGTGCAGTCTGTTGAAATCTTTACTTAGTATAGACTAAGTTATCTTCTGTATATAAAGATAATTGGAAATGAATCATGATGAAGAATGGAATGGGAGAGAGAGTGGGAGATGGGATGGCTGTGGGTGGGAGGGAGGTTATGGGGGGAAAGCCATTATAATCCAAGAGTTGTACTTTGGAAATGTATATTTAATAAATAAAAGTTGAAAAAAATAAGCTCCTCCTAAAAGATAATTGTCTTCAAAACCAGGCTTTTCTTAGAGAGAAACTCATTTTCTAACTATCTGAGCATTTCCAGAAGCAGGTCTTCCAGGACATGTAAAGAAGATGCCCCACCTTCCTAGGGCAGTTGTGCCGTTCGGCTGGTTGCCAGGGCGAGAGAACGTTGCACTTAGCAGATGGGAAAGCCAAATCCGTTTATTCTGTTTCCAAAGGATTGTGAAAGGATGAAAGCATTCAAGAAAGTAGGGTAGATCTTTGGAAAGATGGGAAGCTAAAAGAGAGTGGTGTTAGAGAGGGGAAAACCAAAGACAGGGTTTTTTTTTTTTTTTTCAATACTTACAAGGCAGTATTGGAAATACCAGAGTCTCAGCTCTCTTGAGCTCAGCTTTATTCTCCCATGGCCAGTGGCTATCAAAAGGCGACCTCAGTAGCAGCAGTGGGCCATAGAAGTGTCAGAATCCACTTCACCTGGGAACTTGCTGGCATTGCCAATCATTGGACTGATCCCACACTTACTAAATTAGAAACTCCAAGGGCAGAACCTAGCAGCCTGCCTTTCATCACGAGCTTTGGGTCTACCTGATGCACCCTGGAGCTAAGGACTACCACCATATGGCCTTGGTTTAGAGACAGACTTTGCCACAGGTCCTCAGAAGCAGGAGACAGGAGGACCACATAAAATGATGTAGCCTGAGGTGGAAGGGAAGGGGGCCTTCAGGACACACATGCAGGCCCAGGGCTGGATGAAGAGTGAACAGATGTTCAGACATGCGTAAAGCCAGTTAGAACAAAGGAGAGGCTGAGCCCACCAGGAGAGCCACTGAACTTGACCCAGTGGGGAGAGGTGAACTCACCAGGTTTAGGTACAGATGGCGATAGGGCAGAGCTTGAGCAAGCTGGCAGACAGGAGATGTCTCAGAGAGATACCTGAAGAAGTGTAAGACCTGGCAACCCTGGAGTTGCTTCACTCTGCAGCCAGGAACTCCCTCTGGTGATACCTCTCCCATCTCAGTAACAAATACTCAAGTACCATCTTGAAAAAGGGTGAGGAAAGATGAAAGACCATTTACTTGACATGACAATGTTATAGTCTTGTCATAAAGCCCTTGTAAGTAAGTGATTCAGAGAACTTCACAACAGATTCAACTTTGAGTAACTGCGTGTTCGTACTGAAAGGAAGTATTAAGAACAATCTGGAGTTTTCCCCATTCCTCAGAGGAATGAGGCTCATAGGAAAACCCAAAGCAGCGTTAGAGAACACACTGCGTGTCTGAGAACAAGATGCATACGTTTGCAACCATGCCAAATGTACATTTTTGTAGCTTGTATTTCAGTCCTTACATTTTTGTTATGGAGTACGTTATCTGGAAAGCAAAATATTTCAGCAGAGAAATGATAGAATAAGATCATTGTAAAGGGATCTAAAAATTGTGATAACTGCCATGTCATTTTTACAGTTTGGCCTGGGACAATTCTCCTTGATCCCCTGCTTACAGATAAAACATGAGGCAGATTTGTCAACAAAGGCTTGACTCAGAGCCCTCAGCTACAGGAATTTAACATTTAAACAGTGGGCAAACTTGAGAGCGTCAGATGGGACTGTCACATTGAGAGACTCATTTCAGTATAGCGAATATTATGGGCCTAAAACAAAGGCATGCAAAAGAAAAGGGCAGTAGATTTCTTTGTCACAAAGCCCAATTTGCACTGGATTTTTCAATTACTTCAATATCAAGAACACACTCTTGAAAAATCACAGCAATGTACCTCAACCGGAAGGTATGGAAAGCTCTTTAGAAATGTTCCCAGGCAGCGTGTTTAAATATTTATGAACAATTTCTATAAATGACTGCTAGCCAGTTGTAATAATGAAGTATATTCAGATGGTATGATAATCTCCCCACTGACAGAAAGCATGCTGACTACATAGCTTCCACCCTGAAACCATGTACTGACCTCAATCTTTCCTTCCTGGAAAGATCAGCTTTTTATGTTTAGTCACTTTTCAAAAAACATTTTAATTGAGGAATAATTTTTATATAAAAGTGAAATGCAAAAATCTATATGTGTATTTCAGTAAATTTTTACATGTGCATGTATCTGTATGACCTCAATTCAGATGAAGTTAATGAGCACAATGGTACTTCAAAAACTTCATGAAAAATAGAATTAAAGCATGAATATATTTTGAAGAAAAATAATTAATCTGTGCATAATTTTTGTGATATACATATTTGTGAACTTTTTGAAGACACATTTAATGTATGAATTTAAAAATTATTTTGCAGCAAAATAAACTTATAATTCCATTTTCCATGAACCTTTTGAAGAACCCTCATATTTCTTTTTTTGTTTTGTTTTGTATTTAACTTTCATTTAGTAAATATAAATTTCCAAAATACAGCTTTTGGATTACAGTGGCTTTCCCCTCCCCATAACTTCCCTCCCACCCGCAATCCTCCCATCTGCTGCTCCCTCTCTCATTTTCCATTCACATCAAGATTCATTTTCAATTATCTTTATATATAGAAGATCAATTTAGTATATATTAAGTAAAAAGGAGGAGAGAACCTCCACTTTGACTATGACCTTGTCTAAATAAGATCAGAGTTGGCGAACTCAAAAGGCTTCCATAGCCTTGGCAAATCATGACAAGAGCCTAGGGTGATTACTGACGCCATAAACAAGAGTGTCAATTGTTAAGTCAACAACAGGAGTCACTGTGTACTTACTCCCCATGTAGGATCTCTGTCCTTAATGTGTTGAACCCTCATATTTCTAATGCCCTAGGTCACTTGTTCCTTGTAAGGCAGTAAGTGCTTTCCTAACCTATTTGTCTTCTGTTATTGTTGATTAATTTTTCATTTTTTATCTAACGTAAATATACTCAAAGAGTAATGAGGCTTTCAAGTTGGTTTCTTTGCAATCAGAATTTTGTCTGAGATTTGCATATGCTGTTGCCTTTGGCAGTTCCTTTCATTGGTGTGTAGTATTCCACAGTACGAATACTTAGCAATTCATTTTTTTTTTTTGATGGACATTTGAATTGCGTCCAGTTCTTGCAGTTTATAAATGAAATGGCCATGTCCTTGTTGTACAGGTATTTTTGTTTGATGGTAGTTATTTGGCAGGATGCAAATTCTCTGGAGAGGAAAATATTTTCACTTTTCTTATTCATTTTCACATTCGACTCTGTCTGTGCCCTTCAGAGAAAGATGTCCTGTACAGAGGGCTATTTTAACTGCTTATTTAACTTATTATTAGGTGTCTGTGCCTACAGATTTCTCCCTACAATGAGCAATAAATCAGAGCAGCTCATCTCCAAGGTTCCCTCCAACACAAAGTGATGCCTTTAAAAAAAAAAACTTTTATTTCATTTGGGCAAGGGTGCATGTGCATGTGAGAAATTTCAGAAAAACAAAGAAAAATCGATGAAAGAATGAGAACCAACATTCTGTGAATAATCTGACAAAACGCTTCCGGAATTTATAAACATATCAAAGACTTATAGCTACACGAAAATTATTCTCTTCCGAGTTCTGTAATTTGCATTTTGGAATTCTGTGGCCCTATGTCACAGGCATCTTTCCCTGTCAAAGACTATAGATAGCCAGCATCGTCTTTAAAGGCAGCGTCATATTTCATTATACATTCATACAATAATCGATTTAACTATTCTATTGATTAATTTTAAGATACATTTTATTTATTTGAAAGGCAGAGCTACAGAGTGGGGTTGGAGGAAGAGAGAGAGACACCTTCCATCTACTGGTTCACGCCCTTAATGGCCGCAACAGCCGGGACTGGGCCAGACTGAACCCAGGAGCCAGGAGCTTCGCGTGAGTCTCCCACGTGGGTGCAGGGGCCCAAGGATTGGAGTTGCATTCTACTTCTTTCCCAGGTGAATTAGCAGGGAGCTGGATCAGAAGAAGAGCGGCTGGGACTTGAACTGGCACCGCATGGGATGCATACATTGCAGGTAGGTGGTTGCTTAACCCATTATACTACAGTGCCACCCCTGATGAATACTTATTTAATGCATTGTTTATTCTTTATAAATAATGGTGCATTGCATGGATACATTCAAATATTTTTCATTATAATAAATTCCAGAAATTTAATTTTTCAGTTAAAGTAAATGCATATATTAAAATTTTTTGACAGGCAAAGTGAGACAGTGAGAGAGAGAGAGAGAGAGACAGAGAGAAAGGCCTTCCTTTTCCTTTGGTTCACCCTCCAAATGGCTGCTACAGCTGGCGTGCTGTGGCCAGCATGCTGCGCCGATCCGAAGCCAGGAGCCAAGTGCTTCCTCCTGGTCTCCCATGCAGGTTCAGGGCCAAGCACTTGGGCCATCCGTTACTGCCTTCCTGGGCCACAGCAGAGGGCTGGACTGGAAGAGGAGCAACGGGGACAGAATCTGGCGCCCCAACCAGGACTAGAACCCGGTGTGCCGGCGCCACAGGCAAAGTATTAGCCAAGGGAGCCGCGGTGCTGGACATTTTTTTTTTAATTACTTATTTGAAAGAGTTGCTGAGAGAAATAGAGACACAGAAAGAGAGAGGTCTTCCATCCTCTGGTTCACTCATCAGTTGGCCACAATGGCCAGAGATGAGCTGCTCCATAGACAGAAGCCAGGAGCTTCCTCCGGGGATCCCACACAGGTGCAGGGGCCCAAGGACTTAGGCCACCCTCTACTGCTTTCCTAGGCCATAAGCAGGGAGCTGGATCAGAAGTGGCACAGCCGGGACTTGAACTGGCATCAATACAGGAGCCATTGCTGCAGGCCAGCGCTTTAACCCATATGCCACAGCACCAGCCTCTTGAATTTTGAAATCTATGCACTTAGGTGATCTTCAAAATTTCGTTTGAAAAAACTGTATGGACTTCAAAATTTTTACACCAAAAAACTCATCTTTTAATTCCATTTTCATGAATGTTTTGGAGTTATCTAATATTAAATAATGCCTCCAAAGCCACAGGCTCTGCAATGCGCAATTTCAGTAGCAGATGTGAGTGCAAAATTCCCAAACTCCCCAGCAATTAGTTGCAATGTTCTTCTTAATTATCATGTTCTTATTGGTCTTCAATAATGACTATTCCAATTTAGTTAATTACAAGTAAGGTTAAATTCTTTCTATAGTTTTTTGACTATTTGCAGTTATTGCTTTGCAAATTGTTATTTTATTAGCTCATATTGCTCTTGTTATGCAAATTGTTTGTATGAAGAAAATTAACATTTTGTCTGGTACATTTGTTTTAAATTTTTTTTTATCAAATTAGTATTTCTACTATTCAAATCTTTATTTATGCTATTTAATACAATGTTGTCATGGTCCCTACCCATGTTGCATGGCTGTTGCTATTTGGAATGAATTTTTTATTATATTACATTATTTATTATTTTATTGCATTTATTATTAATAAATATGAAATTTATTGATAGTAACATTTCTATAGTCAGAATTTTACCTAATAGTATTAGTTTATGCATGTTTTTTCAATTATGATTGTCTGTTTTTTCCAGCTGGGTAATCAAATTATGTGTAAATAATGCTAATTTCATTATTTTCAATATTTGTACCTTTTGTTATATTGTCTTGCCTGAACACATGGGACACTTGTCGGACATTGTTAAATGATCATAGTGAAAGGGATATCTTTGTCTTATTCCTCTTTTAATTTAACTTAATTTATTTCACTTTTAAATTTTGTAAAATCATATTAAGAAAAATATGTTTTTAAAAAAGATTTATTCTGTTTATTTGAGAAGGGCACAGTTGCACAGAGAGAGTGAAAGAAGGGATGGGAGATTAGGGGGGAGAGGGAGAGAGAGAGAAAAAGAGAGAGAGAGAGAGAGAGAGAGAGAGAGAGAGAAACACCCATCTGCTGTTTTACTTTCCAAATGGCTGCAAAGGCCTGGGCTGGGCCATGTGGAAGCCAGGAGCTTAGAACTCATGCAGGGTCTCCCACATAGAGAGAAAGGGCCACACACTTGTGCCGTCTTCTGCTGCTTTCCCAAATGCATTAGCAGGAAGCTAGCTTGGAAGCAGAGCAGTTGGGACTGGAACTGGCACTCATACTGGATGCCAGCATCGTGGGCAGAGGTTTAACCTTGTGTGCCACAAGGATGGCTCCAAGGAAATATTTTATATTTTATATTTTTCTTTATATTTTTCTTTATAGGTTTTACTAGGCTGAGATGGTTATTTTTATCCAAAATATATTAACATATCTGAAGAGGATGATATGAATTTTTAAGTGGTATCTTACTTTATATGAATAGAGTCCCTAGAACTGAATTACTCCTGCTGTCAAAATATAAAGTCTACTTTTCATGGAGAATTTTTCTTTTCATTTACCCTGGTGTGGATTTGCCAGCATTTGGCTGACAATTCTACACTTGATATTTATGAGTAAGGCTTTGGGGCCACAGTTTTCTTCCTGAATAATCGTCTTACACTTTTCAATCTGAGTTATGCTCACTTGGTAAAATAACTATGGTAATATGCATTCTTTCTCTATGCTATGAAACCTTTCCCCTCGACTTTCAGAATTTACATCAGGTGAACAGATTTCACGTGTACGGCTTTAGGAGCATATTGACATTTCCCACGCTACCCTCCTCCTGCTCAAGCTCCACTATCCCTCCTGCTTCCTTTATTTTTTCTGTTGATGTTTACAATGACATACTTTCAGTGTATTTTATAATCAGAAGCTTAACCCTCCACTAAGTAAAGAACTCAACAAAGAGTAAGAAGAAGAAAAAACACTCTTTCTCAACAGCAGAGATAGGGCTGTAAACAATAATCAAATTGTGAAATGTCAATTTCATTTGTATACATTACGTTTTCCGATACTCTATTAGTTACCACAGATCAGAGCAAACATATGGTATTTGCCTTTTTGGGGACTGGCCTATCACACTAAGTATAATGGTTTCCAGTTGCATGCGTTTTGTTGCCAACAACAGGAATTCATTTTTCTAGCCACTGTATAGTATTCCATAGTGTATATATACCACGTTTCCTTTATCCATTATTATTGTACAGTATCACACACTAGGTACTGTGTTGATGGACATCTGGGTTGATTCCAGATCTTATCTATTCCAAATTGAGCTGCAATAAACATGAGGATACAGCTGACTCTATCATATGCTAATTTCATTTCATTCGGGTAAATTCCCAGGTGTGTAATGCCTGGGTCATATGGTAGATCTATTTTCAGCTTTTTGAGGAACCGCCATACTATCTTCCCAAGTGGCTTACATTTCCAACCCCAGGGTATCAGGGAACATTTCTCCTCTTATGCTCACCAGCATTTATTGTTTTTGATTTCTGTATGAGAGCCATTTTAACTGGGATGAAGTGAAATTTCATTATGACTTTTATTTGCATTTCCCTTGATGGCTACTGATCTTAAGCATTTTTTCATGTTTCTGTTGGCCATTTGAATATTATTTTTTGATAAATGCCTGTTCGATTCCTTTGCCCATGTCTTACCTGTATTATTTGCTTTATTGTTGAGTTTCTTGAACTCTTTACATATTCTGGATATTAATCCTTTACCAGTTGCATAGTTTGCAAATATTTTCTCCCATTCTGTTGATTGTCTCTTCACATTGTTGAATGTTTCCTTTGCTGCACAGAAACTTCATAGCTTGATTTAATCCCATTTGTTTATTTTAGCTTTTACTGCCTGTCATTCTTGGGCCTTTTCCAAGAACTTTTTGTTTATGCCAATGTCTTTCAGAGTTTCCCAAATGTTCTCTAGTATTTTGATGATATTGGATCATAGATTTACATCTTTGATCCATTGTGAGTGGATTTTGTGTAAGGTGTAAGGTAGGGATTTTGCTTCATACTTCTGCATGCAGAAATCCAGTTTTCCCTTCACCATTTGTTGAAGAGAATCCCCTTGCTCCAGGGTTTGATGTCAGCTCCTTTGTCAATGATTAGTTGGTTGTAGATGCATGGTCTGGTTTCTGGGGTTTCTATAATACCTTTATTATTGTACAGTATCATACACTAGATATTGTGCTGAATAACAAAACCATGGCACTTCTTTGAAAAGAAATTACTGTGGAGTCTGTTCCTTGAAAGCCTGAAAGAATTAACCTGTCCCCATTTTGGGGGAAAGTACTTTGAAGAATGCATGATATTGTAGAAGATCTTTCTTATTCCTTCCATTTTAATGGAAACAACTTAGTGTTCTACTTCTATAACTGACATTTTCTTAGAAAAACGTTCTTCTCAAGGAGAATTTAGCATCATCTTTTAATAGATTCATCTTTTTCTGTGATCCCATTTCCTAATTCTGCTCTTCTATGTGATTCTACAATATTTATTTAAATACCTAAAGAAAGGAACAAATTAACCTCCTTTCATCACATAGTCTGTTTTTGTCACATAATTGATAATGTGACAAGACATGCCAACTCCAAGAGGAATTTATGAATGCAATGTTGTATTTTTTAAAATAGAGGAAAGATCACTATGTTTTGTGACTTTTGCTTTTCCTGGGACTGGATTCCCTAATCTATTCTTGAGATGAATGTGAATTTCTCATGACCAAGAGCAATGTTTTCTGAATCTGCTCCAAGGCCAAGGAATGTAGCTCCCACATTGCAGTCTTTCAGTAATAATTTAGTGAACCAAGTTCTGTATTAGAGGTCACTAGTACTTGGTCAGATGATTTGTGAGATTCAATCCCAATCTAAGGGGAGCAATATTATATTAAAGAACAATTAAAATTATGAAAAGACTATTATGTCAACAACTTAAAGATATCACAGAAATATATAGGCAAGCTAGGCTTTTATTTTTTTTTCTCCTCCAGATTTTTCCTTTTAACAAACCATCCATGAACATAATTGCTCAACTCTAATCATATTCAGCCACATGGTTGGGAAAATACTGAATTCTTGTCTCAATAAGGCCAACAATTTTAGTTATTATTTTATAAAGGGAAAATGAAATAGTTTAATAGTATTATCACAAATGTACAATTAATTTCTCCCAGTCATATTTAAATCAGTGAATTTTTTAGTATCTGTGTTTTGTTGTTTGGTTTCCCAAAGCTCAGCCCAAAGTGTATTCAAGTGCATGATTCACACTATTTCATATATGAGATAAAGGGAAAAAAAACCTATCACATTCAACATGTTCACAAGTCCCTGCTAAGTGTAAACTTCAGGGTGAACCTGATGAGTTAGGAAGTTAAAGCATATTTCTGTGATATTCTCTGTTGGTAGCACATTCATTCTTGGACATTTTTGTGTTCTTGTTTGTTTTCCCTCAGGGAACATGGACTTTCATACTGAAGGTATTTCTAAGAACAATGCCTACTGGCTTTATTTAGGGATTTCCATTTATTTAAACTATGAATGATAAATATCTTCTCTCACAGTCACTCACAGTGACTAACCATATCATCAGCACCGGAACTGGGGCAGTATGTACTACATCAGATCTCATGTAAGTACCCAGTCATTGAAAATCCTTGGAGATGCAATCATACTTAAAAAATTGTAAGCATAATTATCATGTTGGTAGTGTGTTAGTTCTATTAGATGGTGTTTCTTATTTTATCTTCTAGGTTTGGAGATGTGTTAAATAGGCAAGTTTAAAAAACAAGATTATCACATTTAACTCTCATTGGAAAATCATTCTTATATTACATTGATGAATTAATAGAGGTCATAATATTGAATGCACTTCTATTTTGGACCCAAGCCCACTTTTCCTTGTAATATGCCAAAGTGACTGTTGAGGAAAATGACAATTGCTTTGATCCAAATATCTGACTTTCTAGAGTTATGTCAGTTTTCTCTTTAAACTGAAATAAATGCTATGCAATTGTCTAACTGCATTATTTGATTAAACGCGGTAACAATATGCTGTAGAACTAGAATCTTGCTACAAATAGAGATAGAGAATATACTTTGGTTTATCTCAACTTCAGTTCTATAATGTTCTGTAGGAATAGGGGTAATTACTGAGGGAAAGGAACTCATCCATGATACCCAGTGCCATTCAGATTTCAAATGGGAATGATTTATAAAAATAATATGGCAAAAGCCCACTGACACTTTCAATAGCCCATTGTTGAAAGAGAGTGAGATATGCGATCCTCATGGATTCTGCTGGTTCAGTTATTCAGTGGTTTCATCAAGTTGTGTCTCTGAGCTCTCATAACTTTGGTACTTATAATAATCATTCAAAACAATGAAAATAAACTATGGCCTGAGTGACAAAGACAGTTGAACAAAAGGATAATGGGTTGATGGTGCAGTACACATGGATTATCATGCAGTGAGGTTCTGGGCTCTTTGGCTTGTGTTCAAAATCAATGGTCAGAAATATTTATGCACAGCACTGAATGGAGAGGCATGAATCAGCAGGTGCTGGTGGACCCCAAGTTTTCTGATATTCATCATGTGAAGAAGTATGAAAGGTACTTTATAATGGAATTCGTCAGCTCAGCTTCTTTGAATGACAATGGTCACGATAGACACCAGAGATTTCCTTGTGCACCAGGACCAGCAGAAATGTCATGTGGACCTCTATCTACAGAAACCTGCAGTCCTGACACGCCCCACCTTCGCTCTGAATAATCCGCCTTTTGATGACAGTTGGGCGTGAAAGTGAGTTTTCCATTTCATTGCTTGCTAAACTGAAGCTATTTGATAAAAGGCACACAGGCCACACAATGGTGTATACAAACGCTGGGATGTTTGACAGAAAGCAATTTGAAAGCTTTTACTTTTACGTTTCATACAGTCCAAGTTATTTGGAAAGTGACTAGGATATAATACCATTTGCATTCCAAAATAGGCTTGAATATACATTCCAGATAAGAAGAAAGTTTAAGTTTGTGTTCTAGTTGAAAACAGACAAAACCTTGTCTACCACATGCCATCAAACTTCACTCTTACTTGGAAATTAGAAATCAATCTTGCATGTTTTTTAAATAGGATTTATGTAAGCATCAAGCTGCTATCTTTGGTAAAATGACAGTTTATGTGATAAGACTATTTATAGTTTAGTATAGCTTGGCTGTTACCTTTCAAAAGTCAAAAAAAAAAAATCAACCGAAGTAAATGATGAAAACATGCATAGTTTCCACCTTGGACTATCAATTTTTTTTTTTCTTTACGATTTGGAGGCTTTTATTGTCAGATTTTACCTTTGCTGTTACCTCAGTAAGAAAAAAAACCTAGTTGTTCTTAAGAAAAATTTTATTGTGTACAAAAAAGCCCATAAATAACAACTAATTTTAACCTATTAAAGACTAATAGATGCTCCTGTAATTTTGCTTGCCAATTTTATATGTTTTATTTTTTAGTATTTTGTTTCAAAATTTAAAAAAAGGAAGATTAAAGCAAGTGACCCTTATTGATTCCTTTAGAGAATATGTGATGTGCAATGGGGAGGAATTTGAGAAAGTTCTCTACTAAAATAACAGGTCATAAGATTTACTTTTCTCTTCATCCTTTTTGTTGCTAGTATCTGAGTTAAGTGTACATTAAAATTAATATTTATGGATTATGTGTTTTCTTGTTTTTTAGAAAAATTTATTTAATAAATATAAATTTTGAAAGTACAACTTGGGATTATAGCAGTTTTTCCCCCCATGACCACCCTGCCACCCTCAAACCATCCCACCTCCTAATCCCTCTCACATCACATTCTTCATGAAGATTCATTTTTAATTATCTTTATATACAGAAGATCAACTTAGCATATACTAAGTAAAGATTTTAACAGTTTACACCCACACAGACACACAAAGTATAAAGTACTGTTTGAAGACTATTTTTACCATTATTCACATAGTACAACACATTAAGGACAGAGATCCTATATGAGAGTAAGTGCACAGTGACTCCTGTTGTTGACTTAACAATTGACACTCTTATTTATGGCATCAGTAATCACCCAAGGCTCTTGTCATCAGCTGCTAAGGCTATAGAAGCCTCTTGAGTTCACAAACTCCTATTTTATTTAGACAAGGCCATAGTCAAAGTGGAAGTTCTCTCTTCAGAGAAAGGTACCTCCTTCTTTGATGGCCCATTCTTTCTGTTGGGATCTCACTCACAGAGATCTTTCATTTAGGTCATTTTTTGCCACAGTGTCTTGGCTTTCCATGCCTTGGAAACTCACATGTGCTTTTTAGCTAGATCTGAATATCTTAAGGGCTGATTCGGAGGCCAGAGTGCTGTTTAGGACATCTGCCATTCTATGAGTCTGCTGTGTATCCCACTTCCCATGTTGGACCATTTCCTCCTTTTTAATTCTATCAATTATTATTAGAAGACACTTGGTCTTATTTATGTAATCCCTTTGACACTTAAACCTATTTTTATGATCAATTATGAACTTAAACTGATTACTTTAGCAAGATGGCATTGGTACCTGCCAACTTAATGGGATTTGAAATCCCATAGCATGTTTCTAGCTTCACCATTAGAGGTAAGTCTGAGATGTGCCGAACTTTTATGTACTTTCTCTTATATTTATATATTTACTTTCTCTTATATTTATATATTATATTTATGTGAAGGGAACAAATTTCATGTATTTTTATATATACAGATTTAAAAGCATAATAAAACTTCCCTCCTTACTCTCCTTCCCTTGCTCACACCCCTTCTTTTCTTATTTTTTAGTTTTTAACCATGACATATTTTCAATTTACTTTATTTTTTTATATTTTGTTTATATAAAGATCACAAATTTCATGTATCTCAAATGCACAGTTTTAGAGAATGAAGATACATCTAACCTTATCCTTTTTCCATCCTCACTCCCACTCTCCATGTTCTTTCCTTTCTTTTAATTTGTATGATGACATACTTTCAATTTATGTTATAATCACAAACTTAACCTCCCACTGATGACTTATTGAATGAGTAGAATGTAGCAAAAGAACCCACTGTTCCTCAGGGGTAAAGAAAAGGGCTATAAATAATAATCAAATCTCAAAATGTCAATTTTGCTTATGTACATTGCATTTTTTTTACTCTGTATATTAGTTATAACAAATAAGGGAAAACATATGCTATTTGTCTTTTGGGTACTGGCTAATTTCACTAAGAATAATTGTCTCCAATTTTATCAATTTTGTTGCTAAAATAGGATTTCATTCTTTTTTTACACTTGAGTAGCACTTCATTGTGTATATATGACAATTTATTTATCCATTTATCTGTTGATAGACATCTGGGTTGATGTGAATTAAAGTATTTTAAACATGTGGGTGCATTTAATTCTTTCATATGTTTATTTTATTATATTTAGGTAAATTCCGAGGAGTAGAATAGCTGAGTCATATAGTAGATCTATTTTCAGAATTCTGAGGACTCTCCAGAGTGTCTTCCATAGTTTGCACTATGGAACTGGAACATAAACTTTCACTAGTTTACATTTCTGCTAATGGCATATTAGGGTCCATTCCCCACATCCTCACCAGTGCTTGTTATTTTTTGATATTTGAATGATAGCCATTCTAACTTGGGTGATGAGAAATATCATTGTGGTTTTTATTTGCATTTTTCTGAGAGCTAGTGGTCTTGAGTACCTTTTTATGTGACTGTTGGCCATTTGTATTTCATCCTTTGAAAAAATGCTCATTCTTATCCTTAACCCATTTCTTAACTGGATTGTCTGTTTGTTATTGTTAAGTTTCCTGACTCCTTATATCTCCTGGATATCTATCCTTTATCAGACGTTGAGTGTTTTCTTTGTTGTGCTTCCAAAGCTTCTTAGCTCGCTGTAGACTCATTTCTCTATTTTTGCATCTATTTCATGTGCTTATGGGATCTTATCCAAGAAGTTTTTGCCTATCCCAATGTCTTGCAGTGCTTCTTGGGTTTTCTTTCAATAATTTGATGGTTTTAGATGTTAGGTTTAGATCTCTAATCCATTGTGAGTTGATTTTTGTATAGGATGTAAGGTAGATGTTTTGTTTCATACTTCTGTATGCAGAGATCCAATTTCTGAACATCATTTGGTTGAAGAGATTTTCTTTCCTCCAGGAAGTGATCAAAAACTGTATGATTACTTCAATAGATCCAGAGAAAGCGGTTGATAAAATACAACATCCTTTCATGATGAAAACCTTTTGCGAATCATGTATGGAAGGAACATTCCTCAACATAATCAAGTCAATTTAAGACAAACACACAGTCAGCATCATATTGAATAATGAAAACCTGGAAGCATTTCCACTAATAGCCAGAAACAGACGATGATGCCCACTCTCATCACTACTATTCAATATATTCTGAAAGTTTTAGCCAGAGACATAAATAAGAAAAAACTACTCAAAGGGATATAACTGGGAAAGGAGGAACTCAAATTATCCCTGTTTACAGATGATATGATTCTATCCATAAGTGAACAAAAGACTCCACTAAGAGGCTATTGGAAGCCGGCACCATGGCTCAATAGGCTAATCCTCCGCCTGTGGCGCCGGTACACTGGGTTCTAGTCCTGGTCGGGGCGCCAGATATTGTCCCCATTGCTCCTCTTCCAGTCCCACTCTCTGCTGTGGCCTGGGAAGGCAGCGGAGGATGGCCCAAGTGCCTGGCCCTGCACCTGCATGGGATACCAGGAGAAGCACCTGACTCCTGGCTTCAGATCAGCGCAGTGAGCCGGCCACAGCATGCCGACCACAGCGGCCATTGTGGGGTGAACCAACGGAAAAGGAAGACCTTTCTCTTTGTCTCTCTCTCTCTCTCATTGTCCACTCTGCCTGTCAAAAAATAAATTAATTAAATTAAAAAAAAGAGGCTATTAGAACTCAAAAGAAAGTTTGGTAAAATTGCAAAACAATACACCAAAAATTGATAGCCTTTGTATACACAATGTTTGGCTGAGAAAAAAACTTGTAAGGTCAGTCCCATCCACCACAGCAACAAAAAATTTAAATACCTTGGGGTAAGTTTAACCAAGGATGTGAAAGATCTCTGCAGTTAAAATTATAAAACATTAAGGAAAAAGATGAAGATACACAAAAAAATAGAAAAACCTTCCATATTCACAGATTGGAAGAATTAATTCATCAAAATGTCTATACTATCCAAAACAATTTGCAGATTCAATGTGATCCCAATCAAAATACCAAAGATGTTCTTCTCAGTTCTGCAAAAACAATGAATCACAAGAGACCCAGAGTAGCTACAATAATCTTAAACAATGAAGATGAAGCTGGAGTCATCACAATACTATATTTCAAAACATATTACAGGGCAGTTTTAATCAAAACAGCCAGATACTGGCACAAAAATTGACATGTGGACCATTGGAAAAGATTGGAGACTCCAGAAATTAATCCATGCAGCTAAAACTGTCAAATCTTTGACAAATAAGCAAAAATCATTATCTCTTATAAAAAAGCAATATAGAGAAAAGATAAGCAAAGAAACTTTTAGGGAGGAAAATAAAAATAATTGTTACCCCATGAAACAATTGTTTGAATGTTTCCTTTCCTACATTTTCTGTTTTGTTATTATTTTGTGTTTATTAAATAGTGAGTTCGTATTGTTGTATAAATTTACAGTCATCTATTATCACAGGATATATTTGCCTTGTTTCTTTTGCTTACAAGAAGAGCTTATTGAGTCTTACTACTGAATTTCATGCCTTTGCATAAAAATACTACAGCTTATTTATCTGGTCTACACATGTAAAACATTAGGTTTATTTTTACTTTGGGGTAATTAGACTAGTGCTACTGTGAGCATTTTTATTTTTATCTTTTGGTGAACATATAATATTTTAGGGGCATATACATGCATACAAATATAATTCCTGGGTCAAAGGATATGCAACAGTTTGATTTTAGTAGCTACTTGTCAAAGATATTGTCCCAAGATATATTTCCATCAACAACTAATGAAAGTCTTAGTTGTGAGGGTGGCACTGTGGCAGAGTGGGTGAAGTCACCATCTGCAGTGCAAGCATCCCATATAGCTATCAGTTCAAGTCCTGGCTTCTCCTCTTCTAATCCAGTTCCTAGGGAATCTGCCTGGGGAAAGCAGCAGAAGATGGCCCAAGTATTTAGGCATCTGCACCTGTGCAGGAGACCCAGAAACTCCTGGTTCCTGGATTCGGACCATTGTAGCCATCTCGGGAGTGAACCAGTGTGTGTGTGTGTGTGTGTGTGTGTAAAACTATGCCTTTCAAATAAATAAGCAAATCTTTAAAAAGTCTTAAGTCTTAGTTGTTCCATGTACTTATCAGTAATGGATATTAGCCTGTCTTTTGTATTTAGACATACTACTAGGTATACTATGAAATTACAGTTTCAATTCACATTTTTCTAATAAGTAATGAAATTATTAACTAGTATATATCTTTGTTGGTTGTTTAGAAATCTTTTGCAATAAGGCTGTTGAAATCTTTGTTCCTTTTTATTAGGTTTATGTCTGTAAAATTAATTGTTAGGAATTTACATATATTGTGGAAACAGTTTCTCTTTTGGAAATATGTAATTCCATATTTTCTCTTACTCTTGATCCTGTTCTCTTATACTCTAAATAGTGTCTCATAATTTTTAAATAGTACAGTGTATTATAGTTAATGTCATACTGAAGAAATATTTGGGGCAGGCATTGTGGCAAAGCAGGTTAAGCTGCTGTGGGATTGAGTCCTGGCTACTCTGTTTATATCCAGCTTTCTCCTGGAAAGCAGCAGATGATGTGATTGGGTGCCTGACACCCACAGAGACCCAGAAGTAGTTCCAGGCTCCTGTCTTCATTCTGTCCTGGCCCTGGCTGTTGCAGACATTGGGGAGTAAGCCAGCAGATGGGAGATCTCTCTCCCCTTCTTCTTTCTTCCTCTCTCTCTCTCTCTCTCTCTCTCTCTCTATATATATATATATATATATATATATACCCTTCAAGTAGATGAAAATAAACATTGAATAATGTAAAATCTTTGCTTATCCCATAGTCATGAATATATTCTCCTGCATTTTATTCTAAAATATTTTTTATTTTGGTTTAGATTTCATATTTAGGATAGAAAATGAGTATGGGGAAACTAGGTAAAAGAGTTCCATAGTAATAAAAGGAGAAATGTGGTAATTCAAGTTAGAAAGGTATTGATAGAGATGGTAAGAGAAAGACTTGTTTGGCATGCTTTCAAAGCTAAAGTAATAGTATGAAATGCAGAGGGAGACAGAGAGGAGGCAGGAAGAGGAGATCTCAAATAATACTTTCATATTTCTGTCTGAAACACTTGCATAAGGTAATGCCATTTATTGAGATGGTTTGGTCATCTAAAAGAATCTGGTCATCTAAGTTGATTTTTCATTAATTTATATCTGCTACACTAAGAAGACTAAGAAGTTTTAACACCTCAAGCAATGGATTGTAGAATTATGAGTCTTTCATAGTGCTGTAAATAAACTTAGGAAAGGGTTAAACTGGTCAAATCGAAGACAGTAAAGTTATTCTCATACATTTTCAGGTAGAAGCTTTACAAACTACATAAGAACACAATTAGCTTGATCCTTAGCAAATCCTTATTTTCATACAAGTGAAAATATTGATCTCAGCATAGCCCTGGCTCATGACTTTATTTATGGATTCCAAAAGCACAGCTTGAAGTTTCTTGGAGGTATTTAATTAAGAATGGAAGCATATCCATCATTTTCCATTTCATTAAACCCTGGAAAACCAGCCCTCAAAGTGCCTGCTCCAGAGGGCTACAGAGAATTCTGTGTCTACACTTGAACCAGGTTGTGTCATGGTAATTTGTTTCCTACTGGTGTACTGCGAGGTGAAAAGTACACATGGAAATGGTGAGCTGAGAGTAACAGTGAAATAAATAATTGATGTGGCTGTAGTTCATGTAACTTTATCCTACAGCTAAGTTGACACATCAGATTTTCTAAGTTTCTAACAGAAAACCTTCACACTTGCACATCAAGGTAAAGACAGGACTTGGGAAAACCTAAGATGGTTTATTATTCATTTGCATAGTCTACCGCAGAGCTTCTCTCTGAGATTGAAATTCAGGTGTGTGACAAAGGGTTTTCCCCATCAGACACGAGAGAGCCACGTGTGGCCCTGAGGCTGATTATCTCAGAACCTAAGCAGCTCCTCTGTTGCTTGAGCAATGTCTGAAGGCAGATCCCATAGTCATGAAGCCAGTGAGCTTGAAGAATGACTTCCCAGCATCTGATGCTTTGGCATTATATGCAGAATGCCATCAAACAGCGATCTGCCAACAGCAGTGCACAGTGCTGTCTGTGGAAGAGGGGTGCGTGACAATGATGAATGAATTCTGTTTCAGATGTTCAAGATCAGCTGTTGGCATTACAAGGCAAGAGAATAATGAGAGGTGATGAGAGAGGAGCCTGAGTGAGGGCTCTGATGGGTCCAGCACCAGGCAGCAGCCTTGAATCTCTATCCTTGATTCCTAAGTTATTATTCTTTATTGGGTCCTTTTGATGGAGTCCACACTGATTGACAAGTGACTGCTTTAGTAATGTGTACATTTAGAGCATAATAATTTTAGATGCTTGATATAAAAAGTTATGATCAGAATAGATCTAGCTGTATGGTAAATGGAAAGAATCCCTGTGTGCAGCACTTTATGACACTAAGAAAATCATGAACTCTGTAAGAAGTGCAAGCTGGACTCAGCTATGCTATCCTTATTTAACCTACAACCAAGAACTGACTGTGAGCCAAAGCCAAAAGGACTGTCATCACAGAATGGCACCCTTGTAAATATCCTCCATTTCCTGACAACCAACCTGCTTTTTCCTTGCTCGGAAAATCAGTCCTCAGCCCCAAGCCTAGGAGCCATTGGGATATAACCTACAGGAGACAGCAAGCCTAAACTGCCCCATCAGAATATACCCCATCAGAATATGAGCCCCCTTTATAATGCAGGACTTAAATGATATTAAAAAAAAGGGGGAGATGGGAAGCTTCATGGAAGACTCTAATCAATGTTTAGAATGATGGTGTAAGGTAACTAGCCTGTTTGAATTTACAAGAAAGGACATGGTTTTCCTTCTAAACACTATCCTAATTCCTAGGAAAAGACAAATAGTGTTGAAACATGCCTGTGACTATAAATTTCTATCTCATACTTCCACTGATATTAGAGAGAAGCATCAGAATTATGCAGGGGGACCAAACATCCCCTTGGATAAAATTCTAAAGGCTGCTTCCATGGCCTGTTTTAAGAGATCAAGAAGAAAAGGAAAGAGCTAGGCTCCAGAAAAAGCAATGTAGGGATGGGTGGCAGGTTCAGTTATAGTTCCAATACTTGCTACTTCCCTTTGGATCATGTGTCTCTAGTGTGCTTGCTAATTGTGTCTCTAACAGCATAAAAGCTGTCCAGCCCCAGATGATTCTGAGATGGGGCTTGCAGCCTATCCCACCAGCTGACATGACCATCCCTCTGTGCTGCGCAGGACACTCGCTTCCAAGGCCACCCTCAAACACCACAGGACAGACAGCAAAAGAAGAATACCCCTAAGCAGCCCTATGCCCGTATGCCAGCTGAAGAAAGAAAACAGACTTTCACCCTAAGGTAGCTAGGTAGACATTAGCTTATGTCTGTAAGAAAAGAAATGGGGATTTCCTTGAAGAAAATGAGAATTTTTGAGTGGTTGAATCAAGGAAGGAATGTGCAAACAAGCTTGAAAGGAGACCCACATTTGTACGTCAAAAGTCTTGCCCTTGTTTGCTAACCTTCTTGAGTGAGTCCCAACTCACTCCTGGGGGCAGGTTAGGGGAATCTGTCCTGCCCTACACCAAGGGTGTTGTTAAGTCTATTGTGAAGTTGTGGGAAGAATTTCAGGAATTCCATCCAGTCATATCCAGTCATATCCCAGAAGGGTGTTGGTGGATGAGAAACAGTGATCCATACAACCCATATCCATAAAAACACTTCAATCTGAATACAGACTTGTGCTCAGTTCTTCCCTGAGATGCCCACCTGTTCTAACAGGTGTTTTTCTCTTCATTAAACTTGCTACCTCACTTACCACTTCAAAATGAAAGTTTTCTTCTGGGTCTAAATCCATTTGCTTTAACATGAAAAATAATTGTTACATTTTTCAATAAAAGTAAATGAAGAGCTATTAATTTCGGTCTATTGTCAACTTTGAATACTTGTTTTAATTATCTACCATCTGCTTGTACAAACTAATTTTCTCTCCAATATGAACTCTAGAATACCAAGAGAAAAACTTGATCAAGAATAGTATGTTAGTCATTTTTTCCTAAAGTTCGATGGGAAATTTATGTTCATACACCTGGTTGAGGATTGAATTGTGTCCTCTAAGAAGATATGTTAAAGATATCACTCCAAACTCTGTGGATATGACCGCATTGGGGAACAGCATCTTTGCAGATGTAAGTAAGTTAAAACAAGGTCACACTGGATTAGAGTGGGCCCCAAATCCAATAACTAATGTCTTTATAAAGTAAGGGAGTGGGCCCTAAAACCAATGAATAGTGTCCTTATAGAAATAAAGAGATTTGGAGAAACACACAAGGCAAATGCTACATTGCAATTGAAGCAGAGGTAGGAATGACATTGCTGCCAGTCAAAACCCAACAAGGACTGCAGCGAACCGCCAGAAGCACCAAAGGGAACGGAAGAACACTTCCTTAGAACTTCAAAGGAGCATGGCTCTGCAGAAACCTGGATTTTACATTCTAGCCTCCAGAACTAAATAACTTGCTATTGTTCAAAGCCTTTCCGGTTGTAATATTTTGTAACAGCACTCCTACAAGGCTAGTAGTGTTAGATTTTTCACTATAATCAAAAATATTTTATTTCAAATTTTTACATAAATTTCTGATTTAATATCATCTCTAGTTTTGTGTCTTTGTCTTTTTATAATGTGGAAAGTATCTTTTCATCAAATTCATGTCATTGTGCTCACTTCTTCATCACTTTATTAATGGATATTTGATAATTATTATAATTTTCTACATGTGCAAAATGTGAAAGCATTTGAGAAATCGGTTCCAGTGCTCACAAAATATATTCTGCAGCCATTTTGTAGAGTTCTATTTGTGAAATTGATTCAATTTAATTGATAGTTATTCAAGTTGCCTTGCTGGTTTTCTATTTGTTCTATGAATTTGGTTATTTTTAATAATGCGCAGAAGGTTTTTAAATAAGATTCACCTTATGAAGTTGTATATTAAAGAGTCCACAAGGTTTAATAAAATAACAACACTGTCATCATTACTAGTATTAAAATAAATCTAACAATTGCTTTAGTTTTCTTTGCACTCCACTGTTATATTTTTGTGTCACTTGCAGTTGAAAGTCTCTAAGAGCTATAAACTGCAGTGGGTAATATAAAATCTGATTTACATAATGGCTTATTAGGAATAGATAATGCTGAACTGGTTTCCCTTATCTCCCTATGAGGAATGATCAATGGCTTGTCAGATGAGTAACACAAAAATGCCTTTATAATGTTAACTTGGGAGGCTGATTTTATGGTGATGCTATTAATGATATAGTGAAAATTATTGAGTTCAGTTTTTGTTCATGTACTGATTTCAGAATGAGATGTGTAGAAAAAGCTATCCTCTTCTCACTTTGGAAGTATGTAAGAGATGGAAGCTCTCTGTAAGAATCTACCAAAACTGACAACTTTATAAAACACCTCTGCTGCCAGAGCCACGGCTCACTAGGCTAATCCTCCGCCTGCGGCGCCGGCACACCGGGTTCTAGTCCCGGTTGGGGCACCGGATTCTGTCCCGGTTGCCCCTCTTCCAGGCCAGCTCTCTGCTGTGGCCCAGGAGTGCAGTGGAGGATGGCCCAAGTGCTTGGGCCCTGCACCCCATGGGAGACCAGGAAAAAGCACCTGGCTCCTGCCATTGAATCAGCACGGTGACCATTGGAGGGTGAACCAACGGCAAAAGGAAGACCTTTCTCTCTGTCTGTCTCTCTCACTGTCCACTCTGCCTGTCAAAAAGAAAAAAAAAAAAAAAGAAAAAAAAAACCTCTGCTATTTTTTTTTTGCAACCTCTTATTCTTACAGCCAGCTGACCAGTTTCATGGCCATCCCAATCTCAGGCATTCCCAGAGACTGCCTCTGACCTTCATATTCTTTGAATGAGCCAAAGGCTTTCTGAGCAGTCATGGTTCTTGCTGCTGCAGGAGTCCCATTCATCCTCCCCAGAAACACAAGCACAGAGTTAAATAACCTCTTTTATTGTTTTATCATCTATAAAATATTAGAGCTTTAATATACAAACTTTGGGGTCCACTACTATGTTGCAAATCTGTTTTCTGTTCTGCTTTCGTTTCTTCTGTTGCTTTTTTAGGTTCTGCAAATAATTCTTTTTTTTACGTATTTTATTTATTTATTTGAGAGGTAGAGTTACAGACAGTGAGAGGGAGAGACAGAGAGAAAGGTCTTCCTTCTCTTGGTTCACTCTCCAAATGGCCACCATGGCTGAAGCTGCGCCGATCCGAAGCCAGGAGCCAGGTGCTTCTTCTTGGGTGGGTACAGGGGCCCAAGGACTTGGGCCATCCCCCACTGCCCTCCCGGGCCACAGCAGAGAGCTGGACTGGAAGAGGAGCAGCAGGGACTAGAACCAGCGCTCATATGGGATGCCAGCACCACAGGTGGAGGATTAACCTACTGTGCCATGGTGCCAGCCCCTGCAATTAATTCAAAATTGCCATCATTTATGACCTATTTTCCCATTTGACTACCACCTTCATAAGTACGAACTTTATATGTTTTCAAAGCCAATGCTAGAACATACTCTAAATTGAAAGTAATATAGAATTGTGGGAGCTGAGAATATACTAAAACTAAACTCAAAGATAAAATTAAATATAGATTAAAAAATCCATTCTAAAGATGATATTAATTTTGTGCTCTTGAGCTTTCAACAGATTTCAAATTTATTCCTTTGTAGATCTGTTCCTTTTACATTTGCCCTTCACTGCATTTTCTTTACTGCTCTACCTCTGAGGACCATCTATAGAGATGTTGAGATTGGAAACATGGAAGCTCATCAATTTCACCAATTAAATGCCAATCTCACCTATTTTCCTCATTACAACGGGAGATTCTTGTATTATATAAGAAACCTTCATTTATTTGTATTAGCTATTATATTACCTCCAGTGGGAGAAATGCTGCAAGGACTACTTTATTTATTTTATAGAGAGTTGGTTACATGTACTCAGCACACCAGTGAAAGTCATTGTCATCATTGAGTTCATCGGCTCCTCATTCTATTTATGTAGCCAGCGTTCGTTAGTGTTTCTTTAGGAATCGACCTGGAGCTATATTAAATGAAATAATGAAAATATTTTCAGTTAATATATAACAAATGGCAAGCATAGCAGTACAGAAAATAGTTGAGAAATTCCTACAGCAGAGGAGTGAACCTGAGGAACTTAGGTACCGGCTGTGGCCATCAGCTAGACCAGTTCATAGAGACACTCCTTACTCTCATTCTGTGCCCAAAATGCTCCCTTTGTGCATCTCCAGTCTAAGCAAGAGTGAATTATTCACAGTGTCAGTCCTTGTCATGATTACAATTTGAGCAAAGATAAGGCTAGGCTGTCTACTCCACATATCTTCTGAAAACTGACAAATATTCATTTGTCTAGACTTCATTCAATCATGAAAAATGTCTAAAAACCCCACTGGATGAAACCAGCCAGGCAATGAGCATTGAATCTATGTAACAGGCAGGCAGTTAAACGCAGGGTAGGATCTCCCCTTTATAGCCTGATTCTGATTTGACACGATAAGTATTAAATGGTCAGCTGGTGTGGAAACCATGATAAGCAGACAATACCTTTAGTGCCCCCCTTTACCTTTTTTCTGTGTGTCATTGTTCATTATTTTAGTGTCACTTGTATTTTCTAGCCTATAAAATTCAAGGGATTATTCATTCATTAGTTGAGTAATTACTATATTAGACAACTTTCCATTGCTATAACTAAAATACCTGAGACAAGTAGCTTATAAAGGAAGGTTTATTTTGACTCATAGTTTTGTGGCTTCACAGTCGAAGATCAGTCAGCCCCATCAGTCTGGTATCAGATGAAACAGTGGATTTGGAATAAATGTGGAGGGAGCATCACATGGTGAGCCAGGAAGAAGAGTGAACAACTAAGCCCAGATCTGTCTTTATAACCATCTTTCTCCTGGAGGGACATCTTCAATGACTTTAAGACTCCCACTGGACCCACTTCATAGAAATCATAATTGGATTAAGTCTCTTCCCTTAATCCATTAATCATTAATAATAATCCATCAGGGGCCGTGGTTCACTTGGTTAATCCTCTTCCTGCAGTGCCGGCATCCCATATAGGCGCAGGGTTCTAGTCCCAGTTGCTCCTCTTCCAGTCCAGCTATCTGCTATGGCCTGGGAGGGCAGTGGAGGATGGCCCAGGTTCTTGGGCCCCTGCATCCGCATAGGAGACCAGGAAGAAGCACCTGGCTCCTGGGTTTGGGTCAGTGCAGCGCCAGCCGTAGCGGCCATTTGGGGAGTGAATCAACGGAAGGAAGACCTTTCTCTCTGTCCCTCTTTCTCACTGTCAAATAAATTTAAAAATAATAATAATCCATCAACCATTCAAATAAGATTTTGGGGACCACACCTTCAACACATGGCCCTTTGCGGGAACACCCAAACTATTATCCAACTACCAAACAATCACCTTATGTTGTTTTCTGCTTGCAATATTTCTGTATACTTTCTGATCTCAAAGATGAGTCTCTCTATTAGTTACTCATATTTCCTTCTGGTGAGCCAGAACCATGGGTCACATTCACTATCATACTTCTTCATTCCTTTTCCCAACTCACAGAAGTATTGTGGAATAAATCTACTTATCAGATACTTACAATTCCATAAATGAGCAGATAGATCTAATAAATAATAACGTGGTCCAAATGACCTTGGCCACTGCTCTACTGCCTCCCGCCTAAGCTGTCTGTACTATCCTGATGTCCCAGCTGCTAGAACCTTTCCTCGTCCTTTAAATACAGTGAGTGCTTTTGATGGGAGGGTGTTGGTGGTTTTTCTAAGGAGTTTCAGAGATGCATTAATTACAGCTAGTGACCCTACGTCAGCCACAAAATCCAAACCAGCCACTATAATTTGCTCCATCTTTCCTCTTCATCACCCCTCCCTAGGAACGACTATTTTTTACAGCTCTCCTATGAACGCAGTCACAGACGACTTAGAAGTGAAGATTTTACTCTTCCACTTGTCAATCAATTAACCATCCTAGTTAGAACTACATCCCTACCCCACCTAATCAATGATGAGGCTGCAGCTCTTAGCCCATTCTTCTCCAGTACCTTTCTTTTGTAGTCCCACCCCATTTTCTTGAAATGATTTACAATTCTCTCTGACTTAAGAAACACCCACATTATTTATCTTGCTTCTCCATTCCACTCATCTGTTCCCCACATTTTAAAACAAACTGTAGCATGTGCACACATATACCATTTGTTTGTTGTTTTCCTGCATTGATGCTACTCTTCCCATTTCCATTGCTGCAGAAGCTACTCTATACACAGATACCAGCATAACTTTTTGGTAAAATCCAACAATATATTATTTTTCTTCTTCTATAACCTATTGGACTTGACGACAGACTTTTGTTGATATCATAGCAGATAGAGCAGATGTGATACTCCTTTGACAATTTAAGCAGCAAAGTACAGAGAAGAAAAGAGAATGATTTTCCTTCATGTAGTTCAATGGGTCATTAAATGTTCCTGTTACATGGAAAAGGCTAAGTAGCTATCTATCTATTCTATTTTTGTAGCAAAATGGACCTATATGCTTGTCTTTCAAATAAGGACATAAAACTAGATGTCCCACATCAGCATCCTAATGCCGTGACAGAGTGACCACAACCCTTACCGTCTTCCCGAGCTGCGGACATTCTCACCCTTCCACGATCTCCCTGACAGTTGCCCTTGTGTGTTCACATCCTTGGGCCCTTTTTGAGTTTGCTCCTCAGTTTGGTTTCATGTTTGAAGAGTCTCCAGTTGTCATTTGCAGGACTGAGTTGACCCTCAGACTGGGCCACAATATAGTCTGAATCATTGAGTTAAATAAATTGCTAAGCTTGGAAGAACCCAGCCAAGTGAGTTATTCTTATAAATCCCTGTGGCATATTGTTGACTAGATAGCTACAAAACCTTTAGGTCCACTAAGACATTGCCATTAATCAGAGAATTAAAGAACATGAAAGTTATGAAGCACAATCACAAAACACATGCTTATTTTTCCAAAGTACATTGAGATATTAAATGAAATATCAAAATACAATCTAATCATTAGCAGTAATTAAAAAAAGGAAAGATACCAACAGTGTAGAACACCAAGGAATTTCTGAAAAATAAAAGCAGAAAAGATTGAATTGGCAGTGAACAAATTATAGAGGAAAGATAACATCCCCAAAGGAAAATATCTTTGAACAGAACCCAGAAGTTCAATATCAGAAAAACCAAAGCTATTGGTGAAATGTGAACCTGGACCTATTATAATGTTATTAATTAAAGGACTAAAATAAATAATCTGAATACTTTTAATTCAGTTCAAAGCCATGAAATTGGTCCTTCACATGAAAAGGTAGATTTATCTTTGGAATCATCCAGGAATTTTTGTGGTCCATAAGCAAAGCTTCTCCTCAAGCAACTTCTAGTACCATGAAAAAATGGACTTTCATCTTCCTATAAGAAGATCATTTTCTCCTTTTCTCTGCTACCACCACTGTGGTCTGGGTCACCCTCCTTCAGGGTTTGAATAATTACACATAGCTTCTTAGCTGGTATGTGTGCTTACTCTGTGCGTTTCTTTTTTTTTTTTTTTTTTTTTAGACAGGCAGAGTGGACAGTGAGAGAGACAGAGAGAAAGGTCTTCCTTTTTCCATTGGTTCAACCCCCAATGGCTGCTGCACCACGCTGATCCGAAGCCAGGAGCCAGGTGCTTCTCCTGGTCTCCCATGGGGTGCAAGGCCCAAGCACTTGGGCCATCCTCCACTGCACTCCTGGGCCACAGCAGAGAGCTGAACTGGAAGAGGGGCAACCGGGACAGAATCCAGTGCCCCAACCAGGACTAGAACCTAGTGTGCCGGCGCCACGAGGCAGAGGATTAGCCTGTTGAGCCACGGCGGGCGCCAGCCACTGTGTGCGTTTCTAAATTCTATTTTTCACAAAGCATCCATGGTTCTGTTGAAGCACAAAGTGGTTTCACTTATTTGCTCAACCTCTAACACAAAGTAAATTCCCAAAGTGAAATGATGACCTTGGGGCCGGCGCCGTGGCTCACTTGGTTAATCCTCCACCTGAGGCGCCAGCATCCCATATGGGAGACAGGTTCTAGTCCCAGTTTCTCCTTGTCCAGTCCAGCTCTCTGCTTGGCCTGGGAAGGTAGTGAAGGATGGCCCAAGTGCTTGGGCCCTGCACCTGCATGGGAAACAGGAAGAAGCACTTGGCTCCTGGCTTCGGATCAGCGCAGTGCTGGCTGTGGCGGCCATTTGGGGAGTGAACCAACGGAAGGAAGACCTTTCTCTCTTTCTCTCTCACTGTCTAGAACTCCACCTGTTGATTAAATTAAAAAAAAAAAAACTATTAAAAAAAAGAAAGAAATGATGACCTCTAAGATACTATGCAATCTCACTGGGAACAAAGTAATGAGCTGTATGGTTTTTCACTCCATCAGAACTTATTATACATAGTGAAAAGGAAAATACACCTACCAAAAATTGAATTTTTCCAGGAATAGATGAAGAAAAGTTGATCTGAGAATTGACAAGAATGTTATTAAAATTATTGATGTTAAAACATAAACGGAATTGGGAAAGCATAGGAGATAAAGTGCTGTAATGACAGGGGAGTTGCCCAAATTGATGACATGATTTGAAAGGAAGCACACAGCCTTGATTGAAAGGGGAGTAGCGGGGTAAGGCAGCTATGATAAAGGCATTGCACTTGAGAGAGCTGGGATTTGTTCAAAGTCATGGAAGACCAACAGTCTGGAAGTATCATTATAGAATGAGAGGGGAAGTAGCACCCACTCTGGCATGACTGATACATGAAATTGGAGAGCCGTGGGACTTGAGAAATCCAAAGAGGAAATAGTGTATTTCAGGGTCACTCTAGATCAGAAAAGAGATTAGAGAAAAAAGGGATTTTTATCAAATACTAATTATAGGAGATTGGATAAAAGAATTTTCAAGAGATGAAAGAGATACATTGAGTGAAAAAACAATTTTAAGAAAAATTATGTGCTATATAGTACTTACATAATATTATAATATGTAATGTGCAAGGGTGCTTCAAGTAGGTCATAGAAAAATAGAATAAAAGGTAAGTTTGTTTTTTTTTTTTTTGGTGAAAAAATGGTTAAAGATTTATTTATTTGAAAGTAAGAGAAACAGGCCAGCGCCGTGGCTCAACAGGCTAATCCTCCGCCTTGCAGCGCTGGCACACCGGGTTTTAGTCCCGGTCCGGGCGCTGGATTCTGTCCCGGTTGCCCCTCTTCCAGGCCAGCTCTCTGCTGTGGCCCGGGAGTGCAGTGGAGGATGGCCCAAGTGCTTGGGCCCTGCACCCCATGGGAGACCAGGAGAAGCACCTGGCTCCTGACTTCGGATCAGCACGGTGCGCCAGCCGCAGCGCACCGGCCACGGCGGCCATCGGAGGGTAAACCAATGGCAAAGGAAGACCTTTCTCTCTGTCTCTCTCACTGTCCACTGTCAAAAATAAAAAAAATAAATAAAAAAAAATTTAAAAAAAGTAAGAGAAACAGAGATTGGGGGAGAGATAGAGAGAGATCTGCCATCTTCTGGTTTATTCCAAGATGGCTGCAATGGCCAGCACTTGGCCAGGCCAAAGACAGGGGCCTGGAACTTGTCCTGTTTATTCTACAGGGGTGACAGGGACACACTTCCACTGCCTTTTCCAGGCCATTAGGGATCTGGATTGGAAATGGAGCAGCCAGGAGATGAAACAGCTTGCATATTGGATGTCAGCATCATAGGCAGCAGCTTTATCCACTACACCACGACCTGGCCACCAAAATGTATTTTTTATATCTATGCAACTTTTTTTCATAACATGTGTTTTCCATGAACATGTTGAAGATCCAATGTATGATAATATCTCAAATGATTTATGCCAAAATAAATGTATATTTTAATGTCATTTGCCATCAGATTTTTGAAATATGCATATATAAATATGCTGTCAACATATATGCGAACCTCATGACTCTATATGGAAGGATGCACACAACAAAGTCCTTAAAATAGTTGTCAGGGGGACTTCGTTACCAACAATATATATAAATATATTGCATTGGTTTTACTTTTGTAATAAATTTATTTATTTATTTTAAATGCAGAGTGACAGAGAGAGAGAGATACAGACAGAGAAAATTCCCATTAATTAGTTCTTTTTCCAAACGCCAAAGCTGGGGCAGGAAAATCCAAGAACCAGGAATTCTTTCCACATCTCTCACATGGAATGGCAGGGATGGATGCACTTGAGCTACTACCTCTTGCCTTCCAGGATTGCATAGGCAGGAAGCTGGGATTGGAGGCAGACTCAGGACACATTCTCAGACAATTTATGTACAAATAAATGATCATATATCACATCAGCAAAATGAAGGATAAAAATCATAGAATTATCTCAAAAGATCCAGAGAAAGCATTTGATAAAATACAACATCTTTCATAACAACAACAACAACAAGCCTTAAAATATTAGGTGTAACAGGAACAACATACCTCAACACAATAAAGGGTATATATGACAAGCCCTCAGCCAACTTCATACAGACTGGGGAAAAGCTGGAGGCAGTTCGATGAAGGTCTAAAGCACACAAGAATGCTCACTGTCACCATTCTTATTCAATATCATTCTGCAAGTTTTAGTCAGAGCTGTTAGGCAAGAGAAAGAAATAAAAGGTATACAAATTAGAAAAGAGGAAGTAAAATGATCCCTGACGTAATTCTATATATAGGGGGACCAAAAGACTCCACCAACAGGCTATTAGAATTGGTAAGAGATTTCACCAAATTTGCTGGATACAAAATGAATACACAAAAGTCAGTAGTACTCTTAAATATATATATAACAACAATGGTCTTTTTGAGAAATAACTTGCAAGAGCTATCAAAATTCACAGTAGCTGCAAAAAAAATTAACACCTTGGAATAAATTTAACCAAGGATGTTAAAGCCCTCTGCAATGACATTACAAAACATTAATGAAAGAAATATTAGCAGACACTCAAAAACACGAGAATACATGTTTATGTCTCAGAATTAATATTACCAAAATGTTTATATTACCCAAAGCAATTTTCCCAATTTAGTGCAATTCCCATCAAAATACCAATGATATTCTTCACAGAATTAGAAAAAGCGATCTTAAAATTCACCTGGAAACCCAAAGGCCCTGCATAGCCAAAGCAATCTTGATCAATGAAAACATAGCTGGATTTCTCCTATGTCTCCCTCTAGAAATTTCATACTTTCAGGTCTTAAATGTATACGTATATCTTTATGTAATATATACTAAATTGATCTTCTGTATATAAAGAGAACTGAAAATGAATGTTGATATGAATGGAAGGGGAGAGGGAGCGGGAAAGGGGAGGGTTGCGGGTGGGAGGGAAGTTATGGGGTGGGGGGAAGCCACTGTAATCCATAAGCTGTACTTTGGAAATTTATATTCATTAAATAAAAGCTTTAAAAAAAAACAAAGCTGGAGACTTTGTAAATTTCAAGTTATACTACAGAGCTATTATAATCCAAACAACATATTGGCTTAAAAAATAGAATGGTAGGCCAATGGAACAGAATAAAAGCCCCAGAAACAAATCCATACATTTACAACCAACTCATTTTTGACAAAGGTGATCAAACATTTTCTCTGAAGAGAAGACAGTCTCTTCAATAAATAGTGTTGGGAAAATTAGATTTCCACAAGCAGGAGTTTGAAAGGAGACTGCTACTTCACGTTTCACATAGGAGAAACAACTCAAAATGGATGAAGTATATAAATTTAAGACCTGAAAGTATGAAATTTCTAGAGGGAGACATAGGAAAAATCCTTTAAGACATTTGAAAAGATAAGGACTTTTTGGATAAGTCCTCCAAAACACAGGCAAAAAAGCAAAGATATGCAGAAGAGATTATATCAAACTAAGAAGCTTCAATAAAGGAAAAGAAACAATCAATCGAGTGAAGGAAAACAGGAAAAAATATCTGCAAACTATGCATCTGTTAAAGGATTGATTTCCAAAATATATTAGGGGCAGCAAAAATTCAACAAATCAAACCATCCAGGTAAGAAATGGACAAAGGATCTGAACAAATGTTTTTAAAGAGAAGAAATACAACTGGCCAACAAACATATCTGCCTTGCAGGGCCAGCACACCAGGTTCTAGTCCTGGTCAGGGCGCCAGATTCTGTCCCGGTTGCCCCTCTTCCAGGCCAGCCCTCTGCTGTGGCCCGGGAGTACAGTGGAGAATGGCCCAGGTGCTTGGGCCCTGCACCCCATGGGAGACCAGGAGAAGCACCTGGCTCCTGGCTTCAGATCAGCGTGATGCGCCAGCCGCAGCACACCGGCCGCGGTGGCCATTGGAGGGTGAACCAACGGCAAAAGGAAGACCTTTCTCTCTGTCTCTCTCTCTCTCACTGTCCACTCTGCCTGTCAAAAAATAAAATATATATATATATAAATAATAAAAATAAAAATAATATTGACATATGGAGTATATGTGGCAAAATGTTAAAAATTGTTAAATCTATGTCTTTTTTTAAATTTATTTATTTGATAGAGTTAGACAGTGAGAGAGAGAGAGAGATAGAGAGAGAAAACTCTTCCCTTCATTGGTTCACCACCCAAATGGCTGCTACGGCTGAAGCTATGCTGACTGAAGCCAGGAGCCAGGTGCTTCTTCCTGGTCTCCCATGTGGGTGCAGGGCCTAAGCACTTGGGCCATCCTCCACTGTCCTCCTGGGCCTCAGCAGAGAGCTGGAGTGGAAGAGGAACAACCGGGTCTAGAACCCGGTGCCCATATGAGATGCCAGTGCCGTAGGCGGAGGATTAACCAAGTGAGCCAAGGCACTGGCCCCAAATCTATTTCTTCTTTATACTTTTCTATATTACTTAAATATCTTAAAAATAAACGGGAAAATAATTTAACTGAATAAAATAAGAGTAAAATGCCTTTACCATGGGTGAAGACTGCCCTAGAACTGTCACAGAATTTTAAAGAGCACCTGATATGAGCACTGTAGTAGTTCTGGGGGCTCACTTATCTTTGAACTTAAAAGCGAGACATTCAGGGGATGGAATTGTTCTGTGGGAGGCAGTAGAGTTTAGTGCGATGACACTTTTGAAGAAAACTTATTTTGCTTTTAAAAATAGGCTCAGACTATCATTCAGCATATGAAACATAACTTTTACAGTTACAATATTCGTTAATTAGAAATTCCTAGTTCCAAATCTTGATTTTACCCCCTTACTAGCTTTGTGACCATGAGTAAGTCGCTTAATTGTTCTAAACCACAGCCTTCTCACCTATATGGTGGAGATGGTAATACCTACCTACAGGTCATTATAAGAGGTCAGTAAGACCATGAAACATAGGGCACCAAACAGCCCCCAATTCATGGAGGCTATTTCTAGCTATTCTTTTCTGAATGAACTCTGAAAATATCTTAAAGATAGTCAGTTTTTCTGCAATGGTAGTATTTTTGGGAGACAATGGTAAAGATAGATGCAGAGGAAAGCTGCACCATGGACAAAGCTGTGCAGCTTGTAGAGAAAGCCATTGGTCTTTATTGCTTGAAATTAAGAAATTATGGACCTTGCCCAAACATTATAGGATCTGGCAAATGTTATTTCAAATATTTGTATTAGTAACTTCTAGATTAAAATCTCTCCTCTTTATAGTCTTTTTCTATCAGTTATCTATACTAGGTGTTAGAATGTTTCTTTCTAATGAATTTCAAAAGGAAACCAGAGATATTTTCAACATCTGTTCAAAATATACTCTTTTCAAAGCCGGTAGCCATAATTCATTGTTTGTCACCTGGGAGAAATTATAAATATTTGCAAACTTTCATGGATAAAACAGTGAAATAACACCTCCAAATCTTCAAATATTTACAAACAAAATTATTCTGTATATTCAGAAATTCAGAAGTGAAGAAAAATTTTGACAATCTGATTTTTCAACTTCATTATAGAAAAAAATAAAATTATTTATTACTGAGCATAGGATACTACACAACTAAATTTAAATTTATGTTTCCAGAGGATGTTTGTAGCAAAATTAAACTTTGGAATGACTGCTACAATGAAACGAGCTATTACATGAAGGAAATATTTCACAGGCAATACAAATATAAATCCAAAACTACAATTTCACATAAATAACACCAAACTCAAATTTTGCTGGTTCTTACTTAATGTAGCTTTAAAAAAAAAAGTCTTTATATCTGTCTTTTGATGGTAGATTATATATTGTTTTGACTTTGTCATTCACCACAGCAAACATTAGCTGCTATTCTTATTGAATGTTACCTGAATATTTCTTATAAAATGCTGAAGAGAAGAGTGTATATATATATATATATATATATATATATATATACTTACCTATTGACCAAGAGATAGTTAAAAAAATTCATGGAAACTGATCATTTTGCCATGTTAAGAAAAAGAACAAGTCAGACATAAATAAATTACTGGATTCTAGAGTTATTTTACTTAGTATACAGGCTTTTTCTTGATTTTCAAGTAAAATGAGCTGATATGGTCTAATACACTGCTCCAGGGCTCAGTAAAGGAAAGCCCAATGATAATTAGTTATGTCTATATGGACATATAGAGACAAATGTTCCGAGAAATGTTAGCACTATCACTCAAGGAAACCTTTTAAATTGCAGATTCCCAGGCTCCATTCAACACAACTGTACCAAAAACTCTGAAGGTGGGACCCAGCTGTCTTTTTCATTGTGCCCTCCTGGTAATTCCAATCCTTAACAAACCTGGAACCTCGAGTTTAGAGAATATCAATAACCAAACTACCTTAATGTATACATTCATCCCAAACAGTGATTTCTTGTGTTTCTTTCTCTATGAGAGGCCTTCAGAAAAGAAAGCTTATAGGGTATATACACTACATTTTAATTCCATTGTTTCGTGAACCTTTTGAAATGTCCCATTAAAAAATCCATTTCATTGCCTTTCCGTTTCCTCATGCCCTATCTTATGAATCCTTAGGTTCAAATTTAAGGCAATGTTCTAATGGGATAGATATTATGTGATATTTTGACAGTGGTGCCTGTGGCAAAGTGTGATATTTTGGTCTGACAGACATTTTATATATCCAAAAGAAAGGATAGCACTGCAAAAATATTTATTCAGAACTAGAGAAACTACTTGGAATCAGGGAAACCTAAAAGCAGATGCAGTTCCTAGATTAGGAGAAGTGAAGCAAGAAAAAAGGTTTTCAAAACATACCCAGGAAGTCATTCTGACAGCCATTAGATTCTTTGGGTGTCTACTGCTGTATAATAAACTATCCCACAGTGCCTTAAGAAACAGCCATTCTGCATGCTCAAGATTCTGCGGAGCAGAAATTGGGACAAAACACAGCAGGAATGGCTCACCCCTGCTCCAGGAGACACATGCCGAGCAGGATACACAACACAAGATTCTCCTTCTCTGGTATACCTGGACTCTCAGCCATGACAGCTTGGAAAGCGGGGGCGGGTGGGGTTGGGGGAGGAGGCCTTGGTCTTTCCAAGAGAGTGGATGGGATGACAAAGCAGAAGGAGAAAAAACTGCCATTTAAAGGCTAGGCTCCAGACTGACACAGCAGTATGCCCTCCACACTCTAGTCCAATTCAAGAGAATATTGATGGAAAGCACATGCTGACAGCAGGAGGATATGTATAGCCATACTTTGTTACTTTTTTTTTAAGATTTATTTATTTGAAAGACTGGGGGCGGGGAGATCTCCCATCCTCTGGTTTGCTCACCAAACGGCAACCACAGTCCAGGTTGGGCCAACCTGAAGCCTGGAGCCTGCTACTCCATCTGGTGAAACTCCATCTGGGTCTCCCATGTGGGTGACAGGGACTAAGTACCTGGGCTGCCATCCACCGGCATGTTTGTGAAGAGCTGGATTGGAAGCTCAGCAACTGAGGCTGGAGCTCATATAGGATACCAGCATCTCAGGTGGTGGCTTAACCTGCTGTGTCACAACACGGACTCCTCTTACTGCCTTTAATCCACTATCCAATGGGTAAATTCTGTTTGTTAGAGGATTTTACTAATTACTTTGAAATCATACAATTTTTTGCAGTAATTTCTTTGTTGTCATAATTAATACAATATATACATTGGACACTTCAAAGACAATAATTGAATTTTTGGAGTTTGAAATACATTATCTGGTACTGTAACTGGCACATTCTAAGCATTTAATAAATGGGTGTTGGGAGAATTAATATGCTTTGTAAATAAATGTATATCATCATACATTAGGCTATACTGTGGTAACAAATATCACCTTGTTGTGATTTCTCTTGTTACAGTTTCTTTCCAACTTTGTGCTGAGTGGAGCCCTAAACAGAGAGAGCCACTGTCAAGGAGAACCCTGTATTGGAAGGAAAGAAGGGAGAGGGAGATTTAGGTATGGATGTCAGGGAGACACCAAGGAAGTGAAACCAAAGTGCATGAAACCTAAGATGTTTATTATTCACAGGCTAGGGATACTGATGGGAGACTGGCTCTCCAGAAGACAGAGGCCCTCAACCAATGAGTAAGAAGAAGCAGCAGTTAGGGAGAGAGACAGAGACACAGAACACATGCTTATGGGATTTTGCCTTGATAAAGCTGCATGGACATTTGGGTATTGTCTTTAGGCTTTCCTATGGTGAAGGGAGGGGTTTGAGGGGTCTGGTGAATTGACTGATCTGAATAAGACAGCTGCACGAGAGAACTTATTCACATGATTTTCGTATTGACTGTTGATAGATTTGTTATCACCAACAGTTGTGATGTGTGTTGGATTTGGGGTTAGTGAGACGGGGATCATGGAGAGTATTTCCCAAGCAACCACATATGGAGGGAAGTTTTGAGCAGGCCAAGAAAGAAACTCTATTAAACAGAATTGTGATGCTCTATATCTTACAACCTGCCTTCCTGGGGTGATTTATTTTTTTTTTTATTTTTTTTTTTTTACAGGCAGAGTGGACAGTGAGAGAGAGAGACAGAGAGAAAGGTCTTCCTTTGCCGTTGGTTCACCCTCCA
This sequence comes from Sylvilagus floridanus, assembly GCA_949820135.1. Classification (NCBI taxonomy): domain Eukaryota; kingdom Metazoa; phylum Chordata; class Mammalia; order Lagomorpha; family Leporidae; genus Sylvilagus; species Sylvilagus floridanus. The sequence continues at coordinate 169,690,449 of OX463244.1, forward strand.
ATGGCCGCCGCGGTCGGCGCGCTGCGGCCGGCGCACCGCGCTCGTCCGATGGCAGGAGCCAGGTGCTTCTCCTGGTCTCCCATGGGGTGCAAGGCCCAAGCACTTGGGCCATCCTCCACTGCACTCCTGGGCCACAGCAGAGGGCTGGCCTGGAAGAGGGGCAACCGGGACAGACTCCGGTGCCCCGACCGGGACTAGAACCCAGTGTGCTGGCGCCGCAAGGCGGAGGATTAGCCTGTTGAGCCAGGGCGCCGGCCCCTGGGGTGATTTAAAGCTCTGTTGTGCAGTCATCATTTTGGGACCCAGAGGGATGGGGCAGGCACTCTTTGGGGCTTCACAGGCTTGGTGGAAGAGGGAAAAGAGAATGTGGTGGATGCCCAAGTGGCACTCATCACTTCTTAGCATTTTATACTGGCCAAAGCAAGCCCAGGATCAAGGCTGATTTCAATAAGATAAGGTTGTATATTCCTCCAACAGGAAGAAGAAATGCATAACAATGTTATCCACCATGAAAAAGAGGTCTAGAACGATAACAATACACTTAGTGGCTTTATTTTTTTACAACATTGTTTGTTCTAGTGTTCTTCAGCAGTGAGATGATGACATTTACAATAATTTATCATTTATTTTATAAAGAACTGGAACAAAGGACCTTGAAGGTTCCCAATACAAAGAAATGATAAACATTTAAGGAGATGGGAATGTCGACTACCCTGATTAGATCCGTTGTATACCAATATTGAATTATCACAATGTTTCCAAATAAATGTGTACCATTTAAAAATTTAAAGGAAAAATATTTAAGGATAATTAGAATATGATCACATTGTTACAGAAGCTCTTTAAAAAGAATTACTATGGTGTATCATTCTTTCTTTGAAGGAAGATATTGACACAGCATAAGCACTCAACAATGAGCTCATTCAACAATGATACTGGAATGTAAAGTTGCTAACTCACTCCTAATGGCAATGTTTTGTTTTAAATTAATAGAAAACAGGAAATATGTTAAGTTCAATTCAATAATTTGATCCTTTGCTCAAAGAATCGAAGCATTGACAGCTGCTGTCTGAAACTAAGCTGTATTGAAGAGACCGCTCTGCCATCAGAGTGGGCCAGGGCATGTCAACAAGTTCTTTTAATTTTTTATAGATTTATTTATTTAAAATCAGAGTGACAGACAGAGAGGGTGAGACACAGAGAGAAAGAGATCTTCCACCCGCTGGTTCATTCTCTAAATTGACACAATTGCTGGGGCTGAACCAGGCTAAGCCCGGAGCCTAGAACTCCTTCTGGGTCTCCCATGTGGGTTGGCAGGACCCACGTATACTTGGGCCATTTTCCACTGCCTTCCCAGGTGCATTTTCAGGGAGCTATACTGAAAGTGGTGCTGCCCGGACTCAAACAGGTGCTCTGATACGGGATGCTACTGTCATTAGCAATGCCAGCTCCCGTTCTTTTAATTTTTAAGTTGCTTTTGCACAATTCTAGCGATTCTTGTTTTGTGAAAGCCAGTTTGATGGTGAGGAAATGTTCCACATGTTAGTTGATTGTGTTAGAGGAAAGGGTACTTCCGAAGGATGTCACACACAGTTGATCTGAGTTTTTCTGAGGCAAGCTGTGCTCTGTTGTTAAATGCATGCATTAAGCTATTATTTGGAGATTTATCTATGCACGATATTTTTCTCCAACAGATTCAAATAAGCATCTGAGTAGCTTAGAAACAATTTTTAGAAGATTACACCAAAATGCTGCATTTAATCTGGAAACATTAGTGAGTTTCCTTACTTGCTGGTAGCATTCACATTCCTTTTCATTTTCTTCCTTTAGTCCAAAGGCCACAAGGCCTGGAAAGGAAACAGTTTCTGTGATTGCAAATGCCCGTGACCGCCCAATCTCTGCCCTGCCTGTGTTGCTTTCAAAACAGAATAATGCAGTCTGCCAGCCAAAGAACCAATGACTACTCTGAAGTTGGGTGGCAGGTTAGTTTACAGATTAACATTCTGTGGATGCATATTTATGGCCTAGAATCCCAAGTACTCACTTTATAATAGAACCTGTGAGAGATGATAAAGTGGCATAACCCGGCACATCATCCCCATGGCAACTGTATCACAATGAAAAGTTACTGCTGGTGTAAAGGAAAGATGTTTTTCTCCACAATGCAAAATATTGCCTTCAAAATCTGTAAACTGGGAAGAGGCTCAGATGTGCTATTTCACTATCTTGCTTTCCCTTTCTCAACTACTATCTCTCTGTCTTCTCACATTTTTCCTCTTTCTCCTCTTTTATGTAACCATGAATAGTCAAGGAAAATGGATATCTTTTTTGCTAAGCTTTTTCACCATTCCTAAGCTTAAGAACCACAAAGTCAGTTTTAAATGATGCAATTATCAGATAGCAGAGGAGTCTTCCAAACCAAGCAGACCTACAAAAAGTTTGTGGTTTTTAATTTATTCCACAGTGCTCTGGACTTCCAAATAACATGTTATAATTGTACACATACAGCAGTGTTTGCCTAACAATTGACTGCATTTTTTAATTTGTCTAAGTGAATTATTCTGAGCCCTAAAAGGGGGCAAGCTTCCACCTCGCTTGAAGAAAAAAAGGTGACTGTGATCATCACCTGGTCTCAGAATATTCAGAATATCAGTGAAAGAAACTGAAACTGATACTGTGAACTAAGTGTCATTTTCTCTTGCTTATACCAATTTCTAGAAAACTTTTTCTATGTGGAAAGATTTCCAGTTTCCCTTAATAAAAGCCAGGATTGTCTAGATGGCTTCTTCTCTTCTAAGCATTGATAGTTTCTTTCTTTTCATGTGTTGGGCATTCAAAGTGCCTCCTAGTTTCAATAATATTAAGTCAGTCACCTTTATCTATAAGAGAAAAAAAGAGAGGAAAAATTCCTTCCACTGCCACAACTATGTAAGTACAACTATGTACAGTAGTATGCATGCACTCATGTCAATATCTGTTGGGTAAGAGTAATCAGGTGACATAGAGAGACAGAAAGGGTATCCAAATTAGAGAAGAGGAAGTCTACCTGTTACTGCTTGTAAATTAAATAATCCTATATTTAGAAAACCCCAAAGACTTCACCAAAAACCTATTAGAACTAATAAATTCAGCAAAGTTGCAGGATGCAAAATCAAAAATCAGTAGCAATTATATACACAAATAGCAAATTACCCAAAAGAAGAAACCTGGAAAACATTCATAACTTAAAAGTTACAAAAATACCTAGGAATGAATTTAAATAAAGACTTGAAAGATGCTATCATGAAAACTATGTAACATTTGTTGAAGAAACTGAGGAAGGCACAAATAAATGGAAAATAAAACCATCCTATCCTCATGGATTGGAAGATTTAATTATGTTGGCATGTACATACTACTCAAAGCAATATCTGAATTGAATACATTCTCTGTGAAAATACCTATGAGATTCTTCACAGAACTAGAAAAAAAAATCCTAAAATTAACATGAACTGCCCCCAAAAATCTCAATAGTCAAAGTAATCTTGACCAAAAAGAACAAAGAAGTAGACATTAAGCTACCTTGTCAAAATACTCTATAAAACCATAATAACCAAAATAACATATTAACATAAAAACAGACACATCATTGGAGCAGAATAGAAAAGCTAGAAGTAAACCCTTGTATCTATACCCAACTGATACTCAACAAAGTTGCTAAAAACATGTATTAGGGGAAAGAATAGTCTGTTCAAGCAATGGCATCAGGAAAATTGGATATCCATATTTGGAAGAATGAAACTATAGATCCATCTTTCACTGTGCAAAATGAACTCAAAATGGATTGAACACCTAACGACCTCAAGCTATGAAATTACTAGAATAAATCACAGAGAAATGCTACAGGATTTTGGAAAAAGGCAGGATTTTTTATAAGATTCCAAAAGCAAAGGAAACAAAAACAAAAATGGGCAAATGGAATTTTATCAAACTAAAAGTTTCTGCACAATAAAGGAAACAACAGAGTAATACGATGACTTATAGAATGGAAAAAATAAAGTATACATCTGAGGAGAGGTTAATATGCAGAATATATAAAGAACTCAAACAACTCAGTGGCAAAAATACAAGAAATCTAATTGAAACATGCACAATAGACCTAAAGAGACATTTCTCAAAGACATCCAAGTGGTCAACAGGTATAGCAAACAATGGTAAACTGGGCTAATCATTAGGAAAGTGCAAATTCAAACTGCAGTGAGATATCAGCTCACTCCAGTTGTAATGGCAATTATCAAAAAGACAAAAGATAACAAGTGATGGTGAGATGTGAAAAAAAGGGAATTCTTGCACACTGCTGGAAGGAGTGTAATATGACACAACAACTACAGAAAACAATATATATTCCTCAAAAATTAGAATTATGTATGTTCCAGCCATCCCACCACTAAGTATATTTGAAGGAAATAAAATCAGTATATTGAAGATACATCTACATTCCTGTGTTTATTATGGCACTATTCATAATAGCCTAGAAATTAAAAAGTCCACACATTGATCAATTAATGAATGGATGAAGAAAATATGGCGGGATACTATCAGCAGAATACTATTCAATCATAAAAGGATGAAATCCTGGATAGAACATGGGTTCTTACATTAAGTGAAATAATCCAGGCACAGAAAGAAAAGTACTGCATGATCTCATTCATATGTGGACATTCAGAAAGCTGATCTCATGGAAATGTAGAATAGTATGATGGTTACCATGGGTTATGGAGAATCAGAGGAGATAGGGATGGTGAAAAGTTGACCAGTGGGCATGAAGTGATATTTCGACAGGAGAAATGGGTTCTGGTGTTTCAGAGCATGGTAAAGTGACTGCAGATAATGATGATTTATGATATATTTCAAAACAACTTGGGGAAAGCATTTTGAATATGGAAATTGGTAAATTGTTGAGATAAATATATTTACTCTGATTTGAACATCACATAATGTATTTATATATTGAAATATCACATGGTACCCAATAGGTATGTACAATGTGCATGTGTCAATTTGAAAAATAAAGATTTGAAGTATGTGTTGATAAGGACCACCACAGATTTGCCTTTTTCCCTGTGCTAAATATAAACTGGCAATTAGACAACAGCACATTAATTAACAGCATATCCATCACTAAATATTGGGCTAGCAATTTTGAACTAGTGGTATGTTGCTTGCAAACTTCAAAATTCATCAATGCAGCTTATTAATGAGTTTATGACTTTCTCTCACTGAGCACAGACAAAACATCAGAACTCTTTTAACACAGTTCTCAGCAGCTACTATCAATTAGCTGGAACTGATCCATAATACAAATCCTGTTTTCTCTTTCCTAAAAAGATGATGAATCAACTTTAAAATATGCAATACAGCACTAGATTTAAAATGGAAATAAATTAACACAAGTTCAGCGACATGAAGGAAATCTAAGGGTATGTTATTAGATACAAATTGAAGGGAGTCATAGGACATAGCTTCCACAATTCATGGTTAACTCTTCAAGGGCAAGGCACAGAGATTATTTATCTTCAGACTCCTTGGCTCCCTGTCCAATAATTTGCGTTAATTGGCTTAAATGAATGCTTATTCAATTCAGCTTAAATTCCAGAAAGTCTGCCAAAAGAACATGGTGTATGAAATACATAGTCATTCAAAGAAACATGGGAACACTAAGATAGACATGAATCAAGGTAACTCTTGATAAAAACCATTTCTCCATTTGCAATATCTGCATTACTACCTCTTTTTCTGTTACTGCTTTCTTTGACATAAGGGTGGACATAAGACCCATTTACATGAATCTATGCATCTCACCTCATGGCTACAGGTGAAATGCCCAATGGCTAAGCATAAAATCTAAGCGAAATCAACCAGTGGCTTCATTAGGTTATTTCATACTAAATTATGAAACACGCTCAAGGCAGCTCCAAGATGGTGGAATAGGGAGGGAGCACACTGATAGTCCAGAAAAAGTTTAATAAAAGTGGAGCTACTGTAGTTTCAGGGAAGAGTTAGGGAAAAAACTGCAAAGGAAACTCTTCCAGAACTAGTGGGACATGGTGGACCTATGTGGAGGGCACGGGCACACACGGATTGGGACCCCAGCCGCTGAGTCTATGCACCAGCGCTGCAAAGGGAGGTGAGGCTAATCTGCAGTAGCCCGAGACACTGGTGGGGCAGTGGCAGGAAAAGCCTAGAGGGAACAAGGCTTGAAGCCCCGTGAGAGAAAGTTCACCAGGCTAACTAGAGGAGAAAAAAAAATAAATAAAAGGGACCAGTAAGGACACGATTCTGTCTCTCCATTGACCTTACAAAGGCGAGCAAGACAAAGAGCAGGCTCCACTTTGGACATAGGTAACAGCTGCATTAGCTCAGGGCTGCACCTGCCCTCAGCCAAGCAGAAAAACCTGACTCTGGTGGGGAGAAATAACAGGAGGTTAAGACCTAATGAATGTGTGGAGCTATGAACTGGGAATGTGGAAAAAAAAAAAAACAGAGGGTGTGTGAGAGAACTTATGGAGTGCCTGAGACATAGTCTTGGTGGGAGACGCTACATACTCCGTAACTTTGGCAACCCGGTGGGAGATAGCAGGGAAATCGGAGCTTACACTGAGGGCTTCACAGATCCTTTGTGTGATCCTTGGGACAGAGCAGATGAATATTATACCCAAAGGGGCCAGCGCTCAGGCACTGATTGCCATCAAGGACAATAGCTCAGCTGTGTGGAATTACTTCCCTTCTGAATAAAAAAGGGAGAGAGGGAAAAGATTTACCATGCCAAGCCTGGGTGTGTCACCTTATGCACACCATTCACCCTGAAGAACTGAACAGAGCTTTATGGCCACACCCACCACAAGCCTCTAAAGAATCACCAAAAGCAGACAGTCCACTTAATCTAGAGTCATAGTATAATGAGAAAAGCCACCACAGCAAGGTGAAAAAAAGAAAAAACCAAATAATATCTCCACAATGCCAAGCAACAAATGCAGAAATCAAGGAAACAAGAACAAGGAAGACATTATGATAAGAACATATAGAAGTTCTCAAAAACAAATGCTTGAACTACAGAAATCCTTACTGGACAGGATAGAAAATCTCTCTCATGAAAATGAAATCTTAAGAAGCAATCAAAATGAAATGCGGAATCTAGTAGAACATGAAATTGTGAAGAGAAATCAAAATGAAATGAAGAATTCAATAGATCAAATGACAAACACATTAGAGAGCCTTAAAAACAGAGTCAGTGAACAAGAGGATTTTACTCTTAAACACAGCTAATTATCCCTTGAATTTTTTAGCTCAAGGGGTAGGAATGGTTCTAACATTTAACTAAAATATAGAGTTTGAGCTCTTGTAGTATAGTAGGCTAGGCTGATATCTGCCAAGCTGGCATTCAATATTGGAGCACCAGTTCAAGTCCTGGTCGCTCTGCTTCTGATACAGCCTTTTGCTAATGTGTCTGGAAGAGCAGTGAAAGAAGACCCAAATATTGGGCCACTGCCACCCAAGTGGGAGACTGAGTGGAGTTCCAGGATCCTGGCTTTGGCCTGCCCTCGTCCCAGCCATTGAGGCCAGCTAGGGAGTAAAAAAGTGGATGGAAGATCTCTCTCCCTCTTTCTGTGTCACTCCATCTTTCAAATAAACAAATAAATCTTCAAAAGATAGAGCCAATAATAGTCTACATTAAATAAAGTCAAAATGCCACAATTGCCTGAGTGTTGTATTGAGGAAGTATTCAAAGATTTGGGGTGATAGGAATGTTACTCTTGAATTATCATGCTGATATGACATGTTGATCAGCTGATCACAGTCTTAGAAGTGAAAAGAGATGGATCAGACATGAAGGACAGTGGTAAAATGAAATCCTCTTGGGTGCAGAACTTTGAACAGTATACTTGATTATTCATTTGGCCTAGAAAGTGTGAGTCTAAATCAATTCATGGACCATGGCCAATATTTTGGCTAGGTGATCAGGGCTTTTAGGGATTACCGTTAGAATTTTTTTTTATTTTTATTTTTTGTCAGGCAGAGTGGACAGTGAGAGAGAGAGACAGAGAGAAAGGTCTTCCTTTTTGCTGTTGGTTCACCCTCCAATGGCTGCCACAGCCAGTGTGCTGTGGCTGCGCACCGCGCTGATCCGATGGCAGGAGCCAGGTGCTTCTCCTGGTCTCCCATGGGGTGCAGGGCCCAAGCACCTGGGCCATCCTCCACTGCACTCCCGGGCCACAGCAGAGAGCTGGCCTGGAAGAGGGGCAACCAGGACAGAATCCGGTGCCCTGACCGGGACTAGAACCTGGTATGCCAGTGCCACAAGGCAGAGGATTAGCCTATTGAGCTGCAGCACCGACAAGAGAAAATTTTTAAAAGATTTATTTATTTATTTCAAAGGCAGAGTGACAGAGAGAAAGTGAGACACACACACACACACAGAGATCTTTTAATTTCAGATTCACTCCCCCAAATAGCTGCAACCAGATCTCCCACATGGGTAACAGGGGCACAAGCACTTGCGCCATCTCCCTCTGCCTTCCTAAGCACATTAACAGGGAGCTGGATCGGAAACAGACGGCCAGAACTCAAACCTGTGCTGAGATATGGGAGGCTGGCATCGCAAGTGGTGGCTTAACCTGCTGTGCCACAACACTGGCCTCCATATAAGAAGGTGGAGCCTTTAGGCAGTATTAGGTCATGAGGGTAGAGTCTTCTTAAAGGGGATCTGATCCCCGTAAGAAGAGACCAGAGATCTAACTCGTTTTCTGCCACGTGAGGACACAACGATAAGTTGGTGATCTGCAATTTGGAGAAAGACCCTCAATGGAACTTGACAATGCCAGATGTCAGCCTCCTGAACTGTGTAAGATACATTTCCATTTGTATAAGCCACCAGTTTATGGTACTGCGTTATAGTAGCTTCAACTTAGATGGTATGTGTATATATGAAAAAAATATGAATATTTATTCACATGTACCTGAAGTACTTTTCTTTGCTCTTATGCCATATCAGCTTATATACATACATATATATATATATATATATATATGTATACTAAAAGTAATCAATTTTATACCTCAAATTTAAGTTACAGGATATCAAAGAATAATGAGAAGACTCAGTATCACCCAACAATTATACATCCTCATCTGGGGAAAGAGAATGTTTTGGTGTGTGTGGTATATTTCTATCGTATGAGTCTGTAATTTGACTTTGTGTCTTTATTTGGAGATTAAGTTTGGTTTAAGAAGATGTTTATGAATGTCAGGTCAATAAGGGGTAGAGTGTGCTGGTTTTTGTGATGCATTAACTTGGCAACCAGGCTAGGGTCCCCAGTCAAACAGTTTTAGGTGTTTGTATAAAGTTGTACAAATATAATTAAGGTCCCACATCAGATGACTGTAAGTAATGGAGATGGTCCTGTATAAAATTGATTGGCCTCAACACCTGGGCTGGGCTTTTCACAAAGGAGAAAGAAAAGAAGCAGTTAGAGAAAAGGGAGAGAGAGGGAGGGAGGGAGAGAGAAAGAGAGAGAGTGGGAGATCCTACCTGTTGACATTTGGCTCATGCCTGGACCTTCCCTTCCTGAATGAGTGCTCTAAAGTATACAAAGTTTGGAATTCCAGACTTGCTTAGGTAGTACCCACAATGATAGAAGTCAGTTTCTTGTAATAAAAAAATTAGTAACATGGATTTGTAGTCTGTGTCTTACATTGAAATACCTGAGTTCAATTCTCAACTCTGGCTCCTGACTCCAGTTTCCTGTTAATGCAGATCCTAGCAGGTAACAGCGATGGCTTAAATAACTGGATCTCTGCACCCATGTGAGAACTGGGATTAAGTTGCCAGCTCCCAAACTCAGCCTTGCCCTCAGACATTACAAGAATTTGGGGAGTGAACCAGCAGATAGTAGCTGTGTGTGTGTGTATGTGTGTGTGTGTGTGTGAGAGAGAGAGAGAGAGAGAGAGATTTTCTTTCTGTGTCTCTGACTCTGAAATAAAGAAAATTTAAATAAACTAATTTTGAAAGAGACATATATACCTACGTATATTTCTGTGATTGTGTGTTTATGTATAAGTGTGTCTGGTTCTGCTCCTTTGCTTAAATTCTGGCTGATGTGTGTGATTTGCAGAATCCTCACCCCAGACTCTCAAAGTAGAGTTTAGAAGAGCCGGTTTGAGGCTGGGAAATGATAAGGTGAGAACCAGCACGTGGAGCTTTCCACCTAGGGAAACTGCAAACTGAGGTGAGCTTGGAGAATGCTGAGGAAGATGATGACTTATATAGATGACTGCTCCTGAAGTCCCTTCCACCTCACTCTCTAGGAGCTGCCAATATAACAAGGCGATTGTGTGGCTTCTGAAGCCTTGGAGAAAGCTCAGTATTCAAAGCACTGTGGGGTTTGTAGCTGGATCTCTGGTAACCCAGCACGTCCAGGGCAGCAACTAGCACAGAGATACTTCTAGTTTCATCCTTGATCAGAGAGCCATGGGGAGACCACCAGCAGCAGATGGGACGTCTGACTTCTTTCTAGCCTCCTACGTTGCTGCCCTCAGTGGTAGACCCAGCAGGAACAGAACCTATGTAGGATTCAAGGTGAATCTGGTGATAAAGGTAGCTTACCTGAGCCCCAGTCCTGCCAGCAGCATCAATGCAAGAATGAACGACCCAGAGGAGCAGAGGAAACCTGGATAAGAAGGAAAGAATTAGAATATTCTGACAGTAATAGGATGTCTCTAGTACATTCCAGAACTACCAGAATTGTCATAATTCTAATCAGGAAATTTTGAGGTTTTATAAGAAAATAAACCAAAGGCATCAATTTCAGTACCCGGAGGGAAGACAGGTAGTATAAGTGCACAGAGTATTCAAGGGTGAACTAGAGAGCATGCTCCATCCAAAACAGCAAATCCACACAGCCCCGGCCCACTGAGGCCAACAGGGAGGTTGGCCCTCTATTGACAAATATTCTGATTTTCTTTTTAAAAGAAGCCAAAGAGCAATCCTGGTTTTGATACTTCTTCCAATTTTTAAATTTGCATCATTTTTTTTCAAATATGATGTAGTTCAAAGAAAAATACATCTGTGGCCACAGCTGTATCTCAGGACTAGTCACTGGTGAAATTGGTGAAGTAGGATTATCTTTAATCTCATTTTGTTTTCTCTCCTTCCAGCCATTTGGCCACTCCAAGTTTGTCTGATCTGAAATGGCTTCTCCATTGAAGGGCATTTTTGTTGACTGGGCATCACAAATCACATTACAAAGTAATCTGAAAGAGGAAATAATGCTCAGTTTACCAGATATGAAAACTCATACAGAAAACCATGTAGGCAAACCCTGAGACTCACCCAACATTGAGTTTGAATGGATTTATTGGTGAATTCAAATGGAGCTTCAAATTTGAAGAGTGTATTTTTGAGGATTTTATTCTTTTTTTAAAAAAAGGATTTACTGATGGCGGAATAGGGAGGGAGCACACCGATGGTCCGGGAAGGGAAGGTTCAAACAGGGGTGAGAATTTGTAGTTTTGGGGAAAGGGAAGCTCTTCCAAAACCTGGGAGACAGGGTGGACCTGCTAGGAGGACGCGTACGCCTGAAGAGCAGGACACCAGCAGGAGTGTGTACACACCAGCGCTGGAAGCCGAGGTGAGACAGGGCACTCACTCAGCACCGCTGCAACAGCCACCACCTCCCGTCCCCTAACTCACCCTGGGATGAACACTGAGACATGCATGACTGAGTGGGGGAGGAAATAGAAAACGGAACAGAGTGAGTAGTGCCTGCGGAAAGAGTGCGCGATTCAGGGGGACTAATTGAGGGACAAACAATCCAGGATCCCTCCCCCAAATCGGAGCTACAGCGGGCGGGTAGCAGCCATCTTGTTTGTTTATATTTGGGCTAAAAGGAGAACTGCCTCTGCCTCCAGATTAACCTTCGGAGGCAGAGCCCAAAGGTGGAGTGGAGCAACACGACACTCCTTGTGCAGGGGCGGGCATCAAGGGAGGGCAGCTCAAAGCCCTGATACCAATCTACTCAAGTTACCAGCAAAAAAAAAAAAAAATGAATAGTGCCCGCAGGAAGAGGGCAGGATCCAGGGGGGCGAACTGAGGGACTGAAAAGACCAGGATCCTTAGGAGCCGCCCAACCCACAACCAGAGCTGCAGCAGGCAGAGTGCAGCCATCCTGTTTGTTTACATTCAGGCTTAAAGGAGGCTGGCCTTTGCTCCAAAGGTGGAAGCAGCAGGGGCGGAGTCCAAAGGTGGTCTGGAGCTACTTGACACTCCTCACGCAGGAGGTGCAGTGAGAGAGAGTGGCTGACCAATGAACCCCAGGCACAGACATGTAAGGGCGAACATAGGAACAAGGAAACTGGCCCCCAAGGGGCGGAGATTGGCACCTCAAAGCACTGACACTAGCCCACTCAAGTTACAAAAAATAAATAAATAAGGAAAAAATAAACAAACAAACTCTAGAAGACAGAGCAGCCTGCTTACACTGGATATTGGTACAGGCTCACAGCAGCCCATAGCAAAGGGAAATCAACCTGAAAAACCACCCAGATGGAATGCCAAAAAACAAAACAAAAAACCCACAATAAGAATATAGAAGAACATATAAACTCGCCAATGGAGCAGGCTAAACCAACCATAACAGAGGCTGAAGAAGAAGAATAATTTGAAACCATGCCAGAAAAAGAATTCAGAAAATTAATAATCAGATTACTTAGAAATAATGAGAAACAGTGTTGAGAGCTGAACAAAAAACAAGCCCAAGGAAGGCAGAATGAAATACTGGAAATGAAAAACTCAATTGACCATATAAAAAACACTGTGGAATCCCTCAGAAATCGAACAGATGAAATAGAAGACCGAATATCAGAATTCGAAGACAAACTTCCAGAAATAATACAGTCAGTTCAAATGCAGGAAGAAGAAATTAAAAAATTTAAAAATACAGTCGGAGACCTACAAGATTCAATCAAATGGTGTAATGTTCAGATAATAGGAGTTCCTGAGGGGGTGGAAAGAGAGAATGGATTGGAAGGTGTTTTCAATGAAATAATATCACAAAACTTCAAACAAAGGCAGCTGGATAACAACAGCCAAATTTTGCAGATAGCCAGGACTCCTAACAGGGTAGACCAGAAGAGAAATTCACCACAACACATTGTGGCAACACTCAGCTCAGTGACACACAAAGAACAAATCCTAAAATGTGCCAGAGAAAAACAACAAATCACATTCAGGGGTAAGTTAATCAGACTCACCCCAGACTTCTCATTGCAAACACTACAGGCAAGGAGATAATGGCATGATATATTTCAAGTTTTAAAAGACAAACAATGCCAACCTAGAATACTATACCCTGCAAAGCTATCATTTATGAATGAAGGGGAAATAAAGATCTTCCAAGACAAACAGAAACTGAAAGAATTTCTATCCACGCGTCCAACCCTACAACACTTGCTCAAAGATGTGCTGCACACAGAAATACAAAAACAAGAACTTCACTACAAAAAAAAGCGAATGTAGAGTAACCTACCAACAAAGTTTAAAATACATAAAAAGGTCGTTTAGGAAACATGAATGGGAAAAGACAGTACTTAACAGTAATCACACTGAATGTGAATGGTCTTAATTCTACTACCAAAAGACATAGACTAGCTGATTGGATCAAGAAAGAGAATCCATCTATATGCTGCCTTCAGGAGACACACCTTATCAGCAAAGATGCACGCAGACTGAAAGTGAAAGGATAGAAAAAGATACTCCAAGCTAATAGAAATCAAACAAGAGCTGGAGTGGCCATCCTGATATCAGACAAAATAGACTTTTTTTTTTTGGATAGGCAGAGTGGACAGTGAGAGAGAGAGACAGAGAGAAAGGTCTTCCTTTGCCATTGGTTCACCCTCCAATGGTCGCCGCGGATGGCACGCTGCGGCCGGCGCACCGCGCTCATCTGATGGCAGGAGCCAGGTGGTAGGTGCTTTTTCCTGGTCTCCCATGGGGTGCAGGGCCCAAGCACTTGGGCCATCCTCCACTGCACTCCTGGGCCACAGCAGAGGGCTGGCCTGGAAGAGGGGCAACCGGGACAGACTCCGGTGCCCCGACCGGGACTAGAACCCGGTGTGCCAGTGCCGCAAGGTGGAGGATTAGCCTGTTGAGCCACGGTGCCGGCCCAAAATAGACTTTAACATAAAAACTATTAAAAGAGACAGAGAAGGGCACTATATAATGATTAAAGGATCTATCCAACAGAGGGCGTTACTATTATAAATGTATATGCACCTAATTACAGGGTGCCTGGCTACCTGAAAGAATTACTAAAGGATTTAAAGGGAGATATAGATTCAAACACAATAGTAACAGGGGACTTCAACACTCCACTCTCACCAATGGACAGATCAACCAGACATAAATTCAACAAGGAAACAACAGAGTTAATTGACGCTATAGACCAAATAGACCTAATAGATATCTTCAGAATCTTCCACCCCACAGCCACAGAGTTCACGTATTTCTCCCCAGTACATGGAACGTTCTCTAGAATTGACCATATGCTAGGCCATAAAGGGAGCCTCAACAAATTCAAAAAAATTGAAACTATACCATGCAGTTTCTCAGACCATAGCACAGTGAAACTCGAAATCAACAACCCAAGAATCTCTACACCATATGCAAATATATGGAGAATGGACAACATGATCCTAAACGAACAGTGGGTCATCGAAGAAATGAAAAGAGAAATCAAAAGATTTCTAGAAACAAATGAAAATGATAACACAACCTATCAAAACTTGTGGGACACAGCAAAAGCAGTGCTAAGAGGAAAGTTTATAGCAATTGGTGCCTACATCAAGAATCTGGAAAGGAACCAAACAAATGAACTCTCCATGCACCTCAAGGATTTAGAAAAGCAGCAGCAAATCAAGCCCAAATCCAGAAGGAGGAAAGAAATACTAAAGATCAGAGAAGAAATAAACAGAATTGAAACCAAAAAAAAAATACAAAAAATCAACAAAACCAGGAGCTGGTTCTTTGAAAAAATAAACAAAATCAACACAACATTGGCCCAACTAACCAAAAAAAGGAGAGAGAAGACCAAAATCTGTAAAATCAAAGATAGTAATGGAAATGTAACAACAGACACAACAGAAATAAAAAGAATCATCAGAAACCACTACAAAGAGATGTATGCTAACAAATTGGGGAACCTAGAAGAAATGGATAGATTCCTGGACACATACAACCTTCCTAAACTGAGCTGTAAAGATATAGAAAATCTAAACAGACCTATAACCATGGAAGAAATTAAATCAGTAATAAAAGCACTACCGAAAAAGAAGAGCCCAGGACCAGATGGCTTCACTGCTGAATTTTACCAGACATTTAGAGAACAACTAACCCCAGTTCTTCTCAAATTATTCAAAACAATTGGAAGGGAGGGAATCCTCCCAAATTCTTTCTACGAAGCCAATATCACCTTAATTCATAAGCCCGGAAAAGACACAACAGAGAAAGAAAACTACAGACCTATCTCCCTGATGAACATAGATGCAAAAATACTCAACAAAATTCCGGCAAACCGAGTCCAACTGCACATCAGAAAGATCATTCACCCGGACCAAGTGGGATTTATCCCTGGTATGCAGGGATGGTTCAATATTCAAAAGTCAATCAATGTAATACATCACATTAATAACTTGAGAAACAAAAATCATGTGATTATCTCAATAGATGCAGAGAAAGCATTTGATAAAATACAATACACTTTCATGATGAAAACCCTAAGCAAATTGGGGTTAGAAGGAACATTCCTCAACACAATTAAGGCAGTCTATGATAAACCAATGGCCAGCATCATATTGAATGGGGAAAAGTTGGAGGCATTTCCATTGAAAACTGGCATCAGACAGGGATGCCCACTCTCACCATTGCTATTCAATATAGTCCTAGAAGTGTTAGCCAGAGCCATCAGGCAAGAAAAAGAAATTAAAGGGATACAAATGGGAAAGGAGGAAGTTAAACTATCCCTATTTGCAGATGACAGGATACTATATATAGGGGACCTGATAAACTCCTAGAAGAGACTATTGGAATTCATAGAAGAGTTTGGTAAAGTAGCAGGATATAAAGTCAACGTCAGAAATCAACAGACTTTGTATACACAGATAATGCCAGGGCCGAGCAAGAACTTCTAAGATCAATCCCATTCATGATAGCCACAAAAACAATAAAGTACCTTGGAATAAATTTAACCAAGGATGTCAAAGATCTCTATGATGAAAATTACAAAACACTAAAGAAAGAAATAGAAGACGGCACAAAAAAATGGAAAAACCTGCCATGCTCATGGATTGGAAGAATTAATATTATCAATATGTCCATTCTCCCAAAAGCCATTTACAGATTCAATGCAATACCAATCAAAATACCAAAGTCATTCTTCAAAGACCTAGAAAAAACGATGCTGAACTTCATATGGAGAATCAGGAGACTGAGAATAGCTAAAGCAATCCTTTACAATAAAAACAAGGCCAGAGGCATTACAATTCCAGACTTCAAGACATACTACAGGGCAGTTATAATCAAAAAAGCCTGGTACTGGTACAAAAACAGATGGATAGACCAATGGAACAGAATAGAAACACTGGAGACAATTCCAAACATCTATAACCAACTCATATTTGACAAAGGACCTAAAACCAACCCCTGGAACAAGGACAGCCGCTTCAACAAATGGTGCTGGGAAAACTGGATGTCCACATGTCGAAGTATGAAGCAAGACCCCTATCTTACACCTTATATAAAAATCCACTCAACATGGATCAAATATCTAGAGATGTGCCACAACACCATGAAACTAATTGAGAGCATAAGGGAAACCCTTCAATATATTGGAACAGGCAAAGAATTCCTGGAGAAGACCCCAGAAGCATGGGTAATCAGAGATAAAATAAACAAATGGGATTACCTCAAATTGAAGAGTTTCTTTACAGCAAAGGAAACAGTCAGGAAAGTGAAGAGGCAACCAACAGAATGGGAGACGTTATTCGCAAACTACACAACAGATAAAGGATTAACAACTAGAATCTATAAAATGATCAAAAACACTACAAAATCAAAACAAACAACCCAATAAAAAAATGGGCCAAGGACCTTAACAGACATTTTTCAAAAGAGGAAATCCAAATGGCCAACAGACACATGAAAAAATGCTCAGGATCCCTAGCCATCAGGGAAATGCAGATCAAAACCACAATGAGGTTTCACCTCACTCCGTTTAGATTGGCTTACATCCAGAAATCAACCAACAACAGATGCTGGTGAGGATGTGGGGGAAAAGGGACACTAATCCACTGTTGGTGGGAATGCAAACTGGTAAAGCCACTATGGAAGACAGTTTGGAGAGTCCTCAGAAACCTGAATATAGCACTACCACAGGACCCAGCCATCCCACTCCTTGGAATTTACCCAAATGGAATTAAAGGGGAGAAAAAAAGAGCCATTTGCACCTCAATATTTGTTGCAGCTCAATTCACAGTAGCTAAGACACGGAATCAACCTAAATGTCCATCAACGGATGACTGGATAAAGAAACTATGGGATATGTCCTCTATGGAATACTATACAGCAGTAAAAAACAATGAAATCCAGGCATTTACAAAAAATGGAGGAAGCTGGAAAACATCATGCTGAGTGACATAAGCCAGTCCAAAAGGGACAAATATCATATGTTCTCCCTGATCGATGGCAACTAAACGAGCATCTAAAATGATACCCATTGAAGTGAAATGGACACTATGAGAGACAATGACATGATCAGCCCTTGTCTAGACTGTCGAGGAACAACTTACTATTTTATTCCTTTTAACATTTTTGTTGTTGTTGTTGTTGTTGTTGCTAAGTGAAAAGGACACTATGAGAGACAATGACATGATCAGCCCTTGTTATTGTTGTTGTTGTTGTTGCTCTGTTTGTTCTACATAAGACCACTGGTTGAACTCTGTAATCAATTCACAATCATTCTTAGGCGTTTAAATTTAACAGAAAAGTGATCTCTGTTAAACATAGGAGTGGAGACGAGGAGATATATAGGTTGGCACATGCTCACTCGGACTTACCTCCAATGGTGGAACTGGAAATGTGCCAGGGGATTTCAACCCAATCTTACCAAGGAGGCAGGTACCAATGCCAGCGCACTTGGTAAAGTGATAAATATAAATACAGAACCGATCAAAAAGATAGGGTATGTGTCGAAGAGATTTCACAGATAAGACCAGTGTAAGCAAATAATGAAGGATAGAATTAAAAGGGAGAGAATGATCCTGCGGGGGAAGCATGACACACAGCAGACTCATAGAATGGCAAACGCCAAAACAGCACTCCTGCCTCAGAATCAACCCTTGGGACATTCAGATCTGGCTAAAAGGTTCATGAGAGTCTCACAGGCATGGAAAGCCATGACACAGTGGCAAAAAACAATCTAAATGAAAGATCCTGGTGAACAAGACCCCAGCAGAAGGAACAGGCCATCAAGGAGGGAGGCGCCTTTCTCTGAAGGGAGGAAGGAACCTCCACTGTGATACGGCCTTGACCAAACAGGTTCAGAGCTGGTGAACTCAAGGGGCTTCCATAGCCTAGACAGCTCATGGCAAAAGTCTCGGGTTATTGCTGACATCATAAATAAGAGTGCCAATTGTTAAATCAACAACGGGAGTCACTGGGTACATGCTCCCCACGTAGGATCTCTGTTCTTAATGTGTTTTACTATGAAACTTAAAAACTTAAAAACAATACCCTATACCTTGTGCGGTTGTGTGAGTGCAGCCTGTTGAAATCCTTGCTTAGTATATACTAAGTTGATCTTCAGTACATGAAGGTAATTGAAAATGAAACTTGATGAAAGGCGGGATGGGAGAGGGAGTGGGAGAGGGGAGGGCCGCGGGAGGGAGGGAGGCAGGGGGGGGAGCCACAACAATACAAAAGTTTCTCTTTTGTAAATTCACATTTATAAAATAAAATAAAATAAATAAAAAAGGATTTACTTATTTATTTGAAAGGGGGAGATATATATGTGTATATATATGTGTATATATGTGTGTATATATACATATATATGTATGTGTATATATATGTATACATATATGTGTGTGTGTGTGTGTGTGTGTGTGTGTGTATTTCCTCCAGTGGGTCAAACTCAAAGCCCAGAACAATCAAATGATCAAAACTGCCCTGGCTGAGCTAGGCAGGCTGAAACCAGAAGCCCAAAACTCTGTCCAGATCTTTAGTGTGGGTGGCAGGGGTCAAACTTCACTGCTTTCCCAGGTGGGTTAGCAGGGAGCAGGACAGGAAGCCGAGCAGTATCCTTTGTTTTGTGGATATCTGTCTTCCAACCATATTCAGCATCATGAAGATTTAAATCAACTTTCAAGGGAAGCACTTAGAATTCTCCTGAAAGCAATTATCTGAAAGTGCTTATTTTGATGTGGCTTCCTTGAAAAGTAATTAACAACTTGTGTACTGAGGGAGCTGTTGGCTCTGTCTTAATTTGTGAAATGTGCTACTTAATCCTAGTCTGCAGTGAGCACTTTACTAGATTTTTCCAGAAATGCTACTTCAAACCTAGATCCAAAATCTATCTGTGGGTTGCATTGATTAAAAAAAAAAGAACAAAAGAGTTAAGTAAGGCTCTCATAGAGAAGTTGAGTATCAGTTAAGTTACTTCTAAAATATTTCCCCAAACCTGAAGTTGAACATTGGCAGGTATGTAAAAGAGATGAGCTATTTCAGATCACAAAGAACAGCAGTAAATTTATCTCTATAAATGCTGGCAAAGAGAATAGAAGTTTGAAATGGATTTTCCAATATGCACAAAGAATGAAAATATCTTTTAGTGTTGTGTCTGAATGTTTTCCATGTAACTAAAATCGAACACAGAACAATTTAAAAAGAATCTGAACATTTCCCTGTGGGGGATTTTTTTTTACATGGATCACTGCCCTCACTAAGGTAGAAGAAAAAATAAAATGCAGGACTAAAGGTGTGAATCTTACAAGAAAATGGACATAGCATCTGACCTTGGCTTTAGGGCCCCACCTACCAGGAGAGTAGGAATTTGCATCCGAAGAGATAAAATTGTGAAAATTATATCCTCTTTCACATTTAGTAATGCACGATTATTTTAATTATAAATATTGATGAAGATATCTCATTATTGTCATATTACAATGCTATTAAAGTTATTTATACTGATATTTATTGAGTGTAACTACGTTAGGCTTGTTATAAAGGAAAAGTAAGACAGAGAAAGGAGGTGTATACTTAGCTGAGCAAGAGAGAAGCCAATGTATTCAGGCAAAAAGACTTAGAATCTCCAAAGCCACTTTCAGCAGTTCTTGTTGACCATGAGCTGTTTCATCTGATTGTATGTTTCAAATTACATGACAGGCTGTCAAATTATCCCATTGTTTAGGAAAATCAGCAGCTGGCTCATCTACTGATCTTTCTTTGTTCCTTGCCCACAGAATGGGACCTCCTGCTTCTGCTTGTGCGGACCAGAGTCCAGGAATCCATGTCTCTGCAATAGGTGGCTTCTTGTGTCTTCAGTACTCCAGCAGCTCCTGTTATGGCCCTCAGTTAAGCTCAGAATGCCTAAGGCACAAGTAGAGGTGGAGCAGTGTGCATGTTCTTCGTAAGGATGTGAAGGTCAGAAAACTTGAAGCTTGTTCTCCTCTTGTCCACTTTGTGTTTTTGAATATCTGTTCCTCTCACTGTTAAATAGATAGAAAATAGAAAACAATATCAGTATCCTACAGGGGAAAGAGCTTTGGCTTCAGATAAGTGGACAATCCCATCTCCTCTATTCATTGCAAGAAGTCCCGTGATGCATTCAATCACTTTAGAGCAGGTATTCTCTTTGTCTAAGAGAATACCTCTCCAGGGCATTGCCAATTGGCCAGGATAGTATGTGGCTTTTAGAAAGTAGTCAGAAAAATGGCTATTATCATCACTGTTGAAACAGCCACCTCATCTTCTGCTTACATTTTCCTTCCCTGCCTGCGATGCTGTGGAGGTTGTAGCTATTTTATATAAAATGTTCCAGACACCTTACAGTAGGATAATATAAAATAGTATTTATAGTACTACTGATTCTCTATAATTTAAACTACTTTTACGTTTTATTCTTTGATTTTCAAAAGTCCGTAATAAAATGAGAAAAGAGCGTTATCCTCATGTTCAGTGTGTGCAGTATAATGATTGGTCCCAAACTCTACAGCCCAGAGTAACATTGATTGTGTATGAATCTATGAGTCAGGAATCTGGGTTGAACTCACAGGGAAAATTCCATTTCAGTTAAAAGGCTTCAAACATGTGGATTATGTTGGACTGGTGGAGCCAGGACAACCTTGCTCATATGCCTGGGCATTGGTCTGAGATGAGAGATGGGTGATGAGATGGTTTGAATATTTTGACCTTCAAATTCATGCAGATGTTCCAATCCCAAAGTCGTAACTTAATGATACCAAGCAGATAAACGATATTCCAATTCTGATCTCTTTCTTCAATAAGAAAGCCTATTCCAAAAGAACAAAAGCAAAGCCGTTGGTCCTCTTAAGGCTGAAGCTGCACCTGACATAGCATCAATTCTGTTGAATCCTGCTGAACAAGCCAATTCATAGGAATTGGATTAAGGATTAAGAGGAGAGAACAAAGATTCCACTATTTGCTGTGAAGAATGATGTGTGTGTGTGTATGGGCAGAATTATTATTTGTTTAATGTCACATAGTCAATATATGGCAGAACTAGAATGAAAACCCAGCCCTTAAATAAGCCCAAGTGCAATGGGTAAACAGATATGATGGTGGCAATATTTTTACAGAGAAACAGAGGGATGGGAATGGTCAACCCTAAATAACTCAGTTATGGAGGACTTAGAGATCTGAGTAGACCTCCCATAACCACTGGTTGAGGATGTTGGAAAAGAAGTGACAGTGTGGCTCCCCCAACTAGTATTATAGTGTCCACAAGTGTTTACATCTAGAATTTAGTATTGCACTTAGCTCTGACTCCTGGGTTCTAACCAGCACAGCAGTCTGAGCAAATACCACCACTGCCAATGTCATTCTAGGAAATATTCCATTTCAATAATGTATAATATGGCTCCAAGTATGGACATTGATCTTTATTCGTCTGTAATCAGAAGAAAATGTTTTTCTTGAGGTTCTACCCAGCATCATAACTGCTGCATATTCTAGAAAAAAAAATTTAAATGTGCTGAGATCTACACTGTCCACAGAACGTTATTTTGATCATCAAGTAGCCATGACAATAAGGCTTCCTTGTAACTTTATTTCTAATGAAAAATTATTCCCAATAGAAAAAGCAAATACGGCCGGTGCCTCCACTCAATAGGCTAATCCTCCACCTGTGGCACTAGCACCTAGGGTTCTAGTCCCATTTGGGGCACTGGATTCTGTCCCAGTTGCTCCTCTTCCAGGCCAGCTCTCTGCTGTGGCCCAGGTGTGCAGTGGAGGATGGCCCAAGTGCTTGGCCCTGCACCTGCATGGGAGACCAGGAGAAGCACCTGGCTCCTGGCTTCGGATCAGCGCACTGTGCCGGCCACAGCACGCCGGCTGCAGCGGCCATTGGAGGGTGAACCAATGGTAAAGGAAGACCTTTCTCTCTGTCTCTCTCTCTCACTGTCCACTCTGCCATTGGAGGGTGAACCAATGGTAAAGGAAGACCTTTCTCTCTGTCTCTCTCTCTCACTGTCCACTCTGCCTGTCAAAAAAAAAAAAAAAAGAAAAAAAAAGAAAGAAAGAAAAAAAAGCAAATACTCAGAAGAATAAGCAAGTGAGATCCTTGGATTAATGGTCAGGAAATTCAAATAGAAGTCAGACAATACAGATCCTATCCCAGGAGATTTTGGATGAATGCTGTAAGATAATTGAGGAGTGATTATGAGTGTAGGCTTTTCTGATTCAGTAGCTGAAGGAACTGCTGAGCTAAAGCCAGCCCAAGAGTGTAGGCTTTTCTAACTAGTCAGTCACATGTGTAATGTTCATGGAGTCACTGTGGTCAGTTATTTTTTGAGGCCAGCTTCAGGACACCATGGCCTTGGCCTCCTCCGTGTGATAGGAAGAGCCCAAACTAGTGTGGGGTCACAGAAAAACCAATCTTCTTCTATTTCCGGAATTCTTATTTCCTTGTCTCCCCAATCTAAAATGAGCAGCATGAGATACACATTCTTAAACAAAGGCCTGATTGATGTGGGCATGTTTCAGCAAAGGCTGTATTATTGCTTCCCTTGGTTTCCAATATTTTGTGGCCTGACAATCAGATGTGTCCCCGTGAGTGGACATGATTGTGGATGGCTGCGATTCTCATGGGCCCTCTCACCAAGCCTAGGCTGCTGCTGTGCCAGTACTAAAGTGTTTTATAGGAGCAAGAACACTCAGCTGA
The DNA here is from genome assembly GCA_949820135.1 of Sylvilagus floridanus. Classification (NCBI taxonomy): domain Eukaryota; kingdom Metazoa; phylum Chordata; class Mammalia; order Lagomorpha; family Leporidae; genus Sylvilagus; species Sylvilagus floridanus. The sequence continues at coordinate 169,713,935 of OX463244.1, forward strand.
CCACTGCAGCCCAGATGTGGCAGGGGCCCCTCATATTGTGCTTTTTCCAGCTCCTGTCATCAATCAAGAGGCTGGCCTCTCAGAATCTGTCAGCTCCAAATGTACTCCATTAAAGCTGAGACTTATTTCTGTTTGGATTAATTGCTCTTCAGATTGCTCCACTAAGTGAAGGGCATGCTTACTGGCTCAACCACTTTACATTTTATTTTGAAAGACATTTCGATTTCACTTAGTTATGAGTTTAATTGCACTAATAATTAAAGCTTTCATTAATTTAACATTTGTCTACACATAGTACTACATAGTGCTACACATAGTACTTTTAATTTTCGATATACCAAGTACTACTTTAAAGCCTTGAGTAATTTCAACTATTCATAGTTCCTACTTTTCATTTTTGTTCCTAAGGTCAATAAATTCTGTAACTACTATTTAAAAGATAAATAAGATTTAGGGGCTGTCACTATGGTGCAGCGGGTAAAACCGCCACTTGCAGTGCTGGTTCCTATATGGGTGCTGGTTTAAATCCTGGCTGCTCTACTTCCAATTCAGTTCTCTGCTGTGGTCTTGGAAACCAGTATAAGATGGCCCAAGTCCTTGGGTCTGCACTCATGGGAGAGCCAGAAGAAGCTCCTGCCTCCTGGCTTCAGATCAACCCAGCTCCAGCCATTGTGGCCATTTGGGGAGTGAAGGAGCAGATGGAATACCTTTCAAATAAAAAGATTTATTTATTTGAAAGGCAGAGTTACAGAGAGAGAGACAGGAAGACAGAAGGAGAGAGAAAGATCTTCCATCTTCTGGCTTACCTTGTAAATGGCCAGTGCTGGGGCAGGCCAAACTGAAGCCAGGAGCCAGGAGCTTCTTCTGGGTCTGCCACATGGGTGCAGGGACCCAAGTACTAGGGTCATTCTCTGCTGCTTTCCTAGGCATGTTAACAGGGTGCTGGATTGGAATTGGAGTACTTGGGACCTGAGCTGGCACCCTGTTTAACTCGGTACACCATAGTTCTGGCCTCTGTAGCTATTCTTTAAATGACCCCTTATGTAGATTCTTAAGCAATACTCTCCAGGTAGGTGGGGCCCTAAAGCCAAGGTCAGATGCTATGTCTCATGGCAGGTTTATACTCCAGTACATGAATCAATGTCTAAAATATTATCTTGCCCCGATACATACACTCTACCAAAATTGAGTCAGAAAGACATAGGAAACCTAAACAGACCAATAACCAAGACAAAAATCTCTAAAATGAAAATTACAAAACATTAAAGAAAGAAATAGAAGAAGACATTAAAAATGGAAAAATATTCCATATTCATGGATTGGAAGCATCAATATCATCAAAAATTTCCATATTATCAAAAATAATTTACAGATTCAGTGCAACCCCAGTCAAAATATCAATGACATTCTTCTCAGATCTAGAAAATATAATGCTAAAATTCATATGGAAACCCAAGAGACCCCATATAGCTAAAGCAATCTCATACAACAAAAACCAAGCCAGAGGAAATACCATATTTCAAGACGTGCTACAAGGCAGTTATAATCACAACAGCCTGGTACTGGCAGAAAATCAGGTGGATAGACCAATGGGACAGAATAGAAACTTCAGAAATCAATCCATGCATCTACAACCAACTTAACTTTGACAAAGGAGCTAAAATGAATCCATGGAGCTAGTACAGTCTCTTCAGCAAATGGTGCTGGAAAAACTGGATCACCACATGCTGAAGCAAGACCTTTCCCTTACACCTCACACAAAAATCCACTCAAAATGGATTGAAGACCTAAATCTATAACCCAATATCATCAAATTACTAGGAAACATTGGGGAAACTCAGAAAGACATTGGCATATGGAAAGACTTCCTGGAAAAGACCCCAGAAGTACAGTCAATCAAAGCCAAAATTGACATTACATGGGATTGCATCAAGCTGAGAAATTTCTGCACTATAAAAGAAACACTCAGCAAAGTGAAGAGGCAAGTTACAGAATGGGAAAAATTATTTGCAAACTATGCAACTGATGTAGTGTTAATATATAGAATCTATAAAGAGTTTTAAAGAGTTCAAGAAATTTAAACAATAATGAAATAAACAATCCAGTAAAGAAATGATTGATGGATTTGAACAGGCATATTTCAAGAGAAGAAATTCAAATGGCCAACAGACACTTAAAAAAAATGCTCAGGGTCACTAGCCACCAGGGAAATGCATAAAACCACAATGAGATTTCACCTCACCCCACTTAGAATGGCTCTCATACGGATATCAACAAACAACGAATGCTGGCGAGGATGTGGGGAATAAGATACTCTAATCCGCTGTTAGTGGGAATATAAACTGATATAGCCACTGTGGAAGACTGAACGGAGATACCTCAGAAATATGAATGTAGACCTACCATATGACCCAGCCATCTCACTCCTGAGAATTTACCCAAGGGAAATGAAATCACCTTATGAAAGTTATCTGCACCTCCATGTCCATTGCAGCTCAATTCACAATAGCTAAGGTATGGAATCAACCCAAATGTCCATCAACTGAAGACTGGATAAAGAAATTTTGGTATTTATTTACTATGGAGTACTACTCAAGTGTAAAAAAAAAAAATGAAATCCTGCCATTTGCAACAAGATGGAAGCAACTGCAAACCATTATACTTAGTGACATAAGCCAGTCCACAAAAGACAGATATCATGTTTTCCCTGATCAAGGTGCCTAAAATGTAATGTATTGAAGTGAAATGGACATTTTAAGATTCACTGAGGCCAGCGCCACGGCTCAATACACTAATCCTCTGCCTAGTGGCGCCGGCACACCGGGTTCTAGTCCCGGTTGGGGCACCAGATTCTGTCCCGGTTGCCCCTCTTCCAGGCCAGCTCTCTGCTATGGTCCAGGAGTGCAGTGGAGGATGGCCCAAGTGCTTGGGCCCTGCACCCCATGGGAGACCAGGAGAAGCACCTGGCTCCTGCCATCAGATCAGCATGGTACGCTGGCCGCAGCGTGCCAGCTTCGGCTGCCATTGGAGGGTGAACCAACGGCAAAGGAAGACCTTTCTCTCTGTCTCTCTCTCTCTCTCTCTCTCTCTCACTGTCCACTCTGCCTGTCAAAAAAAAAAAAAATTCACTGATTATTTATAGCTCTTGTCTCTTTACGATAATTAAGTAAAGTGAAAGTAGATCACTGCAAAAAAAAAAAACAGTCCAAATGCATATTTATGAAATACATTTTTAAAAATGTTAAAACAAAACAAAATAAAGGAGTAGCTAGTAAGAGGCCAGTGACTAATGGAAGAAACAAATCCTCATGGGATCTCCCTGGTATTGAGCATTTTCTACTTTACAGGTCTCTGATGTACATTTGCCATATAGAATTTCACTTCACCTTGTAACCTGTATGGGTGATGCCTATTTAACATGCAAAAACTGAGGCTATTGGGTCTAACTTTCTCTTGTTCTGTAAAAGAGATAGCAAGTAGAGCTAGCAATAAGCAGTAGATTTAAACAGGACCTTAAATCCCGTTCTGTCTGACATCAATGCATTAAACTGAGCTTTAAAAATAACAAGGCAAAAGCCAAGAAGTTCAGCAAGCCCTGCAGACAAGTGTTAAAGAACTGAGCACAAATGGAGACTCTGGTGTCAGGTCAGAGTGAATGTCTGCAGAAGACAAGAGGGAGAACTAGGAATTATTCCCCAGCAGCGTTCCTGCAGTTGTTTAGAAAATGTTTCTGAGACTGAGACTGGGCTGGGAGGGCTTAAGGCACAGATTGAGAGTGAATAGAAACCTCAAGGGAACCCACTACTGCAGAGCAGCACACGTGCTGGAAAAAGCCCAGGGCTGAGTGCACAGCAGATGCAGGCTCCCCTCTCTAAGGAGTTCTGAACACGTTTTATCCTCTTCTGGCCCAGCCACAATTAAACTTTGTTTTAAACCTCTCAATCTGTAAGTTGTTAAATGGTGGAAAATATTATTCACATATATTATATTTTTAAAATTTTTTGACAGATGTGTATGTTTTGCCTAGAGGTTAAGACAGGGCTTGGGATGCCAGTAGCCTCCATCAGAGAACCAGGTTCAAGTCCAAGCTTCTTTTCTGATTCCTTCTTTCTGTTACGTGCGTCCTGGGAGGTAGCAGGTGATGGCTCAAGGATTTGACACCCTGCCACCCATGTGGAAGGCTAGAATGACTTAGGTCAGGCCCGGCCCCAGCCCCAACTGTGGCCAATATCTAGGGACTAAATGGGGACGAAGAATTCTATTTCTCTCTCTGTCATTTTCTCTTTGTTTCTCGCTGTTAAAACAACAACAAAAATAGCACAAAAATTGAAAATAATTTTATTGACAACTAGTAGTTATTATATATACTTATGGAGTATAATTTATGTGTACATGCTTTAACTCCTCAAATTCCAATTACAACCCTCAAAGCAGAAAATAAAAATTCTTATAGCATAATACATTTTTATTTATATAAGTAAAATTTTATAACATGATAAAAGAAAGTATGAGGCTGGTGCCATGGCTCACTAAGCTAATCCTCCGCCTGGAGCCCAGCACTCCAGGTTCTAGTCCCGGTTGGGTCGCTGGTCCTGTCCCAGTTGCTCCTCTTCCAGTCCAGCTCTCTGCTATGGCCTGGGAGTGCAGTGGACAATGGCCCAAGTGTTGCACCCACATAGGAGACCAGGAGGAAGCACCTGGCTCCTGGCTTCGGATCGGTGCAGCACCGGCTGTGGCGGCCATTTGGGGGGTGAACCAACAGGAGGAAGACCTTTCTCTCTGTCTCTCTCTCTCACCGTCTGTAACTCTACCTGTCAAAAAAAGTATGAAACTAGACATATTTGTGTTTTTCTTGGGGAAGGGATATTTTACACAATAACAATAATTATAATGCAAACTATTTATCCACCATTTTTCATGTAGGAGATAGTCTACTAAGTACTTTACACCATGTCATTTATTCCTTTGTGCAATTCAGTTGGATAACTAGTAGCCTCATTTCACAAGTGAAGAAACTAAATTTTAGTAGTTGGGCCAAATCTTAATAGCAACAGTCATTCCTTTTTAGCAATTAAATTGTGTCCCTGTTAGCAAAGTAAGCATTTCCCTTGGCCGTGTGTATGTCTATATGTCTGTTTCAATAATCCTCAGGCTTATAGGACAGAAATAGGCATGTAAGTACCGGCATTCAAAACAGGCTGGATGCTTGTCCAGTTATTGCATTTCCTACCAGAGTGGCACTTCGCCAATGTTATGTGCATGCCAAGCACCTAATTGTCTTGTTTAAATGCAGATGAATATACAGCAGATCTGGATTGGGTCCTGAGGTTCTTGTGTTTCTAACAAGTACAGAAGTGACTGTTCTGGGGGCCAGCCTTTCAGTAGCAAAGATTAAGGTTTTGCTTCCGATACAGTCCATTCTGCTTGCTGAAACATAATATCTTAGACTACATTAATTGTACACAACAGAAGTGTGCTGTTCACAGTTCTGAAGGCTGAGAAGTCCAAGATTGAGGCAACCAACAGTCCTGATAAGGTCCCGTTCCTCATCCATGCACTTTTTTAAAATTTTTAGTACTTTTTAAGATTCATTGTATTTATTTGAAAGACAGTTACAGAGAGAGAGAGAGAGAGAGAGAGAGAGAGAGAGAGAGAGGTCTTCCATCTGCTGGTTCACTCCCCAAATGGTCTCAACACGTAGGCCAGTCAGAAGCCAGGAGCCAGGAGCTTCTTCTGTGAATCCCATGTGGGTTCAGAGGCCCAAGGACATGGGCCATCTTCTGCAGCTTTCCCAGGTGCATTAGCAGGGAGCTGAATCAGAAGTGGAGCAGCCGGAACTTAAACGGATACCCATACGGGATGCAGGCACTGCAGGCCCGGGTTTTAAAAACCTGCTGTGCCACAGTGCTGGTCCCTGTACTTTCTATCTGCATGTTTCCATAATGGAAGGGCTGTCAAGGCCCCTCAATCCTCTGTTAGATGGGCATTGAGTCCATTCATGAGAGTGGAGCCCTCATGACTTCATCACTTCCCCAAAACCCCATCTCTTAATACCACCAACTGCAAATTATGTTTTAAGGTATGAATTTGGGGAAGACACAAACATTCAGACACTAGAAGCCTCCAAATTCAGACTGGCAGTGTCAAATGGATTCTGGATTTGCTGAGGGCAGCCCCCGCTCAGGTGTCTCTGTGGGTCCTTATGTGTTGCACTGAAAACCTTGTCAAGACATGCGAATTGAGGGATAAGAGGACAGCATTCCATGGGCTATCAGTTTACAGTAAGCACGGGAAGATTTTCCTCTCCTTGGCTCTACTGGGGCAGCTACAGGTTTGGATGGCTATGCTGCTATGAGCTTGTGTTAGAGTACTTGCATCAATACCAGACCCCAGGGTTATTTCTGTTCTATTGGGCTAGTGATTAACTGCTATTCTAAGATTAAGAGTTCACAGCTGCACGGCTGGTATTGGTAAATAAAAGATTCTTCAGTATTATATTTTTGCTTTTGCTGGAGGCAGAATAGAGACCAGATGCTTTATACTACTGTGAGTGGCAGTGCAGTTTTTCCCCACGAATATGTAGTGAAGATGAGTACTGGCTTGCCTTGCTTTTATGTAATTACTGTGCTATTGGACTTGTGACTGTAAGTATAAGTTTCCCAATGACTTACAAACCATGATTTCAGATTGATCATAGTTATTTTTTAAAGAATCATTTGTTTATTTATTCATTTGAAAGTCAGAATTACAGAGGGAGGGAGACACACAGAGAGGGAGATCTCTCTTCTGCTGTTTCACTCCCCACATAGCCACAAAGGCAAGTCTGGGCCATGCCAGAGCCAGGAGCCAGGAACTTCTTCGGGTCTCTCATAAGGCTATCAGGAGTCCAAGCACTTAGGCCATCTTTTGCTGCTGTTCTGAGGCCATTAGCAGGGAGTGGGACCAGAGTGGAACAGCTGGGACATAAATCAGCATCCGTTTGGAATGCTAGTCTTGCAGGCAGCAGCTTTACTCACTACACCACAATGCTGCCCCGAACCTTATATTATTTTTATATTGCTGTATAGTAGGCAGTGAGCCTTAGCTTATTTTAATCTTTTTGTGTGATTATGTAACCTTGAGCAAACTGTCACCTTTCTTGAGAAAGAATGTACCCAAGAGGATTAGCAACATAGTGCGGCATCTACATAACCACAGACAGCACACAGAGCTCAGGGAGGCAGTCTTCTTACCTGTCGAATGACAGGATCCTTTCCATCTTTATGAATCCATAATATTATTAAATTGTATCACTTATTTTAAAAAGTCTATTCAATTTTTATCTACTTTAAAGACAGAATGAGAGAGAGAGAGAGTGTGTGTGTGTGTGTGTGTGTGTGTGTTAGAGAGAGAGAGAGAGATTTTCCAACCACTGGTTCACCCCAAATGCCTGCAATAGCTAAGTCTGGGCCATGCTGAAATCAGGAACCAGTAGATCCATCAGGGTCTCCCAGATCGTTGGCAGGGGCCTAAACACTCGGGCCATTATCTGTTGCCACCCAGGATTGATTAGTTGAAAGCTGAATTGGAAGCTGAGGCATTGGGTCTCAAACTGGCACTCCAGCAGCTGAACCTGCTGCACTGCCACAGATGATTATTAAAAGTGATTATTAAATAATTATTAAATTATTAAATGATTATTAAAGACTTTAATGCTTGCAGTTCATTTGGGTATCTTGTTATGCTACAAATCACTATTTAACATTTCTGGGTTAATGCCCCAGATTCTTCACTGCTGCTTCTTTTTTAAAAAGATTCATTTATTTATCTGAAAGGCAGAGTTGAGAGAGAGAGATCTTCCATCCATTGGTTTACTCCTCAAAATCTGCAACAGCTGGGCCTGGGTCTAGATGAAGAGAGGAGACTAGAAATCCATCCAGGTCTCCCACATGGGTGTCAAGGGCCTAAGCACTTGAGCCATTCTCTACCAGTTTCCCAGGGATCCAGATCAGAAGTGGAGCAGCCAAAACTTGAATCAGCACTTCAATATGGGATGGCTGTGCTGCAGGTGGCAGCTTAACCTGATGCACCACAATACAGATGACAAGATTCTTCATGTCTAATAAGTAACTAGTTGTTTGGAAGATGGGCTATGGAGTCTTTGTACTATCTTCCAAATTTTTGATTATTCAGTTTTGATATCCTTTGTCTTATCAAGTACTGCCAGACTTTTCTCCACGATAGCAGCCATGGTTTGTATCACATGCTCCTTGCTTTTTCATCCTAGGTATAGCTGAACATATGCTGACTCACAGCTTTGGCATGAAAGCACGTGATGAACAAGTTAGGTTCTTTCAGTAATTTGAACTCAAAAACATAGAATGTGTTTGGTACTGAGCATGAGAGCTGAAGATAAAAGGACATTTAACTAAAGCTATGTGAAAGTAGAAGTTGGTAGGGAGTCATGAAAATATGCAAGAGCAACTGAAAAAATCAATAGGAAGAACAAACATGTGGCCCCTGGAACAAGGAGATATTAATCATTGGATCTGCCTCAATTCTCAATCTGTTTCATGACCAAATTCAGACACATTTACCACAAAATATTCTTTCTACAGAGATTTAGGGTCAGATGTTTCCATAAAATTTGCCAAAACCAAGTAACATCATTCTGAGATTGACTTTGATAGTTTGACTACATACTGAGTGATTTTATCTACTCTTTTGAATAGAGACAAGCCTCTTAAAGACTGATGTTTTTGCACATCAGTAGACCCTACTAATCTATTAGCCAATAAATGGTGTGAGTGGCTAAGTTTATGGAACTAAACTCCTTGCTAAATCCCCTGGCACACAATTTATTGGGCAGAGAATAAACATGCAGAAGACTTTGATATGAGGGTAAATATGTGATAGTTTCCAGTTGCAATGGATCCTTGCTGACAAATGATAAATTTCCAATCCTGGGCAAGTTTTCTCATGAAACATATGCATGCAGTATATCAAGGCTCATCACTGTAGGAACTGAACAATGATTATGTAAAAATAACATGGATGATTTTCCTATAACCCTTCTCTGCTTCTCTCTGGAAATGCTAATTCTTTTTTTTTTTTTTTTGACAGGCAGAGTGGACAGTGAGAGAGAGAGACAGAGAGAAAGGTCTTCCTTTACCATTGGTTCACCCTCCAATGGCCACTGCAGCTGGCACACTGCGGCCGGTGCACCGCGGCTGGCGCACCGCGCTGATCCGATGGCAGGAGCCAGGTGCTTCTCCTGGTCTCCCATGGGGTGCAGGGCCCAAGCACTTGGGCCATCCTCCACTGCACTCCTAGGCCACAGCAGAGAGCTGGCCTGGAAGAGGGGCAACCGGGACAGAATCTGGTGCCCCGACCGGGACTAGAACCCTGTGTGCCAGTGCCGCAAGGCGGAGAATTAGCCTATTGAGCCACGGCGATGGCAGGAAATGCTAATTCTTAAATGAGAAATTTCAGCCAAACAAATAAAATACTTAGAGTGAACTATTCTTCTTCTTTATTGTAGCATGCTGAGTTATCGTTTATGGACTAGTTCAATGAAATTGGAAGTAGCATATCAGATACTTGTACCACTCCTGAGATATTCTTTTTACAAAATTTCCCTTTGAATCCGCAGCAAATTTACAGATTTTTAATTGGTTCCAACTTGAAATGAAGCTCACATAAATTAGGTGAACAGACTCAGTAATCTAATTTCTTCCATTACACACAGGCAACATATTTCCTATTTGGAGAGGGCATTGATGATGTTTTGTCACTAGGGACTGTGGCCTACTATGTGTCCCTAAAGACAACAATGGTATTTAAAAGGGATTGCAATTGCCAGACTGTGTTAATGCTCCTTGAGATCCTAGATGTGTCTGGTAGTTACCTAATACCCCAATATCCCCTAAGCAAATGAAACCAAAGTCTTCCTGTGCCATCTGGTATACAATATTTTTATGCAGAAAACTAAACAAACCCTTAAGTATGAGGTTTCAATGCAATTACATTGCCTGTGAAAGCGGCAATAATCCAATCAATAATGAACACATTAAAACGTCTTTTTGTTCAAAACTCTGCCATTGAGAAGGACAGGAAGATCAGAAAAAGATGGTCTCTAACCTCAGTGAACTCACAGTAGAGCAGGAAAAATAGAAGCACAAAAAATGCTTAATTGTGTTTAGAAATAAAGTTAAGGAGGAAGGACTCACATTTAGAGGGTGAAGATGGGTCAGAGAAAGGATTATAGAGGAGGTACAAGAAATTTGGGCCCAATAGATTCCCCAAGACAAAAGGCAAGAAAAGGACATACTAAGGGCAGCAAGTAGAAATATCAAAGATGTGGCAGTATAAAAATGTCGATATGGTGGGTGAAATTGGGTAAGAGTAGAGAGCTAGGATGGTGATATTCAAAATAAAGTCCATAGCACAGCAGCATGACTATTGCAACCTGGAAGTGAAGACTATCAGACCTTAATCCATTCTGCCTTAAGGAGTAGAAGAAGCACCCCGCCATCTGGATTGTATCTACCTGTCTGGATGATTCTGATGAAAGTTTAGGTAGTATTAAAGCATTAAAATTATGGAAACTAGAGACATAGAAAAGCTACAGAGCAGACTGTAAGTGGGACCAGGTTTTGAAAATCGTTTTCAATAATTAAGCCAACTAAAAACATAATGGACAGAATGAGTGATCAGCTTTAGAATATTAATACTAAATGAACTCAACATAAACCATCTTGGCTTATGAATGTCACAGTGACAACTCAAGAACGAGGAACTAGATAAATGCATGTGACTTATGAAGACAAAAGCAGAATCAACCCAAATTAAACCTTAAGAAACGGATCTGAAATATCTCTCCTGAAAAAGAGTACAACAGACATGGGAGTTGAAATAAAGCTAGAGTTTACCTTTCATTGGCCAAGTTCTCTTAACTATCCCTTTCATTCAACATGTATTGAACATCTACTATCTACTAAATATTTTGCGCATACCAGGTATATGAAGCAAATTAGATATTACCTGGTCTCAAGGATATTAGAACTGCTTGAATAATGACTATTGTTATTTGTGGGTTGTCCACAAAGTGCCAATCACTACTAGTGTTAGAAACAGTCTTAATCTCTGAGCCACATTTTGAGTAACTTCTTCAAATCTGTCTGATTCTAAAGCTCCTACTTACTTTTTAAATCATGTCGTGTCTTTGCATGATCAGAGGAACTTCATTAGGAATAATGCTGCTAAATACATTTCTAGACTGAATAGATCAAAGACTGAACTATTGATAGAGTGGAAAGCCGGCCAGTGGAACTGAAGCACAATAACTGAGGAGATTAAGATGTGGTGAGAGAAGGAAACAGGACTAGATCTCACGGGACCTTGTAAACCAGTATGTAAGTACTTTGGAACTTATATGCAATAGAAAGCCAATGATGTGTATTGTTGATAATACAATTTGTTTTTAAGATATCCTACTAGTTACTGCATGAGAATGAAGAGTGGATGATGCTGAGGGAACACTTAGGAATTATTGTAGAGGACCAGGTAAGACATAGTGGTTACTTGAACTAAGAAGCTGGCTCTGGACTTGGGGAAAAATAAATAGGTTAGAGATTAATTTTGAAGATAAAATGGACAGAACCAAGTGAATGATTAAACAAGATAGTAGAAGAAGAACAAATCAAGGATGACTGTTAGATTGAGGGCTTTTATAAATAGAGAAGACTAGGGAGAAATGTAGACTTATGGCAAAAGAGGTGAGAAGTTATCCAAAGCTTTGATTTTAGCCACAGTAACTTTGAAGGAACAAGAACTGCTGGAATGTTATATAAATAGTGACGGGAAATATTTGGGTTAGATTCATGGGAATGGGTAAGATTCCACAAGGAGGTAGTATTGATACAAAAGAAGAGGGCATTAGTTCAAGCACTAAGAAAGGTGATCAGAAAGTCTGGAGTGATGGAACACCTGTATATGGCAGTGGGAAGGGGCAGTTTATGAGAGGAACCTAAAAGACGAGTGCTTCAAGAAGGAAGGAGGGATGAGCTGTGCTGGGACTTACTGAGGATGAGTAAGAACACGGAGCAGAGATGCATCTGATTTGGCAACTTGGAGGATGTTGACAGAATTATCAAAAACATTTTCTGTGACTGAAAAGTGGAGAACTATATGAATAGTGAACAATTTCAAGAACTTTTAGTAAGAAAGGAGAGAGAGTGGATAATGTCTGGAAAACAAGGTGAGGCTAAAAGGAAGGTGTTACAGTTATTTCTTGTTTTGTACCTTTACTTATTATCAAAATAGAACATGAATTTATTTCAAAATATTAAATAATATTAATAACCTTAAATTAATAAAAACAGCAACAGCAAAGAAACCCAATAGAAGTTTGCTGGTCCTACCAGAGACAACCATTTTTTTTTTTAACTTATAATTGTTCTGGTCTTTGCCAATGATATTTGTAAACTGTTAAATAAGGAGTAGGCCATCGGTCCGAAATATCTCCATACATTCAGTTACCAGGTAATGAATCACTAATAAGTCTAACTTAGTATGTTAATAAAGGAAACCTAACTAGGAGTATAAACAAGGACTGAGTCTCAACCAATCGCAAGTATCCAAGCTTCAGCCAGTTATAGGCAGCCGCCTGATCCAGCCATGCCCCATAAGGCAACTGCCTAGCTATATCCAGTCAAGCTATTTCTGTACTTACTTTGATGTACTGTCCAAAAATAGTCACTGCCCACTGTTACAGAGCAGAGCTCTTGAGCCTCTCCTTGTTCTGAGTGCTACCTAATTCATGAATCACTCTTTGCTCAAATGGATTCTTGTATGTATCTAAAGCTTTTATTTTAACATAGCAATATACTCATAGACTATTTATCAGTTTATTGGGATAATTTCTCCTAACGTACTGATCTAAGAGACTAAATGCTGTTTTTCCTCTGTTCCTTTAAATGATATATACTAAATCAAAGATTGGTAAGATTTTTCTGTTAAGGGCCAGATATTTTAGGCTGTGTAGATTATTTGCTCTTGATCGCAACTATTGAACACTGCTGTCGTGGCATGGAAAAAAATACAGACAATCCATACATGAACAAACAAAACCAAGTTTCAATAAAACTTTATTTCCCAAAATAGGCAGTGGGCCAGATTCAGCCTGCTCACTGGCATTTGTCAACCTGTGTTGAGAGCATGTGCTTGTTTTGGGACTGATTCAGAAGAGCCATGGTGACTAACGATGCAGCTCCTAACTAAAGGTTTTGAAATGGTAAAGTACAACACAGCAGTTCATGTGCTGTCCGGGCCCGTCTGTCTTCATGTCTCACTGCATTCTCAGCATTGTGGCAATAGCACAGGAGCTGCTTGACTTCCTGCAGGTGGATATTCCTGTCCCCTTGGGCAGGGCTCTTATTCACACACTATATTTAGATAGAACTAATTTTTCCACTTGGTAATGCAACAAGTGAGCTCATCTCTTCCATATGGCTCTATTTGCAGACCCTGCTCTCCCTCCCACCCAGAACTCAGAAATCAGAGACAATTGGTTTGACTATTACAGTTAGTGGAACCAAAGAATACACATGAGACCTGTATGTTCCTTCAGAGAAACTTGCTTTAAAAAGATTACACACCAGATTTCCATGATCCTACCATTAAGCTATAGTTCTTCCCTAAAAATGACTTCAGTTTTTCCAGGCCATAATACCCAGTTGTTCTAGGACAGGATATTGTCCTTGACAAATTGAGTAAACTGTAAACAGCCTTAAAAATAGACTTTGCTAAATTATCCCTGCTTCCTGGTGGCCTTCCTTGTTCCTTTGTTCCTGTGGCTGTAGCATGGCAGAGACAAAATGAGAGCCCCAGTGCCACCCATCTTGCCTGACACGAGTGACTCAAGACAATGGTACCTCATAAAATGGTCATTTAGTCCTAAGCTTTGGTGGGGGATATACAGCTTGCTGGTCAGTATTATTTTTAATAGACTACTTTTACAAGAGCTTTGGGTTTACCCAAAATTGAGTATAAGGTACAGAAATTTCCCATCTGCCCCTGCCTTCACACACGCTCATCTTCTCCCACTATCAAATTCCCCACCAGAGTGAAACATTTGTTACACTGATGGGCCTGGATTGACACGTCATTACCACCCCAAGTTCATAACTTACAACAGGGCTCACTCTTGGTGTTGCACCTTCTGTGGGCTTTGGCAAACGTATAATGCCATTTACCACCACTGGGAATACCATACAGAATAGTTTTGCAGCCCTAAAAATCCTGTGTTCCACTCACAGTTCTTTTATGGTGACGTAGAATTTACACTATGATTATTTTCTTAAAATATCTCAGCCTTGACCAAAATAAAATGTAATCTTCTACCAAAATATGCTTTATAGGATATTTTAAAAATCCAGTAGTGATTTATTTAAAGTCACTGCTTATTTTATTTTATCAGGGATGTTGTACTGTGTTATATGAAGCAAAGATTCTCACATGGATTTACTGGTAATATTTTTTATGTGGGATGGTATATGTATATGATGTGAAAACTCAACTTCCTATGGCTTAGAATCTAGGAAAATGCATATCTTTAAGAATAATTCATTATCCAGGGGTTGGAAGACCTATCTGGATTTAGAATTTTCTTATCAGCCAGCTACATGCTGAGGCAGAGAGACCTGGCATACAATTATTCTTTTTGTCCTCGTTCTAATTTGCAGTTGTAAAAAAAACTAAAGTTACATATTCAACCTGTATTGGCATTTGTCCAGGGTCAATGGGAATTTTCTTGGACAGCAAATCTGGTTTGGAGCTCCAGTTGATCTGAGGATAAGGCTGCTTAGGGAAATGAGTTTTCAGTAGCAGCAGAATGTGAGGCTGGTCACTGAAACCTCATGGGTAAAGTCCAGACTTAGAAAAAATGGTCAGGGCTGGCGCTGTGGTGTAGCGGGCAAAGCCACCACCTGCAGTGCTGGCATCCCATATGGGCACCCGTTCAAGTCTTGGCTGCTCCACTTCCAATCCAGCTCTCTGCTATGGCAGAAAGCAGTAGAAGATAGCCCAAGTCCATGGGCCCCTGCAAGTGCGTGGGAGACCCAGAAGAAGCTCCTGGTTCCTGGCTCCTGGTTTTGGATCAGTGCAGATCCAGCTGTGGGGAGTGAACCAGTTGATGGAAGACATTTCTCTCTCTCTCTCTCTCTCTCTCTCTCTGCCTCTCCTTCTCTCTGTGTGTAACTCTGACTTTCAAATCAATCAATCTTTAAAAAATAAAAAGAAAAGAAAAAATGGTCAGAGCAGTCTGGCTAGCCTAGTGTTCCAAATCCTACAAGTTAGAAGAACTATGCCATTCTGGCTATGGTGGGAGTCTAGTCAGAGCTCACCTTGGAACAGCAAGCTCACATCTGCTCCAAACCAAGTTAGCTGACCTTTCAGAGAGAACAAGTGTCCACTGCTCAGTGCTCCAGGAAACGATTTTTGATGGTGACAGTGAATGAATGAATCCACCCTGAGGTATCTAGTGCTTTACATTAGACAGAAAGGGAAAATTTACAGCAGTGGAATCTCCTACAGTCTCCACTGGCTCCACATTGTGACAACCTCAATTCCTCCTCACAACACCTGTCACCACCTATTGTCCATTCCACTTCTTTTAGATCTATTTTTGCTGCCCTTGCCGCTGCTTTGAAGTTGCAAAAAGTAGGAGATGAAACTGGAAAGTGAGGCAAGGGACATGTCTTGTGTCTGGTACCCAGTATCAGACCTTAAGCTGAGGCTTCACATGCAGGTCGTTTATTAAGGAAGTGCTCTCAGAAGACCGTGAAAGGAGTGTGAGAAGCAAGGAAGGAAAGAGAAAACCAACTGAGGGGTGATCTCGGGCAATTTCAGGAAGAGAGGATCTTCCTCTTCATCCCAGAGGAAACTATACAGTGTAATTTGTGCCTGTTGCTAGCATTGTCCTCCACAGAGGCAAGGGGACTAGGCTTCCAAACACTGACTGACAGGTGGATAACTCATTTACTGCTTTCAAGTGGTCAGCTACCTAAAGCAAGTTCATTGAGGAACTGCCACAAGGTACAGCCATGGATAGCATATGGAAGCCAGGGAGGGCACATGGTCATGATCAAAGTATCTAGGAGGATCTGGGAAAATACTGACATGGTACTCCTTAGAGCAACTATATAAAGGTTTATATCTGTGAAGCTCTCTACTATATGTAAGACACTGTTCTAAATACTAGTACATATCATCTCATTGACTCTCCACTCAAGGATGTATATTATTGTTCCCCTTGTATTATGCAAGAGGAAAATTAGGCTCAAAGCAATTAAATAACTTGCCTGATGTCAGTATCAATTAAGTTGTTGCTACTTATTTAGAAAAATATTTCAAAATGTTTATGGTAAATGGAATTAACACACAAGCTTATCTTGGTGCAGAAATATTTTGAAATCCCTGCATTTTTCCATCATATGCATTTCCATGAACTTTTTGAAGGTTTCTTGTATGTAAGGATTTTGAAATTTCTACATCAAAATAAACTTAATTTTAATCCCATTTTCCATGAACTTTATGAGATATCCTCATATTCAGTTTAACTAATCTCCCTTTGCAATCCTGCCTATCCACCCCATATCATTCATCCAGTCACCAACACTTATGTTTTCCTGCTTGAAATCATAATAATATTGATGGAACCATGGTAGCTGGCAGCAGTGGGGGAAGCTACTATATCCCACAGAAGATAAAACATCCATCACAATTCAGGATTGCAAAATCAGCAGTGCAATCTAACAATGCAGCCAGAGAGAATGGTCAGGTAGGCCACTCCGTGGATGGGTCTCCCCCAGCTCTAACATAGGGCTGTGTGTGTGATTTACAGTGCATTTGCCTTGTGATGAATGTTGAGGTCATCTTCATGGATCTGACAGACTTGAGAAGACTCCATTATAACTGAGTTGACTTCGGGATAATACCTTAAGAATTCAGGGGAGTAAGATCAAAAGTCTAACAAATACCTTTCACATTCTGTTTTTACCTAACTTACACTAAAATTAATTCTGTCAGTGACAACTCCCATTCTCCACACATCTGTTCCCGCAAACCTAGCCTCTGTTTCTCATCGCCAAGTCCACTCTCAATCTAGTTAATCTAAGTAGACTTCATCTAACAAGAAGAGATTAGAGTCCATCAAACAAGAGCACTGAGACTTAGAATCTGCCCATCTGCTAGAACACACTCCTTTTGCAGAAAGCACAGTTCTGAGAGGCTTTCCAAAGATCTTTCTTCACCCTTTACTATCATGCTTTGCATTTTCCATATTCTGTGATTTTGAAAGAAATTACTCACCCTTTCTCCAAGTATGGATCTTAATTGGTTTAAGCTTATCCTACTCTTCCCTGCTGTTCTTCAACTAGTGACTCAGCAATGAGTATGTGGTCCGGGTCATGCCAACAACAGACAGGTCTTTTTCTTTCTGACAGCATTAGATCAAAGAAGCCTCTCTCTGGCAAACACACAGCCATTGCATGGCCATGGGATTAAAGAAGCTTGTAACTGAAAGAAAATCTGAGAACAGTCTCACTGCTTGAATTTTAGATAAGACCAGACTTCAGGACATTTCTACCAATGATTTTCCAGTAATGACTGATTTTTAGCTGAAGCAAATAAAACAAAACCACCATCTTATACCAGTTTATATACTTCTTTCTGTTATTTGCAACCCAGAAGCCCTAATTGATGTATTCTGAGATCTATTGCTTCAATGGCTTGCTTAGATAGCTTGCTTAGATAACTTGAAGTATATGTACTGCTGTCTACACAGCCCTCCCTCTCTTCCAGAATGAACACATACAGTTATGACAATGAAGGTATGTTAGAGGCAGCTTGGAAGTAAAAAATTATAGATAGGTTACAAATAACCTAGCATCAAATTTATCCTACACTGCAGGGGATAGTGGCAACCCTGAGTCATCCACTGCCTTATGGTTAAACTGACAGTTTTCCCTTCATGTTGAATAAGATACAATTGATTTCTTAACTATATATAACATTTTTCTTTATGTTAAAGTTCTTCACTTAAAATGATGCATTTTGAATTATCCAGTAGACAATTAGTTTACTCACAAGACATTCCTGATCCATCTACCTTATTATCTGATAAGCTCAAGTTTGGAGGGCAAATTCAGCTACTTAGTAATGCCTTTAACAAAGCCTTGTATTTATCTAAACTTCTTTTTTAGAAGGTGAATTTACTTATTACTAAATATTGCTATCTGCTCATTTACTTCTTAAAAAAAGACACAAAGATGAACTTTAAATCTACTTTGGGGAAATAATTTACAAAAAGTGAAAGAAATCATGGTAATGGAAGGATTTATCTAGCACTACAATGTTGATGACAACCTCATTTGCCAACATGGCTCATCATTTAATTATATTTTAAGCCAACGAGAAGCTTTTCTTAAAGAGTCGTTTCTAAAGTACACAGAGCATCAGTCTAAATGCTATCCCAGTGCAGGAAACTTCACATCAAGGAACACTCATTAGGACTCAATTTGCCAAATAAATGATACATTGTAGGAATTTGCTTCTGATTTGGGGGCTTGGAGAAAAAAAACTATTCAACATTTTATATATGTATGTGTGTGTGTGTGTGTGTGTGTGTGTGTGTATATATATATATATATATTATATATTAAATAAAAATGTATCTCCAGATTATCCTAGCAAAATGTTGTGCCAGGTAGTCTCACAAAAGCAGCATAGTCTATAAACTAACCCAGGGGTTTTTGTCCTGTTTTTGGTTTCTGATAACCCAACGAAACTGGTGGACCCCTTGTTGGGGAATGCTTTTAGGTCCATAAAATAAAGCACATAAGACTACAAAAGAAACTACTTGCATTACCATACAGTCACCCAAATATTTAAAAATTATGATTATTACTTTTAGTTCTTTATTAAAGAATTAAATAATAAGACCTAATAGGAATTCTGATAATTACTATAATTTCAAAGTCATGTCAAGGGTAAACAATATCTCATGATGTTTGTAAGAACTCTAATGTGATGTGAAAATTAGCGTTTTTGAGTCTGACAAAATTACAGGTGATATTTAGCAGAACTGTGGGTTGTTATCATATTCACAATGAAAGCAAATACTAAGTTTCACTTAGAAGTAAAAGTAAAGAAATAACTTTTTCTCATTCAGGTTCATGGACTCCCAGAACTCCTAGTTGGAAACCTTTGTTCTGAGAGCATCGGCTCTGGAATGCATCTAGTTTTTCTAACTTTCTGGACTTCGTCTTGACAAGGGGTCTTGGGTCCCTCTAACAGTTGAATTAAAGCTGTGGACATGCTTTACTTTTACATACACAGAGACGTTTGCGTGCACTCTCGTGGTGGAGGGTTTGAGGGAATTCACGTTCACGATCCTTGTGCTGCATTCCATACACAGTGCATGAATGAGCCCATTATCCAGATCTCATGCTTACTAGCTTGCTTGACTGCTTCACCCCGGAAATAAGTGCTTTCAAGTAAAGATTATGACAATGATGACAAAGAGAATGGAGAATATAAAAGTGATGATTGGGCTTATTGATAAAAAGTAGAGACAATAGCAGGCAAATGTAAAAGATTCAAGCCATCAGGAAATAAGTAAAATATTCTGAAGAAATTCTTTTCTGTGGCTCATGTAGACACAGGATAGCATTCTGGTCACCTGTGTACCATATTTACTGCTTTTACCTGCTAGATGTCCCTTTCTTTTTCATATTCACACTTTTCCTTTTCATATTCACAGTTTTCCTTTGGAAACCAAATACCCCCACTCTTCACCTCTATTCTTAGTTCATGTTAATTGAATGGGGTTATGTTTACCTTCAGTCACAAAATTGGTCCCATGTCTTGTCATTCAGAAAATTCCCTTCCCTGTACTACAGAAGTTAGGTCAGACATTGGCTTGCAATCCAAGTCAGACAGATGATTCTCAATGCCAAGACATTTGGTGGAAAAGGTAGGCAAGAGAAGTCCTACAAGCGATGAAGGGGAGGAAAGATAATTGGCCACTCTGAAGGGACAATTATCTATCAGGTATCTATTTAAAATACATGAAAAAATTGGTAGAGGCATCACAAGATCCATGTCTAAGACTGCATGAATGAGCCCATGTATGTGGGTATTTCAAAGACAGATAAAATCCATGTTTACCATGACTTCACATTATTCCTTACTTATTTTTACACAGTTGAATTTGTTATTAATAGCTATGAATGATCAAGATAATATACAATCAAAACAGTGTACCTTTTTGGAAAAGGAAGGTATACCTGAGATGAATTGGAAGTTTTGTAAAGCTTAACCGAAGTGATCCTGATATATTAAAAGTCCTTTAGAGAAGATAGCTTAAAAAAGTGGAGAGTGCAATCTCAGAGAAGAGTTAAGGAGAAAACATCAGGAAAGTAAAGAGGAAATGGACAGAATGGGAGAAATCATTTACAAACAATGCAACTGATAAAGGATTAATACCAGAATATATAAAGAGATCAAGAAACCCCCCAACAACAAAACTAACAACCCAGTTAATAAATGGGCAACAGACTTAAACAGACGTTTTTCAAAAGAGGATATCCAAATGGCCAACAGACACATGAAAAAATGTTCAGGATCACTAGCCATCAGGGGAATGCAAATCAAAACCACAATGAGGTTCCACCTCAACCTAGTTACTCAACCTAGTTAGAATGGCTTTCATACAGAAATCAACAAACAACAAATGCTGACAAGGATGTGGGGTAAAAGGTACCCTGATCCATTGTTGTTATAAACTGGTAAAACCACTATGGAAGTCAGTTTGGAGATATCTCAGAAACCTGAATATAAGACCTACCATATGACCTAGCCATCCCACTTCTGGGAATTTACCCAAGAGAAAGGAAATCAACAAATAAAAGAGTTATCTGCACCCCTGTGTTTATTGCAGTTCAATTCACAATGGCTAAGACATGGAATCAACCTAAATGCCCAGCAATTGAAGACTGGATAAAGAAATTATGCAATATGTACACTATGGAATACTACACAGTGATACAAAAAAAATGAAATATGTTTGGTCATTTGCAACAAAATGGATAAACCTAGAAATCATCATACTTAGTGAAATAAGCCAGTCCCAAAGGGACAAAGACCCTATGTTCTCCCTAATCTGTGCTAACTAATAGAGCACCTAAAAGGAAATCTTTAGAGGTGAAATTGAAACTTTGAGAAGCAATGACTTGAATAGCACTTGTCTGGATTATTGAAGAATAGTTTTTTTTTTTTTTTTTTCTTAATGGAGAATGGGACTGTGAATGGGAGAGGGAGGAGGAGTTGGGGTGGGAGTGAAGGTAGGAGGGTATGTATGGTGGGAAGAATCACATTCCTACAGTTGTGCATATGAAATTCGTACTCATTAAGTAAAAGGTTTCTTTGCAAGAAAAAAAAAAAGTTCTTTAAAAGAGACCAGCACTACTGGAGCCGGTGCTGTGGGACAGTGTGTAAGGCCGCTGCCTGCAGTGCCAGTATCCCATATGGATGCCATTCGAGACCTGGCTGCTCCACTTCTGATCCAGCTCTCTGCCATGGCCTAGGAAACACTGGAAGATAGCCAAAGTCCTTGGGTTCCTGCATCTGTGTGGGAGACCTGTAGGAGGCTCCTGGCTCCCAGCTTCAGATCAGTTGCAGCCAATTGAGGACTGAACCAGTGGATGGAAGACCTCTCTCTCTCTCTCTGCCTCTCCTTTCTCTCTATGTAGCTCTGACTTTCAAATAAGTAAATAAATCTTTAAAAGACACAGAGAGAGATACCAGCACTGCAGTTAAAAAAATCTAATCATTTTTACACCTTCTTTTATTCCTCAGATATTAATTAAGCAGTTAATATTATGCCTCCCACTATTCCAGGCTTAAGGGAATCAATGATTAACAATTGACAGGCAAGGTCCCTACTCACAGATAGCTTCTAACAGTAGGGGAGGGAGAAAATACATAACAAACAAATGAATAATAAAAAATGAACAAGAGAAATTGAAATATAAGTTAATGCTGTGAACAAAATCAAAAGGACAATGTAACAGAGAATGACTTAGTAGGAGGGAGTAGTCTTTAGTATACAGCTTCTGTCATTAGAGATTGGCTTTGCTAGCCAACTGGAATTTGCATATGGTCCTCTTAGGGGTGTAAATTCATGCAAACACTTTGCAAAACTGAACTATTTACTCAAGTTGCATGCTTCTGTTGTGAACTAATTTCTCAATCAGTAACTTTTCAATCCTTCATCCTCTGAATACACATGATGCCAATGGAGATCCTTCTTGATTTTTCTTCCTCTTCTTTCCACCAGGTTTATAACTAGATTACCACAAACAAGTTTGATGTTGTGGAAGAGAGTTTGAATATGGTGTGACTTTGTGATAATAGTCAAGACCACAACATAATATTAGCAATAGTAATGCAGTCTAAGGTACCTGGATTTCAAAATTTGTATTTTATTTGTAAGATTATCTGAGAAAGTAGCAATGAGGGAGGTACACAAAACAAAAGGAAAAAAAGGCTACCAGAAGATATGTTATTAAGGTTACGGGCACTGGGAAAGTTAATTATTCTATGACCTTCTAAGAATAATACGTAAGCTGCCTCTTAGATTTGCTTACCTCCATATCATGAAACCGAAGCATTTATCCACCACCTCCTAGGTCATTGATTGAGTCATGTCCTGGGATGTTAACTTAAATGAATTTCAAATTGTCTTTGCAATGCTAGTTGAACACAACCTTTCTGACATCAGAAAAGACCCTGCACAGCATGCTGAGATTTGAAGTAGCAAGGATGTGGATCTTGTCTGGTTCAGAATGTCCAAAAAAGCAGAAGTGGAAATAAGAGGAAGGTCAGGGGGATATGCCATTAGGCACCAAAAATATCTGCAACCCCTATTTTTATCAGGTGAGGTTACTTTTAGAGATTATCCAGAACAGAGTGTTTGAATATAATACACAAATGTTATAGATGCACATCTTTCAAAGAAAACAAATTAGTCTGTAATTTCCATTACCTTCTCGTTTCTACTATTGTGATTGAACAATTGGAAATTCATAGGCAAAAATGGGCTTTGTTATATTTTTCACATTATACAAAAATTAATTCAAAGTTTATCATATAGTTAAAAATAAACTCTAAATCTGTAAAATTATAGATAAAAACATAAAAGAAAAATCCTATGACCTAACATTAAACTAAGCATTATGAATGAAAGAAAAAAAGAATGAATTGTACTTCATCAAATTTAAGAAATTCTTTCAAAATGTCACTGTTAAGAAAATAAAATGACAAACAACTGTTGGGCAGAAAATATTCGCAAATCAGATACTTATAACAATCTTGTATCCGGATTATGTAAGGAATTCTCAAAACATACTAATAAAGCAAGCAACACAATAAAAGAGTAGACAAAATATTTGAACAGACATTTTGCAGAATAAGTTACACTGATGGCAAATAAACACAGGAAAACATATTCAATGTCATTAGTCCTTACGAAAATTCAAAATAATATCACAAGGAGATCTATAAAGTCATTGACTACACCAAGTGTTTGCATTGATGTGGGACATCCAGAATGCTCACACGTTGGTAGTGGGAGAGTAAAGTACTAGAATCACTTTGGATACAGTTTAGCAGCTACTTACAGTGTTAAACATATGCATAACCATACACCCAGCCATTTTTCTCTCTCTGAAAGCACATGTCCACATAAATGGTGTGTACAATGTTTAGAGGGGTGTTATCGGCAATCACTAGAAACTGGAAACACCTGGAAAGTTGAACAGGTGATCGAATAAATTTAACTCTAAAACTATCATGGAAAAGTGCTCAGCAAGAAAGAATAATAAACCATTGATCCAAGAAAATAGCATGGGGTAATCTCAACTATGTTTCATGTAAAAAGTGTACAAGAAACATTGTCTATTTCAATGCAATCCTTTAGAATGCAAACTGATCTATGGTGATAGAAAGAAGCTCAATGTTGGGGAGAGAGAAACAATAAAAGGGCATTAAGGAATTTTGGGGGCTGATGGAAATGCTCACTATTTTGATCATGATTATTTCACAGCTATATTCATGTTAAATTTTAACAAATTGTACATTCAAAACATCTACAGTTTATTGAATGTAGATTAAAATCGTTGAAATTCATTATGATGAAGTTGCCACTGACTTAAGATTGGGGGAACTGCCAGTACAGTCTCTCTAACCCATGCACGGCTGCTCTTGAACGGAAGTTATAAATGGCCACCTATTTCGTCTGCTCACAAGGGCACATTTAACGTATTCCTTCTAGATCTCTTATGAAAGGAAAGTCATTAAGTAGTCTTTAGGCCTGATTTGTGCATATGTTTATGTTTGTGCATTTGCCAATGCATTGGGATTAATGCTTTAGATACCTCACTGTTACGGTCATTAATCCCAGGTCCAGATGGCAATGTGTCTAGAGAGAGATTAAATTTCATCCTCATCTTTCTTCAGAAGACTGGACAAATGCTTCACTGGGAGGGGCTCTGGGTCTCATTGGAAAGAAGCACGCTCCTCAGGAAGAAGGTTATCCTTAGAAAGAAATCCCACACCTTGTGAATGAAAGAAGCGGCGCTCAGTTTGTGGCAGATGCTTAGAATGCCTCATGTCACATCCAGGCACTAATTTTAGAGCAGCTGTGGTATACAGTTGCATGTACTGGCTATTGACATAACTCTGACCTAAGCTCACTTTTTTTTTTCTGTGCTTGTAGAAGTTAGGCAGCCCCCTCAGCCTGTGACCTGGTACAGACTAGAATTCAGAGGAATTTAATATGCCTGAGAGGAACCCTGGAATAACAGGGCATGTGAGTTGACAGAAAATGCTACAACACTGACATTCCATGATCTTTCAGAGAAGAATTCTATGACATGTTGTGTATGAGGCGCCGGAGGATCTATCTTAGCCTGTTTTGTGTTGCTTTAATGAAGTACTTGAGGCTTACTTGG
This sequence comes from Sylvilagus floridanus, assembly GCA_949820135.1. Lineage (NCBI taxonomy): Eukaryota > Metazoa > Chordata > Mammalia > Lagomorpha > Leporidae > Sylvilagus > Sylvilagus floridanus. The sequence continues at coordinate 169,738,987 of OX463244.1, forward strand.
CTCATGATCCTGTTGGCCGGAGGGTCTAAACAGTATGGTGCAGGAATCCTGACAAAGGGTCCCTGGTAGATAAGCAGAAAGAGAAAGCAGCTATGGACAAAAAGGATGCATATTTAAGCAAAGGAGGAGATGAGTGGAGAGGAGCCAGGGCCACTCTTTAATAGCAATCTGCACTCACAGGAAGTGACCCAGTCCAGTGAGACCTGACCCACTGTCACAAGACAGAAACAATCTTTGAGCTAATTACCTTCTCCTGGGCATGACCATGTAAGGAATCTACCACCTGAATACCACTACACAAGGACCAGACTTCCAACACCTGAGACTTCCTGAGACTTTGCAGGACAAACCACACTAAAACTAAAGAAGGTTCTCTGAAATGACTGAGTCGCAAAATTCGTACAGAAAAACTGATAATAGTAACCCTTATCCAAGGTTCCACTTTCTGTGGTTTCAGTTGCCTATGGTCACTTGTGGTCCAAAAATAGTAATTGGAATTTTATAAATAAACAATTCTTAAGTTTTAAATTTCCTGCTGTTCTGTGTGATGGACTCTTGTGTCATCCTGTCCAGCATGTAAATTATCATCTGAACATCATATACACATGATGTATACGACTTTCCCATTAGTCACTTAGTAGCCATCTTTGTTATCAGTGTGACTATTAATTGATGCAGTGTTTGCATTCAAGTAGCCTGATGCAATGTCAGTCTATATATCATTCACCTCACTTCAACTCATTACATAGCCTTGTATAATTTCACATCATCACAAGAATGATGAGTAGAGTACAATAGCATATTTTGAGACAGAGACCATATTTGCATATTTTTCATTACACTATATAGTTTTAATGATTCTATTTTATTACTAGTTGTGTTGTTAATTTTTCACCCAGATTATGTATAAATTAAACTTTACAATCAGTATGTATGTATAGGAAAAAAAATCAGCATCACTACTATACAAAGTATAGTGATTAATCAGCCATTGGAGGTCTTGCACTATATTCCCCAAGAATAAGGAGGACTATTGTGTGTACCATGATTGTTTTGATAACTTCTGCTTCCTATTCCCAATAACTTATTCTTCTAGAGATCACTTCCCAAACCAGCTACCTCGTATTCCTTGTATCAAACTCTTCTTTTCATTGTTACCACACCAGAATCTGTGCTTTTGAACAGTAAGTTGAGTATCTAAATTATATATTAGTCTAGAGACTAAGTTCAACGAAGAATTTTAGGAGTGGAGTATGTTTTTCATTACTCTAATTACTAACATAAACTTGATGTTTTCCTTTGACCTCTTATCCTCTTTTTATGAAGACAGCTTAAATATTCTATTCACAGGTTAAACATTTACTTGTGTATGGGGCCGGTGCCGTGGTGTAGCGGGTAAAGCTGCTGCCTGAGGTGCCGGCGTCCCATATGGGCACCTGTTCTAGTCCCAGCTGCTCTACTTCTGATCCAGCTCTGTACTATGGCCTGGGAAAAGCAGTGGAAGATGGCACAAGTGCTTGGGTCCCTGCACCAGTGTGGGAGACCCGGAAGAAGCTCTTGGCTCCTGGCTTCGAATCGGCCTAGCATTGTAGCCATCAGGGGAGTAAACCAGCAGATGGAAGATTCTCTCTCTCTCTCTCTTTCTCTCTTTCTCTCTGCCTCTGCCTCTGTGTAACTCTGCCTTTCAAGCAAATAAGTAAATCTTTAAAAAAAATTTACTCGTGAGAATAATGAGGAATAAATATTTTTATTTAAAGGCAAGACCAGTGGGCCTGGGGTGTTGTGGCTCAGTGGGTTAAGCTGGCATTTGTGATGCCACCATTCTATATCAGAGTGCTAGTTTGAATCCCAACTGCTTCACTTTTGATCAAAATCCCTGTTAATACACATGGGGAGGCAGAGTAAAATGTCCCAAGTTCTTGGGCCCCTACCACCCACTAGGGAGTCCCTGCCACCCACATGGGAGACCCAGAAAGAGCTCGGGAAATCCTGGCGTCAGCCTGGAGCAGCCCTGGTCATTGTGGACATCTAGGAGTAAACCAGCAGGTGAAATATCTCTATCTGTCTCCCTCGGTTTCTATTACTCTTTCAAATGAATAAGAAAATCTTTTTTAAAGTTTAAAAATAAAATAAGAACCAGTTTTACAAGAGAAATCAAATCCAATAGGGTTTTGTCAGGCTCATTGTCTTTGGCAATCAATGTCACAGAAGTCTGAAAACATTATCTGCAGGGAAATCATACTGTGTGCCCTAAACTGTCACAGCAGCATTAGAACTCTCATTCCACACTCCTAAGTCTATTTTCACTTCACCTATTGACTACTCATTTTGCCTAGGAGACTTCTGCTGTCACAAGTCATGACTTTAAAACTTAGATGCCAAATGTTAGTTCAATTTATTATTTAGAATAAAATCATTTGTGTCATAATACATTTGTGATGATTGTTAGTTATCCTTGAAAGAAATCAGTCCATGGAAAAATATCATCTATGGATGTCTAAATGAACGCTTTTATTTAACAGTGCATACATTGTTATCACTCAAATGATGAGTTTTCTTTGTCTAGTTCAGAATATATAACTGATAACTTCAACATAAAGAAACTCAATCAAGCTATGTTAGGTCATCATGCTATTCAACATTTCCTTTATATGAAGTGAACATATTTTGCTTACTTTAAGAGTATCATAAAGAAAGTTACATAAACAGAGTTGAAATAAGAGATTGAATGGAAAGATAAACAAATGAAAGCTGTTTATGTGATAGGAGTGCTTGGGAGTACTCTAATATTAATTTGTGAGTTGCTAGGAATACATGTAGGAATACATGGCCACAGTTCCAAGAATGCAATCGAGAGATATCAGTCCTGCTTTTCAATTGTGTCCTAAAAGAAAACAAAGCATAGTAGTTAAAAGCCAATGCTGTGGGATCACACTTAGGTTGAAATCTAAGCTCTTCTCTTTATTAACTAAATGACCTTAGTTAAATTACTTCCTGAGATGTGCAATTTGGGACATGCTCAAGCTGACGTGCCCCAAATGGTACAGTTAGAAACATACCAGGGTATGCCAATTCAATCCCATCAAGGTGTCATGTACCAATGCCATCTCACTAGTCCAAGTGATCAATTTCTGTTCACAATTGATCATAATGATAGGACTACGAGTCAAAGGGATCACATAAACAAGACCAGTGTCTGCAAATACTAACCGATAGAATAAAAAAGGGAGAGAACGATCCAACATGGGAAGCGAGATACACAGCAGACTCATAGAATGGCAGATGTCCTAAACAGCACTTTGGCCTCAGAATCAGCCCTTAAGGCATTCAGATCTGGCTGAAAAGCCCATGACAGTATTTCATGCATGGAAAGCCAAGACACTCTGGAAAAAAAAAAAAAGCCACACAACTGAATGAAAGATATCCACGAGTGAGATCCCAATGGAAAGAATAGATCCATCAAAGAAGGAGGTACCTTTCTCTGAAGGGAGGAGAGAACTTCCATTTTGACTACGACCTTGTCTAAATATGATCAGAGTCGGTGAACTCAAAAGGCTTCCATAGCCTTGGTAACTCATGACAAGAGCCTAGGGTGATTACTGATGCCATAAACAAGACCTTCAATTTGTTAAGTCAACAACAGGAATCACTGTGCACTTACTCCCCATGTAGGATCTCTGTCCTTAATGTGTTGTCCAATGTGAAGTAATGCTATAACTAGTACTGAAACAGTATTTTTATACCTTGTGTTTCTGTGTGGGTGCAAACTGTTGAAATCTTTACTTAATATATGCTAAACTGATCTTCTGTATATAAAGAGAATTAAAAATGAATCGATGTGAATGGAAGGGGAGAGGGAGCGGGAAAGGGGAGGGTTGCGGGTGGGAGGGAAGTTATGGGGGGGGCATTGTAATCCATAAGTAGTACTTTGGAAATTTATATTCATTAAATAAAAGTTTTAAAAAATTCTTTTCAGAGTGTCCTTTAATCTAAACTAAGGTTTATAATATTATAATACCTATCTGACTGGGATATTGTGAGAACTGAATGAATTAAATACTGCAGTAAACTTATAAAATGATTGGCAGATGCAAGCATTCAAAAATTTTCTTACTGGAATGAAAATGTGGTCATTATTCGATTGCTTACTGTGTAAACTGTGTTCCATTCTCCCAAATGTTCAAAAGTTGAAATATTAACTCAGTACAACAGAAATGGACCATATTTAGAAGGAGGGAATTTAAAAAGAAGTTTGGGTTAAAATGAAGTCATTCTTGCAGGCCCTAATCCAAGATAATTATTAGAACATAGGTACCTAATGGATATCTAATAAAATATTCAGAAATGAAGTACATATACAAACCAAAGTTAGAAACCGCAAAAGAAACCAATGTGCCAACTCCTTGATCTTGCACTTCTAGCTTCCCAAATAATAAGAAAATAAGTTCCTGTCCTTAAGTCTCTCATCTGCTGCTTTATTATAGCAGCCCAACAGATGCATACACGTAGATAAAATGACTGTTCTCAAATACTGCACAACAGGAAGCAAAGTAAGGGATCCGTGAGAAAAGGAAAATAAAATAGTGGAGATCAGTACTTGTCCTGGCTTTCTGCCTGGTGACATGTTAGAAAACGTAGTGTGGGAAGGGGAAGCAGTGAAACCTGGTGACCTCCCCAGTTAGGAGAGAGAGATCAAAGTCCAGAGGATCTGAGATGCATAGAGTCTACGGGAGCAAATTTTACTGGAGTAGAGAAAGGACTCAGGGGCCAGCACTGTGGCATAGTGGGGAAAGCCGCCGCCTGCATCCCATATGGGTTCCTGTTCTAGTCCCGGCTGCTCTACTTTTGATCCAGCACTCCTCTAAGGCCTGGGGAAGCAGTAGAAGATGATCCAAGTCCTTGGGACCCTGCACCCACATGGGAGACCTGGAGGAAGCTCCTGGCTCCTGGCTTCGGATTGTCACAGCTGCGGCCATCTGGGGGTGAACCAGAAGATGGAAGACCTCTCTCTCTCTCTCTCTGCCTCTGCGTCTTTGTAACTCTGCCTTTCAAATAAAATAATCTTAAAAAAAAAAAAGAAAGGACTCTAAAAATCTGTAAAAGATCCCTGTACATCATTGGCTGAAGACTAAACTGTGTACATGTGGGTCACAACTTCATGAAGACAAGAAATAATTCCTAGAACAACTTTCAGAGAAAAGACAACTCCCAGGCGCCTGCTAATTCCTGAATAATTCCCAGAATGCACATGGGGTTGGCTAGCCAGAGGGGAGCGCTCTCAAAGCACATTGACTGGTGGCCCTAGGAATGGAGGAAATTAACTATGGAGGAGATCTTGTCCTCATAATTCTTGGAAACAGGCAAGAAAGAATAAGGCTGCTCTGTAAGTAAATTAAAGAAAGTCATTTCATAATAATAAATGATTCTATTCACTGAATCATAGTAATTTTAAATGTTTGTACAACTAAAACAGTGCTTCAGAATATGTGAAGCAATAAATAGCAGAAATAAATGAAGTGGAAAATCAGCAATTATATTTGAATATTTCAGTGTAGAAGGAAAAGCATAATAAACAAATAAGCATCCACCTTAAGAAGCTAGGAAAAAGCGGAGCAAATGAAATTCAAAGAAATAGAACAAAAGAAATTTTTAAAGATAAAAGGGGAAGGTAACAAAATAGACAATAAACATACAACTGAAAAACAATAAAACTAAAGCTTTTTCTTTAAAAAAATCAATAAATGCATAAATCTCTAGAGATATGAATAAATAAAAGGGGGAATTCACAAAAAAAATATCAGAAATGAAAGAGGATATCACTGCGAATACTATGTACCTCTAAAGCATCTAGAGGGAATATTATTCATAACAAAAATAATTTGTAAATTTATACTAATAAACCTAACAATTTAGATGACATTGACAAATTCCTTAATGCAAAAAAAAATCAAGATGACATAAAACAGAAAATTTGGGTAGCTCTGTATCTACAAAAGTAAATTGATTTAATTAGTTAGCTCCTTTCCACAAAGAAAACTCCAGGCCCAAATGATCTTACTGGTGAATTCTATCAAACACAAAGGATGAGGGGCCAGTGCTGTGGCGTAGCAGGTATGGTGTACATTGAGGTACCCTTGACGGGAGCCTGGGAGACTAGAAGCAGAGAAGAGATTGTGGTGAAGAAAAAAAAAAAAAGTATGGCCGGCGCCGTGGCTCAACAGGCTAATCCTCCGCCTTGCGGCGCCGGCACACCGGGTTCTAGTCCCGGTCGGGGTGCCGGATTCTGTCCCGGTCGCCCCTCTTCCAGGCCAGCCCTCTGCTGTGGCCCAGGAGTGCAGTGGAGGATGGCCCAAGTGCTTGGGCCCTGCACCCCATGGGAGACCAGGAAAAAGCACCTAGCACCTGGCTCCTGCCATCGGATGAGCGCGGTGCGCCGGCCACAGCGCGCCATCCGCGGCAGCCATTGGAGGGTGAACCAACAGCAAAGGAAGACCTTTCTCTCTGTCTCTCTCACTGTCCACTCTGCCTGTCAAAAAATTAAAAAAAAAAAAAGTTGGTAGACCTATAATTAAGTCTCTGGTTTAGTTAATAGTGTTGTACCAGTATTAACTTCTTGCATTTGATAAATGCTTCATAGATATAAGATACCAACATTATAAGAAAATAGTTGTAGAGTGAAGGGGGGAGAATACTTCACACAATCATTGCAACTCTTTTGTAGGCCTAGAATTATTTTATAATTTGCAAAGATTAAAAAGCATCCAAATTGCAAAGGAAGTTGAAGAACCGTTGCTATTCATAGGTAACATGGCTGACTCTGAAGAAAATGTTAAAGAGATTACAAAATAGGTGCTAGATAAATATGTAATTTTAGTAGACTTTTTAAATAAGAACTGATTTTAATATTCATATGAAATAGAATGGCTCTATATTAGCCAACTATGAAAGTTTATCCTACATACCTTTAAGATATACTACATAGCTACAGAAGTCAAAACAGTATGGTATCAGGATAAATGTTGTCAAATAAATCAATAGAATAGAATTTAGAGTCCAGAAGTACACTTACACGTATATGGTCTGGTGATTTATTTATTTATTTATTTATTTGACAGGTAGAGTTATAGACAGTGAGAGAGAGAGACAGAGAGAAAGGTCTTCCTTCCATTCGTTCACTTCCCAAATGACCGCTACGGCCGGAGCTGCGCCAATTTGAAGCCAGGAGCCAGGTGCTTCTTCCCAATCTTCCATGCAAGTGCAGAGGTCCAAGCACTTGGGCCATCTTCCACTGCTTTCCCAGGCCACAGCAGAGAGCTGGACCTGAAGAGGAGCAACCGGGACTACAACCTGGTGCCTATATGGAATGCTGGAGCCGCAGGCGGAGGATTAACCAAGTGAGCCACAGCACCAGCCCCTGGTGATTTTTGAATGAGGTTCAACAACAATTTGATGGAGAAAGGATAGACTCTTCAACAAACAGTACTAACATAATTCAATATCCATATGCAAAAAATAAACCTCAATTCATACCTCTAGCTATATAAAAAAAATCTCAGTTGGTCCGCTAAATGTAAAACCGCAAACTATGAGGCTAGTGAAAAGAAATGCCAGAAAAAAAGTTATAGGCTCCAAGACTTGAGCTCTGCTTTGCTGAGACTCCATTCCTTCCCTTGTGCCATCTTTAGTGGGCATGTGCAGCCATGCAGGTCACCCTGGACTTCACAACCCACAACTCCAGCTACTGCCCTTAGGACCCATGGTTCTGCACTGCTAGCATTGTTTATAATGAAAGTGGATATAGAGGGATGACACTTCAGCAGCCAAATGGGACCAAAGACAAAATAGCCCACCAAATTGGCCCCCAAATGCACATCTTCAGAGAGAAACTTTCAATCCACGAAAGCCACCTTTTTAGAGCAATAGAAGCAAGTGATCTGCCAAATGTGCAAATACCACTGTAATAACACGGAAGTCTGAAAATGTAAGGTGTCATGATGCCTTGAAAGAGATACACTAGCAGCTTAGTATCAGACTTCAATGAAAAGGAGATTGATAGAATGCTATATAAAGAAGTCAAGGCCGGCGCCGTGGCTCAACAGGCTAATCCTCCGCCTTGCGGCGCCGGCACACCAGGTTCTAGTCCCGGTCGGGGTACCGGATTCTGTCCCGGTTGCCCCTCTTCCAGGCCAGCTCTCTGCTGTGGCCCGGGAGTGCAGTGGAGGATGGCCCAAGTGCTTGGGCCCTGCACCCCATGGGGAGACCAGGAAAAGCACCTGGCTCCTGGCTCCTGCCATCGGACAAGCGCGGTGCGCCGGCCGCAGCGCGCCGGCCGTGGCGGCCATTGGAGGGTGAACCAACGGCAAAGGAAGACCTTTCTCTCTGTCTCTCTCTCTCACTGTCCACTCTGCCTGTAAAAAAAAAAAAAAAGAAGTCAAAAGAATAACTATAAGGCTATAGAGAGATGCAAAATAACACAAATAGGCAGTTTGATGATTAGAAAATAAGTGCATGTTATGGATGAGGAATTCAGTAAGGATATAGAAATAAGCAACCCAATGAGTCAAATAAAAAGTACACTTGAAAGCTTAAACATGAGACTTGATCAAGCAGAAGAAAGAATATCCAAATTTGATGACAGGTTTTTTTGAAATATCTCAGAAAAACAAATTAAAAAGGATGAAGACAGTCTCTGTGACATTTAGGGCAATATTAAATGATCAAATATTGGAATCTAGGGAACTCCTGAGTGAGAAAACAGGTCTAAAGACATAGGAAACTAAATTCAATGAATAATAACTAAACACTTCCCCATTCTTGGAAAAAGATTTAGATATAAACATATAGACAGCATAGACATGACCAGAAAAGATCCTGACCATGATATTGTCAAACTGTAAAAAGTACAAGACAAAGAGGATTCTAAAAGCTATAAGAGAAAAGTTTCAAGTTACTTTAGAGGAGCCCCAATTAGGCTTCAGAAAATTTTTCAGCAGAAGCTTTATAAACTAGGAAAGAATAAAATGATATGTTCTACCTTCTGAAAGGAAGGAAAAAATTCTGCTAACCAGATATACTATACTAGCAAATCTATCCTTCATTAAAGAAAGAAAACAAAGACTTTCCAAGACAAAAAACAAAGGAATTCATCACCACCATGTTGGTCATACAAAAGATGCTAAAAGGAATCCTCCATGCAATGGCAAAACAGAGGTAATTACCATCAAAGAAACATGTAAAAGCACAAAACCCACCAGAACAAGAGCAAAAGATAATCACAAGAAATAGAAGAAATCTTAAAAATGGCAACACTGAGTGGCTATCAATAACACTGAATGTAAACGGATTAAGTTCCTCAATTAAAAGATACAGATTGGCTAACTGAACTGAAAAAATAAGACTCAACAATATGCTGCCTACAAGAAGCTCATTTCACCAGTAAAGACAAACACAGAATGAAAGTGAAAGCATGGAAAAAGATATTCAATGGAAATGGAGATCGTAATAAGAAAAATGCCTGTACTTAAAGCAGACATAATAGAGTTTAAGACAGAACGTGTGAAAAAAAGACAAAGGGGTCACTATGTCATTCACAAGGGATCAAGTCAATAGGAAGATATGATGCTTATAAAAGTATATGCATCTAATAGCAGAGTAACCAATTTGATAAAACAAACAACTGGATCAAACTGCAAAGGTAATCAATAATTCTAGGGAACATGCAACACCCCATTTTCATTAGTGTATAGATTATTCAGACAAAAAAAGCAAGGAAACATCAAAAATAAAATAAACTATACAATAGAACAAATGGACCTAACAGGTATTTATAGAATATTTTATTCAATAGCTAGAAAATACACATTGTTTTCAGCAGCACGTGGAAAATACTCTAGAATAGACTATATATTAGGCCACAAAAACTCATACAAATTTTTAAAAAATGAAACAATATTATATGTTTTATTTTACTACAATCAATAAAACTAGAAATCACCAAAAAAAAAAAAAAAAGAAAGAAAGAAAGAAAATGTTGGAATACCAAAGCAGGGAGATTGAAAAATATGCTTCTGAGTGAGCAGTGGGTCATTGAAGAAATCAAAAAGGGAATTAGAAGTTTTTTGAAACCTAGGAAAATGGAATACAGGAAAAGCAGCATAAACAGGGAAGTTTATAGCAGTAAGCACTTATGTAAAAAAAAAAAAGACATCAAATAAACAACCTAAAAATGCATCTCAAGGACCAAGAAAAAATAATAAAAAATAAAATCCACAGTTTATAGAAGCCAAGAAATAGCAAAGTTCAAAGCAGAAATTTAAATACTAAAAGAAATGCAAAAGATCAGTGAAATGAAGAGTTGGTTTCTTGAAAAGACAAGGCCAATAAAGCTTTCTACAAAATAAGAGAAACAGGAGAGAACACTCACATAAATAAAATTAGAAATGTGAAATGGGATTTCACAACTGAGATGCAGAAATACAAAGAATCATGTTTTAGAAGTAACTATGCATCAACAAATTAGAAAATTTAGAAGAAATGGATAAATTTCTGGACACATATAAATTACCAAAATACAACATGATGTCAGAATCCTAAACAGATTATTAACAAGCAGTGGCATTGAATCAGTAATCAAAAGTTTCCCCCACAAAAAAAGTCTGGGACCAGATGGCTATCCTGACGAATTCTACCGAACTTTTCAGGAAGAACTAACAGCAGCTCTTCTCAAACAATTCAAAGCAATTGAAAGAGAGGAAATCCTTCAAAACACATTCTATGGGGCCAGAATTACCTTGATCCAAAATCAGACAAGGACATAACAAAAACATTGAGATGTAGAACTATCTACCTGATAAACATAGAGGCAAAATTCTTATCAAAATAATAGCAAATCAAACACAAACCCAAAGATCATTCATCATGATCAAGTGGGATTTATCCGAAGCATGTGGAGATACCTCAACGTATACATATGAATAAATGTAACATATCACATCAAACACTTAAGGATAAAAATCATGTGATCATCTCAATTAATGTGAAAAAATTCAATAAAATTCAATATACACTCACAATAAAATCCTGAATAACTTAGTGTAGAAAGAAAATGCTGCAACATAATAAAGTCCACACATGATGAACTCATAGGTAATGCTTTGTTGAATGGTAAAAAGCTGAAAGCATTTCCTTTGAAATCTGGAACCAGACAACATCGTCCACTCTCACTGCTTATTGAACATAGAGCTGGAAGTTTTAGGTGGAGCCATTTATCAAGAGAAATAAAAAAAAGCACACAAATAGAAAAGAGGAAGTGAAATTATCACTGTTCACATATGCTTTGATTATATATAGAGAAAACCCTAAAAACTCCACCAAGAAACTAACAGAACTAATAAATGAATTTAGTAAAGTTTTAGGATACAAGATCAACATACAAATAACAGCAGATTTTTATACATAAATAATGAACGCCCTGATAAAGAAATAAGAGCAATCTAGTTCACAATAACTATTAACAAAATCCTCAAAAGCAAAACAAAACAATTTTAGAATCAGTTTAACCAAGAATGTGAAAGTCTTCTGCAATGAGAATTACAATCTTTACAACCTTCTAATAAAAGAACTTGAAGAAGATACGCAGAAATGGGAAGATCTCCTATGATCATGGATGGGAAAAATTAATACTATTCAATGGCCCATTATACCCAAAGCAATTTACAGATTAACCTCAATCCCTATCAAAATACAAACAACATTCTTCACTGAACTAGTGAAAGTCGCATTAAAGTTTATACTGAAGCACAAAAAAATCCAAAAGAGCCAAACCGATCTTGAAAAAAAAAAAATCTGAAGGCAGCATAATATGAGGTTTCAGACATAAAATAGAACTATAAACCAAAAAATATAGCATTGGAAATACTGGAAATACATTGTTATGCATAGGCCAATGTAAAAAAAAAAAAAGAAATCCCAGATAAAGCACCGAAAACACTGAAGAAAGGATGGTCTCTTCCATAAATAAACTGGATACTTACATGCAGAAGACTGACACTTGATTAATCTCTGTAGCCCTGTACAAGAATTAACTCAAAATGGTTCAAAGGCCCAAATGTAATATCTGAAACTATTAAATAATTAGAAGAAAATGTAGAGAAAACACTTCAAGACACTTCAAGTACAGGCACAGATTTTTTTTGGATGAGACCTCAAAAGCACAGGCAATAAATGCAACAATAGACAGCTGTGATCATATCCGACTAAGAAACTTCTTTGAAACAAAGAAAGCAATCAACGTAATTGGAGAAAATATTTGAAAATTGTTCATTTGACAGTTTTCATATCCAGAATATTTGAAAAAAAAAAGCCCTCAACAACAAAGAATCCCTCACAACACAAAATTTCAACAAATATATGAAAAAAGAAGTTCAATAACTCTAACCATCAGGGAAATGTAAATCAAAACCACAATGAACAACCACTTCATCTCAATTGGGATGTCCATTATCAATAAGACAACAAATAACAAACTTTGGTGAGTATGTCAAGAAATGAGAACTTTTGTATAACATTGGTAGACATGTAAATGAAAACATCCATTATGGATAAAAGTAAAAACCATCTTTGGTGCTCAATTAGTTGTCACCGATCAGGGAGAACATATGATATTTGTCCCTTTGGGACTGGCTTAATTCACTCAGAATGATGTTTTCCAGATTCCTCCATCTTATTGCAAATGACCGGATTTCATTGTTTTTGACTGCTGTATAGTATTCTATAGAGTACATGTCCCATAATTTCTTTATCCAAATGTATGCTTTGAATTCCCTGTGATCTTTTGCTGTGAGGTTCCCTTCGTTTACTTTCTTTCATGTTGATGGCCGTGTTTCTGTGTTTCTGTGTGTAACACATTTTTAAGTATCTTTTGCAGGGCTGGACGAGTGGCAACAAATTCTTTCATTTTTTGTTTGTTATGAAAGGTCTTTATTTCACCTTCATTCACAAATGAGAGCTTGGCAGGATATAATATTCTGGGCTGGCAGTTTTTCTCTCTTAGTACCTGGGCTATGTCTCGCCATTCCCTTCTAGCTTGTAGGGTTTCTGATGATAAGTCTGCTGTGAGTCTAATTGGAGACCCTCTGAGTGTAATTTGACGTTTCTCTCTTGCGCATTTTAGGATCTTTTCTTTCTGTTTCACTGTGGTGAGTTTAATTACAACGTGTCGTGGTGAGGACCTCTTTTGGTCATGTTTACTAGGGGTTCTATGAGCTTCCTGTACTAGGATGTTTCTGTCCTTCTCCAAAACTGGGAAATTTTCTGCTATTATCTCACTAAAAAGGCCTTCTAATCCTTTCTCCCTCTCCATGCCTTCAGGAACTCCTAGAACTCGAATGTTGGTTTTTTTAATAGTATCCTGTAGATTCCCAACAATATTTTTTAGATTTCTAATTTCCTCTTCTTTTCTTTGGTTTGACTGTATATTTTCCTGTGCTCTGTATTCTAAGTCCGATATTCTCTCTTCTGCCTCACCCATTCTGTTTGTAAGGCTCTCTAATGTGTTTTTCATTTGATCTATTGAATTCTTCACTTCATTATGATTTCTCGTCACTATCACAGTTTCATGTTCTACTAGTTGTTTCATTTCAGCTTGATTCCACCTTAATATTTCATTTTCATGAGAGAGATTTTCTACCTTGTCCATTAAGGATTTCTGTAGTTCAAGAATTTGTTTTTGAGTACTTCTTAGTGTTCTTATCAATTTTTTGAGATCTGCTTCTTGCATCTCTTCTATCTCATCATCTTTGTAATCTTGAATTGGGGTGTCTTTTTCATTTGGGGATGCCATAGTGTCTTCCTTGTTCTTATTACCTCGGTTTTTGCGTTTGTTGTTTGGCATATTGGTTTCTTCACTGTGGTGTTTTTTTCTTGTTATACTATGACTCTAGATTAAGTGGACTGTCTGCTTTTGATGGAGCCTTAGAGGCTTGAGATGGGTGTGGCCTGAGAGCTCTGTTTGGTTCCTCAGGGTTGAGGGTGTGTCAAAGGAGACACTCCCAGGTTAGGCGTGGTAAATCTCTGTTAATTTTTTTTTTTTTTATTCAAAAGGGAAGTAATTCCACACAGCTGAATGGAATTGGGGGTGGTTAGCAGGCGAATGATATACCCACAGGAGCCAGAGATCGGAAGCTCTTTCCCAAGGACCAGAGAGGGAATCTTTGCGGCCCTTTGTGTGGGCTGAGATTCTCCTGTAGTCTTCCACTGGGCTGCCAAGGTTACTGAACTGTAGTGTCTCTGGAGAGTACTCACATGAATTCGTGATTTCCGTGGGTTCTCTCCCCCACCGTCTTTTTTTCACAGTCTCAGTTCATTAGCACCACACATTCATTAGGTTCTAATCTCGTTATTTCACCCCTCCCACCCAGAGTCAGGTTTTTCTGCTAGGCTCGGGGCCGGTGCTGACCCGAGGACGCCCTGCTTATGACGTATTCCAAAATGGCGCCTGCTCTTTGTCTTGCTCACCTTTGAGAGGTGATCGGAGAGAGAGAAGCTCGTGTCCGTATGGGTCACTTTTTTTTTCCCTCTCTCTCTCTCTCTCTCTCTCTCTCTCTCTCTTCTAGTTAGCCTGGTGAACTTTTCCCCGCAGGGTTTCAAGCCTTGTTCGCTCTAGTCTCCTCTTTCCACTTCCCTTCTGGTATCTCAGGCTATTGATGTTCTGCTCACCTCGCGTTCCAGCGCTAGTGTGTTGAATCTGCTGCTGGTGTCCCAAACTGCGGGCTCCCACGCTCTCCACGCAGTTGCATTCAGATCTGGCTCAAGAGCCCATGAGAATATTCTAGGCATGGAAAGCCAAGACACTCTGGAAAAAAAAGAAGACCTAAATGAAAGATCTCTGCAAGTGAGATCCCAGTGGAACGAATGGGGCCATCAAAGAAGGAGGTACCTTTCTCTGAAGGGAGGAGAGAACCTCCACTTTGACTATGACCCTGTCGGAATAAGATTGAAGTCAGCGAACCCTAAAGGCTTCCATAGCCTTGGCAACTCATGACTAGAGCCTAGGGAGATTACTGATGCCATAAACAAGAGTGTCAAATTGTTAAATCAACCTCAGGAGTCACTGTGTACTTACATCTCATGTGGGATCTGTCCTTAATGTGTTGTCCAATGTGAAGTAATGCTATAACTAGCACTGAAACAGTATTTTACACTTTGTGTTTCTGTGTGGGTGCAAACTGATGAAATCTTTAGTTAGTATATACTGAATCAATCTTCTGTATATAGATAATTAAAAATGAAAAAAAATCTTGGTGTTAAATTGGAAATTGCCTAGAAAATTAATCAATTTTTTAAAAAAATATATCATGTAAGATCTCTGTCCTTAATGTGCTATACATTGTGAATTAATACTATAACTAGTACTCCAACAGTATTTTTCACTTTGTGTTGCTATGTGAGGGCAAACTGTTGAAATCTTTACTTAATATATAGTAAATTGATCTTCTGTATATAAAGAGAATTGAAAATGAATCTTGATGTGAAGCAAGGGGAGAGGGAGTGGGAAAGGGGAGGGTTGCGGTTGGTGCGGAAGTTATGGGGGAGAAGCCATTGTAATCTATAAGCTGTATTTTGGAAATTTATATTCTTTAAATAAAA
This sequence comes from Sylvilagus floridanus, assembly GCA_949820135.1. Lineage (NCBI taxonomy): Eukaryota > Metazoa > Chordata > Mammalia > Lagomorpha > Leporidae > Sylvilagus > Sylvilagus floridanus. The sequence continues at coordinate 169,754,632 of OX463244.1, forward strand.
GCGTTATAAAAAAAAAAGTAAAAACCATCAAACATATGACCCAGCTGTCCCACTTCTGGGTTGCTATCCCAATGACATGAAACCAGCATATCAAAGAAATACCTGCACTCCCATGTTCATTTCAGCACTACTTATCATAATCGAAATATGGACTCAACCTAGATGTAAACCAATAGACAAATGGAAAAAGAAACTATGGTATATGTTTGCAATGGAATATTATTCAGCCATAAAATGAATGAAATCCTGACATTTGCAGCAAGAGGAGGTCATTATGTTAAGTAAAATAAACCAAACATAGAAAGATAAATAGTACATAGTCTCCCTTTTATAGAAAATCTAAAAGAAACCCAAAAATAAGTACTAGATTTTAACTTACAATAGTTGTGACTAGAGTCGGGGAGAGGTGTAGGGAGAGGGGTGCAGGAGGATAGAAGGAAGTTGCATAGCAGGTACCAAAACCCAGTCAGGTGTTCCATAGCATAGCCAGGCAACTACAGTTTGCAACAGTATATTACATACTGTGGAAATAACTGAAAGAGAGGGTATAGTAGGCTCCAAAGCAAAGAAAAGATAAAGAAATGGAAAAACTGGTTGCCTGATCAGTTCAGTTTACACTGTGTTGCAATGTGCCACAAGAAAAGGCAGAAGCATTACTTGCTGATCCGTATTTTTTTTTTAACTTTTAAAAACAAGAGCTCATGCAGGAGAGAGAGAGGGAGAGTGAATATTGGGTATCAAAACACAGGTAGGAAGAAAATACAAGAAGTTCTGGTGCTCTACAGCACAAAGCATTAGGTAACCTATTATACATTTAAGAATAGCTGGAAAGAAGAGCTTGAAGTCTCTGAACAAGGAGTATGATGAGGAGATGGAGCTGTTGATTGCTGTAACTTGATCACTACAGCCCGTGCACTCATGCATGTGTCTGTGTTACAGTTACTCCAGTAGTACATATTAGTAAAAATTTATAAATAATTATATAAGGCAATGGAAGTACCAGTTACCCTCTGTCTACTACACATTATATCTATGTAATGATCTATCACACTGTATTCCACAAAAATTCACAATAAAATTAAATGTATTTGAAAAAAGAAAATTCAGAAAGTAAAAAGATAAGGACAAAAGGTTTGAAAATATACAAATGACAAATACACACATGAAACCTGTTCACATTGTTATTAGAAACTGTATATTAAAGCAAAAATGAGATACCACTAATAGAAATCAGAATGCCTAAAATCAGAAAGACTTGGTGATACTAAGGGTTGGTAAAAATGTGGAGCAACTGGAACTTTCTGGAACACAAAATGATATAATCACATTGGAAAACAGCTTGATAATTTTTTAAAATATTAAACATACACTCACAATATGACCCAGCCATTCTTCTCAGGATTTTTCCAGAATAATTGACAACATATGCTCACATAAACATTTGGTCATAAATGTTCATAGCATCTTTATTTCTAATAGTTAAAAACTAAAAAAAAAAATCCAAATGTTCATTAAAAGCTGAAAGCATAAACAGATTATGTTACAGCCATAAAATGGAGAACCACTCAGCAAGAAAAAGAAATGTTACTCCCTGTTTGAAAAAAAAAAAAAAATGGATCTTTAAAAAATTAAGCTGAATGAAAAAAAGCCAGACTGCAAGAATACATAACATATAATTCTATTATGTATAATTCCAGAAAATGCAGACTAACCTATACAGATAGAAAAGTAATCAGTAGTTTCCTACAAATGAAAACATTGATGATGAGGGTTTGGAGGGAAGAAATATAAAAGAAGCCCTGGGGATGTTCATTTTGTGGTCTAGATGATGATTTCTCATATGTACATGTCAGAATTCATCAAGTTGTATATTTTGAAGGTATCTAGTTAATATTTTTCTAATATATCTCTAAGAAACTATAAAACAGCATAGAAAAACCTAACGTTTGACTAAGTGGTGCTTACATACATTTATCAAATCGTATCTACTATCAATACCATGCACTTTGTGTAGATGGCTATATACCATAAGTATCATCCAAAACAACTAAATATTAAATGAAAAAATGCAGGATGCTTGAGCTTAATTCTACTATTAACATTTCCACAATGAGAAGTGAAAAATTATGTGAATTGTGAGGAACAGAGTGGGCACGTTAATTTTCTTTATGGCTTTACCATTAACCCTGTATTCAGGAAGGATCCATTAGTCTGGGAAAATTAGCACCAGAGCTTCCAAATTCACTGATTCACTCCTAAAATACCTGCAACATCCAGCGCTGGGCCAGGCCAAAATCATGATCAATCTGGGTCTCCCATGTAGGCAGTAGTGACCCAGCTTACCTGAGCCACCTTTGCAGAGTCCTAGAGTGCTCCTTAGCACCTGGAAACTGAAACACAGAGTAGAGTCAGGAACAGAACCCAGACACTCTTATGTGAGCTGCAGGCATATCCAGCAGCAGCTAAAGCCCTGTACCCGCGCCTGCCTCTGCTTTTGCTATTCATTGTCTGCATCTAGAGCTGGCTCTGAGCAACTGCCCTCAGACAGCTCGACGTTCCTGTATGGCCTCTCGGGGCAGTTTTGGCCAATGACTTATTAACATCAGTTGTGACGTCCCAGCTTACTTGCTTTGAGTTAAAGACAAATTACGAGAACCTTACTAAAAATTGCCTTTCAGGATAAGACTGCAACTATTTGCCTGATATCACACCTTTGTTTAGTTTCTTCTCAATCCTGCTCTCTATTCTCCAAGGTTTTTCCTGGGATTGCTGCCTTAACAAGGAATTTGCATGTGAATCCTGGTCTGAGCTTGAGTCTGGTAAATCTGAGTTAATAACAACTAAATACTTCCAAAGTCACTGGCAATAGAAAATGCATCTCAGATGGGTGTAAACAATAACAGTGGTTTATTGGCTTTAATAACCAGAAATGTTCGCAATAGGAAAAGTCTCAATGATCAGTAATAACATGGAGGACATGGTTTTTTACCTCTCTCTGTCCTCCCTCTTGTTCTATCTTTAAGCTGCCTTCATTTATGGTAAAAACTGACTGAAGCAGTTCCAGCCATCATATCTGCAAAACCTCACCCCTAAGAGAAGAAATCTTCTCTTGTGATCACTTTATGAAAGCACCCGCCCCCACCAGGTTGCTCTCAGAAAACATTTCCTTCTATCTTTTTGGCTCTAGCTGGGGTATGGGTTTACCACTTAGAAGTCTCTGTGGCACTGGAAATGATCTGAGTTACTTGAGCTCATCACCATGGCAAGGGAAACAGGGCTGACCAGTGCCTACTCCTGACTGAGGATGCGGTCATCTTATACACAGGCAGATACGTGAATGTCCACCTGGGCCCTGTTAAAAAGAGGGAATTAGAGGATAGGAGCTAACCTGGCAACAGATTCCCCTCTGTCCTGGAGTCACAGGAAGTGTTCAATGACATGGCGTTAGGAATAGAAAGACAGAATCAGGACCTCAAGCTCAGAAGACCACATGGACTCTACTTTGAATGTTCTACTGCCTGAAATTTATTCAGGTCCAGTCAATTTTGCTCTACATTTCTACATCCTAAAATTTAAATTCCTCAGGGAGCAACTTTGATTGGTACAACTTGGATTAGGGGCAGGATCAGTAGAGGGTTTGCTACCACCAAGGCACTCCTGCATGTGAGACTATTCCTAGAAAAGACAATACAGCTGCCAGAATGGCACCAGCTCTTGGGGCTGGTTATAACCAGGTAAGGCTCTCAGTGTTCAGAAACTAATTAGGCTCTGATTAGGTTCATCATCATCTTCAGTGCTATAGTAACATCTGAGCTCTGGTTACCATGCCTCCCCAACCCCCACATCTCATCAAAATGGAAAAAAAAAATTTACCATAACATCCAAAATGATTGATACAATTGTAATATTTCCTATGATCACAGTTGCAATGTTTTTCTCCCTTAGGGGAAAATTAAAAAAAAAAATACCATTAGAAGGAGGAGAGAGGGAGAGAAGGTGAAAAGCATTGTTATGTTCTTAAAACACGCATACAGCATACATGTAATCTGTTGTCTTATATTGATTAATAATAAATAAATATTTTAGAACAGCATTAGTTCCTCTATGATATAACATGGATCACTATCATGGAGTTTATTAAGAATTCAGAATCAAGCTCCAGGAATGCAGTAAATGAGTAGGACAACCTGGGGACCAGATGCAGGAAATGCAGAACAGTCTCATTTGCTGATGATGCTGGAGGATGCTATAGCAGACACTGCTGCAGACCCACTCAAATCACAACAGCACTCACTGTTCCCAGGGACTGGAGCCTGCCAGCACCTACAACCCTCTGGCTGAGAGCTTTCACTGGCCAGAGCAGTATGCTTTGCCTAGACAGACGGTAACGCTTCTGGGAGCACTGACGATGTGATGTGTGGAACAACTGTGGGAACTCACAACCATCACGGCTGCTTTCAGCAAGAGGGAGCCTTACTTGGTCATGTGGATTCTTCACTCCCCTGACTTACTGCTCCTCTTTCCTTTGGGTGCTCTGAGGGATCATTGCCATAACAAACTACTTGCAGTGAAATCATTATATCAAGATTCTTTGGAACCTAACCAAACAGGCAGCCAGGAGGAGCTATAACCAAGGGAAGGCTGAGACCTGGCCATCGGGAAGCCTCACAGGTGCTGTTTCCTGTCTGAATTCACGACTGGAACATGACTATGCAGACAGAGAAACAAGATCGTCTCAGTTCACTGGCCTGATCAGTGTCCCAGACTTCTAAGTACACTTGCCTAATGATATACCAGAGATCCAAGGAGCACTTTTGTACTAAGAGAAGAGTTTGTTCTGGAATCATTATGCTTTTCTTTCCATCAGTAGTACCCTTATTAAAGTGCTAAAGCCCAATGAGTCATCAGAAAGTTGCCAGGTTGGCATTGATACAGAACAAAGGGAAATGGTATTTGTGGAGTTATTGATCCCGGCCATGGCAAGTTCTGAAGGCACTCCCTTGGCCTGTAGAGACCTCTCTTACCGACAGCCAGGATTCTCACGACCTCAGGTTGAAAAATTCTCTCTGCAGCAATAGTAAACTGTCAGATGCGCTTCTCTGAGTCCAGTTTCCACTGAGTTATCCCTTACAACTGAACTATTCCTTCCGCACATGGAACACCCATCTGTAAGTACACTCCCCAAAGCACTGTCTCGCTTCCACCATGTGGGCTGTCTTTATGTCCCCTCCTCGAGGACAAGTATTTTCACTTCTTTCCAAGAAATGAGTGAACCCCCACCTCCCAGTACTGCCTGCAAGCAATTTTCGAAATGTTTGTACGAGGGCACTTCAAAACACCTCATTGAACATATAATGAAAAGAGGTATTTATCCTGGTGCAAGAAATTTTGAAATCCCACGTGAAAGGACCTGGGTTGGATTCCCGGTTCTGACTCCTGGCTCCAGCTCCCGACAAATGCACATCCTAGGAGGCATCAGCAATGGCTCAAGTAGTTGGTTTCCCACCACTCCTGTTGGAGACCTGGGTTGCATTCCTTGCTCCTAGCTTCATTCTCAGCCTAGCTCAGCTATTGCGGGTTTTGGAGAGGTGAAGCAGCAGATGGGAGTTCTCTGCCTGTCCAGCTCTCTGTCTCTCAAATAGGCAAACAAAAGTTTAAAAAAAATAAAATGAAGTCACTATGACATGCCAATTTTATTCTAAGTTTCCTTAACATTTTAGGGGATTAAATCTACAAATAGCAAGGCACCCATAGAAGCCTCAGTGTCCACAGCTCCTGGAAACCAGCGTTTGTTCCCCATGTGGGACACAAGGTCTTTTGCTCACCCACACAGGAGCCTCTATTAAATTGAAGGGAGAGCATGCTCATAGGCCTTACAAGCTTCCTTGCCACCTCAAACCCAAACAGCAATAACCAAAGCTATTGTTCTCCTTCCCTCCTGCCAAGAAGAAACAGAATCAGAGAGGTGCCATGAAAATAAATGGACTTAGTACTATCTATTTATTTCCAAAGCCTCCACTCTGACAAACAGCAGCTAGAGCCTTTGTCATTTGAAAAGAATGAAGCTGCAAATATGAATGGTGCTGCTGCTTTTCAAACGCATGCAGGCACTTTCCCTTCCCTCCCTCGGCACGCACCCTTCCCCATTTATTTTCGTGGTGACAGTTTCCAGAGCTTTCCGGTTTGATTTCCTCCTAATGAAATTTTACTAAGAGGAGATCACAGGGGTTTTCAAGAGGAATTTCTAGCTTGACAGACAATGGCCATTGCAATTATTTTAATTAAGTCCTGAATGCTTTAAGAAAACATAGCAAACCAACAACATTAACAAAGAAAGAAAAGAAAGAGCCTCAGCTTTCCCATCAGCAAAATATTAAAGTGACGTAATGCCGTTTTATCTTCTATTTCTGATGCTGTGCTCAAACTGGGGCTGTCCTGGAATTTTTTGCTATGTGAGCTACGATGGAGCTGTGCAAGAAGTAACCCTCTCTTTCCAGAGCCTACCTCATCTCTGGGATACGACTTTGCAGGTTGAACTACCTGTCTCAAGCTTTCCTTTGCTTCTAACAAGAAGAGAGAACTGCATTTCAGAGATGCATGGAAACAAGCCTAAACCTTTCTGGCCCCAGCTGACTCTAACCATGCACCCTGCTTACAGAATGAAATGACCCAGGGACTAAGTCTTCTTTGACATTTGATTGTACTCATTGGTTCACTAAAGTAGTAGTTATCCAAACTATGCTCAATCTCTGTAGTTTATTTTTAAAATTTTTTTGAAAAGAGAATGATGCAACCATTATGGAAAACTGTGAAAATTTCTTAAAAAACTAGAAATACACTTGCCATGTGATCCAGCAATCCCTCTACTGGGTATACACATACCCGAAAGACTTGAACACAATGTATCAAAGAGATGCTGCATCACCATGTACATAGCAGCACTGTTCACAATAGCCAGAATTTGGAACCAACCAAAGTGTCCACCATCAGATGGGTGGATAAAGAACATGTGATATACATACACAATGGGTTATTATTCAGCTATTAAAGAAAAAGAATGAAATGCTACCATTTGCAGCAAAATGGATGTAACTGGAGGATATCTTGTTGATTGAAATAAGCTGGATCCAGAAAGACAAACACTGCATGCTCTCCCTTAAATGTGCGATTTAAAATTTAAAAAAAAGAAAAGAAAATATAAAGAACCGCTGTATTTATCAGTGTTAATGAAAATATAGTTTTGTAAAACTTCGTTTTATACTTTTGTCAAACCAATGGTTAAGAATGTTATACTGTTAGAGTTTTAATGATCTATGATTATTTTAAAATGTACTGCATATGAATGAAACTGTCACTTTTCCATTCAATGATTATTTATAGCTATCCTCTATATTCCCACTAAACCAGGGTCTTTCTGCTCTATACTTGTTAAATTTCTTATTCAGTGAAGTATTAAGACTTATTACTGCAGCTCAGTAGGCTAATCCTCTGCCTGCGGCTCGGCACCCCAGGTTCTAGTCCCGGTTGGTGCGCTAGATTCTATCCTGGTTGCTCCTCTTCCAGTCTAGCTCTCTGCTGTGGCCCGGGAGTGCAGTGGAGGATGGCCCACGTGCTTGGGTCCTGCACCCCATGGGAGACCAGGAGAAGCACCTGGCTCCTGCCTTCGTGTAGGCACAGCGCACCGGCTGTAGCAGCCATTTGGGGGATGAACCAACGATAGGAAGACTTTTCTCTCTGTCTCTGTCTCTCTCTCTCTCTCTCTCTCTCTTTGACTCTGTCTGTAAATATATATATATATATATATATATATATATATATATATGTTATCTCAAAAACTAAAAAGAGGAATGAAAGGGAGAAGAAAGAAGGGTAGGAAAGAGAGATTAGGAGGGAGGAGAGGAGGGAGGAAGGGAATATGATTATGTTCTTGGAATTGCAGCTACAACTCACATTGAATCTCTTAAAAGCTAAAATTAAAATTAAAAAACAAAAGTGTGAAAGCCATTCTGAAGAGTTTTAAGAGATAGCAAAGTATTTCCTTTATCAGTCCTCATTTTTAAAAATTATTTTCAGTCTCCTGCATCTCTATACTGGTGATAGGGACAGCCTCTATCACATAAGATGCATATGAGAGTTTAAAGAGAAAATAGGGACAGGTATTTAGTGCAGCAGTTAAGATGCTACTTGGGATGCCCACATCTCACATAAGAGTGTTTGGGTTCCAATCTGGCTCTGTTTCTCATCCAGCTTCCTGCTACTGTGCGCCCTGGGGTGCAGCACATGATAACTCAAGTACTTGGGCTTCTGCCACTCACATGGGAGGCTTGGACTGAGTTCAGAGCTCCCAACTTCATTCTGGTCCAGCCTGGCTATTGCTAAGCAGATGGAAGATGTCTCTCTCTCTCTCTCTCTCTCTCTCTCTCTCTTTCTCTTTCTGTCTCTCTCTGTGTCTCTCTGCCTTTCAGATAAACAAAAATATTTTTTAGAAGAGAAAATAATGTCAAGTTTTGGGCACTGTATCTGAAGCATGGTAAACAATAACTTAGTTATTTTTAGTAGCAGTATTTCTCTTTTTAATAATCATATATTAAGCACATTTTCTGAGTCATGGACTTTTAATGAACACTTAATAAGCACTTTTTTCGCACAGTTCTCTATTATCTTCACAAGAACACTGAAAAATTAGCTCAATAAGTTTTTTCCTTTTATTGATTATACATACTCTTTGTAAGAAATTCATAAAATAAAGAAAAGTATATATAAGAAAATAGAAATCATCTATTGTCTCACCATCAAGAATTAATCACTCTTAAATATCTTGGCATATTTTCTCTCAATGATTACTCCTACCTATAAAATATATAGATGCTTCACACAGTTGGAGTCATACTATAAGTAGGGGGAGCTCAAATGGTTTGTGGAAAATAATATCAAAAGATAAATTTATTTTAGTGCAAGAAATGTCTAAATCCTTGTGTAGTTTTTTCATAATACACATTTTACATGAATTTTTTGAAAAACCCATGCAAATGTGACCTCTTTTACTCACTTAGTTTGTAACATCAGTCTTTTTCCAGAGCATTTACTATTTTCAAACAACTTTAACTATTGTGTATACCACTGAGAAAATACATAACAATTCATTAGACATTCTGCAAGGTAGCTATTATTGTCTACAATTTACAGCTGGAGTAATTGAAGCTAGGAAAGCTGGGTGATATGCTGAGCCAGAGCTAACATTCAAAGTCCAGTATCCTGGGCTCCAAACCACATGTTTCACTACCCCTCCCACGTGCCTTTGGCCTTCCTTGGAAGTCACCAGCTGACATGCTGAGCACATGCATGGTTTCTGTTGCTTTTTTGTTGACGTTGCTCTCTAGCCATTCGGAGTGTGCTTGGCTGCACATGTCACAACCGGTAAGACTCCAGGGTGGGCTGGGAGTTGATGCCTAAATACCTGGGCTTACTCACCTCTGCCTCTCTCCTGAACAATTCCAAGGAGTGCCCTACACACTTCAGAAGATCCACAGTGGGATTATGCACCTGCTGCCCACAGTAGTAGCTGAGTTATTTGTGTATACCCTTTACTGCTTTCTTCCCGCCCTTTCTCCCTTCACCACTCCTTCACAGTGCTTCCCAAAGAAACAATGTGAACAAAAGCCTCATCTTAGTGCTTTCTTCAAGCTAAGGCAAACTCAGGCACATTAGATGTGTCTAATATCCCTCATAGTTCTTGGTGACCTACCCCCACACACTCTTTTGTGTATTTTATCATTTCATTAACACAGGGTCTTTAAGGTGATGATGACATTTGCAACTGTGAAAACTTTCTTGTCTATTGGTTAAATGGCTTAGAAAGTTATTTTATATGTTATTTCAATTTTTAGCTGTAATCTTCATATAAAATCTAATAGATGAACAAGTCAATTATCATCAGACCCATTTTAAAGATGAAGTAAAATTGGCCCAGATGGATGAGTTGTGCTATGCAGGGTCTCAGAGAAATTTAATCATTATTTTCTGCCATTTCCTATTGAATTCTACCACCTATAGATCTTGTGCTGAGCACCCCTGGATTTGTCTGTAGTTCATAGTCTAGAAGAATATGGAACTATGATTGATGGGCAACTGTAGAGAAAAAAATTAATGAAAAATAAAAGATGGTTATAGTGTTAATACTCTTAAGTTTGCTTTCCCCATGACTTCAATGAATTAGTAATACAGTTCAAACAGCAAGGAATTTTAACCTTATTTGCTAAAAAGGATGAATAAAATATGAAAAATAAAAGGTCACAGTATGGAGAAATAAGCATTCTCTCTCCTTGTGTACACATTTTTCCCCTAACAAAACTTCCTGATTGAACTAATTGGTCAGCACAGGGAAGTGTGAAAAAGAGCTCCTTTCTGTGTGGAAAATTTTGAATTGTTAGCCTAAGATGGAGTTGCTCTGCATGGAAGTCTGAGACTCCAATATCACTAAAGTTACACAGGAATTATTTGTATGTCATCTATGGCTACACAAGCACATGGCTCACACAGAACTAACCCATTGTTAATTGCATTTCTTGTTCCCCTGACTGCAGCCCTGTGCTCTGTTTTTCATAGGGTCTCAATCTTAGAGAGTCTATCATTCCAATCCCTTTAGACTACACTCTTCATGGATCTTGCTTAAACTAAAACTCAAATTCCCTCCTTTTATTTAGACTCCAGCTTATCTTTAACTACCAGCTAGAATTTTTATTTAAATGCCCTAGTACGGCTTCAAAGTCATTGGGTCTGGTAGTAAAAGGTTGTATTATTTTCCAACATCACAGTCTATGTCCATACTCCCATTTACTCTACAAATCTTACGTCTTTAACTCATATTTCTTAGTTTTCCATTTCCAAAGATTAATTTCTATAAATTTTTCTATACATAGTGGCACCCCACTACCACATCATGTAATCACATCTGCCTTTGTTTCAACAAGGTCTCCCTCCATCCATTTGGCCTTTCCATGTCCTCCAGTTTCATTGATACTCCATATATCACTGGGCTCCTTGCACCAGGTGAAATTCCTCGATTTCATTTTTGAGACCCTTCTTAACACATCCTTATTTGTGTCCAATTTTATTCTTGTTATTCTACTATGTGTATTTTCAATGTTGATTAATGTTCAAAGCCAGGAGATTTCCAATCTTTCAACTCACATTTAAAGAAATTTTGACTACTATTGTTTATTTATATACATAATTTTTATTTTTTATGTGTGAGAGAGTGAAAGAGAGACAGAGTGACAGATGGTCCAAAACCATCCCAGATAATGATTTGGTAGTTTGGAGTGGAGACCAGGTATGAGCAATTGTTAAAAGCTCCCCAGGAAATTCTGAGAAACATCCAGAATTAGAAATCATTGTTCTAGATGTAGCAGTATTAGGTAGGCATATGTTTCTTTGCTGCCTTAGAAGTCCAGGATTTGAATAAATAAACCAAGATGTACCTGTGCTACGAGAATGAAGCTTTGTGGAGGAAGATTAAGTTCTATGCCCCCTATCATTTATTTTGATTTTCCCACATAGCAGAATACATTACAGTTAGATGTTTCTGCTATTCCCTTTCAAAAGGTTGAAGGAAATAGGCCTGTGGCTCACATGAACTTTGAGGATTCTGAATGACTAGAATTTTCAACATCTATTAAGCTCACATCTCAGAGCAAAAAGTATTTTAAGTCTAATTGGAAATATTCTTTCAATCCTGTCAAGTAGATAAGGTTCAACACTGAGTCAAGGAATAGGACATCTTCATGTAGAAATTTGTGAACCGGGACAAATTCAAATGGCATCCACTTAAAGGAAATTGACGTATTTATAATGAAGGAAACAGAAATTTCTACTTTCTCCAAATAGTTTTTAAGAAAAAATAAACCTCCATATTTTCTATTTCCTGAAATGTCTATCATCTTCTCTTACATCCCTTTCCATTTTTCTTTTCAGTAATATGCTCTAATTCCCATATGGAATGTCAGATTACATCACTAGTCAACCTATTAACAAAATTCTATGGGATATGTTGATCTCACACAGAGAGCCTTGATAGATCCTTGCCTCCACCTTCAAGTGTGTTTTGAATTTAAAACATCATCAAGTGGATTTTCACTTTGAAATGAGGAAAATTACTGTCTCAGAACCCAGCTGCCCATTGCTGGACTTGAATGCACGACTGATGACCTTCCTGGGACTCCCCTCTACAGACCACTCTTTTGCAATCAACAGAACATTACACTCTTGGTGTTAGTTGATTTAAGAAGCCCCATGGAGAAAAAAGATGTATTTTCCTCTTCAGAATAAAACCATGAAGACCTGAAATTCCACAAACTATTCAGTCCTTTGGGTTAATATGTTTCTAGGTTTTATATAGTTAACCTGTTCATAGTCATTTACACCATAGTGGGAGCTAGTTCATTATCCACTTTCCGCTGTGCCCTCCAGCTGTTATTTTCATCTGTACCAAGCAGAATAAGATGGATAGAGTCATTTCTAGGATATAATGAATTGAAGAAAACCCAGTGGTCACTTAAGCAAGGGTTAGGAATTCTACTTTTCTGTATGAGCAGTGAGGTAGCCTCTCCTGGGAAAAAGAAATTATTCCTCCAACAGCAATAAGAAATGACCTAAGGTATAAACACATATACTTAGCCTCTGACATTCTCTACCCACTTAGCCACTAACTGGGCAAAGAAAATTAGTAATCTCCTGGATTCCAAATGTCTCCACCTAGATTTGGAGTGAATTTGGAAGGTCCTGTTTGCATCTGTGCTTGACTTTATTTGTACAAAGTTTTCAGCTGTATCATGCTAAGTAAACTGGGGAGAACGAGATGGAGAGTGAATTCTCTGCAGCCTTCTCCCTCCCCCACCCACCTTGACATAGTCCTAGACAGATGATGAGTTTTAGAGTGAAATCTCCCCATGCTTGATTAAAGAACCCTGGTGGTCTGAGCAATTGGATGCGGCAGGAGTATTGGATATGAGAACACCTATGCGCAGAGATTAAATGCTTGGGAGAAAGTGAATAGACAAATTCAGAAAAGAGAAGTAGGGTATTCCTGGCAGAATTGCCTCTACCTATGATGTCATCATCTTTCCACTCAGAAAAATGAGCCCATGGAAGGCATCTTAGATTCTTCATCAGCACCATCAATTGTTAAGCACAAGCTGCATTGGTGAATATTCCCCCGCTGGCATCTCTTCCCAGGCACAACACTTCTCAGTTGAGGCTTCATCACCCCTATCCTGGGCTAGAGCAACTTCTTTCCACCAGCTCTGTGACTATCTCCTTCCCATAAATAATAGACTATGATATAGCCAGAAACATTCCTGAAGATATACATTTCCTATCCCAAAGTATCTCAAAGACTTTCATATCATTCCAAGACAGTTTCCCTAATAGTGGGACATTTTCCATTAGCAACTCACAGAGTATTTTCAGAGACATAGTGACAGCATCACTTCTTTCCTGATCTCCTAGTAGCTACCCCCAAGATTCTTCTCTATCCAAGTGAGAGTTTTATTAAAGGCATGCTTTGTGACTGTCACACTCCTAGAAAACCTTCTTAGCCAATAAGTAGTTAATCTCAGGACCAGAGGCAAAAGTATCTAACAAGAGTTTAATAATAATATAGTTTTCATTTTGTTTGTTGCATTATTGCATAATTATGACAAATGGTACATGTTATTATTTACAATAGCAGTGAATTTTTCTTGTAAACTAAGTTTACTAAGTTAAAAAAAGATGAGAACTTAAAGATATTAAATAAAAGATTAAGAGCTGCTGCATTACTCAGATTTGGCAAACCCTTAGAAGTTGCTACTGGCTGACTGAAGTTCGAAAAACCCTGACATTGGGACTTACAGTCCATGCCACTTTCCACACAATTCAAGGCCTTTAGCATCTGCTTGCTCTTTTCTCCCTCTCCAGCCATACTGCTGACTACCTTGTCTTCTCCCATTGCAACTTGTCACTGAGCTGGAGTCCTGCAGTCTGCCTCTTCCTGCTTGGTATGCTTTAATTCCTTTGAGTCGCAGCTCAGTGTTCTGTTCTTCTGAGTTCTTCTTACACTTTCCCTTTCCGTTCCCATTGGCTGAGGTAGCTCACCCTTTTAATCTCATTTATTCTTGATCTACTGCATGCCAGGGCCACCCTCCACCCCATGAAAGACTCAGTCTAGTGGGACTGTGACAAACATGAAGGATTGGTGACTTTTTGTCATTCAACAATCAGGATGCTAATGAGGCTAATGATACTGAATGCATATTATGTGCCAAATTCCTACATATAGTGCTTAATAATCTTCACAACATTAATACTATGGAGGAGATTCTGTTAATATAACACTAAAGATATGAGAACACCTACGTGCAGAGATTAAATGCTTGTCTCATAGAACTACAAATGGATAGCAACTAATTTTGTAAGGAAGGGATGCAGTGGAGGGGATGTTTTGGATGCATGGTGTTGATTCAAAGCACATTTTCATGTAAATGTGGGACAGGTATTTAGCTTACATTTAGGAGGGCCAAAACTGGGAACCAGAAACTGAGTCCAAGTCTCCCACAAGGGTGGCAGAAACCCAAATTCTTGAACCATCACCATTGTCTTCCAGGGCCTCTGAAGTATGAAATTGGAGTTAGGAGCCAGAGCCAACAATGGAACTCAGACTGTCTATATTCTGGGTGGCAGTTTAGCTAAAAAAAAAAAAAATGAAAATAAATGTAAATGAACTTGAGTGTCACAGTCTTGAACATTTGCCAGCATGCAGGGGGGCATGAGGGTGGTCAGATATCATGGCTGTAGCAGGAGTCAGCGGTGCCTGAACAGGCTTTCCTTTCCGATTGCCAGGCAGAGATGTCAGCATCTGAGAGCACAAAGCCACTTGTGCTTAAAGGGGTGAAGCAGCAGAGGACATGTGACAGTGCCAATAGCGTTGCGACTGCACACCTCAGAAGAGTTGATAGTAGAAGCAGGCTACATTTTCCTCATATTTTAAGATGACTTCATTATCTCCAAATTCTCACTGCTTTAGAATAGCCATGCATTTTCATTCACATTATCTCATTTCTGCTCTTACCCACCCTGGGAGAGCTGGCCTTTGTTTACAACATAAGGGATGCATTTTAAGTCCCGCTTAGTAGCTAAGAAAACTGAAGCTCAGAGAAGCTAAGCCTTTTGTCCAAGAGCACACAACTGCTTAATCATAAGAGTTAAGACTTGAATCTGAACAGTTAGTCCCTAAACCAGTGTTTTATTTATTTTTTCCTTATGGTATAATATCTGTCCCCCAAGTAAGAAGTCGGAGTTGTTGATTTGGATTCACCTTACCTCTGGACATGGCATATTATCCAGCTGGGGATTTTTTTTTCTACTGTAGGATGGTAACAAAAAAGAATAGATTGTTTAATGAGTTATCCTAGGCCTGACATCTTCATGAACCACATCAGTAAAGCACTGGCTTCTGTGGAACAGTTGTGTCCAGACTGGCATTGCTATGGAAAACCACTGGTGTCACTACGAGGAGCCAGAAGGGATGCCCCTGGGCATGGCCAGGCACCTGCTCTCCTTTGTGACCCATCAGATTAGAGTCCAAGATTCAAATCCCTCCTACTTCTCTTCCACTGCTCAGTTCCTATCATTAGGTCGAGTGCAGACAATGAAGGCTCTGCCAGTCTCTAGAATCCTAGCAGTGGGGCTCTGTGCCATGGTCTTCCTCAATGGGAAACTGAACATCAGTCCCAGGCAGAGGCCACTGGGGATATCTTGTTGCCTGGTGGTGGTGCATGATGGGATGGGAGCCATTCCTTCAGTTCCTCTTACACTTCCAAAGATGGCATTTCCACCTTGGTGAGGGAGCAGATGACTCTTTTTGAACTTTTCCCCATCCAGCTTTATCTCCTTGAATTTTCCCATGATTTAAGCTCACCAAATTCCATCACATTTCCCTAGGAGATCTGTGACTCTTGTGGCCTCATAGCCTTGAGCATTTCTTGGTCTAGAATGAGGTGCTTAAATATCCTGTGTCTAAAAAGGCCGCCTATCTTTAACATTCAACTCAAGTATCACCTCTCTGGGAAATTGCTCACGGTTTCTGCCCACCTCTGAAGCTCCCTAACTCCATTGTTCCATCACCTCTATACGCAGGTCATGAGCACTTGTTTTAGTCATATGAATCTTGGCTCAAAACTCAGTCCCTCCAATTACTGATAATGATACTGCTTACTCATTGTGCTGAATTATTCTTTACTCACTTTAAAATGAACAAAAAAATTACATTAGCTTCCTCAGGAGGCCACTTTGGTGCTAACTGGCACAGAATAGGAACAGCTATCTAGCAATCTAGCATGATGCCATAATACAATAATGAGACTATAGTGGTCAGTTTTACTTCTCTTGCTACAGGATTTTCTACTCCATACTTTGCAAGAGAGTTACTTGGACATGTCATACATTGATTGCAGCCTCAGCTTCCCTATGCATTCAATCTCTGGGTCTCCCAAAGGGAGTGAGTGGGGAAGGGGATCAATAGTGAGGGCATGGAGATTGAAGGCAACACAGGTTCCATCTTGTCATTTTTGTCCTGCGGAAGGCTACTAGACTCACCGACATGCTCCTGCTACCCAAGCTTGTAGTCATTTATGTCAGATTTATGAACTTGTCAGTAGAGCGGCTTCCTTTTCAAAGCCTGTGATACTGTGAGGGATCCGAGATAACTTCAGCTTTCCTCTTTTAGGAGTTTTAATTTTCATTCCCCAAACCCAGGAACATCCCTGAGAGGTGTGGTCTAGGAGGTGTGGTCTAGGAGGTACTGCAGTGAAAAATGTGACAGCCTCTTTGTGTAAATAGAAACAACTAATACTAACTTGGAGTTTCCTGTGTGTTTGGTATCCTTTTGAGCACTTTACAGATATTATCTTGCTTAATTCTCCTAATGACCTGAGACATTCAGCTCTATTATTATCCTCATTTTACAGATGAGGAAACTGAGGCATTAAAGATGCTGACTTACCCAGGTTGGACAGCTGAGAAGTCACAGAGTTGGGATGCAAGTGATAGCCCGTGATTGTAACCTCTAAACCACACCCCATCAGTAGACAAGCAGATGGAATGTCTGTTACACAGACTTGGATCTGAAGATCGATTTCAACTCTCTGTGAGGCACAACCACATCCTTGTCTCACCTCGGGATTGCTTCCCTCTAGAAACTTCTCTAGCACCTGCTGCATCCTCTTTCCTAAATGGATATAGGTTCTCCTTCCTTCTTTCTCCTCATTCTGGGTCCACCTCAATTTGGATCCCATTCCTTCCCCACCTAGACTATGGGTTCTGGAGAACATATGTGTTTGCTCATCTTGGCCACATCAGTGTCCAGCACAATGCCTAACACAGCAATATTGGTGAACGAATGAGTAGATGATTGAGGTTATTTATCTATTAAGTCTCTGGCAATCCATCTATCATATCTCACTCTGCAAAGCCAGATCTATGCTTTACATCTCCCAAATGCTAGATAGCTCTCTCATAATGAGAGATCCATAAATGCTAGTTAAAGGGATGCATGAGAAAATAACACTTCTCTGGAATTACAGGTAAAATTCAGTCTGCCCCTTCTCCCTGGCTAATGCTTTAGCCTGCACAAGTTTCATCTGTGCAGCTTATTCATTTTTAAAAATGAAAATGACACTTTACCATCTTAGAAATACTCTAGACTCTGCTATTTTTAAAAGGGACAAGTGCAATTGTGGTTACAGATCTATGCAAGAAACAGCAGGAGTTTATCATTTGTTGGTACTGTGGAATAATTCCAGCATTTATGGTTCATTTCTCCCTTTCTCTCCCCCTTGGATTCTCTCAGTTCCTGAGCTAGATAATGTCCCTGCCATATTATGAGAAAAATTGTACTAAATTGGTTAGTGAGCCAGTGTCCAGGGAGTCTGGAAATGTGTCCTTCTCTCTCTTCTCAACAAAAATGGGGATGAGTGTGTGTTGAAAGAGGTTAACTGCCCTGAGCTTATCGCATCCAATTATAGTTCCTCAAAGAGGCACCGTCTAAGATACTCTTAGATTCCTGACCCCTCAGAAGCTGAGTAAGATCAAAGCTATTTCTTGTTTTAAGCTGCAAATTTATTATTTTAAGACTTTATTGGGGCTGGTGCTGTGGCATAGTAGGTGAATCCTCCACCAGCAGTGCCGGCATCCCATATGGGCACCAGTTCTAGTCCGAGCTGCTCCTCTTCTGAGCCAGCTCTTTACTATGGGAAAGCAGTAGAAGATGGTCCAAATCCCTGGGCCCCTGCACTCACATGGGAGACCTGGAAGAAGCTCCTGGCTTCTGGCTTTACAGACAGTGAGAGGGAGAGACAGAGAGAAAGATCTTCCATCTGCTGGTTCACTCTCCAAATGGCTGCAATGGCCACGTGGGTGCTGGGGCCCAAGCACTTGAGCCATCTTCCATTGCTTCCCGGGCTATAGCAGAGACCTGAATTGTTAGAGGAGCAGCCATGACATGAACCAGTGCCCATTATGGGACTCCAGTGCCACAGGTGGAGGCTTTACCCTCTATGTCACCACCCTGGCCCTAAGTTTCAAATTTAGAAGTAACCTTAGCAGAAGTAGTTAATTAATACAGTTTTGAGGTTAGTGTAAGGCAAAGAAATCCAACCAACTGAGGTTGGTTCCATCACTAGCCTTGTGACCTCTGTATCTTCCTTACAACTCTGAGCCCCAGTTTTCTCACCTTAAAATTCCAGCTTTAGGCCGGCGCCGTGGCTCAACAGGCCAATGCTCCGCCTTGTGGCGCCAGCACACCGGGTTCTAGTCCCGGTTGGGGCGCTGGATTCTGTCCCGGTTGCCCCTCTTGCAGGCCAGCTCTCTGCTGTGGCCCGGGAGTGCAGTGGAGGATGGCCCAAGTGCTTGGGCCCTGCACCCCATGGGAGACCAGGAAAAAGCACCTGGCACCTGGCTCCTGCCATCGGATCAGCGCGGTGCGCCGGCCGCAGTGCGCCAACTGCGGCGGCCATTGGAAGGTGAACCAACGGCAAAAGGAAGACCTTTCTCTCTGTCTCTCTCTCTCACTCTCCACTCTGCCTGTCAAAAAAAAAAAATTCCAGCTTTATCATGTACTTACTACATAGACATGATTAAATGGGGATAATTCCTATAAACACACTTAACACTGGGTTGACACATAGCCCAGTGCTCAATAATTCAAAATTCACTAAAAATGCCCAATACAAAAATAAATATGACAAACCCTCTTATCTGCATTTGTATATGACAGTAGAGAAAACATATGCTACTAAGACTCTAAACCAGCGCAGATGAGAGGGGCAGGAAGTACATAAAACTACTGGACACCTGGTGATCTATGTATGTCCATACACATTCCCATAAGGGTAGGGGCAATTTCTTCTGTATACCCATGTACATTCCTATGGGGGTAGGGGTAAATTTTTAGCTTGTAGGAAGGACCTGGAAATTGTCTGGATATAATTCAAACCCTGGTATGATACCTTGATTTTATAGACTTGGTTAATATCTTCTTCTTCCTCTTCCCTTTAAGGGTTGTCTATCTTCAGGAAAATTTCCATCAGAAGTGAATGCCGGGTTTCCTGTTGCACAGCTAGAAATACTGAAACACAGAGGATCCAGGCTTCTTTTCCAGAGCCCCCTGCATCTGTGTGCATTTGACAGTATCAGGGATGCTATCCTACTGAATCTCCTAACTCTGCAAAGACTGTGTCCCAGAGCAGCTGAGACACATTCAATCTCTCGTACTTGCTTTGCTAGAAGGAGAGTGAGCATAACGCCAAGTACAGCAACTTACACCCAACATTCATGCAGCAAAACTCAGGTCAAATATGTTGTCAGGGAATTCTGTTCAATGCCCTTGTTCTTGCTCTGGACATGTAAAATGCAGTCTGTAGAGAACGCTAGCAGCGACAAACACTGCAAGTCCAATTGCTCCTTAGGTGGTCCAGATACGGTCTGTGGCCAACTGAAGGCCAGGGCCATCATACTCTACTGATCTCCTAATGCTTCTGTGCTATAGATGAAGCTGTTGTTGTTGGTTTGGGGATGCTTATCTTTTCATTGTTCTGGAAAGCTGAGGATGCTGCTGAATTCATCACACCTCCACAGTGCCAGCAATGCTGCCTACTTTCTGTGCAGGAAGGAGTGGGGAAGACTTGCCAGCTCCATGCTCACCTTGTGCATGGAGAATTTGTCATGTTTACAACCTTGATTAGAACTCACAGGTCTGCAACTGTTGCTGGCTTTGCAGAATGATTTTCTCGAGATGTCACCTTCACATAAATTCTGGGCTATTTTCCTAGGTTTCTCAAACTAGGGGTCCAGAGGAGATAACCTGTTAGACAAAAGGAGTTTATAACAGTATGTTCAGAATCAAGGTCAGCTGAAGTAAATTTTCTCATGGCTTGGCTGGGGCCACAGCCAGGAGGCCAGAGGGTGTAGTAAGGTTGAGCCAGTCACCAGGGCATGTTATGTTATTTTGGGTTTTCCTCTGTGGTCTGCACTGTCACTCCTTCAACTTTTATTCTTCCAGCTTTATTAAGATACAGTTGACAAATAAACATCATAGATATTTATTGTGTACAATGTGGTATATTGATAGATGACTACATTTTAAAATGCTTCTTCCAAATTACCCATATCTAGGCATTTATTTCTTCTGGATGGGACACTTGGATTCTATTCTGTTTGCAAACTTCAGGTATACAATATAGTCATCATGCAATGCATTATATCCCCAGAACTCACTCATCTGACAGCTAAAAATTTCTTTCCTTTGGCACACAGCCCCCAGTTTTCCCTAACCTTCAGTCACTCCCCAAAAATGTTCTATCCTCTGTTTCTGTGGTCAACTATTTTTCAGATTCCATTAATAAGGGAGATCATGCAGCATTTGTCTTTCTGTACCTGGTTTACTTTACTTTGCATAATGTCCTATAGGTTAATCCATGTTGTCACAAATGGTAAGATCACTGATATTTTAAAAGCCGAATAATATTTATTTATACCCACATATATATATATATGTGTGTGTGTGTGTATTTATACATATATATTTATATTTATATATAAAATCTTTCCCTAGTGTCTGTAGGGGATTGGTTCCAATATCTTTTTTTTGACAGGAAGATTTAGACAGTGAGAGAGAGACAGAGAGAGGTCTTCCTTTTGCCGTTGGTTCACCCCCCAAATGGCTGCTACGGCCAGCGCACTGTGGCCTGTGTGCTGTGCCGATCCGAAGCCAGGAGCCAGGTGCTTCCTCCTGGTCTCCCATGCGCGTGCAGGGCCCAAGCACTTGGGCCATCCTCCACTGCCCTCCTGGGCCACAGCAGACAGCTGGACTGGAACAGGAGCAACTGGGACAGAATCCAGCGCCCCAACCGGGACTAGAACCCTGGGTGCCGGTGCCACAGGTGGAGGATTAGCCAAGTGAGCCACAGTGCTGGCTCCAGTATCTTTTGTGAATAGCAAAATTCATGAATGCTGAAGTCCCTTCTGTAAATTATATCATAGTATTAGTGTATAGCCTATACATATCCTCTGATATACTTCAAATCATCTCCATATTACTTATAATACCTAACAAAATGAAATGTCATGTAAACAGTTGCCATACTTTATTATTTAGGGAATAATGGCAAGGGACAAATCCATACATACTCAATACAAAAGTAAATTTTTAGAATATTTTTCTAAAAAATTTATTTGTTTACTTTTTTGAAAATCAGAGTGGGAGAGATAGAGAGATAGAGATAGAGAGAGAGAGAGAGAGAGAGAGAGAGAGAGAGAGAGAGATCCTCCATCTTCTAGTTCACTCCCCAAAGGGCTGCAAAGGGTAATGCTGTACCAGGCTAAAGCCAGCATCCAGGAGCTACATCCACATCTCCCACATGGGTGGCAGGGGTCCAAACACTTGAGCCATCTTCCACTGCATTTCCCAGGCACATTAGCAGGAACCTGGATCAGAATTGGAGCAGTTGGGGCTCCAACCAATATCCATATGAGATGATGGTAATCCAAGGCAGTGGCTTTACTGGCTATGCCACAGTGCCAGACCCCCAAGAATATTTTTAATCTGTGGTTGTTTGCACCTAATGATACACACACACACACACACACACACACACACACACATTTTCTTTATTCTTTCACCTATTGACAGATACTTAAGTTGTTTCCAATAGCTTGACCATCATAAAAAATGCTGCAACTTACATGACTGCATCTATTTTTTCAACATGATTATTTCCTTTTCTTTAGGGCAAATATTCAGTAGAAGGACTGTCTGATCACATAGTAGTTCAATTTTTAGGTTTATAGGAACTTCCACACATTTTTCATAATGGTTGGACCAATTTATATTCCTACCAGCAGTGTAAAGTGTTAATTTTCTCCACATTTTGCCAAAACTTTTTATTTTTGTTTTTTTTGTTAAAAGTCATCCTAATAGTTGTGCTGTGATGTCTCATTGTAGTTTGGATTTGCATTATCCTGGTTGTTAGAGATATTGAACATTTTTTGTGTATCTGTTGGCCATTTTTTATGGTTTTTTTTTGGTAACAATATCTATTCAATTCCTCTGTCCATTTTTAATCAGGTCATTTGTTTACTTTTGCTGTTGAGTTGCATGATTCCTAATATATTTTGAATACTATTCCTCTTCATATATACAGTTGGCAAAATATTTCCTGCAATTCCATGTTTCTTTTCCATTTTGTTAGTTGTTTCCTTTGCTGCACACAAACTTTTTACCTTCATGTATTCCATTTTTTTTGTTTTGTTGTTGTGGCCTATGCTTTTAGCATCATATCCAAAAGTTCACTTCCAAGACTAATGTCAAGAAATATTCTTCTATGTTGTATTCTTATATTTTTGTAGTTTCCGATCGTATTTGAAGGTCTGTAATCCATGTTTAGTTAGCCACCTCAATGGTATCTAACACTCTTCCCTCAAACCTCCACAACCCTCCTTGCTCCCCACCCCATTGGGACTTACCACCCTCTGTAGCTTACTAATTTGATTTACACTATAAGTCAGGCAAGAAATTCTGCTTGTTGATTCAGCCTGTGTTCTCACAACCTATGTCTGGTACCTTGAATACACTTTGTAAATGCTTAGTATGTTAATCAATATTGGCAGGACTTTGAGAATGGACATGCACCCTATTTTGTCATGTTTCAATGTCACAAGTGTGTGATGGCAACTTAATATTCACAAAATCTTTCCTATACCTTATCCCATCTTGATTCTCACCTCAGGCTGACATAGTCACTACTATTATCATATTCACTCTGTGAAAAATCAGGCTCAGACATGACATTATGTTTCCAAATTCATGCAGCTAAGAAGTGACATCACTTTGACCTGAGCCGGGTATTGGATTATAATGAGCTATGACTTGAACATTTTCTTAGATATGTGGGCAAAGAAAAACTCTAAAAACCAAAGGCTTTCACGTTTTTCTATTACTAAAACCTTGCTCTCCCCTCCCCTGGCTTTGGAAGAAAATTAAAGTCATCAAGCACTTGGTCTTCTATTGGGATCAAGGATGAGAAGCACATAGAAAGCAAGACTTTTTTAGTTAAGTGATTTCACTTATTGGAAAAGAGCCAGATGAGAGCATTGAGCAGCTTGAGGCTACCTGGTAGCTTGTGATAGACAGGGGTCTTGGTGGGGTGGGGGAATCTCTGCAGGAATTTGTTTCCCTCTCAGTACAAGATTGTGGAGTGGAGTGAACCATGGACCGCTTGACGGAGCTCCGGGAGACATGGTCAGGCCTGTTGCACTAGTGAACCCAGTGGGAGGCTGAATTCATTCAGAGACCTCCAGGAAAATGTTTGTTAATTAGAACAAGTACTTGGCTGCAGACAGACATGGGTTCTGATCTGAGCCTTGTGACTTGTTACCATTGGGACTTGTGGCAAGTTAATTAAGTTTTCTAAATCTTGATTCTTTATAAGAAAAATAGCATCAAACCTGGCCCAACATTACTTGACCTAGAATCCTGGCTTCTCTATTAACCAGATGTGCAAACTTGAACATGAATGTTAACACGTATGCCTTGCTTTTCTCATCTGTTTAGTGTCCTTATTGTTACACAGACATATGAGTTAACTAAATTAAAATGTGTACAAATTTAGAAGAGTGAATAGTCATTCTCATTGTCATATCATTTGACCCTGTTGACTTCTAGGCATCAGATGGAATACATGTATATTGTCTTTACTGGCTTCCTTCAAAAGCAGACCTTGTGGCAGACGTTTAGATGTAAGTAATTTGTCTGGTGGCATTGCTAAGTGGGGGTCAGGAAGTGAGAGAGAGAAGAGATGGCAGTTCACAATGTACGTATTAATGATCGGTCAGTGTACTGTTGTGGGCATTGGAGCCGCAATCTTGCAGACATTCTCTGGGGAAAAGAGGAGGAATGCCTGAAAACTCCCTCTCCCAAGAGTTGAAGGACTTGCTTATGCATCCACTGGTTGCCATCCATTGTTGGTTGAAAGTTGCTTTGGGTATATTCATTCTTTCTCAATTCCCAGAGACAGAAAAAAATATACTTTTAAGGCCAGAAAAGCCAGGCCTTGGGCAGAAGGTGTAAGGCATTCTTGTTGAGAAATCTAGGGGTACAGAAGTGATTTCTTGGGGCAAGAAGACAGTCTTGCCATGGGCAAGTGTCAACCTGGCTCCTAACTGGTTCTTAATAATTGTCTGAAACCTTCCCTCTACCATTTAAAAAAAAGTTCTTCAGGTCAGATTCTGTTCCTGCAGTCTACGTACGTAAAGCCATTTCTGAGTCAGAAATTTGAGGGCAAGTAACCGACTTGAAGGATGACACTGGAAAGCAACACTGAGAGTGGGGAACTGAGCCAGAGACCAGATTTCAACCAACGGGAAATGCACTGTTGTTGAAGGCACTGCGGTGGTCACTGGGCCTCAGTCCTTCAGGGGCACTCTGGGGGCAGTGCAGGGAACACCTCAGAGTTGTCTCTGGCAAGGAGCAAGGAGGCTGCAGTGATATTGATCTACCAAGTCCCTTTCAGTCAAGAGATGGATGACAGCTGCTTCAGAGCATTAACTCTACAGTGAAAGGGAGCAGTTTACTAATCCTGCTCCTCATTGCAGTATCTACTTACGAATTAGAGGTTAAAGAATATTGCCTTCTCTTCAGCACATATCCTCTGTTGTATCAAAAAGCTGATCACTGGAAAAGGATAGTGCACTTGGGTCATCACTACTCCCATCTTTTGCCTCCCCTCCCTATTAATACAACATTACATGAGACTTGTGCCCTCTAATCTGCAAGATAGAGACATATTTGTCTGGCCCCATAAAGTCCTACATTGACACTTATGCGATCCACACAGATTTTCCACCAGGCTCTTAGGATAAACCTCCTATCATTAGGTAGCATTTCCCATGTGCTGTTTACAAGTCACATTCATTTGGCAAGTGCATCCCAGAGACCTGAAGTTCTAACTGCAAATGCCAAACGTGTTTTCAAGAATGCTTTGGAGTTGAGTCACATTGAATGAAACCTGAACTCAGACTTCTGGTGGGCCCAATCCAGACTGAGTTATGTTTCCTTCATAACAACATAAAAACACAGCAGTGAGATATTGCAGGAACAATTCTGATGGCTCAGAGCTGCTCTCCATACCAGGGTACATTCACTGTGATGGGCTGAGGAGCCTGCAATGTCAATCCAATGTCATCACTCTTGGTAAACTCATTATCACAAGGTAGTTCTGGTACAACTGCTTTGGAAAGAGCTTGGTTTGACATCATCTTAATTAACATGAACTCTTTCTCCTGCAAAGGTGAGAATTAAGCCAAAATCCTACACCTAGCTACTGTTTTCTAGCCCCCTGCAAGCCACTCTGGTTTATATTCAGAAAGAGAAATGAACATAGCAGACTGCTAAATTTGGCCCATGTCATTCCTACACCTGGATTGCCTTATCTCCAGACAATGCTGCACAGGCTGCCAGTCCCACTCAGATGAGCTTCTTATCTGTGTGCGTACAATCCTTCCTATCACTTCTCATGGAATCGGCTGGTGGTCTTTCACTCACAAGCATGCTACAGTCAGTCAATACATCTGAAATATGTAACTGCTTCTCTTAGGTTGATCATTAATTTCCTGAGAGCAGGAAGTCTGCACCATTGATATTCCACACTTGACTCTTCATAAATAGGTGCTGAATTGAATGTAATCCACACAGCTGAATTGAAGGACATGTTATATCAAAAATAACCAAATAGTCTAAAAAAACATAAAAACCTAAAAAAGTTATGGGACACCTCAAACCTACAAGAAAAATGTTAAGATCTAAAAGACATGGATCATGCATAAAGTTATTCAAGCAATTGGAGATTTATTTGAAAAGATACGTATATGTAGAAAGACAAATACACAGTAACTCTTTGCATTATATAATCAGCACCAAAATTACATAAACAGTAAGAAGAATCCAGGATGTAAAGGAAGGAAGTAGAGACTCACCAGATGAGGAGACCAAGGATAAACTTATAAGGCAAAGCCTCTGCTAAGCCTTGAGAAATGCCTGGGATTTAGATAAATGGACAAGCTGAAAAGAAAGAGAAAACATATGTCTGTCAAAAAAGCAAATCTGAAGCTCTCCATTTTGCCATTTAGGGTCTTTCTTTTTGTGTTATTAAATTTTTAAAATTTATATAAATGGAACAAATTTCATGTATCTCATACATAGAATTTTAAGAACATAATGACACTTCCCACAGCATGCTCCCTCCCTCACTCAGTCTTACTCTTCCTCCTACTTCCTTTCTTATTTTTCTTTTAATTTTTGAATAATATGCTTTTTTTCTTTGAGAACAAGTTAGTTTTATCATTAATTGAAGAAGCATCTAAGGAAACAAGCAATGGCATTGTGCCCTTAGGCTTATTTAAAACTTATGAGACATAAGAATATTCTCTACTTAATACACTAAAACAAAGTAAATTTTTGAGAACAAGTTTTGCTATTAGCTCTCATATTATAACAATTTGAGGACACAGGTCTTGCATGGGAAGTTAGTGCACAGTGACTCTTATTGTTAATTTAACAATTAACACTCTTATGTATGACATCAGTGATCACCCAAGGCTCTTGACATGAGCTTCCTAGGCTATGGAAGCCTTTTGAATCCACAGATTCCGTCAGTATTTAGACAAGGTTATAAGCAAAGTAGAAGTTCTTTCCTCCCTTCAGAGAAGGGTACATCCTTCTTTGATGACCACTTCTTTCCATTGGGGTCTTACCCATAGAGAACCTTCATGTAGGACAATTTTTACCCCAGTGTCTTGGCTTTTCATGCCTTAAATGCTCTTGTGGCCTTTTCAGCCAGACCAGAATGCCTTGAGGACTGATTCTGAGATCATAATGCTACTTTAAGCAATTGTTGTTCTATGAGTCTGCTTTGTGGACTGCTGATCGAAATGTATAGGCAGTACCAACCTATATACATGTATTCTGATCCAAAACTTCTCAGTACTTACTACATCCAGACATTATTTTGTGCACTAAAGATGCAAAAGCTAAACCTATAGAGGAAGCTTATGTCCTGGTAGAATAACAGGTGGTAAATAAATGAATATGTAACCCAAGGTAGCATTATAGAAAATGATAGGGTGATGTGTTTTAAACTAGACTCTTGGGAAAGTTCATTCTGAAGAAGAGACTTTTATGCTGAGGCTCCAGTGTGGATAAGAATGTAATCATTGAAAGAAAGGGAGGGCCGGCGCCGCGGCTCAATAAGCTAATCCTCCACCTTGTGGCACCAGCACACCAGGTTCTAGTCCCGGTCCGGGCGCCGGATTCTGTCCTGGTTGCCCCTCTTCCAGGCCAGCTCTCTGCTGTGGCCCGGGAGTGCAGTGGAGGATGGCCCAGGTGCTTAGGCCCTGCACCCTATGGGAGACCAGGAGAAGCACCTGGCTCCTGCCATCAGATTAGCGCGGTTGCGGTGGTCATTGGAGGGTGAACCAACGGCAAAAAGGAAGACCTTTCTCTCTGTCTCTCTCTCTCACTGTCCACTCTGCCTGTTTAAAAAAAAAAAAAAAACAAAGAAAGAAAGGGAGAAGAACTTCAGGCAGAGAAACAGCAAGGCTAAAACCTAGAGAGGGTAACAAGCTCATCTTGTTCACAGGGCATGAAGACCATCATCACAGAGATAAGGGCTGTGATTTATACAGATTTGCTATACTGAATCCAAGATGCTACAAAGCCTTTCAGGCCAGAGAAAGAGATTTGGATATGATTCTAATATAAATGGGAAATATTTGAGGGAGACTTTTTAAAAAATGTTTTATTTATTTATTTGAAAAGCTGAGGGGGGGAGAGAGAGAGAGAGAGAGAGAGAGAAATCTTCTGCCTGCTGGTTTACTCCCCAGCCACAATAGACAGGGCTGGGCAAAGCCAATGTCCAGAGCCAGGAGCTTCATCCCTATCTCCCACATGGTTGCAGGAGCGCAAGTACTTGTACCATTTCAGCTGCTTTCTAGGCACATTAGCAAGGAGCTGGGTCCAGATGTGAAGCAGCTGGGAGGTGAATTAGCTAATGTGACATGATTTCTTCTTTGGCCAGTGTGTGGACAAGATTATGAGCCAAGAGACAAAGGGAGATGTGGAAACAGGAAATGCCCACAGAAATCCTTTAAAGAATTCCGAGTGAAGGTGATGGTGTAGCTATAATGGTAGAAATGGGAAAAAAAAAAAAAAAGATGATTTTGAATTTCATTTTAAATTAGAATGAGTAGAACATGCTGAGACCTTTTCCAAACCAATCCATCAGTAATCCACATTTCACCCTGTTCCTGCCACAATAGACAGCCATAATAGACAAAGCTGTCATTATTTAACCTCTCCCTCTTCCGGCCACATCCAACAATCAGGATGTTTCTCAAACAGAGCTTCTCCTTCATAAATGTCGCAAAAGGCTCCTTCCCATTCTCAGAATCAGTCTAATCTTATCTTCTCTTCAAAGGCTCCCAAATTTATTATATGTAATATGATATGATACATCATATTATATATAATCTGAGCATAAGAATAATTTCTGATATGTTTTTATGTGATCTCATCCAAAAGAAATCCTACTGAATAAAGAGAACTGGATCCAGCTGAGAAAAGTCCCATTGAAAAACCCAAATTCAAGCCCAGGTATACCTTAAACATATACCAACTACCTCAGTTCATAGCATGTATTATGAACTACAGCCATTCATATCTTACATCATAAATTTCTGATTGATTTCATATAACCCTCTTTCTACCACTTCACAATAATTCACAAAGTTCAACCATTCCAAAGCACATTTTTACAAGCAAATTTCAGGTGTTAATTGAGGTAAAGTTCCATAGTTATTGTAATATGTGTGTATCCATTAACTGTTTATTATGACCAAAATTCTAACTTAGTATTTTTTGGTTTCCTGTATTTGTGTATGTTACTGTCTTAGTCTATCATGGCTAATATAACAACATGTCATAAAGTGTTTGGCTTTTAATAAAGGAAATTTATTTATTACAGTTCCAGAGGCTAGGAAGTTCAAGATTCAGATGCCTGCAGATTTATTGTCTGGGGAGTGCTCACTTCCTGATAGACAGTCATCTCCTTCCCAGAACCTCAAATGGTGGAAGGTGTGAGGGATCTCTTTGGGGTCTCATTCAGGAAGATTCTATTTTCTTGATCTGATCACATGTCAGTAACCCTTCTTAAGAGCATCACCTTAGGGGTTAGCATTTCAACACGAATTTAGCAGGGGTGGTTGGATATAAATATTCAGACTTTGTAGTTACTGATGGAGCTTTCCTATAAGTCCTGTTTTTTCGTATTGAATAAGTTTTGTGTAATATTAGAATGCGTATGTTGCATTACAGCAGAATTTACTGTGGTTGGTTGGAAACAGGAATATGGATCTAAGAAAAAGTTAAGATATACAGACTTTGCAATCATCAGTGGGTCAACAGTAGTCAAGTCTGTGGGAATTAATGAAAGTGCTCTGTGAGAACTTGTAGAAAGAGACTGATGAGGAATTCAGAAAACATCACATTTGTACAAAAAAAGACCCAGTGAATGAAATTAAGAATAAACTGTGTGAAGAAGAGGAATCTACAGAAGACAATTCTGTGGAAATCATAAGGAAGTGAAATTCTAGAAGGAAGAGAGATGGCTATAAAAAGAAAAGTTCAAATCAAAGAGTGAGAAAGTTAAGAAATGGCCACTGGATTTAGTTTCCTCTATCATTAGTCCTTCTTGTTAGCCACAAGTGAGAAGACTTGGTAACCACCCAAAGGAGCACAGTAATCAGAGCCATTTGGCATCAGACTCAGAGACACAGAGTGAATGAAAATGCTTATTTAAATCCCAGGGGAAAGAGCATTAGAGAAAAATGGTGAAATGGTGCAGTGACAAATACCAGATTGAGGTTCAGAAGCTCTATTCAATTATTGAGAATGTTGCCAAATAGTGGAATGGTTTTAAACACTTTTTCTAGGCACATTCTCTAGCATTTCCTTTAACAAAAATCCATCTTTATTATGCATGCATTTTGTGAGTCTAACTTGAGTAATAATTGTATTTTCCTATTTTATAATGAGTTGCTTATTTGGCATAAGTGATGGGAAACCACTTCTAGGAAAGCCAGGCTTTCTAGATCATAAGGCCAGAAATGACACATCATTGACTTGGCAGCAATATCATCTAATTGTAGGCAAAGTGCTGGGTTGAAAGCACAGAGAATTGATGGTAGACTGAGAAGACACATAAAACATGACTTCTGATCAGAGGTGGGACAAACTATGGCCCAAGGGCCTTGCCCATTGCCTGCTTTCATAAATAAAATGTTGCTGGAACACAATCATGTCAATTTGTTTATATATTGTATATGGCTGCTTTTGAAATGCAGTGACAGAAGTGAGTAGCTGCAACAGAGACCCCATAACCCACATGACCCAATAAATTCACTTTCTGGTTCTGCACAGGAAAAGTCTGCTGCGGCCTGTCTATGTCAAAAGGAATATGGAGAATCCAAATAAGAATGTATATCCGAAGTTGGGAGAATTAAATTAAATTTTCTAATTACTGGTCATGACATTTTTTCCAATTAAAAGGAATTCACTTTAATGTTTCCATCTTAAATCTTTAAAGTTAAACCATGCATCATGTCCTAATTTATATAAAATGGCTCTTAATGATAAATATTACATGTGTAAGAATACAAATGACTTTAGAAAATAGTTTAGAAGAAAAGAAAGAGGGAATTAAGATCGACTGATGTGCCAGGTTCTGTATTATATCAATGGTATGTATCTAAATCTTTAGAACAGTTCCATTGGGTGGGTATCCTTCCTGTTTCCCAGGAAAGAAAATCAATGCTTCAGAGCACCTTTTTAGCTTGATCCACAGAGATAGTGGATCGACTTGGAATGATTCCAAAGATTGTCCTAAGTTCTCTATTAATGGTTCTCAACCAGGGTGATTTTTGTCCTCTGGGGACATTTGACAATGTGAAGGGAAACAGA
Organism: Sylvilagus floridanus; assembly: GCA_949820135.1. Taxonomy (NCBI): domain Eukaryota; kingdom Metazoa; phylum Chordata; class Mammalia; order Lagomorpha; family Leporidae; genus Sylvilagus; species Sylvilagus floridanus. The sequence continues at coordinate 169,786,232 of OX463244.1, forward strand.
TAGGGCACATGCCACTAACACCTACACAGCAGAGGCTAAGATACTGCCCAATAGACTACAACATACAGGATTTCTGCAAACACTGATGAGGTTGAGAAACTCTGGGCCACCTGGCACTGTTTTAGACATTTATTAGGTAGTGGTGGGAGTTTGATACAATGGCTTAAGTCACTGCTTGGGACATCTGTATCCCATATCAGAGTGCCTGGTTTGAGTACCAGCTACTCTGCCTCCAGTCCAACTTCCTGGTAGTGTACATCCTGGGAGGAACAGATAATGGCTCAAGTACTTGAGTCCTTATTACCCATGTGGGATACCTGGATAGAATTCCTGGTTCCTGGCTGTTACCTAGCCCATCCCTGGCTGTTGCTGACAGTTTGGAAGTGAACCAGCAGTTGGAAGCACTCTCTCTCTCTCTCTCTCTTGCTTTTTCTCACTCTGTGTGTGTGTGTGTGTGTGTGTGTGTGTTTCTCTGTCCCTCTCCTTTTCAAATAAAATGAAAATAAGTAACTAAAAACTTTTAAAAGAGAGTTAAAAATAAATAAACGAGAAGAAAATATAGGCAAGTAAAACTTCTCAAGGGCTTGCTGAAATGATTTCAGATAATTACTGTTCAAAATTTTTGACAAAAATGGACACTAAAAAAATCTTCGTTTGATGTTTTCACATTTATTCACCTTATCCACTCTTCTCTGAGATTTAAAATGTCTCTTTATAAAATGCTTGGAGTGATTTGGCACTGCAAGTACTGACTGGACATTGTCCTACATTGGAAGAAGTTCAGAGTGATAGACATTGTTCTCAGGCCATGAGGAATAATTCTGTGTGTGCCAAGCATTTACCCTAAGAGAGAGTGCTTTGGGTTGGTTTTTGTTTCTAAATGGTGTCTGTGATTCACTAACCATTGTGACTCTGGCATCTATGAGACACAAGCAGTCAGAGCATCATCCAAGCCCTTCACAGAACAAGGACATCTCTTCCACCAAACACTCTGCTGGAGAACTTAGTTGCGAAGTTCTCAACTATGCTTTCTTCTTGGAGAAATAGCATCCATGGAATGGAAGCTCCTCACCTGCAGGGTAGACCCCACCCTACTGAGCTGTCAAAGACTAAGGACTGATGACAAAGGAATATGAAAGAATGTTCTTGTGTATAGGTGTGTCCATTCTGTGGAACACCGGCACTGCATATTCCAGACTAAAGGGGACTTCAGTCAAGAATACACTTTGGTTTAGATTTCCTCCTATTCTCTATTCTGCTTCCTATACTCCCCTTCTCCTGGGAGCAGCCCATAATAAATCATTTTCACAAAATTACCCACAGTAGGCTCTGACTCAAAACACATGGGGAGGTGGGCTGTGCTATGTCACAGCAGGTAAAGTCGCTGCTTATAGTGCCGGCATACCATATGGACACTGGTTCTAATCCCAGATGCTCCACTTCCATTCCAGCTCTTTGCTATGACCTGGGAATGCAGTAGAAGATGGCCAATATCCATGGGCCCATGCACCTGCGTGGGATACCTGGAAGAAGCTTCTGGCTCCTGGCTTTGGATCGACCCAGCTCCAGCCACGGTGGCCATCTGGGGAGTGAATCAGCAGATGGAAGACCTCTCTCTCTGCCTCTGCCTCTCTCTCTCTGTAACTCTGCCTTTCAAATAAATAAACAAATCTTTAACAAAAAACACATACACATGGGATCCATAAATTAAAATGGTGGTGGTGAGCATCACAGGGGCCTCCTCCATGCTCTGCTAACCTTCCCATTGTTCTTTAGCCAGGCGGCTAAAGGAGTTGCCTAGAGCCAATCATTCTGGTTGGAGATGACATTATATTCTGCCTGCTGATCAAGGGACTGTTGGGAATCTGTCTCTCCAACGTCAAACCTTTTCCTGAGTGGAGGAATGTTTCCTGGGCTGGAAACTGCAAGGCAACTGCAGTTCTGCCAATCACTCAGCACCCACCATTGTTAATGTAAAGAAAATGCCACCATTCCTATTGAAATTGCACATTTAATATTGTCAGCACAATGTAGTCTGAACTTTGTATCCCATAATAAGACATCTGATTGCGTCTGATGTGGTTAGATCTAATTGAACATTCTTAATTCCTGAAGCACTTGAGAAACACACTGGGCTATTCACAAGGATCAGGATTGGCCGCCAAATAATTAAAATAACAATTAGGACTTTAAGTACAATTTTGCCACAGTCCTTGGTGAATGTGGGATTTTTTTTCCTGCAATATTAGGTTTTTCAAACATGCAGAATTCAAGTCAATGGTAGTTTATTATTTTCCTCATATTTTCAGCATATTTTTATCTCTATGTTGACATACATTTATTTATTCAGTCCCTGTATATTAGTCTGATGATTTCTCTGTGTCAGAAGCTGTTTTAGGTATTGAAGAGACAGAGATGTGAAAAAGCACAAAGTCCCTATCCTCCTGGAGCTCATTTTGTAGTGGGGGGAAATGATAATAAACAGAATACACTACTGAATGACTATTATAAGGTGATGTCAGATTCTGACCAATGAAATGAAGAAACAGTGGAATTACCCATTAATTGAACAAAGGGAAGGACAACTTAGCTAACAACATTGCAACTTAATGTTTCTTTCCTGAGATGACAATTTAGGTGAGACCCAAATGAAGGGAGAGAGAGCAAAGATGCATGAATATTTGAACAGAGCTTTCAGGTAGTGATCAACTTGTGCCAAGTCCCTGAGATCGAAAGATGGTTGGCAGGTTGGCGTAACCCTAGGGTGGTCAATGAGAGAGCAGAATGAGAAGAATACATTAGGCAGTGAGCCATTGCATGTTACTGGAGATGCCAAAACACCTGGAGCAAGTCGGTTCTTTATGATTTCTGTCACTGTGGGACAATTAGCTTATTTGCACCCAGGCACAAAATGTTAGTAGCATCTGTCTTATTGTGACAACCAAAAACATGTCTCATACTTTTCCAAAAACACACTAGGATATGACATCAGTACCAGTGGAGGACTAAGGTTTAAAAAAGGAAGTGACCTGATCAAGTTTAAACTGGTAAGGACATCATAGCTGCAGAGCAGAAAACAGCCCGAACGGTCAGAGTTGAGGACAAATAACTTAGGAAGCTATTGCAGTGGCCCACGCCAAAGGTAAGGATGGCCAGTGTTATCAGAGAAAGTGGTAAAAAGCAGCTGATTGGGAAACACTGTGAAACTGGCAGCAGATGCTCATGTTGGAAGTGAAGCCAAAGTGAAAGAGAGCAACTCAGAAAACTGACATGAGCTCGTGTTAGTATTGTGCTTTGCTTTGTATATAACCAGCTGTTGGAAAAAATATAGACAGTAATGTTACCCTTTTCGGTCATCTTTCTGCACGCATTCACGTCTGTGTGTGAAGACATGCATGAAAGCCTTTGCAAAAGTGGCAATGAGTCTGTGGCCATAAGTTTTGTATTTACTAATGTGAACTTGGGAAAGTTGCTAACTCTCACAGGGCTCTGCTGCTTTGTGTGAATTTATCGTCAATGTCAGGCTACCTCAAAAAGCTCACGGAAAATTGAATGAAATTATGTTTATTCTGCTTAACACAAAAATTTTTGAAATCTGTGCATAGTTTTCCATACTATGAATGATCTATGTGCATTTTGACGACACATCACATGCATAGAGTATGAGAAAGGCAGGTGTTAACCCAACTAAGAAACTCTACAACTTCCTTAACAAAGTTCTACTTTCTAGGGAATCAATTTCCACTGAATTTCAAATGAATAGTGCCCCCAAAAGCTTATTATTATAACTACAAAATTAGCTTTTCTTCTGGGGGTGAAAAAATGGCCCCTCCAATTATAGGACTGATTTTTTTCTATCTAGATCATAATTTAAATAGGAGAAATTTCCCATTAGGCAATTTCACATTCTGAAATAGCTTTTACAATTTTCCTATTTTCAAGACAATTGAGGATTTACAGTCACAGCTGTCTATATACAGGGCTTTGTCAGGTACATTAGCTTACACAGCATTATATTATTGTAGACACTGCTGGTATATTTCTTTGCCCCATAGAGGTGTCTGCAAACAGATAAAATTGTTTTAATAGTGGGGGAAACTTTTTTCTGTCAAGGGCCATTTGTAGATTTATAACATCATTAATGGGTCATACAAAATGATCATCATTTGTATATTTATAACATCATTAATGGGTCATACAAAATGATCAAGTTAAAAATTAGCTGCTATAGATTTATTTAATTTTAAGGCCCACTGAAACCCTGGCAGAAGCAGACCAAATGATTACACAGGCCTTATATAGTTTGTGGGCTGGACATTCCACACCCCTGAACTTCAGTAGCAATAATTTCTAAATTATCTCACACAACTCCCCAAAATATTTTGAAATGACTTCCTCTCAGTAACTTTAGAATTTTTCTTATCCCCTCCAAAATTTGAGATTGATGGGTGTTCAAAATCAAAAGTTTGGTCCTTATCTGAATATATTGAGATGGCTATAGGCTCATCTCTTCTCTAATCAGAGCAGAGTTGGGGGAAAATCCTACATGTCTTTTTCTTAAGTGTTGAAATTTGCTTATCTCATCTTTAGTGCCTGTTGCTTCACCAGATATTGAGAAAGCAGGCCTCACAGAATTACAGGATGACCTATGAAGGTTTATTTACAGGTAGATAAAATAGAAAATCAAATAACATTGCTGTGTATCTGTGCATGTGTTGCAAGATGGCTAAAAGCTATTATGTGTGTGTGCACGTGTGTGTGTATGTCCTCTATTGAGATGACCTATGTGCAGGATTTCTACATTATGAAATCTATAGATGCTTTTTATTAAATGAAAAAAGTTAAATCAATTTTCTATATTTATCCTAGTATTCTTGCTTCTCTAAGCTTGGCCACTGCCAGAGCCTTTTAAGGAAAGCAAAGTCAGCTAACATTCACCTGAACTTTTTGGCTTTTGCTGAATTCTAGGAGGTCAGGATTTCCTCCTTGGTCTTTGTTAGTGGTCAATTATTGATTTTCATAGATGAATTGATTTAAGATATTGATTACTTTAAATTAAGGCACCATTTTTTTTTTTATCAAATAGTCCCAACAGGGCTGGATCTCATGACTTCACAAGGGTAAACTTTGAGATGACTTTCATTATTTTGATGACAACAAGGCAATTACAATACAAGCCATAAGGATCCTGAATGGCTAGGAATGCCTCACTAAGTCAGCACATGGAAGAAATGATTAAAATCCATCATAACATGGCTCATGTAGCTAACTTCAGATGCCTTAATTTATCTCAGAACCATTTGCCCTCTTTAATGCATGTATGCCTCACCACCTCTCCTTCTGTTGTTTTGATGTAAAAAGACTGACATTTCTCACACTTTCAACATGGCAGCCTTCAACCTAGAATTGTCCTAGTGAATGCACATGTGACCATCTTAACAGAATACTGTAAGAATCCTGAATGGTCTTTCTAGCCTCATCCTCCATTACGTTCCAAATACCCTGAGTGAGCAATCAGAGACTTCCAGCCTGCAAAAGCAACTGAAACACACCTGTGCAAAATTCTAAAATGTTCTCATCTTCCATGATAAAATATTAACTCTACAATATAATATTTAAGTCTCATAATTTCTTCTCTGTTACTTGTCAAGCCTCATTTCCCAATACTTCTCACTAAAAAGCAAAGTCAAATTCTTAGATATTTAAAAGAATGAGAGAAAATTTTTGTTAAAACTTATGATTAAGTTAATATGGGTATTGATGGAACAAAGACCTAAGCCTCAGCCATTCTTGCCCATTGCCCTAAAGAGATAAACATTGGCATTCATTCTTTGCTCTTGAATCTCAGTTGGGTCTCACACCCTACTGCCTTCATCCCCACCCTGCATTCTTTTCCAGGTTCCCAAGGCCCCGCCCAGTTCCAGGAATTCACCTCTGCCTGCTGCCCCTACTTCCCACCCCCATCCCTAGCCCTTCTAAAATATAAGACCTGGCCCCAGGGGATCAGGGCCTTTTGCCACGTGTTCTATCAATGTGCCTGTGGGCAGTTGGTCAGCCACCTCTATGAATTTATTTTCTCTGAATAAATTCATTCTGGCTATAAAGTTGTACACTGCCTCTTTTCTATTATGCAGCTCTTTTCCTAACATTTATGGTTCCCCCGTATAAGGAGGCACCAATCTGCAACTCTTTTCCTAACAGGTACAAAGATATCAACTTAAGAATTTCTTTAAATATCCTGCAGCCCTTGAAGAGCGATTCCTGGGCTTTCTTTGATTTGGAACATCTAAATTTTCCAATTTACTCCATATGCTAGACACTTGGTCATTAAGGTCATCCTCAAATATGCCAGGAGGCTGCCAGAGTGATGACTACAGGGCCTTTCCATTCCCTGCTGGGCTGAGAATCATTTGCAGTCAAGTTTCTTATTTTCTTAATATTTCCTCAGTTTGTCTTCTGTTCCATTATTTATTAACTTCTACCCAAGACCAGAGGACTCTCTGACTCATTGACTTTTCAGTACACATGACTTTTACTACTAATATATCTTCTCACTCTCTCATTACTTTTGTTGTTCTGCCAGATATAGCTCATATCCTGTTTATTTTCTTCTCCTTTCCTCCACCCTCAAATATGATACTTTTAGTAAAAATCACCAGCATGCCGCCTAACATATATTAGATGCTTCATGAATGCTCTTTCCATTCTCTTCTTTATGCATTTGATGAATGCCTCTTATCTTGTTCAGAGCTAAAGAGATGAAGATCCAACATATGAGCTCAAGAAGATGGTCACTTTTGAGTCCACCAGTAAAATGCTGATTTGATTGTTGACATGTTGGAAGCATAGAGGTAGAACTATAAGAACTGTAAGGCCACCACAAAACACACCAAACACCGGAGTAAGGGAAAGAGTTTATTGGGAGAAGCCCAACAGACCGGATGGAAGAAAAGAGGGAGAAGGAGATTGTTAGAGAGAGAGACAGAGAGGAGATGGAGACAAAGAAAGAGAGAGAGAGACATGTGTTCAGGAACAGATCCTTTTAAAACTTTGCGGGGGCAGGGGTGGTGGGCAGGGAAGTAGGAACAGTGAATCCCAATAGGATGGGGGTGGGGCTGACACCGGTGGTTGAGCCATGTGGCCACCTGGCTTCCAGAAATGGCGGCCAGGGGCTAGAGTCTAGGATGGTGTCAGGGTGTAGATCACCCATAGATGAGACTGTGCCATTTTACTAACAAGAATGAGAACCAACTAGCCCGCAGGTCTGCCTGGAAAGTTAGGAATGCCATCTCTGGAGGAGGTTGGTGAAGGACCTGGACAAGGTAAGGAGTAATCATCTGTATGAGATGGAGATGTCAGGTGCTATTCTAGTGACAGGGGCAAGATTGTGGTGAATTTGGGGGAACTATGAGCATCTGACATAGAAGAAGGGAGAATGGCAGAGGGTTGTAAAGAGACTTTTACACCACGTAATGAATTTGAATTTGATCATGAGCCACTGGAAAATCTTGAGGGAGGCAGATCACAGGTGTATTTGCAGGCTAGAAACTGCTGTACAAAAATGGAAAGGGGTAGGGCAGCGAAAGCTGAGGATGGGAGAGGCCTTTTAGGAGAGTAGTGGCCTGCTCAGGTGAGGAGTGACAATGTTCTGAATCAAGATCCCAATGGGGAAGGGGAGGGGAAGTTGTCCTGTGGACCATAAGGTATTTAGTAGGTAAATGTGGTTCTGTTTAGTGATTCCTATGAAGGGTAAGGGTGAACTAAAGGTGCATATGTGTTGTGTGAAGTGAAGAATACCACTTCCAGGTGCCTTCATTGGGAAGAGATCCCTCTTTCTTTAATGCATAGTTCCTTGGCTACAAATGTATGACAGACATATCCAACAACCTGTGTACTAACTCAGTCTTGATTCCTGAAAAAACCCTAGCAAGTGCCCATCTCCATTTAACTATTGGAGAACTGAGCATCTCGGCTTATAGAAGCAGAGCATTGGCCATGTATGAATATTGCGCTTTTTTCTCTTGGGTACAATCTCTATTTTTATTGAACAACTGTCAGTAGGCCATGCAGCATTGCCAACAACACACTGAAAATAGAATGAAGCCAATTACCTCAGCAAAGATTAACGCAGAAAGTAAAATTGCACTTATGTAATACTCATCTTCCAGGCGCTGAGACCAGCTTTGGCTTGCTTTCTCTGTATCTGTGTCAGTACCTTAACAGAACACCACCACCCGTGCCTATGGTGGAAACTCCCCCTGGATTCCATCCCTCTTCCTACATTCTCTAAACCTCTAATCAGAGCAGACACCACAGCCCTGAATGGCTCCTGGTGATGATTTCCCAGCAAGACACTGCAGACAGATGAAAGATAATATTAGCTAACAACATATCAGCACTCCTCTGGTGTTTGGCAACTACTTGTCAGTAAACTTCAAGAAAATGCTTGTATTTCAGAGCATGTCAGACCTGAGCAGAACTTCAGAGATGAGTTAGACCAATTGTCTTATTTTACAGAAGAAAACAGTGAAAGCTGGGGGATTAGTTATCTCATCTGTTACTTCCTTTTCCCCTTAAATTTAGAAAAAGGACTGAACACCCAACCTCCACTCTAGCAAGGGCATGTCCCTCACGCCCTTGGCTTCTTACAAAGAAATGGAGATGATAGGGAAAGCTTCCTTGTCAAATCCCTGAAACACCCCCAGTGGGTGGAGAAAAGCTTCACATAAAAGAAGAAAAGCAACCCCATAATTAGATACAGAACTGACTCCAGACCCACAAACAGAAATTTGTGTTGGCTTCCCTAAGTGCTACAAGAGGGAAGGAAATCCTGCATCAGCAACTTGAGGCTTCCATGTGGGTCTGGTGGAACAGAATCATTTTCATAAAACACCAATAATGATGATAACAGCTGCAGGTTGTGGGGGAAGGAACAAGAACAAATAATTGCTAAGGAGGACCACTTTGGCACGAATTATTAATGTCACTCTGATTTTTCCTGCTTTGGACCTCTGGCATTGCACACTGGGCAGGCACATTACAACTATTAAATTGTAGCAATATAAATTAGTAATATAAATACTAACCCTGTGGCTGGAACTTTGACCCCATCTTCTTAGGCCAAATTTTACATCTTGAAAAGTAATGGGAAGATGTGGAGGATAATGATCTTAGGAAGAATGGGAATATGCTTGACACAGAAATGCTGCCCTGTGTACCAGGGACCCTATTTTATTTAGAAAAAGAGAGCGAGGGGGAGAGGAGAGAGAGACAGAAACAGACAATAGGTAAGATATAGTGGTGTCATATACATCATCTGAACTGATTCTTAGAAGCACTGTATAAGATTAATAGTTTATATTTACAGAGAAATTGCACACCATATAGGGTTCTCATTCATCTTTTCCAACTTCTCCTTCTATTAACACTTCCCATAGGCCTAATGTAGCAGCTCCCAGATCATTAAAGCTATTTAAGAGCTTTATTAGAATGCAAATCACATACCATACAATTCATTTATTTAAAATTTATACTTCAACAGTTTTTAGTATACTCACAGATATGGACAACCATCATTTCAGTTGATTTTGGAACATTTTTTTCATCACTGCAAAAGGAGATCCCACACACTTTGGCTATCACTCCTTTTTCCCTCCCCAACCCACACCCCAGCTCTAGGCAACCGCTGATCTAGTTTCTGTCTGTATATTTCCCTGTCCTGGATGTTTCACATGAATAGAATCATGCCATGTGTGTCCTTTTGTTCCTAGTTTCCTTCACTGACAATGTTTTCAAGATCCATTCATATCATTGCATGTATTAACACTTTATTCCTTTTCTTTTTTCTTATTTTTTGACTTTTATTTAGAAGGCCAAATAACATTCCGTTGTGGAGATATAGATACAAATGGATTTTGTCAGTCCATTTGTCAGTTGATAGGCAACTGGGTTGCTTCTACTTTTCGACTATATTGAAGCTTGTGTACTAATTTTGATGGAGATAAAAATGCCTAATGTATTACTAAAAAGCTTACTAGGAAATATGATTTTTTAGATCTGTAAAGATCCAGAAATGTCCTAATGCATCACTCCCAAGTTGAAGTGATTTGTCAACAAGATCTTCCCAGGAGGAAAATGCCTTAAGAACAGGGCAGAGGGCAAAACAAATATGTGTGTACTATGAACTTGAAGGAAAATGCTCAGTTTCTTTTCTTAAACTCATTGATCAGATAGTTTGACTCTTATGAGTCAGGAGTGAATGGGCCAGAGAGATGCCTTAATCTGGACTATTCCAGAAGCAGACCCTTACAATAAGAGTGTGAATTAAAGTAGTGTATTTGAAGATTCTAAGAGATGTTTATCGAATTGAGACATGGAAGGTAAAGAAGCTAAAAAGTATCAGTTTTGAGCCAATTAATTGTGTGGGTTTTTAGCAGCCATCCGTATGGGCACTGGTTTAAGACCTGGCTGCTCCACTTCCAATCTAGCTCCCTGCTAATGTGCCTGGAAAACACTAGAAGATGGTCTGCGTGCTTGGGCCCCTGCACCCACATGAGCGACATAGAAGAAGCTCCTGGTTTCAGACCAGCCCAGCCCTGCAGCCCTGGCTGTTGTGGCCATTTGGGGAGTGAACCAGTGGATGGAAGAGTCTCTCTCTCTCTCTCTCTCTCTCTCTCTCTCTGGATGTGTGTGTATTTGTGTATATGTGTGTGTGTGTTTCTCCCTCTCTCTGCCTTTCAATCATATTGATGTCTTCTTGGAGACAGTGTTAAACATTCCTTAGAGGCATAGCAAAGGAGGAGTAGTGTGTGAAATACTTATCCCTCAGTTTCCATGCCTAGCACTTCTTGGATACTCCTTAAAGGAGTAGCGGGTGCTTGCAATTAAAAGCTATGAGGTTGAAAATGGTAATATCAAAGGGATGTAGTGGGACACCAAGAGCTAAAGGCATCATGGTGTTAGGAAGTTCCCTTATGGAAAGGTATTGCGTGTCCATCTTGGTAATGAGATTTTTCCAAGGGGACCATGTCTCTGAATCCAACAGGCAGTCCCATAGACCTCACTTGTTTGTCTATAAAATGGGGACTGAGTCTGTTTTCATTAAATCCTGAAACTGGAATCATATGTGAAACACAATACCAGTCCAATTATACTTCTTCTGCTTACTGCCCCAGAAGACATATTTTCCATCTGGATAAATATTACACGTGATTATGGTGCTGTCGAAAAAGTACACATGTTGGAGACAGATTATCCTAGGTTCAAATCCTGGCCTCAACATATGAAACCTGTTTCTCTCAAATTGTTTAACCTACTAAAGCAAGTCTTCTCAATCCATAGATGCTTTTCATTTACATTCCAAGGTCTGGTAAGAAATTAACTGACATTTTTTGGTACTTTATCATAATGGATGCATAATAGTAAAATAAGTAAGTAATGGCATTTTTTGTATTTCTACAGGAAATAAGGAAGAAGTATGACAAATATATACATTAACTCATTGAATAAATTAAGTTCCTCCTGTGAGAGGGGTTCTATTTCAGTTGCCATGAGAAGAGTGGCAAAAGCCCCAAAGCTCTGCCTTCTTGAAACTTATATTTTTGTAAATCACAAAGTCTGGGATTATGTTTTTACTTTTAAGGTCCTATTTTTCATTATACGGAAAAAATGGTTTCAATATTATTTTTCACTGGGTTTTTAATCTCAAAAATCGTAAGCCTCATATCAAAGCATCCCAAGTACTCTCTCTCCAAGCTTTCATCAAGCATTTTCTGAGAGGCGTTTCTCAAATCTTTCTTCAGTGTAGTGTTAGTTGGAGTTCTCTTGGTCCCAAGTGACAGAAATCAAATTTGAACTACTTTAAGCAAAAGGGATAATTTACCAAAATGAAGAGATGGATAAAAATCTTTGGAAAAGCAGAATAGAGACAGAGCTGGACCTCCAAATAACAGGACCAGGGACGCAGAGCCTACAGAGAATCACTGTGTGTTTCTGTCATCATCACAATATGGCAGTGTGGCTTACATGGCAGTGTGGCTTCCTCCAGCTATAGAAAATATACCTGCTCCAGATTCCGCCAATTTACATCTTGCAGGTTTAGCAGCCAGAGAGGCTAACACAATCTTCCCAATTTTCTTGTATAAAATTCCTGGAGAAGAGAGACACATAATTTCAGCCTGGGACAGGGGTTCTCTATTAGATCCTGTAGCTTTGTAGTTACATGGTAGTAATTACATAGTCAGGGCGCTCCTAGAATCCTGTAGACAGCTATACTATTTATTAAGACACAGAAACCCCAAAGGCTGATTTTCATGTGATGGTCACCTTTCCAGCAACAAGAAGGTCTAAAGAGCAGCTCCAAAGGCTGCAGAACTGAACAAACAGCAGAGTCAGAAGAGGCTTTGTCTTACTCAGTCCACACAAGGTGTCCATTAGTAAAAAGGAGCCAACAATGCACTACTTTCTGCAAATTTGTCAAATATACTCAAAACAAACACATTAAAAAGGGATTACTCAATATTTATGTGCCAAGGAAGTAATAATAATGTCTTTATTAAACATATGAATGTTCTTGAGAGCTTCTAAAGTGCTATGGAACTTCAAAATATTTTCCAGTTTCAGAAAATTAATTAGCTCCCCTGTGGAGCAGCTCACAAGCAGTCTTGCCATTTTGGAGATGGAATGATTGAGTTGGAAAGGCAAGAGGTGTTGAATTATTCATCTTTTCAATAAGTATGTATGAAGTATATACTCCATGCATGGCTCTGTGCTGAGGGCCATGAAGACATAAACTGGGAGAAGTATCTGTTCTCAAGGAACTTACAGTCTACTACTACAACAGGCAGACTTGTCAAATGCTAGCACTAATACCCATCAAAACTCAGGGTCCAAATGAGACAGAGAAACATGAGAAGCTAGAGGAAGTGATGGGATGGGACTGGGAAGACAGCTGAACTGCCAAGGTTTTTGAAAACCATGGTCAGGAATTTGGTCTCATTATGTGGATTCAACACTAAAATTTAAAACATATATATATATATATATATATATATAAGAAATTATTACTAAGCCATTTAATTGACTAGTCCTCCAATTCTTTATGAAATTATCCCAATAAATGGAAGAAAATATGATCTATTTGCCTAAGTCATCTAAATGATCACCAGTTCACTTCGCCTGATGTGTTCTGGATTCAAATTTATATCAAATGAAGACCAGCTCAACTTGTGTAATTGACAATGCTAAGTCATTCAGGTTTTATTCTCCAGGCAAGAGTGATCCTTTCTGGGACTTTTTTTGTGACCCCAATAGCATGCAGTGAGGATGGCATATGAAGTCCTGTGGAGAGGTATCCATAGAGAAAAGTCAAAGTCCCAGCCATCAGTTCCTACCAAGAACTTAGCCAACAGCCAGCAAAGAGCCTGCCAGACAAAAGAACGGGACATGTAGCATGGGGATCTTCCTGTTCTACTTCAAGGGACCCCAGTGTGACTTGTGTGGGGCCAAGGTAAGTTCCTCCGTGAACCTCATCCAAATTCCAGATTCAGATGAAATAGATGACTCTCGTTATTTTAAGCCAAAAGGCTTTTGTACAATTTGTGGTTAACTGGAATACCTTCCACAAAGAGTTCTTGATAACAGTATCTTCATGCCATGATCCCATGAAATTCATTAGATAGCAGGATTTCAGGTTCTCCGTTCATATTTCAGGAACTCAATTCATGTGCTCCAGGAATATGTTCCTATCCTTGTAGAGAGTTCCAGTGAGGAATACGATTCAACATTTAAGGAATTTCCTTACATGAAGAATGTTCTGGAACTTATCGATTTTAACAATGTACTCCAATTTCTAAAGAAAATTAAAGTGAAAAAAATCAGTAACATATATTCACCTTTATATTTCTATAACATTTTTAGTACACACAGAGAACATTTATAAAAGATCTCCCTCCAACCCAGAAGAGCCACCACTATAGATGGGAAGGTCATTGAATCCCATGACCATTCTTCTCTAGTCTTCTTTCACTAGGCTTTTTTCTCTAGTTCACTAATTGTAGTTACAAATACAGTGTTCAATGTATCCTTTCTCCTCTTTCTTTTAATTGGCTGTCAAGACAAGGCAGAAGTAGCAACCAATCAGCTCTTCATATTAAACAGCATATTTTGCTGAGCCGGACTTGACTCCTGGTTGCTACAAAACAAATCTAAGTTTATATCAGAGGTGACAAACTCCATGCCCTGTCATTTATCCTTTTTATAGCATGGGTGACACCAGCAGTCAGCAAGTCATGTTGATGACTTGTTGATGAATCAACTAAAGCAGAAAACAACCAAATGTAGAGGTTTCCTAAATCAGTAGTTGGAAATGTTTTGTTATTTTAATTAAAAGGGAACTAAATTAAAAGCAAGTTCCATTGTTTTTTGGTATAGAAATTTTGCTTTTTGGTTATTATAAAATATTTAAAAGACATCCAAAACCTCAGTAAGAAAAGGGATGACCACTTTTAACACTGGAGTACTACTGTAATCACTGTAGGAATATTTTACTTATTATATGTATATATACATACATATAAACTAAATTTTATATATTTAATGACTGCCAAAGGAGTGAGATTTTACTATGTACAAGGTATTTCCCTAAATGTGCTTTGAATACTATTTCATTTAAAGCATAACACTGCCATGAGATAAATAACATGAACCCATATGCATCGTTGAGGAATTGAAGCTCAAACTCAAGATTACATAGCCAAAAAATAGAAATGCCTAGTGTCAAACCCAGATCTGTTAACTCTAGACTTTGATTTTTATTAATCTATGTCTTATCTCAACACCAAATTTCTGTTAGGACAAATAATATCAAATTATATACTTACTTTCGATATAAACCTATGTCTGGTCCTCAAATCTCATTAAAAAATACTTCAAACTACACCTTTTCAAATATAAATATAAAATCTTAGAAGATCTGTTAGGCGTCACTTTGTCTGATATCCAGTATTATAGACCTTTTCCGTAGTGCATTGCTGCTCTGCAGTTTCAATCCTGTAATTCACAGGAGATGGGACAGAAAATGAAGAATGATTCAAAGTATCCCTAAAAACTACCATGTACACTTTTCCATTTCTCAAAGATTGTTCACACTATTCTAAAATTCATCCAGGATAAGAAGTCTCATTGGAAATGAGGAACCTTTGGCAGGCTTTCAACATACTTGACACAGGTCATGAAATGATAAAGATTTTTTGGTCATTCTCCACCTGGAATGGGTTTGCTCTAGGTGCTGGCTGGTACTGCATGCATAACTCTTGCTCAATGCAGTCACTTTGTAGCTAGGATTCCTTTGGCCTTTGGGAATTCAGCAAACAGAAGCGGGATGGGCAGTAGGAGAAGCAGACTGTCTAAAAGAAGAAATGAATTAAATGATTTTACATTTTTAGCAAAGGGGCTGTGAGTGTAATGATGTGTTCCCACCTCCTCCAGAAGCGCTTCAAAATTTTATCATCTGAGTCCCTGCAATTCTAAGGACACTGGGATTGAGTTGTTCTTGAAGGAGAAAATGACCTTCAGAAAAGCACTCCTTCAGTGCCCAGTAGATACAAAGCACTGCTGCACATTGCAGTGGGAACAGAAAAAAAAAAAAATACAGATCAGCGAAATAATAGAAATCTACAAATATATAAGATTTGCAAGCTATTGACAAATAAACTATTATAAAAAGAGATAAAGGGAGAGATTAATTTTACCTAGGAGCAAGGAGAAGGGTAGAAAGGGACTTTAGAAAGAAGGAGATGTTTGTGGAGTCTTGGGATGTAAGTTCATATGTCCCAATATATTATCTGATAATTAACTAAAATCGTGAAATAAAAATATCCCTAAAGCCAAGTTTCCCTTATTCCTGAAAACCACAGGCACACACTTTCTCAAGAGGCCCACAGGCTCCATTTCAGCAGCACATGGAAGGGTATCACTGGAAGGGGAAGGTAAAATTGAGGGCTAGCATCTTCTGCTTTGGTCAGCTGCACTTGTTGGGGGCGATGATAGGGGCCACAGGACAACCTCAAAACTTTGAGGTTCAGCAACTGCAGGCGAGACTGATTCTGAAACAATGGAATCTTGGGGAGAGGGAGGGCAACCTTATTCACACCCCCCCCCCCAAATAGCCTAGCACAGTATTTCGCACCCACTAGACAACCATTTGTGGGACTGATTTTAAGCGTTCACTTTCTCCCCTTCGGAGGCAATGCAACATTGCCACGTTTTGCTTCTATGAGCTTGGGAGCTCAGTAGTTAGAAAACCAGGAGAAAAAAATAGGGTTATAGAATCCTGCAAGTGGAGCCCTGCAGGGGTATGAGAAAAGAAGGCGAGAGCAACGGAGGGGCTCCCGAAGCCACAGCTCAGCCCCTGCCCCGCCCCCTCTCTGGGTGCCGGATCCCCCAAGCCCGAGGCGAAGGAGCAGGGCCGGCGGAGCGACGGCAGGGCTCGGCCGTCACGTTCGAGCCCTGCTGTTCCGTGAGTCCCCAGCCGCCTCGCCCCTCCTCCCTCAGCCCCAGCCGGGGCTTGGAGGCGATTCCCCTCTAGTGACTGAGCCCGACTGACTGCATCTGGGCGTCTTTGTCTCCTCCTCCCGGCGCAGGGTCTGCAGCAGCCACCGCAGCAGCCGGAGCCCAGGCGTGCCCCGCACGGCCGCCCTGGGCCGCACCCTCACTCGGTGACGGCGCCCCAAGACGCCAGCCGCGCCACGCACCGCCTGCGTCCCGCGCCCAGCCACCGCGCGTCAACGCCGCCGCCGCCGCCGCCGTAGCCCGAGAGCCGAGCCCGCTCTGCCAGCCGGGTCTGGGGTGGGCAGCCGGGTTTGCAGTCGGTTGGAGGTGGCGGCCGCTGCAGCCCTTGGCAGGGCGCACACCCGTAGGCAGACGCACCCAGCGCTTCCTCCCTACGCCACGAGGATGGAGCAGCCGCCCCGGCCCGGGACTGGCGCAAGGTAAGGTGCAGCCGCCTGTTGCTTTTCGCAGAGCGCGGGATCGTCCCTGTGTCCGGGTGCCTAGGCCGCCCCACCCGGAACAGGTAGAAAAGAACTATCACCCCAGTTCTGAGCCATGTCTGCCCAAGCCCCGTGGTCGCCTTGGCGCAAACCTTTGGGGAGACCCCGCCTGACGAAGGGGAGTCGACCCTCTCTGCTCCCGTGCAGCAGCCGGCTGCCAGGCGCTAGTCTGCAAAGTTTTGTGGACCCCCCTCCACCCCCCGCCTCTTCCTCCCTGTGCGTTGATGGCCCGGCGCCTGCAAGTTGCTCGCCTAGTTCTCACGTGCACGCTCCCCCGCTCCCCCACCCGCCTTGCCGTATGCCTCTGCCCGTTTGGCTCTGTGTTCGCCCGGTCGACTTCTCACTCCCTGCAGCTCCCGCTCGAGACCCAGCGGTGCTCACCCTGCCTGTGGGAGCTAGGCAGGAGCAAAGAAGGTGAAATAGGAGAGGTGGGGCGCAGAGGAAGGCAGAGGCCACCCCGGGGCTCTGTCCAGCGCGGTGGGAGTTGGGCCACCCGGGTGCACGCCACCCCCAACTCGGTAATGAAACCCTTGGAGTGGCTGTGGGCTGTGCGCCGGTGGGAACTGCCGGTGCAGATCCGGGTGTGTGTGGGGGGAGTAAGTGTTTCGGGGAGGGAAAGGTAGCTAGTGGGGGTGGGAGAAGCTGAGGGTCCTGGCAGATCTGCCCACAGGTGAGGGGGACGAAACGACTCTGCTCATGTGGGCGAGGGACCCACTCGGAGCGGTCATCTGACAAGGAAGGAATGGGCCATGAGTCTGGAGGGCGCTGGCCTGGGTGTGTAAATACAGGTGGGGGAGGGGCTGGGTACCTGGCGAGGCTCTGAGACCTGGAATAGAGCCTCTGAATGGTGGGGCGGGGGGCGGGGGAGCTGCGGGGGGGACTGCAAAAGAGAAGCTGCTGGGTGCCTGGGATGGGGCGATCTCCCTCTCCAGAAGCAAACCACCCTCCCCTGGAGAATCTGAATGCGTTGGCAGCTGGGGCGGTGACTGAACGGTCAGATATTGGACCAGGGATGCTTTTCCTGGCTCTGAGAAGATCACAGTCCCTTCCCTTCTGCACGGGCTACACCCGTTCACCTCCGCAGCCCAGTCGGTAGACCCACGCCCACCTTCCCTGTCAGGAGCTTGGAAGTCAAGGATGTCTCCACAGCCGCAGGGAGCGAAGGGGACTCCTGGCCTCCAGGGGGAGATGAGCGAGCCGGGTAGGAGGGTAGTGCCCAGCGCCAGGCGAGTAGGCAGGGGTCCTAGCTGAGGGGGGGCGCAGGGACTGAGGCTGCAAGGGGAGCCCCCGGCTCGCCTCCTGCCCCCTCCCTTCCCCGCCCCGCGCCTCTCCACAAATCGCACCTGGGCGGAGCGGAGGAGTGGGGGAGCCCTGCGCTGCGCCGCCGGGGAGGATCCGGAGCTCAGAGCTGGAGGGCGTGCGGGGAAACGCAGCGCTAGGGGGTGTGGACGTCGGGTGAGGGCAGGCTCCGCTCGCAGATTTGGGGCCCCAGGCAGAGGTGGGTCTGTGCGTCTTGCTGCTCCTAGGTGCTTCCTTCCTGTCCCAGATGCTTTGGCAGGTGCACGAAGGAGAGGGTCTTTTTTTTTTTTTTTTTCCTTTTGAGCAGGAGGACAAGACCCTTTGAGGTAGGGGACCTAGCCTGCTGCTGCGAATAAGAGGCAGCCTCCCCCTTCCAGACTCCAACCCCCACCTTTCCATATGGTCATGGTGGGGGGCACACTGGATTGCCAAGGCCAAGAAGCACATCACTTGACCATTCTCTCCCCAAAGGGGTACACGCCCCTCTCCAAGTGGAGCCTTGAGTTGAGAGTCGCTGGTTCTTACTGGCCCTATAGAGAAGCAATTGGGGGTCCCCTGGCTGGGGAGCAGGTTTCCAACCTCAGGTACTCTGGGTTCATGCCTTCTACATACAGGTTAAGGAGCACAACCATCTCTCTGCGGGTGCTCGTTAGACGCCTCCTGCTCTCTTGTACCAGCAGAATTCCGTATAGTCCACTTTTCTGGGCTCCACGACTTGGCCAGACCCTTCAGGGGGAGTGACCCCACAGGGCTCCTGAGGGTGATCACGAGGTCGATCACTCCTATTCCGGAACATACTTGGAGCAGGGAGCCCCAAGGCGCAGCATCGGGGATTCCCTCCCTGCAGGCTCTGGGTGCAGCTCCCAAGCAGAAAGGCCACACCCTCCTAGGCCAGGTCTCTCCGCTGATGGAGCGCAGGCTTCCTCCGAATTCCGTGGATACCTGAGGTAGGATCCCAGCCCTCAGCCCTTGCTTCATGCCCCCAAATTTAGTTTCTGATGACCGTTTCTTTCTGGAAATTTCTTGCCTGGGTTTGTGCGCTGTCCACTCCCGTTTGCATGTTGAAACAGGTTCGAACATATGGCGTAGGGACTTGGGGAAGACTCACATCCACACTTAGTCTGCTCAGGTTGCTGCAGAGGTGTGGTTGCTGGTGTATATTGAATTCTCACTATGCGCCAGGTATAATTCTAGATATCTCAGGGGCTTGTGTTGGTTTCAAGCTATGCAACAATCCTGAAAGACAAGTAAATTAACTTTTCTGATTTTATGGGTGACGATAACAAGCCATGGAGGAATTAAGTTCTTTGCCTATTATTGCCTACTAGTAAGTGGTGAGGTTGATTCGTCTTCTGAGCAGAGATCACTGGGTGCACCCCATGCTCCCAGCCCAATTTGTACTTTGATCTTTTAGTCCATAAGGAAACATAGGTGAAATCCTGCATAACCCTTTACTCCAAATCCCAGGAACATAAAGATAAGTAAGTGCCTGTCCTTCATTGGGGAGACTGATGTTGCAGAGCACCTGCCTTGGAGTCTGTTGGGTTGCACCTTGGTACGATGGAATACTAGAGCTGGAAGCTGGTAGAGCATCGGCTAATGGCATTGGGCTTCTCTTCTGAACCTGTTGGTAGACATTCTTTTTTATAAAATACAAGGAGGAATGGGAGGAGGGACCTAAATGTGAACACACATTCGCTTCAGGGTCAAAAACCAGAAGCAGTTTGAGGTATTACTGTGTATATTCTGCAAATGAGTGCTTCTCTGGGGATTGAATCACAGAATGTTAGGGCTATAAGGGGTCTCAGATAGCATCCCTCCCAATCCAGACGAGATTCCATGGTGAGTTCATGGCCATTCACTGCATTTGCAGCATAACTAATGCTCGAAGCACTCTCCTTTAACATTTGGTCAAATAAAGTATGTTTATGAATATATAGATTATGTTCACTGCTGCTGTTTTCAACATCTTAAAATTAATTAGGGAAAGGCCTTTTTACGAAAAGCAGAAACTCTTTTTCTCCCTCCCCCCAATTCTTCTCAATCAACATAATCAGAAAAGTCACTATCACATAATGGATCAAGTAGCAGCAATATGCCTCTTTAGTAAAAATTGAAGTAGAATATTTACAAGCCTTCAAAGCAACACGAATTAACCATGCAACCCTTTCAATGATTCTGAGTAAGACATAATGGACTCCCAATCACTGTAGCAAAGTCTGGTTTAGTAGCTCTGTCCTACCATATTCCCAATTATTTGTGAAAGTAAGAGAAAATGTAGTACAGCAGAGGGAAAAGCCCCTTTGAGTGTAGTGATCTGCATTGAGGTGTTTTTTTTTTTTTTCCTGGATTTCTGATCCTTGGACTAAACTTTATACTGATGTGAATCGGGAGCAAAGCAATATATTTCTTTTTTTTTTAAGATTTATTTATTAATTTAAAGTCAGAGTTACACAGAGAGAGAAGCACAGGCAGAGAGAGAGAGGTCTTCCATCTGATGGTTCACCCCCCAGTTGGCCGCAATGGAGCCAGGAGTGTCCTCCTGGTCTCCCACGAGGGTGCAGGGGCCCAAGCACTTGAGCCATCTTCTACTGCTTTCCCAGGCCACAGCAGAGAGCTAGATTGGAAGTGGAGCAACAGGGATTTAAACTGGCATCCATATGGGATGCCAGCACTGCAGGCAGCGGCTTTACCTCCTGCTACACCACAGTGCTGGCCCCAAAGCAATATACTTCTAGTAGATAATATACTTAGGGTACAGAAAAGGGGGAAAAATTCTTGGCCACTTCCTCACTCATTGTGACCCTTCATTCAAGAGATTTTGTCCAGACACTAAGAGATTGCATAGACCTCTGGAATTCTGGTTTCTCAGAACATTCCAGGTCTTTTCTGGGTAGCTTCAGTACCAGGAAACTTCCCCTTGGATTTAAAACAATAGAACATCCACTGGAATAAACAGGGGCAGAGAGTGAGAAAAGCCTGCTTGGCATCACATCAGGGTGGCAAGAATCACAGGTAGATATGCAAACCGGATGCCTTGGATGTCCCCTAGCACAAGATCCACATCAGAGGCCCTTGGGCAGTGTCTGGGGTGAAAGAAGGCAAAGTGAAGGGAGGGAATGGCTTGGCTGAGCAGGGGCCTGCTGTGACAGAAATGCTTTCCTAGAGCAAACGGGCACTAGAGCGTTTCTTCTTCCCCTCTTCCTTTCCTGCCCATGACCTCAATCTTCCATCCATGTCAGATTGGCTGATCCAAGAGCTCCCAGTTATGTCAGGGGGAAGCATTCGCTTTCTAGAGAAATCTTTGGAAATGAATGTTGTTTTTATGTAAGCAGGAAAGAATTGCAAAGCCACGCCCCTCTTCAGGGAAAGCCACTGAGAAACCTGGTGGTGCAGAGGGGTGACCCTCTACAGGGGATGCATTGGTTAGCTGGATTGCAGCATTGTGAAGGAAATGAGAGGTAATATAGAAATCAAGTGAGACAAAAGAAACATTCTCTCTTTGGAAACCAGAAGAAGAATACTGTTGGCCAAGGGCAGACCATCCTGGTTTGCAATTCCTAATTTTGTAGTGGAAGTAGGAGAGTGAATTGTACCTTCATCCTATTTGTATGGTATATGTTCCTGCTCATTGGTTTGCTGTAGCTTCTGGGCAGTGTAGTAACAAAGGACTCACACACACGTTCTTCTGGGACAGATTTTTGGGGGTGTGTGATTCTTACATCATATAAATATGAGTGTGTTGACATTTAGGGTGTTATATAGATATAAATGTCTGTTTATCTTAAATCACATAAATATGAGTGTCTTAACAATTCCTCTTTGAGTTGTGTGTTGTGAACAAAGGATATGAAAGGTCTTTAGAGTACAAAGAATAAGTGTGTTTGTGCCATACATCATGTGAGTTAAAATTCTCATTTCAGATTAGATATTTAAAAATAAAAAACACTCAAGATCCAGAGCATCCAAACTTGACCCATTTTTAATAACAAGAGAAGTCAAATGATAGGATTGTGTGGAAAGAGTTTGAAAAAATGATGGAAACAAAAAAAGTAAAAACTGGAGTAGAATCTGAGAAACTCTATGGATTTTATCCTAAATAAATATATAATGATTTAGTCTGTGTATATATTTGAATGATCCATAAGATAAGTAAATTCAGTACTCATTTAATTGGCAGACTGTGACTCTGATGATCTTTCGCAAACAGTTGGGAGCCATCATGGAAGCTCCTATACCTGATATTCTAGTATACATTTGAAGGCACCAGGCTCCACTATCTGCCTGTGACTCCTGCTGCACTGATGTGATTCAAGCAGGCTTTTCTCACTCTCTGCCCCTGTTTATTCCAGTGGATGTTCTGTTGGATTGTCTCCAAGGGGAGGATTCCTGTTACTGAAGCTACCCAGAAAAGACCTGGGATGTTCTGAGAAACCAGAATTCTAGGGGTCTATGGAATCCCCTGTGTCTGGACAAAATCTCTTTTATGAAGGGGTTCTGTGAGTGAAGAAGTGACAAAGAACATTTCCCTCCTTTCTGCACCCCAAGTATATCCACTAAATATATATGTATGCATATATATATAGATATATTTGCATAAACTTTATAAAAACTAAGTCAGTTAATACATCTTAATAGGACATGAAATAACCGTTTCTTATGAGAATGAAATCTGAAGTTTCAAGCACTGATGGTTGTGGGGTACACTTTCTGCAAAGGTGTCAAGTTAATACTATGGGTCACTCCATTCTTTCAAAATAAACAAATGAATCAATACTGAAGAAAGAACAACCTCTAATCAGAACAGATTTGCTTCTTTAAGGGGATCAATGGACAGATTAGTAAAGGTTATGACATATATAGTTTCATTTTATCCTAAGCTCTCTAAGCTGTATTTTATGTTAATGCTTATCCAGTGCAAATGTCACTACACTTTACGTTTTTTAGAAAGTGTTTTGTGACTTTTATTAGAAGTAAAATGAAAACAAATATTATAAGAAATATGTGAAGCCATTCTCAACTATGAAATAACACTTGACAAAGCAGTAAATATGTTTCACATATATGTTAGTTTCTTTAATTTCTTTTTCCATCCCTCTTTACCTCCCTTTTCCATATCCTTCCTTCTTTTCTTATGTTAGTGATAAAATAAATGTTGAGTGTCTTACTGGGGCAGATTGATTTTTCAGAACAAATGTCTCCCCTGATAAAGGCAGGGTTGAAGGTACAGTGCACCTGTGTATTTGTCCAGAGCTAAGGCACAAAAATCCCAAGGTCTCATTGGCTTTCTCCCAGTTTTCTATCCTCTGCTCTGATTCAGAGAAACAATCCTTGTGGAGACCAGCTTTGCAGGGACTCCCTCTGTTAGCAATGACTAAGCAAGATGCTTTTCTCAGGCTACACTAGGATTTTTTCTCTGAGAAGAGTGCCAATCCAGCCTGCTGATCTTCCCTAGATGTTTGGTCTTCAAGGATTACCAAGCAGGAAACTTTCCATCTTTTCTACATACTGTATTCATGCATTAGTTTTCAAGTTCTTGTCTTCCCCCTATGGAATGTTGCATAGTCATTAAACAGGGAGGGCAGTCTGTTTTAAGTTGTGTCTCAGAAATACTTCCTGTAAATAAAATGAATATTACTCCCAAGTAGAAAGAATAGTAAAGACTGAAGCTGCCCAAAGCATCTGCTACATTTATGCAGGAGGGATGCTGTATGGTTATGGTGAGTGGCATCAGATAGGGCAGGTGAGTGGTATTTAAAGGGTAATAAGAGAGGCATGGATGCAAGCGAAACAAACCACCTAGAGGGAGTAAACCCAGCAGAGCATCCCAGGAGGAGATTCCTCTTACCTGAGAAAAGCTAGAATGAAGGACATATGGGAAAGGCCCAAGACTAAGAGAAGACAGAGAATGGGATTAATAAAACCTGAAGAAGAGGTGTGAAAGGAAAATGAATGGACCCAATGACTTCTAATTTTCTGGACGAACTCAAAGGCAA
The DNA here is from genome assembly GCA_949820135.1 of Sylvilagus floridanus. Lineage (NCBI taxonomy): Eukaryota > Metazoa > Chordata > Mammalia > Lagomorpha > Leporidae > Sylvilagus > Sylvilagus floridanus. Next base: position 169,810,575 of record OX463244.1, read on the forward strand.
GCCAGCTGCTCAGCCAGAGGGCAAGGTGTCTCTCAGACCCTAGAGAACCTTATTTATGTGGCTTCTCAGTCACTCAAGGTTCTCCGTGATGCCCTTTGACAATCTGACAATATATTGGTATGCTTAAATGCATAAAATGTAGTACATAAGACTATAACATAAGCCCATTTTATTTAACTGTCTAGTTACGAACTGTAAAAACTTGTGACTAATGTGTATGTTACTTACATAAGTGCATATGACAAGGTCTAGTACTGGGACTAAAGACTACACCATCATTTCAAAGTAAGGATGAACATAAATGCTACTGTGAGATAATGATAGCAATTGCATTATGATATGAAAATACTTGATTTATATTGATGACAAAATCCCTAGTACTGCTCCTACATTTGGGGCTTATGGTCCACTTTCATAATGGAATGCTATGTTGCATTTTAAGGCTAATGAACAAAGTTAAAGTTTGTTCATTTTTTTCCCTTCAAGATCTTAGATCCCTTGGATTCTGTTGGTAGATGCCTTGGAGGTTTGCGCTCTCAATACTTCCAGACTAGACTGGCTATCTATCACTGGGATTCTTCAAAGATTGACAGTGATCTTAGTTCCTCCAAGACAATAGCTATAAAGTAGAATCATCCTATATGCTTTGAGCTCCCTGGGATCTTTCTCTCCAGATTAACTTCTCACTTCTGGGCCCAAGAATCTGATGTATCTGCCAGACTCATGGGGATTAAAGCTGTGGATATTGATGGGCACTAAGAACTGGAGAAGACCTTCAGCTGAGAGAAGGTCCCATGTCAAAGCCACAACCAGTTTATGAGATGCCTTTGTAAGAACTGAAAAACTGGATTTTCAAGGAGCAGCAGAGGCCTCCCAGATTCTGGCTGAATGAACACTGGCTTGCATTTTAGTTCCCAATGTCCCCTTTGGCTAGGTTCCCTGTGGTGTTGGCCAATATCACCTGAATTGAGGACGAATTATCAGACTATATTGCATTTCAGCCAAAAGTTTCAACTTCCCCTCCAACAATTTCTTGTTTTAAATAGAACTGCCACAATGCTTTTCAGAGGTTCACTTCCTTTCCCTGCCCACTTCCTAGTTGTCAGGAAATGGCCTCAAGGAGGGAAGGTGGATGGAGACCCATGGGAAAATGTCAGCATCTGAATAATTCGTCAGCTGAGTGAGGGAGAGGGGTCTGTGGTCATGGAGTGTTTCCAAAACAGATGGCTCACGTTGTTGGCTGTTGGGGGAAGATGACAGAGTGTCCCTGCTCCAGGAGAGCAACACATTTTATCTTTCCTAATTGGTGAAATGGCACCTGATTAATGGAAGGAAATATTTTCTAAGAAATTCTTTGACTTTGCAGGGAGAAGAAATATGATAGGCAACACTCTCTTTATGTGCTTGTAGACCATTTGACTAGGAACCAGGCAATCTGGGTATAGTTCCAGCACTGGCACTAACCAGCATGGTGATGTTTGGCTGGTTCTTTCAACTGCTCTGTGCTCTACTCCTGCGGAAGAGTGCGACTGGGAAGTAAATGGTTTTTACACCCCTTCTGGCTCTCTGGCCTTTGATGTCAAGGATGTATCAGACACTGTTTTATTTATCCTCCATCTGCTGGCTTTTCTGTTGAAGCTGATTCAGGCTCACACTTTCACTTAGGCCTCCCAACCTTCACATGCCACAGATTCAATAATAAGAGATGGCGTTGTATAATCCTCAGGGTCTGTGACACCTGGAACACTTCTGGGAGCCTAGAAAAACGAGGTGGGAGTGGGGATTATGGAGGAAAGAACGCTGACTGGTAAAGGTACAGGGTTGCAAAGGATGAAACAACTGATCCCTCTCTATGTAACTGTCATGCAGGCCAGATATAGGAAAGATGGAGAGATTCTTAAAATGTTGTCTGTGTATCCATCTTGTGTCCAACTCTTTTTGCCTATATGACAACATAGCTCTCTGTTAAAAACTTAGGAGTTACTCTTCATTATCTATAGGAAGCTTCTATCCTAAGAACAGTCCTATAGGCCTTTACTTCCTGGCTGTTCCTTGCCTTTGTCTAAGCACTTTTCCTATGGCCGGGAGTGTTGGTGCTGGCTCATGTTGACAGTTGCTCATTTCCTCCCTCCAGTTGTATATTCAGTGACAAGTTGTTGGTATCTTCAAATCAGTCATAATAGGAATATTTACACTGTAGATACTTCATAGCAGGGCTCTTTCCCCAGAGAGGTGGTTACAAGAAATATTAGCACAAACCAATGCTCCGGCCCCATGAAAAGACTTGTCGTTCCTGCAGCAGAAAATACCTTCTGTCTCTCTCTCCATTTGACATTTCTTATTCCCGAGAGTTCATTTATTCACTCCTCCCTCCTCGACTTTCTCTTCTGTCCTTGCCTTCATCCTCTCTAACTGTTCATCCTATGCGTCCATCCATCCATCCATAGCCAGAAGTTCTAATTCTTCTGCCGTTTAGTAACTGAGTGAGTGGCTGTGAGAAAATTCTTTATGCCCTGCAGGATTAGAATCATGTAGCAATCACCAAGGTTTCTTCTTGTGCCCTCCAGAGCAGCAGCCTGAGCCACATCTGGGGTTACTTAAGTCACAGCTAGGGCTAAGATGCACTGTGTTATAATGTGGGGAGCAGTATCCAGGAGGCAGTGAATTTGTGGAAGGCAGCAGCCTCATGGAAAAGCTCCAGGTAAGTCCCATGAAACCTTTACCACTGGGCCTGTGATGGATTGAGGACCCTCACAGGTCCCTGAAGCACGTTTGGGACCATTCTCCCATTGTCTTGATGAACAGCACCTGATACACTTCTATTCATATTGATCTCTTTAGTGCCTAGTTTCCTGGCTGCACTTTTGCCTGTTTTGCCACCATTTACATGGCCAGGATGAGAATGTTCTAGATTTTATGCTCTGCTTCCCTTTTAATTATAAATGCCGCCTTTAGGTCATCTCCTTACTCTCTCATTCCAGTGTAGGCAGTTAGAGGTAGCCATGCAGTAGAATGAATGTTTTGCTGTCCAGATATTTCTTCCACCACAAATCTTAGTTCATTACTCTTAAGTTCCACTTTCCACAAAGCCCTAGGGCATGGACACAATGCAGCCAATTTCTTTGCACCTGTATGACAAGGGTAGCCTTTACTCCAATTCCCAATAAGATGTGCCTCATTTCCATCTGAAACCTTGTCAGAAGGACTTTTGCTGCTGTTCTTATCAGCATTCTGATCATAGCTTCTAAAGTAATCTCTAGGACGTTCCTAACTTTCCTTCATCTTCTTGTCTTCTTCTGAGCCCTCACTAGGATCTCTCTTACTGCTCTGTTTGTAGCATTCTGACTTTCCCTAGCCTGCTTCTCCAGATTCCCACAGCCTTTACCCATTTTCCAGCTCCAATGCTGCTTTCCTATTTGCAGGTATCATAGCCACACTCTACTCAGTACCAATTTTCTGTCTTAACTCATTTTCTGTTGCTATAACAGAATTCCAGAGCTGGGTACCTTATAAAGAAAATGTATATTTGACTCATGATTCTGCAGGCTAAAAATTCATGAGCATTGCATTGACTTCTCAGATTTTGGTGGAGGCCTGGTGTTGCTTCAACTCAAGGTGGAAAGCAGAAGGACAAGCTCACACATGCAAAAAGAAAAGAGCTCAGAATTCCTGTGATAGCTAACCCATTCCTGTAAGAAGGCATCAATCCATTGATCCAAGTAGCTCTCATTAGCCTCCACCTCCCAGTATGCTGCATTGAAGAATGGAAATTCTAACACATAAACTTGTGGGGGGCACACATAAACCATGACACACACAATAACTTCTACTTCAGTCATTGTTATTAGTATTATGTAAAGCATTGCTAATTGTTTGCTGAGCACCCAGGACTGCTTATGCACAATAAAACAAGCACAAGAAAATGGTTAAGAGTTCTGAACAGAACCTGAAGAGTTATTCTAGAGATATAAGAACTGATTTCATGGAGTCAGGGATATTTGATCCAATTCCTGGATCACCTATCCCCACCAAACTGACAAAACAGACAAGGGCATCCTGGGAGTGGGGAAGCTATGTGAATACAGGCACAGAAAGTTACAGAATGAATGGCCAGCTAGTGTTTTGTGTATCTAAGTATGAGATAATAGAGCAAGAGGGTCAGCTTTGATTTATGGAAAAATTCTCTAGGAAGTCGGTTGCAATCTCTTTTAAGTTCTACTTTTCTGTTGCCTACACCAGTAGAGGTCTGAGCTTTGAATTTTTCTGAAAAAGTCAGCAATCCTGATTTTTATATGAAAGCTCCTTATGTGTATGATAGTTAATTAAATTAAAAAAAAAAAAGCAAAATAAAGTGAAAGGCAAAACCAAACACATCTGCAGGCTTCCACAGAAAAGTGCAGCCCTAGGTTCTCAAGCTTCTTATTTATTTATTTATTTATTTATTTCTGACAGGCAGAGTGGACAGTGAGAGAGAGAGACAGAGAGAAAGGTCTTCCTTTTGCCATTGGTTCACCCTCCAATGGCCACTGCGGCCGGCGCACCGCGCTGATCCAATGGCAGGAGCCAGGTACTTATCCTGGTCTCCCATGGGATGCAGGGTCCAAGCACTTGGGCCACCCTCCACTGCACTCCCTGGCCACAGCAGAGAGCTGGCCTGGAAGAGGAGCAGCTGGGACAGAATCCGGCGCCCCGACCTGGACTAGAACCTGGTGTGCTGGCACTGAAAGGCGGAGGATTAGCCCTGAAGTTGAAATTCCTGAGTTTGAATAAGATTCTGGCATTCACTGAGGGACCACAAGTGCGATTCCCTGAAGTTCTCTCGGCCTATTTTCTGCCCAAAATTCTAGTGTGTCTCTTGTTCACATACCTTTCTGTTGGGAGCTTTTTGAATGATGGAAATGAAAGTCCTTGCAAGGGACCAGAGAAGTGAGAGAATGATTCCTAAGTTCTAGCAGCTGTGAAAGAGCCATACACTCAATACAGCCCAAGCATGGTTTTTAAGTCACCCAGAATTACAGGAATATCCTCACCTGACTTGTTAATTTTAACAGTAGATGGGGGAAGAAAATGTAGGTGTATTTTTTTCCCTTCATTCTGTTAAAAACAGCTCGACACTCCATTTTGGAAGTCAGTATGTCAGAGATCCTGCTAAGAGATACTGATAGATTCAGCATGGATTTGGGATGACAGGGAAAGGGTACACTTCACCTCTACATGGTGTGTGGTGTTTCCTTGAGATGGGGTGTGTGGTGGGAAGGATTCCTGAAAGCAAACAGCTGCATTAGATGTTTGTCAGGGTCAGGCCAAAGTCTGCACTTGCATGTGAGTAATTTCCCATCTTTTGATCCCATTCCATTCCAGACTGACTTTGGTCAGGTTTTTAAGGAAATCATCAAACCCTCAAAGGGTCAAATTATTTTTAGTTACAGGGCCAGGCTCCGTGAATCGTGGCTTTCGGTGCAGGGAGAGGTCCATGTCCCAGCCTGCTTCATCAGGCCTTGTTAAAAAGAGCTCTGTAATTGCAGCTTTGCAAAAACTTCAGCCTTCTTAAAACAATTTGAATCTTGGGGTTGTCTGATTTGTGTTATCTTTCTTGGTTGTACTTGTACTGCCTGATTGGATTCCATCATAAGAAGCTTCAAAGATGTAGGCGGGCCTGAAAGTAAGGACACTTGACTTGCCAAAGCACATCCAGCATGGATTTCGGCTCCTCTGCAGAGATCTTACAACCTCTGCTTCAGGAGCTGACCTGAGCCATAGTCTGTTTCAACCTCCTCCAAGCCCTGAGCCTCCTGTGTCCTCTGGTGCCACTCTGTCCCCTCCCACTGCTGGTTCCTGGGGCCCTGTCCTTACAACAGCAGGAGCCGAGGCTCTTCTGAGATGCATTTGAAACTTGCCATTCTATTGAGTTAACAATGTCGGTGAGATAGCACATTGAGTGTCACGAAGGTATCATGCCTATATTCCCAATGGTGATGGTGTTTGGATACGGGGGTCTTTGGGAGGTAATTAGGTTTAGACAAGGTCTCGATGGTGGGGTCATCATGACAGGATCTTTGCCCCTACACGAAAAGACAACAGAAAGCTTCCTCCCTCCCTCTCTGTACCTACACACACCAAGGCAGATCTGTGTGAGGACACAGTGGGAAGACAGCCACCAGCAACTCAAGGAGGGAGCCTGCACTAGAGATCTACCTTGCTGTCATGGTATCTTTTCCAGATATGAGAACTAGGTGCAGCCTATGACACCTTGGTATGGCAGCCTAATCTGACTGAAACTAGAATTTACTATAGGTTAGCTTTGGGCACCTAGCTACTGTGTAAAATATCTTGTGCAGAGGAAGGGAGAGAGGAGATGTGCTTTTTTTTTTTTTTTAAAGCCTTGCACATAGTAGGCATTCAGTAACTGTCTGTTGGGTAAATGAATGGACATATATTAGTGGAGTGAAATTATCCAGTTTATAAGCAAACATCTGGAAAGCAACTCATTCAAATATAGAGGATTTCCTGCAATCAAGAAATTGTGGTTTGAGATGAAGGAAAATGAATTATTTTACGGATATGCACACATACTTATGTATGGTTATATCCACACAGATATACATATACTTCCCGATGTTAACAGCCTTTACTGTTTTTACTAGCTCACCCGACAGAGACATAATGGTAGTAAAATAAATACAATCACAGTGCTTTCCTATTTACCTGGCATGTCTGCTAGTGACGGTTTCTAAGCATTTGCAATTTCGTCAAGGTCTCTTAGAACTATTCTCAATAAAGAGATGCTGCATTGGACTGCTGACCTGCCAAAATCTAATTAACTTGAATTTAGAAAAATAGAAAAGAAAGACTTTCCTTTATGAAAGAACCCTATAACCTTAACAGTGCGAGGGGCTTCTGAGATCCCTTTTAACTTGCAATCCCCGTACACAGGTTGCCATGGAAGGATGGGGTTCTTCTGACACAAGGGTGAATTTGGGATTCTTCTTGTTCTAAGAAATCTCTCAGGCACTACCAGGAGTTTGCTCTGTGGCATTTGAGAATGGAGAAGCTACTCCCTCGAGATGCTCTTCATCGTTATTCATATCTGAATGCAGATGAGTTTAGAACGTGTGGGTGTGGGATTTGAGGAGTCTGAAGTGCTTAGGTAACAGTTGGCATGCCAGTTGTGCAATGAAGAGCATGTATTGACAATATTAAGTTGTGGGCTGAATCTCCTTTTGGGTGTTAAAAAAAAAAAGAACAAAAGTTCTAAAAGAGACAGTGTTGTTTTCATGCCAGGGGTGTTTCTGGATGTTGGGACAAAGTGCTGCGAAACATGCACCTCCAACATGCACAGAGCTCTTCTGTCCTGCCTGAACTAAAGTGTCAGTCCCACATAGCTTTATTTTTTATGGAGATTGCTGTGGTGTTTCTAAATATATATGCACATCATACTCAACTGACTGAGGGAAGCTTCACTATTAACAGGTAAGACTGATTCACCTCTCACATTAAGGGGGAAGAGTCAATTTTTCTAGAAAAAAAGCTCATTTTTCTAGAAACGTTAGCAATAATGTATTGAGTTTCTAGGAAGCTGGTGTTTGCTTTTCAACCTCTGACATTCCAAAGTCGCCATCAATTTCTAGGGCTTTCTGTGGTGAAATGAGTGTTGTCTCTTTATTTAATGTTTCTTTAACTTAATATTTTATTTATTATTTTTTGAGATTACTTATGTTTGCTTTTTTAAGATTTATTTTATTTATTTGAAAAGCAGAGTTACAGAGAGAGAGAGAGAGAGAGAGAGAAATAAACAAAGAGAGAGGTTTTCCATCCTCTGGTTCACTTCCCAAATGGCTACAATGACTGTGGCTGGACCAGGCCAAAGCCAGGAACCAGGAGCTTCTTCCATGTCTCCCATGTGGGTGCAGGAGCTCAAGTACTAGAGCTGTCTTCCACTGCTTTTCCTAGGTGATTTAGCAGGGAGCTGGATCAGAAGTAGAAAGCTGGGAATTGAATGAATGCCCATATGGGATGCCAGTGCTGTAGATGGTGGCTTTTCCCACTAAGCTACAATACTGGTTTGAGATAATTTATTTTTAATTTGCATTGTGGTCAAAAGCTTAATGCTTTAGTAAACATAGTTCAACAAATAATCAGCAAAAAAGCCATAGTTTAGCAGGGAATAGGCAAGGGCTAGGGCTGGTGTTGTGGTGTAGCAGATAAAGCCGATGACTGCAAAACCAGCATCCCATATAGCCGCAGGTTCTAGTCTCAGCTTTTCCACTTCCTATCCAGCTCCCTGCTAATGCACTTGGGAAGATGGTGGAAGATGGCCCAAGTGCTTGGGCTCCTGTGACCAATGTGGGAGCACATAAGAAGCTCCTGGCTTTGAATCAGTGTAGCTCTGGCAATTGAGGACATTTGGGGAGTGAACCAGTGAATGGAAGATCTCTCTCTCTCTCTCCCATTCTCTCTCTCTCTCTCTCTCTCTCTCTCTCTCAATATCTCTGCCTTTCAAATAAAAAGTAAAGAAAATAGGTAGGGCCATAAACAATAATAAATCTAAAAGATGCTCAACTTTACCAATTGCCTCTTTTAGAAAGCTGTCTTACTTTCTCTACCCTTTCTTTGTGCTGTGAGCAATGGTGAAATCTTTTTTCTACTCAGATGTGAGTGGAGTAGGAAATATGAGCACTACTATGACCAGGGATCAGTACCATTTATGGAACTGACATATAGCAGGTGTTTGTGTAATAACACATGGACACCCAGGTTGTGGATGAGTCATGAGTTGCCAACAACAGGGATTTAAGTGACAATCCTCCTCGGTGGATCCTTCTGGTAGTCTGATGAATTCTGTGCACCATTCTCAGAATAATATTTTCAAATGTAATTGATAAAATACGTAGGATTACAATGGCATAACAACAGAACTGGTTGTCACGGAACTCATGACACTATGCATGTCCAGTAACATTGTCCAAGGGGTCGTCAATAATAAATTGCTTTGAGTTATAAACTTTAGTGGTTTGCTTAACCATGAGTTCTGATTGAACTTGCCATGTCTAGCCCACCTGACTATCATATTTCCAAAGGTAATATCAATTTACAAGGAATTAAAGGTTCTCACTTGGACTGTCTAGTTTTGCAAAAATATAAGGACTAATTTAAATGAATGATTCCATGCAGTGATTAAGAACACACACACGTGGATAGGGATGATGGCAAAGTGTCAGAGGCATTCAGGCCACTAGGATGAAAGATGCATCTTTCACTTGTCCTGGCTGAATGACTCGCAGGGGAAGAGTACTTACTTCTGTATATGATGAGGTCTAAGGTTAGGAAGAATGGACTCTCCTAATGTTAAAGACAAGATATACACAAAGTGATATTTCAGGAACAATTGAATTATCAATTTCCATTTAAAAAGTTGTGATTTTTATTATTGGTGATGTCCAGGCACTGACTGAGAATGGTAATAAAGTTTGTTGCCTGCCTTTAAAATAGAATGAAATACTAAATGGGAGTTGAAGAGCAGTAGGAAAAAAATCAGAAGGAATCCTGCAGAGTTAAGAATCTCTGTATTCTATTTTTTTTTAACAGGCAGAGTGGACAGTGAGAGAGAGAGACAGAGAGAAAGGTCTTCCTTCTCCCTTGGTTCACCCCCCCCTTGCCGCTGCAGCGGGCGTGCTGCGGCCGGCGCCCCACGCTGATCCAAAGCCAGGAGCCAGGTGCTTCTCCTGGTCTCCCATGGGGTGCAGGGCCCAAGCACTTGGGCCATCCTCCACTGCATTCCTGGGCCACAGCAGAGAGCTGGCCTGGAAGAGGGCAACCAGGACAGAATCCAGCGCCCCGACTGGGACTAGAACCCGGTGTGCTCACACCACAAGGCGGAGGATTAGCCTAGTAAGCCGCAGCGCCGGCCGAATCTCTGTATTCTACCATGGCCTTATTGAAGGGTAGCTATGGACCACATGTTAAAAACCAAGTTTAAAGGTGTGAATCAACACCAGTGACATGGAAAGCAACAATAAAAAAAATCATTCTCAGATTGATGACTGACCTATATATAGGTCTTTTATAAAAGAATGCTATTTTCTGGTTATTAGTCACGTTGGTGAACATGTCAGAATTCAACCTAAAGACGGGAGTTGGTCTTAAAAATGGCCCCTTTGGAGAGACATACTCTTGTCTTCATTTGCAAAAGCATTAGGTCTTCTTTGAGAACCAATGGGATAAAGTTTTGAATATTCTCATTAATGCTTATTCTTAAACTGTTTGAAGGGGGTGGATCAGGTGTTTTTAAATAAGTCCAAGTCATTTGAAGTTAGGTTGCTGAATGTAGAGGAGGGCAAGATATGCGATAGGTACTTGAAAGTTCTTAGGCTTTGTCTCAGAAGGAGTTCATCAGCCCTGAAGTCTCCTCCATAGCAATATGAGATCCAGGTAGGACTGAATTTCCAGAATCGTATCAACCTTAGTGCCCTGGAGTGACTACCTTATAAAGGGATGCTCATTTCTTTCTATAAAGGAATGTTCCAAGACAGTTTCAAAATAGTTAGTCACCACATTCAGTAGTCACAATTTATGAAAAAATTTTTTTAAAAGATTTATTTATTTACTTGGAAAGCAGAGTTACAGAGAGAGAAAATAGTGACAGAGAGGGAGATCTTATGTCTACTGGTTCACTCCCCAAATGACCACAACAACTAGAGCTTCATCTGGGTCTCCCACTGGAAGAGGAGTAGTTGGGACTCAAACTGGTGCCCATATGGAATGCCAGCACTGCAGACAGTAACTAACCAGCTGTGCCATAGTGCTGGCTCCTCTATGAATAAAGCCTTTTTTTTTAATATATAAAGCTTTTATTTAAAGAATATAAATTTCCAAAGTACAGCTTATGGATTACAATGGCTCCCCCCCCACAACTTCCCTCCCTCCCGCTACCCTCCCCTTTCCCGCTCCCTCTCCCCTTCTGTTCACATCAAGATTCATTTTCAAATCTCTTTATACACAGAAGATCAATTTAGTACATATTACGTAAAGATTTCAACGGTTTGCCCTCACATAGAGACACAAAATAATACTGTTGGAGTACTAGTTATAGTATTAATTCACAATGTACAGCTTGAATAGAACTTCTCTGTTGGGCCGGCACCGTGGCTCACTTGGCTAATCCTCTGCCTTGGGCATCGGAATCCCATATGGGCGCCGGGTTCTAGTCCCGGTTGTGTCTCTTCCAGTCCAGCTCTCTGCTGTAGCCCGGGAAGGCAGTGGAGGATGGCCCTGGTGCTTGGGTGCCTGCACCCGCGCGGGAGACCAGGAAGAAGCACCTGGCTCCTGGCTTCAGATCAGCGCAGTGCGCTGGCTGTAGTGGCCATTTTGGGGGTGAACCAACGGAAGGAAGACCTTTCTCTCTGTCTCTCCCTCTCACTGTCTGTAACTCTACCTGTCAAATAAATAAATAAAAAATCTTTAAAAAAAAAAAGAACTTCTCTGTTAAATAGAAAGACAATGCTAGACACTTCTGCCATTTTAAAATTTCCTAGCAGCCACATTAAAGATATAAAAACAAAAAATTCATTTCAATAATATACTTATCTCAATACATTCAAAATTATCATTGAACGTAAGAAATGAGATTGAATTTTACTCATACTAAGTCATTGAGATCTTGTGTATATTTTGTAGTTACAGTAGGTTGATCTTTGGACACTGAATTTTCATCAGAATTATTTTATCTGTGTTCATATTTCTTAAAATTTACAGTTGAAAAACAAGTTCATATATCTAAGTTGTTCAAACATACTCATGTTTTGTAACACTAGATGATTAATTTTGCATTTAAATTAATCACAATAAAATAAAATGAATTATTTAGTTTCTTAGTGCACTGGGCATAGTTGAAGTGCTCAGTAGCTACATTGAGGCTAATGACTAATGTATTGGGCAGTTTATATGGGGAATTAAGGGAGAGGGGTCCATAGGCCTGATGTGGACATGTACTTTGCATGAATCACTTGCTTAGGCCTTTTTCATCCAGTATTTTTCCCAAAGCTCCCCATTTTCTTTTTAGAAACCTTTCATGTGGCCCCACCACTCCTCTGGCCAAGGGCCTTTGCTTAGGAGTGTTCTGAACATCCAAGGCCACCGCAGAGGCTCTGCTTCAAAGACAGGAGGTTGGGGGGCAGGGCATGGTGGCTGAAGACTTGGGATTACTGCCCCTGTCCCAGGTATTGATGACTCAGCAGTTAAACCACGGAACTTTGATTCTGAAGGGTTAGGGCTCAGGAATCTGCATTTCATAATGTCTCCCTTGTCTCTCCAGGAAGGGATTTAGAAGAACCTGATTTAAGAACTGTTACCATAAGCACCCATCCTGCAACTATATTCTTTTTGCCAATGGCTCTCAAGGTGTGTTTTGAAGACCTTTTTCATGAAAATATCTGGCATTCTGTAAATTGAAGAGATTCTAGGCCTACCTCACCCCCTGCTAAATCACAATACCTGAAAGTATTATACTAGGAATCTTCATTTTTAACAAACTCCTTAAGTAATTTTATATCCAATAATTGCAAATGCAGTTTTAAATCCAGTAAACCACTGCTGTATGCAAACTTCCAGTTTAGAAATATGGAATTCTTTAACCCCACACTTTCTCATTCATCTTCTTTTCCATGCCTGGCATTGAGAAATCTGTGGAGTTATACTCATTCTCCTCTCTCTTCAGATCTTTTAACAAATATGGGGCTGAGAAAACAAAGCTACAGGTAGTAAGATCCTGTCTCTGATCTCAGGGAGCTTGCAGACATAGAAGGGAGAGACGGGCCTGTGGAAAACTGAGTTCAGAAAGCACGGCGGGCAGAGTGCACGTGGCCACGCTGGGTGCAGCGAGAACATGAAGAAGACGAAAGGCATAGCCAGTTGGGCTGTGAGTTGGTGAGATGACTAAGAAAGGCATCAGGGACCCTGAGTTGATTCAGGAAAGATAAAAGTGGTGTTCCGCCAGACGAAGGGAGCCGGGGAAAAACACAGGAGACTTCTATGAATTAAGGTGTGAACAGGGGAGCAAAATAACGGTGAGTGACATGGAATAATGGATTTGTTGCCAAATCAGAGTTTCACAGTCTTGGGAGATGTGAAGAAGCAAAGGTCTGGCGGGGCACAGGTGAGGGGGCAGAGAAAGCGCTGAGTGAATACCACAGGTTACCTGAAGCTGTCCAGGGAAGGTTTTGTCTCTGCTGCCGCTGGAGGGCCTGGAGCTATCAGCCAGCAGGGCTCAGAGGAGAAGGCTTCAGGACTGATGTGGGAATAAAGGACGCTGTGTGCACCAACCACTCAGGTGGTCTGGAGAGGAGCTGCACGTCCAGACTCAGAACCTGAGCGTGAAGACCCTGGAGAGCTGGAGGCCTGTGAGCCCCTCTGCCCGCACCACTGAGGCAGGCCAGCAGGTGAGCAGCGTTGCGTACTGCAGCAGGGCAGCCTTCTCACCAACAGAGCCCCAAGGGAAGGGAAACGAGGTCTCACTGCTGAGTGAACACAGTGCAGTACCACTGCAGTGGACTTAGGAAACCCGTGCTGGAATGGCTGGGAGCAGCCTAGGGCAAATCAAGTGAGGCTTCAGGAAGGAAGGCAGCGGGTTAGCCCAGAAAGAGGCAGCTCAGCAGTGGATGGTGATGGGTGCCCTGATAAACAGGCTGGACTTGACCTCACGACATCAGTGGATTAAATGGAGGAGTATCTTGATAAAATTAGCTTTCATTCCATATTCATCCAACTTGGAAAGATTTTTGGCTTCAGAAACCTTTTGGGTGCTCAATCAGTAGAGAGGAATCCAGAGACGTTTTGTTCATGTGGGTCATATTTATCAACATTAGCCATATTAGAAATTAAAACTGATAGAGGTACATGTTTGGCATAGGGGTTAAAGTGCCTAGCTTTGAGTCCTAGCTCCACTCCAAATTCCAGCTCTATCCTAATGTGCTCCCCAGGAGGCAGCAGGTTATGGATCAAGAAACTGGGTCCCTGATACCCATGTGGGGGACCTGGATTGACTTCTTGATGCCTGGGTTCAGCCTGGTCCAGCCCCTAGCTGTTAGGGCATTTGAGGAGTGAACCAGAGGATAGGAGCTCTGTCTGTCTGTCTGTCTTTCTCTGCCTTTCAAATAGGGTAACAAATATTAATTCTAATAAAGTGATCAAATACATACTAACTTATTAAAATAATAAAGCTATTGTAGAATAACAAAACAAACTTTTATGAAAAATAAATTGTATTCTCCAAAACAAAAATAATTTGATGAGAAGAATGGCATCGTTGTACATTTCTGCACATCTCTGTTATGTCTGGCTTAATAGAAGACTGCTGGATTCTTGTATCTGCTTCTGCTTTCACTCTGTCGTGATATCTCACATTAGGAAGGCTTTGGAAAATGTCACTGAACATTTGTGCGTGAGTATGAATAGAAAAGGCAAATCAAGAGTTGTGGAAATAGTCTCTTCTTTAGGAATCTGTGAAAGGGTCCCAGGCACTTTCTTCAGTTGTTGGACCAGACTTTGTGAGCCATTGGTGTGATGTGAAGGTGGCCCAGCAGGAAATGCAGCAGGAGTACCAGAAAAGTGACAGCTGGGGGGCCTGCACCTACACAGGTCCCAGGGATGGACAAGAGAATGGATGGGAGAGAAGCTATGGAGACAGAAACCACATAAGTTGGTAACCAATGTGATGCAGGGATGGAGAAGAGTCAAGTTCCTAAGAATGTGCTGGTCAGTGGAGAACTGGCTGCCTTCCAGCTGCCTGTTCAGGCGTGGGGGCATCCCTCAGTTATTCCTGAGCCAGCCAGGCCTCCTGCTGCACAAGTTCTGAAAGAGCATGTCCCAGAACAGTGACGGACTTTTAATAGTGTGATTACACATTATCAAGGAGTTACTAGAAGTAGTGGAGTGTGGGCTGGCCCATAATGTATGGAGGCAGGAAAGGTGGATGCTTGGTAAGCAGCAAAGATCACAAGGTGTGAGGGGCTGGATGCATTGTGATTATCCGAGTGCTTGGGAGAAACCCATAACCAGGATGGTTATGTGGTCTTACACATAACCTGTATGCATGCATGCATGTATATATGTATGGCATGACTGTACATACATTTGTTGTTATGTATATGGATACCCATATACAGATATGCACATACATAGCATACACTTGTGCATATATATATTATATGTGTGTCTCTGTGTGTGTATGGGGTTTCTATATAAGTGGTTTTATGTATAAGTGGGCTCATCAGCCCAAGCCTTGACATGAGCTGTGCAACAGGCTGGACTGGATTTCTGGAATAATGGAGGCACCTCCTGGCTTTTCACCCAGCAACTGTGTGATCTTGGACACATCACCAATGGTCTCTGGGCTGCAGTGTCCTTGCCTGGGAAATACAGAGGGTGTACTATGTCAGGAATCCTGTGATGCAATACAGACTTAAAAACTATTTATTTATTTATTTATTTATTTGACACAGAGACAGACAGGCACACAACATAAACACATTAGGGGTGAGGAGTGGAGAGGGAGGGAAGGAGAGAAAAAGATAGAAAGAGGGAGAGAGAGAGAGAGAGAGAGAGAGAGAGAGAGAGAGACAGAGAAATTAGAGAGCCAGAACTCCCATCTTCTGGTTTACTCTCCAAATGCCCAAAACACTTGGGTATGGGCCAGGTGGAAGCCAGGATCCTGTAGCTCAATCCAGGTCTCCCATGTGGGTGGCAGGGACCCAACTACTTGAGTCACCACTTGATTTGCTGCTTGCCAAGACAATAAGCAGCTAGAATTAGAAGCAGAACCAGGGCTCGAACACAGGCACTCCGACATGGATGCTGGTGTTCCAAATAGCATCTTAACTTCTAGGCCAAACGCTCCTTCCCTCATATTTGTTTTTGTACAAGCCACAGTGTTTTTCTGGAGTGCACAAGAATTCCATCACTGTCAGAGATGCTTGAGTGGCATTTTTCTGAGCCCCTTTTAAATCTCATCAGCTGAATGATTTGGAAATGTATGAGGAAGCCATCAATCTGATGTCAGGGGACTATATATAGCCGCCGGTCTTGTCATTTGTTTGGATGTTGTCCCCAGTTTGGCCTGGCACCCTTGGTACCTTCTCGTTTCCCTAGTTCTAGAGAAGCCCTTTCTTGCCAGCTAAGTCTACACAGACACACACTCACAAACGCGCACATATGCATACATATGCACCCACACAAAGAAATTTCATCTCACTCTCCTCACTGTTTCCGAAGTACATCAGTGTGGTACTGGAGATAAAACCAAATGTGTATTTTTCTTTCATAACATATGTAAACTTGGATAGACATTAGAAAAATAGCATAGGAAATCTATTTGTACAGAGTATTTCTTGGGATATGACATATTTTTAGTAAGAAAACTGACTTAAAGAAGAAAGACTATGTAGGTGCAGAGGTAGAACTTTGGATGTAGCAAGTCTTGAAGCTGGTAGGTGAGTGATTAACACATGGGGTTTATCATGTTGGTGAAGCTTTTGTTTTAACAAATTCAGAAGAGGAGACTCTCCTGACTCAAGTCAGAAGTGATTTTATTCTGCATTACTTTGGTGATTCAGTCTAAAAATTCCTTTTGGGAGCATGAGTTGGTTAATATCTGCATTATATTGGTTATATTTGTATTTAGGATGTTAGACTTTAATCTGGAAGTAATTAGGGGGAGCAATCAAGTAAAATAAAATGAAGGGAAATTATGCAAAACAATTGGCCCTGGACTATACAAAAATGTCAGTATCATAAGAAACCAATAAATAAAAAAGTAATTAAGAATGAAATAAAGAAAGGAACAAAGAAAAAAGGAAAGAAAGAAAAAGGAAAGCTATGGATGGGGAACTATCTGAATTTAAGTGAGAATAGTGAGATATGACTAACAAATACAATATGTGATCCTTAATGGATTTTGGATTAAAATATAAAGTAATAAAGGATATTTTGGGACACTTAAAGAAATTTGAAAACCAACTGCTTATTAGAAAATAGCACAGTTATCAGTTTTAGATTTCCTGAGTGTGATAGTTGCAGTATAGGATAGTATTCCTGGTCTTGAGAGGTTCTTACTGAATATTTAGTGTCTACAACTAACACCCAAATAGTTCAGAAAATATATTTATATGCATATATGAGTATATGCATGTTTATATATGTGTACTCTTATATATGAGTATATATATAGTGCCCACCTAAATATACATACACAGATAACATACCTATATGAACACATACATCCACACATATGCACATAGACAGACATATATGATGAAAAAAGTCATGTATGGATTTCAAAGCGTTTTACACCAAAATAAACCTATCTTTTAATTCCATCTCCATGAACTTTAATCACCTTAAATAAATGGAGAGAGAAAGCAACTGTGATAGAACATTTATAGTTAATCAATCCAGAGTGTTCATTTTGCAATTCTTGCAAACTTTCTGTAGAGTTAGACTTACATTTTGTTAAAATTAAAAGTTGCCAAAGGTATTAGATTTTTGAGTTAGAGAAGTCTCAGAGATAAATCTAAAATTTTTTGTTGCATAGATCAATGAGTAGGTGTGGAGGAGATTAAATATTTTAATTGAGACTACTAAGGGGCATCTACTTTGTCCAGAGACCTTCAATGGCTTTATAACTCTATTCCACAGGAAAGTCTGTCCATTGAGGACCCCAGATATACAGTCAGTCCTTGAGTAGCAGAACTGGGGATGGTTCAAAGTCACTTCTTGGTTCTGACTTTCATAGGCTTCATAGTAACAGTTTACCTAACAAGATTACTGCACCTGCCATGGTATATATGATTTCTGTGTCTTCAATATTTCTTGCATATATTTATGTATTTATTTAAAGATTTATTTATTTATTTGAAAGTCAGAGTTACACAGAGAGAGAGAGGTAGAGAGAGAGAGAGAGAGAGAGAGAGAGAGAAAGGTCTTCCATCTGATGGTTCACTCCCCAACTGGTCACAATGGCTGGAGCTGCACCAATCCGAAGCCAGGAGCCAGGAGCTTCTTCCAGGTCTCCCACGTGGGTTCAGGGGACTAAGGACATGGGCCATCTTCTACTGCTTTCCCAGGCCATAGCAGAGAGCTCGATCGAAAGTGGAGCAGCCAGGTCTGGAACTGGCATCCATATGGGATGCCGGCGCTTCAGGCCAGCACATTAATGTACTGCTCCACAGCATCGGCCTCATAAACATTTATTGAGTAACTCCCATGTTTCCTACATTGTCTCTGGGTTCTCATGGCCACTAAATTAAGATCCTACTTCTTGTGGAGTCTGCTTGCTGCAATTCAAGGGATAGAAAACAGCCAAATAAGTTATTAGATGAATGTGGTGATGTCAAACATTACTAAGTTAAAGAAAAGAAAATTATCAGAAAAACACTATCAAGAATGGCCACGAACAATTTTTTTTTGCAGAAATAACCAGACAGTAAATTAGGAGGGAGGATATTTTATTTTCCTTGTCTCTGCTACTGATTCCTAGTTCCCAAGCCTTTGAGCTCATCCTAATATCAAGATCCTGAAACCTGATGGGACTCCTGAGCTAGCCCAGAGTCTGTGTTTCCAGTTGAGGTCATGGCACGTGCCCACAGAGCGGCGGCCACCCAAGTGTGTCTCTTGTTTCCTCCTCTTGTAGATGATGCAGGTGTTCTCTGTGTCCTTGCCGTTCACAGTGTGGGCCATCTCGTCTTCACGACTGACTTTTAAAGAAGTTTAATCCCAAAACAACAGAAATCCCATCATTTGCTCGTCGTGACACATGGTGATGAAAGTGACTTAGAGTCCCCGAATAATACCACAGGAAGCCTTCCAAGCAGCAATTTTCAATAATGCCACATTGGCACCTCTCTGAATTACTATCTTCTTTTGCTAATTCAATATGACAGGCTTCTAAAGCAGTTTGAGTTCATGTAAAAGCAGTGAGAGAAAGAGAGAGTGACGATTCAAACTTGTTTAAAAGAAGGTAGTGGGAAGAACTTGTATTTCAGTCTCCTTGCGACATGGGTCAAGTTCCATTTGGATTTGTTTGCTGGAGGCAAGTTCTCTTTACTTTTTCAGTCACCTTTTAAGCATCCTCTGATAATTATATTCTCTCTGCAGTACTTGAATTTACTCCAGAGTATAGAATTAGTGTGCTGATTCTCCAGTCTAGGGGGCACTAAGGATGGGAAGCAAAGGCAATTCTCCCTTACAGTTAGGGAAGTTCTGCCTTTTAAAATTCATGCAAAGAATATGCTTTTCATGGAAAAATCACTCTGGAGTTAGGCCAGCAGGTAAACAGGATCCTTAGTAGGATTTGGAGTATCAGAGTGCCTTCTATTTCCACATTCCACCTAGCTGAACCCAAACTGCACGGCAGCAGCGTGTACTGTGAGATGTATAGGATTCTGAATCAGAGATCTTGGTTTGAAGCCCAGTGCCACCATTTATTGCTGTGGGCTTGGCTCAGGCCTGGTCTATAGGAAACGTTCAGCAAATATGAACCCCCTCTTTCAAGCACTCAGCAAAAATGAACCCTCCTTTCCTCTGTGTTGACCATTGAGGTTCTTTTTACTCAACTAAGGAGTTCTTGCCCCTCCAACTCATCTCTTACCACTCACTGTCTCGGCTGCAACCATGGTGCCCTTCTTTCTGTTTGTTGACTGCAACAAGTATGCTCCTGCTTTAAAGCTGCTAAGTTTACCCTGCTTTCCACTCGATATGTCCCTCCCTAAGATCACCCAGTGGCCTGCTGCTCACTTCTCAGCTCAGATGTCACAACTCAGGGTGGCTTTCACACTTTGGCCCATCTCTACTGCATCACCCTCATGGCTTTTCTCCACAGCAGCTCTCACTGCCTTGAGTTTTCATGACGACTCATTTGTGTTCTGTGTTTGTTATCTCTTTCTTCCCTACCCCGAGCTCCATGGAAGCAGAGACCTTGACCTTTCTCTCATCCCTGTACACCAGTACCTGGAACAGATTGGTTGTTCAATGAATACTGGGTGGAAGTTAGCTGGAACTCCAAACTGAGTTGATCAGCCTCACAGGGCTGTTTCAAGGATCAGATGATGCAATGTTTCTGAGAGCACTTTGGAAATGATCAAATATGCAAATAACACTGTTAAGATCTCCCCACCTCGTCCATAAAGAGCGCCTTCCCATTGCCACCATCTAGCTATCACCTTCCTGTTCTTACAGCGTTATGCCTCACTGTAAACACATGGCATTTCTGGCACATGATGTTAACTCTTTTAAATGCATACATATATATTTAATAATGCATTAACTATTTAATAAATACATTATAAATTAAATAAATATGTATATATTTTATATATCATATATACATATATACTTGAACAAATGAACACACTTCTATCATTCATTCACTCTCCAACTGCAAGCAATGGCTGGTGCTGGGCCAGGCTGAAACCAGGAGCCAGGAAAGTCATCCAGATCTCTCACATGGGTGGCCGGAACCCAACTACTTGAGCCATTTTAGTTGGCTTCCAGGGTCTGCATGGACAGGAAGCTGAGTCAGGAACCAGAACCAGGACTCAAACCCAGGCATTCTGATGGAGGATACAGGTGTCTCAAACACTATACTAAATGCTTGCTTTCCCTTTTCTTTTTAAAATTTTTATTTTTGACTTGATTCATGATACAGATTAGTATAAGGATTTTCAAATGAAACTCAGAGGCAACTGAAGCAAAAGGGACACTCTCCCAGCTTGCAACTTGCTACTCAGTCATTTACAGGGGGTAAACTTGAATCCCATGGAGTAGTACCCAGAGTGTACATTTAAATAATGCCTAGCATCAGAGGGAGAGTGCATTAAGAATTGAAGCTACAGATAGCTTCCCTGTGCAAAATTTGACTTAACAAAAATGGCATGATATACCTAGTTTAGGAGAGGCCAGAAAGTATGCAGGGAGGATCCAGCTTGGAGGTAAACACAGTGGCGTCACATGTTCCTGTGGATAACAGTGCACTGTTTTTACAGTCAGTGTTGGTGACGAGTATGCCTTGCCTGTGTATGGCACAAGGAGTTTATTTTTTTTTTTAAATCTACTTACCTACACAGAAAATTTTCAACCTTTACTATTTATAAAATTTTCAGGCTTCAATCAAGATGTAGTATGCTGACTTTGAAAGAGATTGATTTAAATTGTGGAGGGAAAGGAAGGGGATTTCAGAAACCTCAATCCATTATTCATGATGTTTAGAAAGATGTGGTTTTTTTTTTAGAAGTGTGAAAATCGTCCTGGTAGTGACTGAATCAGGCAATGATCAGTGCTGATTTCAAACGGTAGAAAGTCTTCCTTTCCTGCCACCTTGTAAATCCAGCACGGAACGGTGTCCTGTGCCTCCCCACCCCTCCCAGCCCAGACTCTCTCCATTTTTACAAGAAATGAAAGGATATTCTTTTTGCTTTGTTTTAGTGGAGATTAAAACCTCTGGTTTAAGAAAATAAAGCTGAATCTTGAACCTGGGAAAAGTCACCTTACCCTGGGCTTTAAGAATGGATGCACCCCCTTTTCTGGGAATCTCAGGCCTTGCTTCCAGTCTATTTTCTCCTTTCCCTGCCCTGGAGAGCCGGAATCCTGCCCATACTTCCGAGGAAGCGGGGCCTGTTTATTAAGCTCCCGAGAACACTCATAAATCCTACTGTCTACTGGGAAAAAATGTGTATAGCACAAGAATTTTGACGCTTGATTCATAATATCTTAGCTATAGCATTTTGTTTTATTTGAATGGCATGAAGAGTGGACAACACCAAATTTGTAATATAGAATGTGCCTTAGAAATCATCAAATTATGCATAATAAAGACAATACACCCTCAATGTTTACATTTCTCCCATAAGGTGACCCATAATTAAGAATGGGGTATTTTGATCTTACACAGAGCTGAGAGGTTTCCTATAGTGGGCTTTACTTAAAGGAGAAAGCTAGATTAAGTAGCACAGAAGAAAAATCAGAAATTGAGTAAGGCTGGCCCTGAAATACAGCCAATTCAGAGGATTAAGACACATTTTTTTGTAAAAGTGTTTATAATAGAAGCTGCTATGTTTTCAAGAAAAGAATTGGAACTACTCATGTAAGAATAACTTAAGTTCCTAGAGAGATCTAAGGGTTTCACATCATACCCTCTGACTCAAGGCCAATCTGTCACAAAAGGGCAAACCACCAGACAGAATTTCCTTACCATATTGTGCAAGTGATTCCTTGTATTCTTTTTTTTTGTTTATATTTGTAGAACCTATATCAGAATGGTGAAGCTCTCTCTAGTTGGCACTCCATGTGGGAGGCGGGCATCCCAAGTCGCACCTTACTCCCCATCCTGAGTTCTAGCTTTCAAAGAAGAGTTCTTTGGCCCTCTGATTTCTCCTCTCTACTGTTTATTTGGGAAATTTGAGATCACAATATGCAATAAAGAAAACCATTTCTTTTTTTTTTTTTGGCTTGGGCTGTCTCCATCACGTTTTATGTGACTGGTTGAGTCCTAGCTACTTCACTTTTTTTTTTTTTTAAAGATTTATTTTATTTATTTGAAAGACAGAGTTACAGAGAAAGGTGGAGACAGAGAGAGGTCTTCCATCTGCTGGTTCACTCCCCAGATGGCTGCAACAACTGGAGCTGGGCCATTCTGAAGCCAAGAGCCAGGAGCTTCTTCAGGGTCTCCCAGATGGGTGCAGGGGCCCAAGAACTTGGGCCATCTTCTACTGCTTTCCCAGGCCACAGCAGGGAGCTGGATTGGAAGTAGAGCAGCAGGGACTAGAACTGGCGCCTGTATGGGATGCCAGCACTTCAGGACAGGGCTTTAACCCTCTGCACCACAGTGCCAGCCCCTAAAGAAAACCGTTTCAAGGAGCTGCAGAGAAAAGAGAACTTGCCTACTTGACTGGTTTCCTCAGATCCTTGTCTTCTTCATAATACCTAAATTAAAAATACTCTTGTCTTCATATTCCCCAAATTAAAAATAAATTCAAACTCTGAGTTTTAATTTTGTAATGCTTGATCCCTTATCCAAATGTCATGCATTTCAATTTCATTTTATTTCTATAAGATTTATTTATTTACTTGAAAATCAGAGTTACACAGAGAAAAGGAGAGGCAGAGAGAGAGGTTTTCCATCCACTGGTTCACTCCCCAGTTGGCTGCAACAGCTGGAGCTGCACTGATCCGCAGCCAGGACCCAGGAGCTTCTTCTGGATCTCCAACGCAGGTGCAGGGGCCCATGGACTTGGGCTATTTCCACTGCTTTCCCAGGCTATGACAGAACTGGATCAGAAGTAGAGCAGCCAGGACTCAAATCAGTGCCCATATGGGATGCTGGCACAGCAGGCGGCAGCTTTATCTGCTACGCCACAGTGCCGGTCCCTCCATTACTGCCTCCCAGGGTGTACATTAGCAGGAAGCTGGATCAGAAGCAGAGTAAATGGTACTTGAACCCTCCACTCTGATATATGATGCTAGCATTCCAAGTGGTGACTCAACTAGTGCACCACATACCCACTCAGATTTCTATTCTACTTGAAGGTGAATTTCCCTAATTCAGGTCTTTAGCATATTGTGCTTTGTCCAGATTTGCTTCTTTTTGGCGTCATCCTCTTCCTTCATGTCGACTACTTTCATCTTTCTAAAATACCACTTTAATTTAGTTGCTTTCTTATTTCAAGTACTTGGTGCCTTTCATCTATCCATAAGTCACATTCTTTAACCTGTCACACAAGGCCACCCCTTGGGCCTCTCCTGCTGTGCTAATGGTGCTTTGAACATCCTCCAAAACAGTGCTTGAGCTCTTACTGCACTCTGCCTTTTCTATCTTCCTGACGTAGTCTCCACTTCCTCTCTCCTCTTCTTCTTTACTTATCCAATATTATTTCATCATTTTGAGACCCAGGGCAAAGTCAAGGCTACTTTAAAAAGTTCATAGAGAACAAAATTAAACAGGTCCCAGGACACAGCTCCTGGAAGTAAAAGGATCTAATGCAGTTGCCAGGACCAGTGGAAAAACACATTTGATTACCATAGAATGGAACCTGTAAGATTCACAAGGAAAGTGTGAAGTGTGTTTGGAAGAAGAGGTGGTACTGTGTGTGGATATGAGGAGACAGAGCCACACAGCACCGCTCATTGGTGGCCTTCCTGGGGCAAAGCAGGGGAGCAGCATACACTGCATGCAAGCAGGAAGCCTGTACGTAGACAATGTAAAGTGATCAATTCAGACAAATTCTGTCTTTGCGAACTGACACAGATTTGTCGTTGTCCACTTAACAACAAGTGCCTGATGGTTCTGGATCCATGCTTCATGAACAGCTCGTGTCTTCAGCCTCAGTTAATACTGTGTTCTTGGCTTCTTTATTTTTAGTCTTATTTATTTGAAATACAGAGAGACATAGATCTTTCATCTGCTGGATCATACCTCAAATGTCTACAACAGCCATGTTTGGGCTGGGCTGAAGCCAGGAGCTCAGAACTAAGGGTCTCCTGTGCGTGACAGAGACCCAAGTTCTTGAGTTGCTGCAAACTATCCTTCAGGATATACCTACAGAAATGGAGTCGGAACTCAACTCAAGCACTCTGATACAGGATGGACCCCTCCTTAACGGCAGCTTGACCCCTGCCCCAAACACCCAGCCCAACCCACAGTTGGAAATGAAGCACAGTAATTGTAAAAATGAAGAAATGAACCTTGATTTTGATTAATTCATTCTTATGTGGGACCATTTGTTGTTTTTATTTGGGTTTTACATTGAGACACTGCACAGAACAAGGCTTTGTTTGGTGAGTGTACAATTTAATTTATGTATGTAATGTTCCATTTCACGATTACCACAGTAATTCACTGTTTCATGTGAGAAGGGCTATGTAAAACATGATTTATTCTGAGTACTGTGTACCAGGGGCTCCTGGGAATCGGATGTGCTTTTGTTTTACTGTAGAACCCTTTCCTTGGAGGTCCTTAGAGAAGATTCCACTCGGGTATTATCAAAAGAAACTGCCTCTGACCAGTCTCCTGAAATTTGCCATACTTTTTTTATCCTTTTTCCCTTTATTCTCTGTCATTTGTACCCATTTTTCTCCACGCCACTCATCACCACCTCAACTATTATAAATGAGCACAAGGGTGTGTCTATTTATGTGCTTAGAATTTTCTCTCTCTGCTGGTCTCTAACTCCATGGGGTCAGGAAATCGACCTTAACACTGCTGTATGTTGGACACCTATATAATTGTCTGATATGAAGTCAGTGTTCAATAAATATTTGTTGAATGTGTGAGAGAATGAATGAATGAATGGGACAAATGTCATAATATGCAGGTACTTCAAAAATTATTTGAAATGGAATTAAATGATAAGTTTTTTTGGTCCAAAAGAATTTTGAAATCCATGCATAAAGAGTCTTCAAAAAGTTCATGAAAAATGCATATTATGAGAAAAAGAAAACTCTGCATGGATTTCAAGAATTTTTGCAACAGAATAATTTATCTTTTATTTCTACTTTTTTCAGACTTTAAAAAGTATCCTCATATATTCTGAAAAGACCTTGTATCTGGAGCCCATTTGAAGTGGAGAGAATAAGCTAGCCTTCCAGGGGGTTACAGTAATACCTTTTTGTGTCACCTAATGATGTGGTGTTTAGGAAAAGTGTTTGGCCTAGTGGTTAAGATTCCCACAGGCCATATCAGAGTACTTGGGCTCAGTACCTGGCTCCAGCTATTCACTCCAACTTCCTGCCAATGCAGACCCTGGGAGGCAGCAGTGGGGGCTCTGGTAATTAGGTTCCTACCACTCATGTGGGAGGCCTGGATTGAGTTCCCAGCTCCCAGCTTCAGCCCTGGCCCAGCCCTGGTTATTTGGGACATTTGGAAGTGAACTAGCAGATGGAGACACTCTCTGTATATCTGTTTTTTTCTCTCTCTCCCTCTCAAAGAAAAAGAAAAGAAAAAAAATCTTCTTCAAGTCAATGGAAAACTGCCTCAGCTTTCTCACTTTCCAGATCAGTCTGCAAATGTAACTTGGATGGTGGTGACCCTGTTATATAAATTACCATGCGTTGAGAGTTTACTACAGTTAGAACCTTTACTATGCAGTGTATCAATGAATTCTCAAGAAAAGCTATTTTATGCATAAGAAAAATGATGGTTTACTACACTAGCACTCACACTAGATCTGGGATCCTGAAACCAGAAAGCACAAGAGGTTGGATCTGAACTTTCAGAGGTTGGCTCTCAGCTACTGCAGGCCCCAGATACTGTGCTGCTACTGTGTTTTCCTGGATGAGGATGGAAACAGAGGGAAGGCTGGGTGCAGAGTCTGTGACACCATGGCACGTCCTGCACAATGGAAGAAAAGCCAGAGCACTTTCTCCCAGGTGAGATGGTCTTTGGCTTTTTGCAGTCCCTGAAACATGCTGCACGCACATGTAGAGCTGGCACTAGTGTGATTTGCTGGGCTGTCCTGTCCCCGGGCCCAGGGAGGAAGGGCAGCTTCCAGCCCTTCATGCGATCCTCTCCATTTCTCCGTCTCCACTGCTTTGGCACTTGCTCCTGCTGACATATGCTGCCAGGAAATGCTGGATGTCACCTCACAGCTGCGAAGTGGGGAGGAAGGGAGAAGTCAGGGGAGAGGCACGGAAGAGTAGGGGAGCAAAATGCAGGCCTGCAGTGGAGGAGGGGTGGGGAGGTAGGAGGACTGAGAGCCTGATCAAATCCTGCAAGGAAAAGGAGACAGTCCCCTGGGGGAGAAAGTCCAAGACCCATGCTGCACACAGAGCCTCTCTGTCAGGGGGGTGGACTACTTTGCTACGTCCGTGTCTTGAAGACACTTCTGCCGAAGCACTCATTAGTTCCTGTCTCCCTGCTTAGATTACCCACCTCCAAAGCCTACTGTACTATTTTTTAAGAATAATTATCTAAGTATCTAAAGACTTTTTGAGATTTTTTAAGCCAGCTTTTAAACAAGTATGTGTTTTTTTAAATTAAAATTCTGCTAACAAAATTTTTACAGTGCTAAGGAAAATCAACAGACCCTTTCTCTGCATTTCACCACCCTAAAAACATTGCCACTGAATCTGGGTTCATCCCTTTTCACTCCTTGCCTGTATCTGTGCATATGTTTGTTGTGGCATCATTATTATCATTAATGTGCTACAATCTCTTTCTGCAAGGAACTGCAGTCTCCACTGTTTCCAGCACAAGGCAAGGCCTGGGGCAAGGGCGAGATGACAGGGGTGGACAGCACCCCTGGGGGATTCTTACTCAATGGGAGGTGGCCCCCAAACCTGAGGCTGTACTTGCAGAATTGAGGACTAAACAAAGAATGAGATATTAGGAAAGATGCTAAGGACAGGGAACAAAAGTACTGTAAAGGCTGCATGAGAAAATTGAACAGATATTGGTAAGGAAAGGGAACAACGAGGGAAGAAGAAAGTATTAGTGGGAATTATTGAAAAGAAAATGACTTGTGTCTTCCTGACATTGTTACTAGGCCCAATTCCTGCATAGTTTACCCATGAAATCTAGAACTCCTGTCGTTTTTCTGCAGACAGAGGACTGACATCTGCAGAAAGACTGATTTGAAATATTCTCAGAGATGGGCTTGAGAATACATGTGAGTTCAGATGTTGCAGGAATTGGTCTGTCATTAATAATGGTTTAGGAGAAGCTGACATGTCATTTCTCAGTGATTTAAGCTTCTGGGAGGCTGAGAGAGATGGAGTATAAAACAAAACATGTAAACTGTCAAAAAGAAGAAGCCACAGCAAAGAAGGCTGACAACGTCCTTTAAGCAACAGTAAGACAATCTGCAGTGGAGCCGATATTTTGAAAACTTGATTATGCTGGGTGTTTTGGGTCCCTGAGTCATTATTCTGATTACAGCTCAGGGCCAGGTGTTAGAGAAATTATATAATGTCACCCGTTTAAACTCATTGTGAACTGTTTTTGAGACTTGATTGTCCCCTTGTGTTTGTGCTGATGTGCTTAGTATGGCTGCCCTGGAAGACCCCATACTGAAAACAGATGTGACATTTAGTTTATACAGAGGTGGTTTATGCTATATTGATATTGGAAAGAAGGCATATAGTGTCTATATCTCACATGACTACACAACCATCTTTCTCCATGATGGATTAATAAATGAAAATAGCCTGTACAATGCATTTCCTAGACAGAAAAGCAGTCCAAAGCCTGGCTGCACTGCTGTGGCTCTTTCCTGTTGCTGGTGGTCTGATTCCAATAACCTGAACAGTAAGGTAATAGAATTATGATCTAAAATCTGTCAGAGATGTAGATGTCTTGGAACAAGATCAGGATGGGTTTGGAAAAGCGCTGAAGAAGACACTTGAGTGTATCTCTGCTTGACAACCCATCTACATCAAGACAAGCAAACACAAGCAGCTGACTGCCTAATGGCAGGAGAGATAATACCATAAAATAAGGTGTGGTATAATAAATGCTAATGAGAAGTACCTACATGCTCATGGAGTACTTCAGAAAAAAAGGGAAACAGTAAAATTTCTTGGGCAGGGAATGTGAGGGATGTTCTAGGCTGAGAGAACAGCAGAAGGAAAGTGGAGCTGGAAAGTGCATAGCAGGTCAGTGCTGTTCTTTTTGTCTATAGCCTGGAGACATAATTGAATAGCAAGAGAGAATGTCGGTATAGCAGAATATGCTATAAAGGGGCTTGAATATCAAGCTCAGGCAATCTTCTATGCATTTTCATATACAAAGTTAATCATTGGAGGAAGCTTTTTTGTTTATTTTTTAATGAACACAGCATAAATGAGTTAACAGTGCCTGGAAGAAGGCAGAAATTATAGCCTGTATCATGTTAGAAGGCTAATATTACATTGTAATGTCACTTCCTAACTTGTCGTTACCTTACCTAACCCTTGATTTTTTGTGTGTGATTTCCTAACATTTTTCTTTATAGAGATTTTATTATTTGCATAAATGTATTTATATATAATATGTATCAATTTTTCCATCTACCTACCTATCAAATACTTATATTACTCCTCAATTGAAAACCGGTATCACTTTTTATAAACAGAATTTTAACTTTATAAATAAATATCATTTAAAAAGCAAGGTTTTTTGTTAGATACTCTTCACCTGCTACAGATTTGGAGTTTGAGCCAGGTCTCCTTGCTCAAAATGGGATATTTGCAAGTGGTGGTAAAGACAGAGCAACACTGAGGCAGGAGAGTGGCCTTGAGGCTGGACGAAGGGAAATGGAATGGCATGCACAGCTCTTGGCAAGGGGTGCTTGTAGGGTCTGCCCAACAGCAATGGGCATTCTGTCAACATTTACCTAGAGAAGTTAGCAAGGATCTGCAGCGTGCCAACTTCAGGGCTAAACGCTTGCAAGGGATGTGGCTGAGAAACAAAGTAAACATCAAAGTATGCCATCTGTGGAGGTGCTTTCAGATCTACTCATTCTTTCCCACCTGCAGAAAGGGCAACTCCTGTTGTTCTGATAAATCCTGGGAAGAATATACTTACTTTCAGTGTGAATGCATCTATTTACTTATCTGCCAATCATCTATATATCTATCCACCTCTCTGTCCTTCAATCTACCCATGCACCCAACCATCCATCCACCCATCCATGCACCATCCATCCACCATCCACCCATCCATGCACCATCCATCCACCCATCCATCCACCATCCATCCACTCATCCATCCACTCACCCACCCATCCATCTATCCATCCATCCACCCACCCATCCATCCATCTATCCATCCATCCATCCACCATCCATCCACCCACCCATCCATCCATCTATCCATCCATCCATACACCCATCCATCATCTATCCATCCATCCATCTACCCATCCATCCACCATCCATCCACCCATCCATCCATCCATCTATCCATCCATCCACCCACCCATCCATCCATCTATCCATCCATCCATCCACCCATCCATCTACCCACCCATCCATCCATCCATCCACCCATCTATCCATCCATCCATACACCCATCCATCCACCCATCTATCCATCCATCCATACACCCATCTATCCATCCATCCATACACCCATCCATCCACCCATCTATCCATCCATCCATACACCCATCCATCCACCCACCCACCCATCCATCCACCATCCATCCACCCATCCATCCACCCACCCATCCATCCATCCAACCATCCATCCATCTATCAACCCAACCAACAATCCATCTTACAGGTAAGGAAATCCAGATTCAGAGAGTCTAAGGAACTGACCAGTTTTTGCATAGCTGATAAATGGCAAGGATGGAAATCATATGGAAGCTGGTTTGATGCAAATCCTGGCCTCATCTGCTTCTTCATGCTGCCTCCAAATGATTTTTGCAGGTTGTTCATTTCTCCAGGTTATAGTGGCTCAGTCATTTGTAAATACCCTGAGAAGTCACTGCAGGGATGGATTTGATGGTCTCTGTGAAGCAGAAGAGACATGTTGCTGTCCTGCTGCCCCAGTAAGTGGTCACGCAAGTGTGTTCAAACTAAGGTAGTCTAATAACAAATTGACATAAACATAATGACTCAACACACCAACAGTGTATTCCTTCGTCACAAGGTTGACCAGCACTGTTTGAGGCTGGTGGTAAAGTGGGAGGCAAAAGTGACTTTGCTCCATGCAGTAGATCAGGTACCTAGGATGACTCGGGCTCTGTTCTATGCAATGCGTGGCTTCTAGGCTTGCTGTTGTCATCTCCACTGCAGTCAGTTAGAAGGTAAAATAAAAAAAAAACCTTATAGACACATACATGGGATGACTTAGGCCACAGAAGAGGAATACAGTCCTTGCACTCCTATTCTGTTAACTAGAATTCATTCACATGGCCGTAATTGATTGCAAACAAGGGAGTGAACTGTACTTAATCTAGGTACCCAAAAAGCAGAAGAAATGGATTTTAAAGAGCACCCACACCAGAAAAGAGAGGAAAGACTTAAGACGAAGAATCTGAAGATTGGGGTTTCAGTCCTGATGACCCATTGCTAGAGCCACTTGACAAGTTTCTCATCTGAAAATCAGAATCAAGTGGTACCTGCTGCTTTCCTCTCCACAGGATAATCTAAGATCAAAATTGGAATGAAATAGGACGTGGACATGCTTTGTAAAGCAATTTAGGGCTTAGTATGAGAGAGCAGACAAAGGCCTAGATAGGGAGGTGCAGTCTAAGTTCAGATTCTTTTTACTGTTATGTCTGCGCTGTGCAAGTATGACTCACACATTCAAACTCTCTGAGCCGCAAACCCTTTCCTGTTCATTTAGGAACCAAAGTGCTTGCCTCACTTTCTGTGTAATCTTGAGTATACTAATCAGTAGCCTTTTGCAAATGACTAGATGTCAAAGAGATATTAAATTTGTTTTTAATGCCATCATCATAACCTTCTACTTAAGAGTCTATTGCCTGAAAGTTGCTTTCTGTATCCAAATCTTCCAGCTTAACCATCCATAGCTGAATAAAATGAGCATTTATGCATGGAAATAGTAACTTTTTAAAACTATTTTTAATATATATTTATTTATTGGAGCATTAGAGTTAGAGTGAGAGAGATCCTGCATCTGTTGGTTCACCACTCCCTACTCCAACCAAGTGGCTGCAATGGCCAGGGCTGGGCCAGTCCTAAGCCAGGAGCCAAGAGCTTCATCTGGGCCTCCCATGTGGATTTCAGGGGTCCAAGTAATTGGATCATCCTCTGCTGTTGTCCCCGGGCCTTTAGCAGGGGGTTGAGCAGCCAGGACATGGACCGGTGCCCATAGGGGATGCCACCTTCAAAAGTGGCAGCTTTACTGGCTATGCCATCATGTAGACCCTGCAAATAGTAAATTTTGTTTCACTATTTATAAAGAATTTAAGAAGTACATGTTCACTCTCACATACCCCATGGGTGATTGCAAATCCTGTAGAGGATCAGACTGATTCACTTCTGTTTGAACTTCCCAGGGCACCACTGTTTCTTATTTATGCTTGATTGATAATTACTGAGTAACATTCAATTTTCAACTATACTTTCTGACAAAATGTGACAAAAGTGACAAAAGTGTCCAGGGAGCTGCACAACAGTAGTGATTCCCTGGCCTGAAATGAAACATGGAGCTCTTTGTGTTCCCAAGCGTCTCTTTGAGGGCAGGTTTGTCCTGAGTGATCACATTCCACCTTTCTTTTTGCTAAGTCACTTCTCTGAATTGATAGTATTAGTCACTTACACGGACTCATGCCTTGAATAGTCCCAGAATTACAGTGATTCATTAAGTTATTTTCCTTTCTCTCTCTCTCTCTCTCTTTTTGTTGGATTCTCACGAAACTTCTTAATTCTAGTTGAAACACTCATTACCTTTGAGGTTGGCTTCTGTGCCACATTTCACAGCGGGATGATTGCCTGGACCAGCTTCCCATTCATTTCTGGGCTCACCCAGCTATGAATTGAGAGGCATAACCAATTCTTCTAATTGTGTAGTGAGATGACTCACTCTTATTTTCCTGGATTGTTGCAGGTGAACCCATATCTGCCTTTTTAGTCTTTAATACGTTAAATAATAAGAGATATTAGAGAAAATTGGGGAAAGACTAGCAGCCTTTGGTTCTAGAGTGTTTGCTGCAGGGTACCATGGTACTAAGTATAGAATTAAGATAAGGTTGAGTTTACCACTGCTGAAAACTGGCAGTGTGTCCACTCCTTAAAGGACCCCTACAATGAAAGAGCTACTCCTGTGCTTCTTAAATTTCCATGGCCTTTGGGATGATCTGGGATCTTCAAAATGCAGATCCTTTGCAGTAGATCTAGGATGGGGCAGCGGTTTGGCATTCTCTACACATTCCCCAGGGGTGCTGCTGGCCCAGCTACTTCACACTGAGGCAGAGGGAGGAGCTGATGAGGTGGGTCTCAGTGTTTCTCAGCGCGTCCTCTTTCACACAAGACATTTTCAGATGATGTAACATCTATGCTAAAGAGTGCTAACCAGGCTACACTTACGGAAATAGATAGCAAATTGCAATGAGGCCAAGGTAAGCTATTTTGTTGTTCTAAGTTACGATATTTTTGCACAGTGTTTCCTCTGGGCTATTTGTGATTTTGCATAATTTAGGCAGTTCCAAGTCTAACACTGTATCTATGCAGACAACAAATAGGAAAATAACAGGGTCTATTCCATCTGAGTGGTGATGTGGTTCTGACTACAACAGATTATCTGACCAAATGAATGATTGACTCTAAGTGCAGGAATATGTAGGGATCCACAGTAAGTTAATAATGTGAGTGTGTTGTGATCATGTGCAAACTTGCTAATGATTTTGCATAGCACATTAGGAGTTTAAGGATATCTGAATATAAATATTGAGAATAAAACATCACAACAATACTTATATTAAATAGGGGAGGTGAAATCACATATATGTATGTGCATTAACCCATTATGTCTCACATTTCCAATTCTCCAGATACTTCACTGATGTAAGATTTATTTCAAAGTTACCATGAGTGGTATATTTATTGCTGAATTGCAGTTTTTAGAGATGTTCTGTATATCTGATATGGCCACAATGGGTTAATAATAACAGCCACATGTATGGTGCTTACCAGTATTTGCAATGCACTTTGCAAATATTAACTTTTCACAGCTCTCTGAAGTAGATAGTATTATTGTCTGTACTTTAGAAAGAAATTGAATCCCAAAAAGGTTAAGCACATCTCTCAGATCAGTAGAACTCTGGTTTTGAATCTATGCAGACTGACAGCCAGGCGCATTCTTGTGCCACATTTTCCCTGAACTCACATATGGATTCATATATGATTTAAGTTCAGATCCTTGCAACTCTTTTGTTTATCCATCTCAGTTCTGTCATCTGTTAAATGGGTCAAAAATGCCCCAGCAACCTCTCAGGACTGTTAATATATTAAAATAAGATAATATGCATGAAATATTAGAAATGATATACAAATATACAAATAGATTCAAGGATTAAGTGGAAGCAATACTTGCATTTAATTGATATTGGAATAATTTGAATAATAGTCTGTAAACATCCTACCTATTTATTTTTTGTATTTTTTGCTACTTTTTGCAGGAAGAACCAATTTGGACTGGATACTTAAATGAAAAGCAAAAAAAAAAATTTTCTTTTTGTATTCCCTTCGTTTAGGTTTTCTGAAAACAGAATGTTCCATAGAGGCTAAAAACCAATAAAGGCCCATTTGGCTGATCTCATTCATTTTTACATTGTGAACCATTATTCCCTGGAGATTCTTCTCTGAAGTGTTGGCCCATCTGGATTGAAATAATTCTCCAACGCCTCCTGTATTTAGCTCTTCATTTGGAAAGGTGTTTTGCAATGAAAGTGATTTCACCATAGACTTTTGCATTCAGATTTAGCTCATTTTTTTTTCTGTTGCTTTGCTTCATCCCAGAAAATTTCTTATTCTGCAAAAGTCCTCACTTTTCTTAGAGTTTTAACTCCTCAAGCTGCAACATTTTTCTCTATCTATCTGATTTTTAGCAGTAGATAATGTAGGGATCTCATCATAATTGTATTACTCTGTCCCTGGTTGGTTCAAGAATTCCAGGAAACTAGAAGACAAAATTGTGATAAGAAAGGATTAAAGAAGGTTTGGCTTTTTACCTTGTCTCTGGTTCCTGGATGCATGTGGCAGAGGAGCCTCCTGAATATAAATGAAGTTCCTTTTCTCTTTGTGAGAAAGCCATGGAAGAAAAGCAAGTGGATTTTAAACCAGAGCTTTCCTGTTTCATTTCGTTTAGCCATATTAGCATTTGTTTCCTTTGAGCCCGCATACCAAGATAAGTTTTTCAGGCTCAATGTTAATGTTAGATAAGATTAAGTTTCTTAAATCAATTAACAAATTCAAAACAGAACAAAGATGAAGTGAATGTTGTGTTTGTAGGTGACATTTTAAAACTGGTTTAATAGAAGGAAAACCATTAGACAATTACATCATCATTGTCCTTAACCGTGGCTACAATGATAGGGTTCCTTTAAGGTTTAGAAGTGGGAAATGTTATAGAATCAAGTACCTAGTATGTGCCTGTGTCCTAGAGCAAATGTTGACAGGGGTCTGGTCTGTGAGGACTGCTGACATCCAGGGTGTCTAGGAATATAGTATTTCTGATGCTGAAACTTCAGACAGGAGTGTGTTATTAGCTTAGAGGTAAAGACGCTCACATCTCACAATGGAGTGCCTGGGTTTGATATCGAGATCTGGCTCCCCGATTCCAGCTTCCTGCCACTGTGTATCCTAGGAGACTGCAGGTGATGGCTCAACTAATTGGGTCCCTGCCATCCATATGGGGACCTTGGATTGAGTTCTCAGCTTCTGATCGCAGCCTGGCCCAACTATTGCCATTGTGGGCATTTGGTGAGTCAACCAGGAGATGGGAGGTCTGTTTATCTGCCTCATAAATAAATAAATGAATAATTTTTTTTTGAAAATAGAAAACTACAGAAAATGCAGTAACTAGTCAAAGATGAAGATCTTGAGGCTGGAGTTGTTGTGTAGTGGCTTAAGCCACCCCTGCAACAGCAGCATCCCATATGCGTTTCTGGTTCAGGTTTTGACTGCCCCAGTTCCAATCCCTCTCCTTGCTAATGGCCTGGGAAAGCAGTGGAGCATGGCCAAAGTGTTTGGGCCCCTGCCACCCACATGGGAGACCCAGATGAAGCTTCTGACTCCTGGCTTCAGCCTTCCCTAGTCCTGGCTGTAGCAAGCTATCTGGGAAGTAAACTAGCAAATGGAAGATTCTCTCTCTCTCTCTCTCTCTCTCTCTCTCTCTCTCTCTCTCTCAACTCTGACTTTCAAATAAGTAAAAAACTCTTTAAAAAAAAAAAAAAGATGAAGATCTTGAGACCAGAGGACATTCAGTACAAATCCTATCATTTTCACTTCTCAGCTGAATGACCTTAAGTGATTGTCCTTACAATGGTGATAATAACAGTCCCTACTTCAGGAAGTTGTTGCAGCCGGGCTTATACAATCATAGTGAGTGTGGCTTATGGTAAATATCTTTAAAAATAATAAACATTGTCAATATAAGAGTTAGTTTTTAGAAAAACTTGTCCTTGACCTAGTATTACCCCTTTGGCATCAAAGTAGCTGCAGTACATTTTCTTAGACATTTGAACAGTTGG
The DNA here is from genome assembly GCA_949820135.1 of Sylvilagus floridanus. NCBI lineage: Eukaryota > Metazoa > Chordata > Mammalia > Lagomorpha > Leporidae > Sylvilagus > Sylvilagus floridanus. Next base: position 169,846,754 of record OX463244.1, read on the forward strand.
TAAAACATGTTTAATGGATTAGGAGTGCATTTCAAACCAATCAATAGAAAAGCTGGCCCCTAAAGGAGTGTGCATCATTGATTGAAATTCTTTCTCCACCTTGGCCCCTGCACATGGGACATTGAATTTTGTTTAGGGAAAGGTCTTCTGCAAGGAAACACAGCGCTGTAGTTTCCAATGGGAACCCCCCAAAAGATGGCTCTTTTATTATTTTTATATGTATATATATATATATATAGTTTTTAAAGATTTATTTATTTGAAGGGTAGTGTTACGGAGACGCAGAGTCAGAGAGCGAGAGAGAGAGAAAGAGGTCTTCCATCTGCTAGTTTACTCCCCAGCTGGCCACCAGAGCTGCACCAATCTGAAGCCAGGAACCAGGAACTTCAACTAGATCTTGTATGTGGATGCAGGGGCTTTTCCAGGCCACAGCAGAGAGCTGGACTGGAAGTGTTGCAGCCAGGACTTGAACCAGAGTCCATGTGGGATGCTGACACTGTAGGTGGTGGCTTCACCCAGTACGCCACAGTGCTGGCTCTGGATGACTCTTTTAGTAAGACCACACTTACTACCTACAAAAACCTTTTGATAGTGCACATTGCTACATTTCATCCAAAGACCACTGTTGTTTCAGTTGATATTATTACTACCTGCTTATATAAAGTAAATTGGCAAAGTGCTAATAAACTAGAAGATAAAGAAATGCCACTCAAAATTTCATTACCCACACCCATACATTGATAATATTTTGGTGATTTTTATGTCTTTAATTTTTGTTAATGTTGATCACACTGTATAGGTAATTTTATATCTTCCCTTTTACTATATTTTAAAAACATTTCCAGGCAATTTTGAAGTTTTTTATTAACATCATTTTTCCAGAGTTTTTGCTGGGGTTTTATTGCATGGGCAGGGTTATTTGAATCATTGACTGTGTTATTATATTCAACGTCTAGGCACACTCTTTTCCCAGGTCAGGTAGCTATAAGTTCCACACCTCTAATCATGTGGTTGGTCTTTATTTAAATTTTAGTTAAAGGGGGCTGGTACTGTGGCTCAGCTGGTTAACATCCTGGCCTGAAGTGCCGGCATCCTATATGGGCCTCGGTTCAAGTCCCGGCCATTCCACTTCTGATCCAGCTCTCTGCTATGGCCTGGGAAAGCAGTGGAAGATGGCCCAAGTCATGTAAGCATGTGGGAGACCTGGAAGAAGCTCCTGGCTACTGGTTTTGGATCAGAGCAGCTCCGGTGTTGCAGCCATCTGGGGAGTGAACCATCGGATGGAAGACCTCTCCCTCTCTCTCTCTCTCCCTCTCTCTCTGTCTCTCCTCTCTCTATGTAACTCTGACTTTCAAATAAATAAATAAACATTAAAAAATAAATTTTAGTTAAGGTAAACAAATTTCATATATACAGATTTAGGAACATAGTGATACTTTCCCCCTATTCTCTCTTCTGCCCACACTCCCATCCTTCCTTCTCCTTCCTCTCTTATTCTCTCTCTTAATCTTTACAGTGATATACTTTCAGTTTATTTTATACCCATAGGATTAACCCTACACTAAGTAAAGAGTTCCACAAACAGTAAAAAAAGGGGAAAAAAACTCTTCCTCAGCAGCACAGATAAGAGCTGTAAACAATCATTGAATCTCAAAATGTCAATATCACTCCTATACATTATATTTTTGGTACTCTATTAGTTGCCATAGATCAGGGAAGACATACGGTATTTTGTCTTGTTGAGACTGGCTTATTCCACTAAGTATAATGGTTTCCAGTTACTTCCATTTTGTTGCAAAAGACAGGATTTCATTCACTTTTTACAGCTGAGTAGTATTCCACAGTGTACGTGTACCATAATTTCTTTATCTAGTAATCCGTTGATGGATATCTGAGTTGATTCCATATCTTAGTTATTGCGAATTGAGTTGCAATAAAAATGAGAGTACAGATAACTCTTTCATTTGCTGATTTCACTTCATTTAGGCAAATTCCCAGGAGTGAGATTGCTGGGTCATTTGGTAGAGCTATTTTCATCTTTCTAAGGTATCTCTATAAACATCATTTTAATGGCTGTGTAACATCCCATTGAATGGATATGCTACAGTTACTCAGGGTTCCTCAGGGGACATTCCACAGCTATGTGTTCTGATCTCTACAAAACAGTTACAATTTGCCAGTTCTTTGCTGTTGTAAACACAGCTGCCATGAACATCTTTGTGCATACTTTCGCTGCTGCATTTATGGCAATAATCACACCTGTCCTGCTTATGCCAAATCTGTAAAAATCATTACAGTTGGAACTTGATGCAATTGCCATCAATTTCTTACACCACGTTTACTCTGAATTTCCTGATTTTATTAGATTCTTACAGCTCAAGGTCAACACCAAGGGGCTGGCACTGTGGCACAGTGGGTTAAGGCACTGCTTGAGATTCGGGCATCTCATATGGGCCTTGATTTGAGTCCAGGCTTAGTTCCAATCCAGCACTCTGCTAATATCTCCAGGAGGGCCCAGAGGATGACCCAAGTATTTGTATTCCTGCCACCTAGGTGGGAGATGCGGATGGAGTTCGAAGCTGCTGATTCCAGCCTGGCCCAGGTCTGGCCAGCCTTTAGTGGCCATCTGGGGAATGAACCAGCAGATGGAAGATCTCTTTCTCTCTCTCTGTATCTCATTCTCTCTCTGTACTTTCCAAGTAAGTAAGATCTTTAAAAGGAAATCGAAACTGAGATTTTGTCTATGACATTTTTGTGCCTTTTAAAATCTGGAAGATCAAAAAATCACAGAAAGATCCAGAATGGAGTCGTTTCTCAGGGAACATAGCACAGCTATGTTGTTCTGATCCCTATGACCTTCAGAAACTTCTAGTAACCCCTCAAGGATCCTGAAGATCCTTTGAAAAGTGCTGCTGTCATTAACCTATCACCTCAATATTCATTTAACACTTCCAAAAAACTAGTCATGCTGTTAACATGAGTCTATTACCATCAAAACATTCAAATTTCAAATCTTCTAAAGTTCTTTGCCTTTCTTTTGAGTTAGATAATTGAGTCATTTTTCTAGCTATTGATAAAAGCTTGCTCTAATTCTGCCTCCACACCCTGGACCATTATACTCAATTAAAATTCATCAGCTGTCCTTCGACTCTCTGCCTTGCCCTATTTGTATTCCGTATTTTGAGATTTGAACAATTCAAAAGGAATATTCTGATTTGCTAGGACTGATAGTCATCTGATATGTATGGGGACTAGCTACCGTTGTTGAAATATTAAAATGAGTTAATACTGATGGGAAATTTCTGCCCCTTTTCTCCCTTAAAGTGCCCATTCTCCCTTTAAATCCCTCCTCCCTCTGCCATACTGTGGCAGCCCCAGCACCACCTCTGAAATCTCAAGCTACAACATTGTCCCTTCTGACTAGTCATTCATGTTGATAGACAGAGATTAATAGATTGATAGACGTGTGTGTGTGTGTGTGTGTGTGTGTGTGTGAACATCGTGCTTGCATTATTCAAGCAGATTTGAGTGAGTTTGCAGCTACGTTTCTTGGATTGTGTGTCTGCTTTGGTGCTAGGGATATTTTCTGTGAACTTTTTGAATATTTCAAAACATTTGTCACCAAAATTAATTTAGTTTTATTTTATTTTCCATGAACATTTCCCAAGTATCCATTTAATCATCATTTTACTGTTCTCTCTTCCACTAAACTTTTACATATCTCTGTCTAATTCTCCAAAGACTTAGAAATTTATTTCTTCCCTATGAAATACTGGGAAATTTCATAAGCTTTTTGATTAAAATATTTGTGCTTAAATTGTGTTAAACTGAAAAGGCTTGTGTGTTAACTATGCCTGGTTTTTGGGGTTGATTAGACAATTCTGTATTAGTGCTAATCAGAGCTGTCCAATGTCTCAGTGCTGGTGAAGTTTTCCACTGACTGTGTTGATCTTGAATGTTAGCTGTATCTAGCTTTCCCGAGGGAGGACAGCAATTCTCAGCATGACTGTTTTAGTCCTCATGCTGAACTGGCAAAGTGGAAGCAATTATGACTCTAAGTTAATTGCATCACCCAAGCCAGAAACTTGGGTTCATTTTTGCCTTTTTCCTTCCTGTCATTCAGGACAACATTTATTCAGTCAAAATTTTGCCAACTTGAACTGTTAACTATTTCCTGTCTTCCACACTCTCCTAGTTCAGGCCCTTCTATGTTCGCTTGGGCTATCACAATAACCTTTGACTTGGTCTTCCTATTGGGATTTGCCACTCTTTATTTAGCCAGAGAATTTTTTATGTGTACATCAGACCCTGCAACTGTCCTGCTTACTATCTGTCAGCAGACATGCATGGCTCACAGAATAAAGCCCACACGACTTTTAGAAGAGTGTGGAAGTATTGCTGTGCTGTGGAACTTTATTTTTCCAGCTTCATCACCTGCCCTTCCTCAATTCAAACTTCATGCCACATGAACGTCAGATTATGTATGGTTCTTCTCTGATTCCTACTCTTATGTTTTGGTCCATGTGTTTAGAATACTTTGCTCACTTTTCATATATTGATTGTTCTTTATCCACACTTTGGCAGTTAGTTTGGTCTTTGCCTTTTCAGGAATTTGGTGCAGATTTACTATAGCCACTGATGAGAAGGTCAATGTTGTTGTATTTACAGTATCCATTTGTGTATCTGTTCCCCTCCACTACCAATGTGGATCTTAGCTTTCCTGAGGATAGAGCAAATCATATCTGCATCCTCCCCTTTAGGGCCTGGTGTCTTGTAACTCTTGCTAATGTCATGCCAGGTCTTAGGTTGTAACCAATGAATTTGACATTTTTTTACTTACTTCTCTAGAAGCAGACCTTGAACTGAATATTCCTGTGAAATTGACCTATTGGGAAGTGACCCTAGGAAGCAATGGTAGGAAGTGAGGAAGTGAGAGAGGGGAGTGAAGAGAAAGAAGCCAAGTAAGGTTGTGTTACCCAGACAGTCCACAGATAACTTTTGTCTGCGGTCTGCTAGGAAGCTCTTTAGATGGTTCAGGTCCCATGCTTTCACTGCTGTCAACAATGGCTAAGGGATGCCTTCTCCAAAAAAATAGACACTCTCAGAGACTTGGATGTTCTATGTGTGCATCAGTGGGTCTTAAGATTGAGTATGGGCCGGCGCCGTGGCTCAATAGGCTAATCCTCCACCTTGCGGCGCCAGCACACCAGGTTCTAGTTCCGGTTGGGACACCGGATTCTGTCCCGGTTGCCCCTCTTCCAGGCCAGCTCTCTGCTGTGACCCGGGAGTGCAGTGGAGGATGGCCCAAGTGCTTGGGCCCTGCACCCCATGGGAGACCAGGAGAAGCACCTGGCTCCTGGCTTTGGATCAGCATGGTGCGCTGGCCGCAGCGTGCTGGCCGTGGCGGCCATTGGAGTGTGAACCAAGAGAAAAGGAAGACCTTTCTCTCTGTCTCTCTCTCTCTCTCTCACTGTCCACTCTGCCTGTCAAAATAAATAAATAAATAAATAAATAAATAAATAAATAAATAAAATTCAAGAAAAGATTGAGTGTGTATCCAATTGCTGGGACCCACTTCTAGAGTTTCTCATTCAGTAGGTCTGGGGCAGGAGAAATAACTTGCATTTACAACTCGTCCCCAGGTGATGGTGGTGTTGCTGGCCTGCAGATCAAACTTTGAGAACTTCTTATGTTGAACAGAACAGGCTACAGCAGTGAGGGCCACCATAAACGCATGGGTGCAGGCTGTGGGAAGTGGATGCCCATCAGAATCTAGCATGTGGGGATGCAGGTAGCACGTCCACATCTCTGGGTCCTGAATCATGATTAACGGGCCATAAGCTGCTGAGAGCAGGGCTCTGCTGGCTGCTTTCTAATCCAAAGCCAGATCCTACTTTGGATACCTGACTTATCTCAGGATTCCATTGCTAAATCAAATTTCAGTTTGCTGGGACTGAAAACCTCATTTAGTAAGCTTAGTTTTCTTATCATCTCTGTTCTCTTCTTACCCTCCTCATTCAGTTCTGCTAAAAATACGTCCTAGAAGCTTCGTTGCTTCGTCTTGTTGATTTACTTTTCTTCTCAGCTGACTTCTGGTGTGTCCTCTCTTATTACAACCTAGCAAAGCAAACTTTAGAATTTTTCCATCTCGGCAGAAAGGAATAGACTACAGAATTGACAGATACTGATGATGGAGTTGAGGCAAAACTCCTAGAAGTACAGTACAAATAATAACTAACAACGGGATACTAAGATTGAATGAGCGACAAAAGAAAAGGAATAAAAATTATCTTGTTGAATTACTATGAGTTCTTTGTAGATAAGTGAGGAACTTTTTGGTGATTTTGGGATCTCTATTCAAACCTTTGTTTTTATAAAGGAGAATTTTCTTCACTGTATTCATATCAGTTGTTTGAGAAAGTTCATGGAACTCCCAGAGGTATCTGATGCTCAGCAGAGTAGCTCATGTACTGTACAATCTGTCTAACTTAGAGTTTTGAAATAAATATGAGGGAGCTGAAAGTTTGGTGTCGTAATTAAATCTGACATCAGATTGGAATGTTTGCAAAGGTAATAAATCATTCAACACTTACGAAACAGTCCTTTTACTCTACTCCTTGTTCATTAATTCAAAATCAATTTAACAGAAACACCCTGAGCACCAACTCTGTGTAAAGCCGTGGTGGGAGAGAAGAGGAAGAACCAGGGAGGACAGAGGACCTTTTGTTTTTCGCAAGCTTACAGTAGGGATCTCGTGAGAGCACTGAGTATCTTTGGGATCCCATAGACTGTCAAATGTGTCAATTTAGGAAGACTACAGAGAGAAGATACTTAAAGGAAGAAGGAAGAGTGACTGGATGGAGAAGCTGAATAAAAAGTTATTGATGGTGGAGAAGGAAAAGGGGAGGAAACATACAGCCATCTTTGAATTTATGACAATTTATTGCAAAAGAATGACAAAACAGAAGGAGTACTTGTCAAAGAATTTCCTGAAAACGGAAAATGTTTAGGGCTTGTGGTATTTGTGTGTTTACTTGAAGAGGAGGATGATAACATCTGTTGGGTTCCTATTACAAGCCCAAAGCCTTATACCTATTATGACAACCAGTCATCTTGCCCACCTGGTGATAGATATTGCTATTTTCAAAATAAATTTTAAAATTTAAATTATATGTTGAGATTCAGAATGGTAATAAAAAGAGAATAAAGCATTCCTGTATACCTTCACCCATTTTCCCCTGATGTTCATATCTTATATTAGTCTGATAATTTCTTACAACTTATTATTGCTATCAATTGAACTCCAGAGATTGGTTTCCCTGCTAATGTAATTTTCCCCCAAGTATCCAAGGACCAATATCCAGGATCCATGCTGCAATTACTTGTCATGTACTGTCCTCTGTCCTGTGGCAGCTGCTTCTTAATCCTTTTTTCTTTCCAAGATCTTGATAGTTTTGAGTAGTACTGGTCAGATACATCTTCAAAAAGAAATTGCGATTTTAATAGAAATATATCAACTATAGCATTTTCAGCAAAGATGGGGATTTGGGCTGAAACAGAGAAACAACACTAAAACAATATACCAGCAATGACCATTAAATCTAAAAATTATTTTTTAGGGATGCCTAGACTTCTTAAATTCTGGTAAATTATCTTGTGATTTTTTTTTTTTTACTGTTATTAAATGTTCATTTTCAAGGGCAAAAAATTCAGTTCAGCCTGGTATACCTAATCCAAAGGCCTTTTAGCCCCTGGGAGATTTGATGAAAATGCAAGCCTTCTAATGAATTCCTAAGGATCAAATGTACTTAATATTCACTTACTGGACTTAGTGCATTATTAATTTTATTAAGGATTCTAATTCTGTATTCTGCTAAATTGCTGGGTTATCATGCAGAGCTTGATATATCCTTTAAGAATAGGTTTGGCCACAAGTACAGAGCCTGAAAATAAACTGGCCTGCAAATACAATGACTTACAGAAGGGAACAGTTTATTCTTGTCTCACATAGCAACAAGGCATAATAGGCAGTCCAAAGTTACAATGGGAGCCACAGAAATTACTCAAGGATGTAGGCACTTTCCAGCTCACTCTTTTGCCTAGAGTTTGGCCACCACCAAGTCTTACGATCCAAAAAATGGAGAAAACTCCAGCTCTTGCATCCATATTTCATGCAAATGGATGGAACAAGAGAAGGATGTGCCATTTTCAGTTAAAATAAGACGTTTCCTCCTTATATCTCTTTGTCCAAAACCTAGTCTCATGGGTATTCCTGGCTGCAAAAGAATTTGGGAAATAATATCTTCACTGTACGTGGCAATGTGCCTATAAAACAGAGTATCTCTCACCAAAGAGTAAAATGAGACTGGATATTGGGCTATAAACAGTGCCAGTTACCACACCTAACCCTGTTGTACATCTCTCCTCTGGAACTTACAGACACAGATGTTTGGATTACCAAAAATCTTCAGTGAGCCATCAATATGGGTCTGTTTGACATGGTTTTGAATCTCTGGTTAATTTTTCCTAGACAATGTTTTGAACATGCAATTTCCAAATACCTAGATGATGGAGGATATATCTGATGTGCAGTTAATATTAAAGGAAATGACTTTTCTCTTTTTATAATCTATGTTGGGACTGCACAGAATAGATGAGTTATCTTTTTCACCCCATAAATGAGCCCTGTTAAGACAATTTGTGATCTTTTATTCCACAGGGTATGTTTGAGAAATGACAAGACTCTTTCAAGATGTATCAAGGAAGCAAACCTCATGACAGAGTCAGAGTAGACTGGGTGATCATGAGGCTAGAGAAGTTAATAGAACAGGTTCAGATGCTTTTCACTTGAAAGTGACCTAGTCAATGAGGAAGCCATTGAAGGACTTAAAGGAGCATGATAGAGTGACTTTTGCTGTGAGATTGTAGTTGTTTGGGCCAGAAACTTGGCTTTCATGGCGTGTCACAGTAGTGGAAGGTACATTTGGGTTGATATGGTTTCCTATGTCACTTGGTAGAAATAGGTCCTTAGTAAAAGGTGGAAGAAACTGTTAAAGATATTTTCTAAGAATACGGATTTTAAGTTTATAGAGAACTGCTAGGACCTTCTTTGTGTAATGTCATTGAGACATTTTGCTAAGTTTATTGTTTATGTAAGTAATTGTTGTTGAAAATTTGAAAGATCCACATCTTGACATGTTTTGGGGGTTTTCTTTGCTTAGAGCCCCTCCTGATGCTATAACAGGAGGTTTCTGAATTAAATAGATTTTTTTCTGCTCAAAAAAATACAGAGAAGCAAATAAGCCAATAAACTGTCCTATACTGTTACAGCCAGCAATTACTAGATGTAATTTCAGTGTAATATCCTCTGGCTCCTTTTTAATGACATGAACTCCAAATTTTGCAGGATAATATGCTAGAATGCCTTCTAAAAGTCTATTTTTATACCATGTAGTAGAAGAAAAAGAATTTAATAATTCTCATTTGTCAGCTAAAGTCCCCAGGGAGCAATGGATTGCTCACAACGGTGCTCAAACCACATGCTTATCATGCGTATTATCTATAGACTGAAAAATTAACATATTGCTGCACACACACACACACAAACATAAACACGTATTCAACCACTGAGAAAACATAAAAAGATATTATTCATTGTAGTAAATGCAAATTCATTCAAAATTCCTACTGAGTTTAAAGTAGTTTGCTGTCATTAGTTTTTTTGCAGTCAATGAACATTAAATGAGCCCAACTATTTTATGATAGGTCCACTGACTTTCTAATGTTTCAAAAGGTCCTTGTGTTTGATGAAAAGATGACTAACTTGTAGAGCCATTGCTGCTTCCACCATTCATACATGAACTCATGTGAGTCATTGGCTTCCAGAACACTTCCACTCGTCTCGATTTTCCCTTCTAGCTCCTTTCACTAATAGAAGAAAGTGGCTCACATCATCAGATGGTCCTTTTCTATAGTTAGTTTAACAAACTAAACTGGCTTAGCTAGATCCAGGAAATGAAATATTTAGTTCTTTAAGTAAAAATGTCCAAATTTATAAGCTTTGATTTAAAAAATAGAAACGTTAGTCATTTTTTGATCACTGTAATGAACTGCCTGAGGCAGCCTAACGTTCTAAAGAAAAGAGGTTTATGTTGGTCATGGTTCAGAGATTCCCAGGGCAAGTACAAGCAGGCTCCATTGGTTTGGCCTCTAGTGATGGCACTCTTACTATCAAGAGTTCCAAGAGTTTCAGTGCACTACCCAGCAAGACCATTCACAAGCCTTCCTATTTTCTCTCTTCCTCTCTGTTCCTGTCTCTCCCTCTCTTTATCTTTCCCTCCCTTCTTCTAAAGCCATCAGGGTTTAATTATGAGGATTCCACACTCATGTTATAACCTAATCTTAATCATTTCCCAAACGTCCTCGCTCCTAATACCCTAGCTGTATGAAGCTTTTCCTCTCTCAGTACCATTAGCTTTTGACATTTGTGTTTAAACTCCTGCATGAGTTTAGGGCTAAATAAGATCCAAACCATAACAGAACATCATGATTATTACCTTTTAACACCACTATGACCTTTAGAATTACGTAGTTGAACTTCAATTTTCACTAATTGCTTTATTCTTGTTCTTTAATATTACTCTCTTAGTAGAAGATGATGTTTTGAGAAAGAACAAACCAATAACTTAAAAAAATACAAATAAATTTCCTAGTTGTCATTTAAAAGAACCTATTTTCACACTTCAATACATTTTGTTTTTCCAAAGTTGGATCTTACTTGATGTCATATGGTTGCTGGTGAAAGACGATTTTTTGTAATTTTCGTAAGCAGGATGTGCTGAAAGACACCCCTTCCATGAACTTCCAGAACTGTTTCATTTTCAGTTCTTTTAGTTTGGTTCAATTCAGTTAGGTTCAGTTTGCTTCCTTAGGGGAGGGGACCAACTCCTAAGTGAAAAGGCAACTCTTTTTCATCCATTCCTTTATATTTTCATTATAATCACATTTCTGTGCTTAATAGAATGGTTCCACCCTGCTTTCTTTCTTTTTGGGAGGGAAGATTTATGTATGTATTTGTGTATTCAAAATGCAAAATAGGGCCGGCTCCTCGGCTCACAGGGCTAATCCTCTGCCTGCGGCGCCCGCACCCTACGTTCTAGTCCCTGTCAGGGCGCCAGATTCTGTCCCGGTTGCTCCTCTTCCAGTCCAGCTCTCTGCTGTGGCCTGGGAGTGCTGTGGAGGAAGGCCCAGGTCCTTAGGCCCTGCGCCTGCATGGGAGACCAGGAGGAAGCACCTGGCTCCTGGCTTCGGATCGGCACAGCGCGCCGGCCTCAACACAGCAGCTATAGCAGCCACTTGAGGGGTGAACCAATGGAAAAAGGAACACCTTTCTCTCTGTCTCTCTCTCTCTCACTGTCTAACTCTGCCTTTCAAAAAAAATGCAAAATAGGAGACACAAAGAGAGGGAAAATGAGAGAGAGAAAGAGAGCAAGCCACGACTCTCCTGGGCACAAGCCAAGAGACCAGAGCTCCATCTGGGTCTCCCAAGTGGGTGGCAGGAGCCTAAGTACTTGGGCCAGCATCCGCTGCCTTCCCAGCTGCATTAACAGGGAGCTGGATCAGAATTGGAGCATCCAGGGCTTCCTATAGGATTCCACTGTTGAAAGAGGCAGCTTAACCTTCTGTGCCACAACATCAGCCCTGCTTTTTCTTTTCAAGTTATTGAAAATAATATTCCTGATGATTCCTGGAGCTGATTGAGTTTTCTATCAGTTCTGTACCTTATTCTAATAACTTTTCTCCTTTCTCTCCTTTGTCCATTCATTTTTATTCTATGTGTGCTGCTAAGTAATATAGTTCTTTTATAATAGAAGAAAAAAGTGTGTTTCATGAAATAATGTGTGTTTCCTGGTGGGTGCTAGTTCCAAAAAGTAATCAATTTGTCTTTCAGAATGAGAGACAGGAAGCATTCCTCTAGTTTACAGAGACACATTTAGTAGTGCGTTTCCCAAAATAGCTAAAAGGATTTGGTTTTGAGCTCTGTCCTCTTCCTCTCAGTCCATTGCTTGCTCGAAGTTTGCAGCTGGTGATCCAGTGGAATGTTCATTGTTAGGATTCTGAAGCCTTAAATTCTTGTTTACCCTGAAACAGATCCTTGGGCAACGTTTTAGTCTATGAAATGGAGCTAATGACATCCCCCGTTTATTTAAAAATTCCAAGAAATACTACATATGCTATTAAAATGTCAGGAATTATTATCGCATCAATAAGCTTAAGGCAAAAGTAATTTATTTATTTATCATAGAGAGAGGTAATGAGTCCAGATATGAATGCCCAGGTCTGTTAACTAACTGTGCAAACTTGAGCAAGTGACTTGATCTCTTTGTGTCTCAGTTTCCCCAGGCATAATGGAGAGGTAATCACAATTACTATCTTCATAGCTCAGGACAATGATAAGCAATGTCTTACATGAAAAGTTCAGAATGGTATTGGGAACATAAAAAAAGCTCAATTACCATGAATGTCTTGATTATTACCTACAAAGAACTATCAGGGAAAATTCTGATATTTTAGTTACTTCATTAAGTTTATGTTTGTTGCATACTAAACTAGTTGCAAAACACTCTGCTCAGCATTGGGAGCCATAGACAAAGTTCATCTTCTTATGCATCTTAAAAATGATTTTCGCATACGGAGGGATCAAGTTTAACCCCATTTTTCAGTTGAAGAAATTGAGGCTTTCAAAATGTGGAACTTACTCAGGATGTAAAGCAAATTATTTTATCCAGAATCATATTGAGCCTTCAGATTTCTCTCATAGGGTTCTTTCTTTTACATATGCGAACTTGAGGTTGACATTCTTCTTTGAGAGAAATCTCCCAGCATAGCCAAGAAATAAAAACATGGATTTTAAGTATAAGATCTATTTAGTTGGGGGAAAATTGAAAACTCGATGAACTAACAATGACTCATTGTTAAATTTTAAATGTATTTTAAAGGCCTTTCAAAAACATCAGGTTTTATCTACCCCTGCACTCCATCCTCAGTTTCTGGCTTCAAGCAAATAAAATAAATGTTTTCCAGGAACTTAGGTGTTTATCCCTTAGGAAAAAAATGCTTTTTGGTTCAGCAACTCTTCCATTCTGTATTTATGTGTTTCTTTGTTTTTTGTTTAAGATTTATTTATTTGAAAGGCAGAGGGACAGAGAAGAGAAGAGAGAGAGAGAAAATGCACACTTCTATCCACTGGTTCACTCACTCCCCAGATGGCTGCATCTGCCTGGCTGGACCAGGTTGAAGCCAATGACACCCAAACTCCACCTGGATCTCCTACATAGGTGGCAGAGCCTTAAGACTTTGAACCACCATCTGCTGCTTTCTTAGGTGCATTATTAGGGAGCTGGATTGGAAGCAGAGCAGCCAGAACTAAAATACACATTCTGATAGGGGATGCTGGCCTCCAAAGTAGTGGCTTAATCCATCGTTGCTCCACAACAAAGTCCCTGTGTTTTGATTCACTGGAATAAATGCTGAATATACAGATATCAAATATATATGCATACAGAATCGCTTCTCAGCCTTTGGGCTAAGATCAAGTGAAATAAATATGCACACAGAGAAGCATGTACATTTTTGTATATTATAAATAAATGCTGGCATTATAACAATATTATAAATTAATAATAATATATTTCTTTTTTTAAAATTTGTATTTTTTAAAAATTTTATTTAATAAATATAAATTTCCAAAGTACAGCGTTTGGATTACAGTGATTCCGACCCCCATAACTTCCCTCCCACCCACAACCCTCCCATCTCCCACACTCTCTCCCATTCCATTCATATCAAGATTCATTTTCAATTATCTTTATATACAGAAGATCAATTTAATATATCTGTCCTTAATGTGTTGTACAATAATATTTTTCATACACACACATACACATACCCTAGAGCTATGTCAGTCTTCTAAAATTTGATCCTTGGGGCTGGTGTTGTGATAGTGCATAAAGCTGCTGTCTTTGATGCAGGCATCCCATGTGGATATAAGGTAGAGTCCCAGCTTCTCCACTTCCAAACCAGCTCCCTGCTAATGTGCCTGGGAAAGCACTGGAAGATGGCCCAAGTGGCTTGGCTCCTGTACCCACATGCGAGATCTGGATGAAGCTCTTGGCTCCTGGCTTTGGTCTGGCCTAGCCTTGACAGTTGTGGCCATTTGGGGATTGAACTAGTGAGCAGAAGATCTCTCTTTTTTTCTCTCTTCTCTCTCTCTCTCTCTCTCTCTCTCTCTCTCTCTCTCTCTGTAACTCTCCCTTTCAAAGAAATAAAATAGATCTTTCGGGGCCAGCGCCGTGGCTCACTTGGTTAATCCTCCACTTGTGGTGCCGGCATCTCATATGGTGCCGGGTTCTAATCCTGGTTGCTCCTCTTCCAGTCCAGTTCTCTGCTGTGGCGCGGGAAGGCAGTGGAGGATGGCCCAAGTGCCTGGGCCCTGCACCTGCATGGGAAACCAGAAGGAAGCACCTGGCTCCTGGCTTCAGATTGGCATAGTTCTGGCTGTAGTGGCCATTTGGGTGGTGAACCAATGGAAGGAAGACCTTTCTCTCTGTCTCTCTCACTGTCTAACTCTGTCATAAATAAATAAATAAATAAAATAGATCTTTAAAAAAGGTAATCCTTATTTCAACACTTAAGTATAATTGTGTATTAATTATAGAGTTCAACCAATAGTATTAAGTAGAACAAAAAAATACTAAAAGGGATAAAGTATTAAGTTGTTCATCAACAGTCAGGGCAAGAGCTGATCAAGTCACTGTTTCTCATAGTGTCCATTTCACTTAAACAGGTTTCCTCCCTGTTAAATATAAGAGTGGCAAAAAGAGAGGGAGGAGATGTACAATTTGGGACATGCTCAACTGGACTTGCCCCAAATGGTAGAGTTAGAAATGTGCCAGGGATTCCAATTCAATCCCATTAAGGTGGCATGTACCAATGCCATCTCACTAGTCCAAGTGACCAATTTCTGTTCACAATTGATCATAATGATAGGACAAAGAGTCAAAGGGATCACATAAATAAGACTAGTGTCTGGTAATACTAACTGATAGAATAAAAAAGGGAGAGAACAATCCAACATGGAAAGCAGGATATCAGCAGACTCATAGAATGGCAGATGTCCTAAACAGCACTCTGGCCTCAGAATCAGCCCTTAAGGCATTTGGAGCTAGCTGAAGAGCCCATGAGAGTATTTTAGGCATGGAAAGCCAAGACACTGTGGGAAAAAAAAAATTATATGAAAGATCTCTGCAAGTGAGATCCCAATGGAATAAACAGGTCATCAAAGAAGGAGGTACCTTTCTCTGAAGGGAGGAGAGAACTTCCACTTTGACTATGACCTTGTCTAAATAAGATGAGAGTCAGTGAACTCAAAAGGCCTCTATAGCCTTGGCAACTCATGGCAAGAGCCTTGGGTGATTGCTGACACCATAAACAAAGGGTGTCAAATTGTGAAGTCAACAACAGGAGTCACTGTACACTTACTCCTCATGTAGGATCTCTGTCCTTAATGTGCTGTATATTGTGATTTAATGCTATAACTTGCATTAAAACAGTATATTACACTTTGTGTTTCTGTGTGGGTGCAGACTGTTGAAAGCTTTACTTAATATATGCTAAATTGATCTTCTGTATATACAGATAATTGAAAATGAATCTTGATGTGAATGGAATGGGAGAGGGAGTGGGGGAGGGAAGGGTCGCAGGTGGGAGGGAAGTTATGAGGGGGAAAAGCCATTGTAATTCATAAGCTGTACTTCAGAAATTTATATTCATTAAATAAAAGTTAAAAAATGTAATCCTTAAAATTAAAATTGAATCGTACATATTTCATCTAGAAGTTAAGATGCCAACATCCCATATCATAATGTCTAGCTTCAATTCTGAGCTCCAGCACTTGACTCCTGCTTCTAGTTAATGTGCACCCTGAGAGGCAGCAGTGACAACCCAAGTGGTTGGGTTCCTGCTACTGCCATGGGAGACCTGAATTGAGTTCCTGGGTGTTACAGGCATTTAGGAATGAACCAGAGGTTGAGAGCTTTTTCTCTTTGTGTGCCTCTCAAATAACTTTTAATTAAAGTTGAATAAGATAATTTTGAAGATAAAACACAATTTGAAGTTAATAATTTTGATTTTTCAAAAAGCAAACCAAAGTTTCTAAGCAATTAATAATTATATAAATTCCTAAAATCCAATCAGTACTTCTCAGGGCAGGAGGGTGTGATAATAGATTGCTACAAGCTATGCACTCATCGTGAGCAGCCTGCTTTCATATAACTTTTATTTTTCAGTTGCTGGGTCGGTTCTTAACTGATAGGAGTTAGCTATGATGCAGCAAAATGGGTATGCCTCCCTATGATTTCAGGTTAAATGCAGGAATCTAAGAAAAGGAGACCCTTCACCTGGGTGCTAACACTAGATGACCATTTATCATTTGGAAATGAATATTTGTTCTATCACCCATATCTTGCACTATAGTTCAAACTTAAACTCTGCTCACAACCTCCAACGTAACCTAATGGTATTACCAATTTTATTATTAAGCATAAAATCTGAAATCTGTTATCCGGTTTCCATCAGCAACTGTCACCACAGCCCCAAATCAGCTCGGAGTGGAGTGGTTAAGCCAAGTACCTGATTATGATTTTTGGCTTCAGTATATGTGATCCTTCTCCATTTTTGTGTCTCAGATTTGCATTTCTAGTCTCTCTGAAGCTGTATAGCTTGCTTATATTAGGCGGGCACTTTTTGGAGAGTAACAATATTTTTAGCTGTCCACAAGAAGACAGGAACAGTATTTTTGGCTGCTCTTTTTTTTTTAACTATTATTTGACAGTCAGAGTTAGACAGTGTGAGAGAGAGACAGAGAGAAATGTCTTCCTTCCGCTGATTCACCCCCCAAATGGCCGCTATGGCTGGCGCTGCACCGATCCGAAGCCAGGAGCCGGGTGCTTCCTCCTGGTCTCCCATGTGGGTGCAGGGCCCAAGCACTTGGGCCATCCTCCACTGCCTTCCTGGGCCTCAGCGGAGAGCTGGACTGGAAGAGGAGCATCCAGGACTAGAACCCAGCACCCATATGGGATGCCGGTGCTGCAGGCAGAGGATTAACCAAGTAAGCCATGGCGCCGGCCCCTTGACTGCCCTTGAACACAGCTGCCATACAAGATGACTATGAGAGCATACGAGGCAAGCGTGCAGGGTGACAGGCTAGGTATACTCACTGCTAACAGGCTTCACTCAAGTCCCTCGGTAATACAGCATCTGGGATTCAAGTTCTAGCCTTGGCAAATGTCTGTGTGGCTATGAGAAATAAATCTTAGGAATTACTCCTGAATAGTGCATACAGAGGTATGATGCATTGCGGAAGTCTTTTTGCACAAATGGCCTATAGAGAAAGTCGTATTGGTCATCGATTGTTCTTTTTTCTACAATTCATGTTCTTTAACACAAATCAGAACCTGCAGTATCTAAAGTGGAGCTTGCATGTCTTTTCTCTCTCTTATCTCGAGGGTTTCATTTCAAGCCACACTGGCTGTAGTGCTGTGCTTTTAGTGATACTTGTGTGAGATGAAAACCCAATGATGCTAAAGAGAGTATTGAGGGATATGCAAAGAGAGAGAGAAAAAATGGCACCGACGTTGAGCCACAGAACACTGAAAATGTATTCTATTGAAGATTTCTCAGCTGTGGGGAGACTATGAAGAGCAGTCTTAGAAAGTGGGGCAGTCAGTAGGTAGGGGTGGATACAAATATATACTAGTGAGTGCTCAGCGCTTCAATACCTAGTCCCAGCATGTGAAACGGAGGAGAATATTCCAGTGGTTCCTCCTGGCATAGCATGGAGTGAAGGTGGTACCTTCAATCTTGCTTCCTGCATTAGATCTCTCTGGCTGCTCTGCCTTCTGCATTTCACAGGTGAGGTTCATGAGAAGTTAATTTTGGGAAATGTGGCACTGACTTTCATCACCTCCCAAAGTTAATTAATGGAGAATGTAATTTTACTATCTCCAATTCAACAGGTTATTTATGGAGACTTGGTAAATATTTTTGATCATGCTGTCATAGGACAAAAGCAAAACATTTACTCATGAATACGAAAAACGTTAAGATGAAATTAAATGAACTAGAATAAAATTTAAGGATTTAATTTAGCCAGATCAAAATAAAATAAAATATTGGAATTATGTAAATGATTTGGTACATGGCTTCTATTTTTGTTTCTTTATAAAAAGCAATGAAAGATGCTCCTTAAAATTTCCAAATGAATTATATATTTATAAACCAGTTTCCTCAAAGAATGAAAGCATTCTGTTACTCTAGAAATTGCCAGTTGAAATCTAGGTTCTCTATGACAGCAGGGCCTGTGTCCTTTCTTACCCCTAGCACCTAGTATATGTTTGGCATTTGGTAAAACTATAGAGTAAATAATTTTAGATTACTGAGTGAATTTATAAATACCTACTAGATATCACAGCCTGGAAGTCCCATGAACACCTCAACCTGAGCGCTTGCAAAATAATCTCCCCCTTGTCCCTCTCTTATCTTCTCAACCCCTGACATGCTTGTGCCAGGTTTTCTTTCGCAGTGAAAAGTAACCAAACCTGACATCTGGGTATCAGTGTAGACCAAGTCCTATCCATTGTCCCAACTGAATGTTTCTCAAATAGCATTGCCTAAATATAATTGCAACTATGTTCAAGGAGTTTCATATTTGGTTATTGTGGTGATGTTTCATGATTTGACTTGATACCATTAGAGAAACACTCTGGGATATTACAAGCAGAAGCGAAAAGAAATCTTTTTTCTTCATAATACTAGTCTTTGATCTTGGTTTTCTTTATATTTACATAGTGTCTTCCCTTTGTAATTCTTCCTACTTTATTTTCACTGTATAAAAATAGATACCTGTATAGGTAGGTAGATACCATATAGACAGGAACTTTGGTCATTTTCTTATAAAACGGATAACCTCAGGCACAGCACTCAAGACAGTGATTCTCCAAATAAATTCTGCATGTGTCTCTCAGACCTGCATCAAGTGAGAGGGTGCTGGGATTGAGTCTGACCCTGAGTCTCAGCAGTGGCTCAAAATGTCCATCCCCCTTCCTGCAACACTTGCTACCTTTAGCCAGACACACAATCTGCCAACTACCCACTGTCTTTCTGGCTCTCAGAAAAAGAGAATGTGGGGAAAGCAGCTGGTGGCATGGAAACAATTAATTCTCAACTTCTTTCAGTTTGCCCAGAATATTCCAAGCTGTGTGAAGAAGCCCAGTGAGTGTTGTTCCCATTTTTGCTAAACAGTATGTGAAACTGGAGGTTTGATGATGGTATTGATAAAAAAAGAAGTTAATTGGAATAACTGTTTTTCTTGTATTGTTGAGCTTATATATATCTAAGCTTATATATATCTAGTTGGATATACTAGTATATGCTCAAATGTACTCAGATGGACAAACGTGTCAAACAATTACATACAAATCATAAGTAAAAAAATTGTTTAACTGTCTTACACTTAAATGCACTTGAAAGATATTTTCATAGGAAGGTAAAAAATGCTTTAATGGTTGTTTCCTATCAAAAACTATCCCTCATGCTAAAATATTTCCATTCTACATGTGTGTGTGTGGTGAAGTGAAATATGTCACTTCTTATATGAAATAATGGTGGTGGTGGTTGCTGACAAAATGAAATGTGACAGTCCTACATCAGTCCTTGGTTTACATTCTTTTTGAATTTTGCCCATCATGGACACTGGTTTAGCAACATGGGTTGTGAGATGCAAGCAGTTCAGGCTCCGCTGTGGCTACTCCTGGATTGAGATATAGATTATAAATGTTGACGCCTCAGAATTCAGCATAAAGTAGGGTTGAGTGAGGTTTTATGGTGGAATAGCACTAGTGTACAGGTCAGAAACTGCTGTTGAGGTCCCAGAGCTCATGCCCTCATTGTCACTCCATCATTGATTGGTCATGAGGTGTGTCATCAATGTTGTCATCTGAGCGGGTGGAGATAAGAGCCCTGCCTTCCTTCCTGGGCAGGATGCTGAACAATCAATGGAGAACAGTATTCATTAAGTACTTTGAAGACTGGACAGCACCATACAAAGAGAAGGCACTATTCAGTCAAGGCAGCTATGGTTTCATGATTGAATTTTACTAAATTGTGTGTATCCAGAAATCTATCCATTCTTCAAGATTTTCCAGTGTGCTGGCCTGTAGCTATTTGTAGTAGTTCCTGATGATTTGTTTTTTAATTTATGTGGTATCCATTGTAACATCTCCTTTTTCATCTTAGATTTAGTTAATTCAGATCCTCTCCCTTTTTGTGCTTAGTTTGTCAATGACATATCAATTTTGTTTATTTTTTCTTTTTTTGTTTTGTTTTCAATTTTGTTTATTTTTTCAAAAACCAGCTCTTCATTTCACTGATCTTTTGTATTTGTCAATTTTATTTGTTTCTTCTCCAATTTTAATTTTTTCTTTCCTTCTAATTTTGTTTTTGCTTTTCTAGGTCCTTGGGATTCATTATTAGATCATTTATTTGACTCCTTTCCAATTTCTTGATGTAGGCACTAATTGCTATAAACTTTCCCCTAACACTGCTTTTGCTGTATCCTTATAAGTTTTGATATGTTGTGTTGTTTTCTTCATTCGTTTCTAAGAATATTTTTATTTCCCTCTGATTTCTTCCACGGCCCACCATTCATTCTGGAGCATGTTGTTTTGTCATCTATGTTTGCATATTTTCTAGAGTTTCTTAAGTTGTTAATGTCCAGCCTCATTCCATTGTGGTCAGAAAAGATACATGGTCTGATTTCAGTTCTTTAAAAATTTGTTGAGACTTGCTTTGTGGCCTAGCATATGGTCTGTCCTAGAGAAAGGTCCATGCACTGATGAAAAGAGTGTGTGTTCTGCAGCTGTGAGATGAATGTTCTGTAGACAGCAATTAGGTCCATTGGGTCCATAGTTTAGATGAGCTCTTTTGTGTCTTTGTTGATTTTTTTCTAGTTGAGCTGTCCATTGATGGAAGTAGGGTGCTGCCCCCCATTATTATCATATTGTAGCCTATTCCTACCTTTAGATTAAAATTTTTTTAAATGCCCAGACACTCTAGCATTGGGTACATATATATATTTACTATAGTCACACCTCTCTGTTGAATCTATCCATTAATCATTACATAATGCCATTCTTTGTCTCTGTGAACAGTTTTTGCATTAAATGCTATTTTGCATGCATATTAGCATGGCTACACCTGCTCTTATTTGCTTTTTGTTAGCAAGACATATCTTTCCATCCTTTCACTTTCATTCTATGTGTATCTTTGTTGGTGAGGTGTTTTTCTTGCAGAACAAATATGGTTCTTGTTTTTCTTCAATCCATTCAGCCAGTCTGTATCCTTTAGTTACAGAGTGTAGGTCATTTATATTCAAAGTTGTTATTGATAAGTAATGACTTGGTCCTGTTATTTTTCTTTTTTTTTTCTTTTTTTTTTGACAGGCAGAGTGGACAGTGAGAGAGAGAGAGACAGAGAGAAAGGTCTTCCTTTGCCGTTGGTTCACCCTCCAATGGCTGCCGCGGATGGCGCGCTGCGGCCGGCGCACCGCGCTCATCCGATGGCAGGAGCCAGGTGCTAGGTGCTTTTCCCTGGTCTCCCATGAGGTGCAGGGCCCAAGCACTTGGGCCATCCTCCACTGCACTCCTGGGCCACAGCAGAGGGCTGGCCTGGAAGAGGAGCAACTGGGATAGAATCCAGCACCCCAACCGGGACTAGAACCCGGTGTGCCGGCGCCGCAAGGCGGAGGATTAGCCTGTTGAGCCACGGCGCCGTCCCTGTTATTTTTCCATAAATATTCCTATTGTTTGCTTTGAATTTCCCTGTACTTTTATTGAGAGATTTTCTGCCTTTATATTTTTTATAATAGTAGCTATCATTCTGTGATTCTGTGTGTAGCACATCTTTACATTTCATTTGTCAGGCTGGACAGGTGTTGATAAATTCTTTCAATGTTTGATCTGGAAGCTCTTTATTTAGCCTTCACTTATAATTGAGAACTTTGTTGGACACCGTATTCTGGGTTGACAATTTGTTTTTCTTTTAGGACTTGGACTATGTCTCTCCGTTCTCTCCTAGACTTTAGGGCTTCTGGTGAGAAATCAGCTGTTAGTCTAACTGGAGAGCCTCTGAAGGTAATCTGGCATTTCTCTCAGGAACATGTGAGAATCTTTTCTTTCTGTTTTATTGTTGAAAGTTTGACTATGCTATGTAATGGTGAATATCATTTCTGATCATGTCTATTAGCAGTTACACATGCTTCCTGAACTTGCATATCCCAATATTTCTCCAAATTAGGGAGGTTTTCTGCTATTATTTCGCTGAATAGGCCTTCTAATCCATTCTCTCTTTCCACAGCTCAGGAACTCCTAAAACACTTATGTTTGTTTGATAGTATCTCATAAATATGGAACACTATTTCCAGTTTTTCAAATGTTTTCTTTCTCTGTCTATTTCCAAAGATTTGTCTTCTAGGTTGAATATCATTTATTCTACCTCACCAAGTCTGTTGTTAAGGCTTTCCACTGTACTTTTGAATTCTTCATTTCTAATATTTCAATTTGATTTCTCATCAATATCTCTACCTACTGGCATGTCTTGTATGGATTTCATTCATGTGGAATATAGATTCATTTATCTCATGTATTTTTTTCTGTGTTTTTGAGTAATCTTTTTTTTTGCATTTTATTTAGCTTAATATAGGTAACCTCCTTTTATGTTTGATGGCCTCCAGGAGAGACCTGATTATGCATTTCATTGCAAGTTATTTTTTATTGTACATGCTGCCCCCTACCAACCTCCAGGACAGAATCAAAGTCAGTGGAAAGCTTGACTTTATCCCTCCAATAAAATCCCCCAGTTACGTGTGGGTCACAGCAGCCTCTAATCACCCTATTAAAGTGATGTTTCCTCCTTTCTATCTGTCCCCTGGGAATGCAGCTCCTAGTCATCTTTTACCTTCCTGTGGTGGGAATCAGCATCTTGGGTCTCTTGATTCTCCATTTCTGACTGTCTGAGGTGATGCCTGCTGCTGCAAGTCCACAGGCCAGAGCAGGGCAATGGTTACAAAACACCCTGTGCACACAGGCACGTCCCGTCGTTCCCAAGTCCCTACTCCACGTTCCCCTTCTTTGTGTCACAAGTGCAGGGGAACCTTGGTTAGCGAGACTGCAACAAGAAGACCTTGATGAAGCAAGGTGCAGGCAATGAAGAAAAACTCCCCCAAATTAGTTCTCATGAGCATCTCCTTCCATGCTACTTTTGATTTTTTAAAAGGTTATTAAAGGCTAAGGAAAGTATAAAATAGCAAAAGCTAGACAACCTGGAATTCTGGGATTTAGATTTTTTACTTCATCTATTTTAAAAAAGTACATTTTATTTTCCCAGATTTTGTTTTACATTTCAAGGGGAAAGTGAAACCTTGTCCTGAGCTCTCTTCCCTGCTCAGCATTACATAATTTCAATTTCTGTGTGTCTTATCTCCACTGAAGTTTCAAAATGACATAAGGGCTTTTATTTGTTAAATTTGGGTAGTTAGTTCCTTGATGAGGTTTGATATCAGCGTATCAAGGGTTCTTTCTTATCCTTTACACTGTGTTTCTATTGACTGTGGGAAATGATGCTCACTTTGGTTGTTGGGTTATGAATGGGCACAGTGTTAGCACAACTGGAGAATTTTGTCAGTAGCTCAGAATCTGGGGTGGTCAGTAAAACCTAATGGCAGGTTGCCTTTTCCAGTGAGGAATGAGATCTTCGTGTTAGAAAGCATAGATGTCATGTACCTGTAATTCTCTTGAAGATTTTCTTGCCAGAACAAGAAAGTAGTTTCCCTCTGTATTTCATTTATAAATAGCAGGTGAAGACCAAAGACACATGAGAGACTACATGGCTTGCTCACAGCTTGCAAATAAGTTCACAGACTCTCAGAGCAGTTAGGTCAGCCATCTGGAATCACACAGCCCAGTCAGGACTGCAGATTGGTGAGCCCTGAGCTCTCTTATTTTATGGTGCCCTGCTATTATTAATATTTAGACATAGGGATCATTTGTCTAATAGGTATATAGTGCCCATCTTACCTGTGAGATGTCTGTTGTGACGGCAGAGGCTCTCTGCAGTATTTATTTCTGCACACAGCTCCTTACTCAATATCGGACACCTAGAAGGCTCTACAGACACAATGAAGCGTGCATGGATGTCATTGCTACCTGGCAGGATGAATATTCTACCTTACGGAGCATTGCCCTGGACTCATGGGATGTAGCCATGGCTGTTGCAGGCAGAGAAGGATGCACTGTGGTCATGCTTTTTGTGCCATACTTTTTCCCTCTGGCAGTGTGGCACGCCCTCCTTGTCTTCTGAGTATTCACATCTCCTCTTCTCTACCCTCACCAGCCCAAGAGAGACAGAGTCATCCCTGGGATCCTCATCTAGTATCTCTTATGAGAAAGCTCAGATCCTTCTACCACTCTTCGATCACAGCCAGATAGCTGAAAATGAAGCAGGGCCCATCCCAGCAGCATGCCTCATGAATGAAGGTTGTGATGTACAAACCAGGTACCAGTTTACCACCTACCATCACAATCCAGAGTGCAAATCCCTACCTTTATCATTTCAGGGATGTTTTATATTAGCTTAATATAGGTAACCTCCCGTCAAGTCTGATGGTCTTCAGGAGAGACCTGATTGCACATTTCATTGCAAGTTATTTTTTATTGTACAGAAGGAAGTTCCAAGCATTACTTCTGCCTGATATCAAAAGATGTCTGGCCAGCATGAAATGCTCTTCCCCTGCAGGCTTCGATCATCTGTTATTGCCACTCCAACTAAGGACAAAATTGAGAATTAGCCCAACAGCCACGAAACAGATACCGATTCTTGAGGTTGGGGCAGTTATTGTCTCCTTTTTACAAATAGGGAAACAACAACAGAGGGCTAAATAATTCACTGAAAGATATACAGTTGATAACCACCAGATTCATGGAATAAAATTAGCTTTTTAATCAAACTTATTTTCATTGAGAAGGGTATGCACAAAGTTTCAGTATTAACTGAAATTAATTCTCAGAAAAAAATTTCACAGGTTTCCAAATCTCCTGGCTCCTGCCATGTCAGTTTTCCCTTCTTATATTAATCCAGAGGTACCAATAAATTGTGGCTTTTGTCCCAAAGTCTCAAGAAATTTCCAATAAAATCATTCACTGAGAGGAAGAAAATTACATGTGTAATTGTTCTTGAAGTTTTTATGATTAGGAATCTTCCAGTTTTGAAATATTTGTCTCAGTCTATTTAGGAAATGGATAATGTCTTCGTTCACAAGTAAAGCAAAAGAAAGTTCCAATGGGATTTCTCCTTTGTAGGTCTAATGTCAGGGACAGAGATTGTAAGTTTATCTATGAGCATGGGAAATGTGATTTTTTATTTCATCAACTTGCTGGGAGGTTAAATCAGAAATGCCCCACATAAGACACTTTACGACATTTTCAAAGCTTCCCTGTCACTCATATCACAAGCATGCAGTTCCGACTCTACAGCCCAGAATTGTCTGAACAACTGACCTTCTGTTCCTTCACAGAGAATGTTGAAAGCCAATAGACAATGTGCAAAAACTGTTTGACATTGCTTTTGGTAGGGGAAATACATAGTTAGGTTTTGCCTCCATGTCTATAAGTACTCATACAATCTGTCCCAGGAAGGGGACCTATTTTGGCATCTCCTGAAACAGACATCACCAAACATCTCAGTAGTTTTTTTGTTTGTTTGTTTGTTTGTTTTGACAGGCAGAGTGGACAGTGAGAGAGAGAGACAGAGAGAAAGGTCTTCCTTTTGCCGTTGGTTCACCCTCCAATGGCCGCCACGGCTGGCGTGCTGCTGCTGGTGCACCGCGCTGATCTGATGGCAGGAGCCAGGTGCTTTTCCTGGTCTCCCCATGGGGTGCAGGGCCCAAGCACCTGGGCCATCCTCCACTGCACTCCCGGGCCACAGCAGAGGGCTGGCCTGGAAAAGGGGCAACCGGGACAGAATCCGGCGCCCCGACCGGAACTAGAACCCCATGTGCTGGAGCCGCAGGCAGAGGATTAGCCTATTGAGCTGCGGCACCGGCCCCAGAGTAGTGTCTTTACCTAGAACGGTGGCATTATATCTTGTTGTCAATTGTAGGATTTTGTTTTGGAATCCAAAGACCAATGGCAATATGAACAAAGAAGGAAAAAAATCTGATCTTTTGTCCTCTCAAATATTTATTTTTGTTATACTACACAAGACAATTTAATTGCTGTGGTCTAGACCAGAATTTGAGGGAATGTGAAAGAAGGAAGAAAAGGTTGGAAGTCAAGATAATTGGTATATAGTTTCAGTTCTGGTTGACATTTGTTTGTATTTTTTAATTGTTCCTTTGTGTTTATAAGTTTTTCTAGACATAGCTGAAGTGTTATCCATGCAGTGGGATGGTACTTAATTAGATTAACAAACATAATTACATGTGTAGATTTTGTAAACAAAACATGGTATTGTGTATGTGGTTTTAACAGGGAAATTGTTTATTTGAAAAGTCAGGCTAAATTAAATATGAGGGTACTTTTAAAATTTATGGGAGAATGAAATTAACAAAAAATTTGGCATAAAAAACTTTTGAAATGTAGGGGTTTTTTTATAATACATATTTTCCATGAGCTTATTGAAGGCCATTCACATGCCTGTGAGAATGTTAGTAACACATATAATTCTGCTACTCGGTCTACTTGGGAAGAAGACATAAACCCCATCACATCCTTTCAGGAAGAAACAGCATCCTATAATGTTCATGCGCTTAGGCTGTGAATCTGGATTGTAATCCAGGCATTACCACTGATTCAAGCAAGCTTCTTAGAGCCTTTATTTCCTCATCTGTAAAATTCCCAACTTTCAAGCAAGTGCTGATTTTAGAATAAGATTGTGCATTAAGCATCAACTCCCAAATGATGGACAAATAAATGTCAGTCACTACAGTTATAATAATTATTCTTATCACCATATTATTAGTATTAATCACTGTCTGGTACAAATAGCTACCAGATGGTTGGTGAACTTGGTATAAATAAAATACTTCTGAAATGAGCAAAAGCTCTTGAGTTGAATATTTAAACAAAATGATTCATTTAGTAAGTCAGTATCTGCAATGTGTTTACCAGATTTAGTAGTCAGCTGAATCCATTTTACATTATAACCTAGTTAAATAGTTAATTCCAAATCCTTTCACACATGGGATCTGACAGTAGCTTTGTAGCTGGCACCTCCTCTTGTCCAACTCTTATTTAATGATGTTTTTGCTTTTTCTTGCACATCACCTAGGTTTGAGATCCTCTCTCCAAATACTGGCATCTCATTGATTCTAATCGTTACCTAACAAACTGTTAAATTCACTCCCCCTTCCTCCTTGGTTTCCATTCCCCATGTTCTTCCATAAACACATTGTCCCCTGCAGAAGAGAACTTCCTTGGTTTCTTTGTCATCAGGTCACCTGCTTTACTGAATAACTACGTTTCCTTTGGCTTTTGTACCTGGTGGGAGGAGCTATTTATTTTTCCCCGGGAAGGCTGGCTGTTGAGAGGGGAAAATATGTTTCCTGGCCAAGTGCCACTGGAAGGACATCCCCCCAGCCTGAAGACAAAGGAAATGCTTTGTCTGGGGGTGATTATTGTTGATTTTGAAGCATCACTGGACCTCCAGTGGCTCCTTCCTTCAGGTTCTTACAATGGTGTTATTTAGCCACAGTATATGAGCATCAAAAAATTGCTGTTTTTCCTTCTACATCAATTAGCCCTCTGTTTCTTATTTCACTTTTCCATTGTGTTTACCCGAAACAATGCAAGATCTGAGATTTCCTAATTTACACCCTGTTTCTGTACATAGACATTCTACAGCATGTTAGAATTACACGCAAAAGCAATCTCATCTTCATTTTTTTACACCAATTAAACTCAGGCAGCTCAATTCTGAGGTCTTTTATATTCCACTCATGCTTTCTTGCATGACATGCTGGTACATCTGTGCATCATTTGGGGACAGAGGATGTTAGGACAGGCAGGAAAAGGTAAACTAAGAGGCTGTGCAGGTGGTGTGGGTAAGTCCCTGCTTGGGACACCTGTATTCTGTATCAGAGGGCCTATCTGAGTCCTGGTTTATCTGTTTCTGATCCAGTTTCCCGCTAATGTGTATCCTGGGAGACAGCAGATAATGGTTCACAGACTCAGGTCCCTGCCATCCATGTGGGAGAACTGGATAGAGTTCCTGGCTCCTGGTTTCTGCCTGGGCCAGCCCTGAGTGTTATTGGTATTCAGGGGAGTGAACTGGTAGATGAAAGGTTCTCTCTCTCTCTTTCTCTCTCTCTCTCTCTCTCTCTGTCTCTCTATCTCTTCCTTTTTTGTGTACCTCTCCTTCTTTTACATAAATAAAATAAAAATAAGTAAACAAACAAATAAATAAATAAATGGAAAGAAAAAGGCATCTCTTGCCCCACCCAGGAAGGGAATAGCAGTTCAAATTACACCTGTAGCGATGTGATAAGCACTGGTGTAATAGAGGATAGTGTTTTAACACCACAGCCATCTGATGTAGGAGGTAAATTGTGGCAGCAGCAGC
Source organism: Sylvilagus floridanus (assembly GCA_949820135.1). Classification (NCBI taxonomy): domain Eukaryota; kingdom Metazoa; phylum Chordata; class Mammalia; order Lagomorpha; family Leporidae; genus Sylvilagus; species Sylvilagus floridanus. The sequence continues at coordinate 169,875,482 of OX463244.1, forward strand.
TGGAATCTCCAAATGTTGTCAGAACCGTATGGGAATAGCTGCAGCATCACAATTCCTGGAGTCCATTGAACCTAAGGATGGGGAACATCCAGCCCACAGGCCATGTAAGACCCATGAATTTATTTGGTCTGGCCCTGCCAGGGCAACTGCAGGTGGGACTTGAAATTCAATAAACCTATAGTAGGCTAATTTTGAACTTGATAATTTTGTATGGCCCATGAATGATAGTATAAATATCCAAAATGCCCTTGTCAGAGAAAAAGTTCCCAAGCAAGACCTGTGGAAATAAAAGTCTGGTAAAGGCGCAGTGGGAACTGGATCCCCAGAGGGGCAAAGGTTCCTGACAGGGTCCCACCAGCAGGTGTTAAATGGAAATCAGAAACAAATATGTGGCCATTGTCACAGTCCAGTCCAACATGGGATGGCAGGGTTGTGGCTGAGTGGACCCATAGGTACGTAAAGCTTACACCTTACTGAAGCAGTGACAGTAATCACAGACCCCTTTCCAAAATGCTACTTACTCAAAGCAGGATCACTGTGCCACTCTGGGCAGCCTGTCAGTCACCCCGTTGGCTGGCCTCGGACAGCAAGCTTGCCAGATGTTCACTCTGCATCTGCCTTTCCCAGCTCTGCTTACTGTGCGGAGCGGGGATGCCCACTTCTAAGAGAGCAGCCTCAGGGCTTCTCAGGAAGGAACCTCTGTTCTCACTTCGTAGCGCTTTGCCAGACAAAACTTGGCACAGTGTTCAGGACTCTTTGCTGCATGTGTGACATACTGCTGTCTGACAGAGGCTGATCCTTAGCCCACAGGTCTTGAGTGTCTCAATATTTTCCTCTTCCTGCTGTGCACTTGTCCCATTTCTGCAGGTGAATCAGCCAATTTAGATGATTTGTTCAAGTTATTCAGTTAGTATCATGATCAATTCCTTGGAAGCCCTCCCCCACTTTTTTTTTTAAACAGTGTTGGAAAAGTTCCAGCTCTCTCTGTAAACCCTTCATTTTTCTAATAGCAGCCAAGGAACCAAGTGGGCAGGCGATTTTTGTGAAAATGGTCAGACCAGCTGCTTCCCAGGAAATTGAGCCGAGTCTCAGCCTATGTGGCTTCTAAGAGATCATGCCGTATCAGGAGTCGGGCAGGTTAATCCAAAACTCTTGGTGGAGGCCTGGCGTTGGCCAGGATATGTGCTGCTTCTACATGTATCCTCTTCTGTCTCTTCTCTGATAATTTCTGTTTCTTGCATCAGCGCTCTTACTGACTGCCCTAGTAACTACATGCACTTAGAGTCCTTTCTGTATTGCTGTAGCAGAACAGCAAAGATAGGGTAAGGAATAATGAACCAAAATTTATTTTCTTGCAGTTCTGGAAGCTGGAAAGCCCAACGTTGAAGGACAGCAACTGTGAGGCCTCATATGATGGAAGGTAGAAGGGCAAGGAGATGAAAGGGGGCCAAATTTGTGCTTTTATAACCCCATGAGTCACCTCCCAAAGGTCCCAGCTTTTAATGCTGTTACAGTGGCAACCAAACTTCAACATGAGTTTTGGAGGGGGAAGCATTCAAACCACAGCACTGACTTCCTGTAAACACATTCATCAAGTTCAGAAGGCATGCATTGTCCAAGTGGCATTCAGGACTCTATGTTCACCAGCAGCCACCCTCTGCTACTCTGCTCCCTCAGCACACTGAAGCACTTACAGTTGCTTCAAGACAGTTTTTCCTTTTGGCTTCCTGATTTTGATGGACTTTCATGCTTCCTGAAATGAGCCCTTCCTTTCAATCTCTGCTTCTCAATGTGCTGCTCATCTGTCTAGTATATGGCCGCAGGCAACTCATTATATTTCCATGGGTCTTTTTTGTTTGTTTTTCTTGTTTTTTTCTTTTTTTCACAGGCAGAGTTAGACAGTGAGAGAGAGAGAGAGAGAGAGAGAGAGAGAGAGAGAGAGAGAGAAAGGTCTTCCATTCGTTGGTTCACCCCCCAAGTGGCTGCTATGGCCGGAGCATTGCGGCTGGTGCACTATGCTGATCTGAAGCCAGGAGCCAGATGCTTCCTCCTGGTCTCCCATGCAGGTGCAGGACCCAAGGACCTGAGCCATCCTCCACTGCACTCCCAGGCCACAGCAGAGAGCTGGACTGGAAGAGGAGCAATCGGGACAGAATCCGGCACCCCCACTGGGACAAGAACCCGGTGCCACAGGCAGAGGATTAGCATAGTGAGCTGCGCCGGCCTCCATGGGTCTTAATTTCTCCATCTGTGGAAGGAGAGCCAGAACCAAGAGGATAGGCTTGGCAATACTGTGGGATCCCAATTCTCAAAGTTAGAAGGACAGAGGCTGTTTTTCCTTAATGTTACGTGTCTAGCAGGATCAGTGATGGGTTCCTCCTCTTCCTAGTTACTCAGTGACCCCCAGGAAGTCTGGGGAGTGGTGTGTGAAGTGGGGATTGAGAGGAACTTCAAAACCCTCATAAGTTCTGCTCAGAATTGATTAGCCAAGGTGATTACACGGAAGCACCTAAATTCAGAGGGGTGAAGGATGCTGCTGCTTCACTTCCTGGAAGAAGAAGAATGGAAATTTCTGGGAAGCATTGGAACACAGACCACACATAATGAAGGTGAAGGTGAAATCCCAAGACACCATTCACGTACCTCCTTTGCAAGAGCCCGCTTCTAGGTGTGAAGGGGTAGAGAGTGGAAGAGAGATTTCAGTTGACTCGGGATGCTCTTTAATTGCGCAGGCATCACCATAGTGGGACAAAGCCCATTACCGTGCTTCGGCTCGGTTCTGTGTGGGTTCCAATCCTGACTCAATCTCTTAATAGCTCTGTGACTGTGAGAAAGTTCATTATCTTCTCTGTGTCTTGATTTTGTCCCGTGGAAAATAAGATCAATCATTATAAATTCCTCAAAGGATGGTTATGTGTATTAAACAAATTAATAATTATGAAGTTATCAGAGTGGGACCTCATGCTTTATATGTGCTTGTATTTGCTGATTGAAATGTAATTATGTCTCTCTCACACACACTATTCTGATATTGGCATTTTTTCCTTATAATATTATGTTGTAGCAATCTCTCTCTGTCTCTCCCTCTCTCTTTTCCTCTCTCCCTTCTTCTCTGCTGCATATATGTACATATTTATATGCCTCACTTGTACATACACCTCATGTGTGTGTATGTATTCTAGTGTATTTTTAAAAAAACAGCTTTGTACTATTCTATTTTATTTTTATACCTTAATTTACTACTGAGGTGGCTCAACTTGTGGAATTTTTCTGTGAGATGATTCAGGAAGATTTTAGTCACATGAATTGCCATTTGTTGGCAGTTTCCTGCTTTATTCTGCTCAGATCTGGGAATGAGATACTTTGATTAATGGTGTAGTGGAAGATGTGTCCACATGTGTCCTGTCAATAACAGTCCAGCCTCTCAATTATGATATTGTCATTTGCTGACAAATATTCTCTCATGAGTCCCCCGAGTAGAAAATACTGCATTATCAGTCAAAAAAGAAAAAAAAAGAAAAAAGGTGACATGGCCATTAAGAGCCTCAGTCATGAGATACGATTCACAAAGACAAGGTCACTTGCCTTGCCCAAGTGAACTCCATGCCTACACTTTTCTAAGTTCTCTTGTCAATGGTTGGATCTATGACGGGGGCCATAAACATTTCTTGACTGATGTAGTTGGTTTTTCTTCATTCCCCATGTTGCTTATGGATTACTTCAGCATTGTTTCACTTACTATTTAACTTGCAGCCCGACTCTTCAATTCCTGCTGGGATCATTTACAGTTTTTCATCTTCTGCATCTCCGCCTCCCCAGTTGCACTTTGATATGTTTCCTACCTTCTCATTTCCAAAAATAAATCTCCAGCTCAGCAAATGTGATCACCTATGTCCCAGGCAGGGTGAGCAGAAAACAGGGCCATTCACTACTGCATGTTAGGATTCCAAGGGAGAAGACCCTGCAATGAAATTTAGCATGCACAAAGCTTATTAAAGAGCATCCTCGAGACCAACACTCATGGGTCGGATGGGAAAGACTGGAGAGAGGGAGAATCTAGATGTGATGCAGTGGGAACCTCAGTGAACCCCACAGGCAACTCAGGATTTAGAACTGTCCTTCAGGGATTTCTCAGTAGGGCTGCGGTGGCCAAGTCTTGCCCCTCCCCACTGGCCAGTCACTGTATGTGTGCTGTCCCTTGAAGGTAAGTGGTTCTCTGCCACAGAGAAGATCCCCAAATGGATCACTAACTGAAAGCGCTACTCCAGCACCATCCCAGCAGCTGGGACAGTCCTTCCCTGCAGGGGCACCTGGGTGGTGTCTCAGTGTTCACCAGGACAGGACACTGGGGGCAGTAGCTCAGCCCTTTCCCATTTCATAAGCTCAGAGAGGCGAAGGCAGTTTCGTCTGCTCAGGTTCTTCTCCCAGCCTGCCATCTCACCTTTGTTGGAGACAGTGGTTTTAGAGTTCTTAATGCATTTCCCTTCTTTTCAGCATCATTTAGCAATTTAACACAGCCCTAGCTTTTGCTTTTGCTGTCCTTGGCATAATCTTTTAAGGAGACTTCCTCGTTTTCTTTTGGCTGCTATGACAGCAGTGCATCCTCTGCATTATAATTGCTCGGAATATGGTCTCAGCATCCCTTTTGCTCTGATTCTGGGGGATAGTGTGCTTCCAAACACGAATTTGTCTAATAAAATTTGGACTGCTCTGTGCAGCATGCAGCCACTGAGCATATAATTCCTTCTCCTTTTCTTTGAAGAAGCAAGCTTCTGTTAGAGACAGCCCCCCACCTATCCCTTCTCTCATCGCAGAGACAATTTCCATACAGCCCACTCGATCTTGCCTGGCAGCACGGGAGCCCAGAATAGCATGGAGAATTGAGAGTCACAGAAGAGAAGCAGCCTCCTCCCCTATACACTTGCGAGCTGAGCTGCTAACAAGTGGCAGAATTGATTCATTTGAATTTCCTCTCCCTTCATTTCCTCTACCTTCCCTCTGGTGCTGCTGATAATGAGCAGAGAAAATGACCCAGGACCAGGGAGGCAGATGGAAAGGGAAGAGAACCAGAGCTTGAGATAATCCAGAGTTTGAATAATTAAGAACCAGCCTCAGCTCCTCCACCTCGCACACCTCCACACTCCACAGCAGCCATGGGACAGAGCCACTAAAGCAGGAGACAGTGTAAAAACAGCCTTGGGAAAGATTGTCAGATGATTCCTTGCTTGGGCAACATAGAGACAGCTCATTGAAGTGTCCGCCTTGGTCACCTGAGAGAGGCTGAAGTGCCCTTAGTGCACATAAGAGCTCATAGCATGGAAGTTTGATGATGACAGATTAGTAGAAAAGGGATGAACCTTCAAAAGTCTGCCTGCAGCTCTTTGCAGACAACCAGGAATCTGTCGTTCTCTGGACACAAGAGAAAAAGAATCAATGACCACAGGAAGAATTGTGCTCCTTCTCCGAGCTCCTGGGCAGAACACACTTGCCAGCGCTAGTAGAGAATCATGCCTGTCCCCACCCCACCCTCTAGTCGTTGCCAAGAGGATTTCTGCGTCTACTCCCAAACGGCAAGCACTGCCCCTGCTGTAGAGTTGCTGGCTGGGGAGTGAAAAGATCTGCCTGCCTTCCCAGGCAGACCCAGAGAGGAATGTACTCTTCCCATGGAAAGGCCTCAGTTTCCCCATCATGGGATGATTGCTGCCTGTTCCTGACTAGACCTGGAGTCCTGCAGCCCTGATTTGTTTACATCCTCTGCAGGGAATCTCAGATGCTGAGCACAAGGAGTCCCAGAGGAGTCTCTGGTATTCTGATGCCTTTCCTTCAGATGCAGAGAGAGTGGAAAGGAAAGGGTAGATGCTGGCACATTGGAAGAGAGAAGCCCACATCTTGCAGACCCAGTCTCTCCCTGCCTCTCACTCCCAGAACTATTTCATCTCCATGCTTTGACTGTGTTGCTGAACCCTATGGGCCAAGCCAGTGTCTTGGGCTTGATGACAGTGCACCCAGGACATCAGGACCAGTGCTGACACGTTCAACAGGGGCGACCCCTCATGGAGTCTGACCTCGCCCTACCAGTAGCCTCAGCTTTTCGGGAGAGCAGAGTCATCATGCTCTTAATCTTGCCAAATACGACTTTTCATGAGTTAGACTCTGCCTTCTCCGTTTACTCAGTGAGAGAAGCTATCTTTTTAAATTTCAAACCTGACTGTGCAAGGCGAAGTTCACAAGTAGGGGCTTCCTCCTTCCTCTTCACCATCCTCTCCCCTCCTCCCTCCTCACACCTGGCCTGGTGCTCCTCTATCTCTGTATGGACTGCTACATGCATGAGGATGGCAAAATCCGCACTGATGAAGGTAGGGTGGCGTGTCCTGGCCCTAATTTTTTAGCTTCTTAAGAAGCCTGCATCATGTTTGCAGTGTTTAGTCCTTCATTGAGCAAACAGGCCCTGAGAACACTCTCATGCCATTGGCTCTACGGCAGCTGGAGGGGTGCTCACAGCTGTGTTATTCATAAGGACCACAGGCCCATCCAGGCACAGGTGTTCCGGCCCACTCTGTCCAGTGCTCCCATCTGTGACTAGCAATTGCTGAATTGGCAACAGAGAAAGGGAAGGTAGTGCTGAGCCTCTGTTTACACTGTTACTACGTCAGAGAACTGAGGGGACCATGCCAGGCCCAGCAAAAAGCCATAGGTGATCAGGCATGTTTTGAGTTGTGTGTAAAAATCAGTTTATTGTAGTAGCAGTTTAGTCACAATTTTTTTAAAAAAATATTTATTTTACTTATTTGAAAGAATTAAGGAGAGAGGTAGAGACAGACAGAGAGAGACAGAGGGCTTCCATCCTCTGGTTCACTCTCCAAATGGCCACAACAGCTGGAACTGAGACAATCCAAAGCTAGGAGCTAGGAGCTTCTTCTGGGTCTCCTATGCAGGTGCAGGGGTCCAAGGGCTTAGGCCATCTTCTAGTGCTTTTCCAGGTGCATTAGTAGGGAGCTGGATTGGAAGTGGAGCAGCCAGGTCTTGAACCGGCACCCATATGGGATGCCAGCGCTGCAGGCCAGGCCTTTAACCCACTGTGCCACAGTACTGGCCCCTGGTCACAGTTTATGAAACCTTCTCACAGGGGGTGAAATGGGTGACAACATGTAATGATGATGATCTACTTTTATCAGTTATGCAAGCATTTAGAGGCAACAAGAGGGGGGATTCACATTATCATGTTACAGAAACAGCTCTCTCTTCCTTGCTTGATTTTCTTGGTTTCAGCTGGACGTATTCCTACCATTGTTACTTATCTTATTGCTGGTAGTTTCTCTGAAATAGATAGTAAGGTGAAGAATACCAACTCCATTTTATTTCAGCTGGCTTGTTATGTCTGAGCAAGGAGGTAGGGGATGTTGTACTGTGTCAGGCAGACAATTAAATTGGTTTGGAAAGCCTTATTTGGTTTGTTGTTGACAAAGCTAACCCCTTAGGTAGCTGTTAATTTTTCCGGGTGGTTCCCAGAAGAAAATCAAGCGAACTCAGTGCAACATATATCCCAGTGGAATTACAATGAACTGCAACCTATGGAAAAAAATGTACCCTAATCTCAGTGGTGGTTTAAATTGGGGGGGGGGGCGCAGTTTCTTTACTGTGAAAGACAGTTTTCTCTAGGTTGTTAAAAACCTGTGTCTAACTCAGAAGGTAAATGGCTCGGGTGGAGAATAGGGAGGCGAGGAGAAATCTCGAATGGATTCAAGCCACTGATAGAACATGGGGTGGCTCATTGGTCCACTGATATAAATAGGTCAATAGGAGTGAGCCTGTCTGATGATTCTACTCTTAAAATTAAAGAGCCATCAACAGTACCGAGTTAAGTTCTTGGTTTGGCTTCGCAGTTCCAGTGACATTAGTTGGTTGGTGTTTCCAGTCTTCCCTGTACGGAAGATGTAAGTTTCTCTGAAAAACATCATAGAAGAAAATAAATGAGGAAAACTTGGATCCTGCTTGATCCCCCATGTGACCCCTGAGAAGATAAAACTTGAAAACGTACGCCTGGGTGCTTGAGAGAATGGAACCTCTAAATCTGAAATCAAGGGCGAGTTACATGACAGTCAGGGGTGATGTATTCATGACTTGGCTCTTGCTAACAGGTTCCACTTGTCTTAATGGATGGTGGTTCTGGAAAGGAAGAATTATGATATGCCAAAGAGCTGCTTCAGTTATGTGGTGATTCTTGACTACCTGAATCATCATTAATTCCTTATCTGTTTAATCTGCTTCAACTCCGAGCTTCTTACCCTCTTCACTGACTCTGTAAAAAACAATTAATTTCTTGATTAGGACAAACATTGGAAGGAAGGATAAGCTGAGGGAAAATTATTTCTCTATTCTCTACATGAAATCAAGATCCAGACATCAGTCTCAGGTCATCAGCCTGGATAAGTCGTGAACATGTGTCTGAAGCTACAGTTCCAGCCAATACTTACCGGGGGGGGGGGGGGGGAGGTGGCAGCAAATGACCGAACCGAAAAGGAGGGGAGTGTACACTTGAGGCTTGGGTAACAGGGAGTGGGCACTATTGGATGGGAGACCTTGCAGAGAAAATATGAGGGGAGAATCTAATGCTATCCCTATGTGGCCATAACTTCTGGGTTAAGAAAATGTTATTTATTTCAGTTCTGTTTCAACAGGATTGCTAAGACGTGACATCTAAATTCTTCAGTGAATCTCTAGACCCTGCACATCCTTTGTAGTCTTCTCTTTGATGTTTGCTTTCATATTTACAGGACAATTTTTGAGAGCTGGAGAGAGTTACAAGCACTAGCATGGCTGTACATGTGTGCCCAAAATTCCCGCACAGACTCTGAGTCTACAATATGTTTAAAACAAAGTCATTCAATAACAAGAGGAATAAGGGTGCTTCAAAAAGTTCATGGAAGTTGATATTAAAAAGAAGCTTGGGGGCCGGTATTGTGGCATAGCATGTAAAGCTGCCGCCTGCAGTATATGGGCGCCGGTTCAAGTGCCGGCTGCTCCACTTCCAATCCAGCTATGGCCTGGGAAAGCTATAGAAGACAGCCCAAGTCCTTGGGCCCCTGCACCCATGTGGGAGACCTGGAATAAATTCCTGGCTCCTGGCTTCCGATAGCTGTAGCTCTGGCTATTGCAGACATCTGGGGAATGAACCAGCAGATGGAAGACCTCTCTCTCTCTCTCTCTCTCTCTCTCTCTCTCTCTCTCTGCCTCAGCCTCTCCATAGCTCTGCCTTTCAAATAAATGAGTAAATAAATAAATAAATCTTTTTTAAAAAAATAAGCTTGTTTTGAAAGCATACATATGACAGATCTTCAAAAATTCATGGAAATTCATATTAGGAAAAAATTGTATGTAGATTGCAAACATTTTACACCAAAATAAACATCATTTGATTATATTTTCCACAGAACTTTTTTTTAAAAAAAGTTTTATTTATTTTGAAATTCAGAGTTACAGAGAGAGAGAGGACACACACACACAGAAAGAGAGAGAGAGAGAGAGAGAGAGAGAGAGAGAGAGAGAATCTTATATCCATTGTTTCACTCCCCAGATGGCTGCAATGGCCAGCACTGGGCCAGGCTGAAGTCAGGAGCCAGGAGCTTCATGCAGGTGTCCCACCAAACACTTGGACCATCCACCACTGCTTTTTCCAGGCTATTATCAGGGAGCTGAATCAAAAGTAGAGCAGCTGGGACACAGACCAGAGCCTATATCGGGTGTTAGTATAGCAGGCAGTGACTTTACCTGCTCAGCTACAATGCCAGCCCCTTCCAAAGAACTTTCTGAAGTACTCTCATGATTGACATTTGTTGTGCACTGACTGTGTGTGAAGTCGTATTCTAAGTACTTTACCCAAATAGTTTCACTAAATGCCTAGAAGTAAGCACTGCTGTTATACTGATTTTACAGATAGGGAAATAGAGTCAAAGCAAGGTTATCAAAGAAGCTGGGGATTAAACTCAGTCAGACTCCCGAGTCTCTGCTTGTATCATCTGGCTGCACTGATAGAGCAAGGACTCCATGCCGGACACTCCGCTGGACATCAGTGATCTGTGAGCAGTGTTTAATGTTAGGCTGATTTTGTCTTATAACCGCATGGGTGTCCTTCCTCTGTGTGTCAGTTGTCCTAGCTGCTGGGAGGTTACCATGACAACTTGAACATTGTTGACTGTCATCATCAGCCAATAGGAATAAATAATTTGCTTTCTCATGACAATGGAACTACTGATGCCCTTTACAATTGAGCAATTATGACATTTTGGAATGAGGTTTCTCTTACACATTTATTAAAGTTGGTAATAAGTTGGTAATATATGTGTTAAATAAATATCAGTCAGGGCAGATGATAAGAAACATCCGTATATCAAATAATTTAACTGTTAGAATAGTCCTGTAGGTGTGTTAGAGTTGGCTACATAACAAATATCCCCCAACTGAGTAGCATTGATTGCATTCACAAGCCTATGAGTTGCTTAGTGGTTCTTCAAGGCTTTGATGCGTTCACTCATTCATCTGTGGCCAGCTGCTGGTCAAATAGTTGGCTCTGATGATCTCAACAAGGCTTTCTTAGTGCTTGGAATGTGGATGGCACTAGACTGGGAGGCCTCAGCAGAGACAACTGGCTTCTCCTTTATGTGGTCTATTATCATCCAGCAAGCTAGAAATGTTTTTCCCCAGGGTGGCTGGACAGGGTGCCCTATGCAACAGCAGGAATATGCAAAGCTATTGGAAAAACCTAGGATGAGAACCAGCACCACCAACAGTCAAAGTAAATCTCAAAGTAGCCTAGATTCACAAGGAATGGGAAAAGAGGCTCTACTTCTTGGTGAGAGGAGCTTTAAAGTCACACTGTGAAAGAGCATGAATGGGGAATAATCAAAACCATTTTGGGAGAACAGGCTGCCAAATAATGTGAACTAGCCATTATCACATCCGATTTAGAGATCAAAACACTGAGGTCCAGTGCTAAATAACATGCCCTAAAAAATCACAAAACTTATCAGTGGTAACTTATTAGCAATAAGTTAGACAAGAACAGGTATGTCGAACTCCTAAGTCCTTCTTTTAAAAATTTTAAGCATATTTTCATACATATTTATGGGGCATCAAGTGATGTTTCAATACAGGTGTACGTTGTGTAATGTTCAAATCAGAGTAAGCATGTATTTATCTTTTTAAAAAATTGTATTTAAGGTATACAAATTTCATATATACAGATGTAGGAACGTAGTGATACTTCCCATGCTAGCCTCCCTCCTGCCCATGCTCATACCTTCCAGCTTCTGTCTCTCCTATTCCCACTCTTAATGTTTACAAAGATCTGTTTTCAGTTTACTTTATACTCATAAGATTAACCCTACACTAAGGAAAGTGTTCAACAAACAGTATGAAGAAAAAAAAAAAAAAACATTGTTCCTCCACAGTAGAGACAAGGGCTGTAAACAATCATCGAGTCTCAAAATGTCAATTTCACTCCTACACATTACTCTTTTTTTTTACTTGCTTTTTTTTCCCCAAAGAAATCTTTTATTTAATGAGTACAAATTTCATAAGTACCCCTTTAGGAATATAGTGATTCTTCCCACCATACCCACCTTCCTACCCCTACTCCCACCCACCTCCTCCTCCCTCTTCCATTCCCAGTCTCATTCTCCATTAAGATTTATTTTCAATTGACTTTATACACAGAAGACCACTCTATACTAAGTAAAGATTTCAATAATTTGCTCGCACACACACACACACACCTGGGAACAAGTTTTACCGTTAGTTCTCATTGTACAACTCATTGAGGACAGAAGTCCTACATGGGAAGTAAGTGCACACTGACTCCTGTTGTTAATTTAACAATTAACACTCATGTATGACTGCAGTGATCATCCAAGGCTCTTGACATGAGCTGCCATGGCTATAAAAGCCTTTTGAATCCACAATTTCCGTCAGTATTTAGACAAGGCCATAATCAAACTGGAAGTTCTCTCCTCCTTTCAGAGAAAAGTGCATCTTTCTTTATGGTCTCTCCTTTCCACTGGGGTCTCAGTCACGGAGATCCTTCATGTTGGATTTTTTTTTCCAGCGTGTCTTGGCTTTTCATACCTGAAATGCTCTTATGGGCTTTCCAGCAAAACCAGAATGCCTTAAGCACTAATTCTGAGGTCAGAGTGCTATTTAGAGTGATTGTCATTTTATGAGTCTGCTGTGTGGACTGCTTCCCATGTTGGAACATTCTCTCTTTTTTAATTCTATCTATCTATTATTATTAGACACTTGATCTTATTTATATGATCCTTTTAACACTTAATCCTAACTATATGATCACTAACATGATCTAATATGATCACTTTAACACTTAAACACTAATTTTTGTACTTTCAAAATACTCATAGTCTTTTCTTCTAGCTTTTTTTTGCAGTATATAGTACTTTACCATCACACGTAGTCATTATACTATGCTGTAGGAACTGGAGCTTTATTCCTACCTCACTGTAAGTTAACCTTTTTTTTTATCTTTTTTTTTTTTGGATGTATCTCTTTTTTTTTTTTGATTTTATTTAAAGAATATAAATTTCCAAAATATAGCTTATGGATTCAAATGGCTCCCCCCCTCACAACTTCCCTCCCTCCCGCCACCCTCTCCTCTCCCGCTCCCTCTCCCCTTCTGTTCACATCAAGATTCATTTTCAATTCTCTTTATACACAGAAGATCAGTTTAGAACATATTATGTAAAGATTTCAACAGTTTGCCCTCACATAGAAACACAAACTGAAATTATTGTTGGAGTACTAGTTATAGTATTAATTCACAATGTACAGTACATTAAAGACAGAGATCCTACATGATTTTTTTTAAAGAATTGATTAATTATCTATGCAATTTCCAATTTAACACCAAGATTTTTTAATCATTTGCAATTATCTTTATACACAGAAGATCGATTTAATATTATAGTATGTAAAGATTTCATCAGTTTGCACCCACACAGAAACACAAAGTGTAAAAATACTGTTTCAGTACTAGTAATAGCATTATTTCACATTGGATAGCACATTAAGGACAGATCCCTCATGAGACGCAAGTACACAGTGACTCCTGATGTTGATTTAACAATTTGACACTCTTGTTTATGGCGTCAGTAATCTCCCCAGGCTCTAGTCATGAGTTGCCGAGGCTATGGAAGCGTTTAGGGTTTGCCGACTTCGATCTTAATCCGACAGGGTCATAGTCAAAGTGGAAGTTCTCTCCTCCCTTCAGAGAAAGGTACCTCCTTCTTTGATGGCCTCGTTCTTTCCACTGGGATCTCACTCGCAGAGATCTTTCATTTAGGTCTTCTTTTTTTTGTTTTTCAGAGTGTCTTAGCTTTCCATGCCTAAAATATTCTCATGGGCTCTTGAGCCAGATCCGAATGCCTTAAGGGCTGATTCTGAGGCCAGAGTGCTATTTAGGACATCTGCCATTCTATGAGTCTGCTGTGTATCTCGCTTCCCATGTTGGATCATTCTCTCCCTTTTTGATTCTATCAGTTAGTATTAGCAGACACTAGTCTTGTTTGTGTGAACCCTTTTACTCTTAGACCTATCAGTGTGATCAATTGTGAGCTGAAATTGATCACCTGGACTAATGTGATGGCCTTGGTACATGCCACCTTGATGGGATTGTATTGGAATCCCTTGGCACAATTCTAACTCTATCATTTGGGGCAGTTCCGATTGAGCATGTCCCAAATTGTACATCTCCTCCCTCTCTTATTCCCACTCTTATATTTCACAGGGATCACTTTTCATTTAAAATTTAAACACCTACGGCTAATTGTGTGTTAGTTGCCAGATTCAACCCATAGTACTAGAACGAATACAAACAATAAGGGGAGATACTAAAATGGGTAAAGATTTAGATTGTACATCAACAGTTCAGACAGGAGCTGATCATGTCTTATTTTCTCATAGTGTTCATTTCGTTTCAACAGGCTTCCTCTTTGGTGCTCAGTTAATCATCACCAATCAGGGAAAACAAATGATATTTGTCTCTTTGGGACTGGCTTAATTCACTCAGCATGATGTTTTCCAGATCCCTCCATTTTGTTGCAAATGATCGGATTTCATTGTTTTTGACTGCTGTATAGTATTCTGTAGAGTACATGTCCCATAATTTCCTAATCCAGTCTACTGTTGATGGGCATTTGATTTGGTTCCAGGTCTTAGCTATTGTGAATTGAGCTGCAATAAACATTACTGTGCAGACGGCTTTTTGGTTTTCCAATTTAATTTCCTTTGGGTAAATTCCAAGGAGTGGGATGGCTGGGTTGTATGGTAGGGTTATATTCAGGTTTCTGAGGAGTCTCCAGACTGACTTCCATAGTGGTTTAACCAGTTTGCATTCCCACCAACAGTGTGTTAGTGTCCCTTTTTCCCCACATCCTCTCCAGCATCTATTGTTGGTGGATTTCTGAATGTGAGCCATTCTGACTGGGGTGAGGTGAAACCTCATTGTGGTCTTGATTTGCATTTCCCTGATTGCCAGTGATCTTGTACATTTTTTCATGTGTCTGTTGGCCATTTGGATTTCCTCTCTGGAAAAATGTCTATTGATGTCCTTAGCCCATCTCTTAAGTGGATTGTTTGTTTTGATGTTGTGGAGTTTCTTGATTTCATTGTAGATTCTCGTTATCAGCCCTTTATCTGTTGTATAGTTTGCAAATATTTTTTCCCATTCTGAAGGTTGCCTATTCACTTTCCTGACTGTTTCTTTTGCAGTACAGAAACTTCTCAGTTTGATGCGATCCCAATAGTTAATTTTGGCTTTGAGTGCCTGTGCTTTTGGGGTATTTTCCAAGAAGTCTTTGCCAGTACCTATATCTTGCAGGGTTTCTCCTATGCTCTCCAATAATTTGATGGTGTCGGGTCGTAGGTTTAAGTTTTTGATCCATGTTGAATGAATTTTTGTGAGTTAACCTTTTTTTAAAAAATTATCACCTTGGCCGGGGCCGTGGCTCAATAAGCTAATCCTCTACCTGCGGTGCCAGCACACTGGGTTCTAGTCCCGGTTGGGGCGCCGGATTCTGTACCGGTTGCCCCTCTTCCAGACCAGCTCTCTGCTATGGCCCGGGAGTGCAGTGGAGGATGGCCCAAGTCCTTGGGTCCTGCACCGGCATGGGAGACCAGGAGAAGCACCTGGCTCCTGGTTTTGGATCAGTGCGGTGCACCGGCCACAGTGCGCCAGCCGCAGCGGCCATTGGAGGGTGAACCAATGGAAAAGGAAGGCCTTTCTCTCTGTCTCTCTCTCTCTCACTGTCCACTCTGCCTGTTTTAAAAAAATTATCACTCTATAATATTTTCATCTCCTTTATTAAGGATTGTATTATTAAATGATCCCTTCAAAAATAAAAGTGGTGGCTTAAGGTGAGAAAATAGAGTATTAAAATTTAAACAAAATAATAGGCCATTCATTTCCATTTAGTTATAGGCATGAATAGTTTTAATCAAGGAGAATTCTTTAATTAAACAGAAAATGACCCTTAGCGATAGCTGTGGACTATTAACTTTCATCTCTGACAACAATGGACATTAGTTGGTGTTTGATTCTTCTCTGTAATAATACTATTCAGTCTAATAGTGATAAAGTGCAGATAGAAATTTCTTTTGCAAACTCCTCACCTCATACTCCTCCAGAATATTTGGCTACAGTGAGAGGATGTTAGTGGTAGTTTTAGTAGCAGTAGAGGTAGTACTAAATATAGTTCAATTACATCTGAATTTATCAAATGTCTTTTTTGTGAGTGGATGCAAGATAAGCATAATGGGATAGAGGGAGACTTTTCAGGACAATGTATTTGGAAAATTCTAAGTTAGCAGTTATTTACTGAAATTCTCTTGAACTGGCTGATGTCCATTGTGACCTATGGCATTCACTTGGTAGAATTCTCAGACCTCTAGCTTTCTATTGAGCCCTTCAGAACTATGAACTTGATTCTGATCTTTGCAGGTATAGTCAAAATCAATAATATTTTTTAAGTATCTAGTTTGAGACAGATGTTATCAGAAATGTATGTAATAGACATTATTGCTATTTATAGTTGGGGCAACTGAGACTCTGAACCATTAAAACGCTTGCCTAAGATCCCTCAGCTGGTATCAGAAGTGACAGTTCTACTGGAATTTATCAACCTTTAGGCCTATGGTGTTTCCTGTACACTTTACTGGGAATCAGGAAATTTAAATTGCTGTCCAGCTTGCCTAGCTAGTAAGGAGAGATAATGTCTCAAATACGTTTTTGTCCTGCATAGCTGCTAACAGAAAATAGATTATTAGTCCACATCTATAGGCCAATCCCTTACTTTATGTCCAATTTATCATAATGATTATGCTCTTGGTGAGGAAGTACAACAGTAGAAAATGATATAGAGAAAGAATGAAAATTCTCCGCCCTATCATCAGGTTCCAGAACACCTGGGGGTAAGACTGTTACAAATCTTTTATTTTTTCCATAACTTTTTAAAGTTTTTACCAGAGTGTACGTGCATGTGTGTACATAATCCTTCTATCTGTCATATACAGATAGGTTCATACATGCAAATGTGTCCCTTGATAAAATATTTTTGATATAATTTTATCAGAATTTGAGATTGATTCAGTCTTTTTATTTTTTTATTTTTTTGACAGGCAGAGTTAGAGAGAGAGAGAGACAGAGAGAAAGGTCTTCATTCCATTGTTTCACCCCCCAGATGGCAGCTAAGGCTGGCGTGCTGTGCCAATCTGAAGCCAGGAGCCAGGTGCTTCCTCCTGATCTCCCACGCGGGCACAGGGCCCAAGCACTTGGGCCATCCTCCACTGCCTTCCCAGGCCACAGCAGAGAGCTGGACTGGAAGAGGAGCAACCAGGACAGAACCGGCTCCCCGACTGGGACTAGAACCCGGGGTGCCAGTCCCGCAGGCGGAGGATTAGCCTAGTGAGCTGTGGCGCCGGTCGATTCAGTCTTTTCATTAATGTACCACGTTTATTGGATTAGTCTCTTTGTGAGAGGCATCTATATTAATTCCAGTTTAAAAACCTTATTTTTTGTTATAATAAACATTGTTTAAATAAAATTAAACTTAATACTTATATATTTGCACAATGATTGTTTTTTGTTTAAACTTTTATTTTTTATTAACACTAGTTGCACCTACAAGTGCTCCTCAAAAAGTTCATGGATGGGCCAGCATGGTGATGCAGCGGATCCAAGCTGCCCTGTGCAACACTGGCATCTCTTATTGGAGCACCAATTTGACTCCTGGCTGCTCAGCTTCCAATTCAGCTCCCTGTTAACATACCTAGGAGGGCAACAACAGGTGGCCCAAGTACTTGGACCCCTGCCACACACATGGAGATCAGGATGGAGTTCCTAGCTCTTGGCTTGATGTGGCTCAGCTCCAACCATTGTAGCCATTTGGGAAGTGAACTGCTGGATGGAAGACTCTCTCTCTCTTCCTCTCTCTCATTTTTCCCTCTATGCATTCAAATAAACAAAATAAATCTGTTTTTAAAAGTTCATGGAAAATACACATTATCCTTCATTATTTTTTTTCCATGACCTTTTGAAATCTCCGCTTTATGGGATACAGTGAGATAATTCAACACATGTCTACAATTTGTAAAGGGCAACTTGGGGGTAATTTGCATTCCATCTCTTCACTTGGGGCCTTTAAACTCCTGTCTTCTAGATCTTACTAAAATATAAATTCAGTTATTGTAGTGCAGTCGTCCTACTGTGTTGGAGAGCTTATTTCTCCTATCTGACGTTATCCAACCTTCCCTAACCTTGTTCCCCCCACCTTTTCAGTCTCCAGCAATTACAATTCTATTCGGTCATAGAAAACACATAAAGGCCATGGTTTCCCTCATTAACACTTCTTGGATAAAAGAGTGGATTATTGCCAAGAAAGGGTTATAAGAGCCTTAAGTGACAGTTTTTGTAATATAAATACAATTTTTGACCAAAAAAGTAGGACCTGATTTTTGATCTGCTTTGTTCTAACCATGGATAGAGAGAGTCTAATAATAGTCTCCATCAGATGCCTCTATGATAGGATTCACAATGCCTAACATCAGGAGAGGGCAAATCAGCCTCTTCAATCTGCTCCTTTCCCTTAAAGACAGTTCTGTGTTTGTTTTGATGCTCTGGACATGGATTTTATTCGATCTCTATAGATGTAGCCAACTCTTTCTTATGTTAAAGACTGGGGCGGGCGCCATGACTCACTACACTAATCCTCCGCCTGCAGCGCCAGCACTCCAGGTTCTAGTTCCGGTTAGGGCACCAGGTTCTGATCCCGGTTGCTCCTCTTCCAGTCCAGCTCTCTGCTGTGGTCAGGGAGTGCAGTGGAGGATGGCCCAAGTGTTTGGGCTCCTGCACCCACATGGAAGACCAGGAAGAGGCACCTGGCTCCTGGCTCCGGGATCAGTGCAGCGCTGGCCATAGCGGCCATTTGGGGGTGAACCAACGAATGGAAGACCTTTCTCTCTGTCTCTCTTTCTCACTGTCTATAACTCTTCCATCAAATAATAAAAAAAAGACATGGCTCAGTATGTTATCAGTGAATAGAAGTATTCCAATTCTACATTACTTATAATTGCACAAAAAGAATAAAATTTAAAGATCTAACAAAAGAAACATGTAGATAGATCAAATATATAAGCTTATTCACTGGGGTACTAGGCAGTCATTAAAATGATGATGCTCACGGTGGACATTTGGTACATCAGTTAAGGTCTTGGGATGTCTGCATCCCATATTGGAGTGCCTAAGTTTGAGTCCCATCTTTGCCCCTGATTCCAGCTTTCTGCTAAAGCAGACCCTGGGAAGATGGCTTGCAAGGTGGGATCACCGTTGCCATGTGTGAGGCCTAGATTTAGTTCTGGGTTCCCAACTTCAACCTGGCCCATCCCCAGCAGTTGCAGGTTGGTGGGGGGGGGGGGGTGAGGGTGAATCAGTGGATGACAGATATCTCTTTTTCTCTTCATTTCAAATTAAATGAATAAATAAAATTGTTAACATGATGAAGGTCCTGAGAACTTTGAACTTTGAAAAATGCAGAAACACAACCTGTAAAATAGCCTGGTGGAATAAAATATTGTATTTCTTGCATGTTTGTATTCCAAATCGTCCTCTTAATTTATTAAAAAACACATTATATCTATTCCATAATGATCTTTGTAAACTTCAAGTTCATGGTCCCCAGAAGTTATTTTCCACTGAGGTTTAGAAAGACTGGGAGCCCTGAGCAGAGCTGTGTCTCGGGCTCAGGCAAAGATTGACATCCTGTAGGTCTGATGAGAGGCTGCCCTAAGGATGCTTGCTTGCAAAAGAGATGAAACGTGTCTTGTTTTGCCTGGCTACAAATCCAATCTGAGCCTATTGTTCCAACATAATTGTTACTAACCCTGGTTTTCATTATCAGTTGTGTCTTTGTAGAACAAATTTCATGGACACTCTCACTAAAAGGGACATGCTAGCTATGCTGCTTTGTCACGTTTTCTATCCCACCCCAGTTTTATTCTGCATCTCTAGTAAATATCATCCCTAAATGATCATTTAACTTTCCACAACTTCAAACATCTTTCACAGATCAATGATTTCATGTCATGCCTAAGGACAAAGAAGAATATGTCAGCATCATCGTTGAAATTTCAAAGACATTATCCATTATGTCGTGTGATGGCCTTTTCCCAGGCTCCTTTAAAAATCCTGAAACTTGAAAATGTTATCTCTGCTAATTGTTCATCAGCTCATCATCTGTCACTGTATTAGATAATAGCTGTTTTGTAATTTGACATTTTGTTTCCTTATTTTGGCTTACAGAAAATTCAGAGTGAAGCCAGAAGCTCGGTTGCAGCAGAAGCTCTTATACTGTGTAATGGGTGTCGGGTAGAGCTGGCTTGGAGTCCCGTCTCTACTTGCCACTGTTTTAGTTTCCAGTGGCTTCTGGTAAAATTTCCCACAAGCCTGGTAGCTAAAATCAATGCACATCTGCTGCTTAATAGATGCAGAGGCAGAAATCTGAAATCAATTTTGATGGGAAATATCAATTTGTTGGCAGGAGCCCATTTGCTCCAAAGAGTACAAGGGAGAATCTATTCCTTGCTACTTGGAACTTCTGGTGGCTTCCAGAATTTCCTGATCTATGCCTATATCACTTTGATTTCTTACTAGTAACACTACCTTAGCCCCTTCTGTGTCAAGTATCTCTATCTCCTTCTTTTATTTACTCATTTATTTATTTGAAAGGCAGCACATTAGATACAAATGCCCACAGCAGCCAGGATTGGGCCAGGTTGAAACCAGGAGTCTGGAACCCCATCTGGGTCTCTCACATGGGTGGCAGTGCCGTAAGCACTTGGCCATCTTCTACTCTTTCATAGGACCATTAGGAGGGAGTTGGATCTGAAGCAGAGCAGCCAGAACTTGAACGGGCACTCCCATATGGGATGCTGGTATTGCAAGCAATGACTTAACCCAATGAGCCACACACTAGCCCTTTCATTTCTGTAAAATTATATTTATAAGTGACTTGAGTAATCCAGGATAATTTCCGTAAGTCAAGATCCCTAACAATCACAAATGAAAAGTCTCTTTTTCAATAAAAAATGTATGTACACATTCCAGGTGTTTGGACTAGATATTTGGGGGAAATTTTTGGGTACAGCCCATTCCCTGTTCTCAAAATTCAAACTATCCTCCAAACAAAATATATTCATCACATCTTAACACTCCTTGAATCCTCAAAAGTCTTAACCCATTAAGAGTATTTCCCAAAGTCCAAAATCTTACCTAAATACCATCAATGCAAATGTCCCAAATTTCATCATCTTAATCATTTAAGTAAGATATAGGAATACTTTAAGTATGAGTCATCTTGGGCAAAATTCCTTTCCATCTTTAAAGTAAAGCATTTGGTCCAATGCCTTGTAAATAGTGGACACCCACACAACCTTAGTCACTATCAGAATTATCCCCTCTGTTGATACACTCATGAAATACTTTATTTTCTTTACCATTCTATGATTCTGTTACCATTCCATGATCTGTGGACCACTCAGATCCTACGTGGAGTAACATAGGAAGGTGAACGATAAATGAAAAAATACAATAATTGATTTTTTAGAAAAAATAGGATAAAAGACTATCAGAATGAGAGCAATGAGAGGGAAGTGGAAGTGTTCCATAGGCTGTGCATTGTCATAGTAGAGAGAAGGCAGATGTCGGATGAGTGTGGCAGCCACGACAGGAGGAGGAACAACAGTCATAGTAACTTCTCTGATAGTTTATCATGTAGCAGAGCACTTGTATAAGTGCTTTACCTGTCTTATCTCAACCAATCCTTATGATAACTTTGGCAACTCTTACTGCCTTTGGTTCAGGTGAGACAGCTGTGGCCAAACCCTAATCTCTGTGTTCCCTGATCAAAACCAGGTGCACACTGCACACCTCTCATGCGGTAACATACCAGTCCTTTTGCTAGTCCTGGAGTTCATGAAACACAATTTCAGAGAGGTGCAGCTCAGTTTACCCTGGGTTTCCATTTTATGTCACTACAGGAGAATAAGCCGTGCTGTAGGTGGGATTCCTAAAACTCTCCTGCTTCACCAGAAAAGATTTTTTTTCCCCTCTTCTAATTTTTTTCTAAGATTTTATTTATTTATTTGAGAGGTAGTTACAGACAGTGAGAGGGAGAGACAGAGAGAAAGGTCTTCCATCTGTTGGTTCACTCCCCAGATGGCTGCAACAGCTGGAGCCGCGCTGATCCGAAGCCAGGAGCTTCTTCCAGGACTCCCACATTGGTGCAGGGGCCCAAGGACTTGGGCCATCTTCCACTGCTTTCCCAGGCCACAGCAGAGAGCTGGATTGGAAGAGGGGCAGCCGGGACTAGAACCAGCACCCATATGGGATGCCAGCAAATCAGGCGGAGGATTAACCTACTGCGCCACGGAGCCGGCCCCTTCTAATTCTTTTTTTTCAAGAAGTAGAAGCTCTCCCTCCTATTCCAGATTTTCATTTTAAAAAAAACTTGAAATTTTCAGACAAGTTGAAAAGTCGATGCCATGAAGTCTTTTTATGCAACACCTTTCCTTTACAAACTATTATTATCTGTCACTTTTGTATCTTTCTGCTTGTAGACAGATACAGTTTATTTTTGCTGAACAATTTTAAAGCTGTAAATGTCATGGCAATTTGCCTCCAAATCCATCAATATGTGCCTTCTTTGAATAAGGACCATCTCTATTCTTTTTATCCATATCATAATAAGTCCTAAGAAATTTGAATTTGATGCAATAATACCTAACTAAAGTCTGTATTCAAATTTCCCCAATTGTTCCAAATTTTATGGCTTTTAATCTAGAGATCAATTTCTTGTAGCATTTCAAATTGTGACATCTCTGCATTTAATCTAGAAGATAGCCTTCTTTTGTTGTTTGTAATGTGTTTTTCCTTCAATGACTTTCAATACTCCAGAACTTTAAAATGCCACAATATCTGTATTAGTTTGATCCTTTCCTCTTGATTAGCCACAGGTTAAATACAATTTGACAACAATTCTGTATAGGTGAGGGGAGAATCATTGTTCACTTGATTATGCTTCAGAAAAAAATAAATGTAAAGCTCTCAAAACAGAATGATTTGGGAAAACAAAAAAAGCTCTAAAATCTATGGCGGACCACTCTTTGAGCAGTCAATGCAAGTTTCTGAAACACATCTTACGGGTATTTCATTTTTTCCCATTACGAAGAACCCAATGATGTGGATGCTATTGATGATAGTTCTGGGGCACCTAAAGCTTGGAAATGCATGTGTGATTTTCAAAATTCCTGGTTCTCATTCCTTGGAAATGAGATTTGAATCCGGTTTCTCAACCTTTGCTTTGGTTCTCAATCCTGTACTTTTCTCGAAAAGCCAGTGTAAGAAGAATAATGCAGGGTTAAGTAGGATGATTTTTTTCCTACAAAAATGGTAACAGTTACTCAACCTACTCAGAAACATAAGCGAAATCAGCATAAGTTAGAACTTTCTAGAGGCAGATTTCAAGTTATCCTGGACTCTGTTGAGCCTTTGGGAGCCTACATTTATGCAGATTCTGTGTTAAAAGTTTGCAGAGCGCTCCTTGCTGCAAATGTCACAGGCGCTTGCTGGGAATTGTAATAACGAAGCAGAAAGAAACCGCGATGGATGGATTCTCACTCTGTCTCCCTATAAACTTGCAGCAGGTTGCATAATAAATATATATGTCAGCAAAGTCTGCTCAGTAGCACCAGAGAGGTGAATGCTGTGTTTGAAAAGAGTGGGTTTTAAAATTTATTTATATTTCCAGTGGGTTCGCGGGTAGGAGGAGTTACTACATCCTCCTTGAAGATCTACGAGCACCAGACCATGTGGGATGGAAGCCATGTGTTCAGAAGAGGAAAAGTTTCCCAATGTGTTGAGGCTGTCCTTGAAGATTTAGTTTGTGAAATGGTTTTCAAAAGAGGAGCACTAGTGTACAAACTGACTGAGATCCAGAACAAATGGATTTCATGTCATTTTGACAAAAGTTTCATATATTTTAAGAAATTTTAATAGGAGAGAAAATGGTCTCCCTCCTTGACTTTCTCAAAGTTTATATAAAGAAGGCAACAGAGGGTTGTTTTGGCATTTGGAAGTCAGCTCTTTTGTTGCCAGATTCTTTATGTCAAAAAGTGGCCAGTAAGAGAGATGCATAAACCAATGAAGGTTGAAGTTATCTAAGATCCAGTGCTGTCCTTTTGCTAAACCAGCTGGGGTCTTTGAGGGGTCTCCACTCTGTGGGGTTCCTTTATCGGACTGAATTAGCACCGATGATGTCACCATGTATATCTGAAAGAGTTATTTACAGGTGATCAAATCAGAGCATATTCATGCACTTGCCCCACAGGCATCTAAAGTTGTTCACAGATGTAAAACAAACGTTTCACTTTATTATTTTTTTTAAGATTTATTTATCTATTTGAAAGGCAGAGCTATAGAGACAAAGAGGGAAAGAGAGTGAGGAGAGAGAGAGAGAGAGAGAGAGAGAGAGAGAGATCTTCCATCTGCTGGTTTACTCCCCAAGTGGCTGCAAAGGCTGGAGCTGAGCTGATCTGAAGCCAGGAGCCAGGAGCTTCTTCCAGGTCTCCCACATGGGTGCAGGGGCCCAAGGACTTGGATCATCATCTGCTGTTTTCCCAGGCCTTAGCAGAAGTGGAACAGCTGAGTCTTGAATTGGCTTCTGTATAGGATGCTGGTGCTTCAGGCTGGGGCTTTAACCCATTGCACCACAGTGCCAGACCCATGTTTCACTTCAGTTGACTGAGAAGCACATTTCAATCTTTGTTCCTTCCTCCGCGTTTGCCACCTGTCTTTCTCTACAGCATGCAGCAATCACTTCATTATAAAATTCATCTTGGTCTTTACTCCTTACTCCTTGGTCTTTACTCTCTCTCTCTCTACCTGTCTTTCCCTCTCCCTCTGTAACCCTGCCTTTCAAATAAATGAACAAATCTTAAAGAAAGAAAAACTTTGCCTGTCACTTAACAGCTCAATTTGTTCACCTGTGCAAGGGTCACAACTACTATCTTTCAGATTTGTGATATATGTGTAGCTAGAACAAAATGCAACTTGACTTTGGTCTCCACCATCCCTTTAGTCTCTATTCTCTTGATTACCCTCCTCTATTTCCTGAAGAAAAAAAAAATTCCCATACTGTTCTATGTATGTATGTATCGATTTAAGGCAATCGATTGTTTTACCATTATTTTAAATTACAAATAATTTTTACCAAAGTATAAATTAAATATGGTCATTTAAATGCCTGATCCAAGATATTAGCAAACACAGTAAGTTTCATTTAATATTGAGCTCTTCTGAATTCAGCTTGATTTCCTCTCTTCTTCCACCCCACCCCTAAGTCAGCACAACTGGGTGTCGGCTGCTCTGGGTGGGAGACAAAATAGAGGATTCATAATTTCTGGGCAAGTTGCTTCTCTCCTAGGATTCTTTCATGCCTCACTCCCATCCCAACACAACTCCCACGACTCTGGTTGTGGATGCGTTTCAGACGGCCATGTAACCCAGATCTTAGCATTTACTCTTGAGTTTCTTATGGCTGGAGTCCCTCTCCCCAACAAAGAATCATTTGGGAGAGTGAAGCTCGAGTGACAGAATTTCCTCTTGTGGCTGTCTTTCCCCCAGTGACCCATTGGAGATAGATTCATACCCCCATTGACAAACTCTGTGGGTACAGACTTAGGAAAAGATCACTGAATTCCACCTCCAAACAATAGGTTACTGATTCTTGTTCTGTGCTCTTCTGGTCCCCAGCTCTAGAATTATATAATAAATTCTCTCTTCTTGAGGTGGCAACAGTAAGATACCTCTTGGCCTTCTTTACCTTCAAAGTAGGCAAGATGTTAGATTCACAAGTGCTGTTAGCACAAGTGCGGCCAAGCCTCCTAATCTACTCACTTCAGAATGCTATGTCCATTTAACCAGAACCTTGTCGAATCTTTATTTTACTATCTAATTAGATTGGCTTATCACATAGCAAATACTCTTCAAGTAGATAGCAAGTAAACAATAGCTGTTTTATGATAAAATGATAATGGATTCTAATTCATGTTAATAAATACTTATTGAATTCTTACCATGGGCAATGTGAGAATTTAAAAATGGATGATCTGACCCTACCCTTGTCTGTAATAGGGAAAACAGTTCATGTCTTTAATATGAGTAGAAAACAGTAAATCAAATAGTAAAAGCTATCTTATTGGAGAAGGGAGATTTCAAGAGCTCTCTTAAATACTTTAAGATCTAAAACCAGCTCCATTTAAATGTAAGTCTCCTCTATTCCTCCTATGTCTGTTGCTTTGTCAGTTCATATCTTTGAATAAATTATCACAGCCATTGTCAGTCATGG
This sequence comes from Sylvilagus floridanus, assembly GCA_949820135.1. Taxonomy (NCBI): domain Eukaryota; kingdom Metazoa; phylum Chordata; class Mammalia; order Lagomorpha; family Leporidae; genus Sylvilagus; species Sylvilagus floridanus. The sequence continues at coordinate 169,901,443 of OX463244.1, forward strand.
ACCAGATATTTATCACTGCATTTGAAACCTGTAAATCTGCACATTAGAGAAGTTGGGATGATTTCTGACAAATGTCATATGTGTAGAATAAAGAGCCATTCACCATCTACTTTTTTTTTAGAAAACTTTTATATAATAAATATAAATTCAAAAGTACAACTTTTGGATTATAGCAGTTTTTTTCCTTTCCCACCTGCAAACAATCCCATCTCCCACTCCCTTTCCCATCCCATTCTTCATTAAGATTCATTTTTAATTACCTTTAAATACAGAAGATCAACTTAGTATACACTAAGTAAGATTTCAACAGACTGCACCCACACAGACACACAAAGTATAAAGCACTGTTTGAGTAGTAGTTTTACCGTTAATTCGCAGAGTACAACACATTAAGGACAGAGGTCCTACATGGGGAGTAAGTGCACAGTGACTCCTGTTGTTGATTTAACAATTGACACTCTTATTTATGATGTCAATAATCACCCGAGGCTCTTGTCATGAGTTGCCAAGGCTATGGAAGCCTCTTGAGTTCACAAACTCTGACCTTATTTAGACAAGACCATAAAAGTGGAAGTTCTCTCCTCCCTTCTGAGAAAAGTACCTCCTTCTTTGACCATCTACTTTCTATTTGGTATATATTTATTGAGCTCAGGTTTTGGTATCTGTGAAGCATGGTGGGAGATACACCTGGAAGGGGAAGTCATTGTGAACAATCAGAGGTCAGGAAAGCTTTTTGATCTGCAAGATGACAAGGAGTGTTGCTTTAACCCAACATTGGGGAACAGAAGTAGAGACAGAGAACAGACACAAGGCAGCTTAGGAAGGACGGTTTTATTCCCCCTTTTCAGAACAAAATACTGGAGGTTTAAATAAGGAAGGAGGCATTAGGAATGCAAAGCAAGGGCGAGGCAGGAAGGAGAATGAAAATGAAAACTTTCGTTTTGAGAGATCAGGAGGGAAGAACAGGTGGTTTATGGTGGAGAGGGAGGTTGCTGAGTGGAGCTGAAAAGTGAAACTTTTAATTTTACTTTTAGATATACCTCCTCTGAATTTTCTTGTGGAAGGGGCTTATGAATGTACATGCAGAACTAGCATCTATGGTCTGACTCGAAGCTAAAAGTGGGAATGAAGGAGTTATGTCTGTAAACATGAGCCCAAAGAATAGCAAGGAGGAAATTTCCCTACAATTCACTCATCTGAATTATTCATGCCCCCATTCTCTTCCCGTAATTTTTTGGGTCAGGAAACACACAGATATAGGGCTTGTACAACCTATACTTAGTTTACAGAGAAGCTAATGATATGAAGAATTCAGGATAGAATTTATATGATGGGTTATAAAAGCTAACTTTGGAAATATTACCTTGAAAATATCAAGTCCTCAAACTTTAGATTTTGTGAAAATAAATGGAAACCACTAAATTGGGATCAAGCAAAGATTATTTTTTCTGAAGTTTCTACGGAAAGGGAACCAGCGAGCATCTTTTGCATTTGGCAGACTCCAAGGGAGGCAGAGAAGTGTAAAAACCTCATAGTGGAGGAAAAGTAAAGTCTTCGGGTCTGCACTGATTGCTAACTGGAGGTCTTGAGACCAGGCCAAGTAGAAGCACCGCATCCTGTGGATTGGTCAGGGTGCATATTTTCCTTTGTCCCATTGATCCAAAGTTGTAAGCACCTGTCAATGATTGAGCAAGTCTTGGTTGATTTGGGCCGATTGTTGCACCAGTTGTCGCTTGGCCTTCTAAGCTGGCTGTTGCAGGTTATAGGTCAGAGTTCAGTTTTGGCAAATGACTGTTGTCTGTTTGTATATGTTCATTTTGACACATGTTCTGATTTTTAAAGTCTGTCTTCTCAGTTGCTTTTGGCCATCATTGACTAACCTTTTCATGCACTGAACAGTTATTTTTCTGAGAAACTACATTTGGGTTCATTGTCTTGCTAATCCCTGGTCCTTTTGTGGTGTGATCTTTTTATTCCTTGTTACAAGATAAGGCAAAATATACCTTTATACTACTCCACTTCCATTTCAGCTTCCTGCTAGTGTGCCTGGGAAAGCAGAAGAAGATGACCCAAGTACTTGGACCTCTACCACACATATAGGAGACCAGGATGGAGTGTCTGGCTCCTGGTTTTGGTCTGGACGAGCTCCATTTGTTGTAGCCATTTAGGTAGTGAATTAGGGATGGAATCTCTCTCTCTTTCTGTCTTTAAAATAAATTAATAAATATTAAAAACACAGAAGAGTATAAGCTTAAAAGACAATTGCTCCTTGCCCCTATGGATTTTCAGTTCCACTACTCACTATGAGTTAGCTATTATTAAAGTTTCTGAAACATTCAAACAAGTGAGCATATTAATTACACACCTACATCTCTATATTTATCCCTTTTTAAAAATTTTCACATTAACATATTGTAAATAGCCTTTAAAATATTTATTGGTGCATTTGAAAGGCAGAATGACAGAGAGAGAGGAAGAGACATACTGTGAGATGTTTCAGTGCTGGTTCACTCTCCAAACACTGCAACAGCTGCTGCTGGGCCAGGCTGAAGCCAAGGGCCTGAAACTCTATCCTGGCATCCTGTGTGGGTGGCAGGGGACCAAGTACTTGGGCCAACTTTGCTGCTTTCCCAGGCATATTATCAGGAAAATAGATTGGAAACAGAGAAACCAGAACTTGACCAGCACTCTGATATGGGGTGAGGGGGTCTAAGCAGCAGCTTAGCCTGCTGACCCACATGACTGTCCCTATGGCACCCATTTTTTCAAGCTATTTTGAGGAGGGTCAACGTTGGACGTTTTGATATCAACACAAGCTGGTGCTTACATTATAAAATTTTGGTGGATATTTCCATATAGCTAATACAAAAAGAACTCTCCAGTCCACCTTCTCATTAAGTGTTTGAGAATGCTTTCTTCTTCAAGTTTATTAACATGATAATATTCACAATTTTTACCATGACGATTGATATTTCACCTGAAATTTGGTCTATTGTTCATGGAAATTAAGAATCTTTCCATATGGTTCATTTTGTATAAATCATATATATTATATACATTGTTGTTTGCATATATAGTTTTGCTATCCATTTTTCTATTAGATAAGTTTCTTATTCTTTTATTTTTTGTATATTTAATAAACTGTCACCATGTTTTGCCATCTGTCCTTTGACCTTGTGTATAGCCTTATATTATGCCACACAGAATGTCAGTTTTAATTACTTACGTATATGAGCTTCCTTCCCACATTAGTTTGAATTTTGTGTTGTGAATTAAAAGACTTTCCTGTTTTGGTAATTTTTTTCTTTTTAATTAAACTCTCCTGTTTGGAAGCAGAGTATCAGAGAACATTGTTGAAAGAAGTTGGTCTACCTAGTACTTCTTTCTGAATTGATATCATCAGTTATCTTGGAAGGGCTAAGGAAGGGTTTTGGATTAGAATCCTAAGTATCCTGGACCATCCTTGAAGGATGAGAAAAAGGAAATTGGAAGCAAGACAGAGTTGTTAATCTGCCACTGAATGAACTGTCTTCTCACTGAATGAGCCATCTGCTAAGTGAACTTTTTCTTTTCCTTATCTAAACAATATTTAATGGTTGCTGCCCGATCCCAACATTAACTGTTATAGCTCAGGAATTTGTGTGGCAGGAAAATGTGAACAAAACATGAGCCTGGATAACATTTTGGTTCTCTTTTGGACCACACACCACATCCAGATGTATTTGAAGGGTCCTTGTGGATGGGGACCAGGCTGTCCTGTGAGTTGAGAATTGCAGAGAGAAAATTAGAAGAGAGAAACAATGCTGCTTGACTTGGTCCATCCCTTTAGAGGAACTGGTTTCTTATCATGAGGACAGGCAGTGACTACTTTTGCTGTTCCTGTCTTCACCAACATGACCTCTCACTCATTCTGAAGTTCCTACAGAGGCTCTCTTTGCCAGAAGCATAGCTTATTCGCCACTTTGGGTTTGTGTGGAGACAGGATTGGAAACAGAGCAGATGGGAGGCTGAGGTTTGCCACTCTGTTGAGAGTTGTGCTCTGTTGCTGGATGATAACCAGTCAGAGGAGTCTACCATGTTCTTCACTGAGGCACCTCTTCTCATGTCTTCGGTTTCCAACAGCCACTTTTGGTTCATCCACTAAGGCAGTGTCAAGCTGATAAAGTGTTTGGAAACTAGTGATTCAACATCATGGCGTAGAGAGGCAGCTCTCTTATCCTTCCTGGTGAAGATGACTTTGACTTGATAACCTGACTTTGCTATTTAACTTCTGGACATCTATTTTAGTCCACTTATGCTGGTAAAGCATCATAAGTTTATTTCTCACCATTCAGGAGTCTGGGAAGTTTGCAATCATGTTGACAAAGGATTTGGTCTCTGGTGGGGGCATGTTTCAAATTTCATAGATGGTTAGCTTCATTCTGTGTCCTCACATGGCAGAAGTGGCAAGGGAGTTCTCTGAATATGCTTTTTCTTTCTTTTTTTAAAATTTTTTTGACAGGCAGAGTGGACAGTGAGAGAGAGGGACAGAGAGAAAGATCTTCCTTTTCCATTGGTTCACCCCCCAATAGCCGCTGTGGCTGGCGCACCGTGGCCAGCGTACCATGCTGATCTGAAGCCAGAAGCCAGGTGCTTCTCCTGGTTTCCCATGTGGGTGCAGGGCCCAAGCACTTGGGCCATCCTCCACTGCCTTCCCGGGCCACAGCAGAGAGCTGGACTGGAAGAGGGGCAACCGGGACAGAATCCGGTGCTCCCACCGGGACTAGAACCCGGTGTGCTGGCAGAGGATTAGCCAGCCACTGAATATCTTTTATAAGACACTAATTCTGCTACAGAGGTCTCTGCTTTCATGACCTGTTCACTCCCACCAAAGGCCCCACTTCTAAATATCCTCACATTAGGAATTAAATTTCAACATATGTCTATGGGGCTAAGCTGTGCACATCTCCTGTGCAACTCCTATAACTTTATCCTGACTGAGGTAGGAGGCTCTAGAGGTGAAGTCACGGTGGTCCAGCAATCTAGCCAATTCCAGCATATTCTACTCTTTTCATCAGTCATCACAGAGAGAGAAGAGAATACTTAGCTTGAGTCCAACCTCTTTGAATGTACTTCTAACAACATTCCATCTAGTGTAAGGGTGGATCATTCGGGTCACGATCCATCTTGTCTCAAGAGGGTTTGTGCTTTAATAGTGAGAACTCAAGCTGTTTCCTAACCATTTTCTGTGTGAAACCATGACCATTGAACTGTTCATTCTGGAGAAACAATGGTTAAGTCTTGAGGAAGCTACTGAAAAAGAATTCCATTCTTCCTTCCATTTCTTAGAAGCCTGCTTTTTTAATGACTTTCCAAAGTCCAGCATATTGCCATGAAAAACCTATACATGCTTGACATTCCATGTTTAGTTGTATTTTGTATTATTTGTTTCCATTTTATTTGAAAGGCAGAGATATAGAAAGAGACAGAGACAGATAAAGAGACATCTGCCATGTGCTGACTCATTCTCTAAATGCTCAAAACAGCTGGGGCTGGACCAGGCTTAGCAAAGAGCTTGGAACTCCATCCAAGTCTCCCACATGGGTGGCAGGGACCCAAGTACTTGAGCCATCACCTGCTGCCTCCCAGGATGTGCATTAGCAAGAAACTGAACTGGAAGCAATGGAGCCAGGAGTCAAACAAGGCACATATGGAATGTAAATATCCTAAATGTCATCTTAACCACTGCACCAAATACCCACCTCAAAATAATAAAGATAATCAAAATAGGGAATCCAAAGTATAGCTATACCCTTCAAATTTGTATTATTTCATCAAAGCAACAGATATTCATTTACCCTTACTATATGCCAAGCCTTATGCTCCATGTTGGAAATGTATCTGGGAATAATAATAATTAGTATAATTAACAAATATTGAGTTCATACTACCCATAAAACACTATGCTAAGTGCTCTGTGTGAATCAGCTCATATAATTCTCAAATCAGTCTTGTAATTAAGTGCTCTTCTAATCATTGAATGAAGATGAAGAAAACGAGATTTAGAGAGGCTGAATAACTTGCCCAGGAGCACAGTACTAATAAAGTTGAAGCTGGGATACAAGTTGACTGAACCTTCCACTTTTTAATTATTTACTGTTGTTTCTACCTGATGTGGACACAAATCCATGCCTTCAAGGAGCTTATAGTCTGAGTTAAAGAACACTGCTATAGGTAATCAGGAGAAATGGGAAGGGTCTTCCAGGGGTGCCTTCCTGCCTTTCACTAGGTTTTAGGGTGGTCTCACCTACTTAGCTCTTTCCCTTTCATTTTCATGTTTCCCATCTCCTGTGTCCTCCTATGTCCACCTTGCCGCAATCTTTGCCTTGGCCTTCTGCTCCTCTCTTTCTTCCCTGAGTTTTCTCCCTTATTCGTCTGTTTATTCTTTCTTTCTCCCATCTAGTTTATTACTGGAGGCCCTAAATACCATGCAATGCAGTTTTGAAGGCAAACATAAAAAGGAGGGATGCATTCACTGTAAATGAAATGAGCTGTTGATAGATGGCTTTGCAAGCTTATGAGCCCTTCTTTAGCATTCTCTGGCATTTAAGGGACTCAGGATTCCAAAAGCACATCCACTCCATTCTGCTGTTGCTAATCTCATTTTTTCCATGATTAACAACCCAGTTCATTATGTTTTCAGCTCACATTAATCATCTCTTCTGTGAGTTTGGTAACATTTGGAGTCATTTCCCTCTGTATTTATCCATCTGGGATCTTTATAAAAGATAAGTTTGCAGAAAGTCATTTGTTGTTCATGCAGAAATTCATTTGATGCTCACTGCTGTACAAGAAGTGAATGTTTTCCTTGTTTCTCAGATCTTGTGGGGGAATCTTCTAAAATCAGGCATGGATTCCCTTCCCAATGCAGAAGGCCTCCTCAATAGAGTCCCATGGGGCACTTAACTTGGAGCAAGATTCACAGCACAAGGAATTAGGCTGCAACACAACAGCATTAGAAATCACAAGCAGTGCTGGCTGGTTCCCGTCTATCCTCACGGAGCAGATGGGTTGGGAAGAGAGCTGTGGGGGTAGCGGAATGGGTTGTGAGATTAATGAGTCAGAACAAAGGCCTTGGCTTTAGTGCTGTCCCTACACCTACAAACTATTTGACCTTGGGCAAGACACATAATCCCTCTGAAATCCACTAGTCTCCTCTATGAATTGGTTTCATCTATAACACCTCATCTCTCTAAATTGGAGAATAGTTTTTAGGGTTAACTTAATACTTTCATCTCCTCTCTATGCTGTTGAGTAAGCCTTATAACCTTCATCATATCACTTTAGTTTGCAATTTCTGTGGTCTCTTCCAACACTAGCAGTAACTACATAAAAAGTAACTACATATATATGTGTGTGTAGTAACTATATCATATAAATATATATAGTAACTATATATATGATATATATAATCTATCAGGGAAGTCTTAGAGTCTAATTTCTTAATTATCTTTTTATATTAAAAAAAGCTTTATATATGTGTGGCATATTTGTTTGCAGATCTAGTGGGAGGGGATATATGCTGTTTAGAAAACACAGAGAGAATCCATAGAAGTTTAGATAAAAGCATCCTCAGGAGTACATTGTAATCTTAGAATGTCAAAAGAGAAGCAACTCTTCTGAGGGTCCTTGCTTGTCTGCCCCAGCAGCATTTTGTTATGAATGTTGGAATGCATTTACTCATTTTCTCATTGGAGTAAGATGTTTCTTTAGTGACAATATTCCACATTGGGCACTTGTTCCAAAGGATGGCAGATATTCTTGTTAATGATCATTAACCATAAAATATTAGAATTATTTCTCATTTCTGCCCAAGTTCCAGGGCTAAATTGCATTAATGCAACTGTTATTGTATGAAGGGTGAAAGACATCATTAAATGTTTTTGTTGTAGAATGTTGAGAGGGTCCAGGCTATGGAGAAGAATGGTAGAGATGAAAGAAACTGGGACTGTTTGCTCTAATTTTTCTCAACCTGAAACAAGGAGGCAGAATTCGGAAATGTTGTCATTTACTGCTAGTCCTCTCTCCCAGCACTGGGGATTTGCACACGAGACTCCCGTTAGGCACATAAGTCCCAGTGGTGCTAATGGAAATTACCTGCATAACCACCCTTCCTGCCTACCTAGGACGCCAGACGCCTGAGCACTCTTTTAATTGCCTTGCACCTTCCTTTGCGAAGAACTAATTGCGTCTGTTTCCCTTTCCTTTAGGTGCTCAAGCAAGGACAGGAATAATGAAGAGTCGGATGTATTAGCTGCAGCCTTTTGAACCACAGAAGAAGGAAGTCAACAGTGTGGACAGGGTTGGAAGCATTGCCACGCTTGTTGGAATAAATGAGGAATGGGCTTGTGATTATGCTGACATTCCAGCATGAATCTGGTAGACCTGTGGTTAACTCGCTCCCTCTCCATGTGTCTCCTCCTACAAAGTTTTGTTCTTATGATACTGTGCTTTCATTCTGCCAGTATGTGTCCCAAGGGCTGTCTTTGTTCTTCCTCTGGGGGTTTAAATGTCACCTGTAGCAATGCAAATCTCAAGGAAATACCCCGAGATCTTCCTCCTGAGACGGTCTTATTGTATCTGGACTCCAATCAGATCACATCTATACCCAATGAGATTTTCAAGGACCTTCATCAACTGAGAGTTCTTAACCTGTCCAAAAATGGCATTGAATTTATTGATGAGCATGCCTTCAAAGGAGTTGCTGAAACTTTGCAGAGTCTGGACTTGTCTGACAATAGGATTCAAAGCGTGCACAAAAATGCCTTCAACAACCTGAAGGCCAGGGCCAGAATTGCCAACAATCCCTGGCACTGTGACTGTACGCTGCAGCAAGTTCTGAGGAGCATGGCCTCCAATCACGAGACAGCCCACAATGTGATCTGTAAGACTTCTGTATTGGATGAGCATGCTGGAAGACCATTCCTCAATGCTGCCAATGATGCTGACCTTTGTAACCTCCCTAAAAAAACTACTGATTATGCCATGCTGGTCACCATGTTTGGCTGGTTCACCATGGTAATTTCATATGTGGTATATTATGTCAGGCAAAACCAGGAGGATGCACGGAGACACCTTGAATACTTGAAATCCCTGCCAAGCAGGCAAAAGAAAGCAGACGAACCCGATGACATTAGCACTGTGGTATAGTGTCCAAACTGACTGGCACTGAGAAGAAAGTAGTTTGCAATTTCAGTAGAATAAGTGGTTTACTCCTTCCATCTGTTGTAAACATTAAAAACTTTGTATTTTGATTTCTTTTGAATTATGCCAATGTTGGACTTTTAACAAACACTACAACATAAAATTTCTTTTAGTTTAGATGGTCCACCCCTTTAATTGTACCCCTGGTGGTATATTCTTAAGTAAGCTGCTGTCTGAACATTAGTTAGATTCATCTCACTATTTAATAATGAAATTTATTTTTTTAATTTAAAACCAAATAAAAGCTTAACTTTGAACCACGGAAAACAGAGTGACTTATTGGTCAAGAAAACAGTTCAGTCATTCCACTTGCTCTAAAGAAAAACAGATAACCCTTGTGAAGCTAAAGAACAGTTGTAAGGAAAGATGTGTTATTAAGTGCTACTGTGCACTGGGAAGTCATAGCTGAACCGCTAACCAAGTTCAGAATCTGTCAGACTTTAAAGTAGTGAGCCTTAGCAAACTCAGGTGTTTACATACAAACGTGGCATCTGAGGAAGTTCAAGATGGGACATTTGTTCTTCAAAACGAACCTTTCTCAGCCATAAAGACCAAATATTTATTGTGCTTTATTCAATGCTGGACACAATTAAACAGAAAAAGATAGCATACATATTCTGTCCTCAAGACTATCCTTTTGATGGACAGGGAGGTGTGACAAATACAGAAATAGCTATACTGGAAGGAAAAGCCTTAATCATGCAACATCAATTTTGTGAAAGCACTGAGTGAAGCATTTCTATCTCATCATTTTCTCTAAACCCTTATTGTGCAAAACAACCGTATTTACATAGGTGAAACTGCAAGTGAGAGATTTAAGGATTTGCCAGGTAGAAACTAGCATCTTTCTGCCTCCAAAGACTGAGTTCTTCTCATTTTGTTCGTACTGAATTGGCTTCCAGAGGTGTAATTTACATGTTTAAAATGTGCCCACACTAAGTGTACTTTTGAAAAATGTGAATCTAGCACATAATCCAAATACTGTGTTCTGTCATTAGTCAGGGGAAGGAGAAAACTTTTGGTTCTTGGAGTACAAAATTGTGAGTTTGGGTCATTTTCAAGTGCCATTACAGATCATGTTTGAGACTTGGCTGTCACCCAATGAGGTGATTATGTAGACAAAGAAGAGAGGAGAGAGAAAGATCAAGATGTAAGAAGGTGTTTTGGGTTGAGAGCCTCTGTGTAGAGGAGAGACAGTTTGGAGCTATTTGATAGATATCTCAATTTCAGAATGAGGAATAAACAGTATTATTTTATTAAGTAACATTTATGAAACATTTACCATGCAACTAGTACTTTCTTGAATTTTCTTAGTTAATACTTAGAACCACCCAATGAGATTATCTTTTGTGGATCAGGAACAAGAGACTCAGGAATTAAGTAGGTAATTCAGGATGCTAGAGCTTATAACAGATATAGCAGGTTTTGAAATCCAGTCGGTCAACTCCCTTTGTACCTCTTCACCACTAAACTGCACTGCCTCATAGTTATAAATTTTCCTCTCCATAAAGTTGTTGGTTCCCCAGATCTGTAGACTTTGAGACTCCCATGTCTTCATTAAAAAATAGTAGCAGAAATAGCTCTTCGTAAAGCTTATGCCGAAGAGAGGGAATCTCTGCTGTTTTGAGGTATATAGCTTCTCCAACCCTTATGTATCCTTGGTCCTCCAATAACATTTCTTCCCTTAGAAAGTCCTAGAATCCTTGGCTGTGGCAATGATCTCTTTAAAGCTATACTAGAGAAGACCTGGGTCAGCCAACCCAAGACCTGGGCATGGCATGACACTCAGAATTCAAGCTGGGCTCAGCTCTCAGCAGACACGGCAGGACTTGGGTTTTTCGGGTCCATGTAAAGCGTACTGAAAAGTGTAAGGTCTAGTCTGGAAGGCTAAGATAACTTCTAAATGTGAAATTCAGGATATGGGCCTACAACTGCTGAATTCTGGTGAAAGTTGAGCTATGTGCTGTTACTAACTGGATTTGAGTACCTTCCAGGGAAATTAGAGGTTTGCTGGAGATTTAACGCCCCCTAGAGGAAAACATTATAATATATCTTTGCAAGTACTACCATGAAAAGATGCCTAACTGAGCTGAATACTCATGTTTTTGCCTAAAGATTAGGACAATCAAGCCTTTACTAAAACAACTCTTTAGAAGGTGAATCAACTGTATTTATTTGAGTGGTGGGGTGCATTCAGTTTATAGAAGTCTTCACAAATCCGATAATCCATTCTGGGTTGCTCCTTCCAAAATAATTATTATATCCATATTGATAAGAGCTTGTTTTCCTAGCCAGTTGCACTGGCTACATGAAACTGTGAGTAAAGTAAAACCTCTAAGGAGCGTTAAATATACTCATATACTTGTTCAGAAGCAGGAAAGTTAAATTCCTACATATTTAGTTGATAATTCACCACACACATAGAGCTGAGAGTTGTGTCATAGGTTGGTAAAAATTCCACTGCCTGAATTCTACATGGAAATTATCAGTTAAAAGTACCACCAGGGCTTTAAAAAAAAGCAGACAAATTAAATGTAGGCCTTGGAAGAGAAAATCAACTCTCAAAAAAAAATCTATATAGGAGACTCTTGGGCCTATTTGTGACCATATATGAAAAAAAAATGCTCTTTCTGTCAGCTTGTAGGGTTGTCTTGCTCTACCAGGCTAGCAGTGTCTGGTGCCAATAAGTAGAAAGAACTTACTGAGATTCATGTCTGTAGAGAAAAATGTGACACAGATGTACTCTAGTTTTTTAAAAAAATTATTTATTTGAAAAGCATAGTCAGAGAGAGATAGAGACAGAGAGGGAGGAGAGAGAGAGAGAGAGAGAGAGAGAGAGAGAGAGAGAGAGAGAGAGAACAGAGAGATATTTCATTTACTGGTTCAGTCCCCCAAATGGTTGCAACAGTCATGTCTGGACCAAGCCCAAGACAGATATCAGGAACTACATCCCGACCTCTCTGATGGCCCAAGCACCCAGGTCATCCTCTGCTGCTTTTCCAGGTGCATTTGCAGGGAGCTGGATCAGCAGTGGAACAACAGGACTCTGAGCTAGCACTCTGGTATGGGATGCAGGCATTGCTAGTAGCAGCAAAACCCACTGCAACACGGTGTTCTAGCTTTGCTAGCAGCTTACTTCCTAATTTTCCACACCTTGATATATGATTCTCCTCATGGATATCTATGCATTTAGGACTGTATCATTTTTGGAATTAACTATTGTCTCATTATCTGAGGCATACCTACCTCCTAAATAATTTAAATAACAGAGTTTTCTCAACCTTCTCTTTTGGGATCCCTCTCATAAGTTCAAACTCTTAAATTCAAAAAATATCTGGGAATTTTAGTCTAATCTTTGCAATGTTTTTATCTCTGATGATAGGCAAATCATAAAACATACAAGCCAACGAGAATGTTTTTTAGAAAGTGGTAAAAATTATGTAATGGAAGATTTAATTTTCAAGCACATTTTGGCAAACTGCAATGCACTGATATGCCAAAGCTGCCAGGTATGTCTTGTCCTTCTTAGATCCTTCTCTGATTCCCCACGATCATTCTCACTCTGACATCAGCAAGCGTAGAACCGTCTGGGATGTCAGATAGGTTTTCCTTTCTGGCTCACGACTTTCAATTCATATAGTAAGTTCTCCCAAATATTTGGCAGAGTTGAGGAATGGAAAATTCTGCTCAATTAAATGTTCAGTTTACTGGAGATAAGTGAACTCCTAGAATTTCAGGGCTGGAAAAGTCCTAAGAATGATCTCACCCATCTATCTCACAAGTGTTGACATTGAAACCCCTGCAGGTTTGTGGATTAGCGCTGTTTTGTCCATCTTCCAAACCCAGTTTCTCTTCCTAGACATCAATTTCCTCTCCTGAAAAACTGTTTCCCAATTGCCAATGAAGTAAACAACCTAATAATACACAAGCACCCTATGACAATACCACAGGATATCAGTAAATGTGAGTATTCATAATGAATATAAGGCTCCTACTTTGCCACACATTCATAAATTTAAAAATCTGTGATTCTTAAAACATTCTTATTTCCCAATATAATTAAGGGGTCTGTTTGTCTTTACAAATAGCCCCTACATGTCTCAACACCAGGAAAAAGAAGGAGAGCATGATCCTGGTGTAACTTCTAGAGAAGGAGAGGGTCGGTTAACGTGTGTTTCCTTAAGTGGCAGCATAACCGTTCGTGGTTACGTGTATCTCTACTGCCCTTAAATGCTGTCTTTCTCCATTTCCAGAGCTCTTGTCATCCTGGCTTCCCTAAGTCATATCAATAATTCATTAATTTGCTGAGTCTGACCCAGACAAACCAAACCAGAGGCAAACTCAGCTACTATGTGTTTGTAAAGGCGTTCCTCAACTCTTTTCAGATCCAAATAGCTGAATCAGAATAGATGGAAAAGGATTCTTCAGCTGCATTTGCACACACTGTTGACATGTGTGGTCACAAACACAACAAATAGCATAGTGGGCCACACAGATCCCACCAAGGGCACTCCTTGAGGTCAAAGATCCACAGAACTTCTGTCATATGAATGTCTAGACAGCTGTGGAAGTAAATGGATTATTCTTTTTGAAAGCAGTGATCAAGATGCATAACATTTCCAACCCAGGAAAAATTATGCCCTTGAGGCCACAAGGTGGATGTAAAGTACGATGATTTTATGAACTATTGTATGTCACTTAAGAAGTTCCACATGCATGTACACCCATGTGAACCTTGGAGTTAAATAGGGAATTAGATCCTGAAAATATTAAGAAAAGAAATCATGGAAACAGAAAACAAAGTGTACCTCAGTCAGTTGGCTTAGGGATAGACTGTGTTTCAGGTTCTTGGAGAAATTATTGGACATATTTCTAATGCTGTCCCAAGTTCAGCAAAAACATTTACACTTTTTATTAAAGAAAATGGAGACCAACTTTACGAGCTATGTTCATTCTTTGGCTGCCAAATGTTATTCATCTTGATAACTGCTTTCAAAAAGAATAATCCATTTACTTCCATAGCTGTCTAGACATTCATATGACGGAAGTTCTGTGGATCTGGTCTTAAAAGCTTGCCTTGAAATGAATATATTGTGAGTCTCTCTGAGGTTATGACCATAATCCCATGTTATTTTCCTTATTTAATTTTCTTTTAGAGAAGAATTTGTAAAATAGAAGGCAATCTGTAATCTGACTGTTGGCCTAAGGATTGACAAACTATCTTTTGAGCTAATGTCATTGATATTTGAATAGGTATTAAAAGAAAATGGCCCCAAAGCCAGTGGTGTGGCACAGGAGGTTAAGCCACCCCTTGCAAAACCAGAATCCCATTTCAGAGCACTGGTTTCAGTCCTGACCATCCTGCTTCTTACCCAGCTCCTTGATAATGCACTTGGGAAGGCAGCAGAGGATGGCCCAAGTGCTTGGGCTTCTGCCAACCATGTGGGACACCAGGATGGATTTCCTGGATGCTGACTGATGCCTGGTCCAGCCCCAGCCATTGAAGTCATTATGGTTTCAAATAAAAATAGATAAATAAACACTTAATGACATGTTGGGGATAGGACAGGATTAATCACAGCACTGTGGCATATAGTAGGTTACGCTTCTGCCTGTGGCACTGGCATCCCATATGGTTGCTGGTTCCTGTACCGGCTGCTCCTTTTCCAATCCAGATCTCTGTTTATTGCTTGGAAAAGCAGTGGAGGAGGGCCCAGCTGCTTGAGCCCTGCACCCACATGGAAGACCAGGAGAAATCTCCTGGCTCCTGGCTTTAGATCGGCACAGCCCTGCAATGCAGCCATTTGGGGAGCGGACAAGCAGATGGAAGACCTCTCTTTGTCTCTCCCTCTTTCTGTCTGTAACTCTGCCTCTCAAATGTATGAATACATCTTTAAAAAACAATGATTTTCTTTTTGATTGTCTCCATTTCTTCTGAAGGAGAATATTCAAAACATCCTGGTCTTCTCTCAAAGTCTGCATCCCTCTAGACAACCCTGCCAATTCCAGAGCTCCCTGGGGAGTGAGTTGCAGTGACAGGAGGAGAATCTCAAACGAGAAAAGAAGAAAATCTGGAGAAAGTACAATCTGAGGCAAGGCTGTGGGGATCAACAGCACTGATAGTTCATTACTCTGCCATTGAGAAGAAATACCTTCACATTAAAATATGAATGGAGGAATCCTGGTGTGTAAATCAAAGATAAAGAATCTTCTATGAAATAATCTTTACCTATTAACAGTCATCATTTACTTGGCATAGTGCAAGGTCTTGTTCTTGCATTCCCTACTTCTCACAACAGCCCTGCAAAGCATTAGTGGGTGCCAGTGCTTTGAACAGCGGGTTAAGCAGAAGCCTGCAGTGCCAGAATCCCATCAGGCCGCTGGTTAGATCCCCGGATGTTCCACTTTTGATCCAGCTCCCTGCTAATGCACCTGGGAAAGCAGTGGAGGAGGTCCAAGTTTCTGGGTTCCTGCACCCATATGGGAGATCCAGAAAAAACTCAGGACCCCTGGCTTTGGCCTCGCCTGGCCCCAGTCATTGTGGCCATTTGGGGAGTGAACCAGCGGATGGAAGACCTCTCTCTCTGATCCTACCTCTCTGTAACTCTGCCTTTCAAATAAAAATATGCAAACAAATCTTTAAAAATTATCATTTTCAGGGCTGGCACTGTGGTTTAGTGGGGTAGTTGCCGCCTGCAGTGCCAGCATCCCATATGGGAGCCTGTTCAAGTCCAGGCTGCTCCACTTCCAATCCAGCTCTCTGTTGTGGCTTGGAAAAGCAGTTGAAGATGGCCCAAGTCCTTAGGCCCCTGCACCCTCGTGGAAAACCCGGAAGAAGCTCCTGGCTTCTGGCTTTGGATTAGTGTAGCTCTGGGCAGTGTGACCATTTAGGGAATGAACCAGTGTATGGAAGACCTCTGCCTCTCTCTCTCTCTCTCTCTCTCTCTCTCTCTCTCTCTCTCTCTCTCTCTCTCTTCTGCCTCTCTATGGCTCTGCCTTTAAAATAAATAAATTTTTTTAAAATTCTCATTTTCTCCATTTTACAGATGAGGAAAGTAAGACCCAGAAACCATCCTGCCTGAGATAACACAGCTTGTGCAGTGTGGGCCAGGTCTAACTATGTGTAAGGTCCTTGCTTCCACCTGCATCACAGTGCCTAGCTATGCATCATCCTTTAATTTTATGAAACCTCACCTTAAAATCCATGATAACAAAGGGAGGATGACAGGGGAAGGCATTTTTATTAAATACACAGGAGGAAAGCAAGGTTCAGGAGAGCAAAGCAAACCTAGCTCACTTAGCTAGTTGACCAGGCTGGGTGCTTGGTGACTGCAATGATCATCCCTTGTTAATATCCATTCCTCTATGCCCAGCTGTGAAGCCCACATATCCCCAGAGTGAACTAGGCTCTTGGGCAGGGGAGATGCATACATGGCTCTCAATCATTGAAATGAGGACTCTGTGTTCCCAGCTTGCACTTGGGATGCTGGTGAGGGTGGTGTCAATTCTTTGCTTTGTAGCAGCCCCTCTGACCTCATCCTCCCATATCTGTGTGCACCTCCATATCCCAACTACCCCTTCTTGTGTTTGTCTGAGGGTTTTCTCAGACACCACAGTGTACTTGGCACATAAACACTTTATGGATGCTGGGAGTTGCCACTCTCCAGAGCAGCCTCAAATGAAGACTTCTGACACCTGATGCAGAAACAGCAGTGCCCTCCCTCTCAGAGGCATTTTTCTCACTGGGTAAGGCAGAGCGTCTGCAACAGGATGGAATTCTGCCCCCGCTTCATGGTAATGCACTTTGTGAGATGCCTGTTTTTGCTGTCTTCCCTACTTTATTTCAGTCCTCCACTCCTTCCACTCCTTTGTCATTGTTTCCTTCACCTCCCAAGAAAATTCTTTGCACTCAAATCCTTGTCTCAATGTCTGCTTATAGGAGGAATCCGAACCAATATCTGAATCAGCCCTGTGTCAGTGATTTCCACACCTGGCTAATGATCTGTCACGTCAAGATCTTGAGAAAAATGTAAATACTGCTGCTTTCCCCAGACCTAATGAACTGGAATCTCAGGAGGTTCAGCCTGGTTCTCTGTATTTCCTGTTGGACCTGCTGTCCTCTGTAGATCAGGCTGATTAGTCCAAGTGGTAGCACTGACCTATAGAGCACCCTGCACTAGAAATTTCTTTTGGATTGTTGTGCTTAGCAAAATTCGCTGCCATAAAAAAGTGAACTTTGTCACCTCATGGAGAGTGAGTGTCATGTAAATCCCTAACATAGTTCCCTTCTTACTTCGCATGCTTGGAAATTCAGAGTAATCAGTCTGTGCTTCATGGTTAGTGCCTATATGTAATCTCATAACCAATCCAGATGCAGTCTAGTTCCTTCTACCTTTGGACATCTATTACACATAAGTCATCACTTATTCTGATTGTTTTTTAATTTATTATTTGCATGTTTCCATTCCATTATAATTATTTCCTTAAGATCCCACAAGCCTTTTAGGGAATGAAATAGGAAGAAATTTGTGTTCATTTGCTCCCTTTTATGTTTTCCTAAAATACATAGGTATCCCCAGGTATTCTATATTGTTCAAGTCCTGGTTTCCTTTCATTCATTTCTCCAGACTTGCTGGTATGTTCTAGAAATCTCTGCTATCCAATGGTCCTTTGCTATGAAACGGTGTGCCTGAATCACTAAGACTCAAGGTCAAACACATGTTGAAGTCTCCCAATCCCATAGGCCCCCCAGTGGGCTTTTTTTTTTTTTTTGACAGGCAGAGTGGACAGTGAGAGAGAGACAGAGAAAGGTCTTCCCTTGCCGTTGGTTCACCCTCCAATGGCCGCTGAGGCAGGCGTGCTGCGGCTGGCGCATCACACTGATCCAAAGGCAGGAGCCAGGTACTTCTGGTCTCCCATGCGGGTGCAGGGCCCAAGCACTTGGGCCATCCTCCACTACACTCCCAGGCCATAGCAGAGAGCTGGCCTGGAAGAGGGGCAACCGGGATTAGAACCTGGTGTACCAGCGTCTCAAGGTGGAGGATTAGCCTATTGAGCCACAGCACCGGCCCCCAGTGGGCTTTGTTCATTTTGTTTTCCACCTACATTTTAAGAACGGAGCTGAGAGTGGAGGAGAGTATAATTCTCCAACTGAGGACACTAGAAGCCGAGTGCCAAGTGACCCGCCAAGGTGTCGCTGGGGAATAAATGAGAGAAATGGGACTTTCCAGCCCCTGACTGGCACCAGAGCTCCTGCTCTGTCCACTTTTCTTTGAAGTATGAACACTTTTGGAGAGACTTCAGGAATTCTCAAGAAAGGTGATGATCTGGCTTAAGAGGAAATTAGGATTTTGAGGGGGTTGGTAGAAGGGAGCTGTTAAGAAGCCAATATTTATCTCTTTACTCAGTGCTGGCAATTACGCTGCCATTGTTGCTGATATTATAAGGGAGCAAGCAATATTTTAGTTGCTTTATTGTTGTATTTCCACAATTAACATCATATATTGTAGGCTGAACTCTGACCCCACTACAAGTTGTATATTGAAATCCTACCCCCCAGTACCGCAGAAAGTGACTGTATTTGGAAGCAGAACTTTTAAAGAGATTATCGAGTTAGAATGAAGCTGTTCTTCTGGGCTGTAATCCAATCTAACTGGTGTCATAGGAAGAGGAGAATGGGAGAGGCACAGAGAGGCAGCAGGAATGTGTAGCCACAGAGGTAAGGCCCACAGAGGCCTATGAAGACACAGCGGGAAACTAGGCATCTCCCATCCAAGGAGAGAGAGTTCCCATAAAACCAAACCTGCTAACTCCTTCATCTTGGCCTAGAGCTGTATGAAGGCGAATTCCTGTTTAAACTACATATTCCACGGTATCCTCTAGTGGTGGCTCTGGTGAGTACCAACCTTTGATCTCTAAGGAGCGTTTAGGAGGGTTTTCTTGGGAAGCGATCTCAGAAAATCATAGCAAATGTAGTGAATCAATGAATGCCATCACATTTTTTCCCCCATGCCCATTTCTTTCAGTGTGGTCTTTACTGTCCAGGGGCAACTTTGCTTTTGCAATGGATGTTCATTTTCTGGAAATGTCCCCTGCTGAGAAGCAAGCACAGTGACTCAGAAATGAAGACTTTGCTGTAGCTATAGGAGAGAAAAAGGAGCCAAAGTAAATAGATGATCTGATTGTCCTGACTTCATTTCCAGGTAACTATTTTAAAGGGGAAATGGCCATAGGTAATAAAACATCTTAATTGGAAGAATGATATAATTATCTGCATGCCTCCTATTTTATGACTGAATTCTGAGTGCAGTTCCTGCTTGGCTTCCTTAGGGATTTTCCTCAGAGCAGAAAGTTCCAACTACTCCATTAAAATAGTTGTCCTTAAAAGCAGGACATTTAAAATGGGAAGAAGGTTTTTATAAATTCTCTTCCAGTGCTTTTCACAGTAGATTGGCTCAGTTTACAACTCCAATGATCACCTCTCTGATTAGGGGCTTTAAAAACTCTGACCAGGATTATAAATGAGGTTCTTGTCTCTCACCTCTCGGAGAAAAACAGAAACACTATAATTAGAATCGGCTTAGCATTTGGTGGATGATACACACAGCTGGCTCTGCTCAGCTAGCAGGAACTGTGGTTCTGCCAGCAAGAAACTCAAAAGCCTTCTCCAGGCAAGACACCTGGAAGCCAGGACAGTGTGAAGCCTTTCAGAAAACACTTCATCGTGCCCTGGATTCAGCTGCAGGGAGAGGTGAGAGCTGTCAGTGCGGAGAGACCCAATTAACCTGGTGTTTTAATTTGCCTTGTAGTGTGGTAAAACAGGCCACAGAACTTGTTTTATTTTGCTTGCAAAATGAATATGACTTCAGTGCTTAAAAGTCTGAAAGGATAGACAGTTGTGGAAAATGAGAGCAATATTGACAAACACATGAACAAACTATAAATCACTTCAAAGTGCAATATTCAGAAGGAACTACTCAAGATTTTGAACTTTATTACAGATCTCTCCTTTTCTCTCTGTATGTACATTGATAAAATTCCACATAGAGAGGGCATGCATATTTGTATACATTTAATTCCTGCCAACTTTCCTCTCAGTAATGCTCTGGGTGGACCCCTCCTAGTTACTGTCATGACCCTTCCTAATTAAGCCTGTTCAGTTTTCCAGAATGACTGCTTGTCTCTAGTCCCATGATCTTCCAGGTTTCTGCCAGCTCTAACTCAAGTTCCCTGCTGTGTCCTATGAGGTCCACTGAAGAGTTTCCAGCTGTCATGGGAGCAATGACCTTCCATTTCTGAAGGGTAACTGGCAGCACATTCAGAATGAATGATCAGACTAGGGAAACACGAGGATGAGAAACCCAGAATATGGCTATGTTCAGTGCAAGTGGGAAAAATGCTTAGTGGCCCAAACAAGAGTTGTAGCAATAGAGATATAAAGCAAGTAATTTGAGATGTGCTTGAGAGAAACAATAAGGCGTGTATTTGATTCTATCATTTATATCTATTTACCCATTATCTATCTATATATTTATCTATCTATCTCTCTGCATGTTTATCTATTATCAGCAGCGTTTTTAGTTATTGTTGCTGTGCTGTTGTTATACTTTGGCCTTCAAGTTTAATGATGATGAGTTTGATGTTTAAAATACCTAGAATCAATAAGACTTTGTAAAGACAGCTTAATTATTCTAGCCAGGCAGCATGGTTTTACTGTCAACTTCAACATGATCCAGCCAAAAATAGAGTTGATTTAAATTATATCATATATCAAATGACCTTAAACCTTTTCTCCTCTTGGTCAGAAAGGGATGGAGTTAATTTTGTTTGAAGACCTGTTCTAATGAAGGCCTTAAATCAAAAACTGTTACCACTGTCACCTTGCAGGAAAATTTCTGAGCTCAAGTTCATGCAATTTATTAAATTTCTTGTCTAGTTCTTGACCTGAGGGTTGTAATCAGCTGGGATCTGTGCCCATTCAATTCTGTTTCATCTCTACATATGTGTGAAACTGTTTCTGGGAAATCCTGGGTGACGTCTGTGTCTTTATTTAGAAGATTACAGTATGTGAGGCTGTACTTTGGGATAACTAAAAGAGATGTTCTTTAAAGGTATGTGAAATCCATTCTTTCCCAAGCTACTCAACTACCATCTCACAGAATCTAAAAGACCAATCTAAAATGTTGCAAAGGATTAAAACATGTGACTGTCAAATTCAGATGAAGTACATTGTTCTTAAGTTTCAATATAATATGTTTTCTGCAATCTTTTTATGTGGTATAAATTTAATACATAGTGAAAATAATTAAAATAATAATTTTCATATGGTAATGTTTGTTTTTTCCAGAAACCTTTTATTTAAGGAATACTAGCTTCATGAATTTCATAAGTACATTAGGAATGTAGTGATTCTTCTGTACCTGCCCTCCCACCCACATTCACAACCCTTTTCCTCCTCCCTCACCTATTCCCATTCTTTTTTACTAAGAGATATTTTCAATGAATTTTATACACATGTGATCACCTCTATACTAAATGAAGATTTCAATGAGTAGTATGAAAAAAACCTGTTCATGTTTATTAAGCAAGTATTATGTGCTAAACTCTCTCAAGCCATTCCTAATTATTTTTCACAGCAACTCTCTGAACAAAGTACTACTACCGTTCACATTTTACACTGAAAGAATTGGAGGTCAGAGAGGAAATAACTCACCAAAGGGCATACTTTCAAATGGGTGCAGGAATTGCAATTCAATCTGATTCCAGAGACCACATCACCACGCCACCACTTCACAATGCTGGGTCAGGTTTTTCATCATCATGATAATTAACACTTGAGTTAAATTATTTAAGTCCAAAAATATACATTATTTACCATTCTTACCCCCATCGCCAAAACCTTTTAGTGTCACCGGGTTTTCCATGTCAGCAAGGCAGAAAGGGGACCATAACCTCAGTTCTGAAGCATGGTGGGTTGCGCTGTCCCTCCTGTGTCAACGTCATATAATCCCATTCCAAGTTTGTGCGATCAGTGCTGAGTTCAGTTTTTGTCATGGAGAAAAGTTGCCAAACTTAATCATGTGTGTTTTAACGAAGCTACTGTTTTTCAATCGAGTTATCATGATTCAATAAGAACTTTTGTTCATGATTATAAATAATATACTAGACAATGCAATAGCTATGTGCATGGTTGAGTTTCACATACATTGCTAGAACTGAGACTCTACTAACCATTTTAACCACTGACAATCATACTCACGGTAAGAGGTCTTACTCAAGGTAGCAAATTAAAATGCACTGCATTCTGGGCATGTGCTGAATCATGATTTATGAACACTCACTTTGTTTTACTCTATGACAAATTAGGTGATTTAGCTATAACATGCACATTTTTCTTTGAGAAAGTATGTAATAAATTCGGTTTCCAACTTTTCCTGATCAGAGAGAGAGATCTTCAAAACACAAGTTCTTGATTCATCTTAAAGAAATTCAAAAGGAAGAAAAATAGCAGCTTGGGGGTGAAGTAATTCCTGTATAATTTTCATCTTTTTCGTAGTGTTTAGACTTGCCTAAATTAAATGACATTTTAAAGTGGCTTTTCCTATAGCTCTTTACTGGGTTTTATCTATAGATAGCCTCAAAGATAAAGATCTATAGACAGAGGAGCCAGGAGGCAAAATTCAAAGGTGCAAAAAGCAGGAAAACAATCCACAGATTGGATCTTGCTCCCTTCACTTCTGATCTAGCATCATGTGACGAGGAGTGCCTAGCATCATGTGACAAGGAGTGCCTAGCATCATGTGACGAGGAGTGCCTCCCCTTTACAGGTAACGGTGCACTGATTCAGAGCCAAGACTTAGGAGGTGTCAAATGTTCTGCCTACCTTCCTGAGCTTCTGCTGTTCATTGTTAAGAGGAATGTGTCTCAGGTAGCCACTGATTGAAAGAGGATGATAGACCTGTTAAGCATATCTCCTGAATTCCCTGAAATGCACCCTCTGATAGCTTATACTGCAGTCACCCTTGTTGACTTTCAGAACAGTGAGCAAGAAAGGAAACTGTTTCCTCCTTCAAGCCGCTGTGACTTTTAGGTTGTTATGCGGTATTATGACTTGAATAGTTACCTACTGGAACCCATAACAAATAGCCCTAAAAATAGACTTAAAGATAAAGGGATAATAAGGAAAAGAATGTGCATAGGATTCTGTCTGATGTTATAAGTGGATGGACTCCAACATTAATCAGTGATATTGAATATCACTGATATTGAATATTGATATTAACCAGTGATATTGAATTCTGAGCCTGGAGGTAATAATCACTTTCTTGTAGGAGGAAGTATGCATCGCTTCTCAGCCTTTTGGCTAAGATCAAGTGTGTAGGAGGAGGTATACATGTGATTTGCTTTATAAAATTATTTAGAAAAGCTCCTAATGAATAGAAAAATGCCCCCTTTTGTGTGTTCAGTTTTATTCGGATATAAAATATAAATGACAGTAGACAGAAATGCCAGTTAATATTTAACTCACTTACGAAAGTCACCACAAATGAGGTTTATTAGAACCATATCAAACCATGTGTCTACATCTTAACCTAAGTGTCTCCTTGAGCTGGCGCCGCAGCTCAATAGGCTAATCCTCCATATTGTGATGCCAGCACACCGGTTTCTAGTCCCGATCAGGGCACCGGATTCTGTCCTGGTTGCTCCTCTTCCAGGCCAGCTCTCTGCTGTGGCTAGGGAGTGCAGTGGAGGATGGCCCAAGTGCTTGGGCCCTGCACCCCATGGGAGACCAGGATAAGCACCTGGCTCCTGCCTTCGGATCAGCGCGGTGCCATTGGAGGGTGAACCAATGGCAAAGGAAGGCCTTTCTCTCTGTCTGTCTCTCTCTCACTGTCCACTCTGCCTGTCAAAAATAAATAAATAAATAAAGTGTCTCCTTGGAATTGACCTAAAAACTTCACAGAATGCTAGGGAAGCATCATCCATGGGAAATGGAATCTGTCTTGATTCTTTAAGATGACTTAATACTTTGCTTAAGGACCAAGGTATTCATGTACTCAAGGCTTCTCATCAATTGAGCTGCAGCTCATTGAGAACTTGCTAAGTAGGGAGCAGTAGCATCAAGAATTTCCACTCTACTTTCTCATTTATATCCTGATGTCAAAATGCAGCATTAATTGCAAATTTGACTTGGTATGGTTCATAAAGAAACTCACAATCTGTGTTTCTGTACATGTCATAGTTATAGAACGAGTTAGATCTAGGTTTGAATCTCAGATTATCCATTTTCTGGAAAACAACCCGAGATAAGTTAAATTCTATGAACCTATGTTTCCTTAACTCTAAAGTAAAAGGTAATAATAGTTCTATAGTAAAGTTAAGAAGGTTAAATGAGATAATGTATGAGAATGTGAAGTAAGACCTAAAATTAAACTTCAATGTTACGTGCTGCCTTCAAACTGGTGAAATAGAGAAGGACCTGGATGATTTAACTGTAAATTCCCCACCCCTCCTCCCATGCCCAGGGTCCCCTAGCTAAACTCTCCTAGTCATGAGAACAAGCGACAGTCCTTGCTTACCCCGAGCATGCTCTGGCTCCCCACCAGATTACAGCATTACTCAGACAAGTTCATCACATCCTTCTGCAGGAGCCCAGGGACACCTCACCCTCATGGTGATAAGCAGTTTGCCTCCCACTGGCACTAGCTGTCTACCCTGTTCCCAAGTGCAACTCTTATGTAAGACTGTGTGGTGTACAGTGTTATCCTCCTCTGGAATGTGAGTATATGTGACTAGTAATGGCTGTCAACCTCATCTGTCCCGTGTAAGGTGTCATGCCTTTGGCCATTCTCATAACTAGTGAAGGACTCTCTTTTTCAACAAAGTGAGGAAGAGAAATTGATCAAAAGAAGCACCTAAAACATTGTAAATAATAAATAATGGGTGATGCTATAATTATTCTCCAACTTCTCTGAAACCACTTCACTCTCCCAAAGTAGAGAGAATTGCAAACCTCTGAGTCTTATCCCCCAGAAGCTGACATTTGGATTCTGCAACTATGGGAAAAGATTGAAGGGTACAACTGGGGAGGAGTCAAGGGGCACTTTTCTTATATGATTTCTGTTTGGCATGGAAATGCAAATAATAAAAAGTCAGGTTCAGTAATATCATAATTATCTTCACTTTCCTAAGGTCTTTCATCCCACTATGGTCTTATGGGCCATCCAAGGGAACATGTCAGAATTTTTGGCTGTGTCTCAGCATTCTGGAATATTCTTGGCTTACTAGCCTGTGCATCTCTCCCCAGATAGATGAAGAGAAGTCTGAAATCAAAGACCCTTGGCAGTTCTTAGAAGACTAGAGTAGGAGACAACACAGCCTCAGCCACTGATTCCCACTGCTTCCTGTGAGACACATCTTTTTGATGATGCAGCCATTACATTAAAAAGAGTGACTGTTGTTTATTGCTTTCTTCACTGTCCTGATTGTGATGCCTCAGATGTACAGAACTTTCAGCAAACATGTGGTGCCTGAACTGTTGATGAAATGAATCCAAATATTAAATGAGTTTACTACACACTTAGATAGTAAGAGTGAGGATTAGAAAATTAGGTCTGAAGAGATAAAGAGTAAAAGACATGTGGGGGGCTGGTGCCATGGCTCACTAGGCTAATGCTCCGCCTTGCGGCATCGGCACACCGGGTTCTAGTCCCGGTCGGGGTGCCGGATTCTGTCCCGGTTGCCTCTCTTCCCAGCCAGCTCTCTGCTGTGAGTTAGATCTAGGTTTGAATCTCAGATTATCCATTTTCTGGAAAACAACCCGAGATAAGTTAAATTCTATGAACCTATGTTTCCTTAACTCTAAAGTAAAAGGTAATAATAGTTCTATAGTAAAGTTAAGAAGGTTAAATGAGTGCAGTGGAGGATGGCCCAAGTGCTCGGGCCCTGCACCCCAAGGGAGACCAGGAGAAGTGGAGAAGCACCTGGCTCCTGCCTTCGGATCAGCGCGCTGCGCCGGCCGCAGCGCACCGGCCGCGGTGGCCATTGGAGGGCGAACCAACGGCAAAAGCAAGACCTTTCTCTCTCTCTCTCTCTCTCTCTCTCTCTCCACTCTGCCTGTCAAAAAAAATAAATACATAATAAAATAAAAAATAAAAAAAGACGTGGGGCAAGGGGGAAGTCAATGTGGAAGAAGAGTTGTTGGTGGCTCTCTGAAGAAGAAAGAATTAAGCTGAGTCTGGATGGAGAATGAGAAGAAAAAAAAGTCAGCTGGGAGTGACAGCAAGGTGAACAAATGTCTGTGCTTTCCCTCTGAAGCTTATCCTATGTTTCTTGCCCATATTTCAAGAAGAAAGAAGCAAAAATGTCAGTGAATAGGCACAAGGTATTCTGCAGGAAATGCTTGTGAGCCTTTCTAATAAATTGTCTTCCATGCATCACACTCAAAGTATGCAAATTAAATCGAAGGGTTTCTTCTGAAAAGGAAGAGACAGCAATTTTGTCCCATTTAGCTTTCTTTTGAATAGCAACATTATCAATTTTGACTGTTCTCATCTAGGAAATGTAGTGTACCCAGTGTGATACTAAAATATCGTTGATCCCATGTAAATGGATTCCAGCTTCAGAAATAAACTCATGAAAAGTGTCAGTTTTCCCTTGATGCTCTTGCTCATTATGTGCAGGATAAAAAGAACCATGGTGTAATGAAGACCTGACAAAGCAACATTGAGGTGACAAATATCTGAGGCATAGAAGTAGAAGTGTGACATAAAATACAATCACTAAAGGAAGATAGTGGTACCTCTCAAAGTGAAAAAAATAAAAAATATATAAAAAACCTCCCTTATAGGAATAGAAAAACAGGAGTCATGGTTTTAGGAAAAAACATAAAGCCAAATTCTTTCTCTCCTATTATAGGAGTATGGTTCTATGTCAAAATATTAAGAGTAGAAGTTGAAATAGTCTTAAAAGCCTCGTTTAATGGACAAAATCACATTAGCAGCATAAAAACAGTTGCTAACCTTTGGAATAAAAATAGTTACATTTTGAGAAATTATCTTAACTTCATTGTGATTGGAAAGATACTGCACATTTACTAATGATATTTTAATGTTTGAGGCTGGTGTAAATAGCTTTTCAGTATCAATTTTTAACATACACACACACACACGAGATAATTCTTCCCTCTAGTTAGAAATTCTAGATAAAAATCATTGATGGTGTTGACTAGCATTTTCCAGGGACTGGGACTTTATTATTTGGATTTAAAGAATCTCTGTTACAGTAACACAATGTGCTTTGAATTAACTCAGGGAAAGTGGAGAATGATTTATAAGTCATTATATGACCTCACTATGAGTTCACAAAAAAGAAAGTAAAAATTTAGTTAAGTTTTAGTTAATATGAAGACTAGTTTTTCCTAAAGAATCCAAGAAGGAATTAAACCTTTTTGTGTTGTCATGTCTTTGAACCTACTTATTCCTGTAAGTCACCCACCACTGCTTGGAGTCCAGCTCTCTGTCAGTCTTCCCATCAGTGCATGGGGATCAAGCTCAGGCCTTTTATCATGGGAGCCTTGGATGCTGAGAGTGTTATAAGCAATACCAATCACAATAGAAAAGATATAAAACATTGCTGTCAAATGTTTAAGATTGTAAAATTTATAGGACAAAGGAAAGGACAGATAGAGACTAAAATTTGCCCACATTCTCAGAAATCTAGTTGTTCCCAAAATAAAAACATGGACAGTGGAGTTTACTGAATGAAAAAGGAGTTAAAATGGACAACTTTTATTTAATAAATATAAATTTCCAAAGTACAGCTTATGGATTACAATGCCCTCCCAACTTCCCTCCCACCCGCAACCCTCCCCTCTCCCACAAGGACAAAAATTTTAAAAAGTGGGAGGAACAAACAAGTGAGAAGGAGACCTGTGGTTGACACCTCCCTTCTGAGAGCTATTTTGTGTATATTACCTAAAATGGAGTATCTGCATGACGCCAAATGTTTCCACCTTCCAACTCAGCTCTCCACTTGTTCAGAATAATCCCCAAAGCCACTCTAGTTGGGGACTTTTCCAGGATTCTTTGGGATCCACTGAGTAAAAGGAAAATATCCATCCTGTTCCTTCCTGATCACAGGTGGGCAAAAACAGCCACCACAGCACCAATCTCCAGGCAGGGAGAAGCTCCTCTGGCAGATCAAGCACACAGTAGGAGGCATTGGAAGACTGATTCCTTTCAACAGGACTTAATACTTCTCCATAACATGGGAGAAGGACGAATGGTGGTAGGAGTATGGTATTGGGTGTTTGGTTACTGTTTTAATGATGTTTTTCAGTTGCAGAACTTCCTATGTTAACATGAAAGAATAAACAGAGAAAATCAACATAGGTCTCATCTCCAGGATGATCAAGAAATCAATTACTAGGCAGGATAGCTTACTCAAGCAGCCAATGTCTTACTTCCTTACCTACATCAAGCCCCATGAGCAGAAGGACTATGACACTGTGCCAGATACGAAACAAAAGTCCAAAACATGAGTGCTCAACCCACTACAAGTGGAACCAATGCCTCTCTGCAGCTGCTTTTTCACTCAGGCCAATTCCCAAGAAATTCAGCAATGATTGGAGATGAATAAGATGGAGGAAGGGCAGTAAAGGGAAAGTGATGTGAGCTCAGTGGCCCTTGGAGTTTCATCCAGTGTTTGCAGATGTTGACCAAACGTGAAAAATCACCTGGGATAACTGCAGAAGTCCCGATGCCCAAGTACCCCCTGAACCAAATAACTCAGCTTCCTGATGGGTAGGATCCAGGAACATAGTATTTTAAGCTCTTCAGGTAACTTGGAGGTGCAGTTAGGATTGTGAATTGCTGTGTTGTTCCGTTTTCATGTCCTAAGCTACTAGGAATCAGATTCAATTCTTCAGCTGCTTCAGCAGTTTTGACAAGTCCCAGAGAAACATGAATATCTACTAAGATTTTGATGTGGATGACAATGGTTCTCAAATTTAGCTGCATATCAGAATTACCTGGGGAGTTAAATTAAAAGAAAAATCACTTTGCACAGGTCACAGACTGGACTGATTAAATCATAACTTCATATAAAGTTAGAGCACATACAATGCTTTGAAAGTATTTCTTCTTTTTTGAATCCTGTTTTTATAGCTTCTCACATTGTAATATGTAAAGGAATCACCTCTAGAAACTGACAAATGCAGAGACTCAGTAAGTCTGAGGTGGAACCCAAGATTCAATATCTATAATAAGCTCCCAGCTAAGTTGATGCTGCTGTCAATATACCATGCTTTGAGCAGCAAGGATTTAGTCTACTTCTTAATCAGAAAGATAATAGGGGACATAAAACACATTAGTAGCTGCTTGGGAGGCCCCTGTGCTCCTTCCGAATGATGGAGAAAAACAAAAAGGAAAACGCATGCCTGTTCTTGACACCTCACTCTTTCATGACCAGGTCTGAATGCTCTGCTCATAGGAGATAAGCTGAGCTCACAATTTGTAGTCTGTGGGCCCTTAAAGCATTTTTGCCTAGGTTCTGCTTTTACTGGTTATGATGCTGATAACATAGCAACTTATTCTGTTATGTGACCAAACAGACTCTTAGCAGCAAGTTTGAAAGTCATCTTTGAGTTGGCATCTTTTGTATATGTCCAAGAAGAAACACAAGGAAGTGTAGGATGCTCAAGACTGAACATCATGCTAACCAAGGGGAGAAAGGATTGTCTGCAGTTCTCTCTCAGATCTTCCAGGGACACAGTTTAATATATCCAATACCATATCTGTTTCATGTGATGGAACTGAAAGGGGGCACTGGTAAGGAGCCAGTGGAAAGCATTAGAGAATTTTGGTTTCAAAAAGATACAAAATGATGAATTCTAATAGAAATTAAGGCTATGTCTTACACTTAAGACTCAATAAACCAACTGCATAATTGATTGTTTACAAGTTGAGAGTAATGAATATAAAAGATGTTCATTTTTAGCTAAATGCAAAAAAAATGGCAAATTGAGTCAGTATAGTCATGGTGCTACCATTTATAAGTTCAATTTTTAAAAAAATGTAAGTCAAGTCAGGGGTTAGGCAGTATATTATAGAAAGTGAGAAATATTTATATCTAGTAATGAGGAAGTTATAAATAACCCTCTGAAGACTAAGTATAGATTCTGAAGCCAAAGCTGTATTAGTTCGCCTCCTCTTCGCTGGTTCACTTTCCTCTGAAACATCTCTGCAGCAAACTTCTTAAGAGGGGCATTGATAAAGCACACATTTTTAGGAATCTACCATTGGAACAAAAAGTTTGCAAATACAATTAAGTTTGAAAGAAAGGGGTACCTAAGGGAAGTTTTGCCATGATTTTCAAATATAATTTCAAATATAGGAAGAGTGGTAGTTTAGAATTAGAATGGAGTGGGGCCGGCACAGTGGTGTAGTAGGCTAAGCCTCTGCCTGTGGAACCACCATCCCATATGGGTGCCAGTTCGTGTCCCCATTGCTCCTCTTCCAATCCAGTTCTCTGCTATGGCCTGGGAAAGCAGTAGAAGATGGCCCACGTGCTTAGGCCCCTGCACCTGTGTGGCAGAGCACATGAGATAGTGGATCTGGGGGAGAAAAATCCTCAGGTTTCAGGGGCATCTTCAAATGATACCTCATGTGTGATTAAAGACATACAATGAATCTGAAACTCAGACACATTCCCTTACCACAGACCAGACTCCCAGGTTGGTTTTCACCTGTGTAGGGTCTAGATTGTGTCCAGCTTTTGCAGTTCCCCCTTCCATGAATCATAACCCTGATGAAGTTCAACTATATTACCAGTAATGGAATTCCCCTATCCAGCATGCACAATAGACAACAAAAGTCATCTACCCTGGATGAACAGGGGGACTCAAGTTTTCTCATATTTCTGAAACACGTTGTCTTATATTTGCTGACCATCCAAAAGAAAGTATTTAAACTTTAACATCATTTTTACACTTCACTTATTCCCGACAAGTGAAACTGGAGTGTTTCCTACTGGTACCCTATTCCACATTATTTCTCATTATTACATGCAGATCTCTAGTGATGCTCAGAGCCATTACTACAGAGGACGTTACTTTTCCTAAAACTACTATAAAACATTTCTAGCAACAATACCAGTCTTGCTAGAATTAATAATGAGTCCTCACCTATTCCACCAGCCTTTTTTTTCATTCTTAGCAGAGTCCATTTTTGAGTCCAAAACATTGAGTTTTTCTCTTTAAATCACCAATCTACAAATTTTACTTGAACATTCTGGGCTTTGGGTTTAAACATCAGGTTTAAGAAAAAAAAAAAATCAGGATAAGAGAAGAAATCATTCCTTGGCTCAGCAAATTAATCTGGATAATCCTGCCACAAATCCTCCTGTTAGGGGCAGATTTGCAAAGCCTCAGTCAACACAAAGGAGCCTTTCATAAAAGCATCTCTTTGCCACATAATGCTTTGTTCCCTTATTCTCAGGCCTTTCCAGCAAGATGCCTAGCACTCTCTATGATGTAAAGTCTTTTTATCCTGTCTAAAGGTTTGCCGTGATGAAATGTAAGATCAAAAAATTGTAAATGTCACCAAAATAACATGCACAGAAAATTTGCAAAACTCTCTTATCCTTACAATTGCATATTTTCCCTATTATTTCCTGTATGTTTATAATTATCTTATTTTCTTTTTATTTTCAGTTCCTCTTTTCTTCCCTTTTGATCTGTGCAGAGCTATCCCTAGAATATATTCCACAGGAAGTTTCTAGAGAAATACGGTTTTCCTGAATTTTCAAAAAGATGGCTTCTTCTCATGCACTCCTATCTCCTTTGCAACAAAATGTGGCATTTGGCTACAAGACTTCTCAGCTTATTTGGAGCTGAAGATGAAGGGAAGAATGACAGGAAGTTTTCTATTTTTACCTGCAGAGTTTCTAGTCGACAATTTGGCTAGGGGTGATTTTTATCACTTTAAAAGTTGAAAGAGGACAAAGATTGATTCATTTCATTCTTAAAGAAAAAAAATACAGCATTTGTGATAGCCTGTAGAAATAATGCCCTCTCGGGGACAAACAGCTTTCATTTCAGAGTTTTCTGGAACTCTGCAGCACACTTCAGGGAGAATGACCTGGAATCCTAAGGTGCGGATTGTTATACTCTAACGGAGGATACCCATCTAGGAAAAACAAGGATGTTTCAGCTTCAGGAACAGCTATGGCAATGGAGCTGAGCACTTGTGATCAACCTGGTCGAGAGCTGTAGCTTAGCTCCCGACCAGCTCCAGTCTCTCTGTCTTCTGTGGAGATCATCTGAGAAGGCATGGGGTAACTAGACAGGGAGTTAGGACTAGGTGAGCCAGAATTTTTTTTTTAAGTTTTTTTTTTTTTTTTGTAATACATGCAGAAGTTTTATTTATAAGTAATAATGAAAACACCTACATATACTTTTCTGTTTTACAAAGTATTCCTGTAAATTTTAGTCATACTAATTTACATAAAGTAAAACACATGCTTTCTAAGTGCACAATTCAGTGAGTTTTAACAAATATATTCAGTCATGTA
Source organism: Sylvilagus floridanus (assembly GCA_949820135.1). Taxonomy (NCBI): domain Eukaryota; kingdom Metazoa; phylum Chordata; class Mammalia; order Lagomorpha; family Leporidae; genus Sylvilagus; species Sylvilagus floridanus. Next base: position 169,934,257 of record OX463244.1, read on the forward strand.
CCCAACACTCTGATATACAGTATTTCCTTTCCACTATTTTATAAGTGTTTTTCTTTTTTTTAATAACGCTTTTATTTAAAGAATATAAATTTCCAAAATACAGCTTATAGATTACAATGGCTTCCCCCCCATAACTTCCCTCCCACCCGCAACCCTCCCCTTTCCCACTCCCTCTCCCCTTCCGTTCACATCAAGATTCATTTTCAATTCTCTTTATATACAGAAGGTCAGTTTAGTATATATTAAGTTTTAAGTGATGTCTTTGTTTACTTGAAAGGTAGTTAACAGCGAAAGGGAGAGACAGAGACCTTCAGTCTGCTGGTTCACTCATGCTAAGGGATCTTTCTCTCTTCATAGGCCACGGTCTGGCTCACTCATCATAGCTATTACTCTGTGTCGGGAGGCCCACACTCATATGTCACCGTTTGTCCACTCTTTCCCTTAACTTTGAAAAGTAAACCCTGTTCTCACTTCTGACTGTAGTATACCTAGATTTTGAATTTCTACCTTTGTGGGAGACAATAACCCTGGAGTAAAGATCAAGGTGTCTAGGCCCATATGAAATAACCTAACTGGGTTATTAAAAATAATATTTTAAAATGCTACACAAGTTCTTGCCACATTGTATGCTAGGCATTACTTTGCTATTCTCTATCCTTTCAAATTGCTTTTTATTATTTGAAATCATAAATTATGTTACATTTTATTTTCAGAAAAAATTATTTTATTTATTTAAAAGCCCAGAGTGAGAGAGAGAGAGAGAGAGATCGATCCTGCGTCCACTGGTTCACTCCCCAAATGGTCACAATAGGAAGGGCTGGGCCAGGCCAAAGCCAGGAGCCTGGAGCTTCTTCCAGGTTTCCTATATGGCTACAGGGATCCAAGAACTTGGGCCATCCTCTGCTGCCTTCCCAGGGGCTTTAGCAGGGAGCTGGATTGGAAATGGAGCATCTGGTCTCAAACCAGCACTTGCATGGGATATTGACCTTGCAGGCAGCGGCTTAATCTGCTACACCACAATACCAGGCCCTACATTTTTTGTTTGTTTTTTTTTTGGCACCTATCCTGTAAGTAGGAGACAAAGGCATGAATTAGCCATTTTTTAAAAAGATTTGTTTATGTACTTAAAAGGCAAGATTATAGAGGGAGAAAAAGAGAGAGAGAGAGAGATCCTCAATCTGCTGGTTTACTCCACAGAGGGCTGCAATGATTGGGACTGGACCAGGTCTAGATAGGAGCCAGCAGCTTCATCCAGGTCTTCCACATGGGTGTAGGGACCCAAAGACTTTGGTCATTTTCCACTGGAGTGCCAAGCACATTAGCAGGAAGGTGGATCAGAAGTGGGGCAGAGGGAGCTTTTACCAGCACCCATGTGGGTTGCTGGCAAAGCCGGTGGCAGCTTAACACACTACACCACAATGCGAGCCCTGAGTTAGCCATTTTTTAATGTGTCAGGTAAGAAAACATGAGTCAGGGTGGTTTGAATGGTGAAGGGACTCGGAACATTCTAGAACTAAGGTTAGCTGCAAGTGAGGGTTCAGAAGCAGTGATGATTTCTTTCTGTTTCTTCTCAGTGGCATGCATGGACTTCAGGTTTAAGTCTAGCCTGGGTGTCAGATGAGTGTAGTAGCTCTAAGTCTCAGAGCCGGTGCACATAGAAATCAGGCAATGAGGAGCCAGCTCGGGAGGAAGAGTGTCTGTGTCTGAAAGCCCAGGAGCAGCCTGCACGACTGCTGCAGTGCCTCACTCGTCTCCGATGCACTGACTGAAGGCAGTGCATAGGGCTTTCAGCTCGGCTTAAGCCCATCAGGACCCTCCCCATGAATTCAGTGGGATCAAATCTATAGAAACCACACTTTCCTGAATATGGATGGCATGAATTCCAAAGCAAAAAGAGGGTAACTGTGGTAGAAAAATGATAAATGGATGTCTTGAGAAAAACACAAAAAATTGTTTGAAACAATCAGTGCTTGTTAAATTAAAAATTAAGTTAACAAAATTCTTATTATTAGAATTTATTGTTATTATTAGGATTTGTTGTAATTATTATTATATTAGAAGCAACATGTACTGCTTACTAAAATTCAGCCTGAGAATTACTGAAGTCATATTTGTTTATTTATTTTTCTAAGATTTAAAAAAATTATTTAAGATATGCAAACTGAAAGTATTTCATATCGAGATTCAGTAACTTAGTGATACTTTCCATGCTACCCTCCCTCCTGCCTACCTGTCCACCCTACTTCCTCCTACTTCTCTTATTCCCATTCTTAATTTTTACAAATATCTGTTTTCAGTCAACTTTATACTCATAAGATTAACCTTACTCAGTAAAGAGTTCAACAAATAGTATGAAGAAAATATAAATACTGTTATTCAATAGTCCAGCAAAGAACTATTAAAAATCATCACATCTCAGGCCTGTGCAGTGGTGTAGTGTGCTAAGTCTCCACCTGCGGTGCCAGCATCCCATGTGAGCGCCAGTTCAGGTCCTGGATGCGACTCTTCCAGTCCAGCTCTCTGCTATGGCCTGGGGAGGCAGTGGAGGATGGCCCAAGTGCTCAGGCCCCACACCCATGTCCCGTGTGGCATGGAGGACCAGGAAGAAGCTCCTGGCTCCTGGCTTTGGGTTGGCTCAGCTCCAGTCATTGCAGCCATTTGCAGAGTAAACCAGCGGGGATGGAAGACCTTTATCTTTGTTTCTCCCTCTCTCTGTCTGTAACTCTGCCTCTCTAGCAAATACTTAAAAAAGTCCTTAAAACAAAATCATCACATCTCAAAGTACCAATTTCACTCCTATAGAGTGATATTCATTTAAAGACATCCTCATGGTCATCAGTGTGACTGATTTTTTTCATACCTGAAAAGTACACTTTTTTGTGAGCTTTGTGATTGTTTGAATTCTAGATAAGCATACTGTTTTCAATAAGCTTACAACTCAAAGAAAGCACACAATATATGTAAAGGGCCCAAGAATGTATTTTGAAGAAAAGTCTGCATTGGTGGCTTGGATTCCAAAGTATGTAAAAAATATTAACAGTCTATACACAATTCTTTCTGAGCCTATGGACTGTCAAGTCAGAGGAAACACAATTGGTTCCTTAAAGCCACATGATGGAAAGAGGACTTAAAGGGGTCTCAGCACTCTGTCACTTCAAACATGCACCTAATATTTTAAAATCCTTTAATAGTGGACAAAGATGTTCCAAAGAGATAAAACATATAAGGCAACCATCTTCAGAGTAAGGTAAAAAAATTCCTTCCTTGGAGAAGTCACCTTCGTAACCTTGTATGCTCCTGAGATATTTATAGAATCTTTGCAAGAGAAAATTGTTCTTTTTTTAAAGTTTATTTTCATATGCTTGAAAGAGTGATGAGAGGGAGGGAGGAAGGAAGGAAAAGAGAGAGAGAAGAGATATGAATCTTCCATCCGTTGGTTCATTCCCCAAATGCTTACAAAAGCCTGGCCAGGGCCAGATCAAAACCAGAATCTGGAAACTCCATCAGGGTCTCCCACATGAGTGTCAGGACCCCAAGTATTTGAGCAGTCACCCTCTGCCTCCTAGGATGCACTAAAAAGAATTTGTACTGGAAATGGAGCAAACAAGACTCAAACCAACATACAATTCAATATGGCATGCAGGCACCTTGAGCAGTGGTTTAACCCACAGAGCAACCATGCAATTACCCAGAGTTGTGTTCTGAACCAGGTGGAAGTAGAACTTGTAAATGACTAACCCATTATTTCTGCCAATGGTAGATATTGTTCTACTTTTCTGCTCATGAATTTCTATTGATCCTATAAAACCCTACTCTCATTCATTCTGATATTCTCCAGGGCTGACCTGAACATTGCTCAAACTGAAAGAGTTAATGCTGTCAAATAGTATTCACAGAAAAAATTAAAACCACCACAAACAAAAAACAGTAGTTAGAATTCCTGGGGCGGAGCCAAGATGGCGAATAGTGAGGACGCGCACTAGCAGTCCACAAAAAAATAGTTTAATAAAAACAGAGTTACTGTAGCCTCAGGAAAAATCTCAGGGAAAAAAATGCAGTGGAAATTCTTCCAGACCCAGTGAATGAGACGCAGAGGACCTAGGGGAAAGTAAGTTTGCAAACGGCAAATCATGCCATAGTGGCACGGGAGCTGCCGGGAGGGACGGGAACCGGACGGAACACAGTCGCCATTGGAATTGAGCGCTTAAACAGGAGCCGATACAGGGATCCCGAGACACTGGCGGGGGGAAGCAGACCCCCACGGGGGAAACAGCACAATTGAGGTGAGCCTGCACGGACACTAGCCTCTCTCGTCGCCCAATCTGTGAATTTGAGCTAGATCGAACGCAGCGGCATGGTGCGCGCCCGCCGGCTGCAATGGGAGCCGGGCAGAACACAGTCGCCATTGGAACTGAGCGCTTGAACGGGAGCCAATACAGGGATCCCGAGACACTGGCGGGGGGAAGCAGACCCCACGGGGGAAACAGCACAATTGAGGCGAGCCCGCACAGACACTAGCCTCTCTCGTCACCCACCCTGCTAATTCGAGCTAGATTAAATGCAGTGGCACGGCGCGCGCCCGCCGGCTGCAATGGGAGCCAGGCGGAACCCAGTCGCCGCAGGATCTGCGCACTTGAACAGGAGCCGATACAGGGATCCCGAGACACTGGCGGGGGGAAGCAGACCCCCACAGGGGAAACGGCACAGTTGAGGCGAGCCAGCACTGACACTAGCCTCTCTCGTCGCCCAATCTGCGAATTTGAGCTAGATCGAACGCAGTGGCACGGCGCGCCCGCCGGCTGCGACGGGAGCCGGGCGGAACACAACCACCGCAGGATCTGCGCGCTTGAACGGGAGCCGATACAGGGATCCCGAGACACTGGGGGGGGGGAGCAGACCCCCACAGGGGAAACAGCACAGTTGAGGTGAGCCCGCACGGACACTAGCCCCTCTCGTCGCCCACCTTGCGAAGTCGAATTTGATTAAACGCAGTGGGACAGCGTGCGCCCGCCCGCCAGTCACTGAGGCAGACGGAACCAAAAACCCGAGGCTGTAGAAACCTGAAGGGGATCCAAAAACTGGAAACACACCGTGCACAAAAACTCCGTTACCTTGACAACCCAGAGAAAGAGTGTGGGAAAAAAAAATGCCAAATAAAAACAGATTCCGAGGGAGCAAGATCAAGGAAGATGCTATGATGACCCCAAATGGAAAAGACACCCCAAGTCAGGATTATGAAGATAATGAGATAGAAGAAATGCAAGAAGCAGATCTCAAAAAATTGATAAGAACATTAAGAAGTTCTCAAAAACAAATTCTCGAACTACAGAAATCTTTAATGGATAAGATAGAAAATCTCTCTCGCGAGAATGAAGTACTACGGAGAAATCAAAACGAAATGAAACAACTAGTAGAACAAGAAGCTACGATAGTGACAAAAAATCTTAATGAATTGAAGAATTCAATAGATCAAGTGACAAGCAATCTTGAGGGCCTTAAAACCAGAATGGGTGAAACAGAAGAGAGGATATCGGACCTAGAAGACAGAGAACAGGAGAGGAAACAGTCAAACCAAAGACAAGAAGAGGAAATTAGAAAACTAAAAGATATCGTCGGGAATTTACAGGATACTATTAAAAAACCCAACATTCGGGTTCTAGGTGTTCCTGAAGGTATGGAGAGGGAGAAAGGATTAGAAGGCCTTTTTAGGGAGATACTAGCAGAAAATTTTCCAGGCTTGGAGAAAGACAGAGAAATCCTAATCCAGGAAGCTCATAGAACCCCTAATAAACATGACCAAAAGAGATCCTCTGCACGACATATTGTAATTAAACTCACCACAGTGAAGCAAATAGAAAAGATCCTAAAATGTGCAAGAGAGAAACGGCAGATTACTCTCAGAGGATCTCCAATTAGACTCACAGCTGACTTCTCAACAGAAACCCTACAAGCTAGAAGGGAATGGCGAGACATAGCCCAGGTACTTAGAGAGAAAAACTGCCATCCCAGAATATTATACCCTGCAAAGCTCTCATTTGTGAATGAAGGTGAAATAAAGACCTTTCATAACAAACAAAAATTGAAAGAATTTGTTGCCACTCGTCCAGCCCTGCAAAAGATACTTACATATGTGTTACACACAGAAACACAGCCATCAACATGAAAGAAGGTAAACGAAGGGAACCTCATGGCAAAAGATCACAGGGAATTCAAAGCATACATTAGAAAATATCTTTGGCAAATGGCAGGGCAAACTTACCACTTATCAATAGTCACATTGAACGTTAAAGGTCTAAACTGTCCTGTTAAAAGACAGAGATTGGCTGATTGGGTTAAAGAACAAAAACCATCTATTTGCTGCCTACAAGAAACACATCTTTCCAACGAAGATCAATACAGACTGAAAATAAAAGGATGGAACAAGATATACCATGCCAACAGAAATGAAAAAAGAGAGGGTGTAGCCATCTTAATATCGGACTACATAAACTTTAACACAAAAACTGTTAAGAGAGACAAAGAGGGGCACTATATAATGATTAAGGGATCAATACTACAGGAAGATATAACAATTCTCAATGTATATGCACCTAATTACAGGCCACAGGTTTATTTAAAAAATTTGTTAAGAAACTTAAAGGGAGACTTAGACCCCAACACAATAGTACTGGGGGACTTCAATACTCCACTCACAGATATTGACAGATCGACAGGACAGAAGATCAACAAGGAGACAGTAGATTTAAACAACACTATAGCCCAAATGGATCTAACAGATATCTACAGAACTTTTCATCCTACACATAAAGCATTCACATTCTTCTCAGCAGTACATGGAACCTACTCTAGGATTGATCACATATTAGGCCATAAAGCAAGTCTCAGCAAATTCAAAAGAATTACAATCATACCATGCAGCTTCTCAGACCATAAGGGATTGAAGTTGGAAATTAGCAACTCAGGAATCCCTAGAGCATATGCAAACACATGGAGATTGAACAACATGCTCCTGAATGAACAATGGGTCACTAAAGAAATCAAAAGAGAAATCAAAAATTTTCTGGAAGTAAATGAGGATAACAGCACAACATACCAAAACTTATGGGATACAGCAAAAGCAGTGTTAAGAGGAAAGTTTATATCATTAGGTGCCTACATCAAGAAACTGGAAAAGCACCAAATAGATGAGCTTTCAATGCATCTCAAGGATCTAGAAAATTTGCAGCAAACTAGACCCAAATCTAGTAGAAAAAGAGAAATAATCAAAATCAGAGAAGAAATCAACAGGATTGAATCCAAAAAAACATTACAAAAAATCAGCCAAACGAGGAGCTGGTTTTTTGAAAAAATAAACAAGATTGACACCCCATTGGCCCAACTAACTAAAAAAAGAAGAGAAAAGACCCAAATCAGTAAAATCAGAGATGAAAAAGCAAATATAACAACAGACACCACAGAAATCAAAAGAATCATCAGAAATTACTACAAGGACTTGTATGCCAGCAAACAGGGAAACCTATCAGAAATGGATAGATTCCTGGACACATGCAACCTACCTAAATTGAACCAGGAAGACATAGAAAACCTAAACAGACCCATAAGTGAGTCAGAAATTGAATCAGTAATAAAGGCCCTCCCAACAAAGAAAAGCCCAGGACCAGATGGATTCACTGCTGAATTCTACCAGACATTTAAAGAAGAACTAACCCCAATTCTTCTCAAACTTTTCAGAACAATCGAAAAAGAGGGAATTCTCCCAAATTCTTTCTATGAAGCCAGCATCACCTTAATTCCTAAGCCAGAAAAAGATGCAGCATTGAAAGAGAATTACAGACCAATATTCCTCATGAACATAGATGCAAAAATCCTCAACAAAATTCTGGCCAATAGACTGCAACAACACATCAGAAAGATCATCCACCCAGACCAAGTGGGATTCATCCCTGGTATGCAGGGATGGTTCAATATTCGCAAAACAATCAACGTGATACACCACATTAACAGACTGCAGAAGAAAAACCATTAGATTATCTCACTAGACGCAGAGAAAGCATTCGATAAAATTCAACACCCTTTCATGATGAAAACCCTAAGCAAACTGGGTATAGAAGGCACATTCCTCAATACAATCAAAGCAATTTATGAAAAACCCACGGCCAATATCCTATTGAATGGGGAAAAGTTGGAAGCATTTCCACTGAGATCTGGTACCAGACAGGGATGCCCACTCTCACCACTGCTATTCAATATATTGTTGGAAGTCTTAGCCAGAGCTATTAGGCAAGAAAAAGAAATTAAAGGGATACAAGTTGGGAAGGAAGAACTCAAACTATCCCTCTTTGCAGACGACATGATTCTTTATTTAGGGGACCCAAAGAACTCTACTAAGAGACTATTGGAACTCATAGAAGAGTTTGGCAAAGTAGCAGGATATAAAATCAATGCACAAAAATCAACAGCCTTTGTATACACAGACAATACCACGGCTGAGGAAGAAATGCTAAGATCAATCCCATTCACAATAGCTACAAAAATAATCAAATACCTTGGAATAAACTTAACTAAGGACATTAAAGATCTCTACAATGAAAATTACAAAACCTTAAAGAAAGAAATAGAAGAGGATACCAAAAAATGGAGAAATCTTCCATGCTCATGGATTGGAAGAATCAATATCATCAAAATGTCCATTCTGCCAAAAGCAATTTACAGATTCAACGCAATACCAATCAAGATACCGAGGACATTCTTCTCAGATCTGGAAAAAATGATGCTGAAATTCATATGGAGACACAGGAGACCTCGAATAGCTAAAGCAATCTTGTACAACAAAAACAAAGCCGGAGGCATCACAATACCAGATTTCAGGACATACTACAGGGCAGTTGTTATCAAAGCAGCATGGTACTGGTACAGAAACAGATGGATAGACCAATGGAACAGAATAGAAACTCCAGAAAACAATCCAAACATCTACAGCCAACTTATATTTGATCAACGATCCAAAACCAGTCCCTGGAGTAAGGTCAGTCTGTTTAATAAATGGTGCTGGGAAAACTGGATTTCCACGTGCAGAACCATGAAGCAAGATCCCTACCTTTCACCTTACACAAAAATTCATTCAACATGGATTAAAAATTTAAACCTACGACCCGACACCATCAAATTACTAGAGAGCATAGGAGAAACCCTGCAAGACATAGGTACTGGCAAGGACTTCTTGGAAAAGACCCCAGAAGCACAGGCACTGAAAAGCAAAATTAACTACTGGGATTGCATCACATTGAAAAGTTTCTGTACTGCAAAAGAAACAGTCAGGAAAGTGAATAGGAAACCGAGAGAATGGGAAAAAATATTTGCAAACTATGCAACAGATAAAGGGTTGATAACCAGAATCTACAAAGAAATTAAGAAATTCCACAACATCAAAACAAACAACCCACTTAAGAGATGGGCCAAGGACCTCAATAGACATTTTTCCAAAGAGGAAATCCAAATGGCCAACAGACACATGAAAAAATGTTCAAGATCCCTAGCAATCAGGGAAATGCAAATCAAAACCACAATGAGGTTTCACTTCACCCCGGTGAGAATGGCTCACATTCAGAAATCCACCAACAATAGATGCTGGAGAGGATGTGGGGAAAAAGGGACACTAATCCACTGTTGGTGGGAATGCAAACTGGTGAAGCCACTATGGAAGTCAGTCTGGAGATTCCTCAGAAACCTGAATATAACCCTACCATTCAACCCAGCCATCCCACTCCTTGGAATTTACCCAAAGGAAATTAAATGGGCAAACAAAAAAGCCGTCTGCACAGCAATGTTTATTGCGGCTCAATTCACAATAGCTAAGACTTGGAACCAACCCAAATGCCCATCAACAGTAGACTGGATTAGGAAATTATGGGACATGTACTCTACAGAATACTATACAGCAGTCAAAAACAATGAAATCCGGTCACTTGCAACAAAATGGAGGGATCTGGAAAACATCATGCTGAGTGAATTAAGTCAGTCCCAAAGAGACAAATATCATTTGTTTCCCTTAATTGGCGACGACTAACTGAGCACCAAAGGGGAAACCTGTAGAAGTGAAATGGACACTATGAGAAACAGTGACTTGATCAGCTCTTGTGCTGACTGTTGTTGTACAATGTAATAATTTATCCATGGTAGCATTTTTTTTTTATCCTAGTACTAGTGGTTGAACTCTGTAATTAACACACAATTATTCTTAGGTGTTTAAATTTTAACTGAAAAGTGATCTCTGTGAAATATAAGAGTGGGAATAAGAGAGGGAGGAGATGTACAATTTGGGACATGCTCAATCGGAGCTGCCCCAAATGATGGAGTTAGAAATGTGCCAGGGGATTCCAATACAATCTCATCAGGGTGGCATGTACCAAGGCCATCTCATTAGTCCAAGTGATCAATTTCAGCTCACAATTGATCACACTGATAGGTCTAAGAGTCAAAGGGATCACACAAACAAGACTAGTGTCTGCTAATACTAACTGATAGAATGAAAAACGGAGAGAATGATCCAACATCGGAAGTGGGATACACAGCAGACTCATAGAATGGCAGATGTCCTAAATAGCACTCTGGCCTCAGAATCAGCCCTTAAGGCATTCGGATCTGGCTCAAGAGCCCATGAGAATATTTTAGGCATGGAAAGCTAAGACACTCTGAAAAACAACAACAAAAAAAGAAGACCTAAATGAAAGATCTCTGCGAGTGAGATCCCAGTGGAAAGAACGAGGCCATCAAAGAAGGAGGTACCTTTCTCTGAAGGGAGGAGAGAACTTCCACTTTGACTATGACCCTGTCGGAATAAGATTGAAGTAAGCGAACCCTAAAGGCTTCCATAGCCTCGGCAACTCATGACCAGAGCCTAGGGAGATTACTGACGCCATAAACAAGAGTGTCAAATTGTTAAATCAACATCAGGAGTCACTGTGTACTTACGTCTCATGAGGGATCTGTCCTTAATGTGTTATCCAATGTGAAATAATGCTATTACTAGTACTGAAACAGTATTTTTACACTTTGTGTTTCTGAGTGGGTGCAAACTGATGAAATCTTTACATAGTATATATTGAATCGATCTTCTTTATATAAAGATAATTGCAAATGATTAAAAAATCTTGGTGTTAAACTGGAAATTGCATAGATAATTAATCAATTTTTAAAAACAAAATCATGTAGGATCTCTGTCCTTAATGTGCTGTACATTGTGAATTAATACTATAACTAGTACTCCAACAGTATTATCATTTTGTGTCTCTATGTGAGGGAAAACCGTTGAAATCTTTACGTAATATGTACTAAATTGATCTTCTGTGTATAAAGAGATTTGAAAATGAATCTTGATGTGAACAGAAGGGGAGAGGGAGCGGGAAAGGGGAGGGTAGCGGGAGGGAGGGAAGTTGTGGGGGGGGGAGCCATTGTAATCCATAAGCTGTACTTTGGAAATTTATATTCTTTAAATAAAAGCTTTATATATATATATAAAAACAAAAAAGAATTCCTGCTGGCATTAAATTCCTCCCCTATATTGAGTTTTCACTGTTTAGCATACATGTCAGTGTACTTTTGAAATTGGAGAGCAGAAGATTAAAATTATATATGTTACAAGATTCAATATTTAGTTAGAAATTCATGTGGCGGGTAAGGGAGGAGGGAGGAAGTGCTCAGTTTTTGGTTTTATGCCATTCTCTTGTTAATTTCTTATTCATTTATAGCACCACTCATTTAAAAATGATTTTAAGTAAGCTTGAACCTATCTTAAACAATACAGAAAGGTTATGTTTAGTTTTTCAATAATTTACTTTGGGGGTGAAACACTCCAGAGAAATGACTCATTGTGGTTACTGTCACCCCCAAAATTATCTCTCCTTAGAGCATCAAGGAAAGAGAGTGTAAGCAGTTTACACAAAATAAAACAAAGCTAAAATATGGATTCTCCACTGGAAAGGTTTTCTGTCTGGTGTGCTTTCCTGTCCCTTACAGCCAGGCACCACCTCCTCACCACTGCTGTGGACTCTCTCATCTATTGGATGGAAAAGCAAATTGGTAATGAATGTAGATTGTAGATGAGAGGCATGGGAACTGAATGGATCAAGAGCTCAGCAGACACTTGAGTTGGAATACAAAATGGGCCCTCCTTCTGTGAGCCCATCAAAACCTGATAAACGTAAACTGGATTCCTCTAAGAAGCCATTAGAAGGAAGAGAAGGCTGAGCTGAGTAGTAATCTAGATTTAGGCACTGCCTAAATTGAACACTTCACAAAGACGGGGTGTAAGTGGAAGGCGCCATAGTATTTGTGACTGGGAATTTGTAGGGATGTCAAGGCGAGCTGTGGTTTTCAGACTCTCCCCTGGAAGATGGACTCAGTGAAGTCTGGCTTTCCTATGGCTACAGAGCCAACAGTAAGCCCTGTGGCCTTGCCTACCTCTCTCCATATTTCCTCCACCACATCAAGTTTTTCATCACCACCCCTTTGTCTTCTGGCCACAAATAGGAGGTGTCTGAAAGACTATTGTGTGAGTATTTCCATTTGGATTTTATTTATGCCCTCCCTACATTTGACACACTGAGCTAACACCTACTTAGGTCTTAATTTACACAGCAGAATTCTTGTTCCTGATTTAAAAATAATTGACTTTTCTTTCTCAGGGAGAAAATATTTTAATTGTGTTAAATTGTGTTAACTAGATGCTTATATCTCATTATTCTTTCTCAATTCTGTCTGCAAGTCTCAGGATGGGATTTTAGGACATTTCATTTTTAATTCATTTTCATTGAAGGAGATACATCATTGGATGAAATGACCAGTGATATTCAGAGCCCCATGGGGAATGGAAAACCAACATTTCCCAGGTCACAGAATTCCCCTTTCGAACAAAATGCAGCAGAGAATTTGTCATTATCACCAAAACCATAGCACTGGCCTGTGGAGGAACATCTTCACTTCTCTATTGTGGAATGGTTGCTTCTATGAATTACAAGCATGCAGAATCCAGCTGGATTTCTCAAATTCCAGGTCCAGTGCAATCCCACCAAATAGTTCTCTAGAGCAAAGGTAAGGTACGAATTTGAAAGCAGCCCCCTGTGGGGATAACACTCCTCCTTGGGATCTCACTCTTTGTTACTCTATATGCCTTTTTACTCATCATTTTCTTTGGTGGAACCAAGCAAGGAAACAAAGTAAGCAGAGAGTATATTTCTGTTTAGGGCACATGGTCTCTCCCTGTAATTCTAGCTCCAACCTGTGAGGACATCTGGAAAGGAAAGTGAATTATGCAATACAGGCAAGCCCAGGGCTTAGCAAATGAGATCCCAAAGTGAGGTCCTCAGAAGCAAAATTTCTCTCTAGTATTTTCCTGTTCTCCTGTCTCCTGCTCTCTTTTCTTCTACCCAGGCAAACCATGGGGACTAGAATTTCTCTTCCCCAAGATGGGTCATAGAAATTAGAACCCACTTTCCCCAAAGCCAGCCATAAAACCTAAAAATGTTATTCACATCTTCTCCTGCCTTTCTGTCCTAACTTTGGTTGTAAAGAAATTTTTGATCTACCTTTTCTGATAGTAAATCTTAAGTCCTATGCTTCAAAAGGGATCCTGTCCAGTACCCGAGGAAGGAATGCTAAACAAAGAACCAAAGAAGAATCTGAGCAGGCAAGTCTTTCGGGTTTCCTCAGTGGAAATGTCCTGTCACACATGTACAGGGCTGTCCATGCTATATAGAACCTAACCATAAAAATGGAAAGTTTTATCTGGGTCCAGAGATCTTCATTTTCCTGTGTCAAATAAAGCTATAATCAAGTAAATGCTATGCTTTTCTATTGTTAGCCTGATTTTTGGTATAGGGTATCAGCCATGAGCTTCTGTAAAAGCAGGAAAGGGATTACCCTTTGCTACTCTACTAGCTACACTACTAACCAGCAGTGCAGCTGCAGATAGATCATTGACTTCTCTGTCAATTAGCTCCTTCAATGAAAATAAAAGACCAAGACTGGCTTTCTGGAGGCTTCTCCTTTACCACAGGTCATACAGAATGTTCATGAGTTCTGTCTTCTTTCTATGGTCTATGAAATAAAGTCCAAGTTTATCATATTGTACTTTTAATAATTGATTCCAATTTGTACTTCCCTCCCCTTATTCCTGCCAATGCCCCCACACACGAATCGTTTTCAACAAGGACAGAAAACAAGGGAATTCATTGTGAGGCTGACAAAATCAGTGACAACTGTGAGTCTATCCTCATAAGTCTATCCTCATAAGCAGAGATTGGCACATTGTAAGTATTCAATGAGTGCTGATAAAATGAAGGAATACGATGTGTTACTTATACTATAGCCATTTGTTTATTAACTGGAGATGCATGAAGGTTAAAATTGCTGATCTTCAAGTACCAGTGAGTAGCAATTACATCATGAAACAGAAGCAATTCTTTTTATGCACAGAAAGTCTGTCTCCCGGTAGTCACATGCCGATTTAGTCCCCAATGATGTGACATTCCCAACTTTTCATCCTTTTCTAATGGAGTCCAGTACCAGCCACAAAGTTCTCACACTCTGTTGGCACATGTTCATCTTTCCCCTTCTTTTTTATCATATATTTACCATTCACTTTATACTCATTTACTAGTACTTACAGTTTTACGAGGCATGAGGCCATGAGAGCCAAATTCTAGACCTCAATCACCTCCGACCAGCTCTGAGATTAATGAAGTAGGTTCCTCCTTCACTGGATAAGTGTGGGGATTTGATTAATCTGACTTGCAAGTAAGTTTCACATTCTGTCCTTGGTAATTGATAGGTTCTGTCCAGACAGTTTTCTGTAAAGAACTTAAAGGCAGTCTTAAGGATCTGTAGGAAAGAGTTTAATTAACAACAGCTCCTGTGGCCAGAGCAGTAATGGTATCCCAGGATAGGAATCAGGAGTGTTATGAGAGTAAAGGGACATGTGTAGTTTTCCTTGAGTGGTCTCAGTATTACCCATGCTTCATATATCTCTGGGAGATTACAGACTTTAGCTCTGGGTCCAGCAGCTCATTGCTGTTTTATTAAGGTATTTTGAATGAGTAAGTGAGCAATTAAGCCAGTCTTAAATTTGAAAGGCTACCATTTAAATGGAATCAAAATGTATTTGAAGAAATACACAGATTTCTTTTTCCAAAGCATTTTTTTTGAGATTTTACTTTCACTTCACTATTTTGAGACTGAAAATGTGAATTTCTCTGGAAAGATGTCCATATAGCCAATGTGACGATGATAACTTCTGAATGCCACTAGAGGGTTATAGCCATATGTTTGATGAATAACACATGAATAAGAACTTCTTCCACACATTCATTTTTGCATTTTTAAAATAATAGTTGTCTTCAGCTATATACCATACCCTAAAGTTACCATTTTAAAATGTATAATTTAGTAATTTTTAATATATTAGAATTCTTTATTCATAATCACTATAAAACTCTAGAATAAACTCTCTCTTTATTAGCAGTTACTCTTTTTTTCTTTTCTTCTCCTAGCCTCTGGTAATTACTAAACTTCTTTCTGTCTCTATAGGTCTACCTGTTTCGAATATGTTAGGTAAGTAAAACCATACAATATGTGATATATCTATATCTATATCTATATCTATCTATCTATATATATATATATTGCCAAAAAAGAAAACCATGCTTGCTTTTCAAACTTTGAAGGATTCCACATAATTAGGCAACAGTGATATTTCTTTCTTTTCTCTTTTCAAACATTTATGTACCAAAAATAAATGGTACTAACTTGCTATAACACATATGAACAGGATCTAGCTTGAGGCACTATGAAGGCTAAAACATCAGTTTGAAAAAAGCCCCTGTCAGAACAACATGAATCTTATAAAAATTGAAGCAAAACAAACATCAAATTTATGATGATACTTCAGTAGAAGAATGATGAAACCATTGATCCTTTATGAAATGTTTATGTCAACAATGCCCCAAAGAAACCAGCAGTTTATAACTGTATAGCTCTTTTCAAGAAGGAATGAGCTAATGTTGAAGATGAACCTCAGAACAGAAGAATATCCACATCAATTGATGAGAAAGAAAAATTAACCTTGCTTTACCCTAATTGAAGAGGACAACGACTATCAACAGAAACATAAGCCAACACCTCAACTGGTTTAGTTTATACAATTCTAACTGGAAATTTATGGTGGAACAAACTCTCCGTTTGATGGTTCCAGAACTTTCGCATTCAGATTCGGTAGTACAAGAGCAGAGCTTTCTATGGAACTATTTCAACCAGTGGATGCAAGATCCTGGAATTTTCTTCAAGTAATTGTAAAGAAAATGAAACATTGCTTTACTAATACTATCCTGAACACAAAGTACAATCAGAGCACTGGCTACCAAGCAGTGAAAGCGGTCCAGTCAAAAAAAAATGTACTAGCCAAAAGCAAGCATGTTAGGGACGTAGATGTTCAGCAGCAAGAACACTGAAGAGGAATTTGCGCTTGACATCTGAGTAGATGAACTAGCCCTGGGTCTGTTATCCACAGCACAGGCAGTTACCAATTTGGGGGTAATTTGTTAACAATCTTTCTCTTTCTCTTCTTCCTCTTCATGTTTTGGAATTTGTGTTTTCCTATTCAATTTCACTGATAAATTATTTTTTACTACAAATCTGGAAGTGAATTTCTTAGTGAAAATTAAAACATTTGAAGAATGCTGTCTGAAGCCGACCCTAGAATTTATCTGTGCCTGTTCCCTTCTCTGTAATAACACCTGCTTCAGGTTTTCAGGAAAATGAGAATGATCTAAGATGGTTCTTGGCACAAGAAGACTCTAAGTGACACTTCAAGTATTTCTCCCCTTTATAATTTGATGCAAATTTGAGTTGTCCAAAGAGTTATAGGATGATAGAATATTTAAATTTTGGCTCTTTGATCTTAGACAATTTAATCTAAGCACCAATGTCTGTTTTCAAAATGGAGATAATGACACCTTCTTTCCCTTATACCTGGCTACCTTCATACTTTTTTTTTTCTTTTTTGACAGGCAGAATGGACAGTGAGAGAGAGAGAAAGACAGAGAGAAAGGTCTTCCTTTGCCGTTGGTTCACCCTTCAATGGCTGCCGCGGTGGGCGCACTGCGGCCGGCGCACCACGCTCATCCGATGGCAGCAGCCAGGTGCTAGGTGCTTTTCCTGGTCTCCCATGGGGTGCAGGGCCCAAGCACTTGGGCCATCCTCCACTGCACTCCTGGGCCACAGCAGAGGGCTGGCCTGGAAGAGGGGCAACCGGGACAGAATCCGGCGCCCCGACCGGGACTAGAACCCGATGTGCCGGCGCCGCAAGGCGGAGGATTAGCCTGTTGAGCCACGGCGCCAGCCATACCTTCATACTTTTAAGAGTGAATATACTTTTATATTTCTAACAAAATGGGTAGAACTAGAGATCATTATGTTAAATGAAATAAATCAGAAACAGAAAAGACAAATACCACATGCTTAATCTGCTTTGGAAGTTTACATACATACAAATATTTACATACACATGTCTATATATAACTAGGGGCCGGTGCCGTGGCTCACTTGGTTAATCCTCTGCCTGCGGCACTGGCATCCCATATGGGCATCAGGTTCTAGTCCCAGTTGCTCCTCTTCCAGTCCAGCTCTGCTGTGGCCCGGGAGGGCAGTGGAAGATGGTCTAAGTGCTTGGGCCCCTGCACCCACATGGGAGACCAGGAAGAAGCACCTGACTCCTGGCTTCAGATCGGCATAGCTCTGGCCATAGTGGCCATTTGGGGAGTGAACCAACCAACGGAAGGAAGACTTTTCTCTCTGTCTCTGTCTCTGTCTCTCTCATTATCTAACTCTGTCAAATAAATAAGTACAATTAAATATATATAACTATAATAGTATAGTATATAGTAAAAATATGCAAATGGCATATATACATTTACAAATGTTGTCTGCACTGAATTAAATGACTTATGTAATAATATTCCCATTTTCCCTCATTTGATTATCTTTGTCACATTATGTGATGAATATATCCACTTGTGTTTTTAAAGAAGTTCTTTGTAATTGTGTGTTATATGAATGTATATTTTTTCCTTTGCATGTGCTGTGTTTGATTCCTGTCCTAATTGGTAACAAAGAATTAGAGGGAAGAAATACTCTAGGGGCTGGCTCCGTGGCTCACTTGGTTAATTCTCCGCCTGCAGCGCTGGCATCCCATATGAGCACCAGCTGTAGTCCCGGTTGCTCCTCTTCCAGTCCAGCTCTCTGCTGTGGCCCAGGAAGGAAGTAGAGGATGGCCCAATTGCTTGGGCCTCTACATCCGCATGGGAGACCAGGAGGAAGCACCTGGCTCTTGGCTTCAGATCGGCGCAGTGCCGGCTGTAGCGGCCATTTTGGGGGTGAACCAATGGAAGAAAGAACTTTCTCTCTCTCTCTCTCTTTCTCTCTCTCTCTCTCTCTGTCACTATCTATAATTCTACCTGTCAAATTAAAAAAAAAAAAAAGAAAAATACTCTAGGCTCCAAATATCTGGACTTCCTTGGATTTTTAGCCTGACTACCCTAGCACACATAGATTCTATCGTTTTGGACCCCAAATTCTCCTGCTTTTCTGATCTGTAAAACTTTCTGCTGAGGTGAACATAGTGCTAAACTGAAATAAAGATGGAATCTTCTAGCATGGGTAACAAGTCCCCAGATTTCATAGAAGTAACACAGAATTATTGTGAAGCTGGAAAGGGTTAAGTGTGCTCAAAGATTCATGTAATTATTATTACTAATGTGCCATGGTCATAAAAACACAGAAATACAAATCCCTACATGTCTGGTGAATGCATGTGAGAAAAGGGTGGGGAATTCCAAAGAGGAAAATATAATATTTAAAACATCTGCTGTATACTACCAGACTCAACAGATTTTACCTTGCCTTTCTGAGCAATAGTCTATCAAACTAAAAATTATATTCTAAACACCCTATGAAGCTAGAAAGCCATAGATGAACTACATATTAACGAACAGACTTGCTTCTACATGTCTCACAGAGGAAGAGACCCAGTGGAAGCAGTGCCCACATGAGACTACTCAGCTTTTGGCAAATGAGTGCTGTTATGAACCGTAAGAAACATTGCAAGATCCAGACCTTTGTATTGGATTTCTGAGTGGGAGGTGGTATCAGCAGTTATGTTCTAGCAGAGCCTTTTTGCTGCGATTTGTTTTCTGCAGCTGCCTTATTCTTCACTGAGTCTGGATTACTGTGAGCTACATAGAACCATCTACATTACTTTCTGATTAATAATATTCTGTTGTCAGCGATGAAGAACTTCAGTGAAGAGTACTACATGAAGGCATCTTCCTGAGAGTAAGAGCCGCTGCATTCAGATTTAACAAAACATTTGGAAAAGATAAAAAGAGGTGTTATTTTAAAAAATAACTCTATAATATGGTTAATGTTGTGAAGCTGAGAAGTAAGTAGAAATTGCACTCCCATTATCGCAGCCATGTTGGTTCTATATATTTGCAAACTTGATATAATCAACAGAGTTTTAAAATAAAGCCCATTTTTCTTCTTTAATATTTCCAAACCTTTCTTCTATATCTGTTTTCTTCAAATTAAGAACAGCAGTTTTCTGCCAGAAGTTAATAAGCATGTTTTAATTAGTGTGAGGAAAGCCTCCTAATGTGCAAACATAGATACTTTCAAATGATGATTTATAAAATTAAATTAAGCATATTTTGCCCTTTGGGGGACATTCTACTGTAGGATTCCTGTTTTTTTTTTTTTCCATATCTAAGACCTCGGGGCACTACATATAATTCTTGGCTTTTGTCTTGGAAGAGACAAGAAAAACCACTTAAAGATCACCTAGCAACTGGCTTACTGCCTTGGTTCTAATTAAAAATGCTCAAATCACTCTCAAGTTCAAAAAGCTGGACACTCATCCTATTTCTTCTAAGAAGAATCTCTGCCCTATTCTTGTGTGGATTTCCTAGACTATGATCTTTACTTGCCAGGGAACTGTACTCTGTTGGAGAAAGTCAAAGATTATTCCCCTGTATACCCACAGCCATACTTGTTATTTTTTTCATAGTTAATCAGTTCATGAATGGTTGGGATTGCTTTATATTTACCACAATCCATTTCCTCTTGTGGCTAACATAATAAGGCCCTACCAAAGACCCAAGATGCACACATCAGAACTATTAACCCTTGGAAATATTTTATCTTACATAGAAACAGCAAATTTGCAGATATTATTTAAAAATGTTGATGTGGGAGATTATCTCAGATTATCTGGGTAGGTCTTAAGTAATCACAAAGATCCTCATTACAGATTGAGTAGGGCATGTCTCCTCAAAACTCATGCAGATATTAATGTTAATGGTTGATGGGTTAAGAATAGAGAGTTGATCTGATTATGGCATGCGGTGGATCTTGTGAGTCATTGGGGGCCTTACTCTTTAAGGGTGGTGATTTTTAGAGGTTTGATGGCTTGAGTACAAGTTCTGCCTAGTTACCCTCTCTGTTTCCTGGCTCACCACATGATTCGTCCACACCTGCTATGACCTGCCTCCACCAGAAGTGAGACTACAGGGCTACTCAGTCCTGAACTGTAACCTTTAAACTGTAAGCTGAAATAAACCTTTCCTTTCCAAGAAACCTATTTCAGGTATTTTAGTTAAAAACATGAAAAGTGTACTAATAGTGTCTTTATCATAAGAGAGCAGTAAGGTCAAAATAAGAAAGGAATCTGTGATGAATGCCCAGCATTGTAGAACAGTGGATTAAACTGCTGCCTGGAAAAATGGGATCCCATATGATCACCAGTTAAAGTCGCAGCAGCTTCCACTTCTGATCCAGCTCCCTGATAATGCACCTGAGAAAACAGAGGAAGATGGCCCAAGTGAGAGAACTAACCATGTGAGAGATCTGAATGGAGTTCCAGGCTCCTGGCTTTGGGTTGGGCGAACTCTGGCCATTGAACAGATAGGAGATTTCTCTCTCTCTCTCTCTCTCTCTCTCTCTATATATATATATATATATATATATATAGATAGATAGATAGATATAGATATATAAATATAGATATGTATATGTGTGTGAGTGTGTATTGTGTCCCTCTCTCTGTAGCTCTGCCTTTCAAATAAATAATTAAGTCTTTTAAAAAAGAGTATGTGCACATGTAGAGGTCAGAGAGAAAGAGACTGAAGAGGGTGTACTGCTGGATCTGAAGATGAATGAAGGAACAGTGGTACAACACCCCTAGGAACTGGAAAAGGCACAGAATGGATTCAACACTAGAGCCTCCTGAAGGAAAGTGTCCTGTCAACACATTCTGACTCCTAGAAATAAAGGGTTGCAGTGTTGTGCTGCCTTAATATATCAAACTGTGGGGAAACTGTTAAAAGAAGGAACAGTGTTCTGATACTTCCTCCTGAATATTTAGTTGAACTACATTTCCCAACTTCCTTTGCCAATGAATGTGTCCCTGTAAGTTCTGGCTAATAGAATGTGGCAAAAATAAGATGCACAATTTCAAGTATGGGCCAATAAAATCCTTTCTCATTATTTTGCATAATCCTTGTCCTTTTACTACAAGTGCAAGAATATCAACACAAAACATGAAAACTGCCAGAAGCTAGAGCCACAGTGTGCAAGGATCTGCATCCCTGAATCTCTACATGAACCATAATCCAGCAAAGAACTACACAAGTCTTCCTCATAGGCAAAAACTAAAGTCACTGCTTGCTTTCTTTGGGAGATACAAATAGAAGAAGACACCAAGAATTCCCATCTGTTGGATCATTCTTCAAGCATTTACTAATAAATGGAGCAGACCTAGGCCCAAACTAGATGATAATTCAATCCAGGTCTTCCACATGGGTGAAATTAACCCAATTATCTCAGCAGGCTCTGCCTCAGGCTCTGCATTAGCTGGAAACTGGTCAGGAGGGTAAGCCAGGTATCAAACCTCCAAAACTAAAATTCTTGTATGTTAAGCCATTGAGATTTTAGGTACATTCATTATGTGATAACTACTGCACCCTGACTAATTAATCATTCAGCATTATTATTCAAGATTATTATTAACATGTACACTAAATTAATGACTAATAAAATGATGAAAATGGACAGGTGTATTTTCTTCTTAGAAAATATATAGTGTTCTTAGGTATCTTCCTACCTACTTGGTGAAAACTTGATACCTCTCATTAACACTAAACAATGCTAAAGCTTATCACCTATGCAGAGATGTGCGGAAGAAAATTGTGACTGATGTTAGCGACTGGATTAATAATAGATTAGTGTCTCATATGTAGAAATAAAAATAACTAAATCAGACCATGCTAACTTTATCACAACCTGAAAAATCTCAGTGTTGTATTACAATAAAGGTGTATTTTCCCTCTTTTCAGACCGCTGTGAGGATTTTTGGGGTAACCTCTGTGGGGGGGTGCCTTGGAGGTCAGAGTTACACAGAGAAAGGAGAGGCAGAGAGAGAGAGAGAGAGAGAGAGGTCTTCCATTCGATGGTTCACTCCCCACTTGGCAGCAACAGCTGGAGTTGTACCGATCCAAAGCCAGGAGCCTCTTCCGGGTCTCCCAAATGGGTGCAGGGGCCCAAGGACTTGGTGCCATCTTCTACTGCTTTCCCAGACCACAGCAGAGAGCTGGATTGGAGTGGAGCAGCCAGGTCTCGAACTGGCACCCAGATGGGATGCCTATGCTTCAGGCCAGGGCGTTAACCCGCTGCTCCACAGCACCAGCCCTATCTTCATTTTGTGGCACCGAGGCTCCTCCAGCATCCTCCAGCTAGAGGAGTGACGAACGTGTGAGGAAGGTACACAGTTGTCTGTATGCAGCTAGGACAATGATGATACACACTACTTCCCCTCACATGCCGATAACCAGAACTAGTCACATGAGCCCTCTAGGGACAAAAGCATTGAGAAGTATAGTCCCTTGATAGTTAATCAGTCCCCATGAATTACTCAGTGATTAGTGAGCAGCCATTTTATTATTTATTTTCATCTACATGAATGGGAGGGAGAGAGTGAAACAGAGAAAAGAGAGGTATCTTCTATCTTTGCATCTGCTGGTTCTTTCTGCAAATATTTGTCACAACCAGGGCTGGATCAAACCAAACCCAGGAGGCAAAAACTGCATGTACATCTCCCACAAGGACTGCAGTAGCTCAAGCTCTCAGGATGCATTAGCACACAGCTGGACAGGAAGCAGAAAAGCCAGGACTCAAACCTGTCCTCTGATGTGGGATGTGGGTCTCCTAAACGGTGACTTAAACTGCTGTACCACAATGCCCACCTTCAGCAACTACTCTATAGAGAGTTTGTAATACAGTCTCAGTGAAACCCCTTGGGGTGGATATTACTTCCCTTAAAGTGCAGTTGAGGAACTTAAGTCCTAGAACGTCTCTATCAAGCTTCTGTGGTCACTGTAAGGGAAAAGCCAGAGTTTCAAGAAGTTTTGAAACTTATATTCTGAGTACTTATAAAGGACTTAAAAATCAAAGAAACAGGCAATAAAATGAAGTAGAAAAGAGATTAGCACTAACTTGCTTGTTGTGAAGATAGAATTGCACCTCACCTTCCGAAAGAGGCATTTACAGCATCTTGAGAAACAGGTGCAACTGAAAAATGAGAGCCCTAAGGTTTTGCTTGTAGAGGAAGAAGAATGATTCTTTCTTCACCTCCATTACAGCCAAGAGCTCACTCCATTCTGGTGCTGGGATTGCTCACTGCTGGAGCTCTATCTCTAGCCCAGCTTCCCATCACCATCATCACAGTATACATATTCATCGTGGGAATTTAAAACATCAGAAGGTTCTAATGCTGAATGCTCAGCGTCTATCCAGGTGTGAACCACTCCTTAGAATTGTACTTCTCTCTCTTAAGGGATTGGAGGGCCACCTGATTTCCCATAGGATACTCCTGGAGGAGAAGGCAAAGAACTCCATGTTTGCTTTTGAATGCCTCATACTGATTGATTACCTTGACGCCTACCTTTTAGAGAAAGAGAATTGGATTTCATTGTATACAGACAACACCCGCTACTGTTTATGCTATGGATCCAGATGATAATGATTATGATAGTGATGACATTGCTGCTGCTGTGGCTGCTGGAAGCCACAGGAAAATGATTGTCATTAATATCAGAAGAAAATCCTAGCACAACAGCTCCATCGGTTTCACAGATTGCAGCTACAAGCATATTCAGCTCAACGTAAGACAAAGGTAGAGTTCAGTTCCGTGGTTAGGTAAGGTTGAGAACTGGATGGGTCATGTGCTCTGCAATGCTCACTCCCCAGCTGTAGGGCAGGGGAAGTCTTTTCTCCCCCAAAGAATGGTCCTTTCAGAGAAACATTCACTCACCATCCCAGGAAGAGCTCACTGTAGCTCCTATATGATTGTGTTGGGGCTCCTTGTGTTTGTCTTTGTACCCAGCTTCAATGTCAGAGTACAGGTACAGTGCAGGTACAGGTGCAGGAACAGGTGCAGGTACAGGTACAGGTGCAGGTGCAGGTGCAGGTGCAGGTGCAGGTACAGGTACAGGTGCAGGTACAGGTGCAGGTACAGGTATACAGGTACAGGTGCAGGTACAGGTGCAGGTACAGGTGCAGGTTCAGGTACAGGTACAGGTGCAGGTACAGGTGCAGGTACAGGTGCAGGTGCAGGTACAGGTACAGGTACAGGTGCAGGTGCAGGTACAGGTGCAGGTACAGGTACAGGTGCAGGTACAGGTACAGGTACAGGTGCAGGTACAGGTACAGTGCAGGTACAGGTACAGGTACAGGTACAGGTGCAGGTACAGGTGCAGGTACAGGTGCAGATACAGGTACAGGTGCAGGTGCAGGTACAGGTGCAGGTACAGGTACAGGTACAGGTGCAGGTACTGGTACAGGTACAGGTGCAGGTACAGGTGCAGGTACTGGTACAGGTGCAGGTGCAGGTACAGGTGCAGGTACAGGTACAGGTACAGGTGCAGGTACTGGTACAGGTGCAGGTGCAGGTACAGGTACAGGTACAGATACAGGTGCAGGTACAGGTACAGGTGCAGGTATAGGTACAGGTGCAGGTACAGGTGTAGGTACAGGTACAGGTGCAGGTACAGGTACAGTGCAGGTACAGGTACAGGTGCAGGTACAGGTACAGGTACAGGTGCAGGTACAGGTGCAGATACAGGTACAGGTGCAGGTGCAGGTACAGGTGCAGGTACAGGTACAGGTACAGGTGCAGGTACTGGTACAGGTACAGGTGCAGTTACAGGAACAGGTACAGGTACAGGTGCAGGTACAGGTACAGGTGCAGGTACAGGTACAGGTGCAGGTACAGGTGCAGGTACAGGTACAGGTGCAGGTACAGGTGCAGGTACAGGTACAGGTACAGGTGCAGGTACAGGTACAGGTGCAGGTACAGGTGCAGGTACATGTGCAGGTGCAGGTGCACCTGTATTTCCTGCTTTTCCTTCTTAAACACAATCTCTATCTGCTGCACTGGATGGCCTTTGTTGTGAGACGAGGAGAAAGCAATGGCTTGTTTAAAAGCTGCTGTTGACTGGGATAGTGAGGTAAAGAGAAGAATTTGTCCTGTTAAGAAGGCAAGAATGAGCCCAAGGCAGAGAGCAGCCATTCTCCAGGTGGTCAGCTAAGAGGGATTCCTCTGTGAGGAAGAAAGTTCCAGGTTTACCTTCTTAGGAGGGTTCAGTTAAAAACACTAACAGAAGAACTTTCTTTGTACTGAGTTGTGTAGCAACTTGAACTTGGGGAAAGAGGAAATTGGAGAAGAATCTATTCTGAATGCTGGTAGCCCCTCAGATCCCAGATGACAGGCAATGTGCTTATCAGGGCTCTCCAGAAAAGCAAGGGTGTGTGTGTGCAAGTGTGTGTAAGAGAGAGATTGAGATTGAGATTTTAATGGGTTGTCACTCCAAGTTTGGAAGCTAAGAAAATCCAAATGTCAAAATCCTCTAGGCAGAATGGCAGGTTGCAGTCCCAAGCAGGAGCTGATGCTGTGGGAAATCTAATTGACTCAAACGTGAATTTCATATTAAAAACACCTTCAGTGAGACATCTAGAATCATGCTTGATTAGGTCTCTGGGTACCATGACCTTACCAAGTTGACAGATAAAATTGCCCATCTCAAAATGCATCCGTGAGATTCTCCAGGAAGACTGCTGATGCTCAGGGGACCCTGGCTGCACTCCACTTTTTCTGCATAGAGTAGGAGTCTGGGTTCATGGGAGCTCGAGTTTGATAGGGTGTAATACTTAGGGAATTATAATAGCCCTCTTTGAAAAAGAATCAAAACACACGAAACATTGTCCACTTTCCACCTCAGACACAATGTACAGGGAAAGAAATAAACACTTTGGAAATAAGCTTGTCAGTTTCTCGTGAAAATGATCATTTTCTACCCTGTGGCAAATAAATCTTTCCCAATATAAAAATCTAGATCCACCAAAAGGCTGAACAGAAATTTTCTAACACCTATATGCCCAGTAGATCTACAGTGAAAACAACTACAATGTTCATTATGAAGCAGATTACAAAACAATAGAGCACAAGGTAATCCTATGAAACAGTGGAAAGCAATGAGAAACAAAAACATGACAAGATATCAGAAACATGATCCTGAACCAAGGAAAAGAGATGTAAGGGTATTCCATGTGTTACGGAATGTCTACGGCATTCTAAATCAAATGGAACTAATCCATAGTGAACGCAGATCAGTAGTTCCCCAGAGCCAAGGATGGAGAGTGACTTACTTCAAAAGGACACAGGAAAACTTTCTATGGTGATGGGAATCTCCTAGGGAAAAGTGATTACACTTGTCATACTCGTCAAACTCATTGAATTATTTAAAAGGAATACAGTTTATTTTATGTAAATTACTCCTCAATAAAATTGACCTAAACAGAACTACAAAACAAAATTATACAGGCAAATATTTTTTTATGATTAAGAAATCTCTTATAAGAAAAAGAGAAATCCCAGAAAATTCATGATTTTTGAAGCTGCTGAATATAAATATCCTTAAGTTCAGAAAAGCACTGCATATTATTATTATCATTTAACTTGACAAAGCTTTGCTAACGTATTTTTCTTTATGGTTTTGATTATATGTATATTCTTTAATTTACTCCTCATATGGGACACTTCTAATTTTCCTCTAGAAAAGCTAGAAAACTGGAAAGTGATTTTGGTATTTCCTCTGGCACACATGCAAGACATTTTCTATCCGATTTCTGATCATTTAGAAGAGTGTTTTTCAACTTTTCAGTGTCCTATTTTGATGACACGTCTGTAAATTCCTGTGCAGTTCTTTGTTAAAGAGATGCTTCTTACCTAGAAGTAGTCTTGGGTGTCTCCAGACATGTATGTCCCCTGACTCATTGAGGTCTTCCCTGGTGCTCACAGTGCAGCTCCTCATTCTTGTATGGCAGACCCTGGAGACGAGGGGAGGCCTGATTGAAAGGTCTCTACAGGAAAAGTATCTCCCTCAGATCCTTCTCTTTGGTGTAAGGGCAGAGCATTGATCCATGATGCTTGTATCAGGCCTAGAGGACACATAGATAATGCTGAAAGCCCCAGGTTCACTTCCAGAGAACAGAAATGATCCCTGGCCCCAGGGGTGTATGGCTGGAGCTAGAGTGTCTTTCTCTCAAGAAGCAGGCCAGCCTTGGAATGGGTCCATACAAGAGCAGGGTCTCCTAAATGCTCGAGCATCTTTAACAGTGTACCTAATTGCTTTGGAATCTTGTTTATGTTAATCTAAGTCTCCTCATTTGGAAAAAAGGAATGATAATAATATTACAAGACTCAGGATTGCTGAGAGAATCAAATGTATGTAAAGTAGTAGGTACAATGCCTGGTCCTTGGTAAATACTCACAGAACGTTGGTACTTGGAAGATCACATCTCTTCCAAATCTGTCTCCAACCAATTCCTATTCTGAGTCCTGAGCCTCCAAACCCTTTATTTAGCCTATCAACATAGCAGACAGCTTTACATTGAAGTTCAATAGACACTGCAAAGTCAACTAGTGAAAAAAAGAATACTTAGCCTTCCCTCTAGAACTTCCCTCTTTCTGTCCTTTCTAATTTATTGAATGACAGCGTAGTCCCTAGGCTAAATAAGACAGACACCCTGGTAATCATTTTAGATCAGTGCTGTCCATTAGAAATCTGACATGAGCCACCAGTGTGAACCATATATATAATTTCTAGTAGCCACATTAAAAGTAAACAGGTGGGGTTCATTTTATAATATATTTTTATCTAAACAAATGTACCCAAATATAATTTCAATATGTTATCAAAAGAAAAAATTATAAATGTTATATTTTGCATTCCATTTTCATATTAAATTTTCAACATTAGGAGTGTACAGACGATTCAGGGTATTAGATGTGCTACTAATCACAAATTACATGGACCATATCTAAAGTGTTCATTAGCTACACAAGGCTTGTGGCTGCTGAATTGGACAGCATAGCTCTAGACTCCTCACAACTTGGCTCTCCAACATGCTCAACTGATTATTCACTTTTACTGAAACAATCTCATTATTGCCTTTACATTTTCTCACCTTATTTTCTCACCTGTCCTAGAGTCTTCTATCAAGCTTCTTTGATTCTCTCTGGTCTCTTCTTCACGCTCTGGTTAGAACACATTTCTGATGGTGTCAAGGTTTAACTCATCACACAGGATCCGTCATATACTGACCCTTGTATCACATCTCTTTCCAACCTGACACTCTCTTCCCTCTGACATAAGGAAAAATTGAAATTACTTCAACAAATATTTACTGATCCAAGCAAAATCCTTGGAGGTGGACATTTAGTGCAATAATTAAGAAACTTCCCAAGATGTCCAAACCACTTTTCAAAGTATCTTAGTATGAGTCTGGCTCTACTTTGAATTCCAGCTTCCTGATAATGCACAGCCTGGGAGACAGCAGGTAATAGTCCAAGTAATTGGGTCCCTGGCCCCCATGTGGGTGACCTGGAGTTAGTTCTTGGCTCCTGGCTTTGGCTTGGCACACCAGACATAGCAATTGAGGGTCTGGAGTGTGAATCAACAGATGGAAGATGAG
The DNA here is from genome assembly GCA_949820135.1 of Sylvilagus floridanus. Classification (NCBI taxonomy): domain Eukaryota; kingdom Metazoa; phylum Chordata; class Mammalia; order Lagomorpha; family Leporidae; genus Sylvilagus; species Sylvilagus floridanus. Next base: position 169,963,390 of record OX463244.1, read on the forward strand.
ATGCAAGAGAGAAACGTCAGATTACTCTCAGAGGATCTCCAATTAGACTTACAGCTGACTTCTCAACAGAAACCCTACAAGCTAGAAGGGAATGGCGAGACATAGCCCAGGTACTTAGAGAGAAAAACTGCCAGCCCAGAATATTATACCCTGCAAAGCTCTCATTTGTGAATGAAGGTGAAATAAAGACCTTTCATAACAAACAAAAATTGAAAGAATTTGTTGCCACTCGTCCAGCCCTGCAAAAGATACTTAAAGACGTGTTACACACAGAAACACAGAAACACGACCATCAACATGAAAGAAGGTAAACGAAGGGAACCTCACGGCAAAAGATCACAGGGAATTCAAAGCATACATTAGAAAATATCTGGCAAATGGCAGGGCAAACTTACCACTTATCAATAGTCACATTGAACGTTAAAGGTCTAAACTGTCCTGTTAAAAGACAGAGATTGGCTGATTGGGTTAAGAAACAAAAACCATCTATTTGCTGCCTACAAGAAACACATCTTTCCAACGAAGATCCATACAGACTGAAAATAAAAGGATGGAACAAGATATACCACGCCAACAGAAATGAAAAAAGAGCGGGTGTAACCATCTTAATATCGGACTACATAAACTTTAACACAAAAACTGTTAAGAGAGACAAAGAGGGGCACTATATAATGATTAAGGGATCAATACTACAGGAAGATATAACAATTCTCAATGTATATGCACCTAATTACAGGCCACAGGTTTATTTAAAAAATTTGTTAAGAAACTTAAAGGGAGACTTAGACCCCAACACAATAGTACTGGGGGACTTCAATACTTCACTCACAGATATTGACAGATCGACAGGACAGAAGATCAACAAGGAGACAGTAGATTTAAACAACACTATAGCCCAAATGGATCTAACAGATATCTACAGAACTTTTCATCCTACACGTAAAGTATTCACATTCTTCTCAGCAGTACATGGAACCTACTCTAGGATTGATCACATATTAGGCCATAAAGCAAGTCTCAGCAAATTCAAAAGAATTAGAATCATACCATGCAACTTCTCAGACCATGAGGGAGTGAAGTTGGAAATTAGCAACTCAGGAATCTCTAGAGCATATGCAAACACATGGAGATTGAACAACATGCTCCTGAATGAACAATGGGTCACTGAAGAAATCAAAAGAGAAATCAAAAATTTTCTGGAAGTAAATGAGGATAACAGCACAACATACCAAAACTTATGGGATACAGCAAAAGCAGTGTTAAGAGGAAAGTTTATATCAATAGGTGCCTACATCAAGAAACTGGAAAGGCACCAAATAGATGAGCTTTCAATGCATCTCAAGGATCTAGAAAATTTGCAGCAAACTAGACCCAAATCTAGTAGAAAAAGAGAAATAATCAAAATCAGAGAAGAAATCAACAGGATTGAATCCAAAAAAACATTACAAAAAATCAGCCAAACGAGGAGCTGGTTTTTTGAAAAAATAAACAAGATTGACACCCCATTGGCCCAACTAACTAAAAAAAGAAGAGAAAAGACCCAAATCAGTAAAATCAGAGATGAAAAAGGAAATATAACAACAGACACCACAGATATCAAAAGAATCATCAGAAATTACTACAAGGACTTGTATGCCAGCAAACAGGGAAACCTATCAGAAATGGATAGATTCCTGGACACATGCAACCTACCTAAATTGAACCAGGAAGACATAGAAAACCTAAACAGACCCATAAGTGAGTCAGAAATTGAATCAGTAATAAAGGCCCTCCCAACAAAGAAAAGCCCAGGACCAGATGGATTCACTGCTGAATTCTACCAGACATTTAAAGAAGAACTAACCCCAATTCTTCTCAAACTATTCAGAACAATCGAAAAAGAGGGAATTCTCCCAAATTCCTTCTATGAAGCCAGCATCACATTAATTCCTAAGCCAGAAAAAGATGCAGCATTGAAAGAGAAATACAGACCAATATCCCTCATGAACATAGATGCAAAAATCCTCAACAAAATTCTGGCCAATAGACTGCAACAACACATCAGAAAGATCATCCACCCAGACCAAGTGGGATTCATCCCTGGTATGCAGGGATGGTTCAATATTCGCAAAACAATCAACGTGATACACCACATTAACAGACTGCAGAAGAAAAACCATATGATTATCTCACTAGACGCAGAGAAAGCATTCGATAAAATTCAACACCCTTTCATGATGAAAACCCTAAGCAAACTGGGTATAGAAGGCACATTCCTCAATACAATCAAAGCAATTTATGAAAAACCCACGGCCAATATCCTATTGAATGGGGAAAAGTTGGAAGCATTTCCACTGAGATCTGGTACCAGACAGGGATGCCCACTCTCACCACTGCTGTTCAATATAGTGCTGGAAGTCTTAGCCAGAGCTATTAGGCAAGAAAAAGAAATTAAAGGGATACAAGTTGGGAAGGAAGAACTCAAACTATCCCTCTTTGCAGACGACATGATTCTTTATTTGGGGACCCAAAGAACTCTACTAAGAGACTATTGGAACTCATAGAAGAGTTTGGCAAAGTAGCAGGATATCAAATCAATGCACAAAAATCAACAGCCTTTGTATACACAGACAATGCCACGGCTGAGGAAGAACTGCTAAGATCAATCCCATTCACAATAGCTACAAAAACAATCAAATACCTTGGAATAAATTTAACTAAGGACATTAAAGATCTCTACAATGAAAATTACAAAACCTTAAAGAAAGAAATAGAAGAGGATACCAAAAAATGGAGAAATCTCCCATGCTCATGGATTGGAAGAATCAATATCATCAAAATGTCCATTCTCCCAAAAGCAATTTACAGATTCAACGCAATACCAATCAAGATACCGAGGACATTCTTCTCAGATCTGGAAAAAATGATGCTGAAATTCATATGGAGACACAGGAGACCTCGAATAGCTAAAGCAATCTTGTACAACAAAAACAAAGCCGGAGGCATCACAATACCAGATTTCAGGACATACTACAGGGAAGTTGTTATCAAAACAGCATGGTACTGGTACAGAAACAGATGGATAGACCAATGGAACAGAATAGAAACTCCAGAAATCAATCCAAACATCTACAGCCAACTTATATTTGATCAACGATCCAAAACCAGTCCCTGGAGTAAGGTCAGTCTGTTTAATAAATGGTGCTGGGAAAACTGGATTTCCACGTGCAGAACCATGAAGCAAGATCCCTACCTTTCACCTTACACAAAAATTCATTCAACATGGATTAAAAATTTAAACCTACGACCCGACACCATCAAATTACTAGAGAGCATAGGAGAAACCCTGCAAGACATAGGTACTGGCAAAGACTTCTTGGAAAAGACCCCAGAAGCACAGGCACTGAAAACCAAAATTAACTACTGGGATTGCATCAAATTGAAAAGTTTCTGTACTGCAAAAGAAACAGTCAGGAAAGTGAATAGGAAACCGACAGAATGGGAAAATATATTTGCAAACTATGCAACAGATAAAGGGTTGATAACCAGAATCTACAAAGAAATTAAGAAACTCCACAACATCAAATCAAACAACCCACTTAAGAGATGGGCTAAGGACATCAATAGACATTTTTCCAAAGAGGAAATCCAAATGGCCAACAGACACATGAAAAAATGTTCAAGATCCCTAGCAATCAGGGAAATGCAAATCAAAACCACAATGAGGTTTCACCTCACCCCGGTGAGAATGGCTCACATTCAGAAATCCACCAACAATAGATGCTGGAGAGGATGTGGGGAAAAAGGGACACTAATCCACTGTTGGTGGGAATGCAAACTGGTGAAGCCACTATGGAAGTCAGTCTGGAGATTCCTCAGAAACATGAATATAACCCTACCATTCAACCCAGCCATCCCACTCCTTGGAATTTACCCAAAGGAAATTAAATTGGCAAACAAAAAAGCCGTCTGCACAGCAATGTTTATTGCGGCTCAATTAACAATAGCTAAGACCTGGAACCAACTCAAATGCCCATCAACAGTAGACTGGATTAGGAAATTATGGGACATGTACTCTACAGAATACTATACAGCAGTCAAAAACAATGAAATCCGATCATTTGCAACAAAATGGAGGAATCTGGAAAACATCATGCTGAGTGAATTAAGTCAGTCCCAAAGAGACAAATATCATTTGTTTACCTTGATTGGCGATGACTAACTGAGCACCAAAGGGGAAACCTGTTGAAGTGAAATGGACACTATGAGAAACAGTGACTCGATCAGCTCTTGTGCTGACTGTTGTTGTACAATGTAATACTTTATCCATGGTAGTATTTTTTTTTCTTTATCCTAGTACTAGTGGTTGAACTCTGTAATTAACACACAATTATTCCTAGGTGTTTAAATTTTAACTGAAAAGTGATCTCTGTGAAATATAAGAGTGGGAATAAGAGAGGGAGGAGATGTAAAACTTGGGACATGCTCAATCGGAGCTGCCCAAATGATGGAGTTAGAATTGTGCCAGGGGTTTCCAATACAATCCCATCAAGGTGGCATGTACCAAGGCCATCTCATTAGTCCAAGTGATCAATTTCAGTTCACAATTGATCACACTGATAGGTGTAAGAGTCAAAGGGATCACACAAACAAGACTAGTGTCTGCTAATACTAACTGATAGAATGAAAAAGGGAGAGAATGATCCAACATGGGAAGCAGGATACACAGCAGACTCATAGAATGGCAGATGTCCTAAATAGCACTCTGGCCTCAGAATCAGCCCTTAAGGCATTCGGATCTGGCTCAAGAGCCCATGAGAATATTTTAGGCATGGAAAGCTAAGACACTCTGGAAAAAACAGAAGACCTAAATGAAAGATCTCTGCGAGTGAGATCCCAGTGGAAAGAACGGGGCCATCAAAGAAGGAGGTACCTTTCTCTGAAGGGAAGAGAGAACTTCCACTTTGACTATGGCCCTGTGGGAATAAGATCGAAGTCGGCTAACCCTAAAGGCTTCCATAGCCTCGGCAACTCATGACCAGAGCCTAGGGAGATTACTGACGCCATAAACAAGAGTGTCAAATTGTTAAATCAACATCAGGAGTCACTGTGTACTTACGTCTCATGAGGGATCTGTCCTTAATGTGTTATCCAATGTGAAATAATGCTATTACTAGTACTGAAACAGTATTTTTACACTTTGTGTTTCTGAGTGGGTGCAAACTGATGAAATCTTTACATAGTATATATTGAATCGATCTTCTTTATATAAAGATAATTGCAAATGATTAAAAAATCTTGGTGTTAAACTGGAAATTGCATAGACAATTAATCAATTTTTTAAAAAAAAATCATGTAGGATCTCTGTCCTTAATGTGCTGTACATTGTGAATTAATACTATAACTAGTACTCCAACAGTATTATCATTTTGTGTCTCTATGCGAGGGCAAACCGTTGAAATCTTTACGTAATATGTACTAAATTGATCTTCTGTGTATAAAGAGAATTGAAAATGAATCTTGATGTGAACAGAAGGGGAGAGGGAGCGGGAAAGGGGAGGGTGTGGGGAGGGAGGGAAGTTGTGGTGGGGGGGAGCCATTGTGGTCCATGAGCTGTTCTTTGGAAATTTATATTCTTTAAATAAAAGCTTTATATAAAAAAAAAAGAATACTTATGATCAATAGAACAAGATCATAGTGCTGGAAAGGATGTGGAGAAACTGGAATGCTTGCACAGTGTGGGAATACAAAATGGCAGACTGCTATGGAAAACAGTATAGAGGTTCTTCAAAAGATTAAAAGTAGAACTAGTATGTGAGCCAGCAATCACACTATGGTGTATTTAATCAAAAGAATTGCAATCAGCATCCTAAAGAGATGTAAGCATCCCTGTGTACACATTCACAATGGAATACTGTTCTGTCTTTAAAAAGAAGAGTCTGCTGTGTATCTCGCTTCCCATGTTGGATCAATCTCTCCCTTTTTCATTCTATCAGTTAGTATTAGCAGACACTAAAAAGAAGAAAATTCTTTAATATGCAACAAAATGGATGAAATTTGGCCAGCGCCGCAGCTCACTAGGCTAATCCTCTGCCTGCAGTGCCAGCACCCCGGGTTCTAGTCCCTGTTGGGATGCTGGATTCTGTCCCGGTTGCTCCTCTTCCAGGCCAGCTCTCTGCTGTGGCCTGGGAAGGCAGTGGAGGATGGCCCAAGTGCTTGAGCCCTGCACCCCATGGGAGACCAGGAGGTCGCACCTGGCTCCTGGCTTCCAATTGGTGCGGCATGCTGGCCACAGTGCACTGGCCATAGCAGCCCTTTGGGGGGTAAACCAGCGGAAGGAAGACCTTTCTTTCTGTCTCTCCCTCTCTCTCACTGTCTAACTCTGCCTGTCAAAAAAAAAAAAAAAAGAGATGGATGAAATTTAAGGACACCATGTTAAGTTAAATAATCCAGCCATAGGTTGACAAATACTACCTGATTCCACTTATAGGAGTTATCTAAAATTTTCAAATTCATACAAAGTTTGGAATTATGGTTGACAGGGGCAATGGTGGGGTGAAATGAGAGTTACTAATTTGCAGGCACAAAGTTTAATCAAGCAGAATGAATAAACTCTAGAGATCTGCTGTACAGCATTGTACCTGCAGTGAACAACAAGGCATTGTACATTTAAGAAATTTGTTGAGGGAAGATCTCACATTAACTACTCTTATACAATACAATAGGTTTGAAATCCATGTATTCATCTAAGTGTTCTACTTTTCTTTTGATTGACTTTATCACAGATGGCTTTTGCAAATGTGGTGGAAAAAATTACCATCCATCAGCAACTCCCAGCTTGAATTCAACTGGCTTAGAAATCCCTAAGAAAGAAGCGTAATTCTTTCCTGTGGTTCTGGGGAAAAGCTTTAAATTGAGATTTGAATTAGTTTCTTATTGTGACTACAACAAATTACCACAAACGTAGTTGCTTAAAACAATGAAGATTTACTCTTAGGAGTCTGAAATTCAGAAATTCCAAATGAATAGACTGGGCTATTTCCTTTTAAAGGCTCCAGGAGAAGGCATGTTTGCTTCATATTTACAATTTCTAGAGCCTGTCTGCATTTCTCATGCATGGCCCCCTCTTTCCATCTTCAAGGCCAGCATCACAGCATCTCAAATCTATCTATCTATCTATCTATCTATCTATCCATCCATCCATCTTTCTGATTTCTATTTCTGTGTTTATTTCTCACTCTCAGTTTGATAGCTAATTTTATGCATTGATATGAATGGATTATGGGGCCCAGATATTTGGTTGAACATTGTTCTGGGTGTTATGTCATATATGTGAGGATATTTTTGGATAAGATTAACATTTCAGTCAGTATGCTGAGTAAAGCAGGTTGCCTCCCTAATATGAGTAGTCTCATCCAGTCAACTGAAGGTCTGCATGGAACAAAAGACTCTCCTTCCATATATACCCATATATAAATTCTGCTGGTTCCATTTCTCTGGAAAACTCTATTAAAACCTTATTCAGATATCTTCTTTCTTTTTTTTTTTTTTTTTGACAGGCAGAGTGGACAGTGAGAGAGAGAGACAGAGAGAAAGGTCTTCCTTTTGCCGTTGGTTCAACGGCAATGGCTGCCGCGGACGGCGCGCTGCGGCCGGCGCACCGCGCTCATCCGATGGCAGAAGCCAGGTGCTTTTCCTGGTCTCCCATGGGGTGCAGGGCCCAAGCACTTGGGCCATCCTCCACCGCACTCCGGGCCACAGCAGAGGGCTGGCCTGGAAGAGGGGCAACCGGGACAGAATCCGGTGCCCCGACCGGGACTAGAACCCTGTGTGCCGGCGCCACAAGGCGGAGGATTAGCCTGTTGAGCCACGGCACCGGCCCAGATATCTTCTTTCTTACAAGGATGCTGATGACTTTATTCACACACACTTTATGGGATCTATTGAAGTCATTCCCAGTTCTATGTGGCCATTGTTGTTGAAGTCCATTATTTAAGAAATAAATAGCACCCTTCCAAGAGGACAGGAGAAAAACTAATTAGCACGTGAGTGTTCTGTAAACATACAGTTCTCTGCAAATACTAACTAATGACACTGGGAAAGAATGGTCTCAAGATATTTTGCTAATTTTTATCAGTGCTTATGCATAATCGTAATTAAAATATCAGAGGAGATATGGTCACATAGGACTGGATATGACTTCAAAAGATCGTAAAAGAGTGTATGAATAAAGTCATGAGCATCCTTGTAAAAAAGATAATATCAGAATCAGGGTTTATTAGAGTTTTCCAGAGAAATGGGATCAGTAGAATGTAGATTGGGTATATATGGAGGGGGAGAGAGTCTTTTGTTCCATGCAGACCTTCAGCCTTGCCATAGTACATAGTAGGTTTGGCATGTCAATAGTGAACATGGAAAAGGAGGAAAGTGATGCGTAGTAAACATATTGTGGTAGGGATTGAACTTCACTTGCTCTGGGTTGGTGAAAATACTGGAGGAGGAAGTGAGTAGATGTGACTGGTCACTTCCAGCCAGTCTTCCATAACAGGAAGAGTCTACATGTCTTTAAATAAAATCTGCGTTTATACACTGGCCTCATTTCCCTGATACCATCTGACCTGGAAAACTGATCAGGGTCAGTAAAGTCACTTCTTGTGAGAAGATAACTTTGGAACTTGTGATATTGAAACATCTGTGGTGGGAGGTCCAGCATTGTGGTTCAGCGGGCTAAGCTGTCACCTGAGACACTGACGTCCAATATTGGAGTGCCAGCTTCAGTCCTGGCTGCTACGCTTCCAAACCAGTTCTTTTTAATGGGAGGGCAGGTAAGGGGGGGAAGAACTGCTATATTCCTAAAGCTGTACCTATGAAATTTATATTATTAAATAAAGTTCCTAAAAAAGAATATTAAAAAATAATGCACTTTGGAAGGCAGAAGATGATGACCCAAGTACTTGGGCCCCTGCCAACTATGTCTGAAACTTAGTTGGAGTTCCAGGCCTGTAGCTTTGGCCTAGCCTGGCCCTGACTGTTACAACCATTTGTGGATTGAGCCAAACGGAGGATCTCTCTCCACCTCTCCCTCTCTGTCACTCTGTATTTCAAATCAATCAATCAATCAATAAATCTTTAAAAACAAAACAGAACCATTGAGTATCACAAGACCACAAGTAATTAAATAAGGAGCTCAGATCTGAGTCAGGGTCCTAGTAAATCTTGGGTGAAACACTAGCTTTGCAATCTTTTAAGAGAAACTTTGCTCTCTGAATTTGTCTATTCATCTGGAACTCAGACGGTTTAGATGAAATGACCTGGAATGACCCTTTTAACACAAGTAGCCTGTGAATCTCCGAGGAACATGTTCCATGAGGTTCTATTTAGTTATCTTCCCTAAGAATCACATGCACTATTTACGATTTTCCTATTGGGAATGCTCCCACCAAACTACCAGAGCAAACAGCTTTTTCCAAGGGGATCAATAGTATTTCACCATAACTTATGGACAATTATAGCATTTCTTATTTTTCTGATAAATCAGTTTTTCTTTCAGGGCAGTGACTCTGTCTGATACACATTTGAACTCCAGCTCCAGCACAAAACACTAGCACAAAATAAATGTTCAATAAACTTTGCAGAAAATTGAGTAGAACTTTTCATGGTATCCCAGGATCATCAGGCAATCCCCAGATCTGAAAATAAACAAACTGTAAGTATTAAAGTTTCTGTTAACATTTATTAAAACTAGGCAACAACTCTCAATTATTCAATATGAGTAGAAAACTATAAGAAGAGAAGAAAGATAAAGAAAGAACTCATTAAATTCAGTAACTGCGAATTTAGCAGTCGTGTGGATACTCTTGCTATCTGGAAAACAGGTGATAGGAGTAAGGAGAGGAAAATGAGAGTGATGGAGGGACAATGAAGCAGTCTGAGAGGTTAAATAGGTGTATTCCGATGTCACACTCTCTGGCAGTAAAATCTCATTCCCAACAGTTATCCAACACCACTTCACCATAATTCATTATCTGTGCAACAGAGATAGGAATAATGCCTACCACACAATGTTTTGTGAAATTAAATTAGTTATATATATATATATAATGCTTAGAATTATATAAATAATTATAATTATTTTATGTATGTGATAATACATTTTAAATGGAATAAATATAATTTTACTATGAAAATAAAATAGTGAACGTGTTCCACATCCAAAATGCATTGCCTCATTTGGAATCCTGGTTTGATAACTTATTAACTTTGAATTCCTGGTCAATGCACTTGCCAAAGGAACAAAACTGCATATGGGTAACCGCTGAGTTCCTCTACTAGTGGCAAAAACTAGTTTCCCAGTCAAAATTGACTTATTGCCCAGCATGTGAGGTCCATGGAAGAAATGAGCAGCACTGGGTGCAAGGCTATGGATGGAGAGAATACATGCATTCAGGTTTTAGTTCTGATGTGTGTTATCTGTACAGCTGTATTCCAGTTACTCAGCAAACCGGTCCCTGCTTCCTAGAACCTAAACTGCGATGAGGGTACCTACCCATGTTAGTAAAATTCAAAAGGAAACAATGCATATGAAATATTGAGCACAGTGGCTAATATACAAAATACCTTCTATTTTTATTGCTCGATTGAGAAATAATGGAGAGGCTGGCATAGTGCCACCATGGATTAAGCTGTCACTCGTGATGCTGGTATCCCATATAAACACCAGCTGTTCCACTTGTAATCCAGTTCCCTGCTAATGCACCTGGGAAAGGAGCAGAACATGGTTCATGTGCTTGGGCTCCTGCCACCCGTACAGGAGACCTGAAAGAAGTGCCAGGATCCTGGCTTCAGTCTGTCCATCCCAAGTCTTTGAAGCCATTTGAGGAGTGAACCAAAAGATGAGAGATATGTCTCTCTCTGTAACTCTTTCAAATAAACACATAAATTACTTTAAAAAATAAATGATGAATAAAGGAGAAGGATAGAAAAGGAACTTTGGGCCAACAAAGACCGTACTGATTAGTATAAATCTTATTGAAAAGCTTCAATTAGGCTTTTTGCTGGTCTAGACTAGTGGTTCAGTTCTGAATCTGGAACCAACATAGACAGTCATGGGATGAGAGAGATCTCCATGGGTAGGTGGGAGTTCATGGAAAAGCCCCTTTGGAAGAGGATATAATCTGGCACAAGAATGAAAAGGGTGGGAGCAGTTGAAAGGGAAAAATAGAGAAGAGGCAACTGACTTCTGAGTGACAGTACTGGAAACCCTGTCAAAGCATTGTCCTCTTTCTGCATCCTGCCAGAAAGTGGGATTTAGAAGTTTTTTAAAGATTACTCATAGCTCTTTGCTCAAGAACCTTGGGAGGCATTAGGGCCTCTAATAATGAAAGCACAGCATAAGCAGAAGGTCATGAAAAGGATCCCACGGTCCCAAAACCACCAGCAGATTGACAATCTGCAACTCCTCAAGGTCTGCTCTGTGGGCTCTGTGGCGATATGCGGTGCAGGACACAACAACAACACTGTTGACCTCCACAGTGAGTAGCCACCAGCAAGGGGCCCCTGGGACTCCGATGCTGCGAAACACACTCATGTGCCCTGAATGGCCCATTCAGTTCCCCCACTACTTCCTGAGGGCTTGTAGCCTCCCACTGAGCACCATAATTTCATTTACAGGGCATAATTCTTCTACCTTTGGATAAAGCTCCAAGAAACGATGAACTTTCCTGAGAATATTTATTGTCTAAACATGGACCTAAGACCACAACCCACACTTCTGATTCAAATTTAATCATGTTTTCTAGCTCAAAATACTTGGAGGATGCTGTGGGGATAGCATGAGGATGAAGATGGGGAACCAGGGAAGACCTGGACCAGCACAAGTCTCAGGTCTTTCATGGTGGAAGGATCCGCAGAACCCTTTCTTCATCCCCACCTAAACGTCTTCCTCCAGTTCTGTTCTGAAAAGGCCTGCTCCTTTTCTTTAGGGCTCACAGAACTCATTCCCCTTCACTTATGTTTACTCCAGCCTCAGCTTCCAGAAAATAGTTTGCAGTCCCACTGGGCAAGCAGAGGAAGAATGGGCAAGTACAGGAAGTGTAGTACTTCATGATGTTAAACTATGGCAATACATGTGAAAATACATTGGTGCATTGCACTTTCAGGTATGTGTTACCCCCATTTAATTAGCATTATCAGCTTAGCCCATGGAGTTATCAAATGTTATAGTATGCATTAAAATCACCAAGAAGCCTTATTAACCTACTGAGATAGATTATTGAATCCTGTCCCAACAATCTCTTATTCAGGTATGTCTGGGGTAAGAACTGATAATTTGTATTTTCCAACTAGGATTTAATGTCGGTACGAGAAGACACTCTGAGGAAATCCAACCCAATGATTGGGTACTGTAGGAGAAAGCCCTTGGAGTAATTGCTTGGCACCCAAACTCTCCCTCATCTCTCATGAATGGTTCCCTATTAGGTTGCACCGAGGTCATGCTGGACATGTTCTGAGCTGTGTAACTGTGATTCCTTGCCATAGTTGATTGACCCCGTAGGTGGATTACTTGTTCTTGAAGGGGAAATGTTCCAAGAGGATCTGCCAAGCATATAAAATTGGGATTTTTTCCACTGAAAACTCTCCAAGACTTTCTCAGAGCTTTTTAGAATAAAAAAGCATCTTTACTATGTGTGTTAGTCAGAGTGAGCTATTTACTCTAATAAAGGATTACTTCTAGCTTAATTTTTAATCATACAAAGTTGGCAGAAAATGGGTCTGCTCTATGCAGTCATTCAGGGACCAAAGACCTTCCAGTTGAAGGTTCTAGCATCTGTTAGGACTTGGGGGATGGCCCAGTATATAAAATAAGTAAGTGTGGGGTTTTAGTGTGAGGTTTTAAGGGCAACACCTGTAGATGATGTTTATCAATTCTCACCCACATTCCATGAGTTAGAACGTACCCAAACAGCTGCACTCAGTTGCAAACCTGGCTGTGGGCCCAAGAGGAAAAGGTAACGTTTTGTGAAACAGAAACACACATCTTTCATGTGGCTTTTTAGTCTTTTGTGATCTAGTCTTTGCCTACTTTCACAGCACTGACTTTTTTTTCCAACCACAGGGCATGTACTTTTCCTTCATGTGACATGTTCTTTATCACTCTGTTGCTTATAATATCTAGTTATCCTCCCAATTGTAATACCCAACTATAATTTCCAATTATAACTAGGAAGGTAACTAGAAAGAACCTACTCTATTATGTATATTTTAGTAGAACCATTCTCCTCTTCTTGAATTTGTAATTGCAAGGTGTCTGGCGTATAACAAATCTTCCCAGGCAGAAGAATCAATTAATTCACAGGCTTTTATTGGGGTTCTGCTCCCGGGCAAGGTTCACCAGTCCCAACAGAACAACAGAGCGGGGACCAGGGAAGTCGCGCGTCAGAGATTGGGAGGGCTCCTTTTATAGATTCAGGGCATGGGGGTTAAAGGTTGAGGCGGGTCTGATCCTCATTGGTTGACCTTTAGGCACCCGTGGGGACCTTGACAAGGACTTTTCTTCCCAAGAAGTACAGGTAGGGACTTCTCCATTCCTGGAAGTATAGGCCTTCCTTCCATGCGGATCCCAAAGCTACCACTAATAGCTGCAATTGTTCTTATATCTGTGTGATTACCTCATTAATACTATTAATACTATTTTATTTATTCTAATTCCTCATGAGTCCATATTCCATAATGGCAGGTACTGTTTCAGTTTTGGTTGTTAGGTCCCCATCGCCATCACAGTGTTGAGTGAATAGCAGGCATGCAATAAAATTTTGATCAATGAAAGAAGGGAAGACGGGAGGAAGGCAAGGGTGGAAGGAAGGAGGGAAGGAGGATAGAAAATCAGTAGAACTGCTTTTCATTAAATGGTTTTATTAAATTTACTAAATAAGTTCCTGGTTCTTATACACTTGAAGTTATGTCCATTTCTGACTTTTAAAAGTTTTTATTTATTTATTTGAGAGACAGAAAGACAAGGGAGAGAGAGAGAGAAAGAGAAAGAGATAGAGAGAGAGAGAGAGAGAGAGAGAGAACGAGCCTCTGATTTATTCTCAAATTCTTGCCAAAACCAGGGTTAGGCCAGGCCGAAGCTGGTAGCCAGGAACTCAATCCAGTTCTCCCGCATTTGTGGAAGAAACTCAACTACTTGGGCCATCACTTTTGATTTCCCAGAGTCTTTATTAGCACAGAGCTGGAATCAGGAAATAGCAACTGGAATTGAACCCACACACTCAGATATGGGATGCCGGCATTCTAACCACTAGAGCAAGTGCCCACCGTCTTTTCTGATTCTTGTATGGTCAATTCCTCCTTCTATTCTTTGGGGTTCGCCAAATCATTGTGGTAAATTCACCTCCTGAAGTTTAAATTAAGCAGAGTCAGTTTATGCTGCTTCCTAACAAAACAATTCCAAATTTCTTAAATTTTAGTTTATATGAATACCACAGGGATCTGGTTATGATGGACATTCTGTTTCAGTAGGTCTTCGGATGGGATGAGGTCTGAAATTTTGTATTTTGAATGAGCTCCCAGATGACTCTGATTGTGCTTGTTTGTGGCCCATGTTTTAAGAAACAACACCTAGTTTACATCCAATAATCATTCAAAGAATTTGATCTGGAATGCTGCTGCAACTCGGTCCTTAACGAAGGAGCAGATTCTCTGCACATGTCATACTTCTCTGCTAGAAAACCCGTTCCATCTCTTTCAATCCTCATTTTCCAGCCACCTTCAGGGCAATTGCATCCATGCTGAATGTTGGCTTTCATTCCCTGACTCACGCTCTAATTCAATGCTCATATCACTTGCCTGTTCACTGGAATGCATGACTGTTTACTGCCAGCATTTAACTGAGCAGGGAAATAAATTAACTATCAAGATGCCAAACCTGATAGATATAGCCTATTGTCTATCAATGGTATTTTCAGCACTGTTACTTTATTTTTGACAGGCAGAGTGGACAGTGAGAGAGAGAGACAGAGAGAAAGGTCTTCCTTTTGCCGTTGGTTCACCCTCCAATGGCCACCGCGGCCGGTGTGCTGCGCTGCATTGCGCTGATCTGAAGCCAGGAGCCAGGTGCTTCTCCTGGTCTCCCATGAGGGTGCAGGGCCCAAGCACTTGGGCCATCCTCCACTACACTCCCAGGCCATAGCAGAGAGCTTGCCTGGAAGAGGGGCAACAGGGACAGAATCCGGCACCACGACTGGGACTAGAACCCCGTGTGCCAGCACCGCAGGCAGAGGATTAGCCTATTGAGCTTCGGTGCCGGCCAGCACTGTTACTTTAAAAAGTTCAGTAACTGTCATCACTGTGGTACTAATTGGGCCTATTACTTTGGAAAATACTAACCCTTTCAAGATTCTATGCTTGGTAATCTTTTTTTTTCTTATTTATTTTTATAAGGAGGACAGATTCCACTTATTTTGTATATACAATTTAAGAATAGGATATTTCCCACCCATCTTTTCTTCCTTGCTCCTCCTTCCTCTTTTTCTATTAATTTTTATGATGACATACATTTAAGTTTTTTATAATCATAAGCTTAATCTTCCACTAAATAAATAATTCAACAAGTATAAAGGAGAAAGAGCACTGTTTCTCAGGAGTATAGACTTAGGTCTGTAAAGAATATAATCAAACCTCAAGATGTCAACTTCACTCATATACAATTTTAAGTAGTAAGAATAAAGTGGGGGCATCACAATACCATATTTCAAGACATACTGCAGGGCTATTATAATCAAAACAGCATGGTATGGTCATAAGAATAGACACAGAGACTAATGGAACAGAAAAGAAACCCTACAAATAAATACAAAGATCTGCAACCAACTAACCTTTGACAAGCAAGCTAAAATCATTCCCTGGATAAAGGACAGTATCTTCAACAATGGTGTTGGGAAAATTGGATTTCCACACACAGAAGACAAATATCTTATATCCTACACAAAAAATGAACTCAAAATTCATCAAGGATCTAAATTTGAGTCCTTAAACAGTTAAATAACTAGAGGAATGTAGGGGAGACATTGTAAGATATTGGCCTAGGCAAAGAATTTTTGGGTAATGCCCATAAAGGATAGCCAATAAAAAAAGACAAATGACATTACAACAAGTTAAGAAGCATCTGCATAACAAAAAAATTAAAAATGAAGAGACAACTGATAGAATGGGAGAAAACATTTGCAAGCTATGCATTAGATAAAGGATTAATAACAAGAATATTTAAGGAGCTCAAGAAACTCAACAATAAAACAAGCAATCCAGTTAAGAAATAGACAAAGGATATGAATAGATATCTTACTAAAGAAGTAATACAGATGGTTAATAGAAACATGAAAAAATGTTCATCAGGAGAATGCAAATAAAAATTGCCTTGAGATTTCACCTTACTCCAGTTAGAATGATTATTATCCAAAAATCAAGAACTTAAATATGGCGGTGAGGTTGTGGAGAAAAAGTGCTAGTTCACTGTTGGTGGAAATGAAAATTGGCAGCACTATTACAGAAAGCAGTATGAGGATTCCTAAAAAGCTAAAACATGAATCTATCACATGACCCAGCTATCCAACATCTGAGAATAAATCCAAAGGAAATAAATCAGTGTGTAAAAGGGATATCCAAACCCATGAGTTTATAGCAGCCCAATTCACAACAATAAAGATATGGATTCATTTAACTGATGACTGGATAAAGAAAATGCAGCGTTTGTACATGATAGAATATAACTCAGCCATATGAAATAATGAAATCTCAACATCAACAACAAAATGAATGCAACTGAAGATCATTGTGCTAAATGAAATAAGCCATACCCAGAAAGACAAATATCATGCATTTTATCTTATATATGGAAGTTAATATAGAAAGAGTATAAAAATTGTGTAGGTGTCATATTATTCAGTATATATTTACAAATATTGCTTTATTGAATTGTACCATGTACAGTGAAATATACCCTCTTTCTCTATTTTATGATCATGGCCTTAAATCCTATATTTTTTGATATTAATATCATTGTGCTCAAGAAAAATGAAGTATACATGTATATGTATATAATATCTACATAAAAGTGAATACGCCCAAACACTAAAAATTCTTAGCTCTGAACATTTTTTGAAAATTTGATTTCATTGAATTTTTCTGGATAAATAATTACAATACGTTATGTTCTGATAATTATTCATACCTTACAAAAGTTACTGATGTGTGTCATTTCATTCTATTGTCCCATCCCTTAAATTAGTTCCTCATTATCTTTGTGAATGATATCTCTTAGAATGATGGATTGCATCATATGAATGTACAGTGTCCTGCAGTACCAATAACCACAGTTTGTGTAACAATCTTGTATAGAGATAACTGTTTTCTGAGAAGCTCTATGAATGTAGCTGCACCATGTTGAATCCCACTTAATGTGTGACCAGCACTGGGGTAGGTATGTGGCATCCTCGTTGAGTTGCTGTTTAGGGCACCCTCATCCCATGTCGCAGTGCCTGCTTCAAGTCTTAGTTACTGCTATTCTGAGTCACCTTTCTGCTGATGCAGACTCTCAGAGGCATCAGGTGGTGATGGTCCAAGGATCCATGTGGGAGACCAGAATGAAGTTCTGCACTTGTGGTTTGTCCTGAACCAGCCCTGGCTGTTGTGGGCATTTGGGAATAAAACAGAAGATGGATGATCTCTCCATCTATCTCTCTGTCTGTTTCTGTCTTTATACCTTTCAAATAAAATGGAAATAAATATGAATAAAATTTTTTTAAAAAATATTAAAACAAACACATTTTACCCAAAAGCAATGGTACATACACAACTGCTGGTTCTACAGGAAGGCAGTGTCACCCTCCAGGCCCCCAGGACAGCATATCAGATGAGGAAAGAATCCTGTCTATTTGTAGAACTCTATTCCAAAATGAGGTGACTATTTGATTGTTTTCAGGCATTCAAGAAATTGATGGAAAGTAAGACATTTTTAAATCCACATATGAAAGAAAGTTCAAACATTGCTGTGTTGTATCAACCAGATCATTCTGAGTGCTCCTGGGTATGGTGTGGAGATAACAGAACACAGAAAAGGCCTGAGGGTGTAGACTTGCTCAGCAACACAAAGGAGCCAGCTCCTGAAAGGTCTGTGCAAAAAGAACAGGAGAAAGGGAATTTGAATGTTATTGCTGTTTTCCCTTTTTGCATTAACAGGCTGGGATTCCCGGAAAAGAAGGAGATGCAGCTCAGATTTTTTTTTTTTAAATAAAGAGTTATTTATTTGAAAGTCCCAGTTACAGAGAGGGAAAGGCAGATCTTCTATAGGGTGGTTCACTCTGCAGATAGCCTCAACGGTCGGCAGGGGCTGGGCCAGGAGCTTCTTCTAGTCTTCCATAGGGATGGCGGGGGTCTGAACCCATGGGCCATCTTCTGCTGCTTTTACCAGGCCATAAGCGGGGAACTGGATAGGAAGTGAAGCAGCCTGGACCAGCACCTTTATAAGAAGCAGGGGCTCCAGGCAGAAAGTTTACCAGCTGGGCCCCAAAGCTGGCCCAACTCTTTGTTTCTTGATTATATTTCAAAGGGATAATTCCCCAGTCTTTGAGAAAGACATTCCCAGTTTGTAGAAAACTGACATAGCAGGCCGGCGCCGTGGCTCAACAGGCTAATCCTCCGCCTTGCGGCGTCGGCACACCGGGTTCTAGTCCCGGTCGGGGCACCGGATTCTGTCCCGGTTGCCCCTCTTCCAGGCCAGCCCTCTGCTGTGGCCCGGGAGTGCAGTGGAGGATGGCCCAGGTGCTTGGGCCCTGCACCCCATGGGGAGACCAGGAAAAGCACCTGGCTCCTGGCTCCTGCCATTGGACGAGCGCGGTGCGCTGGCCGCGGCGGCCATTGGAGGGTGAACCAACGGCAAAAAGGAAGACCTTTCTCTCTGTCTCTCTCTCTCACTGTCCACTCTGCCTGTAAAAAAAAAAAAAAAAGAAAGAAAACTGACATAGCAAAGAGCCAGAGAAAGAATTTACAGTTGAAAAATTTCAAAAAAAAAAATACTCAAAGAAAAGGAGATTGGGACCTACAGTTAGGAAAATACCTGTCTAAAGTTCAGTCAAACTGAGAGAAACTTTAAGGCCATCTTGGTCAATGCACAGTGAACTATGCTATTTTAAACTTTAATTGTTAGAATAATTTCTGATATGAATTTCAGTCAGAAAATGGAATCCTTCATTGGCGGCTCAGATTTTGAAGAAATACTAGTGAATGTTATATAGTTTTAACATAAGCTAATTATTAACTTTAGGGAAAATGTAAATATTGTCGCTTTGTGATATAGTCTGTTTTGATGCTGATGTGTCAAGCTCTACAATAACTGATATATGTTTCCTCACAACACACTTCAAATTGAGTGCTATTATGTGCACTTTAAAGATGAGAAGATAGTGGTCTAGAAAGGCAAGTAACTTGTCCAGGGTTACAGAAAGGAAGCTAAAGTCAACCTCGTTGATGAGTCCCCCAAACCTACTAAGATCTAGTCTTCCTTAGTGAATTTTGCATCTACTCTGCAGACCTTACTCATCATGATGTTGACACCACAGAATGAGTTCAAGAGAAGAGAGAGCTCATAGTATCTCCGCTACTTATCTGTGCTGGAATTATCCGGAACCTACTCAGCCTCTGGCTCCCTGTATGAATACGTGGTGTTGCCATCACATTCCATGGAGAAGAGGGAACTTGAATTTGTCCCATCAACTTTCTCTTGCTCTGTGGGGAACTTTGAATCACCACTAGTCCAGCAAAGTTACCTTAAGGGGCTATGATATCATCCATTCACCCTATAGCAGTAGGCCAAGTTTTTTTTTTTTTTTTTTTAGGATTTATTTATGTCTTTGAAAGTCAGAGTTACACACAGAGAGAAGGGGGGCGGGGAGAGAGAGAGAGAGAGAGAGAGAGAGAGGTCTTCCATCTGCTAGTTCACTCCTCAGATGGCCTCAACAGCTGAAGCTGACTGATCCTAAATCAGATCAGAAGCCAGGAGCTTCTTCCAGGTCTCCCACGTGGGTACAGAGGCTCAAAGATTTGGTCCATCTTCTACTGCTTTCCCAGGCCATAGCAAAGAGCTGGATCAGAAGTGGAGCAGCCGGGTCTCAAACCAGTGCCCATATGGGATGCTGGCACTGCAGGTGGAGGCTTTACCTGCTACGCCACAGAGCCAGTCCCAGTAGCCAAGTTTTTTTCATCAAAATCAGAATTTGAGATTTTTTATAAGCAGGAAGAAGAGTTCCTGCCCTGCCCTTCCAAATTAGAGACAGATTCCAACTACATAAATATGGAACTTTGCCAGGAGCCTTCTATCCCTCACATCCAAGAGGGGTAGTAATAGGTTCCATCTTACTAACTGAAAAGAAAAATGACTTCCTTTTAACCTCCTGGTCCCTGCTTTGCCTCATTCTTTACAGATTATGGCATCTCTTTTGAGTCAAGATGATGTGAGGCAGACCCCCATAGTCTCCTAAGGAGCCAAAGAAAATCTGTTGAGAAAGAAATCCCACAGGGCATGTTTACTGTTCCACATGCACCCCTTCCTGCCCCCAGCAAGATGAAAAACATATGCAAAGTAATCACAGACCTTGAACACTTGAGAGTGCATTCCTAAATGCTTACTGTGTGTAGGGGGAAAAATAGCCTTGGCTACAAAATGTTCCCAGCAGGGAAAAATTGTATGAGAGAAACACAAAGTGGGATGACAGGTTGAAAGGCTTGTAGGGACCCTCTACACTATATATCATCAAAAGATCTCTCTCTATTCTGTTTTCTTTCTCTGTGTCTCTCTCCCTGCCTTTCAAATCAATTAATTGGTTTTTAAAAATAAAAAAGGACGAGGAGCCATAGGAAGAGGCTGTATGTTGCTATTACTCCAAAGTCTGTCTTTCAGTTCTCATCAACCTGTCTATATAGTGAAGGAAAACCTGCTTCAGGGTCAAAGCCCGTGAATACTGGTCTTCGTGCCCCACAGAGCTAAATCACAGTGATTCTACCTCATGGTAGAAGTGTGTATCTAATCACAGGAAGGGATTCTTTTCCCCTCGCACTCAGCAGTGCAAAATCATCTTGGACTGAAGCCTCTTAGCCATGCTCCACTTAAGTGCTAATTTCCAGTGTTTTAAAATCTATCTTTCAATGAATACTAATGTTCTGATAAGAAGCCACCCAGAGACCAGCAAAACCCTGGGCAGGAAATATTTGCTTTGAAACATGCCAAAGAGTCAGGATCTTGTTCATCATCATGGAAGGTGTTGAGGACGTGGACCAATCCTGCAAGATGCTGTGCGGAGACTTTCCCCGAAACAGTGGCATCTCACTGTTGAGAGTTCCTGCAAGGTCCCCACCATTGGGGCTTGAAGTGAATGAGCTCACATTCTCCTTGAAAGGGGAAAACACTGTCAGGCTGCAGATGTGATCCTGAGTCTTTGTCCCACTTAGCTTTCTGATGTGGTGGAATTAGCAGACATCACTGTGTTCACTCCTGATAGATGCAGAAGGAGTAGGGGATCTGCCTCCTGGAAACCAGATTTCACCAACAAGTGTGCCTCTGGTGTCTCATTGCTACGAGAGGGATTACAGACCTGTGTTCAAGCCTCCGGGATTTGGAAAGCGGAGGCGGGGGGAGCATTGGATCGGAAGTGTTGGCACCCACTCTGCACTTCTGGCTATGCTGTGTATCAGCTCTGCGACTTTTCCTCCCTCTGGACGTTGGCTTTATTTTTATACAATAAATATAGGATAATATGTTCTCCAATGTGATAGCCTTGCTCCATTTGAATGAAATTAAATTAAAATTCACGTTCTTAGCCACACCAGTTAAATTTCAAATGCCACATGTGGCTAGTAGCTACCATGTTGTTAGCAGGGATTCTAAGCCCTTTTCATTGGCACAGAAAGTTCTATTAAATTGTGTTGATAGCGCTGATGAGTCTGGTCTTTTCTAACTGAAAAATTCTGAAAACATGCCCACACACCATCTGTGTCAGCCGGGATTAGAAGGCATGGACTCCTGGCCCTAGAACAGTAGCCTTTGTCTGCTAAACATGATAATGTGGATGGCATTTGTAATAGACTCAGGGGACATTGGCTGGAATCAGCATTTTCCCACCAAGCAGATGCAGCAAAGATCACAACGGAAAACCCCAATGAGGAGAGAACTGAAAAGAGGTGGCTGGGTATATGGTATTCCTGGGTTCCTATTCCCAATCTCCTACTAGGT
The DNA here is from genome assembly GCA_949820135.1 of Sylvilagus floridanus. Classification (NCBI taxonomy): domain Eukaryota; kingdom Metazoa; phylum Chordata; class Mammalia; order Lagomorpha; family Leporidae; genus Sylvilagus; species Sylvilagus floridanus. The sequence continues at coordinate 169,985,648 of OX463244.1, forward strand.
CAAACTGCAAGGAACAAAAATAAGAGGCCCTATCCTCAGAGAATAACACTGTTTATTTTTTATTAACCCGTAGTCAATTGACTTAGGGTAGTTCATAATTTAGAATGTTGCTGATTTGGTAAGAGCTGAACACTGAAAACAACCTCCCCCCAGAGAAGTCAGCATCGTGGATTCACCTTGCCAGCAAGACCCTGGGAACAGATAACCTATAGTTACTTTCCGGTGCCTAAGGTGGTCAGAGAAAAAGCAGAATATGTAGGTAGCTTAGTATCTATTTCCCTGCACATAGCAGAACTTCAGGTGATATTGTGGCTGCTGAGTTTTTTAACTATTGAGCCAAAGAGAGCTCTGAGGACAGCATTTGTGGCACAGGGCTTAAGTTACTATATCCCATATTGGAGCATTGGTTTGAGTCTCAGCTCTTCTTCTTCTGATCCAGCTTCTTGCTAAAGCACTTGAGAAGGCAGCAAACAATGGCCCAAGTACATGAGTCACTTCCACCCATGTAGATCGTAGTTCCTGGCTCTTGGCTTTGGCCTGGCTCCAAAGAGCTCCTGGCTGTTGCAGGTATTTGAAGAGTGAGTCATCAGACAGAAGATCTCTTGTCTCTGTCCCTCTGCATGTCTCTTTCTGTAACTTGGTCTTTCAAATAAATAAATCTTTAAAGAGAGAGGGAGTTCTGAGTATAAAAGAGGGACACCATTGAAAGGCCACATAGAAATAAATCCTGCACACTGTTCATTCTAATGAATGGCAGCTAAATCCACAGATGACTCTCCTAGAAGTATGACCTCACTACGGAGAGCTTGGCTGATGGAAAACCCATGGGTTCCTTCTATCAGCCCAAAGCTTATAAGATGTCTTCAACTTGTGTCAGCTCTTTCTTTTACAATACAAGACTGGTCATAAGCATTTGTGTAGCACTATTTATGCAACGCACAGGCTTCAAATGCTTTAGATGCATTTGATCATTGCATTTTCATAATAAACTGCTGAGGTAAGTAATTTTATATTTGCAATGCGAAGTTGAGGCACAAGTGGTTTTAAATGACTTTCACAAGATCACACAGTCATGAAATGATAGAACGGCAGTTCTCAGGAACTCTAGTTCTAGAATTTTCATGCTTTACCATGATTATATACAGTCTTTACAAATGAGATAGATTTTTACCTGAAATCCAGCACTTGTGTAAAAGGTGTTGTTTTGAGGGGAGCAGCGTTGTGGTAGGGTAGAGGAAGCTGCCACTTGCCACATCAGCATCCAATATCAGAGCATCAGCTTGAGTCCCAGCTACTTCACTTTTTTTTTTTCAGGCAGAGTGGACAGTGAGAGAGAGAGAGACAGAGAGAAAGGTCTTCCTTTTGCCGTTGGTTCACCCTCCAATGGCCGCCGCGGTCGGCGCACTGTGCTGATCCGATGGCAGGAGCCAGGTGCTTCTCCTGGTCTCCCATGGGATGCAGGGCCCAAGCACTTGGGCCATCCTCTACTGCACTCCTGGGTCATAGCAGAGAGCTGGCCTGGAAGAGGGGTAACCGGGACAGAATCTGGCGCCCCAACTGGGACTAGAACCCGGTGTGCCAGTGCCGCTAGGTGGAGAATTAGCCTATTGAGCCGCGGCACCGGCCTACTTCACTTTCAATTCATTTCCCTGCTAGTGCACCTAGGAAAGCAATGAATGATGGCCTTGCCTCCCATACACCAGACCTGCATAGAGTTCAAGGTTCCTGGCTTTGACCTGGATCAGTGTTGGCTGTTGCAGGCATTTGGAGAGTGCACCAGCTGATAGAAGGTCGATCTCTCTCTCTCTCTCTCTCTCTCTCTCTTTCTTCATTTTAAATAAACAAACAAACAAATAAATAAATAAACCACTAAAAACTATGCCATTTTTAGACGAACACATATTAGAAAAAGATACAGAAAAAGCAGAGTTTCTGTAACAGATACCAGGGTAAAATGGTTTACTTTGTTGTGACCAAATTAGTGACCACAACACTATACAAATCAAAGTCCAAAACAGATTCTTGCAACAAGGGCTCTGGGCTAATAGAATATTGAATAACTGAGCCTTTTCTTTCCTTATTCTAGAAATATAACAAATATTAAAACAATCAGAAGGAAGGGCATTTTGAGGAAAGTGGGGGCATAAAAAAGAGACAGAGAGAAGCAAGTGTTTTATGAATAGGAGGCATGGGAAAGGAGCCCACTTTAGAATGACTTTGTGTTCATGATGATTGTCATCTTTTATGAGGACTTGACCAAGTAACAGATGAGCCACTTATTCTTAGGTTTGATGTCTGTAGTTTAGAGAGCTTCTACCCAATACCAAGGAAATATTCTAAGAGTAGAACAGAGTTAGACTGTTCCCAGACACTGGTATCCCAGAAATCAAACTATGATTTATGAATAAAATGCCCTTCTCTTCTGAAGCAGTTATAGAACACATTTTAGTGCTTTTTAGTAAGACATTGAGAGATATAATGAGAAGCAACTTCTAAAAATTAGTTTATCTTGGGACACACCTTTGGCACAGTGGTTACGATGCTGCTTGGGTTGTCTGCATCCAGCATCAGAGTACCCAGGCTTGAATCCCAACCCCTCCACTTCTGCTCCAGCTTCCTGCTAATGCACACCCTGGAGGCAGGTGATGGTTCAATTTTCTGGGTCCCTGCTACCCATGTAGAAGGCCCAGATGGAGTTCCTGACTCCTGACATTGGCCTGCCCCAGACCCGACTATTGCTGACATTTGGGGACGGTACCAGCAGATGCAAGAATTCTGTTTCAGCCTGTCTCTCTATCTCTCAAATTAACAAAAAAATCAGTTTATCTGAGGGCTACATGGCACCACCTCTTGTAAATTATGTTGATAGCCACTTTACCTTCAGTATTAAACAGCCTGAATTCTGTTTCTTAGAAGCAGACACTTGGTGTGGAAAGGTTGATTTGTCTATCTAGTCCTCCCACCCCCAGCTTGCATCTTTCCAGCACAAAAATCCATGCTTACCCCTCAGCCTGAGTTCCAGTAGCAAAGCCAAAAGAACCAAATATTCCTCTTACCAGTCTGTGTACTTTCTATTCATTTCCACACACCCACCCTGCCCTCTTTCCTTCCTTAAATGATGAGCTACTCGCTAGAGGCAGAGTGCCCACATTTTAGATCCAGCCATTAGCAAGTCTGTATCTCATTTTGACCACTTGATAGCTGTTAGTATTGGCAATGGAAATGTTGCTTTCCACCGTGAGCCTTATTTTTGTTATCACTAAAATAAAATTGGTGGTTCCTACATCACAGGCTTATTGGGTGCAGGTGCAATGGTGCATACTCAATGTTTAAACCTCGAATCTCTTTTAATTCTTAGTTACAGAGGCTGGACAAAGGTAGATTTGGTAAGTGCTTCCCAAATGTGTGGATGAATGAAAGAATGACTGACTAAGGATGGGTTTTCAGTGAGTAGCAATGATTTCGAGCTTGACACAGTCAAAACAGCCTCAGGGTATTCAGACTAAGTAGATTCTGGTGCTTCCTTTCCCTAAGTCCTTTTTGCTGTCTTTTTACGAACTGTATGCCCCATTCCTTTTTGTGCCATCAAAATGACATGTTCGACTCTAGAAGTACAAGGAACCAATCAAAGCTATGAGCTGTGTAGTCCTAAAATCTATGAAGACTGTGGAAATAATTCAGAACCAAGCAGAACCAATCTAATCAAATAGTAAAGCAGTAGTGATTACAAACTTACTTAAATAGACAGAGGAGTAACATATTGTTAGGACTCACACTCAGAATGGTGTGCAACCTGGCCTACTGTGCTGACAACAGGAAGCCTGAAAAAAATTGCAAAAGTCCCAGTAATTATTTCTAGATCTTACATAAACTTCGCTAGCTGAGAAGATAAAATTGTTAAGACAATTTAACTATTTCATTAATGAATAAGTTTCTTTTAACCTTGAGAAAATTTGGAAATAAATGTAGACATGTTGAAGAGAATTACAGTATTAATACTTTGTATTAATATGTGCTTGATATTTTAAGAGATTTTAATGTTCAAAAGAATTTTGCCTTTGAGAGCAACATATCAGTTTTATAATGCCATGCAAAATGTATAATGGAGTCATTGATTTAGACACACTATTTGAGGCTGAAATCATACTGTGTACATATAAAATGGACTGTCTCATATAAATTTAAAGTTTTTATTTTCATGAGTTTAATTTAGAGATTTGAAAGAGTGATTTAGAAAATCTGGAGGATTTTCTAATGTGTTAATCATTTTAATTCTTAAAAAGGAAATTTAATGTACTAAATATACAAATGAGTTTTTTTAAGTTTCAAATAAAAGTTTTAAATAGGACAGAACATCAGTTGAAATTCCTTTAAATATAAGGGACTTATATTTTCTCTTTTTATAAGTACAATGAAAAATTTGTAAGTAGATCTTAAAAATAAGAAAATAACATTTGAGATTTGATGAATTTTTACATCCCTTATCTTGACTGTTGAGGAACAGTTTTTTTCTTCATACTATTTGTAGAACTCTTAGTGTGAGTTAATCTTTCTTTAAAAGATTTATTTATTTATTTGAAAGTCAGAGTTACACAGAGACAGAAGCAGAGAGGTCCATCTACTGGTTCACTCCCCAGATGGTCACAATGGCTGGAGCTGGGCCAATCTGAAGTCAGGATCCAGGAGCTTCTTCCAGGTCTCCCACATGGATGCAGGGGCCCAAGGACTTGGAACATCTTCTGCTGCTTTTCCAGGCACATTAGCAGGGAGCTGGATCAGAGGTGGACCAGTTGGCACACATATGGGATGCTAGCACTACAGGTGGTGGCTTTATTTGTTATGCCACAATACTGACCCCATAGAGTTAATATTATAGTGTAAATTTAACTGAAAATAGATCTTTGTAAAACTTAAGAGTGTGAATAGAAGAGGGAGGAGGAAGAAGGGTGAGAGAGTAGGATGGGAAGTATCACTATGTTCCTGAATCTGTATATAGGAAATACATGAAAGTTGTGTATTTTTAATAAAATTTTAAAAAGAAAAGGAAATAACTAGATTTTCAATTATTTTCAAAAATTAATATGAAGATTACAAGTTAAGTAACATCTGAATAACTTACTGGTTATTAATGTCTTCCTAGGGAAGCCCAAATTTTGCCTTATGATTACCACTGCATTAAGCCTGTGATTACAAAGCAAATTGAAAATATATTATTGCAAAAAAAAAGAGGAAAAATAAAGAAAGGAGGAAGGAAGGAAGGAAGAAAGGAAGGAAGGAAAGGAGGGAGATTGAGAGAGGGGAGAGGGAAGGAAGGAGGAAAAATACGGTTATCTTCTTAGAATTGCATCTATGAAATACTTGAAATCTGTTTTTATATTAATAAAAAAAATTTTTTAAGAAGTTAAAAAGAATTATTTTGCCTTGTGTTTTCATCTTTTTGCTAAATCTCCCAGAAATGTTTTAAGGATTTGGATTACAGCCACTAGAGGCGCCAAACTACAAGACCATAACCACAGGAAGAGGTGAATCAGAAAAATGACTCAGTCCATGAGTTTCCATGAGCAAGTCTGTCAATAAAGAGCAAAAATTGAAGTGAAGTTGCCTCCCACAAAAGAACCCAGTTCCTATCATGTGGTGAGGTTAGAGGGAGAGGATAAAAAGGATAGAAAAGAAGAAAATAATTACACAAAGCAACATCAATAGGAAAACAAAACAAAAGCACCAACTCTGCACTGAAGGTGGCCAGTTGAGTAAAATGAACCGGAGTTTGGTTTAGCTGAGCAGAAACGAAAGGATGAGTGGAGAATGTCATTCCAGCAAAATTGGTTAAGGGGTCAGTCCAAATAGCTAAAAAGTCAAGCCATTTCATATGCATTACAAAAAAAGAAAACTAGAGTGAAACAGAACCTACAGAGAAGTGACGAGCATTTAGCGCATATGGCAGTAATTTTGAGAGATACTTTGTGCCTTTATGTATGGAAGTTATCTTTATCCATAATTAGTGAAAATGACCATGTATAATCAGTTTTGAATGCCAAAATGTGAAGACTTAAATCTCAATTCCCAGTAAGTGATAGCTCTGCAAAGTGTTAGCAAATGGAACAAGTAGCTTATGTTGAATATATAGAATGGGGCACACATTTTTTACAAAGGGCACTGGGCTCCTTACTTACAAATGTTAGACAAAAATTACAGAACATTAATTTGAATTGTGTGCTGAGTTATGGCCTCTGGAGGACTCACAGGAAATGGGACACTTGCACTCACTGTCATCTAGAAGCTGTGCCAAAGTTGTTTAAGCCCTATGGAGCACTATCCATTTTTAGAGGATTATCTTATGCAAACATGGTATGTTTTTGTTCATAAATCTAGTGAAAATAAACTATAGGAGCATAGGTAGAAGCTTGTCACTATAGGAAGTCAAGAATCAGAGACCAGAATAGGCATCCTGACATTCATGGGTCACGTCCAGCCACTTCCAACTAAGCAAAATTGCACCTGAAAGAAACATTTTAAAAGGCAGGCAAGAGTAAGTCAGACCACATACTGATGTCAAATGATTATAATTCTATAAAAGAGGATTTAGAAGTAGCACAGATTTGTAGATTCCTGAGAAAGCAGCTTTTGATTGAGTGGGGCTGGACTTTTCTCTTTTAAAGCATGTCACTAAAAATTACCCAGTATTGAGATTAAAAAAAGAAAAAAAAAACTACTAAAATACCATTAACATAGATGAATCTCAATACATTGAGATCCAAGAGTATACTGAATGATTCCATTTGTTAGAAATTCAAGAACAGGCAAAACTTACTTATGGAGTTAGAAATGATAAGAACACCTTTGGTGTGGGTGTTTGGAGCAATGGTTAGACCATGGCTTCGGATGCCCATGTACCACATAAGAGTGTCTGATTTGAGTCCTGCATACTATGCTTCAGAATGAAGCTTCCTGCTAATGCACATTCTGAGAGGCAGCAGATGATGGCTCAACTGCTTTGGTTCCTGACACCCATGTGGCAGACCCACATGGAGTACTGGGCTCCTGGTTTTGGCCTGTCTCAGTGCTGGCTACCATGGGCATTTAGGGGAGTGAATTAACAGGTTGGAAAATTATTACCTTCCCTTCTCTATCTTTATCTCTGTCTCAATCTATCTTTTTCTTTTTCTTTTTCTTTTTTTTTTTATTTGACAGAGTTATAGACAGTGAGAGAGAGACAAGAGAAAGGTCTTTCTTCATTTGGTTCACTCCTAAATGGCTGCTACGGCCATTGCTGTGCCAATACGAAGCCAGGAGCCTGGTGCTTCTTCTTGGTCTCCCATGCAGGTGCAGGGGCCCAAGCACTTGGGCCATCCTCCACTGCCCTCCTGGACCACAGCAAAGAGCTGGACTGGAAGAGGAGCAACCGGGACTAGAACTGGCACCCATATGGAATGCCAGCGCTGCAGGTAGAGGACTAACCAAGTGAGCCATGGTGCCGGCCCCTCAATCTATCTTTTTCTTTCTCTCTACATCTCTCCCTATCTCTGTATCATCTCTATCATTGTATCATGTCTAGTTCTATAAATAAATACATTTTTAATTGGAAAAGTACATCCATAGAATGTGATGAATGAAACATGATAAGAAGGGAGTTTTTGTGACAATGGTGTGTTCATCCTATATTTATAGAGGCAGACTACTTCATAAAGAAAATACATTTATTTTGACTCAGGGTCCTGGATATGCACAGTCAGGACCTCATCTCATGGTGGCTTCTTGCTGGTGGAGTCCAGGTGGTGAAGGCCCCTCATGGTAAGAGGGGGAGCACTTATGTCTGTCTGGTCTCTCTCCCTCCTCTTACAAAGCCACCAGAATTCAGTCATGGGGTTCCACCTTAATGATCTAATTTAATCTTAATGAGTTCCCAGTGGCCTCTCTGCTAAAGACCATAGCTGGACTAAGTTCCTCCCCCTTAATGCCTCACAGTAGAGGTTACATTCCAACAAAAGAGGACTTAGGGATACACTCAAGCCATATCCAAGTCATTGAAGATGGATATATTCTGCATCCTTATCTGACTGATGGTTACATATATGCATTTGTCAAAATTCATTGTGTTTAAGAGCTGTGCAATTTTGCTTTATCTGAATTACATTTTGATAAACTATTTTAAGATATATATGAACATACTGAGATACTACTACATACTAACCCTATTGGCTAAATTACAAAATAATTTTTTAAATTTATTTGACAGGTAGAGGGACTAGAACTGGCACCCATATGGGATGCCAGCACTGCAGGCGGAGGATTAGCCAAGTGAGCCACGGGGCCAACGCACAAAATTAAATACCTGGTGTTGCCATGCAGGTGAACCAGATCGAACTGTCATATACCGCTATTGAAAATATCAATTTGTAGGGTAACATTGAGAACATGTTGACATTTCTATTAAAACTAAATGTACTCGGCTGGTGCTGTGGCTGTGGCTCACTTGGCTAATCCTCCGCCTTGTGGCACCGGCACTCTGGGTTCTAGTCCTGGTCGGGGCACCAGATTCTGTCCCGATTGCTCCTCTTCCAGTCCAGCTCTCTGCTGTGGCCCGGGAATTCAGTGGAGGATGGCCCAGGTCCTTGGGCCCTGCACCCCATGGGAGACCAGGATAAGCTGTAGCAGCCATTTAGGGGGTGAACCAACAGAAGGAAGACCTTTCTCTCTGTCTCTCTCACTGTCTATAACTCTCTCTCTGTCTCTCTGTCTCTCTCTCTCTGTCTCTCTGTCTCTCACTGTCTAACTCTGCCTGGCCAAAAAAAAAAAAAAAAAACCCTAAATATACTCATATTTACAGACCAGAAAATTCCACACATAGGTATATATAGTTAATAGAAATGCACCTACAGCGCTTCTCGGCCTTTTGGCTAAGATCAAGTGTACAAATTCACCAACACTATGTGTACAGGTCTTTTTCCAATTTTTGCAATAATTGCCAATTATCTATCAAATGTAAAATGAACAAAGAAATCTTGTAACAGTAACACAATGGAAAAATACACAGCAATGAGAGTAAGTGATAATTTTTTGCAACAACAGTTAATTGCACTAACATAAAGTTGAATAAAGGGAAGTAGAAACATAAGAGTACATACTGGATGAGTTCATAAATATAAAGCAATAAAATAGGCAAAGTTAACCTATGTCATTAAAAACTAAGAAGTGGTTACCATTGAGGGGATTGTGATGAAAAGCAAGCAAGTGGGATCTTACTTTGTACTGCTCTGGGTTCTAATTCCACAAATACATTAATTTTGTGAAATTAATGGAGCTGTTCTATAGTTATACTTGTATTTTCCAGCATGTGATACATACATACACATTTAATTTTTTTTATGGAGGAAAAAAAGTGCCCATTTGTTATTCTCACCATCCTTTTTTTTTTCTTTTTTATGATTTGCCTTTGATTTAAGACCAGCAAACACCCTTTTCTGTTTCCTTAGAAATCATGTTTGATATCTTCCCATTCTTAATTCCTTTATGCAAATGTCTTATCTGTCCATGCATTATATTGTTTCTTATACCCTCCAAAGATTCAACCATTTCAGACAATAAATCTCTTCAGTGAGTCATCTGGACACTCTAACTCCTAACCCAGTGTCTAGCTCATAGTAGGTACTTGGCATTTGTTTAATAAATAAATGCATGAAGGGAAAACACAGATGCTCCCAATTGCCGCTTTCTACTGTCCTTACCAGGTTTGATTCATTTTGAGTCCACCATGTGTTGATCTTCGGTAGTAGGGAGAGGAACACATTATCTTAGCTGATAGAAAATCATCAGAAGTGAGGCGTTTGCATAAGCATTACCAGCTCCAGAGTCCGTTGCTTGAACTGCAGGAGGAGAACCAATGGACATACTGAGAGCGACATGGGTGTTACTATCATGTTATTGTCAAAGTTATGGTTATTGGCAGTGCTTTCTTACAATAGGCAGTTTTCAGAGGTATGGTTGGCACAGATATATCAAAAGGAAACATATGCCATATCAACTGTATCATTAAGGAATGAGAAATATTCAAAAATTACTTTGGCAATACTTTAAAATAGAAGAGCTTATTTGTTTTTGTAACATTATCTGTTTTGTAACATTATCTAGAATGGAGTGGTCCAAAACCAGCATAAGGCTCAAGAATCCAAATTATTCTTGTCATCCTTATTGCATTCACAAAATCCTCATGCTCATATGTATCCTCACAGTAACAATATGTCTGTTCCAGTTTCATCTTTGAATTTCAAGATGAAAACAAAACAAACAAACCAAACTGGGGAGAACAGAAGGGGAAATAAGTGACACAGAAAAACCTTTCACTTATATTTCATGAAATCATGTGATTACCAGGATCAGGAATTCAAGCTTCAAAAAGTACAAAAAAACAGAGTATTTGTAATAGATGCAGGTAAGAGTCATTAGGTGGAAAAAGAAATTGAGCTCACATACTTTGGACTTACTTTAAACAGTATAACAATATGAAGCATCACTTTCACAGATGGCAATCTTGCCATTCAATGCTTTCTTAAGCTACCATTAAAAATGATAACAGTAGGGGTGGATGCTTAGGATGCTTAGCCTACCTGTTAGGACGCCATGTATTACACTCCAGTGCCTGGGTTCAATCCCCAGGTTTAGGTTCTGACTTTTACTTTCTGTTAATGTGGATCCTGGGAAGTAGTGATGATGACTCAAGTAATTGGATCCCCATCATCCATGTGGGAGACCTGGATTGAGAGAGAGAGAGAGAGAGAGAGAGAGAGAGACATAGAGGCCAAGATTGGAAGGGGACATTTAGCAATGAGAATATTCTCATATTCAGATACTAGGATTGTAGATATTATTTCTTACAAAAAGGGGATCAGAGAGTCTGTGAGAAAGTGCTAGTAAGTCAGTGATATATAGGATTTGAAGCTTATCCAGGGTATTCTTGAACTACATCAATATCAGAATTCAATCTCCTCCAAGATTAAACAGTGAAGGAAACTTCATTTAAAGAAAGGGGCATGTGACTACAGAGGATTAAGAGTACCAGACAGAGTATACATGACTGAATGTCAAGAGAAGGTTCAACCAACACATTTTGTAGAATTTTAGAAGTATAGGATCTTTTTGGGTGTTGAAGCCCTATCACTAATTTCATGAATGAGGAGAGATTATATGTCTTGTCCGGAGATCGTGGCTGTGTCAAGATTAGAATTCTGATCTCCAGCTTTCCAGGTTAATTCTATTTCCATTGCACCATGGTAACTTAAATGATGATGCTACTTTGTGATAGTTCAGGATGAACACAAAGACTTTCTAGTCAACTGGACCACAGAGGACCTGCTGCTCACTTTCCAAAGAGCTGCCTCCCATCTGCTTAGAAATAAAGAGCTCTTCTCCAGGTAAGCTTAATTGACAAAAATGGGTGGTTACCCAAAGTTTTTCGATTGGATTGTTTTAGAATAGTGCATTCAAATAATATTTCTCCTGACTACAGAGTATCAGGTGTTTGTCAGAAGTTTTAAAAGCATCACCCAGTACATCCTAGTAGCTGGTGATACTAGCATTTCTAGTGGTGGTCTTACTACTCCATGGTTAGAAGGAAGAAGTAACCAGCCCCCATGGAGCTGTGTTCTACCTTATATCTGGTGAGGTACAAGAACTTAACTAGACATAGAAAATTTAAGAGACCTTCATCATGTTTTCCTTGGTAAATTTCTTGCATGGATTGTTTCATTCCCCATGTTTAATTGTCTAGATTCTCTGATTATATACTGGGCATGAAAATTTTGTCCATTTACTTTGGGCTTCATGAGCCTATAGATTCCAAACAGTTAAACAAATTAGAGTAAAAACTAACACATTTTAATGAGCCATAGGAGAGGGACAATGGAGCTGGCCAAAAAGGGAAGATTGAGAGGAAGCTTCTCTTTATGGCCCATGAAAAGTTCCAACGAAGAGAGAGAAAGAGAGAGAGAGAGAGAGAGAGAGAGAGAGAGAGAGAGAGAGAGAGAGATTCCAATTGCTGGTTTATTCCCCAAAAGACCACAAAGGCTAGGGCTGCACCAGGCTGAAACTAGAAGCCTGGAACTCCATCTGGGTCTCCCACGTGGGTGGCAGGGGTCCAAATAATTGGGCCATATTCCATTGCTTTCTTGGGCATATTAGCAGGAAGTTGAAACATAAGTGGAGCATCCAGGATTTGAACTGGCACTCATATGGCATTCCAGCATTACATGAAGTGGTATAACTCACAGCACCAAAATACCAACTCCCCAAGTATGTTTTAAGCAATTTGTATGTATTAATATTGTTTTAATTGTTCCTATGTTATAGATTAAATTCAGAGATAATAAGAAATATGCCATGGTTAGAGGTTGGCAAATTCTAGCCATTGGCTAAATCCAGACCATTGCCTATTGTTTTTAAATATGGCTTGATTGGCACACAGCCACACTCATTCATTTATATAACGTTTGTTGCTTTCTTATTCAGCAGTAGAATTCACTAGTTGTGAAGAAGATTACTATATGGCCCACAAAGCCAAAACACTTATTATCACTCTTTAACAGAAAACATTTGTTTGCCAATTCCTAGACAATTCAGTTCCTCAGTGGTGAACCCCAGATTTGCAACCAATCAAACACACACATATAATCTAGCCTCGATTATTGTAGGCAGCCTAGTCCTACTTTGTAGTGAGGATATGGAAAACCATTGTAATTTTAATATAAGATTCACATCTAGAAGTACTTTTCTTCCTCTAAAAGTCATTGACTCCATACTTTCCCCTAAATTCCAAACCATTTATACCCTTCAAGTAGGACAAACATCTTCTATGTGAGTAACAATAAGGGTCCCAGATATAGAAAAATTAAGCATATCTAAGTATCTCATGTATTCTTTCTTGAGCAAAAAGGAGCCTGATGAAAAGCTTTGGGGTGTGTGTGTGTGTGTGTGTGTGTGTGTAGAGAGAGAGAGAGAGAAAGAGAGAGGGAAAAGGAGAGGGAGAGGGAGGGAGGGAGAGAGAGAAAGGGAGAGAGAGAAATGGAGAGAGAGAAAGAGAGAGAGAGAGAGAATACAAATTAGTGGAAATCCAAGGAAAAAAGAGGTGCAAAATTTGAAGCTACAGTTATCTTGCATTCCAGCCTCAAGAAAAGACTTTGCAATGTGAAAAGTGCCAAGGTGTGCAGACAGAAAAAATAGTGCAAGTAGGCAAACATTTTGACCATGCTTTCATCATTGCTGGCCATAGCTGTTGGCAATTCAATTACAGCCTCTTCTCTGATCATGTCAGTATATTTGAAAGTGCCAAAAGAGCCCCAGGGACATTGGTAGACCTGTGGTTATAGAATTATTTTGAGCTCCCAAAAATTAGGCTTGAATTGACCAGGTTAAGAGCACCACACACTGATTTCTGATGTGGAAATTTTTCATAAAAGAGGATTAAATACAACAAAGGAGATCAATTTTAAAAAGCATTCACTAGAGTATTTGGTATATGGTAGTTGCTTAATAAATGATAGGTTGATAATGATGGAAGAAACATTAGTAACAAGGACAATGCTATCTCATCAGCAAAAATGGAGATGAGATTCATAGGCTGTAGATTTTAAAGAACCTCTGAAATGCTTTAACTGCTAGATAAGGGACATCTGTAGCTATCACATTCACTCTCAGAATGCCAAGGAATCTGCTAAAGAGTTTAAAATTAATTTGTTGGCCTTCATCCTTAAGGCAGATAAACACTGCCCATGTTTACTCTGCCCATTTGCTCAGCAAGCCCTTTGGTCCATGGATTTGTTCCACAGTGAAAGGATGAATCTCAGCTCAGCCCTCTGGAAACAGCAGATTGTATGTGAGAGGACTGTACACCAGCACAGTCTGTCTATTATAAGACAGAGCTTTGGTATCATGGATAGTGTCATTTTCTGAGTCAGGAGCAGAGCTTACATCCAAGGCTACAACATGAATGGCAGCATTAAAAATGTTGAAATTAGACAATTCTGCTCTTTTACAGCCTCTGTAGCACCTCGAGGCCAGGATTTCTTTTATGGCTGCACTGCTACTGGGCTGCAGACTTTGGGCAGGCTCTGCTGCTAGTCATTTGTTATCCAGTATAAAATTGATGACCAGCTTTCTCTAGCATTAATGCCAGACAGAGTGGTTGGGTTATTAAGGCTTTTCAGGAGGTCACACTTATCAAGGTTTACAGAGGCTTCTAAGGGTAAATAAAAACCTCTCTCGATCACTTCTCTAATCTCAGTCAGTGCTGTCTTCTCTTCTGATTCCCTTTCTCCATTTTACACTTGGTGGAGCTTCCTTTCTCTGAATATCAGCTAAAGTGGAATTGAACAGAAAGAAACTCATCACATACAGTCTCAGGAATACCTTCCCCCCCCCCCCCCCGCCAAGAAGTCTAAAGTATAAACCCAAATGTAATCCAGTTCATTTTGAGACATATTTAGTAAGCATTTTTTTTGACAGGCAGAGTTAGACAGTGAGAGAGAGAGACAGAGAGAAAGGTCTTCCTTCTGTTGGTTCACCCCCCCAAATGGCCACTAAAACAAGCGTGCTGTGCCAATTCGAAGCCAGGAGCCAGGTGCTTCCTTCTGGTCTCCCATGCAAGCACTTGGGCCATCCTCCACTGCCTTCCTGGGCCACAGCAGAGAGCTGGACTGGAAGAGGAGCAACCGGGACAGAATCCGGCGCCCCGACCGGGACTAGAACCCGAGGTGCCGGTGCCACAGGTTGAGGATTAGTCTAGTGAGCCGTGGTGCCAGCCTTAGTAAGCATTTTCAATGCTTCTGGAATATTTTTTGACCATTACTGGGGTCCCGATATCCCAGGGCATGGGAATTTCTGGGAAAATGCACAGAATGTTTTATGCTAACAAAAATTTCAGGTTTAAATCTTCTTATAGAACCCCAAATTGGGATAACATGAGTAAGAGTTCCTAGACAGGTTGTCTTCATCTGGCCCAAAGGGATGCCTACAAATTGGTCAATATTTTGAAACATTCCTTAAAAATGAGGTTGTATCATTTTTTTAGCACTAGGATAATGATTTCACTTATTTGAAATTCTTGTTGAATTTCCATTATTTTAAATATTTTTATTATTTATTTGAGAGATATAATTAGATAGAGAGAGACAGACAGACAGACAGAGAGAAAGGTCTTCCATCTCTTGCTTCACTCCCCAAATGGCCACAATGGCCAGAGCTGGGCTGATCCTAAGCTAGGAGTCAAGAGCTTCTTCTGGATCTTCAATACTGGTGCAGAAGCCAAAGCACTTGGGCAATAGCTGAGAGCTGGATTGGAAGAGGAGCATCCAGGACTAGAACCAGCACCCATATGGGATGCCATTGCACAGGTGGAGTCCTCGCCTGCTGCACCACAGCACTGGCCCCAACCTTCCATTATTGTACTTAGGATATTGTATTGCAACTATTTCTCCTGCTAGACTGTGAAGATAGGAAACCCAATAATTCTACTAATCTACAGAGTGCCTGGTCTAGACGAGATTACATACTAGATTGCATACTCATGAATTGACTAAAAACCCGAGGAAATTGTTTAGTGTAAAAAGTAGAGTATAGACAAAATTACTTCAATGATTAAGATTAAAAAAATCTGTGTTTCTTGAGTGATTCCCTCAGGATATCTCCTAAAGAAAACAATATCCTAATCCTCTGAATCTGTGATTACATTTCATTACTTGAAAAAGTGGACTTTGCAGAATTTCAAGATAGGGAGATCATTCTGGGTCATTTGGGTGGGCCCAATGACATAACAAAGGTCCACATAAAAGGAAGACAGGAGATCATAGTGAGTGATAAGAGAAAAGACAGTGGAAGCAAGAGTTCAAAACCATGTGAGAGAAGGCCACAAGTTAGGGAATGCAAGTGGACCTCAGAGACTGAACAGGTCATTGAAATAGATTCTCCCCTTGGGATCTCCTACAGGAAGGAAACCAACACCTGATGGTAATCCCATAAAACTCACATCAAGCTTCTGCCCCCAGAACTATAAAAGAACAGGGATTTGTTGTTTCAGAGAGTAAGCTAGTTGCTTGTTGCAGTCGCAATAAAAAAAGTAAGCATTTGGAGAACTGGAAACTGGATGCCACTATAGCAAAGACCTAATCATGTGGCTAGGAATTGAATAATATTTGGAAGAATGAAGGAGTTACAGGAGAAGGAGAGAGTCGCCGGAACACACAGTTGTGAAAGTATGGACCTTAAAGTAACTGCCAGGGGCCGTCGCTGAGGCTTAAAAGGCTAATCCTCTGCCTGTGGCGCTGGCACACCAGGTTCTAGTCCCGGTCGGGGCGCCGGATTCTGTCCTGGTTGCACCTCTTCCAGGCCAGCTCTCTGCTATGGCCCAGGAGTTCAGTGGAGGATGGCCCAAGTGCTTGGGCCCTGCACCTGCATGGGAGACCAGGAGAAGCACCTGGCTCCTGGCTTCAGATCAGTGCGGTGCGCCGGCTGCAGCACGCTGGCTGCGGTGGCCATTGGAGGGTGAATCAACGGTAAAGGAAGACCTTTCTCTCTGTCTCTCTCTCTCACTGTCCACTCTGCCTGTCAATAAATAAATAAATAAATAAATAAATAAATAAATAAATAAAGTAACTGCCAGGGAAGACTAATAAGGAAGCAAGCAGTGTGGTAGAGAAAATCCATATCACAGAGAATAATTAAATTGTCACTAAAAACCCTTGATGATAGAAACATGGAGGCTAGTAGGGCTGCTGCTAAGAAACCATAAAGAAAGGGCAGCAAGTTATTAAAAATGAGACAAGGGCATTATTATTATACAATGGCAGTACTCTCAGCAGAAATAGATTGTTTTATGGAAAAAAAATTTTGTAAATGGTGAACTAAGGAGACTTCCAAGTGAAGTGCTAAAAGTGACAGTTTTCTTTGCTATTATAGGTTAAAAGTGAGGAGATAAATTGCGAGAAGAATCACTGAGCAGAAATGAGCCAGCACTTGATGATTTGGGAAATGTGAGTCCACACAGATTGCAGAAAATACCAAAATTCAACTTCACTGTCAGGAAAGCATGCTCTGGAGAGAAATCCAAGGGGATTGTACAGCTTTTTGTTAGATCTTGTGAGAGAGCATTGAGTCACATTGGTGCCCTTTGAGGTGACTAGTTTTGTGAGTCCTGAGTAAACTCAGCTAGGGTCTCATCAGAACCCAAAAAATAGAGATAAAATTATCTAACAAAGACCAGAGGAGGAATATATTGCCTAATGGAATACGTTTTTGAGATATTACAGGAAACCCACAAGTTTCATGAAGATGTTTGCCAGCAGAAATACTGCTGGACAGAAAGACAGCAGAGAGGAGATGACTTTAAAGAACGCTGTCACATCCCCCAAACTTTACAGGCTGGCAACAGGATGATAAAACTACTCGACTACAAATCTGTATTACCTTCAAGGAGTGGGCAGTGCACGGAAGATACTAGCAGCAGAACCTCAGGCTTGGAGGACAAAATGTTGGGTCCCAGAGTACAGATCCACTGGCAGCAAAGGAATATTTCAAGCTTCATACCAAGCAGAGTTTGCCCAGTAGAATTTTGAAATTGCTTAGATGCTGCATTTTCCTTTCTCAGATATGTGTAATGGTTATCATACTCCAACCCCATCATTGTCTTTTTGGAGTAGATACCTTAGTCTTAACTGTCAGGTTCACAGATGGAGAGGAGTTTTGTGCCATGATCAAATATATCCACAGTCTCAATCTTATGCGATTTAGGCAATCCTTCCCCTACCCCCCAGAAGCCTTTTATTTAGGAATATAAACTTCATGCACTTCATAAATACAACTTTAGGAACATAGTGATTCTTCTTACTGTACCCACCCTCCCACTCACACTCCCACCCTTCTTCCTCCTCCCTCTTCTATTCCCATTCTAATTTTTTACTAAGATCTATTTTCAATTAACTTTATACACATATGATTAACCCTATATTAAGTAAAGAGCTCAACAAATAGTATGAATAAAAAACTGTCCCTTAACAGTCAAGATAAGGGCCGTTCAAATTCATTACATCTCAAAGTGTCAATTTCACTTCTAGAGATTACCTTTTACGTGCTTTACTATTTGTCACAGACAAGGGAGAACATATGTTTGTCCTTTAGGGAGTGGCTTATTTCACTAAGTATAATGTTTTCCAGTTGCATCCAGTTTTTTGCAAATGACAGGATTTCAACTTTTTTTTTTTTACTGTTGTGTAGTATTCCATGATGTATATAACCTATAATTTCTTTATCCAGTCTTCAGTTGATGGACTTTTGGGTTGATTCCATATCTTAGCTGTTGTGAATTGAGTTGCAATAAACTTGGGGTACATACAACTCTTTCAGATGCTGATTTCATTTCCCTTGGATGAATTCCCAGGAGTGTGATGGCTGAGTCATATGGTAAGTCTATATTCAAATTTCTGAGATATCTCCATACTGCCTTTCCATCATTATCCCCATGTCTTTGCCAGCATTTGTTATTTGTTGATTTCTGTATGAAAGCCAATACAACATGGGTGAGGTGAAACCTCATTGTGGTTTTGATTTGCATTTCCCTGATGCCTAGTAATCCTGAGCATTTTTTCATGTGTCTGTTGGCTATTTGGATCTCCTCTTTTAAAAAAATACCTGTTTAAGTCCTTTACCCATTTCTTAACAGCGTTGTTTGTTGTGTTACTGAATTCTTGATCTTTTTGTATATTCTGGTTATTAATCCTTTATCAGTTGCATAGTTTGCACATATTTTCTCCCATTCTGTCAGTTGCCTCTTCACATTGCTGAGTGTTTCTTTGCAGTGCAGAAGCTTCTCAATGTGATGTAGTCCCATTTGTCAATTTTGGAGAGAATCCTAGTATGATGTTTGAGATTTTTGAATGTGTGAGGGTTCAATGAGATTCTGAATGTAATTGGGGCTTGAATTGAGACCTTTGGATATCTGAGGATAGGGAAAATTTATTGTGATGCATGTGAATCATTTTTACAATAACAATACAAAGCTAATACATTAATTTATTTCCAAAAAGATTCTGTATGTTCTTTTTTATTCTTTTTATTTTTGAGGCTTTTGAGGAAATCTATTTGAAACTGAAAAAGTGTATGTTCATAATTCAGGAAGAAATTCTTTTCTGGAATTATCCTCAACATTGAACATTGGCTCTGGGAGCAGGTGTTTGGCCTACCACTTAAGATAATGGGTTATGTATCTGTCTAAGAGGTCAGATCTCCATTCTGATATATTGATTGGTTGTAGTAGGGCCAGTAAATCTGTGCATTGGATGTGTTTCTTTGTATTAAGATACAATCTCTGGCAAACCGTTGCCAAGATTTCATGACACACATCTTTTCATTTTTTGTTTTTGTGTCATTCAACCACATTTCTTTTTAGTGCGCTGTTTGCTAGTGGTCTAGACTGAGCAGAAGCCTAAATGATTTTGTTTTTGAATTATCTTAAATCATCACACCTCAACACAAAGGAAGCATCAGGTAATGTCAAATTTGTGGTTTTCGTGTTGAGAAAAAAAATAGAAATTTCTCTTCTTGGTTACTAAGAGAAAAGCCACATTGTTTCTTTGCTCCTGAGATGTTCCTGTTTTAAAGTGATAATTTATTTAACTTTCATTGTTTTGATATATTTGTAAAAAACAAAATTCAATCTATAAATAAATACTACAAATTCTACATTCTATAATACAAGATTCTATTTATTAACTTTTGTTTTTTCAATATATTAATAAAAAATAAAATTTAATCTATAAATAAATTCTGCAAGTTCCACATCCTATATTATAAGATTGTATTTACTAGTTTGTTGTAAATTGTTGTAGGTCAGTTACATAACATATAGGACTCTTCTGAATACTATAAAAATGTCAATGAACACATAACATTCAATTCCAAGATATTATGCCTGTTTTCGGTTCCCTGAACTTGTAAAGAATTAAATGAAAACTTCCTGGATAATGAAATATTGCTACTATCAATTTGATGGGTGAAAAATAATACATTTATCAATTTGTGTCAACAAGGCTAAAGCAATGTTAATGGATTTCTGTTTTGACTGTTCAACCAAGAGTTACAGGTGTTTATGGAGACAACACACCATTGGCCAGCCAAATAAAGGGTCCCTGCCTTCAGATTCCAATGGGCCTTCGGACTTGACACTTATTCTCAATGGCTACCTGGTGAATCAGGAGTACTCAGGAGGAGTCAATAGAGTAACATTTTTGAAAACATGAAATAGACAAATTTCAAGAAAATAAAACTTTTCCTAGTACATTAAAGAAATCATAAAACCTTTTACCAAAGCTGAGCTGTTAAAGAAAATGAAGTATTTTGTGCATCCCTTTATTATTTGTGGTATAAGAGTTATGTTAGCTTTGCAGAATAATTTGAGATTTACATTTGACCTTTAATTCCTGGACTATGGAGAAATTTCTATGAAATAAAAATGAAGAGTTGCTGGAGAACACGTTTGGCCTAGTGGTTAAGACCACGGTTACAATGCCCACATCCCACATCAGAGTGCTTGGGTTCCATACGTGCCTCTGGCTCCCTGTGCCAGCTTCCACCTAGTGCAGAACTTGGCTGTCAACAGCAATGTTTCAAATAACTGAATGCCTGCTACCAATTTAGGAGACTAGGATTGGAATCCTACCTACTGGCTCCAGAGCAGCACGTCCCTGGCCACTGTGGGCATTTGAGGAGTGAACCAACAGGCAGGAGCTCTCTCTGTGTGTCTACATCTCTCTTTCTATCTCTCTGTGTCTCAACTAGATACATCTTTAAAGATTTAAAAATTGTGAGTTCTTGAAAATTTGGTGAAGCATGAAATACTTTTTGGACTGATGGTGCTTTATTCACACAAAATGTGGCTTTAACATGCACAAATCTGTTATCATCAAGAAGTGTTCATACCTAGCAAGCTCACTTGGTGGGTTAAACAGAGTAAGTTCTTTATTTTTCAGTTTTCAAAGAAGTTTTGCAGTCTTGACAAATTCTCTGTATGTAATCACCCATTGTGATGAATAATGGGGCACAAGATGCCAAAAGTTCCCTGAAGATAGACAAACATTTCTCAGGACATCTGATATATGAAAATTGGAACAACAGCTGAGTCTCTTCTCCTAGAGATGTCCTGCTAATATTTCTTCATGAAAATATGGGTTCTTATGGTGTTTGAAGTGAGACTGAAAATGGGGAATAAGTACAAAATCGTGTTGGTTGTTTATGTTCTATTTCCTATGGGAAAAGTTCTTTTTACGACTATCTTCCAGTGATTTTGTTTATCTCACTCAGCATGTGTTACAAAAGAATAAGACCTGGGAAAGGCTTTGGGCACAGTGGATCAGATGCCACTGGGGATGCTCACATACCATGTTTGAGTGCCTGGGTTTGTGTTCCAGCTCCACTTCTAATTCCAACTTCCTGGTACTACACACTCTGGGAGGATCAGGTGCTGATTCAAGTCCTTGGGCTCTGGATACCCACTGGAAGACCTGAATTGAGTTCCAGGCTCCTGGCTTCAGTCTGGCTCATCCACAGCTGTTATGGTCATTTGTGGAATGAACCAGCAGACAGAAGATCTCTCTATCTCCCTTCAGCTTTTAAATATATAAAAATAAATACAATTAAATAACGATAATGGTTTTTATTCATGTTATTGTAGATTGCTTTATTTCTGGATGTGCCAGTTGGCTTAATCATTCACTCAGTAAAGGACATTCGGATTGTTCCCAGATTGTTGCTATTACGAATAAAACTGCTATGAATATGAATATTTAAAAAAAGAAACATCCTTCAAGTAGGCTGGATTCACCTGCCAGAATGTCTATGAGGACTAACACTAAATCAACAAGTCTCTTAAGATTCAATGTGCCATATTTAAATTTTTCTCTTTAGCTTACCTCAGCTCTGCAAAAAGAATACTGAAAAATGAGAGTGAAGGCATTGCTATTACTAGCTATGGAAATTATCACACAGTTATTGATTTAAAAAGAGAGAAACAGGAAAAATATGGTACAAGATAATGCAATCAATCAAAGTCATTGACTGTTTCCTGCTCACTGTTGTATATCAGCCTTGAGCACATGCAGAGAACGTGATGGGTGCTCAATTATCATCTGTTTAAAGATAAATAACTGAATTAATAAGCAAGTGAAAAAACGATTAGGAAATCAGGAGGCACATTAGGAAATGTAGGCAATGAGGCATGCAAAGGCCTCTTTATTTACTGGGGCAGTTCTTAAAAGGGAGTGTAGATGAGAAATAAATTTTGGAAAATATCAGCTCTTTAGGGAGAGGCTAGTCAACATGTACAAACCTCTAGCTAGGGGAATATATTATGGTGTCCTGTTGCATTGTAGGGTGACTACAGCTAACAATAATGTATTGTATGTTTGAAAATAGTTAGAAAAGAGGGTTTTGAACATTTTTACCAGAGAGAAATGGTAAATGTTTGAGGTTATGTATATGCTAGTTACCCTATTATCATTATAATATATATACTTGTATCAAAAAGTTATATTATACCCTATAAATATATACAATTATTATTAATATAATAATTCTTAAAAATTTCAACTCTGAATTAAGCATGAATTAATTTTGTAGAATTTAATATATGCAGCTATGTTTCATTAATGAGATATACAAGGAAACAAATGTCAAGTGAAAGAAAACCAGGATAAGCCTGAGATAAACATGATCAAAAGAAATTATAAAAAAAAGTTCAAGAAATGTAATGGATTTCAGTTAAATATAATGGAGGTGCTTCAATGAAACATCTTAGAAAATCAAGGACTAAAAGTTATTATATTCAGCAGCAGTAATTTTAAATAGATATTGGACTGGTCTCAGTGTCTGTGTTAGAGTAAATGAACCATTACTGACAGTGGAATCACATCTACTAATTTGTCAATCATTGGAATGCATTAGCAGTGGATGGCTGTCAGCCAGACATAAAGCAAAATACTGTGCAGTTCGCAAATTACAGTTGGCAAATTCCACTCTCCAAAATGAGACTAGGATAAAGTCAAAACTGTCTTCACATGGATTTTTAAAGTACTGGGGGCTTTCATCTCTGAAAATGATGAGTAAATCAGAAGTCATCGTTGCTTCCAAAATAACAAGGACGATCTAGACAAGCTATGAAATCACGGTTTTTCTAAACCTGCCAGAGACCTGAGGATGCAAATGAATCTACATCCACTAATTTCTGGAATGTGGCAATACATTCTCAGGAGAGAAGCTATCCATGACCCTTTTCATTGTTCGAAAACAGGAAGGGGTGTACCCTAAACAAAGAAAAAGAAATACAAGAGAATAATTAACAGTGGCTCATTGGGCGATATGACAAACGGAATCCATAGGGCAGGCCTGCATTCACCCACCAGAATTCTCCCTGGGCTTTCACTGAGTGTCTGGGGAAATGTGATGAAAACTACGGCACATGGGAGGCCCAAGATAAATTCCTCCAAGTGGTGGGCATTGTGGCACAATGGGTTAAGCCACTACATCAGAAGCCTACATCCCATATCTAAGTGTCTGAGATGGACTCCTGTCTGCACTTCCAGCCTGTGAAGCAGTAGATAATGGCATTTGGGGAAGGAACTAGCAGATGGAAGGATGTGAGCTCACTCTCTCTCTCTCTCTTTCTCTCTTTCTCTCTCTCTATCTCTGAATGTGTTTGTGACCTGTCACTCTTCGAAATAAATTTTTGATTTTTTTCTCTTTCACTGAACTTTTATTTCTTTTTAACTTTTATTTAATAAATATAAATTTCCAAAGTGCAGTTTATGGATTACAATGGCTTTCCACCCATAACTTCCCTCCCACTTGCATCCCTCCCATCTCCTGCTCCCTCTCCCCTTCCATTCACATCAAGATTCCTTTTCAATTCTCTTTATATACAGAAGATCGATTTAGTATATATTAAGTAAAGATTTCATCAGTTTGCACCCACACAGAACATAAAGTGTAAAATACTGTTTCAGTACTAGTTATAGCATTATTTCACATTGAACAACACATTAAGGACAGAGATCCTACATGAGAAGTAAGTACACAGTGACTCCTGTTGTTGACTTAACAATTTGACACTCTTGTTTATGGCATCAATAATCTCCCTAGGCTCTTGTCATGAGTTGCCAAGGCTATGGAAGCCTTTTGAGTTCGCCAACTTCGACCTTATTTAGACAAGGTCATAGTCAAAGTGGAAGTTCTCTCCTTCTTTCGGAGAAAGGTACTTCCTTTTTTGATGGCCCATTCTTTCCACTGGGATCTCACTTGCAGAGATCTTTCATTTAGGTTTTTTTTTTTTTTTTTTTTTTTTGCCAGAGTGTCTTGGCTTTCAATGCCTGAAATACTCTCATGGGCTCTTCAGCCAGATCCAAATGCCTTAATGGCTGATTCTAAGGCCAGAGTGTTATTTAGGACATCCGCCATTCTATGAGTCTTCTGTGTATCCCGCTTCCCCTGTTGGATCGTTCTCTCCCTTTTTGATTCTATCAGTTAGTATTAGCAGACATTAGTCTTGTTTATATTTAAACATCAACAACAACAAAAAAAAATAACAAGGAAAAGTTACTCCAGAATACTCCAGACCTTCACCAAATGCACCGTATACAACTTTCCAAGGTTAGAGATATGGCAGCAGGATAGATCTTTCCAGGAACACAATAACAATGATGGGAAGAGAGAATAAAGACAATTCCTCAACACCAAGACATCAGGTGGCACCAGGCTCAGCTCTAACTCTGATTTAGAAATCTGACAGCAGAGCTACAAAGCGTAAACAGATTGCTAGAATCTCAGTGATGTCCAGATCTCAAAGCTCTGCTCAAAGGAAAGTCCAAATTTTACTCTTACAACATTCTGAGCCAATAGTGGACTGAATCTAACTAACTACACACAGAAAGGTGCAGACCTACATACACACTAAGTATACCAAATTCCTTACACCAAAGAAAATGCAATGGTAAAAAAGCAGGTGTAAGCCCTTTTTTAGAAATAAATATTATTTATTTCTTTACACACAGAAAGTTCAGTATCAAAAAGGGAAATGACAGGACACATAAAGAAGCAAAAAATGTGACTGTGATAAGGTAAAAGTGCTCTCAACAGAAAAAGCTCTGCATACCAAGCATTTTTGCTGAATATGTGTTGTACATATAATATATAGACTTGTTCATCCTACATCCTATAAAAGACTCACACTCAATGAATGATTTTAGTTGCTCTTGCTACAAAAATAAACAATACAATGAGTAGCTATAGGAGATGATGGATGTGTTAATTTGCTTCACCAGAATAACCTTTTATTTTATTATCTATGTGTATCCTGTAATTTCATGATAGGTGCCTTAAAACTAAACAATAAAATTTAGGATTTTTTTTTTTTGGTAAAGAAGATAAATAGCTCCAGAGATGGGCCACATGTTGAAATTGTTAGAATTCTTTAAATAACTGATGAATATATTAAAAGATCAACTGGAAAAGTCCAACAGTGTTCTGAACAGTATGAGAGTGGATGGGGAATTTCAGTAACCATGTGGAAACTATGAACTATCTGAATCAGATGGAAGGGTTAGTAATGAAAGTTCAATATAAGAGATGGAGATTTAATTTCATGGAATGAACAGCAGATTAGACATAGCAATTTAATGTTAATTTAAGAAGAAGATCTAATTACAAGTCAATAGTTTACACAAACTGAAACACTTGGAGAGAGAAAAACCTGATCAGAAAACAAAAACAAAGCAATATCCGTGGCACAACGGAGAACAATCTGCCTATGAATAATTGCAGGATCAGGAGAGAACTGAGAGAATGGTTTAAAAAAAAGAAGATAAAAAATTTAAAAGAGAATGAATGAAGATTTATCAAATCCTATCAAAAGATCAATGCAGAAATCGAGGAAACAACCTCAAATAAACCTTAATCAAGATAAATGAAAAGAAAAGCATGCTAACTCATAATGGTAGTAAAATTGAAGAAAACCAAAGAGAAAGAGTATTATAAAAACAGCCTGGAGAAAAGTAAGTTGCACAGACAAGAACACCAGTATGAGAGACTTTCCTCTCCTTACAAACAGTGTGGTCCAGACAGAACAATATCTTTTAAAATATTACAGAACAAAATGGTCACTCACAGTGTGTATATATACATATATATAAAACATATAATATATATTATATATTACATATACATTATATATAAAATTTTTAAAGAAAGGCCAAATAAAGTCATTTAACACAAACAATAGGTGAAGTTTTTGTCAACAACCAATTTATACTATAAGAAATACCAAAAGAATTTCTTTAAAATAAATAGAAATGACTAGAATGTTTTGACTTTCCAGAAGTGATAAATAGCACCTTAATGTGAAATCTTCATTGTATATTTTTGGTATGCTTGTATGCAATATATACATATAACACATTTCTCTAAAACACCATTGAATTTTTAAAGAAAAATAGCTATCACCAACTTCCAGGTTTGTAGCATATATTTAAATAAATAACAAACACAAAGAAGGGAAGGGCAATGGAGTTATGATATTGTAAAATTGAATTGCTTTGTTATTTGAAAATAGACAATGGTAGGTTAAAGATGCAAGGGGTGCCTCTGGAGCAACCACTAACTAGACAATGCCAAGGGACATAACTTACAAGTCAATGAAAACCGCATGTGAGCATTTGATGTAGTGATTAAGATGCCTTACCGGATGCCCACATCCCATATCAGAGACCTGAGTTCTGGTCCTGCCTCCATACTTGACTTCAGCTTCCCGTTAATGATCTAGAATGTCTTATTCCCATTTCCTTACTTACTTATTTTGTACAACTTTCTTGTTCTCACTCTTCCCCAGACAAATCCTCTCCCTACCTCTACATAGCTAGGCATCTGCATGTTTCAGGACTTTTAAACTGCCTGTTTCCTCCAGTAACAGAGAACTCCTTTACTGGGTAGCTATATGCATCAGCTCATTCCAGGAGTTTGCTTAATGAAATTTATGTTGGTTGCCCATCTAAGCTACAACCAATACCACCCCTATACCCACTCCTATAGACTTCACAGATTTAATCAGGATTTCATTTTTTTCTGTCATAGTGCTTATTATCTTCTTATATATAATTTACTGTTATTACTTTTAATTTGTTTTTAACAGATTAAATATAATTTGTAGATGCAATTTTAAGAACATAGTGATGTTCCCTCCCTCCCTCCCCCGTTTCATCCTACCCTTTCCCTTTTCTTTTTTTTTAGTTTTTGAGATAGTATATTTTAAATTTTCACTACAGTAAAAAGGTTTCATACTTCACTGAATAAGAACCTCAACGAGTGAAAACAAAAGGATTTCACTAAAAGAACAACAAGGAAAGAGGAGCATGGGGACAAATGTGTGAAGAAAATAGATGAGAACAAAATAGATGAAGCAAAAAGCAAACATAAACATAGTAGACTTGTCCAAACCATGCAACTAATTAAAGTAAATGTCAGTGAGCATAATGTAGCAATTATATTTCTTGTATTAATTTAAGACTCAAGTCTCAATTATATGTTGCTTAACAGAGATCCACTTTAAGTATGAAGACTCCAAAAAGGTAAAAATAAAATGTTAGGAAAAGATGTATTTCACGTAAGTAATAAACCTAAGTGGATAGATATATTTATATTAAATCATTCAAAATTCAATATAAAAGATATGATGAGAAATAAAAGAGAGCATTTTAGGGCTTCCTACTTGGTGTAGTAGTAAAGATATTACTTGGGGCATCCATTACTAGTATTAGAGTGCTTGTGTTTGAATCCCAGTTTTGCTCCAACCTCCAGCTTCCTGTTAATACACGAGCTGAGAAGTGGGAGGAGATAGTTCAAATAGGTTCCTGCCACCCTCGTGGGAGACTCAGACAGAGTTCTTGTTTCTACTTGGTTTCATTCAACTCTAGTTGTAAACATCTGGGAAGTGAACTAGTGAGTGAAAGATCTTTGTATGTATGTATGTATGTGTATATATATATATATATATGTTTTGTAAATAAATAATAACTATAAATATCAACTCACTTAATTCGAAGTGTCAATATTTGTGAAATTCAACAGAGCTATAGAAGAAAATATACATTCTAGCTTCACCATTGTATATATTTTTAAATTTACATTTTTAACAGACACATGAAAATTCTACATATTTATGGATCATCTAGTAATTTTCAATATGTATATATTATGCAATGTATAATATATATAACCTCCAACATTTAACATTTTCTTTATTGTGTAAACATTCAGAATCCTTTTAGTTTTTTAAAAACGGATTTATTCATTTATTTGAAAGTCAGTTATTTATTTGAAAATCAGAGTAACAGAAAAAGAGGGAGATAGAGACCCTCCATCTGCAGATTCACTTCCCAGATGGTTGCAATGACCCAAGCTGGGCTAGGGTGAAGCCAGCACCCAAGAGCTTCTTCCAGGCCTCCCAGATGGGTGGGAATGGCACAAGCAATTGGGCCATCTTCCTCTGCTTTTCCCAGGTCTTAGGTAAGTAGTGAGCTGGATCAGAAGTAGAGCAGCCAAGACACAAATCGGGACCCATATTGGATGCAGGGATCGCAGGCAGCAACTTTACCCACTACATCATGATGCTGGCCTCTAATTATTTTATGGACAAAAATACAGTGCATCAACACTATCAACTTCAGAATTTCTTACTCCTTTCTATAACTCAGTATCCATTAATTGAGCTTTTCCCAACTCTCCTTCATCCGTTCCATCCTCAGCCTCTGATAACCACCATTATACTTGTAGCTTTTAAAAGATCTCCAAAAAAAAAAAAAAAAAGATCTCCAATTTGTAGAGTCTACATATAATTGAGATCATGTGATATTTGCCTTTCTGTGCTTGGCTTATTTCTTTTAATATACTGACCTCCAGTTCCATTCATGTTGTTGGGAATGGCAAGGTTCATCATTCTTTAAAGTTGAGTAGTATCCCATTGTGTGTATGTGCCACATTTTCTCTACCCATTCATCAGTGGGTATGCACTTAAGTTATTCCCATTTCTTGGCAGCAGTGAATAGTGTTAACAATAAATAGGAGAATCTATCTCTTCAGCAGACTGATTTAATTTCTTTTTTATACATACCCACAGTAAGATTGATGAATCATTTGGCAGGCCTAGTTTTTATTTTTTGAGGAACCCCTATACTGTTTCCCACAATGACTGTATGACTTTACCTTCTCAGTAACATTATTAAAGGCTTCTTTTTTCTCAACATTCTCACCAGTATTTTTTTGATCATAGCTAATCTAACTGAAGAGAGGTGCTATCTCATTGTGGTTTTGATTTTCCTTATGATTACAGATGTTGAGCTTTTTTATGTACTTGTTAGTCATTTGCATGTCTACCTTTGAGGCATGTTTGGTTGGATCTACCATCAATTTTACATTGGCTTATGTGGAGCATTTTTGTTCATTTGTGCCACTGAGCTATTTGAACTACTTATGCATTTGGTGTGTTACTCCCTTGTTATGTGTATATATATATATATATGTATATGTATATATGTATATGTATATGCATGTATATATGTGTGTATATATATATATATATATATGTTACATGTATCTGCCCAATCTGTAGGTTGTTTCCTGGCTCTGTTGATTGTTTCCCTTGCTGTGCAGAGGCATTTTAGTTGATGCAATCACATTTATCCATTTTGCTTTACTTTCCAGTGCTTTTAGGGTATGATCCAAAAACCAAAATCCTTGCTTATTCCAATGTATAGAAATTTCTAGTTTCAAAATTTCAGGGCTCACATTTAAGTCTGTAATCCATTCTCAGTTGATGTTTGTACATGATGAAAGCTAGGGGTCTAGTCTCATTCTTCTGCAAGTATTTATGAAAATCTCCCAGAATTTATTAAAAACACTGTTTTTTCCAAAGCACATTCTTAGCTTCTTTGTCAAAGATTCACTGGCTGTACCTGTGTGGGTTTATTTCTAGGGTCTGTATTGTTCTCTTGGTCTATGAATCTGTTTTTATGCCAATACCGTGCAACTTGAATTATTGTGGCTTTGTAATATATTTTGTTTCTTTTGGGGCCGGTGCTGTGGCACAATGGGTTAACGCCTAGCCTGAAGTGCCGGCATCCCATTTGGGCGCTGGTTCTAGTCCTGGCTGCTCCTCTTCCGATCCAGCTCATTGCTATGGCCTGGGATAGCAGTAGAAGATGGCCCCTGCATTCACTTGGGAGACCCAGAAAAAGCTCTTGGCTCCTGGCTTCAGATTGGTGCAGCTCTGGCTGTTGCAGCCATCTGGGGAGTGAACCAGTGGATGGAAGACCTCTCTCTCTGTCTCTACCTCTCTCTGTAACTCTGTCTTTCAAATAAATAAAATAAATATAAATATATATATGTAGTTTCTTTAAAGACTTATCTATTTTTTTAATAATTTATTTATTTGAAAGTCAGAGTTACACAGAGAGAGAAGGAGAGACAGAGAGAGAGAGAGAGAGAGGTCTTCCATCTGCTGGTTCACTCCCCAGATGGCCACAATGGCTGGAGCTGTGCCGATCTGAAGCCAGGAGCCAAGAGCTTTTTCTGGGTCTCCCAAGTGGATGCAGGGGCCCGAGCACTTGGGCTATCCCCCACTGCTTTCCTAGGCCACAGCAGAGAGCTGGATCAGAAGTGGAGTAGCCGGGACTCAAACCGGTGCCCATATGGGACGCCAGCACTGCAGGTGGCAGCTTTACCTGCTATGCCACAGCGCCGGCCCCAAGACTTATCTATTTATCTGAAATACAGAATGACACTGGGGTGGGGGATTGGAAGTGGGGAAGAGAGCAAAAGAGATCTTCCATCTACTAGTTCACTTTCCAAATGGACACAACAGCTGGGCTGGTCCAGGCTGAAGCAAGGAGCCAGGGACACCATTGGGATCTTCAACATAGCTGAGATGGGCTCAGGAACTTGGACCATTTCCCAGGGCTTTCCCAGGAGCTTTAGCAAGAAATTGGATCAGAAGTAGAGGGGCTGGCACCCAAACTGGGACTTCAGTGCGGGATGCAAGTATTGCAGGTGGTGACTTAACATGCTACACCACAACACCTGTTTCTGTAAAAAGTTTTAAAGTCAGGTAGTGTAATGACTCCTGCTTTCTTTGTGACCAAGATATCTTTCAGGTTCTACAAAAATTTTAGGAGTACTTTTTTTTCTTACTTCCATGAAAAATGTTATTTTTATTTTGGTAGGTTTTGCCTTGAATTTGCAAAGAGGTTTGGCTTAGATGTGTATTATAATGATATAATTTCTTCTAATCCATGAACAGAGATGTCTATCCAATTCTTTGTGTCCTCTTCAACTTCTTTTATCAATGATTTATAGTTTTATTCATAGGTATTTTGATGCCTTTGATTAAATTTATTGCTAGGTAATTTTTCTTACACCTACTGAAAATGGGATTGTTCACTATTGGAATGCAAAAAATGTTACAAATTTTGGCTGGCGCTGCGTCTCAATAGGTTAATCCTCCTTCTGAGGCGCTGACACACCAGGTTCTAGTCCTGGTCGGGGCACCAGATTCTGTCCTGGTTGCCCCTCTTCCAGGCCAGCTCTTTGCTATGGCCAGGGAGTGCAGTGGAGGATGGCCCAAGTGCTTGGGCCCTGCACCCCATGGGAGACTAAGAGAGGCACCTGGCTCCTGGCTTCAGATCAGTGGGATGTGCCAGCTGCAATGGGCATTGGAGGGTGAACCAATGACAAAGTAAGACCTTTCTCTCTGTCTCTCTTTCTCACTGTCCACTCTGCCTGTCAAAAAATGCTACAAATTTTTTAACATTAATTAATTTTTAACATTAATCCTAAAAGATTGCTTAATTTGGTGGAATTTGGGAATATTCTATGTGTAAGATCATGGCATCTACAAGCGGTTCAGTTTGGCTTCCTCCCTTCTTATTTGGATGTCCTTCACTTCTTCCTCTTGCCCAAATGCTATTGCTGGGATTCCCATGACCACATTTACAATACTAGAGAATCCTGAATATGTCTGTATAGTTATTATTAATTAGTGAATTTTCTGTATCCTGAATTTTTCTCCTTACTCACTAGCGTCTTTTCCTTTCAGCTCAAATAACTCCCTTTAGCATTTCTTATAAGACAGATCTAGCAGTGATAAATTCTCTCAGGTTTTGTTTGTCTGCAAATGTCTTTATGTCTGTCTCATATCTGAAGGATAACTATGTTAGTTGCAATAAACTTGGCTGGCAATTTTTTCCTTCAGTACTATCAAAGTCTGATGCCACTCTTTCATGGCCTGCAGTTTTTAACCAAGAAGTTTACAGTCAATGAATATGTACCTTTTCATGGCAATTTACTTTTTTTCTCTTGCGTCTTTGAGACTTTTCTTTAACCTTGGTGAGTTTGAGTATATATATTAAGTAAACTTGGTTGGGTTGAATAAAGGTGACTTTTGATTTTGCTGTACTTAGAAAGCTGTATATTTCTTTAGATTTGGAAAATTTTTATGTATTACCTCTTTTTAAAAAGATTTATTTACTTGAGAGGCAATGTTACAGAGAGACAGACAGACAGACAGACAGAGATAGACAGAGACAGAGAACTTCCATCTGTTGCTTCACTCCCCAAATGGCTAAAATGGCCAGAGTTAAGCCTATACAAAGCCAGGAACCAGGAGCTGCTTCTGGGTCTCACACACAGATGCAGAGGCGCAAGCACTTGAGCCATCTTCTACTGCTTTCCCAGGCCATCAGTAGGGAGCTGGATTGGAAGTGGAGCAGCTGGGACTCGAACTGGATCCCATATGGGATGCTGGCACAGCAAGCAAAAGCCTAACCTACTATGCCAATGTGCTGCCCCTCTTTTGTTAAAAAAAAAAGATTTATTTATGTAGTTGAGAGGCAGAGTTACAGAGAGAGAGAGGGAGGGACAAGACAGAGAGTTAACTCTTTGGATGTGCTTTTCACTCATCTGGCATTCTCAAGTCCTTCATAAACCCACATGATTTTAACATTTACCATTCCAATGCTATCTCAATAATCCCAAGAGCTTTCTTCCTTCTTTTTAATTGCTTTTCTCCCCTCCCCCTTCAAATGTTTATTATCAAATAACTTGTCTTCAAGTGCACACATTCTATTCTGTTTGCTCTAGCGTACTCACGTATTCTAGTACATTTTTAACTTGCTTAATATCCTTATCAGTTCAAGGATTTGTTTGATCCTGTTTAATTACTCCCACCTCTCTCCCAGGTCTCTGTGATAGTGTGTGAAGTCATTTTGATGGGATCTCTGAAATCCTCATCTAAACATTTGAAAATTTTCATTCCTGGATGATTGGTTTCTGGCTTCTTATTTTGCTCATTATATTCTTTGGAATCGTTGATACTTGTTGGTTTACAATGTCTTTCCTTTTTTAAGATTTTATTTATGTATTTGAGAGGTAGAGTTAGAGACAGTGAGAGAAAGAGACAAAGTCTTCCTTCCGTTGGTTCACTTCCCAGATGGCTGCAACCGCTGGAGCTGCACCGATCTGAAGCCAGGAGCCAGGTGCTTCTTCCTGGTCTCCCATGCGGGTGCAGGGGCCCAAGGACTTGGGTCATCTTCTACTGCTTTCCCAGGCCATAGAAGAGAGCTGGATCAGAAGAGGAACAGCTGGGAATAGAATAGAACCGGTGCCCATGTAGGATATTGGCGCAACAGGCAGAGGCCCCTACAATGTCCTTCACACAGTGAAAGATTAGTGAGGGTAATCTGGCTTTTTTGTAGCTGACCTTTCAGAAATTCTTTTTTTAAAAAGATTTATTTATTTATTTGAGAGGCAGAGTTACAGAGAGAGAGAGACAGAGAGGGAGAGGTATTCCATCTGCTGGTTCACTCCCCAAATGGCCAAAAGGCCAGATCTGGGCCCATCCAAAGTCAAGAGCCAGGAGTTTCTTCTGGGTCTCCCATATGAGTTCAGGGGCCCAAGCCCTTGGGCCATCTTCCACTGCTTTCCCAGGCCATAAACAGAGAGCTGGATCTGAAGAGAAGTAGCTGGGACTAGAACTGGAGCCCATATGGGATAATGGTGTTACAGGCAGAGGCTTAACCTATTATGCCACAGTGCTGACCCCAAGCCCTTTCAGAAATTCTGAAATTCTGATCAGTCTATTTTCTCTAAGCCTATTGACATTTCTGCTATTTCAGCACTAAATAGCACCCCAATCCATGATTGCCGTAGCTCCTCTATTAGTGTGTTTTCATGGTTTCATCCAACAGTACTCCCTGAGATCAGGTTTTTCACAAATTTGCAGTTGATTTTGTATTCAGAATGAACTTGGAAAGTGCTCAAAGAGGTAGAGTCCATGCCTGTGAGACTCTTCATGAGACTTGGGTAGGCTCAGATGCCTGCTCCTGATACCACCAAAACGATGATGTTAGATCACAGTTGGAGCCACAGACCACTAAACCTAGTGCAACATGAGGGTAGGACTGGAGTCAACTGTGCTGTGGTCCATCTTTTGCTGAAGGGAACTCACTGCCCAGTGCTGCTCATCCCTGCCACTGGTGATGCTGGCTGGAGTATAAGACTGATCAACTGGGGACACAAAAATCCATTTGGCACTGAAGAAGATCCAGAGATTCCATCTGTAGGACAATTAAGATCTGATCAGTGTTGATTTTGCCAACCTGACACTGAGTCCCAAAACAGTCTTGCGGTTCATTACTGTCTGTCCAAGGTTGGAGGAAGGGTTGTAGAGGCAGATTCTCAGCTGCCCAAGCAGGCTCTAGACGGATTGCACCTATATGTCACAATCATTAGGTCCTGTGAAATCTTGAGGGTGCTTTGCAGGCCCATAAAGTGTGCTGATGGTAATACACATCTAAACAGGTCTGGGTCCTGGGGCTAGTCTAGAGACACTAGCTGTGGAGGGGGACCATTTGGACCTGTCTAGAGTTGGGCTTTACCAGACTAGCACTGAGTCCTAAGACATAGTTGTGTGATTGTTTACTGTCTGCCCATGTTTGGGAAAGGGATGATCAAGGCAACATCTTGGCCACCCAGACTGACATCTCGTCTTACAAAATCTCATGGGGCACATCAAGCCCATTTGTGGCTAACAGTGATACACAGCAAAATGAGTCTAACCTACCAGAGTCCATGTCTCTGCCTTATGCTGGAAAAAGTCTAAAGAGGGGTTTTCAGGGAAATATGGTTATCTTCTTAGAAGAAAACCTATGAAATGCATGGAATCTATTATCTCTACATTAATAAAAATTTAAAAAATAAAAAAATTGTGAGCACAGGCCTGAGGGTGAGGTGACTTTTGGTTGTATCAGGGGCTGGTTCCTAAGCGCTCTCTCTTGGCCTATTCTCCACTGACCGGAGTCTTGCTCCCGCCTTCTACTGGAGGTTAGAGAAGAGTGGCAGGGATAGTCCCCTGGCCACCAGGCCATGGAAAGTTCAGATACTCAGTCTATAGTTACATGCCTGGGGTCAAAAGGCATGAGCCCTGTCTGACTCTGAATTTTTATCACAAAATTGAAGGATTTGTACTACTTGATTTCGAGACATGCTAGAAATATCAATTAATCAAGAAATTATGACTTTAGGCAAAATGATAGACAAATATATCTTTGGAGTACAATAGAGATCAGAAATAGATTAAGAACAAGGCATCTAAACAATTCAATAAGGAAGAAAATTACTCCCAAAAAATGGTGCTGGAAAAACTAATATCTAGTTTGAAAAGCACTTAATTTTGATCCCTACATCACTCCATACACAAGGAATAAATTTAGGATAGACTGCAGACCTAAATATAAAGAATATAAAAAGATAGGAAGACACATAAAACATCTGGAAGCAAATATTGAAAAAATCATGTGACTCAAAGATAGGCAGAGAATTGTTGTCATAAAACCCACTAACAACAATTAGAAATGTTGATGTTAGAATTAATTATATCTAACAATTTTTAGATTATAAAAATCATATTAAGAAAATGTAGATGAGTAACAGACTAGGAAAATTTGTAATAGAATATATATAATACAAATTTATAATATAAGTATATCAAACAAGAGGCTCTCACACAGTATAAATATTTTTTGAAATGTTTAAAATCAACAATAACGAGGAAAACACTCAATAAAAGTGGACAAAATATTTGCATGCACAAACACCACTTCACAAACAGGTGCATCAGGGAAATTCAAACTAAATGTACAATGTTTTATAATTTACTAAGATGTCTAAAATAATAAATGATAATACCAAATGGTGGTATAGATGTATAGCAACATGAATTCTCAGTGAAGTTGTAAGTGGCACACCCACCTTAATAAACTATATGGTAGCTTCTTTAATGCTAAATATATATCATATGGCATGATTTAGGTCCTAGATATTTACCCACGTTTATTGGAAGGATGTTTCTAATAGTTTTGCTTGTTTTTGTTTACTCTAAAGCTTTTATTCAATATAACATGCAATAAGATGAAAGAAACAACAAAAACCAAAATTCTGCATGTAGAAAAGTGCCTGGAATGTACTAAGATAAGTTATTTATGTTTTAAAGCAGTTATTGCAAAGTAGACAATTAACATAGTAAATAGTAAAATCATGTAACCACTATTCAGTTACCAAAATGAGAATAATTCCAAACATCTTTTAACACTTCAAAGTATTTCATGAAATTGTGTTTTAAAGTTATGTCTCAAATAATATGAACAATACAACTACCAACTATATCATGATAAATTTTTTTTTGAGAAATATGGAAAAACTACAGGACTATAATGAAAAATAATGACTTAATCAGATATTGTATCTAGAAGCTTCACAGAAATAATTCTATGGGAAGAATACTTTGGAAGAAAAATTAATCTGAGGATACATACAGGCTGCTCCTTGCTCCTAAAATAGATCTCAATTTGAAGAAGAAAATAGCTTCTTTTTCCAGTATTGTAGCTAAGATATTCAGGGCACACACGACAAGGCTGAAAATATGAAAAAGGGTCTTGGTTCTTAACCTCTCATGCTTTCCCCAGGAAATGTTTTCTCTTTCCTGCTAGAACCCAACAAAAATAAAGACCACTTTTGTACCCAGGATGTAACCAATGAGATGAAAAAATGTAAGATACATGGTGAGAATAATATTGCTCTCAGCTAAACATTTAATGTTCTTCATGCACGTGTGGGCTATACTAAATCAGCATATCTCCAAGCAAATCATTTACCTCTCATCCTCAAAAGTAGCAGAAGATTTTAGCTAATTCTTCCTCTGTGTACTTTACAGCCTAAGGTTACTGTGCTATGCTAATTTTCTCCTCCAGTGGCATTTCAGCCTTAGAATCCTCTTCTATGTATATGAAGTGTTTCTGGACTTTTCATTTTA
This sequence comes from Sylvilagus floridanus, assembly GCA_949820135.1. Lineage (NCBI taxonomy): Eukaryota > Metazoa > Chordata > Mammalia > Lagomorpha > Leporidae > Sylvilagus > Sylvilagus floridanus. Next base: position 170,023,083 of record OX463244.1, read on the forward strand.
TAATCAATTCAATGCAGGATCAGCACCATCTCTACTCTTTAAAGTTGCTTTTATGGCAATGAATATGGGATCCAGAGAAGAACCATTTACTATCAAGTGGATTAAACTTTATTTTCAAGTACTCGGGGAAAATAATCATGAAAAATAATTGAAATCTGTATTTTCCACTTAAGTGGACTTATTAGGATCCCTGTGCAGATTCTTTATGTATTTTTAAAGAGATTGGAGATATAAATACAAATATATTTTTATATAATATATAATTTTTATAATTTATATAAAATTTATATAACTATATCTCTTACTCTCAAGCAAGACCAAAGAGACCATATCAAAGAAGAGTCCATTTATGCCAATAAGCTTCAGGATGTGAATCTAACTGACCTCATGGAAACTTCACCAAAAATGGGGACTGAGTGGAGACAGAAACTCAAAACAACCAACACCCTGCCAGCCCACAGACTGTACACAGCACTCACAGCCAGACGGCATAGCCAGGGTCTTCAACCCCAGAGAAGTAAATTTCAAAGCGATATTAAATTTTGAGAAATTTGTACATAAGTTATTTAAGGTCTCTCCAACACTGACGAATACAAGGTGTGGCGAGTAGGCACTCTCAGAAGCAGTAGTTTCAGACCCTGGAAAGTGTGATGAGGTAAGTTCCATGTGGCTAAGTCAGTGGCAAAAACAGAATTTTCTTTGTTCCAAGAAGGAAGGGGAATGAAGTGGCCACTTCAAGCCAAGGGTTACATGAATCCTCTGAACTGTTGGGAAAGGAATAGAAATGAGAAGACACTTTGGTCTCAGAGGTCTCACCACCTAATTTTGGTCACATCTGATGAAAATGCTAAAAAAATAAAAATAACATTTTCCAAAGACATCTTAAAGCTGAAAACCTGGAAGGCACATTTGCTTTTGTTTCTGGCCACCTCCTTCTGGGATCACCTTTCTGGCTTTTCTGATACTTCCTGCAGAGCAATGACATTTTCCATGGTAGAGTCTTCCTGGACTCTGCATGACTCTCTGAAAGGCAGAGCCCTACCTTCTTTCCTCCTTTATAGAAGGATGTGTTCAGCTGAAAAGTTACCCTTCAGAAGTGAAGAAGGGGTGAGGTGGCTGCTACAGAGTGGTCAATGCCTTGGCATGTTTTACAAATGATGGCTACAACGACAACAATAGTAATGACAAAATGTTGCATCAAAACGTGCTTTTAAAGACACTTTGTGTTGTTTCACATCCCCTTAAATGTTGTTCCCTGGGATTGGCATTGTGGTACAACTAGTGAAGCCACCACTGCCTGCAACATCAACATCCAATAAAAGCAGCAGTTCCAGTCCTTGCTGCTCCACTTACAATCCAGTTCCCTGCTAATGCACCTGGGAAGACAGCAAGGAATAGCCCAATTGTTTGAGCCCCTGCCACCCACATGGGAGACATAGATGAAATTCCAGGATCCTGGCTTCAGCCTGAACCAGCCCTGAACATTATGGTCTTTTGGAGAGAAAACCAGAAGATGGAAAATCTCTTTCTTCTTTCTCTCTCTCTTTCTGTTCTCTGTAACTCTTAAAAACAATATCCCACAGGGTCCTCACCCTCTAGTGCATTGGAATCTTTGGGAGGGGGTAAAGAATTGGTGAAAGAGACAAGGAGTAGGGATGTTGATACATGGAGAGTTGAGTGGGTGGTGAAAGGAGAAAGCAACCTTCCAGTTTAAGATCAATCTTCATTTAACATGTCAGTTTTGGGCAGGCTGACCTCACGATGAGTTGGGATCAGCAGGAAGAGAGTGGAAGAAGTAGGGGTGTGGATTAGGGGTGTTCCAGGTCTAGTTCAGGTGAAGCAGCCTGGTACAGTACCCTTTGTGTACAAGGTCCTCCTCTTTGGTGCATTTCAGTTTACCTTCCAGATCATTGGTTGTTTTTTTCAGCTTGCCGACCAATCTCTCAGTAAATTCAACACAGATCTCTGTTTCCTTGAGTTTATCAGAAAGAATCTTTGTCTTCTTTTCCAAAGTATTTTCTTCAGAAGCACCCAGACACAACAGGTCCTGGTTCATCAGTTTGACCTGCTCATCCAACTCTGGGCAGCTGGACTCTGCCAATCAGCTTCTCCCTCAGGCATCCCAGGTCTCCTTCAATAATCACCAACTTGTGAGCCACCTCCTCATACTTCCTGTCTGCCTCTTCTACCATGTACTTAGTTTCTTTGAGTTGCATTGCCTGGAATTCCATCTTTTCTTCATCTTTTAAAATAATTTTTATATAAAGATAGCAGAATTAATGTATTTCACATATACAATTTCAAGCAAGCAATGACACTACTCATTGAATTTCCATCCCTCCTTCTTTTCTTTCTTTTTTCTTTTAATTTTTGCAATAACAAATGTTTGATTTACTGTATAAACATGGGCTTAATCCTCCACCAGCTAAATAATTCAACACGTAGAAAGTAAAAGGACCAGTATTCTGCAGGAATATAGACAAGGGCTACAAACAATAGTCAAGGCTTAAGATGTCAATTTCACACATATACATTACACTTCTTTGGACTCTACATATTAGCTACTGCAACCAGAGATGGCTTATTTGTCTTTTTGGAGTCTGGTTTACTTCACTAAGGATAATGGTCTCCAACCACATCCATTTTGTTACAAAACACAAGATTTCATTACTTTCTTATGGCTGAGTAGTATTCCATTGTGTATATATAACATATTTTCTTTATTCAGTCATCAGTTAATGGGCATCTGGGTAGTTTTCATACCTTAGCTGCAGTGAATTGAACTGGTATAAACATGGGTGGAACAGATAAGTCTTTCATATGCTGATTTCATTTCTTTTGCATAAATTCCAATGAGTGGGAAGGCTGGATCATATGGTAGATCAATTTTCATATTTTTGAATTATTTCCATTCTGTCTTCAATAGAAGGTGTACATTCTCACCAACATTGTATCAGAGTATCTTTTTCTCCACATCCTCACTAGAATTTGTATTTTTTTGGATGATAGCCATTCTAATGGGTGAAATAAAACCTCATTATGGTTTTGATTTAATTTTCTCTGATGGCTAGTGATCCTGAGCATCTTTTCATGTTGGCCTTTTGTATTTAATCTTTTGAAAACTGCCTATTCTTTGCCTATTTCTTAATTGGATTGTTTCTTTTGTTACTGTTGACTTTTTTGAACTCCTTATATATTTTGAATATTAATCCTTTATCAGATCCATAGTTTGTAAATATATTCTCCCATTCTGTCAGTTGCCTCTTCATTTTAAGTGTTTCTTTTGTTGTACAGAACCTCCTTTACTTGATGTAAACCTATTTATTTTTTGTCTTATTGCTTGAGCTTTTAAAATCTCATTTAAGAAGTTTTTGCCTATGCTAATGTCTTGCAATATTTCTCTGTGTTCTCCTCTAGTAATTTTATGGTATCATGTCTTAGGTTTAGATCCTTGATCCACTGTGAGTTGATTTTTGATTAGGGTGTAATAAATGGGTCCCTGTTTCATAGTTTGGCAAGCAGAGATCCAATCTTCCCAACACAACTTGTTGAAGAGACTGTCTTTTCACCATGGATTGATTTTAGCTGAATCATCAAAGTTTAACTGGTTGTAGATGCATGGACTAGTTTCTAGGGATTCAGATCTGTTCCATTGGTCTGTATGTCTATTTTTGTACCAGTACCAGGCTGTTTTGATGGTAACTGCCTTTAATATGCCTTGAAATCTAATGTTGTGATGCTTCTAGCTTTGTTTTTGTTGTTTAAGATCACTGTAGCTATTCGGGGTCTTTTGTGTTTCCATATGAATTTAGGATCATTTTTTTCTACATCCAAGAAGAATGATCTTTGTATTTTCCTTGGGATCACATTTGTAATTTTCATTGTAGAAATCATTTGCATCTTTGATTAAATTTTTCCAAGATATTTGGACTTTTTGTAGCTATTGTGAATGGGACTAATCTTACAAATTTTTTCTCAGTCATGGCATTGTTTGTGCAGATGTTATTGATATTATTTGGTGGTTTTATACCCTGCAACTTTGCCAGACTCTCTTATGAGTTCCAGTAGTCTACTAGTGGACTGTTTTGATTCCCCTATATGTATGATCATGTCATCTGCAAACAGGGATAATTTGATTCCCTCCTTTACAATTTGTATCCCTTTAATATCTTTCTCCTGCCTAATAGCTATAACTAAAACTTCCAGAAATTTGTTGAATAGCAATGGTAAAAGTAGGCATCCTTGTGTGGTTCTGGACCTTAGTGGAAATGCTTCCAGTTCTTTTTCCACTCAGTAAGCTGACTGTGGACTGTTTTATACTGCTTTGATCGTTTAGGTATCTTCTTTCCATATTTAATTTGCTTGAGGTTTTTATCATGAAAAAATGCTGTATTTTATCAAATTATTTTTTCTGCATCTATTAAGTTAATCACATGGTTTTTATCCTTCAATTTTTTAACATGATGTATCACATTTATTGATTTGCACATTTTGAACCATTTCTGCATTCCTGGGAACAATCTCACTTCACACTTTGTCCATGTGGGTGATCTTTTTGATATGTTGTGTTCGATCAGCTAGTGTTTTGCTGAGGATTTTACATGCATGTCCATCAGAAATATTGCTCTACAGTTCTCTTTCTTTTTTGAATCTTTTTCTGGTTTTAGAATTAAGGTAATGCTGACCTCATAGAGGGAGTTTAAGAGGATTACCTTTCTCTCAAATGTTTTGAATAGTTTAAGAAGAATTGGATTAATTCTTTAAAAGTTCAGTAGATTCTAGCAGTGAAGCCATTGGTCCTGGGCTTTTCTTTATTGGAAGGTTTTTCTTACTGATTCAAAATCCTTCTTGGTTATTGATCTATGTATATTTTCTATGTTTTGTGCCTCAATTTAGATAAATTGTTAGTGTTTATAAATCTATCCATTTATTCCAGGTTTTCCAATTTGTAGGCATATAGCTATTTGTAGTAATTCCTGATGATTCTTTTTATTTCTCTGGTATCCATTGTACCATCTCCTTCCTCATCTCTGATTTTATTAATAAGAATCTTCTTCCTTTTTTTTGGTTAGTTGAGTGAATGTTTTATCAATTTTGTTTATTTTTTCAAAAAACCATCTCTTCACTTCACTGATCTTTTTCTATCACTTTTATGATTTCAATTTGGTTTATTTCTTCTCTATTTTTTATTATTTCTTTCCACCCAGTAATTTGGAGTTTGTTCTTGTTTTTCTAGGTCTTGGAGATTCAGTCTTAGAACATTTATCTGAGGTCCTTCTAGTTCTTTGATGTAGGCACTAAATGCTTTAAGCTTTCTTCTTTTTAATGAATTACTTTATTTTTTAAGGAATACAAATTTCATATTTACAACTTTAGGAATAAAGTTCCTACAATTTTAGGAATATAGTTATTCTTCCCACCATACCTGCTGTCCCATCCTCCTCAACCCCTCCTCTACTCCTTCTCCCCTTCCCAGTTCCATTCTCCATTAAGATTCATTTTAATTAACTTTGTACACGGAAGACCAACTCTATACTAACTCTGGACTCAAAATCAGTGGGGACTGCAGGGCTCGCAGTCAGACAAGATCACCAGCGGTTCGTGGGCTGCAGGCTCCTCTTGCCTCACTGTGGGAAGATGGCATCCCCACCAGCCACTGGCTGCAGGCACCACTTGTGGAATCTTGCCACCTGTTGAGTGTTTGTACACAGTTTTTGCTGCTCAGCAGTCTCTTCTTTTTGCAGAGTTTCTATTGAAAACATCTCTTCAACTATCCCTTGGGGATGCAGTTCCTCCCTTGTTCTTCTGCTATCTTCCCAAGGTCAAAATCAGCATGTCTTTTTTCTAGTCAGCCATCTTCCATCTTGGATCTCCTCTTCAATGTTTATGGCCAAGTTTTCAATAACCTCTATCCTTCTCTCACACTCATCATCAGTTTTTTCCACTTCTTGCAAGTCAGTTGCTCTTCAGGGTCCAGACCCTTTTGACTCAGCTGGATCCTCAGTTCGTGGAGGCCACATCAGCCTGTGACTATTTTAAGTCCTCTTTCCCTTCACTGCCAACTGAAGGCCCTTGCCTTCTCCTTCGTGTCACCAGCTGCTGCTGCAGCTCCTGGATCTGGCACTTAGCTATCACTGTAGTGGTTACTCCAGCACTAGTGCCCATCCAACCGCATCTCGCTCTGGCTCCTGCCTCACCCATTGAATGCAAAAGCCATTTCTCATCCCACTTCCTTATTCATTTTTAAATACACAAGACAAAGTAATCTACTGCATATTGTTAGTTTTTTAACCATCTGTGGGGCCTAAATTTATTATAATCTATGTAACAAATAAGAGCAAATTAAAACTTCATCCTGTAAAGTGCTCCATCCAAATTCCCTAGCCTCACCTGCTCAGTGCACAGCTTCTAGACTCCAACTGCATTCCAGATTTACTTGAAGTCTTTTTTTTTGGGCTCCAAGGGGAGCTCACTTGGCTGCCTACCTGGAAGACTGGAAGAATCAGGAGGTTAATGATACTCCAGTGAGCCCTCCACCATGGAAAGATTTGAGTTGTTCTGTGGAAAAAAAACCAGCTCCCTCACTTCCCTGGAAGGAGGATGCTGATGTATGTTTTATGCTGGGCCCCATGGTCTGCAAAAAATGAAGTTCTGGTGGCCCACAGTGACTACTTGGCTGATTCCCAGCCATTTATTGCTGCCATACTCCTGTCTCACTTCCTCATTCCCTTTCTAGTGTTTACTGGAATCACTTCCCACACAGGCTTCATGTTCTTTAATCTCTGCCTGTGCGGGTCCCAAGTGGAGACATGATGGAACCATCACTCTTCTACTGTGCATTTGTTCGGAGATTTCATTGTCACAAATGGAATCATCAGTACTTCTTGACTTCAGTTATAAAACTGACACTTTGAAAGGCTCAGCTGAAATCCTTTACCCATGAGTCTGTATTGCACAGGTCTCTAAGCAGTTGATATAGAACAAATTCAGCCTTGCATACATAGATAATATTTTCAGTGTTGTGGAACAATGCCATCATATGTAGCTCCTCAGTGAGGGGCCCATTAGTCTAGAGGATAATGCAGTCTTCCCTTTCTTTAGGAGTTGCATATCTTGGAGCTGATATTCTGAAGAAAGGGAAGAATGGTTGCTGAGCGTCCCACAATTTAATGTAATGCCATTGTTTTGATTCTGGTACTTTAACTTTGACCTTTTACGTATTTTGTGTATCAAAGCCTTGAGATTTTGCTTCCATTTTCCCTAACAACAAATTTCTGCTTTGTTTTCTGACAGCTTGTCCCATCATTGCTGACTCGGAAGGTATGCCTTAGTAGACAGCTAGAGTCAGGAGTGGAGATGGGCATCAAACCCAAGCGATCCAATATGGGACACAAGCATTCTTTTTTTTTTTTTTGACAGGCAGAGTGGACAGTGAGAGAGACAGTGAGAAAGGTCTTCCTTTTTGCCATTGGTTCACCCTCCAATGGCCGCCAATCTGCAGCCGGCGCACTGTGCTGATCCGATGGCAGGAGCCAGGTGCTTCTCCTGGTCTCCCATGGGGTGCAGGGCCCAAGTACCTGAGCCATCCTCCACTGCACTCCCGGGCCATAGCAGAGAGCTGGTCTGGAAGAGGGCAACTGGGACAGAATCCGGTGCCCCGACCGGGACTAGAATCCGCAAGGCAGAGGATTAGGCTATTGAGCCACAGCGCTGGCCACACAAGCATTCTTAATCAGTATCTTATCCAGTAGGCCAAATGTCAGTATCCATATTTATTCTCCAATTTCCAGAACATTCCTGGCCAAGCAAAGGAGATCCATTTCCACGTAGCATCTCTCTTGTGTGTTGTTAGGATCCAGCTTCACCTACAATGTCAGTTCACACTCTCCCAGCTGAGACCGGGCTTCACCTGCTGCTGCTGTCCTGTACTTTGTCCTTTTGAATTTATCCCTTTCTTATTTATTTCTTTTTAAGGTATTGTAGCAGTACTTCAGAATGGAACAAAGGGAAACATTTAAGCTAATGTCATGTTTAACAAAATCTGGAAATTGTTTTTTCAAAGCAGTATTGGCCAAGGTTATCAAGACCCTAATGAATCCTCCTATCATTCCAATTTTGCAAGGGATATGATCTGAGAATATGCTGTGAGGGCCCAAGAGGATTCTCTGTAGAGAGTTTTCATTGTAAGAGGCAGGAATAAGGACTTCAAGGAAAGAGGGTGACATGACCTGGTAAAAATCATGTTCAAGATACAAAAGTCCTTCAGGTTTTATGTTTTAAACAGTCAGCTCAGAAGAGCTAGAAACATGTATTTTCATTTAATCTGTAGACATCCACTTATCTGGCAGCTAAAATGATAATTTTATTGGCTTAAGAAAAAATAACGTTAACAGTTTGAATATGTACTCACACAATGGGCTTAGGGCAGTCAGCAGAGCAAGTGGCCTAGATCACCAGCACCATTTCTTTTTAAAGTTTTATTTTATTATTTATTTGAAAGTCAGAGTTACACACAGAGTGAAGGAGATGCAGAGAGAGAGAGAGAGAGAGAGAGAGAGAGAGAGAGAGAGAGGTCCTCCATCCACTGGTTCACTCCCCAATTGGCTGCAACTGCTGGAGCTGCACTGATCTGAAGCCAGGAGCCAAGAGCTTCTTCTAGGTCTCCCATGCAGGTGCAGGGGCCCAAACACTTGGGCCATCTTCTACTGCCATCCCAGGCCAGAGCAGAGAGCTGGATCAGAAGTGGAGCAGCCGGGACTCAAACCGGCACCATATGGGATGCCGGCACTGCAGGTGTCGGCTTTACCTGCCATGCCACAGCACCAGCCCCCATCTGCACCATTTTAAAGTCAAGGATTTGTGAAACACTGAAGGCTATAAAAAGGAATCAAATCAGATTTATAAAAATCTATCTAAGTTCATGAGAATTGGGTTGTATCTAAAGTTTTGGGGTGGTTGCCTCCATATTCTTGTCTCTGACACAAGAAGAAATGCAAGGATAAGAGGTAGTAAAGGTCAGAAGAGAAGAAAGATATATCCACATGCAAAGCAAAACTGCACACTCAGGAAGGAGTGCAGGCATGCTCCACAGAGGGGTGCCCTCAATCGAATTTGGGGCCATCTCCTCATATAACCTAGAGGTGTACAGAGTGGTGTCTTGGGCAGAGATTAATTGAATATTCAAAGCGAGTGGGATTTGAGTGTGACTCATTTCTTTGCACCTTTTTGGAAGTCTTAGAAGTGCCTTGGCGTTGGGTGAATGATAGGAGTGGGAGTGCCGATCAAGGCAATTTTATTTTAACGACATAATTAGATAAATGTTGTTATGGGGACCATGTAAGCTACAGCCTAACATTAAAAAAGAAAAGCAAAACATGTTGGATGTTTGTAGTTAGCACGGGTTGTAAGTGACAAAACTATAAGAAGCCACAATTTTCTGCTTATGGTGAGGAGAAGGGGGTTTGGTGATACACAGAGAGGGAATTGAACAATGCAGGAAGAGCTACAGTTGCAGAACAGACTTAGGGAACTGCTGGAGACCTGGGCTCTCCTTTTTCGGTTATTCAGTCACCTCCCTGGCTACATAAGCATATTGCTTTGTATCTACAGTGGTCATATGTATCAAAACACCCAGTGCAGTGTGTAACAAGTGACAACCAAGATTCACATCAGAATAATGCCATGGCTGCCTCCCTACCACTCAAATTAAAAAAAAAAAATCTATTAGGTTTTAGACCTAGAATCTTAAGAAATGTGACTATATCAAACAAAGGAGGAAGTTAATATGTTTTGCATTTGATTCAGTTGTGGCATGTCGAAAGAATAATAGAGTTGTTTCACCTGAGGGAAACATAGGAGATTTGCAAGAGTTGTAAATACTAAAAGGCAGTTAATATTGATGTTTCAGTTGTTCTTTCCAGGGATTGTCTGGGTCACCAAATTTAGAACAGTTAATCTTTTCATCACATTTAATTCCTGCTACAACTCAGGTAACTAACTACTAATCAGCTTCTAGGGGTTTCAGCTGGTTAGACTTTGTGGCCTGAATTTATTACTGTTACAATAATTTAGCTAACTGATACCATGTGTTCTACTCCTCTATGCCAGAGGAGAGGGGTTCAGTCCTGGTGCCCTTATCTCCCTTTTGATTTCTAGTTTCTTTAGGTCATTAAAAGTACCTGTAGAATACGGTAAGAAAATAATATGAGGTAAGTATGGTATACAAAGGTGCCAAAGTACATCCCTCATATTTTATCTGTAATGCACATAAGATATGCAAGGAAATATTAGGATTGGTATACTCTGGCTTCTTTCAACTGCCAATGGTTGAATTGCAAAATCAGAGAAGTAAAAAGGAAAACATTGTGTTTTACTTTTTATGTTAAATGACCTTATAAGAAGAGCAAAAATCTAATTATTTTACTGCAATATCTGGTTACATGGCAATATAGCATTTAACACCAATGAGAAAGAGGATCAGGTCCATAAGGAAGAGAGAGAGATAAAATGAAAATGAGTGCTTCTTACAGTCTACAAACTAACAAATCCCTGAAGTTAAACAGATAATTCGTTTAGGGAAAAAGACCTCCTGTTAAGCCCAATTTGGTAATTATTTAAAAAACAAACTCCAAATTCTGGCTAGCATATGGTAACTTTAAGTGATAGCTTTACTAAATAAGAGGTTTTATGTAAGTGATTTATACCCTTGAATACTTTCATGAGTCTAATTGCCAACTATGACCAAGGACCATCTGGTGCTTTAAACAAACCAATTGAAGAAACATAGCAAGGGCAGAAAATCACATCACTGTGACCTGTAAGGAGACAGATCTGCTCATAAAGAGCCACAAGTGATATCCTCTGTTGTTAGCTAATGTATAGGCACTATGCAGAGTTTCTTAACTAGTCTTTCTCTATGAAAGACCTCACAGTTTATCTAGTAGGTATAATATATCCATGTTATAAACAACTAAAACCCAGGGCAGGGAGCAAATTTAACAAATACAACAAATGCCAGATGCCAAATTCTATGTTTTTCTGTTGTTGTCTTTATGAGTAAAATAGATTTATTATGAAAATCACTACTCTCTGTGAGTAAATTAAAATACCTTTAAATTAAATGTTTTTAAATTCCAATTGGATTTCTTTTTTAAGCTTTTATTTAATGAATATAAATTTCCAAAGTACAGCTTATGGATTACAATGGCTTCCTCCCCCATAACTTCCCTCCCACCCACAACCCTCCCCTTTCCTGCTCCCTCTCCCCTTCCATTCACATCAAGATTCCTTTTCAATTCTCTTTATATACAGAAGATCAGTTTAGTACATATTCCATAAAGATTTCAACAGTTTGCCCTCACATAGTAACACAAAGTGAAAAATACTGTTGGAGTACTAGTTATAGTATTAATTCACAATGTATAGCACATTAAGGACAGAGATCCCACATGATATTTTTTTTAAAAAATTGATTAATTTTCTATGCAATTTCCAATTTAACACCAAGTTTTTTTTTTTTCATTTTCAATTATCTTTATATACAGAAGATCGATTCAGTATATACTAAGTAAAGATTTCATCAGTTTGCACCCACACAAAAACACAAAGTGTAAAAATACTGTTTCACTACTAGTTATAGCATTACTTCACATCGGACAACACATTAAGGACAGATCCCTCATGAGAAGTAAGTACACAGTGACTCCTGATGTTGATTTAACAATTTGACACTCTTGTTTATGGTGTCAGTAATCTCCCTAGGCTCTAGTCATGAGTTGCTGAGGCTATGGAAGCCTTTAGGGTTTGCTGACTTCGATCTTATTCCGACAGGGTCATAGTCAAAGTGGAAGTTCTCTCCTCCCTGCAGAGAACGGTACCTCTTTTTTTGATGTCCCCATTGTTTCCACTGGGATCTCACTCGCAGAGATCTTTCATTTAGGTCTTCTTTATTTTTTTTTGCCCAGAGTGTCTTGGCTTTCCATGCCTAAAATACTCTCATGGGTTCTTGAACCAGATCTGAATGCCTTAAGGGCTGATTCTGAGGCCAGAGTGTTATTTAGGACACCTGCCATTCTATGAGTCTGCTCATAGACATACAAATTTGATTCCCTTGGTTTATAATCAGGGCTTCAGTTAATTAACAGTTGATGCATAAAGCAACATACCTAAGGAAAGTCTGTTCTCTACTGTGGGATATGTTGGCCTTCTATTTGCTTCCCATAGCAATTACAATAAAATATAGCCACCTTACCAAGCCTGAGAAGACACTACATTGCCTGTAGAAGTTTGTATCTCACTCCCTACAGTCTTGCATCATGACTGAGGCAGTGAGAATTCTAAGATACATTAGTACACTTTTGTGTACTCATGTATATCCCCTGTATAACATTCTACCTTGAGTACAAGCAGTTCCTAGATATGATGGAATGGTTACTCCCTTGAATACCTTACGTTACACAGCAAAGATGATGTTATTATCACTCCATGGTTAACTTACATTACCTAAGGCTCCGTTTTAGGGGACAGCATCATGCCATAGTGGACAGAGCTGGCACCTGCAATCCCATATGGGTGCTGGATCATATCCTGGCTACTCCATTTCCAATCCAGCTTCTTGATGATGGCTTTGGAAAAGGGTGGAAGATAGTCAAAATACTTGGGCCCCTGCCACCCCTGTGGGAGAGCCAAACGAAGCACCTGGCTTCTGGCTTCAGCTTGCCCAGTGGTGACTGTTGTGACCATCTGGGGAGTGAACCAGTGAGATAGATCTCTCTGTATCCCTCCCTTCTCTCTGTAACTCTGACTTTAAAAATCAATTAATAAAACTTATAAAAAATCATGTCTGTGTTAATAGAACAGGCTCATATGAGATGCCTGTAATGCAAGCAGCAGATTAATCTGCCATACCAATAACTCTGAACCCAATTTTTATAAATTTATATTGTGTTCTTAAACATAATGGGTATTCCACCAACTATGAGTAGAATATTTGGTAGGATATAAGTATACATTTTTATATACTTGTGTCTATTAAATCAAATTTGTGATATGGTTCCCTCCTACTAATTTCTTATTAGCTTGTCTATTTTCTTAATCCATTTTCTAAAAATGTGTTAAAATCACCCTGTATGACCATACCTTGTTTATCTTCCTTGTAATTATGTCCATTTTTGTTTTATACACCTTATTGTTCTATTATTGGGTAGCCAAATATTTATATCTTTCTGGCAATTAACACTTTTATCATTATAAAGTAACTTTATTTTTTAAAGATTTATTTATTTATTTGAAAGTCAGAGTTGCACAGAGTGAGAAGGAGAGGCAGAGAGAGAGAGCTCTTTCATCCACTGGTTTACTCTCCAATTGGCCAAAATGGCAGAAGCTGCACCGATCCGAAGCCAGAAGCCAGGAGCTTTCTCCAGGTCTCCCACAAGGGTGCAGAGGCCCAAGGATTTGGGCCATCTTCTACTGCTTTCCCAAGCCACAGCAGAGAGCTGGATTAGAAGTGGAGCAGCCGAGACCAGAACTAGTGCCCATAGGGGATGCTGCACCGCAGGTGACGGCTTTACCCACCATACCACAGTGCCCACCCTAAAGTAACTTTCTTGACTTATAAATATAGGATTTGTTTTCAAATAAAATTATTTAGCATTAATGCTGTAGTTGCCTTTTTTGTTAGTCATATTTTGTGCTACAACATTTTCAAGTACTTTTCACTTACCATTTCTGTATATTTATGCTTTCATAGTGTATGCTGTAATCATCATATAACTCAAGGAAACTGTTTGCTTGTTTATTTCAGTAAGGTTAATCTATCTTTACTGCAATGACTAATACAGAAATTGTACATCCTGTCTTAACAAATTCTAATATATATGTTTATCTTTAACCACCTCCTAGATAATGCAATGATGCATTTTAATTCCATTTATTCCTTTTGTCTTAGACACTAAAAAATAATTTAACTGATAAATATCTATTGGATGTGGTTATTTTAAAATTATCCCACAATATTTGGGATACAGCAAGCTCCCTTCCGCCTACTTTTTAACTCCCTTCCACCTATAGTGGAACTTTTAAGATTATAGCTATTCATGATTAGACCCTCTAGTTGTAATCAATGCAGCACTTACACTGTCTTCAGTATTTCAAACCATCAGTGCACTTTATTGTGTGTTTTCCTTAATTTATCCAGATCAATTCTCTTTTTAGCTATGTTTAATCTCAATTAAGCTTCAAAGCTCTTAATTTCAATTACTATTTCTGTTTATTTAACTTCGTAGTGTCATGTTTATAGTCTGTCATTTTCAAATTTAAGTTTGCAGAGTAATTTTATATATTTCATTTGATAATCCCAACACTTGGAGAACTAAGGGTTTGTGTCTGTTGTGTCTGTTGTGTAGTCTTTATCTTGCTCATGTTGTCATCTGTTAGGGCACATCTTGCAACATGTCTACTGTCTTCTGCACATGCTATTTTAAGAGTTTTGGAAAGAACTTGACATCTGTTATTTCTCCCTATTTTCTTTTTTGTTTTTTTAAGATTTATTTATTTATTTATTTGACAGGTAGAGTTTCAAAGAGAGATAGACAGAGAGAAACGTCTTCCTTTTCCGTTGGTTCACCCCCTAAATGGCCGCTACGGCCGGCGTGCTGCGCTGATCCGAGGCCAGGAGCCAGGTGCTTCCTCCTGGTCTCCCCTGCGGTGCAGGGCCCAAGCACCTGGGCCATCCTCCACTGCACTCCCGGGCCACAGCAGAGAGCTGGACTGGAAGAGGGGCAACCGGGACAGAATCCGGTGCCCATATGGGATTCTGGCACCACAGGTGGAGGATTAGCTAAGTGAGCCACGGCACCGGCCCCTCCCTATTTTTCTTATGGAGTGGAATCTCCATTAACTTTTTCTAAGAACCTGAGGATGCAGTTATCCAGGAGACACATGAATTTTTATAGATCCTACAATATCTTGTCTAGTAAAGTCTGGACACTCACTTCGCATTGGAGAGGTCTTTGAGGGCCCAGCCGAAAGCAACTTCTTCCCTTAATTACCTCTAAATTTCCACACCTGACTACAGGACAAATGCAAACAGCCTTTGGGATAGATACATGTCTCAGAAATAGAGGCATAACCCATGTTCTCTGTTTGGACCATGGGGCCATAGTACACTGACCTCAGTACTATTTTGCTTACAATTTTCGTACCTCAAAAGATCAACAAATGACTCTAAGATAAAGCATCTTTGATTCTCATCTGTACCCTAACCATGATGCTATGCTATCATCCTACTGGGTTTGGAAAATGATTCTTCCTTGGCTCAGGTAGAAGAGCTACCTTGAGCAGAGTAGAGCTCAGTCACCAGGCACATAATTACAAAAAGCTTGAAATTTAACATTCTTCACACTTAGTATCCCTTTTCATATTTTATATTGTGAATGAAATTGTACTTTTAATTTAAATCAATCCATATATAATTTAAAAATGTATTAAAAACAGTGATATAATTCTGCACAGTGACAAAAAGAGGAGAGAAATTCAGAAAAGGTTAATACAAGAAAAGGTATTTTCTCTGTTTTGAGAGAAAGAAAATCTATAGATTTAATTAGAAAATTTTTATATTTTATAACTAACCTTCAATACTCCACCATCCTATGCATAAGAAACCTATAAAACGTAAATTGAGCAATAAATCTACTTATGGTAATTTGAAAATAACTATGTTTTTAAGATTTTACTCTTTTGAGAAAAGTAACAGGTGAATGATTGAACATTTGAAAATATATTAAAATTGATTGTGAAAATGGTACAAATTCTGCAGCAAAAGTTACTTTTACTAAATGTTCAGATGAGCAAATAATTACGTAAATAGCTGATATATAATACAAGAAATGCATTCATGAAATTATTTTCTAGAACTAGGTTGTCATTTTATTTTGAATATACTGTATTTAAAATTACTGATATTCAATAATCACTGTCAGATAAATGAGACGCTGGGACAATGTATCCTGAAAGTGACCATGTTCCTTTGTTTTTCCCATGCCACTAGCATGGAACTGGATAGAAATTGGAGGAGCCAGGACAGAACCGGCACCCATGTGAGATGCTGGCATTGCAGGAGGTGGCCTTACCAACTGCAACACAAAGCTGGCCCCAGTGTAAGGTAGTTCCACAAATGCATGAAGTGGTAGGGAATCTACAATAACACTGATGTTTCTACAACATACTCCCTGATTATGACTTGTTGGTACATCTTCAAAATATTATATTCCAAGCCACAGATACCATGAGGGAAAACAGATTAAAATGGTATCCTCTGATGCTAACAACACAGATAAAAAACAAGTAAGAGGGTCATAGGATTACAGATTCCATACAAATAATCAAATTCTCACTGTAAACTAGTTAGATAATAAATGTGTCATCATTGGAATGAACTACGATACAGTGGAACTACCTGATAAAGTGATGTTAATGAGAAAAAAGTAGAGCCAATATACCTCACACAAAGGTATTAGATACCTATAGCAACATCAGTGATGCAATGAATAAACACAATTGATTGCTGTCCAAATATCCCACTTCCATTAGAGGTAAAAAAATGGTATTGACTTTAGTTCACTTGAATAATTTATATGTTTATCATAAATGCATGGATTATTCATAAATTTGTGAACACAGAGAAGAAAGAGCTCATAAATTTGTTGGATTTCAAGGGAAACATCTACTTAGAATTCCTACAATGATGCAATGAAAAAACATCTGAAGGAGGAAAAGATAATACTCCTAGGTTTACTAGTATCCAAGATAATGTCAAATTTGACATGAGGATGGGGCTGGCACTGTGGCATATCTGGTAAAGCTGCCACCTGCAGTGTGGGCATCCCATATGGGTGCTGGTTTGAGTCCTAGTTGCTCCACTTCTAATCCAGCTCTCTGCTATGGCCTGGGATGGCAGTAGAAGATGGCCCAAGTGCTTGGGCCTCTGCACCCATGTGGGAGACCCAGAGGAAGCTCCTGGCTCCTGGCCTCAGACTGGTGCAGCTGCAGATGTTGTGGCCAATTGGGAAGTAAACCAGCGGATGGAAGACTCACTCTCTCTCTCTCTCTCTCTCTCTCTCTCTCTCTCCCTCCCTCTCTCTGCCTTTACCTTTCTGTATTTATTTATTTGTAAATAAATAAATCTTTAAAAAAGAAATTTGACATGAAAATTCATATTATTCTTAAATGGTAAGAACAACAAAAGATGTCAAAATAAACCATGTCATATGAAACTGACAATATATCGTAACAAATGTAAGGTGAACCTCTGTGTGAAGTGTTTTGCTCATTTTCACCAAAAATAATTAATGAACAGGTCATTAAGTTCAGTTTCATATACATGTTTACATATATATGTGTATATGAAAGGGTATCATATTTGTCCAATGTCCTATTCATAGAATGGCCTATTTTTTAATAGATACTGTGTTGTCCCTGTGCTCTAGAGGGCAATCCATACTTTTGTTAATAATGATCATAAAGTATATGTAAGCTCTAGATTATGATGTTCAATGTATTTTAATGCACCTGTGTCAATTTTGTTGAAATATTGACACAATTGAAAATTTGGTACTGAATGGGTAAAACAGCATGTTAAAAATTTCAGAGTAACCAATAGAAATAAAAAATAACCAAAAATAAATCCTCAAAAACAAGCAATGGAATAAAAGGGGCAAAAGTAGGAGAATAAAGAAGTCTTTGTGTAAGACTAAGATAGATTTCATCAGTTTGCACCCACACAGAAACACAGAGTGTAAAAATACTGTTTCAGTACTAGTTATAGCATTACTTCACATTGGTCAACACATTAAGATCAGATACCACATGAGACGTTAAGTACACAGTGACTCCTGATGTTGACTTAACAATTTGACACTCTTGTTTATGGCGTCAGTAATCTCCCTAGGCTCTAGTCATGACTTGCCAAGGCTATGGAAGCCTTTAGGGTTCGCCGACTTCAATCTTATTCCGACAGGGTCATAGTCAAAGTGGAAGTTCTCTCCTCCCTTCAGAGAAAGGTACCTCCTTCTTTGATGGCCCCGTTCTTTCCACTGGGATCCCACTCACAGAGATCTTTCATTTAGGTCTTCTTTTTTTTTTTTTTCCCAGAGTGTCTTAGCTTTCCATGCCTAAAATATTCTCATGGGCTCTTGAGCCAGATCCGAAAGCCTCGATCTTCTGTATATAAAGAGAATTGAAAATGAATCTTGATGTGAATGGAAGGAGAGAGGGAGCAGGAAAGGGGAGGGTTGTGGGTGGGAAGGAAGTTATGGGGGGTGGGGGAAGCCATTGTAATCCATAAGCTGTACTTTGGAAATTTATATTCTTTAAATAAAAGCTTTAAAAAAAAGACTAAGATAGAAACAAAGATCAAGAGAAGCACACAGAACAAATGGTAACACAAAATATGTGGTTGTAAATGTTCATTGTGTCAACAATAAGGAATTGTAGAGGAAAAATTTCCTGCATATTTTTTTCCAGAAAGAGTAGAATTATGAACTAATAATTGATTTTCTTATAATGGTCAGTGGATCCCTGCTGGTTCCATTTATAAAGTTAGAGGTATTTTTATTTTCACAGGGTTTAGGTTTAGGAATTTCAAGGTCTTTGGAATTACTTCAAAGACAAGTTCACTACAATCCAGAGTGCCCTGGGACATACAACTATGTACCAGTGGAAGTGAACCTATGCTCCAGACCTTCCAGAATGTGTCACAATTGTTCAGACCCTTTGAAGTGCCTGTCAGTGCAATGCTCGAGCAGCCAGTTGAAAAGTGAAAAGAGCGCTTTGATCAATGGCCTGCCCCTTATAGAAACAGCATGGCTGGAAGTTACAATGCTGTTTGGATTTCAAATATCATCTGTAAAGACTGGCTTTCTCTACCAGGCAGAAGATGCATTTTAGGAAAGATAACTCCTTATCTCCCATTCTATTAGTGTAGGGTATATGAGAAACTCTTGTGACATGAACTGCAGTGAAATTCAGACATTTCAACAATATCTTACCTCTCTTCATTAACTCAACCTCATGGAAAATTTTAGACATCTACTTTTTCTTTTTTTTTTTGTTTTTTGACAGGCAGAGTGGACAGTGAGAGAGAGACACAGAAAGAAAGGTCTTCCTTTTGCCATTGGTTCACTTTCTGATGGCTGCCGTGGCCGGCGCACCGCGCTGATCCGAAGACAGGAGCCAGGTGCTTCTCTTGGTCTCCTATGGTGTGCAGGGCCCAAGGACTTGGGCCATCCTCCACTGCACTCCCGGGCCACAGCAGAGAGCTGGCCTGGAAGAGGGGCAACTGGGACAGAATCAGCGCCCCAACTGGACTAGAACCCGGTGTGCCAGCACCGTAGGTGGAGGATTAGCCTATTGAGCCGAGGCGCCAGCCTTAGACATCTAACTTAACATCAAACTTCCTACCTGAGGTACTTGCATTAGATTCAAAAGAGTAGAAATAGAAAGCTTCTTAGAATCCATCCACTTTCTCACTGACAGATGTAGACACAGTGCCCTAGAGAGGCAAGCTGAATCCAAGGTGGTTCATACCAGATCATACCAGATCATATGCACTTTTTGATTCCTCTTCTCAAGCCCTTCAATCATTATTGGGAGAGAAGAGGCGAGTTGAGGGGGCTTTTCAGTTTTTTTTCTTCCATTAAATTCATTTTTGATCCAGGTGTTTATGAACCAATCCTTATGAAGACAAAAATGTCAAGCAGGAATGCTGACAACAGGAGAGGATAATTCCTTCATTTTAAGCAATCACTGAACAAGCAGGATGTGTCATGCCAGGTACTAGAGCTGTAAATTCTCTTCCTTTGAGGAACCTGGGTTCAGTTTTCAAAGGGGAGGGAGTGACTGTGGACAGGATGGAGACAGACAATAAATAAATAAGCCAATAGGTTCACATAATAGGTTACCAATAGATTACTAAATAGGCTACTAAGAAGTAAAGAAAATAGAATTAAAGTAATTACTTTTGGGGCCTGCACTGTGGTATGGTAGACTAAGCCTCTGCCTGTGGCGCTGGCATCCCATATGGGCCTGGGTTGTGCCCTGACTACTCCTCTTCTGATCCACCCTCTGCTTATTGCCTGGAAGAGCAGCAGAACATGGCCCAAGACCTGAAAGAAGCTCCTGGTTCCATATAGAAGCCATCTAGGGAGTGAACCAGTGGGTGGAAGAACTTTCTGTTTCTCCTTCTCTCTGTTACTGTACCTCTCAAATAAATAAATAAATAAATAAATAATCTTTTTAAAAAAGTAACTACTTTATACATTAAAAATATGTAAATGCAAAAATTAAAAGAAAAATAAGAAAGAAAGGAAGAGGGAGAGTGGGAGTGAGGGAGTGAGTTGGGATGGTGTGGAAGTATCATTATGTTCTTAAACTATATATATGGAATACAATAAATGTGTTCCCTCTATATAAATTGTTTAAAGGGAACAAGGGTGACTATTTCAAAGAAGCTCTGTCTCAAGCAGAAGCCCTCATGCTGAAAGCTGGATGAGGGATGCCAAGGAGTCAGCTACATAAGGCCCTGAGGAAGATTGCTCTCTTCAGTGGAGGCAAGGTCTTAGGTGAGAGCACACAGCTGGCAGAATAACCCAGGGAGAGAAAGACAGACCAGGATAACTGGAGTGGGGTGACTGAGACAGAAGGAGGTAATGAGGTCAAGAGGTTTGGATGTCATTCTAAGTGTAAACGAATCCACTTGAAGCTTTTACACAGGAAAACACTCCTCAACTGGTCTCTCTCTCTCTCTCTCTCTCTCTCTCTCTCTCTCTCTCTGTCATCATAACCACATGTGTGCAGAATACATTACAGACGTGTGTTATAGTTTGGTCTATGTTTTCTGACTTGTAACAGAGAGTAAAAGAAACTGGGAAGAGAAAATACACACATACATACACACACTCACATACATACACACACTCAGACATACACAGGCACCTGCTGAAATCTGAAATCCTGTGTATCTGGTTAATGAAAAAGGAAGGATTTTGACATCCAGTGACACTCAGTAAAGTTTAAAAACCCAGGGACTTTGAAGCTGGTCCTTGAAAGGCATGGTACAAATTGCACAGTCAAGATCCTACTAATGAATCTTAATGAGAACATTAATGTTTTACATTTCCACAATATTCTCATATGACATTGAACATTTTTCCCAACTTCGTCCTAATCCATCCTTGAGAGGATAAAGATGTCCCATAGGCCTCTGCTTCATTCTCTGGAGACTAAAGCACCGACCTGTGGCAGTGCCCTTAGATGGGGTAGCCCGGTCACTTACATGTAAGGAGACTCAGACACACGTAAGCATTACTTGCCAGTATGGCACTGTGCTAATATTTTACAAATGACAACTAATTCACCTTAATATCATAAGGTGGACACTATTTTTGCCATTTTCCACATAAGAATGTTGAGACTTGAAATATTTGGAAAATGTGGCAGGGAGAGGGGTGTGTGGATGATTGTCATAGTAGTTAAGATGCTCGTTAGGACACTCGCATCCCATGTCAGAGTACCTGCATGTAATACCTAGCTCTGCCTCCTGACTTCAGCTTTGTTTTAATGGAGACCCTGGAAGCTGGTGATGGCTCAAGTAGTTAGGCCCCTGACACAAGGTAGGTGGCTTCAGTTGCATTTCTGATCCCTAGTTTGGTCCTGGTCCAATCCTAGCCATTGTGAGCATTTAAGGAGTAAACCAGGAAATGAGACAAATCTCTGCATGTCTTTCTCTCTCTCTTTCTCTCTCTTTTGCTCTCCCTCCCTCCCTCTCTTCCTCCCTCTGTCTCTCTTCTTCTAAAAAAGCAAAAGTACCAAACTTTCCTGTATCACAGAGTCCATAATTGCACAGTCGAAATGTTAAGCCAAGACTCCAAGGCCCAGGAGTCTCTTTCCCCTTGACTAGTCCAGAAAGAATCCTTCATGTGGACAATACAGGTGAATGGGGCACAATTCTGCCTGGCCTTCCACTAGGCCCTGTGCAACCTGGAGAAGGTACCAATTTCCAGTCATTAATCACCTTATTATCACTGATGGGAAAATGTCACTTTTTATTTTTATAAAGATTTATTTCTTTGAAGGCAGAGTCACAGAGAGAGAGGAAAAGAGAGAAAGAGAGAGAGAGAGAGAGAAAGAGATAGAGAGAGAGCTTCCATCTACTGGTTCACTGCCCAAATGGCCACAAAGGCCAGGGCTGGGTCTGGCTGAAGCCAGGAACCAGGAGCTTCTTCCAGGTCTTCCACTTGGGTGCAGGGGCCCACGCATCTAGGCCATCCTCCACTGTTTCTAAAGGAGCATCAGCAGCGAACTGGGACAGAAGCAGAACAACTAGGATGGTAACATGGGCTGCTCGCTTTTACCAGAAATGCCAAAGCACAAGCCCCATCATAATTTTTTTTTTTGACAGGCAGAGTGGACAGTGAGAGAGAGAGACAGAGAGAAAGGTCTTCCTTTGCTGTTGGTTCACTCTCCAATGGCCGCCGCGGACGACGCGCCGCGCCCATCCGATGGCAGGAGCCAGGTGCTTTTCCTGGTCTCCCATGGGGTGCAGGGCCCAAGCACCTGGGCCATCCTCCACTGCACTCCCGGGCCACAGCAGAGGGCTGGCCTGGAAGAGGGGCAACTGGGACAGAATCCGGCGCCCCAACCGGGACTAGAACCCGGTGTGCCGGCGCCGCATGGCGGAGGATTAGCCTGTTGAGCCACGGCGCCGGCCAATGCTGAAATTCATATGGAGAAACAGGAGACCGAGAATAGCTAAAGCAATCCTTTACAATAAAAACAAGGCCGGAGGCATCACAATTCCAGACTTCAAGACATACTACAGGGCAGTTATAATCAAAACAGCCTGGTACTGGTACAAAAACAGAAGGATAGACCAATGGAGCAGAACAGAAACACCGGAGATCAATCCAAACATTTATAACCAACTCATATTCGACAAAGGATCTAAAATGAACCCCTGAAATAAGGACAGTCTCTTCAACAAATGGTGCTGGGAAAACTGGATGTCCACATGTCAAAGTATGAAGCAAGACCCCTACCTTATACAAAAATCCACTCAACATGGATCAAAGAACTAGAGATGTGCCACGACACCATGAACCTAATTGAGAGCATAGGGGAAACCCTTGAAGATATTGGAACAGGCAAAGAATTCCTGGAGAAGACCCTAGAGGCACGGGTAATCAGAGATAAAATAAACAAATGGGATTACCTCAAATTGAAGAGTTTCTTTACAGCAAAGGAAACAGTCAGGAAAGTGAAGAGGCAACCAACAGAATGGGAGACGTTATTCGCAAATCACACAACAGATAAAGGATTAACAACTAGAATCTATAAAATAATCAAAAAACACCACAGAATCAAAACAAACAACCCAATAAAAAATGGGCCAAGGACCTTAACAGATATTTTTCAAAAGAGGAAATCCAAATGGCCAACAGACACATGAAAAAATGCTCAGGATCCCTAGCCATCAGGGAAATGCAGATCAAAACCACAATGAGGTTTCACCTCACCCCGGTTAGAATAGCTCACATACAGAAAACAACCAACAACAGATGCTGGCGAGGATGTGGTGAAAAAGGGACACTAATCCACTGTTGGTGGGAATGCAAACTGGTAAAGCCACTATGGAAGACAGTTTGGAGAGTCCTCAGAAACCTGAATATAGCACTACCACGGGACCCAGCCATCCCACTCCTTGGAATTTACCCAAATGGAATTAAAGGGGAGAAAAAAAGAGCCATTTGCACCTCAATATTTGTTGCAACTCAATTCACAATAACTAAGACTTGGAATCAACCTAAATGTCCATCAATGGATGACTGGATAAAGAAACTATGGGATATGTCCTCTATGGAACACTATACAGCAGTAAAAAACAATGAAATCCAGGCATTTACAAAAAATGGAGGAAGCTGGAAAACATCATGCTGAGTGACATAAGCCAGTCCAAAAAGGACAAATATCATATGTTCTCCCTGATCGATGGCAACTAAACGAGCATCTAAAATGATATCCATTGAAGTGAACTGGACACTGTGAGAGACAATGACATGATCAGCCCTTGTTATTGTTGTTGTTGTTGTTGCTCTGTTTGTTCTACATAAGACCATTGGTTGAACACTGTAATCAATGCACAATCATTCTTAGGCGTTTAAAATTAACAGAAAAGTGATCTCTGTTAAACATAGGAGAGGGAATAAGAGAGGGAGGAGATATATAGGTTGGCACATGCTCACTCAGACTAACTTCCAATGGTGGAACTAGAAATGTGCCAGGGGATCTCAACTCAATCTTACCAAGGAGGCAGGTACCAATGCCAGTGCACTTGGTAAAGTGATAAATATAAATACACAACCGATCAAAAAGATAGGGTATGTGTCGAAGAGATTTCACAAATAAGACCAGTGTAAGCAAATAATGAAGGATAGAATTAAAAGGGAGAGAATGATCCTGCGGGGGAAGCAGGACACACAGCAGACTCGTAGAATGGCAAACGCCCAAAACAGCACTCCTGCCTCAGAATCAACCCTTGGGACATTCAGATCTGGCTAAAAGGTCCATGAGAGTCTCACAGGCATGGAAAGCCAAGACTCAGTGGCCAAACAACAATCTAAATGAATGATCCTAGTGAACAAGACTCCAGCAGAAGGAACAGGCCATCAAGGAGGGAGGCACTTTTCTCTGAAGGGAGGAAGGAACTTTCACTGTGATACAGCCTTGACTAAACAAGTTTAGAGTTGGTGAACTCAAGGGGCTTTCATAGCCTAGACAGCTCATGGCAAGAGTCTTGGGTGATTGCTGACGTCATAAATAAGAGTGCCAATTGTTAAATCAACAACGGGAATCACTGGGTACATGCTCCCCATGTAGGATCTCTGTCCTTAATGTGTTTTACTATGAAACTTAAAAACAACACTACTAGTCGAACAATAACCTGTACCTTGTGCGGTTGTGTGAGCGCAGCCTGTTGAAATCCTTGCTTAGTATATACTAAGTTGATCTTCAGTATATGAAGGTAATTGAAAATGAAACCTGATGAAGGGTGGGATGGGAGAGGGAGTGGGAGAGGGGAGGGCCGCGGGAGGGAGGGAGGTTGAGGGGGAAGCCACAACAATACAAAAGTTGCAAAACAAGAAAAAAAAGAACTTAATACTTTACCCTTTTAGTATTTTTTATGTTCTACTCAAAACTATTGGTTGAACTCTAATTAATACACAATTATTCTTAGGTGTTTAATTAATGCTGTAACTAGTACTCAAATAGTATTTTACACTATGTGTTTCTGTGTGAGTGCAAACTGTTGAAATCTTCACTTAAAAGATGCCAAATTGATCTTCTGTATATAAAGATGATTGAAAATTAATCTTGATGTGAATGGAAGAGGAGAGGGGGTGGGAGAGGGGAATGCTGTGGGTGGGAGGGAAGGTATGGGGGGGGAAGCTATTGTAATCCATAAGCTGTACTTTGGAAATCTATGTTCATTAAATAAAAATTTTTAAAAAACCTGATAGAATGCCAATAAGATCTAGGAATCTGGGAATAATATAGCCTTATAATAGCTTCAGGATATTAGGGTTAGTATAGCATTATAATAGCTTTAAAGATATTTTTTATAAAACAAATTTTAAAAAGATTGTGTATCATACAAAAATCCTCCCCCACTCCTATTACAAGTCAATGATGCAAATTGTTTTTCCTTCGTGGTAATTTAATGCTCCCCTGAACTATCTCCCTTGATTTCAGAGCTGGGCTCAGAACAGTCATGCACACTGATATGGATGCTGCACAGGGAGAAACTCATTTTCTGCTTGATTTTGTAAGTGAAATTACACTCTGACACTACTCTTTCTGCTGCCACTGAAAGGTGTTAATGAAACATGGCACCAGAAATTTATATGCAAGTTTCTCATCTATTATACTCTTTGGTCTGAAAATACTTTTTCAGATCTAAGTGACAAGAAAGTGTAAGTCTGGGGAAGAGGGTGTTGTCTCGTAGAAAATTCCTAGTGTGACCAGGAAATCACTCAAATTGGTCTCCAGATTGAGAAGGCAACATTTTCATGGGGGAGATGAACAATTATAAAATATGGCTGCTCTCAGATGATAATTATATAGATTTATATGTCTATATGTCACTATTGGATCCCAAGCCACAGGCTATCTTTAAATAGGATGCTTGCATTTGTCAATGTCAGTAATTATTAAAATACTATCTATGAGGAAGGGAAGTCACCTATAGAATGAAACTCTTTGTTTAGGGTGTGGTTTCATAAGCAAGATACTTAATATTGAGATGAAATATCTTGGGACGATTTCCTGTTGACTAAGTACTTGTTCTCCACATCTGCTTGAAACAATGCGATCACCATGGAGCATAAAAAGGAAAGAGAAGGGGCTGGCACTGTGGAATATCATGTTAAGCCACTACCTGCAGTGTCAGCATCCCATATGGGCAACTGTTCAAGTCCTGGCTCCTCCACTTCCAATCCAGCTCTCTGCTATGGCCTGGGAAAGAAGAGGAAGATGGCTCAAGTGCCTGGATCCCTACACCCATGTGGGAGACCAAAAAGAAGCTCCTGGCTCCTGGCTTCATCCTGGCCCAGCTCCAGCTTTGTGGCCATTTGGGGTGTGAGCTGGTCGATGGAAGATCTCTCTCCCATTCTAGGTTTCCCTTTTGGTCTGTAACTCTGCATATAAATAACATAAAACTTTTTATTGTTTAAAAAAACAGGAAAGAATATTTTAGCAATAGCCTGATGGCTCTGACTGGAAAATAATTCATTGAAGAAGAGCATTCCAGCATCTTGCCTGTACCCTAGCCAATTTACCATGATGTATTGGTTACACTGACCCAACCAGGGTCAACTAACTCTGTCTGCAATCTGCACCCAAGGGCCATCTAAACATGCACGTGATTTATCCTCAGTAGTGTCTTACTTCCACATAGAAAGTAAACAACTTATATTTTGTATCACTATGTTCATATACAACATGGTGAGTAGTTTGGTGTCATGGGCAACCTTTACTGCCAGTTGTTGGTTATTGCTATATTCTCAGCAAAAAACGCCTGGCACCTGATACAGACTTAAAAAAATTGTTTGTTTGGTAATGCATGAACAAATAACTCTAGTGTAGCCATTTTGCTTCCAAAGTTGTGGGAAACCACATTAAGCTTATAGAATACAAATTATGGAAAGAACCAGTTCTTAATTTCCATGACATTGTTTAGGAATTACTGGTTTTGAATTAATCTGTTTTTTACTGTCCTTTTGGTTTATCATTTGGTGGGAGCCAGTTTTCCTACAAAGTGTTAACCACTTATTTTGAAAACCCTATTTGATCTTTTCAAGATTTATTTATTTATTTGAAAGGCAGAGTCACAAAGGTAGAGGCAGATGGAAAGAGAGGGAGAGTCTTCCATCTGCCGGTTCACTCCTCAAATGGCCACAGCAGCTAGAGCTGCGCTGATCCAAAGCCAGGAACCTGGAGCTTCTTCTGGTCTCCCATGCAAGTACAGGGACCCAAAGACTTGAACCATCTTCTACTGCTTTCCCAGGCCATACCAGAGAACTGGATTGGAAGTGGAGCACCCAGGACTCAACTGGTACTCACATGGGATGCCGGCACTGCAGACAGCAGCTTTACCCACTATGCCACAGCGCCAGCCCTCACTATTTGATCTTGATCATGAGCATATATTGCTTTTCCAATAGACATGATACATTTTAGGTTTCAATTTTTCCAATGAATATATCTTACAGATCAAACTGACTGTGATAGTTCATTAAAAACCATCTGTTTTGCCAGGATCTGTCATGGGCTATTGTGTTCCCAGTAGATCTGACATAACTTCTTCCAGTTAATGGTCCTTCATCTTTCAGAGTCATTTAAATGGTTCTCACTTGGTTTTCATAACAACCCTTATCACTGAATTTATCTTCTACATCAATTGACTTCCAGGCCCTCCCATTCTAGACTGTAAGTATGTTGAGAGCCCACAACTCATACATTTATAGATTTTTGTTTACCAGAATTGAGCACAGTGACTTATACTAGATTCAACATGCTTAACTAATAAGTGAAAAAATGAATAAATGAATAGGTAGATATATACACAGATATACAATTTCATTCTGGAAAGACAATCAGTGTTCCCTTTGTGTTCTGGAATCAACCCTTAACAAATCTTTATCTTCAGTAAATAAATTGATGTTAGAATCAACACTATTAAAACTGATATCCAAGTTTGGTGGATACTTGTGCCTGGTAGTATTGAACCCAAAATCGTCGTCAGGCACGGAGCTGGAATGATGCTGACTGAGCCCAGAGATACCAGGAGGAAGAAGAGGAAGAGGAGGACACAGCAGATCCCCTAACAACTATGAGAGAGCAATGTGAGCAGCTGGAGAAAAGTGATGAGCACTGTGATAAGCGTGGGTTCTCCCGATCATAGACAGAAGCAGACTGCACAGAGGAGTTCTTTGATTTTTGCCTTCCATGGACAGCTGTGTGGTCCACAAACTCTCCAACTGTCTGAAAGAAATGTGCAGACTCATTTACTCCAGCCTGCACCACTTGGGCTTCAAGATACATCCTTATGGTTTTGAATACATCATTTGTTTCTAATTTGTATAACTATATTCATGTAAATCTCATGGATTTTGCCTTAGGAAGTAACTTCTCTGTAACTAGCAGTGATTATATCCTAGTAAAGTCCTGTAGTCTGTGAGAAACAGGAACTGATATCCATTGGTCAGGAGCAGTGTTATAGAAAAAGCTGGATCCCTAAGGACTTCTTATACCAAATATTCTGCCAATACTAGGATATTTCTCTTCATGACTTAAAGTTCCACACACTTTTGCTCAAGTAGTAAAGGTAAGAATATCCTAAATTATCATTATTTCTTAGTGTGGAGTGGTAAGAGTCTGATGGAATTCATAAATTCACCATGGTTTTCTGAAACATTCCTGACACAGGGAAAATAATTATAAGTTCCTCACTCATGCTGTCATATAAATCCGATCTGTGCTAGAATGAAAAATACAGTCAAGCACCGATGAATTATTGCAAGATAACTTGAGAGAAAGAAATAGCATTTTTTTTTCCTGTCCCAAGTGCCCAATCTTGTTTCTCATTGCCTGGAGATCATTATTATTAATGTCAGGCCCTGAGCTAAATGAGGCTGGTGTACATGAGTGTAGTTAATATTCATGACAGCCCAGTTTGCTACAGGGCTAGTCACTTTGTACAAATTGGATCATACACATTTTAATTATGCAAATCTATAATTATTTAAAATAAAAATATCAACACATTTGCACTTTATTTACAAAATGTCAAATATAGCAGGCATCTTCCAATTTAAAAATATTGTGAAAATTACCTAATTTACAAAGTTAAGTGTAGAGAAATGATATTTATGCTTTGGTCATGTGTGGGTGTGTTGCTTTTGTTGAAAAATAATCATTATAATAAAAGCTAATAATATTAAATACAAACTGAACACTTCACAGACAACAAGCTATTTATTCTTTACAAAAATATTTGAGTGCTATGAGTTAGGACTATTATTATCCACATTTGTGGAGAAAAGAAGGTGATGTACAGCTAATAAGTAGTAGAGAGAATTTGAACTCCGTCCAGTGGCTCCAGGTTTAATCAATGCCGACCTTATTTTACAGGACTAATCTTGCATTACTCGCATTTACAATTAAATAAAATCTTTAGGAATCCTCTCTTCATATAAAACTTGTCTGTGTTGTAGGTACTACATCTTTACCTTTGAAACTGAAGCTATTTAAAAGTGATTAAGTAACTTTTCCAAGACCTCAGTGCTAACACAAGACAAATGCAGGTGACAGAGACATTAGCTGTTATGTCTAGATAAAGCCACAGGCACATAGGGAACCCCAGTCAGAGACTGAGTCATCTGTGAGCCTTGTTGGCCTTTAGTTATTTGTATAATGTTGGGTAAGTTTAGCCCTTATATTCCTTCTTGTTCAATCCTCATCCCTCTTTTCCTCCCAGGACCACCTCAATCCGAACCTTCTCCTGAGAAAACTACCCAAGTGTCAAATGCCTGACTGCACAACCTTATTCCTTCAATTAAGGTTCAAACAAAAGAATCCCCCCAGGCCGTTTCTCTGAGTACCCACACTGCAAAGACTGTCTCTTCTCTAACTGTAACCCAATCTTGTCAAACAGCAGCCAGAATCAATACATGTCTGACCCAGTCCAAATATCAGGAGATGGAAAGAGCTCGTCATTAATAACCCCACCACACATTCTTGTTGTCAAATTCAGATAGATTTTTGCCGTGCATGTCCTACCCAATGGAAAATACAAGACATATTCTTTCCTGACTGGTATCAAAACCAACAAAAACTATGCTGTAACTTGTGGAAGCTGGAAATTGAGGCCGTATCCTTTTTTCTATTCTCCAAATGGAGCCCCACAGCAGATAAAACAGAGATTTTTTTGAGAGCAAGTTCACAATGATGTGTTGTGCAGGATAATGCTGCACAAGTTTTCCTTAGAAGATTTTGAAGCTTTCTATTCTGTTTCAATGAGCTTCATTTTCAAGAATAGCTTAGATTTACAGAAAATTAAAAAGATAGTGCATGGGGTTTTCATATATCTCACAGCCGAATGTATTAGAAACATTATTGTCAACACCACACACCAAATCTGCCCAGCTCGGGCGTTGCAGCCATTTGGGGAGTGAACCAGCAGGTGGAAGACCTCTCTTTCTGTCTTTCCCTCTCTTTACCTATAATTCTGCCTTTCAAATAATTAAAAAAAGAAACTGGTATCATACATTTTATATAAATGTGTATATATATATATATATATATATGATTTATTTTATTTACTTAAAAGACAGAGAAGAGGGAGAGACAGAAACACAGAGAGCAATTGAGGTCTTCCACTCATTGGTTCACTCCCCAAGTGGTCCAAAGCCTGGGGCTGGGCGAGGCTGAAGCCAAGAGCCTGAAAATCCATCTCGGTCTCCCACATGGTGGCTGGGGCCCAAGGTCTTGGGCCCTCCTCTGCTGTTTTCTCAGGTACATCAGCAGGGAGCTGGATGGGAAGTGGAGCAGCTGGGACTGGAACCTGTGCCAATATGGGATTGCCATCTTTGCAGGCAGCAGCTTAACCCAGTGAGGCACAAGGCCAGAAGTCAATACATTATTTTAGAATTATTAATTATTAATTTTAATTTGTAATTAGTTTCAGTAGGTTCAGTGTGCTTTGTAGATGCAATTCAAAGAACATAATGATTTTCCCTTCTTCCCTCTCTCTCTTCCTCCCCCTTTCTCCCTCACACCCTCTTTCTCCCTTTCTTTTTAGTTTTTGAAATAACATATTTAAAATTACTTAACATCATAAGCAAGAAAAACCAAGCTGAAGGCATTACAATACCTGATTTCAAAGCATACTACAAGGCTAAAGTAATTAAAATAGTGTGGTATTGGCATAATAACTGATACATAGGAGTATGGAACAGAAAAGAAAACCCAGAAATTAATCTATGTATATATGGCCAACTGAGTTCTGATAAGGGTAATCTCTTCAACAAATGGCGCTGGCAAAACTGGAGACTTTGAATCTTTCTGCTTTTTGTGCTGTACTAGCAGCCATTTGGGGAGTGAATCAGTGGATAGACGATCTCTCTCTCTGTCTCTCAATAAATCTTTAAAGTAATGTACAGTCCAGGGCTTAATGTTGCAGTACAGTGGATTAAACCAATGCCTGCAACACCTGCATCCCTTATCAAAGCACCAGTTCTGCTTTCAATCCAGCTCCCTGCTAATGCATCTGGGAAACCAGCGGAAGATAGTCCAAGTACTTGGATCCTTGCCACACATGTAGGAGACCAGGAAGGAGTTCCTGGTTACTGGTTTCAACTTGTCGCAGCCCCAGCAATTGCAGCAACTTGGGGAGTAAACCGGTAGATGGAAGATCTCTTTCTCTCTCTGTCCCTCTGTCTCTGTCTCTTTCTCTTTCCCTGCCTCTCTCTCATTCTACCTTTGAAATTAATTAAAACATTTAAAAAATAAATGCACACCCAGTTTCTTCTTTCTTATCATAGCCATGAGTATTATTACTCATTGTTACAATGTCTACTGGTATGTTTTAGGTCTTTACTTACAATACTTAATAATTCAACCCAATAAGCCCATGAGTTCCATTTATGGATGTGGAAGTTGGAACCGAGAGGTTACATTACTTGTCCAAGTTCATGCAGTGATGGGTCTAAGACTGGAAACCAGGAGCCGGCTGGTTGCTCTATCACAACCATGGTTCCCTTTTCAATGTACCAAGGAAGTTTCTGCTTCCTCCTCAATTCTGCTTTCAAAAGATTGTATCTCTCTTCCAGGCCACTTTAAACAGAAGGATGTGCACTATGGAAAAGGGCCCAAGACCACTTGCTCAGAGGAGGCCATGAAGAATATGAAAATAAGGACAAATCATGTCAGACAGCAGGGGTGGAGGGTGGCAGCCTAGCACCTACCCATGTCTTCAGACTGCCTGAGTCAGCAAGACAACCAGGTCTTTGAGGAAATGTCAAGGAGCCGAGATGTTTGTTAAAGACCAAAGACAAATCATTTTACCCTGCTATAAAGAGTATAGTTGCAATTGCATAATGACAGAAAGAAGATGGAAAATGAGGTTTGACACCAAAGCATCTTTGCAGGCTGGACAGCAAAGCCCTGACAATGGTCTCAGGCAGAAAGGTCACAGCTCCACCCCTGGGACTGGATGGAAACTCAGCCACCAGAAATCTCCTGCCTTACAGGAAGTGGCTGGGATGGGCGATATTTGGGTCACAGGTGCAAAGTGGGAGCCGGTGTCTTGGGGAGAGCCCCAGGATAAAACAGATGGCAGGAAGTCAAATGAACAACAAACGTCTACCTTGGGATGTTTAAAAATGTACTTTCAAGTTATTTTTTTTCATTTTGATTGACATATAATTATACATACATATTTATGGGGCACAATAATGTTTCTATACATGCACACATTGGGTAATGATCAAACTAGCTTAATTAGCACATCCATCATTTCAACATTGATCATTTTTTATTTAATCAAACATTTATCATTTCCTTGTGGTGAGAATACTAAAAATTCTTTTCTGGTTCTTTGGAAGTAGGAAATAAAATATTGCTAACTAGAGGCACACCACTGTGCAATAGAACCCCAGAATGTATTTCCCCTGTCTAACTGTAACATGGTGCCCACGGACTCACTGCTCCCCAGACCCTGCATACCCTCCCCTCCCCAGCCTCTGGTAACCACTGTTCTACTCTCAACTTCTTTGAGATCAACTTTAATACTAATACAGTCCATGTATAAGTGGGGGATCATGTGAAAATTGTCTTTTCTGTGCCTGGCTAAAGTACTTAAAAGCTAAAATTGCTTTTTATTTGAACAAACTCAAACTCAAAGGACAGGAACATATCAGAACTCCCACTTTCAAGGTGGGAAAGTTGAGGTTCACTGATGCTAAGAAATATGCCTAAAGCCATGCAAATTGAAGATGGTGGCATCTGTATCATAAGCTAAGTGTTCTATGTCTTAGATGACTCTCTCTCTCTCTCTCTCTCTCACACACACACACACCCACACACACACACACATAACACACACTCCTTCATATTACACCAATGGTTTATCATGTCAAAGAAATAAAAACTGAAGCTAGGTTACATGCAGATCAACTAGCATGAGTTAAGGGAGAAGACCTATACATTACTTTTTTGTTTAGCACCCTAAGTAATTCTAATGTACAAACAGAATTGAAAATTACTGTTCTGAAAAATATTTTTAACACAGAAAATATCAATCAACAGAAAACACAATCATGAAATGTTAGAAGTAAGGACATAATTTTGTGTATTTTCTGTTTAAGTACCACCCTGATACAATATGAACTTGGATTTAAAACTGCCAGCTCTACAAAAGACAACAGTTTGGGAGGACATTGAGGTTGCTAGGGGTGATCAATTTACCAGGGAAACCAGCTGAGCAGAGGAAAAATGTTGAGTGAGCAGCCCACAGCTAGATGCACTCTGTAGAAGGGCATACTTTTGTTTCTTTAAGCAGAAACTAGAACGTAATCCCTTGGTCCCTGGAAAAGAGTATTTTACTCTCTGCTGGCAGATGCGTTTATGTCACTAAGACTTCTCTGTTTTCTGCCTCAGTCACAAGTACCAGCGTGGGCACTACCGAGAGATAGGAAACAGAAGTGGGAGGTCGTTTTTTTGTTTTTTTTTTGTTTGTTTGTTTGTTTTTTAGTTCTCTCTGATAGCCCTTCATCCATGGAGCACTGCAATTCTTTTTCTTAAGGAATGTGAATTACTGGGAATTTCCTTAGAGAACTGACCTAGTCTAAGATTCAAATAACAGATCCACTCTCAACTGTGGTGAAAGATTTATTCCCAAGTAGATGCCGAAATAAGTGAGAGATCGGGTGGATTCCCTTTTAGCGTGAAATAATTGAAGTGAAGGATTCAATAACAGCAAATCAATGATTTTTTGCCACTCAGTTTTTAGTTTCTTTATAAAATTATTGTGAATATATATTACCTTTATATAGTTATAGGGTGCCAAAAAGAATAGAATCTTTCAGGCAATAAAATTGAGAATCTAACTCAAAGAAAGACAAGTGGAAATTTTCTGGACTCATTTTCCAGACATGAGTTGAAGTCTGTGTCTCATCTGTACAAATACTACCATTTATGGGATTGGAATGTGATGATACCTCATTACAATTCAAAAGTTTTCTTCTAGTTATTTATTGTTTAAATGTACTTGTCAAAGCCATTGTTCTAACTGTAAGTACAAATGGATAGTAATACCTTACTTTATGGCCAGGACCAAATCTACATCAAGACTTTCCAACTTAACCTGTATCTTTCTTTCGCTTAGCTAATTCTCATTCTATATTTGTATACCAGTTTAGTAACATCTCCTCCGGACTATCTTCCCTGAACTGCAAACCCCACCTCTGTGCTCCATCACACACCTTTCCATAGTGCTGATCATATTGCAAAGACATTCCCCATTTAGACTACAGGTTGTTTGATGCAGATATTAATTTGATTAATTCATTCAAAATAAGTTATTGCCTGCTCGGTGCTGTGCATTGTTCTAGGTCCTGACGATATAGACAGTATTTCTTGCCCCTAGGAGGCTTACATTTGGGGAAGTCAGAGGAAGATACGAAATATTTGTGCACCATGGCAGTGGAGGGCCCAGTGAGGATGGAATTTTAAATGGGATACCCAGGGAAGCCCTCACTGGGAAGATTGCCTTTGAAGAATACCTCAAAGAAGTGAGGGTTGAGTAAAATAAGATTCTGGAGAAAGAGGGTCCAGGTATTGCTAAGGCTTCAGTATCTAGGAGTACACATACCGGATGTATTGCAGAAACAGCACGAGGGGAGAGAACGGGTTAGATTATTTCAATGGTGCTGCACCTAGAATAGAGAAAGTATTAAGTCGTTATTTGTTGAATGATTGAAAATAAGTAATCAATGTGTAAGAATACATATGATTTGTAAACTGTTATTCTCATCTAATCGATCTCAGTTGTTCTCTGCCAAATGAAGATATGATCAGAAATTCGATCATATTTCTTGGAAATTTGGGATTTAATGAAACAGAGTATCTGAAAATAAATGGGCTACATTCAATGAAAATCAAGTTATGGGGCCAGTATTCTAGTGCAGCAGGTTAAACCCACAACCTGCAATGATCACATCCCATATGAGCTCCGGTTCAAGTCCCAGCTGCTCCATTTCCTGTCCAGCTCCCTGCTAATGTGCCTGGGAGAGCAAAGGAAGATGGCCTCAGTGCTTGAGCCCCGTCCACCCATGTTGGAGACGTGAGTCCTGGGATGACCCAGCCCTGCCACTGCAGCTTTTTAGGGAGTGAACCAGCAATTGGAAGTGTGCTCTCTCTCTCTCTCTCTCCAAATATATATATATATATATATATATATATATATATGTGTGTGTGTGTGTGTGTATACATATATATAGCTACCTATCAAAAAATGTAATGAATATGTTAGAATAGAAGATAACCCAGTTAAAGTTAGTGAATTTAACTTATTTCTAGGCAACCTTGACTGTTAAAATGAATGTTGTCCACTTGTTTTAATTTTCTCACTAGAACACACATCTCTTGTGCACATCACGGCTCTGCAGTATACACTGGTTGCTCCTGTTTCTCCCTGTTGAGTGTTCGCACATCTCCAGAAGCTTTTTGTCATGGTTCCTTTTTCTGTGGATTCCTTGTTTCTGTAATCTCTTCTCAAAGCAATGTTCTCGAGTGTGAATTTCTGGCCACATTATGATGGAACCAAGTGTTAAGAGAAATGTTCTGTGGGTGCATTGCTCTGAAAATTAGGACGAGAAGAGAAAACCACGTTTCTTCACATTGCTCCCAAAGAACTAGAGGTGACTATGCAAAGCAGGGTGACATAATTCTAAAGCACCAAAAAAGGAAAGATCAAAATGGAGACATTTTTATCTGATCCATCACTCCGTGAAGACACCAACCTAGGAACAACAACTGATAAATAATGCTTTCAATCCTAAACTACAGCTTTTCTTGCTAGGTAGTTGTAGTGAATCGCTTTATCCTTTCTGAAGCAGTTTCATTATAAAAGCCATAATTAGAATATCTTTAATGTAGGGGGAAAATCAAGTGAAATAACATGTGATTGTATTATGCAAAAATATGAGGATTATAAAAAAGAAAAGCACTTTCTGAATTTAAACAGAGATGTAATACAGAAAATACAACAATTTTGTAGGAAAAAGTGGGCAAATATCTTTTTTTAAAGTTTCTTTTGGGACAAGCACTGTGGCGTAGTGGGTAGAGTCTGCAGTGCTGGCATCCCATATGGGTGCTGGTTCAAGTTGCAGCCGCTCCACTTCCGATCCAGCTCTCTGCTGTGGCGTGGGAAAGCAGCAGAAGATGGCTCAAGTCCTTGGGCCACAGCACTCATGTGGGAGACCCAGAGAAAATCCTTGCTCCTGGCTTTGGATCAGTGCAGCTCCAGCCATTGTAGCCATCTGGGGAATGAATCAGTGGATAGAGGACTTCTCTCTCTCTCTCTCTGCCTCTACCTCTCTGTAACTGCCTTTCACATAAATAAATAAATCTTTTAAAAAGTTTCTTTTAACATTGTTTGGGAAATAAAAAGTGATTGTTATTCGTACCCAACAGCCGTTCTCTGGATACCAGATGCTGTCGGTTCTACCTCAAAAATACATGTCCCATCTGTCTATCGCTCCATTTTCCAGTGCCACACAAGCCAGCATCACAAGTCCCTGAGCTCCTACTTTTAAATTCTGGTCCCCTCACTTAATCATTTTCCCACAGAGCAGCTAAAAGGATTTTTTAAGGTTGTAAATCAGATCATGAGACCCTTCTCTTTAAAATGCTCAGAGGTTTTCTGATCCCACTTAAAATCCCGAATCATCATCATGGACTGAAGACCCTGCTCTGGCCCCTGGTGTTCATCCACCACTTGGGTCTTCCTCCCGTGGTGCTTTCTTCCTGTCCTTTAAACACACAACACCAGGATTGTTCCATTCCCATTGCAACTCCCTCTGCCTGGAATCCTCTTTTCCTGCTTGTGTTTGAATGACTCATTCTTACCATTCTTGTCTCAGCCCCAATTTTAATCTCGGTGAGTATTCTATGGCTGCCTCATCTAATGGTACCTTTCTCCTCTGTCAGTCCCTCACACGACACCCATGCAAAGGTTTTCTCCTCCTCCAATTCTCTCTTCTCAGCATTTAAAATGTATTAAATTACTTTGTTTGCGTTTTAGTATCTGCCACTCAACTGAATGTGAGTTCCATGAGAGCGTGTCCTAGTTGGCCTTTTTCATCAATGAATGAGATTTTGTACCTGAAATCTAAATAAGTCATAAATGAATATTTGGTGAAGGAATGGATTAGAGAATTGGCAGTCTTAGAAATGGTTATTAAGTGCCATTCAAAGCCATGAAATTTCAAGCCTTTTGGAGAAAAGGGTGATTTAGCATGGACTTATTTCCTGATCTCCTCAGAAAGCAGACTTGGGGAATGGTCCTGAGGATGATGGTGGCTTTGTTTGTAACATTCGTGTGACGGGCCAGCTGGAAGCATGCCAGAAACTTGAAGTCAGCTCTTTGTGAGTCAGAAAAGTCTACCCAGAATTGTCACAAGTCATAATAATGAAACTTGACAACAAAATTGGAAGCCTATGTCTTTATTAAAACTCCCGTTTCAGAGAAAACACCTATCCATCCAACAGCTCTGGGTTAGCACAATGAAGATTCCAAGCAATTATCTGAATATTAAAAAAATACTTCTTTTTTTAAAAACAACTCCATCAGGGAACCTTCACAGTAACATCTCGGTGGCAGCTCTTGAAAAGGAATTAGGAGGTGTTTTCAATCATTCTGTGAATAACATGACATTTAAAAAAAACAAGAAAAGGATAAATACTTTAAAAGTAGTTTAGGCTTCGAGGAACAGGCTAGCAAAGACGGATTTCACCCTGCTATACAGGGTCCTATTGAATTATACATGAACCAAAAGGACCTGCAATGAAGAATGTTCAGTCCATAATCGGACAGTTACCATGATCCATTTCTACTAATCCAGTACAAACGGGGGCCCTAACAATTCCATAGTGCCAGACAGCACAAATAACCCCAAGAATCCCAGAACTAATTCATTGCCTGGAATTTTACAGTCTGGTAAAAACACAATGGAATTCACTGAGCTCAGTAAGTCTCAGTGGAGAACCAAACCATGGATATCCATCTAGGTCACTGACAATAGAGTACTGCATCAGGATCTCAGGAAACAATTCGACAAAAACAAGTAGACAATGTAGGAGACCAGAAAAACATCCACTAACTGTTTTTTTATCCATATGTTTGTTATGTATACATTTATTGAAAAATTTGAAACAATTTTCTAAATTGTTTTTCCACTTAACATTCCCATCAGCAGTGTATGAGAATTTCATTTCCCTCACATATTTGTCAAATGAGATCTTTCATTTTAACTTCAGCCATTCAGAGAGATGGGTAGCAAAATATCATTGTTTCCATTTTCGTTTCCCCAGTGACAAATCACATCAAGCACCCTTTAATGTGACATTTTGTCACCCATATAGCACTCTGACAAAGTGCCTGTTGAAATATTTACCCATTTGTAATTTTTGTCTTACTATACATAGACAGTACTTTATGCATTTTACAAAACAGTACTTTTTCAGATGTACATTA
This sequence comes from Sylvilagus floridanus, assembly GCA_949820135.1. Classification (NCBI taxonomy): domain Eukaryota; kingdom Metazoa; phylum Chordata; class Mammalia; order Lagomorpha; family Leporidae; genus Sylvilagus; species Sylvilagus floridanus. Next base: position 170,062,447 of record OX463244.1, read on the forward strand.
TTTCGAAGATTTTTCTCCTGTCCTTTTTCTTTTATTTTCATGTTCTTTACAATGTCTTTGTCAAAGCAGAAGTTTTTTTGATGAAGTTCAGTTTATCAATTTTTTATGTAATTTGTACTTTTGGTTTCACAAGTAAGAAGCATTTATACCCACAGTTGCAAATATTTTCTTACATTTCTTATATATTTTCTCCTAAAAATTTCAAGTTATCTTAGATTTATAATACATTTTTATTTAATCTTTGTATGTGGTACAAAATATGAAGCTCCTTCCTCTCTCCTTTCCTCCCTCCAACCCTCTTCCCTCCCTCTCTTCCTCCCTTCATCCCTCCATTCCTTCTTTCCCTCCTTTTGAATTTCTGTATCTAACTATTCTACTGTCACAAAAAAAAAAAATGCTACCATTTCTTCACTGACTTGCCTTTGAATTTGTGTTGAAAATCAGTTCCCTAGTTATGTGTGACTCTATTTCTGGACTCCCAAAACTGTTCCTTTAATATGTTTGTCTATTCTGTACCAATAAGATATTTTCTTAACTGATACAGCTTCATAAAAAGTCTTGAAATTGTGTAGTGCTAATCTTTCAACTTTATTTTGTCTGTTCTTGGTACCTTGCATTTACAAATATGAAATGAATATAAACATTGCTTTTAAAATCACACTATCAACTCTACAAACACACCCGTTGGCATTTTGGTTGTGATTGAATCAAAACAATTATGTAGGGGCAATTCACACCTTAACAGTATTCAGTCTCCCAAACCATGCACATAGGATATCTCTCCGTGCCAGTTCTTGTTCAACGCCTTTTGGTAAGGTTTTATAATTTCCACTATATAGTTCTCAAACATCTTTCTTTTTGTCAGATTTATTCCTAGTTATCTCATGTTTCTCTGTGCCATATTACTAGGATTATTTTAAAAATTAAACATCTATGAATTGTTGCTATACAGGAATATGTTGTATATTTTACTTTATAAAGTTGTTAATTCCAAGTTTTAGTTCTTGTATCTTTTGTGTAGATTCCATCACATTGTTGCATCCACTCATCAGCTAAAATAGAATATTACAAAACCCAGTGACAGTCACACAAGCATTTTATTGAAAATGAGAGGCAAGGTAACTGATTGGGACAGGCAACAGATCGGGACTGGCAACGGATCGGGACCAACACTCCTTACCAGAGTGCGGCCCCCAACAGCGAGTTACACGGTTTTTTATAGTATGCTGTCCACTAGGGCTCACAATTTGGAATCCCTGGTATGAAGTGAAAAATAAAAAACCCAGACTATGGTTATAACAGTTATAAGATAACAGTTAACAATAACAAACCCAGGAACAATAATAAACCCAAGATACATTTGTAACAGTGCAGGACACGTTTCTGTCAACTTAGTCCTTTCTCAGTTCCTTGGAATTTGGGCCCACATTGTTTCACAAGATACACTCTAAGCCTTTAGCAAGCAAAGCTAATTTGTATAGAAGCAAGAGATCTGCAATTAGCTTTTAGCCGCACTCATTCCATTTTGATTTTGACTCTACAACATCTTCTACGTAACAATCACATTATTCACAAAAAAAGAGAGACAGTTTTTCTTCTTACTTTCCAATCTGGATGTCTTTCATTGCTTTCTCTCATGTTCATGCTCTGGATAGAATGGTGGTTACAGTCATTGAGAGAAAAGGGAAGAATGAGGGAGAGTTAATGTTCAATAAGTATAAAATGTTTTTTATGAGAAATGAAGTTCTTCAGATCTAATGAGCAGCATTGTGTCTATAGTAAACAATACTACATTTAAAATTTATGTATAGTGTTGTAGTTACAAGCCTTACAATTAAAATTTTGCTAAAATATGTCATGGAAAATATTCTTACCACAATTGAGAGAAAGAATTCAAGCCACCAACAAGAAGAAAATATTTGTGAAACATATTGTTGATAAAGGACTTTTATGCAAATTATACAATGAATGCTTAAATGTTAGAAAGAGAATGAGCAACCTAATTTTAAAACTAGAAAAAGGGATCAGTGGTTGACACAGCAGCTCAGACACCACTTGGGACGTCTGCATTCCATATCAGGAGTGCCTGGGTTAGAGTCCCAGCTCCTCTCTTGATCCCTGCTTCCTGCTGACCTGCACTGTGGTAGGAAACAGGTGATGGCTCAAGTGCCTGGGTATCTGCCAACCATGTTGTGATCTTGCCCAATCCTCGCTTTTGTGGGCATTTGAGTTGTGGACCAGCAGGTGAGAGGTGTCTTTCTCTGTCTGCATCTTAAATAAAATAAAATTTAAAAATAAAAAAGAGAAAAAACAGCTGAACTTCATCAAAGATATATGAATGTCAATTAAACATGTGAAAAGGTGCTCAACATCATATGCCATTAACAAACTGTAAATTCAGACAAGAGTGGGGATACCTCTACGCACCTGTTAGAGTGACCAGACTCTAAGGCACTGACACCAGCAGATGCTGGGAGGATGTGGAACAATAGGGGCTCTCATTCATTGCTGATGACAATGCAAAAATGGTACAGTCACTTTGTAGAGCAGCTTACCAGTTCATTACCTACAAAGCTAAACATACTCTTCCCATAGAAGCTACCACCACTCTTCTTGGCATTTATCCAATTGAGTGAGAAAGGTGTGTCCATATGCAAAGCTGTACATGGATATTTATAGAAGCTTCATTCATAATTGGCTAAGTGCAGAAGTAATTAAGATGGCTTTCATCTGTGGATGAAGTGTGATACATCCAAACAGTGGAATATTCTAAAAAGAAATGATCTACCAAACTATGAAAAAGAGATGGGGAAGCTCAAGTGTATACTACTAAATGAAAGAAGGCAATCTTAAAAGCTTGCATAATTCATGATTCCGAATACATTATGTTCCGGAAAAGGCCAAAACAGATAGTTTGTTTTCTCTTATGTCTCCTTTTATCTCTTTATGCCTTCTTCTGTACTTATTTTTTAAATCATTTTAACTCCTTTGCTAGTTCATGAGTTATAATTCTGTTTTCTTTTTCTAGGGATTACTTTAGGATTCAGAGTACATACTTTGTTTATAACACTCTAACGTCAAAGTATATCATACCAATTCATAGATTGTAAAGAACCTCACATAGTGGGACCAGCATTTTGGTGTAGCAGTTAAAGCTGTCGCCTGCAAAGCCAGCATCCAATGTGGGAGCAGGTTCATGCCCCAGCTGCCCCATTTCCCATCCAGCTCCCTGCTAATGGCCCAGGAAAAGCAGCAGAAAACAGCCCAAGTGATTGGGCCACTGCCATCCACTTGGGTGACCTCAAAGATGCCCCTGGCTTCTGGCTTCAGTCTGGTTCACCCCTGGCCATTGTGGCCATCTGGGGAGGAGTGAGCCAGAATATGGAAGATCTCTATTGCTTTCTCTTTCTCTCTCTCTTTCTCTATAACTCTTTCAAATAAATAAGTAAATATTTTTTTAAAAAAATCTAAAAAGAACTTTACATAATATGTTTTAATTTCTACTTTCTAGTATTGCTGTCATTTATTTTACTTCTCCATATGTTATTAATCTGACACTCTATTGTGATAATTTTTATAAAATTAATGATCCTTTAAAGATATTTAAACAATAAAAATTGCATCTTTATCAATGTTATTAAATTTTCTTTTATGTACACATATACCATTATTTTCACATGATACAATTTTTGTTTTGCCTAAAAGATTTCTTTACACATTTCCTGCAGATAAAGTCTGCTGCACTCTCAGATTTTGTATGCTCAGAAAACTGTTATTTATCATTGGATCTAGAATTCTAGGTTTGATAGTTTTTGGGGTCTTCCTTGCTTGATTGGTTGATTGTTTTTTGGGTCTTGGTTTTCCTTTTTGGTTTTTTATAGATGTTGCTCCACTTCCACATGCACTCTTTCCAACAAGTCTCTCTCATCCTTATGTATTCTTCTGTTCATGTGTCGCTTTTTCCTGAGTCATTTTTAAGATTTTTATTTTGTAGCAATAACTAAACTTTGACTTGACTGCACCTTACGAGTGTTTTCTTGATGTCTCACATCTTGTATAGGTTCATTGAGATCTGTGGAAGTGTGGATGTCTAGTTTGAACGAAATTTGAAAAAAAATGATTATTAGTTCTTCAAATATTGTTTTCTGTCCTCATTTCTCTCTCCTTCAAGGAATCTAATAATGCACCAATTAGGCCATTCAAAGTTGTCACACAATTCATGGCTACTATGTTCTTTTTTTTTAAAAAAAAAACTTTTATTTTCCATTTTAGATTATTTCCATAGATATACATTCAAGTTCACATGAATGTTTTTCTACCATTAATTCTTTTTTTTTTCTTTTTTCTTTTTTTTTTTTTTACAGGCAGAGTGGACAGTGAGAGAGAGAGACAGAGAGAAAGGTCTTCCTTTGCCGTTGGTTCACCCTCCAATGGCCGCCGCGGTCGGTGCGCTGCGGCCGGCGCACCGCGCTCGTCCGATGGCAGGAGCCAGGAGCCAGGTGCTTTTCCTGGTCTTCCCATGGGGTGCAGGGCCCAAGCACCTGGGCCATCCTCCACTGCACTCCTGATCACAGCAGAGGGCTGGCCTGGAAGAGGGGCAACCGGGACAGAATCCGGTGCCCCGACCGGGACTAGAACCCGGTGTGCCGGCGCCGCAAGGCGGAGGATTAGCCTGTTGAGCCACGGCGCCAGCCTCTACCATTAATTCTATTCAACTGATTTTTCAACTCAGACATCACAAATTTTATGTCTAGCATCTCAGTTTTGGTCTTTTCAGTATCTTCTGTGTCTCTATTTAATTTGTTCAGTCTACATCATACAGTTAGAGTAAAATTTTTTTTAACTTTTATTTAAAGAATATAAATTTCCAAAGTATAGCTTATGGATTACAATGGTTTCCCCCCATAACTTCCCTCCCACCTGCAACCCTCCCCTTTCCTGCTCCCGCTCCCCTTCCATTCACATCAAGATTCATTTTCAATTCTCTTTATATACAGAAGATAAGTTTAGCATATATTAAGTAAGGATTTCAACAGTTTGCACCCACATAGCAACATAAAGTGAAAAATACTGTTGGAGTACTAGTTATAGCCTTAAATCACAATGTACAGCACATTTAGGACAGAGATCCTACATGAGGAGTAAGTGCCTAGTGACTCCTGTTGTTGACTTAACAAATTGACACTCTTGTTTATGGTGTCAGTAATCGCCCTAGGCTCTTGTCATGAGTTGCCAAGGCTATGGAAGCTTTTTGAGTTCACCGACTCTGATCAAAATTAGGCAAGGTCATAGTCAAAGTGGAAGTTCTCTCCTCCCTTCAGAGAAAGGTACCTCCTTCTTTGATTACCTGTTCTTTCCACTGGGATCTCACTCACAAAGATCTTTCATTTAGGTCATTTTTTTTTCCAGAGTTTCTTGGCTTTCCATGCCTTAAATAGAGTAACAATTTGATGTTCATTCCTACTAACACCTGTGTCAGTTCTGGATAAGTTTGAATCGATATTTTAGACACTATCATATTACTTTGTTTCTTTTATATCTGCTAATTTTTCCTTAGATAGAAAATAATTTTGATTGAACATGATCTTTTTGGATAATTTTGCACTGCCATAAATATTCTTGAACTTTGTTTAGAGACCAGGTTAAATGACTTTAAAACAGTTTGAATATTTCAAGTCTTGCTTTTAAGATTAGTTAGATGGGGAGGGACATTTGTGGCAGTGGCTAGGATGTTGCTGGAGTCATTCACATGTTGTATTGTAGTGCCTGTTTCTAAGTCCTAATTCTGTTCCTGTTTCACCTTCATACTAATACACACCCTGGGTAGCAGAAGGTGATGCCTCAAGCTGCTGAGATCGAGTTAAGTCTCCTGGATCTGGCCTTGGCAAGCCCTGCCTGATGTGGGCATCTGGGGAGTGAACCACTGAATGAGAGACCTCTCTTTATATCTCAGTCTCTCTGCCTTTTATATAAAAATGAAAATAAACAAAAAATAACTTTTTAAAAGTTAGAAGAAATGAAGGAATGATCAGATGTGACCTATGATCACATTATATCCAAGGCTAGTTTTTTCCTACCATGGAAGCAGACCACTTCCAGGTGCTCTACTTAACACTGCACTGAGTTTCCAGTCTGGCTGGTAGAAACAATCACTGTTCCTGATTCTGTGTGAGCATTCAGCACTGTTTCTTTCCTCCAAAATGTTTATTTCTCCAGCTTCAAGCAGTTTTCTCAGGTGCATGCACTGGTCAGTAACTTGGAAGTCTCCACAGGTCTCTCTGTGAAACTCTCTCCTCTCCTGTACTCTATGCTATGAACCCTGGCTTCCTTGTTTCCCCCAAATCCCCAGTCTGTCTTCTCGACACACAGAGTACACTGGATTTTTCTTGGCTCTCTGCCCTTGCCCCATGGCCTGAAAACTTGCAAACCATGAAGCCTGGTCAGCCAAGGGCTGATGGTGTTTGTTTCCTGTCTCTCCTCCCAAGGATCACAGTCCTTGGTTATTTTTGTGCCTCTGTCATGAAAAGTTTTCTTTTTTATGTTTCGTTCTGTGTTTTTTTGTTATTTCAATCAGAAGATTACTATTCCATATTGTCTGGAAAAAGTAATCCCAAACATCTTCAACTTTTTATGTCAGTCATCCAGTACATATGGATTCAGCTGTATCTCTTAAAAATAAAAACAAAAATATTAGAGAAATAATTTAAGAAGAAAAGTGTGATCTATGTAGAAAGACAAAATCAACAAACAAATGTAAAAATATGGCAGAAAGGGTGAAATATTAAAATAAATGTGACTAGCTTAACTATTTTATCAACTCTATTCTGATGTAGCAAATGAGCTGAAAATAAAGTTTCCTTGAAAAGTAAAACTAAAAGATAAGCATACATGTATTTGTGGAAGAAAAACAAAGGTAAGTAGGAGTAATATGATTTATATTAGGTTAATTCAATACAAAATAAGCCACTAAACATAAAGTACATGTCCATTAGGAAAAAAAATCTAATCCATGATCAAGAATTACACCTGGGATACTACACAAGTCAAGTAAGCAATTTGTACATTGATCTCCACATTCTTTACATTAAACTAGACCCCCAAAACATTCATTCTTTATATTGAAATTAAGCCCCAATGGATTAGATTGTTAAATATCAGAAGCAGACTATATAAAAAACAAAAAGAAAACCTAAGAGAATAATACATATCATATTTGGAAAGAACTAAGAATTGAAAGTAAATGTAAAAAGGCAAAAGCGCTCAATGATTCTATAAAAAGGAGACCATGACAGAAGCCACCATCATTAACCATTCAAAGGCTCTTATTTGAATTTATGGTTTAACCCCCAAAAATATATCCTTAGCCAATGACAAAAGGTTTACACTGGACAATATTCACAATAACCAAAAAGCAGAGTTACATATATTGCAAGAAGAAAGTATCTAAAATTTGGTATATCAATAGACAGCGACATAATACAGATACTTATCAAAATTCTGAACCTGAAAGTGTGAGTTTGAATTGATATAAGAAAATATTAAATTATAAGTGTAAAAGAGAATATGTAAAACTGTGCATATAAAATTGTATGTAAGAGAAAATTAATAAGTATATAGAGAGGGAGAGAGATTAAGAGATTTGAGATAATTTAGAGATAACACAGAGATATTCACCAACATACTATTTGCAGTCAAGATGGCTTAGAAAGGAATACTCTTTCTTCTTTATAATTTTATGAAATTTATACATTTTAAATATATAAGAATTGAGTACTTTTCATTTTCACAACATGAAATCTTCTCTACATAGCCCCAACTACACACCCTCACACAGTTTTCTTTGTATTTTCTTGCCATTTTAGCTCTTATACTTTGAATGATCATTGTTACCCATAAAACTGGCCTGCTGTCCCCTGTTAGGTATTTCTAAGCTGTGATAAATTTGATGTAAAAACATTTCAAGAAGAAATACTATATGTACATATTCAAGGAAAAGAACAAACTTCAAACATTCTGGGTTTAAGAAACAAAGAAAAAGAAATGGCTCTAAAAATCTTAGCGCTCCAATCAATTTGCCTCAGGCAATATAAGAGTCAAGACAACTCACTAACCAAGATCAATGCTATTTTAATGCAACATTTTTTATTGGCATTTATCGTAACTACTGAGTTTTTGTATCTAAGGCAAGAGTCCCATGAATGCCAGAAAGAAAAAAATGATTTGCACATGTTTTGCAACATGGTTTGCAAAGGGATTATCTGGCATAAACATGGTTCTTCCTACAGTCAACAGAGTGAGTAGGAACAAATTTCTCAGAGGCATCCATGCTATTTGTACACTGCTCCAGTTATTAACAGTCTGTCAGAACCAGAAAGCAGGAACTGCCCTTTTATGCCCCCCATGCCAATTTTTTTCAATATAATCACTGCCCAAACCCCACTATACTCAATGCAGTTAGAAAGAATCTGGCAAGTAAAACACAGCCTGTGTCAGGTTGAGAGAGTTGGACAAGAGGAAACTGGGTCTGTGTTGATACAGGGGGTTATGTCACCACCAGAGAGATTGGCACCCCGTATGAGTGCCAGTACGAGTGGTTGCTGCTCTGCTCTGCTCTGGCTCCCTGCTAGTGAACCTGGAAAAACTCTAGAAGATGTCCCAAATTGTACATCTCCTGGGACATGCTCAATCGGAACTGCCCCAAATGATGGAGTTAGAATTGTGCCAGGGGATTCCAATACAATCCCATCAAGGTGGCATGTACCAAGGCCATCTCATTAGTCCAAATGATCAATTTCAGTTCACAGTTGATCACACTGATAGGTCTAAGAGTCAAAAGGATCACACAAACAAGACTAGTGTCTGCTAATACTAACTGATAGAATCAAAAAGGGAGAGAATGATCCAACATGGGAAGCGAGATACACAGCAGACTCATAGAATGGCAGATGTCCTAAATAGCACTCTGGCCTCAGAATCAGCCCTTAAGGCACTCAGATCTGGCTCAAGAGTCCATGAGAATATTTTAGGCATGGAAAGCTAAGACACTCTGAAAAACAAAAAAAAAAGAAGACCTAAATGAAAGATCTCTGCGAGTGAGATCCCAGTGGAAAGAACGGGGCCTTCAAAGAAGGAGGTACCTTTCTCTGAAGGGAGGAGAGAACTTCCACTTTGACTATGACCCTGTCAGAATAAGATCGAAGTCGGCGAACCCTAAAGGCTTCCATAGCCTCGGCAACTCATGACTAGAGCCTAGGGAGATTACTGACGCCATAAACAAGAGTGTCAAACTGTTGAAATCTTTACGTAATATGTACTAAACTGATCTTCTGTGTATAAGGAGATTTGAAAATGAATCTTGATGTGAACAGAAGGGGAGAGGGAGCGGGAAAGGGGAGGGTAGTGGAAGGGAGGGAAGTTGTGTGTGGGGGGGGAGCCATTGTAGTCCATAAGCTGTACTTTGGAAACTTATATTCTTTAAATAAAAGCTTTATAAAAAAAAATAAATAAAAAAAATTAAAAAAAAAAAACTCTAGAAGATGACAAGTTCTTAGGACCTGGCTCACATGGGAAACCCAGATGGAGTTCCAGGCACTTGGGTCCCCATATAGCCCCGACCATTGCAGCTATTTGGGGAGGGAACCAGGGGATTGAAGATTTCTTTCTCTATCTCTCCCTCTTTGTCACTCTGCTTTTCAAGTAAATAAAATATTTTTTTATAAAAGAGAAAATCAGTGAGAAATTTCTGTCCATTTCAACCCAATCTTGGGAAAAATTGGGCAAGCATGGTGAGTGAACAGAGAATTGCATTCTCCCATTTTCTTCTTATTGCCTTTGTCAGCAAGAGTTGTAGAGCAGTCTGGACCAAAGATTGATTTGTCAAGACAGAGTGAAATCAGGAGGCAGAAAACCACACAATTTTTGCCAGAATATCTTCTAGATTTCAAGTCTGCTAATTCCCAACTGAAACAGCGTTTGCATGCTACTATTTTCCAACCAGATCTTGCTTGAGAAAATAACCGTGGCCGGCACTGTGCTTAGTAGGCTAAGCCTCCACCTGCCACACCAGCATCCCATATGGGCATCAGTTCAGTCCTGGCTGCTCCTCTTCCCAACTGGAACTTCCGATCCAGTTCTCTGCTTATGGCCTGGAAAAGCAGTAGAAGATGGCCCAAGTGCTTGGGCCCCTACAACCACGTGGGAGACTTGGAAGAAGCTCCTGGCTCCTGACTTTGGATCAGCCCAAACTGGGGAGTGAACTATCGGATAGAAGACCTTTCTCTCTGTCTCTGTATCTCTTTCTGTATGTAACTCTGCCTCTCAAATAAATAAATAAAACCTTTAAAAAAAGAATAAAAAAGAAAATAATCCTCCAGCACAGGTACTATTTTAGTCATAATAAAAACAGGCAGACATAAAGATAGATTAACCTGGAGAAGAAAGTTATTGTAGGTTCCTTAAGCCATATAAATATTAAAATAATCACCACAATATTTACAAAAGGAATGTTTGCAATATCATTATTTTAAAAACTGATAACAATAGCCTACAGTACTCATGCATTTTAATACTTAATGATACATTTAGCCTTTAACTATCAAGTAAATTAAAAATATGTCATCTAAAAATAATTTAAAAATTAAGTTAAAAAATAAGACTGTAGTAACCCATGAGGTTGCAAATACATAGATGACATGTTGATCCCTTATACTTGTTCACTGAGAGAGATCACTAACTGGACACAAAAATTTCTCCCCATGCAGTGTGGGTACAGCTACAGAATTCTTTGTTATACAGTTCCCAGAGCAGCCATCCAACAAATTGCATGAGAATAAATCTTTGCAATCCCCAACTTAGGTTATAGATGAAACAAAAATTAATGCAGTCTATGTAACTATAATGTATATGTAGAAAATTTTGCATATCCCAAGAGCTGCATTGTGGAATAGTGGGTTATGCCACTACTTGAGACATTGGCACCTCATATGAGTCTTGATAGAGTCCTAACAGCTCCATGTCCCATGCAGCTCCCCACTAATAGCCTGGAAAAGCAGTGGAAGATGGCCTGTTTGGGCCCCTGCCACTCAGATGAGAGACCCAGAAGCTCCTGGCTTCAGCCTGGCCCAGGTGTGGCTGAACCAGCAGATAAAAGATTCTCTCTCTCTCTCTCTGTAACTTTGACTTTCAAAATAAATACATAAATCTTTCAAAAAATTTTCATATCCTAAGTGTCCAGCTGGAAGACTTTCCCAAATTTCAACACCAAAATCAAAACACAGAACATTGCCCCAGAAATTATTTGTTTCTGTCTCTATCTGCAATGGTTAGTTTTTGTGTAACCTCAATGAGGCTAGGCTAGAGAGCTCAGTAGTCAAACACCAATATACATGTTGCTGTGGAAGAGTTTTCTATATGACCTTTTTTTTTTAAAAAAAAAATAAGATTTGTTTGTTTGAAAGGCAGAGGCAGATTTACAGAGTGAGCCACAGAGAATCAGAAAGAGGGATCTTCCATCCACTGGTTCACTCTCCAAATGGCAACTGTGGCTGGTGCACCAAGCTGAAGCCAGGAGCCTGGAGCTCCAGCTGTTGGGGGTGTAGCAAGCGAGAGGAGAGACAGGACACGGGAACTGCTCCCCTTAAGAATGCCACTGGCTAGTTCTCAGCGTGCCTCTTTTGTGGACAAGGATTAAACCAACCATTGGTACAGCCCATGTGTATGTTCCAACATTACTTATAGCATTACCTGATAATCTTCAGAACATGATTGCCAAGACTAGATGGGACACGTTGTGACTTGGTTTACTAAATAAGCAAGTCTGGGAAGAGAGCTGTATGTCCTCATGGGAACTAATGGTCCCATGAGAACTCAATGCTCTTCCTGATAGTAGGTCATTTACTATCCTTAATCAGTCCCTGCAGCCACACTCCATGTCCACGTGTGTTCTCAACTGAGAGTGCTTTGGCAGAAACTTTGTTCCCCACACCCATCCACATCTCCCGCAGGGGTGGCAGGGGCCCAAGCACCACAGCCAACTTTTCCTGCCTTCCCAGCACCTCCGCAGGGAGCTGGGTCAGAAGTGTAACTGTCAGGATTCCAACCCAAGCTGCCTGGGATGCTGGCAGCCCAGGGAGTGGCTTAACCCTCTGCACTACAATGCTGGCCCCTGCCCATGTCCTGACCATTTGTATTCAACCGATCGTAAGTAAAGGAGATTATTCTCAATGATAGGAGTAGGCCTCATCCGATTCTTTGAAACACCATAAAAGCAAAACTGAAATTGCCCCGAGGAAGAAAAGCTGCCTCAAGACTGAAGCAGAACTCGTGCTACAGTTCTCCATCTAAAGGCCTAGCCTACAGACTTAATATTTTTTTATTTGACAGGTAGAGTTATAGACAGTGAGAGAGAGAGACAGAGAGAAAGGTCTTTCTTCCATTGGTTCACCCTCAAAATGGTCACCATGGCCAATGCTGCGCCAATCTGAAGCCAGGAGCCAGGTGCTCCCTCCTGGTCTCCCACGTGGGTGCAGGGCCCAAGCACTTGGGCCATCCTCCACTGCCCTCCCGGGCCACAGCAGAGAGCTGGACTGGAAGAGGAACAACCGGGACTAGAACCTGGTGCCCATATGGGATTCCGGCACTGCAGGTGGAGGATAAACCAAGTGAGCCACAACACGGGCCCCCTGAATTCTTTTAAGAGTATAATTGAAGCTTATTGATACCAGGTTAACCTAATCTAGGATTTAAAAATGAAGTCATTTACGGATAAACCTCCCTTGCCATAGTTAATAAATAAACAAATATTGAGGCCATTCATAGTATGTTAAAACAGAATATGTTAACTACAACTTGGGGAAAATACAGATAGAATAGTTGAATATTTTCAAAGAAATATTTCATCTTGGAATTATTATTTTAAATACATGTATATATGGTCTGCAGCTAAATTACTTGGACTGAGACAAGTTGAAAATAGAATTATCATTGCATCAACCATCTCTCAAGCATTTTATTTACCCCTCTTTGAATTTTGCATATGAGGGTGCCCAGTAAGTGAGAAAATAGCAATTATATCAGTAGAATGTTCAGCTCTTTAGCATGACTCCTCTGAGAAACATTTTGGCTTAATAGTCATTTGGGATATCAGCTCTCATAATAAAAAGAATGTCATCATTCCCAATTTGAAGTTTTTCTGCCCTAGTGAGAGAAATAACTTAGCTCTCCTGAAAAAAAAAAAAATGATCAGTCTCAAAGATGCATATGAGACTACTGTCTGCACTGTTGATCACAGAACATTTAAAGGTTAGGGAAATTTTCCCTTTTTAAATTTTCAAAGAAAGTATATTTCACAAAATTTTAAATGTACTAAATTAGCTGTAACATTCCCCCACAGGATATTCTACAAATTTGCAAGGTAAGATGAAAAGTAACAATGTCTTGAAACCATGGTGATTAACAAATGGGAACAATAAGTGCATTGAGTGTAAGGTAAGAAGAACCAGTGAGAGCTTTTCTCCACCCCAGTCTTGCTGCATGGTCTTGTCCTACCAGGTCCCACCTGTGAACATCTGTCTTTACAAGAGGCTGAGGTACAGCTGCAGGGTACAATCTGCTGGCCCCAGGCTGCCAAGATGATGCTTTCCAAAATGGACCAAAATTGCATCTGTCATACATGGATAGGTAACTATAAGTCAGTCAAGATATTTACATTTTACAGATGAGGAAGCTGAGGCTAAGAAATGGTAAGGAACATCAACATTGCCAGAAAGTAGAAGAATTCAGAAATGGTATATTTTAAGACAATGTTTTCAGGTAACAGCATTATGGCATGGCATATAAAGCCACTGCTTGAGATGCTACATTCCATTTGGATGCTGTTTCATGTCCCAGCTGCTTCACTTCTGATCCAGCTTGCTACTAAAGACCTAGGAAAAACAGCAGAAGATAGCCCTTGCCACTTGTGTGGTAGACCTAGATGAAACTCCTGGCTCAGCTTCAGCCTGGCCCAGCTCTGATTATTGCAGCCATCTGAGAGTGAACCAGCAGATGGAAGATCTCTCTCTCTCTCCCTCTCTCTCTTCAATTCTGACTTTCAAAATAAATAAATAAATCTTTTAAAAAAAGAAAATGTTTTCTTTGTTCCTTAAGACATTTACAAAAGGAGAAAATTAAAACTTAGAATGAGGATAAATGCATGAGAGAGTGCTAAAATAACATAAAAGGAGCTAAATTAACCCTCAGAGAGGCTCTGAGTTGAGGTTTCAATGTTCTATGATAAGACAAAAGGGTTCAGTGAGAGAATGTCTACAGGGCTCAAAGACATGACACTAATGTCCCATTGCGCTTTGATGGTTTCTCCTCTTTGAGCAACATTATACTCAGTAGCTTAAAAATCTGATCCTAATATAGTTAGGAGAAGTTTGGAATGTAACTTGGCAAAGCATTAATAAATACTGGTAAATATCTAGCGGGTCACAGGAGAGAGCTTTCAGAAACTGTGTCAACAAAGAGCTCCCTGAACACTTTTGTAATTGCTGAAGAGGTGAATTCAGTGCTAGAAGGGACATGTTTGTTTTGAGTGATTGGGGCCTTCAATAATGGGGACTGAGCTGACTTCCCTGCAGGAGAAATGAGAAAAAGCAATGGAATCAGGCTCATTGGTGCCTAGCAACAGATCTCAGACCACCTTATCAGTGACAACCTCTGACTTAGGAAAGAGGGCCGTTGACTTCCTTTGCCAAGTTCAACTGAGATGAGGAAATATGAGTCACCTCAATCAGATACAAATACAAGGAAGCACTGAGTCTGAACAAGTATTTCTTTTCTGTGTGGTTTAAGGGGATTAGATAGACTGGATTAAATCCAACCTGCCCTCCACCTACACACTAAGGTGGATTTTCAGGACCAAGTCAATGTCTTGGGGAACTGGACAAAGCTAAAGCAGAACTTAGATAATGTAACTCAGCTCTAGATAGGGCATGAAGAAAATCAATTAATGGAACTGCCTTCAATAAGGACCAGCCAGTTAACTGACCCACAAGGAGGATGTAACAGGAGAGACAATAGATTTAGGAGGATTTATTTGGATTGAGAGTAGCCATATTCCAATAAGGAAGTGAGCCTGGAACTTCATAACCCTATGCCTTGTGAGGAAGCTTTCATGTGATCCCAGGAGTGCTTTATAGGCATCCTTGAAACAGGGGACCTAGGGGACTGGACCTGAGAAAGTTGTGGAGACCTATGGCAGCTGAGTTCAGGCTGCATCTAAAGCTTACACTTCATTTGTGCATAGATCAAATGTACTCAAAACCAGAACAGCAGACAAGGAAAATCATGAAAAAATACAGAATTGGAATGCATTGAAAGGGAGCATGATCTTGGGAACCTTGTATTTCCTTCTGGAGCCTGCCGCCTTCTGTTTTTCTACCTAGTCTCAAGATAATTTCCAAAAAGTTGGGTGTTATGCCATGCCTACCACCAACAGCTCTAAGTCCCAGTGGCCACTGTCCCAAAGCCAGGTGGTGACCAAGAGAGGATCCCAGCTAACTTGGAGAGTGAGAAGTCCCTGGGAAGAAGGCAGATTATTGTACTCTAAAGATTTTAGAGATAAGAATCCAGACTTGTTCCCTCTGCATTTCCAGTTATTTCCCTGCCTGCTGTGTTTCTTCCCTCCTCCACTCCAAGGGGGAAGTGTTTCCAATGTTATGTTCATTTTTCATTTCTCCTCTTAGGTCTGTCCTGACCTCACAATTCTTGTTTGAGGGATCCATCCCATATTGTGAAATGAGAACTCACCTCCAACACTTCACCTTCATCCCACTTAGACTCTTTTCTCCCCCTGGCTCAGGATGAAGAGAGGAAGAAACCTACTTTAACCCCTTCACCTTTGGAAAGCCCCTCCATCATCCCCATCTTTGTTTATCCATGGCCCTGCACCACCAGTACTACCAAATATCTATAACAACAGCTCTATCATAAGGAAGTAAGTTCAAAGCCACCTGTGAAGAGGAAAGAAGACAAAGTAATCATCATCATTCTTTTATAATATCTCACCTCTTTGTTTTACTATTGCCATTTCTCTCCTACCCTTGGTTTTACCTATTCTTTTAAATTGCTGATTAATAGTGAATCTGCTATTCCCTTTCTCATGTTGAAATATGACATCACTGCAGGAGCAAGACATATGCAGGAATCACTCAAGAAGGTGACCTGAAAAGGCAAGGGGAGGCTCACATCTCTCCACAGGAAGGGTAGTGGCCACCCACCCCAGGAAGAAGCTACTGGGAGATAAGGAATGGCCAGTAGGGGAAACACTACCCAAATTAGTGAGGCCCAGAATAGAAGACTCCTGAAGTTCCAGCAAAGCACCAGTGATAAAAGTCTACTGGAAATATCA
This sequence comes from Sylvilagus floridanus, assembly GCA_949820135.1. Classification (NCBI taxonomy): domain Eukaryota; kingdom Metazoa; phylum Chordata; class Mammalia; order Lagomorpha; family Leporidae; genus Sylvilagus; species Sylvilagus floridanus. Next base: position 170,078,840 of record OX463244.1, read on the forward strand.
CAGAAACTCAAGGAAATCCAAGATAGTTTTGCAACTTGGGAGCCAGGTAAAAGCTTACTGATGCTTCAAGACTAAGATAGAATGGAAGAGAAAGTAACAGTGGAAAGAGGAAAAAAAAATGTGCTCCACCTCCATTTCAGTCTTTCTTCTGGGGTAGGGAAGATGATCTAAAAATCTGTTAACTTCTGCACCTAGATTTTTAAAGACTTTATTTATTTATTTGTTTATTTGAAAGGTAGAGCTACAGGCAGAGAGATGGAGAGACAGAGAAAGAGGGGTCTTCCATCTGCAGGTTCACTACTGAAATGGTCGCAATGGCCATATCTGTGCCGATCTGAAGCCAAGATCCAGGAGCTTTTTCCAGGTCTCCCACATTGGTGCAGTGGCTCAAAGACTTGGACTTCTTCCACTGCTTTCCCAGGCCTCAGCAGAGAGCTGGATTGGAAGAGGAGTAGTGGGGATAAGAACTGGCGCCCATATTGGGTGCCAGTACCCACAGACAGAGGCTTAACCTACCACATCACGGCACCAGCCCCAGGTTTTCATTTATTAACATGGGGTGGGAGTTGTTGTTTAATTTAATCAGAGAATATTTGTAAGAGTGACTAGAAAAATCCTGAAGTTCCAGCTAAGTTTCCACCTAAAAGCAGGACTAAACACAGGGCAGGTTCTTAGAAACAGCACTTTCTGATCACTTATTACGAATCTTTGTTATTCAATGAATTGACAACAATGGTTCCCATGCCTGATTTATCTGGGTATTAGCTACTGGAACATTTTGTCCCCTCGTCTGCACTTAGATTGGTTTGGATATTTAGATTGTTGATGTAGGAAGGGTTTCATTTGAAAACTCTCTCATTGATTCTGTTAATTTTATTTTAATGGGGTGTAAATTTGGCCCTTCTTGAATACACAGAGTTCTGCAACTGGTGAATGTTATGGGAGTTCCCTCAAAATGGTTCTGCCCACACAACTTGGCCTGTAAATGAGCCTCCTCCCACCAGCCTGCTTCCCTTCTGCTATATACAACATGCACACAGGCTTCCAGGCACAGAGAACTTTATTTACCCACATGCCCACAGCATGGACCCCAGAAGAACTCCCAGTTTTGCAGGCATAATCATTTATGTACTTTCCCACTCATTCCCTAGGACATTGTAAGCCACAAAATCTGCATAGACTGTCTCAAAACTAAAGAAAAATTTCAGTTCTCTTTTGTTCATTTCAATCATCATTTCCATACTTGGAACTTTACTTTCCAAATTAAAAGTCCATATCCTCTATAAGCCACTAAAGCCTTCTATTCTTCCCCCTCTTGGCTAGCATTACCCCCAAGAAGTGGAAAATCAATTATGAAATACAGATAATGGGTCATCATAAAAAAGAAGAGAGCATGTTCTGTTGCTATTTTTAAGATATATGTATATGGGACCTATAAATGATTCTAAGTCGAACAACATTTAACCATTGATTCTCTTTTCTAAGAATTGATGTCTGTATTTTCTGCCCTATCCAGTGAAGTGAGTAAGATAAGGTGGTTTGAGGGAGTCTCCTGGTGCCAGTTGCATCTACCTACCTCTGGTTCACATAGGCAAAAAGAGACAGAAGGAGAAAGAGAGGGAGAGGAAGGGGGAAAGAGACAGAGAGAGGACAAGAATAACAGTAGAATAAAGATAAGGAGAAGGAGATGGAGGAGAAAAAAAGAAGAGGGGGAGGAAGATTCTAGAATATAGAGGACACAGAACTTCCATAGAAATCTGTGCATTTTACCACTTAAAGTTCAAATCAGCAAGATTTAGATGAAGATTTCAGACTAAATCAATAAAGAGTGAAAGTTCTGCTAGAATGTTATTTTTGCATGTGTTCCCCAGCTAAGGTAACAGAGTTCTTAGTAGGTGTCGGTCTAGTCAAAGTCAGGATGCTAGAAGTGTATTTAACAAGGAATACATCTTTTCTATATTGTCAGATGCTTACCTCATTTAAATGTTCACATGGAACTGATGCCCAATGAGTGTTATGGATCATTCTGAGGGGAAGGAACTTTCAACAGTAAATTTCATGGCAGAAAGCATAATTAAGCAGCATAATTTAAGCATAATTAAACATATCAAACAGCTACTTTCTGTGTGATACCACAATATCAACAGATGTGAAATAGAATCTAATTTAATCCTTACCACTCTGATCATGATCATGTTTCACTTTTTCTATATATGTTGAACTAATTCTGTCAGTCACCAGGTTAGCTAAAATTACTCTAATTTATCAGGCAAAATGAAATTCAGAGAGGGTAATTGACTTGTACAGTAGTCCCTTCTTATCTACAGGGAATATGTTCTGATAGCCTCAGTGGGTACCTGACACAACACACAGTTCTGAACACTATAATTTAATGACTTTCCCATGTTAACTAGGCATTTATCATTCACTTTAGCCATAAATTTTGCAGTTTGAAGAGCTACAGAAAAAATGAGCAAAAATTTCATTTTCCTTCTTCACAATTTCATACATAAAAGGTTTATTTTTACCATAGATCTTTGCAAGCAACCTTAGCATATTGTTTATTCCCCTATTAAATCCAAAACTTCAACCTATTAACTTAAAGGAAACATTGTTCGGTTTTTCTTTCACATAAACATATTGTGAACACCACTACTCATATGCTTTGGAGTCATATTATGTAAAATAAGGGTTACTTAACACAAACACAGCACTGATAGCTCAATAGGCAATTAGACAACTTAAATGACTACAAAGTAACTAATAAGTAGATAGCACATACAGTGTGGATACCTGGCCAAATGATGAGTAACATCCCAGGCAGGGTATGAAATGGCATGAGATTTCGTCACACCACTCAGAATAGTGCACAATTTGAAATTTATTGCTTATTTCTAGAATTTTCCATTTAACATTTTTGGGTCACAGTTGAAGGCAGGTATTTGGAATTGATGATAAAGAAGGACCACTGTATCAGGATTTACTTTAATATCTTCATGAACTTGACCAGTTTTGTTGGTGTTATGTGAAAAACACAGTCTGCTTGTGCATTGTTCGCTCAATAATTTATCCAGTGAATTGGCCAAAGCATAAAGCAAACATTTAATTTGAAGATTAATTATTTCTTTATATAATCTGCTATTACAATGTCATATAGAAAGCAATTCTGTATATACAGCAGGCACAATAAATATGTAATTATAGATATTGATGATAGATAACACCTCCACAAATGCTTGTCTGGACTTATCTTATAAGTCATAAAGGGTTCTTCCACATATATAATGGTATTTTGATTCCAAGGTTGCATATGCATTCTTTACTATGAAAATCTAGATTATTTTCTCAGGTGTCTGAGCCCTGAGGTAGCTCAAAATATATTAATTATATGTTTGAAAAGACAAAAAAAAAAGCCTAGGGAACATGGTAGGTAAAACTTGTTATGTAAGAAGGCTCAGGAAAACCTGTCTAGGTAGCTAGCATCTGATCATCCACCTGAAGGCAGCTCAACAAGGATTCACTTCCAGAACACTGCTAACTGTGAGCAGATTTAATTGGCCTGCCTTGTCAAAAGCAGTCACTTTGACTTGAGCTCCTCTGAAGACATTTAACCAAAAGGAAATCTCTGAGCAGAATGGCTTTAATGCTTCTCTCGCTGCTTGCCTGGACTTTAGATGGGTTTCTGTCTGACTATAGGTCCCTGACCTTTTCTTTAGAGAATTCACTATTCAAAACTCGTAATTGCAAATTCTTTCCCTGCTCCTTTGAAATCAATCTCCTTAGAAGCTGGGCAGTTTTAAGATCCAGGAAACGTCTTTCTTAAGTCTTTGGAATCATTTCTTCAAAATGTAAACATTTTAAGAGACCTCTACCTGCCAATCTCTGTGGGGCAAGAGGAGCCCAAGCTCCGTGGGCCCCTTGTTCCAAGTGGTAAAACTAATTCCTGACTTAAAGACACAGAAAGTTTGCTTGTCCTGTGGGTAAACCCCATTAGTAAATACATGCAGCCTATAATTTCTCTATCAGTCCTCAAAAACCTCTCATTGAGAAAGGTTTGTGAATTCATGTTGGATAACTGCAATAACCTCCTTCCAATTGTGACCAATCTCCCTCCCCTGGTACCATATTTTTAAACAACGTCTTTCTGTTCAACTTTTTCAACATCAATTCTTACTTCAACATCTTCCAGCTTCTTGCTGGGCTTAATTCTTTATGAATCGGTATCTTTAAGCAAATGCAGATAGGATTCCCAGTTGACTCCCTCATCTCTCTGGAAAGCTGAGGTGGCCACTGAAGTGCATACTCAAAAGGGTCTTGTCTAAAGCAAGTTGTGCTTTGTAGAACAAGTTTCCTTCGCTCTCCAAAAGCTTCCAGTTAATAGAATGCTGTTGGGTTCCATTCTGTACTCTCTCTGTCTTCTTTCTGCTATTCTTTCTTCTACCTTTTTCTGAAACACACATGCACAAAATCTATATATCTCATTTAGAAGAATTATGTATCTTTCTGATTTATTTAGGAGAGACACTGCAGCCTGGGACATTGCCAATAACCAGATCCCCTAGACTGAAGGAGTCATCACCCAGCTGCTGAGAGATTGAGGGATGGTCAATGAATAGGCCTCAGTTATCAGCCTCTCAGCAATGGCCTCAAAGCAGAGAGTGCCCTTGCTCAAGACCCTTCTTCCATCAAATGTGGCAAAGTGCCCTCCCACGATAACTAACAGGTGCAGTGTTACACAGCTAACTCAGAATGATTCCTCATCATGCAATTGCAGCTCCAGAGTTCCCATGGAGTTCACCAGTGCTTTCACTGGTCTTGCATAGCTGTTCAACCTCTCCTTCTGCCCCATTATTTCATTCCCCCTCTTCTATAAGTATTGATTCCTACCAATATTCCATAATAAATATCCTACCCTCTAAACTATCTCAGATCTACTCCCATGCAATTCAACATGTAGCAGGTTATTATGAGAAGCAAATTAAATGAATGTGAAAGTACTGTGGAATCTGTGATGACAAAACAACTGAATGGTAAAAATATTGATGGCCACCATTGAGCACTGTGTTAGGCATTTAGTAAATATTATTTAATTCTCATGCTGAAATTGAAGGATAGATATGCTATTTTTAAGTGAGAAGACCATAGTTCAAAGAGGTCATTTTTGGAGGGAGAGCCCAAGTCACCCAGCTAGCTACTACACGGTTGTGATTGGCATTAAACCTCAAATTAACTGACAACTTTTCAGTTAGGTGCCATCCATGGACTAGAAAGCTGTGACTTTAAGAACTAAGAGTACTAAGAAGGAATACAAATAGAAACTTCAGGTTGGGAGAGTGCACTTGAGAACAACCAGAGAAAAGGTCAGCTGCCTCCTCCCTAGCAGTCCCGGATGTACTCCCCGCTGAGAACAGAGAAAGGCTGTCAGATCTATTAACCTCAGCAAATGTAAATGGGAACCCAGATGCTCTCATCTAAAATAACATCCTCCTCAACAGATGGTCAGGGTTAACAAGTTGGTTTTGAGATTGAAACTTCCAAACACCTCATCTGTACAAGGGCAGGCTCAGATAAAGGAAAAACTTCAACTCATCTATTTCGCAGGGTTGATATTGATCCCTCAAATGGCCAGCAACTAAAGTAGCACCTCTTGCCGATGCCAGTGTTCATCCAACAGAGCAGGTTGCTCCACCTTATCAAAGGGAACACCTGATTTGATGACAAGACGACTGCCTAATACAGAACAATCCTGCAAGAAGAAATCATTCACCCAAACGTTGAGAATCATGTATCGAGCAACTATCATGTGCCAGGCACCTAGCCCCTCGTTGGACATCCCAAGTGAAGGAGAGAGAGTACTTGCCATTAAGAAGGCTATGGGCCAGGGAGGACAAATAGCAAGTGGAAGGGGAATTTTGCTTCATCTTCTTAAAAGGATAATAGGGAAGAGACCAGATAATATAGGTGGAGACCAGAAGGGTTACCTCCTAAGTAGCACTTCTAAATCAAAGCCTCCTTCCCAGGGGAGGGGCTGAGAGTCTGAGAACAGGAGATTGGGTAGAAGTTAGGGGAAAATGTTTGGAAGGGGAAAGAGAAAATTTATTGTAAGCAGAAGCAACTGCTTTGCCAAGACTTAAACTAACAATGAAATATCTGAGCGTGGCTTTATCTGGGTAGGTTCACTGGGGACAAAGTATTTGAATATCTTTTAAGTTTTTTAAAGATTTGTTTTATTTAATTACAATGCATAGTTACAGAGAAGGACACACACACAGAGAGAGAGAGAGAGAGAGAGAGAGAGAGATAGAGAGAGAGAGAGGATTTCCAGATTTCCATCTAATGGTTCATTCCCCAAAAGGCTGTGAAGGAATGTTAAAGCTAAGCACCCCCCCCCCTTTCTCTTCTGACCCTTGCCAGATTAACTTTTGACCTACTTTCTGGATTCCTGACTCAGGGAGGGGTTGAGGCCTGTCTTTACTGAATAGACATAGTGATGCTGGGGCAGGAAGAGATAACACCAGAATGTGGCCTTGCAAAATTAGGGAAAAGGCCCATCAAAACCAGAACCCAGACAAACCTGTTCACCTTGATAGGCATCTGGTTGATGAACTTAGGGTTTTATTTAACCTTAGGAAATGTATGGTAAAAGTGACCCTTACCTGTTGTAAATCTGGCCAATAGCTGATGTTATCTGTACCCTGCATATGTACACTTTGTGCTTACGAGATGCCCCTGTTCCCTTGGTTCCCATGTGAAATATGTTCTACAGATTCAATGGATTAACTTCAAAGCTTTTGTGTAACTATAAAAAGCTGATGTGATTTGTACTCAGAGTAGCTCGCTCACATTCATGACGCTGCGACCCCAGCATGCTGGTCAATAAAATACTCTACTTGCATTTTGCAAAAGAGACTGTCTCTTGGTGTATTCTTTACTCCAGCACGGCTGTAACAGCTGCAATGGTTGGGGCTGGATCAGGTTAAAACCAGGGGCATGGGATTCCATCTGGGTCTCCCATGTGGGTGGCAGGGACCTGAGCACTTGGGACAATTTCCACTGCCTTCCCAAGTGCATTATCAGGGAGCTAGATCAGAAGTGGAGCACCAGGGGCCAGCGCTGTGGTGCAGCAAGTTAATACCCTGGCCTTAAGTGCCAGCCAGCATCCCATATGGGCACTGGTTTGAGACCCAGCTGCTCCACTTCCTATCCAGCTCTCTGCTGTGGCCTGGGAAAGCAGTAGAAAATGGCCCAAGTCCTTGGGCCCCTGCACGCATGTGGGAGACTGGGAAGAGGCTCCAGGCTCCTGGCTCCTGGCTCCTGGCTCCTGGATTTGGATTGGCACAGCTCCGGCTGTTGCAGCCAATTGAGGAGTGAACCATAGGATGGAAGACCTCTTTCTGTCTCTCTCCCTCTCCGTCTCCCTCCCTCTCTCTTTCTCTCTCTCTCTCTCTCTCTCTCTCTCTGTGGGAAACCACAGGCCAGGCCAGCCACCTGTGGGGACCTCCTCATTGCAATCTGCCTTAACCTACTGAGCAAAACAAAGTCAAGGAAGTTCCGACTGCAAGACATGCAAGAGATACACCTTCAACCTGAGGATATGCGTGCCCTTTGATCTGATACATGGACTGCTCGCCCTAGGGGACCGGGAATGGATAAGAGACCGGGATAGGGGCAGCCTCTTCAGTCTTTCTCCTTCTTTCTCTCTGCTGCTTCTGCTCTGTCTTCTCTTTCTTTCTCTCCTTTCCTTCTGCTATCACTAAAAATAAAAGTTCCTTGAGAACCGATCAACAGCGGTCGTGTCATGATTCCATTGGACCCTTGCTAGCGAGGGTTCAACATCTCTCTCTCTCTGCCTCTCCTCTCTCTGCGTAACTCTGACTTTCAAAATAAATAAATAAATCTTTAAAGAAAAGAAGTGGAGCACCTGGGCCTTGAACTGGTGCTCAGCTGGGGATGCTAGTATCATAGGAAGCAGCTTAACCAGCTGAGCCACAAAACCAGCTGCTGAATATTCTTTGAAAATATAAACTCTACATTATTATTTCTTATTTTATATACATTACAAAGCATGACAATGTTAAGCAACATCCCCTAATTCTACGGGTGTTTACTGAGCTTCTGTTAAGTGCCAAGTGCTATTCTAGGTTCTGAAGTTACAGTCATAGGAAGACAGAGCAGGCCTCTCACTAACTGGGTTTATAACTGGTGCCTGTGATAAACCGGAAACCAAAACTATCATAAATATTAGACTAGAGCAGTAGCTGTCACTCAGGGTGTAATATCTGATTCACTGCAGGAGGTTTTACAATTTTCAGTGCTAGGGCCACACCCTACCAGTGAAATCTGAAAATCTGGGTAAAAAGTCGAGTGATCACAATGTGCAAGCACGTTTAAGAATCAGTTGCCTACAGCAGCGGTTCCATGAGTTTAACTGCATCAAAAACACCTACAGAGTCTGTAAAAGCACAGATCATTAGGCCTTGCCCTGGAGTTTCTAATACAGTTAAATCTGAGGGAGAGCCCTAAGAGCTGCACTTTTAACAAGTTCATGGGTGATGTGGATGCTACTGCTCAGGGACCAGGTTTTTGGAATCAGTACACTGGAGAATTTAAAATTATTTGTATTTATTTATTTTGCCATAAAATATGCCTTTCCTATAAATCTATTCATTAAAGTACACTTTGTTCCCAGAAAAGGGTGAGGATAAAAGCTTGAAAGGGACAGTTGACTGTTTAGGCTTCACTTCTTGAAGAATTTCCAAGTAACAAAATACCTGGGAGTGCTCTGCTTGTCGTGGGCACACAGTGCAGAGGTTAATGACAAGGATTTGCTGTGCATCTACAAGCAACTTATTTTTGACAAAGGAGCCAAAATCAATCCCTGGAGCAAGGACAGTCTCTTCAACTAATGGTGTTGGGAAAACTGGATCTCTGCATGTAGAAGTATGAAACAAGATTCCTACCTTACACCTTACACAAAAATCCACTCAAAATGGATCAAAGACCTAAATCTATAAATGATACCATTAAATTATTAGAGAACATTGGGGAAACTTTGCAAGACATTGACATAGGCAAAGGCTTCTTGGAAAAAAACGCCAGAAGCACAGGCAATCAAAGTCAAAATTGACAAATGGGATTGCATCAACCTGAGAAGCTTCCATACTGAAAAAGAAGCACTCAGCAAAGTGAAGAGGCAACTGCCAAAATGGGAGACAATACTTATAAACCATGCAACTGATAAAGGGCTAATATCCGGGGCTAGCATGGTGGCGCAGTAGGTTAATCCTCTACCTGTGGTGCCAGCATCCCATGAAGGTACCAGTTCTAGTCCCAGCTGTCCCTATTCCAGTCCAGCTCTCTGCTATGGCCTGGGAAAGCAGTAAAAGATGGCCCAAGTCCACCCTGCACCCATGTGGGATTCCAGGAAGAAGCACCTGGCTCCTGGCTTTGGATTGGCACAGCTCTGGCCATTGCGGCCATTTGGGGAGTGAACCAATGGAAGGAAGACCTTTCTCTCTGTCTCTCCCTCTCACTGTTTGTAACTCTAACTTTCAAATAAAATAAACAAAATCTCTTTAAAAATGGTTAATATCCAGAATTTATAAAGAGCTCAAGAAATTCAACAACAAAACAATCCAGTTAAGAAATGGGCAAAGGACCTAAACAAGCATTTTTCAATAGAGGAAGTTCAAATGGCTAACAGACACATGAAAAAATGCTCTCAATCACTAGCCATCAGAGAAACATGAATCAAAACCGCAATGAGTTTTTTCCTCATCCCAGTAAGAATGGCTCTCTGCAGCTGGAACTGTGGCATGGCAGGTAAAGCCGCTGCCTGGAGTGCCAGCATGGCATATGAGCACCAGTTCAAGTCCGGACTGCTCTACTTCAGATCCATCTCTCTGCTATGGTCTGGGATGCGGTGGTAGACAGCCCAAGTCGTTGGACCCCTGAACCCACGTGGGAGAACCGGGAAAAGTCCCTGGCTCCTGGTTTCAGTTTGGCTCAGCTCCGGCCATTGCAGCTCTCTGGGAAGTGAACTAGAAGATGGATGGAAGACCTCTCTCTCTTTCTCTCTCTCTCTCTCTCTCTCTCTCTCTCTGCCACTGCCTCTGTAACTGTGCCTTTCAAATAAACAAATAAATCCTTAAAAAAATGTCTCTCATACGGAAATCAACAATAATTGCTGGTTAAGACGTGGAGCAAAAGTTCCTCTTACCCACTGTTGGTGGGAATGTAAAGTGGTCCAGCCACTGTGGAGCAATATGGAGAAACCTCAGAAATCTGAATTTAGACCTACCATATGATCCAGCCATCCCACTCCTGAGAATTTACCAGAACCAAGAAGAAATCAGCATATGAGTCATATGTACCTCCAAGTTAATTGCAACTCAGTTCACAATAGCTAATGTATGGAATCAACCCAAATGTCCATCAACTGTTGATTGAATAAAGAAATCCTGGTGTATATATATATATATATACACTATGAATTACTACTCAGCTATAAAAAAGAATGAAATTCTAACTTGTGCAATAAAATGGATGCAACTGAAAATCATTATACTTACTTAAATAAGCCAGTCCCCAAAATACAGATCTCATATGATTTCCCCAACCATGGGTAACTAATAGAGTACCTTAAATGTAATGTATTGTAGTGAAATGGACATTTTGAGATTTGATGATTGTTTATAGCCCTTGCCTCTTCCATTGAGCAACAGTTTTTTTTTTTTTTTTAATTCATAACATTTGTTGAACTCTTATTTAGTGTAGAATTGACCTTACAATCACTAAGGAAACTAAAAGTAGATCTCTGTGAAAATTGAGAGTGGGAATGGGAGAGGGATCAGGAAAAGGGTTGGAGTATGGATGGGAGGGGGCGAAGTATCACTATGTTCCTAAATCTGTGTACATGAAATATATGAAACTTGTATAGCTTAAATAGATTTTTTTTGACAGGCAGAGTTAGACAGTGAGAGAGAGAGAGAGACAGAGAGAAAGGTCTTCCTTTTCCACTGGTTCACCCCACAATGGCCGCTGCGGCCGGTGCACCACTCTGATCCGAAGCCAGGAGCTAGGTGCTTCTCCTGGTCTCCCTGCAGGTGCAGGGCCCAAGGACCTGGGCCATCCTCCACTGCACTCCTGGGCCACAGCAGAGAGCTGGACTGGAAGAGGAGCTACCGGGACAGGATCCGGCACCCAACCATGTGGGGAATCCCACAGGAATCTCAAAAAGAGTCACAGATCACCGCTTACCTGAAAAGGAGATGAACTGTGGAAACACAGTAAAACACTGAGTTAAGAAGTTACCACTAGCCACAAAATAAAAGTAAAGTGGAGTTATAAGTCAGGAGCTAAGGCAATGCCTAACGGTTGTTAGGGAGACACTCCTAATCATACCAAACAGACATCTCTGGTCAGTCAGATAACAGTGTGCTATAGACAATACCCTCCTACCCATGCTGACTGGACAGTTCAAACATAAGCAAGGAGGAACCAGCATTGATTTAGACAAGTTGGAGGACGGCAAGCTGGAGAACTGCTGAAAATTAGGATAAAAGGGGAGCCCTTGCACCCCTCTTCATCCTCTTGGGGATCATGGCCTGGTGTGTGTGAACCTCTCGATCTCCACACATCTGGAGCTGGAGAGACAGCCCGCTACTCTGCATGGAGCAGGTAGCAGCACAAGCCGACCTACAGAGCTGTCCCTGAGCTGTAACCCCACTGTCTGAGTGTGTGTGTGTGTGTGTGTGTGCAGCCCAGTGTGAGCGAACCTCTTGGTCTCCTCGCACGTGGAGTCAAAGAGCCAGCCTGCTAGCTTTTGCTATGTGGCACAAGGTGACGACGGGATCAAGAGGCCATCTGGAGCTGCTGCGTTGCTGCCCAGCTGCTGTCTGACCAGTGGAGCTGCCGCCTCACCACCTTGCCTGGAGTCCTTATCAGCCTGCTGCTAGAGTTGACCGCAGAGCCCACAGAGCTGGACCAGGCCTCTCACCAGGGGACTTCTCCAACTTCTCACCTGCCGTCCGCCTGGAACCTTGAGCCTACTGCCCAGAGTGATAACCTTGCCACGACTTCCCTCCTATAAGTGACTGGTCCAAGTTCCGTCCCTGCTGGGACACTGAACCCTGGACACTGGACACTCCCCGCAGGAGAAACACATTCATGACAGTGATGCGAGCCTAGATACATAACAAACCAATGTTATGAATCTTTTGCTGTGCTTGTAGTATTCATTGTGATAGTACTTAAGAATATTTTAATAGTGTTTGTTATGACTTGTGGTATAATACTGATTGCCTGGCAGACAAGTGATATTGTTAAGATTGGGTAGATGTAGTTAAGTAGTTAAGTGGTTAAGTCAGGTAGTGAAATGGTTAAGTTATGTAGTTAAGTAGTTAACCATTTAAGTCACCTTAAATAGTAGTGTTTAGTGATAAGTGTATTAAAGAGGATAGATTGATAAGTATATTGGTACTGATAAGTGTATTGACCTCAATGAGCATGCTGATGAGTGGTATGATATAAAACCCCCTGGTGTGTCCCCAATGTGTGAATAATAAAGTTGGAAAAGACAGTGTTGTGTCTGTGTGTTCCTTTCTTCCCTGTGACTGATAAGTCATACGTCGCACTTGCTACTGTTGAGCTACGCGACAGTAGGCACTCGCGAAAAACCAGGACTAGAACTCGGGGTGCTGGCGCTGCAGGCAGAGGATTAGCCTAGTGAGCCAAAGCACTGGCCTTAAATAAATTTTTTAAAAATTTAGAAAGCAAGGTTTTGGGAGCACATCTCCATCACGTGGCAGGGTGGGAATCTCCAATAAGCTCTGTCTTCTTCCTTTGTCAGTTTATTCTTAAATAACAAGGGTGGAAAAATACTGATAAAAGACTTAGAACAGAGTCTAACATTTGAAAAGAGTTACATAAATGTTGGCTGTAAGCACTCTTCCATCATCAGCCTAATGCTCAAGTTGATTAGTTTATAAGAATATAACAAACTACGAACATCCTCCTTTCTCCTCTTTTTTTGTGCTCCCTAGTTTAGATATGTATAATATCTCCCAAAGATTATACCAATACAGCAGTATTTCAAAGTGTTATGTGACAGTTTTATGACCAAAGAAACTCGTGCAGAATGGAAGACTACAAATGTTAATAAACTTTTTATAGTTTCAAAAGGGGTTATGTGGATAAATAAGGCATAGGATCTATTCTCAAGGAACTTAATACCTGGAAGAGAAAATAACATGTTTGCAGATAACTTACTCCAAAGCAAGACTTTAAAAGGGCATAAAGAAAAGAACACAGATGTGTAGATCAGAGAGGAGAGGGCAAACATCTGGACATCATAATAATGGCTCATGGTTATGGCTTCACAGAGAAAACAATTGATTTGGAGCATAAAGGAAGAAAGAATCTAATAGCCAGACATGGTGATAGGAAGCACACCCCAAGGAGTAGAGGCAGTGTTCACACAAATTAGCACAAAAAACACAGCATTCAGCTTAGTTAAAGAAAACTAACAGCATGTACAGGAAGAACTAGAACTGGCCTCAGTGTTTATTTTATTCCTTCAAGTACCAGCCCTGCTTTGCTCCTGTTCTGCCAAGTTAATGAGTTCTCTAAATAATAAGATACTGAAGTATATTGATGGATAGAATTTCTACTCCTCCAATGAAAAATCAAACAAACAAGCCAAATCTATACACACTTACACACAAAGCTAAATGCTCAACTGAGGTATGCTGGCAGTGAGCCTCAGGTGTTTCATTTTGTGTAAATGGATTCTGGCACTTTTCCAAAGCAAATGTTAATTGATTTTCCCCTCTCCTGAATGTATAGTTAGCATATGGACAGCAAGCACTTAGGCAGAACTGAATAACATCATGAGGTTTTATAATTGTTGGCCATCTAAAAATGCTCACACACTGAATACACAGGTAAAAAATGTCCTATACACTTCTTTTTCTGGTGTCACAAAGCCTGATCAGATTGTCTGCAGCTGATATAATAGGAGCTATGAGAGAAGAGAAAAATAGATGGAAAGGTTAGAATATCTTGAAACTCGTAACTCTGCTTGGAATTTGAATGAGAGAGTTGCTCAAGGCCTGAAAACAGGTCCCTGTTGGTGGAGGAGGTGGAAGCTGGAGGTAGTCTGAGGAACTACTGGGGAATGGACAAGAAGAGAAGGAAATAGCTTGAGTCCCCAAGAAAAGAGGAAGTCTACTGTACTATAACAGCAACACTGTAGGCAAAAAACACCCTCCTTTCTCTTTTTGTGCTCTACAGTTCAGATATCAATCACATCTTGCAAGTATTGTGCCAATGTCACTCTGTTAGGAAGAATTATGCTAGGGCTTTAAGAAGAAACAAAGAAATTCATGGCAGAATGCAAGTTTGAAAATGCTAATAACCTTTCTATAGCTTCAAAAGGAGTTATGTGGACAAATGCGATTTAGTATTTCTGAGAAACAAAAAGTGCTTCTGGTCTAGAAAAACCCTCACCAGCTCACTGAGGTATGGAATTTATGTCTGTGGAATACCAACACTTTATTTCCTTGGCAAAAATAGTCCTGTTTTTCTTTAACACCTCAACATGAATTCATTTACCAGAGTGCTTAATTTCATAAGCACTGATTGATTGGCTCATTCAATAAAGTTATAAATGTACACCATACACTGGGCATTTTGATGAGGGCCAGGGTGATAAAGAGGACACACGCGACCCCCAGCTCCCCTGGCTGAGAGGATAGTGGAGTCCAGGAATCTGATTCCATGTTTGCCTAGCTGAGAATGAAGAAGGCAGTCTATGACTGCTAGCTACCAGCTACTTCCTCTTGCTCCAGGTTCTCTTACAGAGCATTTACTTATGTATCTCTTGCAACATTTAATAATGTTTGACCTCTTAAGGTCATTTGTATGGTATATTTAACTCTTTGATTAGAGTAGAAATTCCTTGAAGTTTGGATAAAAAAATTATACAAACATTAGACCTGGAAGAGAACCTCTGGGTTATCTAATATAGCCCCTTCCACTCTACATTTTACAAATTAGGAAAGTTGAGACCTAGGCCAGTCAATGACTTGCTTAAGTCTGTTCAGCTTGATCTCTAGCTCAGTTGTTCTGGATCTACTTGCAAAGCTCTTCTTTCTTACCTTGCCCAAGGCAAGAAAATGGGTTTATCAGGGTGTGGAAAAGTTGGGAACACATTTTCCTCCCCTTGACTGTGGACTGGACTTTGTGATTTTCCTCTAAAGGAGAAAATAGAGCTGGAAGGACCATGCATGACTTCTAAGACTAGATCATAAAATATGTTGTTTCTCTCAATGTGTGTGTCTCTCTCATCACATACTCTGAGAGCGATTAATTACCACATTGCAAAAATGTTTAAACTGCACCATGGAGAGCTTTGCATGCAGGGATTAATGCCAGGCAATGTCCGTGTAGGTGAGCCATCATGAGGGTGGATCATCTGTGTAGGTGAGCCATCATGAAGGTGGATCCTGAGCCTCAGCAATGCTTCAGATGACTACAGCCTTGTCTAATGTCTGAACCACAGTCAAGGAAATGCCTTGAGCTGGAATCATCTGGTAAATTACTATGTTCCTAAAGTAATATTTATGAATGCATGCAAATAATTAATTAATTTATAAAAATTTTACAAAAAAGAATCCAAGATTCCTGATCCATTGAAACAAACCAAACCCAAAATTACTAGGAAGAAACATATAATAAAAATTAGATAAGAAATGAACAAAATAGAAATAAAAATACAAAAAAATCAGTGAAATGAAGGTATGTTTTTTTGAAAAATAAACAAAATTGATACACTATTGGCCCAACTAACAAAAAAAGTGAGAAGACCAAAATCAATAAAATCAGAGATGAAAAAGGAAACAAAACAATGAATATTAATGGGGAGTGGAATGGGGAAGAATCGCCAAACAGCTATATGCCAACACATTGGAAAACCTAGATAAAATGCATAGATTTCTGGACACATACAATATACCAAAACTAATACACAAAGACATTGAAAAGTTAAACAGACCAATAACCAAGATGGAGGTTGTGTCAGTAATAGACTCCCAACAAAGCAAAGCACAGGAGTGGATGGCTGCTCTGCTGAATTCTACCAGACTCTTAAAGAAGAACTGATTATAATTCTTCTCAAAGTATTCAAAATAATTGAAAGGAAAAGAATCCTCCCAAAATCCTTCTTAGGGGCCAGCATCACCTTAATACCAAAACCAGAAAGAGATACAACAAAGTAAGAGGACTATAGATCAGTATTACTGATGAACATTGATTCAAAAATTTCTAACAAAATACTAGATAATTCCAGCAACATATCAGAAAGATAATTCACCCAGGCCAAGTGAGATTTAACCCTGGTATGCAGGGATGGTTCAACATATATAAATCAGTAAGTGTGATACATCACAATAACAAATTGAAAAATAAAGCTCACATATTTTCCCCACATCCTCATTAGCATTTGTTGTTTCTTGATTTCTTTATGAGAGCCATTCTACTTGGGGTGAGGTGAAACCTCATTGTTATTAAAATGATGCTTGAGATGTGATGATTTTTAACAGCATTTGTATCAACTGTTGAGGAACAGTGGTATTTTTTCTTCATACTATTTGCTGAACTCTTTACTTAGTGTAGGGTTAACTTTAGGAGTATAAAGTTAGCTGAAAATAGATCTTTATAAAAAAGAAGAATGAGAATAGGAGATTGGAGGAAGAGGGGTGGGGGCATGGACAGGAGAGAAAGTAGGATACAAAGTATCACTACTTTAATGAATCTGTATATGTGAAATACGTGAAATTTGTATACCTTAAATAAAATTTAGGGAAAAAGTGATTATCTCAATAGATGCAGAAAAAGCATTGGATAAAATAAAGCATCTTGCCATGAAAAAATCTTAAGCAAATTGGGTATAGAATGAACATTCCTTAACACGATCAAGGCAAGGTACAACAAACCCACAACCATCATTATATTGAATGGGAAAAAATTGGAAGCACTTCCTCAAAGATTTGGAACTAGACAAGGATGCCCACTTTCACAACTGCTATTTAATATAGTCCTGGAAGTTTTAGCCAGAGTAGTTAGGCAAGAGAAAGAAATCAAAGTGATACAAATTGGAAAGGAGGACTTCAAATTATCCCTGTTTGCAGCTGATACAATTCTATATATAGGTGAACCAAAAGTCTCCACTAATATACTCTTCGAACTCATAAGAGTTTGGTAAATTTGCAGGGTATAAAATGAAAGCACAAACATAATAGCTTTTGTATATACAGACAATGCCATGGCTGAAAAAAGAAGTTCTAAGATCAATCCCATTCACAATAGATCCAAAAAATTCAAATACCTTGGAATAAATTTAACCAAAGAGGTAAAAGATCTCTACAGTGAAAATTATAAAACATTTTTTAAAGAAATAGTAGAAAACACCAAAAAATGTAAAAATCTTGCATGTTCATGGGTTGGAAAAAATAATATCATCAAAATGTCTTTGGGCTGAAAGCAATTTAAAGATTCAATGAAATCCCAATTAAAATACCAGCAATACTCTTCACAAGTTTATAAAAAATAATGCTAAAATTCATATGGAAACATAAGAGACCCCAAATAGCTAAAGTGATCTTATGCAACAAAAACAAAGCCTGAGGCATCACAATACCACATTTCATGGCATACTACAGGGCAGTTGTAATCAAAAAAGACTGATACTGGCAATAAATAAATAAATAAAAACAAACATGAAGATCAATGGAGCAGAATAGAATCCCCAAAAATCAATCCAAACACCTATAATAAACTAATCTTTGAAAAGGAGCTAAAATCAAATCCCTGGAGCAAGGGCAGACCCTTCAACAAATGCTCCTGGGTAAATCGGATTTCCATGTATGGAAGTACAAAACAAGATGCCTACTTTACACCTTATACAAAAACCAACTCAAAATGGATCAAGAATCTAAATATTCAATATGATATCATCAAATTACTAGAGAACATTGGGTAAACTCTGCAATACATTGGCATAGGCAAAGACTTCTTACGAATGACCCCAGAAGTGCAGGCAACCAAAACAAAAATAGACAAATGGAATTGCATCAAGCTATGAAGCTTCTGCACTGCAAAGGAAATACTTAATAATGTGAAAAGGCAATATATTGAATGGGAGAATATATTTGCAAACTATGCAATTGATAAATGATTAATATCCAAAATCTATAAAGACTCAAGAACTTCAACAACAACAAAACAAACAATCCAGATAAGAAGTGGTCAAAGCTCATGAACCAGCATTTTCTGAAGATGAAATTCAAATGAATTGTGGTCTCCTCAGACTACAAAAGAATAAAATTAGAAATCAACAAATAACAATTCACAAATATATGGAAATTAACCAACCTGCTACAGAAAGACCAATGGGTCATTGATGAAATTGAAAAGAATGTCAAAAACTGTTTTTGAAATATATAAGGAGCTAGTTTTGTAGTGCAGCTGACTTGTGATGCCAATTTCCCATATAGGCATAAGTTCATGTCATGAAAGCCCCATTTCTGATTCAGCTCCATGCTATACACCTAGGAAAAGTTTGGGCCCCTGCTTTCTGCATGGTAAACCCCAAAGAAGCTCCTGGCCCCTGATTTTGGCCTGGCTAAGCCCTTGCATTGCAAACATTTTGAGAGTGAATATCAACAGGTTGAAGAGCTCTGTCTCTCTGTGATTCTCTCCATCTCTCCCTGTAACTCTGACTTTCAAATAAGTAAGTAAATTATTTTTAAAAACAGATAATCAATGAAAATGAAAACACAAAATATCAAAACCTATGGAACACAGCCACAGCAGTATTAGGAGGGAAGTGTATAGCATTAAGTGCTTACATTAAAAAAAGAGAAGTATCTTGAATACATGACCTAAGAGTATATCTCAAAGACTTAGAAGAACAAGAACAAACCAAACCCCAAATCTACCAAAGGTGAAAACCAATAATGACCAGAACAGAAATAAATGAAATGGAAACTAAAATATATATAGCCACACTAACAAGGACAAAAAAGACAGAAAACTCAAATAAACAAAATTAGAAATGATAAAGGAGACATTGCAATTGACACCATCACTGAAATATGAGAGATCATAGGAAAATACTATTAAAAACTATATGCTAACTAACCAGGAAACCTCAAAAAATGGATAAATTCCAGGATGCCTGCACCCTACCTTGATAAAAAATCAGGATGATATAGACAACCTAAATATACCCACAACAAGCAAGCAAATTGAAGCAGTAAAAAGAGTCTTGATTCACATTTCCACTGAGATCTGGTACCAGACAGGGATGCCCACTCTCACCACTGCTATTCAACATAGTTCTGGAAGTTTTAGCCAGAGCTATTAGGCAAGAAAAAGAAATTAAAGGGATACAAATTGGGAAGGAAGAACTCAAACTATCCCTCTTTGCAGATGATATGATTCTTTATTTAGGGGACCCAAAGAACTCTACTAACAGACTATTGAAAGTCGGCGAACCCTAAAGGCTTCCATAGCCTCAGCAACTCATGACTAGACCCTAGGAAGATTACTGACGCCATAAACAACAGTGTCAAATTGTTAAATCAACATCAGGAGTCACTGGGTACTTACGTCTCATGTGGGATCCGTCCTTAATGTGTTGTCCAATGTGAAGTAATGCTATAACTAGTACTGAAACAGTATTTTACACTTTGTGTTTCTGTGTGGGTGCAAACTGATGAAATCTTTACTTAGTATATACTGAATTGATCTTCTGTATATAAAGATAATTGAAAATGAAAAAAAAAACTTGGTGTTAAATTGGAAACTGCATAGAAAATTAATCAATTTTTTAAAAAAATATCATGTAGGATCTCTGTCCTTAATGTGCTGTACATTGTGATTTAATGCTATAACTAGTACTCCAACAGTATTTTTCACTTTGTGTTGCTATGTGAGGGCAAACTGTTGAAATCTTTACTTAATATATACTAAATTGATCTTCTGTATATAAAGAGAATTGAAAATGAATCTTGATGTGAATGGAAGGGGAAAAGGAGTGGGAAAGGGGAGGGTTGTGGGTGGGAGGGAAGTTATGGGGGGGGGGAACCATTGTAATCCATAAGCTGTACTTTGGAAATTTATATTCATTAAATAAAAGTTTTAAAAAAAAGAGTCTTGCTTCAAGGAAAAGTCCAGGATTTCATGGTTTTACTACTGAATTCTAAAAAATATCCAAAGAGGAAGTAATTCTAGTAGTTATCAAACTATTTGGAAATATTAAATGCGATGGAATTCCTCCAAACTCTTTATGAGACCAGCATCACTCATTCTGTTACCAAAGTTGAACAAAGATACAACATGAACAGAATCTATAGACCCGTATCCTTAATGAATATAGATGCAAAAATTCTCAAACATTAGCAAACCAGATCCAAAACCACATTAAAAGAATAAAATATAATGATCAAGTGGGATCTATGGCTCAACATTCACAAGTCAATAAATGTCACAAATCGCATGAACAGAATGAAGAACAAAAACTATATGGTCATCTCAATAGATGCAGAGAAAACATTTGATAATAGCCAGTATCCCTTCATGATAAGAGCCCTCCACAAATTAGGTGTAGAAGGAACACACCTCAAAATTGTAAAAGCTATCTATGACAAACCAACAGCCAATATCACACTGCACAGGGAAAAGCTGAAATTATTTCTTGTTAGATCTGGAACAAAACAAGGATATCCGCTTTCACTTCTCAGATTCAATATAATACTGAGAGTATTAGCAAGAGCAATTAGAGAAGAGAAAAAAATAAAGAGCCTCAAAATTGGAAAGGAGAAAATAAAAATATCCCTGTTTCAGATGACATGATGTTATATGTAGAAAAATCTAAACATTCCACCAAAAATGTTAGCAGAACTGATAAACCAATTCAGTAAAGTTTCAGGTCATATAATAAGCATATAAAAATAATAGTTTTTTAAATACCCTAGTGATCAGCTTCTGGAAAGTGAAATCAAGAAAGAAATCCCATTCATTATATCTATAAATTTTCTTTCAAGTAGTCATAACACCTGTCTACCATAGCTTCTGGCTGAGAATTCTCTCCAAAACAACATTGTGGATTTTTGCCTTCTTGAGATTTATGCAAGGAAATGGAGGCTCTAATATGAGGTACATCAAAAAAATTGTGGAAATGAGAGTAAAGGATAGCCTATTTTGCTGAAAAAATTTTTAAAACCCATACATGTAAGATAACTTCAAAAAGTTCATTTAAAATGAGTATTATGAAAAAATCTACACATAAATTTCAAAGATTTTTGGCACTCAAATAAATTTATCTTTCAATTCTATTTTTGCACAGGTGTTTTGATGTGCTCATACTTTCTGAAAACTATGATAGTCACTCACTATAGCCACTTACAATTTTGCTTTATCTTGAAATTTTGATGTGCAGACAGATCTATTTCTCCCATACAAGCATCTTAAGTCCCACATCTGACACAGATTCTCCAGGTATCAGTTGTTGCTCTTTTTTGACCTTCATTGCAGCCACTTCTGGGTGCAAAGTCATCTCAATTTCAGAGACCTCAATATATTTGAACTGACATTTTTTGTGTTCTAATTATATTATAATTACCCTTGCTTACACTTTTAGGTCTATTCACTATGCATCTGATTTGGGTAAGGAAGGTAAAAAGGCAGTTTTCTGTAAACATCCCTTGGCAACAGAAGATAATACAGAGAGTAAAAAAATATCTCCCATATCCTGAGAAAATTAAGTTCTCAAGGGCCCTGGTAGACCAGGAGCCTCAAGTTGGTCTACATTAAACACCACCAGCACATAATTAAAAAATCTCTAGACATTCAGTCATTGACTAAAACATGTTCCTGCTTCATTTATTTGCATTGTATATGAGTTAGTGTCAAGAATACAGATGTGCTCTTCATATTTTAAAAGTTTTAATAGCTTTATTGAGATACAGTTTTGATAAAATGTAGCCATTTGTAGTAGATACTTTGACAAATTTTGGCAAATGCCTACGTTCTTGCAACCGTGACAATATAAGCTTTGACTATTTCTGTTGCCCCCAAGAAGTTGTCTTTTATCTCTTTGCAGTCAATTTCTAACCTTTAAACACTTCTGGCCCTAGGCGACTACAAAGCTGTTTTCTTTCACTCTAAGTCTTAGTTATGTTTTATTGTGTCACAATCTATCCCCTGAACTCAGCACTTTAAAACAAGAAACATATGATCTCTGATGGATTCTGAGAGTGATACCAGGGAGCCGCTTGGCTGGAAGTTCAGGCTAGGATTCTCTTGTGAGGAGGGTGGGGGGCATGGATTCAGCCAGGCCCTCAGGATCCACCAACAAGACGGCTCACTCCCCTGACTGTTGGCAGAAGGCCTCGATCCCTCAGCACATTGGTTTTCCACATGGCTGCCCGGTGTTCTGATGCCAGGACACCTGGCTTCCTCTGGAACCTGTTCTGTAGCAGGGCACACACAGGAAGGAAGTGGTGGGACCCTTTGTAACCTAGCCTCCCAAGGAGCACACTGACCTCTCTGCTAATCCTGTTTATTAACAGGGAGTTATCAAGTTCAGCCCACACTCAGTGAAGAGACAAATAGTTTCTGTGTCTTTTTTAAACTTAAAGTTATTTACTTGGCAATATTTTAATTTGTTTATGTAAGGTGAACAAATTTAATGTATTTCACATATACAGATTAAGGAGCAGAGTGATACTTCCCACCATATCCTATTTCCTGCCCACGCTCCCACCCTCCCTCCTCCTACCTTTATTACTTTTTATTTTCATTTTTACAATGACACACTTTCAGTTTATTTTATAGTCACAAACCTGACCCTCCACAAAATAAGGAATTCAACAGGTAGTTAACAAAAAGACCCCTGTTCCTCAAGATTATAGACAAGGGCTATAAACAATAACTTGAAAGGAAGGTAATTAAACAATTGGGGCGGGGGATGAGGAGTGCATTTTTCCTAATGGTGAGGACACCATTTGGATCACCCGCTTCTCCTATGAGAGTCTCTGGTTCTAGTCCTGGCTCTGTTCCCAACTCCAGCTTCCTATTAACACACATTTTGGGAAGAAACAGGTGATGATTCAAGTGCTTGGACCTATGCCACTCACATGGGAGATCTGGACTGAGTTCCTAGCACTTGGCTTCGGACTGACCCAGCCTTAGCCCCAGCCCCAGCCCAAGCCCCAGCGCCAGCGCCATCTCTGGTGGGCACTTCAGGAGTGAATCAATTGATTGGAAATCAATCTCTCTCTCCCCTTCTCCATCTCCGTTTGTTTTCAATTAAATAAAATTAATTTTTGAAAAGAAAAAAGAAATCTATGGTTATTTTAACCCATCACATTAATTTTTGCCTTTAAACTTCATGTAAGTGGAATCATATATTATGTTATCTCTTTTGCCTGATTTATTTCACTTATCATAATGTTTTTGACATCCATCCATGTTGTTGCAAGTTACCAGTGTTCTGTAGCTTTTATTACTAAGTGGCATTCAATTACACAAATGTGTCACATTATATTTATGCATTCATTAAAATGTTTCTATTTCTCAGGCACTTTTTAGAACATCCATGTTTTAGGATTTTTTTTTTAATCTACAGAGTCTGTTGAACTGCATGTTGTCAAATATTAACCAGAATAAAATAAAGACTATTTTTGTTACATAACAATACAATAATATGTATAAAACATAACTTTACCACAAGGGCAATTATTTCAGCTTTAGATGTTCTAGAATGTGTAGCCTGACTGGTGTTTGAGCAATTACATAGCAAACAACTTCACATAATCAGAATTCTGTAGTTCCTTTATTATATGCTGATCACATTCACAAAATTGATGCCAACTAGCAGTCAGTTGCTCAGAATAATATTTGACATTGAACTCTATTCTCAACGCAATGCATTGAAATAGAAAGGCACATTTTTTAGGTACATATTTTTCAGTGTATAGAGTTGAGAGTAACTCGAGTCTTGTAAGAAAATTTAGTTCCTATCACTAAATGTCTGGAGTTCCACTGAATGAATGGCATTTTTTACAAATCCAACCACTTATCAGTATTTAACTTCAACATCATATATCTAAGAGATATAAAATATGAATCTTTCCATGAGGAACTTGGATGGAGTTTGAAAGGCTGCTTTCTATAGAGAAAATAGCCCTTTTGTCCCTCCCTTCAATCTTCCAGGGGTATTAATTGAATATTCAAAGGCCTTTGTAGATCTATAAAAGCTTAGTGTCTTGCTCCCAGGCTTAGAGATTCTTTTTCTGGATTTATCTTGGTTAGCCTAGGGTGGCCAACTTAAAGTTATCACAAAATCAGTGTGGGTAGAAAAAGGAGGGACAGAGCAAGGACGTAGTCCAAGTCCCAGGAGAGCAGTAATTGGCTGGATCTCATGACCTCTGAATCACCTCCCTGAATTTTACATACATAAATGGTTACCTTAGAAGTTCTATTTGTAAAGCATACATTACAAAGGTAGATAACTGACTAGCTCTGAATATCTTGGGAAGTTACCTTCATGGTTTATAAGCTTTCATCCTCCAAGCAATTAAACTCAAACTCAAGATTGGAAAGACGGACTGCAAGCCTAATCACTCGTATGTCATGGAACATGGGGACAGCTTCACAGGGTCACCATCCCCAAATTCCTACACCAGCCCCCTGTAGAATGAGGATGACTGACACACTGAGTCACTTTTATCTGGAAAAAAAATTGTCCTACATTTCACAAGCAATGGGATAAAGCCATTTTCATTTACTTTTAGTCATCATTTATTGTACTTTTCAATGTCAGATAATATTAAGGCATTTTTTCTTTGATCAAAAGGCACCATGAGATGAAAAAGATTGAGTGCCATGGCACTTAATAACAGGAGCTAAGGAAGCAGGGATGGAGAAATAAAAACATGTTCTCTTAATGCTAATCTGGAAATTATCTTTTCTACTAAAAGAAATATTAGATTCCTCTACACACACACACACACACACACATATACACACGCATGCACACACACACATGGACACACAAACATGGGCACACAGATAAGTTACATCTGTCCTTTGGTTGCCTTTTTAAAATTGAGCTTGAGGCAGGAGTTTTCTTCAAATCTCCCACCATCTGGGGAACTGTCCTTTCATAAAGACCTGTGGGTGTTCATTATACTCCAGGATCTCCATTCCTGGGGAGCTTTTTTACTCCTTGTCTGAAAGCTCCCCACTTGGGAGTAAGAACTGATTCTGTGCTCTCCCCAACAGGTTGCTGTCATTAGTTTGATGCCCAAACCCAAACTTGGAAGGGAGCTTCCCCATGTCACAACGAGGTTGTTTTTTTTTTCATACTTCTCTAGCTGTTATTAAAGCAATAATCAAATTAATTAAACAAATATTTGCTAAGTGTCTATTACATCAGGCATACTCCTAAACACTGACCTTGCAGCAGAAACATGAGAAATGAGGCTAAGCTTCATTTTAAAAGATTGCATTTACTTGAAAAGTAGAGTTACAGACAGAGACAAGGAGAAAGAGAAAGTTCTTCCATCCACTCCCTAAATAACTGCAACGGCAGGAGCTGAGCTGACCCTAAGCCAGGAATCAGGAGCTTCTTCCAGATCTCCCATATGGGTGTAGAGGCCCAAGCATTTGGCAATCTTCCACTGCTTTTGCACCATGACATAGAGCTAACTTGGAAGAGGAGAAGCCGGGACACAGGCTGGTGCCACAGGCAGAGGCTCACTATGTCACAGCGCTGGCCCCTAAGCTTCATATTTTGTAGATATGGATCAATGTTTAGATTATATGGATCCCATCTGGCTACCATGACCAATCTATGAGATGTGCATACATCTTTGGCCCTCATTTTCTACTCCATTCACTGGCAGTGACTGATACGCACAGATCAAAAATTAATACTGCTGAGGGGGCGGGGGGCAGTGTTGTGGCATAGTAGGTAAAGCCACTGCCTGTGCTGCTGGCATACCATATGAATGTGGTTCAGCTCTCTGATAATGAGCTGGGAAAAGCAATGGAAGATGGCCCAAGTGTTTGGGCCCCTGTTACTCACATGGGAGACTGGGAAGAAGCTCCTGGTTCCAGGATTCAGTCTGGTTCAGCCCTGGCATTGCAGCCACTAGAGAAGTGAACCGGCAGGTAGAAGATCTGTGTGTATGTGTGTGTGTGTGTGTGTGTGTGTGTCCTTCTCTGTAACTATGCATTTTAAATAAATAAAACACTACCAGTTCCAGTTCTGGAAGAAGTTACTTTGACAAATTTAAATAGTATGCTTACTCAATTTTCTCTCTTCATGTCAATTAATTGTTTGATGTTAGCATTGGAAATAACATCAGAAATCATTAAGTTCTATCTCCATTGCAGAACAATTGTGTAAAAGAACAGAGTTGGGTACTTAAAGTAACCAATTGGAGGACTCAATATAAAACTACAGTAATTAATAACATGTGGTAATAATAATAGACAATTAGATCAGTGACAAAAATAAAATCCAGAAACAAAGCTTTTGTGTGTGTGTGTGTGTGTGTGTGTGTGTTTCAACTTTGTTTATTGAGGAGTGAATGAGACTACTGCCAGACATGCCAAGGACACTTCACATTCAAGGGCTGGAAGCTCAACAGCCTCCACACTGAGTCACTGCATTAAGTCTTTTGGGAAAAAGAACCAAAAGTGGCATCAAAAGAAACAAAGCTTTTTACATGCATACAATTTATTTTCAACAAAGGTACCAATATAATTCAACAAAAGGATTGTTTTTTTTTATTGTTGAAAATGTGCTGAAAGAACTAGAAAAAATGAACATTAAATTTTATTTCACATGATATATAAAAATTAACTAGAACAAGATCACAAACTTAAACATAAGTGGAAAAGTATGAAACGGCTAAAAGAAACTATTGAAAATCCTTGTAATCAGATGAAAGCAAAGATTTATTAGAAAAGACACTAAAAAAACAAACCATAGAAGAAAAGGATTGTTAAATTGTATTTCATTAAGCTTTAATACTGCTGAGAAAATGAAAAAGAAATGGCTTAGGCTTTTGTCAGTACACATATTTGACCAGTAACTTTTATCCGGAATATATAAAGAACTTTTAAAACTGAATAAGTAGACAAACATGATAGAAGAAATGTGCAAAAGATTTTACAGAAAATTCACAAAAGGCGATAGAATAAAAGCAAAGAAACATGAAATGCTCAACATTGGTATCGTTAGGGAGATGTCAATCAAAACCACAGTAAGATATAACTTACTGGAATGATACAGTCTAAAGAAAAAAAGAGAGCACCAAACGTTTTCCATGATATCGAGTAACTGAAACTCTCTTACATTTCTGGTATAAATAGTACAGCTACATCAGAAAACAATTTGGCAATTTCTTTAAGGAGTAAATACACCCTGAAATTAACTTATAAATTCCATTCCTAAATATTCACCTATGAGAAATGAAAGTATGTTCACCAAAAGGCTCGCAAAAGAATGTCCAGAATAGCTTTATTAATAAGTCCTAAACTGTTAATGAACTCAATAAATTATCAATAAACTCCAAACTTGAAATAATATTCTTCAGCTGGTGAGCTGATAAACAGATTGCATACAAAAGCAATAAAAATAAGAATGAACCACTGATATGTGCAGTAATATGAGTGAGTCTCAACAATATTACATTGAACAAATTGGGCTAGATTCAAGTGGGTGAACACTGTGATTCCTCCCATGTGAAATTCTAAGCAAGCACAACTAACCTAACTTGGTCCTGGGGTGCAATGGGATGAGCTGCTGCTTATGACAACAGCATCCCATATCACAATGCTGGACTGAGTCCCAGCTGCTCTGCTACAAATCCAGCATTCCGCCAAATCACCTGGGAAGGAAAGCAGCAGACAATGTTACAAAGAACTTGAGACTCTGCTACTAGATGGAATCACAGGGCCCAGCTCTGGCCATTGTGGCCATTTGGGAAGTGAGCCAATGGATGAAAAATCTTTCTGACTTTCTGC
The DNA here is from genome assembly GCA_949820135.1 of Sylvilagus floridanus. Lineage (NCBI taxonomy): Eukaryota > Metazoa > Chordata > Mammalia > Lagomorpha > Leporidae > Sylvilagus > Sylvilagus floridanus. The sequence goes on from OX463244.1 coordinate 170,106,944, forward strand.
ACCCTCCCCACTCCTTTCAAATAAAATGAAAATAAATATATAAATAAATAATTTGAAGCACATTAAAAATGATGAGTTATTACATGTAAATTATCTCACTGTTTGATTTCCAAAGAAAGAGGAGACAGGGGGATCACTTTAAGTAATCGACATTTATAATATTTTTATGCATTAAATCTACATAAAGGTTCTCATTTAAGCCTTCCAATAATCCAATCAGGTAGGCATCTTTTTTTAAAAAAAGATTTATTTATTTACTTGAAAGTCAGAGTTACACAGAGAAGAAGAGGCAGAGAGAGAGAGAGAGAGAGAGAGGTCTTCCATCCACTGGTTCACTCCCTAGATGGCCTCAACGGCTGGAGCTGCGCTGATCCAAAGCCAGAAGCCAGGAACTTCTTCCGGGTCTCCCACATGGGTGCAGGGGCCCAAGGACTTGGGCCATCTTCTATTGCTTTCCAAGGCCATAGCAGAGAGCTGGATCAGAAGGAGAGCAGCTGGGACTTGAACCGGCATCCATATGGGATGCCAGCACTATAGGCAGCAGCTTTACCTACTATGACACAGTGCTGGCCACCAGGTAGGCATCTTTAACTATCTCTCTATTTCACTAATAATATAAATAAATTTTGAAGAGTTTAAATAATTTTCTAATAATCATGCAGCTAATAAAACATAGATCTGAGGTAAGGTTTACTTAATCTAAATTATTGAATAAGGTTCTCAACAAAAATTAAACTGCTTTCCAAATGTTTCCTAAATAACTTGTATACAACCTAGAGTAGGATAGATAATACAATAAGAAGCTAATTTTTCAGTGATGTTATATGTAAATAGAAAAAGTTACATATTATAATAAATGAAATTCATGACCTTATATACATGTATACATTTCTTTTTTCATATATGGAAAAAGAAAAAATAAGAAGGCTATATTTAAAAGCACTTACACTTGAATTTTAAAATAGTATTAAAATATTTTTGGAAAACAGCCGGTCCCTCTCAGTTCATCAGTGGTAAGCGTCTGTAGTTTGACATACTCTGCTTGATGACTGTCCAGAAGAACTGAGAGCATCTTACTTTTGTTTGTGAGCCATAGTACCCCAGCTTGTAGAAATGGCACCTGCTCTTCACGCTTCTCCAGGCTCCCACTGCCCTACCATGGCCTGTTGGATTTCCTATAACACAACACTTATCTCAAATGAACTCTTCCATTCTACTCCAAAGCTGCCTAAAGCAGGTATCAGAGAAAGAGCAACATATAATCATCCACACTAAGTCTTTAATTTTATAGGGAACTTACATCTTAAGGATGACCACCTTAAATCTAATGAATCTGTAACACATAATTATTTCAAGGAATGTAACACAGTCAAAGGTAGATTCACTAAAAACATTGTTTTTCACTGCAAATTTTTCTCAGAAGATCTACTTTTCATACTTACTAATCTGGTCGCTATGATTTTTATTCATCAGTATCAAGCGATAATTCTGATTCTACATCAGCAAAAGGCTTATATTTCTTCTGCTCCTTTAAAGTTGGGCAACCTGGCCAACTTGACTTCCTTGCCTTAGCCAGTGAGTCATGCATAAAATAATTTGTGTCAATTCTGACCTTCAGTTGACCACACTGAGATGACGAAGACATTCCAGAAAATGAAATCTCATTAGTTGGGATATCTGGGTGTGGAATTGTAAAGCAAAGCCTTCACTAACATGCAAAACAGAAGTGACCTTTCAGTAAATTAATTCATTTTTGTTATGTTTGTGGTTGTTTTAACTCACTTGATTTGGAGAGTGTTGTAACTGCATAATTACCTAATCTATAATAAGAAATGCCATGAAATCCAAGATGTGTGTGTGTCTGCTTCTTCACAGTTTATTCAAGGTTTCCTAAATTTGGATAGTTATTAAACATTTGCATAAACATTGCATTTACAGTTTCTTCCCCAACCAACCCATCAGAAGAAATTATTAAATTGATGGTACATCCTATAACTCATATTACAGGGAGACATGGATCCAAGAGTCCATGTTTCAGAAACTTAATTAACTTTAAAGAAGCACCTAAGGATAATAAGAAATCTCTTACAAGCAATGGAGATGGACACTTAAAAATAACTAAAACTTACAAGACATTAGAATATTCTCTATTTATCACACTGAAACAAAGTAAATCTTTGAGAGCAAATTTTACCATTAACTTTAACAATAAAACTCCCTGAGGATAGAGATCTTGCATGGGAAATTAGTACATAGTGGCTCCTGTTGTTATTTTAACAATTAATACTTTCTTTTTTTTTTTTTTTACAGGCAGAGTGGACAGTGAGAATGGCCGCCGCGGACGGCGCGCTGCGGCCGGCGCACCGCGATCGTCCGATGGCAGGAGCCAGGAGCCAGGTGCTTTTCCTGGTCTCCCCATGGGGTGCAGGGCCCAAGCACCTGGGCCATCCTCCACTGCACTCCCTGGCCACAGCAGAGGGCTGGCCTGGAAGAGGGGCAACCGGGACAGAATCCGGCGCCCCGACCGGGACTAGAACCCGGTGTGCCGGCGCCGCAAGGCGGAGGATTAGCCTGTTGAGCCACGGCGCCGGCCAATTAATACTTTCATGTATGACCAGTGATCACCCGAAGCTCTTGACCTGAGATGCCTAGTGGAAGCCTCTTGAATCCATAAATCCCATGATCAAATCATAAGTTCTCTTATCCCTCCCGAAAAGAGTACACCCTTCTTCAATGATCACTTCTTTCCATTCGGATTTCAACTGCAGAGGTCATTCATCTAGGAACACTCTTTGTGACATTGTGCTGGCTTTCTACACCTGAAATGCTCTCCTGGGCTTTTCATCCAGACCAGACTGCAGTATGGGCTGACTCTGAGGTCCCTGAGTGCTACTTACAGCAATCGCCATTCTATGAGTCTGCTGTATGGACTACTTCCCATGTTGAAGAATTCTCTCCTCTTTAATCCTATCTATAATACCACTAAACACTTAAAATTCTACTTTTACCATCCAGCTCATGGAGATTTGAGATATCATGGCAAGTTTTCAAACTGAACCCTTAGCAGTAAGTCCATAGAAATATATGCATAACTATATAGCTGAACAGTCTCTTTGTACGACCTGAGAAGATAAAAACAGACATGGCTTTCTACAAGCCTAATTATCCTTAGGCATGTGACTGGATACATTGCATTAGCTATAATTTTGACACCTTAAGGTCTCCATTTGTAAATAAAATGGGGTTCATTATTTTACCCAGTCCATTGAGGGGGCTTCCAAATATTTTTTCTTTCTCTTTTTGTCATTTTTAACCAACATAAAGTCAAAACATCACACCAAAATAAACAGAAAACATCATCTGCTCTGGGAAATGCCATCCAGAAGCCTGAAGAAAGCCACCTAATCTGAGATGAGATCTTAGAAGGCCCACTATGGCTGGGAACACAGATCCCCAGAAGGCCAAAGAGAAAACCAACAGGTCCAAGATGAAATCTTAGAAGGACTGCCGTGCCTGAGGAATATCGCACCAGGAGGCCACTGCTGTTCCTGGAGTATGGAACCCCAGGAGGCGTTGAGAACCAGCATGAAGCTAAAATTAAAAAGGCCAAAATATGGGGCCACACTGTGGTGTAGCAGGTAAAACCACCACCTACAGAGCCGGCATCCCATATGGGGGCTAGCTCAAGTCCCAGCTGCTCCACTTCCAATCCAGCTCTCTGCTATGGCCTGGGAAAGCAGTAGAAGATGGCCCAATTGCTTGGGCCCCCTGCATCCATGTAGGAGATCTGGAAGAAGCTCTTGGCTCCTGGCTTCAGATTGGTGCAGCTCTGGCTGTTGCAACCATCTGGAGAGTGAAGCAGTGGAAGGAAGACCCCTCTCTCTCACTCTACCACTGCCTCTCTGTAACTCTGCCTTTCAAATAAATAAATCATTTTTAAAAAAAGGTGAAATTAAAAAGTCACTCTGCTAACCAGGAACGCAGCATGTGACTGGCCATGGGGGCCACCATCTTGGGGGTGTTGAGGGTGGTGTCTGTTGCCCATCTTCATGTAAGGGTGGAAATCCCCATGGGGGCCATCATCTTAGCAACCACATGTTTCTAATGGAGGCTGCCATATTAGAAAACACGTGTTTTTAATGAAGACCGCCATATTGGGGCGCAAGTCCCACCTTCTGCAGTAGGAAGTGAAACATCTACCATGTTTGGATTCCCTCCTTCTTGATGCTATCGTAGTTACTAGGCAATGGAAACTGTTCCCCACCAGAAATTAGCAATTGAAAAGTTCTCTAGCATTCCTGATTTTACAATCAAAAACCTAAAATCAAAGCAATTGTCAGTAACTTTAAACCATCTGTGAGGGCAGGAGCTGTGGCACAGTAGGTTAATACTCCGTCTGCAGTGCTGGCATCCCATATAGGTGCTGGTTCTAGTCCCAGCTGCTCCTCTTCCAATTCAGTTCTCAGCTGTGGTCTGGGAAAGCAGTGGAGGATGACCCAAGAGCTTGGGCCCCTGTACCCACATGGGAGACCAGGAAGAAGCACCTGGCTCCTGGCTTTGGATCAGTGAAGCTCTGGTCACTGTGGCCATTTGGGGAGTGAACCAACAGAAGGAAGACCTTTCTCTCTGTCTCTCTCACTGTCTGTAACTCTACCTCTCAAATAAATAAATAAGAATCTTTAAAAAACAAAAAATCTGTGAAACTTAAGTTTTATCCTTTGCAAATACATAAATTATTCTTAAAAAGAAGTTACAAACAACTTGGATACAGCTGTGTATCGAAAAACACGCACAAATTGGCCTCTCTTTCTCCACCTTTCTGCCCAAATTTCATTAATGCTAACAGCCTGTATTGGTCTTTCCTCTGCAAAAGCTATCAAGAACAGAAACACAAGAGGCATTAACCTTTGCATTTTAGCTGACCTTCTGAATCCACAAGCACTGAAAGAATGGAGACAGGGAGACAGAAAATCTTGCAAGATTTAGAAACCATGTGATGCTGAGATAGAAACTGTTAGAAAACCACTTACCATACTGCCATTTTTTAAACAGGTAAAGTGTCCCCTCATGGTTGCCAACATGTTGTAGGCTAAATTAGCCTCAAAACTAATATCTCAGGCTCTTGCTTTTTACTTAGAGAATTGTAAACACAGTTTCAAGCATGACATTCAGTGTGGTAAAGTTTAGAATTTATTTAGAAAGTGAGAAGAATACATAGGAACATGGGGGATTTGTTAATGGCGAGTGGGTCAAGAAGGGTAAATAAGTCTACATCAGTCGTTCCAAGGGTCCACGAGGAGAGAGGGAGAAATCCAGGGAGCAAGAGTGGGCAAGCGAGAGTGCAGGCAAGCAGGAAAGCAGGCAAGCAAGAGGGCCAGGCCCACCACTCTCCAGGCCTCTTATTCACATCCCAAAGGGCAGTGGTTACTTAGTCTGATTGACAGGCGGGTGGATACAGGTGAGATTACATGGGGGTGGGACAGGTGTGGCCTCTAAGTTAGGAACCTAATCTATCTCTCTGACCAGTCCCATATCAAGATCACATTGCAACCTCAGCTGGCTATCTTGAAGCTGGTTTCTGGAACTCACAAATAAACACTGTTTATCTGTTGAATTGCACACTCTAATTAGTCACAAGCTCATCAGTTGGCGTTCACTCTTCAAAACGTGCAAAGAAAACTGAAGCTGTATTTATTATGTTTACAGTATGATCTTTAAATATTTAATTTAAAGATGCATGTATGGTATTCATGGAGGAACTTTGTTTTTACTTTATTCTGCTTTCTACATAATTCCACTACAGGTGCTATACTCAATTAAAAGAAGAGAATCCTCCCCACAGAAAGGCATGAATATTTGGACAAAGATATTACTGTAAGTAAGCCCTCTTTTTATAACTCTTACAGAATCTTAGTTTTCCCATATTCATTCCATCTGCATACTTACACTGCCTGTTCTTTAAAGAATGAATCCTCTTATTATTTGGTATTCTACAATGCTTTTATGTGAATCTAATAAAATAACATGAATTAGTGTTTTCTGAGATGTATTTTGTGTGGAATGTTCTGCGGACACAACTGACCTGGATGGGTTTCCTCACCTCCTTGTTTCCTTCTCTCACTTTTTAAGTTCTTTGTCCACAATGTTGCATCTACCATTTTATTTTTTTCCTTTTTTTAACTTTTATTTAGTAAATATAATTTTCCAAAGTACAGTTTATGGATTACAATGGCTTCCCCCCCCATAACTTCCCTTCCCACCCACACCCCTCCCATCTCCTGCTCCCTCTCCCATTCCATTCTTCATCAAGATTCATTTTCAATTATCTTTATATACAGAAGATTTAGTATATATTAAGTAAAGATTTAATTAGTTTGCACCCACACAGAACATAAAGTGTAAAATACTGTTTGAGTACTAGTTATAGCATTAATTTACATTGGACAACACATTAAAGACAGAGATCCCACATAAGGAATAAGTACACAGTGACTCCTGTTGTTGACTTAATAATTTGACACTCTTGTTTATGGTGTCAGAAATCTCCTTAGGCTCTAGTCATGAGTTTCCAAGGCTATGGAAGCATCTACCATTTTATCTCATAGGCAGCAACAAGCAAAAAACCAATATATCTGTGTTTCCTGTTTGAAAAGGTATTACATGCCTCTCCCATTTGATACTACATCTCTTTCATTGTTCATACAAAAGTCTCTCTGTATTTGAGCAAAACTCTCTACAAAATAGGATATTCTGCTCTAAAAACCAAGCACACCTTTGAAGATAACCTTTGTATTCATATGACTTTTGGTATATCAAGGGCATTCACTGGCTACTTGTTTTTATCCTTGAATTTCTGAAAAGACTTACCCCTTGTCAGCTGCCCCATGACTCACCCTTACGGTAATAAAGCAAGGTAATTAAGCAAAAAAAGCAGTCTCATAGTGGCTGAAATTAACTACTAAGCCCACTCCCACGTCATCATCACAATTACCATGATGCTAACAAAGTGCCAACATTTAGAACTTCTGTGAAATAACCTTTATTTATATTCCCAGCTGTTAAAAATAGGTGGTGGTTACAAGTTTTTGTGAACTGAGACACTGATAAATTCTCAGGATCATACAAATAGACAAAAATCAACCAATTAGTTTCCTTCAAAATACATGAATATACCTCCTCCAGATGTCACAGCTTTTGTCACTCATGTGTGCAAGTTCTCCTTGTGTACCTGGAAGCCACAAGAGCCCTAGCGGTACTCAGTGAAGACTTCCTGGACCTGGAGAAGGTGAACATCTGATAGCACAACTAATTTCCCCTGGATCCCATAATGCTTGAGAAAATCCCAATGGACTGGAAGATATGACAGCGATTCGGGGCAGTAATAAAACAATGTAATGGAAGCCAAAGAGAAGGTCTTTAAATTATTATCGTCAATAATGTGTCACGGTTATTTCAGCTAACACATATGCTTCTGATACAGAGGATAAGGAGACTTTATCCCCTATGCAGGGAAGCAGACAGGACTGGTCAGCTACAAGGAATGGAAATTGGTAAATTTTTCTGTGGCAGTCATCCAGTTCATATAAATAAACTTCAGAACAACCGTACATTCTACTTCTGGAATTTCATCCTAACTAATTAATGAAAGGTGCCCATAATATTTATTAATTATGCATTCCTTTTCATAGTGTATTAATTATACATGCATTTATTCTTTCACATATGCGAGGAATTATGTATATAATTTTTATTTAGAAGAGCAAAACATGGAGATAAAATTAAAGCATCTACTCTATTGGCTAGGTAAATCAAGGTATATGAGGGCACTTTGAAAAATTCATGGAAACATAGAATTAAAAGGTCAGTTTACTTTGTAAAAAAATTGAAATCCATGTATAGTATTTTCAGAATAAGCATTTTCCATGAGCTTTTTGAAGACCAGTTTTGTGCATGGATCTCAAAATGCTTTTTGCACCACAAAAAACAAATCTACCTCCAAGTTCAGTTTCCTGTAAATCTTTTGAAATATTCCCATATAACTCTGACAAATACTAAATCATTGAAAACTAATATAGATAAATGCTTATTTACATGGACTAAGACCACAGCTAATAAATTTCAAGTTCACATTATATATTATCTGCTGATTGATCATGTGCTTTACGTAAGATCCCTCATTTAGCTCTTGTGAACTCTTCGAAGTGGGTATTTTACTTTTCGTATTCTGTGGATAAGAAAACAGGTTGAAATAGTCTGAGTACAAGGTTATAAGGTGAGTAAGAGGTGTACAAGCCCAACCTGGGTCTTTAAAATAAATAGCAGCTTTATTGAGATATAATTAAAATACCATGCAATCCAATGATTTTTTATTATATTCACAAGGTTGCACAGCCATCATCAGAATCAATTTCAAAATATTGTCATTATCTTGAAAAGAAACACTATACCCATTACAATTCACTGCCCATTTTATCCCAATTCTTCCTATATCCAGACACTGGTGGCCATTAATATACTTCATGTACTGGTGATATTGCCTATTCTGGATGCTTTATACAAATAGAATCATGTGATATATAGTCTTTAGTAACCGACTTTTTGCATTGTCTCTACTTTTGATTATTACTAATAATGTAGCTGTGAGTATTTGTATATAATTTTGGGTGGATTTGTGTTTTCATTCTATATAAATCCTATACAAATAAGAGTGAAACCATGTGTGTCAACAACTTAATATGTTTTAAAAAATTTATTCAAGAGGAATACAAAATGTGAGAGAGATTTACCATTCACTGATTCATTCCTCAAATATCTTCAAGGGCCTGGGATAGGCCAGGAACTCCATCCAGTTCTGTGTGGTACGAACTCAAATACTTGAGCTGCCTACCCACTGCCTCCCAGGGTCTACACTATCAGGAAGCAGGAACCAGGAGCTGGAGCTGGGATGCAAAACCAGGCTTTTGACAATAGAACACAGATGTCTTAACTGGTGTTTTAACTGCTAGATCAAACACATGTCCCTTGATTACTACATGTTTAATCTTCTGAAGAACTTCCAGACACTTTTCTAAAGCAGCTATGTAATTGTAAGTTCTCATCCATGACATATGAAGATTCAAATCTCTACATCGTTACCCATATTTTTATTAGTCTTTTTCATTTGAGTTATCGCAGTGGATGTAAACGAACACTTCAATGTGGTTGTGATTTGCATTTTCCTAATGACTGATAATATTAAGTGCCTTGTTACGTGCTTTTTGGCTGTTAGTACGTGTTATTGGTGTCTATTCAAATCTTTTGCTGGTTTAGTATTTTTACCATTAAGTTTCAAGAATTTTTATCCATGCCAGATTCAAGTCTTTATCAATATATAATTTGCAAATATTTATTCCATTTTATCCATTGTCTTTACATTTTGTTAGCGATACCATTTTAAGCACCAAACTTTTTAGTTTTGAAGTCCACTGTTTCTACTATTTATTTTGTCCCTTTTTGGATATTATATCTAAGAAAACCAAGGTCATAAATATTTGTTGCTATTATCTTCTAAAAAATTAATACTTCTAATTTTTCATCAATTATTTTCTTATATTGCATATATGTAGGGTTAATAACAAGGTGTTTTGCTATGCATATCCAAGTGACTAGTATAAAGGTGAGTGCTGTGGCACAGTGAGTTCAGCCACCACTTGGGACACCCATATCCCATACAGGAGTGTCCACTAACGTCCCGGCTGCTCTACCTAAAATCCAGCTTCCTTCCATTGCATCCTGGGAGGCAGCAGATGGTGAGTCAAGTGCTTGGACCCCTGCCACTCATATGGGAGATCTTGATGGAGTTATTGGCTCCTGACTTCGGACTGGCCCGGCCCTGACTATTGCAGAGAATTTGGAAGAAAACCAGTACAAAGAAGATCTATCTCTCTTTCTCTCCCACTCATCCTCTCTCCCTCACTCCTTCCCTCCCTCTTTCCTGCTCTGTTTCTCTACCTCCCAAGTAAATGAAAAATAAACATTAAACACACACACACAAACACACACAAATGACTAATATAGCTAAATTAACTTAGCAATCACCTCATACAGTTTTCTTTTCTGGTTGTGGGTGAGGGAACTGAAATGACTCTTAGCAAATTTCCAATACACAATACAATAACCACTAACTGTAGTTCCTATGCAGTATATTAGATCTCTAGACTTATTCATCCCATGTAACTACAACTTTTTACCCTTTGATCCACATCCCACCATTTGCCTCTCCCACTCCACCCCTGGTAACTATCATTCTATTCAGTTTCTGCATATTCGATTTTGGGCATTTTTCTAAATTTCAACATAATGAGATCATGCAGTATGTCTCTTTCTGTGTCTGACTTCTTTCACTTAGCATAATGTCCTTCATGTTCATCTGTGTTGTCATAAGTGGAGAGATCTCCTGTTTTAAGGCAGAATAATATTCTCTTGAATCTCACAATTTTTTAATCAATTCATCCATCAACGGACACATAAGTGGTTTAATATCTTGGCAATTGTGAATGACACAGCAATGAACATGAAAGTATAGTAATCATTTAAACACCTGGATTTCATTTTTTTGAAATATAATCAGCAGATTGAGTCATACAATCATTATATTTTTAATTTTTTAAGTAACCTCTATACTATTTCCTACAATGATCAAATCAAAACACATTCACATCAGTGTACAAGTATTTCCTTCTTTCTACACATTTCTCTACATTTATCTCTTGTTCTTTTTGATTTTCTCTTTTTTTCATAATAGCTTTTCTAACAGATACAAATGAGTTGTGGTTTTTACAGGCATTTCCCTGATGCTTAGAGATGTTGAACATCTTTTCATATACTTTATGACCATTTTTAATGTATTCTTTGGAAAAATGTGTATTGCAATCATAGCTTAATTCAGTGGTGACTCCAGTTACCATTGGTGTTCAAAGTGTAGTCTACTTACTAGAGCAAATCTGCACTAATCCTGGAATTGGAGGATATGATTCACGTTGGTTGCAACAAGCAGTTGTCAGGTATTATGTTTACATATGGCATTAGGGCTTATTGTGATGATAAAGTGACCAATATGGAAGGTAGGTGCTTTCAGTACACTGTGCAATATCACAGCCATATGTTCATTTTAAGTAAACAATATATTATGTAAAAGTGTATTTTAAAAGCAAATTTAAATAATACAAAATACAATTAAATGAAATTGTGTTTTCTTAAAACTACATTTCTCAAAATCTCTTAAGGCTAAGATGTCCAAATATTGCTGACCATTCTCTAAGATGCACCCACCTTATCTGTAGAACTATCTACAATAGCACAGTCATGGGGTCAACCCAGATATCCATCAATGGATGAAAAGATTAAATAAAAAAACATGGTATTCACACACAATGGAAAATTCTTCAGCCATATAAAAGGATGAAATCCTGACATATGCAATGAAATTAGTGGAACTGGAGATCATTAGGCCAAGTGAAAGTAGCCAGACACAGAGTGAAAAATGCCACAAGTTTTGTCTCATATGGTGGAAATTAAATACACATACCCTCTCCCCCTGAACACAACTTGTTTACTATTTCTGTGTAATAAAAAATACAGATATCACATTATTTGGTATATGGATATTTATAAATACAGTTTTTGTTGGATAATATCTGTTACTTAATAATACTCTCTCCTCATTTTATGATTTTATCTTGATTTCCATAATATGTCATATTGGTATATCCACCCCTAATTTCTTTGTGTTTGTATTTCCCTGGTGTAGATGTAATTCTCCAATTTTCCAACCTTTGTGTTTGACTGTATCTCTTACATATAATCTACAGTTACATTCTGAAACCCATTTTGTCTTAATAAAGAAAAAATGGTGTTAAATAGAATTTCACCCTTGGCCCATGTGGACTGTGGAAGCCTGAGAAGCTCCGACACTGGAGGGTGAGTGTAGCAAGGAAGAAAGGAAGTTGACTAGAAAGAGGTTCTCAGCTACGTCACACATGCTCCTTCAGTGGGCAAGGGAAGGCCCCTTCTCTCCACAGGTGAGTAGGCATTACACTGTCTGAGACAGCAAAGCAAACTTCATAAAACTGATGTCCTGAAGGATGGACTCATTGCTTCAAATACATTTCATTTGGCCAAAATCATGTTTAAGAAGCTTGAGCCTACATTGTAAAATGAGAGCATGTTCGAAAATGCAAATTTCTAGTTCTACTTGAAAAATCAAATCTGACAGCATTGGGAAAGTCTTAGTTCCCACATAGCAACGAGCAGTTGCAGCTGAATTCAAGCAGAAGCCTCTCCTGTCCTCACTCATTGTTTTCTTTTTAAAAATATTTTCAGGTTTTTTTTTGACAGGCAGAGTGGACAGTGAGAGAGAGAGAAAGGTCTTCCTTATGCCATTGGTTCACCCTCCAATGGCCGCCGCAGCCGGCGCACTGCAGCTGGTGCACCGCGCTGATCCGAAGCCAGGAGCCAGGTGCTTCTCCTGGTCTCCCATGGGGTGCAGGGCCCAAGCACTTGGGCCATCCTCCACTGCACTCCCGGGCCACAGCAGAGAGCTGGACTGGAAGAGGCGCGACCGGGACAGAATCCGGCGCCCCGACCGGGACTAGAACCCAGGGTGCTGGTGCCGCAGGTTGAGGATTAGCCTATTGAGCCGCAACACCGGCCCCAGTTTTTTTTTCTTTTTTCTTTTTTTTTTTTTTTTTTACAACTGAACACAAACGTTTAACCAGTACTCAGATCAAGAAACAAATCATGTTAAAAAGCCCCATTTGTACCTCCTTCCAATGCTGATCTAAGGCTAACCAATATTATCTTAACTTCGAATAACAGATTAATTCATCTGTTTTTATAGAAAGAAACAGTTATGTTTTTGTGTACTTCTGGTTTCTTTCATATAATATTATGTTTGTGGTATTCATTCATACTATTTCAGATAATAGTTCAAGTTTATTCACTTTCATTGATGGTTAGTAGTAGTATGTGTTCATCACATTTTAATTATCCATCTCACTACTGATGAGTAATTGAATAGTTTCCTTTTGGGGGCTCATAGGATTATTTCATAATATTATTTCTATTGGACCTGTGACTATTTTTGGTATATGTTTTTTGTTGTTTTTACCAAAGTAAGTGTGTGTGTGTGTGTGTGTGTGTATTACTGAGTATATATGTAGGAATGGAATTATCACCTCCTGGAGTTTGAAGGTAGGTCAGATTTCAGCAGATAGTGAGAAATAGCTTTTCAAGATAGCTGCACAAATTTCCATGCCCAGTAGCAGAATATAAAATGTAGATTTTCTCACATCACAAACCCTGATACCTTCTTTGTTTTCATTTAGTCATGTTGGTAGATGTGCTGTGTTATTTCATTAAGATCTTAAACTCATTTACCAGATAGCCAGTTAATTTTATTACCTTTTTTACCAAGGTTTGTTGGTATTCAGCTGCAACACATTTTCATGATCAGCATTTCTTCTCAAAAAGTCACTATTATTTACAGTAGCATATTGTATTGTGTTTTAAATTGTGTATTAATATAAAGGGAAAGATTTTATGGATTCCATATGGACAGTTCCAAGAAGACACCCACAGTCTTTTATAAATGTGAGATTACACATGATGTTTTAATGAAGGGTAAGATTTTAACAGGTGAAGTTGGCATAGGGAAGGGCAAGATTCTAGAGAGAAGAATATGACTCTTCTACAAGGTGTGAAGAGTAAATAGATTCATTGCTAAAACAAAGAGCACTAAGGAGAGAAAGCTGGAGAAGAATGCAAACTCCAAATCCCAGAACAAAGTCAGGTTCAGATCAGACTCTATATACCCTGGGGAGCATTTAAACAGATATAATAAAAGATGGGGGGAAAAGTTGAGCTAATCACAATTTGTAGAAAGGATTGCAGATGGAAAGGCTTGTAGTTTGTAAGGGCAAGAAGTTGTCACAGATGTGTGAATGTGCTAAAACTCAGAGAGTTGTAAACTTTACATATGCGAAATTAGCCTTCAACTAATCTGAACATATGAGTATATACACACATATGTATATGTGTGCATGTGCATGGATATAATTTATATTCTCAAAGAAAATATGATAGAAACAAAACCAATGGCACATATGTAAATATATAATTGTGAGAGGAGATTAATTATAGGAATCAGCACATGAGATTACAAGGCTACCAATTCCCATCATCTGCTGTGTGCAAGCCATCCAAGAAAGCTGATGCTATAATTCAGTTCATGTCTCAAGGCCAATCAGTGTTGGGAAATGGGGGCAATGACATAAGTTCCAGTCTGAGTTTCAAAGCCTGGGAACCAACAATGCCTACTCCAAGGGCAGGAGAGTGGGGATGTCTCGTGTCACTCAGAGAGTGAGTTCACCCCTCCTCCATCTTTTGGCTTGACTTGGGTCCTCAACAGATTTGCTGATACCCACCCATTAGGGCAAGGCCATTTGTTTTACTCAACTCACAAATCCAATGTTGAACTCTTCTGGAAACAATCTCACAGATGCACTCACAAATGGTGCTTTACCAGCTATCCAGGCAGCCTTTAGACACATCAAATTAACCAGCAAGGGTTAATTTTAGTAACACATAAGGGACAGAAACAAGTCAGCATTTATTTAAAAGCCAATATGTAGGAACTTTATCTAATCTATCTCAGTTAGCACAGCAACCATGTAAATGACATATCAGTCTACTCTGCCTGTCAAACAATTTTTAAAAATTTTTAAAAAATGAAACACTTGGAAAAATTTATCCCACAAACCTGTTGGATATTTCACAGACTTGTCATGTTTGAAAATAATTCTTAAATGGACTGAAAATTAAGTGAAAAAAAGAAAGACTATGAGAACGAAGAATGAGGAAGGGATGGAGGGAGGTAGGAAGAAGGGTAAAGAGAGAAGGAAGGAGAGGAGAGGAGAGGGGAAGGGAGGGGAGAGGAGAGAAAGGGGAGGGGAGAGGGGAGGGGAGGGGAGGGGAGGGGAGAGGAGAAGAGAGGAGAAGAGAGGAGGGGAGGGGAGAAGAGAGGAGAGGAGAGGAGAGGAGAGGAGAGGAGAGGAGAGGAGAGGAGAGGAGAGAGGAGAGCAGAGGAGAGGAAGGGGGAAAGTGGGGGAGAGAGAAAAAGGGGTTAGGGAGGGAGGGAGGGAGAGAAAATACAGAAAAATAAAGACCATGATTCTATAGTGTAGACACCCAATTCACACTATGTATAGACTCTGTTACAAATGTTTTAGCTTTTCTATGTATTGTGAATACCAACAATTTCACCAATGAAAGTTCATTTGTAACACACATGACATTAATTAATAGGCTAATTAATTACACTAATTAATTTCTTGAGTGGAAGCCCATTTCTAACAATCATATACTAGCTAGTAGTGCTTCTGACATTGATCAGAAATAAAAATAGCTGAAAGTCTGAGTATGGATTTTCTGATAAAAATGCTAGCACTAATAAGTCTTAGGGCCAAATTTTTCTTTAAGGGCTGACAATGCTGAAAATGTAACTAGATTGAATGCTTAATATCTCACTGTCCATGTTGGGATATTTTGAAATAATACAAAGGTATCCAGTGTGATTTTTTCATTTACCTAAATTAAAAGCTTTTGCAATAAAAACATATTTCCATATATGGAAATTATAGAAACTACTTTAGGCAAAAATTAATTTTAATTATATCGCTATGCTGAGTCAAAACCTGGATTTGATTTGCTATTATTTCTAAATTTTCAAAAGCATGTTCTTTCATTCCCTGTCTTTTGCTAGTAAGTGGTTCAAATTGTTATAGTCCATTGTGTTTCATTTACATACAGTGTATTGCCTTCTAGAGTCTTGATTTTCAATTTGATACTATTCTAGATTTTCTCTCAACTAAACTTTAACTTATTTGGAGCAAATGGAGAATGGGTAATGGAGTTGAAAATATTTCTGAACTTGACTGTACTTATGCTATCATCAATCAAGTATTATGTGCTTCAAATATCATCATTTGATTGTCAATTATTTCTTCCCATGACAGAGAAAATAACATTGCTATTGTAGCATTAAGGAAAATTAGGCTTAGAAGTATTAAGAGATTCCATTTTTCGGACTTAAAAATTGAGCAGTGAACACTGTGGTATAATCTGAAATGCCATGTCAGCTATGTAATTTTGTCAAATAAAGAACAAAGACTTGACAATATCCTTTTAGTAATTTTGGGACATAGTAAAATCTTCTTCCTCATTCCCTGCACTTAGGTCCTACATCCTGCACTTAATAAAGATATAGAATATGTATCAAAAATTATTAAGGTTATTAATTTCAAAATTTAATTTCTAACCCTTGCAGCCACATAGTATTCCTTTTTCATATGCAAAACAAAAGGGGGAGGGGAGGCATGAGCTACTAAATCTTGTAAACAGTGATATGATAATCATCCTCATTTGTAATGTATCCGCTATACCATTCATTTAAAAGACTCCCCTACATTATTCTTAAACACAAAAGAAAATGAAATGTGACAGTTTTTTTCAAATTTCTACCTTATTCTTTCCTGATGCAGTATTTTAGAAGCTCAAGGCCACCATAAAATTAAAGACCTTGCAAGTTTTCTTTTAAATTAGCATCTTTTCACAGAAGAAGATATATTCATTTTCATTGTCATTAGAAATGACACATGAAGACTGAAGATGAGTGGAGTAGGAACTGATGAAAGAGTTGAACAATGATCTCATTCTGAAATTGTTAAATAATTGATCATGGTATGTACTTATTATAGGCCAGTGTCAAAAATAACTTCCAGAAATAAGATGAGACTATTGGTCAGAGTTAAATTAATTTCCTCAAGATATAAGTCTATTTTATCAATGTACAGTAATTTTATCTTTTCATAAAACTTTCACAGCAGTAAAAATAAGTGTATCATTGCTAATGTTCAACTTTTGCCTAAGAACTGAATAGATAATTCACATTTTATGCAATTGCTCCTGTGTAGGATGTCCTGGGCAACTCATCAACATGTTGTAAATTTATCTTATACATTTTTGCCACAGTAAAAATTATGTACATAATGGCTAATGCTCACTATTTGACTGGGAACTGCATAATTACTTCCCAAATTATATGATTGTTTCATTCACAAGATTATTTATAACTAAAGTTTGCAAGGTCAAAAAAAGTATATGTTGGGTATGTAACGAATACGGGACACAGAGTGGAAGTAAAGGAAAAGTGAATGAAAATGAACTCTCCAGAGATCCTGAGATGCTCAGAGAATCTCATATATATAATATAAATATATTAATATATTAATATATTAATTACCGAAAGTTTCATGACCCAAGGAGCACCATTTATCCTTCAGAATAAGTACAACTCAAAATACCTGCACAAGTATAATGTAAGAATACACTTGTTAGTTTTATATTTGTATATGATAAATTTTTATAATTGTAGTTGGTATATTTTTCAAATCCATCTGTGCAAAATATGAAAAGAAAAGCATTTTGAAAAAAGAAAAGCATTTTGTTTAAACTGTTGAATTTTGGCAACAGCATTTTTATGCATAATGTTTACCAATTGTCAAATATGTTTTTAGAAAATATCTATTAAATGATACACTAAAATTTGATGTGTGAAAACTATTTTCATTTGCCAGCTTAATCTAAAAAGATATAGTCAATAAACTAAACACATATTCATTTCTCAATTGAGGGCTCTACTTTGTTTAAAGTGCTAAAATGATTCCATCTTTTTTTGCTAATGGGACTAACATTCATCCAAACCATATCAACAACTGAACATCTTGATTTTTCCTTTATTTTTATAGCTCTATATTAAGATACATTTTAACAAAATTTTATACAATTTAGTTCTCACTCACATAGAATAACAATAGAACTGGTGTAGTCAACTTCCCATGTAATATAAATTTATATATCAGGATACATTCTAATCTGTATTCCTTACAAACAATACAAATATGTATACAAAGGTTATTTTTTAAAGTTTGTAGGAAATGGAATTAAAAGATAAGCTTATTTTGGCCCAAAATCTTGAAATCTATACATAGTTCTTTCATAATACCTATTTTCCATGAACTTTTTGAAGACCCCCTCATTCATCTCCACTTGCCTTAAAATGTTCAGAAAAGGGCTTAAGAGGGGGCTGGTATTGTGGCACAGTGGGTTAAGCCACCAGCTGGTTCAAGCCCTGGGTGCTCTGCTTGCAATCTGGCTCCCTGTTGATATGCCTGAGAAGCAGCAGAAGATAGCCCAAGCACTTGGGCCCTAGCACCCAAGTGGGGGAGCCAGACGCAATTTCAAGCTCCTAGCTTCCGGCTGGTTCAGCTGCTGCCTTTGTAGCCATTTGGGAAGAGAACAAGTGGATGGAAATGCTCTGTCTGTCTCTCTCTCTCTCTCTCTCTCTCTCTCTCTGTCTTTCAAAATTATAAGTAAATTCTAAAAACAAAAAGAGCTAAGTGTGAATATCTACAATAAGAACACCAGTACCAACTCTATTACAAATTTTAATACTAACATTGACCCTAAGCTTAATATCAATTCTTACACCATGCAGACAGCTAGTGTATTGATTGACCTGAACTATCTCCTTCATGTGTCTTTTAATTTCACTTGAAACAGAAATGAATACAATTTCCCACAATCTGTAAGAATAGAAGCTGATTTTGAGTTCATAACTCTGAATATAAATGACACACTTTCTGCTCTATCCCAGGCAAAAGCTAAGCAATCTACTATTTGTTCTACTAGATATTTTTAATACTATCATTAGTTTTTTTCCTTAAACTCTTATTTTTTCTTGAATCACTCCTTCTATATCAAAGATTTATAGTTTAACATGTTTCTACTTAAAAATTATTTTCACAAAATTTCATTGCATTCTATAAAACTTCACTGGTTTAAAGTCTTTTTTTTTTTTTTTTTTTGCATTTCCTTGTCTTTTATTTCTTTCCCTGCCTCGTTCTCGGGACTACCAGTCACCACAGGGAACCAGGAAAGCCAAGGCTGCTGTGTCATTAATGGAGCTGAGAGAAGAACAGGACAAATAAGTCCTCTCCTTCCTGCCATTCTGCTTGCCTGGGTATGATTAGATTAGTCCATTCAGGTTTATGGGAATCTCCTCACTGGCAGAGTCAAGCAAATTCAAAAGTAGTTGTTAACATAGAAGTTTAAAAATTGAACACTGAAGCTAATTTAGATTTCTCTTGCATCTCACAAAGTGGGAGTTCAGAAGGCAGAATCCCCAAGTGGTTTTGGCCAACATGAGCCATAACCTCAGGAGAGAGCCCCTCCTCCAAGTTTGTCACACTGAAAATTCCACTTTCCTGTATCAAAAAAAGTTCCAAATGAAAAGAGGACCCACATCCCATGTCAAATAAAGGAATAGAATAAAAGCAACAATATGATACATACACACATCGATTAGAATGTCCACAATCCAGAAAACTGGCAACACGAAATGCTGAGAGGATATGAAGCCAAAAGAACTCTCATTTATTCCTGGTGAGAACACAAAATGTCGCTTTGGAAGTAGTTTGACAGTTTCTTATAAAACTAAACATAATCTTACCCAGTAATTGTGATTCTTGTTACTTACCCAAATGAGATGAAAACTTACATCTACAGATAGTCTGCACAAAGGAAGTGGGTGTTTGGCACAGCATTTGAAGACACTACTTGGGATGCTCCACATCATGCACTGAAGACCCTGGATTCAAGTCCTGGCTACTCTACTTCTTATCCAGCTTCCTGCCAATGTGCACCTTGGCTGGGAGACAACAGGTGACAGCTCTGGTACTTGGATCATTGCCACCCACACTGAAGACCTTGACAGAGTTCTGGCTCCTAGATTTAGCCTGATCCAGCCCTGACAATTGTGGGCATTTAAAGAGTGAACCTATTCAAATTTTACAACACACACACAAATGCATACACTCAGTGCTTTTAGCATTTTAGTTTTATTCATAATTGTCAACCAAAATGTCTTTCCAGAGGTGAGTAAACTGTGGTACATCCAGGCAACGTAATGTTACTCAGAGTTAAGAAGAAATGAGAGAACACATAAATGCATAGTAATAAGTGAAAGAAGACAGTCTGAAAAAGCTACATCCTGTATGATCCTGAGTATCCGGTATTGAAAAAGGGAAAACTACAGAGACATTAAAAAGAATCGTGATTGCCAGGAGCTAGGGAGCAGAAGGGCTGAATGGATGAAGCACATTTGGACAGAGAAACTATTCTGTATGACACTATAATGATAGATACACGACACTATACATGTGTCCTAAGTCATAAACTGTACAGTACCAAGAGTGAACCCAAATGTAACCCATGGACTCTGGGGAATGATGCATCAATGTAGATCCACCGGTTTTAACAAATGTATCGCTCTAGTGTGAATTTCGATAAAAGGTAGGGTATGAGGTGGCTGTGGGTAGGGACAGGAGAAATGTAGGAACTCTCTGTACTATCTATTTGATTTTGTTAGAAATCTAAAACTTCTCTTAAAGATAACTTCTATTTAAAAGAAAAAAAAAACTAGGAAAAGTTTGGTTGTTTGTTGTTGTTGTATTTTACTTTTTACTTTTTACTCCTAGAGGCCATTTTCTCTTCAATACTATAACCAGTGGCAAATGAGCTTGGGAATCTCGTTAGCAGAAAATCTTTAAGGTAGGAATATCATTCAAGGACCAACATATTCTGACATAAGCCCATGTAGTTCTCCACTAGCAGGTAGTTATGTCCTTGGGGTCCAGAGGTCTCCATTACTATGATTTCTAGGACTTCTGGTATTTTCTCTACTCCAAGGGCCAACTAAAGTCTCCAAAAATGCTGTTATCCTACAATGTTTGATTTTCGGATACCTGGGGAAGGGTACTAATGTGAGTCATTTCCTTACATTCTGAGGTCCTCTTGGGACAGGAGTTAAAAATCAAAAATATTTTCTGCCTCATTTATTTATATTTTTAAACTAGATTTAGTGTTGTGCTAAACATTGCTTAATTGTATTCCTCCTTTATAGCAGCAACACTAAACAAGGCAGTACACCTGGTTTCCAAACATCCTTCTATCCTACAAGAAATGTTCTATTGCAAAATTCAGTGTTTGCTTAATACATAAGGATGTCAGCCTATAAATTTACAGTACACCTACATTAAGAGTAATAAGGCAAAATAATAAAAAATTAATATAAAAGAGTCAAGGTCAAACAAATATCATTTCTTGTTTAATATGAATATCTACCACATGCCAGTTTTAAAAAAATTTGACTTCACTTACTAAAATTCGCTTTTTCAATGATTATTATCAGTGGCCGGGAGTGGTAACAATAAAGAAAGGTCAAGAACCTAATTTAAACAAAGAAGGGGGAAAAGCAGAAGCCAGAAGCAAAGAGAAATTATAACGTAGTTCAAAGCTCGTATCTAAATTTAAAATGCCTTCTAGGGACTGAACATGAAGTCATTTGTTCTTTATATCAAATAACAAGAACTATTAGTTAGTGCATGTTTCAGACTTTCAATTATCCAGTTAAGCTATCACTCTAGAAGATTTGTGGCAGAACATTTTGCTGAGTTGGGTAGAATATAAAAATTTGTTTGAGGCAGTTAAGACATGGCCTGAGCTGCTTACATCCAATAATGGAGTGCATGTGTTTGAGTCCTGGCTCTGGCTCTTGATTCCAGCTTCCTGCTGATGTAAATCTTGGAAAGCAGCGAGTGATAGTTCAGGAATTTGAGTCCTTGTCATCCATGTAGGGATTGAGTTCCTGGTCCAACGCAAGATGTTGCAGATATCTGGGAAGTGAGGCAGCAGATGTACGATCTCTCTATGTCCCTCTTGATCTCTGTCCTTCAAAATCTTATAAATAAATTTTATAAATAGATTTTATAAACAAATAAGATTTTATAAATGCATTTGTGATCTAGTCCATATCATCTCAGATTATTTATCCACTAGGGAACATAGGGCCTATATACATATATCTGAATATATGCTGATCAATTGTACATGAGTGATGAATATGCTAGCCTGAGACATTGAACCTTGCATTGTGGTATACAGATCCAAACCAGTCTGGGCAGTGTTTTTTCACTTGTCACTGATGAGGAATATAAAGAATCTGAGATTAACTGTGTAAAAACTTTGACAGCACGTGGCATTGCTACATGTCATGTGACCAGTGTTCTTGAATGATGACTATAACAAAGTGATTTTGTGGAAAATGTGATAGAAATGTATGGAGAGTGGATAACGTGGCAGTATTGTGCTGAAGGCTGAGGGGATGGAAGTAACGCAGCAGGCACTGGGAAGCCATTTGGAAAGGAGAGGTAATGGGTGGAGGGGGAACACATAGGTAGAAACCAAAAGGGAGACTCAAGAGAACAAGGAGAACCTGGTAAGCAAGGATGAGGAGTGTGCTTTGTGAGGAAGGAAGAAGAGCAAGAGAGCTATGACCGTCTGTAACCTGGAAACACACAGAAAACAGGGCTATTCACAATCTTTATTAAAAAAGATTATTTAAGTGACTCAATTGAGGTTAATGCTCAATTCAGATGATACACGTCAGGTTACACCTGCTGCCAGGACATCTCTCAACTGGAGTAGGGACAGGGTTTTATGGGACAAGGAAAAAAGAACTGAGCAGCTGTCCTTGTTGCAGTTGATTTCTCAACAATATTGCAGCAGATTCGTTTCTGAGAGGAGGAGCGTGGTAGGGGCCAGAGGCGCAGAGTCCCCACAGAGACCCCGGGAGTCGTGTGAAAGCGGGCTTGAGGCAAGCAGCCCACAGACTCGTTTATTTCAGTTGGTACAGCAGCTTATATAGCCAAGACCAGTCACTCTGGTCAAGGGGCAGTCTATGCCCCAACCAATCACAGCCTGTTGCCAGGCAGTTTCCAAAGCCATCCAATCACAGCCTGTTGCCAGGCAGGCTCCATTGCCAGGTGGGATTCAAAGCCATTCCTAAGTAACTGACGTTCGCTTGCCAGCGGCCACCTTGGCATGGCCTTTTCATTCCACCACACGTCCTTACTACTCAGGCATAAGCACAGTTAGGTTTAACCAAAACTTCGAGTTTTAAGGTGGTTATTTCTGGCTTTATGCTTCTTCAGAGGCTACCTTGAAAAACAGCATTTTTCAAGATTGCCTTAGCAATTTATAAGGTAGCGGAAGTTCATAGTGCTGGGGAACAAGACAGAAAAAAGAAGAAAGGGGCAGAGATAGAAAGCAAAGGGTATGGCTGGCGCGATGGCTCAATAGGCTAATCCTCTGCCTGTGGCGCCAGCACCCCGGGTTCTAGCCCCAGTTGGGGCACCGGATTCTGTCCTACTTGCCCCTCTTCCAGGCCAGCTCTCTGCTGTGGCCCGGGAGTGTAGTGGAGGATGGCCCAAGTCCTTGGGCCCTGCACCCGTACGGGAGACCAGGAGAAGCACCTGGCTCCTGGCTTTGGATCAAAGATAGCATAATAAAATCATAATTTATTATCCATTATTGCCTTTGGAGTCAAAGAAAATGGAGATCTGCCACTCACAGGTTGAGTGATTTTGGACTAGAAACTAACTTATCTGAGACCATCTCTTTTCATCTTCAAAATGGGGAAAATGGTGCTTTTTTATTGTACCACAGAAATGGAATGAGCAAATACAGGAAAATTCCTTGTTGCATTTTAGGGGTCACTAGAAGAAAGAGAAGCCATTATTACTCCGGCCGGCGTATGGCTCCTTTTACATGTCAGTTTCTGTCTGCTGCAACCCTACCGTCATTACCTATCGTGTTCTTTGGACACATGTAAGCACAGGTACGTCCAGCCTTGGAATCAACTATGCACAGTCTGGAAGGGTATTGCTTCTTATTCATTAGCAGCTGAGAAGGAGTTGATCTCTGCCTTCATTGTACCTCACCACTTAGAAGTGAACAGTCCCTGAGAGCATCTCACAACATCTCTCAACATTCCCTTGTCACCCAGGATATGGCTGCTTGCTCTCCTAGTGAGCCCCACCCCTCCCAGTGTTCACTCTTTTTTCTTGCAAATACTCAGTCTTTTTAATATTTCTCCCTTTTTAAAGATAGGTTCCCCTGTTCCAAGTCTCACATGGACATCTGTAACCTCAATCACGCTGCTGGCATTGAACTTAGTAGTAGTCCAACAAGGACAACAGCTACACATTTCTTGAGTACCTATAAGCGAGGAACCTGCCTCCACATCATCCAGTGCCCCGTTATTTTCCTTCATGACTCAGCCATGTTTTTGTTTCCTCTGGAAGACTGTGGTATACATGCACACACATGTACACATACACCACAAAGCAGTGTATACAGATTGCTATCCCCAGTATGAAGCCATGCTGATGGACACTTATCACAGTATCACTCTCACCTCTCAGGGTCTCATGTCAGTTTCAGACGTGCCCAGGAGGAACCTTTACTCTGACACCAGCATTTGACACTGGAGTAGAATTGTCATCACGTGAGGTCCTCCTGAGGCGGAGGTTGCAACGTTTAATCACCGGTGCCGGGTGGAGTGAAAACTAAGGCTCAGTAACATGTGCCCTCCCTCACTTCCATTCCTTTTTCTTTTTAGAATTCCCCGCTTATTCACATGATTGAGCCCAAAGGTTGCAAACTGAACTGGTGGCTCAGATGGTAAATCTAGTGAGCAGATGGCTAGAAGGGTATAATAATGTGTTTGGGATAATTGCTAAAAAGAGAGAGATTAAATATGAGATCTAAAATTCCAGATTCTCTCCCCAGTCAACCCACCTGGCCCCAGGATTCATGGGACCTTGAAACCCTGGTGTCATATCAGGCTGCTGCTGAAAGAGAGCTAGTCCTCTTTAGAAACCCTCATTAGGGCATTGGGAATTCCAAACAAAGCCCCTTCCCAGCAATCCTTTTAATGACAGAACTCTCATCTGGCTGACAACTTGCTGTTAAGGATTTATCACACACAATCTCCGCTTTGCCCAGGTCCCACAGCCCCACTGGGCCCTTTTTGTCAGAGCATGACAAAGAGGGCATGAAGCAACCACCTGGGCTTTTTCAGGAAGTGAGAGCCAGAGGGAGCCAGGTCTCCTTGCACCAAACTGTGTCATTAAATAATTCATTTAACAACTTCTGCCAAGACCCTGTTGCTGCTTAATTACTTGCTTGCTCTCCTCTCTCTTTCAACTTTCTTTTAATTGAAACTCCAAGGCAGGCTTGTCACAGCCTGGGAAGCCAGGTCGCTTGGAGACATCTTCTGACTGTCTCGTTAGGTGTCCAGGCACTGAAAAATTTATGATGGGTAGAAAAAAATAAACGATGTAGGAGGAAACAAATGCAAGAAAAGCAAATTTACCAACAATGCCTAATGAGGGACACAGTCTTGGAAGCACAATTCCATTTGCTATTTAACAAGCAAAGCAATAAACTGCAGTCATACAAATGAATAGGGAGCCTAAGAATAATTTGGTAAATGAGGATTGTACTACTAGGTGCAGTCAGTAATAAGGAAGACAGAAAGCAGGGGTAGACAAAACCAGCAAACTATTGTTGTCTAGCGGGGAAGTGAGACCAAAGGAAGGGCATAAAATTGGTACCTTAGGAAGAGAGGGCGGACCCACTGGGCAATTTAAATAAGAAATGGGAACTTAGTGTCATGTTAGTGGAAGCAAGGCTTTGAATTATATCCAAGTTCATAGATTCGGGCTGGGTCCCCAAGATGTTCAGACTCAGCGGGGTCCCAAGAAGTAACCAGAATAGATAGACTTTGGATACCACAGCCTCATCTCATATTTCTTCTGTTGAATTCCACAAGAGATTTTCTCCAAAATAAGGTGTTCATTCTTATAGTAAAAAACAAATAGTAAAAACCTTTGGAAACAAATGAAACTGTTTAGACATAAGTCCATCTGGTACCCTGGTTCTAGTCTCCCAAATAACTGTTTTGTTCATGAAACCCTACACATTATTACCCATATGCCTGCTATTCTCTCAAGCTCAGATTCATCAACTCTGCAATGGAGAGTTTCGGGAAAGCTGAAAGATTTGCAACGGGTGTCTTGCCTGGAGGTCACACAGAGTGTTGGTTGGCTGAACTGAAGTTCTGTCATTTGCTTGGGATTCAAAGATTATGACCTTTTAGTTAACCGTATCAGTGTTTTTACAATAGACAAGAATGGCACAGTTACCAAAAAGCCATCATTTCCAGGCTGAAAACTGCCGGTGGGGAGCAGTCCAGCTCTGCTGTTGTAGAAAGCAACAGTGAGTCTGGCTCCGCCACACCCTCCAGCCACTACCTGGTGTCATCCCCTGCCTCCCCGATCCAGCTCAGTATCAGCAGGTCCCAGGGAGACCCAGCCATAGCCTTGACAATGTCCTTCACAAAATAAACTTCAGGGACAACATGTGCTACAACAGGTGCACATGTCAAAAAATCAAAGAGGGCAGAATGTTGTATAACAAAAAGCAACACTCAATCCTTCCTTCACTTTCACTGTCTTTTTTCCTAGTTTGTTTTTCCTGGCGATTGCCCTGACAGTGCCAAAGAATACATTTTCTATGCCTTCTCCTTAT
The DNA here is from genome assembly GCA_949820135.1 of Sylvilagus floridanus. Lineage (NCBI taxonomy): Eukaryota > Metazoa > Chordata > Mammalia > Lagomorpha > Leporidae > Sylvilagus > Sylvilagus floridanus. The sequence continues at coordinate 170,133,533 of OX463244.1, forward strand.
AAATTGTTTGTTGACCTCCACTATGAAAGGTGAGGTGGTTGTGTACTTACATCATCCCAACAAGTCCCCCTTTTTCAGTTTCTTGTAAATATTTTTATTATAACTATTACAAGATATTATTTTGGAAAGTTTGTTATTTTTCTCTTCCTAGTGTTAAATATTTTAATCTGTAACCTATGGATCCACTGCTGACTCCATTTCTTGATTCTAAGTAAACTGCTGTGATTGGAACTACTGAGGAAAAATCAAAATGGAATCCACAGTTTAGCTCAAGCTCCAATCTAACTGCCATAACCATGGAACCAGAACTTATGTCATTCTGAGATCTTTGAAATGCTAAACAAAATTCCAAACATAAGCTTCACATTCTTGTCAGCAGTATTCAGAGAAATTAAACCAATTAGCTGTAAACAAATAGCCTAAGCAATTCTCCTAGCCCTACAAAGAATGTTAATGTAATGTAACCAATCACAAAGAAGGCCAGAATACTTCCTCCTTTGTGTTTTGTAAATGATGTTATACCTGCGATAAGAAGGGCTTTTTAGAGCTTGATCTGAGGTCTCTAAGTCCTTGAGTTATTCTTTGGCATGCATAATAATCTTTGCAATTTAATTAATTCAATCTGATATTTTCGTATCTTTCCCACAACTTCCCAACTTTCTCCAACATTCACCACCTGATGTACCAACTTTTATATTATTAAATACGACAACAGAAGCACTCTATGATATAACCACCATTAAGACCACTGAACATTTCTCAGAAGTTGATTCTTAGAACTAAAACTAACAGTGTCGATATTGCACTGTCTTGGTTGAAGTAATGTACTAGAGCTGATTCCTACTAAGTCGGGTGTTACAACACTTATCCAATCGGAGGGAGAATGTTCTTTGTATGAAGATCTAATAATTCACCATTTCTCTCACACATCAATTTACAGAAAACCATGCCACATCTTCCATTATTTTATCATAGTCCTACAGTGATCTTCTATTATCAGTTACTTCTTGTGCGATTCCTGGAGTGTGTCTGGCCTTGAATTCCTCTTTTAGAAAACAAACATAGGAGCCAACACTGTGGCTTAGCGTGTAACGCTGCCACCTGCAGTGCCAGCATCCCATATGGGCACCGGTTCTAGGCCCAGCTGTTCCACTTCTGATCCAGCTCTCTGCTATGGCCCGGGAAAGCAGTGGAAGATGGCCCAAGTCTTTGGGCCCCTGCACCCATGTAGGAGACCTGGAAGAAGCTCCTGGCTCCTGGCTTCGGAGCGGCACAGTTCTGGCCGTTGAGGCCAACTGGGGAGTGAACCAGCAGATGGAAGACCTCTCTCTCTGCCTCTCCTTCTTTCTCTGTTTAACTCTAACTTTCAAATAAATAAATCTTAAAAAAAAGGAAAACAAACATGACCTCCACATTACAGTAGAAATATCTTCCACATGTTGGCCCCTCTTATTGGCTATTTGAGATCCATTTCAATCTTATTTGAAGACAAGTTACTTGAGCTTGTATTTCTTGCTCTAATTTAGATGTGTATTACTTAGCTATATCTTGGGATTTCCATTAAATAGACTTCTGTCTTAATTCCATAGGTTCTGGTTGACCGTGTCTTTCTATGTTGGGAATTTCCACCTAATTTTGGAGAAATACATCTTCATGCTACTTCCTGTTTTTGTTTTTGGATGTAATTTTTCTGAAACTTTGCCGTATTTGAAAATGTCTTTAATGTCCCCATTCTTAATTAGCAGAAGAATTAATCAGGAATTTAAAAATCAGAATTATTTTCCCTATAACTTTGAATGCAAAGTTCCATTCTCTACTCACATGTGGAATTACTAAGAATAAAGTCTAAAGCTCTAGTAATTTTCTTCCTAGGAAGAAAATGAACCTATGAATCATATTGACTCTGTTAAAATTAATTACAATTAAAATTAAAATATAAAAAATGAATAAACAGATACAAAATGAGAAGGATGAAAATATTCATAGTGCATTCTGTTTAACACATTTGGTCTAAAGTATTACTTTAGCATTTCAACAATACAAAATATAAAGATATTTTACATTATTTTTAATTTCTTCTTCAAAATGTGGTGTATATTTAAGAATCCCAGCACAATTCATTTAGGAATTTTAGTATTTTGAGTACTCATAACCACATGTGACTAATTTGATCATACAGGTCTATAACATACATCTTTTCTATTTTCTCTTTATCTTTCTCTCTAAACTATGGTAGATCACCTAGATTTTGTCTTGCAATCCTTATACTGAGTGTTTAAATCCTGAATTCATTTGGGATGTCTCAGAACATTTTGTTCTTTTATTATTTTCAGGAGAAGAAAATGATAGCATCTAGTTCCTGCTTAATATCTTCTCACATCTGAGTACAGTAATTAATGATTTTATTGTTTGAGTTTGTGTTGTTTCTTCTGCTCTAATTTGCATTTGTTCACTTTTATCTACCTATACCTAGTGATCTTTCTATGTTCATAAGAAATAAAGATCTGAGTTGATTAGTCTTGGCAAGAGATGAGGGTGTCTTCTACTTGGCAATATACTTGTACAGATGAGCAGGAAACATGACTTTAGGATAGAAAACAAGGAGGAACTTTCCATAGAGTCTATCATGGCCATATCCTACTTCCTCAAAGAGTATTGTTTCTTTTTTCTTTTGCTTGGGGATTGATCCAATGATTTTTGACCGGGGAAAAATGTTAAAATACCTTAAGCTATATGGTGGAAGGTATGTGTTGAATAAGTCACAGCTTTTCCAAATTTAAATTTTATATTACTCATCCTATCCCTATTTCTTACACCTGTTCTACCATTTTGAGCCACAGAATTTCTTTCTAAACTGATGGCTTAAGCTCTGTTTTATTTATCAATCAGATATCTGTCCCTGGGAAATTTACTAGAAACACTCATCCTCTGATAATCTAAATAGCTATGTCCTTCACACATAGTTTTATTTACTGTAATGGATTGCCTTGGTTTGGAAGCCCTAGGAGGAGGGCTGAAGATAGGAATTCTAATTTAAGTGACTTATTAGGAGAGTAGTCTGGGGGAAGAGGCTAGAAGGGAGGAAGATCAGGGTGAGAGCAGAGGTAAGTAGGATGCATTCCAGGTTCTAGGCTATAGTCTAGCTTCAGCCTCAGCCCCTGTGGGGCACTGGGGTAGGAACTGCCTGAGGCAGATGTGAACAGGTATGTGTGAGTGGGGTGGGGCACCTCTGTTTAAGTTGATCTGGGAGAATCACAAATACCTTCTATGCATGGAGTTACTTTATTTTTAGAAGTCATTTTCTGTTCTTTTCATATAGAGAGACAGATCTGTGTGTTCAGGATTACTTCTTGAACCTACAGTCTCTTAACATTGTTTTAAGTTTTGGGCTTACCAAGAGGAAAAATGCCCTTGAATAATATTAATAAACCAGCTTTTCAGAAAAGAAAGTCCAAATCTCAAACTATTCCAATTAGGTTGGACAGAATGCACTTGAGGTAAATAATCAACATGTATTGCCTATTGACAATGGTATTAGCCATTTCCAGTATAGGATGTCATTTAATCACACCACTATCTTATTTTCTTCTTCAGACCCGAGCAAACTGAGACTCAACAAGAAGTGTCTCACTCAAGGTTTTGTTGAACATAGTAGGACTGGAATGGGACTTAACTCTTTATCCTTTATCATATTTGAACTATACAAACAGTCTCTCTTTAATGAGCCACTGCACCTTAATTTACTATCAATTGTGTAATCTGACATTTTGAAAGGGAAGAAGCTGTCTCTCAGACCAAACAGTTACAGGCCTCCATGATCTCATCACACCTTAAAAGGAAAACAAAATGTATCCTCATCCCAGGTCAAGTGCTATGCATTTACATAAACCATATAATCTTTCATTTAATTCTCTATAGAACCTTAGGAATTATCTATTTTTATGTTATAAGATTGCAAATTCTTAAAGATTAAGTAATTTGCCTGGAGTAAAACAGGGAATAAATAGTGGAGCTGGGATTTAAACTCCAGACTTTGTAATTCCAAACTAATGCTATTTACTAATGACCAGGTAGGCACTAATTTGGGAGTCTGAAAACCCCCCCTGGTATTCATTGAATCTAATTAGGCTCAGACACAACGCCAAATTTCGGCAGTTCATTAAATTTGTTTATTTCAAGTTTTGCAACTGACAGAATAATGCCCAATCACAGCAGTATTGAAGTCTAAGCAGTTTAATGATTCGTGGTTGTCATGAGGGCACTGTTCTTGACAGTTAGTGATAGTCTATTAGCAAAACAGAAACAAAGCCAACCACTGCCATCCATCTTCCAGAAGACTGACAGTTGAGAGAATAATAAGATTTGCAATTTAGTTTCTGAACCCATTTTCCTGCTAGCAAACACAGCCTACCTCTCCCCAAGATATTTCTTTCAGTATCAGGTAGATCAATCTACCAGACACTTGCATTAATCTCTCGTCAGCTGTGAAATGTCACCATGTAGATGTGAAAAGATTGTTTCTAACATAGTCTTCTTTGTAGTATATCTTTATAAGATATTCTCTTTTAGTAATTATCTATGTAGATGGCTGCCCAAACTGTCTCACTTACACCTTGTGTCTAAAGAAATTCAATGCAAAAACAAAGTGAAGAAGAAGAAAAAAAACTTTGATCTTTTCCAGAGTTTAGACTTGAAATATTTCAGAATTTATCAACAGCAAGTCCACAAGGGTTTAAACCTCCTTACATTCTTCATGATTAGTATGCTTCCTGCAGGAGTGGATCTCTAGTGGTTAAATCCCAGAGGAAGATAAGAGACATCGAAAACAATAGTTCCTGGGCTTTGGTACATGAGACATTAGTTCCAGAGAATGACATCAAAATAATAAAATGATATCCCTCAGCAAAGTTCAGCATTGGCATCAGGAGAAGTGCAAAGACTGATCAGATCTGTTGATGTGCCAAGTGCAAGTTCATCTAATTGAGAGACTGCTGTTGTCCATGCCCAGGGAGTTCAGAAAGTGGTGTGAGCTCTCTGTTTCAGTACCATAGAAAGGAGTGACTGAGCAAGGAGATGTTTTGGTTTTTCCCAGAAATTCCTGTAGTCCCTTCTTTCATAAGAAAGTTCCAAGAATAAACATGAGGAATGTCAATATGTTTACTAAATGAGGAAAGCCATCAGGACTAAATTGTCATTAGAACAGATGGTACAAACACAGAGTACTATTTACATTGAGTACCCTACCATCTTCTGCAGGAATATTTTCTGCAGTTATATTCACTTCCTATATTTAAAAGTAAGACTTGGCTAATAATAACAGAAGTAGCAACTTAGGCCTCAAAATGCCCCATTTTTGTGTAAACAATACATAATTATTAACTCTGGGATAAGCAATACTGTGACCAAGCATAAACAATCTAGCTGCTTGATTCAGGAAACAGAGTTTGTGAAGGTGAAGATAGAGCCAATCAAACAACTAACTCAGCAAACTAATAGCTTCATCGTCAAGACTTGCTCTGAGACCCTCATCTCACTGTTACCACAATCACAAGGTACTAATAACAGTAGCTACATTCTTCCTGATTAGGAACCTTCAACATGCCAGACTCCACACTAGGTGCTCCAAATACAAGATTATTTCTAATATTGGCAACAATTCTTTAAGGTAATAGTGTTGTTTCTATGGTATAAGCAGGAAACTGAGACTCAAGGAGGTTGGTAAACTGCCCCAACTACACAAACAGAAAATGGCACAACCAGCTATCAGCCTGACTGTCTATCTCTAAAAAAAATTTGGCTCTGTGGTAAATAACTCAAACTACTCAAAACAATTGAAAGAGAGAGATCCTCCCAAACTCCTTCCATGAAGCCAGCATCATCTTAATTCCTAAACCAGAAATAGAAACAACAAAAAAAAGAGAATTATAGACCAATTTCCCCGATGATCATAGAAGCAAAAATCCTCAACAAAATACCAGCCAACTGACTCCAACAACACATCAGAAAGATCATCTACCTGGACCAAGTATTATTTATCCTTGATTCAGGAATGGTTCAACATTTGAAATCAATAAAGGTGATATATCACATTAACAAACTGGAAAAATGATTATCTTAATAGATGCAGAGAAAGCATTTGATAAAATTCAGTATCTTTTTAAGAATAAAACCTTAAGCAGATTGGGTACAAGAGGAATATTCCTCAACATTATCAAGGCAATCTGTGACAAACCCATGGTCAGCATCCTACATTCCCATTGAGATCTGGAACCAGACAAGTCTGTCCACTCTCACAATTGCCATTTACTATAGCCCTGGAAATTTTAGCCAGAGCCATCAGGCTAGAAAGATAAATCAAAGGAATACCAATTGGGAAGAAGGAAGTTAAACCATCTCTATTTGCTGATGACATGATTCTATATATTCTACATATTCTACATAATATAAGATTAACAGAAAATTGACCTTTGTAAAAGAAATAGGAATGGGAAAGGGAGAAGGAGGAGGAAGAAGTATGGGAGTATAGGCAGGAGGGAGCATGGGTCAGGGGAAAAATCACCATGTTCCCAAATTTGTATATATTAAATGCATGAAGTTTGTATTTCTTAAATAAAAGTTAAAAAGATTTTAAAAATCCCATTTTCCATTTTTTGAGGAAATAGTTACATAATTTATTATTTTCAGGTTCCCAAAAATGCAAACACTTTAGACCTGTTCAAGTCCAATTTACTTCCTCCTGCTTTGGTATTGTTATTGTCATGAATTTTAATTCTATAAAAAGTTTGAACTGCATAAGACATATTACTGTTATTTATAGTCAATATTTTGTCGTTCCTGCAAATCTGATTTTCCATATGGGTTAATTTTTGTTCAGTATTTTCTTCACCATTACTCTCTTAGTCACATACTCTCTCAATTTTTGTGTTTGAAGATTCCTATATTTTGCTTTAAATTTTAAGGAAATTCTCATTTCATAAACAATTTAAGGTTAGCATTTGTATTCTTTTACTAATTTGGAAAAAATAACTTCATTACTTTATTTCTGAATTGAAGTGAGCTGGAATCTTAAATGTCTTGCTTTTTCTGTTTTAAAGAAGACCTACTTTTTTCAATCTGACCATTTTAAGTATTTTCTTCATCTTTGATTTCAAAATGTTTTAGTACAATCTGCTTGCTTGTTTTTTTTTTTATTTTTTGTGAGTAGTACTGCAATAAACATGGAAGTACAGATGTCTTTCATCATTTTTACAGTAGCCAGTCTTACTGGAGTAAGATAATATCTCATTTTGGAATCTCATATTTACATTTCTTCATTATTGGTGATGCAGAACATTTTTCACATACTTGTTGTCCATTTGTATGTCTTCTTTAAAGAAATGTCTGTCTAGACCTATTGGGCATTTCTAAATTGGACTGCTTTGGTCTTGTTTTGTTTTTTAACTCTTGAGATGTCTGAGTTCTTTCAATATTATGGATATTAACTCCTTGTCAGATGTAGAGCTTGCAAATATTTTCTCCCATTCTTTAGGCTGTCTCTTCACACTGTTGAATGTCATTTGCTGTTTAAAAGCTCTTTCATTTCCTGTAATCCAATTTTTCTATTTTTACTTTTATTCTCTGTGCTGTTGGGATCTGATCCAGGAAATGCATGCTTATTCAATGTCTTGAAATATTTTATAAGGACTGCACAGAATCTGTAAAATTGCTTTGGGTATGCACATTTTAATAACATTGGTTCTTCAATTCATGAACATGGGCTGTCTTTCCATTTCTTTCTGCCCCCTCCAATCCTTTTCCAGCAATGATTTATAGTTTCAATACAGAAATCTTTCATCTCTTTGGTTACCTTTATCCCTAGATATTTCATTGTTGTACAGCTTTTGAAAATAAAATAGCTGTCTTGGTTTCTGCTGTTAGATGATTCACTATTGGTGTATGAAAAAATTACTGGTTTTTGCACTTCGACTTTATATATTGCAATCTTGCTGAATTATTTATCAATTCTAACAGTTCTTCTGTGGAATTTTTTTTATTTCTTTTTTTTAACTTTTATTTAATGAATATAAATTTCCAAAGTACAGATTATGGATTACAATGGCTTTTCCACCCCCATAATTTCCCTCCCACCCGCAACACTCCCCTCTCCCACTCCCATTCCATTCACATCAAAATTCATTTTCAATTCTCTTTATGTATAGAAGATCAATTCAGCATATAATATGTAAAGCTTTCAACAGTTTGTACTGACACAGAAACACAAAGTGAAAAATACTGTTTAAGTATTGTTATAGCATTAAATCACAATGTACAGCACATTAAGGACAGAGTTCTTACACGAGGAGTAAGTGCCCAGTGACTCCTCTTGTTGACTTAACAAATTGACACTCTTGTTTATGGCGTCAGTAATCACCCTAGGCTCTTGCCATGAGTTGTCAAGGCTATGGAGGCCTTTTGAGTTTGCCGACTCTGATCATATTTAGACAAGGTCATAGTCAAAGTGGAAGTTCTCTCCTCCTTTCAGAGAAAGCTACCTCCTTCTTTGATGACCTCTTCTTTCCACTGGGATCTCACTCGCAATGATCTTTCATTCATCTCATTTTTTTTTTTTTTGCCACAGTGTCTTGGCTTTCCATGCCTGAAATACTCTCATGGGCTCTTCAGCCAGATCCAAATGCCTTAAGGGCTAATTCTGAGGCCAGAGTGCTATTTAGGACATCCACCATTCTATGAGTCTGCCGTGTATCCCGCTTCCCATGTTGGATTGTTCTCTCCCTTTTTTATTCTATCGATTAGTATTTGCAGACACTAGTCTTGTTTATGTGATTCCTTTGATTCTTAGTCATATCATTATGATCAATTGTGAACTGAAACTGATCACTTTGACTAGTGAGATGGCATTGGTACATGCCACCTTGATGGGATTGAATTGGCATCCCCTGGCATGTTTCTAACTCTACCATTAGGGCTAAGTCCAATTGAGCATGTATCGAACTATACATCTCCTCCCTCTCTTATTCCCACTCTTATATTTAACAGGGATCACTTTTCAGTTTAATTTAAACACCTAAGAATAATTGTGTGTTAATTACAGAGTTCAACCAATGGTATCAAGTAGAACAAAAAAATACTAAAAGGAATAAAGTATTAAGTTGTTCATCAACAGTCAATGTAAGGGCTGATCAAGTCACTGTTTCCCATAGTGTCCATTTCACTTTAACAGGTTTCCTTTTTGGTGCTCAGTTAGTTGTCACTGATCAGGGAGAACATATGATATTTGTCCCTTTGGGACTGGCTTATTTCACTCAGCATGATGTGTTCCAGATTCCTCCATTTCATTGCAAATGACTGGATTTCATTGTTTTTTACTGCTGTATAGTATTCTATAGAGTACATGTCCCATAATTTCTTTATCCATCTACTGTTGATGGGCATTTAGCTTGCAAACTATGCAACAGATAAAGGATTAATAACCAGAATCTACAAAGAGATCAAGAAACTCCACAACAACAAAACAAATAACCCACTTAAGAGATGGGCCAAGGATCTCAATAAACATTTTTTTTTTGACAGGCAGAGTGGACAGTGAGAGAGAGAGACAGAGAGAAAGGTCTTCCTTTGCCGTTGGTTCACCCTCCAATGGCTGCCGTGGACGGCGCGCTGCGGCCGGCGCACCGTGCTCATCCGATGGCAGGAGCCAGGTGCTAGGTGCTTTTCCTGGTCTTCCATGGGGAGCAGGGCCCAAGCAGTTGGGCCATCCTCCACTGCACTCCTGGGCCACAGCAGAGGGCTGGCCTGGAAGAGGGGCAACTGGGACAGAATCCAGTGCCCCAACCGGGACTAGAACCCGGTGTGCCGGCACCGCAAGGCGGAGGATTAGCCTGTTGAGCCACGGCGCCGGCCTCAATAAACATTTTTCAAAAGAGGAAATCCAAATGGCCAACAGGCACATGAAAAAATGTTCAAGATCACTAGCAATCAGAGAAATGCAAATCAAAACCACAATGAGGTTTCACCTCACCCTGGTTAGAATGGCTCACATACAGAAATCTACCAACAACAGATGCTGGCAAGGATGTGGGGAAAAAGGGACACTAACCCACTGTTGGTGGGAATGCAAACTGGTAAAGCCGTTATGGAAGTCAGTCTGGAGATTCCTCAGAAACCTGAATATAACCCTACCATACAACCCAGCCATCCCACTCCTTGGAATTTACCCAAAGAAAATTAAATTGGCAAACAAAAAGCGGTCTGCACCTTAATGTTTATTGCAGCTCAATTCACAATAGCTAAGACCTAGAATTTTCTATATATAAGATCCTGCTATCTACAAACTATGACTGTCTTCCTCCATTCCAATTCATGTTTTCTTCCTTTCTTTCTTCCTTCCTTCCTTCCCTCCCTCCCTCCTTCCTTCCTTCCCTCCCTTTTTCTTTTTCTTTCTCTTGCCTAAAGGTGCTAACTAGGATCTCTAGTACTATGCTGAATAAAAGTGGTTCGAGTGGGTGTATTTGTCTTGTTGCAGATATGATGTTAACTGTTGGCTTGTTACTTACACTTTTTATTATGTTGATGTGTGTTTCACTTACACCTAAATAAATCAGGGTTTTTTACCACAAAAAGATGTTGAATATTATCAAATGCCTTTTCTGCATCTATTGAAATGATCATACAATTTTTGGCCACCAATTTGTTAATGTGGTGTATTATATTTATTTTGATTTGCATATGTTGAACCATCCTTGCATGCCTGGGATGAATCCTATTTGATCATGGGGAATGATCTTTTTAACTTGCTGTTGGATTCTAGTATTCTAGTATTATATCAAAGATTTTTACATCTATATCCATCAAGGATATTGGGCTGTAGCTTTCTCTTTTTGTTCTGTGATTGTATGATATTAGTATAGTGATAATGCTGACTTCATAGAATATGTTTGTAAGAATTCCCTCCACTTCTGTTTTTAAAAAGTATTTAAGATGGCTTGGTGTTGATTTTTCTTTAACTGTTTGGTAGAATTCAGCACCTATGCCATTTGGTCCTGGGGTACTTTTGATTGGACATATTTTTATTACTAATTCAGTCTCCTACTTATAATTGATTTGTTTAGACTGAATTAGTCTAAATTTAGACTGAATTAGTCTAATTTGTTTAGTCTAATTCAGTGGACCAGTGCATAGAAGAACTCTGTCTCTACCTATCTCTGTAACTCCATCTTTCAAATAAATAAAATAAATTTTTAAAACTAGGAAAAAAAAAGACAAAAAGAAATCTTTTTAAAGCTGTCTATTTTTTCTTTCCATTTCTCCCCATATTTTGATGTTACATTTGACCTCTTATATGTTAACATTTTAATGTATTAAGTACATTTTTCTAGTCTTCACAATAAAGATATAAATCTTAACATGTTCACAATAGAAGACCATTCGGAATGTGTTAGTATAATTACTCTTAACGGTGAGTTTTCTATCTTCTGATATTTTCTTACTTCTTAGTACCTCTTTCAGTTTTAAGAGCTTCCTTAGCATTTTCTGTAAGACAGATCTGATGATGAAGTGTCTTTATATCTCCCTCATATCTGAATGATAACTTTGCTGGCAATTATTTTCATTCAGTAGTATAAAATTTTTTGTTCCACTTTCCTGGACTGTAAGGTTTCTGTTTCTGCTGAGAAGTCTGTAGTCATGCAGACTGGGACACCTGTATGTATCATGTGCTTCTCTCCTATTACAGTTTTGAGAATCCTCTCCTTGTCTTAAGCCTGGAGATCTTGATTATAGTTTGTCTTGGGTAGATTGGTTGAACGCGACTGGTGGTCTTTGACCTTGTACCTGGACGGTTGTATTTTTCTCTGAATTTGGGAGGTTTTGGGGTACTATCTCTTTTGAATACGCTCTTTACTCTACTAGCCTTCTCAAATTCCTCTTGATTCTCAATAACCAGAATATCTGCTTTTTAATGCTATCCCATATTCTCCATGTGCTTTCTTCATTCCTTTTGATCATTTTTTTCTGTGAATTTTCTAACCCTCTGTCTTTGAGCTTACTCATTTTTTCTTCTGTTTGATCTATTCTGCTACTGATGCCTTCTATCATGTTTTTAATTTTGTTTAGTTCATTTTTCAGTTGATGCATTTTTGCTTGATTTTGTTTAATTACTTCCATCTATCTATCAAAATTCCCCTTGGAATATTGAATCATTTCTCTGTTCTCTTGGATTTTGCTGCATTTCCTTTAAAAAGCTAGTTTCAAATCTTCATATAAGCATTTGGAAATTTCAATTCCTAGATGGTTAGTTATTTTGCACTTTAGGCAAGGTTATGGCTCCCTGGTAGTTCCTGTTCCTTGTTGGGGTATGATGTCATCTGCACATTGAGCATTAGCTTTGTAATCTGGTTTCATTTGTGGTTATCCTTCAAGAGAATTTAAGTAGTTTATTCTGCTGCTGAGACAGGCGTGGGCTTTCTGCTGCTGGGCTGATTTCACTCCCGATGCTGTACCTATCAGCTGCTGGTAGTACAGACTGGGGTATAAAACTTCACTCAGAATCATGGAAGTGCACTCTGCATTGAAGCAGGTCCAAAGACTCTATGTAGGCACGGGCCTGGGGATAGGGACCTTGAGAATCCAATCAATGCTGGGTTTAATTACATTGTATTGTGAAATAGTCCTGTGAATCTTTGTTGTTTTCCCAAGGTTATCGGAGAGGCGATAGGAATAGCTCCTCTGCTATGTAAGCAGGCCCTAGGTGAGTCACAGCGCAGTATTACAGTCACCAGGTGCAGTATTACAGTCACCAGGCCTGTGAAATCTTGGAGGGCACACGAAGCCCACAAATGATTGGTAGTGTTATAAACCAAAATAAGGCTGTATCACCAGGGTGCAGATCTCTGTCTACTATTGCAATATGACTAGAGACTCTATCTACAAACCTGGGCCTAGGGGTGGCAATTGTCAGAATCTGCCAGCAGAACTGACATTGTAGCATAATGGGTAAAGCCATCATCTGTGATGCCAGCATCCCATATGGGTACCAGTTTGAGTCCTGGTTGCTCCACTACTGATCCAGCTCCCTGCTAATGGGCCTGGAAAAGCAGCAGAAAATGGCTCACATGCTTGGGTCCCTGTACCCATGTGGAAGACCTGGAAGAAACTCCTGGTTCCTGGCTTCAGCCTAGCCCAGCCCTGCTCTTGCAACAGTGCAACAATTTGGAGAATGAACCAGAAGATGTAAGATCTTTCTCTCTCTCTCTCTCTCTCTCTCTCTCTCTCTCTCTCTCTCTCTGTGTAACTCTAATTTCAAGAAAATAAATTAAAAAAAAAAAAGAAAAATAATCTGCCCAGCATACGGATTGCCAGACCAGCGCTGGTTTCTAAGACTTAGACCTATGGCCCCTTGTTATGTTCTTGGGCTCCTATACCCACATGGGAGACCTAGAGGAAGCGCCTGGCTCTCTGCTTCGGAGCAGCTCTGGTGGTTGTGGCCAACTGGGAAGTGAACCATTGGATGGAGGACTTCTCTCTCTTTCTGCATCTCCTCTGTGTAACTCTTTCAAATAAATAAATAAATCTTAATATATCTATATCTATATACATAAATTTCCATGCAACCCAATCTATTTGACTTACAAAGGAATTTTTGCCCCCCTCCATAATTAGCATAACATATTTGCCCTCTCTCTTCATTGGAAGAGATTGAATTTATTTAACTGATTAATTTAACCAGAATCATCTGTGCTCTGATTTTTCATGTGGGCAGTCAGCCTGTTCACAGAAAAGCACTATTTTTCCTTGCTGCTCCGTGGTACAATTTACATGTAGCAGCAAGCCCTGTTCAAGTGATGCCAGGGCTTGGTTGGACAATTCACATTCATTCTGAGGTTCAGCATCAGGAAGATCATTTGTCTCCCATACCATGCTGTGTCCTCCAACTTAAAGTTCGTCAGAAAAAAAGGTTGCATTTTGGCCTTCATATTTCACTTTCATTTTTCAACTTGTTCACAAAAATAAGTGTTATTTATTGTACCTCCTCAACAAACCCAATATTAGCCAGCCTGATTTCACACATCTGTACCAAAATAATTTATTATCAATGCTTTGAATTCTTGCTAATTTTATAGCTGGATCATAATATATAGGTATTTTTTAAATGACTCTGATTAGCCACAAGCTCTCACATCATTTCAAATATTTATTGAATAGTTTTAGTTCCACATGTCATTTTTCCATGTTCTACTGGGGTGTACATACTTTGCTATTGGTTTACAAGTAACCTTTATAACGTTATGAACACTGTCAGATAGCACTACTGCAGTGGAGGTTCTACATTAACTTGAGAAACACATACTCATTTCTTTCACCTCATCCCAGGCTACCTTTACATTTCAATCAGGATTGAGGGATGCTGCAACTAGCATTACATTCACCCTCTGGGAAGATGCCCTGACATTTTACTTTACTCTGCCTCTTCCCTTGTGCAGGAGCTTGGGCTGAGGCTCAAAAAGCATTGCTGACAAGACCTTTAGTGTAACTGCCAACTACCTCGAGGAAAAAAATGCTGGTCTGTAAAGTTACCCAATCCACATATCAAAAGCAGGCATGAGAGAGGAGGCACAGATCATTGGTTTCATACTACTAAAGCAAATAGGACCTGTCTTCTATAAAGCCCTACTGGAGGGCAGGATCCTATTCATTAAAAAAAATGCTGATGGGATAGAGAAAATTTTGTCTGCCTTGTCTTTATTTTATGGTTAATGCAAATTTTATTGAAGGATAGGCCATATCCAGATGAGTAAATCCTAAAAGTAACTGTCAACAAATGCTCACATATTGAATATGTCTGTGGAATTAGCAGTCACAGCAATAACACACATGTTTTCAATACCAGAAAACCAAAAGGCTCCTCTTAGTCATTTTCCTTTAGAGTAGCCACAGTCCTGATTCCTAACACAATATTATGGATAATTGGTTTTAGACTTTAAATAAATAGAATCTGTGTATGTGTGTGTGTATGTGTGGTTTTGTATTCAATTTCTTTCTCACAATATTTCTTTTGTGAGTTTATCAGTCTTACTAGAATTTCAATATCAATTGTGGCATAATTCTAGTGCCCAAAGCTTCAACCATATGACTGTAATTGTGATTTTTGTCACATTCCAAATCCATTGATTCTATTATCTGTTTAAACATAGATCATTTTGAAGAGAAAGTATTAAACACATCTTCATTCTAAATTCCAAGATCTATGAAACAATGATTTTTCCTATGCTAGTTTTGTTTTCCAATACATTTAAAATAATGACCATTAAATTTTAAAAAATTATACTAGGAACATTTAGAATGGTCCCATATCATACTTTGAACATGCTGGCTCAGAGGCTCAATTTCAAAAGAATTTCTGAAAAGGATTTTTTTTTCCTAGAAAAATTCACTTTATACCAAGGCTGATCTTTTGCCTGGCTCAAAAAAATCACTAATTTAGATTATGTTAGTGTTCCTCCTTGTTCAAATCTTTGGAAGCTTGCTCAAACTGACAAATGTTAAAAAACAACTTTAGAAAATCAGAATGCCAATTTGAGAAAATGCAATGAAAATTTCAACTGCCAGCCTGCCTGGAAGCTCACATCATAATGACCCAATCACTCTCCCTGAACAGCAGTTTCTTCTGAGTCAACTAACAACCCCAAGCTCCTTCCTGAGAGTAGGACCCGAGAAAACAAGCCTAGGAAGGAGAATGAAGCCTTGCTCTCCTGGAAACAAGCACTCCTGGGTTTCTGAGGAGACTCACAAATCACTCTGGCATAGTCGAGTTGACACCACATCTCTGTCAGCTGCCATAGCAAGTCTCTCATCGTGGGCGGGATGGGAGAAGATCACCCACTATGGATTGCATTCACTTGGGAGAGAATGCTAACCCTCGAGGAAGCTTACTAATTACAATGTACTAAGCGGTGGAACCATGGTTCTTTCAGACAGCTAACTCTGGAGTGTGTGATTTTGCATTATCAAGAGAACTTCAGGAAGTTCTCAGAGGGGCGGGCATTTGGCTCAGGTCCCACAGTAGAGCGCTTGGCTTCAACTCCTGCTTCCAGTGTCCTGATAATGCAGACCCTGCGCGGCAGTTGTGACAGCTCGATACCTAGATTGCTACCACCAACAAGAGGGAACTGGATGGAGTAACAGGCTGCCAAGTTGGCCAGTCCAGCATCTGCTCTTTTGGGCATTGGGGGAGAGAGCCAGCAGATTGGAGCGCTTTCTCCCTATCTCCCTCTCACACACACACAAACATATTTTTAAGTATTTTTAAAAACTGTTTTTTAAAGGTTTGTGTAAATGCCACTAAAAGGTAAATTTATTTTGGTACAACACTTCAAAATTCACCATACTTTTTCAAAATACATATTACATAAACTTTTTGAAGAATCATGCATACATGGATTTCGAACATTTTTGATGTCAAAATAAACTACATTTTAATTCAGTTTCCATGACTTCTTGAAATACACTTGTTTCATGTGATTTCACTAACTAGCTAGGCCATCTTCTGAAATCTATTTCAATTATCTGCAATTTAGTTTATAAAGTCGTAAAAATTTTTTTTATTTTATTTTACTGGCAGTAACTTTTGTTTGTGAGATGTAAGCTTGAAAGAGAATTTCCAGTTCCAACAAGACCACATTAACCCATGACAGTTCTCCTGTTGCTTATAGACAATGGTTTGGAATAAAAGGCATGGAAAATACCTCAGCATGCTAAAAAATGAATAAAATTAGATGGATTAAGAAGGTCAAATCTTAGTGACGTGACTGCATTATGCGAGTTTCCCTGCTTTCTTTTTTCTTCTCCGTTTGTATAGCTCAGTGCAGAGCTGTGAGCTTATGACAGCAGTAGTAGATGCAGCTAAATTTTACTTAAAAACAAACAAAGACATTTCTCCCCTGGGTAACAGAGAAATGATATATTGGCTGGAGACTAAGTGGAGAATCTAGAGTGGAGAAAGGCAGAGGGGCGTCTCCTAATTTGCAAATGAGCCTGCAGGACTCACTGCTGTGCTACAGAGACAGGTCAGACACAAACAGCGTTGTGAAGCTTACAGACAGGAACCAGAATCTGACTGACTTCCCACTATGGACTTCATAGGACTTTCTTTCAGCTTGAATTTAAGCAGGTTGAGTGCCTGCTAAAACAAAGTCATCAACACTCCCATCTGACAGAACCCACAGTCTAAACACCATGACCTTCGACATGTCCAGGACACAATAATGAACGACACAGTGGGCAATCTTAGCGCCATTTAAAGAACTGGGGGGAGAAACTGGATGGCTCCTACAGGAAATTTACACAGTGCACCTGTTGCACTGTATTCCACACAGGTGTGTATTATATTACTCAAAAAATGTTTAAATGAGGAAAATAAATTACACAACACAGAATAAGCATGACCAACCCAAACAGAAACAAACCATACACACAAATCAGCCCTGAGAAGTCCCAGATTTGTAATTATTATTAAACAACTATAACTATGACCCGTGAGGTAAAGGGAAACACATCCTTATTGTCCAGAAAGATGCATTTGTTTAGCAGAGAAATAGAAATTATAAAAAATGGAGTATTTTAGAATTGAAAAATGTAGTATCTTAATTCTTTTAAAAAAGAATTTAGAAAGATAGAAAGATTTAAAAAGAAATATAAAAGAGAGACACTCAGTGAAATTTAAGTTGGGAAATAAATATTACCTGTGAGGAACAAGCTCGCCCATCCACTCTAAGGATCCACGCAGACTCAGGAAGTGCAGCGAAAGCGGACTTCATTCCTGGTCTTGTAAGATGAGGTGCCTGGTGGGCCAGCACTCCTGGGGTATTTTACAGCCAGCGGTTTATTGGTTTATTTCCTCGCACACAGGTCCCTCCCCCAGGTCCTGATTGGCTGAATACTAGGACGTTACAATCCTCTCCGCATCTGCTTCAGCTGTTTTGGTCACTAACATCGTTTGCCTGAGAACTTTCAGGTGCGTCTATCCTAGCTGTTATGCTAGGTAGTTGTCCACTCACAGCTAAACATCTTACTTTGAAAATGAACCAAATGTTTGCTTCTCACATTATACAAACTTTTTTTTTTTTTTTCTGACAGGCAGAGTTAGTGAGAGAGAGAGAGACAGAGAGAAAGGTCTTCTTTCTTCCGTTGGTTCACCCCCCAAATGGCTGCCACGGCCAGCGCACTGCACTGATCTGAAGCCAGGAGCCAGGTGCTTCTTCCTGGTCTCCCATGCAGGTGTAGGGCCCAAGCACTTGGCCATCCTCCACTGCCTTCCCGGGCCACAGCAGAGAGCTGGACTGGTAGAGGAGCAACCAGGACAGAACAAGCACCCCGACCAGGACTAGAACCCGGAGTGCTGGCGCCGCTGACAGAGGATTAGCCTAGTGAGCCGAGGTGCTGGCCAGATTATACAAACTTTTAAAAAATTAAACAGAGCAACCAGTGACACAATATGGAAGCATCTGACACATGAGTCATCACAATCTCAGAAGGAGAAAAGAGATGAGGTACAGAAAATATTTGAAGATACCGTGGCCAAAATCTTCCCAAACTTTGTGAAAAATATAAACTTACAGATTTAAGAAGCACTGTAACCTAAAATACAATAAACCAAACAAACTATGGGTAGACTAATCTTAACGAAATTTCTGTAAAATATAAAACAAAAATAAAAATGATTGTAATGATAGCAACAGGAAAATGACATCCAACATATATGGAGAGAGTGGTTTAGATAACTATGGAATTCTCATCAGAGAAGCAAGAAGTCTGTGCAATAATATCTATAAACTGCTGAAGGAGAAGAACTGTCAACTTATAATCTACACCCAGTGAAAATACCTTTCAGGCAAGAAGGTGAAGTATAGACAATCCCACGTGGGGGAAAAATACAAATTGGTGGGGTCAGAGATGCTCTGGTAGAACTGCAAAGGGAAGCTCGACGGTAACAGGAAATGACATCAGAGGAAAACTTGGGTGTTCAGAAAAGCAGGAAAGAAACCTAAGTTGTAAAATGTCAGGGTAGATTTAAAACCAGAGGGGCAGCTGGCACCTGTGATGCCAGTATCGTATATAAGCCTGTTTCAGTCAAGGCTGCTCCCCTTCAGGTCCAGCCCCCTGCTGATGTGCCTGAGAAAGCAGGGGAACATGACCCAAATGTCTGGACCCCTGCTACCCACCTCAGAGAACTAAATAGAGTTCCAGGCTCCCAATTTCACCTTGGCATTTTTGGTCATCTTGGGAGTAAACCAGCGGATGGAAGACCTATCTCTCTGTCTCTCTCTGTAACTCTGTTTTTCAAATAAGTAAATAAATCCTTTTTTAAAATAAAATGAAGCATGCAACATAGGTGATAGTTAAAAGTAAAAAAAAAAAAATCACATTGGATCATAGGGTCTACAATGCATGTGATTTAATCTGTATGACAACTATAACACAAAGATCAACCATAGGAGGGTGAGTGTACTGGCATGGCTGCAATGTGTCTATATTTTATTTAAAGTGGAACAAAACTAACTCTAAGTAGACTCTGAAACTTCAAACATGTGTACACATGCTTGAAAAAATACAGATGGAGCCAAACACATCCAAAGATAAAATGGAGTGCCAAAAATTGTTTAAAGAGTTTTTAAAGATATATTCATTTTGTGCCGGTGCTGTGGCACAGCAGGTTAAAACCCTGGCCTGAAGCGCCAGCATCCCATAAGGTGCTGATTCTAGTCCCAGCTGCTCCTCTTCTGATCTAGCTCTTTGCTATAGCCTGGGAAAGCAGTAGAGGATGGCCCGAGTCTTTGGGCCACTGCACCCACGTGGGAGACCCAGAAGAAGCTCCTGGCTCCTGGCTTCAGATGGGTGCAGCTCCAGCTGTTGCGGCCACCTGGGTAGTGAACCATCAGATGGAAGACCTCTCTCTCTGTCTCTATCTCTCTCTAACTCTTTCAAATAAATAAAATAAATCTTTATATATATATATATATATATATATATATATATATTCCTTTTACTTGAAAGTCACAGTTACACATAGAGAGGAGAGGCAGAGAGAGAGAGCAGATAGAGAGAGCTGCGCTGATCCGAAGCCAGGAGCCAGAAACCTCCTCTGGGTCTTCCATGCGGGTGCAGGGGCCCAAGCACTTGGGCCATCTTCCACTGCTTTCCCAGGCCTCTCCCAGCAGAGAGCTGGATCTGAAGTGAAGCAGCTGGGTCTTGAACCGGCACCCACATGGGATGCTTGCACTGCAGGCAGCGGCTTTACGCATTACGCCACATTGCCAGCCCTAAATATTCTATTATAGGCAAAAAGGAGACAGAGAAACAAGAATCAATAGTAAAAGAAAATAGTCAAATGAAAGTTCTAAATCCAATCCTGTTGATTACTTGTTTAAATATAAATAATCTAAGGAGATTAAATAAGTTAGAAACCATCAGATTGGATAAATAATGGAGACCCAACTACATACTGTCTACAAGAAAGTCACTTAAATATTTTAATAAATAGATTAAAAGATGCCAAAGAATATTGTGTACAAAAGGAAGTTGGAGTGGCTATAAATATCAAAGTATAATTCAAAATAAGCAACATTGTGAAGTTTTAGAGAAAGGACAATTAAAACAACACTTAAAAGTCTAAATGTGTATGCACTTCAACAGAGCTTTGAAATATTGTTAACGAAAAATAGCTAGTCTAGAACTATAGTTGGAAATTTCAACATTCTTCCCTCGGTAATCAATATAATCGGAGACACAAAATCGATGAGGATAACAGAGGACGTGAAGCACATTAGCAACCAACTTAACCCAGCTGATATTTTAGTAACATTTTGCTCCACAAATATAAGACACACATTCTTTTCCAGGGCACATGAAGCAGGATAGAAAAATTCTGAACCAAAATAAAAACTATAACAAATGCAAAAGAATTCAGATCAAACAAAATGTGCCCCGTGAGCATAACAGAATTAAAGTAGAAATCAATAACAGAAAGAGGTCAAGAAAATCTTCAAAGATTTGGAAATGAAAGAGTTCAGAATAACCCAGGGCTTAAATTGTTATTCATTACAAAAAATTTGAAAATATTTCTAATGGAAGAGAAATGAAAATGCAATATAGCAAATGTATGGACAATGGCCAGAAAAGCACTGACACAGAAATTACTAACTTTTAAGTGGTCTACCAAACAAATAATTTAAATGTGTAAACTGATAAACATAAAGCAAATTAAACTGAAACAAAGAGAACAAAAGGAAATAATACAGAAGTCAGTAAGTTTGAAAATATAATAACAGAATAAATCAGTGAAAACAAACAGATTCTTTGGGAAGAGAGCAAGATTAATATCTCTCTAGAAAGAAAGGGGGAAAAGAATGTAAGAAAAGAATTGCCACTGACCCTCCAGACATTAAAAGGACAATGACAGATGCCATGAAATTCTTCCTGTGCATTAGTTTGAACCTAAGGTAAAATGAATGAACTGAGTAGCCACTAGCACACTGAAGAAGCTGGATTCGGAGTTAAGATCATTTCGTAAGAAAAATCCTCAGCTCCTTCTGTAAATTCTACCACATATTGGGGGGAAATGCCAGTTCTATGTGGACAACTCCTCTGTATTCCAGGATCACCTCTGTAGTAAACCTAGACTAAAGAAATAAATAAAATACCTAAAAACGTTTGTAAATTGGGGACAGCATTTTGGCTCAGGGGGCTAAGCAGCCCCTTGTGAAGCAGAATCCCATATCAGAGTGTCAGCTCAAGTGCTGGCTGCTTCGCTTTCTAATCCAGCTTCCTGCCCTGCACCTGGGAAGCCAGTGGAGGTAGACTCAGGTGCTTGAGCCCATGCCATCCCTGTGGGACACCTAGATGGAGTTCCTGGCTCCTGGCTTCAGCTTGATCCAGACTTGGCTCTTGAGGCCATTTGGGGAGTGAACCAGAGGATGAACAATCTCTGTCTCTCTCTCCCATTTTTTCTGTATCCCTGCCTTTCAAATAAATAAATCTTTTTTTTTAAATGTTAGCAAATCAAATACAGTAATACATTTAAAAGATCAAATGGTGTTTATCTCATGCATGCAAAGCGTGTTCAATATTTTAATATCAATTAGAAAAGCTGAGAGTTCCCAGCTCTGGCTTCAGAAAACATCAGGGAGCCCAGTTCTCCAGCCAGACCCACCGGCCCAAGCTCTGAGGTCTCTGGCTGGCACCACTGGGCCTGTGGAGTCCAGGTCTCGGTGCTGTTGATAGTTTTATCTGTTAACCATCACTAAACACTCACTCACTGAGTATCTACTGTGTGCCAGGTGCTGTGCAAGGTGTTTGGCTGAAATCTTGGGTGCATTCTGGGCCCTCTAGAGAGTCCTGTCTGCTGGAATTTCAGATACATCAACGTGCATGCACCAAAAAGTGCAGTGGTTATTGTTGCACACCAGTGCCATTTGCACCATATTCTATTGATAAAGCAAGTCAGGGGCCAGTGCAGATTCAAGGGAATGAAAAATAGACTCCCTATGCTGTCTCTGAGAAGGGTGGCAAAATCTCATTACAAATACACAGCACATGCACATTCGGAAAAACTTTTCTGAAGCACAGGACTCAGTGAAGTGGACTTTGTCTAGCTTCTAAACTCAGTGAACGTGAAGGCTTCCCAGGCTCCGATCCTGAAAATAAAGACAGTCTCTCGTGGGGATGAAGGTGGAAGATCCCGCCTGGGAGGAGGTGTGAGAGTCATAGGAAGGCAGCTCCTGCACAGAGTCTTGTCACTTGCTCTTCCAACAGTGCTCTTACTCAGAGGCTCCTGGACCTTTGCCATCAATGCCCACGAAGGAGCAGATTCTGGAGCTGCTGGGGCTAGAGCTGCTCCTGACCATCCTGTCCATGGACATGCAGGCCTAGCTGCAGGTGCATCTTCTGCCGTGGCAGGAAGAGGCAGGGACCATGCTGGAGAATCTGGCGACGGGACATGGAGACACCACCTATCAGGACTCTCCATTCAGGGCCAGGACATGCACCTAGTGTGACAGAGTATCAAGGAGACTCTTTGGAGAGTCAGTGCCTCCAGGTCCTGCATAGGATAACCATAATGAAATGTGAACTTTCACAGTTCCTCCAAGAAATGAGTGGGTTTGCTCCCCAAGAACCAACCCTAAAGTTCCAGAAGCAAAACAGCAGTGCCTGAGTTCAACCCATCCATTCCAGACAAAGACCCAGGAAGAAGCAACTCAGCCCTAAGCCCCATAGGAGTAAACCAGCAGATGGAAGATCTCTCTTCTCTCATTGTCTCCCTCCCCTGTCTCTATCACTCTTTCAAATAAATGAATAAATCTCTATTTTAAAGTGAACTATGTGGGGTCAGTGTTCTGGCACAGAGGATTAAGCCACCACCTGAGAAGTCAGCATCACATTTGAGTACTGGTTCGAGTCATGGCAGCTTCGCTTCCAATCCAGCTCCCTGCTAATGTGCCTGGGAAATCAGTATAAGGTAGCACAAGTGCTTGGGCCCCTGCCTCCCATGTAGGAGACCATGGAGTGCCAGGCTGCTCTCCTCCCTCTCTCTGTAACTCTGCCTTTCAAGCAAAACAAGTAAATATTAAAAAAATTAATAATGCTCTCTCTATATATATTTATATATTTATATATATGTATATGTATATATGTATATATAATGCAACAAAGGTGAACATCAAATACATTATTCCAATTAATAGAAGGCCAGATTTTTAAAAATTGCCTTGCATGGTTCTGCTTTTATGGAATTCTGAAAAAAGCAATATTACAGGAATACAAAATAGATGAGTGCTGGACAACACCTGCAGTAGGGGCAACAAACATTGTGAAAAATTTTTCCTAACCAGATAAGCTGTATCTTCCAATTTATTCAAAATTTTCACTTCTTTTTCCTGATATTTACTAAAGTCCCTTAACTGCCCTGAATTGAATCAGCATATGTTTTCTGTAAAAACAACAAGGAAAGTGAAATTTTAGTGAACCGTGTAATCTCCCCTGTGTGTCACTTTCAGGCCTATTTCAAGAGGGGCAGGTGTGTGGAGTTCCCTCCTTGGGAAGGGTGGCTGTAGAATCACCCCTGAGTCATTTTTGGTCTCTCCACAGATCTCTCTCCAGATCAGTGAGTACACCTTCCAGGTGGCTGCTTGCGTTAAAAATAAATGTTTGTTCCAAAAGGACAGTGCCGTCCTGAACAGCTGCTCCAAATAATAAAATGATACTGTTGATGCATTTCCACCCCTAACGTGCCGCCACATACGTTATCTCAGATGCTGACAATCCAGAAACTTCAGACAACAGCAACACATCAGAGAGAAATTTGTCTAGGAAATAAAGCCCATCCTCTTAGCCATGTGTGCTTCCAAACGGTGCAACAAGAAATAGCACCAAGAAAACAGACAGGCTGGCTGGAGCAGGCAGCGAGGCAGAGGGAATAGGAGGTAGATTGACTGATGCATTCTAAGTGTGAGGCAGGCACAGTGTGAGGTCCTCTCACCCATGCTAATTTTTTTTTTACAACCAAGGGACTTTTATCGCGAGGACAATAAAAGTGTGTGAAACGAAACTGAACACATATTGAAACCCAACCATAAAAAGAAATGTAACATTTTATTCAACCGAATTCCTCTTGGAATTGCTTGAGAGATACCTGGAAATCCTCCATCTTTAACTACACGTCGTTGGACTCTCTACAAAGGGGAGGGACTATTGACTATTTGTACCTTCACCGTTGGGTCATTTGGATTAGTTTTATCTTACTGGGAAACTGTCTCATGTATGGGATCCACATGCAGTCACAGCCATCATTCACAGGATTGGTTCTCAAAGTATGGGCTCTGGTTGGCAGCATCAGCATCACCTGGGACTTACTAGAACTGCACCTTCTTGGGCCAAGAATTCTGATTCAGATGTGCTGAGTAAGCAGCTCAGAGTGGACAAGAGGGAAACTGTAGGAATCTGTGTTTCTTGTAAGTACTAAAGGTGGTTCAGATATACACCCAAGTTTAAGAAGCTCTGGTATATAAGTTAATATATTAAGAGGATTAGTGAGGCAGTATTTTTTAAAAATACAATCATTTTTAACTTTATTTTTGTCCTTGAAAATAGATATTAATCTCAGAAAGTGGGGGGATTCATGACAATGATCATAACATGGGGAAAGAAGGGTATAATGTCATGTACATGGCATGATTCAATGAAGCAATATTTATAGCTATATACCAAATAGCATTACATACACACAAGGTTTTTAAGATTTATTTTATTTATTTGAATGACAGAGTCACAGAGAGAGATAGGGCCAGAGAGAGAGAGAGGTGTTCCATCTACTGGTTCAGTCTTCAAATGACCAAAATGGCCAGAGATGAGCTGATCTGAAGCTAGGAGCCAAGAACTTCTTCTGGATCTCCCACGTGGGTCCAGGGGCCCAAAGAGAAGCCTCTCTTTGACCTCCAAACAAGAAAAGGATTGTCAAGGAGAGAAAATGATTAGAAGGAGGCAGTGAGAATAAAAACATTGATGTCACATGTCACTGACATGACCTTGGACCTGTGACCCCTCAGTCGCACAAGTAATAACATGAACAACACTACCCATGATAACAACAATAGCTTATCAATAAAAAACACTTAATATGTGTCAGATGTAGTTCTAAGTGGTTTATGTTCCTTAATTCGTTTAACTTTCTCTACTACTCCTCTAAGGTGTGAGTATTATAATCCCTGTTTGACAGATAGGAATATTGAGATGTATGAAAGTCTAGTAACTTGGTCAGGGTCACACAGCAAGTAAATGGACACGCTGGGATTGAAGCCTAGGCAGTCTGAGTCCAAAATTCAAGGTGATGATTGCCTCAATATGCTGCCTGATACTGAGATCATGTGAGCAACCTAAATGAATATTATTTACATATCTGTGAGTTGTGTCACTAACACATAGAAACAATATGCCCAGAATAGAGGAGGGGTAAGCAGATTGGTTGGATCTAATCAAGTGGTGGGGCTATAGAATCAGGGACTGTAGACAGTGAACCCAGGAGGCACAGGCTGCGAAATGAGATCGAGGCTCTGAAGGAACAAGGGCAAAACCTGTCTCCATTCAGCAGCTATGAGCTGTGGATAGGATTCCCACAAGAATCCAAGCCAAAGCCACTCGGGTTACTAAAAGCCCAGCTACTGGGGCAGGCTCTGTGGTGTAGGGGGTAAAATCAACGCCTGTAATGCTGGCACTCATATGGGTGCCAGTTGGTGTTCTGGCTGCTCCACTTTCCATCCAGCTCACTGCTAATGCTCTTGGGAAAGTAGCCGAAGATAGTCCAAGTCCTTGGACCCCTGCACCCACATGGGAGATCCAGAAGAAGCTCCTGGCTCCTGGCTCCTGGCTCCAGATCAGCCCAGCTCAAGCCATTGCAGCCATGTGCGGAGTGAACCAACGGATGGACTGTTTCTCTCTGCCTATTCCTCTGCCTCTCTGTAACTCCGCCTTTTAAACAAATACATAAATATTTTTTTAAAAAAGTCTCATCCAGGTGATAATGTATCTCAAGAACTATTTGAAAGAGATTTGGGAGTTTGGCATAGTAGTTAAACGATGCTTGGGAGTGCCAGGTCTGGAGCCGCAGCTCCACTTCCAATTCCAGGTTCCTGCCACTGTGAGTGCTTGGAAGTAACAGTGATAGTTCAAGGACTTGAGTCTCTTCCACCAATGTGGGAAGCCCAGATTCAGTTCCAAGTTCCTTGTTGACCTGGCTTTTGCAGGAACGTGGGGGAGTGGACAGTGGATGGAAAATCTGTCGGCCTCTTTCTCCTTTTCTCCAAGTGTGTCTTTCTCTCTGCCTTTCAAATAAAATGCAAATAAATAGAAATGTTTTTTAAAGAACTATTTTAAATAGCAACCCTAAATATTTTGACTTAGTGTAATTATTTCATTAGTTGGTAACATCCTTAGACACAGTAGATTTTGAATTATATGTAGAAATGTTTAAGAGAATCTAAGCCATAATAATAATATTGTTTTCAATTTGTGCATGTTTGATGTGTTTGTGAATTTGTTAACAAATTAATCAAGAGAATCTGTTAAAGTGAGAGATTATACTTGTAGTTTAAAAATTAATGTGCAGTTGAGTTACCGGTTTACACTTCTGAATCTTTTAATTTTTTTATTTTTGAGATAACAGATTTTTAACTTACGTTACAGTCAAATGCTTAATGCTCCACTAAATAACTAATTCATCAATTAAAAAATAAAAAGACTACAGTTCAGTGAGGATATAGGAAAGGGATATAAATAGTAACCAAATGAGGGGCCAGCCCCAGTGGAATAGCAGGTAAAGCTGCCTCCTTCAGTTCCGGCATCCCTTCCAATCCAGCTCTCTGCTATGGCCAGGGAAAGCAGTAGGAGATGGCCCAAGTCCTTGGGCCCCTGTACCCATGTGGGAGACACAGAAGAAACTCCTGGCTCCTGGCTTTGCATCAGCACATCTCCGGCCGGTGCAGCCAACTGGGGAGTGAACCAGTGGATGGAAGACCTCTCTCTCTCTCCTCTCTTTCTCTCTCTCCCTCTCTCTCTTTCCCTCTCCCTCTCCTGTGTAACTCTGTGTAACTCTGACTTCCAAATAAATAAATTAATTAAAAAAAATAGTAACTGTAAGATAGTCACAAAACACACCAAACACTGAAGTAACAGAAAGGGTTTATTGGGGAAAACTCAGCAGACCAGAAGGAAGGAGCCAAAAAGGAATAAAGAGGCAGGGGGGGAGAAGAGAGAGAAGAGAGCGAGCGAGCCAAGAGGAGAGAGGAGCGAAGTGAGGGGAGCAAGAGAGAACCACATGTTCAGGAACAGGTCCTTATAAAACTTTGCCAGAGGGCGGGCAGGGAAGCAGGAGCATCGAATCCCATTAGGATGAGGGTGGAGCTGACACCAGTGGTTGGGCCTTGTGGACACCTGGCTTCCAGCAATGGCGGCGGGGGCCAGAGCCTAGGATGGTGTCAGGATATAGATCGCGTCATAGATAAGACTGCACCATTTTCCTAACAGTAACCAAATGAAAAGATGCCAATTTCACTCCTATACAATAAATTTTAAAAATGATTACAATTAAAACTATAGTAGTATATCATTCTTAAAAATTTGCTTGATAAAGATATAAACAAAGTTTGACAAAACTGTATTTGTAGCAATACTGCTACACACAGGCATTTTTTTTGTTTTTGCTTTTTGCTTTTCTTTTTCTTTTTTTTTAGTTTTATCTCGCACATATAAGGGAGAACACACAATATTTTTCTTTCTGTGTCCAGTTTATTTTACTCAATGTCTTCTTGTTGCAACCATTTTGATGCAAATAACAGAATTTCATTCTTTTTATAGCTGAATAACATTCCCTTGAGCATATATATATATATATATATATATATGTCACATTTTCTTTATACATCCATTTAATGGTGAACATCTTTGTTGATTGCATATTTTGGCTTGTGCCAACAGTGCTGCTATAAACATGGTGGTACAGCTATCTTTTTGATACAATGTGTTTATGTCTTTTAGATATACACCCAGTAGTGGGATTATGGGCTCTGTGGCTGCTATTTCTAGCTTTTTAAGAACTCTCCATACTGTTTGTCACAGTGGCTGCACAAATTCCATTCCCACCAACAGTGTACAAGAGTTCCTCTTCGGCTCACTTGGCTAATCCTCCACCTGTGGCGCCAGCATCCCACATGGGTGCCAGGTTCTGGTCCCGGCTGCTCCTCTTCCAGTCCAGCTCTCTGCTGTGGCCTGGGAGTGCAGTGGAGGATGGCCCAGGTGCTTGGGTCCTGCACCCACGTGGGAGACCAGGAAGAAGCACCTGGCTCCTGGATTCGGATCAGTGCAGCTCTGGCTATAGCAGCCATTGGGGGTGAACCAATGCAAGGAAGACCTTTCTCTCTGTCTCTTTCTCTCTCTCTCACTGTCTAACTCTGTCAAATAAAAACATATTAAAAAAAGAAAGAGTTCCCCTTTCTCCACAGCCTTGCCAGCATTTGTTTTGCAAAATAGCCATTCTGACAGGGGTGAGTTGAGAGCTCATTGTGGTTTTGACTTGCATTTCCCTAATGGCTAGTGACTGAGCATTTTTTCATGTTTGTTAGTCATTTGTATTTTTTCTTTTGAGAACCAAGTCAGTTCCTTACCCATTTCTTGACTGGATTTATTTTATTGTTGAGTTGCTTGAGTTGCGTATATATTTTGTATATTAGTCCTTTATCAAATAAATAGCTTGCAATTATTTTTTCCCATTCTGTGTGTTGTCTCCCTATTGATCGCTTCCTTCTCTGTGCGAAAGCTTCTGAGTTTGATATAATCTCCTTTGTCCAGTTTTGCTTTCATTGATTGTGCGTTGGGGGTCTTGTCTAAGAAGTCTCACCTAGAACAGTATATTGAAGTATTTCCCCTACATTTCCTCCAGTAACTTCATAGTCTCAGGTCTTAAATTTAGGTCTTTGATCCATCTTGAGTTAATTTTTGTATATGGTGAGAGGTTGGGATCTAATTTCATTATTTTACATAGATACATCCAGTTTTGCTAGCAAAACTTATTAAACAGGTTATCCTTTCTCAAGTGTGTGGTCTGGGCACTTTTGTATACTTCTTCTCTTTTTATCAGTGAAATCATACATTTAAAAATGTAAAAGGGGCATATATTTGACTTAGCTGATAAGATGTCATTGGAGTTGTCTGCATCCCATATCAGAGTGTCTGGGTTAAAAACCTGGCTCTGTTCCTGACTCCAGTTTCTTGCTAAGTCATACTGTGGGATGCAGCAGTGATAACTCAAGAAGTTGGATCCCTGCCACCCATTCAGGAGATCGAAATTGAGTTTCCAGTTCCTGGCTTCTGTCTAGCCCAGCCCTGGCCATTGCAATATTTGGGAATGAATCAGCGGATGAGAGCTTTCTGTCTCTCTTTCTCTATCTTTCTCTCTCTCTCTCTGCTTTTCAAATTAAAAAAAAATACAAAAGAATTATGTTAAGTAATCATCAATATCCCATTCTATTTTCTCTATCCCAAACTTTTCCCATTCTTAGGAACAAATGTTGTTAAGGTTTTGTTTATATACACATAAACATACATTTAAAATTGAAATATTACTAGGATATTCCAAACAGCTTTAAAATGCCAAATAATAATTAAGATTAACCATACAAATGAATTTAAATTATTGGATTATAAGATCACTTAAGTACTTAATTTGAAATTTAGGAGGAAATAGAACATGTTAAATTCATAGATGTAACTTAAAATATTTAAATGAGTTTAAATAGCAAAGTTTGCAAGTTGAGCCAAATAATAACTGTAGCAAAATAATATTGTGTTTACCTCTATTTATTCTTCTTAAACACACAGGAAAATTGTGTTTCTTGTTCTTTTTTTTTTTTTTTTTTTTTTTTTTTTTTTTTTTTATAAAGCTTTTATTTAAAGAATATAAATTTCCAAAGAACAGCTCATGGACCACAATGGCTCCCCCCACACACAACTTCCCTCCCTCCCCCCACCCTCCCCTTTTCCCGCTCCCTCTCCCCTTCCATTCACATCAAGATTCATTTTCAATTCTTTTTATACACAGGAGATCAATTTAGTACGTATTACGTAAAGATTTCAACGGTTTGCCCTCGCATAGAGACACAAAATGATAATACTGTTGGAGTACTAGTTATAGTATTAATTCACAATGTACAGCACATTAAGGACAGAGATCCTACATGATTTTTTTTTTTAAAAAAAATTGATTAATTGTCTATGCAATTTCCAGTTTAACACCAAGATTTTTTTTTTCTTGTTCTGACTAATAGTTACATTGGGATCTCACAGCTGATCACCCACCTATGAGAATGCATCACTTCAGCCTAAGATGGATAAGGGTAGGGGTGATTTGGAGCACAGAACTCTCAATTGTCAAAACTGCAACAAAAGCAGGCCAGCCTATGATTCACCTTACCACCTATGCCTATAGTGAGAAACATACCTTTTTTGCAATTAAGCACCTAAAATTTGGTGGTTTTTTCCTGTAGCCAAACTGGACCAATCCTGACTACAAACAAAGGCTCCCTTACACTAGTTTGCTAAACTCTATTAGATTTATCAACTTTTTAAAAGACTTCAAAATTGAATTTAAAATATGAAGGTGTAAATGGATATTTAAATCTGTAGCTTTAGTAAATTTGGTATTAGCTTTTCACCTCACATTGTACTATTAAAAATTCCAAGCCTACCAAAAGTTGAAAAATATTGCAGTGAATAGCCACATGCTATTCAAATATCTATCGTTATGTCCATCTCTATATCAGTCAGCAGTCCATTTAATTTTCATTTTTTGATATATTTCAAAGTAAGTGATAGATATCAGTAAATTTCTACCTAAATACTCACCATATATATCATTAACTAGTGTTTAGTATATCATTAACTAGTGTTTAGTATTGTTTTTCTTTTGAGTTAAATTTCATACACAATGAAGTGTACACATTCTAAGTGTACTATACAGTGTGTTTAGACAAAAGCACACCTGTGCAACCACAAACCCTATAAAAACTCAATTTCCATCACCACAAAAAGTCTCCCAAGGGTCCTTTTAAGGCAGTCCTCACCTCAACTGACAAGCAACGATTTTCTAAAATTTTCCAGCATTTTATTTTTCCTTTATGGAGTTTTATGTACATGGAAACATATGGTGTATACTTGTGTGTGGAAGATTTCTTCACTGAGCAAAATGCTTTTGAGATTTGTCCAAGTTGTTGCATGCATCAGTAGGTTTCTTTTGGTTTGGTTTGAAGATTTATTCATTTATTTTAAGGAGGCAGTGAGACAGACAGAGACATAGACGGAAACAGGAACATATATCTTCCATCTTCTGGTTCACTCCCCAAGTGGCCACAACTTCAGGGCTTGCCCCAAGCCAAAACCAAGAGTCTGGGACTCCATTGTTGACAGAGGCCCAAGTACATTAGCCATCTTCCCCTGCCTTCCCAGGCACATTAGCAGGGAGCAGAATCTGAGGAGGAGCAGCTAGAATGCGAACTGGAGCTCCAATATGGGATGGTGGTATTGCAGGCCCAGCCTGCTTGTTGCACCAAAATGCCAGCCACAATAGGTTTCTGGGTTTTGAATTTTCCAAGTTTGGGTTATTATGAATAAAGATGATATGAATACTGTTATAAAAGCCTTCGGTGACATGTTTTCATTACTCTTGGGAAAATATGTAGGGATGGAGTTGCTGGGTCTTAGGGAAGGTAAATGTTTAGTTCTAAAGTAAAGTTCCAGATCTTTTCCTAAAGTAGTTGTACCATTTTACATTCTCATGAAAGAAATATGAGTACTGCTTGTTCCATATCCTTACCAACATTTTTTACAAATCTTATTAATTTTAGACAGAATGGTGGGTGTGTAGTAGAATCACATTATGGTCTTGAATTTCATTTCATTGGTGACTAAAGATATTGAAGATTTTCCTCTGTGAAATGTCACTTTACAAATTTTCTCCCATTTTTCTGTTGAATTATTTTTTTGTTATTAAGTTGCTGGAGTTCCTCATATATCCAGGACAGCATTTCTTTATCATATATGTATTTTACAAATATTTTCTCCCAAACTTTGCCTTTCCCACTCATTTTCTTAACAGTGCACTTGATGGGCATATTTTAAATTAGTTGAAGACTAATTCATCAGTTTTTATTTTATGGCTATCACTTTCGATATCCTAAGAAACCTTCATTTATCCCAAATCATGAAGACATTGTAGTGTTTCATTCCAAAACCACTTACATGCTGTTATATTTAGTTATGTGACCCATCTCCAATTAACTTCAGGTCAGGTGTGAGATTATTTTGCTGTATAGAGATCCACTTACTCCAATGCCATTCCCTTTTCCCATTGGATTGCTTTGGAGCCATTGGCAAATATGAAACAACTGTGAATATCAGCTTTAAAATCAAAGTAGTTTGTGCATAGATGATGCCTCCAGGACACCATAAAATTTGTAATAAAGAAGGAGTAAAGAAGAAAACCACACACTACAGCAGAGAGGGTCCCTGGGCCCATTCCTTGGGGAAAGCACAGAGAAAGGCACGAATATTGTGGGGAAACTACACTTACAGACTCAGGGTTAGGCAGCTTAATACTGGAGAATGAACACTTCCCATGAATCAGCAGACAGGGAGCCTCAGGATGAGTGCCGTTCATCCCGGAGGACAGAGGGTGCTCTCCTGGCTGATGGAACACATGGGTAGGAAGGAAGGGTGACTAAGACCAGAGTGCTTAGAATGGTAATCAGGAATAAGGTAGGATGATGGATTCACCCCATTGAAGACTTGCAAGAAAAGATGGCATCAGTCGTAAGGAATAGGAAGATAAAAACATAGAAAAAGATGGAATTGTGTATGTGTGAGAACTGTTGAAGGTGGAGAATAGACAAACAAAAATTCATCATCTGATTCTGGGTATATGTGTCCATGTTTAAAAAGCGTAAAATTATTTTCAAAATAGCCAACAGGAGTAAAGATAAAATTAGTATGGATTTACTTCTGAATATTCATTTGGGAATAATTCCCTTTGTGAACAGATGAAGAGAGCAAATGTAGAGAGTTGATGTTAGATGTTGTTAGAACATCAACAATATAAAAGATCCACTGCACTGTGGTCCAGTAGGAAGTGTTTTGATATTTTATTTGGATGACATAGCAATTGAAGTTATCATACTTGGACCCAGAGATTAGTTAAGGGAGAAACCTAGCAAGAGAAAGTACTCATCATGATGTTTGTGTCTGCATCTTTTCTTTTAAATGCTCACTCCAAAATTCATATCCAGATCTGTAGGAGAGATTTCCAATGAGTAACTGGAAAACATTTTAGTTCTCAACTCCATTCCACATCTCATTTGTATGCTTGAGATCTCAACTATCTTAAGAATAAATCGTGATTCATTCACTGTCCTTTCAGTGTGAGATGAAATTGTGTTTTAAAAACTTGGGCATAAAACCTACTGAGCTATCAAACCAGAGAAGGCACAGACAGCTCATGGTTCATTCCACAAGAGAAAAAATGCAGTTCCTGACTGGCTGGAATGGTGGTTACAATCATTTTCTTTTTTGAGAGATTTGGTCCACATTTAGCAATCAGCTGCTTGTCATTGCAGGACGAGTTCTGTCTCTGCAAATTGAGCTGGGGATGTTAATTCTCTTCTGGCAGTTGGATGGGTGAAAGCTCCCTGTAGGCATTCATTCACTTCAACACAGATTTCAACTCCACACAGCTAAGCAGGGCAAGGACTTTAAATAAGAGACCCCTCTTTCTTCCTTTCTTATTTGACCTACCGTATCAATGTGTTAGGGCTACTAAGGGTCATCCAACCAGCAGAAGATAGTGAAAAATATTACAGACTTTCATTTGAAAAGATAAAAATTATGCAATCCAGCATTCCCCAAAGGGTTTTCCATGAGATATTTTGGCCTTTGGAAGAAAAGAAAGAATGGAAAAAGCACACATTCAAATACATTTAGGATTCTTAATTAAAATACCCTAAACAAGTTTATTCACTACAAGACTTTTAAAAGTCTTTAGCATGTTAATGTGCCCAATAAGTTGCTAAAAGAGGCAAGGATCACCTACTTTATTTTCTCATATATCAATTTCTAATTCAATTCCTTATTTTAGAGATGATAAGATCAGGAAAACTGTCTTTTCCAAGGACACGGCAATCCACCTTAGAAGAAGAATCCTTCATTTCTTATTGATCCCCATACTAGAGCATTTCCCAATACTTATGCTCGTGTGATAGCAATAAGTCACATTAGAAAATATTAACTCTTAGGCTTGTATATTACTCATGGAATTTTAACCTCATCTTAATTCTTAATTTAGGGACTTGAGCTATTTTTTTTTCTTACAAGTGAGGAAAAAGAAGCTACAGAAGGTAGTATTCACATAGTTCTTCTGTTATTTTTTAAAGAAAACATTTGTTTGCTTGTTTGAAAGGGGGAGAGAAAGAAGGAGAAAGAGAGAGAAGGATTGAGAAAGAGACAGAGAGAAAGAGAAAGAGACACAGAGAGAGGGAGATCTGCTGGTTTGCTCCCTAAATGCCAACAACAGCCAAAGCTGAGCCAGGATGAAGCCAGAAGCCGGGAACTTAATCCAGATCAATCATGTGTGTGACAGTACTCAAGCATCATCTGCTCCCTCAGTGTGCACATTATAAGAAGCTGTGTGAGAAGTGGAGCCAAGACTCAAACTCAGGGATTCTGACATTAATGTTTATCACAAGTGGCATCTGAACTGCTGTGCTGAATTCCTGCCCCATAATTCCAGGTCTTTGAGCGGAGGCACAGATAAGAAGAAAGTTGAGTCCATAATAAGCCATCATCATTCTGAGTAGAAGCCTGACCACTTAGTAAAAGGGTAATTTGAATCCTTAACTATCCCATGAGGGAGTTTTTTCTCATTTTACTCTCAATGCAAGCAAATAAAAACCATTCCCTGGCCTGGCTCTGACTCCTCTCCTTACTAGGTATGCGACCCCAAACACATTACATAAAGTTGTTGTGCCTGGGTTTCTTCTTCTGTTAAATGTATTGGCTTTATTAAGTCACTGTGAGGATTAAACGAGTTAATATATCTAAAATTGAGAAGAAGCTAGGCACCTAGTTTGCATTGTGTATTTACTACATTTAGGCAGAATACTATAGTCAACCTGAAATATCTGAGCCGCAATTTTCCACGTGAAGTTTCAGAAAGAAAAATGAGAGACCATTCCCGTCCTGTTGTGCATGTTATGCATCATTAACTAAAGGGACTGTAAAAAACGAACATCAGCTAGCAGAAGGGAGAATTGTCTCAGAAATCTAATACTCATGGAAATCAACTATCTGTGAATAATCAAAATGACTGTGTTTCATGGATCTTTAGATTTATATTTGAAGTTCATTTTTAATTTTTGTCCTGAATATGCTTTTGGCATAATCTTCCCTTTTATCATATTGCAGCTCTCTAATAATAAACATGCAGCAATTATGTCTAAATTTCAGACAGGAGCTTTCTACTTATGCTTGCTATTAAATACAGCAATGAAGAAATGACCTGAAGGTTTAAGGGGAATAATTCCCTCAAGAGGGGGTCGACTATTTGTCTCCAAAGAGAGAAAAGCCTATGCTTTCGTTTTATCTTTCTGTATTCATTCCTAGCCTTAAATGGCTGAAAAATTCTTTCAGAAGGAAGGACATGATTACTTCCTTACAAATGTGGGATCAAATGAATATTGAGCTGGAAACAAATCACTAAATAAATAAATCACTAAATAAAGTGACTTTTGAACTTGATTTTGCATCAGAGGCAACTGGGGAATTGTTCAGAACCCACGCCTCATCCACAGTGATTCTGATGCAATGCTGGAATCTGCATTGTTTTCCAGAGGTAATCCAGTTAGTAATGATTCTGGACCAAGATGGTTAGGAATGCTGATGTAGCTCCCATCCCTTCAAGGTGCCAAGGAAAGAAGTTGAGGTCAAAAAACACAAGTTAGTTTCAGGCTATGAGTTCAAATCCAGCCCTCTTGATATTCAGCTCTTCCCTTCACTAAGACCTGGATTAGTAGAGTGTTAACAAAAATAAAAGGTTCTTAAAGTGTTCTTCCAGCCAAAACCAGTTGATCATGGTGGCCAGGATAAATTGAAGCTGCTTGGGGACTTGAAATAAACATCTTGTTAGTGGAAGGAATACATTCAGATTGTTAGCCCTGTCACTACTGGGCACTTGACTTGTAAAGACCTGCCTCTGTGTTGAACATTTAGGAATGTTTACCAGTGGGAAATACTAGTCATATTAGATGTGAGGATTTGCCTACCCATGGATCCTGTTCTGTGTTACAAGGCAGTGAAGCAAATGGCTAACTTGCTAGAAATGTTAAGAATCAGTTACGCAAAAGGGGGATGTTAGTAAAATGGCGCAATATACACCCTGACACCATCCTAGGCTCTAGCCCCCACCGCCATTGCTGGAAGCCAGGTGCCCTCATGGCCCAACCACGGGTGTCAAGCTCCACCCCCATCCTATTGGGATTCGATGCTCCTGCTTCCCTGCCCACACCCCTGGCAAAGTTTTAAAAGGATCTGTTCCTGAACACGTGGCTCTCTTGCCTCTATCTCTTCTTGTCTCCTGACCTCTGTCTCTATCTCTGTCTCTCTCTCTGTCTCATGCTCTCCTTCTCCCTCTTTTCTTTCTTCGCCCCTTCCCTCTGGTCTGTCGAGTTTCCCCTAATAAACTCTTCCCCTTAAAAAGAAAAAAAGAGAATCAGTTATGAATAAGGAGAGAAGACTCTCAGGCACTTAGCTTTCTGCTCCTGACTGATCTTTCAACGTCGTCTTATACCAGTCTTATCAGCTGCTAGAGAGACCATGTTTTAAAGAGACTTAAGGACTCTGGTATCCAACAAATTGAGAAATATCACAATTTCTTTTCCTATAAGATGAATTATAAAATTTAACCCACTTCCCTTTGTTGCTTAGATTTCAAGAAACTTGAAAAAAAATTGAAACACAACTCAGCAGTCCTATTGATTGTATTGGGCAAAATATCTGTGCTCTTCTCTATCTGGATTCTTGATATTTTTCTTCTGTTTGTGTGTTCTGATTGATGGCATCATCAAAAGTGCTGTCTTTGTTTCTGTTTTATCTTACCCAAAATTCTCTGTGGAGAGGAGAAAAATGTGAACACAAATAGCATCCATTATCATTGAAACTAGAGCTAGTCACAGAGATGGTCCTACCTTCCCCAAACTCCTTACAAAGAGTGAGTAGGTAGCACCAAGGGTTCCAAGTGGCCTCACTCACCAGCCAATGAGATTTTGTTTGTTTTGGTTTGTTTTGGTTTGGCTTGGTTTTATTTTATCAGACCAGGAATGGATCTTGATCCCAAAGCAGCCAAGCCTCCGGGCTTATAAAGGTCACTGAGAATGAAAATCCCTTCCCAGACAGAAATCACTTTGACCAATAAAATCTCATTTCCAGGAATTAAAGTGTGGATCGATGAGAAAATCAAGCAGTAGGCAGTGAAAGCCAAAGTTAAAAAGATTCACAATGAAAAGCCTGAAGGGACCTTAGGAGGAACATTTGGGTTGGGGCTATAAATAAACAAAAGTTAGAAGGCAGCAGAAGCCATAAATAAGCAACAGATAATGGAACAGAAACGACACAGAAAGGTACGGAACCACAAGGCAAGATTGCATGAAGTTCAATAGGTGTACCCTGCACAGAGTGCCCAGCCATGGAAGAACATCAGGATTGGAATCCAACATGTATTCCTCTCTCCTGACTATGTCCACTCAGAGAAAGGTGAATACAGCAGTCCTGGCTAGAGGCACTGGCAAAAGACATGACTGATGTAGACTGATGCAATGATCTAAGAGAGGTAAGTCCCATAAATGCTACACAGGTCTATGCTGGTGAGGCCTCTAGACCTGCCCTGGTTGCTGAAAAACCTACCAGTTCCACAGCCTTAAGACCTGAATCTCATGTGAATCAGCTACATTCCATGAGACCTGGGTGTTGGACTAGATTCCCATGAGACGTGACTGGGACTTCTGTTTTCCCTATTCTTATTCACATGTTTAAAATGAGTTTTTTCAGTGAACCCATAGATTCTACCTAAAATACATACCAAGATGAAATGGTTTGCCTATCGCTCAGCCAAAGTTTTCTTCCATAAAGTTTTGGAACAGTCTGCTAGCACGAACAACTTCCTTCTGTGACTGCAGTAGTTTCCCATTGCTTCTGTAACATGACACATAAACTAAGTGGCTTAAAACAGCACACATGTGTTCATATTAAAGAACCATAGGTGAGAAATCCGCTATAGTTTCAGGAAGCTAAACTCAGGTGTTGGCAGTCTGCACTCCTTCTAGAAGCTCCAGGGCAGAAGCTGTTTCCTATCTTTCCTCGGCTGCTGGAGTCCCTTGCTCCTTCCGTCTCCCAAGGTAACTTTCGCATCCTCCTCCACTCGGCTCTCTGCCTTCCTTTTTCACTTGCAAGTGCTTTTGTGGCTACATTTGTAACCCAGAGCATAGGATTTCAGTAAAAAGGTGCGTTTTGTGGCTACGTTTGCAAGCACAGTGTAGGATTTCTGTAAAAAGGCGAAGAGAAGTCACTGGAACACAGGCAGAGAATCTGAACTCTTGTTTTTCAGAGAATGTTCCAGAAAGGCTTATCTTGCAGCACTGCCTTCAGATCACCACAGTCAGGCAGCAGTCAGAGCTGCAAGAACCCAGTTTGAGTCTCCTTGATCTAAGCTGAATTTTCCTCATTATAGTACTAACTTCTCTGCCTAAGAGAGGAGCTTGCTGCTACTTTGTGAACACAAAATGCATTAAGATGTTTGTGCTCACCAGCAGGAGGGGCCTTCCCTCTCCTCCTTTACTGCACACTAGACACTCCCCTAACCCTGGCTATAAGAGCCCTGGCAAACTGCTTCTCTGGGAGTCAGTTTCCTTAGGAAACTCTGCCTTCCCACTGTTTCCTTTACTTATCACAAGTAAAGAAAACTTTCTCATGAGCAACACCCACTTGAGACTCATTAATTTGTAACACCCTGAGTGAACAGACCCTTTGTGTCCAATAACACACCGGGCTT
This sequence comes from Sylvilagus floridanus, assembly GCA_949820135.1. NCBI lineage: Eukaryota > Metazoa > Chordata > Mammalia > Lagomorpha > Leporidae > Sylvilagus > Sylvilagus floridanus. Next base: position 170,173,212 of record OX463244.1, read on the forward strand.
ACTGATAGAAATATAGATAATCCTCATCTCAAAATTCCACATTTAATCACATGTACAAAGTCCCTTTGGCTATGTAAGGTAACATAACTCTCAAGTTCCAGGAATTAAGACATAGACATCATGGGTGACCATTTTTATGCCTGCCACAAAAATCAAGTAAAGGCGCTTGCCTAATGGTTCACTTTTTAAAATGCTGTCCTATAAGTGGTCAATTTATCTCTTTTGTATAAAGAAAAACTCACAGAATAAAAACAGAGATCAACAGATTACTTATAATTTGCCTTCTGTTGGGTGTCCCCAGTATATGGACAAAGCCTCATGGGTTTCAGGATTTGTTTCTGTCAATGCTATTTTAATTAAAATTTTCCAACCTGCAGAAAATGTGAAAGAATTATATACTTGAAAGTACATATATACTCAGTATATAACACCCATAAACCAAACATGCAGAATCTATTAGCATTTTCCTATATTTATTTTATCCCATATTTATGCATCTACCCATCTCTCTATCCATTAATTAACCTCATTTTTGATATGTTTCAAAGTAAATTGCAGCCATCAATATTCCTCAGCCGTAAATAATTTAGTGTACACACTATTAACTAGGGTTCAATGTTGGTTTGTGATGCTTTTTTTAAAAGATCCTCATAGAATGAAATGTAAAACTCTTACACTTGATCTTAGCCAAAAGGCCGAGAAGCTATGAAATGTAAAACTCTTAAATGCACCAGCCCATAGCTTGCGATTTCCATACAGCTGCGTAACTCAAACCCCTATCAAAATACACATCATTTTAAATTCCCAAAAAGTTCCTTCATGCTTCTCAGTCAGTCCCTTCCCACACCTACTCTCAAAAGCAACAAATTCTGATATCTTTCTTTTTAAAATTCTTTTATTTTTTTTTTTGACAGACAGAGTGGATAGTGAGAGAGAGAGAGAGAGACAGAGAGAAAGGTCTTCCTTTTGCCATTGGTTCACCCTCCAATGGCCGCCGTGGCCAGTGCGCTACAGCCGGCGCACCGCGCTGATCTGAAGGCAGGAGCCAGGTGCTTATCCTGGTCTCCCATGTGGGTGCAGGGCCCAAGCACTTGGGCCATCCTCCACTGCTCTCCCGGGCCATAGCAGAGAGTTGGACTGGAAGAGGGGCAACCTGGACAGAATCCAGCTCCCCAACTGGGACTAGAACCCGGGGTGCCGGCGCCACAGGCAGAGGATTAGCCTAGTGAGCCTCGGAGCTGGCCCTGATATCTTTCAATATGGATTTAGAGTTATCAAGGAAATGATCAAAATGAAGTAGCATTGGTTCACAGCACTAAAAATGAAGTTGAACGCCCTTATTAAACAGATTTTAGGCATATCCCCAGCTCAACTTTTTAACTAAGGTACATCTGCAGCTGAACTCTTAAGATGAATGTTTAAAAAATGTCATTAATACAAAGAGGATAGATTTTATGTGTTTCACAGGTACAATTCCTAAAATATAACCATAGTTCCCTCCCTCTCTTTGTTCCTTGCTCAAACCCCCTCCTTCCTTCCTTTCTTTTTTTCTTTAATTTTTTCAAAAACATAATTTCCTTATACTCTATAATCACAGGCTTAATGCACCACAACCATATTATTCAACAAGTAAAAAGTGAAAAGACCACAGCTGAACTTTCTAACCAAGCTGTTACTTGCTGACCTTGTAAACTGTGCCTAACAGCAGTTTCTGGAATGAAATGCACCAGCCGTTGTAACAATTGGTAAATTCACCCCTTTTGCTTCCTGAGGCTGTGCACTATCCATTTCTAGCAAATTCCAAATGCAGCATCACAATTCTGGACAAACAAAAGACGTAATTAACAACCTCCTTGCAGTTGAAACTATAGAAATGGACGTGTCTAGTAAAATCTCTGAGCACATATAGAAGACTACTTGAATTTGCTGACTCCTGGATTGCAATCCTAACAAGCCAAAAACAGATATAATTTTTGTTCTCAGCTAGGTTGATTTTGAGGGCAGGTTTCAGCTTTGACATTATCCTATTTATATCTAGACTCAGCAAAATGGGTTCTATTAATTAATCACCAACTTGGATGTGGCTTTCTTTTCTAGTTTGTTTCTTCTCAGTTAAATTGCCAGCATTGCCCGTGGTCATTTGCTAATCAAATGTTATTTGGGGCTATCAGACTGAAACTCTCTGCATAAGAATTAAGTTTGGTGCATAAACACAAAAACACAAACAGTAAATTAAAGTTCTGATTATTATGTGATATTGACCAAAATTATTATGAGTCTGTCCATAGGGTTTTGATTATGATGGAAAGGAGGCAGCCATTAGGCAACAGGAGGAAAACTACCATCACCAAGATTTTAAAACTCTTTGTTCAATTATACCCCCATGAGTCTTTCTCTAATACAGGTCAATCCATCTATAAATGAACACACAATCTGAGAAAGCAGCCAGATGAGTTTCAGAGTCAAAGAAGGCTAGATTTTATGCTTAGCAACTACAGTTGCTCCTTTTCTGATCCAGTGCTCTGCTTATGGCCTGGGAAAGCAGTGGAGGGTGGCCCATGTGGGAGGCCTGGAAGAAGCTCCTGCTCCTGGATTCAGATTGACCAGGCTCCAGGCGTTGTGGCCATTTGGAGACTGAACCAGATGATGGAAGACCTTTCTCTCTGTCTTTCCCTCTCTTTGTCTGTAACCCTACCTCTCAAACAAATAAAAAAACTTTTAAAAAAAGAAGAAATAGAAAACTTACAAAGGAAGAAACAACTAAAAAAAATCTAAAAGCATTACATCTTCTGAGTAATCAAATACATGATCTAAAGCAGAGATTCTTTATATAATATTTTTATCTAAACAAAAGTGTTGCATCTTAATCATGGTAGCAAGAGTATAGGAATTCTTTGTAAACAGGTACAAATCTTCCAGGCAGCAAGTTTGTAATGTGTATAAACAATAATAAAAACGCTCATACTCTCTGACATAGTCACATTACATTGGAAAATTTATTCTAAGGAAATGATACAAATAAATACATGGAAAAGCTCTACGCATAAGAATTTTTTTTCTTTTTTTTTATATAACGTTTTTATTTAAAGAATATAAATTTCCAAAATACAGCTTATAGATTACAATGACTTCCCCCCCATAACTTTTATTAAGGCTATATTTGCATGTTACATATTGACAGCACACAAATAAATTATACTACATTCACTGTATGAACAGGGATTAAAAGCAATGATTAGAGAGACAAAGTAATAGTGTGCAAACATAACCATCTATAAAATTAAATTGAAAAAAATACCAAAATCTTGTATGCTTTGGTTGCAAATATAAAAATAATGTGAAAAAAGTAGACAAATATGCTAACAGAGAAAGGTGATGCGATTAAAATTGATTTTAAAACTTCAGTTTTTAAATGTTTTGTTTTTATTGCTACCATACTAAAAGCAAACATTTGTTCTGAAAAGATGGTTGCAAAATAAAATTTATGTATTCATTTGTTCACTCCGTGAATATTTAGTCCCTGTGTATGCCAGAAACCACTAAATTCTGGGAGTTAATAAGCCCAAGATGTCTTAAAAACCTGTATGTTGTGTAGAGAGAGAAGGAAGATATTCCTAATCACAATGCAAAGTAGGATGTGTTAACTACTGTAGGAGAAGTGCAAAAATTCAAAACTATCTTTGAGTATTAAATAACAAAAAACTTTGCTGCCTCCACATACTGTTAATATTATAAGGTATATTGGAGTGGTCTGTTAGCTCTTTATGCGCCTCTTTTCCAAGCAATGACTCAAGTATTAAATGTTTTCCAATTTCTTCTGAGGGGGAACATAAACTAGGGAAAGATATACCATATACTCAAGCAAATTTGTCTAACGTAACACATCACATCCATCAACTAGCATGAATCCATCACCCCACCCCTAAAAGCAAGTGGCTGGAAACTGTAAACTGGGCAATACAGGCAATTATCAGAGCCACTATTCTGCACCATGGGAGGGAAGGGAGCCATGTGCAAGGCAGGCACCTGCAGTATCAGAGTGAATGCAAGCCATATCCCTGGGCTCAAATCTCTGCTCTCCAATGGAAAGTAAATCCAGACTTGTATAAAAATAGACTGTACTAAAAGCAACTATTGATAGGTAAGGTCTTACTCCTGCCATTTTCATACTTGTCTTCTATTTTATCACACATCCTCTCTTTCTCCTTCTTTTATATTTCTTTGTGAATAAGCGATTTTCTCTAATAGTGTGTTTTGATGCCTTGCTTATTATTTTTGGTAATCCTATTAAAGATTTTTGTTTTGTGTTTATCACAAGGTTTACAAAAAATACATTGTTTCCAACAAGATATTTTTAATTGATGATGAGTTAATGTTGATTATAAAGATAGAAAAAAAAAGCCATTAAAAAAAAGTAGAGGTAAAATACTAATGAACTCTATGCTTGCACTCTATTCCTCTCTACATTTTGGATTTTTGATATCCCATTTTATGTCTTTATGTATTACTTACCTCTTGACATTTTAATGTAGTTATTATTTTCATTGTTCTATTTTAGTGGATATATCATGTTTACTCATCATAATAAAAACTGTGAGTTTCCTACTTTCTGATATTTTTCTTACTCTTAGTGCATCTTCTTTCACCTTGAGGAACTCCCTTTAGCATTGCCTGTAACTCAGGCCTGGTGGTGATAAATTCTCTCAGCTTTTGTCTGGTAATGTCTTTATCTCTCCCTCATATTTGAAGGATAGCTCTTTTGGATAGTTATTCTTGACTGGTAGTTGCTTCTGTTTTCCCTCTGTGCTATAGATGTCTCATCCCACTACACGCTGGCCTGTAAGATTTCTAGTGAGAAGTCTGCCATCAGGAGAATTGGGACCCTTTTATGTATTATTTACTACTTTTCTCCTGCAGCTTGGGGAACCCTCTGTCTTTAACCTTGGAGAGTTTGGTTATAATATGTCTTGGAATAGGCTGGATTGGGTTGAATCTGGTGATCATTAGCCTCCCTGGATAGTTGTATCTTACGCAGATTTGGAAGGTTTCCTGTGATTACTCTTTGAATAGCCTTTTTGTCCTTTTCACATTCTCAAGTCACTCTTGAACCTTCAGAAAGTTCTCGTTTTTTTCTTTCTTTCTTTTTATTTTATTTTTTTTTTGACAGGCAGAGTTAGACAGTGAGAGAGAGAGAGAGAGAGAGAGAGAGAGAGAGAGAGGTCTTCCTTTTCCATTGGTTAACCCCCCAGATGGCCACTACGGCCAGCACGCTGCACTAATCCGAAGCCAGGAGCCAGGTGCTTCTCCTGGTTTCCCATGCGGGTACAGGGCCCAAGCACTTGGGCCATCCTCCACTGTCTTCCTCTGGCCACAGCAGAGGGCTGGACAGGAAGAGGAGCAACGGGGACAGAATCCGGCGCCCCCAAACAGGACTAGAACCCGGGGTGTCTGCGCCACAGGCGGAGGATTAGCCTATTGAGCCTCGGCGCCGGCCCAGATAGTTCTCCTTTTCTTGCTCTCCTACAGTTCCTGGAAACTTGATTCTCTTCTTTTTCTTATCCAACTATTTTTTTTCAAGTAACCTATCTTTGAGCTCATTGTTACAGACGCATTTTTAATTTTGCTAAGCATATTTTACAGTGGCAGAATTTGTTTTGATTTATTTGAATGACTCTGTCAGATCTCTCTGTTAGAGTATTAAATAATTTCTCTGTGTTCTCCTGAAATGCACTAAGTGTTTTTTTAAAAAGGCTATTTTGAAATCTTCATCCAAGAATTTGAAAATTTCAAGTCTTAGATTATTCAAGTCTTTATTATTTTTTTTCTTTAGGTGGAATAATGGTTCCTTGGAAGTTCTTAGTGCTTGTTGTTGTATGAGAGACAATCTTTGTCACTGAAGGATTAGTTAGAGCAATCTGGTATCATTTCTGGATGCTCTTCCAGAAATTCTTAGAACTGTATGTCTTTTCTCTGAGTCTGTAGGCATGTCTGCTATTTCAGCAATAAATTGTGCCCAAAGCTGAGGTTTGCTGGGGCTTTGATATTGATGTATTTTCACTGTTTCAGTCTTAAAATGCACCCTAAGCTTAGATTTGTCCCAAATCTGCAACTGTGTTGTTCAGAATGAACTATGGAAGTATTTAAAAGGGATACATCAGGCCTGCGCCGATGCTTAATAGGCTAATCCTCCGCCTGAGGTGTCAGCACACCGGTTTCTAGTCCCAGTCGGGGCGCCGGATTCTGTCCCGGTTGCCCCTCTTCCAGTCCAGCTCTCTGCTGTGGCCCAGGAGTGCAGTGGAGGATGGCCCAAGTGCTTGGTCCCCTGCACCCGCATGGGAGACCAGGAGAAGCAACTGGCTCCTCGCTTCGGATCAGCGCAGTGCTCCGGCCGCAGCATGCCATCCGCAGCAGCTGTTGGGGGTGAACCAAAGGAAAAGGAAGACCTTTCTCTCTGTCTCTCTCTCTCTCACTGTCCACTCTGCCTGTCAAAAAATTTTAAAAAATAAAATTTTTTTTTTAAAAAAAAGGGATACATCATTCCCACAAGCCTTTTCCTGGGGCTAGGGAATGGCTAGCTGCCATTCCTGTACTACCAATGCCTATGCTAGATCACCTCCAGTCTGGGTGGCAAAACTGAAGTCCTCTGTGCTGTGGCCTATCTGCTGCAGAGGTAGACTCAGACCATGGTTGCTTCTACCAGCCACTAGTGATGCTGGCTTGCATATAGCAGATCTTCTGAGACCACAGAACTTCAACTGGCACCAGAGCAGATACAGAGGTTCCAACTATAGGCACTGGCCTGGGGACAAGGACAATTAGGATCTGTCTGATGTTAGGTTTTACCAACCTGGCACTGAGTCCCAAGATGCAGTGAGGTAGGTATTTGCTGTCTATCCAAAGCTGGAGTAAGTATGATAAAAGCACCCTCTTATTCTCATTCTGGTACTATGAAGGCTGAAGAACCACACCATGTTCACCTGAGGCTGGTGGTTGTGTACTTTAAAACAAGCCCATTCCACTGTACAGGTGGTCTCTACCTGACTCCAGAACAAGTGTAAAGACTGTACGAGATCATGGCCAAGAGGTGGAGATCTTCAGGTTTATCAGGCGCTGAGTCTCTTGGATCTGAGCTCTAACAGGGCCCCAAGCATCCTTTTATGCCCTTTTCTCCAGCAGCTGTAATCTTACTCTGCTTTCTGCCAGAAACTTGGGGAATGGTATGGAGGTGGCCCCTGGCCACCTGACTATGGAGGGTCCAAATAGTCTGCAAGCGTGGGCTTGGAGCCAGGAGTCACTAGGCCCTGTAAACTCTGAATTTTATGTGGTAGATCTAGCTCTGGGATTCAAGTCTAAGGACTAGACATAACTCCTTCTCCCTCATCTCAATTCACTGTTTGGCTTAGAGCAGGAGTGGTGATGTGAGCAACTCTTTTCCTTCTGCCTTCATCAATGTAACTTTTCTTACCATTTTATTAAAACCAGGCACTGAGGTCTCTCATCTGGCTTCTGTAGGAAGATGGTCACTGGAGCATCTTATTTGCTGTCTTGCTCCACCCACCAAAAGATTATTACAAAAAGGATTAAAAGCATTGTAACAATAGAAAGAAGTCTCCAACAACAAGATATGCAAGGATCTCAAAGTTAAGCAGAAATGAACTTCTGTAGGGAAGAGTGAACAAGCTGAGAAAGAACATTTGTGGGGAAGTAGAATGAATGGGATGAGGGTGAAGGTGGCTGTGAAATGAGAATGGAACAACCTGAGGCCAGCCTCACCTCAGAGGGGCTGAGAGATGGTCCTGTGCTGGCTCAAGCGGAGGGCGAGACAAGGTTGAGAAATGTGGGGAAGGAGAGGGACTTTACAAGGTTTGGTTAATAATCCTTTTGTTCTGATTGATCAGTGGGACAAAACAGTTCAGGTTCTCATTTATGAAGCCAAGATGGGAATTTGGAGGACCAGTGTCTGGTCTTGCTTCACATACACACAGGGGCATCTGTGAGCCTCAACTGAGCTGTAGGTGTAAGGGTGTTTCTTTGCAGTAAGTCATTTACCAGAACAGAAATGAATGGGAGGGATTCTTACTAACACAGTTTTCCTAAGGACTAGAGCTCAGATAAACTTCAGCATTGTCACTGTTCCATTGCTGTCTTACACTGTACATGTTGCTATAAGGAAAGTACCATAGATTAGGTGACATATGAAGCATAAAAACTTGTTTCTCACAGTTCTGGAGGCTGGGCATTCCAAGGTCAAGTGCCAGCAGTTTTGTGTCTGGTGAGCCAACTTTCTAGTTCGTAGAAGACCTTCTCTTAGCATCCTCATATGGCAGAAGGGTGAAGGGTCTCCCGGGAGACTCTTATAAAGGTCCTGATCTCATCTTCGACAGCCCTCCCCTACTGATCTAATCACTTCCCAAGAACCCTGCCTCCAAAGACCCTCACACTGGGGATCAGGTTTTAACTCAAATGTTGACACAATGGTTTCAGACCACCACACTAGTGATATGCCTTTGCTGCAAAGACTTCGGAATTTTCACCACACTAATTGCCTTTTCTTTTTGAGCATAAACTAGTTAGCATTTCCCAGCTGCATGACTGTGATTTGAGATAATAGGATGTGAGTACTAGTAATATATGCCATTGCTAGGGTTAAGCTATAAAATCTTCCCAGATACCATCATTTTCTCCCTGTCTACAAGTTACAAAGCTTGGAAGTCACTTGTCACAGAGGGTGGAATCATAAGAAAGAGCCGAGTCCCTAAGTCCTCCACTATATCTGGTTTATAGAAATACTTATTTAGTCAATACATACTCGAGGAATAAGTTTCAATCCTGTTAAGATGCTGGAATTATTTTTGTTTTGTTTGTTACATAAGGTAGCATTGCTTAATCTTTCTAAAGTTTTGGTTTAAATACCTGCCAGTTTTCCTAGTGTTGTGGAACCACATTGCAAGCAGTAAATAAATGTTAGCTATTATACAAATATCATTCTGTGTTAGGACAGAAGGGCTTGGAGGAAAGGGCATTTGATTTATGCCTTGAAAAACTGGTAGTATTTCAACTGGCTAAAGGGGTCTACAGGACAGCATTTCAAGTAGGAATTATAAAGTGTGCATGGCTCAGAAAGAACAGGTTCAAGAAATGAAACTGGTCCAGTTTCACTGGACACTTGGGAAGATAGAGGAAATAAATGGAGAAAAAGGTGGAATTGTTGATTGCTGCCCAATGTTGGAGTGTTGAAGTATAACAGACTTGAGTGACACCAAAGTATAGCAAAAAAAAAATAATAATAATAACATGTCTCTTTCTAGAAAGAAGACAAGAGAAAGAGAATAGGAAGGAGAGAGAGAAAGAGGCAGGAGGGAAGGAGAGAAGGAAGGAAGGAAGCAAGGAAGGGGAGAGAGAGAGAGAGAGAGAGAGAGGAAAAATGAATGAAGGGAGGGAGGGAGAGAGGAAGGGAGGGAGGGATGGGATGGAAGGAGGGAGGAAGGGGCCTATTGATACTTGCTGAATTTTTTAAGGAAGTTTAGACTTGCCCAATATCCAATAAATGATGGTGAATCAGGTAGGGGGAGTTAAACAGTGAAAGCACTTTCATCAAAAAGGTAATTCAAATCTAAGGCAGTCCTAGTAGCTGCAACTTGTACAATGGCTCTGTATTTGGCTCACAGGTCTCTTTGAGGATATGGTAGAAACTATAGCTCCCTTAGCAGAAAACCAAATATAAATGGACAGTAATAGTAAGTCTTCTTAGTCCACCACAGGCCCTAGATTCGGAACTTCTGAGTCCTTTCTATCAAGAGATAGAAAGGAAAGCCACCTGGATCATGCTCTGTAAGTCACCTTTGGCTGAAACAGGACAGCAGAATATGGCCACCTGTCCCCCGTGAGAGAGGCATCCTTCTGCTGGCAAGCTGACCACTGATGGTAACAAAAGAGGTGCATACTGCAGCAAGGACCATGGTGTAACCGACAGTATTACTACCCACAGCATGTCCTGAGACAGTCCATGTAATGTTCTGGGATTCAGTTTGTCTGCAAAACACAGTTGCCAGTATTCTCAGGAGATAATTCTGAAATTTGGAATGGTTAACTGTATACATACAAATTAATGACTGCTATTTCTTAAATAATGCACAGTCTTCTATTTTCATCCTCAAAGGCTAAAATATTATCTCTGTCTCTCATTGCCTTAGTGTTTTACATCAAGTGACTGTTGTAAGCCAAAGAGTGTCCAGGCAGTAGTTAAAGAAACCTTTTCAGTCCCCAAGTGCATCACAGACTAGTGATCATTCTCCCCTGAATTTCATTCTACTGCCTCAGCTTGAGTTCCCCAGAAACAGATTTTAAAATAAGGATTCAAACACAAGTAGTTGATCTGGGAGACATAGTACCTGTCAGTTATCAGGGAGTGGAGAAGTACAAGCAATGAGGAAAGGCAGCAAATAGATACAGGATACACAATCATTCCAGACACTACTGTGGATGACCTGGAGCACCATCCCACTGGGAACCTCTGAGGTGCTGTCGGATTACCCCGTCTTAGCAGCCAGGGAGATGAGACTGCCTTTCTTTCTTTTTTTATTTAAGGTTTACGAGTTCCATGTATTTCCTATATACAGATTTAGGAACATAGTGATACTTCCAATCCTACCCTCCCGCCCACCCATGCTCCCACCTTTCCCTCTTCTTCCTCTCCTATTCCCTCTCTCAATTTTTACAATGATCTACTTTCATTTTACATCATGCTGGGGGAGTAGGGAGCTGAGATTTTTATACATGGCTTTCTCGTGGGCATGAATTCCCAGCACTCTTAACTTACTTTTCAAAGGAAACTTCTCTGGCTTCTTAGAAAACTCTAGTGAGAAGAGATGCAGGTGTTGACTGTTGGGATTAAACAAAGCAGCATTTAAATGGAGCGGCCCTAGGATATAGGATGAGCACAGACAGCATCTGTCCTGTGTCCTAAAATGGTAAGTCCCTCATTCCACAGCTTCAAATAGTTGTAGCCTTCCCAGAGTTTTGTCTGCACTCGTAAAGGAGACGTCTTGCTAAGAGACAAGTTGAGCAAAAGTACAGGCTCCATTGCAATGACCACCTCTTTAAGAAGCTTTGCAAAAATTCTCACCCATGAAGTCCATGGAGTCATTCATGGAGCACAGGAGGAAGCATAGAAAAGGAAGTGAATCAGAAAGGTAACAGCTGACAGGTCCTTGGGAGGAGACAAGTATTGGGTTAACTGCTTTATGTGCAGTTAACTGTCCTTTAACAGGACTACTAGTTCCGCATCACCACTCCCATGACTAGGCAAGGAAACTAAGATTTTAAAAGGTTAAGTGAGATTTTCTTCTACCTGATAGAATGCAGACAGAACATTCGCCATCATCTTGGGTTGTGCTGTGTTGGAAAGAGTGAGTTTGGACTTCTCAACTCAGTCACATTCTCTTCCCATGGTGCTTGTTTAGAAGTTCAGGCTACCCTCCTAAGGCTGTTACTTCTGGGAGAACAGAGTTCAGAACCTTGTGCTGGGGCTGGCACTGGGGTGCGACAGGTTAAGCCACTTCCTCCAAGGCCAGCATTCCACCTAAGTGCCAGTTTGAGTCCCAACTGCTCCACTGCTAATCCTCCTGGGAAGACAGCAGGTGATGGATCAAGTACTTGGACCCCTGCCATCCACGGGGGGAGATCCAGATGAAGCTATTGGCTCCTGGCTTAGGCCTGGGCCAGCCCCAGCCATTGCAACCATTTGGAGAATAAAGCAGCAGATGGAAGGTCTCTCTCTCTGTCTCTCTCTCTCTCTCTCCCTGCCTTTCAATTGTTTTGTTGCAGTCAAGGGTTTGGAACTGAGAGAAGTGAGGGAACACCACAGAAGAGTCCCCAGGAAGAAGACCTTCCTGTTCAGCCTAGAACATAGCTCTGCTCTCCAGGAAGAGATTAGCTAATGAATATGGTCATTTTCTGTCCTAAAGAAGGGAAAGTCCCTGGTGATGTTCCCTTTTCAAGGCCACCATCTGCCACAAGAAGCCCAGCACTCTCTGAGTGTCCCTCTTTCACCTTCTTGCCTCCTTCCACCCTTGAAGTGAATGTCTGGCCTTTTCCAGAACCCAAAGGAAATTGACATTTTCCTCAAAATAGAAGAGAAGCGGTAACAACTACTTAACACCACCTTTATGCCAAGCCTTCAGGCATCTTCAGATTATCTCATCCACCAGTCAAGTGAGGTTCTATTTCTATTTTTCAGATAAAGCATCTGGGTTTGAACTAACTGTAAAGTTTGAGTTTGCTTTTTTGAAGTTTTTCTAGGTCCTTTCATGAAATAGTCTTTCAAGGTGGTCAAAACCTCTCCCACCGGGCCAGCAAAAAGCTGCCTGACCTTTAGAGAAGAGCAATGAGATTGTCTAATATCATAGATAAAAATAAAAACTTTGTAAATCCTTTTTGTGTTTTAAAATAGATCTGAGATTGAAGTCCTGGGTGTGTTACTTTCTAGGTTAATTGCTTTGATTTTAGACAGGCACATTTAGGTAGTTTCATCTGCATGTCTCCCTCGGAGGGAGTATATGCTTAGATTATTAATCCAGTATGCATTACACTAGTGTCTAAATCCTTTAAGAACCCACCATGAGAGGACAGGAGCCGAGGGGAGCCTGGGGCAATGTGCACCCCCTGTGGAGTCCTAAATGTTGCTTTCTGTGTTCCTGCCATATAGAGCAAAGCTGAGGAGTCCTCCTTGTACCCTAGGGTCCTGCCTCCCTCCAGGAGAGCATTAAGACTCTTTCATGTCCCACAGGGGCAGGAAGGGCAGACTACTCCAGATTAATGCTCACAGCTGCCACTTCCTCTCAAAAGAGTCATCTGCAAATGTATACACCCTTCATAATACAGCATCACCTGACACTAAAATGAAAAACGTGTCCTGTTCTTGATTCCTGACCTTTATGTTCAGATAGAAGCATCTAAGACTCTCTTCTTGCCTATCACAGTGTCTGATGCATAATTAATGCCCATTAATGGGCAGATGGAAAAATAGGTGGATTCATGAATGATATAAATATGAATGAATACCTGAAGGAATGAATGAATGAATGAATAAAAAGCTAAGCTCTCTTCTTCATCAAGATCTGCATAAAGCATGGAGTTAAATTCTGTATCCTAATTTCTAGCCTAGGAATCAGAACATGTTAGAATGGCCCACAGATGGTTCTGGAATATTTCAGTTGACTGAACAAATTCAGAATGGCAATACTTGTCATGATTCAGGAAGCACCATGAAACTAGATTAAACAGACTGAGCTATGAAGGAAAATGTCAGTCTACATAGGGGAAAGGTCTCAGATGTTTGCTTGTAACTCTCAAATTGTGAAGCAATTGATTGTGTTTTTTTCTGTCATTTACAACTAAGTCACATGCCCTCGATAACTCCTTCCAACAATCACCAGACCTTCTGCTGATAAAGAATCAGTGTACTAATGAACATAGATAGCCATCAAATTCATAAGCAATATTTTTGGACATAGGCTTTTTGTAGAAAGCTAAATAATAGTGCATCAATCCACTAAGCCATGATCATGAAGGTGTGTTTCACACGATGCTCTTTATTCCCTCTGTGCCCTGCAGTTTGGAAGTTTTAATAGATCGAAGCCCTAAAGGGTCTGAAGTTTTCTCAGTGTAATTATTGGTGTCAGAGAGAAAAATAACGTCCTATTGCTTTTGGCTTCAAGTTTATAGCATGTTAGAGCTAAAGGAGACACGGAGATGATCCAATATAGTACCCAGATTGCTGCCGGTTCAGACAGCTTGAAAGTGGAAACCTGTTTGCTTTCTATCTTCTCTTTGAAGAAGGAGAAGTTCAGGTGTTCTCCATACCTCCAAGAAGATTTGAAAAGCAAGCAGCAATAGTTCAGTTACGATGGTTCTAGGTCAGAGTTAAATAAGCTATTGAGCATTATTGGGCAAAAAGGAGATCCTACAGAAGTTCATAAAGTAAATAACAGATGCATAGGACAAGCCCAGTGAATAGAATTCATCAAGTTCACTGCATTGTTTAAATGGCTAGAATTACATAGAAACTAATGCATCATCTGCAGCCAACAAGCCCCCTAACAGAGGTGAATATTTCATTGCCCAGATTGAGGGGTCATTACCCACTGTACCTTCCCTTGGGTGCCCTGTGAAGACTTAACTTCTTCAGCGTACATTTTCTCCTCAATGAAGCCATCAAACATGACCTTTGATCCTACTTCTGGTTACTGTAGACATCTCACCATACACAGCAGCACCTAGGAACCAAATAAAGAGAATGAACCCTATAATAAAAAATGAAATCCACTAAAATACATGAAAAGTATTATTTTAGAAATTACTGCAGCTTAATTTTTTTATAAAAAAAAATGAGGGTTCAGAAAGAGCCTTAGGATTTACTTGCCCATGTTACAGAATATTGCACAGATAAAGCCAAACTTAGGTTCCCAGTAGCCTGATCGGTGTCCAGGATCTCTTTCATCAGCATACACACTATGCATATGATTGTTGAGCTGCATAGTGCCCAACCTAAATGTTCTTTGTATTGAGCCTAAAATGATCTAAATGGCCAGGATAAGCAATCCCAAAACCATTGAATGACTTCTTAGGGCACTGACTCTGGAAACATTCAGCTCTCTCATACAGTGAAGCTCTGTGTGAACTTTTTCCCTTCAACTAGCCCAGAAGAGAATTTTGATCTTTAGTCTTAAACTCTGCAGACAGATCATGTCTGCTTCTCCCAACAACTATCTTTCCAATAACAAATACATAAATAAATATCTGTCTATCTGTACATTTTAAATGGAGTCCTTTAAATCAAAAGCTCGAACAGAGTGATTATATTCCTCTTTGGCAGTTTTATGTTTTGTGATTTCTGTTCCTTTTCCTACTCCTTTCAGCTGGTCTGAATTTTTCCTTGTAATTTCTTCTCCAACTAGCTTCATTCTAGACCTTTCCAAGAACATAATCCTTTCTTGTAGCCTTTATCTTTAATTTTCTGTTATACTATCATTTGTATATTGCACATAACCTGAGTAGCAGTGCTAGGTATTTGTACAGCAGAAGAAAGAAAGAAGGGAAGGCAAGAATGAAAGAAGAGCAGGAATAAGATGGGGTTGGGGAGAGAGGGAGAAAAGGCAGAGGGAGTGAGAAAATCCTTAGACCTTTTTCCTTTACACTACTATTGGCTTCTTAGTCATCTCCCCTAGGGTTTCAACTTCTACATCATGAATGTCTTATCCAGATACTTGTCTAAATCAATATGGCTCTCTCTCTAAGAGAAACTGTGCTTCCAGCTCTTCAAATAATGCTATTTTTCACCCTACTACACTTATTTAGACACAAAAAAATATATTTCCATGTGCAAGAAAAGAATCCCACAACAGAATTTGAAGTCACTTTGTCTTTATTACAAGGAAAATAAAGTCACACCTGACTCATCCCAACATTCTGAAACTCAAGCTCTGTATCAGTCAGTGAAAGGATCCAATTAAAAGACTGACTCCTAGCTCCTCCCTTGGAGCTGTCAAAGTCAAGATCACCTTGGGGAAGGAGCAAAAGGCAAGACAAATGGCATTCGTATCTTCACAGCTTTTAATTGGTGTCATTCCACCCTTGTCACTGGAGAGCAGCAGCAGCTGAGAGCAGGTCTACAACCTGGCATTGTCCCCTCAGGACCCTATCAGAAGGGGAAGTAGCAGGCTCCTTAGAAAGCATCATCCTGGGGCTAGCACTGTGGCAAAGTAGATTAAGCCTCCACTTGAGGCACTGGCACCCCATGTGGGCATCAGTTCAAGTCCCAGCTGCTCCACTTTCGATTCAGCTCTCTGCCGATGGTCTGAGAATGCAGTGAAGGATGACCCAAGTGTTCAGGCCCCTGCACCCATGTGGGAAAACCTAGAAGAAGCTCCTGGCTCCTGGCTTCAGAATGGTCCAACATTGACCATTGTAGCCGTTTGGGGATTGAACCAGTGGATAGATCTCTCTAGCTCTCTGTCTCTGTCTGTAACTCTGCCTCTCAAATAAATAAATAAAACCTTTTTTAAAAAGAAAGCAAGCATCATCTTTCTGCAGAAATGGGCTTCTTGGGATTCTCACTGTTCCCCCAATTCTTTGGATCCATCATGCAGATTGAGCTGCTTAGCTTTGGATTTGGGTACCTTCCTTCACTCTCCACATCTTCCACTGGCAGACAAGTTCATCATCAATCCTGCTCCAACATCTGGTAAAAAGCAGGTGTCCAATCTGCAAATAAGCCAAGGTACAACCTTACAAAATGATGAGCCTCTCATAACATGGGTGGTTGGGTATACCATTTGGCTACAGCTATCTGGGGCAGGTTCAGTATTATGTTTCTCTGGATATCTCACTACTTCGTGTTAATACTGAGAACCAGCTGGGATTCCTAAATGAATTACACACGTTTTCCCAGGTGACTTCATGAAATATGAAGAACACAGACTCTGGAATCATACAGCCTAAAGGATCCTGTCTTTATCATAAGAAGCCTAAATGACAAGGAGCTACTTATTTAAACTTTGCATGCTTCATTTTCTTGTTTAAAATTATGGTATAATTATGGTAGCTACCATATCGAGTTTTTGTGAATATGTGTGCCCCATCTAAAACAGTGCCCAGTACACAGTAGCAATGTATATGAGTGATTATCATCACATGAACAGATTCCTACTAGCTCAAGAATGGGAAATCTGAACTCCATGCACCTGTGTGTTTCATTGGGCTGATGCAACACTGAGATTTGCAGCAGCAAGTCCAGGATAGTCAATTCCATATGATAGATGTGCTTTGTCTTCCCAGAGTATCAGTTTGACTTATAAGAAGCAATTTAGGTAATGAACTTATCTACTGCATTAACATGGATAGATTCCAGCAAAATATAGTTTTTCAGAGAATAAAACAAGGTATAGATTTATGCACAGTATAATAGTTATTTTTTAAAAACACAAAATCATCTATGTCATTTAGTTCTGGTTGCTACAACAAGTACTATAGACTGTATAGCTTACAAATAACAGCAATGTCCCTGGGTACTATGAGTCTGAGACTAGGTTACCAACATGGGTTATAGTGAGGGGCCTCTTTCAGGCTGCAGACAGCTTGTTGAATCCTCGCATGACAGAAAGGTTAGAGAGCCTCCTGGAGCTTCTTTAATAAGGGCACTGGTGCCTTACATTACCTCCCAAAATCCCTAATACTATCACTGGAAGTCAGAACTTCAACACGAGCACTTAGGAGAACACGAATATTCCATCCATAGCCATACCTATTCCCATTCTATGAATATAAATCAAATAAAAATAGCAATTTCTTCTGGGGAACATAGAGGTAGTCATATCTACACTCTTCTAAGTGTTTTTAAGATGGGAAGATAGATTCATTAATTATTGTTTAATTAATTTCTCTATTTTTAAAACACAGTATTTAATGTTATGTTTTGCAACACACACACCCACAAGTACTTCAAAAAAAGTTCATGGAAATTGAAGTAAAATGTTTATTCTGTTGCAAAAAAAAAAAAAAAAACCCTGAAGTTCATGCCTATGAAATATCTTCAAAAAGTTACTGGAAGTGTATATTATACAGAAAATGTGAATGGATTTTAAAAAATTCGTCTACCAAAAAAGCTTATCTTAATACCATTTTTGATGAACTTTTTAAACAGCTGTGTGTGTGTATTCATATTGAGAGAGAGAATAGAAAGTGAAATTGTATACATTTCCAAATAAAACATCCAAATCTTCCATTTGCGGGGTGAACTATCTAGCCCAAAACATGTATTTACCTTGTTTTATTATTAAAGGAATTTTAAGAGAAAAGTTTGAGAAGCACCATACTGATTGGATGGGACCCTAGTCCATTTTCCTCAAGCTCAGTTGATAACACAACGTTCATCAACACCCAGGCCACAGTGTCAGCTAGCCGTCCCCATCCAATCTCTTCATATTCAACCAGTGCACCTGTAGGATCTGCCTCCTAAGTCTCTTGAGACTTTGTCCACACCTCTTAATTATGATTTATCAAGTTCTTTCTCATCTTTCACCTAAATTACTGCAAAAGTCTCAGAACTGGTTCCCTTGTCTCAAGGCTTATGACTCTCCCACCCATTGTCATACAGATCCCCTCATGATTTTTAAAATGCAAATACATCAGGTCATTCTGCTGCTTAGAATTCCTTGGTAGCTCTCCACTATCTATAATTCATCTATGTCGCTAAGCTGCAAAAGTGATTCGGGTCATGAAAGGGTAGCTAAGTGATCACAGAATCTGCATCTATCTTCATTAGCACAGTTTTAGCTCCGAAGCCGAAGTCCAGAAGCAAAATCACTCTGTGGGCTTCCTTGGATCCAGGTACGGCCATGTGACAATGACAAACAAAAATGATGAGTGCTTCTATGGTCTTGCTTTTTTCCCCTTCTATATATTGGATGCAAATCCCAGAACTCAAAAGATAAGATATCTGCCAGAAATTGTTTGAGAGACTGAATTTCCATGTGAAAGCAAGCAGCTTACTGATCAGAAAGACCTGTATTTTTAAATGGTGTACACATAAGAAATACACTCCTGTTACATTGGGGATATTACAAATTCAGGGGCTATTTGCTACAGTGCTTTGGCCTACAGCAGCTAATGCAGAGAATCTAGCTCCTGCTACCTTTCAATTATTCATTATTCTCAAATTCTCACTTTACATTAAAACGAATTATCTGCTCTGCTTTTACAAAAATTCCACTTTTTCCATTCTAACTGGCAGTGCATATTGGTGCTTACATTTTCTACTTCCTGAAATATAAATGATATAAGTCTAATTGATATACAAGATGTTCTAGCCATGAAAATGCAACTCACAGACCTCCAACTACAGGGGCCACTATAATTTGAATGTTAGTTTGAGTGTCTCCTACAGGGGCTCCTGTATTAAAGGTTGATCCCCAAAGTTTTATGTAAATGGTTAATGAGCTAATCTCAATGTTTAATGGATTAATAGTAAAGACTTGAGCTAATGGATTAATGGTAGAGACTTGAGTGTGTAGATCATTGGGGGCCTGCACTCAGAAAACAGTTCTCCCAAGAGGGTTGTTCATAGAAGCTAAGGAGAATATGATCTCTGTCTCTTTCTAACTCATCATGTGAACCTTCCTCTCCACACATTCTGACATCCAACACCCTCATCAGGCATCAGGAGAATGGAGTCATCCTCTCTTGGATTGTGGACTTCCAAAATCGGTAGAGAGAGAGAGAGAGAGAGAGAAAGGTCTTCCTTCCATTGGTTCACACCCCCAAAATGGCCGCTACAACAGGCGTGCTGTGCCAATCCGAAGCCAGGAGCCAGGTTCTTCCTCCTGGTCTTCCATACGGATGCAGGGCCCAAGCACTTGGGCCATCCCTTCATGAGTATCTTATCCTGGGTACTTATTATGGATGTGCATAGATGCCTAATACAGAGTCCTCACCAGTTGTTGCACTCTGAATCCCATAGCACTGAACTCACGCTTCCCATTGGCTGCTCCACTGATGCAGCGACTCTAAGGGAAGATGGCTGATTCGCAACAGACTTCTCTGACAGCCAACGTGGATCCAAGGACTCTGTGACGGACTTATTGAACCTTCCTTTGACAGAATGGCAACGACTCTGCCATCCAACCTTCTTTTCTTCTCTCCTTCACTTGGGGTCAGGTTTACGTTTGATGAGGTCTGATGATTTTCCCTGCCTTGCACACTTCCCTCCCCATCTTTCACAGGCGATTCTCCTGAAAAGAAGTTTGCATATTTTATTTTGTGTTTGAACCTGCTGCTCAGAAAACATGAGCTGAAACATGAGATATTGTGCCAAATATTTTTTACAACCTTTGCAATCTTCACATCTGCAATGAGTTCTACTACTTTACAAACCTGTAGACTGAGCCTTGTGGATATTAAGGAACTTCCCATCATCACATCTTCACATCTTGTTGCCAGGAGAACTCCCTTCCACCTGCAAAGCTTAACTCCGAGTCCATATGAGGGTCTTTAAAAGGTTCATGGGGAAAAATGATTGAAAGATGAGTTAATTTTATTGCAAAAACATTTTGAAATCCATGGAGAAGTTCTTCACAGTACATACAGTCCATTACTTTTGAAGATGCCTCATTCTTCCGTTTCATGTCATAGAGAGGGTTAAGCCATTTTTCTCTCTAGGCAACTTTTCTTTGCTGCTCCTAAATTTTTGTATGATTGCCTTCCCTATTATATTGTGAGCATATTGATGTGAGGGTTTATATATTACTATATTTGCATTAACAGTGTTATCACAAATGCCTGGAATAATTCAGTAATAGGATTCAGTTGCATTGTAAGTTGGTATTAAATAAGATATTTTAGCCACATGTTGGAAAATGAATTTTGTTAGATGGATTGAACTCAAGGGATAGAATGTTAAAATTGAGTTCTCAGAGTGAATGTTTACATAGTGATTAGGACACTAATTGCAATACCCATATCTGCCTGGGTTCAATACCTGGCTCCGGCTCCTGATTCCAGCTTCCTGCTAATGTGCACCCAGCGGGCAACAGTGATGTATCAAGTGATTTATTTATTGTCATCCATGTGGGAGATCTCAATTAAGTTCCTGGCTCCTGTCTGTAACAGGCATTTGAAAAATGAACCAGTAAATGAAAGCTCAATTTCCCTCTCTCTTTTGTTCTCTCTCTCTCTCTCTCTCTCTCTCTCTCTCTGTTTTTCTTTATCTCTCTCTCTCTCTCTCTCTCTCTCTCTCTCTCTCACACACACACACACCTACCTATTTATCAAAAACCACACCAATATATAAATAAGTGCAAAGCTACAGCTATCAATCCACTTGATGGAGATGGAAGAAGTTAAGATTCTCAGGTATTTTTAAAAGATTTATTTATTGGGCCCAGCGCCGTGGCTCACTTGGTTAATCCTCCACCTGCAGTGCCAGCATCCCATATGGGCACCAGGTTCTAGTCCCAGTTGCTCCTCTTCCAATCCAACACTGTGCTGTGGCCCAGAAAGGCAGTGGAGGGTGGCCCAAATGCTTGGGAGACCAGGAAGAAATACCTGGCTCCTGGCTTCGGATCGGCGTAGCTCTGGCTGTAGCGGCCATTTGGGGAGTGAATCAGTGGAAGGAAGACCTTTCTCTCTTGTCTCTCTCCTTCACTGTCTAACTCTATCTGTCAAACAAACAAATAAATAAATAAAAAGAAATGTAAAAAGATTTATTTATTTATTTGAAACACAGAGTTACAGAGTGGGGAAGACAAAGATTTCCATCCACTGGTTCACTCCCCAAATGGCCAGGGCTGGGTCAGGAGAAAGCCAGGAGCTTCATTAGGGTCTCCCATGCAGATGACTACATATTATTATAAACATATATATATATATATATATATATATATATATATATATATATATAATGGTCTTGGTTATTTTAGGAAGTGACACAGTGTAATGGTTAAGGAATAGACAATATACTACCTGCGTTGACAATATGCTTCTACCAAATTTTCAGCGAGGTGACTTTGAGTGTTAATTAATGTCAGTTTCCTCTTTGAAGCAATAATGACAATAGTGTCCCTACAATGAATTATCCTAAGGATTTAGTGAGAAAATCCCTATGAGCATGATGTGCTTGTCATGTAAGAAGGGATGCTGCATGTTAGCTATTAATGTCACAATTGTGCTGGTGCCAAGTAGTTAAGTGTTCAACAAATACAGATTAACCAATAAGTGATACTGGGTAGGTAGACTTGTTGTTTCAAAAGCCTGAGAATCAGGGATGGCGTTGTGGTGTAGGGGTTTAAGCCACTGCTTTTGATGCCGGCATCCCACATGAGTGCTGGTTTTAGTCTCACCTGCTCCACTTTTTTTCTTTTTTCAAAGATTTGTTTGTTTACAGAGAGGCAGAGGCAAAGAGAGAGAGAGAGAGAGAGAGAGAGAGAGAGAGAGGTTTTCCATCTGCTGGTTCACTCCCCAAATGTCCAGTTGCACATAGATTATCTATTCTCTGTCTAAAGTTTATCAGGCCCTGTTCCTTTTTGGAATTTGGGCAAGTGGTCCACGCTCATTGATCCTAAGCTTTTTCCCCTCACTCATAGGACTGTTATAAATTATGTAGAGGTGCTCCCCAGGATTCATAGAAATGCTTAGAGGACAAGGACTCCACCAGCAGCAGCAGCAGCAGTTAGTTCTAAGTAATCAAGGCAGACCTGTACAATGTAAAATCTTAGTGGTGAGAAGTCATTCTACATATGTCCAACATGGAAATGGGCCAGATAAAGTGTTTCCTGTGAAAAATTGTGGCTTTGGATATTCATTTGAAAAAGATTAAGAATCTTAACATGCCCCAAATCATATGAAGGGACAAATCAAAGCCACAGAGCTACAACCTACTAGTGATGATCTCAGGCATTCAACCAGACCTTGCATGGAGATTTATTAACATTGCCTATTTAATCCCTACAGCGGTGAGTTTGATACCATTCTCATTACATTCCAGATGAAAAAAAAAAAAAAGTGCGGAGAGGTTATTCAGTCACCCACATCACACAGTTAATGATCTGTGATTCATACCCAGTTGGTCCAAGTTTCAAGTCCACACTGTTCCCAGTATACTATGCGGACTACTTTGCAGAAAGACACACATGGATGATGTGCCACTTCAGATGAGCTTCTGCCCGTGACCATTAGCACAAATACCACCAACTGCAAGTATGAGTGTCCTCTGAAGGGTCCTCCATAGGTTGTGTTGTCATGAAACCTGAGCTCCTCTTGCTGGACAGTGGACTTTACCTGCACAGGACCAGAGCAGTTTCCCCAGTCTAAGTCACTGCCTTCATGGGTGCCACCCCCATGACTTTTGCCTTCCCCAAGTGAGCCCTGCAAAGAACATTCTCACCTGCTGTAAATAAAAGGCATTCATAGAAATAAATACAGATGCACTAACATGGCATTTGATCCTGGATAGCTTATGTTTCCTCTCTTTTTGTGAAATTTGAGATGGATGATTTTTGAGAAATAATAAATAGATTTTCATGTCAGTCTGAAACTTTCTACTGAACACAAACAGAATAATTGTATAGCATCCAAAATGGAACACCATTCAGTAGCTGATTTAAAGTTATTTAACGCCTTGTCCAAATACCAGCCCAGGTTACCTCAGTTGCCCTTCTGGAGCATTTACTATGGCCTCTCTGCTCTAGGGAAGAATTAGCCAGAATATCTTCAGAGTTCCTTCTGGTCCTTCAAATCTATCTATCTATCTATTCCTATTAATGGCTTTGGAAATCCACCTATTCCCAAATTAATGTATACCCAGGTATTGATCAGCAATACACGGATGTCATAAATATCATAAGTGGAGAAACAATACATGTGAAGGTACACTAATGATCAGAATACAAGAAAGCAAGTCGTCCAGTTCCCTTGCAACTTCAACCGTTCCCTGAAGCTGAATATGCCTCTAGTGACTAGGAACAAACGGTGGGGAAAAATCTGCCTGTCGAAACAGAGCACAGCCCACATCAGTCCAAAATAGTGGGAGAAAATTGTCCTGGCTCTTCTCTACCTAGCAAAGTGCGCTATCAATTCACATTGAGAGTTTATCTGTAATTACCTTCCAAATGTTCCTTTTGGCTCCCTAAAATATTTTATTTATATAAAAGAGAAAAGATAGGCAACTCCTAGGAAGAAGCTCTTCAGAAAGAGAATGAATATATCTGCTTGCACCCTGCTGGCTTTCCTCAAACCATAAACATTGAAACAATGAATAATGCATGGGGGAAATAACAAGTGATGGCAAATCAGACTGCTTGATAAGAGTCCTTAAGAACTGTTTTCTCTTGATTGACCTCACTAGAGTCGGGCAAAAACTCCTGGCTATGCAAATGCTGATAGTTTCGAAATTAAATGTTCTTCTTTGTCCACTTAACCTCCTGAGAAATTTCATTTGAAAAATTCATTAGATACAATCATCACCTCTGTAAATTTTGCTGTCCCTTTCATAGACTTGAGAGTCAGTGGAAAGCAAGAATGAATGATTTAGTTAGGCAAAGGACAAAATATCTTGCTTAATTTTAAGTTATATCTGAAGATAACGTGCCAAGGAACCAGGAGACACTAACAAAAGGTCAAGGGAAGTCTCTGAAAGAGAGTCTCCTGTGTCTAGAGTGACTGTATAGCATCCAAACAAGGATGCATTTATGAAATGAAGAGGAACTGTATCAGTTAGACACTGCTGTGTAACAAACATTTGGGGTGGGGAGACATTAAATGACATAAAAGAATAATTCTTATTTTTCTTTCCATTGGCTGGCAGTTGGCTAATCTAGTTGAGATGTTTCAAACGGCATCTCCCCCCTCAAACCAACAGGCCAGGGCCAGGCATGTCCTTTTCACAACCATGGCGGGGATTCAAAAGTGCAAACCTAATCATACAAGCAGTTTTTTAATACTCAGATTGAATCAGTTCTGCTAACACCTACTCTCCCAAAGCAAGTCACATGGCTAAACCCAGACTCAGGGAGTAAGGAAATATACCCCGCCCCCTTGATGAGTGGAACTGCTAAGTTATGTGGAGAGGAACCTGGAGGGACAGAACTGATGGCCCTGGTTCCTCATGGAGACAAGTGCAGGTACCATGAATGCAGTCCATTGCAGGATATAATTAATATACCCAGGGGTCCTAAATAATCTGCCTCACAAAGTGAGCCTCTATTGAAGAAGCATCAGTAGCCAATGATTCTGTTTGCTGAAATAGTGGATGCAAGAAGATGGGTCACGCTCAGGAAAATGACCCCAGGCTTTAAAGCTGAGGTCTCCCCCACCCCAAATGCCTACGAGCACATCTACCTCTGTGAATGTGGGCTTTATAAAACGTTTGATAAGGCTGAAGTCAAGGGCCAATAGTTCATAAGCATGAGTATGTCAAAAGAGAAGAGGCACTAGCACTGACGAAGCATCTCCTATACGCCACACTCTCCATCTGAAATCTTTTTAAATCTACATGGAAATCCTTCAAGGCATGGTGCCCCAAATTTGACAGCTGAATGAAAGTGGCTAAATGAGACTAAGCTAGTTAAGTAAGTGACCAAAAAGTTTCATACCTAGTAACTACAGTCAGAAAAAAGTACCAATACACTTGTCTGAAAAGCCTGTGGGACTTCCATTTTAAGTATTGATTAATTGATTGATCCTAAAGGCAAAGAAATACAGAGAGATGGGGAGAGAGAGTGAGAGAGAGATATCTTCCATCTACTGGTTCACTCCCCAAATGACCACGACAGCCAGGGCTAGGTCAGGGGAAAGCTAAAAGCCCGGGACTCATTCAGGCCTCCCACCTTGGTAGCAGAGCCCCTATACTTGAGTTAACACCTACTGCCTTCCCAGGCACATAAGAGCAAGCTGGATCTGAGCAGGTACTCTGATAGGGGCTGCTGGGATTACAAGCTGGGGTCTCACCTGCTATCCCCCAGTGCCAGCCCTAGACCTCCATTTGACTGCAGTCATAACCTGACTGGCAGGTTCTCTCTCTGAAGGCTCTACTTAAAGAGTCACATGCAGGTCGTTCTCAGAAAGAGTAAATCCAAACTAACACTCTGAGAGTTCTTCCTCCATGAGGAGCACACGTTAGCTTAAGTCGTATTTTGTGTATTAACTATATTGTATTTCATCAGTAAGGCACTGCAACAAATATTTCTAAATATGTCTGAGCATAACTTTAAACTTTTCACTGGATAATCATCCAAGTCCATAGAAAAGTTAGAATTAAAAAAAATTTACTTTACAGATTTCTATGTAATGGTTTATTTAAAGTATATTATACTTCTTTTATGATGAGTTTTCGAAAAGTTCACAGAAAATGGTTATTACAAAAATATATATATTTTAAACATGTTCGCTCTAAAATAACCTTAGCTTTTAATTCAACTTTTCACAAACTTATTGAAGTACCCTTGATTATGCTATATTTAATATGGTTACAAATTACATATGTAATATTTATGTTACCTGCTATACACTACGGATTACAGATTAAAGTGTCTAAAAACTTTTAGCATAGCTGCACTGAGGATTAAGTAGTATAGTACACCTAAAGACCTCACTGCCTTAAATACAGTAAATATTAAATGAATTGGAGCTATATAAAGAAAGCACCCACTTGTCATGAAAGAGATCTTTAAAATTCAGTTTTCTGATTCATTTGCCCCAGAACAAGAAGCTTCCCCTTGATCAGACACAAATGATTCTGCCATCATTTAATAGGGAGGGCACCAAGAGGACACCAGGAGGCGCTGTTTAGAGCTTTCAGTCACACAGGTGAACTCAGGAGCATGGAGTGGATCTCCGACCACCCTGCGCCTGAAATTCACACGCTTGCCATCAGATGTAACCCAGACACTGACTAGGCAGACATGCCCTTGGTTGGACCCCCCAGTTCCAGGGCCCTCCACACCTGTCAGCACCAAGTTTCTTCTTGGCTTCTGCTCCCCCCCCTACCCCGACGCCTTGGTGTGAGTATACTATCTTTGTCTTACCATATCGACAGTCGTCACCCTCCAGACAATAATCTAGTCCTCTCTCTACCTAGTGTATGTACCTATTTACAACAAGAATGTCCTGAGTACATGAGACATGACTACAAATCTGAGAATCACCGCAAACACATTCTAGTTATTCCTAGCTCTGCACATAAAGCACTTCCTGAGACAAGTCACTCAAAGCTTTAGCAGTGTAACTCACAACAGTCATGTATTATTATTATTATAGTGCCTCATGACTTCCCAGTTGACTGGGGCTGGGCTCACTGGGGACTTCTCCCTCAGGCTCTCCCATGCAGTTCCAGCGGCTGAGGCAGGAGTTACCTGAAGGCTCCCTCATTCATAAGTCTCTGCTGATGCTTGGCCTGGAAAGACTCCGGTACTTGAGAGCTGGAGTGAGGGGAACTGTTCAGGGGAATCTCTCAATCTCTTTATGGGTTTTCTGCATGATGTTTTCTTCTATTTGTGCTTAAGGATAGGCAGACTTCTTACACAGCAGCTCAGGGCTCCAATGCCAGTGTCCCAGTAGAGAGGTGTACTGAAATTGTATTGCCTTTGTCAATGCAGCTTGGGAAATCACTTTCACTACATTCTACTTGTCAAGGAAATCACAATGTCCCGCCCAGTTTGCAGGAGTAAACACAGACTATTTTTTTTCTTGATGGGGAAGGGGCAAGAAGACTCTAAAAGAGCAAGGGAAGGGAAATGTGTGGTTTTAATTTTTCTTGGAAAATATAATTTGTTATACAGGAATAATGTCATGGAATATTTCAACATCTTGTTGGCAGCTCTCTGCCCTCCCCTTTCTACACTAGCTCTTTATTGCTTTCATCCTTCTCCCCTTAAAATTCCAAAAGCTTCTGCCTTTGTAATGCAGGCTGGTTCCACTCTCAACCAAACCACACATACGCTGCTCATCAGAACAAAGGCAGGGGGCGGCACTGGGATGTAGCAGGTAAATTCGCCACCTGCAGTGCTGCATCCCATATGGTTCCAGTCCTGGCTGTTCCACTTCCAATCCAGCTCTCTGCTGTGGCCTGGGAAAGCAGTAGAAGATGGCCCAAGTCCTTGGGCACCTGCACCTGTGTGGGGGATCTAGAAGAAGCTCCTGGCTCCTCGATTTGGATCTGCCCAGCTCCGGCTATTGCAAACATGTAGGGCATGAACCTGCAGATGGAAGACCTTTCTCTCTCTCTCTCTCTCTCTCTCTCTCTCTCTCTCTCTCTCTCTCTCTCTCTGCCTTTCAAATAAATAAATCTTTAAAAAAAAGAACAAAGACACTTCATTTCCCAGAAACTTGAACTAATACCTTCTTTAGAAAGCAAGTTGGTTTCTCCAAGATTTAGAAGTAAATAATCCTTGGGGCCACTCTGCACAAGATGGCAGAGACTAGTGTGAGGGAAAATATCAAAAGGCAGGGCAATGCATATGCTTGGACGAAGACTTGCCCTCAAGATAAAGAGTAACGGCACATCATATAGCTGAAGATAAAAGATGCATCCTTAATAATTCAAGAGTGAAAATGCGTGGACAAAACCCTTCAGGGCTGGATTGCTCACGGTACCACTCATTTAACTGTCTATTTCAGTAATAAGCAGAGGAAATTCATTGCTTCAGCATGGAGCACATGCTTAACAATGAGATTAAAATGTCAGATACAGAAAATGCCTAAAAACAGAAACAAGATTCTGTGATTCCTACACTAACATCACAACTTTCACATCTCCTTTTGTCTCCTGTAATTTATCTAAAGATGCCTATTGCATTAAAATCAGTCTGTTACAATCCCCCCCCCCACAGTATTCTGGAAAAATTAGTTTCCTTTAACAGAACATGTTTTGGATGTAGTTGTACAAGTATAGATTACATTCTGAGGCATGTAATTGCAATTCTAATTAATAATGACTTAAATAATTAAGTTTTTTTCTCTTGTAATAAGTACCAAGATTGCCAAAGCAAAGTCTTACACTGGTTTTACAGTTTCATCAAATATTCAGTTTCCTTCTATCCTTTCTACTCCACCAACGTTAGTGCATACGTTCATCCTTGTGGTTGCAAGATGGCTGCTGCTGCTTCATTCATCACACTCACCTTCCAGATCAGAAAAGGAAGAAGCACCAAAGCCTTTTACTTATGAAGGTTTGTCTTTGTTTGGCAAAGCAGAAGTTCTTCCCAATGACTTCTGCCTAAATATTATTTATCAGAGTTTTATCACTTGGCCACTTTTAGAAGGAAAGATAAAGGAATTGGGGCCATGAATGAAGTTTGTAAACCACATTACAGATACTGTAGAACAAAGGTATAGGTTCCGATGTAATAGCAGACCGAGAGTAAGAAGTGTTGGATGCTGACTAATCCTTTAATCCAACTAAATATTTAATTATAGAGAAACACTTCAATTTGCAAGTTCCCATGTTTCTCATGCAAAAAAAAAAAAAATAAAATGAGGAATAATAATGTAGGTGACCTCAGATGTTGTATAAATTTTTTACATAACAGCATTACAGTAAGACAGAATGGGGCAGACACTGTGGGTTACCTGTTCAGTAGCTGTTTCTAGGGCCAGCAAGAGCCCAGTGGGTTAAGCCACTACCTGAAATATCACCATCCCATGTTGGAGCACAGTGACATTTTGAGTTTGGGCCAGATGCAGCTCCTTACTCATGTGCCTGGGAAAGTATCAGATGATAGTCCAATTGCTTGGGCTCCTGCCACCCATGAGGGAAATTCAGATGGAATTCTTGGCTCCTGGCTTTGGCCTGGCCCCACCCTGGCCATTTTGGCCATTTAAGGAATGAACCAACACATGAGAGATTCTCTCTCTCTCTCTCTCTCTCTCTCTCTCTCTCTCTTTCTCTCTCTCTCTCTCTCTCCCAAATAAATTAAAATAAATCTTTAAATAAAACCCAACCATTTCTTGCCTGTCATCCTTACTGGCAAAGATCAACTCCTGCCGTAAAATTTGTTGTGACTTTCTAAGCTTCTCTTCTAGCTACAGCTAGACTTGATTGAGAAGATCCAAGGGAAGTATATGCCCTGGGATGCTGTCTGGGAAGGACTTGCTACCATCCCATAACTTGAATACGTAAGGAGAAATCTTCAGGCTTGCTCTCCCTCCCTCTCCTTCTATCAAGTTACTTTTTGGATTCAGCTGTATGAGTGATAGCAGTCATTTTGTATCAGTGACACAACGAAACCAACACATTGAAGAGGATAGACTGAAAGAATGATAAAGAATTGTAGTCATCAGTGAGATCAATCATGAGGTTATCTTTTTCTGACTTTGCATTGCAGAAAAAACAAACATCTGTTTATTTATGCTATGTTTGTTTGATGCTGTTATAGACTAAAACATCCTCTAAAATACAATGACCCACTAGAAGCAATCTTAGATTCTAAATCAACGTCTTACACCTTGTGTGGATTGCCAGGGAAGCTTTTTGAAATGCAGGTTGCTGATGCGGCAGTTTTGCCATGGGGCCTAAATTCTGCATTTCTAACAGTCAAGTGGTGTTGATACTACTGATGTGCACACAATCCATCTCTCTACTGTAATAACCATTTTCTACACATATTTGATCATCTCATGGCATTTCTCTATGCCTCAGTTTTCTCACAGAATCCTACATCTCATGATTCTAAGCATTATCATAAGGAAATGCACTTAGTTCTTCCACAAATGAATATATGTATGAAAGATAAGCTGAAGATGGATGCTGTGATTTATCTTAAACTTCCTGTGAAATGGTTGTGAATCTCATTATTTGATCCAGGCTGCATCCAGGATCAGGACACATAATCTGGTGCTTATTTTCATAACTATTCAATTGCTCCACCTACAAAGTAACATCATGGGAACAGAATATTAAACTTAGCTGCATTTGCAGCTGCTCCTTGGAACCTCATTATGTAATATACATGCTGATGTGAAATTCAGTTAATAAAGATTTTTAAAGATTCAGAGCAATGCATCCTCTTTGCAATAACATCCTCTTTCAATGAGAATGAAGAATGGATATGGTTATTTTAATATAAGAAATGCCATCTGCTTGCAAGGAGCACTGCAGTTTGATACCCTCTGCCCCAGGTGCTCCAGGCAACCCACAAACATCTTGGTCCAACATTGAGAACTGGATGCATTCACATCTGAGTGTTCTTCTATCCTTCTGCTATCACTGCTCTTCAGTTATGCAGCTGATGGAAAATAACCTGCCCTCCTCTGGTACCCTTCAAACCATGTCCTTGGGCTTCCTATTTGTTATGCCCTGAAACTTGGCAAGTAGTGAAGTAAAACAGCTTTGGTCTACCAGGAGCAGGGAAATGAGAGAGATTCTTCATTTTTTCTCTTATTTTGCTTACTTTTAATAGGCTTCATTTCTTAGAATTTTTGATTTAGGGAAAAATTGAAAAGTTAGTGGAACTCCAAAACATCACACATCTACTTTCTTCTTTTATTAATGTCTTCTACTCTTATGACACACTTTTGAGAATTAATGAACCAATGGTGATTGATTATTATTAACTGAAGTCCATAATGTACTTAAATTTCATTAATTTTCACCTAACATCATTTTTCTATTCTTGGATTCCACATTGGGTTTAGTAGTCACGTTTCTTTAGGCTCATCTTGACTGGCTGTTTCTCAAGTGCATAACCTTCAGAGTTGTAAGGAGCAGTGGCCAGATACCCTGAAGGATGTTCCATTACTAGAATTTTTCTGATGTTTCCATTGTGATAAGACCTGAAGTAAAGATTACTAGGAGAAAGAGCATGAAGAACAAGAGCCAATATCATCATATACTATCAAACACATACATACTAACAGACGTATATGATGTTGGCTTTGAACACTTGGCTGCCATGACATCTACAGGTTTTTTCCACTGTTCATTTACTCTTCTCCACTATACATTTTCCTCATTATTTCCATATTTGTTACACAATCCTTTGTCATTTAACTGTGAGTTCTTTGGGCCTGGTAACATGTCATTTCCCTCAGTTCATTTAATGTGGCAAGTCAGATTCATTCAATTAATATTGTGTAAGTGATATATAAAGAATAGTTAGAATTTTCATTAGAGTTGGAAATAGCAATAAAGTGAGGAGAATGGGAGATCATTAACAGCAGTGAAAAGGAAAATTAAGAGATTTTATAAAAAATAATAGTACTGAAGTATAGAGACCAGGGACAAAAAGGGATGGAGGCTTCCCAGGGAGGAATCCCTACACTTTTCAAACAGTGCACATATGAGAAGATCATAAGGATACTGTTTCCAGAATGCCTAACATGCAGCTGTTGGTAAAGGAATATCTGGATCTCCAAGCTAAAGGGAGATTACAGACTATTAAACCTTGATTAAACCTTGATATTGAAAGAGACATAAAAAGTGTCCTATCAACTCCCTGCCATTCTGAATCTAGGAAAAACTGTCACAGCATTGCAAATTCAGAGAATCACAGGGGCCTAGCATTGCATGAGACAGGGATTCTGGACAAGACCAAAGGCCACAAGAGGCAAAGCCTTGTGTTCCCATTTGAGGTACTTCTTGGCCAAAAGAAGAGAAACTAGATCTTGGAGTTCAAAGTCACAAAACTTTGAAGATATTTCCAAATAGTGCCTGATAGCTTCAGCGGGGTAGGAGGTAGGTGACAGATGGTTAAAAGCAGCAGATTCAAAAGAAAAAGCAGAAAAGAATAAATGTAGTAAAGTTGATATTAGATTCTAGGGCAAGAAAGGATCAAACTGAAAAAAATGAAGATGATATTAAATGCAAGTTTAATTTATTTGTTATACAAATTTCATGTATTTCATATACGCCAATTTAGTAACATAGTGATACTTCTCAGCCTCCCCTCCCTCTCAGCCATGTTCCAACCCTTCTTCCTCCTCCCTCTCCTAATCCCATTCTTAATTTTTACAAAGATCTATTTTCAGTTTACTTGATACTCGCAGGATTATCCTCATCAATGCAATTAGTCTCTTTAAAAGAGGATATACAACCCACACTGCTCTCCTTCCTCAGATAAGGATAAGCAGCCTGCAACCTGGAAGACAGCCCTCACCAGAAGCCTAGCATGTCCCACTGGTAAAGGGAGAAGCGTAGAAGAGTTTCCTTCCAATTGTAAAATCCCATACCCTAAACACTTAGTATGGTGACAACATCAGCATAAAGATTAACGATATGCAAAGTTAGCCTGACATCAGCTCAGGTTCTACTACCTAATTATAGATACCTGGCTAAATGATTTATTAATCTTTAGTAGCCTCAGTTTCTCTAGAAAACTAACACATGCAGACTAATAAAAAACAGTAAATACAGGCTAATAAAATAACTAATGTAGGCTAATAAAAGCTAATAAATTCAGGCTAATAAAATTCCCCAATCTGGTAACATTTAGTAGTGGGTTTATTATCAATGGATGTCTTAGGCTTACTAAACATAGGACTTAATAGTGACTTAAAAAGATGGAAATGACCATGGTTGCTGCTCTTGTTATAGGCCCTATGCTTGATTATTTAAGGACAATTTGTTTCTTTTTATTACCTAGGAGACACCCAGAAACCTGTGAGGTGTGCGAGAAGCATTTGGAGTTTGGAGTCTGGAGAGGAAGGCCATGTCTACAAAGGAAGCTCATGCTCTGCTCTAGAGCCAGCAGGTGGAGGCAGTCCCGCGAGTTCTTGTCCTCTTCATGAAGCCGGTTTCAACAGCAAGGTGCCCAGCACCAAGAGGGTGGGCACAAGAGAGGCTGACAATGAATTGCGATTGGCTTATCTAGATTAATGAGGGAAAACTTGCTCTTCTGTCACCATTCTATAACTTGTCCTAAGTAGATCGTTTCCCTTTTGACTATTAAAGTTAGTCTTTTTCAGGTACTGTTCTGAATTGCTTTCAGAGACCGCGTAGGTTTTTAAAGTCAAAATATGGGAAGTTGTTTGCCAGCCTTAAAAAAATGTTCAAAATTCTTGTATTTGAGCTGCATCAGCCAGTAAGGCTGGCCAAAAAGCAAATATTCTTTGCTTAAGCATAGCTATAAAAATAAGTTCTAAAGTCTGTTTTTGAGAACCTCATACTAAATGTGGAGGAGAGAACTATAAAGCCCGGCCCCTGGAGAGACTTTCTATTTGGCTGAGAAGAGCTTTCAAGAAAGTTGCCTAGCAATCCCCAGAACTCACATTTATTTGGAAAACAATGGACTGCTTTTCAAAGGAGAGGGAAGAAACAGAAACAAATGATATCTTCCCTTTAACGAAAATAAAAGTTCTTAAAAATGAAACAAAAGTAGCAGTTAGATGATAAGCAAAGGAATTGAAATATAAAAACAGATTTTACCTATTTCTTTTTTTAAAGATTTATTTGACAGGCAGATTACTGAGAGAGGTAGAGACAGAGAGAGAGGCCTTCCATCTGCTGGTTCCCTCCCCAGATCGGCTGTCCAGATCTGAAGCCAGGAGCTTCCTCGTGGGTCTCCCCAAGGATGCAGGGGCCCAAGGACTTGGGCCATCTTCCACTGGTATCCCAGGCCATTGCAGAGAGCTGGATCGGAAGTGGAGCAGCCAGGACTAGAACCAGCGCCCATACGGGATGCTGGCGCTTCAGGCCAGGGCTTTAACCCACTGAGCCACAGCACCAGCCCCAAGATTTTAGCTATTTCTCTATATAGTCATCCTGTTAGAAATAGAGGGACATACACAGAAAAAGAAATACAGAGACATAAATAGAAATGTAATGAAATTTATTTAGAGCTAAAAACAAAGAAATTTAGATAAATTCATGGATATGAGACCCATAAGAAATTAGCTCCTTCAAGTTAGGGATCTTGGAAGTAGAGAGCTTGAAATATATGTCACAAACATCAAGCAGAGCTACTCGCGAAGAGTCCCTTGATGATATCTTCATAAAACTAATTCCTAGGACTGGCGGTGTGGTTAGTAGGTAGAACTGTCACCTGTAATGCCAGCATCCCATACGGGCGCCAGTTAGAGTTCAGGCTGCTCCACTTCTGATCCAGCTCTTTGTTAACGTGCACCAGAAGATGGTCCACGCTGGGGCCCTGCCGCCCACATGGGAGATGCGGATGAAGCTCCTTGCTCCTGGCTTCAACCTGGCCCAGACTCAGTTGTGGCAGCTTTCAGGGGAGTGAATCAGCAGGTGGAAGAATCCTCTCTCTCTCTCTCTCTCTTCTCTCTCTCTCTCTTTCTGCCTCTCCCTATATAACTCTTTCCAGTGAACAAGTAAAAATTTTTTAAAAAAGAAAATCAATTCCAATGTTATATTATGATTTTTGAACACACTAAAAAAAGAGAGAGAAGAAAGACTTTTTTAAAAAAAATGTTTTTTATCTAAAGTATGAGTATTTTCAGTGCCATGATGCTTATTTACGAGGAAATATGAATGAAAGTTGCTTTTGTGCTGTAGTTACAATCACTGCAAGCTTATGATTAAAAGCAGAAGGAAATGCCCATGAGAACAATGTTCAGATGTTTCATTGGTCCTTGCTCACACAAAATGGGAGATGAGTACTGGCCTCCAGGGATCTTCTCTCATTCCAACTACAGATGCAAAGCTGAAAATAGAGCAGTGTGGAAGGCTATGGGAAGAGATATTTTAAAAGAGTAAAAAAAAAAAAAAAGGAAAATAATTTGGAAAATGTGTTCAAGAGAGTCTCTTGTCAGCCATTAGTGCAGGGAGATCTTGGAAGGAAAAATGAGTTGTAGGACCAACCATATACATGGCAAAGCCCACCAGAGTCCCCTCCATATTTGGAGACAAAGGCTCAAATCCAAACAGTAGAATCAGGCACTCCAAGTTCAAAGAGTTGCAAATAAATAAACAAGCAAACAGACATCCAGGTGTTCTGAATGCGTTCATGGCAATTATTGAATGACATCAACATATAGTTTTGGCATTTTTCCAGGCATGACAATTCTTCAAGCAATTAGAAAATCATTCATTGCGGTGGATTATAGAATGATGTATTGTATTAGGTTAAGGATAAATAGTAAAAAAAAAAAAAAGTGAAGGAAGTGAGGAAGTGCACTCTCAGGAGAGAATTAAAGAGAGAAAACAGCACTGGAAATCCTACTGCCTCAAGACACACAGCACAAACACAGGCACAATGCATGACTGCAGCAGCCGAGAGCCAGAGTGGCCACAGGTTAGAAACAGAGGTGAAGGCCGGCACCGCGGCTCACTAGGCTAATCCTCTGCCTGCAGTGCCAGCACCCCAGGGTTCTAGTCCTGGTTGGGGCACCAGATTCTGTCCCGGTAGCTCCTCTTCCAGTCCATCTCTCTGCTTGGCCCTGGAGTGCAGTGGAGGATGGCCCAAGTGCTTGGGCCCTGCACCTGCATGAGAGACCAGGAGGAAGCACCTGGCTCCTGGCTTCAGATCGGCACAGCGTGCTGGTCGTGGTAGCCATTTTGGGGGTGAACCAATGGAAGGAAGACCTTTCTCTCTGTCTTTCTCTCTCACTAACTCTGCCTGTAAAAAAAAAAAGAAAGAAAGAAAGAAAGAAAGAAAGAAAGAAAGAAAGAAAGAAAGAAAGAAAGAAAGAAAGAAAGAAAGAAAGAAAACAGAGGTGAGACCAGACTGCAGCAGCCTGTTGTGATATAGCCAGAGAGAGAGCATGGCATGAGTCCGGACTGGCCCCCTAGGGGCTAGTGGTTACTTGTGGTTTCTAGCGGTGGAAGTAAAAGGGGCACATTTATCTCACCCTAGCCTCCCCACAATGGCATCTGCTGCCTGGCTGAGAAAGGGCTTGCACCATTTTGGGCTCAGATAGCTGCTGTGGAAACTTTTGTACCCACACACAGCAACTGGCTGAGACAGGCTGTATTGGCTGCAGTGGCCGGGAGAGAGCAACAGTGACTCTTATGTACACATGTGATCCAGAAACTCCAGCAGAGGGAACAATCCACAATCCCCATGACTTTGAGACTGACTGGGAGAATTTACAGGTGGCTGGGCTCCCAAGTAGGACTGTGAGGTGCTCCCAGCCTCCTAGATTACCACAGGCTCTCAGAATCAATATGCCTAGGAAGAGCTGGCTAGGGGAACATCTGCCTCTCTGAAGACTGGACAGAGAGAGTGCTTCATCCAATGATGGTGGGAGCCTTGTGTGCTGAGACCATGGGGTCTTGGTGGTTATATGAGATGGAGCTAGGTGTAGATGGGTCTCTGGGCAATCACTGGATGCAGCTCTGCATACTTTGAGCTCCTTGGTCACCTGGTGTGAGTTGGGGGAGGGTGGTCAGTGCAGCATGAAGCGTGCTAAACAGTGAGGACTGTACAGATCATTTTTGTGGTTCATATGGCCGTGTAGATGAGTGTTGAACACACTGGGGGCTACCACCTAGGCATTCCGCATCTTGGAGGAGAAGAGGTGAGGGGTGATCACACCAGCAGAAGTGACCATTCCCCCCACTACTGTTCACAAGAGATCTACCACCCCAACTTGCATGTTATTCTGGATACTCACCCCATCCTGCAACACTGACCGGAGCTCCCTAGACACACCCAACACACACCTCTTGATATTCACTGAAAGTGCAGATGTTCCACTAAGCCACAGAGCCATAGCTCAAGAATAAAAGCCATCAGAGGAAAAAAAAAAAACAGTTAACTCCACAAATGCCTAATAATAAATGAAGAAATTCAAGAAACAAGAACAAGGAAGACATCATGACCCCCATTCCAAAGGAACACAACAACATATTAATGTTAGAAATGTGGTGGAAAGCCATAACAGAAGACTTGGGGATGCAGAAGAAAGAATAGCTGAGCTAAAATGCAAATGATTGGAAATCTTTCAGTCAGACCAAAAAAAAAAAAAGAGAGAGAGAGAAAACCTAAAAACAATGTTATAGATTTATTCTCCTCAGAAGTTTCTGGGCCAGCGCTGTGGCTCAACAGGCTAATCCTCCACCTAGTGGCACCGGCACACCAGGTTCTAGTCCCAGTTGGGGCACCAGATTCTGTCCCAGTTGCCCCTCTTCCAGGCCAGCTCTCTGCTGTGGCCCGGGAGTGCAGTGGAGGATGGCCCAAGTGCTTGGGCCCTGCACCCCATGGGAGACCAGGATAAGTACCTGGCTCCTGCCTTCCGATCAGCACGGTGTGCCAGCCGCAGCGTGCCAGCCGTGGCAGCCATTGGAGGGTGAACCAACAGCAAAAAGAAGACCTTTTTCTCTGTCTCTATCTCTCACTGTCCACTCTGCCTGTCAAAAAAAAAAAAAGTTTCTGAAGATGTGGAAAGAAAGAATGGACTATAAGGTCTACTTAGTGAAGTAATTACAGAAAACTTCCCCAATTTGGAGTAGAGGAAGCACATAGAACTCCCAACAAACGTAAACAGAAAATATCTTCAACACAACACATGGTAGTCAAACTTTCCATGGCAAAATATTAAAAAAAGATTTCAAAATGCTCACAAGATAAATGCTAGATTACTTTCAGATTATCTCCAATTAGTCTCACAGCAGACTATTCATCAGAAACCCCACAAGCTAGAAGAGAATAGTTAGACATTATCAGATTGTAACAGAAAAAAACCTGTCAACCCAGAGTACTGTACCTCCAAAACTCTGATTTATTAATCAAGGTGAATCAAATACCTTCCATAAGAAACAGAAATTGAAAGAATTTACCACCACTCATCCAGCCTTACAAAACATGGCTAAGGATGTGCTACACACAGAAATGCCCGGCGGAGCCAAGATGGTGGAATAGTGAGGGCGCACACAAACAGTCCGGGAAAAGATAGTTTAATAAAAGTGGAGTTACAGTAGCCCCAGGTGAAGACTTCGAGAAACAATGCAGGGGAAACTCTCCCTGATCCAGTGGACCTGACACAGAGGAGAGCAGACTCGCCGTGCCACGGGAAAGGAGACGCGAAGGGGAACGCAGCCGTGGAATCCGCGCGCCAGCGCCGGAGGGGGAGGTGAGCAGGAGATCCCTCGGTACCTCGAGACATTGGCGGGAAGAGACAGACCCCACTAGGGATAGTGCATCAAAAAAAAAAAATTAACGAATAAATAGGGGGAACCAACACTGTCACTAGCCTCCCCCTTCGCTCACCTTGGAAAGTCTAGCGGGACAAGGAGGGGTGAAACGGAGCCAGCCCACCATTAAAGCAGGCGCGCGCGCGCGCCCGCCCGAACCCGATCGCCTCGGAAGCAGGCCCTGCGCGCTCCGACCACCCGCCCCCGGTCGCCTGGGAAGCAGGCCCCCGTGCGGCTCGCCTGCCCGAACCGATCGGCTCAGAAACAGGCCCCGGCGAGCCCCCCCCGCCCGAACCCGATCGCCTCGGAAGCAGGCCCCCGCGCAGCCCGCCCGCCTCTAAAGCAGTGAAGCTGCATAAACCTGAGGGGGTGCTGCAGCCAGGGATCCCAACTTGTAGACAGCTCCGTTATATCGACAACCCGGTGAGACAGAGTGGAGAAATGCCAAACAAAAGCAGACACCGACCTAACAAGAGCAAGGAAGACACTATGATGACCCCAAATGAAAAAGACACCCCAATTCAAGATTATGAAGATGATGAGATAGAAGAGATGCAAGAAGCAGTTCTCAAAAAATTGATACGAACATTAAGAAGTTCACAAAAACAAATACTTGAACTACAGAAATCTTTAATGGATAAGATAGAAAACCTCTCTCGCGAAAATGAATTATTAAGGAAGAATCAGAATGAAACGAAGCAACTAGTAGAACAAGAAGCTACGATAGTGACAAAAAATCTTAATGAAGTGAAGAATTCAATTGATCACATGACAAGCACACTAGAGAGCCTTAAAACCAGGATGGGTGAAGCAGAAGAGAGGATATCGGACTTAGAAGACAGAGAACAGGAAAGGAAACAGTCAAACCAAAGACAAGAAGAGGAAATTAGAAATCTAAAAAATATTGTCGGGAATCTACAGGATACTATTAGAAAACCTAACATTCGGATTCTAGGAGTTCCTGAAGGCATGGAGAGAGAGAAAGGACTAGGAGGCCTTTTTGGTGAGATACTAGCAGAAAATTTCCCAGGTTTGGAGAAGAACAGAGAAATCCTAATCCAGGAAGCTCATAGAACCCCTAACAAACATGACCAAAAGAGATCCTCACCACGACACATTGTAATTAAACTCACCACAGTGAAGCAGAAAGAAAAGATCCTAAAATGCGCAAGAGAGAAACGCCAGATTACCCTCAAAGGATCTCCAATCAGACTCACAGCAGACTTCTCATCTGAAACCCTAAAAGCCAGGAGGGAATGGCGAGATATAGCCCAGGTACTAAGAGAGAAAAACTGCCAGCCCAGAATATTATACCCTGCAAAGCTCTCATTTGTGAATGAAGGTGAGATAAAGACCTTTCATTGCAAACAGAAACTGAAAGAATTTGTCGCCACTCGTCCAGCCCTGCAAAAGATCCTTAAAGATGTGCTACACGCAGAAACACAGAAACATGGTCATCAACTTGAAAGAAGCTAAAGGAAGGAAATCCCACAGCAAAAGACCATAAGAAACTCAAAGCATACATAAGAAAATCATTGGCAAATGGTAGGGCAAAGATACTACTTATCGATAGTCACATTGAACGTGAATGGTTTGAACTGTGCTATTAAAAGGCAAAGATTTACTGACTGGATGAGGGAACAAAACCCAGCTAATTGCTGCCTACAAGAAACACATCTTTCCAACAAAGATCCATACAGTCTCAAAATGAAAGGGTGGAAAAATATATACCATGCGAGCAGAAATGAAAAAAGAGCGGGCGTAGCCATCTTAATATCAGATAACATAAATTTTACCACAAAAACTATTAAGAGAGACAAAGAGGGGCACTATATAATGATTAAGGGATCCATTCAACAGGAAGATATAATGATTATCAATGTATATGCACCTAATTACCGGGCACCGGTCTATTTAAAAGACCTGTTAAGGGACTTAAAGGGAGATTTAGACCCCAATACAATAGTACTGGGAGATTTCAACACTCCACTCTCAGAGATAGACAGATCACCAAGACAGAGGATTAACAAGGAGACAGTAGATTTAAACGACACTATAGCCCAAATGGATCTAACAGATATCTTCAGAACTTTTTATCCCACAGAAAAAGAATTTACATTCTTTTCAGCAGTACATGGAACCTTCTCCAGGATTGACCACATACTAGGCCATAAAGCAAGCTTTAGCAAATTCAAAAGAATAAGAATCATACCATGCAACTTCTCAGACCACGAGGGAGTGAAGTTGGAAATTAGCAACTCAGGAATCTCTAGAGCATATGCAAACACATGGAGAATGAACAACATGCTCCTGAATCAACAATGGGTCATAGAAGAAATCAAAAGAGAAATTGAAAATTTCATGGCAGTAAATGAAGATAACAGCACATCATACCAAAACCTATGGGATACAACAAAAGCAGTGTTAAGAGGAAAATTTATATCAATAGGTGCCTACATCAAGAAATTGGAAAGGCACCAAATAGATGAGCTTACAGTTCATCTCAAGGATCTAGAAAATCAACAGCAAACCAGACCCAAAGCTAGTAGGAGAAGAGAAATAATCAAAATCAGAGAAGAAATTAACAGGATTGAATCCAAAAAAACATTACAAAAAATCAGCCAATCGAGGAGCTGGTTTTTTGAAAAAATAAACAAAATTGACACCCCATTGGCCCAACTAACTAAAAAAAGAAGAGAAAAGACCCAAATTAATAATATCAAAGACGAAAAAGGAAACATAACAACAGACACCACAGAAATCAAAAGAATCATCAGAAATTACTACAAGGACTTGTATGCCAGCAAACAGGAAAACCTATCAGAAATGGATAGATTCCTGGACACATACAACCTACCTAAACTGAACCAGGAAGACATAGAAAACCTAAACAGACCGATAACTGAGACAGAAATCGAAACAGTAATAAATGCCCTCCCAACAAAGAAAAGCCCAGGACTAGACGGATTCACTGCTGAATTCTACCAGACATTTAAAGAAGAACTAACTCCAATCCTTTTCAAACTATTCAGAACAATCGAAAAAGAGGGAATCCTCCCAAATTCTTTCTACGAAGCCAGCATCACCTTAATTCCTAAACCGGGAAAAGATGCAGTATTGAAAGAGAATTACAGACCAATATCCCTGATGAACATAGATGCAAAAATCCTCAATAAGATTCTTGCCAATAGAATACAACAACACATCAGAAAGATCATCCACCCAGACCAAGTGGGGTTTATCCCTGGTATGCAGGGATGGTTCAACGTTCGCAAAACAATCAACGTGATACACCACATTAACAGACAGCAGAAGAAAAACCATATGATTATTTCAATAGACGCGGAGAAAGCATTTGATAAAATACAACACCCTTTCATGATGAAAACCCTAAGCAAACTGGGTATAGAAGGCACATTCCTCAATACAATCAAAGCGATTTATGAAAAACCCATGGCCAGTATCCTATTGAACGGGGAAAAGCTGCAAGCAATCCCACTGAGATCTGGCACCAAACAGGGATGCCCACTCTCACCACTGCTATTCAATATAGTGCTGGAAGTCTTAGCCAGAGCTATTAGGCAAGAAAAAGAAATTAAAGGGATACAAATTGGGAAGGAAGAACTCAAACTATCACTTTTTGCAGATGATATGATTCTTTATTTAGGGGACCCAAAGAACTCTACTAAGAGACTATTGGAACTCATAGAAGAGTTTGGCAAAGTAGCAGGATATAAAATCAATGCACAAAAATCAACAGCCTTTATATACACAAGCAATCCCACGGCTGAGGAAGAACTGCTAAAATCAATCCCATTCACAATAGCCACAAAAACAATCAAATACCTTGGAATAAACTTAACCAAGGATGTTAAAGATCTCTCTGATGAAAATTATAAAACCCTAAAGAAAGAAATAGAAGAGGACACCAAAAAATGGAGAAATCTCCCATGCTCATGGATTGGAAGAATCAATATCATCAAAATGTCCATTCTCCCAAAAGCAATTTACAGATTCAATGCAATCCCAATCAAGATACCAAAGGCTTTCTTCTCAGATCTGGAAAAAATGATGCTGAAATTCGTATGGAAGAATAAGAGGCCTCGAATAGCTAAAGCAATCTTGTACAACAAAAACAAAGCTGGAGGCATCACAATACCAGATTTCAGGACATACTACAGGGCAGTTGTAATCAAAACAGCATGGTACTGGTACAGAAACAGATGGAGACCAATGGAACAGAATAGAAACACCTAAAATCAATCCAAACATCTACAGCCAACTTATATTTGATCAAGGACCTAAATCTAACCCCTGGAGTAAAGACAGTCTATTTAACAAATGGTGCTGGGAAAACTGGATTTCCACCTGCAGAATCATGAAGCAAGACCCCTACCTTACACCTTACACAAAAATTCATTCAACATGGATCAAAAACTTAAACCTACGACCCGACACCATCAAATTACTGGAGAGCATAGGAGAAACCCTGCAAGATATAGGTACTGGCAAAGACTTCTTGGAAAATACCCCAAAAGCATAGGCACTCAAAGACAAAATTAACTATTGGGATCGCATCAAACTAAGAAGCTTCTGTACTGCAAAAGAAACAGTCAGGAAAGTGAATAGGAAACCTTCAGAATGGGAAAAAATATTTGCAAACTATGCAACAGATAAAGGGCTGATAACGAGAATCTACAATGAAATCAAGAAACGACACAACATTAAAACAAACAACCCACTTAAGAGATGGGCTAAGGACCTCAATAGACATTTTTCCAGAGAGGAAATCCAAAAGGCCAACAGACACATGAAAAAATGCTCAAGATCACTGGCAATCAGGGAAATGCAAATCAAGACGACAATGAGGTTTCACCTCACCCCGGTGAGAATGGCTCACATTCAGAAATCTACCAATAATAGATGCTGGAGAGGATGTGGGGAAAAAGGGACACTAATCCACTGTTGGTGGGAATGCAAACTGGTTAAACCACTATGGAAGTCAGTCTGGAGACTCCTCAGAAACATGAATATAACCCTACCATACAACCCAGCCATCCCACTCCTTGGGATTTACCCAAAGGAAATTAAATGGGCAAACAAAAAAGCCGTCTGCACAGTAATGTTTATTGCAGC
Organism: Sylvilagus floridanus; assembly: GCA_949820135.1. Taxonomy (NCBI): domain Eukaryota; kingdom Metazoa; phylum Chordata; class Mammalia; order Lagomorpha; family Leporidae; genus Sylvilagus; species Sylvilagus floridanus. Next base: position 170,216,920 of record OX463244.1, read on the forward strand.
TCAGTTCACAATAGCTAAGACCTGGAACCAACTCAAATGCCCATCAACAGTAGACTGGATTAGGAAATTATGGGACATGTACTCTACAGAATACTATACAGCAGTCAAAAACAATGAAACCCAGTCATTTGCAACAAAATGGAGGGATCTGGAAAACATCATGCTGAGTGAATTAAGCCAGTCCCAAAGAGACAAATATCATTTGTTTTCCCTGATTGGTGATGATTAACTGAGCACCAAAGAGGAAACCTGTTGAAACGAAATGAACACTATGAGAAAATAAGACATGATCAGCTCCTGTCTGAACTGTTGATGTACAATCTAAATCTTTACCCATTTTAGTATCTCCCCTTGTTGTTTGTATTCGTTCTAGTACTATGGGTTGAATCTGGCAACTAACACACAATTAGCCGTAGGTGTTTAAATTTTAAATGAAAAGTGATCCCTGTGAAATATAAGAGTTGGAATAAGAGAGGGAGGAGATGTACAATTTGGGACATGCTCAATCGGAACTGCCCCAAATGATAGAGTTAGAAGTGTGACAGGGGATTCCAATACATTCCCATCAAGGTGGCATGTACCAAGGCCATCTCATTAGTCCAGGTGATCAATTTCAGCTCACAATTGATCACACTGATAGGTCTAAGAGTCAAAGGGATGACACAAACAAGACTAGTGTCTGCTAATACTAACTGATAGAATGAAAAAGGGAGAGAATGATCCAACATGGGAAGCGAGATACACAGCAGACTCATGGAATGGCAGATGTCCTAAATAGCACTCTGGCCTCAGAATCAGCCCTTAAGGCATTCGGATCTGGCTCAAGAGCCCATGAGAATATTTTAGCCATGGAAAGCTAAGACACTCTGAAAAACAAAAAAAAAAAAGAAGACCTAAATGAAAGATCTCTGCAAGTGAGATCCCAGTGGAATGAAGGGGGCCATCAAAGAAGGAGGTACCTTTCTCTGAAGGGAGGAGAGAACTTCCACTTTGACTATGACCCTGTTGGATTAAGATCGAAGTCGGCGAACCCTAAACGCTTCCATGGCCTCGGCAACTCATGACTAGAGCCTGGGGAGATTACTGATGCCATAAACAAGAGTGTCAAGTTGTTAAATCAACTTCAGGAGTCACTGTGTGCTTACGTCTCATGAGGGATCCGTCCTTAATGTGTTATCCAACGTGAAATAATGCTATTACTAGTAATGAAACAGTATTTTTTTCACTATGTGTTTCTGTGTGGGTGCAAACTGATGAAATCTTTGCGTACTATAATATTAAATCGATCTTCTGTTTATAAAGATAATTGCAAATGATGAAAAAAAATCTTGGTGTTAAATTGGAAATTGCATAGATAATTAATCAATTCTTTAAAAAAAACACATGTGGGATCTCTGTCTTTAATGTACTGTACACTGTGAATTAATACTATAACTTGTACTCCAACAATAATTTCAGTTTGTGTCTCTATGTGAGGGCAAACTGTTGAAATCTTTACATAATATGTTCTAAACTGATCTGTGTACAAAGAGAATTGAAAATGAATCTTGATGTGAACAGAAGGGGAGAGGGACCGGGAGAGGGGAGGGTGGCGGGAGGGAGGGAAGTTGTGAGGGGGGGAGCCATGGGAATCCATAAGCTATACTTTGGAAATTTATATTCTTTAATAAAAGCAAAAAAAAAATAATAAAAAATAAAAAATAAAAAAAATAAATAAAAAATATGTGACAGAAAAAAAAAAAAAAGAAATGCCCTAGAAGTTTTCACCCTATCGTTGCAGAATACACATTCTTCTTGTTGGTGCCTGGAACTTTCTCTAAAATAGACGATATGCTAGTCCATAAAGCAAGTCTCAGCAAATTAAAAAAAAATGAAATCATGCCATCCATCTTCTCTGAGCACAATAGAATAAAGCTGGAAATCAATAATTTAGGAATCTCTAGATCATATGCAAACACATGGAGACTGAACAACATATTCCTTAATGCTCAATGAGTTGCAGAATAAGTAAAAAGAGAAATCAAACAATTTCTGGAAATGAATGAAGAAGACAATACATTAAAACAAAATGCATGGGATACAGCAAAAGCAGGAAGTTTTTATAAGTTTTTATAAGAGGAAGTTTATAGCAATCAGTGCCTATATGAAGAAATTAGAAATTGAAAAGTTATCAAATAAATGAAATATTGATGCATCCAAAGGACCTGGAAAAACAACAACAAATCAACCCCAAAATTAGTAGGAGGAAAGAAATAATTAAAATTAGAGAAGAAATAAACAAAATTGAAACAAAAATACAAAAGGTCAGTGAAATGAAGAGCAGGTTTTTGAAAAATAAATAAAATTGAAACAACATTGGCCCAACTAACAAAAAAGGGATAATACCAAAATTAATAAAATCAGAGATTAAAAAGGATTTGTAACAACAGATACTGCAGAAATATTTAAAATTCAGGAATTACTACAAAGAAATATATGCCAACAAATTCAAAAATCTAGAAGAAGTGGATAGATTCCTGGACACAGACGATCTACCAAAATTGAGTCAAGAAAAGAAAGAAAACCTAAACAGACCAATAATAAAGAAGGAAATTGAATCATAAATAAAGACATTTCCAAAACTGAAAAGCCCAGGACTGGATAACCTCAATATTGAATTCTATCAGGCATTTAAAGAAGAACTAATTCCAATTCTTCTCAAGCTATTCAAAACAATTGAAAGGGAGGGAATCCTCTCAAACTCCTCCTATATATCCTGTATCACCTTAACTACTAAACCAGAAAAAGATGCAACAAAGAAAACTATAGACCAATATTCCCTGATCATTATAGATGCAAAAATCCTCAACAAAATATTAGCTAATCAAATCCAACAATACATCAGAAAGATCATAGACTTGGATGAAGTGGGATTCATCCCTGGTATGCAGGGATGGTTCAACATTTGCAAATCAACAAATGCCATACATCACATTACCAAAATGAAGAACAAAAATTGTATGATTATCTCAATAGATGCAGAGAAAGCATTTGATAAAATACAACATGTTTTCATGATGAAAACCTTAAGCAAGTTGGGTACAGAAAGCACATTCCTCAACATAATCAAGGCAATTTATGAAAAACCCATGACCAGAATTGAATCAGATTGAATGGGAAAAATTGGAAGCATCCCCCCAAGATCCAGAACTAGACAAGGATAACCACTCTGACCATAACTAATTAATATGGTCCTGGAAGTTTTATATAAGTCAAAGAGATACAAACTAGAAAGGAAGAGGTCCAACTATCCCTATTTGCAGATGACATGATTCTACAGGGGATCCAAAAGACTCCATTGAGAGACTACTGGAACTCAAAAAAGTTTGGTAAAAGATAGGATATAAAAATCAACACAGAAAAAATACATAGACAATGCCATGGCTGAGAAAGAATTTTTAAGATCAATCCCATTCACAATAACTACAAAAAGAATTCAATACCTTGGAATAAATTTAACTAAGGTTGTCAAAGATCTCTACAGTGAAAATTACAACACATTAAAGAAAGAAATAGAAGAAGATATTTAAAAATGGAAAAATCATCCATGTTCTTAGATTGGAAAAATCAACATCATCAAAATGTCCATACTACCAAAAGCAATTTACAAATTGAGTGTGATCCCACTCAAAATACTGACATTTTTCACAGATCTAGAAAAAATTATGTTAAAATTCATATGGAAACACAAGAGATCCTGAATAGCTAGAGAAACTTATATAACAAAAACAAAGCTTGAGGCATCACAATACCAGATTTCAAGACATTCTACAGGGCAGTTATAATCAAAACAGCCTGGTACTGGCAAAAAAAAAAAAAAAAAAAAAAAAAAAAAACAGACTTGTAGACAATGGAATAGAATGAAACTCCAGAAATCAATCCATGCATTTACAACCAACTTATATTTAATAAAGGAACTAAAATCAATTCCTGTATCAAGGACAGTCTCTTCAACAAATGTTTCTGGGAAAACTGTATCTCTGCATTTGGAAGTATGAAACAGGCCCCTACTTACACCTTACACAAAAATCCACTCAAAAATGTATGAAAAACCTACCTCTATGACCCAATACCTTCAGCTTACTAGAGAACACTGAGAAAATTCTACAAGACATTGGCATAGGCAAGGACCTCTTGGAAAAGACCCCAGAAGCACAGGCAACCAAAGCCAAAATTGACAAATAGAATTACATCAAGCTGAGAAGCTTCTACACTGCAAGAGAAGCACTCAGCAAAGTGAAGAGGCAACCAACAGATTTGGAGAAAACATTTGAAAGCTACACAATTGATAAAGAGTTAATATCCAGGCCGGCGCCGTGGCTCAACAGGCTAATCCTCCGCCTTGCGGCGCCAGCACACTGGGTTCTAGTCCCGGTCGGGGCGCTGGATTCTGTCCCGGTTGCCCCTCTTCCAGGCCAGCCCTCTGCTGTGGCCCAGGAGTGCAGTGGAGGATGGCCCAGGTGCTTGGGCCCTGCACCCCATGGGGAGACCAGGAGAAGCACCTGGCTCCTGCCATCGGATGAGCGCGGTGCGACGGCCGCAGCGCGCTGTCCATGGCAGCCATTGGAGGGTGAACCAACGGCAAAGGAAGACCTTTCTCTCTGTCTCTCTCTCTCACTGTCCACTCTGCCTGTCAAAAATTAAAAAAAAAATAAAAATAATAAATAAAAAAATAATAATAAAAAAAAGAGTTAATATCCAGAATCTACACAGAGCTCAAGAAATTCAACAACAACAAAACAAACAATCCAATTAAGAAGTGGACAAACAACTTAAACAGGAATTTTTCAAGAGAGGAAATTCAAATGGCCAACACACAATTGAAAAAATGCTCAGGATCACCAGCCATCAGGGAAATGCAAATCATATCACAGTGAGATTTCACCTACTCCAGCTAGAATGGCTCTCATACAAAATTCAACAAACAACAAATGCTAATGAGGATGTGGGGAAAAGAGTACCCTAATCCACTGTTGGTGGAAATGTAAACTGGTTCAGTCACTGTGGAAGACAGTATGGTGATATCTCAGAAATCTGAATGTAGACCTACCATATGAACCCAGCCATTAAACTCCTGGGAATTTACCCAAATGAAAAGAAATCAGCATATGAAAGAATTATCTGTACCCCATGTTCATTACAGCACAATTCACAATACCTAAGATATGAAATCAACCCAGATGTCCATCAAATGTTGACTGGATAAAGAAATTATAGTATATATACACCATGAAGTATTACTCAGCTGTAAATAAAAAATGAAATTCAGTCTTTTACAACAAAATGGACACAACTGGAAACCATTATACTTAGTTAAATAAGCCAGTCCCAAAAAGACAGATGTCATATGCTTTCCCTGATCTAAGGTAACTAATAGAGTACCTAAAATGAAATGTAGTGGAGTGAAATTGACATTTTGAGAGTCAATGATTTGTTACAGTTCTGTCTCTTCCATTGAGGAAGAGTGTTTATTCCTCATACTATTTGTTGAACTCTTTTACTTAGTTTAGAGTTAACTTTATGATCATTAAGTAAACTGAATATAGATCTTTGCAAAAATTAAGAGTGGGAATGTGAGAGGGAAGAGGAATGGGAGGCATTGCTATGTTCCTAAATCTGTGTATATGAAATACATGAAAATTGTGTGACTTAAATAAAATTTAAAATTAAAATAAGCTAAAAAAAGCAAAATGCAAATAAAATAAAAATAAATAATATAATTAAAAAAAGAAAATCATTTATTAAACTCTAATCATGTCATGTCTTGCATCAAAACTGAATTTAAAAGAACAGGAGTGGGTGTTTGTACTAATGGTTAAGTAAGACACTGGTTGGACACCCCTGTACTATTTCCAAAAAACTAGGGTCAATTCTCCTGATGCCAGCTTCCTATTATTAAAGAAGGGAAATCTGCCATAATGGCTCAAATTCTTATGTTCCTGATACCCATATGCAAGACCTCATTAGCATTCTTGGCTCCAGCCGGGCCCACTGTGGCGACTGAATAGTGAACCAACAGGTGACAGCATATCCGTATCTATATACCTATAACTCTATCTATCTACATCTATGTCATCTATAGCTACATCTATATCTTTATCTCTCTCTCTCAAATAATAAATTTTTTAAATTAAAAAATAAAATAACAACATCCCAGGGAGAGGAAAAAATGGGCAATTAATTAACTGGAATAAAGTTTCGTTGAAGCACATGAATATGCTCTAGAGATCTGTGCAATATTGTATCTATGATCAACAATAAGGTATTATACACTTAAATTATTTTAAAAAGGTAAATTTCATGTTAAGTGTTTTGACCACAATAAAATGACAATTTTTCATTTAAAAATTAAGCAATTTCTTTTCTTCCTGGACTGCGTAGGAAGTTTGGCTAATTTACATCGGATTTCCATTATCAAGTCAAATGTACACTCAACAAATGCTCTTGGATACTTATTTATTTTCTCCTTTCAATCAGGTCAATTAGAGTTCTTCATAAATTTTTCCCATAATTTTTGGATAATATATGGCAAATAGATTTTAAATATTTTATGAATATTTAAGTCACAGAATAAGAAACAAAATGACAAACACACATGTGGAAATTATTTAAACTCATACATAATCAAGAAATGGATGGCCGGCGCCGTGGCACAATAGGCTAATCCTCCGCCTTGCAGTGCCAGCACACTGGGTTCTAGTCCCAGGCAGGGCACCGGATTCTGTTCCGGTTGCCCCTCTTCCAGTCCATCTCTCTGCTTGGAGGATGGCCCAAGTGCTTGGGCCCTGCACCCACATGGGAGACCAGGAGGAAGCACCTGGCTCCTGCCGCAGAGCGCCAGCCGCGGCGGCCACTGGAGGGTGAACCAACGGCAAAGGAAGACCTTTCTCTCTGTCTCTCTCTCTTACTGTCCACTCTGCCTGTCAAAAAAAAAAAATGGAAAATAAAACACTGGAAATTACCTTGTTTACAAAAATGCTAGAAGCAGAAATACTGATATGATGAGAATGATAGGAAACGGTCAGACTCATACACTGCTAAGAGTGCAAAATGCTTCAGAGGGGAGGGAGAATTTGGCAACATTTACCAAGTGCTTTAAACATTCACGTACCTCTTTGATCCAAAAATCTTCCTCTATAAATGTATCTCAACAAAATGTTTAAGGATGTGTGCAAGCATTTAACTTCAGTAACACTAAACACAGCATTTTATGATAATGAAAAGGCAGAACCTAAATTTTAAAGATTATGTTTTGGCCGGCGCCGCGGCTCAATAGGCTAATCCTCCACCTTGCGGTGCCGGCACACTGGGTTCTACTCCCGGTCGGGGTGCCAGATTCTGTCCTGGTTGCCCCTCTTCCAGGCCAGCTCTTTGCTGTGGCCAGGGAGTGCAGTGGAGCATGGCCCAAGTGCTTGGGCCCTGCACCCCATGGGAGACCAGGAGAAGCACCTGGCTCCTGCCATCGGATCTGCACTGTGCGCCGGCCACAGCATGCCAGCTGCAGCGGCCATTGGAGGGTGAACCAACAGCAAAGAAAGACCTTTTTCTCTGTCTCTCTCTCTCACTGTCCACTCTGCCTGTCAAAAAAAAAAAAAGATTATTGTGGGGACCCATGGGTAGGCTTGCCATGGGACCCCCCATGCTGGGCTTGGCTTATAGCAGTAATGCGGATGTAGCAGCTGATTGAACTTTCCATCTAGCTGAGGATCATGGAAAACAACAAGATGGCGCTGATGCCCTGCCTGCTGCGTGACTCCACAGCTGATCGTGATCAAGTGCCGGATTGGAGAGCTCTGTGCATGGACTGTGATTGATTGACTGTGATTGGTTGAATTCTGTATATAAGCAGACCGTGGGAGAAGGAGGGGGGCACACCAGCTTTCCCCCTTAAGGAACGTGCGTGCCACATCTCCCCCTTCTCCCGGTCCCCTACTCTTTTTCCTACTCCTTCTAAGTAAAAGTCTACTGAAGACCGATTAACTGCAAGTGGCGTCGTTCCTTCTGCGGCCGAAGGAGCCAACAAGTGGTGCCGTGACTCAGATCCACAGATTATGTTTTCAAATTATTTGAATTTCTAAAATTACTGAAATTTAAGTGTATTGTTGTATATATCCACATAATGAAATGACATTTTGCCATTCAGAATTACATTGAAGTTTGCTGATGGTTGACATAAAGAGACAGTTGCAGCGTATCTTTGGTAAATGGGGGAGTTACAAAAACTAGGAGTTTATTTTGGTAAAACCAAACTGTAAGAGGTGAAAATGTAAATAGAATTTGATGGCATCCAGTGTTTGGGAGACAGGGAACTCAGCAATGTCTGCCTTCTGCCCAGCTAAGTTTCCCTATTCAGCTTTCCCAAAGGAGAGAACTGCAAACAACAAATACAACAGGAAACAGAAGACCACTTGATTAGCTGTGTCAGTGCTTTAACAGCCCTAAAAGCAATTCAGTTAAGGGACTCTGCCAAAAAGCAGGACTCTGCTTAGCTGTGCATATAGAAAGAGTCAGGCCTGACTGGGCTCACTGTTCCCACTACATGGAATGAGGACAGCAATGAAAGTAAACGCCACTTGTTAGTATTCCGTGGTGTATAGCCCATAATTTCTGTATACAGTCTTCAGTTGACAGACTTCTGTGTTGATTCCATATCTTAACTACTGTGAATTGAGCTGCAATGAACATGAGGGTACAAAACTCTTTCATATGCTGACTTCATTTCCTGTGGGTAAATTCCCAGGAGTGAGATGGCTGGGTCATATGGTAGATCTATATTCAGATTTCTGAGGTATCTCCATACTGTCTATCACAGTGGCTGTACCAGTTTTCATTCCTACCAACACTGAAAAAGAAAGAAAGAAATCCTGTCCTTTGCAACAAAATGGATGCAACTGGTAAACATCATACTTAATGAAATAAGCCAGTCCCCAAAAGACAAATACCATATGTTCTTCCTGCTCTGTGAGAACTAATAGAACACCTAAAAGGTAATCTATAGAAGTGAAGTTGACACTGTGAGATGTGATGACTGAACAGCCCTGGTCTCCAACATTGAGAAACAGGTTTTTTTATGCTGTTTGTTGAACTCTGTACTTAGTGTAGGGTTAATCTTATGTGTATAAAGTTAATTGAAAATAGATCTTAGTAAAAAATAAGAATGGGAATAGGAGAGGGAGGAGGAAGAAGTGCGGGAGTGTTGGTGGGAGGGCAGGTACAATGGGAAGAATATTATGTTCCTAAAGTTGTATTTATGAAATGCATGAATTCTGTATTCCTTAAATAAATGTTTTCTAGGTTTTATATATATACATATATATATATATATATATATATATATTCACTGAAAAGTGATCCCTGTGAAATATAAGAGTGGGAATAAGAGAGGGAGGAGATGTACAATTTGAGACATGCTCAATCGGACCTGCCCCAAATGATGGAGTTAGAATCATGCCAGGGGATTCCAATACAATCCCATCAAGGTGGCATGTACCAAGGCCATCTCACTAGTCCAAGTGATCAATTTCAGTTCACAGTTGATCACACTGATAGGTCTAAGAGTCAAAGGGATGACACAAACAAGACTAGTGTCTGCTAATACTAACTGATAGAATGAAAAAGGGAGAGAATGATCCAACATGGGAAGCGAGATACACAGCAGACTCATGGAATGGCAGATGTCCTAAATAGCACTCTGGCCTCAGAATCAGCCCTTAAGGCATTCGGATCTGGCTCAAGATCCCATGAGAGTATTTTAGGCATGGAAAGCCAAGACACTCTGGAAAAAAAATAAGACCTAAATGAAAGATCTCTGCAAGTGAGATCCCAGTGGAATGAAGGGGGCCATCAGAGAAGGAGGTACCTTTCTCTGAAGGGAGGAGAGAACCTCCACTTTGACTATGAACCTGTCAGAATAAGATTGAAGTCGGCAAACCCTAAAGGCTTCCATAGCCTCGGCAACTCATGACTAGACCCTAGGGAGATTACTGACGCCTTAAACAAGAGTGTCAAATTGTTAAATCAACTTCAGGAGTCACTGTGCACTTACATCTCATGTGGGATCTCTGTCTTTAATGTGTTGTCCAATGTGAAGTAATGCTATAACTAGTACTGAAACAGTATTTTACACTTTGTGTTTCTGTGTGGGTGCAAACTGATGAAATCTTTACTTGGTATATACTGAATCAATCTTCTGTATATAAAGATAATTAAAAATGAAAAAAAAATCTTGGTGTTAAATTGGAAATTGCATAGAAAATTAATCAATTTAAAAAAATATGTCCTGTAGGATCTCTGTCCTTAATGTGCTATACATTGTGAATTAATACTATAACTAGTACTCCAACAGTATTTTTCACTTTGTGTTGCTATGTGAGGGCAAACTGTTGAAATCTTTACTTAATATATACTAAACTGATCTTCTGTATATAAAGAGAATTGAAAATGAATCTTGATGTGAATGGAAGGGGAGAGGGAGCGGGAAAGGGGAGGGTTGCGGGTGGGAGGGAAGTTATGGGGGGAAAGCCACTGTAATCTATAAGCTATATTTTGGAAATTTATATTCTTTAAATAAAAGTGTTATAAAAAATAAATAAATAAACAAATATCTACCCATTAAAAAAAAGAATAAGTTATTTGCTCAGAGTAAGTGAAGGAAGGGACTAACCAAAGGCACAAATACAGGAGATCCAGTCCATCAAGGGCCATCAATGTAACAGTCACTGCAGAAAAGTTTCTGAATGACAGAATATTTACCAGCATCAACAAGGATCCCCTCTAGGGTCCAGAGTTACTTATTTTGACCCTATAGCCTATATTAATTCTCTTATTTTCAATGATGAACATGCATTACATTAAGAAAAAAGTATGGATTAATTAACAAAATAATTATTACCATCTTAGACCAGGTTCTATAAAAGGAGAACCAAAGATAAAGATTCTTGGGCGAGGGATTTAGGGTCCCCAGGAGATAACCAATCATAAGGCAACAAGAAGAACAGGACAGAGCATGAAAAGATGCCAAGAAGGGAGCCTCAGCCTGAGTTCCCATGGAGCTGTGGAAGATGAACGGCACCATGGAATTCTTTTAAAAAAGAAAAAGTGGTCAAGTTTTTGCACTCCTTCTCAGACATTCATCACCTGGTCATCCTGGAGAGGAGGGTCTAATCTCTCAGACACCTTCTAGAAGTCCAGCTATTAGGATAGAGGGCAAATCTCTGTAGAAAGTTGCAACTTTCAGTTAGTCTCTTCAGGGTGCTATAACAAATAGCATAGACTAGATAACCTATAAACAACTGAAATTTACCACTTACATTTCTAGAGGCAGGGAAGGCCAAGAGTAAGATGCTGGTGGGTTCAATGTCTGCTGAGGACCTGCTCCCCATTGATGGCACTTTCTGTGTGCCTTCCCAAGTGAAAAGCCCAATAAGTGCCTGCCTGCCTCTTTGACAAGGCCACTAATCCCAGTCATGCAGGCAGAGTTTTCCATAGACTCCACATCTTAATAGCAACACATTGAAAATTAAGTCTCAACATATGAATTTTGAGGGGACATGACTATCCAGAACAGAACAAGTCCTCCCTGATCAGAAAATACCTCGAACATATGGAGACAGGTACACCCACTGCACTGTAGCATCTACAATAGCTTGTTCCAAATGGCCATTTCTGAAATGTCTCACAGGTGGGTCTCTGACCCCCCTCCCACCATATACTTTAAACATGCATTCTAAGCAGAGAATAAACAACAAGGAATATACGTTGGATGAATGAACATTAGCTATGTGGAACTAAGGCTTCTCCAGTTCGTGTATGTATTTATCATGGTTCCTTAAAAATTACTCTGGGGAGTGTGAGTCCAGCGAGTGTGTCAGAATATTATGGGTAAAACATCACTCTTTTCTCTTTGAATTGCCCTATAACTCTGATGATAAGGCAGATTTTGCTAAAATTTCAAAAAAAAAAAAAATCCTCCTCTAGGCTAAAATCATGCATGAGAAATTTCAAAGGGGAAGGCTCATTTTTCCTAAAGGTTACAGGCCTAAATTATAAACTCAAGTCAATAAGTTAGATGTCTAAAAATTCTAAAAATAGGGGTGGATAATAAGAGTGCTTTCTCAACCAAAACCACAACCTTCCCTCTGCCGCACTCAGAGAAAGCATGGGAAACTAATCTTTCTCTTCAAGTGGAAAAACAGATAACAGAAATCCACCAGATGCTTTGGATCTTATGCACTGACAATGTATTTCCATCAACATAATTTATTTTTATCTGAAGTCTTATTTTCAGTCATTACATTCAAGTACTGAATCAGGCCATAGCCACCAAGAAAAAGGAAATGCTTTTATTAGCAGACATACTTATTTTCTGTTTTCTACCTTCATTGATGATAGTCTGTACTAAAGATAAAGGCTCATGGAATCTTAGGTGAGCAATTCAACAGAGCTTCTTGCAAAAGTGGAGAGGTCTGAAAGTCTCTCTTAGGTAAACTGGACAAAAAGGCCTTCCTCAAAAGTGCTCCAGTCTCACCAAGTGGCAAAACGGACAATAAAAAATGAGACAGTTTCCAGTGCTGCCATAATCCAAGAGACAGAAAGTGGGAAGTCAAAGTTCTGCCCACCTAGGTTTTAGTCAACTCACCCACCACCTTCAATGACTAACCTAAATGACTTGGTCATTTTGCTACTGAAAATAATTGAATCAAGAAAAAGGAGGAAAAGGCACACAACTGCACAGTTAGTTCAGGAGAGAATCCAGATGTGCAATGATCCTTAGTCACTGCACAATCATTAGTTAAATACAATTTCATTGCTTTCAGTCTGGGTGGTCAGTTTTACACATTTTTTTGGATTTGTCATATAAATATGTTCACAAAGCAGAAAACAAGTAAATACATGCTTCTCGTTTGCGATTTGTGCAGTTCAGCAGGCATCAGTATCTCATGTAAGGCTAGCATGGGGTCACACATCTAGACACCTAGTTTTCTGCTTACAAGCCTCAGTTCCAATCCTCCGTCAATCCCTCCTCCACCTCCTTCATATTTTTTCTCTCTCTTCCCACCTATCCTGCCATTGCTTCATTTCTCACCCTTCACAAAGAATTTGACAGATTGGTTCCTTCCCCTTCTCACCAGGACTCACCCTGGAACACCTGGCCATGTGATTGCCAGTGGACAGCCTGTGAGGCCTCTAGGAGACTCCACAGGAAAGCAGCAGTTCTTTGAAGATGCCAGCTGCCCTTCTTATTCCTGGGAAGTTGGTGAAGATAGAACCACATGCTGGCACCCCCTGCTACCTGAGAAGCTGTTCTGGAAGAGGATCTAGCCCAGCACAGGTCTTCTGATGCTGGACTGAAAGTTGACTGCCATAGGCTGGGAGAAAGAAAGGGAATGTATTCAGTCTTCTGGGGCCTCCTTCTCTGGGTGTTGCCCGTGTTCAACTGAAAGAACTAAGCAGCTGCCCCTGGAGAGGAAGACGATAGCCTGGATTCTGTTCTAAAACCAGAAATTTTGAACCAGATTTAGTTATTTCACATAGAATACTAGACAAAATCTCATTAAATTGCCAATATTTGATCTCTTACAGCTTAAATAATAGTGAAAACTAACATATTTTATGCAACCTAATCTGTGCTGTATGGTTCTCTGAATGACAAGGAAGGAAAAGAAAACCTTTGGAGGGTCTCCATTCACCATACTGATGGCATCATTTCTATGCTCAAAAAAAAAAAAAAAAGTTGGCTCCCTATTCATTCCACAGCAAAGTTTCCATTCTCAGCCTATCTATCAATAGTATTCATCCTACTCCTCAGCAGCCATCCTGTCCTCTCAACCTCCCCAACCTCCTGCCCCACTGAAGCTCAGTATAAATCACAAGAATTTGAAACTCTCCTCCAAATAATTTACACATTCAGCTTAACTCATTCATTTTTCTCAAAGCAAAGAATAACGGAAATAAGAACTGTAATCAAAGTGCGACAAAGCAACTGACAGCCTATTCAAAACCTCGGAAGACAATTATGAGTATCTGTTCAAAGACAACAGATGTTGATAACAGATCACCCAATCTCCAGTCACTAGAAGGAAAGGTTCATCAGGATTAAGCCTCAGTCCAGATGATGCTTCTATGGTGTTGAAGAAAACAAAATTGTGCATTTGCCAGGGCAATACCAACCAATATATCTTGAAAGGAAAGAAGGCACTTTCCCAATACCTTTAAGGGGGTTATTCAAGCTAGATCTTCCTCCAGGAGTTCCACATGAACTGCTTCATAGTAAAATGGTTCCTCTTACACCATGTCCCTCCGTAATAGTGATGAGCTTTCTGAATCATGGGCACATTCGAGCTCCATGGACCCTCTTGTTAATTCACAGTACAAGGTGATTGGAGCTGGTTAGGATTTGCAAATGTGTCCCCACAGAAGCCCAGACTGCTTGACTAGATTTTTTTCACAATGATTCTGCAGAACATGTTTCTTTTTCCATACTCTAGAATATTACTAATTAGAACCATTTTACATAATATATTCCCTTCTGTCACATTTTATCCCCTCCTCTTCACATCTGTCTTTTTTTTTTTTTCCCTAGTAAACTAGTGAGCGCTTTTCCACATGGTGTCATTTAACCTTTAGAGAGGTTGAATCAGGAGTTGATGAAAGCCTGTTTGGGTTAGGTTTTGCCAGAGACATGATTCATTTCCCCAAAGACATAATTCAAGTACAAACAGTTCATCTGGGAGGTGATTCCAACAAACGCCTGCAGTGGAGTAGGGCAGTGAGACAAGAAGGGGAAAGAATCAGTATAGGGCTCAGTATCTGCTAAGTTACCATTGTGACAACTGGAGCCTAGGATGTTGAGGAGCCAATGTTGGAACACACACATCAGAGCTATCCCATCTGAAGGCTGGAGCCTGGAGACAGAACGTGTGCATCAACTTCCTATAGTCCCTGCAAAAGAACTGCTGGAAGTGAGACAGTTGTGAGTTCCATGCAATTTTTGGCCACCTTCCAGGTGTACAAAGCAAGCTCCTGGGTCAAAGAAGACACTAGGAAAAAATGTTGAAAGGTAAAAGGATTCAAGAGAGGCGTACAGTGGGAGTAAGGAGTGTCGGCTACGAAGTTCAAACTCTGTTGGGAGGAAAACAACGATTAACAAAAAATGACATGTTGATGGAAACAGGAAAGAGAAAATTAGAAAGGTTCTATTCAGAAAAAGAAGGTCTGTTGCAGAATCTTTGAAGTTTAGCTAGTCTGTTCCTATTTCCAGCAAAGATCATCCATAAATTATACAGAAATGTTGCTTGCGGAAAAGGAAGCACTACTCGATAAATTTATGAACTCAAGAATTGAGGGTACAACTTTTCCACTGCTTTCATTCTCACAATGTTTTAAATCATATCCCGGGCTGGCGCCGCAGCTCAGTAGGCTAATCCTCCACCTTGCGGCGCCAGCACACCGGTTCTAGTCCCGGTCTAGGCACTGGATTCTGTCCTGGTTGCCCCTCTTCCAGGCCAGCTCTCTGCTGTGGCCCAGGAGTGCAGTGGAGGATGGCCCAAGTGCTTGGGCCCTGCACCCCATGGGAGACTAGGAGAAGCACCTGGCTCCTGCTATTGGATGAGTGCGGCGCCCACTGGAGGGTGAACCAACAGCAGAAAGGAAGACCTTTCTCTCTGTCTCTCTCTCACTGTCCACTCTGCCTGTCAAATAAATAAATAAATGAATCATATCCCTTCCCTACTGCCCAATGTGCCCATACTGGACTCCTTATAAGCACTGTGTCTTTGGTCATACTGCTCAGTCTACGTGAAACCCTTCTCTCCATGGTGGGAAAACCTTCCCCACCTTTAATCCCTAACTCAAACTTCCCTCTGCCCAGTGGGCTCCTGCCAACACTCCAGACCTCCTGATTGCTCCTTCCCCCACTTGGCTGATATTTGTGAGCAAAGGAACTGCACCCAGGATCTCCCAGACTTAGTTTCTGACGTCTGTGAATGTATGATACCTTACTTGACAAAAGACTCTGCAGGTGTGGTTAAGCATTTTAACATGGGATATTATTTCAAATTACCCAAGTGGAATCAATGTCATCCAAAAGGTCCTTAAAAGAGGGAAGAAAAGGACTGAAAAGTCAGAGTTAACCAGATTTCAAGATGCTGGACTGCTGCATTTGAACGTGGAAGAAAAGACCACCAGTCGGGGAATGTAAGCAACCTATGGAATTTGGAAAATAAGGCAGTAGTCTCCCCAGAAGCCTACTAACACCTTAATTTTAAACCATTGGCACCTATTCCTGGATTTTTGATTTCCAGAACTGTAACAAAATACATTTGCATTGTCCTAAGCCACTAAATTTGTGGTAATTTCTTACAGTAGTGAAAGGAATGGGTACAGTGTCTTTAAAGACACACTCCTCAGCATTCTGGGATATTCTCAAGGCCCCCTGCAACAGATTCAGCTAGAGGAACTCCCCATTTATCAGAGCTACAACTTGAAATTCTACATCAAATTTCATTTACAGGATAGATTTGGCCCTAAATGGAGGTAGAAGTGTGCTGCCCCTGAATAAAAATCAGTGGTTTACTTAGTTGTTCATATATAGGGCAATGTAGAACATTGACTAAGAGAATGAATTCTGGAGACTAGAGTCCTGGATTTGAATCCCAGCTCTGACATTTATTAGTTGTGTACCATTAGGCAGTTTTCTTACTTTCTCTTTGCATGGTTTACTTATTTATAAAATGAGAATAGAATAGCATTTCTCTGTACTAGACTGGATACTGTCCCCTCAAAATTCACCTTCATCCTGGAATCTGAGAATGAGGTCCTATTTAGAAACAAGTTCACAATAGATATAATTCATTAAGATGAGTTCATATGAGGGTAGGGTGGACCCTAAATTCATTATGACTAATGTTTTCACGAGAAGATGGTTAAACACCTAAAGAGAACAGCATTTTACAACAGAGGCAGAGATTGGAATGATGCAACTATGAGAGTCCTTCAAAAAATTCAGGTAAAATTCATATTATGAAAAACCTTTGCATAAATTTCAAAAAAAATTGCATCAAAAATAAACTTATCTTTGAATGTCATTTTTCATGAATTTATCCAAGTTTCACGTACAAGCCAAGGAACACGAAGGATAATACCAGAAGCTTAGAGAAAGGTAGGGAACAGACACTACCATGGAGGCTTCAGAGGAAGCATGGCCCTGCTGACACCTTAGTTTTAGACTTCCAGGCTCAAGAATTACAAGAAATTTCTATTGTTTAAAAATACTCATTTTGTTATATTTGCTAAAAGCAACCTTAGGAGATTATGAACATGCTATTTGTGGAGTTGTTGTGAAGATTAAATTTGTTGGGGACAGCTTTGTGACGTAGTAGATTAAGCCTCTGCCTACAGTACCCATAATGCCTGCAACCCATAATGGACACTGGTTCACGACTTGGCTGCTCATTTCCAATCCAGCTCTCTAACTGCCTGGAAAAGCAGTGGAAGACAGCCCAGTGCAAGATGGTAGGGTCTCTGCTGCAGCCTCATGGGAGACCCAGAAGAAGCTCCTAGCTCCTGGCTTCAGATAGGCCCAACTCCAGCCATTGGAGCCATTTGGGAATGAACCAGTGGATGGAAGACCCCTCTCTCTGTCTCTTCCTCTCTCTGTCTTTCACTTCGACTCTCATAAAATAAACAGATCTTAAAAAAGATTAAATTTGTTCATAAAACATACCAAATCCTTAGACCATGTCCTGGCATATTAGAAGTACTAAATATAGATGAATTATTATCATGAATATTGTCCTTAATATCAATTTTAAATATACTAATAACTACCATCCATTGAGTGCCTATGTTTCAAGCACCTCATGTGTAGACAGGGGCTGCTTTGCCTCCTTCAGTATCCTCTGCTGTGCAAAGATGCTCAGTGAGCATGTCATTGTCTTGAAGAGGTAAGTTCACTCCATACTCAGCCTGAGACTTCAATGCTCGTAGATATTAGAAAGAACAGAAGTTCTCATAGTGGCGGCTGAGAATCTGAGTGTTTCCAAAAAGTCTCAGGATTCCACAGGGTTCTCGCCTTTGCCAATTTATCTATCTGTGTAAGGATACTTTTTTTCATATACTTAAAAAAACATATTGCAGGGGCCAGCACTGTGGCGTAGTGGGTAAAGCCACTGCCTGCAGTGCCCACATCCCATACGTGCACCAGTTCAAATCCTGGCTGCTCCACCCCTGAGCCAGCTCCCTATTATGGCCTGGGAAAGCAGTAGAAGATGGCCCAAGGCCAAGAAGCTTCTGGCTCCTGGCTTAGGATCAGCCCAGCTCCATCTGTTGCAGCCAATTGACGGGTGAACCAGCAGATGGAAGACTTTCTCTCTGCCTCTCCTTTTCTCTCTCTCTTTCTGCCTCTCCTTCTCTCTCTGTATAATTCTGCCTTTCAAATAAATGAATAAATCTTAAAAAAGTATTTCAATAGAAGTGAATATATCAATATCAATAGAATAGAAAAATAAAACTGAATATAGAAGCAGATAATTGAATCTAGTCATCTTCTGTTAAGCCAAACATTAAAGAGATTTAAAAAATTAATACACTGACATTCTTGGGGTATTTGGTATAACAGTGAAGATGCCACTTGGGATGCCCACATTCCCTATTACAGTGCCTGGGTTTGAGTTAAGCTCTGTTCCTGACTCCAGCTTCCTGCTAACGTGCACTAGGGGAGGCAGCAGGTAGTGGCCAAGTAGTTTGATCTCTGCCATCCACATGGGAGACCAGATTTGAGTTCCTAGCTCCTGGCTTTAGACATGCCCAGCCTCAGCCATTGAGGGAATTTGGGGAATTAATCAGCGGACGAGATATCTTTTCTCTCTCTCTCTCTCTCTCTCTCTCTCTCTCTCTCTCTTGCTTTCCCTTCTAATTCAATATATAATTTTTAAAAGATTTATTTGTTTATTTGAAAGTGAGAGTTACACAAAGAAGGAGAGGCAGAGAGAGAGAGAGAGAGGTCTTCCATCCGTTGGTTTACTCCATAACTGGCCACAACTGTCAGAGTTGCGCCGATCCGAAGCCATGAGCCAGGAGCTTCTTCCAGGTCTCCCACATGGGTGCAAGGGCCCGAGAACTTGGGCTATCCTCTACTGCTTTCTCAGGCCATAGCAGAGAGCTGGATCAGAAGGGGAGCAGCCAGGACTAGAACTGGTGCCCATATGGGATGCCAGCAGTGCACACAACAGCTTTACCCAATACACGACAGCACCAGCCCCTATAATTTTTTTTTAAATTGCCGCTTTCCACACAATATTTTCTTTGCTTTGGAAAACAGTGATCTTTTTCTATAAAATATCTATATTAACATGTAATATAGATATTTTATAGAAACCATTTTTATTTTTGAAGTGCAATAATAAATATTTTAGATTTTATCCAGTCTTAATTTTTATTACAGCACAGATAAAGAACTATATCTCACATGGAAAAAAGCCCAGAGAGTCCCCAGTATTTTTCAAAAGCATAAATGTATTCTGACACCAACAATGCTTATGAAATACTAAAATATAGGCTTTAAAATTAAAATTTTTATATTTTAATTGTTCAGGCATCTGATCTTAACTCAATATATTGTTTTCATGCAAAGTTAATGGTGTCAGTTTTCCATGTGGTTGGATTTAAACAATGAGGTTTCAGAAAGTTACTTTATGCTTCTTTTTTTTTTTTTTAAGACATTTATTTCAAAGGCAGAGCTAGAGAAAGAGAAGGGGGCAGGGGGAGATCTTCCATCTGCTGGTTCAGTCCCCACATAACCACAATGGCTGGAGCTGGCCAGACCAAAGTCAGGAGGCAGGAGCTTCTTCCAGAGCTCCCATGTGGGTTCAGGGGCCCAAGCACTTGGGCCATCTTCTGCTACTTTCCCAGGTGCATTAGCAGGGTGGTGATGGGAAGTGGAGGAGCCGTGTCTCAAGCCTGTGCCCATATGGGATGCTGGCAACCCAAGTGGTGGCTTTGCATGCTATGCCACAACACTGGACCTTTATGCTTCTTTAAACTAAGCAGGGTAAGAGCATATGTTTCTAACCATGTATTTGTGTTTTCCATCTATATTTTTGTACTAATTATACCACCCAATGAAAACACCCCAATCGAAACTTGATAAAAAAGCAAGAGTAAAATTAAAACTATAACAAGGATGGATATAACTAATTATTATGTAATATGACAGATTAATTGTAGGGAAAGGAAGACAGTGGCTGAAAGAATTGATGTGGACTACAAAAAGCCTTTGTTCCACCTACTGAGCAAATAACACAGAAATTTACTTGGAGAATCTCTGACTTCTTTTGCCTTGTTTTTGTTTGTTTGTTTTGGGCTTTTTGTTGTTGTTGTTGTTATTTTGGAAGGCCACCCAAGTGACTTCTAACTTCAAGTATAATCCCAAAATCCAATCAAAAGTGCTCAGGCAAAATGTCAGAGTTTGGATCATGGCAGGAATTCTTTCCTGCATGTGATACTCAGAAAAGAACCCCAAAAAGTCAGATGTGATATCTGAACCTATTGCTTTTCAGGAGGAAGTCAGGCTTCATAAATCTAAGAGAATCTTGATCACACTCCACATGGAAATGCTCACCTCTCACACCCATCTCAGAGTCATTACAGAAAGCCAGCTCTGAGGATTCCAACAAGGGGGCCCTCTGAACCCAGTTAGGCCACCTGTGAACATTGATCCAGTTGTGACCATTGTGTTTCTAAGTTTCATTTCCCAAAAGCCCAGCTACCCCTGGGGGAAATTAGGACAAATCCTAAGCATACTTAATTTTGAGAAGAAAGTAATTTTGTTCAGTGTCCTAAACCTTTCTTCATGGAAGAATAGAATTTATATTTGTTTTCTCATCTGTATTCAGAGAAAAGAGGCAGCATTAGCTCCATGGGAGGCACTAATCCATTGGCTAATCCTTGCAGATGTGCTCTCAAAAAAGCCTGAAATATGGGACTGGGCCACCCTCAGCGCTATTTTGTGGAAATGCCAAAGACCATACAGATGCATGACTAGCTTGAAATGCATATTCTATATGTCCATTTTATTTTATGTTACCCTTCTCTGCATGGTCTCACTAGCCAACTTAAGTGGATTTGTCTGAAGTGAAACAATAAATAAACTCATAGTTATATATAAACTTCAATATCTTTGAGATATAAGAACTGTGTTCATATTCTTTCTCTAAATATATATATATATATATATATAAATATTTTCTCTCTAAATATATATCTGTCTCCCTCCTATCTTTTTCTTTTCTCCAAGCCTCATTCTCTCTGTTAGTTCAGTAGAATTAGCATAAATATAACCCAGAATTCATGATACAAGCTCATCATTGACATATCCATCCCCCTCTTTCATGTATTAAATTTAAGAAATTATTTTTATGTAATATAAAACATGAATTCACCACTGTAAAATGCAAAACAGGAACACTGCCTGTTACTGGTATTCCACTATGTATTAGTGCTTCTTTCCTAGTCTAACACCCTAGCATAGTTTAACTTCCAAGATGTTTCCTCCATTCCAAACCATGTGATGATCATTCCCATTGTTCTTGTTTCTTGCTGAAATTTCCTGAAATTTCCAATACAAGAACACAGAATAAAAATTTCTACTGCCAGCACCACGGCTCAATAGGCTAATCCTCCGCCTTGTGGCACCGGCACACTGGGTTCTAGTCCTGGTCGGGGCGCCAGATTCTGTCCCGGTTGCCCCTCTTCCAGGCCAGCTCTCTGCTGTGGCCCAGGAGTGCAGTGGAGGATGACCCAAGTGCTTGGGCCCTGCACCCCATGGGAGATCAGGAGAAGCACCTGGCTTCTGCCATCGGATCAGCACGGTGCGCTGGCTGCAGCGCGCTGGCCACAGCGGCCATTGGAGGGTGAACCAATGGCAAAAGGAAGACCTTTCTCTCTGTCTCCCTCTCTCACTATCCACTCTGCCTGTCAAAAAAAAATTCTACTTATCTGGTTAATATTTAAATCAATGAATTTATTGGCCTAATAAGTTATGGTTTCCCACTACTTGTTTTAATCAAAATTTTTAGAACTGAAAAATGACAAAGTTTTACATACTGGATAGTCTTCCATTAAAATAAAAACACAACCACTTTGCATTGAAATAGTGAAGTCATCTCTGAATTTACCCTTTCCTCACTTCCAAATTCTATCCTGATTCTTCATCAGTACTCAGAAGAACATGTGTGCACGTGTGTACACAATCCTGACTTGAAACAACTCAGCTTATATCATTGTCTGTATTCTACCGTGCTTCAGATTATTTTTTGGAGTTTGTTAAACTATCAATACTTTCGATAAGCCCAAGGCTACAAAGACGTGAACCTCGGGAAAGGTAATGTGAAGCTTCTTGGTTTCCAAGATCCAAAGTTCCTGAAAGGAAATCGCATGGACTCCCTATGTGGAACCATAAGAACAATTTGACCTCTGTGGTTACCAAGGCAACGGGCATAAACATAGCAGCCACCTTTAGTGACTAGACTTCAAGACTATGAGAGACTAAGATAAAGTGCATGATAGTCATTTCAGTAATAATTATCCTACTAATATAAATCCTTTAAATAATCTAGGGGAATACATTCAGTATCATAATTCCAACTATGAGACAGAACTAAGATTTGAAATTAGTAAACTTTAATAATGAAGAATTAAATAAAATTTAATCAATTATTTTTAGACTGCAGAGTGTTGATCTAGATGGAGCCCTCCCAAAGACTAACATTCATTTTCAAGAGTACATGTCTGTCTTAAGTCAGTTTCCCAAAGAGAATCTGGGAGAGTTGTTAAGAGAAATACTATAAAAGAGTCAGAGAAGCAAAATAGAGAAACATACAGACTTGAGCAAGGTTTCATAAAGTCAAGTCCTGGCCTCTCTACCTGTTCCCTTGGTCATTAGTTGACTCTAGATGAGAACATATTTTGCATCTCAACAGTGACATCCTAAGACAAGAAAGCTGGGTTTTTGTACCCTTGAGAGTTAGTCATTGACCACTTTTAATGGCTGGGAATAAAATATGAACTCTCCAAGTATCTCCCATTGAAGGAACTCACTCAGCAGAGGGCAATCATAGATGAAACCGTCACCTACAGTACCAGCTGGAGAAACGAATTTGGAGTGGCATCAACAGTATCTACTACCATTTCTAATACTTGTAAACTTAAAACTCTTGAGTCTTGAACCAAAGTACCCCAATGCTCACTACTTTCTTCCCATTAGTCCATCATTTTCCCAACAGTGTGAAGCAGGCCAAAAAATGAACCCCTAACTTTGAGTTAGAGACATTGAGTCACACAGTATGTTTAAACTCAACTTTCTGAAATGCACTGGATATCATGTACTTGTTGATAGGTTTTGACTAAAAAGGCATTTTATTTCCAAAGTCTGCCTTCCAAAACTGCACAACTCCAATCTAATCATGAAAAAAGTGCCAAAGGACTCCTGGCCAATACTCCTCAAGACTTTAAAGGTGAAGAAAACAAAGAAAGCTTTAGAAATTGTCAGACTGGAAGAGACTGTGAAAACATGACAAAATGCAGTATGGTACCTGGAATCAGACCTTAGAACAAAAGCAGTTAACAGAAAATCTAATTAGCCCAGTCTGTAAGTCCATTTGATAGAAACCTGCAATGTTGACTTCTTAGTTTTAACAAATATGCCAAGAAAATAAAAATATTAACCAAAGTGAATTTAGGCATAAGAGATCCAGGAATTCTAAACCATCTTTTTCAGCTTTTCTGTGAACCTAAAATTATTCCAACGACAAAAGGTTTTTAAAGTCAAATTAGAGCTATCAACAACAGGAAGCAACAAAGCAGTTACAATAATGTGCTTTCATTGTGTCTGCCTCAACATTATTTCAATTAAGGAACACTGGATTCACACCATGTTGAAAGGACCCTTCAAATCATCTTTATTGCCTTTGATTTGACTTCTGACTTGGTTGACAGAACAAAAGAAAAAGAGGAAAGATGATGAAAACAGAGGCAAGGAGAAGAGAGGAGATGACAGGAGAGGGAGGGGAGGGGAGGGGAGGGGAGGGGAGGATAGAGTAGAAATCAAAAGAAAAAACAAGAAAAGGGAGGAATAAGAAAAAGCAAACTCCAAAAAAATTAAGCAAATTGCCTGTAGCAGCTGGGTGTTAAGATAGCAGCAAGAGCAAACAGGGCTTCAGAGATTTGGAAGTTTCCCCCAACAGTCCCCAAATCTGTAGACGTTCCCTCAGCTTCACATCTCCCAACTTAGGACTTCATTCTTAGCCATTCCCATAGCCTCCCACTTGTTTTCCCTTGCGCCCATCACACCACACCAATACCCAACCTGACCTAGCTTTCACTAAGGATTCTCTTACTTTAGGCAAGTTGGGTGACTACCTGCACGTAGCTCATGGTTCCTCAATTCACTGTCTGTATTTTCCTCCTAGAAGACTTGCCATGCATCCTTACATATGAAATTCTGTCTTGTTTAAAAGTCATGTACAGGGGGTGGTATCATTGTGTGGTATGTTAAGCCTCCACCAGCAGCACTGGCATCCCACATGGGCGCCAGTTCAAATCCCAGCTGCTCCACTTCCAATCCAGCTCTCTGCTAATGCCCTGTGAAAGCAGCAGAAGATGACCCAAGTGCTTGGGCCCCTGACCTACGTGGGAGACCCAGAAGAAACTCCTGGCCCCTGGCTTCAGATCAGCCCTGCTCCAGCCATTGTGGCCCTCTAGGAAGTGAACCAGTGAATGGATCTCTTTCTCTATATATCTGTCCCTCTCTCTCTCTCTGTAGCTCTGCCTCTCAAATAAATAATTTTTTTTAAAAAAAGGCATTTAATATTCCATGAAATCTTCCATCTGGAGAGAGATGGAAAGAATTCCTCCTTCCTATAAAGTAGCCTATCTGCCTCATGTCTCAGCAAACTACTTAAAGACCACAACTCCTCATTTTCCTATTCCACACATATATCTGTGGAATTAAGTCTCTCATGCAGTAAGATGTATTGAGTTGACATGATATCACTCAAATTCAATTCAATTCTGCAAATAATTTTGAATGCTCTGTCTATGTAAGTGCTTGGAACTACTCTATTCATAGATTAATTTTTTTTTTCCTTAGTTACAATAATACTAACACTTTCATGCACTTTCTCTGCCCTGGTCCATGTGCTGTGTACTTTGTAGAAATTATCTTATTTAATCCACATAGAACTCTGCTTTGTAGATTCTGTTAACTGCCTCCATTTATAATATGAGGTGACTAAAAATTAGGAAGATTAAAATACTTCACCAAAGTCACCTAAATTTGAGCTGCATTGTCACTGTGCTGATTCACCTTCAAGTTCTGAAAGCTGAAGGCACTCTGCAAAGTCCTTATCAGAGCTAAGGCTCAGTGACTTCTTCCTGGCTGAATGCTAGCTCCCCAGTAGAACATTAACAGAAAAATAAATAGAGTAGGTTTTTTAGATGATAAACATTAAGCTCTATCTACCATGACTGTGGCAACCCTTTCACAGGAATCACTGAAAATCAGAGTCCATCTTCCCGCTGCTCAGAATATTAGTTGACATAATCTTCCCATAAAGCAATGTGGCAATAATAGGGCAACAGTCTTTTAAAAATGCATAGTCTTTTGTCCAGCATTTCTGTGTCTCAGAGTTTGCCTGAAAGAATCAATTAAGGATGTGTGTAAAGACTTAGTCACAAAGTTTGCAGATTACTGTTTATTTCAAAATGGCAAAAACTTGAAAAAAGCCTAAACACCAACCAAGAAGATAAATACTAACTAAATTACAGTGTATCTGTACAAAGGAACAGTAGGTAGTCATTAAACATTATAGTTATACACGTTGGCATGGAGGAATGACATTTTAAGCTAAAAATATAAAGTAAGCTTCATATCTTTAAATATAATCCACTTTAACTATTATGCTACAGCCTGAACACATTTCTCAAATCTCAATTTATGAGATAGCATAAATTTTTATTTCTTTTTGATATTTATTTGTTTATTTGTTTGCAAGGCAGAGTGTCAGAGAGAAAGGGGTACAGAGATAGGGATATCTATCTCTAGTTCAATCTTTAAATGCCCACCCCAGTCAGGGCTGGACCAGAACTACAGCCAGGAACCAAGAACTCCATATGAGTTTTCTATAGGTGTGACTGGAACCCAATACTTGGAAAATTATCAGCCTGTCAGGGTGTCCATTAGCAGGAAGTTGGATCAGAAGCAGGAAATGAAATTCAAACTAGGTTACAGCTTAACCTGCCACACCACAACATCTAGCCCTAAATCCTAATTTAAAATTTCTTATAAACACTTTCTAAAATGCATTGTGGCAAATCAGACAGCCTAGAAGGGAATATAGCAAAATGATAACAGTGATATTTTCTGAGAAGCTAAAATTATAGGTGTTAATCTTTACATTTTTTTCTTATCTATGTTTTCTGAAATAAGCTTGCCTGAAAAGAGTAGTTACAAAAATATTTTATCCCAAATGAGATGTGTCTATCAAATGAGGTTAGTAATGAGAGATCTACCCTATAATAGCTATCACCCAGAGTAACTGACCCTTTCAAGTGACTGTCCAAAAGGGCTACCCAAAATTTGAGTTGAGGCATGGTGTCTATAGTCTCTTCTTCCAGATCTTGGAGTCTTCCTCAAGTGTCCAACTTCATCATTCTTATCTTCATTTTTATACTCAAGAAGTAGCCCCTAGGCTACTTTGTCAATTTGCTATACTGTCCTCAGATTCCAGGCTGTTTCGCTCAAAATTACAACATAAGAACTTATGAAAATGGTGGCAGCCCAGCCTAAAGAATTCCTTAAATAAAAGGTTTCTGGAAGGAAAAAAAAAAGAGAATCCATATTGTAGGCAATAACTTTTCTTTTGCAGGTTCCTCTTTCAATGCTTTCTTTCCTTTAAATGACATGCTTTTACATTTCTAAATGATACCTCTTGTTAGGAATGCCACAATTTGATTGACACCAGACTTCGTGAGGAAGAATTATTCAACCCTTAATAGACTTTTGGCAGATACAAAAGATGAAAAGGAAACTGCCTCAATATGGCTTAGTTGTTGAATGATATATGCTATTATGATATTATATGTTTTGTTTTCTTAGGAAGAGTAATAGGAGAATCATGGAATTCAATTTGAAGCATCAAGATGTGATGGAATTCATGAAATAAAACCCATATAATCATGATGCATCCACAATTCCATTTGCAGTTATTTTATGTAGATTTTTAGATCAATATTTGTAGGTTAGATTGGTCTATAGCTTTCCTATTATCCTGAGAATTTTTTTCTTTTTTCTATTTAATCAGTGATGCTGGAAAAATAATGGAACTATTGTTATTTTAGGTCATAAAAACAAAAGGCCTGGAATAGGGATTCTGTGTAATTGATTCATTGAGCAATTTCTCCCAGGAGAAATCTATGAGGCAGTAATGGAAGCAGGAGAGGAAGAAGTTATGCCAAGATCCAGTTTGAGTTGTAATCTAACCTGTACCTAACCCCACAGGAAACTCTGACATACACAGAAATGCTACTACAGAGCTGTGCAACTTTGAGGCAAGGAGCTTGGTTATGTGCTGTCACTACTGTTGCTTAGTCATTGTGAGCTGCTCCAGTGGAGCGGGCTCAACTTCTCCAGTGTTTCTAGGTGAGGTGGCTCCATGGGCCAGGGGCAGTGCTGAGAAAGGTGCATATCTGAGCCATTGGCAGCCAACATTCATAGAAACTCAGGAATGGGTACCCTGGATCAGTAGGGGGATCCAGATGAAGTGCCAACATCATTTCATTGTATTTATGGGCTCTGGAACAGTTTAAATAGTCAGAATAAGCTGCCATTTCAGAAACCTGAAGAATTTACCCAAGGAAAAGTAGAAAATGGGGATTTACTGAGTTAACTCTGTTCATTGTATTTTCTTTAGACTACCATCTCCTTCAGCCAGGTCTTCAAAAACTGTATCATAAAGTTATGCAATGTCAATGACCATAACACTTTTGATTTGTTCCTTGAGTTGGTCTTATTCTCTAGTTGTGGCAACCACTATGTGGCCCCTCTCCTTTTGGCCACTTCTGTCCACTAAACCGGTAGAGTGCCCATTCCCTTTGCAGGTGACTTCTTTGTCACTGGAAGAGAGTCTGCTTGATTTCACTCTGGAATTCACTCCCATTCATGTTTCTTCACACAAGAACTATTCTTCTAGGCAGAGAAGTTTGCATACTCCTTTTCAAACACACTTACCATGTGCTGCCTGGAACCAGGTAGCCTCAGAAAAAATGCCCTCTCTTCCAGTTTAGTTAACAGTGAAGTTCACATGTCAATGTACAACAAAGCGCATGTCATCTGCTGATTCAGCATTCACAAATCACGCTGTGTTCCCTGAGACTTAGCTCATGCTCCATCACTGCTGTCCACCACCACGCACAGCAGAAGCCAGACCAATAGGGCAACCAAATCTTGGCCTATCAACCTCCAATATTGTGAGCTGAATAAACCTCTTCCCTTTATGAAATTTTTGTCCAAGTATTTCATTGTAGTAACAAAAAGCTAATATACCCATGATGGGCCCAATCTAGACTGAAGCTGAGATCCTTTTGCTATGTGTTTTGTTTCAATTGTAACACTATGATGCAGGTATTATGTTCCCAACATTATAGATAGAAAAACCAAAGCTCAAAGGTTCAGTGGTAGGCTTAGGTGGCATAGTTATTAAATGACAGAGCAGAGATTTGTATCAGAGCCTAACTGAATCTAGAGAGGTGTTGGATTAGTCCAAAGCCAGTTAAAACAGAAGTAAGAGGGCTGGTGCCAGGGCTCACTTGGTTAATCCTCCGCCTGCGGCACTGGCATCCCACATGGGTGCCCAGGTCTAGTCCCAGTTGCTCCTCTTCCCCAGCTCTCTGCTGTCACCCGGGAAGGCAGTGGAGGATGGTCCAAGTACTTGGGCACTTGCACCTGCATGGGAGACCAAGGAGAAGCACCCAACTCCTGGCTTTGCATCGGCTCAGAGCCGGCTGTAGCAGCCATTTGGGAAGTGAACCAATGGAAGGAAGACCTTTCTCTCGGTCTCTCTCTCTCTCACTTTCTATAACTTTACCTATCAAATAAAAAAAATTAAAAATTAAAAAAAAAAACAGAAGTAAGGAAAAACAATGAAGAGGAACAGTACAATAGTCCACAGGTCAGAGACTACCAGCCGCCTCCACCGCCAATGTCCCGCAACTCACTTTGAAGTTCCAAACTCTTCTCCCCTTCCTTTTCCTACCTTTAACATCTCCCTTTCAAAATTTTGAGCCTCCAATGTATCTCAAAGAGCAGGCAACTAGAATTTTTGAAATGTGGCTTAATGGATTCAGAGACTAGTTTGCCCCCAAATATTGCTAACTGAAAGTCTCTTAATCATCGTTCAACTTGACAAAGTTCCAACTGATTCTGGTGCCTGTCAGTGTTTTGAGGTCCACCCCCTTAACCTGACCTTGAGAACATCACACTGCTTTAATGGAGAAGGAGCTCTTGGAGGCAGTTTCATAGGAAGCCCTTTACAGGTGAGAATACTGAAGCTGAAGAAGAGGGATGATCCCTTCAAGGTCACATTTGGTGATTTGCAGTCAGTATGAAGTGAAACGCATTGTGTAACTGTGCCTCGAAGCTGAAAGAAATGCTAAGGAGTACAGCTGTGGAAGTGGCCTCGGTTTAGTGCAGTAAAAGCTAGATTAACGGTACTAACTTCTGAGAAGAACATCAAATAGCTTCAGGCCTGTTATGCTCAGCAGAACATTCTGCTGTTCTCATACTTGGTTTAATCCCTTTGCCTCTAATACCCACAAGCAGTCAATTTTTTTCCCAGTGTCACAGCCAGCTGTGCTGTAACATTTCAGGAAATTAAAAAGTAATTACCTCAATAATGGATTAGTTACCGAGTTTAATCACTGAAAAAGTATTTGGCTTTTCCATTTATGGAATAATAAAAATGTTGCATATCTTAGTGGCCCATCATTTAGAGTTCTCCATGAATGTCAAGTCTTTGTTGACATAGACCAAAGTTAACAACAGGAAACAAGTAGATCGATGGAGTCAGGGTATCTGCTTAGGAAAATAAGATTGATTACTAATGATGAGCTGATTCTACAATTATCTGAGTATGGGATAATAGCAAACAACACAAATCTGACATCCTGGAGTTCTCAATATATCAAATCAAATGACTAGGATATAAATAGTACTTTTATAAATCAAAATTTTACATTTATATTCACAAGATTTTATCCAGTTTCTTCATTTCAGCCTAACTGTAGTGAAATTCTCCATCAGTTCTATTGAGTTCTGCTCTGAGCAAAGGGTAAGTTTCTCCCTTTTTGCCACATTTTGCCTAGGATTTCCAAATTCCCTGCCCTATCTCTTAAAAGTTTCCTAGTATCCAACATGGTTGAACTTCAAGTTATCTGCAGGTGATACTTCAGCAGATGTGTCATTAACCGTCATTATAATAATGCTGTGAAACAAACCACCCCCAAATCAGTGACTGGGAAGAAGAAATCTCCTTGGAGGTCTGTGAACTGGCTGGGCTCACTCACGCTGCAGTTCACTTTGGCACTGCTCCAGATGTTTCTTATCCTTCGTTTGGGGCTCATAACTGCCCTAGACAGGATGTTGCAGTGACAGAAGAGTCAGGAGGTCAAAAGCAAACAATCTTAAGATCTAGTCTTGGTCTGGACATCATCAGTTCTATCTCATTCTATTAAAGAAAGCAAGTCCCATTCAGAACTCAGGTGAGAGGCAAAGAAGTACTCCTTGCCAACATCAGGGAGACACCATAAATCTACAGTTTAAAGACAACTGACAGAGAGGAGTAAATTATTAGTACCAATAATAGAATCTACGCACAAGAAGGTTATAAGGGTTCTATCCTGGAATATTTTCCATTCTGTCTCAGTGCTTTGAGATTGAAATTCTTCATTCTCACTTTTACTCTAATGACTTTTTTAGCTCCATATAACTCTCTAGTTTTCATTTCCACCCTAGCCTTTCTCTTCTCTTCTCCCAAGGTGGTCTTACCTAAGTATCTTGGGGAGAGGTGAGTTATAAGAAAGCATCCAATGTAAGTACTTTGAGCTTTTATTTTTAATTCATTCATTGAGAAAAATAGGAATCCATCTAGCTTTATATCCAGAGGTATATAGGCTTATCTTTCCCTTCCTACAACCAGCTCTGCTTCTCTCTGTGTGGCTTTATTCTTCAGGCAGTTTTCTCATGATGTCAGAGGCAAGACAGTCACCAGGAACTCCCATCTAACATCCTTCAGACTCAGCATTCCCTCTCTCGAAGAGCATACATCAACCTGGCAACATCTCTGATGAGCTGTGTTGTGTCATCTCCTGATGCCTGTACCAATCACCATAGCTAAGGTAGATGAATCATCTTATCAGTCAATCCAGACCATGTGCCCATGTGTGCTAGGGGCTGGCATCGTGGCTCACTTGGTTAATCCTCTGCCCTCGGTGCCAGCATCCCATATGGGCGCTGATTCTAGTCCTGGTTGCTCCTCTTCCAGTCCAGCTCTCTGCTGTGGCCTGGGAGGGCAGTGGAGGATGGCCCAAGTGCTTGGGCCCCTGCACCCACATGGGAGACCAGGAGGAAGCATTTGGTTCATGGCTTCAGATTAGGGCAGTTCAGGCCGTAGCGGCAATTTTGGGGGTGAACCAATGGAAGGAAGACCTTTCTCTCTCTCTCTCTCTCTCTCTCTCTCACTGTCTATAACTCTACTTGTCAAATAAATAAAATAAAGTGCTAGGGTTCTTGAGACTATGATATCAACAAGGTTGAGTAAAGTTAGGGAAGAACTTTTCAAATGATTAAAGAGAAGGAAGTTATAAAAGCAAGCTGTGCAGACAAGAATTCTACCTACTGTAGAACACTAAAACTGAAGGCTTACGGTAGTTGTTTGGATTTCTAGAGTATTCATTGTAAATATAATGATCCTTGCAGGATAGCTACTATCAATGCAGAGAACCCCTCCATCCCCTTCATAAACCCCTACCTACTGGTCCCAATTTGTATACATGAAAGCTTTGATAAGTTAATTTGGGAAAATAAGGAAATTATGATGGGAGGAGAAGGAATTCAAGGAAAATGAAAAGACAAATAAATAGAAATGTGTGCCCCACTGGTTTCTTGATTCATTAATTTTTAGGTCACTTTGGTAGAGGGGTTTTTAAGAGAGAAATGCATGAAACTGGGTGTTTTGTTATCCAGGTCCAAAGAGAAGTTCTCTGGGGCCCTGTGAAGTACCAATTTAGACAGGAGGTTCATCTACTCACTTCCTTATAGGATAAGGCACTATATTTGACATCCCAAGGACTAGGAGTAGAATTGTCAGGAGTCCTGGCCATATACATTTGGTCTTGTCAGGGAGGATTCTCTAAGCTGTTTATTAGGCTTCAGATGTGGGCAAGTGGATGCCAGAATAAGACCAAAGGGTACTTGCAAGGCACTTCTCTGCAGGAGATAATAACCAGTTTGAAGAATTATTCAGACATTAAACTAAGGCATTTAACATTATTGAAATCTTCAAGTAAAAACAATATTCAAAGCAGAATAAACAAATGATAAGTGGTTATTCTTGTTCTAAAGTGTTAACCTTCAGTTCACTTTTGGTACAAATGGAGAAATAGAGAATGAAATTTAAAAGCCATTAAGTGTATAATCCAGATAATCCTGAGTATCTTACAGTAAGATTAAGCCATTGAGAAAAATGCAGAGTACATATTTGAAACAGAAAAGAGCTTTGTCTTACATGTTTCCTTTCCCATTCATTAGTTAACATGGTTATTATGTTTTTCATATTTTTAACATTTCTCTACTTCAAATAGTAAGATCAGATGTAAAGACAGCCAAGATAAAGACAGCAAAGTTTTTATTTCTTCTTAAATTCTCACAGAAAAACAGAGCAATTAGAACAACCAGACTCCAATACTAAAAACCATGAACAGCATTTAGCATAAAACTAAATGACAAAGTTTCACTCAAATGCTGTAGGGTGCTACCATAGGAAAAAAAAACAAGCTAAAAAATACTGAATGCTGCAATGAAGACCATCCCTAACACTCAGATGGTGGTCTAGACCAAGAAATTTATAACATAATCTGGGAATCTCTTACAGATACTAAAAAAGATAATAAAGACCAACAGATTAATGTGGAAATGAATTCGTGAGTCAACTGACAAGTTTCCCACTGACCAAATTTGGGATGATTTGAGCTTCACTAAAGATAAGAATTATGAAGTAAGCAAATATTTAAACCTATGAATTAACAATGATATAAAAAATTGTCAACTTCAAATGAAGATAAACAAATTTATTGTTTTTAAAACCAGCACATAGGGGAAGGTATTGTGGCATAGTGAGTTTTTCTGCTGCCTATGACGCTGACCTCCCATGTGGGCACCAGTTCAAGGCCCAAATGTCCCACTTCTGATCCAGCCTTCTGCTACTGTGCCTGGGAAAGCAGAGGAAGATGGCCCAGGGGCTTGAGCCCCTGCACCCATGTAGGAGATGCAGAGGAAGCTTCTGCCTCCTGGCTTCAGTCTGGCACAGTCCTGGCCATTGTGGACATTTGAAGAGTGAACCAGAGGATAGAAGACCTCTCTCTGTATCTCTGCCTCTCTCTCTGCAACTCTGCCTGTCAAATAAATAAATAAATCTTTTTTGTGAAGTGCAAGAAAAAGATCAGGTTTTAAAAACTGGCATATAAAGGGAAAAATTCGCATAACAATTCTATTTTTGCCTTTCCTATGTGAAGTGCACTGTTGAGTAACAAAACCTTATATGATAGGAAGATTCTTTTCATAAAATGACTTCAACTAAAAATGTAAATAAAATGATAGACTATCACCAATTTACAAATCTTAAGTAATTCATAAATCTTGCTGTCATCTCAAAATGAGAGAGTGTAAACATGCATTGTAAATTTCCTGATGAAAGAACACATCACCTACAGTCTGGTCAAAGGGAGTGAAGTTGAGTCTTATAAAGCTGGATTCTATTGTAAATTTGAAGGAAATACAGAGGAATGTAGTTGAATTAGCTCTGATTATGCAAACAATAAAGTTTAGAACTTTCGGGAGCCAAGATGGCGGAATAGTGAGGACGCGCACTAGCAGTCCGCAAAAAGATAGTTTAATAAAAACAGAGTTACTGTAGCCTCAGGAAAAATTTCAGGGAAAAAATGCAGTGGAAATTCTTCCGGACCCAGTGAATGAGACCCAGAGGACCTAGGGAAAAGTAAGTTTGCGAACGGCAAATCGTGCCATAGTGGCACAGGAGCTGCCGGGAGGGACGGGAACCGGACGGAACACAGTCGCCATTGGAATTGAGCGCTTAAACGGGAGCCGATACAGGGATCCCGAGACACTGGCGGGGGGAAGCAGACCCCAGGGAAACAGCACAATTGAGGCGAGCCCACACGGACACTAGCCTCTCTCGTCACCCACCCTGCTAAGTCCAGCTAGATTAAACGCAGTGGCACGGCGCGCACCCGCCGGCTGAGACTGGAGCCGGGCGGAACACAATCGCCGCAGGATCTGCGCGCGTGAACGGGAGCCGATACAGGGATCCCGAGACACTGGCGGGGGGAAGCAGACCTCCACGGGGGAAACAGCACAGTTGAGGAGAGCCTGCACGGACACTAGCCCCTCTCGCCGCCCACCTTATGAAGTCGAATTTGATTAAACGCAGTGGGACAAGGTGCGCCCGCCCATCACTGAGGCAGACGGAACCAAAAACCCGAGGCTGTAGAAACCTGAAGGGGATCCAAAAACTGGGAACACACTGCGCACACAAACTCCGTTACCTTGACAACCCAGAGAAAGAGTGTGGGGAAAAAAAAAAATGCCAAACAAAAACAGATTCCGAGGGAGCAAGATCAAGGAAGACACTATGATGACCCCAAACGGAAAAGACACCCCAAGTCAGGATTGTGAAGATAATGAGATAGAAGAAATGCAAGAAGCAGATCTCAAAGAATTGATAAGAACATTAAGAAGTTCTCAAAAACAAATTCTTGAACTACAGAAATCTTTAATGGATAAGATAGAAAATCTCTCTCGCGAGAATGAAGCACTACGGAGAAATCAAAACGAAATGAAACAACTAGTAGAACAAGAAGCTACGAGAGTGACAAAAAATCTTAATGAATTGAAGAACTCAATAGATCAAGTGACAAGCAATCTTGAGGGCCTTAAAACCAGAATGGGTGAAGCAGAGGAGAGAATATCGGACCTAGAAGACAGTGAACAGGAGAGGAAACAGTCAAACCAAAGACAAGAAGAGGAAATTAGAAAACTAAAAGATATCGTCGGGAATTTACAGGATACTATTAAAAAACCCAACATTCGGGTTCTAGGTGTTCCTGAAGGTATGGAGAGGGAGAAAGGATTAGAAGGCCTTTTTAGGGAGATAATAGCAGAAAATTTTCCAGGCTTGGAGAAAGACAGAGAAATCCTAATCCAGGAAGCTCATAGAACCCCTAATAAACATGACCAAAAGAGATCCTCTGCACGACATATTGTAATTAAACTCACCACAGTGAAGCAAAAAGAAAAGATCCTAAAATGTGCAAGAGAGAAACGGCAGATTACTCTCAGAGGATCTCCAATTAGACTTACAGCTGACTTCTCAACAGAAACCCTACAAGCTAGAAGGGAATGGCGAGACATAGCCCAGGTACTTAGAGGGAAAAACTGCCAGCCCAGAATATTATACCCTGCAAAGCTCTCATTTGTGAATGAAGGCGAAATAAAGACCTTTCATAACAAACAAAAATTGAAAGAATTTGTTGCCACTCATCCAGCCCTGCAAAAGATACTTAAAGTCGTGTTACACACAGAAACACAGAAACACGACCATCAACATGAAAGAAGGTAAATGAAGGGAACCTCACGGCAAAAGATCACAGGGAATTCAAAGCATACATTAGAAAATATCTGGCAAATGGCAGGGCAAACTTACCACTTATCAATAGTCACATTGAACGTTAAAGGTCTAAACTGTCCTGTTAAAAGACAGAGATTGGCTGACTGGGTTAAGGAACAAAAACCATCTATTTGCTGCCTACAAGAAACACATCTTTCCAATGAAGATCCATACAGACTGAAAATAAAAGGATGGAACAAGATATACCATGCCAACAGAAATGAAAAAAGAGCGGGTGTAACCATCTTAATATCGGACTACATAAACTTTAACACAAAAACTGTTAAGAGAGACAAAGAGGGACACTATATAATGATTAAGGGATCAATACTACAGGAAGATATAACAATTCTCAATGTATATGCACCTAATTACAGGCCACAGGTTTATTTAAAAAATTTGTTAAGAAACTTAAAGGGAGACTTAGACCCCAACACAATAGTACTGGGGGACTTCAATACTCCACTCACAGATATTGACAGATCAACAGAATAGAAGATCGACAAGGAGACAGTAGATTTAAACAACACTATAGCCCAAATGGATCTAACAGATATCTACAGAACTTTTCATCCTACACATAAAGCATTCACATTCTTCTCAGCAGTACATGGAACCTACTCTAGGATTGATCACATATTAGGCCATAAAGCAAGTCTCAGCAAATTCAAAAGAATTAGAATCATACGATGCAACTTCTCAGACCATAAGGGATTGAAGTTGGAAATTAGCAACTCAGGAATCCCTAGAGCATATGCAAACACATGGAGATTGAACAACATGCTCCTGAATGAACAATGGGTCACTGAAGAAATCAAAAGAGAAATCAAAAATTTTCTGGAAGTAAATGAGGATAACAGCACAACATACCAAAACTTATGGGATACAGCAAAAGCAGTGTTAAGAGGAAAGTTTATTTCAACAGGTGCCTACATCAAGAAACTGGAAAGGCACCAAATAGATGAGCTTTCAATGCATCTCAAGGATCTAGAAAATTTGCAGCAAACTAGACCCAAATCTAGTAGAAAAAGAGAAATAATCAAAATCAGAGAAGAAATCAACAGGATTGAATCCAAAAAAACATTACAAAAAATCAGCCAAACGAGGAGCTGGTTTTTTGAGAAAATAAACAAGATTGACACCCCATTGGCCCAACTAACTAAAAAAAGAAGAGAAAAGACCCAAATCAGTAAAATGAGAGATGAAAAAGGAAATATAACAACAGACACCACAGAAATCAAAAGAATCATCAGAGATTACTACAAGGACTTGTATGCCAGTAAACAGGGAAACCTATCAGAAATGGATAGATTCCTGGACACATGCAACCTACCTAAATTGAACCAGGAAGACATAGAAAACCTAAACAGACCCATAAGTGAGTCAGAAATTGAATCAGTAATAAAGGCCCTCCCAACAAAGAAAAGCCCAGGACCAGATGGATTCACTGCTGAATTCTACCAGACATTTAAAGAAGAACTAACCCCAATTCTTCTCAAACTTTTCAGAACAATCGAAAAAGAGGGAATTCTCCCAAATTCTTTCTATGAAGCCAGCATCACCTTAATTCCTAAGCCAGAAAAAGATGCAGCATTGAAAGAGAATTACAGACCAATATCCCTCATGAACATAGATGCAAAAATCCTCAACAAAATTCTGGCCAATAGACTGCAACAACACATCAGAAAGATCATCCACCCAGACCAAGTGGGATTCATCCCTGGTATGCAGGGATGGTTCAATATTCGCAAAACAATCAACGTGATACACCACATTAACAGGCTGCAGAAGAAAAACCATATGATTATCTCACTAGACACAGAGAAAGCATTCGATAAAATTCAACACCCTTTCATGATGAAAACCCTAAGCAAACTGGGTATAGAAGGCACATTCCTCAATACAATCAAAGCAATTTATGAAAAACCCACGGCCAATATCCTATTGAATGGGGAAAAGTTGGAAGCATTTCCACTGAGATCTGGTACCAGACAGGGATGCCCACTCTCACCACTGCTATTCAATATAGTGCTGGAAGTCTTAGCCAGAGCTATTAGGCAAGAAAAAGAAATTAAAGGGATACAAGTTGGGAAGGAAGAACTCAAACTATCCCTCTTTTCAGACGACATGATTCTTTATTTAGGGGACCCAAAGAACTCTACTAAGAGACTATTGGAACTCATAGAAGAGTTTGGCAAATAGCAGGATATAAAATCAATGCACAAAAATCAACAGCCTTTGTATACACAGACAATGCCACGGCTGAGGAAGAACTGCTAAGATCAATCCCATTCACAATAGCTACAAAAACAATCAAATACCTTGGAATAAATTTAACTAAGGACATTAAAGATCTCTACAATGAAAATTACAAAACCTTAAAGAAAGAAATAGAAGAGGATACCAAAAAATGGAGAAATCTCCCATGCTCATGGATTGGAAGAATCAATATCATCAAAATGTCCATTCTCCCAAAAGCAATTTACAGATTCAACGCAATACCAATCAAGATACCGAGGACATTCTTCTCAGATCTGGAAAAAATGATGCTGAAATTCATATGGAGACACAGGAGACCTCGAATAGCTAAAGCAATCTTGTACAACAAAAACAAAGCCGGAGGCATCACAATACCAGATTTCAGGACATACTACAGGGCAGTTGTTATCAAAACAGCATGGTACTGGTACAGAAACAGATGGATAGACCAATGGAACAGAATAGAAACTCCAGAAATCAATCCAAACACCTACAGCCAACTTATATTTGATCAACGATCCAAAACCAGTCCCTGGAGTAAGGTCAGTCTGTTTAATAAATGGTGCTGGGAAAACTGGATTTCCACGTGCAGAACCATGAAGCAAGACCCCTACCTTTCACCTTACACAAAAATTCATTCAACATGGATTAAAAATTTAAACCTACGACCCGACACCATCAAATTACTAGAGAGCATAGGAGAAACCCTGCAAGACATAGGTACTGGCAAAGACTTCTTGGAAAAGACCCCAGAAGCACAGGCACTGAAAACCAAAATTAACTACTGGGATTGCATCAAATTGAAAAGTTTCTGTACTGCAAAAGAAACAGTCAGGAAAGTGAATAGGAAACCGACAGAATGGGAAAATATATTTGCAAACTATGCAACAGATAAAGGGTTGATAACCAGAATCTACAAAGAAATTAAGAAACTCCACAACATCAAAACAAACAACCCACTTAAGAGATGGGCCAAGGACCTCAATAGACATTTTTCAAAAGAGGAAATCGAAATGGCCAACAGACACATGAAAAAATGTTCAAGATCCCTAGCAATCAGGGAAATGCAAATCAAAACCACAATGAGGTTTCACCTCACCCCGGAGAGAATGGCTCACATTCAGAAATCCACCAACAATAGATGCTGGAGAGGATGTGGGGAAAAAGGGATCTAATCCACTGTTGGTGGGAATGCAAACTGGTGAAGCCACTATGGAAGTCAGTCTGGAGATTCCTCAGAAACCTGAATATAACCCTACCATTCAACCCAGCCATCCCACTCCTTGGAATTTACCCAAAGGAAATTAAATGGGCAAACAAAAAAGCCGTCTGCACAGCAATGTTTATTGCGGCTCAATTCACAATAGCTAAGACTTGGAACCAACCGAAATGCCCATCAACAGTAGACTGGATTAGGAAATTATGGGACATGTACTCTACAGAATACTATACAGCAGTCAAAAACAATGAAATCCGGTCACTTGCAACAAAATGGAGGAATCTGGAAAACATCATGCTGAGTGAATTAAGTCAGTCCCAAAGAGACAAATATCATTTGTTTCCCTTGATTGGCGATGACTAACTGAGCACCAAAGGGGAAACCTGTAGAAGTGAAATGGACACTATGAGAAACAGTGACTCGATCAGCTCTTGTGCTGACTGTTGTTGTATAATGTAATACTTTATCCATGGTAGTATTTTTTTTTATCCTAGTACTAGTGGTTGAACTCTGTAATTAACACACAATTATTCTTAGGTGTTCAAATTTTAACTGAAAAGTGATCTCTGTGAAATATAAGAGTGGGAATAAGAGAGGGAGGAGATGTAAAATTTGAGACATGCTCAATCAGAACGGCCCCAAATGATGGAGTTAGAATTGTGCCAGGGGATTCCAATACAATCCCATCAAGGTGGCATGTACCAAGGCCATCTCATTAGTCCAAGTGATCAATTTCAGCTCACAATTGATCACACTGATAGGTCTAAGAGTCAAAGGGATCGCACAAGCAAGACTAGTGTCTGCTAATACTAACTGATAGAATGAAAAAGGGAGAGAATGATCCAACATGGGAAGCAGGATACACAGCAGACTCATAGAATGGCAGATGTCCTAAATAGCACTCTGGCCTCAGAATCAGCCCTTAAGGCATTCGGATCTGGCTGAAGAGCTCATGAGAATAGTTTACGCATGGAAAGCCAAGACATTCTGGAAAAAACAGAAGACCTAAATGAAAGATCTCTGCGAGTGAGATCCCAGTGGAAAGAACGGGGCCATCAAAGAAGGAGGTACCTTTCTCTGAAGGGAGGAGAGAACTTCCACTTTGACTATGACCCTGTCGGAATAAGATCGAAGTCGGCGAACCCTAAAGGCTTCCACAGCCTCGGCAACTCATAACCAGAGCCTAGGGAGATTACTGACGCCATAAACAAGAGTGTCAAATTGTTAAATCAACATCAGGAGTCACTGTACTTACGTCTCATGAGGGATCTGTCCTTAATGTGTTATCCAATGTGAAATAATGCTATTACTAGTACTGAAACAGTATTTTTGCACTTTGTGTTTCTGAGTGGGTGCAAACTGGTGAAATCTTTACATAGTATATATTGAATCGATCTTCTTTATATAAAGATAATTGCAAATGATTAAAAAAATCTTGGTGTTAAACTGGAAATTGCATAGACAATTAATCAATTTTTTAAAAAAATATATCATGTAGGATCTCTGTCCTTAATGTGCTGTACATTGTGAATTAATACTATAACTAGCACTCCAACAGTATTATCATTTTGTGTCTCTATACGAGGGCAAACCGTTGAAATCTTTATGTAATATGTACTAAATTGATCTTCTGTGTATAAAGAGAATTGAAAATGAATCTTGATGTAGGTGGAGGGCGGGAGGGAGTGGGAGAGGGGAGGGTAGGGGGAGGGAGGGAGGTTGTGGGGGGGGAGCCATTGTGATCCATAAGCTGTTCTTTGGAAATTTATATTCTTTAAATAAAAGCTTTATATTAAAAAAAAAAAACTTTAGAACTTTCAAAACTCTATAGGTTAAACAAACTGGTTTTTCTTTATAGATAAATTGTTAAGGAAAAGAAAAGGATAGATGGATAATCTGTAATTTTAAATGGGGACTTTATTTTTTAATTTAATGGGTAGTTCTAAACTATCAAGTACAAGGAAATTACTGTTCAAAAGTCAAGCTAGAAAGCAGCAAGATGGCAGAATAGGAAGGCAGCACACTGATAGTCCAGGAAGAGACAGTTTAATAAAAGTGGAGATACTGCAGGTTCAAGGAAGAGTAGGGGAAGAAACAGCAGAGGAAACTCTTCTGGAACTAGTGATTCACAGTGGACCTGTGTGGAGAGCATGGGAGCCCACAGTTCGAGACACCAGCGGCAGACTCAACACACCAGCACTGGAACGCAAGGTGAGCTGAGGTTTTGAATCAAAAATAAAGAAAGAAACAGAGAGAGATTTACCACGCCTAACCTGGGAGTGTCACATTTGGCATACCCTTAACTCTGAGGAACCAAACAGAGCTCTCAGGCCACACCCATCTCAAGCCTCTAAGGCTCCATCAAAAGCAGACAGTCCACTTAATACAGTCATAGTATAACAAGAAAAAACACTAAGCGAGGGAAGAAGAATCCAAAGAATATCTCCACAATGCCAAGGAAAAAACACAGAAACCGAGGAAACAAGAACAAGGAAGCCATTATGACACCCCCAAATGAAGAAGACACCCCAAGCCAAGATTTATGAAGATGATAAGATGAAAGAAAAGCAAGATATGGATTTCAAAAAATTTATTATAAGAACAATTAGAAGTTTTCAAAAACAAATGCTTGAGATACGGAATTCCTTACTGGACAGGATAGAAAATCTCCTTCAAGAAAATGAAATCTTAAGGAGGAATCAAAATGAAATGCAGAAACTAGTAGAACAGGAAAGTGTGATAGTGAAGAGAAATCAAAATGAAATGAAGAACTCAATAGATCAAATGACAAACACATTAGAGAGCTTTAAAAACAGAGTCAGTGAAACAGTAGAGAGAATATCAGACTTAAAAGACAGAGCACAGGAAAGTATACAATCAAACCAAAGAAAAAAAGAGGAAATTAGAAATTTAAAAAATATTGTGTGGGATCTACAGGATACTATTTAAAAAACCAACATTCGGGTTCTAGGAGTTCCTGAAGGCATGGAGAGGGAGAAAGGATTAGAAGGCCTTTTTAGGGAGATACTTGCAGAGAACTTCCTGGGTTTGGAGAAGGACAGAGACATCCTAGTACAGGAAGCTTATAGAACCCCTAGTAAACATGACCAAAAGAGAATCTCACCATGAAACGTTGTAATCAAACTCACCACAGTGAAACAAAAAGAAAAGATTCTAAAATGTGCA
The DNA here is from genome assembly GCA_949820135.1 of Sylvilagus floridanus. Lineage (NCBI taxonomy): Eukaryota > Metazoa > Chordata > Mammalia > Lagomorpha > Leporidae > Sylvilagus > Sylvilagus floridanus. Next base: position 170,259,634 of record OX463244.1, read on the forward strand.
AGAGAGAAACGTCAGATTACTCTCAGAGGATCTCCAATTAGACTCACAGCAGACTTCTCATCAGAAACCCTACAAGCTAGAAGGGAATGGTGAGACATAGCCCAGGTACTAAGAGAAAAACTGCCAGCCCAGAATATTATATCTTGCAAATGCCCATCAACAGTAAACTGGATAAAAAATTATGGGACATGTACTCTATAGAATACTATATAGCAATCAAAAACAATGAAATCTGGTCATTTGCAACAAGATGGAGGAATCTGGAAAACATTATACTGAGTGAATTAAGCCAGGCCCAAAGGGACAAATATCATATGTTCTCCCTCATTGGTGACAACTAACTGAGCACCAAATGGGAAACCTGTTGAAGTGATATGGACACTATGAGAAACAGTAACTTGATCAGCTCTTGTGCTGACTGTTGTTGTACAATGTAATACTTTATCCATTTTAGTAATTTTTAAATTCTAGTACTATTGGTTGAACTCTGTAATTAACACACAATTATTCTTAGGTGTCTAAATTTTAACTGAAAAGTGATCCCTGTGAAATATAAAAGTAGGAATAAGAGAGGGAGGAGATGTACAATTTGGGACATGCTCAATTGGACTTGCCCCAAATGACGGAGTTAGAAATGTGCCAGGGGATTCCAATCAATCCATCAAGGTGGCATGTACCAAGGCCATCTCACTAGTCCAAGTGATCTATTTAAGTTCACAATTGATCACACTGATAGGTCTAAGAGTCAAGAAATCACACAAACAAAACTAGTCTCTGCTAATACTAACTGATAGAATCAAAAAGGGAGACAAAGATCCAACATGGGAAGCAGGATACACAGCAGACTCATAGAATGGCAGATGTCCTAAATAGCACTCTGGCCTCAGAATCAGCCCTTAAGGCATTCGGATATGGCTGAAGAGCCCATGAGAGTGTTTTAGGCATGGAAAGCCAAGACACTCTGGAAAAAAAAAAGAAGAAGAAAACCAAAATGAAAGATCTCTGCAAGTGAGATCCCAGTGGAAAGAATGGGGCCATCAAAGAAGGAGGTAACTTTCTCTGAAGGGAGGAGAGAACCTCCACTTTGACTATGACCCTGTCTGAATAAGATCAAAGTTGGCAAACTCAAAAGGCTTCCATAGCCTTGGCAACTCATGGCTAGAGCCTAGGGAGATTACTGATGCCATAAACAAGAGTGTCAATTTGCTAAGTCAACAACAGGAGTCACTGTGTACTTACTCCTCATGTGGGATCTCTGTCTTTAATGTGTTGTCCAATGTGAAGTAATACTATAACTAGTACTGACTCAGTATTTTACACTTTGTGTTTCTGTGTGGGTGTAAACTGATGAAATCTTTACTTAATATATACTAAATCAATCTTCTGTATATAAAGATAATTGAAAATGAATCTTGATGTGAATGGAATGGGAGAGGGAGCAGGAGATGGGAGGGGTGCATGTGGGAGGGGAGTTATGGGGGGGAAGCCATTGTAATCCATAAACTGTACTTTGGAAATTTATATTTACTAAATAAAAGTTAAAAAAATAAGTCAAGCTCGTGCTTACCTTTGGAAAGAAGGAGGCCTATGATTGGAACAAGGCACACCAAAGGCTTCTGAGGTCCTGGTAAACTTCTCAGCTAACCTGATGGTGATTGTTTTATTTCCTTTTTTTTTTTAAGTTGAGATACAGACCCAGAGCCAGATAAAAAGAGAGACAGACAGACAAAATGATATTTTTATTCTATCCTTTAGTTCACTCCTGAAATGTCCGCAACAGCTGGGCTCAGGACTGGCCAAAGCCAGGAGCTATAAACTCAGCCCAGGTCTCCAACAGAGGTGGCAGGGATCCAGCTTCCCGAGCCATCAACAATGCCTCCCAGGAAGCATGTTAGCAAGAAGCTGGAATCAGGAGCAAAGCTGGGACTCAACCCCAAGCACTCCAGCATGGCAGGCAAGCAGTCCAAGTGGTGTCCTCACCTCTGACCGACTGCATAGCACCTGCATGGTGGTTTCCCGGGTGTTCACTTTATGACAATTCATTGGCATTCATAGGACAGCTCATTGTTGTACATGCATTTCCTATAACTGTCTTTAAATTTTCTTTTACAATAAAAAGGTGAACCAATTACAAAAAAGGGCAAAAAACAAAAATAAAAAATAATATAGAAATGTCACCTTAAAATCAAGCCACTGGGGCTAGCATTTGTGGCACTGTGGGTTAAGCCATAGCCTGAAGTGCCAGCATCTCATATGGACACCAGTTCAAATCCAGGCAGCACCACTTCTAATCCAGCTCCCTGCTAATGTGCTTAGGAAAGCAACAGAAGATGACCCAAATCCCTGAGCCCCTGCATCTACATGGGAGACCCAGAAGAAGTTCTTGGCTCCTGGCTTTGGCCTGGCCTAGCCCTGGTGGTTTCTGCCATTTAGGAAATGAACCAGTGGATGGAAGACCTCTCTTTCTTTCTCTCTTTCTCTCTCTCTCTCTCACTCTGCCTTTTAAGTAAATAAATAAGTCATTTAAAAAAAATTCGAGATCATCTTTTGATTGGAAAGCCAAGATCTTAGAGCAGAAAAAAAAATAGAGACAAAAATCAGACTCTAGGAAAGATAAAACCCATGTATTACCATAGCAAAATATCAGTGGCATATAACTTTAAAGCGACAAAGGATTTATTTACCTCACAGTTTTTGAGGTTCCACTCCAAGATCAGGTGGTCCCATTGGTTTGGCATCTGATGAGGGTGGTCATGCAAACGTAGAATAAGAGAGAAAAAATCACTTGGTGAGTTTGTAAGCAGAGAGAAAGGCTGGGTCTACTTCATGGCTCCAGTGAGTGACCTAAGAACTTCCCACCAGGCCCACCTCCTAGGCATCATAATTGGATTAAGTTAATCTCAGTACCATTAATTTATTGTTTGGGATTTAAAAATTTGCATGAATCCAAGAGTCAGATCCTAGGCATATCATAGGATGCCTGGGATAGCAAACTGTCAGAGAAGAAGCTGCCCTTGGGATCTGTAGCTTTCACCAGGCAAAACACACAGACATTCCAACTCCACAGCAGGGGATAAAGACAGAAGAAGTAATAATATATATACTTTTTTTTAAAAGAATTTATTTATTTATTTGAAAGTCAGAGTTACACAGAGAGAGGAGAGGCAGAGAGAGAGAAAGGTCTTCCATCCGATGGTTCACTCTCCAGATGGCCACAACATCCGGAGCTGCACCGATCCAAAGCCAGGAGCCAGGAGCTTCTTCCAGGTCGCCCATGTGGGTGCAAGGGCCCAAGGACTTGGGCCATCTTCTACTGCTTTTCCAGGCCATAGCAGATCCATAGCTGGATCGGAAGAGGAGCAGCCGGGACTAGAACCGGAGCCCATATGAGATGCTGGTGCTTCAGGCCAGGGTGTTAATCTGCTGCACCACAGTGCCGGCCCCCATATATATAATTTTAAAAATAAATGCTCAGTGAATTTATCCATGGAGTTGAGGATTTTTCCTTTGTTTTACATACTCATATGCAGCTTTCCAGAAACAGCCCTATCCTGAGCAGTTGGAGCTGCATTTTGTCAGTCCTCTCGCCCATTCCTATACCCTCATACCCATCAAACTTTGTAATAAGCGTCTCTCCCACAGTGAGCAGTAGCCACAGCTTAGTGAACCACTGTAAGTATGTACTGTAGTTTGGATGCACTTCATCTCCCAGGGGTTGTTGTGGTAAGCTTGGCCCCCAGTGTAGCATGAAACCTTTAGGAGACAGGGCCCAGTGGGAGGCAATTAGGTCACTGGGGACATCATCCTTGAAAGGTGGTAATGCTGGTCTGACGGAGTGAGTTCTTACAAGAAAAAATGGTAAACAAAATGAAAAAGACCAGCATGTCCACACAATCTGGCTCCCTGCCTTTCCACACAATTGCTCTCACATCTCCCACACCAGGACGCCATCGGCCAGGAGGCCCTCACCAGAGGACTAACCACTGGGACTGCCTGATCTTGGAATTCCAGCCTCCAAAGCTGTAACCTAAACAAGCCTATTTTATTCATAAAACACCCAGCCTCAGACATTTTGTTACAGCAACAAAATTAATACACTGTGTAACAAATTGGTCATTCAGTGTGTCCATCATGTAACTCTCAAAGACAAGAAGGGGTTAATACATTTCCCTTTCTTGAAATTCTGTTCTTCCTGTCAAATCAAAGGGAATGAAACTTGAATCCTTGCCCCAGTGATGGGTATAGGAGTTCTGTCCGGTCTTCTTACAAAGATACCTAAAAAAGCACAAGATGAGAAGTTCAGAGACTATACTAATTATGGTAGATTGAATTATGGATCCATTTCTTCAACCACGCTGTATTGATATTCTCTGCCATTAACTAGACATCACTTCTCACCAGAGCCATGTTTCCCTACCTCTTCATGTTGGTTTTGCACTGAGAATGGCCAAGTATAAATCATGGGCAGACCTAGTAATGTGCCAATTCCCGGGCTTGGCTTCCTGTTTCCTTTCTGCACTTCTGCCATCATCATGAGATTTTCCCTCAGCTTGCCCCTTAGTACAAGCTACTATATAAATATACGTGAAAGAGCTCTGAGCTCTGAGCTCAATGAAACTCAAATCTTGAAGCATAGCTGACAGCCACATCCGGTATCAACCAGTTGAACAAGGGACACGTGAACAAGAAAAATTAATAGTTGATTTAAGCCTGCAAGTCTGCGGTGATTTGTTACATATCAATAACTGATTGATAAACCGTTTTGGTGCAGTAGGTAATCAATCCATTGCTCTGCCTTAGAATTCTAGCCTTGTCATGACTCGTCCTATGCCTAAAAATCACGTGTGTCACTTTCTGCATCTCATTCTTCTCCCTATTTTAGTCTGTCCCTACCTCCCTGTTACAAACTCAGACACAGGGGATTGTGATGCACTCTTCAGCAGTGCAGTTCACACATATTCACTTCAGCCCTCAATCCTGACCCGACCTTTTATCCCATTTACCTCTTGCCAGTTGCGTAATTTCACAATTTCATCCATCACAAGGACTGGGAGCAAGGTGGATGGAAGAAAGAAAGAGGAAAAGAAAGTCCTGTTACCATTCATGTCCCATTAAACAGCATGCCACCTACATCCCATTTTGCTGTTTCTAAACTGTCACTCTTACCTGTGATTCATTTTTGCATGTTTTGTCACTCCCAATTTTGCAATTTCAGGACACTGCTGAGAAATATGCCAAGCAATAAAGAAGATTCATGTAAGGAGAAAGTCAATCCTGTCTTCCACAACCAGACACATTACAAGGCAGTGAAATTTCCAGCAATACTTCTGGTGGAAAACACACTGCTACAGACATCCACCCCGCTCTCCCTTGCTGACAACTATCTACCATTCTACCTTCACCCTAGCAGTGTGTGCCTCTCCCTAGGGGCATGCTTCTGGGCTGAGAGGGCTGGCAAACCTAGTATCACCACCCAGAAAGAGGATAGCCCTAGGGATAAGTCACCTTCCCCTAGCGATTTCTCTCCTCATCCTTCTTCTTGGACAAGTTGCAGTCTGGTAGCTACCCTGGCTGGACTCACATTCTTGGTGCTCTGGGGCAATGAAAACTTCCATGTGAAATACCATGTATCTTGGATTTCAGGAACTTTTTGGTTGATCACTTTCTCACAAGAACTAAACAAAAATGTTGGATGGTTCCCTCGTCATACCTAGGGCAGGCCAAAGCAGCCTTGTAAGTCAATGTCTTCAAATCTACCATTAGATTATTCCAGAAATATCTACTGAGAAAAGGAAACAACCTTAGTTGGATGTCTACTATTTGACAATGACTTTATATATATCATTTAGTCTTAGTCTCATAGCACCCTATACAATACGTATTTTTATTCCCATTCTACCAATGAGGAGGACTGAGGTGTAAGGAAATTCAGTAACTTTTCTTGAGATCATAAAGGTGATAAAAGGTGAAACTGCTCCTGCACAGGACATCTCACCAATCTCACAGAATTGCTGTAATGAGAACATGATTTATTTTATATGGCAACATCTGGTACTTAGGTATGCAAGAAATGCTCATGTCCTCTTATCTCCCAACCTCTCCCCTCAACTCATGGAATTCATTGCTATTCTTTCTTCCTCTTTCCTCCCTTCCCCTCCTTCCCACCCTCTCTCTTCCCTTCCCTTCCCTTCCCTTCCCTTCCCTTCCCTTCCCTTCCCTTCCCTTCCCTTCCCTTCCCTTCCCTTCCCCTCGCCTCACCTCGCCTCGCCTCTCCTTGCCTCTCTTCTCCTCTCTCTTCTTCTCTTATCTCCTCTCTTCCTTCCTTCCTTCCTTCCTTCCTTCCTTCCTTCCTTCCTTCCTTCTTTCTTTCCTTTTTCCTTCCTTCCCTCCTGCTCTCTTTGTCTTCCTCCCTTCCTTCCTCTTTCTTCCATTTCTTTTCTTTCTCTCTCTATCCTTCCCTCCCTCCTTTCCTTCTTTCCTTTCTTTTTCCCTATCTTTCTTCTTTGAAACACACTGAGTACCTCTCAGAGACTGTGCCAAGCATTGGGAGGCCCCACCATCAAAGATAAAGACAGAGATAAAAAGGACTTCTCAGATCACACACAATGCACTTGGTCTGCATTGCAAGAGGGCTTCCTGATCAATATGACATTAATTCTAAATATTGACAGCATCTTCTGTCAGATGATTTTCTCATCCAGGATTCCTGACTATCCCAATGTGACTACCAGCCTTGTCTGCTTTCCTCAGACCTCAAGTTGTGATTTCCCAAGGAGGAAGCAGTGAATGTGTGTTTAGTAGGAGGATTGATAGGACACAAAGTTACCACTATTTTCAGACTATCTTCAGTTCATTATGTCAATAGGATGACTTGGAAACTGGTTAATTTTAATTCACCTCTTGTCTGCAATAATGATGATGGGATACAATCAAGACAGATATTAGTTCAAATCAAGGGCTTGTTAACTTCCTAATTAGCTCATAGTGGCTGCTGTGCATACAAAAGGCAGACCCTAATGACAATCATTTAAACTTCATATTGTCTTACTTTTAATTATTTGGGTCTTTCTGTTTTCTACTCCATCATAAACCCTGCTGAAGCTCAGCATGGCCACTGGACCAGAAGGCAATTTTGAGCTATGCAGATTATGCTACTGGTAACTGATGTCTTAGAACATCATACGTGCTTCCAGTACCAAGCTATCCATTGCTCCTCTTCCTCTAAAAACTGATGAGGCAGCCCTCTGACCAAAAACCTCTCTGCTAGTATCTCAGTGCCATACCAATCATTCATTCAATTAACAAGAGTTTAGAGTATCCACTTGGCGTCATCTCCAAGCTAGTGGTTGTGAGCACAGACAGGGGGCATCCCTGTCCTTACAGGATTTTTAGTAGAGTGAGGGAGGCAGATAAGCTAACCATATAACAGGAACTATGCAATGAAAAGGAAAGGTTCTGTAAGGGCATGCAGGAGAAGGACCTAACCCAAGGCAGGAGAGCAGCGTAGGCTTCCCTGGAGAAGTAACATTCTAATCCTACATCTGAAGGGCAGTTCAGTGTTGGCCTGAGTGAAGGGGGCCTGACTGAAAATAGAAAATGGAGAGAATATTCTAGTCAATGACAGATGTATATGCAAAGTCCTCAAAAGTGAGAAAGGGAATTGTGTTCTCAAAAATTTCTTTAATTAAAAGTTTAACATATTTGAATTTATATGTATGTAACACAGGGGAGCACAGTGAAGATAACTTTAGAAGGTAAGGAGACTTACTCAAATCACCTTGCTCCATGGAGAAGAATTCAGACTCCATTATGAGTCATGACCCCACATGAAGCATGCCAGGGTAGCAATGATTACCCATCCATACCCTGCTTTTGAAAGCCTAGTTCTTTGATTTCTGACTGTGTTTCCAGGCCAGTTCCCTTAGTGCAGACTACTTTTAAAGATCTCAGTTGAGGTCTTTCTCACTTCCCTCCAGTTATCTTCTAACTGTTTTCCCTGCATCTGTCCCCTCCATATTCCATCATATTGACCTCATCAACATAAGAGAGCAGTCTTGTGTGATAGATTAGATGTATACATCAGGTAATTCTAAAGAATCCAGCACTCTTGTGTTCTAGTCTCAGCATAATAACACGATTAAAGAAACAGAGGAAGGTGACTAAAATTCACTTGATGGTAAGTCACAGGATTCCTTTACTGAAACACTGACATTGAAGTTCCCTGACACTGAACATAGTATCCTAAGACAGAGTACATTAAAAAGCTATTTAAACCCTTTCTTTACCATCAACTTAACCTCACATAGTTGGCCCTGCAGTTCTTTCTCTAAACACTACCCTCAAAATCCTCTTTTATCCTTCATCCATAGCTTTCTTCTCCAAGAAAAAAAAAAAAAAACTTTCAGATCCAGCCACCATGCCTAGGGTCCTCTTGTGTCATGTCATTGTTGTTCTGTGCCTATCTGAGTAACAGAAAATACACTGAGAGCAGCTTAAACAGCAAGGCTGCTGGTTATCTGCAACAGTTCACCAGCTCTCTGACACAAAACTGATTTTACTTCTCAGGTAGACGATGTCTCCTGGTCTCTTTTTCAGTTGAATGTTGTAATCTACAAATTTTTAAGGTCTCTCTATTGGAAATGATTCATCATTTCTTGACCCAGTCCACAAAGCCTTCTGTATGAAATTTTCACATTCCTTCTCTTTAAATGACTTGGTGCAAAGCAGAAGGCATATACTTATCATTGCTTTAGAATGTATTCCTTCTATGTATAAAAACCGTTTACTGCAAAACATATATTCTGTGATGCTGAATGCAGCCTTAGGCATCTCATGTTACCATGTCTCCAGACAGCATCAAGAGGCCACACTGAGCACCTGACCTCTGTACCATATAGATTTGTGCCAATATGCTCTATAATGACCCCTACAAAATGACCCCTACAATAACAGAATCACCTAATGCCACATTTTTCAGATCATGTCCCCATCATTGACTGTAGATATCTTTCATGGGATGTAAAAACACTCCTTGGAATGCTGCAGCTCATTTTCCCTTATTCCTTCTATTTTCACTGGCCAGAACTAGGTCACATGCCACTGTTGGTTCATGCAAAGATATTGATAATACCAGGACTGAATAAAGTTAACTGTTTTATCTCCCAGGATTGTAGAGGGGCTCCCTTTAAACTAAGAGCTTGTACCTGCTACATAACTGATCAAAACGAGGTTCTATTAGCAAAGAAGAAAGAAGGAACTTGGTGTTGCATAAGAAACCAACAATGTGACTAAATCCTCTTCCTTTCAAGTCTCCAAATTCTATGTTACTGGTGTTAAATGCAAAGTAAATCTATAAATCTATAAATATAAGTAAATTTATAAATCTACATTATTGAAGTAGTCTATAAATAACAGAATTGGATTAAGAATTAGGCAAAATTAAAGTCTGTTTAGCAGAATGATGTACAGAAGTGGGAACCCTAATCAGTCTAGAATATCTGCTTGGTATACATTATAATACAGGGCATACAGCACCAAATAGCACGGGGAGGAACATGGTAAAGGATTGTAAGAGATTACAGGCAGAAACGAAACTATAGGTGTACCAACTGGAAGGGCCACTTAGATGCAGCCTTGAAAATGGAGTAATACTGCATGGAAATATGGGGACAAAATTCCAGTGAAAAGGACATAAGCAAGTGTACAGAAGAGGAAATTCTGAGTGAAGAGGAGAAGGAGGCAGCAGGGCTCTGAAGCCTGGGAGAATAGCCTACAGACAGCCATTAGCAGGAGCCTTCTCAAATGCACCAATTATCCTGTCACTGAAGTAATTGCTGTCTTTCATCTACTCAAATGACCTCCTGCAGGATACTGTGAATCTGTGACAGCAGACTTTGCCGGAATCCTGTCATTGACCTTAACTCTTAGCACGTCACTAGACAGATGTTCCTTAATAATACAAAATCAACCACTTCCCATTCCTTCCCCAGATGGAGAGAAGTTTTGCTTTCCTCTCCATGACAACCTATTTCCCCCACCAAGAGAGCCTCCTGGCTCCTGTCATTTTGATTTGGTAATATAAGTGATGTGCATCATTTATAGATTTACCCCAACTCAGTGTCAGTATTGTACCAAGGTTTTTAGTTACATAAGTTCATATCATCTTCATCCCAATTCTATGAGATAGATATGATTAACTCTATTTCACAGATACAAAAATTTATGCTCAAAAAATTAATCAGCCTATATTCATAAAGTTGTTATATAGAAGAAGCTGTATTCAAAGCCACATTATCTCACTCCAAAGTCAATGATCCTCCCATGTCTCCGAAATTCTCCATTGAAACAATGGCCATGCTCTATCTCATAAAGAGGAATATTTTTCTGTAACCTTATTCAAAGTTTCAATGCAGTTCATGTAACATCAGAAGTCCCAGCAGGCATTAATTCATAGTAGGCTTTTCAAGCACAGAAGGAATAAGAAATAAAAAGAAAAAGAAAAAAGAGTTTAACAACATCTTAGGGATTGTAAAGCTGCAAAGAACAGACACCTGTTTAAAGAAACCTATAAAAAATTGAATTTCAGGGAATCAATTGCAAAATTTCAGTTGGGCTCTGGGAAAAGAATTGTTCCCAAGCAGGTAGTGAGTGTCTCCCTGTCTCTTCCTCCACCCTCATGGTCTCCAGCTCCATGTTTGCATCACCTATGTGTTCCATTCCTCTCATCTCTCTACAGAAAAAATCCATGATTTCAAATGTATCCCAGTATGGCAGCCTCACTCGGGCTTTGTGTCCATTTGACTTCCAAAATCAACTCCTCAAAAATAAGTGACTCTTAGCCTTTTCCCAAAAGACATACAAAGAAAATATCAAAGGCCCATCTTAGTTAACTATTCCCTCCTAGTCTATTTCACTGTGGTTCAGTGAATCATAGGCTACCATCCTGGAGGGGTGTTGGTGGGTGCGTTGAAGAGCGAGGGACAAATCACAGTTGGGGAGGGAATGTCTGTGATGTCTTAGATTCTCCTGCAAACTACAGCAGTTATAGACAATGACAGAGGACTCTTAAAGTAACAAAGAAAATAAACCTGCTCAAATCAGAACTATACAAGGACGGTATTATTTCTGAGTCTTAGCCACTACTTTCAAGATCAAGAATACACTTTATGGCTGTGAAATCTATTTAGAAGATTTTTAAAGGGTTGAGGAACATGAGACAGAGATAAGTCCCATGGCTGCCACTTGCTTTGGTAAATAAAGAATTGTTGGAACACAGCCACATCTATTTAAGCATGGTCTGTGGTTTTTTTTACACTATAACAGCAGACCTTAATGTAGTCCATACAGCCCACTATTTTTACTGCTGATGTTTTAAGAACAAATTTGCCAACACCTGAGGAAATTGCACCAATCTGTGTAGAGTCACTATTTTCAGTAGGTGATTTAAAAAGTCATTTTTAACTTTTTGAAGTACTGCATAAAAGAAGTTTGCTTTTAAGAACAATGAAAAGGGCCTATTAGAGTTGTACAGTCTTACAGAGAAAACAGTCTTCTTGGGTTAGTACTGGGGATATTAGAAAAGCCTTGTCTTGGAAAAGAGAATTCGCTATTTGTGCTGGCACCTATTCCTTTTGTCATGATATCTAAGGTGATGTTTGGAGGTCGGAGATGGATATCAAAAGCCTTAAATTGACAAAGTCATTTTATTTTTGTGGGGAGGGGAAGGTTACAATGTTCATGTAGAATGTCACTTAACCAAGTGTCATTTTCACACCTTAGGTATCTGTGAACAATTTTACCTGGACTGAACACCTGCCTCTCTGAGATTGGAGCCTGGACCCCTCTCATTGCTGCCATAGGCTTGTCATAGTTTCTCATCGCCTCCCTGCAAAATGCAGGACATCAGCAGGACATCTACAGGGCTGAAAAATGTGAATGGATCTTTAGGCAGCTCAGCACAGCACAAAATGTAAGGTGTTAACTTTTTTTCCAAAGGCTTATCTATCTATTTGAAAGGCAGAGTTGAGGAAAGAGAGACAGACAGACAAGAAGTCTTCCATCTGCTGGATCACTCCCTAAATGCCCACTATGGCCCATGTGGGGTTGATCTGAAGCCAGGAGCCAGGAGCTTCCCCTGGTTCTTCCACATGGGTACAGGGGGCCAGCACCTAAACCATCCCTCATTGCTTTCCCAGGCACATCAGCAGGTAGCTGGATTGGAAGTGGATCAGCCGGGACCTGAACTGGCACCCACATGGGATGCCAGTGCAGGCTTCAGCTTCACCAGCTGTGCCATAGTGCCAACTCCAAGATTTTTGCTGCGATTAGTTAGGGAGCTGTCATAGCGGAGTTCTGGTTGGAGTCCTGGCTGCTCCACTTCTGATCCAGCTCTCTGCTAATGTGCCTTGGAAAGCATCTGATGATGGCCCAAGCAGTAGACCTGGATGGAGTTCCTGGTTCCTAGCTTAAGCCTGGCCCAGCCCCAGTTATTGCAGCCATCTGGAAAGTGAACCAGCAGATGGAAGATACCAGCCTCTCTCTGTCTGTCTTTCAAATAAATAAATAAATATTTTAATATGATTATTTAACATTCCAGTTAGTCTTTATTTACACTGAATTCCAAAACTTCAACATGGCCCTAAACAATGACAAAATCCATTCTTATCACATCATACCACTTAGTGGGTCAGATACTGAAAACAAAGAGAGAACTAGTATTAGGGCCACACCCTTTATAATACTTCCGTTGAATACATAATCTCCTTAAATCTTCATTATTGCCCTGTGAAGTAGCTACTATCATCTGCGTTGCATAGACAAAGTCCAACACATTCCTGAGGGTCATCTAGAGTGACCAACTTGTCCCAGTTTTCTGGTTTTTCCTGGTCTAACACTGAAAGTCCCATGTCATGAAAAACCCCTCAGTGTAACCACAGGATAAACACAACAGCCTATTACCCGAAGGGTGAAAAGAAGACCCAGACTTATAGCTCAGTGCTAAGTATCTACAACTGGTGACCTTAATGGCACACTCTCCACACACTCAAGGGGCTTTTCTGACTTCTTATCATGACGACTATATCAGATGTCTATGGAGAGCAACTAAGAACAGATTCACCCATGCAATGGATTTCTCAGGATTAAAGGTATTTTGTTTACAAATGCTTAAAACACAACAGAGTACTTTCACTTTCACTTTCACTGGTCCAATGGACCCTCTATCAGGCAGACCTTGGGTGCTATTAGAAGGTAGCCAAAACACCAAGTGACTGCAAAGCAGTGCACTGGGGATTAGCAAACCTTGAAATAACTTCCCCTTCTCTCTGACCATATCCCTACCAGGTCCAGCCACATCTTCTCTGCCCAGTGCATCAGACTCCTCATGCTTTCCCCTCTGCCCTGTTGGGAGCACGGTCCTATGTAAGACAACAAAACCAGCTGCACTAATCTAGAAGGAGAACTCAAGATTCTAAACAACTCTGGAGGGAATGCTAGCTGCTAAGTCCTAGTCCAAACTTTTTATAGGAAAACTGAGGAAGGTGAGGACTACAGACAGCAAGAGATTTTGCACTGTAACCAACCCTCACACTTGCACCTCCAGCCCAAACCTTACCCTGAACAGCAGACTCATATCTCAACTACTTAGCACATGTCTCTATTAGGATGTTTTGTGGCTGTCTCATGTCCAAAATCAACCTCTCAGGTTTTCCTTGCAGCTTGTATTTCTGGGGGTCCCCAAGATCATCTTCCAACTTGGCAACTTGCTAAAAGCATTCACAAGAATCAGAAAATCTGTTGTATTTACAGATGTGATTTTATTTATTTTTTTGACAGGCAGAGTAGACAGTGAGAGAGAGAGAGACAGAGAGGAAGGTCTTCCTTCCGTTGGTTCACCCCCAAAATGGCCGCTATGGCCAGCACACTGTGCTCATCTGAAGCCAGGAGCCAGGTGCTTCCTCCTGGTCTCCCAGATGGGTGCAGGGCCCAAGCACTTGGGCCATCCTCCACTGCACTCCCGGGCCACAGCAGAGAGCAGGACTGGAAGAGGAGCAACCAGGACAGAATCTGGCGCCCCAACTGGGACTAGAACCCGGGGTGCCGGCGCTGCAGGCGGAGGATTAGCCTAGTGAGCTGCGACACTGGCTGTGATTTTATTACAATGAAGAGATGCTGGTTAAAATCAACAAAGGAATTAGGTTCATGGAGTGTAGTTCAAGGGAAATGCAACACAAGTCTCCAGATGTCTCTCCCAGCAGGACAATCTCTGCTTATTTCACCCAGCACTCGTGTGACAAGACATGCACAGCGTGGCCATCCCGGAAAGCTCACCCAGAGCTCGATGATGAGGAACGTCACTGAGTGTCAGTCATCTGAGCTTGCCGTGATTCACACTCAAGGCTCAAGAGCAAAAAGAGGCATTGACCACAAATCACAGTTACTCTAGACTTGTCTGCTCACACTGCTACCAGGGTAAGCCCTGTAGGGTAAGCCCTGTAGGGTAAGCCCTCAGATATACAAAAGCACTCCTGTAAGACAGAATATTCCAAGGGCTCAGGGATCACTCTTAGGAGCTAGCCAAGGGTTAGTGCTAAAGATAGGGCTGTCTTTGGAGTGTACAAAATGGGATCCATTTTTTTTTCTTTTCTCTGTCTTCCCCGTGTGTCCGTTGTAACCTCATCTTTCCAGACAACCCTTCCAAATCTGGAGTGATATTGACCTCTTTCTTTTCTCCGTTATTTCACATTAAATTTACTCATTATCTACACAATGTATTCATTGCTTCAACATCTTCTCCCAGCCGTGGGCCATTGCTGTCATTATGCACCACCTTCGTAGTAGGCAGCTTTCCATCACTATGACTAAATAGCTGAGACAGGCTCCGTGTGCAGGAAGGTTCATCCCAGCCCCCAGTGTGGGAGTTTCACACGGATTCGACCACCTGCTATGACCAGAGGATGGCAACTGCATGTGTAGAATGGTAAGATGGCCGACGCTGTGGCTCAACGGGCTAGTCCTCCGCCTTGCGGCGCCGGCACACCGGGTTCTAGTCCTGGTCGGGGCGCCGCATTCTGTCCCGGTTGCCCCTCTTCCAGGCCAGCCCTCTGCTGTGGCCCGGGAGTGCAGTGGAGGATGGCCCAGGTGCTTGGGCCCTGCACCCCATGGGGAGACCAGGAAAAGCACCTGGCACCTGGCTTCTGCCATCGGATGAGCGTGGCCATTGGAGGGTGAACCAACGGCGAAGGAAGACCTTTCTCTCTGTCTCTCTCTCTCTCACTGTCCACTCTGCCTGTCAAAAATAATTAAAAAAAAAAAAAAAAAGAATGGTAAGATGGTGAGTAGGATGCACAGAGAAAATGACTAGGCATAAACCAAGCTTATAAACCAGCCCTCTTGTGAGAACCACCTTCCAAGAACACACCCCCATTGACCTAACCTCCTTCTAAATCCACCTCCTGAGCACCATAATTGGATTAAGTTCCCACACTCATAATGGCACTAATTTAGGACTTTGGAGATTAAACATTTGCATGAATTGAAGAGCAAAATCTTCTTTGAACTGTAGTAGCCTCCTAGGGAATCTCACACTTCCATCCTCACTCCCCTACAGCCCACTCTCAACATGGGAGCCAGAGTAAATCTTTTATAATGGAAATTAGAGCAGGCTCCCCCCTGACCAAATTCTCCATAAACTTCCCATTTCTTTTTTTTTTTTTTGATAATTTATTATTAAATGAAGAAGTCACAAAGCAAAACAGAGTGGGACCGATGTCAAAGATAAATTCAAAATATATTTTTGTCAAATACTATCCAGTATGTCCCAAGGCCAGAAACAGGCAAAGAAACGCTAAGGCACTCATTCAAAATGATATCTTTTGGAGGTCGGGATTGAACAGGAAAACAACTCTTCTCCGGAAATACAGCTCATTCCTATTCCGTGCAAGCCGTATGTTAAGAGACAGAACAAAAAGCTTTTTTAACTAGGCCAGCGCCGCGGCTCAATAGGCTAATCCTCCGCCTGCAGCGCCAGCACCCCGGGTTCTAGTCCTGGTGGGGGCGCCAGATTCTGTCCTGGTTGCTCCTCTTCCAGTCCAGCTCTCTACTGTGGCCTGGGAGTGCAGTGGAGGATGGCCCAAGTGCTTGGGCCCTGCACCCACATGGGAGACCAGGAAAAGCACCTGGCTCCTGGCTTCAGATCAGCGAGGTAAGCCGGCCACAATGGCCACTGGGGAGTGAACCAACGGCAAAGGAAGACCTGTCTCTCTGTCTCTCATTGTCCCCTCTGCCTGTCAAAAAAAAAAAAAAAAGCTTTTTAATTAACACATAAACTGTGTGTTCCAGATACACTTAAGAATGTTTGTTTTTTGTAAGTTTCAAAAAACATCACGGTTTCCGCCTTGCACACAAACAGGAATCCATTCAACTGAGGCCACAGGGCCCACACGGCAGTGGCCCCAGGACCTCTGCACATACTGCCTTTCCTGCAGCTTGCAGCAAAACAGGTTTGGGGAAAAAGAGAGGATTAGAAAAAGCCATGTGGGCTCCTGCCTCGACTGACGTCATAGGAGTGCTCTGGACACACTGACAGCTGCCACTCGCCACTCACCACCCCTCACTTTACTGATAAAGGAATGATTCACCTGAATTTAACACAGTCACTCTAAGACCAAAAATAGCATCTCACCCAAAGGCCAAGCTCACCCACGGTCCTGCCAGGGCACCAGCCCTGAGGCTGCCAGGGGATCCCCTGGGGCAGAGCAAGACCTCTGGGATCCTCCCGACATGACCTGGAAATTGCATTGCCTTCTTAACTGACCACATCACGAAGCCAGATAGGAAAATCCATTCTTGTCCATCAGTGCTGTGTAATTCGCTCTTCCTAAGGCAGGGAGCACTTGCTGCTCTGAGTTGGCCAAGGGGTCTCCAGTGCCCACCTCGGGGTCCCTGTGAGCCTCGCCCTGGCACACTAGCTACCTGGTGAGCTCTGTGCAAGGAGACGCAGCATTCAACACCCCTATCCGCCCAGGACTCCAGGACAAGTCTCTCTCCAGGCCGCCAAAGACTTCCAAACGAGGCAATTACCATTGAACCTGCTTTCGATATTACCCAAGTGCCCACTGTGTCTCCAGGTCATCCGGGAGAGCTGTCAGTTCCGCTGTCAGGGCAGACACAGGCCAGCCTCAGAACCGGGAGCCAGCGGGACATGCAGCTTCCAAAGCCCCCTCACCATGTAGCCTATGACATCACTGAGACATAGTCAAAGGAAACGTGTACAGTTTCCGACAGTGGCAGGGAAAAGCCATCTGCTACTTGCGCTACTCAAACACACAGGGGTACCCAGGACAAGGGAAGAAGCCAAGGCAGGGGACAGGAGAGATGGGGCACTGCCCCTTCCCCTGCACCTTCCTGGCCCGGGCACCCTGGCCTCTGCAGCCTGCTGAGCTGAATTCACAGCTTCTCTTAAGCATCCTCGAGGCACACCCAACTCCACCATCGTCACTCTGCCATCCAGGGCTCGGAAGAAGCAGGCAGGTGTGGGAGCTGAACGCCGACTCTGACACCTGTCCTGAGTTCACCTCAGTTTTATCGGGGCAGGGGGCAGATTTCTTTGCATTTGGACTGGACTGACGGCACTGGCAGAATTCATCAGCAATTGTGACACCACCAATGGACTTCCCATTTCAAGGGCCCATGTCAGTACCATGGAGGCATCACCTTCTCCCAGCTATTTTTTTAAGATTTATTTTATTTATTTGAAAGAGTAATAGAGAGGCAGAGCCAGAGAGAGAGGTCTTCCATCTGCTGGTTCACATCCCAAATGGCCCCAATGGCCAGAGTTGAGCTATTCCAAAGCCAGGAGCCAGGAGCTTCTTTTAGGTCTCACACGTTGGTGCAGGGAGCCAAGGACTTGAGCCATCTTCTACTGCTTTCCCAGGCCATAGCAGAGAGCTAGCTAAGAAGAGGAGCAGCTGAGACTGGAAACAGCTCCCATATGGGATGCTGGTGCTGCAGTCCAGGGCTTTAACCTGCCACGCCATAGTGCCAGCCCCCCAGCTATGCTTCTGACCTCACCTCCTGCCACTCCCTCTCATGCCTAATCCTCATCAAATCATGGTGTCCACTTCACTGTTATCCAAGCACATATAGCACATTCCTACTTCAGGATCTTTGGACTTGCTGCTCTGCCTTCCTAAAATGCTCATTGCTAGACATCTGAAAAGACTAATTCACTTACCTCTTTCAGGTTTGTGCCCAGAGTCAACATAGTGAGTTCTACCCTTACCATTGCATATGGAGTAATGTTCTTAACACAACCTGATGCAGCCCTTGACCTGCTTTAATGTAGTTTATGTAGCATGCTTTATCATGCTACATACGTGTCTTACTATACATTTGCCTTTTTGTTTCTTGCCGTCTCTTAAAACAGAGAAACTTTACAGAGAGATAAGATTTTGTTTGGTTCACTGTTCTGACTCCAGGTAAATGATTTGGTATATATCCACAGAATTAATGAATGTGGTCCCCAGAGCAGCAGCAGCCACATGGAACCAGTTAAAAATGCAGATTCTCCAGCCCACTCGCAGACCTACTGAATCAAACTCTGAAGGTAACGCCCCTCAATCTGCAGTAATAAAGCTCAATGGTGGTTTTGATGCAAATAAAGTTTGAGAAGCACTGCTTTTGCTCTTGCACAACTTACCTACAGATAACGAAGTTTGGAGAGGCCAATTAACTTCTGGGTGGATGCACCTGGATTCAAGCACAGAGTTCTCTGTGGTCTGAGGCTGCCCAGTCTACCACAGCTCTGTGCTGGTTGCCTTTGAGTTCATTTTCCTCTCAGAGATAGGCTCACACATCCCTCGCTGGAGGCAGGCTACTTGTCACCCCTGCTCTAAAGATACAATATTCATTCCCTTCCCAGCAGTGGCGAGAATGAGGCAAAGGCTAAGATTCGTTAGAAGCTGCCTCCCTGCAGGCACAGTTGCTTCTTGAATCTTCCGTTCCCCAACAAGACCTGCTTTGCATTTTAAGGCAATCCAGCAGGATATCCCTACCCACCCGTTCTGCTAGGGCACCTGTTCCAGAGGCCCTTGTCATTGACCAAGTGATGTCACTAATGCAGCCTGAAAATCGATTGTTAACAGATACAAATAAACGAAGCTCTGTGGACCAGGAATGCCTTGGAGGCAAAGCATACCTGCAGCTCCACTATTTCAACCTGTCCCACCTGTCAACCAAGTGCTAACTGCTAGTCCAGGGAGAAGATGTTGCTGCTAAGACCACCTGCAAATTGATATTGGATCAAATCAGGGTAATTGGAATATCTATCACCTCAAACATTTATCATGTCTTTGTATTGGCAATGTAAAACCAACCTCCTAACTATTCTGAAATACACAATAAATGGTTAAGAAGTAGAATTTTTTTAAAATGCCGATACTGGAAGCAGGAATCCATCTCTCTCTGTAGTCTGTGTCACTCGGCCATCAGTGGGGAGTGTACCCCAGATTTTTAAGTTGCCTTCTCGCTGCTTAGTCCTCTTTGGCTTTCCAGTCTCTCCCCCACGCCCTTCCTTCTCCTCCATCTTTACCTTCAATGATAGGCACTGCTCTCAGGAAATCTCAGTGGGAGCAGGATCCTAACTGCCATAGCCTCTCCCTCAGGTTCTGAGAGGATAAATAAAGTTCACAGTCTATGCCGTTGCTCTCACATGAGCCAACCGCTTCATTTCCTCCTTAGAATTCACTTTGGAATGTTTCCTCCAGCACACCAGGCAATCTCCAAGGTTTAAAAATGACAAGAGGAAATAGCTGCACAGACACAGGGGTACTATCCTTTAGGTATCTAAATGCTAATGACCAGGGCCCAGGAGACAGGAAAAGAAAAGGCAGGTAAGGAGAGCGATTCCTTGACTCCCACAAGCCTCAGCTGAAGGTGCAAAGATGCCTGCTGCTCTGAGTATCACGGTGACCAACACAGAACTGCTTTTGGGAGTGCATCTACGTGGAATACTTGCATAGGTAAATACTCACTTGGGGTCATGGAGTCAGGTAGGAAATGATCCAGGAGCATGCATCTTACGACCAAAACAGTACGTTTGATTACCTTTTTGCCATGATATGTTTTCTAAGAAAACTAGCCGCATAAGAAATTAAATTAATAGAATAGGACAGGATAGAACAGAATAGAAAGTTAATATGATATAGTGTGCCAAGCATTTCAAATAGGTTCATTCTTAGAACATTTTGTGATGCCTTTCAATTTCCTAAGGGTCATTAATATAAACATGAGAGGCTGAGAAGTGTAGGTAAAGCAAACTTAAACTCGGATGCTAGCAAATTTGCAGTCAAATGTTGTCTCGAAAATCTATTCTTGGTCTATCTTAAGGAAGTCAAGGTTGTTAGGCCTTTAAAACAAGCCAGCAGAAAATCCCCACTCTGCAATAAGGGAGTTCTATGAGCAATGATTCTCATCCTGACTGAACATTGGAATCCCCTGAGAAGCCCGCAAAATACTGAGGTCTTGCTCTGGGATGTAGCCTAGTCGTTGGGATTTCTCAAACACTTTCCCAGGAGGTTTTCATTTGCAGCAGGGTTCAAGTAGCACCAATTGTAAAATATAGACGAGGTGGTGGGTGTAAACCCTGGTGGTTCTTACTAATCGCCTGCGGCACCTGTTTTCCCTGCTTGCAATTCCTCTCATCAAGGAAAGATCCCGAAGAGCCAGCAGCCCCCTCTAAGGTCTCATCATCTCATGCACAGTTTATTCACATCGAAGCAGCAATACTGAGAGGCAAACTGCTGGCCACGTGGCTTTTGAGGATTATCTGTAGATGTACATGTTTTTCTAGGTCATCCACCATATCCCATGGCAGAAAACTGACAGTGACTATCGTTTCCAAAGAATGTATTACTGAAATTCAAGGTGATGTTGGTGAGATAACCACAAAGGATGATGCTTGTGTAAGGAATTATTATTTGAGCTAGTAAGGAATTAGAGATGTGTATTTTTCCCTTGTGAGAACACTGCAGATTCATGACTCTAAAATTAAACATTGAATTAGCTTAAGAAATAAGAAGTTTAAATCCGGTCATGATATCTACTTACTTAACCCATCTCCCAGCAGATATCACCCAATTAAAATATTCTCAAGGTTGTGATAACTGTTCTCTAATTATAGAATTCTAATAGAGTTTAAAATACTACTCCTGTTCTGACAGTTGACACATGAAATTCATCATTTTGTGTTCCAGCCTACATCAAGTTCTCAATTCCTGACTTATCAATTATCCATAAAATATTATATTAATTTTTAAAAACAAAAACAGGTAAGCCTCTTAACCTGAGGTCTTCCTAACCCCATGGCTCTCAGAAAAAGAGATAAATGACAATGATAACCCAGGATGATAGTTGGACTTAAAGTCTTTGAAACCCAGCTGTGAATAGGCTAGCATTAGAAAGCATCAATCATGTTAATTTCAAAATGCAATGCATCCTTTTTTATTTTTTATTTATTTTTTTGACAGGCAGAGTTAGACAGTAAGAGAGAGACACAGAGAGAAAGGTCTTCCTTCCATTGATTCACCCCCTAAATGGCTGCTATTGCCGGCGCGCTGTGCCGATCCGAAGCCAGGAGCTAGGTGCTTCCTCCTGGTCTCCCATGCGGGTGCAGGGCCCAATTACTTGGGCCATCCTCTACTGCCCTCCCAGGCCACAGCAGAGAGCTAGATTGAAAGAGGAGCAACCAGGACAGAATCCGGCACCCCAACTGGGACTAGAACCCAGGGTGCCGGTGCCGCAGGTGGAGCATTAGCCTAGTGAACCGTGGCGCTGGCCACAATGCATCCTTTATACTGCATGTTATCAATGTCAATGCATTTGTTATTTTTAGCCAGATGAATTAACTTACACTTGGTAGTTGTGAATAGATAAGCATTTTATTTCCCTATGATAAAATATCTTAAAGATATTTTGAGGATTCCTAAGTTTGGTGCATTTCACAGATCAGATCCCAGATTTGGTATGTCCGTATGGTATATAGATGGGAAGGGAGAAGAGGACCAAGGGAATCACAGGTAGCAGATGAGTCCTGAAGTGTGATGGGTAAAAAACTAAGATCCTTAACATGACTCTGTGATCCAAGGCAGTAGAAACTTTGTTCCACTCAGAACAGACCAAGAGAAAAAGCAAAGAAGGGAACCAGATAGTAAATGGAAATCCAGTTATCACCATGCATCCTTGTGAGTGTGACATCTTCCTTAAACTCTGAGTGGCAATCCCTCAAGAGTCACCATGATGCCCATGCAAGCCAAGGAGGTGGCAGGTAGGACCACTCTGGGTTCAAGGAGCCATAAATGAACTGAAACTGAGCAACATATGAAAAAATCCTAAAAGGAATAACAGCCATAAGGGAGTCCAAAATTTCTACCTAGTGCTTGTAGAGTCAAGGAATGAATCTCATTTTTAGCCCACTTGCTGTACATTGAAGCGTCTCTGAGGACTACTTCAAATGTTTCCTCTGCACATGAATATTCTTCCCTCTTCTGGTGATCTTAACTGAGGAAGAGGTAGGAATAGGACACACTGGGATTTCAGCAGCAAGAGAGATATGGAGAATGTACCCCCAATAAAAATCATATTCACAAAAATACCGAATTTGTGATTCGTATTTTTAGTGTGTTAGCCTTGTTTGGGATCACCTATAACTCCACTGGTAAGTTAAGATTTGTTGGTTTGCAAGAAACAGATGCAAATTTACTTGATCTGGAAGAAAATTTATTCTCTTAATAACAGAAAGTCCAGAAGTCTGGCAGACTTGGGGGCTGGACTGACTGAGTGCTTTAATCACGTCATCAGAGACAGGTTTTGATGTGTCCCATCCTCAGTGGTGTCACAAGATGTCTATGGCAGTTTCAGGTGGTCACACTGATCACTACAATTGAAAAGGGACTCCTCACATGACTCTCTCTCAATGGCCACTGAACTGCCCACCAGCCGACTTCCTCACACGTCTCAGTGGATATAATTGGGACAAGTGCCCAATCCTGAGTAAAAAGGCAAAGCTCACCTCCCTAGAGGGCATGGATCTCTGGGGGAAAAACAATCAAGAAATGGTTGATGGATGATGGATGATGGATGGCAACAAACCACACCCACCACCTAGCAACTGTTACTAACTTATGACAGGGAGAAGGAGGCTCTTCCCAAGGTCACACAGCTGTCAAGAGGCGGAGCCAAGACATAGTCCTAGGAAGTGTGATTTCAAAGCCTGCCCGCTGGGCCCGGTGTTGATGAGAGAGGAGAGTTGAAAATGAAAGAAACTAGGCACAGGTATCCAGTGGTAGTCTTGGGAGGCAGGCCTTCAAAATCCTAGGGTTTTTCAGCATTTGGTCCCTTGTCATCAGGACTCCAGTGAGAAGCTGTGACAAAGGGAGCAAAATCCATCTTCTTCAGGGAGACAGAACATCTACGGCTGGAGAAATGGAGCTGTAAGTCTAACATAATAACAATAATGAGGTCACTACAGATGTTTTTTTTTTTTCACATTAGGGTGGCTGAAAATTAGTTGAACTCTATCTCATATCTAAATTAAAGACACAAAGAAGATTCCTTCAAAGACATATGGCATCATACATAATCCTACATTATTAGAACCATGTCTGAAAACACAAACATATTCTACCATAGGTCTCTACTGGGTTCTGAACATGCTCTTTTCTCACTGCCTGGACAGTACTCCTCAAATTCCATTTATTTTATGAGGGAAATATTTAACTAACCCACCTTAGTGCACAAAGGCAAAGAACAGTGTTGCTTTCCAGGAATAGCATTCCTGGGCCTGGCGCTGTGGCGCAGCAGGTAAAGCCGCCACTTGCAGTGCCAGCATCCCATATGGGCTCTGGTTTGAGTCCTGGCTGCTCCACTTCCGATCCAGCTCTCTGCTATGGTCTGGGAAAGCAGTAGAAGATGGCCCACGTCCTTGGCCCCTGCACCCACATGGGAGACCTGGAAGAAGCTCCTGGCTCCTGGCTTCAGATCAACCCAACTCTGCCTTGCAGCCATTTGGGGAGTGAACCAGCAGATGGAAGATCTCTGTCTCACTCTCTCTCTCTGCCTCTGCCTCTCTGCAACTCTGACTTTCAAATAAATAAATACATCTTAAAAAAGAAAAAGAGTAATATTCCTACAGGAAGTGTATGCACAGTTCCTCTTTTGTGTGAAATCATTTATATTCAAATCACAACAAAGCAACCAATGTAGTAGGAAATTGAATGGGAGGCTGGCTAATTTAGGCAACAAACCCAAGTTTCTTGTTCTTTACCTGGACACTTTGCAAACAACTAGGATGGGTAAGACGTGACCAAAATTCTCTGAGTACCAGGTTAAACACTTTGAAATCAACCTGTGTGGTGTTGTTTTGCAATTTCTTTCATTCCTATTCTGTCCCAACCATTCACGCAGCAAGGGACTCTCTTCTACATGCTATCCTCAGGGTAAGGTTGTTGCAATAAAAATGCCTTAAGAAAGACAAGGTGGCTGCACAACTTTGAATTTCAAAATATACTTCTAATGCCCTTGGCAAAGACAGCTAAGGATTTCTTAGAAAAAAATCTGGGCTTTTTGGGCAGCAAAATAAAAATGTTTTATTGTCAATAATGGATCTGGAGATAAAGAACTTGCTGCCCCATCCCATTCCTAGAGCACAGAGAAATAAACCAGAAAGAGAAGTACATGTTTGGGCTGGGAGTAAGGATGTGGGAGTGGAGAGTCTGGAAGGAACCATGTACCCAGCAGTTAGTGTCCAAAGTTTCTTCAGAGTCTGCCCTGATGAAGAGATGAGTTGGCAGCACCAGGAGCTGTCAGGAGCTAGGTTAGTGTCTAGAGACCTGAGGTTGCCAGGGAAGACCATGTCATAGTGTTGCCTCTGCAGTACACCAGCAGTGGTTCAAGGCCATCAATAAACAGCACTCAGCCAGTAGTGATCCTAGTGTCATCCTGCAAAAACAATATCATCTGACCCTGTCCTAAATGTGCTCATGGCATCTGAATTACTCCGTGGGTCAGCTAACCATTGTCAATAGCCCAAGGCAATTAAAATTCCCCCGAGAGCCTGAAGATGGATGCCTAGAAAGCTGCAGATGATAAAGAAGGGGAAATATTGTACTAGGATCGATGAACATGTCGCTTGAGATACCCTCTAAAACTCCTCCAGTGTTGAAAGATCCCCCCTTCCCTCTCCAACATTGTAGGATGATAGCACTGGCCTATCTAGGTCAAATTCACAATACCAGTTGTAAAGCTTGAGTGTGTAAAGACTCTCTGAATGCCATCATAATTTTCTTCAGCTACTACACGTACTCCCAGGGTTTACCTGAAAGACTGAGAGACCGTCTGCTCAAACCCAAGTAGCATCATGGAGACCAACTTTTTCAACAGAAATCCTCATGGAACTCAGCGCATCAGAGACATGGAAAATCCCTGTTCCCCAGGAGAACTATGCTTCCACACTGCCATTCTTTGGACCTGCTCTATCCTCTGCTGAGCAAGTTCTCTCACCGACAGAACATGTGGCTAAAGCCAACCTCTCCAGCCTGGTGGCTGGGCCACTCCCTTGTGAAGGCAAAGAGCATGGCACATGTGCAGGATCTTCTTTCACTCTACGCAGTGAAAGAAAGGGGTGGACAGACCATCATGACAGCAGCGGGCTGGCATGCCTCTGATGTGCAGAATATACAACCCCAACAGGAAAGCGAAGGCCAAAAGGCGGGGTTGCTCATACCTGACCAGACTCCCCAGTTGTCTCTGCCAGGTGCTTGAAATCAACACTGAAGCATGTGGGACACAGCCAAGCCCTCAGAGCTCTGGGAACACCTGCCAACAAAGCGGGGAGAGAAGGATGTACGGCTTCCTACTGCTGTACCTAAGTAGTGGCCTTAGTGATAAATATGCAGAATAAACTGTCTTTAGCTAGAGCTATCTCCCAACCTGAGGAAGAGGTGGCACTTCTTATGTGAATGTTCTCTCAGCATGGAGTGTAGCTCCCTCTTACCTCATCCTGGAAGGAATAACCTGGGTAAATATTCTCCTCAGACTGGATCCTCTATCTGTGGTGCAGGGATTGGGAAATGCCATTAGACAGTGAATCGCATACTTTAGAGTGCTTATTATATGCTAGGTGGTTCGCTAAGAACATTACAACCGTTATCTCATTTTTCACTTAAAACTTACAAAACAGCCTACATCCTGCCTGTTCTTAAAGAGGCTTCAGAGAGGCTTGTGTGCCTTCGACCTGCAGACCCCTGTGTGGACAAAGCTGCTGGCAACAGTAACAGCTGATACAGCTCCACAGAAAAATGACTTTTTTCCCTTTTTCCGGAGGGAGGAAAAAGAGAAGGGCTTGACACAGCAGTCATTTTCCTGCTGCCAATTATAAGCCTGAAACCAACGGTTCAGGTGAGGTGAGGGAGTCTGGGCCTGGGGTGATACGTTAGTGTTTTAACTGAAGAGAAGTGTCAGGTGGAAGATGTGAGGGTCCCAGGCCCTTTCACAGGAAACCAGTGCCTGTTCAGAATGCCCCAACTGTGACGCAGCCCTGATTTAACATGAGTGCGTGGCCTCTGTCTCTGTACCTGCTATTATTTGCCTGGCAGCTTTGCCATTTGTAAAATGGAGGAAAAGAAGAAAATCCATATTAACTCTGTACAGCAGACTTTGTGGGAAGCACAATCACAAGAGTTATCTTTTTTGTTAAGATGAATGATTGATTCAAAAGGCAGGGCAACAGAGAGAAACAGAGAGGGAGAGAGGGAGAGGGAGGGGGAGGGGGAGAGGGAAGGGGAGGGGGAGGGGGAGAGGGAAGGGGAGGGGGAGATGGAAGGGGAGGGGGAGAGGGAGGGAGAGGGAGAGAGAGATCTGCTGCCTCACTCCCCAAATGGCTTCAACAGCCCAGTATGGGCTAGCCTAAAGGCAGGAGCCAGGAATTCCCTCCAGGTGTCCCACATGGTTGGCAGGCCCCAAGTACTTGGGTCATGGTCCACTGCCCTCACAGGTGCATTGGCAGGGAGATGGATGGAAAGCAGAGCAGCTGGGACTCAAACCAGCACTCTGCTTTGAGATTCAGGCATTGCAAGTGAAGGCTTAACTACTGCCCTACAACACAGGCTCCACACGTATGCTATCTTGTTTGATCTCACAACTCTACTGGGTGGAGAAGGCTGTGCGCATGTTATAGCTGAGTGAATAAATTCAGAGAGCTTCTATTTTCCCCTTGCTTCAGGACTTTCTGGAGCTGGGTCAGGGAGAAGGGCGCTTCCTTCCATTTCTCTCTCTCTCTCTCTCTCTCTCTCTCTCTCTCTCTCTCTGCCTCACCTTCCCTCTCTGTGTAACTCTTTCAAATAAAAAAAGGGGGGGAGGAGCAGCTTTTCAAAATGAGTGCCAGCCACAGGTTCGCACAACCTTGCTCTCGGCAGTCTTGTCTCCGGCTTGTGCCTCCATCAGGAGGATAACTCCAGCCATGTCTCTTCACTCTGGTCTTCACCAGGCGGAAAACACACCCCAGGCTTTCTGTCGTGAGCACTGCAGGGCATGTGTGCCAGGTTCCTGAAGGAGGCCTCCTGAAGCTCTGGCACGTGACTCAACATTTCTGGTGGAGAGTGGAACAGGGCCAGCACCACAGCACTCCCTCTACTTGCTCCAAAGAAATTCTCCTCTTTGAGCCTTTCCACTTTCACTTTTTCACGGACTCTGTATCTGTGCTGACCAATTCTAAACACTGAAAACTGGATTAGTCCAAACTGAGGTGTGCTGATTTCAAAGCTTTGGCACACACACACACACATACACACATACACACACACACACCAAAATCTAAAAAGCAAATAATCTTCTTAATATATTTTATATTGACTATGTTGAAATTATATCTTGGACATCGTGGACCAAATAAAATTTATTATTAAAATGTTTTTATTTTTATTTATTTTAAAGTTGTACTTATTTTTTGAGAGGTAGAGCACTTCTTCCATTCACTGGATTAGACATCTGTTCCATTGTTCTAGGCTTTTGGGGATTCAGTCTTAAAGGAACATTGTGTTGTTGCATCATTTGTCATGTACATTTTCTTGGAAAGAACAGCAACAGCTTACACATCTTTAGGTCTCTGTCAACCACTGTCAAAAACAAACAAAAAATTAGGAATTCTTATTTCATGTATTCCTAACATATCCCATGGCTTGGCACATCAGTGAGCATCAAAGCCCAGAAAACAAGAGAAACACAGCAAGTTCTTGGTTGGCAAGCTCAGTAATATTCCTGTGAGTGTTAAGAAATGCAATTAAGCAGCAGCTGCCATCCATATAAGAAACTCTAAGACAAGAACTCTATTTTTTCCACTCATTTGGTATATTTCAGTGTTTTATTGCCTTCAGGAACAGATTTCATTTCTTTTTTATTATACTGTGTTGTGTTTTTCCCACTACAAAGGTAATAGAAGTACATAATCCAAAAGAAAAACAGACAAGAGAGAAAGAGAAGGAGAAAAATGCAAAAATTAAAGAATACAGCATTATCTTTGGCCTTTGGAGCCGGTTAGTCTAAGTTCCTTTTGGGGATCTTTTTGGCTTCCACATAAACTTGGACAAGACATTTCACTTCTCTGAGCCTGTTTTCTGTAAAATGTGAGTAATCCTGATGCATCATAGGATGTTTTGAGAATTAAGAGAAATAATTAATTGGAATGATTTCAAGGATATTATTTAAATTTCTCCAATCTCATCAACCAAATGCAAGCACTGGTAATACTGCATGTATTTCTTCCCAAATATTTCTACAATGAATAAAAATTTGATCACAGTGAACAGAGTAAAGAGTTTTTTTTTTTTTTCCTTGAGAGGTAGAGTTACAGACAATAAGATCTTCCATCCTCTGGTTCACTCCCCATATAGCCACAATGGCCAGAACTGAGCCAATCTACTGTCTTCCCAGGCCATAAGCAGAGAGCTTGATTGGAAGAAGATCAGCCGGGACTCAAACTGGCACACAAACGGGATGCTGGCACCTCAGACAGAGGCTTAGTCTACCATGCCACAGCACCAGCCCCAAGACATAGTTTATATAATGCTTTTTAAAATTTCTAATTTGAAATAATTTAAATTTATAAATTATATTATAAAATATAGATTTTCTGTATACCATGCATCTAGCTTCTCTATTTTAAAATCTTACATAATCATAGCATAGTTGACAACACTAAAAAATTAATATTTATTCAATACTTTCAACTAAACTATGGGATTTAGATAGATTTCCCCATATTTTGAACTAATGGGCTTTTTCAAACTTTACAATTGATAAATCTCTTGAGGCAATACTTGGAGACTATGAATGTGTCCTATTTCTCTCCAAATTTCGGAGCCCATCCGGGGATCTTGCTGCAACAATGATTACCAAGATGTTCCAGTGGTGCTTTTCTATTTCCTCCCTTCCTTCCTTCTGCATTTATTCACTGGAAGTGTTCTGTGGGGAAGAGTTGCCACTTCTGCCATGTATTGTCATCTATCAGGATGCACTCATGGGTCCACGTTGTACTCTCTACTCCTGTTCAGTATTTTGTTGCTCAGATTTGTGCCATTGTGGATTTGTTCAGTTTGGCTCCGGAGCCCTCTTAATGTGTCCTCATCCTGTTTTGAAAACACTCTGGCTGTTTGGCCCTATGGAATACTCCGGTTTCACATTGCTTTTCTGCTCCTCCACCAAGAGTAAAGATGTTTTGCTTTGTGTTTGCTATTCCCTTCCTATGGATACAAAGTGCTCCAGGGGAGGGATTTCCAATTTCCTGATGAAGGTTTTGGCTCTAAAGAAGAGGTCGGGATCAGGGTCTAAGCAGAATTTTTTATGCCTCTCCTTGTAGCAAGGGCTTTCATCTCCCTAGCACCAGCAGCTCCAGGGTGAAGTTGGACTTTTCCTGGCTTCACTGTGAGCATCTGGTAGGTTTAGAGAAGAAAAGCCTGAAGCATGGTACAGTCTCCCTGTGTCTGCAGCCCTCAGGAATGAACGTTTTACTGCCCCACCAGCCCTCCCCTCAGTTCCACCAGCAACAAACTCCACAGCAGAATTCTTGCTGGTGTGCAGTGGTAAGCATCATGCAAGTGCCTGCCAATCTCCAGATTTTAGGCAAGATGATTGCTCTGTAATGTTAGCTATTCCATAGGTTGAAAAGTTGGGATTTTGTATTCTTAATGACTTTATTCTTGTTATAAATGTTGGAGTGATTCTCTTTCCAACTCTATATTCCAACTGTAACCTGAGAGACCAGCATGACTAGGAACTCAGATCTGTGATTTTTGGCAAATTTCCTGCCTTCCTGGGTCATGGTCTCAGTCCTCATTAGCTTAACCTTCCTGCTTACTAATCATCCTACAAACATTCACACAATTCCCCAAGTGCTATTAGGCTGAACTTTTTATAATCACAAATTTGGTTAACCTTTAGACCTCTCTGTAATTCTTCAATAGCTGCTTGCTACACTGGTTAAAGTCCAGGGACTCTTAGAATAACATGACCAGCTCTCAGGAAAGACACTGGTGCAAATAGGAGTTGGGAGAAAATTGCTGATGCATTCCTGCCATGCCAAGATAGAGTATGCTCTGGTTAGAGAAGGGGAAGTCAATCCAAAATACTGGGGAGGGGCCAGCAGTGGGGTGCAGGGAGTTAAACCTCGGCTTGTGACACTGATATTTCATATCCGAGTGCCAGTTCAAGTACCAGCTGCTCCACTTCATACCCATCTTCCCACTAATGTGCCTGAGAAGGAAGCAGAAGATTGTGAAAGTACTTGGGGACCCTGCCGCCCATATAGGAGACTGAGATGGAGTTCCTGGCTCCTGGCCTAAGCCTGGTTCATCACCAATCATTTCAGCCATTGGGAACATGAACAAGTGGATGGAATATATCCTCTTTTCTCTCTCTGCCTATACATATATTGATAGATGGAAAGATCAAAAGAAAGAAAGAATGATAGATAGATAGCCATGCCTTTCAAATAAATAAATCCTTAAAAAATAAATATTTGGGCTGGCGCCGTGGCTCACTTGGCTAATCCTCCACCTGCAGCACAGGTACCCCAGGTTCTAGTCCCGGTTGGGGCACCGGATTCTGTCCCAGTTGGTCCTCTTCCAGTCCAATTCTCTGTTGTAGCCCGGGAGTGCAGTGGAGGATGGCCCAAGTGCTTGGGCCCTGCACCCATCTGGGAGACCAGGAGGAAGCACCTGGCTCCTGGCTTCGGATCAGTGCAGTGTGCCGGCCACAGTGCGCCAGCCATAGCGGCCACTTGGGAGGTGAACCAATGGAAAAGAAAGACCTTTCTCTTTGTCTCTCTCTCTCTCTGTTTAATTCTGCCTGTCATAAATAAATAAATAAATAAATAAATATTTGGTGCTAGTTACTTGACAGGTGCACAGCAGTTAAAAAGGCTACATGGTTTAGAAAGACACGGGTTTGGGCTCTGTTATCTCATAGTCAACACAAAAATAATGCAATTAATTGTGTTTTGTGCACAAATGTATAATCATATACACAGGAAATGGAGAGGCATGTACAAATGTTCCAAGAATATGCATAAGGAAGCAATATCCCTCTCTTTGGGGATTTCTCAGGAAGCAGATAGAAGAAAAAGCGTATTTAAAGCTCTGAGGGCAAGCAATTTTTCTTGGAATTGATTCCCAAGAAACAAAAGTAGGAAAGTGGGGAGAGACACAGGAAGGGAAGGAAGCTAATACAGGGTGTGTTGTCAAGGAGACCGATCCCACTGGAGAAACTGGGAGCCCATGTGCAACGTACACTCACAGCTATTCCAGTCCTGATCCTAGTGATGACTGCTGAGGTAGAGAGGGACGGGAAATGCCTTCCTCCGTGCCTGCACTGAGACTTCAATGGGTAGAACAGACCCTGTGATCAGAGTCTAAGTCAGGGACGAAGGATCCTCACCAGGAGCTCTGGCCGGCATGCACAGCAAAAGATACGTCTGGGCTCCTGACAGCATTGTGTGCAAGCAGCAGGATTTGAATTGTACCATGAAAGATGAGTGCCATCAAAGAGAGGGGCACTTCAGGCAGAGGAAAAGGCAAGAAAGGTTGAGAGGTGACCGGGTTACCATGTGTTTGCAAAAACAGTTCAGGAGGGTAGGGTTAATGGAAATGAGATTCAAAGACTGGACTTGTGGAGGACTATTGACTCTGCAGGCAACATGAACCATCAGAAGAGAGTAAGTTGAAGAAGAAAGAGATCTGAGGAAGAGGCACAGGGTCAAGGGCATGTGGTGCTGATGTGGACCTGCTCATTCTCACTCTCTTCTCCTTCCTCATACATGATGGGGCAAGAACCCCATCCTGGGTTTGCGTTTCAAAGGGAAATAAGGCAGGTTATCTCCTTCTAGGAGCTGACTTCACACTTGAGAGACTATAGCATGCCTCACTCAGAATAGATTATCAATATACAGTGTGAGGCAGTAACTTAAAGCCAGTCCTCACCCCTCAACAATCAAAGCAGAGCGGAGGGGCCAGCACTGTGGCGTAACAGGTAAAGCTGCTGCCTGAAGTACCAGCATCCCATATGGGCACCAGTTCAAATCTCAGCTGCTCCACTTCTTAGCTAGCTCTCTGCTATGGCCTGGGAAAGCGGTAGAAGATGGCTCAAGTCCTTGGACCCCTGCACCGGCATTGGAGACCTGGAAGAAGCTCCTGGTTCCTGGCTTCAGATCGGCACAGCTCCGGCCATTGCGGCCACCAGGGGAGTGAACCATTGGATGGAAGACCTCTCCCTCCCCCCCCCCCCTCTGTCTACCTCTGCATCTCTGTAACTCTGCCTTTCAAATAAATTAATTAATCTTTAAAAAATATATGTAATTAGGCCGGTGCCGTGGCTCAACAGGCTGATCCTCTGCCTTGCGGCGCCGGCACACCGGGTTCTAGTCCCGGTCGGGGCACCGGATTCTGTCCCGGTTGCCCCTCTTCCAGGCCAGCCCTCTGCTGTGGCCCAGGAGTGCAGTGGAGGATGGCCCAGGTGCTTGGGCCCTGCACCCCATGGGGAGACCAGGAAAAAAGCACCTGGCCCCTGGCTCCTGCCATCAGACGAGCGCGGTGCGACGGCCGCAGCGCGCCGACTGTGGCGGCCATTGGAGGGTGAACCAACGGCAAAGGAAGACCTTTCTCTCTGTCTCTCTCTCTCACTGTCCACTCTGCCTGTAAAAAAAATATATATATACATATATATGTAATTAGAATAGGTTTTTTAAAAAAAAAAAAGCAGAAAGGAACAAGAATTGAAAGAACCAAACTCCAGTTGAGTTCCAGGAAATTGGCTATAAAACAAGAATTGTAGGGGTTAATAAAAATAATAACTACTATTACATATTTTACCTTATAAAAGGATCTGGTTTGAGTGTTTTGCAAACAATAAAAGAATTAAAATCTTCCTATCAATAATGTACTATTGCTATCCTATTTCACAGATTTGGCAATGGATGCACAGAGAGGTTAAGTGGCTATGTAAGTGACAGAGCCGAGACACGAACCAAGTAGAGCAGATCCAGCACCCACAATCCACTCTTTCTCTATAAAGTGAGATGAAATTTATGATTCTGGGCCAGTGCCTCAGCTCACCAGGCTAATCCTCCACCTGCGGCGCTGGCACCCCGGGTTCCAGTCCCGGTTGGGGCACAAGTTCTGTCCTGGTTGCTCCTCTTCCAGTCCAGCTCTCTGCTGTGGCCCAGGAAGGCAGTGGAGGATGGCCAAGTGCTTGGGCCCTGCACCCACATGGGAGACCAGGAAGAAGCACCAGGCACCTGGCTTCGGATCAGCATGGTGCGCCGGCCACAGTGCTCCCATAGCGGCCATTTGGGGAGGTGAACCAATGGAAGGAAGACCTTTCTCTCTGTCTCTCTCTCTCACTAATTGCCTGTCAAAAAAAAAAACAAAAACAAAAACAAAACAAAACAAAACAAAAATACTATGATTCTGGCTTTACCCTGAAGCAAACTAAAGCAAAAGCACTGGGATGAACGAGCCCCTGAGCTCCCCAGGATCGCTCCTCCCACTCAGACATCTCTCATCATCACAGCCTGAGCCATGGTCGAGATCTTGACTAATCTTTCAAAACCCATCTGCCTAATTTGCTTTCCCCTCAAGACACTATTGTCTAAAGAAGGAGAGTCAAGCAAGGAACCACCTGCGCTTCCTCACTACAATCTAATTCCCTGTTAAGATCTCATGTTGGTTTTTATACCTAGAAGCAACTTGGGAGATTGCACAGAATAAAACTTCTTTTTTGCAAATGAGGAGATGGTGGCTTAGGAAACCTGAGTGATTTACCAAAGGTCACACAGCATGAGTTCTTGGACCCTCCTCCCAACTCTTTTGTTCTAATTCAGTTCCTTCAGGTCAGAATGTTCTATGCCAAATTCTCCTCCTATCCACATCTACCTCTTTTTGAGGCCCAGCTCAAACCCTACTGCTTCTCAATGCTTCTCAAGTGCCCTTGACAGTGAACCTTCCTTTCTCCCGGACCCCACACTGCAGCACTCCCACAGCGTGGAGGTTGCTCTGCACTTATTGCATTGATGACAAGCTGCTAACATGCTGTTCCACCCCTGAAGCCCAGATGTTCTTGAAATGGGTGTTGCTAGTTGGGTGCTTGGGAAGAAGTCTCCACTAATGTGATGATGAAAAGAGGTGTGGAAGTGAACTCTGAGAATGAGGGAAGGGCTCTGAGCAGAACTAGATATGCAAAGGACATTGTTAGAATCTTGTGTGGCAGATTCAAGGCTTAACAAGGAGACCAGTGTGGTTAAAGTGGAGTCAGCCAGTCAGGAGAGAGTTAGGAGACTAGGAGAGGAGGAGTGCTGATCTTGTAAGTGAAATCGGACATGATCCCCTAAAATCTACCCTGAAATGTGGCCCTTTAAAGTCCCCCAGAAGTGCTGTCTGGGGTGCCACATGTGCTACTGGAATTTGGGATGCCATACGATTTCACCATGAGCTTATTAATAAATACTCAATATTAATAAGCCCAAGAGGGTCCTTGCCTAATATTTAGAGAAGAATTCTAAATACCAGCACAGATAAACAAGGCAGCATGGTACATTTTAGGCTTTTATTTAGTGAGAAAGATGCATAGGAGAGTGAGAGCTTTATTTAAGAGAGAGAGGTGAATAGGGGTTCCTACCAAGCACCAGGAACCAGCCACATGGATGAGCATCTAGGCCTGGAAGTCTAGGGCATGTGGCCTAGGGCATGAAGGCACAGAGCTACAGCAAGCCCCTCCTGGCAAGAGTGCAGGGAAGAAGAGAAAGGCCCGGGCCACACCATGTCCCGGCTTTTAACCCACTTCCAAAGGGGAGTGGTTAATTAACCTGATTGGCTGGTGGGCACACAGGTGTGGCTAGGTAGGGGGATAAGCCACAAAGGGGCATGGTGAAGGCATCAGGTAGGGGCATGAGGTCACACAGGGGCGTGGTGAAGGCATGGTCTTCCAGCTCACAAATCTGATCAATTTTAACCTGGATGCCTGTCTACTTCATTCCCCTCTCAGAGACTCCAGACCTTAATCTTAAGGGGATGTTGATGGGTGTTGAGTCACGATCTTCTGTAGCTGCTTCCTGCTTTTAAGGGGTGCAGACCCTTTCTGTTCTTGGTCCAGAAGTCTCTGCCTATCTCATCTAATGAGTTCACTTCACAAGCTGGAGCTCTTTCAGTCACCACCATCCTCCGTGTCCCCTGCATGGTCATCATTATTCTCAGAAGCTGTTGGGTTCTGAAACATATAAGTTTGTCAGTCACTATGAGCAAGATTGGAATAACCCCAAGTGCAACTGGTATGCCCCTTAAAATAGAAAAAACATGTCTAGCCATCTCCCAGACAGTAGGTGGTGGGAGATTATCCCTATGCAAACTATAAAACCATTTAGCTTGATCATAGATAAAAAAAGTATCAATAAAGACTAGAAGATACCTATAATGGCTTGTTGGGGGCATATTGGAAAGATCAACCTGCCAATCTTCACCTGGGTATGTTCCCCTCCTCTGCACAGGAGTCAACAGGGGAGGTGGCCTTACGTGGCCAGGGTTATTCTGTAACATAGTGGGCAAGAGCAAGTCACTTCCTTTATGACCGAATTTAGTCCCTTTCCTCCAAAATCTCAGGAGACCAGTTGTATGAAGGCCTGTCTTCCCAAGTGGGTAGAGTTGTGTATCTCCTTAATAATTTTCCATCGAATGGCCATTGGTAGCATAATTCTATGATTTAGTATCCACCATCCATTTGTGTTTTTAGTATAGCCTCGATGTTGAGCCCACTCATTCTCAGGCTCCGTACAGTGAGGTTCCTTAGCCACTTCCATAGATTGAGGTATAAGGGCCATTTCAAACTTTCCTGTGTAGCTGCTCTATCTGCTAGTGCATTTCCCTGGTTAACATAATTGTCTCCTTTCTGATGTCCCTTGCAGTGGATGACGGCCACTTCTAAAGGCTCCAGTACTGCCTGAATTAGAGCCAGTATCTCTTTTCCATATTTAACAGGATAATTCTTTGCAGTCAATAAGCCCCTCTCTTTCCAGATTGCAGCGTGTGCATGTAACACAAGGAAAGCATATCTTATCTGGAATCTGTATATATATTAACTCACTGGCCTTTTCCCAGTTTAAAGACCCAGTAAATGCAATTAGCTCCGCCTTTTGGGCTGAAGTATTGTGTGGCAGTGCTTGGGCTTCTATCGTCTGAGTAAGATCCACTACGGTATAGCCTGCCTTTCCAACTCCTTCCTTCATATAGCTGCTGCCATGAGCAAAGCATTCAGCATCTGGATTTTCCGGGGGCTCATCTCGTAGGTCTGGCCTACTAGAGTACACCTGCCTACTTCATTAGGTCTTGTAAAGATTTGACCTTTACTCTGAAAGAGATGGAAACTTTGGGGGTTTTTGAGCAGACAGACAAGTGGCATAAGAATCACTCTGACTATTGTGTGAAAATTATAGTGGATGGTGGCAGTGGGTGCCAAAGAGAAAGCAAAAACCAGTTAGGAAGTGATTGCAATGATTCAAGTGAGAGATGACAGTGGCTTGAGCCCAGGTGGTAGAGGTGGATTCAGTGATCTGGTACTTGATTCTGGATATATTTTCAAGGCACAGCCATCACAACTTGTTGAAGATATAAGGGATGTAGAATGTGAGGAAAAGAAAAGTATAGGATGACTAAAAAGGTTTAATTTCAAGAAAATAGAGCTGAGATTTTTCTGAGGTGGGAAACATTTTAAGAGGAAAACATTTGAGATTCAGAAAAGTAAGAAAATTATGGGACATTGAATTATTGGGGTATAAGTAGACTTAGTAGACACGGAGCTTTTCATCTGCACAGATGAGCTTTGAGCTCAGACAAGAGGCTCTGGGTAGCTATAAATCTTATCTTCATCAAAATGTTAGGTTATAGATGGTATTTAAAGGAGGATGTGAGTGTTGAGAGAAAAGAGAGGTCCTCAGAGCCATCTGAATACTCCAATAATTGGAAATTATAAAAACGAGGAAGACCAGCTAATGATATGGGAAAGAGTGAGCAAGCAGGGAGAAGGAAAATCAGAAGACTGGAATCTCAGAATCTAAGGGAGTAATTCAAGTATGAAAGAAAGATCCAGATGAGTCACTGGTTTATCAGCATAAATATCATGCATAACCTTGACAAGAATGATTTCATTGTCATGAAAAAGATGAGAGCCAGATGGATTAGGCTTAATAAACAAAAGGAGGGGAGGAAGCAGAGTCCGTAACGACAGATAACTTTCTCAAGAAATTTTGCTATTAGAGGAACAAAAAAAAAAACCAGATTTGGTCTTTGGACAGTGAGTGGAATTAAGAGACATTTTTAGTAATTTTTTAAGATGGAAACCAAAGCATGTTTACATGAATGAGAATGATCCAGATGGTAGGGAGAATTAATGATGAGGAGAGAGAGAAGACAGTCTCCTGGAACAGTGTCTTTGAACACATGAGAAATCATGGTTCCTGATGCTAGGAGGAAAGGTCAAGTCATGGGCATCCACAATTTGTGGAGATGTGACACTGATCATGGGGAATGGCTCTCCGTTAGTTCTTCCAGTGGTTTAGCGGAGGAGTAAGAAAGGTATCTGCAGAGAGCAAAGATGGGAGAGGAGGTGTTAAAGGCTGGGAAGAGTGAAAATAAGTGATAACAACTGTGAAATGAGGAATAGCCAAGCAGTTATGAGAAAAAAGGCCTAGGGCATTATGGTGGGACAACACTGAGCCCATTTGAGTTTCCTAAGACCAACTAGTGTAGAGTGAGTGCATGTTTTCTCTGGCAAGTTTCAGCTCCATTAGGGTAATGGTGAAGGATGAGTTTGGGTATAATTAAGGTAATAAAGTTGAGTATGAATGCAAGGAAGTAATTACAATGCTAACCCACAAAATCTGTGCTGGATAGGAAGAGGAATACAGCTAGGAGGACATAATGATGATTTTTAAAAAAGTGATTGAGCCAATTGATTATAGGACCAATGAATTCAAAGATATGTTGAAAATAGGGCATGTTTAATACCACCCCAAAATCCAGTGAATTAAAACAAAAATAATTAATCTCACTCATTTGACTGCTTCAATTGGAGGATGACTGATTTAGGCTGGGCATGGCTGGGCCTGCCTATAAGCTGCCCACTGAGTCTGGTTTCTCTCATGTCCCTCTCATTCTCCTGGGATCATCAGTCATTCAGTCAGAATATGTTTTTCTCATGAAAGTGGCAAAAGCACAGGGACAAATCCCATCACACAGGTACATGCCAAACCAGTGTTTGCAACAAGTCATATTAATATACATTATGCAAAATAAGTTACATGATAGAGCCAACAGCAATGAAATTAGTGAACATCAAGCAAAGAGTTCTACCTAATGATATACTGTATCCTGTCGAATTGCAAGTCTGAGGAATTATGCACATTGTTTTTATATAGACTCAACTTGCTCTTAGGATAAGTGTTGAAGAGGAAAACGGTCCCCTGGGAAACTGAACTGAGCATGAGCACCCCCAGGTATTTTTCACATGCCGTCACTGCATATAACATAATGACTCACTTGCCCAATAAAAAGTACTAGATTGACAGTTGTGCTTTTTCTAAGAATAATATTTGTGGAAAACAGCTAATACAAAGCTATAGGGCCCAGAACCCAAATCTAGGACATGGCATCACGGTCAGGATGGAACAGGATGGAAGCAGCACCTGCTGACACTCAGAAACATGGCCATACCAATAGTCTCTGGTGAGCAGGCACTTACAGTGGCCACTGAGTGAGAGTGGAGAATGAAAGGGAACGCAGGGGAAAGTGAACCTGAAGTGTTGCCTATTCCTGTTTTCCACGAGGCCATCTCACGCACAGCACTTCACAATGATTGTCATAGCAACACCTGACACCGGCAGGTCATTTGCCTTTTACATAAAATTTTTCTTTTTTTTTTTTTAAAGAGATTTTTTTTTATTTTATTTTATTTTTTTTTTTTTTTGACAGGCAGAGTGGACAGTGAGAGAGAGAGACAAAGAGAAAGGTCTTCCTTTGCCTTTGGTTCACCCTCCAATGGCGCCGGCGCACCGCGCTCATCCGATGGCAGGAGCCAGGTGCTAGGTGCTTGTCCTGGTCTCCCATGGGGTGCAGGGCCCAAGCACTTGGGCCATCCTCCACTGCACTCCCGGGCCACAGCAGAGAGCTGGCCTGGAAGAGGGGCAACCGGGACAGAATCCGGTGCCCCAACCTGGACTAGAACCTGGTGTGCTGGCGCCACAAGGCGGAGGATTAGCCTGTTGAGCCATGGCGCCGGGCTTACATAAAATTTTTCAAACCATACTGCATTTGTTCTTTGTCATAACTCATTTTAGTGATGAAAAAGTAGCATGGGGTAGAGAGGTGGAAAAACAGAGTAAATAAGTGGTAGAACTGAGACCAAATCCAGGTGTGTCTGTTTCCAAAGCCCGGGCACTTGCCAACCTGCCATGGTTTCCCCAATAACCTCTGCTTTTTTTTTTTTTTAACAAAAATTCACCAACAAACTATGACAGCTGAAACAGCAAACAGATAGGCCAAATACCCTGGGCGAACTCCCATCTCAAAGGCCTAGAAGCTGTGCAACCTAGACATGGAGTAACCTGGACCAGTATCCTGTCTGCTGCTTACCTACACATCTCTCCTGGGAAAAAGAATCAGACGAACAGCAACATTTGTAGAAGCAACCATAGGCTCAACTCAGCAACAGCTGCTGCAACGCACTCCCAGCTCGTCAGCATTTAAAGTTCATAATGGATTGTTTGTCTGCAAGAATTCAAGGGGCAACATTTCTGTCCTTTGGACAAGCAAACACCTTTTTTTTAATAAAAAGAAAAAAAAAAGAAAGAAAGGAAATGATTCATCTAGCAGTTCCTAATGAAATAGGGCTTCTCTCTCTGTGTCTCTCTCTCTGTCTCTCCCCAGTTTGAAAAAGAAGAAAGATTGTCTGCAGTCTAAATAAACCTTGACAGCTCCCAGAAGTAACTGTAGCCTGTTGAATAAATAGGGAACATTTGAATTAACATTTCTTAGCTCCTTTTAGTGTGCACTAGCTTTTCTTTTTTAACTAAAAATGAAAGCTAGCTTTGATGCCATGATGCTATTGTGGCTTCAGCATCTTGTGTATCCTCTATTCTCTTAACTGGATTCTGGAGAGAAATTAGAGAAAGTGAAAGGTAGGCTTTAAGTTAATATACAGCAGTACTCCTCAAACAAGAATGATCTGGCATCTTCTTAAAATGATTCTAATTCCATAGGTCTGGAGTATTGCCCCGAAATTCTGCATTTCTGACAAGCTCATAGGATGCCATTGCTACTGGTTCATGGGCCACCCTGTGAGTGGCAATGACGTAATATTTAGGCTCTCTTGGTTCCACATTGATTATTCTCCATGATGGCTTCTCATTGCATGCCTCTTCTTTCTCCACCGTCAGTAAATCCATGTATGTCAGCAGTGTCCACCCTCACCATTGTACCAACAATTCCAAAATCCTAGTATCTAATTTAAACCTCTGGCTCTATACCTGGATGTCTCTTCATTAGACATACCCAAAATTGTACCCCTCTCCACCTACCACTTCCCATATGTACTACTACCTTTTCTCCCCTATGACTTACTCGCCACCTACTACTCCTATATGTAATACTTTATCTTTTCACATTCTTTGTCACCATCACCCACCCAGATGTTCAAATCAGATACCCAGAATCAACCCAGAGTCTTTCTTTTACTTTTCTTCAACTCTTATGTACCTGTTTTTATTAATAAACTTCATTAAGCTATAATTCACATGTAACAAAATGCACCTATTTGAAGAGTACAGTTCAATGTGCTTTCACAAATGTATACATTTACAATACCACCACAGCTGTCAAAACAAAGATGTCGGCCAGTGCCAAGGCTCACTAGGCTAATCCTCCACCTGTGGCACCGACACCCCAGGTTCTAGTCCCGGTTGGGGCACCAGATTCTGTCCCGGTTGCTCCTCTTCCAGTCCAGCTCTCTGCTGCGGCCCGGGAGTGCTGTGGAGGATGGCCCAAGTGCTTGGGCCCTGCACCCACATGGGAGACCAGGAGGAAACACCTGGCTCCTGGCTTCGGATTGGTGCAGGCGTCGGCCATAGCAGCCATTTGGGGGGGTGAACCAACGGAAAGAAGACCTTTCTCTCTGTCTCTCTCTAACTCTGCCTGTCAAAAAAAAAAAAAAAAAAGATGTCCCTAACTCCCAAAACTGATCTCATGCCCTTTTGCACTTCATCCCACCCCACCTCAGGCAACTAATAGTCACTGATTTTTTCCTATCACTATAATTTTGCCTTTGCTAGAATTTCATGTAAATATCCCTTCTCGGGCTTTTGGCTAAGATCAAGTGTAGAATTTGCTTGTAAATGGACTCAGCACAGTGTGTAATTTTTTGGTCTGGCTCTTTTCCCTTAGCACAATGCTTTTGAGATTTGCCCAACCTGTTGCATGCATCAGTAGCTGAGTTGTCCATATAGCTCCATGGCATTCCATTGCAGAAAATTTCTAACTCTACTGGTAGATTCTGAATGGCTGAAAATTTCCATTTCTGTCTGTTGGCCTAGAAAAGGAAAAATCACTGGATCTGGTGGCTCCAGTGCAGGTTGTCTCACTCACAGAAAAGATAGCCAAAGAACACAAACAAAATCAATCAGATTTCCTCCAAACAGTAAATTCAAAATTATTAGTATTAAGTATTCATGAGTAGAATAGTATATGTGAACACTTATGCTTTCAGAACAATATATGATTGACATATCAAGAAATGGAAGAAATGCCTCCACTTATGTGTGATTTGCATTTCAACCAACCTCTCTGCACCCCGAGGAGAGAGGGAGGACACTTCAGATGAAATGTCTAAAGTAGTTGGTTACAAACAGGGTTCTGAGGGACTGGGGCTTGGATCCAGTGCTCTGCAAAAACATAGCAAAGTGCTTCAGAGCTTATTGAAGACAGACCTAAGCAGAAGGAGCCTAACAGGCCAGAACCCACCATGACAGCCTCCACAGCTCCAGAAAAGCCATCTACAGATGCCAGCCACGGGGCTCCAGAAGACTGGGGCTGATGGTTCATTCTTGGTTTCAGGGCAAACTCATAAGAAACATAATTCTAACTACCCAATCAAGCCACACCAGTCCCTCTGAGCCGCCTCCCTCACTGGGCTATTTAAATGGAGATGTTTGGATGAAGATAGTGCTGTGAGCCAAGGTGGAGGACAAAATCATGAAGGAATAGATCACTTCACACAGGCTCTCTGTGCAGCAAACCCTAAGGCTGCATTTGGAGCTCATCAGATAGATGTGTCACGCTGCCAAGCCCCATGAGATGGCCGATGTGGGTTTGTGTCCTGCTCTGTAGGGGTAAGTTTGCAGGTGATAAGCAGGAGGAATGATGTAGGGACAAACCCCTATGTTTCAGCTACTATCACTGAGGAGAGAACTCTCCTACCTAGAAGTGGGAAATGAGGTGATACTCAACAAAATCCCTTAAAAAACCCTCCAATCAGGGCTGACATTGTGGAGCACCAACTCCATGTGTGACCCCAAAATCCCACATGAGCACCAATTCAAGTTTTGGCTGCTCCATTTCCAAGCCAGCTCCCTGCTAGTGCAGGGAAGGCAGTGAAAGATGGCCTGAGTGCTTGGGCTCCTGCCACTCATGTTGGAGACCAATGGAGTTCCAGTCTCCTGGCTTCACCCTGGTCCATCCCCAATGTTAAGGCTATCTGGAGAGTGAACCAGTAGATGGATGATCTTTGTGTCTGGCTCTCTCCCTCTTTCTGTATATCTGCCTTTCAAGTAAATAAGTAAATTTAAAAAAAAACAAATCTTTCAAGCCAGACAATTTTAATCCCCAGGATGTTTCCTACTGGAATATAAAAATGTAAGCAAAGAAGAATATCTGTCCAGTGTTTCTTATAATGGGAAATGATATAGATGTTATTTAAAATAAGAAACAGAGCTTGGTGTTTGGTGCAGAGGTCATGATGCTGCTTGAGATATTCCTAACCCATATAGGAGTACCTGGTTTCAAGTCCAGGCTCCACTGCTGAGTCCTGCTTCCTGCTGAATTGCACTCTGGGAAGCAGCCATGATGGCTCAAGAAGTGGGGTCTCTGCCACCCATGTGGGAGACCCAGATTGAATTCCAGGCTCCTGACTTAGGCCTGGGCCAACCTGGACTGTTGCAGGCTTTAGGGAATGAACTAGTGGATAAGCTCGCTTGCTCTCTCTCTCTCTCAAATAAAATGGAAACAAAAATAAATAAATAGGAAATAGCTTAACTTCCCCTCAATAGGGATTGATTAAATAATTAATGATATAATGATACACTGAAATCTTGCTCAAATACCTTAAAAAGTTATGTAGCTCAGAAGTCAGGAAACTTTTTCCACAAAGAGCCAACAGTAAATATTTTGGACTTTGTGAGTCAGATTGTTTCTTTCACCGCTATTCTTTCCACCAGTGTGGCTCAGAGCAGCCAGAGACAATAAACAAATGAATGAGCACAGCTGCCGTTAAACTTTGTGAGCAGAAACAGCAAACAGAATTTGACTCTTGAGCCAAAGTTTGCTGGAAGGTGGCACAGGCAGGTTTTCTTGACCTACCAGGATGCCCACATTACATTGATGAGTGAAAAATTCAAGTTGGAAAGCATTTTCTGTCTTTGAAAACAATAACCACACATAAGCCTGGAATGGCAGGGTGGCAGGATTAGCACTGTTTTACGTTTTTTCTTGCCATTGCACATTTCTTATATTCCTTTTTTACCCCCTGGGGGAAGGAGAATGTAATATGAAAAAAGGTATTTTAACTTAAAAGCAAAGAAACCACACAGCAGAGAGAAACTGTGCTAATATACAAGCATAGGTAACAATGACATTCTTAAATATCTTCCTGATTTTGCCTTTGTCATCCAACTCAGAAATGGAAAATGACGTATTTTCACCTCCCAAGGCAAAAGGCTAATGGGTACTCAAGGAACAACCCCAACTAAACCATTTCATATTCAAATATAACTTTTCCTCTCTATTCCACCAAACTCAGAGGGCTCTCCTCAATTGCGTTCTTCCATGAGTTTGCAGCGGTGTGACGGCGGACAAGTTTTTGAGTCCACAGAATGGAGCCTTAGAGTGCTTCTCTCTGTGCCCTTTCTGCAATAAAACTCCACA
Organism: Sylvilagus floridanus; assembly: GCA_949820135.1. Classification (NCBI taxonomy): domain Eukaryota; kingdom Metazoa; phylum Chordata; class Mammalia; order Lagomorpha; family Leporidae; genus Sylvilagus; species Sylvilagus floridanus. The sequence continues at coordinate 170,304,408 of OX463244.1, forward strand.
ATTCAGCAACTCTGCAAGGAGGGATGCTTAGCTGCTCCAAGAAGTTTCTGCCCTGAGATGCCTATTAAAGCCGTAATGGTTACATTAGCTAGGACATTGGAACTTTTGTGGCCAGCTGCTGCCTACTCAGAAAGTTCTTGTACAGCCGTGGTTGTTACTTAAAGCCTCCTAAATTATGGTCATGTGTTTTTCCATTGACGACCGCAGCTGAACTCAAATTGATACAGTTTCAATTAAAATGGTATGCCGGTGAACAGGAATTGTAACTTTCTCACTTGCTCTTCAGGTTGCAAAGAGAGCTCATTCCAGAGAGAAGGGATGAAATTTGATTTTATGAGGCAGTTGAGCTTAGGAGCAAAGCCAAAGTTGTTTAGGTAAGGTTCCCTTACCATTAAATTTCCTTTTCAAAGATACGCCTCTAGCTCCACATATCTAAGAGACCAGGTCTCCACAGTTCCTGTCTGCAGATGTGGTGTCTATGGCCTGAGCATGTAGCAGAGGGAAGCATTTGGCTGGGAGGCAGAGAGGTAACGAATGCATGAGCATTCCAGCATTTCCAGTAGGTTTCAGTTAAGGGAAAATTGCTCATTATGTGGAAAGCCAGAGTTCCGAGGTAGGAATGACAGGCAAATCTTTTTACCAAGCATCATTATCCCTCTCGCCTGATTCCAGCCTCCTCTTCCAGCCTCTTGGGGACCTCTAATGAGCTCTCCACAAGGCAAGATTCCTATTATCAGCAGAGAATGGGCTCCTACCTGACCTCAGAAATAACTTAGTTTTCCTTGCGAGGCTCCTTCCTCAGAGAGCAAACCTCACCACTCTATGCTGTGAGCTAAAGAAAGAAGTTGCTGAGGGTACAAAAGACCGTGTGGTTTGTCCAGCTTAAAACAAACAAACAAACAAACAAACAAAAAAACTGTGTTGCAAAGAAATCAAGCCAGACCCAGGAAGACAGGAAGAAATAAGTGGGAGTGGGAGGGTCCCTGTCTTTTTTTGGAGGTATTCCGATACCTTCCATTTTCACCTATTGTGGGGTTGTTGAGAATCTAAATAGGCATGAAATGCCATAATCTTGATGCCTAGTAGGGTTAAGGGTGTTATGTTGTACCAAAATTATCAGGAATTGGGCATTGTGCCTGTGCGTGTAAATACAAAGCCATGCTTATACGAAGCCCATTAGACAGCTATGCCTATGGGGGCCAGCACTGTGGCGTGGCTGGTTAGGCTACCGCTTGCAATGCCAGGATCCCATATTTGTGCAGTTAGCGACCTGGCTGCTTCACTTCTGATTCAGTTCCCTGCTAATGGCCTGGGAAAAGCAGCAGAAGAGAGGACTCGTGTTTGGGCCCCTGCACCCACATGGGAGACCCGGAAGAAGCTCCTGGCTCCTGGCTTCAGCTTGGCCCAGCCCTGGCTGCGCAACCATCTGGGGAGTTAACTAGTGGATGGGAGATCTCTCCCTTTCTCTGCCTCAACTTCTCTCTCTGTAACTTTGACTTTCAAATAAATGAATAAATATCTTTTTAATCTTCAAAATCTGCAGTTACGCTTCAAAAAGAGCAGGCTTTTAAAAGCAGGCAATTGAAATGCTAGTCTGAAGTTGGCTCTAATTCCCTTTGTAAGGGGTGAGAAAAATTATACAAAGGCCAAAAGGATGGATAATGAGGGGACTACACCAGGGAAGAAGAAATTGGCAAAGGCTAAAGAGTTTGACCCATTAACTGTCACTTACTAGTAACTCCAGCAATATTATACTTCTCTTTTCTAACAAAATCAGACATTTTATTCAAAATTTTGATTCAGGTTTTCATTCATTTAACATTCAACAAATATTTACTTAGTTCCTAAATTCCTTACTATGCAAAGTCTCAGCATGCATATCATCTGGGAACTTGTTTAAAATGCACACTCTTAGGCTCCATCCCAGCCCTACTGAATCAGACCATGGATTTTAATAAGATAATCCATACGTTGTGAAACTTTCAGAAGCATTGGACAATGTGATGAACACTTGATGTGCGAATAAATGAAGGACTTAATGAACTCCGCTGGCTCAGGAAAGACTCCCTGTCAGGACTGCCCGGTTTTGTTGTGCTTACCTAGGAGAATTCCCACCCATCAACTTCCGCTAGTGCTTCCATCACCCCAGTAGGTGTGGAATCACAGCACAAAGGCATCTTGGAAGCACACCAGCACAGAATTGGGGTGCATGAAAAGAAAAAGCTGACCCTCTATGTCCTGAGGGAGTGAGGGCTGCTTCCCAAATGTGATGTCGTAGACTTGGACTTGAAATGGGTGACCCACTATGCAAGGGGTCACTCTGATTTGAGTGTAGCAGGCTGTGTTTGAGATTCTAGGTGTTATTTTTTTTTTTTGCTTTGGTTTGTTTTTTTGGGGGGGAGTTTGGATTTTTTGGGGGGGGTCAGAAGGGAAGGCCAGGATATGGTCAGGGTTACAATCAGATAACTCCTGAATCGAGTGAGATGGCAGGCAACAGAGGAGCTCTGTAGAGGTTACAGGCTCTACCTGACTTATCTTCATTTAACTTAACACACCTGACTTAAGCCTGTGGACTAATGCAAAGGCTCAACAGTTGCAAGTGAAGAAGAGAATTAGTGTGGCTCTGAACTTGCCAGTAATTCATTTGCTGGCCCAAGGTTTAAGATTCTGAATTTGCAGGTTAACAATCAACGGTGGAGACTAGGGGTGGAAATTTGGGCACACTTTGGCCCAAATGGAAGAGACTAAGGAAGAGGAACAGAAATAGCAGCCTTGCCAAGAAATCAACACAGAAACCAACTTATCCCCTTTGAGTAGAGTGCTGTGGAAATAAGCGAAAAGCAGGTAGGTGTGAATGATGCAAAAATTGATCCTGATCACAGAGAAGAAGAGCTTGTGGCTTGTTCCATGTTACAAGTGTGTCTATGCTTACCCAGTGGACTCTCTAACAAGCAGAACAAAAGGAGATCCATGGACAATTGCTTCTCAAACTTCTGGACTTGCTTTCATTATGTTTTTTCTCTGCTGAAATATTTGGCTAAAGTGATGGCTTATCTAAGCACTTTAAACAAACTGAGGTGATGGCAGTGAGGCAGAAACAACCTATATAGAAATCCCTGCCAATGGTCAACAGTCTTAGTCTTCCTTGTAAGACTAAGCCAAGTTCATAAACATCTACCTCTTGTCTCTCCAGAATCCAGTTCCTTAGTCTCCTTAGATGCATTTTTCCCACCATTGTCTTCAAAGAATTGTTCTTTTCCATTGTCAAAGCATAGGGTTGCCAGGGCTCCTGCATTGTGAGGTCCAAGGGTAGGCATCACATTTCCCTGGTCACAGTGATTGGCTCAGAGGTGGCCATGTGACTCCAGGCCAGGCCAATTGACATGTCCCTTCTCTAACCTTAGTGTCCATCAAGGTAGTCCATTGAGAATTAATACTGGAACTTCTGAAAAACTATTAAGGGATCTTTCTGTCCCATTGGGAACTGGAAGAGCATAACCCTCGTGTCTCTTGGAACTACTATAGGAAGAGCACCTGCCTAAGAGTAACACTGAGACTGGGGAGAGTAAAACTCAGAAATGAATGAAAGAAAAATGCAGAGACAGTGAGAAAAGGGGAAGGAAGTGACAGAGAAAAGAACTGTTGAGAACCTTGAGTGCTTGAATTCAGCAATGCTTCAAACTTGTCCTATCCAAGATATTTCAATTATATGAACCAATAAATAACTCATTCCTAACTTGAACTAGTTAGCATTCCAGCCCTTGCAGCCAAGAGTTGGACAGGGTGCTGATCTATCAGCAGCCCTCTTGCTCCATTCCTCTGGAATAGGCCATCTTCAGGGTTAGACATTCTCAACAAAGGAGCTGGTGCAAGCTGGTTCATTTTAAAAATGAGGACATTGTAACAGGCATTTGTCACAGAATTTAAGATGCTGCTTGGGGGTTGCATTGTGGCACAGTGGGTTAAGCCACCACCTCAGGTGCCAGCATCCCGTATGGGTGATGATTTGAGCTCTGATTGCTCCACTTCTGATCCAGCTTCCTGCTAATGCAACTGGGAAAGCAGCAGAAGACGACCCAAGTGCGTGTGCCCTTGAAATCACGTGGAAGACCCAGATGAAGTTCAAGGCTCCTGGCTTCAGACTGGTCCACTTGGGGAGTGAACCAGTGGATGGAATAACTGTCTCTCTCTCTCTCTTTCTCTCTCTCTCTCTCTCTCTCTCTCTCCTCCTCCTCCTCCTCCTCCTCTCCCTCTCCCTCTTCCTCTCTCTGTAACTCTATCTTTAAACAACATACATAAATCTAAAAACAAAATCTGCTTGGGATGCCCATGTCCTATATTGGAGTGCCTGGTTCAAGTCCTATTTTCTCTACTTTCAATCCAGCTTCCTGCTCATTCACACTCTGGGAGACAGCAAGCAATGGCTCAAACATTTGAGTTCATGCCACTATGTGGGGAAACCTGGATTCAGTTCTGGTTCTTGGCTTTAGAATGGCCCAGTTCTGGCTGTCGCACACATTTAGGAAGTGAACCAGCAGATGAGAGAGAGAAAAATCTTTTATTCACTGGTTCACTTCCCAAATGACCTCAATGGCCAGGGCTAATCAGGCCAAAGCCAGGAGCCCAGAGCTTCTTCTGGATCTTCCACAAGGGTGCAGGGGCCTACGGACTTGGGCCATATTCTGTTGCTTTCCTAGGTGCATGCACAGGGAGCTAGATAAGAAGTGGAGCAGCCAGGACTCAAACCAGCACCCCTATGGGATGCCAAAATTCCAGGTGACGGCTTTATCTGTTACATCAAAATGCTGGCCCCACCATTAATCTTATGATGATACAATGAGCAAAGTACTATTATTTCTAGAAGCTCAGAGTAGTTAAATCAGTAACTTTAGCTCACACAGCCAGTATATCTCTCTACTTTGTCTCTGAAAGGAAATGCTTCAGTCCATTGATTTTTTTTTTTTTTTTTGACAGGCAGAGTGGACAGTGAGAGAGAGAGACAGAGAGAAAGGTCTTCCTTTGCCGTTGGCTCACCCTCCAATGGCCGCCACAGCCAGCGCACCACGCTGATCCGAAGGCAGGAGCCAGGTGCTTATCCTGGTCTCCCATGGGGTGCAGGGCCCAAGCACTTGGACCATCCTCCACTGCATTTCCGGGCCACAGCAGAGAGCTGGTCTGGAAGAGGAGCAATCGGGACAGAATCAGGCGCCCCAGCCTAGTGAGCCGCAGCACCAGCACATTGATTTTTGTTATTTAAGTCCATTTAGTTTTGGAGACAAAATGCCTGATTGATTCTCGAGTTGTTTAACTAACAATATTGAATTGTTAGGGCATATCAAGAATAGAGTTATCAAAGCCTTTGCTGGAAAGCCAGGTACTAGTGAAAACCTTAAAGATGAGTTGGGTTGGGGCCGGCACTGTGGTGTAACGGGTAAAGCCACTGCCTGCAGTGCCCGCATCCCATATGGGCACTGGTTCGAGTCCTGGCTGCTCCACCTCCTATCCAGCTCTCTGTGATGGCTTAAGAAAGCAGTAGAAGATGGCCTAAGTCCTTGGGCCCCTGCAACCACGTGGGAAGACCCGGAAGAAGCTCCTGGCTCCTGGCTTTGGATTGGTGCAGCCCCGACCATTGAGGCAATTGGGGAGTGACCAGTGGATGGAAGACCTTTCTCTCTCCCTCTCTCTCTCTCTCTCTCTCTCTCTCTCTCTCTGCCTCTCCTCTCTGTGTTTAACTCTGACTTTTAAATAAATAAATAACTCTTTAAAAAAAAAGTCTTGGGTTGTAAGCGTTCTAGGTAGGCTCTGGCTCTGGCAGTGGAGCACTTATAGCAATGATAGAACAGGCTACATCTGTGCTTTAGAAAAGGGTGACCAGAACATCCCCTACAGTGGCCTGCACCGTGGCACAGTGGTGAAGTGGTTTCCTGCAACACCTTCATAGCACTGATTTGACTCCCAGCTGCTTCACTTCCAATTCAGCTCCCTTGTGATGCTCCCAGGAAAGCAGCAGATTAGGGCTCAAGTACCTGTCCCTCTGCCACCCATGTGGGAGACCGAGATCAAGTTCCTTGCTCCTAGTTTCAGCCTGGACCAGCCCAGAACCAATGGAGAGAAAATTCTCTCTCTCTCTCTCTCTCTCTCTCTCTCTCTCTCTCCCTCTGTTTCTCTGGCTGTCACTCTGCCTTTCAAATAAATAAAGTCTTTGAAAAACAAATAGAAGAATATCCCCTATAAATATTTAAGGCAGTCATCAACAAGTGACTAGAAGGGAGATGATAACCATGAAATAAAACATGCACTTTAAAATTATGAGAATTTTTAAATTTCATAATTTAGCACTTACCTCTATAATATAATCAAGAATTTTGTTTGGTGGGATTAGAAAAAGGCATGGGCACTGGAGCCATTAGAATCTAGAACATTCATTGTCTTCTACAATTTCAACTGCTTTGTTCTTTGCACTGACTATCGTCTGCTTGATGCCTCCGAACCTCAGGGCTTTCTCGGCTCTGCAATGGTGTTAGTTGTAACTCTTCCAGTGACTGCTACAATGAATACAGTGACATATGGAAAGTGCCTCACACTGTGTGACCACAGAGTGTCAACACACTTCTCTCTCCCCAGTGGAAAGTAATGTGGCTAATTGTGAAAGGAGACTTTTGAAAATTACTCCCTATAAATCTACCACTTCTTTAAATGGATCTGATGAACCTTTAAATGAACAAGAGCCCCTGATTAAAATATTAAGTTGGCAACCTCTTATTGATATGGGGACCCAATCAGGGAGGTAGGACTATATTAATTATATTCATGAACTGGAGACCACACTCCCCATCCCACCCCCACCCCCACCCCCGACCTGTCCCTATCTGATCTCACCTGTACACACCCACCTGCCAATCAGAGTATGTAACCACTCCCCTTTTGGAAGTGAATATGAGGGGTGGAGTGCCCTGAGCCTGCCCCTGCTCTCCCAAGCGCTGCCTGTTTTTGCTGAGGCCCCTGGCCCTTCTGCCCGTGTGACTCCTCCACGTGGCTCCAGTCTGTAACTCGTGCACATGGCCCCTTGTCTACCTCAGAGATTCTGGTATGGAATTTCCCACTTACCCTTCTTAGGCCTCTCTCCTTTAATAAAGCCCTCATGGTCCAGTGTATTTCTCGCACTCTAAATAAATCTTAAACCTTACCATGTTGTCTGCTTCATTTGAGCCCGTATTTAGAATTCTTGTCCATACAAATGGCAAGGACCCCCAAAATGTTAATTTTAGCATGTGCTAGATGATAACATTATTTGTTAATCCAGATAGCTCAGCAAAGCTTTCAAAGTAAAAATGATAAAGATGAGGTTAGAATTTTGTTTCGGGGCTGGCGCTGTGACGTAGCAGGTAAAGCTGCTCCCTACAGTGCTAGCATCCGATATGGGCATCAGTTCTAGTCCCAGCTGCTCCACTTCCGATCCAGCTCTCTGCTCTGTCCTAGGAAAGCAGTAGAAGATGGTCCAAGTCCTTGGCCCTTGCACCCACATGGGAGACCTGGATGAAGCTCCTGGCTCCTGATTTTGGGTCAGCACAGCTCCGGCCATTACGGCCATCTAGAAAGTGAACCAGCGTATGGAAGACATTTTCTCTCTCTCTCTCTTTGGCTCTGCTTTCAAATAAATAAATAAAAATGCTAAAAACTGAAAAAAAATAAGGTGGTGGTGAGGGAAATGTGGCACAATAGTTAAGCCACTACAAGTGATGCCCACATCTATATAAGAGTGCATGGTTTGAGTCCCAGCTCCTCAGCTTCCAATCCAGCTGCCTGCCAATGTGCACCCTGGGAGAAGCTAGATAACGACTCAAGTACTTGTATTCCAGCCACCCACATGGGAGACCTGGAAGTTCTGAGCTCTGGCTTCAGTGTGGTCCAGCCTTTTTTCTCTGTGGGTATTTGGAGAGTGAGCCAGTAGATGGGAGGTATTTCTGTGTGTCTCTTCCTCTGCCTCTGTTATTTTGCTTTTTAAATACATACATATGTAAAACTTTTTCAAAAAAATTTAAAAGTCCATTATAAGATTGCAAATGTAGAAGAAAGTATAGGGAAAGAAGATACAAACTATTGGTTTTGGAGGTTGTGTGGTGGAGACATATTTTTCCTATGAGACACAGGATTTTAGACACTGGTAGTATATGATCAAATGCACTCTAAATTCTAGAATTATTTTTATAAAATGGAGGGAATGGAAGATTTGAGTAGCTGTTTGCAAATATGGCCAACATAAAGCTTCATACAACCCAATTGAGTTTTGACAATGGGAATCAATAGGAAAAGTACTAGGAAGATCTGTTTACCTCCCCAGAAGTGTGGGGAGGGTGTGCACACAGAGGTTGGGAGGGACAAGTATAGGAAGAAGAAGGGGTGAAAGGGTATTTCATTGACTTGTATTGTGAGCAAAATCATGGCCAGGAGGGAGAGCTCTTCTTCTCATATATGGCACTATAAGGACAAGCAGATTTCTAACAAACCACAGGACACCACTGCTCTCTGGTTTTCTGTACCAGTGACTTTACACTTTCCAGATTGGAGTACCTGTGTCAAAACACTGATGGCAGTGCTGTTTTAATCTAACCAGGTAATAGACTGGGAGATGAGCACCTTTGAAGGTTTTTATGCAAAACATTTTTCCAATGAAAATAGTTCCTAATGTATAACTGACCAAAGACACTGATAAGCAGTTAAATAGAATAAATAATTTGTTGTGTACTTCATAATGAAAGTTACATATTTTCCATGATAATTCATTTCCTGGAAAGAGAGATGACATATCTAAAATATTCACAGTGGGAATAAAAATTCAACTCAAAAGCATTTTTAAAATAAATTAGGAGGCCCTAAGATACATGTCACTTTGGTTGAGGTTATTTGAAATATTCTCAAAGGTGGAAAACATAGCAGAAAAGCCCTCCACCTCTCCCAGAGGCCAAATGAGGCTCAGCAAGACTTTTGTTCCATCCCAGACAGCAAGCAGGCTTCCCAAAGGCTGGGGCCATTTTGTTTGTTTGTGGTGGAGGGAGGAAGTGGAAATCCTTGACATCCATTTCTTCCTTTTAAGGAGCCTCCCCGACTTCCTTGGATATTTGGGACATTCTGTCATTTGCTTGGAACACTGACCCCATTTGATTTAAAAGTTCAATGACAGAATCACAGAAGCAGCCCAAGGAAGGAAGGAAGGTCCCCAAGCCATTTGAGGATGATGAGGGTGTGCTCTGCACTCTAGATCTGTCCTTTATGCGGCCAAGGTCTGTCATCCTGACAGCCACACTGACCTGGGATGGGAAGAAAAAGCAGGAGGTGCAGGCCCAACCACCAAGTCCTTTGGCCTATTTCAACCTTGCTGTGGTAGGACACAACAGTGCTACAGCAATCAATGAATCGTTTCCTAGGGCAGGTGTATCATTAAAAGCTTACCAGTGCACACTCATCGTCACCAACATTTTAAGTTGATATTAATTTGGCTATCTACGTTCTCCTGCCATTGACTCAGGTGGGGTTTTCCAGAATCCCATCCTGGATGGATTCATTAGGAAATGTTGCCAGGAAGCCTAGTAGGCAAGTGGGGAAGTTGGACCGGGACAGGAAGGAAGCCAGCCTCCTACGCTTTATCAGGTACAGTCCCATTGAGAGTGACTTCAACTCAGTTCTGCAGGGAAATTGTGAAAAAAGTGGAGAGAGCACCTCACAGCTGACCCAATTTGGGTGAGGGTTCTGGAAGATTTGATCCCATGTACCGAACTCATGTTGGTCAAGGGCTACCTCTGGAGACAGAAATATCTAGATTGCCAGCAAACAGAGCAGGTTGCAGCAATCTGAGGACCATTCTCATCAAAATAGTTGGCTGACATACCAAGTGTCTTATTTCTATTGCAGTGTTTAATTCTTGCACTAGACCAAGGTCCAACAACCTTTTAAGGAAAATTGTCTGTGATGCTCATGATACACATGTCAAAGCTAAGCTATAGAAGGCTTACATTTTTGGTCTGAGGTCACACAAGTGGAAAATCAGGGAGCTGGCTTCTGAACTCAAAGCTATTTGAGCCAAAGACTCAATTTTTAAAACAGGTTTACTTGTTATAGTATGTGCAAATAAATTTAGAGATTCTAGGCTTTAGGTGATTTTTTTCCTGATGCCTTACATCTCAGAAAACATGGTGGTGGGGGGGGGTGTCTTCACAAAGTTTATGGAAAAAGACGTATTGTAAAGAAACTATAACTGAATTTCAAAAAACTTTTGCACCCAAGTAAACATCTTGTTATTCCATTTTTCCAGGAACTTTTTGAAGTCCTCATACAATCATGAAAATTACAACATTTTTCCAGCATTATGTAAACAACTTTTTGCACATCCCAAAGATGGTTAAAATGTCTTTGGCAACGCTATATGGCTCAAGAGATAAAACCAGAATGTGCACAAAATAAATCCTTGACATTTTAGTCTTTATAGTGTGATAGCAAACCAAGCTTGTACGACAGAGGCAACTTCATAGAAAGAGATAAAATGAACATTAAATTGTGTTCTTAATCTTGGGAAGAGGAAAATAATCTTTATGTTTGGGGAGCACTTGCCATCGCTTATTTTGTTTAAGATTGTAGTTTGTAGCTATATCAAGATGTACTCTATAATTCACTTATTTTAATATAAACATAATTACTGAGAGCAATCAATTTGTTCTCATTTGATAAAGAACTAAAATAAGAACAGCAGCTGACATGGCACAGAGTTTAAGAATGCCAGGGACATTTATGTGATGCTACAGAATACTCCTCTGGCTCCTAGAAGAACAATTTCCGTTCCTGCTTCTGGTGCCAGGAACTGAGGTTTGTTTGTCTATTTGCTGGGTGAGATTTGGTTTGCAAATAACCTGCTGGAGACATCTGTTGGAATCCTGGTGCGAGGATGAAAATGCTCTGGGATTCAGGTCCTGTGTCTGAGGCCATGTTCATGAGACCACTTCACACAATTCACAGAGTCCTCCCTCAGGGCTGTGATAACCTGATATTGCACTTGGCATTTCATGGGCTCGATTTTACAAGTCTATCTATTTATGTGTCCTTTGTTACTGTACTATTGTGCTCTCTGGCTGTCACACCCCGCACTCTTGTATAAGCCTCTCCCCTGGGGTAAAGGTTACACCCGTGACTTGGTACAGATGATGGGATGCCACACCCTTGATAAGGGGGTAAATCTGTCTTAGCAGATGAGAGAGAGAGAGAGAGAGAGAGAGAGAGAGGACATAGGTTTCCCCATAGACCTTGAAGCAGCAAGCTGCCTTGATATACACTATGGACAAGCCCACATGACAGGGTGCTGTATGTAGGACTGATCTTTGCAAAACTGAAAGCTTGGAAGATCATCCTGAGACTCATTAGATCCAATCCCTAGTCAGCAATTTATTTCCAGCGAGTGAGACCCGGAACAGAGAACAAGTAAGCTGTGCTCAATCTTCCAACTTACGGAAATTGTGGTAGTAAATGTGTGTTGCTGCCAACTACCAAGTTTATGGCAATTTGTTACACAACAATGAACACCTGCTATTTCTTCCCATTCTAGAGCTGAGTTTGACCATGGGCTCTGTTTTGGCCCAGAGGAATGGGGAAAGCCTAATATAAGCTAGGGCTTTGCAAAGTAAATCTACATTCTCTTTTCAACTTTGCCACTATCACAAAGCTAGATCTACGTTAGGCTGCCATAGTGATGTGAGAGACAGCTGAGGGAGAAGGGATGGGAGAAACTGTTGTCCCCCCTGGACCTATCCTAGCCAGCATGCCTGCTGGCCACTGCCACATGCAGGAACCCACTGCAAATCCGTTGAGCCTTACTCAGATCTGCAAAACACTGAGCTGAGTTTTAGGCTCATGAAAAATAACAAGTTGTCATTTTAAACCCCTAAGTATTGATGTACTTTGTTAGACAACATTTGTAGCAATAGATAACTGAGACAGGGACCAAGTCGCTAAAGCTGAGGGATATACTGGAACTTGCATACATATTTGATTGCCTGTGTAGATTTATTTTTTAATCAAAAGACGAAAGCACAAAAGAAGAGCCTGGAGAGGTGGTGAGAGAAAAGAGATCATTATTTGCTGTAGAATCTGGACAAGAGAGAATGTTCCAGTAACTCAAAAATACACTTTTATTATTTTTCTTTAGCATTTTTACAGAGTATATTTAAGCAATAGCAAAAATAAATGCTGCTTGCACCTTTTATACAATCCTTTATAAAGGCATTTTTCTCTTTCTTTTCAGGGTCTCCAACGTCATGGTCGTTTTCCAGTCTAGGTGTGTTCAGGCAGGATGTATTCTGGATGTCTTAGGACAAGAAGCACCTGCACAGGAGTCCCTTACTGGCTGCCTGCCACACACACCCCATTCATGCCCCGCAAACATTCCTCTCACCTCCGGTAGGAAACCCTTTAGTCATGTTACTTGGGTGGGAATGGGGGCTAGCGGGTGAAACTGGACAGGGAGAAGACCGGGATGGGAAGTCCTGGAACAAAAAAAAAGTACTGTCTTAAGAGACTTGAGGGAAAAATTGCACTGAGAACATTTTTATATTCTGCAGGGGCAGGCCTTTGACTCACACCCCAGGCTGTTGGGGAGAGAGACACTCTGGGCAACATGAGGGTTAGGGGCTTCGCTTCCATTCAGAAGACAGCCTTATTTATTTATTTATTTATTTTTGATCCTCACAAATTCTCCACTGGGAACAATATGGGAAGCATTTATAATTCAGTTTTCATGTGATAAATGTCAGTAAACAAAACACACTCAAAAAAGAGTTTAAGTGACTTTCATTTCCCTGTTTGGAAGGATAAAATAATGGATTCTTTCCACAGCCTAATGATTAGCTGGCTTACTTGCAAATAGCCAAAATACCTTGCAATGTTTATTTTCTAATCTAGCTAAGTGCAAGCATCTTCCATCTGCCTGTGTATATCTATTTAGGTTCTATGTATATTTCTCAAAAAATTTGCGCTATCAGATAAAATGGGCCTGAGTCTATGGGATGAAACATGGGGAAGGAAACATGGCCCCAGGGACAGAACCACATTCACTTTAATGACAGATTTTTTAAAAAGTGCTTCTTTGAGGAGTCTAATGTTTTGTGGAATGCTTCACAGGGATCCCATCCAGAGGATTTGACCAACACTGTTTATATCTCATTTATTTGTTGAATGTGAAGAATTTCTTATGTGGATAGAATTTTGCCCAAGGAGTCAAGGTCAACAAAGGCTTAAGAAGCCTTCTGTAAGTAGTTGCATCACCAGGGTGCTGAGCAGCTGTTTCTGCCCAGCCTTCTCAGTATCTCACCTCTCCAGTGGACTCCAGCATACCACCTGCATACCACCATAACAGAAATAAAAGACAAACAATAACAATCACTTAAATGAAGTTGTTTCTGCCTTCAGATAGAAGTTGACACCATTTCTGAATGAACTTAATGTATTCACTGTGCCTGATTCCTACTTCAGAAAAGGAAAAAAAAAAAAAATAAACTTAGTTTGTAACCCAGAAAATCAAAAGGTAAAATGTAGGTTTCATGCATATTAATATTGATAGAACTGACTACCTAATATTATTAAATACAAGTGGTGATTAACTGATGATGTTGTTAGAATTGCATATAACTAACCCTTTCTATATTGGTTTTAGACATCAAAATCCATAGTATTTAATGAGTCATTGATGGTACTTACAGTAAGACCTGAACTCCTTATCAGCTATGTCAATAAATTCATAACATAAATTCAATAAATTTCATAACAGTGTTGCTTTAGAATGCCAAAATAGACTAGGTGCACATTGTTCATACGTCCTTAGTGGATTCAAACAGCTTTCCCCAAGCTGCTGAGGCTCACCCACAGCAGCAGGTCCACGTGTCCACATTACTACTATTCCCTGAAAGTCTCCATTTAAAGATTCTGCATCCGGAAGACAGTTAACAACCACCAAGCAGATATCCCTGCCACAGTCACTCCCCTAGGAATGGAACATTTTGCTTCTTAAAAAGAAAATCAAGGTTTCAAGTACAGGTGTTCAGACAGAGCTGGCAGATAAAACATAATTAACTGAAGCATTTGTGTATCCCAAGTAATCCAAAAAGACTGATTCATATTCTATCCATACAAGTATCCGGCCATCAAGAATTAGATGAATTCAATGAATTCCCAGGGATTTTCACCACACAACAAATCATTTAAGATTATGAGAGAGAGAGAGAGAGAGAGAGAGAGAGAGAGAGAGAGAGAAATTAAATGCATTCTACAAAAGATGAGGTTATTAACCTCAAGTAACAAGTGCTTGCATTAGAAGATTGCTTTGAGAGTCAAAAAACAAAATGATCCTTCTCCTTTGGAGGTGCACCTTGTTTGGAAACGGAGGGCCTTTGCAAAGCTTACTTCTGTGGTGTGACTCCTGCTACAAAATGGTTCTCTTGCCAGCATCTAACTTTCTCTGAGGCCTGGCCATGCATGAGGTAGATTCACTGATTGGGGTTGTTTAAGGGAGAATTCCTGTAGAGCCCATTCATTACTTTAGCAAAACAATACATCTATCAGCATAGAGTTAATGGGCCTGAAGCTACTGCTGAGAGGACATTCATTTGCGTATGTTTGTTAACTCTTAATGGTTTCTCGCATAATAAGTGCGGGTCAGGTGGCCTAAATGAGTTAGAAAAATTTCCCTCTCATTTTGATCAATAAAGTCAACTGCACACATTTAAAAACACCTCAAATAAATCATTTCATAGGAAGTTGTGGTTTTTGACTACTGTCATTTCCTAAATTCTGTTTTGTGTACTTTATCATTTGAGAATAAACTTGATTGTTCTACTTTTCACAGTTTGGTTTACTCTAGGTATGGGTTTCTAATCACCATTAGAATTTGTGAACCAGGACGCCTCTGTTACCTGCAGGATCAGTAAATGCTCCCCCTCCTCCCATTAAAAGGTATAAACACTAACAATATATGTTCACATTAAGTTAGAACAGAAATCAAACGTTTCCTTGGTAAATTAATAATACAGCATTTGATTTTGCTTGTAAATTTCACATACAGATGGAACTGGTTTGAAATCTTTCTGAAAATCTTCATTACCGTATTTTTACCTATTATTTTAAGTTAGAATGTGTTTTAATTATCAGTTTGGCATAAAGACAGATTCACTGGCAATCTTCAAAGTTGTTAGTACATAATTTAGGGAATTTGGATATCATTTAAATATTAAACCTAGTAATTTTAAAAATTGCACAAATTCACATTAAGGCATTTTTCATATGTCACAGAAATGTTATTTTGTTTCCATCACTGTAAATATATTGAGTTATATCCTATTCATTCATGTGAGACACATATCCGTGTAAACAAAGATGAAAAAGCTCAGTGAAAAATAAATAAAAAGCATAATTTCAGCTTCTAGATCACTTATTTAATGTAAATTAATTGTTCTTTAAGTAGTCAGAAATGCAGTCTGATTTGGCAATAAGAGCATTTCTTGACATTACAGAGTTATAAAAGCCGACTGAAGAATTTTAGCCCAAAACGAATATATCAAATGTTGGTCATAAACTCTTCCTACCTAGGAATGGGACACTGGCATTCTTGCTTCTCTTTCTTTGGGTGTCTCAATGAATAAAGAATGACTTTATACTTTATTATACAACTTAGTTTCATTTCCAATTTTCACAATAAAAATTTATAAACATTGTAGGTAATTTTAGTAAGAAAAGACTTGGAGGAAGGAATATTGCATCTCTTTCATAGATTCTATGAACCCTTTAAAGTGCTCTAAAAACACCATAAGTTTGATCAGCAGCAAAGCATTAGTCTAATCAAAACCTCTCTCCCCCCCACATATATATGTACATATATACACAGTGTATATTAATAATTCAGTTAGTCTAAGTTAAATGTAACAATTAGCAGTTATTCCCAGAGGCTGTGCAAAGTTACAAATACTGTCTACACTGTATCATGGTTCAAGGCCACCAGTACCAGCATGGTTAAGACAGAACCAATCCTTGCATTTAAAAAAAAATCAACCATATATTTTGAATTTCTTTTGAGATAAAGAGAAATGATGCATACAGTGAGTCAACCAATATGCCATTCTGGGTTCTATAATTTTCTTTATCTAGAACAATTTCTTTTATACAAGGAAGACTAGATATCTTTAAACATTGTTTTATCAATCCTGAGTAGAAAATATTTTTTTGAAAAATATGATATTTTTATCTTGGAGATGCATATTCTGTGAAAGTGAGGCTTTTTGTCCCCACAGATGAATTTCACAGTCTTTTCTCCCAGGAGCAAATCGTCAGCCCTGACATCCTGTATATAATGCATTCTGGGATGGAAGGCCCAGCACTGCAGCTGTCATACATCCACCACAGGGTTCTGGGAGGAGATCCTGAAGGCCCCATTACATTTCGGTCTTTTTTCCTCCACATCTTTCTAGCAACACCCAATCCTTGAGCATCTTGCAAGTAGTGGCTGAAGTTCAGAACTTGAACTTCACTGGGAAAACCAAGTCCATTCCAAATGCAGCGTTTCATCTCTTGGTGGGATGATTCTTGGTCCCCCATGGATAGGAGTGATACCTGGAAGAGTCAGAAGTAGAAGAGTTCTTTACAATCTCTAGTTCCCGGATTCAGTTTCAAAAGCTATGGCTAGGCCACATGTATAAATAAATCACAATGAATAAAAATGCTTCTTTTTATTAAACCCAGGACATTTTTAGAAAGATACCTTTTACTAATGTTCACTGCCATTGGAGTCTTTCTCAAGCTGTAAACACAATAGGAACTGGTAAATCCATTCAAAATACCCTGTACATTTAGGCCTGTGCACTTTAAAATAATCATTTTATCTGTTTACTAGACAACTGAGGAATTGAAGCAATGCAAGCTGATTCAATGTATATTTCTGTTTGTTTTGTCTATCATTTCTTAATACATATTTTAATACTAAAAATAAAATACTGCTGTGCACCCCTAAGTGCATTCATCAAGCCATCTACTCATTCACAGATGGCTTTGTTCTTACAAACAAATGGCTTTGTTCTTACAAACAACAATGTTAAAATTAAGGGGTTCTAGGTTACATCCTTCTGCTAGGAACTAAACATCTATGTATGCAAAATCTCAGTGATCACACACTCCTGCAAGTGATCAACAGAGCCTACTCTGGGAGCAGTTATGAGGCCAGCCAACACTCTTGCTCTTTTTCATTTTCTTTACAGTGCTTCCTTCTCAACTCAGTCCTAGCTCTCCCTCCCAGAAGCCCTAAAATGAGAAATAGCTCATTTTGGTCAGGGGCCCTAGGTGCTACTTCTGTTACCACTTTATTTTGTGGCTGAGATATTCTTCCAAACCAATAGCTCATGCATTCCCCAAACTATTTCAACATTTCCAGAAATTCTCCCGAAAGACAGCTGGTAGATGAGACATGATCTCAGTCTGAAAACAGCACCTCGGAAGTCTCTAGCTAAATACAAGCCCTAAAATCTAAGCTCAAAACGTGCTCTTATCTGCTCAAGCACTTTAGTGGCTAGGGGATGATGTGCGTGAAAGCTTGAAGGGGCAGTGTTAAGTTGAAAATGGGCACAATAAAGGGATTAAGTATGTAATTCTCTCTGCAGGGCGCTTCATTAAGATCACTTTCTAATTTTATGCAATAACGATGGTGACTATGACAATGAGAACTATAGCAGACCTGGGTAGACCCTTATAGAGGAGTGGGAACAGTGTTTCCCACTTCCAACCACACAGCCAGTGCAGCTTTTCTCAACTTGTGTTCCATGTGCATGATGAGGAAAAGACCGGGGTAAACAAACACAGCCAGCAGATTTCTTTCCAATGAGACATCTCAGAGTGTTTAAAGCACTAATGGATGTCAACATTCCTCCAAGATGGAAAAAAAAATGAGGACCGGCATTGTGGCGCAGCAGTTAAGCCTCTGCCTGCAACGCCAGCATCCCATAGGAGCACCAGTTAGAGTCCTGGCTGCTCTGCTTCTGATCCAGCTTCCTGATTAGGCACTTGGAAAAGCAACAGGATGGCCCAAGGGCATGGGCCCCTGCAGCCATGTGGGAGACCCAGACAAAACTGCAGGCTCCTGGCTTCAGCCTGGCCCAGCCCTGGTTGTTGTGGCCATTTGGAGGAGTGAACCAGTGGATGGAAGATGCCTCTCTCTGCACCTCCCTCTTTCTCTCTGATTTTCAAATAAATAAATAAATATTTTTAAGTGCAAAAATGTACATTCAGGATTTCCCAAATACATTTAGTGATGGAAACATTATTTTCTTCAAACATTTTCACTAAAGTATTTAACAATATTGGTCATTCAGTAGAACCTATTTGGGAAAAATATATTTTACAGATCTGAAATACTGTATCTAAATATTTTACATATCTTATGATATTGAACATCCATCATCCTTTGCTGTGGGGAAATCATGGCAATACAAGCTAATATGATTTGTACCTACAGCTATGTGTATTTCTAGTTTTTGGACTATTAGGTATTCCTAAGCGAAACACAGCTTATTTCTTGAGAATTAATTTGGAACAGTTGTAAACAGGCAGTGATTTTAGGCACAATCAGCAGTTATTTTTACTAGTAAATTGCGAAGTGTCTTTCTCCTAGAAGGGTTTCATCATTGCTAATAGAAGCCAAAAAATGATGTGGAGTTTGCTGTAACAGTTACGATGCCCACATCCCATGTGTGAGCATCTGAGTTAGAGTTCCTGCTCTGCTACCAATTACAGCTTCCGGCTAATGCACACCCAGAAAGCAGCCTGTGATGGCTCAGTAACTCGGGTACCAGGCACTGATATAGTAGACCTGGATTGAGTCACTAGCATAGTAAAAAAAAAATTGCCATGTGTCTTAAAAAAGTATAACTCTGTAGCTGGATTTAAAAAAAAAAACTTAGTGGTAGTAAGAATTGAAAATAGATAACTGCAACTTCTAAAAAGAGATTTAAGTAATTATGTTTTGATAGGGGAAAAAATAAAGAGCTCTTGTAAGAGCTCTCCTGTGTTCTTTACATGCCTAGTTTTTCACTGATATTCAGCTGGTTTTCTAAAAATATATTAAGATATTAATTGCCCTTTTATTCATGATCTTGACTCTCTGAAGAAATACAGATAAATAAAAAAAAACAATAAATGTGTTTGCCTCACTACAAGGCAAGAGTCCTTGCAGTAATAACATGGTGATAGTCAAGAACAAAGACACTCAGACCATCCATGGAAGGCTGGATACAACCAGTCATCCAGCAGGACCTGAAAATTCAAAAACTTCTCCAGGGCTGGTGGGAGGAGAGTAGTTGTGGAGACGGTAATGTCTATTAACAATATATCTTTGCAAAATGAGAATTACTCATCTTTCCTCTGCAGTTACAAGTCACAACAGAACTAAATTTACAAAGGTAGTATTTTGGAAATATATTATCAAGCCAAACAAGCAAGTAGTTGAACAATCTCAGTGTGATTCATAAGAAAAACTCATTGAAATGGGAGAACAAAAAAAAAAAAAAAAAGAGAGAGAGAGAGAGAGAGAGGGACTGAACTACTCCTAAAAAAGAATCTCATTTTCATATAATGACCTTAAATAGATGTTCTGCAGCCCTCTTTCTCTTAGCAAGGGTACTAGTTTGGGGAAGACTTCTGAAATAATTTAAGCTACAAAATAGCTTCACTAGCTAGAAAGGAGGGCAGTTCCACCAGGCACCAAAGGCAACGTTAGAATACACTCCAGAGGACAATGCCCCCTAAGACAACCTTGAGCCATCCAGTATGTGGATGCGAGTGCTTGCCATCTATCTGATGACTCAGCTACGAGAGGGCTCCTTGGGAAAGTCAGGACACAACTCATGCATATTGGATATTGTCAATGCCCACATCTTTCTGTTTCACTTCGGAGCCTGCTGGCCAGATCTCCAAGGCTAGTATCTGCAATTCTTTTCCTAAGTATTTCTCTGACCATCTTTACCCACCATGAGCAAGGTCAGAAACACCGGGAATTAACACTTCCTGTGGGGAAAGATCTCAAACAACGACTGGTGAAGTTGGGAGATAAATATGCCACGACCCTCACTCTCTGAGTGGGGCAACTCTGAGGCACCTGTTCAACACTGGCTCTTGGATTTCCCCAGTCGGATACAGTTACAGTCACCCACAATGGTAACTTTTTTGATTAGGAATCCTATCCAGTTATATCAAGCCTAAGCAAAGATACTTCATGAAAGTCTTTGAAGTGAAAATTTTCTAAAAACCTCTATAATCAAGGAAAGAGAAATCAGAACTAACATCACAATTCATCTTTCACACTTGAAAGCAAACTCTAGATCTCACCTGTTAGACGTAAAATTGTAATAGCCACTTTCCTCTAGGACTTCTTCAATCACGGTCTAAAATTGAAAAAAAGCAGAGAATCAGGCCAGTATTGAATTAAAAGCAACCGAAACTCATCACGGGCATTGCAAACTTCTCACCTGCATCTCTTCATATGTTATTCCTTCCTCTAAATCAAAGCTGGTGGGTAGACCTGAAATAGATAAATTAGGGAAAGTCTGACATTTGGTTCATATCCCCTTAGTTTTTTTTTTTTTTTTTTTTTGACAGGCAGAGTTAGACAGAGACAGAGAGAAAGGTCTTCCTTCCGTTGGTTCACCCCCCTAAATGGCTGTTAAGGCTGGTGCGCTGTGCTGATCCAAAGTCAGGAGCCAGGTGCCTACCCCTGGCCTCCCATGTGGGTGCAGGGCCCAAGCACTTGGGCCATCCTCCACTGCACTCCCTGGCCACAACAGAGAGCTGGCCTGGAAGAGGGGCAACCGGGACAGAATCCGGCGCCCCGACCAGGACTAGAACCTGGGTTGCCGGTGCCCCAGGTGGAGGATTTGCCTAGTGAGCCGAGGCGCCAGCCTATCCCCTTAGTCTTTACTGACAATTATGACACCAACTGCAGTGAAAGCAGGTCAGGCTGTTAATGAAAAAGACTTCTAAGCCAATTCCAGAGAATTTTGGCCTTGAATATTTAAATTCTGATTCTCTTCAACAACTGGCTGCTTTAGGCCAGGACATTGCAAAAATAATATACAAAGATTTAGGGGAATTGCTCATGGTATAAACTGGCCAATTAAGATAGTGTGTGTGTGTGTGTGTGTGTGTGTGTGTGTGTGTATTAAGGGCAAGTGAGGAGTAATTCCAAACACAAAGTAACCTGAAAGCGGTTGGCATTATGGCGTAGTGGGCAAAGCTGCCGCCTGCAGTGCCGGCATCCCATATGGGTGCCGGTTCCAGTCCTGGATGCTCTACTTCTGATCCAGCTCTCTGCTATGGCCTGGGAACGCAGTGGAAGATGGCCAAGTCCTTGGGCTCCTGCACTCATGTGAGATACCCGGAGGAAGCTTCTGGCTCCTGGCTTTGGATCAGTGTAGCTCCAGCCATTGTGGATGGAAGCTCCGAACCAATGGGTGGAAGACCTCTCTCTCTCTCTCTCTCTCTCTCTCTCTCTCTCTCTCTCAGTATAACTCTGACTTTCAAATAAATAAATCTTTTGTTAAAAACAAAAAGTAATCTGAAGAATGAGTTTTAAAAAATTATCCCTAACCCACAAAGAAAAAGTAAATATGTGCTAGAAAGAAAATAAATTCTTTAGGGAGGCAGAAATAGACCATGAAAGACATCAAAGATATGACCCTTTTAAATGGTTGCCTAGAGGGAAATGACATGCATTTAATCCCAGAAGATATTTTTGGTGATTGGTGAGAATATGGTATTCTAGCACTTTAACCCACTCATAAGCAACCCAAACCAGTGTAGAGCAGCATCCACTCAAATCAATTAACGCTGACCTAGGTGGAGCCCAGGAGTCGCCCTGCCACTTGGATAAAGAAAAGAAAATGGGTTAAAGGTCGAGGGTGAAGTGAAGATTTGAGTACTGGCAGCTCATTTCAGAAGCCACATTTAGAGGTGTTCCCCACTGTGCCTGCAGGCTCTGCTGTCTGTTGGCCCAGGGTGCCCGGCCATGGACCAAGCCTGGTCAGCTCTGGGGTGGGGCAGCCAGCTCCCTGGGAGGAACTTGTGGACTCCAGAGCTTTTGAGAGACTTGCATCTCTGTTTTTCATTTCTTCAGCATTCCTGGCATAAGGAGAAATGTGGCCTGCCCATGAACTTCCCTGTCCTGTAGAGGCTTCTCAAAGCAGAGGACTGCAGGTGATATTTGATCTTGATCTTCCAGGTTTCTCAGAGACTACTTGAAGTGAAAGGCAGCCTATCTGGGGGTTAGCTTTAACTCAGCAGTTCCAGACGCAGAGAACACAGTGATTCTTCCCACCATACCCTCCCTCCCGCCCACACTCCCACCCTTCTTCCTCCTCTCCTGTGTTCCTAAATCTGTATATATGAAATGCCCAACATTTGTATCCCTTAACTAAAATTTTAAAAAATATGTAGGAAAAGTTTGATCATGAATCCTCGAAATACTTTTCTTAGGCAACAACAGAAGTGTAACATGTGTTTCCAAGGTGGCGAGATGGCGAGTCTCCATCTAATGGGGAAGCCTCACGTCTAGCCATGTAACTATTGCTTACGGAGACGCGAAAGTGATTCAGCAATTCTGAAATCTGAGTGTCTGGGATGCTTCCTCTTAATACTCCATGTATAACGATGGAAGTTCCATTACACTGAGCCCCTACTACTGGCCTGGCACGCTTTGTGTAAGCTGGTCCTCACGGTAACCCCAGGATGCACAAACTATTCATTCTTTATTTTTAATAATAACTCATTTTATTTATTCTTTTGTTTTCACTACCATTTTATAGGCAAAGGAATTGGAGTTCAGAGAAGTGAGGTAACTAAATGGTGGAATCAGGCATTCAGGTTTACAGAATCCGCACCTTTAGGCCATGTGTTACACTGCCTCGCCTGGTGAAATGTATGTGAAAAATAAAACAAGTAGACGGGTCTGACGTGGATTCTCTAGGTAAGATTCAAGTTTCCTCCATTTGAACAGTTAAACTTTTCATTTCTGCTTTTTAATCTCCCTAGATGCTTTTGTGCATTTGATTTCCAACCATCACAAAAGCAAAACGAAATAAGAGGAAATGCAATTCACACACACAGATCCTTCTGTTTGTTTATGCTATTAATAAATGATCAAGGGAGCTGCCACAATGGGGTGAGATATGTCTTAGGGAATTTAAAGATTCCTACCATATGTCCCTTTTAACTGTTGCCACAGAAAATCCAAAGAAGCCCTATTTTTCTTCTCAATTGAGGATAATCTTTCAGGGATTGCTGTTGATGCAGACAATATATTTATTTGTGAAAGCCGGATTACCCATGCTGACGACCATTACCTGCGGGGTCGTTTGGGGACAGGCCTTTTCCATCCGATGAATGACGTAACAAATGGTAATCTGCTGTGAAAAAGTTGGGCTCAATGGGTTCTGGAGATCCCTGGGACAGCTGAAACAGAACAAGCAAAACCACATCTTATTTCACACTTGGGAGCAAATGACAGGAGACTTCTACGTGGGGTTTTCCATTACCCTATGTCTCTGCACAGAAAATTTAGCACTCTGTGATTTTCATTCCGTGGTAAATAGATAAACATCTCCTTCCTTCCAAAAGAAGCTATAAATTGGAAGCAGGCAAATTACAGTGAGAACAAGTTAGACAATTCCCTGGTCACAAGGAAGAAAAAAAACACTTTATTGCTTTATGAGAGCAAAATAAAAATGAATAGAAAAATAATAGCATGGGCTAGGACATCGGGATGTTATTTTTGTCGGGTGTAGGAGGAATAAAGTCCAATTATTCAACAGAACAGTATGTTTATTCCAAATCAGAGTCCTTTTTCATGTATCTGCTTTGAAAAGTGCCTTCTTGTTTGACCAAGGTAAACAAGTTTCCTAAATAGCTTTCTAAATTACTATTAATTAACATTAGCCTTGAAATATCAATTCCTATCAATTACCCTGAAGGAAAGAGTAATTCACCATAGGATAGAATTTATTAAAATTCTGATTGTTCAAAGCCCTTCAATAAAGCTAAAAATTTTAATGGAATTTTAGGCTATAAATGGTTTTCAACCTTCTTTCAGCTTTAATTTCAACTATTACTTGGTCTGGCTAAGTTTTAGATATTCTGTTTATATATTTTAAGATGTTAATTCATATTAATAAATCAGAAACAAATGGCACATTTGGACTATGCAACAGTAATTACCTTGGAGTCACATATTCTGTTCTTGAGTTAAAATAAATCATTGTAAGTCACTTGAAAAGACAGGCAGCATATACTATGATTAAACAACACACACTTACTCACACTTACTCTACAACCCTGAGATCTCACTCTCAAAGATTTACATGAGAGAAATGAAGACCTAAGTCCATCAGAAGACATGCACATGAATGCCCATAGTACCTTTATTCATAATAACTAAAACCAGGAAAAATCCCCATACCTAAGGACAGAAGAAAGGACACACTGATCATGGTGTACTCATATAATGGAGTTCTGCAAACCAACAAAAATGAACAAACTACAGATACTCACAGCAGCATAGATGAATGAGGAACAAAAGAAGCCAAAAGCAAACTTCATGACTTCATCTGCATACATTTTCATGATCAGGCCAAACTAACCAATGGAAATATAAATCAGCATAATACTGTGTGGTAGGCTGTGGGGTTCCACCAGGCAGGAGCCTCCTGCAAGGCTGAGAATGCTCAGATATTGATATAGGTGGTAGTCACCCAGGTGAATATGTATTATGTGCAAGTTCTTGGAGCTGTAAATATATTATACATTTTATACCGCAATAAAAATATTTTATATTACTAATAACAAACTTTTCCATCAATATGGTTTTAAAAATATTTATTTATTTATTTGAAAGAATTACAGACAGAAGGAGAGACAGAGAGAGAGAGAGAGATTTTCCATCTGCTGGTTCACTCTCCAGATGGCTGCAATGCTGGACCATGCCAAAGCCAGGAGCCAGGTGCTCCTTCCTGGTCTCCCACAAGTGTACAAGGGCTCAAGCGCTTGGACTGTCTCCCACTGCTTTCCAAGGGACATTAGCAGAGAGCTGGACTGGAAGTGCAGCAGCCAGGACTTGAACTGGAACCCAGATGGGATGCCAACTGCAGGTGGCAGCTTTACCCACTATGCCACAATGCCAGCCCCCATCAATATACTTTTGACACTGCAAATACAAATCATTCATGTGTTTTCTGGTTTCAATGTTGCCAACTACCTACTATACTCCATGGAAAAAGTTTCATCCTTTTTCATTCTTGAAAATTTTATTTCCTTACTTCAGTGACAAGTGATAAAATTAATAACCCATCTGTTATATGACAAGACTGTAAGACTGCAGGGGCTGGTATTGTGGCATAGTGGGTGAAGCCATCCCCTGTGATGTTGGCATCCCATATGGGCACCAGCTCCTGTCTTGGCTGCTCCACATATGAGCCAATACACTGCTAATACACTTGGGAAACGCAGTAGAAGTTGGCTCAAGCGCTTGGGCCCCTGTATCCACGGCTCTTGGCTTCAGTCTATTCCAGTCCTGGTTGTTGCAGCCATCTGGGGAGGGAACCAGCAGATAGGATCTCTCTCTCTGTCTCTCTCTCTCTCTCTCTCTCTCCCCACTGTCTGTAACTCTTTCAAATAAATAAATAATTTTTGTTGTTGTTAAACAAAAGGCTGTAAGACTGCAATATCTTCTAAGGCAGGAGGATCTGATAATCACTCCCTCAATAATTTCCCGTCAGGACTGTGGAGTGTCATAGAATTAGGCAGCCCTAAGCAGTCTGTATTTCTCTCAACCTAGCTACTAGGTCACCCTGACTAAGCTGCTTAAAATGTCCAGTGATGCTGAAAATGATTTACAGGCATTACCTTTCAAATGATTTCAGATGGGATTATTTTTACATGGTTTAGCATACAAGCAATTTTCTCACTCTAATTACCAAAAGCTTATTTGCATTAATTATTAAGTCTATACATTGGATCTAAAGATTTAAAGTGTCAAAAAAGGGGGTAAATTGTGACCTAGAAAGGTCAAGGCTACCACTTTAAGATGACAAGGACAGGTTCTTTTTATTGATTTGAAAGTTGGAGAGATGGGTTTCTGAGGTTTCCAGTGCTTACGTAGCATTAACAGTCTCCCTTAGTTCAAGAACTGCAAATCCTCACAGCAGTGGGTCTTTAATTGAAGGCAAAACTGATATCTAATTAGCTTTACCTTTGAGCCCAAACTGAATTATTTTCATTCTAGGAACACCCCAGAACTACTACTTTTCTTCAGTTTAGTTTCCAGTATTTGTTCGGCAAATTTTTTTGTCCCTGACGACGTGTTGGATGGGGTGTTTTATGATCTGAACAGGACACAGAAATGTTCTGATTTCTATGAGACTTGCAATCTGACCTGGACATAGACTAATGTAAGTAAACAGCAAGGTGGTACAATGAGTCATCAAATATGAAATCAGGCCATGAGTTCTAAACTTGAGAAAAAAGGGTTTCATGGTTTTCAAGGCTCTGCAGAGGAAACACTGGAGCTGAGTCTTTTGAGGATTAATTTATGTGGATGGAAGGAAGTGAAATGGACATTCCAGGTTAGGGATCACAGGGAGGCTTGAGGGCAAAGGTTGGACATTACATGCTAATGGTCAAATGATGACAGGTAGGACATGAGTCCGTATTATGGAGTTCGGGGATTCAGGATGACAAAAGGAAGACAAGAACCATTCATTAATTCCGTGAAGTTTTTTAAAAATCAACTATTATGTGCAATCACCAAAACAGATGGAAACACCATGGTGAGGTTTGCTGCGTTTATACTAACAGTTCCCTGAAGAGGGTTTCACTCCCTGTCTCTCTCTCTCTGTGTGTGTGTGTGTGTGTGTGTGTTCCATGAAGTGTTTTATTACCCTGGATGCAAAGCAATGAAGTAATAGTTTGGGCTTGGGGACATCATGGTAAATGCTGGCAGACCATGGAGAGGCTCCTACAAATAACAGAGACTTAAAAACTAGGTGTAGATGGTGGATGATGGGGTAGGAAACTGGAAGCTACTAAGGTTTTTTAATGTGGTAATTTAAAAAAACAAATGTTTAAGAACATTTGTGTGGCAAGATAGACTGAAGGATAAGAAGACCAGCAAAAAAAAAAAAAAAAAAGAGGAAGAATAAAAGTGTGACACCAATGCCCGGGTATGTGACAAGCCAAAGAAGGAACAGGGTGGAAGACGGATAGCCTTACTGTACAGTAGCTCCTATTGCCTCTTACTGAGTACCTAAGATGACATTCTAGCCACATTTGATATGCCACTGGTTCTTACGACTGCCAGCTAAGGTAAGCCTTATCTCTACTCTACAAGGAAACTGAGAAGTCAAGTAACTTGTCAGGGCCGCAGCTATGAAGTGGCAGAACCATGGATGTCTACCATGAAAGGTCAAGCCAAACCACCCACACTATGAAAATCACCCTGAGACATTAATGACTTAAGGAACACAACTGAAGTGTAGCAATGAGGTTTAATGACTGAGCAGAAGGGAACCTGAAGCACCAGTGATTCTCATGTAGTCACAGGAAGGAAGGAGAAGGTGGTGAGTCGCTCTGGACCTGCCAGATGGCAATGTGACGGCTCTCCCAGTGGGTGATGACCAGGAGGAGACAGTGGGATGTCTTTAATGCAGTAGCCCTGCAGTGGCAAGTGCTGAGGGGGCTCTCAACAGACCTGCCCCAGCATTATATGTGGCCTCCCTGGTGTGCAGGGCAGTACCTCCATTTCCAGCACGGATGCTCTGTTTAGAAGAATGGATAAAATATTCCTTCTGAACAGACATAAAAGTGCTCTCCTGCTCTGAACAAATATCTACAGTTACAAGGAGCAACACTTCTGAACTAAACACATCAAGTAAATCTATGGAGAATAGACGCTTCCCCCTGCAAAAAAAAAAAAAAAAATTCACTATTTTGAGCAAGTACTGGATTGGTAATTAATTGGCCAGTTGAGGATAGAGTAGTTTTTAGGAAAATTCTAACTAGATGAAAACAATGAGAAACCACAGATGTAATTGTTATTAAATTTCTCAAACTACCCCTTCTTTTCCATGTCATAAAATAAGGCTATCTTTGCTGTGGAACAGCTATCGACATCATTTGGAATCTAATCAACTGAGGTAGGGCTCTGAAGGAAATGGAGTCCAACAAATGAAATTAGGTGCCAAAATGAGAAAACTCTCCATGTGTCCCAACCCACTGCACTCGCTAGTCCTCTGCTCTTATTCCCTTTAGATTCTCCAGGTTCTCTTGCACTGAGCTACCCCATTATTAACATATTGCCTAATTTTTCATCTTCTCTAACCTTTTCTATCAGTTTTTATTTGGTTTTTTATAGGCCATTTTGTTAACAGAAATGCCCAGTGTTTATACTCAGGGTATTCTTAGATTTAACCGCACACACACTTAAGCAAGTGCACCACGACGGCACTCTGTCATCAGCCCCACCCCACTGTCCAAGCCCCAGGGAATGCATCCCACCTCACCCCCACTTGGGCAGTGTTTACATTTCCACCAAGGACTGTGTTCCTAACCGAACTGCAAAACAGAAAGTAAGCTGGAAGATCACTGTTCTGTGTTTGTTACAACCAGAAGCTTGTCCTCCCAAGACTTTGTCTCAATGAATGTGGTGTCAAAGGCAGAGTGAGTGGTGGCCTGCCCCACCTGGACAGGACAGCCTTGCACTTCTTGACTGCTCACACAGGTAAGCCCTGGGCACTGCTGATTCCTGGGGCCTCCGTGAGGCCCTGCCAAAAGCGAGGCAACTATGAGGCTTGATTATTATATGCACACAGAGCCATGAATCAAAGTCGGAGGAGCTGAGCTATTCGCCTGCCTGGCAAAGAATTGGAAGCCTGGAGTTACCAAGTGGATTGACTGTGTTAAGCAAGGTAAACTTGACCTTGCTCATCTGCACTGCAATGAAAACTAGGAACTGAGGAGAAACCGTAGGAAGGCCCATGTGGACAGAAAGCACTTCTGTGTGATCACCCCGTAACACAGGCGAAATGTCAGTAGGTCTCATCTAGGTCTTCCTACTCAAAGAATGGTCCATAGAAGGGCAAGCAACAGCATTTGGGCACTGATAAGAATGCAAAATCTTGGGCTCAGGATGCACGGAATTAGGATAACTCTTCTGGCCTACTGGACGACCTGTCTTTCTAATAAAAAGTCTCAGGACTGTCAGATACACCGTAAGTTCCCAGTGGAAAGGCACTGCATTCTTGTAAAGTTTTGCTACTCAAAGTGTGTGCCTGCGTGGCAGCAGCAGCAGCCATCACCTGGGAGCTGCTTGGAAGAGACAATTTCTTCCCTTCCCCAGGCCTACAGCTCAGACTCATATGTTAACAAGATCCCCAGGTGATCAATAGGCACTGTAAGTGTGAGACACACTGACTGCCAGACCACTGTCTCGACCTCAGCTGCACATTGGAATCACCTGGGATCCAGCCCCTGGGGATTTAATCTCCGGGGTTAACCGAGTTGTGAGGCCACAGCAACATGAGGTTGAAGAGCTCCAGGTGATTCTAATGTGCAGCAAGCACTGACAACTCCATCGAATCAGATTGGCTGTGTGCTTAAATAGCCAGCTGCTTCCCACCTGGGGCCAGATTTTCACTGTTTGTTTTAAGTATTGGCTTCACTGGCATTTGTAACACACAGTGGGATGATTCTCAGTGCTGGCTATGTTAGATCCACTTGGGGCCAGGGCTCCGCCAAATCCACATGTACTTTTGTGTAGATTAGAAAAGGATATCCCCTTCTCCAGGTTGGGGCAGCCCCAACCGATCCTTTCATCTGGATGCCCCATTCTAAGGGGCAGCTTTTCTAGGAGAGCAGTTTACAAAATGCTAATGCCCAGGCATTGGCCTGAGAGGAGCCTTGCATCAATAATGAAAACAAACAACAACAACAACAACAACAACTCTTCATTATAAAAAATTCCCAGCATTTACACTGTTAGAGAGAACAATGCAATGACCTCCATGTATACCCACTATCCACTCAATCAGGACCAATCTTGTTTCATTTATTTCTCCCCCACTTCCCTGCCTACCCTGTCTTACTCCCAGGATTTGAAAAACAAACCCTGTACAACACATCATGCCATGTTATTTCAGCAAAGCCCTTAAAAAACAGAAATTCCTGGGACTGGTGTTGTGGTATAGCGGGTAAAGCTACCATCTGCAATGCCAGTATTCCATATGGGCACCAGTTTGAGTCCCTGCCGCTCCACTACCCTCCAGCTCTCTGGTGATGGCCTGGGAAAAGCAGCAGAAGATGGCTCAGGTCCTGCCACCCATGTAGGGGACCCAGATGGAGCTCCTGGCTCCTGGCTCCTGGTTTTGGCCTGGCCCAGCCATCTGGGGAGTGAACCCGCAGTAGGAAGATCTCTTTCTCTGTCTCTCCTTCTCTCTCTCTGTAACTCTGACTTTCAAAGAAATAAATAATATCATAAAAATAGATTCCTTTTTTAAATAGTTACAATTATTCCACCCAAAGAGACTTAATATAACAAATACATAATCAATTGTTTACTTTTTCCTAATATTATATATAAGTATGTATTTTAAACCTTTTTTAGAGTTTCTTTAAGTCAGGAGGAAATGAGTCCATATACTGCTAGTGGTTAATATTTTCCTTACGATGCTTTAATCTTAACAGGTGATCCTTCTCTTTCCCACTTTCCTTCCTGCCCCCCATCCCCTCTCTTTGCAATTTATTTATTAAAGAAAGAAACTAATTTTTCCTGTAGAAGTTTCCAGTCTGTGTTTTGTTGATCATCCCCATGGTGTCACTTAACAAGTTCTCTTGTCCCCTGTATTTGCAGCAAGTGGATAGTGAGAGCCGGAGCAGCAGAGCAGGGATTGGCAGTGGTAACTATTTCCATCTTGCAGGTCATATGGTTTCTGTCCCAACTCCTCACCTTTGCCCATAACACACAAGCAGCCATAGGCAGTGTGTATGTGAGTGGTGGTTCTGCTCCAACAAAACTGTTCAACCAAACAGGCAGCAGGCCAGATTGGCCCAAGGGCAAGAGTTTGCTGACTTCTAATCTAGGGGCTTGATCTGATGTAGATTCAAGCTTTCAGCAACAATAAAGTGCTGTGCAGTTCCAGTGGGTGATGTTTAATGTCTGGTTTTCCCTCTTCAATCATGTCCAGATCCACTAGGTCATTATGGACTGCAGAATGGTAATATTTTTATTCCATTGGCACATATTGGCTGACCTGTTTCTATGACAGGAAATTTCCCCTCACCAGAAATTTATTTGTCCTGAGATAGAATTAACATGGGGAAGGCAGAATAAATGCTCATTTCTCCTCTGGCAAACAATTTTCAAAATAATGAGTTGGTTATTAAGCATCTTCCAGAGGTAACCAATGAGAGACTTTCTTTAGTTTTTTCTTTGGAATTGTTATGAACTCTTGGATTTAAACGGAATTTGATGCTTTCAATTCACTGTGATTATTATTCTTACTGATGCTCCAAGCCAGTAGGAGCCTCTGTAAGTTGGCTCTGCAGTCCTCAGGGTGCCCTCCAGCTGTCCTTGGTGGGACCCTGACTGTGCTGCCTATATCTCAAGACATTCCACTGTAATCTCTCAGTCCCTGCTCTAGGTCTGCTGTCAGTTATACCTCCAAGGAGCCCAATTCAGCTGAATTCGTTTCCAGAACATTTTGTTGAAAATATTAGGAAATATATATTTTATAAGATTTATAAAAATTTATAAGATTTATCATGTATTTTTATTTATTCATATTGATGTTTCCGATTCTAACAAATCAGTCTCTTCTGTCTTGCTTCTGGTTTCTCCTTCTTCCTGTGCTGAAAATCCTGGTTCTTAGAGACACCTGTCTGGTTATGCAGTTGCTTTATTCCACCTGCAATTCGAGCCAAGACTGGACTCTAGACCACCTCGGGTGAGCTATACACAAAAGAGCTAAATTTCTAAGAGAAGGGCTTTCACACTTTTGACTCTTCTATTAATCCTACTGAGTCTTCCTTCACTAATAAGTAGGCATAATTATCGCACAGTGCCTCCTTCAAATGGGAGACATGGGGATCCCTGGATTTTAGGAAATATTTCAGAGAGAAAGGTAGAAAAAAGTGAATTTTATGAGCAGTCATCAATCACTGCTTTCACACCATGATGTGAGGTGACTGCGTCAGTCAGAAGCCAATCAGCCTCTCCTCTATGACTACACAGGGTATGAAAAAATCTACTTCTGAAGAAAAATCATTGCTGCAAAAGATTACAACAGAAAGGGGGAAAGGCAGAGATTATAAATTCTCATTTAGGGTTAGATGGGGAGGAGCTTATTCGTATAATCACACAGAAATATATGAATATATTCTATCTATATCAATAAAGATTGGGCAAATATAGAATAGCTTATACAGAATCCATATTAATGTAGGATGGGTTCTATTTTTAATAATTGTACATTATGTACCTACCACGTTGCTGGCACTGTGTAAGAACCCCTGGGGAATCGAAGATGAGTAAGAGACACTCACTGCCCTTGGGGAAAACAGACCCAAGGCAGATAAAAAGCCCCTTAAAATTCAACAAGGGGAGGGGAAGAGGGAGTCAGGCATAGAGTCATTCTCAACAAAAAAAATGAAGGAAGTTTTTAATGGAAGCTTTTAAAAGTGGTCTTTCTCTCATGTCAATAGAGAAGGGTAGGAAGGGTTTTAATATCCAAGCTGAAGATTTCTTTGCACCTGCACCCCTGACCAGAAGCACACACACCATGATGGTGCAACCCAGTTTCATGGGGAGAGGGCTTACGCTGGAGCCTCCTGCCAAGGAGCAGGATCCTACCTCTGTTGGTCATGGGCTGAGCTCTGGAGCTCAGTGCTCCCTCTTCCCACACTGAGGGTCTATATCCTCTGACCATCATGAGCTTATCGTGTCAGAGAAGAGACCACAGCAATCTTCACTGGAGAGTTTAACCTAGCTGAAAATAAGGATAAACCTCTGGCCTCTTGGATCCCTTCCTGCTCCCCGGGAACCCTCTACCACCCTGTCAATCTCTGCTTCGAGGAGCAATGACGGAAGGCAAGTGTACTAACAAGAGATGCTCCCTGATACAGAGGAAAGCAGATGAGGGGCTGGGGGAGGCAGTGGGGGTGGGAGAGGGTAAAGTCTAACAAAGGAAATCTCTTTTCTAAATGGGGAGTGGGGAAGAAAGACAGTGAGGGAGGGAAACCTACAGTAACAGTAAGTGAGAGACGAGAAGGGAATGTGCCTTGCTATAAGGACGGGCGCTGATGGAAAATCACTGCGTAGGGAGCGTCCCAGTGCCTTTGTGCAGCACACAGTGCTCAGTGGACGCTTTCAGCTCATAAAAGTAGGCGTCTGTTAAAGTACGCTTGTGCACAAACTGGATTATTCTGAATATCATTTTAATAAGAATATAAAAACCAAGCAACGTGTAATCTTTTCACGGCAGACTTGAGCTTCTGTCATTCTAAAATACATGTATTGGTATTCATGGTACAGTGTGTAAATATCATAAAATAAATATCGGCGGTCTCCTCTGTTTCTGTTTTGATCTCCACCAGCTTTGTTTCTTGACTCTGTTTGCCGACACAACCCTCCCTAATCCCTGCTGAGGTTGAGCTGGGGCTGTGTTTACCTGCAGCTGTGTCTTCCTCCCCATCTTCTTTGTGGGGTGTGTGTGTGTGTGTGTGTGTGCAAGTGAGCAGACACCACTGACACAAGGCAACACTGCAGAAATAAGACTGTTTGCATTTCTTATCATAGAACCTATCATATTTTCTGAATAATGAGTGAGCATATGCTTAATACTGGTCCATTAAAGCAGAAAGGAACCTTAAGGGAAAAAATTGGCAGAATGACAATGCCAGGGTGGAAGTATGTGATGAAACTTTTCTAAAAATAAGAAATTGGAGTGGGACCAGGTGCCTTCACCCAGGAGGGCCTGAACTGTCGTGTCTTGGGCCTTCTTGAGATAGCAGAATGGGGAGATGACGCCACTTCCAGAGGCTGTGTCAAAACAAGCTAGCAACTAGAACAAAAGGATTTCCTGTCTCAGAGCTGCTGAATAAAGGTAATCAATTTTCCTCCTCTATGATATAGTGATTTAGTTTTTTTTTTTTTATTTGATAGGTAGAGTAGACAGTGAGAGGGAGAGACAGAGAGAAAGGTCCTCTTCCATTGGTTCACTCCCCAAATGGCCACTATGGCTGGCACTGCACCAATCCGAAGCCAGGAGCCAGGTGCTTCTTCCTGGTCTCCCATGCGGGTACAGGGGCCCAAGCACTTGGTCCATCCTCCACTGCCCTCCCAGGCCACAGCAGAGAGCTGGACTGGAAGAAGAATAACCAGGACTAGAACCCAGCACCCATATGGGATGCCGGTGCTGTAGGTGGAGGATTAACCTAGTGAGCCACGATGCCGGCCCCAGTGATTTAGTTTCTATACATAGGAATAGAAATATCTGCTAGCACCTGAAGTTCAGGGGTTTGTAGAATGCTGTAAACAGAAAGAATTCTTGGAAACAATTCACTCAGCCCCAGTAGATGATGAAACTCATGGCCTCAGATGGTAAGACAGCTTCTTCAAAGTGGCACATGCCGGCGCCGTGGCTCAACAGGCTAATCCTCCGCCTTGCGGTGCCGGCACACCGGGTTCTAGTCCTGGTCGGGGCACCGGATTCTGTCCCGGTTGCCCCTCTTCCAGGCCAGCCCTCTGCTGTGGCCCGGGAGTGCAGTGGAGGATGGCCCAGGTGCTTGGGCCCTGCACCCCATGGGGAGACCAGGAAAAGCACCTGGCTCCTGGCTCCTGCCATCGGACGAGCGCGGTGCGCCGGCCGCAGCGCGCCGGCCGCGGCGGCCATTGGAGGGTGAACCAACGGCAAAAGGAAGACCTTTCTCTCTGTCTCTCTCTCTCACTGTCCACTCTGCCTGTAAAAAAAAAAAAAAAAAAAAAAAAAAAAAAAAAAAAAAAAAAAAAAGTGGCACATGTCAGTCGAACACCTTGCTGAAGACTATTCTAATAAAGTGTGGTGATGGAATTCCCCCAAGAGAGGCGAAACCACACACGTTTTAAGTTAAAGACAGGGACTGACATTTATTCTTAGGAAAATACTATGAGCAGTAATACTGAAAGAACATGAGAATAACAGCCACAAAAGTAAAGGTGCAAAAATTCAAGGCAAAGCCATGTCTTAAGCAGTGATAACATCCTCGGATGGAGAACACAGCTTAAAGTACAAAGCCAAGGAGGTCTAAAATGTTACTGTTGTGACTTGCTTCTGTCAGCCAGAGAAACCTGTATGCAGAATACCATACCTTTTTAATTTCAGATTTCAAATTACAAGGGTTGCTCTGCTGACTGAAGAGGGATTTCTTGAATCTCTCTATCACCCTCCTTTTCAAATTGTGGTGCAAAGCTGGAGGAAGCTGCAAGAAAATGAGAAAACAATCATTAGAACCAGCTTGTTCACACTGCAGGGCTGACCACCCAGAAGGTCTTGGTGGGAGGTGGTAATGTAACATTATCTAGTCAACAGGACTAAATAAGAATTTTAAATTTCACTCCAAATGAGTATATGCTGGAAGGTATTATTCTCTCTTTCAAAGATCTGCTTTATTTATCTTAGCATTCTTTCCCTGATTATTTTTCCTATAACTGAATCACTTATTAATTGCATGCATGCACTGAATTTTGTAAACATTACCCTTGGCCACGAAGCATACTTCTTACTCAAGGCTTAGGTGCTGACAGTGTGCCCAGTACCATGCTAAACACTCCAGCCCTGGTTCTGAGAGACCTTTAGACTGGGAAATACATTCCTGCATGAAGTTCATATCGGAGGCCTGCCTCACAGTGAGACTGAGGAGAGATCAGATCCTAGCGACTAGTCTTATCCAGAAGAAAGAGAGAATGGATTTATGTATATTATGGTCAGGCCTGGCTTACTGAGATTTAGGATCAAGTGTAGAAAGTCACTGTAGAATCTTAGAAACTATGGTAATTGCGTGCAAATGAGGATATCAAAAACCTAATTTGCGGTGCTTTGCAGGTAGCAATTCTACAACGAAATCACAAATCTTGAAAACCCCACGGAGATGAAATAAGGTTTGGGAGAAATATAACAGAAAATAAATAGTGTCAGAATTACATAAGGCCTTAACATAATGCTTCTTTTTGGTTAAATTGTGGAGAGAACTTGAAATGAGATAGGGAGGAACTGATGAGAAAAAAGCAGGTAGTTAAGTGGAAAGAAAACTATTGTAGCAAGTGCTCTCCAGACTGAAAACTGGAAGACTATAATTCAAAGCTCAGGTGGAAAGAAAAATGAATGTGTCAGAAGCTGTTACTATCCCACTTCTGCTGCATCTTCCAGGCTCCCTTACAAACTCGGAAGGGTGCCAGGGGACTATTTTTGGCCAAAAGCAATGCCACACTTCAAAGCCAGAGTGCTTCCTCCCTTTCTGGCTTACCCTGCCACCAGAAACTTGGATTCCACCTGTTCCAGGTGGAGCAGGACCACCTGGCCAGCCCAACTTTGAGTGAATGAGTAAACCTCTGGTGTACCAAGCCAAGGGATCTCAGGGTGGATCTGTTAGCACAGCACAACTGACCACATCTGACTAATACAAGGACACGAACTCACTCAACTTCCATGAAACAAGGAAACAGAGTCTATGGGGCACACATCAGCTGACTTCATAGCCAAAGAAAACCTGATCCTGAGCATGATAAAATGCAGGGCCCGTTAGGAAGTATTGTAATTATATAAAACAGAAAAGACAATGCAACTGAAAAAAGTTTTAAAAATGCATCTCTAATCCTAGTGTTTGCATCAAAGCAGCCTTAATTAGGGAGAAAAAACACTCAACTGCTCTGGAGACACTGCTGCCCTTTGGTATTCTTGAAAGCTTGTTTAGGTTGGTAGCAAAGAGGCTACCTAATCTGCTGATCTCTTTCGATGTAAATATCATTGCTTCCTTTTTCCTTGCCTCTGATGTGACTCCTCCCTCCCCCTCCTCTACCCTCACTCCTAGAAAATAGGCATAATTATTACTGTCCTTCACATAGAATGAAAGGAGGAACCAAGATGCGGCCAGGGTTGGGGCCCAGGGGGTTAGACCACTGCTTGGGATGCCAGCATCCCATGTGGGAGCAGTTATTCAAGTCCTAGCGGTTTGGCTTGTGATCCAGTTGCAGGTAAGTGTGCCCAGGAAAGCAATGGAAGATGTTCCTAGTACTTGTGTCTCTGCTGCCCACATTGAAGACTCTGAGTTCCAGCTTCCTGGCTTCAGTCTGGCCCAGCCCCAGGTGTTGAGGCCTTTGGGGGAGTAAATCAGCAGATGGAAGATCTCTCTCTCTGTATCTGAGTAAACCAGCAGATGGGAGATCTTTCTCTCTCTCTTGCTCTCCTCCCCCACCATCACTCCACCATTCAAATAAAAGATGCATGGGGGCCAGTGCTGTGGCGTAGCAGATAAAGCTGCCACCTGCAGTGCCAGTATCCCACATGGGCACCAGCTTGAGTCCTGGCTGCTCCACTTCCAATCCAGCTCTCTGCTGTGGCCTGGGAAAGCAGTAGAAGATGGACCAAATCCTTGGGCCCCTGCACCCATATGGGAGATCCAGAAGAAGCTCCCGGCTCCTGGCTTCGGATCAGCACAGCTCCAGCCTTCGCAGCCAGTTGGGGAGTGAACCAGCGGATGGAAGACCTCTCTTTTTCTCTCTCTCTCTGCCTCTCCTTCTCTCTCTGTGTGGAACTATGACTTTCAAATAAATAAATAAATCTTTAAAATATATGTATGGAGGGGAGGAAGCAACAGGGGGAGAAAGGAGAAAAGGGTAGAGAGACAGAAAAAATTTCTCAGCACTAGTTAACAAATAGTTGAAAGAGAAGGGAAATGAGTATAAATGACATTTGTGTATGTGACTGGATAGCTGAAGTGAGGTGAATTTAACTTGGAGGAGAAAGAGACAACGAAGGGCAGAGATGTGCATACTTTTCTTGCAAGGTGATGGGTTGGAGTGGTGGGAGGGTGGGAAAAGTGGAGACCTCTGGGTTTGAGAAATCCCTACTGGCATGCACCAGAAGGTGCCACTTCCCCACATCAAGCAGCAGGGGGCAGTGCTGTTCCAGGACAGTACAGTGCTGCATATAGGACTGCACCCTGGGCCTTCAGCAGGAAAGGCAGCTTTGTCTGCCACAACAAAGTTTGGAAAGTGTGAAGTGCTTGTGGGCTCATAGTTCCTTCAAAAGAGACTTGGTCCAGTACTGGGAGCTATCAGTCCCAAATGCTAATTCAGACATTCTGAAAATTCTGACTACGAATTTAACATGATGAGCTTCCAGTCAACTTAAAATTGCATTTATTGTTCCTCGTGAAAACTCATGTGAGCAAGTTCACATTTGGTCAACTTTGGATTCATTTACAGGGCAGTATTAGAAAGCTGTAGTGGGGCTGGCATTGTGGCATAGCAGGTTAAGCCACTGCTTGCAATGCCAGCATCCAATATGAGTGCCAATTCAAGCCCCAGCTGCTCCACTTCCAATCCAGCTCTCTGCTAATGCACCTGGGAAAGCAGCAGAAGATGACCCAAGTACTTGGGCCCCTGTGACCCATGTGGGAGGCCCAGATAAAGCTCCTGGCTCCTGACTTCAGTCTGGACCAATCTGGGTTGTTGCAGCAATTTAGGGAGTGAATCAAGGGATGGAAGATCTCAGTCTCTCCCTCTTCCTGTCCCCCTCATAACTCTACTTTTCAAATAACTAAATAAAACATTTTTTTAAAAAAAGAAAGGTATAGCATCTCACTGGAGATATCCTCACTGCAGAGTACCCCATCTTTAAAGCTTTCATGCAAGAATTTAAAATGTTAATCACAATGATGACTCATGCATAATTCAATTGCAGATAGTGTAAATACCATAATATATATATATATATATATATATATATACACATATATATGGACAATACTATTAAGAATGAAATATTAACATCCATGATTCACATTGCTGGGCACCACAATTACTCTTGTTATGTGTATTATCTCCCTTCAATTTTTTACTACAACAAACTCATGATACAGGTATGTACCTATTTCTTATAGGTAAGGAAATCAGAGCTTAAAGACATGCTGTGATATACAAGGATACTTTCTGCGGTAGTAAGATCTCTAACACAGCCATTATCCTTGAGCAAACAATACCACCACTGGCATTACTGTGGCATAGACTTCATAGTTTACAAACATTTTCACATGTTGTGGTTTATGGCATAGCCCCATCCCCTGTCACCATTTTACTGTAGAAGAAACGGATTCCAAATGACTGCTTCAAAGTCACACACCCAAAAGTTGTGGGGGTTTGTGTTTCTTTCTACCAAGTAACAGAAGACAGAACATGACAACTGATCTGCATGCCTTACTCAAGGTTTTCCCAGCCTGAAACAGTCTTTGGATTCTTCCTAAAGAGCCAGATGCTCCAGTGTCTCCAAGAATACTTCAACAGACCATCAGTTGCTAGGACTTTGTTTAATACCTTGTGACTTAAATTACTATCTTAGTCTATTTTTATATTTTTATTTATCTATTTATTTGAGAGGTAGAGTTACAGACAGAGAGAGGGAGAGACAGAGAGAGGTATTCCATCTGCTGGTTCACTCCCCTGATGGCTGCAATGGCCAGAGCTGGGCTAATCTGAAGCCAGGAGCCAGGAGCCAGGAGCCAAGAACTTCTTCAGGGTCTCCCATGCTAGTGCAGGGGCCCAAGCACTTGGCCCATCTTCAACTGCTTTCCAGGCCATTAGCAGAGAGCTGGATTGGAAGAGGAGCAGCCAGGACACAAACCAGCACCCACACCGGATGCTGGCGTGCAGGTGGAGGCTTAGCCTATTATGTCACAACACCAGCCCTTACCTTAGTCTATTTTTTAAAAAGGTGTTTTTATATTAAGAGGAAATTTCCCTAAGTGCTAAAACAAAAAGTTCAATTATTATCATCAGAATAAATACACAAATGTCATATTTCACTTAGAATTTACACACCCCGAAAACATGAGTGGCCTTGAGAAACACAGCTTTACCCTAACTTCTTTTTTATTTTTTTTTTTATTTATTTGACAGGTAGAGTTATAGACAGTGAGAGAGAGACAGAGAGAAAGGTCTTCCTTCCATTGGTTCACTCCCCAAATGGCTGCTACAGCCGGCACTGAGCCGATGCGAAGTCAGAAGCCAGGTGCTTCTCCTTGGTCTTCCATGCGGGTGCAGGGGCCCAAGTACTTGAGCCATCCTCCACTGCCTTCCTGGGCCACAGAAGAGAGCTGGACTGGAAGAGGAGCAACCGGGACTAGAATCCGGCACCGCAGATGGAGAATTAACCAAGTGAGCCATGGCGTCGGCCCTACCCTAACTTCTTATTCTGCTTCATTTCTGTCTCTCTTGCTCTGGTAACCAGTAGATCCAGATGGGGGTATATAGATGGGGCTGTTCTAATCCATTACTACTGCAGGGAAAACAGTGTATTTTTATCAGTACATACATCCGGAAATATCATTTTCATGTGAGTTCAGTCCATTGATGTCTCCAACCACCTGTGATGCTATACAGTGGCCAACAATTGTGGCTGTGAAGATGCGTAGTCCAAAACAGCTCCATCAAATTGCCTGTCTGTTCTCCAGGAAACAGGTGCTTAATGTTTAAAAGTGGCTATATGTTGATTTTTTTGTCAAAACACTTATTTAACAGAACAATAAAAACATAGTATAGGGTTAAATCCAAAGCTTGATTTGGCTGGACAGGTCTTACTTAAGTAATGATGCACAAAGACACTCAAATGTAACACAGGCACCCTAGTTACCTTGTATACTCAAAGATAGACTTTGGTTTCTAGCAACGGAAATGAGCCACTGGTTTCATTCTTAGCTTGCTTATCTCAAGATGGCCACTTTGGCTATGATGGAAACAGATGTCAAGTCAAGGATGGAAGGGCAAGGATTTTGACCTTCTGCCTTTTAACATTGTCACTTTTAGATGATCTTTGCAGATCTATCTGCATGGAAACCGGGTAGCAAAGGCCACCATCAGCCAAAAGGAAGAGGTTTTGCCAGGAGGTACCTGGTGCAGCTCAGCATAGTCACCAAGTGTCAGTGTGTGAGAGTCTGACTAGTAAGTGGCATATGACAACAAAGATTTTGATAATTCAGGAGGCAGTGTTCCCTTTGCTATTAGCACCAGACAAAGCAGATCTCAATTTTGCCTTTGATCTATAGCAAATCCACTAGTTCAATGTT
Source organism: Sylvilagus floridanus (assembly GCA_949820135.1). NCBI lineage: Eukaryota > Metazoa > Chordata > Mammalia > Lagomorpha > Leporidae > Sylvilagus > Sylvilagus floridanus. The sequence continues at coordinate 170,345,829 of OX463244.1, forward strand.
TGCACTGGCATTTCCCACCTTTATTTGAAAGGTTTTGACTTTGTTTAGCATTTTAAATTAAAATTCCCCAGAGGGGAATCATTCCTCACTACACACAGTGTCATAGACTTCCAAGTATTCTGAAGACATATCTTAAAAATCACAAAGGTTATATCTGAATTTGTAGCAAGGAATCCCAAATTACCAAAAAGTATTAAGTCATTTGTTACCCTGGCAGCCAAAGAATATAATAATAAGATATTTATAATGATTTCATTATTGCTCTATAATACTTTGAAATCCAAAAAGAAATGAAATACATCCATTAAAAAGTGCTTTAGTACATAAACATTAGCAAAAACAAGTACATGGAAATGACACTTAAATTTCACATGGTATTTTTTTAATTTAATAGTTAATAGTGGGGTCAGCATTGTGGTATATCAGGTTAAACTGCTACTTGTAACCACAGCATCCCATATCAGAGTGCTGGCTCAAGCCCTAGCAGTTCTGTTTCCAACCCAGCTCCCTGCTCAGGCACCTGGGAAAGCAGTAGAAGATGACCCAAGTGCTTGGGTCCCTGCCACTCTTGAGGGAAATCAGATGGAGCTCCAGGTTTCTTGCTTCAGCCTGGCCCAGTCCTGCCTGTTGTGGCCATTTGGGGACAGTGAAACCAACAAATGGAAAATCTCTATGTTTGTCTGTCTGTCTGTCTCTCTCTGTCTCTCTGTCTTTCAAATAAATAAATAAATAAATAATTTTTAAATACATATGTTTAGTTAAGGTAACAAAAAAGCTGTGTAAGTCTGTTTCAATAACACTAAAGTGAAGAATATTTTCTCATATTTCTCTATCTATTTGAATTTAAATGCATTTTTAAAAAGGATGTCTTTACTCGATGTAGACAGGACATATTGCATTCTGATTTATTAACCAAATCCACTCTCCATATTTTCCCCTCACCTTCTTTCGTTTAATCAGACAGTTCTGTGTGACTGCCTAAGAGAAAGATTGAAGGCAGAAAACAGAGAGGACTAATCAGTTCTGGATTCTTGCATCTGAAAAGGCAGCCCTTGAGGTGATTGAAAAAAATACCAGATTTGGTATAAAACTTGATAAGAGCCAGGCTGTTCTACCCAGGCTTAATAGAAATTCCCCAGGCTGGGGGGAGAAGTGAAAGGGAGAGCAGTGAGAACTCAGAAGTGGGTGGCACCAGAGAAGAGGGCTCCTTGCCTGGTCCACATCATGTGGGCCTGAGGGCTCCCACTCAGGACTACCGGGGTTTTGGGAACCTCTGTCCTTGGCCAGTAGGCAGGATGCTGCGCTCTGCCAGTAGAGGGCACTGGAGGGACACTGGTAGAAGACAGGACCTGTCTGTGGGATCAGGGAAGCTCCTGTCCTGCTGAGCTCACTAAACTGTGTAAGTCAGCTCCTGTCAATCCCTAGTGGCTGGTCCCCCAGTTGGATTCAGTGGCACCAGCCCTGCAGCAGCTTTCAGAGAGTTCCATGGCGTCAACTTCCCGGAGGTGGCCTCCCCTAGGCCTGCCCAGCATAGCAGCCTCTCGGCCGACACCCCACGAGGTACCTCACCTGAGAGCTTGCTCCGGTGCCACACAGTGAGGCTTCACTTCCTTGCACCAGCACAGCCGTTTAGTTTCTTGGAGTTCTTTTTTTTTTTTTCCTAAGATTTCTGGACCTCAGCCCAGGGCAAGAGATCCACTTCTGTATGTTATTTGTTCTTTTCTTGGGGGCTCTGTCCCACCTGGAAGTAATCACTTTCCTATCAGCTCTCCTTATATTCTTCAAATTTCTCTTTCCTTTTTTGGAGGCAAAACCCTATTTACAGTTAATTTTTTTTCTTATTAGATCTTCCTTGTTGACATCACTGTGATTTCTGACTGGACTCTCACTGATAATAGATGTGTACCAGGATATGGGTCCTTCACGGGTACGATTTGGGAATTGGTTTGATTGTGCTACAGGAACACAGCCCAGAGCAGAGTTTTGTTTGGTTGGGATTTTTTGCCAACAGGACATGGAACCCCAGTTATGCACGGCATGCAGGGGCGTCAAGGCTCATCAGGCTGTCACCTGAATGAAGGGAAACTGAAGGCCAAATGGCAGCTGCACTTGACTGCTGGGCAGTGAGGAAGCCCACAGGACTGTGGGCTGGAGGGTTCTCCTGTCTGAGCTGGAGCACGCACACATGGCAATGACAAGACTGGGTCCCTGCCCTCTCAGCTCAAGTCATGATCTGAAGCCCGGAAAGATTCCATTCAGCCATGAAAGCAGTTTTGCGCTACTTTATGCTGCCACAGCACTGATGGAGCTGATAATCAGTTCCAAAATTTAACTGGGTAAGTTACTAAATTATCAGTTTCAGCAAACTCACATTTCAACAAGTTTCTCATGTGAAAGTTAGGGGAAAGAAAAAGGTCCTAAAACTCATATTAGGAACATCTTGTGAGCCTGATAAAACTGACAATCTTGAAACCCAAGTCTTTCTGAGCTTTCCTTGTTGGTGGTAGGAGCTTATCACGCTCTGTCAGACAAGGCAAGCCTCCATTTGTTTGAAATTCTATGATAACCTCAACTGGGAAAAATATCTTCAAGAAGATGCTCATTCATCATAATAACCACAATTAGGATCAAATCCATAACTGGAATACTTTCTCATTATGATCCAAGGCAAGAACTGTACACCACGACCCAGCAGGATATAGTTTGCACACCAAAAGAACTGTAAGATTTTGCTATGAAATATCAGCAACAACCCAGAGAACATATCCATGAAAGAGATCCTAAGGATAATGGGCCAGGAAGTGTGAAATACATCACTAGATAAGACTAAATTCATCAGTACGGGCACATAAGCTAGAGATTCCAGATTCAATGTATTGGTTTGTACAAGTTGAAATGGTAGATTAAGTGATTGGTTGGCTGAAGGTTTAATCAGCAGTGGCCTGTGTGCAGTGAGGTTAAAATGAAAGAGATTCTATGGCATGTTGAGGAGAGAATTCAAAGGCTGATGAGAATGGGTGAATTTATCATGCATTCCCTGCATAGCCACTCCATAGCCACATTTGGCAGGAACACACAGAAGCCACTCCTTTCATTGAGGCTTGGAGGAGTGCCTTGAAGAGGGGTGCACCAGCACCCATGAAAGGCTTTGGAGGTCACTACAACACTGAAGAACAACCCATTTCAATCTACCAAATCAGCAGTGGACAAGGGACAGCACCGACCACCAGTGACAAGTTGGGGGCATTTACGATAAAGGCAGCAGGGATGTACTGTATCAGTCAGAATGCCCTGGCCCACAGAGATCTTTCAGTGTTTCTGGAAAGGAAATTGATGGTCATCCTTCCAGAAAATCCCTTGATCTGCACAACCAAACAGAAATTGAGTCTATTAGACACAAGCCTGAATGGTGTTGTCATTGCCAGGGTGGTAAGTCACAGACTCACTCATTCCCAGACCTCAGTCAATTCACAGACCCAAAGATCCTTGATTAATAAGAAAGCTATGGCCCCTTGAGGAAGGGCCCAGAAACATTGCTCTGTAAACACCCCACATATTTTCCTCCAGGACTTCCCCAAGAGAGACTTGCAGTCATTTCCTAGGGGTACCGTCCACAGGGGTTAAGGGAAATACACAGGCTTTCTGGGAATACTAGACACTGGCTATTAATAGATGATAATTCCTAGTCTTATAAAGTCATTGTGTGTACCAATCAAAATGTTTTGGTTGAAAGGGTAGTCAGACTGGAGTATTAGCCCAGGTTTGATCTACAATGGTCCCAGCTGCCCTTGACCTATGGTATTTGTGTGTATTGCCTGAATGGATCATTGAAATTGCCCTAACTAGCAATGGGCGGCATCCCCACATTGGCTCTTTGAATCTTAGGGTGATAGAATGTGTCTCTGTTTTATAACTGATACGTCTCAAGTGCCTCAAATAGAGTCTGACACATAGCAGGCACCAAATAATTGCAATGTCAAAGGTGTAAGTGAATAAATAAGTTGCATAGGACACAGGAATATGATCTTAAATTTCAAAATACAAATTTCTGTTCAAATGTCTATACTTTGTCTATAAAAAGTTCTTTTTATAACAGCATATACCTTTGTGAACGAACATTCAAGTTGGTTATTGCTAGACAGATTTATCTCGATAGTTAGTAACTCCATTTTCTACATTTTAGCACTGCTTGGCACTCAATGAGTCATTGAGGTTTACATCTAGGACGTCTTAACAATCCTGGACTGTTTGTGGTTTTGGCTTTCACTGCTCCGAGAGGTCCTGGTTTTAACTCATCATCCTCAGGATTAATGGGTGAGCACTATTAAAGCTGCTTATGGAAAAAGCAGCTCAGCCCTGTCCCCATTTGTACCCACACACTGAGGGACATTTGTGCTGAGGTCTATTTTTGGTTGGGCATCAACGGTGAGAAAATAGCCTAGGAGAAAATCCGACATATTTGTTTTTTATTCTACTGCCTTCTCAGCTTTGCTGTGAAGCCAGTGTGTGCTCACATGCATAGTAGGAAAGGGTAACAAGTATTCACTCCACTTGACAGTCCCACTTAGTTCCTCAGCAATATCAGCACCACAACCTGCATTTAATATGGAAGGGAAGGGGCTGGTGTTGTGGTAAAGTGGGTAAAGCTGCTGCCCGTGACACCAGCATCGCATATGGGCACCAGCTCGAGCCATGAATGTTCCACTTCCAGTCTGGCTCTCTACTAATGGGCCTGGGATAACAGCAAAGGAGCCCAAGTAATTGAGCCACTACATCCACGTCAGAGACCCAGAAGAAGTTTTAGACTGGCTCAGCTCCAGCTGTTGTGGTCATTTAGGGAAGGAACCAGCAATTGGAAGTTTCTCTCTCTCTCTCCCTCCCTCCCTTCTTCCCTCCTTCTCTCTCTCTCTCTCTCTCTCAAACTCTGCCTTTTTCTTTCTTTTTTTTTTTTTGACAGGCAGAGTGGACAGTGAGAGAGACAGACAGAGAGAAAGGTCTTCCATTGCCGTTGGTTCACCCTCCAATGGCCACTGCGGCCAGCACGCCGTGCTGATCCAAAGCCAGGAGCCAGGTGTTTATCCTGGTCTCCCATGGGGTGCAGGGCCCAAGCACTTGGGCCATCCTCCACTGCACTCCCGGACCACAGCAGAGAGCTGGCCTGGAAGAGGGGCAACCAGGACAGAATCCAGTGCCCCGACCAGGACTAGAACCCGGTGTGCCGGCGCTACAGGCAGAGGATTAGCTTAATGAGCCGCAGCACTGGCCCATTGCTGTCTTTCAAATAAATAAAATAAAATGTTTTTTAAAAAGATGGGAGAAAAATAAGAATCAGGATCACTGACCTGCGTGATGTAGATGATTTTGTGCAGCTGAATCAGTATCTGCTGAATGGGATCACTGATCTGCCGCACTTTCCTCTGGGACACAGCGATGCCTGCAGATGCTGTGGGGGAGAAATCCTACAGTCAGTCAAGTTCTCTTTCAAAAGTGCCATTTAGTGGAAAACGGGATAGAATTCTGAGAACACTTTTTAAAGCAAAGACTCTCATCCTAACAAATGAGACAATATGTAGAGACCCTGGAGCACATCATTATCTTATTATATGGGACAAACAATTCCTTCCCTTCACTTCTCAGACTTGGATTTTTTTCCTGCAATTAGAGTGGGCTCCCATCAGGAGTCAGTAATGACTTGGATATTGTGGCCACTGAAAAGTCTGACTTCAGGTGTGTAAAGAGACTATAGTGCTCTTAAATTTCAAATTCATCATGCCTTCCTTAACAGGTCTTAAGGCTAATTTTATTACAACTATTAAATACAAACACTGAAAACAGACAATCTTTTACAGAGCAAAGTAACAAATTCTCTAAGATAGAATCCAATAACTTTCAAATTCCTATTATAAATTGCCATTTTCATCAGTATTTCTTTCTCAGTCATTGGACACATTTACAATTTATACTAAATTCTCATCATAAAGTCACACCAGCTTTATAGTTTCAGCTTAACTTGGTGTCACATTTCATATGTCTCGCTTCCTGTTTCGTGTGTCATGGCCACCAGTGGTCACTTCTTAACCTTGAGGAACATAGAGCTCCTTGAAGGAGTGGCCGTGATCCGCAGATTAGCCACAGATCCACCCTGCCTCCTCTCACCTGCAGATCACATTGTAGATCACGGAAAAGAGACTTCAGGGATGTGGAGGCATGTGATCCTCCCCTTGCCCTTAACCCATAGTACACTTTCTGCTACAATACTGCTCTTGCTGATTTCCCTGTTTAGAAAAAAGTTCCCAACACCCTCTGTTCTTCCCTCCATACCACAGTGAGCCAATATGAGATTAAATTTCAGTGTAATCATTCTTTTAGCAGCAATCAAGATTCTTTGAAAATGATTCTAAATGTTGAGAAAATATGCATATTTTACCATAAACATTTGTTTTTTACAACATTTAAAAGAGAAAGTTTGATGAGATCGCTTAAAAGAATCTACTTGTTTGATTATAGGAATATAAAAAAATTTACATTTATGATACAAAGCTCAAGAGAATTGAATTTAAATATTTAAAGGCATATCTTCATGGATATCTTTACTTAGTTGAGAGTAGCACAAGAAATAATTTGTTGTTTTAAATATTTGGAATTCAAAGGACCTACTTTCCCTGGACACTGTGTCCAACTTCTCTTTAGCATTAATTATTTGATTATTAAGATGAAACTTAATAAATTATCCTCAGGGTAAAAACATGAAGGGAAATCAGAAGGAACTGTTGTAGCTATAAAATAAACAGCACAGAAGTAGAGTTGTTTGCTCCAGCTCGCAAGGATGCCACGATCCCTAGGCTGCATTTTCTACAGTGGTACTCCTTGCAGAAATTCTTTATAAATGCAACTATTTGTTTACCTGTCTAGGCTTTTATCAAAATATGCAGATAGTAATGCTGCAGAAACATTAATCTTGCCTTTTCTGATAGCAGAGGACTTTTAAAAATTGTTTTTACATGAACTACTTTATGTTTTTGATTTATAAATATAACAATCACAGGTAACAACTTAAAATCTCACAATATGCCAAGGGTTCCTAGGTTTCTAATCACATTTGACTGGGATATTGCATAGGATTGACTCTACCTCGCCACAAGCATGAGCTCATCTGTGGCCCTAAATACAAAAACAGAGAACATTAGCTAGAATGCATGCCTGCTGAACTAATCAATTATGCAACTTAACTTAAAAATTATTTTTCTTTAGACTCTTTGATCACTATCCTCTCAAACTCTGTAAGTCTTTTGAAAATAGTTTTTATTATTTACTCTCAGAAAAATAAAATTTTTAATATTTAATTACACATGCCTTTTATAAAATAAGAAAGCAAATGAACAAGCAAACAAAAAACAACCTAAGTGCCACAGATGGGGCTCTCTGGACCCAACATCCATTCTAGCCACCTCTCCAGATGTGTCTCCAGGGTATATTGTCTTCCAGTCATTTTTCTACCCACTTACATACATATTTGTGTGCCTCAGAACAGGATTTTTCAACCAACAGTTGAGTCTTAAATCAATTTAATGCATCATTTTCAAAAATAGAATGAATTGAAACAAATAAAAAATTCCAGAATGCCTTGCATATTGTAAAACTCCACTCAGTCATTATGCTCAGAAAATGTGTTTCTTATTGAAGGCTATTTCCAGAAAAACTTTGAAAACTATTATTACAGGAAATGTATAATATGCCATCTCTTTCTTCCTTCCCTACCTTCTTCCCTTCTAAAACCTTCTTGCATCTCACTCTCCCTTCCTTTATAAATAAATGGGAATATGTAGCATCATATAAATTGTTTTTGCAATTTGCATGTTTTTTATTATGTTATGGAAATCCTTTTTGTCAACACACACCGTTTTAGCTTATTTTTTACAGCTGGGTAGTACTCAAATTCTGGATGCACAATGCTTTATTGAACCACTCTCTTGATGGATACCTAGTGAGCTTTCAAGTTCTTATAAATGATACTGCAGTGAGTTTATGTGTACATGTCTAATTGTATACATGAACAAGTCTTCTTTTAAGGTAAACAAGGATAAGTAAAATAGCTGGGCCCTAGGGTATACACATTTCCTACTGTAACAAATATATTTCAAAATGGCTGAATCATGTGAACACTCTGACCAGAAGAGAATTCATTTTTCTACAACTTGATCAGCACTATGTATTATCAAACTTTTCCAATTTGGGCAATCTAATGTTATTTTCTATTCTGAAATTGTTTGAATGCTAGTGCACCTATTTATTTGAATGCAAGGGTATCTCTTTGGTTAATTTATTGCTTTTATCCTTTGTTTCCTTTTTCTTGATGTAAACACTCTTCACATACACTGAATACTAGTCCTTCTATTGCATTTCACATGATAAAAGTATTTTCACTTGTTCTGTCATTTCTCATCCACGTAAAGGGTATTCCCTGCCCCATCACCTAGACTAAAGGGAGCTTAGTCTCAGGTACTGCCAGGCAGTCTCTCAGGAGTCTGCTGCCACTGTGTCATGGCAAGCTGGGGCTCCATCTTCAGTTTCTGGGTGCTCTGGCAGGACCACTCAACTGTGGCATGAGTTCAGTTTGGGGAGACAAAAGAAGCTTGAGATTGGGAAAGGTGTCGGAGGATTCTAGCTACACCACGTACAAACTCTTGATTTCCTGGACAACCCAAGTATAAGAGCCATAATTCCTCATTTTCTACCTAAGTCCTCACAATTGTTTTATATTCTCACACCCCAAAATGCACATTATATCTAACCCTTAATAATATTAGGAAAACAAAAATGTTGAAAATTGAAATAAATATCTTTTTAATTCTTCATTTAAAGATCAATCACTACCAAGTCCATGGCAAAATGTCAGCCCATAATATTTTACCTCATTTTAAAGCATTCTCTCTCAATAAGTCTTTCAGATTAGCTCAATAAAATTATATTTCCTAACTATTCAAAAAACACAGAAAATATTTTCATTTACAACTCTATCATCAGAATATTTATATTAAACTCATTTAACCTTAAAAAGACATCAAGAAGGCTTACCACAGTTCATGTGTGTTGTCAGTCACATACAATATGTCCATGATTCACATCTATGTGACATTCCCTACTGCAAAAATAGATGTGATATGTTGTCTCCTTAAATTTTAATTCAAGTTTAAAATACTAGAATATTTGGGTGGGTTCCAAGATGACAGAATATGGACTGCTCTAGGCTCAGGGAAAAATATTTTTTAAAAAGTGGAGAAAGTGCATTCTCAGGGGAGTTAGAGAGAAAACTGCAGTGGAGATTCTATGGAAGAAAGAGGGACACTGTGGACCTGGGTGCAAGGTGCAGACACGCAGCCACGAGCATGGACACAACACATGAGCCCATCAGGCCAGAGCCGGAGAAAGTGCCATCTTTGGAGAGCAAGGTCAGATCCGACGGCAGCAGCCTGTGCCACTGCTGATTTAGCCAGAGGGAAAACCTGGAAGGCTACACTGTCTTTGAGTCCAGCGTGGAGCCCTGAGGCAGACAGGATGCCTTGCTAACCCAGCAATAAAGGGGGAGGGTGTGTTTCTTTCTCCCCATATCCTTCTTCACAACAGTGCCTGTCAACTGGCTGCGAGAGGGTAGGTGCCATTTTGGACATAAGTAGCAACTGTGGCAGCTCTTGGATATGCACCCAGCAAAGGCAGGTTCAAGATGCCATCTTGACAGCAATAGAGTGGCAGCAGCTCGGGTGCACGCACCCTGCAACTGACAGGGAGAAGGAGCCATTCTGACACAAGCACTGGCTGCAGAGGCTCTTGTGCATGCCCTGCAACACACAGGGAGAAGGCACCATTGCAAAACAAGTAGGGGCTGTGCACATGTGTGATCCAGGGATTAAATCCACATTCCCCATTGACTTTGAGTCTGGCTGGGAGGATTGACAGGGGGCTGGGCACCACATAGGACTATGAGGTACCCCCCAGCCCCAACATATCACAGTCTCCGGGACTCCAACTGCCTAGGTAGAGAACCCACAGGAAACTCTCTCAAAATGTCAGCCTCTCCATGGAAGGGACAGGCTAGTAGGGCAGAGTGGATCATCTATACCCCATGACTGTGGAAGCTCTGTGTGTTGAAACTATAGGAACACTGTGACTGCACAAGAGGGCAGAGGATATAGCTAGGTCTCCTGGAAATCACTGTGTGGGGCTCCACATGCTCAGAGCTCCCTAATTGCCTGGGGTGGGTCATTGCCGTGGGATCCATGTTCAAACTGAGGACTGCACAGTCCTTTGTGTGATTCATTCAGCACCACAGATGAGTACTGCACCCACTGTGGGCTAAGACCTGGGCATGTACTGCACCCACTGTGGGCTAAGACCTGGGCATAAATCACTTTGGAAGAAAGGAATTAAAGATGTGTGATTATACCAACAGAGGCACTCATACCCTCCTTTCTGATAACAAGAAATCTACCATGCCCAACAAGGGTATTTCCCTGGATACTCGTCCCACCCTAGAGAACTGACCAGAGACCTCTGGCCACACCCAGCATGTGCTTCTGGGTATTCTCGGAAAGAACAGACACTCCACTAAGCCACAGAGGCAAGGATCAAAGATAAAAGCCATCAGAGGAAAAAAAAAAAAAACAACAAATGCCTAACAATAAATCCAGAAATCCAAGAAACAAGAATAAGGAAAATAATATGACTCCACCTAAAAGGAACACAACCCTTCAATACTAGACAATTAAAAGATTGATGAAATGCCTGAAGTGGAATTCAAAGCATTAATCATAGGATTACCCAGAAGCAATCAGAAGCAAACTCATGAGTTAAATAAATCCATACATGGCATGAATGAAAGATTTTCCCAGGGAATTGAGATTTTTTAAAGAGAAATAAAAATAAAATTTTAGAAATGAAAATTCAATATGTCAAATAAAAATACAGTGGAAAGCCTTAACAACAGACTTGGATAGGAAGAAGAAAGAATAACTGAACTAGAAAACAAATCCTTGGAAATATCTCAGTCACAGCAAAAAAGAAAGAAAAAGAAGAAATTGGAAAAAATAAAAAGTTTTGGAGATTTACGGGATAATATCAAATGATCCAACATCTGAGTCTTAGGAGTTCCTGAAGGTGTGGAAAGACAGAATGGATTAGAAAGCCTATTCAGTGAAATAATTACAGAAAGCTTCCCTAATTTGGAGAAAGGGATGTCTATACAAGACACGAATAACACATTATAGATCTGACCAGAAATGAGCTTCACCATGACACATTGTACTCAAACTCTCAACAGTAAAACATAAAGAAAAGATTCTAAAATGGGCATGAGAGAAACACAACATTGCTTTCAGAATATCTCCAATAAGACTCACAGCTGACTTCGCATCAGAAACTCTATAGGCTAGGAGAGAAGGAAAGATAAATTTCAAGTCCTAAAAGAAAAAAAATTGTCAACCCAGAATACTGTACCTTGCACAGCTCTCATTTAAGAATGAATGTGGGGGCCAGTGCTGTGGCATAGTGGGCTAAGCCTCCATTTGCCTCACTAGCATCCCATATGGGTGTCAGTACGTGTCCAAGCTGCTCCTCTTCTGACCCAGTTTTCTGCATGGCCTGGGAAAGCAGTGGAAATTGACCCAAGTGCTTGGGCCTCTGCACCACATGGGAGACCTGGAAGAAGCTCCTGGCTTATGGGGAACAATGTAATGCTTTTATGTCTGTACATATTAGGAGAGAACGGTAAGATATATTCCAAGTCTGAAGAGAAGAAGACTGTCACCTCAGAATACTATACTCTGTAAAGCTGTTATTTATGAATCAAGGTGAAATAAAGACTTTCCGTGACAAACAGAAATTGAAAGAATTTGTCACCTTTCATCCAGCCTTAAAACCAATGCTTAAGGATGTGCTACACACAGAAACATGGTCTTCACTATGAAAGAAGGTGAAGGCAGAAAATCTCCCAGTAAAAGCACAAAGGAAAGCTAAAGTCAACAACAGGAATATTTATTTAAAAATGGAAGAGCCAAGTCATTGCTTACAAATAACACCCTTGAATGTAAATGGTTCAACTCTCCAGTTAAAAGATAGAGACTGGCTGAATAGATTGAAAAACAAAACCCATCTATTTGCTGCCTACAAGAAACACATTTCACCAATAAAGAAACATGCAGACAGAAAGTGAAAGGAAGTAAAAAGATATTCCATGCTAAGAGAAACCAGGAAAGAGCATGTGTAACCATCCTAATATAAAAATAATAGACTTTAACACAAAAAATTTCTAAAAGGGACAAGGAAGGGCACTGTGTAATGATTAAGAGAACATTCAACAGGAAGACATGACATAATAAATGCCTACACACCCAATTACAGAGTACCTGGCTATTTAAAAAAAGTATTAACAGATCTAAAGGGAGTAACAGCTTCCAATACAATAGTAATAGAGGACTTCAATACCCCAATTTTATCAATGGATAGATCAACTACGAAGAAAATCAGCAACGAAACAAGAGCTTATCTATGCTATGGAAGAAATGTACTTAACTGATATTTACAGAACCTTTTTTTGACATGCAGAGTTAGAGAGAGAGAGAGAGAGAGAGAGAGAGAGAAAGGCCTTCCTTCCAATGGTTCACCTCCCAAATGGCCACTACAGCTGGCATGCTGCACCGATCTGAACCCAGGAGCCAAGTATTTCCTCCTGGTCTCCGATGCAGGTGCAGGGCCCCAAAACTTAGGCCATCCTCCACTGCCTTCCCGGGCCACAGCAGAGAGCTGGCCTGGAAGAGGAGCAACAGGGACAGAATCCGGTGCCCCAACTGGGACTTGAACCCCAGGGTACCGGCGCCACAGGCGGAGGATTAGCCTAGTGAGCCATGGTGCCAGCCCGTACAGTTACAGAATACATATTCATTTCATCAGTGCATAGAACTTTCTCTAGCATGGAGCATATGCTAAGCCATAAAGCAAGTCTCACCAAATTAAAAAAAAATCAAAATCATATCATGCATCTTTTCTGACCACAATGGAATGAAGCTGAAATTAATAAGAAACTCAAGCATGTTGTAGGCTAAACAACAGGCTCCTTAATGAACAGTGGGTCATAGAAGGAAACAAAAAAAGAAACCAAAAAATTTCTGGAAACAAATGAAGATGACAATACAATATATTAAAAATTATGGGGTACAGCAAAAGCAATGTTAAGAAGAAAGTTTACAGCAATTGGTGTCTACTTCAAGAAATTGGGAAAGTAAAGAATTAATGAGCTATCAAAGCATCTCAAGGACATAGAAAGACAACAAATATAAACCCCAAATTAATAGGAGGGAAGAAATAATTACAATTAGAGAAGAAATAAAATTGAAACAAAAAATTCAAAAGATCAGTGAAATGAAGAGCTGTTTTTTGGAGAAAATAAAATTGACACACCATTGGCCAAACTAATCAAAAATAAAAAAAGAGAGTGAAGAAACAGCTCAGAGATGACAAAGGAAATCTAACAACAGATACCACATAAAAAAATCATCAGGAAGTACTACAAAGAGCAGTATACCAACAAATCAGGAAACCTAGAAGAAATGGACAATTCCTATGTACATACAATCCACCAAAACTGAATCACATAAACATATAAAAACCTAAATAGACCAAAAGCCAAGATGGAGATTGAATCAGTAATAACGACCCTCCCAACAAAGAAAAGCTCAGGATTGGATGGTTTCACTACTGAATTCCACCAAAAATTTAAAAAAGAACTAATTCTATTTATTCTCAAGCTATTCAAAACAATTGGTCAGGAGGGAATCCTCCCAAACTCCTTTTATGAAGCCAGCATCACCTTAATTCCTAAACCAGAAAAATACAACAGAGAATGAGAACTATAGACCAATATCTATAAAGAGCTCAAGAAATTCAACAACAAAACAATCTAGCTAAGAACTGAACAAAAGAGTTGAACAGCCATTTTTCAAAAGAGGAAATTCAAATGGTCAACAGACACAGAAAAAAAATGCTCAGGATCACAAGTCATGGGGAAATGCAAATGAAAACCACAATGAGGTTTCACCTCAGTTAGAATGGCTCTCATACAGAAATCAACAAAAAATAAATGCTGGTGAGGTTGTTGGGGGAAAAGTACCCTAATCCACTGTTGGTGGGAATGTAAACTGGTACAGCCATTGTGGAAGACAGTACAGAGATATCTCAGAAATATGAAAATAGATCTACCATATGACCCAGCAATCCCACTACTGGGAATTTACCCAAATGAAAAGAAATCAGCATATGAAAGAATGATCTGACCCCCCATGTTTATTGCAGCTCAGTTCACAATAGCAAAGATATGGAATCAACACAGATGTTGATGACTAAAGAAATTATGATATATATATATATATATATATACACACTATGGAATACTACTCAGCTGTAAAAAGTGAAATTCTGTCATTTGCAACAAAATGGACGCAACTGGAAGCCATTATACTTCATGAAATAAGCTACGCTTAAAAATATGAAAAAATCAAAAAATAATCTTACATGTGCTAGCATACTCTGCTGTGTGAATAACACTGAAAAGCTTTCTTTGCTCGGAAGGTTTGGTGGGAAGGTCTGGGAAGAACAGTGGTGCTTTCTTAGTATGAACTTGGGTGAGATACTGGAGAGTCCTACACATTCAGTATCAGGTAACCCATGTAATCATTCTGAAAGCTGGCTGTGTTTATCCCTGTTTTACAGATGAGGAAACTGAGGACTTCTGTCTCTATAAAATTCAAATGTTGAAATCTTGCCCCCACGTCCCCAAGAATACTGTATGAGGAAGCAATGCCTTTGGGGAGGTCAGGGAGGAGAACCATCATGAAAGGGATGAGTCCCCTTACAAAAGAGTCCCAAGGAAGCTGTGTTGTCTCCACCATCATGTGGGCCTGAAAGACTGCTTTTCTTTGTCTTCATTTTAAAGATTTTATTTATTCATTTGAGAGAGTTACAGATAGAGAGAGGGGCCGAGAGAGGTCTTTTTATCTGCTGGTTCACTACCCAAATGGCCACAATGGTCAGAGCTGAGCTGATCTGAAGCCATGAATCAGGAGCTTCTTCTGGGTCTAAAACATGGGACCCAAACACTTGGGCCATCTTCTACTGCTTTCCCAGGGCATAATCATGGAGCTGTATCTGAAGAGGAGCAGCCAAGACACGAATCAGCACCTATATGGGATGCCAGCATCACAGGTGGAGGCTTCGTCCACCATGCCACAGAACTGGCCTCTGCTTTTCTTCTTAAAAAGGTCTCCTTTTATCTGTCTGCACCTTAATGTTTATTGCAGCTCAGTTCACAATAGCTAAGACCTGGAACCAACACAAATGCCCATCAACAGTAGACTGGATAAAAAATTATGGGACATGTACTCTATAGAATAGTATACAGCAATCAAAAACAATGAAATCCTGTCATTTGCAACAAGATGGAGGAATCTGGAAAACATCATGCTGATGAATTAAGCCAGTCCCAAAAGGACAAATATCATATGTTCTCCCTGATAGGTGACAACTAACTGAGCACCAAAGGGGAAACCTGTTGAAGTGAAATGGACACTATGAGAAACAGTAACTTGATCAGCTCTTGTGCTGACTGTTAATGTACAGTGTAATACTTTATCCATTTTAGTATTTTTTATTTGTTTTGTTCTAGTACTATTGGTTGAACTCTGTAATTAACACACAGTTATTCTTAGGTGTTTAAATTTTAATTGAAAAGTGATCCCTGTTAAATATAACAATGGGAATAAGAGAGGGAGGAGATGTACAATTTGGGACATGCTCAATTGGACTTGCCCCAAATGGTGGAGTTAGAAACATGCCAGGGGATTCCAATACAATCCCTTCAAGGTGGCATGTACCAATGCCATCTCACTAGTTCAAGTGATCAATTTCAGTTCACATTTGATCACACTGATAGGTCTAAGAGTCAAAGGGATCACACAAACAAGACTAGTGTCTGCTAATACTAACTGATAGAATCAAAAAGGGAAAGAAGGATCCATCATGGGAAGCGGGATAGACAGCAGACTCATCGAATGGCAGATGTCCTAAATAGCACTCTGGCCTCAGAATCAGCCCTTAAGGCATTTGGATCTGATGAAGAGCCCATGAGAGTATTTTAGGCATGGAAAGCCAAGACATTCTGGGAAAAAAAAAGAAAACCTAAATGAAAGATCTCTGCGTGTGAGATCCCAGTGGAAAGAACGGGGCCATCAAAGAAGGAGGTACCTTTCTCTGAAGGGAGGAGAGAACTTCCACTTTGACTATGACCCTATCAGAATAAGATTGAAGTCAGCGAACCCTAAAGGCTTCCAAAGCCTCGGCAACTCATAGAGCCTAGGGAGATTCCTGATGCCATAAACAAGAGTGTCAAATTGTTAAGTCAACAACAGGAGTCACTGTATACTTACTTCTCATGTGGGATCTGTCCTTAGTGTGTTGTCCAATGTGAAGTAATGCTATAACTAGTTATGAAACAGTATTTTTCACCTTGTGTTTCTGTGTGGGTGCAAACTGTTGAAATCTTTACTTAATATATACTAAATCGATCTTCTGTATATAAAGATAATTGAAAATATATCTTGATATGAATGGAATGGGAGAGGGAGCGGGAGATGGGAGGGGTGTGAATGGGAGGGAAATTATGGGGGAGGGAAGCCACTGTAAAACATAAACTGTACTTTGGAAATTTATATTTACTAAATAAAAAATAAATTAAAAAAGGTCTCCTTTTTAACATGACATTCTGCCTATGCTTTTGAAGGTTCAATTGACAAAAATATCTTTAGAAGGGTATGTGTGTAATCAACTGGCAGCATCAGATTGTTGTTGCCTCCGTGTAGCTCTCTATTCTGCTTTATTGTCTCACAGTACACTATAATAACCTTGTCAGATGCCAGTGTTGTGACCAGTTAAGCTGCTGCCTGTGACCCTATGTTCACATCCTGAGTCTTAGCTACTCTGCTTCTTTCTGATCCAGCTCCTTGTGAATACACCTAGGGAAGCTATGGAGGATGACCAAAGTCCTTTGGCCCCTAGGGCAGCTATGGAGGATGACCAAAATCCTTGAGCCCCTGCCACCAACATGGGAGACCTGAATGGAGTTCCAGATTCCTGGCTTTGGCTTGGCCCAGCCCTGGTCATTGTGACCATTTGGGTAATGAACCAAACAGATTCAAAACAGATGGATGGATGATCACTCCCTCTCTCTCCCACTCTCTTTTAAATAAATAAATCTTTTTTAGATTTATAAATCTTTAAAATAAAATAAAATAGCCCTGGTACACTTTTGCACACAGACCAACACACAGTGAAACAATCAGCTAGGTCAATCTATTAGAAAGAGACTCGACAGTCTGGGGCCAGATCCTCAATGGCCACATGCCCCACTGGGATTTCCCACAGCATGGCAGGAAGTGGCAGGGAAGCATTGGCTCCTTTAGCCCCTGGGGGGAACAGACCACCGACTTCCTTTCCTTTGAAACTACAGTCCCAAGCTGTCCAAAGGCCACAGAAGCAAGGCTGCTTTGAAGTCCTGCACTACTGAGTTCTGGCTGAAGCTCTTTTATGTCGGGGGGGGGGGGGGGTCAGGCTTCCCACAGCTCCCAAACTGTTATCTCTTCTGTTATGGTATCCAAATGTAAAAAAGGATCTGGGTGGGCTCTGAAGTTGAAATTCCAAGAAACAGCTACACAACGCATATGGCGAGATGCTGTGCGGGGAATTCCTTGCTATGCTGTTTTTCCCACGTTTGCCTTGACCCCATGAGAAGCAGTACAGTGTGAGGACGGCATTGCCCCAAGATGGGGTGACACACAGAGAGAAAATTCCTGGGCTGCAAATATCACCAGTTCAAGCAGAAGGCAGGAAGATGGAGAGGAAACTGTCACTGAACAGTTCTTCCTGCTGCTCTGGATACCACAAAGCTTCTCTGAGGAGCAGGGACAAGGAGAGGAAGAGCAAAGGCTCAAGAGAGACTCACATTCCAGCTCACTTCACACACGGTCAGGGATGGGGGCTAGGAGGAGTGCAGAGCTGGGTGACAGAACTCTCTTCCACTTTGGGCTCAGGACTCGAGAGTGCTAAAGCTGTGGGCTTCCACGGGGAAGCCTGAGAAGCCTTGGCAGTGCTGAGGTTCCTTGCACCACTATAGTGCCATGAGGGGACAGCAGAGGTAGATCCATGGAGCAACCACTCTTTGAGCTTCTGTTCAGTTCCCTAGGCCATGTGCCCAGAGAAGTGCGGAAGAGCAGGTCACCTTTCCTGGCTCCACCAGAGTGGCTTGCCCTGTGGTCCTCTGGCCTTCATGTTAAGTGGACACAGCCATGGGCTGAACACAGACTAGAAACTTTTTCACATGCCACACTCAGTCATCAGATCACTGTTAGCACAGGCAGACACAAAGCCCAGAATCACATGCTGACAAAGGCTTTGGGACAAGACTGAGAAGGGCTGGCCAGAGTTTTTCTCATATCAGGCATAAAAATAAATAATCGAAGCACTGGAATCTACCTGCAAGGCTAACTGATTATGTTTTTCTGATATTAATCAATAAATATTAAGTTTAGTTAGTGTAAACTTTAGAAATTTATATTTTATTCCTGAATTTATAGACTAAAACTAGCATACGCAGGCAGTTATTGCTTGTTCTGTGTTTCAGCCACAACAGAGCCGTGCTGACTCCCTTTATTCCTAAAAGAGGGATTGTTCTCTCTCTCTCTCTCTCTCTCTCTCTCTCTCTCTTTCTGAAAGTCACTTCTCTGGATGAAGCCCATAATTCCTCCCCAAAAAAGCTATAATGTGAAAACAATGTATATTCACCAGTACAAATACAAAAGTTAACCAACAAAACTAAAAGGAACACAGGAAAGATGGCATTTCTGCCACTCTCATTCAATTACCTATGTGGGAAGATTTGCCCCAAATGTAGAAAACTGGAAAAATGGCAAGTGCTTGATTCTCTGATGTTACACTAGAGCATTTTCTAGTAACCCTACTTGATCCTAATCTAAGGCTCTTGGGAAATGCCACAGCATATTTATCTAACAATCCATACCAACAAAGGGGCAGATAGTTTACAGCCCTGCAGTACTAGAAGTCAACGTGCAGAAGTGATACATTGGTATACCTGATAAAGAAGATGATCACGAAAAAAAAAATGACATGTTTTTTATTATGCTGAAGAAATTTCATCACTCACTAGCTATCTAGTTTCAGCTTTTCTTTCTTGCCTAACTATATAAATCCCAGTTCTGTAAATGCTCTTGGAATCACCTCTTTTGTCCTTTACTTGGTTCTGTCATTAAATGGTTAAATAAAATTCACTTGTTAAAGAATATCTCTAGGAGCCGGCGCTGTGGCATAGCAGGTAAAGCCATTGCCTGCAGTGCCAGCATCCCATATGGGCACGAGTTTGAATCCCGGCTGCTCCACTTCTGATCTAGCTCTCTGCTGTGGCCTGGGAAAGCAGTGGAGGATTGCCCAAGTGATTGGGCCCTTGCACCTGCTTGGGAGACCTGGAAGAATTTCCTGGCTCCTGGCTTCAGATCGGCCCAGCTCTGGCTGTTGCAGCCATCTGGGGGAATGAACCAGCAGATGGAAGTTTTCCCTCTCTGTCTCTCTGTCTCTCTGACTCTCTGCAACTCTGCCTTCCAAATAGATAAATAAATTAAACAAAGGAAGGACTATGTTTCCAGGGGTGGGGTCTGACTGATAAAAATTATTGAAGCAGCAATAAATAAATAAATAAAAACATGGGACAAGGAGAGAGAAGGCAGAGACCCCGTGGTAGCCAGCTATGTGGCACAGCCAGCTGCCAGCTGTGAGATGCCCACTCATCAAGGCAGGAAGAAATCGCCACATGCCCTGCGGCTGGCAGTCTGAGCTGAGAGGGAATTCCACAGTCAGCCACTGGATTGTACTTCAGCCTAAAGAGCTGATTTGGGTCTGAGCTACTGTTGGGCTTGGAGCAGGACAGTGGCCTTGCTTTCCTTTCCTCTCCTCTCACCATACTCAGTAGCAAACAGTGCACAGCACCCCTACCAGCATCCTAGTCAGAGTCCAGGCGATGTGTAGGGAAAAGGACAGATCCCCTGCATCCTGCAACTGTGGGATTTTTGGGTCTTAGTTCCAGAGCTACACGCACTCACTCTATGTGAGCCAGGGGATCTGCCTTAGCTTCTGGGGGCTAATACCAGAAGCATCCCATGAAAAAATCTGCTCCCAGCTTGGGAGATCTGGGTCATGACCCCACTAGGCCCTGCAAATCCCATGCCTATAACAATTCCTTCAGAATTTCTCAGTGCTCCTAGAATCTACCCCGTGGACGTGAGTGCCAGTTCGAGTCCCAGCTGCTCCACTTCCAATCCAGCTTTCTGCTATGGCCCAAGTCCTTGGGCTCTTGCACTCACAGGGGAGACCTAGAAGAAGCTCTTGGCTCCTGCCTTTGGATTGACTCAGCTCCGGATTTTGCAGCCATTTGGAGAGTGAACCAGCAGATGGAAGACTTCTCTCTCTCCCTGTCTCTGCTCTCTGTAACGCTGCCTTTCAAATAAAAATTTTAAAAAAGAATAACTTGGCCGGTGCCATGGCTCAATAGGCTAATCCTCCACCTGTGGCACTGGCACCCCAAGTTCTAGTCTCGGTCAGGGTGCCAGATTCTGTCCTGGTTGCTCCTCTTCCAGGCCAGCTCTCTGCTGTGGCCTGGGAAGGCAGTGGAGGATGGCCCAAGTGCTTGGGCCCTGCACCTGCATGGGAGACCAGGAGAAGCACCTGGCTCCTGCTTTGGATTAGCGCAGTGCGCCGGCCGCAGCACGCCAGCCGCAGTGGCCATTGAGGGTGAACCAACTGCAAATTAAGACCTTTCTCTCTCTCTCTCTCTCTCACTGTCCACTATGCCTTTAAAAAAAAAACACCTCTAATAATAGTTGTATATTTATACTCCAACAAGATTAAAAATAATAATTAGTTATATAAATAATAATTTTAACTACCACATTACCTAAAACACTACAGGCAGTCTGCTGGATTCATACCGAGTGAGTATCAGTTGATTATAAGCAAGGTGTTGGCCACAACGGATGGCTGGCAGGTGACTGAGATAGAAAAAAGAGGCATCTGGATTGCAGGAGAGCAGACTGACTCCCACAGCAGTCTTTAGAGAATAATTTTGTCACAATCTAGCTTAGCTAGTTCACCATTTTTTATTGAAGAAAGGGAATTACAGAAGCCTAATGACTGATTCAATGATTGATATCCCCCTTCTGGGTTGAATGTATTCTGAGGTTCTGAAGAATTAAACTATGCTCCAAACAGAAACCCACATTTTGATAAATTATTGGCTATTGGTACTTACATTTCTGTAAAGGGATATATGGGTTAAGATGATCACAGGCATGACATAACATGGTCTGTGTACAACAGACCCCACATGAACCTACAATCTTCATGTTTAGGCTTCTCATTAGCATTGCCTTCTCCCCATCATCCTCCCCAATATTTAGTCTGTGTGATAAATTCATTTAAATGTGTAAATACCCTGAAACTAGTTTTGAATGCATTAAAAATCACTAATAATTGCAATTTCAAATTTGAGAGCCATGCTTTTATCTATTAACCCAATAACTTCATTCACTACACTACAAATCACACTGATTTCCCCTTATTCCTACTTGAGAGTGCTGTACCTTTCAAGCCTTCCTTTCTTGAGACTCTCCTCCCAGGTAGAAACACTGAGGGTGAGGTGCAAACTGCCAATTAACAGCTGATTGTAGTTTCAACTTGGTATTTGATTAGGATCATCAGTAACTTTTGCGAGACGAGAATCTCATAGAAAACACATTATCCTCAAAAGACTAAGGGAAAAAAACCTGTATCTTCAAGGATTCTCCTGGGTACACCTTCCCTCAGTGCCTCAGTTAGCTTGAATAATAACAAAATAAATCACCATTGGTAAAGGAAATTGGTTATTTCCCACTCTGAAATTGGTTATCTCCCAATCGGAAGTCTAATATACAAAAAATAATATGCAGATTATCATTTATCCAAAATGCTTGGAACAAGAAGTGCTTCAAATTTTTGTTTTTGCCAGATTTTGGAGTATTTGCTTATATGAGGGTACTTCAACAGTTAGTGGAAACTGAAATTAAGAGATATGTTTGGAGAAATCTTTTTGAAATTCATGCATATGAGGGGAGTTTTCAAAAAAATCATGAAAATACACATTAATGGAAAACTGCATGAATTATTTTTCACAGATATAAATTTACCTATTAATTCCATTTTTCTTTTTTCTTTTTGACAGGCAGGGTTAGACAGTGAGAGAGAGAGACAGAGAGAGAAGTCTTCCTTCCAAATGGCCGTTACGGCTGGCACGCTGCGAAGCCAGGAGCCAGGTGTCTCCTCCTGGTCTCCCATGCAGGTGCAGGGCCCAAGCACTTGGGCCATCCTCCACTGCCTTCCTGGGCCACAGTAGAGAGCTGGACTGGAAGAGGAGCAACCAGGACAGGATCTAGCGCCCCAACCAGGACTAGAACCCTGAGGACCGGCGCTGCAGGCAGAGGATTAGCCTAGTGAGCCACGGTGCTGGCCAATTCCATTTTCCTATGTACTTGCTGAAGCTCTCTTGCATACACATAATTTACCAAAGATGTTTACAAACTGGTTGAGAAATATAAATAATACACCCCAAACTCCAACAAATACTATAGAAATGTGTTATTATTATAGGCCAAATTACATCGCAAGAACTACTATTAAAGGACCTTTGAGAAAAATCTGGTGAGCAAATTGTTGTGTGCTACAAATATTGCTAGGTAATCAAATATAAACAAGTATGTACTCACAGCTGGCGTTGTGGCAAGCAGGTTATGCTGCAACTTGCAAAGCCTGCATTCCACATCAGAGAACAAGTTCAAGTGCTGACTTCTCTGCTTATGACAGAGGTCTCTGCCGAAAGCAGTAGATGGCTCAAGTGCATGAGCCACTGCAAATCATGTGGGAGACCTGGACGGAGTTCCTGGCTTCTGGTTTTAGCCTGGCCCAGACCTGGTTATTGTGACCATTTATGTAGTACAGCAGTGAATAGAGGCGCGTGCTCTCTCTCTCTTGCTCTCTCTCACTCTCTCTCTCTCTCCTCTCTCTCCTCTCTCTTCTCTGATTCTGCCTTTGAAATAAGTAAATCTTTTTTTAAAAGGCATGTACTCAGAAGCAACTTGGAAATTGTGAACATTCATTTTAAGTAGTTTATGTCAACAACTCACTTGAAAGTAAGCAACTAAAGGTTGCTCATATGAGGCCAACTAGACCATTATGCGAGTTCTCTATAGAATATTTGGATGAAACATGGACTACTTTATTTAGATCTGACCTTTATGAACGAAAGACAACTGCAGAAACAGATTTGCAGCCATCTAACAAGAAAACATAATGAAGAGGGCAGAAATCATCAAGCAAGTTTTTCTATTCAAACTGCAGAGCTGAAGACTCCCCCAGCATCCATCAGTTCAGGGCCTGAGTGTCAAGGGCTGTTTACACGAAACTGAGCGAAGAAAGAGACACTATGTAATGATTAAGGGATCCATTCAACAGGAAGATATGCCTATATAAATGTATATGCACCTAATTACAGGGCACCTGGCTATTTTTTTTTTTTTTTTTGACAGGCAGAGTGGATAGTGAGAGAGAGAGAGACAGAGAGAAAGGTTTTCCTTTTGCCATTGGTTCACCCTCCAATGGCTGCCACGGCCGGCGTGCTGCGGCCGGCGCACCGCGCTCATCTGATGGCAGGAGCCAGGTGCTTCTCCTGGTCTCCCATGGGGTGCAGGGCCCAAGCACTTGGGCCATCCTCCACTGCACTCCCTGGCCACAGCAGAGAGCTGGCCTGGAAGAGGGGCAACAGAGACAGAATCCAGCGCCCTGACCGGGACTAGAACCCGGTGTGCCGGCGCCACAGGGTGGAGGATTAGCCTAGTGAGTCGCGCTCGGTGCCTGTGGAGGGCACCTGGCTATTTAAAAGAAATGTTAATGGATCTAAATGGAGACATAGTCTCCAATACAATAGTAATGGGGGGCTTGCCAGTGCTGCAGCTCACTAGGCTAATCCTCCACCTGCAGCGCCAGCACCCCGGGTTCTAGTCCCTGTTGGGGCTCTGGTTCTGTCCCGGTTGCTCCTCTTCCAGTCCAGCTCTCTGCTGTGGCCTGGGAAGGCAGTGGAGGATGGCCCAAGTGCTTGGGCCCTGCACCTGCATGGGAGACCAGGAGGAAACACCTGGCTCCTGGCTTCGGATTGGCGCAGCATGCTGGCCATAGCAGCCATTTGGGGGGTGAACCAATGGAAGGAAGACCTCTCTCTCTCTCTCTCTCTCTCTCTCTCTCTCTGTGTGTGTCTCTCTCACTGTCTAACTCTGCCTGTCAAAAAAAAAAAAAAAAACCTACAACAACAAAAATAGTAATGGGGGGGCTTAATACCCCACTTTCAGCAATGGACAGATCAACCAGACATAAAATCAGCAAGGAAATAACAGAGTTAATTGACACTATAGATCAAAAGGACCTAATGGATATCTACAGAACTTTTCATCCTACAGACACAGAATACACATTCTTCTCATCAGTGCATAGAACTTTCTTTAGGATAGACTACATGATAGGCCATAAAGCAAATGTCAACAAATTCAAAAAAATTCGAAATCATATCTTGCATTCTCTCTGACCACAACAAAATGAAGCTGGAAATCAACAACTCAAGAATCTTGAGAATATATGGAAATACATGGAGACTGAACAACATGCTCTTGAATGAACAACTGGTCATAGAAGAAGTCAAAAGAGAAATCAAAATATTTCTGGACATGAATTAAACCAACAGTCAACATATCAAAACTTATGGGACACAGCAAAAGCAGTATTAAGAGGAAAGTTTAAAGCAGTTGGTGCCTACATCAAACTGAAGATCAAAGATCAAATGATTATCTCAATAAATGCAGAGAAAGCATTTGATAAAATACAATACCCTTTCATGATGAAAACTTCAAGCAAATTGGGTATAGAAGGATCATTCCTAAACACAATCAAGGCAATTTATGAAAAACCCACAGCCAGCATCATATTGAATAGGGGCCATCATGCAAGACAAAGAATTTAAAGGGATATGAATTGGGAAGGAGGAAGTCAAACTATCCCTATTTTCGGATAAAAATTCTATATATAGGGGATCTGAAAGACTCCACTAAGAGGCTATTGGAACTCATAAAAGAGTTTGGTAAAGTGTCAAGATATAAAATCAACACACAAAAATCAATAGTCTTCATATACACAGACAATGCCATGGCTGAGAAAGAACTTCTAAGATCAATCTCATTTATAATTGCTGCAAAAAAAATTTAAATACCTTGAAATAAAATTAACCAAGGATGTAAAAAATCTCTATATGAGAATTACAAAATGTTAAAGAAAGAAATAGAAGAAGACACAAACAAATGGGAAAAATCTTCCATGTTCATGGATTGGAACAATCAATATCATCACAATGTCCATATTACCAAAAGCAATGACAAGATTCAGTGTGATACCAATGAAAATACCAAGGACATTCTTCTCAGATATAGAAAAATGATGCTGAAATTCATATGCAGGCACAGGAGATCCCGAATTGCTAAAGCAAACAAACAAGAAAAACAAAACTGGAGGCATCACAATACCTGATTTCAGGACATACTAGAGGACAGTGGTAACCAAAACAAATGGATAGACCAATGGAACAGAATAGAAACTCCAAAAAGTAACCCAACAAACTTATATTTGAGAAAGGAGCTAAAACTAACCCTTGGAGCAAGGACAGTCTCTTCAACAAATGGTGCTGAGAAAACTGGATCTCCACACGCAGAAGTATGAAGCAAGATGCCTACCTCACACCTTATGCAAAAATCCACTCAAAATGGATAAAAGACCTAAATCTATGACCCAATACCATCAAATTATTAAAAAACATTGGAGAAACCCTGTGAGACACTGACATAGGAAAAGATTTCTTGGAAAGATCCCAGAAGCACAGGCATGAAAGCCAAAATTGACAAATGGGATTACATCAAATTGAGAAGTTTCTGCACTTCAAAAGAAACACTCAGTAAGTGAAGCAGTAACTGACAGAATGTGATAAGTTATTTGCAAACTATGCAACTGATAAGGGATTAATATACAGAATGTATAAAGAGCTCAAGAAACTCAACAACAAAACAAAAGTATTTAAACAGGCATTTTTCAAGAGGAAATCCATATGGCCAACAGACACATGAAAAAAAAATGCTCAGGGAAATTCAAATCAAAAGCACAATGAGGTTTCACCTCACCCCTGTTAGAATGGTTTTCATGCAGAAATCAAAAAACAACAAATGCTGTGAGGATATGGGGAAAAAATTACCCTAATCCACTGTTGTGGGAATGTAAACTGGTACTGCTCTGTGCAATACAGTATGGAGATACCTCAGAAATCTCTATATAGACTACCATATGACCCAGCCATCCCACTCCTGGGAATTTATCCAAACTAAAAGAAATTGGCATATAAAAGTTATTCTGTACCCCTATATTTATTGCAGCTCAATTCACAATAGCTAATATATTGAACAAACCCAAATGTCTATAAATTTAAGACCAGATAAAGAAATTATGGATATGTACACCATGGGATACCACACAATGACAAAAAAAATTAAATCCTGTCCTTTGCAACAAAATGGATGCAACTAGAAAAATTACACATAGTGAAATAAGCCAGTCTCGAAAGGACAAATACCATATGTTCTTCCTGACCTGTGATAACTAATAGAGCACCTAAAAGGTAACCTATAGGAGTGAAATTAAGACTTTGAGATGATTTCAAATAGTCCTTGTCTCGAATACTGAGGAACAGTTTTTTTGTATACTATTTGATGAACTCTTATTATAGAGTCAATCTTATGTGTATAAAGTTAATTGAAAATAGATCTTAGTAAAAAATAATGTGGACAAAAAAAAAAAAGAATGGGAATAGGAGAGGGAGGAGGAAACAGTGTGGTAATGTGCGTGGGAGGATGTGCAGGATAGGAAGAATCACTGTTCTGAAAGTTGTATGTATGAAATGCATGAAGTCTGTGTACCTTAAATAAGAGGTTTTTTGGGGAAAATAAATAAATAAAATAAAGTTGTCTTTCTTAGATCTGTATTTATATTTGTAATGCCATCTACTTACGTCATGAGATATTATAGTGATTTTCAATTTATAAAAATAATATAAACTTCCCTGCAAATAGATTTAAGAAAGTGATTCTGTTTAAGGGTAACTATTAGAAAAATAGTAGTACATGTGGTACTTAGATATGATTAAATTTGCGCAATGGTAATTCAAAAGTGACTGAAGTTGGAAAAATGAGCTAAAATAATCCATATGTTTAATAAAAATGTTTATTCACTTGTTTGACCCCAAATACATCTCGCTTGCATATTTCAAGAGGGCTCTTCACAGAAATCTGAATATAGACCTGCCATATGACCCAGCCATGGAACTCTTGGGAATCTGCCCAAATTAAAAGAAATCAGCACATGAAAGAGCGATCTGTCCTCCATGTTCATTGCAGCTCAATTCACAATAGCTAAGATATGGAATCAACCCAGATGTTTGTCAACTGAAGACTGGATAAAGAAACTATGGCATATATACACTCTGAAATACTACACAGCAGTAAAAATAAATGAAACCCTGTAGTCTGCAACAAAATGGATGCAACTAGAAACCATTATATTTAGTTAAATAAGCCAGTCCCAAAAGCCAAATACCATACATTCTCCCTGATACATGGTAACTAGTGGAGTGAAACAGACACTTTGAGATTTGATGATTGTTTACAGTCCTTATCTTGACTGTTGAGGAACAATTTTTTTTTTTCTTCATATTACTTGTTGAACTCTTTACTTAGTGTAGGGTTAATCTTATGAGTGTAAAATTAACTGAAAATAGATCTTTGTAAAAAATAAGAATGGGAATAGGAGAGGGAGGAAGAAGTGTGGGAGAGTGGGCGGGAGAGAGAGTAGGATAGAAAGTATCACTATGTTCCTGAATCTGTATATAGGAAATACATGAAATTTGCATACCTTAAATACAATTTTTTTAAAAAGAGGGCTCTTTAGAGAAACTACAGATTTACAGACACAGGGTTGACTTAGAAAGTCTTCCTTATGTAAAAAAACTCACATCTACACTTAGGGAAGGAAACAGCTAGCAGACTTAACCCTAATTTTCTACTGATACCCACCTTTTGCCCAGGAGAGACCTTTTCACAAGTGGAGCTCGGGGGTCTGACATTGGGCCCAGAGATAGATGACCACAGATGGCTTTAACTACCAAACAAGAAAACCCTGGAACTGGTGTTGTGACACAGTGGGTTAAGCCACGGATTATTTCGTTGGCTACAACTGGAGTCCAAGGATGCTCCATTTCCAACCCAACTTCCTGCTAATGCACCTGGGAAAGCAGTAGAGGTTGGTCCAAGTCCTTGGGACCCTGAACCCATGCAGAGACCTGGAAAAAGCTCCAGCCTCCTGGCTTTGGCCTGGCCCAGCTATGGTCAGTAATTTATATATATATATATATATATATATATATATATATACACACATATATACATAACATATAAGTATATATACATATATATCATATATAAGCATATATACACACACATATATATATCATATATATGGCACTGTCAATTAAAAAATAAAAAGAAAATACTGGTTCACTGTACTCCTGCTGCCATCATCTCCCTTCCCCTCAGAAGCCCAGTGCTTATCCCTTTGTTTAGCTCTATATAAGTCCGGTCATCTTGCCCCTCCTTTGAGACTCATACTTTGTGAATGGGTCCCCCATCTGTGCATGTTAAAAAGTTGCTATCTTTCTTCTGTTAATATGTTAATCTATTGTCAGTTTGTTTTATATTTAGGCTAAATTTATCCAAACTTCAGGGGAAAAGAGAATTTAAAACCCTCCTAAATATTCATTGACTTTGCATTAATATTTTCATCCATAAAACATAGGAATTCCTAAATAGTTGTTTCTGTTGGCAGGGAAATGCAGTTTATTATGTAAGCCAAAGATTATATATAAAATAAACCACTGATACAACTTAGTATTAAAAGAACAGGAGAAATTTCAACAGCATTATTTGAAATTGTTTGAGAGTTCTACAGGAGTTTGAAGATGCCATTGACTAGGATGTACCACCACAATATGAACTGAGAAGTGCACATTTCAGGAGTGCCTCATAGCTAAGATCATATTATAATACAGCCACTTGGCACTCTCACATAATGGTTGTCACCCATAATTCTCCCATAAACATGTGGAAATGTTTTCATACAGGATATATTCCTGAAGTTGTAACCAGATTTTGACAAAATTCTCCCCTTCCTACCCATTTTTCCAGAGTATTTACACGTGACTACAGATGTTGGGTAAGCGTAATTTCCAACCAATTCCTTTCCACCCAAGAAACAAAATTAAATGTTAAATAAAAATATAGCAATATAATCTACTTATCTTTCTAAGCATATCATTCACACATGTCAGTGCTTTACCTATTCTTGTGAACAGTTAAGATCTAACTCACAAACATCCAGACCAACAGTGTTTCATAAAACAGTGGTCCACATTCTGTCCACTATTGCAGGAGTATAGTGTCAATGTCGCCTCCCTATATACTCTGAGAGAAGCTAGAGACACCAAGGTGAAGAAGAGAACAGAGCAGGATGTGCAGATGTGGTGATCTAAGGAAAAGGAGCTGGCACAAGTTGCTTGTAGTTTGATAAAGCAACCAATAGTCCAAATTTACCGGAAATATTCAAAGCAGCATTACTTTTGAGGGCCTGTACTGTGGCATTGTAAGTTATTCCTCCACCTGTAGTGTTGGCTTCCCATATGAGCACTTGTCCAAGTCCCAACTGCTCCACTTCTGATCCAGCTCCCTACTAATGGCCTGGGAAAGCAGTGGAAGATGGCTCAAGTGCTTGGGTCCCTGGACATACATGGGAGACCTGGAAGAAACTCCTGGCTTCTGGCTTTGGATCGACCCAGCTTCAGTGGTTGTGGTCATTTGCGGAGTGAACCAGCGGATGGAAGACGTCTCTCACTCTCTGTCTCTCCCTCTTTGTCTGTAACTCTGCCTCTCAAATAAACAAGTCTTTTAAAAAAGCATTACTTTTTTACTCTACAGAAAAACAATTTTGTATTAAGATGGAGAAAAGTAAAAATCTATTTTTTTGACTTAAAAGTAGAATATCTCAGATGGTAACCCAAATTCTCTTGTGTGTATCAATACATTCTACCATATTAGTAAAAATTAATCACTCTTTTTATGAATGATTCATTGAAAATTTTTAAAATTCATTAGCTTGAGAGCACATGGGACATTCCTTCCAGTGAGACCTCAGTTCCTTGACATTGGCCAGCAAGCAGCTCAAGTCTTCAGCAGAGAAGTTGCAGTGCAGGTCTGGCATGCCTCCTGCCTGGACAGAGAGAGAAGAGTGCAGAAAGACCAAGGCCCACTAGTGCTTTGACATTATTTTGGCTTGGCAGGTGACCTTTTCTGGGGCTTAGCAAGCTTGGCTGCCAGGAATATTGGGCTTTCTTAGTTATATCTAGGATCTTGCCTGGCATTACAAGAACAAAATTCTACTGCCCTGGATAATTTATGCCCATGGAATCAAATGCAGGTGCCACTTAGCCAATAGTCACCAAATTTGGAACCAATGTTTTGAATAGACTCCATCAGCCTGAATCACGTCCCAGCTTAGATAAATGATGAATTAAATATCTCTGAATTTCTACTATTCTCACTGTATAAAGAAGAGTAAGTGCAGCATTTTTTACACATTGTGACATTTTACCTAAAAAGAAAAAATGACACTCAACTTGGCAGGGATGAAAATTAGTCATTACCATTACAGCCTGACAAATGTAGCAAGTAGGCGACACAAGAACTTAATGACACCCCCATACAGTTCAATTCTCCTATGTGGATGTTATCTCTTCTTTCTCTGTCTGTAGGTGAAATCTCAAGGGGTAACATGTCAGTTGCCAACATGAAAACCCCATGCTCTGCTCAGAGGAAAAGTGTGGAAAAAATGCCCTGATGTGATTTAGGATATGCATTCTTTTGTT
This sequence comes from Sylvilagus floridanus, assembly GCA_949820135.1. Taxonomy (NCBI): domain Eukaryota; kingdom Metazoa; phylum Chordata; class Mammalia; order Lagomorpha; family Leporidae; genus Sylvilagus; species Sylvilagus floridanus. The sequence continues at coordinate 170,377,075 of OX463244.1, forward strand.
CATCTTCCAGCGCAGAACCATTTCAAATTTATGCTAAATAAAATATCAATGAAAATAAAATTTACTATAAACAAAAAGATGCATTAGTATATCCTGATTCAAATTTTTTAAAATATATGAATCAGTAAATGTTTAAAACTTGGATAGGGGCCGGCGCAGTGGAGCAGCAGGTTAAAGCACAGGCCCGCAGTGCTGGCATCCCATATGGGCACAAGTATGAGTCCCAGCTGTTCCATTTCCAATCCAGCTCCCTGCTAATGTGCCTGGGAAAACAGCGGAGAATGGCCCAAGTTCTCGGGCCCCCACACCCACGTGGGAGACCCAGAAGAATCTCTTTGGCTCCTGGCTTTGGATCGGCTCACCTACAGCCATTGTAGACATTTGAGGAGTGAACCAGTGGATGGAAGACTGGTGGATGGAAGACCTCTCTCTCTGTCAATACCTGTATCTGTGACTCTATCTTTCAAATAAATACAAATAAATTTTTTAAAATATAAAACTTGGATAGTATAATAAATTTTAAGAATATAGAATATTTTATATGTCAACTGTGCTTTAATGCAAATAGGTCAGATATAGGATAGGCATTTGACCCAGCACTTAAGATACCTACATTTCATATTAGAGTGTTCAGGTTCAGTATTCAGCTCCAGCTACTGATTCTAGCTTCCTGCCAATGAAGGCTCTGGAAGGAAGTGGTGATGGCTCAACTAGCTGAGTTCCCACCATGCACAGGGGAGACCTGGATTAACTTTCTGGCTCCTGGCTCCTGGCTCTTGCCCAGCATATCCCTAGCCATTGCAGGCATTTAGAAAGTGAACTAATGAACAGAAGTGCACCTACTCTCTCTCTCTATCTCTAGATCTCTGCCTCTCAAATAGAGGGTTTTTTTTTTTTAATAAAAAGATTTATTTATTTATTTGAACGGCAGAATTACAGACAGACAGAGGCAGAGAGAGATCTTCCATCTGCTGGTTCACTCCCCAAGATGGCCTCCATGGCCAGAACTGCAATGATGCAAAGCCAGGACCCAGGAGCTTTTTCTAGGTCTCCTACATGGGTACAGGGGCCCAAGCACTTGGGCCATCTTCTACTGCTTTCCCAGGCCATAACAGAGAGTTGGATCAGAAGTGGAACAGCTGGGAATGGAACTGGTGCCCATATAGGATGCTGGTACTGCAGGCAGTGGCTATACCTGCTATGCCAAAGTGCCAGCCCCTCAAATGGAGTTTATTTTTTAAGAAAAATTTGATTTAATAAATATAAATTTCGAAAGTACAACTTTTGGATTATAGTGGCTTTTCCACCATAACCACCCACCCACCCACAAATCATCCCATCTCCTACTCCCTCTCCTCTTCTATTCTTCATTAAGATTCATTTTTAATTTTCTTTATATACAGAAAATCAACTTAATATATACTAAGTAAAGATTTCAACAGTTTGTACCCACACAGACACACAAAGTAAAAAGTACTGTTGAGTACTAGTTATAGCATTAATTTACTTTGTACAACACATTAAGGACAGAGATCCTACATGGGGAGTAAGTGCACAGTGACTCTGGCTGTTGATTTAACAATTGACACTCTTATTTATGATGTCAGTAATCACCCGAGGCTTTTGTCATGAGCTGCCAAGGCTATGGAAACCTCTTGGGTTCACGAACTCCAACTTTATTTAGACAATGCCATAGTCAAAGTGGAAGTTCTCTCCCTCCTTCAGAGAAAGCTACCTCCTTCTTTGATGGCCTGTTTTTTCCTCTGGGATTTCACTCACAGAGATCTTTCATTTAGGTCATTTTTTTGCCACAGTGTCTTGGCTTTCCATTCCTGCGAAACTCTCATGGGCTTTTTAGCTGGATCCGAATGCCTTAAGGGCTGATTCTGAGGCCAGAGTGCCATTTGCCATTCTGAGTCTGCTATGTAACCTGCTTCCCATGTTGGATCATTCTCTCCTTTTTAATTTTATCAATTATTATTAGCAGACACTGGTCTTTTTTATGTGATCCCTTTGATACTTAATCCTACCTTTATGATTAATTATGAACTTAAACTGATCACTTTAACTAGTAAGATGGTATTGGTACATGCCAACCCAATGGGATTTGGAGTCCCATGGCACGTTTCTAGCTTTACCCTTGGGGGTAAGTCTGAGTGAGTGTGTGCTGAACTGTGCATCTCCGACCTCTTTATTCCAACTCTTATTAACAGGGATCAATTTTCAGTTAAATTTAATCACCTAACAATAACTGTATGTTAATTAAAGAGTTTAACCAATGGTATTAAGTAGAACAAAAAAATTACTAAAAAGTATAAAATAGTAAGCTGTTCCTTGACAGTCAGGAAAAGGGCTGATAAAGTCATTGTTTCTCATTGTCAGTTTCACTTCTACAAGTTTCCTTTTAGGTGCTCAGCTAGTTGTCACAGATCAGAGATAACATATGATATTTGTCCATTCTAGACTGGCTTATCAAATAGAATTTTTTAAATTGAGTTTTTAAAAAAGGGTCCAGAGATCAGATCAATATCAGCAACCAAAAATAAAGTGTTACACTATACTAAGCCAACATGCCCTTCAGAAAAAGAGATGTTCTGAATTACAGCAGCATGGTGAATTCCTTGAATACGTATGTGTTTGAATCTGTTATAAAATCAATCAACAATCATTTTAACTTCAAGATTATGTTATGAACTTACCTTTGCCAAAATAATAGGAACAGAAAGACAGTGGTCAACATGATAGTTTTGGGCCTCTTAATAATAAAACCATCTTTTTCTGCATCTATATTGATGTTATAATGGCCCCAAACTGTCAGTTCTTCCAAAGAAAATTTAATAAGTGTGGAGACATGGACTAATTTTATAGGAAATCAATTCCAATTGCCTGTGTTCACTACACATATTAGCTCTACAAAAGAATATGAATTAAGAAAGCAAAGTGAAAATAGCATTAAACAATAATTCATATTAACCTCAATCATAAAACAGAATTCATATTCAAGAATCATACACTCAGACACATTAAAATCACAATTAAAACTTTTTTCTGAATTGTCCAGGTTTAACTAAAAATATTCTGCTACTACTGGACTTTTGTCTTCTTTAAAATAAGTTAGAAGCAGAATGATTAACACATTCTTTTCTTCCTAAGCCATGATTATAAGGATCCATAATTTTTAAGCTATTAGATAAATGGTGCGAAACAATATCATTTTAATCAATTACAAATAGAAATACCTAAAGAATTATCTGTGTCACACTAAAGGAGATAGAAAAAAATTCACTCACATCATGCAGGTGTACAATTTATAGAAACATCTATGTACAATATAGCTATGACTTTTTATTAATAGGTTCACACTTTAAGCTCAGCTAGTTAACATTTCCACCAAAGCAGAAATGCAAATTTTCTTTGAGGGGGGGAGCCCATAATGTTTCAATCAATAAGTGAACACAGAAATAATTTTGATACTATCAATTTCCCATGATAATGATGAACAAATTAACAGAATTTCCCCTCTATTTGTATTTAAAAGATACCTCCCAAGCATCATTCAGACATCTTAGGCCAACTACAATTCTGTCCTCCCGTTGCCCTCTGAACACCAACGTGACCTCGTAAGTACTACCATGATCTTTGAGACTGCGGAGAATCACAGCAGGGAGGCTGTGGGACTGCCACCCTGTCACTAGCTCGGCCTCTAGATCCTTAACGTGGGCCCTGAGCATGAGGGGTGGCACTTTCAGAAGCAGGTCAAGAGGCAGCAAAGCTGAAGAAATAAAAGGGGGAAAGAAATCAAACTGTGACATCAATTACATGGAATTGCAGGGAGGAACGTGATTTTATTGCTGCCAGCACTAAGTTACCTGGTCTTGGTCTGGATCCTATTGTGCTTGTGAAGTCCCTAAAAACAGAATTAGAGGCCGTTAGAGAGTCTTTCTCCACTTGGTTTTGACAAACATTTACTGAGAGCCTATACTCTGGAATGGTATACATTATAAACATAAATAAAGGCTGTTTTTCCCTCAAGTAACTCTCAGGAGTTTAATAAACACAACCCAACAGTGAATAAAACTGCCATTCTACTGGCAAATGGAAGAACCTGGTCCAACCACAGTTGTTCACAAGCTCTAAGTGTGATGAAGAGCCTACATCTTAGTGTCCTGAATGATTTTCCTGTTACAGTTAAAATAAAATATTGATTTTTGCATTAAAAAGAAGTGATATTTAAAGTTATATATATGATATTTCCCATTTTTTGGTCCTGCTGTCTTAAAAGAAAAAACCCTTTAAGTCTTCCTATAGAATGAAATGATTTTCGCATTTTTAAGGATTACGATGATATTTTCCTTAGTGTTTCCAGTACCATTAGCATCCATTGTTTGCCCTGCTCACAATTCTAGATTGCCTGATCATTTTAAAGTTCATCTCAGAGCTGTTTACACAGTAGAGGGGTGGGATTACAGCCCCTTGTGATATATAAAAACATAACAAAACAAAACAAAACAATCCTCAGTCTTGTTTTTCCCACTGTAAGCTGGAGTCAATGTCTTAATAGTTTTGTGAAATGAAATCTGAAACATCTGTGCCCCGGCAAGTTATAAGAACTATACTGACATTTTATGCAATAAAACAAAAATGTATTGATAAACACATGATGGGCATTTGATTAGTAGAGGTGAATATAGGGATTTCAATACAAGCAAAGAAGGCAATTAACTCTATTGCCCCAACCCTTTCATGTCAATCACAGTTTTCAGGTACACACAGATGTAGGTTGTTAAGCATAACAAAAGTTGTCACTCTTCTACCTACTACCAACTGTAAGTACCAGAATCATACCAAAATCTGCACCCACCAGTGAGTTCCTTCACCATGATTTTCTCTCTCCTCTTGAACCTTACCAAGCCAGCCCATTCTTGATCCCATATTTATTTTGGTTCAGTCCCAGTCTTTTTCAAAGCCTTGAGATATAAATAGATTTGGCAGGCTTGGGTAGTTTACAGCTTTCCTATCTTGGAATGAGTGCCATGTTTACAGACACTGGCCAAAAGGAAAATTATTCAAGCTACAACTTTAAATGATCTGGTAACCACATTTAGAAAAAAGTAAAAAGAAAAAGGTGAAACTAATATTTGTTAATCAAGTATATCCAAAACATTATCACTTCAACATGCAAAGTGAGATGTTTTACATTTAAATTAAGAGTGAATAAAAGTAAAATTTCAGTTCCTCAGTTGCACTAACTACATTTCAACTGCTCAAGAGTTTTTGCAGACTGGGTATTCGGCACAGCAGTTAAGCTGCCACTTGGAACATTGAAGAGCCAGGGTTTGAAACCCAGTGGTTCCAGCTCCACTCTTGATTCTAGCTTCTTGCTAATGTGGACCCCGGGAGGAAGCAGGTAAAGACTTAGGTACTTGGGTTCCTGCTACTCATATGGAAGACCTGAATTAAACTACCACCTCCTGGCTTTGGTCTAGCTCAGCCCTGACAGTTGTGGGGATCTGGGAAGAAAGGAAGTAAATGGGAGATTCTCTCTCTCTCTCTCTCTCTCTCTCTCTCTCTCTCTTTTGAATAAATAAATAAATAAGAAAACAATTCATCAAAATTTTTAAAAGTAATATATGCCCAACCCAGTGCCTCATGATTTTTTTTTTATTTTTTATTTATTTATTTTTTGACAGGCAGAGTGGACAGTGAGAGAGAGAGACAGAGAGAAAGGTCTTCCTTTACCATTGGTTCACCCTCCATTGGCCGCCATGGCCGGCGCGCTGCAGCCGGCGCACCACGCTGATCCGATGGCAGGAACCAGGTGCTTCTCCTGGTCTCCCCTGGGGTGCAGGGCCCAAGCACTTGGGCCATCCTCCACTGCACTCCCTGGTCACAGAAGAGAGCTGAAGTGCCTCATTATTTAACAATACTTTCCACGCTCTTCTTTAGGAGGTGCTGGTCATTGTCTTTACATACACATCATTATAGTCATGCCACATAGATGCGAAACCTGTAGCTTCATAGACCCCACTATCTTAAAAATGTGAATGAAAATGTAGTTTGTAGAAAACTTTTATCTGAAAATTTATGGGTATTCTTGAAAAGCTGGTACCAATCACATATTAACTGACTATCCCAATTGTCCTGAAGAACTCTTCATTTCAAACATTTTTAGATGTTATAAATGTTATGCACAGTATGTGCTGGTGGGCTATGTGAAATAGACCACTCTAATAATGCTGAGATGCTACCAACTTTGCTATACCTTTTTATACTTCTAAATTCCTGTTTAATATGTTTTAGTGAATCTCTAAAAAGTAGCATCCATTGCACATTCATTCATTCATTCAACAAATATTTATCTAGTATCCACATGTGTAGACACTGTGCCAGAAACTGGAGATGAGGTGATTAAAAAAAGTCTGCCAGTGTTAGAAATCTGCCAAGATTTCATAGGGATAGCAGGAAAAAGAAACATTAATATTTCTGGAAATTGTAACTCCAATAAAATATAGTCAACTGAAATTTCAAGACAGACTAGATTCAAAGTGACTACAGTGACAGCTTTTAACTGTGCGATTATTGGGTCCACACATGGATAAATGATTAAAACTGTGCAGAGCCTGAGGGAAGTCTGCCTGTAGATTTATTCACACTGAATGTTTATGTCCAGTGAAACGTCATGGCCAAAGAGGATCGTGTCTTCATGATCACTCAAGCTGTAAGTACCCAGAAATGGTTTAATACCCAATTAAAATTCCAGAAATATTTGCTGGTGAAAAGGATCAACATATTGATGTTCATGGCCTCTGAATGTTTGAAATAGGTATTGAACAATAGCACTTCGGGCTGGTGAAAGAATTTCAGAGAAATAGAAGGTTGGGAGGATTCGAAAAGGTTGTCACTTCTAGCTGTGTTCTGTTCTGGTGAGACCTCACCCACAACCAGAAGTCAAAAGAACAATGGAAGTGCTGGAAACCAATGTTAGCCTACAACTTCCAGCCCAAACACTAACAGGTAAGAAAGAGAAGCAGGAGGCAGCTTTGCAAATTTTAAACAGAGTTTTCATTGAATCAATGGAAGCAAGGATGAATTAACAGGATAATTATTATGTTAGAAGTGTCTTAACCATGAAAGAGATGAAGCTCTAGAATTTTCTCTCTCATAGGAATTTCTTTAAATATGCCTCAGAAGGAAATATTTTCACACGACTTATAATTGCATGATATAATCTAATTCAGTTATGAAAATTGGACAATACCAATTGATGCTGACCAAAACATAATGAAATATTTAGCTTTCTGAAATGAGAGACTTGGATTACAACATCGAGATAATGCCTTCTGAGGCTCCTGAAGCCACACCATTTTACAATTAAACGTCTCTTCCAAACAGCAACATGCATCAACATGTCCTGTGCGAATGAGCAGCATTTATGTAGGGCTGAGTTTTCATATTCAATAAAGGCTGTCATCGCTCTGTAATGTCAATGGGGTTGGTGTCACGTCAGGAAAGTGGCATAATGCCCTTGCGGTTTTCTCCTCAGACACCAACAACAGCTAGAAACAAATGATTACCAAGCCAAGAATGTTTAGAACTGCCACAGAAAAGGACTAACGGGGCCTTACTGTTCACATATTCTTACTGCTGTTGCTGTGATACTCTGCATTGTGATATTAGGAGATAGGCCAGAGTGACCAAGTGGCAATTATTAACGCAAAGCAAAACTATATACACAGTACAGAAAGGGGGTTGGGGAAAAATACCCACAAGTGAAAACAACATAATTCGTGCTGAAAGGAGGCAGGATCCATAGGTTTCAAATGACACAAGGGTCTCTCTGGTTACATCTACGATGCTGGATGGTCACAAATATTCACAATCACCTTTATATACAAATAATAGAGTCTGAAGCACATTCTCAAATACAATGCATGCACACATCAATTTACCAAGAAGTTGTGAACTACAGGAATTTCTGAGACTGTAAACATCAGGTGTCTTCAACCAGCCTGTCAGCTACGTTCTGTTGCCTTGGCAACAGGAGGCAAAGTGGCATGGAGAAATCTTGTTGCTAGAGCAACAGCCTTTAAAAAAAAAATCAGTCCTAAGCAGTGGCTATGCAAACACTATAGATTCGACTCAGTAGGCAAGATTTTAGTCCTCCCAGCAAGAGATAAAAGAATTTACACTAAGGTAAGAGTCATTCATTCATTATTATCAAGTGTGTATAGAGTGGCACCTATGTGCTCTGGAAAATGCAAAGATGAACCAGAAATAGTTTGGCATGAGCTTGTCTCACAGTAATAAATATCTATCCATTGAGTAAATGAATAAATGCTCTTTAAAATGTCATAATAAAAGAGCCAAAGTTTACTAGGAGCTGAGTATATGTACATGGTGCTTATTAGATACACTGAAGCACTGGATGCCTTGTCAAATTCCACTGCACAGAATAATTTGTCTGTAAGTTAAAATAAAATGCTATGAAATGGCTAAATTAAAACTGACCATGTAAAAAGACAATACTTGTTGAACTATTTGTTTAGTGGATCATTAAACCTTTGGCTATAAAATAAGTTAAAATTATGTTATCTCAAAAGTTATGAAAGAAAGAGAGTGGAAAGGGAGAGAAGTATCATTATAGTCTTAGAATTGTATGTATGAACTATGTGGAATCTGCTCTCTTTGTATTAATATCACAATAATATAATTATTATGATTAATATGAGAATTAATGACAATTGCATTGTAGTAAATCTCATGCATTGGCTGTAACCCCGAGAATCAAATGTATTAATAAATTCTTTCAAAAATAAAAGAAAAGAACCTGTTAGTGTACATGTATTGGATCAGCCTTTAAAACTCACATCAAAAATTGTAAAAATCAAGCCCATTTTTAATTCTAGCAAATAGTAAGGGAGATAGAAGGCTTTGGATCAAATTTCAAAATGATTGGGGTTAGAAATTTCAAATCAAGGACAGGTCTTCTCTTGGCCTTACCATTAGTTATACTCCTGAGAAAAGCGTCATCTGGTGAGGATTTGGGTCGCCATTATGCCTTGCAGTTCTGACACTGTTCCTTTCTCTAGCCTTGACCTCAATACTTCTCTGAGACAGGAGCTGCCCTTCCAAGATCTGTTTGATCATGTTTTTGCCCATTTGCATGACTCATTTGTCCAGGAAGGCCTACTCAATGCTATTCAGAAGGCACTTTAACTCCACCAGGCAATCTGTCTAAATTTGGTTCCTTATATCTGAAGTTACCAAAGGCTGAGAATTTATGCTTAAGCTTTCTCTCTATTAGCTAGCCACAGCCAAGTCTAAATTCTAAACTCTGTGCTCAGATCAGGCGCATATTTCTCTGTGGCTTCATTTCATTGGGACCACATTCATTTTTTGAGGGCCAGTAAGGATCCCCAATATAGAAAGCTATTCTGGGCTGGCACCACAGCTCAATAGGCTAATCCTCCACCTGTGGCGCCAGCACACCAAGTTCTAGTCCCCAGTCAGGGCGCCGGATTCTGTCCCGGTTGCCCCTCTTCCAGGCCAGCTCTCTGCTGTGGCCAGGGAGTGCAGTGGAGGATGGCCCAAGTGCTTGGGCACTGCACCCCATGGGAGACCAGGAGAAGCACCTGGTTCCTGCCATCGGATCAGCACAGTGCGCCAACCGCAGCGCACCTGCCGTGGCGGCCATTGGAGGGTGAACCAATGGCAAACGAAGACTTTTCTCTCTCTCTCTCACTGTCCACTCTGCCTGTCAAAAAAAAAAAAAAAAAAAAAGGAAAGCTATTCTGGGTCTGTTTCTAATTGTCACAGCTTCCATGTGAGTGTGTAACATAGAATAGCCAAAAAGCCTCTGCAGGCTTGAATTTCAATTTATTTATTCTATTATGTAGCTTTTATATCTTTTATATTCACATTTCTCATTTAGCATCTAAATATTTTACAGGATGAATTCATATTTTACATTAATAAACCATGAAACCCAGGAAAATTCTAAACAAAATTAGATTTCAAATGACTGTAGCTTTATTTAATGCCTTTTAAGGAATTATAAATAACATTTTAGAGTTGCCTACTTTTAATTCAGAGAAGCCCTGGGGATTACCTGGAAGGAAGTCAAAAAGTTATTAATTTTCTCTCCTTTCATTCGACATGAATCATAGGCTGTCTTTCATCAATTTTTCTTCTAAAGTCTGCCCTTGTCTTCCCATTACACTGTGAGTTCCTTGAGGGATGAGAGCTTATCTTAAACCAACCTGTGTTCCCTGATGGCAATGTCATACTGTATGTGCCGGGTACATTGCACAGATTTGCAAACATTACTTTAGATGAGGTCCTGTTCACCTTGGAATGCACTCTCCAAAGCAGCTACCTCAGTGTGGGCCACTTTCCATTTGCTATCTGCTGATGCGGCCATACCTCCTGCTTCAACTAACTTCAGACTGAACTTTCCCTTGAGGCTGACTCTGTTTATCCAAACTGTCTTAAAACGCTAGAGAAATGCCTTGCTTTTTAAAGACTATCTCAAACACTAAACGATCATGTTTCTTTTGTTTATGAAGAGTTAAACATCGGCTGAATTCCTGGAAATATGACAATTTTTCATGGATGCTTTTAGAAAAAAAATGAGTAAAATTATTTGGCAATGCTGAGTCCTAAATGGAAAATCTCTTACAATGGAAACTTCCATTTTATTATAAGATCTCTTATTGTGGAGTACACTCACACCATAATTTTCTTTTGTAAAGGCTGATGACTGGCATCACCCATCGCCCATTTACATGGCCTCAGCCACAGCTTATGCCCCAGCCTCAGAAATGCCTCGTAGCAGGTCTTCTGCCTCTGCTCTGTCCCCTTTCCATCTACATACTGGTTGTTTCTGGCTAACCACATTCCTCCAAGCTGGCTGGTTCTCAGAAAAGTCTATGAAAGCATCATATCAGCTTCACAAACTTAACTGTATCTTCTCCAGATACATCTTTCCCAAGCCCACTCCTCTGGCTCCAAGCTACTCTTGTCTGAACATGACTGATGACCTTTTCCTCCTCCACCGTCTCCTCCCCATCAACTTCTTGTCCTTAGTTATCCAAACTTCCATCACACATCACCACCAGCAAACTCTTGCATCCCTCTCCCCACTTTCTCCCACACCAGCCTCCTTTTCTGCCTCTGGAACTACGAAGGCCATCACAGTCAGGCCTCTGTTACTCCAAACTCCCAAATGCCACTGATTCTGTTCTCCCAAACTCACCAGGGAGTTGCAAAAGCAAAAATCTGATAGTTCTGTTTCAGTCCTGTCACTGACATGGCCAGTTGTCCTCAAATAACTTTCTTCTTGCTTTTAAAAAAAGGATATCCCAAACATATGCCATCACGTATTTAAGCTAGATGCTGTTGTATAATAAAGTTCTGGCCAATGGAATGTGAGCAGAAGTGATGGGCACAAGATCTGAGTCATATCCTTAAAAGGAAAAGTGTGTCTCCATTTCCCACTACCTTTCTGTACTTTAGTCACCTCTATTTCTTCTTTAACCTACTTTCCTGTCCCCCTTCCTTGGCCCCCAATTTCCCATTGTCCTTATTCAATTTCACTTCACCAACTGTTTGTGTGTTTATCTATATTTTTATTTTAATTTATTTGAAATACAGGGTTACAGAGAGAGAGAGAGAGAGCAAGACCTTCCATCTGCTGGTTCACTCTCCAAGTAGCCACAATTGCTGGGTCTGGGCCAGGCTGAAGTCAGGAGCCAGGAGCTTCTTCTGTGTCTCACACACGGATACAGGGGCCCAAGGACTTGGGCCATCTTCTGCTGCTTTCCCAGCAGCATTAGCAGGGAGCTGTATCAGAAGTGGAGCAGGGCCAGCGCCACGGCTCAATAGGCTAATCCTCCACCTGTGGCGCCAGCACACCGGGTTCTAGTCCTGGTCGGGGCGACGGATTCTGTCCCAGTTGCCCCTCTTCCAGGCCAGCTCTCTGCTATGGCCTGGGAGTGCAGTGGAGGTTGGTCCAAGTCCTTGGGCCCTGCACCCCATGGGAGACCAGGAGAAGCATCTGGCTCCTGCCTTCGGATCAGCGCAATGCGCCGGCTGCAGCGGCCATTGGAGGGTGAAACAATGGCAAAGGAAGACCTTTCTCTCTGTCTGTCTCTCTCACTGTCCACTCTGCCTGTTAAAAAAAAAAGAGAGAGAGAAGTGGAGCATCCAGGAGTTGAACCAGCACCCATACAGGATGCCAGTGCTGCAGGTGGCAGTTTTACCCACTGTGCCACAGCTCCACCCCCTCTCCCCCTCTCATGCAAGTTGAGTTTTAGTGTGGCCTATTAAGCCACAATAGTCACACTTGCCATGAGGATGCTGAGGAACGAGATATAACGAGCCAATCCTTTCTGTGGTGCTTTGGAGGCAATCAGCTGCTTCAAAATAAAGCTAAATATATCCTTCCTAGCCATTGGCTGCCAGAATCTCATTAAAGTGGATGACAAAAGTAAAATTCGCACTTTCCATGAGAAATGTGTAGCCATAGAAGTTGCTGCAAAGCTCTGGAATGTAAGGGTTATGTGGTCTGAATCAGCAGTGGGAATGATAATGTTTTCCCATGAACGAAGGTGTCTTGACCAATGGCCAGGTTGCCTACTGCTGAGTAAGGGGTATTCCTGTCATAGACCCAGGAAAACTGGAGAAAGAAAGTACAAATCTTTTTTGGGACTGCATTGTTGATGCCATTTTGAGTGTTCTCAATTTGGTTATCACAAGGGGGGGAGGGAGATTCCTAGACTCCTGGATTGACTGATATCACTATACTTGTCACCTGGGTCATAAAAGAGTCAGCAGAACCTGCGAACTCCTCAATCTTTCTAAAGATGATATATACCAGTATGTGGTAAGAAAGCCCTCAAATATAGAAGGCAAGAAACCTAAGACAGGGGCCAGCACCATGGCTCACTTGGTTAATCCTTCACCTGCAGTGCCAGCATTCCATATGGGCACCGGGTTCTAGTCCTGGTTGCTCCTCTTCCAGTCCAGCTCCTGCTGTGGCCCAGGGAAGCAGTGGAGGATGGCCCAAGTGCTTGGGTGCTTGTACCCTCATGGGAGACCAGGAAGAAGCACCTGGCTCCTGGCTTTGGATTGGCTCAGTGCCGGCAGCGCTGGCGGTAGCAGCCATTTGGGGAGTGAACCAACGGAAGGAACACCTTTCTCTCTGTCTCTCTCTCTCACTGTCTAACTCTGTCAAATAAAAAAAAAAGAAAAGAAAAGAAAAAGAAAAAGAAAAAGAAAAAGAAAGCTAAGACCAAAGCACCCAACACTGAACATTTTGTTGCTCCATGAGTCCTGCAACACCAGGGCCAGCGTGTGGCTCTAACTGAATAAGGAACAGCCTGCGTAATAGTCTAAATTTTCAGTCAAGAAAATGAAGGAGGCCAAATAAAAAAGCCAGGAACAGATTGCCAGGAGACGTAGGCTGTCTTTTTTGAGAGCATCTATTTCTAAATCTGAGTCCAGTTGAGAATAAGGTTTAAGAATAATAAATAAGAGAATCCAAGATGGCTGTATAGGATATAGCCACACTAACTTAAGCTATTCTGGGTCATGAAAAGAACAAAGGTCTCAGCTGCTCCACTTCCAGTCCAGCTCCCTGATAATGTGCCTGGGAAAACAGCAGACGATGGCCCAAGTCCTTGGGCCCCTGCATCCACATAGGAGACTCAGAAGAAGCTCCTGGCTTGTGGTTTCAGACTGGCCCAGCTCTGTCTGTTGCAGCCATTTGGGGAGTGAACCAGCAGATGGAAGATTTCTCTCTCTATCCGCTCTCCTCTCTCCCTCTCTCTCTCTCTCTCTCTCTCTCTCTCTCTCTCTGTGTGTGTGTGTGTAACTTTGCCTTTCAAATAGATAAATAAATCCTTTAAAAAAAGAAAGAAAAACAAAGGAAGTATTATGTTTCTGGGGGTATGACTGACAGAAATTATTGATGAAGAAGCAACAACAACAACAAAAATAAAAACAGTAAGACTCCATGGGACAAGGAGAGAGAAGGCAGAGACCCCGTGGTAGCCAGCTATGTGGCCCAGCCAGCTGCTAGCTGTGAGATGCCCACTCATCAAGGCAGGAAGAAATCGCCACATGCCCTGCGGCTGGCAGTCTGAGCTGAGAGGGAATTCCACAGTCAGCCACTGGATTGTACTTCAGCCTAAAGAGCTGATTTGGGTCTGAGCTACTGTTGGGCTTGGAGCAGGACAGTGGCCTTGCTTTCCTTTCCTCTCCTCTCCCCATACTCAGTAGCACACAGTGCACACCCCACCTCGGTACTACCAGCATCCTAGTCAGAGTCCGGGCGATGTGTAGGGAAAAGGACAGATCCCCTGCATCCTGCAACTGTGGGATTTGGGGGCGTTACTTCCAGAGCTACACTCACTCACTCTGTGTGAGCCAGGGGATCTGCCTTAACTTCTGGGGGCTAACACCAGAAGCATCCCATGAAAAAATCTGCTCCCAGCTTGGGAGATCTGGGTAATGACCCCACTAGGCAAATCCCATGCCTGTAACAATTTGTTTAGAATTTCTCAGTGCTCCTGGAGTCTACCCGGTTGACATAGGGAAGAATCTACCTGCATCTCACCTCTCTTTACTAGTATCTTCAAGTATAAAAATCTTCTGTATACATTAAAGTCACCCTATAGGACTGGAAAAAGGTCCAGCTCACATCCCCTAGTACCAGGAGTAGGGCTGTTGGTATTGTAAGCCATAGCACCAGTTGGGCCCTTCTAGCAGGACCAGAGGAAGGTCTATCTGTATCACACAGTCCTAGAACAATAACAGTTGATGTTGGGGCCACAAGCCCCAGCATCACTCAGGTTTGCCAGGAGGACAAGGGGGAATCCACCCTTGTCTCCCTCAGCATCAAGAACAAGGCCCTGGCTAACACATTTGTCAGGAGACCGCCTATGGAGAATTCCCTGTAGGCCAAAGATACACACCCAAGGATACCCTTATTCATCACAAAGTAACACTTATATCCCTATGAACTGTAGCAGACCAGAACACTGTGTCACCTATAGATACAACTGACCTTGATTAAGACAAAAGTAATCACCCAGAGACTACACTCCTGGGCTCATCTAGAACCAAAGCCATAATAACAAGCCAAGTGATACCCTGCATTCAAGCTAAACCATACTCCATAAATAAAACCTACTCGATAAAGAAGGAACAAAGAAAGAGTAGGAAAACAAGGAAACATGAAGAAGCAAGATAGCATGATGCTTCCAAAAGAATACAATAATTCTCCAGAATTAGATCCTGTACTGAAGGGAATCTATGAGATGACAGATAGAGAATACAAAATAATGATTGTAAGGAAACTCAACAAGATGCAAGAGAACATTGATGGATTAAACAACTGATGAAGTCAATAAGTGACATGAATGAAAATATTACTAAGGAGATAGAACTCATTAAGAAAAAACAAATATTGAGACGGTGCTGTGGTATAGCAAGTAAAGCCAACACCTGCAGTGCCAGCATCCCATATGGGCATCAGTATTTTCCAGATAAGCAAAAACAGAGAATTTATAACCATCAGACCAGCTTTATAAGAAATTCTGAAGGGTACCCTGCCTTAGAAATAAACATAAAACACATGTCACCACCAAATTCACTAATAGAGCAGGTGGAATCATTATCCGATCAACAAAATGACAGGTCTTAGTGCTTACCTATTAATACTAATCTTGAATGTAAGTGGATTAAATTAAGCTGGCTGCAAGAAGCTCACTTCACAAAGATACACAGAGACTGATAGTAAAGGGTTAGAAAAAGATATACCAGGCAAATGGAAACCAAAAGTGAGCAGGTATAACTACCTTGATATATCTAAAGCAGACTTTAATAAAAAAAAAAACTGTAAAAAGAAATAAAGAAGGACATTATATTTTGACAAAAAAAAGTTCTATTTAGCAAGAAGACATACAATCATAAATATATACGGATCCTACAGAAGATCAGCCGATAAATTTAGCAAATACTATTAGACCTAAAGGGAGAGATAGACTCCAATTCAATAACAGTGACTTCAACATTCCATTCTCACCAATGGAAAGATCATTCAGGCAGAAAATCAATGAAGATACATCAGAGTTGACACATATTATTGAGCAAATGGACCTAATAGACATTTACAGAACATTGCACTCAACAGCTACAGAATACACATACACATGTTCTTTGCATCTGTACATGGAATATTTTCTGGGACAGATCACATATTATGTCACAGATCAAGTCTCAGAAAAATTAAAAAGATTGAAATCATACCATTTATCTTCTCAAATCATAAAGGAAGAGAACTAGAAATCAACAACTAGAAGAATTACAGAACACTCATAAATAAGTGGAAATTAAGCAACATGGTACAAAATAATCAATGGGTCATTGAAGAAATTAAAAAGAAAATAAAAAACTTTCCTGAAATAAATGAAAATGAAAACACAACATATAAAAACCTGTGGGATACAGCAAAAGCAGTAAAAAGAGGAAATTAAGAAAAGAGAAAATTCAGAAAAGAGAAATTCTCAAATTAAAGATATAATAATGCATCTCGAAAAACTCAGAAAAACAAGAGCAAGAGAAATCCAAAATCAGCAGAGGGAGAGAAATAACAAGGATCAGAGCAGAAATAAATGAAATTAGAATTAAAAAGAATACAAAACAAAAGTTGGTTTTTTGAGAAGATAAACAACATAGATAAACCTCTAGCAAGACTAACAGAGAAAAAACTCAAATAAATAAAATTAGAGATGAAAAAGGAGACATTACAACTGACAACACAAAGGATCAAAGTAACTTATGAAGAACGATATGCTATTAAATAGGAAAACCACAAAGAAGTGGACAGATTCCTGGATTCATATAATATACCAAGATTAAATCAAGAAAGTATAGATAACCTAAACAGACTCATAGCAAGCAATGAGATTTAAGCAATTATCTGAAGTCTTCCATCAGGGAAAAGTCTGGTATCTGATGGCTTTACTACCGAATTCTATAAAACATTTAAAGAAGAATTAACCCTAATATTCTTCAAAATATTTCAAAACACTGAACAGGATGGAGCTCTGGAAAACTATGAGGACAGCATAGACACAACAAAGAAAGAGAGAGAGGGAGGAAAGAGGAAAGAGAGAGAGAGGGAAGGACAGAGGGAGGAGGAGAGGAAGGGAGGGGGAGAGAGAGAGAGGGAGGGGGAGAGAGAGAGAAGCTACAGACCTATATACTTAATGAGCACAAATGCAAAGACTCTCAACAAGATACTAGCAAATTGAATCCAAAATTACATAAAAAAAATTCATACATCACAAACGAGTGATAATTTTCCCAGTTATGTAAGGGTGGCTCAACATTTGCAAATCAATAAACCTCATAAATCACATCAATAGTATGAAGAACAAAATTTATATGATCATCTCAATAGATGCAGAGAAAGCATTTGATAAGAATAAACACCACTGCATGATAAAAACCCTCCACAAATTAGGTATAGAATGAGACATTTCATTACATTACATTATATTCCTCAAAAATTATAAAGGCTATAAATCACAATCCCACAGCCACTATCGTATTGAATGGGGAAAAGCTGAAAGCATTTTCCTTCCAATTTGTAACAAGACAAGATGTCTACATTCATCAATTCACTGATTCAATATAGCACTGCAAGTTTTGGGGGAGGTTCAAAGATGGCAGAATAGGGAGAGAGTTTGCTGATAGTCCAGGAGAAGATAGTTTAATAAAAGTAAAGATAGTGTAGTCTCAGGAAAGAGTTAGGGGAAGGGAGCGGCAAGATGGCGGAATAGGAAGGGAGCACACCGATAGTCTGGGGAGAGACAGATTAATAAAAGTGGAGATACTGCAGGTTCAAGGAAGAGTAGGGGAAGATACAGCAGAGAAAACCCTTCCGGAACTGGAGATTCACAGTAGACCTGCGTGGAGAGCATGGGAGCCCGCAGTTTGGGACACCAGCAGCAGATTCAACACACCAGCGCTGGAACGCGAGGTGAGCAGAATCTCAATAGTCCGAGATACCAGAAGGGAAGCGGAAAAGGGAGCCTAGAGCGAATAAGGCTTGAAACCCTGTGGGGAAAAGTTCACCAGACTAACTAGAAGAGAGAGAGAGAGAGGGAAAAAAAAAAAGTGACCCATACGGACACGAGCTTCTCTCTCTCCGCTCACCTCTCAAAGGTGAGCAAGACAAAGAGCAGGCGCCATTTTGGAATACGTCATAAGCAGGGCGACCTCGGGTCGGCACCAGCCCCGAGCCTAGCAGAAAAACCTGACCCTGGGTGGGAGGGGTGAAATAACAGGAGATTAGATCCTAATGAATGTGTGGTGCTAATGAACTGAGACTGTGAAAAAAAGAGACGGTGGGGGAGAGAACTCACGGAAATCACGAATTCATGTGAGTACTCTCCAGAGACGCTACAGTTCAGTAGCCTTGGCAGCCCAGTGGGAGACTACAGGAGAATCTCAGCCCACACAAAGGGCTGCAAAGATTCCCTCTCTGGTCCTTGGGAAAGAGCTTCCGAACTCTGGCTCCTGTGGGTATATCATTCGCCTGCTAGCCACCCCCAATTCCATTCAGCTGTGTGGAACTACTTCCCTTTTGAACCAAAAAAAAAAAAAAGTAACAGAGAGAGATTTACCACGCCTAACGTGGGAGTGTCTCCTTTGACACACCCTCAACCCTGAGGAACCAAACAGAGCTCTCAGGCCACACCCATCTCAAGCCTCTAAG
The DNA here is from genome assembly GCA_949820135.1 of Sylvilagus floridanus. Classification (NCBI taxonomy): domain Eukaryota; kingdom Metazoa; phylum Chordata; class Mammalia; order Lagomorpha; family Leporidae; genus Sylvilagus; species Sylvilagus floridanus. Next base: position 170,395,862 of record OX463244.1, read on the forward strand.
GCTCCATCAAAAGCAGACAGTCCACTTAAGCAAGAGTCATAGTATAACAAGAAAAAAACACCACAGTGAAGAAACCAATATGCCAAACAACAAATGCAAAAACCGAGGTAATAAGAACAAGGAAGACACTATGGCATCCCCAAATGAAAAAGACACCCCAATTCAAGATTACAAAGATGATGAGATAGAAGAGATGCAAGAAGCAGATCTCAAAAAATTGATAAGAACACTAAGAAGTACTCAAAAACAAATTCTTGAACTACAGAAATCCTTAATGGACAAGGTAGAAAATCTCTCTCGTGAAAATGAAATATTAAGGAGAAATCAAGCTGAAATGAAACAACTAGTAGAACATGAAACTGTGATAGTGACGAGAAATCATAATGAAGTGAAGAATTCAATAGATCAAATGAAAAACACATTAGAGAGCCTTACAAACAGAATGGGTGAGGCAGAAGAGAGAATATCGGACTTAGAAGACAGAGCACAGGAAACTATACAGTCAAACCAAAGAAAAGAAGAGGAAATTAGAAATCTAAAAAATATTGTTGGGAATCTACAGGATACTATTAAAAAACCCAACATTCGAGTTCTAGGAGTTCCTGAAGGCATGGAGAGGGAGAAAGGATTAGAATGCCTTTTTAGTGAGATAATAGCAGAAAATTTCCCAGTTTTGGAGAAGGACAGAGACATCCTAGTACAGGAAGCTCATAGAACCCCTAGTAAACATGAACAAAAGAGGTCCTCACCACGACACATTGTAATTAAACTCACCACAGTGAAACAGAAAGAAAAGATCCTAAAATGCGCAAGAGAGAAACGTCAAATTACACTCAGAGGATCTCCAATTAGACTCACGGCAGACTTCTCATCAGAAACCCTACAAGCTAGAAGGGAATGGCGAGACATAGCCCAGGTACTTAGAGAGAAAAACTGCCAGCCCAGAATATTATATCCTGCCAAGCTCTCATTTGTGAATGAAGGTGAAATAAAGACCTTTCATAACAAACAAAAATTGAAAGAATTTGTTGCCACTCGTCCAGCCCTGCAAAAGATACTTAAAGATGTGTTACACACAGAAACACAGAAACACGGCCATCAACATGAAAGAAGATAAACGAAGGGAACCTCACAGCAAAAGATCACAGGGAATTCAAAGCATACATTTGGATAAAGAAATTATGGGACATGTACTCTATAGAATACTATACAGCAGTCAAAAACAATGAAATCCGGTCATTTGCAATAAGATGGAGGAATCTGGAAAACATCATTCTGAGTGAATTAAGCCAGTCCCAAAGGGACAAATATCATATGTTCTCCCTGATCGGTGACAACTAATTGAGCACCAAAGGTGAAACCTATTGAAGTGAAATGGACACTATGAGAAACAGTAACTTGATCAGCTCTTGTGCTGACTGTTGTTGTACATTGTAATACTTTATCCATTTTAGTAATTTTTTTATTCTAGTACTATTGGTTGAACTCTGTAATTAACACACAATTATTCTTAGGTGTTTAAATTTAACTGAAAAGTGATCCCTGTAAAATATAACAGTGGGGATAAGAGAGGGAGGAGATGTACAATTTGGGACATGCTCAATCGGAACTGCCCCAAATGATGGAGTTAGAATTGTGCCAGGGAATTCCAATACAATCCCATCAAGGTGGCATGTACCAAGGCCATCTCACTAGTCCAAGTGATCAATTTCAGTTCACAATTGATCACACTGATAGGTCTAAGAGTCAAAGGGATGACACAAACAAGACTAGTGTCTGCTAATACTAACTGATAGAATCAAAAAGGGAGATAATGATCCAACATGGGAAGCGAGATACACAGCAGACTCATAGAATGGCAGATGTCCTAAATAGCACTCTGGCCTCAGAATCAGCCCTTAAGGCATTCAGATCTGGCTCAAGAGCCCATGAGAATATTCTAGGCATGGAAAGCCAAGACACTCTGGAAAAAAAAGAAGACCTAAATGAAAGATCTCTGTGAGTGAGATCCCAGTGGAACGAATGGGGCCATCAAAGAAGGAGGTACCTTTCTCTGAAGGGAGGAGAGAACCTCCACTTTGACTATGACCCTGTTGGAATAAGATTGAAGTCAGCGAACCCTAAAGGCTTCCATAGCCTTGGCAACTCATGACTAGAGCCTAGGGAGATTACTGATGCCATAAACAAGAGTGTCAAATTGTTAAATCAACTTCAGGAGTCACTGTGTACTTACGTCTCATGTGGGATCTGTCCTTAATGTGTTGTCCAATGTGAAGTAATGCTATAACTAGTACTGAAACAGTATTTTTTTGCACTTTGTGTTTCTGTGTGGGTGCAAACTGATGAAATCTTTACTTAGTATATACTGAATCTATCTTCTGTATATAGATAATTAAAAATGAAAAAAAAAATCTTGGTGTTAAATTGGAAATTGCTTAGAAAATTAATCAATTTTTTAAAAAAATATATCATGTAGGATCTCTGTCCTTAATGTGCTATACATTGTGAATTAATACTATAACTAGTACTCCAACAGTATTTTTCACTTTGTGTTGCTATGTGAGGGCAAACTGTTGAAATCTTTACTTAATATATAGTAAACTGATCTTCTGTATATAAAGAGAATTGAAAATGAATCTTGATGTGAAGCAAGGGGAGAGGGAGTGGGAAAGGGGAGGGTTGCGGGTGGGAGGGAAGTTATGGGGGGGGAAGCCATTGTAATCTATAAGCTGTATTTTGGAAATTTATATTCTTTAAATAAAAGCGTTAAAAAAAAATGAAATCATGTCTTGTGGCCGGCGCTGTGGCATGGTGGGAAAAGCCACCACCTGCAGTGTCGGCATCCCATATGGGCACTGGTTCAAGTGCTGACTGTTGCAGTTCCGATCCAGCTCCCTCTAAAGGCTTGAGAAAGCAGTAGAAGATGGCCCAAGTCCTTGGGCTCTTGCAATGTGGGAAACTGAGAAGAAGCTCCTGGCTCCTAGCTTTGGATTGGCACAGCTCCTGCTGTTGCAACCATTTAGGGAGTAAACCAGTGGATGGAAGACCTCTGTCTCTCCTTCTCTTCTTCTGCCTCTCTGTAATTCTGCTTTTCAAATAAATAAATAAATATTTAAAAAAAAAAAGAGTTAGGGGAAAACAGCAGAGAAAACTCTTCCATAATTAGAGGGACATGGTGGACCTACATGTAGGGCACGCACACAGGCACTCAAGCTCAGGACTCTAGCTACAGAGAGCCTCTGCACCAGCGCTGGAAAGTGAGGTGAGATGAAAAGTGGCAGGAAGAGCCTAGAGGGAACAAGGCTTAAAGTCCCATGGTGGAAAGTACACCATCCTAACTAGAGGAGAGAAAAAATAAAAGGAATGGTACAGATACAACTCTCTCTCTCCAATCACCTTACAAAAGCCTATGAGCTCATAGAGAGGGTGCCATTTTGGACACAGGTAACAGCTGTACCAGCTTGGGGCTGCACCCAGCAATCAGTTGAACAGAAAAACCTGACTCTGGTGGGGAGTGATAACAGAAGACTAAGACCTAGTGAATGTGTGGAGCTTATGAGCCGTGAAAAGAAAAAAAACTGAGGGTGTATGGGAAAACTCACGGTCTCACTTGGTGAGAGACATTGCAGGGGAATCTGAGCTTACACTGAGGACTGCACAGATCCTTTGTGTCATCCTTGCGACAGAGCAGACGAATATTGTACCCACTGGGGCTAGTGCTCAGGCACTGATCCCCATTGAGGAGAAGAGCTTAGCTGAGCAGAATTGCTTCCCTTCTGATTAAAGAGCAAGAGAGAGAGAGAGAGGGATTTACCATGCCAAACCTGGGTGTGTCACCTTAGGTACACCATTAACCCTGAAGAACTGAAAAGAGCTCTCTGGCAACACCCACCACAAGCCTCTAGAGATTCACTGAAAGCAGACAGTCCACTTTTCTACAGAGTCATAGTATAACAAGAAAAGCTGCCACAGTGAAAGAAGGAGAAGGAGGAGGAGGAGGGGGAGGGGGAGGAGGAGGAGGAGGAGGAGGAGGAAGAAAGGAAGAAGAAGAGGGGAGAAGGGAGAAAGAGAGAGAGAAAGAGAGAAAGAAGAGGAGGAGGAGAAGGAAGAAACCAATGAATATCACCACAAATGCTGAACAACAAACTACCGAGGAAAGAACAACAATGAAGACAACATGACACTCCCAAAAGAATATGACACTTCAATACAAGATTATGAAGACAATGAGATGGAAGAAATGCAAAAAATAGAACTCAAAAATTGATGAAAAGAATATTTAGAAGTAATCAAAAACAAACACATGAACTACTGAAATCCATGTAGGACATGAGTGAAAATCTCTCTCACGAAAATGAAATCTTAAGGAGGAATCAAAAGGAATTGAGAATTTTAATAGAACATGAAATTGAGATATTGAAGAGAAATCAAAATGAAATGAAGAATTCAATAGAACAAATAAAAAAACACTGTTGAGAGCCTTAAAAACAGAATCAGTGAGGCAGAAAACAGAATATCGGACTTAGAAGACAGAGCACAGGAAAGGATATAGTCAAACTAAACACAAGAATAGAAAATTAGAAATCTAAAAATTATTGTTGGGAATCTACAGGATACCATTTAAAAAAAAAACAAAATTTGGGTACTAGGAGCTTCTGAAGGCATGGGGAGAGAAAAAGGATTAGAAGGCCTTTTTAGGGGCTGAGATCATGGCACAGTAGCTTAATCCTCCACTTGTGGTGTTGCCATCCCATATGGGCACCGGTTCTAGTCTTGGTTGCTCCTTTTCTGATACAGCTCTCCACTTGGCCTGGGAAACCAGTGGAAAATGACTCAAGTGCTTCGGTCCCTGCACCCACATGGAAGAACAGGTACAGTCTCCTGACTCCTGCCTTTGGATCAGCACAGCTCAGGCCATTGCGGCCATTTGGGGAGTAAACCAACAGAAGGAAGACCTTTCTCTCTGTCTCACCCTCTCACTGTCTGTAACTCTACCTTTCAATGAATGAATGAATGAATAAATAAATAAAGGCCTTTTTAGTGAGATACTAGCAGAATACTTCCTGGGTTTGGAGAAAGAAAGAGACATACAAGTACAGGAAGCACACAGAACTCCCAATAAACATCACCAGAAAAGATCCCCACCATGAAACACTGTAATCAAACACACCACAGTGAAACATAAAGAAATGATTCTAAAATATGCAAGACACAAACATCAGATTAGTCTCAGAGGATCTCCAGTTAGACTCATAGCAGACTTCTCATCAGAAACCCTACAGGCTAGTAGGAAAGGTGAGATATAGCCCAAGTACTAAGAGAAAAACATTGTCATTCCAGAATATTATATCCTGCAAAGATCTCTTTTGTGAATAAAAGTGAAATTAAGAACTTTCATAGCAAACAGAAATTGAAAGAATTTGTCACCACTCTGCAGCCCTGCAGAAGATGCTTAAAGATGTGTTACATACAGAAACATAAAAACATGATCATCAATAAAAAAGAGGTACAAAAAGAAACTCTCTCAGTCAAAGATCACAAGAAGTTCAAAGTATATATTAGAAATATCTTTGGAAAACTGGCAGGGCAAAGTTACCACTTATCAATAGTCACATTGAATGTAAATGGCCTCAACTCTCCAGTTAAAAGATACAGACTGGCTGAATGGATTAAAAAACAAAAACAATCTATTTGCTGCTTACAAGAAACACATCTTTCCAACAAAGATGCATGCAGACTGAAAGTGAAAGTTTGCAAAAAGATATTCCATGCCAAAAGAAACCAAAAAGGAGCTGGCATAGCCATCTTAATATCAGACAAAATAAAATTTAAGAAAAAACTGTTAAGAGAGACAAAGAGGGGCACTATATAATGATTAAGGGATCAATTCAAAAGGAAGATGTAACTATTATAAATGTATATGCACCTAATTAGAGGGCACTGGGCTACTTAAAAGATATGTTAAGGAACTTAAAGGCAGAATTAGACTCCAATACAATAGCATTGGAGGACTTCAATACTCCACTTTCAGCAATGAACATATCAACCAGACAGAAAATGAACAAGGAAACAGCAGATTTAATCGACACTATAGACCAAATGAATCTAACAGTTATCTACAGAACTTTCAATCCTACATTTAAAGAATTTACATTCTTCTTAGCAGTGCGTGAAACCTATTCTAGGATTGACCACATACTAGGCCATAAAGCAAGTCTCAGCAAATTCATAAGAATTGAAACCATTCCATGCATCTTCTCAGACCACAACGGATGAAGCTGGAAGTTAGCAACTCAGGAATCCCTAGAACATATGCAAACACACGGAAACTGAACAACATGCTCCTGAATGAACAGTGGGGCATAGAAGAAATCAAAAGAGAAAAAAAATTTCTGGAAGCAAATGAAAATAACAACACAACACATCAAAATTCATGGGATAAAGTCCAAGAAGTAAGAGGAAAATATATAACAATAGGTGCCTACATGAAGAAATTGGAAAGGCACCAAATAAATGAGCTATCAATACATCTCAAGGATCTAGGAAAACTAGAGTAAACCAAAACCAAAAGTAGTAGGAGAAGAGAAATAATTAAAATTAGAAAATAAATCAACAGAATTGAGTCCAAAAAAATATACAAAAGATCAGCAAACGAAGATCAGGCTTTTTGAAAAAATAAACAAAATTGAAACACCATTGGCAACTAACTAAAAGCAGAAAGAAAAGACCCAAACCAATAAAATCAGAGATGAAAAAGGAAACGTAACAACAGATACCACAGAAATAAAAAGATTCATTAGATTACCACAAAGAGTTGTAGGCCAACAAACTGCAAAATCTATCAGAAATGGATAGATTCCTGGACACATAAAACCCTCCTAAATTGAACCATGAAGATATAGAAAACCTAAACAGACCCATAACCAAGTCAGAAACAGAATCAGTAATAAAGGCCCTCCCAACAAAGAACAGCCCAGGACCAGATGGATTCACTGCTGATTTCTATCAGACATTTAAGGCAGAACTAAACCCAATTCTTCTCAAACTATTCAATACAATTGAAAGAGAGTTAAACCTCCCAAATTCTTTCTATGAAGCCAGCATCACTTTAATTCTTAAACTTGAAAAAGATGCAACAGAGAAAGAGAATTACAATCAAAACAGCATGGTGCTGGAACAGAAACAGATAGATAGACCAATGGAACAGAAGAAATACCAGAAATCAATCCACACATCTATAGCCAACTTATATTTGATCAAGTATCTAAAACCAATTCCTGGAGCAAGGGCAGTCTATTCAACAAATGGTGCTGGGAAAACTGGATTTCCATGTGCAGAATCATGAAGCAAGACCCCTACCTTTTACCTTACACAAAAATCCACTAAACATGGATTAAAGATCTAAATTTATGACCCGAACCATAAAATTATTAGAGAACATTGGAGAAACCTTGCAAGATATAGGCACAGGCAAATATTTCTTGGAAAAGACCCCAGAAGCACAGGCAGTCAAAGCCAAAATTAACAATTGGGATTACATCAAATCGAGAAGTTTCTGTACTACAAAAGAAACAGTCAGGAAAGTGAAGAGGCAACTGACAGAATGGGAGAAAATATTTGCAAACTATGCAACAGATAAAGGATTAATAACCAGAATCTACAGAGATCAAGAAACTCCACAACAACAAAACAAACAACCCACTTAAAGAGATGGGCCAAGGACCTCAATAGACATTTTTCAAAAGAGGAAATCCAAATGGCCAATAGACACATGAAAAAATGTTCAGGATCACTAGCAATCAGGGAAATGCAAATCAAAACCACAATGACGTTTCACCTGACCCAGGTTAGAATGCCTTATGTACAGAAATAAACTAATAATAGATGCTGGTGAGGATATGGGGTAAAAGGCACACTAGCCCTCTGTTGGTGAGAATGCAAACTGGTAAAGCCACTATGGAAGACAGTTTGGAGATTCCTCAGAAACCTGAATATAGCCCTTCCACATGACTCAGCCATTCCACTCCTTGGAATTTACCCAAAGGAAATTAAATTGGGAAATAAAAGAGCTGTCGGCACCTCAATGTTTATTGCGGCTCAATTCACAATAGCTAAGACATGAAATAAACCTAAATGCCCATTAAAGACGACTGGATAAAGAAATTATGGAACATGTTCTCTATAGAATACTATACAGCAGAATAAAAAAAATAAAATCCGGTCATTTGCAACAACATGGTGGAATCTGGAAAACACCATTTTGAGTGAAATAAGCCAGTCCTTAAGGGACAAATATCATATGTTCTCCCTGATCGGTAACAACTAACTGAGCACCTAAAAGGAAACCTGTTCAAGTGAAATGGACACCATGAGAAACAATGACTTGATCATCCCTTGTCCTGACTGTCGGGGATCAACTTACTATTTTATTCCTTTTATTATTTTTCTGTGCTACTTAATACCATTGGTTGAACTCTTTAATTAACACACAATTATTCTTAGTTGTTTAACTTTAACTGAAAAGTGATCCCTATTAAATATAAGAGTAGGAATAAACAGGGAGGAGATGTACAGTTCAGCACACTCAGACTTACCCCTAATGGTAGAACTAGAAACATGCCATGGGACTCCAAATCCCATTGGGTTGGCATATACCAATGCCCTCTTACTTGTCAAAGTGATCAGTTTAAGTTCATAATTGATCATAAAGACAGGATTAAGTTTCAAAGGGATCACATAAACAAGACTAGTGTCTGCTAATAATAATTGATAGAATTAAAAAGGAAAGGATAATCCAACATGGGAACTTGGATACACAGCAGAGTCATAGAATGGCAGATGCCCTAAATAGCACTCTGACCTCAGAATCAGCCTTTAAGGCTGAATAAAGAAAGAAATGTCTGTGTATATCAGAATTGCTGTAAATAGTTTTGTAAAACCTTGTTTTATACCTTTGTGAAACCAATGGTAAGAATGGCATACCATTATAATTTTAATGATTTGATTACATTTTACTGTATATGGGTGAAATGGTGATTTTTCCATTCAGTTATTGTTTATAGCTGTTGTCTATATTCCCACTACACTAGGGTCTTCTTGCTCTTTACTTATTAAACTTCTTATTTGGTTAAATAGCAAAACTTATTACTATAACACTAACTTAAAATATGTTACCTCAAAATCTGGGAAAAAAAAGAATTGGAGAAGGAAGAAGGGTAGGAGGGAAAGACAGGTAAGGAGGGAGGAAAGGAAGAAGGAAATAACATTATGTTCTTAGAATTGTATCTACAAAGCACATCAAATCTGTTAAAAATACAAATTGAAATTTCAAAAATAAACAAATAAAATAAAAATTAAAAAAGAATAACAAATAAATAACATTGGATCTAAAAAAAAAATAGGAAACAAAGAGCCAAAGCCCCAGGTGACTTTCTAGAGTACAACTGTCCCATGGCCCTGACTGACCCTCTAGCTCAGAGATACAAACTCATAGGATGCAGATCATTAAAGTAGAAACAGGTAGACTGAGACCAAAATCCAGTTCCAAGCTTAGTACTCTTTCGCTCTTGCAGCTTGGCAAATCATAGCTGGTACTGGGAGGGTAGGTTCTAATGGCCTCTGTTTCCACATGCCTATGGTAACTTCTGGCTACTAGATTTCAATTTAGCCACTTGCAACTCTGCTCTACAAAGACAAAAAACATTAACATTTCTAGGAGCTCAATTTCACATACCTTGTTTGGGATTGTCTTTCTCCTCCTGAAGCACTAAAACTTCTCTTTAAAATGTCTGAAATAAGAAAAGAAAATAAAACATTGGTTTCTCGTAAATCTTTGTTTCTTAATGCTGGATTTCTGTAATTTGAGCATTTGTACATACAATAAAGACTGACTTTGTGTGATCATCAGATAAAATGCAATGTTATAAATTACTAGTTAGCAGGAGAAATGAAGATGGCAGCTAAGATGCCCTGGCAATCACCTCCACAGAGACTTATTTGGGCTCCTATTCATGCACCATGTTACCTTCACAAGAGGTGGGACACTAAGTGAGAGACAGAAGTGCCCAGTAAACAATAAAAAAAAAATTACATTGAAGAAAATAGGAAGGAAAAAGTTGCCCAGGGGCCAGCTTTATGGTACAGTAGGTTAAGCAGCCACCTGTAATGCTGGCATCCCATATGGGCACTGGCTCACATTCTGGCTGTTCCACCTATAATTCAGCTCCCTACTAAGGTATCTGGGAAGGGAGCAGAAGATAGCCCAAGTGCTTGGGCCCCTGCCACCCATGTGGAAGACCCAGATGGAGTTCCAGGCTCTTGGCTTTGGGCTGATCCAGCCCCAACCACTGTGGCCATTTGGGGAATGAACCAGCAGATGGAGGATCTCTTGCTCACTTGCTCTCACTTTCTCTCTCTGTAACTCTGCCTTTCAAATAAATAAAATAAACCTTTAAAAATAATGATAAAATAATAATAAAGAGTTGCCCATGTCACCCCTCTCCCGTTCCAAGGAGAGAAGCCTCCTGCTTGGGTAAGAATCCCATGCTATGCCCTTGGTGATAAAATTCAGAGTCATAGAGGGCCCCACGGCCCAAATCTACAGACTCATACCTTAAGACTTAGTATCTGGAGTCTCCACAGCCAAGTGGTTGTTTCTACCAACCCTCATTCCATCAGTGGCTGGAAGACAGCAGAGCAAGAGACTCCAGACTCCATCCATCCAGAAAGGGTGGAAGAGTGAACTTAGAACCTTGCCCTGGAACCCAGAGCCCAGCCTGCTGTTCTGACATCTAGCACCCGATGAAGCCCAAAGGCCGCTACCCCTAGGTCAGTGCTCAGAGACAGATGGAGCCTGTAGGCTTGTCCCAGCATTAGGCAGAGTCTTACTCTACTCTGGAATAGACTCTTTTCAGTGTTAGTCAATCCTGATCTCAGGCAGCCCTAGCATAAATCCACAGGACTCACTGGGACCCAGTTACTGTGAGATCTATGTGTAATACAGACTGGTGCCTAGTTGGGCAGCCTCAAGCTACATTTATCACCACCCCCCAGCCTTGGGCAGACAGAAAGGAGTTTTAGGACTGTTTTGGAACTCAACACCATACTGGTAAAACCCATTGAGCAGATCCTAGTAGACCCTGTCTCCAGGACGGTTCCTACAGAGAGAAACTCTAGAATTGCTTCAATGCCAAGTAAAGCTCTTTGACTCTGGTTGATTTGTCTTACATCCCAGAATCATCAATGGCAGATAGGAGTGGCAAGGGGAGTGAATCTGCCTAATAAAGACAGACAGTAGCAGGGTGGGCTTTGCTCCAACTCACAGGCTGCACTAGTGTTACTGGACTATGGGCTTTTCTAGTATCATGGCATTGGTGGTCCTAGGACTTGTACTCTGAGCCTATCCTGATCTCAGGAGGAGACTTGGAGGGTCAGACTACCAGTTTTAGGGCATTTCCCCCAGTTCATTTGAACAAAGCACCAACTGAAGACTGGGGGACATCTGAGCTTAGAGAATATGCTTAAAGCAGTGAAAAAAAAAAATCGATTGCAGACCTGAGTACTACCTGGCACTAAAATGGCAGAAGTGTCTACATGCACAGAGAAAACAAACAAGCAGCTTGGAATTTCCAGGACAACCAAAAATGAAGCCAGATCACTACAATTAATCCTTCACTACACAGACAATGTCATACACCAACAAGCATGAAGAATACCCAGGGAACCATGACCTCGTCTAAAGAGCAAACATGGTGCCGGAAGTCAACCAAATGCTCAGATGACAGCTTCAAAGTAGCTGTTTTAAGGAAACTCAACACATTTTAAGAAATCAGAAACTGTTTAATATTATAACACTATTGAAAGCAGTAGTTAAACAATATCAAACAAAAATCTTTCAACTGAAAAGTACACTAAGAAAAATTAAAAACATGATAAAGGCATCAATAGCAGACTAGATCAAATAGAGGAGAGAATCAGTGATTTCAAAGGTTAGCTAATTGATAATACACAGTTGAACGAAAAAAAAAGAATCAAAAAAAAGTTTATTGGAATTTGGGAACAGCATAAAAAGAGAAAATACATGTGTGACTGAGGTTTGAGACGGAGAAGAACAGAAAACATCCCAAATCCAGAGAAAGATATAGCCATTCAGGTACAGTAAGGTCAAAAGTCAGCAATCAGATTGAATCCATCTAAGCCTACTCCAATAAATGTTATAATCAAGCTCTCCAAGGTTAAAGATAAGGAAAGGATCCTCAAAGCTACAACAGAAAAGAAGCAAATAACAAATAAAGAGAAGCAAATAACATACAAATTCACCTGAATTCAGATTTATCAGAAACCTTACAGGCCAGGAAGGAATAGGATGAGATTTTTAAAGTACTGAATGAAAAATAAATTGATATCTAAGAATGTTATACCAAGAAAACTATCCTCCAGAAAACAAGAAAGAAAAACATTCCCAGATAAACAAAAGCTAAGAGAATTTATCTAAGACCCCATATTACAAGAAATGCTAAACGGAGCTCTTCAAACTGAAAGAAAGAGATATTATTGAATAGCAAGAAAACATTAGAAGATACAAGATACTGGTAAAAGTAACTAAACAGAGAATTCCCTAATACTGTAAACATAGAACATGAACATTCATATCTTTAGTAGGAATTGTAAAAAGTGATATTAAAATTTTAAGAGACACATAATATAAAAAGACATTAAATGGAACATCAAAATTCAAAATGTGGGCAGAAAGGGAATGAAGTGGTAAATTTGTTACTAGTGAATTGGATTAAGATGGCGGAGCAGGGAGGGAGCTTGTTGCTCAAGTCTAGAACAGAGTTTTTGATCAGCCCTTGTCCTGACTGTCGAGGAACAACTTAATACTTTATCTCTTTTAGTATTTTTTTGTTCTACTTAATATCATTGGTTGAACTCTTTAATTAATACACAATTATTCTTAGATGTTTAAATTTAACTGAAAAGTGATCCCCATTAAATATAAGATAGGAATCAGAGAGGGAGGAGATGTACAGTTTGGCACATGCTCAATTGGACTTGCCCCAAATGGTAGAGTTAGAAATATGCCAGGGGATTCCAATTCAATCCCATCAAGGTGGCAGGTGCCAATGCCATCTCACTAGTCAAAGTGTTCAGTTTCAGTTCACAATTGATCATAATGATAGGTCTAAGAGTCAAAGGAATCACATAAACAAGACTAGTCTCTGCTAATACTAACTGATAGAATTAAAAAGGAGAAAATGATCCAACATGGGAAGCGGGATACACAGCAGACTCATAGAATGGCAGATGTCCTGAACAGTACTCTGGCCTCAGAATCAGCCCTTAAGGCATTTGGATCTGGCTGAAGAGCCCATGAGAGCATTTCAGGCATGGAAAGCCAAGACATTCTGGAAAAAAAAAAAAACCCTAAATGAAAGATCTCTGTGAGTGAGATCCCAGTAGAAAGAACTTGCCATCAAAGAAAGAGGTACCTTTCTCTGAAGGAGGGAGAGAACTTCTACTTTGACTATGGCATTGTCTAAATAAGATCGGAGTTGGCGAACCCAAAAGGCATGGAAGCCTTGGCAACTCATGACAAGAGCCCAGGGTGATTACTGACGCCATAAACAAGAGTGTCAATTGTTAAATCAACAGCCAGAGTCACTGTGCACTTACTTCCCATGTAGGATCTCTGTCCTTAATGTATTGTACAAAGTAAATTAATGCTATAATTAGTACTCAAACAGTACGTTACACTTTGTGTGTCTGTGTGGCTACAAACTGTTGAAATCTTTACTTAGTGTATACTAAATTGATCTTATGTATATAAACATAATTAAAAATGAAATTTGATGTGAGTGGGATGGGAGAGGGAGAGGGAGGAGATGGGATGGTTGTGGGTGGGAGGGAGGTTATGGGGGGGAAAAGCCAGTATAATTCAAAAGCTGTACTTTGGAAATTTATATTTATGAAATAAAAGTTTAAAAAAACAAAATTAAAAAAAGGAAAAGTACAGTCTTAGGGTAGAGTTAGGGAGAAAACAGCAGAGGAAACTCTGTGTAAACTGGAGGAACGCAGTGGACCTATATGGATGGCAAAGACATACACCCCACTAGTGAGGAGCTGCTGCACCAGCATTGGAGAGCACGGTGAGACCAGACCACAGCAGCCCAAGCCAATGACCAAAAACCTGTAGGAAAAGCCTTTAGGAATCTGGCTTGGAGCCCTGTGGGGGAAAGTGTAGCCACCAAACTAGAGCAGAAAAAGAGGGGCGTGTTGTCTCTCTCCTTGATCATTCTACAGAGGAGTCCTGCAACAAGCTGATAGAGAGCATGCTCCATTATGGACAGCTGCACAAGCTCGTGTCCACACCCAGTAACCAGCCAAGTGGAGAGTCCTGAATCTGGTGGGGAGAACAGGCTGGGTGCTCATGACTATGGGAGGCTTGTGTGCTGAGACTGTGAAAACTGAGGCTGTGTGGGATGACTCATGGTGTGGTTGGGACATTGGGCAGTCACTGTGGGAGGCTCCACACAATCAGGGCTTCCTGGTTACCTGGAGAGAGACATTGCTGGGGAATCTGAGGTTACCCTGAGGACTGGCATAGATCCTTTGTGTGGTCCTTGTGACAGAGAAGATGATTAATATATTCACTGGGGCTAGCGCTCAGGCACTAGTCTCTTTTGAGAAGAGTTCAGCTGAACCTATTCCAACAGACAAGAAGTCTCCCTTCTGATTAAAAAAAAAAAAAACAGATTAACCACGCCAAACCTGGGTATGTCAACTCAGACACTGCCTTCACGCTAGAGTACTGAACAGAGCTCCCTGGCTACACCCACTATATGCCTCTAGGTATTCCCTGAAAGCAGACACTCCACTAATCCATCAGATGTACTCTGAAGATAAAATTCGACACAGCACAAAATCAAAGAAACAAATGAGTGTCCCCACAAATGCCAAAAAACAAATGTACAAATACTAGAAACAAGAACAAGGAAGACAACATAACATCCCCAAAAGAACACAACATCTCAATACTAGATTGCGAAGAGGATGAGACTGAAGAAATTCCACAAATGGAATTCAAAAAGTTGATCATACCATTAGTAATCAGAAGCAAATTCATGAAATAATGAAATCCATACATGACATGAAAGAAAATTTCTCCCATGAAATTGAGATCTTAAAGAGAAATCAAAATGAAATCTCGCAAATGAAGAATTCAATATAACAAATAAAAAATACAATGGAGAGCCTTAACAACAGAATCAATGAAGAAGAAAATATCAAAAAACACAGGAAATTATATACTCAGACCAAACACAAGAAAAATAAATTAGAAAACTAAAAAACACTGTTGGAAATCTACAGGATAATATCAAACAACCCAACATATAGGTTATAGGAGTTCCTGAAGGTGTGTAAATAGAGAAAGAATTAGAAGGCCGTTTTAGTGAAATAATAACAAAATTTCTGCAATTTGGAGAAACAAAGGGGTATCCAAGTACAGGAAGCACATAGAGCTCCTATTAGACATATCCTGAAAAGATCTTCACCATGACACAATGTATTCAACCACTCCACAATAAAGCATAAAGAAAAAGATTCTCAAATGTGCAAGAGAGAAACACCAGATGACTCTCAGAGGATCTCTGATTAAACTCACAGTGGACTTCTCATCAGAAACCCTAGGCTAGGAGAGAATGGTGAGATACAGTCCAAGTCTTAAGAGAAAAAAAACTGTCAACCCAGAATACTATACCCTGCAAACCTCTCTTTTATGAATGCAAGTGAAATAAAGACCTTCCATGACAAACAGAAACTGAAAGAATTTGTCACCACCTCTCCAGCCCTGGAGAAGATGCTTAAGGATGTGCTGCACACAGAAACACAGAGACAGGGTCAGGTAAAGGAAGAAAATCTAGTAGAAGTACAAAGGAAATCCAAAGTAAAAAAAAATGGAAAATCTCTGGAAAAACGGCAGGGCAAAGTCATTATTTATCTATGGTCACATTGAATGTAATAGGCCTTAACTCTCCAGTTCAAAGACACAGATTGGCTGAGTGGATTAAAAATGAAAACCCATCTATTTGCTTCCTACAAGAAACACATCTCACCACCAAAAATGCAGGCAGACTGAAAGTGAAAGGATGGAAAAAGATATTCCATGCCAACAGAAACCAAAAAAGAACTGGTATAGCCATACTAATATAAGACAAAATAGACTTTAACACAAAAACTGTTAAAAGAGATAAAGAAGGGTACTATGTAATGGCTAAAGGATCAATTCAACAGAAAGATGTGACTATTATAAATGTATATGCACCTATTAACAGGGCATCTGGCTATTTAAAGAAATGTTAATGGATCTAAAAGGAGACATAGACTCCAATACGATAGTAATGGGGGATTTCTTTTTTTTAAACTTTTATTTAATGAATATAAATTTCCAAAGTACAGCTTATGGATTACAATGGCTTCCCCCCCCATAACTTCCCTCCCACCCGCAACCCTCCCCTTTCCCGCTCCCTCCCCCCTTCCATTCACATCAAGATTCATTTCCAATTCTCTTTATATACAGAAGATCAGTTGAGTATATATTAAGTAAAGGTTTCAACAGTTTGCACCCACATAGCAACATAAAATGAAAAATACTGTTGGAGTACTAGTTATAGCATTAAATCACAATGTACAGCACAAGTAATGGGGGAATTCAATATCTCACTCAGCAATGGACAGATCAACCAGACAGAAAATCAGCAAGGAAACAGCAGAGCTAATTGAAACTATAGACTAAAATGACCTAACAGATATCTACAGAACTTTTCATTCTACAGTTGCAGAATACTCTTTATCCATACCTGTGCATGGAACCTTCACATGCTAGGCCAGCAAATTCAGAACAAATGAAATCATACCGTGAAACTTCTTGGACCACAATGCAATGAAGCTGGGAGTCAACAACTCAGGAATTTCTAAAACATTTGCAAATACGTAGAGACTTAACAACATGCTCCTGAATTAACAATGGGTCACAGAAGAAATCAAAAGAGAAATAAAAATTTTTCTAAAATCAAATGAAGATGATAATACAACATATCAAAACTTAGGGGATACAGAAAAAACAATATTAAGAGGAAAGTTTATAGCAACTGGTGCCTACATCAAGAAATTGGAAAGGTATCAAATAAATGAGCTATCAATGCATCTCGAGGATCTAGAAAAACAACAGTAAACCAAACCCAACAGTAGTAGGAGAAAGTAATAAGTAAATTAGAGAAAAATTCAACAAAATTGAATTAAAAAATACAAAATATCAGCAAAATGAAGAGCTAGTTATTTTAAAAATGAAAAAGATTGACACACCATTGCCCAACAAATCAAAAAAGGAGAAGAAAAGACCCAAATCAATGTAAAATTAGACATGAAAAAGGAAATGCAGCAACAGATACCACAGAAATAAAATAATTATCAGAAATTACTATAAAGAGCTGAATGCCAACAACAGGGAAACCTAGTAGAATTGGATAGATTCCTGGACACATAACAACCTACTTAAATTGAGCCATGAAGACATAGAAAACCAAGACCCATAACCAACTCACAAACTGAATCAGTAATAAAGCCCTCACAACAAAGAAAAGCCCAGGACCAGATGGCTTTACTGCTGAATTCAATCAGACATTTATAGAACTAACTCCACTTCTTCTCAAGCTATTCAGAACAATTGAGAGAGAATCCTCCCAAATTCTTTCTATTAAGCCAGCATCACCTTAATTTCTAAACCTGAATAAGATGCAAACAGAGAAAGAGAATTATAGACCAATTTCCCTGATGAACATAGATACACACACACACACACACACACACACACACACACACACAGACTATTCACCCGGACAAATTGGGATTTATCCGTGGTATGCAAGGACTGTTCAACATTCACCAAACAATTAACGTGATACGCCACATTAACAAACTGCAGAACAAAAACCATATGATTATCTCAATAGATGCAGAGGAAGCATTTGATAAAATACAACACCCTTTCATGATGAAAAATCTAAGCAAACTGAGTATAGAAGGACCATTCCTCAACAGAATCAAGGCAGTTTATGACAATTGTATAGCCAGCAACCTTGAATGGGGAAAAATTAAAAGCATTCCCACTGACATCTGAAATCAGAGAAGGATTTCCACTCTCGCCATTGCTTTTCACTATAGTCCAGGAAATTTTAGCCAGAGCCATTAGACAAGAATTAAAAATCAAAGGGATTCAAATTGGAAATGCATAAGTCAAACTATCCCTGTTTGCTGATTACATGATTCTATATATAGGGGATCCAAAAAATTCATCAAGAGACTATTAGAACTCATACAACAGTTTGATAAAATAGCAGGATATAAAATCAATATACAAAAATCAGCAGCTTTTGTATACACAGATAATGCCACAGCTGCAAGAGAACTCCTAAGATTTATCCCATTCACAATAGCTACAAAAAATCAAATACATTGTAATAATTTTATTCAAGGATGTCAAAGATCTTTACATGAGAATTACAAAATATTAAAGAAATAAATACAAGAAGATAAAAAAGGTGGAAAAATCTTCCACGTTCATGGGTTGGAAGAATCAATATCATCAAAATGTCCATACTACTGAAAGCAATTAACATATTCAATGTGATACTAATCAAAATACCAAAAACATTCTTCTCAGGTCTAGAAAAATGATCCCAAAATTCATATGGGAACACAAGAGACCTTGGATAGCTAGAGTAATTTTATGCAACAAAAACAAAGCCGGAGTCATCACAATACCAGATTTCAAGATATACTACAAGGCAGTTATAATTCAAATAGCCTGGTACTGGTACAAAAACAGATTCATAGATGATCAGATCAGAATACAAACACCAGAAATCAATCCAAGCATCTACAACCAACTTATATTTAACCAAGGAGCTAAAACCAATTCCTTGGACCAAGGACAGTCTCTTCAACAAGTGATGCTGGGAAAATTGTATTTCCATATGCAGGAATATGAAGCAGCACCCCCACCCTACACCTTAAACAAAAATCCATTCAAAATTGGTTTAAAAACCTAAATCTACAACCTGATACCATCAAAAACCTGCAAGATGTTGGCACAGGCAAAGAGTTCTTGGAAAATACCCCAGAGGCACAGGCAATCAAAGCCAAAATCAATAAATGGGATGACATCAAATTGAGCTCCTTCTGTACTGCAAAAGAAACACTCAGGAAATTGATGAGGCAACCGACATAATTAGATACAACTGATAAAGGATTAATACCAGAATATATAAAGAGATGAAGTAACTCCACAACAACAAAACAAACAACCCAGTTAAGAAATGGACCAAGGACTTTAACAGCCAACAGACACAAGAAAAAATGTTCAGCATCACTAGCCATCAGGGAAATGCAAATCAAAACCACAATGAGGTTCCACCTCACCCCAGTTAGAGGTTACAATGGCTTTCATACAGAAATCAACAAACAACAGATGCTGGCGAGGATGTGGGGGAAAAGCACAATCCACTGCTGGTGGGAATATAAACTGGTAAAACCACTATGGAAATCAGTTTGGAGATACTTCAGAAATCTGAATATAGCCCTACCATATGACCCAGCCATCCCACACCTGGGAATTTACCCAAGGGAAATGAATCAGTAAATAAAAGATTTATCTGCACTCCTATGTTTATTGTAGTTCAATTCACAATAGCTAACACATAGAATCAACCTAAATGCTCCTCAACTGAAGACTGGATAAAGAAATTATAGGATAAGAACTCTATGGAATACTACGCAGTAGTAAAAAAAATGAAATTCGGTTATTTGGAACAAAATGGATAAATATAAAAAATCATACTGAGTGAAATAAGCCAGTCCCCAAGGGACAAATACTGTGTATTCATTCTCCCTGATCTGTGAAACTAATAGAGGGCCTAAAAGGAAATCTGTACAAGTGAACTTGACACTTTGAGAAACAATTACTTGAACAGCCCTTGTCTTCACTGTTGAGGAACAGTTTTTTTTTTTTCTTAATGGAGAATGGGAGAGGGAGGAGGAAGTGGAGTGGAAAGGGGCATGGGAGGGGAGGTATGATGGGAAGACTCACTATATTCCTAAAGTTGTACTTATGAAATTTGTACTCATTGCATAAATGGTTTCTTTGGGAAAAATGATTAGTTTCTCTTAATCTCTTCAGTTTTTTATTCTTATCTTTAAAAATCAATTTTGGGACCATGATTTTGCTGCAGTGATTTAAGCCACCAATTGCAATGCTTGCATGCTATATCAGAGTGCTGGTTGGAGTGTGGTATGCTCAGATTTCAGTATAGAGTCCTACTAATTCACTGGGAAAATCAGTGGATTATGGCCCAAATATTTGAGCCCCTTTTTCCCATGTGGGAGACCGAGATGGTGCTTCTGGCTCCTGGTTTCAGCCTGGCCCAGCCCCCTGGCTATTGCAGCTTTTGGAGAGTGAACCAGCCAAGGGATGATCTCCCTTACTCTCTGTATTTCCCTCTCTCTGACACTCTACTTTTCAAATTAATCTTGAAAAAATGTTAAGCGCCTACCATTTCAAAAATAGCGTGTTACAACCAGCAGATTTTTTGTAAACTTTATGGTAAACATAAATCAAAAATCCATAGGAGACTTGCCAAAATTAATAAGCATGGACTAGAAAAAAGTCAGTAAAGCACAACTGAAGATTATGAGAGGGAAAAAGAAACTACAGTAAGACTAGAGAAGAAGTATCAAAATTATAGTAATAAGACCTTATCTTCCAATCATTACCTTAATAAAATATACTAAAGTCTCCAATTAAAAGACAAAGAATGACCAGGGCAGGCATTTGGCACAACAGGTAAGACACTGGGGTGCATGCATCCCATACTGACGTGCCTAGAATCAGGTTCCACCTTAGCCTCTGATTCAGCTTCCTGATAATGTGCATTTGGGAGCTAGTAAATGATGGCTTAAGTACTTGGATCCATATCATACACGTGGGAGACTTAAATGGTTCTAGGCTCCTGGCTTCTGCCTGGTCTAACCTTGGCTGTTGCAAGTATTGTGGGACAGAACCATTCATTGAAGATGTTTCTCTCTGTTACTCTTCCTTCCAAATAAAATGGAAATAATTTTAAAAAATAAATTTTTTAAAGACACAAAGCATCCAAATGAATTAGAAAATAAGACTCAACTCTAAGCTTCTTACAAGAATCTAACCACCTCTAAGTTTACACATAAGATGAAAGTAAAAGGATAGAATGATATTCCATTCAAAGGAACCCAAGAAACAAGAGTATCCATCCTTTTTAAAATTTTAATGTAAAGAGAACAGATTTAATGTAGTTAAATTCTAAGAATATAATACTTCCCTTCATCTATCTCACTTCTTTCTTTCATCTTTTAATTTTTGAGATAACATATTTTTAATTTTCATTATACTCAACGACTTTTAAATGAAGAGTTCAACAAGTAAAAAGTAAAAAGACCATAGTTCAACATAAACATAGGCAGGGGCTGCAAGTAATAATCAAGTGAAAAGAAGTCCAGAGTAGCCATTCTGGTAAAATAGATTCAAAGTAAAAAACATATAGAAGAATGAAATTACACCTCTATCTCAGTATGTATTAAATCAGCTTAAAGAGACCTAAACCTTTGAGACAATTAAAAGAAGATATAGAGAAAACACTTTCAGACACTGGAATGGCAAGGGTTTCCTGGAAGAGATCCCAAAATCTCAGGAAATAATAACAAAAATACACCAATGGGATTTCATCAAACTAAAGAGGAAAGAAAAGTATACAATCAACAGAGCTATGAGAAAGCCTATACAATGGGAAATATATTTGCAAGCTATGTATCAGAAAATAGATTAACATCCAGGAAATATAAGGACCTCAACTCAATAGTAAAAACAATCTATTTTTAAAATGGGTAGTAGATCTGAACAGATATATCCCAAGAAAAGACATATAAATGGCAACAGGTATGTGAAAAAACGCTCAACATTACTAATCATTGGTGAAATGCAATTGAAAGTTAAAATGAGATCCAATTATACTGCTATTACCAAAAGTATACCTCAGTCTAGTTAGATGGGCTATTGTCAAAAAGACAAAAGACAACACACATTAATGAGAATGTGGGGGAAAAGGAATCCTTGTACACTTTTGGTAGGAGTGAAAATTCAAATAGACACTGAGGAAACAGTATAGAAGTTCCTCCACTAACTACTGCATATAGTCCTACATAAAGTAGATTTAGCAATCCCACTACTGAGTATCTGTTCAAAGAAAATGAAATCAGTCTGTCAAAGAGACATCTGCACTCCTAGGTTTCCGCAGCACTATTTGCAACAGTGAAGAAATGAAACAACCCTAGTGTCCATCCACTGATGAAAGCTTTGATAAAGAACATGTGGTACAGGTGTACCCAATGGAATACTACTCAACTATGAAAAAGGATGGAATGTTGACATTTATGGCATGAAACTGGAAGTTATGTTAACAAATATGCATAGGCATCGCAAAATTTCACTCAAATATGAAATCTAAAAAAAGCACAGCAGTGACATAATAGAAATTAAAAGTATAATGATGGTTACCAGAAGTTAGGGAGGGAAAGGGAGAAAAGGGTAGAAAGGATGGGGAAAGTTTGATTAATAGGTAATAAGTTATAACTAGATATGAGGTAAGAAGTTCTGAGCTTCTATTGCACATTAAGTTGACTAGAGTTAGTGTACTATATATATATATATATATATATATACACATATATATTAAAAAAGACTAGAAGATAGTATTTTGGATGTTTTCACCATATAAAAATGTTAATCATTGAGAATATATTTATCTTGATTGGGTATTATACAATATTATACAATATATACATATATCAAAACATCATATGGTAAGCCATATGTATAAGTTTTATGTTTGCTTAAAATAATTTTAATTTTATTTTGTTTAAAATAGTTTTATCATTACCACAAAGCAATCATGAGGTGAAGAAAATGTTAATTAGGTTTATTGAATCTTACAAATATTTCCCTCAGAAACCTTTTATTTAAGGAATACAAACTTCATGTATTTCATAAGTACTTTAGGAACATAGTGATTCTTCTTACCACATTTTCCCTCCAAACCTTCTTCCTCCTCTCTCTCCTATTCATATTCTTATTTTTTACTAAGATCTATTTTCAATTAACCTTATACACATAAGATTAAAGAATCAAACAAACAGTATGAAAAAACCTTGTTCTACAACAGTCGAGACAAGGGCTGTTCAAAGTCATTTTATCTCAAAGTGTCGATTTAACTTCCACAGATTACCTTTTAGTTTCTCTATTAGTTCTAAGATCAGGGAGAACATATAGTATTTGTCCTTTTGGGACTGGCTTATTTTGCTAAGTATGAATGTTTTCCAGTTGTACCCATTTTGTTGCAAAGGACAGGATTTCAGTTTTTTTACCACTGAATAGTATTCCCTGGTATAAATATTCCATAATTTCTTTATCCAGTCTTCAGTTAATGGACCTTTGCATGGATTCCATGTCTTAGCTATTGTGAATTTAGCTGCAATAAACATGGGGGTACAGATCATTCTTTCATATGCTGAATTCATTTCCCTGAGGTAAATTTCCAGGAGCAGGATGGCTGGGTCATATGGTCTATATTCAGATTTCTGAGATATCTCAATACTGTATTTCACAGTGACTTTACCAGTTTACATTCCCACCTACAGTGAATTAGGGTACCTTTTTCCCCACGTCCTTGCCAGCATTTGTTGTTTGTTGATTTCTTATGAAAGCTATTCTAACAAAGGTGAGGTAACACCTCATTGTGGTTTTGATTTGCATTTCCCTGATGGCTAGTGATTCTGAGCAGTTTTTCCATGTGTCTGATGGCCATTTGGAATTCTTTTGAAAAGTGCCTTAATGTTTAAGTCCTTGGCCCATTTCTTAACTGAATTGTTTGTTTTCTTGCTGAGTTTCTTGAGCTCTTTGTATATTCTGATTATTAAACATGTATCAGTTGTATAGTTTCAAAATAATTTCTCCCATTCTGCCAGTTGCCTTTTCACTTTGCTGTTTCTTTGACAGTGAAGAAGCTTCTCAATTTGATACAATCTTATTTGTCAATTTTTACTTTGCTTGCCTGTGCCTCTGGTGTCTTTTGCTAGAATATTTGCCTAAGGCACAATGTATTTCAGGGTTCCCACAATGTTTTCTAATAATTTGATGGTATTAGGTCATAGATTTAAGTCTTTAATCCATTTTGAGTGCATTTTTGTGTAAGGTGTAAGGAGTAGGGATTTAGTTTCATACTTCAGCATGTGGAGATTCAGTTTTCCCAGCACTACTGTTGAAGAGACTGTCCTGGCTCCAGGGATTGATTTTAACTCCTTTGTCAAAGACAAGTCGATTGTGGATGCCTAGGCTGAATTCTGGCATTTCTATTCTTTTCTATTGGTCTATCCATCTGTTTTTGTATGAATACCAGGCTTTTTTGATTATAACTGTCCTGGAGTACATCTTGAAATTTGGTATTGTGATGTCTCTGGCTTTGTTTTTGTTGTATAAAGCTGCTTTAGCTATTTGAAGTCTACTGTATTTCCATATGAATTTCAGCATCATGTTTTCTATATCTGAGAAAAATGTCCTTGGTATTTTGATTGGTATTGTTTTGAATCTGTAAATTGCTTTCGATAGTATGGACATTTTGATTATACTGATTCTTCTAATCCATATAAATGGAATATTTTCCCATTTTTGTGTCTTCTATTTCTTTCTTTAATGATTTATAATTCTCATTGTAGAGGTCTTTGACATACTTGGTTAAATTTAGTTCAAGGGCATTTGACTATTTTGTAGCTATTGTGAATGGAATTGATCTTAGAAGTTCATTCTCTGCCATGGCATTGCCTGTGTATACAAAAGCTATTGATTTTTGTATGTTGATTTTATATCCTGCCACTTTACCAAACTCTTTTATGAGTTCCAATAGTCTCCTAGTGGAGTCTTTTGGGTCCCCAATATATAGAATCTTGTCATCAGCAAATAGGGATAGTTTGACTTCTTCCATCCCAATTTGTAGCCCTTTGAGTTCTTTTTCTTGCATGACAGTTCAGGCTAAAATTCCCAGGACTATATTGAATATCAATGGTGAGAGTGGGCATCCTTAACTGGTTCCAGATCTTAGAGGTAATGCTTCTAATTTTTCCCCATTCAATAGGATGCTGGCTGTGTGGTTGTTATTGCCATGTTTGTGTTGAGAGCTGTTCCTTCTATATCCAAATTGCTTAGAGTTTTCATCATGAAAGGGTGTTGTATTTTATCAGATGCTTTCTCTGCATCTATTGAGATAATCATATGGTTTCTATTCAGCAGTTTGTTAATGTGATATAACACATTGTTTGATTTGTAAATTTTCAACAATCCCCACAAACCAAGGATAAATCGCATTTCTTCCTGGTGAATGATCTTTCTGACATGTTGTTGTTGGATCAATAGGCTAGTATTTTGTTGAGAAGTTTTGCATCTACGTTTATCAGGGAAATTGGTCAGTAGTTCTCTTTCTTTGTTACATCATTTTCAGGTTTAGAAATTAAGATGATGCTGGATTCATTGAAGGAGTGGAAGGATTCCCTCCCTTTCAATTGTTTTGAATAGTTTGAGAAGGAATGGAGTTAGTTCTTCTTGAAATATCTGGTAGAATTTAGCAGGGAAGCCATCTGGTCCTGGGCTTTTTTTTTTGTTGGGAGGGTCTTTAATACTGATTCAATTTCTGCCTTGGTTATTGTTCTGTTTAGTTTTTCTGTGTGTTCAAGGTTCAATTTAGGAAATTTGCATGTGTCCTGGAATCAGTCTATCCACTACTTTTAGGTTTCCCAATTTGTTGGCATACAGCTCTTTGTAGTAATTTCTGATGATTCTTTTTGCTTCTGTGGCATCTGTTGTTACATTTAGTTTTTCTTCTCTAATTTTATTGAGTCTTCTTCCTCTTTTTTTCAGTTGTGCCAATGGTGTGTCAATATGTTGATTTTTTTTTTCAAAAAAACAGCTCTTCATTTTGCTGATCTTTTGTAGTTTTTTGTTTCAATTTACTGACTTCTTCTCTAATTTTAATTATTATTACTTCCTAATACTTTTGGGTTTGGTTTCCTGTTATTTTTCTAGGTCCTTGAGATACACTGATAGTTCATTTATTTGGTGCCTATCCAATTTCTTGATGTAGGCACCAATTGTTATAAACTTGCCTCTTAACACTGCTTTTGCTGTACCCCATAAGTTTTGATATGTTGTATTGTGGTCTTTATTAATTTCTTGAAATTTTTTTATTTCACTTTTGACATCCTCTATGACCCACTATTCATTCAGGAGCATGTTGTTCCATCTCCATGTGTTTGCATATGATCTAGAGATTCTTGAGCTGTTGATTTTCAGCTTTATTCCACTATGGTCAAAAAAGGTGCATGGTATGAGTTTGATTTTTTTGAATTTGCTGAGACTTGTTTTATGGCCTATTGTGTGGTCTATCCTAGAGAAAGTTCCATGCACAGGTAAGGATAATGTGTAGTCTGCAACTGTAGGGTGAAAAGTCCTGCAACTATCTACTAGATCTGTTTGGTTTATGTCATTC
Source organism: Sylvilagus floridanus (assembly GCA_949820135.1). Lineage (NCBI taxonomy): Eukaryota > Metazoa > Chordata > Mammalia > Lagomorpha > Leporidae > Sylvilagus > Sylvilagus floridanus. Next base: position 170,422,543 of record OX463244.1, read on the forward strand.
CTTAACTCTGTTGTTCCTTGCTTATTTTCTGTCTGGTTGACCTGTCCATTGCTGAAACTGGGGTATTGAAATCCACCATCACTATTGTATTGGAGTCTGTTTCCCTTTAGATCCATTAACATTTCTTTTAAATAGCCAGGTGCCCTGCAATTGGGTACATATGCATCTATTATAGTCATATCTTCCTATTGAATTGACCCCTTAATCATTACATAGTGCCCCCTTCTTTGTCTTTTCTAACAGTTTTTGCATTAAATATTTTGTCTGATATTAGGATAGCGACACCAGCTCTTTTTTGGGTCTGTTAGCATGGGATATCTTTTTCTATCCTTTCACTTTCAGTCTGCATGTATCTTTGTTGGTGAGATGTGTTTCTTGTAGGCAGCAAATACATGAGTTTTGTTTTTCAATCCATTTAGCCAGTCTGTATCTTTTAACTAGAGAGTTGAAGCCATTTACATTCAATGTGACTACTGATAAGTAATGACTTGGCCCTGCCATGCCATTGTTTTTAATGAATAATCCTATTGCTTACTCTGAATTTCCTTTGCACTTTTACTGGGAGACTTTTGCTTCACCTTATTTAACAGTGATGACCATGTTTCTGTGTTTCTGTGTGTAGCATACCCTTAAGTGTCTTTTGTAAGGCTGGAAAAGTGGTGACAAATTCTTCTAATTTCTGTTTCTAATTGAAGGTCTTTATTTCACCTTCGTTCATAAATGACAGCTACATAGGGAATAGGATTCTGGGTTGACAGTTTTGTTATCTTAAGATATGGAATATATCTTACCATTTTCTCCTAATATATACAGACATAAAAGCATCCCAATGTTCCCCATAAATATTAAGATTTTTATTTCTAATTAACTATGAAGTAAAAGCAAATTTTTAAACGAGGAATTAATTAGGAAGGAAAATCAGTTATTTGCTCAAACAAGTTTGTTAAGTCTATTTTCCAATGAAAACATGCTAAACAAGCAAAAAATGTTATTAACATGTAACAAAATACAGTGAAATCTGTCATAACAATCTTAAAGCCTTTACCAAAATAGCTACAAGTTACCACATGCAAATTTAGCCTCTTTTCTTATCAACTTTTCCCTCATCATTACCACAGTTATGTAACAGTACACTCATTTCAAAATAATCAATAATGACTAGAATTTTCCACATATCTATATACATGAACTGTTTTCTCCTGTACAGTCTTCATGTTTCCCTAATCATAAATCCAAATATTTTATCTGGAAGAGAGGAATTTACAGGAAGAAAAAAAAAATAGGACAGGACATTGGAAATAGTGACTGTCTCTAAAACTCTGGAACATCTAGTTACCATTTTGGTGGACCAATTAATTTTGGAAAAGACAAACAATGTAGTTAAATCTTTGGGTTTCCACCTAAAGCCTTAGACTGTTTTAACCTTTATTTTTTACATTTTTCATAGGATAGTCACTGAAGAGAGAATATAAGTACATTGTTTATTTCAGGGTATTTCCATCCAACCTTCAATGTTCAGTAAACTTATTCTTGTTAAGAATTTATTTTCCTCCCTATTCCCTATATTAACTTCTATTTTCTTTCAGTGTCATGTTTGTTGAATATATTTGGTATATTTGGTCATATCTTTTCTTATAATCTTTAAATTTTATCTAAATATGCTTTCTTTCCCATGGTCAGTATGACTATTTACTGCTTCAACACTAACATGTGGACTGAATGCAAACAGCACAATTTTTCATGTTTTAAAAAATTAAAACATTTATTTTAGTGTATTTAATTAATATCATGCGTCCCTTTTCATTAATGTAAATAAAACCATACAAAAATTAATGTACACTGAGAATAATTTCTTCAACAGGCATCTCAGTTTTAATAGCAAAAAAAGAATCCTAAAAGGTCACTTTCATTATTCATGTGGTTATTTAGCTATTTCCATATTAGTTCTCTCAGCGCTCTAGTTAGGACATTCATTTCCTGGTAGAAATACTGAAAGTATTCATTTGACAGCAAAAGAGATGTGAAATCACAGTGCCAGTTGGCCTTTAGGTCCTGTCGGGGAGACAGACACGCCTGTCCTTGTTAGCATTGCACCTGGGAAAGAAACCACTGGTTTATGTAGATGGTGATATTTGCTTGACTCAAATGTGATTGCCAAATTACTACCTCCCAGAATCCCACAAATGGCAAACTGTAATGTTAAGTAAAGAAAGCTTACTGAATGTAGATTCTTTCAAAGGGCTTGAACTGGAGCTACTGGAGTTATCGGAAACATCCAACTCATCATCCAGCTCTGAATAAATATCTGCATAGTAATAAGAATAAATAGAAAGAGAAAAATGAAGCTCAAAGCAGAAAGGAGCCAAGAACTCATTCGCTTTGACACTCTCCCTAGAAGTACCTTTCTCAATAGTTTCCAGGTTGAAGGTATCATCAGACAAGATGTCCTCACAGGCCCTGTCTTCATCCTTACCACCGGGGACGTGGAAGCCTTCGGAGGGCAAGTCTACGCTTTCTGAAAGCTCACTTTTCAGGCTGGCTGCTCCACTGCTGCTGCTACTCAAGCTGGCCTTCTCAAAGGTATCCTGGAAAGAGAATTCAATGTTTCATAGCCTTTTCTTGTTTCCTTCATTCTTCAGTATTCAAAGTTTGCTAAAATATATAGTGAAATGCTTTAACTATCATGATAAGGAAAGCCTCATATTTTATGCAGAAGTAGCCACAGTAGTTCTACTTGTACACCTGCTAAGGAACTCATTCAGTCCATAAACATAAAACAGTGGGTCTACAAAATACCATTGAAAGAAAAGCATGCATATGGTAAAAGCACTCAGTAGCAAAGGTCTAGGTGGTTAGGTGAAAAAATTGTACCTCTAAGCAGCAATTATTTTTCGCCTTTAAAGATTTTTCTACAATATTTGCTATCAAGTTCTCTCAGTACCCTAGCAGAAAAGGAAAGCTTATTTTCCTCAAAGCTCCAGGGAAATTAGTAGCAGACAAACCAGGCCATGGGGAGGAAGGGGACTGATCCCCTAAAATACAAATGCTATAGCAAAGAAGACTTCAAACCACTTAGGTCCCTACACACTGCCTGGCTAGAAAATTTTCATGTCTAGCCATGGACTCTCATCAAATCCTCCAAAACTGATAACAGCACTTCCATTATGATAGCAACCCCCCGCCCAGGTCATCAATCAGGCCATGTGAGTCCACATTTCCCTAAATGGTATTATCAAAAACAGAAAAATTATGTCTAACGTTGTTTTTTAAAAAGAAAAAAAGTAATGCCATCCAGTGCTTAATTACTTTTATCCTTCTTACAAAAAAAGGACAGTGGCAGGGCCAGCGTTATGACATAACAAGTTAAGACCCTCAGCCTGCAATGCTGGCATCCCATAGGGGACCCAGTTTGTCTTCCTGCTGTTCCATTTCTAATGACCTGGGAAAAGCAGTGAAAGATGGCCCAAGTCTTTGAGCCCCTGCACTCATGTGGGCATCCTAGAGTAAGCTCCTGGCTCCTCCTGTTTCCCTGCCTGGCCCAGTGCTGGTCTTTGCGGCCATCTGGGGAGTGAACTAGTGGATGGAAGATCCATTGTCTCTGTCTCTCCCTCTCTCTCTCTCTGTAATTCTTTCAAATAAATAAATAAATCCTTTTTAGAATAAAAAAAAGAAGAAAAAGACAGTGGGTAAGGACTATACACAAGTCAGAAAAAAAAGTAACCCATGTTTCTTTCTTTAAAGGCTTATTAATTAATTAATTAATTATTTGTATTTATCTGAAAGACAGAGGAAAGCAGTCCTGCAACAGCCAGGGATGAGCCAAGTCAATGCTGGCAGCTGACAAATCTATCCAGGTCTCCCATATAGATGGCAGAGACCCCAGTACTTGAGTCGTCATCTGCTGCCTTCCAGAGTGGCCATTAGCAGAAAGCTGGACCAGAAGTGTAAGTGGGACTCGAATCAGGCACTCTGACACTCTAAGCAGCAGCTCATTTGTGGCTCATCCTGCTGTACCACAGTTCCACTCTTCCCCTTGTTGTTTTGTTTTGTTTTGTTTTGCTCAAGTAAATCTCAATAACTAAATCATTCATGAAGTGGAACCAGCATGAGCAGCTTCTGGGGCAGTGTGGCTACACAGTGCTGACAGACCTAAGGAACCGATCAGGAAAAAAGGAAAGGAAGAAAGACAAAGGAAGAAAGGCCATTGAAGGGGACGGGTTAGCATCTGGAGAGTGTGAGAAGAAAGCAAAACTATCTGTTCACTCATTGAAGGGCAAGTTGTGCCAGACACAGTAGAGCCGCAAATCAACTAACCTTTCCTAACTAAAAGGCTACAATAGTGAATGAAGGCCCATTTCAGAGACCAGACTCTGTTATTTATTTAAAATATATTCTTGATAATTAAAGTGATAGCCACAGCTCCAAGGGACAGGTTCCTAAACTTCACGGTAGTAGAATTTGCAGATGAATACCTAAAGCCTTACATAGTCGGAAGCAAAAAAAAAAAAGAACATCAAAAACATTTTCTACATTGCACACTGTCTAATCAATTTCCATTTAACACTTCTTTTCGCTTTGAATCTTTTGGAGCACTTGAATTATAATTTTCTGTGGCCAGTCCTCCATCTAACACCCCACATCTGTTGATCTGACTCGGAATTGTGGATTCCTGCTTCCTGAGTTGGGAAATGCTTTGAAAACCATTTAGCAGAGCAAAATGTGTGCTGCTCAGACATTTTCCCATTGCCTATGGCAAGTAAGAGACTTTGGATGCCAGCCTCAGTTCTGAACATATCTAGCCCCTAACACCAAACCTAGGAGCTCCTTCCAAGGCCCAAAACCTCACTGCAAAACCTACTCAAGCTCTTCCATACCCTCCTTATTTTCATCTGTATCAACCCAGAGAATACTGTTACCTCTAACTAACCTCAACTGAAGTCACTGGAAGCCTTATTGAAGAGCAGGCATTTGGTGCCACAGTTAAGATGCGTCTTGGGATGTCCACATCACCTAATCACCCATCTCAGTGCCTGGTTTTGAGTCCTAGCTTCACTCCTAATTCCAGCTTCCTGCTAATGTGCACCCTGTGAGGGAGCAGGTGATGCCTCAAGTTCTTGGGTATCTGCTACCCAGCTGGGTGACCTGGATTGAATTCTCAGTTCCTGGCTCTGTCCCATGCCAACCCTGACTACTGCAAGTACTTTGGGTGTGGACCAGCAGATGGAAGATCTTTCTGTTTGTCCATCTCTGTCTCTTTCTACTTTACAAATAAATAAATAAGAAATAAATTTTACATAGAAATAAACACCCAAGGCCTCACCTTCTTATGACCTGTTTTTATTCTAAATAAGTTACCTCCTAGGCCAGCGCCGTGGCTCAATAGGTTAATCCTCTGCCTTGTGGCGCTGGCACACCAGGTTCTAGTCCCTGTTGGGGCGCCAGATTCTGTTCTGGTTGCCCCTCTTCCAGGCCAGCTCTCTGCTATGGCCCGGGAGTGCAGTGGAGGATGGCCCAAGTGCTTGGGCCCTGCACCCGCGGGGGAGACCAGGAAAAGCACCTGGCTCCTGGCTTTGGATCAGCACGATAAGCTGGCCGCAGCAGCCATTGGGGGATGAACCAATGGGAAAGGAAGACCTTTCTCTCTGTCTCTCTCTCTCTCTCTCTCTCTCTCACTGTCCACTCTGCCTGTCAAAAAAAAAAAAAATAAGCTACCTCCTGTCCTATGCTACAGACCACAGTTGGCATTTACAACCCTCTGAGAACTGTACATCCAAGAAATATCAATGCTATTAATGCTGACAAAGCTGAGAGGGAATTTTTGAACTGAGATATTTTATTACATTAATGCAATTGGATGCAGGGATTCATTTATCTCTAAAACCAGCAAAACATCATGGCAAAGACATTTTTCTTTGAGCAAATGAATAGTGGGGAGATGCTGTGAGTATTGAGATAGGCGATTTCAGACTTAGGAAGGCTTGACTTGCAACCAGTATCCAAGAAGTAGTTGGGTTGTAGTTCAACAGTCATTTGCAGCAGCCAACACTACATCCATGGGTAGATGAATGTTTGCAATTCTATAAAGAGGAAATCATAACCTGAGAAATCCTTCTCAAACTCTACAAACACAGAAAAAAGCTGTGCTAATATAGAATGTGTAACTTGTTTTGGTTTAAGACCTAGATTTATAGAATAATCTCTTAACAGCAGTTTTTACTTCAAAAAACCATATAAACCATATACTAACAGTAAGCCTGTTTTTTCTAGTGTGATTTATGAAGTTTTTCACTGTAAATATTTGAGTAGCCAATTCTTTATTCAAAAAATTTATTAAAGAACTTGGAGCTATTTTAGTTCCTTTTAAATTTTTCTGTTCCTTGCACCATGTCTGACATATAGCAAATGCTCAATAAGTAGCTGCTATGTTGGGATCACAGGGAGAGTAAGGCCGGGAAATCAGGTGAATTGCCCTATGAGACAAGCAGGTTTTGTAACTGCTGTGTTTTTTATCTTGCCTCTTTATCCAGCAGCTACATTGCCAAGTTTCTCAAAGAGCTAAAGTGACTATTTGCACCTGTGAGTAGGAATAGACCCTTTTTTCTTCTTTCCCTTTGTGCTTATACGAAGTTGTAAAGTTCGTCTTAGAGTTGACCAGTCCAGCAGTAAGCATGTGCCTTTATAATCTAGAAGGCATTGGCCAAGGGCAAAGGATGTTGGCTATTTTTGCACTACTTGTTGAGGTCATGAAGATGTCCTCAGAAGACCTTCAACAAGTACATAAACCTACAAAGGGAATCAGTTTTTTAACAGGCGCAGTTTGAGCAATGAAATCGGGCTACAAGAATCTTGTTTATTTTCTAACTCTTGAGACTTTGCAAAGAATAAGAGAGGATATTAACTAGATTTTTTTGGCATCTGTATCTTTTAGGAATGGAGGGACAAATTCTGTGTATCAATATGCAGTAAGTAGAATACAGTGCAAACCAGACAATAAAATTATCACTAATATGGAAATCACCACAATTATAGAAGATGCTTCCTGTCATAATGCTGGCATAGGCACAATCATGTTTAGCTCAGTTTTCTCATTATCATGTATTTTTTTATGTGTATAGCAGTTCATAATACATTTTTCACTGAATAGCAATTCCAACAGTAACAGATTGACATTGCCCAAATTAACTATAACACTAGGGAAAGAATTAAAAAAGCCTATTCTATTAAAGTAGGGCAATTTAAAAAATTTCCCAGAATGTTGGTTTTATAAGGAGAGAGGGGAAGAAATTCAAGAAATAAATATCAAGCATAGCACTATAACTATATTCTACAGATGCTTTACTTTAGAACCATAAAAATTGAACCATTTCTATTGCATTCTGGAATATTTATATCCTACTAGTTATAACATTATTCAGTTTTTTTCATTTGCTTAGTTAATAATGACCTTTAACAATATAAGCTTAGGGCTGCCAGATGCTCACAAGAAATTCATCTGACTACAGAGATCGTTTATCAGCAGCAAACCACATTCTATGCTTTTCATGGATGATAGCACAAGTAAAGTTCAAAAGGAGACAGATCATTGACTGTGCAGTATTGTACATAAACTTAGTCCCTGAACTAAGAAAATCAGCCCATATGGTCAGAAAACTGAAGAGGCCATGTAGACTGGGCCATAGCTGAGGGCACTGCCCACTTCAGCAGGTGCAACAAGACTCTTCAGATCTCCCTCTGGGAGATTCAGCTTTGCCCAATCAGAGAGGTAGGCAGAGGAAATAAACCTTGAGCCCAGTCCCTCCCTGTGATAGATGGAAATCCTGCAGATCCAGGGTCATCTGGATAAATACCACTGCTTAATTTCATTTGTGAATCCTGACACATTTTCCTTCCCTCTTACTCCATTATTATCATAATACTCTTTTAGTTAGAACTTCTTTAAAGTGCCAGAACATATCAATGATTTGTCACTAATTAAACAAATTAGGGTACGACTTGATCATTATAATTCAGTCTAACAATCAAGTATCAAATTGGCCATGGTTGAAAAGGTTTCATTGCAACCCCATAACTAACCTAATATTAGAAATAGATGGGTTCTCTGCTATTCCTAATACAAGTACAGGTTTTCTAGAAGTAGCAATGCTAATAAAATGATGAAAATGGCAGTGTCATAATCTGAATGTATTAATTGCTAAAACACAGAAGATATGATCTACAACATTAGTGACCTCCATATTGTTCCAAGAGGGCAGTCTAATGTGCAGAGAACTTAATATAATCTCCAAAAGCATTTCAAAAAAGGCCACAATTAGCTAATTCTACTTAACATTAAAAAAATAAACCACATAGATCCATCAAGTCAATAAATTTTAATCAGCAATGTTTTAGGCATTAGAGAAAATGGCATTAGATATGAGTGGTATCAACACATGTGAACCCCACAAGTTAAAACCTTAGTTACTGTTCCATTTTTAACACAGGATTTCACAAGGAAAAGCCTGGTTCTAGTTAAAATGTACACTTAAGGATATGATGTCAAAATACTAGGCTGATTAAGTGCCACCAGAGAAAAACTAAAATTTAAAGAAAAGAGTCACCATCTTTTTTTTCCGCTTGATCCATTATAATCTCTTCTTAATCAATCAATCAATCTCCCTACTACCATTTTGGCATTCAGTGGTCTAAATTCCCATACAGCAGCCTGTTACATCTAAACCCAATGTAACCCCACAGTTGGCTCAAAACTCACATCATTTGAGTCTATAACATGAACCAGAGCTTCCTCATCTTGTATTTGCCTACCCCCCGTTTTATGCACACTGGCCACTCAGACCTCATTTTTGCTTCTACCACAGGATCTTTGGACATACCATTTCCTCTGCCATTGAGGGTGCCCATACAGATATCCCCAGGGCTCACTCTTTCAATGCATTAATGCCTCTTCTCAAATGCCACATAATTATAGATGCTTTCCTTCATATCCCTACTTAAAATAGTCTATCTCCCTGGAATTATCAATCACTTGCTATTACTTTGCCTTTTAAATTTTTTATCCAGAGTAATCAGTTATATTTTTCTTTCCCTCACTATAATGGAGAAAATCTTTGGTTCTTTTGTTCACTGTTATGTCAGGAAATTAGAATAGTCCCCAGGGGGGAATAAATGTTCGATAAATGTTGAATAGATGAAATAAAAAATTATTATTATTAATGTAACAAAGATGTAGCAAAACAGAGAGAGGAGGAAGAAGGGTGGGATCATGAGGAGGAGGGAGGTTAGGGTGAGAAGAATCACTACATTCCTAAATATGTATATATGAAATGCATGAAATTTGCATGCCTTAAAAATTTTTTCAAAAAATAAAAAAAAGACTTTTGGAAAAGCTAGAAATAAGTTCAAGAGATCTATTGTACAGAATGATGATCACAGTTAATAACAATAACAATTCTTGCAAAATGCTAAGACAGGATTTTAAGTGTACCCAACACAAAATGATAACTATGTGAAGCAATGCACATACTAGTGAGCTCAAAATTTCAAGATATTCACAAAAAATAAAAATATAAGCTTATTTGTGGACATAACATTTGAAATACATGGATAGTTTTTTTTTCATATTACTCATTTCCCATGAACTTTTGTAAATGCAACAGACATAGAAACAGATATATATATATATATATATATATATATATATATATATATAATTTAAAGGCTAAGATAAAAGACTTGCAGTACAAATACTGACAAAGGTATGGAACAACTGGAACTCTCAGATACTGTTCCTGAAGTGTCAGGCGGTAAAATTTTAGAGACCTATTGAATAGTTTCTTTTACAGTTAAGCATACCTATTGCTACTTAGCAATGCAAAGAAAATTACTAATCCACATAACATGAGTGAACCTCATAGGTATTACAATTGTCATGTGAAAGAAGGTAGACATAAAAAGTATATATGTTAGATTTATAAAAAGTCATACAACAGGAAGAAGCAATCATTAGGGACAAGAATCCTAACAGTCCTTCCCTTTGGCCAGAGTGTTGCCTAGAAAGGAGAAGGAGAGAAATTTCTGAGGTGACAAAAATGTTCTGATTCCTGTTTCTAGGAAGTTGTTATTCTTGCATGAAAAGTCATTGAACCTCACAATGTGTGCCTTTTCCTGTACGTAAATTATGTTAACATAAAAGAGAGAATTGCAGAATGGCTGTGAGAACTACGTCTCTGTCTATGTGTGGGAGTCTAAGGCACTGCTTTATTTTCTGTAAAAGCAGAGAACATTTCCAAAATAAGTCATGATTGTTCCCAATATTTCTTTCCTTGCATCATTACTTGTTGCATTTTCACAACCTTGGGGGAAATTCTATCAACAATTAACCAGACAATAAAAGCAAAGATGTTCACAAAAATATTGTCCTCTTAAAATACATCATTTTTGACATGAATTAATTTAATCTTCTATCATAGGACTGCAGACACATGCCTTTAGTAGTGTGCTCAGCAATTGTAAATGGCATATGGTATAATAATAATAAAGCAACTCAGATAAATAACACATTTAAAAAAATCTGCACTGAGAAAATGAGAATCTGAATGTTTGCAAATCTGTTCAGTTCTTAAGTAATCACTTTAAAGATATCTTAAAATTTAAGAAAAATACCAAATATCTTTCAATAAAGAGTGCCAGGAACACATGCAGATTTTATTAGAAGATACAATAAAAAATTCTATCATAAGAGTGAAATGATGAAGGATTTGTGAATGTTTAAAAAATAGTCTGTGCTGGTAAGTGCTCTTCCATCTGCCTTGTCCTCTAAAGTAGACTCACTTTTGGATGGTACTTACATGCGCCATAGTTCAACTGCTGGCAATATCATAGAAAAAAGTTTAATTCACCAAATTCTTAGAAAAAAAGTTCCAGAACTCACTACATGAACATTAACTCATTATCTGAAGTACGAGACAATTTACCAATATTGGATGTGGGTTGCTCTTTTTTTTCTTGCCTACTGAAAGATAACGGTTAAGGGAGAAAGATGGCCCTGGATAATCTCGGTAGAACTGACTCCATCAACTGGTGGGTCTTAAAGCAGAGCTGAGGCTCCTCTGAGATGAAGAAGAAACTCCAGCTGTGAATAGCAGCTTTTGCTTCCACCAGAAATTTCCTCCTGCTGGCCAGCCCGATGGAGTTTGCACTTGCCTCATGAATCCCCAGCATGATGCAAGCCAATTCTTCACAATAAATCTCTTCACATCTTTTACTGGATACTACATGGTTCATACATATTTGTATAGAAATCTCTTCCACAAGGCATAATAACCACTCTCTAGCTGCTGTCCCACAGAAGCCTGCAACATTCAAAGTCACAGTGATAAATAATAATGACACCACAAGCATCCCCAAAACAAATATGTCCTATTGAGTCTGGGACAGTCCAGAGGTAGCATACTGACTGAATCATTTGTAGAGGTGACTAGAGGCAAGAATTTTGAAATTGCAATGATACAATGCAAGATCATGAGAATGAAGTCTGGAAGGATAAGATGGATTTGTAAGACATGTCAAAAGTAGAATTGGCAGCCCTTGGTAACAAAATCAATGTAGGAATTTAAAGAAAGTGAGTTGAAGATGTTAAAGTTCCAGCAAAGAGGCTGAAGGGTTAGTATATCACTCAGTAAAGGAAAGAAAACCTATTACACATACAGATAAATGTCCAAATCAAAATGCTGGTCTATCTTAGGTAGAAAGGTATGGAAATTATAACGTGAAACACATCCCAATGTTCTTTGCCATCTTGGAAAATGTTTATCACTTCTCAGCACAGAGATCTTCCACTACTGAGAAAACATGAGGCTGAAACTTACAGACCCAAGAGAAGATGGGGTAAAGAACACAAAGGAAGAGATGTGTGGTGGAATGAGGAGGACATGCTAAGATGGCCGCTGGTAATGGAGCCTGCCTGGCAACAGGCTGTGATTGGACGGCTTCAGATACTGCCTGGCAACAGGCTGTGATTGGTTAGGGCATAAACTGCCCTTTGACCGGATTGGCTGCCTTGGCTATTTAAGCCACTGTATCAACTGCAGGCTGCTTGCCTCTGGCCTGCTTTTACCCGACTCCCGGGGTCTGTGTAGTGACTCTGTACCTCTTGTCCCCACCATGCTCCTCCTCTCAGAACGAATCCACAGCAACAGAGACGAATGTGATAGAAGGAACGTGTCTGGCAGAGAGGTTAGCAACTGGAAAACTCTTCTGGAGCAAAAAGGAGGTGATTAGAAGGAAGAGAAAATGAGGCGGCAGGTGCAAGTATCCCTGTTTCTCTTCCTCAGAACCTAGTCCAGTGGAGTTGAACCTTGGGATTAGAACTACACGCTTGATAGAAACACACAGGAAGTTTGAAGAGGAAATCCAGGTGCAGCCAGAACAGACTAGGAGTTTCATGGGAGCTTAATGATCGTTGTAAGGCTATGTACCATGCTGTTGATATGGTCATTTAACATAAGGGCCAGGAGGCTACAGGCCTTATCTGGCTTGTTCAGAGCAATAATCCTAGTATCAGAACATTGCCTGCCATCCAAGGGGCCTCCAACATATACTTGTTGAAGGAATAATGGAATGGCATGCACCTGGGATAACACAGAAGGAATGAAGAAGGCACCTGAGCTGGTGGGGCTTCTCCCAGTGGGTTCCCAATCAGCTATGTGTGTCATGCATGAGATCCTAAGCTCTCATATGAACCAGTGGGAACACATAAAATAGCCACGGCAGCACTGGTGAGTTTAGCAGGCACCACAAGGAAATGACCATCAGGCATCAGAGGAGCAGGGATAGTGACCCCAAGGTGGGGGCTGAAGCACCATGGGTCATTCAACAGGTTTAAACCATGATGAGAAAAGAGTTCATGAACTACAGATGCCATAAACATTCAGGAAGGACAGGTGTCAGTGTCCCCAAGTCACAGGGGTGGGTTCACCTCATCTGAAGTCGAGGCAGCCAGCAGAGGAAGGCAACATGCACAGCCTTGCAGCTCTTCCATTGGCACTGAGACACTTAAGCTTCTCTTGCACCAAGCTACCCTACTTAGAAGAGGAGGTAGAGAAGAGAACTCTCAAAATGAGAAAGAATCCTTTTAGACCCAAAAAAGACCGATATAATTGATCCTGGCCAAATTTGCCTTTCACTACCATCAGCAGGAACAGAGGTTGAAGACAAAAATGCTGCTCCCATTTTTCACAATTTCCTTCACACACTTTCACATGAAAGGAAACACCATGGGGCTAAACGCAGTTCATTCAAAGGGAGAGCAGAAGAGGAGCAGAACATCTAAAGTGAAGAGGCCAGGCTTGGAAGAGAAAATGAGAAAAAGTATTCAGACAGCTAAGATGGCAATAGGATAGAGGAGTATAGTGGAAACCACAGGAGAAAAAAAGATTCAGTCAAGGAGGGAATATACACCACAAACAAGAATTAGTTTTTTATTTGGCAATTTGGTTGTTAGGTACTCTGGAGGAACTCGCGGTTTTGGTCCACACTACCTACAGAACTGAATCCAAGCAACTTGGAGTTGTTCACAAATTTTTCCCATCTAATACCAGCCTACTCTCCTAAATGTTTCAAACTCTACACACAGAAATCTGCATTGGCATGGTGGTGTAGTAGATTAAGCCTCCACTTGTGGTGCCGGCATTCCATATTGGCCCAGGCTGCTCCTTTTCCAATCTAGCTCCCTGCTAATGGCCTGGGAAAGCAATGGAAGACAGCCCAAGTGCTTGGGCCTCTGCACTCATGAGAGAGACCCCAAAGAAGCTACTGGCTCCTGGCTTTGGATCAGCCTAGCTCCAGCCATTGTAGCCTTTTGGGGAGTGAACTAGTGGATGGAGATTTCTCTGTCTCTCCCTCTCTATGCCTGTCTAAATAAATAAATAAATCTTTTTTAAAAAGAAATATGCATTGAAAATCAGCAGATCCAACAGTCCTAGGGCATTCACTGACTAGCTGGGTGACCTTGGACAAGTCTCTTAACTTCGATTTCCCTTCCCTTATATATTAAATTAAAACATAAAACAATATCATTTCTAGGTTTGATCCTCGGTATGAAGTGAGTGAAGCTGGTATATATTGCAGTTTTTAGTGTTCTTTTCTACCCAGGAATGACTCTGTTCCAGCTATTCAGATTTCACCTGCCTTGTTTGTCCTGGGAACCTCCCTGAACTACCATCCACATACCTCATCTGTGATTTACTCAAAGTATGTTGAGTCATTAGAAATTTTCTGCTGCATATGCATATCTTGCCTTCCCAAATGGATTATAAGCTACTTCACAAATGGGACCGTTATTCATAAATTTTTATAACCTTCACAATACCAAGCATAACACCTTACATTCAGAAAACTTCAAACAAATTCCTGTTCTTTCATTATTAATTGTAGACTAGAAACATGTTCAATTTTTCACTCTTTGTGTTGTTTCCTGATAGGCTTATGGATGTGGAAGCAGTTCCGCAAACTGAACAGAATGAAAAGAAGTCATCACTCAGCTTTAAAACAGGGTTGGTAGATACAAACTTCCTGGAAAAGAAGTGGCAAGTCCTTCAGCTCTCAGACTGGAAGAACACATCTTTTTCAGCCTTACCCTTCAGCTGCCCTGGAACATTCAACTCAACTCTGCACACAGAGCAGACAGAGAAAGCATATAGAAATATGCTTTCTCCATCTGAGTAAATATTAGCTTAACACTGTATCCATAAACCCTAATAATCTGAAGAATTAATGTTCTCCATTGATTCTCTGGGTTTTTTTTTTTCATGCTGAATTCTTTAATGCTCACTCTTTTTGCATTCCTTTGTGACGATCTAAGAAGAAGTGTATTCTTTAGAAATGTCTGTAACCAATTTCTCTGTCTGGGATCTAGCACAACACCTAACGGGTAATGATTCTGTGTGCTCAACATCTTGTGAAAAGCCAAAACAGTGTCCATGCTTATGACGATGACAATGCCACAATGACCTCTGATTACCTTTGAAATTATTACACATTTAAGTAAAAAATGTACCTTATTTTTTCTCAAAGTAGTACAACTTTTCATTTCTTTATGTAAACATGAAAAAGTAATCCCTGGTTAGTCTTTGTATTCCTTGAGTTTTTTATCTTTTGTATTATATTTTTAAACTTTTTATTGATAATAATTGTACTGATTTATAGGCTATGGTGTGACATTTTAATACAGGTTTACAATGTATACTGGCTAAAGCGGAGTAATTAACATTTCCCTGTCTTCGATATTACTTTATGATGGAAGCCTCAGACTTCCTTTCTTCTATTTGCTCATAAAATGTATAATAGTTTTTTGTGATCTACAGACGTTTCACTATGCTATTTAACACAAGCATCTTATTCCTTCAATCTAACTCAGATTTGATACCTATAACCCAAACTCTATCTACCTTCCAACCTCTAGTAAAAAAATACTGTATCTTATTTTACTCTGCTTGATGACTCTCATTCTCAATCCTGTGCTCTCCTTGTGATTGGTGATTTTGAATTATAAAAATTAGAAAGCTTGATATTCTTTTTTTAAGAAAAATCTTGCTTCACTTTCATGGTGGGCAAACACAGAACTGAATTCCATTAGTGAAGACCTCTTTTGAAATACATGTATATTTTTTCTGGTCATTGCTAGCCTTTAATGAAAGTTGCCATAGTTAAGAATAAGCTAAAATACAAAACAAACAGTGTACCATCCAATAGGAGCCGTCAATGCTCCTTATTCATTGTTTGCTTACCCACTTATGTGCAAAATGTCAGTAACTCACAGTGGCTCTCCTTTGGTGCTGGGGAATTCATAAAATTCTATTGAACTCGCTGATTCCCTTCCTTTTGACTATCATTTATCATTATTGGATTGTGTAATTGCATTATTGATATTAACTGCCCTGAGAGAACATTCCACTACATTTGAGATGAAGCAATCATAACACTACTGAAGAAAATAGAGACATAACATTTTACACCCATAATTTTTCTGCCAGCGGTGGTGTTGAAATACATTTTAGAAAAATAATCATTGGTGCTCAATGAGAACAATGCCAATTAACTACTTGCTGACTTTTGATGAAATTCAATCATAATTCCTTCTTGATTCTTTAATAAAGTTGCATTTTCCTTTTAGCTAACATTTGATTAATCTTGAATTGGAAAATTATCAGCATACTTAAAATAATGCAAGAAGAGAAGGTTATTTTACAACTCTTTAAAGAAGTACTATAAGCTCTGCTTTGAAGTAAAGCATTTCTTCACGGTTCATAAAAGACCAAATGCTTCATGAAGGCACTGGGGCTCACTAGCAGCAGGTGCTCAATAAATATGTATTAACTGCATGATTGACACACAGAGATTAAATAGTAGTGACTATTTGGAAAAGTTAGCACTAGATTAATAAGTTGCATCAACAAACTATTCTCACATAAGCATCATTACTCATTTTATATATCCCTCATTTTAAGTTGTACATTATATTTAAACACATTCACTTACTTAATCCTAGTATCCTTTTAGAAAGTTAATAGCACTCCCACTGTCCCCCAGTTTGTGATGATTACACAACCTCTGGAAACTTAAGATCTTTCTTGAATTCAGAGCTCTGCCTGTTTTACCTGAGAGCTACATTCATGCAGTTAAAATGGCTGTCCAGCTACATTTTCAAATATTAGTTGATGAAATCAGATGGTACCTAGGATTTGCTTCAAAATAATGTGAGAAAGGTAGGGAGTGAGAAATGGATAGGGATCAGAATCCAGAATTAGCCCTAAGTAGCTAATTATTACAGCCAAAGGATGGGTATAAGAGCACACTTTGCTGTTATAAATATTTCGAGTTTTTCACATTAAAGAATTTCCTTAAATTCTGAGAAAAATTAATTAATTAACTAAATGTTCTTCTCAAGGTGGTATGCTGAAGATAAGAGGATCTCTGCTGTTACGTTTTAAACTAACTCTACCCACTCCCACATCAACCACATAAATCTAATATAAAATCACTCTTTTATATCCAAATGGAAATTGACTAAGTAGCTTTGCAGTGCAGAACTTTATAGAAGGCCCTTATAAGATATACAGAAATAGCTAAGTCTCTTGCATGTTAGTCTACTAAGAAAACCATATTTAGAATATAGCATAACAGACATGGATGTTTTGCCTAGCTTTTATGAAGTGAGGCAGTAAAACAACAAACCAAACAAGCTCTGACTCCTGCTGTCTGAGATATAACTGTGTTCAGTGAGAGCTATAACTACAAGTTAAATGCTCCTAAGTGTAAACCAAAGCCTTAGATAATGATCACGATTGTCTGCAAAATGACAGCTGGGTTCAGCATTTAAGGCAATGGAGATGAAAGAGTGTCAGCCCCAAAGAAACCTGTACATTACCTTCAACTTCTGTTTTCCAAGTACCTCTATAATCCACTAAATGTCATACTTTTCTACTCTTCAGACAGCAGTTTAAGACATCAGAACTACATTTTCTCTGGGACCAACTTTTTAGAACAGATCCTAAGGACCCTAATAAGGAATTTAAGAAGCAGATACTCTGACCAAGAATGGGCAATATGAGTCAATGGCCTTGGGCTCTTCCCCTAGGATAGAAAAAAATTTTTTTCAAAGTTGAAGGGCCCTCAACTGGATCCCAGCTGGGTGAAGCCCATGAGCAAAGATGGTTCACAGATCTTGATTACAGAAAGGAAACAGGGAGAAGAAGAGTCACTGGTGCCATTACCAGTACATGGTGGCCATTTGTAACTTTGCCTTCCCTTCCTCAGGCTATGTCCAGAAATATATTTATATATCAAGATGCTAATCTAAAAGTTCCAAGAAACACTTAAATATCAACATACTAATCTAAATGTTATCAGCAAGAAAAATAAAAAGACATTCTACTGTGAACCTTGGATTTCCACCACAAACCACAATGAAAGCAACTGCACAGACCAAAAAGAAAAATGTTAAAGATAAATGTTATTATCTCTTCCTTTGAATTAACTTACAACATTTTCATCTATATTCCCCAAAAGATACAATCGGATTGCTGAAGAAATTAAGTCTAGACATTCACTGCTATTTATACAAAACTCGTAATTTAAATTTAAATAATTGCTAGGAGAATTTTTTTGCTATGTCTAGTTTTACTATATTCAACAAATTTTGGATTACTCAATTCAAAGGACAGTTTTACCAAGTTATCTTAGGTTTATTTATAAAACAAAGAAATAATTTAAATTTGGATATAAATGTTAAAGCAAATAGTGTATACAACTAATATTTCCCTAACTTTAGGTGAATTTTCCTTAAAATGAACATGAACAACTTTAGACAGCCTAGTGGAATGCAGCTTGAAGAGATTGTAAGATTTGCACTTACGTGAGATAGCAGAGCCAGCTCATGGTGACACGTGACGGCATTTCGGTTGGCTTCCATAAAATACCTCTGTGTGCGCCTCCGTTCTCGTTCTAGCTTCCTCTCTAGAGCCAGCTGGGATGTAGATAGGTTGTCTAAATACTTCATCATCACATCCGATACCAATGAGCTGACTTCTACAATGTCTGGACGGGCTTCTGCATCAGGAGTCAGGCACCTAAAAGAAAGACAAACTATAGTACTGCTGGATGTTGGGACAGGATCACAGAGTGTGGAGGGTCAAGGTACAACTCCTCAGTAAGCCCACCTTGGTATGTGTGCCCAGAACAACCTGGGATAAGATGAATATCAAGCACTGCTTTGAAGTCAAGATTTCAAAGGGCATTTGGAGAGTTGGGGAAGGAGAGGGAGGCAACACAGTTATTTCTGCAGTGATGGGCAAGGGTTACAGATTAGGTCTCAGGACAGGTTTATGGGGTCATCTTCTCCCATGTGGTTAGGCTGCTTTCTGAAATCACAGATGCATCAAAGATGCATCAAAGATGGATTCCAATAATATAGACCCTGAAGGTCACCTTTGATGCACCAAAAAGAAGAAAGGGAGATTTCTGAGAACAACTTTCTGACTTTTTTCCAAGGTAATATGGCAATATTAACACAGCTTAATTAATGAGAATCTTACCAAGCACTAAGTCAATAAATGCAAATCACAACCCAGTTACTCAGAGGTTTAAGATATTTGTAGTGTCAAAAACAAACCATATCAAACTTTAAAATTGTACAAGTTGAAGCAGGTATTTAGCCTAGCACATACTCACAGCAGAGTACCTGAGTTTCCTTCATGCCTCTGGCTCCTGTCTCTAGCTCCCTGCCAATGCAGACTCTTGGAGACAGAGGCAATAGCTCAAGTAATTGGGTTCCTGTCAACCCCATGGGTGACCTAGGTTGCATTCCTGGCTACTAGCTCAAACCCTGGCCTAGGTCTAACCATTGCATACATTTGAGGAGTGAATAAAAAAAAAAATAGATGTTTACCATGCATGAAAAAGAATAGTACACTAACCAGAAGACTTTGAATTGAAAATGAGAAGAAACTTGCATTACAGCACTTATAGCAGAGTTTATAAAGCATAACAAGGTAATAGTATGAACTTTTTGTGGTTGGCTGTTATATATTTTCATTGTCTTTATGGAAAGCATCTGTTTAAGCGGGTTTGTCTATAGCTGATGGGTTTAGTTTCATTGAATCATGCTGACAAGGATGCAAGACTTAGATTTTATCTTTTGTTTGTGATAAGATAGGATTTCAGGGAAATCAGGATGACTTACATTTTGGTTATGTGGTTATGGGACATTGGCCTTAAGATATATCTAAGTTGTGGCCTTTATTTTTATATTTCTTTAACAAAAGCAATTTTCTTAGAAAGAAAAGTAGGCAAGTTGACATATTGATTGCATACTGCTATTTTCTGTGATTTGGGGGTCAGGAAATGGGAATCAGCACACTAAAAGGAACATCAAGAAGACAATTCTAAATGCCTATGGAACCAACCATCAAAATCATTAATCTTAGCATGCTTTAAATACTTCCGGTGTCCACTACAGCACAGGGCATTTTTAAAATCTTGTAGAAAAGTGAATTAAAGGATAAGTTTATTTTGGTACCAAAAAAAAAAAAAACACCTTTGAAATCCATGCACAAGAGGAATCTTAAAAGAGTTTGTGGAAAATGCTTATTAGGAAAAAGCAAGTATGCATGAGTTACCATTTTTGCCCTAAAATAAAATTACCTTTACCTTTAATTCGATTTTTCCACAGTCTCTTTGAAGTACTCTCATATCTTGTCTACTTTTTAATTCAAATTCTCTAACTTCATTGAAGTCATGCATGCTCCTCAATAAAATTTAACTTGCTTGAATTTTTAAAGAAATGCCTATTTTTCACATCTTGTGTTTGATTTAGCAACCTACCACCAGTTATACAACTTCCACCTACCTGATGTCTCCAGGCATGGTTTAAGCATTATTAGCACACAACTATTTCTCACAGCTGAAGTCAAAAGACAACTCTAAATGATAATTTGCTAATTATCCTTTCTTATTAGGTTTATTAACCATGACTAAAATACACACGAATCTAAATCAGGCTTTAAGACCTTACTTTATTATTTTTATGCTTTTACTTTTAAAGTTCTAAAGCAGTGTACTTAAACTATGATTATCACAGGCACTTACACATCTGTTGAATTCATATTTAATGAAATTCACTCTATGCATTTATTGTATACTAAGTAGGAAAAGAGATTGAGGAGACTGGGCCAGCTACACAATTTGTGGTTGCAAAATGAAAACGGGGAACTCCAGTGCAGAGTGAGGAAATCAATCACTCTTTCGCACAGCTCAGGGTTCCAACTGATGGCAGACAGGTCACCCGTAAGATATTACAACCTTCATGCAGATAGAATGCGCTTGATACCCAGGTTGGAATGGGAAATCACAGAGTCACCCACCAAATGAGCTATGATATTGCCAGTCCAGTCACAGATGGTCCCACCTTACCCTACCCTGAGATGCAGCAGAGCACCTCGTACACACTGACTCACTGCTTTTCTGCACCCACTCCCACACTGGGAAAGGAGGGAAAAGGTGCAACAAAGTCCTGACATAACCCAATCTCAGGGGCAGATCAAAGGCAGCAGTGGTCAGGGCCTATGCTGTAGTACAACAGATTAAAGCCCTGACCTGCAGCGCCAGCAGCCCATATGGGTACTAGATCAGGTCCCAAGTGCCCCACGTCTGATCCAGCTGCTATGGCCTGGGAAAGCAGCAGAAGATGACCCAAGTTCTTGGGCCCCTGCACCCACATAGGAAACCCTGAAGAAGCACCCTGGCTCCTGGCTTCAGATCACCTCAGCTCTGGCAATTGTGGTCATTTAGGGAGTGGACCAGTAGATGGAAGATATCTCTTTCTCTGGCTCTGAATGAGTTCCTGGCTTTTAACTTTTCCCTGACCTAGCCCTAGCTGTTGTGGTAATCTGGGGAGTGAACCTGTAGATGGAAAGATGGAAGATACTTCTCTCTCTCTCTCTCTCTCTCTGGTTCTACTTCTCTCTGTAACTCTCAATAAATAAACTAAATCTTTAAAAAAAAAAAAAAAAAAGGTGGCCAGAGCCACAGCTCACTAGGCTAATCCTCTGTCTGCAGCACTGGTACTCCGGGTTCTAGTCCCGGTTGGGGCGCCGGGTTCTGTCCCGGTTGCTCCTCTTCCAGTCCAGCTCTCTGCTGTGGCCCGGGAAGGCAGTGGAGGATGGCCCAAGTGCTTGGGCCCTACACCAGCATGGGAGACCAGGAGGAAGCACCTGGCTCCTGGCTTTGGATTGGTGCAGCGTGCTGGCCGTAGCGGCCATTTGGGGGGTGAGCCAACAGAAGGAAGACCTTTCTCTCTGTCTCTCTCTCTAACTCTGCCTGTCAAAAAACAAAACAAAACAAAACCAAAAAAAAGGCAGCAGTGGTGACCAGACAGAAACAGAGTGTGGAGCTGAAGGCCAGAAGGGAACTCAGGGACCAGGTAGCAATGGCTGAGATCCATGCCAAGGAGGTAGAGAGCTGAAGGAACAACACAGGGGCTGAGGGTCTAAGACCTTAATGCATGCTCCTTGTCTCATTAGGTTTCTTTTCCAAAACACTACCTCAGATAGAAAATTATTAAGAATTACAAGGCTTCAAATATAGAGTCTTAAACTCTAAACCCAGGAGCAGTGGAGCACAGGTGATCTGCTTCAGTTTAAGTTTATGAAATTACCTTCTGGAGCAATGACACACTTGCAGTCAAGTTTCTTACTTTCGTTCATAGTTACAAAAGAAGCCAAGTTGCTGAATTCCACCTTCTAATTACATTGGGTTCTTCATCTGTTCTTACTTAATTATGATAAGAAGTTAAAGATGCTAGCAATGCTTGGCTGACCTTATTTATGTTTGTTATGACTGCCATGTGAGGAAGAAACATAACAAAACAACCAGCTTTTAAATCTTGCCTTAGTGCAAATATTCCAAAGTTTTAGACAGCAGATGTTTTAACTAATTCAACATAATATTAGCAGCCAAATTTTCAGCTGAGTTGGGTTTGAATTTTTTTTTGTTTGGTAAATCAAAGAGCAAAGCATGAAGTTACACATTATGATAAATAGGAAACTAGAGTGGCCCCTGCACTCCCAGCCTTTTCTCCAATCCCTAGGAAAAGTCTTGGCCTTTTCTCCAATCCCTAGGAAAGCTACAACCAGAGAGATGTACTTCAGCATTGCCAAAGACATGTAGGCTGTAGGTCAGAAGGCTTGGTTTGAATCCCAGCTCGACACTTATTAGCTCTGTTCTTGAACAAATCACTTAGCTTCTAACATTCAGGTGGAACATCTGTTGGATGGGATTGTCAGTATCTACCTCATGAAACAGATAATGTAAGAGCTCAAAAAATTGAAAATAAAATGCACTGTTTCATTTCTCTTCTATCCCTCTCCAAGTCCTGTGGCTTCCACCTTCCAACTGCTTCTCAAATGTGTACCCTTCCTCTCTAATCCCACTGCTATTGGTTCATCCAACATCACGTGTTAGACTATTGTCCTAAATGTCATAGTCATATCTTGTCTCCCTCTGACATGCACTGTAAATCTCTACTACAGTGATATTCCTAAACCTGACTCCATCACTACACCACACCAAAGTCCTCATTAGTTCTTCATAATGCTCTGTAGGACAGAATTTAAATTTCCACAATGCCATACAAGGTCCCTCTTGAGCTGTCCCTCGCCTTCCTCCACTCTTTCCCCTCCCCTAGCAACACACCACATATTTCCACATGCACTTCCCCCATCAGCCATAGCTCTCCTGTGTTGCTCACATTTCTTTGTTTTAGTTCATTTTCTCAAAAAAAAAAAAAACTAATTATATCTGTCCTTTTCCAGAGACCATCCTTTATCTGCTTGTCAAAATCGAACTTTTCCAAGTCCTCACTCAGAAGACTTCCTGGACAGCTCTCAGACAGACTTCCTGACCCCTTTTATGTATTCTCATTGCACTGTCTGCATTTAAATATTCAATACTATGTAATCATTGCCTCATAACTATCTGTTTCACCACTAGACAAGAAAGTTCTTGAGTGGAAGAACAGGTATCCCCTACCCTCACCACTTTGATCTTCCCAGCATGTAAAATGGCACTCAACAAAGAATAAGCTTCCCAGGGCTGATGCTGTGGCATAGCAGGGTAAGCATCTACCTTCAGCACCAGCATTCCATGTAGGAGTCGGTTCAATTCCTGGCTGCTCCTCTTCTGATCCAGCTCCCTACAATAGCCTGGGAAAGCAGCAGAAGATGGCTCAAGTGCTTGGGCTCCTACACCCACATGGGAGACCCGGAGGAAGATTCTGGCTCCTGGTTGTGGACTGGCCCAGCTCCGGCCATTGTGGCCATTTGAGGAGTGAACCAGTGGATGGAAGACCTCTCTCTCTGTATCTCTTCCTCTCTCTCTGCCTTTCAAGTAAATAAATCTTTTAAAAAAAAAATCAACTCAAGAATTGGGGCCAGCATTGTGGCATAGTGGGTTAAGCCACTGCCTGTGACACTGGCATCTCAGAAAGCATTGGTTTGAGCCCCAGCTTTTCCACTTCTGGTCCAGCCCCCTGCTAATTCACCTCATAAAGCAGCAGATGATGGTACAAGTACTTGGGTCCCTGCCACCCATGTAAGAGATCCAAATGGAGTTCCAGGCTCGTGGCTTCCATCAGGCACAGCCCCAGTCACTGAAGTCATTACTCTCTGTGTCCCCACTACTCCAGCCCTGTAATTAATTCTGCCGTTCAAATAAGTAAATAAATCTTTCTTTAAAAGTTTTTTTTTAAAAAAAATAAAGAATTGACCTGTTTATAACCCCAAGTATTTGGCTCCCAGGACCATCTCTACTACAAGTTCCTGTTTAGCCTCATTGCCCTGAAATGACTCCTTGGTTAGGTATGTCAGAGAAATTCTTAAAGGCAACTGAATCTGAGTAATACATAAATGCTTCAATAATGTCCTCATTAAACAAGAATAAAATTGTGTTCTGGAAAAAAAATCTGACATGTTCCTCTTACCCCATCCATGGAAAGATTAGAGGAAAACAGTGCTCTATTATATTTATTTCACATTTTAAGAAATGAAGAGGGGCTGGTGTGGTGGTGCAACGGGGTTGGTTCACCTGCAATGCCAATATTCCATATAAATGCTGGCTTGAATACCAGCTGCTCCTCTTCCAATCCAGCTCCCTGCTAATGAGCTGGGAAAACAGCAGAAGATGGTGCTACTTCTTGGGCCCCTGCACCCATGTAGGAGACCCAGATGGAGTTGCAGGCTCTAGGCTTTAGTCTGGCCCAGGGCCACTGCAGTCATTTAGGGATGAACAGCAGATGGAATCTCTCTCTCTCTCTAACTCTGCCTTTCAAATAAAATAAATAAGTCTTTTTTTAAAAGAAACAAAGAGGTAAAGGTAAGGTGAAAAATGTTAAGATCTCCTTGTCTTTAAAGGTACCTGAAAGCACTGACTTTGTTAGTTGTTATAATTGCCTCTAAAACAAAGCACCAGACAGCTTATGCAATCAGGCACACAGAGAGAAAAATAAGGCAACTGGAATATTTGGTGCTTAAAAGGCAATGTTCTCCCTTTTTAAAAAGTAAACAGACAATACTCTGAACAGTGCGCTGAAAGGTAAAAATAGTCGTGCTGGGACCGGTCAGAACAACAAGATATATTTATTTAATGTCTCAGACTCTTCAGGAATGTTAAGTTCTTCTTCCAACTTAAAGCCTACCATGAAGAAGAAGTTTCAGTAATAAAATGCACTTACACACCACATAAACCAACAGGAAAAAAAGGAAAGATCCTGCAAACTAGAAATGCAAACTGTGTCAGCTTCCCCTGAAGAGGATGTAGAACAGAAAAAAGAAGATGCATGTGATTGGGAACAATACATAGTTTAGGAATGATCATAGCAAACTGGTCCATCAGTAGTTGCCTTATTTCAAAGGTTCTGTCATGTTACTAGTGATTGCCTCTCAGCCTGATGTTCTGCTGAGTCATAAAACACCATTAAGAATCCTTTTGTTTTCATGTGTTCCTTACATCAATTTACTCAAGAAAACAGGACACTAAGAAAATAGGAAATTTGGATTTTTTCCTTAATTCTTTTGGAAATTTTAAATGCTAAAAACCCAAAGCAAACTAAATATGCAATTGCATGTAATATACAATTGGCTTTGGATTTTTATCAAGTTTTCTAAAGATAAAACTTTATGTGTAATGCAAACCGAGACAATGGGGAGTCTTGAATGACTTTAAATAAAAGTAACATCTGTTACTGTATGTACCCGGAAATCTGAAGTTAGAATCATTTATAAAATTAATGTTAGTTCTAACTTATGGCATTTTAGCATTTTGAATTAACAGTGCCCTCAAAAACATTTGATCTGGGACCCCTAACACATGATCATTCACCCTCTGGAATGTTCCAGTTACAATGAACTCATGACTGACCCCCAAGGTGCCTCCTCTACAGTGGATCTCTCTCATTCTGACACACACTTTCTAACCACGAGTTGACCAGGGCCACCTCTTCATTTCCACCCCTTGGTTGAAGTCCCTGCTGTTCCACTTCACAGCCAACTTCCTGTGCTTAGCCTGGGAAAAGCAGCAGAAAAGGGCCATGTACTTAAACCCCTGCACCCGCACGGGAGATGTGGAAGATGCTCCTGGCTCCTGGCTTCGGCCTGGTCCAGCTCCAGCCATTCAAGCCATCTGGGGAGTGAACCAGTGGATGCAAGATATCTCTCTCTCTGTAATTCTGACTTCCAAATCTTTACAACAAAAGCAAAAACAAAATAATACTTCTATCCCCTTGGTCTTAGCTCCATTTTCTGAAACTCCATGGCAGAAATCCAATTACTTTCATAGTTAAGTAATTTTTAATCCTCTGTGATTGGTGCCTCCAAATGTGCTAACTTCACTTCCACTTCTATCATCTACAATAGAGATAATCAACCCTGCTCTCCAGCATCTCTCAGTGGACAAGCGGAACCTCGTCTTCCTCTGAGTCTCAGCGCCTGCCAGTCTGCTTCCCGGGGAGCAGCCAGCATGATCTTTGCAAGAATGGAAATGTTCACTATACTTCAGGCTGATAGTATAGCAGCAGCCTTCCAGCCTCTCTTCAGAACTCGAGATAAAAAGTCAGAACCCTCAGTGGGACTGACAGTATCTGGTCCACAGGGCCCCGGTACCCTCTCGAATCCTGCATCAGCTGCTGGCTCCTCTCTTTCTTCACTTCCATATCTCCACTCTCAAATCCTCAGATTAACAAGCTCTGCTCTGCAAAGCCTTCACAGATATTAGTGGGCGAAAGCTTTTCCCGCTCCGTTTACTCTCAGAGAATTACTGATTGCTCAGGTCTCAGATTACTTGTCCTTTCTTCACAAAAACTTTTCCCAAATTCCCAGGACAAGGTCTTCCTGAAATCTCTCATTGCTACCTTTACCATCCTTCATCACAGTAGCATAATTCTCTTTAAGTAATTCATTTTATAAGTAATATAACTATCATACATGACAGTTATATTATTAAATATCATTACTAATAGCAATACCTAATTCTATCAAGAATTACTGTATGCTAGGTACTATGCTAAGTGTATCAGAAGTATTATCTCATTCAAGCTCCAAAACAAGCCCACGAGGCAGATACCATTGCTATCTACATATCACAGATAAGAAAACTGGAGCTTCAGAAAGTTAAACGTAGTGAAAGAGGAGAGATTAGAATCCCACCAATTCCAGAGCCTAGGGATGCTCTAAACTTTACACCATAACTTAGCTGTCTGTCACTTCCTCTAGCCTGTTAGCCAGGAGACATGGGTACCAGTAGCCAGGGAACCTGTCACAAGAGATTCACAGTTCTGTTTGCCCAGTCTCACAAATTCAGGACATTGTCTATGTCCCCTTTTTCTCTGTGCTATCCCTCTCCCAACCTTTTTGGCACTCAAACACCTATAAAAGAGAAATTAAATGAGAAAACTAGGTATTTTTGTCTTCCATTTTTAAGGTGCTTTCTAGAAAACAACAGAGAACAGGAGTAGGTGTTGTGGCCCAGCAGGTTAAGCCACCACCTGAGACACCCGCATCCCATATCAGAGAGCCTGCTTCAGGTCCCAGCCCCATTTCTGATCCAGTTTCTTGGTAATGCACAAATTGCGGGGCAGAAAGTGATGGTTCAAGTATTTGGGTTCCTGTCACACACATGGGAGACCCAGATGGAGTTCCTAGCTCCTGGTTTCAGCCTGACCCCAGCCTGGCCCAGCCCCAGGGAGTGGAACCAGCAAATAGGAATTCTGTCTCTCCCTGTCTCCCTTTCACTCTTTCACTCCCTTTCGGCCTGGTCCAGCTCCAGCCATTCAAGCCATCTGGGGAGTGAACCAGTGGATGCAAGATATCTCTCTCTGTAATTAGACTTCCAAATAAATAAATAAATAAATAAATCTTTATAACAAAAGCAAAAACAAAATAATACTTCTATCCCCTTGGTCTTAACTCCATTTTCTGAAACTTTCTTTCACTCCCTTTTAAATAAACAAATATTTTAAATAAACAAATATTTAATAAACAAATATGTTAAATAAATATTTTAAAAGTAACAGAGAGCAGGAATAAATCACGAAGAGGAGCAGCTTAAATACATTCATCTGAATTCACTAACAACAGGGCATGATCCAGTATATGTTGAATTTAGATGATTTAGATTTATTTTTTATTTATTTGAAAGGCAGAGTTACAGAGAGAGGAGGGGAGACAAAGGGAGAGAGATCTCCCATCTGCTGATTTATTCCCCACATGGCCAGAATAGTTAGGACTGTGCCAGGCCAAAGCCAGGAGCCAAGAGCTTCTTTCGGGTCTCTCATGTGGATGCAGGGGCCCACGCACTTGGGCAATCTTCACTGCTTTCCCAGGCCATTAGTAGGGAGCTGGATCAGAAGTGGAGCAGCCAGGAGGCTTAACCTGCTACAGCACAACACCAGCCACAAGAGTAACTCATTTTTACACCCAGTATTATTCAGGATCCCCTCTGTGGTAGGCACTGCTCTGGAAACTGAACACTTATAAAAAAAAACAGAGCAAGTCCCTGCTCTTTGGTTCACTTCAGGGTGGGAAAAGACATTCAACAAACAGATGGGTAGGCGTATGTATGACATTTTGGGGTGATAGGTGCTCTGAGCTTTAGAAAACAGCCCAGCGACCTGAAGAATGCTAAGGCGGGAAGGGGCCATGAGGGCGCATTCCCTGATAAAGGGACATCTAAACAGACACAGGGAAATGAGGGCCTGTACCACGTACACATCTGAGGAAGCAGAGCTCCAGGTAAAGACACAGCAAGGGCCAAGGTCTAGAGGGAGGTGGCTGAGGCTTAAGGATCAGGAGAGAATGTGTAAGAGGTGACGGGAGAGAGGCCAGCAGAACCAGCCCTGGGAGGCCAGGACGGACTGCTCAGAACTTTGGGAGCATATCAGGATAATCATTTTCTTTAGACTCCTACTATATTGGTACTTGGAGCCTCTGGGGTGCTTTGAAAAGTGACTATAAAGCACAAAATCACTAACTTACAGTTAGAAATGAAAAAGCTCTGTAGCTTCCCATTACTGTTATTTATTCATTTAGTTGAGATGCAAAGAGACAGAAAGAGAAGAGCTCGCATCCACTGGCTCACTCCCCAAGTGTCTACAATGACCACGATTGGTCTGGGCCAAACACAGGATCCAGCAACAATCCAGATCTCCCACATGCGTGCCAGCAACCCAAACACTTGAGCTGTCACCTCTGCCTCCCCGTTAGCAAGATGCTGGAATCAGAAGCCAGAGCCAGACATCAAAGCCAGGCACTCAAATATGGGTTGTGGGTGTCTTAAGTGCTAGGTCTAATACCTACCCCAGAAAAAGTCTCAGCAATTTTACTTTCTAACACAATAACTTCGGTTTCATGTGTCCTGCCTTTTTCCGTATTTGTGTGTGGTCCTATGGTTTTTGCATAATTAACAAGCAACTCTTCATTCTGTTTGTTTCACTTAGTTTCATAGCATACATATTTCACAAGGTAATACAAAGCAAACCAAATAATCATTCTAGGCGCTGCGTAGTGTTTCAAGTGAATGGACTACTCCCCTCTCGGACACGGGTCACTATATTGATAAGGCACAAACATCTGTTGGAGATTTGGACCAACTGAAAGCACTTCTCCTTTGTATTTACCCCTACACAGTCAATTTCCATTGATGCAAGGTGTTCCTTGATGGGCCCTGCATGTTCAAAGCTGTGAGACGGATTACCTGCCGATGGTATCTGTCACTTTTTCAGAGTAGATGCCTTCAGGCACAGGTTCATAGACTGCTTCCACGATCTGCAAAGGAAGCACACCAGAGTAATGAAAGTAAAAGTGCCAGTGGTTATCTTTAAGCAGTTCCACTTCCTTGGCCAGGACACGAGAGTCATTAATTCAACAATATACCTTCATACACAAATTTTAGTCAGAAATAAAAATATCATAACCAGACAAAAAAAAATCAAGTCCATTAAGCAGTTCTTGAACATGAAACTATAGTATGCTCCAAGCTGAGTTCATGTTGGCCTTAGAGTCATAATATAATGCTGTATGGGATAATATGCTGGACTGTGGGGAGTCCAAAGTATGATGAAAAATAAAAGGACAAGAGGAACTGGATATAATTTTACACTTTCCTATGATGAATAAAACCATTATACAGGGAAATATGTCCTAGGATACAAGAGCATGCAGCTAACAAAACAATGCATGGGTTGAACTGACAACTGTATATGACTGACAGTTGTTATACAACTGACAGTTGTAAAAAAGCCACAAAGAAAAGGAATGGAGGTGTTAGCAATGGGAGCCTTTTTGTTTTCCCCATGCTGCTTACTTTTGTAGCCAACGAGAGCATGTTGGTGCTGTAAAAGGGAGGGTCCAGGGTGGCCATCTGGTAGAGGATGCAGCCTGCAGCCCACACATCTGCCTTCTCCCCATATGGCTCGCTCTTCAGCACCTCAGGGCTAAAACCAAGGAGGGAGGTTAACAGACACTGAGCAAGGGAGGGTAAGTCAGCATAGGGGGAATTTCAAGTGTAGATGGGATAGGAAAAAAAAAAAGAAAGAAAGGAACTTACTATTTCAAGTAAAAGTATTAAAAAGTATCTTTTAAAATCTCCCAGCCACAGATAATCAAGCAGCACAACCAAGCAGTTCTAGTTTAAGTGCTAAATACCAATAAACCATGGAAACCTTGTCTAGTGGGAGCCCAGGGATATGTTTATTTCCAGAAACAACAACCCCTTTGTGGTCGATGCAACTGCTGTTGGCCCGTTTTACTGCTCTGGAGCCTCTGTGTATCCCACCTTTGCCATAGCCTCTTGCTGGGCACATTCATTACCCACTCTTGACTTTGCTCCTGACTACTTCCATGCTTTGTCCAAGGGAATGGGGAAGAGACCAAGCCCCGGATCAGAGCTTCAGTCTTTACAGTTATCGAGTGCTTCTGTTTGTTCTGCTTGGAGCTTCTGTTTATCAGGAGTAGAATGAGTCCCGGGTAGCTTCCACCCCTATTGCCAGGCCCCTGATATGACACGTGGAACAGATCTGCCCCAGTCAGTCCATAAACCTGCAGCTTAAAGGCACACCAATGCCAGACAGATCACAGCCTGGACACCTGAGGATAAATGCTTATTGCTGAATACCACTGAGATTCTGTAGTGCCTCGTGATTCAGCATTATTATGAGAATGATAACAGTCTCCCTTCTTTGCCATTTAATGCTAGCTTATAATGGAAGGGAAGATTATATTTAAATATATTGTAGGAAAGTGCGATATCTACCATGTTCACCTCTTCTGAAATTGTCCCACAATTTAAACATTCTATAAATGAAGTTAGTCTGTGAGGGTCTATGGGTTTGACATTTTGAAAATTTAATTTATATGGAGAGGATTAGTTTCTTTTTTTTATTTTCTTTGTATATTTTGGACTAATTGAAGTTTTCTCTATCATATTTGTAAAATGAAATGCAACAAAGAACTAAAAGTACTCAATGCATACACATATATACACATACACACGCAAATTAAATGATTTGATAATACAGTTCTATAGTAGGTACTTAGGTGTATGATGAGCATTCTCAATCAATGGAGTGGAGATTAACAGTTAGCTTTGATATTCAAAGCATAGGAAGATTTGTAAATCAGTATCAAAACAATCAGGGTAGGTGTAAGTTAGAATTGACCATTAGAAATAACCAAAAAGTTGCTATTTTTATAACAAAGAATTCCTGATTTAAGATCTATAGAAAGTCTTTGCAGAACAAAGTGTCATTTCGAGGTCTCTCAGGTAAGCACTTTCATATTTAATGTGTCATTTTTTTTTGAAAGATTTATATGTTTGTTTGAAAGATAGAGCAAAAGAAAGAGAAGATAGAGAAAGATCTTCCATCAGCTAATTCACTCACCAATGGTCAGGGCTGGGCCAAGCCAATGCTCGGAACCTAGAACTCCATGTAGGTCTCCCATATGGGCCACAAGGGCCTATGTACTTGGGCCATCTTCAATTGCACCCCTAGTGCATTAGCAGGGAACTGGATTGGAAGTGGAGCAGCAGGGAGTCGAATCAGATATGGGATGCTGGCATCACAAGCAGTGACTTGACACACTGTTCCAGAAAGGTGGCTTCATATTTAAAGTTTTTATATTCAATAATATGGCAATGGCAGAATCGGGGCTGAAATGTCCCGGTTCTGTGGATTCCAAATATATAAAATATATGCCCTACTGTTCCTCCATCGACTACTCACACTGAAAAATGCCTGAACAAGATACAATGTCCTCCATAGAAAAAGTGTCTTTGACCCCACACTATGCCAGGACAAATTCCTCCTGTTCTTATCCACTGAAGACTCAGGTTTGATTCTTGGTTCCTACAGTGCAGGAATCAGAGGCTGTGAGTGCTCTCCCCATACCTTCTCAAACCCCTTTTCCATTTCCTACTCCCAGTGTGATTTCACTCCCATTAGTCAGTATCTGCACTTCTGTGGAAGACAGCCTTTATTATTTTTTTTTCTCAAAAGAAAATTTTCAATTTCTTTCTATCTCTATAACTTTCAATTTTCTTTCTCTGTAACTCTGCCCTCCTTTTCTTTCTCTGTAACTCTGCCCCCTCCTCCTTCTCTTTCTCTGTAACTCTGCCTTTCCAATGAATAAATAAATCATTTTAATAAAAATAATTCATTACCTAGGGCAATATCCGCATGGCCTAGTTAAGTTTCTACCCTCACTCCAACATTGCTTCTCTTTGAGAGCAGGATCCTTAGGTTAATGAGCAAGAACCAGCTAAACTCACTATGCCTAAGGGACCTCCAGGAGACCTCAAATGTCATTATAACCCAATTTGCATGGTAAATGACACGCCTACCAGCTGCCATAATGGGAAATATCAGATCAGGAAAGGAGCAAAATGGGATGGCGCTCGAGTCATAAGAAATCTCCACCTTTTCCAGGAAAAGACAGAGTTTCCTGCTACTCACTCCTGCTGCCCTCTATCCGTGACTCCACAGCCCCTGGCAGGCTGAGCAGCTGACCTGTGAGTGAGGCCCCCACTTCTCATTCTTCGGCCACTGACTAAGCTTTTACTGTTGACACTCAACTTCGGATTTGGTTTTGGCTCCACAACACTGACTGGACAAAGTACCTATATTAAGGTCTCTCTCCAAAAAGGAGGTAGGGGAAGGCACCAGCATTGTGAGATAACAGAGTTTGCTGAATTCATTTTTATCTGAATGATATTTCTCACTGAATACCACAAAGTCCTCCCCTGCACAGGAATGCCCTGCCTTCCCCTGTGGTTTTGCAGTTTCTTCCTTGCAGAGGTAGGACCTGTCTCTCCAGTCCTTGAATCTAGGCTCAGCCATTTGGCTTGCTCTGGAAGCAGAGGTACTTCCAGGAGAGCCTAAAAAAGGACTTGCTGTTTGGAGCTTTCTGTCCCTGCTCCTAAAACCCCAGTGTTCATTCCCAAGTGACTAAACTTAGGCTCATCTGCATCCCCTGCCCACAGACAGCCAGCCAACCACTGGCTGCCAGCACAGCCATTGACAACCAGGTGGCCACAAAGCCCAGGTGAGCCCTGCCACCATGCTGCAGCCGTCTCAGCGGGAACAAGCCCAACTTGCAGCACACAGTGTATTAAGAGGAAAGAAAAAGTGATTATTGTGCACATTAAGGCACTAAGTTCTGTGGCGGTTTGTCAAAACACAGCTAACTGATGGAATAGCTTTCATCAAGTTCTCAAAGTCGTCCAGGGGCCCCTGAAAAAGACTGAGAACCACTTCTCTGGAAGAAAATAACAACGGGAAGCAAGAGACAACACAGCTGCCAACCAGCACATTGCTTCTGGGATGAAACTGTCCCTGAGCGAAAAAAGCTCCATAACGACTACCAAGAGCAGTGACTAACAGAAAACAGGGCTGGGTTTCTTCTAAGCCATAAAGAAGGCGCTGGGATGACCTGAGTTTTCCCACCCAGCCGCCTGCCAAAATCCATATGTCCCAAACCCCAAGACCTCATATTGTACCCACATTTACAGGTAAGGCCTTTAAAGAAACGATTCAGTTAAAATGATGCTGTTGCTGTGGACCCTCATTCACCATGACTGATGCCCCTACAAAAAGAGGAAGAGAAACCAGGAGGAAATGCACAGACACAGCCGTGGGAAGAGCCAATGGGGGTGGGGCGGGGGAAGTGGGGGCAGCGGGCTATCTGGAAGCCAAGGAGACGAACCACAGAGGAAACCAGCCACATGTGGATCTTGGCCTTCCAGCCCCTGAAGCTGTGAGGAAATCAATGTCTGTTTTTCAAACCTCTCAGTCTGGTATTTTGTTATGACCGCCCTAGAAAACAAGTGCAGGTTACGAGAAAACCTAACTGGGGTGTTAAAAAAAACAAAAACAGTAAAGGCCACCACAAAACGCACCAAGCACCAGAGTAAGGGAAAGGTTTATTGTGGGTCGACAAGGCTGCCTCTCTGTGCACAAGAGAAACAGCACCCTAATTAGAAGAACGGGCCTTATATAGTCTAGCAGTAATGAGGAACTGACAACAGTAAATTCCATTGGATGGGGTGAGGGCAATGCGTATGATTGGGCTATGCAGTCACACGGCTTCTAGTAAGTCAGGCTGGGCTTCTGAAATGGAGCCCAAGGCTTAAGATGGCACCTCAGGAAAGATGGCACTGGTTTCACTAACGACCAGCTTTTGGGAAATGTGGATGAAGGCACTGATTTAATCACTGCTTGCAAATATATTGGATGGTTCGTGCGTGTGTATCATTATTGTTTAGAAAATCATTGTAAAATGATTCACTGTTTTATATTAATTTCCAATTTTGTCACTTAAGGTGGACTCAGCCACCTATAGGGAAATCCACAGAATTACAGCCAACAATGCTTCATTTAAAAGAGAATTTAAATAGCACACACACACACACAAATTTAAAGTGGGTCTCCCCAAAAATTTATTCTGTTTTTTTAAGAAAAGGGGGGAGGTGTTATCTCTATGTGACTTAGTCATCTAAAATATCTTCCTGATAAAATACAGCATAATATATGTAATATTTTCCAAACACAGGGACTCTTTTGGCAAAGATTAAAACATCTACAAGTAGGGACAACATTGCATCACAGTGGGTTAACCAGCACTATGATACCTGCATCCCTATAAGTGCAGGTTCAGGACCCAGCTGCTCTACTTCCAATCCTGCTCCCTGCTAATGTGCCTCAGAAAGCAGTGGAAGATGGCCCAAGCACTTGGGTCCCTGCTACCTGCATAGGAATTGAGATGGAGTTCCAGGCTCCTCGCTTTGGCCTGGCCCAGTACTGACCATTGAGGCCATTTGGGGAATGAACCAGTGGGCAGATGGAAGATCAATCTCTCTCTCTCTCTCTCTCTCCACTGTAACTCTACCTTTCAAATAAATAAAATAAATATTTATAAAAAATCAAAAATTAAGTGTGCAAAAATTATAACCATGTATGTTGTACTTCAATAAAACACAATTTTTTAAGTGAACCAGGGGTAGTAGAGTTAGGTAGATGGAAGGGAAGTATGTATACCTAGCAAAAACACTCTAATTAAGAAACAATGATAACTCATAATTAGCTACATTTGAGAGATGACTGGACTAAAATCTACTTAAACATTACCTCTGCCATAAAAAGGGAATAAACTGACAAATTAATACTGAAAACAAAGTGAGAGAGAAATCAAGGGGAAAGGATGCCTAATCTAATTGAGAAAAAGAAGACACACTGTTTAGATTCAAAATTTCATTAGTACTCTCTCACTGCTATCTAAACAATTGAGTTGCTAATTGCCAGTGATTCTTATTTACTCACTAAATGAAGTAAACAAGGAGAGTGTTGGACCCAAGTGCATTCTAAAATACCAACTTCTAAACATTCCTAAATAATTTAACAGTCTGGTCTATATAACTTTGAGGAGGAACTTCTTTCTCTTAAATGGAACAAAGTAAAGGAAATGCAATGTTGTGCCTTAAAAGTCTTTGTGTGTAGGCAAGAATATTTCTCTTTCCTACAGCAGTGATAAAGTTTCATTAGTAACAACTCTGATCGGCATGCTTACTTCACTAGCACATGTAAAAACTGACTGACACAGAGACAGAGAAAGCAAGAACCCTGGACTAGGATGACGAGCATCTTTGTGAAGCATTCCATGGCAGCAGATAAAGTGAGAACCAAGTGGACTCTACCTGAGGACTATATTCTAGTTAGTAAAGTTGTTTCCCACGGGGTTAAGATGAACAATTCAGACATTGCTGTATAAGTACCTGTCTTTGAACACTCAGATGACAGACGCTCACTCACTGTTGGAGTGGGAGGTCACAATCAAGCAAGGAAAAGTGTAGGGTACTCCACCATGGAGCAAAGGCTTACCATTGGAGACAATGCTATGAGCTCATGTTTAGCTTAACATTGATGTAAATGGTTAAGTATACAGGAATATTTATAGATAAGTGTATATATGCATGTATCTTCCTGCTCTGTCAACTGAGGGAGTACAGAAATGATGAAGCCCCAGCAGTAATGACCAACTTAGTGCATTGATTCCTAATATTATTTTTCAAAAAAAAAGAAACAGGGCTTCCTCTAAAAATGGCTTATTTTCATTCCCAGACAGGAAATATGCATACAAGATAAGCCTAGACGCCTTTCTCTGAAGGGAGGAGGGAACCTCCACTGTGATACGGCCTTGACTAAACAAGTTCAGAGTTGGTGAACTCAAGGGGCTTCCATAGCCTAGACAGCTCATGGCAAGAGCCTTGAGTGATTGCTGACGCCATAAATAAGAGTGCCATTTGTTAAATCTACAACGGGAGTCACTGGGTACAGGCTTCCCCGTAGGATCTCTGTCCTTAATGTGGTTTACTATGAAACTTAAAAACAATACTACTAGTCGGACAATACCCTATACCTTGTGCGGTTGTGTGAGTGCAGCCTGTCGAAATCCTTGCTTAGTGTATACTAAGTTGATCTTCTGTATATGAAGGTAATTGAAAATGAAACTCAGTGAAGGGCAGGATGGGAGAGGGAGTGGGAGAGGGGTGGGCCGCGGAAGGGAGGGAGGTTGGGGGTGGGGGAAGCCACAACAATACAAAAGTTGCACTTTGTTAATTCACATTTATTAAATAATAAAACAATGCAAAACAAAAAAAAAAAAAGATAAGCCTAGAGCAAGCCTAGAGCATCTTATATTGCCAGGAAGTTAGTGTTCAAACAATAATAATACAATGATAGGGCTATGTCTCAGGAATACAGAAGACAATTTAAAGAGCCCCTAATGGCCAAATATACAATAATTAGAGGAATAAAATAAATAATCATTCAAGCCGGGAAGTCAAACAAAATACCACAGACTAAGCATCTTAAACAAAAGACTCTCTTTCTCACAGTTCTGAAGACTTGGAATCCCAGCTGATTAAGTTTCCTAGAAGAACTGTATTCCTGGCTTTCAGACAGCAGCTTTGTCTCTGTGTCTTCAGAGGGTGGAGAGGAAACGGGGAAGGCAAGCTGTCCAATTTCGCTTCTTATACAGGCACTAGCAGTGTCACAAGGGGCCCATCTTTATGACCTCATCTAAACTAATTACTTCCCAAAGGCTACACCTTCAAACACCACCATATGCAGGGTTAGATTTCAATGTATGAATTTTGAGAGACATACAATTTAGTCCATAGCATGTAGTATTAGATTATAACCCAAAGTATACAATAAGTAGCCATGAGTTCATCCTGACATAAATAAATGACTGAAGAAATAAATGGGGGCAACAGAAAAGTCTCCCATGCAGAAGAACTCCAAATAATTCTTATGAGTTAAATAATTCTAAAGAGTGGCTAAGCCGCTCACCCTGCATTGTAATGTTCCTCCAAAGAGTATATTGAGGGAAAAGAAAGGTGAGGAAAATGAACTTTACAATGGAGAAACCTGACAAACACTAGCTCAAGCCATGGAATTGAGATGAATATAAACAAGGATGAATCGTGTTGATAATAGGTACCCTTGATAGGATGGGATGAAAATGACACTTTACAGCTGTGATTTTCCTCTAGAAAACACTTTTTCATTGTGATCTTGATAAAAATGTCATACAAATCCCAACTGAGGGAAATTCTATAAAATATCTAACCAGTAAGCCTCAACGCTGCTAAGGTTGCTAAAATCAAGGACAACCTGAGAAACTGTCACAATAAGATTCTAAGGAGACAGGACTCATAAACGGGACATAGATCTTTGATGAGATCCTGGAGCAGAAAAAGGATGTTTGGGGAAAACTGAGAAGATTGATATAAAATTAGCACTTCAGTTAATATAACTATATTAACTCATTCATTAAGACAAAGATATCAAACATAGTAATGTAAGATATTAATCTTATAAAACTCTCTCAATACTTTCTTCAAAATAATTCTGTAAATCTAAAACTATTCTAACTCAAAAGTTCTACTTTAAAAAAATGTCTTAGGGAGCCAGCATTGTGTCACAGCCCTCATGGCATCCCATGAGAATGGGGAAGCTCCACTTCCAATCCAGTTCCTTGCTAACGAGCCTGGGAGAGCAGCGGGAGATACAGCCAGAGGTGGGAGCCTCCTCTCTTTTTTGCCTTTCTTTTTTTAAAGGTTTACTTACTTATTTGAAAGGCAGAGTTACAGAAAGGCAGAGGCAGAGACAGAGAGAGAGGTCTTTCATCTGCTGGTTCACTCTTCAGGTGGCCGCAACACCTACAGTGATGCTGATCCAAAGCCAGGAGCCAGGAGCTTCTTCCAGGTCTCCCACGCGAGTGCAGAGGCCCAAGGGTGTGGGCCATCTTCCGCTGCTTTCCCAGGCCATAGCAGAGAGCTGGATCAGAAGTGGAGCAGCCAGGGACTTGAATGGGAACCCATATGGGATGCTGGCACTGCAGGCAGTGGCTTCACCCGCTATGCCACAGCGCTAGCTCCCCCCTCTCTTTCCCACATCCAACCTTTCAAATGGAGTCTCTCCTGACTAAAATCGGGGGAGGGCATTGTTCGACAGTTTGGCTATCTAATTTGAGAGTTTGTCTATAAGAACCTTCGAGAGAGAACAATAGTGAGAGTAGGGAGATGGGGACTGGGGTTTGTTTTCAAGACAATGGTTCTACAGGACACCGGGATGATGTGGAGAGAATCCAGCAGAGAAAAACTTACAGGTGTTGGAGAAAGGAAAAGGAAAACTCCTCCAGCTCTGGAGTTGGATGGGCTGAGGGGAACACTCAGCTCAGCCAGAGAGTGCCAGGAGAGGATACCTCCTAGCAGGGACAGCTAGCTTTCCCCTAAAGCAGGAGGTGAACTTGGGGGTCCCAGAGAAGAGATCAAGATGACACTCCCGATGTCACAGAAGACATGAAGGGCAGTGCCAGTGCTAGCGGTGTTCCCATCCTCTCTGTAAGCTGTGGCCCAAAAAGGCTCCTGACCCAGCCTCCTCTACCCTAGTCTACTTTCTCCATAGCCACCTTGCCAAAAGGCAAAGCCCATCCTTGTACCCTTCCAGGAAACAGACCGTGTTCTGTCACTGTCCTTCAGATAAAACCGCTGTGAGGCACACCTGTTAAAGATTATCCCAACTACCAAGAATGAAGCATTGGCCTCAACCTCCAGTCCCCACAAGGCCCCCCCAGGCCCCACTTCTTAAAGATTATCCCAACTACCAAGAATGGAGCATTTGCCTCAACCTCCAGTCCCTCCATGTTCCCCCCAGGCTCCACTTCTTAAAGATTATCCCAACTACCAAGAATGGAGCATTCGCCTCAACCTCCAGCCCCCACAAGGCCCCCCCAGGCCCCACTTCTTAAAGATTATCCCAACTACCAAGAATGGAGCATTCGCCTCAACCACCA
Source organism: Sylvilagus floridanus (assembly GCA_949820135.1). Taxonomy (NCBI): domain Eukaryota; kingdom Metazoa; phylum Chordata; class Mammalia; order Lagomorpha; family Leporidae; genus Sylvilagus; species Sylvilagus floridanus. The sequence continues at coordinate 170,462,493 of OX463244.1, forward strand.
GCCCCCCCAAGTCCCCCCAGGCCCCCACTTCTTAAAGATTATCCCAACTACCAAGAATGGAGCATTCGCCTCAACCTCCAGCCCCCTCAAATTCCCCCAGGCCCCCACTTCTTAAAGATTATCCCAACTACCAAGAATGAAGCATTGGCCTCAACCTCCAGCCCCCACAAGGCCCCCCCAGGCCCCACTTCTTAAAGATTATCCCAACTACCAAGAATGGAGCATTCGCCTCAACCACCAGCCCCCCCAAGTCCCCCCAGGCCCCCACTTCTTAAAGATTATCCCAACTACCAAGAATGGAGCATTAGCCTCAACCTCCAGTCCCCCCAAATTCCCCCCAGGCCCCACTTCTTAAAGATTATCCCAACTACCAAGAATGAAGCATTGGCCTCAACCACCAGCCCCCCCAAGTTCCCCCCAGGCCCCCACTTCTTTGCTGCTGAGCAAAGGCTCTTGAAAGAGCAGCTCCTGCTATCCCTCTTCACTGCCTTGCCTACTGTCCCTTCCTCAGCTCTCCTGCAACCTAGCTTCTACTCCCACCACACCAATGCCATGGCTCCTCCTCAGAACACCAGTCCCATCACTAATTACCTGGCTTGCTCTAGGTGACTTCCCTGCAGTTTTGTTTCTTTTGTTTTGTTTTGTGTGTGTGTGTTTGCTTTTTCTTCTGTCATTATTCTCAGCAGTTTTTTACAACATTCACTGTGACTTTGTATCCATTTGGACTTCTATAATGGAATACCACACATTGAATGGCTTACAAGCAACACAATTTATTTCTCACAGTTCTGCAGGCTGGAAATACAGGATCAGAATGCCAGCATGGTCAGGCTCAGGTGAGAGTACTTTTTTCCAGGCTTCAAACTGCTCAATTTACAATAGCCAAGATATAGAACCAATCCAGATGTCTATCAACTGAAGACTGGTTAAAAAATTGTTTATATATATATATATATATATGTATGTATATATATGTATATATATATATATGTATAGTATATATATGTGTGTATATATATATATGTATCTATATGTATATATGTATATATATGCAAATATATATATATTACATAGCAAAAAAAATGAAATCCTGTCATTTGCAACAAAATGGATACAACTGGAAACCATTATACTTAGTGAAATAAGCCAATCACAGAGACAAATACCATATGGTCTCTCTGATATGTGGTAACCAATAAAGTTCTTAAAATGTAACCTATAGGAGTAAAACTGACAGTATGAGATGTGATGATTTTGAACAGCTCTTGTCCTGACTCTCAAGGAACAATGTTTTTCTTATTGTTTGCTGGGATTTGTTCTTTTCTTCTTTTTATCTTCATACTAATTGGTAAACTCTTTCCTTAGTGTTGGGTCAATCTCGTGAGTATAAAAAATGACTGAAAATTGATCTCTGTAAAAAATAAGAATGGGAAAGGAAGAGGGAGGAGGAAGAAAGGTGGGAATATAATGGGAGGGAGGTAGGAGGGGAAGAATCACCATGTTCCCAAATCTGTATATATTAAATGCAAACAGATCAAGAAACTCCACAATATCAAAATAAACAACCCACATAAGAGATGGGCCAAGGATCTCAATAGACATTTTTCAAAAGAGGACATCCAAAGGGCAACAGGCACATGAAAAAATGTTCACGATCACTAGCAATCAGGGAAATGCAAATCAAAACCACAATGAGGTTTCACCTCACCCCAGCTAGAATGGCTCACATTCAGAAATCTACCAATAATAGATGCTGGAGAGGATGTGGGGAGAAAGGGACACTAATCCACTGTTGGTGGGAATGCAAACTGCTGAAGCCACTATGGAAGTCGGTCTGGAGATTCCTCAGAAACCTGAATATAACCCTAATATTCAACCCAGCCATCGCACTCCTTGGAATTTACCCAAAGGAAATTAAATTGGCAAACAAAAAAGCTGTCTGCACATTAATGTTTATTGCAGCTCAATTCACAATAGCTAAGACCTGGAACCAACACAAATGCCCATCAAGAGTAGACTGGATAAAGAAATTATGGGATATGTACTCTATAGAATTCTATACAGCAGTCAAAAACAATGAAATCCGGTCATTTGCAACAAGATGGAGGAATCTGGAAAACATCATGCTGAGTGAATTAAGCCAGTCCCAAAGGGACAAATATCATATGTTCTCCCTGATAGGTGACAACTAACCAAGCACCACAAAGGAAACCTGTTGAAGTGAAATGGACACTAAGAGAAACAGTGACTTGATCAGCTCTTGTGCTGACTGTTGATGTACAATGTAATACTTTATCCATTTTAGTATTTTTTTATTCTAGTACTATTGGTTGAACTCTGTAATTAACAAGCATTTATTCTTAGGTCTTTAAATTTTAACTGAAAAGTGATCCCTGTGAAATATAAGAGAGGGGATAAGAGAGGGAGGAGATGTCCAATTTGGGACATGCTCAATCAGTCGTGCCCCAAATGATGGAGTTAGAAACGTGCCAGGGGATTCCAATACAATCCCTTCAATGTGGCATGTACCAATGCCATCTCACTAGTCCAAGTGATCAATTTCAGTTCACAATTGATCACACTGATAGGTCTAAGAGTCAAAGGGATCACACAAACAAGACTAGTGTCTGCTAATACTAACTAATAGAATCAAAAAGGGAGAGAAGGATCCATCATGGGAAGCGGGATACACAGCAGACTCATAGAATGGCAGATGTCCTAAATAGCACTCTGGCCTCAGAATCAGCCCTTAAGGCATTCGGAAATGGCTGAAGAGCCCATGAGAGTATTTTAGGCATGGAAAGCCAAGACACTCTGGAAAAAAAAAGAAGAAGAAGAGCCAAATGAAAGATCTCTGCAAGTGAAATCCCAGTGGAAAGAACAGGGCCATCAAAGAAGGAGGTACCTTTCTCTGAAGGGAGGAGAGAACCTCCACTTTGACTATGACCCTGCCAGAATAAGATTGAAGTCAGCGAACCCTAAAGGCTTCCATAGCCTCAGCAACTCATGACTAGACCCTAGGGAGATTACTGACGCCATAAACAAGAATGGCAAATTCATAAATCAACATCAGGAGTCACTGTGTACTTACGTCTCATGTGGGATCTGTCCTTAATGTGTTGTCCAATGTGAAGTAATGCTATAACTAGTACTACAACAGTATTTTACACTTTGTGTTTTTGTGTGGGTGCAAACTGATGAAATCTTTACTTGGTATATACTGAATCAATATTCTGTATAAAAGATAATTAAAAATGAAAAAAAATCTTGGTGTTAAATTGAAAATTGCATAGAAAATTAATCAATTTAAAAAAATATGTCATGTAGGATCTCTGTCCTTAATGTGCTATACATTGTGAATTAATACTATAACTAGTACTCCAACAGTATTTTTCACTTTGTGTTGCTATGTGAGGGCAAACTGTTGAAATCTTTACTTAATATATACTAAACTGATCTTCTGTATATAAAGAGAATTGAAAATGAATCTTGATGTGAATGGAAGGGGAGAAGGAGCGGGAAAGGGGAGGGTTGGGGGTGGGAGGGAAGTTATGGGAGGGGAGCCATTGTAATCCATAAGCTGTACTTTGGAAATTTATATTCATTAAATAAAAGCTTAAAAAAATAAATGCATGAGTTGTATTCCTTAAACAAACATAAAAAGACATACAGGTGGGAGTTTGGTAGAGTGGTTAAGATGCCACTGGATCCAAGTCCTAGCTCCACTCTTGATTCCAGCTGCCCACTACTGTGCACTTTGGGAGGTAACAGATCATGGCTCATTTACTTGGGTTCCTTCCATCTGCACAGGAGATCTGATTTGAGTTCAGAGCTCCTGGCTTTGGCCTGGCCCATTCCCAGCTATTGCAGGCATACAAGAAGTGAACCAGCAGATGGAAAATTCCTCTCTCTCTCTCAAAAAAAATAATAATAATAAAATTTTTACAAATAAAACAAGATACAGCAAAATAATTTAGAAGAAAGTACATAGCACTTTAATAAATGATAAACACAATTGGAAAACAAGTTTGGATTAAAGAAGGTCCTGAGTGGAAATGGGGAGGCAGGTTGTGATGTTAGAGAGGAAGGTCCCCTCTTCTCTCTCTCAGAACCCACACAATGATGCTTTGAGGCTTCCTTTCTTCATCTACCTGCTAAATGGTGCCTTTTTTCTTCTTACGCTTCACTCTCTACTTTGATAATTTTATTCATACCCAAGGCTTCCACTAAGACCTTATACTGACAGCTTCCAAACCTAATCTCCCATTCTCCTGTCCCTCAGACACACATAGGAATACCACATCCTCAGTGGTGCTAACAGCACTGATTCCTAATTGGGGTGATAGTTGGGATCTGTGAATGAATTACCTTTTATGAATTAGAGCTGAGAACCACCCCTCAATGTCAATAATACTCTTAGTTTCATGAAGTTCAAGGGCTGTTTGTGAAGTGTGCAAAAGGCTGAGGAATCACTGCAGGACCAAGACCACTGCTGCAGAAGCGAGACAGTCAGCTCCCAGGAGATGTCTTCCCCTCTGGGGCCTGTATTCTTCATATCACTGTGCAGGAATTGTGGATAGTCTTTGCCTCACATATCCTCCTGAATTACTCACTCCACCTCTGCCACCATTTGCACTTCAAACCTAATCACTTAAAAGAGCCCTTTGGCTGTTAAGAATGTGTGTGTGCAACGTGAGCTTCTTCTGCATCTCGAACACTCTAGGCTGACTATTCTGCATGTCATTGAACCTTTCTGGTGTGCAGATTCAACGTTTTCTCTAGCACCTGTCTCCTGATATGCTCCAGGAACCTGGTGTGCCCACTGTGTTCACACTAGTGACCTACAGTGAAATAGAGCCGCCACAGAAGATAAAATAAAATAAGGGGCAGCTATGCATTCAGAAGCACCAGCCTGTACCACCACTAAGATGCACAAAGAAAATGAGGACTGAGGCCGATTCATTAGTGGAAGGGTATCTGAAATTGGAGAAGAAATTAAAACTGCGAGAAATTGAAAAACTATCATTGAAAAAGTACCTCACTGACAATATAATGATGTAGCATCTTAGAAGTGGTGTCTGGAGATACCATAAAGGAAAATGTTCCCTTAACAAATGTTAGGAAATACTAATAAAAGAATCTTGAGGGGGTTGGGACATCATGAAGGCTAAATGTTTGTAGACGAGATTCTTTATTGAAGTAATTCACCCAATAATATCTGCAACACTAGATAAAGATAGAAAAGGGATTTCTGCTTCCCACTGCAACATATTAATTCTGAGTCTACTAAAAAAGTACATTCTATTCCTAGGTATTGGCTATTGCACTCTCCTCTCCCTAGACCACCTTACAAGAAGGAGAAAGAGAACTCACTGATCACTGGGAACTGAAAAAGAAATGAAAATGCAAATTTTGAACACACATAAACCATCTGTCTGAGAAAATGAGTCCACTAGATCCACTATTTTTGTAATCCAGGGAGCAAAACTTACCTCAATTAATGGAAATAAAAATCTTACCTGAGGTGACATAATTACAATTATATAATAAATAACTACCATTTATTTAAGCTGAAAAACAAATTATGTCGAATTGTAAATGATTTACAGTAGAGCATTTAGCATACAGGTTGACTGAAACATGTATGTGTGTGTGTGTGCATGTGAATGCTTGTGTACAAATACACAGATGGTTATGGTTGTTGGGAGTGGGTAACCTGTTGGTGGGAAATGGCTCAGAAACACAATTACCACGGTGGGATAGTAGTTAATGAAAATTAGTGAGGACAAGGGGAGTTGAGAGAAGTCAGGGGAAAACAACTGCATTCTCAGTGCATTTCTGGAAACAGTAACACCATATTCAGATATTCAGTGATATAAGTGGAGCTCAGCAAAAAGGACTCTAGGCAGAATATTGAATATAAGGAAACCCAATGTGTGGATCTTTCTGTGTGAGTATCTAGTATCGAAAGCATCCAAAGGTACTGATTAAACATGACCTGGTCCCACGTGAGCCACAGAAATTAAGGGGCCTAATGGTCAGCCCTAATTGTTCTCCAGTATGAATGGGTTAGGAAATTGAGCTGGAGGAGAGACAGGAATGCCGGGCAAGCATCTTCCAATATAGCAACAGGGGGAAAAGAAGAAATCTACAGGACTTCACCATGGATTGGATGTGGAGAGGCTCCCATGTATCTGTCTTGGGTGACTGGATGAGTATCAGTGTCATTTTAGACAGAATAGGAAAAGCTGTGGAAGAAGGAGCCAGATCAGTTTGTCATGTAATAATTCATACCTGCAAGATCGACAGTCAGGACTACCCACTGGGTCACATCACCATCACTCTGGACCTTCACAGCCCCTTATCCCTACAGCACACACCACTGTCTGTGGTCTGGCATCATGGAAAGGGTCTCAGCTCAGACACCTGCTGCCGTTAAGAGGAAAATTAAAAAGACTCAGCATCTAAGCTGTTCTAAGGCTTTCATGAATACAAATTTCATTAAAAATTTATTTTTTTGAAAGGCAGAGTTATACAGAGGTAGACACACACAAAAACACGCACATACACACACACACACATACACTCATACAGAGAGACATTCTACCTGCTGCTTCACTCTTCAGTGGCAACAATGGCTGGGGCTGGGCCAGGGCTACACCAGGAGCCTAGACCTCCATCCAGGTCTCCCATATGGATGGCAGAGGCCCAAACACTTGGGCTATCATCCACTGCTTTCCCCAGGACATTGGCAGGAAGTTGGATCAAAAGTGGAGCAGCCAAAAGAGTCTTGGGTGATCACTGACATCATAAATAAGAGTGTTAATTGTTAAATTAACAATAGAAGTCACTGTGCACTTGCTCCTCATGTAGGACCTCTGTACTTAATGTGCTGTACTATGAGAATTAACTGCAAAACTTGTTCTCAAACAGTATTTTAAACTGTGTGTGTGTGTGTGTGTGTGTGGGTGGGTGCAAATTGTTGAAATCTTTACTTAGTATAGAGTTGGTCTTCTGTATATAAAGTTAATTAAAACAAATCTTAATAAGAATGGGATGGAAGAGGGAGTAAGAGTTGGGACAGGAACAGGGATGAGAAGGCAAAAATTGGAGAGAAATTGGGTGTAGATTTAACATTTAACATATTCAAATTGGGAGAAAGAACCACTATATTCCTAAAATTGTACCTATGAAATTGGCATTCATTAAATAAAAGCTTTCTTTAAAAAAATAAAAACTATGAAGTCATCAAAATTTTATATGTTGTCTACAAAAATATTTATATGGACTTTGACTGATGTTCTAATAAGGTAAATGACACTAAAACAGCATCTCATTAATTTAATAGCATCCCATATGTAAATTTTGGAAGAATATATACAATATATTAACAGCAAAAAAAGCAGTAAAATAACTGGATATGTCAATAATTACATTGAAAAATATAATTAAAAGTTTATTTTGTGGTAAAAATTTTAAATCCATGCATAGTTTTTACATAGTACATATTTTATATGAATGTTTTTAAAAATCTCTTTTACAAGTACATAATTATAATGTTAAACAAAACTGTGGTTATTTCCATAGGGAAAAAAAAGTGGAGCAGCCGGGACTCAAACCGGCGTTCATATGGGATGTCAGTGTCACAAGTGGCACCTTTACCCACTGTGCCACAATGCCGGCCCCAAATATTAACATCTTAGAGAGAGAAAAGAGAATTTGATGATGTGAAAACTGTAGGATAATATAATATGTGACCAAAAGAAATGGACACACCATTAATATTGATTTCGAAATCTGCCAGTCCCATAGCTGCTCCTAGAGTTGGCAGCTTTCTCCAGTGAAAGCAGAGGACAGTTGGATATGAATTACTAAAATAATGCAACACATGGGACATATGCCTGCTAAAATGAAACAGTGTTCATATATAAACTACAATATCGTTTGTTGTTTATTGAAGATGTGAATTTCACTGGACACTTTATATTTATCCAACAATGCTACTGGCCGTGTTATTTATGTGCTTTCTTTGATTCAGTGCTCAACTCATCCTTATTGTAGAATGGTACACGCAATTTAAACACTAAATACTGTTTTCCGCACTTACTTTAGAAAAGTTGTAAGGCAGAGCATTTATATGGACCACTTGGGACATTTATCCAAATACGTTATTTTCTGTTTCTCTCATGTTGCATGAAACCATGTGTTAATGTGTTTTAACACCTTTGAAATCAACCATTGAAAAGTTCTGTTACATATAAGCAGTATCTTAAAGTGCAAAAAACATTTGAATATGTTAAATGTTAAATCTACACCCAATCTTCTCAAAGGTTTTTACAAAACATTTTGGTAACATTTATGGTAAACAGTAAATCAGCCTATGATCCATCAGAATAGCCCCCTTCCTTAGTGCCATGGCACAAGATGGGCTGTGCCTGGTTTCTAGATGCTAAACCTTCTCATCGGCTCACACACCCACTGTGGGCTGGGCCTGGGAAGACGCGTGATTCAGACCCAAGTACCACTTTATGAATCAAACTGATGAGGCAACTCTAGTTAGTTGGAAGAGTTATTAATCAGCAGCTTCTTGGGCCGGGTGTTGTGGCACAGTAGGTTAAGCCACAGCTTGAGACACTGGCATCCCATATCTTAGTTCAAGTCCCAGAAGCTCCACTTCTCACCCAGCTCTCTGTTAATGCACTTGGGAAAGCAAGAGAAGATGGCCCAGCACTTGTGTCCCTGCCATGCATGTGGCAGACCTGGACATAGTTCTAGGCTCCTGGCTTTGTCTTGGACCAGCCCTGATCGTTGTGTACATTTGGGGAATTAAACTGGAAACAGAAGATCGATCTCTCTCTCTCTCTCTCTCTCTCTCTCTCTCTCTCATCCTTTCTGTCACTCTGCCTGTGAAATTAATGGTTTCTGGGGCCAGTGTTGTGGCACAGCAGGTTAAGTCATCAAGTGCAATGCCAGCATCCCATGTGGGCACCAGTTAAGAGCCCTGGCTGCTTCACTTCTGATCCAGTTCCATACTAAAGCACCTGGGAAAGCAGCAAAAGATGGACCAAATGCTTGGGCCTCTGCAGCCATGTGGATACCCGGATGAAGCTCCTGGCTCCTCATTTTGGACAGGCCCAGCTATAGCTGTTGTGGCCATTTGGGGAATGAACCAGCAGACAGAAAATTTCTAGATCTTGAGATCTCTCTCTCTCTCTCTCTCTCTCTCTCTCTCTCCCCCTCCCTCCTTTCCCCCCTCCCCACCTCCCTCCCTCCCTCCCTCCCTTCTTCTCTCTCTCTTTCTCCCACTGTCTCTGTAATTCTTCCTTTCAAATAAACAAGCAAATAAATTAATGTTAAAAAAATAGATTCTGGGGCCAGCACTGTGGCGCAGCAAGTTAACACCCTGGCCTGAAGCACCAGCATCCCATATGGGCATCAGTTTGAGATCTGACTGCTCCATTTCCGATGCAGCTCTCTGCTATGGCCTGGGAAAGCAGTGGAGGATGGCCCAAGACCCAGAGGAAGCTCCTGGCTCCTGTCTTCGGATCGGCGCTGAGTGAACCAGTGGATGGAAGACCTCTCTCTGCCTCCTCTCTCTCTGTGTAACTCTGACTTTCAAACAAATAAATAAATATTTTAAAAAAATAGATTCTATGAGTTATAGATGATTGTAAACAAAAAGTTACCCCATTATTTCATAGATTAATGCAAGCTTTCTTTAAGCTAGGGAAGCATTTTAAACCTAATGTGCAGAGTAAAAACAGAACAGACTGACACTGTGTTATGCAAACCAGGGTCTGTGGTTACCACAGTAGCTGAGGATCTGCTCTTCATTTGACTGTTGTTTAAACTGGAAGGATGGAGAGTACAATTAGACTCAATTTTCACCTCTCCACTAGAATAAGCGGACATTGCCCAGATGGCATAATTCATTTCAGATCGTTCTGTGTGACACTGCAATTTATAAAGAATATGTGCATGAGATAATATATGTGGAAGTGCCATGAAAAAAACTAAATGTTACAAATACACGATGGCATAATTATTACCTCCAGAGACCTCTCACATTTCACAGGGGCTATGACAGTAAGCAGACTGGAACAAAACAGATAGCTGGGTAAATGTGGTGGTGAAGATGAGACTATCACGTTCCTCTTTGTAAGAATCTCTGAGTGGATAACCAGATCTTTGACCTTGAGGCCGTTCAAGTCAAAGTCAAATGGGCCAAGGATTTTTACTATCATAGGTTTCAAAACTTGGTAGTGGTGACAGTGGTACCAGGCTGCTGTTTCCAACAGGTTCAGTTTGGGACAAGTGTGGAGAGTTACAAAACACCAGTGGCAGCCTATTCTCCCCATCCTACCCAAGCTGGCCTCCTTCCTGATCTTTTTCTCTAGTTCATGGAAAATCCTCTATCTGTCACCTTCACCCCCTTCAGCCCATAACACCATCCTCTGACATGTAGATCATGGTTTTCCTATTGAGTGAAACCTCTTACTATCCAAATACATTTGGATGGTCTGGTAACAAATTCCAAAAGCACTCACAGCTTGTATTACTTCTAACATATTCCTTCATGTGCCAGGTAAAACTGTAGGCGTTCAGAACACAGCAGCAAACAAAACACAAACAAACCCTGGCCTCGTGGAGTTTGTATTCCGGTAAAGGAGACAACTGCCACGTAAGCCAATAAATAAAGTTCACTAAGTACTACTAAGAATAAATGACTGCCTTAAAAATAAAATTTACCCTTGAATTAGCATTTAACTGTTCAGTGGCTTCAGGTGGACTATCTGACCTTGGGGGTGGAGGTGAGAGGTGAATATCAATGTCCTCTTCTCTGCAAGAAGTGAAGATGATTTGTAGTTGTCTATTCCTGCTCTAAAATGGTGTGTCCATCAATTAAAGCTTAAAAACATCTTAATGACAGACATATACAGTGTTAAAAAAAATGACAGAATTTGTTTCCCAAGGTGAGACCCAATGGAGATGGGGTCAATATTATTTTTGAAATTACATTAGATTCTGCTTAAAAACAAATTTGTGAATATGTAAGCAACTTTTGATAAAGTAATATTTTGATACAGTATTGAAACCAATGCTTTAAGATTTTTAAACAAAATAAGGCCTTTTTCTAAAAGAGAGCTAATGTATACCTGAAAGTCATTTTGAGAATTAGAGATAACACTACTTTTGTTCATAAAATGTTGGGCTAACAGCTCCTACATCTGTGACCGGAGAAGAGAAATGCATTCCTTATTCGTCTCTGAGGGCAAAGTTCCATCACTCTAAATATGTGAGCATGCCTTGGCCATGGCCTCTGGCATGTTTCAGATGACTGGTTTCATTCTGTCCCCCCCTTCCCTTTAGTAAATCGTTTGCTAATCAATATAAAGAAAGCCACCAAAAAATAATAAACCAGATTCAGCGTGATTTAAGCAGGATAAAGGCTCTTTCTTCAACCCAAATTCCATCCCTGAGGTCAATGTCTGAATTCCCAGATATAACGATCTGTTCTTTTGTGCATACACTAAAGACACTTCTGAGAGTCGATAAGGAGAAAGGTGGGGACTGGATAGAGAGGAAAGACGGCCACAGAGTAGAGTATTTGACAGTGGCAGTGGGGAAGAGCTAAAGGACAGCAACCTAACATAAAATTTAGTCAAAAGCCACACAGGAAACACCTTTATGGTAACATCCCTAAAATTACAGTATAGGCTGAAGAAAGAGTAAAGGCACTAAAAAATAAAGGCATTGCAGAGAATAAGGTAGAAGAAATGCTAAGTCACCCTTTACTAAAATGACTAAAACTATTCCTTGCTGTCTGTAGCATGGAGATAACAAGAAGTTATTTTCCCTGGTATTTTTCTTTGCTGACATTTAGGTTTATTACAGTTGAATATTGTTTCTACTGATCTGACTAAAAATTGAGATTTAAAACATAGGTCCAAAGACCAGCATTGTGTTACAGTAAGTTAAACCACTGCTTGCAGCCATGGCTGCTCTGCCATTTGGGGAATGAACAGTGATAGAAGATCTGTGAATGAGTGTGTGTGTGTGTGTGTGTGTGTGTGTATGCGTGTGTGAATGTGTGTGTCTGTGTCTCATTCTCTGTAATTCTGCCTTTCAAATACAATAAATAAATGTTTAAAGAAAAAAAAAAAGCACCACTCTTGGAGACCTGCACATTCCCAGCCCCTTACACTACTGAAATTAGTCTTATTCTCAGAAAATTTGTAAAAGTAGCCTCTTCTTTCACACACAATTAATTACAGATTTTCAAAACAGAAGGAAATAAAGTCCTTTATTCCTTTCTAAATTTACTATGTTCTATTTAGGAATTAACTATTATCTGTGTAATGCATGGGAAGCCAACTCTATCCAGACAGAATGAATCAATTTAGCAAGGAGCCCAGTGTGGCTGCAGGGACTGACACCTGACACCTTGGACTGTGGCACCAAATCTCTTCTTTGTGTTTTAGTTTCCTTCCCTACACAACAGGATAACAATCTGATAGTCTGTTTGGAAGAATTGCTAAAGCAACACATTTTTAAAATATAACAGAATATTTATATCTACTCAAATAAATTTTTATTCCTCCTCTTTCCTTGGATGTTGGTATTTTAGGCAGGAGAAAAAATAAAAGATAAAAAAACAAATAAATTGAAGATGGTACCTTATTTCTTTATTTTCTTTATCACATTTAGAGTAGATCACACTAATCGGCTGCATCATACTTTAGACTTGGTGGTTTTAAATTGATCTATAGATTTATTTTCATTGTTCAAATTTATGAGAAGTATAAACTAACAAGCTTTGTGAATGGGGTCATTGTCCAACAAAGAAAACAAACAAAGAAAAAAAAATGTTACCCAAGAAGAGGATCCTTAGTAGTCAATGAAAAAACAAATAATTCCTGCCAAGGTCATTACAAATTCAATACAAGAATAAAAATAATGGAGTGAGGCAATGAAAGTGGGAATGGACCATACTAACGCAGATAAAGCAGAGGGAACATTTGGGATATGCAAACAAAAAAGTACTTAGTACAATGACGGCGTCTTGTTAATGGTGAAAAGTAAAATTAAAAATATTCATGGGAGGAGATCCAAGATGGTGGAATACAGAGGGACCTTACTGCTCTAGTCTAAGGAAAGATAGTTTTTAAAAAGTGGAGAGAGTGCAGTCTCAAGGAAGAGGTAGGGAGATAACAGCAGAGGAAACTTCACTCAAACTAGAGGGGCACTGTGGACCTACATGGAGGGTCTAGACATGTACAACTCAAGACACTGGTAGCTGAGAGCCTCAGCACTAGCCTTGGAGAGTGAGGTGAGACCAGTCTGCAGCAGCCTAAGCCACTGGGAAGAGCCAGGTGTGGGACCAGCTTGGAGTCCTGTGGGGAACAGTGTACCTGCCAAACTAGAGGAGATAAAAAGAGGGCATGTTTCTCTCTCCAACCTCCCTCCACCGGCAGCCTGTAACAAGACAAGAGAGGGTGGGCACAATTTTGGACATATGTAACAGCTGTGCCGGCTCGTGTCCATGTGCCTAACAACCAGCCAAGTGGAGATGCCCAAGTCTTTCTGGGAGAACTGACAGGGCAGGGTACTCATGACTGTGGAAAGCTTGTTTGCCAGGACTGTGAAAACACTGTGGCTGCACAGGGGGTGCAGCATGTGGCTGGGACTTTCAGCAGTCACTGTGGGTGGCTCCATACATTGCACAGACCCTTGCTGTGGTTTTGGGGGCAGCGTGGATGAATATTGGACCCACTGGGGCTAGCGTCCAGGCACTTGTCTCCTTTGAGAAGACATGAGTGAGAGACTATGCCAACACAGCACAACAAACCTCCCCTCTGATGGAAAAAAAAAGAGTGATTTACCATGCACAACCTGGGTGTCACCTTGGACACTCCCTTCACTCTGAAGCACTACACAATGTTCATTGGCCACACCCACCACACACCTGGGGTATCCACTGAAAGAGCAGACACTCTACTAAGCCACAGAGGCATAGTCAAAGGATAAAAGCAATCACAGAGGAAAAAAAAAAAGAAACAAACAAATATCTCTACAAATCCCAAATAACAAATGCAGTAATTCAAGAAACAAGAATAATGAAGACAACAAGACATCCCCAAAAGAACACACCACTTCAATACTAGAATGTGAAGATGAAGAGATTGAAGAAATGCCAGAAATAGAATTCAAAAAATTGATCATAGGGTTACTTAGAAATACTCAGAAGCAAATGCATTAACTAATGAAATCTGTACATGACATGAAAGAAAATCTCTCCCATGAAATGGAGATCTTTTTTTTTTTTTTTTGACAGGCAGAGTGGACAGTGAGAGAGAGAGACAGAGAGAAAGGTCTTCCTTTGCCGTTGGTTCACCCTCCAATGGCTGCCGCGGACGGCGCGCTGCGGCCGGTGCACCGCGCTCATCCGATGGCAGGAGCCAGGTGCTAGGTGCTTATCCTGGTCTCCCATGGGGTGCAGGGCCCAAGCACTTGGGCCATCCTCCACTGCACTCCCGGACCACAGCAGAGGGCTGGCCTGGAAGAGGGGCAACCGGGACAGAATCCGGCGCCCCGACCGGGACTAGAACCCGGTGTGCCAGCGCCGCAAGGCGGAGGATTAGCCTGTTGAGCCACGGCGCCGGCTGAAATGGAGATCTTAAACAGAAATCCTGCAAATGAAGAATTCAAAAGAACAAATAAAGAATGTGATGGAAAGCCTCAACAACAGACTTGGTGAGGCAGAAGAATGAATATCCAAGTTAGAAGACAAACCTCTAGAATTTTATAATGAGGCCAAAAGGAAAAAAAAGAAAGAAGAAATTAGAAAAATAAAAATAGTGTTAGGGGCCAGCATTGTGGCACAGTGGGTTAATGCCCTGGCCTGTAGTGCCAGCATCCCATATTGGTGCTGGTTCTAGTCCTGGCTGCTCCTCTTCCAACCCAGATCTCTGGTATGGCCTGAGAAAGCAGTAGAAGACGGCCCAAATCTTTGGTCCCCTGCACCCACATGGGAGACCCAGAGGAAGCTCCTGGCTCCTGGCTTCAGATCGGCGCAGCTCTGGCCATTGTGGCCATCTGGGGAGTGAATCAGTGGATAGAAGACCTTTCTCTCTGTCTCTACCTCCTTCTGTAACTCCGTCTTTCAAATAAATAAATTAAATCTTTTAAAAACGTGTTGGAGATTTATGGGATACAATCCAATGACCCAACATACATGTCTTAAGAGTTCCTGAAGGTATGGATAGAGAACGGACTAGAAGGCTTATGTAGTAAAATTATTACAGAAAACATCCCCAATTTGGAGAAAGAAAGAAATGTCCAAGTACAGGAGGCACATAGAACTAATAGACATCACCAGAAAAGATCTTCACCATGAAACATTGTAGTCAAACTTTGTATGGTGAAACATAAAGAAAAGACTCTAAAATCTGCATGAGAGAAACACTAGATTACTTTAAGAGGGTCTCTGATTAGACTCAGACTGACTTCTCATCAGAAACTCTACAGGCTAGGAGAGAATAGTGAGATATAGTGAAAGCTTTAAGAGAGAAAAACATCAACCCAGAATACTGTACCCTGCAAAGCTCTCATTTATAAATGAAGGTGAGATAAAGAGCTTCTATAGCAAACAGAAATTGAATTTGTTACCACTGATCCAACCTTACAAAAGATGCTTAAGATGTGCTACACACAGAAACATGACTATCATATGAAAGAATGTGAAGGCAGAAAACCTCTCAGTAAAACTACAAGAGAAATCCAAAGTAAACAATAGGAATATTTATGGGAAAATGGCAGGGCAAAGTTGTTAATTATCAATAGTCACCTTGAATGTAAGTGGCCTCAACTCTCCAGCTTAAAAATATAGACTGGCTGAATGGATTAAAAAACAAAACCCATCTACTTGCTGCCCACAAGAAACACTTATCACCAACAAAGATGCATGCAGACTGAAAGTGAAAGGATAGAAAAAGTTATTCTATGGTAGCAGAAACCAAAAAAAGAGTTGGTGTATCCATCCTTACATCGGACAAAATAGACATTAACATAAAAACTGTTAAGAGAGACAAATAAGAGCACTACGTAATGATTAAGGGAACAATCCAACAGGAAGATATGACTATTACAATGTATAGGCACTCAATTACAGGGCACCTGGATACTTTAAAAAATGTTAATAGTTCTAAATGGAGATATAGACTGAAATACAATAGTCATGGGGCACTTCAGTACCCCAATTTCAGCAATAGACAGATTAACCAGACAGAAAATCAGCAAGGAAACAACAGAGTTAATTGACACTATAGAACAAATGGACCTAACATATGTCTATATAATGTTCCATCCTACAGTCACAGAACACTCATTCTTCTCACCAGCCCATGGAACTTCATCTAGGATAGACCACATGCTAGTCCATAAAGCAAATCTCAGAAAATTAAAAAAAAATGAAATCATACCGTACATCTTCTTGGACCACAATGGGATGACTTAGAAATCAACAACTCAGGAATCTCTAGAACATATGCAAACATATGGAGACTAAACAACATGCTCTGAATGAAGAGTGGGTCATTCGAGAAATCAAAAAATTTGAGAAAAAATGACCTTACAGTGCAATATAACAAAACTTATAAGATACAGAAAAAGCATTGTTACAAGAAAGTTTATAGCAATTGGCACCTACATCAAGAAATTGGAAAGGCAAAAAATAAATGAGATATCAATGCATCTCAAGAATCTAGAAAAACAGCAGCACACCAAAGCCAAAACTAGTAGGAGAAAATTAATAATTAAAATTGAAGAATAAACAAACTTGAAATTAAAAAACTATACAAAAGATAAGCAAAACAAAGAGCTGGGGTTTTTTTGAAAAAATAAACAAAATTGACACATCATTGGACAAAATAACCAAAAAAAAAAGACAGAAAACCCAAATCAATAAAATTAAATATGAAAAAGGAAATGTAACAACAGACACCACAGAAATAAAAGAATCATCAGAAATTACTACAAAGAGCCGGATGCCAACAAATCAGAAACCCAGAAGAAATGGACAGATTCCTGGACACATGCAATCTACTTAAACTGAGGCATGAGACACAGAAAATCTAAACAGACCAATAACCAAGACAGAAAGTGAATCAGTAAAAGAAACCCTTCCAACAAAGAAAAACACAAGACCAGATGGCCTCACTGCTGAATTCTATCAGACATTTAAAGAACTAATTCCAATTTTTCTCAAGCTATTCAAAACAATTGAAAGGGAGGGAATCCTCTCAAATTCTTCCTATGAAGCCAGCATCACCTTAATTTCTAAACCTGAAAAAGATGCAACAGAGAAAGAACACTACAGACCAATTTCCCTGATGAACATAGACGTAAAACTCCTCAACAAAATTCTAGTAATAGAAGCCAACAACACATCAGAAAGATCATCTACCCAGACCAAGTGGGATTTATCCATGTATGTAGGGATGATTTAACATTTGCAAATAATCAATGTGATACATCACATTAACATACCGAGGAACAAAAATTATATGATTAACTCAATAGGTGCAGAGAAAGCATTTGAAAAAATTCAGCAACTCATGACTATAGCCTAGGGAGATTACTGACGCCATAAACAAGAGTGACAAATTGTTAAATCAACAACAATAGTCACTGTGTACTTACGGCCCATGTATGATCTGTCCTTAATGTGTTGTCCAAGGTGAAGTAATGCAATAACTAGGACTGAAACAGTATTTTTGCATCTTGTATCTCTACACGGGTGCAAACTGACAAAATCTTTGCTTAATATACACTGAATCGATCTTCCGTGTAGAAAGACAATTGGAAATGATTAAAAAAATTGGAAGTTACATAAAAATCAATCAATTAAAAAAAATATCATGAAGGATCTCTGTCCCTAATGTGCTATACAACGTGATTTAAAGCTACAACTAGTACTCAAAGAGTATATTTCACTCTATGATGCTATGTGAGGGCAAATGGTTTAAAATCTTTTCTTAACACATACTAAACTGAACTCCTGTATACAAAGAGAATTGAAAATGAATCTGAATGTGAATGAAAGGGGACAGGGAGTGGGTAAGGGGGAAGGGTAGCGGGGGGGAGGGGAGGTATGGGTGGGGAAGCCATTGCAATCCACAAGTTGTACCTTGGAAATTTATATTCTAAATAAAAAAAAAATTCAATATGCTTTCATGATGAAAACTCTAAGCAAATTGGGTTTAGAAGGAATATCCCCCAACACAATCAAGACAACTTATGACAAACCTATGGCCAGCATCCTATTGAATAGGGAATATTTGGAAGCATTCCCACTGAGATCTGGAACCAGACAAGGTTGCCACTCTCACTATTGCTATTCAGTATAGTTCTGAAAGTTTTATCCAGAGCTATTCAGCAAGAAAAAGAAATCAAAGAGATACAAATTGGGAAGGAGTAAGTAAAACTATTCCTATTTGCAGATGACATAATACTTTATATTGGGGATCCATAAGACTCCATTTAGTTTCCATTTATTGGAACTCATAGAAGAGTCTGGAAAGTAGAAGAATATAAAATCAACATACAAAAATCAATAGCCTTTGTATATGCTGACAATGCCACAGCTGGGAAAGAGCTTCTAAGATCAATCCCACCCACAATAGCTACAAAAAAGTAAAATACTTTGGAATAAACTTAACCAAGGATGTCAAAGGTTTCTATGATGAGAATTACAAAACATTAAAGAAAGAAATAAAAGAAGATACCAAAATAATGGAAAAATTTTCCATGTTCATAGATTGGAAGAATCAATATCATCAAAATGTCCATACTACTGAAAGCAATTTACAGATTCAATACAATCCCAATCAAAATACCAAGGACATTTGTCTCAGACATAGAAAAATGATGCTGAAATTCATATGGAAACACTGAATAGCTAAAGAAATGTTATACAACAAAAACAAGACTAGAATCATCACAACACCAGATTTCATGATATACTACAGGGCAGTTATAATCAAAACAGCCTGGTACTAGTACAAAAACAGAAGACTAGATCAATGGAACAGAATAGAAATGCCAGAAATCAATCCATGCATCCACATCCAATTTATGTCTGACAGAGGAGCTTACGCATTCCCTAGAGCAAGGACAGTCTCTTCAACAAACAGTGCTAGGTAACCGGATCTCCTCATGAAAGAAGTATGAAGCAAGATTCCTACCTTACACTTTACATAAAAATCCACTCAAAATGGATCAGAGTCCTAAATCTATGACTCAATACCATCAAGTTATTAGAGAACATTGAGGATACTCTGCCAGACATTGGCATAGGCAAGAGTTCTTGGAAAAGACCCTAGAAGCACAGGCAATTAAAGCCAAAATTGACAAGTGGGATTACTTAAATCTGAGAACATTCTGCACTGAAAAAAACACAAAGCAAAATGAAGAGGCAACTAACAGAATTGGAGAAAATATTTGCAAACTATGCAACTGAAAAATGGTTAATATCTGGATTCAACAACAACAACAACAAAACAATCCAGTTAAGAAATGAGCAAAGGATTTGAATGGGCATTTTTTCAGAGGGAAAATCCAAATGGCCAACAGACACTTGAAAAAATGCTCAGGATCAGTAGCTATCAGGGAAATGCAAATCAAAACAACAATGAGGTTTCACCTCACCCCAATTAGAATAGCTCTCATATAAAAATCAACAAACAAATGCTGGTAAGAACATGGGAAAAATGGTACCTTAATCCACTGTTGGTGAAAATGTAGACTAGTGCAGCCATTGTGGAAGACAGCATGGAGATACCTCAGAAATCTTAATATAGACTTACCATATGATCCAGCCATCCCATTCCTGGGAATTTACCCAAACCAAAAGAAATCAGCATACAAAACAGTTATCTGTACCCCCATGTTCATTGCAGTTGAATTCACAATAGCCAGGATATGGAATCAACCCAGATATCCATCAACTGTTGACTGGATAAAGAAATTATGGTATATATACACTATGGAATACTACTCAGCTGTAAAGAAAAAAATGAAATCACATCTTGTGCAACAAAATGAACGCAATTAGAAACCATTACACTTATATAAGCCAGTCCCAAAAAGACAGATATCAGATGTTTTCCCTGATTAGGGCTAACTAAAAGAGTCCCTAAAATGTAATGTATTGTAGTGAAATGGACATTTTGAGATTCAATGATTATTATATCCGTTGTCTCTTCTGTTGAGGAACAGTGGTATTTTCTTGAACTCTTTTGCTTAGTGCAGGGTTAACCTATGATCATTAAGAAAACTGAAAGTAGTAATCTGTAAAAATTAAGAGTGGGAATGGGAGAGAGAGGAGAAAGAAGGGATGGAGCATGGGTGGTAGGGAGGGAAGTATCACTATGTTCCTAAAGCTGCATATATGAAATACATGAAACTTGTATAACTTAAATATATTTTTTAAGAGAAGTTGGGGGTGGCCATGTGGTATAGGTGGGTTAAGCTGCCACCTGCGATGCCAGTATCCCACACTGGCACTGGTTCTATTCCTAGCTGTTCCACTTCTTTTCTTTTTTTTTTTGGGGGGGGGGGAGATAATTTTTTCCCAAAGAAAACTTTTATTTAAGTAATAAAACTTCATGCATTTCATAAGTACACCTTTAAGAATATAGTGATTCTTATCATACGCACCCTTCCTCCCACCCCTCCTCCTCGTCTCTCTCCCATTCCCAGTCCCTTTTTCCATTAACATCAATTTTCAAGTAACTTTACACATAGAAGATCAATTCTGTTCCAATTGCCCCTCTTCCAGGCCAGCTCTCTGCTGTGGCCTGGGAGTGCAGTGGAGGATGGCCCAGGTGCTTGGGCCCTGCACCCACATGGGAGACCAGGAGGAAGCAACTGGCTCCTGGCTTTGGATTGGTGTGCACCCCCCCCCCCCGGCTGGAGTGCAGCAGCCATGGTGGCCATTTGAGGGATGAGCCAACAGAAGGGAGGACCTTTCTGTCTCTCTAACTCTGCCTATCAAAAAAAAAAAAAAAAAAAAAAACCAAAAATACTCTATACTAAGTAAAGAGCTTAACAATTTGCATGAAAAAAAAACTTTCTCAACAGTCCAGACAAGATCTATTCAGGCCTGTGCTGCGGCTCACTAGGCTAATCTTCCGCCTTGTGGTGCCGGCACACCGGGTTCTAGTCCTGCTCGGGGCACCGGATTCTGTCCCGGTTGCCCCTCTTCCAGGCCAGCTCTCTGCTGTGGCCAGGGAGTGCAGTGGAGGATGGCCCAAGTGCTTGGGCCCTGCACCCACGGAGACCAGGATAAGCACCTGGCTCCTGCCTTCAGATCAGCGGTGCACCGGCCACAGTGCACTGGCAGCGGTAGCCATTGGAGGGTGAACCAACGGCAAAGGAAGACCTTTCTCTCTGTCTCTCTCTCTCTCTCACTGACCACTCTGCCTGTCCAAAAAAAAAAAATCTATTCAAAGTCATTGCATCTTGAAGTTAATTTCACTTTTTTTTTAAAAAAAAACTTAATTAACTTTTAAGAAGCACCCTAGAATGACACATCTTTTACAAGCACCTAGACATGATAAAACTCCTTGAACAGAGGTTCTACATGGGAAGTTAGTGCACAGTGACTTCTGTTGTTAATTTAACAATTAACATTTTTATGTATGACATCAGTAATAACACAAAGCTCTTGACATGAGTTGCCTAGGCTATGAAATCTTTTTGAATCCACAAACTGTCAGTATTTAGACAAGGCTATAAACAGAGTAGAAGTTCTCTCCTCCTGTCAGAGAAAAGTACCTCCTTCTTTGATGGCCATTTCTTTCCAGTGGGGTCCCACTCACCGAGGTCCTTCACACAGGACATTTTTTGTAACAGCATCTCGACTTTCCATGCTGATTCAGCTCCCTGCTAATGGCCTAGGAAAGTAACCAAAGATGGCTCAAGCGCTTGGTCCCCTGCACCCTTCTAAAAGATATGGATGGAGTTCCAGGCTCCTGGCTCTGGCTTGGCCCAGCCTGGATGTTGCAGCCACTTGAGAGGTGAACCAGCAGTTAAAAGATTCTCTCTGTCTGTCTGTCTGTCTGTCTCTCTCTCTCTCGTATGTGTGTGTGTGTGGCTGTGTTCCTCTCTCTTTTTTTTCTTTAACTTTTATTTAATAAATATAAATTTATGAAGTACAGCTTATGGATTACAATGGCTTTCCCCTCCATAACTTCCCTCCCACTCACCCCCTCCCATCTCCCACTCCCTCTCCCAATCCATTCACATCAAGATTCATTTTCAATTATCTTTATATACAGAAGATCGATTTAGTATATATTAAGAAAAGATTTCATCAATTTGCACCCACACAAAAACACAAAGTGTAAAATACTGTTTCAGTACTAGTTATAGCATTACTTCACATTGGTCAACACATTAAGATCAGATACCACATGAGACGTTAAGTACACAGTGACTCCTGATGTTGACTTAACAATTTGACACTCTTGTTTATGGCGTCAGTAATCTCCCTAGGCTCTAGTCATGACTTGCCAAGGCTATGGAAGCTTTTAGGGTTCGCCGACTTCGATCTTATTCCGACAGGGTCATAGTCAAAGTGGAAGTTGTCTCCTCCCTTCAGAGAAAGGTACCTCCTTCTTTGATGGCCCTGTTCTTTCCACTGGGATCTCACTCACAGAGATCTTTCATTTGGCTCTTCTTCTTCTTTTTTTTTCCAGAGTGTCTTGGCTTTCCATGCCTAAAATATTATCATGAGCTCTTGAGCCAGATCCAAATGCCTTAAGGGCTGATTCTGAGGCCAGAGTGCTGTTTAGGACCTCTGCCATTCGATGAGTCTGCTGTGTCTCCCGCTTCCCATGGTTGATCATTCTTTCCATTTTTTATTCTATCAATTAGTATTAATAGACACTAGTCTTGTTTATGTGATCCCTTTGATTCTTAATCTTATCATTATGATCAATTGTTAACTGAAACTGATCACTTTTACTAGTGAGATGGCATTGGTACATGTCACCTTGATGGGATTGAATTGGAACCCCCTGGCACGTTTCTAACTCCACCATTTGGGGCAAGTCCGATTGAGCATGTCCTAAATTGTGCATCTCCTGCCTCTCTTATTCCCACTCTTATATTTAACAGGGGTCAATTTTCAGTTAAATTTAAACACTTAATTGTGTGTTAATTACAGAATTCTACCAATAGTATTAAGTAGAATAACCAAAAAAAATACTAAAAGGGATAAAGTATTACATTGTACATCAACAGTCAGGACAAGGGCTGACATCTCTTAAGTGGGTTGTTTGTTTTATTTTTGTGGAGTTTCTTGATCTCTTTGTAGATTCTGGTTATTAATCCTTTATCTGTTGCAAAGTTTGCAAAATTTTTTCCCATTCTGTCAGTTGCCTCTTCACTCTCCTGACTGTTTCTTTTGTAATACAGAAACTTCTCAATTTGATGTAATCCCAATAGCTAACTTTGGCTATGACTGCCTGTGCTTCCAGGGTCTTTTCCAAGAAGTCTTTGCCAGTACCTATGTCTTGCAGGGTTTCTCTAATGTTCTCTAATAATTTGATGGTGTAGGGTCATAGATTTAGGTCTTTAATCCATGTTGAGTGGATTTTGTGTAAGGTATAAGGTAGGGGTCTTGCTTCGTGCTTCTGCATGTGGAAATCCAGTTTTCCCAGCACCATTTATTAAACAGACTGCCCTTGCTCCAGGAATTGATTATAGATCCTTGATGAAATATAAGTTGGCTGTAGATGTTTGGGTTGATTTCTTGAGTTCCTATTGTGTTCCAATAGTCTATCCATCTGTTTCTGTACCAGTACCATGCTGTTTTGATTACAACTGTCCTATAGTATGTCCTGAAATCTGGTATTGTGATGCCTCCAGCTTTGTTTTTGTTGTACAAAATTGCTTTAGCTATTCGAGGTCTCCTGTGTCTCCATATGAATTTAAGCATCATTTTTTCCAGATCTGAGAAGAAGGTCTTCGGTATTTTGATTGGTATTGCATTGAAGCTGTAAATTGCCTTTGGGAGAATAGACATTTTGATGATATTGATTCTTCCAATCCATGAGCATGGAAGATTTTTCCTTTTTTTTTTTTTTTGGTACCCCTTTCTATTTCTTTAAGATTTTGTAATTTTCATCATAGAGATCTTTAACATCCTTGGTTAAGTTTATTCCAAGATATTTGATTGTTTTTGTGGCTATTGTGAATGGGATTGATCTCAGAATTTCCTTCTCAGCTGAGGCATTGCCTATGTATACAAAGGCTGTTGATTTTTGTGCATTGATTTTATATCCTGCTACTTTGCCAAACTCTTCTATGAGTTCCAATAGTCTCTTAGTAGAGTTCTTTGGATCCCCTAAATAAAGAATCATATCATCTGCAAAGAGGGATAGTTTGAGTTCTTCCTTCCCAATTTGTATCCCTTTAATTTCTTTTTCTTGCCTAATAGCTCTGGCTAAGACTTACAGAACTATATTGAATAGCAGTGGTGAGAGTGAGCATCCCCGTGTGGTACCAGATCTCAGTGGAAATGCTTCCAACTTTTTCCCATTCAATAGGATATTTGTCATGGGTTTTTCATAAGTTGCCATGATTGTGTTGAGGAATGTTCCTAATATACCCAATTTGCTTAGAGTTTTCATCATGAAAGGGTGTTGTATTTTATCAAATGCTTTCTCTGCATCTATTGAGATAACCATATGATTTTTCTTCTGCAGTTCATTAATGTGGTGTGTCACATTGATTTAAGAATATTGAACCATCCCTGCATACCATGGGCAAATCCAACTTGGTCTGGGTGGATGATCTTTCTGATGTGCTGTTGAATTCTATTGGCCAGAATCTTATTGAGAATTTTTGTTGGCATTTTGGAAGTGAACTAGCAGATGGCTTCTCACTTTGTCATCTGTCTCTGTCTGTCTGTCTCTCTCTTTCTCTCTCTCTCTAGCACTCAACTAAATTTTTTCAATCATTTAGGTCCATCAGCTGTATGGAGTTAATCTGTATACATGGTGGGAGGTATAGATCTAACTTCCTTTTCTTATGCTTGTGTATATCCAGTTGTTCCAACACAATTCGTTGAAGTAACTATTCTTCCTCTATTGAATTTTCTTGACATCATTGTCAGAAATCATTTGGCCATCAATATAGGAGTTTATTTCTGGATTTTCAATTTTATTTCATTGGTCTATATACATGTATTTATGATAGTCCCACATAATATTGTTTACTGCAGTTTTATAGTAAATTTTGAAATCAGGAAATCCAATTCTTTCAATTTTGTTCTAATATTTAAAGATTGATTTGAAAATTCTATTCCCATGTATGCCTATATGAATTTTAGGGTTAGCTTGTCCATTTTTACAGAAGAACCAGCTGCACTGAATTTGCACATTATTTTGCTGATTATTCCCATTGTATTAAGCAGAAGGATGATTCTCCATCCTTGTTACATGTTCATGCTGATATGATGCCTGGAACTATGGATTTTCCCCCTTGGGAAAAGGGGGAATTATGGTAGCTGGTGGATTTGAGGTTGCTGGGTCCTGAGTAATAGCAAATGCAATGACAGTGTCAGAGTTATGTGTTCTGAGGAAGATTCGACTGTCCATTGCTGACTTTGAAGATAGAAGGGACCCCTCAATCAAAGAGCATAGAAAAGGGAAGGGAACGAATTCTTCTGGAGCTTGTAGGAAGGAATACAACCCTACCCAAATCTTGACTTTAGTTCAGCAAGAACTATTTCAGAAACACCCAGAACTATGTTTTGTGTCTTAAACCACTAAGTTTATGGTAATTGGTAACAGCAACAAGAGGAAACTAAAGCAGCCATTTAAGCAATAGCAAATCTTCCAATTTTTGAATCCAAGATGTCTTTCCATTTATTTAGACCTTTTTCTTTATTTTAAGAAAGTTCTATCATTTTTCTTGCATGAATTGTATACTTCTTTTGCTAAGTTTATTACTAAGTATTTTTTTCTTTTTGATACTATTAAAAAAGCTTCCTTAATTCCATCTTAGATTGTTCATTGCTCATGTGTAAAGATATAATTGGTTTCTGCATATTGATCTTGTATGATCTTGAAAACGTACTGAACTCATGTGGAAGCAGTATTTTTGTGTGGGTGAATTTCTTTCCATTTTCTACATAAAAAATCATGTCATCTGCAAATAGAGGTCATTTTACTTCTTCCTTTCCCATCACTCTGCCTTTTATTACTTTTTTCTGCCTAATTGCCTTGAGCAGAATTTCCAGCATAATGTTTAATAGAAGTTGTAAGAGCAGACTTCCTTGTCTTGTTTCTGATCTTACGGAGTGTTAGAGAAATATAAATTAAAAAACAGTCTCCTGAACTTGATACATCACATCAACAAAATGGAGGATTAAAAACCAAGATTATCTGAATTGATACAGAGAAAGCATTTGATAAAATCAACATCTTTTCATGATAAAAATCTTACAGAAATTGGGTATAGAAATAACATACCTCAACACAATAAAGGCAAAACATGACAGATTCACAGCCAGCATTACTCTGAGTAGGGAAAAACTGGAAGCATTTCCATTAAGATCTGGAACTAGACAAAGAGTTCTACTTTCCCCACTGCAATTCAATGTAATTCTGAAAGTTTTAGAGTAATTATAAAAAAATTTAAAAAGAAATCAAAGGATACAAACTCGAAAGGAGGAAGTCAAATTATCCCTGTTTACAGATGACATGATCTTTTACATAGGGAAACCAAAGGACTCCACTAAGAGATTCTTGGAACTTATATGAGAATTCAGCAAACTTGCAGAATATGAAATCAACATGCAAAATAGCATTTTTATATGCCAACAACATTCTGAGAAAGAACAACAAACAACCAAAGGAGCCACTTTCTTTACTTTAAAAAAAAAAATTGAGAGGTAGAGTTACAGACAATGAGAGGGAGAGACAGAGAGAAAGGTCTTCCATCCACTGTTCACTCTCAAAATGGCCACAATGATTGGAGCTGAGCTGATCCAAAGCCAGGAGCCAGGAGCTTCTTCAGGGTCCCCACATGGGTGCAGGGGCCCAAGCACCTGAGCTGTCTCCCACTGCTTTCTCAGGTTGTAAGCAGAGAGCAGAATTGGGACTAGAGCAGGCTGTAAGCAGAGAATTGGGACTTTCCCAGGCTGTAAGCAGAGAGCAGCCGGGACTAGAACCGGTGCCCGTATGGGATACCAGCGCCACAGGCAGAGGCTTACCCCACTGTGCCACGGCGCCCGCCCCAGTACGTATGATCTTTCAAGTGTGATCTTTGTTTGGCAGAGTTCACTGGAGGAGGTCAAGGGAGTGGGTAGCTGACCTCTCCACAGCAGGTTTTGTGCACAGTGAGTATGTTACAGCTTCTGGAGGGAACTGCAGTCATGAACTCAGTATCCCTCATCCAGCACCAACCAGCCACACTCAGAGGCAGGTCTGCATTCCTACTCAGCAACCTCTATTCAGAGGTCTCAGTTCAGGTGCTTTCCAGAAATCTCAGCTGAGCCCTCCTTTGGGGGGACCTTAGTTGACTCAGGGCTTTCAGCTACTGGTAAGACTTCTGCATACTGATGATTAATAATTACATGCATCATAAAAGGTTAAGCCTCTGCCTGCCATGCCAGCATCCCATATGGGTGCCAGTTAGAGGCCTGGCTGCTCCACTTCCCATCCAGCTCCCTGCTGATGTCCTGGGAAAGCAGTGGAAGATGGTCAAGTGCTTGGGCCCCTGCACCCAAGTGGGAGTCCTGAAAGAAGCTCCTGGCTCCTGCTTTGGATGGGCCCAGCTCTGGCCATTGAGGCCATTTGGGGAATGAACTAGCAGATGGAAGACCTCCTGTCTCTCCCTCTCAAATAATTAAAAGAATCTTTTTAAAAACGTGCTCTTAAAATGCTGGAAAATAGGGAGTAGATCTTATACTTCTTATTGAGTGAAGCATTAAGCCTTTGATTATAATAGAAACTTAAAATATGTTATCTCAAAAACTAAAAAAAGAAAGGGAGAGAGAAGGAAGGTGGGATGGAGAGAGAGGGAGGGAGGAAGGAAAGAAATATCATTATATTCTTAGAATTGTTTCTATGAACTATATTGAGTCTGTTAATAACTAATTAATTTTTAAAAATAGGGAGTGGCAGTTTGGTGCAGGTGTTAAGACAACACTAGAGATGCTTACTTCTCATATCAGAGCGCCAGGGTTTGGGTCCAAGCTCTTTTTGATTCCAGATTTCTGATAATGTATACCCGGAAGGAAGCTAGTGATAGCTCAAGTACTTGGGCCCCACCTCCTACAGGAGAGACCTGGATTAATTTCCCATCTCCTTGCTTCAGTCTGCCCCAAAGCTGGTTGTTGCAGGCATTTGGGGAGTGAATTAATGGATAGAAGATCTCTGTGTCTCCAGGAGCACCCCCCAGCCATCTCTACCTCTATTTCTATCTCTCTGCCTTTCAAATAAATACAAAGAAATAAATAAAAATCTTTTTAAAGATATAGTTAGGTTATAGTGAAACCTAGTGTGCCAAAGTGTACACTTCTTATATTATGAAATATTTCATAATACAGTATAATGAAAATATTGAAATAATAATTCTAGGAGTTGAAATTATGTGATTTTAATTTTTTATGTTCATGCATTTTTCAAATTCTTCTAAACAATATGAATTTCTTTTATAATGGTAATAAACCATATGTCTGGTTTTCAAAAAGGCATCATTGTCAGTAACTTTAAGCAGAGAGTGATAAAATGTATATGCTTTAGAAATTGAACTATTATTAAAATCTCATATTTGTGTAAAAAGTGTCCACAGGCACTTACTTTTTTAAAATGCAAGCCAGGGGCCAACTCTGTGGCCTAGCAGGTAAAGCTGCCACCTGCAGTGCCGGCACCCCATATGGTCACTGGTTCAAGTTTCAGCTGCTCCTTTTCCAACCCAGCTCTCTGCTATAGTGTGGGAAAGCAGTAGAGGGTGGCCTAAGTCCTTGGGCCCCTATACTTGTGTGGAAGACCCCAAAGAATCTTCTGGCTCCTGGCTTTAGATCGGTCCAGCTCTGGCCCTTGCAGCCATTTGGGGAGTGAATCAGAGGATGGGAAGACCTCTCTCTCTCTCTCCCTCTCCTTCTCCCCCTCTTCTCCCTCTGCGTCACCATCTCTCCCTCTCCTTCTGCCTCTCTCCCTCTCCCTCTCTACCTCTTTCTCTCTACCTCTTCTTCTCTCCCTCTCCCTCTCTACCTCTTTTTCTCTACCTCTTCCTCTCTACCTCTCCCTCTATCATCCTCTAACTCTACCTTTCAAAGAAATAAAGATAACTCTTAAAAAATGCAAGACAGGGCTGGCACTGTGGCAGATTAACACCCTGGCCTGAAGTGCTGGCATCCTATATGGGCGCCAATTCTAGTCCCAGCTGCTCCTCTTCCAGTCCAGCTCTCTGCTGTGGCCTGGGAGGGCAGTGGAGATGGCCCAAGTGCTTGGGCCCCTGCACCCGTGTGGGAGACCAGGAAGAAGTACCTGGCTCCTGGCTTTGGATTGGCACAGCGCCTGCCATGGTGGCCATTTAGGGAGTGAACCAACGAAAGGAAGACCTTTCTCTCTGTCTCTCTCTCTCACACTGTCTGTAACTCTACCTGTCAAATAAATTTTTTAAAAAATTATTACATCTAGTCAGGAACTGAAATGCAAATAATTATAGCTTTAACAGTTGTTCCTGTCCATGAAGGTCCTTTGGAAAACACAACCCTAAATATCCCAGGATTATCTGAATGTGTTCTTTCAAACAATGAGTATAAATTACTCTCTGTAGAGATATATTTAATGATTCACAGACTTTTTTTCAACAGCTGGAACATCTAATTCAACAGTTTCCAACGATTTTCTAGAACTTCATCTGTTAGGTAGGAAGTCAGAAATTGAGCCTATGTGTGTATGAAAAAGGCCTGAAGACCAGCACCCACTGTGAAGCTCCAGAAGCCCAGTATCTTGCACTTCAAAGTCCTGCCCGGATCCTGATGACCTTCCAGGGAGTCCTGACCCTTCTACCCAATAACTTTCTAGGTGCAGCATGGTATCTGCACTTCAAAGTCCTGCCTGGATCCTGATGACTTTCCAGGGGGTCCTACCCCTTCTACCTGGCCTGATAAACATCCTTCCTCTAAGGCAGGGCAATGCCAGCCAGGCTTCCCCTGTCTGATCACTGCAGGGGAAAAACTCACAAAGGAATGTTTTGTATTTATACTGAATAAGTCTTTTGTTTAAGAGGAGAAGAATAGAGAGGGGGAGAGAAAAGGTGGGAAGGCAAGACCCATCCCCTTAAAAGCCTCAGCCTAAATGTGAACTGGGTACTCTCGCTCAGGTTCTGTCTGGAGAGGTGCCCATCCATTCTTATGGATGTCCCTACCCTATTAAACCTTGCTATTTTGCTTTCCACTGCTCTCTGTCTCATGCCTGGATTCTATCTTGTGCGAAGACAAGGACCCTTTGCTTCTCTGGTAACATTGTCCATATGAAATAATGTGCAGAGGCTTAGCATATAGAAGAAACCAAAACAAAGCAGCTTGCTTTGAGGTAGGGGACTGTGTCGTGAGTCCTGGCTTGCTCCTCTCACACCTTCACCTTCTCTCTCCCTCCGTGGCTCCTTCCTGTCTGAAGACAAACTTCCCAGGTCTCTAAGCACCATGTGCCCGTTCACATTCCCTCTCAGCCCGTTTTCTCTCCTGGCTACTGTGCAATTCTGACTACCATTGCTTGTCAAACCGTCCAGTATTGCATCAACCATTACCACTCCCCTGGACCCACTGTGAGTAATCACTCCCCACCTGCAAGTCCAAGAGATATTCTTCAGTCCTTTAGGTGGAATCTTACAAAAACAACTTTTCTCAATACTTGGTGGCTCTACAGTACTGGACATTGTTGATTTCAGAAAAGCATTGTATTCCTCCTTGGAAACTTTCTCATATCTCGTCTGTATGACTTTATTTTCTCTTGAAGCTTCTTTATATGCAAAGAACAAGAGGGTGTGGACAAGTGGCCCCCTGGGAGGAAGGGCTCCCAAAGTGGAGCAATCTCAGTCTTATTTTTTTTTTAAGATTATTTATTTTTTGAAAGGCAGAATGACAGAGAGAGAGAGAGAGACAGAAATCCTCCATTTGTTGGTTTACTCCTCAAATGACCACAATGACCAGGGCTGGGTCAGGCCAAAATCAGGAACCCAGAACTCCATTTGGGTGGCAGGGGTCCAAGCACTTGGGTCATCATCCGCTGCCTTCCAAGGCTCATTAGCAGGAAGCTGGATGAGAAGTGGAGCAGCAGAGACTCAACCAGCATTCCAATCCTAGGATGCCAGTGTTAAAAGTGGCAGCTTAACCTGTTGCCGCACAATACCAGCCTCATTCCTTCCTTTTACATTTTGTATGCCTATTTCCTATAAATCTCTTCAGATTCTCTCTCTCTCTCTCTCTCTCTCTCTCTCTCTCTCTCTCTCTCTTTCTCTCTAACTCTATCTCTATCTCTCTCTTTCCTCTGGCTGCCATTTAAATGCTATGGCTCCCTGAGGTCTTCTTCAGCATTTTTCCACTTCACAGCAAGTTCTACACAGATGTTTATGACCCTGTGTCTCCTCACCAGCCAGGAGTTCTCTCCAGAGGCTCTAGAAACACATTTTGGTTGCTTACTGGATGTGATAGCCTTGCTATCTTAAAAGCAACTCAAATTCATCATATTCAAAATTAAATTATCTCCTCTTCTTTGCAAATCCTATCTGAGGTTTTCCCTAATCATTAGATGCTATTGTGTGTTGAATTAGGTTTCCTGCAAAGATATGTTGAAATCCTAAGGCTCAGAGCTAGCATTGTGGCATAGCAGGATAAGCAGCCCCATGCAATGCCAACATCACATGTGGGCACCACTTTGAGTCCCAGCTGTGATTGGACCTCTTTCTCTCAATCAGGTTCCTCCGTGTAAAACACACAAGAAGTCTGTCATCACCTCCATGAAAGTTGATATGAGCAATGTTTCTCTGATATTTATTTTGAGAAGAAGCTAAAGAGCCCAGACACCAGGACTGTGAGATCTTCAACACAGGGAAAGAGAAACATGAGGTTAGAAAGCAGTGCAAAGTTGAGCAGAAAGCTCTCGATTTGCAGATTTTACCAAAAATCAAGGCTATTTTTCAGCTCCAGCTCTACCTATGATCTGTTTTTTGCTCTAACAAATGCAATTTATCCTTACAAATTGGTGTTCTAAATTTCTTAAAAGGAATCTAAAAGAAAAGAGACACAAGAAAACAGATTAAAAAGAAAACAGACACAAGCATAGACACACACACACACACACACACAGAGAGAGAGAGAGAGAGAGAGAGAGAGAGAGAGAGAGAATGCCATGCAATGACAGGTAAAACATGGATTAAGTGTCTACAAGGATGCCCTTTCCCATGCTGACCTTTTCCACCTACCCCCAGCCTTTGGCAATTTGGTCATCAGAGAGCCCCATTTCCCAGCACTTGAGCTGTTTCTATTCCTGGAGTGAGAACTGACCTCCAGTGTGCATTCCCTCATGGCAGCTGTGACAAGTTGCCATTGTGGCTTCTACACCAGGCCCCTGTCACCTGCGTTAAAAAGATTCTGGCTTCTGTAACACTCCCATGGAGTTTGGATAATGCAATCCATAGGTATCAGGAGCTTAAGGAAGACATATTGGCAAACTTTGATCCATAAGAGATGAGAAATGAGCTCCTCTCTATTCCTCCACACAATGGACTCTTCCAATGCACAGAGGTTCCATAAGATTTGTCCCTAGACACCACATGATCAAGCAACTGGTTGTTTCTTTTCTTACTCTTATGTATTAATTCATTTTTATTAGAGAAAGAGAGCTGTCATTCACTGGCTCACTCTCCAGTTGTCCATAACATCTGGGCTAGGCCAAAACCAGTAGTCCGGAACTCAGTGTGAGTTTTCCCTGTGGGTGGCAGGAACCCAAGTACTTGACTTATCACCTGCTGCCTCTCAGGGTATGTGGTAGCAAGAAGTTGGGATTGGAAGCACAGCTGGAACACTAGCCCAGGCACTCTGATAAGGAAAAGCAGGCATCCCAGTGCCTCTTAACTGCTGTGCCAAATGCCTGTCCCACCGACTGTTTATTAATAAAGCTGTGGCAACCAAGGTAACTCACCACATTGCAGTTGGGGTCCTCCCTTCCCTTTTTTCTTTCTGCTTTTCCCTTACTCTCACGGTTCTGGGAATACCACCTCCCCTCCCCATTAAAGACCTAGCATGTAAGCATAATTTTCAGTGATACCTAGCTAAAACTGTAAATTGCTTAAACATTATTTTGTCATCTAAAACTAAAGATTCTTCTCATAGCCCCATCAAAAATAGTATGTGAGACAATACAAGAAAAGCACAGTTGGCCGGTGCCATGGCTCAATAGGCTAATCCTCTGCCTGCAGCGCTGGCACACCAGGTTCTAGTCCCGGTTGGGGTGCCAGATTCTGTCCTGGTTGCTCCACTTCCTGTCCAGCTCTCTGCTGAGGCCCAGGAGTGCAGTGGAGGATGGCCCAAGTGCTTGGGCCCTGCACCCTCATGGGAGACCAGGGGAGGCACCTGGCTCCTGGCTTCGGATCAGCGCAGTGCACTGGCTGCAGCGCTCCAGCCGCAGCAGCCGTTGGGGGGTGAACCAACAGCAAAGGAAGTCCTTTCTCTCTATCTCTCTCTCTCTCACTATGTACTCTGCCTGTCAAAAAAAAAAGCA
Organism: Sylvilagus floridanus; assembly: GCA_949820135.1. Classification (NCBI taxonomy): domain Eukaryota; kingdom Metazoa; phylum Chordata; class Mammalia; order Lagomorpha; family Leporidae; genus Sylvilagus; species Sylvilagus floridanus. Next base: position 170,496,299 of record OX463244.1, read on the forward strand.
CAGTACTTAGAAATAATCAGAAAGAGCTGTAATTATTACTAACAAAGACATAGAGACACACAGCCATTTTTGCATTTGCTCCCATTCTGGTAGAAGGCAGCACTGAAGAATGTGTATATATAATGTACCTTCCTTAATCCTTTCAGCACTACCATAACTACTGCACCTTGTGCCACAGAAAAACCGGAAGAACTAAAGCTCATTTACACAGAAAAGGCACTTGTGAAAGACTGTGAGGGTTACAAAGTCTCAGGAAGGACATACGAGTTAGATTTTCCAGCTATACCATGAGAAACAAGGCTCCAGCCACAAATATATTGCCCCAGCTACAGCTTGCAACACTGACATTGGGCAGAGGACATCAAGACTCTGGTGTTGCCATCTTCCACTACCACCTTTGTCCCCTGCTCCAAACTGGACTCTGTCTATTATAAGCTCTACCTTCTTTCTTACCCGCAAATCCAAGTCTTGCTGAGGTCGGCAGGTGGGTAGAGTAAGTCTAAGGGTGTAAGTAACATGGATGTGCTACAGTTGCAAGAGGAGCTAAGAGAATACATTTTTCTGGTGACTAATTTAAGGAGAGGATTTTCATAATATGGGGAATCCCCTCAATTATAGAAAACATATTTCTAAGGTTAAGAAAACAGCCCAAAAATGTCACAAATGTCCATTCTTCGAGAAAATATGCTAATTCCCCCACCAAACAGTGCCAAATAAAAAAGAAAAACTGAAAGAGTGTGGGGACAATCTGTCTACTGAGGGAGGCAATTACTGTGAAATCTGTCATGTTTCCAGGCAGTCCTCAATGCTCCTGGCCTGGGGATTACCACTAGTTACCCCCATCAAGAGTCAACCTAACAGCTGCTCCTGAGGTCTTCATAATGCCTTGGGAAGCCATGGAAAGAGTGGGTTACATTACTCTGGGTCATTTTTTCTAGATCTCAGCTCACTGAAAAGAGTAATTAAAACTAAAAGTGAACAGAGGTATATTCCACTTGGGGTCAGTGTTAATCACCTGCCATTAGCTAGAAATCTTAAAAGAGAACATTATCTGGCCAATGAGTATCTGTAATTTTGGATGATAAGGTCACTGTTCATATATATATATATATATATATATATATATATATATATATGTTCATATATATATATATATATATATATATATAATGAAACAAAAAATACTTGAATGAGGAAAACAAACCACTTCTATCAAGTGTGTTCTCATCAGCTGTTTCACCAATTAATCTATCAAGCATAGAACTCTAAAATTTCAAACTAGTTTCTCTCCTATGTAACATGTGTGGTGTGTATGTGTGTATCTCAGTGAGAAATTTTGATTATCCCTTCAAAGTTTATATACTATCACCCACTTCTTTTATCCTCATTACCAATAGGTCCAAACTAGCCCTAATATCTGAAGTATTGCAAAAGGACACAGTGACTTCTACCTAGCTATTGCTGTATTCATGATCAAGAATAACCACTTCTTTATTCTTTTGAGAGTTAAAGTGTGTGGGGGTGGGGGAGGCACTTCCATCCACTGATTCACTTAATCCAAGACTCCTACATGGGTTGGCAAGAAGCCAACCACCTGAACCCATCACCTGCTCTCTCAGTGTGCTCATAAGCAGGAAGCTGGAATCACAAATAGGACTCACTCAAACTGTGGGATGTGGGATGCGGTTTTGGACATCCCCAGTGGTATTTTCAAATGCAAGGCCAAATGCCCACACCAAGAATATAAAGTCCTGGGCTGGCGCCAGGCTCATGTGGTTAATACTCCGCCTGCAGCGCTGGCATCCCATATGGGCACCAAGCTCTGGTCCTGGTTGCTCCTCTTCCAGTCCAGCTCTCTGCTGTGGCCCAGGAGTGCAGTGAAGGATGGCCCAGGTCCTTGGGCCCTGCACCCGCATGGGAGACCAGGGGAAGCACCTGGCTCCTGGCTTCAGACATGCGGCAATTTGGGGAGTGAACTAATGGAAGGAAGATCTTTCTCTCTGTCTCTCTCTCTCCACTGTCTAACTCTATCTGTCAAATAAATTAAAAAAGAATATAAAGTCCTAATTGTAAAAAAGAGATGAGAAATTTCTATGAGAAAATAGGAAATTAATCACTAATGAATATTCCCAGTCACTGGATTTTCCATATGTTGATAATTATTTTGCTATAAAAAGAATTTTCAGTTCTTTTTTTTGTGTGTGTGTGTTGTTAGATAAACCCAAGTTTAAATCTCTGCTGCCCAGTTAACTAGCTATGTGATTTTGGTTGTTAAGGCAAAGATATTAAAGTACTTCTTACATTGCATTCTTCATTTCCTCATAATGACTCGAAAATGGTGACTTCTGTGGATTTGTAATTAACCTGTTGTCCCACTGCTAAGATTCCACATTTCTTTTCAGGGCTTCCTGCCATCTCCCATTAAAGAGAAATACTCTAGGGGCAGTGTTGTGGCATAGCAGGCAAAGCTGACACCCACATACTGGCATCCCATATGGGTGCCAGTTCATGCCCTGGCTGCTCCAGTTCCCATCCAGCTCCCTGCTAATGGTCTGGGAAAGTAGTGAAAGATGGCCCAAGTGCATGGGCCCCTGCCACCTACATGGAAGACCCCCAGACAAAGCTCCTGGATCCTGTCTTTGGCCTGGCCCGACACTGGCCATTGCAATTACCTAGGGAGTGAATCAGTAGTTAGAAGATGGAAGGTGTCTCTCTCTCTCTCTCTCTCTCTCTCTCTCTCTCTCGGTCCCTTTCACTCTGTAACTCTGACTTTCAAATAAAGAAATTGAGAGAGAGAGAGAGAGAGAGAGAGAGAGAGAGAGAGAGAGAGAGAGAGACTCCAGACCTATTTTCTCACTGGTCTAAGAAAATTCCAGCAAATAATCTTCTCCCTGGTAATTACACATCCATCTTCCTTCCACCATGAGTCCCACTTCTGGACAACACTTCACAATGGATGAAAAGCTTTAACATAAGACAACAGGCTCTGGGGGAAGGAGCTGAGTGGAAGTTGCTTGTTCCAGATTAGAAAAGGGATTGCTGTGATTTGGTCAATACTTGTCTCCCCAATACATTTAAACCCCAAAGTCTTAAGTTAATGGTTAATAGATTCATGTTAAAGGTTGATAGATGAAGTGTAGAAACTTGATCCAATTATGGTATCTAGGAGGTGAGGCCAATGGGAGGTCATTAGGTCACTGGGGGCATGTGCTCACAAGATAGTTCTCCCAAGATAACCGGTTATATAATGCAAGTTCAGCCCAGCTGATTTCTCTGCCTCCCGACTCACCATGTGATCCTCCCTCCACACATGCTATTGTCTACCACACTCATCAGACGCCAGACTGATGAAACTGCCTGTTCTTACACTGTGAACCTCCCAAATTGTAAGTCAAAATAACCATCTTTCTTCCTCTATAGCTCCTTATTTTCAAGTAATGAAAAGCTGAAAATTTATGGGCATCAAATCATCAAGTCATCCATTTGTAGCAGCTCTTTGATAGGAAATTAAAAAAAAATAGGGAATGGGGCCAGCATTGTGGCACAGTGGCTTAAGCTACCACCTGCAGCACTGGCATCCTATACGGGTGCTGATTTGAGTACTTGTTGCTCTACTTCAGATCTAGCTCCTGTTAATGTACCTGAGAAAGCAACAAAAGATAGTCCAAGTCCTTTGGGCCCCTGTATCCCTATGGGAGACCTGGAAGGAGCTCCTGGTTCCTGGCTTCAGCCTGTCCCAGCCCTGGCCATTGAAACCATTTGAGGAGTGAATCAGTGAATGGAAGACCTCACTCCATCTGTCTCTGTCTCTGTCTCTGTCTGTCTCTGTCTCTCTCTCTCTCTTCCTTTCAAATAAATAAAATAAATCTTTTTAAAAGAATAGTGGATGTGTCACTTAAAATTCACTATGCTTTTCCAATACACAGAGCTATCTTAGGTTTACTCAAGAGAAGGTAAGATCACTGAACTGCAGAACTGCACACAGCAGAGAAGTTTAAAATATTATGGCCAAAAACAAAACCCTTAATTCATGAGTCTTAAATAAGTAGTCAGGGCCTTTTCTTTGGAGAATTCAGAAGGGATAATGTGCTAGAGGTTAACTTTGTCACAAGGAATTTTGCCTCCATATTCTAATTTATCTTTAGCCAAGTATACGTGCCCTGTGTATTGAATTAAGGAAAGGCTGGAAGTAATTTCAATATCTGCAAATGAAGATTGGGTGAATAAATACTGATTCATAGGATACAACTCAGATATTAAAACTAAGTTACAGGAAAAAGCACTCAATACCAATGTACGTACATGTGTGTATGTGTGTGTGCACATGCTGCCGTACAAAAGGGCCGGAATTAGGACACCAAGCTGTATTCTGTGAGATTCTGCCTCTTCTAGTTAGCAAGACTATCATTATTCTTAATGGTATTTTTTCCCTTTATTTTCCACATTGAGAATATACTGCTTTTATAAAAAAGAATATGTACAAGAAAAATGAAGCAGCATGTTCCAAAAATTTTTCAGACTTGGAGTTTTGTTCTTCTTGTTTTGGTTATATATAAATGTAGTCCTTTAATTTCAAATTCAATTTTGGACTGTAAGAACTGCTGAATACGGCAATGTTCACAGATATTTCTGTTTTTAATAGGATCATAAAAATATGTGCTATTGGTAACCTACCTTTTCAGGTCCTATTGCAAAGATGCCTTAAGGTCAATGAATTCATTACTATATCACTTCTTACCATCATTTTTCTAACCAAATTCCCATTTTACTACACAAGATTCAAAACTGGCTGAAGATTAACAAGAACAAAACATGAAGTACATGACCAAAAAAACTGCCTAAAATACTCAGAAAGAATATAAAACTTTCTAAATATTGTCGATAGATTTTAGAACTCAGTAATGAGAAATACCCACTTATAATTTCATTATTTTTAGGACACTGTCACAACAGTCAGTTTAACTTCCACTTTTTTGCCCACAACAGCTGGAGTGCAGCTGACAAAGGGAAGCTCTGGAGTTTGTGGCAAGCCTCACTGTGGGAAAGGAGGAAAGGAGGAGAAAACAGATTGGAATATATTTGGAAGGAATTTAATTTTCTGGGGCTGACACTCTGGCAAAGCAGGTTAAAATCCTGGCCCGCAGCACTGGCATCCCAAATGGGCACCAGATAGAGTTCTGGCTGCTCCACTTCTAACTCTAGCTCTCTGCTATGGCCTGAGAAAATAGTAGAAGATGGCCCAAGTCTTTGGGCCTCTGAATACACATGGGAGACCCTGACTCCTGGCTTTGGATCAGCTCAGCTCTGGCCATCGGGGTCATTTGAGGAGTGAACAAGCAGACGTAAGACTGGTCTCTCTTTGCCTCTTGCTCTCTCTGTAACTCTTTCAAATAAATAAAATAAATCTTTAAAAGAAAAAAAAATTAATTTTCTCCATCAGTTCTAAAGTAAAAAAAAAAAAAAACCTTACATTAAAAAAAAAAAATCTAGGAGGACCCAAGATGGCTGAATAGGGGGAAAAAAGATAGCAGAAGGGGAGGAACTGCATTCCCAGGAGACAGCTGGAGAGAAGCTTGCAGTGGAAATTTTACTAAAAAAGAGAGATACCACGAATCAACAAAGACGAGAGAATGATGCAGCAGCAAGCAGGACACTGCAGGCAACTCCTGCAGCCACTAGCAGGAGGGGACACCATCTTCTTAGAGCAAAATGAGAAGAACCCATGACAGCCCTTTGCTCTTGTGACATTCCCTGGGGGAGAACCTCTCAGACCCCACTGACCTTGAGTCCATCCTGGAGTGCTGGCAGAAGGCAGGGTGCCTAACCCAGTGAAGCGAGAGCACATTGCTTTCTTCTCAGTCTGCAACAAGGGTGCCCAGTTACTAGCAAAGGAAGCACCATCTAAAGGCAAGTAGATGCTGCTACAGCCCATGCACGACTGGGGGATTCAATCTGAGGGATAAATTCATGGTCCCCACTTACTTTGAATCTGGCCTGCAGGGTTTGTGTGGGAAGGACACCCACTTAGGACTCTGAAGTGCTAAACTCCTCTCACTCTATCTATCTTGACATGTTAAGGTGGAGCACTGAACAACTTCTATTGCGCATGCAGCTGCCTCTGGGAACATCATGGCTCTCCCCTTGGATGGGAAAAGTCTGCAGAACTTAGAGTGGATCACCTATTCCCTGTGATGGTGGGAATTCTATGACTGTGTGATAGGCCACAGGGTGTGCCCTGGTTTTTAGACCAATACTGCATCTGGATTCAGAGACTCAGAGTTCCCTAAGTGCTGGGGTGGATCTTATGAGGAGTGCACTGTGCCCCTGTGTAATTTATGCACCTGCATGGTGGACTGTGTAGCCATTGTGGGCTCACCTCAACTGAAGACTGGATAAAGAAAGTATGGGATATGTACGCTATGGAATACTACACAGTAGTAAAAAAATGAAATCTGGTCATTTGCAACAAAATGAACCAATCTGGAAAATTTCACACTTAATGAAATAAGCCAGTCCCAAAGGGACAAATACTATATGTCCTCCCTGATCTGTGAGAAATTATAATGCACCTAAAATGAAAGCTGTAGGAGTGAAATTGACATTTTGAGAAGCAATGACTTGAACAGCCCTCATCCTGACTGTTGAGGAACAGTTTTTTATTTTCATTTTATTCTTTTCTCTTCTTCACATTATGTGTTGAACTCTTAATATAGAGTTAATTATATATTTATAAAGTCAATTGAAAATAGATCTCAATTAAAAAATAAGAGAGGGAATAAGAGAGGGAGGAGGAAGTTTGTAACTGTAAAGCTGTAAAATGCCATTTTAATTGCTAAAGTTATCACATTAACTGCTAAAGTGAAAAATAGATAGGATTAAGTGTAAAGAGACCATATAAATAGCATCAAGTGCCTGGTAATAATAATAGAATGAAAAGGGGGGAATGTTCAACAGGGGAAGTCTACACAGCAGACTCAAAGAATGCTAACTGCTTTAAGTAACACTCTAATCAGCCCTTAAGGCATTCAGATGAGGCTGAAAAGCCCATGAGAGCAATGTAGGCATGGAAAGCCAAGGCACTATGACAAACACATACTACACGAAGGATCTCTGGGAGTGAGATCCCAGTGGAAAGAAGGGGCCATCAAAGAAGGAGGTACCTTTCTCTGAAGGGAGGAGAGAATTTCCACTTTGACGATGGCCTTGTCTAAATATTGACAGAGTTTGTGGTCACAAAAGGCTTTCATAGCCTTGACAGCTCATGGAAAGAGCCTCAGGTGATCACTGATGTCATAAAATAAGAGTGTGAATTGCTAAATTAACAACATAAGTCACTATGCACTTACTCCTCATGTAGGACCTCTGTCCTTAACAAGTTGTAGTACGAAAATGAACTGCGGCCGGCACCGTGGCTCACTAGGCTAATCCTCCACCTGTGGTGCCGGCACTCCAGGTTCTAGTCCCAGTTGGGGCGCCTGGTTCTGTCCTGGTTGCTCCTCTTCCAGTCCAGCTCTCTGCTGTGGCCCAGGAAGACAGTGGAGGATGGCCCAAGTGCTTGGGCCCTGCACCCGCATGGGAGACCAGGAGGAAGCACCTGGCTCCTGGCTTCAGATCGGTGCAGCACGCCGGCCGAAACGCACTGGCCATAGTGGCCACTTCGAGGGTGAACCAACAGAAAAAGGAAGACCTTTCTCTCTGTCTCTCTCTCTCTTTCACTATCTAACTCTGCCTGTCCAAAAAAATTTTAAAAAAAGTATTAACTGCAAAACTTGTTCTCAAACAGTACTTTTTACATTGTGTGTGTTTGTGTGTGCAAACTGTTGAAATCTTTACTTAGTATAGAGTTGGTCTTCTGTATATAAAGTTAATTAAAAATGAATCTTATAAAAGAATGGGATGGGAGAGGGAGTAGGAGGTAGGACGGGATTGAGGGAGAGAGGGTGGGTATGGCAGGAGGGAACGACTATATTTCTAAAGCTGTACCTATGAAAATTGTATTCATTAAGTAAAAGCTTTAAAATAAAAAAAAACTTAAAAAAGAAATTATGGGATTTGTACACCATGGAATATTACACAGCAGTGAAAAAACAAAGTCCAGTCATTTGCAACAAAATGGTTTAAGCTGGAAAACATCATACTTAGTGAAATAAGCCAGTCTCAAAGGGACAAATTCTATATGTTCTCCCTGATTTTTGATAAGTAATAGAGCACCTAAAAAACAAGTAGAATGAAATTGACACTCTGAGAAAGCAATGATTTTGAACAGCCCATTTCTTGACTGTTGAGGATCAGCTTTTTATTCTATATTTTTGTTTATATTTTCCATTCTTTTCCTTTATAATATTTTCCTTATCTTTTTTTTCTTTCATATGATTCATTGAACACTATACTTAACAGAGTTAATCACATACATACAAAGTTAATTGAAAATAGATCTTAGTAAAGAATAAGAGTAAGAATAAGAAAGGGAAGAGGAAGGGGGTGAGAGTTTGGGTGGTAGGGTTGGCACAGCAGGAAAAATCATCAAGATCTTAAAGTTGTAAATGTAAAATGTATTAAGTTCACAACTGCTAGCAGTATAGTCCTACATACATTCCTATGGACTTACTTTTAAGGGTATTGCTTAACAACTAGCCATAGGACCCCAAAGTCCCTTAAGCTGGCTGATAAAAATAGCAGCATAAGTGTTATAAAGATCAACTGGATAGGAATAAGTGGTCAAATGACCATATAGACATGAACATCTATATGGTCAAATGACCATATAGATATGAATAAGTGTTATATAAAAAGGACATATAAGTCCTATTTAAATATAAATAAGTCATATAAATAGGACTAAGTGGTTGAAAATAATAATAGAAAGAATTAAAAACAAGTGAAGGCTCCAACATGGAAAGCTGTCTATACAGCAGACTCATAGAATGACAATCGCTTTAAGTAGCATTGCAACCTCACAATCAACCCTTAAGGCATTCTGGTCTAGCTGGAAAGCCCAGCATTTTAAGTATGGAAAATCAAGACACTCTGGGAAAAAATGTCCTACATAAAGGACCCCTGTGGATGAGACCCCAGTGGAAAGAAGTGGCCACCAAAGAAGAATGTACTTTTCTTTGAAGGGAGGAGAGGACTTCCACTTTCCTTATGGCCTTGTCAAACTAGTGTACCCAAAAGCTTTCCATAGCTGAGGCAGCTCAAGTCAAGAACCTTGTGTGACACTGATGTCATATATAAGAGTGTTATTTGTTAAATAAACAAGAGTCACTGTGCACTAACTTCCCATGCAGGACCTCTGTCCCCAAAGAGTTGTATCATGAGACTTAATAGCAAAACTTATTCTCAAGAAACACTTCTTTTAGTGTATTAAATGGAGGATATTATTATGCCTCATATGTTATAGTTATGTCTAAGAGCTCACAAAAGATGTATCATCCTTGGGTTCTTCTTTCAAAACAATTAAGTCACTAAAAGGAAAGGAGGAGGAGGAAGGAAGGGAAAAGAGGAAGGGAAAAAAGTGAAATCACTTTGAGAAGCAATAACACAGAATAGCCCTTGTCTAGACTGTTGAAGAACAGTTTTCTTAGTTTTTTTATACCATTCTTTTTCTTTCTGTTTCTTATTCTTTCTTGGACTAAACAAAAGAGGGAGGAGGAAAGGGGGAAGTGTGGGTGGGAGGACAGGTACAGTGGAAATAATTACTATGTCCCTAATGTTGTATTTATGAGATACAAATATAATTTTTAAAAAATAAAAAGTTAAAAATAAAAAGCAAGAGTAACCATTCTAAAATCATACAAAATGGACTTTAACACAAAAACTATTAAAAAGAGACAAAGAAGGACATTATGTAATGATTAAGGGATCAACCCAACAGGAAGGTATGGCTATAGTAAATGTATAAGCACAAAATACGAGGGCTCCTGACTATTGAAAACAAATGCTAAGAGAATAAAAAAGAAAACAAATGTTAAGAGATCTAAAATGAGACATAGACTCCAATACAATAATAATGAGGGACTTCTACAACTCACTTTCTTCAATAGACAAATCAACTAGGAAAAAAATCAACATAGAAACAACAGAGCTAATCTACACTATGGACTGCATGGACCTAATTTATATCTGAAAACATTTCCCCATAGCTGCAGAAAACAAATTCTTTTCATTAGTGCATGGAACTTTCTCTAGGACAGACCATATGTTAGGCCATAAAGCAAGTCTCAACAAATTCAAAAAATTGAAGTCATAACATGTATTTTTTCTGATTATGATGGAATTAAGCTGGAAATTAACAACTTAAGAAACTCCAGAAAACATGCAAACACATGGAGACTAAACAACATGCTCCTGAATGAACAGTGAGTCATAAAAGAAATCAAAAAGGAAACAAAAAATTTCTAGAAACTAATGAAGATGACAACATGAATTATCAAAACTTATGGGGTACAACAAAAATGGTATTAAGAGGAAACTTCATAGCAACTAGTGCCTACATCAAGAAACTGGGAAAACATCTAGAAAACAAGAACAAACCAAACTCAAAATTAGTAGGAGGAAAGAAATAATATATATTACAAAAGAAATAAACAAAATTGAAACCAAAAAATGATACAAAATGTCAAAATAATAGCATTGATAAGACAACTAACCCAAGAAAAGGAGAGGAGACCAAAATTGGTAAAATAAGTGATGAAAAATGAGATATTACAATGGATACCATGGAAATTAAAATAATCATCACAACTTACTAAAGAGCTATATGCCAACAAATTGGAAAAATCAAAAAGAAACGATACATTTTTGGACACATGCAATCTACCACTTCTGAGTCATGAAGACTTAGAAAACCTAAATAGATCAGTAGCCAAGATGGAGATTTAATCAGTAATAAAGACCTTCCCAACAAAGAAAAGCCCAGGACCAAACACTGCTGAAATTCTACCAAACTTTTAAAGAAAAACTAATTCCAATTCTTCTCATACTATTCAAAACAATTGAAAGGGAAGGAATCTTCCCAAACTCTTTCCATGAAGCCTTCTAAACCTTAAAAGCTACAACAAAGATAGAGAACTATAGAACAATATCCCTGAAGAACATAGATGCAAAAATCCTCAAAAAAAGACTGGCAAATCAAACCCAACAATACATCAGAAGGATCATTCAACTGGATCAAGCGGGATTTAACCCTGGTATGCAGGTTTGGTTCAACATATGCAAATCAATAAACATGACTCATCATATTAACAAACTGAATAACAAAAAACATGACTATCTCAATAGATGTAGAGAATGCATTTGATAAAATGCAACATTCTTTCATGATTAAAAAAAAAAAAACCTTCAAGCAAATTAGGTATAGAAGGAACATACTTCCACATAATCAAGGCAATCTATGACAAACCCACCCCAGCATCATATTGAATGAGGAAAATCTAGAAGCATTTCCACTAAAGTCTGGAACCAGACAAAGATGCCCATTCTCACTCTTACCATTTAATATAGTTCTGGAAGTTTTAGCCAGGGCCATAAGGAAAGAAAAAGAAATCAAAGGTATACAACTTGGGAAGGAGGAAGTCAAACTATCTCTGCTGATGATATGATCCTATACACAGGAGAACCAAAAGACTCTGCTAAGAGATTACTGGAACTCATAAAAGAATTTGGCAAAGTTGCAGGATATAAAATCAACACTCAAAAATCAATAGCCACTGTACACACAAATAATACCATGGCTGACAACATCAGACAGATTCACAATAGCTATAAAAAATTAAACACCTTGAACTAAATTTAACCACAGATGTAATTGATTTCTACAATGAAAATTATGAAGTACAAAACATTAACGAGGCCAGCGCCACGGCTCATTAGGCTAATCCTCCGCCTGCAGCACTGGCACCCCAGGTTCTAGTCCTGGTCGGGGCACTGGATTCTGTCCCGGTTGCTCCTCTTCCAGTCCAGCTCTCTGCTGTGGCCTGGGAGTGCAGTGGAGGATGGCCCAAGTGCTTGGGCCCTGCACCCGCATGGGAGACCAGGAGGAAGCACCTGGCTCCTGGCTTCAGATTGGCACAGTGTGCCAGCCATAGCAGCCATTTGGGGGTTGAACCAACGGAAGAAAGACCTTTCTCTCTGTCTCTCTCTCTTTCACTGTCAACTCTGCCTGTCAAAAAAAAATTAATGAAAGAAATAGAAGATACAAAAAAGGAAGAATCTCCCATGTTCTTGGATTGGAAGAATCAGTATTATCAAAATGTCCCTACTACTGAAAGCAATTTACAGATTCAATGCAATCCCAATCAAAATACCAAAGACGTCCTTCTGAGATCTGAAATAATGACCCTAAAATTCATAAATAATCATGAGACCCTGAATAGCTAAAGCAATTCTAAACAATAAAAAGAAAGTTGTAGACATCACAATATCTGGTTTTAAGATATACTACACAGCTGTTGCAACCAGAACAGCTTGGTACTGACACAATAATAGACTCATCAATCAATGAAACAAGCTAGAGGTTCCAAAAATTAATCCACATACCTACAATTGACTGGTCTTGACAAATGAGCTAAAATTACTCTCTGAAGAAAGGACAGCTTCTTCAACAAATGGTAATAATATTGGACCTCAACATGCATTAAGTAAGAAATAAGACCCCTACCTCACACCTCATAAAAAAAAGAAACACACAAATGATCAGGGATCTAAATCTAAGACCTGAAACCATCACATTGCTGCAGGAAAACAGGGGAAATACTGCAAGACATTGGCATAGGCAAAGCTTTTTTGTGTAAGATACCAGAAGTACAGGCAATAAAAGCAAAACTAGACAAATGGGATTATATTAAGCTAAGGGGTTTCTGCACAGCAAAGAAAATATTCAACAAAGTAAAAGCCAACAGACAGAATGGCAGGAAATATTTGCTAATTATACATCTGATAAAGGATTAATATCCAAGGTATATAAGTGCTCAAGAAACTCAAAAACAACAAAATAAGCAATCCAGTTAAGAAATGAACTAAAAATATGAATAGGCAGTTTTCCTAGGATGAAATACAAATGGCCTGGGGCCAGCACTATGGCTCAGCAGGTTGAAGCAGCACCCTGCAATGCCAGCATCACATAGAGGCACTGCATCAAGTGCTGGCTGCTCCACTTCTGATACATCTCCCTACTTACGACCCTGGGGAAGCAGTAAAGGACAGCCATGTGTATGGGCCCCTACACCCTTGTGGGAGACCTGGAAAAAGCTCCTGGCTCCTAGCTTTGGCCTGGCCTGCCCTGGTCATTGTGGCCATTTGGAGAGTGAATCAGCAGATGAAAGATCTCTTTGTCTCTCCTTCTCTTTCTCTGTAACTCTACCTCTCAAATAAGTAAGTAAATCTTTAAAAAAAAGAATGAAATAGTAATGGCCAACAGACACATGAAAAGACACTCAGGATCACTAGCCATTAGGGAAATGCAAATAAAAATTAGCATGCCATTTCACCTCACTCCAGTTAAAATGGCTACCAAAAATCAAAGAATAACAAATGCTGGCCAGAATGTGGGGGAAACGTTACCCAAATATACTGCTAGTGTGAATGTAAACTCATATGACCTTTATTGAAGACAGTATGGAGACTCCTCAGAAAGCTGAAAATAGATATACAATATGACCCCACTCCTGGGAATTTAACCAAAGGAAATTAAATCATCAAATGAAAGAGTTATCTGTATCCCCATGTTTATAGCAGCTCATGCAAAATAGTTAAGATAGGGAATCAACTCAGATGTCCATCAACTGATGACTGGATAAAGAAAGTGTAATACATATACACTATGGAATACTATTCAGCTGTTAGGAAGAATGAAATCCTGTCTTTCACAACAAAATGGATGCAACTTGAGACCATTACGCTTAGTGAAATGTCAGTCCCAAAAACAAATGTCATATTTTTCCCTGATTTGTGGTAACTGATATTCAGAGTACAAAAAATATCATGTATATGAACAAAATTGACATTCTGAGATTTGATTATTGTTTGTAGCCCTTGTCTACACTCTTAAGTAATGGTGATTTGTATACTTACTACTTGAATTTTTTACTTGTGAGGGTTAAGCTTGTGATTACAAAGGAAAATGAAAGTATGTAATTGTAAAAATCCAAAGGAAAATAAGAAAGTACGGGAGTGAGAGAGGGAGGGAGGGAGGGAGGCAGGGTGGAATGTATCATTGCTCTCTTAAAACTGTATATATGAAATACATGAAATTTATTACCTTTATATAGACAAAAATATGAAAAAAGGAAAACTTTATATTTAAATTGAAAATGCAGTAGTGCACTGCAATTTATAAAAGTGGCTTGTATTCCTCATCAAATGGATTCACATGACTTTCCCAAGATATTAGAAGGTTGTGTTTGAGATTTCCTTATTCAAATCTAGAAATCTAAATTAAAAGGTTAAAGGTGCTAGGTAGAATGAGAAACAAAACTTAGAAGAAAAGGCTTAAGAGAATCTTTTGGTTGATGAAAAATCATTTAATTGGGGGGGGGGGGTGACTCACTCCTTCGCACAGCCACTAAAATCCAAGGAGAATCCAAGTCATTAGGGAAGGACTCCAATTAGACATAAGAATGCTGCTATAGAGTTGGCTTTCTGGCTATGCAAGTGCTCATAGGCCCCAAACAGTAAGAAGACTTCCTTGAAGATGTTTCCCCCCTTTGCTTGTCATGAAAATGGTAGAAAATGAAACAGATGAGCACTCATTAGGTCTTGGCTTCAAGAAAGGACTTGAGCTAAATGTTCTTTTTCAAATTTTCATAACCCTACAGCTTTATGGTCTCTATTAAGAGGACCTTAACAGGAACCAATTAACTGTAAATACAGTGAGGAGTCTGGACAATTAAACAAATGCATTATGTTCATCCAGGGACTACATTCCAGCCATAAAATGATTATCAGGCAATGCCTACTTTGAGTCACAAACACAAATTAAATTCAGATCCAATAGCTTTGAAATTTCTCATTATACATCAACTGCCATTTGCTTGTCTCTAATGGTTTCTCAGGAAAAAAAAAAAAAAAACCACAGCTGGCATTATAGGTTCACATCACACATTTTGTATTTGTATGCAAGCCAAAAATCACCAGCTTCTAAAATCCAAGTACATAACTAAATAATTATTGTGATTTCACAAAGAAGGATAATACAATATCTCAATTATAATATATAATTATACAAATGCCTTTCTCTAAATATAAAGTCCCATAAAAATATGTGGTCTGCTCCTTAACAACAAACTGATTTTTAAAGAAGATTTTAAAAAGCTGTCAAGCAATCTCCAAGTAAATATTCTTTTTATTTGACAGGCAGAGAGAGAGAGAAGGCAGGAGGATGGGGAGAGATCTGCTATCCACTGATTCACTCCCCAGTTGCCCACAACAGCTAGGGCCTAGGCCAGGTTTAACCCAGGAGCCTGGAACTCAATTCAGATCTCCCATGTGGGTAGCAAGGATCCAAGTACTTGAGCCATCAGTCACTGTCTCCCAGAGTAAGCATCAGCAGAAAGCTGGAATGAAGAGCTCAGTTGGGGCTCAAACCTAAGCACCCCAATACATGGAGTGGGTATTAACTGCTACACCAAACACAGCTCTCCCAAGTAAGCATCTGGTAGTGAGAATATTTCTATCCGCTTCTGCATTACCGTTTTTAATATCACATCTATTTTTAAGTGATACGATCTCATCAGCCAGGTACTTTATCTGTTATCTGCCAAGACCCATCTGCCATCTTACTTGAAAAGTTAATGCAGGCAGCATCGGCCCGGAACTACGTGAAAATAGAAAGTCTCTCCGGGTAAGGAAGGAAGGGAACAACTTCTCAATTCCTTCTAACCATGAAGAAAATCCAGAAACAGTTGTCAGGGACTTCTTTAATGACTTCCAGCTATCAACATAAAAGAATGTGTACAGAGAACATGTGGGGGAAATTACATTTCTGCAGAATGTGCAAAGACTCTGGGCCACACTGAGCAATTCTCTGCTGCCCCAGAACTGTTTCCATGGTTAAGACAAAGCAGATGGTGCAGGTAGCCTACCAGAGCCCCCTGACCTTATGCCTTCAGAGCTCACTGGACTCAATTCTAATTGTTTGCAGGTTTGTCTGAGGATTTGCTTTAATTCCTTGACCTTTTCTGCCTGCAGCTTGACAGCCCCGAAGTGCTGGTGATAAAATGGACCCCAGGAACAGCACTTTCTCAAGTGACTGATAGCTGAGGTATAAACACCCCCACTCTCTCTTTCAGGAACAGAGTAGCTCTGAGTTATTTGTTACACTGACTTCCAAGATCCTCAACAGATTTAAGCTCTAATTGTCCCCAATGATAATTTCCCACAGAAATCTGTCTTACACCTCCCCTTCCTTGTCTCACATTCACCTACCTATGTTTCCTAGGGTCACCTCCAGAATAAACCCCTTGCACTTGAACCTTTGTCTGAGAGTTTGCTTTTAGGGCAATCCAAACTGAGACAAGTGAAAGAAACCTAGCAACCCTACACAAATAGAGAGGAATTTACTGATACATTCTTGTAAGTGCAGGAGGAGCAAAGCTACAGCTGGCTCTCGGGGAAAATGGAACCAAGAGCCTGACATCGCCAGAATTAATTCCTATTCTCTCCAAGCACTGACTTTGTTCTGCCAGTCTCCCCTCCCCAATGGCTACAAACAAGCCCCCCACCCCAGAGTCCCCCAATACCAGCTCCTAACTGAGTCCCAGCTCAATCCATTTTCAGGAAAGAATTCTAACTGGGGTAGTTTGAGTCAAGGAAATACTTACTTCTATTATTGTGGCAACAAGGGCATAAATGCTAGGACTGGCTCATTATCTATGGCCAGGAAGACAAGACTTCTAATGCAAAGGGACTAAGCCAGATAAACCATGCGCTTGAGTGAAGGGGGAGAAGATATATTAGCATAAAGAATGAAACTGTGGCTCCCAGCCTCAAAACTACTAATATTTACTGAATATTTGCTATGCTACAGATACTACTATATATCTACCCACTCACTCATCTATTTATCTTTTTATCTATCTATCCATCTTTTTAATCCTCATCCTAACCCTATTATGTACAAATTGTTGTTATCACACACACACAGAGACATATATATATCATATACATCATTTCCATGATGACACTGAGGCCCAGAAAAGTTAAATACCTTGCCCAAAGTCAAACAGGAAGGGGCAGAACCAGGAGTAAACCCAGGCAGCCCAGCTCTAGAGTCTGTATTCCATTCTACCAGCTCCTAGGCAAGGGGGTTGCACAGACAAACCCACTGATATTCCACACCTCCTCCCACTGCTGCCGTTCTGAGATATTATTTACAAAGTTTATGGATAAAGAACACTTTGTAGTGAAAATGAGAAATGAGCTCATAGGAAATGAGGTGAGGAGACTAGGACGCAAATACATTACTGGAGATAGATATTATGGCCTTCTTGGAAACTTTAGCACTAAAATAAAACATACACATACATTTTAGATATATTTTAGGGCTCCAGCATTAAACTCCAAAATGCACTGATCCTAGAAGTACGCCTTTTCTGTGAAAATGATGGTAAATGGTTGAGAGTTGTCAATATGCATTAAAGTTAACAGACAGTTCATATTTTCAGATCTTTATTTGACCTTTGTTACTGACCTCTATACTGGCAAAGTTTGAAAATTCAGTATTTTGCTTCTATGTGTGTGTGTGTGTGTGTGCGTGTGTATGTGTGAAGAATCACCATTCAAAGGGAAACTTGAATTTCAAGATTTCAAACTTCTAATATCCTACTATCATAGATAAAACAATTTTTGGCACTTATTTATTTTATTTTACTTTCTTTTATTTTATCATGCATACTATTGCTTCTAGAGTTACAGACAGTATAAAATATCAATATTGTTAAAGTAATAATTAAATTTTAAATATAATAGTATTAGCTATTATTAGCTAAATAAGCCATGAAATAAATTGATATAAAGAGACATATAATTGGTAAGGTCACTTGGAATAACCTATTGATCAGAACAAACATAAATGTAGCCTTGCAAAATAATTAAATTTTTTCAATCTTTTGCTCTTGAAATAGTAATTTGGTTTTCTTACTTCCCCATTGTTTAAATCCTCTGGTTTTCTGACAACTGGTTGAAGCCACCACTTGGGACACCCACATCCCAGTTTGGGAGAGCTGGTTTCATTCTAAGCTACTCCCCTTCTGATTCTGCTTCCTGCTAATGTGTCCTTGGAGGCAGCAGATAATGGCTCAAGTGCTTCAGTCCCTGCCACCCACATGGATAGAGTTCCAGGCCCTGGCTTCAGCTTAACACAGCCCCTGCTGTTGTAAGCATTTGAAGAGTGAGTCAATAGATGGAAAATATTCCCTGTCTCTCCATATCTCTGTCTCTGTCTCCCCACCCCCTGCCATCTGTCTATGTATGTGTTGCTCTACCTTTCAAATAGATGAAAAAAGAAACATTTAAACATTAAAACTGACTTCCCCACTTTTTCCTCTCTCTGTTTACCTCCCTTGCATTGCTACCTTTCTCTCCTTCCTTTTGATCTCTTATCATTTTATCATTCAGCCAAAACCACATTCAAGCACATACTATCAGAGTGAACTGAGGAGAGTGTAAGTCACATTATGTAATTCTTGTGTAGTGCTTAGGATATGACACAATCATGATAAAGAAAATATAACACCTATCCACCCTCCTCAGCCTTTCCCCAGTGTTTTCCAGCATGGATAGGTCCTTTTTCCACCAGTGGCCTGGAGACTTTCTATAGGAATATGATGGAAGCTCATTACAAGCATCATGGGATTTTCTAGCCATTGATCCTTCTACATCTGACTGACACTTAGTTCTCTGTGTGTATGTGTGTCCAAATTGAAATGAATTAGCCTCATGGGTAAGAACTAAGCCTCTTCTCCTGACAAGTAGGTACTTGAATGTCTATTTCAAGGAGGTAAAATGATAAACATGAGTCTCTTCCGTTCCTTTTCCCTGATTCTGTTCTGCAGATCTTCAGAAAAACAGCAATTCCACTGACTTTCAGTGCTCAGTGGCTCTAAAATGCAAGGGGAAAGTTTCCCATCATCACAACATAAATCTGAACCCAGCCAAACTATAGCTCTTGCTATTCCCTAAATGTGCCTTCAGTTTGGAATTGAACTGAAGGAAGATTTAAATTTCCACACAGTTCAAAAAGACTCTCAGGAGGTGTAGCAATGCTGGAGGTTCAGAGAAATAAAACACCTACTATACAGAGTAAATAAAGATATTGAATATACCACAGCAGTGGCAGCACTGGTGTGGTCCTATTCTCTAGCTGCCCAGTCCACAAGTATGCTGGACCAAATCCTGAAATCATTTAACGAGTCATTATCAATGTATTGTCCTGTCAGATCCTTCAATAAGCAATGGATTCCCTTTAGGTACTTCCCCTCTAAAGTAAGCACCATGTCAATCTTTCTCTGTAGGTGGTGCTAGGCAGACACTGCTATGGGACAAGGTGTTCTATAGTGTCTGATATGGGCTAGAGGTAGGCAATGTAAGTTTTGGTCTAGCCAGTGGAGCCTGTCCCAGTCATAGGCCCAGAAGGCTTCTCCCTCTGCAATCCTGCAGCAACTACCTGGTGAACATCTTTCTACAGCCCTCTCAACACAGAAATCAGAGCCACTGCACAGCATATACCCTCTGATGGCTTCCTGCATATAGAGTGCCTGGATTTAGCTCTACTCCTCCCTCTCTGTAGACCTTAGACCCTGAAGGCCTTCTGTGGATTGGCAGTCAAAATCCTGCTACATGCTCATGACATGATGTGAGGTGCTGGTGCCCTGTCTCTACCAGCACTAAAGAGGATTGCTCCCTGATTGCCCAGCAGCTCCAGGCCAGCGAAAGCCCAGTGCACTCAGCTAACTTCTCTGCTGTCTGCGGGCTACACACCCTCTCCAGCAAGGTCTGAACCCCTGCAGTTTAGTGCTCACCTTTGTCCCTAGGGTGCCATGTAAATATTCCTTGCATCCTATTATTAATCTTATATAACAGTAAGTCCTTTTTTTATTTTTTTTTATTTTTGACAGGCAGAGTGGACAGTGAGAGAGAGAGAGACAGAGAGAAAGGTCTTCCTTTTGCCGTTGGTACACCCGCCAATGGCCGCCGCAGCCGGTGCGCTGCAGCCAGCGCATCGCGCTGATCTGAAGCCAGGAGCCAGGTGCTTCTCCTGGTCTCCCATACGGGTGCAGGGCCCAAGCACTTGGGCCATCCTCCACTGCACTCCCAGGCCATAGCAGAGAGCTGGCCTGGAAGAGGGGCAACCGGGACAGAATCCGGCGCCCCGAGTGGGACTAGAACCCGGTGTGCCGGCGCCGCAAGGCGGAGGATTAGCCTAGTGAGCCATGGCGCAGGCCTGTAAGTCCTTCTTTATACTAATCTTCTTTTACTTAGCCCACAAGGTCATTCCTAACTCCTGATTGGATCCAGGTTCCTACATTTTCCTCTTTTTTAAAGATTTATTTATGTATTTGAAATGCAGAGTTACAGAGAGGCAGAGGCAGAAAGAGAGAGAAGGATTCCATCTGCTGGTTCACTCCCCAGATGGCCTCATTGGCCAGAGCTGGGCCAATCTGAAGCCAGGAGCTTCCTCCAAGTTGGGGCAGGCTTGGACCATCTTCTACTACTTTCCCAAGCCATAGCAGAGAGCTAAATTGGAAGTGTAGTGGCCAGGACTCAAACTGGTACCCCTATGGGATGACAGCATTATAGACGGTGGTTTTACCCGCTACGCCACAGTACTGGATCCCTCTTTTAAAAAAATTATTTATCGCTTTGAGAGGCAGAATTATAGAGAGAGAGAGAGACAGAGAGAGAGGTCTTCCATCTGCTGGTTCACTCCCCAAATCACTGCAATGGCCAGAGCTGGACTGATCCAAAGCAAGGAGCCAAGAGCTCTTCCATATTTCCTATGTGGGTGCAGGAGCCCAAGAACTTGGGCAATCTTCTACTGCTTTTCCAGGACATTAGCAGGGAGCTGTACTGGATGTAGAGCAGCCAGGACTCGAACCGGCAACCATATGGAATGCCTGCACTACAGGTAGAGGCTTAACCTACTAAGCCACAGTGCCTGCCCTCAGGCTGGTACATTCCATTCTGAGGAGATATGGGACTGATGTGTCAACTGGTACTGTTTAAATAGACTATTATTTTTTGACTGGCCATGTTTCCCAAAGATAATTAAGGACTATGCTTCTTTCTGAATGAACTACATTGTAACGTTTTGCTTTATTGAATACTGCCCCAAATTTTGTGTACCTCCTTCCACCTAGAAGCACATGTGTTTGCCCAACCCTGTATGTAAGCTGCTGTAACTTGCATGGACCAATAGGACATAGTGGAAAGGATGTTATATAACACCCAGAGCTACCCTTAAGAGGCCCCACAGTTTCCACTGCTGCCCTCTTCCAATGCTACTCCAACACTACCATGTACATGAAAGGCCAGGCTGACAGACTCTTCCCCACCAAGCCTCCACACCCAACTGCCTGGTAAGAGAGGCCATCTTGGAGCTTCCAGCCAAGGCAGTCATTCAGCTGAATGAATTTACATTCGTTAGCCCAGGGGAAACTAACACACAAACTTGTTGGTTTAAGCAACTAAATTTAAGGTTGGATTAATACATAGAATAGATAACTGAAATTCACATCTACTTATCTTCAAAGAGTCTTCTCATTTCTTAATTATTCAGTAAATTAAATTGTGGTAAATACATAAGGACCCTTCTTTTGGCCAAAGCACCTCACTGTGGAGAAAACATGCTATGGGGTTAAGGTTGTGGCACTTTGAGTTAATCTGTTGCTTGCAATGTGTAATGCCATGTCAAGGTGCTGGTTAGAGATTCAGCTCCTTCTCTTCCGATCTAGATCCCTGCTAACACATCCTGGGAAAGCAGCAAGAGATGGCCCAAGTGCTTGGGCCCCTGCCATCCACATAGGAGATCTGTACAGAGTTCTGGGCTCTTAGCTTCATCCTGGCCCTGGACCTGGCCATGGCAGCTATTTAAGGAGAGAAGCAACTGATGCAAAATCAATCTCAATCCCTCTCTCTCTCTTCCTCACTCTGCCTTTCAAATACATATTTTTAAAAAGGAAAACATGTTAAAATAAGACATTCTATCAATATGTTTCTCCCTCTCACACTCTTTTCCTATAGGAAATACACAGTGATTGGGTCAAATGTTTATTTTTTTTTTGACAGGCTGAGTGGACAGTGAGAGAGAGAGAGAGACAGAGAGAAAGATCTTCCTTTGCAGTTGGTTCACCCTCCAATGGCTGCCACGGACAGCGCGCTGCGGCTGGCGCACCGCGCTCATCCGATGGCAGGAGCCAGGAGCTAGGTGCTTATCCTGGTCTCCCATGGGGTGCAGGGCCCAAGCACTTGGGCCATCCTCCACTGCACTCCTGGGCCACAGCAGAGGGCTGGCCTGGAAGAGGGGCAACCGGGACAGAATCCGGCGCCCCGACCGGGACTAGAACCCGGTGTGCCGGCGCCGCAAGGAGGGTCAAATGTTTAAAATGAAAAATTAGACAAATAACTTAGATAAATACACAGACAGAGACCAGTGGTGACAGACTCACAGATACTTGTAAAAGTAAAGACTAGGAAAAGGCAAGGAAATGAAGATATAGAAACAAAAGGCCAGCGCCGTGGCTCATTTGGCTAATCATCCACCAATGGCACCGGCACCCCAGGTTCAAGGCCCAGTCGGGGTGCCAGATTCTATCCCAGTTGCTCCTCTTCCAGTCCAGCTCTCTGCTGTGGCCCGGGAGGGCAGTGGAGGATGGCCCAAGTGCTTGGGCCCTGCACCCCATGGGAGACAAGGAGGAAGTACTTGGCTCCTGGCTTTGGATTGGTGCAACACACCGGCTTTAGCAGCCACTTGGGGGGATGAACCAACGGCAAAAGGAAGACCTTTCTCTCTGTCTGTCTCTCTCACTGTCTAACTCTGCCTGTCAAAAAATAATAAAAAAAGAAACTAAAGATAAGTGATTTTGAATTCCTAGTTAATAATAAGAATCTAGGGCTTCCACTGATAGAATCAATCATCAAAGCGTTCTCTTTCTTGTTTCTGGGGCTTCTGGGGAGTTCAGGGAGAATCAAACTTTGAAAAAATCTATCATGCACATGATATTTAAACTTTTAATCTTGGTTAAACCAAGTGTTTAACACTGCCAGAGACACATAAAATGAAAACCATGGATATCTTAATTATATACTAAAAAGTGTTTGTTCTTCTAGCCATATACTTCCTGCAGTGTCTGTAGATTCAACAGCAGTATAATGTCAAGATTACATAAAACCATAAATTTGCTTCACTTGGAATTTTTTTTCATTTATAGAAACTTCATAACTTTTCATTTTGAATTCAGAAAGTGTCAGTGAACATTATACAGTGTGCTCAGTATTTAAAACCTATTTAAATTTTTAAAAAAACTGTTGAATAATGAGGAAACAACCATTAAAATTAGGGAAAATAAAAAGAAGAATTTTTAGTTGAACAAAAATAAAGCTTGGAAAATAATACATGTATTGATGAACATTACCTGGAATGCATACATTCTAAAGAACAAATCACAATACCCCTGAAGCAAATGCCAATCATAGTAAAATATTTCTCATTCTTGACACAGAGTCTACTGATTATTCACTATTCAATCTGCAGGCAGGATAGCAGAGGAGTTAATACATGCATATTCTGGAGTCTGGTTGTCTAGATTTGAACCCAAGTTCCTCTACTTGCTAGCTTGGTGATGTTGGTAAGATTGCTACACTGTGAAGAGTGGCAAGATGGAGGAATAGGAAGGGAGCACACTGATAGTCCGGGGAGAGACAGTTTAATAGAAGTGGAGATACTGCAGGTTCAAGGAAGAGTAGGGGAAGAAACAGCAGAGGAAACTCTTCCAGAACTAGTGATTCACAGTGGACCTGTGTGGAGAGATTGGGAGCCCAGAGTTCGGGACACCAGCAGCAGAATCAACACTCCAGCGCTGGAACGCTAGGTGAGCCAAACCTCAATAGCCTGAGACACCGGCAGGGAAGCGGAAAGAGGAGAATAGAGTGAACAAGGCTGGAAACCCTGTGGGGAAAAGTTCACCAGGCTACCTAGAAGAGAGAGAGAGAAAAAAAAAATGACCAACAAAAACACGAGTTTCTCTCTATCCACCGACCTCTCAAAGGCGAGCAAGACAAAGAGTAGATGCCATTTTGGACATACGTCATAAGCAGGGCGACCTCAGGTCTGCACCAGCCCAGAGCCTAGCAGGAAAACCTGACTCTGGGCGGGGGGGGAGGGGAGGGTGAAATAACAGGAGATTAAAACCTAATGAACGTGTGGAGTTAATGAACTGATACTGTGAAAAAAGAGATGGTGGGGGAGAGAACTCACGGAAATCACGAATTCATGTGAGTACTCTCCAGAGACGCTACAGTTCAGTAGCCTTGACAGCCCAGTGGGAGACTACAGGAGAATCTGAGCCCACACTAAGGGCCGCAGAGATTCCCTCTGGGTCCTTGGGAAAGAGCTTCTGATCTCTGGCTCCTGTGGGTATATCTTTCGCCTGCTAACCACCCCCAATTCCATTCAGCTGTGCGGAAATACTTCCCTTTTGAATCAAAAAAAGAAAGAAAGAAACAGAGATTTACCACGCCAAACCTGGGAGTGTCACCTTTGGCACACCCTCAACCCTGAGGAACCAAACAGAGCTATCAGGCCACACCAATCTCAAGCCTCTAAGGCTCCATTGAAAGCAGACAGTCCACTTAATCTAGAGTCATAGTATAACAAGAAAATACACCACAGTGAAGAAACCAATATGCCAAACAACAAACGCAAAAACCATGGTAACAAGAACAAGGAATACACTATGACACCCCCAAATGAAAAAGACATTCCAATTCAAGATTATGAAGAAGATGAGATAGAAGAAATGCAAGAAGCAGATCTCAAAAAATTGATAAGAACACTAAGAAGGACTAAAAAAGAAATTCTGAACTACAGAAATCTTTAATGGACAAGGTAGAAAATCTCTCTCGTGAAAATGAAATATTAAGGAGGAATCAA
The DNA here is from genome assembly GCA_949820135.1 of Sylvilagus floridanus. Taxonomy (NCBI): domain Eukaryota; kingdom Metazoa; phylum Chordata; class Mammalia; order Lagomorpha; family Leporidae; genus Sylvilagus; species Sylvilagus floridanus. The sequence continues at coordinate 170,521,443 of OX463244.1, forward strand.
AATGAAATGCAGAAACTAGTAGAACATGAAACTGCGATAGTGATGAGAAATCATAATGAATTGAAGAATTCAATAGATCAAATGAAAAACACATTAGAGAGCCTTACAAACAGAATGGGTGAAGCAGAAGAGAGAATATCAGACTTAGAAGACAGAGCACAGGAAAATATTAGGTCAAACCAAAGAAAAGAAGAGGAAATTAGAAATCTAAAAAATATTGTTGGGAACCTACAGGATACTATTAAAAAACCCAACATTCGAGTTCTAGGAGTTCCTGAAAGCATGGAGAGGGAGAAAGGATTAGAAGGCCTTTTAAGTGAGAAAATAGCAGAAAATTTCCCAGGTTTGGAGATGAACAGAGAAATCCTAGTACAGGAAGCTCATAGAACCCCTAGTAAACATGACCAAAAGAGGTCCTCACCATGACACGTTGTAATTAAACTCACCACAGTGAAACAGAAAGAAAAGATCCTAAAATGCGCAAGAGAGAAACGTCAGATTACTCTCAGAGGATCTCCAATTAGATTCACAGCTGACGTCTCATTAGAAACCCTACAAGCTAGAAGGGAATGCAGAGACATAGCCCAAGACTAAGAGAGAAAAACTGCCAGCCCAGAATATTAAATCTGCAAAGCTCTCATTTGTGAATGAAGGTGAAATAAAGACCTTTCATAGCAAACAGAAATTGAAAGAATTTGTCGCCACTCGTCCAGCCCTGCAAAAGATGCTTAAATATGTGTTACACACAGAAACACAGAAACACGTCCATCAATATGAAAGAAGGTAAAGGAAGGAAACCTCACAGCAATAGATCACAGGGAATTCAAAGCATATATTAGAAAATATTTTTGGCAAATGGCAGGGTAAACTTACTATTTATCAATAGTCACATTGAACGTTAACGGTCTGAACTGTCTAGTTAAAAGACACAGATTCCTGATTGCATTAAAGAACAAAACCCATCTATTTGCTGCTTACAAGAAACACATCTTTCCAACAAAGATCCATACAGACTGAAAGTGAAAGGCTGGAAAAGGATATACCATGCCAACAGAAATGAAAAAAGAGCGGGCGTAGCCATCTTAATATCGGACTACATAAACTTTAACACAAAAACTGCTAAGAGAGACAAAGAGGGGCACTATATAATGATTAAGGGATCCATCCAACAAGAAGATATAACGATTATCAGTGTTTATACACCTAATTACAGGGCACCGGTTTATTTAAAAGCTATGTTAAGAGACTTAAAGGGAGACTTAGACCCCAATACAGTAGTACTGGGGGACTTCAATACTCCACTCACAGAAATAGACAGATTGCCAGGACAGAAGATTAACAAGGAGACAGTAGATTTAAATGACACTATAGTCCAAATGGATCTAACAGATATCTACAGAACTTTTTATCCTATAGATAAAGCATTTACATTCTTCTCAGCAGTACATGGAACCTATTCTAGCATTGGCCACATACTAGGCCATAAAGCAAGTCTCAGCAAATTTAAAAGAATTAGAATCATACCATGCAGCTACTCAGACCATAAAGGAATGAAATTGGAAATTAGCAACTTGGGAATCCCTAGAGCATATGCAAACACATGGAGATTGAACAACATGCTCTTGAATGAAGAGTGGGTCATAGAACAAATTAAAAGAGAAATCAAAAATTTTCTGGAAGTAAATGAGGATAACAGCACAACATACCAAAAATTATGGGATACAGCAAAAGCAATGTTAAGAGGAGAGTTTATATTAATAGGTGCCTACATCAAGAAATTGGAAAGGCACCAAATAGATGAGCTTTCAATTCATCTCAAGGATCTAGAAAATCTGCAGCAAACCAGACCCAAATCTAGTAGGAGAAGAGAAATAATCAAAATCAGAGAAGAAATCAACAGGATTGATCCCAAAAAAACTTTACAAAAATCAGCCAAACAAGGAGCTGGTTTTTTGAAAAAAAAAATAAACAAAATTGACACCCCATTGGCCCAACTAACTAAAAAAAGAAAAGACACAAATCAAGAAAATCAGAGATGAAAAAGGAAATGTAACAACAGACACTACAGAAATAAAAAGAATCATCAGAAATTACTACAAGAACTTGTATACCGGCAAACAGGGAAACCTATCAGAAATGGATAGATTCCTGGACACATGCAACCTACCTAAATTGAACCAGGAAGACATAGAAAACCTAAACAGACCCATGAGTGAGTCAGAAATTGAATCAGTAATAAAGGCCCTCCCAACAAAGAAAAGCCCAGGACAAGATGGATTCACTGCTGAATTCTACCAGACATTTAAAGAACTAACTCCAATTCTTCTCAAATAATTCAGAACAATCGAAAAACAGGGAATCCTCCCAAATTCTTTCTATGAAGCCAGCATCACCTTAATTCCTAAGCCAGAAAAAGATGCAGCATTGAAAGAGAATTACAGACCAATATCCCTGATGAACATGGATGCAAAAATCCTCAATAAAATTCTGGCCAATAGACTGCAACAACACATCAGAAAGATCATCCACCCAGACCAAGTGGGATTCATCCCTGGTATGCAGGGATGGTTCAATATTCGCAAAACAATCAACGTGATACACCACATTAACAGATTGCAGAAGAAAAACCATATGATTATCTGAATAGATGCAGAGAAAGCATTCGATAAAATACAACATCCTGTGTGATAAAAACCCTAATCGAACTAGGTATAGAAGGCACATTCCTCAATACAATCAAAGCAATTTATGAAATATCCATGGCCAGTATCCTATTGAATGGGGAAAAGTTGAAAGCATTTCCACTGAGATTTGGTATCAGACAGGGATGCCCACTCTCACCACTTCTATTCAATATAGGTCTGGAAGTCTTAGCCAGAGCTATTAGGCAAGAAAAAGAAATTAAAGGGATACAAATTGGGAAGGAAGAACTCAAACTATCCCTCTTTGCAGATGATATGATTCTTTATTTAGGGGACCCAAAGAACTCTACTAAGAGACTATTGGAACTCATAGAAGAGTTTGGCAAAGTAGCAGGATATAAAATCAATGCACAAAAATCAACAGCCTTTGCATACACAGCTAATGCCACGGTGGAGGAAGAACTTCTAAGATCAATCCCATTCACAATAGCTACAAAAACAATCAAATACCTTGGAATAAACTTAACCAAGGATGCTAAAGAACTCTATGATGAAAATTACAAAACCTTATAGAAAGAAATAGAAGAGGATACCAAAAAATAGAAAAATCTTCCATGCTCATGGATTGGAAGAATCAACATCATCAAAATGTCCATTCTGTCAAAGCAATTTACAGATTCAATGCAATACCAATTAGAATACCAAAGACATTCTTCTCAGATCTGGGAAAAATGATGATGAAATTCATATGGAGACACAGGAGACCTCGAATAGCTAAAGCAATTTTGTACAACAAAAACAAAGCCGGAGGCATCACAATACCAGATTTCAGGACATACTACAGGGCAGTTGTTATCAAAAAAGCATGGTGCTGGTACAGAAACAGATGGATAGACCACTGGAATAGAACAGAAACATCAGAAATCAACCCAAACATCTACAGCCAACTTATATTTGATCAAGGATCCAAAACCAATCCCTGCAGTAAGGACAGTCTGTTTAATAAATGGTGCTGGGAAAACTGGATTTCCATGTGCAGAAGCATGAAGCAAGAGCCCTATCTTTCACCTTACAGAAAAATCCACTCAACATGGATTAAAGACTTAAATCTACGACCCAACACCATCAAACTTTAGAGAGCATTGGTGAAATCCTGCAAGACATAGGTACTGGCAAAGACTTCTTGGAAAAAAACCCAGAAGCACAGGCAGTCAAAGCCAAAATTAGCAATTGGGATTGCATCAAATTGAGAAGTTTCTGTACTGCAAAAGAAACAGTCAGGAGAGTGAAGAGGCAACCGACAGAATGGGAAAAAATATTTGCAAACTCTGCAACAGATAAAGGATTAATAATCAGAATCTACAAAGAGATCAAGAAACTCCCTTCAGAGAAAGGTACCTCCTTCTTTGATGGCCTGTTCTTCCCGCTGGGATCTCACTCGCAGAGATCTTTCATTTAGGTCTTCTTTTTTTTTTTTTTTTGCCAGAGTGTCTTGGCTTTTCATGCGTGAATACTCTCATGGGCTTTTCAGCCAGATCCTAATGCCTTAAGGGCTGATTCTGAGGTCAGAGTGCTATTTAGGACATCTGCCATTCTATGAGTCTGCTGTGTATCCTGCTTCCCATGCTGGATTGTTCTCTCCCTTTATTTTTATTCTATCGGTTAGTATTTTCAGATACTAGTCTTGTTTACATGATCCCTTTGACTCTTAGACCTATCAGTGTGATCAATTGTGAACTGAAATTGATCACTTGGACTAGTGAGATGGCATTGGTACAAGCCACCTTGATGGGATTGTATTGGAATCCCCTGGCACATTTCTAACTCCACCATTTGGGGCAAGTCCGATTTAGCATGTCCCCAAATTGTACATCTCCTGCCTCTCTTATTCCTACTGTTATATTTAACAGGGATCACTTTTCAGTTAAAATTTAAACACCTAAGAATAATTGTGTAATAATTACAGAATTCAACCAAAAGTATTAAGTAGAACAACCAAAAAATACTAAAATGGAAAAAGTATTAAGTTGTTCATCTATCATCAGGGCAAGGGCTGATCAAGTCACCGTTTCTCATAGTGTCCATTTCACTTAACAGGTTTCCTTTGTGGTGCTCGGTTAGTTGTCACCGATCAGGGAGAACATATATTTGTCCCTTTGGGACTGGCTTAATTCACTCAGCATGATGTTTTCCAGATTCCTCCATTTTGTTGCAAATGACCGGGTTTCATTGTTTTTGACTGCTATATAGTATTCTATAGAATAAATCCCAGAATTTCTTTATCCGGTCTGTTGTTGATGGGCATTTAGGTTGGTTCCAGGTCTTAGCTATTGTGAATTGAGCTGCAATAACCATTAATGTGCAGACAGCTTTTTTGTTTGCCAATATAATTTCCTTTGGGTAAATTCCAAGGAGTGGGATGGCTGGGTCGAATGGTAGGGTTATATTCAGGTTTCTGAGGAATCTCCAGACTGACTTCCAGAGGGGCTTCAGCAGTTTGCATTCCCACCAACAGTGGATTAGTGTCCCTTTCTCCCCACGTCCTCTCCAGCATCTATTGTTGGTAGATTTCTGAATGTGAGCCATTCTCACCGGGGTGAGGTGAAACCTCATTGTGGTTTTGATTTGCATTTCCCTGATTGCTAGTGATCTTGAACATTTTTTCATGTGCCTGTTGGCCATTTGGATTTTCTCTTTTGAAAAATGTCTATTGAAGTCCTTGGCCCTACTCTTAAGTATGTTGTTTGTTTTGTTGTCGTGGAGTTTCTTGATCTCTGTAGATTCTGATTATTAATCCTTTATCTGTTGCAGAGTTTGCAAATATTTTTTCCCATTCTGTCGGTTGCCTCTTCACTCTCCTGACTGTTTCTTTTGCAGTACAGAAACTTCTCAATTTGATGCAATCCCAATTGCTAATTTTGGCTTTGACTGCCTGTGCTTCTGGGGTCTTTTCCAAGAAATATTTGTCTATGCCTATATCCTGCAGGGTTTCTCCAATGTTCATTGATAATTTGATGGTGTCAGGTCGTAGATTAGTTCTTTAATCCATGTTGAGTGGATTTTTCTGTAAGGTAAAAGGTGGGGGTCTTGCTTCATGCTGCTGCACATGGAAATCCAGTTTTCCCAGCACCATTTATTAAATAGACTGTCCTTACTGCAGGGATTGGTTTTGGATCCTTGATCAAATATAAGTTGGCTGTAGATGTTTGGGTTGATTTCTGGTGTTTCTATTCTGTTCCATTGGTCTATCCATCTGTTTCTGTACCAGTTCCATGCTTTTTTGATAACAACTGCCCTGTAGTATGTCCTGAAATCTGGTATTGTGATGCCTCCGGCTTTGGACGTGCAACTTTAATAAACATTGTCTAGTAGTTTCTATTTAGCAGCTTGTATTTAAATTCATGAGACTATGGTGTCTTTGAATCCCATGGAATCTTTAAGATATTTTTAGAATTCAATTTGTGCAACTAAATCCTGAGTTCACTCAAAGTTCCCTCCTACCAAACCTAAGTAGAAAGAAACAACTCTGTGTGTGAGTGTGTGTGTGTTTGCACATGCGTATACGCATGCACATTGTGTTTACAGAGATATGAGGGGCAAGGGAGGTGATATTGATATTATGCAAGTAAATCTTATGCTGATGAGCCACAGATTGGCCATAACAGAAGCACTTATAGTCAAAAGCACCCTCCTGCTCACTTGTTAAAAGTGAATGATAGAGTTCTATTCCTGTAGGTGTCCCCACTTTGCACACTAAGACAACATATTTCCCTTTCTTATATCCCAGCTGTGTGCACTTGGCTACTAGAAAGCCCTGGTCTCTACCAGTAACCAAAGTAATTATCTAGGGACCATATATAGAGAAAATAAGGGAGACAGAGCTATAAATAACACAGCATAGTTGACTCTATTGTGACTATTAAATAAATTCGATTCTTAGGCACAACACAATTTGCACACTCAAAAGAATACTACCCTTTCTAACTCTGGACTGCTCACACATAACAATCACTATCATCTAGTGAGTGTTTACCATGTGCCAGCCAGGCACTGTTCCAAACACAGGATGTGCCTCATCTCACCTAATCACACAATACTATGGGATGGCCACAGATTATCCAATTCAGATTGCCAATGAGGAAACAGAGGTACAGAGAAGTTTAAACATTTCTAACTCTCACAGTAGAGCTGGAATATAAACCCAGGGAGTCTGACTCCAGAGCTTGGGTGCTTAATAACAGCCTTCTGACGTGTCTATCCATACTATCTTCTTACTCCAATTATTCTCTTATTTTTAAAATTCCTGTTTTGCAGTGTCTCTCAGGGCCAACAACTTATCAGTCACAGGAGAATACATGCCTCAACAAATTATAATCATTCCACATTTTTTAAATGATAACATTCTACTTTATACCATTGTTCACTGTCCCGAGTAGCTATGGAAGATATAATCATAAAATAAATAGAAAAAATAAAATAAAACAGATTCTGCCACCAAGGTCCTTACTGTCTCAAACTAAAATCCCTTATTTCAGGCTTCACTGGGGAAGAAGTAAGAGAAGTTCAAAGACTTGTTAGTTTCTTAGAGCCCAATAAAAATGCACACTGAGTTTTAATCACATTAAAATTCAGAATGTCTTGTTTTCTCTTTAATTATTCAAAATATTTATTTAGATTCTGCCAGACTATTCCTCTAGGCCCCAGGCAAACAAAAGAAATAGAAGTTCTATGCTCATGGAGAAAGTGTTTTAGTGGGCAAGAGACAATAAACCAATTCAAACACAGAATCTCCTCAACTTACCATGATGTTAAGTCCTGATAAACCATCATAAGATGAAAATCTCAGAGACTGAAAATACATCTAGGGGCCAGCATTGTGGCATAGCAGGTAAAGCTGCCACCTTCAGTGCTGGCATCCCATATGGGCACTGGTTGATCCACTTCTTTTTTTGTTTGTTTTTTTGGTTTTTTGTGTTTTTTTTTTTTTTTGACAGGCAGAGTGGACAGTGAGAGAGAGAGACAGAGAGAAAGGTCTTCCTTTGCCATTGGTTCACCCTCCAATGGCTGCCGCTGTCGGCGCGCTGCGGCCAGCGCACCATGCTCATCCAATGGCAGGAGCCAGGTGCTAGGTGCTTTTTCCTGGTCTCCCATGGGGTTCAGGGCCCAAGCACTTGGGCCATCCTCCACTGCACTCCTGGGCCACAGCAGAGGGCTGGCCTGGAAGAGGGGCAACCGGGACAGAATCCGGTGCCCCGACCGGGACTAGAACCCGGTGTGCTGGTGCCGCAAGGTGGAGGATGAGCCTGTTGAGCCACGGCGCCAGCCTGGTTGATCCACTTCTGATCCAGCTCTCTGCTATGGCCAGGGAAGGCAGTAGAAGATGGCCCAACATCTTCTGGACATGGAAGAAGCTCCTGGCTCCTGGCTTCACATTGGCACAGCTCTAGCCGTTGTGGCAAATTGGGCAGAGAACCAGCAGATGGAAGATCTCTCTCTCTCTCTCTCTCCTTCTCTAACTCTTTCAAATAAATAAATAAATATTTAAAAAAGAAATGCTGATTTCTAATAAAAGAAATCCATCAGTCATCAAACCTGAAACATCACAGCTTAGCTGAGTATCAGATCTGTTCCCTCACGAACACAGAGCTGACTGGAGGCTGCCCTCTCTGCTGTTGCCCAGCATCATGAGAGAGCTTCATTGCATATCACTAACCTGGGACAAGATCAAAATTTTAAAGTCCAGGCATGGTTTCCTCTGAATGCACATTGCTTTTCTATCATCATAAGACAGAAAGCATGTAATTGGAGCCATCATATATCATACACCATCTGTCTCTACAATATAAGGTCAGGCAGAGGCAAGGGTTATGAAAAACTAATATATGGGGACAGAATCAGAAGGGAGCTTGCTATTCTGGACACGTTATCGAGGAAACTTTTCTACAGAAGTGGAATTTAAGCAGAGACCAAAGTGAAGTAAGGAGGTAAACTCAGCAGGTGTCTAAGACAAGAGTTCTTCAGAGAGGAGTATTCTGTATCTGAAGGAATAGTAAGGGAATGAAAAACTTAATGGGGAATGAAAATTTTGTCAAAGTAGCTACAAAACAAAAGAAATATTTAGAAATAAATTTTACCAAAAAAGTGAAAAGTCTCCACATTGAAAGTTATAAAACATTGATGATGGGGCCAGTGCTGTGACATAGCAGGTAAGGCCGCCACCCACAGTGCTGGTATTCCATATGAATGCCAGTTCAAGTCCCAGCTGCTCCACTTCCAATCCAGCTCTCTACTGTGGCCTGGGAAAGCAGTAGAAGATGGCCCAAGTCCTTGGGCCCCTGCACCCACATGGGAGACCCGGAAGAAGCTCCTGGCTCCTGGTTTCAGATCAGCCCAACTCTGCACCTGCATGGGAGACTGGGAGGAAGCTCCCGGCTCTTAGCTTTAGATAGTCACAGCTCGGGCCATTGTGGCTATTTGGGGAGTGAACCAGAAGATGGAAGACCTCTCTTTCTCTCTCTGCCTCAGCCTTTCTGTAACTCTTCCTTTCAAATAAATTTTTAAAAAAATATTTAAAAAGAAACTCAACAACAAATAAACAACCAATCAATTATTGCCAAAGGACATGAACAGCCAGGAGCAGAAAAGAATTTCACCATGACATGTTGTAGTCAAAATTTCCACAGTAAGGCATAAAGAAGAGATTCCGAAATATGCCTGAGAGAAATGCCAGATTAGCTTTAGAGTATCTCCAATTAGACTCACAGCTGATTTCTCATCAGAAACCCTACAGGCTAGAAGGGAATTGTGAGATACAATCCAAGTCCTAAGAGAAAAATACTGACAGAATACTGTACCCTGCAAAGTTCTCATTTATGAATGAAGGTGAAATAAAGACCTTCCATAATAAACAGAAACTGAAAGGATTTGTAACCACATGTCAACCCTTACAAGAGATGCTAAAGGATGTGCTACACACAGAAACACAGAAAAAAACCCAATATCATTAAAGACTGTGAAGAAAATCTTCCAGTAAAACTAAAAAGAACTCAAACAATAGGAATATTCACAGAAAAATGGCAGGGCCAAGTAATTCCTTATCAATTGTTACCTTGAATGTAAATGGTCTCATTCTACAGTTAAAAGATACAGATTGAACAAATGAATTAAAAAGTAAGACCCAGCTGTTTGCTGCCTATAAGAAACACAACTCACCAACAAAGATACACAGACTGAAAGTGAAAGGATGGAAAAGTATATTCCATGTAAACAGAAAAACAAAAGGCAGATGTAGCCATGCTAATATCAGACAAATTAGACAGAAAAACTATTGAAAGAGACAAAGAGGGGCCAGCGCTGTTCCATAGCAGATAAAAACCACCACCTGAAGTGCCGGCATCCCATATAGGCATAAGTTTGAGCCCCGCTTGCTCCATTTTCAATCCAGCTTTCTGCTATGACCTGGAAAAGCAGTGGAAGATGACCCAAGTCCTCTGGACCTACACCTGTGTGGGAGACCTAGAAGAAGCTCCTGGCTCCTGGCTTCAGATTGGTGCAGCTCCAGTCATTGCAGCCAACTAGGAAGTGAGCCAGTAGATGAAAGACCTCTCTCTTACTCTGCCTCTCCTTCTCTTTATGTAACTCTTTCAAAAAATTAATAAATCTTTAAAAATGAGACAAAGATGGACTCTATGTAATGATTAAGGGATCAATACAACAGGAATATATGACCATATTACATATATATATATATATATATACACACACACCCAATTCCAGGGCACCTGGCTTCTTAAAAGATCTGTTAACGGATTTAAAGAGAGACATAGACTCCAATACAATAGTAACAGGGGACTTCAACACCCCACTTTCATCAATAGATAAATCAACCAGACAGAAAATCAACAAAGTCAACAGAGTTATAAACACTACGGACAAAATTAACCTGATATTTACAGAACTATTCACCCCCACAGTTTCAGAATACAGATTGTTCTCAGCAGTGCATGGAACTTTCTCCAGATAGACCCCTACCTCACACCTTACACAACAATCCACTCAAAATCGATCAGAGACCTAAATCTATAATGTGATATCATCAACTTACTAGCAAACATTGGGCAACCCTATAAGATATTGGCATAGGAAAAGACTTCCTGAAAAAGACCCCAGAAGCATAGACAATCAAAGCCAAAATTAACAAGTGGGATTACATCAAATTGAGAAGCTTCTGCACTGCAAAAGAAACACTCAGGAAAGCGAAGAGGCAACCTACAGAATGGGAGAAAATATTTGCAAACAATGCAACTGACAAAAGACTAACTCTCAAAACCTATAAAGAACTCAAGAAATTCAACAACAACAAGACATTCCAATTAATAAATGGACAAAGGAACTGAACAGACATTTTTCTAGAAAGAAAATTCAAATGGCCAACAGACACATAGAAAAATATTCAGGATCGCTAGTCATCAGGGAAATGCAAATCAAAACTACAATGACGTTTCATCTCACACCAATTAAAATGGTTCACATACAGAATCAACAAGCAACAAATGCTGGCAAGCATGTAGGGAGAAGAGAATCTTAATCCTCTGTTGGTAGGAATGTGAACTGGTACAGCCACTATGGAAGACAGAATGAAGATATCTCAGATAGCTGAATATAGACCTACGATATGACCCAGCCATCCTACTCCTGGAAATTTATGCAAAGGAAATGAAATAAGCATATGAAAGGGTTATCTGTATTCACATGTCCACTTCATGTCAATTTACAATAGCTAAGATTTGTGATCAACCTAGATGTTCATCAACCAAAGACTGGCTACAGAAATTATGGTATATGTACATTATGGAATACTACACAGTGGTTAAAAAAAAAAGAAATCCTGTCATTTGCAACAAAATAGATTCAACTGGAAACCATTATACTTGGTGAAATAGGCCAGTCACAAAAAGACAAATACCATATGGGCTCTCTAACTGTGGTAACTAATGGGTGCTTAAAATATAATCTATAGGAGCAAAACTGACACTTTGAAATGCCATGATTTTGAACAATCCACTTGCCCTGACTGTTGGGAAACAATGTTTTTTCTTGTTTGTTTATTTCTTTGTTTTTGTTCCTTTTATTTCATTATACTAATCGGTGAACTCTCTGCTTGTTGTAGGGTTAATCTTATGAGTGTAAAAATTAACTGAAAATTGATCTCTGTAAAAAATAAGAATGGGAAAGGAAGAGGGAGAAGGAATGATGGTGGAGGTATGGGTGGGAGGGAGGTGGGAGAGGAAAAAGTATCATGTTTCCAAATCTGTATATATTAAATGGATGAAGTTGTATTCCTTAAACAAAAATTTTAAAAAAGAATTTATTCCATTGAATAGTTAATGTCTGGGGAAGGGAAACTGTACAATCAGATGGGAATATCAAACTCTGGAGACCCTGGAGGGCAAGAATAGATGTTCTCAGGGCATCCCAGGTACACATTTTACAAACTCACATATGTTCAAAAAGATTAAAACAAAATTACATAATTTGGAGGCAGGCATTGTGGCACAGCAGGCTAAACTGTCACTTAGGATGCTTGCAGCCCATATTGCAATGCCAGTTGGAGTCTTGTCTTTTCCACTGCAGATCCACTAATTCATCCTAGCTGGCAGCAGATAATGGCTCAAGTGCTTGGGCCCCTGCCACTCATGTTGGAGACTTACTTGGGGTTCCAGGCTCCTAGCTTCGGCCTGGCTTATGCTTTACTGCTGCAAGCATTTGGGGGAGTGACCAATGGATGGAAGACCTCTCTTCTCTCTCTCTCTTCCTCTCAAGATCTCCATAACACTCTGCCTCTCAAGTATACAAAAATAAGCGTTTTTGAAAATCATATAACTTGGAGGGAAATAGCCCAGGTGAAGGGATAATTCAAGAAAAAGCATGAGGTGAGAGATTCATAGCAATGACTAAAAAGATATCTGTTTGATTTTTGCCCAATTCACAAAGCACAGAGAAAATGCCCAAATGACTTTAAATTTAAAAGAAACTGGACATACTAAAAAATTTACTAGGAAACAGCTAAATTTGGAACAACAAGGGCTTGAGAGATTACACAGATGACAATGTCAGGACCCTGACCAGTTGCTGTCCTTCTAATATTTCCAGTACAAGTCTAGGGCATCATAGCTTAGGTAATTCCCCAGGGACTCTGCCTTAAGGCTTTTTTCCTAGCCAATTTCCAGGCTTGCCCAAGTGCCTCAATCAAATACTGAGCCTACATTGTGACATAATGGGCAAAGCCACCACCTGCAATGCTGGCATCCCATATGGACATCAGTGATGGTCCCAGATGCCCTACTTCCTATCCATCTCCCTGTTAATGCACCTGGGAAAGCAGCAGAGGATGACCCAAGTCCTTGGGCCTCTGCTTCCTTGATGGAGACTCAAAAGAAGCTCCTGGATCCTGGCTTCAGCCTGGCCTAGCCCTGGCCATTGAAGCCATTTGGGGAGTGAACCAGCAGATGGAAGATCACTCTCTTTCTCAAAGAAAAAAAAATCTTTTTAAAAAAAAATTGCTAAGGTCTCTTACTGTAGTTCGAAAAAAGTAAATACATACCTACCTACAACTCTCATCTAGCATATAGGAAAACCCTAAAACACCTCCTACCCTCTCTTCCAGATAATATTCAATGAACCTGATTAATGTTTACTATATGGGCTATCTTACCTTCCCTATCTCATCCCTCCACTTCCCAACCAGTGTTTCCTGGGACTGCCTCCCAAATAAACTGCACATAATTCCTTGTCTCATCATCTGCTTTTGGAGAATCACAAACTGAGAAAGTAATGAAATATAATTTAATACTGAACACTTTCAACTTTATGCTCAGTTGATGATATCAAGAATAGAAAGAAAGGTGGCTCACGGTAAAACACATTACACAAAGGACATTTCTTATGACTTGGGGAGAAATAAGATAATAAAGGCAAGTAGGGAGAAACTTTTTAAAGCAATTAAAAAACAAAGAGCTTGATAGAAAGAAGAATAGTAATAAGATAGACTATACATTTAATTAAAATAATCATGCTATACCTATATCAAATAATAGCTTATCTATATTAGTGAGTTCATCGTTCTTAACTGTTCAGTTAATTTAAAAAATAAAGGAAAATATTAACTCATCTTTTGGCAAATAAAGCAAAATAGCTTCATGTTTTAGATTTCTTCCTACATACTCTAAAATCTCTCTGTTTCTCTCTCTCTCTCTCATACATACACACACACACACACACACACACACACACACAGTTGATACTAGTATCTTAGCAATTCTAAACTTAATTAAGTCTGTAATAAAATATGTTCATACCAAGAATAACCAACTGAAATTTAACTTTGTAATTTATTTTTCTGTAACTTTTATTAACAATAAAATCTGTTCCTACATAACTGATTACTTAACACTTTTATAATCAAATTTTCACTATTTCTGAAAAACAATGCAAGGTGAAACAAAAGAAAATTACTCTTTCAGCTACAAGTAATGGATATGTCAGCCTTATTGTTAAGAGGTTAATTATATACATAAACTTGAATTTTCAAGACACAATATTAGCCTGGTCATCAATTCCTTTGGATGTTCTCATGAAACTATTTTCAGAACTTTCAGGAAAACAAATGAAAAGTCACTCTCCAAAAACACTGAACATTCTTGTGTGAAAGAACTTTATAAAATGGTACTGTTATTTCCAGACAATTTCCAACCTCCTTCAAAAAGATTCACTCTCAGTTCTATCTCCAGAATTAAAAAAGAAAAGAGAAGTGCTTTGATTTCTTGACCTGCTGAATCATATTTCAGACTATATCCCTGAAACCTGTTGTTCGACTGACTAACATGTCACTTGGCTCATTTCAACAGATTCAGGCAAATTATATGTGATCAGCAAAAGACAGTACTCACATCATAATGATTAATGGCTTGCAGAGGAACCCTCAAAGTGCACTATAAAAGTTACAAGTTCATCAAAATGTAAACACTCATTTACACATATGGCTGAGTATGTCATCATTTATTCATTCATACAATACAACTTATTCAACACCTATTATGTGCCAGTAGGTAATAGGACAGAAAAAAATCTTTTCCTGACCTTGAATATCTACAGGTGGAAAAGAGGAAAAGAGTTCTACATACAAGAAGGTATAAAAGTATAATAAAGTATTCCAAGTGTCAAGTTAGGTGGAATATCTGCTAGTTCATTATCAGATTAATTCAACAACCTCTGCACACTGATTACATTCCAAGGAACATTTCAATTTATAAGTTATAACATTAGTTCCCATGAGGGGAAAGGCTACTTTGGAAGAAAGATTATCTTTTTTGTGGTTGTTTTAAGTATACATAATGATCTGCAATTTTATCATGTATATTAACCTAGGTAATTGAGGGAAATTTATTAAATAAGCTTATTTCTTAAGATTCTTAAGGTTCTCTTTCCTCCACAAGTCAAGAATAGAAATTACAGCCCAAGCATATAAAATATGATGTTTGAGAGCCACAAAATAATTGCCCTTACCAAGAATACAGGATCGTTCCAACAACCGATGTGAGTTTACTGTTTTCTTGCTTTTGCTTTGCCAGGCCAAAGTCAGCTACAATTCACAAAACAAAGCAATGTGTTATTATATTTTTCCAGAATAGCATTGTTCCTCAGCATTTGACCTTCTGCACAATAACTACTACATTTCCTAAGAGAAGGCTTTTCTTTGTTCCCTCTCTGTAAAAATGCCTCATGACAACCTTCCACACCATTCCCATTCTTAATGAATGGCATAAACACATTATACCAGCATATATTTGTTTTTACAAAATGAGTTTTATCATTTTTAAAAATATTTAAAAAGTCTTGCTGACTGAAACATAGGGTAAACTATATATTGAACTGTGGTTCCACTTTTTAGGTTATCCTTTAAGATTTTCAAATAGATTGGATCCAACATGTTGGCAAGTGGTAGTCATTGCCTCATCTGGAGAACATGAAAAGTAAAGGAAGCCTAAGTAATCACCAGGAAGGTTTGAAAACCTGAAATTAAATGGCATCTATTTGCACCAAGCCACAGTAAATATGTTGTTCAGAGCCCTTTCAAAATATACTTATATATTAACGAAGGATCCCAATTTATATCACTAAACAAAAAATAAGTGTATTTAATATTAGCACTAGCCGTGCTTCTCAAAGCATCTTCTTTTTTAAACACTCAACATGTTAGGTCAAAGTGGTGATAACAGATGGTCTGCATACCCTCACTGTACATCTCAAGAGGTTTAATTACCAAGATTGCACAAAAAGACAGTGCTGAACCAGGGCGAGAATTGAAGTTGCAATTCCTAATTAGATTTGTTGCTCAAAATATCACTTTTAAAAATGCAACAAATGCTTAAAGAATTTCATAGCAGTGAAATTTAAAACAGTATTTGATTGTTTATACATACTAAAATACATTGCAGTTGGAAAATGGTCCAAATCAATTTCACTCCAAAATAATAAAAATTCAATTATTAATAGCGATAAATACCTACTAAACAACAACCTTGTACAAGCATAAATTTAGTTACATACATGAATTGCCTCATTTAGTACTGATAGTGACTCTGAAAGATAGGTGTTATTTAGCATAGAGCAGTGCTAAAAAGACAAAACATTGGAAGAAGACAGCTTCAATTGAAATTCTGATTCCATCATTACAAATTGAAGAAAGCTGCACAGTTGATTTAATCTCCCTTGCAGTAGCTTTCTTATCTGCAAAATGAGGACTATAATAGCATAGTATATAGCATAGTATAGTACAGTATAGTACCATGCAGTATAGTATAGCCTAGCATCACACAGTAAATAGTGAAGTATAATAATAAATGTACAATAATTTAATATAAGGCCAATATTTGAAAACATGTATAGTATTGGACATCTGACATATATTTAATCTTTAGAATCACCCATTTTATAGAGGACTCTGGGCTTAGAAGAAATGAATATCTTAACCAGTGTCTCAGAAGGAGAAATCAAAAGAGTCAAATATGAATGTGAGGTTGCTTGATTCTAAAATCCAAATCAATATCAAAATACAATGTTGACAACAACAACAATAACAAAAATCAGGTCCAGACCATGGCAATGATAAATTTAAGAGATAAATAATTCAATTCTGCACAAACTTTACCAGAAAATAGCAATGGAGAAATACATCGCAACTAATTTTAAAAAGCCAACATTACTCTGATACTGAAGTCAGACAAGTGCCTTGGAGGAGAGAAGGTAAACTTGAGACTATACCAACAGAGCTGATCAAACCCTTGCCTCTGATAAACAAAGAGGATACTTACCACAACCAACTTGGTTGTCACCATGGATACTCCCCTACCCCTGGAACATTGAAAAGGGCTCCCTGATCACACCCAGAACATGCCTCTGGGTATTCACTGAAATAGCAGACACTCCACTAACCCACAGAGGAAAGTCCAAAGATAAAAGCCATTACAGAAGAAAAAAAATTCAACAACTATCTCCATAAATGCCTAAAAATAAATGCAGAAATTTAAGAAACAAGAATAAGGAAGAGAACATGACACCACCCAAAGAACATAACAACACTCAACACTAGAATGTGAAGCTGAGGAAATTAATGAAATGCCAGAAATGGAATTCAAAACACTGATGATGGATTAAATACAAGGAATCAGAAGCAAATCCATGAGTTAAAGAAAACCATACATCAGATGAATTAAAGTTTTTCCCATGAAATTGAGATTGTGAAGAGAAATCAAAATTAAATATGAGAAATGAAGAACTCAATCAAATAACAAATGCAGTGGAAAGTCTTAACAACAGAATTGGTGAGACAGAAGAAAGAATACCTGAGTCAGAAGACAAATCTCTGGAAATTAAATAGTCAGCCCAAAAACAGAGAAGAAAATAAGAAAATTAAAAACAGTGTTAGAGATTTATGATATACTAGCAAATGACCCAACATACAGTCTTAGGAGTTCCTGAAGCCATGGAAGAAGGGAACAGATTAGAAGGCCTTTTTAGTGAAGTAATTATAGAAAACCTTCCTAATTTGGAGAAATATAGGGATGTCCAAGTACAGGAAGCACAAAGAACTCCTAATAGACAATGACCAGAAAATATTTTCACCACAATACATTGTAGTAAACTTTCCACAAGAAAACATTTAAAAAAGATTCAAAATGTGTATGAGAGAAACACCAGATTATTTTCAGAGGATCTCCAATTAGATTCATAGCTGACTTCTCATCAGAAACCCTACAGGAAAAAGAGAATAGAGAAAATATATTCAAGTCTTAAGAAAAAAAAACTGTCAACCCAGCTTTCAAAGCTCTCATTAACAAATTAAGATGAAATAAATATCTTCCATAAAAAAAGAAATCGAAAGAATCTTTCACCACTCATCCAGCCTTATAAAAGATGCTTAAAAATATGCTACACACAGAAATATGGTCATCACTGTGAAAGAAGGTGAAAGCTGAAAATCTCCCTTTATACTTTCTAAGTACAAAAGGAAATCCAAAGTAAACAACAGGAATATTTAAGCGAAAACGGCAGAGCCAAGTCATTACTTATCAAAACAACCTTGAATGTAAATGGCCTCAACTCTCCAGTTAACAGATACAGACAGGCTTAATGGATTCAAAAACAAAACCCATCTATTTGCTGCCTACGTGAAACACATATCACCAACAAATATAAACAGACTGAAAGTGAAAGGATGGAAAAAGATATTCCAAAAAAGAAAACAAAAAATAGCTGGTGTAGCCATCCTAAAATCTGACAAAATGGGCTTTGACACAAAAACAAATAAAAGAGACAAAGAAGGGAACAATGTAATGATTAAGGGATCAATTCAACAGGAAGATATTACTATAATAAATGTATGTGGACTCAATAACAGGACACCTAGCTATTTAAAAAAATGTTAAGGGATTAAAAGGGATACATAAAGTTTAAGTTCATAATTGATCATAATGATAGGATTAAGTGTCAAAGAGATCACATAAACAAGACTAGTGTCTGCTAATACTAACTGATAAAATTAAAAAGGAGAGAATGATCTACCTTGGGAAGTGGGATACACAACATACTCATAGAATGGCAGATGTCCTAAACAGCACTCTGGCCTCAGAATCAGTGGGTGGGAGGGTTTAGATCTGGCTAAAAAATCTGTGAGAGTTTATCAGGCATGGAAAGCTAAGACACTGTGGCAAAAAATGATCTAAATGAGAGATCTCTGTGAGATCCCAATGGAAAGAATGGGCTATCAAAGAAGGAGATACCTTTATCTGAAGGGAGGAGAGAGCTTCCACTTTGACTATGACCTTGTCTAAATAAGGTCAGAGTTTGTGAACTGAATAGGCTTCCATAGACTTGGCAGCTCATGACAAGATCTCGGATGATTACTGATGATATAAATAACAGTGTTGTGGCAAAAAAAAATGAAATAACCTAAATGAAAGATCTCTGCGAGTGAGATCCCAGTGGAAAGAACAGGGCCATCAAAGAAGGAGGTACCTTTCTCTGAAGGGAGGAGAGAACTTCCACTTTGACTATGACATTCTCTAAATATGTTCAGGGTCAGTGAACTCAAAAGGCCTCCATAGCCTTGGCAACTCATGACAAGAGCCTAGGGTGATTACTGATGCCATAAACAAGAGTGTCAATTTGTTAACAACAGGAGTCACTAGGCACTTACTCCTCATGTAGGATCTCTGTCCTTAATATGCTGTAAATCATGATTTAATGCTATAACTAGTACTCAAATAGTATTTTTCACTTTGTGTTTCTGTGTGGGTGCAAACTGTTGAAAGCTTTACTTAAAATATGCTAAATTGATCTTCTGTATATAAAGATAATTGAAAAATGAATCTTGATATGAATAGAAGGGGAGAGAGAGCGGGAGAGGGGAGGGTTGTGGGTGGGAGGGAAGTTATGGGGCAGGGGAAGCCATTGTAATCCATAAGCTGTACTTTGGAAATTTATATTCATTAAATAAAAGTTAAAAAATAAATAACAGTGTCAATTGTTAAATCAACAATGGGAGTCACTGTGCACTTAGTCCCCATGTAGGATTTCTGTCCTTAATGTGTTGTACTGTGCCAATTAACAGTAAAACTAGCACTCAAACAGTTCTTTATACTTTGTATATGTGTGGGTACAAATTGTTGAAATCTTTACTTATTATATACTAAGTTGATCTTCTGTATATAAAGATAATTGAAAATGAATCTTGATGAAGAATGGGATGGGAGAGGGAGTGGGAGATTGGATGGTTGCAGGTGGGAGGGAGGTTAGGGGGGGGAAATCTGCTATAATCCAAAAGTTGTACTTTCAAAATTTATATTTATTAAATAAAAGTTTTTTTAAAAATGATACATAGTCTCCAGTAAAACACAATAGTAATGAGGAACTTCAATATCCCATTTTCAGCCATGAACACATCAGCCAGACAGAAAATCAGCAAAGAAACAACAGAGTTAATCAACACTATAGATCAAACGGACCTAATGGATATCTACAGAATTTTTCACCCTAATGTTGCACAATACACATTCTTCTCACCAATGCATGTAACTTTCTCTAGGACAGACCACATGCTGGGCCATAAAGCAAAAGCAAGTCAGCAAATAAAAAAAAATTGAAATCATACAATGCATCTTCTTAAACCACAATGCAATGATGCTGGAAATCAACAACTTAAGATTCTCTAGAACATATGCAAACACATGGAGACTAAAACATGCTCCTTAAGGAATAGTGGGTCATAGAAGAAATCGAAAGAGAAATAAAAAAATTTCTGGAAATAAAAATGATATTATAACATATCAAAACTTATGAAATACAGAAAAGCAGTGTTAAGAGGAAAGTTTATAGCAATTGGAACCTACATCAAGAAATTGGAAAGGCACCAAATGAGCTAACAATGCATCTCAAGGATCTAGAAAAACAACAGCAAATAAAATCCCAAATTCGTAGGAGAAAAGAAATAATTAAAATTAGAGAATAAATAAACAAAATTGAATAAAAATACAAAAGATCAATGAAAAAAGAGCTGGTTTCTGAAAAAATAAATAAAATTGACACACCATTGGTCCAACTAACAAAAAAAAAAGAGGAAAAAGACCCAAATTAATAAAATCAGAGATTAAAAAATATGTAACAACAGATATCAGAAAAATAAAGAAACATCAGAGATTACTACACGGAGCAGTATGCCAACAAGTTGGGAAACCTAGAAGAAACAGATAGACTCCTGGACACATACAACCTACCAAAATTTAACCATGAAGACATAGAAAATCTAAATGGACCAATAACCAAGAAGGAACTGAATCAGTAATAAGGACCCTCACAACAAAGAAAAGCTCAGGACAAGGTGGGTTTATTTGCTGAATTTTATCAGACATTTAAAGAAATTTAATTCAAATTCTTCTCCAGTTATTCAAAACAACTGAAAGGGACAGAATCCTCCCAAACTCCTTCTATGAAGCCAGCATCACCTTAATTCCTAAACATAAAAATATGCAACATAGAAAGAGAATTACAGACCAATTTCCCTGATGAATATAGATGAGAAAATCTCAACAAAATACTAATATACACCAACAATGTCATAGCTGAGAAGGAACTTCTAAGATCAATCTCATTCACAGTAGCTACAAAAAATCAAGTATCTTGGAGTACATTTAGCCAAGAAAGCCAAAGATCTATATGATGAGAATTATATAACATTAAAGAGGGCCAGCACAATGGCTCACTAGGCAAATCCTCCGCCTGCAGCATCGGCACCCCGGGTTCTAGTCCCAGTCGGGGCTCCAGATTCTGTCCCGGTTGCCCCTCTTCCAGGCCAGCTCTCTGCTATGGTCTGGGAGTGCAGTGGAGGATGGCCCAGGTCCATGGGTCCTGCACCCACTTGGGAGACCAGGAGAAGCACCTGGCTCCCTGCTTCGGATCAGCGTGATGTGCCGGCCGAAGCGCACTGGCCGTGGCGGCCATTGGAGGGTGAACCGACGGTAAAAAAGAAAATCTTTCTCTCTGTCTCTCTCTCTCTCACTGTCCACTCTGCCTGTCAAAAAATAAAATAAAATAAAATAAAACATTAAAGAAAGAAATAGAAGAACACACAAAAAAATGGAAAAATCTTCATATTAATGGATTAGAAGAATCAATATCACTAAAATGTCCATAATACTGAAAGCAATTTACAGATTCAATGTGATACCAATCAAAATACCAAGGACATTCTTCTAGCTATAGAAAAAAAAATATGTTGAAATTCATATGGGAAAAAAAAAAAAACACAGGAGATCCTGAATAGCTAGAGCAATCTAACACAATAAAAACAAAGCTGAAGGCATCAAAATACCAGATTTCAAAACATGCTACAGTGCAGTTATAATCAAAACAACCTGGTACTGGTTAAAAACAGATATGTAGGGTCCCAAAATGGTGCTATAGCAACAGAATGATCCAAGTCACGTGGGGCAAAATAGATGGTTAAAAAGAAGAGAGGTGGCCGGCACCACGGCTCACTAGGGTAATCTTCCACCTTGCGGCGCCGGCACACTGGGTTCTAGTCCCGGTCAGGGTGCTGGATTCTGTCCCGGTTGCCCCTCTTCCAGGCCAGCCCTCTGCTGTGGCCCGGGAGTGCAGTGGAGGATGGCCCAAGTCCTTGGACCCTGCACCCCAGGGGAGACCAGGAGAAGCACCTGGCTCCTGCCTTCGGATCAGCGTGGTGCACCGACCGTGGCGGCCATTGGAGGGTGAACCAACAGCAAAGGAAGACCTTTCTCTCTGTCTCTCTCTCACACTGTCCACTCTGAAAAAAAAAAATGAAGAGAGGATACATGCTGGAGATTAAGCCATGGGAAGTTTGCTACTGGAAGCCCAGGAGACCAACAGAGATTTGGCAGGTCCACTCTGAAGAAGCAAATAAGAAAGGGAAGCAGTAAAGGCATGGCAGAGGTGTGGAACAGCAAGGCTGCCACCAGTACCCAGAGGACCAGTTTAGACTGGAAATCAAGGGTCCACAGAGCTGCAGATAACAGTGGGAGGGGGAGCTTAGTAAATTGCATTTGAAGTTCCACTTGGGAAAAAAGAAAAGGTATAGATGAACCAGCAGAGAGGTCAGGCAGCACCCTGGCCATCAACTTCCCCTCCCTCCCCCCAACCACACCTGCAGCCAGCTGGGAGAAGCCATATTGTTTGTTCACGTTTTTTAATGTAAGCAGCAGACTGCCACCTCTGCCTCCCATGCATATGCTCATCAATTGCAGGGGCCACCTCACCACACCCCTCACCTAGGATTGAGGACCACAACATATCAGAGTAATTTTTCCCCTCAACACAACAAGAAAAATACAAGAAGGAGAAGTCCTGAATATTGAAAACTCAAGCTCATTCCATCCACCAGTGAGAAGTGAGCTGGGACCCAGCAGGCAGAGCTCTGTGCACCAGAACTCTATGCACCAGAACTCATACCCGTCCCCAGCATGATTGAGAAGTGAGCTAAGCTCCAGTAGGTGGGGCTTAGTGCTTCCATTTGCAGTGTACAGACACACAGCACTTCATATGAGAGAAAACCTCACCACAAGCACAAAGGCATAAATTAAAGAGAAAAGCAACCAGACAAAAAAAATTACACAAATGCTGAAAAATGAAGGAAAAACCCTAAATAAATATAAGGAAGACACTATGAGCCACGCAAACTCTCTAATAATAGAAGGTATAGGGGAAGAGATAGAGGATATTCCAGAAATGGAATTCAGAAAATTAATTGTAAGATTACTTAGAAGCAATGAGAAGCAAATTCATGATCTAAATGAAAAGCACTCCCAAGAAATTGAGATAATAAAGAGAAATCAGAATAAATACTAGAAATGAAGAATTCAATAAATCAAATAAAAATGCACCAATACAATCCCATCAAGGTGGCATGTACCAAGGCCATCTCACTAGTTCAAGTGATCAATTTCAGTTCACAATTGATCACACTGATAGGTCTAAGAGTCAAAAGGGTCACACAAACAAGACTAGTGTCTGCTAATACTAACTGATAGAATCAAAAAGGGAGAGAATGATCCAACATGGGAAGCGAGATACATAGCAGACTCATCAAATGGCAGATGTCCTAAATAGCACTCTGGCCTCAGAATCAGCCCTTAAGGCATTCGGATCTGGCTCAAGAGCCCATGAGAGTATTTTAGGCATGGAAAGCTAAGACACTCTGGAAAAAAAAAAAGAAGACCTAAATGAAAGATCTCTGTGAGTGAGATCCCAGTGGAAAGAACAGGGCCATCAAAAAAGGAGGTACCTTTCTCTGAAGGGAGGAGAGAACTTGCACTTTGACCATGACCCTGTCAGAATAAGATTGAAGTCGGCGAACTCAAAAGGCTTCCATAGCCTTGGCAACTCATGTAGAGCCTAGGGAGCCTAGGGAGCCTAGGGAGCCTAGGGAGATTACTGACGCCATAAACAAGAGTGTCAAATTGTTAAGTCAACAAGTCAACAAGTAACTGTGTACTTACTTCTCATGTGGGATCTGTCCTTAATGTGTTGTCCAATGTGAAGTAATGCTATAACTAGTACTGAAACAGTATTTTTCACTTTGTGTTTCTGTGTGGGTGCAAACTGATGAAATCTTTACTTAATATATACTAAATCGATCTTCTGTATATAAAGATAATTGAAAATGAATCTTGATGTGAATGGAATTGGAGAGGGAGTGGGAGATAGGCGGGGTACAAATGGGAAGGAAATTATGGGGGGAGTAAGCCATTGTAATCCATAAACTATACTTTGGAAATTTATATTTACTAAATAAAAATAGCCAAAAAAAGAAAAAAAGAAACATAAAAAGATTTTAAAAAGGTGGAAAAATCATCCATGTTCACGGTTTGGGAGAATCAACAAAAATGATGCTCAAATTCATATGGAGGCACAGGAGACCTCGAATAGCTAAAGCATATTGTACAACAAAAATAGAACAGGAGGCATCACAATATGAGCTTTCAAAACATACTACAGAGCACTTATAATGAAAACAGCAGGTACTGGTAAAAAACAGATGTACAGACCAATGGAACAGAATAGAAACACCAGAAATCAATCCACACATCTACAACCAACTTACATTTGATCAAGGAGCTAAAACCAATTCCTGGAGCAAGGACAGCTTATTAAACAAATGATGCTCAGAAAACTGGATTCCACATACAGAAGTATGAATCAAGATGCCTACCTTACACCTTACACAAAAATCCACTCAACATGGATTAAAGATATAAACCTATGACCCAACACCATCAAATTATTAATGAACATCGGAGAAACCCTGCAATATATAGGCACAGACAAATATTTCTTGGAAAAAACCCCAGAGGCACAGGCAGCCAAAGCCAAAATTACAAAATGGGATTACATCTACTTGAGAAGCTTCTGTACTGCCAAAGAAACAGTCAGGAAAGTGAAGAGGAAACTGACATAATGGGAAAAAATATTTGCAAGTTATGCAACTGATAAAGGATTAATAACCAGAATCTGCAAAGAGATCAAGAAACTCTATAACAACAAAACAAACAACCCACTTAAGAGATGGGCCAAGGACTTAAACAGACATTTTTCAAAAGATGAAATCCAAACAGCCAACAGACACATGAAAAAATGTTCAGGATGATTAGTCATCAGGGAAACACAAATCAAAACCACGGTTAGAATGGTTTTCATACAGAAATCAACAAACAACAGATGCTGGCAAGGATGTGGGGAAAATAGCACACTAATTCACTGTTGGTGGGAATGCAAACTGGTTAAGCCACTGTGGAAGACAGTTTGGAGATACCTCAGAAATCTGAATATAGCCCTACCATATGACCCAGCCATCCCACTCCTCAGAATTTACCAAGGGAAAAAAATTGGCAAATAAAAGCGCTAGCAGCACCTCAATGTTTATTACAATTGCAGCTCAATTCATACTAGCTAAGAGATGGAATCAACCAAAATGCCCATAAACTGAAGACCAGATAAAGAAAATATGGGATATGTACTCTTTGGAATACTACACAGCATTTTAAAAAAATAAAATCTGTCATTTGCAGCAAAATGGAGGAATCTGGAAAATATCATACTGAGTGAAATAAGCCAGCCCCAAAAGGACAAATATCATATGTTCTCCCTGATCTGTGTCATCTAACTGAGCATCTAAAAGGAAACCTGTATAGTAAAACTCACACAATGAGAAGCAATAACTTGATCACCCCTGTCCTGACTATCAAGGGACAGCTTACTATTTTATTCTTTTTAGTATTTTCTTTTTCTACTAATACAATTGGTTGAACTCTTTACTTAACACAGAATTATTCTTGGGTGTTTAAATCCAATTGAAAATTGGTCCCTAAATGAAAGATCTTTGTGAGTGAGATCCCAGTGGAAAGAATGGGTCATCTAAGAACCTTTCTCTGAAGAGAGGAGAGAGCTTCCACTTTGACTATGGCCTTGTCTAAATAAGATCAGAGTTGGTGAACTCAAGAGGCTTCCATAGCCTGGGAAGCTCATGACAAGAACCTTGGCTGATTACTGACATCATAAATAAGAGTGTCAATTGTTAAATCAACAACAGGAGTCACTGTGCACTTACTCCCCATGTAGTATGGCTATACTTTATGTGCTGAACTATGAGAATTAATGGTAAAACTAGTCTCCAACAGTACTTTATACTTTGTGTGTCTGTGTGGGTGCAATCTATTGAAATCTTTTCTTAGTATATACTAAGTTGACCTTCTGTATATAAAGATAATTAAAAATGAATCTTGATGAAGAATGGGATGGGAGTGGGAGTAGGAGATGGCATAGTTTGTGAGTGGGAGGGTGGTTTTGGGGGGAAACACCACTATAATCCTAAAGTTGTACTTTCAAAATTTATATTGATTAAATAAAAGTTTTCTAAAAAAAAAGAAGAAGAAAAAAATTGGTCCCTGTTAAAAATAAAAGTGGGTATAAGAAAGGGAGGAGATGTACAGTTCAGCATACGTTCCCTTTTTCTTACCCCTAAGGATAAAGCTAAAAACTTGCTCTGGGACTCCAAATCCCATTATGTCTGCAGGTACCAATGCCATCTTAAAGTGATCAGTTTAAGTTCATAGCTGATCATAAAGATAGGATTGAGTGTCAAAGGGGTCACATAAATAAGACCAAGTGTCTCCTAATAATAATTGATAGAATTAAAAAGAAGAGAACAATCCCAACATGGGAAGCAGGACATACAATAAACTCAAAGAATGGCAAATGCCCTAAACAGCACTCTGGCCTCAGAATCAGCCCTTAAGGCATTCATATCTGACTAAAAAGCCCATGAGAGTTTCTCAGGCATGGAAAGCCAAGACACTGTGGCAAAAAATGACCTACATGAAAGGTCTCTGTGAGTGAGATCCCCGTGGAAAAAAGGGGTCATCAAAAAAGGAGATACCGAAGAGCGGCAAGATGGCGGAATAGGAAGGGAGCACACCGATAGTCTGGGGAGAGACAGTTTAATAAAAGTGGAGATACTGCAGGTTCAAGGAGGAGTAGGGGAAGAAACAGCAGAGGAAACCCTTCCGGAACTGGTGATCCACAGTGGACCTGCGTGGAGAGCGTGGGAGCCCACAGTTTGGGACACCAGCAGCAGATTCAACACACCAGCGCTGGAACGCGAGGTGAGCCGAACCTCAATAGCCCAAATTACCAGCAGGGAAGTGGAAAGAGGAGACTAGAGCGAACAAGGCTTGAAACCCTGCGGGGAAAAGTTCACCAGGCTAACTAGAAGAGAGAGAGATAGAGAGGGAAAAAAAAAAAAGTGACCCATACGGACACGAGTTTCTCTCTCTCCGCTCACCTCTCAAAGGTGAGCAAGACAAAGAGCAGGCGCCATTTTGGAATACGTCATAAACAGGGTGACCTCGGGTCGGCACCAGCCCCGAGCCTAGCAGAAAAACCTGACTCTGGGTGGGAGGGGTGAAATAACAGGAGATTAGAACCTAATGAATATGTGGTGCTAATGAACTGAGACTGTGAAAAAAGAGACTGTGGGGGAGAGAACTCACGGAAATCACGAATTCATGTGAGTACTCTCCAGAGACGCTACAGTTCAGTAGCCTGGCAGCCCAGTGGGAGACTACAGGAGAATCTCAGCCCACACTAAGGGCCGCAAAGATTCCTTCTCTGGTCCTGGGGAAAGAGCTTCCGATCTCTGGCTCCTGTGGGTATATCATTCGCCTGCTAACCACCCCCAATTCCATTCAGCTGTGTGGAATTACTTCCCTTTTGAACCAAAAAAAAAAAAGTAAGAGAGAGAGATTCACCACGCCTAACCTGGGAGTGTCTCCTTTGACACACCCTCAACCCTGAGGAACCAAACAGAGCTATCAGGCCACACCCATCTCAAGCCCCTAAGGCTCCATTGAAAGCAGACAGTCCACTTAATCTAGAGTCATAGTATAACAAGAAAAAAACACCACAGTGAAGAAACCAATATGCCAAACAACAAACGCAAAAACCAAGGTAATAAGAACAAGGAAGACACTATGGCGTCCCCAAATGAAAAAGACACCCCAATTCAAGATTACGAAGATGATGAAATAGAAGAAATGCAAGAAGCAGATCTCAAAAAATTGATAAGAACACTAAGAAGTACTCAAAAACAAATTCTTGAACTACAGAAATCCTTAATGGAAAAGGTAGAAAATCTCTCTCGTGAAAATGAAATATTAAGGAGGAATCAAGCTGAAATGAAACAACTAGTAGAACATGAAACTGTGATAGTGACGAGAAATCATAATGAAGTGAAGAATTCAATAGATCAAATGAAAAACACATTAGAGAGCCTTACAAACAGAATGGGTGAGGAAGAAGAGAGAATATTGGACTTAGAAGACAGAGCAAAGGAAAATATACAGTCAAACCAAAGAAAAGAAGAGGACATTAGAAATCTAAAAAATATTGTTGGGAATCTACAGGATACTATTAAAAAACCCAACATTCGAGTTCTAGGAGTTCCTGAAGGCATGGAGAAGGAGAAAGGATTAGAAGGCCTTTTTAGTGAGATAATAGCAGAAAATTTCCCAGTTTTGGAGAAGGACAGAGACATCCTAGTACAGGAAGCTCATAGAACCCCTAGGAAACATGACCAAAAGAGATCCTCATCACGACACATTGTAATTAAACTCACCACAGTGAAACAGAAAGAAAAGATCCTAAAATGCACAAGAGAGAAACGTCAGATTACTCTCAGAGGATCTCCAATTAGACTCACAGCAGACTTCTCATCAGAAACCCTACAAGCTAGAAGGGAATGGCGAGACATAGCCCAGGTACTAAGAGAGAAAAACTGCCAGCCCAGAATATTATATCCTGCAAAGCTCTCATTTGTGAATGAAGGCAAAATAAAGACCTTTCATTGCAAACAGAAATTGAAAGAATTTGTTGCCACCTGTCCAGCCCTGCAAAAGATGCTTAAAGATGTGTTACACACAGAAACACAGAAACACGGCCATCAACATGAAAGAAGGTAAACGAAGGGAACCTCACAGCAAAAGATCACAGGGAATTCAAAGCATACATTTGGATAAAGAAATTATGGGACATGTACTCTATAGAATACTATACAGCAGTCGAAAACAATGAAATCCGGTCATTTGCAACAAG
Source organism: Sylvilagus floridanus (assembly GCA_949820135.1). Lineage (NCBI taxonomy): Eukaryota > Metazoa > Chordata > Mammalia > Lagomorpha > Leporidae > Sylvilagus > Sylvilagus floridanus. Next base: position 170,550,821 of record OX463244.1, read on the forward strand.
ATGGAGGAATCTGGAAAATTAAGTGAGTGAATTAAGCCAGTCCCAAAGGGACAAATATCATATGTTCTCCCTGATCGGTGACAACTAATCGAGCACCAAAGGTGAAACCTATTGAAGTGAAATGGACACTATGAGAAACAGTAACTTGATCAGCTCTTGTGCTGACTGTTGTTGTACAATGTAATACTTTATCCATTTTAGTATTTTTTTTATTCTAGTACTATAGGTTGAACTCTGTAATTAACAAACAATTATTCTTAGGCGTTTAAATTTTAACTGAAAAGTGATCCCTGTGAAATATAAGAGTGGGAATAAGAGAGGGAGGGGATGTACAATTTGGGACATGCTCAATCAGTGGTGCCCCAAATGATGGAGTTAGAAATGTGCCAGAGAATTCCAATACAATCCCATCAAGGTGGCATGTACCAAGGCCATCTCACTAGTCCAAGTGATCAATTTCAGTTCACAATTGATCACATTGATAGGTCTAAGAGTCAAAGGGATGACACAAACAAGACTAGTTTCTGCTAATACTAACTGATGGAATCAAAAAGGGAGAGAATGATCCAACATGGGAAGCGAGATACACAGCAGACTCATAGAATGGCAGATGTCCTAAATAGCACTCTGGCCTCAGAATCAGCCCTTAAGGCATTCAGATCTGGCTCAAGAGCCCATGAGAATATTTTAGGCATGGAAAGCCAAGACACTCTGGAAAAAAAAGAAGACCTAAATGAATGATCTCTGTGAGTGAGATCCCAGTGGAAAGAACAGGGCCATCAAAGAAGGAGGTACCTTTCTCTGAAGGGAGGAGAGAACCTCCACTTTGACTATGACCCTGTTGGAATAAGATTGAAGTCGGCGAACTCAAAAGGCTTCCATAGCCTTGGCAACTCATGACTAGAGCCTAGGGAGATTACTGACGCCATAAACAAGAGTGTCAAATTGTTAAATCAACTTCAGGAGTCACTGTGTACTTCCACGTCTCATGTGGGATCTGTCCTTAATGTGTTGTCCAATGTGAAGTAATGCTATAACTAGCACTGAAACAGTATTTTACACTTTGTGTTTCTGTGTGGGTGCAAACTGATGAAATCTTTACTTAGTATATACTGAATCAATCTTCTGTATATAGATAATTAAAAATGAAAAAAAAATCTTGGTGTTAAATTGGAAATTGCCTAGAAAATTAATCAATTTAAAAAAAAATATGTCATGTAGGATCTCTGTCCTTAATGTGCTATGCATTGTGAATTAATACTATAACTAGTACTCCAACAGTATTATCACTTTGTGTTGCTGTGTGAGGGCAAACTGTTGAAATCTTTACTTAATATATAGTAAACTGATCTTCTGTATATAAAGAGAATTGAAAATGAATCTTGATGTGAAGCAAGGGGAGAGGGAGTGGGAAAGGGGAGGGTTGCGGGTGGGAGGGAAGTTATGGGGGGGAAGCCATTGTAATCTATAAGCTGTATTTTGGAAATTTATATTCTTTAAATAAAAGCGTTATAAAAAATAAAAAAAATAAAAAAAATAAAAAAAGGAGATACCTTTCTCTGAAGGGAGTTGATCTTCTGTATATAAATATAATTCAAAATGAATGTTAATGAAGAATGGGATGGTAGGAGGTGGGATGGTTTGGGGGTAGGAGGGCATTTATGGAGGGAAGAACCGCTGTAATCCAAAAGTTGCACTTATGAAATCTATATTTATTAAATAAAAGATTTCTATAAAAAAAAGAGTTCCTAGAAAAGATCCAAGAAGCGCAGGCAATAAAAGCCAAAATTAACAAATGGTATTACATCAAAATGAGAAGCTTCTGTACTACAAAAGTAGTAAAGAGGCAACCAACAGATTTGGAGAAATTATTTGTAAACTATGCAACTGATAAAGGATTAATAACCAGAATACATAAAGAGCTCAAGAAACTCAACAACAACAAAACAAACAACCCACTTAAGAAATGGGCAAAGGACATAAACAGACATTTTTTCAGAAGAAGAAATCCAAATGGCCAACAGACACTTGAAAAAATGATCAGAATCACTAGCAATCAAGGAAATACAAATCAAAACCACAAGGAGGTTTCACCTCATCCCAATTAGAATGGCTTTCATACAGAAATCAACAAACAACAAATGATGGTGAGAATGTGCAGTAAAAGGGACACTAACCCACTGTTGGTGAGAGTGTACACTGGTAAAACCACTATGAAAGGGGCCGGTGCTGTGGCGCAGCAGGTTAACACCCTGGCCTGAAGTGCCAGCATCCCAGATGGGCGCTGGTTCGAGACCTGGCAGCTCCACTTCCATTCAAGCTCTCTGCTATGGCCTAGGAATGCAGTAGAGGATGGCCTGAGTCCTTTGGTCCTTGCACCCATGTGGGGGACCCAGAAGAAGCTCCTGGATCCTGGCTTTGGATCAGTGCAGCTCCAGCAGTTGCAGCCAATTGGGGGGGGGGGGGTGAACCAGTGGATAGAAGACCTCTCTCTATCCCTCTGCCTCTCCTCTCACTGTGTAACTCTGACTTTCAAATAAATAAATAAATCTTTATAAAAAAAAAAACATTATGTTTTTGGAGACAGTTTGGAGATACCTCAGAAATCCGAATATAGTCCTACCATACAACCCAGCCATCCCCCTCCTCAGAATTTACCCAAAGAAAATGAAATCAGCAAATAAAACATGCTTATTTCAGCTCAGTTCACATTAGCTAAGACATGGAATCAACCTAAATGCCCATAAACTGAAGACTGAATAAAGAAAATATTGGATATGTACTCTTTGGAATACTACATAGCATTTTCTTAAAAAATGAAATCTGGTCATTTGCAACAAACAGATGAATCTGGAAAACATCATACTTAGTGAAATAAGCCAGTCCAAACTGACAAATAGCATATGTTCTCCCTGATCTGTGATAACTAACAGAGCACCTAAAATGAAACCTATAGAAGGGAAATTGACACTTTGAGAAGCAATGACTTGAATAGCCCTTGTCTTGACTGTCAAGGAACAGGTTTTCTCTTTTCTTTCTTAATATCACTGGATGAACTCTACTTAACATAGAATTAATCATATATGTATAAAGTCAAGTGAAAATAGATCCAAGTGAAAAATAAGAGAATGAGAGAGGGAGAAGCTGCATAGTTCTGCATACATTCCTACGGACACACTTCTAGGGTATAGCTAAAAAGTTGATATGGGGCCGGCGCCGTGGCTCAACAGGCTAATCCTCCACCTCGCGGCGCCAACACACTGGGTTCTAGTCCCGGTCAGGGCGCCGGATTCTGTCCCGGTTGCCCCTCTTCCAGGCCAGCTCTCTGCTGTGGCCCGGGAGTGCAATGGAGGATGGCCCAAGTCCTTGGGCCCTGCACCCCAGGGGAGACCAGGAGAAGCACCTGGCTCCTGCCTCCGGATCAGCGCAGTGCACTGGCCGCAGCACGCCGGCCACAGCAGCCATTGGAGGGTGAACCAACAGCAAAGGAAGACCTTTATCTCTGCTCTTTCTCTCACTGTCCACTCTGCCTGTCAAAAAATAAATAAATAAATAATAAAAAGTTGACATGGGACTCCAAATCCCATGAAGCCGTGTGATAATAATGCCATCTTAAGTGTTAAAGTGATCATATGAAGTGTTAAATTGGTCATATAGATAAGATTCATGGTTAAAGGGATCACATAAATAAGACTAAGTGTCTGGTAATAACAATACATAGAATTAAAAAGGAGAGAATATTCCAACATGGGAAGCAGCCAACACAGCAGACTCATAGTATGAAAATTGCTATAAATAGAACTCTGACCTCAGAATCAGACCTTGAGGCATTCTGGTCGGGCTGAAAAACCCCTCAGAGCATTTCAGGCATGGAAAGCCAAGATACTGTGGCAGAAAAAATGTTCTACATGAAGGATCTCTGTGAGACCCCAGTGGAAAGAAGTACCATCAAAGAAAGATGTACTTTTCTCTGAAGGGAAGAGAGAACTTCTACTTTGCTTATGGCCTTTTGTAAATACTGACAGAGATTGTGGATTCAAAAGGCTTCCATAGTCTTGGCAGCTCATGTCAAGAGCCTTGGGTGATCACTCACATCAAACATCAGAGTGTCAATTGTTAAATTAAAAAGAGCAGTCATTGTGCACTTACTCCCCATGCAGGACCACTGACCTCAATGAGTTGTACTATGATAATTAACTGTAAAACTTGTTCTCAAGCAGTTTTTATATTTTGTGTCTATGTGTGCAAATTGTTGAAATCTTTACTTAGTATAGAGTTGGTCTTCTGTGTGCAAAGTTAATTGAAAATGAATCTTTATGGAGACTGGGACTAGGAATGGGAGAGGGAGGAAGTAGTGGGGTGGGGGGCTGGTATGGTGGGAATAATCTCTATATTCCTAAATTTGTACTTAGGAAATTTGTACTCATTAAATAAAAGGTTTCTTTGGGGGGAAAAAAAACAGATGTGTATACCAATGGAACTGAATAGCAACTCCAGAAATCAACCAATGCATCTACAACCAACTTATCTTTGGCAAAGGAATGAAAATCAATCCCTGGAGCAAGGACAGTCTCTTCAACAAATCGTGCTGGGGAAACTGGATCTCCCCATGAAGAAGCATGAGGCAAGACCACTAAAAGGTAATCTTTAGAAGTGAAATTGACACTTGGATGCAATGACTTTGAACAGCCTTTCTTTGATTCTTAAGGAACAGGGCTTTTTGTTTTTTATTTTTTATTTTAATTTTATTTATTTGACAGAGTTAGACAATGAGAGATGGAGACAGAGAGAAAGGCCTTCCTTCCGTTGGTTCACCCCCCCTAAATGGCTGCTATGGCCAGAGCTACGCTGATCCAAAGCCAGGAACCAGGTGCTTCCTCCTGGTCTCCCATGCGGGTAAAGGGGCCCAAGCACTTGGGACATCCTCCACTGCCTTCCCAGGCCACAGCAGAGACCTGGACATGAATAGGATTTTTTTCATACTATTTGTTGAACTCTTTACTTAGTATAATCACATGTGTATAAAGTTAGTTGAAAATATATTGATCTTAGTAAAAAGTTAGAATAGGAATAGGAAAGGGAGGAGGAGGAAAGGTAGGAGTGCAGGTGTGAGGGTGGGTACAGTGGGAAGAATTACTATGTTCTAAAGTATTTATCAAATGCATGAAGTTCAAATTCCATAAATAAAAGGTTTCTAGAGGAAAACAAAAACCTCAAGGGCAGGCATTTAGCCTAGCAGTTAAGACACAAGGTGGGATGCCCATGTCCTACATCTGAGTGTCTGGGTGTGAGCCCCAATTCCAGCTTCATGCTAATGCAGAACTTGGGAGCAGTCATGATGGCTCAAGTAATTGGGTCCCTGCCACTCACGAAGGAGACCTGGAGGAGTTCCCAGCTCCTGGCTTTGGCTGGGGCTTTGCATTTGCAGAATAAGAAGGTGGATAAGATTCATTTTCTCTCTCTCTCTCTCTCTCTCTCTCTCTCTCTCTCTCTTCCTCTTTCCCTCTCTCCCTCCCTTCCTTTCTCTCTCTCTCTCTCTCTCTCTCTCTCTCTCTCTCTTCCTCTTTCCCTCTCTCCCTCCCTTCCTTTCTCTCTCTCTCTCTCTCTCTCTCTCTCTCTCTCCCCTTCTGCTTTGCAGGCATTTACAGAGTAAAAAAGTAGATGAGCTCATTTTCATTCTCTCTCTCTCTCTCTCTCTCACCCTCTTCTCCTCAAATAAATAAATAATTTTTTTAAGTTAGACATCAATACTTCCAAGGTTAAAACTTAACAAAAACTTCTGATAAATACCAAGAAGAGAAGACATCATTCATGATCTGGGCTTGCAGAGCAGTCTTTCCAGAACATATTACTAATTATTGTCCCTCTCCTTTAACAGGCTCCAACTATACTTCATTCTTAACATCTTTCACTACCTGAAGTTACTTTATTTGATTAATTTTTACTTATTTAGGATTTGTCATTTTAATATGCACAACCCAAGAGAACAAGGACTTTGAATGACTTATCACTATAGACTGACATATGCCTTCTGATAATTGTACATAGATGTGTATGCATAATTACACATCTGCCTATCTATCCTCAAAACCCTGTAAAATGACTCACAACTAGGAAATATTACAAAGTTAATTATATGAACTATTCACAAGCTAGATGCTTTTACACCTTTATTTTCCTCTATTACATATTAGAGAAAATATTTTTGTAACATTAGGCAATCACTACATAAAAGAAATGGTATAAGATTTCAATATTTTTAGGAAATTCATTATAATTTTAGCACAAATAAACCTTTATTAACTTATAATCTAAAATAATACTTTAACTTATTATTCTAATTCTACATGAAAATCACCTTATTTTTATAAAAATGCCATTGATTTTAATGGGCAAAAATGATGAGTATTACAATGATTTTATTCAATTCGGTTAATTTAAGTAATAGCAGAAACTTGGACATATGTCTGCAGAAATACAGATGGTTGAGAAATGATTGCAAAAGTTAATACTATTTGGCCATTTGGAAGATTTTGGTAGTTACAAAAATGTTTCTATTCCTCTTTTCTCATTTGTAATCATATTTGGAGTAGAGGGAAATATTTCATTTCAGAAACTTGTCATATACAAGTTCACATGCTATAATAGGAATTCAAATATGACAACAGAAAACATTTCACATATAACACATTATAAAAATAAAGGGTCAAAAGATCTTTCCTTTCCTAGAACAAATGACACAGGAAGTGTGAAAGGCTGTAGTATGTTGCAGTACGGTGCAGTTAACAGCTTTTGAATGGAAAAGATGTGCTGTCTCTTGAGATCCTAGATTCTTGCTCTGTCATTTACTCTCTGTGACATTGGACATATTCACTTAGAAACTCCAGTTTTTCAAAATTGACCTAGGAAATGTACAGTGGGGATTTGCCAGGTGTTACGCCAACAACAATGTGAGAATAAACGAGAAGCACTTTCAAATGTTGTAGATGTAAGGGATTCCCATACCTCTCCCCAGGTAATTGGCTGTTCACAAGACCTTGCTCATCACAGGTGTGTCAGTGACTCCCCAATCCACAGCCTGGTCATAAAATGCCAGCCTTTAGAGCTTCCTTTCAGCCCTCTGAAGCTCCTGCCATGATCCTCCCTCCTGCCTGGGCTCAGCGCTCACTCACCTGGGACGTGTTATCAGACTACATCTCTTGTCAGACTACATCTCACCTTCCCTGTTCTCTAGACTTGATATCTCTGTTGCTTCTCTCTTGCTCCTAGATTTATGCCCTCAGCAGCTCTTTTATCTGAAATTTTCTTCTGATTTCTGTGTTCACAATCTAAACATTCTAGGAGCCCAAGCTCTTCCTCTGTCTGTAACAATCAGGGTGCACTTCATTACAGGCTTTTCTTTCTAATCCACCAGCAGGTGCATGAAACAATGAGACAATCCACCAACCCCTGCCTTCATCACAGCAGGCCCATATAAGTACAAAAAAAAAAAAAAAAAAACCTCCTGATTGCTATTTCATAAGGTCTGTAACCTGCCTTATCTGCTCTACAAAATTATCCATTTAGGGGCCGGTGCTATGTGTAATGGATAAAGACCCAGAAAAAACTCCTGGCTCCTGGCTTCATTGTGGCCATTTGGAGAAGTGAACCAGCAGATGGAAGACCTCTCTCTCTCTCTCCCTCTCTTTCTCCCTCTGCCTTTCAAATAAATAAACAAATCTTTTAAAAAAAATTATCCATTTACTCATTGAGTCACTCATTTGTAACATATGTTACAAATACTGGTCTGGGAATAAATACAAGATGATAACCAGGTCATAAACTAGCAATATTGACATAGATATGGGGATTAAGTAGTATAGAAAAATATTAAATAAAGAATCACACATGTAAATGTAAATGTCCAGTTGAGGTAAGGTCACTAAAGAACAATATGGTTTTATGAAATAACTGATCAGAAAAAGCCTTAATGACTAAAATTATGTCTGAAAGAGGACAGGATATAACTTGTGAAAAAAATAACTGGAGAAGAGACTTTGCCTGGGCAAAGGAAACTATATGTACAAAGGCCATGTGGTTCAAGAGAATGTGATCCACTGAGAAACTGAGAGAAGACCAATCTGGCTAGAGAGTAGAGACATGGAAGCTATTGCTAGACCACGAAGACCATGCAACACTCTACAGCCATGCTCAGACGACTGGCCTCTCTCATAACTTCCAAACTTGAAATGTCCATGCCAACAAAGTCATCATCTGCACAGTACTTGACTATGAGCACCTCAGCGCCCTCAGACGTGCCTTTTTCTTTACCTGGATTTGCTTCCCTAGAGGGAATACTGGAGAGAGACTTGGTTAAGTGGTGAGCTCTAGAAGCAGATCTGTTTCCATCTTGCACCCCCAATCTGTCATTTTGGTGATTTAAGCAGGTTTCCAACCTAAGCCTGTCGCAGTATTGATGGAGGTCATGGATAGACACCCTCTTGTCCTAAAAAAAATGCTCAGAAGATGTACTTTTGAGTAGTTGCCTCTTTCCTCCAAAGCATAGCTAAAATGTCCATCATCTTAGGATGTCTTTTCTGAGTAAAATGAAAACCATGAATGACTGACAATTTCAGGAAATGGTCAGTTGGTCAGTTGAAACACCTATTATGCTATACACAGGAGTCCCTGAGAACTACTGTAGAATAGCCAGAAAAGGAAAGCTCCAACATACTACTCATCACCCTCAAAACTCTGCTCCTTCCTGCTGCCTCAAAAAACGGAGTGGCCCACCTCCACCTTACATAGCTGTGGGATTGTTGGTAACATTCTCTGGGTGCAGGGGATGGGAAAGAGGTTTCCAGAAAGATGTGAAGAGAACTTTCTCTCAACAAACCCTTATCCAATTAACACTTCCTCCTGTGAAGGTCATTCAAACTTCTAATTTCTGTCTCCCTAACTTCTTCCTGACCTTCCCCCAAATGAAATTCAACTGTTAATAATATTATTTCTAATCCAACAAGTGGTACACTATTAAAATCTGAAATGGCATTTCCTATACAAGGGAAGGGAGCAGGGGTTCAATACTGGTGGAACAGGCAACTGTTACCACATTACTCTCCACTTTTCCAAAACATTCATCCATGGCACACACTCTACCCTGCAAGATGCAGAGAAAAGAGTTTTCCCATTCTCACCAGCATCATTATTCACTCAATTTGACTGATAGATATTCTGATAGGTGCTTCAGGATGAAAAATCTGACACTTGATACAAAACTGCTTTTTAGACTTCAAGTAGCATCATCTCTATGGAACAAGCACAAAACAACTTCACTCTAGGACATCAATCAGCCAATGGAATTCTTATGGAAAACTGATGTCTATACTATAAGGCAGTTAAAATCAAAACAGCCTGGTATTGGTACAAAAACAGAAGGATAGACCAATGGAACAGAACCGAAACTACAGAAATCAACCCACACATCTACAACCAACTTATCTTTAACAAAGGAGCTAAAATCAATCCCTGGAGCAAGGATAGTCTCTTCAACAAATGGTTCTGGGAAAACTGGATGTCCAAATGCTGAAATATGAAGCAAAAGCCCTACCTTACACTTTACACAAAAATCCACTCAAAATGGATCAAAGACCTAAATCTACGACCCAATACCATCAAATTATTAGAGAACATTAGGAAAAACCCACAAGACATTGGCATAGGAAAAGACTTCTTGGAAAAGGCTCCAGAGGCACAAGCAATCAAAGGCAAAATTGACAAATGGGATGACATCAAATTGAGAAGCTTCTGTACAACAAAAGAAACACTCAGTAACGTGAAGAGGCAACCAATGGAATGGGAGAAAATATTTGTAAACTATGCAATTGACAAAGTATTAATATCCAGAATCCAAAAAGAGCTCAAGAAACTCAACAAATACAAAACAAAGAATCCAGTTAAAAAATGAGCAAAGGACTTTAACAGGCATTTTCCAAAAGGGGAAATCCAAATGGCCAACAGACACATGAAAAAATGCTCAAGATCAACTAGCCATCAGGGAAATGCAATTATAAACACAATGAGATTTCACCTCCCCTCCCCAGTATCACATTAGAATGGCTTTCATACAGAAATCAACAAACAACAGATGCTGGTGAGGATGTAGGGGAAAAAAGGTCCTCTAATCCACTGTTGGTGGGAATGTAAACTGATGCAGCCACTGTGGAAGACAGTATGGAAATACCTCAGAAATCTGAATATAGACTTACCATATGACCCAGCCATCCCACTCCTGGGAATTTACCCAAAGGAAATGAAATCAGCATATGAAAGATTTATCTGTGCCCCCTTGTTCACTGCAGCTCAATTCATAATAGCTAAAATATAGAATCAACACAAATGTTTGCCAACAGAAGACTAGATAAAGAAATCATGGTATATGTACACTATGGAATACTACACAGCAGGAAAAAGTGAAATCCTGTCATTTGAAAAAAAAATGGATGCAAATGAAAAACAACATACTTAGCAAAATAAGACAGTCCCAAAAAGACAAATACCGTATGTTCTACCTGATCTGTAGTAACTAATATGGAATCTAAAAGGTAATCTACAGAAGTAAATCTGAGAGTTTAAGATGTGATGACTTTGAACAGCCTTGTTTCTACTGTTGAGGAACAGGGTTGTTTTTTTTTTCATACTATTTGTTGAACTCATTACTTAATGTAGGGTTAATCTTATGTGTACAAAGTTAATTGAACATAGATCTTAGTAAAAAACAAGAATGAGAATAGATGAGAGAGGAAGAAAAAGGATGGGAGTGCAGTGGGAGGGATGGTACAGTGGGCAGAATCACTATGTCCCTAATTTTTTACATGAAATGGGGGTTCTTTAAAATCATTTTTCAAAATAGAGTTTGTTTCTGTTTACTATTAGTTGGAATAATAGAACTTTACCCACCTAGTTCTAATATTAAGCAAAAGGGTTAAGGACCAAATTCTTATTTGAACAGGAAATCAATGGCACGCTCTCTCTCGCTCTCTCTCTCTCTCTCTCTAACACACACACACACACACACACACACACACACACAATTTGTGTGGCATGTTCCTAGTGTTAAAAAAAAAAACCTGGATGGAAATGAGGTCTGCAGCTCTGATGGCTTTAGTGGACCCAGGAGGCTGGGAAGGCTAATCAATTGATGACAAGTGAAGTACCATGCTCCACAGAATTAGCCTGCACAAACACATACAGTCTTAATACTCACCATGCTGCTTCAGAGACACTTTGGGAAAACTCATAGAATGAAAACATGTCCAGGAACACATCAGATCCTATGCCCTACGTTTACAAGCTCTCAGAGAACTAAATCATACCCTAACATGCTTATATAAAAACAAAAACTAAAATGAACTCTATTTTATTCTCTTTAGTCTTTGATGTTTTATCTGACCTTACAAACTCAACATTGTGAAACTATTATTTCCATTTTTTTCCTAACCTGGTAAAGACTTGGTGCCTCCATATTTAGCCACCCAGTTCACTGTCTCATCATGAGAATATAACCATTCTCTGGTCCAGCATTAGGAGCTTACCTTATATGGCTCTAACTTTCTCAGAACTGTTGTTTCCAACTTGTTTTTGAAGTCAATTTAAAACTATAGAAATTATAGAATTATAGAATGTAAAATTATAGAATTTGGGGCATAGAGGGTGAAGCTGCCGCCTGCAATGCCGGCATCCCATATGGGCACCGGTTCGAGTTCCAACTGCTCCACTTTCAATCCAGGTCTCTGCTGTGGCCTGGGAAAGCAGCAGAAGATGGCCTAAGTCCTTGGACCCCTAAACCCACGTGGGAGACCCAGAAGAAGCTCCTGGCTCCTGGCTCCAGATCGGTTCAGCTCCAGCTGTTGTGGCCAACTGGAGAGTAAAGCAGCAGATGGAAGATATCTCTCTCTCTCTCTCTTTACCTCTCTCTCTCTCTCTCTCTCGCTCTCTGCCTCTCCTTCTTTCTGTGTATTAACTCTGACTTTCATATAAATAAATAAATCTTCTGAAAAAATAAAATAAAGAGTTGGCGGCAAGATGGCGGAATAGGAAGGGAGCACACCGATAGTCTGGGGAGAGACAGTTTAATAAAAGTGGAGATACTGCAGGTTCAAGGAAGAGCAGGGGAGGAAACAGCAGAGGAAACCCTTCCGGAACTGGAGATTCACAGTGGGCCTGCGTGGAGAGCATGGGAGCCCGCAGTTTGGGACACCAGCAGCAGATTCAACACACCAGCGCTGGAACGCGAGGTGAGCCGAACCTCAATAGCCCGAAATACCAGCAGGGAAGCGGAAAAGGGAGCCTAGAGCAAACAAGGCTTGAAACCCTGTGGGGAAAAGTTCACCAGGCTAACTAGAAGAGAGAGAGAGAGAGAGGGAAAAAAAAAAAGTGACCCATACGGACACGAGTTTCTCTCTCTCCGCTCACCTCTCAAAGGTGAGCAAGACAAAGAGCAGGCGCCATTTTGGAATACATCATAAGCAGGGCGACCTCGGGTCAGCACTGGCCCCGAGCCTAGCAGAAAAACCTGACTCTGGGTGGTGGAAGGGGTGAAATAGTGGAGGTTAGAACCTAATGAATGTGTGGTGCTAATAAACTGAGACTGTGAAAAGAGAGACGGTGGGGGAGAGAACTCACGGAATTCACTAATTCTTGTGAGTACTCTCCAGAGACGCTACAGTTCAGTGGCCTTGGCAGCCCAGTGGGAGACTACAGGAGAATCTCAGCCCACACAAAGGGCCGCAAAGATTCCCTCTCTGGTCCTTGGGAAAAAACTTCTGATCTCTGGATCCTGTGGGTATATCATTCGCATGCTAACTGCCCCCAATTCCATCCAGCTGTGTGGAATTACTTCCCATTTGAACCAAAAAAAAAAAAAAAGTAACAGAGAGAGATTTACCACGCCTAAACTGGGAGTGTCTCCTTTGACACACCCTCAACCCTGAGGAACCAAACAGAGCTATCAGGCCACACCCATCTCAAGCCTCTAAGGCTCCATCAAAAGCAGACAGCCCACTTAATCTAGAGTCATAGTATAACAAGAAAAAAACACCACAGCGAAGAAACCAATATGCCAAACAACAAACGCAAAAACCGAGGTAATAAGAACAAGGAAGAAATATTGACGTCCCCAAATGAAAAAGACACCCCAATTCAAGATTACAAAGATGATGAGATAGAAGAAATGCAAGAAGCAGATCTCAAAAAATTGATAAGAACACTAAGAAGTACTCAAAAACAAATTCTTGAACTACAGAAATCCTTAATGGAAAAGGTAGAAAATATCTCTCATGAAAATGAAATATTAAGGAGGAATCAAGCTGAAATGAAACTACTAGTAGAACATGAAACTGTGATAGTGACGAGAAATCATAATGAAGAATTCAATAGATCAAATGAAAAACACATTAGAGAGCCTTACAAACAGAATGGGTGAGGCAGAAGAGAGAATATTAGACTTAGAAGACAGAGCACAGGAAAATATTAGGTCAAACCAAAGAAAAGAAGAGGAAATTAGAAATCTAAAAAATATTGTTGGGAATCTACAGGATACTATTAAAAAACCCAACATTCGAGTTCTAGGAGTTCCTGAAGGCATGGAGAGGGAGAAAGGATTAGAATGCCTTTTTAGTGAGATAATAGCAGAAAATTTCCCAGTTTTGGAGAAGGACAGAGACATCCTAGTACAGGAAGCTCATAGAACCCCTAGTAAACATGACCAAAAGAGGTCCTCACCACGACACGTTGTAATTAAACTCACCACAGTGAAACAGAAAGAAAAGATCCTAAAATGCGCAAGAGAGAAACGTCAAATTACACTCAGAGGATCTCCTATTAGACTCACGGCAGACTTCTCAACAGAAACTCTACAAGCTAGAAGGGAATGGCGAGACATAGCCCAGGTACTTAGAGAGAAAAACTGCCAGCCCAGAATATTATACCCTGCAAATCTCTCATTTGTGAATGAAGGTGAAATAAAGACCTTTCATTGCAAACAAAAATTGAAAGAATTTGTTGCCACTTGTCCAGCCCTGCAAAAGATACTTAAAGATGTGTTACACACAGAAACACAGAAACACGGCCATCGACATGAAAGAAGGTAAACGATGGGAACCTCACAGCAAAAGATCACAGGGAATTCAAAGCATACATTAGAAACTATCTTTGGCAAATGGCAGGGCAAACTTACCACTTATCAATAGTCACATTGAACGTTAAAGGTCTAAACTGTCCTGTTAAAAGACAGAGATTGGCTGATTGGGTTAAGGAACAAAAACCATCTATTTGCTGCTTACAAGAAACACATCTTTCCAACGAAGATCCATACAGACTGAAAATAAAAGGATGGAACAAGATATACCATGCCAACAGAAATGAAAAAAGAGCGGGTGTAGCCATCTTAATATCGGACTACATAAACTTTAACACAAAAACTGTTAAGAGAGACAAAGAGGGGCACTATATAATGATTAAGGGATCAATTCAACAGGAAAATATAACAATTATCAATGTATATGCACCTAATTACAGGCCACCGGTTTATTTAAAAAATTTGTTAAGAAACTTAAAGGGAGACTTAGACCCCAACACAATAGTACAGGGGGACTTCAATACTCCACTCACAGATATTGACAGATCGACAGGACAGAAGATCAACAAGGAGACAGTAGATTTAAATGACACTATAGCCCAAATGGATCTAACAGATATCTACAGAACTTTTCATCCTACACATAAAGCATTTACATTCTTCTCAGCAGTACATGGAACCTACTCTAGGATTGACCACATATTAGGCCATAAAGCAAGTCTCAGCAAATTCAAAAGAATTAGAATCATACGATGCAGCTTCTCAGACCATAAGGGAATGAAGTTGGAAATTAGCAACTCAGGAATCCCTAGAGCATATGCAAACACATGGAGATTGAACAACATGCTCCTGAATGAACAATGGGTCACAGAAGAAATCAAAAGAGAAATCAAAAATTTTCTGGAAGTAAATGAGGATAACAGCACAACATACCAAAACTTAAGGGATACAGCAAAAGCAGTGTTAAGAGGAAAGTTTATATCAATAGGTGCCTACATCAAGAAACTGGAAAGGCACCAAATAGATGAGCTTTCAATGCATCTCAAGGATCTAGAAAATTTGCAGCAAACTAGACCCAAATCTAGTAGAAAAAGAGAAATAATCAAAATCAGAAGAAGAAATCAACAGGATTGAATCCAAAAAAAAACATTACAAAAAATCAGCCAAATGAGGAGCTGGTTTTTAGAAAAAATAAACAAAATTGACACCCCATTGGCCCAACTAGCTAAAAAAAGAAGAGAAAAGACCCAAATCAGTAAAATCAGAGATGAAAAAGGAAATGTAACAACAGACACTACAGAAATCAAAAAAATCATCAGAAATTACTACAAGGACTTGTATGCCAGCAAACAGGGAAACCTATCAGAAATGGATAGATTCCTGGACACATGCAACCTACCTAAATTGAACCAGGAAGACATAGAAAACCTAAACAGACCCATGAGTGAGTCAGAAATTGAATCAGTAATAAAGGCCCTCCCAACAAAGAAAAGCCCAGGACAAGATGGATTCACTGCTGAATTCTACCAGACATTTAAAGAAGAACTAACTCCAATTATTCTAAAACTATTCAGAATAATCGAAAAACAGGGAATCCTCCCAAATTCTTTCTATGAAGCCAGCATCACCTTAATTCCTAAGCCAGAAAAAGATGCAGCATTGAAAGAGAATTACAGACCAATATCCCTGATGAACATAGATGAAAAAATCCTCAATAAAATTCTGGCCAATAGACTGCAACAACTCATCAGAAAGATCATCCACCCAGACCAAGTGGGATTCATCCCTGGTATGCAGGGATGGTTCAATACTCGCAAAACAATCAACGTGATACACCACATTAACAGACTGCAGAAGAAAAACCATATGATTATCTCACTAGATGCAGAGAAAGCATTCGATAAAATTCAACACCCTTTCATGAGGAAACCCTAAGCAAACTGGGTATGGAAGAAACATTCCTCAATACAATCAAAGCAATTTATGAAAAACCCATGGCCAATATCCTATTGAATGGGGAAAAGTTGGAAGCATTTCCACTGAGATCTGGTACCAGACAGGGATGCCCACTCTCACCACTGCTATTCAATACAGTGCTGGAAGTCTTAGCCAGAGCTATTAGGCAAGAAAAAGAAATAAAAGGGATACAAATTGGGAAGGAAGAACTCAAACTATCCCTCTTTGCAGATGATATGATTCTTTATTTAGGGGACCCAAAGAACTCTACTAAGAGACTATTGGAACTCATAGAAGAGTTTGGCAAAGTAGCAGGATATAAAATCAATGCACAAAAATCAACAGCCTTTGTATACACAGGCAATGCCACGGCTGAGGAAGAACTGCTAAAATCAATCCCATTCACAATAGCTACAAAAACAATCAAATACCTTGGAATAAACTTAACCAAGGACATTAAAGATCTCTACAATGAAAATTACAAAACCTTAAAGAAAGAAATAGAAGAGGATACCAAAAAATGGAGAAATCTTCCATGCTCATGGATTGGAAGAATCAATATCATCAAAATGTCCATTCTCCCAAAAGCAATTTACATATTCAATGCAATACCAATCAACATACCAAGGACATTCTTCTCAGATCTGGAAAAAATGATGCTGAAATTCATATGGAGACACAGGAGACGTCGAATAGCTAAAGCAATCTTGTACAACAAAAACAAAGCTGGAGGCATCACAATACCAGATTTCAGGACATACTACAGGGCAGTAGTTATCAAAACAGCATGGTACTGGTACAGAAACAGATGGATAGACCAATGGAACAGAATAGAAACACCAGAAATCAATCCAAACATCTACAGCCAACTTATATTTGATCAAGGATCCAAAACCAATCCCTGGAGTAAGGACAGTCTGTTTAATAAATGGTGCTGGGAAAACTGGATTTCCACGTGCAGAATCATGAAGCAAGATCCCTACCTTTCACCTTACACAAAAATTCATTCAACATGGATTAAAAACTTAAACCTATGACCCGACACCATCAAATTATTAGAGAGCATAGGAGAAACCCTGCAAGACATTGGTACTGGCAAAGACTTCTTGGAAAATACCCCAGAAGCACAGGCAGGCAAAGCCAAAATTAACTACTGGGATTGCATCAAATTGAAAAGTTTCTGTACTGCAAAAGAAACAGTCAGGAAAGTGAATAGGAAACCGACAGAATGGGAAAATATATTTGCAAACTATGCAACAGATAAAGGGTTGATAACCAGAATCTACAAAGAAATTAAGAAACTCCACAACATCAAAACAAGCAACCCACTTAAGAGATGGGCCAAGGACCTCAATAGACATTTTTCCAAAGAGGAAATCCAAATGGCCAACAGACACATGAAAAAATGTTCAAGATCCCTAGCAATCAGGGAAATGCAAATCAAAACCACAATGAGGTTTCACCTCACCCCGGTTAGAATGGCTCACATTCAGAAATCCACCAACAATAGATGCTGGAGAGGATGTGGGGAAAAAGGGACACTAATCCACTGTTGGTGGGAATGCAAACTGGTGAAGCCACTATGGAAGTCAGTCTGGAGATTCCTCAGAAACCTGAATATAACCCTACCATTCAACCCAGCCATCCTACTCCTTGGAATTTACTGAAAGGAAATTAAATTGGCAAACAAAAAAGCCGTCTGCACATCAATGTTTATTGCAGGTCAATTCACAATAGCTAAGACTTGGAACCAACCCAAATGCCCATCAACAGTAGACTGGATTAGGAAATTATGGGACATGTACTCTACAGAATACTATACAGCAGTCAAAAACAATGAAATCCGGTCATTTGCAACAAAATGGAGGAATCTGGAAAACATCATGCTGAGTGAATTAAGCCAGTCCAAAAGAGACAAATATCATATGTTCTCCCTGATCGGTGACAACTAATTGAGCACCAAAGGGGAAACCTGTAGAAGTGAAATGGACACTATGAGAAACAGTGACTTGATCAGCTCTTGTGCTGACTGTTGTTGTACAATGTAATACTTTATCCATTGTAGTATTTTTTTTTATCCTAGTACTAGTGGTTGAACTCTGTAATTAACACACAATTATTCTTAGGTGTTTAAATTTTAACTGAAAAGTGATCCCTGTGAAATATAAGAGTGGGAATAAGAGAGGGAGGAGATGTCCAATTTGGGACATGCTCAATCGGAACTGCCCCAAATGGTGGAGTTAGAATTGAGCCAGGGGATTCCAATACAATCCCATCAAGGTGGCATGTACCAAGGCCATCTCACTAGTCCAAGTGATCAATTTCAGTTCACAGTTGATCATACTGATAGGTCCAAGAGTCAAAGGGATCACACAAACAAGACTAGTGTCTGCTAATACGAACTGATAGAATCAAAAAGGGAGAGAATGATCCACCATGGGAAGCGGGATACACAGCAGACTCATCGAATGGCAGATGTCCTAAATAGCACTCTGGCCTCAGAATCAGCCCTTGAGGCATTCAGATCTGGCTCAAGAGCCCATGAGAATATTTTAGGCATGGAAAGCTAAGACACCCTGAAAAACAAAAAAAAGAAGACCTAAATGAAAGATCTCTGCGAGTGAGATCCCAGTGGAAAGAACGGGACCATCAAAGAAGGAGGTACCTTTCTCTGAAGGGAGGAGAGAACCTCCACTTTGACTATGACCCTGTCGGAATAAGATCGAAGTCCACAAACCCTAAAGGCTTCCATAGCCTCGGCAACTCATGACTAGAGCCTAGGGAGATTACTGATGCCATAAACAAGGGTGTCAAATTGTTAAATCAACATCAGGAGTCACTGTGTACTTACGTCTCATGAGGGATCTGTCCTTAATGTGTTATCCAATGTGAAATAATGCTATTACTAGTACTGAAACAGTATTTTTACACTTTGTGTTTCTGTGTGGGTGCAAACTGATGAAATCTTTACATAGTATATTCTGAATCGATCTTCTGTATATAAAGATAATTGGAAATGATTAAAAAATCTTGGTGTTAAATTGGAAATTGCATAGACAATTAATCAATTCTTTAAAAAAAATCATGTAGGATCTCTGTCCTTAATGTGCTGTACATTGTGAACTAATACTATAACTAGTACTCCAACAGTATTTTCACTTTGTGTCTCTATGTGAGGGCAAACTGTTGAAATCTTTACTTAATATATACTAAACTGATCTTCTGTGTATAAAGAGAATTGAAAATGAATCTTGATGTGAATGGAAGGGGAGAGGGAGCGGGAAAGGGGAGGGTATCGGGAGGGAGGGAAGTTCTGGGGGGGGTGGGGGAAACCATTGTAATCCATAAGCTGTACTTTGGAAATTTATATTCTTTAAATAAAAGCTATAAAAAAATAAAATAAAATAAAATAAAATAAAATAAAATAAAATTATAGAACCTCAGAATTGCAGAATAATCTACCATAAGTGTGAGAGTCTTCAACATATTTTAAAAGTTGGATTTGACTTCAACATTTCCTCCTTATTTTACAAGACACAGCGGTAACAGAAAGGA
This sequence comes from Sylvilagus floridanus, assembly GCA_949820135.1. Taxonomy (NCBI): domain Eukaryota; kingdom Metazoa; phylum Chordata; class Mammalia; order Lagomorpha; family Leporidae; genus Sylvilagus; species Sylvilagus floridanus. The sequence continues at coordinate 170,570,448 of OX463244.1, forward strand.
ACTGTGACAGCCCTCATAGAAAATGTTCTGACTTTCTGAGTAATGTGAGGGCAATGTGTTGACTGAGACAAGTTCTGTGGCTATCCTTCTCACCACAGATGTTGAGAGAAAATGCAGCACCAGTGACTCAATATTCTATAGGCTTCTAAGAGAACTCAAGAGTCTATGTCAGCTCAGACTCAGGTTGATATATATCTTTCTGATGGGATATAAACCACAGAACAAGTTCAAAGCATGATAGGTCAAGAGACTTAGAAAGCCACAAACAAAGTCATTATATATTTGGCCAGGATATTTTACATGCATGCAAGCAATGCACAGGTAAGAATTTTGAGTTCCCTTTAAGAAAAGCAATACCATTGGCCAGTGCTATGATTCAGTGGGTAAAGTCATTGCCTATGGCACTGGCATGCCATATGGGTGCCAGTTCAAGTACCAGCTGCTCCACTTCTGATCCTGCTTCCTACTCATGCACCTGGACAAGCAGAAGAAGATGGCCCAAGTGCTTGGTCCCCTGAACCCACTTGGGAGACCTGGAAGAATCTCTTGGCACCTAGCTTCAGACCATCTCAGCTCTGGCCATTGTGACTATATGGTGAGTGAACCAGTGGATGGAAGACCTCTCTCTGTGTGTCTCTCCACCTCTCTCTCTCTCTCTCTCTCTCTCTCTCTCTCTCTCTCTCCCTCTTCCTCTCTCTCTCCCTCTAACCCTGCCTTTCAAGTAAATAAATAAATATTTTTTTTAAAAAAGAAAGAAAAGCAATACTAATTTACTTTTCCTATAATGACACAGATTTCTCAGCAGCAATTTAACCAACCAATAACAACTAAAATCCTCTAATCCTCTAAAAGGCAATTAAAATACCCAAGGACTCTGGCAGTAAGAGATAGGTCTAATTTGATTTCTCAATCCTTGATGGCATTAAAGAAAGTAAAATCTTTCCTTTGGTTACTGCTTGCTGAAATGAGAGTGGAAGCTGCTTATACCTATAATCAACATCAATCCTCAGTTCTTCTTGTATTCAACATTTTTATTAGCCAATCTTGGCTCATATCAAGATCTAAATCCAGGGGCTGGAAATGTGCATTAGGTTAAGCCACCACCCTCAACACCAGCATCCCATGTAAGTGCCAATTTGTGTCCCGGCTGCTACATTTCCAGTCCAGACCCCTGTTGCTATGTCTGGGAAATCAGTCTAAGCTGGGCCAAGTAGTTGGGCCTCTGACACCTGTGTGGGAGATCTGGATGGAGCTACTGACTCCTAGCTTCAGCCTGGCTCAGCCCCAGCCATTGTGGCCATTCTGGGAGTGAACCAGCAGATGGAAGATATCTCTGTCACTCCTTCTTTCTGAAACTCTGCATTTCAAATAAATAGATAAACCTTTTATAAAACATCTCAGGGCCAGTGCTGTGGCATAGCAGGTAAGGCCACCGCCTGCAGTGCCAGTATCCCATAGGGGCACCAGTTCAAGTCCTAGCTGCTCCACTTCCAATACAGCTCTCTGCTATGGCCTGGGAAAGCAACGGAAGATGGCCCAAATCCTTGGGCCCCTGCACCCATGTGGGAGACCCAGAAAAAACTCCTGGATCCTGGCTTCAGATTGGCGTAGCTCTAGCCATTGTATCCATCTGGGGAGTGAATCGGCAGATGGAAGACTGATCTCTCTCTCTCCCTCTCTCTCTCCCTCTCCCTCTCCCTCTCTTATTCTCTCTCACTCTCACTTACTCTCTTTGCCTCAGCTTCTCTGTAACTCTGCCTTTCAAATAAAATAAATAAATCTGTTCTAAAAATCTCAATCCAGGGATCTTCTCAATGATTTTTCCCTATCTGTAGCTGGCTGTTAAGTATTTCCACTTGGATATGTTTTCATTCATTTGCTAATTCATTCATTCACTCATTCTTCTATCCATGCTTTCAATAAACTGTACCTGAAGGAGGAACTCACAATAAACTGATGTTTTAAATACTAAATCCAGTGTCCTACAAGGGAGGCAAACCCAGTATACTAAGGGAGTCCATAAACAGAATATATGAGTGTGGATGTCAAAGACGCCACCTGGAGGGATTACACTGCAATAGCAGAAGACAGGAAAGCATTCCCAGCAGAGAGAACAGCGTGTTGGAATTCCCAGTGGTATACAACCACAAGCTGGTCTGTCTTCAGGAAAGAGAGATCTGTCGCATGCGGCCAGAATAAAGAGCAAGAAGGAGAACACAGTGAAAGCGACATGGGTGTCCTAAGGAAACTAGATCTTACCCTAAATGTCATAGGATTTCAGCCAGATGTAATTCCTTCAACATTTCCTCCCTATTTCACAAGACCAAGTGGCAACACAAGGGAACTGTGACAGACCTCACAGAAAATGTTCTGACTTTCTGAGTAATGTGAGAGCAATGTATGGACCGAGAAAAGTGCTGTGGCTAGCCTTCTCACAACAGATGTTGAGAGAGGATGCAGCACCAGTGACTCACTGTTCTGCACTCAAAGGACATAATCAGATTTTAACTGGGTTTGTCCAAAACCTTACGCCTTCAATGTCCTCAGCTAATTATCTTCCAACATTATCATAAGCTACCAAACTCAAATTGCTTCTCAGCAGTCTCACACCTCACAGCTCATTAACTGGCCACTACATCTTTTTAATTCCAAGTCAAATAAATGTGGAATCTTGGTCCCCTCTATAGCCTCTTCATAGGCTTGTCATAGGCAAAACCCACACCTCACCTTCCTGGACAATTACAATAGCCTTCCGTGGCAAATACCCTGGCCAACTATCCAAAAGCCACTGGTCAACCCCTTCTCCCTTTGTCATCTCCAACTACAGAGGCTAAACGTTCTCCTTATAGCTAGAAGTAATCACACAACTCATTTTAGACCAACACATTGTAAGAAGTCCAACAGGGAATGTCTTTGATTCCCTTTGGTGATAAAAGCAGACATTTTTCTTTTTTATCAGCCACAGTGCTTCCTGCCTTTGATTTTGGTAATGAGGCCTTAGTTCAAGCAATCATCTTGTCACAAGGCGATGACAAGCATGTGGACAGGTAAACCACCTGCTCAGGATACTGCAGAGAAATGGCAGAAATGCCTAGATCCTGGTTGACCTCCTTGAGCTACAAAACCCACCTTAGATCTGTTTACCTCTAGACCCCTCATTCTGAGGTAACTGAATGTCCTCATGGCTTTAAGCCATTGCAAGCCTGTCTTCTTGCCCTTAAACATGTACAGCTCCTAAACAGTAACTGTCACCATGCCCCCTAAGCTGTCATTAAATTATCCCTGTAGCTCCCCAATCAGATCAGAATGTTTCTAGCCTGGAAAATCTCTGAACACAAGTCAGATCTAGGCCAATATCTAAGCCCTCCACACACCAAGGCTCCCTGTGCCCCTACTCTTTTGAGAGCACTTACACGCATGATGCTCCTTCAGGTCTCCGATCCTACTTTTCCTGCTTAACTCGTCTATCCCTAAGGCAAGTTGTCCCCATTCTCCCCCTTTGCAGGCAAGCTGTGACAGACTATCCATTTAACCATCCGTGCAATTCTCTAGGACGAATGAGTCCTCACCCTATTACACCTGGCTTTCTTGGACCAATGGAATCTGAGCAGAAGTGACACATGATACTTTGGGGAGGAAATTCTAAGAGCAGAACTGTGGTTTGCCATGTCCTCTCTTTCCTGCCTCTGTGATGTGGACGCCAGAACAGAGGAGCCCTCAGCCAGCCTGGCGCCTGAGCACAGACTCATAGTGACTGAGAGCGGGCATGCAGCATTGGCAGGACAAAAACCTTGGTGTACAAAGTCACAGGTGGGCAGACTTTTTCTGTAAGGGGCCAGATAGCAAATATTTTAGACTTCATGGATCACATATGGTCTTTACTGCATCTTCTTTTTTTAACATTTAAAAATATAAAAACCATTCTTACCTCACAGAATATGTGAGTATATGTCCAAAAAAACTTCATGGGAAATGGAATTAAAAGATGTGTATTTCTGAACAAAAAGATTTTGTTTTGATGCACAGTTTTTTAATGTCCCATTTTCCACGAACTTCTTAAAGACCTCTTATTTGCATAGAATTCAAAAGAATTTTTTAGAACAAAATATATGTATCTTTTAGTTGCATTTTCCCCTGAACTTCCCGAAGTCTCTCTGTCATAAACAGGCCATGGCTAGAGTTGTCCCACAGGCTGTGGTCTGCCACTCTTCACAGACGCTGAGACTTTCAGGCTACTTGGTTCTGCAGCATCACATGGGCTATCCTGATGAAGATAATGCTGCTCTGCACGTACAGTCTATGCTTCATGATCCTTTAATTACAAGCTTCATGAAGATAGGGGACTTGTCTGTTGTCCTTCCTTGCTCACTGCTGAGTGTGGCAGCTCAGGAAACAATTTTTGAGTGAGTAACTGGAAGTCTTCCCCATATGGCTGGGAGCTCAGGTGGCAGAAACCATGGCTTTTCATCTTATATTCATCCCTGCAATGCCTGGCATGGGAGGGGCAGTAGAGGAGCAGTCAAGCCTTTGATAAATGTTACATTAAATAAAGGATGTTCTTGTTATCACCAGAACAGAAGCCAAATATCACTGGAGAAATAGAAATATGCACAACCTGTTTGTTTGCAAGATGAACATATGACCTCCTGAGAAGTGTACTAAAATCTATGCCTGAAATTTATTATCAGTAATTGAATTTGGTCTTTTTTCTTTCTTTTTTATTTAGGAGCAGAAGAGGAAACAGGATGTGAAGGGTTTACACTAAATGTGGGTAAAGAAACATGAAATGATGCGTTTAAGGTTCATTTTCACCCAGTCCCTTCCAGAGTCATTCTGTAACGTAATGGCATTGTGGGGCTCTTCCTTGTCGGGTGACAGCTTTTAAGGCAGACTTTATGCTTTGCCCAGTGTGCCACTGAGGGTACGTTCCCTTGTGTGGCCTCAAAAGCTACAAATAAATGTGAGAGCAAGACCTGGACATAAGTCAAGGTATATGTCACTAAAAGATAGCTTTTCAAATGGAAGAGTATTTAGAAGTTTTTAATAGATAGCATTCTAAAACTATGCATACCTGACTATGTTAGTACCTTCTATTCTTTTTCCTTATGAAAGCAAACTCTAGGCAGCATGCTTACTATCAATAATTGCAAGCCAACCTCAGTCTTAAAATTTAAAACTTCACCTACATTGAAGAAAAAAATGAGGAGAAAGAAATCTTAGTTTTTCTAAAGATTTTTTTTCTGCTCAATTTTTCAGTACACTTTATCCTGTGTATCTGAAATATAATTTAGCAATTCTGTGCCTTTTACCAGAAGTAAACAAACTTTCTAGAAGAAAAGAGAAAAATAAAACATGACAAGGTTTCCCCCTTGTGGAGACAGGCCTCCAAACCCATAACAGCAAGTCTGCTTCTATAAGCACAATGAATTACAGCTCTATTTCAACTTCCAACACATGGAAATTTTATACACTTAGTGTCACATTAATGCTGAAAGATTTTAAATTTCACTATCACCACTCTTTTTTTTTTTTTTGACAGGCAGAGTGGACAGTGAGAGAGAGAGAGAGAGAAAGGTCTTCTTCGCCGTTGGTTCACCCTCCAATGGCCGCTTCAGCCAGCATGCTGCGGCCAGCGCACCATGCTGATCCGATGGCAAGAGCCAAATGCTTCTCCTGGTCTCCCATGGGGTGCATGGCCCAAACACTTGGGCCATCCTCCACTGCACTCCCGGGCCACAGCAGAGAGCTGGCCTGGAAGAGGGGCAACCGGGACAGAATCCGACGCCCAGACCAGGACTAGAACCCGGTGTGCAGGTGCCACAAGGTGGAGGATTAGCCTGTTGAGCTACGGCACCGGCCTGTCCTTAAATTTTACTATCAACACTCTTGAGAGTCTAATGAGGCTGGCACCATGGCTCACTTGGCTAATCTTCTGCCTGCGGCACCAGCACACCAGGTTCTAGTCCCAGTTGGGGCACCGGATTCTGTACCGGTTGCTCCTCTTCCAGTCCAGCTCTTTGCTGTGGCTTGGGAAGGCAGTGGAGGATGGCCCAAGTGCTTGGGCCCTGCACTCGCATGGGAGACCATGAGGAAGCACCTAGCTCCTGGCTTTGGATCGGCGCAGCGGATCGGCCACAGCGAGCTAGCCATAGCGGCCATTTGGGGAGTGAACCATAGGAAAAGGAAGACCTTTCTCTCTCTCTCTCACTGTCTAACTCTGCCTGTCAAAAAAAAAAAAAAAAGAATCTAATGACATTTTTATATCAACAATGATAGATACTGAAGAAAAGCTTTCAGCAGTATTATATTAAAGTATTTTTATACAGCCATATCAAATTTCTGTGTATTAACCTTTTGGTGATAAAATCTTTTTACATTCTGTGAAAATAATGGTAGAACATCAATGCCCTTTTCATAGAATTTCTTTGTTAGATATTGGGCTAGGATAAGATTTTGAGAGATTTAACATTGCCCCTTTATTTCAAATTGGGAAAATATTACCTCTTGCAAAGCTAAAATGTCTAAAAATTTGGAAATAGTTTTTGACTTAATAACTCCTAAGTAGAAGTCTGATAAATGTGAATAATAACATGAAGGAAAATGGCAATAAGGGGCAAGCCAGACAGAAACAAAAGTTGGCTTATTCTTGTGAAACAAAGGAAAGTTTTCTGAGGAGTCCAACAAAACTTGAATCCAAGTAAAAATACATTTTTACTAAAGTTATAGAGTCAACATGGAAATGGGATATTTTGTTAAGCGTAATGTGTTGACTTAAAAATACAACTGGAGTGCTCATTTTGAATTAAATAAAAAGGTGGAATGACATATGTGTTTATCCCCTCCACCTCTCCAACCCTTGATAAAATAAAAGGGTCTTCTTTGAAACATCTCTATCCCAGAGGAACAATGAAAATAGGCTTGGCAACAACAGAGAATGAGATACCACAAAGGTGGAAGTGAACAGAGGAGTGTAACAGACTCAGTGCAGCACAAGTCAAAACTCATGTTTCTAATTGGTCTCAAGTTAGAAAAGCCAAACAGTCCATTCACCTTCAGAAGTCCACAGTGCTACCCAAGGAAGGAGTGAAGCAAAAAGTTCAAACATATAATAGAGATAAAGTCCTTAGGCTCCCTCCCACAACCACAAAGCCAGGAAACTTGTGTACCCTTTGCCACCAAGAGAAAACAGATTTACTTTGCAAGGAACCAAGTAGAGTGGGACTATACTCAAGGAACGCAGTGAAAATTTAACTGAATATACTTTCCTAAGCCCCATTTGTCTACACTGCCTTCAGAATTATAGCAGACAGATGCACATTCCCACTGGCAAGATACTGAAAGATCAGTCATTGCTTGAGATACTGGCTTTGGGGTCTCAAAAGGAAAATCTCCATCATGTTATAATGAAGTCTACAAGATGATGACCTTAATTGAAACTCAGAGTTTCTGATAGCCTTTTTCATTCCTTCCTCAGAATTATTAAAGGCCAGAACAGCATCACCAGAAAGTCTAGAAAAGCCCCCAAAAGAAAAGAGATCTCAAGCTAGGCATGAGAATTTAAAGACAAAGAACCCAGCCAATATAGGCAACACAGAGACATTTAGTTTGCTAAAGACAAACTGAGACAGAATAAAACCAGGATTCCTTGGAAGTGGAAGAAAAAAAATGTGGAATGTTTGAAAATTCAAAATACATGAAAATAAAATATTCAATAGAATGGCAAGGAAATAAGGTTGAAGAATAACTATAAAGTATAAGAGATAAAGAATTTAAACTGAGAGGAATTATATTCAAAATTAGGATATCAGTTGGTACATATTATATCTAGACTATTAGGAATTCTATGATGCAAAACAGGAAGATTGTCACAAGGGAGAAAAATAATGAAGAAATAACACAAGAAAAGTTCCTGGGACTAAAATTTTTTAATCTACAGACTGAAGAGTCCACCTACTTTGAAATACATTGAATTTACAAAAATCCCATCCAAAGCAGTGAATAAAGAGAACATCCTAAAAGTTTCCAGAAAGATAAAATAGCTGGTGGACCAAGCAACAGCAATCAGAATTGCACTGAATTTCCTAACAGCAAAGTCAGAAACTACAGGACTGAAGTAATGCCTTCAAAATTTTGAAGGATAATGAGTCTCATCTGAGAATACTACAACCAGTCAAACCTACACCAAGTATGAGGGCCCCATAAAAATATTTTGTGGCAAGCAAGCATTTAAAAATTGTAACTCTAAAAACATTCTTTCTTATAAAAATACTGGAAGATATACTTAGGTAAAGCAGAATGGGATAAAAAAAAAAAAAACAGAAATAGAAATGTATAAGACACAAGAAATAAAGCTCCACTCAGAAGAGAAATAGAAAAAGTTCTGAGACCTAAAGTGAAATCCAATCTACATTGCAGCAAAGCAGTTCCAGGAATGGGTACTGAGGAAAAAAAATTTTTTGAGTAGCTATTATGTTTAACCACATAAAAAATAGTGCAGAGGGAGCTTCTATAATCCTTGTGAGAAATTTGGGGAAAATAATAGATACATAGAAAACCAGTTCACAAACAAAACAGAAGGCAATCATGAACTCTAAGAAAAATAAAAAGTTCATGTGAAATGAAAGGTAATCAACACTGATAAATAATTACATAGAGGCTGGCGCCATGGCTCACTAGGCTAATCCTCTGCCTGTGGCACTGGCACACTGGATTCTAGTCCCGCTTGGGTGCCAGATTCTGTCCTGGTTGCCCTTCTTCCAGGCCAGCTCTCTGCTGTGGCCTGGGAGTGCAGTGGAGGATGGCCTAAGTGCTTGGGCCCTGCACCCCATGGGAGACCAGAAGGAGGCAGCTAGCTCCTGGCTTCGGATCAGTGCTATGCGCCAGCCACAGCGCGCCAGCTGCGGCGGCCATTGGAGGGTGAACCAACGGCAAAGGAAGACATTTCTCTCTGTCTCTCTCTCTCTCTCACTGTCCACTCTGCCTGTCAAAAAAAAAATTACATAGAGGTAATAAAGTAAGTATTGAATAATGATTTAACCCAAAATTGTGCTATAACTCTGTTGGTAGGACAGGAGACTGGAAAAAAGAAAACTAAATAAATCCTCAACTGTCACAATGGAAAATCAAATACTATAAGAAAAAAGCTAAAAAGAACTAAAAATTATTTTGGGGGGAAATGTAATTGGAAATTGCAAAGCAGTAGTACAGGAAACTTGTTCTTCTCTATAATCTTTTTATCATGTTGATGTGTGAAACTTATTAAAGAAAGTAAATATGAAAACTAATTTAAAAAAAGTTTAGAAAGAAATCAAAGAAGGATGTACTTTTCTCTTAAGGGAGGAGAGAACTTCACTTTGCATATGGCCCTGTCTAAATACTGATAGAGTTTGCAGACTCAAAAGGCTTCCATAGCATTGGCAGTTCATGTCAAGAGCCTCATGTGGTCACTAACATCAAAAATAAGAGTGCTAATTGTTAAATCAACAACAGGAGTCACTGTGCAATAACTTCCCATGTAGGACTTCTGCCTTAATGAGATATACTATGAGAACTCTTGTAAAACTTAGTCTCAATCTGTAGTTTATACCTGGTAAGTATGTGTGTGCATGTGTGCAAACTGTTGAAATCTTTACTTAGTATAGAGTTGGTCTTTTGTATATAAAGTTAATTAAAAATGAATCTGAATGAAGAATGGGATGGGAGAGGGAATAGGAGGTGGGATGGGAGCGGGGGTGAGGGTGGGAGGGTGGGAATGGGGGGAAGAACCACTATATCCACTATATTCCTAAAATCTGTACATATGAAATTTGTATTCATTAAATAAAAGCCTTCTTAAAAAATAAAGCTCTTCTCTGGCCCCAGAATCATCCCTTAAGGCATTCGGATCTGGCTCAAGAGCCCATGAGAATATTTTAGGCATGGAAAGCTAAGACACTCTGGAAAAAACAGAAGACCTAAATGAAAGATCTCTGCGAGTGAGATCCCAGTGGAAAGAACGGGGCCATCAAAGAAGGAGGTACCTTTCTCTGAAGGGAGGAGAGAACTTCCACTTTGACTATGGCCCTGTGGGAATAAGATCGAAGTCCACAAACCCTAAAGGCTTCCATAGCCTCGGCAACTCATGACCAGAGCCTAGGGAGATTACTGACGCCATAAACAAGAGTGTCAAATTGTTAAATCAACATCAGGAGTCACTGTGTACTTACGTCTCATGAGGGATCTGTCCTTAATGTGTTATCCAATGTGAAGTGATGCTATTACTAGTACTGAAACAGTATTTTTACACTTTGTGTTTCTGAGTGGGTGCAAACTGATGAAATCCTTACATAGTATATATTGAATCGATCTTCTTTATATAAAGATAATTGCAAATGATTAAAAAATCTTGGTGTTAAACTGGAAATTGCATAGACAATTAATCAATTTTTTAAAAAAAAAATCATGTAGGATCTCTGTCCTTAATGTGCTGTACATTGTGAATTAATACTATAACTAGTACTCCAACAGTATTATCATTTTGTGTCTCCATGCGAGGGCAAACCGTTGAAATCTTTACGTAATATGTACTAAATTGATCTTCTGTGTATAAAGAGAATTGAAAATGAATCTTGATGTGAACAGAAGGGGAGAGGGAGCGGGAAAGGGGAGGGTGGGGGGAGGGAGGGAAGTTGTGGGGGGGGGGCATTGTGGTCCATGAGCTGTTCTTTGGAAATTTATATTCTTTAAATAAAAGCTTTATATAAAAATAAATAAATAAATAAATAAATAAATAAAGCTCTTGTTGAAGAGGCGGTATACTGCAGATAGAAAACAACCTGGGAACCATTGACTTGGGAATTAAATATCCAAGCATCCAAAGAGTACTTTATTCTTTCAGGGGAAAAATTCAACTGAATCATTTAGAAACTATATTGGTCATTGTCCAATATGGTAGCCACTTGTACAACAAGATATTGAAATTAATTAAAACTCTATGAAGTCAAATATTCTTTCCTCTGTCAACTAGCCTCTGTCCAACTGTTCAACACATCACTACATGTAGTTAATACCAACCATACTCAAAAGCACAGATAGAGTTTCCCTTGAGCATCAAAAGTTCTGCTGGATGCTACTCTAGAATAATGGTCAAAATTTCTTTAGCAGAAATTTTCACATTTTTATACTTACTAACTGTCACTTTGTCCTTATCTCCCAACATAATGTTGTTTGGTGTCAGATCTCTGTGGACAATCCTCTTCTCCTTATGTAAGTACCGAAGAGCCAAGCAGAGCTTGAAGCAAGAATAAAAAAATTATTTTCCCCAATATACATATAGCCAGTGATGACAGCCACCCATACCTCTGAGAAATGAACTCAGAACTTTACTTGTTCCATTTTAAAAATATTGAGAAAACTTTAATGACAACAAAAGCATACCTGTATAAATATTTTCCATAGTCTTTCTTCAGTAAAATGGTGTTGTTTTTCCTTCAAAGAACTGAAATGCTCTCCAAGTGGGACTCCTTCTATAAGTTCCATAACTATATACAGCCTATCATCTAAATAAGAAACACAGGAGGTCATAGAAATTTAAATTCAGTGTAGAATCTCGGAAACAAATATCAACGAGAATCTGAGCTTTAGTGTAACACTAAAGAAGCCAAGATATGCTGAGCAGGTGGATCCACTCAGCTTTGACAGGGTAGAGGTCAGGTGATCTTTGGGCCACTAGAGCCCTGCCATAATCACTACTTTCTAGTGTAGGTTTATTCTGGCAAATATTACCATTTTCTGTGTACCCCAGGATGAGAAATGGTCGGAATGTGTCAAAGAGAACCGGAAAAGAATCCCAGGTCATGGGTTCCTTGGATAAGGTATAAACCTGTCTTTTCTCCCAGTACTTGAAAAAGTACCATCAAATCAAGGCGAATGTTCTGAACACTGAATTTTAAACTATATTGCTCTGTAGTCTCATAGAATTATCTTACCGAATTTTACAATGGAATCATGCCATGGTCTTGCAAAGACACAACTGAAAACACTATCCATGGCAGAAATTTCTATTGTGCCCCTCAAGAGTAGAAAAAGCTGGATTTCTACAGGCTTTACATTGGATACTGGGAATCTCGTAGCACTGCATTTATCTCAGTTTTCTTTGGAGGCAGAGAAAAAGAAAATGAATTCTACTTCCTCTTCTATAACCAATACTAAACAATTAGCAATGGAATATGAAACGTGTGTTTTTGTGATTTTCTGATATGCACATAAATATGTAAGCAATATTTATAAAAATGGAATCATAGTGAACATAATTCTGCACTTTACACTTTTTAAGCAATTTTAAATTTATTTATTTGCAATGCAGAGAGACAGAGAGATCTCCCATAAGCTGATTCAGTGCCCGAAAATTGGCAACAGCCAAGCCTGGGCTGGGGCTGGGGTTGGGGCTGGGGCTGGGGCTGGGGCTGGGCCAGGGCCAGGGCCAGAACTGAGAACCAGGAACACAACCCAGATTTCCAACATGGATGGCAGGAACCCAATTACTTAAGCTGTTACCACTGCCTCCCAGGGTCCACATTAACAGGAAGCTAAAGTGAGAAGCCAGAGTCAGGGATCAAACCCAGGTAGTTCAAATGGGCAGCCACAGGCATCTTAACTTCTAGGCTAAACATCCACTACTATACTGTTTTATTATTACTGACCAGACAGATACAATTCTTGCTCTTCATTGCACAGAATTGAATGATACAGATATGTCAATTCATTATAGTTCTGCACAGAGAAACTTACATCGTTTCTAATTTTTCACAATTCCAAGAAATATTTATCATTTGTACCAATTTTATCATTAGCTTAATTGCTAATTTTTTCACCTTTGATTCTCCTTTATTACAATTGCCTAATTTATTTTATCGTGTTTCATATTTTTGAAGCCACTTCAAATTCTTTTGGGGAGCTGTCAGGTTGTAAAAAAGTTGTAGTTTTTATAACAAAACAAGTTGTGGGGGCCGGCGCCGCGGCTCAACAGGCTAATCCTCCACCTTGTGGCGCCGGCACACCGGGTTCTAGTCCCGGTCGGGGCACCGGATTCTGTCCCGGTTGCCCCTCTTCCAGGCCAGCCCTCTGCTGTGGCCCAGGAGTACAGTGGAGGATGGCCCTGCACCCCATGGGAGACCAGGAGAAGCACCTAGCACCTGGCTCCTGCCATCGGATGAGCGTGGTGCGCCGGCCGCAGCGCGCCGGCCGCGGCAGCCATTGGAGGGTGAACCAACGGCAAAGGAAGACCTTTCTCTCTGTCTCTCTCTCTCACTGTCCACTCTGCCTGTCAAAAAAACAAGTTGTGGGACTGGCAATATGGCACAGTAGGTTAAGCTACCATCTCCAAGGCCAGCAAGTCCCAGCTGCTCCACTTCTGATGCAGCTCCCAGCTAACAGGCCGGTGAAAGCAAGAGAAGATGACTCAAGTACCTGGGCTCTTGCTGCCCTTGTGGGAGACCTAGGCAGAGTCCCAGGATTTTGGCATCAGCCTGGCACACACCAGGCATTGTAGCCATTTGGAGAGTAAACCAGTGAATGGAGGATATCTCTCTGTTTCTGTTTCTCTCCCTCTCTCCCTCCCTTCCTCCCTCCTCTTTCTCCCCCTCTCTTACTCTCCAATTCTGCCTTTCAAATAAATAAAATAAAATAGGTATTTTTAAAAAAATAGACAAGTTGTGTCACTTCAGTATAAGTCAGAAGCTAACTCTGATCTCCTTTTAACAGGATATGCACTCAGTAATGGGAAACCATTCTAACATCAGGAATAAATGGCTAAAGGGGCAGGATTTATTGCACGAGTTTCAGTGCCGAGTTTTCTGAGCCATCTAGGGGGAAGGGAAAAGGGTAAAACTCATAGCAAATGCCAGACTACCAAAAGCTCTTCCTAAATAGCAACAGCACTGAGAACCTAGGGAGGAGATCCCAATTGCTGCCTAACATTGCTTTTAAATCTACCTTTACGTGGAAATTTATTTTGAAATTTCCTATGTGTCAGAAATCACGAAGGCTGATCAATGCTTATATTATCTCAGTCAGTGATTCTGGTTTCTTTGTTTGCTTGTTTGCTTTGTTTTAAAACAAGTACTGAATTCAGCTGTTTCGACATTGGCTTCAGGGTTCTATCATCCTAGCAGGAAAAGACGCTGCCTGCCTGCCTGCCTGCCTGCCTGCCTGCCTGCCTGCCTGCAGAAGTGGCCAAGACTTCACTGCCACCTTGTGGCACATACCTGAATGGCATGTAAAAGAAATTTATTTTGGAGGTGGAAAATGACTCAAAGACAACTTTCCATTTTTTTTTTTCTATTTATTTGCTTATTTTAGTATGAGAAGATAGCAATAATAAAGTGTCTTTTACTTAGGGATCTAAATATGTCATACGTAAAAGTCATTAATTATATTACTGCCTTACCAGTCAATAAAGTGATTTTCAAGATCATCCACTGTCATATTTTTTAAATTTCATTTTCCATAATTTCTTTTTTTTTTAAGAGGCAGAGATTTCAACCTGTGTTTCAGTCACTGAATCCCTGCAATGGCTAGAGTTAGCCCAGGATCAAACCTATGAGTTGGGAACTCAATCTAGGTCTCCCATGTGGGTGGCAAGAAACTAATTACCTGAACCATCACCACTGCCTCCCAGGATCTGACTATCAGGATACTGAAATCAGGAGCCAGCGATTGGCACTGATACTCCAGTGTGGGACATGGGTGCCTTAACCAGATCTTAACTGGCATTCTAATCACTAGGCTAAGAGCCTACCTCCATCCACTGTCATTTCAGCAACAAAACAAACAAACGGATATGTTTATTTTATGATGTTATATACAGGAAACAAACATTTCTTTAATTAGAACTATCATGAAACATAATACTTACTTTCCAGAAATGTTTTATAATAACGAACAACATTGGGATGATACAGCTGTAAGAAAATAAATAAAAAAATTTATTAAACTACTTAAAAACATTAACATAGACTACTTAGTTGATTTTCATATTTGAAAATAACAAAGAAACTATATTTATTATATATATAATAAGCATTTCAAGATACCTTCTAATTGAGGTTTTTATGAATTTTAAAAATGTGTTGCCTAAAAAATGAATCTAAAAATAATTCTCTTATGTAGACATATCAAGCAAAATTAAGAATGCTTTAGCCCCTAAACTAAAATAGATAATTATAGAACTAAATGGAACTACTTGCTCCTATATCACACGCAGACATCATAAAAGAGAAAACTGAAATAATTTATGTTGCACACATTTCATTGCTCTTTAAATATTTATACATTGTTAATTTTGTCTATGTTCTCCAAAATGATTAACATTAAACAAAAATAATCTGAGTTAACTCAGTTTAAATCATAATCATGATTGACAAATTCTTCCTTTTTGACCAAACTCCCCATCAGGCTCCTCTGAAACTTCTTCTTGACTAAGCCTTCACCTTGGCCTGACCAGTTCTAGCAAGAATCCTGCCACGCCAGGTCTTGAGAACTCCCCCACCCTGGATATCCCATCACTTTCCTCATCCCTGCACCCTTGGTATCTAACCAACTCCTTCCTAGTAATTTTCCACTCATTGAATTCCTCACCCTACCCACTGGCTATAAACCTCCAACCGTCCCTGAAGAACCTGGAGTGGGGTTGAACCTGCCCCTTCAATGGCAATAGTTTGACCTCTACTGCAGTCATATTGAATCAAGTCTTCATTGCAGTTTTTGAAAAGTGCCTGGTAAAATTTCTCTTTCACAAAAGCTTACTTACTTAAGGTTGGGAATGAAAATTTTATTTCTTAAAATTTTGAGGGGCCAGTGTTGTGGCATAGCAGGTTAAACCTCCGTATACAATGCCAGTATCCCATATGGGAGCCGGTTCAAGACTGGGCTGCTCAACTTTCAATTCAGCTCCCTGCTAATGCTGCTACAAAAGCAGTGGAAGATGGTCCAAGTATCTGGGCCCCTGCACCCACAGGGAGATCCAGAAGGAACTCTAGGCACCTGGCTTTGGCCTTTATGGCCATTTGGGAAATAAACCAGCAGATGGAAGACCTCTCTCTGTCTCTCCTCTCTCTGTAACTCTACCTTTCAAATAAATAAATAAATCTTTAAAAACAAATTTTTTGAAAGACACTTTCCACAAGAACACTAAAATATGTGTAGTTTACTTCTAATTTGAATTTGTAGGTAAATTAAAATTTGTCTTAGTGCAGAAGAATGGCCATTTATCTGAAAATTGCTTGCATCTCCTTTTGGTCTTTCTGTGTACCTTTTCGAGAGGGAGACTGCCAGCTGACCTCCAAAACTCTGCTGTTCTACTCTTCCATGGTAGTAGAGTTGTAGCAAAATATGGCTTCCTGGTCAGAGAAACATCTCTGAGCCTCTGCTGTAGCCAGGAATGGCTCTATCTAGTACTCACCAGCAGTGTGTGAGTGCAGGCAGAACAGGTGCACTCCTGGGTCTGAGCCCTAAATACTGTGTGCTCCTCTTCTCCCACCTTGGATATAAAAGTGTCTATGGCAGTTTCAACCATGAAGAGGAAAACAAATGCCCTAGGAAGCAGCCAAGACCCCAAATGACTACCAGAGAACACTACCAACCTGGTCCGCTGAGTTTAGCACTGAAATATGAAAGAGAAATAACCTAATAGTAGTGTCAGGCCTCTTTTACAAGCAAGTGACCAGCATATCATATTTTAAGCTCTACTGGACCACCTAAACAACTAGAACTATTTCCTGGACCTAGTTCACTAGCAATGGCTTGGGTCCAAATGAAGATACTGGGTTAGTTTAAGTCAAAAGACATGTCTAACCTCATGCTTTAACAAAACAGTACATTGTGGAAGGCTAGATTATTCTACAAATGAGAAAAAAAAAAGAAACAGGAGACATTATTCTAACCATGAGCAAACAATATCTTTTGAAATTCATTAACATGTAAAATGTCAACTAAAAAAGAAGCCATTAATATGATATCCAACATTAAAATTTATAAAATAAGGACAGAACTGAAGATTTTCATGGATAAAGATCATATTTATGATGTTTTATGCACCAGAAAAATAAATTAGAACAGAACTGCATTTTGATGGATAATCACATTTATCATGTTTTTATGTACCAGAAAAGATGCAGTGCAAATTTAACCAGAGGAGAGCAAAAGCGATGAAGCTGGTGGCTCTCCACAGGAGGTAGAAAGAAATAGTGTTTGTCATGACTGTGAAAATAAGAAAGGCTGCAAAAGAAAACAATACGTTCTTGGAACACAAAAAGAAACCCTATTTCTCTCGTGACATGTTTATTCTTTCTCCCAAAACAAATCTTCTCAATGATAGTTAATTGAGCTGTTATATTATGTCAGAATAGTCTACTCATTCCAGTAAATAATAATATATCTTGAAAAGCCACATTTCAGATTTAAGAAGCCATATTTGAGGAATGTTAACAGCTGGGTTCCATTTGAGGAGTCCAGGAGCTCTCAGTCACATTCCGATGCATGTAACCAAGCAAGCAAATATTCTACCATGACGAGAAGGGGATGAGCACGCTTACAACAAAGAGAGAAGGTTTTTTTTCCTATATCATGCTTCTGTTTCCAGAAGCCCAATTGGTTTGCAACCTTGATATCAATTCCAGGAAGTTTCTCTGATTCAATGTCAAGCCTTAGAAAAGCAGCTGGTGAGAACATCACTGCCTCAATATCAATTATTTCACAAAAGCTAGTTCATACACCACATGGATAAGAATAGAACAAGAACTCTACTCTCTTTCAATGACACTTGTCTAAGAAAAACAACTCCAGGAAAACATTTACCTGTTCCTTAATTATTGTTAATTCAGAAACAATATTTTTCACACTGCTGTCACGATCTTTTTTATCCTTTCCAAATGCTGGGTTATGTAAATTGATCTCTTTCATTGCTAAGAGATTTTGACCACTGCGTTTTCTGACCTGAAATAAGAAAGACCAACAACAAAACAAAAGGGACAGAGTGCTGAGGGTTGGAATGGGTAAATTAACAAAGTCACATATTAACCAAAGCATTTAAAATTCTGACAGTATTTATGCGCGCACAACTCAAAAAATGATATATCCTGGATCAGTCTGTAATATTCAGTAGAATATTATTGGCTAAATATAGGAAAACTGTGAATTTAGAGACTATCATGGGGTTGTTGTTGTGGTGTCGCAGGTAAATGGCCTCAACTGGGTCAGTCCAAAGCCAGGAGCCAGGCATTTCTTCCAGGGCTGCCAACTGCGTGAAGAGGTCCAAGGACTCAGACAATCTGCTACTGCTTTCCCAGGCCATTAAGCAGAGGCTGAACTGGAAACAGGGCAGCTGGGACTAGAACTGGCACCCATATGGGATGCTCGCACTGCTGGCACTGCTGCCACGGTGTCCACCCTTGCTCCACTTCTGATCCAGCTCCTTGCTAATGGCCTCGGAAAAGCAGCAGAAGATGGCCCAAGTGCTTGGGCCCCTGCCACCCATGTGAGAATGAAGACCTGGAAGAAGCTTTTGACTCCTGGCCTCAGCCTGGCCCTGTGCTGCCCATTGCAACCATGTGAGGAGTGAACCAATGGAGGGAAGATTCTCTCTCTCTCTCTCTCTCTCTCTCTCTGTGTGTGTGTGTGTGTGTGTGTGTAACTCTGACTTTCAAATAAATAAGTCTTTTAAAATGATAGAGAATGCATCATACATTGGGACAAGGTATTTCAACTGTTTATGAGAGAGAGATTAATGATGTCTTTTTCTCTTAAAAATTAGTGGGCAGTTTCTAGAGCTGAGAGTTAAGGCAACATCAGTGTAGCTATCTCTGCCTGTTGGACAAAATCAATCAAATGTTTGTTTCTATCGGTTCACTGTTTTCCAATGATGAGGGCTCGAATTAAATTGAGTACAGATGTGCAAGTGTGATATCTGGTTTCTTTAAGAATATCAGAAACGTTTCCCCAGGGGCAAAGTCACCTTGTAAACACAGCCAAAAGCTCCACTTCCAAGATGATCCAAAATCGCATAGTTGCCTATGTATTTCGAAGGAGCTTTATTCTGATTAATGCTTTCAATATTTTCAGCAATTTGCTTCAGTTCGTCCTCCTACCCAAAAGAGATCAAAGAAATGGATTGCTGTGATAAATCTCATCCTGCCCATATGGCAGCCCAAGAAAATAAAACACAGAACTTACCACTAATGAATTCAACTTGGATACCAATTCTCCATAAGCACTGATGTCACGAACATAATGCCCTATGTCAATGAAGATCTCAAACAAGTCGGTGGGGAAAAGTCTACAGGGAAAGATACACACGCACTTAACACAGAGCTCGGAAACTGCTGTTTATTGCCTCCCTTTTGAACATAGCTCACTCACAGGTTAATTATATGAAACCAACTTAGCTTGCCTTGGTTATCAACAAAGGAGGGAAATAATATTCCCCAACTTGCCTTGCAAAAGTATGCTACAGCTACAGGGTTAGAAAAAACAGAGAGCAAAGTTCCAGAGATCTGCTCTACAACATGGTGCTTATTTAACAATACTGTACTATACACTTAAGACTGTTAAGAAGGTAGACCTTATGCTATGTGATTTTTGTCACAACAAAAATAAAAGTATGATAAGCACTATACAAATACATTATCTGTAATATATTTGGGGCTGTAGTTATTAAACATATTAGAAAGGAATGGTTATTGGGTATCATTGAGTGATATGAAATTTCATAAAGCCATTTGATTCAGTCTTCATTTTAACCCTAGGAAACAAATAGTAACTTAATTGTTAAATGCTTCATGAATATAAGATAAAAAATGCAGGTAAATGGAGAGACTTCTGCATCATTTCCAAGGTACTTGTTTCAAGACCTTGGAAAATGTTTACATTTACTAAAATGAGTGGTTTAGACTACGGAAGGAAAATTTATATTGGATAAATAATTTCACTTTTTTTTTTTTTTTTTACACAGGCAGAGTGGACAGTAAGAGAGAGAGACAGAGAGAAAGGTCTTCCTTTTGCCGTTGGTTCACCCTCCAATGGCCGCCGCGGTCGGCGCGCTGCGGCCGGCGCACCGTGCTCGTCCAATGGCAGGAGCCAGGAGCCAGGTGCTTTTCCTGGTCTCCCATGGGGTGCAGGACCCAAACACCTGGGCCATCCTCCACTGCACTCCCGGGCCACAGCAGAGGGCTGGCCTGGAAGAGGGGCAACCGGGACAGAATCCGGCGCCCCGACCGGGACTAGAACCCGGTGTGCCGGCGCCGCAAGGCGGAGGATTAGCCTGTTGAGCCACGGCGCCGGCACCAAAGGTGAAACCTATTGAAGTGAAATGGACACTATGAGAAACAGTAACTTGATCAGCTCTTGTGCTGACTGTTGTTGTACAATGTAATACTTTATCCATTTTAGTAATTTTTTTATTCTAGTACTATTGGTTGAACTCTGTAATTAACAAACAATTATTCTTAGGTGTTTAAATTTTAACTGAAAAGTGATCCCTGTGAAATATAAGAGTGGGAATAAGAGAGGGAGGAGATGTACAATTTGGGACATGCTCAATCGGAACTGCCCCAAATGATGGAGTTAGAATTGTGCCAGGGAATTCCAATACAATCCCATCAAGGTGGCATGTACCAAGGCCATCTCACTAGTCCAAGTGATCAATTTCAGTTCACAATTGATCACACTGATAGGTCTAAGAGTCAAAGGGATCACACAAACAAGACTAGTGTCTGCTAATACTAACTGATAGAATCAAAAAGGGAGAGAATGATCCAACATGGGAAGCGAGATACACAGCAGACTCATCGAATGGCAGATGTCCTAAATAGCACTCTGGCCTCAGAATCAGCCCTTAAGGCATTCAGATCTGGCTCAAGAGCCCATGAGAATATTCTAGGCATGGAAAGCCAAGACACTCTGGAAAAAAAAGAAGACCTAAATGAAAGATCTCTGTGAGTGAGATCCCAGTGGAACGAATGGGGCCATCAAAGAAGGAGGTACCTTTCTCTGAAGGGAGGAGAGAGCCCCCACTTTGACTATGACCCTGTCGGAATAAGATTGAAGTCAGCGAACCCTAAAGGCTTCCATAGCCTTGGCAACTCATGACTAGAGCCTAGGGAGATTACTGATGCCATAAACAAGAGTGTCAAATTGTTAAGTCAACTTCAGGAGTCACTGTGTATTTACGTCTCATGTGGGATCTGTCCTTAATGTGTTGTCCAATGTGAAGTAATGTTATAACTAGCACTGAAACAGTATTTTACACTTTGTGTTTCTGTGTGGGTGCAAACTGATGAAATCTTTACTTAGTATATACTGAATCTATCTTCTGTATATAGATAATTAAAAATGAAAAAAAATCTTGGTGTTAAATTGGAAATTGCCTAGAAAATTAATCAATTTTTTAAAAAAATACATTATGTAGAATCTCTGTCCTTAATGTGCTATACATTGTGAATTAATACTATAACTAGTACTCCAACAGTATTTTTCACTTTGTGTTGCTATGTGAGGGCAAACTGTTGAAATCTTTACTTAATATATAGTAAACTGATCTTCTGTATATAAAGAGAATTGAAAATGAATCTTGATGTGAAGCAAGGGGAGAGGGAGTGGGAAAGGGGAGGGTTGTGGGTGGGAGGGAAGTTATGGGGGGGGGAAGCCATTGTAATCTATAAGCTGTATTTTGGAAATTTATATTCTTTAAATAAAAGCGTTATAAAAAAAAATGATTTCGGCCGGCGCCGTGGCTCAACAGGCTAATCCTCCGCCTTGCGGCGCCGGCACACCGGGTTCTAGTCCCGGTCGGGGCGCCGGATTCTGTCCCGGTTGCCCCTCTTCCAGGCCAGCCCTCTGCTGTGGCCCGGGAGTGCAGTGGAGGATGGCCCAGGTGCTTGGGCCCTGCACCCCATGGGGAGACCAGGAAAAGCACCTGGCTCCTGGCTCCTGCCATCGGAGGAGCGCGGTGCGCCGGCCGCAGCGCGCCAACCGCGGCGGCCATTGGAGGGTGAACCAACGGCAAAAGGAAGACCTTTCTCTCTGTCTCTCTCTCTCACTGTCCACTCTGCCTGTCAAAAAATAAAAAAATAAAAAAAAAAAATGATTTCACTTTCTTTACTCTTAAATTCAAATGTTGTATAGAAATAAAATAACAACACAATATGCTCCATGTTTTTTGAACAAAGGTTATTACATTAACTCAAAAGTTTATTTGTAATCTGCCTTATCAACAAAATTCTCATAAGAATGCTGGCCTATGACTTTGGCTAACCTGTCCAAATGCATGGTGCCTGCTTCCCAGGAGGCAACTTGTGGGTCACTCTCACCATCACAGCCTCCTCCCCTCCAAATGAACCCCTGCCCTCAAGAGGAGACAGGACAAATAATTTGCTTTTCTATTGATTAAGGGGGAAATTATCAAATCAACTTTGTAATTTCAGAATGGACAAAAACAGGCACATATTTTTATGCTATCCATTTAAAATATAAATATCTTGAATTATAAAAAACCATAAACCATAGTAATCACACATAACTGAGAAGAGTTGTGCTCCTATAGTGATTTATTCTCTTCTCCCACCATTCTGTTAATTTTTAACATTAGGGTGTTGCTGCAGCAGCTCAGTTATATCTGCTGGGGCTGAGAAATCAGGAAACACTTGCATTCCGATTCTTCCTTCAACTGCTGCATCTAACTCAGGGGGGTGAGAAAACTGTTCCAGCTAACCATCCCTCAAGTCTAATGAATCCTTAGGTTCCTTTTAAGATCATACCTTTTGAAGAGTGGCCTGTTTCTTTCCATACTAAAGAGAAATCTCAATGCTCGGAAAGCATAACACTAGAAAATAAAAGGATACGTGAATTTTCAATGGTGGCTCGGCAAACTATGACATTTACCAGGAAGAATTATCACGGAGTAAACATTAAAGTGACTTTTACTGTGAGTATCTGGCCTAAGTGGGAGCCAAAGCTTATAATGGAAAACAGAAAACACCTAACACCTGCGTTAGCTCTCGCCTTTAAAAGTGTTTATGTTGTAGAACACTAGGGACCTTGGTCTTGTTTCACTCAGTTCTTGTCATTAATTCCTTTCTAGAGAGTGCACACAGAGCACAGAGACAAGAAATAAAATCCCTATGCTGAGAAAACCAAACGTCCAAAGATTTCCAGGAGCTCATGGTTTATTTTGTTTCTAGCCTGCTATGTATGCCTCAATATTTATATGGTTTCTGTGAGAAAACACCAAAAGAAATGATGGCATATAAAAATAGCCACAGGCACACTGGACTCAACCTGACAAATTGGTCTCTTGAGTAAGAAGTCCTACGCAGTCCCCAAATAGAACAATCTACAGCAACTCCCTAGAACACTCAGAGAGGCCTGTGAGGGTTTAACTAAGGAAAATAAACAACTGAGATTTTGCAGTGCTTACCAAAAAAAAGAGAGAGAGAGAGACAAGAGAGAGAGCCCCCGGCCTGCAGTTGTACCCATACAAAAGGCCACCTCTGGAGTGACAAGAGTCTGATCAACTGAAGTTGGGACTGGCTCATAAAATTAGTCATTCAAGAGGACAGACAGATGATGAAATGACATGAACAGGTTGGTGAGACAAGGGGGCTGCACTTTCCTCAGAAACCATCTCCGTTGGGATTGGATAAGACCTCTCCTGATATCACTAAATGCTTGGAGGGTGGGCGCAGCTGTGCTTCCCAGCACGGCGTCCCACCGACCCCCACACCTGCATGTGGTCCTTGGTAGCTCTGCAAAGTGCCCGGCTACCAACACCCACACAGCTCAGGAGCCTCTGCTAGCCGTGGCAGTCATCCTGGATGAGAGCTCTGCAACGGGACTGAAGTTCAAGGTTGTTTCTTATGTCCCTTGCTGAATGACTTGGGGAAAAGGTGAGCTGATGAAACTACTGCCAATTGAAATCTAACCCTGAATTTAACATTCTAGCATCAGTGCAGACACGGGTGCCTCATTGCCCACTCTTCAGAAAAGCGCATGGGGACCAGCAGAAGTGTGCTCTTCTGCTACCTTTGAGGCCTCCTCTCCTGGGAACACCCTTTCCCAGCCACACCCCAGTCCCGCTGAGCAGCCTCCCTTCCTTAAGCATATGCTAAGCTCCTGGCTTCTCCACTTTGCACATGCTGCTTGTGTACGGAATGCCTTTCCACTGTGTAGCAGATGCTACTGGTACCTCACCCAAGATCCCTTTAACCAATGGGCAAGTCCCTTTTCGTCTATTAAGACCCATTTTACCAGTTGTCCTTTTTGATTACTGTGACCCATGTTTAAAAACAGAAAATAATTTTTCTCTGTTGTTATTTTTTTTTTTTTTGACAGGCAGAGTGGACAGTGAGAGAGACAGAGAGAAAGGTCTTCCTTTGCCGTTGGTTCTCCCTCCAATGGCTGCTGCAGCCAGTGCGCTGCGGCCAGCACACCATGCTGATCCGATGGCAGGAGCCAGGTGCCAGGTGCTTCTCCTGGTCTCCCATGGGGTGCAGGGCCCAAGCACTTGGGCCATCCTCCACTGCACTCCCTGGCCACAGCAGAGAGCTGGCCTGGAAGAGGGGCAACAGGGACAGAATCCGGTGCCGCGACCAGGACTAGAACCCAGTGTGCCGGCGCCGCAAGGCGGAGGATTAGCCTGTTGAGCCACGGCACCGGCCAATCTGTTGTTATTTTTTGATACAGCTAAATAAAATCACCAAATTCTCCCATACAGAGTGACTACTATTAAGCCTGTCAGAATATTTTAATCCAATTTGTCTCCACAATCACCTCCCTGGCCAGATTTTTTTCCCTCAGCACAGGGACCAACACAAACCTAAAAATTCTAACATTCATAGTACATAATCAAGTTTCCCCAGATTTCATTAGCTTGATATTGAAGAACAGTAGACATGTTTATTACCTGTAATAGATTAGTTTTTGCTCCATTCTTTTGTTTATTTGGTAAAATTAATGTTGCAATTATATATACTCCATTTTCCTGGAAGAATAAAGGGGCTGTTATCAGTGACAAGTGACTTTGCCATGGAAGCACATAAGCATAGAGAAGCAACTACAGACTCTCAAAAATTTATGTTAAAGAAGAAATGTTAGAATATTTTTAGAATTTTAAGTAAATATAATAGAAAAATACTAAAATTGCCAACAAAGTAGTTTACCAAAGATTATAACCACAAGCTTAAATTATAATCAACTGTCTGTAGTGAGTCAAGATTATAATTACTAAAGTATATAAATTTATATGGAGTCAACACAAATGCCTATCAACTGATGACTAGATAAAGAAAGAAATAGAAAAAGACACCAAAAAATGCAAGAATATTCCATGTTCATGGATTGGAAGAATTGTCCATACTACCCAAAGAAATTTATAGATTCACAACAACAGGAGTCACTGTGCACTAACTTCCCATGTAGGACCTCTGTCCTTAATGAGTTGTACTATGAGAATTAACGGTAGAAAACTAGTCTTCAAACAGTACTTTATACTTTATGTGTCTGTGTGGGTACAAACTGTTGAAATCTTTACTGAGTATTGAGCTGATCTTCTGTATATAAAGATAGTTTAAAATGAATCTTAATGAATGGGATGGGAGAGGGAGTAGGAGGTGGGACAGGAGTGGGGATAGAAGGGTGAGTATTGGGGAAAGAACCATTATAATCCAAAAGGTGTACCTATGAAATTTATATTTATTAAATAAAAGCTTTCTTTAAAAAAAGACACTGCAAATTTAAAAAAGAAATTTACAGATTCATGCCATCCCAATCAAAGTGAATTGTCTTCCAAGATCTAAAAAAACACAATGTTAAAATCCATATGGAAACACAAGAGACCTCCAATAGCTAAAGCCATCTAAAACAACAAAAACAAAGTTGGGAGCATCACAATACCTGATTCCAATACATACTACAGGGAAGTTATAATCAAAACAGCCTGGTACTGACACAAAAATAGACATGCAGGACAATGGATCAGAATAAAAACTCCAGAAATTAATCCATGCAGCTTCAACCAACTAGTTTTTGACAAATGAGCTAAAATCAATCCCAGAGAAAGGACAATCTCTTCAATAAATGGTGTAGGAAAAATTGGATCTCTACATGCAAAAGTATGAAACAAGACCCTCTACCTTACACCTTATATAAAAATCAATTCACAATGGATCAAGGATATAAATCTGTGGCCTGATATCAAATTACTAGAGGGAAACTCTGAAAGACATTGACACAGGCAAAGAGTTCTGGGAAAACATCCTAGAGGCACAGGCAATCAAAGCAAAAAATAGACAAATTTGATTACATGAAGCTAAGAAGCTTCTGCACTGCAAAGGAAACATTCAAAAAAGTGAAGAGGCAACTGACAGAATGAGAGAAAATATTTACAAACTATGCAACTGACAAATGATTGATATCTCGGATCTATAAAGAGCTCAAGAAATCCAACAAACACAAAACAAAAAACCCAGTAAAGAAATTGGCAAATGACATAAGCAGGCATTTTTCAAGGGATGAAATACAAATGGCCAACAGATATGAAAAGATGCTCAGGATCACTAGCCATCAGGGAAATGCAAATCAAAACCACTATCAGATTTCACCTCACCCCAATTAGAAGGCTATCATCTAAAAATCAAAAAATAATAAATGCTGGCAAAGATGTAGAGAAAAAGGTATCCTAATGCACTGTTGGTGGAAATGTAAACTTATACGACCATAATGGAAGACAGTATGGAGATTCCTCAGAAATCTGAAAATAGAACTATCATATGACCCAGCCATCTCACTCCTTGGAATTTACCCAAACAAAATGAAATCAGCATATGAAAAATTTATTTGTACCCCCATGTTTATTGCAACTCAATTAACAACAAGAGCTAAGATATATAATCAACCCAAATATCCATCAACAGATGACTGGATAAAGAAATTGTGGTAATATACATTATAGAATACTATTCAGCCACAAAAATTATTGAAATCCTATCTTTTGCAACAAAATAGATGCAACTGAAAACCTATATGCTTAATGAGATATCCTGTCCCAAAAAGACAAATACCATATGTTTTTTCTGATATGTAGTAGTTAATATAGAATACCAAAAAAAATGTGTAGGAATGAAATGGACATCTTGATATTTGATTGTTATTTTTAACTCTTGTTTATACTCCTATGGAACTGTGGTCTTTCTGTTTTTTTCATTTGTTGGATATTACGATTAGTGATGATTAAGCCTGTGATTATAGAGTAAACTGAAAGCACATTTTTACAACAATTAAAAAAAAGGAAGGAAGGAAAGAAGGAGGGAGGTTGAGGGTGTGGAAAAATTAAATATGTAACGTATATGAGCAAATTGACATTTTGAGATTTGATGATTGTTTATGGCCCTTGTCTACACTCTTGAGGAATATTCTTTTGTTGTGTTTTTACTTACTATTTATTGAATTATTTATTGAGTGGAAATCTAAGCTTATGATTATAAAGAAAATCTAAAGTATGCCATCATAAAAATTTAAATAAAAATAAGAAAAGAAGGAGGAGAGAGGGTGGGAATGAGGGAGAATGGAAGATATGGTGGGAAGTATCCTTATACATGAAATACAAAAAAAAGGCTATTGTAAAAATTAAAGGAAAAAAGAAAGGAAATAAGGAGGGTAGTTTGAGGGAGGCAAGTATGGTTATCTTCTTAGGATTGTATCTATGAAACACAAGAAATCTGTTCTCTTTCTATTAATAAAAATTAAGGAAATGATAAAGTATATAAATTTAAAGTGTTTAAATACAGTAAAAGAAAAAACATAAATTTTAAATAGGAACAGGGAAAAAGAATCCTAAAATCTTTTTTTTTTTAGCTTTTATTTAATGAATATAAATTTCCAAAGTACAGCTTATGGATTACAATGGCTTCCCCCCCACCCCGGCCATAACTTCCCTCCCACCCACAACCCTCCCCTCTCCTGCTCCCTCTCCCTTTCCATTCACATCAAGATTCATTTTCAATTCTCTTTATATACAGAAGATCAGTTTAGCATATTTTAAGTAAAGCTTTCAACAGTTTGCACCCACACAGAAACAAAGTGAAAAATACTGTTTGAGTACTAGTTATAGCATTAGATCACAATGTACAGCACATTAAGGACAGAGATCCTACATGAGGAGTAAGTGCCTAGTGACTCCTGTTTTTGACTTAACAAATTGACACTCTTGTTTATGGCATCAGTAATCTCCCTAGGCTCTTGTCGTGAGTTGCCAAGGCTATGGAAGCCTTTTGAGTTCGCCGACTTCGATCTTATTTAGAAAAGGTCATAGTCAAAGTGGAAGTTCTCTCCTCCCTTCAGAGAAAGGTACCTCCTTCTTTGATGACCTGTTCTTTCCATTGGGATCTCACTCGCAGAGATCTTTCATTTAGGTCATTTTTTGTTTGCCAGAGTATCTTGGCTTTCCATGCCTGAAATACTCTCATGGGCTTTTCAGCCAGATCCGAATGCCTTAAGGGCTGAAAGAATCCTAAAATCTTTACACTCTTCATTTTAAATAGTTAACTATGAATATAACCTCTCTTTGTAGTTTTAGAAATTAAAGAATACATACAGAATGATCATAAAAATTTAAGGAAAAGAAACAAGAATAACAAACTTTAAAAAAAGAAAATGAAAGCTACTGGCAAAACTAGTTAATGCCTTCCTAGACTTACCCAAATACAAATATTTACATGGAGGAAGGAACAAAATGTATTTACTTATTGCTACTTTTTTGGTAGGTATTAAATATACAAATCAGTGGTCTCTGTATGTAGCATAGTTATATTATAACCCCCAAATAACTCTACCTGCCTTACTGCATATAATCTTCATAGCTATTCTGTAATTAATTTCTAACTTCCCTGTTTTATGCTTGGGAAAATAAGACTTAGCAATGTTAAGGCATTTCTTCCAGGAGCTAAAGGCAATAAGATGTGATAGCAGAAACTGAACCTTAATCCAGGTAATACCAAATACCCTGTCCTGCCAGCTACCCCTGATTTACTGAGCTCCCCCAGGGACTTCCACCTTAAGTAATGTGAACCTTTAATAACATTTATGGATTTGTGTATTTTGAAGTGAAAGTTGGATGTACTGTATTGAACCCCCCAAAAAACGTCTCCCCTGTAAAATTCAGTAAATAGGAGGTGGCTTTTGAAATACAAATCAAAACACAGGTTAGATACACAGATGAGTATATTTATATGTTCATTTATTTACTTATATAACTGCATAAATAGTATATTAATTAATTACTTATACTCTGAAATTGGCTTCTTGGCCATCAATAGTTTGCTCAAGTATGACTGTTGTCCATAACTCAAAGTATGCTACAGGATCAGAATTAAGGCCATTCAGGCTACACATAACTTAGGAAAGAAACAGCAACATCAATTTAACCACATGGTCAGACCTTTTTAAGTCAAGTGAGTTAAAGGAAGAAGGACAAAAATAAAAAATGGAAATAGCTAACTTAAACAAGAAATAAATTTTTTAAAATCACATGATGGTCTCCTACTTTGTGGGGTTCACACTGCCAAGAGAGGAGGATTACTCACAATCTGCCTAGGGGAGCCTGACCTGGGAGAGCAGCGTTCTCACCTGGACCACCTGGTGGGCATTGGTGTCATTGAGCACCAGTTCCGTGAGGGCGGCACAACAGGCTGCAATGAGAAGTCAAGGGCATGGTCAGCAAGGTCCTCGCAATGAGAACTCTTTCATGGCAATACTCAGATTCCGCTGGGTGTTTACTGACAAGTTCCCCACTCGAGAGCACTAGTTTTCCTGCTGGCACAGCTCTGGGGGGATGATTCCTAATGTTCCACTCTATGTGCATACACATCCCATCACAGTCTTTCATTAAGCACTTACTGTGTGCCAGGAGGCAGGGACTGTATCTTTCAAGTTCATTTCAATCCCCAGTGCCCAACATGTGCCTGGTACTTAGGAGGTTCTCAATAAACACACCTACAATGCTAGATAAATGAACACATGTGTTCTATGCATTGTCCTCACACGTGATCCTTGCCATCGGAATGTGTACTATGATTAAGTTTTACTTATGAGAAGACAGGTTCCAACAGGTGAATAGACTAGGCCATACAACCAGCAGTGGAAGGGGTCAGCAGGCGGAGCCTAGTCTCTCAGACATTCAATTCCACACGCCTCCCACAGTCATCACGGCAGCCTCTGTTGGCATTCTGCACTGATATTTGTCCTCCCAGAGGCATACCAGCTGCTGTGGTAAGGAGCACTCAGGTGACTGAATCTCTGCTGTTAGTCCAGACTGCGCTAAAGGGTTCATGTACATCCTCAGGTAATTCTCACAAAAGCCTTCTATTCACGACACCATTACTGTCTCAGACAAAACTGAGGCTTGGGGGCAGGCCTGTGCCTTAGCAGTGGAGATGCTGCTTAGGGGGGCCCAGATCCAACATGAGAGTGTCTGGGTTTGAGTCCTATTCCTGGCTCCTGACTCCAGCTTCTTGCTGACATGCAACCTGGAAAGACAGTGGATCCCTGTCACCCACAGGGAAGACCTGGATTGAATTCCTGGCTCCCAGATTCAGCCGGGCCTAACCCTAGCAATTGCAGGATAGGAATTCTTTCTCTCTCTGCCTCCCTCTCCCTCTTTCTATCTCCCTCCTCAAAATAAAAAATTAAATAAATAAATAAAAAATAAGCTGAGACTCACAGAGGTTAAAGAACTTGTCCAAACCCATATGGCTGCCAAAGCAGATGGAGCCAAACAGACCCTATTCTTAACCCCTTAACTTTTTTTTTTTTATTATTTTTCCCTTTTTATTTAGGTATTAAATAAGCTATGTAAAGCAAGTGTACAACTCCATGAGCCATCCGATTTCTATATGCCCTGAAGCTACCCCCATCTAGAGGCTCCCTCATGCCCCTTTGAGGACATAAATCCTCCTATAATCCCACATTATAGGTCACTGCTCTTTTGACATCTATCACCATCTATCTCACCCACTCTCTCAGGAGTCCAAGAAAGTCTGGGTGCTCTGAGAGTGAGGTGATCACACTTCCAGGGAGCCATCACATAGGGAGCTGCCAACACAAGCCCTGTGTTGAGACGGAGGTCTTCAGAGT
Source organism: Sylvilagus floridanus (assembly GCA_949820135.1). NCBI lineage: Eukaryota > Metazoa > Chordata > Mammalia > Lagomorpha > Leporidae > Sylvilagus > Sylvilagus floridanus. The sequence goes on from OX463244.1 coordinate 170,601,603, forward strand.
GAGCAGAAAGAACAGCTGGAGGGTCCATTTCCCTGTCTGCCTATCAGTGAAGAAACATCTTCATTCTTCAGGAGAAAACACTGGGGATAAAAGAAAGGCTGCCATCTCCTGCCCGCACTCCCTCCTCCCTCTCCCACCCACTCTGCTCCTCCGTCTCAGGTTCTCCTTGACCTTTAATGGGCCCACATCATACTTTCTGCTCCCTTCTTTATGGCAGCTACAAAAGCACCCGCTTAGCCAGAAACCCTCAGACTGCACTGTAGTCCCACTTGTCCCAAAGGCCAGGTGCCACCATGCACCTGTTCAAGGCAGCCTACCCCCAAAAGCATATGCAAGCATCGCTTCTATTGCTTTCACGTGAAATGTACACACAGGAGTAGCATGTCTCTCTGTCCTCTCTTTGGAGCTCATGCATATGAGGAAGGCACTCGCTTGCATCTGGCGAGACGGGAATATGTGCAGTAGATTATCCCTTGGGTAAGGTGGTCCAAGATTTAGAAACTTCTAGGAAGTATGAATCTGGACACAGATCAAACTGCATTTTCTAACCCAGCTTTACCAGTAATAAAACTAATATTCACTTTCTTCTCATTTTAAAATTTTCTGCTTATTTATTTGAGAGACATAGAAAGCAAGCTTCCATCAGCTGGTTCACTCCTCAAACGCCTACAGCAGCTAGAACTGAGCCAAGTCACATCCTGGAGCCAAAAACTCAGTCCAGAGGGTGACAAGAGCCCAGCTACGTGAGCCATCCCTGCTGCCTCCCAGGGTATGCACTGCCAAGAAACTAATTAGTAACCAGGGCCAGGATTGAACTGGGGTTCTCCTGTGTGGGACACAGATGTCCTAACTGGCTTCTTAAGCGCAGGGTGAAACAACTGTCCCATTGTTCCATCTCTTTAAGTCAGGCTTCCATGCACACTTTTCAATGAGTTCAGAACGTGGAAGGGAGAGACAAGCTTGCTGTATTACTAACCCGCAAGTGCAGCACTGGCTTCTGGCAGCCACACGGGTTTCACTCTAGATTTTTGCAAAGTTATAAAATGCGCCTAACTAACATTATCACACTAATCTTGAAACAGAGACTAATAATACAGAATAGCAAATTATATAATATTGAATAATAAGCCACAGTAACATAACATAAACACCTGCTTGAAGAGAGAAGGTATTTTCTTGTATTTCTCGAGGGCTTAAATCTTCGGACAAATGAAGCTGCTGGATCCGGCCTGCAGCATTTGCGCTAGACAAGCTTCCAAGGGAGGAGCGATCAGAAACAAAATTTCTGTCTCTGGAAAAAAGAGGTAAATGCACAGACCATTTATCAGTTTTTCTTTGTGCTCAGCATTTTCTTCTGTGTTATTTTTATTGTTTCGCTTGCCTGCCACCTAGAATTGATTTCTGTGTGTGTGTGTGAGGTAGGAGCCATATCATTATTTCTTTAATGGCTTCTAAAATACTTCCTGAAAAGACTGCTCTTTCTCTTGCTCTCCACAGCTCACCACCTTGGTTTGTGAACTCTGTTTTGCTCAATTAATTCACATGAATATATCTCACTTTTGATTGTTCTGAATTTTCTTCTTCCATGAAATTCCAATCTTCCTTTATTTTAGGAAAGTTCTTTTCTGAGATATTTCTAATTGTTGTTCCTTTTTATATTTCTCTGTATCTCTGGGACCTCAATTATCTACATGTTGAAAACTGATGTACTAGGCCTGCGTCGTGGCTAACTTGGCTAATCCTCCACCTGCGGTGCCAGCACCCTGGATTCTGTCCAGGTTGCTCCTCTTCAAGTCAGCTCTGCTGTGGCGCGAAAGGGCAGTGGAGGATGGCCCAAGTGCTTGGGCCCCTGCACCACATGGGAGACCGGAAGGAAGCACCCGGCTCCTGGCTTCAGACAGGCATAGCTCCGGCTGTAGCAGCCATTAGGGGAGTGAACCAACGGAAGGAAGACCTTTCTGTCTCTCTCTGTCTATAACTCTACCTGTCAAATAAAAAAAAGAAAGAAAGAAAACTGAAGTACTGACCTTCCCTTCACTTCTGAATTACCTTCCTGTCTTTGTTTTTTTCCTGTGTATTCTATATTATCTTTTAAGCTTCTTTTCTATTTCACTACTCTCAGTGTTTTTCTGGTATCCCAGTGAACTCATCGGTTCCGTGGATTTTACTTAGTCCTTGTGTTCTTTCTTCTGCAATCTCCTGCCATTCCTGTTGTCTTATCTCACCTTAAATCTCATTTCTGCTTACTGTCTGTTTTTCTTAGTGCGCTGGCTTCTACAATATATGGATGCTTCACCTGTCGTTTGTCTGCCTTGTTCCGTTTTGCTTTACAGACCTGCTGTCGCTTTTTCACTTCTCTCTGATTTGTGACTGCAGCTCCATCTGAATTTATATGTGCCCAATAAAATGTAGATGGAGTATCTTTGATTTCCATCCCAGATAATCTGGGTCCACTGGTATCCTTCCTTCAATGGTCATAGACATGGGCAGAGAGACAGTCACAAACGGAGTGATCTAATCAGTCAACATGATCATCTGAAAACTCAAATGGTAGGGATCTCTCCAAGTTATGGAGAACATGGAGCCCTGTGGGAACTGCCTTTGACTATGGGATTGCAGATGAAAGGGCATGGACAGATTTCTAAAAACTGCCCTGACAACAGGGACTATTCATACTCAAGCCACCAGACAACCTGGAAACCTCCACCCCCTAGTACCTGCTCCAGGAAGCCTAAGGGCAGGCACAAGCTGTGAACGGATATTGTTTACCCAGCTGGGGTAATAAATTCTCCCAGAGCTCCAGAGACATATTTAACATTGAGAAGGGTTAACACATCATCTTCCCATGGAAGAGCTTTCTAACACTGACCGTGGATACAGATTACAAAATAACTCTTTAAACATGAAAGAACTTTTTTCTATTATGGATACACATGACTTAACAAAAGAGGAAAGCTAGTTCCTGATATTAGACTCAACTCTGTGTAAGAAAAAAGGCAGATTTTCATCATTAAAGTATTGCTGGACTATTATAGAATTTTTTATTATTAAATAAAGCTACTTTCTGAAAGGGCAAACCACAGCTGTTGTAATAACTCTGACTGACAAATACTAAATAATACCATAACCAACATCATCATCACCATCAACATCCTACAAACCCAAGCAAAAAAATCTTTGGCAATTATTTTGACCAAGGGGCTAGCTTACTACGTCACAACATTTTTGGAAGATTAATACTTTACATCTTAAAGTAGTTGAGGGGCGGGTTTTGGGTGCACTGTTTAAGTTGCCACTTGGAATGCCTGCTTCCCATGCTGGGGGGCCTGGGTTGGAGTCTTGTCTCTATTTCTAATTCCAGATTCTTCTAATACACAGTCTGGGAGGCAGAAGGTGATGGCTCAAGTTCTTGGGTCCCTGAAACTCATGTGGGAGACGTAGATTGAGTTCCTAGCTCTTGGCTTTAACCTGACCCAGCCCTGGTTACTGTGGGCTTCTGGGGAGTGAACCAGTGGATGTAAGATCTCTGTCTCCCCCTCTTTCTCTCTCTGTATGTTTGTACCTAAGCTTTTCAAATAAATAAAACATATTTTAAAAGTTAAAAACAAATGAAGTAATTGGGGCATTCATAAAGGCAAGAAGACTGTCAATGGTTTATAAATTTTTCTCTTTTGTTTCAGTAACAACAGAAATCATGAGCAATGTTACAGTTTGTATTTGCTCTTGTGCTTTGAAATGTTCCCTCAGAGAAAATGAAATTGGTAACACACAGTTCTGCAATATTCCTGGAAGAATAAAATGAATGAAATCTTAATAATATTGATTTGATAACATCTGGTTACATTAAAATTAAGTCACTCTGCTTTTATTAGGATGGGCTTTATTTATGTACTACTGATCATAAACATGACCCGTTTCAGACAGACATATTTATCTTTAAGTCTGATTCAGCATCCATAGAGCTGAGTTATGCTTTTGTAAGTAATTGAATTTTCCCATGGATGGTACCAAAAATATATTCTTACTCAATACTTCATAAAATATAATAGTCATATTGCAACATAATTCCAAAGAACCCTTTTAAAATTTGTTTGTTTGAAAGGCAGAGAGAGAAAGAGACAGACAGAGTGAGAGAGATCCTCCAAATGGCTGCAAAGGCTAGGGCTGAACCAGACCAAAGCCAGGAGCCAGGAGCTTTTTCCAGGTCTCCCATGTGGGTGCAGGGTGCTACCTTCATAGGCACATTAGCAGGAAAGCTGGATGAGAAGTGGAGTAGCCAGGACTCAAACCAGAGTCCATATGGGATGCTGGCACTAAAGACAGAGGCTTAACTTTATGCACCACAGCGCCAGCCCCAGAATTTCAATTTGAAGCTATATTAACAAACCAGCCCTTCCCCATACTCACAGCTTAGAATATCACTGGAATACTTTAAAAGGTCATAATATCCACTTTAAAGGACTGCACATAAAGATTATAGAGAAAAGTACAGCAACTCAACCAGCATCAGTAACATAGCAACCATTTGATCACATTCTTTCTTATATTAAATAAGAATTATGCACTTGTTCCTTTAATATAGACTTTGTTTTTCTTTTACAAAGAGAGGATATACATGCACATGCTAATATTTTAGTATCATGTCAGCATTATTGCCCTGGTTGAAATTGCAAAGTGCATACACTGATTTAAGGAAAAGACGCAAGACAAATATTTTCTTTACTGGATGGCCTTGTACATGCCTGCCATTGAACTGGAGGCTGCTGATACGAAGACAAAGAGGAGAGCTCCCAAGGCATATAAAAGATAAACACTCCTGACTTTGATTTAGAGCATTCTTACTACAGGTATAAATAGCTCGGGAAAATATGAATGACCAAACAAACAAACAAAAACCCCAAAGTAGGAGGGAAGGAGGTCAGTGTGGACCTAATCTGCCATTTTGACATGGAGGACCCAGCCTCTGTGAAGACGGCAAAGGAGACCCAAGCCAGACTCACCCTCGTAAAAGGTGAAGCAGCTGCTTGATGCCTCCCCAAACGCGGATCTCCACACTGGTCTCGGGGTCCTCACAAACCTGCACCAGGATCCAGACGACACTCCAGAGCAGCTTCAGATGGTCGGAGTGGAGCAGACTCAGGAGGACGGGTACGCCCTCGTAGAGCTTCACTTGCTCTTTCACCTGGGGCTCAGCACAGAGCAGGCGCAGTAACTCCGCCGTCAGCCTGGAAGGGGCAGGAGGAGATTCCCAGCATCACCAGTCAGTGCCTTTACATGTAGGCCAAGGCTCTCACCACGGCACGCAAATGGGCATGGCTGGGTTACAATAGTTCTGTGTTTACAGAAACAAGTGGCAGGCCAAGTGTAGCCTGACGGGCATGGTTTGCTGACCACTGTTCTAAATCATGGCTTTATTGTATCCTCATTGGTCTGACCCAAAGTCTACTGACCAGCAAGTGTGTACTGAGCACAAACACTATGATTAGCACTGTGCCAAAGATAAGTAAATAGATTTAATCTGGTCTTCAGAAACTGGTTGCAAAAATAAGACACTCATAGAAAATTTCAAAAATGTTACTATTCAGGGTACTTAAGTCAAAGTGCCCAGAGCCTTATCTAAAGAGTTAACTAAAACTGATACTTAAGGCACAAGGCCCAGAATACCAAGGAAACTATGATAATACATGTTTCGTAGAATCAACTTAGCCTTGCCATCTCACAATTCTCAACACTCCCCCTAGATGGTGTCATTCAATCCCACGGATGCAAACTCTCAGCATAGACATTGCTCCTCACCAAAGTGACACTCCACAAGTGTGTAGAAAACATCACCCTATGGCTAAACTCAAAATCATTCTCCTCCTCTCCAGATCTGTTCTTCTGAGATCCCTAGTCTTGACTCCTACTATCAGCACAGTCTTTCCAACTTTCCAAGCCAGAAAACTGGAAGTCCTCAGAATACATCTTCTCCTTACACACCCCATCACTGCCAATCAAGAGTCCATAGTCACTCCTATTATCTAGGCAGCTCCTAGGAGTAAAGCTTCTGAAAGCTACACAATTTGTTAACTCCATTGCTCTCATCCTTGGGATCCTTAGGCACCCTCAAGCCCCTCTGTCATCTCCCAATTCCATAATCTCATTCCCATGCTGCTGTATACTCCCAGTTTTCTGTGGTTTCTCTCCTTCCTGAACTTTTCTGTTCTGACACTAAGAACATAGGGTCTAGGGGTCAGCACTGAGGGGAAGTGGGCCAAGCTGCTGCCTATAACACTGGTATCCCCTATCAGAGCATCAGCTCAAATCCCAGCTGCTCCACTTCCCATTCAGCTCCCTGTTAATGAGCCTAGGAAAGCAGGGGACAATGGCCAAAGTACTTGGGCCCCTGTTAGCAATGAGGGAGATCTGGATGGAACTCCAGGCTCCTAGATTCAGCCTGGCCCCACTACAACCACTGTAGCCATTTGGAGAATGAAATGACAGATGAAAGGTGTACTCTGTGTGTCCATCTACTGAATCACTCTAACACCTCATAATTAAACAGTGATTTACTGTCTGTCTCCACCCTACATGATATCCTCATATCTTAATAGCCTTTGGTTTTCTAACACCTGGTAGAGTGTGGCACTTCACCTGTTGGATGAATCAGTTCAGATAGCTATGTCTCTAAGCTAAGCCCTCTGACTGTTGTCTGTATTTAACACTCCTGTAAAAAGCATTAAATCAGATTGTAAGAAAAATCCAGAAGGATTTACTGTGTCAGAGCCTCACGCTTGGGATTTGTTACCTATTTTCCCTCTTTAGAAACTTATAACTTATTCCACTAGATATCATATGATGCAGACTGAAACTTTAAACACAGCAACATAACCTAGTAACTATTTGGGAACAGTAATTCTTTAGAACAATATCCAATTCAAGTGAAAATAAATCCATTTTATAGCAGATTCTATTTTAAGTTATAACAAGTGATCATAAAACAAGTCAGAATATATCTTATATTGATGCCTTAAACAAAATGGTTTTTAGCAATCTAATTATTTATTCCACGCACAATTTGCAGTTACTGACAGTAGAGCAACCTTATAGTTTCTTTCCCCAAAAACACAAATGTAAATAAGTGCAATTAAAAAACATTAAAGGTGCCATCATATATGTAATTAGATTCTATGCCAAGATCTAAAAGTAATGCAGAACTGAAAATAAATCAATATACCCCTTTGCTCTAGTCTTTTTATATAAACTTAAAAAGAAAATAAATGCCAAGCTGACTCATGGTATTCAGCGAGCAATATAAATAACATGTGCGACGTTGTTCAACATTCACAAATCAATAAACGTCATAAGTCACATCAATAAAATGAAGAACAAAAACCATATGGTCATCTCAGTAGATGCAGAGAAAGCATGTGATAAAATTCAACACACCTTCAAGATTAAAAAGCCTCCACAAATTAGGTATAGAAGGAGCATTCCTCAAAATTATAAAGGCTTAGGGATTTCCCTTAGGGCTCTGGGAAGGTTTTGTTGCACCGTGTTATCAGGTAACCCATCTGGTCCTGAGGAGAGAATTCTCCTGGGAGCTTTCGGGGCAAAGGGTTTCAATAGATGGTTCTCAAAGAAATACAAATGGCCAACAAACATATAAAAAAAAAACTCAACATCAGTAGCCAGCAGGAAATCAAAGCAAAGCTACAATGAGATATCCCCTCACCCCTGTCACCATGGCTAAAATGCAAAACACAGACAGTGACAAATGCTGGCAAGGATGTGGACAAAGGGGGACATTTATACACTGTTGGTGGGAATGTAATTAGTGCAGTCACTGTGGAAAACAGGGTGGATATTTCTTTAAAAAACAAAAAATATACTTGCCATATGATCTGGCAATCCCACTACTGGGTATATACCCAAAACTCTTGAGCACAATGTAACAAAGGGATACGTGCACCATCATGTGAATAACACATGTTCACAATAGCCAAAATTTGGAATCAACCAAGATGTCCCTCATCAGATGTATGTATAAAGAAAATATGGTATATATACACAGTGGAATATTATTCAGCTACAAAAAAGAATGATATTCTACCATTTGCAACAAAATGGATGCAACTGGAAGACTTCACATTGAGTAAAATAAGCAAGACACAAAAAGACAAATATTACATGTTCTCCCTTATATGTGGGAATTAAATTTAAAAAACAAAAAAAAAGGTTTTGTGTATCAGTATTGCTGCATATCTTTTCAAAAGTTTGTTTTACAAATTTGTCAATCAATGGTTAAGAATGTTATACTTCTAGTTTTAATGATCTCTGATTATTTTTAAATTTACTGGATATGGATGAAATGATCATTTTTTCTTTCAATTATTGTATATAGCTGTTGTATAATCCTACTAAACTAGGGTATTTTTGTTTTTTACTTGTTAAACTTCTTTTTGGTGAAGTATTAGGCCTTTTTACTATAACATAAATTCAAAATATGTTATCTCAAATACCAAAAAGAAGGGTGTAGAAGATTAAGCCAGCACTTGTGATGCCAGCAACCCATATGGACACTGGTTCAAGTCCCAGCTGCTCTGTTTCCAATCCAACTCCCTGCTAATATACATGGGAAAGCAGTAAAAGATGGCCCAGATGCCTGGGAACCTGCAACCCACATGGGAGTTACCCAGAAGAAGCTCTGGGCTCCTTACTTTGGCCTGGCACAGCCTTAGCCATTACAGACATTTAGGGAGTATACCAGCAAATGAAAGACATCCCTCCCTCTATATCTATCTCTACTTCTCTGTCATACTGCCTTTTAAATACATAAAAAATAAATCTTTAAAAAAAAAGACAGAAAGGGAGAAGGAGGGTAGGAGGGAGACATGGGCAGAGAAGAAAAGGAGAAAAGGAATATCATTAAGTTCTATAAGAACTGCATATATAAAGCACAGTGAATCTGTTAAAAACTAATTTAAAAAGACTCCACTAAAGACTATTGGAACTTTTTTTGAGTTTGGTAAAGTGGCAGCATATAAAATCAACACAAAAAATTCAATAGCCTTTGTATACACAGATAATGCCATGGCTGAGAAAGAACTTCTAAGATCAATCCCATTCACAATAGCTACAAAACAAAATCAAAAGCCTTGGAATGAATTCAAACAATGATATCAAAGATCTCTACAATGAGAATTATAAACCATTAAAGAAAGAAATGGAAGACACAAAAAATAGAAAAACTTTCCATGTTCATAGATTGGAAGGATCAATATCATCAAAATGTTGATACTACCAAATCAATTTACAGATTCAATGTGATACCAATCAAAATACCAACAAGATTCTTCTCAGATATAGAAAAAAATGATGCTGAAATTCATATGGAAACACAGGTGACCCCAAATAGCTAAAGCAATATTATACAACAAAAACAAAACCAGAGGCACCACAATACCAGATTTCAAGACATACTACAAGACAGTTATAATCAAAACAGCCTGGTATTGGTACAAAAACAAATGGATAGACCAATGAACAGAATAGAAATACCAGAAATCAATCCAGACATCTACAGCCAACTTATATTTGACAAAGGAGCTAAAATCAATCCCTGGAGCAAGGATAGTCTCTTCAACAAATGGTGCTGGGAAAACTGGATGTCCACATGCTGAAATACGAAGCAAGATCACTACCTTACACTTTACACAAAAATCCACTCAAAATGAATCAAAGACCTAAAAATATGACCTAATACCATCAAATTATTAGAGAACATTGAGAAACCCCCACAAGAGATTACCACAGGCAAAGACTTCTTGGAAAAGACTCCAGGGGAATAAGCAATCAAAGCCAAAATTGACAATTGGGATGTCATCAAATTGAGAAGCTTCTGCACTGTAAAAGAAACACTCAGCAAAGTAAAGAGGCAACTGACAGAATGGGAGAAAATATGTGCAAACTATGCAACTGATAAAGGATTAATAACCAGAATATACAAAGAGCTCAAGAAACTCAACAACAATAAAAAACAACCCAGTTAAGAAAAGGACAAAGTACATAAACAGACTCTTTTCAAAAGAGGAAATCCAAATGGCCAACAGGCACATGAAAAAATGTTCAGGATCACTAGCAATCAGGGAAATGCAAATCAAAACAACTATCAGGTTTCACCTCACCCCAATTAGAATGGCTCTCATACAGAAATCAACAAATAACAAATGAAGGTGAGGATGTGAGGAAAAAGGCACACTAATCCACTGTTGGTGGGAATGTAAACTGGTGCAGCCACTGTGGAAGACAGTGTGGCAATACCTCATAAATCTTAGTACAGACCTACCATATCATCCAGCCACCCTACACTTGGGAATTTACCCAAACCAAAAGAAATCAGCATATAAAAGAGTTATCTGAACCCCCATGTTTATTGCAGCTCTGTTTACAATAGCTAAGATATGGAATCAATCCAAATGCCCATAAATGTGAACACTGGATAAAGAAATTATGGGATATGTACACCATGGAATACTACACAATGGTTAAAAAAAAATGAAATCCTGTCATTTGCAACATAATCGATGAAACTGGAAAACATCATTCTTGGTGAAATAAGCAGTCCCAAAATGACAAATATCATACATTCTTCCTGATCTGTGGTAACTAATAGAGCACCTAAAAGGTAATCTATAGAAGCAAAACTGATACTTTGAGATAGCCCTTGTCTCAACTGCTAAGGAACATTTTATTTCATACTATTTGTTGAACTCTTAGTATAGAGTTAATCTTATTTGTATAAAGTTAATTGAAAATAGATTTTAGTAAAAAGTAAGAATGAGAAAAGGAGAGGGAAGAGGAAGAAGGATGGGAAGGTGGGTACAGTGGGAAGAAGCACTATGTTCCTAAAGTTGCATTTATGAAATGCATGAATTTTGTATACCTTAAATAAAAGGTTTCTGGGGAAAAAATTTAAAAATAAATAAAACTGAAAAAATGGCACAAATAATAAGCACTCACATCTAATATAAAAAGCTGCCTTTTTCCTCTGTTAGCAACCGTACCTTTTAGAAAGCAGGTCATATTCATGTAGAATCATCAACAGATTTTCCACAATGTTGAGTTCACTTATCTTCTCCCTACATTCTGGACTACAAATTGGAAATTATTAGTAAAAACATAGTTTACTACTCCCACTTATTTATTACCCTTTTAATTCCATCTCAAAGGAGAGATGAAAAAAGAAAAAAAAAAGAAATCATGTCATTCAGCAGAAAGCAATGACCCACTTACTGCCATAAACATATATTTAAAATCTTTTCATCAGAATGAGCAAGACATCTATAGAAAGTCAAGTTTTCTAAGAATTTTATTAAGGCCAATAATGCTGGAAAACATTTTGGATGTTATGATGAATACACATGTGAGAATGATGAAAGAAAGTCAAGGAGATGGAGATTCAGTGCCCCAAAAAAATTGTGATAATTTTGAAAGCAGAAGTAACTGAGAGCTGAGTGGAAAAATCAAGTAAATATTTCAGGTCAGGAAGAAACACAAACATGAAACTGTCATTTACCTCTCTGACTTTACATTTTAAAGTGATGCTTTCCATCCAGGGTCCTCTTCAATATATACATGTTATTTCGTGCTTATTTTTCACAAACATGAACTAGGTAGGTAGCAAAGTCGCTGCTCGCTTCTGCACCACTCTCACCGAAATCGCAGCAGCAGCAGAACTCTTACGTACAGTGAGATACACTCACCTTTCTGCTAAGCTCGCCAGAGCTAGAAGGGCACCCAGGAGAACATTCGTGTCTCTGGCACCAAGTAGATTTACCAAAGTCTGAAAAATTAAGGAAAACAAACTTTAATTAGAATAGTACTACAAGTTTCTTGAATGGTATACTGTTTGCTTCTAAAGATCAAAGAAACGGGGTGGGCTCTGTGGCAGAGAAGGCTAAGCCTCTGCCTGCAGTGCAGGCATCCTATATGGATGCCGGTTTGAGTCTCAGCTGCTCCACTTTTGATTCAGCTCCCTGTGAATGTGCCTGAGAAAGCAACAGAGGGTGGCACAAGTGTTTGGGCCCCTGCACCCATGTGGGAGATCCAGAAGAAGCTCCTGGCTCCTGGCTCCTGGCTTCTGATCAGCCCAGCCCTAACTGTTGTGGCCAATTGGGGAATGAACCAGTGGATGGTAGATCTCTCTCTCTCTCTCTCTCTCTCTCTGACTTTCAAATATAAATGAATAAATCTTTATTAAAAAAAGATCAAACAAGCTCAACCTTTTTTTCACTCAGTATTTTAAAATGTATGTGTGTATACAATTAGACACAAACCATACATATAATTTTACGTTGATTTTTTTCTTCTTCATGTTGTTCACTAATTTTTTCCATGGCATTAAAAATGTCTTTATATACATATTTTTAAATAGAAAATACAATCAAATTATTTATTATGGCTTTAGTTATAGAATAATGAGAAATGGGATATCCTATCAGCTATAAATATGTTCTTTAATATTTGTATTTTTTGTGGTTAGTATGAAGGTTTTTTTAAGATTTATTTGTTTATTTGAAAGGCAGAGAGAGAAGAATGAGAGGTAAGAGAGAGAGATCTTCCATTTGCTGATTCAATCCTCAAATGGCTGCAACAGCTGGGTCTAGGCCAGGCTGAAGCCAGAAGATAGGAATTCCAGGGGCCCAAGTACATAAACCATCTTCTGCTGCTTTCCCAGGCGTATTTGCAGGGAGCTGGATGGGAAGTGGAGCAGCTGGGACTTGAACCAGTGCCCATATGGGATGCCCACATCGCAGGCAGCAGCTTAACCCACTGCACCACAGCACCAACCCCAGAGGTTTAACTTTATAAGGTGTTGTATAAAATATTCAAAATAGTTCATTACACAGGACACTGTGTAATGTGAGTAGTTCCCTATATCCCAGGGTAGACAGCAAAAGGGATCATCACATGACTGCCTGCTTCTCACACTGCTTTCTGCTTTCACAAACTTGAGGGTCTTGCTCTGCTACTTCTGACCCCTCCCCAGGGAGAAGCAGGGAGAATAACACAATAAATTGCAATACTGGTGGCCATCAGCTCCCTCTGAGCCAGGTACTTTCCAAATAATGGAACTATTTTTCAGACTTTCATAACTGAAACTTTCTCCACCCTCCACCACCACCACCAAACTAGGCATGATAGGTCAACACCACCAAGTATTTCAGTCTTCCCCCAGATTTCCCACTGGTGGTGAAAGGAGATCATTGGTGCTCCTGTGTATTATCCTGAACAACATGACCTGACTGACAGCCAGGCAGAGCTTCTCTGGGCCCATCCTTGAATTCTCCCTAATACAAAATCCCTTATCTTCTCTACATTTTCAGAGCTGAATGGCCCCCATAAAGTGCACACCACACCTATTCCAGGCCAAAGCTGCAGCCTGGCCCACTGACATGATTTTTTTTTTTTTGGCTTCCATTACATGGACTTTTTCCCCCTTTGTTTCTTTTTTTTTAAACAAAGTTATACTTATCTTTCTTATATCTTTTCCATTTTTTATTCTCCATTTTTTCTTTTTCTTTTTTTCTGACTTCTGACATAATGTGTCCCAACTTTAATTCCCACATGTGTCAGTTTCACGGTTTTTGACATGTCCACTTAGCATCTTAACATCAACTCAAAACTTGTCTGCTATAGTGGGTGTTTGGCATGGTAGTTAAGTCACCACTTGGGACACCCAAATCCCATATGTGAGTACCTAGTTCTAGTCCTCATTTCCCCCCTTCCAATCCAGCTTCCTGCCAATTCATCTGAGATGTGGGCAGCAGATGATGGATCAAGTACTTGGGTGTCTGTCATCCATGTGAGAGACCTCAATGGAGTCTGGGGCCCAACCCACCAGTGGCTGTGGTGGGCATCTGGGGAGTGAGGAACCAGTAAACAGAAACATGCTTTCTCTCCCTCAAGCTGAAATAAAAGGGGAATAAATATTTCTATAAATTGTTTTCTTGAAATTCTAAGCAGTATCAGTGAAACAAAAGGCTACTGACATGAAAAATGTGGACCTGTATATCACCTAGAATCCTCCCTTAGTCCACAAGACCCATGTATTGACACATCACAGGCAGCCTTGTTCTAATACATTCTGTGAAGGAACTCAACCAGGTTATTCAAACTGGGTTCTTGTTGGCTACCAGCCAAAAAGTTTTGCTATAAAGTTCAGTCTGCTGGATTAAATCTGTCTTCATCCATCTGTTTTTTTGTTTTGTTTTTTGTTTTTTGTTTTTGACAGGCAGAGTGGACAGTGAGAGAGAGAGAGACAGAGAGAAAGGGCTTCCTTTTGCCGTTGGTTCACCTTCCAATGGCCACCGCAGCTGGCGCGCTGTATCCGGTGCACCACACTGATCCGAAGCCAGGAGGCAGGTGCTTCTCCTGGTCTCCCATGGGGTGCAGGGCCCAAGGACTTGGGCCATCCTCCACTGCACTCCCTGGCCACAGCAAAGAGCTGGCCTGGAAGAGGGGCAACCGGGACAGAATCCGGTGCCCCGACCGGGACTAGAACCTGGTGTGCTGGTGCCGCAAGGTGGAGGATGAGCCTATTGAGCCATGGCACTAGCCCTTCATCCATCTTAAAATCTGTAGTTGATTTATCTACTTGTAATACTATATTTTTTTTATTTGACAGGTAGAGTTAGATAGTGAGGGAGTGAGAGAGTGAGAGAATGAGAGAGAGAGAGAGTGAGAGAGAGAGAAAGGTCTTCCTTCCGTTGGTTCACTCCCCAAAAGGCTGCTATGGCCGGTGCTGTGCCAATCCGAAGCCAGGAGCTAGGCGCTTCCTCCTGGTCTCCCATGCGGGTACAGGGCCCAAGGACTTGGGCCATCCTCTACTGCCTTCCCTGGCCACAACAGAGAGCTGGACTGGAAGAGGAGCAACCCAGGGTGCAAGCGACGCAGGCGGAGGATTATCCTAGTGAGGCATGGTGCCAGCCAATACTATATTATCTTAGAATGAGGCTGGATCATATGAACTTGCCTGTATTCAAACATTTTTACCTGCAGACAGTTTGCAATTTCATATGGTTCAAACTAATCTGACTGCACATGACATACGGAATTTATTTATATGTACACACACATTTTATTTGTTTGATTAAATTTATTTACAAGCACATACTTAGTGTCAGGTTATATATATGGCTAGAGTTTTTCAAGCAACATCTAAGTTAAGCAATAAACTTGGTACTAAATTGCATAGAAAAAAAAAAAGAACAAATTTCAAAAACCTTTCTTTCCCTTTACTCCTCAGGCTGGCAAAGAGCATTGGTGGTTGGCAGAGATTCACCCACTGAGCTCAGGTCGGAGCTGTGTGCATTGTGATTACACAGGCCCGGGTGTGAGTCTTCAGCACTCGGAGCTGAAGCAAGGACTCTCAGGGGCCACTCACCTTGTGGGCTCCGCTGGTGGTGACCCATTCCCTTTGGTCTCTGACAGCAGCAAGTTTTTGAAAAATATCTATAAAGGAAGGAAACGACTCAAAGAGGTATCTGGAGTTGAAAGGAATTGGTTCCCCCTGGAACCCTTTAGTGAGATAACGGAATATGGAAATACCAGAAAGGACAAATCTCCCCTTCCGCTCAAAGGTGACCAAGCCCCTTAGGTCCATCATGTCAACTTCATAGTGGGGTCTGTTCTCAAACATCCTCCTCAGAAGATTCTGATCTCCAAAGAGGAGGAAGGCCAGCGAACAGGACGGACCTGGCATGGTTCCGCAGCTGAGAGAGAGTCATTCTCAAAGAAAGGCCATGGGGTCGGGGGCTTGCCACAGCTGTCTCTCTCTGGGCATGCAGATTGGTGCCCTGCCCTGGAGACTCGGGAGCCAACCTGTCCCCACACAGTGAGGGGGCCAGCTTCCCTACAACCACAGGAAGTCTGCAGCTCACCAACCCTGGAGGGGACAGCCCCAACAGAAAGACAATCACATGACAGGGAACCATCTCAGGCATGCAGACCAGTCTTTCCACTGCACTGTCACCTGATGAGACTGGGGTTTTTCTGTTTCTGGTTCTTTTTCTGTTTTAGGCTCTGAATATTTCCGATTCTACGGGGCAGGAACTATTAGTAATCCAGTCTTACAGAGACAAACTGAATAGTCTCTGGCATTTTAAAGAGACAACAATGTGTGTATTAAATTGCAAATGTGCTTTTCTAGGTGAGAGTCGTTAAGTTACTAGCTTCTCTTCTGGATATTTCTTTCCACTGGCTATGACAACTGGCAGGGGCTCCCATCACCCCAAATGTGTAGGAGAGCAATTCCAAGTTTATTTTCCTCTGCTGCAGACACCACACTGCATATTCTAGAAAGGTCACACAGCCGGCCTTGCCTCCGACGACAACACTTACACGTCATGTTGACCAGCTTATCCACGCTGTGCTGCTCTTCTCCGTAGCCCAGGTACTCGTTGGCCGCGATCTCCATGTACTGCCGGAAGGACCACACCAACAAGTGGATCAGAAAGGGTGGACGCCAACGGCAAACAAGGTTCAAGACTTGCAGTTTCTAAAAGGAACTCTAGGTGGCGAAACAGATTCACCAAATAATAGCGCTCCTTCTGGGCCAGTCTGACCCAAGTAAGGAAGTGGTTGCTTTCCTGGATTCTTTACCCTCCCTTCCATGCCCTGAAGTTGACGAAGAGACCTCCTAAGGACAGCATAAAATCCCAAAGTCCAAAAATGACAATTTTGAAAAGTAACTTAACATCCAAGTATGAGATACAGGATATAGGGTACACAGAATTTAAACTCTTCAGTGTGACTTTGAGTATCATTTTTACAATACACTGCATATATTTTATTGATCTTATGTTCTCCAATATCCTAAGCTATATCTAGCCAGCATGCATTCAGATACAAATAATCAAAATAAAATGGGCATGGGTGGTCTGATAATTTCTCACTCTAAGTAACTGACTATAAGAAACAAGCTCAGAGAAACACACATAATCTGTGACACTATAATAGAATTCGAAGTGGATAAGCATGAGGTTGTCATTGTGGGGTGGCAGGTAGAGCAGATAGATGCTTGTGATGCTGGCAACCCGTAGGGAGCTGGTTCATGCCCTGGCTGCCTCACTTCCAATCTAGCTCCCTGCTAACAGCCTGGGAAAGCAGCAGAAGATGGCACAAATGCTTGGGCATCTGCACCTCTGTGGGGCACCAGAGGAAGCTCCTGGCTGCTGGCTTCAGCCTGGCCCAGCCTTGGCTGATATGGCCATCGGAGGAGTGAACCAGCGGATAGAAGCCCTCTCTCTGTCTCTGCCTCTTTCGCTATAGTTCTATTTGCAAATAAATAAACAAATCATTTTTAAAAAATAATAAAATGGACAAGCAGATCCTTTACAGCATAGTCTTGTGAATTGGTGTTTCACTGAAATGAAGTAAAAATCTATTAAATTAAAATTAAGTCTTAAAAACAAAATTAAACATGACTCAACTTCCCAAGAATGAGGATATAATAAAATATCCTTAATGTTACATTTCCATTAACTTCCATTAATGATTCAGTATGAATCGGTAGATTTGCAAGGTTATTATGAAAAAATCTTTCTTCCCACACACATTACAGGCTCTAGGAGACAGGGCTATTCCAATTGAATGACATGCTCAGAAATTTTGTTATTGTATTAATAAGCCCAAGCCTTTGAGTTGCCCAGCAAATATTTTCACTCACTTACTCATCCCCAGTAGTCACCAAAGCAGAAAAATAAACCAAGTCAAAATCATTCCTTCCTTTGTCATTTACTTATTGATGAGCACAGTCATTCTTTACTGTGTGTGAACAAAGTTTTAAGCATCTTTGCAATCAGCATTTTCTCCCCCGTATGATGTGTATGACGCTGAGCACTTGAGTTTGCCCACCAATGCCTAGCCCTTGGCCCTGCTAACTAAAGACCTTTTATAGCCCTTTTTCGTTTCAGCAGGCTGCGTAAGGAGAGACCAATTAGCCAGAAAAAACAGTCGTGGGTGCCTCCCTGCTAGGAATGTCCTGCTTTGTGGTCACATTTCTCAACGCTGCCTGCTCCTCCCCAGCAGGCAGAACAGCAGGAAGCCACCATTTGTCACATATCTGCTGGATCCCCACCCAGAGCATGGCACAAAGAGAAAGGGCAAGAGCAGCCACACCACAGCACCTTACCTGAGCGAGGTTCTCCGTGCCGCCCAAGCTGTGGAGGATTTCCTGAAAAGTGGAAAGCCACAGGACACGTATCAGGGATGAGGGTGGAGGGGAGCCGTATTTCACACACAACTGCTTTACTAGGTCAGAGATGTGTAACCACTGACTAAATGTCCATGACCTAACATGAATGTGGGACACAGAATATTTTCCTTTCTTACTGCATTTCAGATACACTGCTAACACACACAGAAGTCTGGTTGACACTAAGAGAAGGAATCTGTGCGCAGAACTGCAGCCTGCCTCCCCATTCTTTTATGTCCTCATACAGTGTCAGAGTTGGAAGTGCTGTTAGACACCCTTTTCATTCAACCTTCTCTGCTACATGAAGAAAACTAAGGCCTAGACGGGCAAACCATTCTGCCTTACTGACAGCACCCAAATAAGTGAAGCATCACCAGACTCCCAGGAGCTCCCCTGGGTCTTGGGCTGGTGTGGTTTTCAGACCAGCAGCAGCGGCAAAAGCTCCTGGGACCTTAACAGAAACACAGAGACCCGCAACCCAGACGCATTCCATCACAGCCCTAGGACATGTTCATGAACTGTGTGTTTTAAGAAACATGGCCTTAGTAGGCTGTTGGGCTTCTTTCAAAATCATTAGGCTAGTTGTCTTATTAAACCTGCACTCTAAACAAATGTAAGCATAATCTTAACACAGTGTCTCCTGGCACACAACTTGACATTCAATTCCAATAAATATACATTTCATTGCACTCCTGACACTGCCCTGAACATGATAATGAGGGAAGAGGGAACAGGTTACAGTTGTGAAAGGGACTGGCATGGAACCAACTCTACAAACAGTAAGTGCTCTTAGGTTATCCTCATCGGCATAGACCAGCGGGCAAATGTGTGCTCAGGTGGCCCTAACTTGCTTAATTAAAGCTGCATTGTCATTTCTCTCCTGACTGAACATTCACATAAGGAAGTTATTTGGTATATAAACATTAGCCAGCATTTCTGTTCTCAGAAAGCCACAAAGATGAGAACACAAGTGTGAGAGAGAACAATGTGATCATCCCATGAAGCTGACAGAGGCAGGCAGGGCGAAAGGCACAAGATCTCAAAGTTCCCTTACACTGTGTGAAGTGACTTTGGAAACACCAATGCAGCCATTAGTTATGTATGAATAAAGCATGAAGAATCATTAATACATGATTTAAAATAATTCTGGGCCAGGACTGTGATGCAGCAGGTTAAGACGGCACTTGTAATGCTGTCATGCCATATGGGAGCACAGGTTCAATTCTCAGCTGCTCCACTTTCAACCTAGCTCCCTGCTAATGCTCCCGGGAAGGCAGTGAAAGATGACCCAGTGCTTGAGCCCTTGCCACCCACTTGGGAGACCCAGATGGAATTCCAGACTCCTGGCTTTGGCCTGCCCCAGTCCTGGCTGTTGCAGTCATGTAGCAAGTGAACCAACTGATAAAAGAACTCTTTCTCTCTGTCTCTCTCTCCTTCCCACCCTCCTCCCCTCTCTCTATCTGTTGCTCTGCCTTTCAAATAAATAAATAAATCAACCTTTTCTAATGATATACAAGATAATCCTATGACCACTAATTAATTTGAAACCTCATCAATGCTGTTCACTCTAGAAGAGCTATGGTTAAAGAACATACAAATATTGTATGCATTATTCCTAGTTAGGGTAGGATGTTTTATACATAAAAAATATAACATTTAAAACCACTTCTTTTTGGGTATTTTTTTTATTTCTGATAGGTAAAAGCTCTAAGATCTGAAGAGAACACAAATATGTGAATTATAGGGGCCTGCTTCAAATTTTAGGCAAGTAGAGATACAGATAAACAAAATTTAGAAAGGCTAAATAAGCATTACAAAAAAAAAAGCTTTGAATTAGCTTCTAGGGTGGCCCAGAGCAGAGACATATCATTTTCTGATGAGAGGACAGAGGAAAACGTTTAATGATGGTAGTCTCTGAATGGGGACAGGCAGGATGGATAGATTTTCTGAGTTGAGATGAGAGGAGAGGAAGAAACAAAGAGAATTGCAAGCAAAGAGAACAGTAGGCCCAAGGGTGCATAGGAGTTTTGTAAAAAAGACACCAAGATGTTCTGTGCTGAGCAGAGCAAGCCCACAACCCAAGAAGGGCATTACTGGGGCAATGGGATCACCCTGTGAGACAACCTGGATGAGCCTGACTTGAACTCTTTCTCGCAGACCATGGGACTCAGCAAAAATGTGTAAGCAAGGACCTTCCCCAAGCCTTGGAGTGAACCAGAGAGGGAGAGTGTCAGCAGCGAGCCCCCTTGGGAGTCACTGGCAGTGGGACTAAGAATGGTGAGACAGGGAGGTCTCTGAGTAGATATATCAACTAAAGATGGCTGGGAAAGAAGAATTGTGGGTGAGTGGCCAGGGAAGATGACCTGACTCAGAAATGCAGGAAAGCAGAGAAAAACAGCTCCGTGTTGGCCATGTTGGTGGAACAACCAAGCAAGGGGCATGTAGGCCAAGGAAAACAAGATTGAGAGCCAAAGATTGGAATCTGCAGTCATCCACATGAAGGAGATGCATATTTCAGGCTTGGGAATGGGAGTATACCAAGGGAGAAAATGATGTTCAAATGGTTGGCCACAGCCACGGTTACTCTTAAATGCTTTCCATAACAAGAAATTTATTTATGTGATAATACTAACAATATGGGACTAAGTTGGTGTTTCTAAAACCATGTCCTGGGAACAGTTATTTCATTTTGTACAGGAAACTAAATTATATATTCTACGGGGGGGGGGGGGGGGGGGGATAAGGAGGAGGAGGAAAAGAAGAAACCAGGAAAGAATTGCATGATCAAGTTAGCTTGGAAAATGCTGAGTAATGCAGAGTTTAGAAAATTCTTCACCTCAGGCTTTCTAGGGCCTTTATTGCACTGCTGCTGGACACTCTGTCTCCAAGGGGAGAAGCAGCACTTGACTTTATTCCTGGACACCATTGCCCAGGGCACACTTCCTGTCACAGAATACCAATCCCTCCTGTAGGACACAGTTTGGAAGTGTGGTTATAAAATATGGAAAGGATGACAATGCTTTCCCACCCCCTAGAGAACTTTGCTGTTGTGTATAGAGAGCTGAAGCTTCATTTGTGAAATAAACAACTCCCTCTCCCAGTGGAGAGTGAGGAAAGGCCAGGAGCATGCTCAGAGACCCATAGCCTTCCTTGTGCTGCAATGGATGAAACCAATGGAGCTGCACTAGCCCAACAGTGTAAACTGGAGAAAACCATGACTACAGGAATGCATACACCTGGGCTTAACAATGTTTGTTACTGATCTGAAAAGCAAATACAAATGCTTAAATTACAACAGTGCTTCCTGGGTGCCCTTTCAGAACCCAGGATCTTCCCCTGGTCACCTAGTGACTCAGAGGAAACTCCCTAGTCAACCTGAATAGTGCCCTTGCTCTGATTACTCCCTGGGATTTTTCCTTTAAAAAAAAAAAGTAGATCTAATAATATAACACTGGTTAAAAAAAAAAGTGATTTTAAAATGGAGTGTGTTATGCAATATGAGTATTGTTAGTGCCCCACTATTTTTAGCACAGCCAACAATGTCATTTGCATTGAAGCACTCTCCTCATAGGCTTACTCTGTAACTGGAATCGATGAATGCCCAACACTCCCCCATTAAGCCTTTGAGACTGAATCACCAACGTGAGCCTTGCACTCCTTTGTTCAAACACTACTCATCCCCTGGTAGTGATTACAATGCCTTTTGGTACATGGGCCTTTATTTATTTTTCCAAGCGTAATATTAACTATACTTCTAAAAGGCTTGGTATACTAGATTTGTAGGGGCTGAGTAAAAGAGAAATACAAAAAATGTTTCTACCTTGGAGTCTGAAGGAAAGATGCAGCCATTAAGAGAATTGGAAGCTGATTCTGCAGATTCGAGAATGAAAGGAAGAACTGAAGATCCCTGTTTCCATTTTTTATAAAGACTCATTTATTTATTTGAAAGGCAGAGTTACAGGGAGAGAGACAGACAGACACACACACACACACACAGAAAGAGAGAGAGAGAGAGAGAGAGAGAGAGAGAGAGAGAGAGAGAGAGAGAGAGAGATTTTCCAATCTTCCATCCACTGGTTTACTCTCAAAATGTCCACAACAGACAGAGCTGGGCTGACCTGAAGCCAGGAGCCAGGAGTTTCCTCTGGGTCTCCCACAGGGGCACAGCAGCCCAAACACTTGGGCCATCCTCTGCTGCCTTCCCAGGGACTCCAGCAGTGAGTTGGATAGGAAGTAGAGCAGTGAGGACTCAAAGCAGCACCCACATGGGATGCCTGCTCCACACACAATGGCTTTACCCACTACGCCAAAGCACCA
This sequence comes from Sylvilagus floridanus, assembly GCA_949820135.1. Classification (NCBI taxonomy): domain Eukaryota; kingdom Metazoa; phylum Chordata; class Mammalia; order Lagomorpha; family Leporidae; genus Sylvilagus; species Sylvilagus floridanus. Next base: position 170,624,158 of record OX463244.1, read on the forward strand.
GCCACAGAGAGCCCTGTTTTAAAGTTACTGAGTGTTGTGTGCTATAGTAGTGATTCCCAAACTTTAGGGTATCTGAATCCCTTCACATTACTAAAAAATCCCAAAGAACCCCAAAAAGCAATGTGCTATACCTTCTGTAGAAGGACTACAAGTACACATTTATCTTTCTCCTGCTTGGGACTCCAACTACACTTGAAATCTCAGTATGGGGGCCGTTGCTGTGGCACAGAATGCTAAGCCTCCACCTGCAGCACCACCAGCATCCCGTATCAGTACCAGTTCATGTCCTAGTTGCTCCACTTCTGATACAGCTCCCTGCTAAAGTGCCTAGAAAAGCAGAGGAAGGTGGCCCAAGTACTTGGGCCCCTACCACCAAGTAGGAGACATGGTAGAAGCCCTTGGCTCCTGGCTTCGGCCCGGCCCAGCCCTGGCCATTGCGGCCATTTGGGGAGTGAGCAAATGGATAGAAGACTCTCTCTCTCTCTCTCTCTCTCTCTCTCTCTCTCTTTCTCTGTAGCTCTGGTTTTCAAATAAATAAATCTTTAAAAAAAAATCTATCCCCTTTTTTAAAAAAAAAAGGAAAGAAATCACAGTGTCTTAATTCTGAAAAACTCTAAGCAATTTTATCTTTAAAATAGCTTCTCTGGGTGGGTGTTGTGGTGCAGCAAGTTAAGCTGACTATTGGAATGCCCAGAATCTGTCCAGCTGCCTGATTCAAGTCCTGATTACTCCTCACATCTGACCCAGTGTCCTGCTAATGCACCTTGGAGGCAGTAAATGACGACTCCAATGTCAACCACCCTGGAGACCCAGGTGGAGTTTCTAGGTCCTGGCTCTGGTCTGATCTAGCCTGAGTTATCTTGGGCATTTCGGGAGTGAACCCGCAGATTGAAGATCTCTCTCTCTCTCTCTTTGTTTCTCTGGAACTCTGGTTTTCAAATAAATGAAATCTGTTTTTAAATGCTTATCAAAAAAAAAAAAAAAGTTTCTCTATCATTCCTTCTTTTCTTGCTGGAAAGTCCATTAAACATATCCTGGAACCCATGTCTGCTAGCAAGCCAGACCCAATCTATGAGCCCCCAGTCTGCAAACTCTTGGTCAAGGAAAGAGGACTGACGCATGGTGCACTGGACTATTTAAATGGCTCCCAGAGGAAATCCATACTTAACTCATACGTAGGATTCAGTGTGCAACTTCTGCAGTACCTCAGTCCTGATAGAAAGGAGACTCGGAAGATACAACCTGAGCTTTCAAGACACATAGCAGTTAGGGAGGGCACTGGCACAGCAGTGAAGTCACTGCTTGGGATGCCAGCATCCCATATCACTTCTGGTCCAGCTTCCTGTGTTGTGTGCACTGAGAGGTAGCAGATGACGGCTCAAGTGATTGGATCCACGCTACCCACATGGCAAACTTGGAAGGAGTCCCAGGCTCCTGTGTTTGGCCTGGTCCAGCCCTGGCTGTGTGGGTACTTGGGAATGGACGGTCTCTCTCTCTCTCTGCCTCTCTGCTTTTCAAGCAAAATGGAAAATATTTATTTCAATGAAAATTTTGAAAAAAATAAATACAGCAATTACAGGGCCAAGAAAAGACCATTTTTATGATAAGGGAAAAGGAAGGGATTGCGCAGACGAGTGAGCCTTGGCAAGGGGGAGGAATACCCTCTTGAGATAAGAAGAAAGGAAAGTTGCATGACAATCCAAATATCTCAAACAAAGAGAAAACAAGAGAGCTCCCCCAGGGATGGCCTTAGCCTCTCCTGTAAAACTGATGGTGATGTGATCTGATAAGAATGGCAGAGCAGGAGGGGGTTGGGTGTGAGAAATGAAGTTGGGCTGGAACAGTTGCTGTGAACACTGCAACACTGAGCAGAGAGCAAGGCCATGGCAAGGCCTGCTGAGAGTCACCAGCATTTTGTAGAAAATCCCAGCACAGTCTTGTAACTTTGGCCAATGTTGTTAACCGACTGAGCTCATGAGCTCATGCTCTTATATGAGCAAAGAGTACCGGGGAGGAGAAACTGAGAGACTCTTTCTTTGTGCAAACATTAGCCATAAAAGGGATATTCATTCAATATGTATCCTGGTCACAAAATCTCATAAACAAAATGGTTACTGAATTCCTTCCCTTACAGAGCAGTGCGATCAAACTTATTCCAATCCATGAAGGACTAGGTAAAAAAGACAATACTGTAGAGGTGAGATCAGTAGAGTATGACTCCATTGTCATTAATTTCCCTAACATGTAGAACATCTCTAAGGCAAATATTTTGCTACCTTCTACAAGTTGGAAAGCTGGATTGTCCTCCCTGAAAACTCTTACGCGCATAGTGTCTTCATCCAAACTGAGACACACTGGAGAATAAATAAGGGCACCACTAGCACATGCTGGGACAGACCCCAGAGACAAAGGGCCCACCCTTGTTATACAGAAGCAAGAGGCAGCTCATATTTACAAGGCCCACACAGCTCTGTCTGGTTGGATGTGGGCAATTTTCTATCCTCTAAACACAAAAAAACTGCGAGCTCTCAGGACAGACAGCCATTTGGAGGCTGCCCTGTTTCACACTTTCAAAAAGTTGTAGTTAGCTCCACTATAATGGCACGAGGTCAGTTTAAAATACAGTCTAGAGGCAGATAGACATGAATCCCAGAAGACGCACACCAGAGCAGCCTCAGAAGCTGGTTGGTACCGAAACACTTCCAAGTGCCAACAGGGGAACAGCTAGTAACTAGGATAACGAACATTCTGACTTGAATGAGAATTCATCAATAAAGTTGAATCCAAAATAAAAGATCTGAATACATCAAAATTTCCTAGCAACTTATGAGGACAGAGCAGAAAATTAGATGCTTTCCAGGATTAAAAAAAACTGTGAAAACTACAGAAGCATACATGAAAAGTAAGGACACTTCTTGGATATTTAATATCAGTCAGCAGAAACAATGATCAGTAAGCAATCCTCAGGCTTTGAGGGAATGGTTCTCAAACTGTGGTCCCCAACTGGCAGCATCAGCATCACCTGAGAACTTGATAAATATGTGTGGTTTTTTGATCTCAAACTAACAGAATCAGAAACTATAAGGGCAAGATTATTGAACGCTCTCAGTCTTGGACTGCAGATTGGGAAGGAGCTGGAGTCTGGAGCAGCTACAAAGCTGCAGGCCCTGACTTCCCTACTGGCTGCCATGGGAAGAAGCCCCTACTTGTCACTGCTGACATTGACCTAGAACATCCTTGATGGTGTGGCCCACTGACACTTCTTTGAACTGTTGGTTTAAAACTCCAGGTAACAATGAAAATATACACCAAAAGTTCAATCCACTTAATCCCATAGGCTTTCCTGTAGAAATGTGTAGACTGTGTTGTCCCCATTAAATAACTCCTTTCAAATGTTTTTAAATGGCACGTGAGATACTTTCTGAATTTGAAGCTATTTAGCTGTGATAGAGAAAAAATTAACATAGTCTACTTCAAAGAAGAGCCCTCCAATATTTTATTTCATCTTCATAAGTAAAAAAAAAAAATTGTCAACCAACCTGATAACATGGATCCCTCATTAGTAGCCTCAGACAGATTAACACTCTCAAAAAATGAATTGATGGGGCTCGGTTAACCCACTCTCTGAAAGAAGAAAATAGAAGAGAATGTGTTCATGTTTAAAAGCCCAGTGGAGCAGTTCATAAATAATGCAAGATAATGGAAAGAGAATGGAGAACACATAAATGATTGCACACTTAGTTTATTTCAAGGTTTATTTGCAATGGGGACTATTTGGTACTTGAAAACTTGACCCATTTTAATTTGAAACACATACAAACCATCTTTACCACTAATAAACAGGAACCCAAAACTTACTTAGCTCATGGCACCCTAACCAATAATATTTTTCACAACACCCTAAATCAAAAGAAATAGCTCTAAATTCCAATAATTAGTTAGATCCAACTTAATAATGAATTATCCCCTAACAACTTAGTGTCCACTTGTAAAGGAACATATATACATCAAAAGAAGACTTTTTTTTTTTTTTTTTTTTTTTTTTTTATAAAGCTTTTATTTAAAGAATATAAATTTCCAAAGAACAGCTCATGGACCACAATGGCTCCCCCCACACACAACTTCCCTCCCTCCCCCCACCCTCCCCTTTTCCCGCTCCCTCTCCCCTTCCATTCACATCAAGATTCATTTTCAATTCTTTTTATACACAGGAGATCAATTTAGTACGTATTACGTAAAGATTTCAACGGTTTGCCCTCGCATAGAGACACAAAATGATAATACTGTTGGAGTACTAGTTATAGTATTAATTCACAATGTACAGCACATTAAGGACAGAGATCCTACATGATTTTTTTTTTTTTAAAAAATTGATTAATTGTCTATGCAATTTCCAGTTTAACACCAAGATTTTTTTTTTCATTTGCAATTATCTTTATATAAAGAAGATCGATTCAATATATACTATGTAAGGATTTCATCAGTTTGCACCCACACAGAAACACAAAGTGTAAAAATACTGTTTCAGTACTAGTAATAGCATCACTTCACATTGGATAACACACTAAGGACAGATCCCCCATGAGACGCAAGTACACAGTGACTCCTGATGTTGATTTAACAATTTGACACTCTTGTTTATGGCGTCAGTAATCTCCCTAGGCTCTGGTCATGAGTTGCCGAGGCTATGGAAGCCTTTAGGGTTAGCCGACTTCGATCTTATTCCCACAGGGCCATAGTCAAAGTGGAAGTTCTCTCCTCCCTTCAGAGAAAGGTACCTCCTTCTTTGATGGCCCCGTTCTTTCCACTGGGATCTCACTCGCAGAGATCTTTCATTTAGGTCTTCTGTTTTTTCCAGAGTGTCTTAGCTTTCCATGCCTAAAATATTCTCATGGGCTCTTGAGCCAGATCCGAATGCCTTAAGGGCTGATTCTGAGGCCAGAGTGCTATTTAGGACATCTGCCATTCTATGAGTCTGCTGTGTATCCTGCTTCCCATGTTGGATCATTCTCTCCCTTTTTCATTCTATCAGTTAGTATTAGCAGACACTAGTCTTGTTTGTGTGATCCCTTTGGCTCTTAGACCTATCAGTGTGATCAATTGTGAGCTGAAATTGATCACTTGGACTAATGAGATGGCCTTGGTACATGCCACCTTGATGGGGTTGTATTGGAAACCCCTGGCACAATTCTAACTCCATCATTTGGGGCCGTTCCGATTGAGCCTGTCCCAAGTTTTAAAAGAAGACTTTTATTTCTAAAAGAACACAATGTCTTATTTATGCAGTGTGTATACCTGTGATACTCACTAACTTCTTAAACCTAGGAATCAGAGTACATATTACCTTTCCTGTTTCTTCTTCCCCTTGATTCTCACATGGCGTTTGCTTTTGTCATAGCAACCACTGGGAACCTAGCTTCAGAAAGATATGGCATCACCTAAAGGAAGGTAGAGCTACCTGATGCTGAAATTGTTAACTACCATGAGAAGTTGGTGCTATGTCTGTGTTTCCCTTGGGAATTTAAAAGATCCCGTGGTGCCCTAGAAGTTCTCTGCATCCCCAGGACTCTGTGCCAAGCTGTGGAAGCACAATCCTTCCTTGGATCAGTTTCTCCAGATTCAAACCCTGAGATGAACATGGTAGATGCAAATGAATGATGAGGAACATGCTCTCAAGAGAGATCTACTTGAGTGCATAGTTATTTTTATCATTTGCTTTTAGTTATTACTCATTTGAAAGGCAGAGAGATAAAGAAACAAAAAGAGAGAAATCTCCCAATCTCTGGTTTGCTTTCCAAATGCCCACAACTGCCAGGGCTGGACCAGGCCAAAATCATGAGCCTACAACTCAGTTTCAGCCTCCTGTGTAGGGGACAGGTACCCGGATCCTTGAACTATCACCTTTTGCCTTCCAGATTGTTCATTAGCAGGAAGCCAGAATTAACAGGGCTGGGTCTCAAACTCAGGCACTTTGTCATGTAGTGGGGAAGAGGGGGAAATCCAGGTGCTTCTAAAACTGAAGGTAGACTTCAACCAACCCCAGAATTGCCAACTAGCCAGGATTACTCAAGGCTGGTAACCATCCTATGGTTCATCCTGACTCCATATGGTACATACCCTACATTGAGAAAAACATGGCAAATATGAAGTATATTTTGAATTAAAAACAACCATCTGAGTGGGTGCTGTAGTTCAGCAGTTTAAGCTGACACTTGGGTAACCCACATTCCATATGGGAATGCCTGGTATAGAGACCTGCCTGTGCGTCCAACCCAGCGTCTTGCCAATGTACACCCTTTGGGGCAGCAGGTGATGGCTTAAGTACTTGAGTCCCTGCCACCCATATGGAAGACCCGGATGGAGTTCTTGACTCCTGGCTTCAGCCTGGCCCAGTCCTGTTTATTGCAGGCATTTGAGGAGTTAACCAGCAGATGAAAGATATCTCCTTATCCTCTCTCTCTCTCGCTCATTCTTTCTCTCTCTCTCTCTCTCATCCTACCTAGTTATCCATCTCTCTACCTTTCAAATAAGTATCTATAAATTAACTTTAAAAACAATAACTTATGTGAACACTTATAAAAATCTGGTTATTCTAAGTTTAATCCTTATAAATGGGGAGAGGGCACATAATGAGGAAAAGTTCACCTTTCAGGTTCTGGGGTTGGTTAAAGATAGCATGTCACCCAAACAGTAATGCAAAGATGCAAATCCCAAATAACTGACAGAAATAGGAGCAAACTGCAATACTGCTGGCAACCCAATGAGGCTGAACGCCGATTACTTCTCACTCTTTAAGAGGAAAAGTCACAGAACATTCTGAGAGATGATTCACCCTACAGATATGTATTCACTTGGTACTTTTCCTGTGAGCTATATACAGTCCTCACGAGGAAAGGTCATGACCTTTCCAAAGTGTTTTCATAGTAAAATAAAAAGTTTTGTTTTCCTGTTTCCTATACAAACATATATACATATACCCCAAAAAGAAAAGAAAAATTCCAAAATGAACTTCTTTTTTACTATCAAAAGAGTGTAAATAAATGGAGATTTCTAGAAAAGTCTTGGAGTTACAAGTTCTATTCCAAGCAAATGGCATTTTTGGGTTTGTTTTGTGATTTTTGGGACTGAAGCCCAAAGCTATTAATATTTCTATGTGATTCTGGCTGCGCCGTCATAAATGTAAATAGAATTCTTGGTGTCTGAGTCCTCTGGCTTCTCCACTCAGTGTGCTGACCTCTGAAGACACAGTTGGTCCCTCCTTGGCTCCCATCCCGTAACCCCCCAGCAAGGACATGGTGCATGGGATGGAGCTGTGGTGTTCAAGGGGAAATGAGTGTGCTGTAAGATGATACACACATCTGTCTGCCAAGGGCTGGGGAGCTAGGAAGCACACAACTTAACGCAACCAGAGAATTACTGAGAATTACAGAGCTAGACCATAAAGGCTGTCTTCATTCTACTGACACAGAAATTGCAGTCAAAGGAACTCAGTGTCTGGTCTCAGGCTGCACATAAGAATCAGAGCTGGGTGCCTGACTCCCAGTCCAGTGCTCCCTCCAACCCTCCCCTTCTGCCTGAGTCCTACACAAGGGTATGACTGGAGAGAAACAGACTCTTCAAACACATGTAACAGGGATAGGAGCACTGCAGAGGGGAGTGGGGGTCCTTTAACACAGCCCTGAAAAACTTGTCTATCTGCAAAGAGAGGGTTTCCCCAGAGGGTATGTCTCAACACAGCAGCCTCACAGAAGCAAATGCATGAGCAGGCAAATGTTTATCCCTCCAGTGACTGAACGCATGCCAGTGCCCTCACTGCACTATTAACACATAGCAGTGGGATCAGCTCCCCCAGCCTTTGTCCAGGACCACTTGCCATTCTGCTGTCAGTAGAAAAGAGAAGGGGCAACAGCACTAGTGACATGGTATGTGGAAAGAGAAAGGGCAGGTGGAGTTTCAACTTCGTGCACAGCACAAGAATGCAGTACGTGACATGAGAGCTCCATGAGAGAACCAGTCACGAGGCTGTCAGATCACCTTGGGGAGCTGTGGCTACCGCAATTAGTGAGAGCCCCACGTGGTCTGGGAGGGATGAACTGGATCCATGCACTCAGACAAACGGCAGCAGTGATCACCCCTGTGCAGCATGCCTCTCTCCCTCTCACTTCCAATAAGCAACTCTTTGCATTACTACAATGCAAAAACAAACAAACAAAAAAAAAGGACTGCTACCTTTGACTCAATGTTTAAAAGTACAGGAATTCAAGCCTGTTTCAACCATCAGATTCATAAGACAGTGTCAAAATTTTGTTTTGATAGTTGAGAAAGTAAAATTCACATAGAAATATGGATGCATAACTTAAAAGGGTTGGACATTGGGTGCAGTGGTTAGGACACTGCCTGGCGTGCCTGCATCCTTTATAGGAGTACTTGGGTTTAAGTACTGACTGGGAGGCAGCAGTGATGGCTCAAGCACTTGAGTCCCTGTCACCCGTGTGGGAGACACAGTCTGAGTTCTGGAATTCTGGATTCACCTGACCCACCATTTGGGAAGTGAATCAGCAGATGGAAGATCTCTGTCCCCCTTTCAAATAAATAAAAATAAAAATTTTAATAAAGAAAAATGTAGAAGAAACAAGCCTATGTGGCGAAATTCAGCATAAATCATTATTTAAGGAATCAAATAGTGTGTTTCTCCCTTTCAAGTGGGTCTTTGTCCTCTGTGTCCTCCACTAAACCTTGTGTGGAATGTCTCCCAACTGGAAGTCTACCCATGAAATCAGGGTAGCCCCTAAATTCAGGAGGATATTTAGTAGAAAGGATCTTCTTCAAGGTCTTTTTTTATGTAATTGATGAAACTTCAGAACACTTTTAAATATTTACTCAGCACCTGCTATTAGCCAAGCATTATCAGAAGCCCAGGAGCATAGCTGAGGAAGAAAGCATGTCACAAGTCATCTTCTAAAGGGAGAAGACAATAGAGTTCATACGCCAAGGGAGAAGCACAATAATAAACACACAAAATAAAAATGGACACCAGTTGGGAATCAGCGAAGAACAAAGGTGAAGGTTTTAACCAGTGCCATAGTGCTGTTTCAGGAGAGTGAGAGAAGGGTTCTCTGATAAGATTAGCATCTGAGGGGTGGGCACTGTGGTGCAGTGAGCTGAGCTGCTGTTTGAAATGCCCACATCAAATATCAGAGTGCCTGGGTTCAAGTCCCACTTCTTCCAATCCAGCTCACTGCTAATGGACACCTGGGAAGCAGCAGATGATGGCTCAAGGGCTTGGGTCTCTGCCACCCCCATGGGAGACCAGAATGGAGTTTCTGGTTCTTGGCTTCAGCCTGGCTCAGTTCCAGCTATTGCAGTCATTTGAGGTGTGAACCGGTGGATGGAAGATCTCTCCCTCCACCCCACCATCTTTCAAAATAAATAAAAATAAACCTTTAATAAAGATTAGCATCTGAATTTTTTGAGGGAATGAGCCATATGGATGTCATGGTCACAGCAGCAGAATAGTTAAGCACATCATCCCCAAGTTAGGAGTCCCAGGTGTGTGCAAAGAATAGTGAGGAAGCCAGTGGGGATAGAGCAGGGCAAGAAAAAGAATGAGAGATGCTGAAGTCAGAAAGAGAGCAGGAGTTACAGCATTCAGGCACTAGTAGAATACAAATAATACTTGTAAATACAAATAGAGCCTTTGGTTTTTCATTTCAAGAAGCCACTGGAAGGCTTTAAACCGAATATTGTCATGATACGACTAAAATTTTGAAAGGATCCTTCTGCATGTTGTGTTGAGAAGAGTGTAGAGAGCCAGGCATTGCAAGTAGGGAGCTGAATGGCCTGGGAAAGCAGTGGAAGATGACCCAAGTCCTTGGGCCCCTGTACCCACATGGGAAACCTGGAAGCTTCTGGCTCCTGGCTTCAGATCTGCCCAGCTCTGGTCATTGCATCCATTTGGTGTTAGAAGACCTCTCTCTTGCTCTCTCTCTTTCTCTCTCTCTCTGCCTCTCTGTAACTCTGCCTTTCAAATAATAAATAAATAAATCTTAGAAAAAAGAAGAAGAAGAAAGAAAGTAGAGAGCTGAGTGAGTCTACTACAATTGTCCAAGTAAGAAACGGTGGCAGTTTGACAGAGATATGTACATAAAAAATTCTAAAGCTAAGATTTTGGCAAAGGGATGAATTAAAAACTCACAAGTCCCGGGACTGGCATTGTAGTGCAGTGGGTTAAGCTGCATCCCATATGGGCTCTGGTTCGTGTCCCAACTGCTCCTCTACCTACTCAGCTCCCTGCTAATGTGAGCAGAAGATGGCCCAAGTGCTTGGGGTCCTGCAACCAAGGTGGGAAAATCTCTTGTCTCCTGGCTTCAGCCTGCCCCATCCCTAGCTATTGTAGCATTTGGGGAGTGAATCAGCGAGTGGAAGATCTCTTTCTAACTCTACCTTTAAATAAATAAATAAATAAATCACAAGTCCTAATGTAGACATATTAATTTTTAGATACCCAAAGAAAGAAAAGTCCGGGAAACAGAAGATAAATTTACAGCAAAGAACAGTGTACCTATAAGCCCCAGTCTCTGCAGGAAAAGCTGCTAGGGGAGTCTAGGGATGGGTGGGCTTTCATACGTGTACTAGGACCGGTTGACTTTTAGCTTTAAAAATATGGTTCCTGAAATGTAACCATCACTTACTCTCTGGTTCTCAAAGGTTTGTGCACTGATGAGAAACTGTCATTTATCAACATGGTCAGGTTTAAAACTGGTTCTAGTGGATATTTGTGGCCCAAGACCAATCTGCTATTTCCTGGGAAGGTAAAAATGTTTTAATTTCATGCCTATTAGACATCAATTGAGTAAGTTTCCACAAAGCAGTAAGGAGATAATTTGAAAGCTAGAGTAATATTTTTCCCTGGACAAACTGAAAACAAATCAATCTGATCAGTAAAGAAGCAAGAAATTAGAAAATGTTAGAAGAGAACGAGTCAAGATTTGACCTCAGCACCTTATACTTCAGTGCCTTAGCTCCTATATCAATCAGGTGAAACTGAACTAGATTTTCTTCAGAGACAATTCCACTTCTACAATTTCATGATTTTTTTTTGAACAAGTGTGTGTGTATGTGTGTGTGTGTGTGTGTGTGTGTTTTGTGTGAATTTTTCAGTGTGGAATAAATCCAAAATAATACCTCATGAGAAATAAAAACATATACCAAATATTCACTCAAAGCAAGGTAATCAGAAGTAGAGGAATCATCATTTGCTTGAGGATTATTTGAGTTCCTAGGTTCTGCAACTTATTTACTTCATTTAAAGTTGTGAAATTTAGAGTAAAAGAGACACAAAAAATACCCAGTCCTAAAAGATGCTAAATCAATGATCTAACTCGTTTGAAAATTCAACTCTAGGCAACAGGTGTTTGGTGTAGAAGCTAAAAAAACAAAACAAAACAAAACAAAAAAAAACCTCTTGAGACTCCTGCATCTCATATCGGAATGTCGATGTACAGGTCAGAACTGTGGCTGTGGGCATTTGGTGAGTAAACCACAAAATGAGAGTTCTCTCTCTCTACACCCCTACCACCATCTTACTCAAATAAACAAACAAGTAACTAAAAACATTTGAAAAATTCTATTTTAAAGCAGAATACATTTTCATATTTGCATAAGTCCATCAAATAAGGTAAAAGCATAGAAGTTAAAAATATTAGAAGGGAATATAGTTAAGGTTAACATAGCTATTTCTAAGGGCAATATGAAGGGCAATTTTTCATTTTTTATATTTTTCCAAATTTTTCATGTTTTACAAATAATTTAATACAAAGAAATTCTAAATGAAAAATCTCAGACTCAATGTTCTCCAATAAAACCAATATCAATGACTTGAGGCGAGGATAAAAAATTCAGGATGTGTTGTCCAGGAGCTCACGGTATACCAGAGGAATAAAATAGCTCAGGGGTTTTAGGAGGGGAGAGGAAAGGAGAAGTGCACCACAGAGATGGGCCTTTTGATAAAAGGGAAATGTATTTCATTGTGACCTCAATGAGTTGAGGAGATGCAGTGGACAAGATCAAGAGAAGAGGCTGAGAAGCAACAAGATCTCAAAGAACTTTTGTGAACCACTTGGGAACTGGCCAAACAGCAGATGTTTAGGTACACAAACACAACCCGGAGACTTTGGGGCCTTGCTAAAACTTCATCTGCGTCTAGTTTACAGTAATGACTGGAGGCTCTCCCTTTAGGGAGGTTCTGCACTATCTAACAGACTTTACCAAGGGGACTAGGCCTCTCCTTTCCTAGGAAACCTTCAAAGGTACCTGCTGGCCTCTCTGATGAGATGAAATCACTGCAAAAGCATCTCTCCATAAGCTTCATGATTCTCAAGAATTGGTTCAAAACACCAAAGACATTCTTCCCACATCCTAACTTCTGGTCTTCTCATCTCACCTCCCTCTGTGACGGTGTCTGGACGGCCAGCACTGAGGACCAGGTGGAGCTCAAAAGGAAAACAGCCACTTACATTATGGTCAGGAGTGGACAGGGACATTGGCAGTCTGATAACCATACCAGTCGTCTTGGTTCGAAGTTTCTAGAAAGTTCCCAGAGCACTTTTTGCAGCAATTTCGAAGAAGAATGTGATGGCTTGGCCAGATGTTGCTCTCTAGTTCAAGGAGTCCCCTCTTGTACATAGTGTAAACACATTTCTCATCTAGTCCTCCTAATAACTCATTTCCAAAATATTTCAAATGTGTAGCAGATATTTCAGGAAATTGGACACAGTAAGGATATTAACTTTTTCCTTTTGAGAAAAATGAGTTTTGGGGCAAATAAGGTCACACTAAATGGATCAGATGGGTCTCTAATTAAAAAGAGAGTAGCAGGGACTTGCTCACCTCTACAAAATTTATAGGCAAAGGCAACAGAAGAGGGAGATCCTGGGTGTTCTAGGACAACAGCACCAGAAAAAGGCCAGATAACCAAGTCCACTTTAAAATAATACCAAATGTGATATTAAAGATGGGGGAAAAGAAAACATTACCTTAAATTATGAAACTAAGATGTATTTTATCTTTCATTTTACAACTGCAAATGTAAAATTTTACACTTCCTTAGAAACTAAAACAAAGAAGAATTCTACTGACACTTTTGGCATTTTTTTCTTTTAATAAGAATCATAGCATTATTCAACCTCCTTTAATTCACTTTTGATTTTTGCAGGATGAAGAGGTGCATTTTTGTGAATATTTTAGGGTTCATCATTTTTTCCCAGTAATTTCTTATCTTTGTTATTCAAAGCATACTCTTAAAGTCTCATCTTAGCAACCTCCTGACACTCTGTTACTCAGCCGCTAAGTTGCCTAATTCTGACAAAGCCTCATTTGTCAGATCCTACCTGTACAACATCATCACTTTTGATAACTTCATGAAATCTCATATCTTCAACCAGATTTGCAAATTCATTTCATGAGTAAGTTGTTTGTACTGTATCATAGAATCTTCATATCAGTAAGGTATGACCCAAAAAAGAGGGAGCCCAGAGGAGCAAACACATCACAAGAGAGATTTCAGTAGAGGTCAGTTTTATAAATGCTCAGTTATATTCAGCATAGTGATGACTCACTTTTCTATACAATCTCCTAACAACCTGGTCTTGGATACCAAGTACCTTTATACTTCCCTGTCAGAGCCAATGAGAAGGGAAAGGAGTGAATTTATTTTCTAATATCAGAATCTACTATAGACAAATAAAGTTATGGAAAAAAGAAAGACTAGAGGACCAAAATTTATTGCTATCCAAATATGTGAGTATTGTGTAACTAAGAATAATCTGAGGTTCAGAGTGGATGTTTTCCCTTGACCTTTGAGATTTACCTTGAGGTATTTGCAGTGTTACCTTATCTGACTCTGGATTAACAAGTCCTATCTAATTCCAGACTCCACGGGGCAATTCCATTTCTGAGAATGGGGCAGTGATCACAGGTCACTCTCAGGCAAAGAAGACAGACAGGAGGTATCTACAAGCTTTGGGGAAGACTGCAGATGAGGAGAGTGAGATAGAAGAGCAACAGCATCACATTAATGGGGCAGAAATTGAGAGAGGAGGTGGAGGGGATCACACTACAGAGATGAAACTAAATTCCCCATAAATCCTATTTTTAGGGTAAAATTGAGTGCTATAACATAAGCGTTGAATATGCCCAATCTTGTCTACAACCAGAATTGGACCAAAGATCAATGTTCCCACTTCCTAATCCCATGCAGTCTTTAGTCATCTAAATACAATATATATTTACCATGTTTCCCCTTGCGTTAGAATGATGGGCAGCTGTTTTGCTGACAAAAGTAGACTTTGAATCCCCAAGAAGAAGGGGACCACATGTCCCAATTATCTTTGCATTTTTACCTCCTCTTCCTTCCTCTATCTTTTGCTTCCTCCCTTCCTTATACATAGTAGGTGCTCACGAACATACCTATTAAATTGAATCTAAGCTTCCACTCAACACTAAATCTGATGTTTCAAAGAGCAGGGACAAGAGGCCATAGCAGAAACGGTCTTGAGATGTAAGTCTTCCGTAAATATAAAATTAAAGGGGAATGAGAAGAAATGGGGTCTTAGTCATCTTACTAAGGTTATATGGGGTGAGGGACAATGTAAGACCTTTATACTTAAGCCATCTTTTATACCAACCCTGTTTTTAGAATAGAACTGAACATAGCAATCTGTCAACAGACAAAGGATGACATACAAGAATGCTCTTGATGTTCAACATTCCTAAATTCCTTCTCCTACTGTGAAAGCACAGAGATCTACAATTATCTCTTCCTGGTTTGAAGATTTCCAGGGACTGCTCATGTTACAAGATACCTCATTAATCACTCAGAACCTGAAAAGAGATCTCTTGACTTTAGCATTGTTCAGATATTTTTCAATTGGTTGATGTCAACCCTTGCCTGATTGTTTTCCTAACAGTTTCTGCATCTAACACTTTCCCAAAGTACTGACCTACAAATGGCCGTGTTAGTTGTTTTTTTTTTTTAAATAAAGAACATTTATTCCTAATACCATTTTGTGCAGAATTATTTTGCTACTCATATTATTCTAACTGGTTAAAGCTCAAGAAGAAAACAATCAAGGACAACTTCAGATTCTTGATGGTGTGCAGTTTGGTTCAACAACCGTTAGTGTGCGGTCAAAAGGTGAGCAGTAACCTCAAGTTCATAACCCTAGTGAAGATCTTAGGCTTCTTGTGTCATCCAGGTAAATCTAATAATCTCCTGCTTAAACCATGCACTACAGCAGGACAGCTACAGTCCCATCCTATACCATCTTAAGCTAATCTATTTGGCAGTTACTGCCCAGTGCTTAAATATGCAGTAAGAATGGATCCTATCGAAAAGATCAGTGTTATAGCTCCACATACACCTGTACTAGGACAGGCCACAGAGTAAAGCTGGGAATATCTGATTTGTCCTCAGAAGAAACTTCCTTATGAGGCCGTGACTGAATGTTACACACTCATCCTTCCTTTCTTCAAGGTTAAGGATAGGGCAGCCCATTTAATCAATCATTGTATCTACTACAAAATGAGAACGGTGTACCATAAGAATGGTGTCCTTGGGATTAGCCAAAGTCTCTTTCATAAGAACCCACACAGTAAACCCCTCCTTGAGTATACAAACTCAAAATAAGTAAAACAATGTAACTGAATGTTTACTCATTTTACTTCATCTATCATAACTGCAGTACCTAACCAGAGTGACAGATGCAATGCAAGGCCTACTCATTCACCTCCTAAACTACCTTTGTTCTATTTTATTCTGTAATTACATGGTATACAACCTTGTAAACTGCTTCAGGTCACACTCTGGATATAAAATATACAAAATATGTCACTCTTGTGTGAACATCTGTTGTCTTTCTAGCGACAACCTTACCTGCAAATGAGTCTATTTTTCACCAGTGCTGTGAAGATCTCCTGAAACAGTTTGTGCTGGGGATGTTTGCTGAAATTTCTCTCATTCTTGTAGTTTATACTGAGGTGAAACAAGCAGAAAAATATTTTGTGGTAAAAATTGTTTAGGCTGCTTCAAAGTTACCAGTGTAGATAAAAATCATCTCTATTTAAATATTGAAGGAATATGGGGGTTTCTCATATAACCAAAGGCAAGTATCAACTGTCAAATGAGGAACTAGAAATTCAAGTATGACATTCATAATGTCATAGTCAAGCATATGTATGTCATTTTACCAGATCAGTTCAATTATTCCCCATAAACAGTTAACTGTTAAAACTGTTGGAAAAAAGAAAGGGGTATAAGGAGAAATGGAATGACGGGGGCACGTTATCTGGACAGCTAGGCAATAGGCAGAGAAAAATTCCTTTCCTTCCCTTTTCCACCCAGTCTTGATCCCACTGGCTGCTCTAGATATCAACTCCAGGGGTTAGCACATATATTTCCTTGGAAGTAATATGAATTTCTTAGACATAGTCTGCATTTCTTCAGGCATGTTGATTGACTGTTGCTGTTGATTATGTTGTGCGTGTGTATTAAAGTTTTGTTCTACTCTCAGCTTCTTGCTGATACTACAACACACCAAATGGGTTAAAAAGGAGGAGGATGAGCATTTGGCCTTGTGGTTAAGAAGCCCAGTTGAGATGCCCGCATTTCACTTCGCAAGGCCTGGGCTCAATATCTAGTTCTAGCTCCTTCTCCGGCTTTCCGCTAATATAGACTTTGAAAGGCAGTGGTGATGGCTCAAGTGATTGGATTCCTATCACCCATGTGGGAGACTTGGATTGAGTTCCTGGTTCCCATATTTGACCCAACCTAGTCTAAGCCTTTGTACACATTTAAGTAGTAACCCAGCTGATGGGATCTCTCTCTCTCCCTCTGTCTCTTTCTGTCTCTCAAATAAATAAATAAAACAAGAGAATTTGGTTTACAATGGCTCTAAAAAAAAGGAGAGGGTAAAAGACAATATACAAAAGGTCTCATTGTTACAGAATATAATTTGAGCACCCTGAATCTAAAAATTTGAACACTTCAAATTCTGAAATTTTTGAGTGCCAGACTTTGGAAGATTTCAGATGTTCTATTTTTGGATGAGGGATAGTCAATTGTCAGTCTATACTAATATTCCAAAATCTGAAAAACTCCAAAAATATGAAAGACTTTTCTGGTTCCAAGCATTTCAGATAAAGAATATTCAGCCTGTATATGATATAATATTTTGTGTATATTAAAATAGAATAATTTTAAGAAGTAGATCAAATAATAGATAGGCAGGCAGACAGGAGACAGGTAGACGATGACTATACTACTTCAATGGCAAGTTCTTATGTTGTCATTTGTTTTTGTTAACTTATTTTCATTTTTATTGGAAAGGCAAAGAGGTAGAGAAAGATGGAGAGAGATCTTCCACTCTCTTGCTCACTCCCCAAATACCCGTAACAGCAGATCTGGGCCAGGCTGAAGCCAGGAGTGCAGGTCTTCCATGTGAGTGGCAGAGACCCAAGTCCTTGAGCCATCTTTCACTGCCTCCCGGGATGTACATTAGCAGAAACGCGAGATCAGAAGTAGAGTTGCTGTAATGACAACAAGGCACTGCAATATGGGATGCAGGTGCCCTGAGCAGTGTGCACCAAATGCAGCTCCCCCACACACTTTATGCTGCCACCTGTAGGGTTCATTGCAGTCTTATAGGTGCCATTGAATGGCACATTCCCACTCTAGCCAGGTGAGGGTTGTAATCGTTTTTTATCTCAGGCAACTAAAATATGTAAGAATTTTGAAAGTATTTTGTATTCCTCTTTGAAAATGTATTTTAAAAATATGTATCCCTGGGCCAATGCCGCGGCTCACTAGGCTAATCCTCCGCCTGCAACACCGGCACCCTGGGTTCTAGTCCTGGTTGAGGCGCCGGTTCTGTCACAGATGCTCCTCTTCCAGTCCAGCTCTCTGCTGTAGCCCAGGAAGGCAGTGGAGGATGGCCCAAGTCCTTGGGCCCTGCACCCGCATGGGAGACCAGGAGGAAGCACCTGGTTCTTGGCTTCAGATCGGCACAGCACGGCAGTCATAGAGGCTATTTTGGGGGTGAACCAACGGAAGGAAGACCTTTCTCTATGTCTCTCTCTCTCACTGTCTAACTCTGCCTGTCAAAAATAAATAAATAAATAAATAAAAATACGTATCCCTGGTGAGTGAGCATTTGGCCTAGCAGTTAAGATACCAATTAGGATACCCTCTTTTCACATTGGAATGCCTGGATTCAATTATCCAGTTCCAGCTCCCAATTCAAGCTTTCTGCTAAGGTAGACCCTACGAAGCAACAGTATTACTAAAGTAATTGAGTTCTTGTCATACGTGTGGGAGACCTTGACAGTGTTCCCAGTCTCCACCCAATATGGGCATTTGGGAAGTGAATTAGCAGATGGGAGCACGTTCTCTCTCTCTCTCTTTATCAAAAAAATTAATAAAGTAAAATAACAATATAAACCCCTTTAATGTCATTTGACTTTTCTGGACTATTAAAATTCATTGTGATATGATAGAGAAAACACATGTAGCCCAAATAAATGCATGACACTTCTAGAATATTCATACTGATATTTCACAGCATTCATTATTTACATGGTACTTAGTGCCATGGGACCTAAGCCACTACAAAACTAGAAGAATCAGCTCCTGGCAGGGGAGTGATCCAAAGGATGTGTCGTTTCCAGGAGGTCTGCAGGGAAACAAACATGGGCTGAGGTTTTCAGTGTTAAAGGTGAGGTGCTCTCCCTTCAACTGAAAAACTCCATTGTTTTGACAAAGACTGTCTTGAACCATCACATCTGCTCACAGCATCAGCTTCCTTTATGCCTTCCCATTACCTGCAAAGAAGCAAACAGACCAAATGCTAAGACAAAGCTGGGAGTTGGCCGATCCAGGCCAACAACCTGGAACCACTTCCTCATTGAGCAAATGCCAAGTGTATGTCAGCACAGTGTTCTACAGCTCCCAGGTCAGCTCCACCTGTGACCATTAAGCCTGTTATTTGCACATAATTTCTGGGAATGATTCAAGTACTAACTGAAGTTATTGAATTAGGAAACTCCACGGCAAATTTTGAAGCAGGTTTTAAGTTTCAGCTCATGATAAACCTAAAATTTTGTTCTAATGAGAATAGGTTGCTGAAGACAAGGGAAACACTGGATTTCTTACCTAAAATTTTCAAGTTCAACAGCTTCTGTGGACTCGTGCCACTGGCCTCGGGCTCTGTGTCCACCCACCTTGATGGTGGGCTCAGACCTCGTCATGCTATTTTGGGCACTATCGAAATTAATGGCTGGAAGCTACAGAAATAGAAAAACAAAGCACATGAGGACTCAATCCAGCATTGGATAAAGAAAGTAACAAAATGGGGTGAGGGAGAAGGAAAAGTGAAAAGAACACCTGGGTTTTTTCCCAGACCAATACTTAAGATGATAGTTATGTCTAATGTAAGTTTTATCAAAGACTGAAGCATCTCTGACTTTAACATTTACAATCTCTACTTCATGATGCTCTATTTTGCGCCATAGTTTATCACACCACCTGTCATCTCTGAGAGTGATTCACATGTTATCAGTTTCCTTCTATTATAATGTGACCCTGACACCAGCAGAAATTTGCCTGGTTTGGGCTCAGTTTTGATTCCCCAGCACTTAAAGCATTGCTGAGGATCCAACTCTGAGTGGGCTGGGTGGGGGAGCAGGAGGCCTGGGCATCAGCAGTTTTTGAAGCTACTTTTGTGATTCAAAAGTGCAACCAGAGAGTTTCTGGATCCAGGTAGAAAGCTCTGGAATCGAGTGAAGTGCCCACATTGAGCATGAATCATCACTCAATCAATCATTCTTCAACATTTGTCAGGTATACACACTGCTTGCCAGTTGTCATGGTTGTAACAATAAAGATTCTATCACTTTTAGTCAGTCTGAACATTCTGATTTTTCAATCATATTTATAAAAGTCATTAGAACATATCCTAGAATTTACCATAGAAAAAGTAAAAATTTGTCTAACTATAACAACTTGACAATGTCTTCCTTTATGATATGAAATGGTTAATTATTCATAAAATAGTCAAGTTATCAGTATTCAAATAATTTGACTTACCCTTATTTATCTTTAATTGGGATAAGATTTGCTTCCCATACATTGGGCATGATCTGGATTAAAAGCCTATTTTCTCCAAAGTACAAATCAAAGTTGTTCTATAATTAGCTAAAGTATTACAGATGAGGTAAGCAGAACAAAATGTACAAGAAAGATGAATTTTTCAGTAAATTACTCTGTTGTATATAAATATCCAGTATAGCTATGTTATTCTTGTTATATTATTTCACTGAGGTATTTGATAGAAATCAATGTAAAGACATAATTTCCCTTTCCAAAGAGAATATGCTTGACTTCCCATGAGGTAGCCAGGTTATAGAAAAATACATTATAAAACAAACATTATTTAAATATGAGTAGTTAGCAAAAAAAATAAAAAGCCTTATTCATAAGATAGCAGCCAAGATTAAATTCTTAAAATATTAACAATAAAGCTTCCATCTGTGAAACCACCTTTTTTTTTTTTTTTGACAGGCAGAGTAGACAGTGAGAGAGAGAGAGAGAAAGGTCTTCCTTTGCCATTGGTTCACCCTCCTGATCCAAAGGCAGGAGCCAGGTGCTTCTCCTGGTCTCCCATGTGGGTGCAGGGCCCAAGCACTTGGACCATCCTCCACTTGCACTCCCAGGCCACAGCAGAGAGCTGGACTGGAAGAGGGGCAACCGGGACAGAATCCGGCGCCGCGACCGGGACTAGAACCCTGTGTGCCAGCACCGCAAGGCAGAGGATTAGCCTATTGAGCCGCGGCACTGGCTGAAACCACCTTTCTAATTCAGTGTAGTCGGCAGATCGACGGCCACAACAAGGCAATAGGCCACAGGCACTGAAGGCAGTGAGAGTGATTAAGAAAACAAATTCCCTGGTCAGATTCTGTGTGTTTAAACCCTAGCTACACAATCTTGGAGAATTTACGTAATCTCTCTGTACATCAGTTTCCACATTGTTAAAATGGAAAAAAGAAGAATACACAAGTGAGTTACAATGAAAATTAAATGAGTTATTGTTTATAAAGCACTGTTTAGGCACCAAGCATAGTTCTAAGTGCTTTATAAATACTAAAACTGCAGAATTATCCGCATTCTACACATAAATTTGGTAAACAAGCAAAACGTGTCATTACAAATCAGGTGATTTGCAAATGTAAAGTGTTCACCCGGGTGATATAGGATGTGAAGTCACACAACAAGCAAATTTTCCAGTGTTATAGAAATACAGAAAACAAGAAGTGGGTTTTCCATGCCCATGGGGCTTCCTTTCCCCTTGCCAGGAGCACAATTCCCAGAATACTATTTGCAGGAGAGAAGGTAGCAGCACAGTGAAAACATGCCCAGGCCACTCAAAGAAGAGGAGCAGAGAGCTACCAAGCTCACGGTTTTGTGAGCAGGGCAGGTAGCATGTACTGAGAATCAGCTGATGGAGTTGGCCATCCACAGTTGCAAAGGCCATAAGCTTAACATCAGGAACTAAGCAGCACCAACCTCTTCAGACAGAAGCAGTGCCAGTTCAGAGTCCAGCTGGGAACAGGCCTTTCCAGTTCCTCAGACCCTCTGTGAGCATACCGTAACTCCTAATCATGTTTCAGGCACTCACCACAGTCTTTTACAATGTCTACCTTACACATCAACATTTTTCCCCTTCAATTTGACCACCCTCAGAGCAGCATCACATCCATGTAGGTGCCTTCTTAGCACTTCTCACAGCACCTGGCATAAGATATCCAAATGCAAAGCTATCAAATGAGTGCTCACTTTGTCCCCAGTCTCTTTGCTAAACTAATTCATGTGGCAAAGCACCTCCAGAGAAGTTCACCCATTCAGCACATTTGTTGCAGATATATCACCACACATGTAATGTGGGACACTGGATAGGTAGTAATCATGACCACTGTCTTCAAGGAGCATGCAGTCCCATTGGTGGGGTGTAAAGGTAGGGGTTGCAGCCAATTAACAAGCATAAGTAACATGCTGCAAAATCAGTGACAGGGATTTGTTTTGGTAGAAAAGAGAGGGAGAGATAGGACAGGCCGTGGACAGGACATCAAGAGCATTATCAAGTATTTTAGGTAGACTGTCCCACAGATTGGAAGGCGGAGAAGAAAGAACTATGTGTGCTCTCGAATCTGAAAGTTATCTGTGTAGCCTGATTAATGTAAGTGTAAAGGAAAGATACGGTTGAAGCAAAGCCTGCATCAGTGCAAAGCCTTCCTGCAATTTTGATCATATACTTCTGCCCGGAAGTCTCAACACTCCCTGTCCATTGCAGTACCAAGTACAAAATTCACAAATGAGCTTTCACACACGGAAGTCCATCTTCTAGCTTTATCTACCACCACTTCTGATAAAACTGTCCGGTCACCATTTCATTTAAGGGCTTGTTGTTTCTCTTCTTTCAGATATTTGATTATTTCACTCTTCATCGAGGCTACCTTTCCCATCAATGAACTGGAAATTTCAATTTCAATTTCCATTGAAACCAGCTCTATTTTTTTTAATATTTATTTTATTTATTTGAAAGGCAGAGTTACAGAGAGAGGTAGAGACAGAGAGAGAGGTCTTCCATCCGCTGGTTCACTCCCCAAATGGCTGCAACAGCTGGAACTGTGCCTATCCAAAGCCAGGAGCCAAGAGCTTTTTATGTGCCTCCCACGTGAGTGCAGGGGCCCAAGGACTTGGGCATCTTCTACTGATTTCCCAGGCCATAGCAGAGAGCTGGATCAGAAGAAGAACAGCCGGGACTAGAAGCGGCGCCCATATGGGATGCCAACGCTTCAGGCCAGGGCTTTAACCCACTGCGCTACAGCGCCAGCTCCAAAAACCACCCCTATTTTTAAGATGTGTCTCCTTCCCTGTTTCCCTACTTGATAGTGGCTCTTCCTCCCTATTGCATGTATCATTCATTCAGGATGATGTCTTGCCTTCTACCACAGTTGTCTGTGTCTATTCCTGGCCTTTGATATGATGTCTTTCTACAGCACCTATCAAAACCTTTTACAGGGGCCAGCACTGTTGTGCAACAGGTTAAGCTGCTGCTTTTAATGTCAGCACCACATATCAGAGAGCTGCTTTGAGTCCCAGCTGTTCCACTTCTGAGCCAGCTACCTGCCAAGGTATCTGGGAAAGCAGCCCCGGTGACTCATGTGGAAGACCTGAGTGGAGCTCCTGCCTCCTGGCCTCAGCCTGGCCCAGAACTGGCTGTGGTGGCCACTGGGGCAGTAAACTAGCACATGGAAGGTTCTCTCTCTCTTATTCTCTCATTTCTCTCTCTCTCTCTCTCTTGCCTTGCCTTTCAAATAAATAAATCTTCAAAATGTATTCAAGACCTCTTTTATTTCAAGGCAATTACCAGACCCATCATGAAATATTTTTTTCTTCCAGCCTTTTATTATTATTATAAGAATTTATATTTCCTGTGACTCTAAATGTAGGAGGGGAGATATGAATTCCAGCTTTAAACAGAAATCTTCAAGATTTGTGAAAACTTCTAACAAAATTTCCAGCTAGCATGATAATTTCATTCTGTTTTAATAACGCTAAGGCAATTCTTTTCCTTGAATTACTTGGTTTTACTGAGCTGTAGTTACTATTTTAACTTGATATTGAAATACCATTTTTTAAAATGTGTGAGGTATGAGTAGTGCAATACGTGGAGGGAAGTTTTTTAGCCTTATGTGCATTTGAACTATTCAAACTTGGGTTGTGATTATTCTAACCCTATTTATGTTGAAGGAGGCATCTCCAGCTCCATGTGTCTCTGACCCCTTGTCTGTCACACTGTGGGACTGTCCCACATTAGAACATCAGCCTCAGGGCTGGCATCGTGGCATAGCGGGTAAAGCCACCACTGGTAACAATGGCATCCCATGTGGGCACCGATTCATGTCCCGGTTGCTCCACTTCCAAACCAGCTCCCTACTAATGGCCTAGGAAAACAGCAGAAGACGGCCCAAGGCCCCGGCCACCCTCGTGGAAGATCGAGAAGAAGCTCCTGGTTCCTGTTTTCAGCCTGACATAGCCTTGGCTGCTGCGGCCATCGAGGATTGAATAAGCAGATGGAAGAGCTCTTTCTCCGTCTGACTTTCAAATTAATAAATAATATCTTTAAAAAAGTAAAAAAGAAAGAAAGGGAAGAACATCATCTACCTCTAATATGGTAAAGCAAGAAAGGAAGAGACGTGGCCAGTGTTGTGGCACAGTAGATTAAGCTGCACTTTCAAACACTGGCATTCCATATCAGAGCAATGGTTTCAAGTCCTGGCTGCTCTGCTTCTGATCCAGCTCTCTGCTAGTGTGCATGGTAAAGCAGCAGAAGATGGCCCAAGTCCTTGCGCCCCTGCTACCCATGTGGGAGACCCTAATGGAGTTCCTGGATCCTGCTGGCTTTAGCCTGGCCCAGATGTGGCCATCGCAGCCATTTGGGGAGGGAACCAACAGATGAAGATCTGTGTATGTGGGTGTGTATGTGTGTCATTGGCTTTCAAATAAATAAAATCTGAAGAAAAGAAAGAGAGAGAGAGAGGAAGACAGGAAGACAGAGAAAGAGAAAGGGAGGGAGGGAGGGAGTTAGGAAGGAAGGAAGATTGAATGGAAGGAAGGAAGGAAGGAAATGAGGGAGGGAGAGAGAAAGAGAAATGTAGAGACACACAGGGCTTAAATTTAGGACAGAAGCCAAAGTGGAATGCTGGAACACAATGAAACAATGAGGACCAAGGCTGAGCTCAGTAGATTCAGAGAAAGCACATTCAGTTCTCTACAATTTTCTTCCTAAACCCATGAGGAAGATTTCCTCCATAACTGGTAATTGGCCATCTTGGCCCATTTACAAAAAAAAAAAAAAAAAAAAAGGCCATGTCTTGTTAGAGCAGAAATTCAGGTGAGTGAAACTTAATCCCAGGGTTCCCTTTTCAAACTGAAAGCTGAAAACAGCCAAATCTGTGGCCTGTTTGCATATTTTGTTGGGTCTTTCAACCTGACCCTAACTCTACTTTGCTGTCAAACCTTGTTTTTTCCTTTTCTTTGGCCCTGGTTTTAATTTATGAAAAATGGCTGTACTTTGTTATTTAGAAGCTTCCAACATTCTTTCTGGACCAAGTACTATACAAATAAATTCTCAAGTTAGTTTCTCCAGCACCTTCCTTCTCTTGTAAATGTCTGCACATGATTTCACAGCAAGGAAAATAGGGTGCTTAGACTGGCATTTATCATTTCAGAATTACAAACACATGAAAGTTTTATACACAGACATAGGCATGAATTTTGTCCATCT
This sequence comes from Sylvilagus floridanus, assembly GCA_949820135.1. NCBI lineage: Eukaryota > Metazoa > Chordata > Mammalia > Lagomorpha > Leporidae > Sylvilagus > Sylvilagus floridanus. The sequence goes on from OX463244.1 coordinate 170,649,555, forward strand.
CAGAACCTTCATCTAATTGAGGACAGTTATTTTCCTTTTTGCTTAGAACCATCTACTTTCTGAATAATTCAACCATCACAAACACACACTTTTGTTTATGTGAAATATTTGACAAAAAGATTTGCAAAGTGAACTTGTCAGGCAACGGACTGTAAATTCTAAAATTGATTGTGAGGGGTAGGAAATGATCAAATTAACTTTAAGTTTGTCAGATATTAATGAGGAAGTGGTGTTGAAAGGGAACACACTTGGCCAGGGCTGCGGCTCAATAGGCTAATCCTCTGCCTGTGGCACCGGCACCCCAGGTTCTAGTCCACGTCAGGGCGCCGGATTCTGTCCCGGTTGCTCCTCTTCCAGGCCAGCTCTCTGCTGTGGCCCGGGAGTGCAGTGGAGGATGGCCCAAGTGCTTGGGCCCTGCACCCACATGGGAGACCAGGAGAAGCACCTGGCTCCTGCCTTCAGATCAGCGTGGTACACCAGCCACAGCAGCCATTGCAGGGTGAACCAACAGAAGGAAGGAAGACCTTTCTCTTTGTCTCTCTCTCTCACTGTCAAAAAAAATAAATAAATAAACTGCCTGTCAAAAAAAATAAACTTTAAAAAAAAAAAAGAAAGAAAGGGAACACACTATATTTAGTTAGCATGAACTTGAAAATTGGAAAATTAGTGCCAAAGCAACAGCATTTGTGTTTCTTCTTTCTTGGCCGGAGGTTACACTTCCTCTTATGGTGATCCAATTCTTAAGTCACAATTCAATGTAGCAAACCTGACCAAGAACTTGCTGAGTAGAGGCAACAGTGGAGTAGATGCAACAGTGAACCAGAGGCAAAAGTCAAAATTGCTGGCATTGGGAAATGTATGATCCTGTTAGTAAATAATATGTAGACAAGAGCTTCCAAAGCAAGGGAGAAGATAAGGATGCAACAAGTGAAAGGAGCTACTTTGGGAAGACAGAGGTCACTTGTGGAATGGAGGAGATGTAGAGGTGGTGTTACTAGATCTGGGACTTAGAAATGGGCAGTTGGGGCCAGGGCTGTGGCATATGGGTGCCAGTTCAAGTCCCAGATGCTCCACTTCCAATCCAGTTCTTTGTGATGGCCTGAGAAAGCAGTGGAGGATGGCCCAAGTCCTTGGGGCCCTGTACCCACATGAGAGACCCAGAAGAATCTCTTGCCTCCTGGCTTCAGATCGGCACAGCTCCGGCCTTTGCAGCCAGCTGGGGAGTGAACCAGCAGACAGAAGACCTCTCTCTCTGCCTCTCCTTCTCTCTCTGTGTAACTCTGACTTTCAAATAAATAAATAGATCTTTTTAAAAAAAAAAATAGGCAACCTTTTATAGGAAAGAAATCTAGAAGAAGTAAAAAAAATCTAGAATAGTAAAAGCAAAACGTAGAAGCCATTGATATTACGGTTACGTTGTAGAATACACAATGGGAAAGAATGTGAAATAGTACCAGAACTGTGTGCTGAGTCATCTTGCTTACTTCTCCAAGAAAGAACTTGATATGGACTATCATCCATGAAGGATTGAGAGCAGGAAGTCAGCAAGATTATTTTAGCAGTATAGAGATAGGCAGAAGGGGAAGTGTGACTGCTGAAATAGATAAGGCAAGAGTTCTTGAAGACTTATGGCATTAAAAATATACAGGAAGGTATTCATAGGAAAAAAGATATTTTAAGGCATGTTTACTTTACATCAGTGATCACCCAACTATTTTTTGAATTGCAATTTAATTTCCCAAACTATTCAAAGATATCTCGGTGATTAGAAGCACACATTGCAAAGCTTGGGTATCAGCATTCAGAACTCTAGTCAATACTATAATTTAGCAGGCTACTTCATCCTGGCCACTTATTTCTCTGTGCCTTAATTTCCTTGTCTGTAGAAGCAGAAGTTGTAATTAGTAAGCAGAGTAATGCAGGTAAAATATGAGGTATGTAGGTAGTGATCCCCAAATATGAATTATTATTATTTAGCCTTTATATATTATCAAGTCATTAGAAAGTCATTCTCCAACATAAATAAATGGATAAAAATGCTATCATTCTCTGGTAGGTTTGGTTTATATAAAACCAAATCAAATGGGTTTATAAACCCATCAGAGTTAGTTTTACTGACCACATGAGCTTTGAAACAAATATAATGGAATATACTTTGGAGGCAGACCACCTGGGTTCAAGTCTCATCCCTGTCCTTTCCTAACAGTGCTAAATATGTGTTTGCTGTTACCACTATTATTAACATATCTCTGTTTCCCAAGTCTCCATGGATAGCCTCTAATCTTAGAATGGTAGCTTTGGGATCCGCAAGGAGGGAAGGCCTATACTTCCAGGAATGGAGAGTCCCTACCTGTACTTTCGGGGAAGAAAAGTCCTTGTCAGGGTCCCCACGGGTGCCTAAAGGTCAACCAATGAGGATCAGACCCACCTCAACCTTTAACCCCCATGCCCTAAATCTATAAAAGGAGCCCTCCCAATCTCTGACGCACGACTTCCTGGGCCCCTGCTCTGTTGGGACCGGGGAACCTCGCTTGGGAACGGAATCCCAATAAAAGCCTATGAATTAATTGATTCATCTGCCTGGGAAGATTTGTTATGCGCCAGACACTTTGCAAGAACTTTCCAAATTCTTACAAAAGCAAGACTAAGAAGGAAAATTTGGAGATAAAATCAGACAGAAGTACCATTATTTCCATGTCTGAAGAAAATATTAAAATGCTGCTATAAAAACAGCCAGAACTCAACCCTCTGCCCCCTTTTTGCTGAGATACAATGTGCAGCAGACCCCAGCGCCTAGGTATAGTAGCAAGGGGCAGCATTAGGAGGAGGCGGAGGAGAAAAATATGATGAACAATGCTTTAGAAGAACTAACCTTCCTAAAGCTATGAAGAGTCGAATCTTGGACAATCCATAAAAGAGGGCACTGTTTATCGACTGAAGGGTGAAAGCTTTGCTATTTGAGGATACAAGATGGAAAGCATAGGATAAAGCCGGGTGCCCAAGAGAACAAAAAGGCTGTGGAGGCCAAGTCTTGGCAGAGCCTGACACAGGATGTGAGATTTAGCCAGATGAAGACAGAAAAGATGTGAAAGAGTGGTGAAACTAGACATATCACATTTCTAAGGATATCAGAAACACATGATTTTGATTTTATGAACATACGCGTGTTCTTTGAAAACACTACCTGTTGTTTGCTCGACTGAACGTTCAAAAGGCACACAAGTCTTTTAAGATCTGAATAGTCCCTAGGAGAAAGAACAACACAACGTCAACCAACAATTCAGGTGAACAAGCTCCCCAGGTGAACAAGCTCATGTTACCCACTATGGCATGGCCATGTGGAGGCCTGCATTTTACGAAATGCGTACGTACTAGCAATCTCCTTTAGAACTCTAGAAATGATCCAGTGTTTCAGCAAACACTGTAACCCAGAGTAGCAGTTGCCATGGGTCTATTTTATTTCTCAGAAAAGCCATTAAATCCCTTCAGTGGCCACTGCCTCAGTTAATAATTACCAAAGACTCAGCATGGGGTTACCTGGTGGCGGTCCCTTGCTGTTGTTTATCAGTTGATTTGTCTGTGGTCTTCACCTTTCTGTCTTGATCAGGCATTGTAGAACATCAGCACCCCAGAATTAACATCGCATTCCTTTCAAAGTAAAATGCAGGAGAAACCTTTATTTGGATCGTGGGTGTCAAAATGTTCTCAATTAACACAGACAAAATTCACTTTATACATCTATTCTAACATGCAACTGTTAACATTTATTTCTAATATAATAATAAATTGTTATTATAAAGACCATTTACTGTTTATCATTCAAAGGACTTTGGATATATTTTGGGCATTGTCCAGGAGCCTGTATTTTCTGGGTCATCCTTAATTCAACTGTTTTAACCCATTGTCCCAACAAGTATTGCTCTATATGTCAAAAGGTATTACAGTTTGAATTTTCAAAATATATATACCTTAAAAATACACCTGAAGCTCAACTGATGTTTTATGCCATCTCACTTATATTTCTCAACAAGTATTAACCATAGGCTGCCAGTTCAGAGAACTCCTTCGCCATGGATCACATCCCTGGAGTCCCAACAAAAGCCCCAACTTGCAAATAAGTACTCAATGCTGAGGATGACACACAAAATGTCACTGTACTTCCAGAATTCCTACAGCGTGCAAGCTGCTACCTGAACCCCCACAGGGGTCAACTCCAGTCATAAGATTTTCTGGAAAACTCAGGCCAGTCTCGCACAGCCCCTGAGCTCACCCACCAAGCGACAGTGACGCTGGCCAGTCTGGGAATACAGTTGTTTCTATCTTCCGAATTAAACTCTGCAGCATCCTCATAGTCCTCATAGTCCTCACAGTCACAGTCACCTTTTCAGGATTGATTTTCATGCTATTTCCTACCCTCACTCCAAAAGTAAGACAGAGAACAACTTGTTTGCTCCTCTTCCTTAATTTCAAATTCAAATGTTATTATTTCTAGAATGAAAACAAAAAAAGAAATTTGAAGATACTCATACTTTAAAATAAATGCAAAGTTAAACAAGCTACTGGTTTAATTTGATTGGATATGAATATTCCAACTATGTTTCAGTTCCATAGTTTGACTGCAGTGTGTTGTTCAGGCATGCAAAAGCAGGCATTATTGTCTTATAATTGCATGCCTCAATGTGTTATGAAATCTATGGTCAAAATCCAGGTGTTTCAGAGGTACTTAGAGGCAAAAGGAATGTGCCACTGGGTGTTTCACTGCAACAAAATCTTGTGAAATTTAACTTTGTAAAATGCACGATTGATCTAAAGATTTAAGAATGTGATAGATGGCTGATGGGGAATTAAGAGTTGGGAACTAAGTGTCACCGCACGCGCACAGTAAGAGAAGGCACAACATTAATACACTAGCATTGTTCCTAGGATTTATAACACAGACCACCTCATCCAGCAAATATTTCACTGAACACTTACTAATCTAATCTCAGAATGAAAACTCCTAAAGGTAAAAGAGGCAATCACAACTATGTAATTTATCACAAAGAAAAACCCACTTAGGAATTTTAAAATGTTTCGTGAGGTGCTCAGGCAGAGGTTCAATTTAGCATCTGCTCTATTCTAACAGAATAGAAAAAAGAAGAAAAGGATGGGAGGAGACTGGAGAAAGGCGGAAGATAGGGAGAATGGAGGCTCTGCAATTCAGTGTTTAAAAGCAAAAGATTTTCCAAGTGCTTTAAATATAGATATAAAAATGGTCCCTAAAGTTCTAAAATAAATAGAAATCTAGTCAAGATAAATAAGATCTAATTTTACTTTCCCCTCAAGGATGGAAGGGAAATTTCACGTAGACATGCTGGCCTGTTGTTGACTTCAAATTCCTGCTCACCCAGAGCTCCAAACAGATTCAGGAGTAGGAAATGCAAGCCCCAGGAATAAGCACATGTGAATGTATGGAGAAGCTCCCAGGCTTCCGGTTAGAAGGGGATCACATTCACCACTATCAACCCCTGTTAAACATCCTGTCTTATTTCCTTGCTTAATCTCCATAATTTTATTGACCTGGGGTGTGAACAGGAAATAATCATCTAATCGTTTTCTCAGTTTCAGATTAGCATGTACCCTGTGAGCTGGAAGAGTGAATACAGATAACTCTCTGGAAATGTTTCACTTAATTAAACAGTAAACAAATTCACCAGAATCAATAGGAACAGACAATTGCCTTTAGGATAAAAAACAAAATCCTTTCCACCTGACGCCTGCTAAAATGAAAACTATTCTCCTAAAACTTTAAGAGGCCAGGAATGCTTTAAAATATTTAAAGTCATTTTAAATTAACAAAAAAAATTTACACTATACTAATGTGTAAGATACAAAATGAGCGGGGAGGTGGGATGTGGGGTGGGGTAGAGGGTGATGAAGGGGAGGGAAAAGTCAAGTTGCCCAAAGCAGACAGTGTATTCAGGAAATATTCCCGATAAGGCTCAGATAAGGCCAAAACTATCTAAGGGCAAAACTCTCCAGAGAGTGGCTTTTGTCTGATTCTGCAGAGGCAGCTCCAAAGTGCAGATTATGCTCCAGAGCTGTCTAAACCTGAGAGAAGAAAGCCAGACCCTCACAAGATGCAGCCTTTACTCCTTGGCTAAGGGTCCCTGGGGGAGGTCATGATACCCAGGCACTCCTGCCCTGGGGTAGAGACTCCAGTGGCTTGGGGTAGGTCCTCTAGAAAAAGTCACAGGAACTGATTTTTAGAAGCAGAAGAACATCAATGCTAATACCCAGGATACAAAAACAGTCGTGGGGGATCAGCAAGGGTCTGGGCTCAATGCCCACATTATCCACCATGATCACCAACCTACATGGGGGGGCTCTGCCAAAGGAGGGCACTACAACGTTTGCTGTGGCTACAACACTGAGCAGAGCTACTGCAGTCATTGTTCTCAGCTGCAGAGCCCAATCCCCCTCCTCCTTTGCTTGCCCTCTCCAGATGCCAGCTCAGTCCTTGACTGTCTTCTCTTTGCTACCTTTCTCTCTTGCAGCCCGGGGATTTCCCTACCAGCTCTGTAATTCTAATTTTCAACGTCTAGCCCTAAACTCACTTTGGCTTCCTGAATTCATGGTCACAATCTGCGTGTCTAGTAGTCATCCCAAATTTAACAAACCCCACACAGAACGCTGGACCTCCACCTCCAGTACCAAATGCCTGAATATCTCCATCTCAGTAACTGCCCCCACCCTGTTACTACCAACAAAAATTCAGGAGCCATTCTTGACCCCTCTCTTTGCTCTACCTCCCATCCTCAAGCCATCAACACTAGTCAACCTGCCTGTCTGTGCACTCCCATTGCTCACTCTATGACAAGTCTCCATCTTCTCTCACCTAGATCACTGCTACAGCCCTCTTATTGCTCTCTACTTCCCACCTTTGTGCCTCTGTTTACACAGGAACCCAAGGGATCATTTTTAAAATGTGAGTTAGATCATGCCACCCTGTAGCATGCAACCTCCCTGGGGCCTTCTATTGCACCTCACTTCTTACCATGACTTTCACCTCTCTGAGCTCTTCTGCTGCCCTCTCCCCACTACTCCACCTTCAGCCAGGATGGCTTTCTCAAAAGAAATATGAACTCATAAACATGCCCACCGCTCTGTTCCCTCCAAAATTCATGTTGACATTTCTTTGTCCTTATAACAGTGTTAACAGTTGGGACTTTTGAGGGTGATGGGCCCGTGGTCTCTGGCCTTGTGAGTGGGCTTCATGCCTTTAAACAGGGCTTCACTGTGGGGAGGTTCTCCCTCTCTCTTTGCCTGTCCACTCTTCTGCCACGTGAGTTGCAGTGTCCCTCCTCTCTAGAGGATGAAGTGCTCAAGGCGCCATCTTGGAAGCACAGACTGGGCCCTCGCCAGACTCCAATCCCGCCTACACCTTGATCTGGGACTTCACAGGCCCCTCAGCTGTTAGAAAACAGATTTCTGCTCTTTAGGAAATTTCCCAGGCTGTGACATTTTGTTACAGAAGCTTAAATGGGATAAGACTTTATGCCTGTGAACGTGCCAGCCTGTTCCTGCCTTAAGGCCTTGACAGCTTGCTGCTTGCTCTTCCCTTCTCATATGCTCAGACTGGCTTTTTCATATCTCTTAGGTCTCAGCTCAGACTCTCCCCAGTATCTGACAGCTAGTCTGATGAGCCTCTGAGATATATTCAGCTCCATACACTCATACTTACCACAGCATCCTGCATTATCTCCTCCTGGAGCTTATCAGCAACAGAAATCCTCCTGTGAACTTATGGGTTTCCTTGAACCAGACCATAATCCCCTTTTGGTTGTGTTTGTGTTTCATTCACACTTATTTCCTCCACCCACAGAACATCACATAGAACAGGACGTAGCATGGTATAAGCACTAAAAAAACATTTGTGTCACAATCTCAAAGGAACGACTCAAAGTTTGTGAGCTACTTGACTTGTTTTTTTAAAAAAATATTTATCTATTTGAAAGTCAGAGTTACAGAGAGAGAGAGGGAGAGACAGAGAGAGAAATCTTCCATATTTTGGTTGGCCACATCTGCTGCTTTCCTCAGGCTATTAGCAGAGAAGAGGATGAAATGGAGTAGCCAGACATAAACTGGTACCCAATCCATGTTGCCAGTATCACCAGTAGCAGCTTTACCTGCTACTCCACAACACCAGCCTCCAGGATATTTGCCTTTTAACAACCACAAATGTGGCCGGCGCCGTGGCTCAACAGGCTAATCCTCCGCCTTGCGGCGCCGGCACACCGGGTTCTAGTCCCGGTCGGGGCGCCGGATTCTGTCCCGGTTGCCCCTCTTCCAGGCCAGCCCTCTGCTGTGGCCCGGGAGTGCAGTGGAGGATGGCCCAGGTGCTTGGGCCCTGCACCCCATGGGGAGACCAGGAAAAGCACCTGGCTCCTGGCTCCTGCCATCGGACGAGCGCGGTGCGCCGGCAGCAGCGCGCCGTCTGCGGCGGCCATTGGAGGGTGAACCAACGGCAAAAGGAAGACCTTTCTCTCTGTCTCTCTCTCTCACTGTCCACTCTGCCTGTCAAAAAAAAAAAAAAAAAAAAAAACAACCACAAATGTGGGGGCTCTGAGCTTCCTCTGACCTCCCAAGCCACTGCTCCTCTTCAGTGCCCCCAGAATAATCTGTATTCATCACACTTTAAATGTGCATTCAGTATTGCGGTTGCTTGATTACCCCCAGAAGGCCAAAGATTGAGCTTTTCTCTTATTCACCAAACATGTGGAGGCAAATAATAAATACTTACTGAATCAAAGACCTAATGAACAAATGAATAAGAGGATTACTTTTAAAGAAATCCAAGTCATTGCTTTTTCAGTTTAAGAAATCTCTCATAAAGCTTTCATCAATCAAATCTATTGATGGAAATGCATGATGTCATAATTCTGAAATGCTGGTGCCAGTGCTGTGGCACAGGTTAGGATGCCACTTGTGGGAGCTGCCGCTGTGGCGCAGCGGGTAAAGCCACCACCTGCAGTGCTGGCATCCCATATGGGCATCGGTTCTAGTCCCAGCTGCTCCACTTCTAATCCAGCTCTCTGCTAAGGCCTGAGAAAGCAGCAGAAGATGGCCCAAGTCCTTGGGCCCCTGCACCCATGTGGGAGACCCGGTAGAAGCTCCTGCTTCCTGGCTTCTGATCGGCGCAGCTCTGGCGATTGCAGCCAATTGGGGAGTGAACCAGGGGATGCAAGACCCCCTCCCCGCCCCCGCTTCTCTTTCTCTGTGTAACTCTTTCAAATAAATAAATCTTTGGGGTAAAAAAAGATGCCACTTGGGATGCTCAGCATAACATATTTTGATACCCAGCTATTCCACTTTCGTTCCAACTCCTTGCTAATGCACCTGGGAAAGCAGCAGATGATAGCCCAAATTTTGGAGCCCCTGCCACCTAAGTGGGAGACCCAGATGGAGTTCTGGGCTCCTGGCTTTGGCCTGGCCAGGCCAGCCATCCATTGTAGCCATTTGGACCAGAGAATGGAAGATCTCTCTCTTTCTCTCTGTCCCTCCCTCTCTATACTACTCTGCCTTTCAAATAAATGAGTAAATCTTTTTTAAAAATCCCGCTTTCAGAGATTATCTCACTTATTCGGTCATCAGAGGAAAATTAAGAGTTCTATAAAAGATACTGCTCATCTGCAATACTTCTGAAACTATCTGTGGTGGAGGACTTGGTTTTAGTTTTCCTATCTATGATGAACTGATACTATTGGTCCAAATCCTGTTCCATGAGACAAGTCCTCTGACCTTGTACTTGTATGTCATGGCAGAGTGGAACTGCAAATATTTATAAATCCTTATTCTCAATTTCTATACTTATCTCTTTATAGACAAGGATCATACCAGGCTGAAGACCACCTGAATAGCACTGATCTAGATGGTTAAAGTCTATCATTTCAAACAATAAACGTATTCTCACAGTAACTCCCAATGATTCTCCTATGGGGAACCCTGGCCCACAGAACAATCTGAGGGGACCAATCCAGTACTTGTCGATTCCATGACAACCAGGAGAGGGCGAGCATGAGCCTGAGAGGGGAGTACTCTAGCCAGGGAGTCAAGGCTGAAGGAAGCAATCTTGCTTCTCTAGGGTTTGGTGCACGGTTTCATTTGAGAAAAGGGCTCCAATGCTAAAAATAGAGACAGAAAACCACTAACACTCATTTTGCAGATGAGACCATAGAGAGTACAACACCTGGTACACAAACACGTGTGATGGCATGGATTTTCCTTCCGTTTTAACGGGAAAGCTGAAATTTAGTTTTTGGGTGTGTGTGTGTGTGTGTATGTATACATATATAGATACATAGTTAGATAGATAGATAGATAGATAGATAGATAGATAGATATAAAGGTATGGGCTCAGTAGTGAGAGATCATACATAAAAACCAAATGTATGTTACTTTATGAATGGTAACTTTCAGATCTTGGCTTTGTACACCACAGTCATGAGACTGGATGCTGTCTCAGATGGGAGGGAAAATATCTTCCCACCTCCCAAACCTCAGGAGATAACCAACGGGTTTGGTGTTAACAGCCCTGGCCAAGCATAGCCACAATCCCAGTTCTGACCCATTGTTGATTTTTTTAAATCTATTTTTCATTTTTTAAAAAAGTCTCAAAAGTAATTCCTATCTTCTATTGTCATTTGACATTTGGGTCAATGCTACAGAACTCTCCAGAGACACATACCTCATTGGTTCATGATCTTTTGGTAACTGCAGGGCAAACACACATGACAGAGACAGAAATCCACACTATGGGAAAACTACCTAACCAACTGTAATCAATCTAATTTGTGCAATATAAACGCACTAACAAAACACATAGCAAGTATTTGTGCTATAGATTTCAAATCCTCTTTATTCCATGATTGCTTTAGATGCTCAAAAGATCCTTAAATGGCTTCATCTTTACTAAATAAGAGACAGAAAGTCATTTGAGTCATTATACAACATAAATGCAAGTCCCAGAAATAACTTTTTTCCTATTAATTTAATACATTTACTACAGCTTTAAAAACAGCACAGATAGGGTTGGGTGTTGTGGTATAGCAGGATAAAATCCTGCTTGGGACATTACCTCCCAAATCAGAGTGCCTAGGTTTGAGCACTACTCCGTTTCCTCTCCATCTTCTAGCTAATGTCCATTCTGGGAGGCAGCAAATGATGACTCCAGTTGATGGGCTCCAGCCACTCACATGGGAGTCCAGGAAGGGGTACCTGGTTCCTGGCTTCAGCATGGCCCAGCCCCAGAGGTTGCGGACATTTGGGATTTGGGAAGTGAACCAGATGCAAGATCTCTCGCCTCACTCACCACCCTTCTCTCTCTCTCTCTCTCTTTATCTCTCTCTCTCCTCTCCCCCATCCACCTCTGTCTCTCTGCCTTTAAAATAAATATATAGGGGCCAGTGTTGTGGTGCAGTGGGTTAAACCACCACATGTCATGCCTGCATCCCATAAAGATATCGGTTCATGTCCTGTCTGCTCCATTTCTAACCCAGCTCCCGTCTAATTCGTCTGAGAAAGCAGAAGCAGATGGCTCAAGTACTTGGATCCCTGCACCCATGTGGGATACCTGGATGAAGCTCCATGCTCTTGGCTTTGGCTTGCCCTGCCTCAGCCATTGTGGCCACTTGGGGAGTGAAGTCTCAGGTAGAAGGTTGATTTCTCTCTCTCTCTCTCTCTCATCTCTATATCTTCCCTCTTTCAAATAAATCTTAAAAATAAATAGCAGTTATAAAGTAATAAGAAAAGATTTTAGCATGGCTAAAGCTAATCACCACTTTAGCTCTATCTGGTTTATTATTTTGGAAAAGACACTAAAATAAACTGCTATGAATTCTACCACAAAAGTAAGCCAGGACTGCATATTGACAGGAAGGAGTCTATTTGATGGATTGCGGTTAATCCTCCATAATAGATGACAAGGTGCAGTTCTGTCCATGCTCAAGCCAACAGGTTAAAAGAGCTCCCAACATAAAGAAATGAAAAACATTGGAGGTGATAGATGTGCTAATCACCTAATCTCATATAATGCAGTGCATACATTTACTGCAATTAAACAAGTAAGGAAAACCCACAGCCTGTGCTTACTCTGACCTGAATGAGCAAGATTACTTTTATTTTTCTTATTTAACTTATGTCCTTCCTTAAACCATGTTGGTTACCTTTTCCTTTTTACAGATTTACTGAAAGTAAAAATAAAATGTCAGCTATAACTTCATTCCTTATAAGGGATATTTGAATGCTTTTAAACTAAATTACTTCCAATTTTAACAGAAATATTGCATTAGCCGAAGATAAAATACTCTGAATTGCTGACACTTATACGAAAATCAGGAAAGAAAAATTAGAGACTATGTTCTATCATATTCACAGACTTTCCTCCTGTTATCCTGCTTAGCTTGTTAAATGGGTGAGTTTTACAGTTCATGCAGAATAGCTGTGAGGTTCAAACAGCTTCTCTCTGTTTACTTATGTCTCCAGCTGCACGTCTACTTAGACTTGACACAAGAAAAGTCTTAGACTGACTTGACTAGTGCATTAAGGAGAGAGGAAGTCAAATGTGTGGGCTTAAGTTTCCATTTGAATCCTAGAATTTTATTTCTGTTTAACTCAGATTTCTCAAAAAGAAATGATTCATACTTACAGTCAATTGTGTCAGAAGTCCAATATTTTTGGAAGTTTGACATAACTCTGAATGTTAAAATACGGAAAAGAAATGTATTTTGAAGATGAATACATTCAAAGACATCAGAGAGATACTAAAAGACTCAAAGCATGGTCTGAGTTGGCATTTTATTTCTGTCCATATTTATATTTATGTCTGTGATATAACTATATACAGAAGATACGCTGTTGATGGTTGAGAGATTGTGAGCAGTTTTGAATCAAGTCAAAAAAAATTTCTATATGCAATGTTTCAGGATAGTAAATTTTCTGTCTACCAAAGATGAAATTTAGGCAAGCATGGATTGTATTTTTAAATTACTAAAAATAAATAACAATTTTAGGTATATTAATATAAGTGATATTATCAAAATGGTTGCCTTTTTTCTAGTATATTCCATCTATCTACTGTTCAAATCTTTATGTGGGGTGTCTGATTAGGTCAATATTTTTCTTTTCCTATGAAAAGAATGACTATACATTTGATTGACACTTGTTAACTCATGGCTAATAAAAATTAATCATTTCCCCACAATTTACTGACTTTGGGCTATCCAATATCCACTCTGTCCTATCCTATCCTATCTTGTTTCTCTTAGCCTTGACTCATCGTGTCATTGGCAGGTATAAAACAAAAATAAAAGCAAATGTACAAAACAAACAAAAACACCACACAAGGCTGACTCCTGGCAGGCACCCTTATTTCTGTTTATTTATATAAAAAGAGATATCTGGGTGCAGTAGTCAGCTTTCCCTCACTGTTACAAGCACCTGAGAGATACCACTTATGAAGAAAAGGTGTTTTTTTTTTGTTCCTCATGGTTCTGTGGTTCACAGTTCATGAGTGAGCAGAGCTCATAGATTGAGTAAATGGGTGAGATTGGAAGACAGCAATGGTAGAATTTATAGAGAGGAAAAACAGGGCAAGCCAACGAGCAGAGAGAGCAGTTAGGCCTAACTTGGCATTTGCAACTAACCATCTCCCATGACCTACCTTCCAAAGACATGTCTCCAATAACCTAAGGGCTTCCCACAGGCCCACTTTCTAGACACCACAACTGTGTTAAGTTTCTACTCTTTTAGCATCATCAACCTGACTTTGGGATTTAATTGTTTGCATAAATTGAAAAGTCATATCCTATTTAAACCATAGCACTAGAGTAAGGCCGGGGGGGGGGGGGGGGCTACAATTCATTACTTCATCAGACAGATGCAATCAAATGTTGGACTTAGATTTGGACATTGATAGAACCTTTAAAATCTCCCTATACATTTAATTTATCTTCAAAGCAAGAAAATAAGTCATAACTTTATACCTATGTCAGTAATAACCACTAATTTGCTGGAAATTAAATATTGTGCTATTTGGAGTGTGAAATATGTCTATCTCCGAAAACAACTTGCAGGTAAGGAGTCAAAAAATGGGCACAGCTCAGCCTGCTTATTAATGGTGGTATGATTCATAAAATTATTTACTCAATTTGAATTTTAGTTTCTTCAAATAAAAACTATGATTATTGGGCCAGATAACTTTTGTTTTGCTAGCACTCACACCTTTTCATGACTCTATACTGCCAATGTTATGTGAGGCCTAAATTGCTGAAGGTATTTAAGAGAAAGGAGAAAAACATGTAAGATCTTGGTGTTAATTCCTATCATCTTCATCTGATTCTAGCCTTCATATAAATGTGCAGTTATTTAATGAAAGTCTTATTATGGAAGTTTTACATGAAAATGATGTATATAATTGTATAACCAAGGTGCTATAACAAAGGGTTATTAGGTAAATTTCAGAATATTAAAGTTCATAGGAATTAGTGGCCACATGAAGAAATTAGAAAGAGATCAATAAAAGTCTAACAAAGCATCAAAAGAATAATAGATGGTCACTAACTAATAGAGCACCTAAAAGGTAATCTATAGAAGTGAAATTGAGATTTTGACATGAGATGACTTTGAACAGCCCTTGTCTCAACTGCTGAGGAACAGTTTTTTTATTCATACTATTTGTTGAACTCTTTACTAGTATAGAGTTAATCTTATCTGCATTAAGTTAACTGAAAACAAATCTTAGTGAAAAATAAGAATGAGGGGCCAGCGCCATGGCTCACTTGGTTAATCCTCCGTCTGCATCCCATATGGGCGCCAGGTTCTAGTCCCAGTTGCTCCTCTTTCAGTCCAGCTCTCTGCTGTGGCCCAGGAGGGCAGTGGAGGATGGCCCAGGTCCTAGGGTCCCTGCACCTGCAAGGGAGACCAGGAGGAAGCACCTGGCTCCTGGCTTCAGATTGGCGCAGCGCCAGCCATGGCGGCCATTTGGGGAGTGAACCAACAGAAGGAAGACCTTTCTCTCTGTCTCTCTCTCTCACTGTCTAAAACTCTACCTGTCAAATAAAAAAAAATAATAAGAAGAATGGGAATAGAAGAGGGAGGAAGAAGAAGGGTGGGAGTGTTGGTGGGAGGGCAGGTATGTTGGCAAGAATCACTATGTTCCTAAAGTTGTATTTATGAAATGAATGAAGTTTGTACAGGTTAAATAAAAGGTTTCTGGGGGGTAGGGGGAGAGAAGTAGTAGAACTCAGTTCACTTTCAGGTTCTAAATCTTCCGGAAAACTCTAGAGTAGATGAGAAAGAAGGAACTTGCTGATGCTGTCCCTTAGCCAAGGGCAAAAGGTGATATAATAACAATTGGAGTTTGCATAACTTCACCTCCTGGACCCTGGGGTGCTTACAAACATCCATTCATTCATCTTAGATCACTCATGTGAAATATGTAGGTGGTGTACTTTAACATCATCAAATGGTGAGAAACAAAGACACAGTTGGTACAGAGCCTCCAAAGGCAGCAGTGTGTCACCAGCTAAGGGCAAATATTATCACAGCCTTGTTCCTGAATCAGTTGACGTGATACCTCCCGTGTGCAAATTGCTTATACTGTAAGTAATACTATATTTTACATTTAAACAAGTACTTGCAATCAAAAAATCAAAAGTTTATCTAACAGTATTCTGGCCCTCTCCCACTCATTCTTCCAAGTAGTTAACTATCTGTCATGATGACAGACACTTCCTGATTATTGGCTTTTATTTTCCTTTGAATAACACTAAACCAAACTGACCTAAAACTCCAGCTTCAAAATTCAGTAGAGTCTGTAACAACACATTGCACTATAACCTCATTTTCATGATTCGTTCCCCTTTGAACTCCTACATTTTGTTACAAACGTGAGTACGTCTACATATGAATGTCGATTCCACTGGTCATCTCAACTAGCATCACATAATGCATTTTTGATAGGGTGTGCTTGTGCCTAGTATGGCTACTAATCCAGGTCAGCTCTAGCCACAGTTTATAATGTGTCTATGTTAAATAGGGATAGAGCTCCACATATATTAAGTAGGGATAGAGAAAAGGGGCAAAAGGGCCAGATGATGTGAAAGAAGAATTTATATTAACCAGTCAAGGAAAATAACTAAAGTAGCACATTAAATTCCTTCTCATTGACCCAAGCATAATAAGATTACATTCTATTCCCTATTTCTTGTGAGAAAGGTATCAATGACCTTCATTCATTCCTCCATGAAACATCTCGAGTTTCTAGTATATGACAGGTACTAAGGACACAGAATTGGTTAACACATGGTCAAAAATGTCTTCCCAAAAATCGTTTACCATCCTAGGTCACAAAGTTGGTTCAACTCAAATCCCTAAAGTACTTATTTCTACAGGTAAAAAATGCTGAATAAACAAATTGGTGTTCATAATTTGTTGTGATACTGAAAAAGCATAAGTATTATCTGAACCATAAAATAAATTCAGCTAATAACATTTCATTTTAAAGATATTTTATTGTTTGCTATGCCCTTACTGTGCACAAGACACTACTGAGCACTACAAAAACAACTATCCACAGCTGAGTGTGTATGAAAAATCATAAATCACAACCGCTTCCTAATGGGCACCCAACTACCAATGTCTCCCTTCCTCCCACCAACTATGAAAGGGAAGGAAAGAAGGAAAAAAGGGAGGAAGGGAGGAAGGGAGAGAGGGAGGGAGAGAGGGAGGGAGGGAGGAAGGGAGGGAGGCACGCAGGCAGGCAGGCAGGCAGAGAAAATCTCCCTATTTATGGTACAATTTGACCAATTAAGCCTTTATGAGCTTCCCACTTTGGGATAAAAAAATTCTTTTCCTAGGCCTATGAGGTGTGGAATATGACTGATCTCCCTGCCCTCTCACCAGCTCTCATGCCCACTTTCCCTGAATCCCTGTCTCAGAGCTGCTTTTCCTAGGTGCTCCAGGGCTTTTACTCCTGGAACAGAAAGGCCTGAAAGGATTGTCCCTTGTCCCTGTCTCAACTCAAGGATCCATTCTTGGAGTTGAGTTCTTTGATGGGCTGCACTGCATTGCAGCTCATGATAGAGAGGCAGATTCAGGCAATAATTCAACAAATGTAAATGTCCATCTCCTTACTGTGAATTCCTCGGGCATAAGGAAGACATTTTGCTCATCCCCAGCATCCATCACATACTTTTCTAGTTTACATTACATGTATTCAATAAATGATTGCTTAATGAACACATCAGGAAACAAAATATGATTGTAAAACTACAAGTATAACTGAAATATCATTATTTAGATATGGAAAGTAAAGACAATGAATACATAAATAATATATACATATATATTTTCTGCAAATGACAAAATTGTACCAGGTGATCAGTATCCAGTGATTATAGAATGTTGGCCTGACAAAAATCTCTATCAATACAAGGGAGTCACAAAGAAAAAGGTATAATACGTTTGTGCTCCATATGAACTGCCTCAAGTATACATGAACAGGACAATGAGATTTCCTACAGTATTCACATTATGTAGCATGGACATGGACGTTATATAAATGGCATAGTCTCCACTGAGGTGAGTTTACAAGTCTGGGAAGTGAATTCTTCTGGTTACACTACTGGGATACAATCAGAAGGAGCACCCAAGGTTTGTTCACTGAGTGATCTCAGGAATGTCCCTGGATCTCTCCGATTAGGATGTCCACATCCCATATCATAGTGTCTGGGTTCCACCTCCAGCTCTGGCTTCTGCCTCCAGGTTCCTCTTACTACAGACACTAGTCAGAAGTAGGGTATGGCTCAAGTAGTATGGGTTCCCACAATACAAGTGGGGGAAGTGGATTGGGTTCTGGGCTCCTTTCTTCAGTCTGGCCTGGTTCAGTTCATTGTGAGTATCTGGAGAGATGGGGGCATGTTATGCATGTATATATGTAAGTATGTATCTCTGTCTCTCAAATAAATTTAAAAATCAGAAATAACATTCTTATGACAGCATGACAGTCAGTTCTAAATAAAAGAGCAAAACAGGGTAGAATTGTGGTACAATGATTAAAGCCACAGCTTGGAATGTCAGCATCCGATTTTGGAGTGCCAGTTTGAGTCCCAGTTACTCTACTTCCAAACTAGCTTCCTGCTAATGCAACTGGGAAACAGTACTTGAGTTCTAGTACTTGGGTTCCTGCCACCTATGTGGGAGACCTGGATGGAATCCTTGGCTCCTGGTTTGGCCTGGCCCAAACAGAGCTGTTGTGGGCATTTCAGAAGTTAATAAGCAGATAGAAGATCGATCTCTCTCTCTCTCTCTCTCTCTCTCTGCCTTTTAAATAAATAAATAAATATTTTAAAAGAACAAAGTAAAACCCCTTTAGAATTATTGATGGCTGGGGCCAGTGCTGTGGTACAGCAGGTTAACATCTTGCAGCACCAGCATCTCATAGGCTCCACTGCCAATCCAGCTCCCTGCTAATTCACCCAGGAAAGCAGTGGAAGATGGCCCAAGTGCTTGGGTCCCTGCCACCCACATGGAAGACCCAGAAGAAGCTCTGGCTCCTGGCTTTGGGTCAGCTCAGCTCCAGCCAATTGCAGACATTTGGGGAGTGAATCAGCAGATGGAAGACCTCTCCCTTTCTCTCTCTACTTCTGTCTCTACCTCTCTCTGTAACTCTTTCAAATAAATCTTTTTTTTTTTTTTTAAGATTTATTTATGGGGCTGGTGCTGTGGCGTAGCAGGTAAAGCTGCCGCCTGCAGTGCCGGCATCCCATATGGGCGCCGGTTCGAGTCCTGGCTGCTCCACTTCCCATCCAGCTCTCTGCTATGGCCTGGGAAAGCAATAGAAGATGGCCCAAGTCCTTGGGCCCCCGCACCCACGTGGGAGACCCGGAAGAAGCTCCTGGTTCCTGGCTTCGGATCAGCACAGCTCCAGCTATTGCAGCCAGTTGGGGAGTGAACCAGCGGATGAAAGACCTCTCTCTCTCTCTCTCTCTCCATGTCTCTCCTTCTTTCTGTGTAACTCAACTAAAATAAATAAATCTTTTAAAAAATTTATTTATTTGCTTGAAAGGCAGAGTTACAGAGTTTTTCTATTTTATAGGAAAGATTTTTTATAGTCTCTTTCCTAAATATGGCCACTTGATTTTATTACTTTGTCATGCTGGCTCTGCTGACTGCTTTGAAGCCAGAACACATGTCCAAACTATTTGTGCATAATACTTAATAAGCTCTTGAGTACATGATCTTTATTATAATTGCAAATATATATAATTGCAAATTGGAAGTCTGACTTACAGATATGAGTTATTTTACCAAATGGGAAATGGTATTTTATTTAGTGCTCATATCCATGCTTTTTATCATGATACATGTCAGACACATACATGAGTGCTCATATGCTTAAAGCATACTTTCCTCTGGAAGAGTCAATCTTTGAAAATATAAGACTCATTCTCAAATTCAAATCCTGTCCTCAGGTAACGCTTTCTATTCCCACATCCTGTTCACTTTTTTCTTGTGTCTTATCACCCTACCACAAGTAGAACATAATACAAATAACTAACACATATTCATAGCATTTCCTGTGTGCCCACTACTATTCTAAGAAATTTGTCCAAATTAATCCCTGTGCTGTTCACAGCCACCCTGTCTTATGGTTAAGGAAACTGAGATGCCAAAAGGTGAAGTAATGTGAAAGAGAGTCTGTGTTTAGCAGTGGGGGGGCTAAGATTTGGACTCAAGCAATCTGGTTCCAGCGTCTCTCTTCTGCAGATTCTACTCTACTGCCCTTGAGAATTGTTCTAGAACAGAGCTTTTGTTTTGGTCACTGCTGAATGCTCAGGTGCTCAATAAGCTCTTTTCTGCCTGCTCAAGAGCTCAACTCTGTTCACTCCAACTTCAGCCTCTAAACCTGGCTGGCTGAGACAGGCAGAGTAACATTCCAGACTGTTCTTTCGTATTCTAAAGATTTTATGGATTGCATTTCCTTTTGGTTCACCATGACCTGCCATGGAATCAGAGAGTCAGTAAATACTCATTGGATGAATGAGTCTCTCATCAGAACTATTGCCATAAACAAATGTTCATGATCAAATAGTATATGACATGATGCTACACTAGAAATTGCACTTAAATGAATCAAAGACTGGCTTTTTTTTTTTTTTTTTTTTTTTGCAAACTGATGATGAGTCAGCACTGTGGGGTAGAAGATTAAGTCTTCACCTGCAGTGTTGGCATCCCATATGGGCACCAGTTCAGGGCCCGGCTGCTCTATTTTTGATTCAGCTCCCTGCTAGTGCACCTGAGAAAGCAGTGGAAGATGGTCCAAATGCTTAGGCCCCTGTCACCCACGTGTGAGACCTTGAGGAAGCTCCTGGCTTCGGCCTAGCCCAGCCGAGGCAGCTGCAGCCATTTGAGAAATGCACAGTGGCTGGGAGATCTCTTTCTGCCTCTGTCTCTCTCTTTCTCTCCTTCTCTATCTCTGCTTTTCAAATAAATAAATCTTTAAAAACAAAATTAATCAAAACAAAAACTAATTATGAAATCACACCTCCAACCATCAGTTATTGTTTTTAAAGATGTGAAAATGTCCTCTATGCTAAGCACCATACACTTAGTATTGTATATGCATAAATAAACTTTACAACAGTCCCATGAAATAGATGGTACTATCACTTCATTGCACAGCTGTCATGGGCCACAGAGCTAAAAGCCTGGAGAAAACATTTCTTTTTATTTTTTTAAGATTTTAATTTATTGATTTGAGAAGTGGAGTTATGGACAGAGAGAGGGATAGACAGACTGCTGATTGACTCACCAAATGGCTACAACAGCCAGAGCTGAGCTGATCAGAAGCCAGGAACCAGGAGCTTCCTCCAGGTCTCCACATGAGTGACAGGGGCATAAGCATTTGGGCCATTTTCCACTGCTTTCCCAGGCCAAAAGCAGAGAGTTGGATTGGAAGAGGAGCAGTCAAGACACGAACTGATGCCCAAATGGGATGCTGACACTGCAGGTGAAGGCCTAGCCTACTATGTCACAGTGCCTGCTCAGGGATTCCAACCCACTGATATGACTCCAAAGCTTGGCTCTTGTTGTGTTGTGTTGTCCTGTCCCAATTCGTATAATTTTATTATAGCACATAACAACTGCTAGCATCGTAATGACTTTGGCATGAAATATGGACTGTGAATTGAAACACATTTCCAACTAACAAGTAAAACCCGCGAGCTGAACATTCAGCTTTTATATCTGAAAGTGTCATTGGCTAGAAGTTACTTCTAACTTTTGGGGAACGAATATGGATCTTACAAAAAAAACAGTAACTTCCTTTTTTAGAGATTCATTCCTTAGCAAGTATTTGTTGAACACCTGCCATATGCTGGGTACTGGGCAAGATGCTGGGGATACAACGGTCAAAATAATCACACACAACAGAAAATGTGGCATTCTCTTGAGAACAGCCCGAACAGAACTGCTGTTAGGAGGACTAAGGCTTGAAATAGCGAAATGGGGGGATTTTTGCAAGATTTTAAGCAGGGGAGGAAAAATATCCTTACATGCTTTTCCACTGTAACAATGGTAAGGAAAATGGATTAGATAGGATCAGACTAGAATCAGGAAAGCCAGACTGGTGAGTTGAGCCGAGAGCAACAGTAAGGTAGTATGAATGCAGATGGTGATAGGGGAGTTGACTCAGTCTATTAAAATGATCCGG
The DNA here is from genome assembly GCA_949820135.1 of Sylvilagus floridanus. Taxonomy (NCBI): domain Eukaryota; kingdom Metazoa; phylum Chordata; class Mammalia; order Lagomorpha; family Leporidae; genus Sylvilagus; species Sylvilagus floridanus. Next base: position 170,671,306 of record OX463244.1, read on the forward strand.
TCTGAATAACCGACGGGGACAGGAGGGCGGGGCAGTACCAAGGATGTAGCTGGGGATGTGGTTGTGGGTAACTGGGCCGGTGACGGTACCAAGGCAGGAAGTCCGGCGGGGCCAGGCAAGACGGCGTGCAGGGTTGTAGGCGGGAAGCGTGAACCGGCAAGAGGATGCGGGGGTCCGGCCCGGGAGCGGAGCCTGGGCCGGGGCTCAGGCTTTCCAGCGCGCGGAGAGATGGCACCCGAAGGGCGGAGCGGGGGAAGCGGACACGCAGGCAGCGTCGTGCACCGAAGCCCAGGGCGGGGATGGAGAAGGCGTCTGCAGACACAGGCTCAGGCCAGCCAGACCAGCGCTTCCTCGGGCCGGCAGCGCCGGGATCTCGCGCGTCCGTCCGCCGCCTCGGCCACCGCCACTGCCCCTGCCCCCGGCTCCCGGCGCTCGGGCTGCTCCCCGGAGACCTGGCCTCGCGCCCCGGCCGCCGCCTCACTCACCGCGCCGGAGGGCCGTTCCCTCCTTCAGACCCGTCTCCGAGTCGTCCTTCCCATCCTCGCCGCCGCGGCTCCCGTCCAGTCTCGGCCCGCCTCGCCCGCTCCTCTGCCCACTCCCGGCGCGCTCTACCTCGGGGGCGCAGCGGCCAGCGGCACCGTCGGTTTTTCCATCAAATCCTTTCGGGCCGTCAACCGGCGCTGGCTGAGCCAATGCGGACGCGGCTTTCTCCGCCTCGCCGGGGCGCCTCAGCCAATCGGGAGCAGCCTTACTGCGCGGTGCAGAGCGCCATAGCGACGGGGGACGCTGCCAGCGTTGCTGGGGCAACCAGAGAACGCGCGAGGCCCAGCCCCAGCGCTGGGAGCGGGAGAGGCAGGTGGTGCCTGAGGTTGCGGGGCAGCCCTCGCCCGGCCCCAGAGCTACCACCGATGCCCCATTTTTCGCACCTGTAACACAGTAGGTGAGAAAGAGCAACTATACGCCAGGATGTTCAGTTTCAAGCACCTGTGTGTCATAAACATCAATTCAATTCTCTTTCAATCTGAAAAGAAATGCCCCATGCCAAGTATCTCCCATATAGCACAGGAACATTCTGTTACTGGAACCCAATATAACACCCCGCGCTGAAAGACCTGTATCTCACACCCATCACTCGCTGGAGCCTATGGCAACTTACTTCACCTCCTGTGAGAGTCTGAAGCTTTAAAAAAATCCTTGAATTACATGAATAAAGCCCAAGATATTTGACACCTGGAACTTAAAAAAAGAAAAAGAAAATGTATTCAGTGCTCAGTTATGCGCTGGGCACTATCCCAAGCTCGTTCCTCATATTACTTCACTTACCGTTCACATCATCATCTGATAGACATTATTTTCCATCCTACTTTAGAGTTGGAAAAAAAATAAAGTCACAGAGTTTCCTAAACAGACCAATTTGACAGGCTAAAGATAGGGCAGCTTGAACCTACAGTGTGATTTCATAGCCTTCAGCAAGAAAATTTCTTCAATAGGGCCCTACTCAACTCTATATTAACTCTAAATGGCTGTTAATGCTAACAATGGTACTTAAATCTACCAAAAAATTTAGGACAGAGAACCCTTCCCGAAGGATTTCTCAGCTTTGAGTAAATATTCCTAATGGGATAACAATAGTTTGATTTGCATTTGTGTTAAAAATTAAAAGCTTTCCCCCCTGCTTTGGAAATGGAGAAAGGTGAGATGAGAGCCAAACTCAGGAAGATCTAGCAGAATTAAACCTCAAAGAACATAAAACCAGCAGGATTAATGGGACCAGTCAACAAATAAGGTGCCAAGGGCAAGGATGACTGATGTTGAGTGGCAAAAGTGAAGTATTCCACACATACATTCTCAATGCTAAGTTCATATAGAAAGACTTCAATGGGGAGGAGAGAACTTCCACTATGATCTTTTCTAAATAAGATCGGAATCGATGAACTCAAACAGCTCCATAGCCTTGGCAACTCATGACAAGAGCCTAGAGTGATTACTGACGCCATAAACAAGAGTGTCAATTTGTTAAGTCAACAACAGGAGTCACTGTGCACTTACTCCTCATGTAGGATCTCTGTCCTTAATGTGTTGTACATTGTGATCTAATGCTATAACTAGTACTCAAACAGTACTTTACACTTTTTTGTTTCTTTGTGGGTACAAACTGTTGAAATCTTAATATATGCTAAATTGATCATCTGTATATAAAGATAATTGAAAATGAATCATGATGTGAATGAAATGGGAGGGAGCGGGAGAGGGAGAGGGGAGGGTTGCGGGTGGGAGGGAAGTTATGGGGGGGGGAAGTATTGTAATCCATAAGCTGTACTTTGGAAATTTATATTTATTAAATATGTTTTAAAAAAAGACCTCAATGAACATCTTTCAGAACACTGAAAACGTTTCTCACCTGCTCTACTCTTCAGAAAACTAAGTCTTAATTATATCCCTAGATGTGATTGAAAGTTGCATAGAAGATGCAACAGGCATGAAACACACTGGCTCTGGAAGAGATGCACTGTCACCAATGCTGAGTCCATATTGTGCTGTTAGGTGATAAAGACGCCAGCGGGGCCATGCTTACACCAAGCTGAGAGGATCTTTCAAAAGTAATAATATAGGTGCGGGCACTGTGGTACCGCAGGTTAAGTCACTGCTTGGGACACTAGCATCCCTGGGAGGGAGTAGATATGTCCCAACTGCTTGGGTTCCTGCCACGCACTTGAGACCTGGTTGGTGTTCTAGGCTCCTGGCTGTGGTCTGATGTGTGGACCCATGGATAGGCCTGCCATGGGAGCCCCCATGGTGGGCGTGGCTTATAGCAGTAATGCAGATGTAGCAGCTGATTGGACTTTCCATCTAGCTGAGGATTATGGTAAACAAGAAGATGGCGCTGATGCCCTGCTCACTGCGTGACTCCACAGCTGACTGATATAGCGTCTGCGTGACTCCACAGCTGAGCGTGATCAAGTGCCGGATTGGAGAACTCTGTGCATGGACTGTGATTGAATGACTGTGATTGGTTGAATTTGGTATATAAGCAGACCGCGGGAGAGGGAGAAGGAGCGGGGCACGCCAGCTTTCCCCCTTAAGGAACGTGCGCGCCATCTCTCCCCCTTCTCCTGGTCCCCCACTCTTTTTCCCACTCCTTCTAAGTAAACGTCTACTGAAGACCGATTAACTGCGAGCAGCGTCGTTCCTTTTGCGGCCGAAGGAGCGACAGTCTTGCCCAATCCTGGCTTTTGCAGGTGTTTCGGGAGTGAACCAGTGGATGGAACATAATGCTCTGTCTCCCCTCTCTGTCATTCTGCCTTTCAAGTAAATACATAAATCCTAGCAACAAAAAACAAAACCTATAATGTTCACTAATTACAGCATAAAAAATAGAGGTTAGTTTTATAGGCACTGAAACACGTATTTAGAACGGACTCAGGAAGAACACAACTCCACTTTCCTGAATTTGTAAAGTTCCTCTAAACAAGTGGTGCAGGTTATGAATATTTAAACACACATAGACACTCTTCAAGAGGAGTGAAAATGATGTTGTAGACTGAAAGCAGAAGGCTACCATTCGAAGTAAATGGAGACCCCAGAATGGGTTTTGAAATAACATGGAGAAGCAGACAGGAAGGTTTCTAAACATAGTAACATAGTAACATAAAGGCAAATCACAGGAAGAACCGATGCTCAAGACCACATATGCCTTACTGTGTAACATCAAAGCTAACGTCCTATACACAGCTATTATGACAACAGTGACTGAAACACAGTTTCATCTCATCTTTTCTTACTGTTTTCTCTTTTCTGACTCTCTCCCACTAATGCACATGAATTTTAGGAGGCAGGAAGGGGAAATCACTCATATTCTCTTCCTTCCCTACCCCAATCTCCAGCTGAGAAAGAAAAGAGACAAAGCCAACAACTAATTAAGTAGACTTTTATTGCTCTTTCAACTTCAATAACATCTCCAAAAAATAGTTTTAACAATTATAAAACAAATTTGAAAGGCAGGATCATTCACATTATAGACTTGGTAGAGACTTTTAACTTCATATAAATGAAACATATCAGTTTACAATTTAAATGTTTAATTTGCTTTGGATTTTATTATAAAAGAAAATATTATAAAAGTCATAAAAATTGGAATTCTACTGTGAAATTACACCAAGGTATCAAATATTATATAAATGAACAATAAAATTCGATTTTATTTATTTAAACACAGTAAACACTGGAAAACAATCTCCCCCCTACAAAAAAAAAAAAAAAAAAACCCAAGAACCAAACCCTTGACTAATAAAAAAAAAGGAAAAAAGGAAAAGCCACAACACAAAAACCGATCAATGTGCAAAAATCTGATTAAAAACAAAACCAAACAAAATTGGGGTATATAACAATTAAGTTAAATGTAGAAGTTAATATGTGCTAATTAAATTTTTAAAATGTTTAGATGATTCCATTTCCAACTACTTGGTATAATCAACACTTATTTCACTTCTTTAAGTCACAAAACGGACTTTACATTAAAATTCCCAAATTTTGCAATTTGAACACTATAAATTTAAGTGTTCTTCAATTCTTTATATTTACTTTCTAAAAAATAAATAACTGTGGAATAAACCAAAAGACAATTCACATATTTGCACTGCATACCGTAACAATGATGTGATCTACATAAATAAATTTAAAACACTAAGTTATTTAATACAACATTTTTGAATGACATCAATGGCTTACACATCCGAAATCTGAGCACTTTAACAGGATTCACATGTTAAACTGTTGAGCACACTTACAGAACTGAGGTACAGGACATAACCCTCTAAACAGCAAGCTCTCGTGTTATACCTCAGGTTTAGAGACCATTTTGCTTTTCACAGAATTTCGAACCTGCCTTTGTGAAAGGAAAAAGATAAAAGCTTTTATTCTCACATGGAAACTGAGTAAATGGAAGAAACATTTGTTTCTTGGATGGAGAAAAAAAAGATTAGTAATTTTGAATGATAAACAGATTTGCTTTATAAAATGCATCCATTAGCACATAAAAATTGTCTAAAATGCTTTACAGAAGACTTGGCAAATATGAACATTGGTACGCCACAGCTTTTTTAAAACAATGTTAAGAGATTTAAGGTTGATAACATTCATTCTCTATCTCACTCTCTCTCGCTCTCTCTCTCTTTCACACACACACACACACACACACACACACACACACACACATACTTAGACTGTGTGCTTCACTTCGGCATATTTAATATTATTAAAGAATACATGGAATCATCCTTTTATGGTTAAGAAAGTTGGTTCATTGTTTCTCAAAAGCTGCTATTTTAGATTGAAACAGCACTCAGAAGAAAGTAAGTTTCAGATGGTCAACACCAGGATTTATTAAAGTCTTTGTAAACAGACATCTATAAATAAATAAGAGTGGAGAAGAAGATCCTGAGGTGGCCCTGTGTCCAGGGCATTCAGTAGCACTAAGCTCCATTCTGGAAATCAAGGCATCTAAGAAAGTGCAGGGCTGTTCAGTTGAATTTATTTTGTAAATGGAATATGTACAAGTTTAATTCTTTTGCACCTTGAGGTAAATCAGTACATAGCAATTACTACTGCTCATATACACCTATTTAAGGCAACATTTAAAAATCTATATATGTAGTAAATTACCTTTCACTGTCTTGCAATGAATGCTATCCATGATTGACATTTTTCAAAAGGAGTGGAAGAAATCTCTAAAACAAGCAGTTAATTACTTAAACATGAGTTACCTTTGCTCTTCAATGGAGTAGTCATATCAGATCATTTTGTAAGTCAAGTAGTCAAAAGAAAGCAGAAATGCTTAACAATTAGGAACACAGTAAAAACGTTTTGAGTGCAAAGTATTTTGCAAGTCATGGTTTTTCTGGCACTTAAAATTACTATACATAATTAAATAAAATTACAAAAACACTTACGATCCCAGGTAGTTTTCAGTTTATATTTTAAAATCACTTCCTTGTAAAATAGGTACAATTGTTAACCCTTTGATGTCCAAACACAAGGAAATGATGTGAGGAAATCTTCAGGTTCAGGGGAGTTTAAAAAATAGCAGCAAATACTGGGGACTTCGAAAATCATTACGCCGCTATGAATAAAAAGGAATCACTTCAATGGAAGCTCATGCCCAATAAGCACCATGGGTAATACTCTATCATTGCCCATAGAGTCTAACTCTTTTTCAGACAGTACCAAACAATGTCAGCTATGTTGTCTGGAGAAAAGCAGCTACATTTCTAACATCTATCTGAGGCAGAGGTTGAGTCTGCTATTTTAACTAAAATCTGACAATTATTGTCTCATATGGGGAAATTACACTACGATAACAGCTTTAGAATGGACTAAAATCACTCCAGAACCACTAAAATATCAGCTTTTGGCATTCTTCATGATCTTTCTCTATCAGGTCAATTGTTTGTACATTTGTGTTTTTATTAGAAATAACTAAAGGGAATATTAGAATCTCATTAAAATGTTCATCCTAAGAGTCACATCACCATTTTCATATTTCTGTGTCTTCTCAGTACTCAAGTTTGATTTTCTAAATTATTCTCCTATCAAATCGGTTTCACAATTCCATTCATCCAGTCCTACAGGCTTAATAAAACCATTTATTTATTTCATGTGGAGCTAAGAGTATACAAAAAATGGCTAAAAAGATCTACCAGAAGATAAAAAGACAGCTCAGGAAAACTAAAAATAACAAAGTCCAAACACTAAACAGAAAGAATGCCATAAATCTGAGCTGTACATAAAATGTCAAATTTCTTTTTTAAATACAAATATGGCAGTGCTTTATATCAAAGATGTAAAATCTGTCAACTGCTTTTAGATAATAAACAAATGCAAGGGAGCACCAAGTATGTACATGAACAGTTTACTATAAATTTGTTACCTTTTCAGATGTGTATGAATTATTTAAGCCTATCAGTTAAAATAAATAAAATATTTTAAAAATGAAGTTGCAGGTAGCAACTTATTAAATATAATCTATACAATAGAAAGAATAAAAACAGAAAATTAAAAGTAATTCTTAATAAAGTAATACTGATCATTAACTCATCTGAGAGAATTCTGATTCCTGATTCTTTTAATCATACTACTTATGATAGAAAAATAATCAAGCACTTGAGCCTGATACAAACTAACCCATTTTAAGTAAAAGAGAGCAAAGGCAGAAAACTGAGTGGGAATAGGGGCTCTATAAACAGCCTAAAGATTTTAAAAAGTTTCTCCAAAAGTAACAAAACTCAACTACCGCAAACTGGCATTTATAGCTTCTAAAATTATGGCTGGTATGGATGCTAAATTACAAAATCAAATGCAATTTTACTTGTGTGCCAGAATGGAAACCTAGATATGGGAGTTTTAAGATTTAAAACATTTCCCAAAACATAAAGGTTAAAAACTATGGCTCTTATCTAATAAGTTTACAATTGTTCTACACTCACCCCTATGGCCAAGAAATTGCCATCATTTGTAAAATATACACACACATACACACACACAGAAGCCTTAATATGCTACCATTTTCCCCACAGCATTGGCATAAAGACTCCCTGTTCTTCCCATAAAGCACTAGCACTAATTATTTCACTTTTATAACTATATAGGGAAAATGTTAGAAACCCAAGAAAAATTTATAAATATATGGACTAAGCATGTATCACTTAAGGATGATATGAACTGCCATTGATGAACAGAAACTTAAGAAAAATAGATTGAATCCACCTCCCCCCATCTTTCTATTGCAGAACAAAAAAAACCTTTTTTCCAGCAGAATAAATATTTGAATGGTAAGAACCATGTACCTCACTTCTAAGAGACTATTTCATTATATACACAGTCTCCATGGTGCTCATAACAAACTTCAGACACTACTTCAAAAACCCAGTAGTCATGCATAAACAGCATGACATACAATACTGTTTTATATTTAGTGACATGACACACACATTTTATATATATATGTATATATATATATCTATATATAATTCCTCTGGGTTCAATCCTATAATGAAGTTTCAGCATCCATGTATTTCTTTGTTGGTTCATCTTCAAAATTTATTTTCACACTCACAGGTTTTTCAGGGCTATTTAAAACAAAAGAATGAGAATAAATAATTTTTAAATTGACAATTACTAGATTCCAATAATGACCAACAAGGAGCCTTTTGAGATAATTATAAACACTATGAACTTATGACATCCAATTATTTTACAGCTTTCTTTTTTCCATCAGTAAAGTGAATTAGAAAGTATTAAAAATCCTTAGTTTAAAAAAAAGCCTATCTTTACAATTGCAATTCATGTGTTTTCTGGAAACTGAAGACAGACTCCTTAAAATTGGTCAGTATATAAATATGTTTTAGTTTTACTTCACATATGAACAGAGTATTTATAGTCTCTGATGTTTATTTCACTGACAAATCTATTGATATACAATTCTTTGTCAACCTAAATATGTATCAAATAATTTCCTCAAAAAGGCAGCCAATTTTCAAAACTTCTCTTACCAAATCCGATTTAAAAATACAAAAGCAATAAATTTATCCTGTTTTATTAAGTTAATATCAAACACAGAGGCTCCATGTACATGGACTTAATTTTAGCACATGACTATCCTGAGTCTGACAAACCAAAATATAAGAACACACTATAATTTGCTGCCCACTCCCTAAGTAACGAAGGCAAGGTCCTCCCAATATTTTTATGTTAAATGATACAGCAAGACATTCTCTTTATTCCCATGTGGTTTGGAATAGAGGGGCAAAGGCACACAACAGGCAGAAGTCTAAAACACACATTAACATATAAGCATTTGGGCCAAGGGTATTGACAAAGTGTAACAAATTACCACGAGTAAAATGAATATTCATAGTGAAACGGTGCCTGCACAGAATGCTCCAAAAATGAGAGTTTAACTTTAAAATTTTTTCCACACTAAAGGTAGAAGTGAAGAAAGGAATCAGCCTGGCTTAGAAAATCAGAACTCATAAAATAATTACAGGAAGGAAAAATATGATGATAAAGATTAAGTGGTAAAATGACTCTAAAAGAGGGCAGGGAAAGAATGAAATAAAGACAGAGCCCAGAAAAGACAGCAAATTAAACAGAAATAGTTGTGTGATTACTTGCCCTGGAAAAGTTTTGATCTGATGCTTAGCAGAATATAATGACACTCAAACCAAACTTTGGCACAAAGTGTACACAGAAGATTTGTTGAATGTGAATCAGTTAGTACCTTTCTAGGATGATTCCCCATTTCCCTAGAGACTGAGATTAAGGTACTAATTATCATCAAAATAGAATCCCTGAGGTCTCAGGCCTTAAAGCGATGGCAAAAGCAAGAAAAAAGGTTACATAATGTGTTATGTCCATTACAAGACTGGATGGACTTTATATAATGGATTGACTTCCTCCCACTTTAAGAAAAACATTTGTCTCCCCTAAAGAAAAGGTATGCTAAAATCAAAACAACAAAACACAAAAGGAAAAATTCTTTTTTCTTGGACCATCAGAGAAAACGACTGAGGTATCATTCAATTATACTTCATTTAGGCATGAAAAATTACCTTTTTTATACGGTTTTGGCATTTACAGATTTATTCCATACTGTTAAAGAATTTATTTTTTGTAACATAATAAAAATAGGCAACTTTAAACTGAAAAATGAAAAAACATTAGGTATACCTGACTCTAGTATATAGTAAAAGGAAGACAGGAAAAGGAAAGCTGGTTTTGTTAAGGAGAATATAAATTAGGTAAATTAAGTTAATTGCAATGGTTTTACTGCATAGCTATAAGTAAGTAAAATAAGAAATAGCTACAGTTAGAAAATGCATAAACAATTATCGCTACCTCGTGTTAGCTCTGGTTACTTTCGCATTCTCAGTACTCATGGAAAGTGCCTTCCACTGTGCAGTTTTGGCCATTTCATCTGAGATGTTAACAACTGAGGGATCGACACTGAAGAACAAACACACTTTGTGGTTAGTATTCAGTACTTGCATAAGCATTCATATTGTCACTTATTGTCTTACGTGTTTATTTGCTTCCACCAACTCAAAACTGAGAAAATCCTTGCCATGCACTGAAACCAGGATGAAGCAAGGTACCAGAATTTTGGAGTTGCGTTATAAAGGCTTCAAGGAAGATTACATCTTTCTTTATAACTAAAACTAGTAGTGAGATTAACTAAGTTAGGATTTATTTATGGGACTTCACCTCAGAATTCAATTTGGGGTTTTATGCTATGGTGCTCTCTAACCATCTTGGCTCTGAGTCCTAGTATACTACTGAAATAATATAAGAGAATATACTAATGTGCTTATAAAGAATAATACTGCTTCATATCAGTTAGAAAATTTTGTTAACTGATACAAATTTCAGTCTCATCAAATATTTACACAGAAAAGCCAAGACTATAATTTTTAAAGCCCTTGTCTTTCATAGTCTTTATAAATCATTAAAAGACTTTGAGGTAACACCTCAAAGTTGAAAACAAAAGTCTGGAAAATATTTCAACAGTTAACACAAAAATACCACACTTAACTGGCATTCACATTTTTAGTGTAAAATTGTTGTTTTATCAAATTTATCAAAATCCAAAGGACAGAATATTGTCTACTTATTACAAAAGACATAAATGTATTACAAAACTGAATTTAAGACCCCAAATCCAATAATAATGATGATATCCATAAATAATTAATTTTGGGCTCAAGGTTGTCAGTCACAAGTAATATGAAAGTTGTGAAGTTAATAGAAATTCATTTGTCTTCACCAAAAGATTTCATGCAGACAAGCTACAAATACAAGTGTCAAATTAGATCTTGTTAATAATGTGACCCATTAAAAAAAATAGAGGGGGAACAGTGAGGACTCTTAAGGCACCAGTATCTTTTTGTTATTAATTTGGGTGTTGGTTGTGAGTGTGCTCAGATTCATTATCTGTACACTTACGTGAATTTCTTGATATATACACTTTATTTTTTAATTTAAACATGTATTTGAAATAAACAATGTGATGGCAGCTAGGTTATGAATGGCTAAGAACACCATTCTAAAAGTGCTGATTTGTTCATGCTTTAAATGAGAACATTGTTTAAAAGACTGCAGGGAAGAAGGACACGGCCATTTAAAAGTCTCTAGGAATCTGAACACCCAATTTCCCAAGAGCAGAGTCATCCAACCTGAAAGCCTGCCTACCCTGAGTAAATACCCAGTCACCTGATGGCCAACTTCAAATAACTGAAGTAAGGAACGCTGATGGAGCTTCCAGCTTTCAAATATCCTCATATAAATAAGAACTTCCCCATTAGCAGAATTTAACATCCTTTTTTGGAAGAAACTATATATTTTATTCACCAACACCCAAATAAAACTTGAAAAGTAAACATTGGCCTGCATTATATAAGTTATTTTCATATTTTATAGGATTTTATAGTTTCCAAATTCTGTCATGAACTATCTCGTTTGATCTTCACGGCAAATAATCCAAAGATAAATTCTAACAAACAGGCTAGTCATTTTCTGGCATTTGTGATGTTTAAGTCTTAAACAAAGCATTATGAATCATGGTTCATATCATCATTTAAGTAAAAAAAAGGAAAAAACAAATATCCATAATTTTTTATAATTATAAGACTCCACTTAAAAGTACATCCATCTATATCCACACTGAAAAAGGGACAAAGCAAGACAACAGAAGTCAGTCCCTAGAACCTGTTTAGAAGCCATCAATGAAGTTAATCCATTAATTTTAATTCATTAATTACACATAGTTAATTAATTACAAAACCCAGAAAAACAGAACATTGTAGCTGGAGACATGACGATCTCTTTACGTGGCATTTAGTTTACAGTCTATCAACAGTTGATAAGAGAAAATCATGCAAAGAGACACAATAATGCCAACGATAATATTAATTGTAAAAAGAAGAAAATAATAGAAATTCATTTATCACAATTAATCAGCATATACAAGTCCAGGGCCAGCATTACGGCACAGTACGTAAGCTGCTGCCTGTGACAATGGCATCCCATATGGGAACCATATGCTCCACTTCCAATCCAGCTTCTTGCTAATGGCCTGGAGAAGCAGCAGCAGATGACCCAAGTCCTTGGGTTCCCTGAACCCACATGGGAGACCTGGCTGAAGATCCTGGCTCTTTTGAATTGGCTCAGGTCTGGCTGTTGCAACCATTTGGAGAGTGAACCAGTGGATGGAAGACCTGTCTTTCTACTTCCCCCTGTCCCATAACTCTTTCAAATAAACAAATAAATCCTTAACTCTCTCTCTCTCTCTCTCTCTCTATATATATATATAAAATACACACGTACATACACACACACACACACACACACACACCCAAATGTGACTTCTGTTAAAACTGATAAAGATTGGTTACAAATTAAAAAAAAAAAGGATTTAAGCAAGTTAATTAAACAGTGTCCAGCATCTGGACAAAGAAGGAACCTATGTATATTCTAAAACTGATTACTCTAACTAGCATTAGCTGTTAGCAGAATTGGAACAGATTTGTAGAAACAGGAATCAGATACATACAGAAATACGAGTTTTGAATCTTTTAAAACTACTAAAAACTTCACACTTCCAAATTTCTATATCTTTGGTTCTTAAATTTAAATACAAATCAAACAAAATCACACATGAAAAATTATTAATAAGCTTCACGTACAATTTTTTCTGTAATCTGAGTCCTTACCATTAATGGTCAAATCACACATTTGGAAACTAGTAGAGTTTTAGGAATGTTGGGAGATAAGTAAAGCTCATCAGCTGTGCGTGAAAGTTAGTTCAAGACTCTGGTCTGGGGGCCGGCGCCATGGCACAGGTTAATCCTATGCCTGTGGCGCCAGCATCCCATATGGGTTCTAGTCCCGGTTGCTCCTCTTCCAGTCCAGCTCTCTGCTGTGGCCTGGGAAAGCAGTAGAGGATGGCCCAGGTGCTTGGGCCCCTGCACCCACGTGAGAGACCCGGAAGAAGTTCCTGGCTCCTGGCTTTGGATTGGCGTAGCTCCGGCCATTACGGCTACTTGGGGAGTGAACCAACGGAAGGAAGATCTTTCTCTCTGTCCATCTCACTGTCTGTAACTTCACCTCTCAAATAAATAAATAAAAATCTTAAAAAAAAGACTTTGGTCTGACGCTAAGCTTTTTCCTCACTGCTGCCTGTAACCCAGGTGGGAAAGGAGTAAGGAACCTCCTTTTCGAATTGTGTATCTTTTTGCTGAAATGCCAAAAGCAGATTTTATGATCTTTCTAAAAATAGAAGTCAATACTTCAAAGAAATATTACATCATTTACTCATGCACTTACATGTACATAAAAATAAAACACATTTTACAAAATCAAGTCATATCTCACCTATATTTTAGGGCCTTAACTGGAATTTGCAAGAGACTTCCTCCTTCAAACGGAAGGTGCACAGTCTCATCATCATCTTGAAGCATGCGTTCAGCTTCCTGTAGAGCACACACATGAAGAGATTACTTTCCTCAGAACATTTCCAAGAGAAAAGGTTAATCTAGAACATGTTAAAGACTTAGAAACCCACTCTGATAATATCTGTGTTTCTTATCTGTATCTGCATGACTGAAAATTCCCTTTACAATCATGAACACACACTTGCAGCATAAAATGAAACAATCCGTTACAAAGACTAACCTTAAATGCCTTAATTTTTATTTCTATCAGTAAATTGTTAACACTAATTATGTATCAGCTAGTCCACATGAAGTTAATACAGGTAAATACTGAGAGATCACACTCTGAAATCTCATGTCTCTCACTGCTATGCAACATGAGCAAAGCTGCACTGGTAAGTCTGGGTTGTTCAATCTCAGCAATATTGACATCAGTAATTCTTTGCTGCAGAGGGAGGTGCAATATGTAAAAGATATTTCATGGGCTCAAAGGTGTCTAATCATCAGACGCTAGCAGCAGCCCCTTCAAATGTCTCAGACACTGAAAGTGGAAGGGGATGTCACTCCAAGTTGAGAATCATCAAGACAGGGGAACTGGGTAAGACTTACAATGTGTTAAGGGGAGTGGGATGCAGGGCAATATAAGAGATCTTCTTCCTTACTAACAGAAATCCCAGCATCTAAAGGTGGCAATGTACCCAGATTTTATTAAAACAAATGAAAAGCACCCCTAAACTAGGTAACTCAGCATCCTTACAACTCAGTGAGGCCATGTGGTAGCAGAACTCCTTGGGTAACACATCTGGAAAGACCCCTTAAAACAACAAAAAGCCTAGGCTGCTTGAGGGAAAATCCGTTTTGCCCTCTGTCTCTTCCTAATACTAACACAACAGCTGCAACCATTTTGACCCCAGAAGTCATGTTAAGGATGGAAACTGAATGTTGAACATAGAGAAAAGTCCTTGGGAGTGCTTAACTCTAGGACATTTGCTATCAAGAGTTCTTTTACTGGGGCCAGTGCTGTGGCATAGTGAGTGAAGCCGATGCCTGCAGTGCCAGCATCCTATATGGGTGCTGGTTCGAACCCCAGCTGCTGCGCTTCCAATCCAGCTCTCTCTTTTGGCCTGGGAAAGCAGTGGATGACCCAAGTGCCCCTGACCCAGCATGGGAGACCCCAGTGAGGTTCCTAGCTTCAGCCTGGCCCTACCCTGGCCATTGAAGCCATTTGGGAAGTGAACCAGCAGAAAGAAGACCTCTACCCGTCTCTGTCTTCTCCTCTCTCGGTAACACTGCCTTTCAAATAGATAAATAAATGTTTAAAGAAATAAATTTTATCAACCTTTCAAACAAAATATTTACTTTTCAGAAAGTATTCTTGTATCAACAGCTAGGGATAATGAAGATGGTGAAATGGGTAAGAGTTTGTTTGGCACCAAGTTAGCTAAACTTTCTGGACCACAGTGTAAGATGGGGATAAACCATACCTACATTTTACAAGGCTCTTTTGAAGGCAAGAGGAGCTGATTCAAGTAAAGTGATTATGACAGTGACTGCTATAGTACACAAAGTATAAAAAAGGAATGATGCAAATTTCGGATTCTTTCCTTTTTACCTCTTTCTCTTTTTTCTTTTTGTCATCTTCTTTCTTTTTCTTACTCTCTGGCATAAGATCATCAAGCCAACTAAGTTCTCGCTTTGTAAAACACAGGTCCATGAGCTTGCGTACGAAGACTAATGCAAGAACCTTAAAAAAGTCAAGAAGGAAATATTAAGTAACACAATATAAGCTATAGCACTTAGAGAAGATAAAAATTATTTATAAAAGCATTATAAATAATGAAAACATCTCATGTATTCTTTTTTAATTACTTCATACTGCATCATATTTCAAAGCAACCGGACTGCCTATTTTATCTTTTTGAACTGTCTGCTAAAAAAAACTGAAAAAGGTATGAAAACAGAAAACAGGAAATGGCATTATTAACCTTCTCCTCAATGAATTCCTGGGAATTCAATATGAATTATGAACCAAGTTAAGCATGATAATTATCATCAAAGTAAAAAAAACAATTTTTATGACTTCAAATTAGATACATGTTATCTCGTGCCAGCCAGATACAAAAGTATATGTTTAAAAAATCTCTAAGCAATACATGACAAAACCTACTTGTAACATTCGGTTTTACCTTTTAATTACATGGAAGACAGTGATTACTTTGCTTTTCTTTAACTGTTACAGAGGATGAGTGTGTTCCCTACTGCTACACAGCATATGTTTGATCCGGTCTTATGACTTTTAATGTCATTATGATTATACTCTGTTCTCTATTAAAGTTGAAGACCTAACCCCCATACCTCAATACATGATCGTATTTGTACACATAGTTGTTACAAGTGTAATTAATTAAGATAAAGTCATCCTGGGGTAGAGTGAGTGCCCAATAGAATGTGACTGGTGCTATTAAATAGTCTTGCCATGCGACGATAC
The DNA here is from genome assembly GCA_949820135.1 of Sylvilagus floridanus. Taxonomy (NCBI): domain Eukaryota; kingdom Metazoa; phylum Chordata; class Mammalia; order Lagomorpha; family Leporidae; genus Sylvilagus; species Sylvilagus floridanus. The sequence goes on from OX463244.1 coordinate 170,687,275, forward strand.
ACACACACACATCACGTGGCAATTAAGGCAGACTGGAGTTAGTTATGCAGGTACAATCAAAGGACTGCCAAAGATGGCCAGTAAATCAGAAGCTAGGAAGAAGCAAGGGGAGGTTGTCCCATGGTTTTAAGGAGGATGGCTTTGCCCACACCATGTCAGACTTCTAGCCTCCAGAAATTCAAGGTGGTGATTTTCTGTTGTTTCAAGTCAACCAGTTCATGATACTTGGTTACAGCAGTCTTAGGAAACAAACACAAAACTGTCACAAAGCCTTTCTTTTAATTTTGTCATTTTAAAGCTTTTTTAATTTAATCAAGTACTTCACGGGTTTTGGTTGCTCTCACGGAAGCTTTTTTCCTTTTTCTAGCATTATAACTAAGCTACAGACAATCTTTTTTTTTTATAAGATTTATTTATTTATTTGAAAGAGTTACACAAAGAGAAGGAGAGGCGGGGGGTGGAGAGGGAGGCGGGGAATCTTTCATTTGCTGGATCTTTAACCATTTTTTCAGTCTTGTCTATGCAACTGGGCCATACACAAGTTTTTAACTCTGTGTATTTTGGAAATTTATAGGCTGGTATAAAATGGAGAGGATTCCTTCCCTCAAGATCCAGGCTGACAAACCACAGCTGCTGGGTCACATCTGGTCTGCTACTTGTTCTTAGCCTTTGAGCTAAGAATGCTTTTTATACATGAATGTTTGAAATTAATCAGACAGATAATCAGTACAGACTGAGAACCAATTAAAAGAAATGCTACCCAAACAAACAAAAAAAGCCCTTGTACAATTACATTTTTTTTATTTCAGTAAGAAACTGCACACTTGCTTTATTTCTCTCTCGTTATGTAAGTACCTATGGCCTACAAAGCCTAAAATTACTACTGGGCTCTTTACAGGAAACTTTGCTATTCCCTGCTGTAGATGTTTTGCATTTATTACTACAGAGGCATACAGTATTTTCTTAAAACCTCTTGGATGTCCTTCATATCCCTGGTCTTCTCTCTCTTCTCCTTCCCCACCTTGTGTATTATTACATTGTCTCACTTTTCTTCTCTACTCAGCTTGGGAGGGTTGTATCCATTATTGATCTTTACAAATAAAAAAACTTGGTTACATTTTAAGTTCCCCTGAATAATACAGGCAATGAAAAGCACACAGCTTCCTAACTATAATTTTAGCTGTGTTCAAAGGTTTAGATAGACATTGCTATAAGTTCTCTCTTCTAATACCTCTATATGGTTTTGTAACTACATTTTTTTTTTGGACAGGCAGAGCGGACAGTGAGAGAGAGAGACAGAGAGAAAGGTCTTCCTTTGCCGTTGGTTCACCCTCCAATGGCAGCCGCGGATGGCACGCTGAGGCCGGCGCACTGCGTTGATCCGAAGGCAGGAGCCAGGTGCTTATCCTGGTCTCCCATGGGGTGCAGGGCCCAAGCACTTGGGCCATCTTCCACTGCACTCCCGGGGCACAGCAGAGAGCTGGCCTGGAAGAGAGGCAACCGAGACAGAATCCAGCGCCCCGATCGGGACTAGAACCCGGTGTGCAGGCGCCGCAAGGTGGAGGATTAGCCTAGTGAGCCACGGCACTGGCCTGTAACTACATTTTCTATCTTGGAATTATTTGGAACAGTGTTCAATTTCAAATAATTAAGATTATTTTAGTGACTTTCTGTTTTTATTAGTAATCTAACTGTGATTGTCGATTACTACCTGAATAATTTTTAAGGTCTTCTTTGTGGTCATGTACATAACCAATTTTCATGTTATGTATTTACAAAGAAATGAACGGTCTCTCCTTGTAAACATGTAATATTTGATGATGATCTAATGAATTAATTGTCTTATTAAAGTCACTCATAGTCTTTATAACTTTTTAAATGAAGATTGGTCAATTTGTGAAAAACATATATTGAGATTTCCTATTAGAGACCCACATTGCTGGCAATGACATTGTGGCACAGCAGGTTAAGCCACCACCTGCGATGCTGGCATCCCATAGGAGCACCAGTTTGAGTCCTGGCTGCTCCATTTCCAATCCAGCTCCCTGCTAACAGGCTTGGGAAGGCAGCAGCAGATGGCCCAAGTCCTTGTGCTTGTGGGAGACCCAGACGATGGAGCTGGCCTAGGCCTGGACATTGAGGCCATTTGAGGAGTAAACCATTGGACGAACGATCTGCCTCTCTAACTCTGCCTTCCAAATAAGTAAATAAATCTTAAAAAATTTTAAAAATTAAAAAAACTCTATTTTGAGTTTTACTATGATATTTATTTCATAAATGTCCCAAATTCTGAAGTTGTTTAAGAATACAAAATAGAGTTGTCTAGCCCAAGGATGAAAAAACAAAACAAATTAAATTAAGAAAATTCAAAGAAAACTCAGACTGAAAAATAACTGGTTTATGTTTATAGCTAGAAACTACTCCACATTTTCAACTATGTAAGATGCTTAACCGAGTCAGTCCCAGGTTTTCAATTGTGCAAATACTGTCATTAATTTATGTCATTAATTCTTGTCTCAAAGTTACTGTACACAGTATATTTCTTGCCTAATTTGTCTTTATAAGTATGCTCTATATAGGATAATGGGACATAATGGGTTAAAATGAGCTATTCCTTTTCTTAAAGACAGCTAAAAATTTAATGAAAGAATTGCAAAAGATGTTATTAATCAGTGAAAAGTAAACCTGAAAAAAACAAAAACTTACCATCATGGGGAAAACTACTGCAGCAGCCGAAGCTTTTATCACCCACAAGAGAATCAGACAAGTGAGCTGCACAACAGTGAAGATGTGCACCTTCCAGAGAGGCACGTACCGGAGGTATATTAGGTCAGGCTGATGCTTAGCGGGCATTCCAAACAGCTTTATGCGGTCAAAAAACTACGCGTAGGAGGGGAAAGCAAAGAGAAAAGTTTTCAAAAACATATGGTCTCTGTTACTTAGGATCAGAAATTATGCATAACCTTAGAGTTGAATGTATTAGATTTAAACTTGAACTTCCTTGGTATGTTCTATTAGCGTAGGAGAATGGTTCAGCTAAGATTCTCTGTATCCGGGGCGGGGAGAGACAAAGCAACTGCAACAACCAGCTTACTACAGCAGTTACCTTCATCAGAAAACTCAAGAGAGACTTTTAATTTGGGAGATTAAAATAATTAAGATGAATTTATCTGCTATAATCAAATATACAAATAATTTCATCTCATGAATTTGCTTTCTGATGTATACAATAGGAGAGTAACAGTCTGTATTACCCCTAAGGTTCTTTCCAAGCTTAACACTACTAATTCTATGAATATAACTTCTGGTAAAAATTACCAGTTCCTCGCTCATTGAAAATGAAACTATGAGTTAATTATACGTGGTCTTTTTTGAGCTTTAATTTCCTCAGTTATAAATTGAGAATAACATCTGCCTTATCCACCTCACAGAACTTTGTATAAAAAGTTATGAGATACTGAGATTTCTTAACCACGGAGAGAATAGATTGAAATCATAATGATGCTGTCTTAGAGGACGCCTGCCAGCCACCAGCCCACTTGCTGGCAACTCTAGATAACGTGCTTCCCATAAGAAGAGGTGGCCATGGGTGCTACCTGCACTGATCCAAATGTTTTATACTAAAACTTGGTTAGGACGAATCTTAACACATGCCATCAGTTTTTTTCATAAATAGGAAAAAAACAGAGTGGTGAAACTACTGGGTTCTGGCCTTGGGTCCAGTAAATATTAATAATTTCCTCTTTATTTTTCATGATTTACAAAATTAGGATTTTTTTCTTTCCTTTTACTCTTTTCCCAATCATTGTTCTGAGGATCACAGAAAACAATTTATGGTCTAGGGCCTTCTAAATTGTATTAGGCCATATAATGGCAGGTACAACCATTTTTATAGGAAACTATCCCTTCTGTGACCTGAAATTACTATTCTATATGTCAGAAACAGCACTTTTTTCCCATTCCAATTCTTTTGATCCTCCTTCTTGCAACACTAGTCTTTATTGAGAGCTACAGGGCCTTTCACTGGCTTTAATTACAAATAGGTTAGGGCCATGTAAGGCCATGATCTCATTCTCTGGGGGGAAAATGTACAATAAGCAACAGACACTTGGCAAGCATGTACTTGAAGTTACCACTTCGAAAAATAATCTGCTCCCAAACAGTTGAGAAGACGTCACAACCATCATAAAAACAATCTTTATAAACATTTAAGTTGTCCTATAAAAACACGAAATATTTAAGACTTGCCTGGATTCCTTTTAGTGAAGAAACACCCATGTAAAGGAAAACACCATACAGAACAGGCATTGGGATAAACTGCAAGTAAAATTACCACAATCAGAATGTATGTTACTAAAACCATTTCATGTTAATGTATACACAGACCATAACCAATAAGCAACTATGGGTACCAAATGGGAAAGATCCTTGAGGGATGAGGATTAGATCAGCCTAACAGTTCTATACAGAAGAAACACCATCATAAACAATGACCTCCTTGGAAAATTTCTCTTCTACATTTTCCTTCCTAAAAAAAGGATTATGCTTGGTGGTGGAGAGCAAGGGCACTACCAAAGTACTTGGGTTTAAAAACCCATTTAAATTTTTAATTGAAACAACCTTTCTGTACTCAGTTTCTACATCAGATTACCATAAAGATTAAGAGACTTCAAATACACTACACATTCACAAAAATACCTGATATATATGAATCACACATGCAGTATCCAGGAATACAGTAGCATCTAACAACTGTAGTAACTGAAATGCACCTCCAAATTCAAGTCCCTTTCACTTGGCAGGGTATCCCTAAATGCCCACCTGGCACACACCCAGCATTCCTACAAGAAAGCTTGGCTCTTCACAGGCCCTGTCCACTTACTCAGAGCCACCATCAGGCCAAAAGTCCCCAAGGAAAGAGGACTCAGCAACCACAGAGGAAAACCACAGCCACTACACCTCTACCAGCCAGCCTAGTATGTCTCTTCCAAGGACCTTGGAAGAAAAGAAAAAAATAAAAACTCAGCAAGAGAGCCTAGTTTCAAAAATCTCACCAAAACCTCAGTTTTTTTTTTTTTTAATCCAAAAAGCAACCTCAGAATCATAAGGAAAAGGAATAATTAGAAAAGCTCCTGGAAACTAAAGATAAAATAATCAATACAGCTAAAAGAATTTTATAACAATAGCTTGGATAAGACTAAAGATCCATGTAATGATGTGCAAAACTGAGGTAATTTTCTTTAACAGTGAAGGGGAGAGAAGATAAGAACAAATGCAGACGGTCTGAGATCTTTAGAGTTGAAGACATTTCTAACTGAGGGAACAAAGAAGAAAAACGGTAAACGAAAATCACCACAGCTGAAGAAGAGTTTCAGGAGTGAAATGACCCAGAGAGACAAGCAGGGTAAATGAAAACCCTCTACCTACCCAGCAGCCCTTCCACCTATCAACCTGCCTACCCAGCCCCCTGAAGCCCAGAATCTCAGCAGTAAAAAGGAATCTCACAAGCTTCTAAAGGTCTTCTCTCCACCCCACCCCCCTCCTGTCTAGGCAACACTGACTTTAAGGCCCAAAGGAAAATTATTTTGAACCTGAAATGTGTATCCAACCATGGATGAAATGTTAGAGTGAACAAAGGCATTCTGAAGCACTAAGAACTCTGGGTAAGTTTAGAACTGATGGTACCATGTATCAAGTCCTTGAGGAATACAAAAAGGAAAAAGGGAACCCACACATACCATTTTTTTAAAGTGGGAGAAGTTAATAGATACAAAGAAAACGTACAGAGAATTTAGGCTTGGGCTGTCATTCGTCAGGCAGCAGTTTAGTGAAGGCCATCTATTCCTGCCTCTGCACTGAGTGGTCCCAGTGCTCTGCCCCCAGCAAATGTTTTCATCACCATAATACTGCTCATGTGTTTCCAAAGTAATCACATTTTTATGAGTACAATTCAACTCACAGAAAAAGCATGCGGGCTTAATTTTAAGTAAAGTGCAGAATGTAAATGTTAGTAACCTTTGCAATTGTAAAACTAAAAGTGTACACCAACACACACACACACACGTAACGGACACTGGGCATTAGGCACCTATCAGCACGCTGAGCTCATCACGAAAGATGTGCCCTAGCTCAGAGGCTCTCAAAAATTTAATATAAAATTTAAAGATATTTTAAAATTAATTTTAAAATAATGATGAACGCCTACAAATTAAACAACCTAGTTTTGTGAGAACTTCTAATTTCCAAAACAAAATCCAAAGTGAAAAAAAGCACTGATTAACATTTTTGTACAATTCTTCAGTGGAGCTTAACAGAAAACCACTGAATTCTCATTACCTGTATCTGCATCCCACTTACTACAGTGTGCTGCTGCTTTGGATGAAATATATGTGGGGTGGGGCAGGAACGATGACCTGCCTCACACGTGGTGCGCTACTTGGAAAGGAAAGGAGCTGGTAGACTGCCAACAAGATGCAGGGACTCCCAGGTGGCCCTGGACAGGACTTTGAGAATCACGGTTTTAGGTAAAGAGATTTGGTCTAAACCAAATAAATAAGCTGGAAAAACTAAAAACAAAGTTAAAAGGTGTTTGCCTTTGGAGGAAAGTCAAAGAGAACAGAAGAGTCACTTTCCATGGCAGAGCTTTCTCTATGTTCCACTTTGCCTGAAGATAATACGTACAAGTTTTAGAAAGTACTTTAAAACTCTGAGAGGCTGCGGTAGGCATTTGGCGAGGCAGTTAGGATGCCACTTTGGATGCCCACATGCCACATCAGAACGCCCAGGCTGCACAGCCAGCTCCATTTCCTGTTCCAGCTTCCTGCTAATGTAGACTCTTGGAGGTGAAAGGGAATGGCTTCAGTACTTGGGTCTTTGCCACCTATGTGGAACACCTGCATGAATTCCTAGTTCCTGACTTCAGCCAGGCCCAGCCCAAACTGTGAGCACTCAGGGCAGGGAACCAGTGGGTGGGAGCTTTCCCTCTGTCTCTATCTGCCTTTCAAATAAATAAAAAATAAATTATATTTTCAAAAATTAGGATGTAAAGGGCAACCTTCATAAATGGGTAACTGCATCCTTGTAAGACTGCACTAAATATTCCTCCTCTTGTCCCCATGCACTTCTGAAGCGCTCATTGCTATAACTGCCCATTTCCCTGCTTTACCAGACTATCAAGTTATTAACAGTAGACAATAACATATTCTATTCAATACTGTTTTCCCAATGTCTAACAGCACAACAAATACTCAAAAAAAAAAAAAAAAAGAGCCTGGTGAATTATGAAAGGAGGCCAAGGAATTTCAACACTTAACTATGACTTTTTTTTTTTAAGTTATTTCAGATATATACACAAACTGCACCCCTCAAGTTTATATTCTAAGATTCTTTGCTTAATTTTCTTTACAACAAAACTAACTAAAATACCATGATGAAAAACAAGGTTGAACTCTTACATGACAAACAGAAAATTTCAGATTAAATATTTAGCTATACTTGCTATTTTATAGAAAAAGCATTAGATTAATTAACACTAGCTATTTTTGCTTTCCTGATAAGTATTTATTACTCTTTTTTCATTTAGTCTATCAGTAAAAACACATTAAATTCATTAATTATAATATTTTCAGTTTGGTCAAATAACAAATTTCTATCCATCTTTCAATGTCAGTTCCTCTTATATGCTTATAAAAGTTTCTGGATATATTCTCCTTTAACCAAGCCAGTAATTATCTCCTTCCAAAACTATTTAGTCTTTAATACTACCCTTTTATATTATTGTTAAAATGGATAAACTACAACTGAAATGCTTTCTATAGTAAAAGCCTTACCAAACATTATTTTCCAAGTCAAGTGGATGAAGCAAAAGTAATTTTAAGTAAATTTAAGTAATATTTTAAGTAAATTTTAATGGTTCATTTTCACACAACCAATAAAAATGTTCTGACAAGTAAAATTTAAAAATACTTCAAGAAAGAGATTTTTACCTTTAGAACTGAAGTCATAAACACAGAGAGGCCCATTAGAATGAAAATCATTAGCCCTGTAACCCGCTGTTCACGAATTCCCAAAAACTTGGGTTGTTCCCCGGGAGCAGAACATTCAGATTCAACTTTTAAGCTGTTGACATGACTTATTGACAGCACTGTTGCAGCCACAAACCATGGCAGGCCCATGACAGAGCAAACTCCCAACATGACACCAACCATGAGCAAATCAAGGTGGTAGCCAGCTCCTTTCTGAAAAGTGAAATGAACATGATTATTTTATGTATGAATTGGTCTCAGGATAGAATTCTAAATGATTTATAAAAAGAAGGAAGAAACTGATCTTCATCTTCCATCTTGTAATATTCTAATAATTATTAACATATATCGAACTCCTGATAATTCTTGAGGCAAAATTTAAGTTACCTTCAGTTTGTGCTCCTTCCTGTTTATGATTACAGCTGTAATCTGTTGATCCATAAAGATGAGAATAGTGCAAAGCAGAGCTGGAACAGCAGCTATAAGTAAGGTCCACCAAGGATTGTCTCCCAATGGGCTTATGATCCACCCCCTATTTGGATCAGTAGGCTGTTAAAAAAATTAACAATAATCAAGAGAAAAGTTTCCTTCTTCTATTACACTCAACTTCCACAACATCGACTGAGGCTATACCAAGAAATGGCAAGGAGTAGGAAAGAAGTGCATTAAACCTGGGGATGTATAGTGAATTATTTGCAAAGACAGCCATAGGAATTCTTCCCATTTCTACTGGTATGCCCCATGCCCTGTGACTTAGGCACTCTTTCCTTCTAGTTAAATTTCTGGAAGGGCAGTGTTTCTGACAGTAAATGATTGGGAAGGTCCCTTTAGCCCTTTCCAGCAGAAATCTGATGCATTCTGCAAGAAAAATGATATTTAATCAAAGCATTCATTTGAATTCTCTTCTTTTGTTCTAAATTTATATACATTTTCATATAGTCATTCTTTTCATTCCTCCTCTTCTGCTTTGTGCTTGTATGGTAAAAGGGAAAACACCTTGGGGCCAGTGCAGTGGCACAGCGGGTTAACGCCCTTGTCTGAAGCGCCAGCATCCCGTATGGGCACTGGTTCAAGACCTGGCTGCTCCACTTCCAATCCAGCTCTCAGCTAGGGCCTGGGAAAGCAGTGGAGGATGGCCCAAGTCCTTGGGCCCCTGCACCCGCATGGGAGACCCAGAGGAAGCTCTTGGCTCCTGGCTTTGGATCAGTGCAGCTCCAGCCATTGCAGCCAATTAGGGAGTGAACCAGTGGATTGAAGACCTCTCTCTCCCTCTGCCTCTCCTCTGTGTAACTCTTTCCAATAAATGGATAAATCTTTAAAAAAAAAAAAAAAAAAAAAGCCTTTTGAGCCATGTCACTGATTATATGTGCATTTAGTAAACTATGTGTCTTTTAGAAGCGGATGGTTTAAAAGAGATCAGAAATGTACCTAAGGTCTCTCTGCCACTTCTATAAATTCTAGCTTAGGTAAACTTTTTTTAAAGAAATACAGGATTTCTTCTCTTTCTCAATGCACATCAAGAATTTCAGCTAGGGCCGGCGCCGTGGCTCAACAGGCTAATCCTCCGCCTTGCGGCGCTGGCACACCGGGTTCTAGTCCCGGTCGGGGCGCCGGATTCTGTCCCGGTTGCCCCTCTTCCAGGCCAGCCCTCTGCTGTGGCCCGGGAGTGCAGTGGAGGATGGCCCAAGTGCTTGGGCCCTGCACCCCATGGGAGACCAGGAAAAAGCACCTAGCACCTGGCTCCTGCCATCGGATCAGCGCGGTGCGCCGGCCGCAGTGCGCCATCCGCGGCGGCCATTGGAGGGTGAACCAACGGCAAAGGAAGACCTTTCTCTCTGTCTCTCTCTCTCTCTCACTGTCCACTCTGCCTGTCAAAAAAAAAAAAAAAAAAAAAGAATTTCAGCTAGAAGAACAGAGCTGTGTTTTTAAAATGGCTCCCAACTTCTCACATGGAAAAATTCTCTCTCCAATGCATCAGCGTTTATACTCGTCTCTTTTTATGGTATTATTTTTTATATGTGAAAAGTCTGTACATAATTTTTCCTTTCAAAGAGTTATCTGAAGAATTACACATATTTTTAAAATAACTGTGTAGGAGGCAGTACCTCACTTTACACTAGTCTGGTATTTCCAAACAATGGTTGCTGGTTATAATTCTTACCTCAAATTTTTCAGGAACATGAAGCTTAGGAGATGGAACTCCTACAAGGTAGTCAATTGCAACCATTATTACTATTGTGAGAAATACAGCAAAGTCACTGATTGTCGATCGCACCTATGTTAAAGGGGTTAGGTTAATACAAACATAGAGACATCATGTGTACTTTCTAAGTAATTTGTATCTTTTTTCAGGTAAAATACATCACTGGACAGTACGACATGTTATCGCTGAAATACATTTGTATGTAATTCTTTTCCAAAAGATAAGAAACAAGTTTCACAATTAACCCACCCATCTCTCATGAAACTGTTATTTTTCTATTGCGGGCTCAGATATGTAAAACACATTTTTCAGTATGAATAATTTCTTTTATAACTATGTGGCATAAAGTAGTAGCTTCAAATTTATTCCCAGAAATAAGCCAAGGAAATGAAAACCAAAAACATTTCACCAGATTTCCTGTTACCTTGGTAGGAAAATAACGCTTGGTCTTAAATTGCTTGAGGAATGAAGACAGGAAAAATGTTGTGAAAAATAAGATGACACACCAGAAGAGCACATCAGGAATATAAGGTCCATGAAGACCACAAGCTGAGCCTACAAAGATACCATGGAAGGTTTTGCACTCCTAGAGAAAAGAAAGAAGAGGGAAAGTTTTCTCAAATAACCAATAAATTCATAGGGCACTTCATTGGCTTTAAAATGTAACTAATTTTAAGATACAGAATTATGTTTCACTTAGAAAAGACAGTGTCAAGTCAACTGTTAACGCATGAGCAATTAATTGCAAAACTCACACTGAGTTTAGAGATAGTACTTTTCATTTACTAGGTAACTTAAATCACCAACACACAGTATTTTGTGAAGTTATTTCATATACTTCTTTCTTTCAATTACACATTCCCGTTAATGAAGGCTCTCACTGTGTATTATTTGTGAAACGTTTTCTCTGCGTTCTTGCTGGCCCACAATTTTGCCATCTTTTCTTTTTTCTAAAGAAGTAGTTTGGGGCCGGTGCTGTGGCCTAGTAGATAAAGCCACCGCCTGCAGTGCCAGCTTCCCATATGGACACTGGTTCGAGACCTGGAAGCTCCACTTCCGATCCAGCTCTCTGCTGTGGCCTGGGAAAGCAGTAGAAGATGGCCCAAGTCCTTGGGCCTCTGCACCTGCGTGGGGAGACCCGGAAGAAGCTCCTGGCTCCTGGCTTCAGATTGGCCCAGCTCTGGCCATTGCGGCCAATTAGGGAGTAAACCAGCAGATGGAAGACCTCTCTCTCTCCCTCTCCTTCTCTCTCGGTGTAACTCTGACTTTCAAATAAATAAATAAATCTTTAAATAAAAAAAAGAAGCCGGCGCCGTGGCTCAACAGGCTAATCCTCCGCCTTGCGGCGCCGGCACACCGGGTTCTAGTCCCGGTCGGGGCGCCGGATTCTGTCCCGGTTGCCCCTCTTCCAGGCCAGCCCTCTGCTGTGGCCCGGGAGTGCAGTGGAGGATGGCCCAAGTTCTGGCCGGCGCCGTGGCTCAACAGGCTAATCCTCCGCCTTGCGGCGCTGGCACACCGGGTTCTAGTCCTGGTCGGGGCGCCGGATTCTGTCCCGGTTGCCCCTCTTCCAGGCCAGCCCTCTGCTGTGGCCCGGGAGTGCAGTGGAGGATGGCCCAAGTGCTTGGGCCCTGCACCCCACGGGAGACCAGGCAAAAGCACCTAGCACCTGGCTCCTGCCATTGGATGAGCGCGGTGCGCCGGCCGCAGGCACCGACCGCGGCGGCCATTGGAGGGTGAACCAACGGCAAAAGGAAGACCTTTCTCTCTGTCTCTCTCTCTCACTGTCCACTCTGCCTGTCGAAAAAAAAAAAAAGTGGAAAAAAAGAAGTAGTTTAAAACAAAACAGCAGACTGAAAATTACTACTAAATCCTTTTGATGCTGAAAGATGACTAGACTTAAATTACTAATAAGGACTATGATTAACTTTTCTGAACTGGAATCCACACCTTGGGATTGAAATTATGGGTCCATGAACAATCAACTGAAAAGTAAATAAAATTTACAGTAATACCCCAATTAACAAAATCAATAATGTAACATATCTAATATATGGATATAGCATAGTATCCTTCAGTTACTGAAACAGTTTAGTCTGATTGCCCTTTTGGAGAAAAAAATAATGAAATTGATAAAGGCACATGCCATCAAAATCCTTATTCTTACTTACATTCTAATGGAGCTCAATTTAACAAAACTAATTCAGGTTTACCAAAAAATAAATGTTTAAAGGTTCCACTATTTTCAAGTTTCATTTGCTGAGATTAATACATCTAATCCATTCAACAAATCATGGAAATAAAAGTTCAAATTACCAGACAAAACAACAAAACCAAACCAAACGTCTAACATAACCCTGCTGGATATCTACAAAACACACCAACAACTGTAATATCAAGACATCCTATTCAACATGAAATGAATTCTTTTTAACAAAGTCATTTTTATTTGAATCTTGATTAAATACTCCTCTTCCATAACAAAATGACTTTTTAAATATAAAATAGTAAAGCAAGAGACTAAGTTGATGCCTTTTACCGCTTTAAATTAGTACTATCCAATGTAGCTTTCTATGATAGAGATGCTATGTATCCACACTGTCCGATACAGCAGCCCGAGCCCTTGAAATATGGCTAGTCAACTGAGAAACTGAACTTCTTGCTGATTTTAATTCACTCCACCTTAAATAGACACGTGGCTATTGACTACTATATTGAATAGCACAGGCTTAACTATCAAAGGAATAAAATTTCAGATGATATCCCAATTATACAGTTAGGGGTTATCACCGTTTATGAAACAGTAATGCCTACAGTTGCCTTTATGACATAAAAAGCACCAGAGCTCAAGGGATCTTGATTTTAATGGGGATTGTCGTTAACACTTTACATCTTTATCCCTAAGTCCCAACCTTGGAAGTATCTAATATGGATATTTTAGGACTAGAACACTTCCCAGCAGAATCCAACCAACCACATGTAATAGTATACAGTACACAGCAGGTTGTCATTACATGGTTCTCTCCTCCTTCCTTTCTCCCAACTCTCAGGCCTTGATTGAGACCAGTTTCTATGAGTTAGGCATGGTTTTCTAGACACTCAGGGCAGCACTCTCAATGCAGCGTTCAGGAAGACAGGACAAATGGAACAGGCAGCTGTCACTGTAAATTCCAATGCAAGCAGCCACAAGCCTAGTAAGCACTTCTTCAAATTTATCAATCTGAGTGGAGGTAGAAAGCAGCTGCTCACAGCTTTTTAACAATTCTACCTCAGAAGTCAAGTACAAGACACCTTTATCCTGCCTACCAGCTTCATTTTTTACAGCCTATACTTTGTAGTGCAGGACTAACAGAAAAATAGTAACTACTGACTGGTAAAAATCACACTATACATCATTGATCAAAATGAAAATGAAGGTATCAGCAAAAGCTAAAGAACTTGATTAATACATTTTTTGTAAAATCCATTATTTTATCATACTCACAGAAACAGTAAGATTTCCCCAGGAAATATTGTGTGCTGTTATATTCTCTTTCTTCCACAACTCTAGAGTTTCATTGCTAGGGTTAGGAGGTTCAGTACATACACATCTGTGAAATTAGAGTAGGATAAATATTTAAGAATTCTGCATTGCATGTTTACATTTTAGTAAATCAATTACACAATGTGGTAGCTTTTAACTTTTTCCATGTTGCAAGACATGGAGACAGGAAAGTGAAAATACATCAGAAACAACAGAACAGGATTAGGTTTGGGTTATATAAATAAAATATAAATGTGAATATCAATAAAATGTTTAAATATATGACTGGGGGTGAGGGGGATGATGCATTATTTTCTTCAAAATTTTGAAAAGATGACACCATGTTTAGTAATACTACTCTCCACTAAATTGTATCGCCTCAATCACCATAGTTACGGCTGCCTCCTCACACCCTGCAACACGTATAGATTCCTAACAGTCACACTATTATTCATTCTGTGTACTCTTGATATTTAAAGATTTATTTTATTTATTTGAAAGAGTTAGAGACAGAGAAAGACAGAGATCTTCCATCCACTGGTTCACTTCCCAACTGGCTTCAACAGTTGGGGCTGGGCCAGACTAAAGCCAGGAGTCAGGAGATTCATCCAGGTCTCCTACATGGGTGCAGGGGCCCAAGCACTTAGGCCATCTTCCACTGCTTTCCCAGGCACATTAGCAGGGAGTTGGATCAGAACAGCCAGGACTCCAACCGGTGCCTATATGAAATGCCAGTGTCTTATGTGGTGGCTTAACCCATTACACCACAATGCTGGCCCCATTCTTTGTAGTGTTACAAGCCCTACCTACTCCCACTTACTTTTCATTAGTCTTAATATTCATTGTTATGTGAATGAAACAATTGTTCACCAGGACAGGAATAGAGGAGTCATACGATCAGAGTTCACTTCATATCCAGAACTATTTCAAAAACTAGAAATACTCATAAGCAAAGAAACTTCTAAATGTGGTTTTTAAAAATGAAAATAAGGGGCCGGTGCTGTGGCATAGCAGATGAAGCCGCCACCTGCAGCGCTGGAATTTCATATGGGTGCCAGTTTGAGAACCGGCAGCTCCACTTCTGATCCAGCTGTCTGCTATGGCCTGGGAAAGCAGTGGAGGATAGCCCAAGTCCTTGGGACCCTGCACCCACGTGGGAGACCCAGAAAATGCTCCTGGATCCTGGCTTCAGATGGGTGCAGCTCCAGCTGTTGCGGCCAATTGGGGAGTAAACCAGTGGATGGAAGATCTTGCTCTCTCTCTCTCTCTGCCTCTCCTTCTCTGTGTAACTCTGACTTTCAAGTAAATAAATAAATCTTAAAAAAAAAAAAGTCAGGGTTAAAAAGAGAAATATTTGTTCATACAATAAAAAAATGAAAATAAAAAATATTTCCAATTATATTATAAAATGTCAGAGAAAAGGAAAGAAGGAGGCCTTTGAAGGCCATCCAGGCTCTACCATTTTCTAGCTGTTTACTTAAAGCCAGTCTTAACCTCCAGGAGCCACAGTTTCATCAGACACAAAACGAGCTTTAATGTTAACAACTAAGTAACACTATGGTATGACTTAAGAACAATTTCTAACATGGTCCCTGCTGGTGCTCACAGATTGTTAGAATGTTCTTCATTTGTAGTTAACTGGGCTCATCAAAAGAAAACACAGCAAAAAAAAAAAAAAGCAGCAGTAATACATTTTGTATCAAAGTGTTAAAAGTATCACTAACATTTTCAAATAAATCAGTGTCTTAGAGGAATTTTCATATCCCTCCTTACTCTGCCCATCAAAGATGAGGGAATACAGGAAAGCTAGGGAAAGTAGCAGGGAAAGAAGGAAAATGAAAAGGCACGGACGGAAGGAGGATTGTACAGGATTTGGGGTTAGGTACACAGGAGAAAAACTGCATCCTTTTCTTTTGGCAATCACATTTCTACCCTAAGTCCATCAGAGAGTATCATATTTACATCAAGCAGATGGCAAGTACAGGCAACTTCTTCAGCGTGACTAACTCTAACAGCCAATTTTACTTTTCACTGAATGCATGTGCCAACCTTTTATAACTGCTATACATCACTTTTTATTCCAGAGTTTAAACATATTTCCATGCTTTTTATTTCATGCTTTTCTTATCACCAAGAAAATACTCCAATAAATAGCATATACTACTGAACAGGTAACTTCCAATAATAGAAGGTGAGGTGTGTGTTTATATATACAGATATAAGATATAAATAAGAATGTATCCCCCAAATCGGCCAATCCAATTCAAACAGAAAGCCAAACAACACACACTTGAAAAAGCTGTTTTATTGAACAAAAATGCTATAACTGGATCAAGTGTATTTATGCCCAATGGCTGCTTTTGGCAAAATCTAATCTGAAACAAACCCCATCAATCACCATGTGGCTAACTGAGCTGTTGTGACTAGTTGGACACAGTGAGCAACACACTGCAAAAACTGCCATTTTTTTGGATGCTTGATATTTCTGCAAAAATGCATTTTAATATTAGGGTGAAACAGAAATACTTACGAGTAGCTGGTCAGTTTATCTAAGTTGTTGTGCATATTGAATGCATATATTTCCCCTAAATGAAAGAGTTTCTCCAAAGCTTCGTAGATGAATATGATACAAATGAGAGCTGCAAAAGCCTCCTCTGTAAAACGAGTAATATAACACACAAGGCTGCTTGCATCTGTTGCAACCAAAACAATGCACAAGAAAGAAGTCCAAAGACCAATACTGGTTCTTAAAGACAGATAGGAAAGGTGATAATCTCTGTTTAGAAATAAAAAAAGTAGACAAGATCAGCATACATATGTGGAATGGTATCTGTACATGAAAATTTCTGTAGCAAGCAATAATAGTATAAAGACTTGTGATTCCTAACAGAGAGTAAACCCTATAATAATAATGACTAGAAAAAGCTCTACTTGTTTTTACATCTCAACTGAAGACTACCTGATAATTAATTATACTTATATAAAAATTTACAGTAATAGTCTACCAGGGCAACAAATATTTCAAAATCATTAGACCTCACTTTAGAAAGTGGTTACCAAGAGTGACAGACACATAGTCCACAAGGAGAGAACAGCTGGATCTGGACCCCCTGAGGTCCGGAAACCACACAACTCAACATCACCGCCATCACCACTACCACTTCCTCTCCCACCATCTCTACCAAGCAAAGCGATTTCATATTTCACATTCAAATAAGAAATCACTACCAGTGCCTATACTTCAGGTCATTTCATCCTTTCTATTCTAGTCTATGTAGCATAAAAGTAGAATCAGGTTGTTTAGTGAGAAGAGAATTGAAACTAGAGTGTTGGATAACTCATATATTTAATACCACCAAGTTGTTTCAGACTAAAATATTCAACTGCATTTGTAACACAAAAAGATAAATATTAAAGAAGTCAAATTCAGGGTCTATTAGCTACAGTATCTTAGATTCTTTTCCACACTATGAACAGCCTTGTCAGTGGAAACTGACCCTGTGCTCTGTGCCTCAATCCCCTCTCTGTTAAGCAGAAGTGAATGGTAAAGTCAGCCTAGGAACCTCAAGACCCATCTCTCTTTCTTTCTAATAGTACAGTGTAAGATCAACATATCATCTAACAAATAATTTAGATTAAAAATTGCTTACTGATTAAAAGTTGCTAGCACAAAGAATTTTTATTACCCCTCAAGTAACTGGCTTGTCAGTATTCGAATCCATCAATTGTTATACTCAAAGACAATTTTATTTTTAATTTATGGGGGAAGGGATACTGGTAGAGGCCAGGGTAGGATCAACAAAGTAGGCCAACAATACTGAAAATACACACATTTATCACATCTTTTTTAAGCTATTAAATATATAATGTACATTTAACTGAGTTGATGAACAACGTAACACAGAATTGTGCATATATGCAAACACATGTGAGAAGGACAGAACTCTTACCTGCAGAATTTAAATAAAATTTTTTCAAACACTAAAACAGGACCTGTGCTCCCCAATATTGTTAAAGGTTGCCCAGCAAACAATGAATAGGCAATCCCAGTTAATGACGCTCCAAAAAGAGACTCTATTGCACTCTGTTTAAGGAAAAAAAGAAATGAATAAAAGTAATATATCATAAATATACCTCTAACACTCTAATACATGTATGACATCCAAAAAACAAAAATTCTTATCAACAGTTTTAGCTATAGAGGTTTTATTTCTTAAGTCTGTGGTGAGTGCAAAGCAATATGCATTATTTGAATACTTCTGTATTTCTGAAATAATTCAAAAATATACTAAATAAAATAGTGCAACAAAAAAGCATCAAACAGATGATAAATTAACACACAATCCTATCTTTCTCAAACTGATTATTAAAGAGCAATTTTCTAATTATTTTAAAGAAATTAATCTGATAAAAAAGGAAGTACTTAGCATAAATGAAATAGAAAATTATCTCTTTAAAAACTGACAACAACCATAAAAATCATGTATCTCATTAAAGTTTACCAAATACTACTAATAATATGACAGTCTCCGAGAAATTTTAAGTCAAAGCCAGTATGCTAATATTCTTCCACAACAGGCCATTAGATGGTGAGGGACAATGATCTACTATGTACTACACAAAGGGACAGAATCAGAAAGAAAGGAAAAAAATAGTTTACCATTCGCAAACATCAGGGCCAACTGGAATGCACTATCCAGAAAGGAAAACCCATAATTGGTAAAGGCAAAGAAAAGAAGATTGTAGGGAATAATACTCCTGAATGAGACAGTGCAGCAGCAAAGAGCAGAGCTTCCCAGCCAGATCTCAAGTGGAAGTCTGGGGACTACTGAGTGCAGAGCCATGGCCACAATAACACTTCTGAGCCCAAGCTTTTTCATTTTCAAATGGGAGTGAGCATGACTAGACCTTAAATAGTGTTTGTGAAAACACCTAGCAAACACAGTGCCTGGTACAAAAAGTGCTCTCAATAAATGGCACCATTCTCACCATTATCTTTAATAACACCTTTCAAAATCACAATCACAAAATAGTAGTATGCAATCAAAGTGTAACTTAATTGTTAAAATCAAAACAGAACCAAATCCACATACAAATTTGTCTTATGACAACATGAAGTGTCCATATTTGTTAACCCGCCAGATAAATTTGATTTCTTACCCATGGGAAAACAAGCTTGTCTTAGAAGACACTGCTAAGTCATCATAAAATCTTTAGATCACTTAAAATACGTGTATTTAGGAACAAATGTAGGCAACTCAAGTTGAAAGGAAAAAATGTCTACATGATATACAGAGGCAGAAAGCAAAAAAAAAAAAAAATAGTAAGAGAAGCAAGGGGATGGCAAATTAAAGAAATGCTAACAGGGGCCAGATGGACACAAAATTAAGGTTCCCTTCCCCACCCAGCAGGTACTGCCACATGAGACCTTCCTTTCATCCCAACTCCATCCCCTCTATCCAAACCAAAAAAGCAAAAATTGTGCTTACCCTGGCCCATGCATTTTATACTTTCTGATCTGGTTCTACCTTCATTCCCAAATTCAAACTTGCCTTTCCCTAAAGCAACCACAACCCAATTCCACCGCCTTCCCTTCCTCATTCCTGCAAGTTCTAAGTTTCCAACTGACCTATCCACAGAAGCCCTGCCTTTATTTCCCTTCAAACACATGCACATGAACATACCTTGCTACAGCCCTACTAAGTAATCCAACATTCCTTGCTGAACTTCCCTTCTTCTCAAAGTCTCTACTTGGTTTATATAAAATTATACCCTAATTCCTTTTCTAGAGCTCAGACTGTACCCATGTCTAATTTGCTAGGTCACTTTCCTCTTCCATCCCATCCCTCCTCTGCTCCATAAATCCTGGGGATTTCTCTCTCATCTTTTCCTCTGTCCATATAAATTATCTCCCTGGTTAGCCTCATCTATTCTCACTTGTATATGAATGATTCCCAATCTTTCCACTTCCTCCTCACCACTCAGGAACTGCACCTCCTAATAGCTCCATTTCTGCTGGCAGTCCTACTAAAGCACCTGCAACACGCCATTACCCGCCTTATGCTCCTGCTTTCTCTGTGTCTATGAAGTCAGCTCCTACGGCTCCTCCTTCATCTCACCGTGAGCCACAGCACACAGTGACACAGTGACTGTGGAGAAACTATCGCATCCACTCCACTCAGGACAGGAGTCCTGTGATCTTCCTGCACTTGTCTATTCCTCCAGTGTCTAGGCACTGTCACATGCACAGGGTGTCAAACAGGATGAGAAGAGCAGGCAGTGAGTGACAGTCCACAGCAAAGCAGCAGCATTTCCATGATGGTAACAGACAACATATTTCCACAGGGACCACCAGTTACATGTACAATTTGTGACAGCATATACAGCAACATAGTAAAAGCATATACCTTTGATATAATGATTAAAGGATAAGGTCAAGAGAATCTAAATAAATTCAAAATCCAAAGAAAATTTCAGCTCATTAAATAGTTTAACTGAATAATTATCAGTACTTATATTTAGCTTTTTGAACCTTTTGTAAGAGTAAATATTAAATATACTTAAGAATTTAACAATTACAAATCAACTCATTTGATATCAAAATGTATACAAGCAAAAAAGAATGCCTTTCAAGATTTTATGAGGTACCATACTCCTAATACAGTATCACCAAAAATTGAAAAACATAAAAAGTCTCAATTTAGTCATATCAAAGAATGGATGCAGCTTTTAGATATATTTCCAAATAAAAGCTTTGGCTACTTTCACACAGATTTAATAACAGCAAAAATAATATAAATGCCACTTCAAAAATCCGTTATCTCCACCATTATGTTCTATTCTTCCACAGTCCAGTCTGGGACTACCCGCCAGGGCTGATGAGTTATTAACCATGTAGCTCTAACTAATCCTACGATAGCACCACAGATAAATTCCCCCACCCATGACCCACCCAGAATCAGTGCATCAGTTTCCCCAACAATCCACCCCCTTCAAAAGACAATACAAGCCTTTTTACTCAATTTATAAAAACCATTCATCCAACAAGTCAGGATAAAAAAATTTTTATTTTTACTTAATTTATTTTTTTTTACCTCAACTGTGCATCTTCTCCTGTTCAAATGGCTTCCCCACGTTTTCCATAGCAATTACCTTTGGGGGAAGTCTGATTGGGGACACGTTAATCACGCTGTGGGTGGACTCTTCAAATAAAAGTACGAATAGTGAGACAAATGCATACAGACACTTGCCTCTGAAGAGCTAAGAGCCTGGCCACTACCAATCTTTGTACTCACTATTCTGCCTTCTGTAGCTTCTCCAAGCAGCCCTCCAAAAGTGATTACAGGAGACATACAGGCACAGTATAGGAAAAGAATCGAGGCCAGGCACTGCAGGCTTAATGCATCCTTGAAGTCACTCAAGAAAAAAGGTGCTTTCCTTTTGATGTCAAGTATCAAACCACCAAAAAGCCTAAATAGGTGAGATGAAACTCGTCAAACTGTACACTAGAGGATTCTAGCTACTTCAAACTAAAACTATGGGCTACATACAACTGCTGGTGCCTAGTTGTCTTGTCAACAAAAATTAAAATCCAACTTAAATCATTGTATAAATCATAGAAGACAAACTCATTTAATCTAATCTACTGAGGACACAAGAAAGGTAGATCTCATTAACTTAAAAGAAACAAACATCTCTATTTAATGGACTATATACTAAAAAGACTGCAGGCAAATGATTGTTTATGAGTAAATGCAATTTTGGACACAACTATGCAAAGAAATGTACAATAAAAAACTAGTCAACAAAATGTGCATAAGCAATTCTATTAATTACTGTCTACATCATAAATCTTAAAGGCAACTGTCAGAAATAGCAGAAAGGCAATTATAATCCAAATACTCTTTATATAAATGTACAGTGCTGTGATCAGATGCTTAAGCAGTAAATTAAATAATTTCAGCAAGTTTTAGAAAGAATAATTTAATCATAGATATTCACCTAGAAAAAAACTCTTAAAAATGATTTCATTATATTTAATTTACTGTATATATAGTCAAACTAGTATGCACAGTAGTAAAACTAAAGTTTTAATTACCAGATGAAAAACTATATATCAAAACCATAAAACCATACTAATTCAACTTTTATTTTTAAATCAGACTTTTGGATACATCTCATTTGCAAACATTCCAATAAAGTACAAGCTCCATGAGGGACAGGGGTTTTTTCTAGCTTACTGTAATTATGTCCAGTGTGTACAACAATACAAGAACAGTAGCAGAAACACTACTGAATAAATAATTTTTAAAAAGCTTGCTACTTATAAAATGATCATTAAAAAAAATCCCAACTCTAAGAAAATAGGCCAACAAATTAATCAACCTTAAACTGTCAAATAGATTTGGGTGTTGAAAACTCTACCACTCTGACGTATTGAAATTAATGGTGAAATAAATTATAAACACACAGTGACAAGAAGTTACCCTATAAAAAATCTGACAGGAAGGGAAATCAGCTTGCAATATAAAAGATATAACTCATTATCCAGAAAAGGAAACTACACTGTCCAAGCAGTAATTGATTACTTAACAGATGACTTAGGAAAGTTATCAGGTAGCTGATCAAAGCAGGCCCCGACTTCTTTCAGTTACTAATCCTATCTCACTGTGACGACTGAGGAAGTTAACTCCAGCTAATAGGAGCTTAGCACTGCTTGCCCAGGGACAGAGTCTTATTCTCTATTATATGCAAAGAGAATAAGACATTTCATTAGGCAATGAATTAAGCTACTCTGAAGTTTATACTCAGTAAATCAGTTACTTATCTTTCTTGTATAAAGTAATACCCTTCAGCCATGTCATTAAAATTGGTAACAGTTTATCTGTATAAAATATCCTGGTTTTATAAACAAATATTTAAGATCTCTTCATTCCACAATGACCACCAGCACAAGTGCTTTTTTTCTACAGTATAGGAACACCATTAACATGTATCTACTTTTACAAAATACTTTTTTGTATTGCAATGTTTGCTGCTGTCAATACTTCTGTTCTTCACTCTAAAGGTAGTTTTTTAATTTTTCTAACTAGGCTTCCAGAGATCATTAGTAGGGTTTAACCATGCTTATACACCTAATTTGACTTTGGCTCATCTACACCTTCAAAAATCTTTTATAAAGCAATGGGAATTAACCTATAGACTATACTGCAACACTCTACACATATGGTCCATTATTTTCATTTTAAATTAAAGATCAGTACATATTATTAAAATTACTGTTAAATACATGTAAATTTTCTTTTTGTCTTTTTCATCAAATTAACCCCTTAACCCAAAAAGATAACAGTCTGTACCCACCGTCCAGTCCTCTGCAGCTCAGGGCCAGCATGATGGGCGGCCTCTTTAGGAGTCTCACCCGATGTGGGAGCAGATCCATTGGAAAACACAGGAATCTTTCTCTTTTCCTGAATTTCACAAAAAAAAACATACTTTCAAAATTCTATTGTAACAAAACAGATACCTTATAGATTATATATCTAATAGTGCCCCTAGAAAAAATGTTTCTTCCTTTTTAAATGTAAACTTCCTTTTTAAATGTAATGTGCTGGGGCCTTCCCTGTGGTGTAGAGGATAAAGTGGCCCACCTGCAGGGCTGGAATCCCATATGGGCACCAGTTCAATACCCGGCTGTTCCACATCCGATCTAGCTCTCCACTATGGCCTGGGAAAGCAGAAGATGGCCCAAGCACTGGGCCCCTGCACCTGCTTGGGAGACCCAGAAGAGGCTCCTGGCTTCTTCAGATTGGCCCAGCTCTGACCATTGCAGCCATTTGGAGAGTGAACCAGCGAATGGAAGACATCTCTCTCTCTCTCTCTCTCACTCTCTCTTTTTCTTTGCCTCTCTGTAACTCCGCCTTTCAAAGAAAATTAAAAAAATCTTTCAATAAAAAAAAATAAGCATAATGTGTTTTAGACTAGAAGCTAGTATCTGTTTCTATTAATGTATGTGTGTTTTTTAATTTTTGTTTATTTGAAAGGCAGAGAGACGGGGACAA
This sequence comes from Sylvilagus floridanus, assembly GCA_949820135.1. Lineage (NCBI taxonomy): Eukaryota > Metazoa > Chordata > Mammalia > Lagomorpha > Leporidae > Sylvilagus > Sylvilagus floridanus. The sequence goes on from OX463244.1 coordinate 170,711,080, forward strand.
AGACAGAACTCTCAGCTGCTGTTTCGCTCCCTAAATGCCCACTTCAGTTGGATTGGGCAGGCAGAAGCCAGGCTTCAGGACTCGAACCAGGTCTCCCACAAAGGGACAGGGATGTTAGTCATCACCTGTTGTGCACTGAGGATGTGCATGAGCTGGAAACTGGAATCAGAACTGAAGAAGAGACTCAAACCCAGGCATTCCAATAAGGCATGCTGATGTCCTAAATGGAGCTGTAACTTCTTAGCTCAATATTACTAATATTTTAAATTCTTGAATAACTTTTGTAATTCATATTCTAATATTAATATACCATGAAACATATTCATACATACCATTTTAAATTACTATTCAGCAATAGCTATGAACATAAATAATTTCCAGTAAAGCATCTCTTACAGACATTTTTAAAATACTGCTCAGATTAACTATCGAAACATATAATTTAAATTAAGGAAAAAAGTAAATATCATGTGTCTATTACTTTCCCTAAAAAAAAGTAGTACAAAAGTTGTCTGTTAAACATGTTTTCACATAATAACAAATTTCCCACATTGTATTTCTGTACAAAATCGATAGTACTATTTTCCTGGCTGTTGTGGGCATTTGTGAAGGGAACAAGTGGATGGACAAGCTCTTTGTCTCTATCTCTTCCTTTCTCTGTCATTCTGCTTTTCAAATAAGTATTTCTAAAGAAAAATAATACATGTAACAAACATGTATATAGGTGGCAAACAGACAATAAAATGAACAAATATCTCACAGTGGAAAGACTGAAGATAAAATACTTATGAGCACACTCACCAAGAAGAATGTAAATTAACTGTAGGTAAAAAAAAAAAACTTTGTAAAATTCTGTAATACTATAAACACCAACTTGAAAGAGATTCAATTGCAGAGACAAAGCATGTTCTTGAATAAAGAGATTCAAAGTCATGAAGATGTCAATTCTTCCTCAGTTACCAGAGAAATCTAACTATTCTAATTAAAAAAAAAGAGTAGGTTTTATTTCTGGGAAGAGAAAGCTATTTTTCAATCCTACATAGAAAATAAACATACAAACACAGGCAAGAGAACTCAGGGGGAAAAAAAAGTAAGAGAAAGAACAAGAGTAAGTCTAGATTTATCAAGCATAAAAACATACCAAAAAGCCTCAAAAATTAAAGAGTGCAGAACTGGTACATGTATAGACAGACCATGGGGAAAAAAAAAATTCCAGAAACAGACCTAAATGCAGATGGAAATTTAGTTAATGATAAAAGCAGTATCACCAACCAAGGGCAACAATGTTTAACATTTTAATGGAATAGGAAACCATGCAGCAGTTTAGAAAAAAGATAAGGTTGGAGGTACACCCCACAACATAGGCTATGATAAATTCCCAAAGATTAATGAACTTAAATGGTAAAAATAGGTGGTAAAGGGCAAGGATGATGAAAATATATGCAAAATCTTTTCATCCTCACTAATCACAGGAATGTAAATTATACACTTGATATAACAAGACACCTATCTTAACAACAAATATGCAAAAGCTTAACACACAATATGCTAGTGAGGATGGAGGGAAATGGGCACTCTATTCTATAATCAATATACCAGTTCAAACTGGTTCCAGCCAATATAGAGGATTCTGGTAATAAACCTACTAAAATTATAAATGAATTCTCCTTTGAGCCAGGAGTCCTATTTCTAGGCAATTGTCCTACAGAAACATCTGCATAAGAAAACAGCATATGCGTACGAACCATAGCATGGTTTATAACAGCAAAATATGAAAGAGAATGAGCAACAGTACTTCCATCAATAGAATGCAACACAACGCAGTTGTTTAAGAAAAAAAAAATTAAGATTTCCATGATTTATGATCAGAACACCAGGAAATTTTATTATGCTTGGGACCAGAAGTGTTTTGGATTTCAGAGATTTTCAGATTTTAAAATATTTACACAGACCTCAATGGCTGCACGTTCTTAACTTTTTGAATGAAATGGCAGTGCTCAAAACCTTGAAATTCAGGGCATTTTGAACTTTAGATTTTCAAATTAGGGTTGCTTAACCTGCATGAAAAAAACAAGGTGCAGAATAGGATACAGGCAGAGGGGATGGGGTAGGTAGGAAGGGAGGCAGAAAAGAGGAAAGGAGGAATGGAGAGCTCTGAAGAAAGAAGAAATAACGTTTCCGAACAAAAACCCAAATGACACAAAAACTACCAACAGACGGTCACCAAGAGAAAGCAGACATGGATTAAGACAAGGGGTAAGACCAGGGTAAAACGTCTGAGTATACCTCATTGTAGTTTTGATTTCTGAACGACAAAAATGTATAATCTACTCAAAAATATTGTTAAGAGAAGAACAGCTGCAGAGTCTTACCTGAGAAGGAACGCTTTTTGGTGGCTCTATGCGAATGGAAGGGTCCCACTCTCCTGGAGGCAGGACAGTTACTTGATCTAAAAATTCATCAATTCCAGATAAGAGGTCATTTCTGTCTTTTGCTTTATAAGCTACATCATGAAAAATCTAAAAAAAAAAAAGAAAATCAAGGATTTTAAAATTGAAAGAAAAGTCTATACATGGCAAATTCACTTCAAATATCATGAATATATTCCCAATAAAGATAATTACCTAAGTTCCTAGCCCAAGTAGATATTCCTCCCACCTAGGGTAATAGCTTTGTAACCCATTATTAGTATTATCATATGAATTAATAATAAAAATGAAAGAAGAAAATAGCCATGTTTTAAGACAAAAGATTTTTTTAAAAAGAAAATTTTATATGGGAAATACTTAGTAAATTCATTAAATAAATAAGGTGATAGCATGAATATTCAAATAACTTTATTTATTTAAATAACAGTTAATGACAAATATCTACTGGTTATGTACTATTTGCTAGGAGCAAATACAGGCATTATAGATAGTACAACAGGCAGGTAAAGCAAGGTTCTTGAGTACAAGAATAAAAGATAACGAAACAAGTAACTAAATAAATGTATAATTGTAGGTAATGATCAACTCTGAAAAAATTGACTAAGAGAAAGAAACAAAACTGATGCAGAACAAGTGGCTAGAGAAGAGGTAAGTGGCACAGGACTGAAGCCTTGAGAAACCTGCCAACGCCAGCTCAGGGAGGAGCTATTAAGGTGATAGCACAAGGTTTAAATTTAAAGCTAAACATATAATAGGAAGTCACCACTATTTTCAAATCAAGGAAACAGTATATTCAAATTTACATGCTACTGGTAGTAGGTGGTGGTGGTGGGGGGGGACTACAATAATCACAAAGGTCATTTGAATCACCAAAGAAAAGAAGCGCAGAGACCCTGAGCCTGAGAAATGGCAGTGCAAATGCAATGAGTATGATGGCTGTAACACAAAACACATTGAGGAGGTAACATCAACAGAGTATGACGACCAACTGGTTGCGACAAGACACAGACACATCAGGTTCAGGTATGGGGTTTCAGATACATGACAGACATGTCTGGCAAGCACCTGATGAAAAATTCTCTCCCAAAAAGCAGCAAATGGAAGATCTCTCAATCTCCTGCCAGGGAGATTTCAAATAAATCAATCTTGGAAAAAAGAAAAAAAAAAGATACAAGGTATCCAATGATCCTGACAAAAAGGTCTTAAAGATTGTACCAAATAGTTAAAGGGTGAATAAGATAAAACAATACAGGGAGCCAGGGCTATGGAGTGGTAGGCTAATCCTCCTCCTGCAGCGCCAGCATCCATGTGAGCACCGTTTCTAGTCTCAGTTGCTCCTCTTCCGATCCAGCTCACGGTTGTGGCCTGGGAAAGCAATAGAAGATGGCCGCTACACACATGGGAGACCCAGAAGAAGCACCTGGCTCCTGGTTTTGGATCAGATCAGCTCTGGCCACTGCAGCCAATTGAGGGAGTGAATCAGTGGATGAAAAACCTTTCTCTGACTCTTCCTCTCATTGTCTGTAACTCTACCTCTCAAATAAATAAATAATTAAAAATAATCTAAAAAACACTGACAGCAAAGACAATTATTTTTAAATTCCCTATGAAAGATAGGAGATCTGTAGTTTAATATGTTATATGCTTCGTAATCAATGTCTACTACAAAGGGACTTCAGCATCTTTTAATTACCTCATCTGTCATGAGAGTTGCTATTGATCTTCCAATTTCATGGTACTGTGGTGCCTTGCCTGCTGGACCCAACAACAAAAACAAAAACCTAAGGAAATAGTAAAGCACACAGGTTTAAAAATAAACAACCACATATACAAGTCTAGGCAACCACAGAAAAAAAAATCATTCAGATGGAAACAAGAAAACACTCAGACTACTTTTCCATCCCCTACCCACTCTGACTAAAGCAGACCACCAAACTAAGTAAGGAAGGCACTCATGACCAATTTTCCATCAAGTTACCACTTCGCTCCTTCCTTAGGGGAAAACAGTAACTAAGAAATAAAATGTTTTACATTAAAGAGTCCCATCTTCTATATCCTTTTGGATTACAGTGAACAGATAAATCTGGTATGTAGGGACAAAAACAGAGAATTACTTAACATCAAAAGTCCTGTTATCCTGACGAAGTTAAAGGCACTTGATTATATCCTTGGCACTATAATAAAATATTAATAGGCACACTCATAGAAACTGGAACTATGTACCCTCTGAGTTCATGAGAATTTACATATAAATCCATACTTATTTTGACACTGCATCATTAATGCAACTGAATAAAGCAAACTAAAACTATAAAGTTTCCAGCAGGTTCCTATTAACTCTTCATATTTACTTACATTATAAAATAGTAAAAAAAAAATTTTTTAAAGTCTCATTTGCAATTAGGCTTCTACAGTCAACTCCTAACAAACTGATTACTCTTTACAACACAACTTGCTAATTATCCTCGTAGATGTTATCTCATATTTAACTTTCACTTACAACGTACACTCAACAGAAAACTTTTATCCAGCTAGAACACAGCATTTTGCCTAATTCAAACGCAGTACAACATTTATTTTTCAACCCTATGAGGTATTACCCTCAGATTACAAATGACACTTAGAAAACTTAAGTCAGGCTTGGTTCCCTCCTTATTAAAACCAAGTGGCAGAGAAAGGATTCAACTCCATTCTCTGATTCCAGTACCTACACAGAACATCACATCTTAAGTAATCAACTGGTTTTTAAACCAAAGCTTTTAAGATACAGAACTACTCATAAAGGTACACAGTATTTCTCAAAAGGATGACGAAAATTTTACTTACTGTTTAGTGCTACAGAAAAAAGATAACTCTTTTAGGCTTTATTACTCAAAACATTGATATAATAACTGAATATCAACACTTAAAATAAGCTTTTATGACATAAAACAACATGCTTGTTCTTACACATTTAATGGACAGAAACAAGTAGGTTTTCAGCGTGCTTAGAGAGCATTCCTTGGAAGGAACTCTTTACCTCGTAGGAACAGGGACCTCGGTCAACCCTGAGAGGAGGACGGCGGGAGCCAGTCTCACAAACGCAATTATAGGTCTTTCCAAAAAGTCTACTTCTCCTACCAGAACGTTGGATGCTTCAGCTCCCGTGGGAATTTTTCTCATGAAATTCATGTCAACCTATTGACAAATACATCGTTATTAAAAATAAAATCTGTATTCTTTATAAGACTATAGGGAAACAGCAAAGAAAATGCTTTTTTAAGACATTTGCTAATCAAAACTTATAACCTAATAGACATATAAATGCTAAAATTTTCACAAAGAATGGAGGAGACAAATACAAGAAGGCAAGCAAAACACATTCTAGCAATACTACCACTTAACTGTCAGTCTTCACTACTTCAGGTCTAAATTCTCAAATATTAAATTTGAGAAAATTTTCAAAAATACAGCACTATCCTTTAAAAACTAAAAGGACAAATATATAGGTCACAAACTAACAAGGTTCATGAAATTATACACAGTGCTGAAAATAATCACTTCACGGTTCTCTATTATTTAATATTAGAAATGAATTAGTTCCTTTATAATTTTTCCCAGAAATCTTTTATTTAAGGTATACAAACTTCATGCATCTCATAAACACAACTTCAGGAACACAGTGATTCTTCCCACGGTTCCCCTTTTAAAAACAACTGAGCATGTCCCAGTGTTGTCATTATATGGGGAAAAAAAACTTACTTGTACTTAAAATTAAATAGCCCTTGTTGCTACAGACAGATGCTAATGTCCTAAAAGTGAAATTTAGTTGCCTGTGTATAATTACAAGGAGAAGGTAACAGACATTGATTATCAAAGTAGGGGAACTTCTTCATGTATACGCAGTTTCACACAAGTCACTAAACAACCACTTACAGGGCTAGCTATTAAAAAGAAAAGCAACACTTACGGCGGACCTCTTGAGTCCCACACCCAGTGTGCCACAACTACAGTGCCAGGAGGCAGACTCCTGCCCACGGGAGACAAGGAGGTGTACACAGGGATAGGCCAAGTGAAAAAAAGTAAAACTGTGACAGAGGAACAAAAATCAACGGCAACTGCCATGTCTAGAGGACATCTACAATGTAAAGTATACTCATTTATTCACTTAACAAGATCACTCAGTTAGCAACAGCCTTTCTGCACAGCCAGTGTCCCTAATGCAAAGCTTGAAGCTCAGCAAAGCTACAATGCAAACCACTGAAACTCCTTTGCTGTAAAATGTCGACTTGTAGACTTTGCATCCAAGAGTAAAAGGCCTAAGCAAATCGAATTTTATTTGACATAATCACATTTAATAAAAGGTCTTACATTGGATAAAAATATTAAAGTATTGTGAGTATCCTATAGCAAACAAATATTATCAAAAATTTTCTATAGCTTCCTAGGATCAATTGTTCAGTTGTAATTTAAACTTAGTTTTTCTGCCCTCTTCTTTTGAAATAAGATGGGGTTTGGGAGGGGTATTTTTTGTGGGAGAGGGGACTATTTCAACTAGATACCCATCTGCCAGAATAAAAAAAAAATCATACTTCAGACAGATTGATTTTCTAAATGCACATGTTTACCTGCCCAGGGGGAAGCAGACATGTTTCCCAGTGGCAATCCTTGAAATATGGCACCAGGACACTAATTCTGGGAGCAGTACCAAAAAGGCTACAGCTAGTGCTGCAACACCATTCCCAGAATTCACCTTTCTAGTGGTGGCAGCTCCAGAATCAATGAGAGCACGAAAGGTACTTTTAAGACATCCATGGGGAGGTATGGATGGAAATACCATGCTACTCACATATCCATTTTTCAGAATTTCTGCATTAGCAAATAGAATTATTTGGATACTCAGAGACTAACTAATCTTTCTTACAATTTCTGACTTTAACATAGCACAAAGCATCACATGTAGGTCTGGAAGCACAGTCTACTCAAAGATTATTATAATTAACCCTAACAAAGCCACACATTGCTAATTATTTTCTCGATAGGAATAATGGTGAAAATGTATAGTTAATGACAGAATTACCTTGCTGAAGTCAACAGTACTATTTTCTCTGCTTCCTCCACCGCCATTACCTTTAATTTCTCCGCTTTTACTACTGTCCAAGTTTCCAGGAGCAGACTGTGGTGAGGCCAAAATACCTGTATTGAAAAACAAACAAATCCAAATTAGTAAGGACCAAATTCACTTCGTAGCCTGACTGTGATTTCCTGAAAGTGATGGTTTTTATAAGCATATGTGCACAGTAAAAAAAAACAAAAGAAAAACAGTGCCAGGTGTTAGTATCATACTAGCAAAACTAGAATATTTTACGCAACAATAAAGCTATATATTCTAATATTTAAAAGAATACAACTAGGATTTTAAAAAATGGTGGCCCTTTGCAAAAGAAAAAAATGTGAGTTGGCATGGAACCAGAAAGATGGAAGACAGACCCGAGACTGATTCCCACTGCAAATGCTTGGGCATGCGCTTTCAGTACAGCCAGCAGACATGTGAACTGCACAGAGCTGTTCGAGGCCCAACTACGCTCAGCATGCTTACACCAGAACAGTGCAAATTCTCTCACAGCACCTAAGTATGGTTCAGAAAATCTAAGAGCTAATCATGCTTCCTCAACAAGTTTCATTTACTGTGGTAGTATTAACAGCTGCTGTCATTATTCCTGAGAAATGTAACTTTTAAATATAATAAGCAAGTTTTTTACATTATAAGTGTAAAGAGTAAGGATGTTATCATCAAAGAGCTATCACTCTGAAGTTCTCTAACTTGAACTCACTCAATGTGTATGATTCAAACAACAAAATTAGCTTGCTTGAGTTCAAACTAATTGCTCTTTGGACTACAAATGATGTCTGCATGTTCAACCATTAAGATTTTCATCTCAAGGAATATTCAACAGCGACATTCACAACAACAAAGTAATCCAAAAACAGCAATTAGTATATGACCCATTAGTCCTACAAAAATTCAAATCTCAAATATTTACAATTCAAGTATATCACACAGGTTTTTACCATTAAATGTGTCTCATATGATTTCCCAAAACACCAAAGACAGTGTGGTCTAAGAACATAAATGAATTATATCCCAAACACTGAATATCATGGGGGGAGGAAATAAAATTTTAGTTTTGATTGTGTCAAAACAATCTAGTGTTCAATGGAAAGTCAGTTAAAATCTGTTTTGTGCTTAGATCCTATAAACTCTAAAGGTTTTCTTTTTTTTTTTTCCTTCAGTAATCAAGTCCAGAATTTTAAGCATATCAGAAATACTTCCAAAATCTAATAAGAGTTTTATAATTTCTGTGGAATATAGCAAAATGAAACTAATCAGTAACTGAAACTCAGTCATTTGTCTACTGCTCAAAGTCAATGACAGAGACCTCTGTGATATCCATTTCTCCATGACAAAAAAAACTAAGTTTAAAATAAGAAAAAATAAATGAAGCATTTGCAATCTATTATAGCGATGAGCTCACTCTCTGGAAAAGGTAAGCGACTCTGAAATAAAAATCTATTTCCTAATACAACTCATTTCTCACAGCGTTTAGCTCAGCATGGAAAAGTTATTAAGATTTCTCTTCTTTGACCTTTGTCCCGAAACTTCTAAAATAGAGTTCCTTCCTTGCCCAAGGGGTATCAAAGTTTCCAGCAGCTGCAGCTTCTACCAACTCCACAAGAAAACCAGGAGTAAACCTAAGAAGGTTCTGGTGGCAACTGAACCACAGCATTACCTATTTCCAAATGCTGAATATATTCAACCTGTGGGCATATAACCAATGCCCGCATAATACAAAGTTTCCCAGTTGCCAGAACCGTGACAGAAGAATGGAATGAGGAGAAGGCTATGGGGCAAATTAGGGATATGTTGGAAACGGGAACAACAAATGAGGTGAAACTCAATATTGACAAGGCTAGGAGAAGTATCCTGTAGTTACCTGGCTAACCTGGTCACTTGGAATCTGTCCCTTTTTCCAAACTAGCGTGTCAAGGATTGGCTAGTGTTTCCACCATCGTCCTTCCCACACTAAGTTACAGCTGTTTTCTCAATCAGAAAGGCAAGTCTCTGCTTCTATACCAAATCCCTGGCACCCAGAATTAAATGGATAAATCACAAAGCTCTCTATCGTTTGCACAGAAAACTCACAAGGACAGTATTATCTTGCTTCAAGAAAGAAAGAAAAAAAAAAAAAAAACAGGCCCAGTGCAATGGCATAGTGCCAGCATCCCATATGGGCACCAGATCAAGTCCCGGCTGCTCCACATCCAATCCAGCACCCTGCTAATGATGCCTGGGAAAGCAGCAGAATATGGCCCAAGTGCTTGGGACCCTGTACCTACATGGGAGACCCAGAGGAGGCTTATGGCTCCTGGCTTTGGTCTGGCCTACCAGAGGGAAAGCAGAGGGATAACTTGTAATGGTCTGTAGCAGGTAGAATCCAGAGGTAAGCCATCTGGGGACTGAACCAGTGGATGAAGTTCTTTGTCTCTCCCTCTCTCTCTCTGTAACTCTGCTTTTCAAATAAAATACAGAAATCTAAAAAGAAAAGAAAAAAACCGGGACTGGCACTGTGGCACAGTGGGTAAGGCCACCGCCTGCAGTGCCGGCATCACATATGGGCACCAGTTCAAATCCAGGCTGCTCCACTTCTGATCCAGCTCTCTGCTAATGCTTGGGAAAGCAGTGGAAGATGTCCCAAGTCCTTGTCCCTTGGACCTGCGTGGGAGACCCAGAAGAAGCTCCTGACTTCCTAGCTACAGATCGGCCCAGCTCCAGCCATTGTGGCCATCTGGGGAGTGAACCAGCAGATAGAGGATCTCGATCTCTCTCTCTCTCTCTCTCTCTCTCTCTCTCTCTCTCTCTGCGTCTGCTTCTCTGTAACTCTGCCTTTAAAATAAATAAATAAATCTTTAAAAAAAACTAAAAATGTGTAAAAACAAAAGCAATGAGATTTAAAAATCACACTCTCCTATCTTCACACTTACATTTTGTTCTCAAACAGCAACTCTAGATAGAGAAAGATCAATACCAGAGTTTTCTGTCACTTAAAGTCTGAAAGCACAGAGTGGGCAGGGGCAGACAGGTGCAGCGGGAGAGGAGGGATAACTTGTAATGGTCTATAGCAGGTAGAGTCCAAATGTTACTAGCACGAAGAAATTATCTATCTATCTATCTATATATATATATCTTGGGTGATGGATACGCCCATCCTTCTGATCTATTACTCACTATATACACTATATACACTATATACACAAATGTACCACCTTCCATGAATATATAAAATTATTATGTATCAATTTAAAAACACAGGGGTTATTAGGCCACACTTTGTGATGCCAGCATCCCCCTATTATAGTGCCTTATTTGGGTCCAGGCTCCTCTGATTCACATTCAGCTTCCCACTAACATGCACCCTGGGGGAGGCAGCAGGTGATGGCTCAAGTATGTGGGTTCCTGCCACCCATGTGGGATTCCCAGGTCTGGGCTCCTAGCTTAAGCCCAGCCAACTCCTGGCTGTTGAAAGCATTTGGGAAACAAATCAACACATGGATGATCTCTCTCTGATCTCTCTGTCTTCCAAATCAAATGCAAATACCTAAATAAATTTTTTAAAACAATGGAAGAAAAAAATAATAGCATTAGGTCTTAATCAGGGAAAATTATATTCACCAACAAATACCCACCAATGTTTAGACATACCTGGGTATCATACTTGAGGGGCTGGGGGAGTATTATACTGGCAGCTAGTAGACTGAGCCAGCAATGAGCTGCACTCACACAAAGTACAGGACTGCCCCTCCCACCCAACCAGTCCAAAATGTCAACAGTGCCAAGACTAACAAATACCAAGTTAGGAAAGAAAAAAAAAGTTACAAATACTAAAAAGTTTAGTTCACCTCTTTTACATGTAATTATTTTCCAAAAAATAACTAACAGGAAATGTTTCTTTATTATGGGTAAGCACAAGCAATGACTCCACAAACATCAATGGCATGTGTTTCTTCAAAATTAAGCTAAGTCAACTTCCTCCTTGAAGACAGTATTGGATTTCAAGGAAACGCCACTGGAGTTTCTAGGCACTTTTAAGCACCGAACGTAGTTAAGCAAGGAATTATGTACAGCTACCTCTGTTTCTCTTCAGTAATCATGGAACTTCCATAGATGGCCTTCCAAACATTAATTATGAACTTTTTTCTCATGAAAAAATTCCCTCTCTTCTCTCCATTATAATTTCTAGTCTTCAGAAAAGCTTTTAAATCTTATCACACAAACACACACACACACACACACACACACACACCTCTCAAGGAGCGGAGAGGGGGTAGAGAAAATACTTGGCGCACCTCAATTCTCAATTGCTCCTTTGATCCCTGGGCATGCTCCATCTAACAGGCCATTATCCATCATGAACCTACATATCTCTTCCTTCTGACATAAAATTCATAATCCCTTATTATTTTTAAACTGAAGCTGACAGAACAAGAAATCTCATGGTTAAGGGTAAATATGCTAGAGGTGAAAACAAATGCAACAAGTAAATTTAAAATCAATTTTGCTCAAAGAAAAAGTAAAATCATACTAGTTCTTTTCAGTTAACACTGGAGTGCTGAATAATTTTAAGCAATAAATTCTAGGGTGTTCTTCCTCTTTTATGGTTAGTTACCTCATTGAGCTTTATCTTTTTTCATTAACTTGCAAAATTCACAGTGAAATACGACACCACAGATGACGCTTAAGTGGATTTGAGGTCAAATCTCTATTCTGGTCCGTTACAACATAATCTTAATATCTCTAAGTCTTTTCCTCATTTGTAAAATTCCTCATCAAATTGTTGTTAAGAATTAGAGAAAAGATACTTGAAAATCACCTATAACTGCACTAGGACACACTCTACACAACAGTGGTAATTATGATCCTGGTTATAGCAAAAAGTACAAAGATTGGACCACAAAACTTCCATTGCTACTTGTAAAAGTATCATCTTTCTCACAACTGCAACAATCTTTTTGGTATGTTTGCAAACAATCATAGAATAGTGCTTTCCCAGAGCAGTAGGAACACAAAGAATGGAACATGTAGGTTGCCACTTACTAGCTGCATGATTCTGTTAAATGAAATTAACTTAAGGACTGGCACTGTGGCATAGTGGGCTAAGCCTCTGCCTGTAGCACCGGCATCCAATATGGACACTGGTTCCATTCCCGGCTGCTCCTCTTCCAAATAGCTCTGTGCTATGGCCTGGGAAAGCAGCAGAGGATGGCCCAAGTTTTCGGGCCCCTGCACCCATGTGAGGGACCTAGAAGAAGTTCCTGGTTCCTGGCTTCTGATTGGTTCAGCTCCAGACTTTGTGGACATGTGGGGAGTGAATCAGTGGATGGAAGATCTCTCTGTCTTTCCCTCTCTGTGTAACTCTCTCTCTCAAATAAATGTCCATTGAACTTACATGAATTTGCATATATGCTAAATAGCCTAATTAGTAATTAAGCTATCACTGAAGTGCTAGATATTGTCAGTATTTTGCAGAAAGGTGATAGTGCATATGTGATTAAAACCACTATTGAGCATTAATAATGCTCAATGATGATTACCTAAAACATGAGTAAAAAACAGTCACTAAAAATACTTTACACCAATTAGGTGGATATATGTGTAGAAATCTACAAAGAATAGAGGTCAACATTGTGTTTACAACAGTTAAGCCATCACTTGCAATGCTGGCATTCCATATCAGAGCACAGGTTCTAGTCCCACCTACTCTGCTTCCAATCCAGCTTCCTGCTAATGCACTTGGGAAAACCGTGTAAGATAACCCAGGTACTTGGGTCCTTGCAATCCAGATGGAGTTCCTGGTTTAGGCTTCAGCCTAGCCCAGCACTGGCTCTTGCAGGGATTTGGAGAGTGAACCAGCAGATGGAAGATTCCCCCCGCCCCCCACTTCTGGCATTCTGCCTTCCAAATAAAGGAAGAAATTAACAAATAAATAAATCCAAAAAGAAAAACATGTATATATAATCAATGTCAAAGAACCCAAATTATCATAATGGGTAATTATCATTAGCATAAACAGGATGAAACCCACTATGAAACAATTTTTCTCTTCACATACCAATATATAACCTAGTCATACCAACAGGAAGTCTGTTCCCAAAAATCTCAAGGAAAATCTGGATTAAAGATAGAATTGCATTACACAGAGGGTCACTAGTAATAATGATGATTCCACACAGTCAGTCATTACAGAATCTAATGCTTTCAGAGGCAAAAATGAAAAAGATTCTATTTTTCTTAAGAAGGCTACAGTGTACTACAATCTCTAGAAAAAAAAAATATCAAAAGCATAAAATGCACATACCCTCATTACAATCTAAGTACAAAATGCTTTTATTCACCTGAGTGAACTGCACAAGAAGAAAAGCCATTGTTCTAAAAGATAATAAAAAATCATGACAAATTCAAAAGTTAATTATAAAAAAAGCCATGTTTTTCTGAACCAAATGCCTTGACCTCTAAAACCTCAGTGAACATTTTTGTAAGGGCTTCAATTATGTGTAGTCTATATGTAACTTATATTTTTAGTAAATATATTCTTCTGTAATATAAAGAAAAAAAAAACATGCAGAAGTCAAAATAAATGAGAAGCATTATCTACGTTTGCCGCTTAAGTTATGTGCTGAAAGGCATTCCAAGTGCAGGTGATCCAGAGGCAGAAAGCACCACACATGGAGGAGTGGGATAGTTGCCTGGAGTTAAGCCAACATTTTCCTCATTCTTCTGCTCCTGGCCTTTCAGTGCTTCTAAGTCTTCCTCGGGCGGATGAATTACTACTGTGGGAATATCATCACTGGCAGGTGAGACCAGTAGCTCGGGGGCCTGCAGCTGACTCTGCTGGGAACTTCTGGAGGTCAGGCGACTGATGCTAGGGCTGGAAGGAGGGCTGCTTTGAGGGGTGGGTACTGGGGTTGTACACCTCGAGCCTGCAGGGGTTCCGGCTCTCGAAGAAGGAAGGAGATGACTGAGAAGAAGAGATAAAGGCGATTCTCCTCTCAGTGAAAGGTTTGAGGCAGAGAGACCTGTCCGCAAAGAGTGGCGGGAGGCTGAAAGGCCTTCCCCTGAGATAAAAACAAATAAAGGAAAAATGATGAGGGTCACTGCAGAAGGCAACAGAGACACAAACATCAACATGCACTGTAAATTCCTACCAGGAAGGGCCCAAAGCTTCAAATTCATGCTCTCAGGGTTAGCAAGTCAGTCAGGTTTCTAAGTGTTAGAAAGTCAATGAAAACTTGATATATCTTTAGGTAACTAATTACAATTCAAAAGAAAAACAAAAGCAAAACAACGTTAAAGATACATGGTGGGAGATAATATTTACGTTGAAAGTTAGAATGATCAATAATATGGCATTTTCAAAAGGGATAAAATCAACACAAAGTTGCTGCTTTAATAAATACAAATGAGAATATTAGAAAAAAAATCTAAGAAATAGAATTCAAACCAAAACTCAGCAGAACTAATAGCTTAGTATATTTCTCCTAGGTTGTACAAAAACACTACAGGTAATTTAATCTCTTATTAGAAAAGTCCACATTACTTAATAATTTCTAACTTAAAAATGGTATCAAGTTGGCCTTAGATACTTATAACACAAAGTCAACTGGACTAGGTGGTGTTCTCAGGAAAATTTAAAACAAGACAAAATATAAAAACTTTCTAGTAAGAAAAACATAATATCAACATTAAAGGATGCTTATTCTTGTTTTAAGATACTGATAAATACTTTAAAATATGTTTCTCATTTCTAATTATAGCAGCTCAATTTAACCAAATGCATGCAAAAATGGGGTCCAAAAAGTTTATGGAAAAATGGAAAGAAGATGATAGGGTCACTCGATGCAAAAATATCTTGAAAGCCATGCACAGTTTTTCCATAAAATGCATCTTTCATGAAGCTTCTGAAGACCCTCTTGTACAATATTTGAATTAATTAGGTAAGAAAATATTTCTCACCAACAAAAGCAGTAAGACAGTATTTCAGAACGTTTCCAAAAGTCATGCACACTTATTGTAAAACACTTGACATTTTCTATTAAGTGCAGCTTAAAAGAATAACATTCCTTTTAGGAAAAACATGAGAGATACAACAATCAATCTTATATGGTGTAAGTTACCAAAGCTATATGCTCAAGAGATTTAGAAAGCATTAAAATAAATTAAGCTCTCTCATCCATAACCACTGCCAACCACCACCATTTAGTTAAAAAGACTCTACATGCAAAACAAAACAAAAAACCGTTAAATTACAACTGTAAAATAGCAAAATAGTATATTAAAATGGGATTAAGAAAAAATAGCCATTGTCTTATGATTAAAAGGAACCAAACAACAGTATAAATGGAGAAAAATCAGGAGCCACTCACTGCATATGAGGAATAAAGATGTAGTACAGCCCCTCTGGGTAAATGAACTCATTTCACCAAAGTAGAGAATATATAATAAATTAAAGGATGAAAGAAAAAAATAAATTATAAAATGTGTCATACACAGTTTGCTTTCTAAATGAACTTAGGTCCATAGGAGACGTTCTTTTAGTCTTTAAGGTTCCTTAAATATGGCAAGGCATAATTTTAGAGAGATTAAAATGAGTTTTAAAATGGTCAAATTAAGTATCTTACACTAAGCTTCAAAAGATGATTATGGTCAACTCCAACTATGGCTTTCAATATTTAATAGCCATTTTATTACTTCAGCAACAGAAAAGATGAGCAGAAAGACACTGTGTCCCATCTTCCACTTGTCGTCACTATAATCCTCACACAGGCTTTGGGTAACAGTAGTTGCTGGAAGCAACAGTGCTCCTTGTAAGCTACTCCACTACTTTGCATGGGGTTTTCCCATCAAAGTAAGTATTCCTTCAGAGACAAAATAGTGCCCTAATGATGCACTGCACTGCTTTACACAGCAGAAAATAAGGCAAGGCAAAATTTCGAGGTGTGCCAGCCTTAAGACACTGACAGAGGCAAATGGATACAAAAACATGCTTTTCATACCCTACGTAACCTGCTCCTGGTCCATGAATGAGAAGAGAGCTGGAATCTGTGCCATTATCAGTGATGTCAAAAACACCAACTAGGTCACTCTTAACAGTACAAGAGAAACAATCAAAACATTTCACAAATTATGGAAACAAAGAGCAACGTAATACTCAAACCTTCTCAAAAACTCTTTTGACAAGAAAATAGAGTGTATTTAGGAAACAAAAAGAGCCTTGGTGGAGCAGGAGTTACACACTTGAAATGCCCTTTTCTCATAGTGGAGTGCCAGGGTTCAAAATTCAGTTCCACTTCTGATGGCAGCTTCCTGCTAACAAACACTCTGGCTCAATCAAGTCCTTGGGTTCCTGCCATCCAAACGGGAAACCTGAACTGAACTCTGGGCTCCCAAATTCTGCTTGGCCCAGCCCCGGCTTTTGCAAACATTTAATGAGTGACCAGCAGATGAAAGATCTCTTGCTTGCTTTTCCCTTTCTCTGTGTGTATGTGTATGTGTGCATGCACGTGTACACTACAAATTTTTGTTCAATTTTTAAAATTTAAAAAATATCACCAGGGAAAATCTGATAGAAAGGTTCACCTAACATTTAGAATTCAAAAGATTACAACAGATTACAGATCATAATTTATGCCTCTTTAATCGACTATTCAAAAAGAAATCATGAATGAAAACAAAAAAGCAGAAAAGAGAAATAATTCAGGGTTAGGAACAATGACGGTGTTTAAAAACAAGGGCACTTCAAAACGTTCACAGAGGAGTCGAATTAACAGGAAAGTTTATTCTGGTGCAATTTTGAAACCTATGCATACATGAAAAACTATGCATGGAGTTCAAATTTGTTTACAACCAAAATAAACTTATTTTTAATTCTATTTTTCCACAAGCTTTTCAAAATTATCCTCATTATGAATCAGAACTCGTGTGCACCATTTTAACACGAGCAAGTTATTAATTTTTTGCATCTACATTATTTCTACAGAGGATTCCGTCATGTTGTAAAAATACTTCAGAACTGGTATTTTTAAAAGGCACAAATAACATTAGTATAAGAAAAAAATTAAAAAGTATAAAGTGACCTGATGTAATTACGTGGAAATACCATTTTTTTTCTTTCTCCAAAATTAGGCAGAACATACTGGAATGCTGTTAGGGTAGAAGTGTTAACAAAAACTGGATGCCACAACTCATCTCACCGTTCCTTTCAAGCAAGTGAGGGTCAGAATGTTTCTTGCCTATATCTGCAAAAGATCGAACCAGGGGAATCCGACTGGTGAATCTTTTCTCATTCTGATGATGATGCCGCTTCAGAAGAGCTTCTCTGACATTCTCTCTTATGGACTCGTCTAGCTGGCCAGAGGCTATCATGTTGTCTAGTACCATATCTATTCAAAGGAAAAAAAAAAAATACTCAGACAGCTATAACATAGGAATAAACAAACTAAATGAAACTCAAGAACAAAAGCTAGATCCTTCAATAGCTCTAGAAAGTCTTCTCTTTTTTTTTTTAGATTTTTATTTATTTCTTTGACAGTTGGAGTTACAGACAGTGGGAGAGAGAGAGAGAGAGAGAGACAGATAGAAAGGTCTTCCCTCCGCTGGTTCACCCCCCAAATGGCTGCCATGGCTGGCACTGCGCCGACCCGAAGCCAGGAGCCAGGTGCTTCCTCCTGGTCTCCCATGCGGGTGCAGGGGCCCAAGCACTTGGGCCATCCTCCACTGCACTCCTGGGCCACAGCAGAGAACTGGACTGGAAGAGGAGCAACTGGGACCAGAACCCGGCACCCATATGGGTTGCCGGTGCCACAGGCGGAGGATTAACCAAGTGAGCCACAGCGCTGGCCCCTCTTTTAAAACTTAATAGTGTATATATTAAGATAAGAACATCATTGATCCAACAAAAATGAATAAAATGCACAGACATTTTATACTTAATTGAATGAATTAAGTCATAACAAGGCAAATACCCTTTAAAATGCAGGTACCTCAAAAAGTTCATGAAAATGAAATTAAAAATAAAAAAATATAAACTTTACTTCTTAACATAAGCTCCCTCAAGTTCAAGGCACATCAACAATTAAATCCGTTACTAAAGAACCCACAGGGTCTTGGGAATTTGTAGGCTTTTTTTTTTTTTGACCCAGATACCTTTTATTTAAGGTATACAAACTTCATTATGGAGGCATTTAAAAAAAAAAAAAAACATTACTGACTGAAGAAAAACGGTGTTCTTTAAAGATGTTCTAAGATTAAAAAATGATATCAGAAAGAGCCAAATGAGGACTGGAGGGCAAATGCCTCATGATTTCCTACTAAAAGTGTAGCAACATTGCTCTTGTTTGATAAGCAGAATGAGCGGAAGCCTTGTGGTAGATAAAGACTCTCTGGGGAAGCTTTCTCAGGCATTTTTCTGTGAAACTTTCTCAAATCTCTCACAATATGCAGATGTTATGATCCTTAAGCCTTCCAGAAAGTCAAGCAAAACACTTATTAAAACATCCCAAAAAACTGTTGCTGTGCCTTTGCTTTGGGCAACTTCCTTCTCTTGGTACACACTTTGCTTTGATTGCGCTTTGTTTTCAGGATTGTCCTGGTAAAGCCATGTTTAATCTCCCACTACAGTCCTTCAAAGAAATGCTTTAAGATCTTGATCTCACTTGTTGAAAATGTCCAGTGACAGCTAGCCTCTTGTCTCCACCTGGTTTAGGCACAATGGTTTGGTACCCATTGAGCAAAAAGCCTGCTCTACTTTAATCCTTCAGTGAGAACTGTGTACTCTGAACCAACTGAAATTAGGGTATGGACAAGGTGAAGTTTCTCCTCACAGACTGATGTGGATGGTCTGTCACTGAAGGCTCCCTCTTCAGCATCATTTCATCCCTTCTCAAGATGAGTTACTCCTCCCCTTCGTGAACTGCTGGTTCCTTTAAGCAAGCTGCCCATGAACTCTTCATCAGGAATCAATGATACTACTGTTGTTCCACTTCACACTTGTTCTTGCTTCATTTTAGCAGAATTCAAGTTGCTCTGACAGAATTTTTTCCAAACTGAGATCTTACTTAGTGCTAAAAGTAGATACCGTGTAGACATTTACAGCGACTCATCAGGAGCTTTCATTTTTGTGCAAAAACATTGAAATCCATGTAGAGTTGATGCACAATAACCATTTTCCATGAACTTTTTGAAGATCCCTAACATTGGCTTCCTAAGATATACAGTCATTTTGCTATCTTACCTCATATTTCCCCCCCAAACTGATATTTCCCCCCCAAACTGTTCTAGGAGATGATAATTTGGACCCATCCTTTTGCTCACTAGCTACGGACTGAGTGCCCACTTTGTGTTGGGAATACAAGTTAACAAGTCAAAGCAAATTTTGGCAGGTGCCACGGCTCAATAGGCTAATCCTCCACCTGTGGTGCTGGCACACCGGGTTCTAGACCCGGTCGGGGCGTTGCATTCTGTCCAAGTTGCCCCTCTTCTAGTCCAGCTCTCTGCTGTGGCCCGGGAATGCAGTGGAGGATGGCCCAAGTCCTTGGGCCCTACACCCGTATGGGAGACCAGGAGAAGCACCTGGCTCCCGGCTTCGAATCAGCGCAGTGCACCGGCCCCAGCGGCCATTGGAGGGTGAACCAACGGTAAAGGAAGACCTTTCTTTCTGTCTATCTCACTGTCCACTCTGCCTGTCAAAAAAAAAAAAAAAAAAAGGCAAGTTTCTGCTTCCACTCTTCCAAAAGTAGAAAAATCAGTGAGCAATAGATAAAATATCATGAAGCAATAAATAAATAAGGTTGTGAGAGGGGCGTAGGGGACATGGGGATTGATGTAATGACATTTATGCATTATTGCAGTATCTTTTAACTATATTAATTTATGAAACATGTATAAATAAGCACAGTGGCACTAACTTGATTTTTTTAAATGTAAAGTTTTCAAAACTATGATAAGATTACTCTGACAGAAAACTAAAAGGACCAACCTAACAGGTTAATCAGACCATTAGACGATACAGCATGTGTACACAGGATTACACAAAATTTACTGAAAGTACATATTGCATTACATGGTAACTGCTAAGCCAAAGACCCTTATGTCCACACTGACTAATCCTAACCCTAATTCAATATTTCATTCATGTAAGACAAGAATGTAACCACTTTGACAATGCAAAGATTTGCAGCACTTAGTCAAACTTAACCATCGGGTAAAACTGCTAGCCTGAGAAATGATCCTCTTGCAGATTAAATACTACAGGATTTTTATTTTCAACAGGAACAATCTACAAAGAACATCACATACTCAAATTCATGACTACTGCACTAGATTTTGGTTTTGAGTGATTTTAGTTAGTGGTCAAATAGGTCTATAGCAACTATCTTCTTCAACTTACTTACTCATATTATCCTACAAATCTCTGTCATTTCCATCACTATCTTGGCCATAGCTCATGTCATCACTTCCTATTTAGACCAACGTTAAGAGACTATCTGGCCTGTTTGTTTCTGACCTCTTTGTAACCCAGAGCTTGCCTATACTGTGTTGCCAGTGACTTTCCTGAAGCAATATTAACCTCAGTATATCCTAAGACTGCCGAAATAACTACCAAATAAAATCCAATTTCTTACCCAAATAATTCACAGTTAATCCCAATCTTTAACTTATTTTCCTAACATATCTCCTACTGCCATTGAAGAAATTTGTGTACTCACATGGAACTGATTTTCCTAAGATCCGTATCTGACTAGACTTCTAGGTCTAGACTTTTCTTCCTGTTCTTCCTCCTCCTCAAAATGCTTCCTCTTCTCTTACACCACCACTCCTTATTCCCATGTAGTCAAATTTTATGCATTAAGTTGTACAATTAATGTTCTCTGGGGAGTTTCCCCAGATGCCCTAGTACAGAAGATAAAGAAACAAAAACTCTTTCCCCTGAATTTCCAGAGAATAAACTCCATATGTGCTTATGGCACTAATCACACACTTGATACTGCAGTTATACCTGCCTAATTCGACTATTTCCTCTGTAAATTCTACAAAAAGTCTAGCTTATTTGTGCCTGTTCGTCATACTTCCCTTACAACAGCAGCTCAACAGCTGCTAAAAGAATTTCGGAAAGTATGCGTTATTTCCTTGAATCATCTCAAATTTCAGTACACCTTAAATATAAAAAAGCCAATTTACTATAACCTGCTATTTCATCCAGAGTGCTTGCTCTCATATCCAGCATGACTGTTCCATTTAGGATGCAACTCCTTAGTTCAAAAAGACTGTGCAAAGACAGAGTTGCCACGTAAGGTTTACTCCATCGGTCTCCTCCATCTTCAACATCCTCTTCAAATTTCAGCCATCTGAATGAATAACACATTAGAATGTTTCATAAGTAACAAAGATTTCACTTGCTTATTTTTAATGTAATAAATAGAAACTTGCTCTTTTAAGAAGAAATAGAACCACCAGCAGAACAAAAGTTCATTAAACACATTTTCACAAATTAAGCTAATGGGCTACAATTTCCATAGTCATGAGGTTCCTCTGCAGTTCCCCCTTTATTCTAGGCATCACAACAATAAGCCAACAAACACAAACTGGAACTTTTTGTAACTTTCATTTTACTCCTGCTGTAAATATAGAAAAATATACAAGATCTTGATTTCCTATTTTTTTTTAAATATTTGTTTCTCAATCCCTTTTTTACAAAAATCTTCATTTCAGAAGCAGAGACACAGAAGAGAATAAGCTCCCATCTGCTGGTTTGCTCCCCAAATGTCTGCAGTGACTGAGGGTCACAGCTGGGAACTCAATCGAAGTCTCCTACATGGAAGGCAGGAACCCACATACTTGAGCCATAAATATGGCTCCCTGGAGGCCACCTTACCAACAAACTAGAGTCAGAAGCCAGAGCTGGTAATCAAAACCAGGTACTCCAATGTAGGGGACAGGAGTATTAACTGGCATCTTAACCACTGAACTAAACATTGACCCCCTCAAATTTCCTTCTTCTCTAAAAAAAAAAAAATATATATTATTTTTTGTTTACTTGAAAGGAAGAGTTACAGAGAGAAAGGGAGACACAGAGAGAGAGAGGTCTTCCATCTGCTGATTCACCCCCCAAATGGCTACAATGGTCACAGCTGAGCCAGGACAAAGCCAAGAGACCAGAGCTTTCTCCAAGTCTCCCACGTGGGTGCAGAGGCCCAAGTACTTAGGCTGCTTTTCCAGGTGCATTAGCAGGCAGTTGGATTAGAAGTGGAGCAGCCAGGTCTCAAACTGGCACATGAATGGGATGCTAGCATTGTGGGCAGAGCCTTAACTTGCTAAGCCAGTCCCTCAAATTTGATTCTTTAATGGAAATCTACAGTAACATAAATCTTTTTGTATTGTTAAATAGAAAGAGTTTATGGGGCCGGTGCTGTGGTACAGTGGGCTAAAGTCCCAGCCTGTAGAGCCAGCATCCCACGTGGACACCGGTTCGAGTCCTGGATGCTCCTCTTCTGATCCAGCTTTCTGGATCAGAAGATCATGAACTGAAAATGGGAAAGCAGTAGAAGATGGCCCAACTCCTTAGGCCCCTAAAGCTCCTGGCTCTGGCTTCAGATCAGTTCAGCTCTGGCCATTGCAGTCATTTTGGGAGTGAACCAGCGGAATGGAAGACCTCTGTGTCTCTGGCTCTACCTCTCTCTGTAACTCTGAGAAAAAAATTTAGGATAGAAGTTCCAGACATTGACAAGGGAAGTTCTACTCATTGGTTTATAGCACTGGGTATATCACATAACTGCAATTTAATATTCTTATTGCAAAAAGAAGTCAAATAAGCCAATTAAACAATGAGCTTCCACAGCATTACCTGGCAGTTTCTTTCCATTCATATTCTTCTCCGTCTCTGTAACACAGTTCATCCATTTCCGTGAACAGATCGTGGGGAATATGCTCTTCATCATCATCCTCAGTACCAAGAATAAACTGAACTCTCTGGGATGGGGTATCTTGACAAAGTAAGCATGTAAATAAACTCAAAATTGTCCTCACTTCACTCAAAAATAAATCCACCATTTTGAAAGTGAAACATTTTCTCATAAAGACTATATATACTCAAAACTCTTCTTTTAGTTATTAATAAAAACACCAAACTGTGGGCAGAAACAAAGACCAGCATCACAGAAAAATATTTTCTTCTTTAGAGAAAAGTGACAAACTAGGTAAAGAATAAATAAGTCAGACTAACTCTATATTGATTTAAAAGAAACAAACAAAATATGCAGCATCTCAAAACATGAACCACGATTCTCAACAACAGGACTTCCTCCTCACTAAAAATACATGGAAATGTTAGACATATAGAACATTTAAAAGATAACTAAGATAAAGAATGGGGAGAAAAACTCAAAAGTTCCAAAACATGGTGAGAAACTTGCTAAAGGAAAATCAGACTATGAGAAAGTTACACAGAATGCAGAAACAACAGATAAGAAGACAGAAAAGAGATATGGAGAACAAAATAAGGTCAAACAGGAAAAACCTCAGTAAGAAGAAAATTAAAAAGCAAATGAAAATCACAAATGAGGCTGCAATTTTGTTAAATGTGCCTGTTGGACCTACTGAGATGATTATACGACTTTTCTCCTTCGTGACGTCACTGTGGTTATTTACGTTCACAGATGTTTACATTTCAACCTCATGTTTCTGCTGGTCATCACTTCAGCTCCCTATTTCTGTTATAAAAACTAAAAAGTTGCTTAAACATAAATTTATTCTGTTATAGTTCAAAATTAAACTTTCAAGGATAAAAATCAAGATGCCAGCAGAGCTGATTTCTTCACAGAGGCTCCAAGGAAAAAGTCCGTCTCCTTCCCCAGCTCAGCTCCAGCCATTGCGGCCATTTGGGGACGCAACCAGTGAACGGAAGACCTCTCCCTTTCTCTGTAACACTGTCTTTCAAATAAATAAAATAAATCTTTAAAAAGAAGTCAAATATCTTCTCCCTCATCATTTATTTGTCAAATCACTACTCGTAGACTTCTAATTCCATATTCTAGCTTATCATATCATTTACCTAGGTGAACATCTAAACATATTATAGTTCAGTAAATATTCATAAAAATATTGTGTGCCTGTTCATTCTGTATGAATTACAGAAGAGACACACTGACTGACTCATGGAAGAGCCTGAGATATCCTGAGCTGGACTGGCCCATTATATGGAACAGAAAAATAACTTCTGAATTACTTGCATCAAAGTTCACTAGCGATTCTAAACAGGGTGTTCATTTTGCCTTTATTAGCCACATGACCTTTGCTAGGTACATGACCACTTAACGTTTTACTAGCTCAGCAAGATCTCTTAGCAGAGGTTCTCAAGAGAGTCTCATAATTTAGCCTCTCTGAGCTGAGGTTTCCTAAGCCATGAACTGAAAATTACGCCTATCTTTAAAAATGCTGAGATTAAGTAAAAGAGCCTGTGTCAAGGGCTTGCTGGAATGCTTAAGCGCAGAACTGGCACTTGCCATTTTACTAACCACAGATATTTTATTTCTTATATTCATGTTGTATCTGTAATCAAGCGCACTGATTTTTTGATGCCTTGCCCCTTCACAGCTTTCCTTTAGTACAGCACACTGGAAACTATAGGGGTATGCTCCTACCATAGCTTTACTACAAAGTACATACAGAACTCACGGTGCATAGGGCAGTATGGGCCTATGGCAGCCTAGCTCAGGATGCCCCCTACGTTAGCCATGCATAATGTCTGAAGGGTCCTCCTTAGGCCACATAATGTTTTTTCTGGCTCAATTCTTTCCCCCTCTCGGGGCCATTCAAATCCCTGCTATCAATCCTCATTAAATGTCTTTTCTCTCTTCAGTACTTTTAAATAACTTTGCTTTTAAATAACAAACAAAAAACTGCTGTGTCCTTCTCTGCACACAACTCTATCAAGTTCTCTTTCATGCAAAGGTAATCAAGTAATCCAGCCTACTGGAAAATCTTCTGATCAAAAAAAATGTGGTTTATAAAGGGAAAAACCTCCATCCCCTGCCAGAAGCTTCAGGGTTTCAGAAGTCTGTTCACAGCATATGTAAGGAACAAAATACACAGCAAAGGAAGTAAGAGCCTACTAAATTGGAATTTAAAAAATAATAATAATAATAAAACACAACTTTCATAGTCAAGTCTGGAATAAAATGGAGAGAACAAAGCCCCCCTTTTTTTTTTCACTCATACCAAGGGGATCTTAATCTATAAATAAATATTTTTGTTAAAAATAATTCTTACATTCATTGGTATTCCCCCAATATATGTGTTTAAATTACTGCAGATATATACATTTTTTAAAATTCGGTTAAAAAATTAGTTACTTTTCAATGAACAAACCCTCCAACGGGAATTTCTGCTTCCTCTCACCGTAAGAGGGAGATTCTCGTCCATCTTCTTTATCCGAATCTTTATCTTTTCTTCTCCGGTGGTGATGTTTGTGCCCACGATGTCTGTGACGCCGCCGACTCTCTTTACTGAATGGGACGTGCACACCAATATACACAGCGCGATGGCCTAGTCAAAGGTCCAGAAACATATTACTAATTTTCCAAAGGGGAAAGAGGGATGCACAAAAGAACATCACAATTTACTCTGACAGCAAAGACGTTCATACAAGGTCACACCATTGATAACGGTAGTCTCTACCTACTTGTCTGTGGACAGAGCACTACACGGAATGTTACCCCAGCAATTAGTACTGTCAGGGATATGCAGATTACTTCCCTAAGCACTGGTCTGCGCAATTCAAAAGATACTCTGAGAAGGAAGTGCTGGGCCCACCTGACATCATACTCCACAAACACAAAGTCATTCCATTTACTTGTGGAGCCAAGCCTACTATGCAGAGGTCCTGAAGAGACAGGTTCCGATGATTACTGAAGAGTTTATAGAAAACATATTCTAAAATTTAAATGTGTAAAAACGTATAAACTTTTTAGAGATTTGCAAATCTCAAATTGGCAAAGTTCGAATTACCAAGGGATACTGTAAATGTTAAGTGACACAAACACTTCATTTAAAAGGTAGAAAACGGTGAGACTGGATAAAAAGACAGTTCAGTAAAATTACTGGATGTTTTTATAGACTAGAAAAGGTAACTGCTGATACAGTAATATCCTGACTTAGTATTCTGACCAACAAAACATCTTCTGGAATTACAGAGTGGTAACGGTTGTACAACATACTTAAAAACAATAAACTGCGTACTTTAAAGTGGCAAAAAGTATGTCATGTGAATTATATCTCAATAAAAAAGTAAAAAAACAAACTACAGCAAAACTCAGTGGTTTTATCATTTTATTTTAGGGAAGCTATTTCCTTCTGAACACCAAGAAAAGTGGAAATTAGAGTCAAATTCCCATCACTGTGCACTGAGAATTACAAAGTTGTTACTCCAATTAGTACTAATGAGTCTTGGCATACAAGCCCCAGTGTACCAAGATAAAAATAAATCCTATGAGTCTGCAGTTCGGAACAACCAGATAAACGAAGTAAGGAACACAATCGAATTCACAGACTGGGAGACTGAATCCTTTTTTTTTTTTTTCTGCTTTTTATTGCCTTTAGAATCCTCTATTGTAACTCTTTTCTTTTAAAAAAATTATTTATTTTACTTGAAAGTCAGAGTTACACAGAGAGAGAAGGAGAGGCAGAGAAAGAGAGAGAGAGAGGTCTTCCATGCACTGATTCACTCCCCAATTGGCTACAACAGCCAGTGCTGGGCTGATCCGAACCCAGAAGCCAGGAGCTTCTTACAGGTCTCCCACATGGGTGCAGGGGCCCAAGGACTTGGGCCATCTGACACTGCTTTCCCAGGCCCTAGCAGAGAGCTGGATTAGAAGTGGAGCTGCTGGGACTTGAACCAGCACCCATATGGGATGCCAGCACTGCAGGCAGCAGCTTTGCCCGCTATGCCACAGCGCTGGCCCTGTAACCATTTCTTTTCTTTTTCTTTCACCTTTAGTCCATCAAATGCCTACCACTGAGATGATCTCTCCCTCAAACTTGATACCAAAATTTAGATGTGTGCAAAGCATGCAGAGCTGAGGGTCCTGAGGTAACCAAGGGAAGCCAAAAGCATGTTCAGGTGGCTCTCTCCTTCTTGTCCTAAAACATGAATACTTGAGGGCTGACAGTAAGTAGTAATTAATGGACCAAATCCATCAATTAGTAAAATTACTGCTAAAAATCCTGACTTCTCGATCTCTAATTCATAAGCCCTAATCATAAGCTTCTAGGTAACTGAGGTTCTTTATGAAACTGATAAACTGAGACTTTTAAAGTCCATTTTAAACTATTTAAAAAATTAAAAAAAAACATTTTAAACTACAAAAAATTGGAATATAAATTAGAACTCTTTATTTGTACCTCCTTCCATCTCCTTCTTTAAAGCAATAGACTAATAGCCCAATATAAAACCAAATCTCACAGATAATTCTGGATTAAGGAATGCTAATACTCAAAAAAGAAAATAAAAGCCATCAAAGCATTCACAGGGCAGGTGTTTGGCCTCAGTGGTTACAATGCCAGTAAGGACACTCACATTCCACATCAGAAAGCCTAGACTGGACTCTGCTGCAGTTCCTGATTCTAGCTTTCTGCTAATACAGACCCCAGAAGGCAGCAATGGGTCCCTACCACCTGAATGGGAGACCTGGATCTACTTTCTGGCTCCTGGTTGGTTCTTGGCTTCAGCAGGAACCAATGTGAGTTATTTCGACAGAGAACCAGTCAGCGATTGGGAGGGTTCACACTTGCTCCTTCTCGCTCTGTCTCTCAAGTATTTTGTTTTTAAAATTTTGCCAAGAACATCACTTTTTAATCAAGAGTTTAGGCTAATGTCATCAATGAGGAATCACACCGACAGCAACATTGTCCACCTGATGTCCACAACGATGTCCACAGATGTCCACCTGACTTCGGTATTACACTTCCCAAACACCTAGAATCTCATCTATTCATGTGATAACCAGACAAACCCAAACTGAGGGCACCGTACAAAATATCTAACCACTAGGTCAGGAAGAGGAGGAAAGAACTGTCATAGGTTAGATAGAGGAGAGGCTAAACAGACATGACTACATGCACAGTAGGATCCTGAACTGCAGCAATAGTATCCTCGAACAGAAAAAGGCCATTAGTAGAAAAACTGGTGAATTTTGAAAAAAATATAGGTGATTTATCCAATCAAATTTCTGCACTTTCGCAACTATGATGGTGATGCAAATGTTAATGTTATGAAAATATATAGGAACACTCTTATACTCTCTTAGCAGCTATTCTGTAAAATCATTTCCCAGAACTTCTACCAAAGGAGGGAAGCTAGATGGGCAAATAACTCATTTGCTCCACAATTTTATGCTGAGGCTACGTCATGCACACTTAGATGACAATTCATGACAACTTGCAGCTGAAGAGTCTGGCACTCTAACAGTGTTCACAACACAAATTACACAGTCTTCTCAAAGTGAAAAAAACAAAAGAATTAAGTTTTTTCCTTTTCCCCCCTATGGGCTTTCAGTTTTCCAAGTTAAGCTACAGCAACCATTGATCTATGTTATGTCAACACCTTCAACAAACAGCAAATAATCAAGGAAATGCTCTGTTCTAGATTTAGGTGGTGCTGATGAGCATGCCTCCTGCACTACAGTTGGGTTTTTTTGTTTGTTTGTTTGCTTGCTTTTTTGACAGGCAGAGTGGACAAAGAGAGAAAGACAGAGACAGAGACAGAGACAGAGACAGAGAGAAAGGTCTTCCTTTACCGTTGGTTCACCCTCCAGTGGCAGCTGCGGCTGGCGTGTTGCGGCCGGCGCACCGCACTGATCCGAAGCCGGGAGCCAGGTGCTTCTCCTGGTCTCCCATGGGGTGCAGGGCCCAAGGACCTGGGCCATCCTCCACTGCACTCCTGGGCCACAGCAGACAGCTGGACTGGAAGAGGGGCAACCGGGACAGAATCCAGTGCCCCGACCGGGACTAGAACCTGGTGTGCCGGCACTACAGGCGGAGGATTAGCCTATTGAGCCGCAGCGCCGGCCTACAGTTCTTTAAACACTCTTCCAACTGGATGCTCTACCTCATGTTTCAACATATGGCTTCAACTTAAAGGACACTAACAGGCATTAATCAGTAATCTACTCCACTAAGTATAAAACAAAACTTACTTTCAAGTTCTTCTTTTTCAAACTTGGTGTTCACAGTTGAGCTGGTTTTGCCAAGATCCACAACAGCCTCTTCATCAGGACCCTAAGAATAAATTATTCTCATTTATTCAAAGTATATAAATGGATAGATTATTCAAAATGGAAAAAAAAAAAAACAGGACAGGCGGCCATCTGAACTCCTATTATAGGTGTCAACACTGTATTGCAGCATATCACAGGCCGCTCAGAACTCACGCGGTAAGAACTGAACGGCAAGCATTATCCCTGGTCTTCTGTGATGTTACTAAAAATCTGGAGTAATGTGCCCATCACCCTCAACGGGAAGACATTCCAGGACCAGAACAAAGAAAATGTGACATCAGGGGAACCCTTTGCTGCCAAAAGGGAATAGTTCCTTTCTGGATTTTTGCTCTTAATCCTCTAATTAAAGTGGAACAATTAACTCAGACACATTGGATTATATTAAGGTTAAACATATAGTACCCACTTCTACTCATATATTAACCAAAAGCCAACTTAGAAGAACTTTTTATATCCCCACAAAGGAAAAGCCATGCCCAAATTTAACTTGTAGGAAAATTTTATTTCAGTTGTGAAAACTAACCTTTATGAAATCATTGCTGTATTCCCTTCCCTTCCTTAGCTCAACAAAAAAGATTAAATAAATATATGTTTTGTAAAATACCACATGTAGACTATAAAAATAGTAAAATTTTAACTTCAGTTCTCAACTAAAAACTTTCAGAGGAAATTCTAATTACCATTAATAATCATGAAGATTTTATGTGTAAGATTTGGTGCCAACAGATAGATAAATGAACAACACTCCTTCCCTCAAACAGTCTTAGTTCAGTCCTGTCCAGGCAGGGCCAGCTGCCGCTCACTCTGGATCTATGCCCAACTGGGGTTGCCGGAGCTAGACAAGGAAACATTTGGCCTCGCTGGCCCTTGCCAGTGCTGAGCCTGCAGCTCAAGGCTCTGTCCAATACATGTAAAGTAAATTCATACACAATTTCCTTCACTATCCAAACCTTCAAGAATCTAAATTCTCACTATCTGAACTCTGGAACTGAATGCATTTGGTTAAATTTTCAAAGAAATTCTGTGCAACCCAAACTCTTAATATTTGCTACCCAAAATTTAGAATCAGACACAATTTGTTTACAAAATGCAAATCTTGAGACCCAGATATCCAAACTGTAGAATCAAACATATTTGGATATCAAGAAGTACTTGTATATATGACTCCTGAATACAGGAAACTCAAGAGACATTAAATGACTTGCCAAGTTTCCATATTTAAAGCAGTGGGAACAGACTATGTAGACCATGAGACAATTTCACTAAATGAACTAAAAAGACAGACAATGGTATGCATGATTAATCAAACTCCTTTATAGCATTCATATTTCCTTAGAAATAAAGAAAGGCCAAAGAAACCAAAGCAAACACCACCTCCGAAAAGTGCAGGAATAAATAATTAATATTTATCATCTATTTACCAAATCGTTAGGAAACCTTTAGAGATCCTTCACTGACTTCAGATCATTGAGTCCCTGAGCATGCACACACAAAGACAAACTCTGTCCTAAATAAAACACACGCAAGTCCTACCTTGAAAGGTAGCTTACTGTCTACTCTAAAAGGGATTAACTGCTCCCATTCCAAGCTTTCATTTAGCCTGCACAATGCCAGGATGGGAAAAAAAACAATGCATGCTAACTCTTTCCTCAAACAAGACTCTGCATTTCCATGCAATTACACTTGCACAGTTGGATGTATTAACAACCCTAACAGTTAACCCTAACAAACAGCTTAAATTAGATTATGATATTTATTACTATTTATCTTACAATATATATTTATTACTATACTAATTTTCTTAAAATACACATATCCTTTGATCTTTATGTATAATAGAAAAATATTCCCACATGTGCAAAAGGTAGCAGGTAAAAAATGTCCTTCAGTATATCTGCTTATATTCTACCCAGCTTTTCCCAACTAGATATTATCTGTAAAACCTTGAGCAAGTCAAACAAATTTTCTGAACCTTCATTTCTCTTAAGGCAGTATTTCTCATATAATTGGAAGAGTTAGAGATCTTCCATCTGCTGGTTCACTTCCCAGATGCCCACTAGCCAGAAGCCAAGAGCTTCATCTGGGGTCTCCCACATGGTGGCAGGGGCCCAAACATTTGGATCACCATGCTCTGTTTTTCCCAGGCATTAGCAGGGAGCTGGACTGGAAGTAGAACAACAACCAGTACTCAAACCAGTGCCCATATGGGATGCCGGAGTGGCAGGCAGCAGGTTTACCCACTACACCACAATGCTACCCTTAAGGCAGTTATTTCTAATAATTGAAAAATGAGTCAAAAACCTGCGTCAATAGCAGGAAGACAGAGAGCTATTCAGTACAGTGGTCAGAACACCCACATGCCACATCAGAGGGCCTGGGTTTGATTGATAGCTTGAGCTCCTGACTCCAGCTCCCTACTACTGCACATCCTGGGAGAGAGCAGTGATGCCTCACATAATTGGGTTCCTGAAACTTAGGCAGGAAGCCGGGATTGCATTCCCAGCTCCTAGCACCGGCCTGGGCTGGGTTCTGGTCTTTGCAGGTATTTGGAGAATGAACCAGCAGATGGAAGATCTCTTCCTCTTCTCCCTTCCTTCCTCCTTCCCAAGTTAAAAGAAAAAAAAAATTTAAAAATAAAGTCAGAAGGCAATCTCATGCTAAAGAATACTATGAAACAATCTGTAAAAAGAGACCCCACAAAAGGAAGGAAATCTAAATGAACTTATAAGATTTCAGGGAAACATTGTTCAGGGAAAAAGCACTCTGTAGAGAAAAATTAAGATCACATCTATGGTAAAAATACACCCAACTAAACCAAAGTTTCATCCACAAATGCACAAGGTTCTCCCGTGGGTGGTTGTATTTGTGTTACGTCAAAAGCAAAAGGTCAGCGTTGTGGCACAGTAAGCTGCCACCTGCAAGATCAGTACCAACTGAGTGCTGATTCAAGTCCCGGGTGCTCTGCTTCCAACCCAGCTCCCTGCTAATGTGCCTGGGGAAGCGGCAGACATGCCCACCACCCATCTGGGAGACAAGGAGGGGAGTTCCAGGCTCCTGACTTTGGCTTGGCCCAGCCCCTGCCATTGTGGCCGTTTGGGAAGTGAACTAGCGAATGGAAGATGTCTCTCTCTCCTTTCCTTCTCAGTCTTCCAAATAAGTAAAATAAATATTTAATCAAGAAAGATTATTATTGTATTGCTATTATTGAGTTATTTTTAAAAGTTTTTAATAATACATGTACATCTTTATGGAGCACAATTTCTCAATACATACACAAACATAAACTGACCCATTGAGGCTATCAGAATATTCTTGCATAATCTGAATAGCAAACTGAAGCTAAATTTTTTAAATTCTAGAAAACAGCACAAACTTTGCTTTAAAAAAAAGAGGAAGATGATAAACACGTATTTCTCCTGAAACTGAAAAGTGAATAAGAAACGCAGCATCTGCTGTAAATATACACATTAAGTGGGCCACAGAAATTGGTCATCTTGATATAAGTAATCCAACAAAGCATACAGGATACCTGTGGCTGATACACCGAAAATCTCTCAGAGCAAAGCCATTCAGCATCTGAAGGGGACAATGCATTGCTGAAACAAATACATCTCTTACAAATCCTCTCATTTTAGGATAAAACTGTAAGCCTCACGTTTTAATACAGAGAAAGTTAATATACCGTTGTAGAGCACAATTTTGTGTTCTTTTCCAAAGTTTAAACCAAAAGAACATATGTCCATGTTGGTTATTATACATGATAGAACACAAATTGCTAACACAGCCTCATTCTTATGGGCAGCACTGGGGAATAGCAGACTCAAGCAATGCAACAGTCGCTCACTTTTTGTTCCAACAAACGTACTTTAGAGTAACTTAAAATAGTCACATTTAAGTCTGTTAATCGGCCAGTTACTTTTAAATCTGCATCCAGAAAGGACCATTTTTTTTTGTTTTTACCTCCAATTCAGTGGAAAACTAAAAATAGCAACAAAGAGTAATCCCTGACATCAAAATGTTTTCATTCTTAACCTCAGATGGGTGAGTCACAAAGGCTATTGCTTATACTGCCTATCTATAATAATAATAAAGCTATAGCATTAGGAAAATGAAAATAGATGAACAAACACAAAGGCTTCTAAGTTATGTCAACACAGGATTGACTCCCTCTAAAGGAAATTTAGCCTTGGTTTCAAATTTTTACTTATAGATAATTATATTACCGCTGCACTTTAATACAGTAAGTTTAAGAACTGCCCATGTAAGACTAGAACAGGTTTCAATTTTCTATATGTAAAATGACATATACATAAGGGTATTTACTGCAATGTTGCTTCTAACAGGAAAAGACTGGAAACTACCCAAGAATTCCTTAATAGAGCAATAGCATAAACCCCATTGGCATATAAGCTGCTGAATCCTTATTTTATAAATACAAATGTGAAACCAATGCTGAATAATTTCCTTAAAAGTAAATGGAGGGGCTGCATCGTGGTACAGCAGGTTAAGCCACTGCCTCCAACCGTGCCATGCCATGAGTGTGGCTTCAAGTTCTGGCTGCTCCACTTCTGATCCAGCTCCCTGCTGATGCTAAGGCACCAAAAAGAGGAACAGCAGATGGCCCAGGTGCTTGGGCCCCTGCCATCCACATGGGAGACCCAGATGAAGCTCTTGGCCGTTGGCTTCTGTGTGGCCCAGCCCTGGTGGTGGCAGCCATTTGGGGAGTGAAGCACGGGGTGGAATATCTGTCACTCTTTCAAGTAAGTAAATAAATATTAAAAAGAAAAAAGCGAAGTGAGTCAATTCCCCATTGATGTAATATGGATGATGTCTGCTTCCTATAGGGTGCTTGCTTTTTCCTGGTGCCATGGCTTTGAATTAAAACTCAATTTTCTACTCTATTTGTATTTTAATGAAAAGGTTTCCAAAGAGAGAAAAAGTAAAGAAATCAATGAAACAGAATGAGGACTCTATAAAAAGTGGCAAATGA
Organism: Sylvilagus floridanus; assembly: GCA_949820135.1. NCBI lineage: Eukaryota > Metazoa > Chordata > Mammalia > Lagomorpha > Leporidae > Sylvilagus > Sylvilagus floridanus. The sequence continues at coordinate 170,745,859 of OX463244.1, forward strand.
TGGCCCCCCAATAACAAACAAGAGTCAGGCTATGTAGAGAGGCACTCCACTATTATAAGGTGCTTCCACACAAGGCAGGAGTCACAAAGAAAAGCCTCATCTGGATGCTACCTGAAATGATAAGTCAGAAATACTCACCACACTATTTCTAAGGAGAGACACTCATCCCAAGTTCTAACTGAGTACACACACACACCTCAAAAAGCACACAGCAGTCCCTTGTTTTAGAGTTATCAAGTATGAATAAACCAGCAGAAATGAGAATTTTAAAAATGTTTCCAGGGCGGGCACTGTGGTACAGTGGGTTAAAGCCCTGGCCTGCAGTGCTGGCACTCCATATAGGCACCGGTTCAAGTTCCAGCTACTCCATTTCCAAACCAGCTCTCTGCTGTGGCCTGCGAAAGCATATGGAAGCCCTGTGGCTCTATATCTCTCTGTAGCTCTCTTTCAAATAAATCTTTAAAAAAAAAAGTTTCCAGGGTGGGCATTTGGCACAGCTGTTAAGATACCCAGATTCCATATCAGAGTGCCTGGTCTGAGTTCTGACCCCTCCACTTCTGATCCAGCTTCCTGCTAATGTGGACCCTGGAAGGCAGCAGGAGACAGCTAAGCAGCTGGGTCTCTGCCACCTATGCAGGAGACTTGGAGAGAGTTCCTGGCTCTGGTTTCAGCCTGGCTCAGCCCCGACCACTGTGGGCATTTGCGGACTGAACCAGCAGATGGACGATCTCTTTCTTTCCATCGCTATGTGTGTCTGCCTTTCAAATTAAAAAACAAACCGGGGTGCAGCTCAGCAATGAAGACACTACTTGGGATGCCCACATCCCAAATCAGAGAACCTCGATCTGAGCCCACCACTGATCCAGCTTCCTGCTCATTACCCTGGGAGGCAGCAGATGAAGGCTCAAGTGCTTGGGTCCTTGCCACCCATGGGAGAGACCAGAACTGAGTTCCGAGTTCCTGGCTTCACCTTGGCCCATCCCAGCCTGGCTGTTGCAGGCATCCAGGGAACGAAATCAGTGCACGGAAGATCAATCTCTCTCTCTCTCAAATAAAAATAAATAAATCCTTTAAAAACACAAAGTAAAATTCTTCATTTAAAAAAATTTCTGAAACTGATTTCTGTAACTCTAAAATGTACAGGAAAGCAGACTTTCTATAGGTGCGTGTGTGTCGGGGGGGGGGGGGGGTGGGGGACCACAAAGCCCCAGTGTTTTTCAGCCATCGCAGGTCCTTGAGTGTTCTGCCAAGAATCTCCATCTTCATGCCACACGAGACTACCCTAGCTATTTTTCAGGTTCCACTGCAATTTTCTATTGCAGGAGAAAATCAGGAAACCCCTAAGCACCATGGTCTGCCTGCCCATTCTTCCCCAGGAATCCTACAAACCATGACAGAAGCCTCATTTCCTTAAGGACCAGGGACTAAAGGACTCAGCCATTCATTCAACTAATATTTCCCGAATGGATACTATCAGCATCGTTCTACATATTGGAGACAAGCCAGGGAATGGAGCACTGGAATATAACCAAATATCCAACCAGGTAATTTACAGCTAAAATGTGACTCTCTGTAATAAGAAAACTGAGAAGCAAATGAATTATCTTTTCCATTTCTAGTGACAAAAACGAGATCTCACAGAATCCGATACACATACAGAATGGCTTATCCTTTCCAGTATAATCTTCACATTTTTTGATTAAGTGAATAAAAGATACACACAGGGGCCAGTTCTGTGGCACAGCAGGTAAAGGCACTGCCTGCAGTGCCGGCATCCCATACAAGTGCCAATTCGAGACCCGACTGCTCCACTTCCAATCTAATTCTCTGCTATGGCTCAGGAAAGCAGTAGATGATGGCCCAAGTCCTTGGGCCCCTGCACCTGCATGGGAGACATGAAAGAAGCTCCTGGCTCCTGGCTTCAAATTGGCACAGCTTCGGCCCTTGGGGCCAAGTGGGGAGTGAACCAGTGGACGGAAGACCTCTCTCTCTCTCTGTCTCTCCTTCTCTCTGTTTCAAATAAATAAATAAATCTTAAAAAAAAAAAAAAGATACGCACTAAGCTTCAGCTCTCACTATTACTGAAAGAACAAAAATCAATAGTCAAGTCTTTGGCGTGCCAGTTACACAGGTTCTTTATTTACCTGGCTACAGAACAGGGTCACTGAGAACATACAACATTTATATTATTTATTAATTTATAACTACATATTCATTTATCTACTTTTTTAACTGTCTCCCAGGCTGAACAATAGGTTCCAGCAAGGGAGGAAGTAACCATGTCTGTTTTGCACATCACTGGATTCCCAGCATCAAGCAGGATCTGGCTGCTTCTGTACTCAATATTTTTTTGGTGTTCAATGTTTCAAATGACAAGAAACTGCTAAAATTTATATAGAAGCCATTTAAAAATTCCTTATGAACACAAAGGTCAACTGTAAATAGGTACTCAGTATATTGAAAATTAATAAATCACTTTATGAACAGAACCCAGCATCCACATTATAAAAATCAAAATTCAAATCACAAACATGAATTCCAGCAAAATCAGGCAAATCCAGAGTTTGCTAGAAACATAAGTAACACATTTTACTAGTTCCTTACACAGTCATTTTTATACTGGCTAAAAAAGCAAAATGCACAATTTTTCTTGGTCATATTATCAAAAAGAGAGATTTAAAACATACTAAAGGCATAGTATTAAAAAAAAGTATAAAAAAAGTATAGACCGATTATTTTAAAATATACCATAAACCAAAGTCTATATCCATTTTTGATAGCCTGAGGTTTACAAAATCCATTATTATAATATGCACCACAGTCCCCTATCACAAATTTAACTTTCCACTATATAAGACATAAGACTACAGTCCAAATTTAACCATGTAATTTCACAGGTATCAAACACTAGTTTAGCTTCAAAACATTTAACTACTAAGATAAAGTGAATTCTTTCCTAATATCCTGTCAAATAAATTCTTAATTTTATAAAGGAATGAAGATAATACAAACATTTCTAACTTTGTGCAAGGATTTACTCTTCAGCAGATGACTGCCACAGCCAAGGACACACAGGATGATACTATTCTAAGCCTCCTAATTAAGCCTGACATTTCTTCCAGCTACACTATTAAACTTTGGACAGATTCAAATTCATTTGTAAGTAAAATAGAAGATGTTAACGAAGTACATACAGGTAACTTCTTCTCCTGATGAAACCTTTCCATAGTAACACAGAAATGCCTTGGAGTCAACCGAATGCCGTGAGTCCCTTTGAGGATTCCAGGGACAGTGAGCACATATCTGATTTAGGTCACTGTGCTTTGCGGAGATGAACTCTTCTAAGTTACTCTTACGGCACAGCCAATCATGGTCTTCTAAGTTGTCTAATCTGCCAAGCTAGTAACTACAACTTACACAGGGTCACAGCACTGACAGACTTGGAAAGCAGTAGGCACATTTATTTAGTTAGAAATGAAAGTATCAGAGGAAGGCAGCTAGCAGTTAAAGTGCAACCTCTCTGCAAACTTAGTACAAAAGACAGCATTCTCCAGGGGTACGTGTGGAAGGCTACGTGAATATATTTATTTATGTATCTTAGGAGAATAAATTTTCAATGTCTCATCTTCTCACTTTCTCAGTTAATTTCAGAAAAGACTCAGATATATCTTCATCTAAAGAGAGCTTTGCCTTTTTAGTAACACTAAATTTGCTCCAATTCACTTAAAACTGCTCTAAAAAAAGGATTAACGTATCATGGTATGGCTTTCAATTATTTTAACAAAAAATCAAGCATCCACGTGGACAACAGTGAGGAGAGAAAAAGGAAATGAGTAGCACTCCTCTAATGTTTAGGCTCAAGATCCCATGACACTTCTGAAAAGTGCTCAAGACCTGAAAATGCTTCTGTGTACATGAGCTGTGTCTACATTTACCATATTGGAATGAAAACTGCAAGAAATATTAATTTGAGACTGTGTTTTAAAATAACGAAAAATACATGTTAGCATGTAACATTTTAAAGAAAAACAACTAGTATCAAAAAGAAAATTTAGTGAGAATGGCTTTGTTTTATATTTTAGCTTACATCTTTAATATCTGACTTATTTTTGACAATAGACTTCATACCCATTTCTGTAGTCAACCTCATACAATATGTTATTTGGTTCATGCACATTAAACACCCCAATTCATTTATATACACTGTTGGAAAAGGCAGGAGTGTTTCAATTATATTTCAGGTCATGATGAATACTCCTCTTAGATACTTCACCAAACTCAGCTCATCAAGCAGGTCTTTCTTAAAGTTTAGCTGCAATGTGAAATCTGAAACCACTCCAAATCAAAGTTTTGTACACTGTTACAGTGAAATGCATTGGTCTATAACTTTGTTTTTTTAATTTATTTGAAAGATAGAGTTATAGAGAGAGGTAGAGACAGAAAGAGAGGTCTTCTCCCCAATTGGCTGCAACAGCCAGAGCTGTGCTGATCCAAAGCCAGAAGCCAGGAGATTCTTCCGGGTCTCCCACACGGGTGCAGGAGCCCAAGGACTTGGGACTTGGGCCATCTTCCACTGCTTTCCCAGGCCATATAGCAGAGAGCTGAATTGGAAGAGGAGCAGCTGAGACTAGAACTGGCACCCATATGGGATGCTGGAGCTTCAGGCCTAGGCTTTAACCCACTATACCACAGCACCGGCCCCAGTGTATAACTTTGAATGGACGTCTCATATTCTGTGAAAATATATGTTCCTTAGATATTGTAACTTTTCCCAAAGTCTTATTTCATTTGAGAACATTAAAATATTTAAAAATCAGGTCTGGTGTTGTGGCATAGGAGGTCAAGCTGTTAAATGTGCACAGGAGTCCTGGTTGCTCCACTTCCCATCCAGCTCCCTGCTAATGGCCTGTGGAAACAGCAGAAAATGGCCCAAGTGCTTGGGCCCCTTCTACCCACGTGGGAGACCCACATGAGGCCTCCAGGCTTCAGCCTGTCCCAGCCCTGGCCATTGTGGCCATTTGGGGACAGATTCAGCAGATGAAGATTTCTTTCTTTCTCTGTAACTCCTTCAAGTAAATAAATATTTTATAACAAAAAAAACACTTTATTTTAATTTTTCACAAGACCAGAATATAGGTACCAGATGACATCAGTGCCATAGCTTCCCAATATAACTAAGGCTTATTAAGTTTACTTAGACTTCTCCAGTTAGAAACCCCAGTAGAGACCAGGAGAAGGCGCCTGGCTCCTGGTTTCGGATCGGCACAGCACACTGGCCGTGGAGGCCATTTCGGAGGTGAACCAACGAAAGGAAGACCTTTCTCTCTGTCTCTTTCTCTCACTAACTCTCTGCCTGTCAAAAAAATAAAAAATAAAAATAAAAATAAAATAAAAAAGAAACCACAGTAACACCAATAATTACACGAAAACAAAATTAATCATATTTGAAATCTTCACACTATGATACAACTATACGCTTAGCAATGAAGATAAATATCTGAAGAAACAAACAGAAAACAGTAAGATATATCCAATTCAGTGAAGATGAAGAGCAAGTGCAAACCATTGGGTTCAATACTAATGCCTAAACGGTCACTTGAAATTTACTTCCTGTAAAAAAAAAAATCTTGACCTCCCAGTAGTAGTTAAGAACTTAACTTCCTGATCAGGCAGGTGTTTTCCCCTCTGCCCCCAGCCCTCTCTCTACCACTATATATTATCAAACCATCGGCCCTGGGATTTGGGTAGTAAGGAGGGAACCAACTCAGAGGGAAAAGAAATGAGGCACATGCAAACCTTTTAATTTCCCAAACTGCAAAACAAAATATAATTAATCAGATCCATCTCTCCAACACTGCTTACCTAATGCAACACATCACAAGCACTACTAACCAATATTCAAATAAGGAACGTTATTTAAAAAAACAGACAAAGAATATGAACCGATTTATTCTCCTAATAATTAAAGGACACCCATCGCTCACTACTGGTTCAGCAAATGGAATTTAAGATTTATCAGATTAGCGAAAAATGAAACGTAAACATCTCATGCTAGTCAACGTGTGGAGAAAAGACATCTGCATCCTCTCCAACGGGAATATAAAGTGCTCAAAACTTTCTGCAGAGTAAGCTAGTGAGAATTCATTTATATACTTTTAAAGCATATCTTCTGATGTGACAAAATCTCCTTTGGGTAACTACTCCACAGAAGTAAAATAAATGAAACATAAAGGATATATACTCACAGTCACAAAAATTGAAAACAGCAGGGAATGGCTAATTATCATGCACTATTATAAGACATCATGAACAATAAAATAGAATTACAGAGTCCCATCCAATGCATGTCAGTAATATGTTAAGAAAAAGTGTGAGTTACATACAAATATTCCTCAACATATTCTCATTTTTTAAAAAAAAAAAGACTTATTTTATTTGAAAGGTAGAGTTATAGAGAGGGGGAGAGACAGAGGGAGATTCCATCCACTGGATCAGACTCCATTTGGCTGCAACAGCCGGGATGGGCCAGGTGACGCCAGCAGCTTCTTCTGGGTCTCCCGTGTGAGCACAGGGGCCCAAGCACTTGGGCCATCTTCTGCTGGCTTCCCAGGCACATTAGCAAGGAGCTGGATTGGAAGTGGAGCAGGCAGAACCAGCGCCCATATGGAATGCTGGCTTCCCAGGGTAGCAGCTTTACCCACTGAGACACAGTGCTGCACCCCTCCCCACAACTCCTGTGCTTTCTATAATCGTACATTCTTTCATTTACTATTTCTGGAACAATTACTACTCTCTTAAACATATGAAACAAAAATAAAGCTCAAAAGACTTAAATAATTTTCCTCAAGGTCCCACGCGCTGGAGCTTGGAGAAGCTACAATTTAAATAAAATCGTGATCTGAAGCAGTCCCACAGCATGGCCAGCAGCGGTCTCGCGAAATCATGTCCTGCTTCCAGGGACCATTCGCTTTTCACTGGGCCACTCACAAATTACACTACTTCTCACAAGAACTCCAAGGTAACACAGATGATCACTATTCAAACCCAGGGCTACCAGACCTCAAAGTCCATTGCGTTCCATAGGCCACAAATCTGCCCCCTAAGTTAAACCACACACAATTTTTTTTTGCTCAAATGTGTTATTTAAGGAATTATAAACATAACTTAATCATATTTTAAAATCCTATTTTTAAATACTTTAAATCTACTAGAAATTTGGAAACAGCTAATGAAACTGAAATTATTACAATAAGCAACACTTACATAATGAATCAAAATTCTGATAAACATATGGAGACTTTGTTAACTTAATTTCCACAGGTAAATCTGAAGCAAACACCAACAAAAGGGAAATCCTCCATACAACAAAACCTGACTCACTTTAAATCTTGTGTTTCTGTAAGAAGCACAGCTGGTCCCCATCTTCCACATCGCTAACTGTCATCACTGAGTTCACATGGCTTAATTTGGGCAACCATTTCAGTTTCCACCACCAATAAAATTTAGGCCTCACTAATGCTTAAGATCACCATCTAGTGGCTACAAAAAGAAATGGAATTTTTCTCTTGCTGTGCGTAAGTGAAGAGAATGACTCTAAATACCTATTCCAGGAAAAGAAATTCAAAGTTGGAGAAAAGTTTTCTGGCAATTGTTTTGAGAAATCCAGACATTCTCATTTCATCTAGATAATCTTAAATGCTAAGAAATCAAAGTATTAAATAAAAATTTCATTTATACTCACAAGTCACATTTAGAATACAGAACTAAAATTTTGCATGGCTGTTACATATAACATTAAAAATGTGTTCCAAAGCAGCAATTACTTTTTTTTAAAGATGTATTTATTTATTTGAAAGGCAGATTTGCAGAGAGGGACAAAGAGAGGTCTTCCACTCACTGGTTCATTCCCCAGATGGCCACATCGGTCAGAGCTGGGCCAACCTGAAGCCAGGAGCCAGGAGCTTCTTCCAAGTCACCCATGTGGGTGCAGGGGCCCAAGGACTTGGGCCATCTTCTAGTGCTTTCCCAGACCATAGCAGAGAGCAGAATCAGAAGTGGAGCAGCCAGGACTCAAACCAGTGCCCATATGGGATGCTGGCACTATAGGGGGCAGTTTTACCTACTATGCCACAGCACTGGCCCCACAGCAATCACTATTTAAAAGTTATGTCAAATACTCATAGCTTTTCAAGATTTTCATTTTTAACTATGCTTATTTTGAAGTACAATTGTATAAGAATTATGATTGAAGAATGTAGTTCATAAATACAACACAGGTAGGATAAGAAGTTTCTTTTATCAAAAATGTTCCAGAGCCGGCGCCGTGGCTCAACAGGCTAATCCTCCGCCTTGCGGCGCCGGCACACCGGGTTCTAGTCCCGGTCGGGGCGCCGGATTCTGTCCCGGTTGCCCCTCTTCCAGGCCAGCCCTCTGCTGTGGCCCGGGAGTGCAGTGGAGGATGGCCCAAGTGCTTGGGCCCTGCACCCCATGGGAGACCAGGAAAAGCACCTAGCACCTGGCTCCCGCTATTGGATGAGCGTGGTGTGCCGGCCGCAGCGTGCCGTCCACGGCAGCCATTGGAGGGTGAACCAATGGCAAAAGGAAGACCTTTCTCTCTGTCTCTCTCTCTCTCTCTCTCTCTCTCACTGTCCACTCTGCCTGTCAAAAAAAAAAAAAAAAAGTTCCAGAAATAAACACATTATAACAAAAAGTAACTCTATTTGGCAAAGTATATCTATTTTTTTCTTAAGAATAAAACTCATGTTTAAATGCTAAAGACAAAGAAAATATACTTCAATTTGTATTTGTATTAAGAAGGTGCTAATTTAGTTACAGGGTTCATAAATGCAGTTACAAAGATATAGGCATGGAGGCCTGCACTGTGGCTTAGCAGGTAAGACCACTGCCTGCAGTGCCGGAATCCCACATGGGCGCTGGTTCAAGTCTCGGCTGCTCCCTTCCGATCCAGCTCTCTGCTGCGGCCCGGGAAAGCAGTGGAAGATGGCCCAGGTCCTTGCACTCCTGCACCCCTGTTGGAGACTGGGAGGAAGCTCTAGGCTCCTAGCTTCAGATCAGATCAGCACAGCTCCATTGTTGCGGTCACCTGGGGAGTGAGCCCATCGATGGAAGACCTCTTTCTCTCTGTGCCTCTGCCTCTCTGTAACTCTGCCTGTCAAATAAATAAATAAATCTTTAAAAAAAGAAAAAAAAAAGATACAGGTAACATCTTTGGCTACAGTCAGCTAGAAAATCTTATCTAAGAAATTAAAAGACAGGGCTGGCACTGTGGCATAGCTGGTAAAGCCACCGCCTGTGGCTCTGGCACCCCATATGGGCACTGGTTCAAGTCTTGGATGCTCCATTCCCCCACACAAGCGAGCTGTCTACAGAGAATAAGAAATCTCATGAGTTCATATGGATAATTTTATTATATAAAATATGCCTGCTACAGTTTTAATAAAACACTTTTAAATATATAAAGGGAGGTTAGAAACATTTTTATAAATGCACAGGTTTGAAACACTACAAAGCCAGGTGCTTCTTCCTGGTCTCCCACACGGGTGCAGGGGCCCAAGCACTTGGGCCACCTTCCACTGCCTTCCCAGGCCACAGCAGGGAGCTGAATTGTAAGAGGAGCAGCCAGGACTAGAATCAGTACCCATAAGGGATGCCGGTGCCGCAGGCAAAGGATTAACCTGGCTCCTGGCTTCGAATTGGCACAGCTCAGACCACTGCGGCCATTTGGGGAGTGAACAAACAGAAGGAACACCTTTCAATCTCTCCCTCTCACTGTCTGTAACTCTACCTCTCAAATAAATAAATAAAATCTTAAAAAAAAAAAATAAAACAGGGACAAGGGTGTGGAATGGCGGGTAAAGACGCCGCCTTCAAGGCCAGCATCCCATATGAGCACTGGTTCTAGTTTCAGCCGCTCCACTTTCAATCCAGCTTCCTGCTGACGCGCCTGGGAAAAGCAGTGGAAGATGGCCCTAGTGTCTGAGCCCCTGCCATCCATGTGGAAGACCCAAAAGAAGCTCCTGGCTCCTGGCTTCAGCCTGGCTGTCGTTTGAGGAATGAACCAGCAGTTGGAAGACCTCTCTCTGACTCTCTCCCTCTCTCCCTGTAACTCTGCCTTTCAAATAAATAAGCAGACCTCTCTTAAAAAGAAAAAGTAATAATGACCTTAAACACACACGCACACAATTCCTTCTACTTATTTTAACTTACTGGGGTAAAAACTGTTAACTACAAAACAGTAGGCCAGCACCTCGGCTCAACAGGCTAATCCTCCACCTTGCAGTGCCGGCACACCAGGTTCTAGTCCCGGTCAGGGCGCCGGATTCTGTCCTGGTTGCCCCTCTTCCAGGCCAGCCCTCTGCTGTGGCCAGGGAGTGCAGTGGAGGATGGCCCAAGTGCTTGGGCCCTGCACCCCATGTGAGACCAGGAGAAGCACCTGGCTCCTGCCATCAGATCAGCACAGTGCGCCGGCCGCAGCGGGCCAGCCGCGGCAGCCATTGGAAGGTGAACCAATGGCAAAAAGGAAGAGCTTTCTCTCTGTCTCTCTCTCTCACTGTCCAAAAAAAAAAAAAAAAACTGGGTCTAGAGCCACACTGCCTGAATTGAAATCCTGGCCCTTCCAGTCCTGAGCTGGGCAAATAACCTCACTGGATCAGTGTCCTCATCTGCAGTATGAGGATAAACCTAGTATTCAGAATCCATGGGCTGCAGAAATTAAACAAGATACTGTATGTAACAGCGTAGAAAAGTACCAGGCATTAAATACGCACTCAGGTAAACACAAGGTATTAGTAACCACCCTGCTACATGATGGTCTCCACAGTCTGTATTACTTTTACATTTTATAGTTAAGTGAAATTGAATTTATTCTACACATATTATCTGTATTCACCTCATTTCAAACTACTCAACTCTGTGTATATAACAAATACTTACTGATATTTGTATCTGATGATTAAAAATATAATATCCCAGAGTCCGGCATTGTTGCTGCCTGCAATACCAGCTGGTATGTCGGTGCAAGCCTCAGATGCTCCATGTCTGATCCAGCCACTGCAGCCATTTCACAAGTGAACCAGAAGATGGAAATTCTCACATGCTCCCTATCTCTACTTTTCAAATAAATTACTTAATTGAAACTAAATATAATATTCTATGCTAGGGGCTGGCATTGCAGCACAGCAGGTAATGTCGCCCCTGTGATGCCAGCACCCACATCCTGGCTGTTCCACTTCTGAGTCAGCTCCCTGCTGATGCACCTGAGAAAGCAGCAGAAGATGGCTCAGGTCCTTGGGACCCTGCACCCACGTGGGAGAGCCAGAGGAAGCTCCAGGCTCCAGGCTCTGAATCAGCCCAGCTCCAACCTCAACTATAATGATCTATTAAAGAGAGAGAAGATACTGAAACCACTGGATTTGATGTTTGGATAAAGGGAAAGAAAAAATTAAGGCTAACGCTCACATTTCAATCACTGAGCAATCAAATAGTTCTTCAAATGGAAACTCCTTCAAATCTTTCTCCAAAATCTGAATGTCTAAAGATTATCCTACACAATAAGCAATACTGTCTTCTTTCAAGCCTGCTTTAACCATGTATTTGCATACCCATAAAACATAAGAATTACAATCTAGAGTAATTAAGCATTCCATGTGTCTCATCTTGCTACTTATAAAAACTCAAAGCAGCTAAGAAACAATAATTGCTACAGCACTAAAGGTAAGCTTTTCTCTAGAGTCTCCCTTCTAAGTCTCTTCCTAATAATCTTCCCATTAAGAATACTGCAATATTTCAGGTGTTTCTACGTCAAATTTACTAAATACTGTAGATATTAAGAGTTTATTTTGCCTTTGAAATCTGAAATTGAACAGAGGACAACCTGTTGACAGTTCTTTATTCTCATCATCGCTCATTTATCATACATGGAACAAGTAAGCTACTGCTCATAAAATATGAAGTTAAATATAAAAACTTTTTGTAGTATTAATATGCAACTAAAACAAATCTAAATATTTGGATATGTTGAAATTTTAGTGGAAAAAATATGTATTATTCCTCAAAATAATGTAATCAATGTTAACCTACAACAGTGGTGTTTTCCAACTTTTTTGTAATACCAACCCGGAAAATAAATATATTTTGCCCTACAACCAAGCACAAACATACTTGTTTACATATTAACACACACAAAAATTTCACAAAAGAGTATTTGTTCTTACTACTTGCACTGTACTCTTTTTCCCAAAGAAATCTTTTATTTAAGGAATACAAACTTCATGCATTTCTTAAGTACAACTTTAGGAATATAGTGATTCTTACCACCATACTAGCCCTTCCACTCCTCCTTCTCCCTCTCCCATTCCCAGTCCCATTCTCCAGTAAGATTCATTAACCTTACACATAGAAGTTATACTAAGATTTCAACAATTTGTACTGTGTTTTCTTTTGTTTCTGTTTTTACAGATGTGTCACCTACTAAATTGCTTTTGCAAATCGCTAGTAAATCACAACCTGCTGTTTTGGAAAGCAGTGAGGAAGAGATTCAGAAAATGAATATTTGGAGTACAGCCTTCCTAAATACATTTAATAACTACATTAAAAGTTGCACAGCCGGAGGCCAAATAGGGTTTTAACCCCATAGCTATTTTGAACAATGGAAGACAAGGCAAAAAGTTCAAACTCTTTAATCAACAGTGAGTAAAAGCATCTGATTAAAGATGCAAAGCCTGAATCTTTTTTTTTTTTCTTAACATTTATTTATTGGAAAGTCAAAGTTACAGAGCACAGATTCACTCCCCCAGATGACCCCAATAGCCAGGGAGGGGCCAAGCCAAACCCAGGATCCAGGAGCTTCATCTGGTTTCCCTCCTGGGTGTAAAGGGCCCAAACACTTGGGCCATCCTCTGCCACTTTCCCAGTCGTGTAAGCGGGAGGCTGGCACAGAAGCGGAGCAACCAGGACATGAACCAGTGCCCATGTGGGATGTCAGCGTCACATGCAGTGGCTTTACCCGCTATGCCACATTGCTGGCCCCCAAAGGCTAAGTTTTATCAAACATGGGTCAACAATTTATTTCAGAGGACAAACTGAGATGAAAGCTGTGGCACTAGAGATTTAAGAAATTCAATAGTAAGATATCCCTACTCAACAAGCATTATCAAAGTGTATCACTTCTCACATCACAATTTTAAGTCCCTGCCCTATTCTCTTGAGGCAGCTTAATAAAGCTGATGGGACTGGTGGTGCGGGTTTCTGACACCAGCACGTGCTGAGTGCCAATTCAAGTCGCAGCTGTTCTACTTCCAATTCAGCTCCCTACAAAAGCACCCAGGAAGGCAGCAGACGATGGCCCATGAGCTAGAGCCCCTTCCAAGGAAATCAGGATAGAGTTCTGTGCTCTTGGCTTTGGCCTGGCCTGGCAGTGGTCCTATGGGGACTGGAATGGGATGGAAGATACCTCTATCACTCTTGCTTTCTCTGTAACTCTGCAAAAAAAAAAAAAAAAATGTGTTGGGCCAGCACTGTAGCATAGCAGGTAAAGCCACTGCCTTCAGTGCCAGCGTCCCATATGGGCCCGATGAAGACCTGGCTGCTCCACTGCTGATCCAGCTCTCTGCTGTGGCCTGGGAAAGCAGTGGAAGATGGCCCAAGTGCTTGGGCCCTGCACCCACAAGGGAGACCCAGAAGTGGTTCTTGCCTCCTGGCTTCGGATCAGCCCAGCTGGCTGATGTGGCTGTTTCAGGAGTGAATTAGCAGACAGAAGATCTCTCTCTCTCTCTCTCTCTCTCTGCCTCTGTTTCTAACTCTACCTTTCAGATAAATCAATAAATAAAATATTTTAAAAAGAATGTTGACAGTATTATCATTTTTGTTTTCTATAGACTTTCTCTATGAACAGGTTTTTTCCCCTCCAATCGGATATGTACTGTAAATACAGGGAAAAGTAATCCCAACTCACTCCAAATTACAATTTCAAACTGCCCCTAATTTGAATTTAGAAGTTTTATTTATATCTTCATTTCATTTGAAAGAGAAACACTGCCAAATACCCCACATAGCTGAGACTGGGTCAGCTGGAAGCCAGGAGTCAGGAACTCAACCAGGTTTCCCATGTGGGTTGCAGGGACCCAGGTACTTGAGTCATCACCTGCTGCCTCCCAGAGTGCACATTAACAGGAAGCCGAAACCCGAAGTGGGACCACGACTCAAACCAGGCAGGTGGGATGCAGGGTCCCAAAGTAGGTGTTAACACCGCTGCACCAAGCACCTGCCCCCACTGCTAGTTACCTGAAGTTCATAACAGTAACAACAGACGTGCTGGCACTGTAAGCGAAAGACAATCCTCCATGGCTAACACATTCAACATTCATTACTTATCCTTTTAAAGCCAAACCAATTAGCAGAAGTTGGTAAAGTGAGTTAACATAAAAACTGAACCAGTGGTATAAAACATTGCATTTTTCTGTTGTGATGTGAATTTCCTTCCCGTTCCCTTTAAAACCTCATCTCCCACTTCCAACCAACACAACTTCAGTACAAAATCAAATTATGGCAGGCCCCTATTCTGCAGTGACCTCATATTAAATCATTCCACTTTGATTTCTAATCAATTTTTATTCACTTATATGTTACTTCTACCAATATTGTTTCTTAAAGGATTTGAAAAATGGAGGCAAGAAAACATCTATCTTCAGAAAGTACAGTTAAGAAAGTCAGTATATGACCTTTTTAAAACAAGATGCAGTACCTTGAAATTCCCACTACGTCTCTTTGAGAATTCGTTTTTGTAAAATAGACAGTTTTAGTGTTTTAACCCTAAAGTATTCAATGTTACAGTTAACCTGAAAATATCTAAGAATCTCTCAATTGTTTAACAATCCATATTATTCAAATACATAATCATATATAAAGTGTGTATAAAAACAAAATGAAGAATACTATCACTTTATACATCAAAGTAAATGGTAATTCTTATGTCTGTTACAGAAGAAATGCAAGTGCAAAGTTAAGATGAAACTATAAACCCTTCATCATTTATCACCACGCTTCAGCACAGAAAGAGCCAGAAATACCTCCTACTCTGCCAAGCACTATGCTAACCTTCTGCCTTGCGATATCCTACACATTAAATTTCGAAAGCTTAAACAGTATCAGGAAGATACAGTAAGAGCTCATCAAAACAGAATTAAGCTCTCTAGTATCCTCACTTATCTGCAGTAAGCCAAGAATCAGTAGGCAGTATTGGGAGGTAAAATTTCTGGACCAGAAGTTCTATAGATGAGATGACAGAAGATTCCTCTCCATTCCCATTTAATACACATGGAATTTCATTTATAATCTATACAAATCTACAGTAGACAAGAAATTCAATGACATAATAATTAAAACAAGATCAAAAAGGCTAAAGCTAGTCAGTGACCAACTACTCTGTATTTTCCAAAGGAGAAACACAACTTTTAAAAATATTTTATTAAAATGGTTAAAGGAAAATAACTATGTTTTAAACTTCTAAATATTTTGTCAAACTGTAATTATATTCTTTAAAATTTGATGCTTTAAGGAATACACTAGTATTTACACCCTGCCCAGAGAACTACCCAGTGTTTAAAGACAGTCAAGACTTAAAAAAAAAAAAAAAAAAAAAAGCTGTATTTACTTATTTTAAAGGCAGGGTTGAGGGGGAGAGACAGACTGAGGTTTCCATCCACTGGTTCATTCCCTAAATGGCAGCAACAGTGGGGTCTGGGCCAGGTGGAATCCAGGAGCCAGGAGCTTCCTCTGGGTCTCCCACCTGGATGCAGGGACCAAGGCACTTGGGCCACCCTCCACCGCTTTTCCAGGTGCATTAGCCGGCAACTGGACTGGAAGTAGAGCAGCCGGATCAGGAGCCAAGCTCACATGGGATGCCAGCTCTGCAGGCACGGCATAACTCACTATGCTACAATGCATGGCCTGATAGTCAAGACTTTTTATTTTCTCAATCTGTACATTCACTACTCTTCTCGAACTCTTGTTATGTAGGATATTCTCTAAGAACACAGGTAATTATTAACAAGTTTCCAAAAGGCACATTTTGTACACAGTGTGTTCTTTTCCCTGATCATGTAAAGGGCCTATGAGAGAATAATTCCAATTTTGCAGGTGAGAAAAATGAGGGGAAAAAAGTGAAAAAGAGAAAAGTGAGAAAAGATGTCCATTGTCCAAGGTCACCTGGTGGCAGGTAAGGAGGAGGAAGCCCAGGTGGGTCTCAAACCCAAACATGTACATGTTATATGTAGGTTAAGGTACCGCCCCCAGTTTTACCCTATTTGAAAATGAGGGCTTGGGTTTGTGGTTATTTACTGAACTTCCTGTTATTGAATAAAAACAGCTCAACGACATAAAAATGAAGAGCCAAATGAAAGCCAACAGTCTGAATGAATCCCTTATTCCCAACAAAAGGAGACCAACATGCCCAGATACAAATAGGCTCATAACAGGACCTTATCCTGCCTGAGGACTCTACAGCTAAATGGCATGTGCAAAAGTGGGTAAGGAAGTTCCTTCCTCTTGGACGTATTATAAGGTCATGTGGGAACAATTAACAGCAAAACAAAACTAAGTACAGAATACTACTGAAAGGACTCTACTGAGTCACTGCACCGGCTGGTGACAGCACCTGTACAAACACACACAGGCTTGGGACTTTGCACACAGAGCCCAGCAAGAGGGTCCACAAACCTCACACCACCAAATTAGAGGCAGATGAACAGAAACTAAATTACACACACGCACAGACACACACACACACTAAGTAATCATTCTAAAGAATTCACAGAAATAGAACAATTTCAAATCAATATTTTTAACAGCAGATAACTGATCTGGGACTTCAAATCTTTTGTCTCTTGTAGTTTTTATAGATATGTTCATTAAAAGTTACTGCTCTCCTACCAAAAAGCTATGCAAATACTAACATGTAAGTAACAGACCCATGTTTACAACCATCAATTTAGATATAGTTAAAGCTGGTGAAATAAATCTTCATAAAATTATCATTCAATGGCTTCAAATCTCATCTCGGGTTAAAAAATAATTTTTAGTGCTCCTAAATTTGCAATCAAGCCAAATTGCATTTACCGTATTTACTCAAAATTGCCCCTCAACAGAACCAAAGCAAAGAACATTCTCTTTTTCTGGCAGTTATATTAAACTGAGTAAACCAAGATTATCTTTCTTACTGGTCAACACAACAAAACCATATAATTTATTACTTGACTGATTGAACAATTAATTAGAAGTACATTGAACTTGAAATTTTATGAGCTCATATTATCCTAATATTCATTCAATGAACAAATATCCATTGAATACTTTCTGTGTGTTAGGCCCTAGAATAGACCCAGTTGATTATTTATCAATGACTCAGTAAAATTCTATCCCTAGCACTCAGGGAACTGGAAGCAGAGAAGCAACTTCCATGCAGATATTTATCTTCTATAATATCAGCAACTAAATTTATAAAACATACACTAATAAAAATATTTAAATATACAAAGAAACATCTATAATTAACTTAAGAGTTACATGAGACTAACAGCTTTAAAGTATCACACAACTAAAATCATCTACTATGCTTAATGTCACCTAATACTAACAAGGAGGATCTTTGAAAATTCCAGAGTAACAAAAAAGGGAAGCCAGGGAGATGAGCAGTGGTTTGGCATCAATGTGTTATGACTGCAGGACCCGGAAATTTTTAGGAACTCCCTCTGCCCGTGAGCTTACATCTGTAACACAGGGATAAAGAGTGTTTAAATGAGATACCTCATATAAACACATGCTCAGACCAAGTTTTGTCTGAACAGTTAGTTACCTGTTCTTCATAAACTTTCCCTGTAGCAAAGGGCACAACCACAAATCCTAGATCAGGACTCCCATCAATGTGAGACCCGTGACATTCCTCCTCCTGCCCAGTGCAGCATTAAAGGAACAGTGCAGCAGACCCTGCAGTGGGCTATCACAACTTCATCTCAGGTGCTGCAAAGGCTCAAAAATACAGTGAGGTTTATGCTCAAGTATAAATAGAAAAATACTTGCTAGAGAGTGAAAAAAATAATCATCCAACTTCCTACAACCATTAGTTTCTCAATACTGGCTAAATAAAAATATCTTTTTTTGTCTTATTTCTAACCTTCTTTTAAATGAAATGACATTATATACTGGATAACGATAACAATATGAGCAATCTATAGTTCCAGGGATGTCTTCTCAAAGTACAGACCTGCTGCACAAGTCCAGGAGAAACCATGCAGGTGGTACTCAAGGTGACAGTGCCCACTGGGGCAAAAACAAGAAAGCAACGTGAGCAGTGCCCCCTGCAACTGCACCACAGTAATTTCAACAAATGTAATTAATCTGGATAGATTTTCAAAAATATTTACAATCTACAACAAGCGTTAAGTACAAAGATTAACAAAGGAAAATTCTAGGTTTAAAAATATGTATATAACCAAGCAGTTCTTCACTTACACCTAAGGTACTTTATTTACAACAGCACCCAGTCTCTTCCCACTTCCTGCCTTCCCTTCACACATCACTAATCTAAATCCCTAGGCAGAAAGGGTTTGAAAGTAAGAGGATCAAGACAACGGCAACATGCAAACTCAAAATTTCCAAAGGACGAATGTAGTCACTAGAGAAGTATGCATGTAGTATGTGATATTACTGACATGTATTAACATTGGTGCTTACATGGTACTTAAAACATGAAAAACTAGGTAGCTCACATATATATTAAGACACAGTAATACATCGCTGCCCCTACACCACCACTTTGAGTTGAGATAGCTACAGAGTCAACCAAAGGCATAAAGCAACATAAGAAATTATCTAAATCATCTATTCTATGGAATAAGTAACATATTTGCATGGTTAAAAAATGAAAACTATGGGGCCGGCACTGTGGCATAGCGGATAAAGCTGCCACCTGCAGTGCCAGCATCCCATATGGGCACTGGTTTGAGACACAACTGCTCCACTTCCAACCCACCTCCCTGCTAAAGCACCTGGGAAAGCAGCAGAAGATGGTTCAAGTCCTTAGGCCCCTTCACCCTTGTGGGAGACCCAGAACAAACTCCTGGCTCTGGACTGGTCCAGCTCTGGTCATTGAGGCCACTTGTGGAGTAAACCAGCAGATGGAAGATCTCCATCATTCTCTCTCTTTTTGCCTCTCTGTAACTCTGCCTTTCAAATAAATAAATAAATCTGTTAAAAAATGAAAACTATTCAGAAAAGTATTCACTGAAGCTTTGTTTCCATTCCTGTCTCAATCCTTGGTTTCCTCTCACCCTCTACATTTTTCTTAAGTTGTCTATTTGTCTTCCCACTGTTTTTATACAAATATAATAAACACTCAAATGCATATGCATTATTCATTCACCTGAGAGGCAGAGAGCTCCCAAGGCCCTCAAGCACCAACACTGTGCCAAGATGAAGCTGGGAGCCAGGAACTCAATCCAGGTCTCCCACGAGGGTAGCAGGGAACCAACTACTTAAGCCATCACCAACTGCTTCCCAGGGTGCACATTAGCCGGTCAATGGGAACTGGAAGCAGAGCCAGGGCTTGAAGCTAGGCACTGCAACATGAAATGCAGGCACCCTAACTGGAAACAACCTCTGAGCCAAATGCCCACCCAATACCTATTCTAACTCCCCCCACTGCAGGAAAGGTACTACATAGTATACTCTAATGCATACCTTGCTTTTTTAAAGATCAACTTATTCTACAGATCTTCCCATATCATTTTTTTAAAAGATTTATTTATTTACTTGAAAGGCAGTATTACAAAGAGGGAGTGAGAATCTTCCACCTGCTGGTTTGCTCAGAATTGCCAAAGCCAGGGGTCTGGATCTCCATCCAGGTCTCCTACAGAGCAAGCAGGTACTCAGTTACTTGGGCCATCATCCTTTCTTTCCCTGGCGCATTAGCAGGGAGCTGGATTGAAACACAGCAGCTAGGACTCCAACCGGTGCTCATATGGGTTGCCAGCATTATAAGCTGCAGCTTAACCCAATGCACCACAACTCCACCCCCTCTCGTATCATTTCACAGAAATCATTCCTATCTTTTTTTAATAGCTGCAGCATCCCACTCTATGGATAATCAGAATTTATTCAACCAATGACCAAGCGGATTTCTTCCACAGCATTTTAAGTGATACATTTTTCAAATCTCTCCTGTTACTGTAACAAAGTATGGTTCTAATTTATACAGGTGAAAAGTGTATCTTACACAGGCTTATACATCAATATTAAAGGACTTGCTTTCTTAATAATATCCATAATAATATCACATATTAGTGACATACTTCATATTTTCTAAGAACTATCAGGAATTTCTATATCACATGACTGCACTCTTTCACTCGTTAAAGTTTCATGTATTTGGGACCGGCGCTGTGGCACAGTGGGTAAAGACACCGTCTGCAGTGCCGGCATCCCATATGGGTGCCGGTTCGAGTCTCAGCTGCTCCACTTCCAATCCAGCTCCCTGCTATGGCCTGGGAAAGCAGTGGAAGATGGTCCAAGACCTTGGGCCCCTGTACCCACATGGGAGACTGGAAGAAGCTCCCAGCTCCTGGCTTTGGATTGGCGCAGCTCCAGCAGTTGCAGCCAATTGGAGAGTGAACCTAAGAATGGAAGACCTTTCTCTCTCTCTCTCTCTCTATACATATATCTCTCTCTTCATCTCCTACTCTATGTAATTCTGATTTTCAAATAAATAAATAAATCTTAAAAAAAAAAAAAAGTTTAATGTATTTACTACAGAACTTCCCAGAGCCTTGAACAAACTGTTATTATTGTGAATCTCTAAAGGTACGTGACACTTCCCAGACGTGCACAGCTGCAAAATGTTTCTTTGGTAAAACATCTATAGATCTAGTATTCTGTAAAACTATATTGTAATGGAATATTATGGAGTGGATGTACTAGTTACTACCAACTCAGCAAAATCCAAGATTATATACTTGTAAAGGAGACATAAAACCAAACTGACGCCGGCGCCGTGGCTCAACAGGCTAATCTCCCACCTTGCGGCGCGGGCACACTGGGTTTTGGTCCCGGTTCGGACACCGGGTTCTAGTCCCGGTTCCCCTCTTCCAGGCCAGCTCTCTGCTGTGGCCCGGGAAGGCAGTGGAGGATGGCCCAAGTCCTTGGGCCCTGCACCCCATGGGAGACCAGGAGAAGCACCTGGCTCCTGCCATTGGATCAGCGCGGTGCACCAGCCACAGCGTGCCGGCTGCGGTGGCCATTGGAGGGTGAACCAACGGCAAAGGACGACCTTTCTCTCTGTTTCTCTCTCTCTCTTACTATCCACTCTGCCTATCAAAAATAAAAAAATAAAAAAAAGAGGTAATTTTTAGAAGGCATTCCTTAGCTGTTTCTTGAATTATGAGTTCTTTTGAGGTCTGAATGTGAAACTATGTGGCCCTCTCCAAGCAAGAAAGCAAGGAAGCATAATCTTCTTAGATTCTTGGGAATCAGGGGGCCCTGAGGCTCTTTCACAAGCCCCACCATCATCTCTGTTTTAAAAGCAATCTCAATCGCTGTTGTACTGTCTATGGCACCGTTCATACTCCAAATGCTAGGGCACAACTCAGACTTTCTTATGCAAAGCTAATGAAAAAAAAAAAGCAGCAAATTCACTGTAGGATATACTGTGGTACAAAGCAAACAAAACACACTCAAAGGGATCCTGTTTCCCAGCTAACAATCAAGCAGAGTCTATTAAATAACTGTGGGAACTAATATATGGGTTTTAGTCTGTTTTTTATAAAGGTGTCTCATTTTAAATACATAGATTAGTACAGAATTAAGAGAATGGGTGTTTAATTTGCTGTATAAAATATGAAATCATTACATAAAGAATTCTTGTTTTAGAATGCAGCACATTTCACATTTGACAGGCATAGCAACTAGATTCTGGGAGTTTTACATGTACTTCAAAGAAACCCCAGGTCTGACTGTAACCTAGTAAGGGAAATGATTTGGAGGGAAGAGTTATGAAACTGCAGGGGCAATGCATCCGGGCTACCACAGCTGGTCTTTGGAGCAGACCCTTACCGAAGGGGTCCAGAAGATGCCCGAGGAGGGCCAAGGTCCTGCTCAGGTTCTCTCATCAGGCTTTGAGGTGATGTCTGCATGGGCCCCAAGAAGGAGTCCACTGTAACGCATTAATCAGTCCTGCAATGCCCTTTTTCCCTCACCCCCAGATGCAACTTCCTCCCTACCCCCAGATCCCCACTCATTTACAGGAAATATAAAAGCTCAATTCTGGGGGGAAAAAAAGGTTTTCTAAGTCAAGATAAGTACCTTAGTGGCCAAAGTAAATTAGAATGCAAAATTCGAGCTTACATTATTCCTCAACAAAAATTTGTTTCCTACTTTCTTTTTTTTTACTGGAAATATCTCTAGCACCACTATGCAACTCAATGGGACAAATCTACTGTGCCTAAGATTGCTTCATTACTATTATTGTGGAATATATCAATTCATAAAGGAAATTTGTGTATATTTTCCCAGAATAGTATTAAGCTAAAAATTTTATGTATAAAAGAACATGCATTGAGAATACAGTATTAATTATATGCTACAGCAAAATATAAGATTGTGTCTTGGGGCTGGCACTGTGGCGTAGCAGGTAAAGCTGCTGCTTGCAGTGCCAACATCCCATGTGGGCGCCAGTTCAAGACCTGGCTGCTCCACTTCCAATCCAGCTCTCTGCTATGGCCTGGGAAAGCAATGTCAGATGGCCCAAGTCCTTGGGCCCCTGTACCCGTGCAGTAGACCCAGAAGAAGCTCCAGGCTTTGGATCAGCGCAGCTCCAGCCAATGTGGCCAACTGGGGAGTGAACCAGTGGATGGAAGACCATTCTCTCTGCCTCTCCTTCTCTTTCTGTGTAACTCTGTGACTTTCAAATAAATAAATAAATCTTAAAAAAAAAAAATTGTGTCTTTCCACGTCTCTCACACTTTTGAAAAACCAGTCCACATTCCCTTCTGTTTCCAGGTGTGAATTTATTTTCAAAGGTATATCCATTTCTCAAATTCCTAACTAGATGATACACAATACAACAGCTTCTCCCAACTGGGCAATCTGACAGGAAAGAAGCAACACAACCCTGGAATCCAAAGAGAGAGGATGATTTCTATACTGCCTGAGAGATGCTGAGCTGTGAACAGAATGAGAACCAAATGACACTAGTCCACATAACAGACTCTGCAAAGGAAGCAAAACAAAGGACATTTAAAACACTGAAGCATCTTTTCTATTTCATTATGAAATAAATATGCATTGCAATTTACCCTTCACTTTGACATTGTCCAAAAAACACTTGAATTCGCTGAACTCCAAACTACCGCCTAAGAAAAACAAAAAATGTTTAAAAATCCTCTTCAGAAGAAATCTGGAAATCTGCTTACAACTGCCAAACTAGAACCTACCTGTACTTACATATTTGCTTCAGATAAAAAGCAAATTTCTGTCGGTCCTACAGTATCTTCCTATTCCAAGTACCAAAAAAGGAAGTGTTTTAGCACTCCCTTCTCACAAGAGTCATTAGAAAATGTCTAACCATGCAAGGAAATAATCACTGACTTAGGTAGCCCAGCAATACTCTAGTCAGCTAACCTGCCACTCCCAGGAGGACTGTGAGTGGTCACACCACCAACTACTACCATAACACTATGCCAGCCAGGGACCACTTGGTGGCTTATTATCATACTACTGACAATCCTGAATTGTCCCAAAAATGTAAAACCTCAACAAAATATGTAAAGTTGCATGCTAAATGAAAACTGGCAAATATCATAGTAAACTAGAATGCTGGAATAGCTTTATTATTGCTACATAACTTCTTGCAAAACTTTTCACGCTGTGTGCATAACTAGCAAGCAAGTAGAAACTAAAACATAAATCAGAAGCTCCACGGATCTACGCTAACCTCTAATCAATCCTGTGAAACACACCTGTTTACTCCTCTACATAAACAGCCCATTTTGTTCATTGGAGATCCTATCCACTTCAAGATTGTATTTGCGGTAAGATACAGTAAAAAGGGGAGAAGGAAAGAGGAAGAAAAACAACCCACCGCAGGATGTTGACAAGTCTAACTACCAACGTTTTAGACTACGATGGCTTGCACACCACAGATCACTAAATGTACCTCATTCCTCCAACGTCAGGCTACTCTGGCTTTCGATTTTAATCTTCTCAGGTAACAGGAGTCTACTGTAATATAACACTCTAATGTTCAGATCCTAAGCAATCTTAGAAGAAAACCTGTTTACTTCCCAGTCCCAATGATGAGACAAAATAATTCTTCATAGGCCAGTGCCTCGGCTCACTAGGCTAATCCTCTGCCTGCATCGCCGGTTGCTCCTCTTCCAGTCTAGCTCTCTGCTATGGCCCAGGAAGGCAGTGGAGATTGGCCCAAGTGCTTGGGGCCCTGCACCCGCATGGGAGACTAGGAGGAAGCACCTGGCTCCTGGCTTCGGATCAGCGCAGTACTGGCCCTAGCAGCCATTTGGGGGGTGAGCCAACGGAAGGAAGACCTGTCTCTCTCTCTCACTAACTCTGCCTGTCAAAAAAAAAAAAAAATTCTTCATTCCAATTCAGTTGTCCTACAGTTTCATTTGGACACAGAACAGATTTGGTGTTTCTGCCTTAATGAGAGTTCCATGGGTTGTGGTCCAAAGATATCAAGACCAAGGCTAGGAAGTAGCTGAAATTTTGACAATATGCTTAGGGTAGGTGCCTTATCTCTAGGGTTATCCATACCTAACCACAATTCACCAAAGACGATGCTTCTAGACCCACAAAAATCTTTCACAGCATTCACCCAGGATCCTTCGTGTCTTTCATTTCTTCTAGTGACTAGTTTTCATTTTATTTCGTTTTCTAATTTCTTTCCTATATAACTATTTCTAACAAACTTGTGAACTGTTGTAGCTGGCACTCACGAATGGAATGTAAATGCTATCACTGGGTTCACTCCACGTGCCAAAATAAATTCTAAAGGCAAGACTGTCAGCCTTGTTTGCCTATATTCCCAGTGCCTGGCAGCCAGGAGGTATTTAACAATGGTAAAACCAACAGAATCCTGTAACAGTCCCCAAATTTCAGTACTCACAGAATTTTGTTACATCCTGCTTAAAAAAAAAAGTACATCATTTGCTAAAACTTGGGAACCTTGTAAACAGTGCTAATTGTTACAAAAGAATTTAACCTATAGCAGAAGACTCACAAATTAATTCTGAAAAAGTGAAGGCAACAATGATGAAGACTTACAAAGTTGTATGTTGGGAAGATAAACTATGTCTTCTATCCCAATACCATGCATGATGAATGAAAATTAGAGAATTTTAGAAGAAACCTTACTTATTTAGAAGCCTAAATTATGAAGCAGATGGCTCAAGTTTCCAGACTAATATAAACTACCACCAATTTATTCAAAAATTCTGCATAAGTACATCTAGCATGGCATTTTATGAATACTGATTTCATTCTTTTCTTGGTTATGCTAAGTGGTCTACTGTGAGATAGAGAAAAGTTGTGACTGACAGAAACAAACATAACCTTCACATACTAGGGAAAAATGGGTGATGAAAAGTTAAACTTTGTCAATGCCAATAGCTCCTCTCCATGTCCATGCCATAGTCTTCTCTACTACATAGTTTTATTCTTCTCCCATTTTGTTTCACGCTGACAAACCCACTGTATTTGATTTCTATTATTCATCTGTATGTTTACTGCAGTCAAATCTTTTCCTCCTAAACACTGAGGCGGCACCTCCTTCCAAAACATTCCCTCCTGTCATTTACAGCGCTGAGGGAGCAGGCCGTGTGGGACTGTGGTTAGAGCTGCGCCTGAGAGTCTGCATCCCTTCTCAGAAAGGCTACACTGTGCTTCCACACAGCTTCCTGCAGTGGAAGACGGCCCAAACACTGAGTTCCTCACATCCACGTAGGAGACTCAGTTACAGTTCCTGGCTCCTGGCTTCTCCTGGCCCAGCCCTGGAAATTGTGGGAATTTGGGAAATGAACCAGCAGATGGAAGATCTTTCTCTCCCTGTCACTCTGCCTTTCAAATAAAACAACTAATTTTAAGGAATTATAACCGTGCTGATAACTCCTCTGCCATCTGTCTTCCTCCACTTGAATGAAACTTACATCAGCACAGTTCTGGTCTGCCCTGTTGGATACTACACGTACTGAATAAACGTCATTACGGTAACTAAATGGGCGATCCAGAGGGCAGCGGCTTCCTAGGCCTCTTCGGCCAGCTAGGTAGCCAGGATCTGAGAACACATCACAGCTTCCACGTAGTGTTAAGAAAACTTGGACGGCACTTACTGCACAAATGAAAACTGGCAAATGAGCTTAAGAACACACAACGCTGTATCTGATACACAGTGTTAGCAAAAGTGCTTAAAATACAGTGTATTCAGAAGTCACAGCAGGATCCATATGAGACTCCTTAGGACAAGTTCCCAGTATTCCACTGAGTGACCGTCCCCGTGACGATTGCTTTCCTGTCGGGAGCCTTGGTTTTCCTCTACGTTTACAGAACTTATGAGTGAACACCCAGAACTCATGAATGACTCCTCTCCAGCGCCTTGAACAATCTTCAACCCAGAGGCGGGGGAGGGTGCTGGCTGTCTAAGGTAATCTCTTGAACAAAAACCCGTAAAAGGCTGGAAAACTGTCCCCGCCACTCTCCCTCGCGTGTGGGTCCCGGGGCACGAATCGGTAAGGAGGAAAATGTGCAACACCTCCTCGTCCTTTGAGTCACCCACTGGGTAGGGAGAATCCAGTCCCAACCGCGGGGCCACATGGACTGCACACGAAGACAGGAAGTTGGCTTCCTGGGCTGGGGCCACTTGTCCGTCCTCCCCTCGCCGGGGGCGGCCTCGGCGCGGGGAGAGCGCACCCACCCACCCACCCCGGCCCCTCCAACCCCGCGCCCACGCCAGGCTGGCGACCAGGGGCCCGGGACGGCCGTCTCCGAGCGCTCGGCCTGCGGCGGCGCCAGGAGACCCGGTTAGTGCCTCGGGAGGAGGCTGACCTGGCTGGCGGTCAACGGCGAAATGAGCCGCGGCCGCGCAGGCAGGCAGGCGAGGCGGCTCGTCCACGCGGCCGCACAACTCGCCGAACAAAGCCCCGCCGCGCCGGCCGCGGAGACGCGGCAGCCACACCGGGACTGCGTCCCTGCCGAGGGCCCGAGACAGGTGGAGCCGGGACAGGGGAAGAAGGGCTCGCCGGGGGCTCGTCCGAAGCCCGGCGCCGCCAGACGGAGGGACCGGCGGGGTCTGCGCGGGGCCGGGCTCTCGTCCGAGGATGCCCGCCGCGAAGATGCCGCGGCGCGCCGCCCGCCGCCCCGACTCGGGCCTCCCGGCGCCGCCGCCCGCCCCCAGCACCCGCGCCCCGGGCGGCCGCACAAAGGCGCTGGCGGGCGCGCCGCCGGGCGGTGGAGGGGCGCCGGGCCGAGGGGCCGAGCCGCGCCGCTCGCCGCGCCCCGCCTTTGTCTGCCCTGCTCCGCGCCCTCCCCCGCCGCCCGCGGCGCCCTCACCCTGCTCGTTACCCGCGTGAGTAGCGGTCTCATCTGCTCGCCGGCCCCATCCGCCTCCATGGCCGGCCGGCCAGTCAGATCGGCCGCTACGGGGCTGCGGCGCGTTCCGCCCGGCGCGCGGGAGCAGACGAACGTGCGCCCTGCTCCAGGCGCGCGCGCTGGATGCGGAGAGGAGCGCCGGGCGCCGCGCGCGCGGGATGTGGAGAGGAGAGGAGAGGCGCGCCGGGCGCCGCGCGCGCGGGAGATGCGGAGCGCGCCTGTGTGCGCGGCGGCCGCCGGGCTGGCGCTGACCGGGGCGCGAGGCCGCGGCGTGGAACGTGGAGCTAGAACTGAACGAGCCGGAGCCCGGAGCCGGGAGGTGGAGAGCGCCGCGTAGGGCGGCCCGAGGTGACGCGCGCGGCGCCGGGCCCCGCCCCCGGCACGCCCCCGGCCCCGCCTCCTCTCGGCACGCCCCCTTGCCAGTTTGGCACCACCAGCCTCCTCTGCGCGCCCGCCGGCCCCGCCGCGAGGCCACCCGGAGACAGACACGGGACGGACGCGTGTTCCAGCCAATGGGCGGCTCGCTGGGGTCCTCGCGCCCCGCCCCTCACCAGGGAGGCCCCGCCCCTCTTTGTAGAAGCCCGATTTGACCGCCGCTGAGAGTCCAACTGGTTTTTCGGGTGGGAGGGTCCCCTGACGTTCGGAAGTGGGAGGGGGCTTCCAACCACGGTCTTTACCGGACGGAGGGGCTGCGAGGGGGACGCACCCTTTCGAGGCACCTTCACGACCTCTCCGAGTTCTCCCAGCCCAGTAGGCGCGCGCCGCGCCGCGGGGCCTGCGAGAGCGTGGGTGAGCCCGAGCCGGTCCGCGCGTGTGCTTGCCACGGCGCCGGGGACCTCGCCAGGGTGGCGGTGCCTGAAGCCGGAAACGAGCCTGGCACCTCGCCTCTGCCTGTGTTGGCGGCGTTTTCTGCATCCTTGCCGGGGAAGGCAGGGACCATCCACAGCTCGCATCCCGGGGGTCTCCGAGCAGACGTCCTGTCTACCTCTGTTGTAGCCACAGGTAGCTGAGCAGGCTGGGTTAGCTCGTTCCTCCCAGGAGCCTAGGCACCTGGTGTTCCCAGAGTTGCTTTTTGACTGGCACATGTTGTTCACTTGTGCAAGAGCGGATGCGCTTCTGTTAATTTAGACAGGCCTACAAGTAGAGATTGTGACATGTTGCAAATATGTTGCATCTCTAATCCGCATGTTACTACAAACTATGTTTGACGTGGTTTGAACGTGTGCTCCAATGCAGCTGTGTTGGGAGGTAGGTACCTAATAGGAGGGCTTTGGGTCATGAGGACTCCACCCTCGTGAATGGATTAATGCAGATTATAAAAGGGCTTGAGGCTGCAAATCCTGTTTCTTACTTTCTGCCCCGTGCTTCTCTCCACCTCTGCCGTAGGAAAGCACAGAAAAAAGACCCTCATTCCAATGCAACCCCTCGGTCTTAAACTGCCCAGCCTCCACAACCAAGATAAATAGATTTATTTATAAATTTTATAAATTACCCAGCCTATGATATTCTGGTGTAGCTGGTAGCTAGCCAAGCAAAAGCAATTGAGACAATGTTATACCCATTTCACAGGTGAAGAAACTGAGGCTAACAGAATTAACTAGTGAATGGACCAGCTCTTTTATTTAAAAAAAAAAAAAGATTTATTTATTTATTTATTTGAGAGTCAGAGTTACAGAGAGAGGGAAGTTCAGGGAGAGGTCTTACATCCGCCAGTTCCCTCCCCAAATGGCCAGAACGGCCTTTGGTGAGCCGATCCAAAGCCTGGAGCCAAGAACTTCCTCTGGGTCTCCCACATGGGTGCAGGGGCCCAAGGACCTGGGTCATCCTCTGCTGTTTTCCCAGGTCATTAACAGAGAGCTGGATTGGAAGTGGAGCAGCCAGCCCTCAAAGCAGCATCCGAATGGGATGTTGGCACCACAAGCAGTGGCTTATCCTACCACACCACAACCCCAGCCCCAGAACTGCTGTTTTTATCACAACATTGTAATGCCTCACTAAAGTTAAGCAACAATAAGGAAAGAGAGAGGGAAAATGATGGAGCAAGAATGAAAAAGAAAGGGGAATTGGGAGAGAAAAGTACCTCGTAAAGTTGAATCAGTAACTTGTGCCCACACCATCATTCTCTAAGGTGAATAAAACTTCTACTAAAGAATTTTTCTAGGCAGTATTTCAGTACAGTTCCTTCCCATAAAACTGTAATTGGT
This sequence comes from Sylvilagus floridanus, assembly GCA_949820135.1. Classification (NCBI taxonomy): domain Eukaryota; kingdom Metazoa; phylum Chordata; class Mammalia; order Lagomorpha; family Leporidae; genus Sylvilagus; species Sylvilagus floridanus. The sequence goes on from OX463244.1 coordinate 170,775,726, forward strand.
GGATACAAAACATCCTCCGTTCCCTTTCTCCACCTTTTTTTTTTTGGTGATGCCTATCATCTGTCTACACACAGAGTAATGTGTGTGCCATTTAACAACATGTGGCAGAAATTTTCTTTTGAAACATGTGTTTGTTTATTTGAAAGGCAGAGTTAGAGAGAAAGGGAGAGACAGAGAGACAGATCCTCAATCCACTGATTCACTCCCCAGATGGCCCTAATGGCCAGCCAATGACATTGGCTAAGCCAGCCTGTGGTGCCGGCATCTCATTTAACAGGCAAGCCCCAGTTGCTCCACTTCTGATCCAGCAGCCTGTTAACACACCTGGGGAAGCAGCAGAAGATGGCCCAAGTACTTGGCTGCTGCCACCCACGTGGAAGACCCAGATGGACTTCCAGGCTCCGGCCTTTAGCCTGTCTCATTCCTGGCCATCACAGCTGTTTGGGGAGTGAACCAGCAAATGGAAAATCTCTCTCTCTCTCTCTCTCTCTTACTGGCTTTCAAATAAATTAATCTTTAAAAAAAAAAAAAAAAGGAAGTTCTACAACAACTTTAGGAAGGACTTAAAAATGTGTGTTCAGCAGATCTTGCTAACCAATTAGTTTCTCTTCATCCCGCTTTTAAAAAGAAAAAATACTGACCCTTTGGTTCATTTCATCCACAAATATTTTGTGAATGGCTTCTGTGTTACCGTGGACTTTGCCTAACTTCTCCCTGCATTCCAACTCCTAGAAGAACGTTACAGCTCAAGTCTGAGTCCGTCTGTCCCAGTTGCCCACTTGATTCAAGCCCAGCCCAAGTTCAACCTGAGGTGATGGCATGGTGAGTAAAGAAGATAGTGTGTTAAAATTGCTTTCCCCCAAGTGGAGCTGGTTATAATGTGTTCTAAGGTGCCAAATGACAAATGGTTCTCTTAAGTATTTTAAATATTCATGTGCAATGTAGTGCAAAGAAACATTTGTTAAACAAAAGCAAATATGAACTTTAGTTCATCAGTAGCAACAAATTGGTAGTGCATTGACTTAATGAGTTTTAGCTGTGTCCTAAATTTGGGACACTTCCTGAGTTTCTGGAACACTAGGTAATCCTAGCAGGAACCTGGATCCAACTCCTTGGCAAGATCTTCGTGCTGCAGTCGCTTCTCTGCAAGCCCAGCTGTGTTTGGTAAAGACAAATAGCACCTGCTTTGTCATTCGAAAAAGTCTGAAGGCATCCTTCACCTATGGCACAGGACCCTTTGACAGTTAACTGTATCCTCATTACCTCTTGTGTGTCGCAGTTGAGATTTAAATATCCCAGATCCTCTGATCTACCTTTCTACCCTCTGAAGTTTCAGTAATTGAGTCTGTGAGATAAACTGGCAGTAAACAGATTAATGGAAGAAAAAAATGTTTTAATCAATTATGAGATTTTACGAAGGGCCAGATGATTGACACTTATATGCGGTATCGTGAGCTACCGAAAGCAAAGGTGATGGGAGGGTGAGGGGAAGAAATGTATGGGGACTTGAAGGTTTTCTTGTTAGGCAGATAAAGAGCCTCTCAGGGGATGGGCCTTACCCTAATGGTTAAAACTCAGGTTAAGACAACGGGCATCCTGCAACAAAGCACATGGAATGCACACTGGCCTTGGCTCCTGACTCCAATGCCTGCTGATGCAGACACTGGCAGGTGGCAGTGATAGATCAAGTGATTGGGCTCCTGCCACCCCCACGGGAGATCAGGATTGAGTTCTGGTCCCCCAGCTTCAACCTCAGTCTCAGTCCAGTCCAGTCCCAGCTATTGCAGGCATCGGAGGTGGGAACTAGCAGATGAGAAATCGCTCTCTCCCTGAAACACATTTTTAAAAATTTTAAATGTTGGATCCAAAAAAGAAAAAAAGTCCCTTGGGTAATAAAATTTGCCTTGGAGCCCAGGGAAGGACACCATGTGACAAAGTCTGTTTGGGTGTGGTGTACCTACAGTTTGTTCTGTGATACATTTAGACTCCCTAGTTGATAAGATTCCCCCTGGAGGCCATTCCTGATAATTGAGTTCTTTTTTGGAGGGCCTATCCTTACAGAGAAAAGGGAACTTCAGACCAATCCCCTCCCTTCTTTTGAGGAGAGAAAGAGGGGCCAGAGGCTGTAGGGCCAGAGAAGGTCAGAGAGACCTTGGCTCTGAGGCTGCTTCTGAGGTTTTGCAGTCATCTTTAGCTCATCGCTTCCAGCATGCTAAGGCCCTATACTGAGGGTGGTGTTTCCCCCGACAAAGAAAACCTAAAATCCTTGGCATAGTGATTTCAAGGGTACCAGGGTAAGGAGCCACAACAGAGACAAGACAAAAGGAAAATTATTTCAACAATCATTATTCTTCATTTCTGCTGGCTAGACTCATTTATATTTTAAAAATAAATACAACCAAAAACAGGCCTTGTCCTTGGTCTCATGGAGTGTGTAGTGGAAGACACCAACATATGAGCAAATGTCATGAGGCAGTGTGTATAGCTCTGATACACTCTTGGGAACCTCAGGGAAAGGAGAATGAATTGAGTTCTGCTGGGAAATAGGGCTGGTATAATATGGAAGGAGGGTGTTTGGAAAAGCTACAAAAAATACAGTAGCTGTAAGCTGATTTTTTTTTTTTACAAAGATTTATTTATTTGAAAGAGTTACAGAGAGAGAGAGAGAAAGGTCTTCCTTCCATCCACTGGTTTACTCCCCAGATGGTCACAACAGCCAAGGCTAGGCCAGGCTGAAGCCTGGAGCTTCTTCCAGGTCTTCCACATGGGTGGCAGGGGCCCAAGCACTTGGGCCATGTCCCCACCTCCCCTACCTCCTGCTGCTTTCTCAGGCCATTAGCTGGGAGCTGCATTGGAAGTGGGGCAGTGGGGAATCAAACCAGGGCCCATACAGAATGCTGGTGTTACAAGCAGCAGCTTTACCAGCTACTCCACAATGCCAGCCCAACTTCAAACTGATCAATGAGTGATGATGGTATATGTGGTATAATATGACTTCTATTTGGATTTATCCCAGGTTCCGTCTTAGAAGTCCCAAAGCCTAGAGAATCCCTGAGTGAAAGGAGTGATTTTGTTATTCAAAATGACATCCTTTGAAACTCTTGAGCTTGTGCCAGTGAAGTTATTTAGGGTGAGGTGCTTGTTAGCTCTGGGACAGTCACCAGCAAGACCAAATGATTGGAGGATTAGAGGCTTGGAATTGTTCAGCCTCACCCAGTGAGTGCACTGGGATTAAGCTCCATAAAATCTAGTCAGGAAAAGATAGGATGGGCTAGCCGGCGTCGTGGCTCAACAGGCTAATCCTCCGCCTTGCGGCGCCAGCACACCGGGTTCTAGTCCCGGTTGGGGCGCCGGATTCTGTCCCGGTTGCCCCTCTTCCAGGCCAGCTCTCTGCTGTGGCCCGGGAGTGCAGTGGAGGATGGCCCAGGTGCTTGGGCCCTGCACCCCATGGGAGACCAGGAAAAGCACCTGGCACCTGGCTCCTGCCATCGGATGAGGGTAAACCAACAGCAAAAGGAAGACCTTTCTCTCTGTCTCTCTCTCTCACTGTCCACTCTGCCTGTCAAAAATAAAAAAAAAAATAGATAGGATGGGCTTTTGGGTTGCTGGACCTTCAGGGTAGCCTGGAGGAAAGCAAACAAAGTCCATGCCCCCAGTCCCAAATATCACCACCTCCATCTCTGCTTCTGACTGTTCACCTGTACCCTTTGTAACATCCTTCATAATAAACCAGTCAACGTGGTTCCCCAAATTACAGGAGCCATCCTTACAACTGATAGAACCCAGGGAGGCGATCGTGGGAATGCCAGTTTTTAGCTTCTCAGTCAGAAATACAGGTGACAATCTGCTACTTGTGATTGGCTTCTGAAACAGTGGCAGTCTTAAGGGACTGAGCCCCCAACCTGTGGAATCTGACTCCAAGTCATGTCAGGATTGAATCGAATGATGGCATACCTAGTTACTGTCCATTGGAGACTGGTACTTGGGGGGAAAGCCCACACACATCTGGTCATTGAAGTGTTTAGTGTAGAGTGAGAGCAGAGAGAAAAAAAAAAAAACTGCTTTTATTTATTTATTTATTTTTATTTTCCCTTTGCAATACAACTTCATCAAGTAAAAAAGGGAGGATTTCATTATAGGCAGAGATAAGGCAAGTCCAGTCCACCCTGGAGGCAGAATGCCCAGGGCTGATTCCCTGTGTGCCAGCTGTGGTGTCTTTTTAGGCAAATCACCTCTCTTGGCCAGCCTCCTTTTGGAAGCTGGCTGAGGGGCAGCCGTGGTGCCCTCCTCATAAGATGTAACAAAGAGTAGATGAGAGCATCAGGCATAGTCCCTGCAGGTAAGAAACAACCGTAGAATAGCATCCTTAGCTGACTGGGAAACCAGGAGTCAGGAGAAAGGTGGGTCTGGTATCACATAAGGGGAAGAGACTTCTGTGCCAGGCTCCTGAGTAGCTATTTCCATTAGAATGAAAGCGCCTCAAGTGTAGGCACCCTGTTTAACTTGTCACTGGAGCATGTCCCAGAATGCCTGGTATATCGTGGACTTCAAAAGATATCTAATGAGAGCAGGCATTTAGCGTGGCAGTCAAGATGCTGGTTAAGACAGCCACACTGGGTTCAGTTTCTGTCTCCTGCTCCTAACTCCAGCTTCCTGTTACTGCTGCCCCTGGGAGGCAGTGGTGATGACTTGAGTAACTGGGTCCCTGCCATCCACATGGGAGACCTGGAATCGAGTTCATGGCTCCTGGTGTCTGCCTCAGCCAAGCCCTGGCTGTTGCACACATTTAGGGAGTAAGCCAGCAGATGGGGACTCTCTGTCTCACTCATTCTCTGCCACTCAAATAAATAAAAGTTTGAAAAAAAAATCAAATAAGTAAAGCTAAGAACATTATACTTTTTTTTCTACACAGAATTGCCCTCTTGAAATGTGGCCAATCTCAAGGGAAACTTGCTTCAGTCTAAGAGATTTAACACGGGGCTGGCGTTGCAAGGCAACAGGCTAAACCACTGCTTATGACGCCCACATCCCATATTGGAGCACCTGTTTGAATCCCAGCTGTTCCACTTCAGATCCAGCTCCCTGCTCATGTACCTAGGAAGCAGCAGATGATGACTCAAGTGCTTGGGCCCCTGCCAAACAAGTGGGAGACCTGGATGGAGCTCCTGGCTCCTGATTTCCACCTGGCCTAGCCCCAGCCATCGCAGCCATTTGGGGAGTGAACCAACAGATGGACGATCTCTCTCTCTGTGTGCCTCTGTCTCCATCTCTCTGCACTTCAAATAAAGTGGAAAAAATACTTTTTTTTTTTAATTGTAAAAAACAAATGTATCCAAAGAAAGAGAGAAGGATGAAGATTGCTACAATCAAGATACAGATGACATGGAGTCCTCCTGCACATGGACATTTCACTAAAATGCAATGCCATCACCACTACCGTTCCTTGGGATACTTCTTCCTGATATAAACAGCAATTTCACCTGCCTTCACTCATAATCAGGTGTGTTTACTGAAACATTTGTGATAGAAAAAATGATAATCACCTCTATGTGCACCATTATTCATCCTTAAAAAAGAATGAGTTAGGTAAGTATGCTGAAAAATAAAGGGCTTCAAAATATATTATTAAATGTTACACAGAGAAAGCCTGGTGAGTAACAGTGGGTACACTGTGATTCTTTTTTAAATTTTTGAATTTTTTAAAAAATTTGAATAAGATTATATGTCTATATCGATATCTATGCCCTTTGTATTTTTAAAATTTTATTTAATAATTATATTTTTTTAAAGATTTATTTACTTATTTTAAAGTCAGAGTTACACAGAGGTAGGAAAGGCAGAGAGAGAGAGAGAGAGAAAGAGAGAGAGAGAGAGAGGTCTTCCATCTAATGGTTCACTCCCCAATTAGCTGCAACTGGCCAGGAGCCAGGAGCTTCTTCCAGATCTCCCACATGGGTGCAGGGGCCCAAGGACTTGGGTCACCTTCTACTGCTGCATAGCAGAGAGCTGGATCAGAAGAGGAGCAGCCGGGACTAGAACCAGTGCCCATATAGGATGCCGGGTCTTCAGGCCAGGGCATTAACCTGCTGCGCCACAGCATCGGCCCCAATAATTATGAATTTCGAAAGTACAACTTTTGGATTATAGTGGCTTCCCCTCCCCCATAACCTCCCTCCTACCCACAACCATCCCATCTCCTACTCCCTCTCCCATCCCATTCTTCATCAAGATTCATTTTCAATTATCTTTATATACAGAAGATCAACTTGGTAAATACTAAGATTTCAACAGTTTGCACCCACACAGATACACAAAGTATAAAGTACTGTTTGAGTAGTAGTTTTACCGTTAATTTGCATAGTACAAAACATTAAGGACAGAGATCCTACATGGGGAGCAAGTGTACAGTGACTCCTGTTGTTGATTTAACAATTGACACTCTTATTTAGGCTATGGAAGCTTCTTGAGTTCACAAACTCCAACCTTATTTAGACAAGGTCATAGTCAAAGTGGAAGTTCTCTTCTCCCTTCAAAGAAAGGTACCTCCTTCTTTGATGGCCCTTTCTTTCCACTGGGATCTCACTCACAGAGATCTTTCATTTCGGTGTTTTGTTTTGTTTTTTGCCAGAGTGTCTGGGCTTTCCATGCCTGAGAAACCTCATGGGCTTTTTAGCCTGGTCCGAATGCCTTAAGGTATGCCCTTTGAGAATTAAGAAACTTCTAAGAGTAAGTCTCATGGGAGTGAGTCCTATCTTCTTGTATTGTTCTTTGAGTTGTTATGTAGTTTTTAAAGATTTATTTATTTATCTGGAAGGCAGAGAGTTACAGAGAAAGAGCACTCTTCTATTCAGTTTCACTCCTCAGATGGCTGTATTGGCTGAGGCTGGGCCAGGCTGAAGCCAGGCATCTGGAACTTCATCCAAGTGTCCCACATGGGTGTCAGGGGCCCATCTTCCACCATCTTCCATTGCTTTCCCAGGTGTATTAACAGGAAACTGGATCAGAAGTGCAGCAGCAGAGACTTGAGCCAGTACTCAAATGAGATGTTGGTGTTGCAGATAGTGACTTAACTGGCTATGCCACAAGCAGCCCCATGTTATTATATTTTAATGTCAGTGTGACTTTTTTTTTTTAAAAAAAGATTTATTTATTTACTTGAAAATCAGAGTTACAGAGAGGCAGAGGCAGAGAAAGAGAGAGAAGTCTTTCATCCACTGGTTCACTCCCCAGATGGCCACAATGCTGGAGCTGTGCTGATCTGAAGCCAGGATCTGGGAGCTTCTTCTGGGTCTCCCACAAGGGTACAGGGGTCCAAAGATTTGGGCCATCTTCTACTGCTTCCCCAGGCCATAGCAGAGAGCTAGATCATAAGTGGAGCAGCCAGGACTCAAACTGGTGCCCATATGGCATGCCGGCACTGCAGGTGGCGGCTTTACCCACTATGCCACAGTGCCGGCCCCGTTAGTACAGATTATATGGAAACTAAAACCAAGGGTCATATTTTATTTCTTTTTCTCATATTTCTCCACATTTTTAAGCTTCATACAGATGTAGGCTGGTGGTTAAGACACCCACACCCCACATCAGAGTACCACGGTTGGATTCCTGTCTCCAGCTCCTGACTCGAACTTCCTATTAACATGCACTTTGGGAAGCGGCAGTGATGGCTCAAGTACTTGGGTTCCTGCCACCCATGTAGGAGCCTGGATTGAGTTCCTACCTCCTAGCTTAGGCCTAGCTCAATCCTGGCTGTTGTAGGCATTTGGGGAATGAACAAGCAGATGGAAGCGTTTCTCTCTCTCTCTGTCTCTCAAATAAATTTCTATGTGTATGTCTATTTCTGAGTTCCTTTATGTACAGAAATATTCAGAATGACTGAACATTTATCTAGCCCAAAGACTGGAAACATGTTGAAATACATAGCAAGGCAGGAACTGAATTCTAGACAGGTTAACCCCTAGTTTATAGTTTCTTTTGCATGAGTGATTTTTATTCATCACTTGAAAGTCACTGATCACCATCTTGTTTTCTCAGGCATCAGATTCAATTGCTGTCAACTACTACTGAGTGACAGGTGGTAAGCACAGAATAGTGTACACTGGCACTCCACAATGTGCTAGGAAACTTCTTTTAAAGACTGCTACATATTTGGATTTAGGCAGTGTTCTTTAAAAGAGTCCATTTTGGTCACACCTAGGTACACTTGGGTGTGGTTTATGTTCCAGTCACTTTCAGAACACTGTTCCTCTTAGTACTTGGGGATTGTAGCACAGTGGGTTAAGCCACCCTTTGGGACACCTACATCCCATATCAGAAAGCTGGTTTGAGTCCCAGCTGCTCTGCTTCTAATCCAGCTCCCTACTGAAGTACCTGAAAAGGCAGCGAATGATGGCCCAACCACTCAGGCCCCTGCTATCCACATGGGAGACAGGGAAGGAGTTCTGCGATCCTGGCCTAACTCTGGCTGTTATGGGCATTTGGGGAGTGATCAGCAAATAGAGGATCTCTCTCTCTCTCTCACACACACACACACATACTCTGCTTCTCTTTCTCTGTTGTTCTGCCTTTCAAGTAGATAAAAACAACTGGATAGAAGTTTCTAAAAAAAATTATACTGTAAAGTTTAACAGGAAAATGTTCATGGTATAAAGTTTTGTTTAAAAAAATCTTTTTTTAAAAGATTTATTTATTTGAAAGTAAGAGTTACAGAGAAAGAGAGAGAGAACTCTTCCATCTACTGGATCACTCCCAAAATGGCCACAATGGCCTGGGCTGAGCCAGGCCAAAGCAGGAGCCTGGAACTCCAGCCGGTTCTCCCACATGGGTGGGAAGGGGCCCCAGCACTTGAATCATTTTTGCTGCTTTCCCAGGTTCATTATCAGGGAGGTAGATAGGAAGTGGAGCAGCTGGGACTTGAGCCAGCAGTTATAGAATATTGATATCACAGGTGGTAGCTTAGCCAACTATGCCACAATGCTGTCCCCTATAAAAAGAGATCTTGATACAAACTTGACGTAGAGAGGCTAGCACTGTGGCATCATGGGTAAGGCTGCTGCCTGCAGTGCCGGCATCCCACATGGGCGCTGGTTTGAGTCCCGACTGCTCAACTTATGATTCAGCTCTCTGCTATGGCCTGGGAAAGCAGTAGAGGATGGCTCAAATCCTTGGGCCCCTACACCCACATGCGAGACCCGGAAGAGGCTCCTGGCTCCTGATCAGTGTAGCTCTAGCTGTTGCAGCCAGTTGGGGAGTGAACTAGCAAATGGTTCTCTCTCTCTCTGCCTCTCCTTCTCTCTCTGTGTAACTCTTGATGTAGAATAGAACACCAATTTTAACTCTCTATGAATGATCATCATAAACATCCATAAAAAATTTACAGTAAAATCATTGAAAGGAAATAGACTAAAATACTAACAGTTGTTATTGCTAAGTAGATTAGAAGATTTTTAAATTTCATTCTTATTAAGTTTTCTTACTTCCTTAATGCAAGAATAAATTACTTTTATATTGAGGAAAAAATTGTAAACATTTTTAAGGCAAAGTGGTTTAAAATATTAATGGAAAATTTTATAATAGCATTTCAAAATTAACCCTTTTAAAAAGCCAAACACATTAGTAATTACTAAAATTGAACAATATAATGGCACTGTCAGGATGTTCATAATCTGTTCATAGAGACCACTTCTCTATTTAGGTCAAGTCAAAAACTGAATGTGACAAAGTAAACTTTCTAGGAGGTCTATTGAGTATGCTGTGAAGATCCAAAAAGAGAAGAATGTTTAATTTTCAGAGAAAAAATCCCCAGTGGCATCTTTTCTGAATAAGGAAAAGAAAAAGACGAAGAAAACTGCAGGAGTTTCAGAAACCCAGTAGGCAGGGTAACCCATTGCCTAGCAACCTAATGAGGTCTCATAAGGTGGCATTTAAGTCCATAGGTCATCAGCACCAGCAAACACAAATTCGATGGGAGCTTTTCTGTCACTGAGTATAGCAAATCTTCCAAAACCTTTCCAAACAGTCTTTCATTAGAATGAAAGCTTCTAAGATCACTGTCTTAATTACTGTCTTGGAAGCTAGAGTTTTGTCTTTGATTTGCATTCTGTTTAGGCCAGGCTTCCCACTGCGAAATATATGGATTTCTGGGACTATTATGATTCAGCAGGTCTGGAATGGGGCCAGGGAACCCATAACTTTAACAAGAGCATGAGATTTTTTTAAAAGCTTTATTTATTTTAAAGGCAGGGTTACAGAGAGAGAGAGAGGGAAAGACAGAGACAGAGAGAAAAGAGAGATCTTTCATCTGCTGTTCGCTCTCCATATGGGCGCAATGGCCAGAGTTTGACTGGGAGCCAGTAGTTTCATCCGGGGGTCTCCCACATGGATGCAGGGGCCCAAATACTTGGACCATCTTCTGCTGCTTTCTCAGGAGTATTAGCAGGGAGCTGGATCCGAAGTGGAGCAGCTAGGAAAACAATCAGCGCTCATACAGGATGCCAGTGTAACAGAGAGTGGCTTTACGTGCTATACCACAATGCCAGCCCCCTGAGATGATATTTATGACCAGCATGTCTGAGAAACATTAGAATAAATTTTCACTTCCTAGGGCCAGTCTTGCAGCGCAGCGGATCAAACTGCCACCTGTGACCCAGCATCCCATATCAGAATGCTGCTTTGAGTTCTGATCGTAGGAAACCCAGATGGAACTCCAGGCTCCTGGTTTCAGCTTGGCAGAGGCATCCGTGGCTGTTGTGGACATTTGGGTAGTGAAACAGCAGATAGATGGAAGATAGATTCTCTCTCTCTCTTTGTAACTGCCTTTCAAATACATAAAATTCCAAAAAAGAAATTCCATTTCCTATCTAACACTCTTGCTACTTATACTTATTTTTAAAAAATTTATTATTTGAGAGGCAGAGTTATAGACAGAGAGAGGGAGGTCTTCCATCTGCTGGTCCACTCCCCAAATGGCCGCAACAGCCAGAGCTGGGCAAATCCAAAACCAGGAGCCAGGAGCCAGGAGCTTCCTCCAGGTCTCCCATGGGTGTGCAGAGGCCCAAGCAGTTGAGCCATCCTCCACTGCTTTCCCAGGCCATTAGCAAGGTGCTGGATAGGAAGTGTAACAGCCGGGACTTGAACCAGTACCCACCTGGGATGTCGACAAGGCAGGCAGAGGCCTAACTCCCTATACCACTGAGCCAGTTACACTACTTATAATTCTAGTCCTTACCTGTTTGATTTTGATGACTTGTTCAGTGTTTGCCACAGTACCAGGCAATAAGTTCCATGAAAGCAGAGATGGTGTCTACTCATTGTTGTACCGCCAAGGAACAGTATGATATTCAGCACATATCTGGATACAAACATGACATAGAATATGAAATACTGTGATATAGGAAAAATATGCATTTGATTTCTGCCCATTTGCTGGCACAGAGATCCTAAAATTCATAACTTCCTGAGTGGTAGGGGTAATAGGTTCATCTTTTGTTCTTTGGCTTCCCTTTTTGGCTCAGAGCACCTAATCCATTGAAATTTCCTGGGTGACAGAAGCATCTTTTGTTCTAATGAGGTGGGCTCTTGGATGAGGGCTGGTCACCATGATTAGGAGGTTGAAACTCCCCCCCTAGCTCCATTCTTCAAAGAGGGGAGAGGGCTAGAAGTCAGGTTAATCATGGATCTTGCTTATGTGATCCTGCCTCCAAAAGAATACCAAGAAATATATGTCCCAGAGAGCTTCTGGCTTGGCAAACACATCCTTGTGCCAGGAAGGTGGTGCACCCCAACTTCCCCAGCATAGAAGCTCCTGGGCTCAGAAACCTTCCCTCATACCAGGTATCTTTTACTTAGTTGTTCATCTGAATCCTTTATCACATACATTACTAATATATAGTTATGCCTTGGTATCCATAGCCTGGGAATTTTTTTTCCAGGATCCTCACAGATACCAAAGTCTGCAAGTGTTTGAGTTGAGATCCTTATATAAAATGGCAGGGTGTTTGTAAATAATCTATACACATACTCTCATATATTTCAAATCAGCTCTGGACTACTTTATAACATCTAGTAGAATATAAATCCCATGAAAATAGTCTTTATACTATATGGTTTAGGGAATAATGACAAGAAAGATAGTCTGTACGTGTTTAGTATGATACATTTTTTTGGCAAATATTTTTGATCTAGGGTTGGTTGAGTATGCAAATGCAGAGGACCAACTGTAATGAGCCAGAAAATGAGTTTTCTCTGAGTTTCATGTGATACTCCAGCAATCAACTGGTCTGAGAAGAGGGTTGTAGGAACCTCCTTTTTTTTTTTTTTTTTTTTCTTGACAGGCAGAGTGGACAGTGAGAGAGAGAGACAGGGAGAAAGGTCTTCCTTTGCCGTTGGTTCACCCTCCAATGGCCGCCGCGGTCGGCGCGCTGCGGCCGGCGCACCGCGCTCATCCGATGGCAGGAGCCAGGAGCCAGGTGCTTTTCCTGGTCTCCCCATGGGGTGCAGGGCCCAAGCACCTGGGCCATCCTCCACTGCACTCCTGGGCCACAGCAGAGGGCTGGCCTGGAAGAGGGACAACCGGGACAGAATCCGGTGCCCCGACCGGGACTAGAACCCCGTGTGCCGGCGCCGCAAGGCGGAGGATTAGCCTGTTGAGCCACGGCGCCGGCCAAGGAACCTCCAACTTATGAGCAAATCGAATAGACGTTGTGAGTAACATAGGAATCACTGCCTGTGATTGGTGGCTGAAGTGAGAGATAGACTCATGGGACTAAGCCCTTAACCTGGGGGGAGGAGGGGTGTTGTCTGTACTAATTCCTGCTAGTGTCAGAATTGAATCAAATACTAGGACACTCAGTTGGTGTCCAGTGAAAAACTGCTTGTTGTGTGGGGGAAAAACCATGCCCTCCACTCTACATCTGGGGGTCCAAAGTGAAATATTGTGTTGAGTATGAAAGAGTAGGAGAAAAAGACACTTCATTTTTTTTTTCTTTATAGAGTCAGTTATAACAACAAATAAATCAACTGAAGAGAATACAAAAGTTAACAGCAAAATGATTGAAAGGAAATAACATTAACAACAAAACAGCATTTAGAGAGTAAGCTAGCAGATGGGAGATATTCTCTCTCTCTTCTGTTTCTCTCTCTTTTTCCTCTTTGCCTTTCAAATAAAATGAAGATAAATAAATTTTAAATTTTTTTTTTTTTGACAGGCAGAGTGGACAGTGAGAGAGAGAGACAGAGAGAAAGGTCTTCCTTTGCCGTTGGTTCACCCTCCAATGGCCGCCGCGGTCAGCGCGCTGCGGCCGGTGCACCGCGCTCATCCAATGGCAGGAGCCAGGAGCTAGGTGCTTTTCCTGGTCTCCCCATGGGGTGCAGGGCCCAAGCACCTGGGCCATCCTCCACTGCACTCCCGGGCCACAGCAGAGGGCTGGCCTGGAAGAGGGGCAACCGGGACAGAATCCGGTGCCCCGACCGGGACTAGAACCCGGTGTGCCGGCGCCGCAAGGCAGAGGATTAGCCTGTTGAGCCATGGCGCCGGCCTAATAAATTTTAAATTTTAAATAAAGGATATTCTATAGAAAAAACAACAAAATATTATTAACACATTTCTTAAATCAACTAATGAATCAGAACTTTCTTCTTTTTTTAATTTTTAAAAGATTTATTTATTTACTTGAAAGGCAGAATTAGAGAGAGAGAGAGAGAGAGAGAGAGAGAGACTGAGAGATCTTGCATTCAGTGGTTCACTCCCCAAATAACTGCAATGGATGAGGCTGCATCAGGCCTAAACCAAGAGCTTCATTAGGGGCTACAGCATGGACAGCAGGGGCCCAAGCCCCTGGGCCATGCTCTCCTGCCCTCCCAGGTACACAAGCAGGGAAGCAGAGCAGCCAGGACCCCAATATAGCACACCAGTGTTGCAGTCAGGCTCAACCGAGTACACCACAATGCAAGCCCCAAAACTCTTTTTGTTGTGTTTGATGAGAGCCCAGTTAAAGCCTAGACCATCTTCACATTTATAGGGAAAACCTTACAGCTCTGGAAAGCACAGTGTGAATGTGGAATACCTTGTACTCAGAGAACTTTTGTTACCTTAGGGAGAGTGCCATACAGAATTGACAGAGTATTGCAAGAGGATGTACCAACTGCCAAGCAGATTATGACTCAAAGTTCATAGAGAAAACAAATATCCTGTCCATATCTACTCATCTGTCTTTTACTGAGGCAAGTATATTGCATGCTGATCTGATACAGAAAAAAACAAAAAAATACAAGACTTACTGCCCTGGCTCCTTTGAGGCCAAGCCTGTGGGAAGGTGATTGCCAAACAGGTCAGCAGCCAGTGTAACTGAACAAGGTTCCAGTGTGTCTTGTTATTTAGACTCACCAAGAACTCTAAAAGAAAATAACGTGATAGAAATCTGGGCCCTGCAAGTCCCCCACCTCCCTTCCTCAAAAAGCTTTCTCTAGTTTTTAAAAGTTTAAATTAGAAAGGGCTACTGAATACTACCTAGTGGAAACAAGACATTTGTTGGGTGCTTAGTGTTCAGTAGGCCTAGCGTGAGACCTGACATACATAGGTACTGAGTTAAGTCTTTATAAAATGCTCCATGAATCATTTTGTTGGAAGGAACTGAATCCTGGAAAGTGAAACGCTTGGAGCCATCTCCTTGCCGACTCTGCTGCCTTGGCCAATCCTAGCCGTACTGTGTGTGGGGATGGCAACTCTGCCCTCACTTTTGGCCATAATTTCTGCAGTCGCCTATTATTTCTGTGAGCAGGACTTCAGATGACTTCAGTTACCACTTTTCCCCACTTGAGACCTGGCTAAGCGTTCACTACACATCCACACTCAATCTGCCTAGTTAGGAGTCAGCACATGACAGTCCATGGGCCAAATCTGACCAGCTGCTTGTTTCTACAAATAAGGATTTATAAGAACGCACCAATGCCTATTCATTTAGGAATTGTCTAAGGCTGACTTTGGTGTTAAAATGGCAGAATTGAATAGTTGGGACAGAGAACCTCTGATTGACACAGTCTAAGATATCCACTACCCATTTTTTCTAAAGAAAAAAAGTCTGCCTACCCTAGATGCATAGGGCCAGACAGTGATTATTATTATAATAAAATTCTTCCATAACATTTGCTACATGCCAGGCAATATTCTAAGGTCTTTGCATATTTTAATTCTTCAGTACTCACTATAATCCTATAACGTTAAGATAACATGGCTACTAAAAGGCTAACCTAGATAGGAAAGGTATTACAAAATAAATAGATGATATCAGGATTCCAAAAAATGACAAACAAAACTATAACCTGGAATCTCCAACAAAACAGCAAAAAAAATCATGGTGGAAATAATGAATATAATGTGATTGTGGTTACAAATTGTCACTAAAAACCACATTCTAATCAGCTGAAGATTCTTTTATGTGTGTGGGATTAAATGAAAAGTAAAACTTAAGAAAACCAAGGGGCCAGCGCTGTGGGATTGTAGGCTAAGCCTACGCCTGCTGAGCTGAGCATCCAATATGGATGCTGGTTTGTGTCCCAGCTGCTCCTCTTCCTCTTCCAATCCAGCTCTCTACTATGGCCTGGGAAAGCAGTGGAAGATGGCCCAAGTGCTTGGGTCCTTACACCCATGCGGGAGACCTGGAAGAAGCTCCTGGTTCCTGGCTTTGGATAGATTCAGCTCCTGCTGTTACAGCCATTTGGGGAGTGAACCAGCAGATGGAAGATTCTCTCTCTCTCTCTCTCTTTCTCTCTCTATGTAACTCTTTCAAATAAATCTTTAAAAAAATTCAAAATGTCTTTAAATCTTACATTTGGAAATTCTTTTCTGTTTTTTAAAGATTTATTTATTTATTTGAAAGTCAGAGTCACACAGAGAGAGGAGAGGCAGAGAGAGAGAGAGAGAGAGAGAGAGAGAGAGAGAGAGAGAGGTCTTCCAACCATTGGTTGACTTCCCAACTGACCTCAAGGACCGGAGCTGTGCCAATTCAAAGCCAGGAGCCTCTTCCAGGTCTCCCATGCAAGTGCAGGGGCCCAAGGACCTGGGTCATCCTCCACAGCTTTCACAGGCTATAACAGAGAGCTGGATAGGAAGTGGAGCAGCTGGGACCCAAACCGGTGCTCATATGGGATGCTGGCACCACAGGCAGTGGCCCTACCCACTACGCCACAGCACCAGCCCCTGGAAATTATTTTCAAAACCAGTTCACTCACCTAAAAAATATAATTTTTTAAATTTGTATTTCCATAGTCATAAAATTTATTTTAGTCTCAATCCATATTATTGGTATTATTTAGCTTTCTGGTCCACTTTACTCACCAGATATGACCTCTAGAGACTTGATTTCCTCCAAAATAAATAAATAAATCCACCCAAAGTAGTTATAGATTTTCCATAGTTTTATGTCAGTAGGTCACTGTTTTACGCCTGAATCTGGCACATACTAGATATTCAAAAATTAGTTGTTAAACAAATGAGTGACTTTCTCAAAGAGAATGTCTAAAAATGTTTTAGAAAGGTGGGCATTTGGCCTTGTGGTTTAGATGCCAGTTAAGACCACTGTGGAAGCAGGCATTGTGGCACAGTGGATTTGACAGTGGGTTAAATTACCACTTGGGATGCCAGCATCCCACATTGGACCCACTACTCTACTTCCCATCCAGCTCCCTGCTGGGAACCAGCAGATGTTGGCTCAAGTACTTGTGTTCCTGCCACCCATGTAAGAGACACAGATAGACACAAATAGACACACTCCTGTCTCCTGACTCCAGCCTGTCCTACCTCCAGCTATTGTAGTCACTTGAGGAGTGAACCAGCAAATGGAAATCAATCTCTTTCTCACGCTCTCCCTCTGTTTCTCTGCCACTCTGACTTTCAAATAGATAAATCTTAAAGGAAAGAAAGAAAGAAAGAAAGGCCCCTGTATCTCATATCAGAGTGCCTGTGTATGATGTTCAGTTCTGGCTCCCAGATTCAGCTTCCCACCAATGCAGACTCTGGGAGACAGCAGTGACAGCTCACGCAATTGAGTCCCTAGCACCATGGGAAAACTGGGTTGAGTTCTCAGCTCCTGGATCTTGGCTTTGGTCCAGCCCAGTCCCAGCCATCTGGGGAGTGAACAAGCAGATGGGAGCTCTCTATCTGGTGGCATGTCTGTCTCTGTCTCTCAAATAAATAAAAAATAAATAAAAATTTAGGAAGACCTATGACATCAGATATTGAGCCATGCTTAATCCATTTCAGTATCCAGCTGCTGGGTGGGGACCAGGTGTGTATCAGCCAAGCAGGCTGAAATTCAGCTGAGTATGCTTGCTTGGGAGGGCCTGGCCAGGCGGGCAGCAGGTTCGGATCACTTACTGTTCTCAGACTGCTATTTAGCATTGAGGCTGATAGCCGCCCCGGGGGCCCATGGCCAGCACTCAGTTCCTCACTGTTCCTCAAAAACAGCTTCTTGCAAAGCAGCTAGAATAACACTGAGGAAGTGTTCTTCTAAAAAATATTCTTATTTTAATTGTACATACTCAGGAGGTATAGTGTGATCATCAGAACATTGAAACATGTGATAATCAAGTCAGATTAGATAGTATCTCCATGTCGTTAAAGATTAAAATCTTTTTTGATTAACATTTATTCATTTACATATTGGTGGGTAGTATGCTATTTCAATAAATGTATGCAATGTGTCCTTATCAAATCAAGGTTGTTAACATTTGGTTCTCCTTATCCTTAGTTTATGTCTGGAGTCTTTGAGCTCTCCCCTTATTTATTTATAAAGTACTCATATATTATGGGTTTGTGCGGACAGATCCTCACAGTATCATAGAACTCAGAAATTATTCTTTCTGTTATGTTTTGGTTCCCCTGGGGAAATATCAACTGAGCAATTCTGTGGATATGCCAGAGGCAAATTATGAAGGCACTTTTAAAGGCTCAGGTTTGTGCTTAGCTTTGATCCTTAGTTCTGGGAACATGGAATAAAAGCAGGGGTGGTAGGTGTTGAAGAGATGGGATCTGAACACATTCGATTTGTCCTCCAATTCTTTGAGCACATGAAGCATCTCTTGCATTCTAAGAATCTCCTAGCTAGTTTTCCACGTGCAAAGTGATGAATGGTTTCAAAATTATTGTAGCAACCATCAATCTGCAGGTATTTGCTGAACAGTGTAGCAAGATCTGGAGCCAAAAGACCAAGTCTTGGCATCTGGAAACTTGTTGGACATGCAGAATTATGGACATTTGTAAACACTTGAAGTTGGGGAAGCACACTCTGGAGAACCCCTTCGGGTGCTTAAATAGATTCTCACTGGAGTTGTAAAAGCCCTGGGAAACCATTGAGGGCAGATTGTTTCTAAAACTTTTTTAAAATAAAGATTTATGGAGTATTATTAATTACAAAGTCATTAATAAATAATGAAATTATTATCTCATGATATATTTGTTACATACAAGAGGTGACTTCTGCCGGTGCCGTGGCTCAACAGGCTAATCCTCCGCCTTGCGGCGCCAGCACACCGGGTTCTAGTCCCGGTCGGGGCGCCGGATTCTGTCCCGGTTGCCCCTCTTCCAGGCCAGCCCTCTGCTGTGGCCCAGGAGTGCAGTGGAGGATGGCCCAAGTGCTTGGGCCCTGCACCCCATGGGAGACCAGGAGAAGCACCTAGCACCTGGCTCCTGCCATCGGATGAGCGCGGTGCGCCGGCCGCAGCGTGCCGACCGCGGCAGCCATTGGAGGGTGAACCAACGGCAAAGGAAGACCTTTCTCTCTGTCTCTCTCTCTCACTGTCCACTCTGCCTGTCAAAAAAAAAAAAAAAAAAAAGAGGTGACTGCTTGGGGCCAGTCTTGTAGCATGCTGGCTTCAGCCACCACCTGTGATGCCAACATCCCATATGGGCTCAGGTTCAAGTCTTGGCTGCTCCACTTTGATCCAGCTCCCTGCTAATGAGCCCGGGAAAGCAGTGGAAGCTGGTCTAAGCGTTTGGGGCCCTGCACTCATGTGGGAGACCTGGATAAAGCTTCAGGCTTTTGGCTTCAGGCTGCCACAGTGCCAGCCATTACAGCCATTTGGGGAGTGAACCAGCAGATGGAAGATCTATGTATATGTGTGTGTGTGTGTGTGTGTGTGTGTGTACCCTCTCTGTAACTCAGCCTTCCAAATAAATCTTAAAAAAAAAAAGAAATAAATACATCTAAGCTTTTTAATTCTTTTTAAAAGACATGTATTTATTTGAAAGTCAGACTTACAGAAAGAGAGAGGGAGAAAGAGAGACATCTTCCATTCTCTGGTTTACTACCCAGATGGCTGCAATGGCCAGGGCTGGGCCAGGCTGAAGCCAGGAGCCAGGAGCTTCATCCAGGTCTCCCATGTGGGTAGCAGGGGCACAAGCCTTTGGGGCATTTGGGGCATCTTCCACTGCTTTTCTCAGGTCATTAACAAGGAACAGGATCGAAAGTGGAGCAGTGGTGACATGAACCTGTACTCCTACGGGATGCTGGCCTCACAGCTTTACACACTATGCTACAACACTGGCTCTAAACCTTCTAATGCTTAACATTACAAGATACAGATACTTCATGAATATCAGAGCATATTCTCATGTGTGCTAAATATGCTAATGTCAAAATATATGTAAAATAAGTATCATAAATATCAGAGGCCTCATCCACACTATATTTTATTTTAAATTATTGATGATTTCTGAAAGTCTTTGGTTTTGATGTTACAACTGGATTTTACAGGTGGTTTTTAGTTGTAAGATTGGTTGTAAGTTCTATTTGGACACTTTGAAAACTTTTTGCCACTTTCGTAGAAAACCGAGTTTTAGCTCACAAGAGAACTAGTTAAGGTATCACAAAAGAGAAAACAAAATTAATATGCCAACCTGAGATTACTTCCTAATGCAGGGCAGAATTTTAAAAACTGCTAAATATGGCCAACGTTGTGGCCCAGCAGGTTAATATGCTACCTGAGATGCCCCCATCCATACAAGAGCTGGTTTGAGTGCTGCCTGCTCCACTTCTGATTCAGCTTCCTGCTAACATGCCTGGGAAAACAAGGGAAAATGGCTCAAGTACTTGGACCCCTTCCACCCATGTGGAAGACCTATGTGGAGGTGGAGTTCCAGACTCCTGGCTTCAGCCTGGCCCAGCCTGGCCCAGCCTGGCAGTTGTAGCCATATGGAGAGTGAACCAGCGAATATAAGACCTCTTTCTCTCTTTTTCTTTCTTTGTACGTGTGTGTGTGTGTGTGTGTGTGTGTTTGTGTGCATGTATCTTTCTACTGCTAAATAATCTGGTGTGATATATAGCGCTATAAGGTTTAATGACAGGATGGAAATTTGGTTTAGTGGTTAAGATGTCAGGTAAGATGTCCACATCCCATATCAGACTGTCTGGGTTCAAGTCCTATCCACTCCCAATTCCAGTTTCTTGCTAATGCAGCCCCTGGAAAACAGTAAGTGATGGCTCAAGTGCTTGGGTCCCTACCACACGTGGACTGAACTCTTGGCTCTCGATTTCGGCCTGAGCCTGTTCTTGGTCATTGCAGATATTTGGGGATTGAACTAGTGGATGGGAGCTCTCTCTTAATCTGTTCATCTGCTTTCACATGAATGAATAAATAAATAGAAAGCAAATACTGTCTTCAAAAAGATTAATGAGAACATCAGCACCATTAATGTTCTCACAGAATATATTAGAACAATAATTTCATTTGGGACTGGGTTATAGTTAGTTGCTCTCATGTCTTCTGTGTTGAAAACCAGTGAATTCAACAGGGAAGAGAAGCATGGACTGCTCATTTTTGCATCCCTCTCAGCACTCTGTACACAGTACATAAAGTACACCAAGAAGTTGAGTAAACTTCTTCCTCTTTGGTAATGTGATCCTGGGTGGCTTGATTACACATGGAGTTTTTAGGGGATTTTCTTAGTAAAAACGTAAGAGAATGTTCAGGGTCAGGATATTTATGCGCTCATTTTTATTTCACATACTGGGAGCCACACACTTGTTCTTCAGCCGGCTACGTGGGAGGAGAGTGACGCTGTCCCCTGACTGCACAGCAGTAATCTGAGTCAAGGTTAGGAAACTAGCCCTTTAGGAAGTGAGCTGATTAAAATGTTATTTCCTCAGATATGAGCCTAATAAACAAAATTTAGCTAAAGAGTCAAGACACTTTAGACTCTTACATTCCCTAAATGTTAGAAATAATTGATGTCTCATAAAAATAAACGCAGACCCTGGGAAATTCTTCTTTCTTCCTCATTGCGTTGTCTCATCTTTCATGCACAATGTGACGTGAAATCAGCAGAAGAACCTTTCTCTATTCTTTCCCCTTTTTGTTGGGTGGTAAATACCAGCTGGAGCTTTGTGAGCAGTGAGTAATGCACCTGGCACGGAACCAAGGTAGCTGCCACCTGAAAACTTTCCACTCTGTTATTATTCTCTGGCTCAGCAGCCTGATGGTCCAAATGAATGAATGGAAGAAACTGCCCCTGTGGGCTCTCAAAACCAGGACTTTTCCTATGGCACTGAGTGTCTGGCTAAGCTGCTGTCTAGACTCTCAGCTTCCCTCCCCTTTCTGCCTACTCCATGCCCAAGTGTTTAATCTCAGAATGGTTTCCTCTTTGTTTTCCATTTTTTAAAGATGTGTTTGTTTAAAGTGCAGAGTTACACAGAGAGAGGGAGAGACAGAGAGACAGGGAGATTTCTTTCATCCACTGATTCACTCCCCAAATGGCCTAAAAATTGGGGTTAGGCCAGGCTGAAGTCAGGAGCCTGGAACACCATTTGAGTCTCCAACATGAGCGCAGGGACCTAAGCACTTGGGCCATCTTCCACTGCCTTCCCGGTGCTTTAGCAGGGAGCTGGATTGGAAGTGGAGCAGCCAGGACTTGAACTGGCATTCATATGGGATGCCAGTATCACAGGCAGTGGATTAAACTACTGCACTACAACACAAGCCACTGTTTTTTTTTTTTAAAGATTTACTTATTATTTTTAAAAAAGATTTATTTATTTACTTGAGAGGCAGAGTTACAGACAGAGGGAGAAACAATGAGAGATCTTCCATCCACTGATTCACTCCCCAAGTGGCCTCAAAGGCCAGATCCAAAGCCAAGAGCCAGGAACTTCTTCTGGGTTCCCCTAGTGGGTGATGGAGCCCAAGAGCCTGGACCATCTTCTATGGCTTTCCCTAGCCTATCTACCGAGAGCTGGATTTGAAGTGGAGCAGCCAGGACTCTAACCAACTCCCATATAGAATGCTGGTGTGACAGGCAGATGCTTAACCTACTATGCCTGAAAAACCTACAAGCCCTGAAAATTTATTTTTTTTTATTTGAAAGACAGAGAGGCAGAGTCAGAGAGAGAGGGGAGAAGAGAGAGAGAGAGAGAGAACCTCCATCCTTTGTGTCATTCCCCAGATTCCCCAGTGATTGAAGTTGCCAAGGCTAAGCCAGGCCAAGTCCAAGAGCCAGGAACTCCGTCCAGGTGGCCCACATGGGTGCAAGGAGCCCAAAGAATTGGGGCACTGTCCACTGCCTTCCCTGGAGCATTGGAAGCAGAGCAGATAGGACTCAAACTGGCACTCTGATGTGGGGTGCCAAGATCATATGCAGCAGCTTAACCCTCTGTGGCAGTGCCAGTTTCTCAGCATACATCTCTACTCTACTCTTGCTACAACTTGGTATGTATGGGAGGCATGGAAACCAACTATATATTCAGAATGCCCACAATGACAGGTTCCTGCCCATATCCTTTAGGTCTTCCCTGAAAGCTTTCAATTTTTAGTATCTGTCACTCCATCTCCATAGCCATTTTTCCAAGTCCACAGAGACTGCTCTACCTGTACACAGAACAGGCCTGAAGTATAAATTTTATTTACTTACTTTCATTTTATTTTTAAGGCAGAGGGACAGAGACAGAGGGACAGACATAGAGACTTCCATCTGCTGGCTCATTTCTCGAATACCCTCATCAGACAGGATGGGACCAGGCCCAAGCCAGGAATACAGAACCCAATCTAGATGTTGCATATGGTGGCAGGGAGCCAAGTACTTGAACCATCAGCTGCTGCCTCTCAAGGTGTACACTAGCAGGGGAGCTGGAGCCAGGCACTTGGATATGGGATGCAAGCATCCCAAGCAACTTCTTGATGCCTACTCTGGGCCTAAGTTTAGGAGAATTAGTATGCCAAGGAACAGTCATTATTAGAAGTGACCAACGGTGGTGGTGATTGCTACTCTGTTTTTCTCATCTCTGAGTGGACATAATTCAAAAGTGTGTTTTCTGTGTTTTACAGTGGGGTTATGCTCCTAACATACCTTTGATTGGTTACATTTCCTATCCTTGTATCATGCACTCTGCAGTCATACTTATGTTTCCTAAAATCCCTAACAAACCTTTATCTCTGGGTCAGCTTTTGGGGAACCCAAACCAAGACATTTAACAGACTACCAAAAATTCTTGTTAAAACAGACTTATTTTTATTTATTTGAAAAACTGAGTGACAGAGAGAGAGAGAGAGAGAGAGAGAGAGAGAGAGAGAGAGAGGGAGGGAGAGAGAAGAGAGAAAGAGAGGGAGAGAGAATTTTCCATATGCTGATTTACTCCCCACAACAGTCAGAGCTGGGCTAGGCTAAAAACCAGGAGCCTGGAACTTCCTCCAGGTCTCCTATGTGGGCCCATCTTCGGCTGCTTTCCCAGGTGCATTAGCAGGGAACTGGATTGGAAGCAGAGGAGCCAGGATAAGAACAGAAGCTCTGACGTGGGATGCCACTTGACAGGTGGCAGGTGGCAAATTAGTCCACTGAGCCACAACATCAGCCCCATACAAAATTCTTGTAATGGGTTCCAAAGCCAAATAAACATGGTTTTAATCACCCAGAAGGTGATTAAAAGTTGACAATTCATAGATAAGCTAAGAGTGAAACTCCTAAGCCTAAGTTTGTTCTCTCACGGTATCAATATACATCACATTGTCTCTTCTTGCTCTCAAAGTGTGAGTGTGACTGAATGACCCCTGCTGGTAAATAGTTGAGCAGAAAGCATTTCCAATCATTTTAATGTGCTTTGAATGTTATAGCATAGGTAGCTGAATCATGATCACAGGTGTTTTCCATGATTCTAATTCTGATGTACCAAGTGACCTTGGCCATTTTAAAGGCTGCATTCAACAAAATGTATGTATGTTGTGAAAACAGAGCCCACAACTGATAAACATAGGCTCACTTTTGTTTGACTTATTTTTCTCCATTTCTTCTCCTCCTGTCCCTTGTACACTATTCATCATTTTCCTTCTCTGTGCTTTTTACTTAATTTTCTTCCTGTTTATTCCTATCCTCTCATTGCTCTTATCATGCCAAACTGATACAGTGCTACCTAATTTGCATCTAGTGGATGCTAAGTCCCTTGCAGATGCCTCTGGGATCAAGAACCTCACCTCCCTACCCACTGCGGCTGACTCTCAGTGCCTCTCTAAGCATTGCCCTGGAGTGAAAGAAGCTACCTTTCCAAGGCACACTCCTCTCTAGGGATACCTGCGTGCAAGATGCTCAGAGGCTCCGCCTTGGTTTGGAACCACCCTAAAAGGCCCTTTCAGCTACAAAGCTCTGTGTAGGAGCAGCTGAATCCTCTTGTGTAATTCCATCAGGCCTGCAGCTTCTCCTTTGACCCCAATCACATTTCCCTACTCTTCGCTTGTGCTGCTGCTTAAGGCCCACACCAATTAACCTTCTGCTTGACAGCCTCGGGCTCTCGGAGTGTTTTCTAAGAAGTTCCCAGGAACTTTCGATAAAGATGAGACTATCAAAAATGCCTATGGCTGCAAGCTGTGGCTTGACCCGCTGTGCCACAGCTCCGGACCCTCCATATACATTTTGAAGCCCCCACATATATGAAAAGAACTCAACAAATGCTTCCTGGATTTTTGATTTGGCTTTCTTCTTATAAAACATGATTTATTTATTTTAATATTTTTAAAGGTTGTTCTTTAAATTGTAAATAACTGAGTTTTTAAATAAAATTTTCATTCTTATCTAAATTCAGATGAATAAAACAATTTCAAATAAATTATTTCTCTTTAAAAAATATTTACTTGCTTATTTGAAGGGCAGAGAGACAGACAGAGGGAGAGACAAAGAAAGAGAGAGCTTCCATCCACTTGTTCATGCACAGAATGGCTACAACTTTGTAGGGCTGGGCCAAAGGGAAGCCAATAGCCCAGAACTCCATTAGTGTCTTATACATGAATGTTAGGAACCCAAATGATATAGTGTAATTAGGCAACTGGCTAGAGTTTAGGTGAGCTGGAATTCTTGTATGTTGAAATGTTCCCTATCTCTTTAATTGTTGGTTTGATATGTCTGGCATCCCAGGTGCACCTGTTGCATCTGTGACCAGAGTGCATGCTCATACCCCACCCTGGTAGTATATTCTGTGAGGGTACCACCCCTTATAAAAAGAAGTGGAAGGGGTGTCGGTGCGGTGGGGTAGCAGGTAAAGCCACCGCATGCAAAGCCATCATTCTATATGGGCACTGGTTCATGTCCTGCATTCTCCACCTTTGATCCAGTTCCCTGCTAATGGCCTGGAAAAAGCAGCAGACGATGGCCCAAGTCCTTGGGCTCCTGCACCCATGTCGTAGCCATATGGGGTATGAACCAGCAGATGGAAGGTGTCTCTCTATCTCTCCCCCTCTATAACTCTGCCTTTCAAGTAAAATAAACAAAACAGACAGTTTTCTTTACACTGTGAATCTGTCTCAGACAGACCTCTCCTACTCTTGGAACAACCCCCTCCCCTTGCTTGGAGGTCCTGTTTTAGGAGGCTTTTTTCCCCTCTCTTTCATTTTTGGTCAACTCTTTAGCCTATTCATGTTGGGCATGTCTCTGTATGGGGTGGTCTGCCCTTGGCATGAATGTATGCTTATTCCCTCACTGCTAAATAAATTCTGTTCTTATTTGCACACAACACAGTCTCCAACTAATAGCTTAGTATATTTATCTCTGTTGGAGGCAAGAATCAGGATTCTAAATTAATATGATCATTGCCCACATCACAAATACCTGGACCATCATCTGCTGTCTTCCTAGGCACATTAGCAGGAAGCTGGATTGGAAAAAGAGTGGCTGGGATTCAAACTGGCACTCCACTATTGGAACCAGCAAGGGATGCCAGCGTCACAATGGCTTAATCCACTGTGCTGCAATGTGGGCCCCAATAAACGACTTTTTAATTGCAGGAATTATTGTGCCATTCCATCAAATAGGCATCTGGAGCAGTTTCTTTGCCTGAATCCTGCCCAACTTGCTTGCCACTACCTCATTTTATCAGAATCTCTAAAAGCCACCAAGACAAAAAATTTTACAGAAAAGCAGCCCAAGCTTTCCAACTAGCTGTTCATGGTGTATCTGCATCTACTCTTTGACCACTGAAAAGGTAGATGGAATGTAAACCATGAATACTTTGTTGAATGAGGATTTCAAAACTTGGAATACCTCAAAATAATCCACCATTGTCCCTAGTGGACAAATGTTTCTTTTCCCCATCAGAATGATGGAAAGATTCCAAATACCTTAGCATGTGCTTTATGCCTTCGAGAATTTATGCAAATCTTTCCTGGTCACTTTTACCAAACTCAGATTTGCAGTGTGGAGGGTAGGAATAAGGACAAGTTTTGAAGAAGAGACAATGCTGATAATTAAATTACCAATGACTTTAACTACCGATATGTTAATTAGCACTGAAAAATAGCAAGTGGACCAATGTAAGAATGAATAAAAATAAGATACAAAAGGAAGAAAGGGTGAAAAAGATTGCATTCCTGAGATGGCATGTCTTTGGGTGAAAGCTTGTGTATTTTGGCACTGCAACCTTTCAATTACTAGCTACTGCAGTCATTTAGTAGTTAGGGGGTCTGGTTGTTTGTGCCCCCTCACCAGTTGATAAGAGGAAAACCTAACTTTCTCCCACACCCCCAAGCAAGGTGATGGCATTAGGCAGTAAGGCCTGTGGAAAGGAAAGCAGAGCCGTTTGAATGAGATTAGTGTTGCCCTAGATCCCCAACCCCAAAATCTGGATCTCTGGCAGGGACATTGCTAGCTAGGCTGATTCCAGCTTCTTTTTTCTGTCACAAGAAAGCATTCAAGGAGGAGATACAGATGAAGAGTGCCAAAGAAACAAAGTTTATTTACATGTAAAGCCAGAGTTACACACTCAGGAAGGAGTGCAGGCAAACTAGAGTTTTGGTGTTGTCCTTTTAGATAGGAGCTGGAGGTGCAGGGGGCAGTGCTTAATTGAATATTCAAAAGGGGCAGACTTTGGGTGGGACGTGAGTACCACCTGTAACCTCTCCCTTTTTTGGAAATCTTGGAAGTGTCACAATGTCAGGACATGATGGGAGTGGGAGTGTTGGCCATGATAATTTCATTCCAAATACATTATAATGCACTAAAAGTCATTGCAGGGCTGCAGCCTACAGCCATGTTGGGTATGTCCAGCTGGCACTGATTCTACCTTACAAAATTGCAGAAGTTGTTTTGTGCTACAGAGAAGGGAGTGGGTTTGTGGTGCCATGGAAAATGAGGTTTAGGCATTGTACAGAAATGGCCTTTGCTTAGTGACCAGAAGTGGCTGGTTTTGGGTGCAGGGAAGCAGATGGATGGTTTGAGCAGCTCTGGCAGGGCTCTTGCTCTGCCATGTGGGCCAACTAGGGCTTGCAGGGCTGCAGGAGGCAGAGCAGAAGGACAGAGCTTTCTTTCTTTTTTTTTTTTTTTAAGATTTATTTTATTTATTTGAAAGACAGAGTTACAGAGAGAAAGAGAGGCAGAGAGAGAGGTCTTCCATCTGCTGGTTCACTCCCCAGATGGGCACAACAGCTGGAGCTGCGAGGATCCGAAGCCAGGAGCCAGGAGCTTCTTCTGGTCTCCCACGTGGGTACGGGGCCCAAGCACTTGGGCCATCTTCTACTGCTTTCCCAGGCCATAGCAAGAGCTGGATCGAAAGAGGAGCAGCCAGGACTAGAACCGGTGCCCATATGGGATGCCGGAGCTTCAGGCCAGGGCTTTAAGCTGCTGTGCCACAGCGCCAGCCCCAGGACAGAGCTTTCAAAGCTCAGCTCCTCTTGCTAGAACCGCCTCCCTGCCCACACCAGGTCTACCTGCCAATCATTGCATGGTGGAAGAAAGCAGAAGTTAATTTTGTCATGTTCAGAGCAAGGAGTCAGGCTGGCTCCATTCCCAGACTCCCTAAGGTAAAGGATGGTGACTCCTACAGACTATAGTTGGGAGTGAGCGGTTGTGATCAACTGATACACAAACCTCTGGTTGGTCCACAGTGCTGATGCTCTTCTTTGATTGGCCAATGAAAGGAGGCTGCTATGTTGTTTTGTGATGGCAAAGTGGGTTCTAGTTGATCTGGGGTCTACTGGTAGACTTGGCATTACTTTATTTTATCAGGGTCTGAAGTTCCCATGAAGCCGTTCAGAATAGGGTCCAGAACTGGGATGTTAATCATAGAGGTGATAACTGAATTTTTTTTTAAAAGATGTGTTCATCTGGGAGGCAGGGTTACAGACAGAGAGACAGAGAGACAGAAATGTCTTCCATTTGCTGGTTCAGTCCCCAAATGGCCCGAACTGCCAGAGCTGGGTTCATCCAAAGCCAGGAACCAGGAGCTTCTGCCACGTGGGTGCAGGGGCCCAAGCACTCGTGGTCCTCCTCCATTGCTTTCCCAGGCCATTAGCAGAGAGCTGGATTGGAAGTGGAGCGCTGGAACATGAATTGGCAGCCCTTTGGGATGCCAGTGCTACAGGTGGAGGCTTAACCCCCTACGCCACAGCACTGGCCCTGTATTATTTTTTTTCTTTTTTTTCTTTTTTTTAAGATTTATTTAATTATTTGAAAGACAGAGTTCATAGAGACAAAGAGAGTGAGGGATTCTTCATCTGCTGGTTCATTCCCTAAATGGCCACAACAGCAGGAGCATGGACAGGCTGAAGCCAGGAGCCTAGAACTCCATCCAGGTCTTCTAGGTGGGTGCAGGGGCTCAAGCATACAGGCTATCCCCCACTGCTCTCCCAGGCACATTAGCAGGGAGTCGGATTGGAGCAGGGAGTGGAGCAACCAGAACTCGAGCTGGTGCCCACATGCTGCTTAACTGAGCCACAATGCCGGCCCTGAAAATTGAATTCTGAGTCTTTGTGACTGGGGGGTCTTATGGGCCTGACCCTTGTGCTAGTCCCTTAATTTATTGAGTAAATCTTTAGCAAGGAGTTTACTTGTCATCATCAAAGTGAAGACAGAAGAGCTGCAAACGACGGGAGAGAAACTGGGATCTGATAAAATCAGCAGCAGTGCACTGGGTGGGTAGTGATTTCAGGTCAATGTTGTAATAAAAGAGGCCGGAGAGAGAGATCTGTCTTGCATTTTCTTCTTTGCGCATTTACAGTGAGATGACTGAACTCTATAAACCAGGAAGCAGGCCTTCACCGTACACCAAAGTTTCTGACACCTTCAGAATTGCATGCAATAAATCTCTGTTGTTTATAAACCACCCAGTCCTCAGTGACTGGTTGCTGAGACATAGGGTCAGGCTAGCAGCTGTAATAAATAGAACTCAGAATGTACAACACCATAACCAAGAGTCTAGAATTTAAGCAAGCTGTGGGAGACACATGAACCTAAGGGGAGAATCTGAAACAGTTTACTCTCTTGAGCCTGTTTTCCAGAGGATGTTCCAAGAAAGCCAGTCTTGCAGCATTGTACACAGAAGAGGCGAGACCACCACATCAAGGGAAGCTGCCTGAACCAGATCTGTGAACGTGCAACGTGTGAACACATGTGTTGCTTGAGCAGAGAGGGCACTTCTGCTCTGCCTTTCGCATAACCTGGCACTGCCTTGGCAGACAGCTTCCCAGGGTGGCACTTCCTTTCTCTGCCTACCCACAGTCTCCTTTACTTGTCCCAAGTAAATACAGCTTTCCTCTGGGCACCTCCTGCCTGAGGCCAATTATTTGGTGATATCCCAAGTGAACAGTGGGAATCTGCTAATAACACTAAAACGTAATTACAGTTTATTTCTTCGTCATGTGAGATATGATTGTTTCTGAGTGGTGGGTGGCTCTCCTCCATGTCAGGCCCCTTTTGTTAGATAGCAAGCTTGTCCCATAGCTCTCCTTTCCCCCACGGACTGGCTGGTAAAGGAAGAAAAGAGCAAGGGGAAACATACAGCTATTTCTGAAAAGTGGTGGCCTACAAGAGTCCTGCATCACTCTACACTTCTCCCTTTGGTGTGTGACCACAACTGACTCCAACACAAGCTGAGGAGCAAGCCGGCCGTCTGTCCAGTAAAAGGGAAGCTCAGTTGTGCTGAACAGTAAACAAATCCAGACGTAGAGTCATTGCACAGCAACGGAAGACAAGCCAACACAAGCTGCTCCAGCGAGGCTGGGGGTCTTAAAGGCACCAGCTGGTTGGCCACTGGAGTTGGTCAGGAGCAGAGACACTTGCACTGGGAATCCACTTTCTTTAATTGCCCTCAGAGCATCTAAAACTTAGGATCTAAAAAGAATTCCAACATTTCAAAGATAGTTGCACACAAACATGTGAAGGTAAGGCCAGTGTGAAAGGATTTTGTCTGCTCCACGGCAGGATAGATGGCCTCCTAGGACTGGGCTCTTCTCCCCTTCGCCCTCACCAGCCACCTTGTCTGGGAAGCTTTCTGAGATCATCATCTAGATGCCTCATTGCTCTGACACTGCTACTTTGGGTTCTAGAATTTCAGTCATGAAGACCACTGAAACTCAAGGTTCTTCACGTTTTATCAGTAAAGGGAATAAACCCTTTCAATAAAAGAACAGTTAAAATATTGTTTTCTCTTGATCTATTCACATAAGAAAACAGTGACTCTTTCTACGTTCAAGCCAGAGATCAGAATTTTATTTGAAGAAGATGACGACTTTGTGGTTAATGATATTCCTTTTGTCCTTAGCCGCTCTTCCAGATCAGCGACAGAAAATAATTGGGCCCTCCGACGATGGCTTCACAAGAGCAGACCTTGCAACCCAGGCTGTATTTTTTTTTTTTTAAGTTCAAAAAGGAAATTCCTGAGGGAAAATATGATCAGATTTGTATGAGTCAAACGAAACTGTCTGTGTGGGAGGCTTTGCTTTGCAGCCTAAATGGTTAACTCAAACTCAGGCGTGTCTACACATAGAACAAGCGAATCGCAATTAAGAACTGTCAGTGAACACTACCACAGAGATATTATCGGTGTTTACCAGTCGTGTCTGCTCATATTTACAAATCACTTTATAATGTTCATGAAAGTATCTTGCCTCCATTATTTATTTCTAACTAGTCATACGGAGTGGGTGGATAATCTTTTTTTTTTAATTGTTGGTTACATCTCCTCAGGCAAAACCAACCATGTAATTAATTTAGAGTTGTTTTTCCTTAAAGAAACATCAAGCATCAAATCATTTCCTTTTTCACCTAAGCAAGGAAAGCAAAACAGAGACATACTTTTTAAAAATAACTTTGTTTTGTAAGATTTATTCACTTACTTGAAAGTCAGAGTTACAGAGGCAGAGAGAGAGAGCGCGAGCGAGTGAGCGAGCGTGATCCTGTATCTGTTGGTTCACATTCCACATGTATGCAATGGCCAGAGTGGGGCCAGGCCGAAGTCAGGAGCCAGGAACTCCATCTGGGTCTCCCACATGGGTGCAAGGGCCCAGGCACTTGGACCATCTTCTGCTGCTTTCCCAGGCGCAATAGCAGAGAGCTGGATCAGAAGCAGAGTAGCTGGGACTCCAATCTGCACTCATATAGGATACCAGCCGGTACAAATATGCTTTCAAAATGGGCTTTATTTCCATACTGTGGCCAGTTAAGAGAGCAACAGATAAATTGGAAAGGAAGTGGGAAGAAAGGTTGAGACAGGGCCAGAGGAGTGGGTGGACATACAAAGCGAAAGGAAACTGTGAATGACCAAAGAAGACCAGGAAATAAGTAGAGAAAAAAAAGAAAAGGAGGTAAAAGAAAGAGCCTCAGTTTTTCTTGAGTGGAGTGGGAGACATTTGGACAAAGAGAGAAGCGGAACCCACCTGCTGGAGGAGGTAACCGAGGAAAAGTTTTCTGTGGTACTGAAGCCGTCATGATCAGAGCATGGCTAAGGTGGGAAGAGCACACGACAGCACTGGCTGTGGGCCAGCTTTCCTGCATTTGCTGCAGACTGTGACGAGCTGGGTCTCTCCAGCCAGAGAAGCATTCTCATTGAGCTGACTCTTCACAACTCACTTCTCAACGAAATTTCTCTTATTTCAATAGAGATGTAATTTATGTATCATACAACACACCATTTTAAAATCTACCATTCAGGGCTTTCAGTAAATTCGCAGTCATGCAGTCCTCACCATGACTTAGTTCAAGAACATGTTCATCACTGCTAAAAGCAGTCACATACGCAATAGCAGTGAATCTCTGTTCCCTATTCCCACCAGCCCCTGGGGACTAAGAATCTCTGCTATCTATAGATATGTATATTTTTGAAACTTTATGTAAATAGATTCATACATTATGTGGAGAGGTTTTTTTTTTTTTTTTTTTTTTGGACAGGCAGAGTGGACAGTGAGAGAGAGAGATAGAAAGGTCTTCCTTTTCCATTGGTTCACCCACCAATGGCCTCTGTGGCCGGCGCGCTGCAGCCGGTGCACTGTGCAGGGCCCAAGGACTTGGGCCATGCTCCACTGCACTCCCGGGCCACAGCAGAGAGCTGGCCTGGAAGAGGAGCAACTGGGACAGAATCCGGTGTACCGACCAACCGGGACTAGAACCCAGAGTGCTGGCGTCACAAGGCAGAGGATTAGCATATTGAGCTGCAGCGCCGACCCATTATGTGGAGTTTTATCTGTGCCTTCTTTCACTTAACATAGCATTTTAAGTTTAAAGAAATAATTTATTGGGGCCAGTGCTGTGGAGTAGGGGGTACAGCTGCCACTTGTGGCACTGGTATTCCATGTGGGTGCCAGTTCAAGTCCCAGCTGCTGCATTTCTGATCCAGCTCCCTGCTAATGCACCTGAGAAAGCAGCAGGAGGTGGCCCAAGTATTTGGGCCTCTGCACTTGTGTGGGAGACCTGGCTTCCTTGGATCAGCCCAGCTCTGGCCATTGCAGCCAGTTGGAGAGTAAACCAACAATGGAAGATCTCTTTGCCTATGTAACTCTGCCTTTCAAATAAATAAATAAATCTCAAAAACAAATAAATTTTATTTGAAAGGGAGAGAGAGAGAGAGAAAGAGAGAGAGAGAGAGAGAGAGAGAGAGAGAGATCTTCCATTCTTTTGTTCACCCACCAAATAGCCGCAATAGCTAGGTCTGGGCCAAGCTGAAGACAGGAGCCAGGAACTACTGCATTTGGGTTTCCGACATGGGTGGCAGGACATAGGTAATTCGGCCATCATTGGTTGCCTTCCCAGGCATATTAGCAGGAAGCTGGATCAGACATGGAGCAATCAGGATTTGAACCAGCACTCTGATATGAGATGCTCGCATTAACCCACAATACCAAAAGGCTGGTGCCATGTTTTTAATGTTTATCTATGTTATTGTATATGCCAATATTTCATTCATTTCAGCAGATGAATAATATTCTGTTGCATGGATATATCTATTTTGTTTATCCATTTATTACTTGATGAACAGTTATTTCTACTTTTTGGCTATTATGAATCATGTTGCTCTGAACATCTCTGCACAAGTTTTTGTATGAATGTATGCTTTCAATTTTCTCGACCCTCTGCCTAGTAGTAAAATTGCCATGTCATATGTTAAATGTATTCTTAACTTTTTGAAATTGCCAGATTGCTTTCCACCAAGCTGTACCATTTTACATTCAGAACAAATATATGAGTGTTGTAAATTGTCTACAACCTTACCAACTCTTGTTATTGTCCAGTTCTTTGATTGCAACCATCCTACTGGCTATGAAGTGGTTATTATGCCTTGGTTTGCCTCTCTTTAATAAAAAAAATGATATTAAATATCATTTCAAGTGCTTATTGGTCATTTGTATATCCTTTTTTTAAAAAAAGATTTATTTATTGGAGAGGCAGAGTTACAGACAGAGACAGGGAAAGACAGAGAGAAAGGTCTTCCATCCGTTGGTTCACCCCCCCCAAATGGCCACAACAGCCAGAGCTGAGTAGATGAGAAGCCAGGAACCAGGAACTTCTTCCGTGGTCTCCCATGTGGGTGCAGGGGCCCAAAAATTGGGACCAATCTCCCACTACTTTCCCAGACCACCAGAGAGCTGGGTCGGAAAAGGACCAGCTGGGACATGGACTGGTGCCCATATGGGATGCCAGTGCCACAGGTGGAGGCTTAGTCCACTGTGCCACAGTGCTGACCCTTTCTCTCTGTCTCTCTCTCTCTCTCTCCCTCTCCCTCTCCCTCTCCCTCTCTCTCTCTTTCTAAGAGATTTATTTATATTTTTTAAAGGCAGAGTTACAGTGAGAGAGAGAGAGAGAGAGAGAGAGAGAGAGAGAGAGAGATCTTCAATCATCCAGTTTACTTCCCAAATGGCTGCAATGGCCCAGGCAAAACAAGAACAGGAACTCAAGCTGGGTTTTGCATATGGGGGATCAGGACTCATCCACTTGAGCTCTTACTTGTTGCTTCCCAGGGTGCAGGTGTATATTGCAGGAAGCTGGAATCAGAAGCAAAGCAAGGATTCCATCCAGGCACTCAGATATGGAATACAGGTGTTCCAAGCGACATTTTAACCAACCCACCAAATGCCCTCTCACTAGAATTTTGTTGAAGATTTTTGTCTCTATACTCTCAAATGGATATTGTTCTGTAGCTCTCTTTTCTCATGACATCTTTGTCTGATTTAGGCATGTGGATAATATTGACTTCATACAATGAGTATGGAAGTGGTCCTTTCTTTGAATGATTGGTGTTAATGCTTTAATATTTGGTACAATTCTCTTAGGAGGTTATCTCATCCTGGGCTTTCATTTGTAGAATGTTTTTGACTATTAATCTATATTTCTATTTGCTATGGGTATATTCAGATTGCCTATTTATTTTTGAATCAGTTTGGTAGTTTGGGTCTTTCTAGAAGTATGTCCATTTTGTCTAATTATATTCATTTTTGGCATATGACTGTCCATAGTATTTCCTTATAGTCTTTTTATTTTTAAAGGAGATTTATTTGCTTATTTATTTATTTGAAAGGCAGAGAGAGACAGAGACAGAGAGAGAGAGAGAGAGAGAGAGACCTCC
Source organism: Sylvilagus floridanus (assembly GCA_949820135.1). Classification (NCBI taxonomy): domain Eukaryota; kingdom Metazoa; phylum Chordata; class Mammalia; order Lagomorpha; family Leporidae; genus Sylvilagus; species Sylvilagus floridanus. The sequence goes on from OX463244.1 coordinate 170,811,017, forward strand.
CATCCACTGGTACACTCTCTAAATGGCGGCAACAACTAGGGAGGGGCAAAGTACAAGCCAGGAGCCTGGAAATCCATGTGGCAGACAGGGACCAAAGATTTGGGCCAAACTCTGCTGTTTTCCCAGGCTAGTAGCAGGGAGCTGGATCAGAAGTGGAGCAGCCGGGACTCAAATTGGTGCCCAAATGGGATGCAGGCACTGCAGCAGCGACTTAACCTGCTGTGCCACACACTTGACCCCCTTTTTACTGGTTTTTGTCATATTGGTAGTACTATCACTTCTTTTATTCCTTGTTTCAGTATCTTGAGTCTCCTTTCTTTCTTTGTCAGTCTAGATAAATGTTTTGTCTATTCAAAGAACCTACATCAGATTTGTTGATTTTCTCTATTTTTCCCATTCTCTATTTCACTTATTTATCCTATCATCATGATCTCCTTCCTTCTGTTTGCTTGATTTTTATATCCTCTTATTTTTCTATTTGCCTAAGGTGGGTGTGTAGGTTATTGAAATCTTTACTCTGTTTTAAACATGGCTACTTAGAGCTGTAAACTCAGCCCAACTTCAGCTGTATCTCAAATTATGGTAGGTAGTGTTTCGTTTTGTTTTACTGTAAAGTATTCCTAATTTCCCATATAATTTTTTCTTTGGCTCATTATTTAGGAATGTGTTATTTACTTTCCAATATGTGTGAATTTCTGGAAATTCCTTTCATTGTTGATGTCCAATTTTATTTCATGGTGGTAAGAGGATATACTTTGCATGTTTTCAATCCTTTTTAATTTTGAGACTTTATTTATTTATTTGAAAGGCAGAGTTACAGAGAGGCTGAGAGAGAGAGAGAGAGAGAGAGAGAGAGAGAGAGAGAGAGAGAGATAGGTCTTCCATCTGCTGGTTCATTCCCCAGATAGCTGCAGCACTCAGAGCTGCAACAGCGAGTTGGAGCCAGGAGCCAGGAGCTTCTTCCAGGTCTTCCACATGGGTGCAGGGGCCCAAGGACTTGGGCCATCCTCCACTGCTTTCCCAGGCCATAGCAGAGAGCTGGATAGGAAGTGGAGCACCTGGGACTTGAACCAGTGCCCATATGGGATGCCAACACTGCAGGCGGTGGTTTTACTCTCCATGCCACTGCACCAGCCCCCTTATAGTTTTGTTTTTTAAAGATTTATATATGTATAGAGTTACAAGTAGAGAGAGAAAGAGACAGAGATAAAGGTCTTCCATCTGCTGGTTCATTCCTCAAGTGGCTGCAGTGGCCAGAGCTGAGCTGAGCAGATCTGAAGCCAGGAGCTAGGAACTTCTTCTAGGTCTCCTATGTAGGTGCAGGGGTCAAGCACTTGGGCCATATGCCACTGCTTTCCCAGGCACATTAGCAAGGAGCTAGATGGGAAGTAGAGCAACCCAACTGGAACCAGAGCCCATATGGGATGCTGGAGCTGCAGACCAGGGCTTTAACATGCTAAGCCACAGCACCGGTTCCTACAAGAGGGCATGAGTGGAAGTCAAGAGACCAGTGTGGCAGATACATCCTATGTTGATCCTCCAGTGAGTCATGCTGTTACATGGTGCTCTCCCCGAGTGCAGGTAGGGACTGTACCTTGCTTCTAATGAGCAGAACATGGTAAAGATGTTGGAATGTCATTCTCAAAGTTAGGTTACATTACAAAAGACTATCCTTGCATGTGAGAGATTCTATCACACTGAAGAAGCAAGCCATCATGGTGTGAAGTGCTGTGGAAAGGGCCACAGGTCAGGAGACTATGAGATACCATGAAGGCTACAGGCATCCCTCAGTCAAGAGTCCGTAAGAAGCCAGTCCTTGGTGGTATAACCACAAGAAATTGAAAAGTTTCCCAACAATCTGAGTGAGCCTGGAGGCCCATCCTTCTCCAGTGGAACCTTCAGATGAGAGCACAGCCATGCCAACATCTTCCTTATAGACTGTGAGACTCTGAGTTAAGTATCTAGTTAAGCCATTTCCAGGCTTCTGATGGTGAAATAATAAATGTGGGCGGTTTAAACCCTTAAGTTTGTGGTAATATGTTACACAGCAACAGAAAACCAACCAAACCAATTAGAATGTTTTTGTGGGCACCCAGGCAAGAGCTGATGGTGACTCGGAACAGCCGGGTAGTCATGGAGATGGAGAGAAGTGATCTGATTTGGGATGTGTTTTGAATACAGAGTTTGACAGCTTTTGCCAATAACTTCTGCCAAAAGTTTCTCACACAGCATATGTGAGAAAGAGGCGTCCAAGGTAGCTCCAAGTATGGCTACATAAATACAAATGCCCAACTTATAAAAAGCGTTTGAGTTATATGAATATTTTGCCCATCTTGAAAATCAAATGCAGCCAATCCCTGTCGAAGTGCCCGGAACCCCCTTTTCTAAGCCAGGCTAATTCTACTCACATATCAAGACACATCATATTCAGCTGATATGTCTCCCATCACTGAAGCCTCTGCCATACAGAGTAGTCCTGGAGCTCTTTGCGTCCCTAGCGCATGTCTCAGAAATTTCTTACAGCATTTGTCTCGTGAACGCTAATTTATGCGCCCTGTCTCCCACACAAGACAGGTACATTCGCAGGGCCTAGAACAGAGTCTGGGATGTCTGGGACACATTCAAATGTTTGATGTATGAATTTTGCCATCATCCCAAAAACATTTGAAATCATCCAATTGCATTTTACTAGATTCTGTCTTGTCGTGCCGACATCACTCATTTGACTTATATGATCAACTAAAGCACAAGATCTGTGTTTTGACATATGACCTCTGTGATCAGTAGACTGCAGCACGCTCATTTGACAGTGTGGGCTTCATAAATGATATTACTCAGAATACATGCACTGTACATGCATATGAGGAAAAGAGAGAATTCTGTAAGTTGAAATTTAAAAAAAATTTCATTGCCGATCCTGCATTTATCCTCTTGATTTATTACTTCTTTTTTTTTTTTTTGCCATGCCACGAGGTGTGTTTTATTTTCATTAATCATACAAATAATTTTCTATAATATCCCAGGGCAAACCGGAGAAATTTGGCAGTCCGATTGGGGCAGGGTCCCCTCGGAGACCCACAGGCCGGTGGCGGCGGCGCGGAGTGCCCCGGGGTTCACAGTGCAGCTTGTGGCTCGTGTCCGTCTTGCAGGTGGCTCATCTTCCACATCACGACTTGGGGTCTCCAAGATGACGGGGGTGGGGAATCCTCCAGGCTCTTAGGAAATTCCACTCCGTTTCTCCTGCTCAACGGTCTCTTTGGTCGGCAGGGTGTTCTGCGTCTCCGTCGTCTTCAGCTTGGCCTTATCGAAGCTGGCGATCTCCCCCATGTCCGGCTTGTCTGCCGTTTTCTTAAACCCTAGTGTGCAAACCAAGACGGTTGGCGTGGGGCTGGGGGCCAGAAACTCCCTCTGAGCTGCCCAGCGCGGACGCCTCCTCGACGTGGCATTCCCTGATTTATTACTTTCTCGCCTTGTAAAAAGCTAGAGGGCAAGTTTTTGAAGACTTTCGGGACTGATACTTCAACTGCTCTAGAAAGTGAAAAAGGCAGAAGATACATGCTGGTCCCTTTAAAAAGGGAAAAGAATGTCCCCATATAAAAATATGGTATTCGTGGCTACAGTTTGTTCAAACACACGGGGGTGACTTTCCAGGCTTCCGTCCAATTGTATGATGCATTCAGAAGCTCTGTGCCTACTCATAAAAATGTCTCTGATGAGAGATTTTGAAAATTGTTTATGAATTTTACTGTCCTTGGCATAGCAACATCGGCCATTTAATTTTGTGACCAGAGAGAAGAATTTATATTTAATATAGAACCTGACTACCAGCTACCATTTTCCTAATTCTCAAAGACAGTGCTTGCGCACACTCTCTCTCTTTCTGGGTCTCTTTCTCTCTCACTCTCCCTCTCTGATTTTGAAGGCAAGTAACCCAAAAGGACTGCAGGAGAATCTCTCTGAATCAGTTCACCACTTGCTTCCAAGTGTTCTTTTCCCCATTCATATCATTCTAGGATGCCCAAACTCTCCCATAAATCACAACCACATAAATGGTGTTGCTGGGAAAGTTTTTGGCACCAGAATGTGTGATTTGAACGATGATGGAATTTCCATCTTTTCAGTTAAAATGATGCTCAAGGCAACCTCTTACTTTGGTTAGAGTCATTTGCAGCTTGGAATCAAATTTGAAACACCAAGCCCAGAAGAAAAGCCAGATCTAAAAACAACTGAAAGAGCTCTCCATGGACGAAATAAGAAAAAGCAGAGCAACTCTGAGCTGCTTAAAAGGTCATTAAAGTAAGCTGAATCCTCAAACAAGGAGGCACTGGCAGTTGACAATGACTGATACGCCTTTATTGGTCTGTGTTGAAGTCATTCAAGAAACACTACCAAATGGCAAGTCTCCAAATTTGGCTTGGTCATATTTTGAACAATCAAGGAACTGTCTTTGCTAAAAATGGGTAAGAATAAGAATCTAATTTTATTTAAATTTTTTGAGTATTTATTAATTTAATTGAAAGGCAGAGTTACAGAGAGAGACAGAGAGAAAGAGAGGGAGACAGAGAGAAAGGAATCTTCTACACTCTGGTTCACTCCCCAGATGGCTCCAGTAGCCAGGGCTGGGCCAGGCCAAAGCCAGGAGCCAGAAGCCTCATCCAAGTCTCCCCAGTGAGGGCAAAAGTCCAAGCACCGGGGCCATCCTCTGCTGCTTTCCAAGTTTCATTAGCAGGGAGCTGGCTCAGAAGTGGCGCAGCCAGGACTCAAGCTAGCACCTAAATGGGAATACAGGTATTGTAGGTGGCACTTAGTCCACTATGCCACAACATCAGCCTGGAATCTAATTTTAGAACACACATTTATTATTCTCACTAAGCCTTTCATGGATCTATTAGTGTCACTGTTAAGGAAGACAAATAGAGCCATCAAGAATGCTATTTAAAAAATACATACTTGTGGCACCAGTGTTTCATAGTGGGTTAAGCTGCTGTCTATTACACTGACATCCCATATGGACACTGGTTCAAGTCCCAGGTGCTTTACTTTTTAAAATGTATTTTCTTTCTTTCTTTCTTTATTAAGATTTATTTATTTCTTTGAAAGGCAGAAGTGGGGGGGGGGTGTCTTTCACCTGCTGATTCACACCCTAAATAGCTACAATGGCTGGAGCTGAGTTGTTCTGAAGCCAGGAGCCAGGAGCTACCTCCAGGTCTCCCATGAGGGTACAGGAGCCCAAGGACTTGGGCCATCTTCTACTGGTTTCCTGGGCCATAGCAGAGAGCTGGATTGTAAGTGGAGCAGCCGGGACTTGAATTGGAACCCATGTGGGCTGCAGGAGGTGGCTTTACCAGCTATGCCGCAGCACTGGCCCCATCAGGTGCTCCACTTCTGATCCAGCTCACTGCCAAAGCTTCTGGGAAAACAGCAGGAGATGGCCAAGAGCTTAGTTTCCTGTACCCATGTGGGAGACCTGGATGAAACTCCTGGCTCCAAGATGAATCTCCAGTCTCCAGAATTCAGCATGGCACAGTCCTAGTTGTTGTGGTCATTTGAGAAGTGAACCAGGGATGGAAGATTTCGCTCACTCTCTCTTTAACTCTGTCTTTCAAATAAATAAATAAATATTTTAAAAATATTCACTTTGGAGATGGAAAAAATGAATATTTAATAAAGTATGCGTTCTATGGTTACAAAACCATATTTTGGAGTCAGAAAACATACATTTCTTTTTGAAGGAAAATCAGACAATTTACAGAATGAAACAAATAAAAACAAAATATTCAGTAATATAAATTAATAACTCAACATGGTTTAAGTCAGTGAACTGTGAGAAATTCTGCATTCTAGAGCATAATCCAGGACCATATAGCCCTAACACTTGGTTGGCGTTTCATAATTGTTACATTAAAAATTATTGTTACAGGGGCCAGCATTGTGGCATAGCAGGTAAAGCCACCACTTGCATTGCTGGCATCCCACAGTTTGTGTCCTGCATGATCTACTTCCATTCCTCTCCCTGCTACTGACCTGGGAAAGCAGCAGATGATGGCCCAAGCTTTTGGGTCCCTGCACCAACATGGGAGACCTGGAAGAAGTTCCCATCTCTTGGCTCTGGCCCAGTCCAGCCCTGGCCTTTGTGGCTATCTGGGGAGTGAACCAGCAGATGGAAGACCTCTCTCTCTGTCACTCTCTGTAACTCTGACTTTCAAATAAATAAATCTTAAAACAAAATTATTATTACTCAACTGTTCAGCAAACCACTTTCTAACATAGGCTTGCTCCAAATTTAATAATATTTAAACATAAGCTACACAGATTTCCTGTCCTTAAGGTTTATGAAATGTCTTCTTTTTGCCTTTATGAGAAGTGCTTAGGTAGATCTATGTGTTTTGGAATGAAATGAGTACTAAGTGTTTAATAAGTCTGGAGTTTCATAGGAGTTTGTTAATGCTTTCAGGTGGTTAACCTAGATTCAGTTTTATTCAGGGAAATGCTTTAAAGATACAGAGTTCTCAGTTTTCACAGTAAAATGACACTTTCACTTCTTCATTTAGTTCATTAATTCTTCATTGTTTTATACTCATCTCACCACTGTGTGCTTTCCTTTGTCTTAGTGTAACTGACTTATTAGGACCAATTTTTTTCCCCTTCAAATTTCAAGCCCAAGATGGGTGGGCTAGAGTAATAGAAAGACCAATGGGTTTGAACTCAGAATATACAGGTTTGAATCTTGTGACTTAACATCTCATTTTCATTTCTACAAATTGAGGATAATAGCTGTTACTACTTCTCAAGATGCAGTGAAGCTTAAATGTTATCTGCTTAAAAATAGTGAATTGACCACATTCCTTCTAAAACTAACTACAATCACAATAAAAGTCATTGTGTAAGGAATAACCCACTACCATGAGTACAGCAAGGGAAGGCACTCCTGGGACATAATTTTGAAGACCAGAAAACAAATGGACAAGGAGCATAAAACTGGCAAACTCAAGAACGTTCCATCTTAAACCAGCAATGGGGAAAGCTGGCTTGAGTTTCAGCCAAAGTTTCAGGAATTGGGGCCTGCGTTGTGGTGCAGTGGGTTAAGCTGCTGCCAATGAAGATGGCATTTGAGTCCCGCCTGCATCACTCCTGAGCCAGCTCCCTGCTAATGTGCCTGGAAAAGCCTTTGCCACCCACATGGGAGACCTGGGTAGAGTTCCAGCCTGGCCACAGCAGCCATCTGGGGGATGAACCACTGGATGGAAGATATCTTTCTCTCTGTGTGTCTCTCTCTGTAACTCTGCCTTTGAAATAAAAATAAATAAATAAATAAATAAATAAATAAATCTCTCTAGAAGTGAAAGATAAAGAAGCATTGGTATGGAGAGGACTGGTGAAAAAATGTTTGAGAACTACTGAGTCCCCATATTCCTTCTCCCAGTCATGTCACTGGCAGAATTGTGGAGGGGGCTGGCACTGTGGTGTAGCAGGTAAAGCCACAGCCTGCAGTGTCAGCATTCTCTATGAGTACTGGTTCAAGTCCCAGCTGCTCCACTTCCACTCCAGCTCTCGGCTCTGGCCTGGGAAAGCAGAAGATGGCCCACGTCCTTGGGCCCCTGCACCCGTATGAGAGTCCCAGAGGAAGCTCTCTCTCTCTCTCTTCTCTGCCTCTGCCTTTCTATAACTCTGCCTTTCAAATAAAAAATAAATAAATCTTTAAAAAAAAAAGAATTGTGGATACTTATTCTCTGGAGAAGATAAAATGTGTGGTCTCAGTCTGGGTAATACTAGGTGAGTTGAGCAGAGATCCATACTAAAACAAAAAGATTAAGGAATTCAGAAAGTACTTAGAAAAATGGCATAAAAGAAAAGTTTATTTTGGTGCAAAATAATTTGAAATCCATGCATTTATTTGTGTACGATATACTTAATTATTCCATGAACTTTTGGAAGTGCCTTCATATTCCTCACCCATCTGTTAATTTTCTTTCTCAGAAACAGTGGCAGTCAGATCTATAGCTTCCCTCTTCCCTCTTCTGGGAAGGAGATGGGAAGGGCTCTTTTAAAAAAAAAAAATTAAGTAAAAGTAAATTTATGGGACCAGAGTTGTGGCAGGGTGGGCAAAGCCATGTCTGCAAAGCTGGCATCCACTATGGGTGTCAGTTCAAGTCCTGCCTGCTCCACTTCAGATCCAGCTCCCTGCTGGTGGTCTGGGAGAAACAGCAGAGGATGACCCAAGTTCCCAGGATCTTGCCGCCAAGGTGGGGGATCCAGATGAAGCTCCTGGCTCCTGGCTTTGCCCTAGCTCAGCCCTGGCTATTTTGGCCACGTGGGGAGTGAACAAGTGGTTGGAAGATTTCTCTCTCTCTGTCTCCTACTCTGTAACTCTAACTTTTAAATGAAGAAATAAATCTTTATTTTTATTTTAAAAAAAGTAAGTTAAAAGGTAAAAAAACTGTTGGGCAGATTCAAGAGTGATACCAAATGTGTAAAGAAAAAAGTTGCCAGTTGGCTGGGTTAAGAATGGCCCGTAACACACAAGATGAACGTGTTTCAGTGCCAAGTATAAAAGTCATGTAGGTTTTCAGAATCTCTGTTGATGGAGGCCAGTGGTCCTCGGCACCGAACATCCTCTGGGGACAAAGTCCGTTGTGCTGAGCAACAACTGCTTCTGCTGTAATTTCTGTGCTTCATTCAGTCCTCAAGGTGGGAGGCTGCACTTGTCTTCAGTACTCTGCAGGGGGTCTACACCTGGTTGTCTCGGGTTGGGGCTCTCCAGTGAACACAGTCACAGCCTTCTCAGATCCCAGGCTCTTGCGGAGATGGCCTTCTATGACAACCATATCAGAAAGCAGAAGGGATGTTTTCTGTGCAAATCTGACCAACATAGTGGAAAAAGACCCAGTAGAGTGACTTCAGGAGTTGTTTAGGTCAGAACAGAGCTGCCAATCAGCGTTACAGCCTTCCATTATTAAACAGAAAGAAAAAAGCCAAAGGCACTGACATTCTAGAAAGTCTCTAATGTAAAAAAAAGAAAAGCAATAAACACAGAAGAAAGAAAAAAGCCACTTGGAGGAAACAACCATGCAAGAATACTTAAAATTAATATTATTAATACTTAAAATTAATATTATTAATATCCTTAAAGAGAAAAAAAAATATAGTCGTTAAGCAGGAGTGGCTACTACTTAAGAGTCGAGACAAAGAGAATGTAAAGAGCGTTTGCAAGGGAACACTGGGTGGCACAAGTCGTTGGGCTACCACCTGCAACACCAGCAATTTGTCTGGAGTCCTGGCTGCCCCTTTCCCCCAACCCTTTTCTTAAAAGATTTAGCTATTTATCTGAAAGGCGGAGTTACAGAAAGAGAGAGATGGAGATTGAGAGTTCTTTCATTCCACTTCCAGTCCTCAAATGATGGCAAGGGCCAGGGTTGGGCCTGGCCAAAGCCAGGAGCCTGAAATTCCATTTGGGCCTCCCAAATGGGTGGCAAGGGCCTGAGGACTTGAGTCATCTTCTGTTGCTTTCCCAGGTGAATTTATCAGGGAGTGGGCTCCGAACTGGTCAGTTGCTCCACTTTTAATCCAACTTCCTGCTAATATGTCTGGAAATTCAGAACAAGATGGTCCAATTGGGAGACCTGGATGAGGTACCAGGGTCCTGGCTTAGGCCTTGCCCAACTCTGACCATTGTGGCCATTTGGGGAGTGAAACAGTGGATAGGAGATCTGTCTATCTGACCCACTCTCTCTGGAACTCTACCTTTGAACTAAATAATTGAATAATTTTTTTAAAAAGAGCTTTTGAAAATAAAAACATTGTAGCAGAGATGAAAAATCTAGAAGAATTAAAAGATAAAACTGAGAAAGTCTTCCAGAGGGTCGAACTAAAATACAAACATATGGAAAATAAGAAGCATAGTATAGTATAAAGAGAGGACAAGTGACATCCAGTGGTCAATTAATAAGAATTCTAGAAAGTGATAACCTGGAAAATAGAGTGGGGCATATTAACAAAGAAATAATTCAAGAATACTTCTCCCAGTAGAAGATCCTAGTCTTGGAACTGAGAGATCCTAGCAAGCCTGGATGATGAATGAAAACAAACTTATGTCAAAGCATGAGAAATTTCATAATAGTGGGATCAAAGAGAAGATACTAAGACCTTTGGAATATAAAAGTAGGTAACATACAACAAAGTTTCAATTATCACAATGGCAGTGGATTTTCCCAAGAAAAATCCAACAACCTAGAAGATAATGGATCTATGTCTTCAAAATTCTGAAAGAAAATCAGTTCTAATATAGAATCCTAAACCCAGCCAAACTGTTAATCAATATGAAGCCAGAATAAAGACATTTCTGATGATGCAAAGCTGTAAATGATTTTTCTGCTCCACAATCTTTCTTAGGATGTTATTGGAGGATGTGTTCTATTAAAATGAGGGAGTAAACCAAGAAAAGTACATGAGACTCAAGAAAGCAGAGAGCCAACATAGGAGAGAAATGTTATCCCTGAGATGGTGATAAAGGGAGATCTTAAGACATCATGTTGCTGGTGCCGCGGCTCAATAGGCTAATCCTCCGCCTAGCGGCGCCAGCACACTGGGTTCTAGTCCCCGTCGGGGCTCCGGAAGACCTTTCTCTTTGTCTCTCTCACTGTCCACTCTGCCTGTAAAAAAAAAAAAAAAAAAAAAGACATCATCATGTCACTCAAGTCTAGAACACATACAGAAAAGGGGGACCTGTAGTAGTCATTCTTTAAAAGAATTTGAGGGGCTGGTGTTGTGGCACAGTGGGTTAAGCCACTGCCTGCGACATTAGCATCCTACGTGAGTGCTGGTTCAAGTCCTGGCTGCTCCAATTCTGATCAAGCTCCCTGCTAATGTGCCTGGGAAAGCAGAGGAAGATGGCCCAAGGACCTTGGGCCGTGCCACCATGTGGGAGACCTGGATGAAGCTCTTGGCTCCTGTCTTTGGCCTGGCCTAGCCCTGGCTGTTGTGACCACTTGGGGAGTGAACAAGTGGATGGAAGATTTCTTTCAATGTCTCCCCTTCTCTCTCTGTTACTCTAATGTTCAAATAAATATTTTTAAAAAGACAATTGTATAAATAAAAATGAGATTATTAAATTCAGAAAAATTATTCATGAAATAAAATATAGGGGAGGGCGTTTTTTCCTGGTGATTAAGGTGTTGCTTGGAACACCCACACCTCATTTCTGAATGCTTGGGTTTAAGACCTGGCTCCTCTCCCAACTCCATCTTCCTGCTGATGTGCACTATAAGCTGCAGTGATGTGGCTCAAGTAATTGGGTCCCTGCCACTCATGTCCTAGATCTAGATTGAGTCTCTGCTCCAGGCCTCGGCCTGGCCCAGCCCTGACTGCGGTGGGCATTAGGGGAGTAAGCCAGTGGAGGGGCACTCCTTCTGGAAGCTCTCTTTGTTTGTCTTTCTCTACCTCAAATAAATAAGAAAAAATAGGGGCCAGCATGGTGGTGTAGCAGGTTAAGCCACTGCTGACATCCCATGTGAGTGTTGGTTTGAGTCCTGGCTGATCCGGCTCCTTGCTAATGGCCTGAAAGGCAGTAGAGTATGGGCAACATGCTTGGGCCCCTGCCACCCACATGGGAGACCCAGATGAAACACCTGGCTTCAGCTTGACCCAGCCACAGACACTGTGGCCATTTGGGGATTGAACAAGCAGATAGAAGATCTCTCTCTCTCTTTCTCTCCCCGCAACTCTTCCCCTCTCTCTCTGTAACCCTGCCTTTCAAATAAATAAACAAATCTTTAAAAAAATTGTTTTTAAACAAACAAAATGTAATGAGCATACTACATGGCCCGGTTGTGACTATTAATGAACTGAATACTGATCTAACCAAAATCTATGTCTTAGTTAGGATGTGGCACATAGTAGGAGTAGAGTAAGGGATTTAACTCCTGTCTTTCATATTTGGAAGCCAAGAGATTGTCTCTAAAAGTGAGAAGTCAAGAATAGGCCAAGTCCATGACCTAGACACATAGTGAAGCTATTTGAAGAGCTGAAAGGGTAAATGTGGTTGCCTTTGGGGAACGGAAATTGGGAAGAGGAAGGATAAACACAGAGGATGGCTATTTTCTATAGCATGCTTCCTTTAACTTCCAAAATCGTCTGTGTCTGCAACTTTTATAAAAATTAAGATTTGTAAGGAAAAGTTCAAGTGGTGTACTGTTTCGAAGTAACTCATAAGAGTACCTGGTTATAATAAGCAGCTAATAAGTGATTTCATTTCCAATTGTTTTTAACAGGAGAATAGGAAAATGAGGTGTTTGCTGTGATTTCTTTGAGAGGAGGGCAATGACCTGGAATGTGAAGTCTCCAAGCACATTGTCCGTGGGAGCATGACAGAATCATAGCATTTGAAATTATGTGGACTATGTGAGGTGTTGACTCAAGGACGACAGGAGACCCATAATGTATTTGCCCTTCTTTGGCCCATTCTGTGGCAAGACAGATCTGTTAGCAATTTGGGTATAGACCTCATGTACCACACACGTCTCACACGCTTAAAGAGGAGTACGAGAAATGTGAGACAGATAGGAATTGTGGGTCGAGGTAAAAGAAATAGTTCCTTCTGAAAACAAAAAACCAAGAAACAAAAAACTGGCTAGCAACATCCATGGGGAAACGGATCAGGTTCTTGCTCTCAGAGCCCACAGTACATTCATGCAGGAAGCTTTAACAATTCTGGCATCCAGGCCACATCACAGGCCAATTAAATCACTGTCTGGTTTTCAAAGTGTGTGCTTCCGATGAAAAACAAACTCAAACTCAGTTTCTGTTACTACACTCTCACCACGCAGAACACTTCTGACACCAGATGAAGGTGATGATGACGGTGGGGGTTCCCACACACCAAGTAGGCAAGCAGTGCTGCGGCAGAAGCCGGCTGTTCCTCTAATTCACTTCAGTTCTGATGTTTTCTACCCAGAGACCATGTCAGATCCCACAGGTGCGGGGCTGAGTCCCCAAGACTGTCCTCCTAGCTGCCAATTGCAAATCCCAGGTTGTTCTATCTGTGTTCTTCCTGATTATAGCTACAAATCAAGGTTCCCAAATCACCTTTCACTGGGTCAATTAACTTGCTGGAGCAGCTCCCAGAACTCAAGGAAACTTTTGTGTTTGCTGGTTAGAGATATCACGAAGCATAGAGCTAAATCGATGCCTAGGGCAAGGGGTATTGGTGCAGGAGCTTGGGAGCATCTGTGCCCTCCCTGGGTGTGCCACCCTCCATGAACCACCTTGTGCTCAACTGTTCAGAAGTTCTGCAAGCGCTGTCCTTTGGTGTCCTTCTGAAAACCCCATTGAATGGGCATGGTTGAAGCATGGACAACCAGATAGGAATGTGATTGCACAAAGAGGGTATGACCTAATGCTAATAGCCAGAGTGGGGAAACCTGGCGAGGCCTATTTTTAGATACATCTCAGCCTCTCTGTACACCATTCCTTTCACTCTGGTATAAGGCAGGAGCCCTTATAAATTAGGGTCACACAATCTACAATCAGACAAGTTTGGTCAGATGATTTGTTTTCTTTTTTAAATTAAAAATTTTAATTGATGCATAAAATTGTACATATTGAGATTAGTGCTGTGATACAGAGGGTTAAAATCCCATCCTGCAGCACTGGCATCCCATATGGGCACTGGTTTGAGTCCCTGCTGCTCCACTTCCCATCCAGCTCCCTGCTATTGCACCTGGGAAAGCAGAAGAAGATAGCCCAAGTCCTCGGGCCCCTGCGCTCCTGTGGGAGGCCTGGAAGAAGCTCTTGGCTTCAGGCTTCAGATGGGCCCAGCTGTTTGTAGCTATTTGGAGAGTGAACCAGCGGATGGGCCCCTGCACCCTGCGGATGGAAGACCTCTCTCTCTGTCTCTACCTCTCTCTGTAACTCTTTCAAATAAATAAAATAAATCTTTAAAAAACAAAAGTCTCTCTTAATAAAAAGAAATAAAATTATCCATATTTTTGGAGTACTATGCAATGTTTTGTTCCATAGTACTATATATGTGTTGTATAATGTTCAAATCAGGACAAACATATCTATCTCCTACTATACTTATAATTTATTTATGGTTGAAATATTCAAAATCCTTTTCTCCAACTTTTAGAAAATCTGTAGTCAGTCTACTGTGCACAAAACACCAGAACTTCTTTTTCCTAGCTACTAAGCTTTCTTAGAGTCTGCCAATCTTTCCCTTACCCCTTACTTTTCTCCTCAGCCTCTAGTAATCACCATTCTGTTCTCAAGTTCTATAAGGTAGACTTTTTTCACTTTTGTCTGGTGGGATTGGTAGATCATATGGTAGTTCTATTTTTAGTGTTTTGAGGAACATGGACACTATATACCATAATGGTTTTAGTAATTTGCATGTTTGCCAACAACGTACAAGGGCTCCTGTTTCCTCCCCAACACTTATCAACTTTGTTTTTTTTTTTTTCATCATAGCCAATCTAACTGCAGTGAACTGACATCTCATTGTGGTTTTGATTTGTATTCCCTGATGATTAGGGATGTTGACCATTTTAAGCAAATTTTTATTTATTTATTTGAGAGGCAGAGAGAACTCCCATCTTCTGGTTCACTTCCCCAGTGCCTGCAACAGCTAGGGCTAGACCTGAGGCTCAAGCAGGGAGCCAGGCCTCTCATACCAATGGGAGAAACCCAACCACATGAGCCATCACCTCTGCTTTCCAGGGTCTGTGTCAGCTGGAGTCAGGAGCTGGAGACAGGATCAGAAACCAGGAACTCCAATACGGAATGTGGACAAGTCAACTGCTAGGCTAGATTCCCACTCCTGGTGTTCAGCACTTTCTCTTATACCCATTGGCCATTTGTATGTCTTCCTTTGAGAAATGGCCCAGTTTTAAATTGCATTATTTATTTGAGTTCAGAGAAATCTTTATGGCTGGCTCCACTTGTTTCAGAAAAAAGGCAGGTGGAACCAGGACAGGAGAGTCAGAGAGACAGAGACTGGGCTTTCTGAGGCCTGCTCCTGAGCCCCAAAGAGCCTCAGTATATCCTAGCCACTTAGAAAATACAAGGGCTATGGGAACTGGGAGTCAGGAAGCACAGATTAAAGCCAAAAACTACAAGTACAAATCACAGTATTACAGGAGCCAAAGGAAAGCACCACGACCCTTGAGGTGTGAGGTCAGGAGACTGGGCGGGCTGTTCCCAGGTTTCATCAGAGTGGTCTAGAGAAGGGGAGGAGCTGGTGTCCCTCCCCATACAGGGTCGAAACTGCACTTCTAACTGAACCTCGTGCTCGGCAGGCACTGTTAGAGGAATGGGCCAGCTTAGGTCCTGCCCTGCTTTCTCAACGGGGCCTCAGCTTCGCTTCTCTGTCCTCATTGGCCACAGGGATGTTCTGATGATTCAGTTTGGGACACTGATGCATGTTTAGGAATGTACTGTAAAAGCAGAGACCAGCTGTCTCCAGGTGAATGCTAGGACTAAAAGGGAAAGCAGACTGGGGCATTTCCCTGTCCCCAGGCCATTTGCCCCTTCTAGAAGTTCCCCTTCCCTGCCTCTGAGACGGGGTCAGCAGATGAAAAGGCACCCAGGACTCAGGCAGGGTTTTGGGCCTAACCCTAGCCTTCCAGAGGCCGTTAGGCATTTGCTTGCTCCTTGTGAACAGAAGTGTGTGTTGTTCCCCACCAGTCGTGAACTTTTTGTACACCCTCCCTTGGTTCCAAACACCGAAGAAAGCAAACAGGACCATCTGAGCTCTGCATCTTGTTCTAAAAGCATCAAATCCAACTTGTAAAGAAACCCCAATCTGCTTTCTCACGACTCCGACAGCCTAAAAAAGCAGCTGGAATGTTCCATTCTCTCCCAATCAACGAGTACTTAGCAATGCCTTTCACATGCTACGTATAATATACATATTGGTGTTTGAAGTATCTGCTAAGAAGGAAGACCCTCTCCTAACTCACAGGACAGATGTGAAATTAAAAATATTTAACAATGCTGGAGGCATGAGAAGGCGATTTACAGTTCTGTGGTGGGACTATTTCATTTTTTTTTTTTTTTTGACAGGCAGAGTGGACAGTGAGAGAGAGACAGAGAGAAAGGTCTTCCTTTTGCCGTTGGTTCACCCTCCAAAGGCCACCGCGGCTGGCGCACCGCGCTCATCCGATGGCAGGAGCCAGGTGCTTTTCCTGGTCTCCCATGGGGTGCAGGGCCCAAAGACTTGGGCCGTCCTCCACTGCACTCCCGGGCCACAGCAGAGAGCTGGCCTGGAAGAGGGCCAACCGGGACAGAATCCGGCGCCCCAACCGGGACTAGAACCTGGTGTGCTGGCGCCGCAAGGCGGAGGACTGTGGTGGGACTATTTCAAAGCTTTAGCAACACTCATGGTAGTATCAGTGGTTCCTGCTCAATACTTGCCCTTCGCCAATTCAAGTCCCAGCTGCTCCACCTCTGACCCAGCTCCCTGCTAATGCATGTGGGAAAGGGTGCTTGAGCCCCTGCCACCCATGTGAGCTTGGCCCAATCCTGGCTGTTGTGGCCATCTGGAGAGTGAACCAGTGGACGAAAGATCTCTCTCCCACTCTCTCTCGGTTTCTCTGTCTCTCTCATTCTCCATGTAACTCTGCCTTTTAAATAAATAAATCTTACTAAGGAAATAAATAAATACTAGCCCTTGCTCAAGGCACTCAGGAATCCTTTCCCGTGTGCATTACCAGATGCAGGGATGTAATGAGAGAACTCAAAAGGTACAGGAGCAAAGCCAAGTGTGGACCTTCCAGTCCACACAGCTCACTTTCTCATTCTGCACTGAATGTTGGATTCCTCCACAAACCAGACAGAGTCCACCTGGGAGAGCCCAGCAGGGAGCAGACCCACGCCTAGGGCCAGGCCTGGGGTGCTGAAGAGGAGGGGACAAGGCTGAATCTGTCTTTCCTATCTGACAAGCTCTGTCTGGCTTGGGGAACAGAGCCGTGGAAAAAAAAAAAGACAGCCTTTGATTCAGCCGGAGACAGAGTCCGGAGCCGAGCAGCCGAGGCTCTTAATTCAAACCACCTCGAATTATATTTGTCCACACATGCATTCAAAATGCTGCTTAAAAAACAGATGAGGTTAATTTCTCTTCACAGGTTCCCTTTCATCTCAAGGTTCAAAGCACTTTGCCACAGAAGAGCCCTGTTTTCCGTCTTCACATAAACAGCCGCCCCTACAGTTGAAAGTTCAGTCAAGTCCTCTAAAGCTTTGATTGAAAAACAGAGCGCGCTTTTATCATTTGAAAAACCGAGTGGCCAAGCAAGGACCACCCAACCAGGAAACTTCTGCTCAGAGGCAGGGCCACACCTCCGCTCAGATGACCGGCTTGCTAATTAAAATCACAATTAGAACCAGCTCTGTGTGTTGGAGGGGTGGGGGTGGTGCTGACTCCAATACCCTTACCCCAGAAGCAGACACACTCACGACTGACTCACAGGGGACCAGGCAGATTTCCTCCAGCAGACCTTCGGGAAAAAGAAAAGAAATTCAAGTCCCAGCCTCGCACCGTCTACCGACCCAGTAAACTCCATCTCGGGCGGTGACACATCCCTGACAGCCGCCAGCTAGGCAGAGCCCAGTGCGGGGAGAGCCAGCTGGGCTCCTGGGGATGGGAATGCTGTCGGCGTCTGCATTTCTCAGCGAGGGAAAGTCTCAGAATCTCCCTGTTCCAGTACGTGAGTCATTAGTGGGTGTCTGCTTTTCTGGGTTCTGGGTTTGAGTCACCACCCTTCCTGCTGTTGGCCCTCTCCCTCCAGGGGCCACAACCGAACAGGGATGAACAGAAATGTGTCAGCGAGGCTCAAGGTGGGTACCTGGCCCGTGTTCAGTTGGCAATTGTATTGGCAGTTAATTTTAAAGCTTGTTCTTTCCTCTGTAAACAAGTATGTAACCTTTATAAATAACAGTGGGAAAGAGGAAGGAGGGGGAAGAAAGAGAATTAAATCTATAAAGGATGTGACTGGGTAAAGGGAAGTAGAGTCAAAGTAAAAATAGACAGCTGTTTGTCAGCTAGAGGAAGAAGCTGCCGATGGCCGCCAAACTCCACGCGTGAATACTCTGATGTGATTCTCTGGCGCTTGGCCTGCGCAGCCTGGGAGTGTGGGAGGGAGAGGCAGGGGAGGCGGGGCTGTGTGTGTCACCCGGCAGCTCCGGAATTAGAAATCTCTCTGATGTCAGTGCCGGACCTAGTGTGATTTATTGCTGGGAAGGGACCTCGAGACCACCCAGAATTCTACAAGAGAGAAGATTCTGTAAGGTCCAACTGCCCGGCCGGGACCAGGTGCTTAAACCCACCAGCTTGAAAAACATCTGATAATTTGGGCTACCCCAAGAGCTGGTTTTTACTGCAGAGCCACTGGCCAATAAATCGAGTCTTAAGGTGGCTGAAAAAAATCCAGGGAGCCAGAGTGAGGGATAAAAAAGCAGGTCTTGGGGCCATGAAGACCTGAAACTAGATAAGTTAAGCCAGCAAAGCCACTAAACACAGGCTCTCCAGAGTCCCTCTCAGAAAGCAGAGAGATTGCAATTGAAATGACTTGGTTTGCTAGTGGAAGTCAAGTTTGGCTCCATGTCCCCAGGAGGTGGTTGGATGCCACGTGTCATTTCCACTGTATATAATTAAAAGATATCTGTGTACTCACATACAGTCACTGTAGTAGGTGCTTTACAAAGCTCGGAAGAACAGCTCCCAGCCCGGCATTTCAAATGTTAGGCAACCCTACCAGTCCTTGGCAGCGATGTTAAGATAATGAAGACTAACCCTGCTGTCACTCTTGGCCTAGTCGCACAGGAAGAAAGAAATGCTATTTGACTCAAGACATGCTCATTTGGGAGAGAAGAAATTTAAATGCACACGATCACCACGTGGAACAAAAAGATGATAAACTTGGAGCTGTTTTCCGGAGGCCTTGACATTCAGTGTTTGTGGGCTATTTTTTACATTAGTGTCTCAGTTTCTTGTTTTTAACGATAACTATCTGTGGCTATTACAAAAGAACTTCCTGCACTACCCATTTGCTTGTGGGCACATCCGTGTGAAAGATGCTGGAGGCCGATTTCAAAATAAACAAAGCAGTACACATGCCTAGCTGTGACGTTACACTCACCTAACCTGATACTCACGACATGGCTGCAAATTCTCTCCAAAAAGTGAAACCCCGGCATCTGGTCTTGGCAGACAGAGCTGTTATACTTTTTCAGAGTAATCCCTTATCTCACTTAATCCTGGATATCTCTTCTCAGAAAAGTGGCTGATGAGATTGTAAAAGGTATGGGAAGGCATCAGAATCAAGGTGGAGTCACCTGGGTCTATGCTAATGGAAATATTAAATAAATATAGCCAGGAGGGTGTAAAGAAAAGGTTTTGACCTGTAATGGCCTGAATAGTAATGATCACAAAAGACAGCCAGAGCTGTAACATTTGTCAGAGGTCACCACAGCCTTAGACAAGAAAGTACTTCTCAAGGGACATCTGTCCAGCAACTGCGGATTCAACCTTGGACTAACATCACTGTAGTTGTTAACTGTTGTGACCAAAGATTGTTGTTTCAGAATATCTGATGCAATCCTGTTTTGCTGTCCTGCCTCAGCCTCCTTGAAGCAGTGCATGGTTTTCCCAGTGTCCCAGTGTCCCGCTCTGGTGTTCCTCTCATTCTGATTGCTGACTGGTGTTTGTTTGGCTGTTTAGGTTGACAGATCTTGTGCAAGTCCCTCAAGCTGCTTCCATGCCCAGTGTGAGATAGTAGGCTCCCAGCGGTCATGTCTGTCTTTGTGGTTACTCTAGTTCTTTAGCCTCAGATTATCAGCAGAGGATAAGGCTCCCAACCCAAGCCAGGCCAACTGGGGTGCTTCTTTGGAATATTTCAAAGAAGAGCTTGGCAAAGAATCTCCCATTCTCTTGTATGAGAACAAGGCGAGTGAGATTTGGAGGTGTGGTGCTTGTTGAGGTCGATCCACAGAGAGAAAACCAGTGTGGACTCACTCCTCGAGAGGCATGACCGAGAAGCACTGGCTACATTGGAGATTTGGTTCCATTTGTCCCAAGCACATTCAGCTTGTCACTTAACGCAGAAGGTAATCCAGAATTCTTTCCCTCTCACACACCAGTTTTTATTTGTTTGCTGAATTCACTTTGGCTTCTGTTTTTCACACAAGAAACAAAAGTGATTAAATGCACTAACCCAGTTGATAGTGAAAAAAAAATCAAAGTTTCCAAAATGTCTTTTTTTAGAGGAAAATGTGATCCGAGGGTTATCAAGATATTTATTTACATTGTTAAAAGTGTCAGGAGAGCTCACATGTATACATCATGCTACCAAGTGCTACTACAAGGGAGTAAGACCAAGGAATGTCATCCCTGCCTTTTAGGAGCTTAAACTCTTGCTGGGAGTATAATTAGCTTTGTTGCCATGGGGATTAATGATTCTTGTTTACTGTGTTTCCCCTGCCCCCCCACCCCCCCCTAGAATTTGAGCTATACAGTCAGGACACTGGTCTGGTTCATTGATGTATCCAAGCATCCAGAACAGTGCTTTGCATATAGTAGGCCCATAGGAAACATGTACTGATTGGATGAATGAATGTTTGTGAGTGTTGAGTTCCTGCTAGATGTGTTGGCTCTTTTATGGAAGCCAAGTTTACAGATAGGAAGAACAATGAAATTGAAAGAAGCAAGATGGATACTAAGATGCTTAGGGCAAGAAGCCAGAGTATGGGTCACAAGGGGAACATTTCTAAATTTCACAGTTTGGAAAACGTTGCTAACACTTTGGTTTCAGTAACTGATCAATAGCAGAAGCAAAAGTACAGTTGTGAGTTGCTGCACGACACGGATACATCCTGAGACACGGCATTAGGCAATTTCATTGCCGTGTGAACGCCCTGGCGCGCAATTACACAAACTTAGAAGCTCTAGCCTACCACGCGCCAGAGCTGTGTATTATGGCCTGTTGCTTCGAGGCTATAAACCTGTACAGCATGTTATTACACTGTAGCTCAATGGTAAATGTTTGTGTATCTAAACATAGAACAAATACAGTAAAAACAGGGTAGGAAAGATCGGAATGGCACACTTTATAAACTTTAATTCTTTTAACTTTTTGACTCTTTTGTAATAACAGGATAAAACACAGTGTACAGCTATATGAAAAAAATTTTCCTTATATCCTTATTCTGTAAGCTTCTCTTTGTTTTAAAAATTTTAGGGGCCAGTGGTGTGGCATAGTAGGCTAAGCCACTGCCTGTGGTGCTGGCATCCCATATGGGCACCAGTTCATGTCTCAGCTGCTCCTCTTACAATCCAGAGCTCTGCCTATGGCCTGGGAAAGCAGTGGAAGGTGGCCCAGTCCCTGGGCCCCTGCACCAGGGTGAGAGATCAGGAAGAAGCTCTTGGCCCCAGGCTTCGGATCAGCCCAGCTCTAGCCATTGGGACCATTTGGGGAGGGAACCAGCAGATTGAAGACCTTTTTCTCTGTCTCTCCCTCTCTCTCTCTGTATCTCTGCCTCTCAAGTAAATAAATAAAATCTAAAAAGAAAATTTCAATACTTTTAACTTTCTAAGCTTTTTTGTTAAAAACATAGACACAGCACACACATCAGCTTAAACCTACACAGGGTCAGGATCATCAATATCACTGCCTTCTATCTCCACATCTCAGCCTCTGGAAGGTCTTTAGGAACAACGCAATAAATACAGCTGCTGTGTCCTGTGCTAATACCTTCTGGAATGCCTGAGACTGCCATACTTTCTTTTTAAAAACATATGTAGAGGTTCCTTTTAAAAAAATATGTAGAGGTTGGCACTGTGGTGCAGTGGGTTAAAGCCCTGGCCTGCAATGCCGGCATCCCATATGGGCACTGGTTCAAGTCCTGGCTGCTCCACTTCCAATCCAGCTCTCTGCTATGGCCTTGGAAAGCAGTGGAGGATGGTCCAGGTCCTTGGGCCCCTGCACTAACTTGGGAGATCTAGAGGAAGCTTCTGGCTCCCGACTTCAGATTGGCTCAGCTCTGGCCATTGCAGCCATTTGGGGAGTGAACCAGTGATGGAAGACTTTTCTCTCTGTCTCTACCTCTCTCTGTAACTCTGTCTTTCAAATAAATAATAATAAATCTTAAAAAAAGTATTCTCTAAAGTAATGCTCAAAAGTATAGTATAGTAAGGGTCATTAATCATCCTTATCAAGTACCACGTACTGCACATAATTGCACGCTTGTACAACTGGCTGTGTAGTGGGTTTGTTCCTACCAGCATAACCACAAATGTCTGGTGATGTGTCACACTTCAGTGGCTACAATGGTTGTAATGTAGTTAGGGAATAGGCAACTTTGAGCTCTAAGAGCAGATATGAGGTTGTCATTATATCTGTGGTCTACTGGTGACTGAACTGTCATGTGATGCATGAATATATCTCTGTCCATCCCGTCTTTACTTGATCTCTGTTTCACTTACTGCCAGTTATGCTACACCATACATTTTTTCCTTTCCTTTGTAGTAGCACCCTTTCCGTTTTTAGAGAAACAAATGGCAGTCCAGCCTCCTTTGTGGCCAGGTAAGGCAATGTGAATAAGTGTTGACCAGTGGGATACTAGCAAAAGTGATGGATTTCACTTCTGAACCACACCTTTAAAAGGAATGAGCCTGCCTACTCAATATCTCTGTTTTCCTTCATATTGACTCTAATGCAGATATGGTGGCAGAACTTGGACTAGCCCTTTAAGACAGTAAATCGGGAGCTGCATGCCAAGGAAGGCAGAATCAGAAGGTAGGAGGTAGGTTTTGTGGAGCCGTCATATGAATGCTAACTGGGTAGCTCCCATTTAGACAGTTAACTTGAAAGTAAAATGACCTTCTATTTTATATAAGGCACGGTTATTCTGGAGTGTTTGTTATTCTAGCTAAATTTGTGTATTTGTATTATAGCTAAATTCACAGTGTACACTGGAACATTTCCTATCTTCAATTTATTCAATCATGTTCATATACCTCAAGAATTTTTTTAAAAAGGATTTATTTACTTATTTGAAAGGCAAGAGACAGAGAGTCAGAGAGAGAGAGAGATCTTGGATTCACTGCTTTACTCCTTAGAAGGCTATAACAGCCACGGTTGGATCAGAATCTAAGTTCATGGGTGGCAGAGGCCCAACAACTTGGGCCATCTTCTGCTGCTTTCCCAGGTGCATTAGCAAGGGACTAGATCAGAAATGGAGCAGTGGAACTCAAACTGGCACTCTGAAATGAGACCTGGCACTGTAAGCTGCAGCTTAATCTACTGAGCCCAGTGCCAGCTCCTCCTGCAAGTTTGTGACAACTTTATTTGACGGACACTATTGCCTTCATTCATATATGCAGCCTGCGTCCTTATGAATTCATGGCTCTGTTGTGGATTCTCAAGCAGCATTAGACCTTAAATGAGGTTGGAATGATTAAATTGATTGCCTAGGTGCTACACACCAGGGCCCTATTGCCCAGTGATTCTGAGAGTCAGCAGAAGTACAGCTTGAACTTTCTCTCTAATTATTTCTGGAGAGCTTGGTCTCTCCTGCAAGACAACACTTGCTTGTAGGAAAAGGTCCTCTCTCTGTGCATTTGCAAACCCCACCCAGCAGTGCTTAGCACATGGTGTAGCAGTTATTAAGTGCTCCCTAAATACTTCTGAATCTTTATAATTAATGTTATCTACATAATTTATCTGGGACTTACATACTGCCACAAATTGCCGTTATCATTTTGGTTGTATATGCATCATGATAATTGGTCAATTTTAACTTGCGAAGATGTCCAACAAGAGAAACAGTCTGTGTTAGGTGCCAGCAGAGTGACAGGGGAGAGGACATTATGTGAGTTCACAGGAAGGAGGCTCTTGCCTTGGCAGGAATTGGCCCCTACTCTGGGGCCACACAGAAAATACTTGCTGGAAGCAAAAGAGAAAGATCTAAGGCCTTGTGGGCTAAAGAGACTGTCTAAAATCTAAGCTGGTGCCACCAAGAGAATGTGAGATGGTTTCAAAGAATGAAGCATTGGTTCTCAAACTCAAGGCAGCTGGCATTTTGCTTCTTCCATGGTCTATTTTTTTAATCAGTCATGATTAAATTTAAATTATTATTATTTGTTATTTAATGCTGTGCTACTTTGGGCAAAGGGATACTCAAGGGAGAGCACAAACCCTCCAGGTGCCTGTGGCCCTGCCCTGTACCTTGACCCACGGCTACGTCTCCCAGGTGGGTGGCAGGAACCCAAGTACTTGGACCATCATCTGTTGCTTCTCTGGCACAGTAGCAGGGAACTGGATCAGAAGCACAGGAACTAGGACTGGCACTGGCACTCCAGTATGGGATGTGGGCATCCCAAGTGGTGATTAACCCTCTACACCACAGTACCAACCTGAAGATACATAAGTGTTTTATATGTAGCAGTAAAAGTTTAGACCCCATAAGATACAGTATAAATTTCCAGTGTCCTGAGATCACATATGGAAACCTATTGATTTGGGAAATTCTCACCCATCAAAACATGAAAATTGGAAAATTGTGTTAGCTAGATGGAGCCTCTCTGTTTCTGCTCAGCTCTTCACCCTGTGTGCCATCAGTGGTACACTTCACCTGGAAGGACCACCAGGGACCAGATGTCAGGATTATCTTAGTGTTTTGGAAAAGTAACACAATACATGTACTGTATATTATTCACATTCCCAGCAGACTCTGAGACAGCATGCTGTACTAACATACATCAATATTTCTGCAGTAAAACATGAATATTTATCCCAGCTTGCTAACAACTGTAAATAGCCTCATGTCAGGTTAGGTTAGATTTTCTTTCCAAATGAGTTCAGGTGAGGTCAGATTATGCTGCCAAGGGAGTTAGAAAAACTCAGTTTGTGTGTGGAGCTTTCTGGATTTTAGAGGCAGATTAGAGTGACTGGACCAGGGGTTCCTATCGCCATCAGTGGGTCTCCCTTCCAACTCACATCTGTACTCCACCCACAGTGAACTCAGAAGAACAAAGTGAACGAGGTGAGCCTGCTAGGAGAGCGTCTATCTCGGTTCATTTTCTGTTGCTGAGTGCTTTATAAAGAAAAGGAATTTTAGCTCATGGTTCTGGAGACTGAGACTGGCACTGGCTTGGCTCTGGTGAGGGGTTCAGTGCACACTATCCCCATAGCAGGAGCTTGTGTGAGAATGGTGAGCAAAGAGGGATTCAGGGAGATTCAGGGATCCCTTCTGACAACCTATTCCTGCAGGAACTAATCTACTCCTATGAGACCTGCATTAATCCTTGCCAAAGGTGGTGCCGCCTGACCCAATTACCTTCCACTAGGTCCCACCTCTGAAGGTTTTACCACCTCAGTACCACCACTCTGGAGACCAAGCCTCCAGCACGTGAGTCCCAGAGAGAGAACCTGTATCCAGACCACAGCAGCCTCCCATGATGCACTGGAAAGGCCAAGGGTAAGGCTGAAGGTTTAAACTTGTAATTGCCTTCCACACCCTTTGGCCCAGATAACTGAGAGCTATGAAGAGCCCAGAAAATGAATCAGAACTAATATGCAGGAGACAAAAATCCCCACAGACATCTCCCA
The DNA here is from genome assembly GCA_949820135.1 of Sylvilagus floridanus. Lineage (NCBI taxonomy): Eukaryota > Metazoa > Chordata > Mammalia > Lagomorpha > Leporidae > Sylvilagus > Sylvilagus floridanus. The sequence goes on from OX463244.1 coordinate 170,836,612, forward strand.
GAGTTGTTCCTTCCTGCACTGTAGCACACCCATAGAAACTTCCTCTTAAGGCGTCCCAGGGACAGCTGCTGTCACTTTGGGCTCTGAACTGGGAAAAGCACTCTAGGTCTTTAAGGAGTGCTCCTCTCTGTCAACTGGAGGGCTGTTTGCACTTACCCTTAGGGAAATAGCTTCAAGAGACTGTCTGGAGTATTCAGTCACAAAGAAAATTTTTTGGGATCACAATCTTTTAATACATATGTTAATATACTAAATATGGTTATATGTGACTTCACATATACAGATAACCTTCTACACGTATTTTCTGAGTGTATCTTTAGTTATGTCCTTGAAATACACCTCAAGGTCTTGTTGGCATTTTGTAGCACCATCTTGGGAAATCTCAGCGGCCATTGCCATTGTCTAGACGTTGACTGAGGTCAATGATATTTTCCAGTGATTGAAGGTTGCTCCCACGAAAGGAAAGGGAGGACTTGGCCCCACAGGAATCCTTCTTAGGGCCTTGCTTTCTCACCTTCTTGGAACCGTTCCTACCACGAGAGGCCCAGAACCCATGCCACTTCCTCGACACGAGCCAAGAACAACATCTTAACTGGTTCCTCCAGTTGGAAGGGAACTCTCCTACGTCTGCTGTGTTCTCATGGAAACTTTTCTGTGCCTCTTACGTAGCATCAACTGCTTTTTATCTCGCCAAATTATGTCACATCCCTAAATAAAACTGTGCTTTGGGGAAGTCATTCTTTTTACATCTGCAACGTCTCCCAGGCCAAACCCTTTAACAGAGATAGATACTTAACATTCTTAATAAAGGTGTACTTTTGGACTTAATTTTTTGTTGAAACTTCGTTTAAAAATTCTTAGTGATCTAGTAACTTTTGTGTTTTCTGGAATATCTTGCACAAATATATTAAATTGTGCAACCAATTGTGTAATAAAGATTTTTTCTTTCTTTGTTACTAATATTTTGTTGTAATTACAGTTGATTATATGAACACTAGTGCACTTAAATCTTTAAGTATTCGTTTCCTTGCTCACTGAGAAAATGAAGGTAATCTTTAAAGTTTCCCCCAATAAGCTGTTGCTGAAACTGAATTAGAAAGTATATGTCATATTTTAAAAAGCAAATTAGATTACTCATTAATCACTCACCAACCGTCATTGGCAATTATGCAATAATGAAAGTAAAATTTTAAAGCAGGAAACTCCTAGTGAGTGAACTAGACTATGAGTGGAATGTGTAAAAGATTAGAGTTTAGCAGTTTTAAGGGTCACGGCTCTCCCTAGGAACTTAATAAACGAGTGTTTGGAACAATAGTCTATGGAAAGGAATACGTGTTAGATTGGATCACATAAAACCAGGGCATTGAGACACTGAAATTCAAGCAAGGAGGCCTCACACTTCCTGTTGTCAGAAACGAGAGAGAGAGAGAGAGAGAGAGAGAGAGAGAGAGAGGCAATGTAGTCACCTTCAGTAACATGGCCCTTCAGTATATTGAAATACCGAGGCAGTAAACAATCTAGGATTTGTCCTTGTTGAAATTATTACTTCTATTTCTCAGCAATGCAGAAGGAGTTATTTAATGAGAAGAAAGTTTGTCTGAAAAACATGCATTATGAATAAATTGTGCACGAATTTCCAATTAATTTTCACCACGATAAATTTATACTTTAATTAAAAAAAGAAAGTTTGTCAACCAAAATTCATGATTCCCAGTTAAATCTTGTAGCGTTTTTTTTTAAATATTGTGCACTTTTTAAAAAGACAAATCTTTCTGAACTTTTATTTATTCATTCATTTTCATTTGAAAGGTAGAGAGAGGGAGACAGCAAGAGAGAGAGCGAGAGCAAGAGAATTTCTTCTGTCAGCCAATTTACTCCGTAAATGCCTACAATTTGGCCAGGGCTGGGCCAGGCCAAAACCAGGAGTCAAGAACTCCATCCAGGGTCCCCACATGGCTAGCGGGTATCCAAGTACTTGAGCTACTGCCTTTCAGGGTTGGCATTAGCAGGAAGTGTATCAGAAGTAGAGGCAGGATTGTATATACTGCATCACTCCTTATTATTTTCTATTTGTGAAGCAGAGAAACACACACACACTCACACACACACAGATACAGACGGAATAGCAGAGCCCCCATTTGCTGATTCACTTGCCAAATGCCTGACATGGCTGAGGATGGACTAGGCCCAGAGCCCAGAGCCATGAACGCAATCCAGATCTCCCATATGAGTGACAGGAACTCAGTTACTTGGGTCTTCACTGCTTCCTTCCAGGATCTGTTTTGGCAGGAAGCTGGAGTCAGGAGCTGGAGCTGGGAATTGAACCTGGATATTCCGACGTAGGCCACAGGTAGGTGTCTTAACTGCTAGGCTAAACATCCACTCTTTCAGTTCCATTCGAATTTCAGATAAATTTTAGCAAATATTTCATGAATTTTTAGCTTAGTTCTAGTTCTTTCCCACCCTCAGATACCATGACTCATTCATTCACTTATTCAGCAGTACAGGGTCTACTCTGTGCCAAGTACTGTGTGTGGTAGTGACCACAAAGTGATGAGCAAAATAGACATGATCTTTTCCCGTAGTCCCTATAGCTTAGCAGGCTGATCTAGACAAGTAAAAACTGAAATACTCTACAAAGTGCTAAATGCCATGATTCATTTTTATTCATTAGAAGAGCAATTAACCCACGGCGTGGGCTGGAAAAAATACTCCTACAGAAAATTATTTCAGATTAGGACAAGGGCAACCATGTAAAAGACGTGAAGGGAGATGAAGGGAGATTCTAGTTAGAGTATCTACCATGAGGCAAAGCCTGGGGGACAAGCAGTATCATGGACCATTTGAGGAACTGACAGCTCCAGTAGAATCTGGTTGAATTACAGAGCACGAAGAGGTAAGTGGTAAAAAAGACCACTGGAGAGGTATGTCGTGACCCCCGAGGGGCCTTGTGTAAGTCCAGTGGAAGCTCTGTGTGGCCACGCATCGAGATGAGATAGGTATATTGACAAATTAGAGAGCTTGCTCTGGCTGGAGAAGGGAAAATGTACTGGGAGTGAGGACAACGTTGTTGTGGGCTTGGGAAAGGATACAGCGAGGCATAGGTGGATTCAAGAGCTATTGAGGGGGCCGGCGCTGTGGCATAGCAGGTAAAGCCGCCACCTGCAGTGCCAGCATCCCATAAGGGCACCAGTTTGAGTTCCGGCTGCTCCACTTCTGATCCAGCTCTCTGGTACGCCTGGGAAAACAATGCAAGATGGCCCAAGTCCTTGGGCCCCTGCACTCGTGTAGGAGACCTGGAGGACGCTCCTGGTTCCTTGCTTTGGATCAGCACAGCTCCGGCAGTTGCAACTAATTGGGAGTGAACTAACAGATGAAAGACCCCCTCCCTCACCCCCTCTCTCTCTGCCTCTCCTTCTCTCTCTGTGTAACTCTGACTTTCAAATAAATAAATCTTTTAAAAAAAATAGCTATTTAGAAGGTTGCTCCAAGATTATCTTAACATCTTTAATGTGTACATTAAAGTGTACATTTAAAGTGTACACACATCGCTTTTCAGCCTTTTGGCTAAGGTCAAGTGTAATAAAGTGTACACAATTTTCCCATGGTGAGGTTTTGGTTGACCTTGAATTACTGGAGAACCAAACCAGAAATAGGTACTTTGCAAGAACTGTAGACAGAAATGATCATGGACCTTGCTTGACTGTGTGTCTAAGCAGATCACCAATGTAGCTCTTTTTTTTTTTTTTAAAGATTTATTTATTTATTTGAAAGTCAGAATTACAGAGAGAGAGGAGAGGCACAGAGAGAGAGAGAAAGAAAGAGAGGTGTCTTCCATCCACTGGCTCACTCCCCAATTGGCTGCAATGGCCAGAGCTGTGCCGATCCAAAGCCAGGAACCAGGAGCCTCCTCCAGGTCTCCTACACAAGTGCAGGGGCCCAAGGACTTGGGCCATCTTGCACTGTTTTCCCAGGCCATACCAGAGAACTGGATCAGAAGTGGAGCAGCTGGAACTCAAACTGGCACCCATAGGGATACTGGCACACAGGTGGTGGCTTTACCCGCTATGCCACAGCGCCGGCCCCAGCTCTTGTTAACGAAGGAATATGTTTTAGTTTTCTATGAAGATGGACTATGTCCAATCATGATGAGAGAAATAAATCAAAAAGGAAGACAGAAAGAAAAGTCCATGCTATGCAAAATAATCAAGATCCATGGTAAACATTGGTAGATGGGAAAGGGAAAGACGTGAATAGTGTCATCAACCAAAAAGAGCAAACACAGTCACCAGTTACTGTTTATTGAAAGTTGACTAGGCGACATGCTCTATTTTGTATGGTATATACACAGTCTCATTTACTTCTCCTAAATTGATAATTGCTTGTATTCTAGAGATGAGGAAGATGGTGGCTCAGCATGTTAACCCTTGCAAGATCAGACAACTTGTAAGAGCTGGAGTCAGTATTTCTATCTCAGGTTTCTCTGCCGCTAAAGGACAGCTACCTAGCTCAGGTATCCAGTGTGGCATAAAGAAAAAGACACTTTTCTCAAAGAGAGCCAACCTGGCCTTGCTGAAGCAGCACGTTTCTCTCCTGAAAAGAAAACAAGGACAAAGCATGGGCACCACTAAGTTCATGGAATGCTGGGCTCTCCCCTCCCAGAGGTACAAAGATCTGGCAAGACTAGCAGAGACGTGCTGTATAATTTGTGGAGTAGTTACTCAAGATTCAGTACACCCACTGCAGCTTCTTCGTTCTACTAATTTAATTAAGGGCAGATGATTCAGCCAAAAAATACATTTTTGATGGTTGATGACTGTTTTTTCAACTTAAAACATCAAATAGATGTATTATTTGTCAGATATTATATTCTTAATTTACATTATAATCCATGACATAATGCTCTACTAAATAAATAGTTCAATAACTAAAAAGTAAAAATTATCATAGTTCATCAGGAAAATAGGCAAGGGCTATAAATGATAATCATAGTTGCATATTTATTTATTCATTTTTATTATTTAAAAGTCAGAGAGAGACAGACATCTTCCATCTGCAGGTTCACTCCCCAAATGCCTGCAATACCCAGGGCTGGGACAGGCCGAAGAACTCGATTCAGCTCCCTCCTCTGGGTGGAAGGAACCCAAATCCTCGCTCCATCACCTGCCACCCACCAGGCTGAGCATTTTCAGGAAGCCGGAATCGGAACTGGAGTCAGGACTCAAACCCCAGGACTGTGGCATCATAACCACTGTTCCAGTGCTCATTCTGATGCATGACTATTTAGGAAACAGTAGCATTCACAGGGAGTTAGTACTAGGAGCGATGTTCACCAAGAAGTCATGACGGACTAACCTCGTTTTCATCTGTGCCTGTGATATTCTGGACAAGATCAGGGACTTACCATAAACATACTTCATCTTGGTTTCATCAAGATTCTTAGAAAAAATGCATCACAATATCACTGAACCAGCATGGATGTTGTACTAATTCAATTGAATAGAGCAGCAGTGACTTAAACAATCACAGCCTGAAAGGATCAACAGTAATGTGGGGGTCCCTAGTTACATTATACACTTGATCTTTTTTTTAAGATTTATTTATTTTATTTGAAAGTCAGAGTTACACAGAGAGAGGAGAGGCAGAGAGAGAGAGAGAGAGAGAGAGAGAGGTCTTCCATCTGATGGTTCACTCCTCAATTGGCCGCAACGGCCAGAGCTGAGCCGATCCGAAGCCAGGAGCCAGGAGCTTCTTCCAGGTCTCCCACGCGGGTGCAGGGCCCCAAGGACTTGGACCATCTTCTACTGCTTTCCCAGGCGATAGCAGAGAGCTGGATTGGAAGTGGAGCAGTCAGGTCTCGAACCAGCGCCCATATGGGATGCCAGCGCTTCAGCCAGGGCGTTAACCTGCTGTACCACAGTGCCACCCCCACACTTGTTCTTAGCCAAAAGGCCGAGAAGTGATTCTAGTTATATTCTATATGGAATCACATTTTTTTTTTTTGACAGGCAGAGTGGACAGTGAGAGAGACAGAGAGAAAGTTCTTTTTCCATTGGTTCACCCTCCCATGGCCGCCGCAGCCGGCGTGCTGTGACTGGTGCACCACGCTGATCCGAAGCCAGGAGCCAGGTGCTTCTCCTGGTCTCCCATGGGGTGCAGGGCCCAAGCACTTGGGCCATCCTCCACTGCACTCCCTGGCCACAGCAGAGAGCTGGCCTGGAAGAGAGGCAACCGGGACAGAATCTGGCGCCCCGATCGGGACTAGAACCCAGAGTGCTGGCACCGCAAGGCGGAGGATTAGCCTATTGAGCTGTGGCGCCGGCCTGGAATCACATTTTTAAAGATTTATTTTATTTATTTGAAAGTCAGAATTACAGGCAGAGAAGGCAAGACAGAGAGAGATTTTCCATTTACTGGTTCATTCCCCAGCTGCTTGGCAACAGCCAGCACAAGGCCAGGCCAAAGCCAGGAGCCAGGAGCTTTTTCTGGCTCTCCCATGTGAGTGGCAGGGGCCCAAGTACTTGGGCCATCTTCTGCTTATTTTCCCAGGCCATTAGCAGGGAGCTGGATCAGAAGTGAAGCAACTGGGAGGTGAAGGGGCACCTATATAGGATTCCAGCATCTTGGGCAGTGGCTTTACTCACTATGCCACGATACCGGCCCCAATGTACCATGTTTAGACTTGTGTTTTTCAATATGTTTTCGATGACTTGGATAGTGTGATCTCTCTTCTGAGCTTCAGATTCATAATGAAACAATTGCTGCAAAATCTTCCTGTGAATATCCAAAGCAGTTTAACCTAACATGTCCCAAACCAAGCTCATTAACCTCTCTCTCAGACTGGCCTCTGTCTACTCCTCCCCAAATCAGTGAATGGACTTTCAAATTAGCTACTAGGGCCTGAACTCAGCTTGAACTAGCTTAGGCAACAAAAGGAACCTATTGTTTCATGAAATCCAAGAATATGTTGTACAATCCAATTGTAGGAGTGTCAGGAATGCAGACTGGCCTAGAGGAAAAACTGCGGCCAGGGAATCAGACGTTATCAGCACTCTTCTCTGATTGGCTGCATTTTTCTTTTGCTTTTGACTGATTCTTTTCTTTTTTTAAGATTGATTTATTTATTTGAAAGGCAGAGTTACATAAAGAGAGGTGAAGCAGAGAGAGAGAGAGGCAGATGCAGAGAGAGAGGTCTTCCATCTGCTTCACTCCCCAGATGGCCACAACAGCTGGAGCTGGGCTGATCCGAAGCCACAAGCCAGGAGCTTCTCCTGGGCCTCCCACGAGAATGCAGGGAACCAAGCACTTGGGCCATCTTTCACTGCTTTCCCAGGCTATAGCAGAGAGCTGGAACAGAAGTGAGCAGCTGGGACTCAATCGGCACCGTATGGGATGCCGGCACTGCAGGGGGCGGCTTTACCTACTAAGCCACTGCGCCAGCCCCAACTGATTCTTTTTGCATGATGAAAACCATGGCTGTTATTCCCATTGTTTTATATCCTGCAACTTCTATCCTTGAAAAGGGATTGACTAAAGCTTACATTGGTTCCAAATTCAAAATTTTGGAGGCATCTAATTAGCTTGATTTGTATCAGCTGCCTTCCCCTGAATGTATCACCTGTTGTCAGTGGGATGGAGATATCTTCCTGCATAAATTATTTAGGGCCATGGGGGCGAAACCATAGCAAAAACAGTAATAGCTCCTTTGAAATAAATTATTAAGCAGTTTTCAGAGGGAGAAATTCGATTTTTTTTCAGTAGAAAAATACAGAGTTATGCTATCTAGACAAAGCCATGGTGACCATTATGATAATGGAAGCAAAAATCTATCCACTCAAATGAAGGATTCATCCTAGGCTCCTCCCTTTTGAACTTCCTTGGCCAATCAGCCGCAAGGCCTTAGCCCCAATCTATCAAATTGGTGCCATCTCATTTTTTCTTTTTTTAACTTTTATTTAATAAATATAAATTTCCAAAGTACAGCTTTTGGATTACAGTGGCTTTTTCCCCTCATAACCACCCTCCCACCCGCAACCATCCCCTCTCCCACTCTCTCTCCCATCCCATTCACATCAAGATTAATTTTCAATTATCTTTATATACAGAAGATCAATTTAGCATATACTAAGTAAAGATTTCAACAGTTTGCACCCACACAGAAACACAAAGTGTAAAGTACTGTTTGAGTACTAGTTATACTGTTAATTCACATAGTACAACACAATAAGGACAGAGATCCTACATGGGAAGTAAGTGCACAGTGACTCCTGTTGTTGATTTAACAACTGACACTCTTGATGGCGTCAGTAATCACCCTGGGCTCTTGCCATGAGCTGCCAAGGCTATAGAAGCCTTTTGAGTTCGCCAATTCCGATCTTATTTAGACAAGGCCATAGTCAAAGTGGAAGTTCTCTCCTCCCTTCAGAGAAAGGTACCTCCTTCTTTGATGGCCTGTTCTTTCCACTGGGATCTCACTCACAGAGATCTTTCATTCAGGTTTTTTTTTTTTTTTTTTTTTGCCAGAGTGTCTTGGCTTTCCATGCCTACAATACTCTCATGTGCTTTTCAGCCGGATCTGAATGCCTTAAGGGCTGATTCTGAGGCCAGCCATCTCATTTTTCTAACCAAATTCCACTTTTCTACTTCAGATCTTCCCCACATGTTGCCTGAACAATTGGTGGTGGTTCCACCCTCCGTAGTTGTCTTGTTTTCACCATCTTTCATGTTACCATTAGAATATGCTCCCTAAGAGGCTGGTGCTGTGGCATAGTGGATAAAGCCACCACCTGCAGTGCAGGCTTCCCATATGGGTGCCGGTTCACATCCCGGCTGCTCTACTTCCAATCCAGCTCTCTGCTATGGCCAGGGAAAACAGTGGAAGATGGCCCAAGTCCTTGGGCCACCACACCCGCATGGAAGACATGAAAGAAGCTCCTGGCTTCTGATCTCCACAGCTCCTGCTGTTGCAGCCATCTGGGGAGTGAACCAGTGGATGGAAGACCTCTCTCTGCCTCTCTCTGTGTAACTCTGACTTTCAAATAAATAAATAAATCTCTTTTTAAAAGAAAAATGCTTCCTAAAGCACAATCTAATCCTAAGATCTTTCTAAAAATTTCCATTGCCCAAAGAATAAATTTCCAAACCTAACACATAATTCAGAGTCCTTCCCAACAAAGCTTGAAGCCACTTCTTCAGTCTCATTCCTACCAACCCCTCTTTTATTCATGTTCCATGATTTCAACTTGTTTCTCTCTCACTCAGATGTGTCACCCAGCAAATACAAGGGACATCTGCTTCATTGTAGACCTTTGACGTAGCAAGGTAATTCTAAGGACCTCCTTCTTCATTCATTGACGGGGATCTGATCTTACCCAGAATATAAGGTAGTAGACAGAGATACAAGGTAGTCCACTTTTCTTTGTTTTTACAAATGAGGTACTGAGTCCCAGAAGAATAAAGAAAACTGTTTCTATTTAATGATGGGCTATAGCCTAGGTCTTCTGATTACCATTGCAATACACAAAGTTCAATGAGAAGTGAGAAGAGTTCTGATAAACAGAAAGACACATCACCGTGGGGCGAGAAGATCCAGAAAAGGGGGATGCATCTTCATCTTTCTAAGCCACCCTCCACCCCAGCATATGAAATCCAACAAGAAAAGCTTACGAAGGCTATGGAGAAGAAGGACTAACCTCTAAAAGGGGATGTGAAGGAATAAGAGAAGAAAAGGAACAGCAAGGAACTTCAGAAATTATCTCCTCAGAAGAACGGGTGCAGGGCCAAGAACACGATGCCCAGTTTGTACTAATGACCATTCTCTGCCTCATTCCTTTCATGGGACATCAGCACGCACTGTCACCAGTGAGGGGCCGTATCCTGTCTGGAAGGCCTCCCGGGCTCCCACTGGTGCCCTGGAAGTTTCCCACTGAAGCTGGCTCTCTGACATTCCCCGCATCTCCGGGAAGCCAGCTTTCAGTGTTTTTGTTTGTTTGTTTAAGATCTGTATATTTATTTGAAAGTCAGAGTTACAGAGAGAGGGGTAAGGGAAGAGAGAGAGAGCGAGAGAGCACAAGAGAGCCCTCTTCCATCCGCTGGTTCATTGCCCAAATGGCAGCAATGGCCAGAGTTAGGCTGGTCCGAAGCCAGGAGCCAGGGGCTTCTTCCGGGTCTCCCATGCAAGTGCAGGGTCCCAAGTACCTGGGCCATCTTCTACTGCTTTCCCAGGCCATAGCAGAGAGCTGGATCAGAAATGGAGCAGCCAGGTATCGAACCGGTACCCATATGGGATGCCGGCGCTTCAGGACAGGCCGTTAACCTGCTGTGCCACAGCGCCGGCCCCATCTGGCATTCATTTTCAAGGGCATGAATACCATTTGTGAGTGTTCTGTTCTCAGGTACAAAACATATCCCCTGAAATCCCAACCCCTAATACAATCTCACTTTGGGGCTTAGGATTCCAGCAGATGAATTTTGAGGAGAACAACAACACACATTCAGACTAGAACACTTACATTCTTCTGCATTTGTTTATTTTTATTATTTTACTTATTTAAAAAGAGAGAGAGAATTCTCATCTACTGGTTTATTCCCCCAGATGCCTACATCAACCAGGACTGGGTCAAACTGAAACCAGGAGCTGGAAAATCCACCAAGTTCTCCCACATGGCGGATAGAGACCCAAGAACTAGAGCCATCATCGGCTGCCTCCCAGGGTCTGCATTAGAGGAAGCTGGGGTTGGGAGCAAAGCCAGAACTGGAACTAAGACACTCCAATATGGGATATGGCTGTCCTAAGCCGTGCCTTAACCCCTGAGCCAAATGCCTGTCCCCGTCACACTCACTTTCTTTCTTTTCTTTTCTTTTTTTCTTTTTACTTGAAAGATAGAGTTACTTGAGGTAGACAGAGAGAGAGGTCTTCCATCCACTGGTTCACTCCCAGATGGCTGCAATGGCTGGAACTGTGCTGATCCGAAGCCAGGAGCCAGGAGCTTCTTCCAGGTCTCCTGTGTGGGTGCAGGGGCCCAAGAACTTAGGCCATCCTCTACTGCTTTCCCAGGCCATAGCAGAGAGCTGGATTGGAAGAGGGGCAACCAGGACTAGAACTAACGCCCATATGGGATGCCAGCCCTTCAGGCCAGGGCTTTAACCCAGTGTACCACAGCACCAACACTCACTTTCTAACATAGTTAATTGTGTTTAAGATTTTAGCAGCCAAAAGCAAATGCTAACTGTTTAACTTTTGTCTCCTAGTTTTTTTTTTTTTTTATATGCTTATGAAAGACCCTTTTGTTTATATTTGTGATTAGGAAATGCACAGTGTTATACAACATGGGTAATTTTATATTTTTCATTCATTTTTCTTTAAGATGTATTGTATTTGGTTTTTTGTGTTCATTCTATGTAGAAATTTTAGTGATGAAAATTATTTATTCTTCCAATTGCTAAACAGCTACATTTTGATCATTGATTCTTTTTCTTTTTTTTTTGGACAGGCAGAGTGAACAGTGAGAGAGACAGAGAGAAAGGTCTTCCTTGTGCCATTGGTTCACCCTCCAATGGCCGCTTCGGCCGTGCACCGTGCTGATCCGATGGCAGAAGCCAGGTGCTTCTCCTGGTCTCCCATGGGGTGCAGGGCCCAAAGACTTGGGCCATCCTCCTCTGCACTCCTGGGTCACAGCAGAGAGCTGGCCTGGAAGAGGGGCAACCGGGACAGAATCTGGTGCCCCAACCGGGACTAGAACCCGGTGTGCCAGCGCTGCAAGGCAGAGGATTAGCCTATTGAGCCATGGCGCTGGCCCGATCATTGATTCTTAAATATAGCATATTAATTGATTACCTGAAATAACAGATATGCAAAGCACTGTGCAAATTGTATTCCCTTTTAAATTCTTTATTATTAAAATGCTGAAATTGGACTTTTTATATTAAATTGGTAAATTTTATAGAAAAAAAATCTTGGCAGCCCCCCATTAGAATAATAGTCCTGTGATGTTCACTGCTGTGTCGCTGTTGTACCCAAAACTGAATCTGCTAGGTAGCTGACACTCAGTGATTGCTATGTTAATTAATGAACTTTTTTTTTTTTTTTGAGGGTTTTTTCTGCAAGGTGCTTTGCTGCTCTATTAACTCAGGATGAGAAAGAGCGGGTCCTGGAAGGCCAGGCCCCTGTGGGTAAGTCTAGATGACATAAAGGGCTCCGATACATCACTTCCAGGGAGCATATTGGGATGTGTAGCTCCTTTTTGGAATGAAGGTTTTAGTCTTCAGCTGTCGGCTCCTTTTGGGGATTGCCTTAGCAGAAGAGAACTGCCGCATCCACTGCCCTCCCGGGCCACAGCAGAGAGCTGGACTGGAAGAGGAGCAACCAGGACAGAATCCGGCGCCCATCTGGGATGCCAGTGCCGCAGGTGGAGGATTAACCGAGTGAGCCACAGCGCCGGCTGGCCCTTCCCTCTTGTTCCCTATCCTCCTGTCGTCAGAACCCCTGTGTTGTCAGTGGCCCTCCTGAGGCCTGCATGACAGCTCCTCCTCTCTCTCTCTGCCCAATTACACTTCATTTCCTTCCTGCTCATAGATTCACTGGGATTTACCCCCCAGTGAAACCTCCAGCCCACTCACTGCCTCTCAGCGTCTGCTTTCCAACCCAAGAAATCAAGATGCATTTCAGTTTCTGATATGCAAATAGCGACTCTTTTTCAGAGCAGGCAAGAACAGACCATCTCCTAGAACAGACGATTGGTTTCATAAGGAGCAAAAGGTCACCCCCTTGGAACTATAAAATCAACGACATGCCATTAACGAGGAGATAGCACATCTGAGCAGTTCTAAAGGAAAAGGTTGTTATCCCTGGAACTGTGGGAATCTTAGTGCCATGACCAGGTAACTTACATACTTTTCACTGGGGCCTCCTGAGTATGGTTCATGCCCCTTTATGAGAATGTACTTCGACATCCCAAAATAATCAGGGTTGATGGAGTCTAACTTTTGGGGAGGCTGGAGCAGGGAGGGGTGAAATGGAGCAGTAATATGTTTTTTAAAAATTTATTTAAAGGGCAAAGTTACACAGAGAGGGAGGAACAGAAAGAGAGAGAGAGAGAGATTTTCCATCCACTGCTTCACTTTCCAAATGTCCACAATGGCCAGGGTTGGACCAGGCTTAACCAGGAACCTGGAACTCCATACAGGTCTTCCACCCAGTTGGCAGGGGCCAAAGTACTTGGACTATCTCCCATTGTTTTCCCAACTGCATTAGCAGGAAGTTGGTTCAGAAGTGGAGCAGCCAGGGGCAGGCGCTCTGGCACAGCGGGTAAAGCCACCACCTGCAGTGCCAGCATTCCATATGGGTACTGGTTCAAGTCCTGACTGCTCCACTTCTGACCCAGCTCTCTGATTTGGCCTGAGAAAGCAGTGGAAGATGGCCCAAGTCCTTGGGCCCCTGCACCCACATGAGAGACCTGGAAGAAGCTTTTGGCTCCTGGCTTCGGATCAGCACAGTTCCGGCCTTTGCAGCCAAATTGGGGAGTAAACCAGCAGATGGAAGACGTCTCTCTCTCTCTCTCTCTCTCTCTCTCTCTCTCTGCTTCTCCTTCTCTCTCTGACTTTCAAGTAAATACATGAATCTTAGAAAAACAAAAAAAAGAAGTGGAGCAGCCAAGTTCAAAGCAGAGCTCTGATCTGAGATGCTGGTGTTTCAGGTAGTAGCTTAACTTGCCATGCCACACACCGGCCCCAGTTACGTATCTGTATGCGGACTTCTGTGTTGTTTCCACATTTCAGGAGAAAATATTTAAGTCTACTTTTCTGATACAAATGAACAAAATCTTTAAAGACTGCAAAGTAAAATCCATGTCTTTCTGATGTCAGTGAATGTGTGGGACATAGGAGTGCACTCACCCCATTCCAGTCCCTGCTCCTTGCTACTGCACCTCACTATGCAAATCTGTGCAGGTCTCAAACTGCCTTGGAGGCTGCTTCTAGATGTTCTGTGTTGATAACATCAAGACCAATTTTCTCACCACCGTATCAAATGCCTTTCACAATCAAACCACAACCCGACACTCCAACTTGCATTGTAATTCTTGGGACATTTTTCTCGCCCTCCCTGAGCTCCTGTAACAGAATCACTTCCTGTTCTCTGAAGGAGCTGGGCCCTTCCCAGCCCTCTTTTTGTTTGCTCATTCTCCTCTCTCTCCTGCAATGCTGCCCCAAGTTCAAGGACGCCCATCTGTCAGCCTGACTCCCCTCAAAGCCCAGCTCTAGGCGTAATTCATGGCTTCCACCTTTGTTCCCAGGCAGCACCTGGTGTTTACCATTTTTTTCTTTATTTTTAAAGCTTACAACACTACAGAATGCTTCAATAAAAAGAAATCCTAAAAAGTGTAAAAATATGTAGAGTAGCATGAACATCTTCACCTGTGCTTTGATTCAGATGCTGGTTGAGGGTGGGTGGGAGAGGTTTGCCAGGGCTAGGAATATGATTCAACATTCTTTTTCTATCTTAACTATTTCAATTAAATGCAACAGTCTTTCCCTCTCTTTGCCACTCATCCTATTTTCCAGAAAAAACACTGTAAACACCTTAGTGTGCACCGATTTTTCTAGACCATTACACACACAGCTGAATACACATGCAATTATTTTATACAGATGGAACTGTTTGGTACTTGTTGTATACTTTTTAAAAATAAAATGAATAGATTACTTCTTAGGGCAGTTTTAGGTTTGGAGAAACATTGAGCAGAGAGTTCAGCTTCCCATGTACTCAGCGTCCCCTCATTAACATCTTACCTAGTGTGCTGGAGTTGTGATGGTTGATGCCAGTGTTGCTACATTATTATTAACCAAAGTGTTCACTCTTCCTGTTGTGCATTCTGTGAGTCAGGTATCTACAACTACCACCACAGTAGCATGCCACAGAGTGTCACCACCCCAAACATCCCCTTTGCTTTGCCTCTTCATCCGTCCTTCCACCTCAGCCCCTAGCAACCACTGCTCCTTTTCCTCTTTGTGTTCTCTGGCCTTTTCCAGAAAGGCATACAATTGAGTTCACGTAGGAAGTAACCCTCGTGGACCGGCTTCTTTCACTTTGTAATATGTACTGTAAGCTTCTCCATGTCTTTTCATGGAAATCATTCTTCCTTTTTGTTTTTAAATTTTAATTTTAATTAATTTTTAACAGATTCAATACAGTTCATAGCTTCTATATAATATAATATATAATATAGATACTATAATATATTAACATAATATGATGATTTTCCCTTTCTTCCTCCCCTCCTCTTTCGCTCTCCCTTTCTTTCATGGAAATCATTTTAAAATTGATATCTATGGTTTCCTTTCTCTTTTTTTTCTTAAATGCTTTATTTATTTATTTTTTAGGTAAAGTTACAGACAGAGAGAGAGATCGTCCATCCACTGGTTTATTACCCAAATGGCTGCAACAGCTGGAGCTGAGTCAATCTGAAGCCAGGAGTCAGGAGCTTCCTCTGGGTTTCCCACGTGGGTGAAGGGGCCCAAGCGCTTGGTCCATCTTCCACTGCCTTCCCAGGCCACAGCAGAGAGCTTGATAAAAAGAGGAGCAGCTGAGACTTACCCCAGTGTCCATATGGGATGCCAGCATCGCGGGCGGAGACTTAACCTCCTTGCCACGGCTCATGTCCTCATGTAAAGATCACGTTTTCCTTTCGAGTGACTGCATAGATATTTCATAGTACGTACAACCTCTTTCTCTTTTTCCTTCCTGACAGACACATTCGTTTGTTCATGTTTTCTAGTTGTTTGCATCTTTCTCTCCTACTAAGTTCCTTTCCAACAGCATATATGATAAAAATCATTGTTTCTGCCGGCGCCGTGGCTCAACAGGCTAATCCTCCGCCTTGCGGCGCCGGCACACCGGGTTCTAGTCCCAGTCGGGGCGCCGGATTCTGTCCCGGTTGCCCCTCTTCCAGGCCAGCCCTCTGCTGTGGCCCAGGAGTGCAGTGGAGGATGGCCCAAGTGCTTGGGCCCTGCACCCCATGGGAGACCAGGAGAAGCACCTAGCACCTGGCTCCTGCCATCGGATGAGCGTGGTGCACCGGCTGCAGCGCGCTGTCCGCGGCAGCCATTGGAGGGTGAACCAACGGCAAAGGAAGACCTTTCTCTCTGTCTCTCTCTCTCACTGTCCACTCTGCCTGTCAAAAATTTAAAAAAAAAAAAAATCATTGTTTCTATCCACAAAGATCTATTTGCATAACAAAGATTGGGGCAAAATGAAACAGGAAAAAGGAGCTTTAGCCTGGGGTCAGGGATGGTGGTGGTGGAGAGTGACCAAGAACAACTTACAGAAAAGGCAGGGATTTCCATGGAGCCTTGAAAGTGTGGTTAGGGATGGGGGGGAGGGGGGGGGACTGGGCCTGGCTCCTTGCCTAACCTCGGCTGCTGATGCTATGTTCACTGCTCAGCAGCTCAAGGGCCTGGGAAGATGCCCACCTGGACTGCTCTGGACCACCCCATCTGCCCTGCTTCCGCCTGGGGAGCACATGAGACAGACAGGTTATGATGCAGCAGGGCTCCCAGAGAACGTGGATGGGTGTGCACGCGTGACTCCCTGGCAGGTCCTGCTCCACGGAGGCGAGGAAGTCTGACCCAAACATTCATTCCAAACGTAGTCTTTGCTTGTGGAAACCAAATAAATCCGAAAGAACTCGTGGGCTGATGTCCTCAGTGCTCCTGGGGTGCAGTTGGTAACATTTCTTACCCTCTCTGGTGTAGTAATCCAGAAATGTGTCCCACTTTCCCCATCTGCTCTGAGGATTCTCATACTTAAGAACCATATCCCGGGGTGGGCATTTGGTGCCTCAGCTGACACTGTTTGAGATGTCTGCAACCCATATCAGAGTGCCTGGGGTTCTGCACCCGACTTCTGCTTACTGCCAAAGCACACCCTGGGAGGTAGCAAGGAAAAGCTCCAGAACTTGGACGCCTGCCAACCACATGAAAGACCCGAGTGGAGCTCGTGGCTCCTGGCTTCCACCTGGCCCAGCTCCAGCTGTTGCAGGCAGTTGAGGAACAAACCAGCATAG
This sequence comes from Sylvilagus floridanus, assembly GCA_949820135.1. NCBI lineage: Eukaryota > Metazoa > Chordata > Mammalia > Lagomorpha > Leporidae > Sylvilagus > Sylvilagus floridanus. The sequence goes on from OX463244.1 coordinate 170,853,672, forward strand.
GGAAGGACTCTGTCTCTCTGTCTCTTTCAAATAAGCAAAAAGTTAAATTTTAAAAATCTTAGCTACCTGCATTTCTCGTGTAGGATCCTCTGTCCAGAGTAACTTTTGGTGTTGGCTCCTGGATGACTGAATGGCCTGAGAAGACCCGCCTCCTGAAATCCTCCAGAAATGCACTAGAAACAGAGTTTCCAGAGCTGGTAGTTTGTTTAGGAAGTGATCCCAGGAGCCACAGTAGGGGAGAGGAAGTGAGATGGGGAAGGATGGAATCCGAATACATGGGTGTGCTCTTAAGCAAGTTTTCTCTGCGGGCAGCTGTATTCTGATCTTCTGGAAACTCTGGGAGATGGTGCAAAACATGTCCTCAGAATTACTCCACTGTAGGGGCCACGCCTGAGACATCCATATGCCAAATGCCAAATCCAAAGAGGAATTGGTTAAGGGATGCTCCTGGGAGTATAACAATTTTCCAGTCCTTCAAACCTGCTGCACACAGGAGGAGAAGGTGGCCTTTTGCAGCTCCAGAAAAATCCTTCTGGCTCCGAGATGTCGACGCTGGAAGGTGGAACCCACGAGAGCACCCTGACTGCAAAAGTGAGGGCTACAGAGGAGATACCCACGGCCGTGGCTCCACGGCTTTCTAGGAGACCTGAATCCCCTTTGTGACAGGTGGTTGTTCCATGCACAACCCACACCTGAATTAGATTTAGGGCAAGCAGTGTCACTGTTGGCAGCTTTAAGCATTAGAACTGCTGTCCAGTGTGTTCTGAAATCTCCTTGCCTTCTCCAAACTCCTCTAGTCCAACCCTCTGGAACCACTGAGGATGTCTATTGCTCGCTCCACACCTCACCCTACAGTTCCTCTCCATACGTCCTCTCCAATACCTCACCTTTGAACATGTTCAACTCTTTCAGCATGTTCTTCATGTGGTGTGGTTTTGAGTTTCTAATGATCTCTCTAACACCTGATTAAGTAAAATAAAAAAGGAAAGGAAAGTACCTACTAAGGTTATATTTAAGTGCTTGGCCACTTTCAACCCATACTGTTTAAAAATACATGATGACCATCCCACATTCCTCCTTCTTCTGGTAATAGTAACATTTATTTACTTACTTATTTATTTTGAAAAATTATTTATTTGGAAATCAGTGTTACAGAGAGAAAGGGGGGGGGGAGAGAGAGAGAGAGATCTTCCATTTGCTGGTTCACTCCCCAGAAGGCCACAAAAACCATAGCCAGGAGCCAGGCCAGGAGCATCTTCTATGTCTCCCGTGTGGGTGGCAGGGGCCCAAGCACTTGGACCATCTTCTGCTGCTTTCCCCAGGCCATTAGCAGGAAGCTGGATCAGAAGTGGAGCAATCAGGACATGAACCAGTGCCCATATGGGATACCAGCTTAACCATGGCTTTACCTACAATACCACAATGCTGGCCCCAGAGTATTTATTTTTTTGTCTCCTGATCAATCAGTATTGTTTGAATGAAGATATCTCTTGCCCCCGTTTCAGAGATCAGTTCATTGATGCACAAACCAATCACCATATGTCTCCCTTTGACCAGTTATTGGTTCAAAGATGAATATATGCCCAAAGTCAGGCTCTTATTTCTATTGGATTCAGGAAAGTAGGAGTTCCATCTTTCCACTGGTTGTGCAGGATTGATATGAAGCTGAAGTTCATCAGTAGCTCAATAATGGAGCCATTGAAGAGGCCAGTGCGATGAAGAGGACAGACAATGAGCCCAAGTGACATCATTGAGTCCATTTATTGAGCTGAACTTGAAGACAGAAATCTCTGGATTTCTCTGTTACAGGATCAAAAGATCAAAATCAATTCCACACCCCCATTGAGTAGGGATTTATTGTTTGCAATAAAACACTCCCGACAAATCAGTACTTTTCCAGCTCCTCCCAGGATACTGTGCTGTCTGCGTTTAGTACACGCACATACACAGAGCTGCACAATATGTGATCTTTGTAGAGTACTTGTAAAGCACTTTCAGGCTCATCTGCTCTCATAACCCTTTGAAAGAAGTCAGAGAAGGAGTATTAAATTGCTATCACCATTTTTATAGATAAGGAAGCTGAAATTCCAAGAGGCTAAACCACTCCTCTAAGATCACACAGCTAGTTGGAGGATGGTAGACATGGAATAAAGATCCAGATCTCCTGATCTTAGACTACATTTCTTTTTTAAAGGTTTATTTATTAATGTGAAAGAGCTAGAGAGAGAGAGAGAGAGAGAGAGAGAGAGAGAGAGAGAGAGAAATAAAACATCCATCCACTGTTTCACTCCCCAAATGGCTGTTGTAATGGCCAAGGCTGGGCCAGGCTGAAGCCAGGAACCAGGAACTTCTTTCAGGTCTCCCACATGGGTAGCAGAGGGCTAAAGCACCTGGGTCATCCTCTGTCCTCTTCCAGGCCATCAGCAGGGAACCCTAATTCTAACTTTACCCCTAACCTTAACCCTAACTCTAAGTGGAGCAGCCAGTACACAAACCCGTGCCCATGTGAGTTGTCAGCATTGCAAGTGGCAGCTTTACCACCATATGACAATGCTGGTCCCTGGGCCACGATTCTTTCCCTTGCTGGATTGCTGGGCTCAGAACACCCTGGTCAGCAAGCTGTGTGCACTTCCAAATGAATTCACCTCTCTGGACTTTAATTCTCATCTGTAAAATGAGGGAGCTGGCAAGTATAATTTCTAAAGGAGGCCCTTCCAAAGCTTACAGTCTGTGGTCTTTTAGGCTTTCATATCTGTAGTGCAGACTGGCTGGATTGACTGCTCTGAGAATGTGGCCTAAGTTAGCGATGCTGCTCAGTGAGTGCGCACACACAAAGCCATGCACACACCTGCCTGATGTCATCAGTTTCTGGTGTTGCTGTTCTGAGAAAGAGCAAACACTGGAAGCAGTCCAGGAGTCATAAAGGAATTGTGGAGCTGCTCTGTACCCCATCTGCTCTACTGCTGTTTAGAACAAAAGTGTCGTATGCTATAATCATCTTTGTTTTTCTGTCCTCAAACAAAATAAAATAAAATAGTCTCCGTGTTGCTGCATTTCCCCTTTCAAGGAGGGGATGTGCCTGCACCAGCCTTGGGTCAGCGTTGGGGAATGGGAGCTGAAAAGTCTGCCTCCCCCAGCTCCAAGTGTGGATGCCAAGTCCAGAAACAGCTCTGAGGCCATCCATGCGCTCTCTCAGCTGCAGCCTACGCCTTCTCTAAATCTCACAGAGGGCAGCAGTGTGGCCACACATTGACATATTCATGAGAATGAAAAACCCACTCAGAGTACCTTTGTGCTGTGGGTACCTCCATGGCCTTCATTTACTTTTCAGAGTCTCTTAATCACTATTGGACTTCTCTTTCTGGACACTGCTTTAAGAGATTTCTAGACACATAAGGTATCTGCCTTGCTAGAGTTGGCTGATTCCAAAAACAGCCCTTCCCAGTGACCCATGACCAAGTGGCTTGTGAGAGAGGCAGGATCGTTATCAACCAAAGAACATCGCTTACAAATTCCTGTGCTGTCCCCATGCAGAGCTCCGACTGCATCATTGTTCCAGCCACTGCAGGGTAAGGGAGCATTGTGTCCTGACAAGTCAGCTCTTGTCCTGAACCCCATCTGATCTTTGCAAAATTCATATTTCACAGTCACGTGATCACCTGCTGGTGTCTCCGCTGTTGTTTCTAATGCAGAATTAGGCTTAGCTGGAAGAACTTTGAAACAAAACAATAACAGCAAAGCTTCAAGTCACTGTTTAATTTACAATAAGGTAAGCCATTGTCTTCCATGGGTAGGAATAAAGGCACTTGGGTGTAATTCTTTCTTAGGCTTCAGGGGTTTCCAGATTGGGCTATTTTTGCTGTCCATACTCTTTCATGGAGAAACTTACTGAGAGCTCCATATCTTGAGCAATAAACGTGTGTTAACACATCTAGAACAAACAAGGACAGACATCTCAGCTGGATTCCATGCTGCAGAGGCTGACAAAAAGCTCCCAGAATTCATAAGATGTAGTCAAAAAACATGGGGGTGTTTTTTTTTAAGTTCTATTAATTTATTTATTTGAAAGGCAGAGTGAAAGAGAGAGAGAGAAAGAGAAAAAGAAAGAGAGAGGGAGATCTTCTATCCAATGGTTCACTCTCCAAATGCCCACCCTAGCTTGGCCTCTGCCTGGTCAAAGGCAGGAGCCAGGAACTCCATCTGGATCTCCTATGTGGATGGCAGAAACCCAACTACTTGAGCCATCATCTTCTCTTCCCAGGTGCATTAGCAGGAAGCTGAATCTGAAGTGGATTCAATCTGACATGGGATACAGATGCACCAAGCAGTGGCTCAACCCTCTGCACCACAATACCAGCCCTGGGATTGTTTCTGCCAGATAGTTCTGTCGCAGTATCCATATGTAGAAGCTCTGGATCCTCTGGCTGATGCAGGACAACCCTTCGATGTGACTACCACATACTAATTCTTGGGCCATTGGGGAAGCAAAGACCAAGAATACTCATGGAATAGTTGGCCACAAAGCAGCGCCTCATCACAATAGCTCTTGGCCATTCCCTGATCAAGCATAGATGTAAACTTGTTCCTGGAGTCTCCTAAAATAGCTTCCTGGTCTAATCCAATCCTGCCAATCCCTTAGGGCCAACTCTCAAACCTCATCATCACTCCTTCCACTGAGACAATACCAATTACCTCTGTCTAACCACAGCCTGCAGTGAGAAGCTGCCCTCCTTCTTTGTCCTCAGCCAGCATCCAATTCAAAGTTCCTATACCCTGACCTTGTCTGGCCTAATTTGGAGAATTTGAAATCTTTCTGTCTTATCCTCTTTTTCAGAACTTGTTTCAGATCTCTGGAGCCCTGGACCATGAGTCTCATTTCATGCCTAGACACACAGTTTTCTCTTCCATATGACACTGGAATAACTTTTCTGAAAGTGACAAGCAATCCCTTCTTTGGCACCAACATTGCCTTCTGGATTTTGTCTGCAAGTGAGAGATCTGGGTTCTTTCCCTGACTTATTTCAGTTCCTGGAATCTACCCAAGTCCTGAACCCTCTGGTCCTGTCCACAGTCAGAGCAAGTACTGCCTTTTCTCCTATAATGCAACCCTCACCCCAGTGAAGCATTAACACACAAGTCATAGAGCAGGCAAGGCCTAGCCTCACCAGTTTTGGAGCTAAATGTTTCTGAAGTCTAATTGCAGACTGCCATTGACTTACATCTACTTACTCTGTGTATGTGGGCAAGTAGTGGACTTTTTGAACCTCAGATTTCATGTGAATTAAATGGAAATAATAGTAATAGAGCCTACTTCACAGGGTTATTTTGAGTATGAACCCTCACACCTGAACCCAGAGTGGTATGGGAGTGTGTGTGAGTGTGTGTGCGTGTATGTGTCTGACTCTGTATGTGTGTGTGTGTGTGTATAAATGGGGAAGCAGCCTCTTGTGGCCCTGAGGTGCATCAGCATACCAGTTGGAATACAGAAAGCACTCAATAAATGTGGGTTTAAAATAGGAAAACACAGGGGACTGGAGATCAAGAGAGAGCTTATTCCCTCCAGATCATACATCATGCAGGGCTAAGGGCCGTTGATTATATTCACTTTCCACGTGTTCCAGGGTTTAAGCTTCCTGTGGAAATTCAGAGTTTGCATGTGACTAGAAAGGTCTGTCTTCCAGGTAGGTGGTGTTCATGCTTTCTAGATGCTGCTTTTTTCTGAGCCCTGGTACAGTTTGTCTTTAATCATCTGTCAAAATGTACTTTCTCCCTGAGGTTTGACTGCAGGATGCAAGCTACTGAAAGATTAAGCTCTGGACCAGGGGTCAGCAAACTAAAGCCTACAACCTGGTTCACTACTGCTTTTTATAAATGAATGTTTATGGGCACAGAGCCATGTCCATTCAGTTGCTCATTGGCTATGACTGCCTTTTGACTACAATGGCAGAGACCACATGTCCCACAAAGCCTACATTACTTACTGTCTGGTCCTAAATGGAAAATGCTTGATGACGACTTCTCTATATCATACACATTAGGGCCCCCAAAGCATCAACCCCTTTCTTTTCCTATTTTCTGGTCTAGGTAAATCAATCAGTAAGGCTTTTTCCTGAGTGCAGCCCACACTATCCAGTCTCCAGGAATTTGCATGGGGAAGAGAACTTTGGTCCTCATTAATCTCTTTATCAAAACTGTTATGACTTTTCAAGTACCAGCCCAAGCCCTGTGAGACTCATAATGTTGTTTTCCTGATTCCTAGTGAGAAGGCAGGGCTCCCTTCCCTGAACTCTGACAATGATCTTTGTCCATGTGTCCAGAATGACACGAAAATTACTTCATTCTTCAGATTTTGAGTCTTCCTACACAAGCAGTTGGAGACAGGGGGTGAGCTCTGTATCTTACGCTGTCATTGATTGCACCCTCACTTCCCCACTTCACAGACTTCTTTGATGTCTCAGTAGGAGCTGTTGTGGGTGCAGGTCTGTGCTGGCTACAACATAACTTAAGATTTACCTGGACATGTGCAAGCCATAGGTACTAGGTTCAGTTTCATGTTACTGCTTTGCATGACAGGGAGGAGGAACGTGCTAAGATGGAGTTGGGCAGGCATTTAGCAGGTTGTTTTAGACACCAATTAAAATGCCTGAATCTCACATTGGAATATCTGAATTCAAGTTCCAACTCTGGCTCCTGATTCCATTTTCCTGCAGAAGCAGATCCTGGGAAGCAGCAGTGGGGCCTCAAATAACTGGATTCTTGTCACCAGCATGGAGACTTGGAGTGAATTCCTGGTTTCTAGCTTCAGTCTGGTCCAATCCAGGCCATTAGAAGCATATGGGACATGAACTAGTGGATGGGAACTCTTTCTGTGCCTGTCTGTCTGTCTCTCTGTGTCTCTACTTCTCAAATAAATATGTGGAAAAAATTTAAAGTACAAAATATTACTTAAGACATACTTGTTACTTTAAAAACAAAGAAAGATAGAGAGGGTAAGCAAATGCTTGCTACCAAGGCGGGGTCCAGACACCTCATCTGGGATTGAGGTATGTGCCAGGGAGGGGAGGGGCTGCAGCAAAAGCAGGAGCAGGGATTCCTGGGGGGCTTTGCAGCTCACAGTGCCCTGGCAACTGCTGTGGGGCCAGGTGAAGGAGTGGCATTGAGTGTGGGTCCTTCTCTCTATGTCGGTATGAACATAGCCACTGAGGGACCCTGTTGAAACCGCACAAACAAATACCAGTGCTCCCTATGGTTTTGCATTACAGTTAGCTGATTGAAAAGGCCCAGATCGATCAGTGAAATCCAATTCCTTTGCTTGAATCCAATTGCTTGGGCAACAATGGAGAGGGAGGATATCTCCTCCTTTCCCTCTCTTTAAATATTATTTATTTATTTGAAAGGTAGAGAGAGAGAAAGAGAGAGAGAGAGAGAGAGAGAGAGAGAGAGAATATTCCATTGGCTGGTTCACTCCCCAAATATCCTTAGTGTCTGGGGGTGGGTCAGGTTGAAGGCAGGAGTCAGGAACTCCATCTGAATCTCCCACATGGGTGTAGGGGCCCAAGGACTTGGGCCATCTTCCACTGCTTTCCTAGGTGCATTAGCAGGGAGCTAGATTGGAAGTGGAGCAGCCAGGACTTGAACTGGTACCTGTAGGGGATGTCAGCAATGCAGGTGGAGGCTTGACCTTCTATGCCACAGCTCTGGCCTCTCTTCCTCCCTTTAGTCTTAGGGAGATAAGGAGAACAATATCACATAATAATACCTATATTGGTGGATTTCTGAAAAATAAGTAAGGAGATTTAATGTTGCAAATGCAAACAAAAATCAGTAAATATTCCCCACAGCTGTTATTGTACCCATGGAATTTGAGTCATTAAAAAGAATATTGAGTCTAGAATTTTTTCTGTCCACCAAAAGTTTGTTCTTTTCATTTCAAATTATACAGTTGTCAAACGAAAGTGGCTTCCAAGGGAGAGACCAGATTTCCTAGCACTTTTCACAGTGAGGTGCAGCCAAATGACTGGGTTGTAGACAACAGAATACAAGAGCAATTCTTTCCCACTTTCAGACCCGGCTTATAAAAATTTTCCATGTAGTGCTCCTCCATGCCATTTTCTTCTCTGGCTCTCTAGAGAGGAGAATTTCTAAGGTGACACCGGAAGCTATTGTCAGAGCCTGTGATAACTTGGCCTCTAACTGACTATGAGGAGGAGGGTCTTTTGTCAACAAAGTTTCCTGTCCTGTGATCTTTTCTGAGCAAGAAATCATTTTCATCTGGGCACAGGCACTGTTAGGTGCAGTTGTTACTAATACCTCTAGCTTGTTTTTTGTTTTGTTTTGCTTTATGTAGGGCATAGTGCAATGAAATACAGGCTTCATAATGAGATACACAGGGGTTCTACTACTTATTTCCTGTGTGCTCTTCCTTTTTTTTTTTATTTTTGACAGGCAGAGTGGACAGTGAGAGAGAGACAAAGAGAAAGGTCTTCCTTTGCCGTTGGTTCACCCTCCAATGGCCGCCGCAGCTGGCGCACTGCGGCCGGCGCACCGCGCTCATCCAATGGCAGGAGCCAGGTGCCAGGTGCTTCTCCCGGTCTCCCATGGGGTGCAGGGCCCAAGCACTTGGGCCATCCTCCAGTGCACTCCCGGGCCACAGCAGAGAGCTGGCCTGGAAGAGGGGCAACCGGGACAGAATCCAGTGCCCCGACCGGGACTAGAACCCGGTGTGCCAGCGCCGCAAGGTGGAGGATTATCCTGTTGAGCCACGGCGCCGGCCTTGTGTGTTCTTTCTTAGTCTATGTTTTGGAAAATGGAATTAATAGCAGCATGATACATATGGGGGTGTGAGGGATATAACTTGGGAACTGGGAGACTCATTCCAGGACTACAGCTGACTTTTCTTGAGGAAATCCCTTCACCTCTCTCAGCCTTGCTTTTCTTACCTGTACAACACTGGTGTTGGCCAACACCTGGGATTTCCTGCAGAAACTGTTGGCCTTGCAAATTTCTCTGAGGAGGCCTTGGGAAGAGACTGGGCTGAGCCAAGCAGACCATGGTTCCTGCCTCCCTTGCAAATAGAGAAGGACCAATATGTTTGTTTAACATGTTGAACTTCCAAAAGACAGCTTGTTTACAGAAAAGCTGTTACCACTCTTTTTTTTTTTTAAATTAAATATCAATGTACCCCAAGATTCATATTGTTTTCCAATCTAATACTCTAAGATTCTGGGATGTGTAAGAAATGACAGGTTAGTCCTCAAGTCAGCTGGAGAAAAGCTTTGTCCTACCCACCCCCCTGTCCTGCTCAGGACCAGTTTCTGAGAAGCCAAGGGTGACCTGCAGTGCCTACAACTGCTCAGGCATAAAAACACTCAGGTGGGGTGGAAACCTGACTATGAATAAGAACTAAAAGTGCAACCAGTAGGTACAGTCCCTGGCACTGGCACATAAGGAGAGGGTAGGTGCACACTGTTTCCATTGGGAAATGCTTAGATGAGGCGCATGAAAGGGTAGGTTCTTTCCGATCTGAATGGTAAGGATAAGAAAGTGGCCAGGCTTCTAGGTTCACTGAGCTGCTACTAAGGAGAAAGCAGCTGGCTCCTGATCAGGGCCTCAGCATTCCAGTATAACTTTCTACTCTGAGATGTGTGGCCTTACAACACAGAAATTCCACAGAAAGGGAGGTTGGCCAAAGGCTGCATATTTTGCTTGTGTCATGACTTTTCATTCACTCAGTCCACAAGTGTTTATTATTTGGACACTGTTGTAGATGTTGACGATGGAGACGAATCCCCATAGCTAATCATTGTGGAAGTCAGGTGGTGACAGTCACTACATAAAGAAGACAAACATAAAAAGATATGCTATTTTAGAGAGGTTTCTTCTAATGGGTTCAGTGAGAGGACAATGTTGGAACAGAGATAGGAAGGGAATAGGGGGAGGAGAGCTCCAGGCAGAGAGTCAGTAAGCACAAAGGCCCTGAAGACAGCAACAACAGCCACCCGGTAGATGCAGAGGAGTGAGCCAGCGAAGTGACAGTGGCTGATTTGGTAATCGGTGAGGTGCTACATCATTTAGAGTCATGTAGGCCACTGTAAGGGATTTATTATGTTTTATTTATTCATTTATTTATTTTTAATTTTTAACAAAATTTATTTTATTTATATGAAAGACAGAGTTACAGAGAGAGGGGGAGAATTGCTACTTTCTCCTTAGTAGCAGCTCAATGAACCTATAAGTCTGGCCACTTTCTTATCCTTACCTTTCAGATCAGAAAGAACCTACCCTTTCATGTGCCTCATCCAAGCATTTCCCAGTAGAAACAGTGAGCACCTACCCTTTCCTTATGTGCCAGTGCCAGGGATTGCATCTGCTAGCTCACTCTCTGAATGGCTGCAACAGCCAGGCTGGGCCAGGCCAAAGCCAGGAACTAGGAGCTTCTTCTGGGTTTCCCACAGGAATGCAAGGGCCCAATGACTTGGGTCATCTTCCACTGCTTTCTTAGGCACATTAGCAGATAGCGGGATCAGAAGTGGAGCAGCTGGGACTTGAACTGGCACCTATATGGGATGCTGGTGTCGCAGGCGGCAGCTTTCCCTGCGACAGTGCTAGCCCCTGCCTAACGTTTTTGATATAGACTATATCAGGCCATCTCCCTCCTCCAGCTTGCACTTCCATTGTTTCTATTTTGATGACAAATCAATTTCTTACCATAGATTAACTCAATAATAAATCAAGGAAGCGGTACAAGAGTCAGACCAGTTCTACAAGACCCAGGTTCAGAATTCAATTTTCACCTCTGTAGTTAACCTCTTAATGCTAGTTGTATTTTGAGAGGCTTCATAGACACTCCAGATCCTGATCAAAACCATCTTTGCAGGGACACTGAGATGGACTAGGACCCAAAGCACCTTTATAAGAATGCACTGGCCTCCTCCTGCTGACCAGCTTAAGGAAGACTGTGAGTACAGTGGGCAAACCAGAGACTGGTGCAGAGGCTAACATATGGTGCTGAACCCCAGCTTTATAAAATTCACTGCCCTTCATGCTTTAGGGTGTCTGCGAATTAAGCAGTAGGTGCCCAATTTCTTGCTGTTCTCGTTGCAAAATGAACTCCTACTTTCTCCTACCACTTGGTGTCAGCGATTGGCATGTTGCATGTTGGGCAAGTGGAGCAAGAGTTTTTGAGATTCTACAACAGGAAGGGAATTCATTGAAGGATGGTGGACAGAGGATGGATTTAAGTTTTAAAAGGATGACTCTGGCTGATGTGGTAACTGTCAAGGGGCAAAAGTAGAAGGATGGTGACCAGTTAGAAGGGTAAGGAATGAACTAGGCAAGAGATGGTGGTGGTCTACACAGCAGTAGCAGTGGAGGCTGAAAGTGATAGAATTCTGGAACTACGTTGAAGATAGAGCCAACCATCGTAACTGAAGGAACAGAAGATCACAGTACCGTTGCTCTGCTCTAGACTCTTTCCCTGTCTATCCCTTTCCTCTTCATAGAAGGAAGTTTCCTCCTAAGCAAAGTAAGGCAGGGGAGAAGCAAGGCAGTAAGACAGAAGGCAGAATGGATGTGAGTCAGAAAAAAAAGAAGATAAAAATGCAGCAGGAAGCTAAAACTACAAGAGGCAAGACATGAAGCGAGTGGAAGAAAACAGAGAGGATGTGGAAGACAGAAACGGGGTTCATTCCTTCAGCAGTCTCACCCCTTCTCTACTGATAACATAAAAGTGGAAAGGGAGTTATTTTTCTGTTGGCCAGAGGACTCGTGGAAAACACTAGGAACTCTGGTTCTCAGTGGGTATACGCACAATGCCATGTTGAAGGAGGAGAGCTACATTTTCTGTTAATGGACAATGAAAGCCAGAGCTGGAGGGATAGCCACTGAGTGAAGAGACAGAAACTCATTAATCATCAATTCTGATAAAGCCCATCTTCCTGCACAGGAATGGGCACTGGGTTAGGATGTCATTTCCTCTCTTCTTTTGCAGAAGAGAAGGATCTGATTTCCAAAGGAAGAGAAACTCTGTCCTGGGTTCCCCTCAACACTACAGAGCTCGTTTTCTCGAGCAATGTTTCATAAAGTCCCAGTACACTTGGGGTAGTCAGAACCCATTGTTTTCACAAGGGAGGGGAAAAAAAGCAACCGGAAATCACGACTTCCACTCGAGAATATCATCACATCCCCTTGCCAACATGGCTGAGAGCACTGCCTGGCCACTGTAACTTTTTGATATTGTCAGTGAAGGAAATGTTGGTTATAAGTCTTGATGACAGATTACAGGAGTTATTTCCACCTTTGAGAATTGCTATGTGTTCAAGTGTTTAACATAATCTTAAAACGCAATAGGAACCTTCTTCTAATTTAGTCATCAGCCATTAGCTGTCAGCATAGATGCATTAAGTTTGTAAATGGCAAAAGGACAAAAAAAATAAAGAAGTGGTTGTACAGAAACCAAAGACGCTTTCACTTCCTTTATAGCTGATTTAATCAACTGGAGTCACACAGCAGTCTGTTTGTATGAGATTTTGCCAGAAGGAATTAAAATGGAAAAGAGCATCTTTGCTTTAGAACTTGCAAAATTCCAGTGAGGGCATTCCGCATAACAGAGTCATTTCTTTATTGTGAATATGTGATCTATTTATGACATGCTTCAACAAATGAAAGCCAAAAAAGATTCTGTTTGTAATGGTGGGCAAATCCAACATTATCCAGCTCTCAGAATGTTTCCCCAGGTGTCTCTCTATTTTCTCCTTATTCTTTTTCCATACCCTTCTCCTTTCCTATCCCACCAAATTCCAAAGTAACAAGTAGTCTTTTGACGTTGAACCATAAAAGATAGTGACTATAGCTTTTCTGGTCCCAGGCCTCTCTCACCTTCCACCAAAATTTAGTCTCAACAATCACTCTTTTTCAGCCTGGAATCTTGCCTTAAGTTTTCTGGTCTTCATCACCCCAGAAGAACAGAATGCGGATGGCCCATGTTCTACTAGAAAAAGCCTTAACCTAGGCTGAGGTATGGACTTTTGAAGGAAGATCCGTAGCTTCCATTAAGTCCTAAAAGTAAGAGGACAGTGAGTCCCTTCCATCATTCCAATCATGATGTTCTTTCTTTTTCTCTGACACACACAGGCACTCACGCATGCATCCCGTCTTCTGAATGTTGGTCTCTTCCATACATGCACAGTGTCCACTGGGAGAAAGCCTTTGGACTTTATCAGTAACACTGACACTGGAAACTAAGCAACCATATCTTTTTGGCAGGATACTCTCAGGAGTTGAAGGTCAATATGCAGTTAGCTGACACTATACAAATTAGGTGTTCCAGTAAATTCTCATTTTTATCTCATCTTGGAGCAGAATCTAGCTGTGTATGTTGAATGTAATGCAGCCACAAGCCTTGACTCATTCCTTCTCAGGTTTGCCACTCTAGTGTCTCAGAAACCAATTGGTGATAACCCGACAAGGTGTGGAAACCGATAAACCACTGAGGAATGAGGTCAGAAGAAAGGGCTCTGGGTAAAATGCCAGTATTCAGAGAATGGAGCCATTTATCCCTTTCTAATTACACTACAAATTAAGTTACATTTAATTATTAATTCAAATAATGAGTAATACTAGAGTCCCCTAGGTATTATATATATGTTTTTAAAATGTCATGCCTGTCATCATCCTCCTTCCTAATTCCTTAAACTGTTTTTCTTCCTTAAGACATCCCTCAGGGGCAACAAAAATATGGAAGGATCTCCCAGAAAATTGGGAACTTCAAGCTTGCTCCAAAATGAGTACCAATCCCTCATTGAAAAGCTAACTTATTTTTGGAAGCAGCTAGTAAAAATTAGATGATTTTTCTTGCTAATAAGTATAATAATGCTGAAAAAAAGTACGGTTTCTTGTGTTCTTAGTAGTGTTAATACTCACCCAAATTTCAAATATATATCATGTAAAAATTTATCATGTAAAAATCTAAAATATGGCTACTTCAAAAAGTTCATGGAAAAATGAATTAAAATACAAGTTTATTTGGGTGCAAAAGTATTTGAAATTCATATTTTTAGTCAATGCTCTAAGTTATTATGCATATAAACATGTACACATAATGACATGACATATTATATATTTGTAATTATATATATTCAATGGCATATTTAAGTAAAATTATGCATTTTTTACAATGCAATGAAAAACCTAGAATGGTTACTTCTTTAGGATGAATATATTGAGGAAATACAAATATTTCTAACAATTCAAATATTACCATTATACCTCTGGCTGATATTGCTCATTGCCAACACTCACTCTCACACCCTTTTCCTTGTCACCTTCTTGTAATGAGATACTGATGTTCCCAGCTTCCTTTGCTGTTGGAGATGCCAAGTGACCAAGTTCTGGTCAATAACCTATTAGGAAAAATACTCTGGGGGATTCCAGGAAACCTTTTGCTTTTCCAACAAAAGAGGTAGATGGTGTTAGTATTTCAAATATTTATTTGAAAAGTTGAAAACACAGGTGCAATGCATTACACAAATGGTGTCTAATACCATAATAAAAGCATTATTAGAAGAAAACAAAACCCAGTGACTACGTGCCCTGGGAAGGTCAGCACTATGAAATCATCTATAGAAACTATTCTAATAGAAAATTGGGGAAAAATTTAAAAATAGAAGGCAAGAAAAACAAACTGACTTATTGTTGCAAACCTACACCTTTTCTTTCTTCCTTAAATGTGTATGTGTTGTCTTGAAATACAGCAATCCTATCATTCCTGTAGTGTGATGGACATGAGCATGAATGACCACAGGCAGCAGATGGTACAGAGAGAGTGGACTGTCCTCAGGCTATCGTTCAGAGCTACTTTTGCTGGTGTGTACAGAGACCCTGAGGAGCCTGGCGATTTATGCACTTCTGAGATACCAGTAACCACTGACTTACAGTCACAAGAGTATAAATACTTCAACTCTCTCTTCTCTAAGACATCTGTCTTTTCCAGAGCTTGCTTGCAGTTTTGAAAGCAGTACCTGTGTACTTGATAATACCTTAACCAGCTCCTTCTGTTCTCCATCCAACTTCCCATCTCTTCCATTTTTCCTTTCAGGAACTCTTCCTAATATTTCACTTTAACATTAATCTTGGTGTCCTTTTCTCTGGACCCTAAATGAAGTTGCTCACTCAAGGCTAGTGAAGTATAAAAGCAAAAGAAAATGAGAAGGGGTTTGCTAGGAGCCTAAATTATGAACCATAATTCTTTGGGTTACCTACTCTGGCCTGAATATTGATATTGAGCAAAGCAGTCATATTTTTCTCTAAAGCATGGAATTCTTTTGACATCCTACTTAACATCAAGACATTTGCAATTCTTGAATACCAAACCTAGTATTATTTATACTTAGGTGGGGGGTCAATATAGGAGAACAGAATTATTAACACACCTCAGCTGACAAGGGTTCCAAAGCCTGGTGTTAGCACTCCCTGCTGTGGGAATGCAGGTAGAAAAAGCAGAGCTTTTAAGATTTACTCATGAATTTTTCCATCCCAGGTGGGTGACCTGATGCAAGGCTGAACTAAGAAGCAATTTGTTATCTTCCTTGTTAAGGAATTAGTCTCCAGTGAACTCAGACTCCATCCTCATAACAGGAAAAGCAGAACACAGCTTAGATGGCCGGGTGATTCATGTGTCTTAATGGGTGACCTTGCTGGTGGCATGGTGGGTAATTTAAACTGGAAAACAGCAGGTCAGTCACCATGGAACCAACCTGGTTACCTCAAACAACTGAAGGGATCAAGCACTGAGCCCTGAGATGAATAAGGTTGAGGTAAAGACTGCTGTATCATTTTTTCCTTTTTAATTAAGTAAAGAATCTGAGAACAGAGTAAGAAATGAAGGAATCCACACCTACAACATGAATAGCAATGTACCTAATAGATTTATTCCTAATTAATGTCTTTATGAAGAAAATATTTTTGCTTACTTGACAAAAAGAAAAAAAATCTATCACTAAAGTGATTAATAACAGTTTAAGGAACACAAATTCTAACTGACTAGGAATTGTCTCAATTAAACAAACATTCCCAAATTCATTGCTATTCCCACTACTAAATTGAAACCTATTTAAGACCAAAAAAGAAAATAGAAATATTCACTGGAAGAAAGGTGAAATGCTGACCTTTGTAACAGTTTTATCAAGTGTATTTTATCCTAAATGATGACAGCTTGTGATTAGTACACATAAAAATTAATTTTAAACTGGTCCACATTAAGGAGATAAGAGCAAGTTGAGCAAGGTTAAAGTTTACTTTTAATGACCCTGAGAGTTTACTTTACTTTTTATATATTTTTATTGAAGTAAAATAATAAAATAATATAAATCTTTTTAAAAAGATTTATTGTATTTATTTGACAGGTAGAGTTACAGAGAGAGAGACACAGAGAGAAGTCTTTCATCTGCTGGTTCACTCCCCAGCTGGCTGCAATGGCCAGAGCTGTGCCGATCCAAAGCCAGGAGCCAGGAGGTCTTCCGGGTCTCTCACATGGGTACAGGGGTCCAAGGACTTGGACCATCTTCTACTGCTATCCCAGGCCATACCAGAGAGCTGGATCAGAAGTGGTGCAGCCAGGACTAGAACTGGCGCCCATATGGGATGTCGGCGCTTCAGGCCAGGGCTTTAACCCGCTGCCCCACAGTGCCGGCCCCCTATAATATAAATCTTAAGTTTGCAAATGGATGAGTTTTGATTAACGTGTACATTCATATAACCAAGACCAAGATTATGATTGAGAACATCATACACTGTTCCAAAACAAATGAAGTTTTAATCATCTCTGTCTTTTTTAAAAATTCTACCTCTTGTTTCCTTAATTAGCACTGAAGTAGGATCAGGTTGCCTTGTTGAACACAAATTCTCATGTTAGTACCTTGCCTCAAAAACAAGAAAAGGCTTTGATGAAAGAAGTTAATTTTCAAGTAGCATCAATACATAGATCATAAATTTCTATTCCTACTGGTTCCTCAAGAACCATAATGAGAAGGCAAGTGATTTTCAGAACCCATTTCCATTGAGATAGCATTTACACAATTCTCTCATATTTCAGCCACATGGAATAGGTCACAAGAAGTAGAAGTAGCCTCAAAATAAGTCCTGGAATTTTATCTCTGTATCAGTTAAATGAGCTGCATGGTATGAGTGACTGGCTGACTGGGAAGGTGGATTGGTGGAATGACCAGGAGTTTCAGGAGTCATCATGGCAGCCAGTTTAAAATTTACAAGAGTGCATTTGTTCAACTCAGATCCAAATTCTGGTCTCACATTTTCCAGCTGGGCAGCCTTGGGCAAGTTGTTAAACTTCTTTCTTCCTTAGCTTAATAATATGTAAAATAATTGTAATAATATTATCTAGATCTTTAAGCTTATGAGGAATAGAGAGTTTAACATATATGGTAAAATGTCAAGATTCTGCCAGGCAAATTCTATATAAATAGCTGCACAGATGCACTATTGTGTATTTGACAAGTATGTATGAATGGCTTCTTTGTACTTGGCAAAATTTTAAATATTAAAGATATAGAAGTAAATAAAACATAAGAATTATGGGACATGGTGATGTCTGACACGGATGGGCAGGGTGTGTGTGTGTGTGTGTGAGTGTGTGTGTGTGGGGTGGCTGAATGGCAGTGCACATGCCTGCTGTTACCCTGATTAAGGCTCTTAGAATGTCTAGCCAGAGGTTATACCCTGGGGCCTGGCTTGCATGAATTTTGGATGCCTTTGGATGATGCAAACACACCCCACGTCTCACATCCAGTTTTCCCATTTATACACTTTGCTGCCTAAATAGATATTTCTGCTTGCGACCCCTGTATTAAGCAAATAGCTAACCAAACAATTGGCATAGAATGTGTGAACAATAAAGAGTTTCCAAGTGAAGTGAAAAGATAAATGAGTAAACATTTCTATACTTTGTTGCTTTTTTTTTGCAATCGTCTCCCTCTCTGCAGAAGTGTGTGCTTGCTTCCAGATGTGTGCACCTTACCTGGGGAGGGGCAAGGCTGCATTGGGCTGCATGCACCAAGAGCAGATACTCAGTAAATGCTTGTAGAAATGAGTTGAATTCTACTTCTCATACCAGCAATAGATTTGCCTGAGAGTAGTTTAGTAATAACCTATTAGATAACAGTTATAGTAAGATTATTAGGATCTGGCCAGACCTAAGTTTGTGCTTCTTCTCTATCACCTACTAGCTGTGTATATGTGAGTTTGCTGATGTCTTAGTTTTCTTTTCAGTAAAATGGCATTCATAATTCTTTTTTTTTTTTTTTGACAGGCAGAGTGGACAGTGAGAGAGAGAGACAGAGAGAAAGGTCTTCCTTTTTGCCATTGGTTCGCCCTCCAATGGCCGCCACGGCTGGCGCACCACGCTGATCTGAAGCCAGAAGCCAGGTGCTTATCCTGGTCTCCCATGGGGTGCAGGGCCCAAGCACTTGGGCCATCCTCCACCGCACTCCCGGGCCACAGCAGAGAGCTGGCCTGGAAGAGGGGCAACTGGGACAGAATCTGGCACCCTGACCGGGACTAGAACCCAGTGTGTCGGCGCTGCAGGCATGGATTAGCCTGGTGGGCCGTGGTGCCGGCTCACCATTCTTTCCAGAGAAGATATTGAAAGGCTTGAATGAGAGTCACTCAATGTTGATAGTTCCTTCTTCTTTATTCTTTCTATTGCTTTTTTAAAGATTTATTTATTTATTTAAAAGTCAGAGTTACAGAGAGAGTGGGAGAGGCAGAAAGAGAGATAGATCTATCACTGATTCACTTCCCAGATGGCTTCAATGGCGAGAGCTGGACAAGGCTGAAGCCAGGAGCCAGGAGTTTTTTCCACGTGTCCCATGTGGGTACAGGGGCTCAAGCATTTAGGCCACCCTATGCCGCTTTTCTGGGCCATTAGCAGGGAGCTGGATTGGAAGTGGAGCAGCTGTGTCTCGAACCGCTGCCTATATGGGATGTCGGCAAGACAGACAGTGGCTTAACCTGTAGCACCATAGCATTGGCCGTCTCTGTATTTGTTGAACACTAAACTAGTAAGAGAGTAGTAAAACAATCAGGACCTGCTGTTTCTTTCCAACTAGGTAGCAGCTATGTTCTTTGGCATGGAGGAAATTGATTCCACCGCTACCTGTCTGGATGGCCATGTTTATTGAATGTACTCTCATTCCCCTTGCTACTGTGGCTGGTTGTTGGTGCAAGAATACACCAGTTAACACTTGGCATTTGTCCATGGCAGGAAATGATTCAGGAATGGGCATGTGATCCAGTTATGGACAATGATAACTGAGAAGATGATTTTCTGGGAGCTTTTTGGAAATAAAATTCCTTACTTACTTAAGTAAGTAATAAAAAATAAGTAAGTACTAAAAAATAAAATTCCTTACCTACTTACTTCTCTTTCCCTGAATGTGAAAGTCAGGAAACATGAAAGACTGTGGTAGCCATAAAATGGTGCAAAGGACTTAATGGAAATAAACTGAGACTTGATGCCACTGTTATGTCATAGACAAACCAGCCCTAAGATTTGAATAACTTCTGGACACTTTGCTTTGGTGAGTCTTTTTTTTTAAAGATTCATTTTTTTATTTGAAAGTCAGAGTTACAGAGAGAGGTAGAGACAGAGAGAAAGGTCATCCATCTACTGGTTCACTCCCCAAACAGCTACACGGCAGAGCTGGGCTGGCACTGCAGGTGGTGACTTTACCCACTGTGCCACAGTGCCAGCCCCTAGGTGATTCTTGATATTGTTTATTGATAGTCTTGATATTGTTTAGGGTACTTTGGCCTCAAACCAAACAATGTTACATTCTGTATCCCAGATTGGTCCTGGACCAGTCTGTAAAGCAGTTAAGTTTGCTTCTAGAGTTATCCACTACATCCGTTCTCTACTGAACTCTTATGATTCCCTACACTGATACTCCCCTAATTCTGCTGTCATCTTTTAAATTTGTTTGTTCTCATTGTCACTCTTATTTAAAACAAAATGCAAAGAATGCCCTGTCAGTTGAGTTGAGGAAATGAGAATCCTGATTCACAGTAAAGTGTTGGTAATGGACGTATTCCTATGCAATGGGAGGGAAGAGGTAATGCACTCCAATGATCCTGGTAATGGTAGGATTTTTGACATTTTCTATAGCGAATCTCTGGACAATGATGTTCTTGAAGTCCATCATGTCATGTTGTCAAAGTAACTACAATTTCTATCTCCATAGCTAATGTGTCTCCCCTACTGTTTCCTGGCTTGTTCTGGGGGAAGCTTCTGGAATAAGGCCATAGCACCTCCGTTCTATTGAGATCATAGGAACTATAAATAACAGAGGGCATGAGCAACTGGAAGGCATCCTGTCATTAAACATTCAGGAGCCAGGGGATATCTGATCTTGCCACACCATGAAGTCCCTGTCCTTATGGGATCAGGGCTGTGTGTGCCAGAGGCAGAAGATAAGCACAGACATTTGGACCCCTCGCGCCCGCTTGTCCTGGACGGCCCTGATAAATTAGATGGGATGACTGCCAGGCTTAACTTCCTAACCTCTGAGATGTCCTTCACTGTCACATTTTGACTTCCAGATTAGCCCATGCTTTTCTTCTCTCTCTTTGCTTAAGGAGTCTGATTCCTTGGCCAACCACAGTTAAATTTCTACTCTCTGGGGATAGACCTTGGACTCAGAACAACGTACAAATATGATACGTAATTGAAATATCTGAAGCCTATCTTCTTCCTAGGGATCTGAGCCTTCAATGAAGACCTCCTATCTGGGGAATTTATGACTAGTCAGATCTATTGATCTCATTCAAGTCTCTTGCCTCCAGCTTTGACCATTTTCTCTCAACTCTCTATCCACTTTGATTAGGTTACCCAAATGTTAGCAAGTTAATTCCCAACAGGTTCTTCATATCAACTACCCCCTCAAAGACGTCAGATTCCATCACCTGTTCATTCGCATCTATGATAAGGCTGTCTTAGAGAAGAAATCCTCTTCCCCTGTGCTGTGTGCTTTGATAGGTCATGGGACCAAGACCGCACGTCTTTGAACCTGTGTGGTCAGGCTACCCTCTTGGTCAGGAAACATTCCTTAAGGGGGACTGAAGTTGCTCTTGCTACACTTCAAGCCTGATTTCCCCTTTGTCCTCCCCCCAGACTCTTATAATTATGCAGTGTGAGCCACTGGGGACTGTGGTTTACAAAGCCTTGCACTAAAAGCAGCAGAAGCAGCTGCAGGATGCTGTAGAATCGATTTGATAATGGAAAATCCAAATCCCGGCAGATGGATGTTCTATTTGGAGGAAATGCCATCACGTGGTCAAAGTTCCTGCTCTAAGGAGAGAAGAACTTACAGATGTTCACAAGCCACAAAGGTCACAGCGGTCAAGGGTAAAGCAACACTTTATTATTTCCCATCCTTCATAATCACAAAGCCAAAGACAAACTTAGGCAACATTGAGGTTCTGAATCAAAAGGAAATGAGACACAGCAGCAAGGAAACAAGCTTTTTCCGTATCCTAAATTTCAATAAGTTTCCTGGAAGCATTTTACAACCCCAGGACAGGGAAAGAATGGTATTTATTTAGTTTTCATTAATAATGATCATTATCTTTAGATGAAGTAAACATAGCCCATGTTTTCACAACCTTATTGTGATTTCAAAAGGGCACTTCACACCTCCTGGGAAGTTCTGATACTTAAGCATATTTGAGTATAAAAACAGGATGTCTTCCTCTCTGCATTCTTTCCTTTCTTCCTCGTGTTCTTCCTCTTGTCCTTCCTTCCTTCTTCCTTGCATACTCAGCTAAGAATCAACAGGTGGCAGAGCAAGACCTAGGGAAATTCTACCAACTTGAAGTTCAATTGCTCGTATGTTTGTTTTGGGCTCCTATTTTGTACAGAATCAGATCCTGTGCACAGAAGATAAATTAAATATATATCTACCTTTAACATGCCTGAAGCTAAGAAGGATGAAGACAAGTAGACGTTACAAAGGGCTGAAGTTCAAGGGATATTTGTACTAAAAATGTCACCATCGTGTTATAAGCATTCAAACGGGAGACATCTATGTGCAAGGCATGAGACCTTGAAGGATGTCGGTTCTTCAGGCCCTCAGAAGTGTGGAATAGAGCTGGAGTCCAAAGTTTTTTAATAATTTTAAAATATGGATCTTTTTGAAAAGCAGAATGACAGAGAGAGAGAGATCTTCCATCCACTCGTTCACTTCCCAAAATGATCGTAAGGGTCCTGAGTGTATGTGGCTGAAACCAAGAGCCTGGAAGTCCTTCAAGGTCTCCTACACCGGTGACAGGGACCCAAGCACTTGGGCCATCATCTGCTGACTTCTCAGGTGCATTGGCAGGTTTGGAAGTGGAAGAGCTGGGACTCAAACCAGCATTCCAATATAGGATGCAAGCATTGTAAGCAGCAGCTTAACCTGCTGCACCACAACGTGGACCCCATATGATCATATTTTTGAGAAGAAAAAGTTTCATTGCCTGATCCTAGGGAACCTGAATTCTTTTCCTGTCATCAGTTCTGACTGACATGTCAAAATGACACTATAAATTCCTTTCACTGTATCTTCATAGTATTTTATTCATCATGAGATCAAATCAAACCTGTTAAAGGGCAACTGCTGAAGACGTGCAGATGTGCCGCAGCCAGTCTCTACTCATCCTCAGCTCCTCCTCCTCCTCATAGCTAATGTCTGAGGAAAGTTAGACTGGAGTTAAGAGGGCCAAGGGGACAACCCTGTTCAGAAATTCAGGCACTGGTCACACAATGGGAGCTGGACAGAGGCAGACACCCAGGACATGATGATAGGTAGGAGATATCTAGAAAGATCTGAAAGATGCAAGGCCCAAAACTGGTCAAGCGTAGCACTAGCAGCACAAACAAACCCAAGCAGTGGGAATCATCAGCGAAAAAGAAAGGGGTGGACTTGAGCCACCCATGGCCCTCGTTACTGTCCTCTCTGAGCAGTGGTTCTCAGCCAGGGGCAATCTTGCTCCCAAGAGGATTTTTGGCAATGTCCAGAAATGGTTTTGATTATCAAAACTTTAGGGGACTGTGGGTACTGCTTCTGGTACCTGGTGAGTGAAGGCAAGGATGCTGAGAAACATCCTACAGACAGAAAAGAATTATCTGACCTCACTAATGTCAATAACTACTGAGTTCAAAAACTCTGCTCCAGAAAGTACTTGCCAACGTCGCCACTTTATCAAATTTATTGTTTTTCTGATTAGAAGAGCATGCAAAAAGGCAATACATGCTTAACCTGGAATGCATTTATCAATATATTTAGTAAAATTTTTGTCATCGTTCCATCAGTTATGTCATTGAAGTTTGTAGGCCGAAAGTTGTGGAATCAAATGCCAAAGGAACCTTAGCTGCTGCCTTAAACCAGTGTGCATGGGGCAGCCATTTGGGAGGGAATGTCAAGTCTATAGTTTATCTTCCTCCAGGTGCTTAATCTAGCTTAATCTAACATCTTGATTTCGTTTTTATAGGAAACAATTATTGTGACCAAAGTCTTTCCGGGGAAAGAATGACTTAGCATATTCAAGGGAGAGCAGCGTTTCTTGAAACATTGGAGGAAAATGAAATCTGTTTCAAGTGAAAAGCTGGGGTCTCGGGAGCCTGCACCTGGTGCCCAAGCCCCGCACTCACTGCAGAGTCATGAATGGCACCGCAATCAGTGTCAAGATCTGGGAGAGCCATTAAGGGAAAATTACAGGAATTAGGAGCTGCCAGGAGTGAAAAGTGTCCTGATTACATTCACGTGATGGAGCTGAGAGATGTCAGGATGACAGAGGACCTGTTCCATGAAAAAACCATTCCGTTGGCTTTTGCATGTTTCCAGATGTCTGCAGCATAGACCGACATGCAGGCATTGAGTCTGAAAGGTGAATCTGGAGTGGTTAGGAGAGAGGCGGCGTTGAAAGGCTTGAACCTGCGAGCTGGGCTGCAGAGGTTTTCAGAGTGGCTGTGGGACCAGAGCAGATCAGTTTCCTGTGCCTCATCTGTGAAATGGGCTTTTTTGTTGTGTTGGTGAGGCTCAGGCATCAGACACAGTGGTTGTTCTAGAGAGACAGCCCAGCACCCCTTTAACATTTTCTGAGCATCACTTCTCTGACTTCTCCGCAGTTTTGCTCTCATCAGCGCATTATCCCAACAGAGAGCTGGAAGTGCCTAGGGTTCAGCTTATCCGTGCCCTCACTATGAAAGTTCAGCAACCCAGCCCTGGGCATGATTCACACTCAGAGCTCCCCTGTGAGGCTGAAGCCCCCCTCAGTGGAATTTCCCCTGAGACTTCACTTACCTTGCTCTCCCCATCCCCTTGTAATTTTTAAATTTTATAGGACAAAGCTGCAATAAATCACTTAGATCTTGTCTTAGGGCATTTAGATGAGTTAATGCATATAAAGTGCTTAGAATAATGCCTGGCACATAGCGAGAGCTTAATAAATGTTAACAGCTACCCTACTTATGATTATTAAGTGCTTACTGTGTGCCAAGCGCTCTATCACTGACACTCAGAGTATCATTTAGTCTTGTTCAAATCTACCTTTCTTTTGTTAGGGAAGGAAAAACCAGAGAAATAAGCCAAGGTTGAGCTGGTAGGAGACATCCAAGGGCCCAGAGTACGAATTCTACATATAAAAAAGGAGCACAGAGGGGAGATCAGGCGAGGGAGGAGTGTCCCATCTCCAATAGTGCTGAATACGCAGCCTGCATCGCGATAGCTTGTGAGCAAACTGGTAGGTGCACAGGTAAACACTGATAAGGAGATGTTCAGGTAAAGGCTCCTTTCCCTTAGATGCACGAAGAAAGGCAGGCCTAAGAGGAGAAGCTTTTTGACAAGGGGCCACATAGACAGAAAGGGTTCTGACTTCTTCCACCCAGTGTCCCCTTTCTAGGCCTGAGCTCTTTGCTAGTTCTCAGCGTGCTATCCATAAAGTCCAAGCATAGCTAATGTCCCCAGATGGAAGTTCAAGGCCTTAGGAAATAAGCAAAAGGTTGGAGTTCATTCTCAGAAGCGTGCACCAGTTATTTCTATCTTCCAGGCCTTCACTGAGGCCCCTCTCTGTTATGGGCCAGTGTCTCTTAACATTTATCCCAAGTTCTTGCCCCGACAGACATAAGAATTCAAAGCAGAGACATAAATACAGTGTGCACAAGATAGACAGTAAATATACACGCACGCATGGCTGTGGGCCACCCCACATGGAGAGCTGTAAGGACAGATAATGGGAAGAGGTCAGAGAAGGATTCTTGAGCATAGTCCAGAAGCCAGGAGTAAAAGAAAGGCCGCTCCTCTGTTATCAGTCTCTTTTATGAGATAGAGGGTGATGCCCTAACCGAATGGACAAATAGGGTAGAGTTTTGCATGCGTAGGCTTTCTGGGAATTTCATGGCAACTCCCCATGGAGTTTACTTCCACATAGCCATCATGGTGTCTGCTCCTTCTTGGTCCCAGTTGACATACAGATGCATCATGGGAAAGTAGGTGTACTGGATTGATAGGGGTAGAGTTACAAAGCAGGGATACACAGAAATTATAAAAAAAAAAATCTCCCAGCTTTATTTGTTCCTAACTACCTCCTTGCCTAGTTCCCCTATATCATTTCCAGAATTACGTTTTGCCATTAGTTAGAGTCTGACATTGGTTTTTACCTTTTTCTGCTTCCATGACACATCTTTCAGATAGCTCTTGAGGGGAGGGTTTATGTCTTAGCTTCTTTGACATTTCCCCAGCTCCCACCACCATGGTACTTAACGCTTCTGCAGGGGGTTCCCTACAGTGTTTTAACTAATTTATTTTTCACTATAAGGGTTCTTCCTATAGAAACATAATGACAAAAAAAAAAAAAAGCCAATGTGAATTGTCTGTGTTTAATTACAATGTTATAAATTAAGAACCACATTTTAACACCCAGGTCCCTAGCTCTACTTCCTTAATGCCTTTGTCTTTAATATTATTTCAAACAGGGTAGTTTAATTTCTTCTTGTCTCCTTAACACATCTGAACAGCTGGTGCACCCAGACAACAAAAGCAGTTTGCATCTCTCCAATACCCCTGCCTCCTCCCCTACCAACCTTAGAGGCTATGTGAAAAGCCATTCCTACCTGGGGACAGGAAAGTGTAAGCATGATGTGTTAGAAAACACATTGAATGGGCAATCCATGTTTTCTGTGCTTTGTACTGCCTTTACCAGCTGACTGATGTTGTACAAGTGTCAGTGCATGGCTGTTTAAATTTAAAGTAATTAATAGTTTTAAAAATAAAAATTCTGTTTCTCCATCTTGCTAGTCATATTTGGAGAGCTCACTTGTCTGTACCTGGTGGCAGCTATACTGCATGGTATAGCTGTGGAATGTTCCCGTCTTTGCACATAGTTCTGTTAGCACCAATGAAGTGAACTCACAGGTATTTCAAAGTCCTAAGTCTCAAAGACTGTTTCTGGGGTAAGAAAATGGATCACTGGTGCTAACAGAACTAGCACCATATTCTGTTTGCTGTACTTCTGGGTTCCTCCCACCCACCCCCTCCCTCTTGCCAAGAGGACATAGCTTTACCATAGCCAACCATTCATCAAATAAGGAACTATTCAGTTTCACCTACAGTGAAACAGATGAGACGAATCCCTCACTCCCAAGCTGAATGCTTCCAAGTATGCAGAATAAAATTATAAAGGATTGGTAATCTTCAAAGAGGTCCTTTTCCACACTGTTTCTTTGTTCAACAGAAAAGTGATGATATAAAAGAAGATAGAATGAGGGACTAGTGTTGTGGTGCATTAAACTTCAGTCTGCAATGCAGGCACCCTATAGGAGTGCCTGTTCAAATCCCGGCTGCTCCACTTCTCATCCAGCTCCCTGCTAGTGCAGGAAAGCAGCAGAAAATAGGGCCCAGCACTCATGTGGGAGCCCTGGACGGAATTCCTCCTGGCTTCAGTCTGACCCAGTCATGGCCCTTGTAGCCATTTGGAGAGTGAACCAGCTGATGGAAAAATCAATCTCTCTCTCTCTCTCTCTCCCTCTTTCTCCCTCTCTCTCTCTTTCTGTAACTCTACCTTTCAAATAAATAAATAAATCTTTTCTTAAAAAAAAAGAGGATAGAATGAACAAGTGACAAGGCAGAGATGAAAGGTAGGGGTACCCCTAGTTGTAGAACAAAATAGAAATAATAAATAATATCACCTTGCATTCAAACAATGCATTTATTCATTAAGGCTTCACAATGGCCTAAAATGGGGAATAAGAATGTTTCCTTCATCAGTGCACCAAATGCGTGGTTTGCAAAATGCACATGTTTTCCGAGTCTCTCCCAAACTGTAATTTGGGTTGTCTAGCATTCTGGAGTATTGAAACAATTGCTTTTGATACTATTTTATTTCTGAACACAAGTTCTTTATAGTACTCCAAAGGTACACACAAGCACAAATGGCACAAAATAGGTTAAGATCTGCTGCAAAATGGGTGGAACTGGAAACCCTTATGTTAAGTGAGATAAGCCAGACACAGAAAGAGAAATAGTGGGGCCAGCGTTGTGGCGTAGTAGGTTAATCCTCCGCTTGCTGCTCTAGCATCCCATATGGGCACCGGTTCTAGTCCCGGTTGCTCTTCTTCCAGTCCAGCTCTTTGCTGTGGCCTGGGAAAGCAGTAGAAGATGGCCCAAGTCCTTGGGCCCCTGCACTCGTGTGGGAGACCAGAGGAAGCTCCTGGCTCCTGGCTGCAGATCGGAGCAGCCCCAGCCGTTGGGGCCATTTGGGGAGTGAACCAGCAGACAGAAGACCTTTCTCTCTGTCTCTCCTTCTCACTGTCTGTAACTCTGACTTTCAAATAAATAAATAAAATCTTAAAAAAAAAGAAAAGAAAGAGAAATACTGCATGATCTTTGACATACGTGAAAGTTAAAAAAAAATTATCTGAATTGAAAGTAGTGATTGCTAGAAGCTGGGGAGGATGGGGAGAGATTGGGTGGAGGTAACAGGTTCTGGTAACAGGTTCCACAATATAGTAGGCAACTATACTTTATAGGAATGTGTTATACACCATACAAATAACCGGAAGAGGGGAGTTGGTAGGCTCTAAACTCAGAGAAAAGATAAAGAAAGGGAGTGGCTATTTGCCTGGTATGATTGGTTTACACTGTGTTCATGCATTGAAATATTGCATTGTACCTTATAAAAATTCCAAGTATTACATGTTAATATACTATTTAAAAGTTCTTTAAAATGTGTAGGTTGTGTATGGAATTTTATTTTTCTATTTTATTCCTTCTCTGTTAAGTTGGAAGTGATAAACACATCCATACCCATTTCACAGAGAAGGAATCAGAGCATTTAAAAAGAACTTTGTTATAACAGGCTTTTGAAGGTCTTGCTGTTGGAGTTTTATATTTGAACTGTATATTTCACTATTATAATTGAAGTTATTACCATTTGCCCTGAAATTGAGGTAAAAGCCACCATTCACAGTGCATTCACAGAGCACTTTGTCTTAACAAATAAAGAGAGTAAACTGGGTCTCCAGGCAGATGCTGTTCATGGTGGACAGACTCTAACCCATGTTCATGCTTGTATAATTCTCTCCTCTGGATATAGGAGAAACCAGGTCCCTGCTCCTAACCACTAGAATATGACACAGCTGATGGCATGTCACACCTTTGATTATGCAATGCTAGTGAGCATTGCAGATCCCACTAGCAGGCACCAGAGGCTGCTTCTTTATTGTTGGCATTAGAAGACTGCCAAGTGCTGAGCGAGCTGTGTGGCAAGGAGCTACGATGGCCTCTGAGTGCTGAGAGCCACACCAGACTGACAGCCAACGAGGAAATGGAGACCTCAGTTCTGCAAACGAATCCTGCCGACCTCTGGAGGGAGCTTGGAAGTGCATCCTTTCCCAGCTGAGCCCCACTGCAGCCCTGGCCAACACCTGGATTGCAGTGCAGTGATGATCCTGAAAAACAGAACTCACCTAAGCCTTACCCCCGCTCCTGACCTATAGTAACTGTGAAATTATACAAATATGTTGTTCTGAGTCACTAAGTTTACAGTCCTTTATTAAACAGCAATAGAACACTAATCCATAAGTCAGTCAACAAATATCAAATTACCTCCTCTGGGCCTAACACTATAGAAAAATGGCATGGTGGTTATAAATTTCCCTGAATCTCCCAAATGAACAGACAGAACAGTTAGGCCACCAAAACCAAACGCCCACAGCAACATCTATAGTAAAACTGCATGGCAATGCATCTTACAAATGCCAAACCCTAGTGGGTGAGGGCAAACAAACCAGAGCTTCAAGACCAATGTGGCACGAGAAAGACATAAGACGAAATGGAAGTGAGATAACTTGGTTTTGGACAGCTGTGAGAAAGGAAAACCTCAAATCACCATTGGATACTCACCCAAGCATGGAAGGTCAATAGAAAATAAATGCTAGACTGGAATGTGTTCTGCAAGATCTGAGTTGAGTGCATATGCAAGCAGATGGCAAAACAATTTGGTATGACAACGCTTGAGTCATTCGGGCCCTGAAAACCCTTGACACTGACTAAGGGGATGGGTGTCGGGCCTAGCACATAAGATGCCAGTTGGGACACCAGATTCCATATTGGAATGCCTGGGTTCAAATCCTGGCTACAGTTCTCAGTTCCAGCTTTTTACTGAAGCAGACCCTGGGACACAGCAGATGGTGGCCCACGTAGCTGCGTCCCTGTTATCCATGTGGAAGACTTGGATTGAATCCCTGACCCTCACTTTTGGCCTGGCCCAGCCCAGCTTTTGTGGGCATGTGGGGAGTGAACCAGCAGGTGTGAGCTTCATCTGTCTCTCTGCTTCCCTAGTAATAATGATGATGGTAACAGTTATGATCACGCTAATTTTGACAAAGAGGAACTTTTGTTCTAGTAGGAGAAACTACTGGAAACCATCCAAACTGGACAGGACTGGGACAGTGGGGTGAGAAGAAAAGCAAAGAGCAGATATGAGTAGGGAAGAAAGCAGTACATATATAAGAAGGTCTTAGAAAGTTTGAGGGTATACATGCACACACGCACACACAAAGTTTCTTACCCTTTCGTGAAAATGGCAGCAGTGTTCCAGAGATTTGAAGCTATCCTGGCCATCTATCCCTTCTTAACACACACAAAAAAACTATTTCACTTAAAAAGCTAAGAACAGAAGAAAAATCAACATAGGACTTATATAAAGCTATTAAAAGGAAAAAGAGGCCGGCGCCGCGGCTCAACAGGCTAATCCTCTGCCTTGCAGCGCCAGCACACCGGGTTCTAGTCCCGGTCGGGGCGCCGGATTCTGTCCCGGTTGCCCCTCTTCCAGGCCAGCTCTCTGCTGTGGCCCGGGAGTGCAGTGGAGGATGGCCCAAGTGCTTGGGCCCTGTACTCCATGGGAGACCAGGAGAAGCACCTGGCTCCTGCCATCAGATCAGCGCGGTGCGCTGGCTGCAGAGCACCGGCCGCGGTGGCCATTGGAGGGTGAACCAATGGCAAAAGGAAGACCTTTCTCTCTGTCTCTCTCTCTCACTGTCCACTCTGCCTGTCAAAAAAAAAAAAAAAGGGAAAAAGAGAGTAAGAAGCAGAAGAATGTCCTGAAAGACAATGAAATCATGTTAGAAAAACAAACTTTCCAAAAAAGATGAAAGCTAATATTTCAAAATGAGCTAAAATGAAGTAAAAGCATAATAGAAACTATGAAAGATGAGCAAAAATTACAACGGGAAAAGTTCAGACACAAGGTGGAGAAGGAACAAGTGACACAATTATGAAAAATTTGGAAATTCAAGATCAGTGTTACATTTCATAAAAGTAACACATGGATAAATACATACAATGATTAACACCTGAAAAGAAAAATAAATAAAACACGAGACAAAAATAAATAACAATAAGTGAAGAGACTTCTGCTTCTAGCTTTGATGGAGTAACTTGAAGTATACTAACTGTCCCACAATATGCAATCATAACACTGGACAGAATTTTCAGAGCAACTCTTTCCAGGTACTAGAGAACAGTTCAAGGATGAAGAGTTCTGAAAGAGAGGGAGCTCTTACGGCAAACCCTGAAGTTGTCCCAGCAGCATGTGGAAAGCATAACACTTGTGTGTCATGATCCAATAGAGGTTAGCCCAAAATGCAAGGTTGGGTTGACATCTAAACATCAATCACTGTGATTTACAAAATTAAGAGAATAAAGGAGAAAAATCACATAAACATTTTAGTAAATGCAGAAATGGTATTAGAAAAAAACCCATTTATTACAAAAATCTCTCAGCAAACCAGAAATTGAAGTTAATTATCCAAATCTCATAATCAGTAGATTTAAAAAGCCTACAGCTAACTACATACTTAATGATAAAAGAGTAAGTGCTAGGGTCGGCACTGTGGTGCAGCGGGTTAGCGTCCTGGCCTGAAGTGTATCCCATGTGGGCACCGGTTCGAGACCTGGCTGCTCCACTTCCAATCCAGCTCACTGCTGTGGTCTGGGAAAGCTGTAGAAGATGGCCCAAGTCCTTGGCCCCTGCACCTGAATGGGAGACCTGGAGGAAGCTCCTGGCTCCTGGCTTTGGATCGGCACAGTTCCAACCATTGTGGCCAATTGGAGAGTGAACCAGCGGATGGAAGACCTCTCTCTCTCTCTCTGTCTCTCTCTCTGTCTCTCTCTCTACTTCTCTCTCTGTGTAACTCTGACTTTCAAATAAATAAATAAATAAATAAATCTAAAAAACAAAAGAGTAACTGGTTTCCTTCTAAGATTGGAAAGGCAACGTGTTCTTATCATTTCTAGTCAACACAGAATAGGGGTTTGAGTCAGAAAATAAGACAGGAAATGAAAAAATTAAAGATGCAGATTTAGAAAAAAAGGAATACAAAGCTCTTCACAGACAAAATGATTATATCCACATAGACAATCCTAAGATATCTATAGAAATATTAAAATTAGTGACTTTATCAAGATTTTAGAATATAAGGTCAATTAAATTTCTATGTGCCAGCAATAATTACAAAATGAATTTAAAATATAATTTCAGCATCAAATCATAACTTATGAATAAATATATTAGAGGATAAACAAAATCTTCACATCAAAATTATTAAATATTGGTAAGAAGAAAGATGTTAAGAAAGACGTAAAAAAATTGAGAGATCTAAATATCTTGCTTGTGCATCGGAAGGGTCAGCAGCATGAGGAAAATTCAGTGTTCCTAAACCGTTCTACTGGCTCCATGGGACCCCAATTGAAAAAATAGCAGTTTTTTTAAAAACATAATAGCAAACTTATTGTAAAATTGTTGTATGGTCTTGGAAAAGGGGCCTAAATAGCTGAAATAATTTTGGATGAAATTGAAGTTGGATTAAGTGGTGGTTTTATAAAGTGTTGACTTTTCTGAACTACATTTCCCAGAAATCCCTTCTTTGTATTCTTCCAGGCCTCAAGAGGTCCTTTGTACGTTAAATGTGGGGGCAGAAGTGCAGCAGAAGCCCAGGCAGAGCATTTTATAGCTCATGCACAATGCCATTTACGTGCTGACATGACTGACTGGCATATGTAACTTCTCCTGGATCCTCCTTTGAGTCTGGGCCAGGTGTGTGTTTAACTTCATGATGAACTCCAGCATGTCTTTTAGACAAACACTTCATCAAGATTGGAGGCAGTGGCTTCAGACACAGGGTCCAGTCCAGACTCTTGGGTTCCAGCTTGCTGTGGCTCTCCACGGCTTTACATCTGTCTGCTCCTGATTGTCAGCCCTACAGGCTTTAAACTCCCGTATCTGACACTGAGACAATAGTCCCTCAGATACGGTTTAACCAGTCATTACAACCACATGTGATCCCTGTATTATCAAATCTCTTATTTATTACACATTAGCTTCAAACTGTTCAGCTTCTGTGGTGGGCCTGATACAGAGAATCTTACACCACATGATTTCAAGACTTACTGCAGACACTCAGTTGTCAAGTATAAACACATGTAAAAACAAAGATCAGTGAAACAGGGAGCCCACATACAGACCCACACAGTTTTTGTCAATTGATTTTTAGTGAAGAGATTAACATAATTCAACTAGGAACACATAGCCTTTTTTAATAAATGGCGATGGAAGAACTGGATATTTATAAAGACAAAAAAGATCACTTCCCCATCCCTGAATCATACCAAATATACAAACATTTAAAATGAATCATACATCAAAGCATAAACCATACAATTTCCAGAAGAAAACAGGATAAAGTTGAATTTGTTGTTGGGAAAGCTTTTTTTAATATAAGACAGGACACAAAAAGCATAGTACAAAAAAATGGGGGGCTAGCATTTTGGTGGGGCGGGTTAAGCCACCACCTGCAGCACTGGCATCCCTTATCTGAGTGTCCGAGTGCTGGCTGCTCTGCTTCAACCCAGCTTCCTGGGAGTGCACCTGGGAGGGCATCCGAAGATGATCGGAGCCTGCGCTGTGGTGCAGCAGGTAAAGCTGTTACCTGTGAGACTGGCATCTGGTATGGGCACTGGTTCCAGGCCTGGCTGCTCCACTTCTGATCCAGCTCCCTGCTAATGTGCCCGGGAAGGCAGCCAAAGATGGCCCAAGGACTTGGCTGAATCTGGTCTAGCCCAGAACTGGCCATTGTGGCCATCTGGGGAGTAAACTAGCAGTGGAAGATCTCTCTCTGTCTCTCTCTCTCTCTCCCTCTCTGTACCTCTGACATTCAAATAAATAAATAAATAAATCTTAAAAAATAAAGTTGATTATTTAGGTCCCTGCCATCCATGCGGGAGACCATGATGCAATCCTGGGTCCTGGCTTATTCCTGGCCCAGCCCTGGCTATTGTTGCCATTTAGGAGATGAACCGTCAGATGGAAGATCTCTCATTCTCTCTACCTTTCTCTCTGTTGCTCTGCCTTTAAAATAAATAAATAAATAAATCTTTTGAAAATAAATTTGAACTAATTTGAAACTTTCTATTCTTCAAAAGCACATTGAATAAATAAAACAGGGAAAGGCAAGCTACAGGTTGGGAAAAAAAAAAAAACTTGTATTCCAAGTTACAAAGAACTTTTACAATTCAACCATAGGAGATAAGCAATCCAGTTTAAAAAAGGCCAACTGAAATTGAAATAACTATAAATTTAAAATGTTTCATTTTTCCAGATGACTATTTTCTGGTTTTTATTCTGGTATGGTAAGAAATTGGTTGCTTTTAAGAAATGAAACAACCCAATGATTTAGACAACTTGTGTTCCCTAATACCTTCTAGTACAATGCTAGCATATTACTGACTACATTAATAATTTAGTTCTTCAATTGCTTTTCAAAAATGGCCAAAAGGGGCCAGGGTTGTGGCAAAGCAGGCTGGGTCACTGCCTGTGGTACCAGCATCCCACATGGGCACCAGTTTGCATTCCTCTGTACACATTCAATTTACATACTGAACATGCAAGAAGATTTTCCAACCCAACCAAAAAAAAAATTGTGCACTTCCATTTTCCTTGAAACATAATTCTCAGTTTCTCTTTTTCTATTTCACTCTTGAAAAAGACAGACCCAGAAAAACATTTTTCTACTTCAAGATAAACAGCCTAGCAAGCACATAAATCAACTAACAGAAGCTGGCACTCAGTCCCAAAGTCAGGGAAATGGTAGGAGATGGTGGGGACTCTGGCACCCTGGGGCAGTCACTAGCCTATGCCAGATGATCATTGTCATACATGGTGTGAGAGGCCGGTCTTGTCACATACTCTCATTTTTCATGAAGGTTATAGTAACCCTGATATTTTGCATGAAATCTCCCTATTTTTAAATTTTGGCTCAAGTTTTATAAAAACACTATTTGATCCAAACAAAACCTGTCTGCAGGAGGAGCCTAAGCTTCAGGCTACCAGTTGGGAACCTGTGATGGGAAATGATAAGCTGTGGGAAGCACAGAGGTATCCCAGTGTTTTAGAATAAGCAGGAAACTGCAGGGTTCACTTTGACTGCAGGGTTCACTTTGGGATGTTGGGTGAGAGAACGCCCAGAGCTTTTTTTTTTTTTTTTTTTTTTGGACAGGCAGAGTGGACAGTGAGAGAGAGAGAGACAGAGAGAAAGGTCTTCCTTTGCCATTGGTTCACCCTCCAATGGCTGCCGCGGCCGGCGCACCACGCTGATCTGATGGCAGGAGCCAGGTGTTTCTCCTGGTCTCCCATGGAGTGCAGAGCCCAAGCACTTGGGTCATCCTCCACTGCACTCCTGGGCCACAGCAGAGAGCTGGCCTGGAAGAGGGGCAACCGGGACAGAATCTGGCGCACTGACTGGGACTAGAACCCGGTGTGCTGGCGCCTCAAGATGGAGGATTAGCCTATTGAGCCACAGCGCCAGCCTACAGTTCTTTAAACACTCTTCCAACTGGATGCTCTACCTCATGTTTCAACATATGGCTTCAACTTAAAGGACACTAACCGACATTAATCAGTAATCTACTCCACTAAGTATAAAACAAACTTACACAATGGCAGAGCTGGCTGAGGAAAGGTGAGGTAATTTGTTTGATCTGCCTGTTGGCCATGGTCATGAAATGTCCATCAAATGGAGAGCAGAAAATTGTGGGAGAATAGAGGGTGTCTACAAAGCTTGGATCACGGTATAGATTTTGGGAAACAGCTTCCAGAGACCTAGCCACACCCAGTGTCCTGCACAGCCACAGTGTTGTCACAGTCCCGGCACACAAGGCTCCCACAGACACAGGCACCCATCCCCTGTCAATGCTCCTAGGTGTCTCTTCTGTCTCCTCTCAGCTGGTTGCTGCCTGCAGACCCAAGCTGGCACAGCTGTTACATATGTACAAAATAGCACCGGCCCTCTCTCAGCTAGTTACAGGACACCACTGTCAGGTGGTCGGGGAGAGAGAAAGCTGCCCTTTTTCCCCTTTAGGTTGGAGGTACACTGTCCCCCCAGAGCTCCAAGCCGAACTCAGGCCAGGCTCTTCCCGCAGCCTTATCGCCAGTGGCTTGGGCTGCTGTAGTCTGGTCTCATCTCACTCTCCAAAGCTGGTGCTAAGGCTCTCTGCTGCTAGGGTCCTGTGTTGTCTCTCCCTCTCTATTCTGCCATCTTAAATCTTGTGTTCTGGCTGTTTACTTTCAACTCAGCTCTCTGCTAATGTTTCTGGGAAAGCAGCGAGGATGGCCCAAGCACTTGGTCCCTTGCCACCCACATGGGACACCAGAATGAAGTTCCTTACTCTGGCCCAAACTTCCCTGTTGCAGCCATTTCGGCGAATGAACCAGTGAATGGAAGACCCTCTTTCTCTCTCGGTATCTCTCTCTCTCTTTCTCTCTCTCTCTCTCTCTCTCTCTCTCTCTCTCTCTCTCTCTCTCTCTGCCTTTCAAATCAATCAATAAATATTTTTTTAAGAAACTGGTTTTTTCCATACATTTTTTATGTATCCTTGGATACTGCTAATTATTAGTGTCATTGCAAACCAGATGCCGGATTTCTCAATGCATAATGTATTCAATTATAACTAGACAGCCTAAGGCTTACAGATGTACTCTAAATACAAAAGTCTTTACTTAGTTAGGGGGCCACTAATAATGATCAGGTACCTTGGGATTTTGAAAGGGATAGTACAGGTTCCAAGGTGCCTCTTTATTGTCCAGAAATATTGCCCTAAATCAAGTGACTCTAGGGGCCTTTGCTGGTTAAAGAATTGAGAAAGGGAGAGAAAGGCACTGCAAACAACATCTCTTCAGCACTCATACAGCAGGTGTGTGTGCCAAGGCTGACACTTTCAGTGTTTCGTTCCTGTGTTTTGACTGCTTAATGCCAGTCCTGCAGATGTTTAAGAACATCTGCATAATTCGTTACCTACTTTCAATTTCCATTCCAACGTTGGCTTTCCCCATGTTGACAGTAGACACTCTTCTACCTCTTCCTTTCTCCCCAGCTCCAGGGGGAGACTCCTCAGTGAAAACCCTTCCCCATTTTATTTCCAAATGAGAAAAATTTTTTTCTTTTTAAATATTCATTCTTTTTTTCTTAATTGTTGTTTATTTTCCTTTTAGTTGAAGGGCAGAGACAGAGATTTGCCATCTGTTTGTTGACTCCCCGAGTATATGCAGCAACCAGGGCTGGGTCAGGCTAAAGCAGGAACCTGGAACTCATTCCAGATCTCCTGTGTGGGTAGCAGGGACCCGGGTGCATGGACCATTATCTACTGCCTCCATAGGTACACATTAATAGGAAGTTGGATGGGAAGTGAGGGAGCCAGGACTTGAACCAGGCACTCTGATAGGGCATGTAGGTACCCCAAGCAGCATCTTAACCATTTTGTCATTTTTGCCCACTCTCCCAAAAGAGAATTTTTAACCAAGAGGAAATGTTGTTTTCTCAATTGTTTTTTTTTCTGGAAAAAATTTGAGAGAAACAGTTCTTTTCTGTCTGACAGCTGGAAAGGGGTGGTATGTTGAAAGCTGCATGCATTGTTTTCCCTAATATGTGATTTATTCATCAAGAAAAACAAGTAATTTAGATGACTCCCAATGCTTAAGATATTGAAAAGCTCTGGGTGTTCTCTCATCCAACTGTCCCAAAGTGAATCCTGCAGTCTCCTGCTTATTCTAAAATACTGGGATACCTCTGTGCTTCCCACAGCTTATCATTTCCCATCACAGGTTCCCAACTGGTAGCCTGAAGCTTAGGCTCCTCCTGCAGACAGGTTTTGTTTGGATCAAATAGTGTTTTTATAAAACTTGAGCCAAAATTTAAAAATAGGGAGATTTCATGCAAAATATCAGGGTTACTATAACCTTCATGAAAAATGAGAGTATGCGACAAGACCGGCCTCTCACACCATTTATGACAATGATCATCTGGCATAAGCTAGTGACTGCCCCAGGGTGCCAGAGTCCCCACCATTTCCTACCATTTCCCTGACTTTGGGACTGAGTGCCAGCTTCTGTTAGTTGATTTATGTGCTTGCTAGGCTGTTTATCTTGAAGTAGAAAAATGTTTTTCTGGGTCTGTCTTTTTCAAGAGTGAAATAGAAAAAGAGAAACTGAGAATTATATTTCAAGGAAAATGGAAGTGCACAATTTTTTTTTGGTTGGGTTGGAAAATCTTCATGCATGTTCAGTATGTAAACTGAATGTGTACATCGAAAGAGGATATATGTTGAAAGATAACCGAAGAACCTGGTTACTACTTAACCCTTGGGTTCCACTGAATGAACGACCCTTCTTTATCTCCCAGATCTGGAAAGGAGCCTAAATTTCCAATGACAAAAATGCAAATATGTTTGCAAAACCACATGACACAGGGCATGAGATATTTGAAAAAAATGCACCTGGGTGTGGAGCAACCACAGATGCGGTGGGTTTTTATTTTGTGATTTATTTATTTATTTGAAAGTCAGAGTTACAGAGACACACACACACACACACACACACACACACACATACAGAGAGAGAGAGAGAGAGGGATCTTCCATCTGCTGGTTCATTCTCCAGATAGCCACAATGGCCAAGGCTGGACTAGGCTGAAGCCAGAAGCCAAGGAACTTCATCTGGGTCTCCCACAGGGTTAGCTGAGGCTCAAACACTTGGGCCATCTTTTGTTGTTTTTTGCTAGGCCACCAGCAGGGAGCTGGATTCGAAGTGGAGCAGCTGGGACGTTAACCATTGTCCATATGCAATGTTGGCATCCCAGGTGGTGGCTTTACCCACTATGCCACAATGATAGCTCCCAGAGATGCTATTTAAAGGCATCATATAGGAAGTGATATAGAGGTGAAGTTGGGATGGAGAGGGGTTGGGGTAAGGTTGGAATGGAGATAGGGTGAGGGGGTGAGTTTCGGATGGAAAAAACTTGCTCTAGCTGAGTCCTTGACTGGGAAGTAACTTCTGGTCAAAGGCAGCACAGTAAGAGGTCTCTCTTCTTTCAGGCCCAGAACACTGAGCTTGTTGAGTTCCACCAGGTTAGAAAGCAGAGCAGCAGCATCTTACGTAACAAACAGAAGACAAACCTACCTAGGCTGATGAGTACATCCACAACACAGCTTTGTAGAGCCCATCTGTAGGTTTCCACATGAGAAGAAAACAAGGCCCAGAGATAAGAATAGAATCTGAACTTTAAGTTAAGGGCATAAGCAGACATGAGCATCAGGATTTCACACAATGAGTATAAAACAGTAGAACATTGAAGAAGAAAAATCCAGATCATAGCAGAACAGAAATGACTTCCTTGGCTAAGACCCTTTGTCCTTTCTTCAGCCCCCAGTGAAAGCAGAAGGAGTCATAACTTGTGATAGATTATTTTCTGGTGGACAGGAAACTATATTCTTCTGTTCTATTATTTCAGGGAGCCATAAGGGGAAGGCAGTGGAAGTGGCCAGCATTTTTTTATGTTCAGAAAAGAGTCTGTTGACCTTCTCAGGGTCAAAGGAAGGTAGGAGATATCCATTACCCTGGGGCCTTATCCCTTACAAGGCTATTCTGCAAAATCCAGTAGAATGATGAGCCCTCTTGGATGAGGTGGTCCCCAGACCACCCCCAACTCTTATTCTTTTGAGGTTCAACTCTTTGAGAATCTTAGATTGAAGCAAGCTCACTAAGAGCTGCTTTCAGGGACAAACGTCAAAGAAGTATTCACCAAGAGACAAGGAAGGGGGCTGTCAGGGCTGGTAACCCAAATTCAACCCATAGAGAAGTGAGAGAAGGTATGGAGGGAGGCTTGTAGCAGCCCAGCACG
Organism: Sylvilagus floridanus; assembly: GCA_949820135.1. Classification (NCBI taxonomy): domain Eukaryota; kingdom Metazoa; phylum Chordata; class Mammalia; order Lagomorpha; family Leporidae; genus Sylvilagus; species Sylvilagus floridanus. The sequence goes on from OX463244.1 coordinate 170,893,441, forward strand.
TGGTGGAGGCCGAATGACATGGAGCAGGGCTACATGGTTGAAGGAAAGAATGTAAATTTTGCTCATTCCCGAATTCGGGGACTGTTGACCAAGTCAACATTTGACCAGTGAGGGTGTTACTGTGGTGGTGGATAAGTGTCTCCGAGTCTGTTTTTGGGATCAGTCTTCAACAGTCACAGCCACAGTCAAGGCAACAGTGGTATGGGACTTCTAGTTCTCTTCTTCCCTTTGGTTTGAGGAAGAATCTCATGTTTCATTTTTTAAGATTTTATTTACTTATTTTAGAGGAGGAATTACAGTCAGAGAAAGGGAGAGACAGAGATAAAGATCTTTCATCTGTTGATTTACTCCCCAAATGGCCACAACAGCCCGAGCTGAGTCAATCTGAAGCCAGGAGTCAGGAACTTCTTCTGGGTCTCCCATGTGGGTGCAGCGGCCCAAGGACTTGTGCCATCTTCCACTGCTTTCTTAAGCCATAAGCAGAGAGCTGGATCAGAAGAGGAGCAGCTGGACACAAGCCAGAGTCCATATGGAAGGCTGGCATTGCAGGCAGAGGCTTAGCCTACTATGCCACAACACTGGCCCCAAGTCTCACGTTCTTAGACAATGCAAGGACTGATAAGTTGGTCTTGAGAGATATTGTGCTTCTTGATAATAAAATAGGCCTGATTCCATCTGAGCCAATAAAGGGGGGGGGTATAGGGGGGGGGCATAAGAGGAACATGGTCAGGTCCTGGTTAAATGAACACATATGATTATCATCCCATTATGTAGATTAAGCCTTTCTGCATAAAACCACTGACTGTTTTCATGTGACTGTGAGTTAAAGAAAGAGAGATACTGTACAAGGAGGAACCTTCTGGACTGTTCTAGATAAAGGTCTAGGAGTTGGTATGGATGAATAGAGTGATTAGCTCTGCCTTACTAAGTATTACCTCAACACCACTTACACCAAACTATATGTGCAATATGCTTCATTTACTCACATGTACTAGGTTGGGGTTGGGAAGGACCTGAAGGTGGTGGCAATGAGAAACAAATATGCTTACCTTCCATAAGGGAGGTGGCCACTTGGCTGCCAGAGGGTGGGGGCAATGTCTCTGGGGGCAGTGTATCTGCTGCTGTAGCTCAAGTCAAGCCGGACTGATGGAGTGGCAGGAATATGCCAGCCTATTGGGCTATAATAGCCCTGGTAATGGACTGCGAGGTGCAAAAACAAACACAGGAGAAGGACTGCCTCCTCTCCACCCTCCACTTGGAGCTGCGTGGGAGCACTGGGCATGGGGAACACACCTGCCATTCAGCAGAACCTTGGGAGGTCTCAGCATGTCCTGAAGTAGAACAATCAAGTTAGCACATACCAGCACAGCTTGACATGGTAGATAATAGGCATTAATCTCCCTACTAAATTCATTAGTCAGCCGTATGGTCTTGAAAGTGGTTTGTACACTCAGATCGTAAATTAAACCCTGTTAGACATTAACCTCCGACTTTGTTCAGCAAATCCCCCAGTAGCACTAATGGGATCAAAAGTTTCTCCAGTCTTCCAAAAGACCCATCTTTATTTGTCTTTCCTAATTATACTGACATGAAGTTTCACAGCATATTTTTATGGTATAGTTAAAGAATATCTAATCTATACTCCCATGGGCATATTGATCAAAACAGAGACTGGTGAGGTACACAGTCATTCAGAATCTTCTGTTCCTGGGGAACAGGTGCTTCCCAGGCCATCCTTGGAGGGAGACTGGAGGAACTGGCTATCCTCTCCATGGGGATTTGTTCAGGATGTGTTCCCTTCAGGCCCAGGTCCCCCAGGACAGCCCTCTGTCCAGATGTCTTTGGTTTTGGCTGTAATTTAAAGCTTAATTATGTATCATCTACCCAGTGATTTATATCTCCTGTATAGAGAGTCCTATAGAACAGCAAAGCTTAGAGATGCCGGGAATTCCTGGCCAAAGTGCCTTCCAAGAGCCCATCGATTGCCTTTCTCCCTCGGTTCCCAGCCTCATTCTCCTTCTCTCCCATCTCATGCTGTTGGGTCAGCTGAGAAGCTGCTTCTGTTGCCCGTCTCTCATCTCCACTGTGAACACTGTACGCATGCTCAGATTGCCCACGTCTTCTTTTCTCCTACATCTCTACCCCTACCTCCCACTCTTTCCACTCTGCATCCACCTCCACTTCTCAGTACTCAGCACCCTGTGTGGCAGGAGCTAGCTCTGAAGCGTTTCTGTTCAAGTCTTGCTGGCATCTGAGACTTTGTGACACCCAGGAGAGGAAGGCAGCGAAATAGAAACTCTCCTCACCTCCTTGGCCCACCATCCGGCTGCTGCCTCTACTCACCACCTACTGATTGGCTTAACGTTCGATCCTTTGCAAACCTTGCGGGTTTTTACTAGAAGCTCCATAAGAGTAACACTAGCAGCATCTATAAATATCTTTGTATTTACAAACACACACATTTAAAAATTAAGATAAGATTTTTAAAAAAAAATATGCTTTGATGTATTCCTAATGAGAGTACACTTACAGATATTCTATTGTGAAACACAAATGTCAACAACAGAAAGATTAACCAATGTGTGCATCACTAAAGATATCTTGATGATGGGTTTGCCTTCTCTATGAAGTTATTCAAATATATTGCACTTATAAACCTCTTAAGCTTCATCCTCAATTCTCTCCACAATTTGGGTTCTGGATTCTGTTAAATTTTATCAGCAGGGGTTAGGGAATCAGTGTTGAATCTTTAAGCAGATTTGGAACGAGCAACTCCGGCAGGTAATGAAGTAGGGACACAGAAACTACCCCCCCTCCCCGCCCCCTGCCCGCCACTCCATCCATAGAGAATTTTACCTTCTCGTGATCATTCAAATGTAGCCTCCTCCAGCCACTTGTGCAACATGACACAGACAGGAGTCATCTGGAGGAACTTCGTGAATGACTCATCTTGTTTGGTCACTCCTTAGGGTGCAGTTTTGGGGACTGGAGATGAAAAGGGAAGAAGGAAACCATCCAGTTTCATATCATTTTTAACTTTAAGATCTGAGCTACCACACTGGCCCAAGGACATTGCCAATTTAAGCACTGTCTCAAAGTGTGTTCCCTGGGCCACCTGCGTATTGAGTGCAGATGGCCATGGATAACTCTGCCCTAAGCTCTGCATCCCGCTCGTAGTCTTTCTGCAGCTGTGATGCATGGCTCCCTGGCATGAGTCTCTCCCTGTCCCACCTAAGGGCTACTCTGTGGCTTCAGAGAGCTGTGAGTGCTAGGGAACTCAGGCCTTGCAACACAACCCTCAACTAGTAAGGGAGGAGTCAGCCCGTAAATGCCCCGTTTGCTCTCTGCCTCACTCACTTCCTTGATCCCTCAAGTGTGCTTCTGGGATCACTGTTTCCTTCTTTTTTTATTTTAAGATTTTATTTATTTATTTGAAAGGTAGAGTAACAGACAGTGAGAAGGAGAAACAGAGAGAAAGGTCTTCTGTCTGTTGGTTCACTCCCCAGTGGCCACAACGGTTGGAGCTGTGCCAATCCGAAGCCAGGAGCCAGGTGCTTCTCTCTGGTTTCCCACACAGGTGCAAGGGCCCAAGCACCTGGGCCATCCTCCACTGCTTTCCCAGGCCATAGCAGAGAGCTGGATCGGAAGAGGAGCAGCCGGGCCTAGAACCCCGGCGCCCATGTGGGATGCTGGCACCACAGGTGGAGGAGGATTAACTGATTGTGCCACAGCAGTGGCCCAGGATCACTGTTTCTATAAACTGCATACATCTACATCTTTATTTTTGGGTCTTTGGACAACTTGAATTAAAGAGCCTTACCTGAGACAAGAGGTAGCCAAGTTCCAGCTGACAGGAGGCAAACAAGGTATTAATCACACTCTGAACCTCAGTTTCTGCATCTGTAAAGTGGGAACACAGTTGAGTATCTCTCATCCAAAATGCTTGAGAGTGGAATTCTTTCACAGTTCAGATTTTCAAATATTCATATCATACAATGAGAGCATCCAGCATGAGACCCAAGTCTAAACATGGAATCAATTTCTTTTGTATATACCTTATACATAACCTTAAGGTAATTTGCTACAATATTTGCAGTGGGCCTATTTCTTGACTATGATCCATCACTCGGGTCAGGTGTGGAATTTTTCCACTGTGGTGTCATGTGGCCAATTGAAGAGTTTGGGATTTAGGAGCATTTTGGAATTCAGATTTCTCTTTCAAATTTTAAAGATTTACTTATTTATTTGAAAGTCAGAGTTACATAGAGGAAGGAGAGGCAGCGGGGGGGGGGGTCTTCCATCCGATGATTCACTCCCCAATTGGCTGCAGTGGCGAGAGCTGTGCTAATCCAAAGGCAGAAGCCAGGAGCTTCTTCTGGGTCTCCCACATGGGTGCAGGGGCCCAAGGACTTGGGCCATCTTCCATGCTTTCCCAGGCCATAGCAGAGAGCTGGATCAGAAGTGGAGCAGCTGGGTATTGAACCGGCACCCATATGGGATGCCAACGCTTCAGGCCAGGGCGTCAACCTGCTGTGCCACAGTGGCAGTGCCCAAATTTTAAATTTATTTATTTTCATTTTGCTTGAAAGAAAGAGAGACAAAGAGAGAGAGAGAGCGCTTCCATGTGCTGGTTCACTCCCCCAAATATCTGCAACATCTGGGGTTTGGCCAGGCTGAAGCTAGAAACCTGAATCAATTTTTTTTTAACTTACTTATTTGAAAGGCAGAGTTACAGAGAGAGAGAGAGAGAGAGAGAGAGAGAGAGAGAGTGAGAGAGAGCATGAGCACGAGAGAGATCTTCCAACTTTCAACCATTTATTCCCAAAATGGTTACAATAGCTAAAGTTGGGCCAGGCCAAAGCCAGGAGCTGGAACTCCATCTGGGTCGCCTACATGTATGGCAGCACCCCAAGTACCCCATTAGCAGGGAGCTGTTTTTGAAGCAGAGAAGCTGGGATTTGAACTGGTGCTTACACGGTGCTCATCGCAGGCCATGGCTGAACTCTCTCTTCTACAACACCGGCACCCATGGACCCAACTTCTCGAGCCATCACTTCTGGCTAGCAAGGTGCACATTAGCAAGAAACTGGATATAAATGGGAGCTAGAACTCAAACCAGGCACTTCGACATGGGATGCAGGCATCCCACTGCACCAAATGCTGTCGCCCTGGATTCAGATTTCCGTTTAGGGATGCTCAGCTAGTAGTAATAGTACCAACTCACAGGGTTCTTGTGAGTATTAAGTGAGTTCTTACATGTAAAGTGCTTATAACAGTGCCTGGCACATAGAAAATATAAGATAAATGCTTTCTATTATGAGTATTATGAGCTAATAAATCAACGTCTCTTGGATGGGACACAGGCGTGTGCTTTTAAAATAAGTCCTTAAAATGATTCCGATGCACAATAGATCTTAAGAACCACCGAGGTAGAAACAGCCCTTGGCATTCCTTTTCACAAAGCATACATCTGGGGAAGCCCATTCAACACCTGTGGGTAAGCAGCCAAACACCTTTTGCATGGGAAGCCCTTGCTTGGGGTACAGTAAAAAAGCTGTGTCACTGCCCAGAGCACAGGAAAAATGATGGCAAGGGATTCCACCCTTGGGGCTTACCAGGAGGCTCATTCTTCCCCTGGCTTTAGCTTTATTTTTATTAGAAACAATAATGCCCATAATACGCAGCTCTTCTAAATCAGTAAGGCCCCAAGTGTGGACAGACTGACAGCATCACTACTACTTGGGAGCGTCTTGGGCACTTCTCAAGGGTGGGCATTTGGGCAGCGGTTAAGACCACATTTGGGACACTCACGTCTCTTATCAGAGTGCCTGGGTTCAATTCCAAGCTCTGCTCTAAACTAAATCCCAGCTTTCTGCTGATGTTCACCTTGGGAAGCAGCAGGTGATGCCTCAAGGACTCAAGAGGTCCCCACCATCGACCCTGATTGAATACGTGGCTTCTGTCCTCTGCATGGCCCAGCCTTGGCTCCTGTGGGCATATGGGGAGGAACCAGTGGGTGGAAACCTTGCTTGTTTTTCCTTCTCTCTGCCTGTCTCTGTCTCTCTACCTTGCAAGTTAAAAAAGAAATGAAAATTAAAGAAGAACTGCATTTCTCGGGTCCCACCCAGATCTACTGAATTTTAACCCCCCAGGGAATGGGCAGTGTCCAGGCATCTGTGTTTTATATAACAAGCCCTCCAGATGCTGCCTAAAATTTGAGGACCACCTCTTGAAATGAAGGGAATCCCCTAAAACTTCCTGTTTTTGGTTGCCAGTAGGATCCAAACCCCAGAATTGTTCTAGAAGAATTTCTTTTCATCAGATACCAGCATAGACAAAGTGAAGCCTCCACTCTGCTTAGTAATGGTGGTGACTAACGATCCCCGGGGTTAAGTGTTTAGCTCTGCTGGAACACCCTGCCATTTTGCAATGCTAAGAGTACTGGAGAATCCGATGTTTTCTAATGAGAAGTCCTAAAAGTTTCTGTATCCACTGGGACAAGGTATCTCGCAGGCGACTTTCCAGTATTTGAGCCTTTTTGACCCTGCAAGAACATAAAACAAAACAACCAAACAAAAAATGCAGGAAATGGAGCAACTTAAGAAACTTAAAAAAAAAAAAAAAAACATTAAAGAGAAAAACTAGGTGAAATGGGAAGAGAAAAAGGGTGAAGTGAATATTGTCTTTAATTAAATCAAAATTTTTTCCCTGGTACCCACTAGAACATAATAATCATAGTCAAGTTCATTTAGCTTCTTTAATTCTTTAATCCATCTCTCACCTGATGGTCCATTTTCTCATAAGCTAGAATTATCAGGGGAGAAAACTGATTTTTTTCAGATGACATCTGGGACATTTTAAAAGGTCTCCACTATTGCTGTTATTTAGTATTTATCAAATGAACATAAAAGTGCTTTTTGTGTGTTATCTGATTTAATCATTGAATTTCCCTAGGTATATCAGTACACGCACCAAACAGGTGAGAAATGGAGGCACCTGGAGGGTAAATGCCTGGTGGGAGGTCTCATACAGAATGGGCAAGCTGCAGCTCAGACCAGTCAGTCTGATCCTTCACTATCCTCACTGCTGCCAAAGGGGGATTTAATTGCCCATCTCTAGGAGTTACAAAAATAATTAGGACACCAAACTGAAACTATGGTGTCGAGTCCCCAGGACACATTTCTTTCTTTCTTTCTTTCTTTCTTTCTTTCTTTCTTTCTTTCTTTCTTTCTTTCTTTCTTTCTTTCTTTCTTTCTTTCTTTCTTTCTTTCTATCTTTCTTTCTCTCTCTCTCTCTCTCTCTCTCTCTCTCTCTCTCTCTCTCTCTTTCCTTCTTTCTAGATTTATTTATTTATTTACTTGAAAGGCAGTCACAGAGATTGGCTGAGAGAAAGGTCTTCCATCTGCTGGTTCACTCCCCAGTTGGCTGCAATGGCCAGAGCTGTGCCAATCCCGAGCCAGGAGCCTTTTCCAGGTCTCCCATGCTGGTGCAGGGGCCCAAGAATTTGAGCCATCTTCCACGATTTCCCAGGCCATAGAAGAGGCTGGATCAGAAGTGGAGCAGCCGGGACTTGAACTCTGCTCATATAGGATGCTGGCACCACAGACAGTGGCTTTACCCGCTACACCACAGTGCCAGTGTCAGCGCCAGCCAACCTCCTGCCCCCCGCACCCCCATCACAGTATAGCTTTCAAACAGCTTCTTCTAGAGTTAACACCTTGCATAACTATGGTACATTTATTAAAAATAAATTAACATTGGTTTTACTGTTAACTATGGATTTTAATTTTACCAGCTTTCCAATTAATTTTTTTCTGTGCCAATATCAAATTCAACATGTATAGTTATAAAAACATATGGATATTAAACATAATTCAGGCTGATATCTTCTAATCCAGCACCAAGGGGACATTCTAGCCTTCCCTCATCACCTATTTTAACTTCTTTCTCTCACATGTATTTACTGACTTGTCCAACCCTGGTATACACTGCTAACCTCAAGTCCTGTAAGACCTCATCAACATAAGGTGTCCTGCAGAATTCTTTCTGCCTTTAGTCTTACAGTATTCAGTTGAAACATCATTACCATTCAAAATTACTTAGGTAAGCTCCTTCCCCTTCAGTGAGATGATGGCATATAGTTAGATTCCTTTGTCACAGGCAGAGTCTATTTTAGGATGAGATAGATTTTTACAGTGCATTTGCACAAGGATTTATTGAATATAGGACTCCTAGCAACCGTATAATATTCCTTATATTTTCAGTAGATTTTAGAGTACATATAGTACACAAGACTCTGTATACAATTATTTAAATAATATGTATTCACTGGAGAAAAATATTCAAACAATACAAGAACAATACAAGAAAATAAGTCCCCTGGAAAGAACCATGATCCAAACTTTAGGATATTTTCTTCTAAAGTTCTCCGTGTGAGCAATAGCAGAACATAGTTCATCTTATTTTGAACCTGCTTCTTACTTTTACTGTGTCATAAATATGAGCTAGTATTTTGACATTAAAAATACCCATCTTAAAAGGTCTTTCTCCCCCCCCCCCCCCCAGGGATACCAGATTAGTAATCAGAGATGCTCAGCAAATGCTAATACACCCACACCAATAAACAACTTTCCCTGGCGAAGGGAACTCATTAATACAATGTGTGCAAATGTTAATTGATAGTGTAAATTAAGAACTGAATCCTTGTTTTAAAGATGTTATACACGCAGTGCAATCAAGGAAAGCATTTAACCAAATTTGCTCATGAATTTCATTGTGTGCTGTTGAATAGCTAATCTATAATTGCATGAGTCTATAAAATAATCCATTAATAAAATTGGAGAAAATTGGGCATAGATTCATTATCTCAGTTGGTGTGGAAACTCACTGAAGAACATTTTCCCCACAAATGAGGTGGAGACCTTATTATTATGCTCCACAGGCTGGGGAGTACATATCTGTCTTCTCTTCTTCCAGTGCCCAGGAATGTTCCAGCAACTTAGCTAATTTATTAAAATTAGTGGAAAACTTGATTGCATGCTTAATCTTCTCTGGTGTTAATTAGCATTGTGTTTGGTTTAAAAAAACTCTCCTAATTTATTGAAATAAAAATTCAGTTACTTATAGGCTTTATAAAGGAATCTGCCCTTCTGCTAATAGCTCTGGGCCATTTGGTTATCATTTCTTTTCAGAACTTTGTTTTTCCATTGCTGTTAGGACTCATTCAAAGTCAAGGTAAAAAATACCCAGAGAAGTGACCCGGGAACTACTATCAAGATTAAATTCAGGGGATGGCGCTGAGGCACAGCGGGTTAAAGCCCTGGCCTGAAGTGTCAGTATCCCATATGCACGCCGGTTCTAGTCCCGGCTGCTCCACTTCCGATCCAGCTCTCTGCTATGGTCTGGGATAGCAGGCCATTGGGCCCCTGCACCCATGTGGGGGACCTGGAGGAAGCTCCTGGCTCCTGGCTTCAGATTGGCACAGTTCCGGCCGTCTCCCATTTAGGGAGTGAACTAGTAGATGGAAGACTTCTCTCTCTGTCTCTACTTCTCTCTGTAACTCTGTCTTTCAAAAAATAAAATAAATCTTTAAAAAAAGATTAAATTCAGAGAAAACTAGAAAATCTACAACCAAATGAATAGCAATGCCATGTCAGGTACTGTGAAAACAGAAGTTAAAGATTTGTCTAGAGCTGACAAGGACAAAGGAGTAGCTTTAATACATCATTGTTGGCAAAATAAATTAATACACCTTCTGACATTGTGAGATAGAAATTCGGTGCCAATTTTCTCTACTATTCAACAAGTCTAATTCTCGCTCTATACTTCAAAAAACAGTTGATCTTCATTGTTTGTAAATTCTCCTGCTCACTAGAATTTATTTATAACTCCAAAATCAATACTTGCAGCATTTTCATAATCATTTGTGAACATTCCCAAAACAGTGAGAACTGATTCACCCAAAGTACATACTCCCAGGTGAGGCTGAACAAGACATTCAAAATGAGGACAAGGTTTGAGGGTAAAGGAAAGAGAAAGTGCATCAACAGATGAGGATGCTAGCAAACCAGCAATCTCCAGGAAAACTGTCTCTGCTCAGCTACAGTTGGGAAAGAGATGTGGGGGAAATTATGTCCCCAACTCCCCAGTTAGCAAATCCAAGTCTCACAGGCAAAGATCTAAGTTGAGGAAGGGCCCATGTTCACTCTCCAGCCTCAGTTAGAATGACCCCTGACATCCTGTGATATTGGAGGGGCGTGGGCTGTGGGATTGGTCCCAGAGCAGTTTGTGATCATCATTCTAGCTGTCTTACTAAAGACCCAGTTATTCTCTTATGTGTGTGCGCGTGTGTGTGAGCACGTGTGGTGAGTCTGTGTGTGTATGCTGGTGTGTGCATGTATTTAGTGCCACTGAATCCAGCTACCTTTCCAATCATGAAGAGGGGATTTTGACCAAAAAGCTGGGCATGGCTGCGGTGTAAATTCATTCTCACCAACAGCTGGAAGCAGATGGGTAAAAATCCTCACATCCCCGTGCACAGTGCTAGGCTTACAATGCCTGCAAAGTTTGCTGGTGAAGACTGGGGTGTCTGCCTATTATTTAAAGTCCACAGCCCAACATATAGTTGTGCTGCTATTGAAGCAAAGACAAAGGCTCCTCACCGATCTGCAGGGCGTCAACACCACAAAGTGAGGTCAATGCACTCCTCTGGCTTCCTTTCAGGCAAATGCAATCCTCCCCAGCCAATCAGTCCCCCAAGGTGGGTGCAGAGCCTTTATCCTCTGTCTCAATACCATGTTTCTGAACATCTTTGAGCCCTGACTGATTCTCAGACTTGGCTGCATACAGTAATCACTCAGGGCATTTTAAAAAATATCAAAGCCTGCTTCTCTTTAATCAAGAGAACATGATTAAATTGCTGGAAGGTGCAGCCTGGATGTTTTACAGCTCCCCAGGTGACCATAAAATGTAGCAGCCCAAGCAGCACAGTCTTAAAGGGCATGTTGTGGACCGGACTGTATGTAGAGGTTACGTTGGCGTCTTGCAGGTGACTCTTAAATTTGAAACTTATATAAAAATCTCTTATGCAGAGAGGCCACCAAAACGAAAGGGGTGGTTTCCGCTACACACAGAAGCAGGAGAGACCAGCAGAGCACAGAGGGTGTGTACAGCAGAGGAGCAGCTATGGGGGTGGCCCCCACTTTCCCCAGGTAATCCTAGCGATACATGTGGACCTCAATGAGGACTTGAACAAAACGCTGGCTGGCACCACGTATGGCACAAAAATAATCAGGAAGAAGGCCTTCCAAGAAACATTATGCCTCATGCATTTTTTTTATAAACACAATCTTATTTCTCACAACCAATGCCTCTGACTGCAACAGAATGCTATTGACCTCTAAGTTGCTGGTTGGATACAGGCCAAGAAGCATGCCTGTACAGAAAAGGAAGAAATGGAAGGCCTGTCTCCATCCCATGGCCAACAGTCCCCCCACACCTGGGCATAACAGGGAACCAAATGACCTCAGAGACTGTATGTAGCTGCATGTCTTCGTTGGCAGACACCACGTGACATCAAAGGTTGCTTTTGCCCCGAAGCCATAGCTCGTACAAAGATTGCAGGGGCAGTTGTCATTCTCAGGCAGGCTGGGAGTTGTTTGGTTCCCTTTTCAGAGCAGTTTCCTGAGGGCCAGGAGGACCAGGCTTTGACTTTCTCCCCCACAGCTGGCCCATCCCTCATCAATTCAAGCTGACGCCACAATTAGCTCTACTCTAGCTTAATCACACTTCAAGCACTCCACCCAGCATCTCCCTAATCCTCACTACTGCCTCAATCAGCAATAAGGTACAAAGGTTTTCCCAAATTGGCAATCTTAGATCAGATACCAACAAACACCAGAGGCTTCTGCAAACCTAAATGTAGCCCATGGGCTAAAAAGGAGAGAAGAACAAACCTCAACACATCTTTGAGCAGTGCAGACAGGAGGTTATGTAATGGAGGTTGGGCTGCAAGGAGAAACCCTGGAATTGCGTTGCAGTCACTGGTCCTTGATCACCCTGAACCTCTGCCGCCTGTGTTTTCCTTGCTAGCAGATGAGGAACTAGGAAATAAGTAATGTTTAAGTTCTGCACTTAGAACCTTTTCCAGCTGTGGTTCACTCAGCCTGTCAATCTGCTTCTGGGGATCACTGGTTTTAGGTAGATCTTTTTCTCAAAATGCACTGAACCCTGCCGAGCCACTAGGGAGTCAATTTAGAAATAATGGATAATGTTAAAACTCAAGCAAAATTTTCAAGTCCACTAAACACTGCATGTGTGCGTGCGTGCGTGTGTGTGTGTTGTAAGTTATTTGAGAGAGAGAGGGAGAGAGTGCGTGAGCGCTCCCAACTACTGGTTCACTCCTCAAATGCCCACAATGGCTGGGGCAGGACCAGTTCAAAGCCAGGAGTCAGGAATTGATCAATACGTGGATGGAGGGGAGCCGGCCACTTCAGCTATCACCAGTGCCTCCTTGGATCTACATTAGCAGGAATCTGGAATCAGGAGCTGTAGCCGGCCTCTTCCTTATTGAACCCAGGTACTTAGGTATGGGATGCAGGCATCCTAACTGCTAAGCTAAATTTCCACCCCTTTCTCTCTCTCTCTCTCTCTCTCTCTCTCTGTGTGTGTGTGTGGTTAAGATTTATTTTATTTATTTGAAAGGTAGAGTTACAGAGACAGAAGGAGAGACAAAGAGAGGGAGAGGGAGAGACAGAAGGAGAGGGAGAGACAGAGGGAGAGACAGAGGGAGAGGGAGAGGGAGAGACAGAAGGAGAGGGAGAGGGAGAGGGAGAGGGAGAGACAGAAGGAGAGGGAGAGGGAGAGACAGAAGGAGAGGGAGAGGGAGAGGGAGAGGAAGAGACAGAGGGAGAGGGAGAGGGAGAGGGAGAGGGAGAGGGAGAGGGAGAGGGAGCCTGCATCTGCTGTTTTACTCCCCAAAGGGCTGCAATGGCTGGGGTGGACCAGGCTAAAGTCAGGAGCCAGGAGTTTCATCTGTATCTCTCACATGGTAGCAGGCATTCAAGCACCTGGGCCATCCTCTGCTGCTTTCCCAGGCGCATTAGCAGAGACCTGGGTCAGAAGTGGTGCAGCTGGGACACAAACCACTGCCCACAAGGGCTGTCGCTGTCACAGTTGGTAGCTTAACCCACTACACCACAACGTTGGCTCCTCTCCATGTTTTTTAAAACCTCTCTTGCTGGGAGCTGGCACTGTGGTGCAGTGGGTTAAAGCCCCAGCCTGCAGTGCCAGCATCCCATATGGGCGCCAGTTCAATTGCTGGCTGCTCCACTTCCGATCCAGCTCTCTGCTATGGCCTGGGAAAGCAGTACAAGATGGCCGAAGTCCTTGGGTCCCTGCCCCTGCGTGGGAGACCTGGAAGAAGCTCCTGGCTTTGGATCAGCTCAGCTCTGCAGCCAATTGGGGAGTGAACCAGCAGAGAGAAGACCTTTCTCTGTCTCTCTGTCTCTCCCTGGCTCTACCTCTCTCTGTAACTCTTTCAAATAAATAAATCTAAAAAAAAAAAAAAAAAAAAAAAACAACTCTTTCGCCTGTGTTGAACAGCTTCATGGAGTAAGGCCCTGGGCCATATGTCACTACTTGGCAGATGAACCAGAGTTTTTGCTTCTGGCCCAAATCCCTTTTCCTTGATTTTTCTATGATTTGGCAGATGAACCAGAGTTTTTGCTTCTGGCCCAAATCCCTTTTCCTTGATTTTTCTATGATTTCTGGCAGGAAGGGGAAGGAATTTTTTTTGGGAGAGGACGCCAAGGCTGTTTGTCAGCAGCTGCTTTTTTTTTTTTTTTTTCAGGCAGAGTGGACAGTGAGAGAGAGAGATAGACAGAGAGAAAGGTCTTCCTTTGCCGTTGGTTCACCCCCCAATGGCCGCTGTGGCCAGCACACCGCGCTGATCCGAAGCCAGGAGCCAGGTGCTTCCTCCTGGTCTCCCATGCGGGTGCAGGGCCCAAGGACTTGGGCCATGCTCCACTGCACTCCCGGGCCACAGCAGAGAGCTGGACTGGAAGAGCAGCAACCGGGACAGAATCCGGCGCCCCAACTGGGACTAGAACCCAGGGTGCCGGTGCCGCAGGTGGAGGATTAGCCTATTGAGCTGTGGCGCCGGCTTAGCAGCTGCTTTTAAAGAGTGAAAACTCAAACTACACAAGGCAAGAAAGAGAGCGAGGAGTGGGGAATACGAGGCTGTACAGGAGAGGACTCATCCTGCTAACCATGCCCACTTACTCCACCCTAGGAGTTGGCTTTTCCACTCGCAGCAGGTCAATCTATAATGTATCATACCTGAATGGATCAGAAGAAACTAGACTGAGAGCCCTTCCAAAAGTCACACTCAATGTTAAATACTTAATCCTTGGGCTGGCGCCGTGGCTCACTTGGCTAATCCTCCGCCTGCGGCGCCGGCACCCCAGGTTCTAGTCCCAGTTGGGGTGCTGTGTTCTAGTCCCAGTTGCTCCTCTTCCAGTCCAGCTCTCCGCTGTGGCCCAGGAGTGAAGTGGAGGATAGCCCAGGTGCTTGGGCCCTGCACCCGCATGGGAGACGAGGAGGAATCACCTGGCTCCTGGCTTCGGATCAGTGCAGCGAGCCAGCCATAGCAGCCATTCGGGGAGCGAACAGGAGGAAGACCTTTCTCTCTTTCTCTCTCTCTCACTGTCTAACTCTGCCTGTCAAAAAAAAAAAAAAAAAAAAAAGGCTTAATCCTCTTGATTCAGAGGTAAATGAGATGAGCTGATAATCCACCAAAAATACAGGGGCGCTGGGCTTCGTTTTCCAACTTTTCATGAAAACCAGCTTCAAGGCACAAACTCAACATTCTCTGCTTCATCCTAAAGCACCTTGCTCAGCTCAGTGGCCAACACATCATATTTCACATGTGCCTGTTTCTAAAATACTCTCATGGGGCCAGTACTGTGGCACAGCAGGTTACATTGTTTCTTGTGATGCTGCCATCCCATATCAGAGGGCCTCTTTGAATCGTGTCTGCTCTCCTTCTGGTCTAGTTTCCTGCTAAAGTGCCTGGGAAAGAAGCAGGGGAATGGCCCAACTACTTGGGCCCCTGGGAGACCAAGATGGAGTTCTAGGCTCCTGGCTTCAGCCTAGCCCAGCTCTGGCCATTGTCACAATTTGAGAAGTGAAGCAATGAAGCAACAGGTAGAAGGTCTCTTTGTCTCTCTTGCCTTCTTTCTCGAACACTTTCAAATAAATAAATATTTTAAAAAATAAATAAAATACTGTCATGATTTCCATATTTCTGAAGGAAGTGCTGAGTCTAGGTTATTCTTGCATTGATTGAACAGCTGTGCTAGATATAATTCATTCCTACTTTACCCAGTAAGACATAGCTGATGACCTCAAGGCTTCTAAATAAGCTGCATTGTTATCGAGTACTTGGAACTCTCATTCGGCTTCTTAGGAACAGCCCCAAATATAGGATCATAAGGGGTCAGGGCTGGGACCGTCTTTGAGGCTATCCAGGCCGTACTTCTGCTGAATTCATGAGTAAACAAACCCGGAGTGATTCAGCAACTGTGAACCTGAGCCCAGATTCCCTGACCTCATAGCAGAGGGCCTGGTGGCAATTTGTTTTTCTTTGCAAGAGAACCTTGCTGGTATTAATGAACTCTGTTCCTATGAGTGGTTATGCTATTCTTGCTCCCCACCCCAAAATGTTACCGTGTTCTTCATCTAGCTTCTTCCTATTCATCTCCAAGACTCAGCTGAACTGCTGTTTCTTTAAGTCTTCTCTGGTCCCTGGTGTGAGATAGGGGAGCCTGTGCTACTGACATTCATTCATAACCTATGGATTCCTGAATAACAGAGATTATGAATCCCTTGAGTCTGTGCAGAAGCTGTGAGCACAGTGTCTGGCATGTGTTGCTGCTCGTTCCTTTCTGGTGAATGGTAATGTGAAATACGAACATTATTACCCGTGTACTACATCCCCACCATGTGTACGGAGCTGGTGACCTCCACTCTGCAGGCCTCCTGGAATCTTACGGTCAACATACATGGCAATAACAATAAATTATTAAAAAAGAAAACATTCAAGTATATTAATTGAGGTCCCGGTGTTGAAAAGCCTGTTTCCCACTGGGAAAAGGGATAGGGAGGCCCACAGCAGAAGCTGCAATCATAGAACAGCTTAATTGCGAGGCCTCGACTTGCAGTGCCCCATCAGTAAATTTGCTGCCTCGTAAGTGCTCAGGCAGGAAAGGCTTTATCAGCGGGTCTTCCTACGATACAGAGCAGAATGTGGATTCCACATGTGCTCTACCCAATGGCCTATTATCTCTCTGGCCAGGGTTAAAGTACAACTAGCAACAGCTAAGACTTCTAAGGCATTTATCACTGGAATCAGCGGCTTTGGAGGCAGAAATAGACCCAAGACGAGATGGGAGGCCTATGAGTCACGCTGTGCCCATTATCAGAGCAATGTCAGGTGACAGGTGGAGCGGAGGGGGACTTCCTCCTCTCGGTCAGGTGGGGCGGCCGGGGCGGGAGTGGGGGTGCTGGCTCTGTCTCCTCACTGGGAAGCAAAGACTAACTCTGTGTGGCAACTGGGAAAGAAATATTGTCTAGATAAGAAGTGCTACAAGGCTGCAAACCATTCTTGCTAATAATACATATTATCTGCAATGTACTAGTCAACACTACTAGTAATTGTTGTTCACTAACAGACTCTCTGTCAGATACAGGATGGAGATGGAGAATAAGATTTGACCAAGTTTCCTGGCTACAGTTCTGAGGATGGATGCTGGTTCTGGTCAAGTCAGCATTCCGGAGAATAAAAGGCCACACTAAAGGCCAGAGCCCTCTGCTGGCCACAGGCTTCCCAGGAAAGAACCACCGTGGGGCCCTGGAGGCTTCAAGACCAGGTGCTGAAGACAGGAAGTGGCTTATTACAACTCACACCATTTATTATAATCGGAGCCCAACACAGATGCAGCCAGGTGCTGCTCGAGCCCTCTGAAACCAAACCCACCAATACTGCCTGGAAGTCTATGACCAGGAACCATGTGCACCCGGTTGAGTGATTTCTTGTCAATCAAGAAGGTTACAATATGCAGTTTAATGGTTTTGAGTTTGTCCTAAAATTCATCAAATCCTAATAGCCTACTCTCTTTTGTTATTTTTTCAAAATTAAATGTTTTATTAATAAGAAAATACAGCGAAACTCTAATTCATGTGCTAATAGCTTGTGTCGGAACACCAAATATCTGAAGTACAAAGGGCCTCAGAAAGTTCATGGAAATTGAGTCAAATGATAAGTCTATTTTTGTGTGTGCAAAAATGTTTAAATCCATACACGTACAAGGGGTCTTTAAAAGAGGCCGGTGTTGTGGTCTGATTATGACATCCCATATGAGCACTGGTTGGAGTCCCTGCTAATCCACCTCCAATCCAGCTCTCTGCTAATGCGCCTTGGAAAGCAGCAGAACGTAGCCCAAGTACTTGGGCCCCTGAACCTACATAGGAGACCCAGATAAAGTTCCTGGCTCCTGGCTTTGATTGTGGCTATTGTGATCTTTTGGGGAGTGAGCCAGAGGATGAAAGATTTTCTCCGTCTCTTCATCTCTCTCTGTAATTCTGTCTTTCAAATAAATAAATAAATCTTTTTTAAAAAATTCACATAAAATGCATATTATGGAAAAACTATGCACGGATTTCAGTATTTGAAATACCCTCGTGTATGTGGGAGCTGGGAAGTGAGTAGAAAAAAATCCTGGGCATTATGTTAAAACACAGAAAACTTTGTTAAACTCTTACTCAGGGTTTAAGTCATTTGAAAAATCTTCACTATATGATTGTTTTTAGTTTCCAACAGATGAGAAGAAAGGAACATTTATATTATTAGAAGAGGCATACCGCCACAGGAAAAGGCAACTAATGACAAATGTCCTCCAAAAAAATCAACCAAAAAATAGAGTACAATCAATACTGAGTTACAAAATGCCCCATGTACCTCTGTAACCTTCAGTAGGGTGGATACACGTTTTGTGGGATCTGAAGCTTATACAATTTAAGAGGTCCTCTTGAAGAAGAAATTATAGAAATATATACATGCAAAAGGTGTACAAATGAATATTTCTTTGTAATGGGTACACACATACATTTATCAGAATTCCAAAGAGTTAAGTCCCCCTTTTTATTTTTTCCATTTCTCTGCAACTTACCAGAAATGCACACTTGGAAGAATTCTCTACTGCAACCTGTTTCCCCTCCCCACTAGAGGAGCTACAGCTGCCACCCAGAACCAGCACTTGTGGGCCTGTGTGGATACTTCCACTTCATCAGCCTTCCTGGAAAGCTGCCTCTACCCAGGGAGCATCAGTTGTCATCCTGCTTTTCAAACGTATGCTCCACATCCCACAAGAGAGGCAAAGACAACACTGACAAAGGCTGGGACGGATATAATTAATTAAAGAGGCAGAGAAAGAGAGAGAGAGAGAGAGAGAGAGAGAGAGAGAGACAACAAAGATAGAGAGTTCCTGTCCACTGGTTCAATCCAGTGGGCAAACTGCAATATCCAAGACTGAAGCCAGGAGCCTGGAACACATTTGGGTCTTCCATGTTGGTGGCAGGAACCCAAGTACTTGAGCTATGACTGCTGCCTCCCAGGGTCTGCATTAATAGGAAGCTGGAATCAGACTGGGTATCCAACTCAGACACTTTGATAAGGGACATAAACATCTTAACTGACATCTTAAATACTGGGCTATATGCCCATCCCAGGAAGTATATGTTTTAATATTTCCCTTAAATGGTGTAGGATTTTTTCTTTGAATTTTTTAATTTTTAAGATGATTGTATAGTGAAATTGACTAGAGAAGGTGTACCATTCTGTGAATTTTAACATATATATATATTTTTCTGAAACACCATAATTAGCATAACAGGGTAGACGTATCAATCCCCCCAAAATATTTGTTGCAAGAGTATACATATTTTGGCCAGCGCCGTGGCTCACTATGCTAATCCTCCGCCTGTGGTGCCGGCACCCCGGGTCTAGTCCCAGTTGGGGCACCAGTTCTGTCCCAGTTGTTCCTCTTCCAGTCCAGCTCTCTGCTGTGGCCCGGGAGGGCAGTGGAGGATGGCCCATGTGCTTGGGCTCTGCACTGCATGGGAGACCAGGAGGAAGCACCTGGCTCCTGGCTTCAGAGCAGCACAGCACGCCAGTGTAGCGGCCATTTGGGGGATGAACCAACGGAAAGAAGACCTTTCTCTCTGTCTCTCTCTCTCTCTCACTGTCTAACTCTGCCTGTCCAAAAAAAAAAAAACAAGTGTACATATTTTAAAATAATACGCAAAAAGATAATTTCCATTAGCTGTGGCATTCACTCTTATGGACTATTTCTTTCTACTATAGCACGTACCCATTAGACAATGTGCAGGTGCGTCAGGAGCAATTGTACAGACTATTTTCTAAATCTTCTTTCCCAGCTGGTCAAAAGCTCAACTTCTTCTTTTTGTTTTACTGTTTCCTAGTTGTGTGTCTGTTTGCTTTCTAACTTCTTCCTGAAAATTAAAAAATGCTATGTTTTCCAAAACGTCAAACCAGGATGTTAGAACTCGCTAGGACATTGGGACATAAACACTTAACTTCGCAACTGGCAAGCTGAGCCCCAGTTCAGAACGACCCTGAGGATGTCATGATGGAGTTTTATGGCCTGAGATTCTGCTGCCTCTAGCTCTTACAGCTGCCCACTTGCCCTGGACTTAACAAACTGACAAGATGATACATTGGAACCAGGGGGTCTTCTGCCCATTCAAATCCCCTTCATCATGTTGGTATAGGGCTCTGCATGGCTGGTGGCCGCCTCCTAACAAACAGCATAAATAGGCTGTTGCCCACTTCCTGGTGAGCTGAATCTCTTCTCAGACCCTGGCTCACTGTCCAAGCATAAATCTTAGTTCCCCTGCTATGCTGTCCTGTCTTCAATAGAAGTTTTTTTTTTTTTCCTCTTACTGGCTGTGCCCTTGCTTTCTTCTTAGAACCCTCAATAGTCCTAAACCTAACAGAGGAGATCCAAGCATTGGCCATGGAAAGACGGTGTCCTGATAGGAAGAGCTATAGACGATAGAGCAACCTTGACCGTGCCCTTTGGCAGCCCACCTGTGCTTTTGTCTCTCTTTGAACTCCACGTTGCCATCCTCAGTGTCAAGGCACTATAATCCCCCTGTTATCTGACCCAACTGTAAATTTACCGTTATCCCGGACTCCCCACTGATGCTAACTAACCAGGGTATAAAGTCAGTTTCTGCTCCTCCAGGAGTGGACTTCATCCCCCCACTTAGACTTCTGTGTCCCAACTCTGAGAATCCTGCCTATGCAGGCAGCAGGAAGTAAGGCAGGAGGTTAAGAATGTGGGCTCTGCAAGGAATTTGCTTCCATTCCAATCCACACCCTACTGCTTACTCAGTGTGTGACCCCGGGGAAGACACTGGGACTGTTAACAGGGTGTACTCCCGGAGCTGTTGTAAGCAGTGTGTCAGCTAACACCTACAACCACTTAGGATGAAATCCAACACCTGGGTGATGTTGGAAAAGTTGTAGTTATTGTTTTCCCCGGGAATGTTGATTCTATTCAGACTTCTCCCTAGTACTTTCCACACAAGACAATTAATCTCCCATGGATTTCTACTCCACAGGTTCTGTTTGGGGAGCAGTTTACCCAACTGATCATAATCTGTGCCTGACAGGATGTGAGTGTGTCCCCCCCCCCCGGGGGTCCCCCCCCCTCCCCCGGTCATACTAGGAAATGTTGGAACCTTTAAGGAGAGGGGCCCAGTGGGAGGTGATTAGGTGTTTGGGGGTGCTGACCTTGCAGGGTGAGCTACAAAAGAGCAAGGCGGTCCCTCTTCCCACCCTGGCTTCCCATCTCACCACCGTGTCTCCCTCCTTCTCACAAGGCTCCCTCCAGAAAGCCACATGCCACGTAGTGACACAGCCAAGGAGGCCCTCACCAGAGACCCAATCAGATGAGGCCATCCAACCTTGAACTCTCAGCTTTTAGAACTATGAGCAAAACAAACCTGCTACCTTTGCAAATTACCCAGTTTCTGGTATTTGGTTACAGCAGCAAAAAACGGACTGCTCCAGAGCCCTCCATCGCTTGCAGAAAGAGCAGATTTCTAACCTCCACCACAAAGCATGGTTCACACTTCTTAGACCGAAAAGAGCATGGAAATGCTGCTGGCCCACAATATCCAGCCTGGCTGGCTACCACCCCATGTCCGGGCATGGCTAGAACGGAAGGAGCTACTGAAGGTCTCCATCTGCAGCCTATAAAATGTAAGCCCTGACCCACTGCCTGCTAGAGACAGAGGGAAGCCTGGCAATGGCATGGCTTTCCATGTGTCCTTTCCTGAAAACTGCAGAGTCTAAAGTCTACAGGGGAGCGGTCTGCCTTGAAAAGAACTCCAGCGGTCTTTTCTGGTGCTATGAACTCTTCCTGGTCCTGGAGAAGATTCTTGGCAATTTACTTAGGTCACTCAGTGAGATTATGTAAAGTCTGTGATTTCTTCTCCTTACTCCCTGCACATTCTCCCAGGATTGTGACTTAAGAGACATTGCTGACAACAAAAGCAATGGGAGTCCAGAGTCTTGTCTGGGAGAACTGCAGAGCTGGGCCCAGCTGCCTCCCGTCCAGACTTGCCAAGAAGGGTCTCTGCTCTCCTGCTCAGCCCAGCACACAGGAG
Organism: Sylvilagus floridanus; assembly: GCA_949820135.1. NCBI lineage: Eukaryota > Metazoa > Chordata > Mammalia > Lagomorpha > Leporidae > Sylvilagus > Sylvilagus floridanus. Next base: position 170,915,194 of record OX463244.1, read on the forward strand.
AAGGACCTGAGGGGGCAGGAAGAGGGAACTCGGGAGGAAAGAGTGAAGTGTGGGGCCCGTGCTGTGCCGCACTAGGTTAATCCTCCGCCTGCGGCGCCGGCATCCCATATGGGCACCGGATTCTGTCCCGGTTGCTCCTCTTCCAGTCCAGCTCTCTGCTGTGGCCCGGGAGGGCAGTGCACCTTCATGGGAGACCAGGAGGAAGCATCTGGCTCCTGGCTTCAGATCGGTGCAGCGCGCCGGTCGTAGGAGCCATTTGGGGGGTGAACCAACAGCAGGAAGACCTTTCTCTCTGTCTCTCTCTCACACTAACTCTGCCTGTCAAATAAAAGGAAAAAAAAGAGTGAACTGTGTATGAAGCCTCAGTAAAGTGAAGCTTTTATGCCGTCCCCTGCCTCTATTTCCCACGCCTTCCAGCCCATGGGGGGACCTGGGTGGAGTTCTGGGTCCCTGGCTTCAGCCTGGCCCACCTTCAGCTGTTGCAAGTATTTGGGGAGTGATCCAGTGGGTGAAAGAGCTCTTTCACCCTCTCTCCCTTTCTCTCTCTCCTTCTCTCTCTCTGTCTCTCTCTCTGTTTTCTAAACTGCTTTCAAACAGACAAACCAGCAGATGAAGAATCTCCATCTCCCTGTTTCTGTCTATCTTTCTGCCTTTTGAATAAATGTAAAAAATGCAATTTTAAAAATGCAGTTTAAAACTAAAATGAACCATTGAACTGATGAAGGGAAAGGCTACATTATTAGGTAAAGACATAAATCTAGCAATTCATGGAAATTATGGAGAAAATATGTCATTATTGAAATTCTTAAATATAGCTGGATACACCAGGATTCCAATACAATCCCATAAAGGTGGCATGTACCTAGGCCATCTCACTAGTCCAAGTGATCAATTTCAGTTCACAATTGATTACACTGATAGGTCTAAGAGTCAAAGGGATCACACTAAAAAGACTAGTGTCTGCTAATACTAACTGATAGAATCAAAAAGGGAGAGAATGATCCAACATGGGAAGCGAGATACACAGCAAACTCATAGAATGGCAGATGTCCTAAATAGCACTCTGGCCTCAGAATCAGCCCTTAAAGCATTTGGATCTGGCTGAAGAGCCCATGAGAGTATTTTAGGCATGGAAAGCCAAGACACTCTGGAAAAAAAAAAAAAAGCCCTAAATGAAAGATCTCTGTGAGTGAGATCCCAGTGGAAAGAATGGGGCCATCAAAGAAGGAGGTACCTTTCTCTGAAGGGAGGAGAGAACCTCCACTTTGACTATGACCCTGTCGGAATAAGATCGAAGTCGGTGAACTCAAAAGGCTTCTATAGCCTTGGCAACTCATGACTAGAGCCTAGGGAGATTCCTGACGCCATAAACAAGAGTGTCAAATTGTTAAGTCAGCAACAGGAGTCACTGTGTACTTACTTCTTATGTGGGATCTGTTCTTAATGTGTTGTCCAATGTGAAGTAATGCTATAAGTAGTACTGAAACAGTGTTTTACACTTTGTGTTTCTGTGTGGGTGCAAACTGATGAAATCTTTAGTTAAAATATACTAAATTGATCTTCTGTATATAAAGATAATTGAAAATGAAACGATGTGAATGGGATGGTAGAGAGAGAGTGGGAGATGGGAGGGGTGTGAGTGGGAGGGAAATTATGGGGGGAAAAGCCATTGTAATCTATAAACTGTACTTTGGAAATTTATATTTACTAAATAAAAGTTTTAAAAAATAGCTGGATACACTTACATTATTCTTGTCCCATTCCTAGTTATTAAAAAGATAGGAAGAAATTTCTAATAAAAATCACAGCTTCAGAAAAGGCCCAAACAGGAATCTCTGAAATAGACAGTAAAAAGAGCTGCTGACTGAGGAACGCAGCCTTTGAAAGATAACACATAGCTCAGGGCTTCCACTGGCAATATGACATCCGTGGTTCATAAGGAGAGTAGGTTTTTCCCAGGGTCCGGTTCTCAGAATTCATCACCAGACTCTGGCTTACCGTAAGGAAGGTTCCCCACAGCCGTTTTTACAGGAAATGCAGTCACTTCCCTTATGACTTTGGTGAAAGACTCCTGAAAGCCTAGTGCTGCAGGAGCAGGTCCTTTCCCGCCCAACCCGGCCCTGGCCCTGGGACTGAATACAAAGCACCTGCGGCTTGTTTCTGGCCCCACGGAAGCATTTTTCTAAGCGGCAGGCAGGGCTTTCTGCCTCTGCTCCCCAGAGCACTTATGGAACAGCAGCAGGAGACACAGGCAGACTCCTGCTAGGAAATATTTAGAAAGAGGACTTAGGGTAGGCATTTGGCCCAGCAGTTGAGACCCCTGCATCCCGTATTAGAATGCTTGGGTTTGCATCCCGACTCCACTCCTGATTTTAGTTTCCTGCTAATCTGCACCCTGGGAGGCAGCAGTGATGGCTCAAGTCGCTGAGTCACACAGAGACCCTGACTGTATTCCTGGCTCCTGGCTTTCGCCCTGGCCCAGCCCTAGCTGCTGCAGGCATTCGGGGAGTGAATCAGCTGATGGGAGCACATTCTTCCTCCCCTCCCCTCCTCTTTGAGTAAATAAATAAGCAATAAAAATAAAGGAAAACAATAAAGATGCATGGGATTCACATAGCTCGGTCCTCCCGCTTGTCTGCCACCACAAATCTGAAGGAAACAAAATCTCCATGGCAGCAGGCAGGGGGAGACAGCACAAAGGGTCCTGTGGAGATGCTGAGTCTCTGCTGCCTCTCCAGCCAAGGCCATGCAGAGAGCGGAGGCATGCCGAGACACAGTGGCACACACAACTTGGGAGTCCACCTCTCTGCTCAGACACTGAGCGTCGTTCAGCAGTCATGTCTTTGATGTACTCCTGGCCCAGAGGAAGGAAGGCAGAACAAATACTGACCGAGTCAGTACTGACCAGGATACAACTCTGAGTCAACCCACGAGAAGAGCCAGGGAGCTGCCGTGTGTATACAACCTCATCTCTTAGCAACTGAGGATCGCTTTGAGGAACACTCGTGTCTTAGCATTTTTGGAAAGCAGAAGTGTGAGTGACCTGGGGCAGCGGAACCAGACACAGAGGTGCAGGTGAAAAAATAATCACTCGGTCAGGTGCAAAGAGATGGGGACGGGCAGGATCCGCTATAAAATCAATCTCAGGCCATAGATGAGAGGGATGCTCTTCAGAGGAGCTGAATTGTGAGACATCATTTCTCCAAGTGAGCTTTCCCTGTGCGTTTGCTTTGATTTCCTCTCCCCAGGGTATAGATCCGAAAGGGCTCCAAAGGGCTTGTTGCAAGTTGCATATCATAAAACACTATGCATGGATTCAAAATTATTTACTTCATTTTTCTGTGAACTGCTTGACGTTCCCCCATGAATTTGCCTTTCTCCAATAAGGAGTGTGTTCTCAGGTGTGGGCAATTTGTGTTTTGCGCCCTTAGATTTTATTGTTTGGGTGAACTCCAGAGACAGTATGAGCAGATGAGTAGCGTGAAGATGGTTAATTATATCATTTAAACTTGAAAGCTGGAAACTCCATCATGCAACATTGATATCAGAGCTCTACTGGTAAAGAAGGTGGAGAAAGAGGCACACAGAGGGAGGAGGAGGAGGGAGAAAGAGTGACTGGCACTGACATTATCATCCCGGGCCCAAAAACCAGCTCCTGGATCTGAACACTCACATGAGGGCAGAACCAGAAATTAATTAAATCTTTTCCTGGCTATGAAGTATTCATCTAAGAAGCATTTCTCCTCATTCCCACTTGCCCTGCCGCCTACTGCCCTTCCTACTTCCTCCACAGTCTTCCCAACTTCCCACCCAGCCAAGATCCGGTCTACCCAAGTTTTTCTCTTTTCTACCACAATCGCATTCTCTGATTCCCAGACTTGTAAAGCTACATCTGCTCCCAGGGGAAGATCAAAGGCAATGAGCCCATGGAGTTTGGTCTGTGATGCAGAATCCATGGGTTTTTCTTTCTAGCATACCTGTGGGGCTGCCACAGGGATGATACCAGGGCTCTGTGCCTAGCGCTGGCTAGGATCATTGTCATATTTAAATAATGGACTGAATACCTTAGAGCGCATGGTATGGTCAGTGTACTTTTCAAAACCTTAAGACAACCTTTCAAGCAGAACCCTCAAGCTCAAATTGTTCATCAGTGGCAGGACACTGTAACAGCAAGAGGGTGGCCAACCCACCCAGTGGAATCACAAAGAAGCTTCAGACGGCCTCATTGGAGAAAACTTGCAGTTTCCTCTAATAGCCTTATACAGAATCAAAAATCATAGCCACCATCTAAACAAACGCAAGTGGATTGACTTAGCAAGGCAATGTCAAATTTAAACCTGTCAAAACAGAGATAATTGAGAATCATGTGAAGACCACAGTGCAAGTATAAATCTGCCTGTCTTCCAGGCTTGTCACTTCCCAGACACTGCCTCATTTATTTGTTCCCCCTCAGGGAGAGAGGACAGTTCTGACAAGTTACGAATATTTCCTGTCCCCGAATGGAATGGGAAAATAGGGTTGATCCTGAAAATGGCAGCTTTTGAAGAGCCCAGCGGGATGATTAAAACCACCCAGCACCACCAATCAAAGGTGAATGCAAGAACAAGGAGGAAGTTCTCATTAGACCGACCACAGGTGTCTTCTGAGAGCAGACATGAGAGACAGCGTGCTTCAGAGCAGAGCATCCATGAAACCTTTGTCCAGGCTTTGTCCAGGTGCTCAGACTGGACTGGGCACAGACTCCCCGGATGCAGCTTGACGGTGGGCCAGGGTGGCATGTCCTCCCTGGGCTGCAGCTCCCAGGGAGATGACGGTGCAGGGAGGGGAGCTCTCTGCCATCACCATCAAAGGCCTCTGCAGCATAGCCACGTGTTCTATCCAGACGTGCACAGAGAGTGTTCTTCTGTCAGAACAGCCTGTGACTGGGCAACTCAGCCAAGTTACGGACAGTGGGTGGTTGCCAGGATCTCCCTGGTTGGGTAAGTGCCTTAGCTCTGACGTTTATGTGTCGTTTACGTCTGCCAATCAGCAAAGAGTTAAAGAAATAGAGGAGGCAACATGGAAGATGGGTAAGAGTGGTCAAAAATCAAGAGTGAGCATTTAGCCTGGTAGTTAAAGTGTCCATGTCCTACATCAGAGTAGCCCACGTCCTACACCAGAGACATGGGCTACTCTGGGTTTGATTCCTGGAACCAGTTCCTGACTCCAGCTAATACAGACCCTGGAAGGCGGTGCTGATGGTTTGAGTAAGTGTGTCCTAATCATGCATGTGGGTGACTTGGGTTTGGTTCCCAGGTCCTGAGTCTGACCCTGGCCCAGTCCCAGCTATTGTGGGCATTTAGGGAGCGAACTAGTAGGCGTGGGATGCTCTTTCTCGCTCACATATAAATAATTAATTAATTAATTTAAAATATTAGACACTCTGAGTCTCAATCCAAGCTCTGTTACTTTCATGGCAAGTGTAGGCAAATTACAATTCTAGGCCTCATGCTCCTCATCTGTAAAATCAGGGCTCCTGTGTGGATTGACTGAGATAACAAATGCAAGGAACTTTGCTTTAAAGAAGATTTTTTTTGGGAAGGCAGAGTTACAGAGAGAGAGGAACTTCAAATAGTTGCTACAGCTGGGTCTGGACCAGGCCAAAGCCTGGAGCCTACAACTCCTTCTGAGGCCAAACACTTGGGCCTTCTTCTGCTGCTTTCCCAGGTGCACTAGCAGGAACCTGGGTCAGAAATAGAACAGCTGGATTGGAACTGGCCCTGGGATGCTGCCACTGCAGGTGGCTTAACCAGCTGAGCCACGATGCTGGCCCTGATGCAAAGAGCTTAATACAATACTTATCAGTAACTGGGAACAGCTTACTGAAATAAAGCATACACCTGTAAGGGTAAATCCTGATGTAGAAAGTTAAAATTAATATTAGAGGTATGTGAGTTGGGATGATGGAGGCAAATGATGGTTATCATATTGATTAGCCTTAATTAGGCAAAGATATTCGGATATTGCCTGTATCTCTGGGCTTCCTGAAGCACAAAGGAAAAAAGGAATCATTATAGACCAAATTATTATTCTCATCCTATTATTAAATAGAACTTTGATATAAAGTTAATCCTCAATAAGATTTTGTGAAATACAGAAATAATTGCTACTCAAATAAAACCCTCATACAGGCATCTTATTCTACTTCTTTTAACCTTAACCTTAAGCCACTTTGAAAGTTAATAAATGCCATTTTATTTGTTAATAGAATGGTAAATGAAAGTTCTAAACCAAATGTGTTATAATTTTGTCTTTTGATACTGCTGCCCCAAATTATAAATCAGTGTTTTATTTTTTTAAAGATTTACTTATTTATTTGAAAGGCAGAGTTAAAGAGAGACAGAGGCAGAGAGAGAGAAGTCTTCTATCCGCTGGTTCACTCCCCAGATGACCAAAATGACCAGCATTGTGCCGATCCGAAGGCAAGAGTCAGGAGCTTCTTCTAGGTCTCCGATGTGAGGTTCTTATACACGCAAGGACTTGGGCCATCTTCTACTGCTTTTCCAGGCCATAGCAGAGCGCTGGATTAGAAGTGGGTCAACCGGGACTCGAACCGGCACCCATATGGGATGCCAGCATTGCAAAGTGGCAGCCTTACCTGCTATGCCAGAGCACTAGCCCTGACAAATCAGTGTCCCATCCCTGCTTCAAATCCAGCTTCCACTTAATGTGACTTAGAAGCTGCAGATGATACTCAAGTCTTTAGGCCCTGGCCATCTACGCAGGAAACCAGGATGTAGTATCTGGCTCCTGACTTTGGTTTGGTCCAGACCCAGCTGTTGTAGGCTTTTGGGGAGTGAGCAGCAGATGTGGGCCTTGAGGGAGTAAGCCAGTGGATGGGAATTCTCTCCATCTCCCTGTCTTTGTCTCTCAAAGAAACTTTTTAAAAAGGGCTAGTTGAGGGGCCAACATTGTGGCACAAGGGGTTAAGCTGCCACCAGTGATGTGGCATCCCATGAGTGCCAATTCAAGTCCTGGCTGGTCCACTTCCAATGCAGCTCCCTGCTAATGCACCTGAGAAAGCAGGGAAAGATGGCCCAAGTGCTTGGACCCCTGACACCCGCGTGGGAGACCCAGATGAAGTTCTAGGCTCCTGGATTCAGCCTGGCTCAGACCCAGCCCAATTGCTGTGACCATTTTGGAAGTGAACCAATAGATGGAAGATCTCTCTTTCTCTCTCTCTTTCTCTCTCTCTCTCTCTCTCTCTCTCTCTCTCTCTCTCTGTCTTTCTCTATTCTACTTTTCTTTATAACTCTGCCTTTCAAACAAGTAAAATAAATCGTTTTAAAAAAGAAAGGCTAATTTAGGGGCCAGCATTGTGGCGTAGTGGGTAAAGCCTCTGCCTGTGATGTTGGCATCCTGTATGGGCACTGGTTCATGTCTTGGCTGCTCTACTTCCAACCCACCTCCCTGCAAAAGGCCTGAGAAAAACAGCAGAAGATGGTCTAAGTGCTCAGGCATCTGCACCCACATGGGAGATCTGGAAGAAGCTCCTGACCTCTGGCTTCTGCCTGGCCCAGCCCTGGCACTGGGGAGTGAACCAGCAGATGGAAGATCTCTCTCTTTTTCTGTCTCTCCCTCTCTCTGTGTAACTCTGAATTTCAAATAAATAAAAACAAATTTTAAAGGGCTAATTTAAGTAGCTAGAGTGAGAGATACAACTGGGGGTCATGTTCAGAAGATAATTGATAACAAGACCAGATATAGTGTTATTAGGCTGAACTAAGAAAGTAATCAGTGGGACTGGCACTGTGGGATAGTCAGCTAAGCCTCTGCCTATGGTGCTTGGCATCCAATATGGGCACCAGTCCTGGCTGCTCCTCTTCCAATACAGCAATAGAATATGACCAAGTGCTTGGGCCACTGCATCCATGTGGGAGACCTGGAAAAAGCTCCTGGCTCCTGGCTCCTGGCTTTGAATTGGCTCAGCTCCAGCCATTGCAGCCCAAAATTTGGGGAGTGAACCAGCAGATGGAAGACCTCTCTTTCTACCTCTCCCTCTCTCTCCTTGTAACTCTACCTCTCAGAAAAAAAAAGCGATCAGCCATTTGAAGGGAATTGACCATTTAACATTGTATTGCTTAATTAATATTGGCAAGAGCTTGCCCATTAAATGATGTCTAAATGGCCCCAAAGAGAAAATTTGTGGTCCCAAAATAAGTATATTACTATATTCACCATTTTATATCCTTCAAATCTTTTTTTTTAAATTGTATTTGTTTATTTGAAGAGCAGAGTGATGGGAATGGAGGAGAAAGGGAACGGGAGAGAGAGAGAGAGAGAGAGAGAGAGAGAGAGAGAGAGAGAGAGAGAGAGAGAGAGCTTCCATCTGCTTATTCACTCCTCCTAATTATTGCAGCAACTAGGACTGGCCAGGTTGAAGCCAGGAGCCACATGGTTTTCAGGGGCCCAAGCACTCGGGCCAACCCTCTCTGCTTTCCCAGGTGCATTAACTGAAGGATGGATTTGAAGCAGAACAGCTAGGACTTGAACCAGTGCTCTGAAAAGAAATCCTGGCATCATAAGCAGTGGCTAAACCCACTGTGCCACCACGCCAGCTCCAGCTCTTCAAGTCATTTTGGAGGTTCTTATACACACAAGCAGGAATACAAATTGGTGACTCTTGGAGGATAAGCTGGAAAGGTCTATCCAAATTACACAAACTGATGTTTATATTGACCCCAGCAGTTGCAATTCTAGAAATGCATTCTATTGGTGCCTTAACATTTAAACATAAGTGCTCCACACCAGACTGATTGTAATAGGACAAGAGAGGAAACAACCCACTGTTCATCTAGGAAAAACTGATGACATATGATAAATACTGTACAAGGAAAATTAAAGTAAAATAAATAAGGAATCCTCCAAGCATTTTTATGATAGTCTGACTCTTCTGAGTCACTTTGTTTTTTAAGATTTATTTATTAATATATTTAAAGTGTATGTATGCGTGTGTTCTTTAATTTGAAAGGGGGAGTTAGAGAGGAGGAGTGGAGAGAGAGCTCTTCTACTCACTGGTTCATTCCTCAAAAGCCTGTAATAGCCAGGTGTGGGGCAGGCTGAAGCCAGGAGCCCAGAGCTTCTTCTGGGTCTCCCTCATGGGTACAGGGGCCTGGGCCATCTTCTGCTGCTTTCTCAGGAGCATTAGCAGAGAGTTGGATTGGAAGTGGAGCAGCTAGACTCAAACTGGTGCCCGTAGTGGGATGCTGACATCCCACGAAGAAGCTTAACCTGCTATGCCACAATGCCAACCTCAAGATTTATTTATTTATTTGAAAGACAGAGTTCCAGAGAAGGGAGAAGAGCCAGAGGGAGGAAGAGATAAGTCTTCCATCTGCCAGTTTGCTCTCCAAATGGCTGCAACAGCTGTGGCTGGGAGGGGCTGAAGCCAGGAACCTGGAATTCCAGCCAGCTCTCCCATGAGGGTGGCAGGGCCTGGGCACTTGGGCCATCTTCTGGTGCCTTCCCAGGTGCATTAGCAGAGTCGGATTGGAAGTGGAGCAGCTGGGACTTGAACCAGTGCCCATATGGGATGATGACATTACAGATGGAGACTTAACCCTCTGTGCTACAATGCCAGCCCCCGAATCACCTTTAAACTCAAAATCACAATATCCACATTTTTTTCACATGGCTTTTTCCTCTATATTATCAAAAACATTGGTGATACAGCATTTTTTATTTTTATTTATCTTTTTTACAGGTAGAGTTATAGGCAGAGAAAGAGAGAGAGAGAGAGAGAGAGAGAGAGAGAGAGAGAGAGAGAAAGGTCTTCCTTCCATTGGTTCACTCCCCAAATGGCCACTACAGCTGGAGCTACGCCCATCCAAAGCCAGAAGCCAGGTGCTTCCTCCTGGTCTCCCATGCAGGTGCAGGGCCCAAGCACTTGGGCCATCCTCCACAGCCTTCCTGGGCCACAGCGGAGAGCTGGACTGGAAGAGGAGCAACCGGGACCAGAACCTGATACCCATATGGGATGCTGGCGCTGCAGGCAGAGGATTAACCAAGTGAGCCACGGTGCCGACCCAGATACAGCATTTTTTAAAGAGTGATCCACTAATGTCTTCGGAATTTCATTCCATGTTGCTTACATGGTATCTGCAAACTTTGATGCACACACTTGGACAAACTGTATCAAAACTGCTACACATTCAACAGCAACTGTAACATGAATCTAAATTCCAAAGATGTTAAAATGTGGGGGAAAATTTTACTCCTGATAATTGCTTAAATGTAGATAAGCAGTTCCAAGACAGAAGAGATCACCGCAGTATGACAGAAGGCTCCACAGTGAGGCAGAATTGAAGCTGACTGCAGAGAATGAAATGGATTTCAGAGCAGATGAGTGGGACGTCTGAGTGTTGTAAGAAAAATTGCCTGGTGACAGGAGTGGAAATTGGTTCGCAGGCAAGCAAAGATCGCGTGTCCCAGAGGAGAGGGCCGGGGAAAGGAAGGAAAGGAGCTAAGTACAGACGAGAAGGACTGAGATTCACCTGCGGTGCCCTGGATGGCAGGCAGGCAGGTCCAGACTTCATCCTGTGGGGAAACAGAGGGCCGACGGACAGCTAGACATGTGACATTGGCACTCAGAGGAAACCAACAAACACAGCATCAAGACAAAAACCAGGCAGGAGGATTTTAGAACCAGAAACACTATGAGAAATCATCTGGTTCATGGTTTCCTTTTTACCTTTGACTAAATGGAGTTTTGGAAAGAGAAAACTACAGCTTGGGACTCAAAACTGGACTCATGGTATCCTGAGCAGTGCTCTCCCTCACACAGCATCGCAGCAAAGGGCAGAGGAGCAGGTTTCAAGGGGGCAGATGTTCCTCAATGTCCGATGAAGAGCAGAGTCAGGAAGAGTATGACTAAGGCAACTATGGGATCTGACCATGGCAGATCCTTCATGTGCCTTATTTAAATATTTTTAAGAAAACTTACATATTTAAAAAGCAGAGAAACACACACAGAGAGAGCAGAGAGAGAGAGAAAGAGGGAGAGGGAGAGATGTGCCCCATTCATTGGTTCATTCTCCAAATGTCTACAACAACTATGACAGGGCTAGGCTGAAACCAGCAATCAGGAACTTAATCCAGGTCTCCCATATGGGTGGCAGGAACCCAGCCACTTGAGCCACCACCTTCTGCCTCCGAGGATCAGCATTGACAGGGAGCTGGAGTTGGAAGTGGAGTCAAGACTCAAATCCCGGCACTCTAATATGGGATGAGGACGTTCCAAGTGGTGACTTAACCACTACAACAAATGCCTGCCCACCTTGATCCTTTAAGTGTCTAGTTTGGGATGGTTTGGGTACGAACAGGATTGCAAAAGTTGAAGAAAAAGTAGATATTTGGAGACACCACCAGGAAAACTCAATATTTTCCAATGTTTCCTTCCAAGGGGTTCAATATCTTTCACAAAGGACTCTGTATTGTTATTTCCTGCAGATCCTTCAAAATAATGAGACATGCTGTCCCCTGGGCAAGACAAAAATCTGTTTATAGATGGAAGCCATACAGATTTTCACACTTTACACTCTCTATAGCCTTTACACTCTTCTATAAAGAAGTCATTGTTTTCTTATAAATAGAAGTGAACTGAAAAAGGCATTAACCAGTAATCATCTTGCCTGTGGTTTTCAGATTGCTCTCTATGGAACCTTCTTTTCTGCATAAGTTAATATCAAGCATTGCTTTCCTGCACATCTGCAACACTAAATGGCACACGTGAGTGCCTGGAATGTGTTTCTAACTGGCAAGTGAGAAATCTCATCTATCACAGGAAAGTTATTTCACTGACTTGATCTCTACAGGCATCATAGTCAACCACTTACTGTCTTGGGGAAGGGAATGGGTGTTTAGCCTAGTGCTTAAATTGTCTGCATCCCACACTGGAGTGCTTGAGTTTAATCCCTGATTCCAGCTCCTGACCAGTGCAGAACCTAGGAGATGGTGGTGATGGCTCAAGTAATTAGTTTCCTGTCACCCTGGTGAAAGGATTTGATCGCATTCCTGGTTCTTGGCTCTAGACCTGGACCAGCCCTGCCTGTTGTGGGCATCTGGGGAGAGAAGTAACAAATGGGACTTTTCTGTGTATCTGTCTGTCTCTTTCCCTCCTTATTCTTCTTTTCAAATAAATAAAAAATAATTTAAAATTAAAAAAAACTGCGATGATAGTTTTATCTTGACAATGATCTCCCTGATAACTGAAGAAATTCAAATTTAAAAGGTGAGATTCATTTCATTGGCAAATGTGTATTTGATTGGCAGAAATGTAAAATATTAACAATATCCAAAGAACTGGTACTGTGGTAGTGGTATAAATTTATAGCTGCTTTGCTGATTTTTTATGAAAGTTTACAAAATAAGCACTCTCTGTGACTTAGTGGTTCTGCTTCTCCATATGTACCTATAGATTCATTGACACACCTTGGAAATATGTCCAAGGATATAGGCAGCAACTTTGTCTAAAACAGGAAAATAATCAGAAGGTAACTATATGTCTATGAATTGGGATGGCCTATTGAAATTTTGGAAGCAAGTTCTATAGATATGTTTAGTATGATATCATGTGTGTAAATATTCATGGAATAACTTGCTAAAGTTTCAATGGATGTGTGTGAGCATATGTAACAAGGGTATATACCAAAAGTGATTACAGAGTTTACCAAAGGGGAAGTATGGTGAAATACAGGGATTGGAAGCTGGAAGTAGGGAAGAAAAGAGTAATTTTTTAGCTCTGGTTTTTTAAGAAGAACTAGCTTATTAAATGCTACGAAAAAAATCTCAGGTTCATTTAGGAGATTACAAATTTGGTGGTTTTATGGTGTTGTAGTTTAGGTCTTGCTGCCATTCTATCTATCACAGAATTCCCAAGATTGGGTGATTCATAAAGAAAGGAGGTTTATTTAGCTGATGGCTCTGGAAGCAGAAGTTCACCTTGCAAGCACCTCACACTGCATCATAGCATGGTGGGTACGTCCCCAGCAGGAGGGTGTGTGTGAGTGATGAGAAGGCCCCAACCAGAAGAGAAGCGACAGGGAGCTGGGGAAACTGAACCTATTTTATAACAAGCTGCTCTGACAATAACTAATCTAGTCCCTGAAAGCGAGGACTCCCATGAGACCTCATTAGTCTACTCAGGAGGGTGAAGCACCTGTGATCCAATCACTTCTTAAAGGCCCTCACCTCCCAATATCACTAGAGTGGGAAACAAATTTTAACATGAGTTTTGGTGGAGACAAACCATATTCAAATCATAACATATGGCCTTAGATTAAAACGAAAATTTAAAATATGTTTTTCTACATTTGCTTGTACATAGCACTGTATCTGTCTAGTCTAAATGATGAAGACTTTGAAAATATTATATTAAGAATGAAAAACAAAAGTAAAAGTAAATGCAAAATGAACAGAATTCCTTTCTGCCTTGATGTAGTTTTCAACCGATAAGTTATATATTACTTCAATTAAATGTTCAAATGTGATGTCTGGAGGAACAAATTGCTTTGTGGTTTAAAACAACAGTCTAGTACATTTGCCTGGTTTCCAAGACCCTAATGATGCAGATGCTGAGTGTAGCTTTAGGCATTTTTCAATGCCAAAATTTCAAAATGAGAAAGAACATGGCTCATTGCCGAATACATTTGCCAACTCCCAATTTGCAAGCACAATTCAGCTCATTTGCACTTCTATCTTGATCCTGAATGTTGGTCTATTAAGAAATAATAGAATAATGACGTTGTTCCTAGGATTGAGAGAGCCATGACCCTGATTACTCTCAGTTCTGGGAATAAACATATCCACAAATATATTTAAATTCCCATTTTCTATTGAATTTAATGTTCTCCTATAGTGATCCTTAAAGTTTATCCTGAACGAAAAGATTTCCTCAGTGCCAGAGTTTAAGTCTATGTCAATGACTTGCACAAGCATCTATTTATAGCCAGAAGGAAATTGTTCAATCATAAGTTTTGTCTTTCATTCCAAAATGAGGAGAAATTTGCTAGCTCTTATTTCCCCAAGGGTTTAAATTAATCATCTAGAGGACTGCCTATCATTGAAAAGTAGAATAGACTCTTGCTGGCTGAGATTGAGCCTAAAATTGAGCATCTGTTATACGTTCAAGGACCACTGATATTTGTATAAAGGAATTGTGAAATTTGGGAAAGGAGTTAAAATGAACCATTTCCAACAGATTTTTAATGGATGAGATGACAGTGGACATCTGCTGTTTTCGTCTTCCCAGGATCAATTCCTTTCTTCTTGTGTTAGCATCCTGATTTCCTTTGTGGAACTGCCCCTCTCCCACTCTTAGTTCATGAGAGTCAGGTTGGACTATTACTACCAGCTGTCTCTAGGAGTGGGCAATAGACTCAGGTCCAGCTGTCAGAGAATTTCATGCCACTGATCAGTCATAGCTTTGTAGAAGGCAACTTGACTCAAGTCAACTTCACTCAAGCTAATAAGAATCCAGAATGTTTTGCTGACACTGCAAGGGAAAAAGTGCATGCCATATTTTGATAGGATTTCTTTCTAGAGCTCTAGACAGCTCTAGATAGTCCTGTTTATAGAGTCTGCCTACCTGGAAATAAAGCCACACTGAGAAGAACTGGGCCAGGAAGAACTGACAACGTCCTGGTGCTTTCTTTCCTTTGAGAACAGAAGTCAGTGTCATGCTTTAAACTACTCAGTTATATGAGTACTTTTGGTTTCATTTGCAATGTAAATGGGATTTTGAACCAACAGAATTTTAACTGATACTTCAGGAAGATAGTATACTTAGATGTTAAGCAAGCCTACACAGAGGCTGCCCTTCTGTGGTGCTTATATGAGTTATAATTCTTATTTCAAAGTCAGGTTAAAATATCTTCTCATCTTTGCAATCTTCTGGAATCTGACTAAACCTTTGTGAATTTTTCCTCAGTTGAATTCCCAAAGCATTTATTATCAATTGTCAAGTGTTAGTCCCCATTTGATTTTTTTCTAATGTATTAACATATCCCCTCTCTATATATAAACTATACTCAATCTCAAGGTTAGGGACCACATGAAATTCATCCTCTAATTCAGTGTTTTGAGAAGATTGTGGCCTCAATAGATGTTTGATGATGATACAGGTGAACAGTTGTGGCACCTGTGATTGAGTTTTGTTGGCCCATCACACACACAACCACCCCTAACACACACCCAACACACACATACATAGACTCTCAACAGAAAACACACACACTGTGCATGCATGTGAGTAGACTGAAGCCATGGATGCAGAGTGAGCTCCTTCTTGGGTGTTGTTGTAAAAACCCTGTTTTGGCAGGGACACATCTAGTACTCAAGCTCCTGAGAATCCAGCTATGGTTGGTCTACAGTGATAGAGCACTTGTTCCCCCACCCCCATTCCAGCCAAAATGCAAAGGGACAATGAGGAAGACAGCCACGTTGAGGAGAAAGGAGAGTCTGAAAGGCTAACTTCTATCCAAAATGAGGGCCTGTGCTGCTACCCAGCTCTACAGTAAAAACAGTGAAATGGATTTTTGCTGCATCATAAGTACATGTTAGAGCAAGGACACAGAGTCACCCAGGCACAAGCCCTGAAATAAATGAGAGAGGACTTGTAAGAAGTGCGATCTGGGCAGGTGAGGCATGTAATGAAAATAGAAATGAAAATATGACTCAGGCCTTGGCTCTCCCCTCAGGTATTTTCAACTCCTTGACCTGGGTTTCATCATCATCCTCGTGCCAGGAAGCAAAGAACAGATTAAGTGGAGACCAGTGGAGCCACGTGTATTTTCCTTTCTTTGCTTCCAGCCTGTCTGGTTGAGTGGAGTGAAAAGTTATATCAGGTGCTATCTGCCAGAGCAAAAGACAGAAACCTGCCCCCAAAGAAAAGGCTGTAGGAATTGGTTTTGTGGTAGAGATGACCCAGCGTGGTGCTGAAGTTGCCCACATAGTTGCTAATCATGTCTGAACTACTAAGAGTCCTTAATAGTTGGTCAAATTGCACACCTACTGTTGTACAGTACTAGGAATGCATCTGTCTTAGGTGAACACCAGCCTATATTTCTTTTGTTATTGGATATCACCCCCATGATGGGTGCAGTAATGGAGCTGCATGACTACGCCCTTCCTTCCTGAAAGATGTCATCACGGCAGGTAAAGAAGAGGCTGCCTTCAAAGACCTGGATGGGGTCATTCTTTTTTTAATTAATTAATTATTTAAGGAATACAAATTTCATAAGCACAACTTTAGGAATATAGTTATTCTTCCCACCATACCTGCACTCCCACCCACAGTCCTACCCACTCCTCCTCCCTCTCCCTTCCCAGCCCCATTCTCCATTAAGATTCATTTTCCATTAACTTTATGCACAGAAGACCAACTCTATACTAAGTAAAGATTTCAGCAATTTGCACACACACACACACACACACACACAAACTGTTTGAGAACTAGTTTTACAGTTAACTTTCATAATACAACTCATTGAGGACAGAGGTCCTGAATGGGGAGTTAGTGCACAATTAACACTCTTATGTATGATGTAAGTGGTCACCCAATGCTCTTGACATGAGCTGCCAAGGCTATGGAAGCCTTTTGAATCCACAAACTCCATCAGTATTTAGAAAAGACCAAAAGCAAAGTGAAAGTTCTCTCTTCCCTTCAGAGAAAAGTACATCCTTCTTTGGTAATCACTTCTTTCCACTGGAGTCTCACTCATAGAGATCCTTCATGTAGGACATTTTTTCCCACAATGTCTTGGCTTACCATGCCTGAAAAGTTCTTACAGGTTTTTTTTACCAGATCAGGAAGGCTTAAGGGATGATTCTGAGGTCAGAGTGTTACTTAAAGCAATTGTCATTCTATGAGTTTGTACTGTGGACTGCTTCCTATGTTGGAACATTCTCTCCTTTTAAATCCTATCTATTACTATTACCAGACATTTGACCCTACTTATATGATCACTTTAACACTTAATCCTATCTATGTGTTCACTTTTACATTTAATATGATCACTTTAACACTTAGGATGGCATTTTTGCCACCCAGCTTAATGGGTCTTATGGCAAGCTTTTAAACTACCCTTAGAAGTTAGTCTGTAGGAATGTATGCAGAACTATATAGCTCTACAGTTACAAGCTTCCTCCTCCTTCTCTTATCCCCACTCTTATTTTTTTTTAACTGAGATCCATTCTCAATTGGCTTTTTACACATATGATTAACTCTATTAAGTAAAGAGTTCAACAAATAGTATAATGAAAACAACAACAACAACAAAAACTATTCCTCTACAGTCAAGACAAGGGCAGCTCAAGTCATCCCTTTCAAAGTATCAATTTCACTTCTATAGATTTCATTTTAGGTGTTTTATTAGTTCTCACAGATGAGGGATAACAAAGTATTTGTCCCTTTGGGACTAGCTTGTTTCACTAAGTATGATCTTTTCCAGATTCATCCATTTGGTTTCAAATTATCCTATTTCATTTTTTTTTACTGCTGTGTAGTTTTCCATAGTGTATATATCTCATAATTCTTTATCCAGTCTTTGGTTGATGGGCATTTAGGTCGATTCCAGATCTTAGCTATTGTGAATTGAGCTGTAATAAACATGGAGGTAAGATAACTCTTTTGTTTCCTGATTTCATTTCCCTTGTGTAAATTCCGAGGAGTGGGATGGCTGGGTCGTATGGTAGGTCTATATTCAGATCTGAGGTATCTCCATACTGTCTTCCATAGTGGCTTTACCTGTTTAAATTCCCACCAACAGTGGGTTAGGGTATCTTTTCCCCCACATCCTCACCAGCATTTGTTGTTTGTTGATTTCTGTATGAAAGCCATTCTAACTGGGGTGAGGTGAAACCTCCTTGTGTATTTGATTTGCAATTCCCTGATGGGTAGTTATCCTGAACATTTTTTCATGTGCCTGTTGATCATTTGGATTTTCTCTTTTGAAAAATGTCTATTTAAGTCCTTTGCCCATCTCTTAACTGGACTGTTTGTTTTGTTGTTGTGGAGTTTCTTGATCTCTTTGTAGATTCTGGTTATTAATTCTTTATCAGTTGCATAGTTTTCAAATAATTTCTCCCATTCTTTTGGTTGCCTCTTCACTTTCCTGAGTGTTTTGCAGTACAGAAACCTCTCAATTTGATGTAATCCTATTTGTTAATTTTGGCTTTGACTGCCTGTGCCTCTGGGGTCTTTTCCAAGAACTCTTTGCCAATGTCTTGCAGGTTTATCCCAATGTTCTCTAATAATTTGATGGTGTCAGGTCATAGATTTATATCTTTAATCTATTTTGAGTGGATTTTTTGGTAAGACATAAGGTAGAGGTCTTGCTTCATACTTCTGCATATGGAAATCCAGTTTCCTCAGCACTATTTGTTGAAGAGGCTGTTCTTACTCCAAGGATTGGTTTTAGCTCCTTGGTCAAATATAAGTTGGTTGTAGATGCTTGGATTGATTTCTGGTGTTTCAGATCTGTTCCACTGGTCTGTCATCTGTTTTTGTATCAGTACTAGGTTGTTTTGATTATAACTGCCCTGTAGTATGTATTGAAATCTGGTATTGTGATGGCTCCAGCTTTGTTTTGTTGTATAAGTTTGCTTTAGCTATTTGAGGTCTCCTGTGCCTTCATATGAATTTCAGCATCATTTTTTTCTAGATCTGAGATGAATGTCTTTGGTATTTTGATTGGCATTATATTGAATCTGTAAATTGCTTTCAATAGAATGGATATTTTGATAGTATTGATTCTTCCAATCCATGAACATTAAAGACTTTTCCATTTTTTGAAATCTTCTATTTCTTTCTTTACTGTTTTGTAATTCTGATCAAAGAGATCTTTGACATCTTGGTGAAATTTACTTCAAGGTATTTGATTGTATTTGTAGCTATTGGGAATGGGATTGATCTCGGACATTCTTTCCCAGCCTTGGCATTGTCTGTGTATACAAAGGCTGTTGATTCTTGTGTATTGATTTTCTATCCTGCTATTTTACCAAACTCTTCGATGAGCTCCAATAGTCTCTTGGTGGAGTCTTTTGTATCCCCTATGTATAGAATGATGTCATCTGCAAATAGGGATATTTTGACTTCCTCCCTCCCAACTTGTGTCCCTTTGATTTCTTTTTCCTTCCTAATGGCTGTGGCTGAAACTTTGAGGATTATATTGACTAGCAATGGTGAGAATGGGCATCCTCTCAAAAGTGAGACCCACTCCTTCCAAGGACAGACAGTCCTCAAGGTTAATTTTGTTTTTCTTTTTTTCTTTTTTGACAGGCAGAGTGGACAGTGAGAGAGAGAGACAGAGAGAAAGGTCTTCCTTTGCCGTTGGTTCACCCTCCAATGGCTGCCGCGGTTGGCGCGCTGCGGCCAGCGCACCGCGCTCATCCGATGGCAGGAGCCAGGTGCTAGGTGCTTTTTCCTGGTCTCCCATGGAGTGCAGGGCCCAAGCACTTGGGCCATCCTCCAGTTCACTCCCGGGCCACAGCAGAGGGCTGGCCTGGAAGAGGGGCAACCGGGACAGAATCCGGTGCCCTGACCGGGACTAGAACCCGGTGTGCCGGCGCCGCAAGGCGGAGGATTAGCCTGTTGAGCCACGGCGCCAGCCTAATTTTGTTTTTCTTAAGCGCTCTCAGCTTCAGTCTGGAGAAAAGAATAGTCCCTTTTCTACCACCCCAGGTGCTCTCAAAGACCTTGTGATCTGGTACAGCTGAAAACTGTTTCAAATGGTTGTGGGAATAGGGCCAGCATTGTGGTATAACAGGTTAAGACAACGCTTGCAATGCCAGCGTTCCATTTGGGCACCAGTTTGAGTCCTGCCTGCTCAACTGCCAATCCAGCTCCCTGGAAGAAAGCAACAGAAGGTAACTCAAGTCTCCGTGGCCCTGCCACCCACATGGGAGGCCTGGAAAAAGCTCCTGGCTCCTAGCTTCAGTCTGGCCCAGCTCCGGCTGTTGCAGCCATTTGGGGAGTGAACCAGTGGATGAAGATTCTCTCTCCCTCTTTCCCTCTCTCCCTCTGTCCCTCTCTCCCTCTCTCCCTTTCTCCCTCTCTGCCTTTCAAGTAAATAAAATAAATCTTTTATTTAAAAAAAAGGTTGCTGGATCTAGAAGGTCCAGTTCTCCAGCATGTTCAAAAAATCAGTTTTAAAAAGGAACCATGGCTTGTCAGACTGACAGTGACACACAAGTGCGCACTTGCTTCTCCCTGGTGGGGGCAGTAGGGAACACCAGCTGCCGGTGGAGCATCTTTAGCAAGCCAGACCTTGAGCGATCGTGCCACAGTTCCCTGGAACCCTGCTACAAACAGCCTGTGTTTGTGAGCATTTGAACACAGTGGCACAATTGTCACAGCACATGCTCTTCATTACTCTTAGCACCAAGCTCCAGGATTCCAAGCCAACAGAATTCACTCTGTTCCCAAACCTCCTGTTGCAAGCTGCTGACTTCTGCATCTCCTTGTCCTTAAACTAAGGGATTGGACATTAAAAAACAAACAAACAGATAAATAACATGATGTCATTGGTTGCAACATGCATGCAATTTGGGGACATTGTGAAAAATGAAATAAGCCTGGCACAGGACAAATACCGCACGTTCTCTCTCTTTTGTGGAAGCTACAACAGTGAATCAGGCCGAAGAGGAGACCGAGCAGTAGTTCTAATGTGTAGCAAACACAGTAGGGTAACCATAGTCTACAACAGCTAATCAGACATCTCAGAAGCATTAGAGGGGAAGAATTCGAAGGTTCCCAAGACACAGGAATGATAATTTTTAAGGAGATGGAAATGCTAATTACTCTGATCTTAACATCACACATTGTATGCATATATGGAGTTATAATACTGTAGCTCCTAAGTAAGAACAAATATTCTATGTTAATGAATGAAATCTGAGAGCTGGGAATTTCTGAAGGGTAAGGGGTCCCCGATTTCTCGTTTCCTGCAAGAACAACAGAGGATGAGATGGTCCAAGGCACTCACGAGGTTTTTCCTGACCTTCTCACCAGCCAGGGAGGGGAGGCCATTTGCAGCTTAATTTTCAAGGAAATGTGTGGTCTCAGCTTGCCCTTCTTTTTGCTTCACTATTTTTTGTTTCGTTTTGTTTTCCCTCTAGGAGAAGAGAGTGGTGACACAAATCTGCCCTCTAGTGGGCGATGGGAAGAATTTAAAGCATGATAAACAGTTGACCCACCAGAGAAATGATTCTGATGCTAGTGGCCTTCCCGTGTTGCCCAGACTGAACGCACAGAGCATAACTACAAAAAATTGCGAGTTTTTTCCTCCTCAAGAAACCTAATGGCTTTAGGAGAAAAAAGTGGCATCAGGGAGAGGGGAAAGTACTGAGTTTGGCGTCATCTCGTCATGGCACTGATCAGTCATGACCTTGGGTTGATGTCATCCCCAGCCTTCTCCTCTCTCAAGCTGGCGCAATAGCATCTGCATCAGAGGAGTGTGGTGAGAGTCGAGGGCACTCTGGACACGCTATTTGTGCTAAGATCGAGCTTCACGGACCCAGGCAACAGGCAATGGAGTGTATGAATACCTTCATGCAGCCCCCTGTAGCCTGGTTGAAGTCCAGCTCTGCTGTGTATTGGATGGATGTGCTATGGCCTGTTTTCTCAGTTTCTTTGTGCCTCTGAATATTTTCTTTCTTTATTTTAAAGATTTATTTGAAATGCAGAGAGAGAGAGAGAGAGAGAGAGAGAGACCATTCACTGGCTCACTCCCCAAATGGCTGCAACAGCCAGGCCTGGGCCAGGCAGTAACCAGGAGGCAGGAACTCCATCCTGGTCTCCCACATGGTGGCAGGGACCCAAGCATTGAGCCATCATGCCCTGCTTCCCAGGCACATTAGCAGGGAGCTGGATCAGAAGCAGAGTAGCAGGGACTCCAAATGCCTGTGTCTCTGTATCTTCACCTCTTACCTGAGGGTAACATGACTGCTCCCAAGGGTCGTAATGAGCAGTAAGTGAATTGCAGAACCATATCAGATGGCTCATGGCAAGTATTTGTTCTAAATTTTTCACATCCAACAGTTAAAGTAAAAAGTGTGTATTGTGTTTTTATTAAATGCACAGTACAAGGTTAAAAGCATAAAATTGTTTATAATATAGCAAGGGAATAATATTAAAAACAGCTTAGATTACTGAGCACTTTCAAAGTCACACCCTTGGGAACACTTTCTATGTATTTCATTGTTTAATACTGATGCTACTAGCAGCTAGAATTTGTCAAATGTTGCTATTTCAGTCACTCTTGGCACCAACCCCTAAGACGAGGCTATTCTTTTTTTTTTTTTTTTTTTTTTGACAGGCAGAGTGGACAGTGAGAGAGACAGACAGAAAGAAAGGTCTTCCTTTGCCGTTGGTTCACCCTCCAATGGCCGCCGCGGACGGCGCGCTGCGACTGGCGCACCGCGCTCATCCGATGGCAGGAGCCAGGTGCTAGGTGCTTTTTCCTGGTCTCCCATGGAGTGCAGGGCCCAAGCACTTGGGCCATCCTCCAGTGCACTCCCGGGCCACAGCAGAGGGCTGGCCTGGAAGAGGGGCAACCGGGACAGAATCCGGCACCCCGACCGGGACTAGAACCAGGTGTGCCGGCGACGCAAGGCGGAGGATTAGCCTGTTGAGCCACGGCGCCGGCCAAGACGAGGCTATTCTTAACCCAGTTCTCTTTTCTTTAGCCATTGTCTCCTCATTTCCCCCACTTTATTCCTTTCTTGACTTAGATTCATAATCTGTCATTTCAATTACTTCTTAGTTTCACATTCAAATGCTCCCCTTCCCTCCCTAGCACACACACACTGGAGCTAAAACTTGCTAAGAGCAGGCACTTTGGTTCCCTGTGGTATTCCCAGTACCTGGAAGAGTGCTGGCACAGTAAGTACTTAAACATTTGAGGAACCAATGAGTTCTTCTTTTACAGGAGAGGCAATTGCCTTCGTAAGGCTCTGGAGTGAGATTTGAACCCAGATTTGTGTTGACCAAAGGAAGCCGCTAAACCGTGGGTACTGCAGGAACTGAGAAACAAGGGTGGTGGAGGAGGTTGGAGGAGGCAGAGGAGGTAGGTTCTGGAAGGAGGAAGACTCCCAGGGAAAGAAAGAGGGAGATGTTTTAGAGAGAAGAGAGTGGCAGAAAATGAAAGGAGAAAGGGCGACACAAAGGCACAGGCATGGAAGGCCAGCTTTGCCCAGGCAGAGCCTACAGACGAGACTCACCTGTCTTTGCTTACTCTAATCCAGACAGGCGCCATGAAGAGATTTGCCTTAATACAATAGTTCCCAGTCCAGTTGTTGAACGCTAAAGAGAAAAGTGACTCCCACGGGTGTCTGAAATATACATTAAAATTAAAGTTTTTTAAAGAAAATACAGATTGCTTCACAAATTTGTGTATCATCCTTGTGCAGGGATCATGGTAATCTCTGTATCATTCCAATTTTAGTGTATATGCTGCCCAAGTGAGCACAAAATTAAGCTTTTAAAAGTCTGGATATATGATTCCCTCATCAGATTTATTCCGTTGAAATTATTTTTATATTTTTTTCAAAGATAAATTTATTTATTTGAAAGGCAGAGAGGGAGGGAGAGAAAAGATCTTTTCATCCACTAGATCTCGCCCCAAACGGCCACAAAAGCCATGCTGTGCCGGGCTGAAGCCAAGAGTAGAGAACTCTACCCTGGTCTCCCATGTGGGTGGCAGGGGCTCAAGCTCTGGGCCATTTTCTGCGACCTTTCCAGGTGCATTAGCACAAAGCTGAATCAAAAAGAGGGAGCCAGAACCCGAACTACCACTCGGATATGGGATGCTGGTGTTGCCAGGAGCAGTTTAGCCCAGGGCACTACAACGCTGTCCTCTGGGCTGAAATCAGTCCATTGAAATACGAACTACTGGGGGCATGTGGCACAGCAGTCAAGGCTCTACTTGGATGTCTGCATTTCCATTTGGAAGGTTTGGATTTGAGCCCTGGCTCCACTTCTGAGTCCAGCTTTTTTGCTAATGCACACCTTGGGAAGCAACAAGTGATGGCTCAGGTGAATGGATCCCTGCTACTCACGTGGCAGACTCAGACTGAATTCTCAGCGCCTGGCTTGTGGGCATTTGGGGACTGAAACTGCCATTCACATGGGCAGCTTGGGTTGAGTTCCTGGCTCCTGGCCTCAGATTGGTCCAGCTTCTTACGGATGTGGGCGTTTTGGAGGTGAACCAACAGATGGAAAATCTCTGACTCTGCCTTTCAAAATAAATAAGAATTTTTAAAAATATGTCAACCTTTGGGTAAACTCTTTTCGAAAAACTTCAACCTACATAATCTTGCTTAAATATAAAACTAAACTTGTACCAATAACAGTTTTTCTCTATCTACAATTCCTAACTAGCAAAAAAATCCACAAATAAATAAAAAAAAATCCAACAAAATAAAAGCTACTGATGCATATTCTAAAAAGTAAAAAACAACCCTACTCTCATGTTTCTGCAAAGAAATAAAAATAATTTCTAAACTCCAAAAGAGGTTTTAAACTCTAAGAAACTCCACCTGCCTGAACTCAGTTCGCAGTGTTTAAAAAGAAATCTTAAATTCTAGCTTCTGTAACTTTTTTTCAAGATTATCTACAATTGGCTTATTAGGAAGAAAAGGATGTACTTCAATGCTTTTTAATGCTTGAACCCATTCACTCAGACAAGCCAGAGCTCTCATATGATGGGGTTTAACATTTCTTGATTCCCATATTATAAAGGGGAACTTGACATTTCAAGTCAAAAGATGTGACGACATTTACCATGACACAAAATTCTTCAGGAAGTGATTATCATACTTTAATAATTTTCTTCAAAAATTATCAACTATTTCAAGAGCAGTGACAGTAAATTGAACTCAAGGGAATATACTCGTAACGTTTAATAATGTAACTCAACTATAAATCTACGGGGCTGGTGTTGTGGCCTAAGGGGTTAAGTTGCTGCGTGCAATGCTGGCGTCACATAGTGCAGCCAGTTTGAGTCCTGGATGTTCCATTTTTGGTCCAACTCTCTGCTCGTGCAGCTGGGAAAGCAGCAGAAGAGACCCAAGTCCTCAGGTCCCTGCACACACGTGGGAGACCTGGAAGAAGCTCTGGCTCCTGGCTTAGGCCTGGTCTAGCCTTGGCAGTTGCAGCCCTCTGGGTCATGAACCAGCAGATGGAATTCTCTCTTTCTCTCTCTTTCTTTCTCTCCCTCCTCTCCCCGTAACTCTGCCTTTCAAATAAATAAAATAAATCTTTGGAAAAAAAAAAAAGAGAAATCTATTTTCACAAAAATTTCAGGAAGTTTAAGATGAATTTCAGACACAATGGGCAGTGTTCTAATGATAGTAAATACTGTTAACTCTACCAACTTTAACAAAGTCAATAATACTTGCTTTTGGGTTAACTATCAGATTTTAAAATATATACAAAACTGTTACTGCTTAAGAAAACAATATCCTGTAAGAGAGAGAAAACGGAATTTTAATCAATATATCAAAAGCTAAAGACCTTCTCGTGCAAGACAATCTCCCGTTAAAAGACACTTAGGATGGGCATTGGGTCCAGTGATTCACAAGCTCCTTGGGATGCCTGCACCACAGTGCCTGGGTTTGAGTCCCAGCTCCACTCCTGATTCCAGCCTCCTGCTGCTGCGCACTCTGGGAGGCAGCAAGTGGTGGCTCAAGTGCTTGGATCGCTGCCACGCGTATGGGAGATCTGGATTGAGTTTTTGGCCTGGCCCAGTCCTGGCTGTTGTGGGCATTTGGTGAGTGAACAAATGACGGTTTAACCTGCTGCACCACAATGCCATGGCCTCTTCAGACTTTCCAGCATCCCTCCAGTGAATTCTGATTTGTGGTTTAAGACATTGTTTTAGAAATCCTTGCTAAAGCGGTAAGAACAGAAAACAAAATAAATGATAATGGTGGGAATAAGGACACAAGACAACTTTCACTTGTTGATGGCATGATTCAGTACTGAGAAACCCTAAAAATCTTTATAAAAATTATCTAGGGTAAACTAGCATAAGCACATAAGATATATAAGTCTATATATCACATAGGAATAAATTTAGCAGCAATAGATTAGGATCTAAAAGATAAAAGTATAGAATATTGTTATGAATATAAAACTTGAATACATAGAAACATCATATGCTGGATAAAAAGGGTTAATATTGAAAAAATATGAATATGATACAATAATTAAAGTTGTAGCCTGCTTTTTTTTAGAGTTAATAATGTACCATTTAATGTAAAATATAGAATCCCATCCCCCCATCCTTATAGAAGGCATATGTATTACATCTGCATACTTTATTTTTTTTTTGAGCTCTCATTTTTTTTAAGCTTTTATTTAATGAATATAAATTTCCAAAGTACAGCTTATGGATTACAATGGTTTCTCCCCATAACTTCGTTCCCACCCGCAACCCTCCCCTTTCCCGCTCCCTCTCCCCTTCCATTCACATCAAGATTCATTTTCAATTCTCTTTATATACAGAAGATCAGTTTAGTATATATTAAGTAAAGATTTCAACAGTTTGCACTCACACAGAAACACAAAGTGAAAAATACTGTTGGAGTACTAGTTATAGCATTAAATCACAATGTACAGCACATTAAGGACAGAGATTCTACATGATATTTTTTTTAAAATTGATTAATTTTCTAGGCAATTTCCAATTTAACACCAAGTTTTTTTTCATTTTCAATTATCTTTATATACAGAAGATAGATTTAGTATATATTAAGTAAAGATTTCATCAGTTTGCACCCACACAGAAACACAAAGTGTAAAATACTGTTTCAGTACTAGTTATAGCATTACTTCACATTGGACAACACGTTAAGAACAAATCCCACATGAGAAGTAAGTACACAGTGACTCCTGTTGCTGACTTAACAATTTGACACTCTTGTTTATGGTGTCAGTAATCTCCCTAGGCTCTAGTCCTGAGTTGCCAAGGTTATGGAGGCCTTTAGGGTTCGCCGACTTCGATCTTATTCCGACAGGGTCATAGTCAAAGTGGAAGTTTTCTCCTCCCTTCAGAGAAAGGTACCTCCTTCTTTGATGGCCCCATTCTTTCCACTGGGATCTCACTCACAGAGATCTTTTATTTAGGGCTTTTTTTTTTTTCCAGAGTGTCTTGGCTTTCCATGCCTACAATACTGTCATGGGCTCTTCAGCCATATCTGAATGCCTTAAGTGCTGATTCTGAGGCCAGAGTGCTATTTAGGACATCTGCCATTCTATGAGTCTGCTGTGTATCCCACTTCCCATGTTGGATCATTCTCTCCCTTTTTGATTCTATCAGTTAGTATTAGCAGAAACTAGTCTTGTTTGTGTGATCCCTTTGACTCTTAGACCTATCAGTGTGATCAATTGTGAATATGAATATGATACAATAATTAATAATTAAAGTTGTTGCCTGCTTTTTATTTATTTATTTTTACACATCATATACACCCATATCATTTATTTATTTTTTATTTTTACACATCATCCTTTGCATTTACATCATTTCAATAAATTGAAAGTGTATGACCATAGAACACAAAATGTAGGGTTTTTAAAAAGATTTATTTATTTATTTGAAAGTCAGAGTTACACAGAGATAGAAGGAGAGGAAGAGAGAGAGAGAGAGGTCTTCCCTCCACTGGTTCACTCCCCAAATGGCCTCAACAGCCAGAACTGTGCTGATCCAAAGCCAAGAGCCAGGAGTTTCCTCCAGATCTCCCATACAGGTGCAGGGGCCCAAGGACTTGGACCATGTTCTGCTTTCCCAGGCCATAGCTGAGAGCTGGATCGGAAGTGGAGCAGCTGGGACTCTAACTGGTGCCCATATGAGACAATGGCACTGCAGCCAGCAGCTTTACCTGCTACTCCACAGTGCCAGTCCCAAAATGTAGTTTTTACTTAAACAGTTACATGACTGAGGCTGTTTTTAATTTTCTTCACTGACAATCCCATTTTCACCGTTGAATAAATTGTACTTAAATTAGTGGAGAGCCTGCTCTTTCAGTGAGTACCCCGAGGCCTCTGCTGGGTGTGGCCAGGGAGCTCCGTTCAGTGCTCCAGGAGAGTGTCCACACCCAAATTCCATGTGTTTTATTCAGCTCTGTTGGCATAGTCTCACACTCACCTCCATTCTTCCAAGGAGACCAATGCCTGGTCACGAGCTCCTGTAGGTACAGTATGTCTGTGCAGCCACAGGAACCACACAAAGGATGCGTGCTGTCCTCAGTGTGAGCACAGATCCTGTAGTAGTGACCCTCACCAGGAGTCAGGGAGCCCTGAGCACATGGAGCCATCCAGTGACTGCCTGAAGACCCAACCACACCCTGTGTCCTCCCATGCAGCCACAGTGTTTTCACAGTCCTGGCACACAAGCCTCCCACAGTCACAAGCCCCCAGTCTCCTGTCACTTCTCCCAGCCAGACTCAGGCATCTCCTCTCAGCTCATTGCTGGGCACGCAGACAGAAGCTGGCACAGCTGTTACGTATGTCCAAAATGGTGCCTGCTCTCTCTTGGCTAGCTGCAGGATGCAGGTGCCAGGAGGTTGGGGAGGAAGAAATATGCCCCCCTTTTTTCCTTCTAGGTTGGCAGGTACACAATCCTCACAGGGCTCCAAGCTGGATTCATGCCCGGCCCTTCCTACAGCTTTATCGCCAGTGGCTTGGGCTGCTGTAATCTGGTCTCACCTCACTCTCCAAAGCTGGTGCTGAGGCTCTCGGTTGCTGGCGTCCTGAGTTGTGTGCATCCATACCCTCCACGTAGATCCACAGTGTCCCTCTAATTTACATGGAGTTTCCTCTGCCATTTTCTCCCTAACTCTTCCCTGAGATTGGCGTCTCTCCATATTTTTTTTTTAAATGATCTTCCCCTAGACTAGAGCAGTAGGCTCCCTCCCTATTCTGCCATCTTGGTGTCTCCAACCTGCTTTTTTCTTCCTTTTCAAATGGACTAAGGGACCAAGTGATCAATTTCAGTTCACAATTGATCACACTGATAGGTCTAAGAGTCAAAGGGGTCACACAAACAAAACTAGTTTCTGCTAATACTAACTTTTTAGTATTAGTTAACTTTTTTTCTGCTAATACTAACTAACTGCTTTTTGATAGAATCAAAAAGGGAGAGAACGATCCATCATGGGAAGCAGGAGACACAGCAGACTCATAGAATGGCAGATGTCCTAAATAGCACTCTGGCCTCAGAATCAGCGCTTAAGGCATTCAGATATGGCTGAAGAGCCCATGACAGTATTGTAGGCATGGAAAGCCAAGACACTCTGGAAAAAAAAAAAAGCCCTAAATAAAAGATCTTTGTGAGTGAGATCCCAGTGGAAAGAATGGGGCCATCAAAGAAGGAGGTACCTTTCTCTGAAGGGAGGAGAGAACTTCCGCTTTGACTATGACCCTGTTGGAATAAGATCAAAGTCGGCGAACTCAAAAGGCTTCCATAGCCTTGGCAACTCATGACTAGAGCCTAGGGAGATTACTGACACCATAAACAAGAGTGTCAAATTGTTAAGTCAGCAACAGGAGTCACTGTGTACTTACTTCTCATGTGGGATCTGTTCTTAATGTGTTGTCCAATGTGAAGTAATGCTATAAGTAGTACTGAAACAGTATTTTACACTTTGTGTTTCTGTGTGGGTGCAAACTGATGAAATCTTTACTTAATATATACTAAATTGATATTCTGTATATAAAGATAATTGAAAATGAATCTTGATGTGAATGGAATGGGAGAGGGAGCAGGAGATGGGAGGGGTGTGAGTGGGAGGAAAATTATGGGGGGGGAGCCATTGTAATCCATAAACTGTACTTTGGAAATTTATATTTACTAAATAAAGAATAAATTTAAAAAATGGACTAAGGGAGATATGTAAAGCTACTTTTTAAAAGAACTATTTATTTATTTAGAAGTCAGAGTGAAAGAGACACACAGAGAGAGGCATAGAAGAGAGAGAGGTCTTCCATCTATATAATGGTTCACTCCCTAAGTGGCCACTACAGCCTTGGCTGGGCCAGGCGGAAGCCAGGAGCCAGGAACTCCATCCCAGTCTTACATACGAGTGGCATGGGCCCAAATGCTTGGTCCATCTTCTGCTACCTTCCCAGGAGCCAGATTGGAAACAGAGCAGCCAAGGACTCAAACTGGTGCTCCATTGTGGGATGCCAGTGTACCAGAGGCAATTTAACCTGCTGTGTGTGCCACAACACTGGACTATTATAAAGATCAAAATGCCCCACAGACTTTGGCAATAGATTGTTTAGGGGCATAATAGGGAAGGAGGATACTAAAATTCCATAAAGCTATTGAGGCTAAAATAGTGAATCCATAAATACAATTGCTACAAACTGGAAGTGACTGATCAGCAAAACTGCAAGCTACTGGATCAGTCAATTGTGGTGCATTTACACAATGAGCATGAATTATCTATAACATCACACACACTGCGGGCTTAATGTGCCCTGAATGTCACATGTGAAATTAATCCCCACAGTGGTGATATTTAGAAGTGAGGTCTTTTGGGAAGTGAGTTGCTCTCTCAAACAGGTTAGTGCTTTGATAAAGGGCTGGAGGGGAACTGGGCCAGGTGCTCTTTATTAGCTCTCCTGCCCTCCTGCCAGGTGAGGGCGCTGTAGCAAGGGCCCCCACCAGCCACAGAATTTGCAAGTAGTTTGATGTTCCAGCCTCCACAACTTTCGGAAAATAAATTCTGGATTTCCCTAAAGTATCCAGTCTCTTGTTTGTTATAGCACCACAAATAGACTGAGGCAACATAAAAAACACATACACTATTGAGTAAACAAAAGCAGACACCGAATGACTGGATACAAGAGAGAATATATCACATGAGTCCATTTGTATAAAGCATAAGAAAAGGTGAAAGGATCTGTTGTTAGAAATAGGGTACTGATTACCCTTAGCACATAAAGTAATTAGAATGGAACATGAGGGCAACTCACAGGTCTCCTTCCCCTTCTCCAAGATTTATTCATTTATTGGAAAGGCAGAGGGAGAGAGAGAAAGAGATCCTCCATCTGCTGATTCATACTCCCCAAGCACTTGCAACAGACAGATGTGGGTCAGGCAGAAGCCAGGTGCCAAGAATTCCATCTGGCTCCCAAACCAGTGGCAGGGGCCCAAGCACTTGGGCCATCCTCTGCTGCTTTTCTAGGCACATTAGCAGGGAGCTACATTGGAAGTGAAGCAGCCGGGAGTCAAATCTCCCCCTATGGGAGGCCAGTGTTGCAAGCGGTGGCTCAACTGGCTGCACCACAATTCCAGCCCCCTTTGGTTTCTTAAACAGATTACACAGGAGTGGTATTCATGAATATCCAATGAGCTATCATTTATTTGTATACCTTTCTGCATGTATAATAGCATTTAGTGAGTAGGCATTACTCAGAAGGAATTATTGCAAATAATAAAAAAAAGAAACCAATAAAGAAAATATTCTTAGGCAACAAACACGTTTTACAGAGGAATAATGCTAATGGCTCATATGTGTATGAAGATCTTTTCATCTGAGTACCTAGGGTTCCACTCTAAAAAGGCAAGGTTTAACATCTGGCCAAATCCTGGTGAAAACTGCCTAATCTCTCAAGCTTCAGTTTCCTCCCCTATAAAATGGAGATAAGGATGGTGCACACCTTGCAGGGTCACGAAGGTTGAGTGAGAAAAGACATGGACTTTTGAGAACCAATTCTGACATACAGTAAGTTCCCAGTGACCGACAGCAGCGTCAACAGTACTACACCAATATTAAAGAAAGAAAAAGCAATCTAAAAGGCAGTACTGAGGCCAGCATTGTGGCACAGTTGGTTAAGCTTCTGCCTTCCAGTGGCATCCCACTTGGAGAGTCAGTTCACTCCCTGCTGCTCAGCTTTCTGTCCAGCTCCCTGGTAATGTGCCTGGAAAAGCAACAGAGGATGAATGGCCCACGTACTTGGACCCCTACCACTCACATGGGAGACCTGGGTGGAGTTCCTGGCTCTTGGGTTTGGTCTGGCTCAACCCCAGCTGTTGCAGCCATTTGGGGAGTATACCAGCAGATGGAAGAATGCTCAATCTCAATCATTCTCTTTCTCTCTCTCTCTCTGTAACTCTGTTTTTCAAATAAATAAAATCAATCTTTTTTTAAAAAAAAGGCAGCATTTCTTTTTATTCATCAGATTAGCAAAATTTAGGGGAAAATCTAGGAAAATAGATCCTCACATGTCTTTGGTGGAAATGAGAGTTGCTATCACATAATCACATTAATGACTCAAATAAAGAATTTTGAGGCATTTGGAGTAACAATTTCAGGAAATAAATGAATAGTGGTTACTCTGATAATTTTTGGGGGGGAATTACCCCTTTTTAAAAAGAGTAAAGGACAGCAATATTGAAATGTTTTTTAAATGGGTATAGAGCATATTCAGGGATGTGAAACCTCTCCGTGTGACACTGTAACAGTGGACACGTGTCATTATACACTTGTCCAGACGTTTGGAACACACAGCTCCAAGGCTGAGCCCTGCAGCCAACGCTGGCCTTTGGGTGACTGTGAGGGGTCAGTGCTGGAAGGCATGCCTCACTGTTGGAGGGACCGTGCAGTGGTGGCAGGGAGTATTTCAAAATCTCCACCTTCCTCTCAACTTGGCTAAAACTTCTCCAAAAAATGAAAGTCTTTACAAGAGGAAGCAGGAGCTGTGAGTAGGAATGCTGAAAGACAAGAAGGGAAGGAGAGGAGTCTCCTGCTGCCTCCCCACCGCTCTGGGGTTGAGGTGAGGTCCACACTGAGCACAGGCGCTGTTTACTGTGGCTGTCCCACCCCTCAGCTCTGCCCCCTGGACACTGCATGAGTGACCACTTCAGTTTCTTCCATCTTCTCAACCCTACCCTGTGGTCTTACTAGCTCAGCCTTGGCACGTGCATGAATGCCTCCCTCACAAGCACTCCGACCGCCTTTCACCTCATTCGTTGCATTTCAACTTGAAAATCTTTCCATCCAGAAAACCTTTAGGGATTTCTTTCCTACACCCCTTCTATCCTGTCCCACCTCCTACTCCTCCCCTGTGTTCTATATGCCTTCATCTTCTCTTATCAGAGCCTCATTGCACACTTCCCAGGTACATCACAACTTTCTACTTACTGGCTGATTCCTAGGCTGCACCTTGTAAATGTTTTCTCATGCCCCGCCTACTTGTCTCCCCACAGTCCTCTCTGAGGCTCCCAGCAATCAGTGATCTGCTTTATTATATTTTTAAAGATGTATTTATTTATTTGAAAGTCAGAGTTACACAGAGAGAAAAGGAGAGGGAGAGAGAGAGAGAGAGAGAGAGAGAGAGAGAGAGAGAGAGAGAGAGTCTTCCATCTGATGTTTCACTCCCCACTTGGCTGCAATGGCCAGAGCTGTGCTGATCCGAAGCCAGGAGCCAGGAGCTTCCCCCAGGTGTTCCCATGTGGGTGCAGGGGCCCAAAGACTTGGGCCATCTTCTACTGCTTTCCCAGACCATGGCAGAGAGCTGGATCAGAAGAGGAGCAGCTGGGACTTGAACCGGGGCTCTGACACGGGATGCTCCCATCGCAGGAGGCGGTTTAACCCACTGTGCCATGACACTGGCCCCAGCTCCTGATGCCTAATTAGCTAATGTGAACCCTGGGAAGCAGCAGGTGATGGCTCAAGTAATGGGGCTCCTACCACCCATATGGGAGACTTGGATTGAGTTCCCAGCTCCTGGCTTTGGCCTGAGCAGCCCTGGCTGTTTGGGTGTTTGAGGACTGAACAAGTAAATAGCTTTCTCTCCCTCTCCCTCTCCCTCTCCCTCTCTCTCCTCTTTCAATCTTTCTCTCTCTCTGCCTCTCAAGTCAATGGAAAAAATTTTAAAAATGTTTTGGAACTAGATGAGATGATGGTTGCAAGACATGTTTTAAAAATAAACTAAACTGTTTTCAAAACTAGTTGCACCATTTTATATTTCCAGGGCATGAGAGCTGCAGTTAATCTGCATGTGTGTGAACACTTGGTATTGCCAGTTTAAAAAATTTGAGTCACCCTAAAATTAGGTGTGTAATAGTATCTCAGTGCAGCTCTCTTTTCTCTGGAGCTCTGATCTGAGAACCTGGCCATCCCTCCAAACACATGGCTTCACCTCCACAAAAAATTAGATTTCTGGCTTTGTATGGGCTCCCAACCCCACTCTGAGCTGTGGCTTGGAAATTCTCCAGCATAAGAGAAATATGGAGAAATATCAGGACTATCCTCATTTATTTCTATTCTTTAAAAATTTCTATTCTACACTGCTTGGTGTAGAATATCTCAGAAGCTATATTTTTAAATAGTTTTGTCAGGTTTTTAATTTTTTAAAATATGTATTTACTTATTTGAAAGTCAGAGTTACACACAGAGAGAGGGAGAGGAGAGAGAGAGAGAGAGAGAGAGAGAGAGAGAGAGAGGTTTTCCATCCGCTGGTTCACTTCCCAGTTGGCTGCAACGGCAGGAGCTGTGCTGATTAGAAGCCAGCAGCATTCTCTGTGGAGCTAGTCCAAGACAACTGGAGGGTGTTCAGGAGGCGGACCTTGCCCCAGTTATATTCTTCCTTCTCCACCGTGGCCAGTGTCTTCCGTGGCTGCCTCAGCAGATTTCCCAGCCCTCTGGATTCCTATTGTGTTCAGGTGATCAGGGACTCTGGCGGGGGCCAGAGAGTGGGAGGACACTCTGGTCTTCTTCTTGCAGGTTTACTGCAGATTGCCTTAAGTCCTTCCTAAGGCTGCAGCTTTGGGCAAATGGTCTTATCCATACTGCTGTCTCTTTGGAGTACAGTGAGCCTGTGGAGGTGCAGGGGAGCTGAGAATCACAGAGGTGGACCCTGTAGTCCTGACCAGAGAGTTTTCTGCAAAAATTCTGCTTCCTCGGTATCAAGGTAAGAATGCAACCTGTAACTTTCCCTCTAAAGCTCCAGGGGAGAACAGGACATTCAGGACCTGAAATCCCTCCCTTTCCTTTCCTAGTTTCTTTTTGCCGAGGGAGAAAGAGGGAGTTATCTTGAGGTGTGCATCCAGATTAAACTAATTGTATTCCTAGAGATTCTATTTTGTTTACATCCTGACTTTGAGATGAGAGTTTAATCGGTATCATCAGGATCACCTCCCACAGTCTAGGCTACTTACTTGTGTTCCCACTGCTCTGAGCAGGAGGGTCCCTAAAGGAGATACGAATATTAGGCACCATCTTCTCATACTCTGCACTCTGTGATCTCAGCTTAACAATATTCAGTTCTGGAACACAAACACACTTCCACATACAAGTTTGTATATGCATTTTTGCATCTAAACTCACCCTTCTCCACACTTTTCTACAGCAGCTATGTAGCCTCTATCTGCACCCTTCTAAGTACGCACACAGAATATTCAACTAACTAGAACAACAATCGCTTTTTTTGCATAGAAACTAGAATCTTGAAGAAATAAAATGCTGAAGAATTTTCTTGGATTTTAGATCTCTAAGACAAAGACAAAACTGCCAAGATTAAGGAAACCTGCAAATGTGGAGGGTGCGAGATACATGATCTGTGGATTCACTACCCAAGAGCTGAGTTCAGGTCAAAGGGCAAGAAGAAGTAGACAATGCTCCATTACAAGCCTATATTCTGGGGGAAAAAAAGAAAGAAGAAAGATTAATCATTGATCCATTTACATCTCAAACAGCATTTATTCCCTGAAAAAATTTAAAAATAATAATAAAAACTGTTCTTTCAAATTTAATATTTTCATAACTAAGTATTTCCCTAGGACTGGAAATATTTTATGTCCAAAGTATAGGTCCAACTCATAGCACACTGGAGAATCAACGAATTCCTCCCAGGGTTAGGCAAACCACTTCCTGCCTCTGCATAGTGTGGTGGACAGAGGTAGGGCAGTCTCCAGGTGACTCTCCAATTCAGTGGTCAAGGAATGACAACTGGCTTGTGGACTTCAGAAGAAGTCATTAGAAAGTAATGCTTTTATGGCATTAACAGTGGGACATTTCAAGAAGAAATGGAGACAATCAAGACTCCTGTAGTAAGCATTCTGTCTGGTGGCACAAGGAATAAGCTACAATTTGGTGTACGGGATGGATAAAGAGACTGGATCATATCAATGACATTTACGTGTTAAAAGCTACCCTTGCTATTTGAATTACAGTGATAGTCTCAGTCACCATTTCCATCCCCCTTGCAGAAGTTCTGGGCAATCAACTGTGGATAGTAACCTGAACTTCTCCCATCTCGCTCCTACCTTAGATTTCCTCCCCAAACCTTTCTCTCATTCCAACCCACCTGGTAAGAAGCCACCTCTCTTTGCTTGTGATGGATGGAATTATCCTCCTTACCCCACAATATACTTTTATCACTGTGTTGCACACTGATTTAGATTGCTTTCTTAGTAATTTTGTGTACATCTGATTGTTACGCGTAGGATCTGTCTGCATCTTGATTAAAACAAACTAACTGAAAAAAAAAAACAGGTAAAAAGAACAGCAACCTTATGAGACAATCAAGGAAATGCACCTGAATTATTGCATGATATCCAGAAGTATTGTCAGAGTGGGGTTAAGCTGCTGCCTAGAACACCATGATCCCATATCTGAGCTCAGGTTAGTCCCAGCTGTCTCACTTCCAATCCAGCTCCCTGGTAATGCACCTGGGGAAATAGCAGAGATGGCCAAACTCCTGGGCCCCTGCCACCCACATGGGAGACCTGGATGGAGTTCCTGGTTCCTGGGCTCACCCAGCTCAGCTCTGGTTATTGAGGTCGTTTGGGGAATGAAGCAGCAGCCAGATCTCTGTCTCTGCTTTTCTGCCTTTCAAATAAGTAAAATCAATCTTAAAACAGTTTTGTTGATTTTGTAGGTTTGATTGCAGCATAGCAGCTATCTGTATACAAATACACACATATACACAAAAAAGAGTTCTTATCTTTCGCATAAAAGAGTTCTTATCTTTTAGGAATCATGCGGCTAAATGGCAGGATTTCTGGGATTTGTGGTGGAGAGCATGGATGAAGATTACAGATTTAAATAACACATCACGAATTAATGGCTAT
Source organism: Sylvilagus floridanus (assembly GCA_949820135.1). Taxonomy (NCBI): domain Eukaryota; kingdom Metazoa; phylum Chordata; class Mammalia; order Lagomorpha; family Leporidae; genus Sylvilagus; species Sylvilagus floridanus. The sequence continues at coordinate 170,952,315 of OX463244.1, forward strand.
TGTAACTGAGAGATGGATATGTGTGGGTTCTTTGCTCTCAACTTTTGTGTGAATTTGAAATCGTCCATATTTGTTTTTTAATTAATACGAAATATTTCTTTTGTCAACGCACCATATTTACTCTAGCATCATATTGCAAATTTAAATGATGACGCATGCTAATATTTGGAACAACAGCAATAATAAAGCAGCTTACACCACAGTTAAATTTGTGGTCTCTTTTCTTCCTTCTTAGTAGGTAGGCACTATTCGATTCTCCAATTCACAGATGAGAAACCGAAGCTCAGAAAAGCCCAGGCCACGGCAGGGAGTGAGCGGTGGCCGAGGACTAGAGAGAGCTTCAGTCTCCGAACACCAAATTCCAGGTCCTTCCCTGGCACGAGGAAGCTTTTAAAGGAAGCAGAGGAGTGAGATACAAAGAACGCTGACCAAACGCCAACTTCTGCAGAGCGCGGAGAAGCCCTGCACGGCCAGGGATATTCTTACTCCCCTTGGCCACCAGATGGCGGAGGCTACCCGCCGCCCGGAGCAGCGCGGCGCGCTCAGACCTCCGCGGAAACGCTGCAGCGCGACCCGGGGAACCGAGGGCGAGGCGCGCGCTGCTCTCCGCCAACCGCGTAGCAAAGCTGGGTCGCGCTTAAAGTTACAAAGATTACTGTGTGAGCTCTGTTTCCTCCATGGAGCTTACAGAAAAATTTGGGGACTTTTAAAGGAGGCAAGGGGAAATTAAATCGAGCGGGGAGGCGCTGCAGAAAGCAAGCTGCGGCCCGCGCCTTGGTGGCGGTTGGAGATCTGACACGCAGCGGCGCCTCTGGAGACCAGCGCCGGGGGCCTGCTCGGCACCTGGCTCAGCTAAACCCTTCCCTGGGCTAACTCTATACGCGTCCTTGGAGGCGCGCTCGGGGTTCGCAGGCCGGGAGAAGGAGGGGTATGTATGCGAGTGAGTTTTCTCTTGAGCTGTGTAGTCGTAGGGAGAAATTCGGTGGCCGTGAAGGTCGGAGATCATCGTTCTACAACACACACACACACACATACACACACACACCAGCAATGTGTCTAACTTCAGGCTGCCCACCAACCGCTTAGCGGGTGCGCAAATCCAACCCGCCTTGGCTTGGGAAGCTCTGGAAGCCCCGCGAACCCCAAGCGCGCGCGCTGTCCCTGCCTCTAGGGGCGGCGACAGGGTATCTTATCCCCCCCCCCCCCCCCCGCCCCGAGAGACTGGTGCAGATGGATGGGTTCCTCGGATTGGAGTACCCGTCTCGTTCCCCGGCTGGATTTGGGGACCTCGGATATTCGCAAGTCTAAACTTAAGGGATGCGGGTGTAGGCAGATGGATAATTGATGGATGAGGAAGTCAGTCGGGGTTAGCAACCGGTTTTTTGCCGATTGCCTTTTAACACGGGCCTTCGATGATTTCGAAATCTCGGCGGCATGGTAGCTAAACTTTCGGAGTCGTTCCGAGGCAGAGCGCGCCAGAGAAGGGGAGGGACGCGCAGCGGCCACGCGAGTGGAGAAGGGATGCTTTTCTTTTTATCTCTACCGGTGGCTGAGTGGTGACACGGGGGATCGCTTTTCTTCAGAGCATTTCCTGGACACCCGCAGAGATGTTTGCAAAATGCCTCGGAAGCCTTCAAGGCGCTGCACAAAAGAGGGAAGACGGTGCACCTGCCTTCACCCGGGCGTAAAGCGACTCAGAGACAGACGGGGAAGCCGGGACCTAGGGGACTAGGGGAAGCGTGGCTGCGCAGTTCAAACGGGCTCCAAACCCCCCCACCAGGCTGAATACGGCCAGCTGGGTAGTCTGCAGCTTCCTCGGCTCCCCTGGCTCTCTCCTACCCTTCGCGCCTTTCCCAGTACTCCCTGCAGACGGTGGCAACTGCGCTCCCCACCCCCAGGCAGCCACCCCAGCAGTTCTGCACCTAGCAGGAGGCATCCTGGCACAACAGGGAGCGGACTCGTGCCGCCGCGGGGTGGGAGTCGGAGCAAGGCCCGGCTACGAAGTCTCTCCCAAACAGAAAACGGTTACAGGGAGAGATTGGTGGGCTGCAACCACTCAAGCGTTCGGTGGTTTCATTAGGACACACGTGGAGACGCCAAGGGACTATTTCCAGCGTCCAGGCGGATCCTCCGTGCACGGCCTTTTCCCGTTTCTTTGCTACGCATTTGCTTTCTTCTTTATTTTTGTTCGAGGCAAGGGCGGAGAAGCGACCCGTGGCAAGCCAGGGTCTCAGCCCGCGCGGGGAGCGCCGACTGCCAGAGCGCAAGCGCGGGGACCCCGGCGGGCACCGCAGACGCGCGGGGCGCCGAGCCCTTGATCTTTATTTAAATGGAGGCTTGTTTATCGATGTCCTCCTAGGAGGATTAATTAGATACATCTCTTCACAATTTGGTGTCTGACACTCCATCTTAGGAATGCCTTATCACAGGGTGTTAATTGGGGCCGCTCAGCCGCTTACGTTTCCATTAAACACTGTGAGGGACTTTTCACAAGTACTAGGTTCTTTTGACTGTACGGTGCAAAAACATGCAGGGCTCGAAGCAGGCGAGGGCAGACTGCTTTCCCCCCGAGAGTGGCTCCATTTCCCGGCTTTCCAGAGCGCGGAAAGGGGAGCGCACGGTTCTGAAATTCCACCGCACCTTCCACTCCGCGCCTGCTGGAAGCGCACGGAAGGGGGCGGGTCGGCGCTGGCGACCAGGTGAGGCGGACTGTTGAGTCTCCCTGCCCGAGACTAAACCTATCAGCCACAAGAAATACATGTGGACAAGCAAATCTGCACAACCGCTCTTCCCGGATCCCTGGCAGCGTTGCGGTCGGCTTTGAGCACGCACAGTCGGAGACACGCGCCCAGGTCCCAGCCTCCCAAGGTCACCCGCAGCGCGCGAAGAACTTGGGCCCCAGAAAGATGCAGGGGGTGGGAGCCCGGACTGCCCAGGGACGAGCTGTCGGCGGCCTTAATTGGGCGCAGAAGGGGAGGAGGTCCCGGCGGATGACTCGCCTCCCAGCAGCTAATCCTCTTAGCAGCTGCATTTCCGTGCGTCGCAGTTAGCAGAATGACCCTCCCAGCCAGACCTTTACCCCGGCGGGGTGAGAATGGGACTGGGAAGGTTTGCAAGCTGGGCCTGAAGCCGTCTGCTGATAAGCCTGGCGGGACGTCTGGCGGGGGACAAAGGGCCCTCCGCCCCACTGCTGGGTTTAACTCTTCAGCCGGCCCAGAGTTCGGGGCCAGGCGTGCGGGGGCTCCCTTCGTCCTCCCTGGAGCCGAGCTGAGCGCGAGCGGAACCGCTCTCTGGGCACCGTCAGCAGAGAGGCCATGCACGGGACGCTCGGGAGCCCCCTGCCCACAGCGCGCGGGCCCCAGCGTGGCTGCGCGCAGAGGATGCCTGCCTGCAGGGTTGCCGGGGGCGGTGCGCCTAGGGTTTCGGTTCTGAAAGCCGCAGAGGAGAACAGAAGCCGAGCTACCGGCAGCCAGCCCGCCGCGCTTCTGGGACCCGGAACTTGTGGGCGCTCCAAGGGCAGCGGGGGTTCCCGGAGAGCCTACGTAGGCCCAGAGCTGCGGAGCCCCAGAGAAGCCCCGAGAACTAAGTGACCAACGGCCTTGGCCGAGCCGGGAGGGTGGGGTGGGGGGAATGGGAGGTTTGGGTGAAATCCGACGCGGGCAGTCTTCCACTTGGTCCGCCACCGTCTCTCCCCACCCCCAGCCAACACCTATTGTCCAGACTTCCCGGTGGGGTGAGGAAATAGCCCCATTCACGGTCAACGAAAAAAGATAAACAAAAGCACCCCACCCCCACCCCCTCAGGACTGGAGATTGAGTTAGATTCCTGAGCCTTCCCTGGTAGGGGCCGGGCAGGGTCGGGCCGAGGGGCTGCGAAGGCAGTGTTCCACCTGGAAAAGGTTGGAGGAGGAAGCAACAGGAGAACCCGGATCCCTTATTGAACCACATTTATTAAAAATGACTAAGGCTGTACATAAAAATCCGAGGTCTCTAAAAAGCCTATAGGAGCTGTGGCAGCGGGGTTTCATTTCTTCACGTTAGCGAGTTGGTGGGTGGGGATGGTGGACGAAGAGGATGAGGAGGGAGTTTTCCTTAAACACGTTTCAGGTTAGTACAGAGTAGCTGAGTTACAGTCTTAACTATCTAAGAAGCAAACAGAATATTCCCAGATTTCACTGGGGGTGATGACCAACCGACCCCCTTGCCCCTGCAGCTGCTGTTAGGTGATTCGCAAATTCTTTACACAGCCAAAGCACCAATTTTACATAGTCTCAGACACCTATGTAGACTAGTTGTACAATAGATTCCACATTATTATTCTACAGTCTATCTAACCACACACAACTGTACACTTTAAAAAAAAAAATTTCCTTTTTGGCCACTCCCTCCTTTCCCTTCTCCTACTTCCTTCTGGCTGCCCCCCAGCACAGGCCAAGGCAGAGGCCTGGAGTCTCCAGAGAGGCAATCCCCCACCAGCACAAACATGGCTTGTTCCAGAAGCCTGCGAGAAATCCAAGGCAAGGGAAGACCAGCACTTTCACAAGTTTCTCTTGACTCCCAGGCTCAGCATCTTTTGCCCCTGGCAGAAGGTAAGAGCAAAACTTCCATCACTCAGCTCTCCCAGAAGCAAAACACCATCACCCTCGGGCTTCTAGTTGCCTAAAAGGCTTACCAACAGAAATGGGAATCCAGTCTCAACTCGTTTAATAGTGCTGGGCACCCCGTCTTCACAGCCTGTTTCTCTGAACAGTTAGTGTCTCCAATAAATAAATCCAGAGCCTCGAATAACCTTCAACGTTTAAAAACAGTTTCAAGTCCTCCATTAGCTTTATTTTAAAAAGAAAAATGCTAGGTTTGTTTCAGTTACCTGCAGCAATCAAAAAGCTTTGGCACCTTCTTTGAGACAATTGCACAAAACAGGATGCATCAGGTAGAAGGCAAGCGTCTTTTTGGCAACCTAAGCAAAGACAGCAAAAGACACCACCAAGTCCGTCTGCAGAAAAGTCCACCGTCCCTAGGTGACGACGACTCTTTAGGGCGTCGTGTAAAACGCATAATAACCCCCCATGCCTTTCGAGGTGTCTTTGCTGTACTCTTCGGCGTTAATGTCCTCACACTTTATGGAGGGAGAATTCTCGTTACTGGAGGTGCTGGGAGACAGCCGCCTTCGCTTACATGCACTGGTGTACACCCCCGAATCACTGGAATCTAGAGACTTGATGGAAGGGGGTGTCTCTATCCAGGAAGATCCCATTTCTTCCTTGACTTTGTCCTTGGCCAGCGGATCTTCAGGGAACACAGGGGGGCTCGTTCTGGAGGTCCATGGTAGTCCGGCCGCCATCTTCCTCTGGTAAGAACCGCGCCCTCCCCACCCTGCCATAGCAGGGAAGGTTGGGTCGGGGTAATACCCCAGGGCATGGGACGTCTGGAGGGGCAAGGACTTAATACCATATGGGAGCAAGGTGCTGGAGGAGTACTCAGGTTCATAGGAACTGATGTCTAGTTTGTTGGTCCCAGGCTGCTGGACAGGCGTGACAAGCCACCGCTGGGGAGGGTTGGCCACCTCTTCGCTCTGTTGGGGTGAAAGGAGGCCGTTGGTCTGTGGCACGGTTCTCTCGCCATTATAATATCGGGCTTGAGGTAAAGTGTTGACAAAGGGCTCCGGGAAGAAGGACTGAACGCCGTACCGACCTCCGGGGACAATCTGATGGGATCTAGGAGAATCCGTGGGAGATGGAGTTAAGCTGTCATTTTCTGAAGCGGTGTACATGCTACAATATAAAGAGAAACACTTAAAGAAAAAAAACACCCGGATGTTGTCCCCAAACAAACCACCTCCCGGAAACGAAAGAGTCCTGTGCTGAGCGCTACCTGCATGGACAGCGCTGGTGCGTCAGAGGGCAGGAATGCAGGCAGGTGTGCTGGACAATTTGGGGTGGCTTCTTGGCTCAGGGAAATGTCCTCTCATGCAGCAAGTGTTTAAATGAAAAAAAAGCTGTCTTGGATGTCCTCAAACTGTTAGAACAGTTCTGCTTTGTCAACGTGACAGAAGGGAGACAGGCTGCAGTGTTTAGAAGCAGCAGGGCCCTGCTACTGAATGTTGTAAAAATTACATCCTCTTAGCTTCAGGTTTTTCTTATGTTAACAGAAGAGGGGGAGAGAGTAATATCTGTGCTTGTGAGGATAAAAAACAGTTGGGGCCAGTGAAAAAGGAAGGCATATAAATGTAGATTCTGAAAATGTCAAATCTCTACTCAAATGTAAAAAAAAAAAAAACCAGCTCTTCACCTTTAAGCCTTTAACATTTCTTTAGAAATTCCAAAGGCCTTCTGAGGGCATTCTAAAGCAAGATTAAGGCAAGAATTATGCAAAAATAAAAACAGGTAAAACTTCCAAAACATGAAGCTCCTCCTGGAATATGTTCTCAGCTACACCCTGTTCAAAGATGCCCATGCCAGTAGGAATAAAGCTGCACTTACGAATCATAGTTGTCCCTGAAGCCTTTTGCAAAGGGGTTATGATCAATCTTCAGTTGGGTAATCTAGATGGGGAGAAAAACAGTGGTTGAGGGCTCTGTCACTGTGTGCGGTGGGGTAGAGTCTTGGGAAGTTGGGGACACTCACGTCAGTGTTTTGGTAGGCAGTCACGGCGATGAACTGTGTTTCTGAAAAGGTGAAGGTCTGAGTCTTGGAGGGCTCATTCAAATCCTCCACGCCATCCTCTGTCACTTCAACGATGTGCAGCCGGGGTTGGTATTTGTGCAGAGACTGTAAGACTATCATCTGGAAATAGCATAGAGAAAGAGTGGCCAATGCTAAAAAAACTCTTAGAGACACAATAAAAAGTAGATTTTGACAAATTATGTGTTTTGCAAGGGGGGCTCCCACTTCCTCCCCACTGACAGCTTGCTTTTCTGTTGCCACCTTTAAGATCTTTATCATTGCCACTTTTGAAACTTATAATTAGGTTCGTGTGCTTAATAAGCATTTTTTTTCCCCCTCGGTTGTCTAAGTCCTTGAAAGATTTCAGTGAATTCTGTTCCTGATAGTCAACTCACTGCTACTAAAATGCAGTAAGAAAGTGACAATGAGAAAAGTCAAAAAGGAAACAAAAAAGAAAAGGTTAGAAATAGGTGAGCAAACAGGTCACAACTGCAAATATTATGAATACCGCGAGAAAACTGTTACTAGAAGAAAGACCGCCAGCAGACACCCCTCTTCGTCCGCCACTCTACCTGAGTGTTGTTGTTATTTGCGCCTTTGTTATTGGTGAGTTTTAATTTCCCAAAGGAAATCTCCTGTCTCATCCAGTGGGAACCGGTATTAGGAGACTCTGGGTGAACATACATTTTGTTGCCTAAAATGAAAAAAAAACAGGAGACGGAAGCAGATGAGCTATTTGTAAACTGGGGCTGCCGGAGGGCTATGGGCAGCTAATAGGCAGGGTGTGGTAAGAGCTAGACTTGGCACGGTCTCCCAGGGAGGACAGCAGTGGGGCTCCACCCACACCCTTCCCAGGGCTCCAGTGCCCCATCGCCTTACTCATCTCCACAATATCTCAACATCTGAAAACAGAGCCAACAGCGGATGACCTTTGAAGGTCAATTGGGGAAAGCTGGAAGGTGGCTGGATTTCCATGGTTGAACTTGATGGAGACTTATTCCCACTGGGAGGGCTTTTGCCGAGGTTTCCGGAACGGAGGGATGAAGGGGGGGGGGGCTAGGTAAAGTCTCTGCAAGCGCTCTGCTCTCCCTCCAGCAATACAGGCCACAGAAGAGGCTCCTACACTATCCCAGGCCCGGACTGGGGTGGGGTGAGGCTTGTGAGAGCTCGATCGATCGCAAGGTGAGTCGTCTGGGTCAGGGGCTCGGCTTCTTCCCAGCCCGCACGCCCCCGCGCCCGGCCTCCCGTCTCCTCACCCTGCATGTTATTGTCAGCCTTGCCGCAGGTCACCCACTTGCCACCCTGGAAGCGCCAGTGGTTGGGGTCGGCCAGCACCACCTCTACGAACACGTTGTAGTGGGCGGTGGGATTGAGTCCGTTTATGTTGAAGCTCAAGAATGGAAACATGCGCCTGTGTAGGGGGAACAGAACCGGGGCAAGCGGCTGAAATTGGGAGGGACCAGGGCGCGGCCGGACAACGCCCAGCCCCCCAGACACCGGGATGGCGTCGGAGCAGTCCATCTAGAAGTCTGCAGTGGCTGGAATACTGATAAAGTGGCCCCAGAGCACGGCAAACATGTTTGAGTTGGCTGCTCTTGGAACACCTCCCTTTTTTTCCAAAATAAACTGCCCTAAACTGATTTCCCCCGTTCAAGTGCTCACCCTTTTAAATGTGCATTCATTTTTCTACCAAAATGTAAAGCAAAAACAAAGCAAAAACCCTTAACTTGAAATACACAAGTACCAGAAAACCACAACACACCGGCGCTCGCGCTTTGAATGCAAGTCCCCCTACAGTGCCTCTCTCCCCGCGCACACAGGAGCATTCTCCCGAATAACCACTGCCGGCACCTGGATGTGTATCCTAACTTTCTCACTCGGAAACCAGGCCAGCTCAGCTCCAAGGCTTGGCCTACCCACGGACCCGCAGTCCCAGGTGCGCGCTCCAGCCCTCATGCTCAACTCCCGGAGGCGCCCCATGGAGATCCCGGCGCCTAAAACTGCAGGAGCCATTCTAGGCGCGCAAGTGGCCGCCAGCTCGTGCCCCCTACCCCGGGCGCAGCTCCTCGCCGTCGTGCAGGGACCAGCAAACCGCCGAGCAGGCGGATGCAGTGAATCCAGCTTTGTGGACCAGTCCAAATGTCCATTTCCGCCTCCTCCTTGTCAATCCAGGTGAGGGGAGGAGAGGGTCCAGCAGCTAGGGTGAGCATTCCGCACAAGCCGGCGGCGCGTGGCCGCAGAGAGACCCTGCACTGGAGATGCGGTGTCTCCCTCGTTGCGCGTGTAAAAACACACGAAGCGGCCTTCCCCGGGACCACAGTCCCCCTTTACCCCGGCACCCAGGGGCCCTCCCCGCCGCGCTCACCTGCCCTGTTTCGTAATGATCATCTCAGTTTGGTGACGGTGGAATTTGAGCCACAGTGGACGGTTGCACAGGTAGACGTGGGCGCGGAAGCCGGAAGCGGGAACCCCGAGGCCCCCTAATCCTCCGCAAGATCCCGCCGCCGCCGCCCCAGGGTAGGGCCCATAGATCGGAGCCCCTTGGCCGTACTGATAGGCACCCGGGCCGCTGCCCCCGCCGCCGCCACCCCCGGAGCCACTGCCGGGGCCGGCTCCCGGGCCGAACTGCGCCCTCCCGGGTGGGCACACAGCCGCGGGGAAGCCGCCGGGGGGCAGCATGGAGCCGTAGGGGTAGCGCGCCCCGTTGGGAGCCGGGTACACTGATCCGTGGGGCGCCCCGGCTGCCGCTTGGTACGGGAAGAGCGAGCAAGGTGCAGCCAGCTCTGCGCCCTGGGGCCCCGGGGACTGAAGGTAGTAGCGCTCCGAACTCAGGCTGTCCATGGAGTAGCGCGCGGTGGCAGCGGCGGCTGCAGCGGCGGCTGCGGCGGCGGCAGCGGCGGAGGGCAGCTCCTCCTCTCCGCAGGGGGAGCCCTTGCGGCCGTCCGGGGGCCCGGGCTTGGCCACGGCCGCGGCTCTGGCAAAGGCGTCCCCGGCGTCCGCGTCACTGAGCATGGCCGCGGGGGGCCCCGCGCTGGCGGCTGCGGGCTCCCCGCTTCCCGCCTCGCACGAGAGACTGCCTGAGAACTTCTTGGGCGCTTTGTCTAAGTCCAGCCTCTGAGGCGAGGGCGCCGCGCCCGCGAGGTGGCCGGCGCTCCCGCCGCCGCCGCCACCCCCGCCGCCACCGCCGCCGCCGCCGCCGCCGCCGCGCGCACTCTCCAGCGGGTAGAAGTGCGCGCTGGGCAGGTTCACGGAGCTCACCAGGAGCTGCTCCCCTAACTGCATGCTTTGCAGAGCGCAGACGGCAGCTGGCTGCTTCCTCTCCTCTGGTGGCCTTATTATAAAGGCAGGATGGGGGGAGCCAGCGCCCCCTTCCGAGGGGAAGGTAACTTCCCCTTCCTCCCGCGCCCGGGCTACCCACCTGCCGACTCGCGGGCCGCTACAGTGCGCACCCGTGCGCCCTCAGTGCAGCGTCCTTTCCGTTTGGAAAGCGCACAGAGTTTGAAGGCAGGAGGTGGAAACTGACCGAGAAGTACTCTCTCCCTCTCCCTCCCCTCTTGCCTCTCTGGAGTCCCACACTCACGCCCAGGATCTTTGTCCTCATCCACCCCCAGCCCGCGCCTTTCTGCCCTATCTCAATTGCCAAACCGTCAGTGTAGCTGACCACTTGGAAACTTGCAGGCAGTCACTGGCTGCTTTATATACACGGGGCCAGGGAGGGGCTTCGCAGCCCCACAGCCCGGGGACCCTCCTTATTGGCTGATGCAGGTGACACTAATTCAATTAGGCATTTACTAATTGGATCAAGTTGTTTGCGACTTTCTTCTCCTTTAGCCTGATTTTTTTTTTTTTTTAAAGATTCTGTCCTGCTGTGAGCATCAGTTCTGGAGTTTAGGGGAACCGGTTTGGGGGGCTGCACAGCGGAGTCCATCCTTGGCACAGGAATCACCCCCGCACTTTGCGCGGGTAATGCTGTGGCAGGAACAGGTTTTAGAGGCCGGAGGGAGAAAGACTGTCCAAGCTGACTGCTGGCAGGGAGGCGCTGTGCCCGAGGGTGGGGAATTGGGGCGAGCTGGAGGGAGGCCCGAGTGAAATCTCTAATTCCTCAGAAGCCGTGAGGCTGACGACCAGGCCCCCAATACACAGGCTCCACTTGGTTGCTGGGTCCCCTGTTTTTTTCTTTTTTTTTTTTTTTAAACCAGTGAGAAGGGTTTGTGGAGAGGACTCTGACTCTCCGCTTTTGGGATTTCGGGGACTGTGAGAGCACACCACCATCCCTAGCTCTCAGCTTTTGAATCAGAAGCCCAGGTGCGGTGGGAGTACTGGGGACGGAAAGAGTGGAACCGGACGAGCGCACCGTTACCCTCACATCCACACCGACAAGCCTGCTTTGGCCGGCGAGCACCCACGCTGCTCCGTGTTCCTGAATCCCGCACGCTTCCTACCCCTACCACATCCCTATCTTCAACTGGGCCTGACACCGGGAAACAAAGGTTCCTTAGCAGCCGCGCGGTTAAGCTTCCCCGTGCCTCTCTGCTGCGGGCGCAACACAGAAGGTAGAATAATTAGTGAAATAATCAGTTTGATATTGAATTAAGCCCCTTCTCCCCAGCTGCCTGTGTTGTCCCTGCGTTTCCGCAAACAGGGTTCAGAGCGGTGCCGTCATATTTTATTGTTGTATTATTACAGAAGGGAGGGCACGTTTCGTGGCGGACGGGGAGAAGTCTAAATATTCGCTGCTAATAAGCAATTACAGACGCGGCCAGTGATCGCTCCGGGAGCGCATTTTCCGGCTGAGAGATCGGGCCTCTGCTTCCCCAACCGGACGCGATCACACGGGAAACTTTTCGCCCGCAACAGATGAGGTGGCCGCGGGACTCGCCGAGCGCGCACTCGCCAGGGTAGAACAGCGCGGAGCTTTCCAACCCAGATTCCAACCCGCGGCGGCGCCAACGTCGGCACGTCTGGGTTAGGGAGCGAGGCGGTCCTTGACGCACGCGGGCGCTCCAGGGCTGTTATCACAGTTTTTTTGTGGCGGTGAGAACCGTGATCGCGGGATGGTTTTCAGGGTCAAGGCACAGCCAGGGGGAGGGGCAGTTTACGACGAGTGGGCCGGGGCCAGGGCCTTGGAGGTCCGGGGCTAGTGCAGCTCCGGAGCGGAACCCTCGGAAAGCGGGCACCCAGCGCTCTCACCCTGCGCGCTGCGTGCATTTCGTCCCATCCAGTTTAGTTAGGCTCTGGCGTGACTCTCTCCTCTGATCACGCTCTTGTCCACGCCTAGAGGCCTGCTTTTATTTCATTTGCCCCGGGGAATCCTCGAAGGTCGGCTTTCAAAGAGTATAGCGCTTCAAAAGACTTCACGGTTTTTCCTCGTGGAAGAGAGTCCGTCCAAGGGATGAGAGCGCATGGAAAGGAAGGGACCGTGCGATTTCGGCGGCTTTGGTGGCGTGGCCCTGGGCCAGCGGGCCCCGGTGGTGATTCGTGGGCTCCTCTACATTAGTCTTGACCCTCCAGCTTCAGGATGCTTGCAGGAGAAGTAGACGTGGGGCCGAGTCTCACGCTCTTTGGAGTTAAGGAAGAGGGTGGCCAGGGGCGCACGGCAGCCGTTGCGCCTTAACACAGAAAGAAGCGGGCTTCGGTGTCCCTTCGAAATGCTTTCGAAGCGGCCAGGGAAGAGCTGCGCGTGGCAAAGTGCCACCGCAGGCAACAGGCATCGTTGCGACCCACTCTGGCGCAAATAACGCGGGCCAGCTGTCCTGCGCGCCACATCAGAAAGGGCTGATTTTACCCAGCCCCAGAGCAGGCACGTGGGCTCCTTACGACTGCCACCTCATTATTAAATGTATACACGGTATGTATCTTCAGGATCTGCACGGATTCTCGAGGCAAGGAATAGCGCTTTGTACTTTGCCACCTCCCCAATAAATCTATTATTTGACCCAAGTTTTAACACATTTTGGAGAGGCAGTAGCGAAGTCGAATTCAAAGAGTAGAAACCGATTCAACAAAACCATAATGGGTTCCAGGATGCTTTGGAATATGCAAAATAAATACTTATTCTACTGCATATGTGACATTTATAAGTATATATGTTTATCAAAAATTCCTCCTTAAAATAATGAAAAGCACTGTTTCAACTAAAGATTTTTCCCCCTGGCTGCAGAGACAAGTTAATCACATTTATGATTCTGTGTTAATTAACTAAGTACATTATTATTACTACATATGGAATTTACTAATCTAAAGTGCCTAGAGAGTTACAGATGAGCAAATCTGTGATTTCCTACTTAGAATGAGCTTTCCTTCTAATGGCTCAATATTATAACTAGGAAAAGAGACATACAAAATATTTTCACGTGTCCCGGCTGCATTTTAAAGTCCAACCACTTCTCTCCAGAAATAGCAGCAGAAAGTCAGAGCTAAAGCAATGGCTTTGGGGAATCTGTCAGGCAGCACCCTCCTTGGATTGGGAGGCAAGTACCAGAGCCTTCCAGCCTGTTTGCTGTTTGATTTCAATTACACCCCAAGCTTCATGAAATCTCAATGAGACATTTATTGAAAGGTGCCTGGTTTTATGTGGCTCAACTGACAGTGTATTGGAATACACTGAACAAAAACATCAACATTGCAAAGGAAACATGGAGACCCCTTGGAACCCCAGACCAAAATGCTGGCTGGATTAACTCAAATCGGGCCCCTTTCAGCCTGCAGTGGAGCAAGTAGGAGCCTTTGGAGGGGACTAGAAGCAAGTCAAGGCCACGCCCACGTGTGAGCACATTAAAGATCTCAGGCTTGATTGTCCCAAGTCATGACGCCAACTTCACACCACTGTCTCATTCTGATAACACAGTTATTGTCAACATGATCAGGTGATCTCTTGTTCTGTCCCTCCGCTCCCCCCCCCCCCCAAAGGTGACCACTATCCATGCGTCATGGATCTTTGAAGGTAAAACTGAGAAGCACTGCATTATACAAGGAGCAGGACACATCAAATCCATATACACACTTAAGAATAAACTACAGAGGTACGTTACAGATGAGTGCAATGATACAGGGTTTACCTCCCACCAACCCCTACCCCACCACCCGCACAACCAAGGGGGCCCATATAAATGTCCCAATAAATTCTATTATTTTCAACCCCACTAAAAACGTGTTATCCAAACAGTGTCCGTGTTATTCAAACACTTTGTAAATTCTGAGCAGACTTGCTGCCGGTTCTCCTTTTAACCCTAGGAAAACATTCCAACATTAACCGGTCACCAGCGCTTCGCCTGGACTCGGGGAAAATGTCAATGGGTTTTTTGTGGCAAGTTGGTTCTTTTACTATTTATCTATGGCCCTTTCTTTGTTGATGTTACATTTTATTTCACCATCTCGGGTTCACTCTTTGGCCCTTTGTTCTCTGAAGGCCAGATCTGCCACCTCGGCTGTGCTTTCCAGAGGGGCTGGCGGCTTTCAGAGCCTAAGTTAGGTTATTCATGTTTCCCTTCTGTTTTTAAAGAAACTGGCCTGTAAGACAAAACATTTTGCCAAAGACAAGTAGTGCTGATTCTGCTGACAACAGCAAGATACTCCCACCAACACAGTTGCACTTTTATAAGAATGTATAGAACGCATGTTTCACTCTGATGATGGAATAAGCTGGGTTTTTTTTAATCACCAGATTCACAAATGTGTGAGGCAAAGGGATATATTAAACTCAGTGCATGTTTTTCACACAAAAGTAACCAGTTGAAATGGTCAGTCCATATATTTAAATTGCTAAGAGTAATTGTTGTTCACTGTTAAAATAGGAGGAGGTGGGGGAATTCTGGAATGTAAGTTCATAAACATACTCAAAGTTGCTTTTTACAAAAACCAAAACGAAACAAAAAACAGGTGTCTGTCTTTTCCTAAACATGAACTCAGGAATCTCTGGCAGTAGCCCATAATCCCAACTTACCTTTTTTTTTTTTTAATGAAAGTATTTTTAAACTGCAAATGGCATCTTTCACCTTCTTCTTCATATTTTTGAGAATATATATATTACATATATTATATATTATAATATATTATATATATAACATACACACATAAATAGCAAGAACAGTCACATGACACAAAGAAAGCTAAATGTTCTCCAAAAAGATTTTTATGGACTGTTTGGCTAATTGTCACTACATTAAATTATGAAAGTTACAAAGGACCCATCTGTCTTGCTTATTTTTCTACCTTGAACAGCCTCATATTTTGGTACTCATCTGTTAAATGAAACAAAGGAGTTACTAACTGTGCATGCTAGAACACCTAACATAACTCAAGGACAGTGTCAAGTTTTAAGCTTTATACCAGGAGGCTAAAATGAAAATGCTTTTCCCTTAAAGGAAAAAGAAAACATCTCATTTCATCTTCATATTATATACATTCATATATTATATATGAATTGTTATATATTACATATATATTGCATGGCTTATTCTGTTTTTTCCTTCATATGTGTCAATAGCAACATTTCCAATAGCAATGTAGAAAAAGGAAAAGCTAGTGCCAGAATCCCAGTATGTTAAGTGGGAGCAACCACCATGGAGCCAACAGGAAACACCACCCTGAACTTAACTGCACATCACTGAGAGTTGACAGAACTTATGAAAAATCCATTTTCCCACAGAAGACACCCCTATCATAGAGGTGTAGCAGGATGCCTGCACAACAGGTGGGCAGAATCCAATTGGGTTGGACCAAGGCTTGAGTATGGCAGAGGCAGCTGGAAGGTTCTACGTGGGAAAGAGAGAAGCCTAGGTTGTGGGAGTTACTCGGCAGAAATAACTAAGCCCCCGAGACAAGCAAGGAAGAGAGATTGAGAAGGAAGGAGGCAGGAAGGCTAGGCGGCAGGATGGTAAAATTGGAGAGATCATCCCTTCAATGACTTCAGAATTGCACGCGTTTGCGGCTCTACCTTTCACCAGCTTTGAGATTTTTGGGCAAACTCTTTAGCCTCTGCGTGCCTCAGTTACCCCGCTTGGAAAAACAGCATCTACAAATAGCAAACATCAGAACAGCAGCCGGCTCATAGGAAGCTTTAAAGTCTTCCTATGACTGACTACCCATTGCATTTACCCAGAGCTCACTTTTGGCCCTTCGTACTGATAATGGGGCTACATGAGGGTGAACCAACTTTAGTCTGTCTGCACCCAGGGATCCCTAGTCTGATGGAGGAGACCAAGAGCAAACAGGTC
This sequence comes from Sylvilagus floridanus, assembly GCA_949820135.1. Classification (NCBI taxonomy): domain Eukaryota; kingdom Metazoa; phylum Chordata; class Mammalia; order Lagomorpha; family Leporidae; genus Sylvilagus; species Sylvilagus floridanus. The sequence goes on from OX463244.1 coordinate 170,968,191, forward strand.
AAAGGTAAGGTGAACGAGAGGAGCGAGTCAGATCCTGAGAGGGGGGTCCTCAGTCGTTCTATCTGCTCCAGTGTTCTCCAGAAGGGGGTGGTGGGGGGAGGGGAGTCGAGTGCCCTCCGCCCCAGCGCGCCCGCCGAGGTGCACTTCAAAGGGGGCTCCCAAACCCGAGCGCCTTCCGCCCCCTCAGGCCAGCATTAGCATTCTGTTTTCCCCTGGGCCTTGCCTGCCGCCCGACCCCCAGCTGGGATTTTTTTTTTTTCTGCTGTTCGGGCCCATTACCTGTCGGAGAAGGAAAACAGAGAGTATTTAGGTCAGGTTTTGTTCTTCCCGGAGGTGGTAAAACGCCCGACCTTGACGGAGTTAAGTGGGTGCACGGTGCAGATGCAGAGGACAAGCGCACAGCGGGGCCAGCCGCAGGGGGCTGCAGTGGGAGCCCAGGGGGCCCACAGACTGGGAAGGGCCGGCAGGAAAGGCGCGATCAGCGGGGAGCTGGAGCGCCTCTCCGTCCACTTCGGGCTGACGTGTCGGGAGCCGAGTTTATCCTCAAATCCACAACCGAAGGAGCAACCCAAAGACGCCCCTAGCTGAAGACAGGCTAGATGCTCCTTTGAAATCAGCACCCTCGCTTGTTGTCATCCCATTCTACAGGGAGTAAAGTGACCTTGGAGGGGTGAAGGGCCTTGCGGAAAACGCACAGCTAGCAAGGGCAGCCCTTGAACTTGGATTGGGGGTGGGGGTTCTGAGCTGCGAGGGTCGCAGCAGAGGGCTGAAGCAGACGTGAATGAGGTGTCTTTTTTTGGAGCCGGTTTGAAGGGGTCACATTGATGGCCAAGTGGACGGTGTTCGGCGCCTGTCTGCAGCTGCACCAACTTTTAGAATACAGGTCTGTAGCAGGAAGCGGGGCTCCACAACTCCTTTAAACCCACATCGTAGGGTCTATCCGGCCATCCTTGCTTGGGACCATCATGGCTTGGGTGAACCAGTCTATACGAACAAGAGTTGGGCCAATCCCTTGGCACCCACTGTCCCATCTAACTGTAACCGAGTGGTGGCAATGAGCGTTAGATGTGCACTAACAGCTGCTGCCAGGCGGACCCAGAAGCTGGGGAGGCAGCGCCTTCTCCCCGGAACTCTGAAACCTTAGCCAGAAAAGAGAGATCTCCAGGCCCCCGAGCTTTTACCAAAGAGCAATCGCAGGAGCGGTTCTACCCCACGCTCACATCATCACTCCTGTCGCCAAGTTTCCTTTTCTTCTCTACTCCCCACCCCCATGGACAGGCGCCCTCCAGGACCGGAGTTTTTGGAACATGGGTTGTGGGGCGGGGTGGGGGTGGGGGCAGGTCGCCTTCCCTGCAGACGCTCAGAGCCTCTCAGGTGCGCACTGGCGGGGAAGCGAGAGGGCCCGTCGGGTCTCCGCTCCGTCTGCCCCAGAGCGCCCTGGGACAGTGCCGCGTCATCAGCGAGGTTGACCCCACCTGGAAGTGGTCTTTTCGAACAGCGAATGCAAGCACCGTGACGCACAATTGCTCTTTCCTACGCGCTGACCCACGCGACCAGAAAGGAAAACGTTAGCTTCAGACAGGGGCTCGAACTCAGCTAAGAGAGTGGTCTGGCCGTGGGCGCTCACTCCGCTGCAACCCTACCCCAACGCCGTCAGCGATTTAGATATCCAAACGCACTCTGTTGCAAACTGAGTACCTCAGTTTCCCTTGTCACCGTCTCCAGCAGGGACCCACACATTCCGAGTTGTCTTGAGTGAAAAGATATTGGGAGGAGGGATCCCAGATACTTCCTCTTGCTTTTGACTCCACCAGCTGGAGACTGTAGATACGTTATGCAATATACAAATTCACTCATACAATGTGTGTGCATATATATCACCAAACACACAATATAAAATATGTAAAATCACTCTATACTGAAAAGTACAGCTGCGTAAGTCTTTAAAAACTAAACAAATGCCACCAGGTTGCAAAGTCTTGCACCTCCCAAATCCCTTATCCGAAGGTAACCATGACTAGTGTCTGTGTTTCTGGGGCTGCTACACATCCGCCCAGCAAGTACGTATGCGCGCTTGAACTTATCTGTCTCCCCGCCTTCTGCACGCTTCGATACACAATATCCAACACCTTGGTTTTCTCACGTAAAATACACTTTGAGGTTCGTTCCCTGAAACGTTGGAAATCTTGCTAGTTCGAACTAGCCTGGGCGCATCATGGGCGGGAGACGCTTTATAAATTGTATCGGTGTTTTGCGGGCTTTGCTCGCAGCCGCTCCGCCTGAACCTCCGGGCGCGCCCGGAAGCGCGCCGCGGGAGGAGAGCTTGGCGGTGCGGAAGGCGCAGCGCGCCCTGGCTCCGCGTGCCTGGGCCTCGCTGTGGGAGTTTCCCTCTCGTTGTTTATCTTGCAAGCCCCCAGAAGCGGGTAAACAAGCTCCGGACCCTGTCCTGTGCTCCTGGGGCCCGTGGGCGGGGAAGCGATCTGCTAGACAGTCTCGGGGTTGCGGCAAGTCAGATCAAAGCGGAGGACCTTGAGGGGTCTCTCAGCCCTGTTAACATCCCGCTTGGCTTGGCTGCTGGGGGCGGAGATGGGCTTGGGTACAGGCAGGTGTTGCCAAAGGTCCGGGGTCTGAAATACTTGCCAAATTGCCCTTGCTTCTAAAGGCAACTTGCCAAGACGCTGCGGCTCCGCGCGCTTAGGAGTCGCGCTGTGCGGCTCAGTTCATTCCATGAGCCTTCACATCACCGCCAGCTGAGCTGCGTACGTGTCGGGCACGGTGCGGGGAGCTGCGGTGCAGAACTCCACGGGGTTGACAGCGACTCCTGGGGAGCTGCTGGGAGACGAAGACAACTAGGAGTGCACAAATCAGAGGATAGCCTGTCATCCCTTCTCTCTGCCTTTCAAGTAAAATTTAAACAAAATAATCAACCAGGGTAACACAGTGGTTCCCACTCTTGTGTGAACATTACAATAATCTGGAGACTTCTTAAAAAAAAATCCCGATGCCCAGGTGGCACCTTAGAGCAATTAAACTCTCGGCGGGGAGGGTGGGGGTGGAGGGGCGGTGAGACCAGTAGTGCGGACACACGCCCCAGTGATTCAAATGTGCAGCCAAACTGGAGAGTCACCGGGTTTATATGGGTTTGGGGGTTGGTGGAGGCCCTTTCTGGGGGGTTGACATTTGAGCAGAGACAGCAATGGGGAGGTGACAGCCGGGAGAAGGCCTGTGGGAACACCATGTGGCCAGCCCTGTGTCTGCTCTGTGCTCTGGGACTGGCAGTAAGGAAGGGAGAAAGAAGGCATTTTAAGAATAGAAAAAAAGCATGTGCTGGCAGGCAGAGCATCTGGTCATCGTGCTCTCCATCCCTGGGAGGTCTCTCAACTGCCCAAGTCCTAGGGAGACTTTAAACATCACTGAACAACATCTAGTTTTCAGTGATAGATTTTTAAAAAGAATTCTAAATTCAAATGATGCATGGACATATTTTCAAAAGAGTAACAATGCCAGAAAGCTTCTAACAGCAGCTTAATGAAGTATTCCATGAGAATATTTCACCAACATTAAACTGTCATCTATTAATATGCACCATGGTTATGTTTATCACCAAGAAAATAAACCTGCCTCTGAGAATTGTAATGTATGCTTATTGAAAGAACTTCTCTTTAGGCAATATTTCACTCTTGCACACATGGAATATAAATAAAAGCTGTATGCATGGGCAACTACTTCCTGACCAGCAGTGATTGTAAGGCATTATTGATCGTAGAATGTGCCTGGATTTCCAAGAAGTTAAAAAGTAAATTGATGAATCCCGTGTTGTCCAATGAGCTCCCTACTCCCAATGCCTTATACCCTTTAACTCATTTAATCTTCACCACAAACATAGAAGGTAGTATTATTTATTAACAATATTTACAGATAGATCAAAAAATGAACACACTGAGAAGTCAGTTACTTAAGCCAAACTACTACTTTGTTTGAAAAAATCCCAGAATATTTATTTATTATTTATAAATACAGAGAGCGAAAGAGACCTTCCATTTACTGGTATATTCCCCAGATAGTCACAAAAATTGGGGCAAAGGCTGACGCTAGGAACCAGGAGCTCCATCTGGGTCTCCTACGTGGTTGGCAGGGACTCAAATACTTGAACCATCATCTACTGTCTCCAAGGCATGCTTAGCAGGGAACTAGACCAGAAGTAGAGTAGCTGGGACTCGAACCAGCTCTCTGACATTGGAACAGGTATCCCAAGTGATGAGTTAACCTGCTGTGCCACAGTGCTCACCTCATCCCACTTTCTTTTTGAAAATATTCATTCTAATGAGTAAGGTGATATTTCATTGTGGTTTTATTCACAGTTCCCTGACAACTAATGAACTTTCTTTTATATATTTGTTAGCCATTTGTATTTCTTTGCAGCGCTGTCTATTCCGGTCTTTTGTCCATTTCTTAACCAGTCTTTTTTTTTTTTTTTCTTTCCTGTTTTTAAAGACTTATTTATTTATTTATTTAAAAGGCAGAATTACAGAGGAAGGGAGTGGGGGAGAGGGAGAGGGAGTGGGAGAGGGAGAGGGAGAGAGAGAGAGATCTTCCCTTCTCTGGTTTACTTCCCAAATGATCAGAGCTGAGCGGATCCAAAGTCAGGAGCCAGAAACTTCTTCTTCTTCTTCTTCTTCTTTTTTTAAAGATTTTATTTTATTTATTTGAAAGAGTTATAGAGAGAGGTAGAGACAGAGAGAGAGGTCTTCCATCCGCTGGTTCACTCCCCAGATGGCCGCAATGTCCAGAGCTGCGCCGATCCAAAACCAGGAGCCAGAAGCTTCCTCCGTGTCTCCCATGTGGGTGTAGGGGCCCAAGAACTTGGGTCATCTTCTACTACTTTCCCAGGCCATAGCAGAGAGCTGGATCAGAAGTGGAGCAGCTGGGACTAGAACCGGCTAGAACCGGCGTCCATATGGGATGCTGGCAATTCAGGCCAGGGCTTTAACTTGCTGTGCCACAGTGTTGGCCCTCAGGAACTTCTTCTATGTCTCCCACGTGGGTGCAGGGGCTCAAACACTTGGGCCATCTTCTACTGCTTTCCTAGGCACACTAGCATGGAGTTGGAACAGAAGTGGAACAGCTGGGACCCGAACTGGCACCTTACGGGTTGCTGGCACTGCAGACAGCGGCTAAACCTGGTATGCTACAGCGATAGCTCCTCTTAATCAGTCCATTTCAAAGACCAGTTGTTTTTTGTTGAGTTTTTTGAGTTCCTGATACATTCTGGATGTTAATCCTTTGTCAGATCAGTATCTTGCAAATACTTTTCTCCCATTTTGTTGGATGCCTCTTATTGATTGTTTTCTTCCCTGTGCAGAAACTTCTGAGTTTGGTATCATTCCATTTATCTAGTTGTGTTTTTATTGCATGTACTTTTAGGATCTTATCCAAAAGCTGAGTGCCTATACCAATGTTTTGAAGTGTTTCCCCTATCTTCTTTTCTAGAAATTTCATAGTTTGACATCTTACATTTGCTCTTTGATCCATCTTGAGTTGATTTCTATATTTGGTGAGTGGTAGGAATCTAATTTCATTCCAATATGTGTGTGTGTGTGTGTATATATATATATATATATATATCCAGTTTTGTCATCATCATTTATTGAAAATAATATCCATTTTCCAATGTATGTTCTTGGCACCTTTGTCAAAGATCAGTTGGCTATATATACATGGATTAATTTTTGAGTTCTCTACTCTGTTCCATTAATCTGTGTGTCAGTTTTTATGACAGTACCATACAGTTTTAATTACTATAGATTTGTAGTATGCTTTGAATTCAGGTATTTCGATGCCTCTAGCTTGCTTGCTTACTTGCTTTATTTGTTTATTTATTTATTTATTTTTGCTCAGGATTACTTTGGCTATTCTGATTGTTTTGTGGCTCCATATGAATTTTAAGATTATTTTGCTAATTCTGTAAAGAATGTCATTGATATTTTCATCAGGATTGCAGTCAATCTGTGATACTTTAGGTACACCTTAATGATATTTATTCTTCCAATCTATGAAAAAGAAAAATCTTTTCATGTTTTTGTGTCCTTGATGATTTCTTTCATCAGTGTTTTATAATTTTCATTAGAGAAATCTTTCACTTTTTTAATACTTTTTTTGGGGGGGCCAGAACCTTGGCTCATTTGGTTAATCCTCTGCCTGTGGCGACAGCATCCCATATGGGTGCCGGGTTCTAGTCCCGGTTGCTCCTCTTCCAGTCCAGCTCTCTGCTGTGGCCCCGAGAGGGCAGTGGAGGATGGCACAAGTCCTGGGGACCCTGTACCCACATGGGAGACCAGGAAGAAGCACCTGGCTCCTGGCTTTGGATCACAGCAGTGCCAGAAGTAGCAGCCATTTGGGGAGTGAACCAATGGAAGGAAGAACTTTCTCTTTGTCTCTCTCTCTCACTGTCTATAACTCTACCTGTCAAATAAATAAATGAAAAAAAAAAAAAGAAAATAGATTCTGCCACATTTTAAAAAATACTTTTTAAAAATCTATTGTGGCCGGCGCCGCGGCTCACTTGGCTAATCCTCTGCCTACAGCGCCAGCACCCAGGTTCTAGTCCTGGTTGGGGCGCCAGATTCTGTCCCGGTTGCTCCTCTTCCAGTCCAGCTCTCTGCTGTGGCCCGGGAAGGCAGTGGAGGATGGCCCAAGTACTTGGGCCCTGCACCTGCATGGGAGACCAGGAGGAAGTACCTGGCTCCTAGCTTTGGATCGGTGCTGCATGCCGGCCGTAGTGGCCATTTGGGGGGTGAACCAACGGAAAAGAAGACCTGTCTCTCTGCCTCTCTCTCTCACTGTCTAACTCTGCCTGTCAAGAAAGAAAGAAAGAAAGAAAGAAAGAAAGAAAGAAAGAAAGAAAGAAAAAAAGAAAGAAAGAAAGAAAGAAAGACCCTATACCTCAACTGATGCAGAGAAAGCAACTGACAAAAAAAAAAAAAAAGCTATTGTGAATGGAGTTTCTTTTTTTCATATTCTTCGTAGCAAGACTGTTACTGAAGTATAAAAATGCTACTGTTGGGGTAGGCGCTGTGTCATAGGAGGTAAAGCCGCTGCCTGCAGAGCTGGCATCCCATATGGGTTCAAGTCCTGGCTGCTCCACTTCTGATCCAGCTCTATGCTATGGCCTGAGAAGGCAGTAGAAGATGGCCCAAGTCCTTGGGCCCCTGCACCCACATGGGTGCACCCTGCACCCTGCTCCTGGCTCCTGGCTTTGGATCAATACAACTCCAGCCTTTGCGGCCATTTGGAGAGTGAACCAGCAGGTGGAAGACCTATCTCTCTCTCTCTCTCTCTCTGCTTCTGCCTCTCTGTAACTGTGCCTTTCAAATAATAAAATAAATAAATCTTAAAATAAAAATGCTACTGTTTGTTGTATGTTGATTTTGTACCTTGTGACTACAGAATTGGTTTATCAGTGATAAAGCTTTTTGGTGGAGTGTTTAGATTTTTCCATTTACAAAATCATCATCTGCAAACATGGCTATTTTCACTTCCTCTTTTCCGGTTTCAAAGCTCTGTTTCTTTCTCTTTCCTAATTGCTCTTGCTAATACTTCCACTATTGTGTTGAATAAGAATGGTGAAAGTGCATCCTTTTCTTGTCCCAGATCTGAGGGAAAATGCTTCCACTCTTCCCTAGTCAGTACAACGTTGGCTGTTGGCTTGTCATATACAGCCTTTTTTTAAAATTTTTATTTATTTATTGACAGGCAGAGTGAACAGTGAGAGAGAAAGAGAGAGACAGAGAGAAAGGTCTTCCTTTTGCCGTTGGTTCACCCTCCAATGGCCGCTGTGGCCAGCGTGCTGCGACCGGCGCAATGCGCTGATCCAATGGCAGGAGCCAGGTGCTTCTCCTGGTCTCCCATGGGGTGCAGGGCCCAAGCACTTGGGCCATCCTCCACTGCACTCCCAGGCCACAGCAGAGAGCTGGCCTGGAAGAGGGGCAACCGGGACAGAATCCGGCGCCCCATATACAGCCTTTATAATTTTGAGGTGTATTTCTTCTATACCTAATTTGTTGAGAGTTTTTATCATGAAAGGATGTTGGGTGTAAGCAAATGCTTTTTCTGTATCTGTTGAGAAGATCCTATGGCTTTTGTTTTTAATTTTGTTGATATGATTTATTATGCTTATGGATTGCAAATACTGAATCATCTTTGCATATCTGGGATAAAGTTATGATAATGATATATGATCTTTGTGATATATTGAGCTTGGTTTGTTAACTTTTTCACATATAACCATCTTACTATTAATTTTGAATTTATAAAAACAAAAATTGTAATCTAGTAATACAATGAGTTGCCATCTACATCTTGGTTTGTTAATATTTTGTTGAGAATTTTTGCATCTATGTTTATCATAGATATTGATCAGTAATTTGTGTGTGTGTGTTTTATCTTTGTTTACTTTGTCTCATTTGACAGAATTGCACCTTTTTAAATATTTTGGAATAATTTGAGAAAATTTAGAGATACTTCCTCTCTAATTGTTTTGTAGAATTCAGTTGTAAAGTCATCAGGTCCTAGGCTTATCTTTTATGATAGACTTTCTCTTTTTTTTTTAAGATTTATTTCTTCATTCGAAAGGCAGAGTTATAGAAAGTCATACAGAGAGAAGAGAAAGAGAGAGAGAGAGAGGAGAGAGGAGACAGAGATAGAGAGAGAGAGAGAGAATACCTTCCATATGCTGTAACACTCCCTAAATGACTGCAACTGCTGGAGCTGCAGTGATCTGAAGCCAGGAGCCAGGAGCTTCTTCCAGGTCTCCCATGCAGGTGTAGGGGCCCAAGGACTTGGGCCATCTTCCACTGCTTTCCCAGGCCATAGCAGAGAGCTGGATCGGAAGTGCAGCAGCTGGGATTTGAACTGGCAACCATATGGTATGCCAGCTCTGCAGGCGGTGGCTTTACCTGCTATGCCACAGTGCCAACCCCAGATAAATAAGTTTTAAAATCTATCTCATTCACAATAGCTACAAAGAGAATTAAATACTTTGGAGTAAATTTAACCAAGGATGTCAAAGATCTCTATTGTGAGAATCACAAAACATTAAAGAGAGAAATAGAAAAGACATTAAAAAATGGTAAATTTTCCATGTTCATGGATTGGGAGAATCAATATCATCAAAATGTCTCTACTACTGAAAGCAATTTACAGATTCAGTGTGATCCAAATCAAAATACCAATGATATTCTTCACAGATCTAGAAAAAATTCATATGGAAACACAAAAGACCCCAAATAGCTAAAGCAATCTTGTACAAAAAATCAAAGCTGGAGGCATCACAATGTTAGAACTCAAGACTTATTACAGGGCAGTTATAATCAAAACAGCCTGGTACTGGCACAAAAACAGACATGTAGGGCAATGGAACAGTATAGAAACTTCAAAAATTAATCCATGCATCTACAACCAACTTATCATTGACAATGGACTAAAATCAAGAGCAAGGACAGTCTCTTCAACAAATGGTGCTGGGAAAATTGAACCCCTGCATGCAGGAGTATGAAACTAGATCCCTACCTTACACCTTACATAAAAACTACTCCAAATGGATCAAAGATCTAAACCTATGACCCAATACAATCAAATTACAAGAGAACATGGGGGAAACCCTGCAAGGCGTTAGCATTGGCAAAGACTTCTTGGAAAGGACCTCAAAAACACAGGAAATCAAAGCCAAATTCGACAAATGGGATTACATCAAATTGAGAAGTTTCTGAACTGCAAAAGAAACACTCAGCAAAGTGAAGAGGCAACTGACAGAATGGGAGAAAATATTTGCAAACTACACAATTGGAAAAGGGTCAATATTCAGAATCTTTAAAGAGCTCAAGAAATTCAACAATAACAAAGCAAGCAATCCAGTTAAGAAATGGGCAAGGGACTTAAACAGGCAGTTTTCAAGAGAGGAAATTCAAATGGCCAACAAACACTTTAAAAAAATGCCCAGTATCACTAGCCATCAGGAAATGCAATTCAAAACCACATTGAGATTTAACTTCACCGCAGTTAGAATGTCTCTCATGCAGAAATCAACAAACAACAGATGCTGGTGAGGATGTGAGCAAAAAGGTGCCCTAATCCACCGGTGGTGGGAATGTAAATTGGTGCAGCCACCTTGGAAGACTGCATGGAGATACCTCAGAAATCTGAATATAGACCTACATTCACATTCTTCTTTTAATTACTTTTTCAGTGAACTTTGTGAAATTCTCTTCTTATGTGTAGGGTCTGGGAAGTAAATAAGAAAGAATTCTAGGCACATTTTTTCCCCAAACACAGAAAACATTATTAATTTGGAATTGAAGTACTTTGAAAAAAGTTTAGTACATGATTTTTTAGTGTTCAACAGATGAGAAGAAGGGAATGTTTACACTATCAGAGTCATGAAACAGTTCTGGTACATACTGAGTACAGTGTTTGTCCAACTTTAATTTTTCAGTAGGAATTGTGTAGGTGAACTAATTGAGTTGTCATTAATGTTGGCTATTGTTTATGGTGATAACTGTCTATCCCCTAAATATAGCAGAAACTTGATCAATATTTTGAACCAAATTAATGTGGATGCACTGTGCCTGTGGGCTTCATCTTCAGCATTATCTTGTGCATTCTTAAATAAGTTACTTGTGCCCTTAGGAACATTGTTGCCTTGAACTTTTTGTAAAGCAGCAATGAATTCACCATTCTTCCAGCAAGCCTCACTGCAATTTATGTTTGCTCTTGCTTCAATTTTAGCACAATTCTGGTTGCTCTGATAGGGGCCCTTTTCAAACAGATGTCTTATTTTTCTTAGCATCTCAAACTATATCCTGTTCATACATGTTATAATAACTTAATGTGAGTTTATTTAGTGTCAAGAAATGAAATCCATGTGTAATTTTCATTGTATGCATTTTCCATGAATTTTCCTTATATTCCAGCCTTAGATTTTCAAATGTTTTTGCAGAGTTGTGCCAAATATCACAATTATAATAATGTGGTTGTGCTTTCTGTTTGATCTTGATCCTGCTATCTTATATTGTGTTTTTATTTCTTTCTTGATATCTTTTTTTTCTTGTGTGTAACATAGTCTATATTTTTGTCTTCCATTTTCCCTCTCTGTACTTTATTAGTATTTCAGAAAATGTAACTCTTTTATTAGTGATTATTTTCATGGCTTTAAACAATGACTATGCTTTTTTTCTTTGTTTTGAAAATTTCCATTCAGGGGCCGTTGTTGTAGCACAGCAGGTTAAGCCTCCACCTATGATGCCAGCATCCCCTGTGGCACCAGTTGGAGACCCAGCTACTCCACTTTGGATCCAGCTCCCTGCTAACGTACCTGGGAAAGCAGTGGAAGATGGTCCAAGTCCTTAGGGGAGACCTGGAAGAAGCTCCTGGCTCCTGGCTTTGGCCTGGCCTAACCTCAGCTGTTATGACAACTCAGGAAGTGAACCATTGGATAGAGGATTTCTCTCTTGCTCTGTCTCTCCTGTTATTTCTGTAACTCTGCATTTCAAATAAATAAAAAAAAGCTTAAAAAATTTTCATCCAAAGACATAAAACAGCATTTGTGGATTCTCTATGGTGAAACACATGAACAGCTAGAATATAAGTACCCTAGCAATGTGGGTGTTGTTTCTTACACATTCATAGCTATATCCTCAGAGCCTTGGACATAGCAATTATTTGATAGACATAAATAGATTGGTAAAGAAGTTAGTGTCTCTATTGGCTCCCAAATTTGAACTTTTATAATATATATTATTTATTTAAATCTGCTGGTTCACTCCCCAAATGATGGTAGTTGCTGGAGCTAGAACAGGCTGAAGCCAGGAGCCCAGAACTCCATCCTGGTGTCCCATGTGGGTGTCAGGGCCGCAGATACTTGGACCATGGTCTACTGCTTTCCCAGGTGCATTAGCAGGGAGCTGCATTGGGAGCAGTGTAGCTAGGACTCAAAGTGGCATCCTGATATGGGATGCTGGTATTGTAAGCAGTGACTTAATCTATTGCACCACAATGCTGGCCACCTAAAAAACCTCTTATTTATTTATTTAATATTTGAAAACCAGAGAGAGAGAGGGAATCTGAGAACCTTCTAGCTGTTCATTCACTTCTCAAATGCCTACAACAGCCAGGACTGGGCCAATCCAAAGCCAGAAGCCCAGAACTCAATCCAGGTTACCCTAGATTTTATTTTTACAAGGGGAGCCTGTGCTATGGTGTAGTGGGTAAAGCCACTGCCTACAACACCGGCATTCCACATGGGTACCAGTTTGAGTCCCAGCTGCTCCACTCCAGATCCAGCTCCCTGCTAATCAGGCTGGGAAAAGCAGCAGAAGATGGCCCACGTATTGGGCCCCTGCACCCAAGTGGGAGACCCAGAAGAAGCTCCTGGCTTCTGCCTTCAGATCTGCCCAGCTCTGGCCATTGTGGCCATCTGGAGAGTGAACCAGTAGATGGAAGATTCTCTCTCTCTCTCTCTCTCTCTCTCTTTCTTAAAAAGAAAAAGATCATGCCCTTTACCTATAAGGGAAAGGAGTAAAGAGTCCAGTAGCACAGCAGCTTACTTCAGTTTGAGTCTCATCTTGGAAATGATGATCCAATGGGAAAGAGAGATTTCAGCTTTAAAAGGGGCCAACTTGTGGCACGGTAGGGTAAGCCTTCACCAGCGATGCTGGCATCCCATATGCATGCCTAATGAGATCCGGCTGCTCCACATCTGATCCATCTCCCTGCTAATGTGCCTGTGAAGGCAGTGGAGGATGGCCCATATGCATGGGCCCCTGCCACCCATGTGGGAGACCCAGATGGAGTTCCGGGCTCCTGGCCTTGTCCTGGCCCAGCCCAGCCTTTATGATCATTTAGGTAGTGAACAAACAGATGGAAAAATCTCTATCTCTCTATATATATTTCTCTCCTTCTCTCTCTCTTTCTCCATAACTCTGCCTTTCAAATAAATAAATAAATAAATTTTGAGAACTGGTAGGATAATAAGAAAAAGCATATTAACATAGCCCCAAAGTATAAGACATGTAGTAATTATAAAGAAAAAAATAGCAGTTTTGAGTGGAAAAACCTGGCAGACCCCACTTTTAGCCAAGTGATCTAAATTAGCATTATGGGAGCACTAGATGACATGAACTTCCTGCTATGATACAGTGAGGGACAGCACTGATTCTGTGGAACTCTGCCAAAAATACATAAAGTGAACCTAGTCATGAGGAATCATTTGTCAAATCCAAATAGAGGGACATCTCATAAAATAAATAGCTTGTACTCTTAAAAAATGTCAAGGTCATGAAAGACAGAGATGACTGAGGAGCTGTTTCAGACTGAAGGAGACTGACAGGATGCGGCAATGGAATGCAAGCTTTGATCCTGAACCTCGTTTGTTCTTGTGTTTTTTCTTTTTTGACTTAAACACGTTAATGTGGTTATTGGTGGCAACGTTTAAATAAAAATTTTAGATCAGATAACAGTCTAAGTGTTTGCTTTCTGATCTTGATAATATTGTACTGTGGTTATACTCACATAAGTGAAGGCCTTTACTTTTAGGAAACAGAAATATTTAGGTGTAACGGCATCATTTATGTGTATATTTATCTACTGAAAAAGACAAGGAGGGGTGGAGAAAATGGTAAAATAGGAACATTTGGGCAATTTGAGAAACCTAGGTGAAGAGTACTGTTGGGGGTCATCAAGGCCACGCTTAAGCTAGACTCTGAAAAGGACTGAGAAAATACGTTTTCCTCGTGACTACAGCTTATTACAGGGAAAAGTACAGACTAATGTTAACAAAGGGCCAGGCCTATGGTGTGGAGTTCAAGGGAAACCAGGCCCAAGTTCCCTGTGAATTTGCATGGATGCACTTAATCCTCCCAGCAACCATGTGTGATGACTGATGTGCAGGGTTCCAACCAGGGAAGTTCACTGGGGCCTTGGTATCCAAGGTGTTCCCTGAGGCTCAGCCATACAGGTATGCCATACTCACATGACTGACCTCAGCTACTAAGATTCCAGCCAACAGGAACAAAAAAGGTATCACCATAAATCACACTGTTAGTGTAAGTCATGTGATCAAACTGCTGCTGTGTGGTCCAAGGCCTCGGGCGTATACAAAATCACTCTTACCCTGCAGAACGTTAGGGCTTTGAGCTCTTCTTGCAGGAGCCAGTCAAGGGACAGTCCTGAAGAAAAGCCTTTGTTAAGAATATGCTGAGTTTGAGCAACCCAGGCCTGTGGAGCTTCTCATTTCTTGCCAAGTATAAAGTAATTCTTTATAGGACTTTTGTAACTTCTATAAAGAAATAATTTTAGGGACCATACGTTTCCCAAGGTCTAGTGTGTTGGTTTAGCCATGAGCACTCTATGGTGTTAACATACAGATAGTACAAAAGAGCAAAAAGCAGCCAATAACTTGTTAAATTCATGATGATGTATCTTGTACAGTATACACAAATACAGTATGTATGCACATATACACTTACACTTACAGAGGCCGCTCAGAAGGAAATGCGCACAAATGTTAACAATCTTTCTTTCTTTTGCTGTTTCTCCTCCCTTCCTCCTTTCCTTCTTTCCTTCCTTTCTTGCAGTGCTAGGTTGGTTACAATGAGATTGAGAATCAAAGATAAATTGGGTTGAAATATATTAGTAGGACTCTGATGTTGAATGAAACACAGGCACATTTATTCTTGCCCCCCCTCAAAAAAACTTATTCGAAGGAGAGTAAATGGGATATTTTTAGGGTATAACACACAGGTTCAACTAGAACAGGAATGGGAAGCTGAGAGCCCACCCCCTTATACCATGGAACTCAGGCTCAGGAATGGATTATGCTAAGTCCCCAGTGATCAGAGGAGGGGAAAGTAGGACCTGATAGCTTGAGCATTGGCTGGCAGATTGTTTATAAATAAGAGTTCTCGATCCCCTTGTGCTCCTCACGGTGGGAGACAGTTCCTTCCTCAGCCTGGAAGAAGAGGGGTGGTTGAAGGATACCAGACTGTGTGTGTGTGAGTGTGTATGTGTATGTGGGAGGGAGTGGGGGTATGTGAATATTTATATTCTAAAGTCTGAGATCTCCAGCCTTTTTCCTCCATGCATATTCCAGGGAGTTTAGTAGTTAGATCTATGAGACAGGAGATTAGTCTACCCTTGGAGGAATCAAACTAAGCAAAAATTTTTGGATAAAAATACTAAAAATTTTGACATCAGGGATTCTCTCCCCAAAACATACCAGGCCTCTGATTCTACAACAATGCCCATAATATCAAAGTTCCATGGGCTGGCGCCATGGCTCACTTGGTTGATCCTCCGCCTGTGGTGCCGGCATCCCATATGGGTGCTGGTTCTAGTCCCGGTTGCCCCTCTTCCAGTCCAGCTCTCAGCTGTGGCCCGGGAGTGCAGTGCAGAATGTCCCAAGTGCTTGGGCCCTGCACCCCATGGGAAACCGGGAAAAGGCACTTGGCTCCTGGTTTTGGGTAGGCATAGTGCCAGCCGTGGTGGCCATTTGGGAAGTGAGCCTGCAGAGGGACGACCTTTCTCTCTGTCTCATCTCTCTCACTGTCTATAACTCTACCTGTCAAATAAAAAATAAACAAATAAATAAATAAACTAAAACTGCAGTCCTGAAGTGGAGCTTTGATTTAAAAAAATATCAAAGTTTCACCAATTAACTAAGGGCTTATAATCAATTTTTTTGGCCTCTCACTCCTAAATACAGGAAGATGACCAGCACCGTTCATGTGTAACCTCAAAACTGGAGACTAAAAGAATCAGACAGCAAAGAGATCCTTGAAGGAAACAGAGAAGGAGGACAACAACCAAGCAACCACAAGTAAGCTATCACCTTTACCCTCAGGAAGATGAGATCTAAATTCATGGACCACTGGGATGATGCCATCCAAGAAGAGCATTGGAATATCCAGAAGAGAAGACAGAGTCCTTGGAATCTAAAGACATGCATGAAACATCCAAAGAAGACTTGGAGTATAAATTTGAAGCAATTTCTCAAAATACAAACAAAAATAAACATGCAGAAAAAAAGGAAAGAAAATATGAAACTGGAAGACCAGTCCAGGTAGACCAATAATTGAATAAAAACATTTTAGGAAGACAAAATAAACATTCTGAAAATAGAAATCACATATTGAATAATTCAAGGGAGGTGTCCAGATCTGATGGACATGGTTCTCTAGGCTGAAAACAACTTATTGAGAGTCTAGGATACAATGCATAAAATAGACCCATTTTCTTATTTAAATTCCAATTATTTTAAAAAGCATACAAATGACCACTTCCTCCAGAACTTTTTACTGTTAGCACTCATACTGTTTTGCTATTTGATTTTAATTTTCTCTCTAATTAAATTTGTTCTCTATTTGTCTAATTTATGTTATATATATAATATGTATATGTATATATATATATATATATATATATATATATATATATATATATATATATTGACAGGCAGAGTTAGTGAGAGAGACAGAGAGAAAGGTCTTCCTTCCGTTGGTTCACCCCCCAAGTGGCCGCTACGGTTGGTGCGTTGCGACTGTCATGCTGCGCTGATCTGAAGCCAGGAGCCAGGTGCTTCCTCCTGGTCTCCCATGCAGGTGCAGGGCCCAAGCACTTGGGCCATCCTCCACTGCCTTCCTGGGCCATAGCAGAGAGCCTGACTGGAAGAGGAGCAACCGGGACAGAATCTGGCACCCCAACTGGGACTAGAACCTGGGGTGCGGGTGCCGCAGGCAGAGGATTAGCCTAGTGAGCCACGGTGCTGGCCTGTTTAATTTATGTAGCATTGCCTTCTCAACATGTTTTTGTGCATTACAGTTTAGATATAAAAATGATATTGTATATATTCAAATATAATATTAGTATTGATAAGATATGATACAGATATTCATATTGAAATTATAATATACAATATCACCATAACCTAGTACATTACCATACTAGGAATTACTGCTTGTGCAAAGAATCCACTTTCTAGGGAATTAGTCATAATATGGAAATAGTGATTAATTAAGCAACTAGGCAAATGAATTCATTAGTCATGAGCTACCAGTTTTCCCCCTTCAAATACTACAAAGGGATCCCAGGTTATTTCTTGGCTTCAGTCATGTCCTCTTTCTTCCTTTCCTTTCTTTTTTCTTTTCTTCTCTCTCTCTTTCAAGATTTATTTTATTTGAAAGGCAGAACTACAGAGAGAAGGAGAGATAGAGAGAGAAGGAGAGAGAGAGAGAGAGAGAGAGAGAGAGAGAGAGAGAGATATCTTCCATCTATTGGTTTACTCCCCAAATAGCTGCAATGGCCAGGGCTGGGACAGGCCAAAGCCAGGAGCCAGGAGCTTCTTCTAGGTCTCCCACATGGGTGCAGAGGCCTGAACATTTTGGGCCATCTTCCATTGCTTTCCTAGGAACATTAGCAAAGAGCTAGATCTGAAGTGGATCAACCAGGACTTGAACCAGTGCCCATATAGGATGCTGGCATTGCAGGCAGTAGCTTAACACATTGCACCAAAACACCAGCCAGTCATTCCTCCTTTCAATCCGTCCCCCATATTGATGTCAGAATTCTCTTTTTAAAATGTTGATTATGACATTCATGGTCATTTCAAAAGTAGCAGTTGGAATTTAAGAATTCTAATAGGTTCAATCCAAGGTCCTATTGACAGTAATATGATCAAAATTCCAAAATTCTCTCTTAATTGGATTGGGCAGACTCCATGACTAGCCCTGAGTACCTAGGAATTTTCTGCTCTTGGTGTGTTGGTTCAGGAAATTCACTCAGGACCCAGTAGAGAAGCAAAATGGAGAAGAGTGGAAGAATCACATTTGTGTCATAAGCAAATCCTTTATAAATCATCAAGAGACTGCATGGATGGCCATAAAGAGATTTTTGTCAAGGGTTTTATACAACTAAAATCAATTCATCCACTTTATCTGTTTTGAACATACTGGGGATGCAACTGGAGATGTCACTAAGAGTTAGAGCTGCTTGGAAACCTTTAAGGTGTCAATTGACCATATTTTTAGGTGCAGAAATGTTACATGGACACACCACAGATTCGCCAGTGATTTACTTTCTTAAATCTGCGACAAATGGACCCCGGAATCTACAAGGGAATAAAACTACCATGAGAGCAAAGCTGCCTTGAAGCAGGGTAACTCAAAATCAATATTTTGCTTTTAAACTCTTAAGGAGAGACCCAGGAGGGCTGCACTCATTTTGTCCTCCTTACTTATTATCCTCAGAGGATGGGGTAAAAAGTGACAAGCCTGCTCCATAGTTCAGGCAGGACACTCTTCGCTGACAAGCCACTTGTTAGAACTCTTAGCTGCAGTTTCCTGCCAAGTGGCTTTTTAATAGCTATGCTGTCAGATGTTGATTTAAAAATCATGGGTACTTACCATATTAGATGGGTGGGAGTTTGCATTTTGGAAACCAGTCAACAGCAAACCTGATGAGGAAAATGAACCCTCTTGTTAGTTCTACCCATGCAATAAGGGGAGGTGAATGAGACAACATCCACTGTAGCTTGACTGAGTCTTTTTTCCCAGAAATTGGAATTCCCTATTATTGTTTTTATTTTGTAAATGTTCTAAACGTGGGGCTGGCGCTGTGGCGCAGCGAGTTAACACCCTGGCCTTATGGGCACTGGTTCAAGACCCGGCTGCTCCTCTTTCTATCCAGCTCTCTGCTATGGCCTGGGAAAGCAGTGGAATATGGCCCAAGACCTTGGGCCCTTGCACCCACATAGGAGACCTGGAAGAAGCTCCTGGCTCAGTTGGAATAGCTATCATCCAAAAATCAAAAAATAATAAATGCTTGTGAGGATGTGGGGAAAAAGGTACCCTAATACACTGTTGCTGGGAACATGGAACTGACTTCAGATCGGTGCAGCTCCAGCCATTGCGGCCATCTGGGGAGTGAACCATCAGATGGAAGATCTCTCTCTCTCTCTGCCTCTCCTTCTCTAAGTAACTCTGACTTTCAAATAAATAAATAAATCTTTAAAAAAATAAATGTTTTATATGTTTAAATTTTTATTAATATGAGGACCGATTTCATGTATCTTATAGGTACAATTTTAAGAAGACAACTACATTTCCCTCCTTCTCTCTTTTCCTTCCTCAATCCCACTCCTTCCTTCCTTTTTCTTTAATTTTTGCAAAAGTGTAATTTTAGTCTACTATATAATCACAGGCTTACTACAAGTAAAAAGCAAAAAGACCACAGTTTTTCAGGAATATATACACAGGCTAAAAATAACAATCAAATCATAAGATGTCTGTTTCATTCCCATACATTTTTTTCATATTCTATATTAACAACCACATATCAGAGGAAACATATAATATATGTCTCTTTGGGATTGGATTATTTTACTAAGCATTATGGTTTCCAGTTTCATCCATTTTGTTGTGAAAGACAGGATTTCATTCCTTTTTACAGCTGAGTAGTATTCTGTAGTATACATATACCACATTTTCTTTATCCAGTCATTGGTTGATGGACCTCTGAGTTGATTCCATATCTTAGCTACTGTGAATTGAGCTTCAATAAACATAGGGGTACAAATAACTCTTTCATATGCTGATTTGATTTTGTGGGATGGCTGGATCATATGGTATATCTATTTTCATATTTCTGAGGAATCCCCATACTGTCTTCCATGTTCCCAGCAACAGTGTGTTAGGGTACATTTTTCCCCACATCCTCACAAGCATTTATTATTTTTTGATTTTTGGATGATAGCTATTCCAACTGAAAACCTCATTGTGGTTTTTATTTGCATTTCCCTGAGGGCTATTTGCTTGTTTTGTTCTTGTTGAGTTTCTTGAGCTCTTTATAGATCCTGGATATTAATCCTTCATCAATTGCACGATTTGCAAATATTTTCCCTCATTCTGTCAGTTGCCTCTTCACTTTGTTAAGTGTTTCCTTTGCAGTGTAAAAGCTTCTTGAATTGATGTAGCTCCATTTGTCTATCTTTTGCTTAGATTACCTGTGATTCTGGAGTCTTTTCTGACTAGTCTTTGCTTATTCCAATGTCTTGAAGAGTTTTACCAATGTTCTTCTCTAGTAATTTGATAGTATCAGGTATAGATTTAGATCCTTGTTCCATTTAGAGTTGAATTTTGTATAAGGTGTAAGACAGGGATTTTGTATCATACTTCTGGATGTGTAGATCCAGTTTTCCCAGCACCATTTGTTGAAGAGACTGTCCTTTATCCAGAGATGGATTTTAGCTCCTTTGTCAAAGAGTAGTTGGTTGTAGATGCATGGATTAATTTCTAGGGCTTCTATTCTGATCCATTGGTCTACATGTATATTTTTTGTGTCAGTGCCATGCTGTTTTGATTATAACTGCCCTACAGTATGTCTTGAAATTGATAATGTGATTTCTCAGGTTTATTTTTGTTGTTTAAGATTGCATTAGCTATTGGGACCTCTTAGGTTTCCATGTGAATTTTACCATTGTTTTTTCTACACTTGATCTTAGCTAATTGGATTGCTTTGGGTAGTATGGATATTTTACTTTATTACTGGATTGCCATTTTAAAAAATATTTTATTTATTTATTTGAGAGGCAGAGTCACAGACAAAGAGAGGGGGAGGGAGGAAGAGAGAGAGAGAGAGAGAGAGAGAGAGAGAAATATTAAGAGGTCTTCCATCTGCTGATTCACTCTCCAAATGGCTACAACAGTTAGGGTTGGGCCAGGCCGAAGCCAGTAGACAGGAGATTCATACAGTTCTCCCACGTGGATGCAGGGGCCCAAGTACTTGGGCTATCTTCCCTGTCTTTCTCAGGCACATCAGCAGGGAGCTGGATAGGAAGTGGAGCTGCCGGAACTTGAACTGGTGCCGATATGGGATGTCACTATGTCACAGGGCCAGCCCCAGAGTGTGTTTCTTAAAAACATAAATTGCATCAGATTTTCTAAATCTTTCTCCAACTAGCTTTTTTCCTTATACATTATCTCTTGAAGAATATTTCATGTTAGCAATCTAGATCTATTTAAATTTTTAAAACTGTGAAACAGGGTGAACATTTGGTACAGCAGTTAAGATGCCCCTTGGGACCTCTGTTTCATATCTGAATGCCTGATGTGTGTCCTGACTCTGCCTCCAGTTAGCAGCTTCCTGCTAATGCATAACCTGTGAGGCAGCAGGTGACAGCTACAGCCAAGGGTCCTTGCCCTCATGTGGAAGACCTGAATTGAATTTCAGAGTCCGGGCCTTCACTTGGTGTAGTGTTGCCTATTGGAACCGTTCGAGGAGTGGATCAGTGGATGCAAGATCCTTGTCTGTCTCTGTCTCTAAGTCTCTCTGTGTCCAGCTTCTTTTAAAATAAAATGAAAAAAGGCCTGCGCCATGGCTCAATAAGCTAATCCTCGGCCTGTGGCACCAGTACTCCAGGCTCTAGTCTCGGTCGGGGCACCGGATTCTGTCCCGGTTGCCCCTCTTCCAGCCCAGCTCTCTGCTGTGGCCCGGGAAGGCAGTGGAGGATGGCCCAAGTGCTTGGGCCCTGCACCTGCATGGGAAACAAGGAGGAAGCACCTGGCTCCTGCCTTCGGATCAGCGCGGTACGCCAGCCACAGCGGCCATTGGAGGGTGAACCAACGGAAAAAGGAAGACCTTTCTCTGTCTCTCTCTTTCTCACTATCTAACTCTGCCTGTCAAATAAATAAATAAATAAAATGAAAAAAGATGGTGAAGCAACTTTCCAAATTTGAGTGTGTCACATTTTCTTCTACTGACAGAAACCTTAAATGTTTCCAGTTTTTAGCTACTACAAGCTATGTTGTAGTAAATAAACTTCTTTCCTTAATGCAATTTAAAATCTCGTTAGGGAAGAGACAATAAACAGGATGAAAGGCAAAATGTAAAAGATATTAGACAATAATGTGTTCATAAGTAGGAGGGTATAGTTCCACTTTAGGTGAGGGAAGCTTATCCGAGAGATGAATTCTAAGACTTGAAGGAAGAGAGGGTGATGGACGTATAGGAGAACAATGCCGTCCCTATTCAGATGGTAGTCTTCAATATCTTTGAAATCTCATCAGCTTCACTGGAATTATTTGTGAAAAATAAGTAAGGATCAGTTTAAAAATATTGCTCTATTTCTTCTTTCATATTCTACACATCCTACAGATCAAAACATACTCATATCCACTTACTTCTCAACATCTCCACCAATACCACCTTCTTTTATCATGAAATCATAAATTTTATGGTATCACAATAGACTATATATTCATAGTGGTGTTTCATGACATCACAGTTGATTACTGCATCACAATTTTGGGTTTATGACATTGCAATGTCTTTGTGACATCAAATGAATTTGATTATGACATCACAATGTTAGGTTTATGTTACCACAATGGTGGATGGTTTATCACATGGAAATCGATTACAACATCTCAAGAGTTTTCATGGCTTCACAATGGCAGGATTACGACATCACAATTGTTTCTAACATCACAATGATTTCTATGACATTATAATTGATTATGATATCTCAATAGTTTCATGACACCACAATTGATTATAACATACAAAGATGGCTTATAATATCACAATGGTATTTAAATGGCATGACAATTAATACAATGTCACAGTGGTACAGTTATGATGTCCCAATGGCTTTTATGAGTTTTTCAATTGATTATGACATCTCAGGAAATTTTATGACATCACAGTTGATTATATGGGAGCCTGGTACCTTTGCTCAAGGGCAAGCCGTCCAGTCAGGCCATAGCAGCATTGTATATGTCTGCTCCTCCTCCACCCACCAGAGCAGCTGGATCTCTCTAACACAGACACCTTCATGGTTCCTACTCTAAGGAGGTTGAGAGATGCACAGGGCAGTATGTGCACCGTCTTTGCCCTGCTGCGCTTGGAGACTCTACTTGGCCCCCACCCACATGCTCCAAGCAACCCAGGCCAGGTTTGAACCCCTGTCAAGAGTGGGGTCAAGGACCCCAGGGTCTTATGTTGCAATGGACACCCATACAACAGGTGCCTCCCTCGCCTGCAGAGGTCTACATATTCCCACCAATATCACTTTCATTTTCGCTATCATCTTTTCTCAAAACCTGGCCCATGTTAAGTGCCTAATAAATAAGTATTGAATGAAAAAAAAAATATTGCTCTATTTCAGTAAGCATTGCCTAACCTTTGATAATTTTTAATATAATGATAAAGTTTTCCATTTTCTCCCTTGAAAACTGCTTACCTTATTTACTTATCTACTTGCTACATACAGCTGACCAGTTACACTAAGTATAATGAGCTTTTGGATTCCTGGTTGGAACTCTATATAGAGTGCTCTCACTTCATAGCTTTTTTTTTTTTTTTTTTGACAGGCAGAGTTAGACAGTGAGAGAGAGAGAGACAGAGAGAAAGGTCTTCCTTCCGTTGGTTCACCCCCCACAAATGGCCGCTAGGCTGATGCTGTGCCGATCTGAAGCCAGAAGCCAGGTGCTTCCTCCTGGTCTCCCACGAAGGTGCAGGGCCCAAGCACTTGGGCCATCCTCCACTGCCTTTCCGGGCCACAGCAGAGAGCTGGACTGGAAGAGGAGCAACCAGGACAGAATCCGGCACCCCAACTGGGACTAGAACCCGGGGTGCCGGTGCCACAGGCAGAGGATTAGCCTAGTGAGCCACAGCGCTGACCTCGTTTCATAGCTTTTTCTACCTATTTGAGGTTGGTGCAACTAATTGGATTATATTACCATCACATACAAGCATCTTTTTATCCATTCACTTAAAAAATTGGGTCTTGACAGCAATCAATTTTCAGATACCATTGAAATCTGATGAAAATCCTGGATCATCACCTTGCAAAATATACAAACAAGTTTTTAAAATTCATGGAAAATCTGTATTATGAAAAAAATCTCTGTGGATCTCAGTATTTTTTAATAAAAACAAATATCTTTTATTTTTATTTGAAATTGATTTATTTTCATTTTATTTGAAAGGCAGAGAGACAGAGAGAAAGATCACCCATCCACTAGTTCATTCCCCAAATGCTCACAAGAACTGGGGCTGGTCAGGCTGAAGCCAGGAGCCCAGAACTCCATCTAGGTCTGCCAAGTATATCAGGGAGCCAAGTATTTGAGTAATCTTCTGCTGCCTTCCAGGATGCACATTAACAGAAAGCAAGGTCAGAAGTGGAGGAGCTGGGACTCCAACCAGGCACTATGATATATCATGATGCAGGAGCCACAAGTGCTGACTTTACCACTGTGCCAAACATCCATCCCAAAACATATCTCTTAATACCAGGCTTCCATGGATTTTTTTTTTAAAACATTTATTTATTTGAAAGACAGAGTTACACACACACACACACACACACACAGAGAGAGAGAGAGAGAGAGAGAAAGAGAGAGAGAGAGAGGGAGAGATGCAGACAGAGAATCTTCATCAGCTATTTCACTCTCCAAATGTCAGTAATGGCCAGGGCTGTGCCAAACCAAAGCTAGGAATTAGGAACCTCTTCCAGGTCTCCCACGTGGGTGCAGGGCCCAAGCACGTGGGTCATCTTCCACTGCTTTCCCAGGTGCATTAACAGGGAGCTGTATCAGAAGTGGAACAGCTGGACTTGAACCAGCACCCATATGGGGTGCTGGATTCTCAGGCAGCGGCTTTACTCGCTATGCCACAACACTGGTCTGTCCCTCCACAGACTTTTTGGAGTGCTCTTGTATACTTGCACTCCCTCCCCTCCTTCTATCCCTCAAAATTTTGCATCTGACATCAATGGATTCAGAGATATCTCGAAATCCAAACACATCTGGGTCCAGGGACCCCATGTTAAAAACCCAACCAAATGAAATGAAATCAAGTAGAAAAACTTCTGAAACTCTCAAATTTAACCCTGGTATATCAGGAACCAGTAGAGAAGTTTGCTTACCTCTTAGGACTCCCCTGAAGCATTGCCTTATTTGAGTTGTATTCTCCCATAAACTTAGAGCTCATCATAAGCAAGGGGATTTAGAAATATTTAAAAAAATCTTCTGCAGTTCTCGGTCTCTACTGAAAAGATTGTAAAATCATGTTTTGTTGCAAAGGTCTATGTGAGAAACTTCTTTGTCTCGTCTCAGACCTAGGAAAGATTATCACGCTTTTCCAGAACAATGGATTTGTGTTCATGTATAGTGTCCACTGCAAGTCTTACAAAGCTTAGATCCATCGCAAGGGCTCTCTTTAGCTTATAAGCTTGTTACAGTAGATGCTGTCATTCGCTTAGTGTGATTTAATAGACATTATTATAAATAACTTACAGACATTTTCTCATTTGCTTCTCAAAACAGGACTGTCACGTAAGTGCTCTTTTCAATCTCTGTTCTGTAGAGGAAGCTGAGGCTTGGAGAGGTTAAATCAACTTTCTACTCCCACAAAAGAAGTGTAGGGGAGGAATGCAACCTGTTTTTCTGTAACATCAAAATGTTCTTAAACACTCAATTACACTGTCTCCCACAATCCCTTTTAGTTGCTAATCTTCCTCTTTTTCTATCTTGTTAGCTTTCGTTAGTCTCTTAGTCTAATTTTCCTTACTTGTTTAACTTTAATTTACCTCAATTTATTTTTTATTTTCTTATAAGTTGCCTTAAATTAGTTTGAGGAAAAGGATGGTATAAATAAATAAATAAATAAATGTAGCTATTTCTAGGTATTTATTTCATTGTGTACTGAGTAGACTTAGATAAAAATTTCCAACCATTCTTTCTCTCTCTCCTCATTTACTTTTTCCTGCTACAGAGTGCTATTTATACTTAAATGCATTCAAAATCCTATCTAATTAAGACACTGAATATTTTATTTCACTTGAAAAAAAGTCTGGGGCCTATTTTTTCCTTCTCCCCCTTGAGATATGATGCCTAGAATTTCCTTCTCGGAAGTTTTCTTACTGTCCTCAGTCGTTCGGTTTGAATAGTAAAGATTTTCCTGAAACAAAGCCCTTCTTTACATACATATTGGTCTGATAGAGGGGCCAATAAATTTTATAATTTAGAATGTTGATGGATCAACATTTCTTGGAAGCTCAGAGATCTATTGGGTTTATTTGTGGCAAATTGCTTAATTTCTCAGGGCCTCAGCTTTGACATTGAAGGAGTGATGATAATGACATTCAGCCTATTTTTTTTCTCCCAGGGAAGTAGTAGTTAAAGATCAATAGGGCTTTCTGAATGGGCAGGAAGAGGCGCTGGGCACCCAGGGGAGTGGAGCTCCGTGCTGTCCTGCTAGATCAAAGCACTGGGCTGCCACCTCAAGCCTCCTCTTCCTTCTGTTGTCACACCGACTGGTAGAGGCCGTGTGGCAGGTGGCAGTAGGGGGAGGGCATGCAGCTTGTGCCTGTGTGTTTTCAAAGAGGCAGGATTGGGGGGAACGAAGAACATACAGATGTGGCACCATCATGACCATGGTTAGCAAACCTCAGGCTATTTACTGCCTTGGAATGATCATGACGCCTTATGGATGCTTTTTCTCCAAACTTCTGTTGTGGCCGAACTGATTTCAGCCCTTCCGCATCAGCCTTCTCTGCTCTGCTTGCAGCGTGGCACACAGCCTTGTGCCCTGGCTGTCATGACAGCCTCACAAGGTGGGAACCTTCAACTTCCCTGCAGAACGCCCGCATCCAGCAGGTGTTTCTGAAATGCTGACTTCTATAGGCTTCGCCTTATAAACATTCTCAAAGGGTCTCTGTTCATTTTTACATTGCTTCCTGCTTCTTTGCTCCACCACCTGTGAGCTCCAGGCATCGCTCACCCACTCAGGAGAGCTGAGTTAGTCCCCACTGCCACTTCCTTCAGAAACCTTCCACTTGGCCTTGTTTGGAACAGAAAAGCACAGGGCCGAAACAAAGACTCAGTATTTGGGGAAGTGAACACCAAATGAAGGTGGCAGAGAAGGCAAGTTTTCATCAAAGACAAGTGCACATCCTTTTTTCTTGACTGCTCTGGGAACCTCTGTAAGTAACCCCACATCCCCCTGGACGGGTAGCTGTGCCTCTGCATCTCAGTCCACCTAGGACTTTAATATCAGGTCTCACCTTAAACAGTGCTGCACCTCTCGGATGATGGAGATTGCTTCAGCCCGTAGCATGACAGGAGTTTCAGGAGTTTCATGCACTTTGCTCACTTTTTAAAAAAGATTTTATTTATTTATTTGAGAGTTAGAGTTACAGACAGTGAGAGGGAGAAACAGAGAGAGAGGTCTTCCTTCCGTTAGTTCACTCCACAAAGGGCTGCAACGGCTGGAGCTGCGCCAATTCAAAGCCAGGAGCCAGGTGCGTCTTCTGGGTCTCCCACATGGGTGCAGAGCCCAAGGAGTTGGGCCATCTTCTACTGCTTTCCCAGGCCATAGCAGAGAGCTGGACTGGAAGAGGAGCAGCCGGTCTCAAACCGGCGCCCATATGGGATGCCGGCGCCGCAGGTGGAGGATTAACCTACTGTGCCACAGCACTGGCCCCTGCTTTGCTCACTTTAATGATAGCAGGACTGCCACCTCTGGGAACCATGATTTATGGGGCTATTGGGATTAGCATCTTCCTCCTCTGGCAGCCTTGCTTCCTCCCTACTCCTTCCTCTCCACACATGGGGAACAATTCCAGCCTCTCGGCATGCTGTGTGTGTCCAGCCCCCGCCCCTCCTCCACCTGCTTAGAACCCTAATCATTCCTGTATTTTCTTTCTCCTCAACACCTTTGGAGAAGCAGTTTTCAGAATTTGCTAAATCAATGACTAAAATGAGTGCCACTTTGGGAGACAGGGCAGATTCCTCGGAGAGAGGGACAGATTTGGCAGAACGTCCATGGTTGGATTTGGCAGAATCCATGAGTAAGGGAAAATGTGTTCTCGCTTCCTCACCAGTTACTGGATCTCCCGGTCTCCCAGATGCTTGTCTTCTGGTTTCCCTGGCTCTCAGGCAAGTGAGTATGATGTGAAATTTGGTGCACACGAATTTCCCAGCAAGGAGGCTTTCACTTCTGCACCCTGAGGCTGGGTGGGCCGGCAGACATGGAGTCCAGCTGCACTGGGAGCCAGGAGCCACTAGAAGGCAGGGCATCTGTCCCTGCAGCCAGCCTCCCGCACCTGTGTCTTTGTCTTGAGCTGTGACCCTGGGTAACTTTGAGAAAAACTGCACGCCAACCTTGTTGTCTGCTTGAGTAGTTATGAGCTGAAGGTGAGACTGGCTTGTTTTTGAGTAACTTAGCCCCCACCATATCAGAAGCTGGTTTGGGGGAAAGATCTCCACACAGTTTTGAGATGGGGTGGGTGGCAGATCTGGAGGGGGCGGGGAGATGCACACTTCCTTTTCCTACAGTGACTTTAGTCCTGCTTTCATAGTTTCAAAGCTGCAAATTCTGACTTCCTTTCTTTCTCTGATCACCCTCTCTTCCCCTCTCCCAATTCTATGGTTATTTTGAAAGCGTGAAGTGGGGAGAAGGGCAATGTGCTCAACCCAGACAGGGTTTGTGAAGGACTAGTCTTGTCTTTCAGCACCTTGAATTCACTGCCGTGGTTTTGCCTTTCTTCCTGCCTATTTGAGCAGATATGCTTCATGACCTGGGGACTTGCAGCGTGGCTAAAAGGAGCTAGGTGGGCAGAGCCCCTTCACCACTGACTCCTTGTCCCATGGGGAGGCACATGGCTGAGGCAGGCCAGACACGGTCTGCTTTTTCTCTTTTCTTCTTTGTTTTTAAAAGAACTTTTTATTTATTTGAAAGTTTAAGAGAGAGAGAGATAATCTTCCACCTGCTGGTTCACTCCCTAGATGGGCCAGGCCGAAGGCAAGAGCAAGAACTTCTTCTGGGTCTCCCACATGGGTGGCAGGAGTCAAAGAACATGGGCCATCCTCCCCTGCTTTCCCAGGTGCATTGGCAGGGAGCTGGATGGGAAGTGGGGTGGCCAGTACAAGAACCACTGTAATGTCGGATGCCAGTGTCATGGGTGGCAGCCTTTAGTCGCTAAGCCACAACACGGACCCCAAAGCTTTTTAAAGTCTGAGATACAAAAAGGTATTGATCTTTGTATAAACTATATTAATTTGTGATCCTTACACTAAATAAAAGTAGTTCCAGAACTTTTGTTGTTTTGGAATGCATTTATTCATTTTCAAAATTCTTATTCATCAAACAATGTATGAAATTCTGTATGAAGCATGTATATTCAAATCAGTCAATCTATGTATTTATTGAATTAATAATGTGAATGTACAATGTTTGGAAGCTGGAGGGTCTTCAAAAGCTAAGTATATGGGGCCGGTGCTGTAGCGCAGTAGGTTAAGCTGTGGTCTGCAGTACCAGCATCTCATATGGGCACTGGCTAACGTTGCGGCTGCTCCACTTCCTATCCAGCTCTCTGCTAATGTGCCTGAGAAGGTAGCAGAGGACGGCCCAGGTACTTGGGTGTCTGCATACATGGAGACCTAGCTCCTGGCTCCTTGCTTTGGCCTGGCCCAACCCTGGTCATTGTGGCTATTTGGGGAGTGAACCAACAGAGAAAAATTCTCTCGCCTCTCTCTCTCTGTGTCTCCCTCTCCTGCTGTAACTCTGATTTTCAAATAAATAAATACAAATCTTAAAAAATAAGCTAAATATATGGCATTTTATAAGGCTGGTTAATTAGAAAAAACTCAAACAATAAAAATATTGCAAGTAAAACAAGATTACTTAAAAATTCTACCATAGCATATCTAAAAATACAGAAGTGCATATCTGTGTAAATAATCCAAAGCTTTAAATTAAAATCATTAATTTATTTTTTGCTTAAAATAATCATCCTAGAAACAGATTCCATTTTTGTTCTTTTCCTTCTCTCTTCTAATCCCATCTCCCTTCTCCCTGTTTTTTTTTGTTCCTTCCACAATTATTTCCCAGTGTCTATTTCTGGCTCCGTGCAGTGCTATGTGTGGGCTTTGCCATTTGCAAAGTCAATGAGGAGATGATATGCATGTGACTCTGAAGAGTTAAGTAGCTCCATGTTAAGGAGCTCCAGGTTGGGTTCTTTAACTATATACAGAACTATATATAGTTAAACTATATAACTATCTATCTATCTATCTATCTATCTTTTCTATACACATCTATCTATCTATCTATCTATCTATCTTTTCTATGTATAGAAAAGATAGCAAGGGGTCAGTGCGGTGGCACAGTGGATGGAGCTACATCTCATATGGGCATTTGTTTGTGTTCCGGATGCTCCACTTCCCATCCAGCTCCCTGCTGGTGCGCCTGGAAGGGCAGTGGAGGATGGACCAAGTGATTGGGCCCCTGCACTGACGTGGTGGGCCTGGATGATTCTCCCGGCTCCTGGCTTTAGCTTGGCCCAGCATTAGGGGAATCATGGACATAAGAGATGGGAAGGACCCATTACCCTCTCCAGGAACTGATAAGACATTGTACTCACTCTACAATATTGATTGCCTTGCCTGAGTCAAGCACTATGTAAGTAGCTGAGCAGACAAGGATGGGCCAGGCATACACTCCTCAGTGCCCTCAAGAAACATTACGTGGGGCTAGTGCTGTAGTGTAGTAGGCTAAGTCTCCACTTGTAGCACCAACATCCCATATGGGTACCAGTTTGTGTCCTGGCTGCTCCTCTTCTGACCCATCTCTCTGCTTGTGGCCTGGGAAAGCAGTGAAAGATGGCACAAGTCCTTGGGCCCATGCACTCAAGTGGGAGACCTGGAAGAAGCTCCTGGCTCCAGGCTTTAGCTTGGCCCAGCCCTAGCTGTTGTGGTCATTTGGGAGGTGAACTGGTAGAAGGAAGACCTCCCCCTCTCCCTTTCCCTATCTCCCTCCCCCTCCCCCTCCCCCATCTCGTTTCCCTACCCTCTTGCTGGTGTTTCCCAGTGTCACTTTCCAGGTGAGCCATTTGCCATTAAGTCTGTGTCTCAGAGTCTACTTCTGGGGAATCCAAAACCAAGATACCAAGTTCCCTCCTTTTCTGTATATCAGTTCTAGTCACTGACAACATCTTTTCCTGTGTGCAAGATATCTCATTCTTCTGAGATATTTCAGGTGACTTAGGAAAGTATGACTTCAGGATCAAATGGCAACTTTGGTGTGTTCGTGTTTAACACTAAGTGTGCAATAAACAGAGCCTGAAGGATAGTCTATTACTCACTCATGCTGGCCTCCAATGAGGCTTTCCTCCAGGCAGTCAATCAAGGACTCAGTGTCACACAGTGTCTGTCTGTGTCTTTGTCTGTCATTGTTGGGTGCCTTCTGGGGACCGCAGTGGGAGGGAAGAAGGAAAGAGCATTCGGGAAGTGCTCATGGGAGGGTTTTTGTGTGTTTTGTTCAGGCCTACAAGTGTACACACCATTTCTATTCACGTGATGTCATGCTCGAATTCAATCGTATGGTCTAATCCAAGTGTAAGGGAGGCTGGAAAATGTAGTTCAGCTCTGTGTACAGGAAGAAGAGCAAGGTATTTGGAGTATAACATCTTTGCAAACAAACTGACATGTTATTTGGACTGATGGGCCAAAATACATGTAAAGACAACAATAAATATTCATTTTCTTTTTTAAGATTTCATTTATTTGATTTAAGAGATAGAGTTATGGACAGAGAAAGGGAGAGACAGAGAGAAAGGTCTTCCATTCACTGGTTCACTCCCCAAATGACCACAATGGCTGGAGCAGGGCCAGTCTAAAGCCTGGAGCCAGGAGCTTCTTCCAGGTCTCCCACTTGAGTGCATGGGCCCAAGGACTTGTGCCATCTTTCACTGCTTTCCCAGGCCACAAGCAGAGAGATGGGTCAGAAGAGGAGCAGCCAGGACACAAACTGGTGCCCATATGGGATGTTGGTGCTTCAAGTGGAGACTTAGCCGACTACACTACAGCACTAGCCCCACGTAATGTTTCTTGAGGGCACTGAGGAGTGTATGCCTGGCCCATCCTTGTCTGCTCAGCTACTTACATAGTGCTTGACTCAGGCAAGGCAATCAATATTGTAGAGTGAGTACAATGTCTTATCAGTTCCTGGAGAGGGTAATGGGTCCTTCCCATCTCTTATGTCCATGATTCCCCTAATGCTGACTCTGGCATCTTAATTTATATGACAATGAATTGGGAGCAGGTGCTATTTCTGTAATAAGGGAGTGTTCAGACTATACTATTCAAAAGAAAGGATCTTTCTTTCATTTTTCAGACTTTGGAGTTTCAACCAGCTTTTTTCCTTTAGACTAAGAAGTCATTAAAAAGGGGTACAAAGGAATGATTATGGTTCTCTCTTAACAAATGCTGTGCATACTTTAACTATTTCATGGACACAGAATATCAAAAAGCTCTACCACCTGGTAGCTGAGATATTACATTTATCATAAGATCATAGCACACTTTTTATGCCTAAGTTGTGATGCACTTTCAAAGCTCTTCCAGTATAAAATAAGTTGACTCTTTCCTGGGATTTTTGAGAAATCTTCTCGTTCTGATTGACATTTAAACTTTTTATTGAAGTGAAATACAGTGAAATATCAAACGTTTACTACTCATTAGATTCTCACAACTTGAATACACCGTGCCGTCAGTGCCATGATCCAAGCCTCAGAATGCCTCCCAATTCCTGCCTTCTCCTGGAGGGATGAGTGTAACTCTGACTTCTTGGGGTTTAACAGTTTCCATCCTCATCTAATACAGGATGACCTTTTTATTTAACTTGGCTTCCGTCACTCACAAGAATATTTCTGAGATCCACTTGTATTGTTGGAGAGTTAGTCCTCACGACTGTATAGTAATTCCGTTATTCAGGTGTGTCATGATTTATTATCCCTTATACTACTGATGAGTTTTTGGGAAGTTTTCAGTGTTTGGCTACTGCAACTAGCTAGCAGTGGTGAATTTTTTTTTAAACAGTGTTTTGTCATGAAGTCAATATACATTCAAACAGATCTGGTCACCAGATTCTATTAACAATATTCTTTTCCAATTCTTGGAATTTTTCCCAATCAGTAAAATAAAAGATAGGCATAGTATGGAGGGAAGAGAGAGAATTAAATCCATTTTTATCTATTGCTGCATAATAAAAAGCCTTAAATTTTTTTTTCTTTTTTTTAACTTTTATTTAGTAAATATAAATTTTCAAAGTACAGTTTATGGATTACAATGGCTTTCCCACCTATAACTCCCCTCCCACGTGCACCCCTCCCATCTCCTGCTCCCTCTCCCATTCCATTCACATCAAGATTCATTTTCAATTATCTTTATATACAGAAGATCAATTTAGTATTTACTAAGTAAAGATTTCATCAGTTTGCACCCACACAGAAACACAAAGTGTAAAATACTGTTTCAGTACTAGTTATAGCATTACTTCACATTGGATAACACATTAAGAACAGATCCCACATGAGAAGTAAGTACACAGTGACTCCTGTTGCTGACTTAACAATTTGACACTCTTGTTTATGGTGTCAGTAATCTCCCTAGGCTCTAGTCATGAGTTGCCAAGGCTATGGAAGCCTTTTGAGTTTGCCGACTTCGATCTTATTCCGACAGGGTCATACTCAAAATGGAAGTTCTCTCCTCCCTTCAGAGAAAGGTACCTCCTTCATTGATGGCCCCATTCTTTCCACTGGGATCTCACTCGCAGAGATCTTTCAGTTAGGTCTTCTTTTTCTTCTTTTTTTTTTCCAGAGTGTCTTGAAAAGCCTTAAATCTTAATGGCTTACAAATAGCAATTTTATTATTGCTCATAGTTCTATGGGTTGACCGGGCTCAGCAGAATAGCTCTGCCTCAAATTATGCTACTACTATCTACTATTCCCTCATGTGGCTCCAGATTAGCTTGGGGACATCCAAGATGGCTCCACCCTCAAGGATGGAGCCTCATCTGGTAGCTGGGATGACTGGGAGCTGCCTATTCACACACACACACACACACACACACCCCGCCCCATGTTGTATCCCGTCTGTTATGATCTAGCCCAAGGTTTTCTTTTTATTTTTTAAGATTTACTTATTTATTTGAGAGGCAGAGTTATAGACAGAGAGAGGGATAGACAGAGAGAAAAGTCTTCCATCCACTGGTTCACTCCCTAAATGGCCACAATAGCCAGAGCTGGGCCAATCCAAAGCCTGGAGCCAGGAGCTTCTTCTGGGTCTCCCAAGTTGGTGCAGGGACTGAAGCATTTGGGCCATATTCTAGTGCTTTCCCAGGCCACAGCAGAGCTGGATCAGAAGGGGAGCAGCTGGGATATGAACCAGAGCCTATATGGGATGCAGGAGCCACAGGCAGAGTGTTAGCCCACCACGCCACAGTGCTGGCCCCCAGCTCAAGTTTTTTTATATAGTGGTTGGCCCTCAAGAGAGGGAAATAGTAGGTGAATATCCCTTGAGTCTCCGATTCTAGAACTCTTAGAACATCACTTTTTTTGTTGTTGTTGTTTTGTTTTGTTTTTGACAGGCAGAGTGGACAGTGAGAGAGAGAGACAGAGAGAAAGGTCTTCCTTTTGCCGTTGGTTCACCCTCCAATGGCCGCTGTGGCCGGCGCACCACGCTGATCCAAAGCCAGGAGCCAGGTGCTTCTCCTGGTCTCCCATGGGTGCATTGACCAAGGACTTGGGCCATCTTCCACTGTACTCCCTGGTCACAGCAGAGAGCGGGCCTGGAAGAGGGGCAACCGGGACAGAATCCGGAGCCCCAATCGGGACTAGAACCTGGTGTGCCGGTGCCGTGAGGCGGAGAATTAGCCCATTGAGCCTCGGCGCCGGCCGAGAACATCACTTGTATTTCACTAGTTAGCAAATCACAGGACCAAAGTGAGATTCAAAAAGAGGAGAATCAGACTCCTCCACTAGATGGGAGAAGCAGCGTGCCTATAGAGGAATGGAGTCATTGGAAAAATCAATGGGAAAAAAATAACTTTTGCAGATGATCTTATCCTCAGCCAAATCCCAGGGAAGAGAGGAAGACTGCAACAGCTTTAGGGTTATGTGGAGAAGTGATCAGATATTAGATACAGGGAAACGGCAGGGCTGAGGGCATAGAAGGAGGATTGCTTACGCAGTTGGGAGTGGTAGTGAAGAGTCCGGACGAACACAAAATATCCTGCCCTTTATTGCTTTGGGCCTGTCATTGTTTAGCAAATATTTAGAGCAGGAGACTCTAGGCAGCCTGATAGACTGGTGGGCAATTTGTGTTCAGAGGGCAGTAAACATGTGGAAATCAGATGCCTCGGTCAGAGATCAGAGACAGTAACCAAGGTAGAGATGCCCATGGAATTGGGTCACACCAAAGTCAGGGAGTCAGGGTGGTTATGATAGCCAGGCAGGGGAAGGGTCTGAGGTCACCCCTGAGTTTCTCTCAGACACTGCAGATGACCGGCAGTTTCCAACAGATTTTCCATCTGAGTCCAGTTTAAGCAGTTAAAGTAGTGTACGTGTCTCAATATTGTTAAGGAAGAAGAAAAAAGAACACAGTGTATGAAGAACTCAGGCAGTGCATTGACTGCACTGTGATGTGTGGTGGCAGTGTAATGGTTCCAGAGAATTTCAAGCAGTTTGGCATCTGGAGAAGCTTTGAGCCCATATATACATATAGCCTATACACACACACACACACACACACACACACACACAAGAGCCTATATATATATGAGCCTATATATACATATACATACACACACACACACATACACACACACACACAAGAGCCTATATATACATGAGCCTATATATACATATAGCCTATACACACACACACATACACAGACACACACACAAGAGCCTATATATACATGAGCCTATATATACATATATATATACACACACACACACACACACAAGAGCCTATATATACATGAGCCTATATACACACACACACACACACACACGAGCCTATATATACATGAGCCTATATATACATGTACATACACACACACACACACACGAGCCTATATATACATATACATACACACACACACACGAGCCTATATATACATGAGCCTATATATACATATACATACACACACACACACACACACACACATATATATATATATATATATATATAAATCCATGGGTCACCATGGATCTTTGCAGTTGGTTGAAGGTGAGGCACACTTTAGAACTCACAGGTTTTAAAGTTTCAAGCTACTTCAGGGGACATCCCTGGTGACGTTTCTGACTACAAGAGGATGTCAGGGTGAAGAGTGCCAACGAGAGCTCTGGTTGGTGGTGTGCAGCGTCACCGGTGCTCCTCTCTCCACTCTTATCAGCCAGTCTGTATGACTTCCGTGGACCCCACTGCCAACACTGGGTTTCCTAAACCCGAGGGCTCTCTCATCATTGAAGCCAGCTTTGCCACAGGAATAGATAGGATATGAATGTTCCCTCTTCTGTATCCTTTGCCCATGACTAACAGGATTTTTATGTAGATACCCTATTCCTTTGTCTCTCAAAGGGATAAATTTGAGATGTTTGTTCTACACTGGCTCTGCATGGATTAAGCTCCAGTAGTTTGATAATAGGTCCCTTGTTGACTGTCTTCATTTTTGACTCTGTTTTAAAATGTATCAATAGAAAATACAAGGTATGGGAAGGCCAACATCAGAAAATGATTGTCAAGAGGAGGAACACCATGCCATGGGGAGGTGGAGGGGGCCACACAACAATGAGCTGGGGTTGGTCAGGAAGCAGAAAATGGGAACCCCTTGGTCTCTGAGGGAAACAATGAGATAGGGTGAGCAGGATCAGCTTATTTGAAGACATAAAGGTCATCCCTAATTTATCTGATATCTGGCCCTGGGATGGTTCGGACAGGTGGAACACAGCGCAGCATGTGAAAACTTAAGCAGGGAGGTGGCTTTGGGTGTGGATTCTGGATGGTTGGTTTATATTTGAAAACTGCACTGATGGGCAAGTTGCTTATTATCTTCAGGAACTGGCTAACCCCAGGAGGGGCAGTCCTTCCAGGGCCAGCTAGGCCTCACATGCTGCAGCACCAGGACATATGGCTGACCCAGAAGTCAGTCTTCCTTCCCTGGTCTCAGTGTTCTCCTCTCCTCCCAAATAAACACCTGAGTTCTAATCCTTCCCCCAAACTAATAGAGACAGTTATGGTGACTCTTGCAATCAGCTGGGTTTCAGGTGACTAAATTGGGGTGGTGCAGTGATCACAGAAAGAGGGATTCTCTAGAATGCACCCAATATTTTCAGTCTGGCATTATGCTAGTTGAACAGAAATATAATATAGTATAATATAATACGTATATAACCTAAGTATCACACAAAGTGAATTTAACTACAAATAACCTTAATGCTGACCGTTATTATCAGCTGCTGAAGTGCTGTGCTGGCACTGGATTGTACTACCTCATGAGAACTGATTACTAAGTATTCAGAAAATTTGAGAGCTGATTGTTAAGTTGTTGGTAGCTGGAGATTTGTCATGATGGGAGTATTTACACGACACATTGGTTTAGGTTACGGTTCAGGGCTTCTCCCTACCAGCTCACCACTATTCTGGGAAGCTCGTGAATAAAAGAACATAGCATCATAAAACTTTAGTATTGGGCCAGTGACCAACAATTGTCTAATCAAGCCTCCTAAATTCAAATGCAGTAAATGAGGTACAGAGAGATTGAGTGAGTTGCCTGGAATAAGATTTGGTGACAATGCATGGGATCATCTTGCTATCTTGATTAATTAATTCAGATATTTAAAACCTGGGCTGCACTTTTAAAATCATTGCAAGTATCGCTAGTGTAAGTTTTTTTTTTATTTTTCATATTTTATTTAAAAAGTGGTGTGTGTGTGTGTGTGTGTATGTGTGTGTGTGTCTAGGGACATGGCGGGGGCAGGCAAAACCTTCCAAAAGTGTTATCTATTGAGTTGTGTTTAATAAAATCATTTTGCTAATTGCTAAAAAAAATACAAATTCCCTGAGCATGCATTGACACTGTAAATATGGAAAGTCTGTTACTGAACAGCAGTTAGCTAGATGCCAAGAGGGAGCATTGTGGCAACACTTGAAACAAATATTGATATGAACATATTTCCATTTGTGTGAAAATATGTTCCCTCCATATTGGGAAGGAAACTGTAAGGAGAGAAATACAAACAACACATTGGAGAGATGTGGAGTGGAGAAGCTGTTTGTCTGCCAGAAGCCACCCCTCTTCATTCTGTGAATTTTCCCAGAGAGGTTGTCATGAAATTTCCTTTCACAAACGGGAAGCCAAAAGTCTTCCATTCAAGGAAAAATGACAGATTTCAAGGGCTGCTATTTGGTAAGGGTGAAAACACACACAATATGGTTAGGCTCTGAGCAGGTATTTTGATTGAATCACCAGGGTTTTTTTAAGCTCCAGAGAGAGACCAAGAGGTTTCACTTTTAGAAAACTGTATGTGCATGAATTAACTGATAGAAATTTGTATTTAGAGTCATTGTTGTTCCCAAGATTCCAGCGTTTTTTGAACTCAGGGATTCAATCCATAGTTTTAGTTCTTTTGTGTCAAATTCTAGAGAGAAAAAATAGAATATCATAATCCTGTTTTCTTTTCTTTGCAAATATATAATATTTTGCTATAGACTGAATTCTTGTTTCCCCCACCCCCCAAATTGATATGTTGAAGCCTAATCCCACACGTAAAGGTCTTTGGAGGCAGGGCCTTGGGAAGTAATTAGATCATTGTGTGGGGCACTTGTGAACTGGACAAGAGACCCTAGAGTCAGGCACTCTGTGCATCAGGTTATGCCCCTGGCAATGCTGGCATCCCATATCAGAGTGCCCTGGATCCAGTCCTGCCTCTGCTTTCTGATCCAGGAGTCTGCTTATGTGCATCCTGGGTGATAGCTCAGGTGCATGGGTCCCTGCCACTCATGTGGGAAACCTGGGTGGAGTTCTAGGTCCCTGGCTTTAGCTAGCATTGCACCCATTCGGAGAGTGAACCAGCAGATAGATGGGCTCGGTCTCTCTCTCTCTCTCTCTCTCTCTCTCTCTTTCTGCCTTTCAAATAAATAAATCCTCAGAAAACACAGAAAGACCCTAGGAACTCCCATATACCTTGTGCCCTAAGAGGACACTGACAAGGTGTCTGTGAACTAGGAGGAAGGCCCTCACTCGATGGCAAATTTGATGCTGTCTTGGTCCAGCCCCCAGAATTGTGAGGATTAAATTTCTCTTGCTTGTTTTTGTTATAGCAACATGAATAGATTAAGACACACATTACTGAGACCAATTAAACAGCCCAAGATACATTATGTCCAACCAAGAGGAATTTGAAGTGGTTTCAAAAGTTTATGGGGGGGGCAGAGCAAAGATGGCTTCTAAGGAAGAGGCTCCAGTGATCACCCCCCCTCCCCCCCCCACAGAGAGAGAGCGATTACTCCTGTGAACAGCTATACACATACCAGGTCACCTTTATAAGAGCTATGGAAGGTAGGTGAGAAACCATGGTACCTCATCTTGTTATAATCAGAAGAAAAATCAGTTGACGAAAGCAAGAAGGAAAAAGTAGCCTTCGTCTTCCTTCCCCCAGCTGCAAGGAACATGGTGCGGACAGATGCCTCCTTCTGGGGAGAGAGAAAACGAACTGGATCCCAGTACCAGGTCCACTGCAAAAAGTTTAGTTGAACTGAATACCCTGGCCCCGGACCTCAGGCTCGTACTGGTGGAGTGAATAATTCAAGTTTCCACAGCCACGTGGTCTCTGCCACTGGTCCTCCAATCACCTGCAGACAGTGACACTCCAAACAGGTGGAGGGGCTCTATGTTTTTGGAGCTCAGAGGGAGGTCTACTGCGCTGAGACCTAGCACCTGATAAAGCCCAAACGCTTCTACCACCAGCCAGAGTTCACAGATGGAGCCTCTGGATTTACCCTGCATCGGGAGGACACCTGCCTTCTGGTGAGCTGCACTCATTTTTGTGTTTGTCACTGCCAGCCTCTGGGATTCTACTGGGCACTCCTAGAACTTTGTAGGGCCCAGGGACAGTGAGAGCCTGGGGCCAATCTAGCTGGCCAGGGGACTGCCTTTTCACCCTTCTCCAATTCTGAGCAGACACCAAGGGCCAATGAGACAGTATCTTGGAAGTCAGTGCGAGGCTGGGAAAGCACAATGCTGAGCAGAACCTACAGGTTTCCATCCCTACCTTGTGTCTGTGGACAGAGTCTCTGGACTTTCCCTGATATCAGGCAGAGATCTGATCCTGGTGAGACAGACCTGCTTTGTTGTGTAGCACCACCAGCTTCTTATGGGCCTGGTGGACACTCCCAGGGTTGCACAGTGCCTGCTGACTGTGAGACCCAGTTGTGATCCACTTAGGGCCTTTCCAAGTAGCTGGGGAGCTTCTCTCTCCTCTATTCTATAACATCAAGTAGACAGCAAAGAATCTCAGAAAGGTTTTCTGAATTCAGTGCCAGGCTGATAAAATCCAGCATGGAACAGATTCTAGCGGTCCCTGTCCCCAGGCCAAACAGTGCCTTCAGACAGAGCCTCTGGACCTTCCTTTGTGCCCAATGGAATTCTGTGGTCCTGATTGAGCAATTTCATACCCCAGCCAGCATCAGAAGTGGCCGACATGTGCAGCATTGGGCAGTGAGCCCATTTTGGCTGCAGACAGGCCATGTTCTTCTTCAGCAGCAGGAAAGACTACCTGTAATTTCTAGCAGAACAGCTGCAAATGCAGCCAAAGTACAAAATTTAATCCTTCAGTGTGCAGACGACATCATACCCCAAGAAGCATCAGGAACTTCTGGGGAGCCATGACCTCAGGTAAACAGCAAATTAAGATAGCAAAAAAAAAAAAGAGCAAAAAAAGATGATGAGATGAAGATTTTAAAGTAGCTGTCCTTAGGAAATGTAATGAAATTCTGAAGACCACAGAGAAATGATTAAATATTCTAACAGAGAGTTGGCAGAGATGTACAAGTAATCAAATAAACCCAACAGAACTCTTTCCTCAAAAAATATACTAAGTGAAATTTAAAAAGTGGTAGAAGATATCCACACTATAATAGATCAAACAGAAGAAAGAATCAGTGGGCTTGAAGACAGGCATTTTGAAAACACACAGTTGGAGGCTAAAAAACAAAGAGGAATGAAGAAAGTTTATGGGTTATATGGATAGCATGAAAAGATCAAATATTCAAGTTACTGGTATTCAAGAAGGACATCAGAATGCCAATGGAGTAGAAAGCATACTAAAAGAGATAACAATAGAAAACTTCTCAAATCCAGAGAAAGATGTTATATCCAAGTGAAGAAAAGTCACAAGTCACCAGTCAGATTGAACTGAACCCAATCAATTCCAATATATTTATTATTTGAAAAGGAGAGATAGCACTTGTTATAAACGTTCCTCTTAGTACTGTTTTTACTGTATCCCATAGATTTGGTATGCTGTTTTCATCATTTCAAGACTTTTTAAACTTTCTCTTTGATTTCTTCTTCTGATCCATTGGTTGTTCAGGAATAAATTCTTTAATTTCCATGTATTTGGGCAGTTTACAGCATTTTTTGCTTCTAGTTTTATTACATTTATTTGTATATTTAGGTGCTCCAACAAAGGTGCACTTATATATTCATAGAACAGAGTAGAGATCCTAGCAGTAAACCCCTGAATCCACAGCCAATTGATCATTGACAAAGTTGCTAAGAACACATGTTGGAAAAAGGCTACCTCTTTAATAGATGATGCTGACAAAATTGGATACAACATACTGAAAAATGAAACTAGAACTCACCAGGCACCAAAATCAGTTCAAATGGGTTAAAGGTACAAATGTGAGACCCGAAACTTTTGAAATCATTGGAGGAAAACAGAGAAAACAGCTTAAGTCAAACTTGGGGAGTGAATCAGAGATTAAAGGTCTCCTCTCTCTCCCCACTTCCTTTCAAATAAATAAACAAACAAACACATTTTTTAAAAAGTTTGTGGAAAATGGAGAAGAGAATGTCCAGTTTCTATGACCCTTTCAATCATCCCTCATACAGTTCACATGGAGATTGTGTAGCTCTGCTTATTGAGTGGGAAGGCAGATTTGAAGTCTGGTCTTAAAGTTCAGTGGAAAAAAGTTATTAAGGTCAAACAAAGGTTATCTCTTTGTCTCTCTCTCTCTTAAATATTTTTTTATTTGAAAGGCAAAGAGAGAGGGGGACACAGACTGAGATGGATCTTCCATTTGCTGTTTCACTCCTCAAATGCCTGCCACAGCTTGATCTGGGCCAGGCCAAAACCAGGAGCCAGGAACTCCAGGCAGGTCTCCCATGTGGAAGAGCACAGACTCAATTACTTGCGCCATCATCTGCTGCCTTTCCAGACATTGTTGGTAGGAAGCTGGGTGTAAGTAACCGGGACTTGAACTGGCACTCTGATAGGAGACATGTGCATCTCAAGGGGTGCCTTAGCCCAGGGCACCTCAATACCTGCCCCAAGGTTTTCTCTTAAAGGAACTTTAAACTGACTACATTTTTTCTGTTCTTTTTTTTAATTTTTAAAATTTATTTTTTGAGAGGCAGAGACCTGGGTTGGGATGGAGCAGAGAGGGAAAAGAGAGGGAAAGAGAGGGCAAGAGAGTATGAGAGAGAGCCCACCCACTGATTCACTCCCAAAATTTCCATCATGGCCTGGACTGGACAGGGCCAAAGCCAGGAGCCAGGACACAACCCAAACACCCTACATGTGTGACAGAAATCAAATTACCGGAGCATCACCACTGTATCCTAGGGTGTGCATTAGCGGGAAGCTGTAGGCAGGAACTAGAGCTGTGACTCAAATCCAAGTACCCTGATGTGGAGTGTGGGTAATTGCTAGGCTTAACATCTGACACTTTTCCCCACTTTTAATACATGCTTCACCCTGTTAGGGTTACAGAACTGTAGATAAGAACTGGGGAAATAAAAAAATTTTAATTGTTGCATTTTCTTTGGTCAGGTTATAGCATATTTTTGTCTTCATAAGAATGAAAGGAAGAAGGAAGTGAAGAAAAGAAAGCAAACCCAAACATCTGGTAGTTGGAGTTGACTGTA
Organism: Sylvilagus floridanus; assembly: GCA_949820135.1. Classification (NCBI taxonomy): domain Eukaryota; kingdom Metazoa; phylum Chordata; class Mammalia; order Lagomorpha; family Leporidae; genus Sylvilagus; species Sylvilagus floridanus. The sequence goes on from OX463244.1 coordinate 171,011,232, forward strand.
ACTCCATATATTTACTCCTACCCCTCATAATTAATTCATTCAGTCTCTACCACATATTTCAGTCATATCAAGTGTTTTAGACGTATTAACTGATTTAATATGTACAACAATGCTCCAGGTAGGGTATTGTTATCATCTTTATTTTATGCTTGAAGAAATGGAACATGCAGAGAGTTTACGAAATTGATGCAGGATTGGTTAGTTGCCATTAAATGGGATTTCAAACTCAAGGCATCTGATTCTAAAACCCATTTTTTAAATTGCCATAGAACATCTGCGAATTTTAGTAAAATATATTTTTGTTTTATTTCACTTATATGATTTATTTATATGTTTAACTCATGTTTATAACCAGATATGCATCAGTCTTTGGCTTATCATGAACTGCTCCAAGTAACTATTTTTGCAAACTGTTTAATAACAAGACCTGCATTTCTTGCGTGCATGAGACCAGAAAGTGATATGCATGTATCTCCTTTGGAATTTTCAGCTTTCATAGAGCAAAGTGTGGGGCAGCAGCAAAAGCAAGAAGATACAACAACAAACTGAGTTCATATTGACCTGGTTCTTCATCTTGGTCCAGGTATGCAATCTCAGCTTAGCTTCTTCATCTGTGAGGGGAGCTTTAGTGTACTCCCCCACAAGATCATGGAATGTGAATGCATCTCTTTACTTCCACTACCTGTCATAGAGTAAGAGAAGTGGTTGAGCGCCAGGGTTAAAATCTTGTAGTTTGCACTGAGACAGACTGGGTTTTAAATCCATGCTTGAGGCCTACTAAGTATGTAAGTTTGAACAAAGTACTTAATAATTAATGTGAGAACTAAATGGGCTAATGTTTGTAGCATGTCTGGTACATGCTACAAAGAGTTTAGTAATGATGATGATGATGTTGATGTCAGTTCTTTTTGTTTTTTATTAAAAGATGTATTTATTTATTTGAAAGTCATAGTTACACAGAGAGAGGAGAGGCAGACACACAGAGAGAGAGGTCTTCCATCCATTAGTTCACTCCTCATTTGGCCGCAAAGGCCGGAGCTGTGCCGATCGGAAGCCAGGAGCCAGGAGCTTCCTCCAGGTCTCCCACGTGGGTGGAGGTGCCCAAGGACTTGGGCCATCTTCTACTGCTTTCCCAGGCCATAGAAGAGAGATGGATCATAAGTGACTCGATCTGGTGCCCATATGGGATGCTGGCACTGCAGGCAGTGGTTTTACCCACTAAGCCAAAGTGCCGGCCCCCATGTCAGTTCTAATCTGTCTCCTCTAACTTGTTTAATTCCATACTCTTCATCCTTCAGGGAGAAACTGGCATACTTGTACCAATAGAAGATTTATCCCCCTTTTTGGTAAAATCGATAATTTAGATACAAGAAGCTCACCATTTCTAGTGCACATTTCTGTGAGTTTTGATGAGTGTATACAACTGTGTATCCACTGTAAGACATGTCACATTTCCATCACCCACCCAATGGCCCAGTTCCCATCCACTATTTTCTGGTCAGTTCCTACCACAACTCCCTTGCCAACCACTGGTCTGCTTCTGACACTGACATTTTGCCTTCTCTGAGATGTTATGTGAGTGAAATCATACAGTAGATACTATGTGGATTCTTTCTTCACTTAATGTAATTCATTGAGATTCATCCTCAATAGATTTTAATGATTTTTTAAATACACATTTTTCCCTCTGTTACATCATGCTGATGGTGAGAGCTGAGCTAATTAAGAGTGGAATCTCAGGAGATGTTCTTTGACTCAGGGATTATTCCACCCTTCAGATCACTGAAGTACCAGCAAAATAAACTAGAAAAGAAAAAACCCACTAAACTATGTTTCAATAAACTTAAAATAGTATCCTCTAAGAAGTAGTGATCCCTCCTTTTTTCACACAATAAAAGGAAAAATCACTATTTTGATATGCCTCCCTCCATATCATCCCCAATAACTTTTCATTTTACAGGAGCGTTTTCCTCAGTGGCTTGACCACACAAATCTGCAGCGTCTCACTCAAGTTCAATGCCTTGGGTGCCATTTTGAGCCACTCATATCCTCTGCATTTAGCCATTGTGTGATTTATCCATTCATACTGACTCCATACATGCTAGTTGGCAATGGGTTGAAATAAAACCCGTTGAGAGGAATTCGTTGACAGTAGGAACTCAGGAAAATAACAGGCTTAGGAAATATTGATCATGATGTTTTTCATGCCTATGTCCTCATTTTAAAGTGTAGGCAAATTCTAATTTTGACTCCCCCACCCTTACTTTAGACCTTAAATTAGGAAACAGAGAAAAAAGGAATTTATGAAATTGTGTTTCTCAAAATTGGGGTGAGGAGTGGAGGAAGAGAAGGTGAAAAGTGATTATGATGGAAAAGATACAGTAGAATTTGGGAAAATTAAATCTATTTAATCAATTTACTACAATAATTCTTTCAGATCATACTTCCAAATTCAATTGTTGTATAGTGTTTGTAAATCCTTAGTCAACATTTTCATGCTTTGGTGCCTGTTGATCCCTAATATCCCTTCTGGAAGCAATGCAGTAGCTCAGTGGTAATGACTGTAGATTCTACAGATGATTTTGAGTGCCAAATAGGCATGGTGCTAGCTGTAGGAGTTCAGTGGTAAGCAAAACAGCCAGTTCTTGTCCTTATGGAATTTACTAGCTAGTGAACATCTTATAATTGGATAATAAACTTCTAAGATTTCTGAAAGTGCCACAGTATCAATGCACACATATTAGTATCTTCTAAAATATGACAACCATTTTTGTGAGAGGAGGAACATAGAGAGAGTGGTGAGTTAGTTTTTTTTTTTTCCCAAAGAAACTTTTATTTAATGAGTACAAATTTCATAAATACAACTTTAGGAATATAGTAATTCTTCCCATCATACCTGCCCTCCCACCCACACTCCCACCCCACTTCCTCCTCCCTCTCCCATTCCCAGTCCTGTTCTCCACTAAGATTCATTTTCAATTAACTTTATATACAGAAGACCAACTCTATACTAAGTAAAGACTTCAACAATTTGCACACACATGCACACACACAACATTATTTTTAAAATAAAAATAAATAAATAAGCTTACACATATTGCAGCAGTTCTGTCATGGCTTCATTTTGGTAGCCTTTTCTACTGCTTGTTGACTCTCACTGTTAGTGAGTTTTCTATGCAAAGTATGTCCTCTCTTATTCCTGATGCTAATTTCCTGCAGTCTGGCTGGGTATATGAGGATGAGAACTCGACGTCCTTTATAGAGAGTGGCGGTTAGACACCTGTGTGCCTTGTAACCCCTTGTAACAGGATCAGAATCGCAGCACTAGGAGTGACCTCAGGCAATTTTTTCATCATCCTCACTAGGACTCAGTTTCCTCAGGTGTCTAATAGGAAAAAACAATTGCATGACCTTCCTTATTAGATATAGGCAGTCAATACATGACCTCCATTGTTATTACTTAATGACATCAGAGTATCATCAAACTAAGAAGTAGGGGTGGGTATTTGACCTAATGGTTAAGATGCTGCTTATGAAGCCTGCATCCCATAATGGAATCCCTGGATTTGAATCCTGGCTCTGCTCCTGATTCCAACCTCCTACTAATGAAGACCCTGAGAGGCAATGGTGATGGCTCCAGTGGTTGGGTTCCTGCCACCTACAAAGGGCACCAGCATTGAGTTCCTAGCTCCTGGTTGAGACTAGATTTAGCTGTGGCTGTTGGGGGGCATTTGAGGAGTGAACCAGTCAGTGGGCAATCTGTCTATGTCAGTGTGTTTCTGTCTTTGTCTATCTCTGTTATCTGCATTTCAAAATAAATACATAAATAAATATTTTTTAAAAATAATTTAAAAACTCAAAAAGAATCCATTTATTTACACATAGTTGATACTAACCTGTGACATGATTTTTCTCCAGGTTAAACAAAAGGTTCTCAATTGCATTTTGTATCTTGGTCTGGCTGAATAAATTTCCTTGAGTATTTCAGGTTGAAGATATTGAAGACCTGAACAGGTTAAAAAATAAGCTCGGATTTGACACCTATTAGAAAATGTTTCCTGACAAGGCTCTAATGAAAGCAAAAATAGCTATAAAGGGTCATTTACCTCAAGCTGATTCATATCCTAGTTAAAAGTGATCTCACAATGTTTATGCCGGTCATTAACCTGGTTTCTATTTCAGTCAGAAAATGGCTTGAATAAGGAATATTCTTGTCCTTCTCTCTGCTCACTTGGCATTTGCAAAGCTGCAGTGAGACTGCACCAGAAGAATTTCCAGAGAAACAGTGGGGTAGCCTCGAGTTCATCTAAGGAGCCTATGGGGCGGTCACTAGGAGTTAGTGCGGGAGCTACCCAGAGAAGAGGGGCTTGGTTATAGAATACAGTCTGAGGTTTAGGAGCAATATCTCCTGGCAAACGTGTGCTAATGAGCATTCACAGTGAGTCTGCTTCAATCAGACATTTACCACTTCAACTCTGTTTTTATTGGAGTAAACAAAGTTCCCTGGTTTGAATATCAGTTTGGGTGTTAATGTCCACAGAGGTCTATGTATTCTTGGTCTCCAATATGCTATGTAAATGGCACAAAGAGGGTGGACAATGAATCCAATAATGGTATTTGGAGGTGGGGTCTTTGGGAGATGACTGGTTGTTTGAATGAATCATTACAGTGGAGTCCCCATGATCGAATCTGGTGGCTTTATAAAGGATCATATCCTCATAGACAGGCACATGTTCTTTCTTGCCACTTGATGCTCTGTGCTGTTCTGGAACTCTACCAGCAGGAATGCTTCCCCAGAGATCAAGCTAGTGGAGCCTACCTGATCTTGGCCTGTGAACCTATCAAACTGGAATCAAAATAAGCTTCTTTCCTTCATAAGTAGCCTGTGTCAGGTATTTCATCATAGAAGATGACTAATACACATAGTCTTCTTGAGTCGTGGCCATGAAGCATCTTGAAGGACCACTTAGCCCTCAACTCTTCACTTCAAACAATCCAGTGAAAATCAATATCCAGAGTTAGTTTAAGATTCAATGATCAAAAAGAAACTCACTAGCATTATAGAATCAAGAGGAATTTCACTTTTCCCATCTCTGTAGTATTGATCTAAAGAACATGATCAATAATCAGAAAGCTACTTCATTGTCATTCAATTTGCAGGGATGGAGAACATCTGGCTCCTGGGCTATACACAGCTGATGAAATCATTTGGTCCCTGACCTTGTCAAAGCAACTGTAGGAAGGATTTGAAACTCAACAAATCATAGCAGGCTAATTTGTAAGTTGATAATTTTCTGTGGCCTATGAATTATGTTATAAATATCCAAATGGCCCTTGGCAGAAAAAGGTCCCCACCCCCTTTAAATTTTAAAGGAAGACATTTTATTATATTGAGTTTAAATACGCTTTCTTTTGGCTTTGATATACCCAGTGATTCTATTTTTTCTTTTTTCTAGTTGGGGAAGGTAAATTTCTATGATGCTGTGTTTATGATTATACTATGCTTAGAAATATTACACTATTCAGATTGCCCTTTCAGTTTATTACTCATCTGACATCTCCTGAAAGAACTTTGAAAGTTGAGACAGGAAGAAACATGTATTTAATATGAATTTTTGTACTGATAACTTTCTTATTTCTTCAAATTTTCCCATTTTTAAAGAACAAAATATTTATTTGACAGTCACAGAGCTAGAGAAAGACAGAGGGAGGGAGGAAGGGAGGGAGGGAGAGAGAGAGCAGGAGAGAGAGAGAGGAGAGAGAGAGAGAGATCTTCCATTGCTGGTTCACCCCCCAAAAAGCCACAACAGCCAAGGCCAGGCTAGGCAAAGCCAAGAGTCTGGAACTCCATCTGGGTCTCCCATGGAGACCATCTTTCACTGCTTTCCCAGGCACATTAACAGGGATTTGGATTGGAAGTGGAGCAGCTGGGACATGAACCAGTGTTCATATGTGTTACTAGTGTTGCAGGTGGTAGCTTAATGTGCTGCACCACATGGTTGCCCCCTCTCCCGCCATTTTTAATTATGGTAAAATACAGATAGAATAAATTAACTGCTGTAACCAGTTTTAAGTGTACAGTTTGATGGTATTAAGTACATTCATACTGCATTGCTGTGCAAACCATTACCACCATTCATATGCATAACTTTGTTGTGCAAAACTGAAACTCAATACCCAACAAAAAATAACTCCTCATTTCCCCCTCCCTCTCTAGCTCCTGGCAACTGCCACTTAATTTACTGTCTGTAATTTTGACAGCTGTAAGCAACTCATATAAATGGAATCATATAGTACTTGTCTTTCTGTGTCTGGCTTGTTTAATGTAGCACTATGTCCTCAAGGTTTATTCATGTTGTAACATGTCTCAGAATTGTCTTCCTTTTTAAGGCTAACTAATATTCCATTATATACTTATATAACTTACTTTTTCTTTAAATTTTTAAAAATTATTATTCTATTCCAGAAAAATGAATAATCATAGTATTAAAGGATTACAGAAAACCTCAAATGATGATCTTTAATGTCATGTAAAAATAAAAACTATAAAAGTAGTGTTGACAGAATCACAGTGACACTTGTATAGTTATTGGATTTGCTGAAATTTGAAAAGACTGATATCACCCAATATTTTCAAAGATATATAACAATGGGAATTCTCATATTTTGCTACTGGGTATATAACTTGGCAAACTCAGTTTGAAAAACTGTTAAACAGCCTCTATTGATGCTGAAAATAAAGCCTACAATTCAACAATTCCACTTCCAGGTTTATAGCTAACAGAAATTTGTGCATGGATATACAGAAAAACATATGAGAATGTTCATAGCAGAAATATTCATACCATCCTCAAATTAGAAGCTACCAAAATGCCTAGTAGTAGAATGAATAAATCAGTTGGTATATTCATGCAATGGATGAATTTATGCTAGTAGAAATTCATAAACTATTATTATATACAATAATATGATCAAATCTCACAAATATACTATTTTTTTTTGACAGGCAGAGTGGACAGTGAGAGAGAGAGACAGAGAGAAAGGTCTTTCTTTTTCCATTGGTTCACCCCTCAATGGCCGCTGGTCTCCCATTCGGGTGCAGGGCCCAAGCACTTGGGCCATCCTCCACTGCCTTCTCAGGCCACAGCAGAGAGCTGGACAGGAAGAGGAGCAACCGAGACAGAATCCGGTGCCCCGACTGGGACTAGAACCCGGGGTGCTGGCACCGCAGGTGGAGGGTTAGCCTATTGAGCCGTGGCACCAGCCACAAATATACTATTGAATGAAACCAGGTACGAAAGAGTACATATTGCATAATTCCATTTCCATGAAGACCAAATACAGGCAAAACTGATCTATAGTCTTAGAACTCAAGAAACTGGTTAACTTTGGGGGGGATGAGTATTGATTGGTTGGCAGGGGGTGATAAGGATTTTTACAATATTTTGTTTGATCTGAAGGTCAGGTGGGTATGTTTATGTTTTGAAAATTTATTGGACTGTGTTTAAAAAATACGTACTTTTCTGTATGTAAGAGGGTATCTCAAAAAGTTGATGGAAAGTGGAATTAAAAGATAAGGTTGTTTCAGGGCAAAAACCAAAAACGAAATCCATGCCAAGTATTTCCATAAAATGCAGTTTCCATGAACTTTTTGAAGACCTTATATTTTTTTAAAAATAAAGAAAGAAATATACTTTAAAAACAATGACTACGAGGGCCGATATTGTGGCAAAGCAGGTAAAGCCATCGTCCCTGACACATGCATCACATGTGAGTGCCAGTATGTGTCTCAGCTGCTCCACTTCTGATCCAGTTTCCTGCTAATGGCCTGAGGAAAGCAGCAGCAGATGGCCCAAGTTTTTGGGCCCCTGCAATCCATGTGGGAGACCTGGATAAATCTCCTGGGTCCTGACTTCAGCCTGGCTCATTGCTGGTCATTGTGGCCATCTGGGGAGTGAACCAGCAGATGGAAGATCCCTCTCTCTCTGTAACTCTTTCAAAATAAATAAATAAATTAAAAAAAAAACCCAATGACTACAAATTTTAAATATCATGTGTATTATAAATAAATGCTCAGAAATCATGTGTGACTATGTGTCTATTATTTGTTAGAATTTTTGTATCTATATGTTGTGGGTGAAAGCAGGCCTGAGGTGAGCAGCCCACAGACTCGTTTATTTCAGTTGGTACAACAGCTTATATAGCCAAGACCAGCCAATCCAGTCAAGGGGAGGTCTATGCCCCAGTCAATCACAGCCTGTTGCCAGGCAGTTTCCAAAGCCATCCAATCAGAGCCTGTTGCCAGTCAGGCTCTTGTTGCCAGGCAGTTTCTGAAACCATCTAATTACGGCCTGCTGTCAGGCTTTGTTGTCATGTGGTTTCCTCTGCTGTCATGTGGTTTCCGAAGCCATCCAATCACTGCCTGTTTCCAGGCACTTTCTATTGTCAGTGGCCATCTAGGCATGACCTTTTCACCTCAGCGGCCATCTTGGCATGAACTTTTCACCTCAGCTGCCATCTTGATATGAACTTTTCACCTCATTCCACCACATTTCACCCTTTTCGTTTATTTTTGAGCAACGGGAGGCATGATTCTTGGCCATACCATTGTTGACCCCGTTTCCATGTGGTCTCCATACGCAGCTGTGCCTGTCTTAGGTTGTCTCCCTGGGGATCTTACCCCTCATTGACTAACCAGCGCTCCAAACGAGAGACCACAGGAGTGCTTGCACAGATGGCGCTAGGAATGAGGAACAGTGGTAATCAGGAATGGCGTAACTGCACACAGGCTGTGGGCCATTCGAGTGGCTGACCAGAGCTAATGGGGTATAAAACAGTAACAGATGTGGTTATGGGCAATTTCTCAGGGTAGGGTTATAGGGTAGGTGCGTCTGCTAACAAGGCGGACTCTCAGTCTTGTTCAGCTGGTTCTGGTTGGCTGTCAGTTGCAGGCTTGATGTTTCTGGCTGGTACCCAAATGGGCTGTCCCACATTCTCTGGAAAGACACAAGCATATCCTGGACCCTTGGTTAGCAGAGGGTGTGGTCCCTTCCATTCTCCTGTCAGGGGGTCTTTCCACCTAACCGTAGGGGCTGGGGTCTGGGATGGAAAGGATCCCCAGTGTTTATAAGCTGGACTGATCCCTTGGGAATCAAGGTAAGAAAATTGATAATGAAAAGGACCTCAGTCAAAGCAAGCTGTGGGTCTGGGGCCATATGATTGTTTTTCTGTCTTTGTAAGAGATCTTTAATTGTCCTATGAGTTCTTTCAATGGTTGCCTGTCCCTGTGGGTTGTATGGGATACCTGTGGCAGACTGTATGTTCCAAGACTTCTAGAAGGAATTAAATTCCTGTGATGTATACACTGGCCCATTATCAGTCTTTATGGTCCAGGGGACACCAAGGACCAGCATGGCTGACTTAACCGCCTTTATCACATTATTAGCCTTTTCTCCAGATTGGGCTGTTGCAGACACAGGCGTTGAATAAGTATCTACCACCACATGGACAAACTTAAGTTTACCAAAGGAGTTAATGTGGGTGGTGTCCACTTGCCAGAGCTTATTAGGAGCAAGACCTCGAAGGTTCACTCCTGCTCGTTGCCGTGGGCCTAACGGGGCGAGGGGTTCACAATTCTTGTAAGAATACACTAGGTGTTTGCATTGGCTCATTGTTAGCTCTGGGAAAAGCAATTTTATGTTGTTTGCTGACATATGAAATCTTTGGTGTAAAATACAGGCTTGTTCTACGTGTCCAATGGAAGTCGTGCTGCAGGAGATAAGATGATCAACCTTTCTGTTGCCTTGGAAAATAAAGCCAGGTAACCCAGTATGTGATCTTACATGTGAGATATACCATGGGTGTTTTCTGTTCTCAGTTAGCTCTTTAAGTGTTGTGAACATCTGGTCAATTGGCTTATTGGTTGGGTTAAAGACTGCAAAAGGGATCATCTTTGTTACCTGTACTGAGTATTTGCTGTCAGAGAATATATTTACTGGTCCATCTTGGCTAAGGAGTAGAACCTTGACTATTGCTCTTATTTCTCCCAACTGTACTGATCCCCCGTGGGGTTCTACATGGATCTTATCTTTTTCTGTTAAAGATTTGATCACTATTCCAAAGAGTGACTTGTTGGCGTCCATAAATGCACATGGTGCCATGTGTATAGGTTGATTAGCAGGGAAAGAATGTTTTGGATAGTCTATTCCTAAGGTTTGTAGTGTCTGGAGTAGCCTGTCCACTGGCAGGTGATTGTCAACCTGTCTTGGGAAATTTATCATTAAGTTTGAAAGAGCGTGCTATTCTGCATCAGTGTCGACAGTTCTAATTGTGATAGTGGTAGGATCACTATATCTGCCTCTGTGTTAAATATATTATTGGTATAATATCTTAATTTAAGTCCCATCAAAAGGATGGTATCTACTTTGTTTACTATTTTACGACAATCGCTCCTGGCTATGTGCACCCAAAAAAGTGGTCCATGTTTTTGCCAAATAACTCCTAAGGGGGCCTTGAGGGTAGATACGGTTATGGCAAATAGAGGCACCTGAGGGTCATATCTAAATGTTTTTAAATTTGACAACTGGGTGTTGTTCTTTTCTATAGTGGATTTGGCTGCTGGTGTCAATGTGATTTTTAAAGAAGGGCTGTTCCCCTTAGTCAGTAAATCATATAGTGGTCTAAGTTCTGCAGGTGTTAGAGGAAGGAAAGGCTTCAGCCAATTGATTTGGCCACATAGTTGTTGAAGTTCATTAAGTGAGTATTTATGCTTGACTTTTAGGTTTGGGCCCATTGGAGATATATGGGAGGAGATTTGATAACCCAAGAATTGAAAAGGTTTTTATAATATTACTTGCACAACAAGTAATTGTATTAAAAGGAGACAATTTGAATATAACTATTTGCCTCCCAATTGGTCCAAATTTCCAAAAGAGATAGCTTAAATAGTAGAGGTAGGGGCTGGCGCTGTGGCCAGGTTAATTTTCCGCCTGTGGTGTCTGCATCTTATGTGGGCACCAGTTCTAGTTCCGACTGCTCCTCTTCTGATCCAGCTCTCTGCTATGGCCTGGGAAAGCAGTAGAAGATGGAGGCCCTGCACCTACTTGGGAGACCTGGAAGTAGCTCCTGGCTCCTGGCTTCAGATCAGCTCAGCTCTGGCATTTGTGGCCATCTTGGGAGTGATCCAGTAGATGGAAGACCCTTCTCTTTGTCCTTCTCATTACGTGTAACTCTACCTCTCAAATAAATAAATAAAACCTTTAAACAATAGAGGTAAAGACAAGTTAGGTGTGGGTGAAGAATAGAGCAGAAGATAGTGTAAGATTTAATAAGATCCATGTTTAATAGGACATTACTATGCTTACTTACTCATTGAGCTATGGAAAGGAAATCTGTCCATCCAAGAATCACAAGGCTTTAGTTGTGAAAAGGGTCTTAGAGGTTATTTCCACTTCCTTGGCTTCACAGCGAATGAAAGATCAAGAACAAAATGTCATGGTTTGATGATGGCAGCATCAGGACAAGAATCCAGGTTTCTTGACTCTTAGACCAGTGCTCTTCTGTTATCATCTGGAAAGCTGTGACACCGCCTAGGACCACATGGGGAAAACTCTTTCTGGGAAGACAGTTTGAAAGAGTTAACCATTCTCTACTCCTTACAGTCACATCCATTTGCAATACGACTTTGCAAATTCTTCTCTCCAGAGATGGTGGTATTTTTGACCTCGTGAAACTAGCAGGCCTTAACTTTCCCTTGACTTCTAAAAGGAGGAAGGAATGCCAAGTTAGTTGAGCCCAGTCCTCTAGCAGCCTGAGCAGTTCAGCTCCATCTCTTAGAAGGCAGTCGGCCATGCGGTCAGCAAGCTCGGGCAATCCTCCTGGAAGACAGGAGACCAGGTGGAGCAGAGATGAACTGTTCTAGGCTCTGGCAGATTCGGTAGATGACCAAAGATAATACGTGAGTCCAGCCCAGGTCAAAACTTCTCAACCAAACCCAGTCCAAATTGCTGATCTGCAGAATTGTGGATTAAATAAATGGTGTGTGTGAAGCTACCAACTTTGAGGATGGTCTAGTTTATAGCAAAAATGAATGGATACCACATCCATTGACTTTTTAAAGCCATGTCTCATTCATCAGTAGCCTGGCAGATTTTCCTCCTGTTTTGAAAGGAAGAACTTCTAATAAAACATACAAATTTTAAGGAAGGAAAGGAGAATTGGCTTTTATGGCATCTTTTCAAATAAAACCCGGACACCTGTCCCCTTTTCCAGTAAACCTTCTGATCTCATTGACTTTCTATAGCTCTCAGATGTCCTCCTCACTCAAGACAAAATAATTCAAATACTCTAATTTACTACCACTTGCCCTTTTTACCTTATTACCACTCAGGATGGCATAGGTCTTTCCTTATCAGAACCCTTTGCTGCCCTTTGTAAAGGAGGTTCCCTTGTGGTGGTTAGAAGCTCTGCATCCCACCCTCAGAAGCACTGACAGGTTTGGCAAATGCCTAGCAGAGGTGTCCTCTGTCTCTGTAGACAAAACTGAGCTGAGGCATATTTCTTTCACGCAGAAGCGGTATTCATTTTGACCTTTTGCTGCTATTCTGCCCACTCCTAGAGCACTGCGTGTGCTCCGATGGTGACCATGGCTCCCAGCCAGAGGGAGGGAAGTCTCACCATATTGTTGTCAGAGTAGATAAGCAGTGGGGCACATGAAAGGGAAATGCTCCAGGATTTGTGGGCCACTTAGGCTCAAAGATGCTCTCTTCTGATCCAGCTAGCAGGACTAATGGAAGCTAAAACCCACACTCATTAGTGAATCTCAGGCTCCCAGCACCCTGGTGGGAGGGTGGCTGTGAAACAAGCCAAGTGTAGTGGCTTCTACTTCCTTCTCTAAAACACACACACTCACACAGACACACGCACCCTGTCTCACTTCAAAGGTGCGACAGTCTTTCAGGAGTAGGATTGCTATTATACAAGATTAATGAAAAAATGGTTGTCAGTAGGTTTGGTTCTCATACTTTTAATTATGTTAGTTTCTTCATCTTCGTGACTGTTTCATGAAGGGATACTTCAAACAGTTCATGGAAATTTGAATTAAAAGATGAGTAACTGTGGTACAAAAAACAAAACTATGCGTATAGCAAGTCTTCAAAAATTCATGGAAATGTATTACAGAAAAACAGTGCATGGATTTCAAAATGTTTCTGCACCAAAACTAAGCTCATTTTTGAATTTAATTTTCCATAAGATTTTTGAAATTCCCTGTATTCCCACTGACAGTCCCTCAGGAAGCACCTATTTTGTGCAAGGTAATGTGCTAAGTATTACCATGAGGACACAAGGGGTACTATGAACCACGTGCAAGATGCTGAGAGTTTATTAAACAGGAAACACTTGTGAACAAAGAAAGAAATTATAAAAACTTCTACTCAAAAAGGAATGCCATGGTGTCTCTTTAATAAGAAATTCTTATTCTGTGGATGTGAGGACTTGTTCATTTCCTGATGACAGTTATTTTTCTCCTCCCTTATGCTTAGAAACTTCATTCTCTGCCAATTGACTCCATCACCAATGGACCGCCCAACAGGGTGGGACATCTCAGGAGACAGCACTCCATTGGGCCAAGAGCATGGCAGGAACAACAAAGAAGGTGGATGTGAATCCTGCCTCTGAGATGCTGCTTAGGGAGGGAACTTGAGACTCAGGACTGGTCCTCTGCTGCACACTCTGGATAGAAGAACCGGAACTTTGATATTTGTCCTCGCTGCTTCCTTTCCCTCCCCATCTTTGACTCTTGAGCTGGTGCCTTCTCTGTCTTGCTAGTGGGGGGCTCTTCTTCACAAGACAGGATGGTCTGAGATACACTATTGTCTTCTCATTTGCCAATTTATCCCAGATCCCTTCTTGAACAAGTTCTGGGAGGAGGCTAACTCAGTCCCATGTAGGTCAGAGTGAATTAGAAATGCAAAATGAAGCAGAAAAAGACTAATTATAACATCTCACTCCCCACACTTCTGATGAGAAATGCTAAAATTTGTGTTTCTAGTGATCTATTGTTTATTTATTTATTTGAAAGGCAGAAAGATAGAGACAAATAGTGAGACAAAGAAAGATCCCCCATTTGCTGATTCACTTCCAAGTGCCCACTCCCCAAATGTCCACAATAGCCATGGCTGGGCCAGGCCAAAGCCAGGAATCTTGAACTCATTCCAAGTTTCCCACATGGATGGCAAGACCCAATCTCTTCAGCCATCACCTGCTGCTTTCCAAGGTACGCATTAGCAAGAAGCTGGAATCAGAGGTAGAGCTGGGACTCAAATCCAGGTACCTCAATATCGGATGCAGGCTTTCCAAGTTGCAGCTTAACTGCTGGTGCTAAATGCCCACCCTTCTGATGATCCATGAAGCTGATTATAAGGAAACTGGGTGATTTAATTCTATGAGAAAAAAGAAGAAAAGAAGCTTTGGACAAAGATCTTGGGACCTCTGGTGAGGTTCCCCCAAGCTGAAAGGGACATGCAGTGTCTGATTACTGATACCTGCTCTCTTGCCATGCTCCTGAGAGGAGCAAGAATCTCAGCAAGGAATGACCAGTCCTATGCCATCTGCAGAGTTATAGAATTGGCCGTGGTGCCCAGGCCAGTTTTCCATGGCATCGGTGAGGTTGCTTGTCTTCCTTGAACATTTCCATAGGAACTGATTTCCCTAGGTGATGGTGAACAGCACCCTTTGGAGTTGATCTTATTAGTGACCTATTAGGTCAACAGCCCTTTCAGGGTGTTGGTGGACCATGAGCTTGGTGGTATAATCTGGCACAGAGTAGGCAGCAACCAACAACTCCAGGCTGATTCGGATTCCTGACTCCTCCATGGTGTTTCCAACACAGTGCTGGTGGGTGAGTGCTAATGAAAACAGAATTTCTCAGCAATTCAGCAGGATAGATGTTCAAAGCAGCCAAAATTTGACTTATTAATGTAAAAAGGATATGAATTTTCTTCCCTTCAATTTTTTTCAACAGAAAAAATTCACAACTACTCCCATTTTATTTAATGAGAACATCAGATGATTGCTTAGTGTCCATTTTTGCTACTGATTCAGAACAGATGCCCATGGGCTAACAATAATTCAGAGTTGCAGCCACAGACAGAAACACTGGACCATTTGGTGAAAATAAAAAGCCAACAGAGATGACAATGAAGAAACTGGCCTTCCTGACTGGACCTATATTTTCTCCCAAGGTATCACTTATTATTGGCATTACCACTGCTCACAATTTTCAAATATTCTTTGCTGTGGTTGAAAAATAAAAAATAAACCCTTTTTGGAGCCAAGAATGGCAAATGCATTTTCTAATGGTGCTGCAGCTTTGGGTGGCTGCTCATCAATAACAATAACAGCGGCAGGTGCAATGGCTAGACAAGGCAGTAGATTGACCATAGAATCTGGAGATTTAACTTCTTTTTGTAGTTAATCCACATGCCATCTGCTTAACAACTTTCTCTATTTTTTTCTGATTATTTCATTTCTTAACCACAGAAGAGCAGAAGAGAATATCCTACTCATTCGTCTTCTAATTAGTACTCAAACTAGTAATTGTACAAAGCAAGACCGGATCTTAACCATTTACAAACTGATTGTAATATTGTGATTCTTCAGGTCAGCGTGAAATACACACTTCCCTAACTACCTGTGGGGTGAAGATAGTCCTGCAAGCAGGTGTCTCCCACCTTAGATGTTGCTGGACAATCCAACAATGAAAACCAATATTGATGGTCCCTATGCTTTGATAGTGGAGCAGAAGAGACACATGGCTATGTAGAAGGAGCCTGAGGGTTTACATGTCAGCAGGAACTGGCTCTTACAGATTCATTTGTGGCCAGGTATCTCAATCTTGGTACTCTTGCCATTTTGGGCCGGATGATTCTTTGATTGGATGACTACTCTGTGTATTATGTTTTAACAACACCTGTGGAGTCTACTCACCGAAAATCCATAAGAAGGTCCCCCTAATTTCCCCCAAGTTATTTTAACAAAACTCGTC
Source organism: Sylvilagus floridanus (assembly GCA_949820135.1). Classification (NCBI taxonomy): domain Eukaryota; kingdom Metazoa; phylum Chordata; class Mammalia; order Lagomorpha; family Leporidae; genus Sylvilagus; species Sylvilagus floridanus. The sequence continues at coordinate 171,027,277 of OX463244.1, forward strand.
TTCAGACATTGCCTGATGTCTGTCACCCACAACTGAAAACCTTCTTTGGTTTACAGCAATGTCTCAAATGCAAGAGCAATTGAGAGCTGTGTTGCAAGTCCTAACAGAGTGTTAAAATTTGATTTAAAAGCCCTGCAAGTTAAATTTTTATGAACTAGACTAAATTCATATGTATCTGTCTGAGAATGTTGTTAGTGGCTACCAATGAAGATGTTTCTTGAATGGGATAGTGGTCATATTCCAGCTACAGGAATGAGATGAGTGTGCAATGTGCTTTGTTTCTGCTCCACCCTGCAGTAGTCACTGCAGATGGACTAGTGGTAGTTGTGATGTCTAGGAGTAAATGTGAGGATTCCCTTGCTCTCTCTAATGCTGAGAATTTCTCATCAGTCACTCACGTTGGTTTCCATGGAGCCATCATTTGTGTAGCCACAGATATAAGACAATTTGTGTGAAAACTGCTGCTCCCCAGCCCAATCAATTCTTGGCTTGACATGGTCAACTGGAATGGACCACTTTTTTGTGCCTTTGTCTTAACCAGTATAAGAACACCGTATCTCATGAGAGTAATGCATTTTGCTGACCATTGCTACTGAGAATGAAACAGTGTGTGGAAACAAGACCAATAGGGGCTAAACTTGATTAAGAATGTTGGTCAGAAAAGCTGGAATTGAATGTTCCCATCTCACACCTGTAAAAAAAAAATGATACCCAGTCTATCTTTATCTTGCTATCTCCACTGAGACACTTAATGATAGTATGAGCAAATTAAGTCTCTTTGTCCTACCCCACTGTGTTATCAACAAGTATTTTTTGGTACCAATAGATACAATGTTAAAAAGCTGAGAGAAGAGGGATGCTGTGTATCAAATGACAACTGTGAGGATGCTCCTTCCTGAAGACTAAATGGTTCTCAAAGGAGTAATTGACCCTTTACTCTGTCTTTGACCTTGAACTCCTCTGAAGCCCTCACTGTCTCCTCGCTCAGTCCCTAAGGTTCCGTGGAAGCAGTTTGCATCAATTTTTCACAGGCTTGCCTGGGTGTTTACTCACCCAAGGACCTTGAAAGAAATCAACAGGTACGGCTGGCATCGTGCTACAGCAGGTTAAGCCACTGTATCAGAGAAGCTGGCTCAAGTCCTGGCTGTTCCACTTCTGATCTATCTCCCTGCTATGGAAAAGCAGCAGAAAATGGCTCACGTACTCAGGCCCCTGCCACCCCATGGGAGACCTGGATGGAATTCCGGCCTCCTGGCTTCGGCATGCCCCAGCCTGGCTGTTGCAGACATTTGGTAGAAAGCCAACTCTTTCTCTCTTTGTCTTTGCCTTTCAAATAAATGAAATAATTATTTTAAAAAAGAAATCATTAGGCTTATGAACAAAATTTCTGGTATAGTTTTGAGCATGGGATCTGGAAATAGTCATACGTATTTTTAAGATTTTTTGGGTTATTCTGACATGCTGCGACTTTGGGATCACCTGGAATAGACAGTGATGATGGTGATGAGGATGAAGATGGTGATAATGATGATATCAACTCGGAATCACACTCTTGCTGTGCTCCCAACCTGTGTTAAATGCTTCTCATGCATTAATTAGCTCAGTCCATCTACACACAATCCCTGTGAATTACTGTTTAGTTTCCATTGGAAGATGAGCAAACTGAGGTTCTGAGAATTTGGTATCCTGCCCAAGTTCATGTAAGTGAGACTGAGTATTCCAAAACAGGTCGGCTTTTACGCTGGAGTTTCTAACCATGGAGCAGTTTCTCCTGCCCGCCAGTTTCTGCTCTGTAAGGGTGTGGGAGACACTGCAGGTGCCTGGGAGAGGAGGTTGATCTGAGACGTCTGGGGTTTCCGTAGACTCCTGTGGCGAGGCCTGCTTCTCATAGCTAAGGAACAGGTAGGAGAACTTAGGTGTAAAGTCGATCTTTGCCATGTCTCAGACGTGGAGTCTTGCAGCTCCAGAAATATGGGATGGAGGTTACAGAACTGCCTGAGGGAAAGGGTTCATAAAAATGATGCTTTTACTAAGCACCAGAAAGAACATTTTCGTCTTTAAATATGCAGAGACACTATAGCAAGTATCATTCTGATGATGCAATCAACAACACTTAATTATCAGCTCCACAAGCAAATTAGGTGAGAAAAGTACTTGTCTTTTTATATTTATTTTATTTCTAAAAGAATTCAAAGAAGATAATGATTTAACTACCACAGCATATCACACACAGCTCACTTCTCTCCTTTAATTCTTCTCTGGCTTCAGTCGCAGGCATGCCTATCTTTTTGCTGTGAGGCCATTTGGGAGAGGAGTTTGGGGGTGCTGTTCCCTATAGAATCCACAGTGTCTGTCGGAAAGCGGAAGTGAGGGGCTGATTTTTTGGCACAGTGGTTAAGATATTGTGTGGAGGGGCTGGTGCCGTGGCTCACTTGGTTAATCCTCTGCCTGCGTCACTGGCATCCCATATGGGTGCCAGGTTCTAGTCCCGGTTGCTCCTCTTCAAGTCCAGCTCACAGCTGTGGCCTGGGAAGGCAGTGGAGGATGGCCCAAGTGCTTGGGCCCCTGTACTCGCATGAGAGACCAGGAAGAAGTACCTGGCTCCTGGATTCGGGTCGGCGCAGCGCCGGCCATGGCGGCCATTTGGGGGGTGAGCCAACGGAAGAAAGACCTTTCTCTCTATCTTTCTCTCTCACTGTCTAACACTATTTGTCAAATAAATTTTAAAAAAAAATTTAAAAAAGATGTTATGTGGAGCACCCACAGCCCATATGGAGTACCTGGATTCCAGTCTCAGCTCCTTCACTTCTGTTCTAGTTTCCTGCTAATTCACACACACGGTGGCAAATGGAGACTTAAGTAGATTTCTTCTGGCCACCCCCATGAGAGACCTGAATTGAGGTCTGAGCTCCTGGCTTTGGCCTGGCCCAGACCATACTCTCGGGGGAGTAGGGGGAGTGACCCAGAGTGTGGAAGAAAGCCTGGAGGCACAGGTTAGTTCCTGAGCATGTGCGCCTGGAGGAGCCTCTTCACAAAGTGGGAGGCACCTTCCTAGGACAACTCTACTCCCTGCTTTCAACAGGTGGCATTTTGGATGCTGTTTGTGCAGTCATGAGTGCCAACCCTTTGTCCGAAAATCTTTTTTTTTTAGATTTATTTATTTATTTGAAAGTCAGAGCTACACACAGAGAGAAGGAGAGGCAGAGCGAGAGAGAGAGAGAGAGAGAGAAAGAGAGAGAGAGAGAGATCCACCTTCCCTCCGCCGGTTCACTCCCTAATTGGCCACAGTAGCTGGAGCTGTGCAGATCCGAAGCCCAGAGCCAGGAGCTTTTTTTCAGGTCTCCCACGCAGGTGCAGGGGCCCAAGGACTTGGCCCATCTTCTACTGCTTTCCCAGGCCATAGCAGAGAGCTGGATCAGAAGTGGAGCAGCCGGAACTCGAACCGGCACCCATATGGGAGGCTGGCACTGCAGGCAGTGGCTTTACCCGCTATGCCACAGTGCTGGCCCCTGTCTCCAAACCTTAACTCCACATTTTCTCTTCCCATTTGAGACTCTGTGAGAACGTCCACAGGATTAGCTCCACAAAAGAGGACAGGTAGGGCGAGGAGCCCACTACTCCCCACCAAACCGTACTTCCCTTCACTTTCTCACACACAGTTGCAGTCTTTTCCAAAGGGATCTCTCTGAGATGCTTCTGGAAGGGAAGCTATGGCTTTATCTGCAGTATTTTCTGAAAGTAATGAATTTTCAGAGATTTTATTGAACATGCCAAGGAACAGTTAGTCATTGACCAAAGCTTGGTGTCTTCATTTAGGCTCCCTATTGCATAAACCTCTGTGTTCCTTGTCTGCTCAACACGTGGCAATGGAGGGAGAGAAGGAATTTTGCCACAGGCCTTAGAAGACAGGGTCCTACCGTGAGTCACTGCTGGCCTGATCAGCAGTTGTACGCTCAGTACTGTTGTTTACCCAGCTCCAAAACCTGGAACAACTTGGGATTGTAGGGTTTGTCTAGTGCAGTGTTTCCAAAGGCAAACACCAAGAATGAGGCAAACAACACAAACAGAGGGTGTGAACCAGGGTGTGAGCAGCATCACACACACCCCATCCCAAAGGGGAGCTGCTCTGAACTCTGTCATGCTGTCCCCAGGGGGCAATGTGGAGCCCAGTGGCCAAGTCTTCCCAGAAATGTTCCGGAATCTGGATTTTCAATGAAATGTCTGATTTTTTAAAAATGCTAGCAGAGACAATTCAAGACTTACACATTGGCGGGCCACATATATTCTGAGGGCCACCTGTTTGCAATTTCTGTTCTGATTCAACACCATCCTTTCAGGGTGAGTCTCCCAGAGGGCACATGGTGTCCCCACTGGCCACAGAATCTGAACAAGATCTTCCATAGGAACCACAGAGCAACAAATCTTTCCTTATAGTTTACCCTAATTCTCTCTGTTTTTTTTTTTTTTTTTATCCATTCGAGGATTCATTATATCTGGTGGTAATTTGATGCTTTCCATATGCAAAGACCTATGCCAAGTCCTTGAGATTATTACAAACTTAAAGCAGCTTCCTTTCCCCCTAAGGCCGTACTTCTCCTGACACAGGGCAGAGATCTCTGATTTAGAATGTGTTCTCTTTGTGCCAGGCATTTGACATCCAGCATTTCAAGGAATCATCAAAAACCACCATGAGATCAGCATTGTTCACCATTCTCTGCCACTTAGGAATACTATAGATCAGAGATTAAGCAGTATATCCAGGATCATGAAGTTCCAAAGACGCAGACTGGATTTTTTTTTTTTACAAAAGTTTTTACTTAATAAATATAAATTTCATAGGTATAGCTTTTGGAATATAGCAGTTCTTCCCCTCATACTCGCCCTCCCACCCCCATTCCTATCCCACTTCCTACTCGGTCTCCCATCCCATTCTTCATAAAGATTCATTTTCAATTATCTTTATATACAGAAGATCAACTCTATACTAACTAAAGATTTCAACGGTTTGTACCCACACAGATACACAAAGTATAAAGTACTGTTTGAAGACTAGTTTTACCATTAATTCTCATGGTACAACTCATTAAGGACAGAGGTCCTACATGGGGAGTAAGTGCACAGTGACTCCTGTTGTTGATTTAACAATTGACACTCCTATTTATGATGCCAGTGATCACCCGAAGCTCTTGTCATGAGCTGCCAAGGCAATGGAAGCCTCTTGAGTTCGCCAACTCCGATCTTCTTTAGATAAGGCCATAATCAAAGAGGAGGTTCTCTCCTCCCTTCCGAGAAAGGTGCCTCCTTCTTTGATGGCCTGTTCCTTCTGCTGGGATCTCACTCACAGAGACTTTCATGGAGGCCATTTTTTGCCACAACACACTGGATGTTAACTCCAAATTTTCTGACTCCAGAGCCCATGCTTTTCTTTTCTTTCTTTTTAAATTATTTTTTGCTTATTGGAATTTCTGAGTATTCAATAATGAAATATTAGAACATGCTAACATAGTATTTATTTAACTCATGTTAATATTTTCTCATGCTTTCTCTACTAGACCATTCACTAACTGAGGCACCCAAACATGGTATTCAGTAATGCATGCATCAGTGATGATTACAGTGTAGGAAATAAATTGTGAAGAATATGCAAAATTTTGAAACCACATGGACAGATCTCTGTGAGTGCATGTTTGGTTGAGGAACATTTCAGAGTAGGTGAGCTCTGAGCTGAGACTGAATGTGCACAAGACCATTTGGGCTTTGATCGGGCCTGGTGAAGATTTGTTTTGCCTACTCTCTACCATTTATGAGTCAGAAACTAGGGGAGAAGGTGGAAGGGTTTTAGAATCATGGAACCAGAGGAAGCCCTGGGCACAGTCCTGTGCACAGCAGAGGGGAAGAAAGCCCACTCTTCCCTAGGACTAGGCTGGATGCTCTGGCTCAGCACACCAGTCTGAGTGCCTTGCTCCAGCGTTCTCCTTCTAAGCTCAGGCCCAGTGTTCATCTCGAATTCACTTTGCTCCTCCATAAGCATCAAACACTTGACATTTGTCATAAAAGGTCCGAACTATTCATCTGACAATTAAACATTCTCCAGGGGTATGCTCAAGGCTCGGTGTTTATGTTTGTGCTTTCATTCTTCCCTTTAGTAACCCTTCCCTAGCCTTGGTATTTTACAATACACCAGTAAAATGTTTGCTTTGGTCTAGACTGGTTCAGAACACATGGAAGATTAGTCCACAGAGGACTATTTACTTTTTATTTTTGTCAAGCAGCATTATATTGGGGCATCCTTTATTCAGTTTGTCCAGAGTTATTTCAGTTATTTCCATAGCTATTAGGGATTTATCCCCTTTCTTTCTCACATTTCTGTCTGTCTCTCTCTCTCTTTTTGTGTGTGAGTGTTGTGTGCCCCCACTCCAAAAAACACTGTGTCTCCAGTAAGTAGCCTGGATTCCACAACTTCTGCTTCTGGCAACAGCTGGGTAGCATACCTCTTCCCTTCGCAGCAGAGATGGTGGATGGGAAACAAACACCCTGTTTGAAATTTTCTCACCAGCTCAAAAGCAGGGAGAAAGCCCAATTGTAATCACTAGTATGTGGCCATCACAGCTCAAGAGCTAGAAGGAGCAAGTAATGGTTTTCAACTGAATAAATGTGTCAACAAGGCATATTGGTGATCGTAGAGAAATGACAATCCATTAAATAATGATTTGTGCAGAAGTTGATTAGCAAAGGTAGTGGAAGAATAAAAACTGAGGCAGAAGATCCAGATTACAAACAAACTATTCACAAATTGAGATGATTTATTCTGGAGAGAATTAGCATTGTGTCTAAGGATAGGATGCTGTTCTTTGTCTTTTCTGCTGGGACATTTGAGCAATTGCATAGAAGGAAAAGCACTGAGGAGAAAGTTGTGGACCAGTGGTAGGGGAAGGATTGCTGCTTCGTCCTTCATGTGTTTTGCTAACACTTTTCAGTTAGAGTTCTGGGCAAATTTATTTCCTATGCCCAGGGTCATATTAAGAGGTGAATGATAACAGCTGAAGATTTGTGGAAAAGCATAGGATAGAACATAGGAGCTTTTTAAAAATCTAAATGATGACTTTTATTAAGAAGTTGTATTTGCAGTGGGGAAGACACTGTAATACATTTTAAATTAAGCTTTCCACGTCTTAGGGAAGCCTACTTTTTTTTTTTTAGATTTATTCATTTATTTGAAAGTCAGAGTGACACAGAGAGAGGAGAGGCAGAGAGAAAGAGAGAGAGGGAGAGAGGAGAGAGAGAGAGAAAGAGAGAGAGAGAGAGAGGTCTTCCATCAGGTGGTTCACTCTCCAGTTGGCCACAATGGCTAGAGCTGTGCTGATCTGAAGCCAGGAGCCAGGAGCTTCTTCCACGTGGGTTCAGGTGCCCAAGGACTTGAGCCATCTTCCACTGCTTTCCCAGGCCATAGCAGAGAGCTGGATCGGAGGTGGAGCAGCTGAATCTAGAACCGGCACCCATATGGGATGCCAGCGCTTCAGGCATTAACCCACTGCGCCACAGTGTCAGCCCCAGGGAAGCCTAACTTTTAAAAAAATATTAATTAATTTGTTTGGAAGACAGAATGACACAGAGAGGGGGAAAGACAGAAAGAGAGAACGATCTTCCACCCACAGGATCACTCCCCTGATGGTCACAACCTCTAGGGCTGGGTCAGATCAGACAGGAGCCATGAGCCAAGAACTCCATTCTGGTCTCCCATGTGGGTACTTAGGCCATTTTCCATGGCATTCCCAGGTGCATTAGCAGGGAGTTGGATCAGAAGTGGAACAGGCAGGACTTGAACTGGTTCCTCAAGATGAGATTTCGGTATCACAAGTAGTATCTTAACTTGCTGCACCTCAATGCTGATCCCTGCCCAACTGTTTTAACAGATGGAGGTGGCCTATGTTTCCTGTCTCCTGGTGGCAACTGCTATGTAAAGGCACAGCTTTAAGAAGAAATAGATGATACAGAGGACCAGTCTCAAAAGGGTGGAAGTGTTTGGAAGCCCCAAACCATCTTCATTTTTGGCATCATTTTTTTTTGATCACTAACAATAAAGCTAAGATGTCCAATCTTCTATGGGACATAAGCTCTAAGACAGAAATCTGCCTGTGCTTTGCCTGATACTCTATCTCAGATGTCTGGAACAGTGCCTGCCCACAGCAGGCATTCACAGACACCTGTGGCTTAACTGCATGAATGACTAGGAACCCAATCAAGACAGAATTTGAAATTTCTACTCTGGGGTGGGCATTGTAGTGCAGTGGGCTAACCCACCGCTTGAGACCCCTGCATCTCATACTAGAGTACTTGGGATTGAATCTGGCCTCCACCTTCCAATATAGTTTCCTGCTAACAGGAGGCAGCAAATAATGACCCAAGTATCTGAGTCCCTGTCACTCATGTGGGAGACCCAAGAGGAGTTCCTGGCTCTTGGTTTTGGCTTGGCCCACCCAAAAAAAATCTGTAAGATTTTATTCAAACCTCTCAGTAGTCACTTCAGAGAGGAGGAAATGTAGATTTTGAGAGTTTAAATAATGTGCCAAAGGCCACCCAAAAATTAAGTGGGTTTCAGGCTCAGCCAGTGTGGCTCAAAGGTCAAGATATTTTTATTTGTTCCTTTGAGATGCAGAGAGACAGAGAGAGACACAAATAGACAAAGAGAGCTCCCGTCTATTGGCTCATCCTCAGCCACTCACAAAAGCCAGACCTGGGCTAGGCCAACCTGGGAGCTGGGAATTTAATCCAAGTCTCCCATGCAGGTAGCAGGAACCCATTCATTTGAGCCAGCATCTTTGCCTCCCAGGTGTGCATAAGCAGGAATCCAAAGTCAGCGGTGAGCTGGGCGTTGAGCCCTGGCCCTGCATCATGGGACACATGCCCTCCCCCAAAGCCCAATTCTAGACTATGATGCTGCATTTCTCTACGTGTTGCTCAAAGTGGTTAAACTATTGAGGATAGTAAACGAGTTAGAGAAAAGTTGGAGTTTTTGCTAGATTCTTGTCTCCCTTGGTCCCACATTTATTTGTTTCTTAAGTAGGACAGAAGCAATGGAGTTTCCCTTGGAGTATGAGATCTGTGAATGTCCATCTTCTGAGAGGCCATAATTAGCACTAATCAGCACTATTAAATGTTGTGGCAAATTACATTTTCATAGTGCACCAAGTGTGTGGGATATTTCTGGAATGGCTTTGTCTTATATTCCTTCTAATCTGTTACATCAAAAGAAATATGTTCAATTCCCAATTCCAGCTCCTGACTCCAGCTTCCTGCGGATGCAGACCAGTGGAGATGGTTCAGTTAGTTGTGTTCCTGCTATTCATATGAGAGATCTAGGTTGAATTCCTGACTCCTGTCCTTTGCAGGTATATGGAGAGTGAACCAGCAAACAGGAGTTCCCTCTCTATCTGTCTCACCCTCTCTGCCTCTAAAAGTAAATAAGCACATTTTAAAAAAGTATTTATTTATCTGAAAGATAGACAATCAGCCAGAGCTGGGCCAGGCTGAAAGTCACAAGGCCTCAATCCAGGTTTTCCATTTGAGCAATTGCATGCTGCCTTGCAGGTGTGCATTAGCTGGAAGCTGGGACTGGAAGTGGAGCCAGGACTCAGCCCAGGCACTCCAACACAGGGCGTGAACATCCCAAGCAGCTTCTCCAACTGCTGACCCAAACACCTGCCCTGTACAAGTTCCAAATCCGGTGACTCCCATTTTAGCCAGGATCTGGACTTCTCAGAGATTGTGAGAGAAAGCAGCTATAAATAGCTATACATAAAAAAGTATTGTTTCTCTAAAGAGTATATTTTTTTCCTTCCACATCTGAATATATCCCAAGGATTATGGCAGTTGTATGACATGTGTCCTGGGGGCAAAGGTTGAAAAACACATGAGCAGAAAATAATAAAAATTTACAAAAAGTCTAATATTCAAGGCCATAATAGCACTTAGTGTATTTACTTTTTCATTTTTCCTTGTGTTTTGGTGTTAGCATGAAAAGGATGTAGTCAAACAGAGACATCCCTCACGGTCTCAAAACCCATAATTTCCGCTAAGGGGCCCAGGCTCTGTTAAGTCTGCTGTATGCCTGTGTACTCACGTCCATAAACGCTATACAAGGGATTACAAATAGCTCAGCCACATGTTCCAAGGAGCAACAAGCAGCTTAACGAGTTTACAGACTTTTGTGCAATATTAATATTCATCCCACCTTACGAGCCCCTGGAACCCAAACTCCCAAATACTCGCCTCTCAGCACTAGTTACAGAGGGAGATCACCTGTGCGGCTTGGTGGGCAAGGACGTGGAAGCCTGCAGTCTTGTACCGCCTGAAGGGCTGTGAGACCGAATCAAGCATGTTTCCTATGTGCAAAGTGTCAAGGATGATCCATCAACCCGTTATCCGTGAAAACCGTTCGGGATGTGTTAGCAAATATTGGCCTGATTATGAATGGGTGTGCAAGTGCTTTGTTGAGTGGGGCTGTTTTGAAATTGCATATTGATGAGGGCAGCTTTGAGCAACTCAGCATGAAGTAAACTATTAAGTATTAAATTCTAAGTGAAAGAATATGATTAAAGTGATGTATTGGAAGCTCTGAAAATGAGACTTCTTAGTAAATAAAATATGTAAGTATCTGAATAAGAGCATATGACTTTTGTAATTGTGCAAATACTAATGTGTTAGTTATATTTTATTTCGGGATGCCCTGTGGGTGCATATTTTAGTGAGTCACACACACATATGTGACACTCAAAAATCCGAATAGCTTTCACAGGTCAACTGTGTAATACTTATTAGACTAAAATCCCGCAATCTGTTTATTCAATATATAATACTTGAATGAGTATATGTGAAAAGGTGAATGAATATAATTGCAGTAAAAAGACTTATTTTCAATTGTTACATGCTGTTTGTTTTTTTTTCATAGAGAAAGAAATTACAGTCAAGTTATCTTTACCAAGCCATATGAACTGCTTTGAAGAATTTAATGTAGCAATAATTAGTTCACGCATTGAGAAAGAATTTTGAACATGTAAGCATCAAGCTATGACCTCACAGCTCCACTTGGATGTCTCAAGGCAACTGCAAACAGCATTCCTGAATCAAATCCATGATCTGTCCCCCAAATTTGGTTTTTGAGTTTCTCACCTTCACGAATGCCAACACCATTAATCAAATTGCATAACCAGAAAATGGGGAATCCTTAAACGCTCTTTCTTCACTCCCAGGTTTCAGTCATCATCAAGGTATGTTGATCGTGCAATCTGATTTTCCAACCCATTGATTTTTTGTCATTGCTGTCACATGTTAGCTTTCCACCACCTTCTCAGTAGCTCCTAGGCTGCTGTGTGATCTCTGCCAAGCCACGGAAGCTTGTTTTCCATAGGTTGCCCTTTCACATCCTTTCTCCAGCTCCTTGACCCATTTTCTTAGTTCCAACCATGCATCACGCACTGTGATCCTTTGAGTTCTAGGTACTCTGGAATGTTGATCCTTCTTCCCTGCGCACCTTCAGTCCCCTCAATACAATCCTTTCAGCTCTTAGCCAATAGATTGCTTCCTAGGGTTGCCAACTATGTCCCTGTAGCTTTCCCCAATAAAATTGTAGCACCTTCTTACTCAGAAATTAACATTTGAATGATTATTTGATTAATGCCTATATCCCTCTCTGACATGATTATAATTTTCATGAGGCCCAATCTTTTTTACTCGCCATTGTATCCCCTGTATCATATAGAACCTGGAATGAAGTAACTGTCCTGTAAAATTTGCCAACTGTGTAAATTAATAAAGAGTGAGTGCTGTAGTGCAATGGGTTTAACCCATCACTTGGATGCTGGCTTCCCTTATGGGAGTGGCGCCTGCTTCTGATCCAGCTTCCTGCTAATACTCCTGGAAGGTAGTGGATGATGGCTCAAGTACTTGGGTTCCTGCCACACACATAGGAGAGCCAGATTCAGTGTCTGCAACAGCCTGGATTGGGTGAGGCTGATGCTAGGAGCTGGGAGCTTGAACCATCATATGCTACATCCCAGGGTGCATAGTAGTAGGAAGTTGAAGTCAAAAGCAGAGTTGTGACTCAAATCCACTTACTCCAACATGAGATGAAAGCATCTTTTCAAAAAATGTCCATTTACTTATTTTTAGTGACCAGAAAATCAGTGACAGGAGAGACAGAGATTTTGCATCTACTGGTTCACTCCCCAAATTCCCACAACAGCTAGGAAGGGCCAGGCTGAAGCCAGGAACCCAGAACTCTATTCACCCTGTGGGCAACAGGGATCCAAGTATCTGAGCCATCATCTGCTACATCCCAGGTTGCATTGTCAGGAAGCTGGTTCGGAAACCCAGCAGTGGAAACTTGAAGTGGCACTCTGAAATGGGATGTGGGTATCTGAGGTAGTGGCTTAAGCTGCTGTGCCACAATGCCTGCCCCAGGAATGCAGGCACTCAACCAGCATCTTAACTGCTGGGTCAAAAGCCTCTCTTAGCTCTAGCCTTTCATTGTGTTTTTCGTTTCATTTAGTGTTGTGAGAAATAGCTCCATTCTGGAGGGTCGCAGATCTCTTAAATTTCTTAGATGCAATCACGACATGATGCACCATGAAGGAGGGCTGAGCTTACTAGAAGCTGCCTTCAGCACCCATTTCCCTGCTATTGGTCATGCAAGGTCTTTGCTTCTTTCTCTTGACTATGAGAATAGTTTGAGCAGCCAAATGGCAGGTCTTTTTCAGTGTCCTTGATCCCTAGCACCCAGGCAGCAGAGTTGTGGTTTGGGATGCCATGTGACATAAACATGTAAAGGGCTAGCCCTATGTATTGCATGAGGACACTTCAAAAAGTTTGTGCAAAATGGCAATCAAAGATAAGTTCATTTTGATGCTGAAAATTCTTGGAATCTTTGCAGTTTTTTTGATAACATGCACTTTCTATGAACTTTTCTGTAGAACCACTGTATGCATAGATTTCAAAATGTTTATATCAAAATGAAAGCATTTTAAAATTCCCTCTTGCATGGACTTTTAAATGTACCCTTATTTAAATACCTTGAATACTTCATTGCAAAATATGTTATGGAATCAGTGAACTTGGAAAAGTAAACGGTCTTCTGTGAGAATGCTTTAAAATTTTCTCTACAGTTTGAGCATTGAACATTGCTTAAGCATAAACTCAAATTCCCTTCATTGGAGTTTCCCCCTCCTCTTGGTTGGAAGTCTGTCATAAATTTAATCGCTCTTTCAAATGACAGTCCTTCAAACGCTTTGAGAATGGCATAAAACTATCCCTTTAGTGTTACATTTTCAGTCTCTTAATGAGCACTGGGTTTGGCCACTGTGAGATTTTTCTATTCCTGCTAACACAGGGAGACAGCAAATTCAATAACAATATTTCCGGTACCTCCAAGTCCAGAGCCTAGTTTCACAAAAGCCCACCCCCTTCTAAAATCTACTGACCACTACTTCTGTGTATTCTTAGCAATGTCCACTTGGTGGGTACACATACATATTAACTTTTAGTAAAATTTAGTGAGCCTTTTTATTTTTGTCATGTTAAATATTACTTGAGGGGAGGGAATTTGTGTCTCACACTGGCATTGCCTGTTGAAAACTTATTGATAACAGGTTATCAGTGCACGTTATTAAATTGGTCTGGGCTCAGCTGTCTTAAATTCTAGTCTTAATGTTGTTTGGACCTCAACAAACCTCACCTTTCTAATTTGTGAAAGATACCAACCTTCATTTTCAACAACTTCATGAGGCTACCTTGAAGATCAACGAATGATGTTCCAAATTTCTTTTCGGAAAGATTTTAAGAGATGAGTTTTATTTTCTGCCTTCTTCTCACCCCTGTGGGTTTCTGAGTCAAGCTCACAACACAGACACAGCTGTGATCCTCTCTCGGTCCTGGCAGCTGGGCCCCTTGGCAGCGTCAGGACTGTAACCTTGAAGCTGCATGGCCCAGAATGTAGAGGTCCCCTGGAGTAGGGGGCATTTGGCAAATAGTGTCACAGAGATTCAAGGGGTGCATTCCGATTGAGCCGGCACTTTTCTTTCTCATGGGAGAGTCTACATGGCCGGATTGGAAAGCCAGTGAGGAAGGGTGCATGAATGAATACTTGATCTTGGGTGAGAATCTTCGTTGAGGATTAGGCAGAAGGAAGCCAGACTCATTATTGGAGATGGCCAATCTCCATTTTAGAGGGCTGGGGCTGCCTGGGGCGCTTTTAAATGCTGACAAGGTCTGCCAGGCTTCCAAGGGGCAGTCTAACATTTCCTTCTTCTACCTGTTGCTCTGGCAGAATATCAAAGGGACAAGTCTCTCTGGGATTTTGAAAAACAAATAAATGAATACCAATTGGTTTTCCAGACCAAAAGCTCTATCCACTTTTCAGAATCAAGAAAAGGCTTGAGGAAACAGTTTTTGTTTTTGAAAGAAGCCCTCTCTGTTTTTGAGACTGGAAGGAAATACGACATAACAATAACAAGGGTTGTTGTTTGGGGATCTGGAACTGCAGTTACGGTGCTTGGTGCTTTTACTTTCTTCTTTCCTGTGCTTTCTGGATAATCTAATGTCTTAGCATGACAATTTTATAATGCGGAAATAGAAGAAAAGAAAAGATAAAGCCCTCCAAACTACTAGTTATCTTGCTTTTTTATTTTGTTCTTTTTCTTTTATTTTTACCTCTTCATTTTCTTCTTTCAGGGTATTCTCTTCAGGATGTAGTCAGCATTTCTGTTTCAACTGAAAACACCGAACTCAATAGTTTTAATTTGATTGTTGCTTACTTTTTCTTCTTTCCTTATTCCCAATGAATTTTTGCCTTAACAACATTTGCATGTGTGCATAGGGCCCAGAAATTACTCAAACACTGCAATGTGTAGAATTCCATGTTTCCCCTCCATTTTAATTTCCTTTAGCAATTTAGCACTTCTTTTCAAATCACACATATAGAAAAAACCAGAGAAATTTTCTAACACCCCTTTGGCAAGTCACATGAAAAGAACTGCCACTGTTTCTATTTACATGCTCTGGGCAAGTTATATTTCGAATGAAGAACTTCAACCCAAGACCAAAGGAGAATGTTTAAGAAAGCCTTTCAAAGCAGCTAATTCCTTCAGACAAGAACAAAACATAACCTAGAATCATGTACACGAATGCAAGAAGACTGCATACCTTAAGCATTTGTAGTACTAAATATCATGCTTGCAGCTATGGATTCTTAAAAACACAATGTAAATAAAATTACAATTTCTGTTTTTCTTCAAAGCTTGATAACATCTGTGTTAGCCAGAATATCCATTTCTAGTGAAAATAACATCACAGGTCTCCAATTGCAGCCCAGATAAAGCCTCCAAATTTCAGTGTTTACTCTTATTTCAGCAGAATACAACACTAAAGGAAAGTTACAATTGAGGCAATTTACATAGTTCTCGATGAAAGTACTTTTTCAATATTTGCATTCTTGTACAGCGCTTGCTTTTGTTTGGGAGGTATGATTTATTAAAGGGGAAAAATGAGATCAAGCACAAGATTATCACAGCTGATAAAGCTAATTTTAGAATTATTTGCTCTTATTTAAATAAAACAAATATTGAAAACCTTCCTCGACAAAGTCTGATCGTAACAAAAATATCAAGAGCAATACAATGTCAATCATTAGGATTCAATGATTTGGAGTGTATCTAGGAATGTACTTGTCATTTGAAAACTATGTAAGAATAGCATACACATTTATACCAATATATTTGCTTTGCTCATTCTCAGTAATATTCTCTTTTACTGCTTTTCCAGGCCATACCAGAGAGCTAGATCAGAAGAGGAGCTGCCGGGACTCGACCAGTGCCCATATCGGATGCTGGCACTGCAGGTGGCGACTTTACTCGCAAATCAATTTTTTAAAAAAAGAGTCTTCTTTTCAGAGAAAACATCCTCCCAAGTCCACACAAACTACAAACACCTTCACTGCACAATGAGAAGGCTCAGTCGTTTGACTGAAAGTTTGTGCTATTCACATACATTGCAGGCTGGGCTTGGGGAGGAGAGATTGTCAATCAAATGTCAGAAAGGTGTTGTCTCTGCTTTCCAGGAACACAGGGGGGGGGGGGCAGACAGGGCAGCAAGCAAAACAAAGTATAAGCTCAGGGTGGCATTATGGGTGTCACAGTACTTGTGGCCAAGGCAGGGTGCGAGTGGTTAGAGGACAGTTCCGGAAGACAGAGGAAGTTTGAAGGTAAATGCGAATCTTTTCACCATTATGTTCTTAGCACTGGGAGATCATGGGCTCAGCAAACACTTGTCAAATAAATTGTAAAAATCTCTTGAAGGTAGCAAGTAGGATAGGGAACGAATTCATGGAGGTGCTTAAAATAGATATCCTTCAAGTTTTAGAAGAAGTAACATTTCGCCTTGAAGCTGTGGAACATGCAAAGGACCAATTTAAAAATTTTTAAAAATGCCTTAATTACTGACGCCATAAACAAGAGTGTTGATTTGTTAAGTCAACAACAGGAGTCACTGTGCATTTACTCCTCATGTAGGATCTCTGTCCTTAATGTGCTGTACATTGTGATTTAATGCTTTAACTAGTACTCAAACAGTATTTTTCACTTTGTGTTTCTATGTGGGTGCAAACTGTTGAAATCTTTACTTAATATATGCTAAACTAATCTTCTGTATATAAAGAGAATTGAAAATGAATCTTGATGTGAATGGAAGGGGAGAGGGAGCGGGAAAGAGGAGGGTTGCAGGTGGGAGGTAAGTTATGGGGGTAAGCCATTGTAATCCATAAGCTGTACTTTGGAAATTTATATTCATTAAATAAAAGTTAAAAAAATGCCTGAAAAGATGGAGGTAGGAGTCCATTGAATGACAATGAATAAAAAAATGAATAGGGGGAGGGGGTGGCCACCTGCAGTGCTGACATCCCATATGTGCCCCAGTTTGAGTCCTGGCTGCTCCACTTCCAACGCAGCTCATTGCTATGGCCTGGGAAAGCAGTAGAAGATGGCCCAAGTGTTTGGGACCCTGTACCCATGTGGAAGGCCTGGAAGCTCCAGGCTCCTGGCTTTGGATGGGCCCAGCTCTGGTCATTGCAACCATCTGGGGAGTGAACCAATGGATGGAAGACCTCTCTCTCTCTCTCTTACTGCCTTTGCCTCCCTGTAACTCTGCCTTTCGAATAAATAAATAATTTTTTTTAAAAAAGAAATGAATGTGTGATCATGATTATGATTTAGCTAACTTTTGCTATACTTCTCCATTGTGCCAGCCATTTTCACGGCCTTAGTCACATGTATTCTCCAGAATTACAGCATTTGTGGTAGTCAACTTGCAGCTGAGTTCTCCTTTTAGAGAACTGCTGTGGTGGGTATGGCTGGCACGTGGCCTCAGGCCAGCGGTTAGCACCTTTAGAGTAGGCAGAGAGGCACTGATTGTGATCATGGCTTTCTGGGGAAAGCCCATCTCTGATGAAGGAACAAAGTGAGCTATAAAGAAAGACTAGGTCATTTCGCCTCTGTTAGGTTTTATTTGCTGTAGACTAAGGCCTTCATTGTAGCTGACTTCTCACTCTGTCCAACCTCACTCCCTTCCCTTGCCACCACAGCTCTACTGCTCATCCACATGTTGCTTTGGTTGCAGGATCTGCTTCCAGAACCTGATCTTCTAGGCTATTAATCTTTCTCATTGCCGGACCGGAAACCGGGGCATTGAGCAATGATGTATTTCTCCAAGGTCACATAGCTAATGAATAGCACAGCCAAGTTTTAAATTCAGCTTCGTTTGACCACTAACTGAGGGTTCTCTCTAGAATGCACAGGGTCACGGGGTTCAACCTTACAGTATTTAGCCAAAGCCACCTATCGCTGCTGCCTCAGCATGCATACATCAGCAGAAATCCCCCCACTGTTGGCCCAACTCTGAGTCATCTGGACCTCCTAGAGGAAGTCAACACTGGGTCAGTGGTGCCTGCTCTCGGCTTGGCTCCTCCTGCCCATCTTTCAAGTCTCATCTTCTGAATCTAAAATTAAGCTTTTTACTACAAGCTTCACAGTACCCCTCATGGCACTGGCTATGATTTGCACTCACACACTTATTTTTTCTACCTATTTGCTCTGCTAGGCTGTAACTGCAGGGGGGCCTGGTCATGTTTGTTGCATTTATCGCTAACTTCCCTGCACGGAGCTGTCTGTTGTATGGTAGGATGTCAGCTTACATTTGTTTAAGGTATGAGTTAAGTGTGTATGACAAATACTAGGCCTTTATCTCATCAATGTTCCAGGTATCTTAGTTACCCATCTGTACAACAGGTATTCAAAAAGTTCATGGAAAATGCATATTATAAAAATATTATACATGGATTTTAAAATTCTTGTGCATAAACATTATCTTTTCCATGAACGTTGTGAAGTATCCCCATAGGAGCTATTCCAGGAAGTTGTATGATGGTAGATGCTAATATTGTTGCTATGATTCTTGTTGTTGTAGTTTTAGATATCCAGCATGCCTTGTGCCAAGTCCAAATGACCAAATAGGGTGGACAGAGATCAACAGCCACTAAGACATTCTCCTTGTATTTCTTGTTGAAGTCATGTTTCCTCAGGACCAGTCTGGATCCTAAGATGGTACTTACGTTGTCCAGGAATGGAAATGCCATCAGCTTTCTCAGATGCCTGTCCAAATGTCTGAAAACCTCAGAGGTAATATCTGTAATTTTATCCACCTAGCTATTTGATTTGTAAGCTTCATTTTTAATACCAATGCCATAGATGACCTCCTTTGACCTCATTAAAGCCTATAAAACTTTCTTTTGTGGAGATTTTTCATCTTGAACCATGGCAAAGCTGGGAAATACTGAAGCATGTTCTCTTTAACATTTGCCTTACAAGCTCCTGCCATAAAAAAGCAGACCCAAGCATTTCTGCTATGTGTCACTTTTCAGATGCGCTGTCCCAACTTTGCTTTATATACATAAACATTTTACAGACTGCAATTATGCAGGCTTTTTGGCTTGGACCTTTTCAGGCTAGCCTGATTTTTTTTAAAAACTTTTATTTAGTAGATATAAATTTCCAAAGTACAGTTTATGGATTACAATGGCTCCCTCCCCATAACTTCCCTCCCACCCACACCCCTCCCATCTCCCTCTCCCTCTCCCATTCCATTCACATCAAGATTCATTTTCAATTATCTTTATATACAGAATATCAATTTAGTGTATATTAAAGATTTCAACAGTTTGCACCCACACAGAAACACGAAGTGTAAAATACTGTTTCAGTACTAGTTATAGCATTAATTCACATTGGACAACACACTAAGGACAGATCCCACATGAGAAGTAAGTACACAGTGACTCCTGTTGTTGACTTAACTGTGGGGCTTATAGCAGTAATGTGGATGTAGCAGCTGATTGAACTTTCCATCTAGCTGAGGATCGTGGTAAACAACAAGATGGCGTTAATGCCCAACTCACTGCGTGACTCCACAGCTGAGTGTGACTCCACAGCTGAGCGTGATGAAGTGCCGGATTGGAGAGCTCTGTGCATGGACTGTGATTGGTTGAATTCTGTATATAAGCGGACTGCAGGCGAGGGAACGCTCACGCCAGCTTTCCCCCTTAAGGAACGTGCGCGCCATCTCTCCCCCTTCTCCTGGTCCCCCACTTTCTTTCCCACTCTTTCTAAGTAAAAGTCTACTGAAGACCGATTAACTGCGAGGAGCGTCGTTCCTTTTGCGGCCGAAGGACCGACACTTAACAAATTGACACTCTTGTTTATGGCGTCAGTAATCTCCCTAAGTTCTAGTCATGAGTTGCCAAGGCTATGGAAGCCTTTTATTTGGACTTGTTCTGTGGCTCACCAAGTTAAAGCCCCAGCCTGCAGAGCTGGCATCCCATATGGGTGCCAGTTCTAGTCCCCACTGCTCCACTTCAGATCCAGCTCCTTGCTAGTGTGCTTGTGAGGGCAGTAGAAGATGACCCAAGTGCTTGGGCCCTTGCACTATGTGGGAGACCCAGAGGAAGCTCTTGGCTCCTGGGTTCAGCCTGACTCAGACTTGGCTGTTGTAGCCATCTGGGGAGTGAACTAGTGGATGGAGGATATATCTGCCTCTCCTCTCTCTCTCTATAGCCCTGCCTTCCAAATAAATAAATAAATCTCAAATAAGAGGGATCTATTTATTTATTTGAAAGGCAGAGTTACAGAGAGAAGGAGAGACAGAGAGAGATGGTCTTCCATCTGCTTTTTCACTCCCCAAATGGCTGCAATGCTCTGGCATGGGTCAGGCCCAAACCAGGAGCTTTCTCACACATAGGTGCAGGGGCCCATCATCTGTTGCTTTCCCAGGTGCATTAGCAGAGAGCTCAATCAGAAGTGGACCAGTCAGGATTTGAACTGGCAGCCACATGGGAAGGTGGAAGTTTAACCCCCTGTGCCACAAAGCTGGCCCTGCCTGATGTTTCTTGTAATCATAAATGCATTCTTCAATATAAAGTTGCTATATTGGCAACTCAGAGAATTTTGAAAACAGAGAAAATTGGGAAAATTCACATTCTCAGATGTGTTACATGTTTGCATTTGTGGTCAGTTATGGCATATGGGGATTATGAAAAGCAAGTAGGAAAGAAATGTTTGGTAGAGGTTTATTCTTCCAGAGTTGCTCTGTGTTATGGTTTGTATGATAGCTTGAGTGTTCTCCAAAGGCCCATGTACTGGGGACTTGGTTCCCAAAGCCTTAAATTAATGGTTATGGAATTAATGGTTGATAGATTAAGGGTGGAGGCTCGTTCCAATTACAGTACCTGGGAAGTGGGCCTCATGAGATGTCTTTATGCCATTGGGGGTTGCCCTCAGGAGGTAGTTCTTGTGAGACAATTGATTACATAAGTTGAACATATTTCTGTGTCTCTCTCCTTCTGGCTTGCCGGGAGATCCTGCCTCTGCACACCTTCTAACATCCACTGATTGATCAGGCTATTCGGGTGCCAGATCAATCAGGCTGCTCAATCTTGGACTGTGAATCATCGTCCACTTGGAATCAGAAAACTCAGGCTTGAGGTTCTGTTGACTCACACCTGGGTGTGTCTTTGAAGTTTACTCAACCTGAGTCCATTTTTCTCATTTTTCATATAGGAATTTTGGTTCCTGTTTGCTAGTGAAATAATGGGAACGCACTGAGGAGTTAAGTGAGATATGATGAGGTGGACCCCCAGGACTTATATTAAAGAGAAGCAGTTATTATCATTGGTCATTTTCTGGGTCTTTCTGAATGCTGCGTTGTAGCAGATGCCATCAGTACACATTGTATCCCCTGGAGTCCTATCATTGCCGCACACATAGGTCCAACTCCAATCACCAATACTGGCATCCCTTTTGCTGGAAGGCTTCTCTGGCAGCCAGATCCTGCTATATGCTTACAAAAGAGGCTGAAATACCAGCGCATTAACATGCTCAGACCAGTCTACAATGACTGACTGGAGAGGGTCTATTTATAAATGCCCTACTTACTGGGATCACTCTGAGGCTAATGGTTTGCACTGGATCCCAGAGCTCCCCAAGTGTTATGAAGCTCCGTGTGTCCACAGAGATAACTGGCTTAATTACATATCCCCATTTTGTTTCTTCTCCTCCTCCTTCTTTTGCTTGGCTACCTGAGTCATTTATTGGCATCCTAACCTTTTCTGATACTTCATTCAATAACTGGTATTTTCTGGGATTACCTCCCAAATAGACTACTTGTACTTGAATTCATGTCTCAAAGTCTGTTTCTAATAAAATTTCAGATTCAGACAGTGCGTGAATGAATCATAATTGTTTTGGATGGAAGTAACATATATTCACTTTAGCTCATTATAGCATAGGTAGAAATATGAAGAAAATCCAGTTCATGGATCTAAAGGTGAAAGAATCCTATGTCTTGAACTTGATCTCCTTTTTCTCTGTCTCACACATACACACACATGCACACACACAGACACAGCCACACACCTGCCTCTATTTTCCTGTGTAGACCATCTTGTTTTCAGACAGAAAACGTGTTCCACAAGGCCACTTCCAGCTTATATTGTCTCTGCAGTATGGAATACCGAAGACAGTAAGAACTTTTGTGCATACCCTATCTAGAGAAGGTCTCCTAATGGCAGTATTTGGGATTTATGTTGACGTCAGGAACACCACGTTGAGGTGACTGAAATATGCTCGGTGGTCACCGCAGGCAACTGTACAGCCCTGGAAGTGGGGGAGTGAGCTTGACTTCAAACGGATGTGTGCATTCACAAGCACCCCCAAAACCAGAGAATAGTGTCTGAGGTTGACCTCTTCCTACTCAATGATACTTACATTTTTTGACCTTTTCACCAAAACTTGCACTTGAATCTCACATCAATTAAGAATAGGACTGGTAATTCCTTTTCCAGGTTCAGACCTGATGGTTTAGATATCACCATTCTATAATGGAGGGACAGGAAAAGAACATATTCATTAAACAGTAGAAGTGATAGTTGCTGCTTGTTAACTACAGAGAGGATAGGTTCCAAATCTCACACCAAGTTTTTTTTTTTTTTTTCCACAAATGTGATTCGACTAAAATTCCAGGGGAAAAAACTGACTAGCTATAAGTGAGTAGGATTTTCAGTTTACAAATGAAGAAACTGAAGCCAAGAAAAGCTATATGGCTTGCCCAAAGATTTCCAGCCAATCGACGGAAGACATGCTATTTATATCCAAATCCTTGTAGTTCAAAGTCAGTGTGCTGTCCACCACGTGGCATTGTCTGCAATACTGATGCAATGGAAACATTGGTTGGTTGTCCCAATACTCACCTGTCCTAAAGCTCCATTTCAGTGTTTGAACTTGGCAAACAAATTGAATTTTAAGAGCAGAGGAACTCTTTCTTTCAAATTTCACTTTTGAAGTTGGAGACTCTGGGATCTACACTAAAATTTCCTTCTAAGATTTTACCAATGTTAAACCCAGAATCAATAGGCTAGAAAATATTTTTATGAACTGTAATATAACCAGACACCCAGGTTGTTGCAAAGGTTCCCATCAGATTGAATGAGAGCAGAATTCACTCACTCATGGCTTTGCTTTATTAAGCTCTCCAGCACCATTTCGCTTATAGGCAGCTCTGAATATCTTTTATTTGATAAGAAACAGAATTGTATTTGCACTCCTTTTAGACATTTTGCAATTTTGTTATTGTTTAAAGATGTAAGAGGTAACTGAGGTGTGAATCTAATTATCTCTGCGATAGGGTTGATGAATGAATTACCCACACAGTTGAAAGTGCTAAATTCTGTCATTGGTTTGGCAAATAATTTATTAATCTCCTTTTTATATGTCAGGCTGTATGGTAGGTGCTGGGGACACAGCAGTGACCCAGAGAGAAAAAACTGCCCTACAAATAAATATGTAATTACACTTTGTGATAAGAATTCTGAGAGTTGAGAAGGCAGACTGTATTGTTAGGTTCTAGCATAGGAAATGGGATAATCATAGATACTTTAAGCAGGATGTTGGTCAATGTAAGGAATTGAGTATTTGTATAAATCATGGAAAGGCTGAGATGCAATTTAATCCTGGGTCTTTGGGAGTCTCTCTCAGAATACTGCAGAACTAACCCTACAGGGGATTAGTACATGGAACCTTGCCAGAATCATTTTCAATCACATAGATCCCTATATCAGGACTGGCTCTGAGGGGTGGATGTCTGACCTGGTAGTTGAGCTGCCAGTTAGAACACCTGCCCTCCCATATTGGAGTGCCTGGATTCAAGTGCTGGCTCTACTTTTCATTCCAGTTTCCTCCTATTGTGCACCTGTAACAGCCGGTGATGGTTCTAGCAGTTGGGTCCCTGCCATCCATATGAAATACCTGAATTGAGCTCCTGCTCCCGGATTCAGCCCCAGACAGGAGCCTTTGTAGGCATTTAAGGAATGAACTAGTAGATGAGATCTTGCCCTTGTTCTTTCTCTCTCTCTCTCTCTCTCTGTGTGTGTGTGTCTCTGTCTCTATCTCTATACTGTCTGTAAGTCTATCTCTGTCTCTCAAAAAACAAAAACAAGGAAGGAAGGTGGGAGGGAATGAGGGGAGGAAGGAAGGGAATATCATTATGTTATTAGAATTGTGTGAATCTGTTAAAAACTAATCAAAAATTAAAATAAAAAATAAATTAGAAAACCAAACTGTCTCCAAACACCCAGGTAACTACAGAATGGACCCTAAGGTATGATTCATGATTCGGGAAGCCAGATCAAGATGCCCCCACAGCCATTAATGCCACTATATTCACTATTTCACTCTAGGAACCGGAAAACTGGGATATTACAAAGAAATTCGTGCTTTCATAATGATGTTTGCCACTAGAAAGAGCTAGCTGGAAACTATTTGGCATCAAGCAGCTTAGATGCAAGGCAATGGGCACTGAAATGCACATCATTCTATCCTCTCCAAGTAGAAGAAGGAGGGTGGGATAGAGGTTGCATGAATCCATCAAGTGTCCAGTACAGCATTCTGATTGAGTCTTGGGACAAGAGAAGGCTGCTTCAAGGAACTGACATTCCAGCTGATGTGAAGAATGAGCTGGAGGAAGGCCTGCAGGGAATAAAGTGTAACCCGTGTAGAAGGAATGATGTGAAAGGACTTGCGCTAGGGGAGCATTTGGTGTATTTAAGAAGCTGGATGGAAGAGTGGTGGAACAGAAAATCACCTGGGGTGGTCACACTGCTTGTGTTGGACCTTGTTCACATTTCTGAAACCACGTAGCATCATTGCTACCCTAAGCACACGTGCACCCACATTCAAAGCAAACAAACAAAGATCTCGCTTCCCAATGGAGGAGTTTTAAGACATTATCGTAGGAAGATCATGGGAGATGGGAAATATCATTGTGCATTTTGGAAAATACAGTTTAGCACACTACCCCAAAATAGGGTGAATTTCTATTCATTCAAATGTTCTGTTTTGTTCTTCCATAGATTTTTTTAGATTTTATTCATAGATAGTGGGTACATTTTACTTATATTATTCTGAGTTATGTTGTCTCATTAAATTGCTGTTATAATTAGAGTATTTTATTCAATTCTATGTCCTAATAATTATTAGTATGTAAATATATAATATTTATGCATTAATTTCATAGTCATTCACATTAGTAAATGTCCTAAGGAATTATCAATTAATTAATTAATTAATATTCATTTAAAAATGGAGAGTCCTATCCACTGGTTTACTCCCCAAATGCCTGCAATGGCCAGGACATCCTGGGTTGAAGCCAGGAACGGGGGACACAATCTACATCTCCCATGTGAATGAAAAGAATCCAGTGATTTGAGCCATCACTTCTGCTTCCCAGGGTCTGCATTAGCAGGAAGTTAGAGCCAGGAGTCAGATCTGGGTATTGAACATTGATATTCCCATATGGGATGTGGCTGTCTTAACTGCTAACTACACACCTGCCCCAGGAAAAGTTAATTTAAAACACTCCTCAAGTACAAGGTCATAGTTTGTGGCCAGTTTTGATTGTCACTTGGCAAGATTTCAACAGTTCAGTCAAACCCAAAAGACATAGAAATGGAGTCTTCGTTTCATCATGTTAATCACACAGAATATCTGTGATTCAAAGGCATAGTCTACGTCATGATTGAAGAAGTGATTCTGCTTATGGATATTTCTCTGTGCTTGTGCCTTTTCAGGTCTCTATTTTACAGAATACATGGAAGAATTTGAATCTGGAAATTTATTTTAATGTGGACATTAAACTAGATTGTAGCACATTGCTGATACTTCATCTTGAGCACATTCCATAGATGAAGATCTTCTTGGAAGTAAAGGACAATTTGAGACTCCCTTATGCTGTCTCTTCCAGTACCCATGTGAAGAGATAGGTAAGTCTGGACCTCACAAGTACCTGGCCAGGCATTAATGCCCAGTGATTATTATCAAGCTCCTCCTGTCTCTTTCTATATGCCTCTCAGTGAGAAAACTCCCTCCTGGTTTGGACAGCACTTTTTCTAAGTCCTCTAATAATGTTCTGTCCTTTATTTTGGACCCTGTGTATCTAATCTGCTTGTTAGATCTATTTCCTCTAGACTTGAGACAATGACATTCTACATGGTTATACACATCAAACTTCCAATGGAGACAGTTTCTGTGAATTGCCCTGTAGCCCCCTCAAGAGACCACCTCCTGCTGGAACCCTGTCTCTCTCTCTCTCTTTTATTTATTTATTTTAGAGTTAAGAGTTACAGACAGAGAGAGGGAGAGACAGAGACAGAGATAAAGGTCTTCCACTCACCGGTTCACTTCCCAAATGGCTACAATGGCCTGGACTAGGTCAAGCTGAAACCAGGAGCCAGGAACTTCTTCCAGGCCTCCTACATGGGTGCAAGGGTCAAGAACTTGGGCCATCTTCCACTGCTTTCCCAGGCCACAGCAGAGAGCTGGATCAGAAGAGGAGTAGCTAGGACAGAAACTGGTGCCCATATGGGATGCAGGTGCCGCAGGCAGAAGCTTAGCCTACTATGCCACAGTGCTGACCCCTGGAACCCTGTCTTGATGACGGTTTCCTACGTCACCCCTAATTTGCTTGAAAAAAGCCAGAGTGGTTATCGTCCTAGCCCCTGAGAGCAGCCAGGATTTCCATAAGCAGAGGGAGGAAATGAAGCATTCCAGGACTAGAAGCAGGCCAGACACACCAACAAAACAGGAGCATTCTTTCTCTGTGACAACCAGCCATACATTTATCTTCCCACCAATTGGCAGGACTTGTACTCTTTTTTTTTTTGACAAGCAGAGTTAGAGAGAGAGAGAGAGAAAGAGGGAAAGGTCTTCCTTCCATTGGTTCACCCCCAAAATGGTCGCCACGGCTAGAGTCTGCGCCGATCTGAAGCCAGGAGCCAGGTGCTTCCTCCTGGTCTCCGGTGCAGGTGCAGGGGCCCAAGAACTTGAGCCATATTTCCACTCCCTAGCCACAGCAGAGAGCTGGATTGGAAGAGGAATAACTAGGACAGAATCCGGCTCCCCAACCAGGACTAGAACCTGGGGTGCCAGCGCTGCAGGTGGAGGGTTAGCCTAGTGAGCCGCAGCGCCGGCCAGGACTTGTACTCTTGCCTTCCTATTTCTGCCTTTGTCCTATACGCTAGACTAATCTCTATTTCCCATCCCTCTACCCCATCATGTCAAGAGGGATTTGGGGCTCCCCTCCTTGCTGATGTTGGCAGGACTTGCAACAGGAAAGGCCAAACTGACCATCTAGACAAGGCGTGTAAAACTGAAGTCTTGTCCCTACCTCTCAAAGAACACATAATGACTTAGTGCAGCAACTGTCTCATCTACAGGATCAGGTGGATTCACTGGCAGCAGTAGTTCTCCAGACCCAGCGTGGACTAGACCTCCTCACCGCTCAGAGGGGGAGACTTCGTCTCTTTTTAACTGAAGAATGCTGCTTTTACACCAGTGAGTCAGGTGTGGTAAGAGAAGGGATGGAACGCATCAAAAAACACGCTAATGAAATATATTCCCCAAATGACCCTGCCTCATTTCGGCTTTCTTTTCCGCCATGGCAATGTCTCTAATATCTCCTTTTATCCTCATAATCATGGTGCTCTTATTTCCACCATGTATAATTAACATATTTCAAATGTTCTCACAGGAACAAATGACTGCTGTATCCCAAACACAACACAAGACTGCCCTTCTTCAATCAGTCTGATCCAGAGTATAGATACCCCATCCCACATCAAAGTAGCCAGACAGAAACCAGTGTCCTATCTCCTTCTCTATACTCAGAGTCAGGATTGATGGAACAAGGACCTAAGCCTCAGCCATTTTAGTTTCTTGCCTGAAAGTAAATCAAATTCGCTGATGGACTCAGAAATTCCTGCATTCTTTCCAGAGACCAGTTCAGTCCCACACCCTGTAGTCTTCCCCACCCCACCCTCTGAATTCTTTTCCAAGTTTGAAAGCCCACGAAAAACCTGTAAGAAGAAACTCTCCTCTACCTACTTCCTCTCCTATCTCCAGACCCTTAGCACACCCTGAGATATATGAGACCCAGCCCACTGGAGGACTGGGCCTTTTGCCATATGTTCAGTCTGTGTACACACCAGCAGTTGGCCTCCGTGAATTTATATCTCCTTAAAAATTTTTTTTGGCTGTGAAAAAATATATACCTTTATTGGCTCAGAAAACTATACATCCCTATGGGAGAAACTACCTTTTTGTTTTTAGATTTTATTTATTTATTTGAAAGGCAGAAATACAGAGAGAAAAGGAGAGAGAGAGAGAGAAATATCTTCTGTCTGCTGGTTCACTCTCCAAATGGCCACAGTGGCCAGGGCTGGGCCAGGTTGAAGCCAGGAGGCAGGAGCCAGGAGCCAGAAGCCTCTTCTGGGTCTCCCACATAGGTGCAGGGACTTGGACCATCTTCTATTGCTTTCCCAGACACATGAGCAGGGAGCTAGACCAGAAGCATATGGGGCAGGAACAAGAGCCCACATAGTTGGGCACTATAGATGGAACAGGAACGTAGTGCCACAGGATGCTGACGCTGCAAGCAGAGACTTAGTCACTATGCCACAGTCCAGCCTCTCTTTTATTTTGTTTGTATGTAAAAAAAAGTTACTGTGAGATTCCCACACCAATAAATGTTCTTCAGATGTCACATATCAAATTTTAAGGTTTTTTGGTGCACAAAAGGGGACTTTAAAAGATTTGTAGAAAATGGAATTAGGAGCTAAAAATGAAAAGTAAAAATTTCAAGACACTTTAGAAATTACTTATTTATTTTAATATATTTGAAAGGCAGAAAAGCAGAGAGAGAAAGAGAGAGAGAGAGAGAGGCAGACAGACAGATGTCCTATCCACTAGTTCACTTTCCAAATGCCTACAACAGCCAGGAAAGGACCAGGCTGAAGCCACGAGTCAGGAACTCATCAGGTTCTCCCATGTGGGTGACAAGGACTCTACCACTCAAGCCATAATCTTCCACCTCCCAGGATGAGCGTTAACAGGAAGCCGCAATTAGGGGTAGAGCTGAGAGTCAAATGTGGACACTCAAGACACTTCAGTAAGTGATGGTAATAGCCATTTAGTCCATTTGTAAAGAACCAAGAGTCCTGAAAATTTAACTATGAAACCCAGTCATTTTTACATTATTAACTGAAGAAAAATAGGGCACTTTAAAGATGACTTAAGCTTAGGGAACAAGGTCCAGCATTGTCACATAGTGGATAAAACCATCACATGAGACACTGGTATCCCATATGGGCACTGGCTGCTCCATTTCTAATCCAGCTCCCTTCTACTGGCTTGGGAAAGCAGCGGATGATGGCTGAAGTACCTGGTCCCTGTCACCTACACAGGAGACCTGGAAGAAACTCCTGGCTACTGGTTTTTCCCTGGCCCAGAACTGGACATTGCAGCCATCTTTTGAGGGAACCAGCAGATGGAAGATTTGTTTTCTGTCTCTCTGTCCCTCTTTGTAAAAATGACTTTCAAAATAAACAAATAGATTTTAAAAACAGAGAGTAGGGAACAAAAAGAAACCAGAAGGAGCCAAATCAGACTGCAAGGTGGATGCCTAATAATTTCCCATGGAAGCTCTCACAAGAGGAAGCTTACAAAAGGAAAATCTGCCCTTGTTCAATGACAAGGATGAGCTAGAGCATTGTCATGGATTGTCATGGTTGAGAAATTTCTATGGATAAATTTCTGAAGCACTTTTTGTCTAAGTTTTGTCTAAGTTTTTCAAAACACTCTCTAATAAGCAGCTGTTATCAGTCGTTGGCTCTCCAGAATCCCTGTTGCCATGGACTTTTGCTTTTGACAAACCCACTGTTGCTTTAACTGGACCACTTGTGCCTCTTGGTAGCCATTGCTCTGATTATGCTCTGTCTTCAGGATCATATTGCTAAAGCAATATCTCATTTCTTGTATGAATTGAAGAAATACTTTAGGATCTTGATACCACTTGTTTAAATTTTCCATTGACAGCTCTCCTCTAAGGGCTGGCATTGTGGTATAGCGGACCACTACTTATGATAACAGCATCCCACATGAGCATCATTTCAAGTCCCCTGCTAATGCACCTGGGAAAGCAGTGGAAGACAGCCCAAGTGCTTGGGCTCCTGACATCCACATGGGAGAACCAGATGGAACTCCAGGATCTTGGCTTCAGCTTTGCCCAGCCCTGGCTGTTACAGCCGTTTGGGAAGTAAACCAGTGGATGGAAGATCTCTCTCTCTTTTTCTCTATAACTATGCCTTTCAAATAAATAAATATCTTTAAAAAAAGAAAGCTCTCCTCTTGTCTGCTGTTGATCTGGACACAACAATTTTGGCATCATTGAACAGAAAATTTGTTCCATCTTCATTTTTCAGTAAGAATTATGTAAGCTGGACCAACTAAGATATTGGGGGTATTGGTCTGGTCATTGTTTCTGCCATTCATAGTTCATTTGTTCAAGTAGGGCACAAACTTGATTAATTTTTTGTTGCAAATTGATGTGGATAATATGCTATAAGCTTCATCTTTAACATTATCCTACCCTTTCTTCTTTCAGAATATTTTATTTATTTTCATTTTATTTGGAATTATATATAGAATATATATATATTTGGAATATATATTTGGATATTATATATGCAATATATTATATTATATTATATATTGCATATATATGTATGTATATATACATACTATATAATGTATATTTATTTATATAATATATATAATATTATATTATATATTATAATAAAGAAGGGTGAATAACAGTGTCTATGAATATATGCCATTTCTTACCTGAAACCTGCTATGCTAAGGAGAGGCCATTGTCTATTTCCAATGCTACCCAATCCCTATTCTTATTGCCATACCAGGGGCAGATATGAGCAAGGCAGAGTGGGTCTCTTTTAAGAGGTCTGTTAGGTGCTAAATGTCTGTGTGATATGCAATCAAAATGCAAATGACACAATAAGAGTGACAAGGCAAGATCAGCAGGTGTCACCCTTAGAAGTCGATTTGATAAGCTTTGGTCTAGCACTTATGGGGTTGGGAAGAACATGCTGGTAACTAGAGAAAAGGCACATCAGAAGCACTGGAGACTTCAGTAATGAGACTAAAAAAGAAGTGGCAGACACAAACGCGTAGTGCGTAGTGCGTACCAAATCACTCCATATTTAATCTCTACAACGAAGTACCTGGAAATCTAAATGACACCAAGAAGCAGCTTGACAGGCTGCCATGTGTCCCATTTGGCAGTTACAAACTGGTTGGAAGCTTTTTAAAAATCTGAGATGTCGCTTTTGAATACAAAAACCAGGCAAAGTGGGTTCAAAGTCCGAAGTCTAGCCATAAACCAGTGGGGCATCAAGCAAGTCTAGATAGGGAATGGATGGCACTGCCTATTTAGCACTTATTTGTTCTAGAATGTAAGCTTCATGAGGCCAGTGACTGTGAGTCATCCCTAAGCCACCAGTGTTGAAAACTGTGTTCATCATGGTAGGTACTCAATTCACAGTCCTTACATGGACAGAGTTGAAATTATTTTGGGATTATGTCCCTGACTATTTTGTTGGTATAATTGAATACCATAAACTAGGAAATTTCAAAGGAGCAGAGTTTCATGCAGTTCATGGCTCAGGGGGCTGGAAAGTCTAGAGTGTGGCTCTGGAATTTGGTGAGAATCTTCTACCTGTGTCACAACAGAGCAGAGGGCACCATGTGGCCAGATGAGCAAGTAAGCCAAGGAGCTGCTCTCATAATAGAGCCACATGACTGCAGGGATTAAGTTTCTAACACATGAATTCTGGAGACACACTCAAACCACAGCGTGCACGCACACACACACACACACACACACACACGTGTTTATTCTCGTAAGCTTAGCGAGGACGAGATCAGATCTTATTTCTGCTAATCTTTGTCCATTTTCTTTTCTCTTCTACATTGTTGTAGCAGATGCCATCAAAAAGTGGCCAGAGGAGAGTACTTGGTCTCCATGCTCTGGGAGTTCTTCAAAGAACTAAATCCCTGAAGAGTTGATCATCTTCCAATAAAGGATAGGAATTGTCAGATAACTCTCCTGGATTCCTTGTTTCTTGGTGTAACAATTCTGAGGTGCATTCAATAAACTCTCAGAACTCTCCAGGTAATTCAGCTCCACTTTCGTGTAATGATTTCCTACTTATTAATGCCTTGTGTATGGCTATCTTACTTTTCCTATGTCAAATAAACACTTTCTTACTGTATTTCCTGGGGCTTATTAAACCATATGCCCAAATCCTTGTAACAGGAGTGGCTTTGGGAGGAATGCAAACTAAGAAAAAAGAGTGCCTTAGGCTTGAAGGTGGTCAGATCTCACGGGGCATTTTGCCATGAACTGTAGGCAGTGGCAGACCACAGGCATTGTAGCAGGATATCAACAACAGTGAAAGGTGCTGGTGATTTTTTTCAGGATTAGGGTTTGTGCCTGACACCATTTGATTTTGTAGAAAGATTAAGATTGTAAGATCTTCTAAGGCATAAATGGTGTCCTGTTGCAGCCCCAGGGCTTGTCATCACACCTGGCATGGAGTAGATGGTCAATAAATGTGGAGAAGGAGGGAAAAGATAAACAAAAGAACGACATCAAGGAAGGAAAGAAGGGAGAGAGCAGAAGCTAGGAAGTCTTCAATACATGCTGCTGTCCTCATTGGCTGAAGGGGCTCCTGGGTTCCAGGTTGGCTGCTTTCTCTTCCATCTTGCTGATGGGGCCAGACAGACCAGAGGTTCTCATCAATGTGGTTTCTTGCTAAACCAGCATCAGAACTGGCAGCTGACCCAGACCCAGGGCTGTTTTGTCTTCTCACCTGCTTTTCGTGAAAGATGTGATTCCACCATTGATGAGAGGATATGAAGGCATATAGGACAGGAGATGATGATTGTCTTATCAGTATGGAAAAGATATTGATGCCCAAATTAATTAAATTACAAAGCACTGAGAGTGGAGTCCAGGTAGCTGGGGGGTTCAGCTGGAAAACAAAGTCACGTGAGGGTTTGGGCTCATTCTCTGGGATTCCATGAGTGTCGC
Organism: Sylvilagus floridanus; assembly: GCA_949820135.1. Taxonomy (NCBI): domain Eukaryota; kingdom Metazoa; phylum Chordata; class Mammalia; order Lagomorpha; family Leporidae; genus Sylvilagus; species Sylvilagus floridanus. The sequence continues at coordinate 171,060,367 of OX463244.1, forward strand.
AGGCACAAACAGACCCATAAACCAGTTCCGTGTGTTCTCCACGAGGTACTGTGGGTGAAAGTGCAGATAGCTAAATTGTTAATAAATTTACAATGGGATGTCTGCTATGCTTTTTTCTTGGTGTAGCTAATATTCTGTGAAATTTAACTGAAACCATATAGAGTTAGCTTGTCCATATTTGTGAGTTCTGCAACTGTGGATTCACCAGCTGCAGTTTGAATACGTTAAGAAAAAAATGGTGTCTGTACTGAACTTGTTAAGACTTGTTTCTTATCATTACCTATATAATATTGTGTTACAATTGTTTACATAGCATTTATATTGTATTTGGTGTTATGTAATTAATCTAGAGATGAGTTAAATTATGCATAGATAGGTGTGCATAGGATATATGCAAATATTATACCATTTTATAGATAGTTGAAATTTCTGCAAATTTTAGTATCCACGGGGGTCCTGGAACCAGTGCCCTGTAGATATTGGAGATGACAGTAATTCGTGATTGCTCTCCCACCTGAACTAGTTCCTAGGCCTGTCTGGACTCCTACAAAAGTTCATGGACAAAAGCTGACACAAGGCCCCAGTGACGTCAAGTTCATGTCCAAACAATACCAGGTTCTGTGGGCTGGGACAACCACTGCTTCTCTGGGAGTCAGTGTTCTCTGCAGAAAGAGGCACTTGGACTTTGGACCCCTGCCATCCATGTGGGAGAATGGATGAAGTTCCTGGCTTCTGTCTCCAGCCTCATTCAGCCCTGGCCTTTGGGGTCGTCTTGGGAGTGAAGCAGCAGATGGAAGAGCTCTCTCTCTCTCTCTGTGTCTCCCTCTCTCTATAAATCTGAATTTCAAATAAAATAAATATCTATTTAAAAAAATCTTTTAGATATTATGAAATAGTTTACATGTTCTTGGTGTTGTTGTGTTCCGGGAAATTATCAGCTATAATACTGGTTTTACTTTATGCAAATTCTCATAACAATATGAGTCTCAGGCACATGTTTGACATGCTTGTTAAGATGTTTCCTGGAATACCATATCCATACTGGAGTGTCTAGGTTTGAATACAGTCTCATCCCCCATACCAGCTTCCCTGCACTGTGCACTGTGGGAAGCAGCAGGTGGTAGTTCAATTAGTTGAATCCCTGCTACCCACATTGAAAATTTGGATTAAGTTCCCAGGTTCTGGCTTTGATCTGGACAGCTCTAGTCCTTGCAGACATTTAGGAAATGAGCCAGTTGGGGCTAGCACTGTAGTGTAGTGGATAAAGCCACAGCCTGCAGTGCTGGCATCCCATATGAGCACCAGTTTGAGTACTGGCTGCTCCACTTCCGATCCAGCTCTCTGCTATGGCCTGGGAAAGCAGCGGAAGATGGCCAAGTCCTTGGGCTCCTGCACTCATGTGAGATACTCGGTGGAAGCTCCTGGCTCCTGGCTCCTGGCTTTGGATCTGCACAGCTCTGGCCATTGTGGCCAGTTGGGGAATGAACCAGCGGATGGAAAGTCTCTCTCTCTCTCTCTCTCTCTCTCTGTGTAACTCTGACTTCCAAATAAATAAATAAATACTTAAAAAAGAAGGAAGAAAAAAGGAAATGAACCAATGAATGGGAGATCTTCATTTGCCTGCCTGTCTCTGCCTTTCAAAAAAATAGAATAATATTTATATATTTTAAAATTCACGAGTCTCTTATGAATTATTTCCTTATCTGTTTTTTTTTTTTTTTGACAGGCAGAGTGGACAGTGAGAGAGAGAGAGAGACAGAGAGAAAGGTCTTTCTTTTTCCGTTGGTTCACCCCCCAATGGCCGCTGCGGCCAGTGCACTGCAGCCGTCGTACCGCGCTGATCCGAAGCCAGGAGTCAGGTGCTTCTCCTGGTTTCCCATGCAGGTGCAATATTTTTAATTGATGTCATTGGTTCTGATATTAGTCCAGATTTGTGAGTAGTGTACTTATTCACCAGAGGTGAAATTGAACTCACATAGTTAAGAACTGAATATAAAACTCAATGTACTTTTTCAACCCATTCTCATGTGTTTCTTCTTTTTTTTTTTTTTTTGTAAGATTTATTTATTTAGGGGCTGGCACTGTGGCATAGCGGGTAAAGCTGCTGCCTGCAGTGCCAGCATCCCATATAGGCACTGGTTTGGGTCCCAGCTACTCTTCCCCCCACCCCGTCATTTTTTATAGAAGGCTTTTATTTAATAAATATAAATTTCATAAGACAACTTTTGAATTATAACGGTTCTTCCCTCCATACCCGCCCTCCCGCCCCTAAACTACCCCCACCTCCTACTCCCTCTCTCATCCCATTCTTCATCAAGATTCATTTTCAATTATCTTTATATACAGAAGATCAACTTAGTATATACTAAGTAAATATTTCAACAGTTTGCACCCACACAGACACACAAAATTGTTGCTGTTGATTTCTCTACAATGTTGCAGTGGATTCGTTTCTGAGAGGAGCAGCGTGGTGGGGGCAAGGGGCGCGGAGTCAACACACAGACCCCGGGAGTCGGGTGAAAGCAGGCCAGAGGCGAGCAGCCGGCAGACTCATTTATTTCAGTTGATACCACATCTTATATAGCCAAGACCAGCCAATCTGGTCAAGGGGCGGTCTATGCCCCAACCAATCACAGCTTGTTGCCAGGCAGTTTCCAATCCATCCAATCACAGCCTGTTGCCAGGCAGTTTCCAAAGCCATCCAATCACAGCCTGTTGCCAGGCAGGCTCTGTTGCCAGGTGGGTTTCAAAGCCATTCCTGAGTAACTGAAGCTCCCTTGCCAGTGGCCACCTTGGCATGGCCTTCTCATTCCACCACACAAAGTAAAAAGTACTGTTTGCAAGACTAGTTTTACCATTAATTTTCATAGTACAACACATTAAGGACAGATGTCTTACATGGGGAGAAAGTACACAGTGACTCCTGTTGTTAATTTAACAACTGACACTCTTATTTATGACATCAGTGGTCATGTGTTTTGAGATGTAATTTGCAGCATTCAAAGCTACTCTTGGTTCATTCGTCAGGAATTATGGAATAGAATCCGACTTTTGCCTGGTTGGTTTTCTGAAATGGATCCAAGCTGAGATTCACAGCCTGCGTGCTGCACTGCTAAAGGTGACATTTGTTTTCTCATTATTGAGACATTTAAATTCTAACATATTTTAAGGTTAAGTTTGTAGCAGATGATGTCAGTGCTTCTCCTAGATCCTTTGATTCCTTTAAGCATGTTTATATTTATTCATTTTAGAGGCTAAGAGTGAGAGAGAAAGATGGAGAGAGAGAGAGGGAGGGAGAGAGAAAGAAGTTTGCTATCCATGGATTCACTCCCAAATCCCTGCAATGGTTGGGCCAGGTGAAAGCCAGGAGCTGGGAACTCAAGCCAGGTCTCCCACTAAAGTGGCAGGGATCCAGGTCGTTGGGGCATCACCAGTGCCTTGCCCTGTCTGCATTAGCAGGAAGCTGGAGTCAGGGGCTGAAGCCAAGTATTAAACCCAAGCACTGTAGCAGGTATCTTAACTACCAGGCCCAATATCCCTGCCCCCAACCCCGGCACACACACACTCCAGCCTGTCTTGGATTCCTTTTTAGTTTGTGTTGGAATTCTCTGAAGAGAGGGGCTTGTGAGCTTTCACATCTTCAGCTGTGTTTGGAGGGCTCGTTTAGCTCCCTTTGTCTTCATCAATGGAGATTCAGAGGCACCCTATTCTCGCCATTGCTTAACCAATGACTGACAGGTGTGTGTACACGAAAACCTACTTCTCTTGTCTTGCATAGGGATAGCTCTGATGCTTAACTTACACACCATAGCAACCCAGCCTGGAAGGTGATGCAGAGAAAAATAACATTAAAACTAGATTAGGCTTTTCCTTTTCTTTGTTCAACTTATCTATTGGTGTATGAACTGGCTTTACTCCACCCTTATACCCCAGAAACTGTTGACTTTCTTCTTGATTGAAGAAACAGTCTTGGCAAAGATATTCCTCTGGGATGTTTTGTTCTTATCTAAAAATGTCACCTTTAGCAGCATAGCACACAGGCTGTCAGTCTCAATTATGGATCCATTTCAGAAAGCCAACCAGGCAAAAGTGGGGTTCTATTCCATAATTCCTGACGAATGAACCAAGAGCAGCTTTGAATCCTGCAAATTACGTCTTAAAACTCATGGGAATGGGTTGAAGAAGTACAGTGGATTTTGCATTCAGTTCTGAACTATTTGAGTTCAATTTCCCCTCTGGTTATTAAGTGCACTATTCACAAATCTGGACTAATGAACAAATAACCTCAATTAAAAATATCACTTAAGAATTTGATAGATGTTAAACTAATTCCTTTTGGCTTTACATTAATCATTAAAGATCATAATAGCAAGATTTTATAATAACTTGGTTATTACTGCTTTGTAATCATATAAAATGAAAAACAAGAATCCAAACATCTCTCTCTCTTCCTCCTGATGAACTCTTCATCGTTTTCATCCTTGTCACGCTTCTGACCACAGATGTCATTCGTCTTTCCCTATGTGTGACGGATTTGCTCTTGCATATCATGTTTTCCGATGAGATGGACTGGTAGGTTATTTTGGAGGGGGTTTTTAATATTTGCAAGTGATATTTCCATAGATTAATAGCAATCTGACGTTTAAAAAGTTTTAAAGAAATCTTCGCTAATTCTTTACACTTCACCTCCTCTTAACATTTTCCCCTTTGTGAAAGTCTATGTAAAAAAACTGAAGAGTGAGAAACTCCCACTAGCAACCCACATATTTTCCCTCCAAATGGGCTGCTCATATATTGAGGCAGTTTTTCACATGGTTTTGGCTTTCACACTTTTGGTCGTCTGTCATGTTTTGTTTATTTGAACAGGTGGAGATTTAGTTCCATCTTTCCAAGGCATGTAAAATGTAGAGGAAAATGCAAGACTTTGCTTTAAAGAGGAAGAGAGGTGGAATGAAGTCTAAGACACATAGAGGAACTCGAATCTTGAAGCTGGTTTCTCTTAGGCTGTCTGGATCTGGCCTCTTTGACCAGTTTTTCAAAAAAAAGTATTTATTAATTTATCCCTGGCCTCTTTAACAAGTCAGTTTTCTAAAAAAATTATTTATTTGAAAGAGAGAGAGAGAGAGAGAGAGAGAGAGAGAGAGAGAGAGAGAGAGAGAGAATATGTGTCTTCCATCCCCTGGTTTACTTCCCAAATGCCTGCAACAGCCAAGGCTGGACCAGGCCAAAGCCAGGAGCCAGAACAGAATCTAGGTCTCCTATGTGGGTTGCGTGGACCTAAGAACATAAACAATCAGGGTGTACATTAAGAGGAATCTGGACCAGGAGCCATGCATACTTGAGCACAGGGACTCTGATATGGGGTGTGGGCATCCAAAGTGATTTTTTTTTTAATTTTTAAATTTTTTAAAAAAGCTTTTATTTAATGAATGCATTTTTTCATAGGTACAAAATTAGGGATATAGTGGTTCTTTCCCCCATACACACCCTCCCACCCTGACTCCCCATCTCCTATTCCCTCTCCCATCCCTTTCTTCATTATGGTTCATTTTTAGTTTAGTTTTATATACAGAGGACCAACACTATGTTAAGTACAGATTTCATCAGTTTGCACCCACCCACCTACACACACACACACACACACACACACACACCATATAGAGTATAGTTTGAGAACAAGTTTTGCAGTTAATTCTCATGTTATAACTCATTAAGGACAGAGGTCCTACATGGGGAATGAGTGCACAATGGCTTCTGTTGTTTCTTTAACAATTAACATTCTTATTTATTTATGATGTCAGTGATCACCTGAGGCTCTTGTCATGGGCTGCCAAGGCTATGGAAGTCTTTTGTGACCACAGACTCCATCAGTATTTGGACACAGCCATAAGCAAAGTGGAAGTTCTCTCCTCCCTTCAGAGAAAAGTATAGCCTTCTTTGATAGCTCCTTCAAAAAATTTAAATAGGATGTTTTATTGACTTTAAGTCAGCTGGGAATAATTACCTGCATTCATGCAAAAAAAAAGACAAATGTTTTGTTAGAGACTTTTAACTTTGATGTGTTTTCATGGGCTGAGAAAATGTTCAGCTTTGTCCTGTAATACATGCTTCTATATGATAACTCATCAACAAAAGGTATATGACCCAAATTTCCACTTGCTGTCATCAACTTCTGGCCAGAAACAAACTTCTTCACAGCATTTCTGCTACCAGCATCAGTCACCAAGTCACTTTGCTGAAGGACTGTGGACCGTGGCATGTAAGAGCTAGCAACAAGAGCTTGGGACCCAACTTCATCCAGGAAGCCCTCCAAAGACTCTACCAACATGAGACATCCAGCTTGCAGCTTGTTCTTGGCAGCTTGGACATCTGCACTGGAAAGGTTTCCTTGAGTAACTGGTTTCACTTTTTTTGTAGGCAGCTGTGATAACATCTCTATCAGTGGCTGCCTGGGAGATAGTGTAAATCCTGAAGAGTCCAGAACCTGAGTAACTGGCATTAAAAGCAGAAGCATCAGATGGCTGGTGAGTTCCCTTGGCAACAGACTGGTATACGAGGCTAGTGGCATTGCTGCCCCTCTTAACATGGGGTCCAGCAATGAGGACATGCTGAAGGACACTAAATACACATGCTTCTGCGCTTCCCATTGCAGCACTTTATGCTATAAGAGCAGCATAGACAAGACCATTTCTAGTCTGTTCTCAGATTTCACCTCCACTGTATTCAGCCTTTACACCAGCCAAACCAAGCCCACCCCTCATTGAGAAATCATTCAGTAACTTGTTTGAGGATAGGATGATTCACACCAAGTTCCATCAAAACCATTCTTGCACTTGTGATGCAATTCTGAACATAGTAATGTAACTCCTCTGATGTTGCTTTTCCAACCCTGTAGTCAGGACAGTATAAGGATTTAGCCAATGTATTTTGGTAAGCTGCAGCATGCAAAGTTTCAATGACATGAATCTATGGATTCTGAAAAGCCACAGCTTTTGTCAGTCCTTAGCTGAGACTGAAGTGCAGCTACTTTCCAGCAATGAAATTCCGTTGATGTGGTGACATTGACCAGGAACTCTATTAGAATAGCAACATAATCCCACAGGAATTCTATGATGCATGCCATCTTTTCTCTTGTTGCAGTCAACTTAGTGTACCACAACTACTTCAATTCCATAGGTTATCTTGAGAGATGAAGCTCCTTTTGTAGTCAAACTGAATGCAAGATGCAGCAAATGAGAGGTCCCTAAGTTGTTGGAGTCCTTGTATCTACTGCCTGTTTTGATGAACAACCAATTCTGGATGCAGGAGCACAGTTTTCCAGAGAAGCAATCATTAAGCTATTTGTAAGTTGGTTAACTCAAGGACCTCAGGATGCAGAGGTGCCCCTGCAGGAGCAGCCAAGGCCTTCACTTTGTGAGCAACTTTGAGGGAACAAAATCTCCAAAAGGACCCAGCTCTGGTTAATGGCTCAAGATTGATTTAACCCATGGTCACTTGTGGCTTAAAGGAAAGCAAGATGGTGGCAGAAGACCCAACATGCTGTCTTAACCACTGTTCCATATATCCATGCCAAGTCAGGGTTTTTGCCTAGAATAAGGATCTATGTAGGAAACTATGCTGCTGTGCCCTGGGAAGGATGCATTTTATTTTAATTTTCTGAGACCAGATCATCCAGAGTTTAGTGTGGTGCCTTCTATTTGGCTGTGTTCTTGTGTGAACTTAGTAATTAGAAAGATCCATGCCATTGAAACTCTGTATGGCTGAGTTTTGTTGAGGTTGGATTTTGTGTCATATCTCATGTGGGAGACTGAATTCCACCACTTCCACCTCCCAGTACTCTGCCGAGTGACCCCCACCTTAAAGTACTTAAAGGACAGCATGTGATTGGCATGTGAAAACTCTTGCTCAGCAGAATACTTCCCAGAGCTGTGGCTGGTGGGGGCTGTGTCTCAATAAGAGGAAATAGCACCCAATGGGTGTGATGGTGCCAAGAAGAAGGCTAGTAGTTAGCAAAAGGGCAGATTGAAGATGTCCTATAGTATTTGAGCCCATGCAGGAACCACCTTGGGTTCAAAGTACCACAGGGAAGGAATTTTATAGGGTCCTGGGACACACATTAATAGGAGTGTGTTGCCATATTTTTTGAGGATAATATTTTATTTTATATATTTAGTTTTTTCCTCTCTAATGTCAGGAAAAAATATGTGTAAGGGGAAAATTAATGAAATCATATTTAGAGGTTTTGGTGCTGCTGGTTATCTTTTTTAAATAAAAATTTTGTCACCAAACTTTTCAGTCATTTATGTTCTTAATATGAAGATAACAGTGGAAGAATCTTATATCCTCTGGGACTCCATTCTCCTCAAAGGCTTCCCCATATATGCTTCTCATCTGCAGTACTCCAATGAGATTGACAGAATATGCATTATTCTCATTTTGACAAGGACAGCTGAAACCTCATAGATGTGGAAGGTTTCCAGGAGTTCCACAGCTAACAACTGGAAGGATATTTAACTCAAGTATTGACCTCCAAAGTCACTCCTGTTTCCACCAAATAATGCTCATTATAGTAGTTTTCCATGACAAATACATGAAATGTAACAATGGGTTAAGACAATTTCTCCAATTTATATGAGGAAGTTTCAGAAAAGTTTGTGGAAAATGGAACTAAACATTAATTTATTGCAGAAAATTGAAAGTCACATATAGTTTTTTCATAAGGTACATTTTCAAGAGCTTTTTGAAGACCACTTGTATGGATGAATTTCAAACTGTTTTGCACATAAACAAACTAATCCTTTAAACCAATTTAATTTTCATTCCACATGAATAGAATCATGATACTTTGCAGTAATGCATTACACAATTTATAGAGCAATGCAAATTTTAAATAATCTTAAGAAATGAATAGGGAAGTTACTGCTACTTGTATTTGACATAGATGGAGACTGAAGAATAAGGAAGTTAAATGACTTGTCTCAAACCTTCTTACTCCCTGAACTCCCATACCTAGAGTAGATTTCTTCTTTGAGGAGCTCAGCTTAGTAGAATAAACTTCCCTCCTGATT